>CM072885.1:8258298-13258298 GCA_037013685.1 Acridotheres tristis
GCTAAATGAGAGGAAGGAAATATGGGGGTAAGAGAATAAGTCACTTATCAAACAGTACCAAAGAAAACAATTTTATTGAAGATGAGCATGGTATTGCTTTGCAATTTGACAGTGAGAAAAATTACTAATGACCAGGAGTTTGTTCACTGATGTATAAAGCACTGGTGTGTCTGCATGTGAACGATGCATACAGTCCCTCTCCCCATCTCTCTGAATATTCCCTTTAGTGAAGGACACAGAACCTCATCCTGTTCAAACCGTGCAAAGAATCCTGAGTAACTCCCTCAATGCTGAAAGAGTTATTCTAGGTGCACTTTGTCATAACCCAATAAAACTTTAGACTAGTATTAAAGGAAAAAACTCAGAAATCAGGCTTAATACAGAAAACTTACTTTATTTTATAAACCAAACAGTTGCCAGTAAGTGAAGTAACACGGACTGTGTTACATCAGCTGTGACATCCATAAGATTCAGTGTAAATGGAATATGAGGAAATTGGTAGCAACATCCAGAGTTAAAAAAAAAAAATGCTTTCCACTTGCTGTTCTGCAGTATAGCAAATTAGCTTATAAATCACTATAATATATATTATTGCATTTGTCCTAATCACTCTGGAAAAAAAGCGTTAGTAATTATCAAGGCCAAAATCTTAATATAACACATTCTGCAGACTTCATTTTCTAAACAAAGGAGCAAACCCCCCAAATTTTAAAAATAAGTTGGATTAATTTATGGTGTAATTGAAAACACATGGTCTGACACGGAAATGAGTCTGGTTGCTTGTGGTTGAATCCACTTGGAGAATCTAGAGTCATGTCTGTTTAATGCTAGATTCTACTTTAGCATGAAATAGTGGAAATGGAAGTCCCATATGTGCTTAAATTAATAAATAGTCTCCAAATAGGTTTATGTCTGGCATATTCAAGAGATATGGAACATGTCCTTACAGGATGGGGGATGTCCTAATTGATGTCTTAATTGTAAAACAAACTCAGAAGTAATTGCCTAATGATGCATTTACCATCTAAAGCACTGGTGGCAATGTAGTCTAAGAGAGTGTTCTTAAGTCAGGTGTGACTAAATAGAGAAATTACATGTTTCATATTAATCATCAGCTATGTTGGTAGCACAAAATTTTTCTTCTCTTAATAAAATCAATTCAGGCTTAAGTGACACTCCACAGTAAATGTTATTAATTGTGTGCTTCCTGAATTGACTCCATTTATGTGTAAATATTAATGTTTGAGTAAGTTTTATTTACATAAGATCCACTTTTTTTTTTTCCAATGGAAAAGCAGATTACCATACCAAGCACAGAGCAACACAGACAAAGTGCAGACTGATAAATGAATTGGAAATTATGACTGTTGTATATGACTGAGACCAGGAAATTAAAAGACAATATCTAACCAAGGCCCTGTTGTTTCAATTATGAGTATGTCAGCTTTGATTCAAAGTATGGCTATGAACAAAAAAATGCCTATGCAGAGGGATTCAACCTCCCTTTTTTCATCTGTTTTTTATGTAGACAAATAAATTTTTATTATCATATAACCAGGATTCATCCATGCCTTGCATTCCAGTACTATTGCTACCTTGCAGCTCTGTTCTTGAAAATATTCAGATTTTTCAGTATAAACGGGACTAAGTGGATCTGGAAGGAACTGAGAGACAATAAAAGAAGAACAAGTGCAATTTTCAAGATCTTTTCCTAATTATGAGTACAGAATTTCATTACATACAGAAAGTATTATTTTGTACATTATTAAATACAGCCTAGGAACTGGAGTTCTTAAAATTTCACTATGACTGAATAAATTCAGATGTACAGAAAATTTATTATTTGATACTAAAGGCACTGAATATTGCTCATAAAAGAATTATAGAAATAGAAGGTCTGTAGAGTGCCATTTTTTAAAAGAAAGGAATAATTTACTTTTTTTCATTACAATAGATATATTCTCATGCTTTTACACATACGGGGTCAAATTTTGTTTTCTAATCACTATTACAGTGTGTTCCACTCAGAACAGTCCAGTTACTGGGAATCTCTGATCTCCTGCCCCTTGTCTCACTGATCATGAAAAGCAAAAAGATTTCCTTGTGAAGTGAAACATTCCCAGCTGAACACACCATCAGGGACTGTATTATAAAACTGATCATAGTCCAAATCAAATACTTATTACTTATTTCAAGTGCTCTCCTTTTATGTGCCAACCTGAATTGCAATTCAAGTCAATGGCAAAACTCCCATTGACTTTCAGGAAAAAAGATTAAACTCTATAATGTGTATTAAATGTTTTGTTCCAGTACTCAACTCAGAACTGCTGGGTGGGCTCAGGAATACATCAGACAAAAATTCATCCATATTGACAGTGAGAAGAAAAGAGAAATATAAAAGATGCTGAAAAATCCTTTGCTCCATTGGAGAAATGTCTGTCATTGAATCAATGCCATATGAAATTATTGATAAGGGATATTAACATTCTTGCTTGTGAGCAAAGAGGAAGATCAGTAACATATAAACATTCTCCCCACAGCACATTTACTCACTGTTTTTCTGATCACATGAGAAGCATAATGTTAAGAAGATATTAAATTGATGGTTTAAGCAAAGTGTTGAACTTCCATTATATTGCCAAGATAATATTTTCATATCTTCAGAATGGCCTTGTGTATTGCCTGAATAATTTTTTTCTTATTTTTATACTATTGAGACATGAGGTGGGTAGAAACCCTAGAATGTTGTTCCCAACTATATAACTATAAATGCATCCATACAAGGGAGAAGCAAAAAGTAAGGCTGAACATAGCAGTTATGAATTTACATATCAGAGCAATTTCTCTGAGAATTCTGGGGCTGAAATCAATGTGAAATTACGAAGTGGATAAACACCATTAGCTCAGTTGGTTTGAGCATGGTGCTAATGCCAAGGTTTTGGGTGGCCATTTACCTGAGGGTTGGGCTCAATGATCTTGGTGGATCCCTCCCAACTTAGAATGTTCTGTCATTGTGTGGTTCATCATTTCAGCAGGATTGGGTCATTCATTTTCATGGCAAGGGTTTAGGCTTGGGCTGGGGGGGACACCATAGTTTATTTTCATTGTCAATTCAGACAATAGGAGATGAACAGTCTCTGGAGAATATAGAAGAAAACACAAGTTTGTCTTTCCCCAGAAATGTAAATTCTAGTCCTCATCAGTGTATAATTTTATTATTTTGCATATTGTTTCTAAATCAGAAAATTGGCTGGATAAACTGCCTGCCCCACTGGCTCTAGTAGTAAGCTACACTAGTAAAAGTTTATTTTATCTGATTCTTTTAGGATATTTCCATCTTATATTTTATTAAAAGGTACACTAAAAAAGTTGGTAAATTCTGTTTTAAATATAGATAGATTTTTTTTTTTTTAATTTTGAAAGATGGGAAGCATTTGAAGAAATGAAATATCACTTGTTTGTCCTTCTTTCCTTTTCTCTTTTCATCTGAGCTGATTTTCCATCCACCCGAGAAATTGAGCACAGAGCCAAAGCTGCTGAAAATATATTCTTTTAAAATGCACTTTGAAATCCTATCACCTCTCAGAAGTGGTGTTTCACTGCTGGACAGTTTGCATGTTCCTGTCCTTACCTGGAGTTCTCTTACTCACAGCTTTCCAATCGCCCACACAGTCCCCAGTGACACAGCAGGGTCAAACAGCCTGGCTGTGAGTGAGGCCACTGTTAAGTTGCCTGGATGGGGATACACTTTGTCTTGTCATAAAATGTTATAAAATGATAAATTCCTGAATAGCAGCCAGGAGAACATGAAAATAATAAAATAAAAAAAAAAAAGCCTGATTTAAAAACCAGGTAAATGGCTAAAGCGGTAATATTTCTAAGAAGCAATTTGGCCAAAATTGTATGAGACAAATGTCTTTGCCTTATTTTTGCTGTGCTCCGTAAAGAGGGGTGAATTTTATTTCCTTAAATTCTTCATAACAGTCTAAAAATATAGCATATTTTGACACCTTCTGCAGGACTGGAAGGCTCCTCTGGGAAATAATTGCATGAACTGAGTGACCTTTAGCTGGACAAACACAAATACTCCTTGACTTGAGAGGGCTCGAGCAGAACAGGCATCACAGGTTTGGAATATTGTTTTCAGCGGACCTGTTCACCTTAATAAAGCTACTTTTACTGAGTAAATGTTGCAGATCAGAGGGAACATCTTGGCACACGCTCAATAACAGCTTATGTATACATGTCTAGATCTCAAACATCTTTAAAACACCAGGAGTATATATATTGACTTCAGAGTCTTTTTCCCCTGAGATTGCTTCAAGAAGCTCAAGAAGTACCAATAAGTTCAAATTTCCTTGACATTTTGAAGTGTTTGTGTCACAGTGCAAACCGAATTTTAACAAAGTGTAATTTTTTTTACTGATTTGTCTTTCTTTTATTTATCTTTTGAAAATGAAATGAAAAATTGAGGTAGGTGTTTGATTCAGGACTGGCAATTTTACATTTCTCTGTGCTTTGTACAGCATGTTGCAAACAGGTAGTGTTTAGCACATAAGTCATAAAGAAAAATATGTATTATTTCTCCTTTGACTCTGGAAGTCTAATGAGGGATTAAGAAATATTTGTAGTAACATCAGTCAAGTTTTCATCAGGCTAATTTTGTTCAGAATGAAAAGAAAGAATCTCTCGGAGAGATTTCATTTCATTTCAAGGAGTCTGAAAATAAGTTTTGAAGCTTTTATGCAGACAACATCTAAGGGTAGAATTTGGATACTCTGCTCGCTTCTACATTGGTTCAAATGGGTGTATCTTCTATTTTATTCACCTCTTGCTTAGACTACTGCAGAGCAAAAGCTCTCTTCAGATTGCTGATGCAAAGGAAGGAGTTTTAGAGGGATTTCCAAGTGACAAGCACCGTTACTAATAAATTGTCTCAGAATGTAAAAACATGACCCTCTCAGGTGGTTCAGCCACAGTGTTTGCAAACTGTGACCAAGTATCAGATTCCTGCCTTTTTGCTTAGCACTTGCCACAGAACAATAAAGGGCTGTGACTTCTTGCTCCAGCTCTGATTGTACAGACCATAATTAAGGATTTGGGCGAGGATGAATGGCAAAGAATGCCACTGTGCAATTGGATGTAACCAATGCGACCTAAACTGATCCTAGATCTGGGGGGGGGAAAAAAGGGAAGAAAAAAGAAAGAGAAGGAGGGAAAAAAATGACCTCTTGTACCCTCTTCCATGATCCGTGTATGTAGTTAGCACGGACTCCCCTGCCAGGCTTTTCATCGCCGTGCTTTTAAAACCATTAGCTTGCTTTGTAGTCTTAGCAAGACATACATTTTTGAGCTATCATAAATGAAATCTTAGAAGATACCTTTCAACATATGCCAGGCATAGTTAAAAAAGAAAAAGACCATTATGGCTCTTTAAAGAAGGGGGGGAAAAAAACCTCAGGGTGAAATGGTGCAGACGTTTTGTGGAACATGGAAAGTTTGAAAGAAGTTAACATATAATAAAGGGATGCAAGAAAACACGGTTGTGTTACATAAAGAACTGACAACCTGGATAGACTATAGTTTTAATAGGATTCTTTCTCCCTATATATTAGTTTTCATCTTCTATGGTAAGTCAGGTGATGTCATTTTGTCTCCTACTAACTTGCCCTTGATATTCTTTTCTTTAATAAAAATCAGAATATATTACCAAAGTGTTGTCTGGAATAATCCAGCTGTTATCTGCTGTCACTGCAGAAATACATGACTGGAAAGAATGTATATCTCAATTTATTTAGGAAAAAATTTGGTTTACAAGTTTTCCAATGAAAGTTGTATGTGGCATTTGGATAGCACTGTGTGGAGAAGATCCAGCCTCCCATCTCCCAGGTTTCCTCAGTATACAGAGAGATGTGCCAAAACTCTTTATCTGAATCTGGATTGCTGAGTCTAAACTTAGACCAGATGTAGAACTTTTCTGTTTGTGTTGGTTTTAACTGGGATACAGATAATTTTCTTCAGAGTACCTTGTATGGGGTTGTGTTTTGGATTTGTGCTGGAAGATATGTTGGTAATTCAGGAATATTTTATTTATTGCTGAGCAGTGGCTGCACACAGTCAAGATCTTTTCTGCTTCTCACCCTACATCACCAGCAAGTAGGTTGGGGGTGCACATGAAGCTGGGACTGGACACAGCCAGGACAGCTGACCCCAACTGACCCAAAGAATATTCCAGACCCATCATGCTCAGTGTAAAAAGCTGGGGGAAGAAGAAGGAAAGGGCAGGGAGGCATTTGGAGTGATAGCTTTTCTCTTACCATTTCATCATCTTGTGAGATGGAGCTCTGCTTTCCAAGGGACGGCTGAACACCTGTGTGCCCAACGGGTGAAGAAATCCCTTGTGCCCTTTGCTTGCATGTGCAGGTTTTGCTTTGAGTATTAAACTATATTTATCTCATTGCACAGGCTGTTTTCTCACTTTTATTCTTCTGGTTTTCTCCCCCATCTCACCAGCAGATGTGGCTGTGAGTGGCTGTGTGCGACTAAGTTGCTGCAACAATGGTTCACACTGACCATGGAAAAAGGGGTTTTATTGCACTAGAAATCTTTTGTCAGGACTTTGAAGCTAGCACACAACGTCAGAGCTTTGCTGCACTCCTATACTGAAAAACAAAGAGGCTGATTTTACTATTTTAAATCCTACTTGTAGTCAAGAGTGATAGCAATCAGGTTCGTTTTGCAACAGAGAGAACCATATATACCAGTGACGGATGTCTGGGACACACAGAATCAGAGTGGGAAGGATTCTGGGCTCTTTTCATCTTTTTATAGTAAACAGCTGGGAAATGTGGAGGAGTCAGGGCCCCTCGTGGTAAAGATGCTTCTCTTAGAGCAATAAACAATAAAAATCCTGTAAGAAAATAAGTAGTTGTTTTAACTGAAAGAAACACAAATAGTGAATTCAGTGAGACTCAGAAGAAGTCTTGAACAAATTCATTTATAGAATAGTTGTATTGAATTTTAGTGTGTACAGTACTTTGATTTCCCTTTTCTGGTTTTATTTCCTGTTGATACTTTTGTTTTCTTTATACGTCATGTCCTTTTAATGCATGTGAGGAGGGGAAAGAAAGAAAGAAAGAAAGAAAGAAAGAAAGAAAGAAAGAAAGAAAGAAAGAAAGAAAGAAAGAAAGAAAGAAAGAAAGAAAGAAAGAAAGAAAGAAAGAAAGAAAGAAAGAAAGAAAGAAAGAAAGAAAGAAAGAAAGAAAGAAAGAAAGAAAGAAAGAAAGAAAGAAAGAAAGAAAGAAAGAAAGAAAGAAAGAAAGAAAGAAAGAAAGAAAGAAAGAAAGAAAGAAAGAAAGAAAGAAAGAAAGAAAGAAAGAAAGAAAGAAAGAAAGAAAGAAAGAAAGAAAGAAAGAAAGAAAGAAAGAAAGAGAAAACCCAAACTGCTTTTTCTTACTGTTTTCTGCCTGTATGGAGCAGACACTGCCCTAAAGTCTTGCTCTGCTTATGTTCTGTAATTGCATTTGATTTAACCATGTCAATTCCCTGGAGTTAAATACACTTTAAAAAGAGCACCTTGGTCTTAGGACTCCTGACCTCTGATCTCATGCAGGCTGTTCTTTACATGGGATAAATCCACAGAGGGAAAGTTTTCCCACTAAGTGATCTCTTTCATATCCTCTTAGCAGGAAAAGGTTTTCAGGTACAATTGTGTTGGAAGAAGTTTCATCTCAAAATAAGAAAGAGCTTTTATAAGTACACAAAATCAATCTCTAGAACAACCTGCCCAGGTGTTTGGAATACTTCTCATCAATGAAGGTTTTCATGGTATGACTGAACAGGATGATAGATGATCTCATGTAGGATTCCCTTCCAATAAAAGGTGGGAATAGATGATCTTTCAAGGTCCCTTCCAACCTGGGATTTTCTGTGATTCTCTGATTCTCTTTCTATTTATGATTCCTTTAGTCATTAAGGGAAACATTTCTATTACAGTATTCTGATTTTTCCTGCTGACAATATCAATGAATTAAAACCTTATTAGAAATTTTTGTTTCTACAATAAATTAGTGATTTTTTTTTTAGGACAGATGATTAAACTAGGTGAGTGGGAGGTTAGAATAGAGACTGGACCCATAACTTCAAAACTTAAATTATTTTTATGCAAGTGCTAAGAAAGCTGGCAAATGTCATTAAAAGGCTACTCTTGATTACATTTAAAATGTTGTGGTAATCAGGAGAGGTTTTTGAGGACCTGAAAAAGGAAAGAATCCCTCTTTAACCTCAGGAAGACACATGGAATTACAGATTCATCAGTCTCACCTCAGTCCCTGTAAGGGTGATGGAGCAAATAATGCTGGGAGTCATTTCCAGCATGAAGATCAAGAAAGTGATCAGGAGCAGTTAACATGCAATTAGAAGGGGGAATCATGCTTCACCAACTTGGTGGCCTCAACAATGAAATGACTGGCATGGTGGATAAGGGGAGAGCAGAAAGCAGCTTCTCTTCATTTTTGAGAAGGTGTATTTCTGCTATCTCCCCTAATATTTTCACAAACAAGCTGCACAGGTATGTTCTATGTAAGTGAGGTGGACTGGAAATTGTTTGAACTGACAAGATCAAAGTGTTTTCACAAGTGTTGTACCTGAGTATTGATACGAGGGCAAATATTATTAAATTATTTACTATTCCCTAAGGAGATTGGTGATGAGACCAAGTGTTCCCTCAACAAGTTTGCAGATGATATAAAACCCAGACCAGTTGCTCACATACCAGATCTGCCATTCAAGGGGACCTCAACATGCTGGAGCAACAGACTGGCAGAAACCTTCTGAAACTGAACAAAGGAAAATACCAGTTCCTGTCTGTGGGAAGGATATCCCATATACCAGAACACAATGGGTACCAGCTCAGCTATGTGGAAAGCAGCTCTGCAGAGGAGGACCTGGTGGTTTGGTCATACAGCAAACCAAACATGAGCCAGCAATGAGTACTTATGGCAAAAAAGACCAGAAACCTCCAGGGATGTTCTAGGCAAAGGATTGCCAGCAGGACCAGACAAGTGATTGCTCCCCTCTACTCGACACTGGTGAGACCTATCAGGAGTGCTGGGTCCAGTGCTGGCCTTCCTGGTGCATTTTTCCACTCATGAAGTGGAAAAAATCAGGGAAGGGCTACAAAGTTATTAAGAAGCGGGCTCTTAATGATGCTAAGAGAGCTGGGGTTGTTTAGCCTGGAGAAGTAAAGGCTCAGGGAGACCTTGCCTGTCTGTGAATAACTGACTGGGGGAGTGAAGAAGAGTCAGGTCGTTCTCAGCGTTGCCTTGTGTCAGGACAAGAGACCATTGGCATTAATTAAAAAATGGCGTAGTGAGAAACTGACTGCAGAATTTTAATTTATTTGCATTGTAACATTTACTGCATGTGAGGTGGTGATGGGCGCTCCAGCTCCTCAACAAATCACGCATTCATGGTAAGCAGGGAAACACGAGCACCTGGCTTACACTCTGCATGTGTCAGGGCTCAGCTTGCTGAACTTGCTCAGTGAAGTGCATATAAAATTCTTATAAAAATAACTTAAAATAGCCTGAAGAAAAAAAAATGTCCATTTTATTTAACTACCCACCTGTGAAATATGAAAGAACATCCTTAAATACTTTAGAGTGGCTTACTGATTGTTTGGAAACTAGAAATGTTAAAGAGCCCAGCTCAATACTGTGCTTAACACTATGCTTAAATGTAATTACATGTTTAAACCTTGTTTTAATTCATTTTCAAATACCTCAATGGTACTTAAAACACGTGTAATTGTGCAATTAAATGCACTGCTGAAAAGGTGCCCCTGACATTTCTGTGACACCGTATAGTCCAAGAAACTAAATAATGCTATAATTTGAGAAATGGTTTGTAAATGTAACTACCAGTAGCTATCTGCTACATTTAATGGCACCAATTTAAAATAGTGACTACATGGAAGATTTGATCTGTATTTGAGTATGTTTTAAAGTTTAGTTCTGCTACTGTAAGATTCACAGTCAGTTTTCACTGGGATTCTTAACAAAACTGTAAAGTCACATTTTGCATCTAGTGTGGACATTATTTCAGTAAAAAAATTAAGATGGAATCATGCCTAGGATGTAGAAGTGGAGCTAGTTGCTAGAAATGTAAGATAATATAAGAGGCAGTAAGAAAAGGAGATTCAAACTCTTATGTGAAGAAAGGTCTAGAATTATTATTTTATTTTCTTAGCCTGGCTTTAATAACATAGTGTGTATAAGGTAAAGGGGAGTTTGCTCCTTTTGAATTTTTCAATGCACATTGAAAACTTTTAATATTTTTTCCAGCAATTAAAAAAAATCAAAAATTGAAAGAAATGCAGAAGCAAACCCAAACCCCAAACCTCAGAACTGCTCATGGAACTTCACTTATTAAAACTGAAAAATACAGAAAGCTGTGTTTTAGCTAATTTTCGTTGTCTGTTCTCTTCTGTTGTGGTTTTAAAACCCATGGTTTCTAGGTGGAAGTATCCATGACTATTTTACATGCATTTTGAACCCCATCTTCGTAGGAAATGAAATTCCTTTTGAAAAGGGTGTTAAATCATGCGTAGATTAACAGAGACCAGATGTTAGTACAGTTCTGATTCCAGGTGAATTCTCTTCCACAGGTACAAGCTGCTGTGGGCAGGTGATCTGTGTGCAGTTCACACCACCACTGCAGTTTGTGTTGCAAAGGTTTTCTTTGGAGCCCTTGAGCAAAGCAATAGCACAGACCTGGGCTGTGGATTAGTATCATGATTTTCTTTACATGAAAAGCTGAACTGTGTAGCACATAACCTCTTCTAACATCTCAGCAATATCACCTGTAATCTCCTGTTCTGCTCTCTCTCTGGGAGTCCTAATTACATGTTTAATGATTAGACTATAAATATCCATCCAGTCAATGAGAATTAAACACCTTCATGAACCCGAAGCATGAACCTGATACTTTTGTTTTGTTTTGTTTTGTTTTTCCTTTGATTGTCTTGCACAATAAGGCAGAGTTGATGCCTGAGCTGTGGGTATATTTAGTAACAGTACCAGGGGCTGAGTGAGGAGGATGTGTGTGTGTTTGTCTTAACTAGAAAAACATCAAGAATTTTATCACATCTGCTGTGACTGTCTTCGCTATGTCTGTCTTTTTGTGTCTCACCACCCATTCACTTTTAACTTCAATTGTACTCTCTAGAAATTACAATGAATTTTCCCAGTGACATCAGTTGGAACAATATCAAGCCCTCAAAAACAAGCACTTTAACTTTCTTAAAACATTTAAATCCGGAAGAGCTTAACATATCAGTTAGATGTTTTCAGGTGCATTTTAAGACTGGATTTCCCATTTAAAACTAATCTCACTTGTCACCTGAAAAACTTCCTAAATTGGCCCATTTTTAAGGCTTGTTTGTGTATTTTTAGCAAACGCTAAGTACTGTTTGGAGTAATTCTTAGCCTAGGCTTGATGGAAAAGAAACCTTCTGCAGGAACACAAAAACTCACTGTATTCTGGGTAAACATAATTGTGCCCTTAAAATTATGTTGGTGAACAGAAGAAAACTATTGAGCTATGTTTGCCATTAAAATTATTCATTTAAATGGGTTGTTTCCATTGTGCACAGGTGGTAAACTTATCTCACATGTTTTTTGTTTAAAAGTCTGAAATAAGTGAACACTGGCAAACAGAATCTAATGGTGTCATTAAAATGATTGTAAACATGCCTGTTGTTGCAGATGTGTGCTTTCCTTCTGTTGATATACATTCAGATTGTTGGTCAGGATCAAACACATGCAGACTTTCAGCATGTCAAAAAATGTCTGTATTCTAACAGGTTCTGTTTAGAAAGAAATCTGTTTCCTTAAGGCCAGAGTAGCTATAAAATAACCAGACTGCCCGATCAGATCCAATGTCTACTCCTATTTTCTTTGATTAGAGCTGTGTTCCCTGTATTCTCTGCCATCTACAGTTTCAGCTGAACAAGAGATTATGTGTTGCATCATTATGGTTTGAGGAAACGTTTCAACAGAGTAATAAATGCAGAGAAATATACAAAACTCAGGGCCAGGAAGTCATCAGGTTTTTCTTCTCTCTAAAAATGTTGCCCTTTGCTTAACTACAATTGCCAGCTTTGCAGTGATTATTTACTCTACTACACAAGGTAACACAGGCATGGCTGCTGTTATTCACCAGAGGATAGGATGAACTTAAACACATTTCCTCAGAGCCAAATTCTCCAGCCTAAACCAAAAGTTGATGGACAGCTGGGAATTCAGCAGAACCATGTGCTTCCCTTCTGCTTGGAGCAGGAGCTGTGCTCCACAGCTACTTGCAAGGAAAAGTGTAGCTCTGCAGTTGCTCAATGTGCCTTCAAGCAAAGATTCCTCTGGAGTCTGGAGTAAGGTTCGTGGGGAAAGAAGCCAGAGGATTTACATCCATCCATCTGTCTGTACCCTCCCCTTGGGAAAATGTCTGTGCAGTAGTTATATGTCCCAGATGGGGGGGGAATTCCTTCTCAGTGTTTTTTTCAGGCAACGCCTTCTATAAGAAAGGATTGGTTTAGTCATCCAGGC
Source organism: Acridotheres tristis (assembly GCA_037013685.1). Lineage (NCBI taxonomy): Eukaryota > Metazoa > Chordata > Aves > Passeriformes > Sturnidae > Acridotheres > Acridotheres tristis. The sequence continues at coordinate 8,270,901 of CM072885.1, forward strand.
TATAAACTTCTGTTTATCCAGAATAATGCTCAGAATCCTTAAACGTTCATGGCGTCACTTGTATTAAATCCTAGTATTTAGGTTTTATAATTTCAAAATAATTTAGCTCCCTTTAGTGAGCCAAGAAACGTTGCTATAGCCTAACCTACAATACACTGGCTAACAGCTCTCATCTCTGCTCAAGTGCAAGAGGAAATCAGATCTTCAGTTTGAGTGTCTGTAGCTCTCCAGGCTGTGATGGTGCTGTGCCCAACGCAGCAGAGACAGCTGGTGTACAGTCAGCTACAGTCACGTCTTGGAAGTTAAGAACTTCTGTATCAGGAATATACCAGATTTTAGATGTGGGGCCCGAATCTCTTGGCATCAGCATCAGTGGAACTCCAGCACAACTTTGGAATTATGTAGGTGTAATACTGATGCCTAAGACAGCAAAATCCTTTCCATACAGCACAATGAATCTTTAGAAAAGGTAAAAGGCATACAGTGCCCCTTTCTTTTTAAAACACACAGAGCTCTTTACCTAAAAAGTCTTGAACTTTTTGACTTCTTTCTGTGTGGTACATTGCCTGAATATAGCTTGCTTGAGGTGTTATTAGATTGCTGTAGTTGGACTGGAGGCTTGATACCTAAGCAATCAGCACAATATCTCTATCCAACTTTCTTACCTAGCATCCTCCATATCCTATTAACCAGATGATCACAGAAGGTTACTCAGGGAAAGTTCCCTTAGCTGAATGTGAGCTTCAGTCCTGGAATCAAATCTTTTATTTGAATGCACCCTCAGCGTAGATTAACAATAATGTCAATGTAATCATTTTGCACATTAGTTCATCTGAATGAGAAAGTGGCTCTTTACAGCAATTTCCTCTTCCTTCTTTCAAAAAACAAGTCCTGCCTCTGTTAAAAATAGCAGTGCCCAAATTTAGAGTGAAAAAGCTTACCATTACTTGTGGCTTTTGTGTTTCACTGTTTACAACCAAAATTCCCAAAGAAAAAATGTGGTACACTTCTATATTTAGTAAATTGCTCTGGTGGAGAGAGAGTTAATGAGGCTGTCCATCCACCTTGGTGTTCAAATTGCCTCCTTGATTGATGATGCGGGGAGCAAACCTGCACCATGGGTCAGCGCCCAGAACAGCACTGCACAAGACACATTGCAGAGTTCCTTGTGTAGCTGGAGACACTTTCTACCCCACAGCATTCAGACACATTAGATCTCTCCAGGAGCAAGCAGAGGATTTATCATAATGGAAGTAAAAGTAGGTAATTTTTATCAATCTCATCTTGGTTTTTAACCATTTTTTGCTTTTTCTTATGTAATCTTTGATTTAAAGATTTGATTTGAAGCTCTACCTGCCATAATGTTAAGTCATTTAAGGGTAATTTTCTGTATGTTAACTTTTTCTCAAGCTACTGAGTCTTATTTACATTTTGTGCACAGTGCAGCATAAATTTTTAAAATAGTACAGTCCGCCAAAGAACAACATAGCTAGAGGTGCTGAGACTACCTGCTCTTGGTTATGCAGTATGTCTTAGCAAGAAAGTTTAGTAGATTTAATTTAACAATGCTTCTTTTATTACTTTTGACTCCCAGTTGCTGGGTACTTTCATGATTACTGTTTTCTAAGCAGCAGTACCAATAGCTTTCCTGCACGGGGAGGGTTGTTGGCAGCAGCTGGATGATCAGGCAGGCTGTATTCTGTATTTCTTGTTTGAGCCAGGCTGTGTCCTTCAGCAGCACTGACCCAGTGCAAAACACAGTGTCCCCCCACCACTGTGCCTGCTGCACTTGCTCTTGGAATTTCTTGTTTGAGCTGGGCTGTGTCCTTCAGCAGCACTGACCCAGAACAATGCATCGTGTCCCATCACAAGGAGCCCTGCAGCCTGAAGGAAGCTCTGGAGCACTGGCACAGTCACCATCCCTGCAGTGTGTCCCAGGAGCAGGAAAAAAGGTGTTTGATAGAATTACAATCCACCTGAATGGTCTCCCAGACAGGCTACCAAGCTGGGGATGCTTTAACTGGGAAACTGATGCACAGCTGAGCTTGGTTTCTGCTGATTCTCTGATTGTCACTGACGTTAGAGCTCTGTTAGTCCTTGGTACCATGTGTGATTGACAGCACAGCAGGGAATAGCACAGGAGGGGTTCAGGCTCCTCTCCTCCAGAACAGATCACAGCTTAGCAACCTCCTCTTTGAGAAACAGATTTCAAACTGCTGGATAAGAAGGACTGCATCCAAGTTTCCCCAGTGAAAATAGAATTGTAGCCATGAGACTGTTATGGCAAAAATAAAACCAGTCTCCACCTTCTCATGCTCATCTCCAGGCTGCTCACAGTGTGTCCATGGCTCCTGTCCTGGTTTGGGGCAAATTTGGGAGGAAACAGACGACTGGGGATACAAGCATCATAAAGTCACCCTAGGATACCTCCTCTGTGGGGGTCCACAGGTCAGGTGTGGCTGCCTAAACTCTGAATCCCAGACAGCCTTGAACAGGAGACAGACAGTCATAGCTACGTGTTTAACTCAGACTAAAGATGCCATTTCTGGTAGTTCATATGGTAATAGAATTTTAAAACTTTTTTTTTTTTTTTTTTTTTTTTAAGAAGTAAAAGTTATATTTAGGAAAGTATCAGCTGAAGGATTTTCATTGCATATGTTCGAATATAACTTCATTGGCCATATTTGTGCAATTTTGTGAAATATTATAGAAACAGTTCTAGGTATTAAAATTGTTTTTCAAATTTTGATAGTTCATGGTTCTTGTCTTATTTTTCCTTTCCTGCAATGGTAGGCAGTTGAAAGAAGAAAACTGCCTCTAATGAAACCATTAAAAATAATTTCAATTTTTAAAAAATTGACATGTATTTGTTACAAGGCAACAAACATTGTTACTTTTTCTCAGTTCTTTTTCATGGAAAAAAAATGCCAAGATGCACATTTCTGTGGAAAAAAAAATGTGATTTTTATGAGATAGTAGAAAACTGCAAAAATTTAATGTTTAAATGATTAAGGAATATGTCATTTATTAGCTCAGGATTATCATAATAGTGAATATTCAACAACTACACTTTGCAGAAGATATTCTTCATACAACTAGTACCATTCTGCTGATGTAGAATTCTATTTGTTTGTTGGTTTGTTTGTTTGTTTGTTTTAAAAGTCTAGTCACAAAGAAGAATTTCGTGCCAAAGACTTACTGTTCGATTCAATTTTAAGTGGTATTGGTTTGGGGGGTGGGAGGAGGCTGTTTATTTTTTTAGTCTCTAAGATTTGTTTTGGTTTTGGTGTCATTATTTTTTATGGAACCAAATGTTGACTTGCTGTAATCCTTGAATTGTTTTCTCCTTCTTTAATAGACCACTTGCCTCCTACATGTGCCAAAAAAAGACTCTTGGAATAGCTCTGCAGGGACTAATTTAAAATTACTTTTATCACTAATTGAGGTTTTTGGATGCAAGCTATTTTTTTAATTTTATTCTGGCCCAACAAATCATTATAGTCTAATCCTGATTTCAAGATTATCATTTTTACTAGTGTTGTTTGGAATATATCAACTTCTGCATAATTTGTTAAGGGTGAAAAGAGCAACAGTAGTATATTAGACATAAAAAACATTGGTCTTCAGCAGAGTAAAATGAGCACTGATATGATGGTATGGGTGAAGAGTCAGTGGTTAAATGAAATAGAGTCTCCCATCATAGCCACTGATGTCAATGAGTCTTTTTGGTTTGGTGGTTTTGGTAGTTCTGGTTGGTTGGTTGTTGTTGTTTGTGGGATTTTTGTTTTCTTTTTTTTTCCTTTTTGTCTTTCCAGGATTTAGTAATCTTTGTTGTTCTAACAGCATCTTTATTTTAAAAAATATAAATAAATTACCTGTCTTCTACAAAACTGAACTCTGAGAGTTTGGGTCTCATTAGTGCTTTACTTGCATCACTGGATGACTGTTAAGAGGAAGAACTTGTTAGAAGAGTAAACATCTGCTCCAGAACTTCAGTAATAGTGCTTATGCAGCAATGGCTTTGCCTTTTACAGCCAGGAAGTTTAGAAGCTGTCATGTGGAAATGCAATACTTTTGCCTGTAGGTTGCACGTCTGTGGTGTAGGACTCAGCTCTGAGCTCTGCTGGGGAGGGAGCACTAAGGAAACACTTAAATACTTTGTCCTGTGAACTTTCAAAGAGCAAAGGTGGGAAGTAATCTCTTTTTCTTTTTTTTCTTTTTCTCTGTTACTCCTGTGTATGAAAGTAGTGACTTTTCTTGTACCTCTGACAGAGTGGGACTAAGCCTAAGGGTTTGATATTTTAAAGGGATATACTTTAAATTTATCCAGTATAGCAAAATCTTGTCACTGGACACCTTAAAATCTGTTACTTACTGTCTGATAATGGCCTATAATTTATAACTGGTTTACAATAAATTAAAATCATTTTGTCACAAACCTAGGCTGTAAAATTGCATTCCTAGTAGAAGGTAATTTAAAGATGAAGGAGCACGGGAAATGATAGGATGTAATTTCAAAAATAGATCATATGTCTAAGACACTTCCTTTTCTGAAAAAAATGTTTGTTATCCGTACTTAGATTTATTCAGAACAGTGGAAACTTTTAAATAAAATATTATTTTCCTCCCAAATGAGACAGACTTCCCTGCAGAAAAAGCATATGGCCTTACAAGCATCAGTAGTCATGGTTGGTAAATATTGGCATTAGAATTACAGGAAAGTCTCAGTAAGAAGTGAGGTCAGAGCTGGGTGCTCTGCTCTGCAAACATCTGAAGGCACAGAGGGTTTGCTGTCAGACAGTGGTAAATAAATGAAAGGTCATTATGTTCCTGTATAAAGTAGATGACTTTTTATTTTTTTAATCAGAGGGGCTGAACCTACTTAACCTTTAAGCCTAATGTCATCCTCTGGTTTTCCTAAATGTTTCTGCCTCTTCACCTTATATTAAAACTGCAGTTCTTGAGCTGGCATGCACCAGGAAGAAAAGCAAAAGGAAAATAAAAAAAGAAATATAGTCTCTGCACAGGCAGAATAGGATCTTGACAATTTATGAGCTGTGGCTCTTTGTAGTGAAATTTAAATTATTCTAGATACTTTTTAGAGTAGGTATTTCTCCCAGCCCTAAGATGAAGCTAGTGTCCCCTTTTAGGGAAGCCTCCTGTTGGTGCAGTCTGTGGTGTATAGAGTGGGAGCAGAGGAAACACAAGCTCTCAATATTGTGGAAGAATAGGCTCAGTGGATGGAAACATTCTGAAAAAGGACACTTGGTACCATGTAAATATCTCAAAGGATTTATATGTACCCAGTGCCTTTGCCCTACACACACACCATATATAATGTCCTGTAATTTCCTCTCTCTTCTCCCCTCCCAAATTATGTGCAGAAGCATCTAATAAACTGTCTTGCTAAGACACACTGCATAACCAAGGCACATGGATGAGAGAGAAATAGCATTAAGAAGAATATTCTGTGTTGATTGTTATGTGGACTTGACTTTTCAGAAGGAATGACCTCAGCCTCATTCCTCAAGGCTTCCCTTCTTTACAGACCAAGAATCTGAGTCAAAATTGCTGGGTCTTAAATGCCAAACTAATCTAATTTAATACTTTTAGCAATAGCTTGAGTCATGCTCTGAATGCTCTGCCTTGCTTCATTTAATTAAAAAAACAACACAAGGCAAAAATAATACAAAAGCAGGGCTGCCAGTGCTCTGCAGTCTGCTTGTTTTCCAAGTGGGATTTGTTTACCAACTTCACTCTTTATATAGAGGACAGTTAAGCTGTTTTCACTAACTCATTTCTAATACTACCACATCACCCAAGCTAAAGGCTATGAACTCTGCATTTCTTCCAACCAAAGAAGGCAAATTCTAGTTAATAATATATCACTGTTTCAACCAAATACTTTATTTCTTTAATTAAGTCCTATAGTAGTATTAACATACCAGCACAGCAATACAAAAGCTGTGTATTTATATGTCTGTTTTCATAGAGGAATTGACAAAAGAACAGCAAGACTAAAACATAGGCAAGTAGTCTAGTAGTTTATTTTTTTAAGTTTTAATCTTCTCTGAGCACTGAGGAGATCACAACTCCAGTAAAAGTTTTTGTGAACTTCCTTTGTTAAGTGAGATTCTCATCCACTTAGTCCTTTTTTTCCATTTCCCTTATTGTATGGGTCATCAACACACCAGTATCTGATAGAGAGTAAGGAGAAATTTCCCACTGAAAATTCCTTGTTATCTATAGGGCAACTTTATACACTTGTTGCTAAATATGTGTCCCTGGCCAATGTCCCATACTAGATGTTGATTTAAAGCAGCATGCCAGCATTTGCACCCAGGGAGAGAACATACAACCACAAAAACATTTGGCACTTGAATGTGCACTTGTAGTATCTGCATTCTCTAAACCTTCAGGCTTAAGTTTTCTATAGCTATTTTGTGTAACCTTTGGAAAGAATAATTCCACTCATCTTTAATTCTTATTTCCAGTCTCATCGAGTTATTCTAAGTCACTGTGAACATTTTCTGCACAAATGTTGGGATTCATCTGATCTAACATTAAAAGCTTATAATGTGGACGCATGTGTACTAGCATCAAGACTTCTTTTGTAGACTGACAAAAAGTTATTTCTAGAGAGTGATTTATCTGATCTATTTTAAACAATATATTTACCAAAGGATTACTCATACTGTACAACTTTTTACCCCTTCCTTTTGACCATAACAGAATCGAATTATTACTAGCTCAAAAATTAGCTAAAGAGAGATCTTAGCCAGTCATTGTAGTCTCGGTGAAGGTCTCACAAGATCATGTTGACTGCAGAAATATTTGTACCTGAGCTACAACCAGGAGACATATTTTGATAGCCAAAAGCACCTATCTGTACTTCCTGCAACAGGCAAATGCCATGGCAAAGTGAGAACCAAGTTGCAGAAGTTGTGGCTTTGGCATCTCCCACTTTTACAGCAATCCCTGCGTGTATCTCTGAGCTGAGCAGCCAGAGCTCCCTGGCCAAACAGCTGTTCCACATCTTCTCTGAGGAAAAGGCAGAAGGCCAGATATTTTTCTGCACATACTTTGAAGTAGCTTTACCACTGCTATTGGTATACATACCATAATTTGATTTAAACAATTTGTTCTTGCAAAGGGAGCTGTGGCCGAGTCATACACAGTTAAGGGCAAATAAGACAATATAATCATTTCCTATTTATGAAAATGAGGAATGAACTTGGATGTCCTCATACTTCGAAAAACAGTGATATGGATCCATGCATGAACTTAACAGCAACCTCAAATTCTGTTGCAAGCAATATAGCTATATGTCCAAAAGTCCTCAACTTTGGCCAAAAAAATTGGATCTGATAATAAATTTTAATGTTTAGGGTCATCTCGTTCTAAAAACAAGACCTTAACTTACACTAGCCATGATTGCTGAAGTTTTAGTTTCACTACTGAAGGAAAAGTAATCTCTAGTTCAGTAAAACTCAGGATAGATGAAAATATTTAATATTCACCACCTGCAAATGCTTCCTGAATTAAATAACAGGTCTGAAATCTATTTTCATCTTTGTACATCCCTGTCTGGCCCATTGGTAAATTCACTTTGACTCAGCTCCTAAAATCCATAAAACAGACAGAGATAAAAACATTTCTTCTTTTTCTGTGTTTAAATTATTGACTAGGGAAACCACAAAGCAGAGGCAGGTAAGTTAGAGGGCAGCCAGACACTAACTGTAATTGCATGTGAAATATTAGAAAATACTACATAAACATGGCATGGACTTTTGAATGTCTAGTTTTGTTTCCACTGAGGTTTTGTCTGGGGTCCAAATATATATTCACCGAACTGCTTAAGCCCATCTACTGAGCCACAGGTGACAGAAATAATCAGCATTATTGTTAAAGCCTTTTTTGGACTTAAAGCAAACAACATTGTAACCAAACAGAAAAAGGGGAGAAATAGGTATGTGTTTCTAAAGAACCTGACTAAATGGGTGGTCAGAAAAATTGTATTTGAGAACATGTCAAAATAAGAAGCATACAAATTAAAATCACTTGTACTAGATCTGCAGCTACTTTGTCAACTGTCTTTGTTATGCCTAAATCATAAGCCCCAAGACTGCTTTGCAGTCCTAGTGGCCATTCACCCTTGATGAACAAAAATATAAGGGCTGGAAACCATTCTGAAAGCTGAATGTCTTTTAAAAAGCATTACTTTTTCCACCAGTCTGGCCAAATCTCTGTTCACCAAGAACTTTGAGCATAAACATCAAAACCTGCTTTTCCAGACAGGCTCGTAAACAATTACAGCTCCTAACTAGACATTGACCTCACTTGCCATATCACTGTACCACTTTTACTATTCCAAACAGTTGTCAAGTGCCAGTAGGCTTTATTTTTACTGCCATATTACTCTGTGGCTGCAGTGTGCTGAGGTTATTTGAGCTATAATGATTGGTGGATGGAGATCAAGACTCTGACCTCTGAGTCAAATGACCATTCATGAATAATGCAAGTAGCTATTTGTCTACTACTTTTAAGTATTATTCCTTCTTCTTGTCCTTCTCTACTTCTATAGACACAGCATACCTTTTATCTAGAGGCAGATAAGTAACTTTAAAAATTCTACTCAATTCTACTAAAAGATTTTTTCAGTTATTGCCATAAAAATACTTTGCCAGTGAGATTTCCTGCTCTTGTGATTTCTTCCCGAAACACCGAATACATTCCAATATTTTAGAAATAAGTCTTGGATTGCCAATAAAATGAAATCTCAATAATTCTTGACTATCCCCTAAATATTTGAGGGAAAACTAATATAAATATCTATGAATGTCAAACCCTAGGCAATAGAAGCTTGTTAATCTAGAACAGCCTTTAAAGAATGCAAATGCTAGAAAACCTACTATCTCTCTCTAAGTATCCAGCTGTCATTAATCTATGCTAATCTATTTTCCCAGTTTTAATTTCTTGCCTATCTTACAATAAATATAATCTAGACCCTTGTATTTCCCTGTAGATATTGCTAAGTTCTGCTCACAGCAAGAAAGCAAAAACACTCTTTTCATTTCAGATCTGGCATTGATATCTTCTACTTAGTAGTAAGTACACTATCCCTAAGGGGAAAGCATAAACTACACAATTCATCTTATAGATTTTTTGGCTGGATATACTTAGTGTTTCTTTCTCTCTTTGTATTCTTAAGACGTTTCTCACCTTGAATTCACCTTTAGTCCCTGACCTAGCATTTACAGTCATCATCTGTATTTTGCACCCTAGTAGGTGACACTAAAATCTATAAGAAAAATGTGTAGAACAATTGTGCTTTCAGTGTTAATCTACTTTTAATGGAGTATTTGCTCTTAGCAGTCTGAAACCGTCTCCTTGACTTGATCTCCTTTTAATCTAATGCATCTGGAGAAATGGCAAAAACTTAATTCATTTGTTTTGTAAATGGATAAAGCATTCCTTGCTCATCTTCTGTGTATGTGCATTGGAGTGGATTTTATTAATTTCAATTCAGCCTTCTCGTAATACCTAAATTCCAAAATGTATCTAACTGTTTAGATAATATTCTTATCTGACCCATTTGTAAAGCTCCTTTGCTCACTCCAAAAGTACCGTTTCTGTCCACTTTCATGGAACAGGATTTTTCTTGGGCATTCTCTGAAGTGGACTTTTTTGGTTTTAGCCAAAGTTGCATGAGTCATTTTTGTCTGTGAATATTTTGTTTTTTAATTTAAGTTAACCTTTAATTGCAATACAACAAACTTTGTTTTAGTTACCATCACTTTTCTGGATCTTACCTGCATTTTTCTTGGCTCAGCTCAACAAAGTGTGAGTAACTGTCATAGGATAGATTGCTGCACTTGGATAACCCCTTTTGTATGAGCAGAGAAATTTCTAAGTGGCTTAATTAAGGACTTGCTTCTCCAGTTGTTCTGTATGCTGAAATTCCAAAACACTGGCAGGAGTTTCTAAATAGATAAAGAATCTTATGCTAAGACAGCATTAACGAAAAATTACTTTTATTTAGCTTGTGACTAGATATTTACAGGCTAAATCAGAATGTCAAATGACTTCTGAGCTGGTGACACCCTGGATAATTGGGACTTGCCAATACATGACTAATTATCCAGTACAAACTGTGCTTGCCTGATTTTTCAGCTGTATCATGTTTTTCCACATTAATTTTTTTTCTGTATTTTTACTGTTTGAACTTCTCTGGGCAAGCAGCTGTGCATAGCAGGATACTGACTTGGTTCAGCAGGGGTGATTTATAAAGGTATTGTACAAAGACACACACCTCAGGGCCCTTAATCAATTTTTACACTACTTCTTCTCAGACAGATTCTTACTATAGTTGCAGCACACTGTTAAATTATTTAGCTGAAAGCATAGTCATTAATTGAATTTTGTGTTTCTCTTCGTGCAAAACATATCCCTAGTTACCCCCAAAATATTGAAACACTTATAGACATGAATAGTCCTATTGGTTGCTATTTATCTCACAGACTCCACTGCATTCCTGCTTTAAAACAGTGCATTTCAGAGGACATCTCTTAGTCAGATGCCTGTTTAAACATCTCCCTGACGTACAGCCTAATTTTGTCCTTGTTATATGACTTGTGTAGTTCTTCTGGTTTTTAATCCATAGGAATTATTTAACTGCCAACATACATGTTGGAGATTAATTACTAATTATAATTTCTTATCTTCACTTCATAACTGAAATCATTGATGTCACTAGTCTGGGATCATCATCTGGGATCACCTATGCTGCTCTAAACTGGAGTTTTTAACTACACAGTGGCACTTACCCATAACTAAGCTACTGCACTGTTTTGAGTTGTAGTTTCACACAACTCTAGCAAAAAAATCTGTTTCAAAAGTGGCAAGATCAGAAAAAAAGTAGTAATTTTTTTTTTATTTATGAAAGACCAGGCCATGAAATTCCTATTTATAAATAGGTTTTCCCTTCAACTCCTTCTTTGTGAAAAATTTTCCACCTTCATTCCTTGCTTGCAGCACCCAGGACCTGCTAAAATGAGGAAGGAATTAAGCCAAGTGCTTTATGCTGCTAACAAATTTCCTTGAAATGGAAGGTCTTGGAAGAACATCGGTGTGGGCTCATATAATGAGCTTTGTGCTATGCTGTATGCTGAAATGGAGGTTTTGAACTTGCTAACTCTTCAGATGTCCTGGTGTCATGTTCCCAGGACATCCAGATGCCAGGTTAGGATCTATGAAGCAAGACCAGATGTTCAAGGGACAGACATCCTCCAGGCAGTGAAGAGGACAGATTTCCTCAATGTGTTTTGCTGTCCTGTTGCCCAATACACTGTGTGCTGCAGAGCCCACTTTCAGCTGCCAAAACGTCTCCGTTGACTGAGACAAACTTGGGAGCCCATCTGTGGAGTCTATTCCCAGCACTAGGCATCTATATTTAGGGACTGTCACACTTATGAGTGTAGAAAAATCTGGGGGGATTTGCTTTTATTTTTTTTAACGTTGATCAGGTGGATCAGGAATTTACCTTAACTTTTTAACCAGGTTGAACAGATCTTCCTCTAACTTAAAAAATAAAGAGATATTTAAGTACTGTTTCCTTTCATTGCTAAAATCCTGTTCTGAGGAATTTGGAAAAAAATGATCTCTTATATAAAATTGTGGGACTCAGTCAAAATTTCATGATTGTTCTTTAATTTTTCCAATATATGCCTGATTTTAACATTCTTTGGAATAAATTTTAACCATTTGAGACAGTCCTTTTCAAGCTGGCAAGCATAGAAATAAGAAAGATAAAAGTTATGGACCTTTCACTGAAATGAAAGGCACTTTCTATCTTCCCAAAACCTGTCTGTCAACACAGAAGAAATATGCGAAAAATGTGAGACAAACAAGCCATATGTTTTGCTTTTCATGCATCTGGCAAAAATGTGATTGCTTTTGCCATGTTTCTCCTGTGATGAGAATTTATTTCACAAAGCTGGCATCACATATTTCCTCTCATTTCTTTCTGAGTCCTCATATTTACCTAAATCTGCTGTTCCACATGGTCATTTTTTTAGTATCCTAAGTGCATTGTCTCTAAGGTCATTAGTAAATTTTACTGGTCCATGACATTGCTAAAATTGCAGGACAGTCTTTAACCAGTGGAAAATGTGAGCAGATCTAAGAGTTGAAATTGTAAGAAAAATAGCATAATAGCTTAATAGGGTACTTTATTAATAACCTAGGCATTCCTCTTCATCATGATGAGTCTTTTAGGATACCTTGCACAAAGGTGTTTACTAGTTCAATCAAAAATTTTGGGGACAGTGAAAAATCATTGGCTTAATTCTTCTTTTTATGATATGAGAGTTTAAAATGGATAACAGTAGTAATCTCTATTGGTCTTGAAATATAATAAAATATGTTATCTCCAACAATCCTTCAGAAAAATTAGATCATGCCTTATGGTCTTTGACTGCTACTTCCTATCTGAAATGTAGGAATCACATTTTTATTTACATAGCACAGTACCAACCTATTAATTCCCTCATTTGTCTCTTCATTCATAGCTGTGATTCACATTCATTTCTCACTTTTTCTAGTTTCAGTGCTCAAAGTGTCCTCAGGCATAGGATTTATTTCACTCTGTTCTATTCCACTATCATAGTTTATCCCCAAATTAAACTCAACCCACACAGACACTCATCCTCCTCTGATGGAATGGGAGAGAGAATCAGAAGAGTAACTGTGACGAGTTGTGAGCTGAGATAAAGACAAGTAGGTAGAGGTTTTCCTTTAGACAATAGGTAAAGGTTTTCCAAGCAAAGCAAAGCAAAGCAAAGCAAAACAAGGAATTAATTCCCCACTTTCCATGGGTAGGCAGGTGTTCAGCCATCCCCAGGAAAGCAGGGCTCCATTATCACATGTAATTGTGACTTGGAAAGACAAATGACAGAACTCTGAATATCTCCTCCTTCTTCTCCCACCAGCTTTATATGTTAAAAATGACTCCATATGGTCTGGAACACCTCTTTGGTCAGTTGGGGTCAGCTGTCCTGGCTGTGTCCCCTCCCAGCTCTTCGTGCACCCCCAGCTTACTTGCTGGTGGGGTGAGGTGAGGAGCAGAAAAGGCCTCGGCTGTGTGTAAGCTCTGCTCAGCAATAACAAAAACACCTGTTTCTTGTACGAATCCAAAACATAGCCCCATGTTATATTAACAATTAAAATGGTGGTACACAATTTTAAAAAAATATTTTGCTTAGTCTTAATTCCTTGAATAGAATCCAAAACACATCACTAAGACTAAATAAGTATTTTTATTTTAAATGTAAAATAGTAACTATGGTTGTAGTAATTATATAGAGAGTAACTCTGCATGGCAAAGCAAGTTATAGTAGTTTTTGGATTCAGTTAGATGGATAACTTTAGAACTCAGCCGTGATATTGCTAGGCTGTTCTTACAAACTCCTATTATCCTGTTCTATATCATCTGTTCATACCATATGCTTGCAAAACATTCATAGTTCAGAAATTTTAGGTTGACTACCTCTGAATTGAGCATGTTTGCAAATATTTGTAAGACAGAAACTTAATTTTAAATGCTAAAATTTTCACACTTCGAAGCTTTCTTCCTTCAGAGCAAAAGCTTCTGGGCACTCAATCAAAAAATTAACTAAAACAACATTTTCCAAATTGTTACAACATTTTCAAAATTGTTATAGCCCAAATAAAGCAAGAAAATAGAAAATGAAAAATTCACATAAAGAAATAAACTGTTTTTGTTGACTCAAGTGACACCACATGTGGAGGATAAATTGCTCAAGCAGAGATTTCTCTCTGTTTCGAGTTCCTCTGTATATCATCTACGCATTTGCCACACACCAACAACAGCCCACAGTTCTGGCATACAAAATTGCCAGACTATTTGGTGCAATCCTGAGGGCTCAAATCAAAATGAAAGCACTTTTATTTCACAGAATATCAACAAGCAGAAACTGGTGCAAAAGACCCAGCTCTCAGTTACAATAAAATGGCACAGTCTCATTGATTTCAAAGGAGGTGTGTCAGTTCATGCCAGAAGAAAATGTGACTCATTATTAATACTGAAAATGCAGTTATAAACTCCAGAACAATATTCTGTAAATTTACTGATTTCTGATAGAAGTCTAGTATATCATTTAAATTAAAACCTTCAAAACTTCATGCTGGTATACCTCAAACCTAAATTCTTTTGGATATAAAAATTTTCTTTGATCATCTATAGAGTTGGAACAGCTAAAATCTGAAAAAGTGCATTGAATGCACAAACTAGCAACACTGAATCACTAAATTATTGTTTGCTATAAATAAACTCATCCCAACAATTTATACTGAAGAAAATGAAGTTTTTTCTTACCAGCTCTTAGAATCACAGTAACATCAATGATGGAAAAGACCTCTAAGATCATTAAGTCAAATCATTAATCCAGCTCTGCCATGTTCACCTCTAAACTGTGTCCCAAGTGCCACATCCACACATCTTTTGTACACTTCCAGAGATCACCATTTCCCTGGGCAGCCTATTCAAATGCCTGACCATCCTTCCAGTGAATAATTTTTCCTAATATCCATTCTAAACCTCCCCTGGCACAATTTGAGTCCACTTCCTCTCTTCCTGCCACTTGTTACCTGGGAGAAGAGACTGATACCCATAGGTAGAGATCATTCACTCCTAATAGAAGTGGGGAAATGACTTTTTGCATCAGGTATGGTGAGACTAGAGATGTCTGGATAAACTTGCTGCCTGGTTTATTTACAGCTACATTTTGAGGAGGTGAATCCAAGCTTAGACAAAAGAAGAATCTCAGTGATCCCAGATGCATATAATTAAGTTATGGACAAATGGGTCTCCAAATTTACTTGGGAAGAGAAAAATTATTTCAGTTATTAATCTTATTTTCCAAATCTCTTCTCTGCTTTTCAATATTGTAATTAGATTTTTAATGAAATTATTGTGCTATTTATTTCACTTATAATCTTGGTTTTAGTTTGCCCTACATATTTATTATGATAACTAAAGAACTATGCAATCAATCAATTCACATTGCAAGGATACCCACAGACCATAATCAAAACCTGAACTACATACAATCTCGTAAAATGCAGCAATGGAAGCATGTCTCTGATTAGAAGTGCAAAGGATGATCTACTAGCTTGAGATAAGGTTGGCTGGTATCAAATATTTTCTGAACTATGTAAAAATACATTGTTTGCTACTTCTCCCCCTTAAATTCATCAGAAAATAACCACAAGGGTTATAAAGTATACATCTGAGCCATTTGTTCACATCTGTGCCTTGTCCTGCAGAGTGTTTTGGGTATACACAACTGCCCAGGCTTGTTTTCATTATATTCATTTTGGAAAAACAGTCCTCCATCATAGCAGTGTTACAGGAGAACCAGAACAATAATTCCACCCTGAGCTCAATATTGTGGTAAACCAGGTGGTTTAGAACTTCTGTAAATTCAAAGTTGTGCTTCCATTAGTTTGATCACATTAAAGAATGACATGTCTTTGTTGTCTTTATTTCTATCTCAGTAAATGCTGACACCACTCATCATTTGTGAACCTCCTTAGTGAACAGATTATTTTTTACCAATAGCCTGCCATGTGGGCTCTAAGTAGTAAATAACGAAAAGGAGTGATGCTTTCTGTAGCCCAGTACATCTGGCACTCATGTATTCATAGCACCTCTAAGCATATCGATCTGATTTTTCTGCAGCTTGCAAAGATATTTACAGTTTCAAATTTTTGCAATACTTTCCAAATGGATCATATATATATGTATTTAGTAATTGATAGGAATGGCATTTGGCATCCTTTTCTTGGACAAGCAAATATGCAGAGACTTTAAAAATAAATTCAGCCCGCAGGAAAATGCAGTGAATGTGGGATACTTGGAAATATCTTTCTAAAGTAGATTTAGCTATTAAATTTCTGAGATGGCATGTTGGAATGTCAGATGGGAAAAGCGGTTTCATCACCATCCTACAAGGGTGGGCAGTGCAATGTCAGCTACTAATATTAACCAGATTTACTTTTTGTGGAGGTTAGTCTCCTGGAGCATTGCCTAGAATGGTTTGCTTTGCTGACTGGGTGAAACAGCACAAAAGGCAAATTTCACACCTTGGCCTTACTACAAAAAAACATGAGCTACGTGGTAAGTGTGAACAAAAGATATGAAGTGGGATGATTTCTTTCAGGATATACTTTGTGGGTTTTTTTCCTCTCAAGAAATCTAAGCACCTTTGAGAAGAGAAAGTGTTAGAAAGTAGTTTTACATAAAAGCGGGTGGGTTGCTGGAAAAAAAACTCTATACAGGAGGTATGGTTTTCTTCTTAGTGTTTCTCAATCCACTTCCGTCATAGCATCCTGGGAGCCGGTTTATCAATGTTTAAAATATTTTTTATTGCTCCTTTTACTTTTAACACTTTAACTAGCTCAGTGGTTTGTTCCCTTTGTTATCTGAGACAGTGAATTGAATAGGCAGATGCAATGTGCAAACAAATATTTGGAGCAAATTTGGAGCAAATATGAGTTAATCTCACCAGTGCCATTGCTAAATCAGAGAGGTTTGCTGTTTTTCAAGAAGAGTTGAGAGTGTCAAGAAAATTCATGTTGTTAATTTTCTAATCAAGAAAAAATATAAATAACAATTACTTTATGGTTAGAAATTTTTATCTTTATCAAGCTAAATATGATATTTCATATCATGTCTATCTTAAATTATTTTGCTAAAAAAATTTCACACACTTTTGTATTGGAAGAGGGTGGTTCTTTGGATTTTTTTTGGTTTGCTTGGTTTTTGTTAATATTACTTTTGTCAAGTTGCTCTGTATTTTTAACAAAATTACAAAGGAGGAGATAAATTTGCAACAGTAGTGCTGACTGAACTCAGTAGCAATAAGTACTGCTGGGATATGGAGATTTTCCAGAAATTTCCTCTATTCAAGAGTTGATTGGTGGAAAGAATTATGAAGAAAATATTTGTAAAGTTATTTTGCATATTGTACTTTTCTCTCATTAAAATATATGTTGAATAGTTCTTTATTATGCAATGATGTGGTTTTGTTTCAAGGAATCATATTTATATTCACCTAATTGGGTTTTAGTGACTTGCTTGGAATAATTAGAAAGCACATTTTAGAAACTCTGTCATCAAATAAGACTTAGCTTCTTTGAATAGAAAACTCCCCTGTATGCCAGGTCCTCTGCATCTGGTGGCTTAAGATGCAATTTGTTTGTGCAGTCTGCATTCTGCAGTATTGACATATCTTGCACTTAGTAAAAAAATGTTATTAAATCCCCTGGAAGCAATAGAATATGTATGACCACCATTATTCCTCCTGTTGAAATCAAAACAAAATTAAATAGAGCAAAACTCAGAATGTCTTCTTGCAAGGAAGAGAAGTTGAAACTTACACTGGCTTTCTTCAGGCTCTGAATTAAAGCTCATCTTGAGTTGATGCCAGTTCCCTAAAGAATAAAAGTAATTCAGAGATATTCTCAATTTAATGCTTCTTATTTTCTTATCTGAAGGGTTTTCTCAGTATACAAAGTCTTGGTTATCTGGTTTTACCTGTTGGGTTCTTTGAGGAATTATTCTTCCTGTGATATACTTTGGATAATTTTCAGAAAGACACTCTTGCCCGCTTAGGCTCAAACTTTTGTGCAAAAATACCCTGAATAGGTGAACCAGTCTTTCCCATAGGTGTGATTCAGTCAGTTGATTTTTGAGCACATCCAGTCTTGCACTGGGTACTGCAAACCCTCCATGTACTCTTTCTTTCATTCCTAGGATCAGTAAATCATAATATTGCTAAGGAATGCACACACACACACATACATATGAAAATAGTACTATATACATACATATGTTACTATTACTATTCTTTGTTTGTTTTGTTCATGTGTTACATTGTTCTACGAAAAACCACTGCGTCAGGTGAAGCTCCCTGGGTAGAAAAATTTTTCCTTCCTTGGAAATGATTTAGTTCATTCAGAGGGTATGAGATTTGAGAGACTGCAAGCTGGCCAGCAAAGAGCTGACAATCATAGAAAGGTCTTCCCACAACTGAGTGAGAGAACTTACTGAGAGGAGAAACAGGCAGAGAGAACCAGGGATCAGAAATGAGGAGAGAAAACTTCCCCAGGGCCAGAAAGAGCAGTGCCAATTCTGCTGCAGCTCAAAGCTACTGAGCTGGCCAGAAGCTGAGAGCATCCCTGCAGAGGCACAGTGGAGAGCTGTATAAAAACCCTTTTTCTGTACTCTGTATGACTGAGGTGTGATGAGCTTTATTTACAGAGCTGCCCTAACGTGTATTCTAATTAAATCTGGCTTTCTTCAGGTTAAGTCTTCCACACTGTCTATGCAGATCCACCTCAAATCATTACCTGGCTCCAAGTACTTTCAAAATGTCACAGGCTCTAGTTGTAAAAGGTCTGACAGAGTTTTTGTGCAAGAATGAACTTTAGACTATACAGGTTTGTATATATATGTTTATTTACGTATGTATGAGTGTTTGTGAGACATTCAGCCTAACTTTGGTGAGTTCCCTTTTGCAGTTTCTCTGCAATAACGAAACTTCAGCTTACTCTGCTTTTTTTAAAGACTTGCCTTATCTGCCCAGCTATGGTCTAAATGCAACCATACACTTTCTTTTTAAATACATAAACCTACAGATGAGAAGGCACTATCATTGTATTAGAAATATTTTCTTTTGCTTTTCTTTTTTTCACTCTAAGCAATACAAAGACAGTTTCACATACATAATGGGTTTGGGGTTTTTTTGGAGTTTTTGGATGGTTCTATAAGAATGCACCCCATAGAATTGCACGCACAGAACATGAATAACCATGTACAGACTTTTCAATGTAGTTAATCCTCACAATTCCAACTCCATGATGATATTTTGTATTCATAATTTCATAGTAGCAGGGGGTGGTAGTAATGAGTGACTATTACATAAATGATCTATTTATCTGGTTTGAATTTTGCTTTAACTATTTGTTCACAGTAAATTAAGGATTCTTAGCCAACATCATTCACCATGCTAGGGAGGAGAGCCCGATTTGACCACGCTTATTCACTGAGAAGTAAGGACAGCCCAGTTAACTCTGAAAATAGTGGAATTAGTTGTCCAGGGAAGGGCTGCCTTAGGAGTGGCAGAGGTGTGTAGAACCCAGCTTTGTAAGAAAAATAAATGAGAACTAGGAATGGGATTTCAAGAGTATGAAAAAAGCTAATTTCTGATCAAATCACCTAAATTCCTTTCATATTAATTTAAAAAACCCAAAAAACTCAGCATACCCAAATACTGGTTTGCCTTTATCTAAAATAGAAATCTATGTCTTTGAAAAATCTTGCTTTGTTGTAGAGGAAGGGTAATCAGCTCATACTTAAATATTAAACCTCAAATGGCCAAAATTTGAAGTGTATCCTACCCTAACATACACATCCATAGGACTGATGCATTCATTGGAGATTTGAAACTTGCTTGACAAAGAGGACAGCAATAGCTAAAAGAGGACTTATATAAGATTGTTACATCCTCCCTGTTTGATGTCTTAAATACATGAACAAATATAATATTGAAATGCTGTACACATAGAGCAGATCAAATATTTTGAAAGAAAATGCCTGCAGTCTCTTCTGTACCCCTTCCTCTAAATTAGCATCTGTGACCCAGCTGCACAAGCAGTTTTTCTGGCCAGGATTGAAGACTCCTTCCCTCTAGCCCATTGTAATTTTTGTGGAGCACAGCCATTTAGCATGGGCTGTACTTCTTCTGCAAGGGCTGGGCCCAAGGCCTTTGACAAATTTTGCATTTGCAATTGATTTGCTCCCTCCTGGGCTTGAGAATAAAAAGCAATGGATAACGCCTCAAAATCAGACTTTTCATGATGAAATAATAAGAACTGGATGAACTGACAGCTTTTCTTTATAATGCTCATTAAGTCAGACATTGTTTAGATTTTTTACCAAAAAACTAATTTGCAAGGACTGTAGTGAGAAGAAAAGGAATTGGATGAGATAGATAAGTATAGTCAGACTGTAGCATTATGATCACAGAGCAGATGAAGGAAGCAAACATCTCTCCCAAACAACACAGAAAATTCGTTTTTATAATGGAGAGAGATAGAAGTCCTTTTCGTTGAAACTCCAGCTGTTTTGTTGGACTCATGCTCTAGAAAATATCAGTTAAACTTTGTTCTTGCTTTTGGAAATTAAATTAAAGTTACTTTCAATCTCAATGTTTCACAGCTTTTTGCAATGAAACAAACAATAAACTCTAGCGTCCCACAGACCAATTGTGAAATGAAAACCCCATGGCACTTTTAGGAAGAATAGGTGAGTTAGTTCCAGTATAGTTTTGACAATTATATGCTCTCTGGTTTGAGCTACTTAACATTCAGTTATAAAAAATATTTTCTTCACTTTCTTCAAACTGCCATTCCATGCTTCTGCTCGCTACTGGACAATCTCTGCCAAGGCCGGACAAGAGGGAAGAAATAAGATCAGCAAAATTTTCTGAAATATTCATGCTGCTAAAAACCAAAATTTCGCACTTTTCACTTCCTTTTAGTAAGTTTGTACATTGTTTGTAATCAAACCATAAGTTTATAATCAAAGTATTGGGACGTTAGTATGAGGATCATCTAGTGCTTATGAGCACAGAACAAAACTGACAAAAAGTTCGATTTTTATCTAATTATCTACCCTAGCTCTTTATAAGGGTAGGAGCCTTAGGGAATTATTTTATCAGAAGTGCTATGTAGTTCAACAGCCTGTGTCTAAGAAAGAATCAATCAGTCTAGTTCTAAAGGAGACATAAGTAAATATTTTGTACACTAATATCAGTTAGGTATCAGATATTATTTTAAAATATTAAAAATGTTATTAATTTTCTTTGTGTAGGTTTCAGTTGTCTCAGATGAATAGCAAAAAAAAAAAAAAAGGCATTATATAAAGAAGAAATGTTAGCTAGGTTAATCTGGCAAAAAAAATTCAACTGAATGGGAAAAGTGTTAAACCCTTTCAAGGAAATATTGTGACCTGCATCATAGGTGGGGTGGTAAAATCTGCTGGAAGACACATGCTGCAGATATCCTCTGCATTCCTTTTACAGCCATGGACTCTAGAGAATTTGTTTCTACATCATTACAAGCCATATTTTATGTTTGAAATATTTATAATTTTATTTTATTGAAGCTTAATCTTCAGGTAGGACACTGGGACATTTTTATACGCCTCCATTTTCACAGCCTCGCGTACACAGACTACGCCCTCAGGGCAAGTTTTATTGTGCCAGTGTAACATATGTTCCCAATAGGTAAGTGACACATGAAAGGAAAGGAATGTGATTTAAGGTTTCAATTTTATTGCTTGCAATTTAACATATGGCAGTGAAGAAGATACAATCAATAAAGCTACATGAATGTGAAAGCACACAATAAAAGATACCTCAAAAGGAAGGTCTGATTTAAAGATTTATTGAATCTAACTAGTCAAATAATTCAACACAAAAATTGTATTTATGGGCTTGGGCTCATTTGTTATTGGCAGCTTGCTAGTGCACAGTTAATGATTTTGTAAACTTCTTCCAGAAATCGGGTGCACATTTTGTACTTCACCTATTTCCATTTCACTTGTACAAAGAAATTGTAGCCTAAATCAACAATGCACTACCATAATTGATTTTGTTCCTGCAGGAGGTTAAAATTTTCATTTTCTCATTTTGTAACCTCTTTCAACATTCCTTGATTTTCCTTGATCTTTTCTTCTTTCTCTTCTAAATCTCCCTCACACTATCCAAGAATTCTTTCATCAATTTTGGCCAAACAATGTCGAAGAAAGTCACCTTTCCGTTTCTACATTAGTAATAAATTACAAAGATCTTTAAATAAAAAAAAAAGTTGAGCTATAGAAGCAGGTATTAGAAATAGCCCTCCCCTTGTTCAAACAATGAACAAATAAGAAACATGCATCTGGTTTTGCAAACACCTCTGATTTTACTGAAAAATATACAATCAAAATTTAAATTTCCAATGAGTTTTGCAAAAAGATCTATTTTTTTAAAGTAGAATTTTTTTTTTTTCCTTGGTGAGAAACAGTTTTATTGATAAGGGAAAAAGCAAGAACATCTTGAAGTTTTCTTCTTTAGGTTGCAGAGAAGTTAAATGTTGATTCTGAATCTCTTGTTTGCTTTCATTCATAAGTTTACTAAATTTTATTAAGGTCAGCATTAATGTAATAATTGTACATTATTAAAACACACTTAGAAGTTACATCTGCTGTAATAGTCCATATTATTAATCCGGTTATAATGAACTGAATATAAACTGATTGTGACAGGGAACTGTTAGGAGAGGATATTTTTAAAGGCAATCTAAAATTTCGCTGTGCTTTGCTTTTCCTTCTGTAATCAATTTTTACTTCATGGGACATTTTCTGATCCATTTTCTCTTCTATTTATTTTATTAATCTTATTTTAGCATGCTTATATGAATACTTGGTAGACAATCTGTTTCTCATGGTAAGGGCTTTGGAGGACACACATAGGTGATTCAGTGAGCACATTACAGCCATACCTGAACAGGTAGCAGCCTTTTACATAGAACCAGCACAGTGCCAGCCAGATTTCAGATTTATGGGTCTAGTTCTCCAGCTGCATCAGTTTATAGGAGGTTTATATGCCTACAATGCCTGTCTCTTAGTGCTGAACATAGCTTGAGGCCAGCCTTAATTGCCTTTCTGACTAACATCAATATCCATGAATCTTCTTCATTAACATTTTCCTAAATTTCCACTTCTAAAAGCCTAGAAACTGCTAGTTTTCCACCTTTCAGTCAATGGAAGCATTAGAGAAAGCTAAATTACATTAGGATCTTGGCATATGTAGAATTTATATATGAAATAGGCATTGAAAATGCATATAACTATTCTAACAATTCTAGAATTTCTTCATGCTTGGTATAACCTGAATCCATGCAGGTATATCACTGTGATCCCTGAGTGCCTGTAAATGTCTCTCCCGTGACTCTGTAGAGCACATGGTACCTATTTGCTTTGTTGTCACATTTTATGGTTCATGAAGCTCCTTAGGATATGTCTTGCAATAAAAGTTCTATTTAAGAGATGATTGTAATTTTATATGTATGAACGTGCGTATATACCCACACAGAGGAAGAGAGAGGAAAGACATTTGTTAGACATCATCTGCATTCATGTGCACTGTCCCTGTCATTATGGCACTAAGGATTATCCAAAACATTTGTAAAATCTGTGGGAGAGTGGCATAACTGTCAGGAATTTCCATGAGGTTCCTGTTGTTACATATCACTTCCTTTGTATCTTCTGGCTTTGGTTGACACAAAGGCTGTGGATTCATTCATCCCCTTCTATCTTTTAAATCCTGCTTTGTTTACCTTTGCCACAGTGGTGGGAGGTGAGAGATGAAATATGTTCAGCACCAAGAGACAGTCGTAGGCATATACACCTCCTATAAACTGATGCAGCTGGAGAGCTAGACCCATAAAACTGCACTGTGTGGGTGCCATATGGAAAAAGATTCCATAATCTGTGAAGCATTTGATTTGTATTAAAATTTTCAATATATATCTTCTCCACGTATCTCTAGAAATGAAAATTCCTTGCACTGTAGCAATAATTTTCTTTTATTTGTTTTTAAGTTGGTCACTTATGTTTCAGGCAACCACAGATGACCAGAGTGAAACTGTAATCAAATAAAAGCAATTTACATTTGCCCCCCAAAAAATGCCCAGTAGATTTCTGGACAAATCCCGTGTGAGAAGTTTTCTGTCACCATATATCTACATCATTCTCTGCCAAGCTTTATCATCCAGCTATTGGCTAAAAATAAGTCCACTGCACCATGGTAACTGCCTAGAGTTGCAAATAATGTTGCTTTTGAGATCTTAAAAGGTCAGCAGCAAAAAAATACTGGGCTTTCTTCACCATGATATAATTAAAACAAAGTCATTGGCTTATTTGGGATAAGAAAAGAACCTTCTCTGTCTCTCTTACACTAAATAAATTGGGAAGCCTCCTTTCAGCAGCTTATTGTACTTACCCACATGTCTTTGAATAGTGCTGTCCCCAAAATTATGAGTTTGACTGAAAGTCTGACCCAGCCTCAAATACTGGCAACCTGAAACAGCAAGTGTAAAGAATGAGCTATTTGATTACAAACACTCATCCCTGCCTGACCTTATAAGATAAATCACGGAAAATGGCTGAAAAACAAACCCCTCAATAATTTAGTCACCAGCTCTGAAATGCTGACTGCCTGATAGCTGCCCTGAAAATGCCCAGGCTGCCCAACCAAAAAGCACCTCAGCTATTCATCACATGTGACCAAAGCCACAGCTATGGAAAACAGCTTTAGAGACATTCTTTTCAGTACCTTCTCTTTTCCATAGCCCTTGCCAGCCTTCTACACAGTAGGATCCCTGGAAACAAGCTCCAAACCCTCTCCTTTTTGACACATCCATGATGAGCAGCTGTAACTCCTTAGGCACTGATTGCAGCTGCTTTGAGCTGTGCTGTTGAAATAATCCAAAAAGGCAGCAAAAGAATGGAAATATGTTATTGAGTACATGGTTAGTGGTCTTCGTGCATTGGCTAGATGGGTGGCTTCCAATTTGTATTGCCGAGGCTGCTGGAAATCATGCACGAAACACAAGTCTGGTTCTTTTTTCACTGTTTTTACTCTGGAGTTATTTCTGGGCAATGATAACGGGAAGAGACCAAATAAGAGTGTAATTCTCTCTTCTCTTCCTTCTTGGTTAAATTCTTTATTGATATTATTCCTTAAATTTTACTGTCTTCAAGGGAACTTGGACTGCATCAAGGAGCTCAGGTGGTCGACATGCTTATAAGAGTTCTGTACTATTTCATGATATTCAAAGAAGTTAAGATATAGAGAGTGGAAGAGGCCCTTTAACATTGCTTTCTGGCTAGGCTAACTGGTAGGAAGGTGAGAAATTGGTTATATCAGCTGGCAAGAGTACTTTATAACCAACACCTGTATTCTTTCCAGCTCCTGAGGTAGCTCAAAGAGAATGATGCATTGCTGTATATCCCACATCAGATTATGTTCTGATTTGAATTACTGGTGGAAAAGAGCTTGGCTGTAGGTAACACAGCTGCCCTGAGCTCGGCTCTGTTCTTAGCATTGCATGTGGGCAGGCTTAAGCCTGTACACAGTGTTTTATGAAACTCCGAGTTGGCTGCTTGCTCCCTGCAAGGCCTACAGCAATTCCTACCACCAACATTGCCAGGAAATAAAAGACAACTGTGTGAAAAAAAAAGAAAGGATAAAAGCTATTTGTAAAAAACAATGCCCCACAGTGTTCTATTCATGGCACAAAATCATCCATCTGGGAAACCTTTGCATGATTATTGCTTGAAAACATTCTTCCTATCTGATCAAGGGTTTCTTAGGAATTTCTTCGTAGACTGGGGTCATAGATAGATTCAGAGAGATGTGATGCTGCCTGGTGCTCAGCATGGCAGCCCCAATCCCGAGAAATGATTGGCTGTCAGCACAGGCAGCTCCTTTATTAACACATGAAAGGTATCTGCATTTCAGAAATTAGGGAAGTGATGGAGACATTCCATTTCCTTTTGTGTTTCTATTTATGTGAAGCAAGAAAGATATTTCAATGTATATTCTACAGTTTATTTTGCCCTTTCTTTTCTGGCAAGAGCACAAAATTATTATGTAATTCCACTTTACTCTTTAAATTCAAGTAATATAAAATATCTCACTGTATATGCTTAATTTTCTCTTCAGTTGCAGAAATGCTTATTCCTCAAAATCCTTTCACGTAATTCTCTAGAAGGTTCAAGTGGGAAATAGCCAATTGCTTCACGAAGTAGAACTGGTAGTAAAAAATATCTAGTGCCAGTTCTTGAGAGTGTGCTTCCACAATGTAAGTTACCAAGAAATTAGTACTAAGAAATAAGACAATAGGGGATTTTTTCGATTTTTGCTTTTGGTGGAGGTTCTTTGGAGTTTTCATAACAGAAATGGAAGGAGGACATATTTGAGTTTTTTGCTTTATATGCAGAGATATTTGTAGGTAAATTTGGGAAAATGGTAGTTGGAAGATTAATAATTTTTCATTTTTGATAACTAGGAATAGTACTTTTTCTTTGTTTGTTTTTTCACTAGGCTATGAGCATGAGGTGTTAAAATGTACCAAACAGTAAAGCAAATTAAAATAGACCTGTAATTTGTCATCATCACAAAACCAAAATATCACAAAACTAAGTTCAGGCTTTCTTCAGGATCAGTATGGCAGAAGCAAAAACCTATGAGGTTCATTGACGTGTAAAAGTGCAGTGACATTTTAAAAATGTGCACTGACTTTTTAAGAATACTCATGCAGAGTGACTAGGAGATAAACAGATAAAACTGTTAGGGTCCTGTGAACCAGCCTTTCAGTTAGGTAGTGGATGCTGGATTTAGGCACAGGCTCATATAGTTCATTTAGAAATCACTAATTTTGCTTGTTAAGCTTAAGGCAAGTAAAAAATATTTTTGCTGAATTTGGGTTGAAAGATGAAAGTACAGGATTCACGATTAACTATGCATCTACCTTCAATACCAGACAAAAAGTAATAACTTCTCACCATGTTTAACACCTTCCCAAAAAGAAAATCACAGCAGTCTGCAAAAACAGCACATCTTCATAATACTTCAAAGAGTTCCTTCCTAAGGAATACTATTTTCTCTATTTTACAGGTGAAAAACCAAAGCAAATAATAGTTACAGTCAATCTTTTCAGCTATTAATTCCCCAAATTACTCCTGTTTGTTAGTCTTCAAGTCTTTTTCCAGCACCTGTCAGAATAGTAGCCAAGCTCCTCCCCTGCTAACCCAAAATGTTGGGTGTATTTCAGCTAGACATCTATAATTAGTACCTAAGCAAGTAGAGCTCAAGTCATCTGTGGTTATTCATCACTAATCAGGACATGCTTTAAAGCACCTACATCTACATTTAGAAATCTTCTGGCAGAAGCCAAGTAAAAGAGGAAACTTTCGGGAGTGTCTCAAAATATCTGAGCCTGCATCTCAAAAGTGCAAGGTCAGTCTCTCTTTTGAAATAAAGGATGCAACAGTGCAGAAAATTACATGAGACAGTGAATGGACCATGAGGAATGTTTGCAAGTGTTTTTGAATGCATAAGTTAAAATTTGTAATCAGGCATATATTTCATAATTTGTTTTGGTACAGAACACATTAGAAGAAAATAATTTCTGACATTGTACTTGAATACTAAAATAAATTCTATTTATTTTTACTTGTAATTATATTTTTATGATGACCCCCTGAGTTAAATGATCGTTTTTATATGCAGGTACATTTTTGGCACATTTACGATGGAAAATCTTTTCTGATCAAAGAAACTGAGCAATGGGAGAGCTAACTCGTGGAACCAGACAATGGAATCCAAGGTGCTGATACAGACAATAATTCCTAACAGCTGCCTTACTCTTCTTAACATTAACTCATCAAAGAGAAAGTAAACTTTAGAGATTCCCAAGGCAAGCCTTGTAGTGTAAACTGCTATAGGTCAATTCTCTTATTTTTTTATTGCAGAAATCCCATTAATATTTTCACAAATGGGCATAAATTAGTGACCTGGAAAACAACAGTTACCTCTTGTTCTACTAATTAATATCCATAGCTAAGCCTTTTTAAACCAGATAAGTTATTGCATCAGTGTGTGCCGTTTTTTTCAAGGTAGGATACCTGGCAGACATTTTTCAATAAATATCGTGGAACCATAGAAATGCTGATCTAGTCCAGCTTCCTGCTCAAAGAAGCTGAGCAGGATTGGGATTGTTGCCAGCACTAACCTCCTGGTTAGGATTTTTGTTTTCTCTTAAAGTTTGAGCCTCCCAAGGTGTAATTTCTGCTGTTTGCCCCTTGCTTTGCTCTCTGCTGATACCAAGCCATGTTTGTCTCCACTGTCACCTCCCGTTGTTTCTGTTGCTGGGTCTCTCACTTTGGCTCTAACACTGCCAGCTCTTTCCACTGCTGACTTTGGTACTACAACAGTACATTTGAATGCAAAGCTCTGTCCCATCAAGTTATACAGTTCTAAAAATGCTTTAGTGTATTTCTATAGATTCTATTTCTATAACACATATTTATGTTCATATATACGTAAAATTAACATATATTTGTGTAAAATGTCTTACAATATTGACAGCAATTAAATTTTAGTCTGGGGTGGTCATTTATCCTTGCTGTGGATGATGTCAAACACATAGCTTTCAGTTCATATCACTTTCTTTTTTTTTATTATGTATTAGAACTGGAAACCATATACAAACATAAACATGTGCATATAAACATACAGATGCTCATTCCATATGCAGTCCAGACATGCCAGGCCTTGAAATATTTTATTCAGTAAAAAATTTCAGCATGAGATCTGTATATTTATCTCTCTGACAAGGTTGCTTCCATGGCCTGAGCAAACTTTTGGCTTCACAGGCACCCATGGAAAATATGTAATTATTTGTGACTACAGTGGGAATGATTTTCCTCTGGGCAAAGAGATTTTTGACTAGAGATGGACATCAGCCATGCAGATCAGATCCAAATAAGGATTTCAGGAGATTGAAACTTCCACTTACTGAATGTTGGATCCAGGATTTTAATTTAATGCATTACAAAGATAGAGACTGTTTATGAAATACATGTACTGATCCATCTGGATGTTATTTGCATCTGTGATTTAGTTAGGGGTCTCATTTACATTTTATATTTGAATTCAAGAAACTCTTTAAAACACTTAACTAAGTACCACTGGGATGAAGAAATCATTCCACCAGAATAGTGTAAAAAGGCAGAAATGCAGCAAAATTATGAAATTATTAAAATAGATCAAGCCATTACAGCAAAGTTTTATAAAAATCAGAAAATATCTTTCTCAGAACAAAAGTTACTTATAAAATGCAGTACTTATTTTCTAGGTATGGTGAGAGTTTTGAAATCTTTGAATAGTAAAACACACATTTGTTTCTAGAAATGAACCTAATCCTTTCCTCCAAGTTTTTCTGTGGATGAATGAAAAACATAATCAATCTAACTTTTTGGTTACTCATGAGTAGAGTAATGATTTTTTTTGTTGTTTTTCTGCACGAAACCAGACATTATTGTGTGCTACAAAAAACACATTTTTGTCTGGAGTCCAAGGGCTATTTTATTAAACGCTGAAGCAGAGACTAATATATAGGGAGAATACTTTAACATATATAAAGATTTTTTCCACTAGACAGGAGGAGGATGATGCCTAAATGTTCAACAGCAGAGCTTACTTCCCTTCATCATCAGAAAGATTATTTTTATCCTCATTTTACACAGGGAGTATCTAACGTCAAGCAAAACAATTAATTCTAATTACACTACAAAACTTGTCCTGAGATTAACCATATCCCATATGCCATGTGATGATATTTTTAACATTGTTCTTTAACCTTCCTTATTCTCAGACACTGTCAGTAAAAAGGCAGCAAATCCCTCATTTATTATATAATTTACTCCTACAGTAAAAGGCAGTAACTAATTCCTGGAGAAACTTAGCATATTAAAGGAAAACACTTTAAATCTGGTGAACCATGCATTAAAAATGTCTCAGACTTTTCAAGAAATGCCTCAAGAATATGAAAATCACGTGGTGTATCATGGCAGGACCCAGTAATTGTGCAGTTTCTCCAGGAAAAAATGCCAGCCTGTGGTTTGCAGCAGCAGTTTCATGGCTTACAAAGCAGTTCAGTGCGACTCATCAGATTCTACTGAAACCCTAGGCTAAATTGTAGCTTACCATGACTGAAATATTTTTCAGTGTAAAACATCTGTGTTTATCCATATTGCACATCCTCTCCTCCTTCAATCCCATGGATGTCCCTCATAGCATTAGTAGCACGTTTTAATTTGCAATGTGAGTTTTACACTGATCTTTGTATTCCTTCTGAGATTAAAAATACCCCCTACATAGACAACTATTCCAACTTGTAGCTACTGCATTATATTTGCAGCATAATCTTTAGAGTATAATAATGAAATTCCATGAGCTTTCATAATATCAACACTGAAACAGGGAATATATAGAGATTTTTATCTCTATAGTGGGACAGACTATTACTTAAAAGGACTGAAGGTTATACTTTAATTAGGATCACATGAGAGACAATGCATGAATTTAGAGAAAACTGATGACTTATTTTCAATAATCCTGCAATCTTTATTGAAGGAATAACACACAAATTGAGAGTCTAAGGCAAGGAAACAAAGAAATACTAATTAGCACCATGATCAACAGTCATAATTTGCAACTTTGGAAAAGATATATAGAACAGCAATTTTTTCAACAAAAACTTTTTTTTTTACAACTTTTGGTTGTAAAGTTATTTACTCTCAGAAGAAAACAAACAATCAAACAAACAGCAAATAAAATCTATTAATAAGAACTCAGTATGTTAATTGCCACATTTTGTTTTATCTGTGATATTATATTGAGATAAATATAAAGCAATATAATATTTACTCAATATGTACATCAGCACAAAGTAAGAAATTAATTTCTCAGATTTATATTGCACATAGAAAAAAGCATGCTGTTTTTCTGCCCTGGTTTTGTCCTTAAATTTTATCAGAACTGATATTGCATAAAGCCTCAAATATTGTCCTGGATATTTTTGAAGACAAAGAAAATAAGTTTAGAAAACTGGAAAAAAATAACATGCTTCATCAAAACCCTTGAAATAGGCAGAGTGAGACCTGTTAGTAAGAACCACATATTTTATTTGTATGTCTGTAAGATTAATATCATATAATGAAAATAAATCAGATGGAACTGTATTGATAAAAAATCAGATATTAATGTATTATTATATGGTCTGGTCACGGATAATTGCAGCAACTTGACTTCTAAAAAATTATCTTGCTTTGTGAAGATCAGCAAGTCCTTGAGTGACCCTTACTAAATGGAGAAAGGAGTTAACCACAGCATCTAGGTTCTCTTAAGTTCTCACCTTACTTCACTTAACACACATTGAATTTGCCAGCTGATGTTGGTTTTTCTCTCATACCTCATTTGATACCGATTTCGATTTGTCTCATGCCTAAATGGACAGATGCATGGTAGATTTCCTCTTGCATACCTTAGAAGTGATTCAGCTCAATAGGTTTGCCTTGTGTATCAGTATCACAGAGCACTGAAACTGTTGAAATTTGCATGGCATTTACTCCTGTTAGCTTTTATGCAGTGAACAAATACAGCTGGGAAACACAGTTACCAAAAATACTGGGGAAAACTGCAGATAAAATCGGTGGCTTAATGCTTTCTTTTTCCATTACAAACTACACCCTACAGGTTAATGTCATGAGATATCAGAGTGTGCAGAAAGGATGTTGCACCATTTGGAGAAGTGCTGATTTGCTGTAGGGTCAGAAGGCTCTGGAGAGGGATCTGGACAGGCTGGAACAATGGGCTGAAGCTGCTTGTCTGAGGTTCAAGACCAAGTGGCTGGTCCTGCTCTTGGGTCACAACTGTTGCCCTTGTGTTCAGCCTTCTGATTGTTGACAGATAATTTTTGGAGCTTCTCACACTCTGTTCTTGTAAACAATGAATGTTTTGCATTCCTCTTTGGAGGAAGAGAGAATTGATGGGACCTATGGGGTCAGGAGGTATTATCCTCACTGTCCAATCCATGGTCACTGTTGGAATTCTATAAATAGACATGAAATGTAAATAAAATGGTTCTTTTCCTGCTTGATTCCTCAGAGTCACTGAGTGTGAGTGTCTTTCCCTCTGTGTCATTTGGTGACAAACAACCCCTGGCAGCACCACAGCCTGGGATAAGAGTGGCTGTAAAGCTTCTCAGCAGAAAAGGACCTGGGGGTGCTGATCAACAGTGGCTGAGCATGAACCAGATGTGCTCAGGTGGCCAAGGTCAATGCCATGCTGGCCTGTGCCAGCAGCAGTGTGGCCAGCAGGACCAAGGCAGTGATTTTGCCCCTATACGCAGCACTGGTGAGCCCTCACCTCAAAAACTGTGCTCAGTTTTGGGCCCCTCATGACAAGAAAGGCATTGAGGTGCTGGATAGAGTCCAGAGAAGAGCAACAGAGCTGGGGAAAGGTCTGGAGTACAAGTCTTATGAGGAGCAGCAGAGGGAGCTGGGAGTGTTTAGCCTGGAGAAAAGGAGGCTCAGGAAGGACCTTATTGATATTTACAACAACCTCAAAGGAGGGTGCAGCCAGGTGGGAGTCAGTCTCTTCTCCCAAATAACAAGATAGAATGAGAGGAAATTGTCTCAAGTTACATCAGGGGAGGCTCAAATTGGGTTAGGAAATTACAGTATTAGGAAAACATTATGAAAAGCATTGACAAGCGTTGGACCACTCTGCCTATGGAAGTGGTAGAGTCACTATCTCTGGAGGCATTTAAAAAACAACTGCCCAGAAAAGTTGTGGATGCCCCATCCCCTCAAGTGTTCAAAGTAAGGTTGGATGGTGCTTTGAGAAACCTGGTCTAGTGAAAGGTGTCTCTGCCCACGGCAGGGGGGTGGAAACTACGTGATCTTTAAGGTCTCTTCCAACCCAAGCCAGTCTATGATTCCATAATCCTATGGGGTGCTTAGGGATACAGTTTAGTGATGTGCTTGGCAGTGCCAAGTTTATGGTGACCCTCAATGATCTGAAAGGCCTTTTCCAACCAAAATGATTCTATGACTCTATGATTACTACTTAATTGAATTCCACCAGAAATAATGTCAAGATGAAAAGGAACGTGGGAAAAAGTAAGATAGAGAAGCCAGAGATTAAATCACTTTCTCCCTCCTTCTTTTTTGAAGTGAGAAGTCAGAAAATGAGCAACTGAAGGAGAATGTTGCTAGTAATAAGTTTTCTCCAGAAGGGGATTGAGATGGACTGAGTGCCTACATCTGTTCTTTGGTTACAGAAATTTCATTAGAGGATATGGACATCTATTTAAGTCTTTAGCTAAGACTGAATGCTTCATGATATGGGGTTGAATTGTGGTTTCTATGGGTCTGTGGCATGAAGAGTAGGAAAGGCTGCTCTGGGCTGAGAATTGAAACATTCTTTTATGCAGTCTCAGCACACTAGCAAGAAATAGACATCTGATATTCATTATTTTATTGCAAGAATTTTTTTTAAAAAAGCAAATTATTTTATATGGTACAATGCATCCAGCAAGGTTCTCACTTAGAACTGGTAGGATGGAGTCTGGGGAAGGATTTATTTTAGAATGACAGACAGTCCAAGGCATCAAAAGCTTGAAGCAAAGATCTCTAATAATTTTTGAAGGAAGTTAGAGAGTGTGTTTCTTCCACCAAGTGGTTACTATACATCTCAGGGGATGTGCAACTGAGAACAGGATGCCTGTTCTCAGCTTGTGGAGCTGGCAGAGCACTTCTGCAGTGACACAAATCCAGAGGGACCTTGGAGAAACTGAGCATGAACATACATTTTAGGAATGACTGAGTGGGAGTAGAGTGTTTTACCACACCCACCTTCCGTATTTTAAGTCATCAATCTGAAAACACCCAACAAAAACAAAGCATGGGCCATGATATTCAAATATTTCAGTGAAGATTTAGATTCCCTAAGTTTTATTTCAAGCTGACAGATCAAGAAATTCCTACTGGCTTGTGTGCTATAGCAATAAAACCACTACTCATGCAACAGACAGGGGTTTGGTAGTGAAGCTTGCTTCTTATGTGATATTTCAAATGCAATTTTTCTGGACAAAACCAAGTTCCCTGTATGGCAGTTGGCTGCACTAAGGAACAATAGCCCAGCATCAATATCATAAAGGTATCTGGGCACCCATAGAGCTACTGTTATGGCTCTGGGCTTTGCTGCAGGATTTGGTTCTCATTCTGACGCCCCATGACTCAAATCACCTCAAGTAAACTGAGATTGTTTCATGGGGCTCTGGGAAGGCTGAATGTCTGACCTTCATTTCCAGGTTACTGGTGATGATTTCATCAGCTCTCTGTGCCACACAGGGCACATCCCCTCTCTGACTACACTCAGACCCAATCCACGGGTGACTGTCAAGGCTGGACTCTGTTTATTGCAGGGCAAGGTGCATGGAGGTGTTTTTCCTTGTTGGAATGAGAAAGAGAGAGATTACTGCATGTTTAGCTGTGTTGCTCTCAGCATGGGCAGAGAGGGGAGGACAGAGCATAAGATTATCTTAAGCAGGGCTGCCCTAAGATGTGTGTTCATTGCCAGGGCATGTCAGTAAGGATTAAGCACTGTTAGCATGGCAGTTTGCACAGCTGCATGAACTAAGTGTCATCTCATCCATGGCTTTTGGGGAAGATGTGGAGAACTCCAGCAGGGAAAATAAATGTCTGTGGTATTCAGTGAGGAAGTGTTACTCTTGGTTAAACTCTCCTGACCTGAGAGCAGCTTTGATTTCAGCACTGATCACTTGGCTCTGGTATTTTGCTTAGCAGACTGAGAAGCCGATTTCTCTAGGATTCCTCTTTTGGGAGCCCTCACCCCCAGAAGAGATGAAAATAGCCCTTGAAATCTATCTTTAAAAATCTGGAGTAGCAGAGATTGCCCATCTTCCTCCCAATAGCAAACCTTGCAATAAAATATTTATTTGAGCAGAGCTCCTATTGCCAGACCATTTTCAGTCTTGCAGATCCAAAAGTCATTTATCCAGGCAAGTGTATTCACTAGCACAATGAAGGCCAGAAAAATAGATATTATGTACTCTGCATCATCAGTTAGATCAACACTGTAGTTAATTTTAATATTCAATTTCTGCTGAACAGAGAAAGGAGGGATTAGGCAGTAGAATGAGATGCAGTAGATATACCGGTTCTTCTTGTGTTTGATCCAATAAGAGGTTACAGTAGGGATAAGTGAAATAACTCAATCACCTGTTTACTTTCTGATTCCTTCAGATAGCAAAATGCATCCATGTGCTCGTGGTTAAGGTGCCAGAGACTTTGGTATTCAAACAATATTAACATAAGGAAAAGTAGGCCAAGAACTAGGCAGTATAGTTTGCTTCCTTATTTTTATATTATCTTTTTTTCTTTCACAACTGCATGGCTACACCCAGAGAAGTAGTAATTATATCCAGAACCCAAAGAAGTCCATCATAACATGAAAATGTTGTGACATCATAGTCCTTGGTTAGGGAAATTATAATGATGGCAGAGGTTAAAGCCACAGTGTAGGGCAGGCAGAGAAAGAGAAGAATCTCAGAGGAGAGTTTCTTGCTCAAAAAAAGTACAAAATTCTCCCATTTCAAAGAAGAATTGTTACAAGGTAAGTCACCTTACTTTTAAATTGGTTTTTTTTTGCATGGGGATGTTTTTATAAATGTTTTTCAATTGCTTTAAAACCACTCATGAGTGAGGTAGAGGAAATAATGAGAAACAAAATCGGTGGAAAAACAAGTGTTGATGGTGTGACAAGGCAGTGAAGTAAATTTATGAACTGATTTGATCATGGATATTAGCACCTCCTTTCCTTCCAATGTGAGTCAGAATGAACATAAACATCACAGCTATATGGAAAAATGTAGCACTGGCGCAGGGGGAGGGGGACAAAGGACAATTAAAAAATCTTACTCTTTTTGCAAGTTTTTCTGTTTGCATTTTTTTTAACATTTACTAAGAAAAAAACCACAAGCTGTTGAAATAGCTTTCCCATTTTTCTTCTGACTTGGAGAAGAAAATAAGAGGACTAAACACAGTTTGTGACACACCAATAAATTTTGAAGATAAATGTTTCTATTTTTTCCATAGGTATACCAATGAGCCAGGATCTTCTACGCTGTGAATTGTATTATGTCAGGGTAAAAGTACTTTGTATCACATTATTAACTTTTCAAATATTCTTGGATGGATAGACGAAATGCTCTTCTTTACCAAAGGTGATACACTCTAACATTTTCACAAGCCAATTCACATCTCCTATCTTTTTGTCTTTTTCTGTGGAAAGAGAAGACACCTTTATGATGATGTTAGTAATACAAAGCATTTGTCATGAGATTGTCTAAGAGAACCATGTCACCTGCAGAAAAACAAAATATGCTGAGTTAGAAGGCTGGTATTTCTATGATGAATTAGGTGTTCACTTTTCATTTTTAAGGAACTCAATTTAATAGGTTTCAAATAGTAATGGACATTGATCATTTCACTATGAGTTCCTCAGCCAAATCTTATATTTCAATTGTCTCAGCAATGTGATTGTTCTTTTGTGCAATATAACAACCTTATTTCTGTGAGTTCATTGGAACTGGCAAATAACGAAGGGAGCTTGGATTCCAGAGCACAGTCAAAATTTCTTTTATACCCATGACTAATGTCAAATCTGAACTCTATCTAATAGAAATATTGAGTAACCTCATGTTGATCTCTTCTTGATGCCAGCTATGCCTGGCTAAAATAGCTGAGGTCAGATCACTATCCCTGATTTGTATGCTCTCCTCAAAATTTTCTTTGGTGAGGAAGAATCCCAATTCTAGTTCAGGCTGGCCTAGTGCAGTGAAGTTAAAAACATCGTCCATATCCTGACATTTTATAGTCCTCAAGGCTGCAGGAATTCAACAGGGCTTAATTATAAATTGGTATATATCCAAATATTTTCATCTATATATATATTCTAAGATGTTTTTATCAAATAATTTTTAAAATATAAAATGTAGACATGTGGGTAGCAGAATATGCAATGAAAAAATTTTATCATTATCTTAGCCCATATGAGGACTTCCACCAAAACATATTCTTAGAAAGAGAACAAGCAGATCCAGCTATGATTAGATTTTTCTTCATAAGAGCAGAAAATTGCATGATGTAAATATTGTTTTTATTGTACACATGTGCTGTAACAAAGAAAAATGCATGCAATATTACATTTTCTCTACTAAAAAATGAAAAAAGTTACAATAAAAAAGAGTAATCCTTAGCCTGTGTTATATAAACTTAAAGAAATGGTAATCAACCTTGATGCGTGACTAAGGCACACATCTGTCTGTATGATTTATGACAGAACAATCAAGAATAAACTGTTCTTTTTTTTAAAAAAAAAAGAATATCCTCCTTGTAAGAGGATATTCTGCTCTACAATGGAACATAGGATTTTGTTCCATATTTTCTTTTTCACTAATCTAACAGTTATAATACAACTAGGAGATGTAGTTTCTTAGCAGTTATTATAGAAATCCTTACCAATCTCTTCTGTTTAGAAGCTCGGAGTTGTTTGTGAACAGAGAAATGATTCAACCTGTTTTATTACAAGAGAAGGAACAAGCTTCTTCCTAAAAAACATAATTATAATTCAGAATTAAATGTCAAGGAAATTAAGTCTCTTTTTATTTCTATTAAAAAGATTCGTGTATGGAAATAGAGCAAGATATTTTCATTGTTATCATATATTTTTAATGCTCCTTAATTTGAATAGGACTTTTCAAAGGGTTAAAAAGAGTTACAGCTTCCTATTTATTTGATAAAATTTCCAATAATTTTTTCCAGTAGTAAAGACAACATGGACATTATCAGTACTGTAATTTAATGGAGATCACCTAATTAAACCAGCGTAAGCTGCTGAACTATCACAAGGAGATTATTTTTTTATATAGATATGGACTGTGTTTAAAGATATAAGACTTTGCAGAGTTTTTGGCCAGTGGATTTGATTATAAATACAGTATTGCTTGAGTTAGAACAGAAGGACTTGAGACACTTACATTGAATCCAATGACAAGATTTCCCCTATATTCAAGTGTAAATTAATAAGTAATTTAATGTTATCCAATGGCCTGCAGCCCTATTATCAACTTAATTTTAGATCAAGGTCATTAATGTGGGTTGAAACTTCTTTTACTGAACGCCAGTTACCACCCTTACAGTGCAGGAAATAACGTGGCATGATAGCAGAATATTCCACTGAATTAAAAAAAAACAAACCCACTCAGTGAAGAACTTAAAATCTTTTCCCCAGTGTTGTTCTTTGTTTACAGTTCTAATGAATACTTTCAAAGGTTTATCTCAATTTATGCTGCTGGTGCTGGCTGGACCCGACAAACTGGCTGGCAGGGAGAATGATGCAGGAGACTCTCGTGCAAAATTTCTGGATCCCTGCCTCAGGGAGGAAGCAAACTGTGCTTATGTATTTGTCACATTTAGTGGACTTTTCAGAAGGAAATTGCGTGTCCTGTGACATCTATCAGCAGGAAAGGTGACTTAATAAAGAAAGGGAAGGCCTTGCATTAGTGAGAACAGAGTGGTCAATTAGTAATTCTGCAGTCATGACAAAGTTATGTGATGATGTTTATGCAATACTGGATTTAGATGGGCCTGGAGGAAGCCTAAAAAAGAGTAGGAGGCATGGGAGATGGATTCAGGCCCTGCCTCTGCTTTAAGTCAAATACCTCATAGCATTAGGTTATGCTAATCTACAATTATATCTGCATCTGTATCTTCTGCATCCCTTTCATTCATCCTGCAATGTTTAACACAGAGAGATCAGAAATGTCTTAAGCAATTTTGCATATGGAAGAAATGAAGTTGCTCCACCTAATGGAATTTTATTTGGAAGGCATAAACCAAAAGAGATCAAAAGAGAATATTTATCACAATAAATTATTTGTCTATATAACACAAAAAAATGTTAGAAGATCTAAACAAGGACAACAGTTTAGAAAATACTCTCTATCCTTTTGAAATCTGTTACATGCCATTGGAGAAGGTTTTTACTTTTTTTTCTATCTCCAAATTATATTAGTTGCCACTGTACTGAAATGGCATGAAATTTATACCAGAATGATATGACAATTGATGACTATTTTCTTCCCAAATACCAGAAAATTTAATCATCGTCACATCTTAAAAAGAGGAGAAATGTGTTTATATCTGCATAGTAGAGATGTAGTAATAGAGAGAATAGTGAAGGGCTTATAGGTAGCAGAGGCAAAGATTTTAAAAATATGAATTAGACACAGAATGCCAGATTCTACAAAGTCTAAATTACTCGATTGTAAGACAGGGCTTCTGCCAGTGCCAAAGTATCAAGTAGAGTGGAGGCCTCTGCCCAAGGATATTCCAAAACCTATTACAGTCAATTTAGATTCTCTGCTGATAAAAGAAACGTTCAGTTGTGCCTCATCTCCATGGCAATCTCGCTTGAGTGAGTTCAGGGAATGAAACTCATGGAACCATCTCACTGACTTTGAGTCAGATTTGGGAAATGCACAGCATTGCTCCACACCAATCCAAGGAAGAGAGAACTTAAACATGGCATCTTGCTCCTCTGGGATCTAGAGGTAGCCATTTGATTCTTTTCTTTTTTTTCTAATGCATCTAGAGCATAAAACAGGTTTTTATATTCTTACAAGACCACCCATGAAGTTTCCTCTTTCACTTTTACAAAGCTGTTTTTCATTGAGAATAATGTGTTTGCCCTTACATGTACCATCCAGGAAAAGCTTTCATTAATAAGTTCAGTTCTGAAAATGCCTGTGTTCATTTTCACCCATAAGTTCTAAGACAAGGAAGTGTTTCTACATCTCCTTCCCTGCTGGTGGGTTACCAAAATTTTATGCACACACAGAGCAGTATGCATAATATAGCTTCTGAGAATGTTTATGTCGACTGGAAACCACAAAACCTGACTAGCAGGAATTCTATGTATTTTCTCCAAACACAAACTGGGACTTTGCCTTTCTGTGAGTCTAATTTTAAAGAAAGCATGTTTTTAGAAAAACACCTTCTTTAGGTGACTTGTGGAGTAAAAATGATATATACAATAACATGTCATTTCTCTATTATTAGAATATTTGCATTCAAATCCTATCACTCATCGTGTAATTATTATGTCTGGCATAAAGTTTATATCTGCAGAAGACAAAAATATGCTTTACATAACTTTCTATCTGCTTGCAGCTTATCTCAAGACTGTGAAAAACACTTCTAGCATTGGTTTAAAGCCAAATATCACTTCTTAGGGCTTCTTACTTATGCAAATATTGATGTTTAGTGCCATTGAGAAATATTTTTATGAAAATGTATTCACTCGTGTCTTTAGTTTTCTGTACATGATGAGATGCTGTGACAGGACACTTAAATCAGGCATAATTGTGATATGAGCCTGTCCAAACTTTTCTTAGAGTGAGGAAAAAAATCCCAGGCCTTCAAAGCTGCATTTGATTTGAAGAAAAAAAAAAAAAAAGACTTGGAGAAAGCTCATAGATCTCAAGTGAAGGAAATTAAAGTAAGCTGGTTTGAAATCTCCTTCTTGCCCAGTATAGCTTTCAGATCAAAATCAAATCTTGTTCCCAGTCAGCACTGGGATTCCTGTTACCTGGGACAAATATACTTTTCCATTTTTCTCCATATTTGCTCTCTGCTTTTTTAAGAAGTCCATGCTACAAACTCAGTCTTCCTTCTCATGCTTCCTCCATCAACCCAGAGAATTTCTCTGAGCTTGTGCCATTGGAATGGACTCCCTCACTTGGTCTCAGGAAACAGTTTCTCCTTCCAGGGGCTCCTGTTTCATTTCAAGCTCAGTAGCCCAGACTCATGGAATTCTCTTTCAGGTATCACTAAGAGAGATATTCTCTCTTAGAATATCTCTCTTTTAATCACATATATTGTATATAAAATATAATAATCATAGAGTGAAAAAAAGTTCAAACAAGGAAGAAATTATTCATCCAAATTTATTTACTTTAAGTAGGTATAAGCCCACTGATAAAAGAGCTACCAAAACTAACACTTCATATGTGGAGTGTTCCACAGATGAAACCAACCTAGTGAAGTGTGTCTGAAATATCTGCTTAACTTAAAATTGCTGTATGTCTGCAAAAACTCATGGTTGAACAATTTGTTTCCAAATTGGACTTTCAATTGAGTAAAATCTAATCACATCCACAAAATGCTCTCTCTCTTCCTTTTGTCTTGTAAGAAACAATAAAGTGAATACAATTTCCTATTAAATTTTTTGCTGGTTCAACAGGGTGGTCTACTCCTTTCAATCCTAGAGCAGTTGTTAGGGGAGCAGGGAGCTAGAACTGGACTTGGCTGCTCGTATTTGATTATCAGAGCCAGCTGGAATGGGGTCAAACGGTGCCTATAAAGGACTGAGAAACCTCAGCTGTAAAAAACAGCAGGAGGGAGTTTGGCTCCTGTGATTGGCCCTGGAGCTGTGGGAGCACACAAGGAAAAAGCCGTGAGGATCCTACACATTTTTAATAAAGATTATTTTTACTTTCTGCATACCTGTATGTGTGTACATGTGGGTGGGTGGGTTGATCTTCACATCACCATACCCAAGACATTACAAAACTTGTTAAGTAAAATGTCTGAAAGAGGTGCAAGAATGTTGCCAGTCAGTCCTGGCAAGATGACTAGGAAAGATGAAAATCAGTGGTACTTGTTCTATTTATTACTGGGATGTTTAGATTGAGCTTTATATGCATTAGAAAGAAGTGCATGCACCTGCAATCTGAATTTCACAAGGGATTAATAATGTTGGGTGCTTAAACTTTCAATGCCCCTCCTGAGAATCTTAAAAAAGCCTGACATTTTCTTCATTTTTTTAGTGTATTTTCTGTGATACTAAAAAGTCAGTTGAAAAAAGAGAAAAACAATCTCTGCAGTAAATAATTTAATTTATTTAATGGTGGTTTTGTGGCTCAGAGATAAACTGCAGGCCTTTTCCATATAGGATCACAGAAAGAATAGTCTTTTTAATGCAGAGTTTTAATCAGAAACTTTTGTATGTCTTCTGCCAGCTCTTTTTGACCAAATGATAAAAATATAAAAATACAGCTGCTACTCTATCTCATGAAAGTGTTGATAGAGCTATGACAGAAGCATCACAATAATAATAATATTTCAATATCATTCAAATTCTGCCATAATTAAGAATATGCTTTATTCAGCTGTTGCATATTGAAGTCAATAGTTTAGTTAAGTTTACATACTGCAGGAAATAGACAAACTTTGAATATGAAGTAGTTTAAAACCAGTTTGTTTTGGGATGAGTGTTGTGCAGCATTGTGCAGAGACTGGATGAGCAGGATGGTTACAGAGCTCGTGTAGTGACTAAGAAAACTTTAGCAGAATTGGAATGGTAAACCTGTTTAATACTCGGGACACCCTCTGTTGTCTTCCCATATAACGGGTTAGAATCAAGTTAAGAAAAGATAAGAATCCATAGAGGTATCTTTTATGGCTTCTGCATCATTTTACTTCTTAAGTGGTCTCAGCCTCCTCAGATCCAGGGCCATAAGGTTCGATGGTTTTGCATCAATTTTGGGTCTTGGTTCCACAATCCATTGAAATGTCTTTCTTCACTGGGTTTTATCCAGGTTTTTACACAAGGGAGAATAAGATCTGATATTTGTCTTAAGCCTGCAAAGAAGAACACCAGTAGGAAAGAAATTTAAAGAAATTACTTCTGGAGAGGAAATCAGCAGGTATTGCTCCCTTTAGAAGATAAAGTAGTTTATTTCATTTTGAAGCAATGAAAGTCTAGGTTGCAGGAGAGCAACTATTTTATTTTTGAGATATTGAAACTTTTTTCCCATTTTTTTTTTTCCTATTTACTTCAATTGTGTGTGTTGGCTTCTGTTTGACAGTCGACATGGGCAAGATCTCAGCACTGGTTTACTCCAGAAAACTGGATGAGTTTTCTTCTGCCAGCTCTTTAAAGCTAGAGGTTAGAATGTCTCTCAGCAAACTTCTTATAATACATTTGCACAAGAAAATTGTC
The DNA here is from genome assembly GCA_037013685.1 of Acridotheres tristis. Lineage (NCBI taxonomy): Eukaryota > Metazoa > Chordata > Aves > Passeriformes > Sturnidae > Acridotheres > Acridotheres tristis. Next base: position 8,313,752 of record CM072885.1, read on the forward strand.
CTGTAATATCATTTGTTTCTTCCTTATTTCAAAATATTGTAGCATAGTTCCTCCTGTGTCAATCATATTTAGAAAGCCAGAACATTTCAGTGAAACTGTAAATCATGATCCAAATATAGAAACTTTTTTTGAAAAGCATGTAACACACAAGACCTTGCCTAATTTTACGTGAGAATGTTGCTAGCTTATTTGCCAAGGAATGTTAGGCATTGTGCAAGCACATATTAAAATACAAACTGTATCCTAGAAATCTGTGGGGTCCCATAGCATCTGCCATCAGAAATATAACAAAATTAACCAGCACAGTCCATGCGTTCCAAACAGAAATCTTTAATTTGAAATCTTCAGTGAAATGAGTAAACTGTAGATCCAACTGAGTTTAATTCCATTCGGATTTGATCTTTCATGGATACATTCCATACAGAGAGTATTGAAAAGTATTTTTCTCTGCAAATCCATAGCCCTGCCACTCTCTAGCATTTTGACAACCAGGGTGTATTCTAGGTCTCAGAGCAGGAAATCACATCCCAGGGTGTCTGTGTTCATGTGATGGGTATGACAGTGGTAAGTTTGTGCCAGTGCTTGAAAAGTCCATTTATGTGAGCAAATTTCTTGTTAATGAGTTGCAGAATTCCTTAAGTATCTTTTAATTTACTTTATCTTCTTGCACATTTTCAGGTTAAAAATAAAGAGCAGGCTGGATGGAGAGCATTCATATAGTTGTAGGAAGGCCAATTATTTGAGTTTTTCCAGTCAACTGTGAGTCTCTTTTACAGCTGAAGTTTAAAGCTAACTCCTCTGAGCTACTCCAATTTGAACTTGGTTTTCTGATCAACTTCCTTAGCTGGAGCTTGTCCTTGTGGATGCCCACACACGTGTGTGAGCAGATGCTGAAGTGCAGAAGTGCCCAGAAGTTCTGTGTGTCCCCAGGCTGCCTGTCACAGGGCTGTGCTTGCAGAGCTGCACCCCTGCAAACCTGCACATCCCTCTGCAAAAGGACATCCCCTCGCTCCCTGGCCTTCTCCAAAGAGGGATTTACTGAGTGGGCTACAGTAAAACTGCACTGTAATGTTACAAAAAGTGAAAATAATTTATTTCAGTGTCATCCATCTAGGCTTGCCTTCATGAGGAGATGTAACTTCCTTCCAAAGAAAATCCATGCATTTAGAGGTTGGGGTGGAAGAGGCTGGGTTGGATTTTTCCATTAATGAGACAATCCCAACAAACTCCAGCTGCAAACCAAGATGACTTCACTTCATTACAGCAAAAAAAAGCTGATGTAATATCACTGTGTTTCATCACAAGACCCCTGTCACACACTTTCCCAATTCTTATTGGATTTAGAATGGTCCCTGTTACGTAGTCAAGACTTTGGGTGTTTTAAAGTAATGCTGTGATAATTGATTATGTTCTTACTTACTGTTCAGAAGTTCAGAAGTAGGTAAGATTTTATGTTTTTATTTCTATAAACTGGTTGTATTTTTAAAAAATAAAATTATTTTCTTTTAGGAGTATCAAAAGAGACATCAATCAAACTGGATAATTTTGCTTTGACCATTAAACACTTGTGGCTGTGTGAGGTAAGATCTTTTGTTGTTATTTTTCCTTTTTTTTTTTTTTTCTTTTTTAACATGCATTTAAATAAGTTTAAGCTAACAGTTCCTTTAACAGTTCCTTCCTGTTTGTTTCCCAGGGATTAAGAATTCTGTGAAAATATAATATATTTCCTTAAGGGCCCAAGTAGTACTCTGAAATTCATATAAAGGATTTGAATATTGGTTTTGTTTAATTTTCTGTTAAAACCTCAGTTAGATGTTCATCCAGACACTGATGGAGACAGATAAATACTAGTAATAAGGCACAGGTAAAGCCCATGATGTGCCCTATAGTTTTGGTGCTTGATTTGTGTCCTGATGTCATGCCTGCTTATTGAGGTGGGAGCTGGCACAACAGGACATTGTGCACTTTGATTTATTTGGGAAATTTCAGTGGATGGCCACACCAGGGCCCTTCCTTCTAGGAAGATGGGAATTGAGGCTGGTGTTTCTGCCTCTGGGGCAGAGATATCCATCGTGTGAAAGTGTGATAGGATGGTAAATGCACAGCTGCTCTGAACTGTGAGTGTTGTTTTCATAACTGGTAGCCTTCTTGTGCTGGAAGAAGCATCATTTACAATAGAGCACCCTTGCAGGTTCAGCCTTTGGCTGGACACTTGGATGTCTGGAATAGTTTCAGGTGCAAGAGCTCACTTCCTGCACCTATGATTGATTTGACTCACACAAATTTTTAAAATAAAAACTTCAGATGGGAAAGGAAATCTGTGATGCCAATGCCCTTGTGGTTCTTAATGTTCCCTTTTTTATAGGAATTGTGACTGACCATGGGGTAATTTTCCTTGTATGAACTCTGGAGTAGTTACAATCACTATTTGGATAGGTTCTTTGAGCTATTTGTATAGGTTGGCTTTGAGCACTAGTTTTATTTAGCTATTCTAAATTTTTTTGGAGCTGCCTCTTTTTACCTAATTACACTGTGCTTGTTGGATAGATGCAACTTGATATTCAATGATGCAAATACTTATTTAGAGTTACATCCTTCCAGTATATGCTTCCATGACAACACTAAATACTTCACTGTTTTCTTTTTTTTTTCTCTCCCCATGTGTCAGCTGTTGCATATGGAGCAAGATACACAAGGGCCTTCTCATATTTCTGTCCTTTACCCCTGGAGTTACATTCACAGTGAGGGGAAAAGGGAGAGAAAATTTCTCCCTCCCTTACACAACCAAGAAGGAGTTATGATAATTTAGCCCTAAGTGTTTAAGCCATGCTCCAGTGCTGCTGAATCTGAGTTTGGCATCATTTGAAGGAGCTTGCTGAAGTGTGAAAGGCAGTGACGTGGGTATGATTAAAAAGTATTGAAAAATTATAGACCACACTGCAAGAGGCCTTTATTCAGGTGGATGAGGTCAAGGCAGGTTAATACACAAGGAACACTTTTGTAGCTGATGCCTGTGTGTGTCAGGCAAAGGCATATTAAGAGTTGTTTCATGGGGTGTATCCTCTCCTTCACCTTTCTGGCCAGACTAGAACTGGCAGAAAAAATTTTGCAGTAATAGAAGCTGATCTAGCTATTCATCATCTTGGAAAGGATTGCTTCTGCTAATACATAACCTGTACTTATTTCTCTCTGTTCTATGTATTTGATAAAAGTATTTCATTTCTGGCTAGCTGAGAACATGAACAACAGAGAAGAAAAACTGAGAGTGGAGTATATGATGTAACCCTACAGAAAACACAGGTGACTAAAGTTTGAAAGGGGTTCCTATTTCTTGAGCAACTATTTCCATATCTTAATTGAACCTATTAAAAGTGTAATATAACGGTTTTACTTTGGGTTGTTTTAAAAGTAAAAGCAGTATGTTAGCAAGTGGCAAACTTCCAAGATAACCACACACTTTAGGATGGGATGAATGTCATTTCCAACACTCTGGAACTATGATTGACCCCAATTTATAGATATTTTTTGATACTCAATAATATTTTAGTCCCATTTTCATGGCTGTATCCCAGAGTATAGATGAAAGCTAAGTATCTGTTTTCTTTTTTTGGCAAACAATGATGTCCTGATTTTTCCAATCTAAATTGCCCTCCAGGGCACTAATAAAACAAGTCATGGCTCACAAAGTAAATTTCCTGTGTACTAATTGAAAACGGTTCCAAATTTATTAAGGTTTCAATCATCTTCCCAAGATCTAATGCTTGCACTCATAGTACTCAATCTGACTGTTAATATACTTACCTGAGAGGGGAAAGAAGCATTAAAGTTACTTCTCAGGTATTTTAAAATGAAGTAGAGGGAGAAGGGGGAATGGAAATAACAATAACAGAAAACCAACACATATCATATTGTTGAATGTGGTTTAAGACAACATCTGAAACTAAGCACTCATTCTCATGAAATATTTGGATTTATTGTACTTGCCAAAACCTTCTCTATACGTGTTCCCAGACACTGGCTGTAGTGCATGATCTACCAGGATTTGCTGCTAGACCTCCTTCTAAGGTGGTAGAAAAGGCAGGAAAGCCACAGCATTGGTTTCTTCTTTTCTGCTAGGTTTTCTGTGTCATTACTGTGCAAACTGCAGGAGACAGAGAGGGAGAAGGGCTGTTGAAATGTCCCAACTTTCTCCCCCTTCAAACCACATCACAAAGAAGAGTAAGCTCTATGCAAACCATCCCACAGCAACCCGTAGAGAGAATTCTGCTCTGAGCTTCCTCTCTCCAAAATATTGTACTGGGAGGGAAGGCACTTGTCAGATTTTCTGGCACCACATTTCATAGCAGAGTTCTTCTAGCAAGGGAACCACAACCTCTTGTGCAGACTGAATTAATAACGTGACAAGAGCATTTGGCCTCCATGTGGATGAGGGCTGGCTGGAAAACTAGAACTCTGGCTTCTGAAAGATTTTAGGGTTTAGAAGTTTGTTTTATTTCCTTCATCATGCTAAATCAAATTGTGTAAAGAAAAAAAACGGGTAGGGAAAAAAACCATCAACTCCTATGGCCTTATTTTCCTAAAAATACTGATATATTAATGCTCTAAAATAGCTCAATTGTTATGAAGATCACCTCTGATTAAAAAGCAAAACAGACCTCTATTTCTCTCATGTCTACAATAAAACTCAGGATAAAATCAATCTCTTTTCATTGTTTTTATTGCAATTGTTTTGGTTTGTGCAAATACTTAAGTATTGGAAAATAGACCGGATGCCTTGATGGGGATAAAAAAGTGAAATTTCTATGGGCAACTGTTCTGTGTCTCAGGAAATGTGGGGGACTGCAACTCAAATCTCATCCATTTTTCGGTTCATGCTGATCCCTCAAGAAGAGACGGGGAGGTAAAACTCTCTTTGTGAAGTGTCTCCAAGGATGTCACTCTGTGCACTCTATGTCCTTGGAGAGATACAGTCTTTCTGTTAGTCATTGCATATTTATACAAAATTATCTTCACTGGACCATGACACACATGCATTAATTCTCTATCCTCATGTTTTGTCTAAGTAAAATACAGTCAAGGCAAACATGCTCCTTTGGGATAATCTGTGATGGATCTATCTGAGAAAAGTTTCAAACACAAATCTTCTCAAAAAACTATTCATTTTCATTAAAAGCATTAATAAAAAATTGTTCTAACAAATCATAATTTTTGGATAGGAAAGGGACTTTCCTGGAGAAGTCCCATCCAGCTGTAATGCAGATGGCCTTTGTTCAGGCTGTGCATGGAGCAGCAGTAAATCCTCCTGAGGTGGATTGCAGCACCAGCTGTGTTTGTGCTGCTGTACCTGCTGCACCTTTCACCCACCCTGCCTTTCCCCTTCCAGCACAAGAAGGAGCACTCAAGCACCCCTGCTTTACTTGGCTCCAATTCTAAACACTGTGACTCCCCTCTGCTTGCAGAGGTGTGTTCTCTGCTAGTCTACCTAAAGGGACTGCGTTAAAGTCTGATAGCTCTTTTATCCAGCCACAGTTTCTCTGTCAAGACTCATGTTCATGGCAGAGACAGCAGAAGAGCAGATGAGCAGCAGTTGCAACGCTATAAACTAATTCCCAGATGTAGAAGAGTCGAGTTGTAATGGCTGTACTGTACATGTGGAAATTAAGTCTAAACATACTGCAATCCCTGTTCGCTTGTGAGCCAATTAAAATGTCACTCATGACAGCAGCATAGTAGATACTGTGCTTCTCCTTCTGTTCTCTTGTATGCATATCATCTTGGCATGTTCATGATAATTTATGGGGGGAAAAAGATAATATAGATATTTCACCATCATATGGTTTTTGCTGTGCTTAGTACAATACTACACTTAATTCCAAGAACTTTAAGAGATACCTATTTCTTTCAAATTGTTCTAACCAGCAGTTGCACTTTTTCAGTTTAACATACTAGTATTTTCCTATAAAGCTGCAGTAGATAATTTATAATTTTACAAATGTTATAATATATAATCCATGTTTTACGCAGATGCATCTTTTTCTTGGCAGGATTGTACTTCATGATTCCAATCAGAATCATGATGTGATTATGAAATCTGTCAATAGTCAGATAATGTCTAATGAAAAAAATCTTGACACCCATTCTGTAGATTCATTCAGATATGAGCCTAGTTTTGAAGTAATATCAAAAATATGTTTTATTGTAATAGTTTATATAGAGATGATAACAGATGATTTTCAGCTTTATTTCTCATCAGTATGAGAGAGTAAAATATTTTCAAAGTTAGCATAAATTAGGTCTACTTTTGTAATGTTTGCAGTGATGGAAGAGAATAAAGGTAGTTGCTGCTTGGGGTTTATTAATTTAAAGTTCCTAATGTTAAAAAGTCAGTCCTCTAGCACAGGTTATTCTACATTTGGAAAAAGTGGCATTTTCAGTTCTGCTTTGCAAATATTCGGTTTCCTCATTATCTTTCCCATGAGAAAGACTGGGAAAGGAACATTAATTTAGAGGGCACTGGGGCTGAGAGAAGAAAGGGTCACAGATTCACTGTCCTCCATAGTACCACACATTGATGAGCACAGTTGCTGTATTTAGTGACAGGCTTTTATCTTTCAGTGAAGTTTAGCTTTATAAGCAAGTTTGTATTTTCTTTATCTTTAGAAGGGAAGTATTCTTACACTAAACCATAGTCACAGTTTCCCAACCTGGAGCTTATTGAAAATGCTGGCAGCTGAAGGTTTCTTTTACACTGAAGAGTCAATGACCTCTATTTCTGAGATTTCTTCCATTTCAGCGAATTTTGATGATATAATTTGGTTAGTGAGAGGCAAACTCTTGAGAAATCATTTCCTAGAATTAGCAATCTACGGCTCAACTGCCTGTGCTCAGAAAAAAAAAAGGATGTGATAATAACATGTAGATGGAAAAGGAAATATTTGATTTCTCTCTCCCCTTACATATCACATCTTTGCATCATGCTACTCATTTTCAAATGAGTAGTTGAAAAATTAACCATATCCTTTCTTTTTTATATTTTTCCTTTCTTTTTAATTGAGAAGATATTTGTGCAAGGTGAGTTTCTGAACTAATGTGGCTCTGTAGGGAGTAGTTTAGGGGTCCTTTCTTTCTTCTGCCATTCCATACAATGTTGTTTCTCTTTCTTCCAGCTGAGCTTCACTTTCTACTTTTCTGGTTGTTTTGGTCATATATCTGTGGTGCAGAGTTGGGTTTAAGTAGGGGTTTTGTTATTCCCAGGATTTGGGAAATGGAAGAAGAGTAGTGCTAATAAGAGATGACTTTAATATTTCATATCATTATCTTGTGTAGCATCAGATTCATTAGTGCTTGTCAGAAAACAATTACAAGAGTTAATGTATTTAGATGGTATTCTTTTCCTTCATGATAGGAGTTTATGTGTGGACATTTGGTTACTATGTTGGAGTTCCTATATCAAATCCAAATTTACATGAACATTGACTAAATCTCATTTCTGAAGACTTTTTGAAATGAGATGGGAAAATTAAAATAACATTGAGCATTCTGAATAGCAGATGTGTTTGGTCTCATGGGTTTGCTCTAGTACCTTTTATAATTACTTAATTCAATTGGCTTCCTCAATATTATGAAATTCACTGAAGGAAAACCCCTGCTTAGATAAATAAAGAATTGAGTTTATTCCCAGATATCATAGAAAAAAATAAGTAGACATCACTTCAAAGGATTTTAGTATTTGGAAGCAACACTTAAGAATATTAAAAATTGCTATGAGGTCACCAGTGCATTTCTGTTCCTACAAAACTTCTAGTTGTTCCAGTGGGGGTCCAAATACTTTGGAATCTGAGTTCCATATGAATGCTGATTAGAGAACTCTAAAGTAAATAAGCTATACCTTATCCAATTACTTTGGAGCTCTCACAAAACATTTCCCCTAAGAAAAACACTTTCACCAATCCACTTAAATTTTATAATAGCACTTTAATGATATATTAGGCACAGTCAAAAATGGATGAAATTACCAAAGGAAGAAGTATGTGTTCCAATTCAGAGCACAAACTTCTATAAAGTTGCTTGGAATAATTCTGCTAGATTTATCTCCCTATTGTGTTTCTTTTTGTCTCTGCATTCCTGTGCTAGGAATTAGGCCTGAGAGGGAAAGCTATACTTTTAGCCTAGCCAGGGGCCAAGTACCAATCAGGCTATCTGAACATTCCTCTTCTGTTAAAGGCAAACCTCACTCTAATAGAAAATCTCAGCTATGTCCCAGGACAATGCTACTTCAAAGGTCAGCATGTCATTCACGTCTAAGCTTCAGGGACATAGTAAAACTGACATTTGAAACCACAAGCCACAATGTTTCCTTGGGATTCTTTCTAACATGCAACCAGGAAAGGCTGCAGAGTCACAGAGTCAGAAATAAACTGTGGACTCTATGAGGACAGAAGCATCCAAAAGGAAAGCAAAAGCGAGGCAATGTGTGCAACAAAAAAATGTTTCCAAAATGCCAAAAGAACACAAGTTGCTATTCTGTTCTCAATATAGGGTAGCTTGATTCAAGGGGGAAATATAGATTTTTAGGAATGTCAGCATGAAGATAAACATCACACTCGTAGGTCAAGAGGTTGAGGAAGAGGATATGTTCACCACATTTTCTGGCTTTCTGCCCTACCTATGAAGCTGAGCATAGTTGTACAACAAGTTATATGTGGTTATGATAATCATATTTAGAGACATATTGGCTATTTTTTTATTTAAAAAATACATCTGTATCTTCCCAGGAGGAAATGCAGATTTGTTTCCAAGCCAGCTGACATAGCAAAATGAAAATCTGGACTGTCCCTTACTCAGCTGCACAGACATCTTTTTCTCCATGCCTGCTATTTTGAGTCAGTGTAGGATGAACTTCGTAGTTACTAAATTTGTGTTGATTGCTTTGAAGAGCAGCTTGGATAGGCCTGTATGACATTTTTACTGAATTAGTGTTAAGTCCTTTTCATACTTTTAGTACATTTTCTTAGTTTTACATGATTAATAATGTCATAAAAATATTGAAAACTTTCCATGGTATTCACAGGTTATTTGCATTGTACATTGCAAAGTAATTTATCCTATCAGATACAATATATATCACATATAAATGTGTCACTTTGCTTTGAAGAAGTATTTGCTTGGAATTAAGTCAAAATTAGGGAGGGTTCAAACTTGGATATTATTTTGTACCAGGAAAAGGTCCCTGTAATTAGATGTAGGAAGTTCTTTTTTAAAAAACTATTAGAAGTCTTTTATTTTTTTTTTCTTTAAGTAAGATGTGCCTATTTTAGTTGTTTTGATTTTGTCTTTTCTTCAGTTTGAAAGTTTGACGTATTCTATAGGGTATTCTTTATGCATTTTTATCTCTATGTATAGACTACCTTGGAAACTGGAAAAAAAAATTAAAAACAAATCTGCTTTTCATAATGAAAGTCATGTAGAACAGATATATGAGGTAATCTGTGATCACTTCTGCTATGCATTTTTAACAGTTTAACAGAGCATCAAGTCTTCCTTTTCCACAATTATAAACTGGGAAATGAATATAATTAAACACAATGATCAAGAAACAGTCTATTTATGCAGAAATTTCTGTATCTTGGTCTGATATAGATGGTAAGTAATGATTTAGGAAAGCTGAGCAAACAAATGAATACACATTCTTAACTCCCCTGTCAGTGAAACAGTGGCAGTCATCGATTCCCTTTACTCCTCTTGGCTTCTGAGTTGGAATAGACAATTAAGCAATCTTAGCTTTCTCATAAAGCTTGTCTTCCCAGTTGGAACAGTGCGAAAGGAAGCTGTGAAAAATATTAAGAAAAATAGGGCAAAGAAAGAGATATAAAGATTGATTTCTCTTCCCTTAGTGAGTGTTAGCAATTAGGTAAACTGATTTTCAGTGAGGTCATCTGTCACAATTGGAAGCTAATTTGAAAATGGATTAGCTTAGGAAGTAGCAATTTCTGCTCCATGGGATTCAGCAGCAAGTGATTCAATTCTGTAACAGAGCTCATAAAGTGGCTGAGATCAATGCCCAGCTAATGTGCCATTACACCCTGGGCACACTTCAGTGGCAGCACAGGCGGCTGTGGCTGCAAGGAGTTTCCCTGCTGGGTTTCCCCTGCTCCACTCTCATGTTCCACAGGTGTGTTAGCTGATTATTTTGCCTAAGGGAATGAACAGTTTAGGAGAATTGGATCGGGTGAAACTGTTTCCCCCTCTCTTGAGAATGAGCTTTGTAGTCTGAGATCAGTAGCAGCAAGTGAGAAGGATTAGTTAGCACACCCATTTCTTAGGAAAGGGCTGCATCTGCTGTGTGAGTGCAGGGCTCTGCAGCAGCACAGCTGACACTAATACATGATCTCCTGGTATTTCCAGTGACAAAGGACCTGAGTCTGCTCAGATTTTGGGGGCTGTGTGTGCACACAGGTAGAGAAAAGTCATCTCCTCCCCGTCCCTGCCTTGTACCAAGAAGACTCCCAATTCCATTCTATCATCTTCTCTGAACTGTTTTGTCTCTTGAAAATCAGTGCAGCCCTTTTACCCCATCTATCCTTAGTTCCCCATCTTCTTTCCCAGCCAAGCTAAAGTCCAGATCAATTTCTCAGCTGCAGGTCCCTGCACTGTGATTCCAGCAGGTTACAGAGACTGGAGCCTGTGACATCACACGGTCAGCAAGCAGATGGTGATGGCAGTGACCTGAGGCTGCTCAGGCATTTACTACCAGCTACCTCTGATGAATATAGAGATATTTGTGTAGCTGCTCAAGTGAGAAACTGAATGTGTTAATTGCCATCAACCCAAGGATGGTGACCCGTGATGGTCTGGAGGGATTTAGGCGTATGGTTCAAGTAACCTTTGCTGGGACCAGATTGGAAACCAGGGCTAAAGTCCTCATGGGGAAAAACATCTGAAAGAGTTTTGCATGCTGCCAGTGGAGGGAATTCTGGAGTTCAAGATCAGGCTGAATTATTAAACCTGGAGATATAAAGTTCTCTTATAGTGAGAATTTTTAAGATTTTGCAGAACTTTTTTCTCTAAGCTTGGTCAAAAGCTTTGGGCCAATATATTTAGAATTTCATATTGGAAGTCCAGCTGGATAAATGAAGAATCTTTGCTCTGATATACAGTGTTTCCTTGAAATTAATTCTGACTTCTTAAAATGGTTATGGGATAAGTGGCTGGCTGTAGAAGACTAGATTTTGAAATGGAAATTGATCTTGAGAAAAGGGAGGAAATCTTTCACTTTAAAATGTGAAAAAGACAACAGTTCCAAAACTTGAAATGGAAGCCTAGAAAAATCACTTAGCTTTTTCTGACAAAGACTTTTAACACGCTTTCTAAACCATAAAGACAAGTCATGATGATCACCTAGTTATTGAACTGTAGTGATAATATAAATTTGAAAGCAAAAAATGGTGAATAATTGAAATAGATAAAATATCAAGCTTCACACCCTACTTGCAGGGCATGTGCGGTTTATGGTTACATTTTAAAATGGAATAACCAGACATTATGCAAACACCAAGAATTAAGACTTCTAAAATTGAGACTCTGTACATCCAGGTATTTGTGGTTGTATGAATACGACAACCCCACATAAAACAATGAATCACATTTTTACTTCAGACCCTTAGATACAGTTGCTATCACTTTTGTCAGAGAATTATTCAGAAAGATGTAATAGAAATCTTAGGATAAAATTAAAATAATTCTTCAAATGGGGTCCGTAGGAATGTAAAACACTTCTATTGCCAGATGTTAAACTCTTAGAAACCCATGGGATTACTGTATTTTTAAGGGTAATCGTACAATTAAGTAATATGCATAGAGTCTGGTCCTACATGACCAAGCCTTTTTTAAAAGTGAATTTTAATCTGAAAAGTGGCTTAGATGCCTATCAGAAATTTTTCTGGGTATTAGGAAAAAAAAATAAACAAAATCTGGAAAAACAGAATTATTAGGGTCTCTGTCTATAGCATCAGAGCCATATAAAGATGACTCTCAAGTACAGTTCCTTCCTTGCCATGCTTTCCTTGGAAAGGAAGCACATCCGCCTGGAACAGTGCAGAGTCATGGTGTGCTCTGCTATGTCTTGCTTAGCAGTCAGCTGAGGAATCAGGGTTCCAGAGAGAAGCATATTTCATGCAGTCCAGAATCATGCTTAGAAATGGTCTCTTGTGCTATTTTGGCTTCTGTTTCCCTATGCCAGTACCAATTTTAATCCAGAAAATTTCATATTTTCATGAAATTTCAGAGCAGATGTTTCATAAAAGTGTGAAAAGATGTGGTTCCTTTGTTTTTTCTGTTTTTACCTATTGAATTAATTATAGTGCTAGGTTTCAGAAACAGTTATTCTGTGACAGTATCTGAAAGAAAAATTAGTAATATCTTGGCTCCACTGTGCATGGAATCTACCATTGAAACAAAAGAAACAAAATACCAAACAAAATGACAAAAAAAAGAAAATAAAAAAATCCAACTAATCTAACTAATTTCAACGTGTAGGCTACCAGGTTTCCAAGAGAATTGTATCATGTCAATGACTGCAACAGCAACAAAGTAGATGTTGACACTCAGGATTCTCTCTGGTGCTTCGTACCCAGCTGTGCCTTTCTGCATCTTCACAGCAGCAAATCCATGTTTTTTTTCCTGTGTCATTATTTCTTCATAAATTTTTCTGGTATGATAATTGTAAGAAAGAAGCATAATAACAAATTCCTGGTTTGATTTCTGAAGTGAATACTATGTATTATTTCCAGAGCTGGCTTTGCAAAGGCTATGTAACCACCAAAACCTTGTAGCCCTCATTAGGATGTCTTTCTCTTAACAACTAATAATATCACTTAGAAGTTATCCAGCTCACCTCCTGTCTCACTGGTGCAACATTCAGCTTGCCTTTAGCAGCAGGGTGTTGAGTTTAGCAATGGATGGGGTTGCACTTGTTTTCAGCGTAGGAAGGGGCATTATTTAAGTCAAATCTAACCTGCCAGTGTTTGCTATGACTGGACTCTGGGGTCACTCTCACACTGCAATTGTACATCACTATACAGTTAATAAACAAAGTGACACTTTGTGATTATTGCACAGCAAGTTAGAAGTAGGTGAAATTTCCTGCCTTTTCTGTAGAAGAAAATCTATGATGTCAGTGACGCCAGCTCCCATTTTTTTTAACCATAAAAACTGAAAGAGGCTGGTTGGGTGATTAGATGTAGGAAAATTAGTTTTTGATGAAGTGTTGGCTAAACATGCCAAGTAAAATTCACCCCTACTATATCTCCATTGATCACATGGGAATAACACCAAAGACAAAATTTTTCTAACCTTAAACCCCAAATTTTCTTTTAATTCTTAACTCTATCCTTCAAAAATCCTAACTGAAGTTCAACTTTTCAGTGTGCCTGATTCATCTACACAGTGAAAGAACTTTGCAGCAATGACTTCGAGGCAAAATGGCTTTTTAACACAAAGCATATTAGCAAATGAGAAATTTTGTTGTCCTTTGTTCAATAAAGTCACAAGTGCTCAAGTACTTTGCTGACATCTTGCAGAATGGAGCCATCAGCAGCACTGGAGTGGGAACATCCATCTCCACATAAACAGCTGAGACTTTATTACTCTTTACAGATGGGCATTGTGTCCATGGCATTTCTCAATCCTCCTTCTAGGCAGGGAGGATTTGGGATACTCAATCTGTAACTGACCGTGACTCGCCAAATCTTTAACTTAGCAAGAGTGTTGTCAGATGTCCTGGAGACAGATCCACAACTCAGGATATCAAATGAAATACATACACTGCCTGATCTATTTTGCAGAGAAGAAATGAAGGTGCCCAGCTTGTGTAAGATGACCTAGTTTAACTGAGGTAGATGGAGGTGGGATGATCTTATAGCATCAGCATGTAGTCTGTGTGGTGTTTAGATTGAACATCTGTTCTTGTGTACTTATCAGAGGTAAGAAAAAGTAATAATTAGTCTGAGATCTGGCCATACTATAGAATATTAGCCATGTACTATATGTGGTAAATGTTGAAACTTCAAAAGAAATGAAGGAGTTCAAGCCAGCCTGAATGTCTTCTTACCCAAAGGTTCTTAAAGAACATGTGTGACTCACTCTGTAAATCAGGTTGGCACTTTTGTCATTTTACTGTGAGTATCACCATATTTCACTGAGACTGGTCATCAAATTAGGCTTCTATTGAATTGAAAAATTACGGGAGGAATGAAAACATATCACATGTCATGGCTGTATGTGCTCTGCCATACCTTCCCACCAGCTAACCACCCTGAAGATTTGCCTGTTTCCTAAGATATTCTAAAGTCAAATTCTCAATGTTATTGTTCTGGTGGGTTTTTTTATTTATTGTGCCTAGTAACTTCAAAGAGAGAATTATATCATGGCTGTTTGCATAAAAAATATTTCAGCTTCATATACACATGGAAATATTTAAAATGAAATACTGGTCCAGATAGCTGGAGAAACACCAAGTTCTTGTTATGTATGCTTCTTGGTTTCTCTGTACAAACACAAATCTAAAGCAAACCAATAAGCATTTGTATATGAGATTTCCTCTGAGCTTCTTTAGAGACCATTTCAAATCCACTATGTGTATTAAATTATGAACCATAACTTACTTCCCCATATCGAATCCAAAATCCACAAGTAACTGTTCAGTTATTTAATGCAACTCAGACGAAAAAAACAGCACATCTTATTCATGTCAAAACGTATCACTGGAAAAAATAGTCCCCCACACTCTAAGCCAGCAGAATACTCAGCTTATGTTGATAGGTATAACTCAGAGTTTCGTATCCTATTGGATTACAGATTTTACAGGATCAAGTGAAATGCAGATTGTTAGCAGACATTTTTAAGCAGTTACGAGTCTCTTCTCTGTCCTAATAGGAAAAGAGTACATTGGGTTTCAGAAAGCAAAATGCAGAGACATTTCACTGACACCAGTTCCTCCAAGCTCTCTCTTTTAATATCCCTTGAATGTTTCCATTACTTGAAGGAAAGCTAATATTCATACATTCCTTATAACCTCCTTTACATCTGGGGAACCCACAGGTATAACTTTTACTCAATTCCTTTTGCTTTTGTAACTTCACAAAGTTTGTTTGGGGATTTGGCTTGTAGTCACTGAAGTCTTTTTGGATAGCCACGCTCATTTCTTTGCAAATAATGACTCACCACGATTAATTCTCTGACTGACAGAGAGTATTGAGAGTACACTAAGTGGGATCAGAAACCAAAATGTTAAATAATCACTCATTGGATTCATAAAGGTTTTCCAAGAACCTAGAACACAGTCTCTTTCCAACAGACTTAACCATGAGTCAGTCAAAAGATTTGCACATCAAGATTAGATATTAACTGGGTGTCCAATCTACAGCTACTATCTAAATCAGCATCCCATCGTGTATAGAAGGGATAAACACACCACTCCCAGTACTCAGTCCAAGCACACATAATACAGTCAGGCAAACTTCAGATTGTTTATACAGTGATTTTCACATGAATAAACTCTGGAATCTGCCCTGAGTTTAGCTGACTTAAAAGAAATGTGACAAAAATCCTTTATCTTTCTTCACAGATCATATTTTTTTCATTCAAACTAATGACTCAGAGCTCTGGCCTGCACCCTCAGGCCTGCCATAGCTGTGTTTAACACAAGTCTCTAAGACTCGAGGACAAAAGTATTCTTTTTCTTAGTGCTTAAGGAAGTGCTTTGATACCAGCAAAGACAGAATTTATATTCTACAGTCTAGTGACATTGTTTGGAGCAATGTGCCAACTGGGTATAACATGTGGCATGTCCCATTAATCCTTGATGTGTTCAGCTCCTCTGCTAACAAACTGTAAGATAGGCAAAATTTTCCAAGCCAGGCAGGTCCATAATGGAGCATTACAAACTGCCTTCAGGCCTGTTCTCCTGAATGTTTATGCTTCCATGTGCTTGGGAACCTGCTGTGTTTTCTGCACATGTACAGCCATAGGTTGTCCAGAATTTACAGCCCATGCTTGCCTGGCCTGCCCAGCATGCTTTATCATGATGCATGTAATTACACAGGTCTTTTAAAAGGTAAATTTTATATTTTTAATAAGCCCTTTGAATTCACTATTTCAGGTGATTTTCTAGTTATTGGCTGTTTGTTCATTATTTTGGGTTACCTCTTTTAAAAATGATGGCTGCTATGGACTTGTATTGCAATATTTCGTTTAGTAGTGGCTTTTTTGACATCCTATTAAACACACTCTAAAATATTACTTTGTTTCCCCACATGCAGGTGTTATGAAGGTTATTTGTGTCCTAAAGCTGTTTATAGTACATACCTGACTGAAATTTCATATTCTCTTCTCCTTCCAAATTAAAAAAAAAAAACGTTATTAATCATGGTTTAAATTTGTCTATTTAATGCATCTCCCAGGAACTTGAAACACCTGCTGTGTTAACTTATGCCTTATAAGAATAGAGAAGTTATATATTAAATTTAGGCCTGTGGATTAAAATAAAGCTTTTCTTTATAGGAGTTCCACCTGGGAATGGCTGCTCTACAATTCTATAAAAATCATGAGAAAATTTGTTTCCAGCCCAAATGACTTTGCAAAATAGAAGACATTAACATGAAAATGTAACAGAAACAAAGTTGACTAAAAAATGAAGTGCCATGGGAGAATCACAATTTCACCCTGCCAACAACATTTTGAGACCTGCTGTTTTTCCTCTAGGTGTCCACATGGCTCTGATTTTCCCCTGATTAGAAAAAAACATAAACATTGGCAAAGGCAGTGAAGAAAGAGCGCTGACCCCACTCTGTGAACTAGCACTTGATGCTGTCTGCCTTGGTAGAGTCTCAGTTTGACTATAAAGATATATTAATTTGAGGAAATTTTATATTTCAATAAAATCAAAATTAAACTTCCTTTGTTCAGATTAGTAAATTCTGACAGTTGAATTTTACATAGATTTGTTGACAATTAACCATGGCTCTGTCACTGCTTCAGTTGTGGTTTTTTTCCTTAATATTTAAACAAAAATATATATTTTTGTTAAGAATATACCAAATAAAAGTAAAGAAAAATGGAGAAAATATATAGAACAGTAAATCAACACTTTTCTATTTTCTCTGTAGCTTTCCTACAATGGGGGAATCAAATTTAAGGTCACATTCAGGTCTGTAGGCAGCTATTTGCAAGAGACGAGGTGACAAATTTAGTCTTAGAAAACTTTGGCCTCCTGGTATTGTGGCTGCAGTTGCTATTTGGCTAAATTGTGGTGTTGGCAGCGAGAACAGATTTATGCACGTAAAGCTGCCATTCTATCAGGGCTTTTATAACACAAAGTGCACTTCTCAAGTTGTACCTTGGTCTGAAAGGAGCTGAAAGAAAGAAGCAATTGAGCTGCAGCAGAATGGTACCAGATGCTGGCCTTTTGACACCAACCAGTGGGCCATGGCTGAGCACTTCCTCAGCAAGCCCTGCTCTCAGCCACTTCAGCTACCTAAAGAAACCCTCCTAATAAAAAACACTATCAAAACTAAGGAGTTTCATGGGCTCCATGTGACAACAAAAAGAAAAGGGGGTTAAAAAAAAAGACTTAACTAAACAAGAAGGTGATAAAACAAAGCATGCTGCTGTATTTGGTTTCCAAGCTAGCGTAGGTTTTTAAAGGACTGCTTTTACCCTTCTAAGAGCTGTAAAAATCAGTATTAGTATTAGACTTACTGGCAGGGCAGTGGGAAGACTGTAGAGGGACTGTGCTAACTAGAAACTTATCTAAATTAAGCAGTTGAGATGGTCTTCAGGAGATCTGCCTTTACATCCCTGCATCTGCTGCTCCTTTTCTGTGCATCCTGAAACAAATATGTTGTCTGTGTTTGAGTTCTTTTTCTGTAAAATTCGGATGATAATTTGAAATTTCTTCTGGCCTTTCATCTTTCTGTACTTTCTGCTGGGATGCAAGGTCTTTGGGGCTGAGTATGTTTTTTATTTCTCAAATTCCACAAGGGCAAGGTGAAAAACCTGCTCATAAACACAGAGATACACATTAGGAATTGACTCCTGTAATTTCAATTAAATTCTTTACACTTTTACAGCACCTTTTAGCCAAAAATCTTCAAGTAGTTTACAAGCCATGACAATGCTATGTTCAACCTCACAATGCTCTTATTAGTTCATAAAAATTATTGCAGTTGTGTAGATGGAAAAAACAGGGACACATGGTCTGTGATAGAAAAATCATTAGGCCACAGATTTTTCAAAGTGCTCTATCATAGTGAATGCTACCATCTCCCTTGCCCTCTGCCAAGATATTTGCAAAGTATGGAGGGTAAGTAGAGATGTGTCAAACCATAAGTGATGCTCCCTCTCTAATGAAAACCACAAGCATATATTGCTATACTATTACACTACCAAGATGCAAATACTGAGTCATGAACTATATGGAAATGAGTTTCAATGGTTGAAGTTGAGCACCCTTCCACGGTTTTGACAGAGTGTGGTAGTCTTCTTAATGTAGTAAAGGTTCCCTTATGTAGTTGTGTCAACTTTATCCTTAGAATTAGAGGAGTAGAATGAAATGAAAATGGGTGACTGAAGGCCAGAAACAGAGTGAAGGTTGAGGCATCCAGTTTATAACTGTTGGAAGTCTTCAACAATATTCTGTAGACCCCTACCCAAAAATAGATACAGTATTTACTTTCTTTTCCCTACAAAAGAAATTTCTTTTCAGAGATGAGATTAGATCATTATATTTCTTTGCTCTACTATACAATCTTCATTACATACTTTTCATTATATTACATATATCCATACCTTTGTTATATATTTTGCACTATATTACACAGTGTTTCTCCAGGGAAAGAAATTATGTCATATTGAAAGCTGAAATCTTGAGACCTGGGTTAAGCTCCCACATCTGCCATATGCATCTCATGTCACTTAATTAAATCCTCTTAGGTTTTGTTCTTTTCTGCTCTGTATGTTACATCGTTCCTTCAAAAATACTATAACCATTTCAAGCTGAGCAATATTTCCTTCTGCTAAAAAGACAATTCCAGTACAAGTCTAAATATATTCATGTCTATTTATCCATATATTTATCCGTATATATCCATATCCAAGCAATCAGCATGAAAACCCAGACACATAGGTGTGTACATGCCTGCACATGTTTATGTATTATAGATAGAGACCATTTACTCCAATGGGGAAATTCAGCCAGCTCTCAGGACAGATTAGTAGACATTTTCTGCTAGAAATGTTTCTCAAGGAAGAGAAAGTGAAGGATAGCTTCTACAGTTAGGACCTCTTGGAGAATTTAAGGCAGCATAATATCATTACGTAAGCTGGAAGTAAGCCAGGACACTGGGGTTAACACCCCTGCTCAAGTGAAAGGAGCCAGGGGACCATTCACAGCTATAAAAGTGGTCAAGAGCTGCAGTTTTAGGTTACATCCTAAATATAGGTAACTCAAGGACATTGCTAAATGCATCACATTGAGTACAAGCTTCACTTCCGTAGAATGGCATAGCATATTTTTACTATTTATGAATACTTGAAGCAAGTTTTTTTAGTCGTTACTGTTTGTGATACATAAAACTGAAGAAGATAAAGATAGAAGGAGAAGTTACATTAAGTCCAAGTGAGCATTCAGTTGTGATCCTGGTGAAACCACAGGGACATTTTCCTACTATTGAGAAATGCATCAGATATGGTTTCAGGTTTTTTGTGCACTGTTAGAATCCTAGCAAATAGAATGTGAGTCTTTCTGTATAGACTTCCCTTTTTTGAGAAATCTCTAATGATGAGTATGTTTTCAGTTTTATTTTCTGTCTTCTGCCTGAGTGTTTTCTAAACTTGCTTGGTAAGAAAATGTTGTTATGCTCAAAGTGGCTGTACAGTAAAACTTCAAAGCATTTAAAATTTTTATTAAAATTTCAGGAAGAAGATTCGTTGCTCTGTGGAGCATTTTCATTAACCTTCTTGCCCTTCATCAAGTGAACTAAGATTATTAGGGGTTCAGAAAATGTGTGCCCTAAATGAAGTATATTCATGGACTTGATTTGTTAGACACATTTAGATCACATCTAAGTGGACTAAATTAACTTAAAGCAGTTAAAGCAGTTAACTTAAAGCAGTCGGCATACCTTCTGATATAATTACCAATCATTGCAGTATTGCTTCAGGAAAGACAGGACTCCTCATTCCCACACCACAGTGTAGTGCCTTCAGTTACTGCCTTTTGTGATGTGTTCTGGGTGAAGGCATTTTTCATCTATCCTGATAGATCATGGCCAGAAATGCAGGTACAGGGGTTCATAATTCTTAGGTGTCCATATCTGAAAATCAGAACTCTCAGCTGGGAAGTGGAGTCCTATTTCTATGGTAAAGTCTGCTCCTCATTGTCTACATTATTTTTTCCAACATAGTGATGTAAAATGAGAAAATAATTCATGTAAACTGTCTAATCCTGTCTATTCCAATAGGTACTGAATAGTACATGACTTCCTTAACTGACCTGAGTGATTTTGCTCTGAAGAGGATGCGCAGCACTTTGTGTTCTGTTCCAGAGCCACTGGCTCACATTAGTGTTGCCTATAAAGTGATGAGGACAATAATATCTCACAGTGGGACAGCTGTTTCCTCAGGGGAAGTCAGATCACAAGTTGCATAAACTGTGGAGATGTGCAGAGCCAATTGTACTGATGGAGAGCAAGGGATACTACACACTTTCAGAGAGGAGATGACTGCGCAGAAAGTCTTTGGAAAATTTCATTGAGTGATGCTTGTCTTCCACAGATTTGAACCTTGTTGAATTTTGCTGCCTTTCCCTTCTTTTCCCGCCAGACATGCTCAGGTGGCGGCATTCCAGCATGTGAACCATGGAAACTTCTTTAGTCGTCCATGTACAGCTGTGCTCAGCCCACACACAGGTGCTTCTGCCTGTACTTTCTGTCTTGCCAACACTGGCACTATATTTTTTTAAGGGTATTTTTGGCAGTCCCACTTGGATGTTCTGCAGCTAAATGGTGAGTGGAGCCCACCCAGCAAGAACAAGTGAAATCATCCTTGTTCGTCACTGACTTCCTGGTCACTCTAAGCCTTTGAGGAAGAAGTCACAGGGGTCAGCTGAATCATTGAGGAAATGTGTCTGTATTAGCATGCTTATTTTGCTGTTTTGTAGCTCAGCCTGGAAGGCTTGGGGACGACATCTGCTGTGCAGTGAGGTCCCACCTTTCCCCCAGTGGTGCTGTCGGATTGCTGAGGCTCACAGAGGTCAAGAGACTGTCCACAAGGTCATCCAATGACTCAGGGCCTCAATTCAAACTCAGTCCCAGCATCTGCTGGACTCTTGATTTTTTGTTCTGACCAGGAGACTCACCCGAAATTAATTGGTGGGGAATTCAATGCTAGCTGGATTAAGTAGGTCCTTTTATGTTTGTGATAATAGTATGTCAGTGCTTTCATGATGAATAGAGGAAATCTGGTATGCAGCATCAATCCTTACAGAAAAATCAGTCCTATTAGGATGATCAAGCTTCAGAAACTCAAACAACAACACATACACAAACAAAGGAGAGACAATCTTGAATTCATTGATTGAGTCAAAGGCAAGTTTTCTTTGCTAATAGCTCTTGTGCTTCTGAGGCATTTTCTGCTGTGACCAAGGTCAGCATAACATGGCAGAAATCACTCTGGTAGGAAAGAACATTGTCAGTGCTGGTTTGCATCTTTCCCCTTTTTTTTCTTGTGGTGTTTTGACCCTGGATGGATGCCCATCAAAGCCTCTGTATCACTCCACTCCTCAGCTGGACAGGAGAGAGAAAAATACAGCAAAAGTTCATGAGTTGATAAGGGCAGGGACAAACCACTCATCAATTACTGTCACAGACAGAACAGACCTGACTTAGGGAAAATTAGCTGAATTTATTACCAATGAAAATCGGAGTAGGATAATGAAAAGTAAAACAAATCTTGAAAAACACCTTGCTGCACCACTCGCTTCTTCCTGGGCTTAAGTTTACTCTTGGTTCTCAGCCTTGGGCAGGGATGGGTGCATCTTGATGCCAGCTGGTACTGGATATGTTGGGCATGGAGGCAGAGAAGCCATCCCTGGACCTCCCTCCCATTACCAGACCCTTGCTTTGGAAACCCAATACATTTTTAAATCTTTCTTTTTACTCCTTCATTCTTAAAAATAAAGGTTATACTGAAGTTATGTCTAAAATCCTTCTTAAAGTCCTGAAAATGTGAATATTCAAAGTTTGAGAACATAATGCTTCTTCTCAAAAGAGAGTCTTTAAGGCACAGAAAAAAAAGTACTCACCTTGATTTATGAATTTGTTATATTGTTCTATGACAATACTCAGCTCTGTTAAATGTGGGGTTTAGTAGTTATTCCATCAACAAGCTGACATTGTCCAGAAAAAATTGCTGAAAAGGAGATAGAACTGAAATGTTATTTTATTAACAGAGTTTCTTGAAGTCTGCCGTTTAAGCCATTACACTTTTGATGAAATCAGGACTTTCAATCTTCCTAGTATTTATTTGGTTTTTTTAGTGAATACTTTCAAATTGTTAGTGTCAGTTGGACATAGACAGGAAAGAGTTTTGGAGATGGGAGTTCCTAAGAGAATGAAGTAACTTGAGGTCATGGGGTGCTTTTTCATCGACAGCTCTCTCAAAAGAGAATTGGACAGTTCATCATGTGGTATTGAAGACCTATCATCCTAAATCAAGAATATTTTTTTCTTTTGTAGGAGAGGCAGGTAATCTTAGACTTTGCCTATTGCCTTTAGGTCCACTTTTTCTTTCCATCTTTGCTGGAACCAAAAAATTGAGCTCTATTCTAGATTAATCTCAGAGTGTGAATTATATGCACACAAACCATGAGAATCTCAGTCCTTTCCATTCTTTCTGGCAATTCTCCTCCCTGCCTTCCTCCATAGGTTTTGAACAGTCTGGGCATTTAAAACTCTTGCAAAGCAACACACAACACAGCAGAGACAGTTCTGGGGAGAAGCAGAGAGAAGTCACCTATGGCAGGTGTTTGTTATTGTCTGATGCTATTTGGAGAGAAACGAGGTTCCTGAAATGTTAGGTAACAAGACTTAGAAAGATGATAGCAGATTTTCTAAGCCTTTGCAACCTGCTTTAACAAATAAGTAATTTTGATCATATTTTTCAAGAACATTTTTAAGGTTCATTTTTTTGCTGCAAACACACCCTGTAATCTTTTGTTATCCTCCTGGTTTTTAATGAGATTTAATTTAGAGGTGTGTGACTAAGTTTCAAAAAGTTAGAAATATCTAAACTTTTTGTATTCTCAGATGATCTCAGTGCATAAATACTTTTCCCTCTTTAAATAAGTATTTTTAAGCAGTTTCTCATTCAACTTTTTACTAGGTGTTTTAAAATGCCTGGGAATGAAATAGTCTGCTTGAAACTAAGTGGCAGCATTTGTCCTGGAAATGAAATTCACATTGCTAAAGTGTTTATGGAATACCTGGAATGAGAGCATATAAATCATGGTCTCTCTATGTACAGTTCAAAAACAGTAATTTTAAACTTTGCAGGTATTACAGTGAGTTGTGCTGAAAAATAAAGCACCATTTCATGACGGCAGGTGGGATGGTGCTGACAAAATTCTAACCATGTGTACCAAAAAATATCTAATTTTATGTACACATAAATAAAGAATACACTTGATCAAACTTCACTTGTGAGCATCTTCTAAAAACTTCAAAGATACAGCTTATCAGAGCACTGAGACATTGGTGGTCTGAAGATCACACACTCTCAATTAGCTCTTCATTTAAAAAGGGGAAATAGAACTCTTTAATTATGGTAACAGAAATTACTAAATTTCCATGAAGAATGACTCAGAATTGAACATTTTTTCTTTTCTTATGTTGGCAAAACAGTCAATTAGTTCTGGCCTTTTGATCAATTTGATTTTTATAGCAGAAAATGCAAGTGGTCAGATGAGATTATAACGATGTCTATTCTACTGAATTTATAAATTAATTATACATTTCCAGAAATGGATTAGAAAGGCTGGCTCTGTGAATGCAGTTTTTAGCAGCCATAGCCAGATGGAAAGAAATAGCAGTTTCAATGTGTAGAAAATAGAAATTATTTGTCACGAACTTCATATTTGAGACTCTAAAAGAATGAACTCCATTGTAGACATAAATATATCTTGTTATGGTATTGCTTAAAATAGCATAATTAGTTTATACTGTTGAACTAGAAGGTTGTATAGTCTGTTTTTTGATTCTCCTTATCTTTCATTTTTTTATAAAAATGGACTGCAGTTTCAAGCCAAGAATACCTGAAGCCAGTTTCCACATGCTGTTCCCAATTGCTGCTAGATAACTGTGTTCAACAGGAGAGTATTTGGCTTTTCACTGTACAGTACATAAATCTTATGCAATTGCTGTTTCAATTTTTCTCTTTCCTTTGAACTCTTGAATGGAGGGAAAGAATTTCTTAAAGAGTTCAGTAGGAATGTCCCATTACGAAACATCAATCATCAAATGCCTATTGTACATGGAAAGTGAGGTGACTGTAATAAAATTGACATAACTAAGCAAGCAGCATCTGACCTTTAGGAGCCAGAGCTTATGATCAGAAGACCCAGTATTCCAAACCTTTAGGAGTTAAGAGTTATCATCTCCCGCAAAAAATACCTCAGTAAATGAAGTGCTACATATGAATGTATGTGATAAAAGAGGTGGAATAAATTCTTCCCTGACCCTTAGTAGGGGAGTGTTGACAGAACAGAGGTAGAGAGTGATTTTTGAAAGGAAGGGGAAAAGGAATGTATCTTTGGGTCTAGATGGGAGCAGCTGCTCCCCTTATCTTACATCAGTGTTAAAGTAGTTGCTGTTCCTGCCATGTCAGCCAAGTCACAACACAGTGCAATGCTGCCTGCAGTTGATCCAAAGAAAAGATGCAATGGGTACCGTGAAAATGTTGTATCCACAATATGAACATAAATCTTTTGGTGTTTCAACCTGTTTGCTTTTGTCTATGCTCTGTTTTCTGTGTAGCAAGCTGTCACTACCATATTAGTCTTCTTGAGCTTGCCAGTTCTCCAAGTATTTCAAGGGCTGTTTAGAGACAGAGCCACTGAGAGTTCTGACTCAGCATCAGGCTGCTGAATTAATATCCTTTTTGTTCCTGATTTTTTTTTGTTTAATTTCTCCCTCCTTTGCCATTTTATTTAAGAGGAGTCAGCTACATACACAGCTGATCAGTGCAAACCAAACCGTTCAATGTTTTAGACCTTAACAGAAGGTCCTCAGCTGTCCCTGGAAGGGATTGCTCTTCCCATTCAGGTGCTGCATACTTTTGTAAAAATGAGTGACCATAGAGCAGGATACAGTTGACTCCATGCATGTACTTTGCCAAGAACATAAATGTTACAGGGTTATACCAGTCTCCTCCTAAAGCTTTTGTGTATATTTATATTTTTGGTCAAATTAAAATGACAGGAATTTAGAATTTAATATTTTCAGAAATCCTTGAGACAGTTCTCTCCCCGCATCGTGGAGACCCTACTTAACTAAATTCTGAGTCAATATGTAAGCTTTTGATTAGATAAACCAATTAGATTAAACCAATATAGAGTTGAACTGCATGGCAACTTTCACTGTAAAAATATCAAACATTTCAAAACTGTTCAATTTCTAGAACAACCTTACAAAAAAAATCCCCCCAAAGTTAGATTTTCATGTGTGCTTGATATTTATTACTTCCCTTAGGTTAATCTGTTAGAAATAGTCTGGTGATTTAGGATGACTTGACTACTAGCTTCTGAGCTGGTAAACAATAGTTCCTTATTTCTTCTTGATCTGTGAAAGAGCATGGAGATACCAGAGTGAGAAGAAAGTAGTAAGATTTAAATCTTTCTATCCTTCCACCTTGCTCTGAGAAATTTTGAGTGCAAAGGAAGAAAAAGGGTACTTTGCACTCTGGGGTTTTGCCTCCATCCCTCTGTCTCCATGTTTACACGACCTCCACTCTTGAGGTACTACAGGAGGATCTGACAGTTCACATAACACATTCAGAGAGCATTTTCTGGCAGAGAGTTACTATGGTCTCTGTTTTGCAAACAGGAAACTGGAACTAAACTGCAGAGCAGATCATCCAAGTAAGCCATAAACAGAGCAATATGTTAAATTCTTCCTTGGTCCATCAGTAAAGTCCTACTTGGAAGAGCACTTCAGGAAGTGCTTATCTGGTTCTCTCTCTCCTTTTTCCCCAAACACGCTTTTTTCCCCCCATGGAGCACAGTATTACAAAAAGGATTTTTCACTTGGCCTGGCTTGATAGTGTTTCTGTTCAGGGGCAGATTATTAAGTTTCAGAATTACGTATATTTATATCTCACAAACAACCTTATGAACAAAACAAAAAGAGGAGCTAACCATATGCCATCTTCCAGTTTGTGTTTTTAGAGAATGTATTTCCAAGAGCTCTTTGAACTTGAGAGCTAACATGCATTTTCTATTCTGCAGATGTTCCAGCAAGCTATAACCCAGCACTGCTTCTCTGGAGTGTGGTGTACTGTGGCTTTAATTCAGCCAAGTACAGCATGTCAAATGTCAGCTTGTTATGACAGCAATAAACTTGTGATTCCCTTGAAGCAGATGTTTTAATTTGTTAGGTGTTTTTTGGGGAAAAAAATCTGCTTGCATTTAAATAGATGTTCAGATTGAGAATGGAATTTTCTTGAAAACATCTTTTCCACCTGTATGAAAACTTCATCAGGGAGGCTTATGACACATATGTGAAGCAGTGCAAGAAATCATCACAAAGATGGCCAAAGTACAGAAATCTCCTTCACACCTGAATGATGACCTTTCTGAAGTCACTTCAGTATAGGAGCTGGACCATGGAGGACCCTGTTGAATGCATCTCATATTGCAAAAGAACACTGAAATCCAGAGTCAGCTGAGGCATCTTGTTCCCGAGGTGGTCCTTGCTGCTGTGAATTACCACCATACTCTTCTGATCTTTCCCTTTTTAGTGTGCTATTGGTTTTACCCCTTTTTGTAGTGATCAGTGAGGACTGCAGTTTTAAAGCAAGTGCCAAAAGGAAAACCTTTGATGGTTTTCAAAGACAGGGAAGAATTATGCACCTGTTTGAGCTTCAGGTAAAGAATGTTACAGCTGTGGGAACACTATTTCAAATAATTCATTGATCTTACTTTGCAGTGAAATATTGGACCTTACTCTGTCCTCAGTAAATGGTAGGATTTCCCCCAGGCATAATTTGACATTGAAGTTCATATCTAGCTCAATCCTCATGGAAAGCAAAAATTTAGGGGACACTTTGCTGCATGAAACAGTACACAGACAGATTCACTCAAAAGATCAGTCTAGAATTCCTCTTTTTCTGGGATTCTATGTCTCACATATGGTCATTATTGTGTCATATGTGTTGGCAGTTTACATTTTTTGCTCTAGTTCTTTATATGAGCTGGTGAAGCCCCAGTTGCTGAGGAACATATGCTGTTTAAATTTCATAATTTTTTTTCTTCCTAAAATCTGGTAACTCCAAAAAAAGTTAGAAAATTTAAGCCTAAAACCAGGCATGATCTTTTCTAGAGTTTCCTTGAAAGAAACATAAAACAAAACTAAACCCTGCTTTATTTAATGAGTCTCCTCTCTCTGATAAAGTTTTTAAGAGTTCACTCCAGTCCACCTAGGGTTAAAACAATTCAGCAGAAGCAACTGTGCAGAGTTAAAGCCCCACGAACTAACATAATTTAGCCCAGTGCAGACTGATCCCAGAATCACACACTCAGCAGCATTGCAGGGGCAATGCGGATCCATCAGCAGTGGGAGTACAATAATTTCTCCACATTATTTTGATTTATCTGTTGAGATGTCTGCCTACTAGATACTCTAATAACTAAATAATGGGCCAAGTTACCAGGCTGACTATATATATATATATTTTTTATGTTTAAATAATTCTTGCATGTTCTTTTTATCTCAAAACTTCTGACCATTCATACTTGAAAGGAATGGTTAAATCCTGCAGAGCCAGGACCAGAATAGCAGAAGGCTTTGAAAAGAAACTTACATTTTTCTTGTTTTGAAATGTGTTTGAAAGAAGAATTTGGGTAATCTACAGCACTGATATTAATTTAATGGCAATTTACTGTGGAAACTTCATTTTCACCACACAATATGGCTAATAATATGTTTCCAAAGACAGTAGACTTGATGAAAGACAGACTTTAAGGAGAGGGAACTCTCTCAATTCTGCTTTCTTCCCTACCCAGGGATACCCACACATCTGTGGGAGTTTGAGGATTTAAAAACTTTACTAAATGGATGGCCTTGAAGATCCATGCATCATTGCTGCTTTGCTGTTAGGGTGTTTATAATTAAAAATCATGACATGTGACCTCTAGTCCATGGCCACAGCATAATTACATTCACCTTACCTTATTTATGAATGCAAATCAGGTCAATTTAACTCAGCATTGTGTTTACTCTGCATATTTTAAAAGACATTTCTTGCCACAGCATGTCTTTCTCCCAGCCTCCTGCACTTTGTGGTAATTGCAGAGCATGCTGTCGTGCTGGAATTGCAGGTATGGATAGTTTGAGTGGTGATGGAGTTTGAGTGCTCTGGAGATGCCTTGGATCTGTCAGCAGCCAAAAGTGATGAGATAATTTGAATGGCACAGCTTTTTCTTAGAATGGCCAACAGTACTCTAAAAGAAGCTTTAATGAAACTGATATACCTTGGCAATAAAACTAATACATCTCAACTGAAGTTATTTGTGCTAGTCGAGGATCTAACTCCCAGCTGCTATACAAGCAAGGAGACTGCAGATTTTGGAAGGCTCTGCCCCCAGAACTTGTCTATGGAAAGCCATTCTTCATTCTGCCTTTGAACCCTCACCATGCCTTGAGGTAAACTCCTCCCAAGTGCCAGTGGATTAAATAACCCTTGTATGGAGGTACACGGGGAGAAGCAAGGGGAATTTCAACTGGTCATTATCAATCACGGAGCACAAACAGTTTGGAGAAGTAATCAGTCTCTCTGTCCTTCACACAAAGAGGTTTACAACACCAGAGGAGTTTATTATTATTGCTGGCCTAAGATCATCAAAGTCATTTTGTTTCGTCTTGAACAGTAGTCAGAGGGGTTAAAGGGAGGTTAAACTGCCTAAACAAAATGGAAGCAATTACACACTGGGATCATGGATGACTGTTTGCTTTAACCCTCACTGACAAAAAAGGTACTATACGAAAAAGTTTCCCAACTCTTCACAATCATTAAAAGCATCTGTCTATTTAAGTTCATGCCAAGCTTCTTCACCTAAATCTTTGGGGGAATGTCACTGCTTTAAACACTATCAGCTTCCTCACGGTTCCCCACACAGCCCCCATTCAGTGTCTGATCTTTGCAGAATTGTCATCACTTTCCAAGCCACTGTGCAGGGCAGGACTTACACGGTGCTAGCAATGTGCCTGTAAAAGCTATGACTTGGATTTTCTACTTAGAGACTTGGCAGGAAAGAGCAAAGCTCTGTGGAAGAGCAGTATGATGGGGAATGTAGATTTGGCCTATTCCAAACTTTAAATTGCAAAAAAGAGGAATTGATTCTTCTACGCCATTCAAGGTTATATCAGAGCTGAGTTGTCAAACTTGGCCTTCCACTGACCTGCATCATGTGAGAGGATGAGATCTTTCCCTCACTAGTTTTGTTTTTTTCTGTTCCTCAAATATGGAAGGTAGTAGTGTAAACAGCTTTCACTTGCAGCATGAACACTGCTGTATTGTGGGGCTAAATGGAGCCTTTATTGAAGTCTTTATTCCCTGTAGCTCCACCTCTGTTAAGGAGAAAAGCACATTAAAGAGTCCTGGAAACATGACGTGTTTAAAGAAAGCATAGGAAAAAGATTTTAGTTCCATAAGCAGGCATTGACACAGTGTTTATTGAAACTTGTCTTTCTGAAAGGTAACTAAGGCTTCTACAGATAACCCAAATGAAGAATTGCATGCCCAATTTTATCATTATATAAGACACTTGCAAAATGTACCCTGAAGGAGTGTTACTGAAATTGCTTCTTTATTGATGTAAATCTTTGCAAAGTTAATGGTGAAATATTTCTGTGATCCTGTGTCACACCTCCAAACATGAGGTGACTCCTTCAAAGAGTTCTTTGTGTCCTGTGAAGTGTTTATCTTGTTTGAGCTTGTTGCAAGGCTTAAGGAAAAAATCAGCAGGGAATAGGATAGGAGGAAAGCACTGGATTTACAATTTGTAAAAGAGCTTACAATTACATGGCATATCTTCTGTTAAAAAAAACAACAAAAACCAACAAAACAACAACCAAACAAACAAAAAAACCTCAAACCAAGCTTTTTAAAAAAAAAAAAAAAAGAAAGCAATGAAAACAGCTTGTTGACGGAGCCAAAATGTTCAAGCACAAAAAAGATTTAATAGATTCACAGTCATAGAAAGAGTTGCACAGGGATGAATCAGGCTCCTACTTTTCAAAACATTACTGTAAATGGTAAAGACTAAATAATATTCTTAGACAAATATCCGTGCATATCTGATAATTAACCACAGCTTGCACATGAAGGAACATATTTCAGTCTGTCTTGCTTCAGATTTAAAGGAATGGAAAGCTGTCAGAGTCAATGGGATTATTCTTTGTTTAAAACTCTAAAGCTGCATTATGCTATTAGAACAGAGCTTATCATTTGTGAGCATCTGCTATGAAAAGGTTGAAACTATAAATAAAAATACAGGTAAAGTCATCTAAAAGACCACTGATTTGGCTGAGGTTCTAAGTGGATGGAGGAAAAGATTGGCACCTGTCCTAGGTTATATGCTAAAGAAAATAAGAATCTGATTTTTTTCTGACTCGTCTGAGACAAGACAGTATGAAGGCCTTGTGGAAATGTGCTTTCTGTTGCAATTCAGAAGCATTTGAATCTGAATAGTTAATACTAAATCGTCAGTTCACTGTGTAACAGCAGTGTTGTATACCACTTGCTTAATTAAATAAATTTCCTTTCCTTCCCTCAAATTAATAGACTACTGAAGCATGTCATGATTTATGAATCCTCTAATGCTGACTGCAAGAAGGACACAAATGTGATAGTGCAGACATTGTTTTACAGCCAAGCAGACAACTAGATATGAGAACACAAATTGGAAATGCTTCCATCATATAAAGAACCTGATGTCTAGATACTTGTTTGTATGTCATGTCAGTGTAGTGTAGGGGAGAGTCTTACTCTTTTTTGCCTCCAAAAGCAGGATATCCAAAAAATGTGTGAAGCTGCACCTGAGCTAGAAAACCTGCACAAGCTCATATTCAGAAGCTTCTTTAACCACAGGATCTTTATGTCACATTTCTATCAATGCTTTTTCCTTGTGCGGTCCTAAAATATAAATTTTATTAACCAGAATAGAACTGAAGGCTACCCTGGAAGGCAATTCAGTCGGGCAGGGGTCAGTGGTGCTTAGTGACATTCAGGCTGTAACTTATTGTCACTGTCTCCCTGCTGACAGCAGAAAAAAGAGCTACTGAATTGCCTTGCATCTTCCTGTCACTGCTGCACCTCCTTCTGCTCAACCTACCTCCTTGCTGCTGCCTTGTTTAGGTAAAAGACCTCTGTAAATTACTGTGCTGTATAAAATAAACTTAGGTTAGAATAGGGTGCACCAGGAAATGTTGTACAGGCAAAAATTACTGGCAGGAATCAATTCTTTAGGCATCTCTGAGAGCAGCATCTGGGTACTGTACTCCAGTCTCACAAAGATGAAATTTCCCAAACTTTCACTGAGGAAAGCTGCTGGGTATCTGATGCTGCAAAATTAGGTTACTCTCAGCTAACACTGAATTAGGTTACTCTCAGCTAACACTGAGTGTTACTAATTTTACTGCTCTGTACGAGCTGGACATCCATCTTCTGTAAGCAAGAGATCAGAGCGTTGTGCTGCATTCAGAATGAAGGACAGTATTTTTGTCCTTTGTTCTAGCACGCAGAGGATGGATTTATTTAGCAAAGAAAAGAAGGAGTCATTTTATCATTTGAGCTCCTTATTACTGAGACATACTAATTTGTGCAGAGAGGAGAGATGAGACATTTGGACTGCTCCCCAATAATTTGTTGGGATTTCATTCTTTCCCCTTAAATGGACAAGGAGGACAAGACTGATAGATATTTGCATGGCACTGCTTTGAATTAACAGTTTCAGTAGCAGCTATTATAAACAGCTAGTCTGAGTTAGGATTTCTGATCTCACTTTCTCTTTAGAAGCTCTGAGGCCAGCCAATTTTTTTCTTCTTCTTTTATTTTTCTTCTTTTTTTTTTTAATATTTTATATCCTTTCACAAACCAATTCCAAAGGATTCCTAAACTATAAAAATGAAATTGCTCTCTATAAAATATAATTGGAGCTGCATTGTAGTTCAAGTGACAACCAGATGCTGGAAAAGAAACCAACAAACTGTCAGTCCAATTATATAAGTTTCTTAGTGCTCACTGCACGAAGTCCGGTCCAAAAGAGATTTGCTTCTGCTAAGACCTCACCGGTAATTTTTATTCATTCTTAACAGCCTTTTTGATAGCTTTTCTCCTACTGTATCTACATGTTTTCTCAATATACAGACACTAAAACTCGTGTGTGTTCTGTAGGCTGGGAAGCAAATTCAGAAGTGCAATTGGTATGAGAGCAGTTTATACAAAACCAATAGTGGAAGCTACAGGGGCTGTATTCCCACCATTCCTTAAAACACAGGAGCTACCTCACCAGGTCAATGGATTTCCATCCCTGTCTAATAAATGCAAATTAAAGAAAATCAAGTCACTCATGTTTGCAAATCTGCACCTTTTTATTGAGTAAAAAAACGTGTGGGTTTCCTGCTGATTAAGTACTGTGGGTCTTGCTTTAGTGTTCTGTGAATAATTCCAGTCTCTGTCTTTGAGTGGCTGCACAATCCACCCAAACTCTGTTAGAATTTATCTAGTTATCTAAGCTGAAAACAGAGTTAGAAAATTTGCTTACTTCCAGGTGATGGCAACAAGCTGAGTAAAATGGTTGCCCTGGCATTTTTAGCATCACTGCCCTGGTGGCCATTTTTTTTTCCCCGAAGATTTGGAGTTTGGTGTTCAGCTTTGGCACTGGATACAGGTATAACAGGAGGCAGCTGAAACAGGGATTTTTGGACTTCCTGTTGTCTAACTTACTCCAAGTACTTTCCATTTGGTCATTGTATGAATTAGTAACTTGACAAAGGTTAGTGAAAGGGGCTGTAAAAACTAGATTGAATTTAAGTACTGGGAACATTTTGATGAGAGAAAACATTGGATAGACATGGGATTAGGCTCTTGCTGCCCATGTCCAACAACAGTCCGAGTGAAAGTAAATGTCCTTTCTTCAAGTGATAATTTCAAAGTAATTTCTTCCAAAGTTCAGTGGATTTTATCTCTCTTTTGAAATGTCTGAACATTATGACAGATACTCTAATTATTTATATGAAATCCCCATTTACAGAGATTGGGATTTTTTTTCCATTTTTTAGTCTGTGAAAGCTGTTAATGAAAGTATTTGTGTATTATGGCTTTTTGAGGTTCAGTAACAGAAATATTGACTCACATTACCTAAGAAAGTATGTTTATTTCTTTGGAACCTCAATAGGTCCTTCTGTTTCTTGCAGGACAGCACTGTACAAATGACCAGGCTTCTCCAACAACTGGTATTACCTCAGGTCAAAAAGATAATATAAAAATATAACCTGGAGTGCTTCAATTTGTACTTAGTGAGTATCAAAGTTGTTTCTGCATTAAATATTTCTTGTACCACTGCATTAGAAGATTCAGAGTGCTTCATAGGCATAGTCAGAGATGAAGAGTTGTGCAATAATTCGGTTTTAAGTTAATAAAGACACGAATAATGGTTGGATGGTTGGAGTCCCAAAGCAGGTGTCACATCCTGTGCCTGTGCTAAGCACATGTGTGCCCTTTGCAAGCACTACCCTTTGGATACAGCAGTGCAGTTTGCTGTGGTCAGTGGGCAAGTTCCAAGTCCTTTGGAGAGCTCAGGATTTCCTCCTTCTCATAACTGGGCGTTCATACAACCCTCCTCTATCTATACAGCCCTCCTGTGTCTCCTGAAGCACACACAGGTGACCACAGCATCTTTCAGTCCCTGCAAACCTGGATTAAAATTTTTACTCAGAGGAGAAAATGTTAAAAATGGGTGAATGTAAAAAGAGCCTTTGGATGTTTTCCTTGGGCTGCTTTTGAATGAATTTTAACAACCAGGACTGCAAAACCACAAACATCAAGCTAACAATGAAAAAAATCAGAACCACTTGTTTTCTGGTGAATGAGGTGACTTGGTATCTGCTGTCAGAAGTAACATTAAAACAGGAAAAATAATTCTAAAAAAAAAAAAAAAACCACAAAAAAAACCCCAAGAAAACCCCAACAAAACAAAAGAAAAGCAAATTGCTTTAATTGCTTTGAATGGTCAGCAGTGCATGTGACATTTCTTTGCAAGTATACACCATCTGCAGCATGAGGTATAAACAACCAAAAGCAAAATCAAGAATGCATTTGCTATATTTTTAACAGGACTTCTTGAGTATTTTTTTATTTCATAGTTCTTGATCCTTTGAACAGAGCAACTTGTAACTTGAAGTGCAGACCAACCTAACCCTATCAAATACTGGCACTGGAAAGACATTGTGTGTCCAGACATACATACCCTTTGTACCTGCCCTATCTTCCTATTTCCCTCTAAAACTACATGAGATTGGAGTTATAACACATTAAGCAATGTGACATGCACTTCATGTCCCTGCATCATTGCCCAGCGTGTCCCTGGGGATATGTCTTCTATAAAACTCCCTCTCTTGGTAAGGGTGACCAGGGACAACGCCCAAACCCCTTTGGGGATTGGACTAAATGATCTTTAAAGATGCATTCCAACCCAAATCATCCTATGTTTCTAAGCAAACAAAATCAGGGAACTCAGAATATTCAAAGCAGAATTTGGGATTTATTTTAGGGTGACAGCATCAGTGCCTGCATGCGGCTGGAAGTTTGAAATTTATATGTGGAAAAGGATCTTGCTTGACAAGATTTAATGATCATTCTGCTTACTTCCTAAAAGTCTCAATGGTGAATTGTGGACATTCTTTCGTTTGTCTTTTCTGATTCCAAATGCTGCTACTGTCTTCAGCTTTCAGGCACAAGCAACTACTTGCTTTGATATCTATAGGTCTAAAAAACAGTCTCAGTTATGCCCTAATGGTTCAGAGGTTTATACTGCAAATTATTTGGGGCAGGAATTCTATATTCTTTGGTGCGTGTAACATCTGAGTCTCTGAGGACCCTGGGTCCCAGCATTCAGTGAAAACAATTGGAATATATTTTGCTTAACTGGGTTTTGGGTGAGGCTGTCTTGTTAACTGAAATGCAAAATAGAAATAGAATTAATAATTTTTTTCACTTACCCTTTCCTAGGAGTGCCTATAACCAGAATGTTCTTTGTCTTAAAGCCAGTCATAAATTTCATGACAGCATACATGCCAGAGAGCTTTGCACATAGACACATTTCTCTGTTGTCAATAGTGGTTTATGTCACAGTGGGAAATTTGACTGCTGTCTTCAACACTCAAATATAAGTGGCAGAATCACAATTCACAGTCATAATTTTATGAATAAATTTACCTTCTCTTCAGATCTCGGGGAAATTATTTTGTTTGGACTGAGCACCAGTTCTTTTGGATGGCTTATATTTAAATTCAAGACAGTTCATTCATATGCAAATACTGTGCCAGGGGCAAGTGGAACAAAATAGCTGAAGTACTGTTTTGTTTCCCAAAGGCTGGTCCATGAGGCCATGTTTCCATTCCTACTTAACAAAAGTGTTCCTGTAGCTTGTTTCAGAAATGAGCATACCATTCTCACACTTAAAAAATACCTGTATCCTTCTCTACACTCTGATATGAGCCACATGCCATGGACTGATGGCAATTCTCTACACAGGTCATCCTGAAATAAACAGCTTCTGAAAGCCACATCCTTGTCCTTTCCATCCCATAAACTCATAGTGTGGCTGAAGCACAGAACAACAGAAATATAATATATGATCAAGATGGTTGTAATTGCCATGAAATATAACAATATCTTGGTATGAATCTACCAGGATCATTTTTTCCCCCTCAGACATTCACGAATGCATCAGATAGAAACTCTTTCAAGTGTTTGCCAAGTGAATATAAATATGAACAGCTGGGGCCAGGGAGGGAATCTTTCCTTTTATTTTCCCCTCTGTTATGCATCAGCATTTGATTGGTTTGTTTATCTGGTTTTGAGCCGTTTGTTTTGCTTGTTTGTAGATGTATGAATTTTAATGAACAAAGGACTCTGGTATGAACAAAATATCTGGAGAGAGCACAGAGCAGTGGTTAAGAGACAGTGCTGGTGTTCAGGTTGCTTAGATCCCATTTCAAGTCTTTTCACCTCTGAAAAATCTCTTCATTCTATTATAAGCATGTGCCCATAGCCATTCTTTCTCTCATTTCTGGTTCCACTTGTCACATTTTTGACAATTCCCTTTGTCCCTACAATTTGCTACATCTTGTTCCACTGCTTGGCCTCTTCTTACCATGCCCAGTTCAAGTCTTTTAACCTAAAAGGGTATTGAAAAAGTCAAATTTTGCATAGGCCTTAGGAGACCCCAGCAAAATTACCAACTAACACACCGTTTTTTTTAATGAGGTTTCTTTTTGAACAGACAAAAAAGGGATAATTTGAAGTCCAGTGCTACTGGATTTTGAGCCAAATAAGTGAAGAATAAATGGGATAAAGCAAAAAATCATGGAGAAGACCCCTATCAGCTGTGCCCTCAGAAAATCTGATTATACTTTGCTGGGAGAATGGTTCCCTTTTTCTTTCCATTTTTCTTATATTTCCATAAATGTCTACTGATGTCTTTCACAGAGAGGAACTGGGCTCTTGATCT
Source organism: Acridotheres tristis (assembly GCA_037013685.1). Taxonomy (NCBI): domain Eukaryota; kingdom Metazoa; phylum Chordata; class Aves; order Passeriformes; family Sturnidae; genus Acridotheres; species Acridotheres tristis. The sequence continues at coordinate 8,350,812 of CM072885.1, forward strand.
GAACAGCTATGGCAGCTTTAAATGTTTTAAGTACAGGAAGATTAGAGGAAAAAATGCAATGATCAAGGTGGGGAAGACATTTGATCTTCATTAAACAGCTATAGGAAGAAATCTTGCAAGAAAAACAAAGCAAAAGGAAGAAAAATTACAAGGCTCCACCAAAAAATATTCCAGTTGTCTTGTCACATACCCGGACAACGGTTTAGACTTATTCCTGTCAATAAATTTCTTATAAAGAGACCAAACTGAAACACAGATGTCCCATCTCATCAAATGCATATCATGACTGGCCTTAAGCCATGCTGGATTCTTACTCATAACTGATTGGGCATTTCAGAAATCCCTGTGTCTCAATTGGAACAAACAGCTTTAGGAGGAGGAATGTGCGTGACCGGGAGCTGCCCTTCAAATACTGCTGCTGGATTTTTTCTTACAGTGGACAAGTGAGGCCAACCATAACCTGAACCTAAAGACACAGTACAGCTAAAACCTGGAAGTTAAGACCTGCACAGCCCTGACAAAGCTGTGCCTGGACTGTAGAGTTCGATTTCACAGTACTTTTTCAATGATAGCAGGAAAATACATTGTTTGGCTTTCCCTGTCTTTGCTGAAGAGTATTTGAGAGAACTTGTTCTCACTCCTACTCTTTGCATAGGCTGGGCCTACAGTACACAGCTGACTTAGTGGCACTTATGATTTCAAATGTCTTACAAGAGGTTATACAGGAGCAGAAAACCTTTTATTGTTTTTTCTTTTTTTCTCCAGTAACATGATTATCGGGGTGAACTTCTGTAGCACAAATAGTGCTTTTGTGGGGATAGAAAATGCCCCAGTAGGTTTCTCTAATCCTTCTTGAGAGAGACATCCTGGGGCAATCAACTCATTTATACATTCTCTACATTTTTCCCCCCCTTTTTGTTGAAGAAAAGGTCTGGTTTGCTGCCAAGACCTGTTTAAGTGGTAACCTATGCAATCCATTCTAAAAACACTCATTTATCATACCCAAATTAATCTTGTAACAGGATAGCTGCTCTTATTTTCATTGTCATTTTGCCCTTTGGATAAGAGATCACAAACACACAGATATCCAACTCAAAGATTCTAAAAAGCATATATAAAAGAGGGAAAATAGGAATGGCATTGCTATAATTATAAACAGAAACAAGTAGCCATACATCTTCATTTCTCACATATCACATCTATTAATAATAGAATGAAATGTAATTTGTGCTGAATATTGCTCAGAGTCTTGTGCCAGAAGCATAATTGTTTTCAATCAGATTGGTAGTTGGAAGGAAAAGGCTTTCTTTAAAACCACAGTAAACACAATTTATGCAAAATGATTAAAATATTATATATTCCATTTTTTCCTGGAACACAGAATGCATTTTGACATGAAAAATTATATAAACAATGAAGACTTCGGTATGAAACTACTGTACAGAATTTTAAAACCATATATGCATGCTCTTATGTATAAATATAATATCTTGGCACTAGTAAGAACAGCTTGCTACAATGAAAAAGTTATAGATGTAACTTTTACTGTAAGCACGCAGCCTTTTTAAACCTATGTCTTGTAAAAGCATTGCAGACAAATTTAAACGAAGGGTCAAGGTTTCTGTGGCAGGTTTGGACTCTCGATTCTTCCTTTTTGGTGGGGTGGGTGTAAAATTTTATGGGTTCTGCTCACACACTTAGAGGCTTTTCTCTCAAAGGACTTTCTTGTAGAGGAACACACTGCAAAATGTGTGATTTCTGACACCTCTCCTGTTCCCAGCAGCACAGGCCTAAATTTATGTTCTCTGTCCTGCATCCCACTCTGCAGGGACATGAAGAAAATAATGTCTTATTTTTCCTTCATTTCCCCACACACCCCCTTTTCCCTTATGCGCCAACATATCTCTTCAAACTGACTTTCCTTGTCTGTGGACAAGATTGAATATCTCTAAGTACTTTGGAAAGATGGTCCATCTCCTTGCATTGTTGAAAGGGCTTGAAATTGTGGTTTTTCAAACAGACTTGAAAGTGGGAAGCATTCACCAAACCCACTAAACTGTGATTCTTTCCATTGACTGCAATGAGCTTCAGACCAAGACCTTGATCTTCATTCTTCGTCATTAATTTCTTCAAAAAATGAGTTTCCTCACTAAGCTGTGAGTTGTGATTCTCTAAACAGTTTATGCAAACAAATTTAAGCTCATGGATTTTTTATATTTTTTTTTTTCCAGTGAGAATTTGCTTTCTTTCTCCATCACTGACTGCTCACTAGTTTGTCTGTGATGGGTCGCTGAGGTCACTGGAACTTTTTCTGCTCCATGAATGGAATGACTCAAGTGTTTGAAAGAGACTAATGACTCTAATAGCCAACAAAGGATGAATTTGCTTATGTATAAACATCTTTGTTTGTGTGCCAGTTAGGACATTTATGCACAGTACGTCTATTCTTCCAGCATAGGTGTATGCAAATTGAAATAAAGCTGGGGGGGAAATGGCAAATGGAGCTTGCATTTCAGATGGAGAGACTTGGGAGCAGCCCAACTCCCTGGCGTGGTACAGCAGGCGCCTCCGGTCCCCCTGTCTGTGCTCTGGGTTTCCCACAAAAGAAAATTGCTGCAGGTCCCATCCAGTCTGCATGTCCCAACAAGTCCCTAGTTAGGGTGTCTGGAGCAGAAGGACTGCAGGGCACAGCACCACACAGGCCCACAGGTCACATTATAATGAGCTGGAAATGATCAGAGAGATATACTGGACAACTCCAATTCCCGAAAACAGCTTGAGTGTGCTTCTGATGTGCATTAGAAAAAGAAAAAACAAGCACAAAAGCAAAAGCCTTTCAGAAGTCTGCCATACCTCTAGAGTTGCAAATGCTGTGAAACATATTTTCCTATCATAAGGATCTACTTTTCAGTACTTCCTTCTTTTTCTTCTTCTCCTTCTTTTGTTACTTCTCTCATCAGAAAATGACCACAGAAACCTTGAAATTTAAAAGCATCATCAATACAGAGATGCTTCTGTGGAACATCTTGGTTTAAATAGGTTAGCACATATTGACTAAATTCTCTTTGGGTGAAAGTGTTCCATCTATATGCAAAGGCAACCCTCTTCCAAATTTATTTTTCAATTGAAAACATTGAAATTGTCGTTTTTCAGTCTCTTGTGGGTTATTTTATTCTGTCTTTGCATAGTTTGAATTATTCGTATTGGTTTGTTTGTTTTCTCAGACATCTGATTTCTTTTAATAAGTGTATCCATGCAAAAGTTACATAAAAAAGAAAAAATAGGAAATATCTTACTCTAGACCAGAGGTAACACTGGGGAAGGGGGTAAAATTAAACTTCAAATTATTGCTGCATGTCTGAGGCAGAAGCAGCAAACAAAAAATTAGACCTTTTCTATTGAATAAATATTTGCACTCATTTTGCGTTCACATAGCAAAATTTTACACACCTTGGTAAACCACAAAGCAGACTTTGGAACTCACATCTTAGAACCTTCTAGGCTCCTAGGCCAGACAAACTTTTAAGAAGCAGAAGTGGAAGCAGCAGTGAAGGACTTGCTCAGGTGAGAGCATCCCATACCCAGTCCCCGCTCATGTCATCAGCTGAGGGCAGCACTGCTGAGGGCCCTTACAGAGGGAAAAATGATGCCTGTTAGTGCTTAAGGTCAAACCTGCCACATCCTGAGATCTGTCTGAAGTCAAACATCTCTTTGGAGCTGAGCAGAGGCATTTACTAAGCCAAGCAAGAGTGCCAGGATCTGGGACTGCCCTCTCCTCCAGCTCATCAGGATGTCTGTCTGTCTTCACAGCACACCCAAGCCAGTGGGCTCAACACTCTGGAGCCCAGAGTTCCAGTCCAGGGAAAGCTTAATGTAGATATTGCCATAGAATGTCTTTTCTTTCTTCAGTAGTGGTGATTCCAAGCTTCCACCCACAGTCTGCTTTAATGACAGTAGTGTGGAGGACAGTGACGCCCACAGTTTGGTACTAAGTCTGTTGTCAGCTCTCAAAGTTTCTCACAGAGTGTAGCTCAGCTATTTAGGGCTGATGAGATCATGCTGTTTAATAGACCAGAGACCACATACGGATGATTTACCAGCACTCTGGAGAACCACAGTTTGAAAATCGTTGAGCACAGCTAATCCCAGGACTTGATTCTGGCAGGTAAGATCGGTCACTGGAATTGCTCCTGTCTAAGAGGTGCAAAAAGCCTTGACTAAAGCAGTATTTTCTGGATTTACTTCTGTAACACTGTTATGACTTCGTTGATGTCTGTAGTAATATATGGGAAGGAGTGAACAAAACCAGCCATGATTACTACAGATCCTGTTTTTGGCATTGGTGCTTTCAGAAATGTACCCTTCTTGTTCAATACCTGCTCTCAGTTTCTCTGAAGATGTCTCTTTCCTACAAGTCTCTGCTGTGCCTTGTCTATTAATGAATGGAGCTGTGAATTCCCCACAGGAAGGGACCTCTCCCTCCTGGCTGAGCAGATACTGCTGGCATTGTATAAACACACAACTATGGGAATTACTGTGGTACAGGTGATTTCTCACAGCTCACTGAGAATGCTTGGTCATGCTGGGTGTTGAGAGAAGGAGATGGGGCTGGACTAATTCTTTCTTGCCAGCTGTCAGTGAGCCCCATGGATGTTTCTGCAGCAGGATCAGCGCAGGTACCTGTGCTCCTGCAAGTTTCCTTGCAGAGGTGTGAGGGCTGGGTGCATATAAAGCCACAGCCTCTCTGTTTGCCTAATGCTGCTCAGTGCAGATCCCAGCCAGGACTCGGATTTGTGGCTGGGCTTGGAGCCTGCACAGCTAAGGATTCAGGATTTGGCCTGCATCTGTCTGTGTATTTATATAATGACAGAAAAAGCAAATTCCTTACGAGCAAATATGAGTCAAAACAAAAACACTGTGAAGGTCAGCTGAGCACAGCAGTGAGATGATGTTATCCTAGCCACTCTTCAATTCTTAAGCTGCCCTACTCGCCAGAGAAACTCCTGGGCAAAAGTCCTGAGAAGATGCCAGCTGGGAAACCACCCACGGACACCCAGCTGGCTTCTCAAAACAATTGGAGCCTCAATGTTTGACACTCTGCTCCAGGCACAGCTGCAGGGCACAGACCAGCCACAGAGCAATACCAAGGGTTTCTCATCAAGTTTTCCAACAGAAATACTGGACATGGGAAACACTGTTACAAATCCTAATTGGTAAGGATTTCCTTTTTTTAAATAAGAAGAGCAGCAACGTATTTAAGGCTAAATTTTTTTTTTTTTTTAACTAGCTGGCATAATATTAATCCAGCAAGTCAAACTCTGTTTTAGGGCTGAGTTTTTTTCTATAAATGTATTGGTTAGCATCTCGCTCTCAGCCAAGATACTATAAACAATTCACAGACACAGATCCAATCCAGAGTTAATTAAGGTTGATCAAAGCTTATGTACAGCCGTCAACTCTAGGGCTGAGGATAAAAGCAGAGGTCTTTGTTAAGGATGTGGTGTCCTTGAATATATATATCCCCTCCTTATTTGTTTGGAATTAATTTAATTTCATTGTAACCTCATGTCTATAAACGCCCTTCCATTAAGTAATAACAATCTCCATGCAATTCTTCTTGGAAAAATTTTGAAACTATCTGGAGGCATTCACCCTAAATGTGTATTTCATTTTTAGAAATGTAGCAATGTGTTTACTGTAGTAATTTTGAGAAGTTACATTGCATTGTGATAATTTTCTGGTAGAAAGGCTCCAGCTATAACTGGTTCCATTGAGTTTAGGCACTGTATTTAGATACAGGCAATATCTGGAAAGATTTCAGGCTATGTGAACAAGACAAGCAGGAAATCCTGTGCACATGCTACTGACTGAATGGAGACACATCAGGGCTGAATCTAGAATTAAAATCTCAAGTCCTGGCAATTGGGTAATCTGCCCAACCCTCCAATCCATTCTAGGGCAAAGCCCTCATATGCACCAGCCACCTACACTCCTGTTTTTCAGGTGAATGAAAACCAAACCCAGGAAAGGGAGGAGAATTTAGCAAACAGCAGCTGTTGCAAATAATTTGCAATTTGTATGCTACATATTTGTGATTTTGTTTAGAGAAAGCCAAATGGGTTAAAATCTTGACTTCTAATAATACCTTTGTTTCTTCAATGGCAGACAGAATAAGTTAGTCAGTGCCTCTAGTATGCATCAGCTTTGTCTCTAAACTGGGTTGCCTTTAATAGATAGAAACTCTTAGTGCAGATGATAGGGCACTGAAGAGTCTCAGGTAACAATTCTAAGTTGTTTTATTTCCTCGTATTTGCAAGAAGCATTACCAGAAATCAATAGCCTCTGCATTTCTGCCTAAGAGGTCCTAAATCATGCTCATCTTTATGACCTTCAGACTGTTCTGGGCCTAGAAGAGGTTTGCTCCTGAAGGGCTGAACACAGAGAATGATCATTCTCTACTCAAGGGAGTAGGTTTTTCTGTGAGGGCAGAATCTGGCACGGAAAAACCCTGCGCCCCATCCTTCGACAGGACAAGCTCTCATGTGCAGCAGCCCACAAAAGAGCTCTTTTGAGTTATGTATGACTATGTACCAGATATTTTACCCTGATAAAATGCAGATCAGTTTACGTTTATGCTTATGTTGCAGGACAACTTCTCATTAAATTTGTGTGATACAAAGTTAATAATTTTGGCTGCATATAGTCCTCTCACAGAAATGGAAAATGGAAAATCCTATATCCTGCCTTGCTCACTCCTTGTGAATGGGGCAGGAAACCTCTCCAAAGACAGCAAAATTGGTCCACTTTTCTTTTATGCCCGTATGCTAAATTACACAGATATTTTGCTTTTCTTCTTCTTCACTTTTTTCCATGTGTGAGTTTTGCCAATCCAGCTATCTTCAGGACAAACTCTCCTTACTCTACAGCTTAGGTAGAAGTTCCTCACAGTACTTCCATCATGTGTAGAGGTAACTAATTACTCAGTTCCTACTGTTGAGATTTTGCAATATGCCCCTGAGGGCTTGATAAACATGCCCAGAGTTATTCCAGTCAGCACATGGGACACTGAAGGCCCTCTCTAGCCCAAAGCAGAGTTTCCCTCGGAAATTGAATGTGATTTTGAACTGGGAATCCAGAAGCAGAAGGATTTTAATTTCTATTGCTCTTAGCCTTTCATTGGTGTTCAATTAGTCTTACTGTCAAGCGGAAAAAAAGATTATAGCAAAGTATATAGCAAAATGCTAAATTTTATTGCCTGACAGGTTTTGTTGTTGTAATGGGAACTGAACAAATTGGTAATGGGTAGAAGCCTTGTGCTCATAGTTACTACAGAGATAAAAGTATTGGTGAACTTTGTGTTCTGCCTTAAAAATCATTCTTGGCTATGTGGCTACTGTTTTATGTTGCTGTGTAGAAATAATTATTTTTTCCTTAACTGTTGAAGCAACAGAAGTATTCTCCTCTTCCATTGAAAAAGAATTAAGAGTGATTCCATCACTTTGTTAACAGCAAGTCTTAAGTATTTAATAAATTTAAATATTTCCCTTAGGTTATATTTGAGAAAATAAACCAACTCCTTGGGTTTGGATTAATTTGCACTTAAAAAAAGTGATTCTGTTATCTACTGAATCTTATTCTGAGGATAAGTGAAAAATCACTAGTGGAAACACGATGCAACAAAATATCATGTCAAGTTTCAAATTCTAAATAGAAGAAAGTGCCATTTTTTCAGCAGATTTTTTTCATCTAGATTTTTCAGGGAAGACAACTTCTGTTGACTTTAAGGTTACTTTCTGGTTTGATTCTCCGTTACAAATTACTTATTATCTGTTAGTCCTCTCTTCCCCATAATCTGTGAGAACAGCTCTACATACATGTGAATTCTTCTGCTGTTTTAATTGGATGTGTCTCTAGTGTGATGCTATAAGTCTCTCATTTAGCATCGGTGGTTTAACATCTTTTGGAGCAAAGTGAACCAATGACTTAATTAACTTCCACTTGGGCAGTTATCTGCTCTGGGAACCTGCAGGAAGTATTATTCTATTTGAGGGTGACAAATGAACATACATGAGGTACCACACGCCACCCAGTGGGAGATCTGACAAGAAACATAATTTATTTCATTAGTGGTGCCAAAATGGGCTTTCAAGCTGAAAACCTAAATATGTAGCAGTGTCTTAGAAGAGGAAACAGCGTGGGCTTTGTCTGAAATAATTGATTGTGTACAGTTCACAACATATATTTCCATGTGAAAGTTTAAGTTTTATGTCAGTCTTCATCCATCATACTGTAGTTTGTTAGGTGTCAACTTAAGTAATGTATAAAGTAAATAGCCATAAATACTTTTGGATTTGGTAATATTTATCAATTACATTATGAAATATAGATTTAAAAGAATATAACTCACCTTGATTCAGAATTAACTTTGGGATTTTAGAACATATTTATAATTGCTCTGAGTATTGTAGATTTCAAAATATGGCTACAGTCTCCAACATCCTTGGCTTTCTTCAGATTTATTGTAATTTATAGAGTAAAAGTTAGTGGCAGCCTCTAATTACCCACAGAACCAAAGTTTCCTGAATGAAAACTTGAGATCAAAGGGCATGAATAATAGCCTTAAAGGCATCTCCCCTTACACAGGCTACTCTTAGCCCCTCTGCTGTCCTTTGGTATAAATTAAGCACCTTAGGATGAATAAAACATGAAGCACAGAAGGTTTAGATTTCACAGAAGATGAATGGTTGGATTATTGATGGGAAAAGGAGCATGGGAAAGTATAAACCATGTAGATCTAAAAATTTCAAACTCTGTAAGCAATCACCTTTGCTTTAGTAATTTTTTAGAATTTATTTTTCGTCATTTTGTTTAAGTCCTTTCTGTTGATAAGGCAGCTGGGTTGTTCTGTGTCACTGAGCTGCACTTTTAAGCAAGCTCAGAAGCCTTTCACAGTTCATTCTGTTGATTTCAGTGGGCATATGACCAGGCCATAAAACCACAAGAGTAATCACTGGTTGTTAAAAACCATACAAGCACTTACATTCAATTATAATGAAAAAGGTGCATACCTCTTGTGTCTCATGAAACTTAGACTTGAAGGCTGTTTGATTCCTCATATATACAGCATGAATCCAGTTCCTTCCTGATGTAAAGTTCATTGCCTTTCACTAGTGTTACACATGCTGAATTTAATTCATTTCATAGCCCATCATTGTATAAATGTGCGTAACTGTAGGTATTAGGAAAATAGGATCAAAACCTTTTCTAAGTACATATTTATTCATAGACAAAGATTTTCCAGGATGAGTGGGTACATGAGGCAAAAGCTGAGTGTTTGTTTTGAACAAAATTCTGTATTTGCTTTCTATTAAGAACGCTTTATTTGAAGGGGGAAAAAAAACTATGAAAAGAGAAATCAGTAACAGTTTTGGGAAATGGTAAAATAAAATGTTTCTCCATGAGATGTGAACATGGCTGACTCTTCATCTTTGCCTTAATGTGTTAAGAATCAAAATATTAGCTTTCTGAAATTCGGACATTTGAAAAGCTATTTAATTTGTGTTTACCTGTATTGAAAGCAATCAATGAAAGCAGTCAAATGCCAAAATTACCTTTCTTTGTAAACGAGAGAGATTAATATTATATCTCATTCAATCCTATGGCCCAGGTTATCAGGGCAGTCAAGAAAACCCAGGAAAAGGGGCTCACATACTCCTTATAGTTCATTAACATCTGGGCTTTAAACAAAGCTTATCTGGTTTCCAGGAAGTTGAGTCAGGCTTTGTCTCTCCTCTTAAGGCTGTTCCACTTTTTAGAATATCATTAAAAATTCATTGACCTGGAAAGGGAACCCAAGTGTCTCATCCCCTGGGATGGGTCTAACCATTGTCTTATACTGTCATTTTCATGCTCTCTTGCTGTCTCAATAAATATTGAAGTATTTTATGCAAAACGAAAGACCCTCTGTATGAGCAATAGAGAAAAAATGCATTCAGAGACTACTGTAGACTGTGATTGTTGCAGCAGCCTTGGGGAAGGGGGTGTCCTTCCTTTGACCCTTGTCTTGAACCAGGAAAAGAGAGGTTTGAACCTCTTCCTCCTCATGTAGGACTGTGCTTATTTTTGGAAACTGGGTAAAAAAATAGAAATTTAAACAAAAAAGTGCACTGCAAAGATCTCATGCTACCTCTCTGGCTTTCCTGATTCCAAGTGCAGAAAAAAATACCATTTAGAAAATTTTAATGGCAAGGCTAGGGATGTGGGGTGTTTTGGGAGGCATATTGGAATTTGGCATAAAATTTTTGTTTGATTCAGTTTAGGCAAAAAGTCTTACAGTAACCTAAATAACACTTCCTCATATTTATAGTTATTTTTCTTTTAAGAAAATAAATATGTAATCAACTAAAGAAATAGATCAAGAACATTCCCATGCTTTTTCTAAGATTTTAAATTTTTTTTCCTCACATCCATTTATTTGAAGGAAGAGGTGTGAGTCAAAGTTTTTTTGATTATAGCCAAAAATTTGGGTTTTTTCCCCCTGTGAAGTATGACAGAGAAAAGTACCATTTTTCAAGTAGTTTTAATCTTATCTCTGAATAGGTGTAGTTGTGCTTAAATTGTCAGGTTTCAGGAAAACTTTGAGCTCCCAAAGCTGATCCAAAACCCTCTGAGTAGGTGACAGTCTTTCTGTTGACTTAAACTGTCTATAGAGGGGAAGCTATCTGAGTTAAAACCTATGGATTGAGAATTTGTGCCTGTATTATCTAGTTTATTAAGACAGAGGTTTACAGGAAGGAGAGATACCTCAAAGTTATCTTAATATTGCAGAAATTTGATTAATTATGCTTTGAAGTAAGGATGCTTTTATTTGTTGCATGTGTTGTTTGAGGTTTTTTTCTCCCTGCTGTATTATGGGTATAACATATTGATGGTGAGGACACTGTAGAGGCCAACGAATTCCAATCAATGTGAATGCTCAGAAACCCTCAGTGGTCAAAGAGCTCTGGCAAACAAAACCATTTTATAATCCATCAGCACAGACTTCACATTGCCCCGAGGAATAGAAAGGGTAGTTAGTTTAGGTAATCATGAAAAAATAAATCTCGAGGAGCAAATATTCTCACTTACAACAGTTTTCTGACAATAAGGCCATTTCTGAAGGGAAGGGAGTTCACAGGTCGTTCTTATTAAGTGCTTGACTGATTTATTTTAACACAACTCTCCCTTCTGCTGGAGCTGGGAGAACTGAGGTGTATTTTTTCCAGAAAGCCTACTAATGCTGTGCTGGGCTGCTGAGTGGAAAGGGTGAGTAGTGCTATCCCATTGTATCAATTGCAGTATGCTTCCATCAATGCAGCCAAAATGCTCCAGAAGAGAGAATTCTGCAGCTTGAATCCACTCCCTTATGACTCTCCCTGACCTCTAGAGTTTGCCAACTGCCCTTTCAGAAACAGTTAGGTGGTAGTTGTGCTTGTCCTTGCAAACTGGATAACCTTTTCTCTCTACCCACTGCACTTTCCTACAATATTTATTTAAGGAATAAGGAACAGCCCAATTCTCCCTCTAGAAGATGGCATTTTAAAATTTGCCTTAAAGCATTTGTGATCTTTCTCAAAGCCAGACTGCACTGAATATTAAAAACATCATATGGGGTGATATTCCTCACTCATATTATAAACTATATCTTTTGGGACACTAGCTTCGCTTTTAATTACATCATTACCCTAATTATCTTATTAACATACATCTCTTTATGGAATAATAAAATAAAAGCTTTTTTCTTTGCCCCCGCAGCAGGCTCACGATCAAATATTCGGAAACTATTACACTAATCATAACCATTAGCTTCCACTTTGCCCATCTGTTTGCCCACATCCACTTGCCTCCTGCCATAGCCTCCGACTGTCATCTCTCTGAGGCAGGGTGTCTCACAGAGCTTTGCACCGTGCTTGTTTCTGACTGCAGTGCGTGGGTGGTAGAACTGTTATAGTGATAGATTTGTTTTCCAGATTATCAGTAACATAATTGCATTCTATTAAGTTGTAATATTTTTGCCAATGTATTTTCTTACCTTATAATCTTGGAGTACTGTGTAGCATCTCCAAAACAATTGGGAGCAGTAATTTATTTATTAATTAAACAGATTGATAAATAGCGACTGAAGCAGTTTGGGTACAATAAAGGCAAATGTTCTGTCCTTTAATCATAGACAATCATGAGTTCAACACACTTTGCAGAAATGAGATAGGAAACAATGAAAAGAGAATTTGATTATGTGTTGTCACTCCAATTCATTCTTCTCACTTCTCACAATTAGTTTAGGCCCTTCATCTATTCATGTCATCCGTGCAACGCTTCTATGCTTGTTGTTTATCACCTCCCTCTTTTATTCCTGCTTTGCAAATGGGAAATTTTTGCAATATTGCTTCAGAGGAAATTATAGATCAGACTTGACAGTCACACTTTTTTTTTTTTCTTTCCTTTCATTTATAGCAAGAAGAAATATGAATTGAAACCCATGTTCATCAAAGAGAGCACTGGGTTGAGAACACTGGATGCTGGTTGCAGTAGTAAAGGAGTACAAGCTGAAAATATGATACAGCTGTGCAGATAGCTTTGTGATTATTTTGAAAAGCTGGCTATCTGCCCCATCTGACAGTCTGTGAACATGGCAAATAATTTAACATTCACACTGCTCCTGTTTTGGCATTATATAAATGAATCATGTGGTCACCACTTTCCAAAATGGTAGTAGATCAGAAAAGAGTTAATGACTAAAGTTTTGGTCATGACTTGTTCCATTGTTCCATAATAAAAAACATTGTAAAATGAAATATCGAGGCATAAAGGGCATTTGTGTCATGACTCATAGGTCATGAAGAGATTTTTTTTAACTACATCTTAGGAGTTATTTCTAATTTCAGAAGTTTCCTGAAGGGTTGATCAAATGCTGAATGCCAGGCATGGTCCATGGATTCTTTTTTGACTCCATAGGTTTCTACACCCCCAAATAACCAGACATTTACTATCACTTCTGTGAGCTGGAAGAGAATATGCAAAGTTGTATTTCATCTATGCTTCAAAAGTCAATAGAAGATTTGCAATTAGATTTCTTAAAAAAAATTTCCTATTTATAATTTGCTTGAAGTTTGGGGTTGGGTTTTTTTGTGTAGCTAAACTATGTGAGAAAGGAAGCCCTCATTGAGTTACATGGTGAAAGGGTGGGTTTTTATCATGATGGCTTTATTCTCTTTGCCCCAGCAAGGAGGTGGAGGCTTTTCATTACACTTACACCATTTGTGTCAAGCAAGTTTGAGTGTGAAAATCCCCCTGTGGAGGGGGATCCTAAATCCACCTGGGCACTGTGCTTATGTGCATGCCACTTTGGAGCAAAGCTGATTAAATAATTAGATGATGTGCTGGGCGATTCTCAATACAGCAGTGAGCCAAATCACCCCACCAGTTCCTCCTCCATGATTCAACATTTTCTCGGAGCACGGGGGTGACCCCAATAGTTGTCTTGAGATAAGCTTCTCTCTATCAGCATCAAAAATTTGCCCTCTTAGAAAATCATGAGTGTCTGCTTATCTGAATTTTAGCTTTAGCTCTTGATTATGGCTGATCTAACACATGTTAACAGTAGGATTTGTGTGAAGACAGAGCTAAAGTTAGACGTAATGCCAACTAAACTTGGAGTTTTCAGGGCAGGGAGAGTACAAAAAGAGAGTGAATACTGGGCCAGCTATGGGAGACATGGCCTGTACCTCTGTGCTTTGCAATCAGGTAAGTCATAAGAGCATGAGAGAATATCACATTTACAAACAGGGGCAGGAATAGGTTATCTCTATCCCCATTAGTGCAATATCAAATTTCTTTCCTTATCTGTCCTACAAAGGATCAAACTCAGTCCAGGTTCTTGAATGCACAGAGAACAAGGAGGTAGAAAATTGTGTCACCAGCCTTCCTAGATCCCATGGAAAAGCTACCCTGCATTTCAGACTAAATCCTGTGAGCCACTGTGCAAACGCACTGTGGGAATTCAGATACTGTCTCATCACCACCCAAATACTTGTCTGCTTATTTTGTCACACAAGGTTCATAGCTTGCTTGCTGCTTGTGCAGAACACATGGGTACACCTGCCAGACATTTCACATCAAAGGCATTGTAGAGCTTATGTTCCAAAGCAAATATACAACTGATAGCAAAACACAGCAATCAAAAGCAGACAGTTCTTCAATTTGATGCAATGTAAGAAACATGAATTTGTATGAACCACGCTGATTTTATTTTTGTCTTCTACTGCTATACAAGAATATTCTTTTGATGATAATTTGAGCAAAGAAGAAGTCTGTTGAAACTTCTGTAGTTAGAATAGCAGGAATTGGATAACAGTTTTGGCTTGTGGGGTTGTTTGCTTGCTTGTTTTTGTTACTGGTGGCAACTGGAAACATTCATGTTACCCAAAGTAACAGTGAAAAACTGTCAGCAGCGCAGCAGTACCCACTGCCCCCCTCCATGAAGGAGAACACTCTCCTTATCCATCTTCAAAAATTCAGCTTTGATTGGAGATTTGCAAAGTCAGTTGCTTAGGATTAATAATGTTGCTAAGGATTTCATGAGAGGCTTGGAATCCTTGACTCAGACCTTATCCACCTGATATACCCAATCTGTTTTACCTCTCTCTAAATAGAAATTTACCTGTCATGTATAGGATTAAAATAACTGCTGGGCCATACAGTAGACATTAGAAAAATTTTAACATAAATGGAAACAGCCTAAAATTTAAGGGATCACTTTAGCTTCTTGCTGTAGCAAATTCTATGTCTGACTGGAAGGTTAATAAAAGGAAATAAAGATTTACAGCCTAGAATTTGAACAATTCTTTGAAGTTGTCTTTACATGGGGATTTTTTTAATTCAGTAGTTAGCTCTGTCAACATTTCCCTTCCAAAATATTATATTAGTGAGCAAATAGTGAGGAAAAAGGCACAATAAAGCAAAGGTTTATGACTTTAAAAATTAATCTCCATAGAAATATGGAATTCCCAGCTGAAATGAGTAAGAAATCAATAAAAGTACTGAGGTGATAAAACACAATTGACAGGGCAGGAGGTCTTGAAGTGCTATTTAGTCATTGAAGTGGATTTTTTTTTTGTCTGCACACAGCAGTCAGATGAATAAGGTTCTATACTATAGATGAAATGCAATTAATTTCATTTTCAATGTACTACTTGGTATATCGCTATCATAGAGATATACATTAAACTGCAACCAGATCTTCTTCAAACACAGTTTTGAAACCCTGGTTATACAGCAGGAGAATGAGGATGACATAGTTTAACCACAGCCAGCAACCAAGTACCATGCAACTGCCTGCATGGTAATGTTAAAAAAAACCCAATATGTATAAAGAAAAGGATAAAGAGACAGAAAGAAAACCCAAGACAAGTGCTGCACAATACAAGGGCTCACCATGCACTGACCAATGCCCAGCCTGTCCCCAAGCAGCTCCTGAGCAGCTCCCCCAGTTTCTGTACTGGACAGGACACTCCATGGTATGGAACATCCCTTTGGTCAGCTCAGCTCAGCTGTCCTGGCCAGGCTTCCCCCCCAGATTCTTGTGCACCTGCTCACTGGCAGAGCCTGGGAAACTGAAAAGTCCTGGATTTAGACTAAGAATTACTTAGCAACAACTAAAACATGACTGTGTTTTCAACATTTATTCTCATACGGAATCCAAAACACAGCACTGTACCAGCTACTAAGAAGAAAATTAACTCTCTCCCAGCTTTGTTTTGTACGAAAGCAAGATTGGGCAGAATATTTTATTAATGGTCTAAGGAAGCAAAGATAAGAGGTTATCAGTGATACTTCACATCAGGATAAAAGCTCCAGTTATGTGAACTGCAGAAGCTACAACCTGAGCAAGTACTTTTGCTGTGTTTACAAAACAGCTGAGATGATGATGATGATGGAAGTAGTATACTAGCATATTTAGCTCTTAGCTTAAATGCCAGTTTTTAAAAATTTAGATGTAGCTCAATATGACAGTGAATAAAAGCCCTGGAAACAATATATGAACGAACTGTAGCCATTCTGGTAAAGATGTTTCTATATAAAATTAGTGGCTTGAAGATTGATTTTCAGGAATATCAGAGGCAACAGTCTATCCAATCTACACTACTAGTAGTATTCATCAGCGGAATTTAAAAAAGCAGAAACTGATTCATCCTGCACCAAGCAGTTTATCCTGGTGATGTTAATGCTACAAAAAGACAACTGGGAAAAAAATTATAGAAGGAGTTTGCTAGGGAAGTCAGAGTAACATTTTTCAAATGTTTTCAGAAGGAGTACCAAATATTTCTAAAGTTATCAAGGGTATAAGGAAATTTTTTAGATAAGATTAGTTGTCTGGGAGACACTTAGATATTTCTATTTTCGTGTTGCCCTGGTTCCTTTATTTCTGATGTCTTAACCATAAACTTGAGTTTGTTAATTTACTTTTTTATGCTTTTCTTAAAACTCACTCTCGGATGGACAAGAGATGAGAAATTATATCACCCCACCTCTTTTATAATTTTGTTATTGCTGTATTCTTTTGAAATTGCCTAGAGTTCAGATATTTGAGTAAATGGCGCATCATTTAGCTCCAGATGTTTTGAACTAAGCAGTACTACTTGTATCAGACATCATGTAAATTTAGCACTAGCTCAACATACACGTGAAAAGACTTATTAAAAACACAGAATCTCACTTCTTCTTGTCCCAGCAAAACATTAAAAACATCAAAAATCATCATTAAAATAATTCAGAATTTCAAATATGTATAACCTCTTTTTATTTATATTTAATTCATTATTTTTAAATTATCCGAAGTGACCTGCAGCCTTTGACATGCTCTCCCAGAAAACTTCATGCCTTCCCTTCGGGACCATCAGTCCCATTTATTTTTGGTTATGCCATGCCCACAGGTTTCATTGTGTCAATTTTCTGCAACTCTTACTCAAGTGACACTTCCTTAGGGAAAATGACCTTTTCAAACATCTCTCCAAAGAATTGTAAAGACGTAACCCTTTCTCTAGAGTTTGTGTCAGTTTGGGCGTACAGTTTCACCCAAAGTATGCCACTGGTGACTGTCTAAATCTCACAACATATTCTCATTTCATTTTAATCAGATGATCATTTCTCTTGATGGCTACCAGGTCGAAGTAAGCTAGTATTTGTATTATTTCTACTTTTAGTGTTGGGTCTGACAGCCTTTTAATGTCTTCTATTCCCTCTGGAATAAATAACACTTCATGGCAGACTCATTGTAGCACCCCACAAGTTAGTCATGCTTGGCATTGTTAGGAGCATGACTCCACAGGATTTTTATTAGTTTCGAGGGTTTGGGGGTTTCATTTTGGGTTTTTGGGTGTTGTTGGTTTATTATGGGGTTTTTTTTGGCACCAGTTTCTTGCTTACCTATAACATTAGGGATTACATCAACTAGGGGTTGCATTCAATACCTGTAATGAAACTGCTTAAAATAACATTAACTAAATTCTGGGAGAATTTACTTTGCAACAGGTTTGTAGTAGATGTAGAGCTGGTTTAGCAAAAAATTACTTAGTACATGTGGCTACATGTTCAGGTGCAGTATTTTGAAAGTCGTCTCTTGACGAGAGAGTCAGAATTGAGAGTCAGAATTATATTCTAATACAAGTATATTTATCCTTGTCAGCTTAAGAAATATCATCTATGTGTGTTTTCCTTCAAGGTGCTGATTTTCCTTTTTTTAGCAGGAATTTATCACTCTTTCACTTAGTTTTGGCTTCTGTGGTAAACCCTGCCAATGTTCTTTACTTCACTGTTCACTGTGGGTTGTTATGAAATATTTTTGCCCTTCCTCTAAGGTGTTTTTGGATCATCACATGACTTTTACATATCCTTTTGAATACATATATTCCTGTAACACCCTAGAAATTGTGAGGTTGTTTCCTTTAATCAAAAGCCCATCTAGAACGGAATAGTCTCTCTTGCAAAGCTCTTGGAAAGTTCTGATCCTACCATCCCATGCTGGTAACTTGGATGATTTCCCACAGTTCTATCTCACATGTAGTTCTGACAATTCCAGACCTCATCTATCCCGGGACTTGAGTTTTTTCATGTGTTGGCAACTCCATAACTTAGTTATAGATGTTATTCCACTGCATGTTTGCCCCTACAGTGCTACTGTAGTTATTAAATATTTCCCCCTTTTTTATCAGTTTGACTACATAATTCTGTATCTGAAAAGCTAATAATTTTCAGGTTCTTGAACACTGGAATATTTTTCCAGATCCCCATCTGATAGCAATAAATAATGGCTGACCGATTTCATTTTAAAAGGGCACACAGAAAGAACGTGTTGAAGCTTCTTATTTCCATTGCTTAAGGTCAATGCTCTCTTTTGAGCACACTGAATCTCAGTTTTGGTTAGTGGTTACTGTGGTTAGTGTGATACATGAGCCACTGCTGATCATTTTCAATCACACTAGTGTAAGTAGACTTTGCCAGAGCCCTTAGAACTTTCATTAAAAAATTAGATTTCTGCTTTCTGGCATAGCAGCTGTGTATTACTGTGTCTTTTAATAAACCTATCAGTTTTAGAAGCTCTTTAAGCTTGTCCTTGATAGTAATTAGATTTTCTTTGTAGAATTTAACTTAGTTAGGAACATTTATCACAAATTTCTTGATATGATTTAGCATTGAGAAGAATTTGGAAAGCTTTATGAGGCATCAGGCATTTTAGTGATGACTTCACTTTATTGCAAACTGCACATGTACCCAGTTGTCTTAAGAGCTAGTTGTGTTAAGATAAGTTGTCTGATGGTGAATATTCAGATTTGGGCTACAATCTCTGTTTCTTTTCAACATTCCAACAGCTCAGAGCTGTTAGTCATGGCTAGTGTTTTGTTTTTGCTTTTCTAAAGCAAATATTACTTGGGCAGGCCCTAGCATTATCTGTAGCATGGATGTACTACTTGTATATATAAAGCAGCTATGTACAGCCTAAAGAAATATATAATTCAGTCCCTAGCCCCTTCATATGTCTTCTCTTTTCTGGGATAAGCTGGTAAAAGTCTAATGCAAGACAGAAGGATGTCCCAGATGATGCACTGGTCCAGGTCTTTACCTTCCTCAAGAATCTCTTAGGTCATCCTCTCTGTCATGTCATTTAATATGTGCACAATGAATGCAATTACTTTTTTAGAAGTGTTCTGTAAATCCATTTTTGGTCAGGAAGGCCAGTTTTAATGAGAGTTCACTGTGCTTTGGTTCTGCACTTATATAATAAATCTGATATTCCTGGGAAGAGTGTACAGTATATCTGGAGAATAAGCACAGCAAACCAAGGTCTCTCATTGCTCACCTTTAAGAGCAGATGCTACATCAGCTCAGTGGTGACAGGGACATATATTCATATATATCCAAGAAAACAGCAGGGAAAGCAGGCAGACAGCTCCTTGAATGCCACCTTCTCAAAAAAACTACTTTTCTTGGAGTTATTCTTGCAAGGGTAATAGGGGAATCTCTCTATTTTCACTAAAAAATTTGATTTTTACTACCTCATGCTTCTTTGGGAGGAAATATTGACCCAAGCCTTTAGCAACCAAAATATATGAACTCTGATATCAGTGTTGATTATTCTGCTAAAATTAAAAATGTAGATTTCCTTCCATGCTTACATTGAAAAATTCCCCCTCGTTTTAAAAGTTTTGTGCTTTTGCTCTGATATACATGTTCAAATGATTTGTGAGTCTCACTGTGTAGGGCGGGAACATTTAATGTGAAGCCAATTTAAGAACTCTTCCTTCCTAAGTTTACCCACACCCAGATTTATTCAGCTACTGGAGCTGTACTGCTTATAGTTATTCCAGATTTCTTTGGCTCCACTACTGCACATGATTCCTCTATGTCATGGGATTTAGGGTGAAAGTAAATGCAATACACAGATTATTCAGGGCAGCTTCAGAAGCTCCATGGTGGTTGAGAGGTTGCCTCCACCTCAATCCTCAAAAATTAGAGGTGTCTGCAAGGGCAGGGGGCCGGTTGGATATTGATGACACTATTTATCACAACTTCGATTTTTCTTCTGGTGTTTTTGGTCTCCTTTTCAGGTATCATGGTTTCCTGTTAAGGCTACTGCTCTTGCATATGGCAGGTGCATTATTTCTCCTGAGCATAAATAGGATCAACCTTCTAATCCTGCTATATTTTATATCCATATCTCAGAGCCATCTCCACATACAAATGAACAGAGTATCCATCTGTTTTTCAAGGTAAAACTGTAAAACAGCTTTTACTCAAGCAATCAGATTTCCCTGATATACATTATTAATTGCTATTTTTCATTGCATTAGAATGGTACATAGAAATGCCACCTATTCTTTTTTGTTACATTTACATATGTGCTGGCTCACAGCAAATACTTCACACAACATTTTGCTCTGCTGCTAAAAAGATATTACAGAGAATACATCATATGAATTCTAAACACAGGTAACTAAAGGCTGAAATTCATACAAAACTCTTTTAAAAATAGTGACTAAATCCTTATTAGTACTTAAAGAACTTTATTTGTTGTGGTTCCAAAGGGTTACAGGTTCCAAAGGGTGTTGGAAGAAGACAAAAATTGTTCTTCATTTATGATTTTTTAAACTATCTGCCTCCCCAGAACTGAAGGCTGTTTATCTCTGGTCAGCAGAAACAGAGAAGCTGGGGTAATGGTAGGAAGAGAGAATCTAGACATGATTTTCTTTTCTCCTGAACTGACTCCTCATGCTCCTGAGATACTGGGGAAACATTATTACTTTTGAATAATAGGTGAAATGGAGTGTGTGAAATGTTCTTCCTAAAAACAAATTCAGTGAATCCAGGGTAGTTTTTGAAAGGGAATTTATTACTCACTGAAGAATAACATCCTTTTAAATATGTAGTAAGAAGCAGCAAAAATATAGATAGCAGTGTAAACACTACATCTTGTCCCGTTCACTAAGTGTGCTGTGGATGCATCACCTTCTGCTAATACAGCATAAGATGGTGTTTAGGCTTGTGCAGTTTTTGTTCCTCTTTTGACAATCAGAGCTATACAGATTTTTTTTTTGGTAGTGTGAAATGCTGTCACAAAAAAAGCAGAATAAAATCCTTTAAATTGTTAACTCCATCTGCTTTGGCCACACTGTAGCTGACTGATGATCTGTAATCCATACTACTGGCTGTTCTGAGTTGAAGTTTGTGTTACTTCTTTATCAGTACATTAACCTGTCCTCTTTCAAACACTGCTGATATTCTCCTTTACATGTGTATAACAAAGGCTTCCTTCTGAAATGAGAGGTGTCCCAACATAAATAGCTGAAATTAAATTACAGCATGTCCATCCACTAACTCCCAACTGCTGCAAAGGAGGCGGAACCCTCCTTTTCTCTCTAACACAATTTTCTTAGTTCCTGAAATCAGCTTTTATCTGATCCTAACTGTGGTAGTAAAAATTCCAAGTCGGAAGTGGATCACAGCCAACTCTTCCACTTGTGCACAAGATAAGTATGCCATTAACTATGTCTCCTAAAGTTATTTATCTCATGCAAGCAAATGAGTTCAAAGCCTTCCATTTACTGTTATATGATTGTAGATATCTGCTGTCAGGTCTTCACTGGCTAAAGCTGGGCTCTTAACAGGGACAGAAGCAGAGTTTGCAGTCCAGTATGGCCCACAAATATAGTTTTTTTGCAAACTAATATGGCAGCTGGTAAAAAATGTATGCCCTCTTTCTCTCTTTTTTCTCCTCATTCTCTAGGTATATACAAAGCACAGTATCAGCAGCAGTCCTCTCCTATACAGGTGTGTGTCCTGACATTGTGCTTTCCTCCATGAACTTGAGAGTTCTCAGAGACACATGATGGACCAATACATAGAATACTCACATTGGTTTGAGTTTATAGCATCTCATGGGAGAATTTCTTCATCTCTGTTTTTCCCATCATCTCTCTCTTTCAGACTTTTTTCTCTTAGAGAATGTACAGGATATAGTACAAGTATCAGCTCCATGCCATTACAAACCACAACATTCTCCAGAAAGAGCTTCAATTTGTTTTCCCACCATTTGGTCTCTGAACTTAGCAAGCTAGGTTTTGGGGATTTTTATCAATTCCTTTCTGCATCATCTTCCCTTCTGCTTTTGATGAGATTTCCAACTAGAATCCTCAGTGATGGTAAAGGAAGTGGACCCAGAGGTGTTTCTTTGCATTGGTGGCAGAGGTGTGAGCTCACACATTTTTACCATGAACTAAGCACAGACTGTGTTCACATAGTCAGATGATGCATAACAACTCACAGTCACACAGCACTGTACATCAGCCCTGCAGCCTAAGCCTCAAAACATGCAACCTGCTGAGTAGCCTAAAGTGTACCATATGGCAGAAAAGTCCCCTATATATAACTATCCATGTACTAAGCTACCTGTTCTGCTCCCCAGGCTGTTTCCATACACCCAGAGCTGTTCCTGGCAGGTAATATTAAAGCCTGATGTTCAAAGGAGCTTGCTACACTCCACTTAGGGTGAAAATATACTCTCAATGGCCTTGAAGGTATCTCCATGCCCTCAATCTTCCATGTCTTGCTTTAACCTCAAATTAGCTTTTGATAGGCCTTTGGTGCTCTAGTTTACATGAATTATAGAATTATAGAATGGTTTGGGTTGGGAGGGATCTAAAAGAACATCTAGTTCCAACCCACCTGCTGTGGGCAGGGACCCCTTCCACCAGGTTGCTCAAAGCACTACCAAACCTTACCTTGAAGGGATCTGAAAACCTCTGTGGGCAATGTGTTCCAGTGACTGACCACTGTCATCGTAAAGGATTTCTTTCTAATATCCAATCTAAATCTACTCTATTTCCGTTTAAAGCCATTCCCCTTGTCCTATCACCACACACCCTTGTGACAAGTCCCTCTCCAGATCCCTTGTAGCCACTTTAGGTACCAGAATGCTGCAATAATGTCTCCCTGGAGCCTTCACTTTTCCAGACTGAAGAATCCCAATTCTCCCAGCCTTTCCACATAGTAAAGGTGCTCCATTACCCTAATCATCTTTATAACCTTCCTCTGAACCTGCTCCAACAAGCTGTGTCCTTCTTGTGCTGAGGATCCCAGAGCTGGATGCAGCGCTCCAGGTGGGGTCTAACAAACCCCACACGAGGAAATTCAAAGGAAAGGTTTCCACCGAAGGTACCAAAAGTCCACAGAGAAATATGTTCCTTGTAATTCCAGATATTGAAAAGAAAACCCTTCCTTATTTGTCTGCTTGCATACAGAGACCCCACAGGATAGAATTTTAAATACCTTAATTCCCCAAATTTAAAACCATATTTAATGCTTTCCAAGAGGTTTCCAGAAATGGTAGCTAAATTTATTTTGGCTTCAAATGTAACATTCTATGAAAACCAGTTTTTAGAACACCCGTTATTCCAAATTCAGGATTTTAAAATTTGGTTCAGATGGAGGCACTCAGAATTAATACATACTTTTGAAGATGATGATACATATTGCACAAGAGCAGATGTGTCAAGGGGACCTATGTAATACATTTCTCAGCTGCCAGCAAGAGGATGTTAATGATATGATTGTCAGAAACTACATTGTTTTAATGTATCTGCTAAGGGAGTTTTACCTGTAATATGGTAGATGCAACCACTATAATGCTAAGCAAGAAAAATTCTTGAAATAACAATAACAGTAACAATAATATCACTTTAGGGATCTTTATTCCAAACGTTAGAAAAAGATGAGATCTTTTTCTAGATCACAGACACATACAAAAGATCTAAAATGTTTTATAACACAAATCAGCACAAGATAAAATTGGGCTCAAATGTGAAAGGAAAAAATAGCGTGCACAGAAACTTGAAAACGATTTCCTAGTTTCCAGACTTGAAAATGGCAGAGAAGAACATGTGGCAATTACAGAACCACTTTTATTGCTTTAAAACAACACAGTTTAATTGGTTTGATATAAACATTGGAACATATCTCAACTATGAGCAAAGCAGTGTACTCAATCATGTTACTTTTAATGGAAATAGTCTTGCAAATAGATTGCTTAAGGAACATTTATCATAATGGCTTGGTCTAGCAAATGACGCGAGCACAACTAGTTGAATAAGGTAATGTGTCCTGCCACTTGCAACTTAATCCTCCAATGTATTTCATTAGAAGGATCTTAATTTTCATTTGAATGTCTCCGCCTTAACAAGAATAAGACTAGAGTTTGGCTGGAGCCCAGATCAATTTCATGCAATAACAACAGTAACCATCTCAAACTTTGCCTTTCCAGTAATTGAATTATATAATATGCTAAAAAAAAAGAGGAAATACACAAACAAGTGAACAGCTTAATCTCTATCCTAAACTATACTTTGAAACCTTTGTTTCAGAAGTCTTGAAAACGAGATCAGTGAAGAAATACAGTTTTTGAGGCAGTGGCTCTTTCAGATACAAAATGTTGGAAGAGATTAGTGAAATAGCTTTTGCATTTTTCATGCTGATTTCACTGGAGATGTGCTGAAAGCCATAAAGATATGCTTCTTTCTCCAACTCATTTATTTCACATATACAATAATTTGCGGTCAATAAATCTAGGATGGATTTGCATGGTAAGGCATTGGTGTGGCAAACAGAATGGATAATAACTTTATCCATAATGTGGTTGCGGTATTTTTATAATCAGTTTTGTAATGTGATATTACTGGAGAGTATCATCAACCAGTGTTCAATATGAAACAAAGTTTTCCAAAGCAACACATGCTATGTACTAATTCATGTCATCAGAGATCCATCTTCTGTTCTGTGAGATTCATCTTGTGTGCACATGGCTTTCATGGAGATGATAGCACAGAGAAATTTACTTTAAGAGTTCTATAGCTGGGCACTCCAGATGGATCATTTTACCATAGCAGGACATCTTACCAAGAAGACAATAATTCCTTCACAAGCCAGAGTTCTCTTGATTTTGCAAGAAAAAACTTGTGGAAGGGTGGAAACTTCTGAGATACTTAATGAGAAATAACAACTTAAAAATAACAATTGCAGTAGAAACTATTAACAAAGTATTATTTACATCTTTCATGTGTTCATTTCTATGTTTATTGTCTTACAAAAAGCAGAATATTTAAATTAAGGAAGCAATTTCCTTAGAAATATCTGTTATACAAGAAAACATTGAAATCCAGTCTTTTAAACCAACCAGAGTTTAATATTTGTTAAAAATAATTTACAGTTCAAATCTTGGTATAATGGTCTACTTAAACATGAAACTTTGAGATTCTGGGAATCTTGGTCCTGCATCCAGCTGAGTTAGTCAGCAGACTTAAGTTTAAGTACAGTCTTCAATTTTCAAGTAGTATCAGCTGTCAAAAAGTAACGTTTTGTTTACGCAGAATCTGATAACCTACTTCACTGGATACCTATTTTTCCCAGAAGTCGTTCCTTGAAGTTTGAAGTGCACTAGAGAAGAAAATTTGGCTCTCCTTGATTCTGGATTGTGCTGTCTGTCCTACTCTTTACAAAATTTCAACACACATGGGCGCAGATCCAACAAACCATGTGCATAATTTGAAACCCATGAATAACTCCAGTTAAAGCTGCCAAAGATGGTAGGATGAACAGAGAAACCACTGAATTTCAGAGCAAAAATACAGGATGAAACTGTATCCTCAAACATAAGACTGCAAACCTTAGAAGGCTACTCACTCAGCACTTGTCAAGAAGGATGTTGCTTTTCAAGTTATTCATATAAATCACTATGGTATCTGAAATTCATTGAACAATTCATGAGAAATATATTTGCATTTGATTTTCCTTTCCTTAAGCTTCTGTTTGTTGCAACTTTTAACTCCTGTGGAAGACTGGACCGAGCCGTCTATGCAATGTTTTCTTCTTCAACAAAATCATTAGATTTGTATCACCAAGCATTGGGCAGAAAGTGGAAATATTTTTAAAGGTCAAATCATAAAGCTGTAAAGTCTGGAGGAATTTATCTCTAGGGAGTTATACCAAATGTACCACTCCCTTGTATGAAAAGTTAATTGATGTCACTTGGTTGAAATTATTATCTCCTGAGACAAAATTTGATATGACGTTATGTAAGATATCAGAGTAAAAGGCATTTTTTGGATCAGATTTTAAGCCCAGCTTGTAGAATCACAATTGGTCATTGTAAAAATGATTATTATATCACAGCCAGAGGATTATGATGTCAGGTGGGGAATAAGTGCAGAAGCAGATAAATTCCTAGGAAACAACAGTGATTCTGTTTTAAAACACTGTCTTCAGAAAAAAATGACCAGGAGAAAAGTACAGGGAAATAAACTGCACAGAAGAGCGCTTGTTTCCAAATAAGATATTTCATAAGTTTTCCATAAGGTGACAGCTGCTTTTTCAAGCACCACATTCTGCTCTCTGTTACATCAGTGTGAATGCAGAGGAACTGCATCTGAATTGTTTTGCTAGGGACTGACATCAGGATAACTGACAGTAAAATTTGGCTTTAATACATTTTCTCAGAAATAGAACCCATTTATTCCCTTCAAAATAGAGTAGGGAGAATTACCACACATCATATGATGTCATGTATCATTCAACACTTTGGAAGAAAAATGGGAAGCAAGATTCACTTGAAGTATGGGGTGCTGGTTTTTTCCTGTTATACTTCCAAATTTCACAATTTATTGTGAAAGCCCCTGCTGCTGAGGCACAAAATAGACCTTTTGGGCACAAGGTCCCTCTCCTAACAGTCAGGCCTGCCATCACAATAAAACCTCTAAGGACACTAATTCTCGGCTTAGGCACACTTCCCTGTTAGCCACATCACAGAAGTAGTTTCAAGGGTCTTTATCAGCAGCTAAAAGGGTGTGTTTAGAACAAAATTGTCATTGGCAAACTTAAGTCTGACACGGAACATTGCTGCAAGTGGGCAAAGACTGAGTTTTTGCATACATCCCATTTTGCAGTTTCATGTAAACTAACCTTCCTGGAGTGACAGTGTTTTCATTAACTTTGTCCTGTGGTGGAGAAGAGCAGAGTGAGGTTTCAGTCACTAAAAGCAAATGACAGCTAGCTTCAGAACCTAAGAACTCACACACCAACCTGCTGCCTTCATTTGTATTCAACAGATGCCTCGATTTTTTCCCCCTCACTGCCTAGACTGTGTTGATCAGTATAAACAATGGAATTTTTGTCTTTATGAACATGTTTTTGCTCTGTTTCACTTGAAGGTAGAGACAAACATTAACAAAAAAAAAAAAAAAGAAAGAGAAGATAGAAGAAAAGCAACCTTCATATAAACCTTCACTTATAATTTTAAAAATTGATAGGTAAAACTTTAAGAAAGAATTAAGTTATTTAAGAATTTGGCAGAGAGATTCATGAAACCAGTACATGATGCTGTAAGGTTTAAACAGAAAGAAAAAAAGGCATCAAAAAAGAAAACCTGAGAGATTAATCTGTGAGATATAATAAAGTGCCAGGGGAAATGAAAATGGCTGATTATGCTAATTATGTTCTATTACCAATATGGAACATGTATTGTGTTTTTGTGTATATATAGATACACAGTGCACCTATGTGAGTCCAGCCTTTTTCCATGACTATTTTGGTATGATATAACATATCTTTTAATTAAACTACTTTGTATGCACAGAGAAGTTGGCTTATTAGTATATATATATTTTCCTTCCTAGTCTGATCACAAGTCACTAAGGTGCTGCTGAGTAGCCAGTTCTGGTCCAGAATTAAGAATTTCTGCTGTCGTGGGAAATATTTACGGGCAGTACCAGCATCTTTGTGTTTCCCTCTCCTCAGCTACAGGGAACAGGGCAGGCTCTGAGGGAGCACAAAGATGTAACACAGTGTCAGCAGGTCTCCATTATCATACTATCTCCAACAAGGTGTCAGGCTGGCTTGGTGCAGTGCTCCTCCCTACATCTGGCCATATGTTCCCTTTCCTTTGCCACTTTTACACCTCTACCACTACTGTTAGTCCCCAGGCACAGGGTGAGATTCTCCAGGGAATTCTGAGCAGCTTCATATCCTGCCTGGTGGCAAAAGAAGGAAGGAGGACTGCAACTGTTCAGACTTGAGTTTGGCTACACTTTCTCCAAGGCTAAGTACTGGTGTAAAAATCCGCCTTGTGGAGTCAGGGATGTTTGTTTAACTACGTGATGCTCTTTGTACTTATTCTTTCTGTGTGCACATACAATTGTCACAGTACCAAAGTATTTGAAGTATTTCTTATTTCTAGAATTCCTGAGAAACAGAAACCAAGCTGGGTTTCCAGTCATTTTCCTAGAAAATTGTTCTAATTGTATATGTATGTGCATGTGTCCAACCCACGTTTGGATTTCCACAAACAAGATTTATGTGACTGACTGGTTCAGCTCCATCATAACTTTGCTTTGGATTTCAACACTTCAGGAAAGAGAAGGAATCTTTCTTTCCAATGTCTATATTTATCTGCCTAAAATATCATGAAGTCTGATGTCAGAAAAGCAAATAGAAAAATAACGTAGTGTAAAGATTTTCTGAAATAGTTACAAATGCAATCTAGAGGAGGGATAAAGTTCCCATCCCCTGCTGAAATCCCTATTCACTGGGGATTCAGAGAGGGAAAGAGAGAGTTTAGTTAATGCTTTCTTAGAGCTTGTTTTTCTTTGAATTCCTCTCTCTCCTCTTCTAGCACACATTTGTACATATTGCTGACTCTAAAACCATTCCCAGAGGTCAAATTATTGAAAGCTCAACCAAGTTTTCCTAAGCTATCACAGTTTACTTACTGTTCCCAGTTTCCACAGGCTATCTAAGCAGTGATTAAATACATATCAGTTTTGGAATCAGAAGCCTTAAACGGACTCTTTAGCCCCTATGTTTGTGTGATATTGTTTGATCTTCCAAAGACAATTTGCACCCACACGGTCTATTCAACAGAATTTGACTTGCGATTTGTCTGTGAAATAAATCATCCTCATTAAAAAGTTTTCCAGTCTAGAAAGTCAAATAGGAAATATATATGAATATGGCAGTTAGTGATTACGTTTTTGTTGGGTTTCAGTCTTTGTCACATACTAATGAACCACTCAGTACCAGAATTAAAAAAAAAAATAGAAGAAAGTTCCAGAAAAGAATGATGATCATAGCAGATGCTGCACACACTTTCAGTTTGTGGTTTGCTGCAATTCACCTGGACTATTTAAAAGCCTGTGATGAATGGGTGGCACAAAAGATAGTGTTGTGTCTTTCAAGCCTTTGACAGTTGGCACTAAATGTAACTAAGCAAAATTACATAGGGCCAAAAGGTTGGCCATGATGGATCCCAGATACAATAGAACTGGGGATTTTCTGTATACGGAGTGATAAGGAGGGTCTTTTAGGGTTGACAGGAATGACTTGCATACTATGATAAATGAAGAGGTAAGGATGTGGCTGTTGGTATAGTACACGAGAAATGCAGATCGATTTCTTGTCATGTTAACGTCTTAGTGTGCAGCCTTGAGGAAATCCCTTAGGATCAGACCTTGAAAGGTATACAGGAGCCCAAAAATGCAAATCAGAACACGACTTTCAAAGACAAGCAGAAAATGCTGACCTGATCAATGTCTTATTTTTCTGATCATAGTGGTTTGTTGGGATTTTTGCAGGAAAATACTTTATGTATTGTCAGTTGTTCCAATTTGGAAAAAAAGTGTGTGATAAAAGCCAAAATTGGATTTGAAGGCCAAAGTAGCTCAATGTGTAATGTATTTGTGTATAATACACAGTTCAAGTTGTCTCTACAGCCAGTAGTAGAGAAAAGGACAGAACTGGTTTATAATCTATCTTTTCAGAGATCCATCAACCATTATATCCGTTGGGATAGAGGAGCAAGTGATTCTGCAGCTGGTCATTTGGTCATTCCAGTTTGATTAGACTTCCCCCAACAAGCTGCTGTTTCTTTGGTTTTCCCTTTCCCTTTTCCCTTCCCCTTGATTTTTCTTGAATTGGCTTTTTTTTTTCTGAAGAATTAGAACATCAAATATTTCTTTGCATTTCCCTCATCTCCTGTAAAAAAAACATATGTCCAGTATTTCCTCAGCGAAGGCCCAACAGCCAATAAACATAAGCAATTAGAGGGACAGAAGTCTCTGTGCTTGGAAGTTAAAAGACTTGGAAGTTTTGTTCAATTTGCATGAGTACCCTGGAGTTAATCCACTGAAAACAGAAGCTACTGACCCATACCAGGAATTGGGAGAAATAAACTTTTTGTAACTCTTATTAAAGTCACATGCCTGGCACTGAGCTGTCAAGGTGGGTTTCTTACCATGGCTCTGGATACCACAGGTGCTGTACATCTGTGTCTGAGATGAACATCAGGCAGCAGAGGCCAAGGGAATAGAAAAGATTTGTTTAGGTTTGAAGAGAAATCTGAAAATGTTGCTGTTCAGACAGGCATGTAACCTGTCTACAGAACAGGATGCAAAGAAAATTTTTGAAGAATTTAATGAGGTGTTTAATAGACCTGAATGCATTGTGAATAAAACACATCATACTGATACAGATCCCATTATGCTGCCAAAAGTACTAGCATCACACAGAGTACAGTCTCATTAGTCCTGAGAAATGAAGGAAAAGTTGATTGTGACAAGATGGTAAGATGCAGTGTTATTGAGAGAAAGCAGACACTGACTGGTGTGGTTAGCCACCCAATCACATTCAATAATAAGAAATGTTACGGATTTATGTAGATTGAGGAGATTTGAATAAGGCTACCAAATGCAACGTAGCCCAAGGGAGAGCTGGGAAAAGACATGTCTAGACTTCCAAAAGCAAGACTATTTCCAGATCTAAATGCAAGCCTGTGATTTTGGCAACTCCAGTTTGACAAAATTTTAAACTCTACACCTGTACATCTCTTTTTGCTGATGCATTTTTAAATAATTTTGCTCTGTTATTGCCTCAGAACTCAAAAGGTGCCACTGAACAGAATTTTAAATCCCCTAAAAAACAGGTGGAAACAGATACTTATAACTGCTCGAGCTAATGTGATAATCATCAACACTGTAAAAATAATAGCTGATATCCAGTTCAACAGGTCTGGCTCTCAGAAACATTTTTCTACCCTGTATATACCTTTTTCAGGTTTCTGCCTTTTGGGTTTTCTTTTTCCATGAGAAAAAGAGAACAACAGGGTCAGCTTTATGTCAAATACATTCCAGGTTTAGATTCCTGTCTTACATAGGCAAAGGACCAGAACTTCAGAAGTAGAGCTTCATGATGTGCTTCCTTCAGGAGAGATGCCAACATCCAAAGCTCCTCTGCATTGTTGCTTTTCCCTAGCACAACTGGGTGACTTTTTTTTACTCCATTAGCAGGTGCAGGCACTGCAACTGCATGAAAAACAACCTCTTTCATATGCACAAAAGTTTTATTTTTAAACATTCTTTTCACCATGTTTCTCTTATGTTCCCACAGTAAGTTTGTAGCTTCCCACATGAGAGCGTGGCAGCCTGTGACATAAGGGTAAAATGTGGCAGATGATGTCTGGATATTCTTACAGGAGATTTTGCTTCTGAAGTCATTAGGTTGTGACACTGCATTCTGGGTCTCTCACACATCACATGAAAAATGCACTTAAAATTGTTATCTAGACTAAACCTCCTTTTGGACCAATAATTATTCAATTATTTGAAAGCACTTTCATAGTATCATTATATATACAGCTGGAGAATTTCAAAGAGACCCTTTGCAGAACTGCAAACATTCTGCTTATCAAGCAATTCACCTGCTATAGACAAAAATAGCAGGGAGTGTATCTGAGTTAAGATTTCACATTTCCTGCATGAGTGTATTCTCTAAGGAGGTTTTTTAGCAATCAGATGCAGAATGAAAAGTTTTGGCGTTTTTTTCTCTGATTTTAGCCAGAAATTGGACAGTTAACCCAAGAAATCTTTGTCTCAAAGATTACTGGATTAGTACCAAGTGTCAAAACCGGATACTGGTAATTCCTGCGTAGTTTTGAGAAGGATCTGATCACATTCATATAAACAAGTAATGACTCATCCAAAACACAGGAAACAATCCTGAAAACAGAAGTATATTTCTAAAGCACACTAACGATTTTCTTAGAGCAGTTAAGCTTTCAAGAGCTTCTAAGCATAAAAATCACAGCAAGCAGCAAGGTTTGAAGTAATCATGAGTCAAGTAATACTATTTATGTAATGAGAAGCACCAAACGATGCCAACTCGTAAGTGATTGTTAGAGTAATTCTGCATGGATGGTCAACAGTGAAAGCCCGGAACCATCCAAGTATAACTTTTTGTGAGATCTATCAATGTGAAGTTGCTGCACACATTGGAAGGTGGCATAAAATATCTCCAAATCATAATGCAACACAGCATGAGAGCAGAAATGTTAAACAGAGCCCACAAGGGCTGGGGTTTGAATCTGGGGTTTGAAACATAAAACACTATATAGAATGTCCTATAAATACCATTACAGAAAATAAAATCTGCAACAAATATGGGAAAAGATGCTGAAGAACTGTTATTCCTTTTGAACTTGCTTCCCAATAATGGAAAAATTCATTAAGCTAATAACTGTGGTCTTCATTTCTTCAGGGGATAAGAGTATTATCTGAAGAACTGAGAAAGTTTGGATTTTTCTTTTTTGCCTCTCTCTAAATTCACCAGCTTTAAAAAGACCAAAGGGAAAAGGTGAATAGATTGTTATTTGAGAGTGAGTTGTTGCCCACCCTAAATTCCCAGAGTTGACGTTTCTGGCACTGGCTGTAAGAGCGTTGGCCAAATCATTCCTTCCAAGCAGAGCCCAGTTTTGCCTTGGCAGAAGCACCATATGGCAATGGGTGCCTTTGAGATATAAAGCCTCTTCAAGCACCACTGAAGTGCTGCCATTGCCCCTCTCCTTATAAGGGGGTGTAGCATATGCTCTCCTGACTAGCTGATTAGCACTACTTAGAGCTAAATAGCAGAAGGATCAGGTTTTACCCTTCTCTACATCTTTGGACTGTCATATCCCACTGAGGAAGGCAAAAAGTGAGTGGTCTCTCACATGAAGGATGCAAAAAGTCTCTCTCATCTCTCCTTAAATAACTCTGTATTATATTTCTCAGATGCAATCTTGGATAATTTAGTATTTATTGTACCTAATTCACACATTTTTCTGGGGAAAATATGTATTGACTGGGGATGTGGTGTGTTTATTTGATTGATGTAAAATAGTCTGGAGTGTTACACTTTCATCCTACACAAGAAAGATAGGTTTTTAGCTTTGTGCTATCTTCTCCTAATAAGAAAAAAAATAAAAAAAGAAGTAGCGGTGCCTTCTTTATGCAACTAGAAGTAAATTGAGTGTAACAACATTATTGTAAAATGATGTGCTTTATAAAGTCCTGAATATGGTGCATCTTTTGTGTTTTGTTTCTAATTGTTTGCTCAATACAAAAGGATAATTCATTAGGCCAATTCTCCAAATAATCTCAAAGTGACATGAATTCCTTTGCAGAGTGAATGTCTGTAGCAAGTAATCCATGGAAAACAGACAGGCGTCTCTTGTCATTTTGGAGCTCTAATCCACTGCCTGGAGCATGAAAATGCTCAGGATAACAAGTGTGGGAATGACCAAAATCAACACTATTTTTTTTATTTTCTTTTCTTAACAATGCTGCTGATCAATAGAATTGCTGAATCTGGCAGATACAATGCCACAGGATTAATGAATTAAGCTCAGGAAGCAGAAGAATTTGTTAAAAAGGAGAGGGGAAAAAGCCCCTTCTTTTCCACTGGTGTGTGAATATCAAGCAATGAAAGCAGCAATGACAGAATTTTAGCCCTTGTTTTACCATAGTACCAAGCCTTGTTCTGCATGAGTCTTTACATTTTAATTAGAACCATACTGACACCCGCTTTTTCAACTATGAACTTCACTTCTAAATTGAAAACTATTTCCTAAATGCTGGTTTAGCAGCTAGGTCTGAACACAGAAGAGAGATGCTATGTTTGTGTAATTCAGCGTGTAGTGTGGTCACCATCAGTGGGACTAAATAACTTTTTTAAACCACAGCAAATAGTGGTAAAAAGAAGGAAGAGACTCTCACCGAAATGCCAAAGACTGTCACCATAAAGCACTTTCATGCTCTGGAAAACCACAGAATGAAATACAGAGGGGTCATCACACTTCTTTGATGATGCCAATGTTTTACAAAGGTCGATTGCCAGTGTTACTGTCAATACTGCATCAGGAATGTAACACGGGCTACATATCTGTGTAAGACAGCACATTCCAAAATACACATTACATTGATATGCAGCACAGCATGGAGATTTTAATAAACTATCATTCACTAGAAGGGGTTTGTTCAGCTATGTTGGAGGGGAGAGCTTGAGTTTGCTTATATGTTTGTATTTACACTTCTTTAAAGACCTCTGGGGATTTTGTGTGTCCTTTTGTCTAAACAAACAAACAAATAACAACAACAACATCTTTATTTAGTTTCATTGCACAAACATATATTACAATAATCACCCAGTCCTAGAAATTGGAAGGTTTGGAACATTTTCAACTTATAAGAACACTTCAGAGAATACTCCTGTGTAATTTATGAGCCCCTATAGACCTGTCCATGTCTTGAACTGATTGTTGAAGTGGGCGTTACTAGGAATTTCTTTTCCTGAATTAGAGTAGTGCAGGAGGTGGAGAAGGAAGGAGGGTTAGAGCAACCTTCCCTAAGAAGGCTTTAAAAGCTTCAGTGGCAAAGTTAAGCTGATGGGAGACTTTGTTACTTGTTTTTAACTGGGAACAAACCGAAGAGGATCACACTACGGGCAGAAGCTCTTATTGAAGTGGGTGGCAACGTCGTGGGCTGTGTTGTGCTGTTGTTTTCAAAGTGGGACGTGCATCTTTTGATTAGAACTGTTAAATGGTTTAAACCCCCCCCCAAAAAAAAAAAACAACCGGCCAACCAACCAAACAACCCCCAACAAACCCAAACCAAGCCCAACAACCTGGACAATGACATGAAACAGCTGGTGAAATGTCTCGCTCCGTGCCTTCCCCAAGCGCACGGCGGAGCGGAGGTTTCTGTTCTCTCATCTCTGCCGCGATGTGTTTCTTCTTTTCCCTTTTTTTTTTTTCTTTTTTTTTTTTTTTTTAGCTCCTGCTCCTTGCATGTGCTGTGACAGCCGGGGAAGGAGGAGGAGGAGGGTGGGTTTGGGGGGGGGGGGTTCGCTCCTGCGGGCGCTCCCATTGTCAGGCGCTCCGGGAGCGCGGACGGGCAGCGCCGCTGTGCCCCGCGCCCGGCGGAGCAGCGCGGGGAGCCGGGGCCGCCCCCGCCGCCGGGACCCGCCCGCCGCACGGGGAGCGGAGCGGGACCCGCCCCGGCCCGGCCCGGCCCGGCCCCTGCCCCCGGCCCGCGCCGCCGCCGCCGCCGCCCGCACCATGCCGCCCCCCCCGCCGCACGCCGCTCCCGCCCGGGGGCTGCCTCCCTTTCCGGCCCGCGGCGTGTGCGTGAGAGGGGCTTCAAGTTGCCCCGGCGGCGGCGGCGGCGGCGAGCGGGGGGCCGGGGCGGCAGCGGGCGCGGAGCGGAGCGGAGCCCACCCCCATCACCTGTTACCTCCGCTCCCCAGGTTGCCTGAAGTTCCCCGGCGGCGCCCGGCAGGACGGGGAGCGCCACGGCTGCGGCTGGCGGGGACCCTACAGTGGCTGCTGCAGCATGGGCTGGCTCAGGGGGATTGCCTTGCTTTCCTTGGGAGTATTACTAGCAGGAAGAGTCAACTGCCAGCATGTGAAGAATAATGTGCCAAGGCTCAAATTGTCGTATAAAGGTAAGTCTGTTGTTCTCTCTTATTCTCGGTTTTCCTCCGAACCTCTTTTCTCCTTGCCCCGTCGCTCCCTCCCTGCTCACCTTCCTCACTGCTTTTCCTTATCTTCCGAAGGGGAAATTGACATTAGGAGAAATTTCTGAAAACATTTACTTGAAAAAACCCCTCCGTGCTGCGGTCGGTACCAGGCAGTTTAAGCCCAGACAAAGAAGAGTTAGTTGCGATTGCAGACGAGGACTCCGGATCGTGCTGATCCCTGTTAGAGCATTTCTCAGTCTTGTGCTATTTCACCGGACTTCACTCTTCAAAACGATGAGTCGCGTTTGGCCACCCAGCTCACCTCCCCCGTGCTGGGCATGCAGTGCAGCCACAATTCCAGATCTGCTTTAAACATTATGGAATGCATAAGGATTTATATATATTTTTATTTATTTTATATTTTAGGCATGAAGTGGTTAATTTTCAAATCATGAATATTCAGTTCGTACGAATCTGACAATCAGATGCCTAACATAAGCAGTCGATGGTGGGTTTGCCAAGAAACTATAAACTGAAAGGAGCAGATCAGTCCA
This sequence comes from Acridotheres tristis, assembly GCA_037013685.1. Classification (NCBI taxonomy): domain Eukaryota; kingdom Metazoa; phylum Chordata; class Aves; order Passeriformes; family Sturnidae; genus Acridotheres; species Acridotheres tristis. The sequence goes on from CM072885.1 coordinate 8,387,264, forward strand.
GAAAAGGAGGAGAGGACTGCTAGGCACCAGAATATGCTGCCTATGGATGTTTAATGCAGTGCGATTTATTTGAACCAGGGTTGTTTTCGGTGTACTCTGATGTGTGTCATTAGAGATCACAGGGAAGGTGTAACTGAAGAAAGAGAGCTGTGAGATTACGTGTATGTTTGAAATTGTGTAATGCCACTCACACTGCAGTTGTCAGTAATTAACTTTTGTATAATAGTGCCAGTATTAAAGGAGAACACTGAAGTAGACAGGCTCTTCTCTTTATCAGCATAGTTCCACTCTAAGTACATTTTCAGAAGAATTCATCAAATCTGTAGAATGTACAACTGGGAAAGAAGTTTAAAATGTAAGAGCTGTAGAGTAGGTTTTTTTTACAACGGAGAGCTATACACCTAGGTACATACACATGTCTCTGAAGAGCTGCCTCCTCATAATTCTCAGATTATTGATGGCTGAGAGAAGGAGCTGTAGCTACGGTTCTGAAAGGAGAGAGGAAAAATAACACAATGCTTCTGCAGAGGGAAAAAGAGAACATGTGTGTGCATGCCTGGTCATAGATGTCAATCTCAGTTTACAGCGTAGTGTCAATACACCTCTTGCCAGTAGAAATACGTTTTCCTTTTTTCTTCATCTTTCTCATGCTGCAAATGAGAGGGGGGGAAAGTCCTCTCTGATACAGGGCAGGCGTCATTTTCACACTCCAGATGAAATAAAGAATTAAGCACCTGCAAAACTTGGATGCTCTGTGTGAAATAAATGCATGTGCTGGGTTTTCTTAAAGAACACATATGCGCATATTTGTGTGTATTTAAACTTGAAAATATATGAATGAAAAGAAGAGTTTAAGGGCTTCAGAGTCTGTTAATGAGGAAAAAAAATTGTATTTAACACCAAAAAGATTATTTTGAGCAAGAGTCTAAAGAAATCTTCTACAGGAACTACATGTCATGTCAAAAAACTCATTAAAAAACTTAATTGCTTCCAAACTTCTACAATCATACTGAAACTCAGATTAGTATATAGAAGCATAAATGCTATAAAAATATCCTGTAAAGGGGTTTAATGGCTAATTATTGTTTATTTTTTTCACCCTTTTAAAGTTTATCTGTGGCTCAAGTCTGCTACCCCTGCTCAAATTGGCTAAATGCACAGAAACTAATTTCAAAGAGTTACCAAATGTGACTGATGGTGGTTTTCTTTTTTTCTTTTTTCTTTTGTCTCTTTTTTTTTTTTTTCCATCCCACTGGTGCTGTATCTATGGACCCTTTAAAAAATATTTTGCTGCTCTGCCGATTGATTGTTTTCCAGTTCTGCTCTTGCTGGGATAAAGAGTCTGATTTTCATATTTTAAAATATCACATATCAAATTTTGCTATATGGTCAGTTCTACAGGAAACTGAGCTGAACATCAAAACTGTTTTATGCTTGGTGGATCACTGTGCAATAAAAATGAGTTCAAATGGTGAGCAACCCTGTTTCCTATCTAGTGAAGATAGTAAATGCGTACTTAATCCAAAGCAAGTTGAAGTCTGAAGACTTGCAGGAATTCACACTGTAGCCTTTGATTCTCATATTTGACTTCAAGCATGTGTAACTCTAAAAGTCAGATCGGACTGCTCACATGCTGAATGTTAAGTACTGGTGTAAATGCTTGGCCAGGTCAACAGGAGAGTGCTGCTGCACTGATCCCCAGGTATGGGGATATCATTATTAGTCAGGGAAGACTAAGTCTTGTCAGCTGGTGCTTTTCCAGACAAATTTTGCTTCCAGCACAGCACTCAGTGCACAGATCAGTGTTAACACCTTGCGTAGGAACATCCTTAAACGCTGTGGGTATTGAAAATGCATCTTTTAGGCACTGACAGAATACCTCACATGCTAATACTTATCTCTTTGGATGTACTTCACCGCCATGTGACTACGTGATACCAAGTGATTCATCTCTATTTAAACTGCTTGCAAGTAGAAAAAGAAGCTACTCAGTTACTTACCCATTCCTCATCTCCATGAAGAGATGTGGTTGAGTAAGATCAACTTACAATATTGAAAAAAAACCCCCAAACATGCAGGGTGAAAAGAATGACCCAGGTGACTTCACTTTTCTGTGACCGTCATTGTGCTTTCTTTTAAGACGTGTGCTTGTTGTTTGTCCTAACAAATACCTTGGAGCTAATTGTCGGTGCTTATTTCAAAAGAAAATCAGGGATGTATTTTAACTTCTTGTTTGTCTCAACTAATTAGATGTCAAACATGGTTAAAAAGCTCAGGCATTTGCTTTAAAAGTTAGCAAAATGAGTCATGAAGGGTTAAATCCCTGCCAACCTTGATTTCCTATGGTCACTTGCTTTCAAAGGCCTAGTATTAGCTCTGCCATTTCCCCATTTTTCTGGACAGAAGTTTTGGTGAACTCCTGTTCTTACTTCCTCTTAACTTCTTGCCATTCAATCTTGCAGAAGATTAGAAGCATCCTATGGGGCATGGTATGGATAGGAAATGGCAGAGAAAGGGTATAAATGCATGTGTTAAGGCTACATCCGTGATCTGAAAAGATTCTTTCTGTTTATTGTGAAACAGAGTTCTGGTTATTTGGTTTACATCACCTCGATTCTGCTGGTATATTAAAGAAAGGAAATTTGAGGAGAGCAGTAGGGAAGTCCTTGTCCATCTGAAATCTGTGGTGAAGCTCCTGTTCAGGAGCTTCTGGGTTTTGCTCTGTGCTTTATAAAGTTTCCAAGCATTTTCATCTGTGTACATGGATTGGAAAGGTTTTGCTCAGGTGATACTCATCCCCTTATTTCAGTCAAAATGAATTAATATGATTAAAAGCCTGATCCAAAGTTCATTGAAGTCAGTAAGTGCTGGATCATAGCCCGAATGTGGTAAAACCAGCCATAAAACTGAAAGCTCAGTTGAGCCCTTCAACCACTGAGCTCCTCTTTTTGTGTCCTTCAAAGACTTTGATTCCTTATTCTAGAGTAACAAGAAATGTCATTGTTGATATATCACAAGTAAAAGATTCTTCTCTTAAAGAGTGTAGGGGCCTTTGTTCTTGCCTTTTTTTTTTTTTTTGTTATGTTTTTTCTAATCTCATTGACTTCAGTTCTGATGTTGGTTGTAAGTCTTTATATTGTGTCACCAGGTCACAGATTCTGTTCAGGAAACTCCTATTGAGCACAGAGTTCTCAGAAAGATGGTGATCAAATTGAGTGTGCAAAGTTTAAAACAATAAATATAGCCTTAACTCCAGATGGATTTCTTGTATCGTTTATTGTTTTGTATTTTCTTTTGCTGTCCTCTGTATGGGAAGGTAACAGCACAAACAGAGATGGAACCAGCTAAAGTATCCCTTAAATATAAACAAATAAGCCCAATGAGAGTTTCTATTAACAATTCCTTGATTTGCAGATTTTTTCAATAAAGCAACCCTGATTTTTGCCTCCACATGAGTAAATCTTGTCAACCCAACTTTCTCAAATCCATCTGTCACGTCTTATTTGTCTATTGAAAATTACTAAATGCTATAAGTATGTTTTGCAAGAGTACATGTGTGGTTCTCCTTTGTTATTGTTGCTCAATTGGATACATATTACTTGAGAAAAAGTAAGTGGAAAAGCATTGCACACAGATTTAGCTCTATTACTCCTCTGGCTTCAATTCAAGCCATATTAAAAGTAAGTGTCTTGTTTAAAGTTGCAGTGATAGTGACAACTACTCCATCCTTGATGTGCAGTTGATTTACAATTTTATAGCATGGATTTTTATCCAGATGAAATCCTGGCCCTAGTGAAAGCAATGGCAAAACTTCTGTCTGCTTCAATCTGTCCCACGTGGGATGATGAGGGAGGAATGGCACCACACTGAATTACCTGCATGTACACTAATGTAAATATGATACCTGGCTTGTAGTTTGTTCACCCAGTCTGGTTGTAGTTGATGACCTGCTGGTGGGTTTGATTGTGGTTTTTCCTTTCCTTCAAACTTTATAACTCACAATTCAATACCTCTGCAAATATTGGGAAAGCAGGACAAAGTGGGAGAAGGAAATGGGGAGAGAAATATTGGCAAGGGAGCCTGTTTCTCTTGAGCTGGGACCAGTATTGGAGTTTGTCTCAGATTTCAAGATACCTGCTTTAAAACCTTTGCTTAAATTATCTTGTAAGAGTACTGTCTGAGGGCAGAGCCTCTCTGACATGCCTGAAAAGGAGAGAACAGCCCTGACTTAGGAAGAAGAGCGTGAAGGAAAGTAAACAAGGGACATTTCCATCTCTGCTTTCCACCATTTGTGACAAAATTCCTGCCCACTCCAGTGCTCTCAGACCTCACAGTTCAGTCAGTGCAGGAGGCTGCAGGACAATGAAGGTACCAGATACGTCCACATCCCTTTTTTTATTCTTTTTCTTTGCCCCAAAATAGCGAGTCTTTCAGGGAAGATCTTTGTGTTGGTCTTTCTATCACTGGTTGATTGGAGTCTTCCCAAGAACTGGGAGCTCTCAGGGAGATGGTGGGACTACCCTGCCTGGCTCTGACAGCTCACGGGCTGACAGGAGGGAGAAGCTGATGAAGGAAATGCCTAAGCTCAGATCTTGCCTATATAGGGAAATTTTCAGCTAGCTAATTAGGGCCTGAGACAGGCAGTGTAATTGGAACAAGGAGGGTGAAAACCTAGCCCAACATTCTCATTTTGCATTTTCAACTTTCCCTTTTAATTCCAGTGGAAAAAGTGGTTTCTGAATTACAGAGCCTCCCTTTTCTGTGAAGCTGGAGTTCTCTATAATTATTTTTACTGTACGGTTTGCAAATGACTGAATTATTCATAGAAGGTGCTGTATTGACAGCCATGGAAACTCTACTCTTGCTGCAGACAAGGTGTGCAGCACATACTTGTATTATTTGTAACAGTATCTTTAAAACTCTAACCTAGTGAGGAATTTAAATATCCATAGTTACACTGAGCTCAGTGAATCTTCTGATATGTGAAATCTGCCTTAAAATTTACTTCTGTGCTTGAAGCTTTTGATCAGGACTGAGGTACCTATCTATTTGCTTGGAGTTTGTTCAGGTGTACGCTTATTCTGTAACATTTAGCAATTTTTAGTATTTAAAATAAGAAACCCAGTCACAGCAGGTTGTTGCAATTTAAAAGGGTTATTATTTATAATCCCTCGTGCATGTGAGTGACTCTGTATGTACAGAAAGCATTTCCATGGAGTTTCCACCTGAAAAGAAACCATGAAATTATTTGTATTTTTAACTCATTCTTTTTTCTTGGAAGTGTTTTTCAGTTTTAATTTAATGCATTGCTATACTGTGATCCTTTTAATACGGTTTTAGTTTGCTTAATCACTGATTCTGCATATGGCTAATGCCCCCACAGCTGCTGCTAGAGAATCTTCTTTATTTACTTCCTCTGGTTCACAGACTTTTCCCTTATGTGCATACCTGGAACACTACAATGGAAGCGCCTGCAACAGAAAGTTGTTCCAGTATTTTCAACATTTTCTTCATCAGCTGGAGCCTGAGTTGACCTCAGTTCAATCTGAAGCAAAATCACATCTTCACCTGAGGCAGTGCCTAAATGACTGAGAAGAAAACAAATCCTTCTAAGTGGTGTCAATGGTTGTGACATTTTCCAGTTGTTTGAAAGCTAAAAAGGGTAAAATTGTTTTCAGGCTCCCACACACTTATTTTTGAGCAAATGTGTGGTGTGGACCCTGGGAGCTCTATGTCAAACTTTTAAAAGGAGGTACTGTAACCTGTTATGGTGCTCTTGTTTAACTAAGGTTACATGTAAAAATTGTTGCTGCTGTTGTGCTGGTGGGCGATTCAGCAAATTCCTTCCCTTGCAGGATTAAAGCTCCCTTCTGAAATGTCTGCAAGTTCACAGTCCTCCCACATGCAGCCTTCATATAGGTTAGCTGCTCTCTTCCAGTAACAGCTGTGGATAGTGAGAATAACTGTGGGGATAGTACTTTTACTTGACTTTTCCTATTTTTTCTAAGTGGGATAGTGTCTGAATATACAAGAGAGAAAAGCATGGCCACAGCTGTTGAGAGCTTCAGAAATCTTAAGTCTTGTAACCTTTCTCTTGCACCACAGGAGGTTCTCTGTGGTGTCTTTCTCTTTCTTTGTGCCTGGCACAGTCAGCCTCTTTAGGCTCTTTTCACTGTCAGGGGAAGGAGAGGTACCCCCAGAGAGCTAATCTTGGGTTAGGCAGAGTGAATGAGACTTTAAGGGTGCTCATCACTTCTCATTGACTGTAACAGGAATTAAGCTTCTTGTTCATTTATTTAGTTTCTTTCTCTCTGAGAATGTATCAAAAGAAGGTGCTAATTAACTGCTATGGCAGAACTGAGCCTGTATTCTGATCCAAATCTTCCTAATTTAAGAAACTGCTTTTGCCTAAATGAGTATTTAAAGCAGTGTAAAAATTGAGCTGATTATACATATATATGACTTCAGTATCTGTCATCTTGAGGTCACCTGTGACTCTGTCCAAATTTGCACCAAACTTGTAGTATAGAAAGAAAAAAACAGTACCACTACATTTTTCATATTCTTAAAACAATTACCTAATTTACTTCTCACGTTTCCCATGTCTCTCCTCCTTAATAATCTCATCCCAAATCCAGTGACACATGCTGGAAGTGACTGTGTGGGGCTACAGAGCTTTACTAATTTAATGACTTAATCATTTAGAGCTTTCAATAAGCTGTCCCCTAGCCTCCAATAAGCTCCATTACCTTCTGAATGTTCCTGCACTTGAAAGAGAAAAACATATTCAAGAGTCGATTTCATAGAGTATAGTTTGCAAATAAAAATCCGTGTGTATATGTGCAATTCTAAGGACAAGTGTCTTGACTCCGAGTCTACACTTTTTTCAGCTGAACTATTTCAATAGTCAGAGTGGGACGAAACCGAATTTATTAATTTCTAAAAATTCCAAATAGTTTTACAGTTTGGGGGATTCTTTTCTCCCTTTGGGGATTACAGATCCCCCTTGAACTAGACGTATCTACAGCAATCCGTGAAATGTGTGAGCACAGCTCTACTTTGTGTCACATCCAGTTTTCATCCTTTGCTGTTTGATAGCCAAACACAGTAAAGTCAGAAGTTTTTGCCATTCTTCTAATGTTTTAAAGTTGTTTGACATTTATTGGGCTGCCTGCTTATGTCTCCAGCTGGATGTTGCAGAAACTTTAGAAGCGAGCAGTCAAATAAAATTCTCATCTCTTATAAATATTTTCATGCAAAGTTGTATCTTGCAGGGAACAATCTGAGGAATGAGGTAGTTATTTGCTTTCATCTAACTTGTGGAAGGAGGAAAAAGAAAGCTCTTCTTTACTCCTCACTCTAATGAAGCAAAGCTCGTGTTGGTTCTGACGGCCCCTCTTGGCTCCTTTTGAAATTCCAGCCTTGTATGAGAAAAGGACACAAAAAAGCTCTCTGAGATAATTTAAAGGATTTAGAGCTGCCTTTCAAGGGGCATGGGTTGGTGGCCTTTTCTAGAGGAATCACATGATAAATGCAGCTCACCAGCATCCAAAAGAGCTGCAGAGAGTGCAGGGTACAGCTTTCATCTCCAGCTGATGCTGGAATGTCAATAACTCTCCTTTGCTAGACACAGATCCCACGTGTGGCCAAGGCACAGAATGAGGTCCCTCAAGATGAAGTGGTGATTTCAGGGTGTTAATATTACTTTGACTCTTTTAATGGATTTCCTAGTGCAACTTCATTACTTTTGCATGAATGTGTAGTCTGAAATGGTTCTAACTCCTAAGGAAGCTCTCTTCTCAAAGCACAACATATTAGGAATGATTAGTGTTATAGGCTAATTTTGTCTCCTTTCTACCACACCAGGTCCTTTCCAAGATCCCCATCCTGCTATGCCCATGTGATAAATCCAGCTCCTCTCAAGTGATAGAAGGGACAGCAGAAATTATGTCTGGGGATCTGGGAAAAACAACTTTATCTTCAAGATTACATTTTTCCCCATATTCATTCCTACTACAGCAGATGAATGACTTTATCAAAACTTCTTGCTCTGATGGCCTTGTAGACAATAACATAAATGTATTCCTGAGGTACCTGCAAATTGCATAGTTAGGAAATTGCTTCATTCTGAATTGCTGCTCTTCCAAGAAGTGTCAAGAGTCCACCCAACAAGACCAAGTATATATTCAGTTGTACAGGAAGGTGTACAGCTGAATATTACAACATTTTCAGAGAGCTCTAGTGGGCACTTCTCTGCAAGGTCGCAAACATCAGCAAAGCAGTATTCCAAGGTTGGGTTATCAGCTGGTAAACTACTACTGGCTGTTGGGTTATCATTACGGTAAACCTCAGTCTATATTTTTGTTCCAAATGTGTATCCCTAATTGTTTGTTCTCTAGCTCTGAAAACTGACCTGCAACAAGTTGGCGAGATTTCATCTGAAGTGAAGTTTCAGCAATTTGTTAAAATTGAAGGAAACTTTTCATAGCTCATTTTAAAGGAGTTTTATGAAGTAAAACCAACAATATTATATGTTATATGTTATTATATGCAGCCTGTAGTATTGAGATCGAAAATTACATAAATTTCTAATTGTTCAGATTTTTTTTCCTCATCTGTAATGGGAAACTACTGGATATTCCACTTCCTTTTTTTTTTGCATCCTTTTACAATTTTGTGTGTTTCATCATTCTTTAAATCTGCATTGTGACTCAGTTCTTTACTGGACAATAGTCGTAAATCAGGAAAGTTTTGTTAATCTCACCTACATCACCTACAAATGTTAGACATTAACAGAAACCCAGCACCGCTGCTGATGACACAAAGGAGCTCTGTACTGTAAAGAGAATCAAAGAAAATACTGTAAATGTGAAATCCTATTAATTCCTTGGCTCTTCTCTCTCAGCTTCTTCACCTGTAAAGTGGTATTAAGTGATTTCATGAGGAATTGCTGGAGGTCAGAGACTTGCCATGCTTATTCAGAGCTGTATCCTATTCTCAGAATAATCCCATTAATGTGTGTATTCAAAGTTCAGTCAGAACTTATTTTTGATCAACATAGAAAGGCCTTACAGGTACTTTAAAGTGATTATAATAGTAATATTCACAGCTGTGTATGCCTGTGACATGAAACACATCCCTATTATCCAGAAAGCATATATAATTTAATTCCATTTGGATATTCCAGACAGTTTTAGACAGGAGCCCTTCAAAATGTTTTTTGGAGTAGACACCTCTATTTCAAACTAAACACACAATCAAGGTGATTACAGATGGCTCTGGAGAAGAGCCTTTGTGTTTAGTCTTTGCAGTATTGTCTACCAGTGGTGTGTGAGTGCTCGTGAGATTCTGGCCAATTTCTCTTGAGTTCAAGCTAGGATTTTTTTTATCATGGCTGATAGTCATATTTTAAAACTCAGAGGGGATAAAAAGTGTTGGTTTTTTTCCTTGTGCTTATCAGACAAAACTGAAACCTCTCTGGGGGCAATTTCTCCCTTTCTACCCAGTCTGAACATACCTTACCAAGCCACTGGTCTAAACATTCCCTGGCTCCTTCAAGTGTATGTGTTTCCTTCCCAAGAGAGTCTGGACAAAATCCTTCTCTTTCTTTGGGAACACATCCTTTTTTCTGACTTTCCATACCCCAAATATTCCCCAACCTTCTCCAGGATGAGGGCAACTTTTCCTAGATACTTGGGGAAGTATTCAGTAATCAGTTGAGTCAGTTGTAATTGCCTATCATTTGTGACTCACTCACTGGAAAGCTGTTGCTTGACAGCCATAGTTCAGACCTAATAATGAGGATAAACTGCTATAATAAATTCCTAAGTAGAATTTTGCATCTCAGAAAGATTCACATCCTCATTCCTAAAATAAGTAAGAAAGCACCTGTTCCCTTTATCAGCCTGGCCTATGAAAATAAAATTGGTGTTTCATGTATTCCACATACCTTAAATGCAGCATTTAAATATTATCTTCAGTGAATTATCTCAAGGAATGTTTTTCTTTGCTTTTATACTTCCTCGTGCCACTTACATGATGTAATTGTTGTTTTGAATAGCATTCTTTTTCCATAATGAGCTAACCATTTTCATGCCGTTAATTAAGAAATGCAGGAAAATATAAGCTTTTGTGTGATTTTGATGTACTTTTGAACTTCAGACAAAAGTTGGTAGTTTAACATGTTAAACCATGATGTCTCACTTGACCACATGCTGCATAGTTTTCTTACAGTTTTGCAGGTGCAAGAAGAGCGAAGTTCAATTCTTGAGGCTGGCAAACAGACCAGCTGAGAGCAATGGAAAAGGTCCTCTTTACTGGTGTTAAAAGACTTCTTCACGTGTTTTCAGAGACACAAATGTCCTGTGTCTTGTTATTCTGTATTAGAAATTTTAAGCAGTCATGAACTATTCTGGTATAAACCAATTGTAACATCAGAGCTGTGCCTGCAGTGCTGCATGTTTAGACCCCTAATTCTGCTAATTGACATTTTACCAAAGGGAATGAGGACATGTCTGAGCAATGCAACTTGTAGCTTTTTAATACAATTTCCATAGCTGAGACCATAAACAGCCCCTTAAGTTTGTTTCTCATAACTGCCACTCTTAAATTTTTTTCTGCCAGTATGTAGGAATATGATAAATGCTGAATTATGTTTCACTGTAGGTTCACCTCCATTACTATGCATAGAAACTATTTTACCTTACGCCAGACATATGGAAGTGATCAATGTATTTAAATTTTATGAAAAGAGGTGAAATACAGCTTTCTAGACAAGGAAATGTGTACTTGTTTCTGGTTATAAGATACTGAGAGCACATCAGAAAAGACTTTAAGTCTTAAGACAAGTTTTCCTTTAAAAGTAACAATTGGCAAGAGGGTAGAACAGCGATGATTTTTGATAATCACCATGAAACCACAGTTTTGTCCTGAGCTGAACTGCCCAGTCAGATCTCTTGGACGACAGGGTTTAAGAGGCAATTGCTTGCATGTGCAGGGCCAGACCATGGAGCTCCTCCTGAAATGCAGAGCTGAACTGTTCTGGGACCCACTGTGCTCAGTAGTACAAGTCAAGTTTCTTAAACACAGGCTTTAACTGGCAGGGCCAGCTTCAGTGTTTACTTTTCATTTTCCTCCTCTGAAGTCATGGTGCCCACGGTGCAATGAGTTGAGCCTATTCTAAAAATCAGGCTTTGAGGGGCTGAATTATTTTTTGGAGGCTGAATGACCACAGGAGGAGAAACCAATAGCTTAAGTCAGTTACACTTTTCAAATATGTTTTAAACTCACTGTCCCTTAGATGGTGACTAAGAAATCAATACTTATTTTATGACTAAAATTTGCTCCCCAAATTTTCCATTCCAATAAAGTTAGATTTCTTTTTTTTTTCATATTCAGTATTGCAGAATAAGAAAGTAATCTAGAGTCTGGCAGGCCTTTATTCTAAGTCATTGTCATATCTCTCATTCTGAGTTGAAAAATGGACAGATCATTTGGTTTCATAAATGTGTGGAGGAGCTGTCAAAGTTCCAATTTGCATGTGAATGGTCAGCTGAGGTAGGAAGGGGGATATGTAAATAATTTTCTAGCTAGCTCCTGGCAAAGATCATTGCATTTCAAAGTACTGTGAAAAGCAGCACCATAAAACTTTAACCTATTCACCAGTATGGAAACTCCCACACCTTAAATTGAACTACTCTAATAATGACCACTTGGGGAAAAATGAATCTTAAAAAGCAATATCAGGTCTCCAAGTACTATACATTTTCTGCTTCTTTTAATATTTCATAATAGATAAGCTAAAAAAGCCACTCTTCCTTCTCCCTGAATGAAGGGGGGAAAAAAAGAGGAAAAAAAGCACAAGATCTAAGCAGTAAGCAGACACAGACCTTCACTGAAAATCTGTCAGATAGGTGTGATAGGAGTAAAAGAAATGTAAAAGATTTGAGTATTATTCTGTATTATGTCAGTATCTGACCCAGAAGGCACCCAAAAAAATCATTACTTTAATCTTCCTTAAAAACTGCCCAGCATTTCACTATTTTGTTCTGCTGCTGTACTTTAATACATGGTCAGCTAGATAAAGCTGAATGTTGTAGCTTAAAATTAAATGCGTCCTTCAAAATACACAATTCTTCATCTATCCAGAAAGGCAAAAAAGTAAAAGTAAACAGAAGAAAAATGAGGAACACAGAGTAAAACGAAATCTTAATAGGCTCAGAGTCAGACAGTTTTCTACATGTTTTATTGTGCCTCATATCTGCTTAGATAGAATTGGCATGTGTATATTTGTGTGTATATTTGGAGAGATAATGATTTACTAAGCCCTTTATGCCTGAAACAGCTCCAAAACCTGTGATTAGGGAGGCACAAGGACTAGAAAATATTTCCAAAGTAAAGTTCACCTCCAAAATGGATATGGGTTATGTACCTTCCCCTTAATAATGAGATAGCTTGGGACTGTTGCTGTAGTTTACCAATATAATTTCCTTGATACTGTTTTGTAGTCTCCATCTACTTACCTCAAAATACAGTGATGTATTTCATTCCGTATTTCAGAAAATAATTCATGTCAGCCCTGTAATCATTTACAGCACACTCTCACAAAACTTCTGTGCACTAATTTGATCTGGTTACACTGTTCCAAAAAACTACAAAGTTAAAAGCAGTTCAATTCACTAAATTTACAAAGGCCAGTTACTCAAAAGCTCTGGGATTTGCTGTGTCACATAATGTTCCTGTAATGAAAAGTGATTTGTCTTGGTATTTACGAGGAGAATAAAAACAACCAAAAAAAAAGGACTGATCTTACAAACTTCTACTCACATGAGTAGTCCTTTTGATTTCAATGTACCTAGCACTTGTGGTGTGAAGTGCCCTTTTGAGAGGCTATGCAAGTTATTCTTCACTTAGAAAATAATCAACCAACAAACCCAAGCAATTGTAGGGTTCACTTGAAAATTTTGAGCTCTACCCAGTTAATAGGAAGAAATGATGCAAAAACTGTTCAAAATGTAGTTCTACTCAAATAAGAGTTTTCATTCAGTTGATCTGTCTTATCCCATGTTTCTGCTGTGCTCTACCACAAGAGGAACATTCCCTGCCTTGCTATGGTTCATTGTATCCTCATGTCCAGTGGGACAAAACATCAGTTAAAGTCACTATCAAAGACCCTTAGTCTGGTAGATATTTGAATATTAATATGAAATGTGATCTGATTTTTTGAGTGGCCAGGCAATTTTAAACTTGAGTTTTTGAGGAAAGGAATGTCATATCTCATCCAAGCCCTGTCCCATTTTCCCTGTTAACAGGTCTTTCCATTAAAACCTCTGTGCAGAAGCCCATCTGTGTGACTGTACGTGGAGCACACATTAGGCAGTTCTGCTGATTCAAGCACAGTAACTTTTGATAAAGTAATACCACAGTACTGGAATATGGTTTCCACAATGCAGCAGTTCTGTTTCAATAACCCTTCCCATCCATCAAAAAAGGGCACAGCATTGTGGAAACTTTTATCCTTTACTGGAGTATTACTTATTTATTGTAGCTATGGCTCCAGGCACTTCGAATGAAAGTTGCTCTGACTGCTTCTCACATGAGCTCGTTGGAGAGAGCCCAGGAGATCCCCCCACAGCAGGAGACTCCAGAGCTGCTTTCCTGCCACTCCAAATAGCTGCTAACGCTAGCAACTGAGCAAGGAATCCCTGCTCCTTTTCAAACATCAGTCTGACAAAGTGGGACAGCGAGCACGGGGCCATGTGCTCCCTCACCCCAGACATCTTGTCAATGGGCTCTCAGTGCTCTTTGCAAAACAGCAAGAGGAATCTCAGATTGCAGCTACTCAGATGTAGCCACTTGTGCAGACACTTCTATTACCCTAAAATTTATTGTGATCTGTGTCACATGTTAAAGAAATGCAGAAAGTCTGAAATGCAGTAGAGGGTGGTGAGGCAATAAAAATTTTAATGTTTTATGATAGGTATACATTTAAAGAAGGAGGCAAAAATAATGTTTTCTATTAAGAATAGGAGCAGAAACCATTTGTGGCATAGAATCCAATAGGAAACACATTTACACAACTTCTAGTTATGCTGCAGTTGGCTGTGAAGTTCTTCAGCAGGCTGTAAGGGGCATCAATTTAATTAATGGGAGCTATTACTTAAATTATGTTAGCCATCAGTGAACAACCCACGGAGTAGCTCATGAGTAAGTTAATGATGTCTTGGAGCAGAGGCATCCTAATGCTTCTCTAATGCTGGCCATGGATGGTGTTGGAAGGCAGAAATTGCTTTATGTATTTCCATACGTACAGGAGATTCATATATAAAAAAGGCCACGTGCTGTAAGGGAGCCCCTGAGCCTGTGCAAGTGATAACTAAAGGACATGTGACTGCCAGACATCTGTACAAAACTGTCAGCCCAGTGGGTGAGGGAGTCAGCCCAGTGGGTGAGGGAGTACATCACCAGGGTATGTGGAGTGTAAAAGCAGCATGAGAACCTCCTTCCTTCTCCTATTGTGTCCTACTGAGACCAGAAGCTCTCTCCCACTTCATTGCTCTTGCAAAGGGATTTTTTGGGTCTGGCTAGGCTCAGCCTATCCCTCTGTGATGCCAAGCAGAGGGAAGAAACTTACCAGATTTTGAACTGTGGAAATATCCTTAAGTGCATGCATGCATTTACCGACATAATGTATACAAATATGAAGCAATTTACACACCCATACTTGGCCCAGATCCACAGACAGTGCAAAATTACACCACACCTGGCTGCAAGTTATTTTTAGCTCCTCCTCAATGTAAATGTCTAGTTCATAATTAAGTTTCAAAATAATGAATGATGTGTTTTGTGTTTCAGTAGGTATAAACGTTTGCATTGCATAGTGAATGATTTAAGCATGAAAGGTCTTGCATTCCTAAATCTGTTACAGAATGTGGGTGGGAGGTGGATCTTTGCTCATACCAGGAAACAAAGACTGAATGAATATTTTTCACGATGTTTCATCAAGGCAGTGTTAATGTTAGTTGAAGATACATTGTGGCAAGACTGACAGCTTGCTTACCATAAAATTTTCTGAAAACCGGGGCATTTTAGTGTTTATGAGGGGTGTTAGCAGTGTTGATACTGTAGCCACCCAGCCATGAGCCTTGTGCAGTTGGCAGTTAATTAAGCCAGAAGTGAAGGAGATCAAATGCTATTAAATAACCCCCCCCCAAGAAAACCACCAAAATTCAAATCAAACCAACCAAACAAAAAAGTCCAAACCCTAAAAACAGCAGCAAAAAACCTAAATCAAACAAAAACCCCCTCAGCTGAAAAGCCAGCACAATTTTCTCCCCATAAAGGCTGCCAGGAGCCCTTCTCTTATCCTCATGTTCTTTCCTTAATCATTTGTGGCTAGTCTTCAGTGTTATGGTGGTTTCCTCGTGAGGCTGACTTTTTGTCTGGCTGGATATCCCTGTTCTGATGTTCCCGTCTCCAGGGTCAGCGTGGACATTTTGCTTTAAGTTCAAGATTTGTGCTCAGTCCTGCACCTTAGAGACAAGGTGATTCTCATGTACACCTGCTAAAAACCAATTACAAGACCAAAGAAAGAAAAAAGAAAAGAAAAATCAAGAAAGAAAAGGAAAGAAGGGAAAAAAGAATAATAAGAAGAAATAACGAGTTGTTTTCTTCAGCAGCATCTGTATGTCTTAAACTGGAATTGTAATGGAATGTTATCCTTACGTGCATTGAAAAAAAACAGTACAAAACAAAACACAACAACAACAAAAACCCCAAGGAGAGCTATTTCTAATAAAAACATTACTCATACTAGGATCATAGCCCTGACCTTACATTTATTGGCATAAATGCGAACTTACAAAGCTGTGTGGATGTTTGCCATATGCAAATCCATCCATCCATAAATCAGCGTACAGACTGGAGACTGCACAGCTGAAGTGACTGTAATGGTAAATGAAACCTTTCACCACCAGGTCAAATGCAGTTCAGCATATGTGGTAAATGGAAAAGCACTATCATGCAGGAATTGATGTGTGGCGTGTGTGAAACAAGTGACTGACCAGTTCTCGCTGTTCACCACCACACCTGGCTCCCCAGGTCGGAGCTGGCAGAGAAGTTGGAGCTGCAATGGCAAAGCAGTGAAGCAACCTGGCAGAGAATTTGCCTTACGGGACTGTCTGGTAGTGTATTACAAGGATTAGCCAGGCGTTTTTCATCAAAATGATTTGTCAATGAAAAAGGAAGTTTCCATTTAATCCAAATTTTCCACCAGTTCTATCCAAATGAAAACATTACTTTGGATTGTGGTACTGATCTGAGGCACATAATATTATATTCATCTGAAATTAGCCTCTGTGTTCAGGGTAGCAGCAGGGTTTGTAAAAGCTTTGTGTAGTTTTCCTGCTTTCTTGCCCATTCTTTTCTCAACAGGACAGTTAATTCCCATTAAAATCTTTGAGAGTGCTCAGAGATCAGCATAAGGCTTATATGATAGCAGGATAGCAAAAACCATATAGCTTTGTCTCAAATCCTGGGCAAGAGGTCCAAATCAGGGATGAGGCAGGTTTATCATTTGTATAAGGCTCAGTTCAGTGTCAGAAGGTGCCATGTGAGACAGGACACACCTAGCAGCATTTCCAGGCTTGTTGATTCTGGGATAAGACTTGGCCATGGCTGAACTGTGAGGTGTATTTTTCCTCCTTATAGTCTAAGGAAGTTGGACACCCTGACCAGAACAAACATAGATAAAATGATAAAAAAGCAAAAGTCACACATTCCTGGAGTTATTATTTTTTCCTAAGTTGTCACTCTGAGAAGTTCAGCATTTTGACTGTTTCACTTAATTTGAAAACAGATGTTGGAATATTGTAATTTCTCTTGAGACAAAAATAAAATCCTTACTTTTCTCAGCTTTCCTTAGTTCTGCTATGAAACCATGTTGTCACAGAGAAACAGTGCTTCATAAAGCTCCTGTGTGAGTTGTGAAGCTCCAAACCAGCTTGACACATTCAGCTATGTGTTAATGTCAAAACATAGTGCTCAACATTTACTGCAGCTACAACAGCATTAAAAATTTATGTCTGATTCCTTGATACAATTTAATACATTATTTTAAAAATAAATATTGTTATTGGTTATAGTTTGCTTAACAGGACATTTGCTCTACTTTTAAAGAATAAATAACTGAAGACATTGATAAGTTGAGCTATGTGTTCGCCTCCCTGTCTCAAGGATGTTAATAATGCCAGGAAGATTGGTCTTGCAGCTAAATATGCGAATGAATAGACGTTCTTCAGTTCCAGGATCTTACTCAAACATTTTGAGTACTGTCAGATAATATCCCTGTGCCTCGGTTTCTAATCTGTACAGGCTTTTTGTACATTGTTTTATTTTCAGTGACATTGTATGTGTTTTGAAGGCAAGGACTACGCCTTTGCGTAATGAAATTCTATCTGGACTTTTCAGAACAAGTAGTACAACCGATAAATAACAGAATTACTTAGTTCAAGGCTCAAAACAAACATCTGAGCACTAAGAAAATTCTTACTCTTGCTTTCTGGTATAAATTAAAAAAAAAATCTTTGAAAATTCCTTAACATTATAATTAGATTAATTCCACAAATCCAAGAAATTTAGTTACTTTAGCAACTTTAATTATGTTCAGTACCTGATACCTTTCTGACTGCATTGTTTCTGACACTGAGAAGTGAATGTCTTTAGGAACTTAGTCCTTTTAGGGGGAGAAAAAATATGTTTTTAGTTAAAAAGGTCACTTTTCCTCCTGTCTTAAAGATTCTTTAAGTAATAATGCCACAACATATAAAATGCGAAAGCTGACAACTTTCCTCCTCAGAATTTTTCACCTTACATGCCTTTTTCGTGTTATGCAATTCTCTGGATATAAAGGCTGCAAAATTATTCAAGTTTGTTGCACACATACATTCATTCCAATATGAAGAGATATGTCTGTCTTATATTTCTGGTGAGGAGAAGCAGTTCCCATCTCATTTTGATTGGTGCTGAAACGCTTTGTTTGTGCATTCTCTTTCTTTTTCTCTTTTTAATTTTAATCTGTGGTTTCAGGTGTAGTTTGTCATATCAATTGACTGGAACACTATAGATTATCAGGGGACTTCCAGGTGTCACACAAGAAGAATGACTGTTTTCTAAAACAAGCTGTGTAGTCCTCTAGGCTCTGGCATAGATGAATATGTGAGTGTTACTAGGCATAGAAAACAGTTCTGAAAAGGTAATCCCATGTTGAATTTGAACGTTAAGGAAACCATCTACTCATTCTGAGGGGCTTAACCTTTCTTCAGGAGGTAAGTCTGGAACAATGGTCCTTATTTGCAAAAGGTTTCCTTTATTTTCCATAAGGAATACAAAACCAGAATTTCTCCTGTGCTAAAGTTGCTCCTTCCTTGCTGTAAGAACGCATTGCCATTGTTGATTCATTCAAATACAGATTATTACAGTAATAATAAGTGACAAGTTATGTGCTATTTTGAAATAACACATATTATGGTTCACATCATGTCTTCAGGGACCCGAGCAATGTGTTGTTTCACGTTGACAAATGCTAGAAAGTGTTTGCACTTATGAATAAAATATTGTCCGTGCATCTTGACTTTCAAGTGTGCTTTGTGCAAGAGCATTAGGGTGTGGCCTCATCACAGGCATCCCAAACCTCTGTCACCTCCTGCCTGGATTACTGCTGTCCCTTCTGTAAGACTTGTTGCAGGCTTTTGAAAAAGCATCAGTGGACTTTGATCAGTCCTGTAAACTGCTTGTGCCTCTGCCTTGGTCCATTTGAGGTTCTGGATGGGATTCAAGTCCTTGGTGTTGCTCTTTGGAGGTGCAATCTGAAGCCTGTTGAATTCAGTAAGAATTTTCCTACTGATTTTGGTGCCTTGCAAAGCAGGCCACAGTCTTTAGTTACAGCTCTTTCTGAGCTTGCCTTACCTGCAGGGACAGCC
The DNA here is from genome assembly GCA_037013685.1 of Acridotheres tristis. Lineage (NCBI taxonomy): Eukaryota > Metazoa > Chordata > Aves > Passeriformes > Sturnidae > Acridotheres > Acridotheres tristis. Next base: position 8,406,241 of record CM072885.1, read on the forward strand.
CAAGGTGTGACACTATTTCCTTGCCTGGGCTTTCTGACAAAATCTTTTAGGTGATACATCAACAGCTATGCAAGCTGGAAAGTGCTTTAACATACAAGTATGATGCAAGTGCCAATTTTTGCACATTCACTTGCCAGCTAAATGCAGCCCTTGGTTTGGTCCCCTGAAACTGAGCTATTACGTGTGTGTGACACCTGAAAATTAAGAATGGTAACATAAAGCAGTGCAGGACCTGGTGTTACACAAGCCACCTCAGGGCTGGAGTGAACTGTGTTGTGTCACTGTGTCTTTCATTAGACTGCTCAGGATGCTGCAAGTCTGCTGGGGCAGATCAACCTTCAGTCCAAGCAAGGCCAGTGGAGCCTTTTCCATTGGACTGCTGGCAAATTTGTTCTCACACAAGAAATATCCAGGACTGTATTTTGTAGCAAAATCCAGAAAAAATGTGAATCAAATCATCAGCACTTCTTTTCCAGTTCCAGTGCAATTTACCTCCTACATAATGTTTCGAATATAGAAAGTATTTCAAGAGGAAAATCTCACATGGATTAATGTTTATTGGTTGCTAAGGCAATAGTTTGGATACCTCTCTAGCACAAAACAGATAATATTATAAGCAGAAGTAGATTAGTTTGAGTAGAAAATTTATTGATGTTAGGGAAGACAATGCTCTGAGTATCTGTTATACCTTTTAGAGATCATACTAATTTGCTTTGGTCAGTTTTCCACTCCCTTACATACTTCTGTGCTGCTACTTGAATGTCAGGAGAAATTAAATCTCCCCATGAAGGCTGGATGCCACTGTACAATGGAAAACCTGACAGTCCATTTAACAAGTCAGCCCTAAGGTAGGCTGGGAACTGAGACACTGTCGAAATAATGGCCATGCCAAGGTCATACTGTGACTCCTTGGGAGATAGGGGAAAAGGACACAACCACATCAGTCTGGAGTTATTCAGTCTTGAACAAAAACTAAAAAAGCCAAACTGAAGTCAACCAAAACTAAAAAAAAAAAAAAATATCAATCTATTTTAATTATGAGGAGTAAAACGTAAGGCACATTAGCAGATGCTACAGATTGAAAGCGGACAAAAAGCAGTTGATAAATAAAGGTGGAAAATAAACTCTGAGAATTTCTGTATTTATTTATTGTTAGCAAATTGTATCTTTAAATTCTCTTCTGTAATCATAAAAGAGGTTCAGTATATTAAACTGTTCCAAATCAAACATGACCAGGGACCTTACTGAAAGAAGGCATCAAGACAACATTCACTCAATCATTTCAAGCCTAGCAAGAGATTACAGGGGCATTTCTGATAGGGATGGGAGTTGTATTCTGCACAGTTCTGTTCCAGAATACGTCTGTACCAGCTCTTTTCCCCTTTTTTTTCATAGCCTCCCTACCATCATGATCCAGTGCATGTTGTAGAAGAAGGTGTAAAGTAACCATGTTCCTTTGTAGCTGAACATCCCTGACTCCTTGCCAATTACTGCTCGGTTTTGTCTCTGCCATCATACCTCTGAAGCTCTCTTTGCAATTCTTCTAAGCAAAGTCAGGACAAAGTGATAATGAATTTTTAGATTCTTTGATTGACTGATTTCAAATTATATTCAGTTTTATCCATACCCTTTGATATTTCTAAAGCAGCTCAGAACCTCAGTTTTTCAAAGGTAGCTTGTCAGCAGAAGTGTTGGATGTTTAACACCTTTGAAAGTACTGTCTTTTGAAGGGCAAACCATATCAAAATAATATTGTTCATCCATCCTTTGAAAGTTACATGTTCCTCTCATCTCTGCCCCACACTATACATTTTTAAAATCAAGTCCATAGTTCATAGATCACTTTTTATCAGACGTGCCAGTAGTCTCTGTACCTTCTAGTGCATATATGCATGTGTATATTCTGATATATATATTATAAAGTAAGATAAAAATATTGCAAGTATATTATATTACAATGTCTCCTAGAGACACTAGAGAGAGATAGAAACAAAAAAAGAATGAAATAAAAAATAATCTTGAGCCTTTTGCCAGAAATCCAAGGCAAACTTTTCAGACTTTGAAACATGTGACCTAACGTTTTTCTTCTGTAGTAGTTTCTTTTACTTGCCGTAGTGGTTTTCACTGACCTGAAGAAGTAGGCCATACCAGTTTTCTGATATTTTTCACTCCACTGGATCAGAGGGCTGCTAATCTCTCTTGCCATGAGATTCTATTTGCATCTCAAGTAGGAATTTTCTGTCTTGTCATCTTAATTATTTACCTGAGAGAATTTCAGGTGATATTGTCTCACTGCCTTCATCAGAGACATCTGGCAAGGTGCTAATGTTGTCTAGCATTTTCCAAGGATGATGCACAGACGGTATCCTTACATAGTCTAACACATTTTGATTTGTAATTGTCAGAGAACTCAGATATTGGATGCTTTCTAACTCAAGAACTAAAGGTTTTACAAATTTTATTCTGTACACAGGTTTCTTAATTGTTCATTACTGTGGTCCCCTAGTCTTCAACTGTAATTATGTTGTACCAGTGGTGTTTGTTTTCTCCTGCTGCTTCTGCCCCAGATGAATTTGGCAAATTTCCCTGGAATGTGGGGGGCAGTTTCTGTTTCCTTTGTGGTTTTGGGTCAGGGTCCTATGTGGTCAATCAGGAGACAGTGGCACCAGGCATGTACTGAAGCTAGAAGTGTTTGCACTGCATAACCCAGATGTCCTGTCCTTAATCATGATACTTTTGTTAGAGGAGTTTCCCAGCGTGAATGTCTGTTATGGATTATGACTATTCGGTTTTTTGCTGGACAAGTAAGATGGGTATGAAGGTCACAAGGATTCCAGACAGGGCTGCCAGAAGAAACCTGCATATAACAGTGGTCTGGGAAAGCAGTTGGATTCAGGATCCACTCAAGCTGCTGTTAAGATCCTGTGTGTGCAGTGAACATGAAATTTTCTTGCATGAGGAGTAAAAAATTACCCTAGATGTTCGTCTGTCATGCTTGGTAGGAAATGTATATAGGCATGTTACAATATTCCCTGTGATCACAAAACTCTCAGGAAATGTGTGACATTATGCCAGCTGCATTTGGTGCAGCTGCAAAATGCACTCCAAGATCAACCATGAGGTTACCAAGATGGCTCATGCAGTTGTCAGGATGTTTTTGACTACAAAATGATCAAGAATAAGGAATTCTTTCTACTATTCTTTCTGTGAGCAGGCATACTAAGCCCAGAGTTTTGGAAATTGTTCCAGTTATCCTGCATCTACTGGTGGTCTGATGAAGTAGGTGTTGAGTAATGGTCAGGGCTAGCAATACATATGGACTGACACTGATTACCCCATCCCTGTGGGGCATGAGATAAGGAAAAGCAGCAAGAAGCAAAATAGGGCACCAGTGATCTGTAATAAAATATACAGACCTAAAATATTCCTAAGCACGTGAATATAGTTTTTCTACATAGGTCTTGAAATAAAATAACTTTTAAGAAGTAGAAATGGGTAGTGTTAACCTTAGGAATATGGTCCTATATTGTAAAAATCGAGAATAAAGTGAAACCAGACACTGGATTCTCCATATTTCTATTAAAAACAAGTGCAAAAGGAGTGTGTGGGCTTTACAGTATGAGTTTTCCATGGAGGTTAAAGCAGCAGGCTCTCAGAAGTAGAGTGCAAGACTTCAGACCAGTTTTCAGGAAGAGAAGCAGAGTCTCAAACCATGATTTATACCTTCAAAACGAAATTAAACTTCATGTTTCGAGTGTTAAGTGGAGCTAGGGTTACCAGATCATCTTTGAACCATGTCTGGAGGCTGAAGGGTGAAAAGTATTGATATTTTTAATAATAAATGATAACGATAGACATTAGAGAGGATTTGTCTTCTCTAACTAAAATTCTCTTGAGGCAACTACACTGGTATTGGATTCTGTTTACCACATAGTGCTGTGGTGTGGAGGAACACTTAAGTTAAAGAAAGAGAAGGACATTGTGAAGCCAAAGAATTTACAATATTTGAAAATTAAACTTCTCTACCACAATTGATAAAGTGCCAAAGTGCCTGCCACTTAAATGCTGATCAGATCACATTAAAAAATGGAAATGCTATTACTGAAGAGTTAAACTGTGAATTCGTGAAAAGTTATAGATCTCTTTAGCAGGACAAAGTTTCGCACTAATTTTCTTCTGAAAATAGGGGTACCTAGCACAGCATTCACATGAACACATCTTACACTTTTTTCTGAACTGCATTGCTTTTTAACATTAACAGTTTATTGTTTCCAAAATCTAAAGATATAAACAAAGCAAGATCTTGAGACAAAAGAGAACTTTTTAAAAAAAACTGGAAGGATTGGAAAATGATGTTAAGGCTTCAGCCATACACACACATAGACCTTCAAATCTGTGATAAGAAGTAAGGACTCTTAAAAAAGAAAAGTGTAAAGTTTTTGATTGATTTTACAATAGTATACATATTACAACTTTACTAGAATGTCTGGCTTGTGGGTGAAGACTATGAAAAGGGCCTTTTCACTTTTTTTGCATCTCTTTTACATTGCCTTGGATTTCTGTTTTGAATTCGTGTCGGGATCTGTATTGAAAATAAAAGCTCTAAAAAAAATAGAGTATAAACCAAAATAATCAGATATCAGAACTTCAACAATATGAACCTCTTATACTGGGTGTAAGAGCCTATTTAACGGGATTTCTGTTCATCATGCTTTATAATTCAGTGTGATATTGTATTCCATCACCAGCAGCTTAATTTATTTCTTTCACCATCTGCTCTTTTTTTTTTATTCTTCCATGCCAAAAACTCAATAGCACTCAATGAGCAAAGTGAAACTATTCTGTGTTTCAGCTAAACTGGTTTTATGCTGTTGTTATTCAGAATATATTGGCCTATTTCTTACACTGGTTTTGTTTAGCTAACCAAGCCTTTTGTTGTCTAAACCTGCAAAATGTGAAACAGTAAATACTGTGTGAGCTATTAATGCCAGCACTTCTGTAGCCGTTACTTTATGAGACAAATATCAGGCCAGTTGGTTTTTAATTACAGGCAATAGCTGAAGCTTGATAAGTGTGACTGTCTCTGTCCAGCCCATCCCTTGCACAGAGCAGGCTCAGCCACTTGCACAAACACAGACCAGTAGCCAAAGCACTCTCCATGCCAAGCCATGTTAATCTATCCGTATCTCAAAATGTCCTTGTGTGTTCCCTGAGCCGCCAAAATAATTATGTAAGTTTTGTGAGCTCCTAGAACTACAACTGTGCTCTCATTAACACCTTCTGTTCCTGTGGAGATAGAGAGATGTATGAGTCTTCAGAATACAAAGTTTTAGATCTGGCCACTTTGCTCAATACAGGACCAAATGAAAACTAAAATCAGTAGCACAGAAACTTTCTTGGAGGTTTGAGATAGAGCAGTGGTAAGGACCAAATCAAGGTGGTGTCCATCCATCTGTGGTAGGCTTATATGAACGGTTTCATGCCATATATTGCAAAAACATGATGGAAAATGAGTTTAGAAGCTTTGCATGGGGCCTTCCAAACTGTAGTTGCTGTTCTGGTCTAAATTGGAGTATATTGGATCTAGGTAATTTAATCATTCATGTCCCACAAAGCACTGTAGTATTTAGGCTGAGTTGGACATTAAATTCTATAATCTTAATCTTGTTACTTCTTTTACATAAAATGATGTCATTAAATTTCACATCATATTATCTTTAAGTTGGTACTTTTAGTTGACTAGTTCTGAATGACATGCAAATGATGGAGTATATGATCAGCCAAAAAAATCCCCTGGCAAAACTCTCATAGTTCTTCCAAGATAGGACTCATGCTCTTTTGTATAAGAAACAAAGGATAATAAAATATGTTTTACTTGGGAAAACAGAGCTGGCTGCACAGAATTCCTTTCCACAGGCACTTATAATTTAATACAATTCTTTCTTCTACTAAATACTATTACTATAATGCCAGGAATTATGTTGGATTTTGGGTTCATATCCCAACTGTACAATTCAGGATATGCTTCAGACCTGTTTATTCAAATAATTTTATGCAGAATGTGGCTAAAATAAACAGAGAAGCAATTTAAAGAAACTTGAAGCAGGTTTTTCTGAAAGTCTGGTAGACATAATGATTAATATTTCCAGGAAGGCTGATGATTAGACAAAATAATGATATAGAGAAGAGCTTTCAGAAAAAAAAAAAAAAAAAGAAGAAAAAAAAGATGGAAAAGTAAATTATTGGTAACCTAAACCACCTGAAAAAATAGTGTTTGCAGTAGAAGCCCTTAAAGTTATAACAGAAGTGAAAATAATACAATTATTAAATTAAGGATAATGAGAGATAAAATAATGTGATTGATAAGTGCCTGTTGTTTTTCCTCTCTGATTTCAAGCAGAGCACAATATTAATTTAGAATTCATCAAACACAGGTGATGAAAGACAAAGAACTAGTAGGAAAAATGTATCATGCCTTACACAGTCATCATTATAAGATGTAGCTCTTTGTCAGCTACCAATTTATCAGTACTGAGTGCTTTCCTGCTGCACCTAACAACATCCTCATGCCAACAGCGCTGTTTTCTCTTGAAGTCTCATTTATCTTCCTACACAGGTCATTAAAGTTTGAACCTGCTTGCTTGAAGTTGTGTCTATGGTTGCCACTTTCTCTGCATACACCCCCACAGTGTTCCTGTGCTCTTGAGATATCTTTATTTCAATAACAGCAACAGCAGCAAAATTACCGGCATTTTCACTGACAGAAAACTGGGGAAAGATTTTGTGTTAGTTTTATCTCAGTTTGTAATTTTAACTAGTTTCAATAGTTTTCTCTGAACTACAAGATTTCAATTTTAGGGGACTTGATCAACCTTAGAGTTTCTCTTCTCAGCTGCATAACACATGGCACACATACACTGCTATTGTCTTGGGTGTTTTTGCTTGTTTTACCCCACTGATTCTGCTTTAGGTGCCTGTGTGCCCTGACAGAAAACCCCAATTCATCATTGTGCTTGTTCCTTCCTACTCGAGGAAAGAAGTTTACCATGTAGATTGCTGTAGAAGTCGTGGGATATATACTAAAAAAGAAAATGAATGCCTGTGTGAAAACAACAGTAGCTGTTGAAAAAGAGAATATAAGTAAGAGCCTTTACCCTTATAGATAATGACAGTGGACAGGTGTATCATTATAAAATCAGAGTAATTTAAGTTGGAAGGGGCTGCTGAATATCCTCAGGTTTAACATCCAGCCCCTGCCCCAAGCAAGGCTGACTAAATTAGGTTGTTCAGGGCTCTCTCCAGGCAATTTTTGAGTATCCTCAAGTTGGAAATTCTACAGCCTCTCTAGCCCTCTGTCCCAGTGGTTGACCATCTTCATGCTGAGGAAGCTTGATCTGGTTTCTAAGTAAAGTTTGCTGTGTTGACTCTGTCACTGGGCACTTCAGGGAGAGTCTGTGCCAGTCTTTTCTGTAGCTTCCCATTCAGGAGTTCAAGCCAGCAATAAGATGTTGCTGTAGTAGACAACCAGCGTATGTATTTAGGGATCAGTACTGCAATATACTCTAGCAGAAAATAATTGTAAAGATTACAGGAGATCAGCTAGTACAGAAAGTGCCAGCACAATTTCTGACTGGGAAAGAATAATTATACATGTTCTGTACTGATACATTGACTCCTGGATGCCATAAAAACTGAATTTCTTGACTTGAAAGCAGACAGCATTTAATTCTAATATAATTCTATATTATTATTGTTTTCCATAAAAATGTAACTGTATTCCTGTAAAACTTAGGTATTTGAACACTTTCCTAGACCTCCTTTGTTTTGATAGACACAGTGTGTATTTTGATTCCATTTTTTTTTTTCCTAGTATTGTGCTACTAGAATTGTTTGGCACATGACTGTTCCAAATGACTGGCTACCTGTATTCCATCTCTGGATCACATATACTGTATATATGAGATCTGATTATTCTGGCACTGTGGGACTGGGACTGTGTCTGGCTTCTGGGTAGCATCACCTCTTCCTGAACATAAATAGTATGGAGTGAAACCAACAGTCCCTCCGTTCCTTTGTGCTGTCATAGCTCATTTTGACTTCTCTGTGTGCAGTGTAACTTTTGATACCAATACCTGCAGGGTGGACAGTAGGGTTATTGTGGCTTGTGTGTCTGGTGTGGAAGAGATTAATTCTTACAGTTTTCTCTTTTACTGCACTGCTTAGTTAGGTAAAATGAAAATAAATCTTATTAATAGTAGAGACAGGTTTGTTTCTCATTCTGGCTCAGAGTCCTGGAGATGCTGAAGGAAGACAGCTGGTGTAGACATACACTCCAGTAAGTCAAGGAATTGAGGAAGAACATCTGTAGGAGATCCGAGAATATTTGATTTCAACGAGGCAGACATAGCAGTGTCATCTACTCTTCTTAGCCAAATGACTTAAGAAAAATTTGAGAACATTACTATATGTTATGCCCTTTGGAACAGTATGTAGGAGTAATTCAGAGGAATCTGAACAGGCAAACTGAGTGCTCTGCTCTCCTCCACGTTAATGCTTTTTTAATTACAGGTTACTGGAATAGGCAAAAATGCACAGCAAATTCTAGCTTTTGTGGCACGTTTCTTTAAATGTGGTAAAGAGGAACTCAGGTGTGCCTTATTAGAGCTCTAAAAATACTACACACTCAAAGCATTCCAAGATTTCTTGGCTTTATGAGACCACAGTTGGCACACATCACATGGAGTCGGGCTTTATTTCCTCCTGTCTTCATTTGATATCCTTTGTTCAGAAACCCAGCTAGGAATGCTCGTCTCCTAGAACCACAGTAAAATTTTTTTTGGGGTAAAAGAGCTTTTACTCTCTAGCAGTTTGCTTTTTTCTACCATTGAGATTTCCTTTTTAGTAGGTAAAATGATCACTGGAAGAGCTATGGAGATTCCTAGTTTCTGCTATGATCCTAATGATGATGTTACCCCATGCTCTATTCTATTTCCCAACAAAAAGTTAGAGGTTTTGATTTTTATCAGTCATCTACTTCATATTTTTTGCCACAAATCATGGAACTTAGTTCTCCATGGGGAAAGCAGACAGCTAAATTTTATTTATTTTTAAAATCAGCTTAAAAGAATAAGAGATCTTGAGAGCTTCTTCAGATTGTTGATACAAATCAAGTTGATGCAATACTGATGAAGTACAGCTTGATTACGTTTATTCTAGGCAAGACTGGAGCTGTGAAGGCTCCGATTTTGAGAAGCCGCTGTCTCAGAAATTTTCATGGGAGCTATGTGTGAATCAGTCCTTTCCACCTGGTATTGTGCCTTATCAGATCCTGCAAGCTTTAAAAAATTTCTTTAGGAGCCAGATTTCCATTGTGAGGATTTGCTCATCACCAGAATTGCCGTCCATGGGAAATGACTGTAGAAACATTTATTAACCTTGAATAAATCTGTTCCTTCAAAACATATCTCTCTAACTGTTGCTATGAGCCCTGCTTCCACTGCTACAGAGTCTATGTGGAGTCTGAACTGTCAAAGGAATTTAAGACTGGTTGAGCCTGCTCTTCCCTGTATACCTCTGTGTGTGGGAGTCAGGAGAGAGTGAGATCATTCAGTGCACAGCAGAGCCCCAACAAAGACTCCTGACTTACCGGGTCTGAACTGACATTTGTGGGTCTAACACACACCCCTGAGTGAAACTGCCAGAAACAGTCTCTTAGCTTCTTTTGCTAAGTGATTCTTCTTTTGGTATCTCTAAGGTAACTGGAATCTTCGTGCTTCTTATCTTCTAGCACATCAAATATATCAGATAATAGTTAAGTCAGAACAATCAGAGATGAGATGCTGTGTCAGCATGTGGGCTGCAAATGGAACAAAAGAGTTTTCTTAAATTCAGTGTGTTCTGAAAATACAAAGTAAGTGGCAATGTTCAGCCATGCAGTAACAGACCATTAAAGGAAAAGGAGTTACTCTTAACACTGCAGTTCTTTTGTCTTTCAATATCAACATTCCCTTGTTTTTTAAATAGCCACAACAAATTACACTCTGAACTCTGTAAGTACCTTCACTATTTCTTCCAGACTATTCTTCTGCAAAATAGACTGTGAAACCGTGTTTGTTAAGTCTCATTGTGTTCTTTTATGGCTGTGGTGCACATGCTGTCCAGCAGCTGGAGTGAGATTTGAGGAATGCTGAAGTCAAAAGGACACAATTTTTTTCAGTGTGCTGAGATTGTTAGTTAATCACCATTAAGGTGATGTTTACCTGTGCCCCTTTTATTTGCTACTTACCATACTGTCTCATGAAAATTTTTCACAGGGATCTTTAATGTGGTCATGCAGTAAGTGCAAACAGCACTAACACATAAAAGACTATTTTGTAGAAAATATCAATCCAGAGGAACTATTGCCTGTTCATGTTTGCATGATTTAAAATGCTGTTACTTAAAAAGAGATTGTATTGTGAATATATGAGAGCACAGCAAATGAAAATGTGAAAAGGAGGTTAACATCTACATAGCTATATTGCCGTCTTTTATGATATTTGAGAATCTGGCCAAAATTGCATCTGAATTCCTGTGTTTGACATATCTAACATGCATAAACAGCAATACATTTTACATTTCAGTCCTCTGTCTTTTAGGGAAAGCTCGTTTGCTCAGTAAAGCAGAAGCAGTAGTATTTATGCTCCAGTGTAGCCCCCAGCTGCTTTACAAGAACCAAAGTGTACCGTATCTCCTGTTTCCCGTTTGCTTTCTGCTCTTACTTACTGTAAGGGAATTCTTACCCTCAGGAGTACCTCAGGAAAAATCAGCTTTAAGAGAGATTAATAAGTTTTGGGGAATTTTTGTCTTTGTTTTAATAACAAAAGGAACTTGCCAATAATGTCCTTTTTTTTTTTTTTTTTTTTTTTTTTTTTTGGTAAGCTCCTAATTTATCACAGCTAAATCAGTATATTTAATACATAGAGAAAACATATGATTGGAAGGTTCTAATTCAACCTCCTGCTAAAAGCAAGGTTATATTCAGAATTAGATTGGGGGTTTTGTGTCTGATTGTGTCAAGTTTTGATGGTATCCGAGGGTGAAGACTGTGTAAACTGTCTGGTTATTGTTCCAGTTAAGAGTTTTTTCTGTGTTTCTCATTTAGTATTTCCCCTGACTCAACTTGTGCATGTTATCTCTTGTTCTTTCACTGTGCCCAACAGGTAATCAAAGACAGCACTTAGATCACCCCTTAGCCATCTCTTTTTCTCCACAGACATTACTCACTCAGGCTCACTAAGTTCCAGTCTTGTGGTGCTGTGTCAGCCTGAAATGGCACTTGGTTTTTGCGGTTCAGCATGGTTCAGGTCAGCACAACTTCAAGATTTTTTTTTCTTCATGTCATGGAGATAACCCACAATTAGGATAGGAAAAGAAAGGTTTAAAACATTTATTTCCATCGTGAAACTCTTCTACATTGCCCAAATAAGCGACTGACAATGAGACTTGGGTCCTGTTGTTTATTAGACTGCGGTTACATCTTTGCATGAAGGGTAATGCACAATGTAATTAGTATTATTAACTGTGAAAATACAGTTGTTTACTAAACTGGCATCTAATACATTTACACTTAATAGGTAGTGGTAGTACAGATAAACATTTCAGTGAATCAGACTCTGGAGTGGAAGGATTGGACACAATTAGAGTATTAACTTTAGATAGTAATTGCCAGCATAGTTAAATGTTGGTTTATTTAAATATAGCCACCAAATTATAATGGGCTCTAATGCATGGGAATGAATCGTAGTCTTGTTATGTTCAGTGAATACTTAGCTATAGCCTTTATGTAAACATCCTACTCACAGTAATCCAGTAAGGACATAAGGTAGAGTCTGTTTATTTCAAGAGGTAAACCACTCAGGATTATACAGGAATTAGGATGTGCATGCATATAGGGAGGTTTCCGATGTGAGGAAACTACAAGTTGTCCATTTCACTCTCCTTTTGCTCCATGGGAGAATGTGGAGTGTGTTCCCCTATCAAACAGTCCATATTCCTGACTTGCAGAAACATTTTAGTGTGTAAAATCTAAATTGGGATTTAAATTCTGAATTCCGAACAAAGGTGTGTTAAGTAAGTTTTAGGACTAGAAGTCATACATTTCTTCATAGTAAATGCCTTATTACTTGAACACTAATTAACTACCTGGTATTTCCTGTGGTAAATTAATGGTTTTAGATTCTCAAAATATGTAACACTCTGGACTGAAAGTTTGTATGGTGAGTGTCTTGCTCCTTTCTATTTGGAAATTTTCGGCCAACACATTCACTTCTGGATGTGAATCTGTGATGCAGAGCCTGGACTACTAATAAGTCTGAATTCCAGAGATCCTTTCTTTCTTCACACAACTGGAGAATTCACCAGCCCATTTCATATGCAGAAGTACCTTGCAACCTTTAATTACACTTTTTCCCTGTTATTTCTATGCACTTTTATGTCTCTTGAGCAGAATGGGGCTGGGTAAAGCAGCAATGTGAGATCTGTTATAACACCCTTACTTCATTTATTGCAGATTCTAGTCTGTGTGATGAGTGAGACAGATTCCCACTATTCTCAAAGATCAGGGCTTGATGAGTTTGATCAAATACCTATTAGTTTAGGGTACTTTTGTTTTCTCTCTTCTTGTGCCTACATAAATTAGGAATTGGAACAGCTTCTTTTTTAAATTGAATCATGTTTCTGACACAGATTTTTGCCTTAGTATAGGTAAAAAGCAATTTATTCCCAGTTCCAGACTAGCATTTGAAGGGTATGTTGTCATTAGGAGAAACACTGAAAAGCTCAAAAAGAAAGATAAATTTGATGTTTTGTCCATTCCGCACATTGAACAAAGTAAGGATAACATAAAAAAACCCAGGCATTTTAATCTTTCATGATAATAAATGAATACCTACATTTAAAACACTGCATTCCAGCTTAATGCTGAGGTCTCTTTTGCAGAATAAAATGGTAGATTAATTTATGTTCTTAAATATAGGCAGACTTGATATCTTTGTGGAGATCCTCAGGGGCACCTCGTGACTTCCACTGACCTACATTAACACTTATTTTCAGCAAACTGCTTTGTGACATAACTAAAACTTGGGCCCAGATCAGGTATCCAGGTTAGGTGTAGTGCACATCATTTGTTATTTCAGCATTATTCTGAAGTGGAGTTCTCAGATAGCATGGTAGACAGTGGGAAGGGCAAGGTTCTGCATGAACCAACACCAAATCCTGCTTCCTAAAGCCCACTCTCAGCTCAGATGAGTTGGACTAAGGCAAAATAGAAAATTCCCGCTGCTTATATTTTCCCTACAGAGATCATTGCAAAGCATGTCAGCTTGAACATTTAATCACAAAATAAGGAATGTATCTGGAGCTCTGTGCATAAGAGTGTTACCTAGTGACATCCATTGGGACCCTGTATTTTAGCTTAAAGTACATACTTTAAAAAAAATGTTTCTGAGGTTATAAGGGTAAATGTTTTGGAGGAAGTTCCTGAAAACATAGGTCCTGTAGGAATCATACCCTTAATCCATTGGCTTGATGCAGTTTTCAGCACAATCAGTAAAATCCCACTGCCTTTGCTTGGCTTTGGATTAGACCTCAAGGGTCACAAACTGGTTGAACTAAGCAGTGGAGCAGATGCAAGCTTCCTCAACTTGCAGACCTTTCTACCAGATTCCTGTTCAGACTTGTTAGCATCTGAATCTCAGGAGTGCTTTCTGGAATATACATCTGCAGAAAACAGCAAATGTGTAAATTATTCTCTTAAATCTCAAAGTTTTACTTCTAAAAAGGGCAAAAGTAACTTTCCTTTTAAGGAACTCAGTACTAAGTTCACTTACACCTCCAGGCTTGAAGACCTCCTCTTTTGTGGGGTGTTTATGCACTCCTTATGCAGCTGTCATAGAACATTTTAATTAAGCAATACTCCACTTAAACTGCAGTCAGCCACTATGGCCAGGGTATGTTTCCTCTGCCCACCGTGGAGAGTTGGCTGTTCTAATTTTATTTGTTCAAATTAATGTGTTAACTCCCTCTGAGGAGGTAAGTAGTGTGTCACAGCTTGAGGCAGGACCTCTGCACACGAATCCTTTTAGTTCATAGCAGGATTCAGGCATGCAAATGTTGACATTTTGAAATTGTTTCCCCAGAAGGTCAAATTAGTATAACTGGCTACAGAAAGAAAACACATCTACCCTGATGCCTTTCATAATTAGACTAGCTAGGAATAAACCCAAGTGTTTGCCATTATACTCAAAGCTGTGTCAGCTGCTACTGGAATTACAATTGTTTATGGAAAAAATAAAACAAAATACTTGATTTTGAATATTTATTTGACATTACAGGGAAAAAAAAGGTTGAAATAAGTTTTGAAAACTTTGTAAAAAGTAGCGTATTTGTTGTACATGGATTGGTAATTCACTGTTTTCAAGACTGTGAGATATGCATTCTAGAAGGTTTTCAAATATATTTGTGTCAATGGGAAACCTCTTCTTCATCAGGACAAGGAGTCATTTCCCAGCCATCTTAGAAGTATGAATGTGGTCTGCAACAGAATGTCATGGTACTGCTTTGTAGTGTCTTTCTTGGGTTTTACTTGGTCATCAAACATTATAAACATGTAGGAACTATATTATGGCATTAGTTTATTCCAAATTTAATCATAATCTTGCTAGATGATAAGAAGTTTAAGACATGTTTAGTACATTTCACTTAAAGTGTTTAAGTTATATCCACATCTGCTGTAAATTAATTTGGGTGTACTAAAAGCAATAGAGCAGTAGTAATATCAGTTTCTAGTCTGCTGAAATGTGTCTTTAGAACTTATTTGGAACTACCCAGTGCTCCTTTAATTTGGAAACACTGAATCAGTGTCCTGTTCAATTTTAGGTGAATTGTAACTTCAATTTTTAATTTTTTTTCCCCCCCAAATCTCTGGAGTGTACCATTAACCACAATGTGTTAGTGTATGAGCATCAAGGAAAAATGTGAGTTCTCCTTTAACTTTCAGCAGGGATTTTGTGTGAATGTTCCTCATCTGTCAACAGTGAGTCATGTTGTCTTGGATCAATGTGGGCATTTGGAAGCCTGTGTGGCAGTTGACATACACATACACTTGAATATTGCACCCAAAGGAGTGTTCTTTTGGAGAGAAATTAGCAGAGTAACCAGTGGAGCTGCCGAGAATGAATAATATCATTGGGTCTGGAAGGGGAACTGGAAAGTGCCCTGCCTTTTCCCCCACAACATTCCAAGTTTTAATGCGCCCTTTACATGAACCAAACTTACACTGAAGCTACACAATGTGTTTAAGAAATTCATTAAATTCACATTGTGCTGGTGTGGCAATATGGTGCCAGTGGACAATGTTTCCTAAATCCAGGTGAAAAATGGCCCTGCTTCAAAGTGCACAAAATGTAAATAAATGCAGAGCGTGGAAAAATAAACTAGGTTAAAATTTGCAGTACATTTTGCAAAAATTGTTACATTTTGGTAATTCTCATTTTACATAATAAAGATAAGAAGGCAAACCCTGCTTTTCATTTCAGTGTGCCTGGACCATTTCAATGATACCTTCAGTCTACAGATCATTCTCTAAAGGCTTCTGTTCTGACAGGGACACAAAGTAAATTATACGAATGTGATCTCTGATTTCTGTCCTGGTAAGAAATGTGCAGTTCTTGTGGCTTGAGCAAAAATAATATAATGATTCTCATTTATATTCCACTGGAACTTCAGAAAAAAAAAAAAAACCCCTTCCATTATTTTTCTTTCCTCTTGCTAACACTGAGGATAATGATGCTATTGTGTTGGTGCAAGAAGAGCTACCATTTATTTAGATTGATGGGACACATAGGATCAGTGGTGTAGACTAGATCACCCTTATGTTAGTTCAAAGAGAGTGGAAAAGTATAAAACCTCTGGGAAAAGGTGGATATTTAGCATGGCAGGCAGCCACACCAGCTTCTTCCCCCTCCAAGTTAATTTCATTGAACATAACATTGCTTAGTTTTTGTTACTTTTGGAACAGTATTCTCTCTTTTTCAGCTCTAATTTGTGTGCTTGTAACCTCCCTCTTACTGACACTTGCTGCAGAAGGTGGAGATGTGGCTGGACATGCTGCAGTTGGGCCATGTCAGCTGAGAGCAGCCACCAGGAACCTGCTATGAGCCAGTTCAGGTGGGACTGGCCAAGTGGTCTTGGATCAAAACTTCATAAAGTTACTTTCAGCTGTCTTTGGATCCCCTTCTGAGGCTGCTCCTAGATAGAGGCTGATGTACCAGGTGATTTGTTGTTCAAACAAATCCAACTGTATTTACATTGACATGTCTTGGAGCAAGTGACCCTGTGCTCTGGGGTCAAGCACCCTGAAGTTGTGTCCATGGTTATTTTTCTCATTGTGCATTAAGCCCAGCCAGACAGGAGGTGCTACCTGAGTGCTGTTGATAATCCACTCTTCTTTTCCTCTTCCACCTCTACTGGAAATTGCTGATGGGTCTTTCTGAAGTTCACTTAAAAGATTGAATAAGGACAGGTTATTTCAAAACAAAAGGCATTTAGAAGGAACTAGGGGTTGAAATGCTGTTACAGAAACTGAATTCAATCAATGTGAAATGATGCTGTTTGCAGAAATTTCCACTCACCCAGGGAGGCCCCAAAGGCTTTGAGGAGGGGAGATGAAGAGGGGAGGAAGAAGGGTGAGAGAGGCACCATGGCCAGTTGAGAAGGGAGTCGCAGCAGTCATTTTGCTGAATTAGATTTCAAGTTTTGCACCTTCTCTTTCCTCGTCAAGACTCAGGTCATGGCTGCACTTTTATCCACACACGATTAGGAGGGGAAATATTTTGTCTCCAGCCACAGCCAAAGCAAACACATAATATGGTGTTTCCATAACCAGGGTTCTCCATAGAAGAAGATAACAGGGTTAGGTCAATCAGAGAGTGAGAGTTCCCCAGAATACTCTCTAAATTTTCTACAATTTGAATTTCTTTGAACTTGGTGAGCTAGAGGCTGTGTCTCTAAATTTAATAGCCTCTTAAATAGTTCTTTTTCTTTATTTTGCCACTTTGTCCCTTGAAACTATAACCAATTTTACCATTTAAAACAGCTCATGTCAAGAATTTCTACAGCTTAACTGTGTTTTGTGTGAAGTGGATTAAGACAAATTTTGTGTGGTTTTAAAACTAGTTAAAGCTCTTCACACTGTAGTTTCTTGGTGTTGTCAGCAAGTTTGCTTCTATGTAGTGAATTGTAGGTAGAAATGTATTCCTCCCAGCCTTTTTAGAATATGCTCAGTATCCAAAAATGAATGTAAAAATTGTATGTAAAGTTTACTTTCCATTTTGAATGTAGCAGTTAATTATAATTTTCTTGTTTCTTATTTGTGTAATAATTATAAAAATATGAAAAGTAGCTCTAGTTTGGATTGTGTAACTTGAAAGACATTTAAAATTTTGATTGATAGAGCAGTATCAGGCATGAGAGAATTCACTTTGATTTGAGAAATGGGGGGTTTGCTGCTGAATGATTAATTATTATGTTTATGACATTTGGATGGAAGGGAAAAACTGAAAATTCCTTTTTGATGCGCAGAAGATTGTAGGTGCAATTGGAAATATTTAATAATAATGTTTACTAATTTGTTCTAATAAACAAGAAATACATTACACATATTGCAGAACCACCACAGTCAGAATCTTTTATCCATGGTGTAAATCCATTGATTTTCATTAGGATAAATTAAGAGCAAACTTGGGCATTATCACTTTATTTTGGCATGGAAGTCGATGCAAGGAGGGTCAGGGGTTTCAAGTCCCTGCTGTGTTTTGCTGCAATTAAATTGCACAGTGAAGCTGTGTATCTGTATGTGAGCTACACAGGCTGCTTAACTGCAGTTGTTGCTTTCAGCCCCTTGCTGAAACTCATCCAAAACCTCACTTACAGATTAGAAGAAACAAGAGCTATCAGAAGAGAGAAGGATGTAAATCAAGCATGAATTTTACTCATCTGTTCTATTAATGTTAAAAGACAATTCCTCAAAGTGCTGGATATGCAATCAAAGTGAAGGGTGGAACCATTCTGGAAAAACAAAGTTTTAACAGAAGGAGTGTTGATAGCTATGTCTGAAATTAAGAATATGAGGTCACTGATATGTACCCGTATATGAAAACCTGGACACAGTCCATCTAAGCCAGCTGCTATATAAATTATAATGACTATAATGATTTACCTACTAGCAGGACTAACCCAAAGCCCTTTTTGCATCTTATTAATCAAGAGGACTTTGAAGAGTTGTTACCCAGATAGAGACGAGGGTTTCACACATGATTTTCAAGCATAAAAAGACCCTTTTTGAAGAAGGTCAAGTGCATTTTCCATCACAAATCTGCTGAAAACACAAGTGTTACTTATTCTATTTTGCAGTTTTGCAGATGCAACTAAATTTCCAGGGAAGGTTCCTAACCCTGTTGTTCATATCATATAATTCACCTTAGTAAAAAATTCGTGCAGGTTTATATTGTAAGCTCGGTAATAAAAATAAAATACATCAGAGAAGGCAGAGAAGGACTTTATAGAAGCATAGAATGGTTTGTGTTGAAAGGGACCTTGTAGAACATATAGTTCCAGGAGTATGGGACACCTTGCCCTGAGCAGGAGCATCCTGCACTACACCAGATTGCTCAGAGCCCCGTCCAACGTGGCCTTGAACAGTTTCAGGGATAGGTCATCCCCATCTTCTCTGACCAACCTGAGCCTCTGTCTTACTACCTTCATAGCAAAGATTTTCTTGCTCCTATCAAATCCAAACCTGCCTGCCATCATTTTAGGGCTGGTTTCATTTCCTACCTCTGCTGGATTTCCTCCACCCCAGTGTTTGAAGCTGCAGAGACACTCTCCCTTGCAGCCTCTTAAGCCAGTGGAAGCACAGACACTCTCACTTACTGATGGCTCACCCTCATTCTTACAGTGTCTCAATTTTGACATCTAAATCCTTTACAGACCTACCCCCATTGCTTGTCAAACAACAAAGTTACCCTTGAAAATAAAACCACCAATCTTTAAAAAAATTTCCACTGATATCCCTATGAAACTTAACAGCTTGTGTTTGTTAGTTCTTCTAAATGAACTAACTTATTTTTGAAGTACATTGATTTGGTACCTGAAAGCAGGATTTCTTTAATAATTAAAAAATACTTTAATACTTTTTCCCTTGGAAAGGAATACACTTGCATGAGGATCGGTTTTATCATGATTGCAACTCCACTATACATACGGATATTGTTGTTACTTTTGACTCCTAATAGTCCATGGTATGTAAATCACAATGACACTGACTGGATTTTTGACTTTCAGGTTCAGATGTTAGGAGGTTCTCTTTTCAGAAGGGAATATTCTAAAACACCATTGTATTTAAGTAGTTTTTTTTGCACAGTAGTCCCCAAACATCATGACAAGTTCTGGCATTATTCAGACAGTTTCACTTTTGTCTCAGTTTTTACTCAGAAATAATGGTTCTTTGGAAGATGAACCGACTTTAATAATAATAAATAAATAAACCTAAAACTTCTCAAATTGTACAAAAGTCATCATGTAGACATATTGTCCTTGCATTGTGTATGTATTTCATTGTCATGATTATGACAAAATATAATCATGTCTTTTGAGCTGACTTCAATTGCCTGAGAAAATCCTAATAATTCAACTTGCAGCTTCGTTGAATAACAATCAGATGAAGAGCAAAATCAATTCATCTTTGCTGGCTTCTTAGCCAGTGTTGTTGGACAGTGTGAGTACAAAAGTGAGTTTCAGGGTAACTCAGGTGCACTTGCACTACAGCATGGTCAATGTCTGGAGCAAGTAACGAACCTATAGAGAGCAGCAGCTCTTTTCCTGCCTTGCTTTTGTTCTGGTAGAAAAAGTTAATGAATTGGAAATCTGTGTCTTGCTTTATTTGGGAACAATCAGTAGGAATTGTGCTCCATGCTATGCTTGTAGCTCGACCATGCAGAGGATGGGATGTGACAGTCTTCCCACCTCATTCCTGCTTGGCCAAATTAAATACATCCCTGCCCTGGCAAAACAACTGTCTGTGTATTAGTCCCTGCAAAGGTGTTTGTGCCTCTGTGATAAGGATATTTAATGAGACAAGGCCAGTACTTTTTATAGATAAGGTAATCACTCCTTGAAGTTACAACTACCCACAAATTTACTTAATTGATAACCAGTACCGGTTCTGCTTGCTGGAGACTAACTTCATAGAAGTATCATAGAGAGAGTTGAAAATTGATTAACTTCTAACTAGATCTGATAACTGAGTTATTTAATGAACAGGATTTAATTTAGGATTTAGATGGCTGTTTACCTGTGCTAGCTCAGATGGTGCAATTTAAGGTCACACGGTGCCACATTGGGCTAACCAAACTCAGAGGGCTGAGTTAATATTCCTGCAGTGTTTTTAGTATTTGAGTTAGACTGCTTATAAACTTTGCATTAGATCATTATTTTACTGTATTACTACCACATTTTAAAGAACCTTGATAGTTATAAATCTCCTTAAGACCTGGGTGGTCATTAGTATGATGCACCACTTTCATTATTTCTCCTGAGGAGTTCTTATACCAGCACAAGTGGGAGGTAGCAAAGATGTTACCTACTCAAATCTCAAGACAGATGAATTTTCCCTTAGACAGACAATATCTTAGTAAAACCAGATTATGGTCTCCGTTTGCCATCATATATTCCTGTCTGATACATCACACACATACACACAAAAATGCAATAGGTAGTATGGGTAATGGAAGTCTGTGATTTTTTAACAATGTTGGCCTTAAATACTTGTGAAGTTCATGGTTAAATGTGTGCCATAACCTTTCTCACAAAGCTAAATTCATAATATGAGATGTTACAATAATTTTACAAATGTATGAGATCAAGCTTTACAGGTCTTTGTTTAGCTCACAGGTTAATGTTTCTCATGTTTTATAAGAAAACAGCTTATAGGGAGCAATAAGGGTAATCTGGATTCACTTTCAGAGACCAAAAGGACAAATAATACAAATAATAAAGGGAAAACAGGTTGGTTTTAAAAATCTAAATGCTTTATGTCTTTGAAATATCATGTGACCCCTTCAATTGCTCAAACCAAAAACACTTTAAGGGCTGTCATGTAGCTAAATAGTGCTGACATTAATGAGCTAAAATCTTCTCTCAGTTTTACAGTATAAAAAACATATGCATCAGTATTTTGAAGTCAAAAGATTCCATGCTTATACTGGTGCAACTGAAAGAAAACATGGGTGTAACATTCCTCCTTCCAGGTATCTGGTTTTAATCAAACTATACTCCTGGCCCTCAAGTTTTCTTTGCTGCAGTGGAAGGTAGGCAGGAGTGTTTCATTTAAAATGCTTGGTTTACATCATGATTGCACAAAAAACTGTATCTCTTGTCCTAGCTACCTCTAACTGAAAAATTGTAATAGTTCTCTGAACTGTGTTTCTGAACTATGTGTTCTCTCAGAAGCAAAGTTTTGCTCAAAAACAAATACTTTACTGTTTTTTTTCCTCCTTTTAGCAGAGTTCAGTGAAACCAGGTGATTGGCAACTGTTATGATAAGGTAGACGAAGAGGATGAAAGCTAGGACTGATTGAACAGCTGTGAGGGGCTCTGTTCCAATTGTATTTTGATTTCTGATAAGATAACCTTCCCTTTTCTCCCAGTGATTTATCTCATTCAAATTACAATAACACTGAATTGCCATCAACAACAAATGCTGTGTAGTTTCAAGTTTCTGTGACTCAGTCTAGCAAAAACCCAAAGGTGTTGATTACAAGTTTTCATGTTACATTTCTAAAAAAGGATAAATCACTTATTGCACTATGTGATCTCATATACTTCATAAGCCTGTTTTTGGTTTCATTTGAGATAAAACTGATCACCTTCTGGTATTTCCAAGCAGCATAATTCTAAAATTATCTGAAAGCATAAGTTGTTGGTTTTTTTTTTTTTTTTAGAGGGGAGGGTGTTGATAATTTGTATGTCTCTTTATTCTTCTACTCCTAATATAAAATCAAAGACTTACTGGTAAAAATAGTTTGGAAATATTGCAACAGTTTGAATATCACTTGAAGTCATATAATCTGACCAGTTAAACTAAAAGATGTAACAAAACAAATGATTCTGCAATTATTCTCCTCCCCCAGGTGAAATGCTAGAAAGACAAAAAAAGGATTAATTAAACTTCCTTGTTTTATTTTATAGAAGTTTGAATTGTACCACAGACTGTAAGTTTTTTTTTAATTAGGGTGGGTGACTGAACCATCCTCCTCACTAAGGACTAGATCTTAAGGTCCCAGTGATATCTGAGGTGTCAATAAAAGAAAATAAGTGTGGTAAAAAATAGTTAAACCCTGGGTGGGGGAAAAGGAGTTGTTCTCTTTCAGGCTATTGGCCATTTTACTAAGCATTAGACCTGGCATGGGGTCAAACTCACCTGATTTCAGATTAGTTTTCCATTATGTATGGAAATAGTCCACTGAAGTATCTCACTGTGTTACAAGGCCATTGTCATGCCTGGGTGGAGACTGGATTCCCAACAAGTAGGATGCCTTTTCCATGCTTATATTGCTGGTTTTACCACATAGCTCTGCTGGCTCATGCCTTGCAGGAAGCTGTCTTGATTTCCTGCCAGTCCCTGCCTTTTCCATAGCTGTTTGACTGGGGCAGAAGTCACCATCTGCACTCATAGCAATGAAATGGGGAAGCTAGAGGAGAGGTTGGATGTTAAAATACCCACTCCTTTCCTTGCATGTATCTAAGAATTCAGCAAATAATTACTCAAAGAGTAATGACTAATTTACACCTGGGATTATTTAGAAAGATACACATGCTGATATACAGAACAGGCACAATATGCATCTGTGTAAGCAAGAAATGCATGTGCAAACATGCAGCCACCTGATCCTCTGTAGCCAAAGTAGAAGCCTGGCGAGAGAAGAAGGAAATGTTCTAGCATGACATTGTGGGAGGCACTGCTCACAGTTCAGCAAAATCCCTGTTTGATGGCATAATGGCATTGACTCATCTTTTATGTGCTGCTGGGAGACCTGCAGCGAGATGTTATCGCTGCTGGCAGAGGAGTGCAGGTGGGGAGTTCTGTGCAGGCACAGCCCACTCGTTGGCTTGGCGCGCGTGTTGTGCCGCTCCCTGTGCGCGCCGGGCGCTCCGCACGGCCACCAGGAACACCACACGGCCAGACCCGAATCCTGCTGAGGGAACTAGGAAACCTTCACTCTGGGTTTCAGAGAAATTGATGTGCCCTTTTGACCCTCATCAACAAAAACAGTCTTGGTGCGTGTCATTGTGAAGTCTGTAACAGGGACCTAGGCCAAAGCCCACAAATTTTTTAAGTTGTTACACAGACAAACTCCCTCTCGCTAAAAAGATTAAAGATGGTTTGCCTGCTAGTAGATAAGTGAAAAATAAGATGGTTTTCTTTTGTTATGTTCTCTTTCTGACAAACTCCACTGAGGGAACACAGACATAAAACAAGATTTACAGTGGAATACCAACCATGGATAAAGCAAACTTCAGGATCTGCATGATTGTATTCATCTTAGCTATAGCTGTGGTTTTCTGGCTTATTCTTAAATGAAGAAGTGTGATAAAAATAAACCAAATCTACATTCCTTGCACATGCATATCTCCATGGATTTCACAGCAGGAATTTGGCCCTCTGTGTGTATATATACACTATTAAGTTACAATTCCATTAGCAAATTAAATAACCATGTATTAAAACGAAGGCAAGAGTTAGGGACTGGTTTTCTTCTGTAAATTTGCCAGCTCTATCTGGCAAAGTGAATGTTCTGACACAAGTCAGACTGGATCAACAGACACATCAGTTAATAGAAGACCATGCAGAGTCTACAGAAAAGCACATTGAAAAAGGTCAAATACTTCAAGCTCGGACACTGGCAGAGAAAAGAGACTAGGATGGAGCAAGTAAGTCAGGAATGTTAATTAAAGCTAGTTGAAGTGGTTATTAGGGGCATCTAGCCCCAAAACCCTGAGAAAATAAATTTCCACCAGGTTTCAGCAATCATCATATTCATTATAATATGATTATTTTTTAAGATCTGGTGCATTTGAAATTGTTAGTTTGGGTCACCTGCAACACTTAACAATTGTGGGAATGAAGGACCAATAGCAAAAGCAATGACATCTCTTTTATCTTTAAAATACCACCACCCACTTTAAATCTACCTCATACAGCATTTCATAGTTGCAGTGTGCAGTGGGTAACTGTATAGGGCTCATTCATTCCTGTTCAAAGCTACAGACATGACTGCAGCTGAGGATGTGTCAAAAGGAAATGAGAAAATTATCTCAGGGCAATTACTGAAGAAATTCTCTGGGAAATTACTGAAAAAATGGTAATGATACATCTTTGCAATAAAAATAACTGCGTAGATCATAGAGGAAGTAGGAAAAAAAAAACCCAAAGAACTTTAAGAACAGGCAACCATTACCTGTCTGCATAGGTCATGGCTCGGCCAACATTTAATAGTAAGGAAAAAAAGGGAAAATATTTAGGCTATGCTAGTAGACAGTATTAATTTCATTGATTGATTGAATGCATTCATCATTTCCTCTTGTCATTACAATGCAATCTTTGTTGTAAATCTTGGTTTATGTTATCACTGATCATCCACTAACCTTGCCAGCATGAGTGATCAACTCTTAGTAGAATTGATGGATGCCAGTGCCCTTCTGGGATTGAGCCCTGTCTTTGCTCTTTCTCTCAGCAATAGTCACTCATTGGATACTGAAGACACGGGATAGTAAACACTTTAAAACTAATGAATTTGAGGAAGTGGAATACTTAATTTGTATTGATTGTGCAAATGCCATTGCTTTGCTCTTCAGCACCCTGTTTCATAGTGGCCTGTAAAGCCACATTCATCACTGGATGAATACATATATGTTAGCATAAACAGCAGAGGAACTGCAAAAAATACTTAGGATTTCATCTCTTACTTGTGATGTAGCTCAAACCTATCTGAATTAGTAGTGATTGAGTCATCAACACACAAATGACATTTTTCTCCTCAGCCTATATTTTCAAACTGATTCCTGACAGAGAGAAACCTGATGTCACATGATTTAAAATACACTGCTTGAAGCAAGTCTAGGCCTAATCTTTTGGGCAACAGACCCTGGAAATCCAGTTGTTGTCTGAAAAAGTCAGTAATGCGAATATGACACATACTGAATTAAAACGTAGAAGAAATGTCCCATTCTTAGAGAAGGCAATGGTATTTGGCTTTTAGTTTGGCTTTAAATTGCATGTTCATATAAAAACTCAATAATGTTTGGGTTGCATGCTCTGAAAGTCACAGAAAATGAAAAAAAAACAACAAACCTATATATATTTCCCTGCACAGCCACACCTGGTCCTTTTAAGTTTTACTGTGGAGACTTATGTAGAGTGAAGATGATGATGTAATTTACTCTTGGCCATAATAAACCTTAGACTCCAATGCTCTGATCTCACATTTTTCATTAATACTAGAAAAGAAAATGTCAATCACCGTCTGTAGATGTGAATATTTAGAACTCTGCATTAGAAAAATCATATCAGGCTTCTTTTAAGCCAAGTAGCTGTGTGCCTAACTGATCTCATTTTCATTTTTATCAGTTTTACCTTTGTGTAACGTCAACTTCAGCAGACACTTGTCTTTACGCTGCAGTCACAAAGGGCAGAATCATACGCATACGAGTTCAAACCAACAAAGATGAAAAAATTACAAAGGTTTTTGACAGCTATATTATAAGAAAAATGATCAGATACAGATGACAGCAGAGCATTTCTAGCCAAGAAAGAGTTTTAAGATGAGTTAAGCAATCAATCATTTACATCACTCACTATTCAGTAAGTCGACATTCAACATCTGAATCAGTCATTACAGAGTAAAGAGAATTAGTAAAGTCTCTTACAAAATGCAAATAAGTGAACTGGAGGACAATAGAGTCAAATTCTAGAACTTGGCAGGAAGCCATAAGAATTATTTTGACAAGACTGCTTGAGGTAATTTGATTGTTACATTTAAAAGAAAAATAATTTTTAAAAAGTGAGCTTCAGTCTTGAGCAGTATAAGTTTGTGATATAAACGTATTTAGTGACAAAAAGTGTAGAATAAGGAACAAAATATGGTGTCTGCTCTGATGCTTTACTGCACTGCTACATGAATTAACTATTTTTGGTGGTAGAGAGAGTTTTTCCAAATATGTACAAAGAATACTAACACTAAAAGCTATCCCAAATGGTATGCAACTAACAGTGTTTGTCTTCCTTGAATATGTTGCCTACTAATGTTTTTGCAGAGTTTCAACCTGCTTCAAAATCCACCTGGTTAAGTGAACATCAAAAATAAGTTTAACATCTGCAGAGCTGCAAAGCTGCAGGTGTGAAATTCTGTAAAATCATAAGTATCACTATTACCTAGGTCCAAAGAATCCCTACCTAACATCTTCCTTGTTAATACAAAAGAATGAAGGAAAATGGGTTGAAAATTAGGCAGAAACTTAGCTTTAACAGCAGTTTCTTCTTGATTTCTATCAGTATATGATATGCTATCTTACACTCCTCAGTTGGAATAATGGTGGAAAATGGGAGTGATCTTACTGCAAAGTGAAAAGCCATAGAAGGTAGCTGCACTGTTAGATGAATCCTAGACATTTGGGCATTTGGCATGTGGTCTGAGAGGAATTACATACATCCTTGACTTGCAGATGTGGCAGAATTGATGCAGACATTACATACCTGAAGCTCTGGCCATGTCCTCTGGCCATCAGCCCTTGGATGCTGATGTATTCACTCCTTTCCTCATCTGTCTTTATGGCTCCACCAATGGAACTGCTCCTGCTCCTACAACTGGATGTTTGCCTTCATAATTCACAAGCTCAGGGCTTGAACCATGTAGGATTTGTTATCATCAGGAAACTTTCTTGTTGATGACTTACTAGTGGAGACATGCCTTTAAATGATAGAGATGGTTTGGTTTTGGTCCTGATATGAATATACATAGTCATAAAGAAAGTGTATTCTCATGCATATTTATACTATTATGGTTTATACTAATTTATAGTAAAAATATTTTTCAGAAAAATGTGTATGACTTGGTTAAAGTTTGAATAGATAAGATGATTCTGTGGATCCTTAAAAAAATTCTGTCCTTAGTAACTGCAAATCTCTGTGAGGAATATCAGAACTAGAAAATTACCCTTGGGTTAAAAAAGAAGCAAGATTACTTTCTCTAGTTAAATTCTTCTTCCAAGCAAGGGAACAACATGCTGCTGTGTGAGAAAACTCAGAATATAATACATTTAAGAATAGGTGCTACATGTTATTTTATCTCATCAGCTAGTCATTCTTATCCCTTTTCTCGTAACTTACAGATCTTTATGAAATAGTTTCTTCTGCTGGAAATAGATTTTATGTTTAGATGTGGTTGTCAGCCAGTTATCCCCAAGTTTATCCTTTCAAATCTCATTGATTGGACAAAATTGAACTTTGACCCACAGTTGATGAGCTACATGGATAGAATTTTGCCACCTAAAAACTCATACAGATTTTTAATTGATTTCACTGTTGTTTTGACCTGTTTGTAGAGTTGAATCTCACAAGCAGTTTGGATGCTTGAAATAAAAACATTCAGGGGCCCAGCATTCACTTGTTTCTACACCATAAGCACAAATTCCTAAAATTATATCCGTACAAGTCAAAATACAAGTCTCTATTTCATTTGACCATATTAACAACAAAAGTATTACCTTTATCTTACAGAAATGTTGGAATCCAACAATATAATCAATTTCCATGGACTAGCTAATAGCTCCAGTTACCATACTTTCCTCTTGGATGAAGAACGTGGTCGGCTGTATGTTGGAGCAAAGGATCACATATTTTCTTTCAACCTGGTTAACATCAAGGAATATCAAAAGGTATGTTCATTCATGTTCTGTACAATGTAAATATGTACTTTGAATGTTAAAGACTCGTCATTACTCAGACTGTGTTGTGCACTGTTGGAATTATGTAGTAAGTGTTTGGATTTCAGGAATACTGTTGCAACAAAAATATTTGCTGACTCTATGAAAAGAAATTTATAACGAGCCTGTGACCTTTGACTATATAATCTACAATATTTTTTTTTCAGACTACACAAAATAAGTAAATGATAAGTGAATAATCCAGCTATTCCCCAAACAAGACATACTTTCATGGCAACTGCTAAAAAAGCCAAGCATCTGTTATGACAGTTTAACCAGAAAGGCCTTACTGCTCTGTATGTGTCAGATAAAAGAACTTGGTAGTCCAAGTGCTGATTTCTCTTCTCTAACCCAGCACTTGTAGATACTCTGCTCTACTGCTTAGGAACCAAAACTGCTCTACTGCTTAGGAACCAAAACAGTTCTAGTATTAATAAAAGAGAAACAAGTCCATAAAACATTGCTGTTCTTGATGGAGATTGTAATTTTCCAGTAAAAGTTGGTGACTAATTAAAAGCTGACAAGCAGTTTAGTGTCATTCTTCTGTTGGATTCCAAATAAATAATTTTTTCTTTATTTTATCAAGACAAAATACCAAGAGAGTAAACAATGAGATAGAGGTTTGATTTGTTATATTAAGTATTTCGATGGCACATTTTAAAATCCAGAGAGTACTCTTTTATGAGAGATATATTGCTTCAATACCGAGGGATTATTTTTTTTTCTTAGTGTTCCTGACCTTTTGGCCTTTTGACTATTAGCTTCCTAAGATGATAGCAATAAATACTTTGTGTTTTTTGTTCAGAGGGAAGACAGGCTATTCATTTGTATTCTCTAAGGATAACAGGATAAAAGGAAAACTGAGTATTTTCTTTTCTATTCTCTTTAGAGCAGCTATAAAGGAAACTAGCTATTTATTTGAATTCTCTGAGGGATCAATAGCTTAATGTGCAAAACATCTGGAATAATTAAAGGAAAGAAGGTGTTTCCATTGCAGAAAACAGCTCTCTAAAGTGGGAGTGATTGTATTTTACATCCTTACATATTCAGATACTTTTAGAACGCTATTTGACTTTATATACAAATATTAAAATATTAAGTAAAAAATTGCTGTCAGTAACATGGTAATGTGTGTTAGCAACAGACTTAGAGAATTTAAACTAGATTTAAGAATAGGCAAAAGGCATTAAGAGTTTGAGGATCTGTTTATTAGAGACAAGAGAGTCATGTAAGAAACTTCAGTCAAAATTACAATGCAGCCAGTGCTGCCCTTGAGCTCAAACTTCACCAGTTGCTGCTTCTACCGTCTAAGAAAACTCCTCAGGTTTCTGTCTAAATGCTGATGGCAACATCAGTACTCAAAAAGCCAAATTTTTCAATGTACTGAAACTAGTTTTACTTAGCTGTCTTTTAACCAAATTAGGGGAAAAGGTTTTACTGTGAAACTAAGGAAAAAGAATATCTGGCTTGAAATACACTGATTTGAAAAATACTGAGGTTTTTGTCCAAAACTTGAACTAAACTTGAACCAGTCCTTTTGGGATATCTGAGAAGTTTGGTTAATGTTTTTCAACCTAGTAAATTTAAATTTTCACATCTCTGCACATTTTAAACTGAGAATAGCAACAGGAAGTAGTGGGAATCCTCTGAGAGAGAATGTGCTCATAAAATTTTCAGCTTTATTTTATAGACTTATGATACTCGATTGCTGTTTGGATTTCATTAAGAAAAGTTTGAATTTAAAAAATGGTGCAAACTGTATTTTCAAATATCATCTACAACATCTCCTTTGACCCCTTCAATCATCCACATTCCATCTTTTTTTTATTATTTTGCCTTTTGCTTTCTATTAACAAACTATATTGAACACCAAGGCTGTAATCCAGACTTAAGGCCATTCATATTGCATTATCTGAGGCTCCCAAATGAATAGCCTGGCATTTTATGGGAAGATCATGTTTTATTCTATATGTAATTCCTAAAAGCTTTTCAAAGAAACATGAATAATTGACTGTGAGGGTCTCTGGATTTTCTCTGTATGAGGTGAGATCCATTTTCTGCTAAGCAAACACTACAGAAAACCAAGGTTTAGGATTAGTTGTGTTAGGGTGGCTCTATAGGAACACCATAAATATTTCTAGTTTGATGGTGTGATACTTGTCAAATATCATGGATCCTTTTTTATTATTTAATTAACTAAACTAGCAAAAGAGTGAACTATTAGATACACTGAAGAAGCATTTCTGATGCTGGGACTCTAATGTGAGATTGTATTTCCATTACATGAGATTTAAAAGATTAAAAGAACACTCAGTCAATGGAGAGTCAACCCTTTTATCATTAGGACTGGAGATTGACAGATGAAATTTACAATGCAGGCTTAAAAAATGTTTTTACTATGACACCTATTCCTGTTTTTGTTCCCAGTATTTCATTTCTTGGTTGTGAAATTTTAAGAAAAAAAATGAAATAAGGAAAAGAATGGGGGGAAGATAAACTGGATAAAGGGTCTATGTAAGCATTTGCCCTGCAATTTGTAAATGGTGAAGCATGAAATAACACAATGTGATTTTTGTTTTGTGTCTTTAGATTGTTTGGCCTGTATCACATTCCCGAAGGGATGAGTGCAAGTGGGCTGGAAAAGATATTGTGGTAAGTACAAATCTTTTTTAGCATTCTTTTTTCCTTTTATAAAACATTGTAAATATTTTATTATGTCCTACTGTGTTAATTCTTAAAGTATTTTTCCTACTCTGTAAGGTCACATGTCTGATCATAACTTCACTCTTGAGCTTTCTCAGTCCTCTTGTACAGAAAGTTTGTCTTCTTTACCAAGGGTTTCAATTTATAAATGGAAATCATGCAGATGAAATAGAATTTGTATACCAAAGGAAAAAAAATCAGTAAGAAAGAAGAAATATCAGAATTAGAAATGTTAACCCTTCCATACTCATCTCCTGATGAGCAGGTACATAATGCTTTGACCCTTTTTTGCCCTGCTCCAGGTCCCAGTCCACAAGGGAGTTTCCATGAAGTGCTTTCTCTTTGTAGCATCTCTCTGGAGCCAGTGGGTTCCCCAGAGCTCTCTCCTGCATGGAGTTCATAGCAATATTGAGGTCAAAGTGGTGTAAATATTCTGCATCAGTTTTGGTGCCTCAGGAAAGACACTGCTACACCAGACATCCTTTTCTGAACATTTTCCTTCATTCCTGTGCACATCCTCTTCCCTGTATTTATGAGGTAAGAGAGACATAGCCAGTAGCCCCCAAATAGCAATCATTCCACACTGACAGTAACTGTCTTCTGTATAGGAACAGTGTGGGAAATAGGGCTGAAGAAGGGGGAAAACAGATAAAAAATACATGCATGCAATAAGCCAAACAAATACTTGCATAGCAAAGCCAAATGGGAAATCATCTTGGTTGCCAAGGTATAAGTGAGAGTGGAACTTGGCCCCATGTGTGTATGCTATTGGCCTGATTTTCAGAGATGATTCTGTAAAATATTCATAATGCCAACCATATGCCTCTGGAGAGCTCCATTTGAATAATTTCCTAGGTCATAATAAAAATAGTCTCATCAGTCTTTACCTAGGCTATAGAGGAGAGTTGTCTTCAAAAAATGCCATCTGGGACCAGTAGAGGTAGATTGGGTAAAAAGTGGGAAATATGGGCTAAGCTAAATATGTGATGGGACAGCTGAAATGCCAGATACCTAGGCAATCTCATTACATAGAAATAATGAATTTAAAGTAATCCATAGTCATGTCCACAAATAATTTTCAGGAGTACTTTGCAAGGTGAAGCTTAGAATATCTGATATTCAAGGTTAAAAAAAGGGCTAGTGTTAAATATATGAGCAAATTAACCAACCTTCCTGCTTCATTTCATATGATATTACATTAAGTAGATTTCTGGAGTAAAAACCTAGAAAACTAATAAGAGATTCAGTAGCTAGCATGAAAGAATATTCTGAATTTTTTAAATAAATATTTTTAGAATTTCACCGTAGTAAGAAAGAGTATGCTTTATACATTTCACTAAGCTGATTCTAATTCAGCTTAGTTCTTTAAAATTGTAGAAATACACATTCTGGGGTAAGCTGGCAGGGTCAGGTCCCCATCTGACTGGGATGAGCTTCAGAGGACTGCTTATATTGTAACTTTTATTCACCTTGATTCTTTTGCTCACAGTGATGGTAGAACAGGTACACCTGCTGATCATGAGTAGGTGAAGCCCACACCACTCTGAGTGCAGTGTGTGACCCTGGCAGCAAGTCCTGTAAGGTTATTTGGGGTGGGGTTTTGTTTGGTTGGTTTTTTTGTTTTGTTTTTGCTTTTTTTCCAATTTTAGAGTTCTCCATAGGAATAGGTGAGAAATAAAATAAACACATAGGTGACTAGAAAGAGGGAATACATATCTTGATGTGATCAGAACATTAAGTATTTACAGCTACCTTGCCATAAAACAGTGCATTACAAGCAACGTATTTAATGCAACTGCTTTAACTCGAATTACAGATAATTAAAAAAACTTATTATTCCTCCCTTATTTATTCCTTAAAGCCATTGTCAGTACCTTGGGAGTGTGAAATATAAAGGCCAACAGACTCTCATTAGAGGGAACAGGAGAAAAAGAGGACAAATAAAGTGACATACAAATCAGGCTTGATATAATACTGCTTTCAGCATGTACCACTGCTGAGATATTATATACTCCTCACATGTGACAGCTCAAAACTTTCTACATGACAGTCTGTACTTCTGCATTGAGGTATTTTTTTTTTTTTTTAAAAACCCTCCTTTTAATTATTGATCTCCAGGGTAAATCGGTGCTGAAAATGCAAGACCCCACTAATGGGCCAGGT
The DNA here is from genome assembly GCA_037013685.1 of Acridotheres tristis. Classification (NCBI taxonomy): domain Eukaryota; kingdom Metazoa; phylum Chordata; class Aves; order Passeriformes; family Sturnidae; genus Acridotheres; species Acridotheres tristis. Next base: position 8,439,184 of record CM072885.1, read on the forward strand.
GCAGTGCAGCAGCTGCAGCACAAGCACAACCCCGGCCCTGCCCCACTGCTAACCTCAGCTATGACCTCTGAGATTTCCTCTCATAATTATAAGAGGTAATTCAGCCTTGTTTTCACTCCTTCAGAGGGATTCCTTGTCCTGGTGCTGTCAGTCATGCCCATCTCAGCACAGCAGGTTCGTGGCTCAGGATGGTCCACACGGGATTTGAGGGGAGCAGCCAATGGGGCCCATTCCTGCTACCCCTTTGTCACTTAAAAAGTAATTTTAATTTCTGCTTTTAAAGGGCTTAGTGTATGTTAATTACTTAAGCTTTACTCACTGTTTAGGTAGATAAAAGTTTTAAAGTGTGCTTTGGATTTCTTTCCATATGAGTAAGCTGAGAAGAGTTGCTCAAAGACTTCTCTCCAGCTATGCAATACTTACTTAGAGCAGGACTTCTCTGAAAAAGGTTAACTGCTATGCTTTCCCTCGAAATACAGATATTTTTCCAATAAAATAGTAATTACTGACCCATGTAAGTACTTAGTATTACAGTATATTTCCATTTCCTCAGTACAGAGTATCACAAGCACCAAAGTAACATTGTTCATGAAAAATTAAAGGCTATAAATAATAAATAGGATATTTGCTTACGTAATTCAACTAAATGAGGAATTCTGTGAGGATTTCTTGCTATTCTGGACTTCAGTGTCTTATTTGATCTATTCTGGTTTCTGTTAGTCCTGTGAATATTTCTCATGATTCCTGGCCAGACCTTGGTAATGATCAAAGAAGACAAAGTCTCTACAGAATAATTCTCAGCTTTTATTCTAAACTTACAGAACAGTCATGCTGCTAGTCCTATTCCTCACTGGTGAGTCTCAATATTTAATTTAAAAATGCAATAGTCACCTGGGCCCCTACAAATATACATGGCAACCTCTGCATTAAATGTGGGATAAATAACAGGTAACTAATAGGGATATCATAAACCAGCAAAACAAAGCTTGGTGGTTTTCAAAATCATCAGAAACACTAGTTAGTTTTGCAGGTATGCATAGAGCAAGGATATATTCCTGACTGGAAACCTCATTTAGTCCTTAAACTGTTAATTTGCCATTGCGTTGAAAATCTTGGCTGCTTTGGCTGTTTAGTTCAATACAGCTCTGCATTAGATTTGCACTGTAGCAGTAGTTCACAAATTACACAATGAATCGGAGAAATTCCTATAAAAGGGTACAATACGTTTCTGTGACCTGAAAGTTTAAAAAACATGTTTCTGAAGGGCACCTTAGGATGTTATTTTCAAGTGTGATTTGATTCTGTCCAATTTATTTAGCCACTTTTAAAGATTCCAGGTCAGATTAAATTGTTGAAACAGTCCCTTCTGCCCTTGACATGTATAAATGTATACAATTTTAGCAGGTGCTTTAACAAAGTCACATAGGACAAGCTGCACGGTGGCAGACTCACGCTTTGCACGCTGTAAGGTATCAGCTGCTTCTGGTGAGAAATGGACATTGATGCACAAACAGAATCAAAGAGTACCAAGTACTTTTACTTGGTTCCAGCAGGTTTGTACATCTGCTCTGTCACATGAGCACAGTTGATCCATACAGGTCCAGAAAGAGTCACACTTTTGTGTACACAGCTGAAATGTACATTCACATGTGGGTAAGCACTGACTGTGTTATAATTTCTAGGAGATAGGCATCTACCTGGGCTATTTAATTGCAATTAAATTTTACCTAGTTATTATCTCTCACCCGATTCCAACTGTACTTAATTTTTTTATACTTAATAGTTCTCTTGACAGTGATTTGGAATCACTTTAGATCAGAAACCTATTTCCAGTGACAAAGCAGCAAGGCTCTTTACACATATTTTATGACAGAGCCATATTCTGTGCATGCTTATTTGCATTCAAGTGTGGCTAGCACTTAATTGTTCAATATATTGTTCATGCAAGTAGAATGACATGATTGTAATTTAATTCACCGTTTGTTACAGTAATATATTTAAAGCCAGAATGTTCATATGCGATCTTGGTTTATGCTTTCTTCAAAGTTTTCCATCCCCTCCCTAAAATATAAGAAGGCAGAGGATTGATCTGTAGGCTTATGGATCCATCAGTGTGCAATGATTTAATTTGGAAAGAAAGAAAAAACCAAAAGAACCCAGAAAGTAAAAAGTGACTCAACAAGTGTCCCACAGCCATATCTGATGATACTTTGGAAAAAAATATAGTTGGCAATAATTGAACATGAGTTCCTTTAACTCTTTTTATTACTGTTGTTGCCTTAGGGAAAATAGAAGAACATAGAGGCAGAAAGTAAAAGTAATTATTTTCATCTGTTATTGTAAACAAAGATCTAAAGAGGGAATCTGAAAATTAAATATACAATGCTGGCTGGATCTAGAAAGCATGTTTCTGAATTCATCTGACAGGCACATTTTTTCCAGTCAAATTATCTCTGGCCCTTTGGGTGTGCCAAATACAAGTTCATTCCTTTCTGTCAGGGTCCTTCCTTTGGAGGACATCTACAGCCAAATTTCCAGCTTTTCCACCACCAGCCTTTATTGCCATCCCTTTTTCCTTTCTGGCTTCCTGTCTCCAGCACAGCAGTAAAATTCTTTAGCAAAGCCTAAAGACCCAGGATGCCTATCCAGCTGGGGAAAAGAGAAAGGTGAATGTCTCCTGGGAAGAAGGGGAAAATGAGTAAACATCCGAAACAACAGGTCTCAAATGAGTTTGGGGACAGAATTTACACTCAGTATAACCTGCTACAAGAAGAAGAGTGTTTTTTTGTGATAAGTGTAAGATATATAATGCCAGAGCATATTCCCTCTTACTCTATCAACTGCTCAGTTTTAGTAGGCTGGGTTTTTCAGCTCGAGGGCTGCTCACCCCATCTTCTTGTCCATATTCTTTAATGTGGACACAATTTCCTACCAAAGCATTCCTTACCATTTGGGAGATGAAAGAGTGAGACATTTGTAAGCAGTGAGCAGCTGCAGTGCTGCTGCTTTGGAAAACTGTTTTGCATAGATGGCAAACAAAAGAGAAAGACGTGGGGAAAAAACCTCTCAAAACCTACAGCCCCTTCACTCAGGGGTGAACTGGGCTTGGCAAAAAAGGAGTTAAGGACATTAGCATCTTTCAAAGGCCTGTGGAGCTCTCAAACAATCCCCCCCAGAAACTTCTGGTACTGCCAGCTCCAGATCTTGGATGGACCCCCACAAGACCCCAGCATAAAGGCTTATTTATGGTATATTTCAGATGTTGATCCTACAGCTTGTGTTCATTTAGGCATTTGCATATATTTCTTTCTGTGAACTGACCAAGGAAAATCAGTTACTGCAAGGTAATAACTTGCGTCCTTATACAGAGGAAGAATTAAGTTGGCAGTTGTTCATCTTTTCATATTTTACCCATTTATGTATCATGGGAAGTCATTTAAGTCTTTCAGTATGGGGAACAAATCGATATAGATCAAGGACAAAGCTAATTTTCCGATTTTGGGCTCATTTTCCTGTTATAGGTGTGACTATAGAAATTTGCTTCTGAAGGAAATTTAATATTCAGAAGATTTAATACAGTCTTGCAGAACTGTTTTCTTTGTTGCTTTTGAAATACAAAGTCAGAGTTAGAAAAGGGGAAGTAAAGGAGAAATGAAGGAAAAAAATCTTCCCAAAATTACGGGGTTTAATTTTCTATCAATATGTGTTCCTCATGAGCCCTCATTTGGCCTTGGCAAAGTCTGAGAATTATTTATGGCTGAGTTTCCAGCTATTGCTATTTCAACTGTTGTTGGGTAATTCCATGTTATGATTTACTGCACCCCAAGATAGACAGAGTAAATTTATTCTTCATACATTTCTTTCCAGAAAAACACATTAACTGTATGACTGGTAGAAATGATAGATAAGTTTAGTCCCTGCTTTGTTTCAGGGCTTCAGTCTGGATCTCATGAAGCTAAAGAAAAGCCTTTTCTTTGGTGCCAGTCCCTTTTTTCCTCCCCAAATTTGTTTCATATTGTGTCTATTTTCTTTGTGATTATCTATTGTTTTAATTAAAGTTAATTTTAAAATTAAGGATAGGTCTGCTCTGAAAGATCACATATCACAGTTCCTTTATACTCAAGACGTGGTCACTATATAACTATGAACTTAGGCCACAACTAATTTTTTCTGTAGCTCTCTTGCTTATATCTACCAAAAATCGGTCTGCTGAATTTCTCCGTGCTGCACACAAGTTAAAATATTGGTTTTTTTTTCCTTTTGCAGTAACTCAGAGAACTAAAGGGAAATCTCTTAAAATAACCTAGGAAATAAATGCTTTTTTTCCTTACTTTTTTTGTTTGTTTATTCTTCTTCTGACTGAATGGTGGAATCTCTGTTATTTTAAATGATCTATTCATCTCTTATTCCCTTAGGTAATTCCTTTCAGATTGACATTTTCCAAAAACTTTAGGTTACTATACGTGTATCATAAATGTATATATAGACAGAGAAAAATATCCAACCAACAAAAAGATTAAAAAAGCCTACCAAAACCACTCAGCAAATTCACATTTCAGCAATTTTACTTGGGTGCCAAATTTTTTACTGAATGGGAATTTTAAGCTTCTGTCACTTAAGGTTTCTCTGGTTCAGCATCTCTCTGTGGTGTCAAAGCAGTTTAATATCCCCACAGAAATTTCCAGCTTCCCACAGTAAGACACGTGTAACCTCCTAGAGCAGCTTACACAGTGTATTTATTTACAGTCACACACACTGCTAAGCAACTGCCCCTTGGAGATGCCACAGTCTTTTATTTCATTTCAACACTTCATGGCTTTACCTTCACTTTTCAACACACAAGTTTGGAGTATACTTATCTGAGGTGGCTGTGAGTGGAAGTCATTAGAGAATATGTCTGTACTATACTGAAGGAAAAAAAAAAAAAAAGAGGCAAGCTGACTGATCTGGAGCTTCAGTATCTTACATGCCTGTAACAAGCTTGGCAATTCGTTTGTCTGAAATACTCCACCCAATTAGCAGGTGTTGATCCAATTCGGAAAGGCGGGGTGTAATCTGATTTCTCCAGGAGACAGGTGATTACTCCACCCAGATGGAAGAGATAGATGAGAGAGACTCCTTAGATCTAGGCTGTGGTTGCAACTTAAATTGCTGCTGGGCTTGGTGAGACTGCCTGAGCTGAAACCCAACATTAGTGTTCATTTCTTTGCTAATAAAGCTGTGCTCATATTGTGGAGCAAGTTTACTCTATAGAACAAAAGTTATGGTCAGAAAAGAACTGGCTTCTGCTTGACCTCAGAGCTTCCCAATATTTTGAATTATTTCGAAAATAAAGGAAGCTTGCTAGAACTCATGGAAAGGTTTCATGTAAAACAGTCATCCTATGCCTGCAAAACCCAAAAAGCCACTTGTTTGCTGGACTGCATCCAAGAAGACTTTGGTTTGTCTTCTTAACTGTGTATTAACCAGATGTAAAAAAAATGACATAATCATTAAATCAAGTATTTTTGCTGAAGCCTTTTCTTGGCATCCCTCTAGCTGTTCACAGGTCTGGACAATTTATTATATGCATCTTCTGAATGAAAATTTCAGGGCTTGAAACATGTCTTGTAGTTTGAACATCCTGAATGCAGAAAACATAGAAATTTTACTTCCAAAGGTCACTAGGTCAAATGGTTAGTGCTAATGACAAAGGTTTAGAGGTCTGATGTGTCAAGAGAGGCATCTACAAAGCATGGCTTCTAATGACTTCTTTTAATGGCTCCTGGATTAAGATTGTTTTCAGGATGGACCCTAGAGAATATCCCACCCAGCTCAGCCACCTCCATGCTTAGCCTTATTGGTAAACCCTGGGCCAAATGGCCAAATACCAATGGTGACCCCGATTTGCAGGTAGGTAGAGAGGCAGGGAGACATTTTGTGTTTTGCCCTCACTAACACAAAGGCAGAACCAGAGAAACTTTCCATCTGCTGTGCAAGTGTGCTGACAGTACAACTGTTTGCTAATGTGGCTTGCAGTTTTGTGGCTTGAAGGAATCAGGATATGTCTGCCCTTTTTTTTTTTTTTTTCTGGCTTTTTTTAATCATCTGCTTTCTTCACTTCGCTTTTCTTGTCTTGATGCTTTAATGGTTTAAATTCATGCAGACATCCTGCAACTTGAGTAAATTATACACTTTAAATATTCTCAAGAACTCTTGTCATATCAAAAAATCAGACAGATAACAGGCATAACTTAATTGGAAAGATAACTGGAAGCACAGTAATCTGTACTATGCAGCCAAAAATGTCTTATCAACCCTCATCAGTCTGAAGTTTCTCAGGGCATATCTTGTCAGAAGAGGAAAATTTAGGTATGAAACTAATCAATGGTTCCTGTGCAATCCTGGCAGTGGTCACCATGCCTAAGAGTCGAGTCATTTATGACATCTCCAAAGGATTCAGATCCCCCAAATCACAATACCATATAAAGTCCTGTAGATCACAGACCTGAATACGGGCCACTGAATTTGAGGATCTGTCAGCTTTGAAAAATTAGGTGTAATCTTGGTTTATATTTGACCTGTGTGTGTGTGATGAAATGCACACCGCTTGTAAGGCTTTGAAAAATGGGGGATGGAACTGCTAAGAAGTAAGTTAATAGAAACCCCTTTCTGTAACACAGACCCCAATACTTCAACTGCTCAACTTGCTTCACTCAGCACTGCAGACTAGCTTTTTCAGAGGGTAAGACTATAAAACATTGATCCTGCTAATTGCAAGGAACAATAATGACATAAAGGCGATGTAAATGATGGTATTGATCCCAGCTGCAAGGGGTACACAATCCTAAATCACAGTTTGCAAATGTTTTCATGCCAGCTGTCCTCCCCCACTCTAAAACCATGCACCTGCCTATACAGGTTCAGCTGGAATGTTATCTCATGGAGTACAGGTGCCAGGCAGGATTTCCCCACCCATTAGGGCTTGTACACAGCTCCCAGTACTTGGGGACTTTCCTGTTCTGCCAACATTAACACAACAGCTTTGCAGCACTGTTGCCAACCAGCTTACTCCAATAAAATAAATTTTTAAAAGACCATTTCGTTTTAACAGGACCCAAATAATTTGCTTTGTTCATTGCTTATTCTGGGCCCGTTTAACCCAACTGTCCACTTGGACCAGTATTTTTCCAAATGTTACTGTAATAAAAAGAGGGCACACAGCAATGATTTTTAGAAAATGTTACTGCATTTTACAAAATCTTGCACCCAAACAGCAGGAGCTGTGAAAGCACACATGATGCAGAGCTCACCCTGAAGAGGCTTCCTCACCCATGCTTACTGACATGTTGAAGTCTTTGCTGGGCCTAGCTGAGAATCCATCATCTGTGTGCATGGCAATCACACGTATATTTATTGCACTAACACTTCAGAAATATTTTCCTTGCAACGATACTGCTCCATGCTGAAAAAGATAGCTGCCAGTACTGACTGAACTGATGGCAGCAGGCAGTAGCCCACCAGCAAAAGAGAGAAGTTAAAAAGCTCCCTGATAAGTCCAGAACATCTTTCAGCCGTGTGATAAATTTGAATGACAGCAGTAATATCGGGGATTACTTATTCTCCATGGATATCCCTGACCTCATCACTTGAAAATTCAACTAATGGGACAGAAGAAGGAGAAAAAAAGTAAACATAATAGTTAACTTCATGCATGGGACTTTATATGAAAGATGTCCATCCATTTTGATTTAAGACACAAAACACATATTTATTTTGCTTTTCCAGCTGTCAGATGATAGTTCTAAATCCTCCTGTCCATCCAGTTCAGACAAAATCTTATGATATTTTAATCACTTGGCTATGTGGGAAGACTGATACAAAGGAAGAATGTATTACTGGGTCTGATGCTTATCAGGATTAAATCAGCAGAAAACTGTTGAAGCTAATGATACTGTAAAGGATCATTTAGCTTTCTACTTATTGCCCTGCATAATCTGGCCATTTGCATTTACTGCAATATCTGAGAAGCAGTATGGACATCACTATTGGTTTATAAAAAAAAATGAAACCACTTTCTTAAACTAAGGAGAAATATCTGGATATTAGTTAGTCACAGGGACTTACCCTTCAACTTAAAAAGATGTCATTAAAAACTCTTTGCTGCATTAGTAATCCAAATCGAAGGACGTAACTTCTAGGCTTCTGGAGGAGAGATAATTACTGGAAACTCATAAAACCCACCTAAATTCTGTTTTAATTTTCATACGCAGAGCAGATGTTTTGACAGATGGATGGACTTTATTTTTGTAACTGTCCGGGAAAAGTCTGCATAACACAGCCTAATCAGTGTTACATATCTTTACTGTTTGTTTTTCAATCTTTCTGCATTTGGCTCTTATTCTTTTGGTTGCAGACATTTTCTTTGTAATTTATTTTTTCAGGCTAATCTCTCTCAGCATAAGCCCTTCTATCAACTTGATATATAAATATTAGAAAACCCTTAAAAAATAAATCTGTGTGTTTGGTTTGTAAGTCAGATACATTGATCTTCATATAGTGGGTGCCTTTCTGGAAAACCTAATTAACACTTTATCTCCTCTTTAAGACAGGCTCTCTGCCCTTATAGCTGGTATAGTATTTGGAATTAAAATTTTGAGTTAAGATACCAGTCCAGACATACTGGACCTCTTTGACTTTAATTCACACTCTGAATGTGACAGTATAATAATTTCTTAACTTGTTTTACAAGTAGAACTTTAGCACAGGAGAATTTGCAGCTGAGTTGGTGCTGTGGCTGCATTACCATAGTATGATGCAAACTCTTTTAGCCACTTTCATTTCAATAAATTATCAGCATGGAACTGAGGATCTGAACCTCACAGCTTCCTCAGTCTAGTCTAGAGGAAGTGTAAACACGTTTGTGATACCTGGAGTTCAATCCTTTTTCTCACTCAGGAATGCCCAGTGAACTTCTGGGGCATGTTCCCTCGGGTGGCCAAACGTACCTTTAACTCCCAGATTCAAGGTGGAATGGCTTCATTTGGATGCCCTCGTGCACTTATGCACCAAACTAACCCCAGGAAAACCTGTAGGAGCTGCATGGGCTTTGGTGAAGTTTTTGGTCCACATTCCTTCAAACAAACCGGATGGTGCCCGAGGTTTGTGGTGGCTGCTTCAGCTACTGCACATGTCACCATTTCTTGGCCATTCCTTGTAGGTTGTTGGCAGTCATGCTATCACAACTGTTTGCAGACACAGATCCAGCAGTCATATACATAAAAAAGCAGCTATCTGAAGAAGTTCTCTGTGTGCTGTGCTAAAAGGTCTCAGATATGATGTAGGCATTTATTTTCTTGGATTTTAAGATAGAAGCACTTCTGTACAAGGCCAAAGGCAGAACCTACAGCTCTTGTGGAAACCTTAGAGCATTTATTGAAATATAAATGAAGATTAATCCTCTCCAGGTGTAGGTAGATAAATGAATGGGTATTTTTGAGGACTGCAGTAACTCCCACATGATGTACCTAATTTTCCCTTTGAATATCTACTTCAATCATTCTATGCCATATACAAGCAGTTATGCTTTCTGCTCTATATATGTATATATAAACTCAAGCTTTAGGGCATAAAGCAGTGTTTAGTTTCATATAGACAAGAAAAGTTTCCTAATATTAATGAACAAGATTATTAGGAGCAAGAATTTAAAATGATTCACTGTGATGATCCCAGTGCTTCTCTTCTTTAACATTTATTTTCATAACCTATCCAAGTAATACTTTCCTGCCTACAGAGAACTTTTCAAACCTTGCATTCATTTTCATTCACATTATTAGACTAAAAGTGTTTAAACTCCCACAACACCCCGCTCTCGAGTTTGAAAAAAAAACTTATTTCCACATGGAAAAGAATTTTTTAAAGTTTAATTTCTTTCTTCGTCTGTTTTACTTGACAAAGATCAATATCCAAAGGGTATGGATATGTCCAGTATATATTCCCTTTGAACAACATCCCTTTCTTGGGGAAAATAAAAGTGGATGCAAAATCACTGGGTGGCTGAACTCACATGCAGGCACAGTGTTGGTCTTCCCTTCCTTACAGCTTCTCCCTCTGGGTTACCTTCTTTTCCTCTGGTGGATGCTTTTCCTGTCTGCTGTGTTTTCTGAGATGCTACATTCCTTTTGTTGTCTCTGTCTCCCTTCCAGCCTTACACTCTGCACTCATGCAGTGAAACGCCTCGTCCTGCTGGCACAGACCTGCACTCCAACAATACAGCACTAGCCTGGGGGTCTGGCAGGGGAAGACACTGGTGCCAAGTGGGACAAGCCCAGTTGGAGACACCCAAGTCATTCCAGGCCTCCTGCCAAGGGGGCTGGGGAGCTGCTTTGTAGTGGAGTTGGTGTAGGCACCAGTGTTGAGACCAGCAGAGCTTCCTGCCAGGTTTCACAACTGATGGTGCCTGAATGCCACTAAAGCAGCTGTCCTGTGAGGGCAGGAATGGGGAAGCACAATGGCACTGGCAATCAGTCACCCAAGTCTCATGTAGTGGCAGACCCAAATTGCATTCAGTGCGCACACACTTCCCCTGGTATCTTCTTTGTCATACCCATGTGCTGAGATTTAGACTCTGCAAATCATTCAAAGCTGTTAAAGTTGGTTTATTGCAGGTTTGTGGGAAGCTTTTTGTCCCAGAGTCGCATAAACCAGGAAAACCCAATGTTCACCAAAGCAAACTCTTGCTAAGTTCAGAATATCAAAGGACCAGATACGACATTTCCACACATAATGGTGTACCTGTGCAGCTGTGCTTGAGCACAATTAGACAAAGGAAGGAGTCTGAGATGGAAATCAGTGTGCCTGTTGCTATTGTTCCAGGGAGAATAGCACCGTCTCCCAGGCAGGGCAGAAACTTCACTTTGAACTTCCTGAGTTGACAAGGGCTTAAATCAGAACAGTAACTTTACTTTGATGTCATTTATTGTAGTTTAATACCCCTCTTTATTTATTTTTTTACTACCATGTAAAATATATAAAGAAACATAATCTGGTAGAGAGGTGTATAAGAATTTACTGAATAGACCTTAATGGTTCCTTTATGCAGCTATAAAACAGAGGGGAGCTATAAGAGCAGTCTGAACTGGACTAGGAACTTTAAATGTTATATAAATTTATTCATCATAGTCAAAGGTTTATTGCTGTAGGTATTTACCTTCCCCATTGTTTAACTAGGTTGTGTATTTCTCAGACATCTAAGGTAAAAAACATCCTGTATAAGGAATTAGGAGACCTTGAAAAGAAGGATGAATAGGCTAAATCTGCTTTTGGAAATACATTGTAAATTTGAAGACTCTCGACTGATATTTACTCATTTACACTACTACCAATCATGAACACTGGATGTTCAGGCATGGCTACGATAGGGTTAATTCACCTTCTCCCTCAGGCTGATCTGGAATACTTCAGTGAAGGTGGTGATAGAACTTTTCCTAATTTCATCCGCAGAAATCAAAGAAGACTCCTGCCCCTAATCTAAGTAGGGTTTTTCCATCCCACCTTTAAAGCATTAGCTATCTAATACCTTCTTGCTGTGTGTTACAGATAAGCAGCTGAATGGTCTCTGAGGGTTGGAGAATGGTGTTAATAACACCAAGACTGTGTGCTCAGACCCCGTGTGGGCCATTCACTGAGGAGCTGGACTTGATGATCCTTGTGGGTCCCTTCCAACTCAGAATATTCTGTGATTATGTGATTCTGAGTGCATATACAGTCACAGGTGGTGTGTTGCTGTAAATCAGAATAATTCCTCTGAAATCAGCACAATTTATTCACACTGGCTGTAGGTCCAGCCCATCTACTCACAGCATTTTGTCTGTGGCCACCAGCCTCAAACACTTCATGTTCTTCAGGTAGGTAATTTTAAAAGCTTTAGTAAAGGGTAATAGTAGACCATAAAGACATTTTTTAAAATCATGATACATTAAACCTGACAAGGCAAAACACTGTCCTAGTGAAACAGTGTTGTGTTTATATCAGGCCAGATACAACTCTTAAATGAGAAACTTCTGATTTATTTAATAACACACACACATCATTGCTCAATTTTAAATTATGTGGAGTCAAAGTCAGAGGCTCCATCTGGAACACAGAATGTCAGAATTTAAGGATCTATTTCAATTTTGTTACATGAATTTGGGGTATTTGCCCATTTTACTCTTGTAGGCATTGAATTTTTAATACACTTTCGTGGGTTTTCCATATTTTTTACTTAAAGCAGCAAAGAAAAACAGAATTAATAAAAAAAATAGAAATATTTGTTTTTATGATTTATGCCCAGTATTTGCTTATTACTCTACCCCATGACAGTGCAAAACAGTCTGTGGATAAACATAAATATAATAAATGTATGCTCATTCTTATACTTGTGTGTGGGAAGAATAAGAATGGACGAGAAATTGTGTGTGTTTTTATTAAGAAAGGTCAGAATGGAAAGAATTAAGAGTAACATCGATCTTTATTTCTTTCAATTTCCTGTTGGATTACCTTAACTATCTCTATGTTTTCTCTTCCATCTCTGTTGAAAAGATAAGTTAACAGCAGTAGGTCAGGGATGCAGTAAGAATCTGGATGTTTTTCTCTGGGTGCTCTTTTTAATACATTGCCATTATCTGTTATGCAAATATACAATAAAATTGTGAGAGCAATGTCATTCCAGTACAGTCCTTTGTGTGAGGCAGGGAATCAGTGTTTCATCTGTGTAAGTTCATTGCTTTTCCCTGTGGTGGCCTAAGGCATGCCTCAAACTGCACGTGCATTTTCCTGGCAGAGCCTTTATTTTGTGTTTGGGAGTATCTGGTTTAATTAGCAAGCAAGTTACAGAGAGGGAGGATGCCAGACAAGGAGATTTCCGTGGGTGCAGTAGCTCAGGTGGTGTTTCCATGGGCCCCAGTCTACTTGGAAAGGTAGAGTTGAGCAGTGTACCAAAAAAGTCATCAAATATGCAGAGAAAACTGTTCCTCATCTTAAACACAGACTTTACTGGAAATACTTAATTTCATTGTTCTCATTTTCCTTCTGTTTGAAATCCATTTTTTTCAGTTGTGTCAGTAGACTGACTCACAGGCATTGACATATTTCTTTTCTATGTTAGACCTGATTGAAATAAAAATATTAAACAAATGGAAAAAGTTGTCATATTGACTATCCATTTTAATAACATTAGGCATTAATAATGACAGTTTTGTTAACAGATAACAGATAATTGTACTAGGGACTGTTAGTGTTGCTATTAAGCTTTTATTTGCTGAGAATTAAAATAACTCATGATGTATAATTTACTTAGGAAGAAAACATAAAGTCCAAGTCTCACAAAACTTGTATTCTAGGGGCTGTCAATGATTGTATGGAAGTTTAACATATGTATTCATGTGTGTAAGACTGGCCAGTAGACACAGGCAGTGGGAGTGAGGCAGCATTCATGTGATTGTTAAATATGCTCTATCAATGATTTGGTTTTCATCAACTCCTTCCATCTGGCCCATTTTTCTTCTAATTGTTACTTAATTGAATACAAGCAAACAGTTGGTCCATTTTTCTTCATTATTTCATTCTGACACATTTCTGTAAATGGGTTTTGTCTTACAAACACAGCAATAGCATAAATTACAAAGATGAAGCATGTCTGAAACAAAAATTAGGATTTTTTTTCTGTAATCTTTTCTTCAGGGTTGGATGCTTTATTAAATAGCAACCAAAGATATTTAAATGAGAAATTAAATCAGGCCATTTATTAAATGCTTAGCAGTAAACAATCTTATGAACAGCATGAAATGATCACACTGTACAAATCTGTTCATTCAGCCATATATCTCTAACATAGAAGAGCTCCCATTAGTCAGAATCACCGAATTAACTCTATGAATAATTTTTTTTCTCCTTTTCTTTGCAGAGAGAATGTGCTAATTTCATCAAGGTGCTTAAGGCTTACAACCAAACCCACCTGTATGCTTGTGGAACAGGGGCTTTCCATCCAGTCTGCACCTATATTGAAGTTGGAAGCCATCCTGAGGTAAACTGTCTTAAAACAATATTTTTCTTTTTCCTCTTTTCAGTCTTTACTGGTGTATAGCCATGATCTCTTCCTGCCAAAATGCATTCTTACCAGTTTCTGTGCTTGGGAAGCAGATCTGGTAAGATCTGCTCCTGAATCAGGTGCTGACGTGCTGATTGATAAATCACAGCAGAATCTCTAACTTTTCTCCCCTCTACTGAATCTCTTCCCCCAGAGGCTTAAATAAGTACAAGTAAGCCCATTCTACTGGTCTTATACTTCATTCTGGCTCATGAAATTAAAAAGCTTTTTTTTTTTTTTTTAATAACTGGGACAAATACCAGGACTAAGAGGGTTAGTTCAGCCACTGTGTTTATTCTGGGCCAGACAGTATCTTTAGTTTCCTTCCAGTCTGTACAGTCTGACACCACCTCAGCTTTCTCCCAGCTGAGAATTAAAATAGTGTCACACCTTCATAAATTAAATCCTCCTTCTCAGATTTATCCTAATATACTGACAGTTTTTCATGTCACCAAGTTTTGTTTTCTTAGTTTTTTGTGAAAAATAAACCACTTTCTTTTTGCCCATTTCTTTAATCTCTTGCTGATTTTTGCTTAGTGTTGCAGAATTCTTGCAGTTGCTCTTGTACCATTTTGTCAGTGATCATCATAACTAAATAGATAAGCAGGATCTTCCCTGGTAAAAAGCAGAATCACTCACAGGAAGCCATGGGACTAGGCTGGCTTTCTTTGCTGAAGATTTGACTAGAATGTCTCTGTTCTGACCTTCAATACTTTTTCTCTCCAGAACAGCTTCTTTCTTATTTTTCTGTTGAGTATGTAATATGAATTAGTCTCCTTTACTGTATATTCTGTCGGGCTTACCTGAGTATTGCTCAATGGACTGTTTCAGATTAGCAGTCAGACTGCTGATGTGCTTTCAGCATTTATGGATATGTTTTACTAGTGAATCCATAATTGTGTTACTTGTAGCTTCTGTGATCTTCAAAAATCCAGCTCTTTCAAGTTATCTTACGCTTTTGCAATTCAGATTTACAGGTTTCCTTGAAAATAAAGACATCATTGTTGAATGAATGATGACTGTTTATTCTCATAGAAAAATTAACAGACCCTTTGAGTGTTGACTTCATAGTCTGGGAACGATTTTTACCTATGAAAATGTCTTTTGATATTTGAAACATAAGTCTTTAAAATGTTCTAAGGATAAGGTTTTGAAGGGATAAGGGAGCTGCAGAGCAGAAAGGGTTTTGTTCATATTCTTTAATGCTTTATTACAATGCATTCTTGGCAATTAGTGATTGTCTCTTGACCACACACAGTATGTCATTGCTCACTGCATTAAACAGATTCTCTGCTTCCTGAGATCCATTTGGGAATTGGTAGACATATTAATTAACTCTAGTTCCGTAAGATGTGTGTCAATCAATCCTTGGCTATCTGCCAAGGGAATCTATCTGCACAGAGATAGCTCGTATGAGGTCATTTACTTCTACATTTGGCTGGTTTATTGCTGTACCATAAAACTAACACACACTTTATCAAGGATTTATAGAAAGGATGATCAGAGATGAGAGGCCAGATCTAACCTTGGTTTAACATTCTGGGTTTTTAAAGTCTTGAGTCAGTCATATGTTTGGCTCTGGGATGACAGAGGACTCTTGTTTTAGCTTCTTTTTAGCCTAACTATAAACAAAATCTAAATTTTTGGGGTGTTTTTTTGGTTAGGTTTTTTTTTTTGGTATTTTTTTCATTTATGCAGTAAGTTTGTAAGTCTCCTTTAGCCTGGATCATTCTTATGACCCTTTGTTTCATCTTCTCAAATGAGGGAAATCAGGAGTGTGTTTATCTGAGTTACCTTGGATGCCATAGGCTTTTGTTTTCCTTTTCATACTTAAGATATGAGTGAAATAATCTTCACCTGCCCTTCCAGTGGCACAAGTTTCTGTATCCTCTGAATGGTTGTGCAGGAGGGTTTACTGCCTTCTCAGGTCAGATCTGCCCATGTGGAGAGAAAGTGTGGCAGGCAGGATGCAGTACCCACCTCTTCTTGGGCTTTAACAAATCTAACAGTCAGCCTGGTTCTGTCCCTTGAAAGAGTGAAAATCAGACAAATAAATTAATTTATTATATCTGCAATGAAAAATAATCTGTCCTTTCTCTCATCTAGTGCCTGCTCCTTCCTCTCCCATACTACCTAGCCAGGAATTTCAAATGTGCTTCATCTGTGGGAGATGAGGAAGAGGAGGGTGCTTGATTGACAGTAGCTATTAGAGACACGATGAATGAGGGGGATACAGTCCTAACCCCTGCACTCCTGCACACTGCATCTGTGAGAGCCAGATGGTTTATGTTCTCATGTCAGACAGCAGCACTGGACGTGTCAAAGGGCTGTTGCTTCCGTATCATGTAGAGTTTATACCTCCCGTGCATATTAAAGAAGGTAGAAGTATAAGCAAAGACAAGCAGTTGATTATGAGTTAAAAATTGCCATCCAACACACTTCCTGAAGATTTCTTTTCTCCCACAACACTTGTGGAAAATTAACTGATTTCACCATCTGCTTATTTATTTTTCAAGCACTTAGAAAGGTAAATGTGAACTGATTAAGGGAATAGTCAGGGAATGTACCTAGTCTGTAATACGGCTGCTTGTTTATCTGAGCTCTGAATGTAACCCACCTGCCTGAATCCAAAGAGGAGGAAATCAGTGTGTGCCAGACTGGAGAGGGTGGAGATGTGAAATTTAAAGAAAAGAGTGGCATAGAGGATAGAGGAGACTCTGGAAGCAATTGGAGTAGGCTGCAGGAGGTTGGAACATGGTACAATTTTTATGGCTGGGGAAAGGAAAAAAATTACTTTGTGTGACAGTCATAAAGTAATGGGAATATGAATTGATATATCTGTTGAATATCTCTTTGATATGAAGCCGTGTATCACAGCCCCATTCTATACCTGAAGAAAGTAATTTCTGCTGATGGAACTAGGCAGGTTTCATTGAGTCTGATGAAGTACAGTATCAGAAGTAATAACAAAAAGCTAAAAGGATATGAACGGCATGCTGTGCATCTGATTAAAAATGATGTGCACAAATGTATACAACCTAATATGTTGTGAATTACACCGCAGTCTGAGGAGTAAAACAGACTAATCTTTGCTTAAATCCATTCCAGATGTGTAAGCAAATAACCACAGCATTTAGAGGGAAGAATAAAGTTAATGTTTCAATAGACTTTAAGCACGTAAGCCATGAGGAAGCAGGAAAGAACATATTCAGAGAGGATGTAGTGTGTGAATATGCAGAAAATACCTGAGGGCAACCAAATTTAAAGCTTGATATCATCCATTTCATGTGCATGAGTTTAAGGGAGATGACCTAACACAGACACCTACACAAACTTCAGGGATCTGGGGTTAGGCAATATGTAGCATTCTGTCCTCGTGATGCAACATAATACAAGAAACCAATTACCAGACAGAACAAGAAAGTGATTAGTGAAGCTGTGTTTTGCACCCACTGACTTCTGAGGAAACAGGGCTGGATGTGTAGGAATGTTGTACTTAACGGTTGCAAAATTAAACAAGTCAGATCTGTGCTTGAAAGGAACAAATCCAACTGCAGGGAGACACAGAGGTGCATTAAACCCCCTAGAAAATCACAACAGGATGCAGAATGCACCTGCCTATGCATGCCTGAGCAGGGGGAAGGAGCCCTGCTCCCTTTTCCCGGGGCTCCCTTTGGGGTAGTTTGAGTGAACCAGCAGGGAACAGTCCTGTTTCAGTAAGAACAGGATTTTCCATTTACTTAACCCTTGCACAGAGGTGGAGGTGTACAGAATGCCCTACAGTACCTTTTTTTTTTTTTAATGCTCAGACAGGCATTGCAAAAGCTTTATAAAATTGTTTGCCAGATCCTCAGAAAGAATACATTAGGGTTTCTTCAGCAGAGGTAAAGGTGCTGTCTGAAGAACCAATCCAGCTTCTTTTATTGTCTCCTAATTCCAAATTTCTTGTCATTGTCCCAACAGATTAAAACTCATTTTTAACTACATGAACTTAAAAGATCTGGGATCACTTTACTTGCAGGTTATTTCTCAATCAATAAAGAAGGTTTAAATTCAGTTTAGATTTATGATGTACATAAAACATTAAGTTATTGCATATGAAGGTATATAATGCTACCACCTGTAACATATTTGCTTTTTCCGGACTCTGTGTATTTTAAAAATCTTTGGTTCAACTCATAAAATTTTGCTGAAATATACTTTCCACTCTTTTTTTATCCCTTCTTTTCTTCATATTAAAAGAGGTCCAGAGTGCATTTCCTAAGTAATGGACATCCTGTTCCGACACATTTATGCATCTATCATTTTGTCTCTCTGTATATATTATATATATAGTGATGGAAGAGCATTTTTGTCTTGAAGGAATGACTTTGAAGAAACTTACTAATTGAAGGATCAATGCTACTGCTGGTACTAAACATGTTGTGTTTATCTAATGTAAAAATTCAGGATGAAACATTGATTTCAGTAGTAGTAGATGTGGCATATTTCATCGAAGACAGCAGACCTGTGTCAGTTTACTTCAGTCAAGATTCTGTGCTGTGGTTTTAAGTGAAACATTAGAGCAAATGTTTTATTAAGTTAAAAATCACCTGAGGCTAGTTTTCTTTCCATCTAATCAACTATACCTTTATATGGTAGTTTTATGCATATATAGAGAAAGTATGAAGGAAAGGATACTTTTAAAGGATTATTCTCATTTCTGATGGAACTGTTATGTGTGACATACACGCTCTAAGCATCACTGTAATTACAGAGAAATGCCATTAAAAGATTATTTAGTTTACAGACTGCAATAGCCTTCTTTAGTTCACAGGTGCCTTAACCTTTCAAACTTCTAGATATCCTGTTACTATAGTACAGGAAAACAGAATTGAAGAGCCAGCTTATGCACAGTGTAAGTACCTTCTAGAGCACTTCTTTCCATTGCATGAGTAGTTTTACCACGGAGAAAAAGAAATATCTCTTAGATCTTTAGAGACTGGTGCATTTAACCTTGTGTCGTTAAAAGCTGGAAGGTAGTTTCTGCTATACAGACAAATCCCAGGCACTAGAAAATTTTGCTGTACTGATGTCCTTGTCTGTGGAGGATGGCAGGTAACAGGATAGTCAGTGCTAGGCACACATCTGTCCAGACATCTCACAGGATCAGTGGCCAGAATCACAAAACAAAGGGGCTGGATTCCTCTGGAGATGATGAGACTGTAAACCATCACTTCTGCTCCACGTGACATCAATTTCCAGTCCCTTAGGGTACCCCGTGTGAAAATGCTCCACGCAAAATCAGGCTTTTCACACATGTACAAGTTATCTCCACTTGTTAAAAAAGAATAACTCTTGTCATAGCTATCACCTTCCTAGCATTTTTTAAGTATATAGTTTTATATACAGTTATATGTAGCTATACATGGCATATAATTTTTTTCCAAGCCATAATTCATTATGGTACTTTTTGGGAAGGGATGTGATTGATATATTTACTTTTCAATGACCAAACTTACAAGAGTAGTAGAGGGAAAAGGCAGAGAACGTGACAGTCCTTTCTCATATGACATCTAAGTGAATCAGTTGTTCTGATAAGGTCTCACCAATATTTCAGTAAGGAAACTAGGATGTGTTGCTGGAAGCTCTACACTTTTTAAGCACCATCATGCAGAAGCACACAATTCTTACAGGTTGAGTGCTACGTCCAGAATGGCACCTCTTGTTACATTGCATTATTATGTGATAAAGTTACAGAAGTAGAAGGTCACCATAAAGAAGTAACTTGATTCCCATTTAAAAGACTTTTTGAAAAACTCCATAAACCCCTTTGTAAACAAATATTAATCAGGTTCATGGTTAAATGCTGTTATTTATGAAGGCCTGTCTTTGAATACACTGCAGATCTCCTTTGACTTTAGCTGTATTTTGAACACTTGCTTTGCTAAAAGAGAAGTTAAACCAGGAAAACTCAGATTTTTCAAAACTTCATCCTGTCATCCTCAAGCAAAATATATTTCCAATAAACATTTATTTCCAGAACAGATCCTTTAAAGTAGGACTATTAGACTTTATGCAATAATTTAGCTGTCGGAGTAGTTTAATTTATGAAGTAAACTTCTCTCAACTGAATAGCACACATGGCAGCAATGGCTGACATCTTTCCTACCCCTCACTGTTGGGAAAGTCTGCACAGCTGCAGTGGATATTTCATCCTCAGCAAAATGGGACACTAAAGACAAAAATATATATTTTTTTTTCCCCAAGTATCTTGTTTTATCAAGATAAAAATCTATTTTTTAATAAAATTTAGAATGCATACTAAACTGTTAATGTAAAAAACACAGAGAGTATGATAAATTAAATATGTAGCTACTGATTTTTATCCTGGTATGTTCAATTAAGGAGAATGTGCCTTTATGACAGCTGAATTCTTGACAACTAGCTGATCCATTTGACCTTTCATTTACCTATTTAAAGGTGTATTTGTAAGAATAGGGATATTCCAAATGATAAGTATGCAAAGGATATGGCTCGGTGTCTTAAAATTCAGATTCGGTATGAATACCATTTTTGGAAGTAAGGTATTTAGCAAAGGGGTCATGCTTTAATCACTGACAGGAAATATGAACATTGTAGGTTTTCAGCTGTCATTTAATGCATCCAGTCCTGCCCTTGCATATTTCATAATTACACCTAAGCAATTTGGAATATATTTATGTCTAAAGTGACAAAGTCACTAATTATGTCTGAGGCTCACTCTGAGATTTACAAGTTGAACATTTACATGCAGGAAATGAAATCAAGTTTTAAACTAACACTAGTGAAAACAGTGTGGTGGCTATTTTATTTCTTCACCTTTATTCCTCAGACTACATGGCTGAGGGTAAAATGGAAGCACGGTTCTTTAGTAAGTCATGCTGAGGAGAGGTATAAGATATGATGAGAAACAGAACAAAGACATGGAATTTACAACTGCAAAGGCCATTTGTTGCACAGCAGAAACCACTAATGAAACTGTAATCACTATTCAAGTCTGATCATTTCAGCTATTCAGCAACTAACTTTTGTTTAGGACTTGATAAATATATCCAAATTGCTATGGCAGACCTCCCAGTTTATCCTAAGAAACCAAGCCAAACCAAACCAAACTTAAAAAGGAACTCTAGAATCATATTAATTTAATATTACTTTATTCGGATCTTTCAAAGAAAATGTAAGTGGAAGTCACTCTGCAGGTGATGTTCCAACATTCTGCAGTTTGGTTTTAATTGAAACAAATAAAACCCTGAGATGAGGAAGAGCTAATAAGGATATGGTCTGGAGACAGCGTCAGTGTTTCCATGGATCTGGTCTGGTCTCTACAGGTATGCAGTGGCACAAAAGGAACATTGGAACCACCAAGATACTTGTCTTGTCCTGCACTTTTGGGAAAAAAACCCCTCTAATTAAGTAATTGTTAACATGGGAATTTTTTTAATGTTTTCCCAATGCAAAAAGAGTCCAGTGTGAGTGATAGTGTCAAATTTGAAAGCCCAGCCTCCTAATGAGAGGAATCTATGCACTAGTATGCTTCCAGTGAGATAACTGAGGAGACCATTGTTCCCTCACTGTACATGGCTTTCGTCCTTGGTTGATTACAGTGGAGAGCTGTATACAGTGTGCCACAGCTGAATGGCTTCCATGAATAAGAAACCAAAGCCAGTCAACAAATTCATTAGGTTCAAAGAAATAAGTCTCAGAGCTGTGGGAAAACTTTTGTTTATGTTGCTGGAGGGGAGAAACAAAGACTGAGATAGAGAGAGACCTCCATGGAAGTAAATTTGCAGAGTGGAGTGTGCACATGTGCACAGGCAGAACCACTGGGTGGACTTTCACTTATACCACATGTGATGTCTTGTTTTGTGAGTCTGTGTCTTAAAACCACGGGTAACTTTGAATTTGCTCAGATAATGAGTGATTCAAGTTAAAGACCCTCTTAGGATCTGGGCTTAATTTATTCTTTTAAAGTATGGGGTGTTTTTTTCTAGAACTGTTTGTCTTCAATGGAGTCTCCTATGGCTTATACTGGGGTAGTCCCTATGACTTAAAACTGAGGTGCACTTTTCATTTTCATAGTCACAGGAAGAAAAACACAATAATTTCTGGCGTTGTTAGAAGGATTACTCAGAATTTTGTGACTACTTTAAGGAAATTAATTCTAGTAATGGCTAGCAGAGGAGCTGAAAATACACCCTGTGTTTGCATTTGGATGTTCATTATTTCTCCTACCAGTTAAAGGATGTTATGATTAATTATTTATTCTCATAATGTAAATGTTCCCACTGACACATGGTTACCTTACTTTACCATGAGACAATACAAGTTTCCTAATTCATTACAGACATGGTTTGTACTTTTAAGAGGTATGGCAGTCACATTAAGATGTCGATCCAATTTTCTGGGTGGGAATATTATGTTGGCTCATCAACAGAGCCTATAATGTTTCTAGTAACACAGAAGTTCAGCATTTGCCTCTTGTTAGAGCAACAATTGAAAACATTAACCCAACTTCACAGTCATGCAACATATGCAAAATTTCATCCACACACCTCCTGAAACAAAAGACAAGTATGGCTAAACCCTTTGATCTCTTGACCAACATGGGGGAGAAAAAATAAAATAACAAACTACCATCTGTTGGGAAACCAATGTAATAAAAACAGTGGAAAGCCAGCTTATAGTATAGACTGACTTAATTGAGGAAATGACTTATAAATAGAATTATTTCTTGATTTAGAGGCACAGGAGGAAACAAAAATGAAAGAAGGAGTTGCTGAGTTCAGGTTTGGACATATCAGCACCAAAGCAGCATTATTCATTGTGGGATTGATGTCACAAAGCTTCAGTTGACAGGGGCTGACCTCATGAAGAAGAATCGTAAATGTGATTTCTGCCACTGAAGGAAGTGACTGCATTGTGTTTGTAGCTCAGTACCAACATCTTGTCAAATAATCTTTAAACAGCCAAGGTCACAATGCAGCAGGTTTTAGCTGTGAGTGATGCTCCACACACAAACCACAGTGCTGTGAAATGCTGAACAGCAAACTAGCCAGTTATATTAAATATTCAGACACGAGAATGTAAAGAAGGCCTTATTGGTGAACTAATTTCACTGGTCTTTGCTTAAAATTTTATGACAGCTGGCATGCTGTGAAATGCCTTTCAGGCCCTTTTTAAAGTCTGTGGGATATATTTAACTGTCAGAGACATGTGAGTCTGAAAACTGTGCCTTTTCCCATGCTTTCAGGCCAACCTAATATTCATAGTTTCTGCATGTTCACATTATGAGTTTAATGGTACACTGGCATGGTGGCTGGCCTGCAGTGAGGCCCAGGGAGGCTGTGTATGGCCATGGCACAGGCTGCTCAGCACTGATGGAGACATTCATGCCTGATCTCCTCAAAACCTGTTCCTGATGTTGCTTCTGACCACGAGACTCTCGCTGATTCAGAATTCCCAAAAAAGGGGGAATTTCCCCAAAGGAAAAATGAGAACACTCTTGGATGTAGAAGCTGTCAAACAGATTCAGGAAAGAAAAAGTCACTTTCTACAATGGAAGGCCTCCTTGGTGTGTTTCAAACCCCTTGAACATCTCTTTCTTTCATCAGCAGCTGCAGTCGGCATGACAAAAATGCCTTCTCCACAATGATTAAACCTTACCTCTTTTTTAATAAAAAGCAAAGCAACTACAGGTGAAACTGCTATTTCTGTGAGTAAACAGCAGGACACATTTCCAGCAGTTGTCTCGTGGATCAGGAAATAATTGTTCTTCTGCTATCTTGACCGTCTTCACTTTTATGTACATACTCACGTTGATATAAAAAAAGCTTTCATAATACTTTCCAGATGCTTCCTTACCTTTAAAATATTTTGAAACGGAATCTCTTCTCTACCGTGTTATATGAGGACTGTCGTAAATTTGTTGCCATCTAAATTCATTAAAATCATAAAATTTAATAAAAAACCACTCAATAGTTCAGCAAGAAAACAGTACTTACTTGACGACTAATTAGTACTTTCCTTCCTGATGAAAAA
The DNA here is from genome assembly GCA_037013685.1 of Acridotheres tristis. Lineage (NCBI taxonomy): Eukaryota > Metazoa > Chordata > Aves > Passeriformes > Sturnidae > Acridotheres > Acridotheres tristis. The sequence continues at coordinate 8,463,350 of CM072885.1, forward strand.
AATTACTGAATTGTGTAAGGAGTGAATAAGAATTAATCCCATATATACCAGACAAACAGAGAAGATGGCTGGAAGAGGAAGGATCTCTGCAAAACAAGAACAGATAGAATTTACCCACTGTATGTTTTGTAGCTTTCCTAAATACCCTTACAAAGTATAAAGAATATGTTTCTTTGCCTTAATCTTTTTTGCATCTTGTGTTTTGCCGGCATAAGAAGACAGAAATAAACTAACAGTCAGTTATTTCAAGATCTCTAAAGTCTTCCAAGAGAAAAAATCCTTCATCCTTCTTTAAACAATACTCTTGTGAGTATAGACAGCAGGTTACAGGAATGTATGCTTGATTGCTGAAATACTACCTGTCAGCAGGAAGAAAATGCAGCTTCAGTAACAGGTCATGGCTTAGACAAACACTGCATTTTGTGCATGGAAGGAACATGGGATTGTGCATAGAATAATGTAAAAATAACAGATACAAAAGCAGTATATAGACATAAATAATTACCTCCCTTTTACATTAGTCCATATATTTTCTGCCATGAAGACCTAATCAATTTACTATTGAAATGCTATGGGAGATTAAGAATAGTACTGAAACAGGCAGTGTTTTAAATATTTGTGCTTGTCCCATATACCTTCAGCTTGTGTGATGCTGGAAATCAGACTGAGTGATTGCAGCAACTCTTCCTGGTCTCAAAATCTAAGAATAAACCCACTGGAAGTCACTTAGGAAAAAAAATTGTTTATACTCTTCCATTCATGCTGAGTTCCAGTTTAGATATCTTGTAACAACTTGTTTTCTGTTTATGGCACTTGGTAAGTCTGGAAATGTGCTGGCTTCTCTTGGAGCTCCTGAGCATAAACCATATAGAATCTCTGCATCTTCCATCAAATACCATTCCTGTGAGGGAAGTGTTCTGTGCCCTTCTGTTCCTTCCTTCACCTCTCCCTCGTTCATATAAGAAAAATAATTTAATGAGTATGACCTGACTCAAATGAAATACATGCCTCTGACTCGTTCATGCCTCTGTGGACTTGGAGTAAATTAGTTATTTCCTAAGTAACTCATTTCATTGGAAAAGGGTGAGTAACTTTGCAGTATTTCTTGGGAACTCAAGGAAAGACTAGTTAGTGCCCGCTTTTTCTTTTTCTTCAGCTTCTGTGTTATTTGCTGTTGACAATTCACATATGGTTATTTTTATTTTTTCCCAGAAGAAAGCTTTGTTTTTAAAAATATTTTTTTTTGTAGCTCAGTGAGTCAGAAAATAATGTGAGAAACATTTGGATGAAAAAAACAGTCACCATCAGAAAACTTAGCTAAAAAGAAGTGTTGTGCAGAATAAATAAATGTTATCATGATGAATTCACGCCTATTAGAATTGGCAATGACTTGCTATGTCATCTAAGCTATTCTAACTTGTGTCCATTTGCAGTCATCTACAAATCTGGACTGTCTTCTCACCTTTAGTGATATAAATCACAACTAGTGATTCTTGCAGTACAGCATTAATTTGCATTTTAATTATTTCAGTTTCAAATATTGCACTGCTAATCATAATTGTACACATTGTCCATCCCTAAGTAATTTCCTCTTTAGTGTTCATGTCAGAGAGATCCAGAAGAACTGGACTATTGTACAACTTCTCTCCTATATGATTGTATATAGTTTAGTTAAGAAATGCTTCCTGATTTATGAAAATCTGTGCATTCTACTAAGTAGCATGGTCACACTCAGAGAGATATATTAATAAGTGTTTGCAAGTACGTAATCAGATAAGAACACAGTATTCTCCATTAATGAAATATGATCCATAATGAATTTTGCATAGGAGTGCTAATAACTACCTTTAGGTTAAAGTGCTCAGATGTCACAGTATAACAATATCTGTCTTAGATGTGTATCATTATGGCAAGTAATTAAAGGTTACTTAGCTGTTAAATGGTTACCTTGGAGGAATCCTTCAGTAACATGGCTTCAAACATGCCTTCACAATGAAATGAATTAAGTAAATTAAATATCAGTCTCGTAGTAATTATTATATATGCAGAATATCAGGCATATAAATATATAATTGGTCAGGGGACTTGAAGATGTATCCATTTGCTATTAAGTATAAAACAATCTTGGTTGTTCTTATATGTAGAAGAAAGCTGATGCATGTTAGAAAGAACAGTGGCAAGACTGGTGAAGAGAAGTGGAATGTCAGAATTCTCACAGTGATGTTCCATGTGCTGCATAAATGCAAAGCTCAAACAGCAACACTGATGAGAGAAGTATTGAAATTCACATGGTCTTTTTCACACCTCTGATGCTACATGGAGTTAAAACCTGGTACCAAATGACTTGAGTTTTGCTAACAGCTCAGCCTGACTCATCACAAAGATGTTTTCAGGGATTACTGGGTTGCTGCCTTCTGTATTTAATATAAACCACACCAGAAAAGTTGAGCAAGCAGCTTGATGTGGATATAAACATTTTTCGCCACCTCTTAAAGCAGAAATACGACATGGGCCACATCAGTGACAGATTCTGACTTAAAAAATAATTTCCTAGCATTATGTAAACTGGCAGTGACAAATACAAATAAAGCAGTACATTCTGCTTTTTTTCCCCCTTTGTTTAAAGAGAAACAATCCACTAGATAAATAGATCCTTCATTTGAAACCTTTTCATATGTAAGCAAGAAGATGTGGAGTTCAGATGCTGTCCTCCTGAAACATTGGCTTTGCTCCAGGCAATGACATGATTAACATACCTTAAGTTTACTCTGTAAATGTTTTGCCTAATTATGTCTTCTGATGAAACAGAATTTTTTTTTTTAAAGTGTTATGCTGCAGAAAACTTTACTCACAACACAGCTCAGAAAGTATTAGCAGCAGGAAAGGAAACATGAAGTGTTCGTGATAGAAATCTGGGACTTTTTTTCATGTTCTGATATTTTTTTTATGCCAGTGAGATAATTAATAGTGGTGGCACCTTCTTATCAGTGATACAGAAAACTGCTGCACATTTTGGTTGAGGATGACAACAGTGTTAGGGGTTCTTCTCCAGGCTTCTGCCCAGGGCAAGTCGTTTGGCCTTTATTGGTTTTGCTCTCTGCAATTCAGATTTCTTAAAAGTTGATGCTTCAGTGATTGTCATGTGAAAATGGTCCTGTGTCCCCGGGCCAAAAAGAGTCCCCATAAATGTAACTAGAAGTGGTGGGACTATTTGTCCACCAGATAATCTTTAGATGCCCCTGTGCACACTTAGGGCCAAGCCTACACGAAGTTATCATGTGTAGGAGTGAAAAAAAGGTCTTAATACTCAGATTCTCATAGAATTGGTCAGTTCTCTGTGCTCTAGCTTCTCAGATAACACAAATTTTTACCTCTAAGGCACGGCAAAAATATACTGACTGATTCAGCCGGATTTCAAACCTGGAGAGAGTTTTTGAAGAGGGATTAGAAAACAAACAATGTAAGAGAGGCGGGGAATTAGAAAATCAACGGTGTAAGAGAGGAAGATTGTCTTTCAGTGAGTTCTTTTTGCCCTGAGGTATGAGGCGATTTTGTTGTTGTTTTTGTTTTTAGTTCCGAACCAGTAAGTGTGTAATCAGAAAAACAAATGGCATTGATTACTTTTTCAAAGCAGTGACTCTGATCATTTCATCTATACTTCCAGCTTGTTTGAAATATGGAACCTGAAAGCATTTGCCATTTGTATAAGTCAACATTACTCTGCATAGCCAGTGTTTATTTATAAGCTTGCAAAGGGTTTCATAAGGGATATTCGTGCACCTACAATACAAACCATGTGTCAAACAGCAGAAAACTGCAGAGCAATTGCACTGTTGTTTTTTGCCTTTACTTGATCCCAGTTTCATTTTCTGTTTGGCTAAGCATCAGTGGTCATGAAGGTGGTATATCAACAATAGTCATGGTGGCATATTTAATTTAATTATAGCTGGTTGAGGTGCTTAACTTCATTTACTGAGAATAACATTTTATTTTATTCTGTTTTAACAAACCTTTCTGTTCATGCATTTCCTCATCTTTTGTTATAAGAAACGGGGATCTTATTTCATTATTTAAGTGTGGGAGTAATGGAAAAATAGGTCTTCATCAACTTACTGTTGCTGTACCAAGGGTCTTTTTCTGCAATACTTACCAAAGAACAAGTCTCTTGAAGTCTGTATAGTCTACACCATTAATTTTGATTCCTAACTAAAAATCTGTGAAACTCATACTGAATTTAGAATATGGAAAGATTTGGCATCATTTCTCATAAAATGGTTTGGGTTGAAAGGGATCTTAAATACCATCTGGTTCCAACCCCCATGCCATGGCACCTTTCACTGAACCAAGTTGCTCAGATTCCCATTCAGCCTAGCCTGGAAAGAAAATTACTGCTGTTTAACATAGAAAAAGGCTGCATTCTTCCAACAGATATAGTATACTAGTAAATGATTCAGACTCAAGTACAAGAATTACGTATTTTCTTAAAGACTGATGGGGATAAGCAGAAAATTAATGGGTAAAGTTGAATTTGCTTAACCTCAGTCAAGAAAGGAAACTAAAAAATGAGAGTTTGGACAACGAAGTGGAAGCTTTGATTATGAAAGAGCTCTCTGCAAGACTTTGGCCTTGTCCGTAAGGAAACTTGTGAATGTCTCACGAATTCAGTGGAAATCCCTGCACAGGCATTCTCATTTCAGTTAAAGCAGCATTTCAGATCTGGTCTTAGCTGCCTGAAAGTAGCTGAAAATAAGCTGCTCTTAAACTGAGCTCACTGTGTCGACACAGAGTGCATGTGTTTACTGGAATCTCATTACATTCAAACACAGGGATGCAAGTCTGCAGATTAGTGTTTGCCCTGAAAAGGCTGTTTAGCCTTTCAAAGGATTTTGCAGGAAAGCAAGCTGGAATACAAGCCCTTTCTGCTTGTCATTTGTAGGTTTCTGAATTTGGCTTTTATTTCTTTGTGCAAATGTGTTTTCATACAGACAGTGAAAAGCCATGACCCTCTGTAAAAAGGATTACCTCGAAGGGAGATAGTAAGACTGCGGTGTAAAGGATGGTTAATGCAGAAATGCTAAATCTTGCTGTACAAAGATTATAGCACAATAAATTTTTTAACTCAAGGTACTTTCTTGACATTATAAAAACATTCACATATCAGAATCACAAAATAAAAGTCTTTAAGAGAGGGCTAAAAGAAAATAAAGGAAAATATCTGCTTTTTTTTTATAGAAAGATGATACAGAATCCCTTAAAAATGTGTTTTCTTTTAGCTGACATTGTAGCAAGCAGTTTAGATAACACTTAGTGACTTAGATATTATTTTAACAGTCAGTGTATTTCATGGGGTATTAAAGATAATAAATAAGGAAATACTTTAAAACAGATAATAGAAGAACGTAAAGAAAGCTGGTGATTTCAGTTGCTTACAAAAAGCTTGGCATCTTACTTATATGGAGCAATGACCCACTGACACATGACCCATTTGAATAAGAGGAATCAAATCCCAGTCCAGAATTATTTCTTTGGTGGAAAAGTTCCCAAAAAGAAGAGGGGTATTTTTAAACTTACACCTAGAAATTTTTTTTTTTTTTTTTTTTTTTTTGTCTGAGTAGTAAGCAGCACGGTGATTAAAAAAATCCAGAATTAACTCGTCTAAAACTTCCCAAAGAGATAAAAGCAATATACTTTGGGGCTAACTAGGATTTCAATTACTGCAACAGTTAAACTGGAGCAGTAGTTAAATAACTGTGGTGGGTTGCCCAAGCTTCCCTACCTGCTTTTTTCTCTTTTGGGACTGCTGCTTCTAAATCACTTGGTCTTCTCCAGGCTCACAAAATACAGGAAATTTCCAAAAAAAAAAAGGGATGTGATAAACTGCAACAGCAATTGCAACTGCACCCAAAGTCTTCACCTAAAAAGCAGAAATAATGTTGTAGTAAAAGCCAGTTTGTTAAATGGAAACAAAAAAAGGTTGGATTTGAAGGTTCGTGCTTGATGTTAGGAAGATTTTAAATGTAGTAGGTATCTGGTAAGAAGTGAGATGAAATGTAACAGAAAGCATAAATAGCTACTACTCTCATTGCATAGGTGAAGGAATGAAATGTAATACTGAATTTAATTATTATGACTAAACTTTCAAATTATTTCATTAAAAAGAGATTGCAATATTTTTCCAAGATATTTCAGTGAATAGTTGAAGACAACAAATATGAAAACTGCATATTTGCTTTTAAAGTGGCTTTTACAATCGAATCTCTGATGCTCTGTCATCACTGACCAGGTTTTGTTTTCTGTAGAGCTAGCATTAAGCTTTATGTGCCAATGTCAAATTAGAGCATTAATTACCTATGCAGTTAAGTGTTCAGTAAGCTGCTTTTATAAAAAGCAGTCTGAAAACCTCATTCAGAAGGAACGTGAGTAAATTATTACAATGTTTTCAGGGAGATTGCTCATATATATGAAGTAAAACTGACACTGATGAGTTTTAGCCTTTAGAAGCTTCAAAAGAACAACTTAGTTTTGAGTTTTATAGGGTCTCCATAGGCAGCATCACAGACAGGACACTCTAAACAGCTAAAGGAGAGAGATTTGGGGTTGCTTATAGTGCCAGAGAACACAGGTCATAAAATGGAGGGAAAAGGACAGTGAGAAAGATGAATAGATGGCAGCAGGGAAGTATGCTGAAGGACTGGAGATGTTCCAGATTTTGCCCTTTCCTGATGTTAAGGCAATTTATTCCCTACAGACTTAGAACATCTTATTTTGGAGGGTAGAAGTCATTTTACCTGATTTAATTCACTTGAAACATACTCAGTTCATATAGTCATCCAGCCTTATCCTTGGGCAATGTAGAGAATTCTGCATCTTCAAAAATAGTGCTTGTCCATTACATCTACCATAGCACCTGAGATGTTCATGACCATGAACTAAATATAATAAAATAAAATGAGGCAGGCACTTAGAAGCAGTGCATTTCAGAAGAGTTCCTGTATAACGATATATATTTCTCTGAACTAGAAAGAATAAAATTATACATATTGAATCCAAGAAGAGAACTCAGGAAGCAGTATGAAATTTCAGTTACAATTTAATTGTACAAGACTTGAGGCAAATTATTGTCCATCTTAAAACAACCCACACCAGCCATCCGAAAACAACACGGACTTAGGTATTCTGTCAGATTTAGATTTTAAGGTTTGTACTCTTGACATGTAAATCTACTAGAAATCTTTGGAGTTCTTCCATAGACACTGTCACCTAAGACATTAGATCAAGTCCCCATGCTAAATATCATATAAATAGGTAAAAACTAATGTGATGGCAAGGTAGACAGCAGTCAAAAGGTGGGAATGCAGCAGAAAGAAGAAAGCATATGGCCATTGTAAGCAAACCTGGTCTATTTTGCATCCTGTTCTTGTTACTTCATTTTCTGTTTGCAACTTGCAATTATTAATTTTCTACCAGTAATCTTCTACTTTAGCTGCTCTATGAGTATCCTCTCACCATAGTGCAATCTGTCATAAATGAGTTTTTAACTTCTTATATTGGTTAAGAAGATTAACAGTGCAGAATTTAAAACCTGTGACCAAAATTTGATGAGACGACTTAAAATGAATGACGTTTGGAGATAAAAAGAGGCTTCTGAATACCAACAGACAAAATCCAGACAGCAGGAAAATAAGGTTAAAACATTCTATCTGAAGCCATTTCATAAAAAAAGAGAGGAAATGTGTGACATATGGTATCAAGTGAGGCACTTGAAGTTAAGTCTAAAATTGTTTAAAAAGACAGCTGTTAGTTTGCATGATTAAAAAGGGAAAGGAAGGATATTATGATACATCAAGAAGCAAGGAAGTTATGAAACCAGAGGTGGACTTGTTGGATGTTTGTTTGCTTTTCTTATCCAGTGGTTTCTAATGTTTTTATTAAATTTATCTTCAAATTCAACCTCCACCTCTATCTTCCGTTCTGTTTCTCCCAGTGACATCAGTGCTGGCTATTAACACAAAAACTGGGTGGATCCTTGAACTCTGAAACCAAATCAAAGAACAGTTTAGGGAAAGAGATAATTACGTATCAGCTCTTCTTCCCTACAATGTGTTTAAATAGATTAGATTATTTTAATAAGCATTTAATAAGTGAAATGATGGTAACATTTAGGATAATATTGTCACATGAATCTCCACTGGTATATGAATCATAGAAGTCAATGAAAAAAACCCCAAATTTGTCTCTATGAAATGTTGTTGTATGCATTAATTGATCTTTATTCTAAGCTAAATTACTTATTTCTTTTAAATCTTTGTTTATATGATAGTTTGGTTAATTAAGTTGCTTTAGAGCAGGAAATCTGTGTGAGGGATTTTTTTGCTTCTGATGCTAGTTCTTGTAAAACTCTGGTGAATAGAAAACAAGTGGCAATTTGCATATGGCAATTTGTCCATGCATGGGGAACCCAACAGAGATATTCCTTGGGAATCACAGGGAGACTAAAGGCTAACTGGGCACAAAAGCTGATGTACTCTCCCCATCACAAGTGATCCTTACCAATTTTACTTGGCACACTGTGCATAGCTTTGCATGTGCTGAGTAAGCTCAGTTGCCGTTCGCTTGACTGGGATTTGAGGCAGGACTATGTACTTTTGTTCATGGCACTGGGCAAGGCTCAGGAACTAGAACATTAGCTTTTTGCTTTGGCATAGATTTCCTGGCTAAATTACCTAATTTCTCTCCGCCTCATTTCATGAGAACAGTCCAATCTGTTCAGACCAAAGGCTCTTTTAGCCCAGGACCTTGGTTCTCACCAGGTCCCATAATGAATGTCAGTGGAGGAGAATGAGTGGCGAGCAGGCAGCAGTGCTTAGTGATATCGTCTCCCAGGCTCCAGCACTGGTTGTTCAGGGATTTCCTGAACCAGGGGTGGAATCTCTGTGTTTAATGCTTTTCAATGACTTGGTTCTGATAAATTAGAAATGAGATCATATATCTTTTAAGTATCCACAGCATCCCAAACTCTACAAATTGCAGCATGGGAGGAACATCATCCCTTTATTTTATTTTAAGCCTTCTGCCTGCCAGTTTCTCATTTTGGAAAAAACCTAAGAATACTCTTCTTTTCTTCTTATTTCCTTCAATGGGTATGTTTTCTGAGTTAGAGGACTGTAACTTCATGCAGCACTGAAAATGCAGGAGTGCCATGCATTTAAAGAGGCATAAAGACACTGTTGGTTTTGTTCTTTATTTCATTCCTAAAAACTCGTATGTGAAAGTTACTTTTTCTGGCTGTTAGTGGACATTGACATCATTCATTAAAAAAAACAAACAAACTTTTAAAAAAGTAATTGCAACTTTAAGAATTTGAATTTGATCTATAAAATATGTACTGCACTAGTGTTTCTAGAATTACTTTCTGTGAAAAGGTATAGAAGGAAACCATGAACACAGCCTTGCATAAAGTGCACAAGTTGTTCTGGTCTATTCTAGCTGAATAGAAACACTGAAACATGAGAGGAGAGTGCCCTGGACTGAATGGCTTTTGGGGAAGATGCTTAGTTATTGATATGAGAATAAAATACCAATCTTGCAATTTAACTTCTCTGCTACTGTTAACACTTTCTGAAACAGGAAGACAGTTGGGCTTTTATATTTCAAATTCCATTTGTGTTAATTTTAATGCCTTCATACAAAAGGAAAGGAAGGGGGAGAGATGCACTTCCTTCCCACACGTTTTCCGTGCATCTCCAAGCATACAGGGTGGCCCCAATGGGCCTTTCTGGCCCTGTGAGACTTGTCTTACAAGGGATCTCCAGCACCTTCCAGGTTTTTGGTCACTTTTCCTACAAGGCCATATCTCCGAGTTCTTCACCTTCAAGGGACTTACATTTCAGGAACCAGTTATGGTTGACAATGTTTCAAAACCTGTCTCCTATTTCTCAGGGGCCTGTAATCAGTGTTCAAATCTGAGGTAAGCAAAGTTTCACCTCTAAAGAGAAGATAAGCTTAGCAGAGTTCAGAAGGTGCCTCAAACAGCACAAACACCTTCTCCTGTTGAAATGTTTACATCCAAGGTGATGGAAAACTGAGCAGCATTATCTTGCAGATGGTCTGAGAAGATTTTATTAAATAAATACAAAGGCATGTGTTTTTAACCTACCAATTAGGTTCAGAATTTCCAGATTCAGGGCTAAGTTACAGTAAGGAAACAGTCTAGTTGTAAAACTAAGACAGGAAGCAAGCAAATAATTTAGAAGTTATACCTATGCTGTGGATATGAATCCTTCTGATATTTGTTCTTGATAATCTTCAAAGCTCACTTTGTTCTTTAGTTCTCTTGGCTTTCACTGGGGTTGCACAAGCGTTGCTGAGGAGAGAACCCAGATTATTGTCTAAAGGTGCCTTTGCTCGTGAATAACAAATTAAAAGGGTGATTTGGCACAGCAGGTGAGATGATTAATATTTCAGGTCTTATTATTTTTGTTTGTGCATGTATGTGTTTGTGTGTAATTACACATTTCAAAAATGAACAGCTAAATGCAGTTAAACGTTTAACATTTATCTGAATAAATGCAGATGAAACTTGCATTGTAAAACAAGTAATTGGTATGGATTAAGAACACAAATGATTTTTCTTCTCAGTGTTTATTGCCATTACTTTGATGATGACAAAAAGCAGAAGGGTGGTGGTACAGATGCAGGTTTAGAAATCGTATATTCATCAGTTCAAACCTTTTAAATTGATGGTGATGGAGAACAACTGTTTTAATTCATAGTCATTTGGAAGGATTTGCTGTGACCTCGAGTTAACATGTAAACATGGCAAGGGACATGAGAGAGATTCCTCTGGCGTTCACTGAACTTGAAGGGAATCTTTCTGTGGCTTCAGTGGGCTCCATGCTGAAGCTCTGAGAGCAGGGCCACAGAAGATACCCGTGGAAGTCTCAGGGATCAGAGCACATCAGGGATAGCACCAGTCTGTGGTGTTTAGTGCTATGGTTCTTAACCCTGCACAGAGCACAGGTCCTGCATGGCTCAGTTCAGGACCACGACCACTCCTCACCATGTCTGTGATCTGGTGCTGGGGGGTGAAAAATGGAGTAATCTGAATGCAAGCATTCTTTGTCAAAAAAACACAAACCAACAACAACCCCCAAAACCCCAACAACAACAACAACAGCAAAAAGACAAACGGTTGGTGTGTTTGTCAGTTTGTTTTAACCAATAAAGTCCATCTATATTTTGCTGTGCTAAACCATACTAAACTATACTGTGCTACACTATATCATAGTATATAATGAGCCAGGATTTTGACCCAAAAGTCTGTTAAATGAAAGGCTGCATTTCTTCTTCAAAAATACAAATATCAGTAATTGGGTTACCTGGTTGGATGCTGATTAGCCCTGCTGACACTGTGCAGTCCTATTTATGAATATACATATACAGACATACAAGCTGAGTGTATCAAATATTGTTGCCAGTGTCACTGACTCTCCCCTTCTGGGGACTCCTGGGTGCTAGAAAAGCAGGGAGGATAGTGAATAAAGAAGTGAAGTTTAATGGACTTTTTTCAGTTACCCTGAATCAAAACCACTTAAATCCATCTGTTACTGTGTCAGCGAAGTTTTTGTTGCACTGGGAAAAGAATATCAAACATTCTTGACTTTTTTAATAAAAAACCACCCCAGCCAGTGTGAGAAATGCATTGCTCTTAGACACAGTGCCATGAGGAATAATTGCAACTTGTCACAGAGAGAGGTTATAATTATGTCTACTGTTAGTTATGTCTCCATGTGCACAATTGAAGTTACCTTTTCAAATGCATTGTTCTCTAATGCAATACCAGTTATTAAATTTTGACGATATTATTACTTGCTAATGAAGAAAAATGAAATGAGGCTGCAGAAAGGCTGGGTGCTGTAACACTGAAAGCATGTGGAGGGAACAAAGAGGAAAGAGAAGTGCTTGTTGCAGAGATTTCAGATCTAAGCTTTGCCTCAGGAAAAGCAAAATTGCCCAAAGGGTCAGAATTTCAGCCTCTGTACTTCAGACTTTGTTTATGTCTTTTAAAAAATCTGAATAAGTATCAAACACCCATCTAGATCTGACACTTCATAGGAACCTCTGCATAGAATGCTGCAAACAGATTGTAGTATCTTAGAGACAAAAACAAAGCTTTATAGTTGCAGTAGTTGCTGTGGTGTACTTCCTGCCCCTTGGTTACTTGAACAAATTCTCTGAAAGTATGCTCACAAAGTCTTAGTTTAGGGAGAAAGAATTAATTGTATTTTTCTAGACTTGCTCCTTATTCTGTCACTCATTTAGATTCAGATTTTTGAAGCCTTTAATTTAGGTCATGTGCTCATATAAGAGACTACTTCCTGGGAATTAAAAGGCAGATAGATAGAAAGCAGTGCAGACATATGCCTTCATTTTCAGAAGTGACTAACAGCTCCAAGTATCAGAATTTTAAATTGCCTAATAAAGTATTTGCTGAAAATCAGAGCCCTTGAGCAAGTTTTAAATTGGGTGCCCAACTTGTGAGTGTGCAAAATCACTTGGGAAATTAGAAAATCTTGGCCATATGCTTATGTCTTAACACCACTTGACTAAAGCCTTTCTGTATGTTGCTTACACAATTTGCAGTTGTTTCTGCATTGTAAATAAGATATCCTTGACTCAGATGTGAAAGTTCTCCAGGAAAACTGGAGAACCCTTCTCCTGTTAAACAGCACCCTAATTACAGAAGCAATTTTACAAACAATCCCCTGGAGGAAACATTTTTGTTCTCATCAGGAAGGCTCTTGAATAAAATAACACCTTTGCTAACTTCATTTATTTACAACAGGACACAAGACCGAGGCTGGGTTAGATTTATTGCCATTACATCACTGATGCTCAGTAATTCATAAAACATTGGGTCTAGGAGTCAGCACTGCTGTTATTTCCTCTGATGCCTGACCTCACCACAGTCTAATAACATACAGGAAATCCAGAAGACAAAGGGGGAAAGAAGTGGTCTTGAATGCTAAAAATAACCACAGAAAACTTGTACAATCATGTAATAGAGTATGGCCCAATCATTTATTTAACATAATAGTAGAATCTGCTAAAGCAATTAGAATTTGTTCCAAATGTTTTCAATGGAAAATATGTTGGGGGTAAGAATAAGAACACTTAAAGAATGGAGACTTTTAGGTTATGTAGTTCAGTTACATGTACTGGTTTTAGGTTTGTCTATCTTATTTCTTACATATGCAGACCACTTAATAACTTGAGTAGAACAGACAGTCATTGTATGGTGGTTATATTTCCAGAGGTCATCCTATATGAGCCAGACAGTCATCTTAGGTGATGTATTGCACTTGACAACCCAGAAAGTTGCAATACAAAGGCATTCTAATTCTCAGTGTCCTCTGAGAATTGTCCAATATCCTTGATGGTATCTAGTGTCTGGTATGCCATTGGGATGACATTTTTGGTGTCTTTACTAATCAGTCAAGGCTAACATGTCATTCATGTTAACTGTGTGTTTGGTTTGTTTTGAGGTTTTTTCTTTTTTCTAATCACTCCATACTTGCAAGTCTTTCTAAAGCAGTAAGTAGTATAATGACACTAAAATGAAACTCATGTCTGCTCATTTATGTGCTGTAGAATTAGAACACATTATGCAAAATAGGCAGATCTTAAAAATTGGTGCAAATAGGTAAATGACGTCATCAGGGAAAAACGAAACCAATCCCAAAAAGCTGTTGCATGAAAGTCAGGTAAGTCTGGTGAATTTAGTTTGTGAAATATTGCAAAAGCAAATTCACAAACATACATTTCTTTTTTGAACAGCTGCTCAGTTTGACTGTGCCTGCCCTCCTTTTATTTACATATGTTGCACAGTGATTTGAAAGAGGCTATTATTCATATAAATACCAATATTAGTATGCAGACTAGTGTGTTCAGGTGTGAACAAGTCTTCACCATTTGACATTGACACTTGGTTTCTCTCCCAGTCAGAAGCAGAAACACTTACTGATCATGAGCTAGGAATAATGAATAGGTTGAACCAGCTGCTCCTGAATAGCCCTGTTGGCTGTTTTCCCTTCCATTAAATTAATTGGATTATTATTAGATAGATGATAGATAGATAGATAGATAGATAGATAGATAGATAGATAGATAGATAGATGGAAAACATTCCTCTTTTTGCAGAGGTGTATGGTAAATTAATAAATATTGATAGATTAATTTCAGAAGAAGGCAAAGTAATGTGGGATGTTTGATAATTGACTAAAAGACAGTTATGGAAAGGGTAAGTTGTCCAAATTCAGCCTGGGGAGTCAGGTTTTCAAAACTTGTGCTTTCCAGAACTGTCTGCTGCATTTTAAAGCAACTTCTGAAGACCAGAAGCTAGGAAAACTTTCCAGTAGAAGTGATGTAAAGGGATAAAAGAAGAAACAGAACCCAAGAGTCCTGTTTTTCTTTCATTACTCTACAGACATGAAGCATGGAGCTGGTCATCATCACAATAGCTCTTTTATCTTGATATCAAAAGTAAGATTTTCAGGCACCAAAATCTCAGTGAATATCTACAAGTATAGAGGAAATTATATCTCTTGAGTCTGAAGAAGAGGACACAGATTAGTGCAGAGACTGTTGGAGAGGTCTTGGAGTGATCAGGAAACTGAGCAAACTGCCTGAGGGAGGCACAGAAAGGTGGGCAGATATTCATAGCTCATGATCAGTTTTGCAGGTAAACACTTCTCAACAAAGTTCCTTCTCTGTGCCTTTTAGCACAGCACAGCCCAGCCATCCCAGAACGTTCAGTTCCAAGTCCTACAGAAGCTGGAGTCCTTTCTTTGGGAACACCATTTCACTAAAGATCTGTCACTTAGAGTGATTTCCCATAGGATTATAAAACTGATTTTCATAACTCAATTCCGCTAAGCCTCAAGTTGGAAAAACAAAATGTAATAAAGGTGTTGCAGAGCCTAGTGTCCTCCAGATGTGTGCAGGTAAAACTCTATAGCACATGGAGCCTGAAGACTAAAAGTCAGAAGCCTACTGTGTGCGCTTATTTTTTTTTTCTTTCTTCTTTATTTTCTTTTTTCTTTTTTTTCTTCTAATAATTAATGATTTAAAGCAGTTGCATTATTGCTTCAATCACTTTTCACCTATTTCCCTAATGGTTACCACTTGCCTCAACATTTACATTTGTTTTAATATTTGTATTTTTTGCATAATTTCTCACATTATATTTATTTGCACTTGCACTTTTTTTAAAATAAAGCATTCCATGGGGATAAATTTAATAAAAGTTTCTCATTAAAAGTTCTGGAACAGCATGATTCCCAAACCTGAAACCAAAGTCCTCATATTTAACAGTTTTCATGACTCAATAGATTAAGTGTGAAATAGGAAATATAATAACAATAACAACATAGCCATATCCTGCACAGTTGTTTCACTTAAAATGATTCTTGAAAAGTAACATAATTCATAAATAAATCAATTCTCACAGAGTGAAATTTACTCAAAAGACTCGCTGAAATAGCTTTGATATGACATTATAAAATGCGTGCATAGAAAATTGTATGGGCAAGACGCAAAACAAAAATTCACTGGTATTAATATATTGGAAGGCAGGAGAAAAAAAAAAAAAAAAAAGAAAAAAGGGGGAAAAAACCCCCCAAATGGTACAAATCATCAAATTTCTGTTTTGCAGAGTCAGGTGTCTCCAGTCAGCTGCCTCTGCAGTGTTCATTTCAGAAAGATTCTTAGCTCAGACCTAAATTCGTATGAAGGTTCCTCTGTGGTCAATGACGAGGACTTGCCCTTGGGAGCTGCAGTTCTGAGCTGCTCTGACTCCTCACTCAGAGGAACCTGTGGCATTCTACTGTGACCAGGGCAGCAAATTCAGCCCCCCAGGTAATGCCCTGTGTAGAGGGGTTAAATCCAAACCTTAAAAGTCTGAAAGTTTTTCCCCTGAGTGGCAAATGGGGCTTTTGTTCTGCACTTTCCAATACTGAATAATACAGAGAACAAAATATTTCCATACCAGCAACTTCTTAGTCATTTAAGAGATATTGCCACTGGATTTAAAGTCCTCCAATGCACAATGGATGCATTGTAATACTCCAGGCACTCTGGAAATCGTTTGGAGCTATTTTTTCTGGGGTTTTGGATCAGGGGTGTTACTTTTGGGGTTTGTCTCTTTTTTTCTTTCCCTTGGTCAGTTTATTTTAAAAAAATACTTCATCATAGCACAACAGAGTCTGTGTAAATAGCAAGGGGAATGTCAATATCAAGAATTCTCACAGTTGTGGCCAGCTCTACCTTTTTTATTAAACTAAGATTTTGATAGTTCCTAAGGCTCTTGGCACATTTCATGTTTCTGGACCATTCTTTGTTCAGCAGCTTCTTATGGAAATCAGTCCCTGAAAGATACCCTGGAGATGTGCTCCTTTCTATTTATGGTTTGGGGGTTACAAGAATAAGGATATGAGTTCATTCCATTGCACTAAAATGGGTGGGGAGCTTCACTGCTGTCATTCCATGCCTAATAATTTAAGTAGTAACTGCATAGTAGCTGTACACAGTCCATCAACAAAGTCTCTTCAGATCATTTGCTTGCACTGTATTTATTAATTATTGACCAGCAGTGGTTTCACTGGATTAGGCTTTGCAGTTCTGGGATGATTTCTGTGAGAATTGCCAGAAAAGTTTCAGGAAAAATCCTCCTGAAATTCAGCAGTCAGCACTGTCTGGACTTAGTGCTTCCTCACTGGCCACATGTTCACCTGCAAGGCAGTAGTACTAAACTGGGAAATAAAATGTATATTTACCAATAGCAGCTAATTTAAGTTTTCATCTCCCTTATCTTTGTTATGTTGAGACAGTACTGGATGGGCTAGGTACAGGCAGACATACAAAAAAAAAATTGTTTAAGAAGTTATCACACTGGGCACATATATATATATATATATATATACATATATATATATATATACACATTTATATATATAAATAGGTATAGACTTGTTATGTTTATGTATATATAGGATTATGTTTTATTGGCTCCCTGGCTGACTGGAGCTATTCAATAACAAGATGTGAAATGTCTAGGCAGATAGCAATGTCTTGTCCCCACTCAGTGTCATGGTATTGTTTCAGTCGTGTTTCAGCAGTTTGAAAGCGAGTCTCTGCATCCTGGAAGTGGCAGATCATCAGGAATCCCAACAACTTTTTCCTTCGTTTCCAGGACTGAACTGTACTTCTTTTTGGCTAAGTCTTGCCATCTATCATACTATCTGCTACAGGAAAACATATGTTTTAAGGAGCCAGAAGCATTATCTCCTACCATGCAAGGCATTTACTAGGTGAAACCATTCATGTTATACAATGAGCCAGCAGTCAGTTGTTGTCTTTATGGGTTTGTGGAATTTCAAGACCTAAACAATCTCATTTTCAGTGGTTTTACTATGGATTATAAAGAAGCATCAATGAGATATAAACTTAGTGTTTAATAACCCATAAAACATGCCACAGCAAGGTTTTTAGCTACAAGGATCTGTAAAAAAGGTTTGAAGTACATTGTAATGTCCTTTTGGGCTGCCAGTGCAACTGATGAAAGGGTTTAGACAATAAATTGGACTAATTGTTGAGTTACAAAAGCCTTTCTTTGATTTTTTTTTCTTTCTTCTTTTTGCATTTCTAGAAACTTTTCTTCCACCTGGCAATCTTGCTGTGTCATGAATTCCTGTCCTTGATTCTATAATAGTCCTCATAAAACTTTGCAACACTGAGCATTTGTCTAATACAGAGTGGGTTTTGCTGTCTATGGCTCAGGCATTTGCTGACTCACTGCAGTACCATTCTTTGCATTCAATTAACTGCAAAACCCAAGAAGCAGCAAAATTATTAACGGATCAGAATTTTTCTGAAAACAATGTGCAATCTTTCCACCTGACAGCTCTTGTCTGCAATACTGTGCAAAAGAAAGCCCCACTCACATAGTCCAAAGACCCCCCTAAATCTCTGAGCAGAGCCTTGTTCTTTGCTATCTCCAGGCAGACTGATTAAATATGGGTGGAAATGCTGCAGACAAGTGACTAGTGTGATCAAATACCTTTCACAAGTCATATTGCTTCCTAGGCTTTTAAAATGGGAGGTGGTATGTAGAAAAGAGTTTATTCCTCCGTTGCCTGTATGTTCTATTGGTTTGTAGATAGAGGTAGTTTGATTTCAGCACCCAAAAAGCTGTTTGGGCAAGTTGCCCTGTTTGTGACAGGTTAGACTTCCTACAGCATGTTTATCAGAACTGCCTGGGGCCTCAGACTAACCATGATATATTTATTTGGCACTTAACATTGATGTATTTATTGTCATTATTACTCACCCATAAATTTGGAAACTTACAGTGCGTGTCTCTTTACTGCTTTTTAACTGAAATGTGAAAACACTGTGGGATTTCCCTTTCAGGCCTCTTATTTCAAATGTTTTATACCAGAAACACAAAGAGAAGGGTAGATCATCTCTGACTTACATTGACCCGGGTCTCCACTTGTTCTTGCCTTCTACACACCAATATCAGTAGAGTTACAGTGACATAAACCAGAAGAATACAGTCAAAAATCAGATCCTTCCTACACCAAATCACTTTCCACATCTGTTTCCTATTTGTCTTATAGTGACACATGGGATTATTTTGGGAATATATTCTGCTTTAACTGTCATGCCACTGATTCTATAGCCTTATCAGATATCCATTGGTGTGCAGGTTGAGCAATTATAATCTACTGAGAAGAAATGCCAAGAAAACGTAGATTGATAATAACATTTTTCAGTAATAGCTTGTAGCATTAGTGCTACATTCTATTATTGCAGTTGAGGCTAAGAATTCTTGTCAATTTACTACTTTCATTTATTGTGCAAGATCTAGATATGGACCCTACAGTAGAATTCCAGAAATGTTTTTCTGTTGGATTAGTTATTCATCTCTGGTTAGGAGGAGCAAAGTTAGTTAGCTGGAGAGAAGCAAGAATGTGTCTGGATTATTAAGAACCAGAAAGAAAGACAACAGGAAAGAGAAATGTAATACTGTGTCAGATACTACAGATACAGGAGGACTGTATAAACATAATCAGGCAGTCTACATGTACGAGAACATGCCTTAGGAGAGTCAGCTTGAATTCTGGGACCAAACTTCACGAAGCTGTGTCCAACCTTTTTATCTTACAGTGCAGTAAGCCATGGCTGACTATCCTCCTAACAGTTCATTTTTCCTTTTTTTTCTTCAGTGAATGGCAGGAAAGGTGAAATCCATCTCATGCTCTTTTGAAAATATGTAATAAATGCACAGAGATATGTGCTTGTGTGGTGTAATTGAACAAGCCTGTAATAAAATCTGTAGCCTGTGACTTACAGAATCATGGACCCAGTGGGTTTAGAGTAAGACCATTTGGAAGTATGTTTGGTCACTAGCCTGGCCCATGCCTGGATTCAGTGTGGATGTGCAGAATAGGGAAGGCAGGGTGCCAAGGAGGATGCTGCTGCCAAGGTGGAGGTCGATCTCTTCTCTTGAGGGCTCCTTGCCTTAATTAAGTGTCAGTACAAATTAACCACAGTGCAGGTGGGAAATGGAAATTGCAGGTTTTGCTGAGGTGTTCACAAGTCTTCTGTGAATGTTGAAGACTTCTGTGCAAAAAGCATCTATTCTTCTAGTTTTATCCTCAGTGCAAAACGTAAGATAAACATACTATTCAAATTGATTGGCAGACTTGGTCCCCCATTTAAAATTAAAGTAATTAAATGTACTGAAAAACCCATTGCTTTAGATTTATTTACCTTCATTTTCCTTGGTGTTGACTGAGGCCCTTTTAAATCTTGGTTTATATTCCTCTATGATTTGCCCTCAGCCTGTATATTTTAAAAGTTTAATCGCAAGGTACTGAATAGTAGTAATAGTGATGATAATAAAATATTATAATAATAATAACATAATAATAATGACAATAATGCTTTTCTGATGCAGTTGGAATTGGATTTAAGGATGTATATAAAATAGTAAGTCACTAATACTCAGGCTAGGAAAAGCAGAATTTAGCATCATGCTATGTACTAATCTACAGTGGAGGCACATTTCAGAACATAATAGTAGATTTCATCTTTTTTCAGATAAAAGTTTCAAATTTCTACTTCTTCACTTACTATTACTCAGATGTATTCTCAGTGAAAAAAAAAAATCAATAAACCCATGACAATTAATATGAAAATAAATTATTTGTGAAGTGGAACAGAAGGGACACAAACTGTTTTTGTGTATTTTGCCTTTGACCAGCATTCAGCACATACTGATTAGGAGATGGGCACTTTTACCAGATCCTCCCCCAGTGCAATTTGACTTCCCTGAAGCCACAAACCCCACTATGACTCACATACACTGCACTCTTTTTAGTTCAAATTACTTTAGTGTTCTTTCATCGAATAATGTTGCTTTTTCCTTCTTTTTAATTTCGTTTTAATGTTTTTTTAATTTATTTCGCAGGACAACATTTTTAGAATGGAAGAGTCACATTTTGAAAATGGGCGGGGGAAAAGCCCTTATGATCCCAAACTGCTGACAGCTTCACTTTTAGTAGGTAGGTGCCACATAACAAGTTCAATGAGATGTGCATTCACTGTAAATAATTTACCAGTTTTCTGCTCTTTTTTTCTTTCCTCCTTGCAGCACCTATGATAGGCGTTTGTTTTATGTATTTATTTCCAGGTTAAAGTAATTCTGGTTTACTTTTAATACAGTTGACCCAAGTGTCCTGAGATGTAAACCAAGATTCAGGTGTCACAAGAGCTGCTTTATACCCCTGCAGGACCTTGATTCTGCTCAGTGTTTTTCCTCCTCACATCTTGGTGGAGGCATTTTAATCACCCAGTTTACTGACTGGCCACACTGGTGGTCACACAAGCACAGCTGAGAGCTAAGTGAGAGCAGGAATAAAGAACTCCTTGTTTTTCTGCCAAGGAATGTCTGTCACCCAACTTTACCTTGCATGGGAGCTGGAGATCAATGAACAGCCACAGGTCTAGGCCCTAAGGTGATGTTTCAGCTGAAGAGAGCTGTCTGACAGTAAATAAAATTAAATTCCTGGCCAGAACAAAAAGAGTTAAATAAATGAAGTGTTTCTGAATTGGTAATACTTAATTTCATGGCATATGCAAATATGGAGCAACTGGACTGTGTCAATCTAATTGAACTAATGCAATTGATTGAATTTATCAAATTGATTTAACTTATCTAATTAAAATAAATGTGTTCATTGTTATTACTTCACCTTCACAAAAAGGCAAGAAGATGTTTTGTGAGAGTAAATTAGGAGGAAACAGATTCTTCTTTCCCTACACCTCTGCCTAGGTGTAGCCACCTTATCTTTAGCATCCTTACATGTAATTTTCTGGCAATTTATTACAACTTCAAATCCAACAATAGTTTCAGAAAACTGGAGATTGTCTTATCTCAGAAGTCTTCAGGAAATGACACAGAACGAGATACATTGGTTTCTTCAGGCCTTTGTCCATATTGTTAGCCTAAGGCCTTACTTGCCATCTGCCCTCATTCTATTTACATTGCATTTAAAAATTAAGCTATTCAAAATAGACAAGAACAAAAATTTAGTCCTAAGTGTGCCTCATTTCCTGATCTTAGAAGCCCATAATGATCCCAGGTGATGAGCTAACCTGGGGACACACTTTTTAACAGGAAAAACAGGAAAGATATCCACATCTTGCTCAAACTTGTACCCTGTACAAACAGAAAGGAAAAAAAAAAGGAGTGTATGTAAAAGGCCAGTGTATAAATTAGTGCCTGGAGCAACTTGAATTTGTGGCAGAGCTACTCTCAAGCGAATAGCTGTAGTATTTACTTTAATATACAATAAAAAAGAGAATGATGACAAGCCAGTATTACATGGTATACCTGGTATGCAACTGCACAAAGTCAACAGTGTCTAACTTTTCACATTCCTTTTTTTTTTTTTCACTCAGTCCATCACAAATATGATTATCTTACTTCCCTTGGCTTAGATTTCATGTCTTTAAAACATCTTTGCTTTCTTGAGCCCGCTTCTTGTCACTATAATTTTCACTCCATGTATATTTCTTTCTATTTTCACTCCATGTATCTTTCTTTCTAATAAATAATAGACTGAGCATGATCATTTGTTTAGAATCAGAGCTCAGTCACTGGGTATAATAGCACAGTAGAAAATGGTACAAATTGAGCATTCAAAGCCAGTGACTAATTTCTACTTCAGTCACTTACACAAAACCCAGGGTGTAGCTCAAATTAGCATTCCTGCATCCTGAACACGAGCAGCCTTCTTTCTCTACCTCCTTGTAGTTGCCTCACAGCCACACTGCATTACTGATTGTGATGTTGCATTTACTTCAACCCTTTTCTGCAGAGTGTGTATTGCAGAGAGTGTATTGCACAGGGTGTATGTCAAATTCACTACTGGTTGTTTGCCTAAAAATAATTTCTCTTTGCCAAAAACCCCTTTTTTTAATGGCAAAATGATGACCACGGCAAAATAATTTCCTCCCCCCCCCGCTAAAAAGAGTTGAGAAGCAGGGAATGAACTGGCCAAGCAAGGACTGCATGGGGAGGTTTGGTCCAGCTTCTCTCCAGAGCAGGGAGCACGGGATGCAGCAGTGAGTGTGGGCATCAGGGCCAGAGGAGAGTCCAAACCACAAAGGTGTCACACCAAGGACATGGATACACTGCTGCTTCTCTTCTCCTGGGCTGAGCTGTAACTCAGCTACTCCTGGCCCTTCCCGTGACAGAATGTTTGTCCTCGTAAGTGACCATGGCTTATCTAAGATTTCAGAGGGCAGCTATGCAAAATAATTCCCCAGCATTCATTAAAATGCAATGTTATAATTAGTAATTCAAAGTAACTATCAGGAAAGTAAGAAAAAGGCTGAGAAGAGCAATTTAGATGGTTACATACAGGAGGGAAACATTATCTCTCTTCTTCATCAGAATCACTAAACAGATATTTTGCAAAGTGTGGAAGGAGAATACATTTTTGACACCATAACTAGAAAGTAAATTTTTGGTAAGTGAAATGTAGGAATTTGGGCAAAGCATGAAGGTTAATTTGCTAAAACTAACTTCAGGTCTTTAATAGCCATTAGTACCCAGGAGACCTATGCTATATTTCAGCTGAAACAAACTCTCACCAGTGTAAAGAGGATCTTCAATTTTCCCACTCTCCTAAAAAAAATCAATAGTATTTGAAAAAAAAAAAAAAAAGGCCACACTAAAGCAAGACGAAAATAAACAGTTCATCATTATTAAATTGTTCCAATATTTTTCCAATATACATTCCTTGTTCCATCCACCTGCAAACATTTTTCATTATTTTTTTAACAGTTGTTCATTAAAGTTGGTTATTGCTACCCTACTCTAAAGTAAATGCCAGCTGGGAACGTGATATAACTGGTTCCTAGTAATGTAAGACTGTGCAGCCATTCCCATCTATGTGCTGCTAACTAAACAGTCTCCATTTGAGTGGGCTAATGCATGAAATGTAGAGACTAAGAAATCCCTGGGCACCACTCATGAGTATTCCAGTGCAGGAGGAAAATGAGAAGCAGCATGGTTTCCAAGGAATATAATCACAGAAGAAAATATCACTGAATGTGTTAGACTAAAAGAATTGTATTGGGATAGTTGGGAAAAAAAAAATAGAGAAGGAAGAAGGCAGCATTCTCCCAATATCAGTTTGTTTAAGGAAATTATCATTTGCAATTTTCAAAAGCCTTGGTTATCCAGAATCCTCAAAGCTTTTTATTGCTCTTGTGTCTCACTGATTTTTATTTCCTTTT
The DNA here is from genome assembly GCA_037013685.1 of Acridotheres tristis. Taxonomy (NCBI): domain Eukaryota; kingdom Metazoa; phylum Chordata; class Aves; order Passeriformes; family Sturnidae; genus Acridotheres; species Acridotheres tristis. Next base: position 8,487,221 of record CM072885.1, read on the forward strand.
ACAATTCACAATTAATTTTAGACATTAAAAACTACTTAATTTTTCATTTTTAAATATCAGTTTAGGTGTCTTAATGCTCCCAAATATGTATTAATATGATCTGAAAGACAATGGCTTTTCACCAGTTAAGAACTTTAGTACTCTATTTCTCAGAAATTAGATAATAAGTACATATGAGGTTCAAGATTTTAAAATTACTGTACTTTGTGGGAAATTTTAGTTACTGACCTCAAAAGAAGTGAAGTCAAACCACCTCTATGTCTGAAAATCTTAAGTTTAGTGACTAAACCTTTTAACCAAGGACAGAGTTCATTTGTGAACCCTTTTACCATTGAGTGCAATTGTGACAGCCAAGACTTTGTTTTGCCTCTATCCCTCGTTCATTCAACTTCCTTACTACTTCAAAAGGAAAATTTACAGTTCTTTACTCTCCACACATTTTTTTCTCTCAGAATGCAATCTTATTTAAAAGCTGAATAGAAACAATTTATCAAATAGATGCAAATTGCTTAGTTTTCAACATCTTTGTATCTCATGACCTTTGGGAGTTATTCAGAGTTCTGTGCTGTTTATGTACAGTACAGATAAAAATAGTTCCTCCCCTCCAAAAATCAGCTTTACTATGGACTTTAATTGTTGCCTCTCTATTTAGTAAAGTCAATATATGTATTTCTGTTTACATTTGTGTGTCAGCATGCTAATCCCTTACAATAGGTGCTTTTTGTCCAAAACATATTTTTACCTATGCAAACAACTGAAGGCCATCCTTAGTTCTGGACAGTAGTTCCTTTGTGCTGCTGGGCTGGAAATACAAAGTGACTTTTTGTGTTGCTTTTGTTTGTTTGTTTGTTTCTTTTGTTTTGTAGGGGGTTTTTTGTCGTTTTTTTTCCCCCCCTCCTTTATTCTTTCCTATTGATAAATGTTTGTCAGTTTTCAAACTATTAATTTCCACTTTCTCCTGAAAGTTTATAAAACTTCTTTTAAAACTGCTGACAAGAGAAATAACACAGTGAAGACTATCCATGACATTAAAGAATAATTTTCCAGACTAGCAGTGAGTAAATTTCAGTCCAAAAGAAGGGATATGTGCAGGGAAATAAAGATAAATGTACTTCTATCTAGACAGGAGGCAAAATCCTCATATAGCTTTTGCATAGTACTAACTCAAAGGATGTACACATCTGGGACATGACTTGAGGCTCACCCTGAATTTTGCAAAAATTATCTAAAGCCTTACAAAAATAAATGGTATTCCTTGGTATTTCTGTCTGGAAGAATTCAAAATCCCCTTTTTGCATGACTACAGCAGATCAGTTCAAACTGCAGGCACTGGTCTAGGTATGCTGAAACTTGGAGGGGCCATAGTAGGGATGACAGAAAGGTCAGACAGTTTTCTACAGACCCTTCCCTATTTGAAACATGCTGAAGCTACTTATTGGCAAAACTTCTATACTGTCACCACTGAAGAAAATGTGTCACCCACAAGAGCCTTGTAGTGTCCTTTTGGGTTGAGCTGAGTCCAGCCTGGAAAATAAGTTCATTTCCAGTGGTGTTTATATGTCAAGTTTTAAACAGAGGTGTCAGAAAAACCTTACAATTCTAAATATTTCAAATTTATAATTTTAATCAGTTTTCAAACTGTATTTGGTTTAATTTTAGCAATATAGTATTAAATATAGATTTTTTTCGTGACTGATTGACCTTTAGATCTGTTGATAACTAAGAAGAAAAATAGGCCTTGTTGGTTTTTCCATTCCCCTTTGATTTCTATTGATTTATCAGAACTCACTAGGGATTGAAAGACAAGAAAATGAAGATAAGGTTAAAGAAAGGTTAAGCATAGCATCAAAGCCCTTTTCACAGGCAAAAAGGTTTTATGATCTTTAAAATCTCAGCTGCATACTCTGTACATAATAATAACTATAATTAAGTGATTGTCTCCCCTTCAAAAAAAGTTGAAAATGACATAGAGGAATGGTAAATCGTTAATTAATGATATGCTGTTCTGTTTCCCTTCTGATTACACCTCCTGCTGGGCACGACTGGTCTGTTTGCTTCTAATGTCTGCTGTGAATTCATTCAATTCCACGCCTTACCGCTATCATGTTTTCACCCTTCCTGACTTTCATGACTACCATATGGTACAGAGCCACTGTAGGTTCACTTGGTGATTTCATGGTGTCAGTGTTCAGGGGAAAAGATGCCAGTGATATCCAACAGACATGCTTGGATCTGGTTGTCCTGCCATGGAAATGCCTAAAATTGCCATGAAAATGATAAAATTGTTTCCTAAAAGGCTGTTTTAAAATGGGGATATGGTAGAGTTCATCATGACCATGAAAAATGTATTACCTTAGCTAAAGAAAGAGTTACTTTATCCTCAAACTTGTCTTTTTCACAAAGGAGCTGTGTAATATGGGTAGCTTGAAAGTAATAGTTGGAAGGAATAATGCTTTTTAATTCCATTTTAACAGTACAGGGTAGGTTATCTCATTTCGCATACAGATGTAGAACACAGTTTTAAAAATGCATTTTTAGCATTTTTGATTCAGAGTGATTTCATGGACAAGCTCTAAATTAATGTCAGAAAGATATGTGCTGTACTTTAATCCCTGGTTCTTTTCTGTGGGTCTCATTACAATGTCCTTGTTATTATTACACTCTCTACCAGCTGGCAGGTATTTAACTTGACCTGCTCCTTTAGAATTTAGACAATTTCCCTCTCTCTCTCTCTCTGTCTCCTCTGTGGCACTTCTAGCTGTCTGAGAAGGGAGACACTGGGATGAGTTTCATCTCCAGCTAGGCTGTGTACGTGCCATTTTTGGGCTGAAGTATCATAGGTCAATTTTTAGTTCAGTTTTTCACTGTGAAATGCATGGGAGTCAAGGTAGCAGGGAATGATCTCGTTTATTCTCTCCCTTAGCTGTTGCCCTTTGCCAGTAGCACAATTATAAAGGTGGCCAAAGGTGAAAGGCATGTTCTGTCTTTCCTGTAAAATATACTGTTTTCTGAGGATCTGCTCAGAAAAAAAAAGAGAGTAAAAAACAAAACCAAAACAGCAACAACAAAAAAAATCCAACAACAGCAATTCCAAAGCAAAAACCCAAAACAAAACAAAAAAAAACCCTCAAACCAGCCAAAGTAAAAACCACATAATTTCTATAGGAAAAACGGAAGGGACCTAAGGATTTTCTGAACCAAAAGTGACTGAGCTGGACTCTTCAGTTCCCAGGGTCACATAAACCCAGTATGTTGGAAGGAACCTCTGGAGGTCTCCAGACCAAACTCCTGTTCTAAAGAGGGAAATTTTACACTTAGGTAGGTTTTCTGACCTGAGGCTGCATACTCCTGCCTGCCAGGGTAGGTGCACTGGCTGATACTGTTTCAGCCTAAGAATTCAAACATATTTTTGCAAAGTGCACCAGCAGTCAGCAGATACAGCTCATTTGTGAGAGGTCGCAATTAAGCTCTGCAGTGAGAAATTGGGTCTAATCTCCATTTTCAATGACAATACATTGCATATGGCTTGTTGTTTTGTAATTTACTCATTATCCCTATTAGTGAAATACGAACATATGACAGCTTTCTCTGACTTACCATGACTGGAAAATTGAGGAATGTTGCTTACAATTATGTCCTCCCACAGATGGAGAACTGTACTCTGGCACAGCAGCAGACTTCATGGGCAGGGACTTTGCCATTTTCCGAACTCTGGGGCATCACCATCCCATCAGAACAGAGCAGCACGACTCTCGGTGGCTAAATGGTATGTAAAATGTACATTTCTCTGGTTACACTCATTCAGACTAGCACACAGCTCCAGCAACATCTGTGACATATAGACTCCTCTTTTATTAGGAGCAGAATTCTGTCTTAAACCAGTTAAACTAATGAAAATTGATTTATAAATAAGCATTTTTTTGGTTTAATTACACTGAGATTTGTGGAGGGTGGTTAAATTTAAAACACACACAGGCACGATGAGCAGCACAGTCATGCAAGTTGGACAGAAGCTCAAGGCTTGAGGCACCAACCACACATGAAGACAAAGTAGCTCCAGAGCCTTGGGCAGGACTGTGCCTTGTACAAGGTTTAATTTTTACTGGGTTGAAGGAGACACTGGCCACACCCAGCAGAAAGTCAACCAGCAGAACTTCATTAGCAAGCCAAAGTTGTCAAAAATTTGGAAAATGAGAAAAAGGTCTTGGGGATTCCAAATGATTTGGTTTCAAAATACCCAATAGTTTAGCAAGGCACAATAGCTTACATTATTGTATGAATAGTAGTAATCAAACCTGTGGTTGTTTATTTGCATGTCTGAGGAGGGAAAGATAGTTTCAGAGAAAATCTGATTTTGGCTTCGTGTACCAAAATACTTTAGAATGCATCTGAGTACTTTATTCAAGTTCTACTGAAGTCAGATTTCCAATAGCTCAAATGGAATTACATTTGGCTTTAGCTATACAAGGAAATGAGCATTTTGGAAATGAGAATTCATTGTCTGAAAAAGCTGACATTTAAATTAAGTAATACTAACTGTAGTTGCTGAGTTAATTTAAATTTTAACTTTTTAAGAATTAACTAGCTCTACTTTTGCTGTACATTTCACCTGCACTCCTGTTTTTGAATTCACAAATTATTTTATTCTTAGACATTTTTTGCTCCTAGCCATATTATTTATGTCTCTGCTGAGGCTCAGGCTTTCTTATGTGGTTTTGCAATTTAGTGCAAACTGTTCACACAAATTTTAATGTGTAAGAGCAGAGTATGTTTTAAAACACAGTTTGTAATTAGCTAGTGAAGACCTTCTGGTATCAAACTGGATATCGCATCAGCTGTATATACAATCCACAATATCAGTCCCTTACTCATAACTAAAACCACAGGATACTATTGCAAGCTGGGTTAACTCTATATATAGCATACATTGGATACACGTATCATGTAATTGTGTATATGACAACTATGGAACCGTATTTTATTATGAAAAGTTTATGAAACTGATGTATATCCCGTTGAATTTAGTTTTACTGCAATTCATGTGGACTACTATCTGTCTGGAGAACTGAGTCAGGTCTACAATGTCTCAGTTCTACAATCTATACTTACCCAGTAACTCAAAAATTTTATTCATTGGGTGATGTTGTTATGACAGTAAACAAGACTTCTGGACTTCAGGGAGCAGTAAAGTACAAGGGTTATAGACATACCCATCTATCTTGACAGCTGGTAGAGTAATGTGTTAAAGATGATCACCATCAACTTTTGTTATGATAGTCATGATGACATTTTAAAGCCCAATCATGCAAGCAAAATCTGCTTTTGTGCAGTAGATTTGCACAATGACAGCTGAGTCAGGAGGATTTATGCAGTGGGAATACACAGCCATTGTCCACAGACCCTGTACTTCACTGATGAAAATGTCTCATTCCGTTGTGGATGTGGTTATCAGTCTTTCAGCACTAAATGTGAGAACTGCTTTTCCCAAATTAGCACTAAGGTTACATCTGACAGAGTGCAGAAACCTCAACTGCTTTGTGCTCAAGGTGGGGAGCTGATGAACCTCAAGCTTTCTTGAATTTAAGTACTTTACAAACTAAGCATAAAGGTAGAAAGACAGCATTTTTTGTATCACAGGGTGAAGGTGATTTCCAATCCTAAGTAAAGTTCTTGCACTATATTCCTGTATGGAAAGTTTCAAACTTAATTTAAAACAAGATAAGAATCAAATTGAAACCTTTAGAAATTATTCTCATAACTGTACATAATTTAATAGAGAATGATCCTTAAGTACATTTTTGAAATCTCTCTCTCCGCTGCCATTTAATACATTTACTTTCCTATTATGGAAAGATTGGCCTAAAATCTGAGCTACAACATTCCTGTTAGAGGTTCTGAAGCTTTACTGTTAATTTCCCAGTGATAAGATCCTGGCAGCCTTTCCACACAGCTCTCCTAATTTCAGCATCTAATGTGGAAATCCAAAAATGATAATAGTTTGGGTTTGAAACTCTGCAGGCATGCCAGTCTTTGATTATTGCTTTTGTCATTTTTAAAATATAATTATAAAAGAAGCTGTGTGTTTGCACGTCTTTAAAGTGGATATACTTTTAATGAAACAAGTTCTCATTGAAGAGTGAGGTGTTCACTGCTTTCTTAAAGATCTATACAAACTATTTTTGAACTTTAAGTTTGCAGACCCTGATAAGATTTTTAGTAAAAACATGTATTTCTACGCAGTGTATTTCTAGTGGTGGGTTTGCTTTCCTAGTTGCTTTTTACAGTGTACTTAACCTCTGGTGACAAAAATAGTATTCTAAGGGGCATATCCTGAAAGCTGCGGAACAACAGTTCTGATAAAACTTAGAGACAAATTCTCATCCCTGTAGAGTTTATTAATTAGATGATGAGGCATCCAGTTCTAAGACCTTGCTGGTGTTTACTTCAGTCAGAGAAGGAGCTAAGCTGCTTTTTCCATACTAAGGCTAAGGTCAGAGCTGACAGGGTACAGAAAGCAGAGCTGTTTGGTACCAAAAATGGAGAGGAGAAGACAGTTGCATGTGAGGAGCTTGCAAACTTTTCCCAGAAATTGTCTTGCCCTGAACTGGCATCAAAGTAGAACAACATTACACAGAGTGGTTAAGCTTATGGATTTAAGCAGGAACACAGAGTTACTATAGAGATTGCACGGTCACATTCTGGAGATGCTCAACCTTCTTACAGAAATCGTATGTTTTGGGGAAAAGAGCTGTGCCCAGCCCAAGGGAAGGTGCTGACCAGCAGCTCTTAAAGACTTCTTAAGTCTCTTAGAGATATGGAATACTCACAGGCTTCTAAAGCTTTCATTTTGTATAAATAATTAAACAGTCACCAAGCCAAATAAAACAAGAGAGACTGATTCTATAGCCGTGTAGTCAGGGCATTCATCTAGAAGCTAGGGAACTATACATCAGTCACTGCAGCAGTGTATATTTAATTATTGATATAGAGTTGGCCAGATGTGACAAGGAAGCATTTGCAAAAACACAGTAAAATAAGCTGGTGCTCAGGGAAGTCATGGACATGAAAAGCTGCAGTTCAGTGCCCCAGACTGAATCACATGCTTTGTCATATGCCATGTTCATGCACACATAGAACATTACTAGCTCCTCTGGTACGTGCATGGAGTTTACTCTGCACAAAAGAAGCTCTGGCAATCTAACTCAGTCCCAGTGAGGGTCAAGAATTGTTCTGAACTCTCAGAAAAAAAATCTGAAGTTGAAAAAAATCTGTACAGCTTTACTATAGGGAGCAACGGCCTTGATGTTATACATATATCTTACAAAGTCTTGCCTATCAGCAAGTACATGATTCCCTTTAAATGTGCTGTTGCCTCTCATAGTTCAGAGGCATAAAGTTATTTTCAAGAAGCATGGATCATGTCTTGCATCCATGAACTGCTGCAGAAGTTAAAAAAAAAAGATGAGTAGAGGCCTGAGCAGTGGGAGCAGCTTCTCCTGGTGCCAGGGAGTTGCTGGCTGCGCAGCAGGCAGCGTTTGCTGTACACCATCCCCAGCGCCTTCGTGCAAGGGCTGAGGGCATGGCCGGAGGCAAGAAGGCAGAATTGGCAGTGCAGTCTACCAGAGCAAATGCTGAGCAATGCAAAGGCAATGCACCCAAGGCAGTTTTCAAGCTGAAGATTAGAGAAGTGGAAGGAGAGAGCTTAAAGCTGCTCTATCTTCTCTGACTTGAGCACAGGGGATCTGGCCTTAAATTGTTAACATTTTGTAAAATGAATAACCATAAACATTTATTTTAAAAGCAAAGCAGGATAGGGCTGAGCAAAATCTGAAAGGAAATGAAATCACAAAAGCTGCATTAGGATAGTACTATGAATCTGGTTTGCACCCCAGAAATACTGGCCTCGCTCACCCTCTTTACTAGACCTGGGGTTAAGGGAGATTGTCAGTCTGGATTTCCAGACTTGGCTTGGAATTTGCTTGCTTTTTATGGGTTTAAGTCATTCTGTGATATTATTTTAGCATACTTTCCATGGCTTAATTTTTAAAGTGGAGTAGTAACTGTGCTTAGTCCCCTGAGGTTATTGTCCTTGGTAATCTTTACTTTACGGTTACATAAACAGCTGAGAATTATAGAAGCTGAGCGACTGTTCAATAAAAAAGAAAATGCCCTCTTAAATTTAACAGGGTCCAAGGCAGGAAACACGGACTTGATAGTTTCCTGGCATTCAAACAGAACTGTAGACATCACTTTGTCTTGTTTCCACTTACGACACTTCGTTGAATGTCCCAGCGTTGGTATTACACACTCATAATTTTGAGTACATACGTATTGCACAGTAGACTAATGTATGGCAACAGAAAGAAAAGGTTTCAGGTAGTTTATAGGATTTTTACCTCTCTAATAACATGCATTAAATGTGTCAAAATGTTAGAAATTAATTACTCTTGCTGAGACTTGGGTGTGTACATACTCTGATCCTTGAGCCTGTACTTATTTGGTCAGCCACACCAAACCATTTTCCTACCTATACGTAGCCACTGATGGCCCCCTCTGCTGTTCCACTCCCTTGTCCATAAATGCCTTCCTAGTTTTCCATTTTCCAGCTCACCTCTCAATGCAGATATACAGCATGCAGTAAAATACAGGTGTCATCTGTGGAACGGGGACACAAAACACAACCATCCTGAACCTGGGGGTGTTTAATAAAATACATCTAACATCTTATTGGAGGAAGGAGATGATGGATGCTCCAAATACAATAAATCTTCATCAAGAGAAGAGCTATTTAAACAAAGGACATATTTTTAAAAAAGTGTGAACTGCATATGAATTTATTTAGTCTTCATATTAGAAGTCTTAAACTATGATGGGAATGAAATTAGAAAAAGCTGTCCAATAGAAGTAGTCAGTGAGGCTTAAGTGGTCAGTGATTTTAAGAGGAACTCAGGTAACATTTTATGTGTTATTGTATAGCACACTTGCCTGACGACCCAAGAGATTACAGTGAGTAGACTAAGAAGTCCTTCCAGGTCTGCATTACCATGAATTTACAAGGACATGTTTAAACAACCTATTGAGTGAAAACAGTGAGGGAAATTTTTTTTGTGCATGTCATTTTTTTGTTGTTGTTCTTTTGGTGTTAATTTTCCTGTGAAAGGATTCCTTGCATTTAAAATAGGCATTTCTAAATTTGAACAGCTGATACGTCCTATCATGCAGGCTGTAGTGTGGACTGAGTTTTCATTTTCCCACCACAGCTTACAGGAGCATGAACAGCTCCAGACCTTGTAGAACAAAACATGTCCATATATGCAAGTCTCATTTCTCACTCAATAAGTCCTCCCACCCCCCATTCCCACTATCTTCATTGCTAAGAATAGTAATAAATAATTTCACAGTGATAAATTCCATGTGTGACAAATGCTAATGTCACCTAACACAATGCTAGGGAGTGCTCAGAAACTATGGTGACGATGGCATAATACTGTGAACAGAATGGCACACAAACTCAATTTACAAGGGTTTTTTTTTCCCCTTAAGTCTGTAGATCCATATTTGAGAGATCGAGTATGAATTTTAAGTTGTTTTTCTCATTGCAATCTAACAAGTTTTTTCTGTACACATATTTTGTTACAACCCATTCTTTTTTCTTTCTTGGAAGAAACGTAGAATTTCTGAAATCTCTCTAATTGTTATTACTTGACATTTATGCTGTCACTCACCTGAAATGGTTACAGATCAGGAAGCCAAAGGCCCTGCTGAATACTTGACCAGAAGATTGAACCAGTATTTGAACCCGTTGATTCAGTTGAACCTGTCAAATAACTGTTCCCTGTATCTTTATACAAAGTAAAAGAAGCATTTGGTTCAGAAATGAAAGAACAAGTAGCAACTAGAGAATGTGCTTAACAATTTCTCTGAGTGTGAGAAGGGTCATGAAGGTGGTAGGTGGAGACGAGCAGAAATAATAAAACCCTTCCATCAAGTGAAATTATTTGAAATCTTTCTAGGAAAAAGATCTTCTCATTCTCTATCCCTCCCTTGCCCCTAGGATTAGGTAATTTTCTTCATTAAAAATCAGTACTATGGATGATATTTTGTTCTGTTTAGGTTGAAAAGATCGTAAAAGTAGCCAAAGGACGAGTTTTGAAGTTGGAGAGGAAAAAGCAAGCAGGAAAGATGAAGCAGCAGAGAACATTCTCCTGGTCTGACTGCACATTTTGAGGGCTTCCTGACATGGTAGAGAATATGACCTGGAGCAGGAAGACTTGCATCAGTAAACATATTGGTCTGAGTTATAGCCACAGTATGCTCCAGGAAGTTAGGATACAAGTTAGTCCAGGAACCTGACTTAGGATATGTGTATATTACATGGTTAACCATAGGGCCATTTCTGGTTTTAACTTGATCAGCCTTACTATCCACACCAAAAAAATGTAATAGCTGGGAGTGTAGATTAGAAGCCATACTTTGCTGCAATTCATTCATTCTATGACTCTCTTTATAGTACATATAAAATCAAAAATAATGGTAGAGCTAAGAGTTCTTTGTTCACTGTTTCCACTGGAGACCAGAGAAGTTTCTCTGCTGCATAAAGTACAATTTTAGGAAAGAAGTTCATAGTTCTTGAAACAAGCAATGTGGGATATGACCTCAGTCCCAACCAGACCCTGCAGCATAGACTTTCTAAAAAGATATTTGCCAGTGATAGCCAGTTTGAGATCTGCACTCTTTTGCACTGAATTGGTCTATTGATGATGTGCCTTGAAATTGCTAAATTTTAAGATATTTCAGTTGTGAATTGAAAGGTCAAAATATCAACATGTATCAGGTTAACAACCCAGTAAATCCTGATGAGTCTCATTTGGGGTGAGATCTGAGAGTGCAGCCATTCCCATCACCTTCTCTGGAAGGCAGTTGAATGAAAGAGCCAGAACAAGCTCTGGGTAGATGCTGGATGTGGATAAATCAGTGTTCCTTTGTACTGGGAAAAACTGGTGATATCATTTAGGTGTTCAGATTTAAATTTGATTATGCAGGTGAGTTGCTTTCTATAGTCATCCTTTCTAAAAATAAATCCAAGTCTCATCTACTTCTTTCAGCAGAAAGAGCTGTGTAAAATCCATCAGCATGATCACATGCTGTTGGAGGAGCAGAGCTCTGTGCCCTTCTCACACTGATAAAAAACATCTGCAATTTTCCAATTATCAATAGTCCTAGTGATATTCTATCTCCTCTAAAAAGCATTTTTTTCTTTTCTTTTTTTTTTTTTTTTTTTTTTACCCTAAGATGGATTTTTTTTTCTATGGATTTGTTTCAATGGATAACTTACAGAGTTGCCAGTGGATGGCTTTGTAAAGTGATGGTCTGCCCACTTAAGGTGGGCAAACTTAGAATATTATTCAAGCAGTGGTAATAACCTCTAGTAGAAAGCTTTGTGTACTACTTTCAGTTAATGTATGATTAAAAAGACATTATTTATCTATCTATCTATCTATCTATCTATCTATCTATCTATCTGTTACCCACATGCATCACTCCATAGGAAGACTCTCCCTTTTGCCTGTATATAAATCTCAGTAGGAAAACAAAGTGTCATTTGTCCAGAAAAGGAGTAGTGTTCAGGTTCTAAGTTTGCATTTTGCTTTGCTTTTGGTATAGAACCCACTTTACATTACACATCACCAGTTTCTTTGTAATTAACATTTTTGCAAAGATCCAAATCAGCTTAAGCAAAAGGGAAGTTCAGATTAGGTGGTGGGATTCCAAAGACAAGCCTCTGTGTTACAGACCTTGCAGATTCAAGTAGGTTTCCCATGATCTCTGTGAGAGCTCATCACAGTTCTGATGCTTGAAAACCAGTGACTTTTAACTACCAAATTGTGCCTCCTTTCTTGTTCACAAAAGTCACTAACTAGTTTTTCAGAAAAGTTAAGCAGAAATCTGTTTGTAGGAGTCACACAGCAGAATACTAATTGATTTAAACAAAGGAGGAGTGGGTCTGTTACAGCCCCCTTTATTGGGATATGACATACATCCGAATTTTCTTTTTGCATTCTTGTGTTGTTTTGTGTTTTTTTCCTTCTGCTCTAGCCATCAATTTAATGAGTGTTGACCCTGTCAATACCAATTTCCTCTTCTCAGGCCACCACGTTCAGAGTTTGGTGGGCATTCAATAGAGATTTACTGTTGACTGGGTAATTTGAGTTCATGTGTGTGGTGAAAAATTAGTGAGGAGAATTACCCAGAAAAGTGGATGCCATGACAATGCATGTCACCATGGTGTGACCAGCTCTGCTGACATAGGTTTCAAAAGCTCTCCCCCTGTGAAAATGGGGCCTGTTTGCAAATTAATTAGTTTCTGGCAGCAGCTTGATTGTTGACCCAAAGTTTGTAGAGTGGAAAAACAATCAGATTAGTGTGTTCAATATAAAGGCCCAGCGCGGTGCTCGAGTGCGATTTGCCAAACTGTTCAAGCCATGAATAGAGTGAAACAAATTCTTTTTTGAGAAGCCAAGGCAAAGGTTAAGTGTGATGTGACTGGAGCACGCTGGCCGTGAGGCGGTGTGGAGAGAATTAAAGGTTTCAGCCACACAAAAATAGAGAGTGCTGAGCGAGTTGCATTGAATTTAATGAAATTCACAGCTTCAGACGCAAAAGTGTTTGGCAATGTTTTAGTCTGTGTTAACGGGAGAAATAAGATGGCTTTGTTTTAAGAAGTTTCCTTTGTTCATCCATGTGGGACACCAGGGACTGAGCCTCTAAAGGGTCTTAGAGAGACTTCCTGAGCTTGCACGCTGTTTCTAAGCACCTGCAGACTGAGGTTTGTACCAGTTCCTCCCACTCCCCACCACACACTGACTCCCTTTATCTCTAATGATTCAGTCCAAGCTTCCCATTCATCACCTCCAATATTTGGGCAGGGCTCTTCTTTTAAATAGTTCTGGTGTGGGGGCTCATGGACAAATACATTAGAAATCCATGCTTATGAATAAATGATTGGCTAAAGCTTATTATCAAGGTAGTGAGTCAAAAGATAGATACTAAAAAATGCAATAGGCCACATCTGTACCTGATAATACATGACAATGACCCCTATGCAGCAGAGAACTGATTTCTACTCATTATTATTATTATACATCTCATTTCATTATTATTCTTCCTTCCTTCAATGGCTATTTTTTTATATATGCTTGCCCTTCATCATCCATTTTTGGTACTCAGTATTACTATCACCCTTATAATATTTTCTTTATATCAAACAATCCTTATGCATATTTAAAACTATTGTTTTCCCACTAAGAAAAATAGAAAGAAAGAAAATACCGACTATAGTGAAGGAGCCCGTGTTCATGGGTGGTTGCGGTATCTTCTCTTGCACCAATGTCTTAGCTGTGTTGGCCTGGATCAGAATGCCTGGCAGACCCAAGGGAATGGCAGGCCAGAGCTGCCAAGCTGAAAATATGAAGGGCTCCACACAGCCTGCCACATAGTCCTCACCCCATCAATTAGCTGAGATGCCCAGCAGAGTTAATGATGTGAGGACACAGCCCCTTAGTCTGTTCCCACCTCTTTCCCCCATTCCATAAAATTCCAACTCTTAGCCTGCGACCTGTGCAAACTCTGTGATTTGTTCTCGGTAATGGGGCTGAACCTACCCCCTTCACACTAACATTCTTGAACCGTGAATTGCTTGTCCCAAAAGGCATTTAGTGTTGCTTGCAATTAACACAACTGATTGCTCAAAGCCGGCACCTGAGGTGGCATGGAGCCAGCTGGAAGCATAATTGGCTCCTTAGCTGGAGAAACATCCACTTTCACAGAGGAGTCTGTGGTGACGGAATTATTAGTTCAAAGTAGGGCAGGTATGTGAATACCTGTTCTATACATTAAAGCCTCACTAGCACTCGGCACAGATGAATTATCACAGACTCAAAGCCTCCCTTTCTCTCTGTCTCCGGAACTTCCCCTTCTCTTTGTTCATGAAATCGCGCACGTTTCAGCCGGAATATTTGTAGGGCTGAGTAATTGCTTTTGTTCTTTGGGTTATTTAATTACAAATCTCAGTAGATGACAGGTCCTCTGCTCTAAAGGAAGACATCACATTTGCACAGTTACAGAATCCCAACACAAATGTGTGTGGCAAATCAGTGACTGCAGATTTATTCATGCCCTCTGGGACCTGCACTGCCTTTTCAGCTTAGCATGCAATATGATTTAAATTACAGCTTGTGCAGAGCTGTGCCTTGGGATTACACTCCATGTTTCCAACTGTTTATAGTTCAGTGAGCTTTAACCTCTGTGATTCTGAAAATTAAATAATGTCACGGCTGATATCAAACTTATGTTTGGTACTAGATTGCTAAATACTGTGTAGTATTAAAAGCCTATTTTTACAACAAAGTGGAAACGTCAGTGTATTTAAAACATTGGTAACACATTCAGGTAGTTCAAGAACACAATTCAAAAGTTACGCTAGCAAAGAATGGCAAAGCTAATATTAAACTCCATTTTCAAGGATATTGTTTCAGCTCCTGTATTTAGCAGAGTTGTGGCTGTGGACTTTACTAGAGCAGGACTTAGCCTAACACTTTGTGATGACACAAAGACTTTGTAAGATCAAGAAATGTAGATAGAGTATCTGTTGTGGTTAAATTCACATTTGTTAATTCCTTGCAGAAGTTCATTATTTCTGAAATATTGTGATATGTCAAATGTTACATCTGGGAGACCTTTTTGTGCTGCAGCTGTGGATATCTTCATATTTCTGTAGTCTTCGAAGAGGAGCAGAGGAAACACCTAATTAGAAAACCTTGTATTTAATGTGACATGTAATTTCGCATCAGTTTATAGTTTGTTATTTGCAGGGGTTTAATTGATGCAAAAAAATTTAGACTTTTTTCTCCATTTAGTTCTGCAAACCCATGTTTCCAGGAAACTGTCCCAGTCCCACTTGAGCCACTTCACTATGGTCCTTCCCAGGCTCTGTCAGGAAACACTGCAAAACAAAAGGGTGAAACTGATGTCAACAACAGCATCATTTAGGCTACAGAGCCTCATTCATGACTGTGGTGTAAGAAAGGGGGAACAGGAAGAAAAAAGGACAAATGGGAGAGACAAATGGATACTTATTTTTCACTTGTAAAGACAGCATGTTGGACTAAATAACAGAAAATAAAGAAGAGTTCACACAATTTCAGTTATCAGATGTGATGCACAGATCACAGATACACAAAATGTTTGACAAATGGTTCCTCCTTTGATGCCTTTAAATTTTGATAGTGAAATAGATCCTGAACTTTCCATTTTGCTGCGTTGCCCAAGTGATGCTTCTTTTTCCCCTTGATCTTTAATATGCACTATACTACTTATTTCAGGCTTCAATGTCCAGCTCTTAGTTAACAAAGTGTTGTCAGAAATATCCTCCTATCCCTTGCTGTTGCATAAATTCATCAATTTTAAAAAGTGGCTGTGATTTTTTAAACATGTAGCTAAGTTCTTTTACAAAACATATGGTTAAAAAAATAAAAAGATATGGTAAAGTGTATAGAAAGTGTATAGTAACATCTAAGAGGTCAAAGTAGGAAGGTGATCACCAGCTAATAGTTGATAGTCAGAAGCAGTGAATGCCACAGATGATGTGCTGTTGTACAGATAAAGTACAGTGTTATTGAAATGTGATAACATTTCTTTTAAGGAACTCAATATCAGTCTCGAATGTAGCAGTGTTGTCCAAAAAACTGTTGCAAATGACCCACCAAAACTGAGGCTGATAAACCTTTTTTTAGCTCTTTCTCCTCTCTTCTGTATCACTGTATCGCTGGTGTCTGTAGGCTGAATGTTTCTGTTAGTAAGGTGAGCTGCCTGGTTGTATTATCAGGGAAAATTACCTCTTTCAAAGGCAAGGGTTAAACTCTAAATCTTTGGGACTGCCATTTATTGTACAACATCCAGCAGAATTTGTTGTTCCAGAGCAGTTAGAGTTGCCACAAACACACTGAGTAAATGAAAACAAAATAGTACCCTGTCTGATTTACCTTTTAAAGTGATAAGCTGGCCTATGTTTTCATTAGGTTCTTGGATTATGGAAAAGAGTATTTTTAACATATCTTTATATTTGAATAAATTTAATTTCCTTTTGGTAGGCTTTAAAGATTTCTGCTCAGATAAGTACAGCAAGATTTGTAGGAAGATTTTGTTCGAGAATTTGGAATAAGCAGAAACAAGATAATCTTTCAGAGACAGCCTTTTTACAGATGATCATTCAGAAAAAGCAGAAGAAAAGTTACTTTGAAGACTGGATTACGTATTTTTCCCACTCACTGCACAGGTTTTATGAAATAGCTGCAAGCATTCAGTGATAATACATTATATCCGTGAGTATTGCCGCATATCTGAGGATTGGTGTTTATTGATTCTTTTACAGTTATTTGGGCAAAATTCAATATCCTTGTAAGTCAGAAGTGTTCCACTGATGTCAGTGAGATTATTCATATTTCCTGAGCTGTATAACAACGTTTGTCACACTGTAAAATTTGGTAGTCATGGGGCACAGCTCTCTTCAGTTACCCACTCCTTCAATCTCTTTATCCTGTTCTCCTGTTTCTCTAAAGCAACTTCCAGTAAGGGCAGAAAAAAGCTCTATGGGACAGAAAGGTACAAAACCTTTCTATGTGGTATTTTACATGGACTTGTGAGTCATCAGCTTTTTCACAAGATTGTGTAAATGGGTTGTCATTATCAATACTCAGTTCTGTTCCATGTTTGACATACTGTCATATTTAATATTTTGTGCTGGACCTGTTGGTAGAAAGTGTTCTTTTAAAAAAAATCCAGTTTCCCACTTATTACAGGGCCTATATTTTTTTATTGCATTTCTTTCTTTTATTACTTTTTAAATACTTCTGTTAAACTTTCTGCCAATTCTTCTCCCTGTGATTTATGTATCACAAGCAAGCGCGCTGCAGTCCTCCCTCACTGCTTTTAACAAACACTAAAATTGAGTCTGATACAATGAAATTTTCATTCTTAAAAGTCACAGAAATTATATAAAATATTTTTGAACTGCTGTCAGTGAATAATAATAAAAATTAAAATAGAAAAAATTTAAAAAGTTTGCTTGTCCAGAATTAAAGTGCAAACCAATGAAGCAATGTTTGAAAAGAAAAACTGTGACAGTCCAGAAAGTTGCAAAACTTTCTGTCTGAAGCAACTTCACAGTTTTCATCTCACCTGTGCTATCAAATGTTTTTTTATATTTCTTTTTTAATGAACAGAACTAAGTTTCATATCAACAATAAGTGAGTGCATTATTTCAGTTGTGTAAAACCCTGTTAATTCCTTATGTTGACTGAAGCTAGATAAAGTTGGAAACAGGCAGTGCTCACATGATTACTGAAAGAGATTGTCATAACTGATGCTATCACACTGAATACCTCAGGTTGTGCTGAGGGGTTTTGCTTCCTCTTACAGATGCCTTATTGCATTTTGTGTTGCTGTGCTGCACTGACACATGAGCTAAAGCCAGTCATTCATCCAGCCCTTTCCTCAGTCTTTGCTGCCATCCCTCATTAATCCTACTTTAATGGATTTTGTGCCACGTTGCTTTACACTAGCTGTAGAAGTTCATTATACCAACAAAATGTTTCTTGTAGTTTGACAAAGTTACCTCGTTCTTTAGCCAAATCTAAAGGATTTAACAAAGAAATCGAATTACAGGAAATCGGAAAGGTTAGGAAATTGCTGCAGGAGAGTTCTCTACTGGAGGACTCCTTGGGAACTGACGTGGGCTGATGATCATTTCCAAATGAATGAACATCCTTCACTGAGAGCTGAAACTGTGGTAGAGTCCTGTCCAGTTTTTGATGTGACATGAGGGAGGAGGTTTTCTTTACAGCTACACAATCCCTTCCACACACTTCAAATTGAAGCTGGCAGTACAAAATTTGGAGTTTTTCTTCCTGTTTTCAAAATAGATGATTTTTGACACAAAGGATATATTTGTTCACTTCTTAGGAAGAAAAAAGTAATATTTCTGTGGGCAAATGGTTCTGGAGTCAGGGTTGTGCACTGCATGGAGCTGACAGAAATATTGGGAATTTACCTTTCAGCAGATAGAGGCTGAAGATACGATTTTCAAGCCAGTGCTGTTCATCTTTTGCTAGTGATAGTGCTGAGGGCTGTCCCATTTTGCCTACACTGTAATATGTTTGCCGTGTTAGTTCCCAGCTATTCCTCACATTCAGCCAGGTATTTGCCTCCTGCAAAGTGCTGTGTCATGAGTTTGGCTACAGCATGTTCCCTCAGCCTTCAGGACACCTTTTTGTACCCTTAATTTCCAGGTGGCAAAGAGGAAGAATATTCCACCAAGACATAAACACACATCTCTCAGCATTCAAAAAGGCCTGAGAAAATCATATTAATGGAGAGGAACAGGTTTTGGTTTCTGACTTCTAGGATCAACTGCCATAAACTGCTTCAGTATCTCCAGGGACTTGTGCTCCACCTGTGAATCTTCAGAGCTTACAAAAGGCAGGCCTGTAGCATGAGTCTATATGCCAAAAGTCTGTAACACCCCAAATCAGAAACATCTTTTGTCTTCAGAGCCTCCACGCTCCACTTCCTCTCCTAATACATCACTTCTTAGCATAAAGACTCTGGTATTTAGTTCTTGTCACTCATCCAGAGCTCTAAAGATGTAGGTTACACAGTTAAGGCACAGGCTTTCTAGTGTTTTTATTTCCAAACATCAATGTCAAGAACTTCAGATAAATGACTGAGAGAGGAAGAAACAAGCTCTTAGCTGGAACTCTCATTACCTTTAAGAAATACAGAAAACTGAGATTAAAGTATTCCTAAATGGAGACAATGTGCTGCAAGCATCACTTTCTGTTCTGTGATGAACACTAGTTTTCTCAGTTGCCCAATTACTCTCTCTGAGGGACAAGTAAATAAGTTTAAAATTAATTGTGTCGATAGATATACAACAACCTTAAAACACAGCCAGTAATGGAAAAGAGGTGTTAATTTTGCTTGTTGTTCTGTAAGGAGATAATAATCACCTCTTTTAAATTTAGCAGGGTGGATAGATCATAAGCATTGTTTTGTGAGAAATCTAATTTATGTTGAGCATTAAGCTATAATTTTACTGAACTTTTGTATTCACTTTTCTTCACCATATAATTAGTCTTTAACAGGAAATCCAAACTATTGTTGTCTCTTTAGAACAAAGGCTTCAGAAACTGATAATTGCATCAGAGATCAACATTTTCTCCCTTCTCTTTCCTGTGGGAGCTAAAATGTTATTCCCAAAATATAGGCATGCTGAATTATGCCTCTAAGGCAGAGGAGATGAGGGATCTTGGGGTGGTGGCATTGTCTTGGCAGGTACTCAGGGACTCATTTACAGAACTCTAGAGGTGCTGAGCACCCCAAACTGAGGTTGTGCTCCTCTTGGTGTCATTTGGCCCTGCATCACTGCCAGCCCCTGGGAGGGCATCCCTGGCTCAGTCCCCAGCCTGGCCTTGCCAGATTTTCACTTTTCCACTTCTCCCCTGCATGGAGCCTGAATGCTTTAGGATATTACAACACACTTGCCCTTTTTTGCTTTTGCCTCAACTGCAGATCAGTAATTCCTTTAAAAAACATCATTTAAATTCAGTTTTGTTGTTTCTCACAATGAGAACGATGCATGGATAACGCTTATAGTCGAGCCACTGTAAAAGCCACAAGGGCTAGACTCCTGTTACTGTATGTGTAAGTGTACCATTAAGATGTAGAAGAATTTACATGTCTAAAAATATGGTGTGACTTTTTAATGCACGTCTCTTTGCGTGTTACATTGCTGCTGTACCCATGTATTGAAATGACAGAGGAGTGATATAATGTTGCTACTATTAATACCTTTCATCCTTGAAAGTCTGTAATCTCTTTGTGTCACACAAGTCACCACTGAAGCATTGCAGTTGGATTTTGCAGAGGACGGGTTTGTTGGCTTGAGGTTGTTTGTTTCTTTTTTAATTATGAAAAGAGTTTGGAATAATTTTTTTTTAAGTAAACTATTGAAATTAAAGGAAGCCTTAGTTAACCTTACACTTATTAGCATGTTTTATAATCTGTCTCAGAAAAATTGCCTTTACTAATCTTTGAAAAATTGATAAAAAACCGGATATCACCAGCTGACATAACTAATACACTACTCTAAGATCATCTTGACTCAGAGATAAACCGCTTGATGAATATCATCAGTCCTTAAAACTCTTTCTGATGGGAATTTCCATTGCAAAATCAGTGAGGGACCATAGGGTTTCTTACCTTGTAATAGCTACTGACAGCTTGATCATGCATGGCCTGCATGCCACACATCCTCCTGACTCTGTAAACAGCATCTTTAAATGACATCTCTACTCTGTGGTCTGTCCTTTCTGTGTTAGCATCTGACAATAAGTTACCACAAAACCCTCATATTAGCTCCATAATAGCCACAAGTTATCCCTTGTGCAAACAGTTCCTGCGTTGAGGATGTGGTCTGATGCCATCCATGTTATTGAGGAGCTTCACTAGAAGCAGTGAATCCATGAGAGCTCTGCTGCGTTTACCTGAGTCAACAGCAGCAAGAGGAATGTGGAAATTGAGGAATTTAAATGAAGGGACTTTGAAAGAGCATCACTAAAAGCTTTGGTGTTTTGTAAGCTACATTCGAGAGTGTAAAACCACAAACCATCTTAGCTCTCTCATCACCACATATTAACAGCTTTGTCCTCTGGTGACCTTGCTGAGGCAGAAGCTCTGCTCTGCACATTTGTGGCTGGAGCTGCAAGTCTCCTCTCCGTGGGTAGTAGGGCTGACAGTGAGAGCAAGTCCCGATTTTGTGAGGACAGTGTTTGGCTCTCTGCGCGGGGTCTCAGTGGATGGGTGCTGTATGTGCTTATGAAGTCTTGAGTAGCTGTCTATTTTTGTTGTTAAATCTTTAATTTCATCTTCTCTAGTCTTCCTGTCCTCAGGGTCCCAGTCACCCTCCAGTACTTGTCATTAAATTACAGCAATTGCAGTTTTACTAAGCATAAAATTTCCCCAGTTTCTTAGAATCTTCTTGCTGTGAGCTGATAAATTAGTCATTTTGACCATAAATATACAATAATAGGGGCATCCAGTTCAAACTCTTTACAAAACATTTCCTAAGAGAACTGCCCTTTGGCTCCTGTCAAGTGATGAAGAGATGACCCCAGCTTCTGTTCCTTCAGCTTACTCAATCTTGACAGCTAAAGGTAATTTCTGTGCCTTCAAGTTTATAGATCTTCATTAAAATGCTAATACAATTCATTTAGAAAGCCAATTTATGACTTTTATTGTTCTTGCTTCTGGGAGTGTGTGTGTATTTGTATGGTTGTTGTTGCTAAAGAGTAACATTTGTTAAAGAACCAGTGCAGATCGATTTACCTTCGCTTTTCCTCAACCCAAAATGCTGAGACAGGCAAAACATGTTTCCATTACTTAAATAAGCAAACAATGGCAAATAAATCATAGAGGCAGCTGGACCAAGGTGTCTTTTTTATAAAGAGCCAGATTTCTCAGGAAGGACAGTTTAATGGGCTGCTGCCAGTGAAATGTCTGAAGAGCTGGTAATTGCAGGAGGGCACAAAAAGTGTTGTACAAAGGTGCCATGTGGGATCTGAGAAGTAGCACCACAGCCAAGACAACTGGAAAAAGGAGACTGAAAAAGGTGTGGGCTTTAATAATTTGCTTCTTAAAGGCTGATTGTTTTAAATAAAAATATGAGTTTTTATTTTTAGCTTGTTCACTTTGGCTACAAGATCAGAGAAGTGTTTTTAGCTGTAATTTTATTTTGATCGTGTTTATGCTGAGGCTTTGTTTCTCCTTTGATCATGCTTAAACACGTTTCAGAAATGTTTGTTTGATGTATACTGGCTTTTAAAGCAGTCTTCCACATTGTCTGCCTGTGTTTTTTAAAAGCAATGAATCATTGCAAAATATTTACTGTCAAATTATTTCTTAAATCCATTTTCCCAAAACAAGCTTTCTGGACTTTTAGCCAATGGGAGACTCCTTTCAGACAAGAAAGTGTTGAACTGTTGTAACAGCATTTCTGAGGGCTACGTGGATTGGAGGCAGTTTTAGGGTTGCAGAATACTCCATAATTCATACTCAGAAATTTGAAGTCATTCCATCTACCCCCAATAGCTTCAGTGCACTGACTTTTACAATTGTTAATGGTGGGTTTGGATAAAAGTCCTACTTCCCATTCAGTAAAACTTGCTTGAAGTTCATTCCAGCATTTCTTTTATGACTGTGTTGTGTTGAATGCATGAAATAGGTCAACCCTGACTGAATTATTTTAAACTTCCCATGGGGACCCCTTGATACCAAACCTATTTAATTTTGCAGGGTAGGGCAGAGCAGTCTCCATACTTGAACATACACATTCATGGATGACATTCTTTCTTCTGCTGCATGGGTGAGCAATTAGGAGAGTCAAGGAGAAGTCCCTAATTCCCTCATCTGTGGATATCTCCCTTCTAACCCTCAAAGAAGAGCAATAAAAAAGTGCTGTGCAGTCCATGGAGAGGGCTGTGTTGCGTGACTGCTGGCCATCTGGCTGGTTGATTCATCAGGACCCTCACCAGCCAGTAGTGAGCTCTGGAGCCCTGGGGTTGAATGCAAGTGTGCATCAAGCCTCAGGCAAGTCAAACAGCCCCTGTGCTAGTTAAACAATAAAGAACACACTACAGATCACTGGTTCTTAGCTTTATAACTCATGAAATTATCAACCACTTTTCTCTCCCTTTCCCCACTCATGGTAGCATGATGTTGTTTCTGTAACAGTTACATTCATGCTGAACAGAAATTAATCTATTTCTATATGCAGCAGACACATGTAACCTGCTCTTCATTTATTTGGCTCACTGCATAGACATAGATCTGTTAGATGGAAGAGGGTAAAAACCCAAGCACCACCAGGTAACAAGAGCAAGGGCCCTATAACATGAAGAACCACTCTTCTGTTGACTGAAACATATCAATTTAACTAGATGGCAAAACAATCAAGGTGTGCTCAGTAGGAAACATCAGTGTTGTTTAAGAAAAGCTGTTCCATGATGTACAATGGAAGCGTTTCTAATATGAGGTTGTATTATTACTTTGTTTGCAGGGATGTAGATAGGATTATTAATCACCCATTGAAAATCTGAATCCATCTCAGATGAGCACTGGTAAAAAGTGTATGCAAAGCACACTCACACGTGCTCTGGCTGTGGCATTAATTTTATCTGCCTGCCTCACAACCCTCTTCTATGCTATCACTCTGACAGAATCATTTGAAATACATATTTTCAATTTATTCAACTCACTATTCACTATTTTTCTATCATTGTTGTGTCAGTCTAAGCAGACTAAACTGTCTTACTATTTCTGGTTCACTTGCGATATTATGAGAGGGAAAGAAAAGCATAACAATAACAATACACTAACCGAGGGCAAGTTTATATAACCAGTGCTATATCAGCAATATTTTTGACTCAAATGGGACTCCCCACAGTATCTTCATAGGCCAATGTAAAGTTAGATTTTTGATGCCTGATAATATAGTGATTTATTTTAGAACTTGATACCTTGTGATTTACAAAACCCAATGCGCTAGAAACAAATCATTCAACCATTTGGGAATGTGTTTAAGTTTTGGTGGAATATTATTTTTTACCCTTTTTCATTAAGACCTTAAGGATGTAAAAACAACATATTCAGAAAAGAGGTTCTCCAGATCCAGTAGCCAAGAAAAGTGTCTTATAATGGGTATCTTCTTTCTCTGCTTTCCTCAGACTGCAGTGCAGAAATCTTCAAGCTGTAACCCTTGTTTCTTGAGATTCAAGTTGCATGCAAAGCCCTAGTATATCATATAAAAAATAGTTGAGATATTATTTATCTTGGGTCTCATGTCAGTGTAACTTGAAGGCTATTAAATGCACGCTAGAAAGAAAGGAAGGACATTTAATAGCTTGCATTACTGGGTTTGGGGTGGAGAGCTTAAGATCTCAGATTTTTCATGTTCTCAGATGTCTAAAAATGTTTACTTTAAGAGACAATAGGTGGTAGACACAGTTTCACAGAGATCTGTTGTGTAGCCTGTGTTGTTTAACACGTTCATAAATAACCTGAAAAAGAGGTTGGATGAGAGGTTGGGGTTTTTTTCACACGAACCTTAAGTTATTCAGCACAGTGACACAAAGAAAGACTGTGAAGGATCACAAAAGGATCTTATGCAACAGGGTAGCTAAGCAATCAAATGACAAATTAAATTATTCTTGATGAATGATGTAGTGATAATCCATGGGGAAAACTATGAGGAAAACATGCATATCTTCACATTTAAAAGAATAGGCTGTGGACAGAGCACCACCAATGAAGAGTGAGGTTCTGGAGTTATGGCATGTAAATTCCCTGGCAATTTCAGGTTACTGTTTAGGAGCTGTCAAATCCCTATTAACTGTTAGGAATTAACAGAAAAAAAAATACAAGGGAAAAAATAGCTCCAGCCCTTGTTAAGGAGTGTAATTCATCCACGTATTGATTACTGAGCATTTTTCCAATACAGAATTGAGAGGAACCAAATGAAGTTATTAACATCAATGTTCAAAACAGAAAATCAGAAGTAAATTTTAATTCATTACACTGTGTAGGTGAGGAACAAATTCCAAAAGGACGTGTTGACTTCTGGAAGTTTGCATGGGTTCAAGATGAAACTAGACAGATAGCTGGATGAGAAGTCTATTGAGAGTTAACTAAGGACACAGAAAGCAAGAAGGCTCAGGGAATCAGCTACACTGAAAACAGTTGAAGGAAGGGACTTCATTCTTGGAGAGTATTATTTGTAATCACTATAGTCTTTCTTGTCTTGAGTAATTATTTCTGGACAATCTTGGAGGTTGTGTATTGATCTAAGTAAACTTTGGTCTAAACCAGTAGGGTCATCTTCTGTACTTACATCTATATATCTATATATATAGATATAGATATAGATATATAGATATAGATATACATGTATGCACCTACACACACAAGTACATGAGAATATATACACGTATATATACACAGAGTACATGATAATACACACAATATTATGCTGTATATACTCATATAATAAAAATGTCTAAACTTCTATGTTCATAACCTATC
This sequence comes from Acridotheres tristis, assembly GCA_037013685.1. Taxonomy (NCBI): domain Eukaryota; kingdom Metazoa; phylum Chordata; class Aves; order Passeriformes; family Sturnidae; genus Acridotheres; species Acridotheres tristis. The sequence continues at coordinate 8,512,412 of CM072885.1, forward strand.
AAAGTATGTTACTTAAAAACACTGCCATCCTTAATAAGGCAATGTGTTGCAAAGGCCAGCTAGTGCAAACTGGCAAAACATAGCAAAGTTCATTATTTCCATGACTATATAGCAATAAACATACAATGAAAAGATGTTAATACAGACACTAAAATAGCTTACAATTTCACACAGGAACAGGACTCTGAGTAGTTAAATATAGTTCACAGTTAATTATCCCAGCAGGATGTAGAGTGGTTATAAAACAGATTGGTAAATCTGTTGGATATGCCTTCTTTTTCCAAATATAGTGAAAGATACCAGCTGAAGTATCTCTGTAAAATACAGCTATGAGCCAGATGCACCACTCGTATGAATTTATTGATGTGAATTCTATAAAACTCTCTCTCCCAAAACTTCTTAACAGTATTTTTATGTAACCCATCAGTATGTCAATATTATATGTATTTTCACTTGTTGATGTATCTTTTTTACCACCAAATAAAGTTGTCACTCTAATCTCTAAGAAATAAAGTATATAAAATAAAACTTTACAAAAATTGCAAGACAAACTATTTCAATAAGTTGAACAGAAATTCTAAAATCTATTTCTTTTCTGAAAAGAAGACAAAAATTTGGGAATTTAGGGTATCATGTGGAAGTAGTATCAATCAAAATGTGTTTTTCAACTTAACTTTTTTTAAACAGTAATGCACTAACAATTTTCTAGATGTAAAATATTTTTTAATTGCTAAAATGAAAACTTTACATTTGTCTCCATAATTCTTTCATTTTAATTGTGACTTACATAGAAAGATTAACTGAAGTCCAGACATCCGAAGAACAAGAAAAATGTCAGTAATAAATACATGGAATTATGAAACCATGCTGTAATGTTATACACACATTTGTAAAGAGATTTCATAAACATTTAATTGCTCCAATAATAAAGTTTTGTCCATTGAATGCCTGTAGCAAACACCTCTCTGTATTAAAGATAAGAAGAATGTAAATACCTGTCACATATTAACAGGTGATGATGTATCTCATACAGAAATATTTGCCTTGGTATGCAATTATTTGGTCTTGGGAAGAAAAATGATAGTCCATTTATGTAAGGAAGAGGAATGATCCAGTTCTTGGAGTATTAACGTGCAAGTGGCATTGTCTTCTCAGATCCCAGATTTGTCAGTGCTCACCTGATACCGGAGAGCGACAATCCAGAAGATGACAAAATCTATTTCTTCTTCCGTGAAAATGCAATTGATGGAGAGCACACTGGAAAAGCCACTCATGCCAGAATAGGGCAGATCTGCAAGGTAAGATGATGACTTCTTGGTATGATTCTGAATGCACTTGCAAAGCAATTTTAGAAACTGCATTTTCTCGCCTGTGAAATATTCAGTATTAACATTGGCATTGTACTAAAGCAGGGGTCATCCCAAGAGACAAATGGTGTGGGGATGACATACAGAAATGAATACTATTCAATTCTTTTTTGGGGGAAGGAACTTCACAAACTATGATGTTTGGTATAAAAAGCCATAGGTACCTTCTGAAGCTTAGAAAGTGTCTGCAAAAGAAAGTCTTTTACAGGAAATGGGATACTTCCAGGTAGGACAAAAACGTTTGAAGAATTTTCTTTTTAAATGTCAATACCTTTCCATTCACATATTAGTGAAAACCTCTAAAAGAGAGGCAAAGGAAGACACAGAAAAATAATTGTTCAAGGTTAGCTATAGAAATGGGCAGCCTCTGAAAAGACCCTTAGTGACTGCAAGATGAATCATTTGTCCACACTGATAAATGTCCAGACGGTTTTCTGATAGACTTTCAAAAACATTTCTGCTAATTAAATTATATTTTAAAATGTTTTTGCTTTGGCAACTGTGGTGTTTAAAGTAAAATTTCCTGTTAATCCATAAGCACAACTTCAGTTTATCTCCTTGAATTCAGAGGTTCCTACTTTAAAACCAATTACCCCACAAGTATGACGTCCTCGGGGCCCTACATTTCACGGCTGTACAACTGATTCCACTGTTCTGGCACTTTTGTCTACTTTGTTCCATTTCAAATTTCATTTCTACTTTGTTCCTACTCAGTTAAGCATAATAAACACCCTCAGCTTTTCCAGGACATGGCAGACTGGGAGCATTGGAGCAAGATATTCTGCCCATTTCTTTTTTTCCAGTGTTATATATGTATAAAGGTATATAAAGAGATGTGAGGGGTTTGGTTTTTAAATTATGAACTAGTATGAAATATGACACAATACAACGTAAAATAAAAATTATTCAGATTTCATGTCTTTGCAACATAATATTGCTTTTGTATGTAGAGGGTGAATTCTCTTGTTTTCTCTAAATGTTATCTTATTTGCTGTATTTTCTCTGTAATGTGATGATACTTCAAACAAAGACTGTTGCTAAATATTAATATAAAATACTTTTGTTACTAGAATGACTTTGGTGGACACAGGAGCCTTGTTAACAAATGGACAACTTTCCTCAAAGCACGTCTGATTTGTTCTGTACCAGGACCCAATGGCATTGACACACACTTTGATGAACTACGTAAGTGGCAGCAATGCCTGCAATATAGAAATGTCTTCAGGTATTATCTGTGTGAATTTAACCTAATTTTCTTTTCTTTTTCTTGTTATCGTTACAGAGGATGTGTTCCTAATGAACTCAAAAGACCCTAAAAATCCAATAGTCTATGGAGTGTTTACAACTTCCAGGTACAGAGCATATCGTTTTACTTGCATGGAAACTTGGGTGGCTACTTGTTTTAAAGAGGTCTCTTTGTTAAAAGTGTTTTTAAAAAACACAAAATTTTCTTAACCTTTGAACTGAGAAGTCAATGGCAGTAAGAAGTAATGAATTAGGTTTCTTTCTTATGAGCAACGTACATCATCACTCTGAAGCTAGCAAACACAAAGACTATCAGTTTCTCTGGCTAGTCTTGCATTGAATTGGCTTTTTATAGCAGGGATCAGCATTTGTAGCCCTTTCCACACAGATTTGAGAAAAAGAACACAAGTATAAATAAACTTATTTGGAGGCAGTGAAAAATAGGAAATCTGTGGAGTGAGAAATTGGCTAGTCAAGGAGATATTAATGAAAAATACTGCTGAAATCTGGAAAGTCTAATGATCTTTCAAAAGTTCTGTTATAGAATCACATATAACTGTGACTTGAATGTTTTTGTAACATTGTGCTTTCACCAAGAACAAAATATACTTGTAGCTTTGGCTTGAGGAAGGTTTGCAGTACTGGTTGTATTGCCACATTTATCTGTGAAGGAAACAAGTTTTAGTTTCTAAACAGAAGGAATGTTTCTAGTGATACCAGGCATAGAGGAGGGAGATTTACAAGTCCTTATTGTCTTCTGTAAAAATGTCAGGGTAAGAAACAACAGTGAAGTTTGCACTTGTGCTGCCCAAGTGATGGAAGAGACTGCAAAAAAAAAAAAAAAAAAAAAAGAAAAATGTGGAGTGTAGGAAAGAATTGAATAGTTCCCTAGGGAAAGCCTTACTGAAATTTATTCAGATTTGGGCTTTGGCCTTCTGGGGACAAGATGTTTTAAATAGTGAAATAGCAGCCATCTGCTTAGGAAAATGTCTGTGAGATTGTATCAGTTTTGCTGAACTTTCACAGGAGGTGAGTGAGGATTGCTCTGAGACCTGTCAGAGGTTTGATAATCAGCACATGCAATAAATTAGAAAGCATCAAGCTGCTATTCCCATAGCTCTAGCACCTGATTAAATCGACTGATAATTTAAAGAAACTGATTTGATTTCTTCTCCCCTCATTTTCAGTAATATCTTCAAGGGATCAGCAGTGTGTATGTACAGCATGACTGATGTGAGGAGGGTGTTCCTTGGTCCTTATGCCCACCGAGATGGCCCCAACTACCAGTGGGTTCCCTACCAGGGGAGAGTGCCATATCCACGGCCAGGAACTGTGAGTACCCTAAGAAATCTGAACTGGGAAAACTGTGGAAAATATTTTCACACATTACATGGTCCTTGAGCTGAGATCCAGGAAAGAAACTGACACAGATAACAAAATGGATAGAGTGGCAGAAGGGAAAACTAACAGTTCCTCCAGGTCCAGAATGTACTGATTTTCTTGTAACATATGAAACTGCAGTAACAACTTCACTTGGATTTTAATTTTGGCATTCATATTAACAACTTCAAAAGAAGTTTTGGTAATGGCTGGAGAATTTTACTGAAAGTCAAGTGTTTCATAAATTATATTGCATTATCCTTTCCTTGGAATTTGTTTTTTTTTTCCAAATACTGGCTGAGCCATTCTTAATGTGAATGAATGGAAAACAGTGGATTTGCCTGACTGGTAGGAACTTTTAGTCAACATTAAATCTAGGACAGCGAAACAGATATTTCTGCAATAAATTATAGAATGACTACAATAGTTTCTAACTTCCACTGGGAATTTTTTAAAATGTCTGCTTTTACCTGATTCTCTAAAATATCAAGCTTTATAAGACATCCATATTTCAACTGATATAATCACATTCTAGAAATATTTAACTGCCTCTGAAATTTCCGGTAGTCTAAAAAGATGGGACATTTATGAAAAAAACATTAATTGTATACATTGAGATCTCTCCTTAGTTTGTATAAGTCAGCTTGGCCCATTTATGTTGAGAACTGTCTTTGCAGGAGATTAAATATATATATACACATGTATACATATAAATGTATATGTGTAAATAATATATATGTCTTCAACATTCTTTTAAAAGTCTTCTTAAATATGAAGCACAAAAGAAAGCGGGAATAGCTTTGCTTCTTTAGTTCATCATATTTTCCACTTTTCTCTGGTATGTTTGAAATTGTCCTTTCAAATCTGATCTTTCAACTGATATATATGCTCAGCTAATGAAAATTACTTCCTAAGTAAAAGAAAACAGTGGCTCCCTGACAGCTGAATTCCTGAGCACTCCTCACTCCTTCACCACGACTAAAGGAATTTCTCATATTTTCCAGAGTTTAAAGCTGTGCAACATAAAAGAGGTTTCATTTCTCATCTGATGGTGAACCTTTTTTTTTCAATTATGACAATGAATTCTGTTATGTCAGGGAGGTTTTTTTTTTATGTTCTATTGTTTTACAACTCTGTAGAAAATGTGAATGAGTAGATATTTTTGGTATTTCTTGTATAGCTATTTTCACCTGTTAAACTAAGTTTAATAGACTTAGTGTTCATGATTCTGTTTCTTTATATTCCTCTTTGATTCCAGTATCAATTAACCTTTCTGAACAAAACCAGATGCTAGATATTATGTAGAACTATGGACAAAGAAGAATGTCGCATGTTTCTATTACAGAAATAGACTGAGATAAAAAAACTGACTGCTGCACACAGGCCCTGTTGTATTAATTCCTCTGCAGAGATCAAATGCAGCTCTGTTGAGATTCTAAATGCAAATATTCAAATGCTTGCTCTTAAGACTGGCAGCTCTGTGTCCTGTGATCCAGTTCTGGCCTCAGTTCTGCCTGGGGGTTACTCCAAGACTTCTCTGAGGGTCTTGATCTGAGTTGCATATGAGAAAAGAAGAACTTGATAAACTTCCTCAGAATAAGCAGGAAAACAAGGACCAGAACTCAGCCCTTAAGTGGCAAAGTGAACTAAGACACCAGAGCCTTTGTCAAAGTAAGGAAATGCAGTTAGGTTACAAATACTTTTGTTTCTGGCTATCTTATCAGAATGGAGTTTACCTTTACAATTTCATTATAAAATCTTTTATGAAGATTCACGAAGTGCAAAGATGCTCAGATTCCACTGTAAGCTGTTTTCTTGTCTAAAGGCAAATGTGATCCCAAATTTTACAGGTCAGCTTAGCCCCGTGGATGTAGTGCAGGAGGCCATGCCACTGTAAATGTTGTTAGAATGGCTGAGGCCAGCAGTTTGTCCTAGCCCAATGCCAGTGACTCTCATCCTGGGTTCTGCCACTCTGAAAAAAGAGAAGCACCCTCACAGTTGCTAAAACCATTCCATTTTATTAATAGGATAAAACTGAATTTTTAAATGAGGTGCATTTCTGGCTGGAAAGAAGCTTTTTGTTTATAAAGTGATAAAGTTGTGTGTGTTTTCAATGATTTGAAGATCTGAGAATAGAGAAGAAAAAAAATTTTGAAGTTCTTTAGATGTCAGACCTTTAGACTCCTTTTCCAAGAAATGCAGAAAGATGGGAGAAAAAAACCTGATCTTCTTCGAGTAATTCATTTCCAGATTGCACTGCAGTTAAACAGTACTGAATTATCTCAGGAATTTAATAGGTGAGGTGCCAGTAAACTTCTTGAGCATCTGGTGATTTGCCCAGTATGAGTAAAAGAAAAGTAAATGTTTTTTGAAAAACTAGAAACCTTTGTAAACAATTCCACATCAGCTTCACATGTAACAAAGAAGTTGCCAAAATTTTTCCTATAAGATCTACAGAACTTGTTTTTTTCTTTTTCTTTCTTTCTTTCTTTCTTTCTTTCTTTCTTTCTTTCTTTCTTTCTTTCTTTCTTTCTTTCTTTCTTTCTTTCTTTCTTTCTTTCTTTCTTTCTTTCTTTCTTTCTTTCTTTCTTTCTTTCTTTCTTTCTTTCTTTCTTTCTTTCTTTCTTTCTTTCTTTCTTTCTTTCTTTCTTTTTCTTTCTTTCTTTCTTTCTTTCTTTCTTTCTTTCTTTCTTTCTTTCTTTCTTTCTTTCTTTCTTTCTTTCTTTCTTTTTCTTTCTTTTCTCTTTCTTTCTTTCTTTCTTTCTTTCTTTCTTTCTTTCTTTCTTTCTTTCTTTCTTCTTTTTTTTCTTTTTTATTTTTTTTTAAATTATCTGTGAGAGAGGGAAGGACTTTTCTGTATACCTCATCTTAACTCAGGTACCTCATCCTGAATTCCTATCCAACTTTCTCTGAATTCAGCTAGAGAGCTTTTCTCTGCTTTATGGCACCAAGAGTTATGACCAAAGAGCTTTTTCTTCCTACCAAAATGTAGATATTGATTTGTTCTGTTGGATTCCTTACTGGGTCTAGTCCAGGTAATGCACTTTAAACTTCATATTAAAAGACACAGAGTTACAGTAATTTTTTTATTCTCAGAGAAGCAGGGGATCCAAGGAGTAATAGGGGTCTCAGAATTGAGTCTTATTCAAACACACAGTATTATGACTCTAATTCTAGTTTTATGAATTTTCTGTGCAAAAGATATCTTGGTCCCTAGAATGATAGAATATCCTGAGTTGGAAGGGAACCACAAGGGTCTCTGAGTCCAACTCCTTGTTCTGAACAGAACAGCCCCAAGAATTACAGCATGTGCCTGGGAGCATTGTCCAAGTGCTTCCTGAGCTCTGGCACTCTTGGTGCTCTGACCACTTCCCTCAGGAGCTTGTTTCATATTGCTGCAAGTAAAATCCTTTGTTAGAAAATGAGCAAGAAAATAAATATTCAAGCAGTTGAAACACAGCTGAAATTCATTTGCCGAAAATTGAAATGAACATTCATTTAGTATTTTTTTCAGTGTTTGCCCAGCTGCAATTAACAATACTTAGTTCTTGTGTAGTGATTTTTATACATAGACTACTTTACAGCTATTATCTAATTAATTGTTATCTAAATAATCCGTGTAATTAGTATTGAACTGTAGTTAGAATATTAATTTCTTAATTAATTAAGCAAACTTAAAATTTAAGTGTAGCATTTGAAACAGTATCTTTGAGACAGACAGTGGTTTGACCCATAATTATGAAAAGTCCATCTGATTTTCTCTTCATAACATTTTTGTTCAAAAGAGCAAGAACATATACTAAGAAGAAAAAGGTTGAAAAATCTTGAAAAATAAAATAGATAGCTAATTTGCTTTCTGCTTTGTCTGCTCCACATGACTTAATCAAATATTCTTCTTCACTATATTCTTCCCTTCCATACAAACAGAATGCAGGAATTTGCTTACTAACAAATATGCCAGCAAGGGACAATTTACTTTATATGTCCATGCTGGAAGTATCCCTTTGCTGAGTATAGCAACTACTGGTTTTGACCAAATTGATTTTTAAATTTCATTTCTGTTGAATTATTAATAATTTGGATCAAGGTGATAGCAAAGACAATTGATTTCTTCTGTTGAGCATCCTGCAAGGTTTGGATTCTTGCTTAATAAGATCTTGTCTGCTAGGTTTTTAATTTAATTGGAAGGTATTTTATACCTGGATATAAAGGGCACATTATCTCAAGCATTTTAACACCAGTTGTTAATATTTGAAGTTCAAATACTGCAAAATAATTGTTTTCAGCTTGGATTCAGTGTTTTATATGTCTTCAAGAGTTATCTGAACAGATCAGCAGTTGGGGTCAGCAAGATCCTTGACAAGTATCTTTGGCCTGATGTCATTGTGGCTCATTTTCTTTAGCCATTCAACAGTACTAATACACTAGTAATGCTTATGTTAATGTTACATATAACTGTTCATAAAATACTTAGCAATTCTACAGAAGAGATGAGGGCAAATGTCATCAACCACAGTCTCCTGATGGGGATATGTAATAGCTGAAAGTGGAGAAATACTTTTGTGGCTACCAACACCATGGTCTTACCTCTCATTTCCAGCCTCTGGTTTCTCCTTACAGTGGGAGAACATAAGCTAAATGTGAAAAGTAAAACCCTTTGGTTCTCACAGATGAGAAACAAAACTGTCTGGCCCAGCCCTGGGTATATACAGGGGGAAAAGTGACTCTTTTTTGTCTTACATCATGGACCAGACTCATCCCAATGGGATGCCAGCTGTTCTGTCACTGTGCAGGACAGTGAAGGGTTACTGCAGATCCTTAATGAAACTCATCTCACCTAAGGGTTCACCTGGATGGTATGATGAGTAACACTCAGAAAGCCTTCTTTAGAATCCAAGGGGAGAAAAAAAAAGATACATTTAAGACATGACTCACTAGATTTGATTTGGTGTAACACCTTATTGGCACTACATGGAGGACACAGAGTTGTTGAGACAAGCAGGGGTTTGAAAAGTTAGTAGAGCAGGGCATGTCCCAGGACTTAAGGATTTGGTTCCTCACGTAGTGATTTGGACTTCCAGTCAACTTCTGAAGACAATACTTTGAAACAAAGATGATGGCATAATTAATTAATTCTATGTTGCATACCTGACCAAGCACTGAATTGCTTTGCCTTGTATCGAATGATTTAGATATTTCAGAATTTCTTCCTTCTAACAATTAAAGACTAATACTAATCACAACTGGACTTAAAAGCTTTTGCACTGAAAAGGAATGAGAAAAGTGATATATGAGGATCATTTGCATTCTGTTAATTATATCGGTTTAATTACAAAATAAATTTAAAAATAGAGACTATGAGTGACAGAATTAACTTCCGCAAAACACTTAGATTCCCTGACATATTTAATTATAGACTGCCGTAAATGAGATAATAAATAATAAAATGTAAAACATTTCATTTTTTTATTTCTAGTGTCCCAGTAAAACATTTGGAGGTTTTGATTCCACCAAGGACCTTCCTGATGAAGTTATCACATTTGCCAGAAGTCATCCCGCCATGTACAACCCAGTGTTCCCCATCAACAACCGTCCCATCATGATTAAAACAGATGTGGATTACCAGTTCACACAGATCGTGGTGGATCGAGTAGATGCAGAAGATGGCCAGTATGATGTGATGTTCATTGGCACAGGTGAGAGGTCTTGAATCTACATTGTATGCTCCTCCAGGACTGATGGAAACCTGGAGCAGAGAGAAATTCATACTCTGAAACTCAGAACAATGATACTTGGAACATTGACTGAAGAACGGTGTAAACCTGTGAAAATTTGGGGCAGGACCCAAAACTGTGCATGTGGAGAGGTTTTGTTACAAATATTCACTGTTACAGGTTCAGGCCATAGCCTGCATCTCTTAATTCTTTAGGAGCTTTGCCAGCTGGATTAAGATCAAACCACCCTCTTTCCAACTACTGCTATTAGAGATTTTTATTAGAAATGTCTTGCCTTATTAATTATAATTTAGTATTAAAATGAGGAGGTACCCATTTTGAAGTGCAGCATAAATATTATTAATGTGAATGAGGCAGATATCCAGGTATGGTAAAAGTCTTTTGTGCCTTTCAAGTATTTCAAGTATTGTCTTAAGATGCTCAGCTCTTCAGCCAAGAGGGTACATCATTTTGCTTAAGATGAAGATAATCTGGCACAAATGGAGTGTTTTCAGAAGAGCTGGTATTCAGATAGAAAGATGATATCCTTTCCAAAGCATTTGCAGAATCATACAGCTTGGGCATCATAAAGAAGTGTAAATATGCACTCAGAAAAGACATTTTTTCCAGAAAGGTAATAATGAGAAAGAGTGTCCAAAAATTAGCTGACATGTGTTTTCCTAAATTCAGTGGTTTCAAAACTGTGATGGGTAGCAATTGGTGGATCTGTCTCTTCATCTCTGGAAGTTTTGCATTAGTTGGCTGATGTTTCAGTTACGTTGAATAAATGTATTTTAAACTTTTACTGTAATTAACTTTTACTAGTAATTAGACATTGGCATCTGAAGCCAAACCAAATCAAACCAAAACCCTACTGCTTCTTTTCAGTTTGGACCAAAAAAACCCTCTAGGTCTGTCTTAAAACAATCCAACTTTTTATATGCTTTAAATACAGTTCTGGTACTCTAGACCTGGGGTCAGATTTCCAAAGCAATAAATGTAAGAACTCTTTCATGTTGATGCCTGAAATGTATTATGAGTAAACTGAGAGCTGATGAAGCTTTGTGTACCAAACACAGTGCAAGCATAACAATTCAGAACATTTACTGCAGAAAACACAGCTCTGCAGGAAGGGTTAAAGCACTTCAAAGCTGTAAACTGAGTTATTAGATACCAATGCTGCAGTATGTTCTTGCATAAAACACTGAAAAGTATTTTCATATGATTTTACACAACATATATATTTTCTATCACACATTAGAGACTTCAATGTCATCCACAATTCACAGTGTTTGGTGCCTTTCAACAAGTCCTCTATGACCTGATTTGGCCTACAAAAAACAAATTAGTGGCATACATGGTATGATACTGAACAAACATAAGGAACTTATTTAAGTATATTTCTTGAGCAAAAGAGGTGGCATTTAACTCTCCAAAGCTTGGCCTTTGGGCTATGAAAGATGCATTAGTTTCTGCAAGGGAAAGCAAAAAGTTCTTCCAGAGACTCACTGTACTTTGTTCAAGACTTCTGTTAGAGTAAGATGACAAGACAGAAATTCTTGTCTTTTTTAGACTGTGAAGGAAGATTTGCTTAAAACTGAGCTACAGCTTCTAGATAGTTACCACTGCATATGATGGTTATTTTGTTATTATTATGTCTAGCAGTTTCATATATAAATCAGTCAGGCGAGATCTCCCTCTAGAAGAACCTAAATGATAACTTTTACCTATGAGTTGAGAGTTTAGGGTTTTTCTAAACCACTAATATGTAGGTGTGTGATAAATGCTCAGGATTCCATCCAATGCTGGTGATAGCCCTGCCCACAAACTATAAGAAAAGTGTTGAAACATTATTACTTTCAATAGCCAAAAGATATTTCAGCACCAAAATCCCATCTTTCTAAGTGCAGAGTTTTTTATTATTGTTTTTGAAATACTACTTCTGTCCATAGAAACCATTCTTTTTCCAGCAGGAGGTCATACCCTCATGGGACAAGAACAGGCATTACAACACCCAGCCTGGAGCTGGAGCACAAAAGATGCTTCGTGCTCCTCTGAGCTCACTGTCCTTATTGTGGTTTTCAGAATCGTATTCCACGTGGGGGGAAAGGTAAAGAGGCAGTACCGAGGCCCTGCCTGCCTTCTGCCAGAGAGCTGCACTGAGCCAGCTGCTCAGAGTCAGAGGAATCAGAAACAGATACATAATCACTATATATTACTTCTTCCCAAGCAAAGAACTAGCTGGGAAGCAGATTAGGGACTCTAGTCACAGTCCATTTTCCCACTTGGTGATCTGAACCTGTGACAAAGCCAGAATTATGCTCCCTGGGGTATGACTGGGTTTTTCTGTGCAGGTCTGTCCCATCAGATTAGATAATATTTCTCTGTATTTTCCCATTGCTGTTTGAGCAATCTACATTATTCCCATGTGCTGCTGAACTGCAGTATGTTGAAGAAATACTTTTTTTTTCCTTTTCATTGAATAACTGATGATAATTGAACACAACATAATTAATGGCCATCCAGTGTGGTCACATTTTCCTTTCCTGTGGGGGAAATCTTGAGCTGAGCAGTTTCTTTCCCACTGTGATTGTACCAGTGTGTTTAACAATGAAAATAAAATCCTATCGGCGCGCTTGAAAGCAATCAGAAAAAACAGGATTTCATGCATCTCCTGATTGTCTAATGTTTGGCATCCCTTGGCACAGTTAAAGTACCTCTGTCAGTGAAGCAAATTAATAACAGTAATCTTATCTTACTAAACAAAGCCTATTGATCCTAAAGGAGACGCCTGATTCCATTTGTGTGAAATTGTTGGAAATACTACTCTGTAAAACTTGATGTAGAGCTCAGATAAAGCCCCACTTTGGTACCTGTGGCCTGACCAGAGTCTCCACAGTGATTAACTCAGTGTACCTTTGACCTCAGAGGCTTTCTTGAGATCAGGCAACTGTAATTGTTGCAGGAGCCACTTAAAAGTCTGACCTTTTGTTGAAACAACATTATGGGAAACTTGTGTCTGCTCAGTGCCCACTCAGTCTGTTTTATGAAAAATCTCCCTTTATTTCTAGGATGTTATTTAATAGATTATGACTGAGGACAGTCCTAGTCCAACACAGAATAGAGTTGTGACACTTGGCTGGATTTATTAGGACAGAGTTCCCTGTTTTTCACCTGTAAATTGTGTTTTCCTCAAAACCACAGTCATCGTATTATCAGGACAATTAAGGAAATTACATCAAATTACAAATATAACTACTGTTCGATTATCTCTTACTCTGAATTACTGTTGTTGTAAAAACGTGGAATTTTTTCTTATTATTTTAAAGTTTATATTGCATTTGTTCTGTACCGTTCTTAATATTTCTTGTTTTAAATGTAGTCAGTTATTACCAGTGACCATAATGAAAACCACTCCAAAACCACTTATCTAGTGTATTTTACTAGCTTAATTTTTACATGTAGATACCTATATAAAAAGAAAGATGCACTTTGCTTTGTTGTTGCTTAAAAATATAACTGTTGATTTGTGTTTTTTAAAATATATGAATTCATGGCTAGTGAAATAAAACAGTGATGTACATATTCTGGAGGAAAAGAATTTGCTTCTTTCTAAAATTCTAAAAATATGTATCTAGAATCCAACATCTGCTTATAGGGAAGCAGATGGAAAAAATGAAAAATCTCAGTTCTACAGGATATTCCAGGTTTTCTAGAATATTTAAATACAAAATCATGTAAAGAAGTACCAGAATTTTCTTATTGAAGCAATAGCTTTTAAGTCAGTTGCCCTATAAAAACATTTCTAATGCATGTGATCTCTTTGTCTCAATTTTATGTGCATTTTAGATATAGAAGTAGAGTTGTCATCTTTTTATTCAGAAATTTCAGCTAACAGCCACAAATTATACAGACTTATAAAAAAAAAAAAAAAATATATATATATATATATATGGTTTTGTGTAATTGATGGTTAAATTCTTGTTTTAAGAATGTCAACCTTTGCAGTTATTTGAGAATTTTATCCCCTTAAAATGCCTTGTGTTTTCCTAAACCATTAAAGCTGTAGGATGTGCAACATGAAAAGTCCTTAGGGACATAGTTATTCTACCTGTGGTACATTTACATGGCACTACACTTGACTGGTTAAAAAGAAAAGTTGCATACAGATTGTTTCCATTTCAGGGAGTCTGCAGTGATGTGTGCCAGCCTAGAAATGGTTCTTTGTGTTTTTGTTGTTTCCTGGAAATTGTGTTCATAGAAACAAAGAAATAAATCACAGATGCAGAAGCTGAATAACAGAGATGGTCTTTAGTCTCAACCATGTTCACAGAACCAAAGACAGTGGCTTTGGAATTTGAAGTGCTGGCCTTGTTCATTTTAAAGCTTGTTGCAAAACTCCAAAAACGTAATTTGATATAATACTAAAATGCTGGTGCACACCTATTTCTAAACCAAAGGCACAAATTGTATGCTTTTCACCCCTCAGTGAAGAACCAGCATCTTACACACAGTGAAATACAGATGCCTTAAGGGGCTTATACATCTTAGGTACTTTGTTTGACACAGGGAAGATTGCATGTACTTAAGAGACCTAACAGCTTCATCTGTCTAAGAACGTTTGTCCAGATGGTTTTATATCCATTCTGCAGTATCTTCACATGTATTTTAAGGAAGACAAACATCATATTCAAAATGGACAATAAAACACACCTGCATAAATTTGGAGCATTTCCTTCCCCAGTCATGAATCTGTCGTCTTATACTGTCATTTAAATAGTATTTCAGTCCTCTCTATTCCTTAATAACTCTAATAGTACGTATTTTCTTTGTTGCATTTTGATAATTGAAATACTTAAATATCCTACTGAAATTCATTGTATTCTGAGGTTATTTTAAATAGCAGTTCTTTTGAATGAGTGCTGAGAGATATGTAGCTTCATAATCTTTATATGTGATATAATTATATACTACAAGAGATTCTGGCTGCTACAAAGCAGAAGTATTCATCTTAAGCACCTTTTTTTCTTTTTCCTTTTTTTTTTTCTTTTCTTTTCAAGATATTGGAACAGTTCTTAAAGTGGTTTCAATTCCTAAGGAGACTTGGCACGAATTAGAGGAAGTCTTGCTGGAAGAAATGACAGTCTTTCGGGTAAGTGCAGCTAAATTTCGAGTGTCAGGTTGTAGATTTCTCTGTGGACAGCTGCAAACTCAACTTCTTGCAGTCTAGCCAAGGAATAGCCTGGCATACCCCTCTAATTAGCTTGTCATTTAGAGACCCAGACACTAGTCAAAATAAACCTTGAAACTTGCAGTGCGAGCTGGAGGTTAATGATAAAAGAAATGGCATTCTGGGCTCTTGTTTGGTGGTTTAAAAAGCAAATTAGTATTTCTGAATCTTAGAGCTCTTGCATGCTGGAGTTAAATATCTACCTGTGCAGTTCTGGGAACAATGCCTGTCTGTTTTCTCCCACAGAGATATGTAATATACAGATTTATAATTGCATCAACTCTCAAAACCATTCAGACTATCAGCATATTCTAACTAGGAAGATGCTTTAGGAAAACCAGTGATCTGCCCAGATTTCTTATGCTTTATAATCTGAGGAACAAAGTGTTTATATTTTCAAAGGTCACTTTGGGGTCTCATTTTCATGGTTTGACACAAGGCACCATAAACACCCTCTAACTTTAGTACTTTTTGGTGAAATCAATCTTTTCCATTTTTCCTGTTTGAGCCACCTAAAAAATACAGCATCCCATAGGCAGCCCTGCAAGGCAAGGCTGAGTAAACCTTTCAAACACTTCCCAGACAGAACCCAGGGATGTCTTGTGTTTTGTACACAACAACGAATCATTTACATTCCCCACGTTATTCTCTCTGTCAGTGCTGTCTTATGGCACCATTTCCCTGTCTCCAGGGGTTGATCCCTGGCTGGGAGCACGAGGTTGGTGTGACAGTGTGGAGATGCTGCTGGCACGCTCTGGGATCCTCTTTTGTGTGTCTCACTCCAGCCGTGCTGACAGGGACCCTGCCCTGGACCTGCCAGGGGGGCCCAGCCACCACATCCTCATCAGACTCCATTGCCATCCCTTCACCTTGTTTTTCTGAGCAGAGACAAAATAGCTAAACAGAGCTTCTTATGGGCCTTCCTGCCATTGCTGGTACCAATCTTGCTCAGAAACCTCTGTTTTGAGTGCAAGACACCTCTGAAAAATGTGTGTCTTCTTGCAATCCACAAGGTTTTATAGGGACAGAAATCCAGGGTACTTCTTTTCTTTTTTAACATCCAAATGAAGTAGAAAATGAGACGACTTTATTTTTTTTTTCCTTTTTTATACATACAAAAGTCAATACATGAAAACAGGGTAATTTGGAAATTGTTGATAATATATAAGTCTCTTCCCTGAAACTAATAGAAGTGCCAAGCTAAGGAGATCAGAAAAAATATGATAGTGAAAGAAGGAAAATAAATGGAATTAATTTTAGTTCAGAAAGGTTTTACAGAAGTAGAATAGTTAATGGCAAATTCAAATTTGGACTTTTACTTTACATGTGTATTTTTTCATTGCATGAAAGTATTTTGGTGTTCTGATTTACTTGAAACCTCAATTATCTCTTTAAGCATGTATTTAAGCATTAAAGAGGGCATTAATGTACTTCAGTGGAATAAGTAGAATTTGTGTGCATAAGATATGAATCTTTCAATAGGGAATTTCCAACAGATTTTACATGTACCTCATCCAAATGCAAGTTTTCTTTAGTTTTAAAGAGTATATATGCATCATGAACAATGCTTTTTGATGGTAAGCTGCAATGTGCTGAGTACAGTGCTTTTCATTTAAAATTCCACAAAGCTGAAAGTCTTTCATATCTGTTACATTGATAACAAATGCTTCTTTAAACCCCATTTCTGCAATATTTCTCTGAACAGCTGAGCAAACAAACGAATGAGTTGAATTTTCATTCAAATGTTACATTTAATTGATGCTTTTAAATAAGGTCTATTAACCCCTCTGCAAAGGCAAGTCCATGCTTACCATCCACTGACCCGTATCAAATTCTATCAGGATAAGCAAGTTGAAAACCATACAAGTGTAAAAGCTTAATAAGGACTTTATTAATGTACACAACCAAAAGTATAATGTGTAGGATCAATAGATTTCTAGATGGAATAAAGTTCATACAGAATTGAGTTGCACACTGTCGGTTATGCCACTTTTGCTCTTAAAATTAAAATGCATCCAAGAACCCAGACCTAAAAGTTGTGACAGTTGATTAAATAATGGATATTCCAGAGCGCAAAGAACCTCCTGCTCATTTTGGTTGTATGTTCTGAAAATGCATGCAACCTCTTTGTAAGTGAATAGTGTGGAGCAGTTTAAGATTATACCTGGGATTAAAACTTGTTATGAGTAAAATTTCACAAGAATGGGATTTTCACATTGATAGACTTAAAATTGGTTGCTTATTTCAGTATTATTACCTTTAATAGATAGTATCTGTGAATTTTCATATAGCCATTATTATTTTCATATTACCTGGGAAGTTCTTGAAATGCAATTTTAGTATTAAGTGTAGATAACAATTTCAAGACATGGAACTAGTGACAAAGTGATCACAATTAAACTGTATTAATAATGGAAAATTAAATATCTACAATCAACATAGCAATCAAAGATGCACTCAGATATGTACATGCATTCTAATTCATTTACAGCTAGAAATTATTCCACTGCAACAGATAACAAGAAGGACTATTACTAGGGAGTGTCTAGTTTAATTTCAGGGTTTTCTACCTTGTGCAAGTAGTATTGTAATAGATTTTTTATGTTTATGGCTCATTTTATATTTTAACTGTATTTTTCCCTAGGAACCCACTGTTATTTCAGCGATGAAGATTTCCACAAAGCAGGTACTATGTGCACAAATGTTAAATCACTTTCAAATATTTATTGGTCTCTGTCTTCTAGAGACAGTAACTTGGCAGTCAGCAGAGACATATTAATTGCAGCAGCAGCATCCCATCCCTTTACATAAACAGCAGTAGTTTCTCAGGAAAATGTGACGTGCAACAGGGAAAAGAAAAGCCTCGTTTGTGTTACTTACTGGTAAGGTGGAAACTAAACACAAACTACCCAGCTGTCTGGTGGCTCTCTGGAAAAAAAATTAAAAATCCACATTATAGAATGCTTCCATGAGAGAGAGACCATTCAAAGGGAGTGGCCAAACTTGGTCCCTTTCTTTAATGGGACTAGTTCCAGTAGAATGCCTGTAGAATAGTCTGGTACAAAATGCAGATGATGGAAGCAAAGGATGGAAGTGGGACATCCTCCTGTCTCTCTGTCCTATGCCCATTCCATTCCCGGGTGTGCATCATTCAACTCTAACAAAAGATCAGCAGACCTGATGCAGTCCAAATTTTCCATGGCCTTCTGGTTCAGTGATGTGGTTAGAATAACGGTTTCAGACTCCAAAATTTATATTTCCTGTTGAGTACCCTAAGAGCTAACTGCTTATAGAAAAGATACATTTTGTAAAACCAGACTGTAACTAAAATGAATTGAACTTCTTGATAGATAGAGGTAAAGTTTTGTCTGACTTACAGTAAAGGTGATTCCTGCATTCCTAAGCAAATTTGTGAAGCAGTTGATAAATTATGTGGTTGTGCTATGAACATTGGTTTGCAGTCCAGGAACAAAGTGGATATTAGGGGCCTATCCTCCAGTTTTGCCTGGAATTAGGTGGATGGATCCCAGCCACTGTCATTTCCTGTCTCAGGAGTCTAAGACATAAAATTTAGTGTCAAATTTAACTTTTTTTCTTTTTCATATATGTGCTGTTCTGGAGGCTAATTTGGTAAATACAAAGAATTTGTTTTCGTTCATGTCATGGTCAGGAAAGAGGAGATTTGGTATTAGTTTCAAGACTAGGTGCACTAAAAATTGTGCACATTATAAGTAAATTTGGTTAATTTTGCTACCTCACTCTCTACATTATTAGACAGAAGTTGAATTCATTCTGTAATGGACAGAGCCAAATGTAATTTAAATGCTGCATATTTAACTCTGAATTCACTGTCTTTAGGAAAGTTGTCTGAAAGCATTCATGTATTTGACAGAAAATGTTTAGGGGGGGACACTGTTCTAACAGTTTACCACCTAAACCAGCAAAAATGGCAGAAAGGCAAAAATGACAAAGAAAAAGGTAGTATTGAATACTGGGATATTTAAAAACAGACCTGTCAAGTTGTATATATGTTCACATCATTCCAAAATGCTCTGCTTTGGATTATTTTTATAAGTACATTCCCTTAAAGCAGCCAATCATAGTTGAAAATTGATCAGACATTTTCATACAGCTTTTTCTCCAAAGCATCTTCAGTTATTCAGGAGAGATTACAATTTTCCCTGAGTTTTCTGAAAACAAATTTATACTGCTAAAATTGTCTAAAGCTAAAAAAGAGCATAAACCACAAGTTATTCAGGCAGAGTAAAACTCACGAAAAATCAACCAGCCTCAGGCTAAAAATGACAGAATCATGATACACTATGACAAGCTTTTGGCAGTATGTATGAAATAAGAATATGGCAACATGTTTCCATTTTACATTTATGATTTAAAAATACTGTAGTTCTGTAACTCAAACACTTTACTCATTGTGTTCTGATAAGCAGGGTGGTTTTTGTATAAACAGCACGATAATTCTATGCATTGTGGAAAGCCAGAGCATGAAATGTAAATAGTAAAGCCAGCATGTTCTATTGAATGCCTTCAAAATAATCACTTCATTTTGTTTTTTCACTAACAAATCTTTCATCCAATTGTAAAAACATCATACAGGGAGTTTCTCCTTATTTCTAAATGTTTTACTACTCTGGTTGTTCAAAGCGACCTCTTTTGCCATCATGCCAATACGTTGTGTTACAAATTACTCTTCCTAAACACCAAAATCTACAAATTCTTCAGGAGCGGAACTTAGCTTAAGTTTTAAATTATATTAAGCTCTAAAGCTCCTGTCTCTTTCTCTCTCTGAGTATGTATTTGGCCCTTGAGCAAGAGTGGTTTTGAGTAAGGAAATTTAGCTTTTATGTGCAAGACTAAGCCTTAATACATTCTTTCTCCATTCTACTGTCTTTAACTCACAGGAATTTTGTCTATATTTTCTCACTGAAGCTACACATTCCTCCTGATTGTGTTCAGAGCCCTAGGCTTGTGTAACCTTATCTCTTAAACAGTTTATGCTTTGTTAGGAATAGACACAAACCTTCAGAGCATCCCTGAGCCACTGCAACACCCTGCAGCTGCCTCAGCTCACAGTTCTGTGGGAGACATGGTACCACTTGGCTTTGAGCATGCCAGGTGAAGCTCCATCATTTTTCCCTTACAAACATGGAAGCAGGCCAAAAAGTCCAGCCTGGATTTCAATCAAAGGTGACTTTTTGCAGAGCAACCTCTCACCTTTTCCTCAGGGTCAGCTTTGTGATTCTCCTTCAAAAAGCTGATGGATTCCTGGTGACATGGAAAGAGGAGGAAAAGGACAAGGAGATCCTTAGCTGAACAGACCAAGTCTTTGTCTGATGAATTGCTACAAAGAGCTTCATTTCTCTTGTATAAGATTTTCAGGCAAAAGCAAGGCAGATGCCTTCAGAAATATCTTAGTGACTACTTTTATAGTCTATTTCACCAAGTACTGAATTTTATTCAGAGATCAACATTTCTGTCCGTAGTGGGCATATAGAAAGGACCAACTCAAAATGAATATATCACTTAAACAGTGTGCTAAATTATTCTGCATTACTTCTCAAGACATTAAATTAATCAAATGGTACTTGAGTCTCGTGCTCCCAAAAATTCCTCTAAAAATTATTCATTAATTTCCTCTTAAGCATTACACTTTTCCCATTCTGTCATCCCTTTGTCTGACTTTGTCTAGGGAAAGACTGCTTTTTTGGGCAGCACAGTGGGACCAAAAGAAACCACTTGATTGCTTAAAATATTAATTTCCTCAGTTTTTCTTGAGTTCTGATACTTCTGGAAGAATTTTTAGAGGACAGGTTTTTTTGTTTTGTTTTGTTTTGTTTTACTCTCTGGTTTGATCTGATAATCTCATTCATTAAATTAACAATGCCTTGGAAGAGACGGCTGAAAAGGCAGTTTGACTGTGGTATGGCAAAGTAAGGTCAGAGCACTGATGCAAATATTTCTATTTCTATTTTCTGAATTTCATACTGCCTGGATTTTTTATATTGTTAGTGTCCACAATAATGATGACCAGCTGGAGTCTAAAACACTGATCAGAAAAGCAGCAAACAAGGCAGCAGCCTTAAGGCTGTGCAGCACCTGAAACATATGCTGCAGTTCACTGACTGAACTATGAACTTATCTACAAGGAATATAGTTTTTAAGTAACCCTATTTTGGCCTCTTTTTTTTTTTTTTTTTTTCCTTATGTTTCTGGTCATTCTTTAATTCTAAAGACATTTATTAGAAATCAGGGAGGGGATTTTTACAAAATGAAATTGGTTACAGAGGTACATAGGAAACCATTACACCATTCTTTATTTTCCCATGTGCATTCTCTGGGTTGATTTTTATATTAGTTGCACCACACGTTCCTATATGCTTATACAGATATTAATGCCCCAATTACATAGGACTCAGATCAATACCATCTGGACATTTAAGATACTTAACCGAAGCTCTAATTTGACCTATGCTGCCTCCATAATCAGTAAAGAGAAGAGGCTTCCCTTGAGAAGCAGTTAGGTCACCTAAGATTTGAATTGCTGCTCTTTTTACTGCAGGAGGGTACTTCACCAAAGGTGGGTACTTGATTTAGTCACTTAAGTTAGAGAGAAGCAGATCATCATGTCTCTTGCCTGTCATCTCTTCTCGAGGCTACAGCACTGACTGGGATGGGATTGTACAGTCCAGGCTTTGTGTAAAGCCCTGTGTGGTCAGAGATTTTTGCCTGGAGAACGTGGGTTTACAACCCAGCTATGAAACTATAATAGATGGAAGCAGCTGCTTAGAAAGGGTTTAGTTTTCAATTTAGCAGTGAATTTTCCTTTGGGGGCTTTCCTTGTCATATTTTCCTTGAGAAAATACTCGTGTTTATATAAATGCACGGGATGTTTCTGTTACAATTAATATGTCTGTATAAACTGCCAAGCTGCTGTCTCTGAAAGAAGTTAACACAACACCTCTTAGGAGTGTTTTTGGTGTTGCTGTCTCCTCTGCTCATTATGTCTAGTAGGTAGGTGACCACAGCCATCTTCCATTGCTAAATTCCCTGAAAATGGTGCCTCTACTACAATACAGGAGATTAAGAACTTTTATAACACTTCTTGAAAACCTGTTTTTTCACACCACGTTTATGTTTTCAAAGAAAAATGAATACAAATTTGTACTTTCTTTATGAGACTGCTTGGAGTAGGACCTTGAAGAAAGATATTCATGGGTCCAGTGTGGGTGCTGAGTGACAAGATGTAATAGCAAAATGTCAGCGTTTCCAAACCAGAGGGATTATGCCCTTGAATTTTTGTGTATCTATTTATTTCATGTTCCCCTAGTTTTGCATCCCACTCATACTTGTTTTCTTTGTGAATTATTCCTAATCTCTCTCTTAGGAGTTTCACATGGGATCAGAAGTTCAGTTTTCTCATATCCCTCTCAGGGCCAACTTCCCTAGTGGACCACATGAATTTGATATCAGAGAGGAAATTGAGAGAGACAAGATATTCTGTTGTGATGCCATGCAAGGCTGTATTTCATTTTGTATGCATGTTTTTTTATTTACTTCTGCATTTGAACTGCATCTTCTACTCAACAGTGGTTTTTATCCAAAATAAAACAAAACCTCTCCCCACATTAAAGATATGTTCCAATTAAATCATGTGACTTACAGAAAAGAGTACAAAACATTGGAATTACCAAATGTGCAAAGAAGTGCATGCACAGCAGCACTTCCAAACTGAAATATCATAGCATCAGTCTGAAATCATTTACTTGGAGTTTCCCCTTCACAAACATAAATTGAAGTAATGCTTAGGAAATGTATGTTGAAGTTTTTATTTTTGTTCAAATTCGAAGACATGTTCTCTGTTGTGTTTTGTCACTGACTGGTGTTTTCCCAGTGTGAGGATCTGAATATAAAAATAAAAATTTAAGAGTACTTTAATTTTCTTGCTGTTTAGGGAACCCACCAAGAGCTTCATGAAAAAATAAAGTTTTTCTTATTTGATTTTTCTTACCCTGGGGACAATTCTGTTCTCTTTCCTTTAGTATAGATCCAGGATCATGATCCTTTATTGTATTTGAAGTGATCCTAACAGATGACTATATAACATTTTTTATGCTTTCCTAGAAAAATAAAGTTGTAATTTGCAATATCTTTTGAACTGTTGTTTTTTTTTTTTTTTTTTTTGTTTGGTTGCTTTTTTTTTTTAACTTTTACAACAGCAACAGCTCTACATTGGCTCAGCCACTGGAGTTTCACAGCTTCCTTTGCACCGCTGTGATGTGTATGGGAAAGCTTGTGCTGAGTGCTGCCTTGCAAGGGACCCTTACTGTGCCTGGGATGGCTCCTCCTGCTCACGTTACTTCCCCACTGCTAAGAGGTAGGGACACTTCTGGATGCCTGCATGGTTTGCTATTTGTTTTTACTGATGGTCTCAATATGACCAGAGGGCTTTGGAGGTTTTTCAGGGGATGGTTTTAACTGGAGCCCTTTCTCTTCCAAAGAAAACATCGTTGTGGGAGCTACATGCATGAAGTCTTGGTTGATTTAAAGTGACCACTGCTACTTCTTGGGCTGGCTTAAAAAGCTCCTGTAAGAAAACATTCAGACAAGAGTTGTCTCTGAAATTAACTCCTAACTTTATACTCATTGGTAAACAGCAAAAAGAAAAAAAAATTTCTCTAACATGAGGGGGGGCTTAAAATCAAAATAAATCACTACATACCCAAGTAAATTATTCTGCATTTTCCTGAATTCTGATTCATGAGAAATATTCCTAAAATATTTGGACATCGATAGAAACTTAACTTTTTCAGTGATATATAACATTATTGTTATTATTCAAAAGTGTAACTTGTATGTGCAGATGTGTATCCAAGTTGCCAGATCAGAACAACCACTGTTTTATAATTTTTCTGCACTGATGCTAAAGTCTTTGCAATGCAAACATTGGTGGAAAACTGACTCCACAAGTCAAAAATACCAATTTTATTAAAAATTTACAAGTCTAGTTGCCTGATCTGAAGGCTTAAGAGTACCTTCTATTCCTCCCTTTATCTTTCAAACTCTTTCTCTAAAAGTACACAAACTAGTTACTGAAGAGCTCCTGGCTATTGAAGTAGAAACTAGGAATAACTGAATAGGTAAACATTAGCAAATAGAAGCAGACATTGGTGTAGTTTGAGATTCCCTTGATAAATTGAGTAAAATTCTTAAAAAGTGCTCACATTAAATTGAATATGCCAGACATCTTGCACGTATGAAGAAACAAAGAATCCAAGGGTTTATATACATAGGGGTTTTTATACATGAAATTAATTGCAGCAAATACTTAGCTGAGAGTGTCAGAATGCCAAATTCCAGGTTTAGATTGGTCTTTGAGGGAGATGAAATGTGGTAAAGGGTGAGAAGTTGAATAAGTGTCACAGATGTTTCAGATGGAGGGGATTAAAATTTTAAGGTTTGCATTACAATGTATCTATCCTAAACAAATACTGATGACAAGAGTGCTCATGGAACATCGGGTTCTATTTTTGCACCAGGAAACAGTTAATCAGAGAAAAGCTTTTTGTGAAATTCTTTAGAAAATAATTAAAGAACCTACCCCAAGAGAAGAGCCAGTCAAATTTTCTCAGCTACATGGGGTAAATTCTTATTTTTGCTGATAGCATGGCAGCTTCTCTGGAAGAAGAAGGAAAGGAGAGGGAACAGTGAGGTTTTCAAGGAAACTCTAAAAGATGTTCTGAAAAGATTTGTTCTGAAAAGTTTTTAGTATTAGAAATCCATATGGTTGAGCACTGCCTCTGAGTTCAAGGAGACAATAAGATCAGGAGTCACTGAATCACTGTTTTCTGCCCTTTATCCCTGAACCTCATCTTTTCTCAGCATTCCTAGCACACATTCCTACTCCCAGCTAGTCTCAAGATCCATGGAGCACATCATCCTGTCGTTCCTCTGCTTACACTGATGAAAAAATACGTCTCTTTGTCTTTTCCTTATCTCTCCAACTTACTGCTGCCCATGGAGCTCACGTTTCCATCAGGGGTAAAGTGACTGGGACCTCTTCTTACAGGGGTTAAAGGGATGGGAGCTACTGGGCCCAAACTGGGTTGCACAGCTACAGGAAAACTTGGGGTGAAGAATTTACTTTCCTGGAGGCCAGTGTGAAAGAAAAAGTTAGTGCTGGGAAGCTGGGATCCGAAAAATGTGTAAGAAAAAGTTCCTGTCTCTGCCGCTTCCCCCCAGTTTTCTCTTGGCAGCAGCAGAGTAGAGGTTTGTGTTAGTGGGAGAAGAGGATCCTCTGTTCACCTGGTACCTGCTCTACCCATTGCCTCATGCTCAGAATGCATCCGTGACAAAATTAGCATTGCTGGAAACAGCTTAAATAAAATAAATTTTCCTAATAATAAATTCTTGTAATTTTAGACTCCAGAAATATTGGGAAAATGGATTCATAAGGCAATTGTACAGTTATTTACTAGTAGTTGAGTTTAGGGCTTGGCGTTTTGTTTTGTCTTATTTCTTCTTCTTCGTTTTTTTTTTTTTTTTAATGACATTTTATAAGCCATGATTTTATTTGCTTTTCTTTCTTTGTGTATTTTGCATGTCTAAATGACAGTTCAGAGCTCCTGTAGTGTGACCATTTCACTTTACCCCATGCAGATGTGTTCTGGTTCATATTTCATAAATCATTGTGTTGATACAATGGTGATATGTGCGACATTTTCCTGAGATTCCAACTAAACATTTCATTCAAACTCCGTTGACAGTAATGAGTCTTTCCATAAACTTCTTTTTCACAAATTGTATCCTATAAATATGCTGTTTTAAAATGTAGGAAGGAGTAGCAAAATTTTATGGTTCCTTATATCTTGGGTGTGTTTTTGTCATTGGTAATGAGTAATATGAAGATATTGGAAATTATGATTTATACATTTTTTTAATCATATATCATTCAGCAGAAGATTCTTACTAAAGTGTGCTAAGATGTCCTAACTCATAATTTTAAAGACGTTTTTATTCAGAAAAATATATAAAAATGCTCATCTAACTTTCCTTTTTTTAAAAAAAGCAAGCTTTTACTGTACTTCATGTAATTAGTTTCATGTTTAACGTTTCAGTAGCTGTCAGTGGAAAAGAGTATGGTTAAAATCTTTCAGGCAAGAGGACTCAGCTGTGCAGTTGTGCCTCTGTGAGAACTCTTGCTGATGCTGGGCTGTTAGTCAGAGCCTGCAAATAGGGCTGGTGTAGAGTAGAGAGATGGTCTGTGCTGCAGAACAATGGCTTTTAAAAATGTGGGCTGTTGTCACAAGGGAGTGACCAACAGCGCTTTTTACAAGGCTACTTGACTTTTGCATATCCGTTGCTGGATACCATAATCTGAAATCGCAGCATTGTTCAGCAGCCTAATCCTCTTTGTTCTCCTCTAATTTTGCAAGCCCTCAGGCTTTCTCCGATTCCTAAAGTAAAGTACTCACACTTGAAACACATCTTTGTTTGCCTCGTTCTTTTTTTCTTTCTTTTTCATATGAAAGGCTTTTCTTTGGCTCAGTTGAAGTTTGTGTCACAGCTATTTAAACAAAACTAGGAGCAGACAAAGAGAGAACAACATATGCAAAACAAAACTGTATTAAAAAGCTGTCTTCAATGAAATACAACTTTTTTTCAGCACAGATGAATATGTTTTTCAAAAGAGCCAGTAGAGTTCAAACTGGAAGAAGAATATACTGTGTCAAAAAGACATGCAAGCAAAGGTAGAATTCAGACTCAAGCTACTAAAGATAGAATAAATGACATTTCAAAATCTTCCTTATCAAGTGATTTTGTTGGGTTTTTTTGTTTGTTTCTAAAGACAAAACCATTTGCAAGAGTTCTGTAAAAGGTTTTATCAGAAATGTTTTGGTGAAAGCCATGGTGGCTGAAATAATCTATGCTTTTTAATTTAGCTTTTGTAGAAAATACAGCACTACAGCATTCTTTCAAAGCCACCCATCTTAATATTTCATCTATCTAATACATGCTGCAATACTCAAAGTATTCTGTACTTGCACAAATGTGTACTTTTGATGCATGTTAAACTCTACAGCATATATTTTGATCTTCAGCAGTCCCTGTATCTTGTGAATCAAGTAATGAATTTATCTATGACCAGTATTGCCCACACAGTTAAAATAAACGTCATATTTTATTTTGATATTTATTCCATACTAATAATTATCATTAAATATTATTTATTTATTTAGTATCTCAGCACAAGAGGTATGTATTTACCAGTTTGTGAAGACTTCAGCTGTAAGAGTAAAGCCTGATTCTACAAAATGACAATGCACAGAATACAGCAGTAACAACATGATTTCCTTCCTAGTGTTGTTTATGTGCACTTGTGGCCTCTGTAATTATATAAATGTTCCATTGATTGCTGTTGAGCACTGAGAAGGGCACTAAGAGATTTCAAATGTGATCTCTGCAGGCGCACCAGACGACAAGACATCCGAAATGGGGACCCGCTCACCCACTGCTCAGACCTGCAGCATCACAGTGAGTTATGGGCACCACTGGAGTGCAGCTCATTTCTGTGTCATTTGCAGACTGTGCACGAGTAGAGTAGGAAGCATGTGAATGATCTGTTGGTGAAATTGTCTGGAACATCTGCAAAAGATGAATATAATACATCATTATCCCAATTTAGATTGCTTACAATGGCATGGATCAGACACTGAATTCTGTTTGGGTTTGGGGTTTTCTTTTTTGTTTTCCTCAGATAAGCAGTTTAAGCATTGTAATTTTCCTGCTTCTCTTCCCTGATAATATCATACCATCACATTAGGCATACCATATCAGAAAAGAATTGTACTTTCTTCATGACATCAAGAAATATGTCCATGTTGCTGTACATAGTTTGCAATAAGATGATAACCAAATCAAATTACAAACCAAATGTGTTTGTAATTTGGCAAAATATGGAGTGACCTTTGTTCTAAGTGTCACACTAAAAGCTCTGAAGATCAGGACGTTCCTACAGCAGGCATGTCCCCGTGTGCTTTCAGCATGAGTTTTCTTAGACGTATTTCAGTTTGCTTTTTTGTCAGCTGTTTCATTTTCACAGTGTATTGATCCTTTCTTGACTTGTTTGACTGACAAACTTCTCACAGTTACTAATTTGTTGCCAAACTTTTCAGAAGACCTTCACTCAGAAAATAAAAATGTCCATTTGCTGACAGTGAAGGCAATACTTAGGCAATGCTTCCCTCTGCTGGTGATTCCTCATGATTGTGGCACATCTGCAGGAGCTTTTCACACAGAATATTCTGAGTTTGAAGGGACCAAATCCAGCTCTTAACTGAATGGCCCATACAGAGATCCTCAACCCCTCAACCGTGGTGTTATTGGCACCATGCTCTAACCAACTGACCTAATCTCAGGGTTAAACCACTGTGAAAAATAAGGAGGTGACTGAAAATGGAGATACCTCAAAGTTCTCTTGTCCTTCCGTCCATGTAATTTACCAAAAATGGCAAATAATCCTAAATTTTACTTTTGAGTTAGCTATCATTCATTACCAATATGTTTCAGTAATAGTTTTCTCTATCTTCATTGCAATCATTTGAAACTCACAGCTGACATTAGTATAACTTTCTACTTCTGATTGTCAGACTCAGGCCAAGTTACTCAAAGGGAAAAAGGAGTTTTAAAAGTGCATGAAGTACTGACCGTGGTCAGTATGAAATTGTCACATTTTGAGAACTCATGAATGTACAACAAGTTTAGATTTGAACTAGTCAATTGTGACTAGTAGAAAGGTCACAAATTTCCCATTGCATGATATCAAGTTATACTTACACAGTGAAGATAAGACCATCCTTATGTTGAGAATGAGATTTTCAGTTCCACAACAGGAAAGGAATGAGACCATCCTTATACTGAGAATGAGATTTTCAGTTCCACCAGGCACTAAACATTGATTTTAATACCAGTAGAAGCATTTCTTATCTTTACATATTTACTCTCTGAACATTGTACTCCTGAACAAAGCTATGAACTGGTCTACCACAGATCTGTTCATTTAGTTGTTCTATAGCCTTCACTAGCTATGCTTTATACAACTGTAAGCCTGTTCTTTATTTTCATAGATGAAAAAAAGAATTTCAGACACTTTGGGTTTATGTCTTCCCTTATTTGGTAAACATATATGTCTGAAAAAGATACCTTCTGTCCAAAGGGAAGAGAGTAATCCAGTTTCACAGTAACGTAAAAATGCAGTTTTTTCATTAATACAATCATGAGAACTCAAGGTCTGGACAAAGTTATTATATGGTAGACCTGATCAAAAGTAGTTTTGATACAGCTTTACCAAAATGAGCAGAGCAAATACAAAACAAGTTTAAGATAGCATTGGAAGGATCAGTAAGTTACAAATTGCAGTGAGGGAATGCAGTTCTGGATCCTAGACTTGAAGGATGCACTGTGATAATACTTAATGAATTGTTCAGATTGGTCTTAAAAGAAATTTTCTCTAAAGAACTTGAGTTGTAAATCTACTACATTTTCGTATATTTACTTGGCATTTACACATGATCATACATTGTACAGATGACTGCTTGGCCTATACATTTCCTATGCCAACATACACTGAGTTTTTTCCTTATTTGTGACTAGTAGTTCCCTGGACAGCAAATGAAGAATTGGGTTTGTCCATAGCCAAAAAAAACAGCTTCACAAATCATTTACTACTTGTCTACAGATTCATTTGCAAGAAGTGCCAATTGATTCTCCTTGTGAACCAACAAAACCACGAGAAAAAAGAATACTGTCTTAATGTATAACTTTTAACGACATTGCAGAAACCAACTTAGCAATCAGTCTGAAGCAGTAAAGTTTCTAATAAGGTTATGCAGCGTTTTTAGTTGCTATTTGGTGCAAATGTATAAGAAGTATAAAATGACTGCACAGCAACATTAGAGGGAGCTGAGGATCTTCCACTGTACAGCTGCTTGCCCAGACATTAATGTTTAAATCTAAAAGCATGGTTACCTTTGTGGCAGCTAAAGGAGAATTTTTGTTAAAGTGTAACATACTAGAGCTATCAAGAAATAATCAAGTTTGGGGTTTTTTCAAGAAGAATTTGTTAAAGAGGTACTTTTCTTTTAGATGATTTATCCCAAGGGAAGTTCAAAGAATCACTCTGAATTAAACTACATTGTGTGATTCATTCATCTGCAAAGCAATCTCGGTATAAGTACTTAGCCTTTCATACTTCTTCAGTTATGTCAGAAATTATGTACTTAAAGGATATTTATCAGGGTAGTAAACTGATACTGCTGTTGGGTTCATTTTGGGAATTACTGCTTTCAGACAGGATTTTGGGCTGAATTGCATTACCAACTTCATGACTTCTATAATTTTCTAATTCCTCCAGCTGCTTTTCTGAACTTCTTAGATTTTCATTCTTCCATCCAGTCTCCTCAGCTTCTCAGTCCCAAAGCTGCACTCTGATCCTGTGATTATTCCATCACTGCTTACTTTCTTGCATTCCACGTGCTCAATATTATATGAATTTTATAGACATTCCAGGACCTGCCTTCTGCTCCTTCAAATCATGAACATGGAAATTGAAGGATCTCTAAAAGGCTTCCTGTCTCATTACATGTCTGTCACCTATATTGTGTTTTCTGCAACTGTGAAGAAATGCAAAGAGGACTTCACCCACTTTCCACAATGTTCTCTAAAACACTAGAATGTTGTATACCAGATACA
Source organism: Acridotheres tristis (assembly GCA_037013685.1). Lineage (NCBI taxonomy): Eukaryota > Metazoa > Chordata > Aves > Passeriformes > Sturnidae > Acridotheres > Acridotheres tristis. The sequence continues at coordinate 8,543,113 of CM072885.1, forward strand.
AGGAAATTCTGTTTCCTTGTTTGAAATGTGTCATGGCACAGTTTCTAAAAAATCCTGTGACTAGCTTCTTAGATACTAAGAATATTCTAGGTTCCTAAGTTTTCCAGCAGAAAATTCTCTATATATTTAAAAATACGCTGCTACTCATGAGCCATAGAACTTTTACCAAAGAAATACCTGGTTTTGTCCTTTATACTGATATTTATGATTTAGAAAACTGCCTCCTCTAGGTCTAATGAGAACAGTGTAACGTGCTCTGCCCCTGTGTAATTCACTTGAACTAAACCATGTTCAGGAGAATGTAATGATGTGGAGCTGCAAGCCTACTAATGAGTAATATGCTGGTTTAATCATCTTTTTAGGATGCTGGAGATGAACTTTGCTGGAGCCAAAGTTCACTTAGGCTTAGAAATTTGACCTGATATTCCTACTTCCAATACAGATACCTAAACCATCAGATTGCTGTTGTTGAAGAGGGGCCATTCTGCAATTACGGTTCAGGGAACCTAGGAGAGGAATTGAGACAGAACGTGCATCCTAGGATGAAATCCTTGTGTTTCCATCCTTCAGGATGGAAGCCTGTAAATCACTGTTTCACAGAAACACATCACTGGAGCAGTAACATATGTGTCCCAGGCTATAAAAGGGGATGTTTTCTACTAAGTCTTTTACACTGAAGGCCTTTATGTGCTGTCTGTTGTGGATTCCAGTTCAGATATCAAACAGCTTCTCTCTGTGAGAATATCTGACTGCCTGCTCAGCCATGTGAATTTTGTTCCTTAATTAGAGCATCTAACTTGAAACAGAAGAGTACAGTACATCAGTCAGCCATTCACAGTGTTAAATCTGGATCCATCAGTTATAATTTCCAATCTTTATCTTATTACTTCTAACTTTATTCAGTCCATCTCTTCACATACTTCCAGTTCCTCTGTTTCAATGATACAAATTCACCTGTGCTTCATCTCAGACCTCACCACCTTGGCAATATTCTATTCCAACTGTTTCACCCTTCTCTTGCTTCTTTGCTTTCTAATTCATTCCACTTCTCCCTATCTTCCTGACCCATAGTTGTACTGATATTCTTCATGGGAATGTAGTTTATGAGAGATGTCATTGTTTCACTCAGTTTTCAATAGAACACCCCACTCACTTGCTTAAATGGTCCACAATCCAGCAGAGAAAGGCAAGCAAACCCATTTTCTATTCGCTTATTCTTAATAGGCCATTTGATGTTTTCTGAGAACTGGGCAAGCACCAGCCCTTATTGTGCTCCACATCCCTTCTGCCATCCTCTCTCAGGGCTGAAAGTCATTATTGAAAGTCACATGTGATTCTGTATCAGTGTAATCCAGGAGCTCAGTTTTACTTTTACCTTTGTCACAGTTATCTAACAAACAGCCTATGTTTGCTAAACAACGTGGCCAGTGGGAGAAAGGCACATCTGGGAGCAAACAAAACTGGACAAAAGATTTCTCTGACAGGGTTTTAAATAGACACAATTTTCCTGTTAAAGCGTATCAAAACTATTTCCTTAAATATTTTCAGTGCTAAAAATCAAACGTGAAAAATGGAAAGAAAGACAAAGAATAGCAAGGAGTCAAGATACCCCAAGAGATCGACAGAGTGTTAAACAGCCTACCCACCCCTTCCTCCTCATCTGCTTTTCAGGGTTATTGTTCTGTTGCCACTTAAGTCCATACCAGCATTTTAAAGAGCTGAGGTGGAGAGTTGAAACATGATGCCTTAAAGTCTCTGCGGTATTGGAGAAGAATCAAATACCATATAATTCCTATAGCTATGTGATATTTCCAGCAAGTTGATGAATATCTTGAAACGTTGTTACAAAAGGAAGTAATTTATTTAACTTTCTTTTTCCCCTCCCATAATGTCTGGTTTATTAACCTCATTACATTTCCATAAATTATATCAGTATGAGAGGAAATGATTAATTGAAGATCGTTTCCTCAAAAACATTATTCCTGGTCATTAACAGCTTCAGCAAACTGCAGTGCCATATAATCTAAACACATTATTCTACTTTTAAATAGTCTCATGTTTTATTACTTTGCTCTAAAGTATTATGATCATAGAGCCCATGAGGCATCATTACAAACATTCAGCAACTACACCCTGTTTTCTCATTGCATATAGTTTGCTATTAAAAATTCTTGTCGTGTCCTAGATGCTTTCCTTGATGAATAATAATGAGGCTTACACGAAATTTCACAATTAAATTAATTAACTTCACATATTGAGATGTTAACAGCTGTTAGGATTTAAAATACAATTTAAAAAAAAAACTAAAAAAAAAAAAAACAATAAACAAAGATAGAGGTGTTGATGGAGATTTTGAAATGGTATGTGATATGGAGAATTTTTTGTAAGTTTTTATCTTTAAACACTTTAAAGAAGCCCAAATTCTAAACAAAAAAGTACCTATCAATTAAGGGTTATTCTCCTGGTAATTAATTTTTTTTCCTTTTCTTTCATGCTTTACAGATAACCCAAGTGGTCATGCCCTGGAGGAAAAGATTATCTATGGAGTAGAGAATAGCAGCACTTTCCTTGAGTGCAGTCCAAAATCTCAGCGTGCTGTTGTCTACTGGCAATTCCAGAAGCAAAATGATGATCGCAAAGAAGAGGTACAGTATGAAAAGAGATTAAACTAATTTTCTCTATAAAGATAGACTTCTATAATGATAGTCTGAGTCTCTCTCAGAATAATTTTAGTTGAGCAGAACTTTTCTGGAATATATGATTTCCATTGTTCTTCAGCATATTCTCACTCTTATTACCATAAAATCCTGTAAGCTCCCTAATAGATTTTACAGATTGTTACAGCAGCAAGCATTCATATCCTCTCCTTGCTCAGACTCCCTGCAAAACACACTGGTTTGCATCAGAGATCCAGAAACAGAAAAAGCTAGCATTCTATCTGTCACCTGAAACATCATACAAAGATTATAGGAATTTAAATATCATAAAGGTCTTAAAATTGCCTCCCCTAATCATATTGTGTGACTGAAGCACAGGCTGGCAGGAGCATCCCATGTGCTGCATGCTCTGAGACTTTACTGCAGAAAACAGAGTCAGAATGAAGAACTGAGAATGTAGTGGACACAAGAGTATGGAAGCTTTTATTTTCATCAAAAGCAGTATTCATAGAGGCAGAAACACTTACTTCCCCTGTTTGCATTGCACTAAGCTGATACTTTGTTTTTCTCCTTTTCTTGTCACCAACATTCCTATGTTATTAATCACCCAAGTTTTCAAGTCATATCAAGCCAGGTCACATGTATCTTAGGAGAACAATCTACTCTGGTAGGTAGGGGGGTCAAGCTAGGGAGCAAAAACTTTTCTGTTGCACTCAAGTATTTTTAAGTATATGTACATATATTTAAAGCATGTTCAGAATAGTTACATTAGCTGCTTTATTTTTTTTTGTTTTGTTTGCATAAGTAGTAAATTATTAAGAATTTATTCTTGGTGAGAGAACCGCAAACAGGTTTGTGCCTTTTCTGTCTGCAACAACATGTGCATTTCAGAGAATGGAGTTACATTCTAGATATTAATTAATTCAGAAAAAAACAGTGAACAGCTGCTTTTTGAATATTAAAATTTTTAGATTTGGTCCTTAGTTGCTTGTTTGTAAATTTTCCACTTAGGCAGAGCCCACTTCTATGCATGAGGATTTTTATGGTAAGGAGCAACAGGAAGACAAAGAATCTTTCCTGCAAATGGATCTAGATTTGGCTAAAAGATAGTGGTTAATGAGACCTCAGTAATACAGCCAAATGAATCCATGTTGACTCTGCTGATTACAGGCTCAGATCTTCTGTAATCTTTCCAGCAACTCCATCTGACATAGTTGAAAAAGATCTTTGTTCAGCAGCAGTAGTTACTAAGGAGTAAATTCCTAATTTCCCAAACTCTTGGCATTATATCAGTTTTTCCAAAATATTTGAGCCTTTCATGAAAACAGATGACTGTCAAAGGGTTTTCCGTTTTTGTGGGTTTGGGAATTCTTGGCCAAGTCTTACCAGTTAAAAGGAGCAGTAACAAAGAAGCAGCATGATCACAGGATAATGTGGCACATATATGAAAAATAACTATTGAAATGATCACTTTTTCCCAATGCAGATAAAAGTGGATGACCACATGATCCGGACAGAACAGGGCCTCTTGCTACGAAGTCTGCACCGGCGAGACTCGGGTGTTTATTTTTGCCATGCTGTGGAGCACGGCTTCATGCAGACCTTGCTCAAGGTGACCCTTGAAGTGATCGACAGTGACCACCTGGAAGAGCTCCTCCATAAGGACGAAGATGGTGATGGCTCCAAGATCAAGGATGCGACCAACAGCATGACCCCCAGCCAAAAGATCTGGTACAGAGACTTCATGCAGCTGATCAACCACCCCAATCTCAACACAATGGATGAGTTCTGTGAGCAGGTTTGGAAAAGAGACCGCAAACAGCGCCGGCAAAGGCCTGCCAACGCGCAGGTGAACACAAATAAGTGGAAGCACCTACAAGAGAATAAAAAAGGTAGGAACAGGAGGACCCATGAATTTGAGAGGGCACCACGTAGTGTCTGAGCTACATTACCTCTAGGAACCTCATCCAAGTAGAAACTTGTATAGACAGATAACTGGAAAAAAATGCAATATTCATGAACTTTTTCATGGCATTATGTGGATGTTTACAAGACTGGAAAGTTCAAACAGTTTCCACTAGGTTTAAATAAAATCCATTTCTAACTTTCCTAGCAAGTCCTTCCTCTCTGCTCTGATTCTAAGACCAGAAAGACCAGAGTTTAAAGGATGATAACTCACCTGGACCTAGCTTACTGCTCAAAAACTTCTGCAAGTATTCAGCAGGCAAGTTTTGCTTTTTCTTTTGACGGAGATATAAAGAAAATGCTGTATTTCATGCTGTCATCTTACAGAAAAGAAAAACAAGCCCCACCTTTCATCATCAGCACTACCATTTCTAGACTTATATAAAACTGCATGAACTCATTAAGCTGATGAACGTCTAAACATGTGATTGGACACAAGGATTTTGTTCTTGTTTTGTCTACCAGTTCTCCTGTTTATATGTGCTAGAAGAGGAAAAACAATACTGAATGAGATTGATTGTGGAAATCTGAACAACATAAGCCATCCATCATGGAAGAAAAAAATGTGGAGTACACTGGCCTACTACTGATGACTTCTTTCAGCTTTGATCTAAAGATGTATTTTATTAAAAGTATAATTTAAATGTACCATGAAAAAATATGCAGCAAACATTAGCTCCTTTCTAAAATAGACTAGACTTTTTGTCTTAGAAATATTGTACTTTCTAATTATTGGTTTAGAGGAAAAAAGACAACTTCCAATTATGACTGCTTTACTCTTTTGTTTGGGAAAACTTCCAGGGGAGCTGGTCACATTGCAGTTAACCTCCTTCCCTGTCAGTAATCTATATGACATGTAACTTCAAAGCAATTTTAAAACTAAGCTATTTTAACATGAAAGTCACTGTATAGCATGGAAGTATTCTGCATTCTGTTTTTCTAAGTATGGTATTTGAAATTATTCAACTTGTATAATACCTTGCTATAGACTGAACCAATGAAGAGGAGAGCATTGATTTTCAGTTGTATATTTTTTTTTAATTAAAAAAACAAATAGCATTAAAATACCCTCTGCTAATTACACTCTTGCTTTCTTGGTTCGTATTTGTGAATGCTAATATTTAAATACTGATGCTCATAGACTGTCATATATCCATGAGCAAATCTCACATTCAGTTTAAGGAGTTGTGTTCCCAGCTCTGTGGTAGAGATTTGTCCACACTACTGACTCTCAGTGCTCTGTTCTTCCTGTTGGCCAGATCACCGAAATGCAAAGAAAGAGCCACGTAAATAACAACCTCAAAGCCAGCTCCCTGTTTTAAGATCACAGTTTTATCTGTGGATGAAATCTGCTGAAGTAGTAAATTCGTGAAGTTCAGCCTAAGACTAGTTTATACTAACAGAAAATTTGATCCTGCATTTCTGTCTTATTCTATATACAGGAGAGCAACAGGGTAAAACAGACAATGTATTTGCATCATGAGTGTCAGTTTAGGGTTATAAGCAGTGGATTTATTCACCTCAGCACAGATGTGCCTTTGGTCCCCAGTTCTATGGTGTCCAGTTATTTTGAGATCATCTTTCTCCAGCCTCCCATATTTTACCTTGGTAGAGTCTGTAAATGACATAATTTTAAGTAATGTCATTGTGGGGAAAATTACTAGAACAAAATCCTTAGTTTGCTAAAGGAGCTTTTATATAAAAGTGTGTCTGCACTGATGACTGATCTGTTTTGTTGTTATTAACTCTGTGGTATTTAATTTATCAGTTTATTGCTACACGGTCAATAGCCTTATCAGATACAATATAACACAACTGCTGTGGTAGCATCTCTCACAATGTGCCCCAGTCTCCTTGCCACTCACTAGTTCAAGTATCCTTCTGCTTAGTGAAGCCTTGGCTTCTTGCCTCCGTAGAAATTGGATTTTCACTAACATCCGAGTTACTTCAGTCCCCTTTGAATCCTTTGGAGGGGATGAACTTGCAGGATTTTTTTGTAATTCAATTCTTCAGAAAAAAAAAGTCATTGAATAGACTAGGACAAGGCTGTAGGGCCACGATTTAAGAAAGCACTTGGGAATTTATTTTTAAAGCAGCTTTAAGTCTCTTTTATATTTAACCTGACTCTTGTGAACTCCAGTATGCTGGTAAATTCCCATTATTTCATGATGTGCTGAATATGGATGAATTAAAACATATGTTCATGTGCTTTTCGGTACAGAAGTATTAATGTTTCAGCTCAGCTTATGGTTAATTTCTGAACACTGTTGTCAAATGAATTATTTTAATCACAGAATTTTAATCATAGAGCATTCTTTAGCCTTTTGTGAAAGGCAGTTGTGTACCATCTAGTTACTACAATACTCTTCCTTACAAAAGGAAACAGTTCTAAAATGAACCTCAGAGAATTCAGTGGGAAAAATACAGATTGATTTCAATAGACCCCAAATCACTTTGTTTCCATTTTTACAGATTCGTGGAATTGCTATGTAACTTTTTTTTTCTCTTCTATGTTCATAGCAAATGGTTCTATAGCAATTTGCTACAAAAACACTGAACCATCCTTTTTCACAATGCCTGGAGAGAAAACGTATTGAATAAAGTCAAAATTCTAAGTTATGTTTTTCTATACTGAGAAAGATAATCTGTGGAACAAAATTATGGAAGTTGCAACATTTTTACCATGACCTGGCAGTCTCATTGAACAACTGATATGATCATATCTTACAGACTTCAGCCCAGGCCTCACTGACATGAGTAGTCTTGTTTAAGTTTTTTGTATTTATTTATATAAAGAAGAGGGCAAAAGCTCAAGCCAACAGTGGAAATTTTTGATTTTTAGGTTCATGTTATGGTCAAGTTAAAGCAACATTTAATACCGATGTGAAATGAACTTTTTTTCCAAAAGCATAGGCCTTAATTAATTAATGTATAGAAGGATGCCCTGCAGCTTCAGTCAGATTCATACCCCCATTTATGTCATTATTGTTTAAAGCAACATAAAGTTTGAAAATAAAGATTAAAATGGTATTTCTGTAAATGGCCAATAAATAGTTATAGACTTTAGAAAAAGTAAGTAAAAAGTTGTGTTTAAGCTGGAGAGAAATAAAGGATTTCATTTATAACCAGAAAGATCTATTTTCATTTGTTTTAAGATACCCATCTGCAAGGAACAAAAATATATTCAATCTTATTCTTACTCGTCTACTCTTTGCACTTGCACAGATACTGAAATGGGAATTCATTCTATGACTCCTGAAAACTGTATGGTTACATTACACTATAACATGAAACTGAGAAAATGTTCATCTTTGCAAAAAAAAGTTAAATCTTCATGACCCAATAAAGTCACTATGTAAAAAAATTAAATTAAATGCATGTGAATGCGCATTTACTGTTCCTTTTTATGTATTATTTAGTGAATATCAATGGTATGTGTTTAATAGTTCAGTTTTTGCTACCTACACATTAGTCAAAAGAGATGTAAATATTTTTGACTAGATAAGGAGGTACAGTGTAAAGTACTGTTATCTAGAGGTACTCCATTTCGGTGTGTTCAGCAAAATACTAAAATGCAAGATTTTGCCACACAGGTGATAAGGTGGTTGGTTTATTTGCTAGCTCAGTGTCTGAGTTGTGCGCTTATTCTTTAAACGCATTCCTCACTGGGTAGTAAATAATTCCACTCCTCTATTTATCACTTCAATTCAGATGGGAACTAGAAAACTGGAGAGAAAGTGTAATGAAACTGCTGCTGTAAATTATTTCTTTTAGCATGTATTCAGTTGTTAAATAAACATTTCTTCCAAATATTTGAAGTTCAGTGTCTTGACTGTTTACACGGAAATGTGCCCTGTAACCTTCATGAGCATATGGAGTGCATTGTTGACAGTATAATGCTATCGATGTGTATGAGCTCTGTTTATTAGGCCAGAAGGATTGCTATTTGTATTAATGGCATTTTTTGTTTCTTTTTTGAAAGCTACAAACTAATAAGCCTGAAATGAAAGGCATGAACTTATCTTTAGCCTATCTTTTGGCACAGCTGCTGAGCTTGTGCAGATAAAGCCACACATATGCACACCCCCACTCTCCACTCTGCCCATGAACCAAACTGTAAATCAGCCTGGAAGCCATGTGAATATGAGCAAGTTGGTGTACATGATGAAATTTCACTCTCTGCAATGCTAATGGCTTAGGACAGCTATGCTGCTTCCCTTTAGAAACTGGCTTGCACAGAAAGCAAGTGGAATAAATCAAGTTCTGTCTGTTACCAGCATACCCTTGTATCCTTAGGTAAACTTAGCAGCTGTTTGGAAGTGCTTAGGGACTCCATCTACGAGTAATATGCTGTGGCACTAAGCATTGTGCAAACAGCTATTCTGGAAAGCATGAAGTTTAAATATACCAGACAAGAAGTGGAGGAAGGAAAGTATCATTGTTTCCATTTGGCATATACAGAATTGAAGAATCAACCAGTAGTACTGAGCCGTCACTAATCCATTCAGCCTCATCCGTGCTCCTTCCAATAGAGCAAGGAAAAAGGACTCTGGTTCAAAAGGATGTTGTAAGGATATTTTATGGTCACTACTGTTTTCTGAAAATTGAAATAAGCCCTCAGCAGCAGCCAAGCAACTCAGTGGGTTACAAAAGATGCTGCAAATACAAAAAAGACAAAATGAATATGGTAAGCCATAAATCAACTCACTGAAAAAGCAGTAATTTTGTATTCTGTGACCAGTGCACGCCTTATAAACACACAGGAGAACCCTTGTTTCTGGATGCAGCCACGCTGTGTCCTTTGCTAGAATTCCCTGCAGAGCACAGCTAAAATGAGTGTCTTCTGTTACTGCTCTGTACATTGCCAGGAATGTACAATGCCTAGAGGTCACCTTCAATGACAATGAGTGGGAAGAAAGAAGAAACATTTCAGATTTTATGCTTATTTGTACTTATATACAAATGCACAGATAGGTAGATATAAATTTAAACATCCAGCTTTCACTGAGATAAAATCCCCTTTTCTCTGAAGGATTTGAGGCTCTAGATGTAATTCTAGTACATCTCTGAATACATTTGGTGGCCTCAGCTATAAATTGTTATAAATGGTTCCTCTGTGAAGACTGAAACACACAATTTTGTTTCCTTACAGGTCACATTCACTGAGCTCCCCATCAAACATCCATTTAATGGCAGGCAAAGTTATTATGTTTTTTCCGAAGCATAAAACAAAAGGACTATTATCCCTAGAATGCCCAGTAACAGGATGGAAGCAAATCAGAGTATTAGTGATTCAGCCACCTTCTTTGCTCCCCATAAATACTTGTGTGAAAGGTTGGAGGAGCTTCATAAAAAAACTAGAAACTGTGGAGAAGAGGCTTTATTTGGGACCTTTTTGTCCTGAAATTTATAAAAGGCTGACATTTTGGAGAACTTCAGGATGATCCGAGCTAAATCCCAAAGCTCTAGTGAAGCAGTATCCAAACTAAAAAAGCTTTACTTAGGTTAAGAAAACAAACTCCCATTTCTCTCTTAGCCATTTTTCACCCCTCAGGAAATGGATTTCTGCTTGCCTCAATATTAATCCGAAGAAGTCATTATATGGTTTCTACAGTCCTTGTTGATGTCCTTGTTGCTCTCTTCTTCAACACAGCTGGGGAACCCCATTCTGATATCCTTAAGTTGCTTTTGTGTGCAGGCGCTCCAGTCAAACTATCATGCCGTGTACTCTTGTGACATCTGTTAATACAAGCCCTAAAAATGTCCTGTTCTCATGCACAGTTATAAAATCAGGCTTTGGTGGGCAGCAAAAAACATGTCATCATTGAGCTGTGAGGTACCATGCAAGAAGTTCCTCTCAGGAAGTTTTAAGAGATGGAAAGTTTGTGGTGTGGGGGCAGTAAGGGGTCTCTGAGGACCTGCCAGCCTGACCCCACATCCAGGACAGGGCAGGCAAGGGGACATCTGGGGCAGCTCCAGCCCCTGGCTTAGGCACATCCCCTGAGCATCAGCCCCCAGGTGGATCTGGTTTGGCACAGCCCATGGGCAGGGCTGTGTGGGGTGGGAGATGGAATCCTGCAGTTTCTCTGGGGCAGGCACTGAGTGCCAGGGGCTGCAGTTGGGTCTGGGGCTGTGGGTAGGGTGGGATGAGCCCTGGGTCATTGGGGCTCCTGACTGCAGTCACCTGAACCTGGTGCTTGCAGCCAAGGAGGCTCAAACGCCCTTCCTGAATTGTTTTTAATCACCTGAGGTCACTTGTCTTCCACATTGAGAGTCAGTTCTCTGCCTTCTGAAAGCCTACAATGAACCAACAGTGCTGCAACAGCACAATTGGCTTCTAATTTGATTGGCTCGGTTTAGCTGATGTTAAAATAAAAAGGTAAATATACACTAGTTAGTAAGAATTAATGTGCACAGGATGATAACACTTCTTTAATCAGAGATGACCTCATGAAAATAAAGATCTGGCCTTATCCCCACATGTGAGCCTGCCAGGTCTGCTTGTGCACGGCCACATTCCACAGAGCAGCATCTGAGGCACCTGGGACAGCTTTTGAAGGATGAATCTGATTCCATGAACAGGCCCAGTAGTTTTTCAGGCCATTCCACCTTACAGCCTGGTGTAAATTAAATCTGACACTGTGTCCTGGGAACAAAACTCTTCTTTTCACCTCTCAACATGGGGTACTCCTGCAACCTGGATTACTTTTATGCTTTATCCACTATATTGTATTCATTTCTCTGAGAGTTTCATGGTCATCTCTTCTTGTAAGCATATTATGATTTTTTATGCAGGCGCAAATGAAGATGCATGTTTCTGCATGGAAAAAGGATAAAAAGACTGGTAATTCTATTAGATTTATTACATCAAGTAAATATCAAATATGACTTGAACTTCTCATTTTTTGCTATAGCTGCGGGCAGGAGAGGAAAAGAGCATACAAAAGAAATGCAGATATTTCAGCTAAGTTTTGCAATCATCATTTCCTTAAGCCCTCAAGTTTCATATGTCACTTTTTTTTCTGGGTTGTAGCACTACATAGAATGCATGCATTCCTACAAACTGCTTTTGCTGAACAATGCTACGCTGAATGGCTCCATAAATCAGAACAAACAGATGGACTGTGCCAGTTCCTCTGAAGAAGGCTTAACTTACATCTTCTCTCTGTTATTTTTATTATCATAGCAGGACTACAGATTCCCTTTGGTAAGGGTTTTGTCAGCACTTGTATTCTAAAGTTCTACTTTTAGGGCTTTTTAATTTTGTCTACAAGTTAAAGATTTTAAGCAGCAGCTTTCAATCAACAAATAATTTTACAGTACCTTAAAATAAATTGCTAGACTGTGATCAAAATTCCATTTTGAAAACAAACTAAAAAACATTATGACATTAACCATGTCAGGTAGTTGTTTCAGTGACTGCACCACAAAAAAACATTATGACTGGGGTAAAGCTCAGTGAGCACAATGTAAAGCTGCTCATCTCGCTGGACTTTGTGTTTGTTTTTGAAACATCTGTGTGCTTATCAGAGGTCCTGAATGGGACAGCAGCTTAAGTAAATTGTTCTCCGATTATTTGTGACTTAATCTCACGTTGCTGTTCCTAAGGTACGTCCTGGATTGGAACGTTTTCTTGCTTCATGCCTGAATCCTCATTTAAGCTGGTTTTTAGTAGTTGTTCTATGTGAAGATAATGTAAGCTCAATTCTTTCTCCAGGTTAACAGATGTCTGATGTCCAGTACCAAGGAAAAAGACTGACTGTGCTGTTTTGCATTCTAGATAGGAGAAGTGATGTTTTTTGTTCTGTAATATTTGAAATTTAAAGGATGGAACTGTGCTCTGTTAGACTACTGTGGAATTTTTCACCGTATTTCTCTTTATTAATGAAAGATGTGCACACACCACTCTTATAAACATGCCAATGCTTCTAGAAATCAGCAAGTTGTATTTTTTGTCTTTAATGCTAACCAGTATACTTAGCTAGATCCTCACCCAAATAAACAAAGCTGTGTGCTCCACCACCATTTCTGTTGACTGGAATCCATCAAACAGTCAGGGTACTGAAAGGCACGAATTCAATCCTTGTGCTATTCACTATGGCTCAAAATGTTACTTATGAAAACTAAACAGTTCGATGCCAGTGTAAAGCAATTGAATATAACAGGGCTTCAAGCTATGATAAATGTTTCACATATGTATTTGTGATCTTCACAAGCTGGAGGGGGAGAAATGGCTGAATGTAGAAAAATTAAACTACTTGTAGTTAAGTTCATGGTTGCATGTCAAAACAGCAGACATAATGCAGCTGAAAAAATCTTCTTTGGACACAGAGTGGATCACAGGCATGCTTGGCATATAATGTTCTTCTCCTAAAAAATTTTGTGTTTGGCATCCACTGTGCTTTGACAATATGTTGGCAGTTGTACATACTGTTGCATGACAGAAAAGTATTTCTGCAAATATTTGGATCTATTGTTAACACTAAATCCTTTTTTTTAGCTCTTGGATTTGGAAGAAGCTGAAACCTTAAGTAAAGATCTAGGGATACTTCCAGGTATGTATGTGCCATCACAAATTATAGTTTCCTTATAATCGCTGTGTAAATCATGAGAAATTCCTAGGACCATTAAAGGGTTAGAGGTGGTCTGTGGATGGAAATGAAAAATACACAACATAATATCTGGATGCTTTTTATTGAGAAAAAATGAATATATAAATAGTATAAACAGGAAACAAAAACAAAAAATGCAGTTTCCCTTTCAAGCCTCACTGTCTTCTGTTTTTTTGGTTTTTTAAGTTAGAAACATTATTTTATATTTTGTCACAAGTATGAATGTTGCTTCTGTTACAAACATTGAACATTTTTGTGTTCCTTGCTAGCCAGTTAAAAATAAATGCCACTAAAAATAGAAATGCTTACCAAGTCCATAAAATGGACTGTATAACTGTTAAACCTTGACTCTTACACTACTTGGGTCAGTTAGATTTATGTAGTAAAACCAGCACATACATCACAGAGGTAATGTGATCTTTTAAGGAATACTCACACATCTTCTCAAGGCAAGGCAGTGTATTACTATTTCCTCCATTCAACTGACTTCCCAAAGTGGAACTTAATTTCTTAGTGCCACTTAATTGCATCCTTAATCCTTTATTCCAATGACTCCTACCAGACAGCTGATCCTGGATGAAACCTGCAATATTTTACCTCTGTCACTCCTTCAAGCCAGAATTTTACTCCAACACCAGAGATCTCCATAAGGATTTATCCAAATTATCAAAATAGTATTAGAACTACAATGCTAAAGTATTTAAAATATCAAATATTTCCATAATAAATATAATAAGAAGAAGCGGTTACAATTACTGGTAACCTCTATACACCCAGTTTTCTATTAGAAGGATAAAGGGGTAGATGCACATGCACTGGGCTCTTCCAGTTCATTCGAGTATTACAGGCATAATGAACTGCTAAAAACCGGGAAAAGTTCTTGGAAATGAGTGAAATCTGCTTCCATCATAGCTCTTGGAAACTCCACTATTGTCTTTAATGGAATAGGATTGAGCCAGGATTTGCATTTCTTGCTATGAGTCACTAAAAGTAATGACTTGAGGCATTCAAAGTCATGGTCCGTGTGGAAATCTGTTTTGGTAGCAAATTAATGCTCGAGGTGCAGAAACAGTGCTGCATTTCTAATAAATGAAGTTACTATAGATAGGACATGTTTTAGCCCTGATTTTGTGTTTGAATTTTAGGTACAATGGCAAGAAATGTTAATTTGAACTCCCTATGTGATTCACATGAAAGTTTACATTTCTTTTCTCACTCTGGCGATGTGTGTCAGCCTGTGGTCACTCAGAAAGGTGACTGACAACACTTTCAACACCATACAATGACCCCTCCCAGATCTCTGCAGAAGATCTTGATACTTGGAATAGACTTGGAGAAGAAAACTAAAGAGAACTGTCAGTTTTTCATATAAACACCTCTAGGGAGTATAAGCTTCTAGTATTACCAGGAAGGATATTTTCACATCATAAAAAGAGCTCAGACTGAATTTTAAGCCTACTGTTTCAAGTCTGGGTTTTCTTTTTTCAGCATCTTCCTGGAAATAAGAATGGATAAATATAGAAAGTACAATGCTTGTCTTAAATAATTGATGTGTGTCACTCAGTTCCATGTTTCAGAAAAGAAGTAAAAGGTGCCTCAGAGGAAAACTGTTCTTCAAAGGTAAGAAGCAGATAAGCTGCTCACAGCAGAACTTTGTTTCTAGTGCTCATCATGAGGGTACCTCATGATTTAAGTTTTCAAGGACAGTTTTCTCTTTCTGGAGGAATGTGGGAATGTAAGTTGTTTGGATATGTTCAGGGCTGTTCATTCATTAGAGTTAGACATAACCATATTAGAGCTTTGAGAGGCTGAAATAAAACTGCAACACATTAATTAGCTCGTGGGTTATTATGAAGGTACTGTAAACCAAGGTTTCTTCATGCTGGACTGCATATCTTTCTGGAAAACATGGTAAATTTCCATATTATTTTTATGAAGTATGTGTGTCTGTTTATCTGTTTCATCTGATAAATGATGGTTTAGGCTGTATATTAGTAAAAATGTCTTCACTGAATGGGATGTCAAGATTCAGAGCAGGCTTCAAAGGGAAGTGGTTGAGTCATCATCCCTGGAGGTATTTAAAAGATTTGTAGATGTGGTGATTAGGGATGTGGTTTAGTGGTGGACTTGGCAGGATTTGGTTTACAGTTGGACTTCAAAAAAACAGTTTCCAGCCTAAATTACTCTACAATTCCATAAATTCTAAGTTGTAAAGCTTCACTATTAGGTCCCAAGAATTCATTCTTAACTCTTCATAACATAAGAGCATAATGAACAAATGTGCTGGGTCGGACCAGAGATCCATCTTGCCAGGAGACCTGTCTGAAACACTGGTAGAAAGTCAATGTGCACATAAGACTATAACAAAAACAAACAAACAAAAAAAGAAAAAAGAAACACCCAAACAAATACAGTGATAATTCCCCAAAAACGTCTCCTAGCATTCAACTGTTTGATACATTTGTAAAATGCCCTCCTGTTACTTTTACTGGGACAGTCCTTGAGTAATCCATCTGCAGTCATCCTCTGTTTGCCTTCTTTAAATAATTACATCAGAAGATTCACTTAGGCTTAGTTTTCTACCCCACATACAGTAGTTCTAACCTCTAATTTTTTTATGGAGTTTGCTAATTGCATTCTGTCTGTCTGATATTCTCAATGTATTTCTGCTTAGGTTAAATGCTAATTTGGTTCTTGCTTCAGCATTAATAATATTTGTTGTAGTTTAACAAATGTTCTGCTTCAAGTTGAATAATCTGATTCTTAAATATAAGACTCCAAAGTACACTCTGTGTCTCCACATTGAGAAGTATTTTGCAGGTAAATGCATAAACATAACTATCAGATATTAAGAGGTCACAGATATTTAAAACTCCTATGTAGCATTCAGTGCTATTTTTTATTTACTGGTATATGTTTTAAGATTGTAAAAAGACTTATGAATTACAATATTTAATCATACAATACACAAATAAGAAGAAGACCTGTACCAAAATCGTAATTACAGCCTAGAGCAAGAAAGAGCAGATCAATACAATAGTCAGCTGGGAAGAACCACCAGACAATACTGAGATACTACTGATTAGTCTAATAATTGCTTTATCACAACAGCTAACAAGCTATTGCTGAGCATTGTCTCATGAAATGCCAAAGACATTTTCACTGAAGACTGTGAGAAAACCAATTGCACAGCTGAAACTCTGTAAAACAATGGAAAAGATGGGATTATACTCCTTCTATCATTATCCATTTTATTTTTATAAGCATGATGGGAAACCAATTATGATGACAGCTGTGATAAGTCTTCTTTAAAAATTATACTGATTATGTCTTGTTTCCCATTACCCATATGAGGAATAACTAGAAAGGAAAATAAACCTGATCCTAAATGCACAGTGCAGCCTAGTGTCATCCTAATTCACACTAACAGCTGTTTAAAAACAACTGAGTTCAGTGAATAATCAAATTAAAACTATATAACTAGCCACTATGTTTCTAGAAGCATGATTCAAATCAATAAAAATTGAGATTATTTTATGTCGTTTATTATATGCATTGTTCTTCCTACCTATGCAACTTCCAAAATACCCTCAGGGATTCACTATTTCGTGTATGAGCCTGTGTGTTTTCCATGACGGGGATGAAGGTTGCAGTGGATGTCAGTGTATATATGTGAACATTTAGCACATTGCCCACAATCAGAATTTGGGATTGGAATGGAATAACAGACGACTGAAAGAGGAAAGACATCTGTATATATTTGAAACCACAGTGATTATTTATCTTGGCGTTTATTCATAACTAGTAGATTAAAAGTTCCTCTTCCATTAAAAGTCGATTTTTTTTTTTAACTAAATTGAAGGATTATTTATTAGATCCTTATCAAACATTAGCTTTTTAAATTTTTTATAGAGACAGCCAAAATTACAATATTTTATTAAAAATAATATATGTTTTTCTTCTTTTATGAATGGTCTTTCATTTCATGGGCTCCTTTTAATATTAGAAGAAATGGCACAGCTCTTTGTAGGGAAAGAGTAATCAACTGAGAAATCCCTCTTTAAAATACTTAAATTTCTCCTAGAATTTTTTTAAAGTATTTTTAAGTATTATTTTCCTCAAACTGTTTGGGGCTTAGAGTTATCATATCTAGACAAAACTAACATTAGTTTTTATTAATTATAAGCAATCATAGCAAATTTTTCAGCCATATAACCAGAATGTGACTTGATCTATAAAAACATTTAGACATCCTATTTTGTCATGCCTTTGGCAAGAGATTTCTTTCTTCCTTGTGACATGTGTAGTAAATAGTGCTGTCACTGCTGTACAGCTGAGAGCTCAGGCCAAGGGTAACCCAAGTGATGGGTAACAGTGCCTGATTGCCTCAGCCAGAAAACGAACCCAGCTTTCCAAGCCTGAAACCACAAAATTGTTTGTTCTTCCTTAATAAATGGGCTTGCAATATATATTTCCACATGCTTTGTGTTTGCACTACCTCAGAATCATTCACAAAATAACCTAATCATCTACAAAATAACCTAAATTCCTTACCACAATTTCTGTTTGATATGAAACTAACTACTTTTTTTTTTTTTGTATATAATGTAGCCTTTCAATTTTTTTTCCATATTCTCACTCATTTTATAACATATCTTGTTCCATAGGAAAAATTATATGTGGTCTGAGTTCAAGCCAGCTCTGTTTAAACTACTCAGTGTCTTTCAAACATATGAAATATATTTGATCAACTATCTGGGAAATATGATTTTTCCATATGGCTTAGTTTTCACATAAGGGAGTTTAATGTTTCTTTGGAGAACATAATATGCTCAGACAATTATAATAGGTAAAGAGTTGCAAACCTAAGAGTAGGAGAAGCAGGTGTCCAACTGGATTTTCACATAGGAAGGTCTTGAAGGTCACTGATAGTAATGAGGTCTCAAAGATTCCCAAATCCTCATAAAGCTATTCCTTCCTTTCCCAATACACTAATCTCCTACTACTCTTGATAATCCAGTGACTCAGGAAGCCAGGCCTGTTTTTTTTCCCTTTTGTTTGTCAGAAGCAGACTGAATGACAACAATTTTCTGAATTACTATTTATTAGGGTAGAACGAGAGCATTCACAAAGGTCATCACCCAGAAGAATATTCATTCACTGATATATCAATATTTGTCTTCCTGCTGTCAGACTAGAGTCTCCAGAGAAGAAAAACATAATGGTAGTAAAATTTACAGCCAGGTATGACTTTCCCCACTGCCCTAAAATGGGAACACGAACAATTTGATACCCTTGTCTGGCAGAGAACTGAGTGATGTCAGCCCATTATAAAGGGAATACTTGATGGTCACTTCCTTCTGCTTTCCATTTCCCACAAAGTGATGACTTTCATTCACATGAGTTGCTTGATCTTTGTCAGTTGTGTTTTATACTGTCTTGCCTTTCTTTCTGTTTATATGATTCAGCTTTGGTTATGATCCAAAAGAAGTTTTTTCTTGTTTTCTTTTACCTGCTCTCTTTATAAATTACCCTTCCCCCATGATGTCCTCAGCTATCTTCAGGTAAGAATTTTCCCACAAAAGAGAATGCAACCACTGAAGGGAATTGACCTTCGATCATTTTACTACTGTTATTTCTCATTCTCAATGTGGCAGACTTGGAATAACTTGTGAAGATTAATGAATACTAAAGTTACTATGTTAATTGAGCATTGTAAATAGTACTACTTTTCGGTTTCATAGAGGTAATATATTAAGAACACTATACAGATGCACAGCTCTCTTTTCAGAGAGCCTCAGCAGCATAGCCATTTGGCAGACTTTGATGTTTTCAGATTCAGCCTTTGGTAAATCTTTTCACAGTAAAAATTGGCTAAAAGGAGGAACAGTGAATATTATTCCTCACGTATAATAAGAGAACCCACATCCCTACAGAAGCACTGCCCTTTGAAAGGAAGATGAGCAGATAACCCACATCTCAGATCAATTGGGATTTGAGGAATCACAGACAGGGACACTGCTGGAGAAGAGGCAGCAGATCCAGGACATAAGAATCAGAAAGATACTGCTCTGTCTCATGAATGGGATTTGCACTGTCTGCTGTTAAGAAGTTCTGCTGTTAAGCAGTTCTAAATAGCCACAAATGAAAGTACAGCATCAGTGGAGGAATACATTCAACTCAAACCAGAAAAGAGCTGAAGTGGAACAGATGGGCAACCAGACCCCTGTAAGGGAGAAAGCTGCACTGATGCGGGTCTTGGCTTTGTGTTGACAGGACTCAAGAAAGATATGCAAGAAGGTATTTTCTGTTTCAGGATGTTTATTCACTTCCACGTTTTGTTACAGGGTAAGTATAGTAACAGCCTTTCCCTTATAATAACAATAAATTAGGTAAATTAGTTCACTTAGCCAGATAGGGTAAACAATCTCAAATTCTATGCATTAAGAGTGGAGGTGCACACCTTTGCCCAAAACAATGACACAGTAAAGACATCTTATGGTCTTGGCATTGGTTTTCTTAAGTTTGGAAGAAAGAATCAGTGAAAAATCAAATAGAAGAGCAGAAAAAGTAAAAGAAAAAAACATTTTAAAAATAAATTCTTGGAATGTGACTCAAATCTTATAAGAAACACTGATTGTTTTCAGTGCTATATGTGGTGCTGTTTCTGTTTTTCTAACTCTTATTCTGTTGTGGAAAACAAGGCTTTGAACATTCTTTGTAGATTATAATTACACTTGAAGACACAAAGAAAAAAGAAAAAGAAAAGAAAAAAGAAAAAAGAAAATTAAGGAAAAGGAAAGGAAAAAGAAAGAAAAAGTGAAGTAGAAAGGAAAAGAAAAGGGAAAAAGAAAAATTTTACGAAAATGTCTGTAGTATCATTGACGACTTACTCCACTCAAGAGAAATGATGACCTGGGCTCTGATCTTGAACTGGTGACCACTCCAGTAGCCCAGACTGAGAGGCCTGCCCTATGTTAAAAAAAGAAAACTAAAGGCTGAACCTTAAAGCAAGGGGTTAGTTGTTTTCACAGATCCCAGACACTACAGAGCTGGCTCAAAATTTCAATAAGTAGCATTTCTTGAAATGGAAATTTTTATATTCTGGATAGTCATTGTATTGTAAATACATTTTATTATGTGGTAAGAAAAAATAGACCAAGGGTCATAGCTACTACTAATAAAGTCTATTTTATATTTGGTTTACTAAGTTATGTGTCCTTTATAGTCATCATCACTGCCCTGAAGGAGTGTGTTATTTACTGATGACTTAAAGAGCATTTGCACTACTTTTGAAAAAATGTTGTTGAAAAAGTTATCCCTTGTCACTGCCAAACCTTCTTTAGCTTGGCACAGCTGATGTTTAGAGTAAGCTAGGATATTAAGGGTGAAAAGTGAGTTTTTTGTTATTTCCGTAAGATTTGATCACCTATTGTTTACAAATAGGTTTACTATGAGGCAACGGCACATAAGATCTGATGAGATTTTTTAGCCTTAGGCAGAGTGCGAGGTGGGTGATAGATTTGCCTCTTCAGATGAAGTGTCTCAGCCAGGTCAGTGTGGGTATGGACCTCTCACCAGGCACGACAGGCATGAGCCTAAAAGAATGACAGGGACTCAGATTTCCTTTAGCACTTCTTGTGCACCTTACTTTGTGGTGTGCTGAATGCTTGGAAGGAAGTTGGCATGTGCTTTAGACACGTCTCAGTGAATGGTTGTTGCTTGTCTGGGGTTGTATTTCAGGTGTGGTAACTGCCCTTTAAAAAGGGTATTTTTGTACTCACTAATGCCGAGTTAGGCTCCAGGGTGGCTTGTGTTCAGACTGCATTGATAAAGCGAGAGAGGATTGTTTGCTCTCAGCCTCAGCTGTGCTGAAGTGTTGTAGTAACTTGTTGTGATTTTATATTCATCTGATTTTGTTTTCTGCTGAGGTTGCCTCCAGAGGAGCAGAAGTGATAGCTGCATATTCCACAGACAAATCCAAAGCTCTCAAGGGGCAGCCACCTGGCCAGGCTTGAAGTTTTGAACATGTTACATCTGCGGCACAGTACAGTACTTTACCATGTGCAAAACAAATGCAGAGGAACAGAAAATCAGTAAGCATCACAGAAATATGCAGTATGATTTGGTTAGAAACATTCAGATCTTGACATCTTCATAAAATATGTGAAAAAGGAAATAGTCTTCACACTGTGGTTTTAGACATCTAATTTAAGCGACTAAATGATACCCTAGGCACTCTTCTCCACTCAGCAGAGGTCTGGGTCACCAGTTCACTGCCTCAAGCACCTCATCTGCATAGCTCAGCTGAAATGGTGTGAATTCTTTACATTGTCTCAGGCCTTCACCCCATATGAGAGCTATGAGATACAGATACTGAATGTTTTTAAAATTGCCGTGTCCCTTTCCCAGTAACAGACATTTCATTTTACAGGCCCAAATGAGGGTAGAACATGCTTGTGTAGCACACACACATTATTTTGTGAAAATTTTATTTTGCTAAAAATGTTGCTTCTATGGCAGCGGGTTGCCATAAAGTGGACCAACTGTGCATAAAATGGAACAAATATTTTCTTCACTAGCCTAAGACTTGGAAACCTGTATGTCGGTTCATTCTTTGATGCAGATTCTCCTTCACTGGTAACAGCAGACTGATGCTTTTGGAGCAAGGCTTTTTCAAGGGTTCATAAACAACCAGGAACAGTTTTGCTTGGGATTTTTCATGAGCTTGCTGTGTGTACTGGCCTTGTTATGTGGGTATCAGCTCTGGAATTACCACCACTACTAAAACATTTAATGAATTCCCATTACATGCCACACACAAACAAAGAAGGGTGAAAAGCTCATTCACAAGCAGATTACTTGTTCCTTCAGTGGGAAATGGATGGGGAGACAGGGCACCACTCTTCTTACTAATCCTCACTGATTAAGCAGTGTCCTTGCTCTGTTGGGAACAACTTCTATTAAATTCTAAATAGCAATGTGAGGCCACAGAGGAACACGCAGAAACTTTTACTGACCATGGATTTGTTCTAGCAGCTCAGAGAAATGAGAAGACTTAGGAACAGGCTCTACTTCCTCAGGGCTGAAATGCCAAACTCCAAAAGGTCAGCAGACAGCAGCATGGTAAATCAGAAAGTGATAATATTGCTACTTACAGGGTGACAGACACAACAGGGAAAGCTTCCGTGCCAGCTGGAAGAACGAGGTCATGCAGAAGGCTATCTTGGTCTTTGGCAGGGGAAAGCAAGTTGGGAGGGGTAATTGAATACACTACGTGTCCAAGGCAGTAGAGATGAGATTTCTTCAGCTATAATGTTACCAACATGCTGAGAACTGCACCAAGATCACATTTATTACTGAGGCGCCTGGATCCTACAAAGATTTGCATTTGTAGTATCTTACTCCACCTGCTCTGATCTATCCTTTGCCTCTATTTATCCATCTGGAGAATGTAATCTCACAGAAACCTGAACAAATCTAACTATTGTAGAAGGAGTAGATTATTGTTGTTTCAAAACACATCTTTCTCGTACAAAGATTCAACATCAAACTCAGTAGGGCAAAGTTCCACATTGATGCCAGCAGGTTTGTGGGAACAACAGCAATAGGATACGTGGCACCTTGGCAAAACTCCCCAGCTGCTTCAAGGAGAATGTGGAAGGGAACATTTGGTCAGCTTTTTCCAAGAAGTCTGGAGAACTTATTCCCACCTGGGGGAACTTGGTCCTACCAACTAATTTGGAGAACAGGAAAAAGGAAATTGCACACTGGCGGGGTTTACGGTAGACAACGGAGCAATCTCCTTATTGCTTAAACATTCAAGCTGGATACTTTTGACTCTACTTCCCTTTTGTTTTGAACCCCCTTCCTCCCCCCAAAAAGCTGAATAAACATGAAAGATCAGCGGACGTATTACATTTTACACAACAAAGTGCGGCTTTATAGGGCTTTGTTACATCTTGAAAAGATTAAGTGCACCTGCATGTGAAGAGTCTCGGTGCCTCTGAACAATCAGGCAAGGTACCTCGGTGACTGCGGGCACAGGGCAGGGACACGCCGGGGCTGCAGGTTTGGAACAAAACCCGCTCAGCCAAGGCTGCAGCAATAATTTGTAAGGAGCAAGGCTGCCCTCCAGTGGCTCTTCTCCAGCGCAAAACTGAATTTGACAGCAACCAGTTTGGAGAAAATGTCATGTTTTCTTGATTTAAATGGGGATCTGTCAGTCTGCTAATTTCTCTTTTGTTTGACGCAGATAACACACCAGCAGCAAACTGCATGGAGAAAAGAAAGGTTATGAGCCTACTTTAAACCATCACTAGCTTTTTTTCTTTTTGATTTGGACTTTAAATAACTTGATAATCGTTCTGCCTACATGAAACAGTAGACAAGCCCAAAATAATTTCTTTTAAAAAATGCCTTCCTGTGAAATTATAGTGTTCTATTAGTGTATGCATCACGTTTTAAAATGGAAGACGCGTTTATGAGTAATTCAAAGTTGGTAAGAATAATTTCATTCCTCAACAGGCTTTGAATCAGTCCTGCTTTGAACAGAAAGGAAATTTGAAGTGATGCAATATGGAGGAAAATTATCATGCATATTAAATATATTCATCTCTGGGGACTGACAGATCTACAGGTAGCATTAGAAGGAAATTTCCTGAAGTTTATCCCCTTGCAGATCCCACTCAAACATAAATGTTTTTATCTACTGAAAAGCTGAAGCTCAGGCTGGTGAATAAGGCAGAAGGATAATCTGCTCCTGAGGCAAATCATATAAATTCCCTTTGCCTCCATTTCCCCTGTCTAAAACAGGGATAATGCTTGCCTAGCTTCCAGGCAAGATGTGAGATTCAATACACTGCGAATTACAAAGGATTTCAAGCTCCTCAGAAACAAGAGAGTATTTGTGTACTTCTTAATACTGTTTACACAAGACAAAAATCTATCAAAGCCTTGAAGGAGGCTGCATTGCCCAACTTCTTCCACTCTGCCTCTCCCCAGCTAATACCTCTTAGCAGACCCTCTGTCTCCCAGGGCACCAATGAAGATGGGGGTCTGTCCTTTTTAAATGTTGTTATTAACTTAAAGTACTCTTGTTTCAATAAACTCACCAACAAAGATGAATCAATCTGTTTAGTTTAACCAAAAGAAAGCAAAGACAGTTTCACCGCAGTTTAGGGGCACTTTATTGGGAGATAGAACTCAGCTAATGAAGAGCTCTCGACCACAGACTGCAAAATTATAGTAACATTCAGTACTAAGATAAAATGGGATAAATTCAGATGCAAACAAGGGCATGAATGCCAGCAGGAAGAATGCTTAAGAGCCAATCTAGAAGGAGTTGTGATACATTCAGAGTCAGGACAGATGTTTGAACCAAATGTAGATTTTTTTTTTCTGGAAGTCATTCATTTGGAACATGAATTTACTGGTAGAAATCAGATAACCTCTTTTACTCCAAACAGATCAAATCAGACTATCACAAGGCTTTCTCTGACCTTAGGATGTATTAACACGTGGGGCAGTTTTTAAAAATTGATTCATTGTTAGAAATTCTTGTTAAGAGTAGAAGAATTGTTACAGTTGATGAAAGGAAAGAAGAAAAACATTTAAAGTTTAAAAATGGAAATACAGTCTAAGGAACAGCTGCTGACTTACAGGGAATTAGTAGAATGTTCATAAATGTGTCATATGTGAAATGTCAAAATATTTCAATCAGTCATGTATTTAATAACATAATTAGGAAGGCAGGGTTTTATTGGGGAAAAAAAGTTACTCCAAAATACTTTTATATTTCCTACAGAGACCACAGGGTATCTTGCTGTATTCTTTTTGTTCATACAAAGGTGGAGCATTAAAACTTGTTTTTGATGAGCAACACTCCTTTCCCATTTCCTCCACCTTTGGTCCCAACCCTTCAGATGGAAGAATCTGATTAGAGAGTGAATATTTCGTAGCTGAAATGAATGAATTTTTTTATTTCAGCATATTGGGAGGGTAGCACTTTTTCTGAGTAATTTTGAGTGAATTTACATTGCTTCTCTTTGGACATGTAAAAATTGTGAGGCAGTTGCCCTCCACCTTCTTTCCAGCACCATCTAAACTAGAACCCCTCCTAGGATGAATACAAGTTTATACCAAAATCCGTACTTTTTTTGGTTTTGGTTTGGTTTGGTTTGGTTGGGGGTGTTTTGTTTTGTTTTGTTTTTTTAATGTATTACACTTTTTAAACAGAAAAGCAAAGAAAAGAAAGCATTTTACCTCTCATGGTCAAAATCCAGTCCATTTTACTTAGGGTGACAATCTTCCTATTGAGCTTGAGGTTACTTAAATAGAGTGCTTCTAAAAGACCCTCATTTGTTGGAAAATTTAACCCAGATGAGTGGAGCAGCTCTATCTCTCTCATCCAAAATTTACTACTAAAGAATTACTTTACAATTGCTACACCATCAGAAATTAATACCCATTTCATATATCAGAGATTAAGAATCTATGCAAGCTGTCAGATACCAATACTGCTCTAATTTTGAAACATAACTTCCATCCTTAAATACAGAATTCTCTCTAATAACATGCTCTTATGCATATTTCATTGGTTATGCTACAATCATGTTACAGTTTCCTAAAATAAACAAGTTATTTGAAATATGTAACTGTAAAAATTATATTTGTTCAACATACAACTTCACAGGCACTTGCTGTCTATATTAATAACCAAAATGTAAAAGATGATGATTTTGAAGAGCAAGCAAACAAACAAAAAATCCAAACCAAATCAAAAATTCTGCAAATAATCCTGACTGTGGCACTATAAGGAAGATGCAAATGGCCTTTCTAACATGAAGACCGACATGGCAATAAGGATCTCATCTTCCTTCTAATATTTTATGAATTCTGAAGCATTATTCTATCTGTCTATTTCAGCTGGGCTCTGGAAACAAGAATGTGCACCTGAATAGTTTAATAGCTGCCTCATGGAAGCCTTTCAGATCTGTGCACTGAGAACAACTTGGCAGATGCAACCACACTTTGATAACTTTTATTTTCCACTGGTTTTTTCCTTATTACTCTGTGACTTGTACTTGTGATCTGGGATAGTCTCAGTTGGAAATTATTGCAGTGAGCAAGAACACCCTCTAGTGGGAATCCATAGCCCCAGACAGACCTTTGCTTAGTTTTGCTTGTTTTTTCCATTAAGTTTTATTTATCTATTTAGCACCTGGGGACCTTTGATTGTTTAGAGGCACAGAGGTACCACATCTGAGTCTAAACTCTTAAAATAGCCTCTGTCTCTGTGTTGCCTCACCTATGTCTCATGCATGGGGCACAGCACAGCATTCATGAGCTCTCATCCCCTCTGGATGCACCTTCTGACTGAAGCAAAGGGTGCCCTTGGATCCGTCCTGCTAGAGCTGGGAATTATACATACATGCATGTATAAAAGGCCTAGTGGCCCTTTGTGATCAGAGGAAGGCTTTTAAGATGTGCCTGTGCCTTTTGCTACCTAGAACTGCAACATGATCCAGTATCAGTTTGCTGCCCATGACGTGACCTATTGTGTGACAGTTTGCACACTAGAAAATTAGGTATTTAAGACATCTTGGATCTTGGTCACAGACTCAAAAAAAACTACAGGTGTTAAAGCTGACCAGGCCTGCAGGACAGTGAAGACATCAAATACTATATCTGAAAGCCCATTTTATTCTGTCATAAATCTCCATATAGAGCTGACATTTTCCTGAGAGGTTGACTGGTAAGATGCTTCCTGGAAGAGATCTATGACCTATCAGGGAAAGAGCATGGATACCTGAGAGAATGCTCCTCTCCTATTGGATTTCCAGGGGTTTGGGTGCTTAACTTTGATGGTTCTATAGTGTCCAATGCCATCTATAGGTACTCATACAGCCCTTGACACTGTAATGACCAGAATACCCAGGTGACTTGGAAGGAAATTCCACACATCAAAAAAAGTTCATAGAAAAAAAACACATGGAGTAGCACATGTGAAACCATCTAAATGTGTTTGAAATGTAAAGCTATTCCAATACATGTAAGTGACAATAAAAGAACTATTTATCTTTGAGTAAAAAGAGCAGCTGTGAAAACATCAGTTTTTCTCAACAGGGGCTTCTTCCAGGTGAGCTCAAATATTATGCATAAGCATATCAGAGCTGAACATTTATTTTTGTGAGATTTACCAAGTAATTCCTGTGGTTACTATTTATTATTTTTAGACCTACTTGAGTTTTTAGATTTTTTTTTCTTAAAGGCTGACAAATTTCAACCTCTGTTAAACTGAAAAATGAAAGTTGATTTATTTTTTTCTTTTAAATATTATGCAGAATATCTTAAGAAGGAATTCTATAAAAATATCATTGCACCATTTCTTTGAGCTTTTCTAGAAACCCTATCTGCAATCAGGTGGTAAATGTATGAAAAATACAAGTTTTATAAAGATTACATTCTGACCAAAGTATTTCCCTTTTAATAAAAACTAATTTTCATGGAACAGGAGGTTTGGGCAATTGTACCCAATTTTGAGATTTATTTTACCGTATCACTAAGACATTCTGGCTGAAAACTGGACTGTACTAAAAACATATATCAGTTTACAGTAGATGGTCATGCTTTAAAAAAAAAAACAACAACAAAGGCCTATGTCCCAATAATCCAGGGAAGAAAAATCCCAGGGTATCTTAATAGCCATGATGTATAACACAGAAGAGATGACAGAGTCATTCCCAAATTGGGCTTCAGAAAACAGTCCAGTCTGACTTCTCAGAACCTTTGAGCACACATAATCCTCACAGACATGAAATAAAAAATGGTATAACTTTTTTTTCAAAATTAGCACATAGAGGATTTGTCCAGTTCCTTTCAAAGAGCGGGAATGAGTGGAAACTTCAGTCCATATTCTATATCCAGTCAAGTACAGTAAATAAATAAATAAATAAATCATTGCTCTCTAAAGCAATCCTGCTTTGTACTCTGAGTAGTTGTTGCTCCTTTGGTTTATGTACTTGAGTTTATCATTTTTATTACCACACAGTGCCACATTAACTTTCCCCAACACTGTAGGTTACTTACTCTGTTCTATTCAGAAAAATCTTGTTGACACTAGATTTTGGCTCAGTGGCCTAAAGAGTTTTACTTTTCTTTCTCCCAGTTTTCTAACCACACTGTGAAGAAGAGATGGGATGTAACTGAATGCCACCTGGCTTTTGAATGTCTCCAAAGCTTTTATCTGTTCATCCAGATGGCTCAATTTGCATTGACAGTTTTTGTGGCCACTTCAATTAGCTTAAGCTGCTTCATGGTGCATCCAATTATCTCAGTATGCATTTAAAAAGAACCTTAAATTCAAGAGCAGATTTTAAATGCTGGAAGGAAAAAATTCTCACATAAAAAAAAGCAAAACCCCCAATTGTCCCCAAAATGTTTAAATATGTGTGGTGATAAATTTCCAGTCCTGTAGGCTACATAATGTTAGATGACTTTGTATTATATTATATTATATTATATTATATTATATTATATTAGTATATATAAAACTTGCTTTTGCACAGAAAAGATCATTAATCTTTTTAATGCTTTTCTAACTTGTTTGTTCTTCTCTCTTTTAGATTGTAGCACATTCAGCATTCTGAAAGCAATATTACATATAGGCCGTTGTTATGTAAATACTCATATGGAGTGAATTTCATTTTTGTGGAGGTTGTTATAAAAATATTAATTGTAGATCAATTTTTACTAGTATAGAGGAGGTTATTGTTCGACTGGAGTGAAATATATTTGCTTTCTAAAGTTCAAGGAAAATACACTGGAATTTTTAAATTGTATTTTGAAGATTAACCCAATCCCAAATATTTCATGAGATAAATTTTGCATGTAGTAGGAAAAGAGTCTTCTTCATTTTTCTCGTCTTAGAAAATAATATAAAAAAAGGCTTTGGGTCAGATTGATTAGGAAGACAGTATTTAATTTTTAATATGATCAACAAAATGTTTTTGGTGTGTCCCAT
Source organism: Acridotheres tristis (assembly GCA_037013685.1). Taxonomy (NCBI): domain Eukaryota; kingdom Metazoa; phylum Chordata; class Aves; order Passeriformes; family Sturnidae; genus Acridotheres; species Acridotheres tristis. The sequence continues at coordinate 8,572,371 of CM072885.1, forward strand.
GTAAGCAATTTGTCATCAGCCTGACCATGCCCCATTTGCATTTGCCAACATTGACTAATATGGCACTTGTTGTAGTTTGTCAAACTTACACCACGTCAAATCTGCTCCAAATTTGTAACTGGTCTGTATCACAAGTCCATCACATCCTAAAGACTTCAGATTTACCATCCATTCCAATTATTCAATTTTGTGAGCTATGTAGAGGCTTCTCCTGGAGTTCTGATCTATCAGCAAATAGAGATTCCTGCTCAAAATTTTAGCTTATCACACAAATTCCTAGAGGTGAAATGTTGCACTGTGACTTCAGTATATCATCCCACAATCTCTACTTCATTGTCTTATTTAAACTACAGTTCTCCTTTAAGTTTACCTTAATTGTGGAGGTGCTACTTGAAGTTATAATGAAGATATACAACTGCTTTTGTATTCATAAACAATTGGAAAAGTAGAATGGAGAAATGTAAATGGAGCAGGGAGAAGAGATAATATAGTGAAATTGTTTCAACTTTATTCTGGTTTAAGAATAAAAAAAAAACCAGTAAGACACAATTTAAGTGAAAAGAAATAGTCTGATTTGTAATTTGAGCTGAAACTGGGTTCCACTACCTTAAAGTATTTGTTTTTATGGATTTGTTTGGTTTTTATCAACCATGTGCTTTTTTTTTACCCACATAAAATGAAAGTTATAATAAAGTTATAATGAAGTTATAATAAAGTTATAATAAAGTTGTAATAATGAACAGAAATTGCTTAAGAAAGTTAAGTGGGCAAAAAGAATACCTTACATTCATAAGAGTAAGGAAAAAATAGCATGACTGGTATTTTTCCCCTCTACTATTCCAAAGAAGATTTCACATCCCTCCAGTAATCCTGTGTCATGTTTTAGTTTGTGATTAATTTGACAAAGCTCCCTGACCAATAGTTTCCACTAGAAGGTGTCGTCTCCTCAGTCATGTCTGTGTGACTATTGAGGTATATGTAAGTCACTGTTGAGACCTACTAAGATGTTGCATTACTCTAGCTTCTGGTACAGAAATCAGATAAACACACTGGGACAATGATTATTTTTCAAGAAAAGCCTAATGTGACTGGAATTAGCTTAACTAATACACCTATATGATTTTTCCACAGGTTTCTTTTAATGATCACGTTTCCTTTTAGCTCTCAATTTTTAGAGTCCTGCCTTATTCTTTAATGGATGCAAAGCCAGTAGAGAGTGCCCAAAGGAGGGTCACAGAGATGGTGAAGGGCCTTGAGGGGAAGGCACAGGAGTGCCTGAGGTCACTTGGTCTGTTCAGCTTCAAACAGACTGAGGGGAGAGAGACTTCACTGTGAACATCCTCATGAGTGGCAGATGAGGGATAGAGATTGATCTCATCTCTGGTGACAGTGACAGAACCCAAGGAAAAGGCCTGAAGCTGAGTCAGCGGAGGTTTAGGTTGGATAGCAGGATAAAGTTCTTCACCCAGAGGGTGGCTGAGCACTGGAAGAGGCTCCCCAGGGAAATGGTCACAGCCCCAAGCCTGGCAGATTTCCAGAAGCATTGGGGCAACACTCTCAGGCATGTTAAAGCAGCATACTACATTTAATAAAAATATATCCCTGCTTAACACATCAGAAAACAAAACCTATTCCCATAGATTTACAGACAAAAGTATGACAGCTTTAATCCCTTTTTAATGTGTAAGCACACAACAAAAACATAATAATGCAATTTGATAGGTCATGCAATGAAAATGAGTTAAGCAAAGCTACTGGATGTTTTGTTGCCATAGGCTAAGAATACAATTACACTGGTTCATTGCATGCTCAGAAACTTGTTGAGCAGTGGGAATTTGAACATGTGTCTGAGCCTTCTGTGCAATTATTTTATATCTCACATTGCTGATTGATTCTGACTAAGCAGTTTTCCTTTCTGTTATTTGCCATGTGCAGCAGTACATGTTCATTCTTCTGTGTTTTCTATGCTACATTCCTTATTCTTCAGACTTCTTCTTTCAAGATCCACACTGTCCTTTCTGAAAATTCCTGTTTTTTAACAGTGTATTTGCCCCGGCAACAGACAAAAGAAGTCCACATCTTACATAGCCAAATTGGAAAAGATCCCAGAATGAAGAAAATATTAAATAGAGCAGAAAAAGAAGTCACCATCTGGATGCTATTGGTGCAGGAGAATAGCCAAGTGCACTGTAGAAATTCCCACTCGGAAGATACAAGGAAGCAGTGTTTGTTTAGCTCGCACTGCTGCCAATCCAAAGGACTGTCATGACCTGTAAAGTAAACCCAGGAGGTGGAAGGATTGTCTCATAAAGGGAAATACAAATATTGTAAATTCAGTTTTCATTGTGACCAAATGTACATGAAGAATGAATTTAAAAATTGGAGAATCTCTCTCAGTGCTACCATATGTGAAAGTACGAGTCAGCCCAAGATCCAGCAAACTCAAGGTTATGAGGCACCTCCAGTGACAGACATCTTCAATCTAGAAAGAAGTCATAGAGCCAACAGCTGGTACAAAGGCAAAAATCATATCAATTTGGACTGGAAGAGAGACCCATATATTTAAAAACAAATTAACCATCATTAACTACCATCTGACTAGGCATCAGTAATCATATTTTAATAATACTGATACATTTGCATCCCTGTGGGGATTGCATTGAGATCCTATAGGTTCCATATTGAATTTCCTAGTGAAATATGTAATGATCTCTGAAAAATCACTGTAAATTGCATCTTTGAGATATAACATTAGGTCTGTAAGAGGATGGAGAAATGAATGAAGTATGAGTCCGTGAAGATGACAGATGCTGTACTCCAGTGAGGAAAGAGCCTGAACTTTAATTTAAAAAATTGTGAAAGAAAATCATTCAGAGAAAGGAAGAGAAATCAGAACAGTCTGTGAAGTTGACAGTTGCAGAAGGAAAACTTAATCTCTGTCTACAGTTTAGCTGGGAAATTATTTTACAGTAGAATTGACTCATTACCATATCTCTCTTCTGTACTGAGTCAGTTGATTGCAGTTTCAGAAGTTGGTGGAAGATAAAATTTTAGTCCTTTCAAAGCATTATCACTTTTAGCTCAAATACTTACTTAACATGAATTTAAGGATGTGTGTTTCTGTTACAGTATTCTTGTTTTATAAACTAGGTTTTTTGTAAATTGGCTGAGAAAAAGATTCAAAGGAATGTTTTGAAGTTGAATACATGTTACACTAATTGGGGATACACATACATATTCTACCATCTTTTTTCACAACTTCAACTGGCTTCTGGTATTAAGGAACACCTCAAAGTCTGGTACTGATATAATACCTGAGCAGGATCTTCAAAAAGTCTCACCCTTTTTTGATGAAGATCAAATAAAAATCTCACTTTCTCAGTCACCAAAGAAGTAAAAGTGGTTTGTGTAAATACAAAAAATACTGCAGATCATAAAATAGTGGAAAAAAACCAAAACAAAACAGCTTTTTAAGCTTTTAATGATCAAAACTAAATGCAATCTGGTAAAAAAAAAAAATCCTTAATATGGATTCTAGCATTGATGACTGCATTCTGTTTTTTCATTAATTGTCAGACTATAAAGGTCATCTGTTGCACTTCCCTGCAGTGAAAAATAGCCACAGAGAAATGTTAGGTCCAAAATTATTCACAAGCATTTATTTGCACCTTGCCCCCTTTGCCTCAGAGCACCCTGTAATCCACAAATCATCCCTGCTGAGCAAGGACAAGTCTGAAACCTCTTATGTGTTGTCCCAAAGATCGGGCATTAAACAGAACTTGAAAACTTTAAAATTCAGCTTCATTAAAGCATATGGACAATATATTTCAGTCTTTGGTACTGAAAGACCTCAGCTTTGAGGAATTTTCTTAAAATTTGAGCCTATATAATTTACATTCTTGTATGCATCATTGTATACAAGAAGCTGCAAGTAAACAAATCAACTAAAGCAAGCAGCATAAGGAATCACTCAGTATTATCTTGCTTGACAGGAAGTGCATATAACTAGTATATGGATAGACAAAATAGCACTACAATTTAGATTGTATTAATTCTGTCTATCAAATGCAGAACAGTTTTAAACTTGCTTTAATTTTGGTTTCTATTTCTGCTGTTTTGATACAAGGTAGCAGTTAGGACATGTCTGTACTAGACTTGGTGCCTATGAGAGCCCTTATAATCCAGGTATATAAAGAAGTTGGGACATTCTAATAGGTTACACAGATAGTGACTACTATACGTCCTTTCTTCAACTGCTGTTAATGAACTGTATAAAATTGTAATTTAACCCTCTATTCCTGAACTTTGTTACTCCATTTAACTTCATCTTTGCAACAGTTTCAAGTAAATCAAGTATATCCATAACAATGATGTAAAAATTCAGCTTCTGAAATTTTTTTAACTTGAAAATTGATTTTTGTCATTCTAGAAATAATCGCTTCCTCACCTGGAGATATGCTTAAATCTTAAAACCTGAGTAGTTCTAAGTCTTTCTGAAGTTATGTAGGGAAATTCACTGTGGCTGCTTTGGCATTCTGAATTAAATAAATGGCAATCACTATTTGAGGAAGTTTATTTTACGCATTTCCTTTCTGTCAGCTGGAAGTCAAGAAACCTAACAGTTCTTTGAAAGATGAGATTTAGAAGCTGTTCCAGTTTAAATGGTTCTGGGTTCATATTCTTTTATTATTTTAGCCAAGAATGGTAGTAATTAAACATCCATATTAAATGTGTAACAATTGTGCTATCGGAAACATTTCAATTGAAAATGTTATTCCTTTGTATAATGTAAACTGCACTGATTGAAAAAAAAAATTAAATTTTATATATTTCCAAAAATGTCTATAATTGTAATATACAGCATACTGCCCCAAGTCTATTTTTATCAGAGTAGTTAAGAGGCTTAATTTGTTTGCCAAAACTGGAGTTCTGATAACTGTTTCCCATTTTGATTCAAATAACTTCTTTCAAAATAAGGGATGAACATTAAAAAACAAACAAAAAAATAAAAAACCCACAACAAACCAAAAAACTTTCAATATTTTGAAACCATGTCTGATTTTCTGAAAAACACTTTCTCCTGTTTAATGACAAAATGGAGATATTAAACGTCTAACCAAATTTAAATGTACATTCAAACATATTAAGACAAAATTCAGTATCTGTAATTGTAACTCACTGCACATGGATAACTTATTCGGTGTGTTACAATGATTTATTTGCCTTTCTTAATTCCATCCATCAGGTGTTTTTTGTGATTTAAAAAGTTCCTGAGAGCAATAATAAAAGATATGATATCCCAGGCAAGGCTTCTGCTTGTTTATGGGCCTTTTTGAGGAAATAAGGAAGGTTTTGACATCTTGAAGCAGTACTTGTAAAAGTCAGGTAGTAAAACAGAAGAGAATTTTTCACTATCTATATCAGAGTAAAATGTGATGTGGCTGATCTGTGGATTCAGACTAGAAAACAGAGCATGGGCTCCTGCTTCCAGGGCTGTACACAAAACTGCAGCTCATTCAGCCTCCAGCCACACTATCCACAGGTAAGGACAGATTTTCAGAACTTTCCCAACTGGGGAAGTCTCTCTGTGCTCAGCAAGCAAGGGAAGATGAACATCCTACCTTTTGACTTCATCCTTAAGGGAAGGAAGTTTTTTACCTGGATTCAGAGTACTCAGAACCAGTCATGTGGCTCAGGAGGACAAACAAGCCTAAATCATCAGACCAATATCCAGAACAGATTGTGACTTTCTGAGGAAGGTTTTTGCTGATAATGCTGCCAGAATCTCTCATATAGAATATTTAATGTTAATTATCCACCTTGGAAAAAAAAAAAGCAAGGATAAAGATATTCCTAAAAGATCAAAGTAGGCTACAGTTGATACAATTCTGCCAGAGAAACATGTCTAAGACATCTGGACATGAAGAAGCAACATACTAAATTTTATTTTAGCTCCAAGAGAAAAATCAAACAAAAAATAGTGACTGCAGCAACAAATCCTAAGTAGAACTAAAGAGGTGAGATTATTTTTATAATCTTACATTTCGAGTTCAAGGAATGAAAAATTCAGTGCGATGTTCATCATGTTTGTATTATTGCTTGGAGTCATGGAACAGGCTCACAGAGATACTGTAAACACTGATGAGGAGCAAGGTTCACAGCTTCTTACCAAGTAGTGTAACTGAACAAGCATCCAAACAAACTCATATTAAACTGGCTGAAGCCAGGTCTCTGATGAGACACAGAAGTAAGGATTTAGCCTCCACAAAGAGCACTGACACAGCTTAAAGAATCCTCCAGTGTGCTGAAGAAATGGAGATAAATACAATGTAAAGGCATTATTCATTTTCAAAAAACATAACATTTCTGATATTATCAAAACAAATAATTTGAAAAATTATATTCCGTAAATAAATTTGGTACAAGCAATAAATCCAGTGGCTATCCATCTTCTAGTTTATAATGTTAAGAATTCTTGGAATTCTAGTAGAATCTCCCTAGGATGTCAGAAGGGCAAACCTACTTACCATGAGATTGCTTTCAGTAAGAAATCTTGCACTCTTATCCTTTATTTCTGCTTAACATCAATACATACATAGACAAAAAGATTTTTCTTGAATTTTCAAAACATTTAAAATGAACATTTGCTTCTAAGCAGCTGGATTACTCAGAAGTCATATCTGTGTCTCTGCTGATGCCTTTTCCACATCTCAGAGATGCCAGTATGCAGCCCACATTCAGCAGTCAGTAGCCCACAGTCCAGCAGTCAGTGGCCCAGCAGACTGTGACCCAGAAGTGCAGTCTAACCAATATCCACTTGGAGAAAGTACTAAATTAATCATTGCAATCTTTTCTTTAGGGCTTTGAAGGCTTAGAAAAGAAAAATTGTTTGGTGGTCTGTTTTGATGCTTCTTTTTTCCTGGTCTTTTAAAAAGTCATGTTTTACTTTGAATAAAAATATCCTATGGCCTGTGTTAGGAATAAAGATACATTCTTAGAATAAATCTTTCTGCCTTGACAATCTCTTCTTATAGAAATAAAGTACAGCATTTAACAATGCACATATCCACCTCTTTCTCTTGACACTTATAAACCTTTGATCTATTAGTTCATGCATTAATGCACAAAAGATATTAGTTTCTAGATGTGTACAGCTTAACTTTCTCTTTTATTATTCATTAAATTTCATTTTCCTTCCCCCCAGCCAGTGTCTTTTCTTGATTATGATGGACTCCTGCAGTGCTGTGAAAATGTTAACACAAAAAATATGCCATTGCATGAGTAATAATTTGTAATTCATTGAAAACGTTTTATATGATTTATGAATTTTTTTACTGTTCAACTACAGCTTCATATGAAATGAAACCTGCACTCTGGAGGCATAAGACAGAGGAATGATAGACCATTTCCTTTCAGAATTCTGTATTTAAAATTCTGGTGGGAGTTGTTGCTCACAGGTAGCATTTGTCTGTTTCTGAAAAAGAGGAAACAGAAGCAAATTTGAATCTACCTATTCACCAAAGACTTTGAGATCTCTGATCTGAATGATAGTAACCAGAAACATATGTAGGATAAACATAAAGGGCAATTTGTGACCAAGTGTTCAATAAAAAAAGTTAACTCAAAAGATTAACTTTCATGATTCATGCCACTGTATGTGCAAAAGTCCCTTAAGCAGCCATCCTTAACATAGTATATCCTGAAAATACCTAATTTTTTTTACAAGTAAAATAATCCCATATTTTTTCTTCCCTGTCTTTCTTCTTCAGCAGTTCTAGACAAGCCAGTAGCACATTTTTCCAGTTACTGTAAGAAAATCACTTAAGAAATAAATAGTGGGCAAGTATTATCAACTTTTTTATAGTGAGTGCAAGGTACACAGCTTGCAATTGAACCTTTCCAGGTCACAGCCTCTCTTGGCTGTCAATAGTATGGAGTACCAAAGTGTTGCAAATGCCTTGCACCAATCAAGTGAGTATCTCATGTGAACTAAAATGGGAATAATTTTGTCTTTGTCATTTGTACTGTTTCTTTCTGCTCCCTGCCTCTAATGCAATTTTGTGACATAGTGGAAGTTTCTTGGGACAGCTAATCAGACTGCCTTGAATGTCTGATCTCATGCAGTTGGTTCCCTCACTCCCCTATAATGCCAAACAGCAGCAGGCATTGAGTTATTTCTTTGTGTTCATACTTGCCAGGAGTTTTTCCGAGGGTATAGTGTACTTCAAGAAAACTTCTGGATATTCAGAAAATCTTTTTAAAAATTATTTATGACTTTTTCGATGGCAGCCAAACAGAAATGTAAATCCTATCTTCTAAAATGATGAAATAATCATAGTCACCAGAGGTTTGGATCGACCAGGGGTCATGTTAAAGCAGAAACAGGCAACTGACCAAACCTGCCTCACAGGCCACTTTGCTAAGAAATGACTTACTCAAACTACATTAACTGGTGGTGAAAGTCAGGGCTGTGAGGCACTGTAGGAACAGATGACAATTAGGGTGATGGAGGGAAAGATGGAGAGAGGTGGTAGCTCCCATACAATACTACAGCAATGGCTTCTTGAATTAAAATCGTACCTTAACAGTCTTCTCCAATCCCTGGGTAAATAACATCTCAGTGCAATGATGGAGCTACTGTCCTGTGTCCTGAGTTCAGGAACTCACCATTATTGAGGGACAGTACTTAACCACAGCCCAGAGGAGGATACATTACTAGAGGCAGACTTGTCCAGCTGGTTACTCTTTGTATGTCTGCAAAGACTCCTTTACCACTGACAGCCTGTAAGTGACAGTAATTCCTGCTGAGAGCCTGTGTTTGGGTATGTACAAAGTAGGAGTATATCACATTTACTGTGATGGTGGTGCTCTGTACTTTTGTTTTTCATGGAGCTACACGAGAAGCGGCTGGATAGCACAATGAGTGCTGAAATTATCCTTTGGTCCAGCCAGACACTACTTCAGAGCATCAGGCTACTACACTACACGAGCTGCAGCCTGAAAGAAAGAAAGGTCATGTTTATCTCATATTGTCTGCCATTTCAAGGTAAGCAACAATCACAGAATTTTCTTAATTAGGATAGCAATATTTTCTTTTGCTGTCATTACACCTTATCTTTTTTTGTTTTTCAGAATTATTGGAAGGCTTTTCTTTGTGTAGCTGGAATTTTTTTGTTGCTATTTTGGTTTTCTTTCCCAGTTTGATCTAACTGGAAAAGCTTTCTTTCAAGATTGTCTCTAAGCAACACTCATCAGAGAAACCAGTTGGCACCCTTGAGCCAAAGCACATAATGAAACACAACTTTCTCTTGAGAGCACAGTGCCAAACAAATCACCTTTTATACACTAATATTTGTTTTGTTCAGATTCTGTCTTGGAGAGACAACCCTGATCTGATTGCCTGTCAAAAAAAAAAAATAAAAAAAATCCAAAGAAACAGGCAAAAAAATAAGAAACCCCCCCCCAAAACTGCTTTAGATGTAGTCTAAGTGGTCACATGGAAGAACAGTCACACTGCCCTGGCAGCCATCACTTTGCTGTCCTCATGCACCATCTTGAAAGAGAGAAATCCAAACCATGACCAGGGCAGCAGTGCAAATCTCTTTTCAGATGTTCTTCACGAGTGTATCAGTGCTTATGTAAGGGTAAAGTGTACAGCTATATCCATGCATAACTACAATTTCACTCACATGTAGTATATAGCCCATATATAACATTTATTATACATCTCCAGTGTTCATTAGAATTGGTTAACTAAAATTTGTGCAAGTGATTGTGACAGGGTCAACAATGTTTTTCAGTTCAGCTATAATAGAACCTGTAAGTCTAGCAAAGGATGAAGATTTTTTTTAATAAAAAAGCATTTTAAAGTGCTTTTGATGCAGTTAATGTTCCTTTCATTACTGTTCTTTCCTGTTTCCTGATATTGATTTACATCTTTAGTGACCCTCATTTGGTACAAGTCAGCTATTTTTTGCTGCAGCTGTCATTTTACAGGAACTGTGTGTCACACATCACAGATGAATCACTTTTCAAAGTTATCTATACACTGCAACTTAATGCCATATCAGGCAGAGGAGTATACATAGGAAATAGACTTCAGGACTCAAAAAAGTCTTTGGATTCTTGTCACTGCACATAGATGTCATGTTGATTTATCTGGCACTTTATTTCAGATACAGTGATTTTTCTGCTTGCAAGCCCTTTCTTCATAAGGTAGCTCAGCTTGGTAGCTCAGAAAACTCAGGCTGTTTGCACTAAAAAGGGCATAAGATGTTTTACACATCTTAAGGGTCACAGCAGGTAATGGTGAACTTCAAATCTTTTAGCATTTGGCTTTGATTGAGGTAAGAATCAAACAGCTCAGGTAGGTAACTGAACCAGTCTGACATCTTGATTTAGTGATTTGAGGTTGGGAGTCTCTATTTTCAAGCTTTCTCAAAATATTTTTATCCTTTTGCTGGCAGAAAGTTGCAGAAGAACAAGCTCTATTCATGCAAATTACAAGGCATCTGTGGTTTCTTTGCAATAAAATATTATTGAGGCTAAAATATTACATGATTTAAAACAAGACTAGACATTTATATACAAAGCAGAAATAATCGGATCCTTAGTCCAAGTATTAGTATTAGTCCAAGTATTCTGTAACATATGAAAAAATTGTACAAAAAAGGTGAATTCTAATGAATGGCATTTATGGCTTTATAAAAAGTGATCAGCAAGAGTTGCCAAAGGAGCCACTAGGAAATTCCACTAGGTTATACTGTAAATTCCCTACTGCAATGCTTCTTTTTCTTTCTTTTCTCTGAAGTTGCTTAAAAGGTTGTTGGAATATTTTCCTACCAACGTCCATGTGTGAGTAACACTAATTAAGGGAGAAGGTGAGTAGGAAGAGTTGAGTAGAAAAGGACACATCAATTTCCCAAGGCAGATCCATCATCAAAAATTCAAATGAACTTTGCTCAGGGAAGTTTCCTGAAGGCTTTACCTCAGGAAAACATAAAATATGAAACCATTTAGGAAAAAGAATACACATAAATGAACAGATATTGTTCAAGTAACCTTCCTCAATTAAAAAAAAAAAATCAAAACAAAACCCCCTCAGAATTTATTCACTTCTATCAAATTAGTCCCTTGCTTTCTTTGGGCACTATGTAAGCATGAATTCTTTCTTCACTGTGTTAAATACTTTCCACCTCTTTACACTTCTAATATGGTATGTCACATATCAATCCAAATAGTATATGACAACAGAAACAAAACTTCAGAGAAACATAATTAAATCATCACTATATGGCTCTTACCTTGTGCTAATGAAGAGCTCAAAACTGGATAAGTAAAAATCCTTCTAAAATTGTCAGGTGATGCAGAAAGGAATAACCTGGGGAGTTTAGAACAAGCTTTGTCCTTCTCTATTGAGTCAGCAAAGAAGCCAACTCTGTTACAGTGTGAGGTTAGAACTCTGCATTCTGGGGATAATTCAGACCTAGGCTATCGTTTAGACTGTCCTATGTCGAGAGTTCCCCACTGCTCCCCTGCAGCTGCAGGGAATGCAGGACGTGTTGATCTGTGCAAAGCTGTAAAGAGAAATGTGGCCATAGAGCCTCTCTTCCCTTTCTTCTTCTTGAGACATCACCAAAGTCTTCATACCTCTCCCTTTATGGTGACATACAGACACTTCACATGTTTTACTGAGGAGAAAGCCGACGATTATGATAAATGAAAATATTATTTTTCTAGAAAAGGGGCTTGAACTGGAAACTGTTCATAGATACTGCAGAAAAATGAAGGCTGGAGACAGCTGGGTGCAGAAATGGCAGATTAAAGTATCCATGCACAGTATTTATTTCCCTGCTAGTAATTTTCTTTCTGTTGTCTCATTTTTTGATTACCACCTCCACAATGAAATTTCTGGTTGATTTAAATAAGTAATTGGGTTAATATAAATGTACAAAATCTGGGAAGAATATCCAGAAAAACTCCTGAGAGCAAACCAAGAAATCAGCAAAGTCTCCCAAGGGAAGCTGTAGAAACTCTGTTACTTGGGACTCTTACATAAAAAGGTACTCTGGGGAACAGTTTTAGGAGATGGGCTTAATGACTTATTGGGACTTTCCTATCATTAAGCCTGGAAAGGCAGTCATTATCACCCAGAGTAGGAGCACGGTTCATTAAAGTTTATAACAAAAGCTGAAGTACCTACCCATGTGACATGAATGCCTATGAAACAAAACACCACCAGACACTGAGGGAGCCCCAACTCTCCTTTAAACAGTGGGAGAAGAAAGGTGAAAGACGTTTTGTTCTTTTTGCTGGCCCATGTTGTTTCTGTGCACCTCACGTACAGACTGACCTGAGGGTTTAGGCAGCTGCATTCCACTCACCTCTGTGGGCACACAGGGCTGTACGTCCATATCTTTATATTTTCATGTTCCTAAAAAAGGTAACATATTTTATATCAGTGATTTATAGCCAGCTCAGCAGGTTGTAAGACACACTGAAAAATTATGCTAAAGAAAACGGGAGGAAAAGAAAGAGCAGATAAGAAATCAACTTGGTATGTGAAGTTCCAGAGTAGACATTCATGTTTTCAAATTTATGAGTCACATTTTTCTACTCTGCTGTACTATCCCCTCTTCAGATTTAGGCTTTCTCATCTAGGACAGCTGATGCTGGGGCAATTAGAAGACAAAATGTGGCAGGATCCACTTCCAAGACAGAACTCCCTTGTTTTGTCTACTTTAAAGAACTTGAAGGTATTTCTGGACTAAGATGGGTGGATAGGGATTTGGCTTAACATTAGAATAATACACCCATCACAGCTTTTGTAGATCTCATAAATCATTAAAGTATAGGTCCACAAAGACATGTAACAGCCTCACTTCTATAATTTCAGACAGATTTAACTGTCTAACACCCTGAAGGATCAAATATTAATTTCTTTGTGCCTAATTCTATATACAGAATGGGAATAGTAGTACTTCCCACCTCACCTCATATAAATATGTAAAACTTTAAGACATTTCAGCCCTGTGTCAATAAACCCATATAGTCTCTAAACTAGCTAGGTTGTGCAGTACATGCTGACAGTAACACAAAGTCTCTGGTCTGGTGACTCTAATTCTGCATTGCAAATTGTGATAACAGACTCATTTAACTCAAAGAGAATTTTACTTAGACACTGTCATGTTCTTACCATGTTACAGAAATATTAAGCAAGACTTAAAGAAGATTTAAAGCATAAAATACTACATTTTGAATGAAAAATATAGAATTTTAAAAAAATTAAAATACCTTAAAGTAATGAGTTAGTCAACCCTGAATCCTGAACTAATTATAGCTACCTGCCACTACAAATTCTTCACTGTCCAGGTACCATGCATAAAGTACATAATATCAATTTTGATTTGATTACAGTTTAATTTTCTACCTTAATTATATCAGGCAGGGCTAATCTGACAGTTAGAAAGCTCTATGCATAGTAATTTTATGTAGGGGATTTAATTAAGCCTAAGGAATGGTGTTTTAGTTAGCTACATAAGACTTACTAGAGTTGGAAATTCATAAATTGACTAGTGCCAGAAGCTGTGTGATATTTGTGTTATTATCAGGAAAGAAGGGAATGGCACTTGTTTTGGAATTAATCCTCCCTGAAATATAAAGTAACCCAAAAATCTGTGCAATGCTGATTCAATACCTGTGGCTATAAAGATCCAGTGACAAAAATCTTTCCTGACTGGGGGAACTTCCTGCAATGAGGAGACAAGAGAGCAAGAGGAGGCAGATCTGATGTGTGAGTGCTTAATTGTTAACATGCCAAATTGCACTCAGCGAGACACAGTCCAGACACAATTTAGGGAATAGCTTGCATTAAGGACTATTTAGAACAAGCAGTATGGAAAAACTTGCTGTGCTGGTTTTGGCTGGAGGGAACTCATCCCTGGCCACATGGATGTGATCTGAGCTGCTTCACTTGCTCGGGGAGCCCAAGAACAGATCTTGGCCCGTTTTCCCTACAACCATGAATGTATCTTCTAGATGTGCTCTCTGCCTCCTGTCTCCCTTCACTGAGCATGGGGAAAAGCTGATGACAGTAAGAGCATGCTGCTAAGTGAACCTGGCTCTTGTGAGGTTTTGGCAAGAGAGAGGAGAAAACTGGCAACAGTGGCAGCCCTGACTTCACTGCCCCTTTCCTTTCTGGTAGAGCAGGTGCCCTTTCTGCCAGCAGCACACTGCAGACTGCAGACATCCCTCCCTGCCATAGATCCTCAAACCGTGCCCACAAGACCTTGCTATTGCACCTCACTTGGTCCCTCTTTGTTTTCCCCACATCTCTCCACTTTTGCAGCAGCTGTTTCCAGATCTTCCCAGAGCCCAATGCAAATGTACTCATTCCCCATCACTCTTGGGGACTGCTGGCACCTAGTCCACTACAGAGCTCTTCAGCAAGGAACAGGACACCTGGAAGATATTCGTCAATAATTTTTAATGTCTTTGGGTCCAGAAAACTGGAGGAACTGGTAGTTCTGGTTTCTTTTGAACTCAGGTAAACTGGTTCTTGCAGAGGTTTGCTAGAGGCTTACAAAAACCCAGCAGTTTAAAAGTTGGGCCTCAGGTTAAGGTGAAATACAGCAAGCTCAGTCAGCTATTAAACTTATCACTGCACCTATCTGCTGTTACCAGGTGTATTTTTCAAGTGAAACTTAACAATAAAATGTCTGGAGGCTACTCATTAAACTCACAGCAACAGCTTTGACCTGACCACAAAAGCCACATTTTTGCTCCAGAGATTGAATTCTACATCCAGTTATGAAAAATGAGATATTTTGAACTTATTATCCAAGTATTCTCCTGCTTAGGAAACATCTTTCTGTGGATATCTATAAAGATGTGCTTGAAAACACTCCTTGAAATTGTAAACATGAAATGCATTCAGAAGAATGTCAGACTTTCTGGACTGACACAAACTCTGCAGCTACATCAATTTCAGTTGCCACCATGGTAGACATCATAGCTGAAGTCTAGTATTTGGAGTAGAGATTTATAAGATCCAAGTATGTAGGAGGAAATTAGAGATTCAGTAGGTAATCTATAACTTATTTTGCAGTAGATGCTAAGGAAACACTGCTTCTAGTGTTTCATCTTTCAAAAAAAAAAAAAAATCTTGACTGAAATATCAAAAAAAAGCTCAAGGAAAATGTTTGCAGAGCCTTTTCCTTGATGATCTTCCTTGATGATCTAGCTAAATTATCTTTGAGTGATCACATTTTTAAAAATGAAAATTATCCTTTAATTTCATTGGTTTACATTACTCCTAATTTCCTTTCCTAAACATGGCATGTAAATCTGATGGCATGAGATGTCACATTCAGTATCCTTGCACATAAAGGGAGATACACAAACAAATTGCAAAGAGATTCATAGTTCTATTGAGTGAAAGTTGTCCAATAAAAATAATGTATTATATTTTAATGTGATTTTACCAAATGTAACGTCCCAGAATGATGCCACTCTTTTAGCCAGAAGATCTTGGCTGACCTGGTAATGCCATTTCTGGAAATTTAAAAGTAAAGTAAAACATGCAAGACTGCAAACAATTCAGCAGTGTTTGATGGTTTTGTGATAAAGTAGATAGATCATGCATAATTCCAGTCTATTTCCTGCCAAATGTTAAGTCATATTGATGTTAGGTAAGATACAACAATGGATTTTTAAGTCATTGCTTCAGAGGATTATTTCTGCCCTTTTACAAATTGTGTGTGTGTCTTTGTGGGAAATATAGTTCTTATGAAATGTGTGGAAATGATCACACCAGACATTATTAGTGAATCTTGCCTCATCCAAATGGTTCTGAGCAAAGTCTTTTACTCTACAAACAAGAAAAATTGTTATAGAAGTGTAATTCTGTGGTATGTTTCATGTTTGTACTGTCTTCAGAATGAGCAATTACAAGTACATAAAGCACATATTATAAATAAAAGTAATGTTGGAACAGCAAGGTGTCTGTGTGACTGTCACTGACAGTGACTACTGCTAGCAGATTTTTGTTAATGGTATGGAAAAAGCTGCACAGTGAGTAATCTTTCATAATCTGGCTATGAAGAAATTTTATTCCTGGTTTCCATTAGTTTACTGAAACTTGAAAGATGGTACCCTACTTCTTCGTGTATTTGGTTTTCATATTATCTCTTCTAAATAAATAAATATTTGTATAATATGTTTTGACTTTATGAGTTGGATTTGTTCCACCATAACTTAGAAAGGATAATGCAAATGCTAAGATTTTGGAGAGGTATCTGAGAGGTATTCTGCTGTAGCTTGAGGCCTTATTTTTATTAGAAAATGTTTTTTGTTCCTGTTTGAATACTTATTTTTCTTCCTATTTGTTTTGGAAGTTTCATATTATTCTGTTATACAGAAAGAACAATTTAAAAAAAAAATTGTTATTGTTATTTTTATTCAAAATAACTTTATGAGAAATTCTCAGCATGAGGACAATCTTATCTATACTGCAATAAAGTTGATACATGTCTGGAATACTGAGCTTCTTCACTTGTTAAAGGCCTCTTCTAACAGGATTCTTTCTTGTGGAAATATCATCTGATACATATCAAATAAAGGACACTGAAAAAAACATTTACTTATCAATACTGACCATCAGATCCAGCTGTAAGGATAGGCCAAAAAAACCCTATTTGCCTAAAAAGAGACCTCTGGGAGCTGTGAAACACCCCTATATTTGCTATGGAGCTGGAGTGACAGGTCAGGGTTATCAAATAACCTGTACCATCAAGTGAAGATGCAGTGAAGTGAAGCCTCTACACTGAGATTCATCCTCTATGTGATGACAAGGCTGAGCTGTTTCTGTCTCGATATGATTTTATCCTGTTGCTGCAATAAACGATTTGCTCTAATAGAAGCTTGGCTGAAGAGCAGAGTGGCACATAGCAACGTGCTGATGAAGACACAGATTCAGTGAGCAGAGCTATAGCGAGTGGGGTGAGAGGCAAAGATTCTCTGTGGGGTGAGAGGCAACGATTCTCTGTGGTGTTTGCAACGGGACAGGGCAATGCAGGGAATGTACAGGAACACCACAAGTCAGCCAGGAAGGGGTTACTGTCTACCTGCCTGCTGTATGACTCATGTCTGGAGCTAAAGCTGGCCTCTTTCTCTGGCATATGAAATACAAGAGAAAAATTGTCTGGAAAACTGTTGCATCATTTTGTTAGAGCAATAAATTGTCTTCTGAGAGTGGAGTCTGAACTAGTGCCAGGTGTGGTACTGATACCTTCCTGAGTGAGTGTCCTGCACCCAGCAAAGCCAGAAGTAAGCAAGAATGACTGCAGGTTCAGGAAGGGCAGACAAGGGGTGGACTGTAGGAGGGAAGTCAGAATGAGTTTTTTCCATGCAGAGAACAGATTTACACATGACAATGGCAGAAACATCTTGATGATGTTTGAACTCCAATCATAAACAAATGGAGAAGTTTGATCATATTTTTTCCTATGAATATTTCATATGCTTCAATGACCCGAATTAGTGTTTGCATAGCAAAGCTCAGCCCCTTCAGCACATATATGCTTCTGAAACCTTTGAAGATTTCAGCAGAAGTGACCATGTCTGTTTTCAATAAGGGTCAAGGGAGCAGATGTGTGCATCAAAATGCCTTCAGAGGCATCAGCCTTAAACTTTAATCTCATTGAATCTTGCTTGCTGCTTAGAATTCCCTTTCTTATAATGGTCAGAAAGGTCCAGGAATTCACCATTAGAATGTCCCCACCTTGATTAAATTATTAGAGGAGACATTTCTGCTTCTTCCTTCAATCTTCTTTTGCACAAGTGGCATGATCTCTCCTGGCTTTCTCTGTCCTGTCCTTGTCCCAACCACATGGTTGTCATGAAGTAACATGGGCTGCTCAGCACTTCAGAAATCCTGCCTAGGTGCCTGGCACCTGTAGTCACTCTGTCAGTGACTTGTAGGATATGGGGAGAGTAGCCACTATGGGTTTTGCTGGTTTTTCTCTCTGCATCATCAGCATCCTAAGACCAGATATCATCCATGCAGGAATCTTCTGATACTTGGTACCATAATGACTTTTTGATCAAGCACCCACTGTAGCCACCTGCTCTAGGAAGTTCACCAAGCTAATAAACACATCTTGTAAATCCATGTGGTTTTTATACTATCAGCTGGATTGTCCAGTTGATGCTGCTATTTGTGTTACTATGCCTAACATTTACAAGTATTTTGGGAGCATTAATGTTAAGTTTTCAGAAAGTGCTAAAAATTACCTCAGATCAATAATTGTCCAAAATTTAGAGTCACATTTGAAATCCTTTTATATAAAAAACACGATGGAAGAAACTACTTCCAAAAGCTGGGGTATCACAGAGGCTAGAAGTGAAGGTAAATTAAGTTGTTGCCTTTGTCAGGCCCACAAAAAGAGAATCATAGCAGACCTCCCAAGAGATTGGTTGATATCAGTGGAGGCAGCATCTCTTGTGTGGATCCTATTAGCTGAAGGGGGAGCCTTTTGATTGGAATGGCCCAACACAGACACATCAACATTGTATCCCAGAGTGGTAACTACATATGGATTTAATCTAAAACCAAAACCTAACATGCATCTGCATCAGTTGTTAATGTAATTCACCACATCAATTCAGAGTTCAGTGAAGAAAGTTTCTCACAAAAACTAAATCTTCACCTCTCTTCCTTTTATTTTTTATTTTCGTCTTCCCCCTTCAATGATTTTAATCTGCTTCAGGTTTCAACACCTCAGTCAAGCAGTCCTGTGATATCTCAGCTTTAATACAATTTTGCCTTTCAAATATAACTACAGAAGTATAAGGTTTAGCTCACTAGGGTTGTCTGATCTATGTGATTGCACCATCTAGTTAACCAAAAGCAATGCTAAATGAGAGATATTGTTGGCTTTTTATTGATCCAGACAGTTCTGCCTTAAAATAAGGAGAAACACACTCTTACCTTCAAACTTGTACAGATGCATATTCTATAATCTTTACAGCTCCAAAAACGGGACAGGAAGTAGGGAAAAGGCTATTTATTTATTTTATGTGAGGAGATTGACTGGTTTGGTTGGAGGAAAGAACATGACTTGAAGATTGCCATAGAAAAGAACCAAGCCCAAAAGCCTTTTATTAAAAACAAAAAAAAAGGTTTGAAAGCCTTCAGTTAATTTTTTATTGAATGAGTTATATTTATACTTCTCTATATGCAGGAACTCAAGTTTCAGACTGCCAAGAGCACAGGATGGGATCGTGTGGTTATTGGCTGGTCTACCCCTCAGTACAACAAAGTCGTTATTGATGCTTTTACTTTTGAAATGGTTCCGTGTATTCACATCAACCAACACTGGTTTGTGTAAATGGCTCAGTCTGCCCACACATGCCACTCACAAAATTCCAGACACTGCTCCTCCCTTTCTACACTGGGCTTGGTGTTACTCAGGATATTGCATTTTTAATAGCTTTTTAAGGAATAAAATTCTATTGTCTTCTGTTTCTAAGTATTATGTTTGTAAAGAATTCTGAAGATTTTAAACAAAAGTTGAAATAATTTCAAACTCCCAATGCAGAAGAACATATTCTTACCAATTTCTTCCTGAGTTTGACAACTTTTTAGATATTTTATTATGATTTGGGAGATGGAGGTTCCTCTCTCTGCTTTGCTGCAAAAATATTTTTATTATCTTAGGCAAGTCAGTTAGGTATGGTGAAAAAATGAATATACAACTATAAACTGAAAGACTATAAAGGAATTAAAATGAAGTGAGAATAATTATGCAAAATATAGTAATATACCTTATATTTTCACAAACATAATATTGTGGCAGTTACCAAAATATACTGTGTCATAGTGATGACTATGTTATAAGAAAAAATGAAGATTAGCACTGAGAAGCTATTTGAGAACTAATCTCTAAAAATTGTTGATAATCAAATAAACTGCATCTTTCAAGATTAGCTGCATCAAACCCAAATGAATTCTGCAATGTAGTTGATAGTTTGAATTGCTATCTTTGCTACCCGTTGAAACAGCTGTTGAAGGGCAGGCACTGTGAGCCCACTCCGAGCACACACTGGTTGATCTAATAAATTTACATTTCTGTTTAATGCTGCTTTTAATGCAGAGAAGCTCTGCTGCAACACTTAAGACAGTGCAAAGCCCGCTCATTGAAATAATAATTCCTGGACTACACGCTGCCAGAGAGGTTGAATGAGTGTGAAATATTGGCATCTCCTGCATCTGGACTCCAAGGATAGGATTCATCTCTCCAGATATAGACAACCTGAGCTGTTCTGCTAAGCTGCTTTCTGGCTAATGAAAGACACAGGCACTACTGTCTCATGCTGTAATAACTTTCTATCACTTCTAGACCCTTTTCTCTCTGCTGTCTTTGAGGGGTAACACCAAGTTCAGACAGAAAGCCTACATTTTGGATACTTACAGTAGAAATAATGAAATCCCATGTCTCCTCGCTTACAGATCAGAAAAGGACAACTGGAACTTAACATAAATAAGTTTGTAACTGCCCTTCACTCAGCCAAAAAAAAATCACAGTTTATGTACTTGTGCTAATGAGGTCTTGTGTAAAAGACTCTCAGATGCTTTAATTGATGCTCTTGGGATACTCTAAGAGCTAGAAGTGTTACTAGAGAATAACAGCAAAAAATGTCTCTAGAAATGCTACTTGCTGCCTCTTGTGTATCTCATTTCAACATTGCGTGATAAGTCAGTGCTGCAACTCTTGCAGTGTCTGTTTTATCTGAAGCTATCATAATACTTTGTGACAATGGGTTCAGTTCATGGGAACTGAGAATACATCTCCCTATTTCATCTGAAGCATCCTGGACTTGGAATCACTGCTGTCCTAGAGAAAATCCTGCAGGGCAGCTGGAGGGGGGTCATGCAGCCTCTCTGTCCAACAGCGTGTCTGCAGGCTCTAGGACTGCCAGGGCAATCAAACTAACTCCATCCAATCTGACAACCTTCAAGAGAGGTGCAAAGACTTCCTTTAACATGCTAGGAGGCTTCCTTCCAGGCTTTATCCAGATCTTTGGCCAAATGCAGACATGTCAGCTGATCTATAAAGGAAAATTAATTACCCTGTTTTTTTTTTTTTTTACCAAAAGAGGTTCAATAGTATAATATTTTTAAAATATTTGCTAGACTTAAAGTTCCTTACTTTGTTTGAAATGAGTTTGTTCAGATGGCAGTTCTGTGGAATAGATAAAGGACTGAAGACATAAGCAAGTAGGAACAGGCAGAAAGAAGTCTTTTCAAGAAGTGTGGGTTGAATTGAAGGGCAAGATAGGAGTAAGTTTTTACTAAATAGTCACACAGCAAAAGTGCAATTCTTTTCCACTTATTTTCAGCCAGATAGGGAAATAAACAGTGGTTATGGCAAAAAAATATATCAGAAGGAACCCTCAGTGAAAAATGGATTGCAGCTTAATCCTGCTCTCACTGGAGTCAGTGTCACACTGCTACAGGACTGCAGGGTGGGTTTGTTATGCCATTAACATGTCCAAAACAACCTCTCCTTGTAAAGGGAAACCCTACTGAAGGAAATGTGGCTGTCTTCTCTTAATTTAAAATAATAAAAGGTTTTCCTCTATCTGTCCATCTGTCCATCCAGTGACTTATTTCATCTGTGTGAATTTTCAGTCCTTTATAGGCATGTGAAGAGAGAAATTCTGGTTTATCTTAAATTTAGTTAATGTTATCCTTTAAGGCTTTGAAATACCTTTGAAAATCTGTACCAAAGTAGAAACATGAGAAGAGTTCTGATTGAATAGTTCTGATTCTTGAAACAAGCACAAACAAAGAAATCCTGATTTCAAAGACAAACCTGTTCAGCAACATTTTCTTGATAAGGGACCAAGTTTTTCATGTTTCCTTTGGATTTCAGTTTAGTTCCTTTTGGCTGCATTTAGTAAGTTTTGGACCTGTGTTTGTTTTTAAGTAATATGTTGAATGCCTCTAGGTTACTTCTGTAGGCATTAAAGGAATGCAAATCATGAAGAATAATGATAATTATTTGCTGTTCCCTGGAAAGGTTCAGGAAGATAATTTTGTAAGAAAGAGCTGTAAATAAGTCTCTAAGAATAACAGCCAGTCTCCAGAATATGCCTGGGGACTATGTCATAGGAGTAACATTTTCCACAAACTCATCAGTGAGGTTCTAATAGCTGTTTTCTGTTTAGCAAAACACTTCTCCTCTGTCCTTCAAAATTATTTCAACTTTCCCTAAGCCTGAAATTTCGCTCCTTTTTTTTAATTGTGAGACTGTACTTTATTTCCTACATTATAAGACAGTCATTTAGAATCAGAACTGAATAACTATTTTCTCTAAAATAAATCCCACTTATAAAGTTCTATGTATGCATACAACAGTTAAATTATTTCTTTACCCCAGGAGTGAAAAGTTTTCCAGAGCCTCAATGTAACAGGCAAATCAGAATCAGTTCCTGAAAAACAAAAAATATTGTCTACAGCTACTTAAATCACTTTGTTCTGTATATTAAGCCTGTACATCAAGAACATACAGGCTGACGTTGATCTAAATTTGATTTTCAGCCATAGCTGGCTCCAGTATAGTTGCAGGAAGACATGCTCTGTTTCAGTGCAAGGTATTTCTTTCTCTATCATCTGAATTGTAGAAACATTTGGCCACCTACAAAGTGACCATTTACTGCTTTGAAAGCTGTTTCTGTTCTTAAATTGCTATAATAGCTCCAATGATACGTGAGGGTCCTGAAAAAGGAAATTATCTAGTTGGTCACCTTTCATTTGGAAATGTACTCTCAACATTTAGTAGAGGATGCTGCATGTTTTGGAGGGAAAAGTCTTATTATTCTGGAAATTAAACTATTTTAAACTTCTATAGAAGTGTTGGTCTCCAAAAATATTACTGTCAACACATGAAAACCAAGGCAATTTGTTCTGTACATAAATTCATGGAAGAACTTCAGAGCAAATTATAAAGGAAGTAAACATCCTTCTCCCTTATACACTATCCTTCAGCAGTCTTTTGAATTCACAAAGAACTCTAAGAATTCTTTCAAGTTTCCTCTCACATAATATTCTCTAAAGTGCCTGAAAATGTCTACTTTCTCTTATTTCACAATTCTATGCATAAATTTAGTGGATGGAATAGTAGTTTTGTTTAATTGGATTTTAGACATTTGTTTTGATTCCCAACAGGAATACACTTCTTTTACACATTGTAATCTTTTAGTATTTTCCCCCAAATTATTGGCAGTAAATTCTAGCTATTCCTGCAAAGAAGTATGAAAGAAACATACTTTGTATCAGTTCTGGCTGCTTCTTTCTATGTCAATTGAACAGATATTTCATTTGGACATCTTAATTACAATCTACAGATAGCCTGGAGAGAAACTTGTGATACAAAAATGTGAAAGCCTGATCTGATTTCTACCAAAAATGTGAAAGCCAGTTCTAATTTCTACCAAAATCTTTGGGCTACTGAGTTAAAGGCTGCAATGGTCTCTTACCTTTTATTCTTCTTTCTTGCTAACATTAGTTAAGCTCCCATTTGCTAAGCATACTGTGCAGTATATTGAAATGAGTAGAAGATTCATATTGACATCACAGGATTAAGTCTCACTAATGTGCAACCAGTTATTTTCAATAAAAGTATAGCAACTAGCAATCTTACCAGAAAAGATATTACATTGCACAACACATTTTTTGTACAACATTAAAGAGGCAACTTCTTTACAAAGTATCTGGAACTGAAATTTCTATGCTTAATGGAACAGTATTTTTAAAATTCCTTGATAAAATTTTATAGAAAATAAATAAACACAGAATTTGTGTTTGTAATTGAAATATTGAAAAGAATTGAGTCAGACCAGACTATCACTAGAAAATGAACACATTGCTAAGACAAAGTTCTTATGTTAGTTTTTTGCCAAATTCTTCTGAGGAAATGCCTAGCTTTGAACTTTCTTTCCCGTTTTAACCTGTCAAGATGAATTCCAGAGATGTTAACAAGAATAATTTGAAGTGAAATTTTTTTGCACTGTAGAATTACACTCCTTATCAATGCGGGTCTGAAAACTAGTCATAGCAGAAATATTTGCTCTAATGTACAAATACTTCATAACTCTACCATTAAAATTAATAGATTCATAACAATTAAAAAATAGTTTTGCAAATTACCGTAGACCCTTTTGGGTTAATCATGTGAAGCTCTGTTTCAAATTACTTTCAAATGATATTTATCATGTCACATCCTGCTGAAAGACTGGAAAAATCCTATAATCTTAACAACTCATTTGGTCCTGGGTGTACTGATTCAGGTTGCAATCATATTTGTTTCTTAAGACATAGTTACAGTATTAAATGGGCTGCTGCTTTCTTAGCTACCAGTAATTGCTGAGTAACTCAAATGTATAGACCAAGTGATCATAAGAAACTTTACTATGGTGCTGTCACAGAGACAGAGCCATGCTGTTTTTGAGGCATGACTTGGATGAAATCCTTGAATTAGTTTCCATTGCAAAGCAATTTTGGGCTGCAGTGTGAAGTAACTATTATTATTATTACTATTATTATTATTATTATTATTATTATTATTATTATTATTATCATCATCATCATCATCATCATA
This sequence comes from Acridotheres tristis, assembly GCA_037013685.1. NCBI lineage: Eukaryota > Metazoa > Chordata > Aves > Passeriformes > Sturnidae > Acridotheres > Acridotheres tristis. Next base: position 8,597,033 of record CM072885.1, read on the forward strand.
ATTCTTAATTATTGCTATTATCGATAATAATAATTTTATAGGACACAGAAGGAACAGAATAAGGGAAAAACCCATTTCACAACTGGATGCAACTAAAGCTCTAAAGAGAGGTGCATGATTTGATAACATTTAGAATATACTCCTAAAATAATACTGTGGTTTTTTGTTTGTTGATTTTTATTTACTAATTCGTCTCATCTTGCTCCAATAAAACTTCCATGAAGATTTTGCAATCTAAAGGTCTGTAAATCCTGTATGTTTGGTCAAATTTGGCCTAACCTGTCCCAGATTGGGATTTATCTTTCATTTTAGAATTGCACACATAGATATTGTTACTGACATCACATGATCTCTTCTTAGTTAAAGGAGAGAAGTGGGGATCTCCAGGAAGGATTAAAATTTTATCCTAAAATAGGATTAAATTAGCCAGATATCTTGCCCTCTGCATTTGTCTGTTTCTCTCTACCACTCTAAAGTCCTAAATCAAATTCTTGCCTCTACAGATTCAGCTTGGAAGCGTGCTCTGGCACTCCTAGGGTGTCTTTTATCTGATCTGTGTTAGATGTCTTCTTCAGAGTGAGATGAACCATGCCCTACAGATATCTACTTCTCTCCATTGACTATAAACAAGATCTAAATGGCTCCTTCTGTAGGCAGTTACTCTTGGCCAGATGATTGCCATAGCACACATAGCTGGAGGCAGAGTTAGATCATTTCAGAATAATGAACATCCCCTGTGGTTTTCACATCCCCTCTGGGGCTATATATAACCTCACATTTATTGAAGCTCTTCTCATATATGTTAGCAGCCAAACTGGCACAAAGATCAAGGGACAGCAGAGATACCCTAAATCAAATCTCATATTTCTACTTCTGGCCAGTCCTGAGAACAGGTCACATTCATTGAATCCATGCTTTATGAGACATCCATCTGAACAGAGAATAAACTTTATCCAAACCCACATTCTGTCGCAGGATAAATTCAGTGTGGTGTGCCAGACCCAAGTTTGATGGCATTCCAGTCTGTAGAACCCAAGGATGATTTTGTGCAAGTTTGGCCAAGTTTTAGATAAGCCTAGACAGCAGAGACATGAAATATAAGTTTATGGTGTTTTGTGAGGTGAGGGGAAAATTTAAGGGAAATTAGACTGTCTTTTCACAGAATTTCTTGTGAAAACTATCAAAGAGCAGTCTAGCCATTACGTACTTATTTTCATAATTTGCTAACACTAAGCTGTTAAGGAAGCTTGAGACAATGTAATGATTTACGAGTTTCTGGGTTTTTTGATTTCCCATCCCTCATTAGCTTCATCTGTAGTTCTTCAAGCAGCATAAAAGAGAGTAGTATGATCTTCATATTAGGCAGATAGAAAACAGAAGGCATCAGAATGTTTCCTAAGGATAGCAAACAGACCCTGGAAAAATCGGAATTGCAAAACCTGGTTTTTTAAGCTCTAGGCCAGGCTTCTTTACATGAAACAGCACCCCTTACACTGGAACTAATATAAAGTGTATGTACATGCATTCAAGCATGTCTAAATCTTCAGGATGTTGACATGACAGCATTTAAATTTCCAGACTAAATTATATTCCATTTCCATTGCATGGTGTCATAAAAGCTGGTAGAGAGTATGTTTTCAGGCAATTAATTGCTTTCAGTGACGTAGTAACTGAATTTATTCCTGAAAAATTGTATAGGTTATGAGGCTGAGCAGATCCCAAGGCTGCTGACTGGCCTGAGTTGTTGCTGAATCGTTCTAATCAGTGTTCAATACATTGCATAGCAAAGTTTGATGCTGTAGGCTACATTTAGGCTATATTTACATAGGCTAAATAATTTTTCCTTCATATTACAGGTGCAGGCATAGATACAAAATAATATAGTGTTGTGACTTGACTCCTCATTTAAGTTGGCAGCATTCAAAAGCAGAGAGTGAATGAAGCCCCAGCTAAAATTAAGTGTTTAGAAATTAGTAGTTGACAAAAAATAAATAAGGGGGCAACTGAGAGCATATTGTTTTAGACAGAAAGATATTACCCTGAAGAATGAAATGACTGAAGTAACAAATACAGGGTACGAATCATATAGTACAGTTGCAATAAACAGAAAATCACCCAGTAAAGGAACAACTTAAATAAACTATCTGTATTTAGCGGGCTCCAAAGCTTCAGACTTAACAGCTCAAGAGCTTTGTATTTCGCTTTAAGAGACTGCTTAAACTTGTTAAAGGGGTTTGGAAAAACATCTTTAAAGAGCATTTTAAAAGTGAGAGCTTGCATATGCCAAGCATTACTCCATGGAGACTTGGAAAGGCCAGGAGACAGAGCCCCCCTGAACTGTGGGTGCTTTGTGCTGTCCCCAGTCCCTGCACTGTCAGTGATAGCTGTGCCCATCCTGGTGGAAGAGTATTGGGAACTGAATTGGGCTGGGGCTGTAGTACTTCATTTCTTCCCTGGCTTTCCCTTGTGTGAGATACTGTAAAGCAGCCATGGGGCGTTTCCTGCTTTTCTCCTGTCTGTATGTCCTGAAGCAGCTCAGGGGAGATGAACATCTCCCTGTTCACATCTGCCATTCATGTTACAAGACAGTCATTTAAAAGTCATTCTGTCTAAGGTAAGACAACTACATTGTCTTTAGATTAGGCTGACTTGCACTCCAGGTTTGATTTGAGATTTTGGAGCCAAGTGGCTCAAATGTCTTTAACTGAACAGTCTGTACAGCTAAAGCTTGACTGGGGACACTCTTGGCTTTCCCAGAGCACAGTTGGCACACAAACCAAGGCGTGGGCAGAGGAGGAACAAGGAATTTGCAGAATGTGATCTGTAAACTAAGATCTAAGCTAAAATCATAATGCAGATCTATTCTTACCTCTTCTTTAACACTTATAGATTTATAAATAATAAAAATCTCAAAATTGTAAATCTTATACTATATATAAGTTATACTGAAGCTTTAGATACACTTTTCATGAGGGTTAAAATGTGATTATTTTATGGAATTCAAAACATATAAACCCCATTTTTATATATTGTTATTGTAGAAAATAAATATTTTCTTTCTAAGCCAGAGAGCTTTAGATAGATATAAAGTTAACTAATGTGTACCCCCTCCTTTTCTCCCTCAACAATGTTGTCCTTAACAGACTGTTTATTCTCTTCTCCACTTTCTTTAACATTGCCTCCTGCATATTGTGTTGTGCAAACCCATCCACAAAAGCAACAGCCTTTCTCCACTGGAGTTACTCAGCCATTTCTGCTGTCAAGTTTAACATCTCCAGTTGCTTCACTTACTCAGCTGTGTCACACACAAGCACCCCTGGAAAGGGTACATAATGATATCAGTGTTTTCCTGCCAGGTTATCCACTTTCTCCTTACCATTTCCTACCCTTTTTGATTTATGTTGATCTTCTACGTTACTAGGCTAAAGATTGTGTCGTTTGCTGTACTGCTGACCTCAGACACTCAGAAGAAATGTGTTAGCTCCTGAATAATAATGAGCTCGGTTTTAGAAATATGCATTTGCATGATTATGTTTACATATTTATTTGTCCTCTTCAATTTTACATGAGACTTTACAGTTAACATTTTAACTATGAGAGCTAAGGTGAATTGGTTTTTACATGAAGGCTGAGATTCTTATGTAAAAATATTACTCCAGGAGCTGAAGCTTAGAGAAAATATTAGATATTCCAAAATCTGTAATTAAATTAAAATATAGAATTTATTTGAGTGAGGACACAGCTGTTTGAATACTAAGATTTTATTCCATAATTATTTACGCTCCAGGATCCTACAACTCAAAGTTCTTTTTTGTCTGAGTGCTTTGTCTACTGAGCAAGAGATGATAGATCCACAAAAGCTGACCCACTGATGAAGATCTTCACTCTTTGAAGATGAGGAAGAAATGCCAAGACTACCATCTTTTCAAAGTTATTCTGTACTTTGGCAATTAGATATGAAAGGAAGAGTTCAGTGCAAGTTAGCTATCTTTGACCTATTTTGTTAACCACAGCTGAAAAATGTACTTGAAGATGGGTCTACAGAGAGTGAAAAGAAGCTTCCTAGATAAGACTGAAAATTTTTCCATGAAAACCAGTGATGCTGATCTCTGAGAGGACACTAAGTGTTGGACCTGGACCTCAGACATGATAGGAAAATTTTGTGGCATCTGGAGACAATTCATGAAAATGGGAAAACAAATAGCTCACACGCCTGTATCACCATTCTATATAGAGGATTTAATACTGGAAATCTGGTGTTATGGTGCTAACAAGAAGTTCAAATTTGATTTATGGCTTTCCTTTTTAATATACGGAGGGAATCTAACACAATGCATTCTTGGAAGTGTTTAACTAAAAAGGAAAGACTGGTAAATGTAGCTATAAGCAAATATATTTTCATAATTCCCTCCGCCCATCTGAATGATGATCATAAATTATGGAAATTCAAATTTGGATTTTACCCTCAACTTTGTCAAACGAAGCCCATGTATCTCAAATACTTATGATTAATATATTAAATAATACTGTCATTAGTTTTAGTGGCAATATGCTATGCATAACATGAAATATCTGCGGGTTATAATTTTTTTAGGTACAAGTGAATAAATATTAGAGGTCAAATCCAAATGGACAGATTTCAATTCTTGTTCAGAAAAAATTACAGGAAAATCAATATAACAGGTTTAATGTGACTTAAAATATTCCAAATATTGTAAAATACATTTAAGGTATTGTATTTAAGACCCTGTTTGTTTTGCTGCATTATGCATTGAAGGTTAGGGAGGAAAATCAATGGGGTGAAAAGTTATAGGGTAAATTCTTCCAAATAAAGACCAAGTTGTACCATCAGTGAAAGTCCTTAAATTCACCTCTCCTATCAAGTTATGCAAAGAAAACATCTGCTTAAACTCTCTAGATGCAGCTCTGGCATGAGAACCTACACATTATCCTACATGATGAACAGTGAAGTGACTCAGAGTAGCAGAAAGAACATAATTATGTAATTTCAAAGAAGAATGGGTAACTGATGTTTTAAATGATGATATGACAAAATGATTAGGCTGAGTGGAGGTAAGTTACTTCCAGTATCTGGCAGTGGAATGAAATTTCAATTCAACAGCAGCAGTGCTCTTGTGCTCTTGTGAGTACTTGAAAAAGATAAAGATCAAAGGATGGTGGGTTAGGCTATGGGAATCTTGTAGATAAAATTCCAAATCTGGATGAACATTTTACAGTTGCTCTCAGCTTTTTGGCCTCTTTCCATTCCATCCAAAATACATCTGCAAATATTTTCTATCTTTCTCTTTCCTTGTTTTCTTACATATTAAGTTCAAGCTTCTCTTCCTCACTTTAAAACACTTCACACGTCCACCCCTGTTTGCACCACTGCCCTCCTCACCTCTTCCTCTCTCTGCAGCCTGCCAGCTCTCCTCTCCTGACTGCCCTCTTTGTCTTCCAGACCTACTGAACAGTTTGCACCTTTATTACTATGCCACCCTGTAGCTCTGGAACAGCCTGCTGATTATTCCAGAACAAACAGCTCCTCTGCTGCTTTTAAAACTTCCTTTTAAAATCCCTCATACTTATGTTTTGGTATGTCAGGGCACAGACCTTCTTCCCTTGATTTGATGTATAGAGGGATAACTTCCTTGTATAATTCCTGGCAGCCCACAGCCACATAGGGCAGGTTCAGGAACAAGTCAGAGTTCATGAATGAAGGTGTACAGGGTCTCAGTACTCAGCAAACTTCCACAGCCAAGGAGTGAAGGCAATTTAAACAAGTGGAGTTAAAACAAGCTGAAAGGATGTAGGGACATGCTCACACTATTTTTTTTCTCTTTATTTTATTTAATTTAAACCATAACTTGCTTGGAAGCCAGCATAAAGCACTCTAATCAATATGTGACATGAAACAGCTATAATCAATTAATAAATTACTCTCTTATAACACTTTTCATCAGCACGTGTGAGAAGATTATACAGGACTACTGTTCCTACATTGAAGAAGGGGAGATCAAAGCACAGAGATGTGAGATCCATTTCCACAGACACGAGTCTGTAGCAGAGAAATAGAAATAAATCCAGGTCCTCTGAATTCCAGCTTTGAGGCTTCTCCACTACAGTATGTGGCCAACTGTCTGCTGCATCCTATTTCCTAGCAAAGCTTTATAACTGTAGTAGGTAACAAGAGAACAAAATTCAGTGGTCAGACCATGAGGCCAGTTGTTTTATCAGGCTAGAAGATGTTTAGGAACTGGGACATAAGACTCAGAATAGTCTTCTAAAGTAAAGCACACACAAGATTTTTTCTTTGCCCCAACCCCTCCACTAATTGAATTCATATTTTTATAACATCTGGGTAACTAAATCCCCTAAATGGGTTCTTTCCTCTAAGAAGGAAATGGAAGTCAGAAACATTTTGTCATAAAATGTTAAAAACAAATATCCATCTCTTCAAGGATGAAGAGTCATTATCCCCAGTTAGTGGATCCTGCCCATTGCTTTCTAGTTTAGATGTCTAGTTTCAGTCGGAAAATGGTTTTGATTTGGATGCTATTGGAGCCATTAGGAGAAAAATATATTTGGAACATGAGAAAATCAGGTAATGTACTCACTTGCATTCGTTTATGAATTGCTGTAATATGGGCAGAAAACTGAAATGAAAGCACCCATTTTAGACAGCTATAAATAAACTGGAATTGCCACCCTGCTGACAGAGAGAGCACATGGGGCTCTTTATTTTTTGTTTGCCACTGAAGAAAAGCTCCTGCCTTTCACATGTGCTTTACAATGAAACTGTGTTCAGGCTAGATAGTGTTATAAGGTCAATACAATATATATATATCTGGAAAATAAAACTTGTGGAAGACATATGAACAATTTCCTTTGTTTAATACAGTGGGGTTTTTGGGATCTCCTAAGAGAATGTATTGGTGGTTTGATTCTGAGAATGAATAAAAACATGACCTTTTGAGAACCAGAGGTTAATCTAACACAACAGCATCCAGAGGAGAAGTTATAACTACTCAGAAGCCCCACAGAATAGCCTGAGGCAGTAATTGGCAAACAGTGAAGAGAGTAGACCAAGTAGGATAAAAATGTTTTATTTTTGATAAAAAATATATTTCAGGCTGGTATGTAACCTTGAATTAAGTAGAGGTTACATACATTGGCAGGAAGTTGCATATAGGTCTCTGTGCTTAGGTCTCTCAGATTCTCAGGCAGCCAGGAGCAAAAAGTTAGCCATTCTATGACTTTCAGGGTTTTATTAGATGTTAAGATGGACATAAATAGTTCAGTCTATCAAGTGGGTTTTATTTTTACATTAAAGACATGGTTATTAGCTTTTTGCTGTTGTAGGTTAGTTTCTAGAATATGCAGTTCATGCCATAATTAACACAGAGGAGTGAGCAAAGTCCCTGTAAAAACTGAAAAAGTTGAAGTGTAATTCAGCAGGTAAATCCATATTCATGGCTGCATCACAAGAAGAGTGGCCAGCAAGTCAGGGAAGGTATTTCTGTCTCTCTGCTCCACTCTCATGAGATTCCCCACCTGGAGTTCTGTGTCCAGCTTTGGGACCTGCAATAAAAAAAGGTTGTGTACAGGCTTGAGTGGGTCCAGAGGAGGCCACAAAGATGTTCAGAGGGCTTGAGCACCTCTCCTATGAGAAAAGGCTGAGAGAATTGAGCTCGTTCAGACTGAGAAGAGAAGGCTCTGGAAAGACATTAAAGCACCTTCCAGTACCTAAAGAGAGCCTACAGGAGAGCTGGAGAGGGCCTTTTTACAATGGCATGCAGTGATGGGATCAGGGTAATGGCTTTAAACTGCAAGAGGGCAGATTAGGAAGAAACTCTTTACTATGAAGGTGGAAAAACACTGGAACAGGCTGGGCAGAGAAATTGTGGATGTCCCATCCCTGGAAGTGTTCCGGTACAGTTAGACTGGGCTTTGAGCAGCCTGGTCTAGTGGAAGATGTCCCTGCCCTGGTGGGTTGACCCTGGGTAGATGCCAGGTGCCCATCAAAGCCACTGACAATGCTGAGGGGCTCAGCCTTGGCCATGGTGGGTCTGTCTTGGAGCCACTGGTGTGGGCTCTGTTGGACATGGGAGATGCTTTTAGCAGCTTCTCACAAAAGCCACCCCTCTGGGCCCTCCCCACTACCAAAACCTTGTCACACAAGCCCAATACACCTGTCCATGGCAGAGGGGCTGGAATCTTTGAGGTCCCTTCCAACCATTCTATTAAATCCAATAGAGTATATTTTAAACTAATGTTAATTAACTGCATTTGAAGCAATACTTAACAATTTTAAAATTTTGTTATTCTGTGACATAATAACACCAAGTTTGGTATTGTGATGTTACCAGCTAGCAATTTTAATGCTCCTGAACCGTCAGCCAGAGCTCATGGCAATAGTAAAAATTTAATCTATAACTTTACCAAATTTCTAAAAAAGTTGGATCCTTTTTCTGAGTTTCATTTTAAACATTTGAGATTTCTACCAGACTATCTTTTGGTATGAAGCCCATAGCACTACTTTAAAACATTTATATCAGTCTGTCACTTTCTGACAAAATTGGTCATTATATTCCAGGTTATTTAGAGGCCATATAGGCAGATAGATACATAGAATTGTCTCTTCTGTTTCCTTAGAATTAAGCCTAAAATAAGGATCTGGAGTTCCTTACTTTATCTTTTATTCCAAAATTAATGACCTATCCATGAAAAATGCTTGAGTAGGTAGCAACCTACATTATATCAGAAATGTGATGCTCTGGGGAAAAGAGTAAGAAATATTTCTGAAGAAATTGAATGTCTAAGCTAAAAGAAAGTCCCTGTTTTGCATCCACATTTAAGGAAAAATTAAATCTATCAGTACTGTCAAGCTAATTGTCTGGGATTTAATGTACCTTTAATGGTTTTAATTGTATAGCTAATTCTCTTTGTAAGATCTCTTTTGTTTTCTTCTCCTGGAACTCCTGGGATAGTATTTATTTCAGCTTTCATAAGGCTGTGTAGGTTTGATGCAGATCATTATGCGTTTTCTTCAGTTATATAAACAAATCATCTATATTAACACTGTACAAAATAAAAATCTCAGACAAAATCTTTTTTGTTTGGTAAATTAAATAGCAGAGTGCAGTTCAAGAAACAAAGTCTTGCTAGGTTAAATCATTTGCTATGTTACCTTAAACAAACTACTTCCATTTTACCTTCTCTAACATGGGGATAATGAAAAGGATTCCTCTGTGAAGTGAATTAGTATTTACAGATGGAGTGCAATAAGAAAAATATAGAGCATGTTTATGAACTTGTTTATTCAAGTGAATAGGGTTAATATATATTATTCAATTATTATTATATAATTTCATAGAAATTAATTGAAGATATTATGAATAGAAGTTGGTCACTTCTGCCAAGACCAACTGAAGACATATTGAGACTCAGCAAGCTGGTGGAAAAAATTAAGTATCAAATATGTGAAAAGTTCTGCATTACAAAGTTTTGTGAAGATTAAAATGTTTTGATCCTTCCAGCAAGTAGCAGCTGAATTTAATAATCCAATACTATTACTCTTTATATATATGTTCCATTATATATATATGTTCCAACATATTATATATATTCCATTAAAGCTGCAAAAAATACAAAGGTAGTCTGAGAGGAATGACCTTAGATTATTTATACTGGTAAAAAGGAATAGATCTGAACTCTGAATGTAAGATGGAAGGCTAATCCTTCTACCATATGGTTTGGAATAACTATTACCCTTACAGTCTCAGAGATTGATCTCAAGTGATCATTATGGTTGTGAATCATAGAGTATCATCTATGGCTCATTAACTAGCTGAGAGGTTAGAGAGACAACTGGATTGTTATTAAAACAAAATACTTGAGAATTGCTCAAGTAATAGCAAAAAGAGAGACCTGGAAGAAACTGGTAATATATCTCATTAAGATCTTGAGAACCACTAGAAAGACTCATTCTCTGCTGGAAAAGCTAGTAGGACCAATTGTCCAGAATTTGGCAAACAGTCATTAATTATACTGAAAACCAGGCAATATAGAATAGATTTTTAGTTTTATGTGGCTTTTAAAATGGTAAGTAAAGGAAAATTTTAAAAAGCGCCAAACTTTAAGAATTGGAACTTAATGAAATAGGTGGGAAATGCTTTGTGCCCAGGATAAATTAGACAGCAGAGAATGTGGGGGTCTCTGCTGACTTATAGACTTGCAGGAGAGACTATAAGAATTTTTTTATTCTGGACAGATGACTATTAGAAAATTTTATATCTGTATCATTAAGCACTTTCCACTTACTAATCTTTCTGTTATACATAAACACAAAAGTGATTCTTTTATAAACTACTAACCCATATTGAACAATGAACTGTGAATTGATATTATTCCATGGAGTATCAAACTCCACAGATCTTGCTCATAGTACAAAAAATATTTTACCTTGATTCCATTTAGGAATAGAGATGAAATTCCACTCCAGAATGAAATTTTCCTTGCATTTGACTTCAAAGTTTTCATTGGAGCTCCCCTCCTCGCACTTCACACACTAATAAGAAATAATAAATAATTATATATAGGATTAGTAATCTTTGAAACTGCCTTGGAAAGTAGTATTTAGTTTTAATGACACTTTAATATGCTTTGAAAGATGAAGATAAGAAAGACTGCTAGGCAAGAAAGCTGGAGTTTCAGGATAAATGCAGGCTTTTCAATGAGCTATTCCAAATAGGTCTTCTTGCAAGCCTGCAAATTAAGGTATTCACTTATCTATGAAGGTAAACATTATCCTAAATACTTGTAACATTAGGTGCAAAAAAGCTTTCTAAACACTCTAGAAAAAACAAATCATTGACCAGAAGGCAACTCGAAGAAAGAATTCTTAGAACACACTTACAAAACATTCCATACATTTCAAGGATTATAAATGGAATTTATTTACTCTACATACAGAAAAATCTACAGCTGAGTCGCAAAAGGTATGCCTTTCCCACTTAAAGGACACTGATACATTCATAGGTAATGTTTCCTTTAAATCATTCATTTAAATCTTGTTTTTAATTTTTATGCCCTTTGATTGTAAGTGTCCTTATTATTTTATAGTCATATTGAGAATTATGACAGTTTTATGCTATCTTCATATAATGATCCAGGAAACATCGAAACCAGTGGCTAACTTCAGTATGTGCCATGAATATTATCACCTATTGCATTTTAAGGAGCATTATTCCTGATGTTCTATTCCTATTCAGACAACTTTGAGAAGGGCAAACGGGTATGAGAGTCCTTGTAGTCTTCTCATTAGCCTTAGCGATAACAATGTATTTCAGATTTGGTTGTGGGACATGGCAGAGTCGTTGTGGCTGCACCTCTTCTTTTCTTAATCAGATCAGGGATATTCTTGTCTGCATTTTAAAAATTTTGAAATAGAAGATCTCATAGTGAATTTTTTTATCTTCTAACCACCATATCCATGTGAGATGCAATTAATCACTGTAGTGACAATTAATTCAAACAAATATTTCTTTAAAAATATCAAGCCAGATTTTAAAAATTATCCTGATAGCTAACTCAATTTTTAGGTATTTAGAAATGATGGAGCTCCCATTATCTAACCATTTACTTTGTTAGTTATGTAAATATTTTTCAAATATTTTATTAATTTTTTTTCTAGCAGAAAAGCAAATCAGAAAATACAAACAAGGAGAAATAGTCAGAAAGAAATGATGTGACTCTCACAAGTGTAAATGAATGACCAAATCAGGATCTACACAAATATATTTGTCTCTCAAACAAACTGCTCTGTGATTTGTTTCATGGTCTCCTTGCTGACCAATATCCAGTACCTTCATAGAACTACAATTTTACCCCAGTTTGTAGTTGTAACTTTATACTGGAATGGCAAAAAGACCAGAAGATAGGAATCAGGAGTAGGCCACCTGATTACATCCTGCTCAGTCTTAATACCTGTACAGTTGTTTGTTCCAATTAAGCCTAGGCTTTTGAGACATTTAAATTAGGAGCCAAGTGTCTCAAAGCTATTTCTATGATCAGTGGAGAGATGCAAAACTTTTCCATGGCAATACAGACTGAATTTCTGGGAGGTCATTAAACCCACATCTTACCTACATGACTTTCTCCAGGTGCCTGTTTCTTCTCCCTGAGCATGGATGGACCTGGGAAGATAAATTAGCAAATTAATATAAATTAATATAAGAAAAATTATTAATACAAGATAAATTAGCAAGTTAAATTAGCACCTGCAGCTGGAGGCTCAATCCTCAGCGTCCACAGCACCTGTGTGCTGGGGCTGCAGATGGGACACAGAGTTCAGGGAGCTGGGGGCTCCTGCAGTGCTTGGGGAGAGCTCCTTCTTTCCACCCTACTCAGTTCACTGAGGAAACGACACAAAATGCCAACACAGTATAATGTCAGCATGGCATATCTTCATCCAGGGAAAAAAATCTTCCCACTTCACTGATTACCAGTAGATTTTCCTAATTTACTGGTTTCCAGACCTCTTGAAGAACAATGATTCTTGCTCTTAGAATGGGAATTCTACCTTCCTTTTCACCCAATAAATTATTATGACAATAAGCAATAATTTCCAGATTGTATTTGATTGCAATGACCTCATGGTTTATAAAAATAATAAATTCAAATACATGTTCTCAAATGAAGATATGTCTGCTGCTTCTTATCTCTCTAGTCTACTGCAAGAAGTTATTTAAGCCTGAGATTTTAGACAACTGAGTTGCAAGTGCATCAGCTACCAAGAAGCTGGGAGTAAATTTTTGACAAATTGTATTTATTTTATAAGAAAAAGTGAATTTTAAAAAGTTTTACAATCTGATCTTTCATTTTGTGAATGTTTGCATAATGTAACAGGAAAATACCGTTTGGACTTATCAGCTTCCAGCCAGTAGAATTTTGATAATTTTCTGTCTTAAAATTTCAGCAATAGTAATGGAAATTATTGCAACTATTTGGAAGATGGATAAAAATGACGAAGTAATAGAACAGACCAAGTTTGTTTTGAAAGGGAAGTGATAATAGAGTCAGCTAGATCTGATACTTCATTCCACAAGGAATGGACACACTGGCCTGATTCTCTAAACAAAGGAAGATTTGAAGAGGCAGTAATTCCTGTGTTCATGCTCCTTTGCCTCTTTTCAAAGGCTCACTGCCTCTCTTGGTTTTGAAAGTGGTACCTAAAGGATAAGTCCCTGTTGGACTTGTGATCTCAATTTAGTCTTTGGAACTTTACTAGAAGTCAAGAAAATGAAAAGATCCTTAAAATATTTATGTCAATATTAAGTATAATGAGCCTAATTTGTCACTGCAAATGTATGGGAACTGTCACAGTCTGACCTGTGACCATTTTATATAGTATTTAAAGATATGGTTTTGATTGAAGCTGAGACTGTTTAGTACAGAATAAATTAGATTTCAGGAAAAAATAACTTCTTATATAATTCAAGAGCCAGAAAATGTGAGTTTGCAATTCAACAATAAATTTAATTTTAAATCTCTTAGTTGACAGTAACAGGAAAGACACATCTAATGCCACCAAAGTATTTTTAAATCTTTGAACTATACTAACTATTACTTGTATCTTTGTTAACCTTGACTTGTACGAATCAAAATATTTGACTTTTAGCACCACACAAGGAAATTTTATTATCTATCTTTAAACAGATTGGGGCAAGCCAAATATCTCCCCATGCAATTATTAGTTATGCAAATAGGTACTAACTTGATCCAAGGAGAAAACATTTCCAATGTTTGCACAACAAATAAACATCTGGTCTCCAAACTGTCTGAAGCCAGTTGAAAAACATCCCCTTTAAACTATTTATCATTTTCTCCCAAATCCCTTGCAAATTTTGGTTCATTACCCTCAGAAAATGAGGGCTGAGCCAGCAGCTGCTGCAAGCTGAAGTGTGTGTATGCTGTAAAGGCAGCTGACTGCTGGTGGCACTGAGCAAGAATGTTTTTCCAGTGGCTAAAGGGAGTAGGGAAGACTGCAGCACTGGTGGGCAGAGAAGACCAGAGACCTCCAATTAGAGAAGCACAGACCTCCTTGGCCCTTTGAAGGCTGCCACAAGTTGCTGAAACTTGGCAGGGAGGGTTTGGCACTGCAGGCTTGGCGTTGTGTGTCTGCTGTCAAGGATGAAAGGTACAGGCATATGGTGAGCACTCAGAGATGATGCTTGGGGGTATGGGAAGGAACTCTGCAGAACTGGCAGCAGATGTTCCTTCAGGGTTCATTCATGTGTGTTTAGGTCCTGTGGAAAGGCCCACAGCTTTAATGACAGCTACTACCATTTGAGCTATGCAGGTTCCATAAACTGTGCCTCACCTGTAGAGCTTTCTGTGTAATCCAGCAATTTCCTCCACATCTCAAGACAGTCTTGGCCTTTTTGTTTAATTAGACAGCCACAGAAAAGGTCGTAAAGCTGATGTAATTCTTTAACCATTTAAAATTCTATGTCTCTTAATAAAAGAGTTGGCTTATATAGCTAAAATTGTCCATTTATCTTTTTTTAATTTCTCTATAAACTTAAATTTGGGACAAGGATCTGTAAAAAGAGATTGGAAAGTTTAGAGAATGTTGTTGGGCTTTAGGGTAAAATACCTCCAGTTAGAAAATTAGTCTATGGGGAATAAATTATTTTAAATATCCAGTGTTACTGTTTTAACTATTTCAGACATGAAGGCATAAGCCATTCTGTCCCGTTCATTTTGGACTTCTATTGTTAATATATTTACTCTCTTTTACCCATTTTTAGACTCCTTTACACTTGTCTTAGCAAAGAGACTTTATTATAAGGAAAGAAATTATTCTGTATAATCTATGATGTTTTCTTGATTCAGTTTCTTTATAGTCATTTTTCACTGTTGTCTATTTTGAAAATTCTCTTCTAAATAACAGAACATAATTGAAAATAGGCTAATGGTAGTAGAGACTGAAACAGCAAGGAAACATCTATGTTCAGTACTGTGTTCAGCTCTATGGCAAACTTTGGGGAGAAAGCATTAATAGATTTGTTAGATTCCAACTTCCAAAAATATTTGTTACCAAAGAAATTTGAGATATTTTATCTCATGGTAGTATGATATAAATGGATTGGAAATTTCAGTCTTCACAGAATCTGTGATAAAATACAGCTTTTACAAAACGATAAAAGCAGTACTACGAAGTTTTAGTTTGGCATAAATTGTATTTTAATGTATTAATTTACTGTCTAAGCAATAGATTTTCACCCTTAAAATATGGCAAGAAGATGGTTAATACTAGCTATTGTTTACTTTCTCTTTCACTAGGAAAACTAACAAATGTCAAACATTCTTCAATGGAAAAATGGAATAAATTAATAAACTTGGGTGTTGCCTATTCAGCAACATGATGAAGAATATAAGATGCAGAACTTCTTGCCACAACTTGTTGGTGGTAAATTCTGCATTAATACAGAGCAAGGCTGGGGAAATTCCTGGAAGGGAAAGCCATCAGGGACATCATTTTAACCTCAGGAAGACGCAGAATCAAACAGCTGAAAGTATTACAGGGTTGTAAATTTTTATTTTTATTCTTTTATGTTGTTTAGGCATTGACATACAGATTTTTACATAGAGGTGAATAGACTTTTGATCAGATGAAATACATCTACTATACACTTTTACTATATATTACATACAAGTTTTTCAAAGACCAGAAAATTACTTAGTGAAATTTCTTTGAAATTATATATTTAAATATAATAGTTATCAAAACTGTTAGCAAATATTTTCCCAGAAATTTTAGATATTGGACCTGACTTCACTCTATGAAAGTTTAAAAAATATTTTAAAAAGTCATAATGAAAAACTAGAAAACTGATTGTCCCTCTGTTAAGTTTACAAAAATTATCATTTCACCTGAAACCATACCAAAATCTTGAAAATACAGGAATAAAATTGAAGTGCAATGGAAAGATGGTTTTAGAAGAAAAATCTGTTCAATATTTCATAGATGCTTCTCTTTTTTTTGGTATTTTATGCCCTGTGTTCTGTATTCTCCCTTGTGAATCTCTCCTTTGAAGTTGTGAGTTAAATCAACAAGTGCAGCAATCAGAGTGATTCATTCCCATTTCAGTCACAACTGTGGCTGTCATCAGTTGGGACTTGGTTGAGATTCCTTTGGTCTTGTTTTGTGAGGCCAGCTTGACTGTCCCAGTGTGAACAGCTATGAAGTGTAAGGAGTGTGATCACAACAGCTGAGAAGTAATTGAAAAATAGTCACAGTATCTGAGATTCACAATAATTTGCTTTTTTTTTTTTCAGAGAAGATTTTCTATTCCCCCAGTAAAAGTCGTTGTTTGCAGGGTTTTACTTTAAGAAATTTTCACTATTCATGGAAATTATTAGAATAAAACCTGGAACGACAATGGTATAAGTTCATTAAAGTCTCCCAACTACATTTCTTGTTTTTTCCACTCCTAGATCTTTTCAGTAATTTAGGATTATGTATGGCTAGATACCTGAAGAGAATTATTGTTTACTATTGGTATCACTGATTTTTTCTCTTGGTGGTTATTAAAATCCATTTCCGTTTATTTCTTCCATTCAAACAGCCTACTATAAGCTCCTCTCTGTGTTAGTGGCACACACCTTGCAGCCAGAGGGCCCCCTGTACATAAGTTAGGCAACAAGGATTTCTCTAATTCCCCTTCCCTTTCCATCCCCCATCTACATGCTGCATTACTGTGATTCCCCTCCATGGAAACAGCTTTTTGTCTGCACCAGACCTAGAACAGAATTTCCATAACATTTAAATATGAACTTTGAGCTGTTGAAACACATGCTTTTGAAAATTGACTTAATAAGAGCCAGGACTTTTCATCCCCGAATTTTCCATGAATTTTCACTACGTCACTTGTGTGCACTGGCTAGAAGACTTGGCTTGTTAGTCTGTGCACAGAGGAATTCAAACAGTGTGCTTGTGTATTTGTTACCCTGCAGCTCACCCAGGTCTTTGTAGCAGCAGTGAGAAGGTTTTTATCCTGAGATGGACCACACAGGATTCATAACCAAATTGCCTGCTACATAGCACTGTTCCATCTTTCAGGAGGAAGCCAAAGACTAAATGAAACTCCATTTTAAATGTTTGTTAATAAGCCACACCTTTGTGAATAATTTACTCGTGGGCAAGACTTTGTAGCTCTATAGTTTAGGATTATTCCAGAAGGAAACTGAAAGGAGTGCGGTGGTCTGATTTACATAACAAGAAGAAGGGAAAGAAAGGAAGTTCAATAATTAGTGTAGTATAAACTTTCTGCAGTATAAATAATGAATTAACACTTATAATATTTTTCAGCGAGTTACTTTCCTGACTTTGTTTTGGTCTTTGTAGGTATAATTAATTCCCCTGAGATCAGTTAGGCATCTCTGGGACTCTACAAACATTAATGAATGTGTCCATAAAAATACCTTGAAGTTTAGAGGTGGGTGCTATGGCACGAAACAAAGTCAATTTATATAGACTTGGAAATCTGTGGCAGAGCTGAAAACAAGAGCAGTATCTTACACTTTTAATTTTTTTATATACTTTGCAGCCACGGGGGATCAATTTTAATGATAAGAAACTTAAGTGAAGTTGTTTAAACAGCTTATATATCGTTAGTATTTTCATCAGGAGTTTTCATAAGGTCGTGTTTAATGAGCATTTAATTTAATGTGCTCACCCATTATGCACTGCATACTCAGAGGGGTCATTATACCATGCATGAACTACAACCTGCCACAGCCCACAGCTCATACCACTGCAGATGTGGGCAGCATTCCCAAAAGCACCAGAGCTCATCCCAGGAACGGCACCAGCCAGAGCCTAAGCCTCATGAAGTTGTCTATTCCTCTTGGTGAAGAAAAGAAGGAAGAAAATGTGTGTTCAAGAGAACATTAGGAATTCCTTATGTGTAATACAAAGTTAGCACAGACAGATCTGTATTCCTTCTTTCCCAGTGAAAATAAAATGCCTAAAGGAAAGACTAAGAAAGGGTGGCTGGGCAGATCTTGGTGATCTCCAAGTTTGACAGGTGAGATGCTGGCAGAGAGACCTTCTCTGCTCCGTCTTAATTATTTCCACTGAGGTGTCTAATTTCCATGTCTTCATTTGTCGTACAATGGCTTCTACCTATTGCAGTTACACTGACTGAGAGTGATAAAAAAATAGCTGAACCTCAAATATAATTACCTCAACAGCTGTGTAGTGTACTTGAAAAGCATTATTCTTTATATTAGGTAAACAGAAAATGTGATTTTAAATTTCTTATTAAAAATATTTTGCTGTCTTGAGGTTGAAATAGTTGAGGAAGCACAAACTCAGCAAATATACTGCTGACTTATTGATTTAATCACAATTTAGATATATAATTATAAATAATACCTTCATCAGTATGTCCTTTGTACCTACTCTTTCCTAAAGACACTGGTATTCTTAGCTGATGCATTTCTGGAAATAAGTTTTCCTTTTTGTCTCATCTTGATCCAAATAAAGGAGAAGATATTTAGTTAGATTCCAGGTGCTTTTTAGACTTGAATATTGTTTGATAACGTTGTTTGTCTTAAGAAAATAAAAATAATACAAATTTATTCTGATTTCCTATTATAAATCCTCGGTGAAAACATAAAATTAAAGAAAAAGAGCACCTGTCTAATTTGCTGGTGTTCTGTGAAGCTAATGAAGGCTGATCTCTTATGGATTTGTGTTCTTTATGACCCAAACCTTCCTCCAGTAGTAACCATGGCAGGACACAGGCAACAATTGGAAAAGATTTAACATGTGCTGCTGATAATCCTGAGTACACATGCTCTTTGTTGCCATGCTGGCAGGCCAGCCATCTGTCTGAGTGCAATATATAGTTCTGTCTGATCTAGGAGCCTTATCTGTCTGAATTTGATCTGTCTTCCCCACAATGGGACTGCCAATTCAAATCGCTTTCCGAGAGGCAGATGACTGTTTTCACAAAACTTGCAGGAATTTAATTTTTTTTTTAGACTTTCTGCTTTCAAATTTGTTTGAAATGTTCAAAGGTGATTAGGAAGAGAACACAGGGAGAGAAATTAACAGATGGATAGGGAGGCAGCCAATTCAAATGCACATACCTTTCTTCCTGGGGAAACAGCAACACTACAGAAATGGCAACAGAATTGTCAGGTTTTTTATAAGATTACAGAAAGAACCAAACTTGTTCATTTCATATCCTGTAGGGCATTTCAGGAGATGATGATCAAGGCACATACCTAATGACACTCAGGAAAGAAGTGCAGTTTATAGAATATAAAGTCAAAATCCTCATGCAGTGAAATTGTTTCCACTGAATGAGAGTTCAAAATTCCCAAATGTTAGGAATTTAACAGTAACATCAACATAACATCATGTTTGCCAAATAGATGTGTGGTGAGGGGGAGGGAAATCACCCCTCCCTAACTTCCAGGGATCAAAATACAGGACTAGTTTGGTCTGTGTTGGGTACATCCTGGATAATGAAGTTTGATCCATAGAGATTGCTTAGAAAGCAAAACTGATGGAATGTAATGTTCTTCCTGCAGAGTCCCCCAACAAACCTATGTAAAGTAAGGTGGATATTGGGAACATTAGCTGTATAAAAGCAGACAAGTTCCACATATTTTTTTCTTTATGAAAAGCCCTAGGAAATCTCTAGAGTTGGAAATATTTGAAGGGATTTTTTTTTTCCCCCATGGAAGGTAGTTTCCTGGTCTTACATACAAGCTCTGAACAGTCTCTGTTACCTGAGGGAACAACCCTTAAGTTCCTCAGCTTGCACTGCATGCATAAACATTCAGGTGGGAATGGAACAAAGGCTCCTAAATCCCACTGGCGACTTACCCATCTTAAACTTAAGGTGACTACAGGCTTTAGACTAAAACATTTTAGACATATAAAATAAAAAAGTGCTAGTCCTACTAATTTCATGAAAAATTTACTATATATATCTTGATCTGTGTAGCTGATGCACTTAGCCCATTGTCTATGAAAATAGCTGTAGAAAGTAACTTTTTGTTTTCTTGGTTGTTTCATTTTACTTACACTTTAATGAATAATAAACAATCTATTACCTTGGAGGTATCCAGGAATGGGGCATCCAACATCTCTCTGGGCAACTTTGTTCAGTGTCTCAAAACCTTCACTGTTAAAAAATTTCTTCCTTCTTTCGGACTTGAATTTACTCTCTTTTAGTTTAAAATCATCATGCCTTGTTCTATAGCTACTAGATCTACTAAAATGTCTGTCTTCATCCCTGGATATCTTCAAGGTCAGATTGGATGAGTTTCTGGCCTAGCTGGAAATGTCCCTGCTTATTGCAGGAGAGTTGGACTAGATGACCTTTAAAAAGTCCCTTCCAAACCAACCCATTTACCATTCTCTATAATTCTTCTAAAAGACTCTTAAATTAGCTTGGAGCATTACACAGCATTATGTATTCTTTCTTGGCATAAATCAGGACAGTCCATTTTACTGTGATTTATGCCATCTGAAGATTGGTAGTAAATATTGATACTAGACGTGCTAGCTCTGATGACTCACTAAGACAGCTGCTACTTAACAAGATGTTTTCTAGGGAGAGAAGGAAAAGGAAGGACTGAAAGATTTTCAAGTTAAAAAACCCAAACTACTTAAGATCTGTCACACCTAGAGAAAGTGGTTAATCTGTAAGTTATTTGCAGTTACCCTAAAGACAAATCCATGGCAAGGAAGGCAGAAATTCTGACTCTCTGAAATGAGATTTCATGTTAAAGCATACTGGAAAGATTGTTGCTCAAAGGCCTTAAGAAAGTTATTGTATGTGAATAAAACTGTTTTCAAAGGCCCCAGTTTCCCTGTGGTATTCTGAATTACATGGGATTGCTGAAATACAATAAAAGTATCCAGGAGATCACAATCAATTGCTGTTTATGATCATTTGCAAAGTTGATGAAGTTTTAGCCTTCGATTAGTCACTATGAGTATTTGTGTAGAATGAGAGGAAAGAGCTCATTAGGAGTGCCCCTACTATGGATTTCTTCAACAAAGGAGAATAATAACAGCCTGCTTCTCAGTAGTAATTTTTAATTTAAAATTAACATATTCAAATATTATTCATTAGACCACTGTTTCAAAATTCCTGTCAAGTAGAGAACCAACAAACACACAGGGTTTGTGCATAGTTAGTATCTGGCACCTACTATAAAGAATTCTTTAAAGAATTCATCCCATGTAGTACAGACAAAGTTTTAAAATTTCCTAGATTTTCTGTCTCACAGTTTTCCAAACGCTGGATTTTCAGGCCAACAGATGGTATCATATATGACACTAAAACACAAAGACACATATAAGAATCTTTGGCTTGAATAAATAACCACTTCTAATCAGTTCAATAAAAATTCTATGATTCTCATCGTGGAAAAAAAGGTTTTCCAAGAATAGTGGTCCTTGTGACACATGCCAATGGCATTCAAATTTCAAATCATTCATTGGACTTGAGAATCAACAAGTACAAGCTTAATCTCCTTCAACTGCATTAGAAATGTGGATTTTCCATTTGTATTTGGTTTCTTAATAAAATATCTCTATCAGCAGCTTTATATTGCCTTAGTGTTTTAATGTAGCTGAAATGAAATTAATCCCACCAGCTGTGGGGGAGCAAAGGTTAGTGGGATAACAACATATATCCTCTTCATAAGCCATTATAGGTGGTAACTAATACTTTCTGTTACATGAAATCAAGGTTCTTGTCCTACTGGACAACTTAAGGTAAATTTTTTAGGGCCTTGCTCATCAGTACAAATTGACTGTTCTGGATAAGATACTGATTCTTTTTACACTTCTGGATCCAGAATCTCACTCATAGTCTTCATGGGGAATGCTATGCAAAATCTCGGTGTCTTTTTCTGTAATTATCACTGGCAATTCAAGGTTCTAGAGCTAACATTAGCCAGGTGTGTCTTTGAGGTATTTAAGGTATCCTTCTAAATACATTACAGACTAAGTCTGCAGAGTGCTGTTTTGATATACCACTTGAGATTTTTTTTTCTTTCTTATGAAATAACATATATCTAAATATCAGTGTGGTTCTCAGTCCAAATTTATTCCTCCTTTAAATGTGCTGGGGTTTTCCCTGTAATAGTATTTTGGATTTTATGGGTTTTCCTCCATAGATCAGAGAAACGCCTAAGAATTATTTTATAGTTTCTTGGAATAGAAGACTTTCATATATTTAATCGAAGGAAGCAAGCCCAGCATCATTTATTTAACTATTTTTAATCTCAGGAAGTATTTTCTACGGTATTTATTCTACTTCATAGAAATAATTCCCACCTATCATTAGTCTCTTCCAGAAAGACAAATGAAGCTACAACTGTTAAACCCTTTTAAAGAGCTCGGCTCTCATCTGAGGTCAATGGGAAGTCAAACTCGACATTTTTTAAACAATTGAATAGGAGAATATTCCATTATAGATGTCAAGATGAGATGTGACTAATGCCACAAAAGTTAAAGGTTAGGGGCTAATCCACTGAGAAGTCATTCATGGATCATATTTAAAATGCTTCAGACACTAAAAAAGTGCTCCCTCACAAGGTCTCTGCTCTCCTACCAGAGCTGCAGCTACAGATGAGAGCAGACTTCCCTCAATATCTGTGCCAGCATTTTAATTCCTGAACTTGGCTTTTCCTTAAAAATAGAAGGAAGACCTTTTTAATTAATTAAGAACAATCTCTTCCAAACTATGTTAATTTAGTAAGACCAACGTTTAAAAAAAATTCATTTTCTCTTTCTAAATTAAAAGCAATTCCATTATAACATAGATCTGAGAATGTTAGCATGGTGAACAAATTCTAGTCTGAGAAAGACTATTTGCTTACTCAGAAACATACATACATTTAATAAAGCTTCTTCAAAGTATATATCTTGAGGAAAAATGTTAAAAGTCATATGTAGACTCTTTTCCTAAATAAAAGCTGCCAGAAAATAAAATTAAATAAACAGTTGACAAAAATGTAATGAATCTAAGTTCTTTTTGGTTAGGAGGGAAAATAGTATTTCTTTATATGCAGAAGATGCTGATTAAAAATAGCAGCATGCCACACATTTGAGGACTAAGCCATGCCCTTAAATATCTTTGTACTACTGACATGGAAGTTTTAGTTTTAGAGAAGAATATCACTGCACAAATTGGATTATGGACAATATACAACGAATCCATCTTGACACATTGTTACAGTGATTGTGAGAAAAAATACTGATATTCAATGAATAAATGTAGATTTGTTTAACTGTAGATGTATGATCTAGTCACCATTGTTCTGTTTATAGACAATAGACCTATACAGACACATAATTTGATCCTAAAATATGAAATAATATTAAGTAAATCCAAGATATTTACCCAAAATTATGATAACCAGTTTAAGTGGAAATGATGGAGTGCTTCAGTTGCCTTTCTACAGCCTAATTATTGCCTTTCCTCCTACAACCTATGCAAATCTGACTTCTAAAAAAGATACTCAGACAAAAGACTGTGGAGAACTGGAGGATTTAACTCCTAGTGAATACCTAAAGAGACTGGAAATTGTTTGGCTTGATCTGTATAAAAGAGAAAATATAACTATTGATTATTACAGTCATGTCCAGACAGATATATGCATATTAAAATATAAATATTAAAATATATAAAATATATTTTGATGAATACCTCCTGAATTTGCATTTGGGAAGATAAAGAAAAAAAATTGTTTATACTTTGGGTATTTCTCTAATCTTTTGGGAATTTACAAGTTTTTTGTATATATTGCAGAGATAAGCTTTGAGGTCAACTTCTAGAACGACAAGCAAGTGGAACAAAATGCTTATGCAATAGCAGCTCTGAGTATTTGATTTGGAAAGGAGGGGGAAGAGTCTATTTTCCCTCTGGGGAAGTAACTATACTAATATTTATGGCTGTTTGAAACCATGCAGCTGGCTTTTTTGTTGCCTTTAAGCTGTATTGTCACAGAATAGCTAAGGACTGTGTGATCCCTCATCTGTTTTCATCTTCAGTCCCAAAATGTATCATAGCAGTGTTGGTACTTGTTCTGATTTTCAAAATACTGTGATACTTCATAATAAGTCCACTGGGTAAAATATTTTTGAATACTTATTTTTGACAGTTTACATTACTCGTTCCTGCAATCATATAATCAAAAGCTGGAAAAGGCTTTGGGGGTCATCTGGTCAGCCCCAACACTCTCAGCAGGACTAATGTTAACTCCATAGCTCAAGGTATCAATAAGATGCCCTCCCTGCCTTCTCTTTCCATAGATGAAGTGCAGTTCTCTGAGCTGGTGCTCAGATATCACATGCTTAAGCCCCTATGGCCTGACCCTAGATTTGCCCAAGTGAAAGCACAAAGAAAATGAATGAAAGACAAACTTAACTGTTTTCAGTGTTTCTTGGATGCAAACTGGCCAGGGAAGATTTCTTCATCACATAGATTTTAATTTCAATATTTTAAGTCATTTTCCCTTGGAGATTTCAGTGCTTCCATGAGATGGGAAGCAAGGAGAACAAGCAGTTAAATGCGTTGGGGTGAGATTTCTGCCTGGTACTCTGAACCAAAATACGTGTCCTCACATTATCTTCCTTGTGAGTCCATGTATTTCTTGTCCTTTGTGCGATCTTTTGAGTCAAGATTGTTTCATTCTGCCTCAGCAGCATCCAGTACAACGAAGCCAGGCTCTGGCAATGCTGATCTTGGTGCTGTGGCACTGCTTTCCCTCCCTCTCTGCCCCTCCTGCAGGGATTAGAGGTAGAATTAAGTAATGTTCCAGAAATGTGTCCTCTCAGCCACCGTGTCTCCCAGAGGTCTCCTGGCTTCCATGCCACACATTCCAAGTGCCTTAATGCACTCCCCAGTCTCAGCATACAATTAATAAAAGTCTACAATTCGTGCTATGAGCAATTACTGAATCTCTCTGCTCAAAATATGCTCTGTTCAGCTGGAGTACCCCACTCAGAGTTTATTAAGACTTGGCTCTGTTATCATCTGTTTCCCAGCCAGGAACTATGAGAGTTATGACACAGGAGGAAAACTGAAAAACAGAACTGACATTGATTTCCATGTGTGCATGATCTTGCTCCAAGGACTAGTAACATAGCAACAAGAGTTGGATTTTTTTCTTCTTTTTTTCCTTATTTGTATAACCCTACTTATCTTTTTTAAGACTATGGTATAAGTTGTATGATTTCTTCAGGATGTTGTGCTTATATTCAAAATAGAGGATGAATTTACAATACCTTGTTCACTGCATTGACTTCCAAATGTATTTTGCTTATGATAGTTAAATCCTGATGTAGCATCTGGTTTTGATGGAGTTTTTGCTTTTATTCACTAATGCTGTTGGTCTGACCAGGTCATCGCATGTGACTTCATCTGATATCAAACAGCATGATTTAATTGGTTTATTTTACATCCAAACCTCAACATCTTCATTTCACTCTTTATAACAATCTTGTGTAACTTTCTTCAGTAACATCAATCAAGAGTAAGTTGACTTTTAGTGATGCATTTTATTTCCATTTTCCACTTCCCTTTTCATGTCAGTACATTATTATCCTCTCCCTACCTTAGCAGTGGAGCAGAGCTTTCAAGTTATGTATGAGCATTAAGACATACAACACGATAATAGCAAAGTCTCAGTCGAAGGATTTGATTTCCCACTCCCTGGAAATCCACGTACTAAGGGTAGGCATCAGGTCTCATTAACCAGTGCATGAGGCTACTACAAAGGGGAATTTCTGTGTAGCTCCATCCTCAAGAAGCTGAACAGTCAGAAATGATAAAGAAGCATATGGTGGTTTAACATTTACCCTTCTGACAATTTGGCAGGTACCTGTTTCAGCTTAGAATTCAAAACTAAAAAATCTCTCAAAGCTCTCTTTCCTCCAAGAAAAAAAAGTGAGGATCATATCTTTGACAAGATTTTCTTCTTATACTGAGTATTTAGAGAACCTTGTGATAGTGAAGCTGAAACCTTTATAAAAAGGGAAAATGTTACCATGCGTAGTATTTTTGTCACCCAAATTCACTAACATCCCTAAGCAGCTTTTGCTGTGAAAAAGAGACAAGATGAATCAGAGCAAAAACATAGTTACATATTGACCTAGTTATTTGTAGCAATTTTGGAATGTGCTTATGAGAAAAAACAAGCTCCTGAAAGGAAAGGTCCCTAACTGTAAGTCCCCTATCAAACCATAATCAGGTGAAATACTCCATAGTAAAAAAAATTTAGTGCTTTTTCCTCAGACACATAATACAACTGTTTCAGAACAAAATAGTCCAGCAGAAGCTCAAGCTATCAATCATGATCTTTCTATCAACTCAAACTCTTTCACCAGAGCCAGCCTGAATATGCATATCTGCCCCTCAACCAAGCTTCTAGCAGGCTTTTATGAGGTCCAGGTGATCTTCAAGGTATTATTTGAGCCCTGTCTTACATGTATAATCAGGAAGAAGCTGATTAGTTGCAGATGGAACTGGTTTGAATTTTAAGAACTTTAGCAACTATCACTGTTTATAGTACCTAATGCCAGATTTCATCTAAGTGCCAGGGCTCTGATCATTTGTTTGATCTCCAGATGTGCTCACATTCAGAAACTGATTAATTTCACAGTTTCTAACTAAAGATCTCCCAAACATGGGAGGGGAATGAAAACCCCTATAGTTTTCAGTTAGCTTAATTATACCATGGTGACAAGAATCAGGAGAACAAAAGAAAAAACAGACAATAGATTTAAATGTTACTGAATTCAATTGTCAAAGAAAACATGCTCAACAGCAGAAATTGTCTGCATAATTCTCCCACTGCACCTAAGCACAAATACGAAAGAGAAGCTTTTGTGGTGCTATTATCAGTGAACCACTTTGAAAAGAAAAACAGAACTTACTAGAATTTGCAGGTAGCAAATTTCATGCTGCGTCCAAGAAGAAGGTCTATGCTCTATCTGCTTTGGAGCCACATATTTTACAGGTGGCATATGCTATTTTGAAGCAACAAGCAAATAGTAAAACTGATGAAACATGAATACCTTATGTCTTTTAACGTTTTTGGATTTGGTTTGTTGGGAATTTTTTTTGCCAGAAATTGAGTTACTCCACCCAGTGATTATGCTGTTTGCTATAAATTAACAATTATATTTAAAAGGTTCTCCTAGCTTTTAATTCCTGGGAAACTGCAATATAAAGACCAATGAACAAGAATACACTGATAAATTCAAACAGACATTTCATTTTAAATAATTTACTGATACTTAGAAAGGAAGAGATAAATACACAGGTGGCTTACTTTTAATGTGAGCCTCTCAATGATTTACTAAGAACATCTGCCAGATGGTTTATATGTGTTCTATTCAGTACTCAGATGCTCATAAAGGAATTATCCTGGAGGAATGAGAAAGCTGCTTCAGAGTAGGCGTGATGTATACAGTGCAATGCACATGCCAGTGCTGATACAGAGATTAAGTTTCTCTCAAGGATTCTTGAGTACAAATGGACTTTTTTCCCTCTTTGTCGTGCCAAATTTCAGTCAGAGGGTGAAAAATACGGATAAAGAATTCAGAGGAGATTTTGTGCAGACATAAATTGTATAAATACCTATGAACTCATGAAAAGATTTTTATGAGCTAGTAAAACTTTCTTCAATAATCTGTTGCAATTTCAGCAAGGTATCTTTAGTATAGTTACATATTTACTTTGACTGCATATGTGGTTCCACTTTCTTTGGCTGAACTTACACAAAACTCATGAATGAATTTAATCTATGAGGGAAGTCAGATAAAATTGTGATGTTAAGTACACACGGCTGAGGACAGTTCTTTGCAAAGTAACTTGTGCATATTAATGTGAGTTTAATAGAGAACTGAGCCTTTGGTACAGTCATATGTCACTGAAGTCAGTCTCATCCTGAAACACATGTTCTTGCAGTGGATTAAAGCTGTCACATGCCTGTATCTCCAAACAGGACAACTTCTTAAAGCCAAGTCTGGGGACAAGTGCTCCTTGAAATGCAGTTGCTTGATGGAGGAATTGAGGAATACAAGCCCTGTCCAGTGGAATGGCAGGCACTACAGCAGAGCACTTAAATACCTCTGTAACTTAAAGTAAACAGTGCAGTCCTCCTGACTTCCAAGGGAAGGGACAGCCCTTGGAGGAGATCCATGTTCCACCACTTTGATATCTCTGACAAAAATAGTCAAGTGTAATTTTTTAACCTTTAAAAGAGAATGAAGCTATTTTAAATATTTTTTCCTTCACTTATGTTCCTATTTTGTTGTTGATTTGGACAGAGTAGTCCATTACAAATGCAAGTACTGTACATAATTATCCAACTAATTCATTTGCTGTCTGTGTGGAATTAGGAAGTAGTAGCATTTCTCTGCTAACATTATTGTGCTGAAATACTGAAAGGATACTTCAGCAAATAATGCAATTGTACTTATAATAACTGAAATATCCCAAATTACTGTCGTCAGTTTATTAATATTTAATTGCTTCAATATTTTCCATTATTTATTTCTATGCAAAAGAACTTACCTTGTCATCACTTGGCCTGGATGTGACATGAAAAGTAATATCCCATTGTACCAAATATATAAATGTGCCACTATTCTTTGTTAAAAGTATGAACTAAAATTAAAGAGTAATTTTCTTGATGACTTGTGAGGGTGGGCTGAGTTCATCTCTCTTTTGCCAAAAGAGTTTTTTTTTTTTTATCACGGCGCCAAATAGAACTCATTTGTTACAGGCTTGGAACCTGAAATCTTCAAAAGTGAAGACGATGGTCTAAGGATCCAGACCGTTGAGCTCCTCTGTGAATCTGTCTTTTTTGTGCTGCTTTAAAGTGTTGAAATACTTCTGAATACCTTGAAAACAGCAGAGAAAACAAGTAAACAATAAATTAATCCAGCCACCCACAAGATTCTTCTTCTCTACTCTCTGAAAAAAATCCAAAAATTCTGTCCAAATCTTCCAAACAATAAAAAGAAACTCCAAACAATAAAAAGAAACTATGACGCTGGAAGGTTGGAAAAAAAAAATCCCAAATGGAAGCTGTCTGTGTTTAGTGTATCTTTTGTCAGTTAAGCCTACAGCTATTTACTTGACTAAAAGGAAGCAGAGCTACAATGCTTATCTTTCTATCTTGTCATAAGTGTTCTCAAGAAGATATTCCAGGCAAAATCATTCACAGCTAACTGTGGTTGAAAGGATGATATAAATAGGACATAGTGATGTTGCTTCTCCTCTGTAAGATCCCACATATTCTAATATGTTTTCACTTAGTACCCACCTGGCCTATTGTCTTGAGTTCTTTTACATTTTTTTACCAGATTTAATGTTATCCTGAAAAGAAAAAAAGAAGAAATCTCAGGTATTATAACCAGGATTGTGGAACAAATGGAAAAGCAGGGTTTCAGTGTGCAAATCAACACTGACAAAAACCACTGCTTTCCTTGTACAAACAAACCGAAGCAATTTAAAAGAAAGAAGGCTTAAACTCTGTATAAGCCCCGAGCAGAGATTTTTGTCTGCAGCAGGTGTAACATTTTAAATCTTTCTTTAACATTCCTGGTAAGAAAGCCTTCAATAAAGCAGGCCTCTCTACCTCTCAAGCTGAAGTTAAATAAATAAGAAGCTATTTAATGGTAGCTCTTAATGCATGTTGACATAGTAGGTAATGGCTGATTCAACATTAAGAAGCTAATGAAAATCAATGTAAGGATGATGCATGATCTGGAAAGTATACCTTTGACTTTCTACTGTATAGCTTTGTATCTTGAAGTCTTGAGAAATTCTTATCTGTCAATAAATCAGGAAAAAAAAAGGATTAATGAGGTGGCTTTGACTTTAACACTTTGTCACTTATCTTTAATCTCTAGCTAGGCTTTAAGTCATCAAAACACTTAATCAAAGCCCTAACTATAAGCATAACAGTGTTAAGCAGATGATTCAAAGTAAGCCAGCTTGCCATTGTGCTTTGTCAAATTGGAAATGGATTATCAGGTAGCATGAAGTGATACATCATCATCTGTAGTCAGGGCACAGGGTATGAGACACCTGTGCCTTTGCTGCAGTGGTGTTAAACAGCTGTGCAACCAGCAAAAGTGCCCTTAAACAGTGTGGTGTCCCACTCAAAAGGGCAAGGCAGCACTCAAGATTCAAAATGTTTGTGATCAAAAGGAAAGATGAAAGTCAGAGGTTCCACAAAAGCTTACAGAGTTTTATTAGTAAATCACATGCTTGGTGTGAAAATTGATATAATCCAGTCCCTGATCTCCTAGCATAAGCACACAGCAGCCAGTTTTGAATAAAGGGAAGAGAGAGAGCTACATTAAAGAGGGGGAAAGAGAAAGAAAGGAAGAAAGGAAGGGAGATTACCAGTCCTGGCTCCAGTGTTGATCCATCTGGGCTTTGTGGGTAAACCTTTTTATAGATAAGTTTTCTCTGCCCTGGAAATAAGCTTCTTGCTTTCTATGCCAATTAATTCTCATGCACAGTCCGTTTTTAAGCCTTTCAGAAACGGGTTTGAGGGTTTGGAGGGCCTTGGGTGGTCTTGTCCTTCCCCTACATCCCATATCCATTTCTCAGTCTCATTTATGCCTTTGTGCTGGTCTGTGTTGTGCTTATTTCCAGGAGCATTTGTCAAGAACATATGTCCCAGAAAAATGCTGCCCTAGCTCTGTATGATCCCCTGCTCAGTCGTATCCTGTTCTTTCCCACAATATGCTATTACCAAAAAACCTTATTTTTTACTAGCAGCAGCCCTTGGTTGGGTCCAGAGCCGTGTTTGATATGGACACATGAGACACCTCATTTTCCAATACTTTCTGCTTCAGCCAAGGTCTGCCTTACATCTTCACCTTCATCTAAGTGATCTCTACCTATATAACCATCAGGCTGAGCTTTTTCTCAGCACCTTCCTTTTGGCCTGCCTACCTTGCAGTCAAATATATAATTGTAGGACATAAAGAAATATTGGATAGCTATAGACCAGCTGCCCCATGTAGCAATAGCCATGACCTTGTAAGCAGCACAAAATGTCAAAATAATTTCATGGTTGAAAAAATACTGCTGGTCTAAGGGCACAGTATTTCACATCCTACGTGTCTGATAAAATCAGGTCAAGGTAATTTTACATATCCCTACATATCACGACACATTCAACCTACAGAACAGCCTGAATATATCTTATAGAAAAGGATTAGAGAACAAACTGCTCCCTGGAAGATGACAAATATGAGTTGCAGTAATGAAAATCATAGTTTAAATAAACCCAATCTGTTGTGGACACAACCCGGCATCCTTTCTGTACAAATGGCCTGTGCCAAAGTCAGTAGGGAGCTTGCCTTTACAAATATGGAAAGATCATGTCAATTCCTTCCAATAATAGTCATTAGTCTTTAAAAATATGTAAGGAGTAATAAAAAAGCAAACAGTGTTTGAAAGCTAGTATTACTTTTACCCCCAGTGTAGGAAATCTGAATGCTCTCTGTTTCCTCAAATAATAAAATTCATCATTTTTTTCACCTTATAAAATAATTAAATGACTCAGTAAACTTTCATATTTGCTTTCTTTAATTCTTGTTTCTAACCTGAAAATCTACAGGTTCTTTGTTATAAAAGCCCCATAGCATTCTTTCACATGTTCTTCCAGCACTGTGAATCCAGGCACAACAGCTTTGTGTTAGTTCAAGAGACAGCAAGACAGATCCATGTCTGTGTCTGCCAGCGTGTCAGGGTGCAGGTCCTGACCAGATTGTCACAGATGAAGATGGAAGCATAACACATAAGGTAATCCCATTTCTCCAGGCCTTGAAAGTCTTCCTTATTTTCCACTCTTTAAGGAAGAATGCTCTCATTTTCCACTCTTTAAGGAAGAATGCTCTCATTTTCCACCTTTAAAGGAAGAACGTTCCCACATGCTCATTAAACTGACTCAGTTTTCTTTTGTTAATATGTACCCCAAATATACAGAGTACTTCAGATATCTGAAGGTTTCCTAAAAGAGCAATTATATTTAACTTTCCAGTGCTTTTACATTCTTGTCCATAAAATACTTTGATCTAAAGCCTGTACTGTTTCAAGTCATTGCCAAAATTTACAAGTACATTTACAGCTGGGGCTTCAACCTATTTTTATAATTGATAATTGTTTCATGGAAGACACTGTTTAACAGAAGCTGAGATATTCTGACAAATTGGTGCATAGTTTTGGTGATAAAGGGAATTTTTTTAATCTGATCATTATATATTTGGAAGATCATTTTAATAAAAGGCCTTTAAAGAAGCAGAAAATATTTATACTCAAAAACTGCAGGACTCTTCTTTTTTCCTTTTTTTTTTTTTTTTTTTTTTGTAAACTGACAATAGCTTATTCTTGAAATCAGTGAGATTTGTCCCAGGTGTCTTCTAGATTTTTTTTTGATCCTGAGGATCTGAGCTGGAGCAATTCACAGTGAGGGCATATGAACTCATTATTCTCTGTTCACTTCTTCTGTTGTAGGAAGCAAACAATTTAAGGCAGTGAAAGATCTCAGGATTAAATTTTTCTCTAGTAATATTTTGTTTAGCTTACATACTTACTGGAGTAAACTACCTCACTCTAAGTTCTTTATTTTCAGAGGAGCCAGGAAGTGTGGCTGTCATCACTCTTATGCTTTCACTTATGCTATTTACAGATTTACAGATTATGTGGTTATTGTCTGAGAAGTTTTAAAAAAGTATTTGGATTGCTATATTTAATGTAATAAATGTTTTGATATAGTAGTGGACTTAAAATAATGACAGTGTTTCTACTGCTATTATTGAACACAGTGAAAACAGAGAGGTTAATGTAAAGAGAACTGCGTGAAGTAAAACAGAATATGAAGGAAAATAAAGCTTTGCTATTGGTTGAGTACCTAAGAATGGAATTTTCCTTCTGCATTTTATTGTGAATCTGTTCCTCAATTAGTTTCTGCTTTAAGTCAGTCTTGAACTGTTACTATAAGAATAAAAAAAAATTCCTTTATGGGCAGACTATGCATAATTCTTTGCCAATACAGAATTACTGTAGGGTGTTTTCATGTAGGTTATTGCTTGCTGTGGGAGTTTTCCCCTTATGACAATTTTCCATTCCTTCCTGAATGTACCTTCTTTTTGACAATTACCCCAGCTTAGGTCCAAAGTGAAAAGACACTCAAGCTCTGAAACTTAGAAGAGAAAATGGTACCTGGATTTTGTTATAATTCATTATCTTGTTCCATGGTAGGTTGGAAAATATGTTTGAGTTCAGGCCTGTGCTGTTGGACTAAATTAAAAATCATGATTTTTCTATTTTCAAGATTCCTTTTTTTGATGTTAATAATTAGTTTTTAAACTACATAAACACAAATATTGCTCATTAAATGTGATGCATCTTTTTCTTGTTGATCAATGACAATTCATTATTTTAAAAAGTTATTTTCAAGAATCTTTTGGAGCCTTCTTTTATGTGGCTATAATTAAGATATGAATAATTAGTAGTGTTTTTTGCCTTTCAATTTTTTGTAAGCTGATTAAAAATGCAGACGTTATATTCCCATATAGGTTTTTCTTTCACCAAAATCAGGAAATTCATAAAGATGGTTCCCACTACAAATGTAGCTTGGCCTCAAATATACATTTCATACTTTATTGGATAACTTATTAAATCTTTATGCTCATACAAAAAGCTGCATATCAAAGAAACTTTATTGTAATTTCAGCTCAACATTTTCTGTCTTAATATCTGATTGTTAGATTTTTGCAATTAATTTTTCAGTAACTTTCAAGATATTGAACCTGAAATCGTTCAAGAAGATATTCTAAATTCATACAAAATCTATACTTACTTATTTTTCTTTCTGGAGCCTTTGATTAGGGGCTCACTACTCTTTCAATGAAGCTCTGAAAGCAAATTCACATCTTTTAAATTGTCTAAGGAGCTGAAGGATTCTCTGTCTTGTAAAACACATGGCCAGAAGAAGCTGGTGGACTGATCTTTCTGCAGGCAGTGCGATGAGGTATGGGTTATAACCTGCTGGGAGTTCCTAACTTGGGTTGCCCACTGTCAGACAGCATAAGTTTCAAGAGATCTTTTAGGGTAACTGGACATTTGCTTTGCCTGGATCTGAAGCTTAACACTGTTCAACACAACCTTAGGAAAGGAGACCTCAGCTTGCAGATATCCAGCACTGTATCCATCCTAATTTGGTAAGAAACTGTGGAGCTGTCTAATGTCTACTATTAGGGATTTTCCCACTTCTCTGCTGGAAGTGTCATAAGACAGTAAATGTGTTATCATCTTCAGGCAAAATTTTGCAACACTGATGTAAGCCTTAGGAATCTGATGAAAATAAGAAATCAGAGTTATTCAGTGTGCATGTAGGAGCAGTTTCTGAGGAAGACAAGGACATGTGCAAAGTAAGACATCAGATCATTTGTATCAGGCTGGTAGGAATGGCCAACAATTGAGAGATTATCACAGCAACATAAAATGAAAAAAAAAATAAAAGAAATATTAAGATATTTGTTTATTTTTTCCATTAATATTTTTTATTTTTATGCATCTTTTCTCCTTTCAGTAATCTCTTTGTTTCACTGGCAACACAATGCACTTCTCTGATAGTAGAAACACTAACTCCCAATCCCACTCCAAAATTTCTGTTAAATATTAAAATTTTACATCCTTTTTAGGACACATCTGCAAAATAAATTGTCTTGTTCTGGTAGAAGACGTGTGACATTGTTGCTGAGAGGATTTCCATGGAGTTCCTCTAATTATATTTTATGGATGGAAAGGGAGAGTGGGGCCTGTTAAAATAAAACAGGGGACACAGTTCTGACTGTGAGTGTGCTAATGAATCAGCATTTCAAGCCCTAAGGATGCAGGAATTCTTTATTTTAAAATATTAGGAGCTGCTGAATCCATTAGTTCAGTGAAGGTGAGGCTGTTGTGACTCCATATCCCAAGGTCCACCAAGACTGAGCACGAGTGAGTGTCCTTGGTGGGATTCTCATCAGGGACAAGGTCCCAACCTTCTCCCAGAATATCCTCCAGGAAGTGGCTCTTGGTGCCCCCTTCACACTGACCCACTGAGCATTCTCAGCCTGGCAATGCTCCTCTGAATGCTGCTGGGCTTCTGTGCTTACAGTGATTAGTTTTTAATCCTGTAATCTAACACACATTTTGCGAGCATTTTTCTACTCATATCATGGGTAATTGAATTTACAAAGTAATAATTACCCTTCATGGTCAAGAGCAGAATACAAATGCAGATTTCTTCACAGATATTTTGAGGGCTTGCTTTATAGGGTTGTATGAGCTGCTCCTATCATATGTGACCATATTCTTTGTTATCAAAAATACATTGCTCTTGTCTATTCCAGTGTTTCTATTTCTACGCTTCCACTTATGAATAGTAGGGTTTATTTAATCCTCTTACACAGAGCCATGTTGCAATATGTTTATGCTAGAGATTTTTTTCCCCTCAGATTTGACATAAGAGAGAAATTATGGGGATGTATGGTTTTCTCCATAATTTTTGATTTATC
Organism: Acridotheres tristis; assembly: GCA_037013685.1. Taxonomy (NCBI): domain Eukaryota; kingdom Metazoa; phylum Chordata; class Aves; order Passeriformes; family Sturnidae; genus Acridotheres; species Acridotheres tristis. The sequence continues at coordinate 8,632,677 of CM072885.1, forward strand.
TTTTGATCAACCCCAAAGTTCTAAGGATAAAATCCTTACTTTTGTGCTTAGGTAACAGAATTTTTGCCAACAGATTAATCATCTGCCACTAAAAAATCTTTTAGACTAATTTGAATGACACTGTTGACTGACATAAAAATAATACCCAGGCCCAGCAATATTATTTGATAGTCTGTTAGGATGGCAGATTAAAAAATGAAGGTTTAACATGCTCCTGATAGTCTGCTACTCAGGAAATATATTTCAACTTTTAAAATTATCCTGACTATCCTTACACACTGAAGGTTTCATGTCCTGTTAATTTTCTGCTGTATCACTGCTGATACCATCTGTTTTTGAATTTGGGATAATGAACTACATTATTGTGGGACTCTCATCTACCTCTGTTAGGAGATTCATATCCATTGAGAGAGGCAGGGTGAGAGATTTATTTTATATTGACCATAGTTCAGAAGTTTAGTATTAGATTTTGAACATGGAGTCAAATTTTTATATTTCTCATTCATGCAGCATACAGACTTTTTTAAGGATTATACTAATTCTGAATCCTGAGTCTTATGAAAAAAAAATTACGAGTTTTTGTTTTATTTGAATACTGCAGAATAATTATCTGAATTTGGTTTTGAAGAATTTTCCTTCTTTTCCAAGAGAAGATGGAATTTGGTAGCAAGGTAAGTGGGAACTTACTGACCCTAAAGCCTTCTCTTCACGTGCAACAAAGTCTCCAAATACTAACCCATACAGCCCTCAGAAATGAGTTAACTTCCCACCAAGAAATATCTCTCTTTCACCCCTACACTGAAGCTTTGCAAACTGCTATGCAGCCAGTATGACTAAAGTACATGGCAGAGTTCTTGATTTCACTTTGTGGAAGAATGAAAAATATAATATATTATTTAGAGGGAGCTATAGCTTTTCTTTATTTTTTTTTTAATACAGAAATAATGTATAATTATATGTTACTTTAAATAAATATTATTTTTTATTGTGTAACAGTCTATGTAATGCTGTATATCATAAATGTGTCATTTAAAATGTTTATGATTTCAGTGCACTTAGGGCCAGAATATGAATTATAAATCAAGTATCATCTCATAAGCTTGAGAAACAGAAAACATTATGGAAGCCAGATGCTATCTGGGGACTATGTAGGAACTTCATTACACAAATTCCTTTTGTCCTTAATACAAATAAGAAGAAGACACAGTGGTTCTCACTTGTCTCATTTGTAATTGTGTCCCTCTTTTCTTCCAAGAGAGGCTAAATTGGCAAAATCTGGTAAGGCCTGCTGAAATGAGAATTTCCCTACTCAAAGGGATTCTACATTGATGCAATGTGGACCAGCCACAGAGGCAGAGGAGAAGCTAAAACAAATAATACCAACTATAAAGTGTTGGTCTAAAATATGAGTTAAAGGATATCAGTAATATTTTCTGAGTAAGATAGTAGATAATTAAGAATATAAGGAGAATGGGAATGTCCTCAGAGCAAAAGAGGAAACAGTAATTTTTTGTGATGTCAGACGTGAAGGAATTTCTGAAGCAAATAAATGTATAAAATAGAAGAGAGGCAGCAAACAACTACCAATGGAAAGGGCTTGAGAGGCTATAGACAAATTAGAAGAGTAGGTAAATGTAGAAAACAAAATTAGTTTAACGCTAAAATGGAACTATTCCTGTACAAAGAATCAAAGAATAAGCTAATATCTAAACAAGAAATAACCTTGGAGAAAATACTGATTAAGCAGATAAAATCTGAGTCTACATGATTTTCAAATATACTACAGCAGATGGACAGACTGGAAATGATGAAGCTTTTGAGCTTAATATTCTTATTGCCTCAGAAGACTAAGATTAGTCTGAGTGATGCAGAAGTGCCCTTTCTCCAATTGACACTGAACATTCTCAAAACCTCGAAGCCAGTGATCTGAAATTTGAAAAGAGATGAATTATTGTGCAGGTGCCTTCAGTGGAATTTTCTCGGCTAGAAAAAAATATTTACTTTTCCATTCTTTCTTATTTTCTTTAATATTCCCCCTGGAAAGCTGGCAAGAACAGCTTTCCTAATTACCTTTGCTGGCCAAATTCTTGACAGAAACAGGCTTGCTCAGACTTCATCAGAGAGTTGCAGAGAGGTGTGTAGAAATATAGATACTCTTAGTTGAATAGTTCCAGCAAAAGTTGTAAAATTTGAACGAAGAACCAAAATTGCACAGGGTTTAAAAGAAAAAATGATTGAGATCCACACAATATTGAGAATAGTTAGAATGTTTTGTCTGTGGGGAAAACAGATTTGGAGAGGATAGGGTTTTAATGTTTCTATGTGTTTTCTCCCATTCTCAGTGACAAACATCAGGGAAATTATGCATTAAAAAAAAAAAAAGATTTAAAGTATTAACATTTCCTATGGTGATCTTTTGTAGCAAACATTTCCTCATGAAAAGGAGACAGCAAAGAAAAAACTTGAGAAAGCAGAGATGAGAAATACTGTTACAGAGAAGAATTTTAGTTGAATGAGAAATTTAATTCAAGAACAACTGTTAAAAATTATATGATTTAGAGTTTTAGATTTATGAGCTTTTAGTACATTGATTACGTCTACATAGAAGACTATGAATGAAATCTAAACTCAGCCAGATGATAAATATATCCTGAGTCAATGTCTGTCACACACTAGAGCTACTGACTCTGCATATGCTGTATACTCATGGTGAACCTGGGCCTAAGTATGTTAAAAATATTTAAATTAAAGTATCTGACCTCATATTTATGAAAGAATTTGAATTGTTTTTCATTAGCACTATGTCTGAGCCCTGTATCTGCAAAACAGTAACATGGGACTCATCTCCTCTCCACCAGTGTCAACCAATGAGAAGCAGTAAAGGGAAAGAAATTCATAAGAGATTAAGATAATGGTTGTTTCAGCACTGTATGTTTATTGAATGTGTGTCTATGTTAAAACAAGATTGTTGAAAAAGCCTCTGACAATTAAGGAATTAGGATGGTTAACTTTATTTGCATAAAGATAAATAACCATCTTGTGGAGATATACCCTCTGACAGAAGCAAAATCAGCCCTTTAAAGACTACATCATATTTCAAATGAAAAAATAGTCTTCTATTTCCTTATTTTTAGAGTACATTATTTAAAGAGAGTTTTAGGTGCCTATTATGAACATTTTGAAAATGAGACTGATTAAAATAAAAACTCTGCTACATTATCCCTCTCTCAGCCCCTAACAAGTGTGAACTGCAGATTCATTGTTCAGACATGTTGACCAGCACAGGTAACCACTTATTAACTCTCTGTTATCACAGACTGTTATTCTTTATGTGGGTAAGATAAATGAATACTCATATATTTTGCCACTGGGTTTCACTGCAAAAAAAATGTGAAACCAAATACAGAGTTCAAACCATTCTCCTCATTTCCTCTCCAACTTTCAAGATTCAAGTGACACCTTTCAGATCTTGCTAATTCCACTTTATCTTCTCCCAGTTTTAATTCTGACTGTAGAGCCCCTTGTCTCTTTCTGTTTCAGTCATATTTCCCCTGTATCAGGGTTTGGTGGCTTTGTTGCCCCAGCTGATTCTGCACCAAGCACAAAGGTCATATTCCAGTTTCTTTCATATCGTTTTGAATGCTTAAGGCAAGGCCTTCTCAAAGATAGGAAAGATAAGAATTTAAACAGTCACACAGTGTTATTTTCAGACGTATTCTTGCTTGTTTCATGTTTCCTTTTTTTTCAATAATTTGAACATTTTTATGCAACTGGAACCTTCAGAAAAACGTAACCTATGGCAGATGTGCAAGTTTACTCTAAAATACTAGCTTTGTCAGAACTGAAAATAACTAAATGCCAGGTTTCATGATGGAAATTACTGAGTGCTCTTGTTAACAAGATGTGAAAACAAAAGTAGGTGAACCACACTTGTACTTTGCATGTACACTTCCTGAAGTAGCTTTGAAACAAATTTGTTCTCAGGTCATCCAGCCCTTCTCTGCTTTCTTTGGTTCTGAAATTGCTCTGACAGGTTTCCAACATCCATGCTTCCTTTCACCTCACTTCCCAAAACATGCTAACCTTGCAGCCAGGACTCCCTGGCCACACATGAGTTGAGATTTACTGCTGTGGGATTTTGATGCTAAGGCCAGGAAGGTGTTTTTCCACTAAGAATAACACACAGTATGGGGCAAACTTCCTGTATGATCTTATTGCTTTTGCCATTTTGGACTGGCAAAAGAGGCCACTGCACAAAGTTTCTGCCCTTGAGTTGTCATTTTTTCCTGATGGTATTTTCCTTTGACAAACATCAATCTGAAAAAATTGTTCTATTCTAAATGTTATATTACCACTCTGTAAGGAAAATATGCTTCCAATGTGCTCTTGATACACTTTAGAAGTGAATAAAAAGTTGTGAAATTTACATTTTTTATTGTAAAATGCAAAATTTTTATATGTTTAAAAATATTCTGGAAACAAATAGGTTCCTGTCACAAAAATTGCTATAGCTCTATTTCCACACACTTAATCTATAACAGAGTAGCATTATCTGCTATGAAGAGAAATGGGCTGAAAATCTTACAGAGTTCCTATTCTACCTTTGGGTTGATAGACAATTTTAGGGAAGAAATTTTCCATTTCTGTCTTTAAATTTCTAATGCTTAAGAAGTTAGAGTGTTTAAAAAAATTGATTATATTGAATGGTCAAGCTGTAACATTCAAATGTTGTAGATGGTGTGTATATATATGTGTGATTTATCACATGATAATATTTGTAAATGGGAATATCTTTATCTGGCAACAGTGCTGTATCTTTTTATCAGTGTGAATGAGCCAAGAAAAGTGGTATTATTTACTGAACTTCCTTTATTAATATAGAAGAAATTTCTACAAAAAAGTGACTTCTTATGAGACTCCCCCCCCCGCCTTAGGCCTGATGAATTTACAATCCTCTGATATAAAAAGGGAAGAGAAAGAAGCAGTGTTATCTCTTTTCAAGAAGTAGAGTTATAGGCTTAGGCACATGGACAAGTTCCCACAGAGATAACAAGCTACTGAGGAGCAACCAACTTGTTTTAACTGTCCCTTAGTGTTCCCTTAGTTTGTGGCAAATGTGAAGTAATTCAAATAATCCTCATCCTCTTTCATCACATATTTCGTTGAGGACCACAGAAATGTAAATCACTTCACACTTGTCACAGGCTAAGAGATGGAAGATAAACGCTGCTGCAGTTCAGCTATCTTGGGTAACTCATTATGGCACTGTGACTTTCCACGAGGCTGTGACTCGAGACCTAGATTGACTTTCTGTGTCAGACTCTGAACCTACACTTTTTGAGCCTCACTCCCATGTCTAAAGACAAAATGACTACAGCTTTTATGGTTTTTTATTGCCAATCATGAGGACAAGAGTAAATCAGGAAAGCCCAGGCATGAAGCATAGGTGGCCTGGCAAAGTGAAAAAGAAATAGAATGTATTAAAAGAGCTAGATTTCCAATCATCATTCATAGATTCAAAATCTTGCATATTCTGATAAGCAAGGAACATTTGGAATATTTGTTCAGTGAAAACAAATTTGAAGCTTTTGGCCGTTAGCCAGTTCTCCATCCCTATTCTTTATTAACATGTTGGTATTCCAAACAGCAATCCCTTAGTTGATGAGGTTATAATTGTATTTAATAATTAATCTTGAGACAAAAGAAAAATTCTATCACTGCCTTTGCAGCAGCTTCTGAGTTTTAATACTGCGTTGTGATTTTTAAATAATTTCTCCCTTATGCTTTGTGTTTCTTTTTTGATTTGTGGGGAATAAAGGGGTTTGAACTGTGGTTGTTTGGGTTTTTTTTCTATCATTAAATTTCAGAATAGAGTTTGACATCGGGAAGAGAAAATGGGAATATTAGTGCTTGTTCAGAACACCAGACTAATCAGCTACAGTTTTTTCTTCTTCCAGCAGATTGCCAATTATTTGGGCTCAGGAGAAAGAGGTCATCAGCTGTTAAGTGCTGTAGCATTTTGATGATATTATCATAGAAACATGGAATGGTTTGGGAGTTAGAAGGGACCTTAAAGATCATCCTGTTCCAAAATCCCTGCCATTGGCAGGGACACCTTCTGCTAGACCTGGCTGTACAAAGCCCCAGCCAGGCCTTTAACACTTCCATGTATGGGGCACTCAACACTTCTCTGGGCAGTATATACATAATTTTGTATTTCAGAAAAAAAAGATGAGTTTAAGAAAAACATTAAAAACCTGACTTTGATGAAGTGTGTAATTATTACTTCCTTACAAAAATAGAGGAGTGGTAAAATCCATAAGGTCCATGATTCCTGAACAAATCCATGGTCCATATTCTGCAGAAATAAGCTCTGTAATTATATGTATCAGCAGTAACAGTTCCTGACGAGGAATAAATAGTCACACAGACAGATCACTGACTACAGAAAGTTTATTGTGAAGTCTATTCACCACATTATCTAATTTAAGCTAAAGTCGGTGCCTGGAAATAACTCCATTTAACTAGCTTCAAAAAAAAAAAAAAAAAACCCAAACAAAAATACCCAAAAAAACCCCCCAAAACCCCCCCAAAAAACAAAAACAAAAACAAAAAAACCCAAACAAAGCCCCAAAAAAACCTGTCTGGAAGGAGATTTGCATTTGTTAATGTGCAAGAGAAAATATCTTCTTTTGAATGGATATAATGATTTATTTCAGAAATTGATTGGTTGTGCTTCTGAACATTCTAGATTTACTTGAGGCTCTTTCCTCTCTTTCCCAAACTTTATCCTCCAAAGACCTCAGTCTTTCATGCATTTTAGTCTTTACTATGAGTAAGATGTGTTTCATACTTTTTCTCTGTCATATATTTTTCTCTTTCAAGATTAGGTGATATGGAATCCCATGGCAGAAAAGACAGAAAGTATCAGAGACTTCTGGAGAGGCAGGAAAAAGCTTTTAAATGTGGGACTGAGGGAATGCAGCTCAGAGATGACGAAGGTGTGTGAAATACATGGACTGACCAGCCAAGGTTTACATGAAAAAAATGAGAAACTCCCTAGGGACTGGATGGCATGAAAAGTTTACTGCATTTCAAAGTATCACTGAGTTAATTGCAGCGTGATATGAAAGCAAAGTTCTACTTGCAAAGGTGCATGGGAAAAAGAGAAGATGGTACAAAAATATTTTTCACCTTTCCTGTACTCCTTGGATAAAGAGAGTTCTCAAATATTCCTCTGGATAAAAAAGAATCCTAGCTTTTTTTTCCTTATGAAAATGTAACTTTTATGGATTTTAAAACCATGTGGTCTTCTTCAGGGAGCTAATTTAAGAGGAAAGGTCTAGATAATTCTGTTACCAGTGAGAGTTAAGTTGGTTTCCCATCATTATTTTTCAGGAAAAGTCACCTGAAATCTGTGCACTTTGACTTTTCTCTTTCTCTGTCTTTCTTTCTGTATTTATGTGTCTGTGCATACCTATGCATATTCAAAAATGCAATTATATGTTTGTATTCATTTGTATATACACCCATATATATATATATGCAAATACATGTGAAGAGAGATATCTATTCCTAAGTACATTTATTACCTCAATAAACAGAAACTTCCTTAAAGAAGTCTCATTTTAATTAATTTTTAATTGAAAACACTACTGAAAAATGCATTTCATGGCTAAAGGCATATCATACCAATTTGGCAAAAACAAAGTCAGTTAATTGATCCCAGTTGCTATGATTTGAATTTCTCTCCCTCCATTTCACTTTTGCTTTTGGAAGTGCTTTCTGAGGTTAAAATTGCACATGTGGAGTAGGCCTGTATTTCAGCAAATTAGTTCTGTTAGCACAGTCATTAGGTTTAAATTTATGTGGACAGACCAGGAGCATTCTACTAGCCCCAGTGGATTCCTTTAGTTTAGATTCACAATTTGTGTAAGTTATGATAACAGTCTAATTAGTGGTTTGGACGTACAGTTTTCCACTTGGCAGATAGACTACAATAGCTCTTTCAGAAATTCTACTCATTATATCTTATTAGTATCAGGCAAGACAAAAAAAACCTCATTTCACAAGGGATTTATAAGAACTCCTACTGGGAAGTGTTCCTTTTTCAAATGACCCCTATTTATTTTTTCTGTGTGTCAGCTGGATATTTCTGGAATAGTGTCTTTAACATCAAATATAGTATGTAACAGTCAGTACCTGAAAATGTCAATGTCTGAGAAAGTAGATAACATTTCTCAAGCTAAAAATGCCATGGGGAAAAAAATAATGCTAATATTAGTATATTGCCAAATTACTGTATCAAAATGAAAATGTTTTAATATATTTGTCCTAATCATACTGCAAAATTCTAAATTGCCTTAAATGTAGATCTCATTCACACGTTAAGCTGAACATCTTGATTCTGATAGGAATTTTGTTTTTAGGTTCAAAGACTGTTTTTTGTTCCATTCAAATAAGTTTCAATTGTTTTTTCTTTAACTGGAAATTCATTAGCCATGAAAGCTTTGCACTTCTAATCTGTTTTTGGGGAAGCAGCCTTTGATTTTTTAATTGTCCTAGAATTGTCTTTTATTAATTCTGATTAGCTTTTATAGGACTATAAAAAGTCTAATTAAATGTTGATAAAATATTGACATTCTTAAGATAATTCTATGCAGTATAATGAAAAAAGAAAGTGGAAAGTACTGCTAATTCTGCTTCTGGTAGAGTTTGAGTTGGAACAGTTGCACCATAAGCAGAAGTTTCCTGTCCTATGGAAAGATTCAGCTCCTTCCAAACCACAGCCAGAGGGCAACCCAGCATGGAACTGTGTTAGGAATATGTGCCATGACTTGGTAGCTCTGGAGTACAAACAGCTGGATCTGGGATGAGCTGTATAAAGAATAATGTCAGTATAAGGTATGACAATTGCTCTTCTGTAATAACTTTCGCTTTTTCTGGGGGTTTTGCTGCAGTAGCTGGTTGAATTTGAACAGCATCAAGTATGTTGCATATGTTGGGATGTCATTGAAGTGGCATTCGTGTGAATTAGAAAGGAATGGGCTTCTGTGTTTCACACTGTGCAGCCAGGAATGTGTACATGATTTAGCAAGCCAAATATTCATGGACAATATACACACTTCAAATCATACAGTTGTCCAAACTTCCTGTGAAGTAACAAATCCAACTGGAAATATGTGCTATTTGTTTTTAGGAACAAATATGGCGCCTATTGCACGGTAAAGGATTATGTAAGTCTTGATCATAGTGCCCATTTTAGTGTCAACAAAACAATACCTTTGTCTGTATGAAAATAGAGAGGCAAAGATGCTTTTGCTAACATTTGTACTGGCCAATGACTCACACTGTATTTGAACTTTCTTGGCAATAAAACCTCTGAATGTACTTATGGTAAAGCACATGTGAGAAGACGGATTTCCCTGTTCCTCTGAAGAAGGGATGAAAGAAAAGTCTGTAAAATCAACAGTGCTCATTTTACCTGAACAGAGGTGATTTAAACAAATTTGCCTCATATCTTGAATATCTTTTACCCCCAAGTTTTTTTAGCTTATTTGTTCAATTTGATGAGCGTTTTGTTGTACTTTCTACTACTTCTGTGATGGCACTTATTACTTATAACCCACCTGATTTTGTAGAAAAATCTGCAAGGTGAGGAACAGCCATAGTTTCTGCAGAGAATCAGTGGAATTGTCCTAGGATATGTTCCAAATATAACTAATTTTTTTAGATGAAGAAATCTTTTTTGAAGATGTGCCTTCAGTTGCAATTTGCTTTGAAATGGGAGTGTTCCTGTATAGCTCAAAATTTTACTGAATTGTTTTTATCATAAACCAAGGCTCCTTGGCACATTGCATGTTGTTAGGGAAGTTTATTTTCTGATAGATAAGGGAAATACCTCATACATGTCTTGCAAGTGCATGCATTGATTTTTAGCCAAGTCTTGGGTAATAAAATGCCTCAAGGAGCTGGAGCACCTCTCCTATGAAGAAAAGCTGAGAAAGTTGGGGGTGTTCAGCCTGTAGAAGTGAAGGCTGCAGGGCCACCTTGGAACAGCCTTCCAATACTTAAAAGAAGTTTAAAAGAATAACAGAGTGTACTATAGTGATAAAACACGAGGTTCAATGGTTTTCAACTGAAAGAGAATAGATTTACATTGAATAGAAGGAAGAAACTCTCCTGTGTGGGGGTTCTCAGGTTGCCCAGAGAAACTCTGGAAGCTCCATCTCTGAAAGTGTTCAATGCCAGGTCAGATAGGGCCAGGTCTAGTGGAAGGTGTCCCTGTCTGTGGAGAAGGGGTGTGAGGGTGTGGACCTCGATCATCTTTTAGACACCTTTCAACCCAAACCACACCAAGATTCCATGTTTCTATGACTTTACTTCAACATTTCTATGCATGTGTGGTACAAACTCAGTTTGCTGGAGCAGTTGTAAGAAGGCTTTAATGAGTATCACAGCATCTTTCTAGTCTGTGTTGTTAACAATACAGAATTGCAAACCTTTCTTCAATTTTATTTCAGCAGTGAACTGCAAGTCTTTACAGTAATGCTTCAGGACAGAAGGAGGCCACTGCAGTCCTTCCCAGTAACACACTGCTAATGTTTTCAGTGCTTCAAAGTACTTGTATAACATTTTGTTGAATGATCACAGCTGTGGTTTCTGGTGCCATTCATGATCCATTCTCCATGTTAATCACCCCTTTGTATCCTGCTGATTGCCATTGTGCCTTATCTTCTCGTTTGACCTTGTCTCTCAGCCTTAAAACTCCTAAAATTCTGTGTAACTTTACCACATTTCATAATTGTTTCTTTTCTCTTGAATGTTCTCAGTACATCCCTAAGCATGAAAAAGGGTTGTACTCCTGCATGCTGTGTATTAAAGCCTGACTCCCTGCCTTAGGATGGATGGCAATGAAAATCCAGGTTTCAGATTCTCTACCTCGAGTACTTGGCAATGCCTGGTTAGAACTGCCATTCCATATGCCTCTGCCCAGGCAAGGAATTTTCCATCTTCTCCTTGGGTACAAAAAACACATATTAAAATTCAGAGGCCAAATTCATACCTCATTGCAGTCTGCAGTTTCCTCATGAGGGCACGGTGGAGGGGCAGGCACGGATCTCTTCTCTCTGGTGACCAGTGAGACGACCCACATGAATGGCATGGAGCTGAGTCAGGGGAGGTTTCATTTGGATATTAGGAAAAGGATCTTCACTTGGAGGGGTGATTGGGTGCTGGGACTGGCTCCACAGGGAAGGGGTCACAGCACCAAGAGTTCAAGAAGAATTGGACAATGCTCACAGACACACTGTGTGATTCTTGATAAATTCTGTTCCTGTTCTCTGCAGCAGTTGGACTTGATGATCCTGATGGGACTCTTCCAACTCAGGATATTCTATCATTCTATGATCTGACTACCTACCCCATGTAAGGCATTTATTCCTGTCTCTATTGTGTTCCTGAAAATACTTATGGGGAGGAGTAAGTGGGGGATTATTTCTTGTCACATGGGCAAAGCACCAGTGATGCTGTGTTCTGCTACACCTTGCCCCTCCATAAGGCCATGGCTCCCAGGCTTTGTCTCCCAGATGCTCTCAGCTCTGCTGAGTTTACGACTCTTGAAGAAACAGTGTGTCTTTGAGAGGCAGCAGATACAAGTCACAAATATTTATATCCTGGAAAGTATTTTCTGCATTCATTTCCTGTTCACTTTTCATAAACATTTCATGTTTACTATTCACTAAATATTAATAGCATAGCTGTTATTCAAACTTCTGTTTTGTTTCTTCATATATTTTTAGAAGAAATACTTTGGGCTGTCTCTACAAACACACTTTCCCAAAATAATTTTTTTCAAAGACTCCTTGAATCCTTTCTCTCTAGTTTTCAGTGTCTTGCTTATCTGTTCTGTTATTTTAAAATATAAATAATGCCTAAGAGTCATCCTTCTATTTCAGTAGCCTTTATAATGTTTTTCCCTAACTGTATCTCTAGACATTTGTGATTCAGAAATGAACTTGAAGCACTGTAGAACTATCTCTTACTTTGGATACTTGATAAACATTTGGCACCAGGAAAATTAATGAAGTTCAAGAAAATATAAAATTTACTCAAATATGAATTGCTTGCTGTCCATGTGAATTCTTCTCCCCACTCAACTCTTTCTACTTATAAACATGATCTGAAAAAACACTTTGTGAGAAGATAAAGAAGTACAGAACACATAGTTTAGTACTGTATGTATTTTTCATAACTTGAGTATTACTCTGCTGAATTAAAATACCTGTTTTCTTTTTCTCTTGTTTGTAAGCTGCAAATAGCAGAATTTTCTCCCGATTGTGACCTAATCAGTGAATCATAGTGGGAGGATTTTGCCACCTTCTGTTTTTTGTTCCTGATTAATAGTTTCTTTATCTCCCAGAGTTTTATGTGGTTTGCAGAAGCTTTTTAACAGTTTCAAGATGATCTTTTGATCATGAAGTTTCCAAAAATGTTCTTTTCATGTCTGGATTCAGTTTGGCTTCAAAAATATCTCGTCAGTGGCTTCAGAGGCCACAATGAGCATGATTAGATGGTATTTGTTGCACATGTCTAGATGGCATTTACCTCTAAATAGCAGGGGCAAGCAAGCTCTGCCTCTGGGGCTGTCCCTCCCTGTGCTCTGAGCCAGCTCACAGCCATGCAAAATCCAGCAGGACAAAAGGCAGGATGCAAGAGGTCAGGCTAGGGAGAATGTAACTGCACTCCTGTGTCTGCCCTTAGACTGTGGGTATGAGCAGGCCTCTCTGTCAGTTTACAAAAGGCAATATTAACAGATTCTTTGTGACCCCGGCTCCTCTCCTGCCTCCCTGTTCAGGGAGCCTGTGATGTGATACGCCAACATTACTGACAGTCAACTTGGCAAAGCAGGATGGTGATTCCCATTGAAAACGTGGGTGCCCCTCCAATCCCTCAGGAAGATAGCTCTTAACAGTGACCTGTATAACATATTCACACTTCACTTTGGAGACTTGGACTCCAGTGCATTTCACCACCCCTACCATGCTGGTTAACTCCCAGGAAATGTCCATTCATTCTCCAGAAGCTTAATTGCACACTGTGTGCTATTTCTTGACAAATAGCAAGTCTCTTAGTCAGCTCTGACAAAACAGTAAATTGTGGCTTCCTTGCTTAAGGCTTCAAGTTTGTCCAAGGATGACTTTTCCTGGTTTGACCCACATTCAGACCACCAGTGTTAGCAGTAATTAATTATGTGTCAACTTTGAGGAGAGTGATTTATGTCTTTCTCATAACATTTTTTACCTCTCTTACATTATGTTCAATGTGACTCTAGCTATTGATCTCTCTTCTAACTGTGGTGAGTTAAAAATCAGTGGCTTTCTGTATTTCCACATACTGTACTCTGTAGCAGTCATTTACCAGTAGGTGAGTTTGAGTGTCACTCATTTCAGTGAACATGAAAAGGTCTTCTTCCACTCAACAGTAGCTGTGATGAGGAATTGCACTCTTCCTTCACAATTTTTTTTTACTGGTTAGGAGGATTGAGTTGGGCTTGACTTATCCCAAAATCTCTTTGATAGCCATTTACTCCTATTCTCAGAGGACCCATTTTGCACAGTGACTCAACAGAGCATTTGGTGTGTATTCACCCTTTTTAAAACAAAATTACTGTATAGCTTGAACATGATTCTCATTGCTGTTTTTTTATCTGAGCCTGTTTCCACAGCATGCATCTCTGTTCCTGCATAATGTAACTTTTCCCATCAACTTGTGGGCAGCTGAGGAGACAGAGCTAAACAAAGCTCAGATAAATGCTATTATATGTGATGTACATAGATGTGAACTGGCAATTTAATAGTACCCTTATATTTTTCTGTGCTGTATAGGATGGTGCAAGCTGAATCTGAGAGAAGCTGTGCAGTGTTCACAACTAACAAGTCTTGAATTTAAGCTTGGTAATTTCTGTGGGTGCAAGAGGATGCCTCTGAGAGAGATGAAATAATTTGGTCTAATTTGGCAGCACAGTCTGATTTGGAGAATTTTAAGACTCAGATTTGAAACCATTTAAATGCAAAGCAACATATGTTTCACCAGTGGATTAATAAACTAAATTAAAGCTTAGCCAAGGATCTATATAAAATCCTAGAAATATTCATAGACATATTCTATAAGTATTACTTAAATTATATACTGAAACCGCTGTTAAAAAATTAAAATGCGACGTGTACATTTTTAAACCACTCTTAAAATATAACATCCTGTTACTGGATGGTTTACAGACAAATTATTGGACTCAATAGAGGGGAAATTCTTTTGCTTGTGTTATACAGGTCAAGTTTGATGATCGAACGGTCCCTTCTGGACTTAAAAGCTATGAATCTGCTCCTTTTCTGCAATGTTCACATCAAAGGTCAAATTTCCAAGACTGGAATATTTCACTGAAGGACCAGAAGCTCTCTAAGATGTCTTTAAAATAATAAAAGGGGTAGAAAAGACATAAAATAAGGACAAGAGAAAGAATACAAAATAAACTAAACTAAGGAATTTCTGTCCTTAACCTACAAATGGGATTAAAATGTCAAATATCAGAGCATGCCATGTGCTTCCAGAAGTACTTATGTGTCAGTGAACAACTATATCACACAGCTTAAGTTGGTCTGCTTATGGAATGACTCTCTCCTAATAATCATAATCTCTCACCTAACTAGACGCTGAAATTCCTCACTAAGAGGAATTCTATTTTGTGATTTGAATGTGTACATGTCACCCCATGTAAATACATAAGCATAATTAAAGAGTTACAGTGACAAATTCCCAGATCAAAATAGCTACTAACTATGTAATGACATTACCACAGTCTAGTATTAACCTCCGCCCTCCCAAACTGTCCCAAGACTGCAATACATCCTGAACAACATTTTCATTTTTAGAGTTCATGCTCTAATCTCAGTAGGAATTTCAGTGTTCAGAGGAAGTTTCAATGAAGATCACTCTAAACAAACGGGATACATGCTCTTGAGGCACCCTTTTAGACTTTGTAACTGTAACTTATTTTATAAAGAGATTATACATTAAAAATAATGTTCTCCAGTTTTAACTTTAAATACTTACTTGCTGACACTAAGGAAAAAAAATGCACTCAAAATGTAAAGAGTACAATCTATATCCTCTAAACAATTAATAATTTACATTTCTCATAGATGATTTATCAAATACAAACAGAAATCAGCATTCCTTTTCCTACATTTTGATGAGCTCAGCAATATTGCAACATTGACTTCTTTATAAAGGAGGATTTCTAAACTGTAATAAAAAGGGATCTACTAAAATAGTACACATGTTACTTATTAATTCCCTCCATCAATATGATCTGTATTTTGTGCCCCATTAACCTTCACCACCAGGCAAGGGTTTAATTTCTAATTTATACAACTGCTTTCTGATCAACTATCTGTGATGGCAGATAAGGCAAAAGTAGTAAGACATGATATTTGGAAGAAAAAATGCTGAGCTGGGGAGCACAGTGAGAGGTGTTTCATTTAGCTGACAGTCTTGCATATAACAATTCTTATCCAAAGACCCAAGAGCACTCAAATTTTATAGCCAATATGTTAGCTCTCTGTATCCATTAATGAAATTCAGCTATGGCTGCAGAAAAAAATCCAACATCCTTTGTGAATGTACACCAAGACGACACAGAAAGTAGATGTATAATTAGGAATCTTCATATCAGTGCAAGAAATATAGGAGCAATTAGTCAAGGGAAATTTCATCAAGATCCAAAAAAATTATGGCTCTGTGCCACTTGAATCTAGCTTTAGTACATTTGAATCTTACTGAAAGGATAATATCTCTCAGAATATCTGTAATAATACAATATTATGCTTCTCTTTAATATAACATAGTTTGTATTCTTTTACATAATTATTATCAATAGCAACTAATTACTGCAGAAAAATTCCCTGATGAGTGGGGCAGAGTTTTCCTTGCAGTGCAATGATTTGTGGTGTTTTTTGAAGGGTTAATAGTTTCATTTTTTAACTTAAAAAAATAGGATTTCTAAGAACTGCTTTTCCTACTAAAGCAGTCGAAACAATGCTGTCAGTCTTCTTGTTTTCCAAGGTACCTGAGCTAAATCCATTTTGGCTCATGTTATACAGCGTTTCAAAAATAAGATGAAGAATAGAACTCTTATTCTGTTTAAATAGAATTCTTTTTTTAGAAGTAGCTGTGATAACATCATAAAATTTCTTGCTGGGTTCCTTTCTGTAAAAACACAAAGCAGGTTTTGGTTTATACAACTTCTCTTCCTTACATGCAACTTCCCCCCTCCCTCTCCTTCACACACCCATATTTAGGAGAGGGAAATTCTTGACAGCGAGCCCTCAGTGGCAATGACCATCTGGCTTTGTGTTCACTGGTAGGTGCTAATTGGCAGTGGTGAAAAGTGGTGGTAATAAATGCTCAGCCCAGCGTAGCCAGCCCCGTTTGACTGAAAAAGAAATTTCTTTGAACTTTACAGAATTTTTAACAAATAGAGCTTTTTTGGGTTATAAATGCTTAGATTCTTACCAATGTTAGGAGCATACTGGCCTGACTGTCTGAGCAGCTTTATAGAGAAGGAAGAAGAATTTAAATCGTGGTACAATTGCAGCCATTAACATAATCTTTCTTTTAACAACTGCTGCCCCAAAGGAACAGTTTTGCTGTTAGTTTTTCTACAAGCAGAATTATGTTTCAGAGAAGTCTTGAGTGTGCCCTACACCTTCACAGGATGCCCCGATTTCATGGGAAGTGTCTCAAATATCAAGGTTTAAGAGTAATACGGGAAAGTGAAATTCACAATGCTACTTTATACATGGGTTTTGTATATAAATTGCACAATGTATATACTCAATAGCACATTTCTTACCCCAGATTTGAAATTAGTACCACTGTATCCATTAAGCCTACTCAGGGTAGGGAGCAACTGGCAGAATGTCATTCATTGGATATGGTTCTGACTTAATAGATACATTTTTTTGTTTTCTCAATATAAAGATATAAGATTGAAGGAAAGGTTCTAATTTGCAAGTGAGCAAAGTTTGAATATTATTTATTTGTATTTCAGAAACTACTTCACTTGGAATTATTTAAAAAGTCACAAGTATCTTGAAATATGTGTATTTTGTCTAACTTGCAAGCTAATCTGAGCCATTTTAGTGTGAGTCCTACAAAATTAATTTTAAAATCCTCCAAAAAATATCTTCAATAAGAGCATTATATTGTACTAAAAATTCATAGCATGACTTTCTGCAAATGTTAGACAACAAAACTATATTTATTTATATTTTATTTATTTATAGAATAGTTATTACTGCTGAATATTAAAGAAAAGAAAAATATTTTAGAATTTAAAAAGAAATAGTGACTTATTCTGAGAGCAGATTGTATGTGATTTTTATGTGATCTTTGTTGCTTATCAGTGTTCAACAGACACCTTGGGATTTCAAGTTAGAAGTCTAACTTTCACATGGAAAAACAGAAGTGAGACAAAATTTATCTTTAGTTTCTATTTCCAGCAATGATAGTACCCCTCTGCCCTTACTAAATCCTTTCCTGACTTATGCTTATCTTACTCCATGTAAGTTCAAGCCATAAATAAGATAATAGATGTAAATCTGAAATGTGACCTTTTCCCTCATTCAGTTCTTTTGCAAATTTCAGTAATTACAAGGAGAGTATTTCATATTTGTAGAACATGTTGAGAAGAACTACATCTTGGCTGGTAATTCTAGTTGCTACTGATATCAGGAAAAGAGCTTTTATCCTTCATTTCTTATGCCATTATGTATCTGATCCATAGAATTCTCAGCTAAGCCTCGGTTCTAGAAGACTAGAGAAAGAAAATCAATTGGTAGCTTTATATATTTGCAAAGTGACACTTGCTAGTAAAGTTGTCAGAATCTTATGTTTCTCCAGTTGGAAGGTTTATAAAAGCTGCTTCATCCATATTAAACTCTAAAGTGAAATAGGTTTGTGTGGGAGAGAACTTAATCTCAGTTTAACATCAGTACAGCACCCCAAAGGATCATAGTTCATGCCTAATCGAGCTTTTGCAGCACAGTCACGATCACTTACATGAGGAGATAAAAAAGATGCCATAACTTCAAAAGAGAAAATACTTTACTCTCTTCTGCCCTCTTTCCCTCTTACTTCTCTCTCCTCCCCATTCCACCCCCTTTAGAGCAATAAATGCACACTGCATTTTGCACATTCCCACAGCAGATATACACAGACAAATTTTCCTAGTGATGACCTTGTTTCTCAATACTTGAAAAACTTAAAACTGTGTCTGGCCATAGTTTTGTAAAAAGAACGGTCATAATTTTTGCAATTTCCATTTAACTTTTCCTATAGAAAACCTCAGTTCTGGCAGTTGGGAAGAGCACCACCACACGGATTATTTGGATGGTCACCACCGTGGCTCCCACTCTGTAATGTTTTGCATTGCATTAATGGACACAGTGTGCTCAGACCATCTCTATCAAAAGTTCTGCTTTTTTTTCACAGTACAATAATGTCTCTTGACCTCCTCACCTGTTCCCAATTCCCTGCAGAAATGTGATTGTATCTGAAGCTGTCAAATGGAAATTATGGCTGTACATTGAAGGTAGGAAATGTTTTGCAAGTCAGCTTATTTCAGTGTAGAAAAGTTGATGTTACCTGTTTTGCCCAAGCGGCCTTGCGCTGAATATCCAAAAAGACTTGCTAGGTCTCTCTGAAAAACAGGAAGAAAATTGTTATTTTTCCTCATGTCCTGTCTCATCTTGGAATGAATGAATGTGTTGAATCAATCCAATTGTTAGAGAATGACTGAAGAAGTTCAATCAGATAGTTTTTAAGGTGGGAGCAATGGGGGATTATCACCGGCAAGCAGGAATCAGAGCCCAAAACCAAGAAGAGAGTCCAGATTAGGCTTCACATTTTTGTCTGATGCAATGCAAAAAACACTTTCTTCCCAGACACGCATTTAATTTTCTTTGTAAATAGTTTTACAAAGAATAAATGAACAGATGTTATTATACAATAGTTCTGGATCATGGGTGTCTAGTTACTTTCATTTCCTTTTTGTCATTGAAAGATTATACCAGAACAGTTTATATCTCATGCATCAAGAACTTTAGCCAGTTACTAGTTTATTAGTGAAGAACACAACTTGAGTTAACCCAGTCAGTAAATCTAAATACTGCTAAATTGGTACTCTTAGAACAAACTCTTAGTTTCTTAAACACTGAGTAAAATATTTTCAGTTATCTAATAGCACAAGTAACCCTGACTATGATTGCCACACTCCTATGTCAACACTTTAATAATTTCTTTGTCTTTAGTTTGTGTGCTGGTGGATTCATATAAAGATTTTACCTAATGCTTTCAGTAGAGAATTTAAATGGGACAAATCCAAGACATCTAAATACAAGAAGAAGGTGGCTGTGTGGCCCTGTATAGAGTGCTGCTGTAATGCTTTCCTTGTGAAACCCTTTTTCATGTCAAAACTAATCGAACTGATGCTGAACAGGATGTTGGGGAGCCTTCCACAGAGAGTGGTTGTACACTAGTTTGATGGGACTTAGAGCAAAAAGCAAGTGTCACAAAGGTTTTTATTCCCAGATTTTGAGGGAGCTTTTAGAAAGAAAAAGAGTAGCATAGCTGCTTGAGAAAGGAAATAAGAAAAATCTGAAATACCCATGTACTTATGAGCGGAAAAAATCTGCTGTCTTTCAACTGCCACAACACTGGTAACTTTGTGATTGATATTCAGTAAGCACAGTCCTAAAAATAAATCAATGCACATTTTGAATGCTGTCTGTTTGTTACACATCCTTGTACAGTGTTCTGTTTTTTAAGTCCTGATAATGAAACTTTGTCCTGATTTTACAATTATAATGGGATTCCTAGCTTTAAAGTCACTAGGATTAACATCAGTAAAAACAGTTAAGATCCATACTATGAATAAAACGAAAATTTAAAAAAAAGAGAAATTGTCTGGAGTGGAGATGTGCCTTGAGTATGTAACATTTTTTTTCCTGTTTTCCATTGACTTACAGGCTATTATTACATGTTGCTGGTAGCAACCTTAAAGCCAAAGAATGGCTTTGTATTCTACAGTCCCTTTGGAAGTTAAGCTACTCAGAATGTTGCATAAATCAGATTTTACATAAGTCAGCCTTAATAAAAAGGACCACTATAACTGTGCTGTGTTTGGGGGCGTGCTATCCATTTGGAAACAAAGTGTTTTCCAGCCCCATGCAAGGAAGTGCCAGCCTGTCTTCAGTGCCTCCACAACTGTTTCTAGGGGATTTGATAGTTATAATGCATGATGCCTGCCAAGTCCACCAAATCTCCTGAAAAGCAGCTATAGCAATGAAAGATTATGTCAGATAAGCAAAAGTCAACTGTCATTGCAAACATCAGGAATGTTGCACTACATAATGGTCAGTGTTAGACACAACAAAGATTTAGCTGGAATTATTTGTGGTGATGAAGGAAAAAAAAATCATATCTCATGGGCATCATCACATGGACGTAACATCCTGGAAAATACCTGGAGAAGAGAAGGTCTGACATCAAACTCTGCATAAATCTCAGCTTGATAAATATGGGTATGTTCCTAGAAAAAGACAAACTTAAGGCATGTCAGACCCTGTTACAGGTCTCCGATGAGAATGTCATTCATAAATACCTTAAGTGTCATTAACTCATATAGTTTGACCTTCTGAAAAAATCAGAGTACATCTAATTCAAGTGAAACTCTACATAAAAAAATCCAGCTTTTCCTGCAGGAAAGCATATAATTCCATGTGATTACAGACCAGTTTTCAAAATTTGATCAGTTTTATTTTGAGGATTTAGAAGTGGGGAACCCAGTGCCCCCTCCTAGATTGCAACATGTTTATATTAAGAAGGAATAGGAGTCTTAGTTTCATTAATTTTTTTGGATCTTCACTTTATATTTCACAGCAAGATTAAAGTACTACTGATATTTTTAGTCCCATTTTATAAAGGATTAATAACAGCTTCAGAAAAACTATTAATAAACAGCATAATACACATTTATGTGCATTCATTTTCGTCTTGTTTTGACTCATTGCCTATGATGATATTAAAGAAATACCACAAGCATTACTGACAACTTTGGAAGTATCAGAGCAAACACTGTGATTCTCTCTCCTTGCATGAGTAGCATTTGGTTCAACATTCACAGTAGAGGCTGAAGAACTGAAGCAATCATACAGCGGGACAATTTCAGGATCTGTGGTTTTTAACTTAAACTATGTGTATCAATGAATACCATTTCAGGGTCTCTTTATTTGGATTTTGTTTAAAATGGATGAATGACTTTAAGCAGACTGAGTATCACCTGTATCCAGGAATAGTCTCAGAGAAATTAATGGGACTAATTATGAACTAAGGATCTAATTTAGGTCAGGGCGAGGTGACATAGTTTGATACTTATTTGGCCAGATTTACGGAGCAATATATTTTTGGACTGCTTTTTTTTTTTTTTTTTTTGAAAGTTAAAAAATTTCTGTGAAGACTACAAAAATTAGTCTTTAAGAGCAATCAACAGACCAGAATTGCCTGTGACCTCATAGCCAAGTAAAATCATCAACATATTCAAAATAAATAAAAAGATCTTTCTTGCCAGCACTCAATTGATCTTTTATCTTCTTCTGCTCTCTGAAACATCTCTTTCCTGATCTTGACAGAATATGGAAGTATCAGTGCATTTGAGCTATCAGAGAATGCATTATAAAGCAAAAGCAATTTTAATCTTTTGGATATAAGTAACATAGATAAGATTACTGGTTTCTGATTGATTTTTCCTCCTCATTATGAGAATATAGATATCAAGTATTGTTGTTGTTGGTTGTTGTTGTTGTTGCCAAGAGGGTTGGTAATTCTCATCAAACAAGGCACAAGGGATAATACTCTGTGAAAAGCTACTCCATGTTTCCCAATCGTTTTCTTGAATCTTCCTCTGGATTACCTGGTTCTCTCCACCACAGAGGAAAAAATTCTGGGCTTGGCAACTGTGATTCACCATGACAGTTGTACTTTAGGAAGCATATTAATCATTAAAAAAAGCTCCAATGATCTTTTGCAGCCACGCTCTTTCATTCTCTAGAAGTACATTAAGCCTATATAAACTCAGTATGCTGCTCAATCATTTTATTAGACTATTTGTTAGTAGATGGATCAGAATTACATCCTTACATCCTCAAGGGGCACTAATGTGATTTTGTCTTTGCCTATCTATTTCATTAAAAGCTCACTTCTCACTTCCATGCTTGAAACAAACGATCTGGCTTACCCGAGTAGTTCAGCCATACTCTGAGCACATTCTACTTCACTATGAGTAATCTAAGGAGCTGAAAGAAAATCTAACAAACGTCATTACAGAGTATACAGATCCTATTACTTTCCATTTCCATCCACTACACTGGTACCTATGTTCACCTCACACAAAATATTTTCCTGTTTTCTGAGCAGCCACCTATAACATCTATACGTAGAAGTGAGACCATCAGTTAGGCTGTTGCTTCTAAGTCAAGAAGTGCTTATTCACCAAGGGAGGAAGAAATACCTTGACAAATCAAGACTCCTCTAAATACCCAAGTTTTTTTCCAGCTGCTAATAGATATTGCTTCTCCTGCTTTTCCCTGCTCCCTGCTTAGCAACTCTGCAAATTTCCTGGGAGGCTGGTTTAGGAGGTGGGGAGGGAATCTACATTATAGAGGAAATGATCTCTCTATTGGCAAGATCTGCTTGAAACCACCCTGCTTTTCTGGTGCAGATTAAAATGCCAGCTCAAGCAGAGAGAGGGAAGGCAACAGGGTATTGCTGTTAGTATTTGATGCAGCATAAAAAGCAAAGAACTGATCAAAGTTAAATGACGTTGATGAAGCAGAAACAGGAAATGTTGTCACTAAATAAATAGCACAATGTCATTTGTATAATTAAAAAAGGGTAACATATTCCATGTAACTCTAAATATATATTTTTAAATTAATAAAATATTGGACTATGATTTCATATAAAAGTCAAGATAGAACTCATGCAGACCAAAAATCTAAGCTAAAAGTCATGGTCCAGAAAGACAGACATGAAACTAAGTATTCTGTTTCCAAAGGTCTTCAACATGAAAGTTGAGAAATCTTTAAGAGCCATGTGGAAAATTTCTGCCTGTTTTCAAACTCATGTTTTCAACTTTCTATGCATGGAAATGATCAGAAATAAAGGAAAGCCGTATATTTTTTACTGTAAGCAGGTCTGTTCCAAAACCAAGAAAACCCCTTATTTTTGAACTTTTTTTCATAGCCTGTTTTTCAGACATTTCTTATTAATGTTGTGCCTAATTCCTGAGTAGAATGTACCTTCTTTGGCATGGTATAAAATAAGAGCACGTACAGGATTATCACAAAATCACATTTGCAACACATGCAGCTGCTCACTGCAGACTGTGTGAAAAGGACACAGCTTTGCCAAGCAGAGCTCTTGCTGCTTCCAGCAGGCACTGTGAAATCCCTCTACATCTACAGCAAAGGAGCTTTCAAAACTCCTACCAACTCAGCCACTGGGGCTGGCAGGCTGTCCCTAGAAAATAGCCCAGCACCAGGTAATTTGGAGAATTTAGGCCCCAACTGGTTATTGTGCTCTTTATATAAAAGATCTTCCCATGTGGCAGTTTCTCATACCAAAAAAAATTGTAAATATAATGTTAACTCGGGTACAGATTTTTAATTTTTTTATTTACTTTTCATTTTTAAATGGTCTATCCATGAATTTAGGAAAAAGTGTGCTTCATATCTGCAAATGAAGTAACAGATTGTAAAAACATTTTTTTTCCTTTTTAATTACAAATCAGGCATTTGAAACATGAAATTTTATGTGCAAGTCCGTAAACTTTGATGAATTATTGTTTAAAGGGTCTGTATTTTGTCTCTTCACTGTTTAAATGCTTTACAATTTCTATCAATGTCTAGCTTAAGTTGAATAAATATTTAATCTAAATACAAGTAATTCTCAGCCAAAGAGTGAGAGTCTCCAATTTTGGAAACAAAATCCTTGACAAATAAAAAGCAATATCATCAATTAAAAAGTTGGATTAGTTTGACTCTAGAATTTATTTGCTTTCATTTTTTACTCTGTATTTATCAGAAAGTGGTTTGGTTTTCTGTGGAAATGAATTTAGAGGAAGACACAGAAGTCCTGTGCTGTATTAAATGGTCTTTTTCCCTTAGTTATTCTCTCATTCTATGGGGTTTTATTACAATTACTATTTTGATATATATATACGATTTTAAATCTTGTAACACTCCTGCAATAAGGTTTAGAATTTAATAGAAAATGGCTCAAAGTCAAATTTGGCATATGATTTGTACAAAACTGAAAATATGAAGGAGTGAGAGGCTGGGATCAAACCTTGGGATCATACTTTCCTTGGCTTATAGAAGATGATGGGAGAAGAAGACACAATTTTATGTCAATACATTTGATATCTTGGGCATTCTGGATATAACTGAGTGCAAATAAAATAAGAAAAAAACTCTTCTATCTACTGATATTTCAGCAGTTGAGGTTGGTGTCTATAATAATAGTTCACACTCAGGTGTGCCATAACATATGTTCTGTCAGGCAGTTAAAAAGGAGAGGAAGGGAGGAGAGAAAAATGACCTTTTCAGGTTGTTCAGACTCGCACAGGAAGCCAGTGAAGCAGAACCACATCAGACTTGCTGGACTCTGTCACAATTTATCACTGTTCTAGTGCAAACTTCACCCATTTTCTAACGCTGTAAAACCAGAAATCCACTCAATAGAAAAAGTCTTTTAGATAAAGAGTACTGAGAGACATAACCTACTGAGATTTCTCCTGTAACCATTTTTTTTTAAAGGAAAAGCAACTTACTTTCTTACTGAAGCAAGCAACTTTCTTACTGAATATGACGTTAGGTTTACCACCTCTAGCAAAAAAACAATACATTTTAATTTTCTGGTTCACTTACAATGCTACTGAACTTTTTATGCTTCTGCACAGCATGAGCATGGTCTCTACTTGATAATTAATAACATCCGCCTCCCTTACATGACAAATGATGTTCCTTAAACTGAAGTTTTTCCTTTCTACAAGTTTTGCATGAGTCTTTTAGGAAAAGTTTTCAAATGCTTAGTTTTGTGCAATTTTTTTCAAGTTTCAAACATGTATGAGAAAAAAGTTTTCTTAGCTTTTGAATCTGAAAAAACATGGTTTATTTAAAATTCAACCTGCTTCTCTTGTGGATTCTTAAGCAGAGAATATATGAATAAGAAGAATTAGTCTTAACAGCATGATGTGTAAGGTATTTTGAAGTATAAAATGTATGCATTTTTATAAAATGATTGACTGTCCAAAAGGTGTTTGCATTCCAGACTTGATATGTTTAGACTCCATAAATATTCAAAGAAATATCTTTGCAGTATACTTTTGACATGCAAAGTAACATCTCAGTTTTTAATTACAGGGAAACTCAGACATGAAGAAATTAAATGACCATACCGAAATCCACAAAAGCAGAGAAAGGAATTGAATCTGGAACTTTTGAATGTTAATGATTTGGTTTCATTTGCAGAATTAATCCTTTAATGTGTTGCTGTTCAGTATCTTTCATTTGACATTCCTGCAGTTTTTTTGGCTCCAAATATAGCAGGTTTAGAAAGCAGCAAGAAACTGTGTATTCATTTCAGCAATTGTGAAATGAAGCAGCAGGCTTGCTATTATTCAAGTGAATTCCATCTTTCTAGACCTTGAAAATTTTTTTTTTCACCAGACAATAAAATAACAAAATAGATGTCCATGAGCCATGGTGCTGTGTCATGGATGCTGATTGGAAGCAATGTGCTAGCAATTAGGAATCACATTTTCTGTTGAACAACACAATACATATAGTCAGTATTTTAGGGAGACTTATTGCATCTTCATAAACCTAAGCAATCCAGGTAGATTTCATCTCAGCTAAATTTAGCTGCTTAAATAAGTTCAGGCAGTCAGAAGTCCTACAGAGCATTCATATCCAAAATTTCACTACAGTGTATAAGGTAGAAATAACAAATAAGAAGCTACGTGAGAAAGAGATATGTTGTCACTGCATGGAGCAAAGAGGCAAAAAAATGAAAAGACAAATAGAAAGATCTAAAACATACTTGGTTTTGTATGTGTTAGTTCCATTTAAGAGGTAGTTATTCAAAAAACTTGCTTCCCTGGAGAAAAAGATTGTTAAGCAGTTATCCTCTGAGAATTATGTAGCTGTTGTTCTGTCTATCCACCTGTTTATATGTGTTCTTTTCTTGTTCTCCGATATAGAAACAAACTTTACAAATAAAATCCTTTTTCAAACTTTTGATTTTAAATTTGATGATTATTTAACTTTAGAAATTATCCATATGAATAAAAATTACAAAAAAGGAAGTAATTGATGACTGAGGACTGAGGGAGACTGAAATGCATGCCTAAAAGCAACTTGTGGATCACAAAAGTAAAATAATTATTAATTACTTTGAGTATTTCACATTTTATTTTTATTATGTTTTTATGAGGCAGGAATTTAATCCAAAATATCCAGTGAGATTTGGAATCCCATTTTGCTACCTGGTGATATTAAAAATATTACCCTTAATAGAAGGAACTCAGACACGAAATGTTATGTGCTATTTATAAGGTGGAAAGAAGTGAGGAATTCCAATCCCAAAAAAGTTGCATTTTCAGGCAATTTGGTCAATGGTCAGCATTCTAAACGTTACTATGAGCCTTTACAGTAGACTAAAGTTCAGGAAATGTAAATGAGCTCTTGCTACCAAGGAGTCAATCAAATCTGTATGGCTGTGAAAACCCCACAGGGATGAAGGGCAGTCTGAGTTAAGGAGGAGATACAAATTAAAACCAGTTTTCAAAACTGTAACTGATTATAATTTTTTAATTCTTTCCAAATGCTTTGCATTCTCTATCTTCCAAGTAACACAGAATGAACTTACACATTTATGAAGAACATAGTTCCAAAATTAATACAGTCTATAGAATATAATTTTTGATTTGAATTCACAACTTTCAGAGTACCAGCAGTTGTAGGGATTTGTTCCAGGCCAAATCCTGTCCAGAACATTAGCAGCTACAGCAGGCTAATTTCTAGTTTTATTGACCAGTGGTTAGTGTGACATGTCTGGGCTGAGTCTCATTTTCAGCAACATTTAATGCCCTAAAATGAACGTGTCATCTTGTCAGCTACAGTGAAAAAAAGGACAAATATAGACTTGATTGCACACAATCGTGTAGTTCTTGTGAACAAGGTTGATGGTGTTTGGATTTTTCTTTCATCAGTACTGACGTACATTTCAGCACCAAAATGTATGCTGCCTCTCTCTCTCTCTCTCTCTCTGTGTGTGCTGCTGCTTCTAAAATTAACTGCAGGTACATAAGTCAAGCAGAACTGATCACTTCTTCCACTGATGTGGCCATGGAGGCAAAGCTGAACAGGTCCACAGACATAAACCACCTGTGTCCATCCTCTCATTGGGACCTTAATACTATTATCTAAGCATTTAATACCACCTGCTCTTAGCTCCTTTGAAACCTTCTCTTGTTTCACCTTCTATTTAGGATGTTTTCACATCCTATCCTAAAAACACAATTACCTGAAATGACATTCCTCAATTTCACTGTGCACCAATTCCATCACTCTGTGTTGGCTCCTCTTTGGCATATAGCTTGCAAATTGGTTTTGGCACCAAGGCACTCTCCTTCCTTTCTTTTCTTTGTCCAAAGGAATGTGGGCCACTTTCTAGTGAATTCTATATGTACTTCTTGTTTCTTTCAAACAGAGCAGTCCTCTTCACAGCTATTAATTTCTCAACAAAAAATAGGAAAAAAAAACCCCAAAAAACAAAACAAAACAAAAAGACTGGGAAAGGTGATGATAGCGAATTATTGCTCAGTGAAAGACATTTTTCAGATCATGGGTTTTGGGAGTCCAGGTTGTGAGTCTTCTACAGAAATTATAAGAAAATAATTGTAAGATCCTGAGACATTAAAAATCTGGGAGAAAATATGGAAACCTTTACCCTAAGACAAATTCCTGAGAATATCTCTGGAAAGAACCAGTTCAATGACACAAGCTTAAAATTAGGGCTTTCCAAAAGTTAAGCGCCAGTGAAAGACATCTGTGAGTATGCAATTTTATTTTTAGGGAGATAATTTAAAGATATTTTCAAAACAGAATATTAGCTGTGGAAAATTACTGGCCCTTGAACTGAAATAAATAAAATATGACCTCCAGTACCAAATAATTCCTCCTATCTTACAGCTATTCAAACATAGAAGTCAATTGGTCATTTGTTGGGTGTTCAGCCCACAGAGAAATAAGCTCCCAGCTATGGCTGATCAAGATTTATGTGTTTATAAATATATAATTTTAGTTGGCAGGCTTTTTTGATCAAGCACACCCTTTTTAAAAAAGAAAATGGCACATTTCCATAAAAGTGACAAGAAATAGTAATCTTTCTCAGACAGGCTTCCATTTTGCTGAGTGTTTCCGTCTGAGGGGTTGAACATGGGAACTGTGTGCTGGATCTGGGGAGGTCCTGTGAAAAGTGCTATGTGAATAACTGTACTTCAGTACTTGAAAAGTGAAAAAGTAGTTTTGATACTTTAAAAACGAAAATTAAGTTTCAGGTGGAATAGAATGCGAAATTCTTTTTATCTGTCCCCGTGGAAAAAAAAAATGTTTTTCCTGAATGAAAGATTACATCCATAGTGAATCTCAGAGTAAAGGTCCAAGCAGATCTTTGTCAGATAATCCTCTTGTTTGAGGTGAAAATGTAAAAATATTGGGCCACAGATCAACTTGATGCACTGGCATATTGAAGAAAAATAACAAACAAAAAAGCAAGAGGAGTTCAGATTTATGATTTTAAATAAAATGTTGACATAATTTACAGTTGGATCTCTCAGCTGTGGACATCTAATCACTGATGTAGTGGATTAGGACAGGAAAGATACACACTCTTGCTTTAAAAGTTTTATGAGTCTAATCACTTCCTAGATTTTTTCCATGAAAATAGTTGTACCTGAAATCATTCAATGAATTCAATATGAATTTGCCAGCAGACAGCAGTCACTGGGATCAGTTTTTATAACATTAACATGAATTCCAGGAGCTTAATTTTGGAATAGCTGTAGTTTGATACCATGGACTGGTGCCCAGCAACAGCAGGAGCATGTTGGGTGCAGTACTCAGATGTAACTTCCAGTTTAGTTTCATCCCAAAGGAATCCACTTTGTATCTTCTCCCATTCCTGTGCAATGTAAACCAGGGTGTGGTGCATGAATCAGAAAATTCACTCCAAAAACATAGTCTCAATAAGAGCTAAGTGTTCATGTGGACAGATGCACACTGAGCCCACCCTCCTGTTTCCCCCCAGGTAACGTGTTAGTGCAGTCAAAGCAGGGTACAAATACTGCTTAGTTCCTTTCCTTCTATAACATTTACTTTTTTTATTCATAACCATCACTTTAATACAGGCTACAGGTGAATCTTCTCAAACTTGAGCATGCCTTGACCTTGAGACCAGAAATTACCTATAGTAAGTGTTTAGTCACTAAGCAACTCACCTGATGATATGCAATTACAGAAACCTTGTTTCGTAACATTGCCAAACTAGTGAACTGTAACACAGCCAAGGTATTATTAGACAGTTTGAAACTTGTAAAACACAGAGGATGATAACCACACCTCAGGACCTCAGGATTCTAGGAAAACCTTTGGTCCACATTTTATGTAAGTGGATGTGACCAATCTGCTCTATAGTTAGTTATCCCTAAGCTGTATGGACACAGGTTCTTGTAGCCAGAAAACATCTCCCAGTTCCCTTAGCACTGGAGATATAATTCCCAATTCCACTTCCAGCCCTGGCCTCCCTTTGCTTGCCCTCAATCTCTGGAACTGGTTCTGCCCAAATAACACCTTCATTTTTCACTTTGGACTATTTTTTTTACTGTACACATGCAAAATTTGGGTCTTTATCTGGAATCAGTTTCCTGAAAATTATCATCTGTTTTGGGGAAATTCCCAAGAAAAGGATAAACAGGTTTAAAACTAGAAAATACGTGGTTCTTTTCTAACACCGGGAGTAAAATTTTTCTGTTTCATTTCTTATTTTTCTGTTACTAAAAAAATCCAGAATTTTGAAGCCCAACCCAGCAAATCACTGAACATTAACTTAAAGCACATGAAAGCCACTGTTAAAATCAGTAGAACTGTTTGTAGTCAGAAGGGAAAATCTGTTGCCTTGGATTATTGGAACAGAAGAAATTTATTTTATTTATAGTATTTTCATTTTTTCACAAATAATACTGCAACTAACTTGATGCAGCCCCAAAAATTTTGTTTTGTGAATTTAAGGCATAAAATAGTGGGTTTTGTATGAATGTTAATAGAATATTCTATTAATATACTTCTCATCAACAGTAATAATTTCAGGATATTTGGTGTTCTTAGCTGTCCCTATTAATAGAAATTGAATCAAGTCATTTCACACAACCAGAGAAGGAGGCCATCCTGTTTCTGGCCTTTCTGATGATGCAATAATTTGGCTCTGAATCCATAGGAAAATTTAACTGAAGGAGTAAGAGCTACACAGACTGCAGGAGTGATACATAGGAACCAAAATGAGAGGGTTCCACATTTTACAGAGCACTTCTATATTCCAGATGATTCAACAAATAATATTTTAATTATTGTTATTTTTAAAACTTTATCATAGCAGCTACTATGGTAGTTATGCTGAGCATTAACCTAGCACAGCAACACCAGACTGTCCAACTTGCTGCATTGTAAATCAGGGATTCCCCCAGGCAGCCATAATTTGTCTGTCCTTCTGGTTTTGTCTACTTTAACTTTTCTATTTTAAGGACTACACATGTGCTTTGTGTTAGAGTAGGGAAGTCATAGCAGACTAAACTACAGTCTATAGTGACTTTGCCTTTTAGGTCGTGCCCTTCCTTGGTCTTAGAGGAAGATGGTCACATATAAAAACAAATTATGATTCAGAGAATCCCTACAGAGACATTAACCAGAGAAATGTGGTTTTCACTGTGCCTTCACCCAATGTACTATGTCCCTGTAAAAATAGTCTTGTTCTGGTCTAATTAATTGGCTCTCTAAACCTTGCCTTGCCCACTACATACAAAGTGGTTTTGTAAATTCAAAGGACACACGGTCCTGAGCCACAACATTTATAAGATCATGGCATCCAGGGATGGAAAACAACTAATACATCATCCGGTACACCTCCCCAGCAGGGCAGGGTAGCCTAGTTAAAAATGCCTCAAATAACATGGCTTTGACCACATCCCGAGCCAGCCAGTCCACTGCCTCATTCACCCTGCTGCTCTGAAGCTGCCCTTGATTTCCTTGGTAGCTTGTTTCACAGCTCCAGCCTCTAACTTTGAATTCAGCTCTGCTACGGATATGGAAAGGGAGCAAACCTCCCTTGCCTGAGGACAGCCTTTCACACACAACAATTGCTCACCTCCTCTTTATGCTTTTATCTCATTATTGCTCTTTTGAATTGGGGGAATTTGTCTAGATGA
This sequence comes from Acridotheres tristis, assembly GCA_037013685.1. Lineage (NCBI taxonomy): Eukaryota > Metazoa > Chordata > Aves > Passeriformes > Sturnidae > Acridotheres > Acridotheres tristis. The sequence continues at coordinate 8,664,337 of CM072885.1, forward strand.
AATTTCTGTATCAGAGCCTCAGGATTTGATTTTGATGGTTTTCTCACATCTTGAAATACTATTGCACTTTCACTACACAACTATAGCACTGGAATTCTGAGTTGTTCTTCTAATGACTGAAACCATAGGTTTTGCTACTGGAACAATGTAATGTGATTATGAAGAGGGCAGTATCTCAGCAGATGAGAGTAGTATTTGTACAGCCTTAATAATGATATAAATGAACCTGAACAGGTAGACAACATATTTCCCTGAGATAAATTATTCACTTACTTAGTTGTCAAATGGACTGAAACTCCTCTTTCACTTCCTCAGGGTTGTAATTTAAAGGATTTACTTAATGCTGTTTGATACCCTGTCCAGGGATTTCTTGAAAGCTGAAGTTGTTGGCTCTTCAATAAAGAAAATTTATTAAAGCCCTTGGTTTCAGCGTTCTTTTGTTTCCTTTTTTCTCTTTAAGTGAATGTGTTGGTGGTTCAAATAAATATCTGTCTAGACAGATGCCAAAAGCGAAATCCAATGATAAAGACTTCATAATAATAATAATAATAATAATAATAATAATAATAATAATAATAATAATAATAAAGCAGATTAAAAAAATAATTTGTGGTGTAAAGAACACCCAAGTTCTGAACGAAGAGCCAGATCGCCAGATCTTTTTGTTTCAGCTACCACACAGCAAAGTGCAGTCAGTCAGTCAGAGCAGAAGTTCCCTCACACAGAGCGTGGGTGCAGGGAGGGTGTGTGCGTACAGTAAAGTGGCTGGAAACACAGCAATGGATTTTGTGGTTTTCTCCTTTGAAAGCTATCATCTGGTTAATGCTGGGATTTCTGAAGACCTCAAGGGAAATAGATTTTTCAGTTCTCACCACACTGGGGGCTCTTTTCTTGGAGAGGTTTTGTACAGTCTGAAAGGTTTGAGAACTCCTTCCCAAAGCTGCCCACGGCTGCAGTGAGATCAGCCACGGCTCACCAGGAGCTGCTGCAAAACACTGGGGATTTGTGTGCTCCAGTGCTCAGCATCCCAGCACCTGGGTGTCAGCTGCCTGACAGCTGTACAGGGATTCAAAGCAGGATATATACCTAGGAACATCTCTAAGCCAAGGCGAGAATTAATGCTTCAACCACTGTGACACAGAAGTGTATCCGCTAAGCTTCTTTGTGTGCTGAAGTTGAATAAGGACAGCTCACTTCCAAGCACACTCTCTGTTAAATGCCAAAATGATTTCCTTAGATTTACTTCACCTTTCCCTCAGGTTTTGGACCCACGTTGCTGTCACAAGAAATCTAATACATTCCTGAAAGCAGATTATGTCCCACTGCTGCAAATGCCATAGCATGTACCAGCTCTCTGTGTTTGGGATCTGTCATGGCATACATCTTCCACTACTAGGAGTAAAAATGCAAACTAAGTTTAGCCCAGAACTCGTGTCCAAAACTGATGATGTAATCATCTTGCTCAAACAGGAATGTGGAATCTTTTAGTGGGCAATAAAATTGGTATTGATTTTTAAATATTCTGCATCAAAATGCATTTGTAGCTCTAAAACCTGCAATTGATTTGTAGTAAAAATGGTTCATTTTTTAACAAATGCTTTTCATTTCAACTTAAGATTATAATTGCATTAAATGATGGTCATAGGCTTCAGACAGAAAAGGTGTTGGTTATAATTTTGCATGTCTGATCGTGGAAAGATATTGTCTACAACTGTCTTCAACAGTGGGCAAATTACTTATTCTTCTGTAGAGAAATTAATAGCTAAGAACTGAGGCCACTAAATGGCACCTTTAAGCCATAAAATATAATCCTTTCTTAACTAGCTATTTTTTTATTGTTTTGCCTCCTTTTTAAGTAATGAAGAACCAAGACAAAATCAACTGGAAAAAAAAATCATGTAAAGGGAGAACTAAACAGAATTTACATTGATAATTTGGGACAAAAAAGGGCATCATTAATTTTTAATAAAATATATCCCTCATTCTGAGTTAATAGGAAATATCTAATTACTTAATATTAGACTTTTGACGATTACATTTTTATTTCCTGCTCAGTGATCAGGATAGGAAATATGTCATGCCATATTTCATCTTCATCTTCAACTAACAATTAACTGTTTCATTTATTTTTTTCTTTTGAGAGACTTCAGTAATTATTTAGTAGCAAAAATATCATCAAAACTACATTCCTCTAGAGAAATCAGTAATTTGATTTTCATCCATAACTAACCGTACAGATTGCTGTGACCCATGCATTAATCGTAAGTCAGGCACATGGAGTTGATTTCAGGAATAAGATACACTGATATGCCTGGTTTTTTAGTCCAACCTATATATGTTAAGAAGCCTGAATTTGAAAAAATAAATATTTATTCCTGTTTTTTATAGGTTAGCCAAAATATCCACTCTACGTCTCAAGCAGTATTGACATTCACCTGTAATTACACATAGAAATGATGTTACTGCAAACACTAATGTTCCAAGGACAGCATGTTTCTATATTTACCTGTCAAAACCCTGTGCTTCTGGAGCTGAGGGATGTAATTTAATTGAGACTCTTTTTCTTCTTCCAGAGCATTAATTTATCATGTAATTTTGCGGCTAGTTTGAAGTACAGGTTCATGTTCAATCAAACTCCTTTGCTTAATGAATATTGTCTAAATTTGATCTTGGATCAAAGAGAATGCACTGTGTATAAAATAAGAGAAATAACACTTCCCCCTCCGGGAGATATCTCATACAAACACTTCTAGTTTCACACAAGGTTAGGGTCCAATACTTGATGACAAAAGCAAAGAGCTAAAATACTTCTAGTCTGAAAATTCCACAGAAGATCAAGTCATTATTATTTACTGCTATTTCCTTGCAACAAGCCAAGATCTGGCAGCATTCTTCTGCTATCAGTTAGCATATCCTCCTGAGAGTCACTGGTCAGTGGGGTCACTGAAGTGGTGGTGGTTCTGCTCCTTTTTCACTGAGATTCCAGAGAATATTATTGAGTGACTACTCACCTGTAGGATCAGCTTTTTCACTTTCTTGTTGTGTCTTGTCAGCGCTCTTAACAAATGTGTCCACGGAATTTTTATGGGTTGACTGGGAGCTGGGATGCTGCAGTACCTGACTCACAGTTAGGTGTGACCATTTCTCCCAGTACAGCTCACATGAGGGAGTCAGTGGCCAGTTTGCAATGGGGAATGGAGCAGACATAAAATCTCACCTCAAAGGCAGACATAAGGCAGAGGTAACACATGATGTATTATAGATCTTTCCTTCAAATCCTACCTCTGTTGTAAGAATTTTTGTAAGACAAAATTTGAAAGTCATCATGTCAATATGAACTGAACTGCCCAGTAGACAAGTAGTGGCATAAAAAAGATTTACAGATGAAGCACTGTAAAATAAGTTGTTATTTAAGTGCCTTTTAAATCTTCTTGTATTAAACAAATGAAGATACCATTACCTGTGTGTTCCATCTACTGCAAGTACTGTACTAATGCAACTACAGGTACCATTAACTTTGGTGAAGGCCACACAATTCCTTTTGGGGTGGCTCACCTTCTTTAGATCTGCAACCATAGTCAGACAGACAGAAAGAAAGAAAGGATTCCTGCTTTCGTTCAGTGTATTGTCATCAGAAGAAGGAAGCAGTTTTGTAAATTTTAAACCTGGTTTCCAGTTATGGTTACGGCAAATCTTGGACCACCCCAGCTTTAAATTTTCTAAACATTTCATTTTGCTTTATGGTTATAATGTTTAGAATTTGTTACTAGTACTAGTAGCTGCAGATCTACTTATTTATGTCGGGCTCCTGTGTTTACATTTCTCTATCAGTTAAACCAGTTCACACAATATGTCAGAAATATTTTGTGTTAGAGTTCTTAGATTTTTTTTACAGGCTCAACAATTTTGTTACGATTCCTCTGGATTTGCAGCAGCTGTAGCAAATCAAACTATGGTTCACAGATTTCACATAGCAACTCACAATTTTTAGTTCTTTTAATGGACTTCTTTACTGTACATAAAGACTGCATATGAACACAGAAACCTTCTTTTCCCCCATTTAAAAAAACTTATCATCTTCCTCTGTAGGATAGTGTAATTATAGGGATTCTACACTGTCAATCAAATATAGAGTTTCCATTTGAATTTTGAAATACTCTACTTACAGGCATGTTTTCAGGCATTTTTCCCCCTTATCTGTCAGCATTTACTTAAATGACAATTATAGTACTGAAACAAACTCAGGTTTGACAGAGATCTGTAGTATTTGCCTTATTAAACAGAAAATAAGGAGTAAACCCACCTTGTTTGCTCTTCAGAGACCCTTGTACTGCACTACATGAGAGCTCCATAGCCCTGGGGCTTTGTGTTTGTACTGATCTAAGACTGAATCCTAATATTTGAACATCTGTGTTGCCATCCTTCTACCTACTCTTTAAAACAGAATAGGAAAAAGCCTAACCCCTTGGGGCAAGACTGTGTACCTATTAAATTGAAAAGATGCTGAGGTATAGAGCTTGACTGCCTTGCCCGAGGCCACACATTTCTCTTGGGTTGAAATTGTGTGTACCTTTCCACCACTTGCTTTGCTACAAAACTTGTTGTGTAAGGCTGTAAAGGCTTGCAATCCTCACACAGCAATTTGCAAATTATAAAGAGAGGATTTACCCTGTGAGGACAGAAACTTAGGGAGAAAAAAAATCTATCTCCTGCATGTACTGATATCTGAATTTTCCTTTTCTATTGTTAGGCTACTTTCCAGTGCAGGCATCTTTCCCCATGCCCAGCAGCCATTCCCAGATTTCTTGCTGACAGCCAAAGCTTGAACATTGAGCAGCATCTCCAGCTTCTGCCTCTGTGCCTTTGCCCCAGCCCTTCCCTCGGCAGGCAGGGAAGGAGCCTGAGGCACCCACACAGCCCACCCTGCTTGGGAATCAGATTTCAGACAAAAAAGCTTTGTCCTTGGGCACAAATATGAAAATCAGCTTGTTTGGGTATTTCTGACTCCTCTGTAGTTCTAGCCCTGGGTCACGTTATGTTTGTGAGAGCCAAGGGATGTGTAATGGCTGGGATGTGTGGGGTTAGAAATGCAAGTGAGTGCATGTGAGCTCAGGTTGGTGGGGAATTGCCCTTATTTGTATGTGTGTATTTGTTTGAATAGACCTGCTGCACCCTACATCTTATCTAAATACAAAACAAGGTCCATGGCTTCCAGCAGCTCCCTTGTCTTCCCTCCTTCAGCTCCCTTTCCCCAGCTGGAAAATCAGAACAAAACTTTAATGTCGGAGAAATTGTTTTGAATTTGCCACCTTTTTGGTACCATCTCAGGATAACCAAAGTGTACCTGTTCAGTCTGTTAAGTATCTCAGATGCCAGCTGAAGGCCAGGAAAATTAATAAAAACCACCAAATAGCAGCTTGGAGAGGAGTTCTAGAGAGAGGTAAGATTTGAGATTTTGCACTAATATTTGCTTTACTCACTGAATATGGTTTTAGCTTTCTAGTGTGAGCTCGCATTTGGATTTTTGTGTCCTTTTTGATACTATATATCATAAATAAGAAGAAGTATTAAATTTTCCACAATGAGATCTTTCAAAGAAAAAATTCCATTTGGACTACCTCAGAATCAGAAATGTTTACATTTTGTAGGTGTATGATGACAGAGAATGAGTCTGAGAAATGCCTTAATTGTATGTGGGGTGGTTTTGATTTAATTTTTTTTTTTTTTAATGCAAATATTTCAGTAAGAACTCACAGTATCACAACCAAAGGGGTCTTCACTAACCTTAACAGGCACCAGATCATGCAGCTTTACAGAAGAACTTAATGGCCAAAGGCACAACACCTGTATGCCTCAGTACTCCAGAAAAGTGTCAGTAATAACAATCCCATCAGGTGGATACAAACTCATCTATGCTGAGGTCTGTGCTTGGAGGCAGAGTCTGCATTGCCTTCTCAGCTGACAATATCTCAAGTCCTCATGCTGAGCTACTGCCAGACAGCTGGCACATCAGCATAAAATCCTCTGCAACCTGCAATTGTGTGCAAGAATTGGAGCAAATAGCTGTGTGATTTAGCTTGTGCTCCTGTGGTTCAGCTGCTGCTGGCACAGCTTCCAGCTGATTCAAAGCAAGCCCAGGTATGTGTACATGACCTCCTCTTGGAGAACTAACAGGTAGACATGACCTGCTCCCTGCCCCTGATTATACAGCAGCCTCCAGGAGTCCTTGGGCACTCTGTTGATTTACTTCTGTCCTTTCACCAAAGCCTCATTTTTTTTCTCTACCCTAGTAGTTCATATATTTTATTCTTCTTGAACAGATCTGTCCTCTCCCATCCATGTATCCTGCTATTACGTTTATTAGCATTTCATTATATTATTGTTCTGGGTTCTTTTCAGTTTGCTGGCATACAGACATGTCTTATTAAATCTTTCTCTCCAGATATTATTATCTCTGGTTGCCTACCAATTTTTCTTTGAGTGCATTATTGTCAAATGCATATATTAGTTTTCGTTTTCCTTTCTTTGTGATTCTTTTTCTGTTAAAAAACAGTGAGAAGTATAAAGACTTAACATGACTTTAATGCTTCATCCTATTTAAAAAAGTGCAATTGTTAATGTCTAAAATGCACCTTGCATAAACCTGAATGATTATATGCATGAGATCTTAATTACACAGAACTTTATTCCTTAATTAATGTATTCCAGACATCTGTAGTTTTGATGTATAAAAACCTAGTTCTTGCCATGGGTATATTTTTAAGTCACACATGTAAAAAAGGAGATTAAGTTAGTGGTGTAAGAGGTAGCTGCTTAGCACTTTTAAATCTGATGCTGTTAATCATCACAGTGCTTTCATCAGGCTTTTATATTTTTTTTAATACTGCCCAATCCTATAGGCATCTAGTCAGATAAATAAATAATTTTACTGACATATGTAGATGATAGTAACCTTAGTTCCAGACTCAGAGACATTTAAAATGTGAAGGGGAGAAGCTACTGTGTAAAAGCACATAAGGGGGAAAAATTGTAAAAAGCAGATCCTTTTTCTTTAAAGTGAGAAAGTGTATACAACTAGAATCTTTTTACCCCCATCCACTTAAGAGCATGCTGTTCAACGGCGCTAAGTGATAATGTACCTAAATGGTTAATACAAGGGTTGATCCTCCTCTAAACTGAGATGGAACAGAAGCTGAAATGACTTTTGGAAAGGGAGGGGCAGGAGGAATTCTGCCCCTTCTCCAGGCGCTTTACCCCGTGAAACCACAAGGCAATTGAGGAATGGGAGCCCGGCACGTGTGTTAAACGCTCCTGGAAGCAGGCAGTGCTGAGCATTGCCCAAACCCTCCCTGAACTTTCCCAGTGAATACAGCAGCCTGACAGCCCGGCTTCCCGCTGCGTGGATCTGCAACTCCAGCAGGGAATGGCACTTCTTGGTTTTAATTAGCAAAGGTGAAAGGTGAATTAAAGCTAGCTGTTTGGCAAGTCAGAGCAAGGGGCTCAGTTCTGAGGAGCACCAAGGAGGAGGGTGCTTTCTCCTTTTTTCCGTGTTTTTTTTTTTTTTTTTTTTTCCTCCCTCCCTCCTTCTTTGAATGAATTGCCTTGCAGGAGGGACTGAAAATACAGCTTCTTCCTGAATCCACTGGCAGAGTTATAAAGACAGCTCAAGACACAACACTGCAGAGTAACGCCTTGGAATGTCCTTGCACTTTATAAACAATTGTCCTAGGGAGGGAATATTTTTACATGACATTTGCACAGCTTGACAAGTGGCTAGCTGAGGCTGTGCGCTGCTCTGATGAACGCCGAATTTCCCACAGAGACACCCCACAAACTGACCAAAGAGAGAGAATTAACTGCACTGGCAAACTGGAAGTGGAAGTTGGAGCCTTAAAAACAGCCCACCAAAACAACAAACAAACAGCAGCAGCTCAGTGAAGAGAACAAGAAATTCATCCTGGGCAGGATGGCATCTGCTCAGGACCTTCTAATCCTGGCACTGTATGGCTTGTTACTAGAGTCACCAGCTGGATGTCACACAGCAGATACGAGGCAACCAAGGTTACGTCTGTCACATAAAGGTAGGTCAGTGTGTCAGCTTTTTAAAGACTTTATACTCTGCAAGTTCACTGACTTCACTGAATGTATTGCATCAGGGTTAAATTATGGTCCTTTGATAGAGTTAAACATTCCTGTTCAGAAATCTTGTGAATTGTTTCCTTGTACTAAACTGCATCTTAGATTAAGTTTACTGAATTCTGGGAGACTTAAGGTACTTGGAGTCATGATTTTAGACTGCTGAAATATTCTTGAACCTGAAAGTGTGTTAGATTTGCATGTCATTCTCTCTTAGTCTCCATGCTGCAAGAAGGCTGCCAGCTCTCTTAATGAGAAGGAAAGAAATGGAGAAGATAACCTGAAATTATTGCTGAATAAATGTACATCATGTAACTCTTGAACAATTAAATGTCTGTTTCGCTTTTAGAATTCTATCTGTCTACAAATATAGCTAAGGCAAAAGGACTGAATTCCTGTGCAACCATATGATTCATTTTCTAAACTAGCAAGTGTCATCACACTATAATTAAAATGAGTACCTGCCAATGTAAGTCTGTTTGCTGTTTGAGTGAGTTACCCAAAGGAAAAATGTTATTTTTTCTGACATGTTTATGTAGAATACTTATAACTTTTTATTTTTGCTTAAAATTATTTAAGCCTCAATTACCTGAAGGCTGAACCATTCTTCCTTAGCTCCTTCAGTGTCTCTGTACTGTCCTGGATTGCATGTGATTTAAACTCTTCCCTATGATTTGGGTTTAATCCTGTATATATATATATAAAAATACCTGTGCATAGCCACAGCATTTCAGTTCTCTGCAGCAGGACATACATTTATAGATTATATACTTAGACAGGTATGACAGATGATCATTGCAATAAGAGAAAAGAATGTAATTGTGCAAGATAAACTTATTGGCCAATCAGTAATGATTGGATATTACCTCTTAAGTACAGATGAAAATTCTTTTTTGCTGATATAGTTGGGAATGAGCAAATTCCAATTTACTCAAGAACATTTCAATGGTTATACAAGTGATAACTAAGCTGCACCAGTGTGAAGTACATTAGAATACCTATTTTAAGAATGGCTAAGATTTAAGAGCTCCATGTGTATATAGCTTTACTCTAAACAAGGCTTAATTGTGTTTTATATAGCAAGCTAAATTACCAATTATAAGGAAGGGAGAAGCTGAATAGGATAATTGGTCTGAAAGTCTTGTAGGAAGCTATAAGAAATGGAGTTTGATTTTACAGGGCAGTGAAATGTTTTAGAGAAAAGTATTTTTCATGAAAAGCTGTCTTGTAGGTAAACAATTAATTGCTCTGAATGAAATAAATTATACGACCCCTTTTGACATATAAATCACTTTTCTTTTAACCTATGGTTTCAGGATACAGTAGGAATGAGTGCCAAATGCTAATTGTATAATCCTTTCTCATCTCTTACTGTTGAAAATGTGCATTTGAATATTGATTTATTTCTAGATCTAACTGCTAGGGCTATAATTATTACTGATATTTGTTTGCTTCTGGTGGGGTAAGGGAGATGAGAAAAGCACAGTAAATGAGACAAATAGACCTGGTGTTATGTTGGTTCAGGACTTTGGCTTAGCTGACAGTTTTGGCATACTCCCCACTATGGTGCTGTGACTATTAACTACTTCTCTGCTCACTTGTAGTATTTGCTTTCTGATGATTGGCATTAGTGTACATTTCACTGCATGCTACTTCTTGTTTCAGCAATGAGCCAGTAATTTGGCCATAACACATCATAATTGTGATATCTTCAAAGAGATCTTAAAACATCCATTTCTCACAGAGGGCCAAATCTTACCTGCCTGATGGCAGTTCCCTCAGATCTAGAAAGATCTGTCCTCATGAATTCCCTACCACAGTCACACGCATCACTATTTTATATTACACCTCATACAATACCCTCTCACATTTTTCATATTTAGGAAATGTGACTGATTTTCAAGCATGTTGCAGTCAGGGAGTGCCTGACCATACATCCCCAACCAAGGGTTGGAAATGGCATACCTGCCTTCCACCCTGGGAACAGCTACTGCAGCCCTCCCAGCCAGAAGAATGTAGCGACCAAGCATGAAGACAATGAGCAAATGTCACTGCTGTCCTCACTAATTAAACAGGAACAGCAGGAGGGACCCTCATCTTAATTGCATTGCTCCAGAGGAAGGCTGCTGTGGGTACCAGGGAGGTGTGGGGTGGTTACAAAGAGATGGTCATGTACCCTCTGTATGAAGGTGCTTCAGCCTGTCCTGTGAGTTGCTGTTCTGGTACAGAAGATGAAGCCCATATGTGTAAATTTTCACTGTGGAGTAGCTGCAGCCTCAGATAAAAATTTCACTGCAAAGATCCTGCAACATGGAAGTCAGCAGACCTGCCTGCCTTTGGAACTGCAAATGTTGGTGGCTAATTGGGGTTCAGGCCCTTGCAAGATAGGCTAATGCTGGCTGGAAAGTTAAAAGCTTCTGTGATGAGTATGATGAGGTTATGGACATCAGAATTTTTCTTATGGAAGGATATTTAAGACCAGTCCATATTAAAGTCTTGTTTCCTTAGAGTCAAGAGAATGCTTGCACAAATGAGAAAGAGAGTCTCCTTTGACTTTTTTTCTAAATTTACAAATTATCATTTTGAATCACTTTTAAAATGGTGCTCAATGAAAGTGAGTTAGTGGTCTGACAGTGAATGAGAATCTTTTGCTCTCACAGCAAACCAGAGCTTCACCTGCAGTGCACACGTGTCTCCAAACCCACAGCAACAAGATCAGGTCCTAACCCTTGCAGAGGGGTCGCCTGATGGATGGGAATACCAGAATCCCCCTGCCAATTAAGGGGTGTATTGTGCAACCCCTGTTTGACTCCATGGCCATTTACTCTGCTTCAGTGGGAGTTAATGAAAGTCCTGCATTCATGAGCTACTGTTAAAGCTGTCAAGTCAATGCAAACTGTAATGGTGATTTTTGCTAAAGTAGATGATGGTCTTTATTCACAGTAAACTCAAATGTGAATTTTGCCCCTTCTTTATCAGATGAGAATTGATCTCATAACCACCTAGCAGTCATTTTATGATTCTAAGGTCGTTCTTAGTAAGTTGAAATAGGTTTATATCCAGAATTTGAAAGTGTTTTCCTCAAACCATTACCTTGTAGAAAATTTATACTGCCATTAGTACTTCTTCTGGTATTAGCATTATGATTGCACTAAAGGTCAGTGTTTGAAAATGACCAATCAAGATCTGTGTACTCAAATAGCTTCATGTTGATTTTTAGAGATAAAAATGTGTTATAGCTTATTAATACTAGAGAGAAATAGATTTTTGCATTATTAAATTATAGGTTGACAAGTTCATTTAAAAATCATTAGCTCATTTTACATACAGTACAGACTCTGGCTAATGAGGTGTTAATGGAAGCCAAGCTTCAGACCCTGTTTTTTATAGGCTGCTGGTTAAATTCTTTCCCAGTATCCCACAGTCTGAGTTCTTGCAATGGGAAATATATAATTAAGGTGAAATCAGCACACACTGCGTGTTAAAAAGAAACTATTTACATTACAGATTGAAATGGATTGGGTTTCCAGAGGACAGGAGGGATATATTTTTATAAGCCTAACAGAACTACACTGGAAGCATGTGAGCCTGAAAGGCCCATGAAGGATGTAATTGTATAATTCAAGCATTATGCATGGTTTTCTTTGTATTTCTAATTGGTTTGGGAATTTTCTTCTTTTCCTAGTTCATAAATATGGTAAAGAACAAAGGTAATACAGTATGAAAATGAGATGTTGGGCATTTAGAGTGGTCTGTACAATTCTGTTGCTGCAATGGAGTCTGGTGCAGCTACGTGCAGCAATTTGCACATCTTGAGGGATCTGTTTTCTGTTTTATCCACTACATTCTCTTGAGTGACTCGAGGGATTTTGGCATTACCTGACTCAGGTTGTCTATCTATGCACTCGACACTGCTCTTGAGTGAAAGTGTGGTTAAGAAGTTCTGCCTGCCTTACCCATTGAAATATGTCCTTTTACCTGTTGTTGGAACTCCTTGCAACTTTCTACAGTAGAGTCAAGCTGCAGCAGGCAGAAGGAGCAGACTGAACTTTGAAGGAAATCACCTGCGTTAAAAAATGTATTATCCAAGCACAAATATTTCAAATAGTAACATGCTGCTAAAGAAGGGAGAGATGAAATGCTTCAGACAAAAACTGATACTCTCCATGTTCACAGTCAGATTTTAATATCTAAAATGTATAATGTAAAACATTTAATATAGAAGAATGTAGGGGTTTTAGGACTGACTAATCATCTTGGAGGTCTGCTGAGGTCTGTTATAGCAGAAAAAAAGTTTCATTGCCTTTTGCAGGAAACACAGTTTCAGCACACCTACTTAACTTTCTTGATATTTGCAATTTAGAATTTATTGTAATTAAGACAAAGAGTTTCTCCATCCTTATCTATGATACCTTACTCTGTTTTCTAGCTAGAGGGCAGTAAAATTTACTCAGGGGCTAACAACTACATTGAGTAACAAAAATGTAGGGAATATTTTCAATTAGTAATCACCTGGCCACATAAATTATAGCTAATTAATGACTAGCCACATAACTCAGAACTGAATCATGACTGATTCAATTTAATGCATGAAAATGTTTTTTACGTTTTTTAACAGCTTTCCCTGGTTTTGAATGACTAGGAAAGAACAGTTTTCCTACCAAAGGAAATTCAAATTAAATAAAGATGGTAATTCATGCTAGATATAAATCACCTTGACTTTGTACCAAGATAAGGAACTAACTTGTGGTCTTTGCTTATATATAGTCCAGAGAAGACTATGTACAAAAAAATAGAGGCTATCATATGTGTACACACACACACATGCATATAAATATATATGTATATATCTGTAAAATATGTGTGTATATATATAACAGACTGACGTTTTTGTATTTCTTACATTGAATTAAAGAGCAGTAAAATTCCAAGGGAAACTGATGGTCTCTATTATGGCTCCACATCTAAACGTGCTTGGGTATAAGTGCTGATAACCAGAATTATGAGTGTTTGGAAAAAACACTTGATGAGTTATGTTTTTTAATTTTGAGGCTACATAGAACTCAATGTCAGCTTAGAAATATCTTAGGCAAGATACACAAGCGTCTCTAGGCCACTTATGAGGCAGATAGGAGAGCTTTTGCACCTCCCACTGGATAAGGAACTGCTTGTCTACCAACATTTAGGACAAGATTTAGGTTTATTATCTATCCATATCACAAAAGGTGACTGCTAGGAAGTTCATGAGTGCTTACAAGTAATCCTAGAGTGACTTGCTCACTGAGACAGGAACTTTTTGGCAGAGAATTCCTGCTAGCTCCTTTCATAGCTGCATTTTGTTGACAAAGGCTGCTGTAAGTATGGCCGTAGCAGAGCTGGGAAGCGATAAGCGCCACCGCCAGGGATGCAAGGACCAGACTGTTTGCAGCCTAACATCAATCACTTTCTGTTCCTGCTTTAAAGAGCTCAGCACTAGCTGAAGGTGCAAGACCAGAATATCCTGCATGTTGCTGCTTCTCTGCAGCTAACTCCCAGCTTTCAAAGTGATAACACCATCTGCTATTTTAAACTCTTCATCAGATATTGTACTCATCATTATTCCACTGAAAGCAGGCATTATATTTGACTTAAATGAAAACAGGATTAATGCTATTTACATGATTTACAGGATGGTGTGCAAAGGTGAGTATCTGTACTAGGCCTTTTGAGAAACTCTTGATCAATAAACATACTAAAAGTGTGCAATAGAAATATTATGTATTATTAAAACTGCTTCCCTGGTTTCTTCATGTAGCTCAGCAAATGTGATGAAGTTATAGCATGCAGACACTGTTAATTACAAAAATCATCATTTCTTGAAGAAATTCTTAGCCTGTAGGGATAAAGATAGTGATCTTTGTTTTACAGGGAAAAAAAGCCCTCTTGAGTATACTATTTAAAATGTTTTGTGTTAGTTAGTTAATGTTTGGCATTTAGTTAAATCAGTTAAGAATTCAGAATTAAACATGAAAGATCATGTTTAAAAGGAATGAAAATATTGCATTATAAAAATATATATAATATACTTTAGCCATAATTTCAAACTCCTGTTAAGAAAAGACTTAAATAATTTTGAAGAAACAATATTTGAGAAGTTTTAAAAATAAACTCTGTCTTCAAATTGGTGAAAATTTTAAATTGTCATCACCAAGATTCAGTTTGAGGAACTGAATCTACTGAGCCTATTGCATATATAAAACAAAGGAAACCATCATGATTCTCTCAGTGCACCGTTTTAAAACCAATGTGTTTATCTCACATTGACATATTCAGTTTTTCCCTTCATCTTGGTTCTTCTGATCACCCTCAAGGCTCTACAAATTCTTATTTTGGAAGAGAGATTTCTTGTTAACAACTTCAATTGAAAGCTGACTTCAGTGTGCTTTTCCTCTTTTTCTTCTTAGTTTAAGCTATAAATTGATATGCTTTCATTCATGCTGCATCCCTTTGTCAAACCATTTTATAGCAGTCTAAAGACTATTTTTTTTTCCCTTTCAAAACAATGTAAAACAGGAATGTGCCATTATGTATTTTTTTTTCTTACCCTGTCATGATTTTCCTACCTATAAAAGTCACCCAAGCAAAAGTATTTTAAGATAAATTTTGTTTGGTGTTTTTTGAAATTCTTTTAAAACACAATATTGCAAACACAAAGAGTGGTTTCTCTGGTTTCTCTCAGGGGTTCTTTGTGGCATTTTGATGCTAGACCTCTTCAAAGGATTTGTAAATTACAGCACACTGCAATCAAGAATCCAAATGCACTGTTTAGCTGCACTGCTCTTGGTGAATGTATAATCTTAGTGGCTGTCTTGGGGTGACATAAATCTTTGTTCCTTTTCTAGTCTACTCATTCTTATTTTACCTGAAATTTAGAGGACCTCCAGAATGTAATGGCATGTCAAAAGTTCCTTTTACAGTTTCTGTGCAAGTATGTACAGGAGGTCTGCAACCACAAAGTTGTCAAAGGGATGCCTGCCAAACATCTTGGCCCTGGCATGACACCCAGCCTGTGTGTGCAGCCAATAGCTGCAAAGCTTGAATTGCTCATGTAGCTGTGAAATAATTTTTGGTGAAATAATAGTTGAATCTCATCTTTAAATTACTTTTTATTAGTCTCAGGTGAAAGCAGAGAACTGGCTGTTGTTTATGTCATGTCCTTCTACCCTGTCTCACTAGAGTACTTGGTGTGCTTTATTGTCTCTTCTGTCAATCAGAATCTGCTCAACTCTTATTAAAAGTTAACAAGAGTCTTCCAGTTACATGTAACGATCTAAGATTTGTTCCTGAATGCAGTGTTGTGTTTCAGACTGAAATTCATTTGCCCTGTGGAAGTGCCAACCTTTTCTATCATGAACTCCACAAGATCAGAATCAATTCTGTGTACCAGGAAGCAGCAATACTGCATCGTGTTGTCTTTGCTTTTCCATGGAGAAGCACAGTGCCATAGCACTTTCTGAAACTCACCTGCCTGCTCCTGGTACTTAGACCTCCAGTATCAAGGAATGGATTAAAAACTGGCTTTATAAACATTTGCACGTTTCAAAGTCAATGTGCAATAAACATTCTAATGGTCAAATGGCAAAGAGTAGTTTGACATAGACATGTAACATTCAAAAATTATATTACCAGTCTTGGTTGAATTTTCATATCAGAAATTCTTAATTGTGAAGGAAGCCTTCTAGTCAGGAAAAATTATATGAGAAACATGAGATGTGTCTGCTTTGTGGAATCTATCACAATATAGTTCAAAGGATCTTTATCAATATTTGGTTTCAAAATACAGAAAAAAAATAAAGGCCAAAAATTTCATTCATGAAAAATAAAAAACCACCCCAAACTCAACCAAGGAATGTCCAGTAGCCAAAAATGGGAGAATGACAAAAATATCACTAATAGCTTCTTATATCTCTTTGGCCTGAGCAAAAGATGTTCCTTATTTATAAGAATTTGATGACAGGCAGTATACAGCACTCTTCAGACTGTGATTTGGCAGGAACAGATATTGAAAAAGTTGTTTATGATCCTTGTGAAATCATATTGCTAGCATTTTTACTTCATCAGTAATGAAGAATTTCAGGTTTTAGGAGATTTGCTTGTTCAACATTTGCAGTTTCTCTTTCTATATTTTTTTTAAATCCTCAAAACTCCCCAAAAATATATTTACATACAAACATATATTCTCAACTCATGCTAGACTTCTCTAACATGATGATGGGTCTTCTTTTTTTATTTTTTTCCACAAAATAATTCTCTAAGCCAAGGGACCAGTGCTTGGAATATAGGCATTCAGTGAAAGAAGATTTAACTCCTCTTCACATCCTTAATGTATCTATTCTCTACTTCTTCTGTGTTTATTTTCATCTAAAGGATTCCTGACTTCATACTGTGAAGCAACTGAAGCTTCTGTGGGGAGTCAAACAATGGGGTTTTTACTGTTGCTAAGTTTGCTTTATAAGCTTTTTCTTACAACACATTTGTTTAATAGGCCTAGTAAAATGGTGAATGCAGCTGTAAATATATCTTTTATTTGTTGATGTGCAATAAACACATCACAAGGATGTTGGTCTTTTCTTATTCTGATCTTCCTGACACTAGTGAAAGGAAATTGTACAGAATGAATGAAAAGTGCCTTAAACTGATTGCAGAAAACAACAGTCCCCACATACCTAAGGGTTAGTACCTTGTTTCTCTTTTAACAGATGGTTTCTCCCAGCAGTGTTACTAAAACTTAATAATAGCAAAATAATAGGTTTCTTGATGTGAGGGAACTATTCCAGATAGCACTATTCACTGGGGTCATCCTGAAGGTCATTTTTCATCCAGAAAGCTAAAGGTTAGCAAGTATTGCTCAATTCCATGAGCTCCTGCAACTCTTTATTTATGATTAAGCTAAGTGCTCTCCTGTGGGTGTGTGGTAAAAGCCAAGAGTAAAGGAAAATAAACCCATTCCTTTATATATTAAATATTTCATCTTAGTTGATTGAGAATGGTATGATGCAAAGCTTGAAAATATGTGCTGTCTGGGAGCCCAGAAAGACATAAGCTGTCTTGGAGATCTTGTTCTTATTAATGCTGTTGCTGAGAAAATGTCATCTTTACGTGCCTGTGTTTACATGCAGTCAGTCATTATTTTCTGCTTATCTTAGGCATGGCCATGTCCTCCTGCATATTTTCAGGTTACTCAAGCATCTGGGATAGCAGTCATTTCTAAACACACTGCTGAGAAGGTGTTAAAGTATTCAGCAGGTTCAGCACTTATTATAGCTCATAACCAGGCTGTAAACAGTCCCAAGCACTTTACTGATTCCATCGTATTCCTTGTTGAGTGACTGCAGCTTCTGTGGTTTAACA
The DNA here is from genome assembly GCA_037013685.1 of Acridotheres tristis. Classification (NCBI taxonomy): domain Eukaryota; kingdom Metazoa; phylum Chordata; class Aves; order Passeriformes; family Sturnidae; genus Acridotheres; species Acridotheres tristis. The sequence goes on from CM072885.1 coordinate 8,681,863, forward strand.
CTCAAGCTCTGCAGTGGGCTATTTCATTTCTAGAACAATTGAATTCTTGTAAATAAAATACTTCACGTTTAGAAGTCAAAGTTACAGTAAAGTGTTTCTCTAACAACAACTTGGAATGCAGTATCCTGTCATTACATTTTACTGCAAAATATATGAAACCTTTATTACAAAAACAGAATAATTAATAAAAAAATAGAACAGAGGCCTTATTTCTCTAATTACGATAGCAAACCTCCCATAAGCTTTTGTGACTACAAAGTTGACAGGATATTCCTTGCTCCTGACCTTACTCTCTGAAAGAGGCAATCCATTTGGTCATTGCATTTCACCTGGAGATGTATTTCTGTCTCTCTTGAGTTTAGAGGGAGAATAGTGGTCAGCTTAAACCAGAGTCTTTACATTTCAGTAAAAGATGAATTTGGGAAAAATGTCTGATGATAGGTCTACCATGTTACACATGCAAGGATAAAACCCTTTGGCTGAGAATGACTTACTGCAGAGTTTACAAGCAGCAGCCCTATTGACTTGATAAAGTGTAAGTGAAGATGTTATTCTTTATTTATACTTGATAAAGTAGAAGTGAAGATATTATTCCTTAGAAGCATGTCTTTGATCAAATACTAGAAGAGGATGGAGGTGTAATCATTTGAGCAGTGACCTGAGCAGTGTGAGTTGCTCCCAGAGCTGCTGGACACAATTGTCTCTGGACCAGAGCAATGACTGATGTGCTCTGCACCTGCTTCCACACACTATATGCTGATTTACATTAAGCATGCTTAGGTTAAGCAGCTTTCAGAGCAGTTTAAACTAAATTGATGTACTTTCATATTGAAATATGTGAGCCATTCACAGTTGTCTGCCATACCTCAGCTACTCCTTAGGAAAGAAGCAGGAAAAAACTGCTAGAGGTTAGACACAAGCTGTGTAAGTTATTTCCACTGCACACAAAGTGGCCTTAAAGACTGTATCTTAAAACTTTAGTTCTATAAATATCTGATCTTATGTGTGTACTTTAAATTATACAAATTGCTTCTTTGATTAAAAGTTAAATTGGGGGTTGTTTGCAAGATCAAAATCTATGGCACAGATTCTTTGAGACCATCCAAGTAATGTGATTGATTAAAATCAGTCATGACAAAAGTTGTTCTATTTTGCCAGTACCCCAGGCATTATAACTTGAAACTTTGAAAATTTTGATTTATATGTATAATTTTACTTACCATTTTATTCTGTGTTTAAACACTTATGGAAAATCTTGAGAATTGCAACTTACTCTCCCTCTTTGTCATAAGGAAAATGGTATTTTCAGAAGATTCTTCTTTAAGGCTTTTATGGAGCACTGTAATATGTGTGGGTACATGTCATTTAGAATTGTGAAAAAGATTTTACAAGTGGTATATGTGGTCTCTTATTTTCTTGACATGGAACAACCCCTTACTTTCTTAGGAAATGTAACAAATTTCTTCATGTATCAGGTTAATGGATTTTTTTTTGTGGTTTCACAGTTACTGCTTTAATATGTAAGAGCACTAAAATCCTTGAGCTGTAAAATTAGATGTCTGGACTGTTGAAAACTCCTTGTACTTTTAATTTAAGAGTAAAACAAAACAAAAAACTTACAGCACGGAGATTTCAAAATAATAATAACTAGTGTTTATAAATTCTTGTGAAACATTTCCTGAAGTGTGCTGTGAATTTGATAGCAGCATAGAAACGCTTTACCTTGGGATTGTTGGAAGGTAACAGAAATATTGACATGTCCTGATATCTGATAGCAGTGCCTGGGAATGTTGCAGGACCCAGGAGGAATATCTGAGAGTTAAACTTGTCATGTTTTAGCATGTTTTAGATTTTAAATGGTGTATACTGTAAATTAACATGCAGAAAGTAGTTTCTAAGCTATGATGAAAAGGCACTCCAGGGTTTTTCTGAATTAGTCATACATTATCTGCAGGACTGTAGCCCTGCTTCAGCCTTGCTGGAGTGGTTTGGCCTCTGCTTTCAGCTGCTCACAACATGGTAAAAGTTTCTACAGGTGTTGATTTCTGTGTGAATTTCTTCTCAGTGGTTTTGCATTCTAAGTGTCTGGTCCTTCAGTCTGTAAGGTCTGCTCTTGCCAGACATTTTAATTTAGATGGCAGAGGTTAGCTATTACAGCATCCACCTGAGCACCATAATTATGGTTGCAAGCACGTTACAGTAGCACGGGGAGGGAATGTGTTTCTGTTGGCATCTCGGAGTCCTGCAGTTAATTTCACAGGAATTGTGACAGTGCTGATACTGCTTACTCACTACAGGATTGTTTACAGGCTTTTCAAAATGTATTTCAGAGTACTAGAGTGTGGAGGTAAATCCTGAGAGCAGGTCCGTAATTGGATTTTAAAACCTTCCTGATCTTAATGCTGTTGATTGGACAAAACTTGCTTTTAACCCATTGGTTCCTAACCTAAACATAATACTAATTTTTAATCCTCAAAAAGACCTCACACCTGCTGAAAATGTAGAGGATGAACCCAAGTAAAGGCCTCATAACTGATGGCTGGTTTCTATCTTGGATGGTGAAATCCACAGATCTGATATGATGCTTATAGAAGTTATAGTACCCATGAAACTTGTCATTTAACCAAATATTCTACTTCTTTTTTGGGAAACCAAGGCCTTTTATTTCACTGAGAGGTTTTTTTGTTGGGTTTATTGGATCACCAATAATGTCCTAATAATTAGATTTGAGAAATCTGGATTCAATTGAAATTTTACAGAAAACTTTCAGCAAGCTCCTGGGATGCTCTAGTATTTAAGTTTTGCTAAATGTCATAATTTGCTTCCCAATAGAATTATACAACCTACATGGAGAATAAAACTTCTTTCCAACTACCTCTTGTTTTCCCTCTTGAGACTGAAATACCTTTGAGTAGTGTGACACAGGCAATAAGGAATATGAACAAAGACATGCCTCAATAGCAGACTATCATTAATGAAGGTAAACTTGGAAAATGAAAGATGTATTCTACACTCCCATAAACTTATATCACATGTCCCTTGGGTTTTTTCTGTTCTTTCCTCTACTGAAGTAGTCTGAGATGTTATTTTCTTTATTTCTAGCTTTTTTAAGATCTTAACTTTTTTATTAAATAATTTAATTCTTCCAAAGTCATACTCACTTTTCCTCATCCCTAATGTTTTCCTACTGCAAATAGAAGGATATCCCAGGCACTAAGGTCCCCCTTATAGCACCTATATCCCTCTCATGTAGCCTTCAACAGCATTTCTACAACCCTTTTTATTCATTAAACACTTGGCTCTCTAGGTGTGCAAAAAATAGCAGAAAGATGATTGTTTCTGCATGGGCTTGTTGACCAGTTAGGTTGCATGCACTAATTGACAGGTAATTGTCCTGCTAAATTGTATTAGTTGTCTAATGATTTTGTTCTCCTTTTTTAAGGGGCTAATGGAGTATTTCTATTCCTTAGCTGCTGAGTTTCAGGAAACTTGCAAAAACTTAATGGTTTTTACACTGCCCCTACTCCTCACTCTTTTCCCACAAAATTTAAAATTGGTCAGTGGGATCTCGCATGGGAACATGGATTGTGTCACCAATCAGCAGAGTGCTCCAGAGCACCCAATTTTCTAAGGAAATTAGACTTGTTTGTATCACAAGGCAATCAAATAATTTTTAATGTGATAAATCATTCCTCTCCTTTGGTCCTTCCAAACTGATAATTCTGTATGAAGTCAGATAACTACTGTCATTTCAGTGGCAGCATAATTGTCTTTTCCAGTAGTTCGTATGGAAATTCCATACTTCTGTGTTGCAGGTAGCTGTTCCTGTGACATGCACATGATATCCAATCATGATTTAGCCTGAATATATTTTCTTATTTCATGAATTAAAGGCACTAAATCCGAGTTCTCAAGGATTAAGAGAATTAAAATTAATAAAAGCATGGGGTTTTGTTTTGAAGTTTTTTGGCCTTTAACAGTGATTGAAGACAGTGCAATAAATGAGTACTTGGAAGCTTTTTTCTGTGCTACTTCTTGCTTTCAGATGGATCAGAATTATTATCCTAGCCCTTTCCTCTAGGATTTTGACATGCTTTTATTCCCAGAGGAGTCTTGGAGATGTACATACATGTGGAGATTTTTGGAGCACAGACACTAAAGCCAGAAGCCAAGGAATGATGGAAGTGTCCCAGATCAATATAGTGCTGAAGGAAAAGAACATTTGGAAAAAAAGACCACATAAGTTCTATATGACTGGAAGGTGAAAGAATCCTCTCTAGATAAAATTTGCACTGGATGTTTTAGAGAAGACCATATAGCTGAGGTAGTGAGATGGGGCTTCATCTACTCTAAATCAAACCCACTATATCAGTATGGGCAGTCTTTTGTCAAAAGACTTGTTAACATGAAAATTGCAAGAAAAAAATTAGTCAGGCTGGCAGTTGAAAAGTGTATAGACAAGCAAACTAAAAAAATACCATCTCTGGGTATCTGAGCACATTCGACTTTAGGAGTAATAACAAAAAAGCATTCTCTGTTTACTTTGTATTATCTTAGATGGTGTAATTCTCAGCTCAGACTGATAAACTAATAATAAATTGTTATATGCTTTGCTAACAAGCACGGTTTTTTTATCTGTAATCTCTAAATTTTTTAAGTGTAGCATTTTATTTAAAGTGCTTTGAGATACTAAATTAGATACTAAGTTAGATAAATTGACCTTTTTCCTTGTATTGATTGTGCTGTAAATGCATTCCAAAAATTCTAGTGTGCTGATGAAACCAAATTTTTTCCTTAAGCTGCTGCCATTTGTTCTTTTGTAGTGTTTATCTAGATACTGTTAATTAACTTCAATTTTACAGATAGTTTAGGAATGTTAAAACGAGCCTTGTCCTATCTCAATTGTCAGAAACAGTAGCAATGTTTTGAAAGAGTAAATGGCTGTTGTCTTTCGATTTTAGTCCCCACAATAATGCTTATTTTTGTTCACAGGTAAGTATTTCCTTCAAGCATTCCATGTGAACTGATTTAGTGATGACTGCCATTTTAATAAATTGAGATACAACATTTTTTTTTAAGTCCCATGTTTTGAAATTAGAGATTTTTAAGAACATGTCGTAGTTTTTGAAAATTATAGTGTGCAGCATTGCATAAAATTCTTGGAAACAATATCTTTTCAATGTTTCAAATATTGGAGCAATGGACAGTAAATTGAAAGAGCTTTGCACTTATTTCTAGAAATATTACATGTTTTTTTGGAAAATCTCACCTGCCTTTATAAGAGCTCCCAAATTGGCAAAATTCCTTTTTTTTAAATTAATGTCAATAAGTACTAAAAATTTAACACATCATCAATGACTTTAAATGATACTTTTTCTCTAGGACAGAGGTTTGTCATCATTACTTGAAACAAGGATGTATTGAAAAGGTATTTGATTAAATCATTGTGGTGAAGAACAAAGCAAATGATCAGTTGCTCATTTATTCTAAAGTAGCATTGATGACACGGATCCTTCTGTAGACAACTTCCCTGGTTTGGGGTTTGTCTACAGATTCTTCAGATTTGACATTAACTTTGCAATTGATGCATGCAGGGCTCAGGAACAGTTTCCAGTGGTTTAACAAATCACATGGCATCTAAGTGCACATTTACAGCCTGCTGAAAATACAAATTAAACTAACTTCAAAGCACTGTTGTTAAATTGAGGCCAAAATTATTTGATGCAGAGGCATTCATGCTAACTTATTGTCTCATCACAACTTGGTCACGTCTCAAATCCCCCTCAGTTCATGTTCATGACTGATCCTCTTCTGTTGGCCTCGATGGGCTATTTGTTTCTTTTGAAAAGGTTTCTGCTTAATGTGAAATAAAAAGTCAAAGTTTCTTTCTGCTTTGCAAGGGGAGTTTTTAAAATTAGTTTTCCTGATTCTGCAAGGTCCAGAAATAATTATGATTAGCATCATGTGTTTATGTAGCTTCCAGCTAGTAATACAAGGATTTAAGTTAACTTTATATTATGTCAGTCCCTTTATTTTTGGTATAAGTTTCATTTTGGTTTTAACTGTCTTCTGAAACGTTATCTCTTAGGTTAATTTTAAAATTTTATTTTATTTTGTAAATATTATTCCTGCTCTAAGAGAATGAAATTTAATTCTGGTTTGATCGCTATTACTTAATATCTCAAGTATGGGTTTTTTTTTCTGTTTTTGACTAAAACTTCTTTTATATGTTCCAACACAAGCCATTCCAAGAAGGAATCATTTAACATGTAAAATATAATTTCTTTAGATGTTTTCTTTATTATGTCAGATAATTAGTTCACAAAAGAGATGTCCAAGATAAGTTTTAATGTAATATTCTTTTCTGTAGCATCACTAATCTTAGCCAAAACCATGCCTTTAACATTCTCTCCAATAGAAGTACTATCATATCTTTATGGTTCTCTCTGTGTATTCTACATCAATTTTAAGAAATAAATGCACTTCTCATATTTTAGAGTACACGTGCTTTGTTTAAACAGTTGTATCAAATATAGGTTCTTGTTTGTATGTCCTGGAAGTGTTTCCACCCATTATTGTTTGGTATATGCCTCTTCCTCAGTTTTGGGAACTCTGGATGAAGAAATGCATAGAGATCTTTATAAAAAGAGGAATTTCTGTACTGTTTGGTTTTTTTAAAGTTGAAAAAAAAAATTGAAAACACAGAAAGCAATTATATTTCAGCTCAAGATATAGGATTTAGTTGTGCCAAGGGAGATTTATGTTGGATATCAGGAAAATTTTCTATGTGGAAAGGGTTGTCGAGATTGCGTTAGGCTGCCTAGAGAAGTGTATAGATGGAGTGTTTAGGTTTAGTGATGGGTTGGCAGTGCTGGGTTTGTGGTTGGACTCAAGGATCTTAGGGGCCTTTTCCAACCTAAATTATTCTATGATTCTGTGTTTTGTGATGTTTGAAAAGACACAGGCCCACCATTTCTTTCAACCCTGTCAATCTGGTCCTAATCCCATCTAGGAGAGAATATATTTTCTGTGATAGAAAACTTGGATGCAAGTTTTAAGGTTGCTTTTGCCCTCTTTTGTTTGTTTTTGCACTGGAGAGTGGCAGAAACTAGTGGCAGACTTCATACTCCTCTTGGTATAAAATGGTCAGATACCTGTTTATTATATTCTTCTTCTGTCCTTCTATTATATCCAAAACATACCCAGAATTAAACTGACATCCATGTTTGGTATCAAAATAAACATTTCTTTATTCCCAGTTTTTCTTATTCTCCTTTCTGATGCTGACACTATGACTTTAATTTAACAATGTCCTGCTAAGATAATGACTGGGAATGGGCTTTCACTGCCTTCCTTTGACACTTTTTTATTTACAACTTTTTCTGTGGTGCTCAGGTTGTTATAGGAAATTGAAAACTGTGTTATGCTCTGTAGCCTGTACTGATGTCTAGAATATCAGTAACTCCTGCTAGTCCCCCTACACCACACACTTGTTTTAGGGTTACTTTTAGTTTTGTGGAACTGGATCTCAATAAGAATTGACAATGGCAATGGGACCAGAGACATCAAATTGTCAGTCAGCTGCAGAAGACATCAAAGACTCAGACTGGTATGCATTACAACATTCAATTGTAATGCCTCTAACCTAATTAGATAAGGAGAAACCCCTACAAATTTTCTGGAAAATTGCCTATCATTTAAAATATTTATTCTGAGAGTACAACGTGTTTGTTGACAGTGGAACTGTATAACTTTTCATTTCCAAAGCTGTCAACCTTTGTCAGAGATGGGCTTTACTTTTTTTTTTTTATTTGCTCCTTTAGACTTCCACTGCAACCTGGAAAAAGTCTAAAGAACTTTAGTAGAAGTAAGTTTTGTGTTAACTCTGAGACATGGACAATTAATGACTGAATTTGTAGTTGAAATGATTCAACTTTTAATCTAAGAAAAAATGTCTCAATCTGCAAGAAATTCTTGGATAAAATGTATATGGCTAAGTTACTAGACTATATTTCTGATGTACTGTTCAGGCTATCCAGAGTTTATAAACAGATGAAACTTTCTTCTGTCCTTGGATAATCTGGAAAGAGAGAGACATAACTGAACAGAACAATAGATTATTCATGACTACTGAATAAGTGGTGTTGTTTTGTTTTCCCAAGCTGTGGATTTTAAAATTGAATATTCTTCTGTTTGTTGTCTATGCTAAAAGCATAGATTCCCTTGGTTAAAGATTTTTTTCGACTGATTATATAAGAATATGTGGAATTTGTTCTGAGTTGTTAAAATCAGTGCATAATGAATTCAGAAATATCTAATGAATAATGCATTGTATTCTATGTAATTTTAAGTTTAACTTGTCTCTCAGATGCTGATCAAATAGTTCTAGAAAAATATTCTATAGAAAAAGGGGAAGAGAAAGGACAAGACCTTCCTACTTAAATATATATCCCATTTGTATTAATTATTGTATTCATTAAGGCCAATCTTGAAGAAGATTGGAGCTCTGTATCACATGAGGAAGCTCAAGCTCAGCATATCCTCAGAACATGTGTTTGGGACTTCTGTGAACATATCCTCTGACGTTTTAGTGCTTCAGCTGGCTGAGTCTCTTGTGATCTTTTCCAAATTTTGAGGCAACTTGTGGGTTTGGAAGCTGAATTAGTTTTGTTTTCACTGCATCCCCACTGCAAAAATCAGGACAGGACTAGTTCACATACCACAGCCCAAACTGGGCTGTTCTCTTCATTTGCAATTCTCCTAAACTTGGCCCAAGGTTTCTTGTGTGAATGAGAACCTAGGAAAAGCCCACATTAACACAGTGAAGAAGCATGAAGTGTGATCCTTTCAAACGTTACTTCTTTCTTTCTGTTCATAGTAAATTAATTATCTTGGAGGTAGAAACATGCTGGTCAATTTGTATTGTTTGAGAACTTAAGCTGATTTTATGCTCTGGTGGTTATTAATAATATTCATGTAGAATATTCCATTTGAATTCATAAAATAGTATGTTTAAGTAATTTTTCCAGGTTTTTATGCATCCACACCCAGTTTTTTGTTATGATTCTCCAGTTCATTTGAACCGTTCCTGTAGTGATTTTCTCTTAGGACTATTACTGGACTTTAAGAGAAAAGGAATATTCTGTGAGCACCCTCTGAGAAAATTTCAGTGGGGCAGGATGAAACGAAGAGGAGAAAATGATTCCATCATGTCTCTTCTCCATCCCCCTAAAAATCTGCAAACCAGAGCAATCGCCTCTAAAAAAACACTGGAGTTGGCTTCAGGATGGCACAGATTAATGTGCTGCAGTTGGATAAGGCTGTGCCACTGTGACACATTTCCTCTGGCATGATTTTATAATATTGCCTCATAGGACCTGCCCTTACTGCCATCACCCACATGCTGCAACCAGAATGAGGATGGGCATATTATTCACATTATATTACTGGAAAAAGTTCTACCCTTGTTGTGATAATCTGCAGTGTTCTTGTTATTCATAGGGTCCAAGTCAGCACAGTAGAAAGTCAGTAGAAACTAAAAGTTTCATCTAAACTGATAAACCAGTATCTGCCAATCTTCACCTGTGTATGCTGTATTTTTCAATGCTATCCTATGTTGCAGTTACAGATACATATCCACTGATGAAATGTGTGGTCTTCCTATTCTTTGCAATCAGTGGAGCAGTTGGGTTATTTTCCTCATTAGGACACTCTTAATCTAACTGAAATGCTAATTGCCATGCTGTGAGATCACAATGCTGCATCTGAGGTGGAGATGTAACATCTGAGATACCTGCAGAAAAGATCTTGTGTCTGAAAACTTGTTGCTTTTTCCACATGTTTTGGCATTCAAAGTTGTAGCCTCTGTTTTCCTTACCTACATTTTGGGAAAAACACAACTAGACTCCACGAATAAAATGTGGGAAGTGACTGACTTATTTTAAAGCCAGTTGTTAGCAAAGATTCACATAAGCCACTCTCCAAAATGATTACTTTGTTGAAATGAAAACCAAAACAAAGAACAGCAGTGTTGTAGGATATGAAATATTTAGATAGTTTATCTAAGTATCTCTGCTATTTCCCTTGTGCCTTGTTTTTACCCCTGTGTTTATAACTAGGATCAGAAATGGAAGTGTAACAATATTCTTAAGGAAGATACAGAATTACAAAAAAAACCCCCTTAGATATGATTTTCTTTGTACATTCATTTCATCTTAAATAAGGACTCTGAATTTCTAACATTGCTAGATTTGTACTTGGCAATACAGTTTGAGGTAAGCAATTTTAGGACAAATTGATTATTTGAAATTGCTGGAATGGAATCCAATGCTGCCTTTCCACATCTATAGCTGGTGATCTCAGGCTGACTTACATAAGCACATTGAAAACAGATTTGAACCGAGGAATTAAGTTGCATTAATTTGTATTATGGCTTGATAGAATTTGACACAACTTTAAATGCCAAGTTCTCACTTGGCATGATTAATGCAAGTTTTCAAAATGTCTTTTTTTTTCTTTTTTTAAGCTGCCTCACATTTGTAAAGGAGATATGGGTTTCTCTTTACTTGAGTATCATTCTATTACATCCTGAATTGGAAGGGGCCCATAAGGATCATTAAGTCCAGCTCCTGGCCCTCCACAGGACACCTCCAGAATCACACCCCATGCCTGACAGCATTGTCCAAACACTTCTTGAGCTCTGCCAGGCTTGAAGATGTGACCACTGCCCTGGGGAGCCTGTCCCAGTGCCCAGCCACCCTCTGGGGGAAAAGTTCTTTTTTCTGATACCCAGCCTAAACCTCCCCTGACTCATCTTCATGCCATTTCCCTGGGTGCTGTCACTGGGCACGAGAGAAGAGATCAGTGTCTGCCCCTGCACTTCCCTTGTGAGGAGCTGCAGATCAGGGTGAGATCTCCCTCCAGTGTCCTCCAGGCTGAACAAGCGACTCCAACCACTCCTTGTGCAGCTTTCCCTCTGGACCCATCACCATCCTCACAGCCCTCCCTATAGCAGCTTTCCGTCCTCACATTGTGGAGCCCAGAACTGCACACAGACTCGAGGTGAGGCTGGACGAATGCAGAGCAGAGCAGGACAATCCCCTCCCTCAGCCAGCTGTGCCTGATGCCCCCAGGACATGGCTGGGTCCTCCTGGCTGCCAGGGCACTGCTGATCCATGTTCAACTTGCCATATTCTAATTATTAATTATTTAAATTATTGGCTTATGTTTTCTGTTATATATTGTATTTTGAAATTTGCTATTTTGCTACTTAGAAAGCATGACAGCTGTTTTCCTGTTCTTCTGAGTAGCTTTATAAATTGCTTATTGATTTTAGGACCATATTAAGAGATGTAAAACTCTGCTATAGGTAATACTTATATAGCTAAATACAGTAGTTCAATACAGTACCTCAGTGTTCAAAAAAGGCTTCCTTGTCGTTTGAATACCTCTTGAATTTCTAAAGCCAGGTTCCCTTATCCTGTGGGACTGTCTGAAAAATAGATGAACTGTTACAATATGAAGGTTACCATATCTTGGCTGAGTAACCTTTTTAGTCACCTTGGCCATTAACTGTTTTCTCATCCCAGCAGTAATTTCAGACTTTAAAAAGATGTTGGAGGCCACTTGTGACTTAAGCAACAATTTTATCTTCAAGATTTCAGTTTTGAATAGCCTGCAGGACACTAAAATCTTGCACATAGTGTAGCAATTGCTGCTTACTACATGTAATTGAGAAGCAGTGATCTCTGGTGCTTCAGCTTCCTAGAGAGTAGATCCATGGAGTATGGCCAGTTTCCTGGACCATTAATTAAGGGAGAGGATGGAGTTTTCTACTTCACTACGGATCAGCTAGACAGTTTGTCGTCCTTACAGATCCAAAAAGCCACATCTGTCCACATCTTGTGGAACAATATTTTTTCACCCTATATATTTCACTAACATATATCTTTCACCAGCAGGAATTCTTGTTATGCACCTGCAGTGATCAGTAGCTGAATATATTCAGAGAGAACATATCATTCACAGTTAGAAAAGGCTATTCAGTTTACTTTTCTCCTAGTCAGCCTATTCAGTTGACTAGATGAATTCTTACAATAATAATTCCAGTTCTTGCAGTCTCTAGCACAGCCATCCAAAAGTGGAATCATTAGAGCAGAAAACATCAATATTTGGAGTTTGCATTGATGATTGCAAAACCTTGTTTGCAGAAGCAGCTGTTTCAATGAGTATGTCTTGCCTCAACCTGTACACCTTGAAGTGATAGATTGTAAAAAGATGTTTGGGCAAGCGAGCAATAATATTCCCTGAGCAAATTTTGTCCACACCTGGCCAATTCTGTACTATTTCTGAATAGAAACCTGAAGAGTCTGAGACAAATTGTGTGATCTGGCTTAAGTATTAAATGTTAGTATAGAGTTTCACAACTTCTGTGTGATAAATCAGTGTAAATTTCATAGTAGCAGAGTAGGAATTAGGACTGATGATGACAATGGTGATAGTTTTATTCCTTAATGAATGCTATTATGTAAAATGAGTCTAGTCTACACCTGGCATTTCAATCATCACACTTCAAACATCTTTTTTTCTGAAGTGACTACAGACATATTCATGAAGCAAATATTTCAACAGCAGCAAAATTTTCTCCTCTATGAAGGCATAGCTTTTCATTTTGAGATACTGAATAATCCAGGAATTAAAGTTTTCATTGTTATATATGCTACACATGCATAAGTTTCTACTTAGACTTTCTCTGCCTATGCCAAATACTGGAGTTTCCCAGTATCCAGTTTTAATATAGTCAGATTCACTTTCTTTGCCACTCAATGCAAATCAGATTGCATTCAAATTCCAAATCTGTTGCAGTTTACATTGCAACTCAGTGTAAATTGATGTATCACCCATTCAGTGATCTACACTGATTTCACTGCTCTACATCAGTTCAGGTTCAGTTTATCTACAGCTTTCTTAGGTTTGTGGAGATGTGCTAGGTCAGCCCAGATGCATAGTGCTGGATGAGAATTTGGTGGGAATGGGAGGCATACAGGACTGCTGCTCTGGATTAGCTGAAAAAGATCAAATGAGGTTTTTCAGGAGCCAGTGGAGCCTTTGCTCTGCCTGGGACACGGTGTATCACCAGTAATAACCTCTTGAGGTCTGCTTGAGGTATCCAAACTATCTTTTGCCAAAGCAATCAGCAGACCTGGCTACCTAGTTGTGTTGTGCTGGTCATTTCCATTCAATCTTTGGCCTTTCTCATCAATCCAACAGGGAGCAATTCTAACGAATCCAACTGGGTATGATTCATTCACTACATTTACTAAAAATCAGTGCTCTGCATTGTACCTCCTGGCCTGTGTGTGCCTGGCTGTGTTGGCTTTTGAGCAGATATCAGAGTGGTCAGTTCAGGTGGCTTTTAGTAAACACCCACAGCAGTCACCCATATTATCCTGCCCCTTAATTCTTACCCATAAACTCAGCTGCTTCTTCATCTCCCCCTAGGCAGAACTCAATACATTCCAGTTGCTCTTCTCATAAAGAGTCTAAAGAGATTATAGTTAGTTTCTGTTAGCTGATATGAAGACATCATTCTGTCTTTGGTCTCTCATTATGTATATTTGGTTAAATCATATTATAGCATTCATATTATATATATTTATTTTTAAAATAAATATAAAGGTTTCTCAACAGACATACATGCATAAATACCAATATTTATTGAGCAATGCCTATAATATGGCATTTCCTATGAGACTATCTCTGGTACAAGAAATGGTCTTTTCATATGTCTGACTTTTGAATTAGTGCACACAGGGTTAGGATAGATTTTTATAATGTTCTCTTCAATCCTTCAGATTTCTGGGACGTTTCTTATTTGGCATAATTCAGTCCAGCTCTCTTGAATGCAAAGGCATGTATAGGCTTAATGCAATTTCACTGTCAATAGACTCCTAATTTATAAAGGCAGCTCTGATACTCTTTCATCATTAATGTTCAGTTTTGATCTGATGCACTTTTTTTTTCATGAGACTTTAGGCAAACATATGAACTATATCATTTTAGTTGCTACTGCATGCCTGAATTTAAAAATAAAGAAAAAAATTTAGGAAGTTTTATCCTGTTTAACCACAGCATATTTTTTCCATCCTCAGGGAAAAAGAAAGTAATTCTCGTTAAAAAAGATACTCTGTTATGTATAGAATAATGTTTTCTCTGACTTTAACAGATTTCACTGTTTTAGAAAGCATTGGAAATGGAAAAAAATTGCACACTAACAACAAAAATCACATCATAATGGTTTTATTAAAAACAAAAAGCCTTTAGAAAAGAGACCAGAGAGAAGCATGGATTGAGCAGTATTCCTTTCTTTAAAAGAAAGATATTTCCAGGATATATTTTCTTTAGAAACATATGTAAGTATGCCTAATTAAGATACTTAAAGATATTTAATAATGAGCAATTAGTTTTAAATTCAGAAAAGCACCTATTATTTTAATAGTTTGTTTATATGTAGGAACTCTGCAGACATTCAGTTTTCATGAAGCATCAGTGTGACTTGATATTTGATGTAACAACTGAAGAACTTTCTGGGATTCATCCCATTATGCTTTAACATTTTTAGCACGATTCCCAATTATGTTCTAAATTAAAGTCTTACATAAACAGAAGCATAATTGCAAATGCAGTGTTTAAGATGCCATGTCTGGAATATCACAGAATTTTAACACCAATTCCACTCATTCCATTTATATTAATGGTAACTCTGCTAGCGGGGTCATCCCTACTGATCTAAAGCTTTCTAAAAAGTAAATACTAATATTAATTGATTTTGCAATTATTTGTGTGAAAGCATTTTTTTGGGGAAGTACCTGAGAAGTGGAATTCGTCATGGAAATTTTTACTTAATGAAAACTAATAAATATATTTTTCACAAAGCAACTAAAGGAACATTTCTTTTCAGGCAAATATAACCTGAAAATAAAATAAGCTTTTCTTTAACTCTGCCATTTTAGTTTTAGTTAAACGTTAACCTGCTCCTCCTGTTGGTGGCTTGCATTTTTAAAGAAATTTCTGTTTCAATGCTCAGATTAGTGTTTGGCTCAAGTAAATTATAACAAATACAATATAAACATAAATGAGTGACTGTCTATGTGTGACTATCACTGAAAGATTCATGTTAGCTGACATTTTCAATGAAGGGGGTGGGATTTCAGTGGCCAAGTCCTTATATAACCCTCTTTAAACCCCTTGAAAATCCTATTATCAACTGTTTTCCTAACGAGTTATTGCTGAAAGTACCCATGTATCTCTCAAATGACACATAAGGTAGCACTTTGACACACACTTGTCTTTGAAGAAAACAATAGGTGATTTTCAGGTGGCATTTCTTAACTCTTCAAATAAAGTTATTTATCTTTTTATTAAGTATAATTCTAATCTCGTGCTACATGTGAGTCATTTGACAACATATTTGAATAACTTCTTTTGAGAAAAATATAAAAATATTACTGTAAAAAAATATGAATTACTAAAAGGCAGCTATAAAATGACTGCACTTGTAACTGGCAATATATTCTAGCACAACTTCTATTTCTCATTCTCCTTAAAGTGCTCTATGCATTAAATTATATATAAATCTGGTATCAAATACTCATTAAAATACCAATTTCAAGCACAACACAATGCTTTTGTAATATTACTTTAATTGCAATAGTTTGGCACGTCTACATGTCTTTAGTTATTAGTATTTTTGAAGATATTACTGCCTTTATCTAGTATGAATGTGAGTGAGATTAGGGTGACATTTGTGTAAATCTGTAGGAAGATTCTTCTGTTTCCAGGGAGCACAGCTTGCCTTTTGTCTGAAAATATCTGTAGTATTAAACTCAGTTTTGGTTGCATATCGTTATACTGTCCCTTCTTAGTGGAAAAATAAACATTAGAGAAATTTAATACTATTCTGGCATCATCCATAGGATTTAATGAGATGTGCCTAGTTTTTCTGATCTTGTAATCTAGGGAAACCTAGCTTTATAATGTTATTCTTCTGATAATTTAATTCAGTTTTTATATACAGTCAAATTCCTTACTCATATTGGTTTAATCATTCTGAAAAACAATTGTGTGCAGTACATACTACTGCATGAGTGCTACTGTATGATTTATACAGATAAAAGAGGGTTTAAAATCTAGTTTCTGTATTTGCAATTACACAGCACAGAAGGCCAAACACAATCACATGCATGGTTGTCTGAAATGTCTTGGAGACAGTCATTTGACATCACCCACATTGACTTTTGAGTCATTCATTTTTAACATAAGATCATGTTCTTTCTTCACCTTCATAATCACATCTTAAAGTTACTCTTTCTGTTTGACAGAAATAACAGGAACATGTAAAATAGAGAATGGAATAAGGCTTGTCTACTAATTGGAAAATATCTCAAGTTCTGTTGCTCATATCTGAAGGAAACAACCTATTAAAATAGCAACATGAGAGAAAAATGGTTTTTTAAAAGGCTGTTTACTGGGGTTTAAATCTAGCTGGAATGGAAACACATTACATATGAAAAGTGAATATATAAAATGAAAGTGTAAAATTATACCTAAGTAGTCTTATTCAAGCAAGAGAAAGATTTTAAAGTTTAATGTAAGTATGACAGGGGTGCTGATGGTCAGAAGTAAAATCCAATATTTCATAGCACTATACTATGGTCATTAGTTGAGTGACAGTGGAGATTAAATTGATTTAAATTATACTTCGCTATTATAACTATTAATTTCTATATCAATTATTTGTATTAAGACTTTGCTTTTCCCTTGGAGATCTCAGAACACTTTAGAAGATGTACAACACTCATTAAATGGCTCTCATTAAATAAGCCATCTGCCCGGTTTACTTGTTTGGAAAGCCAACATGTGTCTGCTGCATTTTTATTATTTATTATATTTATATAATTTTTAGTGCCCTCTTCAAGGCAGAGGTCAAGCAACAGCATGGCTGTGCCTGTGAAAAGTCAGTCAGTTTAAACTACCCATGCTGGTGCCACATCTCAAATATATTATTATTAGCCACTTGTCTATCTTATCTAGACAAGTGACAAGAGCTTGAGAATCTCCTATCTCTGCCCCTTTCCCTTCCTAGCTAAACAATGTTTGCAGCCCATGGAATTCTTCCCCCATGTTGTCTCAACTCCATGGATCTCCCCAAGCTCCAGTAACTTTCAGACACAATGAGTTAAGCTTGTATGTTTCTTATTACAGAAATATTTTCTAGCAGAGCATCTACATTCATTGAGACAGAGTTATTTCCAGTTTGAAAATTATGCAGGCTTTGCCAAGGAAGGCATCTTTAAGAAATGCATTAAAAATATTGAAGAGAGATATTTCATGTTGTTTCAGCCCAGTTTCAAGACCTATAACTTAAAAACTCTAATTTCTTTGATGGCTTTAATAGTTATTTTTATTTTTATGTCATAATGTGTTATTTCAAAAAAAGTCCAAATGCATCCTATTTTCTTTGCAAATTATTCCATCAACGATTTTACATAAAATTGGACATGGAAAATAATTGGTAGGGTTACACTCCATTTGTTGATTTCTTGTGTTACCTTACCTCCCCATTAAATTTGCATTATAATCAGGAACAATTTGCACTTGAGGAGAGATGAAATGTGAAAAAATTTTATCATAGTGTGCATAATCTTGGAAAGTAACTGACTATAAAGAAATAAATTTAAAATACCATACAGGAAGATGCAGTATCATTAAATAACTGTTAGGGTGAATTTTCTTGTGTCCAATCTATCCTTTCTTTGATGAGCAGAGGTCTCATTAGGATCAGCAATAATAAGGACCTTGATTTTAGGTGGTTTTTGGGCAAGTAGGAGATATATCAGAAAAACAAGGAAGTCAAATCCTGCATCTTGATCACAATCTAAATTGAATAAAACTGGAATAAACCATTCTGCTGCTATCTCCCCAATGTGAGATATGAGAGAATAGATCAGAAAGGAAGAAGACATCTCAAGATATTCAATAAAAATTCAGGTCCTCCACTAGTTAATTGATAGCCTTGTCCTCTGTAATGAACACTAAGGCCCTGTATCTCCTTTCAGTGTCCCCTACATGTGAAAGTTATATATCTCAGCAGAGAGAGAATTGACAACACACTGCAAAGTACAATCTTTAAAGCCAGAAACAAACTGAGGAACTGCATGGTGCCAGCCAGTAGGGAAAAGAGGCAAAGTTATAGTGGCATTTCCCTGGTAACAAAGAGTTTCAGATATCTACAAGACAGAGCTATAAATCTGTTTACTTTTTATATCTACAAGACAGAACTATAAATCTGTTTACTTTTTAAAGGTAATAATTTGCTTTTGAAACAGGAGATGAGGTATCAATTTTTGTCTCTTGATGTAACTTCATTCCAACCTAACTTAATATGTAGACCTTTTTTTTTTTTCAGATGTAAGAGTCTGAACTCAACTTCCTTTTTTGGCTGGTGCCAATACAACTTCTCATCCTTCACCTTCATTGGAGAATTTTGATGTTGTGTTGAGATCCAATTTGATCAGTGTTGACATCACTGCTGTGATAATTTCAGCTATCACTTCTATAAAAACATTTAAGTCATTAAGGAGAGGATATAGGTGAAAGTAAGGCTAGCATGTAGCAACATGAAAGCTACAGCAATGTCCTGGCTACGGAAATTCTGGACATCCCGAAATCCTTCATATATTTAGGTAGTTGTCAGCATACCAACTTTAACTATTTCAAACTGAATTTCTAATTATTGCTTTAAATATTATGTTCATTGCTGAATTTTACTATGCAGCTAATAAAAACTGCATGTATCATCTGCACTGTAGCACTGAATTTAGCTTTCTTTGAGACTGCTGCAACCATGCCTTGCTTCTCACATCAATTTCTATTTTAAACTCTGAACAGCAGCCAAGTAATTTAAAAGTATGTGAGAAAGTTAATGTATTATAAGTGGTTCTAATAGGTTATTCTCAGAGCCATAAAAATCAGCATTTGCAAGGAAAATATGAGTCTGGGAGAAAGATCCTACTTCTCTGTAACTGATGCTGACTGGGAATTTTAGAAGTTCAGTTTTAATTGCTTTGAAGATTTTCAGCTTTCACAGGCCTGCTCTGTAAAAGTTTGCTTTTGCTGACAAATGAGAAAACACAGCAGATAAATGTATTAGATCAGACAATGCCTGGGCACTAGATTTTTCTTCCATCTGGAAGCCTATTAGCCAATATCAGTCCCTGGGAGACTTGCTGCCAGTAGCTAGCTGTACTTGTTTATTTATATATCAGTAATGTTTTTGCTTCTTGAATCACTGAAACCCATGTGCAGTTTAGGGTTTCATAGGGACTCAGGATCTCTGGTCTTAACGGGAATGGTTAGGTTAAGGATAGGAGTGAAATGCCCACATAAAAGGGTAAACACAGGACAACCCACAGCTGCTGTGCAATCCTTCGTGAGCCTCCCAGCCTGGCAGGGCTGCCTGGAGCTCTGGGCAGGCTCTGCTGCCTGCCCAGCCCGGGTAACACCCCAGGAACCAGGACCTGACATTGCCTTTGGCTCAGTTCTTCCACTTGCTGGCCAGTGTAGCCGAGCTGGCATGGAGGTGCCACAGGAATTTATTTGTGGAAAAGACCGCAAGTGAATGGAAAGGCTGAGGGTGAAAGGAGGAAGCAAGGGAGGAATTGTGACTCAGAGGGATGGTTGTCTGTGACTCCCAGTGTTTCCTTGGGTTCCCCATGCAGCCTCCTACTTGGAGTTAAAATAAAGGAATAATCTCTTTCAACAGCAAAGTGAGTACTGAGGCTTAGATTTTACATGTATGTGCTTGCAAAGAGCAACTTCTTAATGATGTTTGTATTTTCATGTGCTTTCAGCTTGAATTGAGGGCATGCAAAGTAACTGATGAGGTCATTAGGAAATCTGAGATCATGATTCTGCTTCATTCATTCCATTGTGTTTGTCACGAATCTCACAGTCAGGAATACAACAGAAACTGTACATGTTACAATAGAAATAGAAGATGTAGTTCCTTACTCTAGAAGGTAGATTTTACAACTTCACTCTTGGATACCTGTCAGGTGAAACTCCTTTAAATCCATTTAATGGCAGTGCAGCTGGGTGTTTCCAAGGAGCTGAACTACTTCTTTCCACAGTGAAGAATTTCATGTGTCCCTGTATGTCAGAGTCTGTTGAAATGCATTCATGTTCTAATGTTCTCATATAGCTAAAATGTTGACATTCCTGTGAATATATCTACAGAGGAAATATTTTTTGGTCCCACAGTTATCCATGATAAATCCCTTCAACTCAATATTAATCCATTCTTTCTAAAGATGGCAATTATGCTTAATTAGTGTTCTGAATAAGAATGTTCATAAAAATCAGAGTACACACCTACAAAAGACCAATGGCAATCTTTTTATTTACCTTATTCAATAATTGCCTTGGTGAAAGAAGCAAAATATGTAAGAGTTTGTGCATCTCCATTCAAGTACTTTTTTTATCAAAATCTGAAAAACAGCTTATTCTTCTTGTGCACCTGATGTGCTGCTTTACATCAAGGGGAAAAGTGTTTTATCTTTGCTCTCACTGTAATTACACTCTGGACAGCCAATACACTAAGAACTACCGGATGTAGCATTAAAACTTCAGTGGTTTGAGAGAAAATCCTTAAAGATTCAGTAGTGGTTTTAGTAAAAGAGTAGGAAAGTGTATACTTGAACTGATACAATCCAGCATCAGGTAATAAGTTCATGCTCCTGAAATTCAATGAGAACTTTGCCAGCACCAGTGAGGCACTGGGCTCCAGGTGCACATTTTTGAGAACAGCTTGGCATTCGAAAAAGGTGAACTAATTGGTAGCCTCATTTTCCAGTGGTCATATATTCTTCTGATAATGTGAAATGAAAATAAAAATTAAGATGAGGAGAACAGTGTATGAATGTGTATGTATGTTTACATGAATAACGATATAGTGTGTATATAGACACGTTTCTTTGATCTGTCTTTATATTTAGATATACATTGTATATGCATACACACGTCTCCACACTTTTGGTTTATAAAGTTTCATTCTTTTGAAAATACACATTTTCATAAAACCCTTTCAGTAATTGTTCCTGTGCTGTAGGTTAGCAGTGCACCATTTGCTCAGTTATGATCCCTTGCCCAAGCTGTACAGAGATTTTCATTCACTAGTTAGTGCAAAATGGATATTCTGTATTTAGTTACCCTTTTTTATCATTCACATACTTGTATTTAAATAAAAAGCAAGAAACTAATGTGGTGAAAATATTATTCACACAAAGAACAGAAGTTCAGTGTCAGTTATTTCTTTATGGACATTATTTAAAGTATATGTTTCCCATATATCAGAAGTTCATAGCAAGAAATTGACATTTCTATAAGGAAGTTTTCCATTAAAACATGGTTCTGTTTCCCAGCACTGAGGTTTCAGCCAGCTTTGCTTTGACTGCCCATACTCCTCCAAGGGAAAAAATTCCTCTCTTGCAGAAATGGAAAGGATAATACATGCATTCATAGACTAAATTCTGTGTAGTATGCTTCAAGTGTAACATTCAGCTTCCTTAAGAAAGTAGAAAGAAGCTTCTGTTTGTGGTATTAATACACATGAAAATGTTTCCAAAAGAGAAGCTTTTCCACCCTTCCTGAAATCAGATCAGATTTAGTCTCCTTTATTTAGATACAGTTTCTGAAAGTCTTCTGTATTATGATTTACTAGGACAGAATCACCAAGTTTGAATTTTTCATTTATATTTGTGTAAAGATTTACTTTCATTAGGAAAGTAAACTGTAATTGCACTTCTATTTTTTTTTTTTTCTTTGGATGTAAGAAACTGACACTAATGAGTGGAAAGCATTAGTTATTCCATAAAAGTCTTTGTATCTCATTCCCACATTTTGCTGTAGTGAGACACCAGCTGTACTCAGTCCACCTAAGTCAGTGTCCCGGTAGCGTGGGCTACACATGCCAGGGCTGCAAACTATTAAAACTTTTAAAAAACCTTTGTTTCAAGGAATTTTAATTATGGCTCACAAGGTCATTCATGTTGAGACTTTATATCACGGGCCAAACTTCAGATCTTCATGAGTAAGGCAAGAGGTTAGCAAGTGTAACTTTATCCTCACTATAGAGTTCATATGCTGCTGATTATAAGCTTGTAAACAAATCCTTCACATCTCTCCTGTCTGAAACAGCTTTATAGGAAGTTTATTTTTTAGAAAAATAAGAACAGGTGACAAGGACAAATTGTCCTGAAGACTGTGCAAGAAAATCAAACTCTCGGTTTCTGATGAAAAAGAGATTATAATCAGAAATATCAGATCTCTTTAGACTATGTAGCATACCTAGGTCATGTCACAGTTTTGTTGTCAAGGAACACTAGTCCTTGGCTTCTGCAAAACAGAGGATAACTTCCCTTTTCATTCTTTTCAGCATCTGTTTTCTTCTCTTTGCCCCCTTTCTCCATGAAGACATGTTTTTCATATGCTAGCCTTGAGCTGAAGCACTGAATCAAATTCCTCGTTCACCAATTTGTAAACTTAATGTATTCGGCAACTTGAATGAGGAAAAAGTTCATGACTGTGACCATCTCTTAGGGGACTTAGATAAAGTATATAAATCTTTAATCCAGATTCCCCCTTTGGAAATTAATAATGTGTGTGAATCATAGTGATGATTCTGCTGTTTAGTCTATCCTTTATATTTTAAGACATTCCTGTGTTGTTTGTTTGGTCCATACAGCAGTACTATTTTATGGTACATTTTACTTGAAAAGGCATAGTTCTTTTCTTTCTTTTGTTGAAACAAGCCATTCTGTCTTGTCTGCCTCTCACTTCATTTGACATACACAACTTGACTTCTGCCTTAAGAATCAATTTGGCTCATTTGTGTAATTTGCTCTTTTAACCTGCTTTTGTCATCTTTGCTTCAGAGAACATTTATGTCTTCAACTGAGACTAAATTGTGTTAATTAGGAAAATATCTAATGGCAGCTTGCCCACTACCATGCCTGAATGGCCACGTAAAGTTAAAGTAAAAAAAAAAGCAGTACTGTTTCTCTTAAGTTCATATTAAATCCTTCCAAAACTGCCACCCCAGAATAATTTGTCTTTTTAAACACAGACAATGTAACAGACAAATGCATAATAAGGCAGATTTTGATGTAAAATTATGAAGACTTTTTTTTTTTTTTAAATAATAAGAATAATTAATTGTTAGGAGAATTTTCTAACCAAAGTGATGGAGCAGCTATAGCTGAGTGTTTCTCTAAATCGTGTACTTAAGCTCATCAGGAAGTTATTAAGCTTGATGCAGAAATTACTTCATTAAATTTTACACCCTGTGTAATGAAAGAGGTCAAAATAAATAGTCATAATAAACATTTTTGGGCCTCAATTGCAGGTGAAATTGTGGTCAACTGAATCCTAAAAGGACCTAAGTCCTATTGATTTCAATACAGTGTTATTTTATGGAAATCAATAAATTTATAAACAAACCTTTTGCTTATTTTAGGTGAAGACAGAAAAAAGGTATTTTAGGTAATTTATTTTTAATATATTGTGTTATGTAATCAAGCATTATGAAGGAGAGTGAAATATGGGTACAATGGACACACCTATTTATGGGTTTGCTATGGTAATTGAAATTAATATTTTTTTATTCTTGAGTGCAGTTACTAAGGGACAGAAAAGATAAAAGGACCCCCTTTATCATGCTGAGAAAACAGCTGAATGTCCCTATGGAAATTTAGCATCTGTTATCTGACTTTCCTTAGCTCATTAAGACTAACACTACTGCCAATGAACCTGCTAAGATTTCACCTAATACTGGGCTATAATATTTACTATATTGAAGATTATGATAGTGTGTGTATATA
This sequence comes from Acridotheres tristis, assembly GCA_037013685.1. Taxonomy (NCBI): domain Eukaryota; kingdom Metazoa; phylum Chordata; class Aves; order Passeriformes; family Sturnidae; genus Acridotheres; species Acridotheres tristis. The sequence continues at coordinate 8,705,799 of CM072885.1, forward strand.
TATATATATATATGTAGAGAGAGAGATATGTATATATAAATATGTACACATTGTATATATTGTGTTCTGAGTAGCAGATCTTAATCCTTTTTTAGTCAATTAGAAAACCTTTTAACTTCCCTGAGACACAGGCTTAAGTCCCTGCTGGTTTTCTTTCTTTTGCAAGTTAATGCCTATATTTTTAGCTCCTTCATATAATGTAGCAGAGAGACCCATGCAATGAAGAATAGAAAGCAGGTCAGTCTGCTGTGGTGCCCCCTAACTGCTTCTGTCTTAAAACATTTCAGTCTTTCTACGACATGTAATTTCTTTTTTTCTTTCCAGTGCACATGAAAAGGGATAATGTTAGCATTTTGCAGTTAATTCAATTACTTCCCACTTGTGAAAATGCTGACAGGATTTCCGACCCCTGGAAGAGGTGCCCTGACTGTTAGATGTGATTGGCAGCCCAGACATAACTTATAAATTGCAGCTGAAATTAAAACATTTTATCTCCTCTCATATATATGCTTCATGACAAACCATTCAGCAATACTCCCAACCCATTATTTTAATGAATTGATTTTCAACAGCAATTAGTGACCAATTTGTGAGATAACATTCTCAGTCAAATCACAGACATGTCAGGATCTCTTTCAGTAATAGACAAGACTTTAATGCACTTCTGATTATAAATCATAACTGTTGTTCTTTAAATATTATAGATTATTTTTTTTCAGATTTACAACATCTGCAGTAATACTATTATCAGAAAACTGTGCTATATACATTTCACTGAAACAAGAAAATGTGAAAAAATTAATCTTATTCAAATAGTGTCATTGTCTGCATGTTGGAAAAGATAACTTTCCATAATGAACTCATAATTTTTTAAAATGTTATTTAATGATAATAATAAAAATTTGCCAATAGCATAATAAGAAAGTAATTTAGAAAATAAAACTTTCCAAAAGCAATTATAAAACACATAGAGGAAAAAAGACCTAATTTAAAATATGTTTAACTAAGGCTCATAATCACCACACCTAACTTTAAGTGTCCATTTAGCTCAGATTTTCTCTATGTCCTGTGGAAAAAAAAGAAATGCTCCCAAAGCTAATTCATGTGAGAGGTGAGCTGAAGTTCCATCTCTAAGTGGCTTCCTGTTGTCAAAGGTACAGAGATGGAGGATCCCTCTGTACATGTTTAGACTTAACATCTAATTTTTAGACAGCTAACAGTAAAAGACATAAGCCTCTATTAACTCACCATCTGATGATATTAGCAGGATTTTACCACTTAAAAATGTGTAAGAAGAGAGGTGAAAGTAAGAAGGGTGCAAATTCCACTATGGTAAATAAATGACTTAATCCCATAATGGAATTTGCAGACAACTGCTCAAACCCTGTATTAAAAATTAGTAGAAAAGATAATAGCCACATATTGAAGTCATATTTAGAATTCTTAACAAGATATAACATGAAGGAAAAGTCAAGGATAGGAGAACATTTTGAAAAACATGAAGACAAGTAATGGTCTAAATTAGCAAAAGATATGCTTTAGTATTATGAACAAGAACATCATTTTTCCCCTTTATTTCAATTTTTAATTTGGTGTATTTATCCTGATCATCTAGAATAGCTATATTTAGTGTTCTGTATATCAACCAGTGGTGAGGACTTTCTTAACTGAAGATATGTCTGGGCCAGTTGGTGCAGCCAGCTGCAGGAGCAGAAGGTCTGACTCCTGAGCAATAACATTTCATGGTTTTCAGAAGCAAATTTCTTGTTCTCTTCATCATTCAGCTCTCTGGGGTGGAGAAATGAACAGTTTCTTCTGACAGCCCAGGTCTCTGTGTTGACTTCTTGTCCCTCCTCGAGGAATAATGAGAGGCTCATGCATGTCCCAAATCTTGATAGGCAGGGATGAAGTTGAGTTGCTATGCTCCTGCCTTCACATAGCATGGAATACTGGTTTAAATACCTTACCTGTGCAACAGTGAACATTCAAGATAGCCTATGGATTTGGAATAACTATTGTCACATTATATATTTAATATTAGTCAATGCACATGCTTTTAATTTTTTTTCTATAATAAAATTTCAGTTATCTTCAAATTAAATCTAAAAAGGGATTTAAAGATTAAAAGTTATTAAGGAAAATTTAGGGAAAGAACTATGCTCATATGAATTTGAAACCTTTGGTATCATGAAAAGGTATTTTTGTAGTTTTATTCATATTTGCTTTACACACTGCTTCATTTTAATTAATTTTTTTCAGTTTCTCAACTTTCAGAATGCTAATTAAACATGTAGAGTGGTTTATCCATTTAGAAAGAAGTCAATATGTTTCATTCCTTTGAGGAAACTTTCATTTATTAAAGAGCCATTTGCAGTCCAATAGGCAGCTTGTTCTACAGACATGAAGGCAAGCATTTGGTACAGATCTTTCAGGGTTATTTTGCAATATCCACTTTAAATAGCAGGCAGTTGCTAAGTGTATGTTGTAACTGCTATTGTAATTTTAGTACATCAAGCAAAAAAAAAAAAGGTATTTTTATAAATGTTTCTTTGTTATGTCTACACTTAATTAAGTTTAGAGATATGATTTTCCCCCATCATCATGTGCTTCTGATTGCAGTGATACCTGCATTAGCCTGTATTTTGAAGGATTTAAATCTTAAGTATTCACCATCTGTTAATAAAAGAGATTATCTCACTGCATTTTGCAACAGGTATAGACTAATTAGAACCAATTGGTATTTTTTTGCATTCCTTTTTGTTATAAAAGAACTCTTCAACGTAGAAGTTACATGGTTAAAATCTATCTTTTGGCTGAGTGCAGTTTTATTGGATCATTACTTAATCCATCAAAGATGCTGATTATATCTTTTAATAACTGGAATAGTTGAGACCAAAAAGGAGATTGATTTAATGATATGGCAGTTTTAGCACAAAGCAAGCATTTCAAAACTAAGTGGTTGCCTGAAAGGGGAGAAATTGCCTGAAGGCTTTGGAGAAAGCATTATGTTATTTTGGTGACAGGTTTCCTCACTGCTACTTCAGCACAGCTCCTTCACAGCTGGCTGCTTCTGTTTGTGCTTGCAGAGTCTCCTAAGGATTATGAGATTATTGGTCTTGACTAAATAAAATGAACTGAAACTTGAGATTTCGGCACAGGCTTTGCACTATTAAAATTATATAAGTTTATTTCCATTTCTCTATACCAGTAATTAGTGGAACCCACTCCCTTGACATTAATGTGATATAAAAGAAAAATTGTGAAGCAGCCTCAAAAATCCTTCTCTCTGAAGTAAATGCATTCTGACAAGAAGAACAAGAAATTATCAATTTAAATCTTAATGATAAACTTATTTAGGCAATTTATAATTATTAATCCCTTGGTCAGACCTACAAAATTAAAAAGGAATTAAGTCCACTAAAACAATTCTTCTCAAAAGTAACTTGACGGCTGGATATGTTTTATGATCAGAAGAATCTCTTCAGTGTCTTTAAACTAATATGGTATTTGGTTCAAAATTACTACTACATTGAAGTGAGTTCTTGCAGAACAAAATGACCTTGGCCATAAATCCAAAAAGAATTACCATGATACCATAAATATAGATTTACTTTGATTTGAAAAAGAAATAAAATCAATTCATTTCAGAGAAATCTGGTTCATTAAAAGGAATGGTTGGAATTGATACTTTAACTTTTCTTATGTAATAATTAAAATAAATATTCTACGTAAGAGGCTGCAACACTTTAGATGAGAGTTTGTCTTTTTGGGCTTGATGCATCCTTGTTTCTTAAGATTCATTAGTTTATTTTTTTTCCCACGTGGGTTTCCTTATTTTAAAAACCCCCATCGACATAGAGACTGCACCAGTATAGAAAATACAATTTTATTTGGAAAAGTCTCATAGGCCCGTTAAGAGGGTTTAATCAGGCCAGGTGAAACAGAAGCCTGGTGAAATCCTCCAGCTGCTTCAGAAGCAATGGTTCTCATTCTGACTTTCCTAAGAGCACTTTCATAGGCTGCCTAGTTTTTGAAGCCTTGGCAAACTGTAATCCAAGATCCAAAGGGCTGCATGGATTTGTGTGATCTGCTCCTTATCGATATTAAATTATTCACAGGCACTCAGGAACACTGGGTTTTAACCAATTATTTTCCATAATCATCCAAACTTCTTACAGTTTTAATAGCATCTCCTTTGCTGTCTGTGGAGCAGCCATGGGCAGACCTCAAGACACTACGTGATTTCAGGAGAAGCTGTGGCTGTCAGAGGAATTTCACTATTCACTGTGATGTGCTTAGCTTTGGCCTCAGTGATTTCTTTTACCCCTAGTGACTGCTGAACCAAGAGAATGTTACTTTTTTTACTCTAATGAGATTTGAGATGTTAAAGGTGATCTGAAGAGTCATCATCAATTGGACTTTTGGGACTACAATATAAAGTCACCATGTACGTAAATTATGTTCACTAATATATTGTGAATATTCTGTCAAGGGAATTTTGAAAAACACTTTTTGGAAGATGGTCTCTTAAGAGCCTTTCAAATGCTTCCTTGGAAGATTATCCTACAACCAGAGTAAGAGCTAAGAAATATTAAACAAAAAAGCTTTCAGCCCAGATTTAACCAGGGGACTGCTCTTCATATTGTTTTCTTGGATTAAAAACTTCAAACAATACTCTAAACTGAAGCATGAATGTTAGTTTCCTCCTAAAACTCTGGTTCTAGTTCAGGCAGATTGATATTTATTATTTCATTTCAATCGCCATGTTTTCAGATATTTTGATCTACAGATAACCTATTAAGCTAACTACTAGGAAAAACATGAAAGTAAAACATTATTCTTAGACATACTGTGCCAAATGTTTTAACAAAGTAACTGAAAGGGATGTGGAAACTTTGCTTTAAGTGTTGCACAGGAGATGGTACTGCAGCTCAGTTATGCATGAATAGGTGACAAAGGGCATTTGGGTAAAACCTGAAATATAATCTCTACGTGGCAGACAGCTTACTTCTGTTTACTTACTACAGAATCATACTGGAAATTATTCAGATGCTGTATATCTTCTCTAAGTGTTAGCTTGATAATGTAAGCAATCTGAGAGAACTGGACAGGAAAACCAAGGTGCTTAACAGAGAGTGCTAAGGAGAAAAAAAGCATCAAAAACATAGGCTGTGTACCAGAATGGCCATGATCCTATCAATAGGCTCTGAGAAGATTCTGAAATCCAAAGACATTAAAGACAGGTAGACCATCAATATTAAATAAAGAGTCTTTTAAAAGTCAGTTTTTAACTTTGTAACTGCAAGTGAACTAGGTGGATTTGGAGCAATGAAATCTATTTTATCAATGATATGCTTATAAATAAGAAATTATTGTACCAACAGCTCTACTTGGGTTTGTCTTGTGAGCATCCTTTAAAGTCAGTGAGAGAAATAACCACCTCTAGAGCACAATTCATATCAGCAATGTTGGGTTGTACAATGGAGAGTTGAACAGCTATCTACCTAGAAAAACTCACTTCCCTGTTGTAGAAAATACCTAAATATCAAATTTCTGGAGTTGGATATGCTACCTTTAATGTTTTTTAAGGTGTTAGCCATATACCTGCATCTTTACAAAAAAATAAATTATATTTCTAAGCTTATGCAAGGACAATGCTGTTAACCTGGCCTCTAAATGTGATCCTGACATCTTATTTGAGAGTGTTGGGAATTAATTTACAGACATAAAAGCCAAAGCAGAGCCCAGTCTTCTGACTTGGACTAAGCAAGTATTGTAACACTCCTGTTTCCCTGGAAGCCTTAACAGCAGCCCTAGCAGTTTCTAATGCACTGGACTGAAAACAACTGAAATTGCAAGTGCATTGCAATTGCTACAAAACCTTGAGTTATCGCTGCAATTTGTGATGGTGATTTCCTTGGCATTTAGTGAGGTTTTGAAAAGTACTTAAGTTGCAATTAATAGAAATAATGCTGTATTTGTAATTTCCTTTGGTCTGAAACCAAACCCTGATTGACATATATTCTAATAACATTGTCATGAATTTTAGCTGCAACTATTTTTTTCCTTTTAAATGAAGTAAATAAGATTAAATATCTTTATTATTACAAGCCGTGAAGCATGCAATTATTTGGCTAGCAAATAAATAGTAGCTGGCAAACTGTGTAGACAATCTGGAGCTCCAGATATTTGGACCTTCCTGGTGGTCCCAGAGACTTCAGTGAAGACTCAATGGCGTAGGGACTGAACTATTCTTGCAGTTGAGTAGGTGGTTCTCTGCAGTTCAGAGCTAAGACAAATAACTAGCAAAGGCAGGAAAATATTTACTGCCACTACCCACTACACATACTGCCACTATACATCATGTACCAGCATTGTGACTGAAAATAACTTTCCTGGCTCAAAGACTATCAAACTATCACATACTACACCAGTAATACACGATGTTTGTAAATGAAACAGCATGGAAATCCCAGCATTTATAACATCCTAACCACATCTGTGTCACTACATTCATTGTAGGAGTCAAAGCATATGTTCATCTTATCTAAATTCAGACACCTATAATGCTTTAATTAATATTTTGGTCTTACTAAGCAGCTCATGCAGTCAGTGGAAAACGATGGGCCTTTCCAGAGGGCAAGGCTGATCTGCAGTAAGTTAAATTACTCTTTGGAGGATCATACTTGTCTCCATTAACTATTAGGAAATTCAGTTACTGGATATGTACCTTGTGTGCATCTAAGCTCTTACTTGGGGTGGAATGACTCCAAATCCATGTAAATAAAAATATTATTGAGGAGAGTGTAAAGGAAATTATACATAGAGTATCTGGAGGAGTGAATTTTTTTTTTTTAATTTTTATTTTTTGTTCTTGAGGTTTCTCTGATATTCAGTCCAATATAAGTGCGGGGTATGGCAAAGCTCGCCCAGTTAACATTACCATGTTTAAACTGAAACAATTGATTTCTGTTGGTAACTGAATTTTTGAGTTTTACCATTAAGCAACCAGTTCTCTCATATGGGAAGTCACATGTGAAATAATGCATAGTTTCTCATTTATAGAAACAACCCAGTTCAATCAATATTCAACTTATCTTCATTGTCTTCTCATTTGATGCAAAAAGAAATCCCACTACATGTAACAAGTCAGACAATAATATTTATCCATTGCAGTTGTTTCACCTTTTAGAATGAGGTTCAGTCTATCTCAACTAGACATATATTGGCTTTTGGAGACATATAAATCATCTAAATTCTGAACAGAAAATTTGAGATGAGTGTATTCAATTGATCACGAAATGTCATTGCACCATGTATCTCATACCCTGAAAGGCATGCATAATCTTCCTGGGAAACAGGAATCACAACCTTAGAATCTTTCCTCCAAGACAATGAACTAACTGCTAGGCAAGGGTGAAATGCATGTTTGCTCATTTGTCTGAACAAGCCCTGTCCCTCTTCCTTGATGTACCCTTTTTAACTGAGTTGCACCTGCCTCAAAATTGACTTCACAAAAGTCTTCTGATGGATGGTTAATGATAAATACGTCTGTCTGAATCCAAATAAAGTAAGTTCAGAGCTATAATTTAGGTGTATGTCTCATTATATATATATATATTAAAAACTAATAAAATTCTAAAATTATAGGGTAGTTTTGATGAAGACCACTGCCAAAGGTTCCAAATCCCATACACTGCAACATCGGACTAGCTGTTAGAGTTACTGATATTTAAGGACTTTGTGGTCTTCATTTTAAAGCACAAGTATGTATTTATGTATTTACATCCTTGAGCTAAACCATCAAAGGCATCTTTGTAAGCTACAATTTTTAGTAAAAATAAATTAAAATTGTTCTGAATGCTGCTGAAATAACAAACTGGGGCAATCCATCTGGAATTCATTTTACTTCATATTACAGGCTTTGTGTCATTGCTATCCAATTTGACACCAAAAAGCACAAAAAATAACATTGACATAAGGATATAGTTATGTTTATAGCACAGAAGTAGATTTTTTTTCCCCGTTATTTTCAGAGTAGTATCCTTAGAGTTGGCACCCTCAACTGCATTTCAGAAAAAACTTTCTGTGGTGGTCATGTTAAAATGCAGCAGCAAAAGCCTATGGAATGAAGAGCTGCCAGTCCAGCTACTGTTCTTAGTCAAGTACTTCCATTGTACCCACTGGGGGAGGCTGCAGGGCTGGCACTTGGATCCAGGCTTTTCCAGACATGCTTTGAGAAAACAGGTACAATATGAGTCTACTGCCTGCATCAGTGCTTTTTTTCTTAGGGTCCATTAAGTCATGCCCATTAAAACCAATTGGGTTTTTTTTTTTCTTTAAAAAGCAGAATAAAATCCAATTTTTAAAACAAAAAATATTTTCCTGACACCACATTCAATATGCTTATATAATATATTTTTTAAAGCATCTAGAAATCTTAGTCTCCATAATGACTGCAGTTATAAGAACTTTAGGTATCTGAAAGACATAATAGGAAGGTGAAGACAATCAGATCACTCTTCAGTAAGGGCAGAGCTTAGATGATCTAAGTATGAGCCAAAACAAAACAAAAATTTGCTTTCAATGAGGGAAATACTATCAAACTTGAAAATTATAGATTAATACAATAGATTTATAAAAGGGAAGTGTCTTTATTTGATTTAGGAAAAAAAATAAGGATTTTAGCCACTTCAAAGCAGAAAAACTAACCTTCTTCAGCCCCAGCTATAGGCTGCCTGAGCTATCTGAAAGTATGGATCCTAGTTCATTCAAGAGAGAAAACAGGTATCTCATTTAATTCCAGATGTCTGTGTATACGAACAGGTGCTAATGTATGACGTGATTTACTCTTCACATATGCTTACATCTTTCATTTAGAACCTAAAAGGCTACTTTACACCAGATGCCTACATTATGTTTTGCTAAATTTAGGTGGAATAGTCTTTCAATTTAAAGGAAGAAATCTGTCCTTAAACCAGAATTAAACTGAAAGCAAGATGATACTGAAGACAGTTTCATCAAAGATAAATGAAATTACTTGTACTAATATACTTATCTAATACAGGATTCATTCCTTCACACATGAAATGTAGTAGAGAAAATGTATTTAGACTTCAGTAAAACATTTAATATAGTGCTCTAAGATGCTATTAGTCAGCCAAAGCGTTTGGGTTGGACAGGTATTAGCACACACCTTATAAAACTAAGAAAAAGAAATTTAAAAAAAGGATAGTAGCTGGATTTGAAGGGGGCTTTTTTTCGGAATTTCACAAGGGTTATTCATGGAATGCATCATCTTTAATAGACTCATTTATAGGCTTGGCAGAAAACCAAGCAATTTGCTAAAGAAATTAGCAGATAATGAACAAAATAGATGACCTTAAGAAAGAAGTGTTAGACTGAAATAAACTAAATTAAATTTTAATATTATTGAATGTTTGGATGTGAACATAAAGGTCCATAACAAATGACTCTGTTAAAAGCTGCAGCCAAGATTTTTGGGACCCAGAAGGAGGAAGAAAACGGAAGTGTAGGAGCTGATCCCAGAGAGATTATTAGCTAAGCAGTGAGATTGGATAAGAAAACAAAGAGGGGCTCCTAAAATCTATTCAGCAAATAGTGGAATTGGGAAATACTATATGAGGCATAGGTAAGATAGTCATAAAATCATAGATTCAACAGCTCTGTGAACTGGGAAACCCTATGGAAAGGCATGGGATGATGCAAAATCTGCCAGCCCAGCAGCAGTGAGGATGCTGAGCACCACTTCCCCTGTCAAGCCTCAAAACAAGTTTCATTATCACCTACCAGGACCAGGGACTGGGGCTCCCAAGTGAGAAGCCAGAAACTTTGTACAGCTCTGTAAAAGTCCTCCATCTTCCTACTTCTGATGCCAGAACCCAGAGCCAAGCTCTGTGAACACATGGTGTCTCTGCTGCAGCTCAGGAGGCAGAGTTACTGACTTTTACTCTGGAAAAAAGCTGAAGCAGCATGATCTGAAAGGAGTCTCAGGTTCGTGGTGCAGATGGCTCACGGAGCTCAGTACGAGTGTGTGGTGGAGTGTCCTTTCCTTTTCCTTCCACACAGATGATCTCCCACTCATCACAGCTCATGCCACAGGAAAATCCTATTTTGAGTTCTGTAGTAGCAAGACAGTAGTAAGTAGCAGAAAAACTGTAAATTTAGAAATATGACCTCATCTAATAATCAGAAGAGCTAAATGAAAGTGAATTTTGGTGGACAAATAAACTACATTTGTGTAAGTGTATCCAGGGACAAGGCTAAGAGTGAAGTTGTGCAGCAAATACATTCTATTACAATTGTGTTTTCCCTAAATTGACCGTTTCAGACTTTTGTATATGACATCAGCTGGTCTTATAAAAGATACAGAATGAACATGCCACTAAAGTGTGACCAAGGTTAAAATGCAGCCACACTTTATGCTGATAGAACATACTTCCATCCAACAATGAGATATAAACAGCAGGGAGTCCTATTTTATGCTTATCTAATCTGTGAGTTACTGTGCACTAATGAGCCACAGATGAGATAGATTCTTTGTAGTCATTGTTTGCCTTTCTCCCCTCCCTGCTTTTCTTACTTTATTTTTTTTTTGTTTTCTTTTTTAAAAATGTTTTGTTCTTTTTGTTGTTGCTGTTCTCTGTGGGTTTGTATTTAGTGTCTTTGACTTCTAGAGAGAATTCTGTATATTTTACCTGGTTGTAAGTGTAATAAATTTTCTGTATCTTAACATACTCTGTCCTAATGATCTGCAATTTCTCCTTCATGGAATTGCTTGAATGCATTCTCAATGGAAAATATTAGTGTAAAGTAAAGGAAAATATACCTTACATCTGTATTTTTGTTTCCTTGAACCTTCAAACAAGGCAACAAATTTTAAAACAATGAAAGGTAAGTGAAGATAAGAAAAAGTAAACATCAGACATCTACAGAATACTACCTCACTTATATTCTTAATATTGTGTTTTTGTAATTAATTTCTCCTTTTTTTTTCCTGGAAGTATGATCTTCAAACATGTTAAAGTAAATGGAGAAACACAAGGTTTAAGGTTTGTAGATTTTTTTATCTTTCCTTGAGAGGAATTACAATTTTTCACCCTTCTAACAATCTTATGGGCCATGGAACTATTGAAACATGTGGAGATAATTTTATTATTTTAATGATGCATACTGTTTTTATAAAGTTGTAAACCAAGAATGTTGAGCAATGAAAAAAAATTAAATTCAACATTTATAAATATCATAAATGCTATATTAATATGCTTTGTCCATACAAATATATAAATTTATAGACCTAGGAAAAAAAAGTATTTGATAAGGAAAAAATAAGACAAAATTAAATGCAACACAACAGAGCTGAGAAAGATTTTAAAGTCTTGAATACTATGAGCAATGGAATATGAAGATAAATATACAATATTATTTAAAATAATATTCACATCATGATGTGGAAGCACATTAAAAAGATTATGTGCTTTCAGCAGTCTAGAGAACAGATTGTTTTACTTATATAACCGAATGTATTGATTGAATTAGCTATGAACTTCTAATGCTATTGACATATTTATACACGAATGATAATAGCAATCCATTTTCCTTCTTCTACATGTGCATTATATATCCCAAGACTCTGAGTGGGGCAACACATGTATTATGTCACCTGGTCAGTATTAGAAGTATTCCAGAGGCATCAGATTTTTGCCAGGGTCAGCAGAAAATTGTCAGTCAATATTAGCAAATGATACAATTTAGAATTAATCTTGCTTTCTCTTTTCAGTATCATAAAAATATTTCTAAATAATTATCTAAATGGACTTGAGGTAGTGGAAAACATATCCGTAATCTTATTGTGGGGCTAATCAACTCCTTCCTTTGTGTTACTTTGATGTGGTTTTTTAGTTTAGATTGTTTAATTTTGGATTATGCAATTCAGCATGTCTACATTATAGAGCGGAAAATGTAGCACTATGCCTACAGCAAAATGTGAGTGAGGAAATATTGGCACAGGAAGGTTGATCCTGTAGTGCACTCAAGCTTATTATTCATCTCTTAAATGAGAAAAGCTGGCTTTTGCAAACAAGATGGTGATTTATCACATAGTTGAAGTGAGAAGCCAAAGGTTAGTAGAGGCATATGAAAATGAAATTCTTTCATGCTTTAGCTGAGTAAGGAGCTGGCAGAGTTATAATATTATGGTTTATAATATAGATTATATTTATATATACACATTTAATAACAGAAAGAGTGAAATTCTAAATAATATATTTAGAATCATAGCAATCATACGTAGATTACTTATTAAGGAGAGATAGTAGACAGCTCCCTGCCTATGCTGAGTAGTGTAGCTGAAGCTCTACTCTAAGGAGGAATCCACGTATCAGGAGTACATAATCCTTACAGTTCTGGATATGGGGACTCTAATGATAGAAAGAAAAAGCATTGAAGCAAAAATTCTGACTTCAACCCTTAGATTCTGTTCTTGGCACTAAAACAAGTTGCAGTTGCTAAGTTACTTATAAAAAAATAACATACTGTTCATGCAACTTTGCTGTTTTCCCTAGGGAGCAGAGTTTGTGCCTAAGCACAATGTAATATAATTTATCAATATATATCTACTGTAGAACATGTGTTTATCTGATGAGGAGACCATGCTGGAGAAAAGTGACCTGTCACTGTCCTCAGTGTGATTATAGTTTCCATAATTTGAAGCAATTATTTCACATATCATCACTGTGAAATAGACTGGTATGTTAGATCCTAGACCCTTTCCCATGGTCTATCCAGTCCCCAGATTTCCTGGGGGCTGGATATATCCCTATAATGAAAATTGGATTATTTCAAATGAAAGAAACGTCTTAATTTTGCATTCCATATTCAAATTCTTCTTAAACAAAATTATTAATATTGAGCTATGTTGTGAACGAAGTACGTCAAAGCAGCTTCTTAACTAGATTTTAATTAACAGATTAGAGATATATTTTTCTTAAGCTGTTGTTGATGGACACTGAAGTATGGTAACTGAAGTTACCACTGCTCATTAAAATTACTGTGGTGACATGACTTATGCTCATTATTGCTCCTTGGCTATGAGGCAGCATGTGAATATTTCCCAACTGCTTTGTCTAACTCAAAGGCAAAGAATTGGGCCTTTATTGTACACATGTGAGATGTCTGATACAACAGAAATTCTTCTCAGTTCTCACAGTTCTGCTCTAATATATCAGTTAAATAATAATTAATACATTTCAGAACAGAATAGACACCCTATAAAACAAAATTACCCAAATGGAAACAAACCCATCAGTTTAGATTTAGAAAAGATTACGTATCATTTTAAAAGGTAAATCCAGAGCACAAACACCATTGAAGTATTGACCTGTATTTAAATTTTTGATGTTCTTCTTGGCAACTTTGAAAAACAGTACTCTTCCAGATAATATTTGGGCATGGTTCAGGAAACAATACAAGGACTATTCTACATAGGGGGGTTCGATGACGTGATGTAGCTTGGAGATGAAGACAGTGGAACATTTTAGCTTTATGAATGCATGCCATGTGGCCTCTGAGACATAAGTTTTATTTAGTAATACTTCTGCAGCCAAGGAAACCATATTCTTTCACACTAGCAGGGCCTATTAAATAATTGCTACTTTTCAAAAGAAGAGGTGGTTGCAGTTTCACACCTCTCCAGGTTGTGTTGTAGTTGCATCAGCTGCAGCTCTTTGGTATTGATGTTATTTGCTATCTTATTTGAGGACAAAAGTGGCTGGATGCAATTTAGATATTTGGATGCAATTTACATATTTCTGACAAGTATGAACTAAAGTTACTTAGTTTTATTAATAAATCTGCTAATACAGTGTTGTTCGCTTTTCAGTACAAATAAATTTTAATTCAGTCTCTGAAATCTATCTCTTCGTTTATTCATTTATATTTCATAATTGAATGGAGTTAAGAATAGAGAAGACACTATTCAGAGTGACTCTCCTCCATAATTTTTTGTTAAATATCATAAAATTTGTTGCCAAGACAATCAAAGTCATCCTTGAGTCCAGACACAAATTTTTTATGCTATACTTTCCTGCAGTCATCAGCATGCAAGAGAAATAACACCGCCTTGAGGTTTTTCATCACGTGAAAGCATTTGTCAAGTTGACAGTTTGGCTACTTCACAAAAATACATAAAGTTCATCAACAGTGCATAAAAAGTTGTAAAGTAAAGCCCTTTTATACCATTTCAAGATATATGATTAATGGGATATAGCCTAGTTTGATTAATCTGTGCATTCGTAGTATCTCCCATTTGACATTTGCAGGTAGTTGCTTTTTTTGCAAGAAATTTTCTTCAATTTTTTGTACAAAATGGGATTAATCATCCTTCCAGTTAGTCACCCCTTTTGTCACTTACCCACCAAAAAGACTTGGCTTTCCAGAGAGTGTTTCCACTGAGCACTCCTGCCATAATATTTGGTTTCTTCACCACACACTCAGTTTTCATCTCCCTTGGCAAACCTATTTTTCATTCTACGGCTTATATGGAGTGTGATGTTAGCAAGGTATTTGAACGGAAAAGGACATTGCTGATCTATTTTCCATTTCACATGTAATAAAAACAATTTGAATTTGAGTTGACATACAAGCACTAACAATGTTCATGCAAGGGAAACAATAAATAATGACAAACATCAGCAGTGGTGGAATCCTACACTTGTGTTTGACAAACAACCTCGGTGTTCAGCAATAGAGTGGCTTGAGTATATGCTGGAAAACAAAAAGAGTGAAAATAAATCAGTTAAAGTACAGTCAGCATCCACTTAAGCAAAAGAAAAATGGTCATCTTAAACCATTATTTCATTTTGTCTCAAAGGAGAGATGCTCCAGTCCTCTGAGCATCTTCATGGATTCGATCCAATATGTCCATCTTCTTCTTATGTTTGGGGCCCCAGAGCTGCAGCACTGCAGGTGGGCTCTCATGAGAGTGCAGTAGAGTTGCAGAATCATCCCCTCAACCTGCTGGCCATGCTGCTTTGGATGCAGCCCAGGATAGAGGTGGTTTTCTGGTACATGAGCACACATTGTCAGGTCACCAGGCTTTGCATGCACCAAATTCCCCAAGTTCTTCTCCCCAGGGCTGGTCTCAATCCATTCTCCACCCAGCCTGTTCCTGTGCTCCATATTGCCCCGACCCATGTGCAACACCTTACACTAGGCCTTGTTGAACTTGATGATGTTTGTACAGCCCCTCCTGTCGAGGTCTCTCTGGATGACATCTGTTCCCTCCAGTGTTCCAACCACACCACTGGGATTGGTGTGGTCAGCAGACTTGCTGAGGGTGTTCAAGCCCGCTGGCCAGGTCACTGGTAAATGTGTTTTATGGCAAATTTACCATATCACTGGTAAATGTGGCACTGCCACTCATCACTGGTCTCTACCTGGACATTGAGACACTGAATCTGCTGTGTCGTGTACAGTGAAAGAACAGTTTTTCAAAATCCGTTATAGAACTTTATTGACAAAATTAATACAGCTCACTAAGTATTTCAGAGGAAGAGATCTTTACAGAACGAGTAAGAAAATTAACTTAGTTTTAAGTTTCATGAGAAAAGACATTCTGTGTTGTGGGGGAGCAACAAAGTATTTGTAAGTATAAGGAGAACTCATTAAAAATCTGCCCCCAAATCTGTCTCTTAAAACATGTCTTCATATCTATAAGTGAGGGTGCTCATTAGTAATAGCAATTATTGCTCACAGAACTAATAATTGATGCTTTCCCAGTAGTTGGTGCATGTTCTATTTTAGACATAAAAAGTCTTACTCTCAGTCTTCTTCTTGCCTTATTATTCCCCTTACTTTTTCAAAGGCAACTTGCCTCTCCCTGCCTTGAAGCTCAGAGGCTCATATCTTTTGAATTTGTAGGTGAATAAAATACCTGGCAAGTAACTGTAGGATCAGTTTCCATTTTGAAGATACACGTTTAAATAAGCTGGAATACTTTTCAGAGTTTGTTAGCTCACGAAGTCTAAATGTCAGATTCTTCTGTGCTGAGCATAGTGTAGGCCTGTGTAATTATTGAGCACAGCAACCCTATTGTTGCTTTATAATTAATTGATTTTCAAGGCGATGCTTCTTCTGTTCATTTAAACATATTTCTGCTATTCAATTTGTCATAAATAGAGATTGCCAAATATATCTCTTGAATTTTTTTAATGTTCTTTCTTCAAGTAAGCCAGCAAATGACAGGAGATTCTCAGTAGTCCTGAAGGTAAATCCTGGCACTCTCCCAAATGCAGGCTGAAGTACCATAATGTGAAGAACAATTTTAAATTGCTGGGGTTTTTTCCTTCTCTGAAATTCAGCTGAGTAGCCACTGTCCACACCTTTAGCAACTATATCATTCCCTGAGCACACAGAACCAAGCAAACCCCAATAAGCTCCTATTGACTGTAACAGCAAAGAGACCTTACTGAGACTATTGCAGCACATATTTTAATGTCATTGTTGCATTTTTAATTGAAATTGGTCTCCCCTTAAGATGCCACACTTAACCTCTAGGTACAAAGTGCTCTACAAGTTTTGAGATTGTCACACATGAAAGGTGTGTAGTTAGGCATAAAGCCAAAGCAAAGTGCTCCTCATTCCTCTGGAGAAGAATATCCCCCAAGGAATGCAAATATTTATATTTGGAAGGTATTCTTATCAGCAAGTTATTCAGCCTTCAACAATCTCCAATTCTTCAAAAGGAAGTAGATTATTTTATAATGCTAATAAATGATCAGTATACTATTTTGGTTGATTTTTATGCATGAGCAAGTAAATAAGCACTCTAGCACCACCATCTTTCCTTCTTTATAATATATTATTACAGCATTAAACTGATACAAATCCTAGACCTTGACATGGATTTCCTATTAGCTGATTTGTGCTAAAAAACATGTGATGTATATAGATGAGTTTATTCACCTATTTACCACTTTAAAAAGTGATAAACAGGACTAAAATGTAAGTCCCACTTTTCACACTTTCTATCAGTGGTGGAAACAACCACTAAATGTACTTTCCTTCAACCAGCTTCCAGATGTATGCAGCCCCATATGCGAGTTGCTTCTGTCAGAAGCAAACTTTGAACATAACTCATCATCATTTTAGAAAATCTGTTGCTTATGTCAAGATTAATTCACAATGAGAACAAAATCTAATGCACAGTGTAACTAAGCACTAGCTAACCTTGATAGTCGAGGTCTAGTTTTATGGAAAAATTAAGATATCCTTCAGGTGTCTATGACTAGGCCATTGTTATAAAAAATAGAGAGATATATAACCAGTTAAAATATGTTTATTTTAAGAACTTTTGCATTATAACTATTCCACTAGCCCTTTCTAAAATTAAAGTGTAGATAGCCTGGCGTCTGAAGAGCAGCTGTGAAACAACAGAAATACTGTGATTTGAAAAGAAACCAAAGTATTGGTATGTAATATAATATAAACTATATAAACAATATAAACTATCTTTCTAATTTATATGCATTAGAAAAGTGTTGAAATAATATGGAGTAAAACATACCATGAGTCACAGTGTAGTGCCATGAATTAATAGAAATATTTGTTAATTCTCTGACTAGAAATGCTTCAAAGTGAAAAATACTTTTGAATATTTCTTCAGTGCTTTGAATTTTTCTTGTATGGAATACTTAGTTGCATATTAAATTAGAGGTATTTAACAGGAATGGGGATGAAGATTTGTGAAAGACAATTGGAGGAAAACATTTCACAAAAAGAATTTCACAGTACAGATGATGGTGCTAGTCAGCCAATCCTTCTATTGAACCACTAGTTTGAGATACTGTTCACAATTAACAGCACAAAGAAAAATCCCATTCAACTAGAACAGAAGAGCTTTCCAATTAATAAGACATAAAGCAGGCATTGTCATGCTTTCAGTTCTGTATGTCATTTCTAATAAAGATTGGATAATATAAATGCGTGCTAAAATGAACGTTTTCTTTATAATAAGAAGGCTCTATAGAGCAGGAAAATAATATAAACTTTTTTAGTCTAGCTGTTTCTCAATCAAAGGGCATATCAGTTACTGTATATTGCTGCAACATTCCAAGCATTAAATTAAATTATAGACAATAGAATCAAATACAGTTTACATCTGTGGAGCATTAAAAAATGAGGCATGTTCAGCAGTTTATTTATTCCCAGTAGAAATACTCCTGTTGAAACAGTGCTCTGAAAACATTCTTTCCTACCAGGCTTGGCTGTCTCAATTGCATTCCTCAGGCAATACACATATTTAGCTTTTAAATGTGACATGTAGAAATCTACCTTGATTTTCTTGGATGGCTGGACTCTCTTTAGTTGTGCTGCAGTTTAGGTAACCTTATCACTCCCAGGCTCTAACCCTGCTACTGGACCTGTACAAACAGCCTGAAGCACACTTATTCCACAGGGCTGCAAATAAGCACCAAAGGTCCACCTGTGTTAATACGTTTTGAAGGCTTCTGTCACTTATTACACAAGATTAATGTGCAAGGAGAGGCCAAATTCTGTGGAGACTGAACGTGCAGTCTTTAGTCTAAACACGAGGATCTGGACCATCTGATCTGAATATTACACTATTAGTGGAATACCATTGGAGCTCTCTGCAGTCATAAAAGAAAGGGCTGCAAACATTACTAGTAGGTTTGGATGCAGAGGTTTGGATGTATTTTTAAAGGCAGCTTAAAATTGTTTTATAAATCAAAAGTATTTTGGATTTAAGAAGCAAGCATCATATCTTGTTCCTAACGCTGGCTAATTCCTTCTGTAATTTAGATCAGCAGACTGTATAAATAATTCAGATACAGCAATAGGGTGCATCAAGGTCTGGATTCTACACAGGTATCAATAAGTGAAATGTCACTGAGCAATTTATGGTGCTACCTTTTGCACAGTGGTCATTCCATCTTCTTTGGCTGCTATGGTCTTTTGCCTGGAGACACTAGAGCACATTTGAAATTGAATCATTAGCTATGTTGAGTCCATCCATTGCATGATTTGCTACACTATTCTCTAAACACATATATTTCTCTTTCTTTTATTTAATTCCCCCCCCCCCAAAAAAAAGAAGGCTTGATCAAGAAAAATTACCTGTATCTTCATAGAGTTTGTAGCTTGATGTGAAATTTAGTGTATTGAATTCTGTGACTAAAAGCCCAAACTGGGTTGTATTGAAAAACAAATGAGGGTTGTTAAGCAAAAATGAGTCCAAATTTCCTAGAACCCTTGTGTAATAGAATTTCTGACTATTTACATTAATATTCTGTAGACTTGCCCTACTTGTTTTCTTCATTTAAAGCTCTCCAACAAAAGAATGTGGAAAGGAGGTAAATATTTAACATGAAGGGATTCCTTGGATGTCTTTAGTACAACTTACTCGAAGCAGAGGATGGCATTTCAAGACATGCAATTTGTGTTAAGGTGCTGATGCTTATATTTTTGGTATAAATGCAAGAACAAGGGCAGCTGACTTGGTGGAAGCAACATCTTCCTTGACAAAGTCAAGGCGTCTATGCAAGCACCACAGCTCCAGTTTTCAACACAGACAGCAACCATATTGCTGCTTTAGTAGAGCAGGGCATGTAAATCCTTATCAGTAAGCCACCAGCAGATACACAGTGAAAATAAATCCTTCTAAAGGACCTCTGTTTTGATCTTTATAAACCTTCTAAATAGAGTAACCAGGAAAGCAGCGCAAATTCCACTGATTGTCTGACCTATGAATCATCAAAGTGCTACATTCTACAGGGAAGAAAAAGTAATTGTTTCCAATTGGTGTTTAGCATTTTGAAAGCTATTCAGATAATGATGATGGACACAGACAAAAGAACTGATAATCACAGAAAAAATAGTTACTGTCAAATGGCATTAATAGCAGCACCAGGCTAGACATGTAGAATGTGTAGGTATAAATAACCGCTAACAATTTTAGAGTAGAGCTTTATTTTTGTACTGGTATCACTGAGACTAACTTAAAAAAAAAAAAAAATGAACAGGAAAAAGAAAAAGCCAAGGTTGCTTTTGGAATAAATAAATTCTCATTTTAGCTAGCATTTTTGGAACCTTTATTAGAATGCTTTCAGATGCTGAGCAATCCTAAAAAAATGAGAGCTTTGTGCAAAATAACATTTTGTATATACATATAAACACACCTGCACACATGCACAAAAATACACTTTCTGTGGGTTACAGAATATTTTCCTTGGGTGAATATTTTCCGAGGAAATGGATGTAAATATTCTTTTTTTATTTTACTGTTGCATAGAAATATTTCACTTCGAAATGTGACACATCCAACTACTGATCTGGTATCAACATACTGTGCTTGTAGCAAACTTTGTTCTTCAGTGTAAATTATAATATAAAAAATAAAGATGGGGAAATAACCTGGAAGAAATCTAATCCTTTCCCCCACTAGTGTGTGGCTACTAACTAGAACAGATTGTCACTTATTTCCTCCTATCTTTTTTTAATTGGCTCATCTACTAGCAGTTCCACTGTTTGTCTTTGCAGACTATTCTGAAACTAATAGATCTGACTTTTACATTATTTGTATCTTTATTGCTAAATTACCCACCACAATGCCTTGTCTTGTCCTTGCAGTATTTGCTGTTTACTTTTCCCTTTCTATTTTTTTTTTTTCCAAAACAAATATATGTTGAAGTGCTATGGTTTAACAACTTCATCTTCCATTGCTTCCAACAGTGGAAAATGGATAGAGAGATGTTTGATGCTTATCATATACTCAATTCAGAAAAGTGAATGAGATTGCAAAAGACGCAATGAAAACCATTTTTTGGGGAGTTTCTTTTGATATACATATAACACACATCATGGCCTGCATGGTCTCTCAGTGGCTGCCAGACGAGATGTTTATATTGAGAAATACATCCTTCTGCAAGAGAGCCTGTTGAAATCAGAAACAGTGTATATAGATATTTATGTGAATTACACTGGCAGAAACAAACCAGATATACTGCATTTTCATTTACATGTATGAGTATTTTTTATACTTCGCATCTTTTATTTTTTCTTGTAAAGAAATGTGTCCCACTGCCTTTGGATCAGACACTATTTTATAATATCCTACAAGGGTCAACAAAGGACCCAATTCTTTAATCCTTAAAGAGAGAAAATTCCTTTGACCTTTAGTTAAGTTTATATAATGACAGAACTACTTAAGTGTAACATTTTCCTCTAAAGTATTTATGACATATAATAGAAACAGTTAAATAGTTCTCAGTTAAATAATATATGTTTTGGACCTATTCATTCCTAAATGTACTTACTTGTGACAGTTGGATAAATATATTATTCTGTGACAAGTTATTTCATACAGTTCATTATGTTCTTTTTGCATGTTTTTCCTAGTGCCAGGCATAGAGAATTGTATCCTGATGTATAAATATTAGTGCAATATGCAGCAGGTATTACAAAATTCATTTGTCCTCAGATAGTCCCATGCCTGTGAATAATGTGCAGAATATAAATCTCTTTTTCTATTATATTCTAAGAAAAAACATTGCTGTGAGATTAAGTATATCGTACTTGGGATCTATAGTTCAAATAAAATATCTTCACATTTTTCATATTTATATTGACAATCATTTCGGATGTAACCAGCATATTTCAAAAGTTGGTATTGAGAAATTGTCTTGTAATTTTGTAAAAGGATTCTGAGTCTTGTCTTCTATATTAATTTTTCTCTACATCTTTCCATCTCTATACACTACTATGAGAAATCCATAGCAGTTTTTTCAGCAGTTCTATTGCTTCTGGAGATAGCTAAATTTTATTAAAGCTACATCTTTTTGGAGAAGGCATAGTAATGGGTGCATTAAAGATATGCAGAAGTTCTTTGCTAGCTGTACAGATTCTAGTTTTGGTTTTTGATTTTGGTGGTTTTTTTCCTCTGTGAAGCATTATGAAATTATGTAAATTTAATTATGTAATTTTAATTTTTCCCATTGATTAATATTTTTGCAACAAAAAGGGATAGTTACATGTTTTAAATTAAGACTTATATTTTGTTTTAAGAACATGTAATTTTGGAATTCTAGTTGACTTACTATGAAAACAGAGGACTGCATTAATATAAATAAAATTGGTAAAATTATCAAAATAATTCCATCTATGGAAAAAGAACTGAATTTTTTGATGTTTGAAAATGCTCTGTATGTGAAGTTTTTATTCCAGTTTGGGATGGAAAACTTTTCCATAATATTTACAAATTCTTTCAGAGTCTGAAAAAATGTTCTTTCCCAGTTCCAGTATCTTTTGTGTGCTCGGCTCCCTTTTCTCCTGAGAGCAAAATCTCAGGACAGTAGCCTTTGGGTCACCCATTTTACTTGCATTCAAAAGATGAACTGTCCAGCAGTTCTATGCAGACTTGCTGAGCAATCAGTGCAAATCATGTAGAGCTAAATTCAAACCCTGGAGAATTTTGTGAATACTGAAATTATTATTTTTTCATTTACCCTATCGTCATGATGGAAATTGTTTAATTTTGGTTTAGTTTTCTGAATTTTGTTTTGGCTGTGCCTTCCAGTTAGATTGGAAATTCCTGAAGAAAAGAGCTGTCCAGGGATGTGCATTTTTTCAGCTCTGAGCAGTACATAATCTATTAGTGAGTGGTGTTCCCCAAGGAGCTGTCCTGGGCCTGGTATAATTTAATATCTTTAATAGCAATATAATGTGAGATTAAAACCATCCTCAGGAATTTTGTGGATGTCACCAGGGTGGTGGAAGCAGTGACAGCCTCTGGCTCTGGCAGGGGGTTATGGTAAATGATCTTGAAGGTTCTTTCCAACCCAAAACTTTCTATATGTCTATGATTTAATCCCTAGATTTCTCTGGACTTCTGCACAACTCTTCAGTATACAAAAATGAATCAGATATATCAATCCTTCATTCTCATAGTATGTCTGTTAATTCTAAACATCAGTAGCCCTTGTGAGAAATAAAGGACATAAATTAAATTATCTCATGTTCTACCTTCTGTAAAGCCAGCTATAAGTAGAAAAGACAGATTGACCCCAAAACATCTGAAATTAAGCCCTAGTGTTAAACCAAGCACCAAGATGAAGGTGCATTTCTAAATTACAGCAAAGAAAGAGCTAATGAAGGAACACTCATAAGTGTATGGTGTTTTACAGCCTGTGTAAAATTATTTAGGACAGAGTCATACTGAGACAATGTTCCATTTTGAAGTGGGAGAGGTTTATGGGAGATTATTTATGATTACCATCAGATCAACTGAGGATATAGAGATTTTACTTGTAATTTCAGGAGACTTTCTCTGTTCTAATGTAGAATTCTCTTCAATGTAAGACGGGGTTTTGTTATCATTGGGTATTTTTCTAAAAGAATCTGAAAGGCTTAGGAGCACAAACAACAGCTGAAATTCAGTACAGTCTATTGTATGATTCTTAGATAATCAAATGTGACATGAGAAAAGATAATGTTTACATCAATGCACAATAACCTTTTAAACAAGCACTATCATTTTTTTGTTTTACAAAATCCATCAGAAACAAATGAATAGTGTGGGGGGAAAAAAAAGAAAGGGAGGATGGGTAGACTTATCCATGAAGGATGTGTTTGAGGATAATATGCAGCAGTCCATAATACAATTCATAATAGTTACATGACCATTAATAGCTGCCTATTATTGATTTAATTCTCCAGTTACACTATTTAGGATCAACTGTGTTGAGTTCTACCAGCTTAAAGTCAAATGGCAGAAGAATGTTTTGACTGTTAAATTTATTAAGCATTACTGATTACGAAAGGTTTCAAATATGTCCTAAGTTATTCAAATGAAGTTTTTTCTGTCTCTTTCTTCCAAGGCATTTACTTAACCAGCATTTTACAGATAATTAGGCATACTGAAGGAGAAACAGAAGAGACAACAAAGATAGCTATTTCTATGTGTTGCACATCACTGCAGTGATTAAAATGGCAAACATTGATAAAATACAACCTTGCTTTATTTACAGAATGCATTTTGGAGTGGAATTCATCTACAGTTCATTAGGTATCTAAAACTTAGATTACATTCTTAAAAATTGGATTATAGAAACTACTATTTTCAGATGATGTTTGATTGGATGTTCTTATAAATGAACTTTAAAATGCCTTTTGGGAATACCTCTTTCTTTTGTTCTGATAAAAAAGACAGTTGGATAAATACCTTAAACTAGACACATGACTTTGAACAAAACAGAAGCTGAATATGACATATCCTACCCTGTAATTATAAGAGCTTGAATTCTTTCATAAAGTTCTGTGTCATAATAAAAAAAAAATAAGATAAAGGCAACAAAAAGATCTTTGATGTATTCAGTTTTCATTATATTTAAAAGTATCTAAGTTGTATCAGGAAAAGCAGGGTCACATCATGGCTATATTAATGCCAGTTAACTCACATGAGGGAGACCTTCCAAAGACACTGATGTAGCAGCTGAATGCATCTCCTTTCTGTGAATTAAATTGTTCCAGAGAAGATTATTCTGCCAAATAAAAGAGCAAACTTTGGATTAACAAAGTGTTTATTTGTAGATAAGTCTATTCACCGCTGTTTATAGAGCTTCTATGCTCAAGGAAAATTGCGTTTATTTCAGTGTGTGAGGTGTAGCAAGTCTTTCTAAACTCACCTATGAAATATTGTCTTGAACTCTGCATGTGCTGTGAGTAATTTATTCACATGAAAAGAAAAAACCTTGAAAACTTCCTTTCATCTTTTTAGTTATTTCCATTTCAATTTTCCCTCTGTCTTTTGCCTTTCTTACAATGCCTCCTTTCTCCTCGATTCCGTTTTTTTTTCCTGTTGATGACTCCAGATAGCCTTACATACACTGTCAATCACATGCCATCCTGCCTAAGAGCATATGCTGCTGAAAATCACATGAGGTACCTCCTTTTAATCCATCTTTTACAGGGGAAATTCAATTTTAACAGCCATTTCAAATAGCATAAACCCCTGACTCTTGGCATCTTCATTTTAAATGAAAGCACCAGATTCTCTTTCTGTCAAAACACAGGATCTCTCCATAGGAAGAATTCTACTCTTCCCATACGGGTGTGGTAATAAGCATGTAGTAACTGGTACACCTTAATAAATCAGGTCCTCAAGAGATTGTCTGTGTTTCATCAGCAGAGGTCTGTGATTATTTGAACCATATGTATCTTCTAAAACTCAAGTTTTATAAATCGATTATTTCACTTGTTAACACTATTAAGATATTAAATATAATGTAAAACATCTTCTGTGAGTATAATTTTAAAAGGATATTTCTTTCTGTGCTAGCTTCCTTAGAGGTACATTGGATGAAGTGCATAAAGTTCACAAAGACAATTTCATGGATGCTTGTGTCTTCCATAAACTGGAATAATCGCACAGTAAAAAATTTAAATTTATATTTCTGCTGGAATATTCAAATAGAAGAACACATTTCTGAAGCTTTCCATCATACAGTCTACCATTCAGAAAGAAATTTATAATATTGATGTAGATATTTAGTATCGAGAACATTATCGTGTATTATCACATCCTAAAATGCTTTACTAAAAATAAAGGATCATTGGGATTTGAAGCTGCTAGAAATTTTTAGGCAGCCACATTATGCAAGTCACTGAGACCTGGGAGTTCATAACAGCCACAGTGTTATATCATTTTGAATAAGCAATTGTTTGATATTTTCTATCACAACCACGTTTCTGATCTATGTTTTCAGATAGCATTTTGGGGATATATGTACCTTTTCCAAAATAAACCCCACTGGTAAGCTAAATAATTTTTGATAATAGAGTAGTAGTAATAATAATAATGATGATAATAATAATAATAATAATAATAATAATAATAATAATAATAATGGTGCAATGAGTACATCAATTTACCATAGCAATTTTTTTTAATGAGTGCTAAAATCTAATATTGAAATGGATTAAAAAACAAAAATTCTTCACCACTCTGTAAGCAAAAGCCCTCTAACTGGAAATAGATATGGAAAAAATATAGTAAGCTTAATTTAAAATATTTGAAATTTTTATTAGTGTTGAAAATTAAATACTATCATTAAAAGTATAATGAATGGCAGACATCATTTATATAGTAGTTTAACATTGAAAAGACGAAAATTCCTTCTCATTCTGAGTTGTTTTTCTCTCTTTTTTCTCAGGTTCAGATAAAATACAGAACGAAAACTATTTTGCCTATAATGTTCCACATCTATTTAATCTATATTGGTGCTGTGATTACCTAGGTCAGAATTAATGAACTTAATTGGAGAAAACGGCAGATGAGCTCAGGATTAGGCCTTCTATGAGAAACCAAACTATCTTACTGCCATAATAAAAGCCAGCAGGATCCATAAATTCGTAAGGTCAAATGTGTTAGTGTCAGAAAACAAATACCACTTCAACATACATGACTATTTAGCAGGTTCTGTAACTGCTTTCATTTGACTTATGAAGAGGTTTTCTTCTAAAACAATCTTTAAATCATCCATCATTTCTAGGTAGGTATGATTAAAACCCAAAAATACCAAGTTTTTATTTCAGTGAATTTAATTTCTTTTCAAGCATTAGTAACATTAAATTGAATATCAGATTTTTTTTTATTGGACCAGCATGTAATTCTAGAAATGTATCTTAAAATTGCTGTAAACCTAGCTTGTACGAAGATGGCGTGTGATTATCCTTAAACTGATACACACCATAGAAATTTCCACCAAAAACTAAAAATATTGTAAAATACTGTGTAAGCATACATGTTTTTACTGTTATGTAATATACCAACACTATAAACCCTTTTTGTAATGGTTTTTTTCTATTGTTTAATGACTAAAACCAAACCAGCTGCAGTGCTAATAACTGAATATGCTAATTTACCATCAGGGAAGAAAAACTAAGTATTTGCTAGATGTGACCAAATATACATATATTACAGTATATATGTGACATATAATAGTTTGAAATGGAAATATCAAGGTTTAGGACGAGCTATCATGATTAGCTGTGTTAAGGACTATAAAGCTACACAGACTATTTTCCATCATTATCTGAGTAGAATTAGAAGAAATAAAAATATTTCCTAGATTTCTTTTATGTTCCGGTTTTAGGATTTTCCAATATTCTTAGGGGGAGAAAAAGCCAAAATAGTGTTTTGTCTTGCATAAAATTGAAGCTATTCTTGTCTCCCCAAACTGTACCTTTTAATTTCAGAAACTTTTTCCTCTGTAATTTGGACAGACTGACAGGGAAAGGTTTTGTTTGAAGTTCTGACTATAATTTAAGCTTCATCACTAAATCCAGAACATTTAGAGGAAGATAACCAAGTAAGCAAAATTATTCATGGGCTTTGCTGCACCAGCTCCCTTCATGAAGCCAATTACATTCTCCAAATAAAGCTTGACAGCCAAACTCACCTGCTGTTAAGAGCAGAGGTTGAATCATATGAAAGTAGTTATGGACTAATGGGTTTTGGTTGCTGTTACTGGAGTTTGCCTTCTGTCTCCTACCCTGCCAAGTTTCTGAGGCATCTGCCTGGCAGCCATATAGATAAAACCTCAGCTCAAGCAGCAAAAGCTCATACTTCAGTCTCCCTCACAGACTTTAAACCTATCTCCTACTGATTCATCTTCTCCCAATAAAACACTAGAGTGTCTTAGGAACAGTATTTTTAAATTTTAGTGATATCTTTCAGCATTTCAACTACTCTGGATTTTTCAGTTAGTTTACTATTTGCAATTAATTCTGCTATTACGGTTCTTAGCTCAGATTTTGCTACCAAATCTCATGCAGGAGGATTTACTTTGGCCACCTCTGGCCAGTTGACACGGTCCCCTTTTCTACTTCCCAACCAGTTCAGGTCCTTGCTGTTTGACCTGAGTTAATGTAGCTTTCCGTTACCTGACAAACACTATCATGACTCTATTTTTACAGGTTTACAAGGTTACTGAGGACTGTAAGTAAAGTAAAGTAAAAATCGTTAATCTCACATTCAGCAGAATTGGGGGATTTAGGTGAATTTTACTATTTTTTTTTCCCCTGGGAAGAAATCTTCTGCCTCCTGCTACTAATTTTATATAGAATATTACCAGTTAGAGGTCTTAACCTTGTCAAAAAGATTCAAACACTTGTAAGTTTCTATTTTTGTCCTTGTGATGGATGAGTCTTTAGAGTACCCTCAAATAAACATTTCCCTTAAAGTAACAGTATTTTAAAACAGAAGATACATATATTGACCTGTAGTTCATAAACTGAGTCACAGATATTTCAGCCTCTCCTCAATGTCTCTTTTTTTTATTCCTCATTTTTGTTTTTGTCTCTTTCTTGTCCTATGTAAGCAGATTTTATCACTTGTCAGCAATATAGCAAAAAGCTATATTAATTAAAATTACATAGGGTTCACAAAGCTCTTGTAAAACTTGTACCACTGCACTATGTGTATTCCAGGACTATGCCATAAGATGTCATTCAGGTGCTCACATTACCAAGACTTTATTTCAGTGGCCTTTTACATTATTGATGGGGACAGAAGGTAACCCCAGTCATTAACTCTCCCTGTAAAGCAGCACTAAACATCTACCTTATGTGGACTCATTTGTCAGTGCCTTGCATCTGGAAAACATCTTTGCCAGAAGAATGATCTGCAGCATGAAGTAGTGTGGGAGGTGAGAGTATATTTCTGAAGAATTTAAAAGGGGAGCCAAAGATTTTTATGAGGGCAAAAAAGGGCAAAGGCAATAGATTTGTGCAGTTGTGATGATGTAATGCTACGAAGAGCAGAGCACAGCAACAGCAGCTTTGTCACTTCCTGAGCAAAATAAAAAATATTAAACATTTGCAGTGATATTTGTCTATGTTCAAGGTCCAAAGTTATATAGTACTCAAAATATGCATAAATTCTGAAAATGTGTTATAAATGAAAAGTCACTATACTCTGGTTGCTGTGGAGCGGCATTGAGATTTTTGCATTTAATTTTCTAAGCATATTTATCAATCATTTATATTTTAAAAATATTGAAATAAAAATAGAGTGACTTTTTTTCTAATGGAAGAAATGACTGTTCTAAAATAATCTTAGAAGTTAGAATCATATACGGCTCATTAAAATATCCAAGAAATTGCCTATTAAGAATATAATTAACATTGTTAGACTACTGTTTAATAGAATCCATTTTGACAAATAGGATACAGTATGAATATGTTCACCAAAGTAAATCTGCATTAAGAGATAGTGTATTAAGCAAGACCAGTCTGAATATTTGCCAGCAAGCTATGTCAGACAGATAGCAAACTATCAGGTTTGTTCCCAGCTTTTAAAACAGAAAGAAATAAGATTTGTTCTATTGTGAAATGTCATTCAGCAGTCCAGACTTGCTTTAAAGCTTTCACAGGTATAGTGAAGTACCATATAGGAGTCTGTAAATATTGAAGCAGTCGTTCCTTTGTTGAGTAAAAAGGTGTTTGTACTGCAATGGTGTGAGTATAGTTATAGTCTTGAGTCTTTAGACTAAAATGGCAAAGCACTATAGCACAAAAGATAACATTTTCTCAAATTTATGGATCAGTACTCCAGAAGATTTGTTTTTACCAAAAGATAAGAGTCCTTTTCTTTTTTTTTTCTTCTGTGTGCTGAATACTAGCAATATATTCACCCTGAATAATTCATCAATTTATCCTCTGTGTCTCTGGCTTTTTGCTTCTTTATGCAGGATCTTTGCAGAAAAAGTTTTGGGTTTTTTTCCTTTTTTTTTGTCACAGAAATCTATAGAAACTCAGTAAAAGGAAGGGTTCTGCTCAAGTGAAACCCTCAGTCACTCACACGTGAGGGAGAAGCCAAGGGTTTCTAGCTCATGTTCTGGAACAGTTTTTATAGTTTGTTGAATATTAGATATTTAAATTTTTTTTTGCACAGCTTCAACAAGGAGAAAGCATACATCCTTCCTTACCAATCTAGTAGCCAATCACTTATGATTAGACCTCTTTACAGAAGGAGAAAAATCTGAGTTTCAATCCATTTAGAAAAGGAAATTGACCTCATGTCTGTTATTCCTCAGGTGACCGATTTAGCCATTAGAATATTTAAAAAATGTTTGGTAGCACTGTATTTTCTTCGGCCAAGTTGCTGAAGAAAATTGCACTTGCACCTGATCTTGAAATTGTGCTAGATGTACCCAGCATGTGGACATTAAATCCTAGTATCAGGTAGAGGAACAACCTTTTTTTGGATTATGTTTAAGATTAGACATTGTCTAGAAATTGATTTTTTTAATTAAAGGGTATCAGCATGACCAGGAGTGCAACTCTTGACTCCTCAAGGAATCTGTATTTACTAGGTGAGCCTTGTGAGCATAAGATTCTTCAAGGTAGATTTTGGGGAAATTTGCTTAAAACTTTGAACCCAAAAAGTTGTTTGTGTTGTGATTTCTATGACCAAGTGGAACTCAGCACTGCCAAGTGCAGTGATCTGTGTGTCCAGCTCTGGAGCCCCCACACAAGAGGGGCATGGACCTGTTTGGAGCAAGTCCAGAGGAAGCCACAAAGATGATCAGAGGACTGGAGCACCTCTAGTATAAAGACAGGCTGAGAGAGCTGGAACTGTTCAGCCTGGAGAAGAGAAAACTTTTGGAAGACCTTTTAGCACTTTCAGTATCTAAAGGGGCTACAAGAGTGCTGCAGAGGAACCTTTCACAAGGCAGGTGGTGATAGAACAAGCCATTAGACATCACAATTTAATGGCTCTGAACTGTAAGAGCACAGGCTGAGATTAGTTGTTACAAATCTTTTAGTGTGAGGGTGTTGAGACACTGGCACAGGGCATCCAGAGAAGATGGGTGCCCCATCCCTGGAAGTGTTCAAGGCCAGGTTGGACAGGGCTTGGAGAAACCTGCTCTTGGAGAAACTATGACAAGAGGGTTGGAAGCAGATTATCTTTAAGGTCATTTGTGATTAATTACAAAATCACTCTCCAAACCCGACTGCTTGTTGTTTTCCAGCCCTTTCATGGGTTCATTTCTGTTCTTGTCTCTACCCCCACAGCAACCCCTTGTCTGTGTAGTTTGCTGGATGTAGTCTTAGGAACATCTCTCTTTACAAGTTCAATCTTGAAAGATATTTAGCATTCTCAGCTTCCATTTCAGACAATAAGATTCACAGGTGTGCTTTGCAGGACTGAGTCTTATGTGAGCAGTTATCAGTTTATGTAGAGAATTGTTCATCATTATGAGAACACATGAGTCATATCTCTGATCTATGTAAAGAAATATTGTCTCATTTACAAACAATTTGCCTTCAGGACAACATGAAAATAAATCAGGGAAGCCACCACAGTAACCTTTTGTTGTTTGTATATAATTAGAATTTAAAATGCAATTCTTTTCACTCTGAGACTGATTAAAAATTAAAATATATTGAATGATTTATATTCTTGCAAATAAAAAGTGGCTTTATTTAGGACCAAAAGTGTATTTCTATCTCTGCTTTCATTTAATTTCTAATCTGTTCAGAAACAAGTGATGTTCTTCCAAAACAGCAATCTGCTCATTTGCTTGGCGACAGCAGGCTTTGAAAGTGTCATTTCCACATTGCTGTGCAGCTGTGTGCTGAGTGTATCACTGTCAAAAAATGTGTATCTATCCACTGGTTAATATGCAATGCTTAGACAAAAACGTCTCTTGTTCTCTTCATCATGATGTTCCTCTCTGTGACTTAGTTTTCCATTTGTTAAGTGAGGCCAGCCACACACTGGTACAACTACTTAATAGATTCTGCTTGAAGATCACTCGAGAAAGACATCACATGTGAGGCTGAATTTTTACTACAACTCCTTTGATGTAAATTTTATCATCTAAGGAAGCAGCTTTCAGAAACTAGTTACTTTTAGCCTCTGAAAGTCAGAGGCTAACCTGAAGTCAGCCTACCTAGTAAATGGAACAAATCATATTTATCCTATTACTAAAATCACTTACACAATATCGCTTACATATATGACTTACATATCACAAAATCACACAATCACACACCCTATAGGCTTAATATTTTAAAATTAATAGAAATGGTGTCAATTTGTTGGATTAAATTAATACTCATTTCAAGCATTAAATTTCTTGCTTACAGAACATCAGCTGTGGTTTCTGTGTTGCTGTCAACATGCAGCATGGACAAATGAACATAACTGCTGGTGTGGCATGTGAACAGGAGCCTCCAAACCGGATGGGGTCTTATTTGTCTTCTCTAGCTCAGGAACAATCCCACTTCTTCCAACACCAGCTTCAGAACCACAACCAAACAATTGAAAAAATTGTGCTTATGGAAAGCTGTGAGGATGAGCATAATTAATGACTTTTGCTAAGAATGATTTCCTCAAAATAAAACAATTTGCCACAGTACGGACATAAGAGCATAAATGCTTTTCCCCAGTCCAAGCTCTGTCCTTTTGGACAGAGTCTGAGGGTACTCTCTCAATTGGCTCCTTTTGAGGCTTCTCAACAGCAAAATTATTTTCAGCCTCTCTGACCTCCTGCAAGCCAGGTTGTGCTCTGCACCACAGTGCAGAAAGATCTCCATGCTTTGCCTCTTTCTTGCTTCCTGAGGCCTGAATCCAAGTTTCTGCAACATTACCCAGAATGAATTTTCTTTTCTCAGTGGAACTGGCTTTAGCCTGGATCATGTACAGCTAAGCCTCAGATTCCCATATCAAGTCAGTGCATTTCTTGACAAAATCAGAGTTGGAAAATTATTCATATGCATTTCACAGATATCATACTGTTTTAATATTTAGAATTTAGAGGCAATACATTCAGTGAACTGAGTGAAGATAGTGTGAGGCTTAAAATCCACAATGCCATCCTCCTAAAAATACAAACCCAGGTAAAAATAGTTTGTACACTGAAAATCTGGAGTTTGACATACCTGAAAGACAAAGACACGATTTTGAGTATTTTTTTCCAATTTCCATCATTTCATTCATTTTTTTCTCCATTTGCAGTTATTGTTCTAAGTACTTTTCCCTTTTCAGAAAATATCCATGAGAAAACTAATTTTCATCCCTCCCCATCTCATATTTTAGGCATAAAGATTGTGGTGCAAAGACTCAGAGACAAACCTCCTGGAGAACCGGCTTAGTTTGGAAATTGTTCCCAGGCATTTCGTGTCTCTTTCTTACTCAAAGATTATATGATTAGCATTTTATCGTCCTGCAACTTCTCGCCCAGTTCCCTAGGAGGATATGAAAATGAAGCCACGAAAGCTAAGCTGTTTGGTATTTATCACGAACACTCTGCTTGTGTTTCAGAGCTCTGGGATTTAAACAGGACGTCAGTTTTCCGTAGCCCGTTTGGATATCTCGGACTCCACGTAATGCTGCTGGATGAGTATCAGGAGCGGCTGTTCGTGGGAGGAAGAGACCTCTTGTATTCCCTCAGTTTGGATCGAATCAGCGACAACTACCGAGAGGTGGAGTAAAAACCCATATATATATATATTTATATTTTTTATATATATGTTGGTCACTTCATGTCACAACACAGGATATTAGAACTTGCATGACTGAGGTAATAATAGTGTTTTTGTAGGTGTTTTGTGAACAAACTCTAAGGGCATATTTATATTTATGAAAAATATACTAATTGACATCCCCCCCCCTTCACCCATAAGGCTTGCTCTGGATGAAGAGACTTGGGGTCATATAACTATTTCTCACTGAATTTCATCATGATTACAGATGTTTAGAGCACCTCACATTTGTAGACATATGATTTCTGTATCTCCACTATATTACTGAGGAATAAAATCTCCCCGGTATTTTTGGGGAGTTAAAAAAAAAATGTTAAGGGAAAAAAATTAGCATGTCAACTATAAGAAATTTTCAATATTTTTTTTTTAACCTTCTTTAGAAATTGGATTTTGCACAGGTTTGAGCCCAAGGTGCTATTAGGTAATGACTGAAAGTGGCACTTGAAGGCTGCTTAGTGGTCTGTGGGGGAAAGGTGGGTTAAGTCATAATCCCACCAGACAACTCAGTACATTGCAGAAACCACAAGTGATTGGCAAACTGACAACTGAAGTGCAGAGACTGGAGTCTGAGCTGATGTGAGCCTTGGATTCCTTACTCACTTCTGCCCTTGGAAGCTAGAATTGGAAATATACAGTAGCAAGGGAAGCTGGCAGGAGCATTGTTCCATTGTTCAACCATTTTGAATCCAGATAAACGATTTCTTGAAATATTTCAGAGTTTACCTTATCTACTCCTTTAAATTTTTCCAATGTGTTTTGATGTATTTTCATTTATTTGAAAATTAATAAGTAGAATAAAAAGTGAGTAAAATTAAATGAAGTCCCTTGGGAGAAATACTTTTGTTGATGTTTATACTGAACTGATCACTGATGTTTCAAAGTCTTTAATTTCTGCCTCCTTGCTAAAAGTGAATATTACCATTGTTATGTCAACACTCTGGCCAACTTTACCATAAGTATCTTTGCTTATCTCCAAGCATAATTAGCATGTTCCACTACTGTGAACAGATATGATATGCTTTATTCTTTTTATAAACATTTAAGATTGTCAATCCTTGATATGGGATATGAATCTATACGAATCAGGGAGGCAATTTGAGTTTTATCTATATTTAAAAAAAAACAAAACAGAATTTAACTCGTCAGGTAGCAGAGTTACATACTGAGCTTTGTTTCTCAACAGTGAGATATAAGTTAATTCCTTTTCACTTTGATACAAATTATCAATATCCTGTGACAAGGTATTAGAGCTCAGGGATATGAAAATATTTAGATAACATTTGTTTCTATAAAATAAGCGTTTTGTCCCCACTCTCTTCTTCCCCATTTGGCAGTAAATCTGCTAGGAAAGATGAAAGATAGAGCACTTCATGCTTCTGTCCAACCACCCTCATCCCATCTGGACACACTCTAAGTTCATTGCTCCCCTTCTTGTTTTTAAGTGGAATATCAGCCATTTACCCTGAAACCAAGTAGAGCATGGCAAATTTGATGAAAACGCTTCTTGCCTTTTTTTTTATGCAAAAGATGAGAAAATGAAATAAATGAAGCTTGGGCTGACATGTTTTAGAAACGTGATCTCACTGGGACCTAGTTCCCTTGAATAAAATGTCATGAGCTTTTTCTGTTTTTCTCAGTGTTCACTCAGTGCAGAACTTATTCAGGGATTGTTAGGGAAAGAATGATCATCTTACAGCTCTATCATCAAAAGTGTGGAATGAGACATTTCTGTTACAGGAAACCTTGATTGCTGAGATACATTAGAGAAAATTCCTGGTGTTGAGAGACTGGTTGATTAATTATTACCAAACTTGTTAATTAATCTGTCTAACTGTATGTTGGTTAGTCTTTGACCTTTTCTTTTAGACTGAAGAGTTTAGCTTAATTAATCTAAAGTAGAAGTATATAAGTGAAGTATATAATCCACTGAAATTATATGAGTGCAGGCAAGTTTCTGGGTTTTGTTCTCTCTCTGGTAATCAGGATGACTCACTATCTGAAAAAGAAAGGTTTCATGAAATTTTGGGCAGATTCATGTTGATCTTCATCTTCTGTGACTCAGAAAACAGTTTATATCTTTTAATTCATAGTCACCCCTTTCTCAACAATTTGGAATATGAATATGCTTTCAAAATTCCAAACTGAAATCCATTCCCAACTGGACATTTATGCCTTTTGCTGTAAAATGACCAAATAATTCAGTTCTAGCCAGTATATTAGAAGTTATTAGTAGTTTTCCCAAAGAAAAACAACTAAATGCTGAGTGGACATAAAATGCTTTTGCATTGAGACCTGTTGACTGCCAAAGTAACCCAACATTTCCAAAAAACTTAACTTGTGATACATATGAGGTATGCCTTCTATAAATCTGTATTTAATAGACTATATGTTTTCTTCAGGTTCAAATCTCTTCAGCTTTCAAGCACACTGCAACACTCTGAAAGGTAGATAGATTATAGTTTTTTCATGTAAGCTAATGGCCATTCATATAAATCTCTATAAAATTATTTTAAACACATTTTATCCTCACCAATTTTCATATACACTAAAAAAAATACCTAAAACTGGGGGGGAAAGCCTTCAGGGAAAAATACTGCTACTGTCATTCTTGCTTTGGTGGGGAAATCCAGACATTTGGGTTGAGCTCTCAACTGTGGCAAAAACCTTTCATGTCACCTTGGACAGGGAAAAACTCTCACTTCTCTATTTGTCAACTAATGTTTCTTTTGCTTACTTTGCTCTTTGTATCTCTCATTTAATACATGCAGAATGTATTATATTTTTGCTTAGAGTATTTAACACATAATGCTCTAAGTTTTTGGAACAGTTACTTAGATGTCTTGTTTCTATGTGAAGAGTGTCCTAACACTAAGAGTAGCAAGAATGAGGGAGAATATGAAATGTGAGTATCAGTGTTTACAGAGAATCAGAGCCATATAAGCACTTGAGACCTTGTGTAAAGCCAAAGCTTTGTAGGCACATTCCACTTAACCTTTGCTTTCCCTAAGAGCTCATTCCCCTTGACACCATCTTTGGAATAAAACCTTACTCATAATTGAGATTTGGTCCAAAGCCTTAAAGGCTTGTAGTGATCTAACAGACTGATAGAGAAAACTTTCTTCGATATCTGGTGCCAAATTTGTTTTTAAAAACATTGCAGTGCATTGTAATTGGTGCCAGAGAGGATCTTTGTTTACAGCAAACTTGAGCCAGTGCCAGTAGCTCATCACCACTGGTCAAACAACTCGGAGAGAAGGGGGACCTTTGTTCCCACTTTTGGCTCATGTTGGAGTGAAAATAAACTGCTCTTCCTATTTGCACACAAATTCCTTACAATTAGCTTCTTCAAGAGCCTTAGGAAGATCTGAGTCTGAATAGCAACCTTCCCGTTTCTCTAAATGGGCTTGTGCAGGCAGATTTCAATTGTGCTGTTTCTCACCTAGTGTGAGATGGCTCGAGATTCAGTTTTTTATCTCTGTGGTAATAAATTATTGCAACCTCATCATATATCTTGCCTCTAGTGAAGCTCTACTTCCACTCCAGAGCTGGCTGAACACAAGTCTGCAGGAGTAGGGCTTGCTTGTGTCTTCTTTGAATACTGTGTAGGAATGTGCACAAATGCAAACTGAAATAAGAAGCACACAATTTAGTGGGTCTGATTATCCATTGGAATAATCTTCCAAGAGGGAAGGTGGCCATGTATTTGTTGATAAATATATACAATATCCAGTCATCAGCAGATATTTTTAAAGAATTTGTGCTGCAGCCAAGCATAAGTTAGCTGTTAATTAAGCAGCTTTTTTTTGTTAATTTATTGACTTAAACTGAGGATGGGCTGGTTGAATTGCTTAATTGCCCTGTCACACATTGGAGTTCAGACTAGAATACACAGTAGTCTATTTTGGCCTGAGGTGATATAAAGTTCATATAATTTCTTTAAATTAATTTTCAGTATAGATACCATCCTGTTTTTTAAGGCTAGTGGCTGAATGGGGGGGGTGTTTGGAGACACTAATTAGCATTCCAACTCGAATTAAAGTTTCCCCCATATCTGTACTGCCTTACAACTCCATTTTTTTCCCATTATGAGTATATTTAAAAATATCTTTTTCCTTACAGTGATTTACCCTTTACAGTGCTAAAATTACATCATCCAGGTCTCAAGGATGAGAATACTGTGGTACAATAGGAGAAAACATCACTGAACAAGCAATTTAAAATTTTAATTCACAGTAATCTGAAGTGGTGAAAAATCTTGAAAAATTATGTTTAAGCGAATAGTTATGTCAAGACTGCAGCCCAGTGGAATGTATACCAGTGTGATGTTAGTACAGTCTATATACCCAGGGAGATTTCCCAAAATACTTATTGATAGCTTGCCAAATGACTGTAATCCCAGCAGAGAACAAATTAAAAATTAAGGGTGGTAATTGTCACATCTCTAAAACATAAACATCAGGAAAAGTAATACATGGCAGGTTAAAGACTACCATTACAGCTGATTAATATCTGGATTTTCGTGCAGTGCAAACATATCCTATATTATGCTAATTTGAAATTTGATATGATAGCAAAATCTGACATGCAGAGATATTTTTAGTCTCAATTTTAAAATATTGTTGAAGACATAAAAATCTTAATACTTATTTATGTTAAAACTCAAGAGCCTTGCAGGAGTTATGAGTTTTAAAAATAATTTCTGGAGAGAAAAACTTCTTCAGGAGACATATATCTATTCCTAGAGTTATAATTCAGACCCATGTACTTCGGGCAATGGACATGGACTTGCCTTAGAAGTCAGTAATTTGCTGTGAGCATCTAAGGTCGATTCCTACACTGCTGCACAACCTCTGAGTCTGCCCTTCTACTCCTCTCTTTTGAGACCCCAGCTGGAGTCCAGCTCAGGGTTCTCCACTGTCAGAAAGATGTGAACCTGATTGATCAGGTCCAAAGGAGGGTCACAAAAATGATCATAGGGCTGGAACATCTGTCCTGTAAATCAAGCTGAGAGAATTGGGGTTCAGCCTGAAAAAGAGAAAGCTCTAGGGAAACCTTATGTTGCAGTTTCAATTTATAAAGGGACCTTATAGGAAAGACATAGTTTTCTCAGGGCCTGTAGTGACAGGAGAAGAGACAGAGGTTTTAAAATAAAACACTGTAGATATATATCAGATACTAGGAAGAACTTCTTAACTATGAGACCACAGTTTGCACGGGGTTGTGAATGCTCCATCCCTGGAACTGTTCAAGGTCAGGCTGGAAGGGGCTTTGAGCAACATTGTCTAGTGAAAGATGTCCCTTTCCAGTAGGTGGTTACACTAGCTGGTCTTTAAGGGTCCCTTTCAACCCAAACGATTCTGCAGCTCCATGGTTTATTCTATTTTTCTGTGCCAAGGATCAAATTTATGTAGCTCCACTGCAGCTGCTTTTTGACATTTCATACAAAGCAGGATCCTCTAGGTTACCTCTTTGTCTTTTTTGTCTTAATTCTGTATATATATTTAATTCAATATATCTTAAGTGGAAAATGTACATATTAAGTATTTTCAACAGTACTAAGCCTCCAAATACAAAAATAATCACCTACATACAGCATATTTAATATCAGATTACAGAGTCATGTGTTTTATTCCCTCTGTGGTTTCTCTGTTCCTACGAGCCACCTACACCTGGTGTGGGCAAAACTCTCATTTTAGCTTGCTAGTTAGAACATGTCTTTGGGAAGTGAAAGCTTTGGCTTCATACTTTGAGCCTCGAGAGATCTCAGAGATCTCATAACTGCTAAATTTTTTGGGTTAAGGACAAGCTTAACCCAAGCTTCATTCATTTCCTGACCAGTGACTAAAATAAATGACAGTAGACCCTGTTTTACAATGAATGAACCTGGAATTGTCTGACCAGGATGACTGGATGAGTGCCTTCATGGGAGTTCAGCAGAGTCCAGGTACCTTGCCAGACTACACAGCAGCAATGTAGAGACTAGATGAGTCATTTTTGGTCACTCACAGATCTAGATGACTATAAGACCACCAGACTTATGAGAGATGTTCTGATTAACTTGGATTAGATGATGTGACACCTAAACAGTGCCAGGGCACTGCTGACTCGTACTCAGCTTGTCATGGACCAGGAGCCCCAGGTCCCTTTCTGCAGCTGCTCTCCAGCCTCTCTTTCCCTGATCCATACACAGAACTGGGGTTACACTGTCCCAGGAGCAGAATGAACTTGCCCTTGTTAAACTTGATAGAGTTGGTGATTGCCCAGCCCTCTGATTTGTCCTGGTCTCCCTGCAGTGCCTCTGCCCTCAAGAGAGTCAACAGCTTCTCCCATTTTAATGTCATTGGCAAATTGACTTAGTATTCCTTTGATTTCTGCATCCAAGTCATTAATGAAGATATTAAAGAGAAGTGGGTCTTTTACTTTCAAGCCCTAGGCATCTAGGATTCATAATTTATCCCCATATATCTTGCAATTAAGTTTTTACATAATTTATCATTTTCTCACATTAGAATTATTTCAAGAAAACTAAGATAGTCCATTTACCAAAAAAGAAAAAAAAGAAAGAAAAAAGCGTAGCAGAAGAATTTAAATTTAAAATATTTTCCAGACAGAAAAAAAAAATTGTGATTGGATTACTGACAAAAATGTCTTAATAATGACATCAGTTTTTTGATATTTACTTGGTTTCAGCCAAGCCTGATATCACTGTTGTGAACATGTTTTTGTTTTCACTTTTAAATGTTGTAAGAAATTAAGTAATCATTCCAGTGTGATCAGTCATTGTTTAATATTGTTTTCATCCAAACAAATCATGCATCTGGGATGAAACATAAATGTTTTACAGTAGGTAGCTGAAAAAAACCTCACTTGTGTAATTTGGCTTCACTTCTACTAATTCACTGTGAAGAGCTGATCCTATTCCCATAAAGTTAATTGCTGACCCTTATTAACTTCACTGTAAAACATTTTCTTTCCTAAGTGTCACTTCAATCAGGAAACCAATAGTTCAAATTTAATAACTGGAAATCAGTAGTTCAAATTTAATAACTATGTTGAAAATCACTGAAAGTTTAGCATAGATGCTTCTACTGAATTTATATAAAATGTTCCATACATTAACTTCCTTTAAATTCTGTTGACTACTAATAAGTTTGCAGTGCTACCCTAATCAAGATAGTTATGCTCCAACAAAGGAGTGACTGAAGGTCTTTTCTCTCAGGGGAAGCAAGGCTCAGGGGGAACTCATCAGGGTATTCCAGTACTTAAGGATTTAAATGGCATCTCAAAGAGGACAGAGGCTCTCCCTTCACAGGGAGCCAGGGACATGGTGGAGCTTCTGCCAGTGGGGTGTTCAAAGATGTCTAGGACAGAGTGATGGATAATATCGTCTAGGCTCCCATTCCCACCAAAGCCTGGACCAGGTGTCCTTTTGAGGTACCTTCCAACCGGGGCTATTCTATGATTTTGTACTTCTGATCTGAGAATCTTTCACGTGAGAAATAGTGGAAAAGCTTGATTTCTACGATCAGACTTCCAATTACATTACTTTCTTTTTTTAATTTTTTTTTTTTTCCAGATCCATTGGCCTAGTACACCTCTGCAGGCAGAAGAATGCATAATTAAAGGAAGAGATGCCGTAAGTATCACTAATTACAGATCAAATATACTTTAATTATACCAGTGGCTGGTCCAAAACAAGGATTCAGGCATCCGTAATTTAAGAGAGATTATAGCACAGATACAAAGTTAAGTGTTGCAGGTTAAAAACATGAAGCTACTGTTAACACAATAAATTATTAGTTTAATTGCTCTTCAGACCAGCTCATAAACAGGCAATGAACACTTTCAATCATCTGAACTTTCTTCTAATTTTTATTCTGGTGCTATCAAAGAAGGTGCCTTAATAATTCTCCTTTTCCATTTCTATGTCCTTTTCTTTTCCTACACATGGATTGTCTTCTCCATATTCACATTCCAGTTTGTCTTTAAAATTTGCATTCTCTAGAATACATTCAAAAAAGCTGTTAAGTTACTAATAATTATAAAATACACTGTAATTTATATTATCCTATAGGTTTCATGTTCTATTATTAAAAATATTCTGTTTTAATGAACTTCAGAACTGTTCTGTTCTTGTAATTCAGTGTCCTGACTATAATCAGCTCTTGGGAGAAGACCTGAAATCTCACTGACACACAGCAGCTGATGTCATTGGCAGCACAGGATGAAAGTTCTTCTGGACGGGAGCTCTCTTTAATTTTCCAGTGCACCAAGCTCATTATCTGGACCTCATAAACACACAAAGAGTACACCTAATAAATCCCACAGCTGAGAGAGCTCCCACTGAACCAAGGGATCTGAAAATTATGGTAGTTTTACAGCAACAGTGACAGGAATGTGGGACATGGAAGGGGACATACAAGCTTTGCCCAGAAACACAGCAAACAGCAGCCTCGATGATAACCACCATATATATTCCCAGTAAATTGGGAAGCTATAACGATTTATTCTGAAGTAAATGCTTGAGAACTGTCCACATTAAGGCACTAGAACCATATTGGAAAGTAGTAGTAGTAGTAGTAGTAGTAGTAGTAGTAGTAGTAGTAGTAGTAGTAGTAGTAGTAGTAGTAATAAAACCCCAACTCTTCCCATTTACCTGGCCTAGAATAAATCCTTTTTAAAGATTCTTAAGAGTTCGTTGTAGTTTTTCAGGTTACTTTTATATCCTTGATAATTTTAGGTGGCTTTGGTTGAAAATGGTTGTTTTCTATAATGGCTGAACTTTTTGGTCATATTAAATGAATGGCAAACCTAAATTATTTGGCCTTTATTTGATACTACTTCTCACTATAGTCTGTTATTAGTTAAAGCTCTACCATCCATCTTTCACCACTACATATTTCCTGACATGCTGACAAGGTTTGTTTTGTTAAATAAATGCAGACTCATGTTTTCCTAAATCTCGAAACCTTTTAGCAATCCAGTTTGTTATTATAAATCCTCAAATTTGCATTGTATGAATGTGGTCATTTAAAGAACTTCATGTGTTTCCCACATTTCTCTGCACCATGAAGGTTTGGTGTTACTACTCTTTTTACAGAAAAAAACAGAACTTGTAAATAATCACAAGATTTTAGAAGCAGAGTCTTTAAGAAAAATAAATTAAAATTTTAAAAGCTGTAAATATTGTAATACCAAAAAAATATTCTGATCCTCACATGAGACTTAATTATGTATGGACTATGTGAATGAGTAACACTAATTAATATCAGGGAAACCTTAGTAATTTTCATCAGCATGCTCAGTGTTCATTAAGATAAATTACTCAACCTGAAAGGACTCTAAATTAAATCAAAAACTTTCCTACTATTTTTCTTTTCACCTTCATTTTTCGTAGCCAATATTGACTTAATACCATAATGTTTTAAAATCAAACCTTTCTCAATTTTAATTTCTTAATGCTATTTTTCACAC
This sequence comes from Acridotheres tristis, assembly GCA_037013685.1. Classification (NCBI taxonomy): domain Eukaryota; kingdom Metazoa; phylum Chordata; class Aves; order Passeriformes; family Sturnidae; genus Acridotheres; species Acridotheres tristis. The sequence goes on from CM072885.1 coordinate 8,748,861, forward strand.
TACAGACTAGAAAAATATTGCTCTATTTCAAACTTTTTTGCTTATTTCCATACTGTTTCTTCTTTTTATTTTCCTTAAAGATCTGTTACTCAAGGCATAATTATTAAGTAGAACCAATTATATTGTAATCAGCTTCTCAGCATTGAAATGCTTCACATGTACTTTGCTGCCTCTTTCTATATAACTTTTACGAGCTTGTATAACCTTAAAAAGTTATCAGTTTGCGTTGTAGCAGTAAAATGGCAAGTATTGTAGTCGTAAACAGTTTCAGAGCTTGTAACAGACTTAATAGGACAGTTAAAAAAGGCTTGTCTTAACAACACATGCATACTCTTAAGACACGGCCATGCTTTTTGGATTCGAGTGAAGGCAAGGAAAAAAAAATCTTTCAGCTGTTATCCAGTGTGCCAGGAATCACACCTGTTAGCCTGTGGAGTGAGAGTTTTCAATTACTCTGAGTTGCTTTATCAGAATTGGAAATCGTTCAGATATAGAAATCAAATTCTGTAGAGATGCCTCACTCCTCCACATTGAGAAGTTTCAGATGAATGAAATTCCACAGATCTATTCATATATCTGTGGAGCATCCTAAAGAAAACACTAGCATATAATTAATTGATATAATATAAAGAAATCTTATTTCAATGTCCCCTTGCATGATGCATCTCTTCCCTGCTCTGTGTGTAGTACTTTATTGGTAGGGTATCAGCAGTGCTTTTTTGCCTGACACTTCCCAGAACAGCACCTTTTGTCATCTGTTTATAAATGATCAAGTCTAGCCATTTGGAATTATTTTTCTTCTATGTTTGGTATTTCTGCATCCTAGGGGGTTTTATTGCAGAATTTTTTGAGGCATTCCTACAAAGGCACACAGGAGAAAAAAGATGTCTGGAGTTTTCCCATTTAAAAAGAAATCTTAAGTCCCTAAAATGATTTTGGCACAAAGATCAAGAGCTGAAGGCGTATATGGATAAAAAAAGGAAACCATGGAGTAAAGAACAGACCACCACTGAGAGGAAACAGAAGCATTAATTCAGGAAGGTCATACTTGGAGGAGAGGGAGAATCAGGAAGAACATCAGCACCCAGTAAAGCATCTATCCAAAAACTTCATGGCATCAAAAAATACCTATGGAATAGCATTTTGCTACCACCAACCAGCAAATATTTGGGAAATGAACATAAAAAGGGGACGTGTCTGTCATTGAGTGCTGATCCATACAAGGAGGATCACATGCTATTGACTTCAACCCATTCTTCCATCAATTCATCTGTTTTTATTTCCTTTAAAAAAGGGAACAAATTAGCTACAAATCAAAAAACTCCAAAAGCAAGATATTAAAAGGTTGATTTGCCCTTTGCAAATATGCATAATATTTAATTACACAATGGGTTATGTCTTGTGTAGGTTACTTATTTCTATGAATTAGCATGATATATCTTGAGGATGAACAGTTAAGGAGAATCAAGTAGCAGGGGAGATTTCTTTCCTTTTTCATTTGCTGGAGCATTTGGAAGACTTACACTGAATTATTCAAGGATTTGAGGAAAGAAGAAATAGTTTCTTAGTTTTGAACCTAAGGTGGATTTGCAAATGTTGAATTCTGCCCATGAATCCTCTGCAGACTCCTCCTTTTTTTGACATTAAATTCTTTCAGTTGGTCAATTAGACCCAGGATTATTCTCAAACGAATGCAGCAGTCCAAAAATGAGAGTAGTCATCAGTGAAGAACTGGAAATTTTTAAAAAAGGAAATTACTCCACTCTGTTTTACATGTTCATTTCAGGATTGTATTAATTGCCTTTTGGAGATGTCTGGCCTACTTCACTGACTATTGAAAAAGCCTGGGAGAATTGCATAAATTACATGTCTAAATGCCAGAACAGCTAAAGTTAGCTCAGATTAATTCTATTTTAAATGTCTTAAAATTGATATGACTCCTAAAGCTCAGGGTTCTAAGTTGCAGAAATGTTGAGCGATGAATTCAAATGAACAGTAATTTTCTCCACTCATAGAAACCATTGCAAAATGCCAAAAAGTAAAACCAAATCCCAGGAATCCCAGGAGTCCCAAAATCAAGGGATACTTTTATCTCCCTGTCTCCATTTCTAGTTTAGCACAGGAATAATGACCCCGCATCTCAAAGGGATGTTTGAAAATATTTTAAATGTAATATTTATGAAACTGCAAATATACTAATGAGTCCCAAAGTATTGCCCTGGGGGAAATGAATAGCTCTTCTTTAAAGGGGTTTAAACTGTGGAAACAGACAAAATATGTGTCTATACCATATAGGAAATATTGATTAAAAATTAATTATACAAGACAATAATGGTGCAATTTAAAAAACTATATTTTTCTTGAGATAAAGTTTATTTAACTCTAGAGAGAAGCTGTTTGCTGACCATTCACATCTTTTGCTCTGAATCTTATTTCTATGTCTTATGTATCCAATAATATGTAGTAAAGATCTATTCCGATTTGCAGACTATCTCCAAGACTAAAGAAACACAAAAGTGCTTTTTTTTTATAATTCAGTAACTCCTAACTGGCTAAGCATCTAAAATAAAGCATGATCAATCAGTGCTCTAGACTTGCTTTTTTAATGTAAAAATTGCCACCCATGGAAATAGTGGCACAGAGTTAGTAACATGAAGTGAAATAGAAGGATATAATAGTAGAACATCAGCTATAGGCACATAAGATACAAAAAAAAGTTTAAAAAATTAAAAGCTAATATTTCCCTATGTTTATTTTTATGTAAACTAGGATGAATGTGCAAATTACATCCGTGTCCTTCACCGATACAACAGGACCCATCTTCTGGCTTGTGGAACAGGAGCTTTTGATCCACTCTGTACTTTTGTAAGAGCTGGACATCTGTCAGAGGTAAGAAATTTGGTTTACAGTAGTGATTCTTTCGGTCTAGATTCCAGCAAATCCTCTGAGGTTAAAAAATATTAAGAAGTTCAGTTGTTCACAGTTCTCATATGACAAATATTTTCCCTGATGAAATGTAATGCTGGACTATAATGTAGTTTGTGATAAGAGGAACTCACTAATATTTGAAAGTAGATTCTGGAGAATTATACTTTGGGGGGAGTTTTAGCTAAATCTGTCAGGGTTTGGTTTTTTTATTGTTGTTGATTTTTTAAGAAATTAAATAATTACATCATATATCAAAATATGCGCTAGTTTGATGGGAGATGGAATTTCTTAACAAATCATTGTTAAATTCAGCTTCTTTATATTGGTCTTGTTCAGCAAGTGCATGTAAGCTCCTTAATGATGTTTCCAGCTGAGTGAAACACATATCATCAATATTTTGAATATATTTCTTATGCAAAAAGATAAATTGTCTGGACATCTCAGAAACTAGGATCCTTTCTTTCTCAGCTATATTAGAACAGGTTTAAAGACTCAGCAGAAGTACCAACCTCTCATTTGAAATTAGCATGGAAAACTCCTTGAGCATCAAATTTAGGCTGCTGAAGGCACATGTGATGAGAGCTTTAGGAGCTGAACCAGGGATTCTTGGAAATGTGTTTGGTCAGGTGGGACTTACCACCCATAGATGGAGATCTATCTTACTATCCATAGATGGAGATTATCTATAACCCAAATATAAGATTGTTTTTAACTGGCAGGTGTCAGGAAGGGTTGCTGGTCAATGGTTTTGTTTAGTTGGTTCACAAGATGTCTCCTGGTGGAGCTGAGCACTTGTCATGGAGCTGATGCTACAGCACCATCCAAGAGAAATTTTGCTTTCCCCTATGGCCAGAAACTCTTGCCTTGAATAAATACTAATTTCACATATAAAGTTTTTAAAAGTGTACTCATAGAAATCCGCTAAGGGATTTACTTCAGGCAATTGTTTTGGATTAATCTTTTCTGAGTAATGATGCATCCTTTTGACAAAACAAACGAAAACATCACCAGAAGCAATCTCCAAGGATCCAATCCATGCTGTGCACCTCCAACTGCCGTCAAAATGAGAAGCATCTCAGAAGTTAGGACTCCAGAACACCACTTAGACTCAGAGTTGTATGAATTGCAGAAACACACTGTCTTCTGAAATTAAGGAAGGAGCTAGATAATAAGTAGTGTTAAAATAAGGCAAATTTGCATGTCTTCTTTGCTCCTCTCACAAGCCTCCTTTCAGGCTTCACTGTAGAGTTTGAAGGAAGCAAGGGGTGTATAAGTAGGAATATTATTTTAGAAAGAATAAACAAAAAATACTAAAAATAGAAGCCAATCAAACAAAAAATGACAAACAAGATATATATATATATATATATATATATAAAAGACTGTGTGGCCCATGATTATCCCCTTATCTGTCACTGTCCTTCCTTCCCTCATTTTTATTATTCTCCCTTGTCACTCTGAGATTCTAAAATTTTACCCACACTGAAATAATGGGAAAATTTCCTTTTTTTTGGTCGTGTAGACTGACAGGAAATGTATTTTCTACACTAATAAGTAGCTATACTGTTTCCTGTTATCTGAAAAGCTGACCATCAGGATTAAAAAAGACAGTTTCCATTTATATGGTAGGTTAAAAATAACATATGGTATGTGGTTGAGTGGGCAAATTGTAATCTTGCTTTCTCTGAGTGATAAGGACATGGTGTAACTGCAGGAAGTGAAAGGACAAGATCCTTTGCAGAAAACTGCAGTTCAGTCTGCTGCTCTATCTGGTGTCAGAGTATCCTCTTCCAAAATCATCCAATTACTGTCCCCTATTTCTTCCACCTGATCTCTCTTGACATTTTCTCACTATCTGACTGTCATGGAAAGGACAGTAGCAAATGAAACAGTATTTAAAATATTTAAAATATGACTATGTGCCTCTTTACACCTCCTCATGTCTGAATAGGACAAGGTATGTTTGAGGCTCACAGGTATTTGAGCAATGGAATTTCTCAGACATGTTGAGGTCTAAGGGGTGGGATGTAGGAAAGGAGGGAGCCCTTTATGACAAACTTCTGTGTATCCAGGTACTTAAAAAATGCAGCTTATGAAGGTAGATGCACACTTCCATATGGAACTATGAATAAGCAGTATCAGCATTGAAAAATACTTGCTCTGTGGTCAGGGACCTTAACTAGGAGTTTCAATAGTGCTCCCTGAGCTGAGAGACTAGGGAGGCTGTGACCCTCACAGTAAAAACTGCAGGGTTCTTAAGTTATTAATGGTATGTTAATGTAAATGAGAGATGATTTTAGAGAGGCATTTAAGCACATGACAGAATGGCAGGACTGTATTTTCTGCAACGTTGCCTCTTCCCATTTACTGAGCAACCCAAAGAGGAACCTGTTGGAACCTAACATTCAGTTAAGGCTCTGGATCTTGCTGATCACTAGTCCCATGTTGCAGGGACATTTATTTTGTTGTTGGCTTCCAACAAAAGCTTGCATAGTCATCCATTTCTGAACAGCCATCTGGTAAGAAAACGAAGCATTGCTGGTTTTCCTTTAAACAGTGAAAATTTCCCAAAGCCCGGATCAGAACCATACTGTATGGCATCCTGATTTAGCAGGGGTTTGGGAGCTGCAGTACAGTTTGTGAAAAGGAGCATTCTGCCTCCTGTATAAAATCTTACATTCTTATACAACCACAAATTCACCTTTTCATATCAAAACCAGGTTTGAGCTGTGTGTTGCAGAACACTGAGCTCTTGTCTACAAATCATGAAGCCAAAAGGAGATTTCCAAAAATAGGCAGAATTTGATTGCTTCATTAGCAGATCATTATACCTTGGAACTGCCTTAGAACAGAACATCTAATGTTCTTGAAAAACGAAGCAATAATATCCCTTCCCCAACCAGTCTCTGTAGAAGGTACCAATCTTACTATGTATGATTGAAATGTGCTTTGAAATCTTTCACATGCACGTTGTACTATGATACATTACAGCTTCTTTTGTGCTTCCCATGGTTATAAAATTCAATTACACCATGCATTTTGTCTTAATATGTTGATCATATAAACTGACAAGAAATAAATATTTGTTTTATTTAATTCTACATCACCTTGTGTTGTACCATCAAAGTATAACCAAATATATTTTTCTAAATCAAATTACTTATAAATTCTATTATACACTATATATCCATTTGAAAGACTAAATATAAAATAGTTTACTGCATTCTATTCCAATATTGGTTTAATTGATTTCACTTTGGAATTCCAGGCTGTTCAGTTTCATAAAGCTGTTGTCAGTTATTATAATTCTAAAAATATATAAGTATAGTCACTGACAACAGCTTTTTATCTTTTTCTCTGTGTCTAATTACTTTGACTCTGATCAATGTTGCTTTTCCAAATTTAAACATTTCGGCAAAATACACAATGTTTTTCTGCCATTTAGAAATAAGTTATAAATTAGGAAAAACAGGAGTGCTGACTTTGCAGATAGAACAACTACTGCTGTTTACAGCAGAACATATTACAAAATCTTGTCCAAGAAAACATTAGCAAATTAAATGCCAGCCAGTAAGTGGGTTCATTATCTCTGACTTCATTAAATGCTTCCAAATGACAAAAATTAGTGCAGGTCAGAAAAGATTGGGTTCTTCTATGGATTTTTTGTATTTCATTCAGAAATGAAGGTGAATTCATTGAAATAAACATTATTTTTCCTGAGGAAAACATGAGCCAGAGACCCCACATCCCAAATTTCTCATGAGGAAATACATGTGCATCCTTCCCATGTGCTCTGTGAGAGAAAATCTGAGATAAATCATTAAACCAGATATAAAAGATGAAGAAAAGTTCTGAAAAAAATCGTATTTTGCTTTGATTCTCATCAAATTGACGTTTGTCTGTCTTGTTTACTGATGCCAACAAGGCAGGGTGGGACAGAGAAAGGGGGAAGTACCTGCATTTAGTGTCTTCCTTTTGTATTTATATAAACTTCTGAGTTTTAGCAGCACGTGACAAGTGCTGAAAGAAGTGTTTTCTGTCTCAGTCCGTGTTTTGTCATGTTTAGCTGCTAGTAAAAGAATACTCTGACACTGTTCTGTATAGCTCAAAATACCTTGGGTGAGTTTTAATGAACCTTAGATAAATCAAAGGATCTATCTGCAGTCAGGTAATTATTTCATCTTTATGAGTTATCTATTAGTAGAGCAACAGGTTGAGGGGTGCTCTGGAGGCCTTCCAGTGATCCAGAGTGCCTTATTCACTAACTCAAAAAGCACCTTTAACAAGTCCACATGGGAGTTTCACCAAGTACAACTAAAAAATTACTCTTCCTCCATAGACCTCAAAAATTAGTAGAAATTCCTAAAGAAAAAAACGTGCAGAAACAATATCCCAAGTTTTTGCAAGCTACATGGGGACAAGATAGAGCTGATTCCTGGAGAGGAAAGCATCTCTGCATGACAAAACCTGTTGAGGGAATTAAATTTATGGGAAAGAACAATGCATGAAGAATTTTTCCTCCAGAACACACTGTAAATTTTTAATATGTACATGGAGCTGGCAAGGTGCCATTTTCAGTGCCTCATTTAACTCAGTAAACTGCCTGCAGCTGTATTCCTCCACTTCAGAGGGATAATGGACTGAGCCATCCTTTCCATAAAATGCACGGGTGGTTTTTGGGATTGTACTCTAGGTGTTCGTAATCTAATGTATTCCTTATTATGTTATTTGCTCCTCAATTAGCCAAGTGAGATTCTGCTTATCAGGGAAGACTAACTCTAAATTCTAAGTCTTTAGTCCTGTTAGAGAGGCCTTGCCTTTAGTAAGCAGCAGGTGTGGGGTTTTTTTTGCTTGGCACATAGTTCAGTCAGGGTGTAACTTTTTCTTTCTAATCTACATTGCCTTTAGTATTTTGTTGAGTGTGGGAAGGACACTTCTTTTTCTATATGTTCTGTGATTCAGTGAAAAACCAAGACAAAATTCAGTTGTGCAATAAGCTTTCTGTTTACCCTTCTACACCAACCAAAAGTAGGCAACATGAGCTCCTCAGCTCCTACTTTAACAAACTAGGATGAATTCACATGCAGGTCTTGAGAGAATGTGCCAGTCATCTCAGCTAAACTTTTACATGACATAATTCTGCTATTGACCAACATGTGTTAATGTCATCATTCTTCCAGCTTTGATGAGAAGCAAAATTGTAGACATATTTATGTCTATTATTTTACAATAATAAAATTGCTTCTGACGTATTTTTATAATCAAAACAAGCAATGACCTGCCAAGTTGCTCTCTCTCCATGCTTGTTCCTATTACCTCATCTCCACACTGTTTTCAGAGGATTAAGGAGTATGAACATCTGGTTTCACTGGCCAAATAGAAGTGGGTGTTGGTCAGTTCTTCGTTAGATAGAATGTGTGACAAATTCTTGCCATGAAAATATTTGCTTAGACACACAGTGTCCTTCTACACGGGTGAAAAGCCACCATTTAAAGCACCATCCACTAAATAGATATGAAGTTCTACCGAGTGGGCAACACGTCATAAAATCTTTTACAAGAGGGGTTAATTTACATCCTCTGGTCTGCATGCCCACACCACAGACTGCCAAATTGCTTCAAAACATCCACATGCCCCACAATTCTTTTAGATTAAAGCATTTCATGTTCTGGAAGTTGAGTATGTATACATTTCAAGAGAGGTTAAAATGGTACCTAACTCAGGGAGAAAATTAATTTGGTGACGACAACATGTATTCTCACAGCAAACAACAAGGGTGCTGTGCTGCAAAAGGGAAAAAGGGGTAACACCACTATTTCTCTGACCTAAATGTTAGCTGTTCTAATATTTAATTAATTTTAGTGTTAGGAAATAGCCACTTAGTCAAGGTTAAATTTTTCTAACTTCAGCTTCCTGTCATTTAACCTTGATATATCTTTGATAGCAATGTTGAAAAGTCTCCCACTATCTTTTCCACATCTTTTCCTCATGTAAGTACCTATGCACAAAGATCAAGCCACCACTTCACTTTTTTTTGATAAGCTGAATAAATATAGCTCCTTAAACCTGCTATCACCAGGATTCCTCAATCTTATTTGTGTCCTTCCTGTGAACTCTCTGCAGTATTTTCACATCTTCTGGAAGTGCAGACACTAGAATCACACATGCTTTTCCATGGTGTGTGTAGAGGCAGGGTCACTGCCCCACCTCTGTTTGAGATTGCTCTTTCATGGACTCAAGTGCTGAGTTCTTGGCATGGCATCTCAATGAGAAATCTCTTTTTAGTGGTTTGCACTTGACCCTGAGTTCCTCACTTGGAGCACAAAGTTATCCCAGTTTACACGCTTTGCTGAGGCACGTAATTATCAGTCTTGTATAACAAGGTAAATGAAGACATTGCTGGTGCTGCCTCTCAGCGTCAGCTTTAACAAGGCATCTGGGTTATCCAAGATCCTAAATGAGGCATCTCAGTCTGACACATGAAAAAGTCTGAAGAAGGATCTGAACTTCCATCTTCTAGGGTGTTCTGATGTAGTTCAGATACAAACTCTGATCCCTATTCCAAGATGCAAGTCTTTGGATATGGTTGTATTAAAATCTACTTAACAAGCTTCTGACCTTTAACTCAGTATTCCAAGCATTCCATAATCTGAGCTCTCATTAATCTTTTCTCTTTCTTAGTTTGTCCTTGTACTTTTGTAAACTTTACTAGGAAAGAAATCATACAATTGTTTAAATCACTGCTAAATTTAAAAATTACCTCTCTAGCAAAAATAAAGTTTAGGGAAACCTTCAGTAAAAGAGAATTCATCAATGATACCTCATAAGAATTGTACTATGATATATGTCAACTGTTTGTATTTCTTAACAATTCTACAATGCACATTGTTTATCAAATACTGATGTACTTAGTGAAATGCTCTGGGGAAAGTCAAGTATTCTGTAACAGCCCAGTTGCTCTTATCAGTCGTTCTTACTTTTATAACAGACAACAGTTTTTTTTGACAATGCTCTCCATCCATAAAATGAGGTGAATGGCATTCATTACTTTTGAATATTGTCTAAATCTGGCCATACATGAAGCGTAAGTTCAATTTGGGAGATTGGTAGAGTGTGTGAATTGATCAGCCATATGAAATGAATTTTCCATCGTATTAGACCTACCCTTTGCCAAGATTAAACACAGATGGTCCAGGGAGAATGAATCCATACAGAGGAATAATAGTGTTATCCCATAGAGAAAGAAATCCTCCACCTGTGTGGTAATTTGATGGGGGTAACTGAAATATCCCAGCTCTCATTATAATGATTTTTAGATTCTGCCACATTTACTTATGAAAGTATTTTTCTAAGTGACAGCACATGGTGAAGTCTATATCATTGTTTGAAAAATAGACTTACTAATCCATAAAATGTTAGTCATCATAATTAAAACCAGGAAAAAAAATGTTTTGTTAATATTTTTGCATTATAAGATGCACTCAATATTGCATAATCCCTCTATGATATATGAATGATTTTTTTTATTTGACTGATATCTCTATAGAAAAATTATATTACATAAAGAAGTAAAACGAAATGTTGCTAGCAGTTCATCTGTGTCATGAGGAGCCAATGGACCAACTCCTCTGCCCTTTTTTCCAGGCCAGTTTAGGCATCCCTAGCTGAAGCTCTGCAGAAGGGCTGTTGGCTGTCTAAGGCTCCACACCATCAAGACAGACAGAGGAGGGGATCTGAGTCCTTCTGAAATCCATTCCCAGTTTCATGTAGCTGTTCTTTCCATGCCCAATGCATCTCTTCCTCCTTTCATGACCAAAGCTGAGATAGAAGCTTAAACCTTTGACCTGCATCCTTACTTTTCTTAAATTTTTTCATGATCTTTGTCCCCAGTTGTTATGATAGCAATCATTAGATTAGATCGTTAGAGAGGATTTTATTTGGTATTTGCTCTGATATGACCCTCACCATCTCAGCACAGGTTTAGCCTGTCCAAATCATGGAGGAGGAAGAGCCTTGGTTAGTGAGGCCCTGTGTAAAGACTCTGCACCTCCCCACAGAAATCCCTTCACTTGTGTATCACATTTGTGGACTATCTTTACCTTCTCTTTTGCTTGGTTATGATACTATATCACCATATACAGCTACACATACATTTTAATTCTAGAGAGCCTTTATGTGGTCCCTGGAACTTCCATACATATTAACTATCACATTAGTGCAATATAATCAAAATTTCTAATGGCTCTATTCTTTGCCATAAGACCCCTAATGAGTTTATGTGACCAGTTAAAGGTTGCACAAAAGTGTCTGCTCTAAAATTCTGACCAATGCAACCATTGCTACTGAAATACTGTGAGCTGCTAAGGATAAACGCCTCTAATTTCTATGTGCAATGTGGTGGGGTCTTTTTTTTTTCCTTTTGCCAGATTTTTTCACATTCATTAAGTCAGGAAAATATATTATTTCTGTCACTTTAGGCCAGATATTTTGACACAAGTCACAAATTGCTAATCCTTTTGCAAACTCAGACAGCAGTCTGACATAGCTCCAGATTTTAAACACATTCTCAGATTGGAGCCCAATGTGTCTTAATCATTTAACTGTGGAATAAAATGCACAGACCTGAAAAATGCATCTGAATTTTAAGGGAGGATTTAATGTCTATAATATTTTATGCACTCTCATCCCATAGGACGATTGATCTTTTCAGTATGTCAGTGGATAGTAAAGAGGATTGAAAACAGATCCTCAGAAGAAATACTACCTCCCAAATAATCTTAATTATGTCAAATAGCAGAGACCTGACTATTGCAGACAGTTTTTGAGGACTCTATGCCTAATATTGTATCCTCATTTGGCTTGGAAAATAAAGTTGAGTGAATACTGAAGGTATAATTTTAAGTTAGTAATCCTGTGACAACGAGAAGTGATTTTTTGCCAGTGCTTAGATCCTTTTGAAAATTAATGTATGGATTATTTAAAGAAGGTATTACATGAAAAGTTCTTTCCTTGTTTTAGAGCATCCTTGTCCTGCTCACCTATATACCTGCATGCTGTTTATGATGATTTAAATAAAGCAGTGTGTTGCAATTTGAACTTATTAGTATTACTGTAAGTATTTGGATCACAGGTTCCTGTATATAAACTCAATTATATTCCACTGGGTTTAGATTTTAATTTTTCAATGAATTAGTTGGCTTTGTAGCAATTAGACACTTAGCTAATGTTTGGGACTATATTTATCAGATCATGCTAATGCACATTTTTCTTAACAACAGAATTTAGTCTGCTTAAATACAAGGGGCTAAATAATATGAGACAGTTTTTCAGGCCTGACCCAGTAAGTTATTTTCTGCTGTTTTACAAGGACAAATTATTTTCCTGTAGATCTCTTTTACCATGTGCCTTCTTGATGAAGCAAGTGTACAGATTAAGGCAGGTCATGGAGTTGAATGTTCATTTTGGAGACATATTTGAATTATATTTTCTGCAGATTTACAGACATGTTCTGTGATTTTTCAGCTTTTTTTTTTTTTTAATGGGGAAGTCAAGGTTCATGCTTCCTAAAAGAAGCCTCTGCACAATGTATTCAGTGTGTCTTTCTATGCTGAAATAAAAATGTAAGGATAAGTATAAAAGAAAGAGAAAAGAAGTGAAAAATACTGTTTTGAAAATATAAAGAACAAAAGAATATTTGCAAAACCAGCAACATTTATATGCAAGTTTGTACTAAAACCATTATAGTAAGAAAGAGAATGGAAATCAAGATGAGGTTTGTAAAGCATTTCACTGGTGTAAGTGGATTTTTTTCTCATGTGAGTGACTGAATAGTGAGTGAATGCATAGAAATTTTTTGATCATGACAAAAAGTGCAATGTACAGCCCCATTTTTGATGGTTTAAGGATTACTTTAATATAAAAAAAGAGTGCAACATATATGATGCTAGCAGCATGTGGCTTTATTAAGAATTTTAAAATAACATTTCTCATAACTCAGCACAAGCAGTCAATTCACTTTGCATATGAACCCTCCTCTTTCTAGTTCTCTTCAAAAAGAGAACAAAAACAAAAAACAAACAAACACCAAAAAACCTACCAACCACAAAAATGCACAGGCCTCCTTGGGAGCAGACCATGTCAGTACTGTTCCAACAAATGCATACACAGTTAAGGGTGTAATCAAAGATTATGAAATGGCTTCAATCTCCTTTAAAAATGCCACTATGATATGTTTTGCTTCTTTTGTTATGTGAAAAATAATAAAATTGAAAGTGAAATAACCAAAACACCACAAATTCTTACAGAAAATCAAATTATTTTCTTCTCATAAAAATAATATCCAAGGAAAACACAGCTAAAACCTCTGTATTTTTAAGTCTTTGGTTTAGTGAAAAGATACAACTATTGTCTTAATGTTCAGAATAGGCTTAGGTACGTTGCTGAACAGAAATGGAAGTAAGCATATGTTTTAAATTAATCACATGCATAAGTGTTGTGTTGACCCAGAGCAAAGCAGCACTTGGCATTAGTGAAAGTAATTTTCTGCAACAAAAGCTAAATTCAGTCTTTAAATTTTAATGCCTGTGATTGACCTTTTCTTTCATTATTGTTTATAGCCTACATTATTCTTTATTGTCTAAAATTATCAATTCATATCAAGTAAATGGCAAAATGCTTGATGCTTTGAAAATATCTTCTATTTCTTTGAAAGAACATTATTATTTTAATAATAGTTGAAAGTATATTATGTTTCCTGAGTCACTGGTATCATAAATCAAACCCAGAAGCACATTTCTTTTCCCAAGCTACATGTAGAAACACGTAATTCCACTCCCAACCCTCCATATGTGCTTTTGCATAGTTTTTACCCCAACCACTGAAAAATGCCCATAAAATAAATTATGATGTTGAATTGATGGGCTGTATAATCTGTGAGGAAACTGTCAGTTTTACTCTGACATTTCTCAAGGGATTTCGATGTCAAAAACTGCAAGGAGGGTTAGAATTATGGAATTAGCCTTCAAAGCTGATTATTAATGTGTAACGCTTATTTCATTTAAACTGGCATCCCATGGAAGCTGACACATCTTACACCTGAACTTCAGTTACTTGCCCCAGTGATAGGAATAACTTACTGCAACCATGGAATTTGGCATGCTGTCCTAAAAGGTGAAGGTGGAAAATCTCTCTTGGAGGAGTCATTGCTTACATTTTCAGCAACTTTTCAGACAGTTACATGTGTCTGCAAGCATTTATGAGATACACATCCTGCTTTGTATCAAAACTGATGATCTCTTAAAAATTCCACCAAATTGCACTGAAATCCAATTTTTTGTCTACCACCAGTGTTAACACTACATTATATATTTAAGCTACAATCCTTATTCATAAATTCCAGACAATGAATGGATACTAAGCATATTGTTTAGCATTTTCATTCCACAGTCATATAGTTAGCTGTTTTAAACACATTCATGCTATGAATGTTAAAAGAGATAGGTTTGTCTCTACCATGGATTTAATTCTGGTTCTCAGGGAAATAATTAACTACTTTTGTAGTTTTTTCATTGTGTGGTACAATTTTGTGTGCAGTGATGGAAAGTTCTTCCACATTATCCAGAAGACTCTCCTACTGGCCACATATCCCTGCTGTGAGTATCAGTGACATTTTACCAGGGGAAGACCAAAATATGAGATGTGTTTTATGATGACCTGGTGGGATCATGTCTCCTCCAACAGCAGACAAACTTTCAGTTTCTATTCCCTGAGTAGGACACAATGCAAGCCACAAATGATAAATTAGCAAGTATGGATAATACAACTTCTTCAAGTATGGTTTAAAAAGTAAACAGAAAGCATGGAAACCAGAATAATCTATCAATTTTTAACTCTTGGTTTGTCACTCCACCTACTTTTAAATCTTTATTGAACCAATTCACTGACAAATAATTTAGTTGAGGTCCCAGAGGAGCAACTTTTTCATGAGTAACTTTATTTTGTATACCCAACTAGAGAATACATAACTTCAGATGGTTTTTAGAAATATTTCCTTTACATCAAATTTTATGCCATTATGACTCCCAAGTTCTTTTTCATTATTTCAGAGATTTTTTCTTTTCCTTCCTGAGTACACCTCACTCTTTTTTATCCACTGTTGACTCAAAATGCTACAGTATTTAGTTTTGAAAAATACATGGTATGTGATGTTTGAAAAGTATGGAATGGGACTGAGATTTCCACACACACGGAAATATTTCTTCATTGTTTGACATTTACCCAACAGCAGAGGGGGAATAGTTACTACTGATGTGAAACTGTTGCTGATACAGCATAAAAAAATATTCCTGCACCATAGTCTCTACCCAAGACAATTATTTTCTGCTACATCAGCTTTAACAACCAGGCACTGATATACCAGAGTTAGGCCAACAAAGGAGCTTCTGGAGAGGTGAGATTATGAATGCTTTGTTACCTCATGACTTTTAGGTCCATTACCAAAAATTTGTATTTTTTTTTTCCTTATTTTATTTTATTTTATTTTATTACTTTTTCACTGTTAATACACATGAAACAGATATCCATCCTCTTTTTGCAGAACTGCATTCTGAGTTGCATCCCATTTTTTTATAGAAGCTCTCTAACTGCTGGGAATATTTCTTTTTGACCAGAAGTTGCAGCAAAATGACATGTGAGATTTAGACAGTTGAGAATGGAAGACAGGTACATCAGCTTTTCTGATCTGGGGATTAAGATGTGAATAATGCTTTGAAGTCAAGGGGCTTATGACAAAATCAAGATTAACTGTTTTAAATTAAACACACATAAAGATTCAATTATTTGTCACTTAGTGGGAACTAAGAGCTCTACAACTTTTCACTTTTCTCATATCTTTTTTTCTTTCGGTCCTTTAAAAGTATTATTTTATTACCATTATTAATATTTTTATCTTTACAGTTTTCCACCTTCTGCTTCTTTGGTCCTTGTCTTTTTAGGCTGAGTTTTTTTGCAAGAGAGCATAACTGTCATGAAGCCACCTGAATAGAATATTCTTTAAGTTTCCAGAGCAATTGCACTCACTTGAGAATTTTTATGTTGTAGGTTATCAAGCTTTTTTTTCTATGGAAGTATTGAATTAGTCTAATAAATACGTGAAAAGTCTGATCTAATAAAATCTGATTTTTATGACTAAAAAGTCTCGGATATTTTTGATAATGTGTTCTGTAAGGGAGAGACTGAGGCAAGTACTTCTCACAGTTCTTGGGGATTTGGTTTCCTGTTGCATGTAATTTTATGCCTCACAAAATATTTGCCTCGTATATTAGGAACATGAACCTTTAATGAACAGGTAGGTTACATCTATCCAATATATTGCTATAATCTGCATTTCAGTGGACTTTTGAGTAAAACTTTACACAGAACTGGAACTACTAAATTATGAAAATATTTGCTAGTCATTTTATGGCTGTGTGGCATATTTTTTATCAAGCTTTCGTAGCTTTCTATCTATTTGCCCTTTTATTCTCCCCATCTCTGTCTTTTGTGGCATGTTAATATCTGTTAATATCTAAATTTAAAATATTATGCTCTCACTTGATATTTTAATCAGACATTAGTGGGCTTTTCTGTGAAAGCTGAGACAAACGTATCATTGCAAATGAAAATTTAAATTGTAAATTCTTTCTCAGTCTTTACAGCCTTATACAGACAAATTAAACCAAGTTGCCAATATTTTTTTATACTGATATTCTGTTAAATCCACTGAAGAAATCACATCTGCTCTGAAAACCATAACTGGGGATTCATTCCTAAACATACTTCTATGAAGAAGATATATAAACATCTCAAAGCTATGAAGAGAAGATAACACAGTCTGATATATTTAACATCTACTCATGAAAAAATATTGTTTAAAGGGGGAAAACACATTCCATGGTGAGAAATCTATTTAATGTTTAGACAATTTGGAGAAAAGATAGAGGAATCTTTCCTCCCTACTCCCACAGAAATGAAATAAATGCAATTTTAGTGCATATTTTTTTGATTCTTTTTGGGCAGAGCACACACAGAGGTGATTTGTAGAAACCCAGAGAATTTTTACTAGGACATCAGTGAGCAGCCATAATTGTGTTTTCTCCCTAATGAAGTCAATCCTCTAGAAAGCTATAACAAAGTTAAAGCTTGTCTCTAAGGACTGCGTTTCTTGCCTGTAGGGTTTATGGTGTTCTCTTTTTTTTTTTTTTAAAGGATCATCTGTTTCAACTGGAATCGCACAAATTTGAGAGAGGACGAGGCAGGTGCCCTTTTGACCCCAGTTCTTCCTTCACCTCCATCTTAATTGGTAATGATCTTTATGTCACAAGCTTCACAGTCCTGTCAATCTGTCATTCTGAGTCTCTTTCTTCAGCACACCAAAGTGTTGTCAGCCTTCCACTGCAATCTTCCACATGTCAGGCTTAATCCTCATGGTGCTGCCCACATTAATATTACATTCCAGGCAACATTAAACACAGCAAGGGTGTCTCACTGACGTGAAATGTTGAATGACATGTGCCATCTTGAAGGTAATTGATTGTTGTGTAATTATGGAAATAATAATTTCCTGATTTCCTTAAAAGCAAAGAAGCATGACTAGCTTAGTCATTTACACCACTTTCTTTTTCATCTACTGAGATGAATCTGAGCAACAAGCACCCTGTAAAAATGTAACTATTTTTTAATATCAAGCTTTATTGATTATATAAATTACTGGTTTTGAGATGAATTATTTTTTCATTTTAATGCTACCTTCTAACAAAACTATCACAAACTGCTCATTCTATGTTAGAAGTGTTGATCTTATACTCAAAAGATAAAAAAATAGAATTCAGCCTAAGTCCTGCCATGCCAGGAAGCTGTGCTGAGATAATGCTCCCCTGTGCCTTGCTGGGAAGTGTATCACTATAGGAGTGGGATCTTTGAAGTTGTGATATAGCAAACCATATGGGCTTTCCTCAAAAATGTTTTCTTAAAACATTTTGTGAGATGAAGCAAAGACAGTCTTGGCACTGTTAACTAACTGTACATTGACTAAAAACAGCCTGGAACAGCAGGTAAATGGTGAAAGCTAGATGGAGTTAGGGAGTAGCACAATGATTTCTGGGTTTAGAAAACATAAACAAAAACTGAGCATTCAAAACGGATATAGACTAAAGGAATGAGCTAGAAAAAGAAGCTAAAGATTAAATACGTTTTCTATTTTTCAGGGATAAAAAATAGGATTTTAGGACCCTTTTGGTATTTACATTTCTCTGCATCTTAAAATCAGACAACTAAATTCTCTGATGGTTAACTACAATGGTATGGCTCATACATGGTAATGATGAAGTATTGGTCATGAGTGACATTTGTATTTTAACATGATAGGTTTATTTGTTCCTTTATATTAACAAATAAATTAAAAGAAGAATCTTCAGCAGTAGTGACAAGTATTTCACATTGCAACAACTCATCAAAATATTCTTCATTCTCAAAAAAAAAAAAGTAAATTTGAGGTCTAATTCTTAAGAGTTAGTGGGTAAAAAAGTCATAGAAGAATAAGAAAAACATAATATATTTTGCCTGACCCTCAAAAATCCATGAAACACAGATTGTCACACTTTTATCCCACCCTTATTTCTAAATTGTTTCTACAGTTTTTGACAGATTCCAGTCTCAGCTTAGCCTGGGAACAAAGACTCATGGAATTGCTGCAGGCCTGAAACCTCATGGTCTAAACTTGAAGTCCTTCTCAAACTTTCCTCAGATAGAACTAAGTAAATAAATTAACCTGATCATGTTCCTACTGTGAGATCAATGTGAATTTTATTTGCTTAAATGGAAGCCAGATTGTCTCACTGAGCTTTAAGAGTTTGCCTGAATTATGGGAGGTCCTATAGAACCTCATATTTTTATCTGAAGGAGAAAACAATTAAATAAGCCCTTCCCTGATGAAGGCTGATTAGAGTCTTTGAGGTCCATTGACAATGACTTATAAAATCAATCTGAAAAAGCTAAAAATTCTGTAATGTAGCAAAATTAATGGGAGAAAATAATATTTTTATCACTGATAACAAAAAATCACTGATATACCAAAATACAGACTTTCACCACTTCATCAAAACTAGCAAAGCATTTAGAGGCTGTTTTTCTAGCTATCCATTAGGAAATTCTGTAATTTCAAGTTATTGTGCAATGATATTTTAAAAGGATAAGGAAATTCTTCCAAGATCTTATTATTTTATTTATTTTTTTCATATTTTTAACTATTGGAGTTAAATGCTGAAGACTATCTTAGGGAAGTTTGAATTTCCATTTATTCTATTTTATTCTACCAACTTCTACTACCCAGAGACACACAGTTCATAGAATAAAATGCTGCACCTTAGACTCCAGGATATATGTCCTTTATCTCTGCAGGTAGCCAGTTGAAAAGGTTGGAAGACCTAGATGCAAACACAATGAATAATAATATTTTAATTGACATTTGAGAATGAGGCAGACTTCTAATGCCAAATGCACTGAGAAGGAAGGGATGCTCCTTCATTCAGACAAGCACTGAGTTCGGCTCATGATGGACATTTCCCCATGACAGGAGATACAAACTACACCAGGAACCCTCCAGGACTGGTCTTCCAGTCCTTCCTCCAATGCTTGGAGGTTTTAATTCTTCTTCCTGCACTTCAGTTTTCTTAGAAAGTGAAATCTGCTCCGGGTATGAAGTCAGCATGATCCTGAAGGCTGCACCCCAGAGTTGCCTGCACTCTCCAATGCAGGTTCAGCCAATGTGCATGTCCTTGAAAAGGTTTTATGCAAACCTGTTAGCAAAGCACACCCCAGCACCTTCTTCCTCCTAAGGGAAGTATTCAAAGCCTGCTCCCACCTCTGCCCCTCACATTAACACATCACCTACACCACTATGGCCATTGACCAACAGTGAGAATTAGGCTAACAAGAAGACTTCATACACCTCTCATAAAGTTTTAAAAGCTTTTAAAATCCTAATCTTGAAAGATCATTTGCACTATAACCAATTAGGACCAGATTTAACTGGATTAATTAAGGAAGAATGATAATCTCTTGTTCTGCATCTCTTTATGTATTTCAACACAAGAGTTAAAACACCCCCTCCAAGAAAACAACAGTTCGTGACTTGGCTTTAAAATGAAATATCTGTGCTTTTGTCAGCATTATTGTAGGTTATCTGACCCACTAGTGAAGTAGCTTGTGGTGAATTCCTCAGTACATGAACAGTCAATTAATTTATTGCCAGCACCAGGAAACAGAATGGAAGTTGGATGGCAGACAGGCTGAATAAAATGTTTATGTTTAGCTCAACGGTATATAAAACTTTTGGACTTTTATTCCTAATGAACTCTCCCATCTGCTTTCAATAACCAAAATTATTTTTGATACCAGATCTTGCACACTGATTAACTTAGACCACACTAGCTAAGAAATTAGTTTATGTCCACATATTCTTACCTGCAATATATCAGAAGCAAGTGCTGAAAAACCTAAATTACATCTGAATAGGTTAATATTCAGGGAATCCATTCCAAAATTATTTTCTGCTTTTACAGTTTTAAAAGTTAGGTATTTGTATATTTCTTTTAGGCTAGACCAAAATGCATTTTTTCTCAAAACAAAACACAAAATATTTAAGTGACAGACAGAAAATACAATTATATAGAGGTATTAGTTTACCAATTAAACAATAGGGTTTTTTTTTAATTTGCTGTTTTCATACTGTAAAAAGTACCATTTTCTAAAATGTGAATTAGTCTTCTGATTTTAGTTGTCATGGGAGTAATAACTGACTGACAGTCAAAGAAATGCACAAAAGGTGCAGTTTATGTTCTACTCATTCTGTTCTAATGCTTTATTCATAAAATAAATTTTCCATTTTACACAAAAAAAGACTACTGATGAATAATAGCTTGTGTTTGCATTACCTTACAATTTGATGCAGTTACACAAAACATGCCACATTTAAGGTGGTAACAGCCTATTTATAAAAATCTTTATATGAGTAATTTAATTTATATGTTTCAGTCTGTTTTCCTTTAGGGTTGTCACCTAGGAATTTTGAAGGGTTTAGAAGAAAAAGTTTGTATTTTAATTTGCTAATATTAAAAAGTTTGTATTTTAATTTACTAATATTTTGCTTTGAATAAAAGGCAAAATAAAGGTATTTTTAAATAGTCACCATTGAATTGGTCAGTGCCTGTAAAAACCTAGCAGTGTTCAAAATCTGTACCTTACTTTTATACCAAAGGCTATTGAAGAGGATAAAGAAGATCCTCTTAGTGTCAAGAGTGCAAAATATCTCAGAATTATCTTGAATGTTTTTGTGATATTTGGCAGCCACATTTGTCAGTACTGTCCCATTGTTGTTTTTAGGTGAAGTGATCTCTCTGCTCACACATAATACTTATATTTAGTTTAGTAACTGCTCAGTGTAAAAATCAGATCGAATTTCTCTATCTGTAAAATATTTTTCATGGAGCAATATCTACCAAGGACTGGAACTTCCATTTTCTCCACTCAGGATCTCACAGGTACAATCAGACGTAACTTCTTCAGTATACGGTAGAATGCCATACCAGCAGGTTAGTTATTTATAACAACATTTTTTACCTATGTCAAACAGAAGGAATAGACTTCATATTCAAATTTTGGAACATCTGGACTCACAGATGTCAATCCTGATCATTGGCAATATGTATTGAATCATTTACCCTGTACTGATGCAGTTTCCAAGATTCATTATACTTCTGAAAAGATAAAATGTCCTGTTTTGCATTACACATCACTAAATGAAGAAAATTACCAGATAGTCTGATAAATTTTTCCAGTAGAATTCCCAAAGGGGGATATATGACTAATGTAACTCATTAATTAGTGTTGTGAAGATTGTTTGAAACAAATAA
Organism: Acridotheres tristis; assembly: GCA_037013685.1. Lineage (NCBI taxonomy): Eukaryota > Metazoa > Chordata > Aves > Passeriformes > Sturnidae > Acridotheres > Acridotheres tristis. The sequence goes on from CM072885.1 coordinate 8,770,736, forward strand.
AGTTCTACAAACACTGCAAATTCTACAGTTTAGGCATCTCTGTGCTGTTTAAAAAATAAAGGTCTCTATTAGTTTTGGGCAATCTTACCTTCTACAGCTGCTATAATTTATACTTACTTTTTACTTCATTTGCCAATATTTTACACTAAGTCTTGACCATGTATTTTCCAGGGCAATAACCATTCTGTATATGATGAATCCTAAGGCAAAACTGTGTTCAGCTCCACCTCAGCAGAGATATGGGAACCAGCCCCAGATACCAAACTATTAACTTTTCAGTTATTCCACCATTCAATTCATATGTCTCTCTTAAAAGAAACAAAATTTACACTTTCAGGTAGACCTGAAAACAAATTTCTTGCCTTCTTTTATAAATGCCAGCAAACGTTATTTGAATGTATCAATCATGTCTATTTTGATTAACGTGCAGGAAGCTGTCTCTGAAGCCTCCACTCAGATTAGCCTTCAACTGGAAATAATTTATTTCCTTTTCCTTGTGCAGTTTAATTCCTTTTGTGTTATTTTCTGGCATAATGATGCCACCTAGTGACCATAACTGCCTGCTTCTTAAATAGGGCCTAAAAAATTTCTAATCCAAGTCCACAAGGACATGAAATAAATTATTGTTATTGCTTGGTCAGTTAAGGGGAGTAGTGTCCATAAAAAACTGAAAGTTAGAATTATGGATAGCATTTTACCAAGGTAAAATAAATCCAATATCACAAATTTAAATGGGTTAGAGATAGGCTTGATTTTTGAACATATTAAATTATACCTATATACATATTGATTTTTCAACGTCTGTTGTTCACTGTAATATTTCTAAATTTTCTGATGCTTGCTAAATTTGTGAATACTATCTAAATCATTTGGAAATGAGACCAAATTTCTGTTTTCATAAATTTTTCAAGAACTAACAATCACCAGTTGTGGAGGATGGATGAGATCTCAGGTTCTGTCCTTATGCTGATAAATATTTCAATATTATGAAAACAAGTTATTGCTGGACCAGAGCAAAATAGTCCCACTGAACATGGAATCCCCTCAGCCAGGAAGATACTCCCAAACTGTATTTATTCCAGGTGAAGTGGAAAAGTTCCAGTAGGCTGACTGGAAAACCCCCCAGACTAATAATTAGCGTATACCATATTTATAATGTGGTTCCTATCACGTGCAATAAAATTAATACGTAGAGTATTACCAATATTTTTAATTTTAGATTTTTTTTTAATGTCTGGTCTGCAGGTGGTGAACTCTTTACTGGTCTCTACAGTGACTACTGGGGAAGAGATGCTGCTGTGTTTCGCTCCACGAACCGCATGGCTCATCTCCGCACTGAGCCTGACAATGAGCGCCTGCTGAAAGGTGTGGGCAGGACAAGGGGCTAAAACCTGAGGTGTTCCAGATGACTGGACAATTCCTGCTTTGCATGGGATCAGAGATTGCTGTGACAATATGTGTGTGGGGTTTTAGCCCAGTTCAAACTGAAATATATAAAACACAGGGAATGGGACTGGAAAACTGTCTTTTGCAAAAATAGAAAGGAATATTAATTTGTCAATTGGAGGTATAAAAATACTTCAGCATTAATCTATTCCACATGTTCTATAGATACCCAGGAGAAAATTTTTTTTTCACTATTTCTATCACCTTTCATAGTTCTCTGTCTCACAGAACCCTTACCTCTAGTTTTATTTTTTTGTTGCTATCAGCTGGTTGTAAGGCTTGAAAAAATAAGGTAATATTTTAATAACTGGACTCAATTCCTTTTCGTTTTTTTAAAGAACCAAAATTCGTTGGCTCATACATGATTCCTGACAATGAAGATCACGATGATAACAAAGTATATTTCTTCTTTACTGAAAAAGCTTTGGAAGCTGAGACAAGCACTCATGCCATATATACCAGAGTGGGACGTGTATGTGCGGTAAGATCCTTTCTCTGATTGTGCAGATAGGAAACTAGAACAAATGATGAATTGTCTAGCAAATTATTATCACAAGCAGACTTAAGTTTTACCAGAAGAAGAAAGATTATGAGGAAAGATTTTGCTTCCCTGTACTGCTCTGTCTGATTATCCATTTCCCACCAGGCTATCCTCCTGGTGTGTTGTTCTCATCCCTTTTTGGCTCCCTGGCCACCCCACACACAGGAATAAGATATTGGGCAGTTGCTGGAGAGGAGCACTGTTAATATATGATGTCCCAGAGGCCTGCATTGGTGCTGTCTAAACACTGATGAATTTTAGATGCCTTCCTCTTCTAATAACCAACTACTGTGAGGCTGATGAGAGGAGCTCTCCCATTTTCCCACTGGGACTACATCAGCTTAATTAAAGGAAAGAAAGAGAAGGTTAACATCTTAACATCTGATTTTATTTCAAAACAGATTTGTATTCCCCCTCCTAACTGTAGGGGATACAGTTTAGGGGATTCCTAAACCTATTGAGCAAAGAGCAAGACACAAGTTAATTATTTTCTGTCACCTCAATAAGTGGTATTTGTTGTGCATGCTCACCATCATGCTGCCCCTTTCTTAGGTACTCATGTATAATTTAAAAACATCTGATGTATGTTTTTAATTGCAGCCTCAGACATTAATGTTCACAAAGCCACTTGGATTTCTCGATTCCAACCTGCATCAAGATCCAAGCTGGAATTCTTTAGCTTATGTTCTTAATATAGGCTTGGATAGATTATTTTAATAGTTCCCTCTACTCTGCAATATATCCACCTGGAAGTCTTATCTCTAGCCATGAGTGAAACCAAAATCCCACTGACCTTTCTCTTCCACATCTCCAAAACTTATCTGGCCATTAACTTCACAGCTGTGTGTCATAATTCAGATTTGATTTAGTGAATACAAGAAAATAGCTAGCTGATGATTCAAGAACTGGCTTTTTTCTCCAAGCTTTTACATTTTCATGTGAGCTGTAGCAGGTTTTGTAATACAGAGGCATCTACTCTGCATATTTCTACATTTCTGAGGAAAACAGATCTCTGTGAGTGTTTTGCAAGCCTATTGCAGAGCCTTCGACAGCCAGTTACACAGGTCTTGAATATAAGGCCATAGATTGAGGATTCTGCCTAAAGCAATTGGTACTAAATGTTCCTTTTCTTCAAAGTCCCAACTGTTGCAAGAGCAAGAAAAAGGTGAGGCAGCCATAGAGATGCAAGTGTAATTTAAAGTTGTTTAAATTGTTAGAAAACCATATAAATAATTGCCTCAGACTTCTCCCAGATGCACCAGGTCTATAGATAGATTCAGGGCTTCAGTTTCCAGATACATTGATCTAACCTGCGCTGAGCTCTTAAAGCAAAACTAAACTTCAGTAATGTACTCAGTATATCTTGTTTGCAAAAATGAGCAATAAAAAAAAGCTTTACAACATCTGTATAGCTAAAACTATCCAGAGATGTGGTACAGAATTAAAAAATTCTTATGAAACCACAGATCTTAATGAGACCTGGACTTGATTCAGTGCAATCCTACTTGAAAACTGACTCCAGAGAAATAATTCTAGTAATAGACATGTGGTTTGAAAATGGATGCTTTTGACATTAGAAGATAAAATGAGCAGCTAATTCATCAGAGATGTTTGTGCTTCTAGACTTACTCATTCATATTACCATTGGCATTTGTTTCTCTCTACACAGAATGACATGGGAGGCCAGAGAATGCTCGTCAATAAATGGACCACTTTCCTCAAAACCAGACTAGTTTGTTCTGTGCCTGGGAGAAATGGAATTGATACACATTTTGATGAATTAGGTAAATATCCTAGACAGCAACAAACCAGAAATCATGGAAAAAACCTATACCTTCATGATTACACATCTTACTGTCAAATACTGCACTTGTATTCATTATCAGGGAATAGTAGTTAGTGTTGTTTCTAACATATATGAAATTCTACACATGCGGAGTTCACCAATTACTCCTTTATGTACTGCATTGGTTTTACAGATTGCTTTTAATATCTGCATAAAATTGTATGGAATAAATTAGTAAAATAGGATTATGCTTTTAAGAATCAATGAATTTTCTTTTGGTGGGCTGAGAAAAGTAGGTTTTTAACAAAAGCATTGCATTTAAATTTTACAGAGGATGTGTTTTTGCTTCAAACTCGTGACAACAAAAATCCGGTGATATTTGGCCTCTTCAACACCACGAGGTAAACAACCAGAAGAAACAGAGCCATAGAGGAATGTTTGAACAGTCTGTTAAAGAGATAGAAGCTGGATGATACATATCCCTTAGCAAATATATAGTAAACAGTTTAATCTCAATATTATTCACAGTGTGCTTCCTTGCTAATGCAAAAACTTCTCTATAATACTCAGGGGATTGAAGTCTCATTCTGTGATTCCGTATATCTGGATCACAAATTAATTGTTTCTCATCTTGACAATTTCCTATGTCAAAGTATATGCACATCTGCACGTTTATAAGAACAGCATCTCAGAGCCACCTGTCTTCCTTTAGGAGCTCCACTGTAATTCAAGGTTAAGTAGATAGCAGCTTAAATTCCTAACAACTTCTTAGTGAAGCCTAAAGCAACAAATTGCAATGTTGCTGGTGGCCTCCTTTTCCTTTTCCACTGCAGCCTAGCTCAGGTGCAAGTACACAGTAGTCCCAGCTTGGAAATCTGACTGTTGGTTTAGGATGTCACTGGTAGAAAAGAGTGCCTATGCTTTTGCCACTTTCTCCTGACTTTTTTTTTTTTTTAATAACTAAAAACAGATTTGCTCTTCTAGGATTGCAGACACCCGAAATTTCCTACTGACTCTTGATACCAGCAGAGAAAGTTGGGCACCAAACTGAATTTTTCTGGATCACCTTCTGCAGTCTTCAGAAATAATTTCTTTGTAGAGAGCACTAATGCTTCTTTAAAAACAAAACAAAACAACAAAAAAACTAAAACCAGTTGCTCTTTTGGAACAAAGTAAAATAAAATTTTAAAATAAAATTTAAAAATAAAATAGAAACGTTTATCTATGCATTGTTCTACCTAAAGTGATCTGATCTAACTAATAATACCACCAATATTCCCACTCAATATGAAAAGGACCCATTTTAGGACTTATTTTAAGTCAGCATTGGTTGGTTCCCATCTTTCCAAGCAAAAAACAGTAGAAAAAATGTTAAAGAAAAATGGTCAACTGCTTAAGTCGCTAATCAAAGACATACAGGACCTGAGTTCAGTCGGTTTTGCTTTCTCTGTTTCTAAACAATTTAGAGTTTTTGTACACCAGCACCAAATTTTGGCAGTACAACATAGAGCTTCCTTGGAGAAATGTTATGAATATAAACACATTTAAGACTTTTAAAGAACATTGGATGCAGTATTTAGAAGAAAACCATATAGGAAAATATAAGGAGGGTTTTGTCCCCAAATGTTGGTGAAATGTGACTTGTTTTTAATTACATAATAATGCCAGTATTATCTGGGCAGAATGTGACATATTGCTTTAATAATGTCTTTAAATTTTACTTTATAGCAATATATTTAGAGGATATGCCATATGTGTTTACCACATGGCAAGTGTCAGAGCAGCTTTCAATGGACCATATGCTCATAAAGAAGGACCTGAATACCACTGGGCTCTCTATGAAAGAAAAGTACCTTATCCTAGACCTGGTTCAGTAAGTACAGTCTATTTTCCACTGCTTTGCTATGAAAATTATTTTGGAAAGGAAAAGCTGACTGCTGCTAGTGTACAAATTTTCCTGACTTCACAGTCCAGGATATACTCCTTTGAACATCTGCATATTCCAGCTATTCCTGGAAAATTGTGGAATGGCTCAGCAACAGGTTTAATTGAGTACTAGAACCATATATTTTCCAAAGGAAAATAGTGGGATTAAGTATATAAGATTTTTAAAAATCCTGTTGGGACATGATTTTATCAATATTGTGTAAAGGTCCTAAGGTCCCCAGGCAAAGGGGATGGGAAGGGGCAGATCTAGCAGGTGGGTCAGATACATTCAGTTTCATTCAGAAACATTAAGTGCATTACCTGTGAAGGAACCTCCCTTTCTTGTTTTAGTGTGCTGAAACCAAGACATTTAACAAGGGTTAAAGGAAAAAAAAATAAACAAACCAAAACCCAAACAAACAAAAAAAAAAAAAAAGAAAAACAAAACAAAACAAAGAAAAAAACCCCCAAAACCCTTAAAAACTGAAACCAGAAGCAAGGAAACCTAAGAGTATCCACTGTTTCAATGTCAGGTGGTTCTCGTTCCTTTTTTCCACCTCATTTTCCAAAAGGACCAAATTTAAATACTTCTTTAATTTAAATCATTGAGCAGGTTAGAAACGAGAATTATTTTAATAAAAGTAACTAATCAGAATTAATGCATTTGTATATAAGGAGCAAAGTCTCCATCATTCAAAGTCCTTTGCTCAAGATTGATTCTTTCTGGAAGCAATGGTCTGGCACCCTCACAATTCATTGATTTCTTTTCAGACATCACAGAGTGAGATTTTACTACCCTTCAATCAGGTTCCTGAGCTTATCAACATTCTTGTTCTGTACCCTTTACAAGGGATACCAAAATATTAGAACAACACTGTAAAAAACCAAACTCAGAAAAATCACTCACACTTTTTGTTAATTTTCACACAAGTTTCCTTATAAACTTTTTTTTCCCCAATGGTTATTAACTGAAGGGAAGAAACAAGACGTTTTGAAAATGCAATTAAATGGGAATTACTGTAGTGAGCATTCAGCAGCTAGGGAGGTGCTGTCATGTACAGAGTTGTTCCTGTCTGTACTTAGATTTCTGGAGGAAATCACAAACTCATGACTTAAGAGACAAGTAATTAACTTCTACAAGGAATTCCTAGGTTGTTTTCTCAAGGACATCACAAGTAATCTTCACCTCAAGCCCTTTTCCTATTTCAGTGTCTTTTTAGGTGTTTCTGCAGTTTCTGTGCCAGGTGCTCACATCCTCACTCAAGGTGCAGGTCAAAGGTGCCCTTTGCATTGCAGGGCCTTTCACCATCTCACAGAGCAGGCACAACTACAGCCTCCAGGAGGAGGCAGGCAATGCCAGCCTAAATAAGAGAGGCACAACATCCAGGATTTCCTTTTTGCCCTGTACCTTTTGGATTTATAACTACCTACCCACCCATAGCAGCTTCATGTGCTGCAAAGCTGCTTTTGTTTACACTCATGAAGGTCCCCCCCTTGTCATGTCAGCACTGGGCAGATTTCTAACTCTGAGCAAAGACATTTCTAGTAGCTGTTTGGATAAATCCTCTCCCAGTTTTCACACTTCACCTCTTAATCTCCTCACAGGCTGGGGACTCACTCTCTTGATTTTAAGGGTGGAATAAACAGTTACTGGACATTCCTTCCAGTGCTGTTTTTGCTTTGCTAACTGAATCAATATTTTCTTTTGTACTCAAAGCAATCATTTCCAGAAATAAGCATTGCATACAATACATTTATCACTGAATCTCATTAATGAAACGTGGAAAGGCCTATTAGTTTATCTACTGCATTCCAGTGATAACTTTATTCCTGTAGTGATTTCAAATGCATGCCCTTTCTCATTTTAAATTAGTCATTTAAAGTTAATATTTTTCTCTACTTCTCTTGCAGCTACAGACATAAGTCAAAATTTAGAAGCAGATATTCAAAAAAAGAGATTATCTAGGATTTAAACATTATGAATATGATTTGACCGTCTTGGACAATGAGCTACCCCTGTAGCAGTGCTGACATCAATACCAAATATTTTTTTGTTTGTGTAACATCAGTTGAAGTCAGTAATATTGAGTCAGGATAGAAAAATAGGTAAATAAATTATCACATTTTAGGAAAAATTATTTAATTCAAAGGAATTATTGGTTTCCTATTTGATATTTTGTATAGCAAATATTTGGGTTTTACAGTTTTACCAAATAATGAGACTGTACTATGCATGGATTTCAGAATAGCTGTATATTTTGCAAAGATGATACGATTCAAGTTCTTTAAGTGGTACTCATTTTTTTTCCAGGCAGTAGAACATCTCACATATGTTATTTGGACTAGCACTAAACAGAGGCATGAATTCAGTAATAATGACTGCAGTTATTACATTGATATCTCCAAGCACTGAAGATTAAATGGTGTCTTTTTGGCACGAAGGAGAGGACACAGAGCCAGCACTTCAGAAAGATTGACAATGATTTATAGGAAGGCTGCCCTAAATTCCACTTGCTTCCAATGCTTCTCTTCCTTGGCCATGTTTGGGTCAACCTAAAGTGTCACCTCCCCAAAAAAGCAAAGCATAGGAACAAAAAAAGGAGCAGAAGAGTGCAAGTAATTTCCCAGTATCAGGGGAAAATTAACTAAGGAAGCAGGTCTCTCCTGGATACTAAAAGATTTAATTGTGGTTTTCTTTATATGCTTCAGAGCACATCAGAGGCTGAAGTAGATGGCTCTACCTGCTAACACAGATTAATTGATACATTTTTAGCTACTCATTTAGGGCACAGTTTAGAGATCTTGTCAATGTTTATCTGGTAGCATGAAGAGAAGGTGTGTAGCAGGCTGCAGCCAAGTGTTAGGCTCCACACTCCAAACTGTGCAGCACGTTGGTAAACTAAATCCCACTAGATTTTCTATTACAGAAGTGACAGTGACAAGAAGCAAAAAATTACCTACTAATGGGCATCTCTGAGAGTCAGCACTCATTGATCTTAGGTATTGAATGAGTAAAGTATAAGTCTGTGAGGAATGAGAGTGGAGCTTAAAGCTAAATAAACTGAAAGCCACTGTTAGTCACACAGGTTCTGACAGACTGCAATCTTCTGCTATAATCTCTGCTGGTTTTTTTAGTTCATTTAGGCTGTGTTGCTTCTGGAAATGACATCAGCTACATCAAAAGTGGTGTTGATAGACTTCAGAGACAGCTGCATCTACTGTTTCCTTTCTAGACCACTTGATTTTATTTAATTAAAGTGAAAAGCCTGTGAATTACTATTTTTATTAAATCTCTCCAGGACTAGAACTTTGCAAAGGGAACCTGGCAATGCCTATTCACTTGATATGCTGTGCAGTGCATGGGAAGCCCAGACTTAGCCTGTCTTTATTCTCCAGCTCTGTCTCTTTATTGAAAATGGCTGGAAAAATTCCATCACTAGGTTGATTAGACAATTACTTTTAAGTCAACACTGAACAAATACATTCCTGTAGCTAAACCCAAAAAGTGGAAACAAACATTGCCCTGCTTGACAAGTGCAGGAGTTTGTTATTGTCGATTACAGCTGACCACAAGTTTAAAATTACTGTTTCCAGTAAACACAAGGCATATTTTATTTCATTTTATTGATTGAAAAATTCAATTCAAATAGAGAAAGGCTGCTACTGTGGCTTTGCTTGAAATGCTTCTTAAAACCATACTGTCTTATGAATATTTGGAGAAAGCAAATGATTACTGAGATATTTCCAGCTTGATCATAGATGGTTTCAATTAGACATCATGAAGCAAATTGGAACTGTTGGATCTATGTTCAGTGGGGAAACACTATCTCGTTCACAAAGCATCCTAAAATTAACTTCTCTCTTTAACGCATTAAATTATCTCTAATTGCACATTTGACTGAAGGAGTAAGCCTCTTTTAATCAGTCGCTGACATAAAGTTTATTTGCTTTGCAAACTGGTAGATTGATCAGTGCAAACATTGGTATATGAAACTAAACTGTGATATATAATACTATCATCAAGAGTCAGGAATTAGAATCAAACATAATACTGTTAGAATGCCTGAAATCAAGAATTACTGTTGCTGATGGCATAATTTTTAAGTGTGCTTAGCTTCTTATTGTAATACATTTTGAAATCAAAAAATAATAAGACTAGAGATTGATTTCAGGCATTAGTGTTCTGCTGACTTTGCATGGCTGTTTCTCTACTGGGAGAGAAAAGCCCTTTCTTCTTACTCTGTCCATGGCCATTTCAATTGCATCTTCAATATGAGTTTGGGGGAGACATAAGCACTATAGCTTTTGTCAAAATCTAAAAGTGTTACTTTTTATTCTGTCTTAGTATGTCAAAGAGGGACAAACTCCTTCTTTCTAAACACAACAATGCTGAGGCAATGTTCAGCATTTCCCTTCTTCTCATGGTTGATAATCCTCACATGCATAAAATACAGAGTTTACTGTCCTAATTCCCACTGTGGTCTCCTCTGCTTGGTTTTCTGTAGGCTTGTCTTTATCCCTGAAAACGAGACCCTTTTCTGAAAATTTCTTGGGTAAACCTTCAGGATAATCTGTGTTCTCTGTTTTTGCAGTGTGCCAGCAAGGTGAACGGCGGGCTGTACACTACCACTAAAGACTATCCTGATGAAGCTGTCCATTTTGCCAGGAGTCATCCACTGATGTATCAGCCCATCAGGCCTGTTCATAAGAGACCAATACTAGTTAAAACAGATGGAAAGTACAATCTTAAACAAATAGCAGTAGACAGAGTGGAAGCTGAAGATGGGCAATATGATGTTTTGTTCATTGGCACAGGTAAATAAAGAAAGCAAGAAAGAATTTTTGCATTTACAATTTAGTAAGTTTTGGTTGTTTTGTTGTTTTTGTTGGTTGGTTTTTTTTTCCCTCCAGGATGAAGCAAATCAATACAATATTTCTTTTTAACAATTTTTCTTTTTATGCCTGTGCCCGTCTTCACCTTTCAGAGGATGTTAGTCATTCTAGACATGTGCTTCATTGTGATGCTTATATTATAAAGGAAAGTAATGGTAGGGAAACATTTAAAGACTAGCAAGAGAAACAAGTATAGGATTCCGTTTTAATTTATTTTCTTCTCAAAAAAGAACATATAAAAAATTGCAGAACAACCAGCCTTATTTTTCAAACTTTGGAACACTGTCACACATCTGAGCTGAGACTTGGAGACCTGAGAGAAACAGAGGTGGTATGATTTTCAAAATATCAGTTCAAGTTACTGGCTTTATTCCAGTTTCTTTTCCCCAGTTCCGGGGACAATTCTAGCTGATACCATTTAAAAAACCTGCCATTTTCCAGATTTGGGTTACAACACAGCTGAAGGAAGGAAGGAGGAAATGCTCAATTTTAAAAAACCCAAAACTATTAGGTTTCCTGCCAAGTTTTCGTGTCTTTCTTCTATGCCATTTTATTAAAATATAGAGAGCTTGTTTAAGAATTCTTAAGCATCATCCTAACAAACACAATAAAGACAAAATATAACATATACCTGCACTAAGTCTAAGAAAGCAGAGAAAAAATAAATACCCTAATGGTATTTGAAAAACAGAAAGATTTTAGAAAACAAGAGGAAATGCTGGAACTACACAAGACTTAAGTCACATCTCATCTGTCTGGAATAAAACCAAGGATTCTTATATTCACATTTAATCAATTTAACAACAGGAGTGGTATCACAAATCATTTTGACCATTTTGTCTAGGAAAGCAGTTCCAGTGAATTATTTTTTACTAATGAAATTCCTCTGATAAGTACATTTCAGTGTTGAGAACTGAATTCAAAAAAAGCATGTTCATAGAATAGCGAAGTCCTATTTATATTAGTGCTGTTTTCTAAGGTTTTAAATAGCCTTGATATGGTCTTGGTAATGGACATAATCATGGTCTACAAAACATTGTATCCTGTGTCACTTATTCCTGTACAGCAGATTTTACAATGAGTCCTATATCCTTCATATTTTCTCCTTGCATTTCTAATTGAGACTGAGTCAAATGTTCTTGTGCACAAGCAAAGTTGAATCCAAAGTGGCTTAGGTGTGGTGTTTTAGACCTGTGCTGGATTGGCCCCCAATAGCTGCCTAGCGTTCTCAAGCTGTCTGATCTCAGGTGAAATTCCAGTAATTTGGGTTTCAGAAACCCTGAAATGAAACCTGCAATCACTACTCCAGCAAAGCTCCCATCAGAAAACTCACTGCTTCTTTGGACATTATAATGCTAGAAAGGGTTGATGTATTTTTTTTTAATCCCAGTCCAACACCTGCTGTGTAACATAAGTAAGCAGCATCTCAGAGTTGAGCAAGTTTCCTTAGGGTAGTGGTGCAGGTTAGAAAGGTTCATCAAAGGCGAACTCTGAACATCAGAGCTTTCACATATCTGTCAGCAGGATTTGAAGAGGGACTTATGAAAATCAGAGCTCAGAATACAAATTCTTTTCACTGTTCTACAACAAAATGGTTGCCTTTGATTACATATTCTCTTTGAAAAATGGTGTATGACCCCAGTTTAATGGTTCCTCTTTTCGTTTCGCCCTTTGATCTTTTGCTGAACATTTTTCCCAGTGCTTCCCTGCTTAATATGTCCCTGTAAATCAAAGGTGACTGAAAGTAACAGAAGAAAGGAAGTGATATTTACCATTGTTGATAACAGATTTTCAGATTAGGGAGAGCAAGGCTTTTTTCTTTTTGCCAGCAAGGCAAAACCAAAGTGGTGGAAGACCAGATGCTATTAGTGTGTTTTACTTTCGTGCAAGAGTTGCAGAGACAAAGAGCTTGATAAATCTAAGTCCAACATGCCTTAGTCTTTTTTAATGTGCATCTTATATTTTGATTCATCTCCCTTTGACTAACACCTTCAGCTCAACAGCAGCTCAGTGTTTCCTTAGAGAAGGGTAGGAATTGTGCACAATGAATCCCTGAACGTTTTTTGTATTTTTGCCTGGGGATATAGAGCTGCTGTCAGCAATTAAGGATATTAGTAGTTTCCTATCTAGTGTAAACACTCAGATCCTATAATTAAAGCTACTTTACACTTGCTTGCCTCAATGCACTAGGCTTCTACCTACTCCCATTTTTTTTTCTGAAATATGGTTGCCCTCTGTGATCCTTTCATTATTCACAATGAGCTATGAGCCAATGTTTGAAAAATACAGTTAATTATGTATCTTCCAGGTGTCTAAGTTGCTCTTATTTGCCAGGGACAAATTGTCATATATTTCATTTTCTAAGAGTAAGAATTCTCGTTAATGATAGCACAATGCAACTAACTTTTCACATTTATAAATTTCAATCTATTATCAATTTCAAGAAGTCATTTCAGACATTTGAAGGCTATTTAAATGTTTCAACCAATCATAACCTTTATTTTGTTTTGTTTTGTTTTAAATTTGTGTCCAGATAATGGTATTGTGCTGAAAGTCATAACAATTTACAATCAAGAGACAGAATCAATGGAAGAAGTGATTCTTGAAGAGCTGCAAGTATTCAAGGTGAACTGGGCTGTATACGAAACATATACAAAAGTCTTGAATTTTCTGCAGAATTAAAATGTAAAAAAAAAAATCTCAGGATAGTCAAATATATAATACCTGTATGCAAGAAATGTTCTAATTGTCTAGCAATTTTATGACAGGAAACCTTCATTTTAAATGGAGTTTTTATAATGTCCCAAATACCAAAGTGTGTTGAAGCAAATTATGAGTATTGCTTTTCTATTTATGTGCTTGGACATTGTAGTGCCACTTTTAATTAGAAACTTACTGCATTTAGTTTAATTTTCCCTCATATCCAATAAAGTAATGAAAGAAGTATGCACACAAAAAAATCTACCTGCTACCATCTTGGAAACTTAAATGAGATCCAGATAGAAAAAGTCTACTTAGAAAGAGTGAATCACTTAACCTGTCTCTACAGAGGGCAAACATGGGTCTTGGTGAGGCAGAACTCCATTCTCCTAAGGAATAACCTATGGTTAAATCTCAGTGCTTGGCATGAGACAAAGCTAACATAATGAAATTCTCTTAGTTAGCATTCTCATCATGTCACATTAGCCAAATAAAGCAGGAGGCTAACCTGCTTCAAACCATAAGGAAAATCTAATATCAAAAGTTATACATTTAAATCTGGTACCTGAATTTAGGCAGTGTAACTATTGACTTGTTGCATGGAGGGAAAATCACAGAATTTGCCCTTCTTGATAAATCTAGTTTTCAATAGAACTATGAGGGGCTATGTATTTCTCCAAGAAATTTGAGTAGAGGGCAGAGAGGACAATGGTAAAAGAAGGAATTCCTGCTATTTTTGTCTTATCTTCAATGAATGTTTTGTTATAAAGAACACTCCACTTATCACTCTCAAGCAGGACAAAAGACATTCAGTGGTGGCAAGATCTAATGTCATGTTTGACAGGGAAATTGTAGTGTTTCTGTAGCTCTGATAATCCTGAATTAAGTGCTGGCTGCTTGTTTCCAAATAAACTGTTTTAAAGCAGTATTTCTGAAAGTCACAACTTCCCAATATCTTTCTTAAGGAAAGTCAAAGTATCTAGCAAAGCTGAATGTCATAAGTAAATACCAATACTATTTTACCTGATTACTTTTCATAGCAAAAATACTCTTTTCTAAGCAAACAAATATTTCCTATTTTTTTAGATGCCAGTTCCTATTATTTCTATGGAAATCTCTTCAAAAAGGGTAAGTATGATGATTTTGACTCAAATGTAATGAAGCTGTAAACTGCACAGAGCTAAATTCTTAGATAGATAGGCAGGTGTACATCATCTCTAATGAGATCTGATTGGTTACCTGCAATGGTTCTGTAATATAAACCTATGGTAATATGCTCTGTTCCTTTATAATGTATTTATGTTTTTCAATTCTAGTGTTAAATATCATTAGTTCACAATACCATGCATATCAAAGCAAGTAAAAACCAATCTGTTTCATAAGTTACTGTCGTACTAATCACAGCAGGGATTAGCTTGGTGGATATGGCAGTTCACAGAGAAGTTCTTTGCTGATAAATGCAGACAGACTTCAGCCCCATGGGGATATCAGTGCAAAAAGAGCCTTGCTGGCTTTCCCACATATTCAGTTGCCCTCTAGGGGAGGCAACTTTGAGTTTCTGAAAGTTTCTGCTGATATAAACACCCAATTTATTACTCTTGTGGGCAGGTTCTCATCCATGTCATATCATCATATCATCTCAGCATGGAGCCATTATAAACATCCGAGGGTAGTTGTATCTTAATGTTAAACATGTCCAACAGTGATGTTAGACATCCGGTGCAATGTAGGTGCACATAAACACAGTGAAACACGAGTAACAAAGAATGAAAACTGCATTATGAGGAGGTGTGGCTGTGCCCCAAAGGGTTATTTGAGTCTTGGTGTCTAATCAACTTGCATTCTTCCTGTAGGTAATGAAAGTTACCTTC
Organism: Acridotheres tristis; assembly: GCA_037013685.1. Lineage (NCBI taxonomy): Eukaryota > Metazoa > Chordata > Aves > Passeriformes > Sturnidae > Acridotheres > Acridotheres tristis. The sequence continues at coordinate 8,785,899 of CM072885.1, forward strand.
CTGTAGGTAATACAAGAAAGTCAAAGTCCTATCATGGTAATTCAGAGGAGAATTTGGGTCTAAGTAATTTGAATTATTTCCTGCTGCAATCTTTTTGAAAACAGCTCTAGGAACTAGATTGTCTAACACTGCACCTACGTGATTATTTGGAGAAAGACTCAGTGTCTTTTCAGATGTTTGCCTTACCTTTAGCTCTTAATGAAGTGTCATGGTTAAAGGGTTGTGTTGGAAGAGTAAAAAGGACAGATCACAAAATTTGAAGTAGTATTCTTCCATTATATTCATCTCCCAAGAGGTGTGCTAACTCTACTAATTCAAGGCATATCTGGAAAATCTGGAGAGAACTCCAGATTTTTCCAGTAAAAAAAGCCACCAGAGCAACCCAGTTCTTGAAGAAAAAACTTCCTGTGAGAAGTAGCTTTACCTTTTCAAGAGATCAAAGAGAAAAGGAGAGTCATGTATATATTTTACTGTGTGAAGGGACTTCCTACTGTGTGTATGAGGATTCTTAAACATTGATGGCAGAGCAATATCAGATTAAAAACCAAGATCAGCTTGTTGAATGTAGATAAACTTATTCTTGAAATAGGATACAGTTTTCTGACACTGAGGACAATTGAATGTTGGAATACGTGTTAGGGACAGAGTTGGCATCAAGTAATTTTGTCTTTAAAATCAGCAGGAATATAACTTGGTTGAGCATACGTGAAAAAATTTTGTTCCTCACGCATTGTTGCTGATCTCTTTTGAACTTGGAGTTACTGAGCCTGTGGACACCTCCTTGCTACCTTCATCTCCATATCCTTCTAACACTGACCAGTCTTCACCAAGTCATGGTACAATAAAATATCACATTTCAGGGCTGAGCTTGTTATCTGCAGAGACTGGGAAAGAATGTTCTTTGATGTTCTGTTGGCTAGATATGAGATGCTTCATTTCCCTCCTGTGATTTACCAAGACTTAAAGAAGTCTTTACCCCTGCTAAAAGATAAAAGAGAAAATCTCATCTCGTATGTCTCATTGAAAATGTTGTTCATGTCTTCTGGGACAACCACACTGCAGCACTTGCAGGCAAATAATTCCCCTCAAACAAGTATCCTAGGCTTTCTCTTCATTCCAGTTGGCAGATTGAGTTCCTGCTACTATCATCTGGTTTATCTCACCAGAAAAATTCTTCAAGCATTGCTGTTACCAGCCACTCCTAGTTTATTCCCCTGGCATCTCTGAAAGTTAAATTTCTATGCTCTAAACAGATACAAGAAGTATATTAGGGAGCAAGAACAGCCTATTTGGATTAAAATGTATGTTTTCTGATAGACTAAATGAAGTGTCAGTATTTTCCAGCTCTATTAATTTTAAAATACCAGATTTTGACAGCTTGATCCAATAGTAAGAATTATGGACTAAGTTTGGCCATTAGGATGAGCACAACTTAGGAATTATTTTTCTGCCTGGTAAAACTGTGGAAGTGAGCTGTGCATAAGCAGTTTCTGTTGTAGTGCACAAAGCATATTTCTGTGTTCAGAAAATTTACATACATCAGCAACAAGACTTTTTCTCAAATTCCTTTCAATTCAAGCTATTCTCTTCTGAATTGTTTGTGCTAGCATCTGAATAAGTAAATTGATAATCTGTTATTTGACTTGTAGAGGACATCCATGTGAACTCAAAAGATTCAATCAATGCTAATGCTGAAAAAAAACCGCACCCAAGCCCTGCAAATAAATACTAAAGTAGATTGTGGCCAGGTAATTTGTAAGGGAATACTGCACAGCAACAGGAAAACAATTACATATCTATCTGTCTATGTATCTGTCTATCTCCTGTGCACTGAGGTATTATACAAATCATAGCGTTACTGTAAATATGTAAATACGTGACCATATTCTAAGTAGCCACCAAGAGTTAAATTTAGTTGAAAACTCACATTTTAAAATTGAGTTTGATTGTAACCCTTGCATATTTCAACTTCTTTGCTTAAAGTTTTTCATGTCAAATTGAGATTTTTTTGCAGATCAGATAGGTGACAGACAAGTGTAAAGAGGGAGACATTGGAAAATATCTTGATGAAAAAAAAGAAATGTGAACCCTAGCCTATTTCAAACACAAAGCTGAAACGTCAGAGGCAAGGAAATGCCAAAATAAACTTGTTCATTTTACCTTCATTCTGTTTCTCTGTCCTCAGCAGGAGAGTTTAATCTGTAATATTTTCCTACAGAGTCACTCTGCCTCCCTCAGGTCACGGGCTGGATGTACAACCAGCAAGCTACAATTAACCTGACAATGTCAATAACTGCACTGGGAAGAGAAGTTTGAGTGGACATTGTACCAATCCTACACGGTGTAACCTTTTTTTTTTTTTTTTTTTTTTTTTTTAGCAACAGCTGTACGTGGGCTCGGAGTCGGTGATCGCTCAAGTGAAGTTCCACCAGTGCGACATGTACGGCTCAGCGTGCGCTGACTGCTGCCTGGCCCGGGACCCCTACTGCGCCTGGGACGGCGTCTCCTGCTCCCGCTACTTCCCCGCAGCAGTGCAGGCCAAGAGGTGACACACAGCTCTGCCTTCTTCTCCTGCACTCCTGAGAAATGTCTGCAGTCCCTGCGGCTGCACAGAGCACTCGTGTCACCCCTCAGACACAGCCAGACAGGGAGGTGCCAGCTGATAATTTCTCAGCATAACCCGAGGGGATTCCAAGGAACCAAACGCACAGGATGGCATGAACTGGAATGTTTTTATGACTAGAGCTAAGTCAGTTCGTAATTATTTGCATCACACTGTAAACCCTAATTTCCTTACACATCTTTTCATGTCTTTGCAACATCAGAGACCTAGTTTGGTAGTATTACATAGCAAGTATATCACACTGCAGCAACATAGACAACAGAATTTCTAAAAAAACAGCAGAGAAGATGCTTTGTTATTAGTCACATACCTTCACCAGCCAAAATCAAGCCAGAGTTTCTGCAAAAGCTAAGGTTTGGTTTAGGTTTTCTGCAGTGGGTTGAAAGGCAATTTACTCTAGAGGCAAGTTCAAAGCACAAACATGATTTGGGTGCTTTAATTCTTCCTTGTAGAGGCTCTTTCTCTGTACCACCCTTCACTTATTCATGGTTCTTGATCTTCACTCTATCATTCAATGATTTCCCTGGGACCATTGACCTCCCTTCCCTCTCAAAACCAGGTTCTGAAATTTAGCTACATAGATCAAGTATCTAGAACATGCATGTTTTAATCCAACTGGTAAAAAAGGCCCACAGGAAAGAAATTTTGAAAGCAAAAATTTGGGTGGAAATAAAAAAATTTGGGGGTTTTTTTTTTTTTGGAAAGGTAAAAAAAGCTATTTAAAGACGAAAAAAAAATATGATAATAATCCGGGGAAAGTTTGAAAAAGGGGGGGTCCAAATCAAGTCATTGCATCCCAAATGTATTATTGTTTCTTAAGAAAAATAAGAAATATGGGGCTTTGTATTTATTTATTTTTCATCTGACATATTTTGTCTTTTCATGAACCTGGATGCAGTCAAATGCATGCGATTGCCAGGCATAACAGACATTTCTATAATTTTTTTTTAAAAGATAATTATTACAGTCATGTTACCTTTGGTAACATCGCTTTTTGGATAAGGCACATTTAAAAGTACAAATAAGAAACACAGTCTGTGACTCAGCATAATTAAGAATCTCTTGGGTTTATTGCACTAAGGCATAGGTTAAACCAAGAAGGAAATTACATAAGCATGTAACTTGTAACTCCTTTTCAAGCATGATTATGTATTTTTTTCATGCCTTTTGTGAATAGACCTGAAGGGAAGAAGTAGGCTGTGGTTGACTGCTCAGGGTGAGATGAGTCTGGTTAGAATTTTCAGGCCCCAGATTAAGTGGGCCAGGGAGATTAATGTCTCCAGTATAAGTAGAAATTGGATTATCATAATGATAAAGCAGATGGGTTGCTCATCTAATGATGTAAAAGTCATTTAGAAAGGAAGTGGGGGTTAAAAATTTCCCAGCAGCCTTTTAGCTTGCTAGCAGTATCACCATTTATGTTGTGCAGGCCACTTGCTGTCTAAAACAAGATAAGAGAAACTCACTGGGGCCTGGACTCTGTTGTACATGTTTCTCACCTTAGACAATTTCCAGAGCAGCAGCCTTTCAGTTCCCTGAAAACACGTTTATCCAGGGTGGAGTGATATGGGCTGCACCCCAGGCACCTTCTCAACATTCAGCAGCTCAGCCACTAAAAGAAGAAAATACTGCTGCTATCTCACTCCTTCTCTTAAGATAAGGAATGTAGCAGTGGAGAAGGGATTTGCACTCAATTGAAGGTTCTTGAAGTCTGCAAAACTTGTTTTCCATATCAGAGTTTGGGGAACAGCCAGCAAGACTGACAGTGTTGAGAGGCATGAATGGCAGTTGCTTTGTTCACTTGAGGTCATAGCTGAAGCTCAGAGCATTTCAAATTTAAGACTAATTGTGTGGTAGATGGAGAGGCAGGGAGAGGTACTAGGTACATGTGTTTAGAAGTTGTTCTAGGTTGTTTCCCATCAGGTACCACGTGAAGAGTGCTCCAGCAGACAGCTTGGAGTTTTCTAACACCAAGTGGCACTGACTGGCTGATAACCCTGCCATGGCTCTGTTGGGCTCCAGACAGAATTAATGCCACATCCCAGAACATTCATGTCTTAGTCTGGCCTTGCTTGTCTCAGGGCTCCAGATTTCTGCTCAAGCTGTACATTGCAATACAAGTAATGTGAGTGCAAGGGGCATTGGGGAGCACTTGTTTCTCCTGTTGCTGATATCTGTCCCTTCATTGGAGTCCTGGAGTTGTGCCTTACATTGCAACACACTTGAGCTGACCTTAATGGCCACCTGTCTCTGCTCAAATGTGGCCTTCATGCTGTACATTTAGGTGGACTTTTGATTTGTAAGAGCAGTGCTGCTAGTGGGCAAGGGCTCTGCTCAGAGCTCTCTTTTTAATTCCAGTCCTACTGGTGAAGAGTTTAATTGGAGCAGGGACGTACAATGTGTCCTTCCCACTTTGATCCAAATGCTGTCTGCTTTAGATCCTGATCCCTCCAAGGTACAAAAAGTACTTAGAGAAACATTAAATAGAAATCTGTAAATGAAGGCATGTAACGGATTTAGAGAGAAGTGAAGTATAAATACAAAATCCTTATGCTTGGCATCTGGTACTAATATTTTAAATTGTGAAAGTCCATAATTCCTTGTACATGTATATCCTGGATAACTAATTAAATGTAGGATTTAATTAAGGAAAAATAAAAACTGAATCTAAAATCCCATATTTGATACTGGCAGGACAGCACACCACAATTCTGTGGTAATTACAGGTGTGTGGCTCCTGAGTACTGCAAATACCTCACATGGTAGAATGAATTTCTATTACATTCAAATTCCATGAAGTGCACTTGAGAAAGCAGAGGTCCAGGACTTAAATGTTTTAATTCACTATTAGCTCTGCAATCTGATTTAGGCAGGTTCAATTTTTATCTAAACAAGCACTAAATTCTACAAGTGAGATTCTTTGCTGTACCAGCTCACCATCTAGGCTGGAAAAGGTCTGAAGTAATTAAAAAATGTCTTTGAACTTGGGTAGTTATGGTGTGATTCTTCAGCCAATTTTTAGGAGCTGACAGTCTCTCCCCTGCCTCTTCTCCCTCTTTGCCTTCTTTCTCCATCACCCACTCCACCAGCAAGCACGGAGTCTACTGATTTACTAATGTAAATCCACAGTGGTGCCTTTTCTTCCCAAGACTTTTTGATTTTGCCTCATACATTCCTAGGAAATAATAAAAGAAAAATGAAAATTATGATGATGGTAATGATGATGATGATGACTATATTGTTTTCTTGCAGATCATTTTTACTAGGTTCCTAAAAGCACAGAGTTAAGGTTGAAATATAAATTAATGAAATTATAGATTGCAAAAGATATTTTCCTACATTCAGCAGATTTGTTAATCGTAATTTGAAAATTGTTCCTTACAGTAATTTATCTCAGGAATTGTCTGATACTCTATTATTCACAGAATTCTGAGTAAATTCATTTCTAAGGAAAACAAATAATACCAGGCTTATATCAGTATTTGTGAAATGAGTTTATCTCCCAGCATCTCCCTCTCTTTCAGCACCTCTCTCCATTTTTTCCTTCTATTCGAGAAAATAGCAAGTGAAGGCAGTGATAATTGTATCTTCCCAGTCTTCATAGTCACAACAGTAAAAATTCCATCAAACAAACATTTATTTTTCTTTAATGATTCTGACAAGTGGAGAAATAACCCTGTCTTACAGAACGAGGATTTTTTTAGCCTTGCAGTGATCTTAAGGAACTGATGAGTAAACAGAACATGCCTGCTACCTGTCCTGTTCCTGCTAGATAGGGCTGTTGGACCTGACAGCAGTAGGATTGTCTTGTTTGGGTTCTTTAAAGGCTAATGCATATCCTCTAGAGTTTATTATTTGTGCAGGAGAATGCCTGTTCTGAGTAATCTACATACACAGACTTGCAAATCTGGTGACAGCATTTATCAGCACTGACACTGTACATTGCAATGACAACACCCAAGGCAGAACAAGGCTCAGTTGCTACCTCAGAATCTCTGTTCTTCTTTAATAGGATGCAAGTACTGTTAGCATTTCTCCCTAAAAGCCCAATGCAGTCTCCACTGAATTTCCAGATTCCCCTGAAGCAGCAATGGAAAAACACTGGTTATTCTCTGAATATCTGTGGAGGTTAAAGCTGTGATCTTGGTCCACCAAGAACACTGAATTAGGAGTTTTTATGGGTGACAGAATTCAGAAAATAATCACTGTCTGCAGACAGATTAAAAATGAAATGAGTAACATCCATAGACAGAACCTTTAGATAGTATAAATCTAAATAGTTTCAGTAAATTCTATTTGTGACAAAATAAAATTTTGTCTTTTGGGTTCACATAGAACAGGAGAATAATGTTATTTCACTAGTAAATGCAAAGAATAACAGAACTCTTTGTCTTTGTTTGTTTCTAACATAATTTATACTGTACACATACCTACTGTGTAAGATTTGTTGCACTGTTTCTTTCTTCTGTTAATCTGTTATGTAAGGGTTGGCAAGATTGTGTAGAATTACTCTTTATGCAAATGTAGGAAAGGTATCCTTAGGAAAACTAAATTTGAGGTGGTTGGACATACTAATCTATCAAGATAAAAAATTCCAATAGGCTCCAAAGTAAACAATCTTATTTATCAAAGAAAAAAATGCAATAAGGAAGCACAGATCTTCTAGAAATGCACCATATAATCATGATTTTAAATTTTTTTTCTGTAAATGCAATTAAAAACTCAAACCCCAAAAGTCAGAATATTTTTCTTTCAAAAGCACTTGTATTATTTTCAGGTAAAAAACAGGGCTCACAGGTTCTGACCACAGTTCTGCCACCAGTTCACTTTCTAGGCATGGGCATTCATGAACATGTCTTGTTCCCTGTTGAGAGAAATGAGCTCAGTAACTGTCTGTTACATAGGTGAAATGAAATAAAGTACTTCCTCCACCCATTGAGATTCTCAAGTGAAAAAAAACAAGCCATGAAAGTGAAGGTTAAAAGAAGTACCAATCATATACATGAGAAACTGTTCTAAATTAAAAAAGGAAAATTTCCTTCCTTTCTGGAGAGAGAGAGAAAGAACCCAAAGACAGGCTAAAGGTCCCTATGATTGAATGTTACCCAGTCGGTTCAAAGGATCTTGTTTTAGTATTTCTAACATCAGCATAGTTATGTATAAAATGGACACATAATTGTGCCTGTTCTTCAGACAAGCACATTTCTTTTTTCAGACACATGACTCCCAGTAGGTTGAGTAGAGACAAAATACTGATTTATTAACGAGTATTTCTCACAACAATAGTAAATTGTTACCAATCAAGGTTTAACTCCTTAAGTTTTTAATGAATACTAGTTTTGCATAAACAACTTGTAAGCTAAACATGTTCTCTCAAGTAATTCCACTTTTTCCCCTCCAGACGTTTCCGCAGACAAGACGTTCGGCACGGAAACGCAGCACAGCAGTGCTTTGGCCAGCAGGTCATTGGTAAGCTCTTCACACACCTACAAATGGCTGGTAAAGCCTGCAACAGCCAGCACAGAGTTTGCCAAAAGCATGATCCAGACCATGATCTCACCTGCTGTTTCTCACTGGCATGTTCCTATAATGGTACAAGAGCCATGGGCTGAGCCCCTGCCACCAGGTCTAAGGGTGACTGTCTCCATGGCAGGTCAGGTGCATCCCAAAATGTTCATGTGGTCTTGCAGCACTGATTCAGAATAAAGATGTGGAGAATGCATCCCAAGGGCTTCCTACAGAAAAAAAAAAAAATAAAAGCAGAAAGATGAGGCAGGGATAAGAAACAATGGAGCTGCATCCTGAAATGTGTATGAAATAGTCAAGACACTTAGAATTTAAGCAGAGGCATGAGCAGTGACATGACAGAACAAAAATGTGTATTCATGATCAAGTTTTCACTTAAAAAAATAAGATAGAGTACTATGTTTAATGCTGTTATCCAAAACTCGGAAAGTAAGGATTTAAAACATGGATATTGGGAATAGCAAAACAGAAAAAAAAAATTGCCTGGAAATACTCTGTATTTTGCAGGATAATACACAATACATTTAGAGAAGAAAAAACAAACCATAAAAGGTTCCTCTGGAATGATATCCAGAGAAACAATATTTTAAATATTTTATAAACATATATATATATATGTATTTTACTAGAGAAAGCTTCATTAAAACTGAAGTCCTAAAATTGGAGTCTATTGTACATTTTGGAAAAGTATATTCTAATATTAAGTGCTAATTTTTCCACCGGTTTAAAATACAAGAGAGGAATCACAATTATAAAAAACAGTGATGTTTTTAGTATATAAACCTATTTAAGCTCAAGAATCTTTCTCACTATTATGGAATAAGATTATTTCATTAATGAGGCAATTGGTTTTGCCCAGTGTAACAACCAGTTTATTCTCCTCCAGATGTTTTGTTGGATTGAAAAGCAGAATTAAATTTTGATTTAATTCATTCACTTTGTTTTTATTAGCACACTTGGGCCCAAATTCAGTTTACACATGTTTAGCATGGATATGTATTATATTGGTTAGAGTATTTATAGTATCACGCTGCAAAGAATTATGTGCTGTAATTATCCCTAAAAAAATTGAATCTTTTATTATATTTGAACATTTTTTGAATCCTCCTGTTTCACTGAGTGAAAATGAAATTGAACATGGAGTGTAACAAGTACTTGCAGTAACACATTTTTGAAACATTTATTTCCCTTCCAGGTGAGGTTCTGGAGAAGACTGAGGAGCGCCTTGTTTATGGAATAGAGTACAACAGCACCCTCCTGGAGTGCACCCCTCGGACCTTACAGGCAAAAGTAATCTGGTTTGTCCAGCGAGCACATGAAACTAAGAAGGAAGAGGTAAATATTCTTACAGACTAACTTTTTTTCAATAAAAGAGCCTGTTTTTAGGAACATTACATCTTTACTGAATTTCTGCCACCAGTTGCTGAAACATATATGGATGTCAGGGAAAATTAGTATGTTCATCTGGTCTCTTGAATTAATAGACCTGAGAATTTCATTTGGTGTTTGCATTCAACATCTTGAATGCAGATATTAGACATGTAGTGAAGCTAATTTAAGATCTCAAAACAAGGGAAAATCCATCACTTCTCTTGATATTTTTGCAGGAGTGAAATGTGTATGTATTATTTCCAGTGTTAGTCTAACTTAAATTCTATTCATTCTTGCTGCCTCACCCATTTATTACAGAATTTTTTGCAAATGACTATTGGTGGATTCTCTGCCTCTTTAACATGTATTTTGCCATTATGAAACTGCTTCATAAGTGCTTTGTGTTTATTCCTCAATACCTCCCTGATACACATCAATGTAGCTATCACTACAGTGTAGATATGTCACTAGAAGGCCTGGTAAAAACGTTCCCATCTTTCTTATAAGGCCCCTTTAAGTACTGAATGGTCAAAATAAAGTCTTCCTGGAACCTCCTCTCCTCTAGCCTGAGCAACCCCAGCTCTCTCTTTCTTTATAGGAGAAGTGCCCCATTCCTCTCTTCATTTTTGTGACCCTCCTCCAGTGCCACTCTGGCAGGTCCATGTCTGCCTCGTTCTCAGGATCCCAGTGCTGGATGCAGCACTCCAGGTGGGGGAGAGTGGAAGCAGAAAATCACCTCCCTTGACCTGTTGGCCCCACTTCTTATTATACAGCACAGGATACAATTGGTTTCCTACAAGTGGACATGGCCAGCTCTCATCCAGTTCCTCTAAGTCCTTCAGGACTGCTTTTGATTCCTTCATCACTCAGTACTTCTGCTTAAATTCCTCACCTTGCTGTTAAATGAAAAGCTGGGGATACCATTTTCCTGGCCCCTCCTGCTGCTGGACTAGACAGCTCAGTGCTCCCTGTTTGCCAACACCTGTGAATGTCTCACAGTCAATAGTGCAGCCCTCAGGAGCTGTAGGAGGAGCTCAGACAGCAAACTCAGAACTGAGGGTTTAAGATCACAATAGTCCTGCAGTTAGATATGCAAATACTTTTATGAATGTCTCCTCAAAAGCATACCAGTCTGTAAGAGAATTCACAGAGATCCTTATCACTGGTCAGCTGGCAAATGCCCTTTTGTTTTCCATACTGTAGATTATTTGCAAGTTTCTAACTTATTTCCCTCTGCAATTAAAACACGCTCTGTCTGCTCCACTGTGTATTCTTCCATGCTTCCCAGATTCTTTAGATTGTTCTCCATTTACAACTCAATGAGTTCTTTACTTCAAGTAAACATTTTTGTTATGAAAAAAACACTGTGAATTCAAAATTTGTAGATCTCTAATCTTCCTCTCAAAATGTAATATTACAGTCATGAAAGTACAGTTCAGAAATAATTGTGTTGGTTTATGTAATAGCAAAGGCCTGTGCTTTATAACTGCCTTTTATGTTTGGTTTTTTTCAGGTGAAGACCGATGACAGAATAATAAAAATGGACCTTGGCCTTTTATTCCTAAAGCTGCATCGACTGGATGCAGGGACTTATTTTTGTCAGACAGTGGAACACAGCATTGTTCACACTGTCAGGAAAATCACCCTGGAAATTGTTGAAGAAGAACGTGTAGACGAAATGTTCAATAAAGACTATGAAGAGGAGATCCCTCACAAAATGCCATGCCCAATGCAGAGCAGTATACCTCAGGCTTCAAGGCCATGGTATAAGGAATTTCTTCAACTGATAGGTTACAGCAACTTCCAGAGGGTGGAAGAATACTGTGAAAAAGTGTGGTGTACAGATAAGAAGAGAAAAAAGCTGAAAATGTCTCCATCCAAATGGAAATATGCCAGCCCTCAGGAGAAGAAGGCAAGGATCAGGCCAGAGCATTACCGGTTGCCCAGGAACATAGCTGACTCTTGATGGACAAAATCCATCCACTGTTTCTGAGCAAAATTTTATTTGGACTTAAGAGGGAGAAATCAGTCTTGGTTTGAGTAAATTTCACAGGTTTATATATGTAAAATATTGGAACTGAAAACAAAAGTGCTATGATAAGTTATATTGTACACTCATGATGACTGTTTAGAAGCATTTTAAACAAAATCTTCCCAACTATCTGGTTCTAAGTAAGTAAAAGCAATCAGAGTTTTGCATTAGGGAGGACGTGACAATCTTCAGATTCTGAGTGCTTGAATCAGTTTCCTGTGTGGATCGTGCTTGCGCTGTATATTGTTGCACATGATGGCATATTTAACAAATTCAAATAGATAAACATTCACAAGTGGATGAAAAGTATAGCACATATCTTTTCTTTGTTTCACTAATTTCTCATGCTTCTGAAAGCAGCACGTCTTAAGATCTTATTCCTTTTGATTGTGACCTGTCTGAGTTCCTCACTGAGAACAATGAGTTGTGTTGATACAGTGTACTGCTACTTCTAAAGATAATGAAGGGAAATCCTATTTACTTTCCACCCTTTTTTTTCAGTATCAGCCATTTATGAAGAGCAGTGTGCCCCCACAGCTAAATAATATTGCCTAGTAACTTCATGTAAGCCACATGCATGCTGAGAACACAGACAGAATGAAATTCATTCAATTTATCTATATACGGAGTTGAAATAATGGTTTAAATAGAAAACGAGTCCACCTTATGTCTGTACATTGCCTTAGTGGTGACACGAATTAAGGGATCGCCCTCTTGTGGCAAAAGAAAGCGAAACCCGATATTTAAATTACTTTTCGGAAGAAATATGTACAAGCAAAGAAGTATTACCGAGATCCCCAGCTGGTTTGCTTTCAGCAGACACTTTTAGTCTCTATGTGCTAAAGCCACAGATTTAGAAGGCAGTGTTGGAAGTAATTTCTACTGGGAAAGCAGCATTTTGAATAAGTGGTGCTTTGTGTTGTTAACGTGCTTTTGGGGTAAAATGCAGTCATGAAAAATTAGGATGCAGGTTAAAAACGAAACCAGCATTACGCAGCTGTGTTTCTATAGCTTCAGGATCTGGTCCATGTAAACCTTTTCTGATGTGTGATCTCTGTCCTAAAAGGGCTGCTTTGCTCCTCTTGTGAGCAATACCAAGAAAGGAGATCAATAGAACTAAGTCGCTTACAATCTAGGTCTTTCAAAACTGACTTGAGGGGGAAAAAAGTCTATATATACATATATATATATACACATACAGCTTTAAGAAAAGCTTGCTTTAAGAAACCAGATACAGAAAATGCAGAAAACCTAGCATTTCAATACTTGAGAAATTTAAGATTACAATATGAATTGGATTTGGGATAAGAAAGGGAAGTTAAACACGAGCATAAATACTAGTTAAATGTAAACACAAATGAGTCACAAATGAGTTAACTCTTAAAATAAGAACATGATGCCAATAGGGGAAATAGCCAAGCTGATCCAAATTTTTATGCCATGAAGAAAATATACAAGGCATTCATCACCTACAAAGAGTTTCATGTTGAGCTTCAACTTCTAATCCGGGAAGAGTGGGATTTAACAGCCTGGATATCAGAGATTTTTGGTTTGCTGTGTTATCAAATGAAGCAATCACACGAACCCAGTGTTTTCCAAACAGGCTATTTGTGAGAGGGGGGAGCTCACAGCTGCTGGCAGGACCAGTGAGCTTTGTTGTGCCCCTCTGGGAGCAGAGCAGTGTTTGACCCGGAGTTTGGAAGGAGCACATGGCACACTGTCAGGAGCTGGAGTGAGAAAAGCAGGGTTTCACCTGGTGTGGGTATAGCAGCAGATGAATCTTCATCAGCCTGTCAAGGGAATCAGTGCATCTGAGGGTTTGCACTTCATTGAGCTGGAGTATCTCTCTCAGAGATGGGACCAGACACTGCAGACCCTTGCATGATTTCATGCAGCTGCTATCTTTGATCTGAGAGAGGAGACTGGTTAAACTCATGTTTCTGGGACAGTTTAGTGGAATTTAGTTGCATTTAGGATCTCCTATTTGTTTACAGCTCTATGAAAAGCACCAGCACTGAGAGTTGTGGCAGAGAACACACAGAGAACACACACAGAACAAGCATCCCTGATGTAAACTTAATCCCCTATACAAACCTCAACACTCTTGGTGAAAAACTTTAAAAATGCTACTAAAATCCTTTTCTATTGAATTATGGAGTACTCTTCTTTTAGAGAACAGTGGGAGTTATTTTTAATTTTGATTAATTTGCAAGTATCTAGTGCTAAATGTATCGTTAATGAACTATTAGAAAGGAATTATAGCATCTCAGCCTCATGGAACAAATATTACTTTGTGTCTCATTCTTTGAGATTTCAGGTGGAAATCATGTTATATTGAAATAAGGATTCTTGATTTAATACGAGATTGTATATTTTTAGCTATCCATCTCTTTGGTGTTTCCATGTGGAGAATTGCATTACCTCTTTATTTGCCTTTTAAAACTTAAATTTTTAGCTTACACCTTGCTCCTTTCATGGATGCAATACCTGTGAGAATTCAGAACTACAAGGTCGTGTTCAAAGAGTGCTCTTACATCTATGGAAGAAGAGAAAGAGTGACAATGTATTTTGGAAGGATATGCACAAATGTGCATTTACCACAAGGTTATTTAAATGCTTCTCTGTATATTTGGGGGCCATTGTCTGCTTCTTATCATTATGAGTTTGATGTATTTTGTATGTGCATGAAGTGGTCAAATTATAAATATAATTAAGAACCATATTTGGCTGAAATAATCTGTATTATTTCTTATAATTTATTTTCCCCAGACAGCATGATTATCTGCAGCTCACTAGTCACACATTGTTAATTACAGATGTCCTTCACCATGTATTTTATGAGAAGACACCACAGATAAGGACAGAAAGATGTATTTATAGACTTGCCAAATGGGAAATGTGGCACAGGGTAATGAGTAGATATAGTCTGTCTGATGCGTGAGTGTATGTTGAGAGTGGAACATGGTCACTTAAGCCCAGAGGATTCTAACTGATGGAAATTCACTGAGAATCCACAATTTGGACAAAGCTTTGGACTCTACTCTGTTTTGTGATGAAGGAAAATCCAGAGCACTTGGATTAAAACTTCCTTTGCTTTACTCTTGTTCTTGTGTTGTCAGTGAGATTACTGTCACCTTGGACAAACTGCTGTGCTCTCAGATTCTCTTGGGACATCAGGGCAAGGAGAGTGTTAACCTGATGTGCAGTTCCTGGCTTTTATATCTCAAAATAGGCTTTTAGAACTGCTGTTCTGTAGCATGAAACAAATCTCCTTCTGTAGGGAATTGAGAAAAATAATTACCTTGAAGGGGAATTATTCAGGTACCTGAAAGCACAAGTATCACTCACATTTGAAGAAGTGCTTGAATCAACATAATTTACGTAGTTATAGAGTTTCACTTGTTCTTTTATTTTCTCTTAAATTTCGAGGGTATGCTGGTTTTGGCTGGTGTAGAGTTAATTCCCTTCACAGTGCCTACTGTGAGGAAATGTTTTGGATTCCTGCTGAACACAGGTTTGATAATACAGAGAAGGTTTTTATTTTATTGCTGAGCAGGAATTACACAGACCCAAGGTCTTTCTTTGCTTTTCATACTGCCACACTGGTGAGGGACCTGGGGATGTGTGAGAGGTTGGGAGGAGACACAGCTGGGACAGGTGACCCAAACAAATATTCCAAAACATATGACATCATGGTCAGTTTATAAAATGAGTGGAAGAATGAGGTTGGGGGAAAAATTGGATTAATGATGTTTGTTTTCCCAAGTCACTGTTATGTGTGATGAGGCCCTGCTCTCCTGGAGATGGCTGAACACCTACCTGCCATGAGTGAATTTATTCCTTGCTTTACTTTGCTTGTGTACATGGCTTTTGCTTTCTCTATTAAACTTTCTTTATCTCAACTTACAAGTTTTCTCTCTTTTACCAGTTCTCTGGTAAAATTCCAGTTTTCTTCCTGATCCTGCTGGCTGGGGAGCAAGTGAGTTTCTGCCCTGGGGCTTGGTTGCTGGCTGAGTCTTAACCCTGACAGGAGAGGGAAAAAAAATCAATTTTCTCCTAAATGTCGGTCAGTCAGTTTCTCTCTTTAAAGAAAAGAACAGTAATCTTCTTATTCTGCCTTGGAGCACTGAGGCTGGAGTTATTTATGCAACTTTATATCTCTGAGTCCAGAAGGCACAAATGTCTCTGAAAGCTGTACTATCCAGATAAGTGGCACCGAAAGTGAGCTTTTCTACAGCTGTAACCAAGCAGGATGCTTGCAATTCCTATCAGCCCTGGAATCCTGTTCACTTCACCAAATTACTGTTTTTAATAGAGAATTCATGTCCAGCTGACATGAGTATTTATTGTAAATGAAGCCATGATTGGCAAGTTTTCCCTTTGGGTGATACTTATTTTTTATACTCGCAATGAGGGATTTTTTATAATTAATTTAACTTTTTGAGGAAATAAGTTACCTGACTAGCACTATAAACAGAAAGATGTCAGAGCTAGCAATCTCAAGTAAACCTGTTATCACTATGAGTTAATCAGCTTTCTACAGTGATGCACATATTGAAGAACACATTTGCCAAACATCAACCTAATCCATTACTGTAATTGCATTTCACAAAAGAGCTTTGCTCCTTTGAGATATGGCTCTCGTGTAATGTTGAACCAGGAAATACTTTGTTAAGCATTTGTACACGTGCTCATAATTTGCTGAAGTGGGAGTAGCAGGACAGAGCATAGTTGAACAAACTTGAAGCATGGAAGCCTTATCTGCCTAATTCCTAGATTTCTTGAGGTTCTTATTTCTATCTAGAAAGAGCACATGTAGTTGCAAGAGGAGAAGCCTGGATCAGTGAATGGTTTGGTGCAACACAAGTCCTGTTTCAGGACACCTGTGGGCTAAGGAGCCTTTGTGAACTTGTTTTCATAGATTTCCTCAATGGCAACACACAGAAAACTCCACTGAAACAAAACATCTCTTTACTTGCAATGTCAGTTAATTCAATAGCAGAATTTAATGTCTTTAGAAATGTTTTTGCACATCTTTGGAAAGCTATGTTTCAGAAGAACAGCCTAGGATTAAATTTAATGTGGCTGCATTTGTTTCTTATAAATTATGAGCTCTCTAGAATATCTCCAGTCAATTTGAGTTTCAGCATTCCCAGCATCCATGCAGATAGCTCAGGATGATTTTTTTCTCACTCTGAAGAATTACATTTGCCAAATCCCCTCAACCTGGACTTCAAGCATGTCTGTGAAAGCACATAATAATGTCAATAACCATCATTATCATCATAAACAATAACAGCAGTAATTCACTCTCTTCTCCCTTTCCCAATAATAAGAGATGAAATTTGCAGGTTAGTGGGCATGATTAATGCACTATGAGCATTTTCTGCATTTTAATTTTCTAGGTGTATTAAAAAGTGCTATTAATCAGAACTTGAAGAATGCACTGTGGACCTTATCATAATCCAGGTAATGGAAATATTCCACTTGTAGCTTTAACTCAAGCATACAGATCATTAGTATTTAATTTACTATATTTTCTTCTGCTTAACCATTTTACTTGATATAATATTACCCTTCGATCACTAAAAAAATTAACATTTGATAGTGCTTTTTATGTTTGAAATTGGCTTAGCTTCACAATAGCCACCAGAGGGATGAAAATGCGTTTTTGCTTCCCTTAATCTCTTATTTACAGGAGCAGAAAAGCCCTGTGGCCAAAGCTCCCCATTCACAGTGCAGTGTCATGCTGCAGCAGTGAAGAGAAGTGCCAGGTGAGTGGGCAGGTTAAACCATCAGGGAGACCTGATGATTGGCCTGTGCTCCAAAAGCAAGGAGTGAGGGAATCTTTGCACTAGTCAATATTTTTTTCCACAGGCAGCTTTGGTTTCTGGTACTATAGTCTAATACAAATTCCTCAGTTATTCCTGTTATAGAGTGCAAACTTCTGGAAGAGGGTCAATGAAAAATCAGAGGTTAGTAAGTCTGTCAAGGAATATAAATTCTTTTTACAGTGATGTCCATTCATGGTCTTGTCAGAGGGAGTCCAGAGTACAGACCATATTAATATTCAAAGCACAAGAACAGCAGTTGTTCAGGCTTCTTTGTGTTTTTTGTTTTTTGGTTTTTTGGGGTTTTTTTTAATATATGTTGGGGGGAGAAAGGGGAAGGTATTAGATTTTAATTATATGTTTGGGGATTTGTATTTTTAATTATTTTTTTCTATTCGAATAATTGATGAAAAAGAAATATGAATTTTTAAACTGCAATCTATCCTTTTAAGATGTGTTCATTATGATGAGAGGATTTATCAGATTGACTCCACCATGATCCTTTCAGGTAATCTAAAAAAATATTTCAAGCTCATTTTTATCTCAAAATAAATAAATACTCCAAAATATTAGAGCTATCAATATATATGAAAATATGGTAACTACTTCTCTGCAGTTTTGCCTTAGAGAACTACTAAACAAAGTGACTAGAGAGAGTGACATTGACAGCATTCAACAAGAAAATATATATTGCAGAACAGGTTTGTTCAGAGGGATTTTTTTTAAATGTACTCCCATCTCTCATAGGTCATATTTCATTAGAGACTAATTTTAAGAAACGATCATTATTTATATTTGCTTAGAATCTGGGGGATTAAGTTTTAACACACTTTTACACCACATTTCTATAAAAAAGAGATATTAATAAACCTGAAATATAACTTCCAAATAGTATCTGCCTTTCTATATTCTGCTGTTTAACCATCTTGGAAAAGAGCAGAGTTGGGATTTTTTTATCTTCTGAAAACTATACTATTCTTTTTTAAATGTGCAGTGACCTTTTTTAGAGTGTGTACATGAAAAAAAATTCATTTAACCTCTAATGTATAAAATTATGGCTCCTCCAGCCTAGAACATTACCCTGTCTGTTGTGTGCTCTGGCTTTTTGACTGTTTTCCACACTTTTGTTGCATTCTTTTCTGAATTACATTAAATTTTGCACTTTTCACAAGGAATTGTGAGCTGACAGATGAATATTTGGCTGTAAGTTATTTATATTGGTGTGGGGTTAGTGTCTATAATGATATAAGTACTGCTCACTCACAGAAACCTTTATAAAAGATCTTAAACTGTCATTTTTTTTTAATCATAGTTCCTCTGCCTGGATGGATTATGAAATGTGGAGAAATTTTTAATTGCAAAGAGAATATGCTCCAGAAAAGCAGAAACACATTCTTGTTGCTTAAAAAAAAATTAAAAAGGTTTCACATCCTTTTCAAAGCCCCTAAAATACACAAATTGGAAAACCACAGAGAAAAAGGAGTTGCAAGAGTGACCTTTCTGGGTTCTCCTGATTTTGGTCTGTGTCTTTGGTGGTGAATGTAGGGTCAGTATGAACTGAAGCCTCCTCCATCCTCTTCAACAGCTGCCAGTGGAGCTAAAGCTGCCAAGAGGATTGTCACATGCACAGCTGGTGCCAGGGAGCACATCCCCAAAGAGAAGATTCCTGCCACTGGCTCTCCTCAGTATGTTCCTGGGCAGCTCTGGTCTGATCCAGCCATTAGACAGCACAGGGTTGAGAAGTCCTGTGGGGGACATTTCAAAAGCCAAATGGCAGGAGCAGAGGGTGCTTTGGGAGGAGTGGTATGTGAGGAAACCTTTATCATTCACAGTTCACTGCATTTGATACTGTGCTAGGCAGGGGAAGGAGGCAGAAAAAAGAAATAATTGTTACCAACTTCTGTAGTTTGAATCTTCCCTCTTGGAAAGCCAGATTCACAGAATTAAAATTAAATGAATAGCATCTTTGGTCAGCAGATGCCATATGCTCCACAGAGCTTTCAGTTGCAAAGCAACTCCAGAGAGGGCCATCAACCCTGCAATTACACAAAGGCCACAGGAAAAGAGAATATATCAATCTATTAGCTTGATGGGAGCTGAATATGAACGTGATCTACACTTTCAAAGGCTGCAGAATATTTATGTTAGTCCCCATTCTATTCAGGCTATAGAGGCAGTGAGTTTGCTTCCCTTTCACTAGACATAAGGCTATAAAAAACTTAAAAGGAAGGAGAGATGAAAAAGAGACTGATCTCTTTCTTGTCTCATATTTAGTCCATCTCCTTCATAAGAATTGGTGGGTTTAAGCCACATTAAAGCAATGTATCAAATGAAGCAATTAGTCTATTTCTGTAGCTATAAACAAAAGCCATGCTGTGGGAAATCTCTTCTTACCTGAAACTGAACCTTCCTGTCATCAGCATAACAAAGGGTGTGCCAGCACACAAGGTCTAGGCAGGCAAAGAGACCAAGGTCTGAATAATTAAGGGCATAGTCAAGGCAGTGATTTATGCATCCCAGATGGTGTGTCTTTCTTTAATGCATACAAGACTTTTACCTGAAATAAGTAAAACCAACCTGATGAATTTGCAATCAGGAGCTACTTTGCAATAGAATTAAATAAGTTTCTTCTTAGGTTCTTTGGAGACAAACTATTTTGTTTCTTTTAGCAAGAGCTGGTTATTGTGAGAGACTTAAATGTTAATGACTCAAAAAAAAACACAGGGTACTTTGCTGAGGCCAGGTTTGCACTCCCAGGGGAGGAGGAGGTGATTTTTTGGGTGTGTAATGGCAAGACTCTGGTCTGCATAAGATAGATGGGGTGAACAATCACTAGCAGAGGTTACAAGCTGGGCTTTGAGGGTGATAAGAGATACTAAAAGGTGGGATGGTGCTTTTTATCATGCCAATGGCACTCCCCTTCAGAACTCTTTCAGTTGTAAACCCCTCCCACACACACACACTCTTCCTGGGGAAGTTCCTGAAAGAAGTAGATGGATGGTTTCATCCAAAGAGTTGCAGTCAATGGCTCAGTGTCCAAATGGAGATCAGTAAAAAATGGCCTCCCTCAGGGGACTGAGACTGGTACCTTGCAATATCTTTATTAATGACAGGCAGTGAGACTGAAAACACCCTCAGCCTGTGAGAGACAAACTGAGAGGTGTAGTTAATTTCCTAGAGGGCAGGGATGCCATCCAGAGGGACCTGGAGTGGGCCCATGAGAAATTCATGTCATTCAACAAGGCCAAGTCCAAGGCTCTGCACTGGGGTCAGGGCAAACCCCAGTGTCAGGACAGTCTGGGGCATGATTGGGTTGAGGGAAGTGCTTGAGGATACCAGAAGAAAATTCAATAAGACATGCCCATGTTGACTTGCAGCTCAGAAAGTCAACCCTGTCCTGGGCTACCTTACAAGAAGAATGGCCAGAAGGTCAAAGAGGGTGATTATCCCTTTCTAGTCTGCTCTTGTGTGACCCCACCCAGAGTACTGCATCCAGCCCTGGGGTGCCCAGCACAGGAAAGACCTCTTGGAGCAGGTTAAGAGGGCACAAAAATTATCAGAGTGATAGAGCACCTCTTATATGCAGAGAGACTCAGAGAGTTCAGCCTGGAGAAAAGAAGGCTCTGTGGAGACAGTATTTTGGACAATATACAAAGGGGGCTTCTAAGAACAATGGGGAAGGACTTTTTACTAGGGTGTGTAGCAATATGACAAGAGCTAATGATTTTAAACTGAAAGGGGGTAGATTTAGACTGAATAAAGGAAGACTGTTGGGTTTTTTGTTTTTATTTTCTTTTTTTTAATGAGACACTGGAACAGGTTGCCCAGAGAAGCTGTGGTTTCCTAAAGGGAAGTGCTTAAGGTCAATTTAGACAGGGCCTTGAGCAACATGATCCAGTGAAGGCTGTCCCTGCCCCTGGTAAGGGAGTTCAGACTACATGGTCTTTACAGGTGCCTTCCACATCAGACCATTCTATGATTCTGTAATTCTATGATTCATAGTCCTACTGTATGTGTAAGCCACATATACTGCTCATGCTCATAAAATGATGGTAGGAATCTGCTTCCAATGGTATGAGATGAACCTTTTAGAGTCCAAGATTGCCCAGTTCTAATGAAAGTACAGACAAAAGTTGTAATTATATATTATCTGCCAGGAACTGCTGAATTAACAGATAATTACTACACATGGTAGGGTGCTTGCAGAAAACTGCTATTTCTATTAGTACCTTGACACTTTCCTAGTCCTGCCATTTTTGTTTATAACATAATTTTAAAATATTTTAAAGTTACCTGCAAAACTAGTATATAATTAGGGTTTTCTGAATGTTTCTGATTCTATTCACAGAAAACAAGGATCTTATGTTAGAAGTTTTCTGCTATGACTATGTTCTCAAATCTCTTACTATCTCAGTGTGTTTTTTCTTGCATCAGCAGTCTTTTGAATTCCCTTATTTCTGCAGTGAAGATTTTTTTTAAATATTATTGTATTTTAAAATGTCACTTAGAAGCAAACACCATACTAGGCACTTCACAGATACCAGCTACAGAATTCTTAGCAGGGAGAGATTCTTCTTCAGATCAGGGATTTGGTTTGAGGAACTTGAAACTGATATATTAGTACACTTAGCATGGTTAATATTATTAAAAGAGAAATATCAGCAGTAGATTCGATTTACACAGCAATGCATCTGGTTATGGACAAACACAAATTGTGACCCAGTTTGGGAAAAACTCCTTTGGCATTCTGAATTCTACCTCATGTGCCTAATATAGCTTTATTAAGTTGTGCTGCGTGTTAATAGGTTGTGTGCATACATCATTTGGTATTTAGATAGATTGCAGGGTTAAAATAAAAAAACCCAAATATTTAAATATCAGTAGAAATATACAGAAGAGAGATCTGGACAAACACATTCAGATAATTTGTTTACTGTTTATTTTTTTTCCAAATTCTCATTCCTGAAGCACAAGTCAATTCCTTTGTACATAGCTGAGATAATGGCAAAGATGCAATTTTACTTCTCAGCAAATAAGTAACATATGTCCTACTTCTTGAAAAGAGAAAATACTGCCACTTTTGTTATCTGACATTGCAGACCAGGACAGCTGTAAAAATAATACACCTGCACCAACTACACATGTCAGACTGGAGAGCAAACAAAGGGCATAATTTATCAACTCTGCCACTTTAATGAGAATTTTGACCCCATTACATTCCTTAACCATATTCTCAATTCAATGGTAATTTTTGCCTTCCAACTACACAAGCCCTGGACCCTCATTACTTCCCATGAGTAACATTCTCAGCTGTGTCTGAACAGGGGTTTGTGGGGCTTCCTAGAGGAGACCAGAGCCAAGAATTCACAAACTGGTGCAATTGTGCAAGAGGCACAGGAGGGTCAAAGGACAGTAGGAAAAAAACCAAAACAGGATTAAATTATTTGTAAGCTGCATTTCCTATTGCAAAAAGGATCTATGACCATTTTACATATTCATTTGCATCAGAAACATTTTTGAGATAAAACTCACACATTTGTTTGAGAGCTATTTGATTTCCAGAATTGTTTCAATTATTTTCTTGTGTTGCCTTCTGTGTATGAGTTAGGGACATATCTGAGGATTTGTAATCCCATGTAAACATGTGCAATGTACATACAAAATACACCTCTTAGCAAATAGTGCTGTAGAAAGTATAAGTTTATCAGCTAAACCTAAGAAGTTATAACTTCTCTAAATTACAAGTATCTAACACTTGCATGAACTGGCCTGGCTGCTCTCACTACTGCATTGAGTGAGCACCATAAATACCTTCATTAATAGATGGAAAAACTATAACACCTGGGTAAATTAAGTCCAGAAATCAAGAATTTAGAAAACCTTCTGACATATAGCCCTTTAGACTCTGCTGGTACATCTGAAACATTACAAATCTGAATAAGAATCAGAGCGAACAGCTTTCAAAGAATTTTTTTTCTTAAAAATACTGAAAACCCATATTTGTATCTGTCAGGAAGAGTCAAAATTTATGAGCAATTAAACACAAAGACATGTGTCTCCAGCTTGGACTGTAAGTAGAGGAAGATACCGAAATGAAATATGCAGGAATAGAACTTTATATATTTAAAATGCAAATTACCACCATTCTAGGCTCAATAACAGGATACAAGTCTACCTTTACCCCAAAAGAAAATCCACAAAATGGGACACCTTATCTGCCTGTTTTCATCTTCTCTTACCACAATGCAAGGTCCTCTGCTCTGGTTCTTATACAGCCTGCTCCAAAACCTTTTACCTCTGACAAGTGGCCTGCAGACATCTCAGCTCTGCAATGAAATAATTTATTGTCTTACAGTTATTTACAGTCTGTTCCTAGGGCACAAATAATGGCACTTGCAGCTGAGAAACTCCAGGAACAGCTGGAATCCCCAGGTGATTTCATGTTAAGTACTGTTTGCTCTCTACTCTCACAACCAACCCAAATGTGTACATGAAGATGTGTTTTGCAGTGCATAAAATGTGAAGCATGAATTGTGGGGAGGAACACAAGGCCCCAGCTGGCATTCATATGAAGATGGAGAGCTGTGGAATAAAGGTGTCAAAGAACAAGCCAGAGCTGTGTTCCTGCTGCCTCTATGAGATCTGTGCTTGAGAGGCCGAAGACTAACAGCAGACAGGATGGAGAGCTGGTGTATAAGTTAAAAAAGCTGTTTTACAGGGGGATTCTGATTCGAGTCCATTGAACTCAAAACAGGCACAAGATAGTGAAGCAGCCTTTTACAGAGTGCAGTCGAGGGGCTGGTGATTGGCAGCTCTTGCAGATACCAGAGAGGTTCTGGATGGCAGATGTAGACTTTTGTCTGGAGGCTTTGGATCAGAATTTATTCAACAGTGTTCTTTGAAATATTTCTAATTCTAAGCACAAGGATATACAGACAGGCAGGCAGGCAGAAAAACAGAGTCCCCTCACATAAAGAGAAATTGTTCAAATTTAGCAGAAAACAAGTGAAAGCTCTTCAAGAAATATGGAATCTGAAGAAAAATATGTTCTGTTGTCTGGCACTTAATCTTTTAAATAAGTTTTAGAAATAAGTATCAATAAAGATAAAAATAAAGATAGAAAAAAGAATAAACGAAAAAAGAGTTTGAGATAATTAATACATTGTGAGGATTTTTATAAAGAAAAGGCTGTAACAATAGTAAAAAAAATGGAAGCAAGCAAGGAAATAAATGGTAAAAGTATAAAATTCAGTTAAATGGGGAAATAAAAATAAGCAGCTGGATTTAGATTATCTGTACTGGTAGTTTTACATTAAATTACTTTTCATATAACACTACTGTGTAATTATATTTTTGCAAAATCCTGGATGATGAAAATATGCCGTTTAAAATAACACATATTTATGATGAATATTATACTTTTATAAGGCAAATATTTCTTTAATATGCCAATTGGAAACTTGATAGAAATAAAATAATCATTATGCTGTTATTGTAGTCCAATAATATTGGAAAGAGAAAGTGTATTGCATTTGTGAAAAGGAGAGGGGTTATGTTCGAAAATAATACTCAAAATAAGTATTTGCTATCACATTATGTCACATTATCTTCATAGATTGAAATTGCTGCTTGAATTAGGAAAAATGTAATAGTAGAGTTATTCAAGGACCAAATTGTAAAAGAAGAAATATGTTCTGAAAATGATGACAAATATTTTTATTGTGAAGTGAAACAAGAATTGTGTTCTTCAGTGAACCCTCCTTAACCAAAGTGAACATGGTGTATAAACTGCACTTGAAAACTGCTATTGTGTATTGGAGTAGCTAGAGCATTCACAAGAGGACAAATGACTTTTACCTCAGTAGCATCCTAGCTCAGGACAGAAGACTGAATTGGAAATAACATACCAGAAGTTTCATTTTTGAGTAATAGGGACCATTCAGCAGTGAAATCTGATAACCCTTGGAGGATACTCCTTCTTAAAAGGTGGAATCCATACATACAGGATGAAGAAAGAACGAGATAAAATGAACTGCTGACAGGATAAAATATTTCCAAGAAAAAATTGGTTAAAAATGTCTTGATAGATGCTTAAATTAAAAACATACTAATCAGAAGGTTAGAAACAAAATGTATGAGGAACACACACACACACACACAACCAACAAACAAACAAATAAACAAAAAAAACCCCTCAAGCTAGCTATCATGGTTAAATAGCAAAGAAAATAAGTATTAAGAACAAAAAGTCAACTTTCCAAAGAGAGGCTTTGCAACACAAAGACACAGAAGATGATAAAATATCAAGTTAGATATAAAACTGCAATGAGGGAAGCTAGAAGATAATGAAAAAAAAAAAGAAAAAATATTTTAGGGATAAACTTGCTAGAGGCATGAAAACTAATAATGAAAATTTTCAAATATATCAGAAGGAAACCTGCTAGAGAATTTACAAGGCTGGTAGATCATACCAAAAAAAAAAAACATTCAAGCAGGCTAAGAAAAACAGCTAAACCAAATTAATGTTATGTACTGTTCATTAAACACAGGCTAGAAAGTTTCCTAAACAAGATTCACACATATTCCTCAGAGGATGAGATAAACAACTGTCCCGAATGGAATGGAATGGAATGGAATGGAACAGAACAGAACAGAACAGAACAGAACAGAACAGAACAGAACAGAATAGAATAGAATAGAATAGAATAGAATAGAATAGAATAGAATAGAATAGAATAGAATAGAATAGAATAGAATAGAATAGAATAGAATATTTCAGTTGGAAGGGATCTACAACAGTCATCTTGTCCAGCAGCTGACCAGCTCAGGATTGACCAAAAGTTAAAATGTGTTATTGGCATTTTCCACTTGACTCCTTAACACTGACAAGTTTGGGGCATTGCCCACCCGTTGATCACTGCTCTAGGAAACCTGTTCCAGCCTTTGATCACCCACTCTGTAAAGAAATGCTTCTAAATGTCAAGTCTGAATTTCTCTAAATGCAGCTTTGAACCATTCCCATGTGTACTGTCCCTGGATACCACGGAGCAGACATCAGTATCTCTCTTTCCACTTCTTTCTTCTTTTTTGAGATTTTGGAAGAAATGGGTGCAAGGAAGAGCAGCAATTTTCCAGAGTTGGTTGGTGTCCACCCAAAAATCTTCAAGAGACACGAAAATGAAACTGATGAATTGCCATTTGTTGTGTCTTTTACGAAAGTAGTGAGATAACCAATGCTAATGGAACCAACCTGATTTACCAGAAGGGATGTAAAATTCTGCACAGTCTTTTTGAAAGCAATTTTTATTTGGTGAATAGTATAACATGCCAAACATTATTATGTATCATTCAGGGGGGAAGAAAAAAAAATCTGATTTAATCTCCATATTTCACAATTAGAGTTTTCAGAATTGTCACTTCTTAAATTTAACAGTGTTGTAAACAGAACCAAGATTTGTCATGGGAAGTAACAATGGCCATGCAGGCTAAAAGCATCTGTCTACCAATCATATAATTGATAAGCTCACTTGCAGCAGGTATTGCTTGGTAAAAAAGAAACAGGTGGCACAAAAAACCCCATTTTCTTTCTCATCTTCTGTAAGTTAAAAAAAAAACCCTCTGAAACATTGAAATTTATCCCCTTTTTAAACTCCAAAGTTACCAGAAGACCAAATTTAATGTACTAGACAAAGAAGAATCTTTTGCCTTTCAGTGCAGTACTCCAAGCAAACAGATGCTGGGAAGATATAGTCAACAAAATGAAGTCTGTACTCTTATATTTTTTAATGTAAATTGGGGGCTTTAAAACTAAGTGTTTGCCCTAATATAAAAGCTCTTGAGCTATTAGCACTGAAGCAGAACCATGAAAGAGGAAAGGGGTAGGACTTACATTCTCTTGTAGGTTTGGCTTGGATAGAGTTTATTTTCTGCTAACTGGTACAGTGCTGTGTTTTGGATTCAGACTGAGAATATTGTTGCTAACTGATGTTGCTAACAGCGATGTCTTAGTTGTTGCTCAGAAGCATTTTCTCTAAATCCAAGGCTTTTCAGTTTCCCAGGCTCTGCCAGTGAGCAGGTGCACAAGAATCTGGGGGGGAAGCCTGGCCAGGACAGCTGAGCTGAGCTGACCAAAGGGATGTTCCATACCATGGAGTGTCCTGTCCAGTACAGAAACTGGGGGAGCTGCTCAGGAGCTGCTTGGGGACAGGCTGGGCATTGGTCAGTGCGTGGTGAGCCCTTGTATTGTGCAGCACTTGTTTTTATTTTGCTTTATTCCTTTCTCCCATTATTAGTATTGCAACACAGAAATTATGTGTAAGTAACCATTTGAGGAAGATTATTCAAGGAAATGGGTCCTAATAAATTTCTACAGTGTCTCTGAAAAAAGACATTCATTCTTATGGATAACTCCAAAATATGTATTACTCATATCTACCATTAAACAAAAAGCAAACCAATGAACAGAACCGTCAGTAGTTTTAATTAACCTGTGGAAAACATACATTAGGTTGTATCTGCATGGAGGAGACCATGATTAATGGTGATTTAATTTTCTTTTTAATTAAAAAAACCCAACACCCTGTACATTGAAAGTTATAAATTAGATGTAAAATGTTGGGTTAGTCTATACTCCATCCAATTTTTTTCAAAATATCTTGGAAGCTACTGAATGAAGCTCCAACATGATCAATGTCCTGGCAGTCTTTTAAAAATTTATTTAGATCTGCTATCGAACACCATAAGCGAGCAAGAAGCTTGGTAATGAGCTAGTGAAAAGCAGCAGAGCAGTGCTGCTGCCTTTGCTCAGGATTAAGGTGGAAGGCAGGGTACCTGTTCCAAACCTGGCTGAGGACTACAGGTGTGCAGTGATCCATAGTGTGCAGCTGCTGAGGCACAGCTGTGTGGAGTCATTTTCATGAGTGGGAATGCTGAGATCCATTTGAAGGATGTCACTTGATATGAAGACCACAGATGCCCTGAACGAAGAACAACTCTTCTCTCTATATGTAAGACCATGTGGCTGAGGAACTGTGGCACATGTTCTGCAGAACATCTGACCGCCCTCTGATCATCTCTCAAAGAGCCTGTGGATCATAAAAAGATGTTGCTTTTACCATGCCTCTTCCTGCTTTTTCTCTTTACCATTCAAAGGGATGAGTATCTGAATCTTGGACCTGGAAGTTGTCCAAATTCAAGTATCCAAATGAAGGTACTCTTGTGGGAAGGCAAAAAGTTAAATCCATCTGTTACAGAGAGAAAAAAGTAAAAATTGAAAGAAAATGTAGCCTGTCTGAGGCATAGAAGTGCACCTTTTTGGTGTATAATGCTCTGTTCAAAGCTCTTGTTCAGAGAAAAGAGAATTCCTTTTCAAATCCTCCAGTAATGCTGCAATGAAGCATAAATATTCATTTCCATCTCTCTCAGCAATTAGAAGGGAATCCATCTTAGTCTGAGTTCCTGAAAACGCCAAGCTCCTTGTCAGACAGACAGTCTATTCTTTCCAAACTGCAAACTGCAGGGAGGCATACTTAATCTTGGAATTGGAAATCATTGCCCCATGATCATAGTGACAAACTTATTTCTCAGTTCACTTATTTTTGTGCCTGGATGATCTTAACTGGGCCAGACTATTTTTGCCAAACAAGTATTTGAAACTTCTCAATCCAGGTCAAGGTAGACAAAAATAAAAAATAATGATGGGAAAAGACAAGTTAAGAAGCTGTGCTGGCATTTTTCATTATTCTAATGAGCAGATTGGTCCCTTTTGCTATGAGATAGTAATTTCCCTGCATGAGTGATGGAGAAGAACAGCAGTCTGACATCTAGTAAAATAGGGGAAGCTATTCAGTGCTTTACAGATGCCTTATCTGACCCTTGAACTAGGTGTACTTGCCAGCTCATCAACTCCCCAGTGTCTGGGGCATTTTCTTATAATCATAAAAATGGAATTGATGGGGATTTCTTGACCAATGAAACAATCCATCTACCTTTGGGGCAGGTCTTTGTGAAATGAATAATTTAGCATTAATTATGCACTCAGATACCAGTCTACCAAAGGAATGAAAAATTTTCCTCTTAGATATGTTAAAATAATGCAACAGTAGTACTGTGATAAGGCATAACCAGCTCAAGCAAAATATTAAATAACTTATTATTCATTTGGTGCCCTGAATATGGGAAGAATCAGATTGGAAGAGCTGTGATTTTTATCTCACACCTAACGAGTGTTTATACATGAGAGGATCAAATTAAAGCTACAATTATAACTAATTCTGATGTTTATTTTCTTTTGAATTATTTAATGGATTTTACTATTTTAAATTAATATTTTAATTTGTTTGTGTACAAGACATGATCTTGTGCAACTATCTCTGCTGAGGTGCCTTTCAACAGATTTTAAACCACTGATTATTCAGATTGATGTGAATGCATTTTCTTCCCACTGTGAGTTGCATTCAATTGCTAATAATAATAGTAGTGAAATAATAGCAGCAAAAACATAATATAAATGTTAACACAAAAGCTATGGGAATAATTCAAAGAATCTCTAGAGAATCTAGATGAACCTGAAATAACCATCTGACATCCAGAGATTTATTTTCCATAATTTTCTTCTGTAGTCAGAAGAGAGGACAAGTCCTCTCTTTGATCTTGGCAAACAGATTCTCATCCTCAGAATCATGTTCAGGATGGGACAAATAGTCGTAACAAAATCAATTATACAGTTCCCGACTCTTATATACAAATGCTTTACATTAAAAGATAGCACAAATGAATATATAAAATATATGAGTGCTTGTTACTGAGGAAAATTTAATATTTGCATATATGCACTGGTCATCTTAATCTTCCATCTGATATTTTATGAGGAGAAATGTTGGATCATATTTGGAATAGAAATTCAGTGTTCACCTTCTAAGTCAGTTTTGATTTGGAAAAGCTTCAAAGTATTCATTTTGTCACTTCATTGCAAGACTTCTGATATGTCATTAATACTTTAAAGATACAGAGGAAAAGTCAAAGTCACTCTTATTGAAAAACATATTTAATGAAAAGCTTAAATATATATATATATGTAACATTTTAGCTGTTCCTGATAATTTGGAGACATTTTTCCAGAAATCATCACTTTATCTCAAACATGCTCCATGACCTCTGAACATTACCTAAGAAGTCAGCATGGGACAGTATTTTAAATTTTTATGCAGTTATTTGCCACCTTAATTAAATAGTATTGAACTGTGGGCTCTCTGTCCTTATTTCAGGTCCCTGTTATCTCCAATACAGATGGTTCAGGATTTAAATAAAATATTTTTCTTTTTCTTTTTTCCTTTTTCCTATTTTTTTTTTCTGGCAGATTTGAGCAGCATGTGGGAAGGAGCAGGCTGGCAGGCAGCAGCAGGGATGGGGATGTGCTGCCTTTGTCTGCAGTGACCTCACCAAGCCAGACCAGTCCCACTGCACCTCAGTCTGGGCATGGCAGCAGGGCTCAGCCCAGAGTCCAGGTGGCCAGAGGGGTCCGTGGCAATGAAGAAAGGCCAAGATTTGTCTGAGGGGTCAGCTCTGAGGGCCAGGGTCAAGCTCAGCAAATCCAAGGCATGTTTGAAGTGTACTCGGGCAAGGATCAGGACAGGTTCTGAACCTAAATGCAATTTCTAAGGAAAGGGCCAATGGACCTCTTTTCCAAACAAGCCAGCAAGTTTACATGGCTGCTCCATATCAGAGCTGACCTCCAGCATCACCAACCAAACTTCTGGAGAGGCAGTGTCTGCACTCAGACCCTGCCACAGACCTTGTTATACAGGTCACCAGCTGTAATGTGACAGTGTGTCACGATCTGTTATGTCCACCACAGCCACATGCCACATTAAAAACCCTGTCAAGTACTGTGCATACCATGTGAGCACAGAACAGCCCTGCAGCTGGGCAGGGTGAAAAGCTGATTCTTAATTCTTTTTTTTTTGTCCCCTGGCTGTAACTGTTTTTCTCACTCCAGCTGTGTTCGGGTGGTGAGTCATCCTCAGCGCTAAAGGTGTAAGCAGCACTCACAGAAACATAAGGAACAGACATTACACAGCTGAATTGTCAAAACTTCCCTGAGTGTCTCGGATTTTCGTGAAGCAAGAATCACAAGTCTCATATTTAATGCATGAAGGGATATTACTTAAAATTCCATCTATGCAAAAGCCTTAGGAAAGAAGTGTCACATACTGAAGAATCGTGCTCTACAGTGAGGATCTATATAAAAACGTTCCTCCATCCATACAACACATGGAGTTGGTAGGACTGTGAGGCAGGGCTAAGAGGAAATACAGCTCCTCTCTGTGTTGGCAAAGAGCCCTTGGAGAGCCAAAATCTGTATCTGCTGCAATTGGCAATGGGCAGCAGTGTCCTGACTGCACACACTTCAGAGACACACTGAAAGTGAACAGAGCTAGACAAAGTCATTTTGATACTGCTGAGATAAGAGGGGATAATAAAATTCATATTTTGGAAAAGAGCAAGCATAAGCCACCCCATCATTCCTGATAGTTGTTATTTGATATGTGTCACTACCTTTTCTTGTTCTGTGGCATCTGAAAAGTTTAAGGGCAGCATTTGTTGGAATAGTTATGTGTTGCTGATGTCATGGCACAAATGGGGATGGCACCAAAACAGGTGCCCAAAATGCCTAGCACGGTGTGTTATTGCTGGAATATTTATGGACAATCTTCTTTTTCACCCCTGTAGAGGCCCATATGTAGTGTTAAGTTTGACAGGGGGAAAAAAATGCCACTCCTTTGTCTAAGTTTTAAAAGATCCAAGCAATTAATAAATTTCCTTTCCCTTTGAGGAGAAGTTTCCTTCTCCTCAAAAGAGGCCTTTCTCAATCCAGTCTTGAAAATGGAGTGCAATATTCTGTAAGAGGAATCCACTTCTATTACTGGAACATCCATGTTTACAGCACTGTATTTTAAGCAGTAGTGGCAACCTCTAGAAGGTAGTCTTGCAAATCTGAAGGGCTAGGATTTTTCTTGCTTTATCAATAGTCAAAAAAGTTGCTAAAATAGTCAATAAGTTGCTAAAAAGTAGCTTGAAACCTGTGATGCAAAATTTGTCACAGGTGATAGCCCTATGGGAAGGGCTTGGTCATGAATATTGATATTGATGAAAACTTTTATCTTTCTCTGATTACTTTTTTCCATCACGAAAATCTGATAAACTTTTCAAAAGTAACCTCTTTTCATGCACTCTGGCACTGATAACACTTGAGCATTTTAAAGATTTTAAAATAGT
Source organism: Acridotheres tristis (assembly GCA_037013685.1). Lineage (NCBI taxonomy): Eukaryota > Metazoa > Chordata > Aves > Passeriformes > Sturnidae > Acridotheres > Acridotheres tristis. The sequence goes on from CM072885.1 coordinate 8,818,558, forward strand.
TTTAATTTTATTATGGCAGCATATTTTTGTGTTTGGGTTTTTGGGGCAGTGAGATGTGTCTAAGTGTGAGTTGCTGTATTTTTGGTTATAGAACAGGAGGACATTTTGAATTTATTTTAATTCCAGTCTACTTTTGTCCTACATACATCTAGTTTGTAAATTCTTCTAATACTGGGAAAATATGGAGAAGATTCAGCATTCCTGTAGCCTGCTACAGAAGTTTAGGGGTACTAAATGCAGTCTTTCATTTTGGGACCAGGGAGTAAGACAAAGAGAAGTGATTTTTCTTGTGCAAACCTAGATTATTTGTGTTTCAGTTTCTTGAGTGTGAGGTCAAGTATAAAATCAACATAATTACAACTACTTGGATGTATTCTAAGAGCTGGTCTCATCTAAGGAGACACAAAGGACAGGAATTAACATTCCTTTTATGGGGTTAGAGGAGGGTAGGGGAGCTCTTGGTTTTCAGCTCAGTAACAACTGCAAAGCATTTCTTTCAGACTAGCACTGAGAACACCATCCTCTGCAACAGCAATGTGCTCCAGTTTCAGGAGGCAAAGCCACAGTATTCCAACACTGCAAATGGGAGTGTGGGGCAAGGAGCTGTAAGCCATGCCTTCTTTCTGTGCTATTAAACTGCATTAATCATCATGTCATCTGAGTGTTTGCTTTCCTTTGCAGGTTTTGTGAGCTACCCAGGTCATTTTATTCCTCTGATTTAATATTGATTTCCTCCATTCTGTTCTCTGTACTAGCCAGTTAATCATTAACTCTGTGTGAGAAGTATGAACAATTATAAATACAATAAAAATAATGAGAATTCTATCATGCAACTATTGTGAAAAATAAACAGGTGACCGTTTTCATAGTCTTCAGAAAACAAGGCACCGTGAAATCCAGAGCAAAGGAGTAGTGGTGTTAAAAGCGAGAATAAGTGAGAATCCTTCCAAAGATTTATTGGAATTATTTACAGTATACAGCATATTTTCTATACCAAAAAAGCAAATTTTAGAATTAAAGTTATATAGCAGTTTATAGAAACCCACAGCCTATTATACGGGGTTACACAGACTGTGGATCAAATAGAACACCCTGCTTCTGCATTAAGGTATGAGACAGTGTGTCCTAATTCCCTGGTTTGAAAGAGCCCTCAGGCATGTCAGGTAACTTCTGCTTCTATACCTTTTCATTCTTGCTCTACACTCGAGCTGCTTAGCTGGAAACCTGCAGCTGCAGACTGCAGACTGGAGCTACAAAGCCAAGTTACTGTGAAGACCTAGATTTTCATTCTGGGTAATAAAAATATCAGTAAGCCCCTTTGCAGATATAGCTCTGCTGCTATTGCAGTGATGGCAAAAAATAAAACAAATCTAATTGTTGATACTAGCTGTGATTTTGATGATAGCCAAACAAACAAAATCTCAGTGGTTGAAGCTGTTTCCCATTATCAGCTCAGATTCCAGGTCAGACTCAGTTCTTGCTCCTGATTCCTTCTACTTGTGGGACAAAATAGGCAGCTGTCAGAAAGCCTAAATACATCCTATTTCATGAGAGTGAAAAGCATGTCAAAAAGGCCAGAAAGGTAGCACAGCTGTGAAGACATAAGTTGCTAAGCTGCTATAAGTCACACTCAGTCTCATAGCCATAGCCTAAGAGCAAATGGTTGGTGTGTCAGCTCTTCTCAACACTGCCACTGTTGTCTTTAAGAGCAGTATGAAGTGTGATGTATGATTTCGTGTTGCTCATTCTGCTCAGCACATTGTCATGGGACATTTCAAGCTATTTTTGGCCTCCTTCTACCCATCGCATTTTCAAGACAATGGGAAGACAATGTGCTGTATCTCATTCCCACTGTTATAATGAATTAATATTGTGCCATCCTCTGTTCTCGTTAATAACCTTCTTAGTGAAACAGTATAATAGGAAAATACACCAGTCAGTAAAGCCTTTCAGTGACAATTCGGCATTGTGATAAAACATGCTGCAGAGCAAGAAGAAACTTGTATATGCTTATTGTGAGGAAATGGAAGATGGAAAGAAGAGAATGGAGAACAAATTAACCCCTTCTGATAATTGAAGCTCATAAACCTCTGGAAGCTTCTCTGCCTCTGTTAGTCATAAGATGTGACAGTAGAGGACACAGTCTCTATTGCTCCCCAGGGGATATTTTTCCCCTTTGTAGCAAAACAACCCATTAGGTAAACAGAGCTTTGTTACCCGTAGCAACAGAAAATTGCATTCCAGCAGGATAACAATGTATTTTAGCTTTGCTTATTTCTTTCAAAATTAAAAGTAAAGATTAGCAGGAAAACAGAAGTACAATTAAAATTAGGTCTTGCTTAATAAAGACTGGAGAATTAAAAGAAGGAAGAACAAGATTCACCAATCAAATTAAAAACATAGTGAAATTGTGCTGTATTTACCTGCTGCTTACTTTGTTTACAGCAGTTACAGTCTGGCATTCAGTTATTCCCACACTGCCAGGCAGCTTGACACAAAGAAGTTAACATTGTTCATATTATAGAATTACAGATGTCCTGAGCTGTAAGGGACCCACAGGGATCATTAAGTCCAGCTTCTGGCCCTGTACAGGAGAGCCCCAAGATTCACATCCTGTGCCTGAGAGCATTGTCCAAATACTTCTTGAACTCTGTCAGGCTTGTGACCACTTCTCTCAGAAGCCTGTTGTGGTGCCCAGCCACCCTCTGGGTGAAGAATCTTTTCCTAAAACCCAACGTAAACATTCCCTGACACAACTTCAGGCCATTCCCTCGGGTCCTGTCACTGGTCACCCAGAGAAAGGTCAGTGCCTGTGCCTCTGCTTCACCTCTCAAGGAAGCTGCAGGCTGCAATGAGTTCCCCTTCAGTCTCCTCTTCTGCAGGCTGAACAAACCAAGTCATCTCAGCACTGTTCCTATGGCTTCACCTCTACACCCTTCACCATCCTCATGGCCTTCCTTGCACGGGCTCTAACAGCTTAATGTCTTCTATTGTGGCACCCAAAACTGCCCCCAGCCCTTGAGGTGAGCCCACCCCTTGGCAGAGCAGAGGGGACAATCCCCTCCCTTGCCTGGATGGTGATGCTGTTCCTGATGGCCCCAGGGCTGGCCCTCCTGGTTGCCAGGGCACCTCTGACTCGTGTTCAACTTGCCATCAGCCAGGATCCCCAGGGCCCTTTCCATAGCACTGCTTTCCTTGTCTTGCTTGGACTGCAAGGGTATAAAAGCCTTGGGGTTCCTTTGTTTAGGGCCCCTCCTTGGAGGCACCAGCTTGAGTTGTTTGTGTGCTACAGCACTGTTAATAAACTCCTTTATTGAGCAAATCAGACTGTTCTGGGGACCCTGGGGTTGAACCAGTAAGGAAACTGGTGTGGCTGTGAGTGGGATGTGTGGGAGCCAAACAGGGACCAGTCAGGTCACCAGAGCCACCCTGTGAAGTGACTTGGTCCCAAGAGTGGCAATCTGTCCTTAGGAGTGTGATTGCCAGAGTCTTATGAACAGTAAAGCTGGAACTTTCCTTAACGAGACCTTTTGCTTTAGAAAAGTTTAGTGTTTGAAACCCATCTTCCAAGCTGGCTCATAGCACTCATCTTGCTTTCAGGAAGGGTGAATATAGGATTTGGGTACCCTGCAGATTTAATGAGGTGCAAGAATAAGAAAGGATGAGGGTGTAAGTTTTCTAACTGTGCTTTTACTTCCCTAAGAAAAGGCTTTGGAAAGCTTTCCTTTTGTCCTTTTATCTTAATGGCTCCTTTTTTTCTAACAGTCCTTGGCTTTTAAATTTTTTTCAAGGAAAGCTATGGATAGCTTTGGTTAAAATATGACTACAAAGAAAACACTACATTGAAGCAGAATAATGGTAGATTCTCTCTAAAGTAGTGAGTTGGGGATACTTTGTAATCATCTAGTTTTCTTCAGTTTTCATTACAACAGAGTTATGAGGGAGGGGAATAAGTTTTGTAATTTTTTAAAAAAGCTACAGACCTGGCTCCATGGATGGTAGGTAGCGACACAAATTGAGATGTATTAATGTTGCTATGGGGAGAGAGTCTCCAATAATTCATAAGTCATGAGGGAATTAGAGTCCATTTCTCATACTTAGTTTAGCAGTAAGAACAGTCTTAACCTTTTGGTCTGTTTCTAAAAATAAATGAAAATACATTTCAGCAAATTACTTATATAATACCTCTTGATTTGTTTTGTTTGTGAGACACTCAGAGACCCTCTCCTAAGTGTTCCAAGGACCACCATCTGCCATTTTAAAATGTAAGATCATGGAATTGAGTTATTTTAGACTGTAACTTTTTAATATGCTTTTGAAAATGAAGATTTGGATCTTAAAACTGAAACAATGTATAAATGTGGGATTCAAAGATGTATTTTCGGAAAGCATTAAGCAAAGGTAGGTAAGAAATATTTAAATGTTTCTGTACTTCAAACAATTAATTATTTTAAGGATAAACCCATGATTTCTCAGTACTTTATAATACTTAAATGCCTGATTTAATTTTCCTTGATTGCATATTATAATGTAATTTCAGGAATCACATTTCTAAAATAAATGCTATTGCCTATTAATTCAAAATGTGCTTTCTGTGAATATTCTGAAATAATAGCTAAAAAATTGATGTTTCATTGCAGTATTTGTCAATGTAGAACCATGTCAATGTGATTGGTGCAGGGGAAATGGAGAGTGAAATTACCTGGGAATTGATGAGACTCTTTTTGGCTAAGAAATGCAAAAATCACAGTTAGTGGAAAAATAAAACCCCCTGAACCTACTGTTTCCTCTAAACTGACTCCAGGGTGACTTTGGTAATGACCCCACATGCACTGTTGTGGTGGTTTGACCCTGGCTTGATGCCATGTGTCCACCAAAGCCATTCTGTCACTGCCTTCCTCAGCAGGACAAAAAATATGACAAAAGGCTTGTGGGTTGAGGTAAGGGCAGGGAGAGATCACTCAGAAGTTATGGTCACAGGCAAAACAGACATGACTTGGGGAGATTAATTGAATTTATTTTTTTATCAAATGGGAACAGGAGAATAAGAAATTAAAAAAAAAATCTAAAAAATGCTTTACACCTACCTGACCCTTCTCCCCAGGCTTAACTTCACTCCAAATTGCTCTACTTTGTCCTCTCCAGCAGTGCAGGGGGAACGGGGGTTGTGCTCAGTCCATTACATGTTGTGTCTGCCTCTCCTTCCTCCACAGGGAAGGTCTGCCCACACCCTTCCCCTTTTCCAGAGTGGGGTCCCTCCCACAGGGGTCAGTCCTTTACAAACTTCTCCAACATTACTCCTTCCCATGGGCTGCAGTTCCTCACAAACTGCTCCAGGCTGAGCTCTCTGTGGAGTCACAAGTCCTGCCATCAAACCTGCTCCCGTGTGGGCTTCTCTCTTCTCTCCAGCTGGGAGCCCGAGCCAGCTTGGCTTTTCCACAGGGCAGGTGCTTCCTTTGGGCATCCTGCTCCACAGCCTGCCCCACCACCACCACCACATCAGCTGTGGGCTATGCCTTTGGTCAGCTTGGCTCAGCTGTCCTGGCTGTGTCCCCTCCCCAAGGGCACAGGTGAGGGGACAATGTTGAGGGATGGTGCTGATGCTGTGCCCACCCTGCTCAGCACAGCTCAACACTGCTGTGCTTTTCTGGCTACCAATGCAAAGCACGGCAGTGAGAGAGGTGCTGTGGGGAAAATCAACTCCAACCCAGCCTATCTATCAATAATATCAAATACTATGACCCAAATATCAAAAGCATCTGGAAAGCTTTTATGCTACATAAATATTAAAGAAAACTGTTCTGAAATATAAAGGATCTGCAATACTATGTTTCTGATAACTTCCTGGGGTTTTAATGCTGTCTAATTAATGCAGCCTCTTTCTTACATTTTCTTTTCTCTCCCAACTTTTTCCTGACTCATTACCATATTTTTTCCTCTCAGTACTCCATTTATAGATCTTGCCAAACCACAGAAATACCTTTCTCTATATATCCAAATGCTTATATTTCTTAGACACCAAATGTTTGGTTATACATAGAATCTGATTTCTTCAAATCTGCTTGTGAATTCTTTTATATTAAGCATCACCTACAGAATATTTTAAAGGCAAACCACTCCTCCCATAAAATGCAGGCTAATTGCTCTCCTCTATACATAACAGATTTATGCCAGGGAAGTGAGGAAAACCTCTTTGGAATTAGTGGCCATTATCTCAGTCACAGGCAATTTACCTGCCAAGAGTTAGAATCAGGACTGGCACACAGAAATTTCTGATTGTTGGCTTTGCATCTCCTTCTGATCCAGACTGTTAAATAAAGTTTAGCTAAATAGAAACTGATAGACTGATTTTGTCCCAACATTCTCCATGTCCACAATATTCCATATATTCAGTGATGCTTTTATTTCCAGATTATGCAGTGCAATCCAGTTATATTCTTCCTTGATTTTCTTAAGTAGAATATTTCACTTGGTTGTGACTTATTTGTGAAAGGCTGCATTCAGGTATGATTAGAATTCAGAACATTAAATTATTTTCTACATGATTTTGTTCACAGGCAAGAACTTTTCTCCATTCAAGAAGTAGTGCCAGATCAAAATCAATGCAGATAAACATTCATAATTTCTCTGAACTTGGCAGAGGTAGGAAATTATTTGGAGCCACTATGAACAAATTATAAACAAAGTTTTAACCAGGGATCAGGAAATAGTTGCAGTGATTTCAGTGTGATTCTTTAAAACCTGTAATCTTTCCTCTCCAGTAAAGACAAATAGTATGGGTCAGCAAAAAAAACCAAAAAAACCCACAACCAACAAAAAAAACATCCCCACACAAAAAAACCCAAAACCAACCAACCAACCAAACAAAAAACAAAACAAAAAAAAACCCCAAAACAAACAAACAAATAAACATGTAATTAAAGAATTATGTGTGGTTTTGCACTCTGGAAAGTGGAACAAAACATAAAGGTTGAAGTGTGTGGGAGTAGCAGAGATTGTGCAAAATAAACAGGATCTGTTCCCAAATCATCAAATGGTGTCAACTGTACATAATGACCACTAATATTTAGCTTACAATCTTTCTGAGATGTATTTTTCTCTCTTGGTTCTCTGAAATAATATATTTTTTTTCCCACAGTTATCAGTGGTTTTTTTACCCAAGGAATTGATAGCTGGTGTGATTAATAAAGACACAGCACAGCTAAGAGTCAAGAATGACCAGGCTTGCAAAACAAAGGTAAGCTGCAGAGCTGGAAGTGATTGATTGTAATGTCTGGGAAATGCAAAGGACCCATCATTTAGTGTGTAGAGGCAGTCACATCTGAAATATGGTAGAAATCAGGCAAGGCATGAGTGTACACATTAACCTTGTGGTGGGCTAGAACACTGTATTTCAAACACAATTTTGTGTCACTTGGATGACTGAGAGCAAACACAAGCTTTGCTGGGTGTATTTAGATGCATTTTTACCCAACTTGGAAGTTTCACATTTTACAGGGCTGCAAGGCACTCCTGGGTTGACTGGATTTTTGGTATAAAATACAGATAGTCTTGAATTTTAAAATGAAAAACAGCACTGGAAAAATGGACATAGATTAGCCTTGATCACCATATAATTATAGGATTTGCAATGAAACAATCATACAATGACTAAATATCATATTGCGATGATTTATAATTTTAACTATTGAATCCAATATGCTCTTTGAACCCAGTCACTTGAAATCGAATCTCATGAAGCTGCTGGTTCTTCTTTTCATAATTTCAGCTAACCTTGAAGCACCCCCAAGGGTATTACTGTGACTAGTTTCTTTTACATTGGCAAAGTTATGGTTGAGACTTCCAAACACAGGTGAGGTACTAGGATCCAGTACATGCTGTTCAGTCTAACTGCATGGTCAGAGGTTTATGGCACATTTTCCATCAAGCAGCAATACAAGCACTTAGTGACATGCTCAGATAAACCCACTGCAAGCACATACTATATAAGTTTATAAAATATCTGCCTTTCTTCCGATAGTAGGAGGTCAGTCCCACATTTCTAACTGCTAAATAATTCATATTAATTTCACTGTCTGCTTATTTAAATTTGAAGAAGCCCTTATTTAATCCTTCAGGTATTGCAAGTGCACGAAGCTATTCAGTATTTGTTGATTAGGTAAAATGTGAAAAAGCAATGCCAAACACACAAGAGTAAAAAAATGAACCACAGAGAAAACATTTTGAACTACTGCCCATTAAAAGCAGCTGTGTTGCCAGGTTATTCTGTGAATTATTAATTAACTTCTATTTATTTCACTAGAGCTAGATGCAAGATTTTCTCTTCCCTTAATGACTTTTTTAATCTGTCTTTTGTATATTTACACAAAAATATGATTAAGAAGAAACATGGTTTTATGTCTTCAACATATTTAATAAATGGCATTGTTTAGCCTGAAGAAAAGGAGGGCCAGAGGGACCTTGTTCCTCTCTACAACTCCCTGAAGGGAGGTTGTATCCAGATGGGGATCAGCCTTGCTCCCAAGCAACAGAATAAGAGGAAATGGTCTCAAGTTGCATCAGGCTGGAGTTTAGCCTGAACATTAGAAAAAAAGTTTCTTCACCAAATAAGTTGTCAAGCATTGGATCAGGCTGCCCAGGGTTACCATCTGTGGAATTATTTAAAAGATGTGTAGTAAATGTGGCACTTGGGGATATGGTTTAGTGGTGGACTTGGCACTGCTGGGTTAATGTTTGAACTCAATGATCTTAGAGGTCTGCTCAAACCTGAACAATTCTTTGACTCAGTTCTATGACAATGACTGTCAGAAAGGCAAGCCATTTAAAATCATTTTGATGTGACAATCCTGTGGCACATAACTACCTGATCAGTGGATGCCAAACTCAGGTGGAAGCGTTGGATCTCTCAACCAGACAAATCCTTGGCTGTCCTAACTCCAAAAGTAAACATTAAGTTTATTAATGCATATGGGTAGGCTCGGGAAACTGATGCTTGTCACCTCTGGTTGGAATTGCTGTTAATGTTAATTTATAGCTCTCTGTGGTGCACCTATTATGCACTGTCCTGTTGTCAGTCCCTGTCTGGATACACAGGCAGCCTACAGGAGTCTGAGCTCTGCAACATCTGGTGTCTGGAAAGAGAGGGAGCCTGATGACCTGAGCAGAGGATAGCTCTGAAACAGCATTTTATACAGGGTTGGGCAAAACTTGTATTTGTACACGGTGCTCTTCTGTTGCCTTACGAATTCAAGGCATTTGTGAGTGATAGTATTAAAAAACTATCTTGAAAAGAAAGGGTTAAGTTTCAGAAAATAAGTTGAAAATCCAAGATGTGCTACATAAATATAGCAAAATGCAGAAACATAATTATTACCAAGCTATAAATTTAGAATTATTGGAGGTGGTAGTCAGGAACTTTTTTTCCATTATTTCAATGGAGCAAGGCAGTATCCTCCTTTACTAATAAGCTGTTCATATAATAGTAGGAAACAACATCTGGGATGTGAATATCAGTTAAGTAAAGAAATATAATGTAAAGGAAAATTTTCCAAGTTCCCCCATCTCATTAGTAGTAATTCTAAGCAAGTTCCTTTAATACAGGTTAGCTCTCTTAAAAGATTAACTCTCCCCTACATTCTCCTTGGTTGGTTATTTCCTATCCAGTGTGCCTCTGATAGGTACAGCATCCAGGTTGCACCTTGTGTGTTGTTTTATTTTGTTAAAAAAGCTGTACTGCAAGCAACCAAGTCCACGAAGTTTATGTCCAGCAGTTAAAATACCCTGGTTATGAATGTCATTTGTCTAATTCAAGACTGTCAGAGGAAAATATATGGGCTATTTTAGCATTCTCAGGCTTTATAACTACAATAAAAACCACCTTGCTTCACAAATAAATGACACATTCACATGTCTCCGTATTTCATTTCCTGTGGCTAAGTATTTCCCAATTTACATATTAATGCAGGCTTAGCCAAAAAAGTTTACAAGACCACCTGGGAAAAATTCCAATAGATGGATGGTCACTGCAACATCAGAAACACAGTTCAGCTGAGTACTTGCCTCATTGTTCTAAATTTTAAAATTACAGTGTTGATGTCAAATACAGGACAGAGTTGTGAATGCAGAATCCAGGATCAACTTAATGAGCTCATAGAAGAACATAGTTATGCTTTGACCTCTTTGAGTTTTGGGCCAAATTTATATTGCGAAGTGGTCCTGTTTGCCCACTGGGCTATTGTCACACCCAATTATCTGAAAACAATGATGTTAGGGAAATTTTAAAATTAATAAATTTTTTACTTTGAGATTTTCAAGTTATTCTGGTAAACTTGAACTCAAGCCACTCTTTCAAGAAATGTCTGGGTTTTCGCTATTGATGTTCAGAAATAAAGATATTGAAAAATCATCATTTTGTGGGGAGCTCAGAAAGCTGTCCAGCTGATTTTTAAAACATATTATTCTCAGTGAGAGAAGCAAACCAGAATATACAGATTCTTTTCCTGTTTACTACTTGTTTAATACTTTCTTCTGCATTTCCAGACTCTAATATGGCTTAAGAATTGCAGAAAAAAGAGTCTCCTTTGAAGGGCAAAAAAAACCAAGCCACAGTGCATGATGTTGACAGGAACTTCTTGCCCAAGAAGCAAATGCAAGCCCTTTCACACAGACTTGGTACCACCTGACAGAAATAACCATTTCACTGCAATATGCCAAGCTGAAAACTAGCCATCCAAGCCTGTCCTTTTCCAGGTTTTGTTAAAGATGCCACAAACAGACATTTATGGAATATATTTCTGGCAAAAATGAAACACCTCAAAGAATAGCCAGGTCACTCAGCCTCACTCAGAAACACAGCACTGTCTCCCGGGGCATATTCTCCAGCAATGCCTAATTCAGGAGAATGGGTTTGCTGGTTTTGCTCTCAGTCCTTCCCTTTTCCACGCTGCGAAAGACAGGTGTATCCCACGGCTTGGATCAGACTTATTTAGCCCTAACTTGGTGCTGCGGTTCTGTCCATGGAATCCAACCAGAGAAATGACTTTTCTTTGGTCTGGTAAGCTTCCCTTTACTAGGTATGTCAGAGTTGAAATATTTCCTTCAGGAAGATGCCCAGCAGCATTATTTCCACATGCACACCTCCAGTTATCCCCAGTATGTTTTGCTCCCCCATAGCACTGCCCTCATGTCACATTATTGTGATTCATTACAAACATAGGCAAGTGCTACACTGAGAGTGATTCAGCAGCAAGAGGGAGATTATTCCCTTTTTTGCATGTCTACAAGATGGGTGTCTGTACAATAACAGCAGAGAGAAAGATACATTATTTTTGTCACTAGGGCGATGGGAGCTGGAACTCCAATTTATAGTAAAGTGTTTCTGCACACATTTGCATCCTTTTCTTATAATTTAAAGTGACAAAACTGCTCTGTGTTGAGGCTGTCAGTGTGTGTCTGTGTCTGTGTGAGTCTGTGTGAGGTGTAAATGCTTTGCCCAGACCATGGGGTTATTTCGAGGGATTTCCATTTCCATCATGGAAACCACAGACCCTGCAAGTGCCAAAGTCAGCCCCCTGCCATAATCTTTATGACTGTATGATCTTCTGTCTGTGAGACTAGAAAAAATCTGACAGGGAAAGCAATAAAAATGGGTTTCCAATCTGTTAGTCTGCTACCAATATTCCATGTGGCTTTGGGCATTTCTGTCTTCTTCCATAATTTGTTTCACTTGTTTCATAATTAGTTTCATTTCTTTCCTAATTTGTTTTTTCAGGACAGCACTTTCCCTTTCTATACAGTGGATAGTCTAAATGGGGTCCTGCCCTCAGCTTCAGCCTTTAAGTTCTGCCATAGAACAAAGACCTGTAATAAATACATTTACTGGCCTCTGCATTAAGATGCCTTTTGTGAAATATATTTGATGGAATTTTTTTCACAATTACCTCAGAGTGAAATCCCAGGGCTTTCAGAGATGGAAACCAGCTGATATACAAGTGTGTTCATCTGGATTTATTTTTAAAATAAAGGTACTTTGACTGCCTTCACACATTTCCTTATACTATTCTCACTAATTAATGCTTTCAGTGCAGATAAAAGCTACAATTAAAAGTTGTTTTAGTATCTAAAATCAAAACACCAATCTAAGATTGAAATGAGAACCCCTGAAAGAAATTAAAAACCAGACTCAGATATAAAATCATCTTATTTGTTTGGCTTTGTGTAGTTTTGTGGAGGAGGGAAAACCAGTGGTTTTGTTCCTGGAGTAACAAAAAATATATGAAACTAGAATAAGAATCACACTGTAATGTTAGGTGTAGTGAAGGCACTGGTACATTATTCATCACTCTACTAATGCATTCTGGCAGAGGATTATTTCATATGCATGGCAAGATGTGTCAGATCCTTTGATTTAGGGTCTTTTCTAACAGACTCCATTTTCAAAGAAGTGCAAGAGGGTTCTTCTTCCTCCCCCCTAAGCACTATTAAATTCAATAGCAATATTCTATGTGATTGACTACACCCAAGGAATATCAGGTGTAGATCAAGCAAATAGTATCTGTAAGATACAAATTAACTAAGTTTTCTGAACCCCAAAGGTACATTTGAGAAAATCTGGCAAACCTGCTCTTTAATATTCTCGGTGAGAAATCATAGTGTGGATCTTTATATATTTTAGCATCCTACCTCCTATTCTCATATTGGAAGATTAATTAAGTAACTTTTTTTTCTAAAAATAAATAAAATTCCCTGTAAGTCTATCTAACAAAAAAAATTGGGTTAACAAAGAATATAATTTACTTTTACTATGTCTCCTGAATTGCAGTTTTCATATCAGCTCTGAAGGATTTTCATTGTTTTCAATGTATTTATGGCTTGAGCAGTGCATACAACTGTTCTACTCCCCATGGATTCATCACCTGACCAATAATCAAACTCCATGTGCCAAAGTTGTATAAATATATTAAAGAGTCATTCTGATATTTCAATTTTCATAATTAATCTGCATTAGGAAAATTGGAAAAGAGAAAATAGACTTAGGAAAGTGTGCCCATTTGCAATTCATCTAATTCTTGCTAAACTGTTAGTAATTAGAATAGTTAAAAAAATTCTTTCCATAAGAAGACCCTCAGTCTAAAGGCAGCTAAATTAGACCATTTATTTCCTTAATCTCCAGCCCACTTGGGTGTGAACTCTTTTCTCTCCAGCAGTTACATGGAAGATGGAAGATGACAAAGTTCCTAATCTAAAACCAAAAGCTGTTTTTTAAATAAAAGGGTGCGAATAGTTTCATCTCTTTTCCCTGATGCAGAAAATATACTTGTTTGCTTCAATTATAAAGTACTTTAGGACTGTTCTTAAAGCATATTGGTTTAAAGTCTGGCTTTAGTTTTGTACTTGAAAGTTCACTATTTAGTCTGTGAAGCTGTGTAAGGCAGCATGATTTAATAATCTTCTCTAATCTGGAAATCTGTCTGTATGAAAGATGATTCGAGTAAAGAGAAGTTATTCCTTGCATTTTGATTGGATTTTCAGACTTGAGTCAAATTAGTCCTTAGAGGTTCTGGAAACTTTTATTTATAGGATAAAAAAATTATAGTCTCTCATGTTCTGTTCAGGAACTTAGGACATGATGTCCAAAATTTTCAGGATAGCATAGTTTTAATCTTTTTTATCTTCAAATTTCAGTCTTTTTACATCTATCTTTTAAATCTCCCAGATTTTCTGTTTCCTATTTCATTTTTCTTTTACAAGGATCTGGAAATTTTTGCCAGCCAAGTGCACATTCTGTATCTATAACATTAGAAGATGAAATTCTTCATCTTGCTCTAGATTTTAATTCCCACTCCCACTTTCCTCTTTTCATATTTTGTAACCAATTACAATAATCATAATTACCATAGCATATCCTGCATAGCATCTATTTACATTTTGTCTAAGAGCAACCATATAAAAAATGTAAACGTCCTGAAAGCAGATCAAAGCTCATTCTTCCATTGAAAAATATTTAAAATTAAACAGGAAACATGACTTACAATTTGTACTGTGGGGCTAAATCAGTCAGAAGAAATTTTGGATTGAGGCTGGCCATCTGTTCTTAAGTCATTGGAAAAAAACAACAAAAAAACCACAGATGACTTAAGGACATTTTCAGCCTGAATTGACTTCCTTGGGCTCTTGCATCTCCAAGATTGTAAATTAAGGCACCCAGAATTATAGCATATATTTTGCATCATTTCTCTCCTACTTATTTTATAGTCCCAAAATAGTGAATATGTTTGTTGGTACTCAGTAGATAAAATTATTAAACCCAGTGATATTCAGTTTGATAAACATAGACTGGAAGATAATCACAGGAATGATTTAATGATTTGGGGGAGTTACTTTTAGCTATGAACTATACTCTGGGGAAGAAGAGAGATCTTTGATGATGACAAAGATTTGCTGCAACCTGTTGAGATTCCTCACTTCCAGTGACTACAATTAGGACATGATGGATACAAAAGGGATAAATTTGTTGTGCCAAGTGTAAAGAAAATGAAAGAAAAGTAGTAGTAAGAATTAAGAGACATAAGTTGTGTAAAATGAGGGGACAGATAAAATATAGGTTATATTAATTTCAATTCCCTCACAACTGTTTAAAACTGGAGGTCAGTATCCAAGGAACTGTTTCAAATCCTGAAGTGAATATATAAGGAAAATCTTGTCAGATGAACTATGCCAGCTCATGAACAGACACAGAAGTCTGCTGAGGAATTGAGTGCATATCCATTTTATTTTTTCTCTTAATTTCTGTCATATAAAACTTCCTTGCATTCACACTACTTGGATCAAATACCTTAATGTTAAACTGACAACTTTTTTAGAAAAATGCATCAGTAGATTTTTCACAATAATGACTGTTCTGGTAACCTGATTCCCCTCATGGCCACGAGTAGATGTCATGGAAAGAGTGTAAGAACAGAGGCAACACCCTTTGAACACCTTAATCTTCCATTTTTACTTTAATTGCCTCTTGACACTCTTTTACAAAGCGTTTGACTAACTCTGTTACAATTTCTTATTATCCTTATCATGTTTGTAATATACTCATAGAAAATTAGATCACTTTAAACTCACACATTAGAAATCCAATTTCAAAACTTTATCTTTGAATGTGTCTTAGAGTTTGTGGTGGGGCTTAGGAGTAATATATTTGGGTTAATTTCTTCAAGTCATTATCTTTTTGAGTTTCTTAACTTTCTTTACAATAAATACAGTCTGAGTTTTTGCTGAACGAAGTCCAAGCTGTGACTATTTATTAGACTAGTCTTAATGGACAAGCTATTGAGTTACCTTTACTTGCCAAATAATTGCCTCATTAATTTTAGTGGATATTTGATCATGACTTGATCATGAACAAAAAAAATAAAAGAGCTTACTAATACATTCTTAGAAATGGAGAGGAAAATATGTCGGCTAATACAAATAATCTTTCAATGTTAGTTTTACATGACTCAGATTAATTCTCCTCCTCAGTGTGTTTACATTTTGATTCTGCTAGCAGGTAAGTTGTGCAATTATCCTACTTTATTGTGTGTGTGAAACGTGTACTCTATATCTACAAATAGTCACAGCCCATTTGGCAACAAAATAGGCAAAAGAAAGATATGCCTTGTGGTCTGTGTCCAATTGACACAGCTTGAAAATTGGAACATTATTTGTGAACAGCTACTGGTAACAATTCCAATTTCAGGATGAGAATTATTGCCATGGCTGGAGTTCTGCAAGTGCTAATTTGGATACATATGGATAGATTAGTTGTTTTAAGTTCATTTGAGCAGTGTACTGATGTCAGTAACAGAGGTTGTTCAGAGCTCAGCAGCTTAGAAGTACATTTACTGCAAATATGAGTGGCCAAATGCCATCTCTGTAGAGCTTTGCTTTGCTGAGGGGGCTCACCTCAGCACTGAGCTCTGCCAGACAGATGTTTCAAACAGCTGGGAATTTTACTGTCTCCTCTCTCCTCTCTCACTACCTTCCTTACCACTTGTGAGGAAAATACTAGTGTGGAGACTGTGAAGAGGGATGGCTAATGAGAGAGACAGTCAGGACGTGTCTCAGGGACAGCTCTCTGCTCTTTGCCTCCCTCCGAGTTTCAGCTCCTGCAGTGCCTCAGCCGTGGCAGTGCATGACCCTGTGACTCAGAGCCTGCCTTTGACTCTCACCCACCGGCTGATGTCCCAGACAATCTGCATCCCCAGGGAGGAGCCTGGTGCCAGAGGCTGTGGCTGACCCCCACATGCCCTGCCCTACCCAGGCTGAGCCACCAGGCCCTGTCTGCTGAGCCCTGCTGACCTGGGAATCCCTGAAATCCCTGGCCCCCAGCCCAGGCAGCTATCTCCCCAGCATCCCATTAGATTCATTGGAAATCTTGACTTTGTCTTTGAAGTTTCAAGTGTAGTGATCTTAATACTCAGATGGAATTAAAACGCAATTTTTTTATTAAAGAAAGTAAGAGACAACTCAGTGAAAAGTACAAATATTGACTTCTTAATACCTTCCTTACTATAAATACACTAGAAGTAGGAATTTGAAGAAATAAGATCCATGCAGACCATTTGTTTTCAATCCATTATTCAGGATGAGCATACTGATTGAGAAATCAATATATATGAACTTATCCATCTTCCAACCCGATGGATAGCTTCTAAGACAATACATACAGCACTATCTGGGCTAATGTACCAGATTTTCTGAGTCAGCCACAGAAAATCTGAGCTATCTTTAGGCTCTTACATGTAGTAGGAGAATTTGGTTTAATCCCAAGGCGAATGGACCTTATATTCTTGTTCAGTTATTAGCAAGTACATCTTCTCCCTTGCTGATGATTAGAAACTCCTCTCAAAGAGCTTAAACACTGAAAAGCATTTTCAGTTTGCAGACAGCAATTTTGTATATTTCTGTCACATGTACTATTGATTTTCAATCTTGGGTATTCATTATTGACACTCAACATACACACTCACTAATTTTTGCACATCCATATTATATCCAGTGACCTCCAGCTGAGGGCTGGAGATAAAATCGTGGAAATGTGCCTATGGAATGGAGAAAGAGAGATTTTCTCAACTAGAAGACTGCATTTCATAATAAATTCCTAATCATGATTCCTAATCATTTTATCTTTATGAGTAAATAAAATGCTGATCATGGAAATTGTCGGGAAAGTCAATTGTCAGGAATAGTCAAAAATGCTGTGTAACTCAGGAAATATGAGTTTTGCTATAATCAGCAATAGAGTTGAAATGGTGTGGTATTGCAGGGTGTCAGAAGATGTCTGTCTTTGCCTTTGCTTTAGCTGAGTTTTGTATTCACCCGATGGCAAAGTAACTATTACTTCTTATTTGTGTGAGCTGAAACTTTGTGAACACCAAGAATGGCAAAGGTCTGGCAAACCTGGAGAGGCACTGGCTTGCAAGAAAACTTTCTGACTTCAAGGAAATAAGTGATGAAGAGGAAAGCTACAGAAAGAAAATATTTAAATATAACTCTTATATAAATATAAGTGGACCCCAAGAGGAATGAGGAAGAAACTCTCACCCACTGTGAACATCATACTGACAAAGGGAGAGGACATGAGTTTCAGAATTAAAATTAGGAAGCATTTCTTATGGAAAGGTCATCAAAGAGTGGGACAAGGTTCCTGAAGAGGTGGGCGATGCCTCAAGCCTGTCTAAGAGGCAATGCCCTTAATAATATGCTTTAGATTTTGGCCAGCCCTGAAACAGTCAGGCAGCTGGACTGGATGATCATTGCACATCCCTTCCAATGCCAATATTCTATTCTATTCGACTCAGTTTGATTTCTACTTCAATTCAGCATAAATGAAAAAGAAATGCTGATAACTCAGCTCAGCTATCACCCCAACTCCTGCTTAAAGAAAACTACAACTGTCAGCCTTAAGAGAAGAGGGGCATAAAAATTAGTTTAAATTACATGTTATTAGTTAAGTTATTCTTCTTAGCACATTATTATTCTTCTTATATTCTTGTTATTCATTTTTATTCTTCATGTTTTAATTCTATGTATGCAGTGTATCTCTCTTGCCAGTAACATTTTATCTAACACAAGCCATACCTTGAAATCCAGTCTCAGAACCAAGATGAGATATGGCTGTAGAAGATTGCTATACTTGTTTATATGATGTTGAATTTCAGCTCCCATAAATATATTTTGGAAAGGCAATGCTTTTAACTAGCATACTGCTGCTCGGTTGGCCGATTACTCATTCATTTTTCTTGTCCCTAACATATGTAGCAAACACCCGCAGCTACATATAAAGTGCACTTGATAAATACAATATCATGAGAAACGAGGAAGTGATATGGTAGCATTTGTCCTTTTATTTATTCTCAGGACAGCACATAGGGTGGGATGACTGAGTGGGTTAGTAATTTACCCATCTGTCTTTATTTTGCACGTCTTCTGTTGTAACACAGGAATTATATTTCTCTGCCATATTTACTTTAGCTAGATGTTCTCTTGTCCTTTTGCAAGTCTAACACTTGGGAGCTCTAGGCATTCATTTTAGTGTTCAAGATAAAGGTCTTTTTTTAGAATTCACTACTGTCATGCAGTCATATAACATTTTAAGTGATGTTACTCAGACCAGAGCAGGTGTAACATCTTGCAAGATCAAGCCTTCAGAAATCATGCCAGGTCTTTAAGGTTCCTTCCAACCCAAGACATTCTATAATTTTTCTTAAAAAATATTGGTCTTTCAAAGAATGTAACATGCTAAACTCTCCAACCACCCTACAGGGAAATTTTCAATATTTACAAGTTAAATACTGTGAATTTTACTTGCTTTTCTCTACTAAATTTCTAAAGGTATTCTGTATGTAGTTAAAAATTGTCTTTTTGGTAAACATGACCAGCTTAACATTTGTTTCCTCTTGTTCAAGACCTCTAAACTGGATGCTTCTCTGTCTGCTAAGCAGATCAATACATAATTAACCTCAAAGTTCACTTTATGTGATGATTGTATTAAGCTCTATATAAAACCACTTATATTCAAATAATTATCATATAGAGGACGTTTGCTATTCATCTCTTAATTCAAAAACTCCAGGTTAAAGGGAGGAAAACACATTTCTTCTACTCTCAGCAACTCCTGCCCTACCACCAGCCTGTTCTAAGGAAAAGCTTTCAATCTGCATAGTGAAGTCATAGAATCATAGAATATGCTGAGCTGGAAGGGATGTATCAGAATCATGGAGTCCAGCACCTGGCCCTGTGCAGGACATCCCAATCATACCAAATGTTTCTTGAACTCTGTCAGGCTTGCTGCTTGACCACAGCCCTGGAGAATCTGTTTCAGTGTTCAACCATCCTTTAGGCGTAACAATTTTCCTGATATCCAACATAAACCTTCCCTGACTCAGCTTTAGGCCATTTCCTTGAGTCCTGTCACTGGGCACCAGAGTGAAGAAATCAGTGTCTGCTCCTCCTCTTCCCCTCATGAAGAAGGTGATGACCACAATTCGGTCTGACCTCAGTCTCCTCCAGGCTGAGAAAAACCAAGTGACCTCAACCAGTCCTCATAAGGATTCTCCTCCAGACCCTTCACAATCCTCATGGTCTCCTTTGGACACTCTCTAATAGCTCAACCTCTTTTTTACATTGTGACACCCAAAACTGCCCCCAGCACTGGAAGTGAGACTGCCCCAGCTCAGAGCAGAGCAGGACAATCCCTCCCTTGCCTGGCTGTGATGCTGTGCCTGAATCCCCCAGCACTGGGCTGGCCCTGCTGGCTCCAGGGCTCTGCTGGCTCATGTTCAACTTGCCACTGACCAGGACCCCCAGGTCCCTTTGCCCAGCACAGCTCTCCAGCCTCTTGTTCCCCATCTGTACACACATCCCCACCCCAGCTGCAGAATCTGTTTCTTGCCCTTGTTAAACTTCATATGGCTGGTGATTGCCCATCTCTCTAATTTGTCAGGGTGTCTCTCCATGCCCTCCCTGCTCTGACAGCTTCTCTCAATTTAGTGTTGTGAGCAAACTTACTTAGTATTCCTTAGAGGTTGGATTTATGTACCCACAATCTAATACCTCTGCTTCAGGGAAAGAACAAATCTGCTTTTTCATATAAGCTCTTATTTCAGGAGCAGGTAACTTAGAAAATCCTAGTCTTTTCTCCAAGAGTTAACTAAAATATATATACAGACAGTTATGAAAAAAGAATATTTTAGTGCTAAAAGTCCTGTGCAAGTGGCTTTATTATTATAGGTTCTAGGGTTTACGTTTTAAACATCTTAACCTTTAAATAAAAATTCTTGCTCCACATTTTGAAAAGTGGTGATATTGACTATTGACTCCTGAGGGTCAGAGTAGCTATAGCAGATTTTGATCCAACACAGGAATCCCCCTCTAATCCTCAGTTAGTTGCCACACCACCACAAAGGGACTGTCTTTGCTCCACCCTTCCCAAATTGCCCTGTTTTAGGGTTCATATTACTTACTAAGGAAATGATAGTGAATTCTATTTCTTGGTACTTAATTCCCTCCAGGCACTGATTAAGGAACATTAGGTATTTAACTCAGAGATATAAATCAAAGCCAACTTCAAAGTTTGGGTTTAGATTTGTTCAATGCCTCTTGAAATTGCCTTTCTTGTTAGCAAGATTCATGAAGGTGACAGATTCTCAGCAGCTCTATGCTTGTGAAGGAACACTGGAAGCTGTACAAATTAAACATACTTTTAGAAATAGAGGATGCTGTATTTTTTTCAAATTCATTTGTCTCTGGACAGGGGGCAGAGGGAAACAGGTCCTTTTAAACTGAAACTATATTTAAAAGAAAGCAAACAAAAAAACTCCACTCAAGCATGTGCAAATTCTGCTGGTCAGCTAGTCCTACAGATTTTACTCAAGGCTTGTAGACTAAATTCTGGTGTCTAGTACCTGGTTAATAATCCTCTGAATGACTTAACCTTGTTTAATATGTGGTCTACTATTCCAGTTAAAAACCCCCAAAAACAACAAAACCCTGAAGTGTCCCCAAACATAAAAAGTAAAACTTGTAATTTACAATTCAGTACTGAAATTTGTTACAATGGGTCTATGGGTCTTAGCAGGTAATTTGTTCTTAACTGGAAGAATTCCTCTTAGGCAGAGCTGAATTATCTTAATATTCAATTTACTTTTTTTTTTTTTTTTTCTGGAGACGAGGATGGGGTTGTTTTTTGCTTTTTTTTATGGAGAAAACTACATGAGGGATAAGCCTGGTGGAAGGCATTAGTATTTTCCTTCAGGGGAAACACAGGCATTCAGGCATTCACAAGAGAAAAATGGAAGAATGGTGCCTAGATGAAGAGAAAGTTAAAATTATATAAATATATCTTGGATAAAGCTACGTCTGGTAGCTTTAAATTAGACCCTGGCTTCCCTCAAGTCCATTGCACACTTAATTAGATTTCCTTGGGGACAAGTTTTCTATTTAAATTTTCTTCACCTAAATTTATGTAGGCAGACTATGTTAAACACCTCATGAGTAGGATGTTTAAGGAGTGACTGGAGCATTTTTTGAAAAAGAAGTATCTCTCAATATTAGACTTATTTTCTCTAAGCAAGCAGTAAATTTTTCATTAATACCATATCATTTATACTTACCATAAATACTGACATATCCAAAAATCATTAAATTTTACCCCTAGATTATTACTGATCTCTTAGTATTGAACACTACTTTTAACATTTGTAAACCTGAATTTGCTCCTTGACTTTCTTTCTTTCATATTTTTTGTATTGCTCCTCTGCTTCCCTGAATGAATGTGCTGAAGACAGATTGGTAGTGTGAGCATAGTACATAAACCCAGCCAGAAGGATAAATAATCTTCAAAGACAATACAAAACTCTGGATGCCCCTAAGCTCTCTACACTTCTTACTGAAATTGCAGTGTTTTAAAGAGGGTAGGAGGGAATGGAATAAAGAAAGTGATGGAAATGTATCAAGTTTATTATCAGGAAGCAACATAGAAAAGTAGAGCCTCAATAACACCAATACTCCCCCTCTGAATGTCCTTCAGTGAATGGATCTTATGAAAGAATCTCTGCATTCTGTCTCCAGGTGCCTCCTGGATTTTACCTTTCCTCTTCTTGACTCTACCTTTTATTATTCTACAGGATATTAGATGTCCAGAGCAAATAGTTGAAAGACTTGAAAGTTGTTTTATGATTATGATCTGAAAGTTTTTCTGATCATTTACTAATAATGAAGTTTCCTCTAAGTTCAATTTGTATCCTAGTGAAATGTAGCTCAAATGCACCTAATTTCACAAAGTACTGAAGAATGAAGTGCATGGTAATTGTACTAATTAATATTATAATAATATAGTATTTTCTGATTCTGCTCTTTGCTGAAACTGTTTAAGGGAAAAAATAATTTATGTGTCTCAGGAAAATGTTGGTTACTGTAAGTATTTTGTAAATTAGTTTTAATCTTGGTCAGAAAGAATATAGATTTATTTCTAAGGAGTAAAAAATATATCATTATAAGAGCAGACTAAATACTATTTTAATCACCAATCCAATTAAATAATAATATTTTAAAAAAGGAGAGGTACTCAAGCTAGCTTATTACAGGTAAGACAGAATTTTTAACATCTAAGGAACATCTTGATAACTTCCCTTCTCTTATAACACACACACCTGCTCTGCTCCTTATCCCAGATAAGGTGTGCGTTTGAAAGAAGGGAAGATCCTCACAAGTCACCTGAACAAGCCTTCCTCCTGCCTCTAAATTCAAGTGTCAGAGGAATTTGCATATTTCCCCAGATGTTTCTGCGGGCTGAAGGCTGGGGACCATCGCTCTCAGTGTTTTCTGCGGGCTGAAGGCTGGGGACCATCGCTCTCAGTGTTTTCTGTGGGCTGAAGGCTGGGGACCATCGCCTTCAGTGCCTTCATGGAGCGGAAGGAGGAGCGAGGCTCACTAGATGGTGCTAGGCACAGGCGGGTGGCACAGCCCACATCCTGCAGCATCACCGGAGCATCCTGCACCGCGGCAGCTGGGCTGGAATCGTAGGGAAAGCGACCAGTGTGAAAAAGCGCTGGTGTGCATTTATCAGATCATCTCTGCACTTTAAAGCAGCTTTTATGTCTGATAATAAATAACTTGTGGTTGCATCAGTATTCCCCTTTTTATCTTACTTTAACACTGTCTTTTGCTGATCCATTTTATTTCACTTACGTTTTAATTACTTCATTATGTTTTGTTTTCAGTTCCTCTTTGAGTGACAAACCTATCGTCTTGTCAACAGGTTGTTTTCCTCAGTTTTGTTTCCTGAGTGTAGTTTTGACCCTGCCAACTTTCCTCTCCATCCTACCAGCTTTCCTCGTGTTCACGTCTCCTGTTTCTCACTTCCAGCCCATCAATACCTGTAGCTGAGCCCCTGCCAGCCTGATTTGTGCTGAGCTGCATCTCGCCCCAGGCCAGAGATGGTGAATTGTTTCACACCCATGCTACCCTGACCCATCAGAGTATCCCTGCCCTGTCTGGGCCACCCATGGTCCCTCAGGTGTGTGTCTGTCCCTGCACCTGCCACTTCTCTGATGGCCCCTGAGCCTGTTCCAGTGGTTTGGAAGACACCTGGAGCCCCCCTGCAGCCACACCAGCCCTATCTTGTGGCTGCTGGCTGGTGCAACCAGCAGCACCAGAGTCTCATCCACCCCCCCAGCACCTCAGCCCCGCCCCAACAACTCTTCTCTGGCTGAACTTTTGGATGCAGATAACATACATTCAAACAATATGTATACAAGTAGCTCTTTAAAGAAATGCCCTGGTGTCAGTCATCTCCAGCATCTCACATTAATCTGATGAGGCTGTCTAAATCATAGAGAAAGTGCTGGGTTTTACTTTACAAAGCACACAATGCCACACGTGTTTTTAAGTAGAAGTGTGTTTCTGCCTCTTAACTGCTGAAAACAGATACTTGCTGCTGGATAACAGGTAAATATTGTAATGTTTGTAGTTATTACTCTGTACTTCAACAGGTCTTTAACTCGATGGTTTGTAGGACAAGACAGCTCCACATTGAAGGTCACCTGGTGGGGAGAGGCAGGTGAGCACAGACTGGTACACAGAATCAGATTTGTAACTTTAAACTTCACGGTTCTTTCCAAGCATGACTCCCATGACGACTTTCTCCTAAATTTGAATAAATAAAAATAGAATAGGAAGCCTGATTTAAAAACAGGGCCCTGATCTGCATAGAATTTTCCTTTAGTGGCAGACTTAGAAGGCCTGAGGAAATATTATCCAGATGCATGACTTCTTCTAGCAGATGACAAAGCCTTTGATGTCACTTATTACTTGGAACTAATTCTGAGATTGTAAGCACGTATTTAAATATGCAAGATGCATTCTACCCCACGCAGCTAAAAAAAAAATAAATAAATGCCACCATACTCCTAGGGTTTTTTTAGATCTTGTATCCAAGTCTTCCTTCTAATTTGCATACTTCTTTCTTAGTAGATGTGCTGGTATAATGCAGCAGTGTGTGGGTTAATTGCTACCAAAGTGACACTAAAGCTACAAACTACCTATTCCTGTACTCTCACTGTCTGAAATTTCTCCTATTTTATAAAACATAGCATAGAGTTAAAAATAAAGTAAAATAAAATAAAATAAAATAAAATAAAATAAAATAAAATAAAATAAAATAAAATAAAATAAAATAAAATAAAATAAAATAAAATAAAATAAAAAATATACAGACAATACAGTTCATTTTCTATTAATTTGAAACAGAAGGTAGATTTGGGCAGGTAGAATATGTGCACTACCTAGGAAAATTTTGCCAATTTCAGCACTTTTCAGACTTTCAGTTAAAAATGAAACTAACAAAAACTAAAAGTATATACAAAAATTCTTGGCACGCACACACACACACGCACAAAAGAGCACCTACAATTCGAAATGTTTTTACTGAGCTAAGTGAATCTCTCATGGAAAATGTCCCATTTTTGAGGCTGGTAGAATGTCTGTACCTTTCAGCATTAAACAAAATAGCCTTCAGTAAAATTACTTTGAGAAGGGATGGTTATAAGAAATTGTTCTGAGTTTGTGCTCAGAAATCTACAGTAGACCTCCCATGGTCAGACTGAGATTTGGTTAGTCAAATGATTTCTTCAGTGGTGTTAGAGAAGCAAATCATATCAGAAATTCTGTCATAAAGGGGATGTAAAATCTGAGATAGTGATTGGAATGAAAGGCTGCTAATGCTGTAGGGCACAGCTATCTCTCGATGTAACTGTTCTCATTTCTTACTAAATAGTTGTTAACCAACCCGAGGCAGCAATGGATTGGATTTGATTCTGGCAAAAAATGAAGTTCCCTTACAAAGTCCACTTGTCAGAAATAGTCAGAAATAGACTTTTATCAGATTTTTCCAATTATTCAACATGAGTTTAAGTAAAAAATATGTACATTTGGACTTAGCATATAAATAAATCTCTAAGTTAGCCGATTAAAATAAATGAATCAGAGCAAGGACACTTGATATGTGACACTGTCGGTGGTAATGGCTAATAAAAAAAGAATTCTCAGAAATACAGGTTAGGATACTGCTTTAGATAATTTTTTAGTTTTTAAAAATAAAAGCTGCATAATATGACCATAACATTATTGATTACTACAATAATTGGTATTTTGTGTTTGACTTGTATGTCAATGAAGCCACTTTGGATTTCTAGCTGCTGCATGGCCACACCACATGGGTATTCTTACCTACTGATATACCAGAGTAATATGATTTCTTGCATTGGGTTAATGAAGAAACAACAATCTGATATCAAGATGAATTTTTTGCCTTTAGCTTGTGGCAGAAGGAAGTAGATTATTGGTTAACATAGCCTAGAAGAGGAGATCTTTACACTCCACAGTTTAAAAAACTGTAAATTCTGATGACGTATTTGGGTTTTTTAATGAAGTTTTCCCAATTTAGGAGCTATAGGTTTCAGTTTGGAGAAACCTTTGAAGTTAAATTAAAGCAATTAACTCTACATGAAGTTTTTATTTTAAATAAGAGAGGCAAAAAAAAAAATTCACTCCCAAACAAGTGGAGTAAATAGCTTCATCTAGAGAGATATCAGGAAATAATAAATATTATCTGTAAAAAGTAAGAATGCTCAACAACAAAGTCCTGTCAGATGAAGTAAATGTAGAGATGAAATAAACTCCTTAAAAACACATTCATTTTGAATTTTGAACGGAAAATGGAAAAAAATAAAGTACCTAGGCACATAAATAATAAGAACTGTAACTTTTATATAGGAAGATATTAAAAAGAATAAAAAATACTTGGGTCAGCTGTCCCCTGAATGAATTAATTCAGTGTTCAAAGATATATATGATAGGATAACAGTAATAACAATAAAGTAGCAGTTCTTTGAGGCACCTATGAAAAGGGTAAGAGACAACACACATGCTACAGCAGGCATGTATACCAGAAAATTGTGAAGCTGATTTTTTTTAATGAGTGGTCAGAAATTGGAACAGTTCCTCTGTAAAGATTTCATAATTATCATCCATGAAGGCACACTAAACTCTACTGGACAAAGCCCTCAGCAATCTCTAATTTTGAACTTAGCTGTGCTTTGACTTGGACCTGGTATAAATGGCTTCCAAAGGTTTGTTCCAACTTAAATTAATCTGTAATTCTGTGATGTTCCTTAAATAAGGTAATTGGTTTTCAATACTTATTAACTGTGATTGATTTAATTTCCTTGGACGTATGGGACTTAAAGAGAGTGACATCAGAAGTTCTTTAAATGTGGTATTTGATCTATGATTTGGTTTCTACATGTGAAATTCAAGGGCAAAATGGAAAAGAAGTGTCTGTACAGCTCTCTAGGTTCCTAGTAATGGGTGGCCTCATTCAACTGTGGAAGGTTTAAGGAGTATTATTTTGAGCTAAACTTAGACGGCATCATCTTTCCATTATCAGCACTTTTTCCCTCTCTAGGAATAACATAATATGCATCAAGATCTCCTGAAGTTTCTGGCTTGATCTTTACTTCGTAGATTTTAGAGGCATCCCATGCATTTTAGGATTTTTTCTTGAATGGTTTTGCTTGTTCTACTGTCAAATTTATTGGCTCCTTCACAACTTGTATTATGTTAGGTTTTAATGATGATGCAGATTTCAGCTTTTGCTGCTTGTTTGTTTATTGGTTTGCTTCTTCACTTGTTTGTTCATAAAGCTGGAACCTCCTTATGCTTTGTCTGTATGGCTGCCTCAATTTGATATCATCAGCATCAGAAATAAATTTACAAGTGCAGTTTTTTAGCCATCAATATCTTGTAAGTTTGATCACTGCAAACAGTTTAGCTCTGATGAATCCTTGCCATAGTACACTTAATTAGATGCTATTATGTTTTCTAATATGATTTTATAACAAGCCTTTTTTACCATATATTATTATTATATGTAATCAGGTAACTTGCTTATAAGTTTTTCATCGAGCAATATTTCAGCAATTTCTTTGTCAGTTTTCAGAGAGCTGATCCATTATGTAGTAGTACCAAGTAGAGATCTGAGTTTTCAGGTTTTTGGAACTGTCCTTTTGCGCCATTTCACACAAAACCATGGAGGGTGAGTGCCAGAAATCTAAAGCAACATGGTTACAGTCATAGTCTTTAAAAGGACTTAAACTCATAATAGTCAACCTGTAAGTCATATCACTGCTGCAGTGGATATGTCACATCTCAGAACTCTGGGTGCTTATCAGGGTTGCACATTTAGCAACTACATCATTTAATGATGTCATTTATGGAGAGTGTTTCAACAGTGTTGAAAATTAGACACATACTATGTCATTATTTCCAGTATTGTTACCAGTATAATTTTCAAATATATGTCAACAGGAAAGTGGTGAACTACTTTTTTTCTGCCTCTTCAACTACTTTACGGGCAGTGTCTCTCTTTTTAGCAATAGTATATTCTGATGATTTGCTTTTACATTTGTGGACCAGAAAGATTACTCCTTTTTACAGGGCACACTTGCTGAAAGAGACACAGCTCTCAGTTTGATGTCATCTGGCTACCTTTGAGCCAGTAACCCAGAGCCCTTTAGAACTGGCTAAGAAAAACAAACATCCAGGGCATATTCATCTAACCTCTTTCAGACAGCTACTTCAGGAGATTAATCACATTCTTGAGATCATTTGTGCTCTCCACTGGATATAGAGAGGGATTAAACAACTGACCCATGGGAAGATCATTATGCTGTGGGTTACTGAGTTTGGTCTGATGAATCCTGATCTTAGCACCCTGATTTTAGACATGAAAATAAGAGGTTTTTTATTATTATTTCTATTGTTGTTATTTTTGTTATTATTACTATTATCATCATCATCATCATCATCATCATCATCATCATTACAATTATTGTTTTTACTGAATTTAAATTTTAAGGCAAGGGATTACTTAAAATACAGATGCTCAGAATCGTCATCTCAAATCATGGATTATTATTGATATTCATGCTAGAAAAACTGAAATGAGGTATGATTCATAAACTGTGTTGTTGTTTAGCAAAATCAAATATCTCATGGTATGCTGAAGTCATAATTTTCTAGCACCCATCCTAGTTTCACTTTTTTATATGTTTGGTTCTGGTTTTTTTGATGCAACTTAGAAGGAGAATTTGAAGGTAACTCAGTGTAATTTCTAAGTTGACTGCGTAAATTTCAGTAAGTTCCTTTTTAATGTAGTATATCTTTGAAGTGCAATCTAGGTAAAATCAACAGTAGGGGATAATTGCAACACTGAATTTTCTATTAAATATAATATAATACATGTTAATTCTATCTTTATCTTTTACAATATTTTATTACTGATCCCTCTTTGACAAAGAGATTTACAAATGATGCTGTTCCATAATTTTTAATTGCATTGAAATAGAAATGTATTAATTTTCTGCATTCAACATAACTTTGAGTATCCTCTTTCCTCTCAGAAATTACTCTTTTCAGAGAATGAAGGATTCTCATAAGAACATTTTTAGTCATGATTATTACCTCAAGGCATATTTGCATGGATATAAAGTCTTATAAAAACAATACAGTACTCAAGATCTAGGAAAGATAATGTTTATAGCTAATAGTTAATATAGTTAATAAATATATAATATAGTTCATAAATCTTTGGAGTCTCCTTTCAGGTCATATATATTTTTTTCAAATTAAGCACTAAAAGAGTATGGAAGTACATTTTATTAATTTAAAAATGAAGCTATGTGGAAAGAATAAATATTGCCTGGGTAATGATACTGCATCTCTAGGTAGTTCAGCATTGCTTTAGGTTGTGAGAAGCCGTGTGGAACTACAGGACCTTGTTCTCTGAGATTGCCCTGCTTAAATCGCCATTTTCTTCTCTTTGCTTCAGGAAAGCGTACTTGTCATAGCTACATAAAAATTAAACAAAGCAAAATTAAGACCCTTCTCTGTGAAAAAAATAGGTAAATACTTTTATTAATTTCATAGAAGCCTTTGTTTAGCCACCAGAGTGGAGTAATTTCTGATTCAACTCAGGCTGATAGTGACTTGAGTGGCAGCTTAATATAAAGGTTAAAGCTATTTCATAAGGCATTCGAGAATTTCTATCTTTTATTTAAATATCATTTAAACATATATATCTTAAATATAAGACCAGTTAAACAATCTGAGATCACTATCACAGGTTATTGTTATCATTAGGTAAAAACATTTGTCGCACATTGAATAGATACTTCTGTGTTCAATTTAGAAATCAAAAAGTTTCATTGGTTTGGGAGGCACAAAAAAACCCAAACTAGATGATCATAGTGATCCTTCAATTTCTTAAATATATTTATCTGCTTCTATTGAATAGAATAATATAACAATATTCATCAAAACTAAATAGAATAGTTTAACAAAAATAATTATTCATAAAAATGCTGAAAAAGGTGCCTTCTTTAAGTAAAAAATCAGACTTGGGGTCAAGTGTAGTTAGACACTTTGTAAATTCCCTCTGTCATCAAAATGACTTTGGGTAATTTATTCTTTGACAATAAAAATATTAAACAAAACAGTAAAAGACCACCTAGCATTTCCTCCTGCCTGTAAGGTGATATAAATATATATTCTTTTATTTTTTTAATCTTTTTTGTTTTAATGGATTTAGGTGCTGACGGCATTAATATTTTAATTGTAGGTGCCTCAAACTTACTTGGAAGCATGATTCAGATCTAACAGACTGCAATTTTTTTATCTATTCAGCTCAACATTTTTTTCAATATAAGAAAAAACTCTTTGAAAAACATTTGAACAAAAGTATGACTCTATAAAACCTTCAGTGGAATATACAGATAGCCTAGGCCCATGTACAGTGCTATATTTCTTGGATTTACCTGTTTGTTTAGGCTTTCTCACACAGTGCTCCCATGAACTATGTGGCTTCACTCTCAAAGGAGATGAAAATAAAGTCTGAAGTTCTGCAGGAGCCAGAGCTACAGAAACTGTGGTGCTGCTTTATGAAAATATTATGAAATGGCTTCTGGTGAAGGTAATCATGACACTAAGTTTGCTGTTAGACATTTCGCTTAGTACTCTCCTGCTGTCTTCAAGAAAAAGATTAGTGAGAGTGGAGGAAAAATGTCCTGCATGAAAGATGTGTGTTGAGAGAATAAACATTCTCATCTAGTGTTCAGATTCTGTGAACACAGATATTGTAGTTTGGTTTTTCTTTAGAGGGAATTTCATTGTTTTCCTGTTTAGGGACATGTTTTCTAGGGTAGTAAAACAAGCATAAGCATTTGGGCTGTATTAATGTTTGTCACAAACCTTCAGTTTTATGAGAGGATCTGACAGCAAACAGGAGCACTATAAATTAATCTAAGGTGTATTCTCTACTTCTTTTCAGCCATCTCTGTGAACCTAAGGCAAACAGATGGCTGAGGATTTCTCTGAAAGATTAAGTGCTTCGATATGAACATCTCTCAGGATGTAATTTACATGCTATTTGAAGCCTGACTTTTTTTCTGTTGTTTCTTTTTTTCTTCACAAAAATATTAAAGCATAAAGCAACAAAAGCTGTAAGACATAACAATAGCATTTGCATCACAGGCTACTTGTTCCTAATGTGAAATTAAGTTTATTTACTCATTATACAGGCACTCATTATAGTTTCTCTTAGTATCTTTTTTTATCAATTCAAAGAAGTAATATAATATTATGATTCCTTAATTTTTAATGCACCTAAGTATGTTTATATGGGTTATAAAATCTCAGGGGTAGAAGTAGGGTTTTGATAGATTATGTTCTTCATGGCTACTTGCCAGCTGATCAGAGTTGCTGATTCCATCAATAATGTAAGTCCTTGACTACCATGATCCTGTATTTTTCTCAGTGAATCTACGGATACAAGGGGTGACAGAAGTTGCATAGTCTCTCCTGCAGCACTACCAGAGAGCAGTCTTACCTTCTAAAACACAGACAGAGAGACTGGAGGCTGGTTTCTTCTTTTGTGTGAAAAAGGAATTGTGAGATATTCCCATTCCTTTCCAAGAGGAGAGATTTGATTAATAAGGTGCTATTTTTCTTTGATAGTGTAAAGGCCTTCCCAAAGATTGATTTACTCTTCCAAATTTAATTCTTTGAATATGCCTAATCTAAAAATTGGCTTGGTATGTCAATTTTGTTAGCATAAATCAGCATTTAAATGACTAAAATATGTATGATTTAACACCTTTGAAATTCTTGAGATGGGATGTCCAATAAGAACTCAGAATCACAGAACTGGTCTGTACTTTACTCAGCAATGCTGTTCACTTAATAATGCTTGTGACAAGTTTACCTACCATGCTGTATTGGCTTTTGTCTTTCCTTCATTAAAACATTTATTCTTTCCTGGAGAAATTACTGCAAAGCACAAGTATTTACTTAGGATCTTCCTGGGTGGCTGGACTTAGCACAGAAAAGCCATCATGAGATAACATTTCACAATTAGAGTATTCAACAAACTTCCAGCAACATTCTCTTATTTAAACAGTCCATGTTTCTTCCACTTAGGAATAAAAAAAAAAAAAAAAAAAAAATCAGGGACAAACTGTCTGCATTCAAAAGTGGAAAATACTCTACAGATTGTTCTGATTTATGTGGTAGTAAAATGTTTGACTTACCAAGATTGTGTTGTTGACGTGTGCAACGTGCAGCCTGTGATCCACTATAATTATAAATCTTGGTCTGCTGCCTGCCTGGTCATTCTTCACCCAATGTCTCATTAGCTGGATGGGCTTGCTCAGATAAGTAAACTGCATTATTTACCTACAGAATTCCATAACATTTTTTTAACCTTTCAATGTAATAAATTTAGACTTCAGTATTTTCCTGCAGTATATTCATAGTCTCACCCAGAATTAAGTAATCTAAATTATGATAAAAAAACAATAAGCTAACAAGTTTTTTCCCATAATCTCAAGACAGGTTCCCATGCAGAATAGCTTGAAATATTTTTTCATTATTTGCCAATGAATTACATATAACTGTTCTGCAGCCATGGCTATCTATCTAGTTTTACATTCAGCTGTAGCACCTTTATTTGTGTTGTTTCCCTTCCTACTTTATGAGCTTTAATGGACTCAAAACAGAACATCTACTTCTTCCCCCCAGCTGCAAGGCCTACGATGGTTATAGAAGACAATTACACTGGTCTGATATGTGCCAGATTCTATTTGTTCTTATTTCATTATTTCCCAGGTCATTAAAATACTTTGATTATCATTCCAGTGTTTTACTGATTAGCAAAAAGAAGATTTAAGAAATAAAATAATAGGAAAGCAGATAAAAATTGGTTTGACTTGCAGAAGATTTACTGAATAAACTTGACTGGAGAGAAATTAAGAGGTGCTCAAAAGCTCTGATTGTTCAGCCATCTAAATTTTCTAAGTAGACAGATTGAAGCTGAGGCATTTGCATGTGGAAAAGATTTTCCTCAGAGAGTTGTTAGTGCCAAAAAAAAAAAAAGTTTGCTTCTGGTTTCATTTACATCAGTACTTCAGTGAAGTAAACAGAGAAAAGCATATAAAAATGGGTTCTATGCTGTCATTATCAAGCACCACCAAATTCCCTTTTGTCTTGTACATCTGCAAGTGTGCTCCTATTGAAAATAACTGTAAAATAACATAATGAAGGTCAGTGTTTTCTAAAAATTATTTATTGGTGATCTCCTGGATTTCCATTTTGAATGGATTTTTTATTTTTCATAAACAATTTACATTTTTAATAAATATATATTCTTCTTCATAGGTACAGATGATGGTACTTAGATTGTTTTGGAAAAGAGGTGAAAGATCTCGTGGGGGTGGAGGACTTGCAGACAAAATGTTGCTTTGTCATTAATTGTGATAATCATGTCTTCCCAAATGCTCACAATGCTTTTAGCTTGTGAAAATTCAGCTGAGAATTTACCTTCCCTGTTGAAGCAGGGTAGCTTTTAGCAGTGAGATTATTCTCCCTGTTCTTTGGCTATGGTAAGCCCAAATGATGAATTCAACTTTGATTCTAAGCCATTATTGTCAAAACACTGTCGTTTGGAAAGTAACAATCAGGTGACAATATCTTGCTACAGTAGTTCCTTCAGGCTTCTCTTGGCTGCCTCAACTTCACCCTATCTGAAAAATGGTGTATCATCACCTTGGCAAAGATTCCAGTTGCTGTGTTCCCAAGAATGAATGTAGCATTTGCATTCATTTTGCCTGTTGCTCTTGACTTGCTTTTTTAAATTTTAAATCTTTTTACTTACTCCTGATAGCTCCATTCCTTCTTCTCCATCATAAGCAGTAATGAATGTATTCATATCTTCTTTTCCATAAACAAAGAAGTGTGTATCAACATTATCAGTGCATAAATGGTTCAAAGGTGCTGAAATTCATGCCAGATGCTTCAGTGACTCACTACCAAATGGTGAAATGTCTGAAAGCTTAACAAGATATTCATTTTTCTGCTGGAAATGTCTTTTCACAAAGGCCTTTTTCTGTTAAGAGACATCATTGATCACAGTTTCTCAATATGCAGAATAAACGAGCTGAGCAGACTGCTCACAAAACAGCAATTTTATTCCGTTGCTTGTATTAAACCATGATTTTTTAACAGTCAATTTTTGAGAGAAATTTAAATAAGATACCTTTCAGAAAAAGATTCTTAAGAAAATGGTGTTAACATGTTTGGGGGATTTTTTCAGCTTTAAAAGCAAATGTTAGTTAAGACTTTGATTTTTTTTCTATTCCTTACAGTTTGATTAAAACAAAATCAGTTGTTGTTTGGAAAGAGAAAAGGATGCAAAATTCGTTAAATAATAAGTCAAAAGACATTTAGGCATCATTCAGCCTGACTGGAGGTTTAGTCAGTGCTGCAGACTCATACCTGTGCCTCTTCTGACTCATTTTTATTT
This sequence comes from Acridotheres tristis, assembly GCA_037013685.1. Lineage (NCBI taxonomy): Eukaryota > Metazoa > Chordata > Aves > Passeriformes > Sturnidae > Acridotheres > Acridotheres tristis. Next base: position 8,853,005 of record CM072885.1, read on the forward strand.
CACTTTCTACAAGATGGTGACTTATTTCAACCAAATTAATTCAGCAAATAGAGAAGAATTGTGAACTGTAAAATTAATAACCATTCTTTTCCCTGTCTCATCTGGTTTTCCCTCTGATATATGAAACACACTCATATTTTGAATAGACTTATGTCCTGAGACACAACATCAAATATCACATTGAAGATTATTTTTATTATTAAACACTCTGTCCCTTTGGTGTCCCTTAGGACACTTGGATAGTTGAGGCTGACTTCTGCTTACTTGATCACTAGTGGTGAGCTGCATGCTGTCTTGATTTCGGTGCATTTTATTTTTCAGTATTTTTTGACATGTGAAACTGATCATTAAGGCAAAAAATGCAGTGAGTTGAGAACACAGAGATTTTCTTTTTAATAATTGATGAAATTAAACGTCATAAGGACATTGACATTTTCTCTTTAACATGTGGATACCCACAGAAGTTACTGTACATTCTACATTAAAAAAGAACTTATAATTTATAATTTTTAATCCATTTATTCTGCAGATAATATTTTCAGTTCCCATGCTAAAAAGAGGAAGCAAAGTGGTTAGAGTCCCGTTTTTAAGCAGTACCACTTAGCTTTCAGGCATTACCACAATGATGCATTTTTGGAATATAAATGTTATGAGGAACTGTGGATCAAACAAAAGTTTTCCATGTATTGGCATTTTTTCTTGTAAAATTTAATGAAAATGTAATTCTCTGAACTAACAGCTTGATATAAAAGTCATTAAAATAGATGAAAACATATCCATTCATTTAACAAATCTTTAGAGCAAGAATTTAAGATGCTTTTAATGCTTTTCGCTCCAGCCTGATGAGTATTATCTTCGTTATACAGATGATGTTGTGAAGTCATGGATAAGTTAAATGTTGACTCCAGAGCCACAAAAATGAGACACTTGGAAACCCAAAAACTTAAATATTAATAGTTCTCTGTCTGTACTTCATATTTAAGTTAGTTTTATCTAAATGAATTAGTTGTTATGGATAATTGTTTTTAAAAGGCAATATATATTAAAATATTTCTTGATCTTTATATGAAAAAATTACCATCTGAACACTTTTTATTTGCAACAAATAATCTATGTGGTTCTAGAGAGACTGTATTCAAAAACTTTTAAATAATATTATGCATCAAAGCAAATAAGAAGCCTGTGTAGGAAGTATTCATATATTGATGAAAAATATTTTGTTTACAGTGGTCTTTGCTAATAACCAAAATAATATTTTCTTAGTTTTTTTCTTAGTTCTCTCTGAGATACTAGTGGAGATAATAGGAACATTTTCAGTGGTATTTTTACTGGATTGCTTAGGCTAATTGTTAAACCTGAGAGGCATGCAAATAACATTATATTTACAGAAAAAATAGCATCCAAAGTTACCCATACAAAGTGCTGCGAGAAGAGAGGAGAAAGGCAATATGGAAGCCAAGCCAAGTGACAAAAAAAGAATTGTGCAAAACTGATGAAAAACAACACAGGAAGATTAGAAATCATGAGCCAGCGACTATTTAGCAAGGGGTCATCTATGCAACAAGTTGTAATGGACTTCGATGAAAATTACACATGAACTTACACAGGAATTAAATGCACAAATTATTTATGTGCTTCTTAAAATATTTAAATGTTCAGTGCAGTATTAGCTACTGAGGCAATGCCATTAAATTTTGGATAAGGTGATATTGGAGTTTTGGAAGAAAAAATCCCTTCTCCCACGTGCTGCAGCACAGCTTCCATTGTGGGGCCTTCATTCAACATAATGTGAACATGAACCCTCTTGGGGCACTTCCTTAAAGCAAGGGAGGAAGAAGAGGCCCCTTCCCATTCCTCATCATTGCCCAAGCAAAGCCTCCATTGGCAGAGGCATTGTGGGTGTCTAAGGAAGGAAGAGGCTCAGGCCTTTACCATGTGGAGTTGACATCAGGGGGCCAGAATACTAATCTTGGCAATCACAGAAATAAAGAATCATTGAATAGTTTGGGTTGGGAGTGACTTCAAGATCATCTACTTCCAACTCCCTTTCCATGGGCAACTCCCTTTCCACTAAACCCAATTGCTCCAAGCATCATCCAACTGGACTTTGAACACTTCCAGGGATGGGACATTCATAATTTTTGCCAGAAAAGTTCTCTTGTTTCCTTTTCCAGAAAAAAAAAAAATCATGCAGTTTACAGTGGCTGTTTAAACACACTTAAAGCCTTTACCTAGCAAACATTTGGAAAGAAGTTCACTCTCAAGCCTGAAGGTATGTCCCATGTGAACATGGAATATGGAAGGATTAAAATATGATCTTGAGAATTGTCCATGAAGATGAACCAAAGATGAAAATACAAATGCTGTAAGAGAAACTATAGAAACATTGGAAAGGAAGGGAGGAGGTTAAAAAAAGTGGCAGATATTAATCACTCTCTACTTCCAAGAAAATTGGAAGTAGTATGAGACATATGCTTGGATTTATTTTGCACCAATTAAAGCTTTAATCTCAAACTAACCATGGAATATGTCAAGGTAGATTGCCACAGCTACAGTCAAGGTAATATCTGTGGAATTTAGAAGTCAGTTCATAAGGATGCTTGTAAGTCAAGAGAAATTGATTTTAGAACGAGTGGTACTCATACTGCATATCTATGTAGTTATACATTAGGTTATTTCTCACATTGCCCTCCTGACTTCCAGCATCTGTAGGGAAAATCCAGCTTCTCTGTAAATTGTATTGGTTTTAAAAGATCAATATAGAATCTGCTAAATTTTTCACTCCATTTAAGTGTCCAAGAAAATATATTTGACTTTTCCAAAAATCACATACTGTAGAGCTGAGCTTTCAAAAGGAGGTCCAGAAAGTCCCAAGAATCTCAGATAGAAGCATAAATCAATATATTTAGTATAATTTAACTAAACTACTGCCACCAATTTATGTTCAGAATCCCTTTGTCAGTTACTTGAAAAGAAACAGCCAAAAACTCATTGCCAAAGAACTGTCTGAAGAGGAATGAGATGGCAAAAAATCCTCCACTCAGTTTACTTATGCCCTTCACCATCTTCATTCAGTACAATGTGGTCACATTACAGAAATGTAAAAGAACATATATTCCTGGAATAATTGATACAGGAAAAAAATATTTTCACAATTGCTTTCCACTGAACTTTAAATCTAAATGCCAGGTCATATTTTGAAAGCTTTCCATCCTAAGTAAAAACTTCTTCAAAGTCCAGAGGATTTTGTAAAGCAGAAAAACTGTGTTTAAAATCTGAGGTCTGATCCAAAAGCTTAACAGTTCTTAAATGTATCTGATTAAATCATGGTTTATTTTTGCTGCTAGTATTTTTTCAAATTTTCTCTTCAATTTCTGAAATAGAAAGAAGGGGTCCTGGGTCCAGAGAGTAGAAATTGGGGTGGTTGTAGATCTTTAACACTCATCCCAAGTCAGTATTTGCAAGCAAACTGAATTTGTATTATCATATTATTATGCATTTGTATTGTGATTGTTGGAGGGTTCTTTTTATGTGTGTGTGTGTGGTGTTTTCTGTGGGGTTTTTGTGTTTCAGTGGTGGTGGTGAAGCAGGGAAGGTTGGTGGGTTTTTTGTTTGTTTGGGATCTATTTTGTGGTTTTATTTTTAGGTTTTTTCCCCTAATGATCTCTTTTAATTCTACTCTTTCGACCCATCTGTATTTTTAACCATATTTCCATTCTCTGTCATCACTTATATTTATTGCTACTGTCAGCCCAAAGGTAGTTTACATTTCTGCACTAAGAATTATTAGCAGAAAATTATCAGCTAATACTTCTTGAAGAGAGATATGTCCCTGAGGATTGAGATATCTTTTGATTTGTTCACCTGCATCTTAACTCTAGAGGCAGTAGTTTTGTTTGACATTGCTCGATAGAGTCCTGTACAAACCCTGAGCAAAGCTGAGACCGTGGCCCCAGAGCTTTCCTTGTTGCAGTCACTCATTACAGCAGCTGACAAGCCCTGCTTTGCAGAGAGAGGCTGCTGCATGGCTGGGAGAAGGACTGACCCATGGCATTGCTTCCTGAGCTTCCTTGCTACACAAACAGCAAAATAAGGAAGGTGTTATTAAACTGATTGGCCGCTTTTTCTTATTTTCTATTTAAGCTCCTATTCCAGAAGACTGGCTGGCTGTCATTTAAAACTGACATTTGATTTTCTGTTGAAGTGAATCCAGACACTCTGATAAATGCTCAGATAATGAATATAATACAAAATTTTCATATCAGTTTTGCAGAGACATTCCTGGGCTACTAAAAGCTCTGATTATTTTTGCATTCTGTATACTTAGCTGTTCTTCTTTCCCTTGTCCAGTATACATAGTTCTTCACTATATCTAATAACTCACTTTAGAGTTACAGGAATTCTCCTGCTATGAATGTCATATTAACCTTGGACCTGTTTTGAAAATGTTCTCCATCACCTTCCATACAAGGCTTGTGTACAGAGATTTTTTGCAGTGGATGTATTCAGCATGGAAGAAGGAAATTTCCTTGCCTCGCTATTGTATCTGTTCTCTTTAGCAATTTAATTCTGGATATCATGAGTGAGGAGCCTCCTGTGCAGTGACTGTACTACACTATGTTGGCCAGGTTATCTGTGAATTTAAAAAATGGGCTTCAGTTAATATTTTCCCATGAACCAAGAGTAGCAAAGCACTATGGTCTGACTTGATCAGAGATATACAGAAGAGCAACATAAATCATTTAATATAAAATGACCGACAGTGACAACAAACAAGCACAGATGTGAAGAGGAAAATAATTTTCCCCTTAAAAAATCCCCACCAAAATACACACACACAAAAGACCCTACCTGATAATCTTTATGATGTAAATACATAGATATTCTTTGATTATAATGCATTGGCAGGACTGGATATGGTAGTCTTCCTACCTGAAATTTGAAATTCAAAAGATATGAAAAAACATGATGAATTTTTTTGAACTTCAGAGCTTCTAAGCTCTGAGCTATATTTTTTTTCTCATTTTGTGTAAGAAAACTCACTGAAGGTGAGAATAGAGATCAAAAGATGTGTTCCTTTCCTCTTCAGTCTGGCCAGGATTTCTCTCTGCGTTTGTGAATAAAATAAAAAATCTTTATCAATTTGTTTTCCTATTTATATTTCTGATGCCTTATGGTAAAAATTCCCTACAGGTATAGGGTGATGGCCAGTGCATTCTGCCCTGAAACCACTCTAAATAGCCTGGAAAGAGCGAGGGAGCCTGGGGAGTGGAATATCATGCATGACAAGCCCAGCAGCTGCTCATAGCTGTACCGGGAAGAAGCAGGGCTGCTCAGCGAGATCTGTCTCATGCCATCCATTCTAACAAACAAAATCATGTGTCTTGGGTATCAAAAAAGTTTGGGTAAATATTGCCAGAACTACTTGGATTGGTTAATTAATAAGTTCTACTAACGTGCATTAAAACATGTAGCCATGATTTATATTTTTTTTTGTGCAGCCAAGAATCTCTTCTTTAAAAGGAAGTTCAGTGTGTTATTTTTTCTGATATTCTTGTGGGAATGTCTGAGCATGCAAATCTTTCAGATACCATGTAGAAAACTTGGTGTCTTTTCAGAAAGTCTTCCTGACCTCTTTTTATCCAGAATTGGAAGATTTGGGTCAACAGTTCTTGACATCTGCATTAAGGTTCTAGTCCTCAGGGAGATGAAGACTTTTGAATAATTGAATTCCTACTCTTCGTCTCCTCCAGTGGGAAACTACTAGGAAGAAAACATTTCTGATTAAATACAAATTGGAAAGAAAAGACAACAATTGAACCATAGACTTACAGTAAAAAACAATCCAGCCAGGCCTTTGTCACCCCCACAATAATCTTAAGATTCTCTAGTTCCAAATTATCGTAGCTTATTTACAAAATTAAACTAAGGATTCACTGGTATGAACACATACATCTTTCTGTGAATACTCACACTATTGCAGGAAAGCAGTAGTATCTGGTGCAAGTAAAGGGATATTTCTTCAAAATACTATAATTTAAAATATTTAAAACAAAATTTCAAAGTGTATCATTCTCAAAATGTGCTGAGTAAGTGCAAAAGGTTGATTATGAATGACTATATGAATAAAGCTAAGTAAGAATTTAAAAACTGCTACTTAAATAATTAGAATGCCCAAAAGCTGTAGTACCTCAATCTAAAACACAGAGTTTGAAAAAATCTTCTTAACCTTAATTAGAGCTGGTCATAACTTATATAGGATAATATTTGGTTTACATCTAACTTTTTATTATTTTATTATTTTTCTGATTTCTGAGTCAGTTGCCAAAAAATCTTTAATTGTCCATGCAAATGCTCTGGTTCCAATAGTTCCAAAGTTCAGTAAGTTTTTAAAAACACAGGTTTACACATTAAACCATCAGCTAAGGTATTAAATATACTATATCATAAATAATCATTCACATGATCTTTAAGGGCATTTTTAATGGAAACAGCAATCACAATTGCCTATAGTTGGGAGGACAAACCAGATGAAGATTGGTAGCAATACCAGGATTTTTTCTTTGTGCTCTTATGCTCTGATGTCTGTTTTGTCATGTAGATTAAAATTACTGAAAACAAAATCTCAAATCATGACACTTATGAGCATAGAATGAAGAAGAGCTGAAAATTGTAAAGCTCATTTATTTTCTTAGTTATGCAAGTCTCATTTTCTCTGAAGCACTTATATTCTACTGATGGGCAATTTAGAAATTTCTTAGATCATTTCTCGTCACTAATTGGAAGCATTTAATTTATCTGGGCAGATAAGAAATGTGGGAACTACATGCTTTTAAGACAGTCAAGAGCTAAGACAAAGAAGAGGGAGAAAAAAGAGACCTGTATTTCCTCACGCCAGCCTGAGACTTTGGTCTGCCAATTAATCTGTTTTAATTTATTTTATATCAGTAATAATTATATTTCTGTAATCTGGAAGGATTCTGAGATTCTAAATTTAGTGGTGCTTATAAAGCCTTTTCAGAGGCTTCGCTGGTAGATGTTCTAAATTAGCACTGTGTACTTACAAATATCCTATAATTTTTTTAAAGGTTGATAATTCCTGGCAGTATTAACTCACTATTTTCAAGAGAGAAATGACTAATTAATTTTCTAATACTGTAGAAGCACACTAAAATTAATAAGTCCTAATTAGCACAAATTATTTAACGCTAAAGTTTTGCAATGTTGTATATCAATATATTTGTCATAACATTTGTCATATGAATATCTAACTCAAGTTTTAAAAGGATTATATATCAAATAAGGCATAATATGGAAAATAGGGAAAATTGACACTACCGTTCATGGAAATAGAAGAACCAGGTGACAGATGGTATTTTCTCTTTTCCTTCCCATCATAACTCCCAGATGTTACTTCCAAGGAAAAAAAAACAAAACAAAACAGAAAAAATGACCAAAAAACCCCCCAAAACAACAAAAACAAATATATAAACCCCAAACAAATAAACACCAACCAACCAAACCAAATGAAAAATAAAACAAAAAAATCCAACAAAACAACCAAAGAAAAGCACTATAGTTATAGTCCAAACCTGAACAGTAAAGCAACTCCACCATTCTGAAAACCTGCTGCAGCAATGATTGAACAGTTCCTGCCACATGTGGTTTGCTGCAAACTCACTTTTCCTCCTTATTTAGACTCTACAAATCAGCTTTCTTTTGTAGCCTTTTCATCTTCTCACAGTATCTAATTTCTTTTGTTATTTTTCTACTGACTGGTAGCCTCTCCTAAATAAAATCCCTCACAGCTATCCAGTAATGGGTAATTGGTACATAAAGGAACTACAGATGGGTTTTATAATGACATTTTTAACTTTCCACGTCTTCTGACTTTTCCCCTCCTTTGTACCTTGAAAATTAGCATAATTAGTTGAGGTTTCTAAGGCGAGCTCACCAGAGATTGCAAATTTGATAAAATGAAAGGTGGAGTGACTGCTTTTTCAATACATATTTGAAATTTAGCAAATGCTCCTGAAAAGACCAGGACTAGCTGGAAAACCATGTAATCGATGAGGATATTCTAAGCAAAGAATAAATTAGGCTTGCAAATGGAGAGATTTAGGAAAGATGAACAGAAATATCTGCATTTGTGTGGTATGGCAGCACCTCCTCAGATGAGGTGTAAAAACGTGGGAGAGAAAGGGAAAACACAGATTTGGAACAAAGAGAGGGAGCACAGACTTCTCATAGGCAGTCTCAGCAAAGGAGGTGAGGAGGTCCTCTAACCTTGAAACCTGAAGTTTGTTTCTGAAAGACATTGTCTGGGAGTAGGATGAACCTAGGTAATTATCTTGGCTTCTACAGCTGATAGTAAAATACAAGAAATCATAAATATAATCTAAACCAAGATATTGGATACTAGAATTAAATGATGGCATATTTTCTTCTATTATACTTTTCTTCTATAACAACCTGTGCAGCTGGGCAAGGGCAATAAAGAAGTTGACATAATTTTGCTGAAATAAAAGCTCTTATTTTCACTTTAAGCCTGACTAGTATATAAAGATGATTTAGGTAATAACAAACTTTTATATTGTTCCTATTTCTCCTAAAGAAAGATATCTAAATAATTGTGTGTTAGCAAATAAGTCATTACAATGTCTAAATTCAAGCAGTTATGAAATCTCAGGTCTTGTGTATTTTTAATCCATCTCTAGAAGTCAGGCTTGTGCCTGACCCCCATAGTGGGTGAAGCCTACTCCTTTATTTATGAGAGGTTCTGCCAAGAAACAGTGGAAGGACAACCTGTGACTCGAGGAGGGCACATTTGCTTTTCAGAGTAATGAATTACTGGAGGTGGCTTCAGAAGAGAGTAGCACTGTCCACAGAGTCCTCTCCAAAACCGTTGAAAAATACCTCCTGAGTTTCTATGTATTTCCTTCTCTTGTCAATGATCGGCATGTAAACCATTTTTTTTGGGCACTTGTGTACCTAGAGGTTATTCTGAACAATCATGTAGTGAAAAAAATGAAATTACCATCACAATTAGCAAGAAAAGGCCATTTGACTTCCACATAGTAGAATTCTGATTATTTATTTTTAAATGTCAACTGTATCTTGTTTCCAAAGAATTATGCTATTCAATAAATAAATTAATATCCATTGCAGTCTCATCTAATTAATAAAACAAAATCCTCACAGAGAAGGAACATGAAAAATATCCATCTGAGAATGGGCTTTCCTTTTCCTAGAGAAGACCAAAAAAAAGTAATATTTGACTCCAGGTGTTTTATCTCCAGAAAGGAGTTCAGAGCCTTTAATAACTAGGTTACTTTTTAAAAAATTAGAAGTTAGTATGTTAAGAGCATAGTAAAAGAGCCTGATTTGGGGTTCTTTTGGCTTTTTTTAGCAGTTTTCATAGACTCTTTTTTGAATATTGTTTTCCAAGAAGAAGCCTTGCACCTTTTTTCTGAAGCCCGCTGAAGGACAATAAAAACTGCCTATAAGTTTTTTGTCAGATTGTGTGAAAGTGGTGAAATTTTTCACAAAATTTCAGAACCTTTAAATACTCTAATACTGGTGTGCTGCAAATTTTTTTTTTTTTCATTTTTATTTTTCTTTTTTTTTAATCAGTGTTGTCTATTATTATTTGAACTTGATTTTCATGCTTTTCAGTATTTCATTTGAAGTTCCATACCTTGGGACAAATTTGTTGGATCAAATTCTTAGCTTGTTCATGGGAACTAAGGTTTTAAATAAGATATTGTATGTAAGGAGATTCATAATTCTATTAGTTATCAAGATTTTATCTAGTCCTTTGCCCTTCAGGTTGTGAAGCAAACCCAAGATCATAATTCTTACACATTCATATCAGATGGGAAATAAAAATAATTCAATCTATAAGATGTCTTAAAATAATGAGTTCATGAGTTCTCTTGGTTGTTTTTTTGTTTGTTTTATTTAAAAGAATCTCATGACTTATTGTGCCTGGATTGTGATTTTTGATGTCTGCCTTTTGATAGGACACTTAAATATAGGATATTCATTAATTTTCTTCAATTTTCTTTCTAAAACTTAGCTGTCTAAATATTTCTGCCTATATATTCAGGTTCCCACTTAACTATCTGACCCCTTTCCAGAAAAACAATCAACATTTTACTTAGCACAATGCTATAACTTAATTATTCTTGATATTTTGGGGTTTTTTATAATAATGTAATAGTGTTCAACACTCTTTGAAAAACACTTCTTTTTATTTTTCTGTGTTGCTTTCATAAAGTTTTATGCTCTTCTTAAAATCTTAATTAAACATCTGCTAAGGCATTTTGTACTTCAGTATCCCATTATTGCTGAAACTATCAGGTGAAGAATATGGAAACACCTAGGATGTGTTTAAAAGTGGAAAGTATATAGATCTGCTAGGCTGGTAAGCAACAGGAAGGACTGCTTATGAGAACTGATATATATTTGTAGACAAAAAAAGTGTAGGATTAATATCATTTAGAGGATAGCACAGTTTAGACAGACAAAACAGAATAACTTTTTTTTAATTCACATTTTATTATCTGATCCAGCAAGTATTCATCTTAATTGTAAAATGTTAAAAATGCCCAAGGGGAAATAAACAATCTTAGTGTTGAACTGAAGTTACAAATTCAGCAAGCATAGTAGAGAGTGAGATTCATCTCCCTCTTCCTCTGCATGTGAAAGGGCTTTCTAATCTCTATAATCTTTCTCTGTTTATTAAAATGATATTTGATTTCGAAACTCTTCCTTTCAATGCTGGCAGTACAAGTATCCTATTCTTTATCCTAGCAGAGGAAATGGAGTTTGTCCCTTACTCTGACCACAGAGACATAGCCATACCTTTACCCTGAATTGATCTCACAGATAATCTACCCAACACACAACCCAGGTGCATTAGTAGAATCAATCATGCAGTTCAACAAGGGGAAGGGCAAAATTCTGCACCTGGGCAGGAACAACCACCTTGGGCACTGGTGCTTGCTGGGGCCAATCACAGGGGACACAGCTTTGAAGAAAATGGATCTGGGGGTCCTGGTGGGCATCTAGTTGAACATAAACCAGAATATACCCTTGTAGAAAAAGTGTCTAATGAAGCATTGCCCGCAGGTTGAGAGGGGTGATCCTTCCCCTTTATTCATTGCTCTTGAGGTCACAGCTGGAGTCTGTGTCCAGTTCTGGGCTCCCCAGTACTGGAGACACAGGGACATACTGGACAGGGCTCAGTGAAGGGTCACAAATGTGTTTAAGAGCATTACTTCTATGAAAAAAGCTGAGTGAGCTGGAACTGTTCAGAAAAAAAAAAGGCTCAGGGTGATCTTATTAAAGTATAGAAATGCCTGCAGGGAGAGTACAAAGAAGATGGAATCAGACTCCTTTCACTGGTGCCCAGGGACAGGACAAGAGGCAGTGGACACAAACAGAGATACTGAAGGCTCTGTCTGAACATCAGGAAACAATTTTTTTCTATAAGGGAGACCAAAGACTGGAAGAAGTTGCCTTGAGTTGTGAAGTTTACTACCCGGAGATGTTTATGAACTGATATGATCCTGGTCAGCTCTAGCTGACCTTGCAACAGCAGAGATTGGACTAAATGATGCCAGAGGTCACTTCCAACCTTATCAGACTTCTGTGCTTCTGCTCCTGTGAATTACTATTTATAGTTACAACATTTCTAAAATTTATTTTTCGACTGGGCCTTGGTTTGGGAATTATATCCCACTGATTTTGAACAGAACTTATAAAAATATGATGAAACTCAATCTTATATGCCCCAGCATCTAAACTAAGTAAGATTGAAATAACATTAAAATGTTTTTACAGTTGGCTTTGATTACAGTGAGGTCAAATTCTATTTGAGCAAAACAAATGCCTGGCAAATTATTTTTCTTTCTTCAAAATCCTGATTTCCTTAATGGTTTTCTGCAGTCCCTCCATTCACGTACCTTTTGAAAACTGATCACATATTATCAGAATGCTTAGATGCATGATCAAAGGTAACTTTTTGTTACTTTGTCTTAAAAATAAATATCAGTGCCCAGTATCTCTAATGTTCTGTTGATTTATGGTCCTCAGAACAATTTTTCTGTCTTGCAAATGATTCATTCCTAGTATGCATTTTAGGGGAAAGTGTTTTAAAACATAACCTTTTAGATTAAAAGCATCAATTAAATAAAGTAAATGTGCTATAATTACAACAGAGATAAACGTATAGGTCTCAGAGAAGATTAACTTAAAAGCTAACTGTGAACACTTAAATGTCAGTTTAATTATTAATACAAAATGTACTGTTTGTCACAGATGATTAAATATACCTCCTAGATAGTAGTTATTCCTGTGCAAATTGGAAGGTGCTGCATCTCTTGCTGTTTGATATCCTCCTGGTTATGTATGTAGTCTACTCCAGTGAAAGCTTCCTCTAAAGCTGGCTAGCCAGTCTTTATGCAATTTAATGTGTGGCAGACCTACTTTGAGTGTCATGGCATAAACAGGTCTTCCTATTCAAGCAGAAATTCATGCTGTGGATATTTCCATGGAAATGTATCAACCTTTAAATGTATGTTCAGGTCAAAAAATGTTCATGTTTATGTTTCATAAGCATTAGATGTCAGCATTTGAACATAAACTTGACTTCAGGGTGCTTGTTTTTCTGATGCAAGGGCATACAATCATATCACTTTTTTAGCCTCCATTTTACCAGGGTTTAAAGAACTGCACTCATTTAATACCAGCTCTTAAAACAGGCTTTGTGGTACTCTTGGTTGAATTTTTTTATCTGCTTTACTTTAAGTTATTTTCTCTTGAAGCAGAATTGCCATACTTGATATAACCAGTATTGCAGATGGGAGTAAGACCTTAAGGTCTTTCATAGTGACATTAAAATTTTTCTTTCTTTACTGAAAATACAAAGCCTGAAACAGTTTTAAATTGTCTTTTCTGTTTTCCAGAACTTTCTCGCACCAATGACTTCTAGTCATCCTGTAACAGATATATTTACCTATGTCCTTTTCTTTCCTTGTTTCACTCACCCTCTGCATTGTGGCATCAATTCCTGTTGTTTAGCCTTAAGTTCACAAGCTATTGAATTTCACTTCATTTCTATTATTACCATTCTCAAGGTCATCCAATTTTTCCTATATGGAAGAGAATTTTCAATTCTTTTCTGTACAGATGATGACTCCAATTCTTTTTAATCAGACAATCTCATTAACCCACTCTTCCACTTTGTGCCAAGGACATCAGATAGCATATTAAAAAGATTAACCTCATGACCAGTTCTCAAAAAGATCTCTACTTGTAAACCTTCCCCAAGCTTGTTCTGCTCTTTCCTGTGCTTTTCTATATTTCTTGCTTTTCAGCACTCCACAAACCCAAATATCTCAATCTTATCCAATTTTCACCAGTGTGTCACTATTTTAGAAATTTCACTGATGCCCAGATAGGTAGGATGCACCCAGACTCTAAGGAAAGTGAAAATTCAGTCTCTTATCAGTAGAAAATTTAGGTTAATCTAGACTAGTAAACTCACTCTTTCTCATGTACTTTTTACATCAATAATCAATAGATTAAGATAAACACCTCCTCTTTTTTTTTTTTCTCCTTTTTTTTCTCCTTTTTTTTCAGTATGGACATTAATAGGAGCAAAAAGGTTGGTAAAGTAATTTGAAAGATGAAAGGCCAACTTGGAGTGCTCCCTTGCTTTCTCTCCTCTTGACAGTGAAATATGTGGGAGACATGTAAAAGGGAATGCATGTGCAGTTTTGTGTACAGAGAGGTAAAAACTAATGACCTGCAAGAAAGTTCTGTTAGTAGCCTAAAATATGACAACCACAATATCTTTCTGTGTCCTTACCCTGATGTTCATCTTCTCTTTTTAATCCCATATTTAAAGAAAAATCTTTGATACATCCCCACCCTTTCCCCTTTCCACACCCCCCTTTTTTTCCCCTTCTCTCTAGGGGGAGAAGCAAGCTGAAATCACTAGTAGTTGCTACATCTTGGAAAATGTAATTCTTGCCTACTGACATGTACAGGTGCTCATATAGTGTAAAAGATGTGGGCCCTGCTAATATATGGATAAAAGAATACCTAGTCATAGCCAGCTAAACACATGCAAAGGGTCATTTCTTTGATTCTTTTGTTCAATACACTTTACCCCATGTGCTTTACTGGAAAAGAAAAAGGAAGGGAAAAAGCAAGCAAGAGACAAAACCTCAAACCTTTCTCAAAAATTGTGTCTTGTTCTGCTGAGGTGTTAACATTAAGTTTAGCTTAGCTCTGGCCTTTTATGAACCTTTGACTGCTTCTTACTAGAAGCAATAAATCATTACCATTGCAAACTTTTATTCTGCAATATTATATACATGGAAACTAGACTTGAAAGTCACATTGCAGACCAAAAAGAAAAGGCAACACTTTCAACCCAAAGACAAGACATTTCAACCAGAGTCATGTAATTTGCTGGTTTTGACTTCTGCTCTTTGCATACCACATCATTTTCTTTGTGCAAAGTCTCATAATATACTTTGCATCTCTTTCTGAAGACCTAGCCTTTTCTTCCCTCCCTCCCCACCTTGAATTATCAAAATTATTAAAAATAATCTTTTAACTAACCTCTCAACAATAGGAATAGTGTTGGATGTCATGCTTGTTCTTTGAATTACCATAAAGAATAGGAACATATGTATGAAGAAGTCAATTCCTATATTAGATTTTTTTAAGATGGTGTTAATTATTGTTTGAGCTGTGAATGGTGTAAAATTTATCTGCTGTACTAAATTTTTTTTCACTGATGTTGACATCTGCGTGCTTATGGACTTTCCTCTGACTACTTAAGACATTTGTTTGCCTGTGCATAAGCAACAGTAGCATTCAGAGAATTTTCTTAAGAAACTTTGCATAACTGTCCATTTACTGTATGCAATGCCTTAACTCTGTAAAATTAAATAAAGAAATAGTTATGTGAGTAGTTGTGCAGCAGTGAAAACTGCACAAACTCTCTACCTAATGCAGCTGTCATGACCTCTGTCAGCAGTGAGCACTTCTGTGCCCTGCAATGGAACACAGCTCAAGGGAAAAGCATGGCAATATCAAAGAAGGAGAAGCCCTGGCACAAGGTGACTGTAATCTCAGTAATTTCTTTAGATAATGAAAATTGCAAGGGGTTGTTTGTCCTGCACTGTAAAGGACAAGGTAAATAATTAAAGTACCTGCAAGAAAACTCTTTCGTATGATAAACAAAAAGAAAAGTCCTCCTTGTGATTTTTCTCCTTCTGTCTGCATGTTACACTTGTATCATTAGATTATTAACGTTAAATACTTGTGACCATTAAGTGGAGTTTGGGAAAAACAACTTAAATGTGCTTTTAAAATACTTCTTTCTCCTCCTGATGCTCCCTGAAGACTTCATTTTCCCTCTTCCACACTAGTAGTGATCATTATATAGCAGATTGATGTTCTTATAAAAACAGTAGTACGTTTGGTGTCCTTTTTAGAAAGCTGTGTAACTATAAGCAATATTTCCAGTAATTACAGTGCAGTTGGAGGAAAGGTTGAAAAACATGGCAAAGCATATACAGAAAGGGATGTAACAACAATCAAGCAGATAAAAACATCTTTTGAATACAGTGAACTTTTGAGACCCAGTCAAATCTATGCTCTTTCCTAAAGGGTAGAGCTCCAAAGGACTATTTTTTTAACATTTGTCATTATTTGTCTCATCAGTGTTATGGAACTGAACCTGCTGTTCTCACAGATGACCACACAGCCCTGGAAATAGCATTACTTTTCTTGTCACTTTTAACTACAAGACAATTAACAGTAATGAGTTTAGGAACATTCTATCTCCACAGCTGAAGAGAGTGATATATTTTTTCCAGAACTTGCTAGAAAAATCTCGGAATCCTGTCTAGGGATATTCAGTGTATTTTACCACAGTTTCAGACAAACAAAGCCTTTAATTTCTTGCTTCTAATAGTGTAGTAAAATTAGGAGTACTTGCAAGAAATGGAGCCAATCCTGACTGAGATTAACTCAGGGTATAATTTTACAGAAGGCATATTGAATTGGACAGTCACAGGTAAAAGAACTTGCCTAATGTAGTAGGAATGAGGTAATAAACTGCATTTACAGGAAATTTTTCCACTATAAGAAAACTTCCATCAAGGCTATATTACAATAAGTCATAAATATGTTCTAACTTTTGGGAAGAGAGAATGGAATCTTTAAAAGAGTTTTTTTAATTAGGAGTTAAATGTTTGAAGTAAGGAAAAGCATTTATACTAAGAGCATAAGCAGCTGTTTTGGCTTGCTTCTGTTTATGCCTCTGGAAATGTCTAGCAAGCTTGCAGGCAATGGAAGGAAACAAGATTTATAATAGATATAAAAGGCAAAGTTCCACCTTCAAGCTTGAGGGCAGGAAATAGGATTGTGGCTGAGCATAAATGTGCTTCACAATTCGAGCTTCATTTCTTCTGGTACAGTCCCATGGCATCAATGTGTTGTAATCTATGGTGGAGGTTACCTTGTAACTAATTCCTGCAAATTGTGGGATTTCATTTAGGGCTGAGTGTATAAGGTTGCTGAACAGATCTCTGTGTGCTTCAGAGGGAAAAAATAATAGTTTTTTCTGTACCAGAATTATCTGATGTTTTATCATCCTATAAATTATAACTCCTTCTGCAGACTGAGTGCATGGGGATAGTCCATGGTTGCTGGGCTCTGTACAGGGCTCACAAATCATGGTCGTGTTCAGACAGTGTAAGTCTGCATGCAGGACTAAAGGGAGTCAGTGGGATCTTTCACTGATCAATGATTTGCAGTTGTAGACTTCTATGGAATTCAAAAGCCACCTCCTGGGTGTCTCTTTGGGGAAGATGTCAATCCAATTAACTGTTAAGAGGTTCAGCACACAAGAAATGAATGTGTTTAATCAGCCTTATTTTGCTAGCACATACAGCGTCTGTGTTTTTCTATTTTTGCCATTAATTAGGAAGCATTTGGTGATACAGGGTATGCACCATTCAAATTTGCAGCGATGTCTGTTGGCATTTTTTCTGATTTTTAAGTTCAAGTATTGAGACATATAAAAATAAAACTACAGATGGATGTTTAAAGATAAATACTAATGTCTTGATAGCTCTGAATTATTAGCAAAAGTCATGTCTATCCTTAATGGATGCTTGAAATATAGAAATAACCAATTAGAAAGGTATGAACTACAATACTTTTTTTCCAAAAGTACTTCAAAATTTAGATTAATCACATGTATATTATGATTATATAATAACATACTTCCTACCCTAAATAAGCAGAATGAGGAGGCAATAGGAAAAATACAGCATGTTCATAAGTCAGTGATAAAAAAAGACTAATTTTTAATTTAATTCTCTATGTTTTATAGCTTCAATGGATATATGTTAGTCAGTCTTGCTGAATTAATAATAAAAATGGAAAATTGGTATTTAGATTAAAAATATATTACACTTAAAGACATTATGGTCGTTGAAGTGTGAAATTTTATTTCACTTGTTCTCATTATCAAAATTCTGAAATGTTTCAACCAGCTTTATTGCTTCATACATTGGCAAGGAGATACCACACTTTAAATGTTAAGCTATATTCTTAACTGAGGTATCTTTGGAAGAGATTATCAATGAATACTGTGTTTTGAATACCCTATTTGGAACACCACGAAGAAGCAGCATTGGTCAGGAGAGATAGTCATCAGAGGAAAGAGGCCTTTGCTTTTATGCCTATAACTAAGAGAAACAATAACTTCTGTTCCTCGTAGATCTGCAAAAGAGACCTTATATCTGTTTTCTGCAGTTTTCTGCAGAAGTAATGTAATAACTTTATCACAGCTAACCTTAAAACACTAAAGGTTATTCTAGAAGGCTGTTTCTGCCAAATGACCCCCTACTTTTCAGAAAAAAACCAAACCTCCTTGCAAAATCACTCTAGCACAGAAGAATAGGAAAATGTCATCTGAGGGAACATACTCGAGATGGAAGTGAAGGTAGTTACTGAGATTTTCTTTAGTTCAAGTGCAAGGATAATCACTGTTCTTGTGAAGGTGAAGCAATAGTTACCTTGGATTGGAAAGAATTTTTTAAAAATGTTGAGGTAGAAAAGCAGCAGCTGCCTCTAACCTTGTATTCTCCCTCCATCTGTATCCAGAGACATTACTTTGCAGAGAATTTCTGCTCATATTTATATCAGTAACAGAAAAGTTGTATTCAGATACCAGATACTTGACAGATCTTCCTGTTTGCTTTCATCATTGATACTAGAGCTGAAATGTATAATTTTATATATATGTATATAAATGACAATTTATATAATTATAAAATGAACAGCTTGGTAACCCCATAGGTCCTTCAGGAAAAAGTGCCCAGTATGGGAGCAGGAATGACAGCACCAGCCAAATTCTTATCAGGAGCCTATTCTGGTGTAGGTCCTTCCTTTAGGGAATATTCATCCATTGTTCCTCCTCCATGGGCTCCAGTTTGGATATCTGCTCTGGTCTTATTCCCTCCGTGGGCTGCCAGGAAGGCCTGCCCTGGTGGCTGGAGTGCCCCTTCCCTGACCCCTGATCTGTTTGTGCTTCTGCTGTTCATGTCACACAGGTGTGTATGGAAAATAAACTAAGCAATTCCTTTAAAAAATATTTTCTATTTCTATTTCTATTTCTATTTCTATTTCTATTTCTATTTCTATTTCTATTTCTATTTATATTTATATTTATATTTATATTTATATTTATATTTATATTTATATTTATATTTATATTTATATTTATATTTAGTTATAGTTGTTATAGTTATATTTTTAAAGGAAAATAAAAGTCTGTAAGGTATGGGGAAGAAACCGGCCTTTTAGAACTGATTGAAATAGTCTAAAAAGTGAGGGTACAGCTCTAAATATCATGTACTCAATGTCATGGTAAATTTCATGGTAACAGAATTCAGCATTTTCTGTTAAGTCCTGCTTTCTTCCATATTTTAATGAGTATATATATTAATTTTGAAGTTAAAGTTCTTGGACAAAATTACACAGACTTTAAGGTGATTCTGAAATATTTTACTAACAAAATCTTCAGAAGTTTGAAGATAATATCTTTCCTGTGTTTGCACAATTAACATTTCTGAATGGCACCTTTCTACTGTTAATGTACAATAGAAGCACATGGGGATTGAAAATTTTAAACAAAAGTTCTGAGCTGAGGAGAGAAACTTAATTTTTCAGTTCTTGATTTCCTAATTTGGGAGGTTTTTTTTCCTACTTGTCTTAAGGGTCTCTAACAGCCATTACAGTGAAAAGAGAAACTTGAAGAAAATTGCAGAGTGTGACAGACTCAATCACTACCACAGTGAATCAGAATGTGCCAAGGTGGCAATTCCCTCATGCTGAACTCTACTATTGATCCAGACCTGAGTCAAGGAAAATGCATAAAGCCCCTTACACAAACTCCAGTGGCAGGCAATCAGCAGATCCTGAAAACCAATTCAAAGTTACTTGTTTCAATATAAACCTCAGAAACTGGCCAGCAGACTGTTGGAGTGACAACGTGTCACTTGAAGTTTCAGCTTTTCAACCCACATTTGATCGCTTCAGTCAGTGGAGACAACTAATCAATTACCTGGCATGAATAATGATGGACTATCAGAAACTTTCTTCAAACTATTATTCGGCTGCTGAACTGTGTTAAACACGACATTGGTAATGAATGCAGTGTCATGGTTTGGAAGAAGTGTTGCTTGCAGACAGCAAGGACATTTCCTTTGCCCAATATACATAAATTTTATCATAATTCACTCTACGTGTGACTGTGGAATACACAGGTCACTACAGGAGTGAAAGCAAATCAACAGTAGAAGTCCAACATGGTCATATGTAGTCCAACATTTTAGTGGTCTAAGATAAACTTCAACCACCTGATTATGAGATCAGGGAAAATACTACAAATTTTTATAGGAATTTTCACAATATTTAAATGGGATTTTTAATATATTAAAATATATTAATTATTATGGATAGTTTACTTGCACGTGTCTGCAGTGCAAGATTTTATTTTCTACAGGTATACATATATATGGTATATTGAAACACAGTATAAGGAAGGGTGGGACTTTAAAGGCATTTCAGCAATAGGATAGCTGTATCTAAAGGATTAGGCACTGGTCATGTGGACATTGTCGTGTCACAGTGGAAACAGAAGATACCTCATTTGAATATTATCTTGGGGACTTTCATTCCAGTGCTGTGTGTTTTTCTGTCTACAGGAGTTTCTTAAGACCCATCTAGAACAGGTCATGTCTGTTACATATGTGCACCAGGGCAGCTGTAGAAACAAACAAACAGCTGTCACACTAATTTTCATTCCACCTAAAACATGACATAGCAAATGCACAGATGAAGCTATATATGCGAAGAGATGCTGAATGAGCCCACCCAAATGTTAAAATTACAATAAAGAAAAGAAAAATCGGAGCTCTTCATAGACATTCACAGAATAAGCAAAGTAATCTTAATCTATAATCCTTGTGTGATGTAATCTGCTTTAGTCCACGGGCAGAAATCATGCTAGGTCAGCTCATCCCAGTTATGCTTTAGGTTTATTCTTTTCAATTCTACTAACTGAGAATTAAAGGGAAAAATGAAGTGGGTGAGACTGTGAATATTAAAAACCTTTATGCCTTTGATACATTTAATAATTTGAAAAATTAGTAACTTGGGGAAGCTTTTGTGAAGAAAACAAAGAGATTTTACTAGCTGTATAGTCATTAAAACTTTTTTTTTTAAATACGACACTGATAAAAAAGAGTCTGCACAAATGTGTTGCTAACTAAATTAGAAATCCCACCTTGTCCATTCGTTTGCTTGAGGAATGGTGGTTATCAGGTATAAGACCCCAGCTCAGACAGGAAAAGTGTGTGAACTGGCAGCTGTCCATAGCTGGGTTTATGTGTGAGAGTAGTGTATGTGGCAAATGGGTTTTGGATCTGGACTGGCTAGCCTTTGTATCTTTTTTGTTCACTGCTGCCTATAATTTAATTGCTTATATTACTGACAGTTTTCTAAATTAAAAAGGACTATTTGAAAAAATGCGTAATGAAGTAAGGTATAACACCGATATATTCCTGCCCTGTAAGTAAAGGGTTTCTAAATAAACATATCTTGGATAAGATAAACCTTATATAAAATGGTTATGTTGTAAAACAGTATGTGGAATTGAGTTACTCTCCTGCTATGATGAGTTGGAATCACTGATTTTGCAGTCTGTGTTCAGTATTAAGGGCTACACGGAATACTCAGCTGTGCCAGGGTGGATATGAAGAGATTAGAGAGACTAATATATCACAGACTAACCTCTTTGCTCTGGACATTTGCAGGGACACAGGCAATTCTCATTCTGCTGCTTTCTGGAGCCACTAGATTTCAAAACAAACTAAAAGAAATCAAGATTATAAGGAAAGCTGAAGTTCAAGGTAAGCAACTCTTTTATTAGTTACAAATTTCCTTGTTGAGCTGATTTTCCATACTGAATTGTGAATTTAATACCAGCTATAGCATTTTAGAAAAACAAAAAGCACATCACTGGTTTAATATTTACAAGCAGCAACTAACTCATTTTTTGTTTTATATCTCCTTAGTGGAATTTCTGAATTATACTTTTGACCTCAACTTATTTGAATTGTGATAATAAAGGTACTTCCAGCTAAATGGCAAAATTTAGAGAATTATTAGGAGTTGTTTATTCCTTGAAAAATATCAAAAGTTTCTTTATCGATACATAAAAATAACATTCTAGAAAACTGATAAGCCACACAATTTTTATTTTCAGATAATCATATAATATGTTAAAGGGAAATGTAGTCTTATATAACATAATCTTTTATCATAATTAATTTTTTTATAAAATAGGTTAATAGTAGATAAGAAGTTCTAATTAAACAACACTTGTATGGCTTTCTCTCTTGTCCCAACGGGAGAGATAATCTAGTTTATTTTCTTTATATTTTAGAAACACATACTAAACTGCTAGGGTTATGCTAAAATTTCTGATTCGTGTGTGGATGACCCTTTTCTGGCTGTGTTCTCAATCAGTGATATCAGGAGTACTGCGAGGAGCTTTAAAACATCATGAATACAATCTCTAAACAGTTAAACAGCAATTCCACACTATGGAGAGAGGGTTGTTTCCTAGAGGTGTTAATGAACAGTGAAGTAATTGTATTTCAAATGTCTACTTGAGGAAGGAAAAAGAAAGAAAGAACAATTTTCAAAGATGAGAGTAAAACCTGAAGAAAAATAACAACTTCAATCCAACTATGGCAGTCTTAACTGTTGTGCAATACTCTGTGTAAGTGTATAGAGAAGGGAACAATCAAATTACTCATATTGCTAAATGCTCCTGTTTTGCATTGCTAAACTTCCATGTACGTAGGAAAAATGGTCCTAAAAATAGTTTCAAGTAAGTTATTTTGGTCTTTTTTGGAAAGTCCTGTGAGCCTCGTTGCTGAAGATATTTACTAATTCTAGAAATTTCTAGGTCTTAAAAATATCTGGTGAAGAGTACTCCACTTGCCATTTATTAATTTTTTAATTAGTAAATGTGAGTCAAAAATACAGTTTTGACAAAAATTTATTAAAGGCATGAAGCTTTATACTACTTATAATTAATTTACAGAAATAATTGCTTAAATGTAGGCATAAAATAAGAATTCTCAAATAGAGATCTATAGAAGCCAAGTGACAATAGTGTGAGTTTAAAATTGACTAGGACTTTGAAACTCTTATTTTAGTGTTGTATATAAGCCTCTTCATGCTGTAAGGGAAATTTTATACCTATGCCTACAGGGTTTTGTCCAAAAATAGTGATTTTTAGTAACTGGGCTTTTGTGTTGAAATATTTCTTTATTTTTGTGAGAATAAATAACTTCTCAAATGATATCCTAGGCAATTTAGGGCAAAAATTCAACAAATAAGGCAAGGTGATAGTCATTTGGTATTCGTGTGATCCTCATGACAGCAGAAAAAAACATTTCTATCAGCTGAATAATTCAGCACCTCATAGATTTACTAAAGGGAAGTAAGTGAGTCAGGAACTTCTGGTGAGGAGTTTGGAAGGGACTTAAATGGGAAGGGATTTGAAAAAATAAAATAAAATTTAAAAATGGAGCTAGTCCTTAGGGAGGAACTGAGTCAAGAGTATGGAAAGATAAGAATACAGAAAGAGCTAAATGTTCAAACTCGAGACTGTTGGCAGTTATTAAAACTTGGCCTTTTAAGAACTTTGATTTGTTGCTCTTGAGTTGTTTCTGGAAGGAGGTATCTTCAGTGAGTGGGAATTTTGGCGGTATTGTAGATTTCCTTAATTTAATTTTATTTTGTGGATTTTTAGGTCCAGAATGATATTGGGAGAGAGTTACCTCTTTAACACAGAGGAAAACATTTGAATGTATAGAACTCTTCTTCCATATTTTGCTGCAAGCAAACTCAGAAAGTAAACCAGTGAAAGGCCTAAAAAGCATCTAGATGATATCTTACAAAGATGAATCTTAGATTTCAAAGTCACTTTTCTAGGTCAACAGAAAGAATATAAAGGAGAAAAGAGAGCATCCATTTATTTAGCATAGAGCTGTAGATACATATTTCCTCTTAATCTTTGCATAATTCCATTCTTTTAATGATAAAAGCTTTTTTTCCCCCTTCTCTACAGTCATAGGCATAAGACTATGAAAGACACTGTGGTAATGGGCAAAGCTGAGAACTCAGTCAGGTCATACCCAACCACTCCCATCAGAACCCGTGGGGAGTGCTCAGCTGCTCTTTGATTCTCTTTGTGTGCCTTCTGAGTTAGAGCTGATTATTTTTACTTTTATTTTTGTAAATGTAGTACAGGTATTAAGGGAATTTTAGATAGACAAAATGATGACTTAAAGATACTTCAGGGCAGGGGAAGAGGAAAGATGAGATGAAAGAAGGAAGAGGACCCATGTGGGAGGGAATATTTGCTTGTTTTAGCTAAAATTGTAGATTCATCTCTCTTTGTATCCTCATAATTTCTTTGTGTGAATTAGTCCAAAGGACTTCAGGAACTGTTAAGAAACTTAATTAAATCTGCTACTTCAAGTATCTCTGTGCTATATAAATGAACTTTGTCAAAGTGGAAATTCTCTTTCAGCTGGTGAGCGTTTATCTGAGATGTTAAAATCAATGGATGCAATAGAAAAAGAACAAATTCCAAGCCCAAATGGATGAAGTTTATTTTAAGCTGAATGAGTTTATAATAATAATTTAAAATTCTTTATGAGTTATTTTTCAGCTAGTTTCTACACTTTATTTGACAGTAAAGCTGGTAAGATAAATGGGCTGGGTATTTACATTCATAGTGTACTTGCTGCTGTTCTACAATGTCTAAAGAGACTGTATTTTGTTGATTGTGCAGCTGAATTAGATCACAGGCATGTTTCTAACTTTGGTGCTATATTATTGCAAACCAGCAAGTTTTTTGGCAGCATTCTATTGAATTAGAGAAATGCAGTGGAATCTCCACCCTTAGATATATTCAAAGGCTCTCTGTACATTCCCTGGGCAATCAGCTGTACATGGCCCTACATGATGAGAGGACTTGTATGGGATTGTCCAGAAGTTCCTTCCAACCTCAGCCAGTCTGTCATTCTGTGACCATGAAAACCACCAAATTTGTAAATATATACTTCTTCAGGCCTATAAAAGGCTTGATAATTTTAAAGAAATAGCATTTGAAACAGTTCTCATACTCTACTTCCTCCATGCCTCAAGCTGTTACAAAGACTTTTCTTTGAGGCTTAGAAACAGTTCTTGAACGTAACTGCAAATGTTATTTGCACTGGATTTGTCAGCCAGGGGCTTGTACTGTAAAGGAAGAGAGCGCTTAGGAAAGGCTTATAAACTTTACCTTTCCAGTATACACTAAAACTGAGATTCAGCTGAAGACATGGGGACATCTAAATTTCATGAAAGCTGACTCTGTGGCTTCCCACAAAGCCGTCTAATTTTATGAGGTATGCATTGCTCCCTTAAGTTATGTGCCCACAGGTAGGTATGTTTTGCCATTAAATGTGCCTTATGGTAGGGATGGCAGATATGGCTGCGAATTTATAAAATAAATTATAGATCTTTTATGATCTCTTTCTCTCTGCACTGGCAGCTGAAGTCTTAAGTAGCATATAACACGTTTATGTAATTGCATCCCATCTGTTATTTACCTGATTCCCCCTTAATGGTTTATGGGAGTCTGAACACTCAGCTCACATGTACAGTTTGTTTGTGGGTACTTAAATGCAGGCATCCTTTTAACTTAGTTAAATCCTGCTCTAGAATCCAATTGCTTAGTGTGAAAATGATGGTAAGGTCGCTGAAAATCCAAATGCTTATTTACAGAGTGCAAAAGCTGTTAAGAGCAGTGGACCTTGGGATCCAGGGGAGTTTTCCTGCCATGCCACTTGAGATAAAGCTACTGTGGTTCCCTGTTTAAAGTCCACCCAGCAGCAAGGCCAACCATGTATCATCAGTAAACACACGTACACACACTCAATTGTTCCCTGAATAAAGACACAGCGAGCAGATAAAGTTGTGAATTGCAAATCATAGGAAATCACGAGATACTTTTTTGCATCTCACAACTAGGGTATGTGAGTTTTAAAATGCTTAAAATCATTCATTACCACCATTAGAGTAAGATGTGTCACTATTCCCATATAATAGATAAGAAAGCCTCCTACACAGTGGTATACAGTTAATCACTAGAAGTGATTAACTTCTAGTGGCTACCTACAGGTATAAAAAAAATCTCTTTAACAAGGGGAAGTCTTGGTTTCTTAAGCTGTGCATTCTCTTTTAGGTTTAGCAACTTGTTGAGGAAAAAGGGACTGCTGCATTGCCTGATTATACAAGCTACTGCAACACGCCAAATTATCTAAAGAAAGTGGTATTAAGAAAATGGTATTGTAAGGGTTAGAAAAGTCTACTGAATATAGTAAACTTGGGGGTCTTGGAGTATACTGAGTTTCATTGCTGTTTATTTCATTACAGTAAAACTTCAGCATATAGGCAACAAATTATAAAAATATTTTTTTTGTTTGCAAAGGCACTAGATGTTTAATAAGAGAAGCTCTCTTTCTAAAATCAAGATTACACCGTGTGGAATTGTACTGCTGCAGAAGTTGTAAGAGGCTAATGAAAGTTGCCCATGACAGTGATAAGTATCACATAACCAATGATAATTTATATTTTATATTTTCAAGTACTGGATACTATGAAGGATATCCTGTGTGGTATTAGAACTGTGATAACTGAGAGAAAGGTATTATTCATTCCTGGGTGCTCCTCCACATGGGTACCAATGACACTGCCAGGGAAGACCCTGAGGCTAGCAAGAGTGACTAGAAGGCTCTGGGGGCAATGGTGAGGAGCATGGGAGTCCAGGTTTTATTCTCAACACTTCTGGTGAAGAGGAAAGGCTTGGGCAGGACTATATGTGCATTTCATGAGATCCCAGGTATGTCTGAGGTTTAGTGGGGTCCCTCGTGTGCCTGTTGTACTGAGATGGATGGAAAGAACATCTTTAAGAAAGACAAAGGTAAAGAGAAAGGGAATTGCTGCTGATGTAAAGGAGCAGCTCAGTGTGCATGTCAGGGTCAGAGGAGAGACCAGTAAGCATGACATTGTGGCAAGAGCGTGTTACAGACACTCTGAATGTGAGTGAAAAAGTAGACAGCCTTCCTTATACAGTTGACTAAAATCTTTGTATTACAGACTCTGCCTCTCATAGTGTATTCAAGGTTCCCTGCCACCTGCCAAAAGGGTAGCACAGCAGGACACGTCCCCAGAAAATTCTGGAGGTTGTCATGTACAACTTCATAATACAAATGTTGTGTGTGACAAGCAGAGGTGATGTTTACCCGGACTTTCATGGCCTCTTGTTGGGGATCTTGTCAATAACAGGCAGGCTTGGTCAGTGACCATGAAATGGCAGAGCTTAAGATCCTGAGGGGATTTCCCAGGAAGGCAAGAAACAGAACCCAGACCCTGAATTTCAAGAATGTAGACTCCAGCTTAGTCAGAGAACTGGGAAGTAAAATCTGGTGGGAAGCAGTATTGAAAGGCAAAGGAGCATATGAAAGTTAGTAGATCTTTAAAATCAGTCTCCTTGAAACAAAGCAATGATCCATCCTAGTACTCACAAAAATTAGTATATATATCCAGAGTCTATCTTGGATAGACTTAAACAAGGACCTGACTGGGGTCCAGTACACAAAGAACATTTATAGAAGTGAGAGCAGGCTTAGGAGGAATTTAGAAACATTGCTTGGGTAGGTACAGATGGTGTTAGGTAGGTCAAACAGCGGAATATGATAAAGTCAGTGATCTGAGTAATCTCAATATACACAGATCCACAGGACTATAAGGGATGCATCTGTGAGTACTCAGAGATTTGGCCAATGTCATATGAGGTAAGTCTTAGGTGTCCTTGAAAAGTTGTGGAGATTGGGGGGAGTTCCATGATGACTGGGGAAAGGAAAATGCTACAACCATCTCCATAAAGAACCAAAAATGATACCAGTAAACAAAGGGCAGGTCAACCTCACCTTCGTTCCTGGAAAAATCATGGAATGAGTTGTGTTGTAAAACACTTCTAGACAAATTAAGAGGAAGGTGGTGAATGAAAATAGCCAATATAGATGTACAACATGTAGGTCATGCTTTGTCCAGTTGGATAGCCTTTATCCTGTCTAATAAGTTTATCAGTGATCTGGAGGAGAAGAAGGACCCTAAAGTTTGCACATGATTCCAAACTGGCAGATGAGGTCAATGTGTTCTGTGGTAGGGCTGGCATCCAAGGGGATGCAGATAGGTTGGAGGAATGGGCAGACATGAACCCATTGAAATTCAGGAGGAATTCGTGTGAAGACCTTCACTTTAGATTGGGCTGTATTGCAGCCAAGAAACTGAGGGAACTGATTATTCCTTTGTACTCAGCATTTGCAATATTGCATCTGGAGTGCAGCAGCCAGGTTTGGGTTCCTCTGCATCAGAAAGAGATTGGCAAACTGGAATTAGTCCAGTGAAGAGTTGCCCAGACTGTTAGGAAATTGGAGTAACTGTCCTCTGAGGAGAGGCTGAGAGAAAGGTTTGTTCAGCTTTGTGTAGAGAAGACTCACGATGAATTCTATCACTATCTTCAAGTTCCTAGTGGGAGGACACAGAGAAAATAGAGTCTTACTCCACCCCAAGGTGCACAGTGAAAGGATGAGAGGTAATTGAGGCAAGTTGCAACAGAAGAAATTCTGATTAGACTTAAGGTTACGCAGAGAGAGTTGTCCTTGGATCTCTGTCCTTGGAAATACTAAATTTGACTGCAAGTTGCTCTGAGCAACCTTATATATGTTGGCCTTGTTTTGAGAAACTGGTTGGTCTGGGTGAACTCCAAAGGTTACTTCTTACCCATTCTAAAATTGTTTTTGGACTAAAATGAAAATTGAAGCCTTTGGGATATATGACTGGTTTTGTGCCATTATGAGCAAGGAGCGATTTCTAATGTCAAGAGTACAAACCTCTGAGTACATAACCGAAGAGAAGGGTAAACTTTCTTAGTCCTGAATAGTTATACTTTCTGGGATAAAGACTTGTTTATTTTACCTGAAATGAGCAGTATTCAGAGCCCATTCTAAGGACTATAGATCAAAGATTTTTTTTTTTACATTTTTAATTCCATCACAGAAACAGTTGGTAGCTCATGCCAGAAAACCTATCTAGTGTATTTAACATGGTCTACAACATGTCACTCAACACGTGGTAAGCAATGGGCAGTACCCACTGGAACTGTGTGCTCTGCATTCTTGTTATTTTACTTGTGAGCTCCTACAGAAGGACACAGAAGCTTAACTTCAATCTCTTATCTTTGGAAATGGTAACCTCGACCAATATTTAGGGGTTTTAGTTAAAATCCATGTAATACAAATGAGTTACATATGATAGCCCTAATGAGTCCTAATGTCCACTCCCCTCCACCCACTACCACTCCCCTCTCCACCCCTCTGGATACATTTAGAAAGAAAAAATATGTAACATTATGTTTAAAATGAACCTGTTCTCTGTGGCATAGGCAGGACCTGCACACATAGTCTAAATATGCACTTCACTTGCAAGGCTTTCCTCTGTTTAGCTATGAAGTTTTTCCTACTGTGTTCTCAGCATGAAGGAGATAACTGCTAGGGGAATTAGAACTTTCAACACTCTTATATTACCAATCAAAATCCTAAGAGAAAGATCCTGAGGGTCTCACTGTTATGTTCACTGGGTGCAAACCCAATTCTTTATTTTAATGTGATTTAACAAAACTTGCTGCTCAAGATACTCAAATCTTTCCCTAGGTTCTTCCTTGGGTTTGCTCTTGAATTGTAGTAATTACACATACGACTCTTTCACCATATAAGCAAATAAAAATTGAACTCTTTGCAGTGGTATCTGTACTGTTATTAGTTGGACTCTGCTGCGGGTGAATAAACTCATATTAAAGAAAGCAACAGGACAGAACAACAATATTGCTGTTGCATGTTGTTTAGGACACAGCCTTTGAGATTAGTGGCTATTTTGTCCCATTCTTCACTTTAAGACACAAACCACTATTTGTGTAGTAGAAATACTACAATTGTAAATAACGTTTAACATTGTGACTAATCTATGATATGCACATATTGTGAGCATATCAACATTCCTGTGCTGTACTCAGTTGCCAGACCCTGTTTTGTTGAATTAAGAAAATGTGGTTGTGAGATTGCTGGGAAAACTTAGCCAAGTGTCCATGCACTGGCTGCTCAGTAGGGCAAAGTGCATGTACTAATCCTGTTTCACTTAGACTGATGATAATGAGGCTAAATATATGCAGAGGCTTCTCAGAAGTTATTTGTTTAATCTTAAAAAGGATGATTTGTTTAATTTTAAAAAGGATGCTATAACATTTATGCTATTATTTTAGAGTGCACCCCCAAACCCCAGACATTCAGGTTTAATAATTCTGCCCAAGATGTTTTATAATACCTGGGAGGTTTTTATGCTGTAATCAATTTTGGGTTAGGTGGGTTGTTTTCCCTTAAACAGGTGAATTTGGAACAATTTTTGAAACAGGGTAGATCACTATTCCAGTAGTTTCTTAACCTGCATTTAAAAAGTAATGGAATAGAGAATTCTATGCAGAAAGAGAAGAGTTATATATATTTGAACAGAAGAGCAAAAACTCACAATGCTTTGCAAGGTAACTTGTTATCAGCATTTACTGCTTGTTTTGGTGACTAGTAATTCAGGTGAGACTGGAGAGTAATCATGATTTTGAAGAACATTTGCTGTGCAGTATTTAGCCAAACTTTGGTTGGTATGTATATGAGTGCAGTTTTGACACAAAATTAGAACTTGTGAGACAAGCCTTGCTGGCGAGAACTATCATTACAAGGCATTGCTCATTCTGTATGGCAGATGGACTTAACTGCATCTTAGTGATCTCTTAAATTCCACAGTCTCTGTATCTCTGAAATGAGGTAGATAAATGTGATAAGGGCACTGCAACATTTAGCTAAGTATTTCTACAAGTTAGACTATAAAATTATTAATGTGTGGAGTTTTATAAATATGTTTATGCAAATTCTAGCTTCTCTTGTGGCTTCTCCTATCTTCTTTTGTGGTACTGATCAGTATAGACTCTGGTAATCACTAATAATTAACACAACTCTACCTTCTTCACTTTTGTCTGGGCACAGCGCCAGGCATATTATTAAAATATAAAACTTTCTCCCATTTTGCTAGTTCATGCCAAGGTGTTACTGACCTCTTCCTTTCTTCTGATGATCTTAGCATTACTTCTCCAACTTCTGTGCACTAAATGGCTTTTTCTCAATGAAAATGTAAAGAGCACATCTATACTAAGTAGCCTGCTGATGAGAAAATTGGATGTCTTCAATGTTGTTAATCAGTAAATTAACTTCAAGCACTCATTTTAGAGATGCAGATACACTCTTAACTGAGATTCCCTTGCCCCAGATCGGATTCAGCACTGGCAAAAGGTGAACTAGTGTCCTTGTCCTGCTTTTGCATCCTCAGCTCTAACTTGGACTGCCTCCTTTGGAAATTTGATGCATCTAGTTTGCATATCAAACTGGTCAGGCCCTGATGAAAGTACTGCATTACTGATAAAGCCTAGTGTTTAGTCTGAATGAAGTTACATCACTTCAAATATATGGTGCCTTTGTTTTGCAGGGATAAAGACGCCATGTATGGTCTCAATGTAAAATATATAAATGTTTGTGATTGTGCTGGTCTATTTTGGATTCAAGCAGATACAATGAAGTTTCTACAAAAACTATCCTCAAAGGGTAGTTTGATTTGCTGCTATTCATGATTATCCTTTTTATATTACCTAGTATCAAAGAAAAGGCAACTTGCTTCTGTATCTCTGCCTCTGAATTTGCAGAAAGAACTCTAATTTGCATGCACTTTAAAAAAGAGTGTTTCATCTCTGAAAGGGTTTTAATCATATTTTTCTGTGCTAGAGATTAAGCAATTTTTTTATAAGAGTTTTTATCCTGGCACCAATGAGCTGTTTCTTGCAAGTTAGATATAGCAATTTTTGAGAAATGGGCTGATTCATTTGCTAACATTTCTTTCCTTGCTACAACAGAATCTTATGACTCATTAATTTGTGAGTTTCATTGGTTTGTGAGCTCCATTGGTAACACCAAAATGAGAGAGTTCTTGTCACTTTTGGACAGACCATAAACTACATATGGAGAAAGATGTGGAAATGATAGGATATAGGGAAAACAGGCCTGCAGCAGGACTTCTGGAACAGATAACTATTGATTTCATGCTGTTTCATAAGAAAAGGTAAATGTCACAGGACTGTGAAAAGAGACCGTTTCCACAAAAAATCCCTAATCCTTGAAATCATAATAGTTTTTAAGGTGAAACCCTTGGCTCCAGTGAAGCCAATAATAAACTTCCCACTGAAGGCCATTTCTCATCCTTTGCCTCTTTTTCAGCTCATCTTACTTCCTTAAGCCTTAATGTCTCTTCCTCCTATTTTCTATTTCAAGACAGGTTAACAGTGAAACAGAAACAGTATATATAGTTTTATACAATAAGCACCAGCTGAACTCTTGTTTCCCCACTTTTAATTGTTTTATTGAGTGAATTTATTGTGTTTCTATCTTGCTTGTTTTCTATACTCAACATATGCCATCTGATTTTAAACATAAGACAACTTCTCAGTCTGAGTCAGAAGCACTAGTCACTTATTTGGCTTTGAATACAGAAATCTAGGGAGGTTGGTTGTTTAGAAAACTTTCATTTGGGAATATTATAAACTTTCAGACCACCCAACTGAAGGACCGAAATACCTCCCTCCACAAAATATTCAATATTTAAGAATATTATGAATGCTCACATTAGTAAGTATCAGAAAACCAAACGTTTTCACTGACTAATTCACCCTTTCCCCATTTTCTTTTTTTGCACTTGTCTTCTTCCATGCAGCAGCACTTTGCACACCTATTCATAATTACATATATGATGCTTTCTTGTGCAAAATGATTTGGGGATATGTATTTGTTTCTTTTAACCCTGAACTTCGTCTTTCATCACATGTCAAGGGAACACACCTTCCTTCAAGTGTGACTGGGTTGTGTGTTGCCTCTTCCACAGCCAACTGATGTCTTTACCTAGAACACTGTGTGAAGTGGCAGCCACTTACACTCAAGTCGTGCTACTCCACTAAGACAGTTTTCCCTCTGTGCTTCATCATGTTCTCTGCTGAGCTGTTCTTTTGATGTGTAACTTGTAGCCACTCAAGAGAAAAGTAGAAAGGCCCCAACTGCTACTAGTTTCATTACTTACTGTGAATGAGCACTGGAAAAATGATCTCTGATTGCTACACTACAAGAGCACTATAAATATTTGTACAGCATCCTTATGTAGGTCATTTTGGGAGCTCATCTGCATACAGCTGTGTCTGAAGCAAAGTACTAATGGATTAAGTACTAAAGGAGGAGACAAGCAAGAGTACCAAATGCTGACACATCCTCCTTGCTAAAACAAATTATATTTGTGAAGATATAGCTGCTTAACAAACACATTTGAATATGCAAAATGCAGCCACAATTCAGTAAGATCTCTAGGAAGGATTTGATAAAAACTTGGTTCTGATCAATGAGACAGGAAAAAAACCGGTAGCAAAGACAGAAAGGCCAAGGCACTTAGTGGCTTTTATAGATTGGGTTTGTCCTGTAGTCTCCCAGGTTTCTGTGTGAAAGCATTAGCTGTAGTAGAAAGACAAAGATGTAGAAAGTACTTAAATCAGTTTGATATGCAGGAACTTATGGCACTAAATGGATGGATCAAAAAGTGCTGAGGGAGCAGCTGCCACTGCAAAGTCGGTCATCTTCAGAAAGTTGCTGGGAAAGTTTTCTAATGACCAGAAGAAAAAGCAAACTCTGTGCCCATCTCCAAAAAGGAGATCTACATGAAAACTACCAGGCAGTTTGGCAAACGTGGCCACTACCCTTCTTGAGAAAGTTACAGCACAAGTCCTCTTGGAAGCCATGTCCAAGCAGACAAAAGACAGGAAGGTTATTAAAAACAGACAGCATGTGTTTAACGCCAGGCAAATCACTCCATCAGGCTTTCAGCATGATTAACTATAGCATCCTGATATCCAAATTAGGGAGACCTGTACGAAAAATAGACAGAACTATCAGGCTCAAAGCGGTTGTGGTTATTTGCATCACGTCCAACTGCTGGAGTGTTACTATTTGTATCTTTCTGACTAATGGTATGCAACGTCTCTGCTACTGATGTGAGCAAGGCATGGAACACACCCTCTGCAAATCTCAGCTTGGAGAGCAGTAGATACACTAAAGAGCAGGGCCTCTCTGCTCCATCCAGGTGGGAGAATGAGCAAGTAGGAACATCTTGAGGTTGAAGAATGGTAAGCAGAGAGTCCTGTATCTGGGAAGGAGTAACTCCATGCACCAGGATAGGCTGTCCCAAAAGCAGCTTTGCAGCAAACATCCAGGTGAAAGACATTCCTGCAGTATGTGGCTGTGATAAAGAATGCCAGAGGCAGACTGACCTCTGCTACCTCAAGTGTGGCTGGAAGGTTGGAGAAAGTGATTTTTCTCAATATATTCAGCAGTTGTGAAACTGCATTAGGAGTACAGCGCTCAGTTTGGGGCTGACCAGTCCTGGAATGACACTGATATGGTGGTGACAGTCATCACGACGGCAGTCCAATACTGAAACAGACCCAGAGAAGCTGTAAAGCCTTCATCCATAGGGACATTCAAAACTCTGCTGTTCAGGACAAGGAGCAATCCGACCTCATTGACTCTACTCTGAAGGGGTTGTTCGGAGGGGGTGTCCTCTACACGCATCTTCCAGTCCCTCTTCTTGCTTCAGGCGAGCGAGGCTTCTTCAAGCTTCAACTGCTGGCGAGCACGTCCTTAGCCGCAGAGGGAAGGATAGCGGGAAGCAGCAGCCGCAGGGACGGCCACGGGTCCCCGCTCGGTGCCTTCAGACGCGGCGGGTGCGCGGGGCGGGGGCGCCGGTGCCTTTAAAGGCCGGGGCGCGGGGCGGGCCGGCAGCGCGGGGGGCACCGCCCGCCCGCCCGGAGCATGCGCTGCGCGGGGCGGCGGAGCGCGGCGGGCGGCACCGCCGCACTCCCCCGGCAGCCGCGGCGGCAGCCAGCGAGCCCCAGCCCGGGCAGCCGCAGCCTGGTCCCGGCGCTGCCGCCGCGCGGGGCCGTGGTGGCGGCCGCGGACCCCTGAGCGCCCGCGGGGGAGCGGGGCTGCGAGCCGCTCCCCAGCCCGGTCTGCGCCCGACGGGAGAGGCGGCGAGCCGCGGCGGCCATGGGCAACGAGGCGAGCCTGGAAGGAGGCGAAGGGCTGGGCGCCTTCCCCGAAGGGGCGGCGGCAGCCGGGGATGGCGGCGGCCCCGCGGCTCCCTTGCAGAGCCTGGTCCCGGCCGGGGTGGAGGCGGACCTGAGCCAGCTGAGCGAGGAGGAGAGGAGGCAGATCGCCGCTGTCATGTCAAGGGCGCAGGGGCTGCCCAGAGGGAACCTCGCCGGCGCGGAGCCGCCTCCCATGCAAAGGCATGCACGGAAAATCTCCCTTCTCCCGCTCCTCCCTTCCCCCTTCTCCGTCTCCTCGCGGTGGGGCGGGGGGCGAGTCGCAATACGATCTGGGCCCGCTGCAGCCGGAGCCGGCGTTCCATTTTGCTGGCAGAGGGAGGGACGGGGTGGCTGCACGGACGCGGGCACCAGGACGGAGCCTGCACCCTCTGCCTTTTCCCACTACAGCGGTCTCTGCTCACAGCGGCGGTCCCCGTTTCCGTGGGCTGCGCCCTCCTTTCCTCCCTTGCACTGATCTGGAGCACGGGCAGGTTCTGTGTCGGGGCGGGGAGAGATGTGCATACACCGTTCTGGTTTTCCGTGTGCGAGTGTGTGCTTTAGGGGCTGGATGCCCCACAGCTCTGGTAGTAGCCAGGGAACCTCTGCTCGGGGAGGATGGGTTCTGCAAGCGTCTGGAGAGAGAATCTTGTTGAATCTTCCAAAGCTTTTTTGCATAATACATTTTCTGGCCGTTACTCTGCCAGTTCTGAACCTCTACAACTATCATTTGGCTTCATTAAATAGTCATGGATTGAGGAGGTGTGTTTCAGCCTATTTTTTCACCCTTTCTTTCTTCTCGGTTTTTTTTTTTTTTTTTTTGGTTTTATTTTTCCTTTATTAGTTGAAGGGGAGAGGCCAAATTATAGATTAAATTGATTGCCAGGGTATTCAGTGTTCTGGAGAGTCATGACTTTACCTCACTGTGCTTCTGCGAAGGCTGGGGTAATTTCCTTCCCCGTTCATTCCCTGCCTCTCACCGTATTCACAACCCGACGTGCAACAAGCCCGCTCCCCGCCCGGCTCCTGGGGCTGCCGCTGTCCGTGGTGCTGAGCCACCGGCCCCGTGTCGCTGTCCGCCACGCGAGCCACCAGCCATGCCCGGCCCTGTGTCGCTGTCCTCGGTTCTGAACCCCCTCCCGCCCCGGCCCGTCAGCCCAGGCCGGCGCCTCTGTTGCTCTCCGGCTCCGGGGCTGGGTGTGTTGTTTGTCTTGAAGGAGGAAGCTGAAAGGAGCCTCCTCGAGTGTTTCACGGTGCATTGACCTCACCCCACATAAATGCATATTCAGTTTATATAATATCAGGTTTATATAAGTGAATTCTGGAAGAG
The DNA here is from genome assembly GCA_037013685.1 of Acridotheres tristis. Lineage (NCBI taxonomy): Eukaryota > Metazoa > Chordata > Aves > Passeriformes > Sturnidae > Acridotheres > Acridotheres tristis. The sequence continues at coordinate 8,889,337 of CM072885.1, forward strand.
AGGCAAGGAGGGTGGGACTAAATTAATTCTTGGGCAAATTACAGGATTCACTGAGATTGTACCTGAGATGATGGTCTCCATTTTTTAAAACTGGAAGTCAGATCTTCCTATTTAATGTCTTGCTTAATTATTGACCAGACATTACCACTGTGTAAAATAAAATTTTCCATTCAATTGAAATCTCTGCACAGCTTCTATAGATGTTAATGAGGAAAAGAAATATTTTTTTAGTTCCATGAAACTAAGCTCAAAATTTCCTTCTGTATAACCATCTATGAACAAAGACACAAGTACTTTGAAAGTTACTTTTTACAGGAACATTAGCATGAAAAAATAAAGCTAGATGTTCTTGGAAGTCTAGAATAGGCTAAACTCATTGCAATGTGAATATCTCTGCATTTATAAATGGCTGCTTTCCTACAAACATATTTATATCAGAAGCTACTTTGATCTTGTTAGCATACCATACTCCCACCCTCTATTTAAAGTAAAGTGACTCTAAATTTGTGAATTACAGCTTTTTACCTTGCGTCAGAATGTCAGCTTTGACTATTATAGCAGTTCCCATCATAGTATCTTCTTGCCTGTCCCACTGTAACGAAGTTACTACTTGTCTCTTGGTTTGTGGCTTTATTTGGTCCTCTTGCTGTTTGCTTTCTTTGCTGTTGAGAGCTACCAAGAATGGTAGCGGTAATTATCAAGAACCTGATCTAAACAAAACCCTTGGAGTAAGACTTTTCTAAGGATTACAGATCACCCTCTTCCAGACTAAAACTGGAACTAGGTTTTTGGTTGGTTTTTTTTTCTTTCCAGTCCAAATGTTAAGTGACAGAGTGTGATCAAAAGAGAAATTCTGGCTTCCAGTCAATATAGCTTAGTATTTTGGCAGTGTCCGTAATGCAGTGTCTGTTAGTTTTTAACATATTAAATGGCTCTTTCCTTTGTGATTTCCAATATAGCCCTAAAGTGTACGAATTCCTTATGATTGATGGTATCCTGAGGTAACAATTTTTGCAAATGCAGACTTTTTAATAGTAAGTAGTATACATGCCAGGTAACATAGTTCCACCTTAAAACGAATGCTGTACATTCTAGAACTTCTGTAGACCGAGCTTTTAAGTCTTGTGAATTTTAATATAAGCATTTAGATTTAGAGCACCTAAAGTGAACTGTCTAATTAATATGTCCCTACTAATTAAAAAAAAAAAAAGAAAAAAAAAAGGAAGAAAATTTAATTCTGAAGGTTCCAGTGAGATGTTTAGGATCTGTGGAAATCTTTCTATCCTATTTCAATTACCTGGCTTTAGAAAATTCATGGTTGGGAAATTTATCTGAAACAAACACAGTCAATTTGTAAGCAAGTTCCATTTGTTCTAGCTTCATCAAATGACTCTGTAACTGTGCCAGTGTTCACTTCCTGAGGAATTATTCTGTATCTGAAAGGATTAGATGGCCAGCTGAATATATGAACATCTAATACAGCTGCTTGGGTTTTGTTTTTTTTTTTTCCCAGTTCAATCAGTTGGTCACAATAGATGTCAATAAAAAAAGAATTGTGCTGCATTTTGATAAGAAATGGTAAGATGTCTTGCTGTGTGTTGCACTTCTGAAGTATATTTATGGTGTATTTTCCAGAAGAAATATATATTTTTAATAAATTAGCTGCTAGAGTATGCATTGGTTCATACATGTCTTGTCTGTAAATATGAAAAGATCTAACTACCTTTGAGTTGCATTTTTACTGCATTTGTCTTTGAAACTATTAATACTGATGAATGGGGAAAAGGCATGCCTTCCTAACAGGTGTTTATAGTTATGGAATTGAAGAACTAGACCAATGATCCTTTTGTTAAATCTCTGATTACTCCAAAGTAAGCTTTGATTTGGCTATAATATGTAAATGAATAGAGGCGAGTTCCATGAATCAAGACCAAAGTGAGAGAAAACATAGCAGCACAAAGGAAAGCATTATGTGAGGAAGAACTAAATTATTTTGTGTGTAGGGTCTGGTTTGAAGGCTTTAAAACAATTGTGGGTTTTTCATGATTCAAAAGATTTGCAAGATAGAAAATTCTTGTCAAATAAATACAAGATGTATTTTGAGGATTAAGATTTTTCAGTATCAGTGTGTAGTTGGTTGTTAAATGGTTGTAGAAAAGAAGATTTCAACACTCAGGTACCTCAAACTAAATGGAGCAAGTCCTGGCTTTTGACAGAAGTAACATTTCTCAAAAAGACTGTCTTTTTCAAGGCTTTTTCTTCCACTACTTAACCACGCTCTGTCTCCATTGCTTAGAAACATTGTTATGTACAAAGGCAAGACAAGTCAGGTCTTCAGAATATACCAGTAGCCTTGAAGAGAATCACCAGAGTTTATTGCCTGGATTCATGGGTTTTAATCTCACTTCAGAGCCTGATATCTGATCAGGTGGAAATTTATGGAACATGTTATTTGATAAAAATGCAAGCTGGAGCAGCATTCTGCTCCAATCCACAGTTATTTTTCTTGCTAATCCTTCCCTTTTCACTCATTGTTGAATGAAGTCTTCCAAGAGTTTGAACATTTACAAATATGAATGCTGAAAGTATACCAGAATGCTGCTAATAGACTAGTTGAAATGTTTTCGTATGGTAAGCAGTGCCTCTTCAGATAAACCTAGAGCACTTATCTAAATAATGAGAAACAGAACTGCAGGTACACCTACCTATTTGCTAATCAGAGCATAAAACTGCTCTTTTAATAAGCAAAAATGCCAAATATTTGAAAGAATTAGATTATTGTTGGGCTTTTCTGAACTATCCTCTTTATTAATTAATTAGTGTTTGCTGATGCCAGTGGAAAAACACCTATTCACCTCGGTGGCTTGCACATTAAGGTTGTAAACTTCCAAATCTTGTGGTCAATACATACAGAAGAATGGGAAAGGATAAATGGAATTGTGGAAGGCTGGAAATAGTTTGTTCTTAACAAGCAGTACTTGAGGAAATTTTTAATTAACAGAAAAAGTCAGATACAAGATTACAAGAAATCTTGTGTTGTGAGAATTGCAGACACAGAAATGTCTACCACTTAGCTTTGTCCTTTTGTATTGCCATTGCTAGCCACATAATGGAAACTAAATGCTAATCAGAAATACTGATAAACTCATGGTGACATTAACAATGTAAAATACATTTTTTTATGTTGCTACTCTAGATGGTTCTGCAGACATCTGAAAAAACTCTAAGCAATTATTTATCTATTTATTTGTCAGGGAATGCAGTTAAATCGAGTAAGTCATCGTTTATTTTGCTCATGAATACCCAAGAAGAAATGTCCTGTCTGGCAAACTAAGATCACAGCTGACTGATTCTCTTAAAGTGAAAATTTTATATTAGCAACATTTCTGTGGCACTGAAGAGAACACCCTATCTTCCAGCAGAAGCTCAGTGATAGCACTGTATAGAATATTTTATTACATCCCTGAGCATCAGCAGGAAATACAATAGTATTTCCCCTGCTATAACCAAATATAGCAACAAATAAAATATTGTGCTACATATGAAGCTATGACTTTGATTTGGGTTCCTACATTCTTAGTTTCATTTTTTCCTGTATGAACATAAAGCAAAATACTGTTGCATGAATTTTTCCCAGTTCTCTACTGTGATGTGTTGTGGTTTTTTTTAATACTGGTCAGTGTGAGTTCTTGAGAAGATGCTGAGTAGCAGGTAGCTATTTGCAAAGAGGAAAAAAAAAGGTTCAGGGCTAACTGTGAACTGGAATGTGTTGTATTTGATGGAGAACTCTTCTGATTTGTGAGTGAGTGGGTGCCAAAATAAATACTTTACGAAGAAGTATCTATTCCTTAATATACATGAATTTTGGGAGTTTAAATCCTTGCTGCATATTGAGTTGTAAATATATCCAAATTTTGTACAAGTATGCAAAAGACAAGTACATAAGCATTTTGCATTGTGCGTTGTTTTTTTTTTTTGTATGCCTGTACTTTGATCTGCTAATTTTGACAGCCCTGTCTCTTTTAGTCTTTTGTCTCCCTGTTTTTATATCCTGAGGAGTAGGGTGGAGAGTTAATAATTTGGATATAAGTATAATAGGAAGTTCTAGCTTTGATCTCCTCAGAATCCTGAAAAAAAAAGATATCCGGTTAAATGTTATATTTGATTATTTTTGAAGAATGAAACAATCTATGGCTCAATACTTGTACAAGTCTTTAAAGAATAATGATTATTTAAATACTTTTTACATGCACCTTGTTATAAACCTTGGTCTTGAAAATGCTTAAACACTGAGAAACTTTACAGCACTACCAGTGCACTTCCAAGATTACTGGTGAATCTTATTTGATCTAATTTTTCTCGTATTATACATTATTTTAATTTTATGATATTTTCTCTCCGCAGACATCCTGAACTTGATACAAGCCGCCATCCCAGACAAGCAGGTAAGCCTCCAGATCCAGGACCATCAGGTTTAAGTAAAAGCAGAACAGTAGATGTGCTGAAGACAGAACAACGGGCACCTGGACGGAGTCCTTCTACTCTTAGTCTACGGGAATCAAAGTCCAGGACTGATTTTAAAGAAGATCAGAAGCCAAGTATGATGCCCAGTTTTCTCTCAGAAGCCAATCCATTGAGTGCAGTCACTTCAGTTGTGAACAAATTCAATCCTTTTGATTTGATATCGGATTCAGATACAACTCATGAAGAAGCCGGTAGGAAACAAAAAGTTGCCCCAAAAGAGCAAGGAAAACCTGAGGAGCAGAGGAGCCCTGCAAAACATCCAACTCAGCCACAGTCTCCAAAGCCAGCTGTTCAACAAGGACCTGTCAGACCTACTGTCCAACAAACTGAGTCTTTCAAACCAGTGCCTCAGCAGCAGCAGCCTGGGGAACCAAAGCAAGTTCAGAAACCAGGCCATGGCCAACCAGCAGATGCTAAGCAAGAGCAAGCGAAACAACCACCCCAGATGAGAGGACCACAGAAATCTCAGCCGCAACCAGAACCAACGAAACCTGTTCAACCACAAACTTCTGCAAAACCTTCATCAGGCCCAACAAAACCATCCCCACAGCAACCAGACAGCAGTAAAATGACATCCCAAACACCACCTCCCACAAAACCATCATCACAGCAGCCAGGACCTGCGAAACAACCATCGCAACAGCCTGCACGGCAAGGAGGTCCTGTAAAACCATCTTCCCAGCAGGCAGGGCCTCCAAAACAGCCTTCTCAGCAACCTGCACCTGAAAAGCCATCTGCTCAGCAAACAGGACCTGCAAAACAACCACCTCAGCCTGGATCTGGGAAGCCACCTCCACAGCAAACAGGCCTTGTCAAACAAGTGCCACCCCAGGCAGGGCCTACGAAAGCACCTTCTCAGACTGCAGGGCCTGCAAAACCACCCGGCCAGCAACCAGGGCCTGAGAAACCCCCGCAGCAAAAGCAGGCAGGTGCAAGCCAACCCACCGAGTCTGCCCCAAAAAAAACCTTCTGCCCTCTTTGTACAACCACCGAGCTGCTGCTGCACACTCCCGAAAAGGCCAACTACAACACGTGCACCCAGTGTCACACTGTCGTCTGCAGCCTCTGTGGATTCAATCCTAATCCTCATATCACAGAGGTGAGTGATTTTCAAACTGGTGTTCATTACCAGAGCAAACAATTCAGTTTACCTTTGCGATGTTGAAACATCAGATGTACTACAGTATATCATAATGATAATTTAACAAGTTCAGTAAAAGATTATTGCTATCTCAGAAAACTGCTTATGAGTAAAACAGGGTGGAATTGGAGGGAAAAAAAGAAGATAATGGTTCTCTGCTCATATAGATTTAGAAATGTGTTCTCATCTCTTCATATCAAAAGAGGAGAAAACCCAGTGTAACTTTTGGCTCATTCTGATTGTTTTTAATCGTCTGGTGTCTATGTTTATAATCTGACCACAATACTCATGTGCAAATATCTTTATAGATAAATAATATTTTCTGCTCTAAGAACTAACTAAGCAAAAATAAAAACAACAAAAGATCAGTCTTCATTACTCCAGTGTGTGGCTTAGGAAAGGATGTGGAGTGGATTTGTTTTACAACTGTGTCAGTGTTCAGTTGTGTTAGTTGAAAGCCTGAGTCATGAGTTTGACTTGCTGGTATGTGGGTTATTTCATTCTTGTGGGATGTTAAGATCTCTGTGGACTATTTCCAACCTTGATTACCATTCTTACTGTAATTCTATAACATAAAAATGGAGTAGAGAGCAATATTAGGACTTCAAATGAATTTATTTTAACCTGATTTATTGCTTATACATATCCTTTATTGCTCTGCATGGGAATGAAGCTTCATGCAACTGTTTGATCAGCTTCTTGTACATCCTGATATGCTACTTTTAAATTTGCAAAGTAATTGGAGTTTGTTTTCAGTACCAACACTTTTACCAATTTATGGAAATTCAAGCATAGTAGACCTGGCATCAAAGGCTAAGTAATGATAATTAAAAGGGATATTTGGGAAACGTTTTTTTTTTTTTTTGTCTTGCTTTGGTATTAATTTAGCTGATCTGAGATGCACACAGGAAGAAGTACAGACTACTACTTTATTTTGAACCTGATCAATACTACCTGTATATTTAAAATGGAATCAGAGAATTTCTGAAGCTGGAAAGGTGCTCTGGATATGTTGTAGTCTAAACTTCTGCTCAAAGTAGTGTCACCTCAAGCAGGTTTAGACAGTGTTAAATATCTTTAAGGATGGAGGCCTGACAGCCTTTCTGGGCAACCTGTGTATTCAGTACCACAATGATTTAAGGACACTGCTAGCTGCTCGTTTTCTTTCCAGCACGTTTATTTGTAGCTACCTGGTAACAAACAGCAGACTTTTTGCATCCAGCAATATGATATTTGGATTTTTTTGGTTAAAATTGCAAATTTAAGCCTGAAAAAAATAAATGCAGTAACCACTGGTAGCACATTGCTTGGTTTAGGAGTGTCATGTCTTGAGTTTAGGGAAACTGAGGATTGAGATATCTGGCATTGAAGCCTAGACTGGAAAAGGCATGACTTGAACATCTGTGTGCAGAAACTTCAGAGCATCTGCAGCTAACCAGGTGGCTATATATATTTCAGGGTCTACATGAGGAAAGGTCATTCTGGACTCTTAGTGTAAAAAAAAAGAAAGATATATAACAGGCAAGAAGTGTGATGGATAGATATTAAAGTAAATGGGAAAGTTTTTTTGCAAACCTTTGCCTTCAAATTCTGCCAATGTTTTTAGGCCAGAACTTCTTATATTTATTTGTGAGTTCTGAGTTGTTCATGTCTCTAGTGTGCTCCTGGAGTCTCGTGAAGCCCTTTGTTTCCTTTAAAAGCTTCAGATTTCCTGTGGAATTGGTCAACAATTTTGATGTGTTCAAATGAAACAGGTTTTGGGAGAGAGTTTATGTAAGAAGATCTCCAAGTATTTGGAAATTCTGTGAATAACTACTAGTTTTTGAAAAGGATACTCTGTAAGTGTGAAATTCAGGACTTTCAGACAATAAATACAGCTGCACTTAAGACTAACTGATTGCATACATATGTAAAAGCAGATTTGAATTTCATATTACACATTCAGATAAACACAGGATATGCATTTATTTCATGATGAAATCATTTCAGAAAATGAAGGTATTGGACATCTAATTTATTCAGCTATTAGTTCCAATCTCCTGACTCCCACTTAGGCTTTTCTCATTTGCTCAGCTTTGCACCACCAGCTGTCTTGCTGAAACTTCATTGTGGGTTTCCTGCTCCAGTCTGCCATTGAAGTCTGATAAAAATCACATTTGACTTTATTACTGAATATTGGAATCAAAATTAATGGAACTTCCTCTGGCATGTACAAAAAATTCACTTTTTTCAGCTGTCAAGGTTCTCGCTTGAGTTATTATTAATTTTGCCTTCTACTTTGTTTACTTTAAGTATTTAGCTTATTAACAAAAGTTTCTGATTCCCTTTTTACAGTACTTTACCCATTTCTTCCCATCTATCAGGAAGATAATGGTTTGTGACTTGGTTGTCTGTTTTCTTGCTTATGGTGCAATTTTTTCTTTTGGCTTCTTGTATTTTAACTTCTCCTGAAGTACTGTTGGCCAAAAATTCTGTGTCTTACCATTGGACTTACTGACTTTACTGTTGTACTTTAGCTTTCTCTACTTTTTTTTTTTTTTTTTTTTTTTTCCATGATTCTGGAATCCTGCATTGTGCTTTTCCCATGTCTTTTATAACTACTGATTTTATTGCTTATGTTAAACACATTGCTTATGAGGAAGCAAATAGTTTCAAATTAGATGTAGAGAATGGAAGGCATTTATTTAGAAAAATAAATTACTTTTGTTCTCTAAAATTTTCCCTTTGTGCAGCTGCTGGAATTGCTTTCCTGTGAGAGTCTCCTTACAAGTTTAATACAAGGTAGCTCAGTCTCCAGAACTAATTGAGTGAATAATTTTTCCAATGTAAATCTTTCTACATTTCAATGTTCTATATTTCTAACTGATCCTGAAAAGAATTTAGAAGCTTTAAAAACTGACTTAGGAAGTAGATTGCATACATTGTAAAGCCATTATAAAATGCAGATTAAAAAAATTAATTCATTTTATTCATTTGAACCTCTATTTAAAATTCAGTAGTACATGCACTCTGTCTGTTTTAAGTCACTAGAGAGAACTCTGTAACTAAGAGCAGAAAGTGATACCTGTATTGCCACAAGGTCAGACCCCTTGAACTGTTTCTCTGAACCATCTGACATTGCAGTCCTCTTGGGGAAGAAGGATAGTTGGTGTCTTGCTTTTGTACAGCAGCCTGGAGAGAAAACCACCACACATAAGTGTTCAGTAACATATGTCTCTCTAATCTGTCTAGGTATTCATACTCCACTCATCACCATGGCACATGACTGCCTAGCAACAGTTGCATAAAGTAATGGGAAAATTATATAAGCAGGTTTGAGGACTGCTACTCTATTTCGTTTGCCTTTCATGTGCATCAGAACCTTGTAGGAAGTGTATCTTTTATTATGTAGTGAGTTATTTTTCTAAATGTTTTACCATTTTATTTTCCCAAACCCACTCCCATGAGCCATTAGCAACAGAAACCAGCACTTCCCAAAAAAAGATTCATCCCATTAGAACATTTGAATAGGAGTAAGCTTTCTGAAAATGAACAAAGACATCTTGAGGAAAAAAGGCAAAAATCATGAGCTGCTATAGTTAAATCTAATTGATCAGTGCATATGCTCAATAGCTGGAGTAAGTTTTCACTCTCTGTGAACTATTTATTGGAAGACACATGCAACACAGACTGAGCAAGGGTTTAAAGTATAATGACAAAGTCATTGCATTCTTTATGATGGTCATCTGTAAAGCTGATGATCAAGCAGACTATTAAAGCTGTTAATGTTGGATATTTGGCTGTGTGGGCTCTGCTCCTGGAGCCCACCTGTGATGGAAACTGTACATTCAAATAATGTGGAGCTGTGTATTGATATAAGACTTGCTTATTTGCCAAAAGTTCTTCTGGGTGGAGATAAAGTGAATTCTTAAAAAGAGATAAAAATTCCAAGAGTAGGGATAACAAACCTTGAACAGTTGACTATCTCCAAGTGTAGAGTATAGTTTGTGATCAAGTAGAACTTTTTACTGGATTGTACATTTATTTTTCAATTCAACATGAAAAATTTTTAACTCAGTCTGAAACATTTTCTTTTTTTGTTGTTATTGTAAACTTTTGTGGGGGAGGGGATATTTTTTCATCTTTTTTGGTAGGGCTAGAAATTTTCCATAGAAATTGTACTACGTCTTTTTGCTTTGATTTTCTTTTTTTCTCCCCCTTTTTCTGCCTCTTTTTTTGTTTACAATCGTATGACAACATTTGTTTTTAAAATGTAGTATTTTAATTCGTATATTTATAATAATTTTTGGTATTTGTATTTTCCTTATTAAAATCCTGCAGCTCTAAATCTCCAAAACATGCTTGGGCAGGAAGTAGGATCAGTAACTATACAGAATTTAAATCGTCAGAAAAGCATTAACTTTCTTCTGTTATTTTCATTATTATTAGGTTGTATAGAGATAACAATATATAATAATTTAAAATAAGGAAGATGGCCTTAATTGTTGTGGTAAATCCAGGTAAGTTTTGCTTATACTTACAGTAAAATTAATAGAAATTACTCTATTAAATCTTTGTTGATTACATGATAGTAAAGGAAGCTGTTGATTGAAGTATTCCCTGTGGTTTGCAGTCTAGACCCTGCTGTGTTGTAGTAGTACAGGAACCAGAATGCAACTTGGACTGTAAACAATATATAAACAAGGATAAAACTGCCATCACTGTGGGTGATGCAGTGACATTTAACAAAATCTTAAGTTTTTTTAATATTAGGAAAAATGGCTTTGAATCTGTACACCCTATATGGACTTGGTGGAGGGGATATAAGGGTTATATAAGTAAAGCAGAAAAAAAAGCAAGGATCTAGATCTGATTATCAGCTGTTATAATCATCATAAGTTGTATTAGAAATGAGTTTAAAAAAAAACTTTTAAAAAGACTTTTAAAAAAATTTCGAAGTATTAATTTAATTTAATTACCAGCTCTTTATTGTGCTGAAGTAAAGTGAGAAGAGTTCTGTAAAGCTGATGGACTTTAGTCTGGGTTCAAATTGATCAGAGAGCAGATGCAAACAAGACTTGTTTAGCTGTCATTTAAAAGCCATAAAAGTGTGAAATATTTGCTTTAGTACAAAGAATACTTGGGGTGTTCCAGAGTTACTAACACTGTAATTTCTATGCAAATAGGGATTATTCATAATTTTTGTGATGAACTGAAGTTAGTAGAGTTCCTATAGTTCTGCCCCTAGCCACAACTGCCACATAGACATTTGGGAAAATTGTAAAGGTCCTCAAGTAGAAGGGTTATGGAAGTACAGGATATTGTTTCTCTCCATGGAATATTCTTAAACAAACTCCCAAATTGTTTCTGTCTTAGAGGAAGACTGTGTGCCTACAGTTCTGCTTTACTTTAAGGATTAGATCTAGAAATAGCAGTGATGCCCTGTGGTTTTTTTCCCCTTTTTTTTTTTTTTCCTTTTCTTTTACATAAGGGGCTGAACATGGAGGCAAAACCCCTCTGCATGGGGAATACTGTCCCAATAATTTAATTGAGCAATATTCTACAATATGTTGGAGTGTTTTCTCATTAGTCCAGAAAGCTGGCCCGTCCAGTTTTTAACACAAGTAAATAATAAATTAATCTGCATAGCTAAAGATGTCAACTGCAGTCAGCCATCTGCGCCAGTATTGCTGTTGCTCAGCAACTGTAATTTACTACTATGTGAGGCCATGTGATGTGGGGTGGTGTTTGCTGGGCAGTCACTGGGCAGCAGGGCCCAGCCCTGCTCTCACCAGACAGATTAATCCTTTCCATGATTTGCTCCGTGCAGCACAGATGAACTTTGTTAACCTTTTCTTGGCCACTCTCTTGATTTGCAGTTAGGTTTTTTGTCAATCATTCACGTGTTTCTGGAATATTAAATCGCAGTGCAGTTGATGAAAGCAATGAGCATTTGTTGCATTACTACATGATGCAGTGCACTGAGCTGTGTTTAAAAGTCTTTTTTCTTACTATGTGCATGAGGCAGCTTAATCATATCCTTGACTATAAAAACAACTAGTTTTTAGATATCCTGAAATACTAAATTAAAAAAAAAATCAAAAGATTATATTAACTATTTTGCTTTATGATTCTAATTATGTAAGCTATAAAATAATAGTTCCCCAAACATTCATAATTCATATGCAAACTACAGATTTTTTGTATTGGTAATTTAAGCAGAGTAGTGGAGTATGTTTTAAGATTGTGATAACTGCATAAAATAATTCATTCAGTAGTGTTTAGTAGCTTTAGAACAGCTAAGTAGCATTTTAAAATAGTTTTTCAATATGTCTATTTAAAAAGCTTGTACCAGCATTAGTTTAGCACTAAGCTACAGAGCTTGTAACCACTGCTGTGCTTTGTGGAATGGATACCCACAGACCATGCTGCTGACTAGAATCCAGTGTCATGTTTGTGAGCATCTTGAGTCAGTGTTTCCTGGCAAACTCATCATATTCCTGAAAGGAAGGTAAATATGTATTTTATAGTGATGATGTATTTGCCTGAAATGAGGATCAGTTGCATACTCTGTACAATTGTTAAATGTTTGGTTCAGTGTAATTTGAACATCTGAGGACTTACTCATGGAATGATGGTGTAGGAAAAAAAAACCTTGCTCCAGTATTGCTCAAGCTTCTTTAGAAGACATTTTAACTTGTATGTTTATGTACCAATTTAATTTGGTTTGTGATAGTTGTTTTTTTTTTTAATTTTTTGTTCCTAACAAGATTTTCTGATTTCGTTTATTGTCTCAGAGTATTCTACCACACTGCATGAAGCTGCATAAAATCATGTGCTTGAGCACTTTATTTTTCATGTTTTTCTCATCATCTTGGCAAAAATGTCTGCTAAGAGCCAAATCTGGATTCGTCACTGCTCTTTGAAATTGTCAGGGACAAAATAAATTACTGTGTTTTCAAACAAGAAACTGATTTTGTCGATAAAGCTTTGGAGCTGAGCAGTGTCAGCAAAATCCATTTACATATCTCTGGTAATGTAAAGGGATGTTAATATTTTATGTGTATTTTAAGTTTCTTTTTATAGCAGCAAATGACTTCTAAATGAGAATGAGATCCATTCAGTTGGAGTGCAGCTCTGCTTTACAGAAGGACTGTTAACATGGCTTCTGAGAGCCACATTCATATTGTGTGCCAGTAATTTTTATATGAAATATGTTCAATCTGCAAGTCAAAATTTATTTCTCATGTGCTTCTGGAATTATAGAATCAAGATAGATTCTCTTCCTCCCCTACATCATCTGCAGGGATAGAAATTAAGCATGCCAGGCAATGCACTTGCTGACAGCTTTCCTGTTGCTTTTGATGGGTATGTGTTAGAACAAATCTCAACCAGTTTGAAAAAAATGAATAGACACTAGATTGCCTTCAACTGTGTTGGCTTTGTTTGGGATAGGGAGAAGTACTGAAGTATAGTTGCTATTCGTTATTAGTGTCAACTGTTAGCTTCCCTTTATGCATTCATAATCTATGGAATGTAGTGTTACAATTTTCTTCAAAGTAAGTCTCCATGGATGTTTTCTTAATAAAATACAGAATAAATACATTTGGTCAAACTAGAAGAGTTGATGCTATGGTTGATGAATGCATAAAATATGTTTTAAGTACTTTTTTGTTGTTTTGAGGGCATGTAGTTTCTACAGCAGTTAGAAAACAGTGCAGCAATTTTCTTTGCTCAGGAATTGAAATCTGAACAAAAATCCTGCATGAAATCTCTCAAGTTTACTGTCCTAGTTAGGGCACTTGTTGGCATGGGTCTCAGAATGAAGATTTCTTCTAGAACTAAGATACATGTGTTAAAAACAGACAGTTTGGCTTTCTCAGCATCAAAGAAGAAGAATCTCCCTCACAGACAGGAACTGCTAAAAGCTCACAAGTTCCTCTGGAAAATTTTGCTTTTTAATTTCACATAAAGATATTAGAAATGTGGAGAAAGAAACTAGGAGGTCACAGAACTGCTGCCCAGGAACACTTTTGCGGATAGAGGAACCACTTGTATTTTAGGTATCTGCAGCAGCAGTATGCTTTGCTTCATTTATAATAATGTGTAAGAGCCTCTGTATTTAATGGAAATCTGTTCCTGTTAAAATTTATGGAAAATCTCAATCAGGCGAATGTTTGATAGAAAACTATATCACATAGCACATTTCATTTTGAACGCCTGCTGTTCCAATCACAGGACTATAGTTTGTGCAGTTTTGTATTTATTTGAAGATGTATGTAACCTATAATGACTTGAGCATTTTGGAACTTAATTCCTCCCACTAAAGTGCATGGGAGGAATTTTATGTTTAAACCAGAAAGATTTAAAAAATAATACTGTGAATTGAAACCTTTTACATTTTCCATTTTAAAGTTCAGCCCTCATAGGATCTTGTCTTTCTCCACTGTAGAGCAGAGCCTACCTACTTAATATAAGAAATCTTAGTTACTTTGGCAAAGCCAGACAACTGTGACAGCCTGGTCATTGATTACACTTAAGCCCTAGGAAACCCTTAAGGATTAATCCAGAAATGGTATTAGTATGTATCTGATTAAATTATATAACTGATATCTAAAATCAGGTAAGGGGAGTGATCATTAAGCAAACAAAATGGGAGTTCAGATAAATGTAATCCTTGCTCAAGTCCTCTGTACAGGTCTGAACTTAATTCGTTTCATAATTCAAAGGAGAGTTGAAACGTGTTCCAGATTTTTTTCAGTTGTTTTCCCCTTTTGACAGTCATTTGCTATATGGTTGCAAGTAGAATAGAGAATTGTTTAAAGAATCTAAAAAAATTGCACTGAAAATGGAAGACCAGCCTTATTATGAATGGAACTTTACAGCTGAGGCCAGAAACTGTGATTGCTTTGTGAAGCTCTTAGTAATAGTGAACTTATATTCCAGAGTGTGTGTTTATATCATGTTTATCAGAATAATGGAAGTAACTGTGTTTTAGGGAAATGTATCCAATTCCTAATTTTTGCTGTTGCAAAAATACGAGGTTGGCAAGGCACTTCAAAATAATAAATTCATTGCCTTAGTGTGTGACATCAGAGCTCTTTCCTTCCAGTGAGCTCTCTCATTATGTAGACAAAATCTTTCTTTGCATGTAGTACCTCTAGATTTGTTCCACGGTATATAGCAGAGATTTCATAGCGTCACAGAATCATTTATATTGTAAAAGCAATCTAAGACCATTGAGACCTGGGTGAGAAACAGCATCCAGGAATCTTCACCCTTAAGGGAAAAGGGGTTTATGTTGTGTGTTCTCCTACTTGCAGTTCCTCTCTGCAAATGCTGTAGCTGGCACCCTGCCTTTCACACTAAAGAATAGGAGAAGAGCTACAGGTGACCTGCTTAAATATCTGCTAGCAGGTGGAGGCCCATGGAGCTCTGTACCATATTGAATGGCATTTTTGCTGCCTATAATGTTTCTGCTAGTGATGGAAAGTGGGGAAAGTAGCACGTGACTACGTTTTAAGCAATTTGATCCTTTCTCAGGTGGTGAAGCTGGGCTTTTCTGTCTTATCAGAAATATGGTTTCTCTCTTATATAATACTGCTTGGAAATGATAAAAAAATGTTTTATAGTGTTCATTATAATTGGTGAGAAACATGAGTAAATACATTATTTGCATTATTCCTTCTCTGTGTGAAGAGAGGGCCCTGCCTGTTGTATACAGAGGTACAGTAATTACCCTAGAAACTTCTAATAACTAGGGAGATTTGGGAAACCTAATTATGGCTCTTGAGATACCATCAGGGCTCAGGCAAAGCTCCTCACTGATTTTTGGATGAACACTTGCTCCCTGAAATTGGTGGTAATTCATAAGTCTGTGTTATACATGATGCCCATTTATGTATGTCTGTGGTTAATTCATTGGATACATACGTACTGGCAATACCTGTGCTCTGTAATTTAAACCATTAGAGAAAGCATAAGCTATATGAAGCACTTGATAGATGTATGCTTAAAGATAATTATGCATTTATTTTGTTTTAATTCTGATTATTGTTTTCTGTCAGCAGTCTTGATGTGTTAAACTCTTTTAGCAGTATTTGTCATTATTCTGGCAAATCGTTTCTGTAAATGAATCACTGGGCCCCATGAAATTCCAATGCACTTTTTTTCATTCTGCTGGGTTTTTATCCTCCAGTATTCAACTGTGTGTAAACTGAATGTGAAGCCATTAGAATCATGGGCTCAGTGATAGCTTGACTCACAGTGATGTGCAGAACAATGAAAATAATCAGTTGTGCATGTTAATTGCAAAACACTCGTAGTGATATTTCTCCCTTTTTACACAGAGGTTTAAAATATTGGAGCAACTTCTATATTAGAATAACTTAATATTATGTTTATTACATTATCTTTGTTGTATCTTAATTATAATTGCCTTTACTTTTTTTCAGATCAGCGAATGGCTCTGTTTAAACTGCCAGGTTCAAAGAACATTAGGAGGTGACCTAGCACTAGGTCATGGTCCTGGGCCACAGCCACCTGCACCCAAACAGAAGACGCCCATTCCACCTTCAGCAGCTAAACCACCTCCCCAGCCACAGCCTGTTCAAAAGAAAGATGTAACTCCAAAACCTGATCCTTCACAGTTAGCAGATTCGAAAAAACCTCCACCACAAAAAAAGCAAACACCCTTGCCTGGGTCTCCTCCTGTAAAATCAAAACAACCCCGTTCAGAGCCCACTGAGATCTCTCAGCAAACAGATGCCACTCCAAAATCTGATCAGGTCAAGCCAGCACAGGCTGAAGAAAAGCAAAAACAACCCAGTGTACAGAAGTCTATAGCAGACACTGTATCTACCTCTGTAGCACCAGAGCAGAAGCAGGATTTGCCAGGCCCCAGACCTCCAACTCAACAGAAAGTGGCAGACTCCCCAAAGCCTGAGCTTGCCAAGCCATCACAGGACACACATCCAGCCGGGGATAAACCAGATTCCAAACCTGTTCCACAAGTGTCCCGGCAGAAGTCAGATCCCAAGCTTGCATCTCAGCCAGGGGCTAGACCAGATGCTAAAGCTCAAAAGCCTGCTGAGCCAGTGCAAACAAAAGATGATCCTAAAAAGTTACCAACAAAACCAGTCCCAAAGCCTGATACAAAACCAGCTCCCAAGGGCCCACAAGCAGGGGCAGGACCCAAGCCAGTGCCAGCACAGCCGGCATCTCAGCCCCAGCCACCTCAGAAAACTCCGGAGCAGTCGAGGCGTTTCAGCCTTAACCTGGGAGGCATCACTGATGCCCCTAAGCCTCAGCCTACAACACCACAAGAAACAGTTACAGGGAAACTCTTTGGGTTTGGAGCTTCATTCTTCAGCCAGGCCTCAAATTTAATTTCCACAGCGGGTCAGACAGGGTCTCAGACATCAGGCCCCCCTCCGCCTGGTCCTGCAGCGAAGCAGCCACAGCCTCCACCACAGCCTCCAGCCCCTCAAGCAGCCCCCAAAGAGGCTGGTCAGGCTCAACCTCTTCCAAAAGCTGTTCCTGTAAAGAAAGAAGCCAAGCCTGTTACAACTGAAAAACCAGAACCATCAAAAGTGGATAGTGTTTTAACCAAAACATCGGATTTAGAGAAGAAGCCTGGTTTGGCTAAAGACAGCAAGCCTCAGGCTGCTGAAGCTAAGAAACCTGATGGGCTGTCGGAACCAGAGAAAGCTAGCCAACCTGAAATGTCTTGTCCCCTTTGTAAAACTGGACTAAATATTGGTTCTAAGGATCCCCCCAACTTTAATACCTGTACTGAGTGCAAGAAAGTTGTGTGCAATCTCTGTGGATTTAACCCAATGCCGCACATAGCTGAGGTAAGGTGATGGAGTCTGTATTCAGCCTGCATTCCTAATACAGGCTCCCTGTACTGTGGAGACATAAGTAGCTGGTTTTTAACTATTGAATTTTTCAGAAATTTTCTTGAGCATTTAATTATTGGAAGTCTTTTAAAATTAAGTATCTGCGTTGTATGAAACTTAGTCACTTGTCAGATAGTACTTCTGAAGAATTTTTGGTATATTAAGGAGGTGTGGTAGAGGTGGTTGCTAGGGCCTTGAGACATAAGCAGATATGGTTATGAACTCCTTTGGAACTGGTGCTACTATGACACAGCAAACTACTGTACTTTCAGTCTGTTATAAACTTTTTCTTATACTTCAGCATTGTCTCCGAATATGTGCTTCTTTAACTGGTGCCTCTGATTCAAAAAGCTATTGAATGAAGAAATGTTGTAATGCTTAGTTATTGCCCTTCCCTCCTGTTTAATACATCCCTAAATTTATTCCATTAATCTCCTTCTGGCTCTGGAGTCTTTAAATATGCTGATGCATTCATTAGGAAGGTTGAAGTTTGAGTGATACCTGTGTGGTGAAAGATGTAATTTTTGGCAAGAACAATACAAGCCTTGCAAAGTTACTTCATTCATTAAAGATTGTCACTTTGAAAGTGCTTTTTCTGTGATTGCCTGAGACAGCTACTCATATTTAAAAGAATTACACAACTTATTTTCAACAGTTTCCTCACATTGCATGTTTTTATCTGCTTACTTTGTCTGTGTTTTTTTTGTTTTGTTTTGTTTTTTTTGTTTTTTGACAAGGGGATTGGAAACTTTATACTAGCTTAATGGAAAGGTGGAGGCACATCTTATTTGCCTTATGAATTTGACAAGTTAAATTCAACAGAAGCAGACCACCTAAAAATACTTGTGAGCAGTTGATGCTTAAACTGGTCTGTGCAGCAAATGAGGATTGTGGTAGTTGGTGTTCTGCCTTTGAAATCTGAGTGAATAAATGACAAATGACTGCCAGGGTAAAAGGATATCACATCTCTGTCTTAAGGTGAGAATAAATGTGGGAAGAAATAGCATAATGCAGGAAAAATATTGCTTATGATGTTTGCATATGACTTTGTGTATTATTTTCTGAAATACACTATCATTTGAGAGGTCTTTTTCCTAATATAATAAGCACATTTTATCTAACACATTAATACGTTTTCTAATGTATTTGTGGTCATTTAAGTCAGAAAGAAAGGTCTGAAAATGCAGGAAGATTGATTAGCAATTGAAAATTGGGATTAAATTGATTTTTAACATTGTTTATGCACTGAATACCATGAAACACACACATTCCATCATTGTCCAACTCTGGGTATACACACACACACACTTATATGAATTTGATTGTGAAAAATGCTTATGACTTTCTCCAAGGACACTCTAATATGCATATACAGAGTACCATGGAAACAGGATGTGTCAGTTCTGGTGAAACATTGCTCAAATGCAATGCAAGCCCAGGTGCATGACTTGTCTTCTTCAGAGTTGACTTAGTTGTGATGGTGTGGGACTGCTTTGTGGTGTGCGGACATGTTACCTTGATTTCTTCTGGTTAAGATGAGAAGGCTGGTATTCTGTTTCTGCTTTTCATCACTGTTTTTTTTAGAAGATTCTGTCTGTTTCTGCTCTTTAGAATATCCAGAGCTTGAAATATGAATGATTTTTTTTTAGTGTGATTTCCTCATTCCTTTCTTTGTGTCTCTTTTGGCTCCTGCTTGCACTTTCTTCTTCCTTGTACTACACATTTCAAACCTCTGTCCACATTTTCTATCTTGCCTACTTTTTTTCCACCCAGTTTTGCTTGAAAGTGGCGATGTATTTTCCTTCACAATAGGATGTAGTTTGCTTGGCTGAGAGCATCCTGACTTTCCTTTTCATAAAGATTGGACACACAGAACAGGGAGATCACAGTTTCATCTCCCAAATGTGCTGTGTAAATAATGTATTTATGGTCAGATAGCAACTCTGTCCCTGGATGCACAGTATATAGTATATACCTTTTACATGACAGAAACATGATGCTGAGCAAATAGTTTATGCTCACTTGCATACTCTTTTCGTCCCCCAAATTTTTCTAATGTGTTCAGTACCGTCTTGGAGGTTTTATTTACTTGTTTATTTCTTTGGGAGTTAGGAAGGAGAAGTAGAAATGCTTTTTAAAATTGGTCTTTCTGGTGATTTTTCTACCTAGTTCTTTTATTCCTATACTGTGCATTCAGATAAAAAATGTAATTCCAGAAGCTATATGCCTTCTTGGCCCTAGAAGTGATTTTGGATGAACAAACATGTGGCATCTTAAACATAATCTTAGTTTTTCTTTGGGGCTGCAGCTGTATCAGAGTTTTTCTGACAGTTTCTTATGTGTTGTCTACATTTTGTTCCCTCAGTAATGGCTGAAAATGAGTGGAGTTTTATTGACTGAGTGGCAGCTGAACCCTTGTTGCCAACAAAGCTTGTATTAGGCTACATAATAAGAATCAGTCCAATGGAACAGGGAAACCAATGTTTCATTGTCAAATGCAGAAGAGCATCTAAACCCCATGGGAACTTCTACCTTAAGATTCTCAGCAGGAAATTTTTTCCGGCCAACATGCTGCTGTACTGCAGACAAGGCTAAGAGTACTTTAAAGGGAAGAGTGCTTTCTTACAGTTACTTGTTTTTGCCTGTATGTTACAGAAATAACTTCCAAAAAAGTCTTTAAGCTGCTGCAGTCAGTCCTCTAATAACCTCTCTACTGCAGAAAATATAACTGGACTCTTACCTAGTCAAAATCAACAATATGCTGTTTAGTTCAGTGAAATTGTTTTGATTTGTGCAAGCAGAGAATTAGGCTAGAATACTTTTTCTTAAAATGAGCTGATTGTTCTTTTTCTCCCTGATTTGTTGATACAACAGTCAAACAGTTATTTACTTAAATTGTAATTTATCCATGATGCAAACAGCCACAAATGATTAAATAAATGATACTTGATAGATTTCAGAGACCCACAGGACCATGGGAGCCCTAGTGCATTAGCAGACTCCTTATTCTGCCATTTGCTCAATGGGGAGGAGAACTGTTTACAGGAGAACTCTGTAATTAGCTTTCCAGCTCAGGTAGTTGGAAGCAGCTCTATTTTTAGTAACAAAGCACAAGATCACAACTGCTTAAGCCAGAAATGAAATGTGTGGCAACGACCATTTTGTGCATTTAAAACTCAGTGAACTGTTTGGAATATTGAGCAACAGTGGAGATGGTTATCTATAATGTAATTAAGTATGTTGAGGTCAGGAGTGTAGAACCTGTGATAAATTAATGCAGTAATAAAATAAAAAAAAAAAAATACAAAAAACCAAAAACCCAGATAGTTTAAAATCTAAACTAAGGAAAAATATGGGCAATATGAAGGAGAACATCTTAACAGAATCATGTTATGAAAAGAAAGAGCTGAAAATGTGAAATGTGCATATGTGACCATGCTAATGGATTTAATCTAATAGAGCTGCCAGGAGAACAACAGAAGCACTTTTTAGTCTACTGATAGCTATAAAATTACCTGGAAAGGCACTGGGAAGTAAAGAATGCTCTATGTGTGAAATAAATTACTGAGGCTACAGAAAGGAGAGAAATGTTTTGAATGATGGAGGACAGGGAGAACTGGGGAAGGGCAGAAGAGACATCATATCTCTGACTTGGTGAGGACTTGTTGTTTGAAAAAGATGTAATTTGTTAGAGATATGACCAGAATACATAATATAAAAAATTTTAGAGTGATACTTCTTAATATGGCACATGTAGTCTGTATGAAATTGTTTTGCTCTGATGGATATAATGACAGGAATCTATAAAGCTTGATGGCTTATATCCAATCTAAATTCCTATATATCTTTTTTTTTTTAAATAAATTGATTGATATATAACTTGCCAAAAGAATGTATATGTTCTTCTGATAACTCATTAAACTCCATATTATAACCAGGTGAAAAATTGGTACCTTGCTCTTCCAGTATGAACTTCTTGAAGTAGCAGTAAATAGCATTTTGGAACTGATACAAGTGTCTCTGGAGATGAAGGGAGGGATTTTGTGGTGGCATGGTATAATATACCATGATACCTGGATACATCTTGGGTTTTTCTACCTCCTCCCAAAATCCTGCAGAAAGGGAACTGGCTTGGGTGAGTGACCATCTAGTGTAAATAATTCTGCTCGATTGTTTTTCCAAGACTATGTGAAATGGAGTGAGGTCTTGAGAAAGTGTGTCCTTATACTCAAACTTCAAAAGTAGGCTTTAAAAAATAATTTACAAAACCCCCCAAACCTGAACTAAGTGAATCAAACCCTGCTATTGAAAGCCCAAATATGCCTTGGACTTCTTAAAACAAATGTGCAGCAACATTACAAAGTAATAATCCATCTACTTTTCTAATAAAAATCCCTAAAATAGTGTACAGCACCATTTGAGGTGACACCCATTGCCTGTCTTTAATTAATTACCAGCTCTCTTCTGTCATTTATTTCCTACTTGAGAAAGCTCAGACTGCTCTGCAAACTGGCAGGTTTAGCTCCTATAGGAAACTCCTCTCTTCTCTCTTATGTTTGGTGATGGGTTATTTTGGAAACAGATGGTGTCTGTGAAATATAGTGAAAAAGAATTTGCACTAAAGAGACAAAGAGAAAAACAATCACTCCTTTCAGCTGCATAATTTATCTTCTCTGCTTCTTCCCTCTCCCTTTAAAGAACCTTTTAAAATTTTGATTGTAAGAAAGTGAATGCTATTACTGTTTAATAAAGTAACTAAATAATACAGAACATAATAGGCTAATGCAATGTACTCCGTAACATTTGTGGAAATTTTATCCATTAAATGATAATTCTTTATAATTGAGAAAATATTAAAACTACAGCTAATTTTTACTTTGAAAGACAAAATCTGGCATTGAAAAACAGAGTGCATGTTACATGATAAAAACCCCACTATATTTCTTGACTGTCAGAATGAAATTAATCTCACTCCAATTTAGGTATCTTACTCTTCTGTTTAACTTATTAAATATGCATGACAGACAAAAATGTTAAAGTGGAAATATTTTTCATAGCAGAATGACTCCCCTCTTCCATTTTTCCTATAGAGCACATATATTGTGTATATACAGAATTGAAGGGCTAATATGGAATGACTCTATGATTGATTATTTAGTCAAAATTGAACACAGATAAATATTTTTTAAAAAATTTAATGCCTGAATTAACTTTTTAAATGAGATTGAAGAGCTTAAGCTTCAACAACAAAGTTAGATTTCTGTGTCTCACATTTGCAGAGGTATTTAAATGCTTAAAGACAGACTGATACTTGTAAGGATATTAGAAGCTTGTGTCCTTCTCTGATGCCTCAGCTAAACCTATTCCAAAAAACCCAGCTTTGACCTGGTGATTTTACAGAGGCCTGAACTTCTGTCTTCTGCACATGGCTTGAGCTGTTCCTTTTAAGGAGGAAAGTTCCTTTTTAGCTTCTGTTTAAACCCCTTTGAAGTCCAGACATGGAAACCTCTTGTGGGGTCTGATTTTGGTGTGTCTTTGAGAATAATTCAACCAGAGGCAGTACTGCTTGGCATTAAGCACACCAGCTAAAGTAGCTACAGCTACTTTAATAGTTAATAACAATAACAAGGCCTGCCCATAGTCAAGTGTGATGTGGTGATGGTTTGCCAAGTTTATTTCTTCTTCCATGGTATTATATGCAAAATGCAGATTTGCACATAGGCATGTGACTTCAGGACTCATCCTCATCTCAGGCCCGTTGCTGCCATAGTACAGCCAAGCTTCTTGTCTCCCAATTTCCTCTAAGATCCCATGAGTGTGCACTCAAGTTACAACAAAGCGAACCACTGCATCCAGATAACTGGATGTTCAGTAGATGTCCTGTGATGGTTTTGTTTGAATTCTCCATCACTGTGGAGGGAAATGAAAACATCCTTACTTTCTCACAACTTTCTCTGAACAGGTGTCTTGCAGTTCAGTAGGGCTGCTTGGTCCAGAGCAAATTATACACTAATGCAGTCTCATTTTTTGGCAGTCAGGTTTTGATGGTTATTTCTGAATGTGATTTTGGGATGATATTTGAAAACAAGGCATCTTAGATCTGTGTGGTTATTAGTCAAGGCATGAGTTACAAGATTGCATTCTTGTTGATTTGCCTTTTCAGTATTTATGACCATAAAATTAGGTTTTGGTTTTTTCCCCCTGAAATTAAATTAAAGGAGTGAAGATTGGTCTCATTGCTCAAAGTAATAGTGTGACTTTTGGAAGGACTACCACCATGATTAATTGCCTGCTATTTATTTCCTTTATTCTAGTCTCTAAAAGTTTCCAAATTACCTCTCTGAGCAAAGAACTCCATTGAAACCAACAATGAGATATAGACATAAAGCCATGTAAGGCCAGATGGCTTTTATTAATATTGGTAATGGCCACTGATGGTGTGAAATCCAAAGGGATGTCTACAGCAGCAGTTTTGCTGGCACACACAGCTCCTGTCTTTATGGCTATTTTTCATCCACTTGGAATTAATTTGCAATGAGTTCTTTACTTACATATATTTATTCAATTTTAGATGCCTTTGCATTTTTGAAAGATAAAATGCTTAGGTGAGCGATTAATGCAGAGCTTTCAGTGTTGATTTTTGTGTGTGGTTTATTTTTCTCCTGTGCAGATACTTTATAGGCTAGTGTATTAGATACAGTCAAGCTGGAGTCACAAATCTAAAACAGATTATCAGGAAAATTACTGACCTGGCCTTGAGCCAGGTGATTTTCTTCTCTGTTACTTCATTAGAAATTTGGTTGCTGTCCCATTATTGAATGAGGAAGAAATTTTTGAAAGCTAAGCTGGTATTAACTGTTTGAATTTTTCTACTCAACTTTATAATAGTAATTTAAAGAGAATTTATTTATTAAGATAAAGGTATTGAATATTTTTATTTTCCATTACAGGGAAATACATTTTTGTTCATGCGTTATCAAGAAACAAAAATGCTTCCTTTAGAGACTTTAAATGGTGCTGTGAGTTTTAGTTAATGTCAATTGATTGTCAGTGATCCATCTCCAGATTTTCTTAAGCAAGCAGACAAAATCTACTGTATGTTAAGTGCCTTAATTTTTTGGGTTTTTTTGGTGCCCAGTTAGGACATTACATGCTATCTGATCACATTAATTATATGTGAAGACATTGTCATAAGTTGTGTGACCATAAATATAAAGCATTTAGCTTTTTGTAAGAACCCTCACATAGTTTTGGTGTTCTGATAGATTCCCTAATAGGGGAGAGCTTCAAATAATTTTTTCTTTTTAACATTCTAGGAAAATGAAGAGCTGATGCTCTTTCAAGGAACAAATGCTATAACAACATTTTGAAAAATATCTGAGGATTTTAGATATCTGAAACCAAGATATTTTTCCCTCAATATTTGTCACTGTGATTGACTGTAGTAGAACCAATAGATATTGTATTTAATAAAATTAGAAGTATACTGTCAATATAAATATGTGCATATATTTTGTGGTCTAATTTATTGAAGAACTAGGCTATTGATGTTAAAGAATATAAGTTCCAATTCATGCCTATCTTAAAAATTTCATGTCATGTTTCTGCTGACCAAAGGCCAAATGTTTTCACAGCACCACAACAGCATATTAGTAAAGAAAGGTTAACATTTCACACAAAGAAATTCTATAAAATCCCTTGTTTACCACTACTGGGGGGTGATTTTAAACTTAATGGGACAGCATGAGTGCAATCAAAGTAATTTTGCAACTAGTTTTAACTGTTTTCAAGAAGTGTGGCCAGCTGCAAAAATAAAAATTGACATGTAAAGGAAAAATGGAATGAGCAAGCAGGGGCATTTACCTAATTTCTGTTTGTATTCTACACATTAGTATTTCTCCCTGAGTAATGCAAAAATTGTGTCATTTGAAGAGACAGTGGTCAGTAATTATTTTTAGTTTTGCTGAAATGCATGTAGTTCAGTGGACCAGAATGAGAACAAATGTGACTTTAGCTTTAATGTTATTTAAATATTAAATTGATTTCTGCAGTATTGCTAAGAGCAAGCATGTAGGCTGAGGGGAACATAAGCCATTATATAGTAGTGGAAAGGCGATTAGATTCATGCCAGTAAGCTGCTGGAGATGCTGTCTAGCAGCTTTTGAAACAGGAGGTCACAGCCTGATGTTGAAGAGGGGGATTAGCTACTGCTGAACTATTCTGGCTGAATTTTGCACAAAATGCTGTTAAGTTGGGGGGAAGGAGGAAAATCTATATTTTTGCATCACTAGAAAAAAAATATAAGAGCCAGTAGGCTGTATCAGACCAGAACACTCAGTGAGAAGAATGATGAGGTGTATTAGTTTTCCATCTGTGTTTTGGAGGTTAATGAAATTACTCAGACAGTAAGGTAACTTAGGCTTCTAAGGACAAGACTGAAAGACCATCTGGTGATCTTCTGTTTTTAGTATTTGTAGGTTAGTAAATTTCTTTATTGTTGTTGGGTTTTATTTTTGTTTTTCTTCGTTTTTTCCTTAGCAAACAGCCTTCACATTGGAAATGGTCCAGCTGTCACATACAGAGATGAGAAGTTGAATATATGAAATCTTGTCCTTATGTGTAGTATTTTAATGCATGTATTTACTTTTCCAGTTACTTTTTGTACTTACCTTAATAGTTGTGCTAAAGACTCCAGATGTATTTATATTTTAATCTTTTGGAGGATTTCTGACCTCTTTCCTTACATCCAAAAGGAGTACATTGTTGTGATTTTTTTGTTTGGTTTTGCAATGACATTCTCATAATTGCTGAAGATACTGACATAACTCTGGTTCTCATCACTATTTGTCAAAACAAATATCTGATTTTTTTTTTGAAGAGTCACTTCTGCAATTGATCTTAAGTTTTATATCTTCCCTTTTATAGAAGAAAAAGATACATTTCTTTCTGATTGCTGACAAACTCTTACCTATTTTCTTCAGGATGCTAGTTAATAACTATATTTTTGTACATTTAGAGCATTATATTAGGTCCTTTGCTGTCTAGATAAAGTGTCAGATATGCCTGTTCCTCGCCCTCCCCCAAACCAACACACCAACTCTTAACTGTGTACATAAATATTATTCTCCTCCAGCTATTCAATGGGAATTTTCACTGAAACATTGAACTCTGACATAGTACAAGAGAACCAGCCTGGGCACATATCCAATTTCAGATGCTCTCTTCTTGCTTTAGAATCAGAGTGGGAAAAAGAATGGAATGTTTGAAATACCTGTTATTTCTTAAATATTTTTGGTACTTTTATCTCTAAAAGTATTTGGATTTTTGTAAAGTTTAACTATAGAAAGGGAAAAACCTCAGAATAAAACCAAATTCTGCTTAGATTTTTTTTTTTAAGTTTGATGTGTTTTCTACTTAACGTGGCTCAAGATTGATGTCATGGTATGGCATTTGTGAGACTGAGAAAGTGTAGGCTTTGTACTCATTACAGAACAAGTTAAACAGGACCACCTCGTTCTTGGCCTTCTGTAGGTGCACCTTTGTGCTGACCTACAATGCACTTCTGTTTTTCCTGACAGTCATAGCCAAGAACACTTGTATTGTGCTGTGCAGTGAATTTTTAAAGTCATGTGCCCAGTATATCTGGAGTCAACTACACTGTTATGCCAGACCTCTACAGAGGAAGAGTGCTGCCATTTTTCTTCTATATCACCTATCAGCAGAAGGATCTCCTGATCAAAACACGATCTCTCATTTGATTTGGCATCCTTTAAAATAATTTAGCTGTGCTGCTTCTTCTCCAGACCTGTAAGAATAGTATTACTGCTCTGTCACCCTTCAAATGACAAATCTGACCAATGTTTTTTTTTTTCATGAGGAGCAATGAATGCACGTTGTAGCTAAAGGAACCTGTATTTGAATCCATAATGCGTTACAATCAGTTACAGACATAATTAGAAACTTCAGTGAAATTCATACTCATCCCTCCCTTTGCTTTCTTCTCTATGCTATTGGTAACTGGAATCAAGAAAGGTTCAGCTTTAATATGGTGAATTGGCCTGGTCCAGGTGTTGGTCTAAAGTGTGATACACTTTCCCTGATGAGTTCCTTAGGCACATTTGAGTTTGGTCCTCGTTGTATTTCCAGGATAAAATGAAGCTGTATTTGATGTTGTAAGGATCAGTATGTCTTTAGTACCTGTAAAGGGCAAGGTGAAGCTCCCTCTACCTACGAATCAGAGTAGGTCATCCTGCCCAAAGCAGGGTCAGTGAAGCAGGTTTCTTGGGAGCAGTTAGCATTTGATTGGTTCCAGACTTGGAGATTTCACAACCTCTTAAGGCCACCTTCCATTTTTTTCTTTTTAAGTATTTTCTTAAATTAATATTTATTTCAAGGAATTGAATTCAAATGAACTTAAATGAGTAAATTAAATGCTTAGTATTTGAATTTATGTTATTTTGAAGTTTTTTTCTCTTCATTGGATACCATTCAGGAGACTGTATCTTTCACTCCCCTCAGTTATTTGCACACATTGAGGCAAGCTTCCTGAGCCTTCCCTTCAGGCTCTTTTTTTCCCATTTCCAGCTCTCTCAGCTTCTCCTTATATGATTGATACTCCAGACCCTTAATCATCTTCATGACCCTTTACTGGACTTGCTTGAGTATTTCCATGTCTCTATTTTACTGGGAAGACAAGAACTAGGCAAAGAACTCTCCCACCAGTATAGAGTACAGGGGAATAATCACCTCCCTAGACCTGCTAGCTATGCTTCTAACTTAGACAACCCAGGATGTTGCAAGTATTTAAACGTGACATGCTCAGTGCTTCCCCTTATTTTCATACCATGCTCAAGGGCACAGAATACATGTGTGGTGTCTTCCAGCACCATGGTAGCAGGATGAAGTGAAGCATTTTTCTGTAAACATAACTTACATATATTACTGAAAGTTAGGAGGTTCAGAGGAAGGAAACAGTCCATGATCAGTCCATGCTAAGGAATACCAACTTTAAACTGGCCATTAGTCACTGTACATCACTGAACTTCACATAGAGAATGACTCTACAGAGTGCAAATTTTGGATTACTATGATATGTTGATGTTGGGGTAATTGTTGAGGTGAAGCAGGTAAAGAAGCAGGAAGGACCTTTGCAAGGGTTTTACAGAGATGTTTATTTCAGTCACACGTGTGCACGGTCCTGGAGTTCAGAGACAAAGGCAAGAGGGTTGGTCTGAGAGTCCAGGTTGAGTACATGGGGGTTTTGGGGCAGGGGAAGTAGTATCAGAGACCAATTACCAAGGGGCATGGGGGTGTCACAAGGATGGGATTAGGGAATGGGGACCAACAAAGAAAGAGGGTGGGAGTGACTGAAAGTCTGAGGGACAGGGAGAGGGCATGGGGCTGACCCAAGGAACAAGACAGGGATTGTTCTGACATGCTAGAACAGGATTTGTTATCAAAAGGACACAGCTGAGAGAGAGGCTTCTCGTGTCTTTCTAACTGGGAGTGCCTTTCAAGGTCTCCACAATGATACATTTACAAAGTATGTTCTAACAGATCTCCATTGCAGGTGTATATTGACTTCTCCAAGTTATATTAACAGATTCAACAGGAAAAGGTATAGATACTGTTTTGGAGGAGTTAAATTTCAAGCCAAAATTTCATCAGATGTTCCAAGAGTTGAGCTTTGAACCTGATCTGTATGTCTGGAATATTTATACTTGAATCAGTTTAGATAAATGTCACTTTCTACTTTCCCCTCTTCCTAAATCTACTTCCTTTCCATACATGCTGAAAGAGTTGTTCATATTTCAAATTATTTTCTTCTATTAACTATAAGTCTCCTTTGTCTTGTCATCTTTTACATAAATGATTTTCATGTTTTAAGTGCATCTTTTTTGCTCCAAGCATAGGAGGAGAAAAAATGCAGGGTTAATGGGGTAACTTCAACATTTAGTAACTGGTTTTCCAGGTGCAGAACTTCTGTTGTTGCATCTTGAATCAGTATATGCATTTTGTAAAGTGTGAGGCTTTAAAAACACCCTGTAATTTACAGAGCTTTGAAGCATGCTGCAATGAAAATTTGTTCAGTAATGATCTATTTTCTGAACCTCTATGCATGTGAAAACAGTTAATCTCTATGTTCCAATAGGATTTATGAGGTGTTTCATGCTCTCTAAATTTTGTTTGGATGACTTGTCCATATAGAATTATTCATTCTCTACAAGCACATAATCTATATTTCTTGATCTTCACTTGCTATTCAGAAATAAGTACTAATTTTCCTTTTAGATCCAGGGATATGACATCAGAAATGATGTGTTATCACTAGAATGAAATACTACTAGAGCAGATATTACAAATTCATAATTAGTAGC
This sequence comes from Acridotheres tristis, assembly GCA_037013685.1. Taxonomy (NCBI): domain Eukaryota; kingdom Metazoa; phylum Chordata; class Aves; order Passeriformes; family Sturnidae; genus Acridotheres; species Acridotheres tristis. Next base: position 8,919,258 of record CM072885.1, read on the forward strand.
AAACAATTATTGATATATTATAATTATGCCAGGAATCAGGGTGAAATGTTTGGGTCTTCATCAGTGCACAGGATATAATTTTCAGAGCATGTCAAGGAAAATTTACTGTAATTTTGTTTCTGAGTCTGAAGCTATGATAGTGATTGCATTTCTTGGATGGCTTTTTCCCCTTGGTTTGCTTTATTTCAATTCACATGTTCTGTCCTTACGACTTGGATTAATTCTGTGTTCAGTGCAGGGTATTAATATCCCTTTTAATTAGTTTCCTATTGCTTACACAGACTGTATAAAAAGTGGCTTCGTAGTCTGTGAGAAATCATTGAACAATGCCTTGAAAAGCATTTAGTTTCTTTCAGTACTAGTTTGTATATCTGCAGTAGAAAACGGGAAATCAATGTGTCCTTGCTGTGGCAATTCAGTTTCCTCTGCACAGGTTCCTGTCTTTATGTATTGGAATCTTATTTATGCAACTCAGGAAAATGAATGCCAGTGGATTGACACCGTTTGAAGAAGGTCGCACTTTGAATTTTTAAGTACAAAATATGTACTTGCTGATAAACTAGGGTCAGGTACTAGTTAGAAACTAGTCGTTCCTCTGGCACACCTTCTGAGACCTTTCACATTTTTGAATGTACCCTATGTGTACAGTTTCCGTTCACATAAAAATATTTATTTCTGCTGACAGATCTCATCTGCTGTTTCCTTGGCATCACTTATTTCCCTGCACTTGACTTCAAGTCTGTTGTACTAAATCTGTCTGAGAAGAGATACATCTTGAATTTTGTGTTTGTAAAAATAGCACTGCGATAGTATCGTTCTTTATCTCCACCTTTTATTTTCAGCTATTTAAAGCAGTCACTCTTATTGCCTCTTTTTCATTTGATAGTGAATTTAAACGTGTGAATGTCATATATAACTACCAAAAAGTAAGATCCATTTCTTAAAGCATTAAGAGAAATGAAACAAGGCAAGTGGAAAGAAGGTGCTGACAGAAAGACAATGATTTGGAAGTTGGTGCAATAAAAACTAATAAGTCCAGTTAACAAAAGCACATTTCCTTGCAGTTATATTCTTTTTATCTCCTGAATGTACCAAACCAGAAGCCAGTGCTTCACCATGGAAGAATATGGCATGGAATTATTTCTATGCAAGTATTAAAAAGAAGAGCTCTACATTATCTCTGTCTTGATTTAGTTTTGGGCTTCAGTCCCTATGCTGTCTATTATTAGCATCATAAAACATAATGGAAGTATTTAGAGATTCAAATGCATAGATTCATGCTGGATTTCACTTCCTTATGTATCTGCAGATGGTGTGTATATTTTTGCATATTGGATTTTATGGTGGTTAGAATACATTTGACGGGGTGAATGTAGGGAAGTGCAAAGATTCATTGCAAGTGATTCATTCAAAGACTTATATGTATTTTTTGTAAGCCATTTGGTTTGCAATGAAGACTCTGAATCATTATCTTAGTTTATCACTACTTCTTTTGAACTTCGATGAAACTTTTTTCCTTGTTCAGTTAAAAAGGCTGGGAGTCTGATCTATTAAATGCTTGGATGCTTGAGGTTGAAGAGTTTATCTATATATGACCAGAATAAAATCAAGTAAGACCTTGTAGTGCATAGAAAAAGGATATAGGAGGTCCATTTTTCTAAGGATTTTGATTTAGACCTCATATGAACACTCTAATGTAATTCTAAGTGAGGCAAGTGAAATCAATGTATGTTTGAATTATGCACAATCTGCAACTATAAAGACAAAGTCATGGAGATTCAGTCACAGGAATGGATTTCAATGATCAGTTACAAGTTGATCAATTCAATTAATCAGGTTGTTTTTTTTTTTTTCCCTGGGCTCAGTGGAGTTTCAAAGCTATGAAGTTCCCAAAATCAGTTCTTGAGGACAGGCTTTCCTCACACTATCCAGTTTTTAAAATTTCTTCACACAGGAAGCTACTAAAAGGGAAAGGTGAGTCTGTAAGTGCTGTATGGAGGGTGCTCACCAGGAGAATTGTCTTAACTTTTGCAGTGGCTTTCATTCTTCATCACAGATGGCAAGTATATGGAACCAGCAGCTTGCAATCTAGACAGAAGTGTTTAGCTATTCCATAATAGTGTGTATGAATGGAAGGCAAAGGCACAGCAGAAGTAATTTCTTCTCCATTTGTTGTTTCATGAGAAGGAGATGCCCTTTGCCCATGCTGGATTTCCACAGCACCTGCTCTTGTGACCTACTCCTGCTGTCTGTCAGCACAGTCCTGTCAAGCTGACTGAAGTGATGCGGAATGTGATAAAAGGAAGGAGTTACAAGAAAGGTGTCCCAAAATTAATCAAATAGGTAACATAAGTGTAATTTTCCTTGATTTATTTCTCAAGGCTTGATGGACATGACTTTGATTTCAGAGAACCTGGCATTCAACATCATGTAGCTACTGTTCAAATCAATAAAAGTATATTTCTTGCTTTTAGCAAATAGTGTTGTCTGACAGGATGTGACTGAAATTGAGTCAAACTAAATACCAGTTTCAGTGCTTGCTTTCTGTCTATGGGATTTTACTTTCATAGTGGCATTTAGGATTTTAGAGCTTCATCTTCTAAACTGATTAGGTAAGTGAGAAATTTTCACTCTCATTAGTAGTTATTTCCAGTTAAGTTCAAAGATATGGCACTAGAACCCTAAACATTACTTCACCAGGCTTAGAAGGATTTTCAGGAAATATCATAAACTTACAGTTCCAGCCTTAGTCTTGCAAATAAAAAGCTTTCACATGAGTAAGCTGATCTACTTCAGCCTTCTGGTTATGGGTTGGATGCTGTTGTGTCCCACTCCTTTGAAAGAGTGACTTATTCTATAAGGAGCTCTGTTTATTTGATTGAACTTTTCAAAAAGAAAGTGTATTAAGAAAGTAGGTGACAAATTTTGTTCTTCCTGAGTAAAGACCATGTTTTTGTATGAAATCTTTTAAGAAGGTGACAAATGTGGTGCAATCACTTGAAGTGATGTATGCTGGTTTTTCATGGTACTAGTCTCTTTCTGTGTGTGTAGATGTGGAAATTTTGAAAATATGTAATTGCTTTGTGATTAGAAACTTTAGTCATATCCCCATAATTGCTACAATAAAATCCAGAAAATGTATCCTAGGCAGTTCTAGATGATACCTCAGTGCATTTTAAGTCTTGTCTCAGATGTTTCTATTATTTTATTTGAGGACAATTATTTTATTTATTTTATTTTATTTGAGGCAATTATTTTATTTGAGGACAGGGAGAGTTGTTTTTTAAGACAAAAGAGCATGTTTCATATAAGCAAATACATTAAAAGTAGTTTTATTCTATGCATATTATTGCAAGGAGGAAAAAAAAGATTAGAATTTGGAGGAGAAATTTGGAGGAATAGCATCTTGAAGAAATACATGCAAAGAGCATACTGAAGGCATAAGTTTTGAAGTTGCACTTTGAAGAGCACCTGTGTCTCTATAGATTGCTGAACCTGAATAGATCAACAAGATGACCAAGAGTCTAAGTAAGTGCTAATATGCATTTATCATTTATATTTCCATTTGCATTAGTGGTGATGCTTCTGAATCCTTTGCTGTCAATTCTGTCAGCAGCTAACATGACCAGGTTCTGTAAATGAGGGTGTTGAGGGTGACAGCAAGACCTCATTGATGAGCTGTGCACTGCAGCAACATCTGAACAGGGCAAGCAGAACAGGTGGGACATGGGATGTTAGACAACAAACAAAAACATTTAAATTGCAGACACAGAATGACTGAGGTTAGAAGGTACATCAGTAGGTTATCTAGTCCAGCCTCCTGTCCAAATTAGGGTCCACAAATCACACCAGGTTGCTCAGGACTTTGACATGTAGTTTTGAAATCCTTCATGAAGAAAGGCTGCATAAAATCTATGGACAACTTGTTCCAAATCTTCAAAGTCCTCGGGGTGAAAAAAGTTCCCCATATATTCAGTTTAAACGTCGGTCTGCAGTTTCATGTCCTCTCCATGGACATCACTCTGAAGTGGCTCTGTCTTCTCAATGGTGTCCTAGTTAGGTTTCTGTTAGTTTCCTGAAGCAGACTTGTGCATGCTGAACAAGCCTCTTTCCCTCATATTCTCCTTACAAGGGAGTTTTTCTAGCCTCTAACCATCTTTGTTGCCTTTTACTGAGCTTTCTGCAGTTCATCACTCTTATTTTGGTACTGGGAGGATGATACAGGATACAATGTGTTAGATGCAGCCCAATGACTAATGGGCTCACATTTACTGGCTATGGGCCTTTTAAAACAGCCCAAGGTGCTCAGATGTTCTTTGCAGTGTGTCATATCCACCATGTTCAGCAGTGGGCCCATGTATTTATTGTCCAGACCTTTTCTTGCATTTTTAGCATAGAAACTATTCTTCTCGCCCTTGATATCCCTTGCTAGTTTCAATCCTAGCTAAGCTTTGCTTTTCCTAGACAGATAGCTGTGCGCTGTTTCTAAATTCCTTCTTTATAGGCTAATTAGAATGCTAGTTCTGGAGTAGAGGGTTCAAGGGTCCAGGCATCCTGTCCCATGTGTGTAGCTGCTTGCTTGAATGACACAATCTTATTGTAAACACAATATGCAGGAGTATTTTGGAAGACAGCTAGCAAGTGCAAAGAACTATAGAAATAAGTCCTTCACAGTGCTATTTCTGGTTTAATGTTTACATATATTAATGGAAACCTTTTTTTTGACAGACTCCTGGTCCAGGCATAAATTGTGCCTGTTATGGCAGTTTATGTTTCTGATAGCCATAAGAAACCACCTCAGCTCAGAGATGATAAAGCTATTGCTAGTGTGAGTCAAATTTACTTGAAAGTTAATGCAGTTGTCCATCCAAACTTTATGATAATGCCTTGTTGTTCTCTGCTGAGCTACTTGGCACCATTGTATCTGTCACACTTAATAAAGATATATTAATCTTCAACTTTATTTCATATAGGAAATGCCAGACTTAGCATATCAACACATCACATTGTATTATTGCTATGAGATGGGTTGGTTTACCATAGCAAAGAGTTTGTCCTTCAATATTAAAAATTGTGTGAGTTGTGTTTATCACTATTCATAACAATACTTATTTTCCTATTATAATATATGATTAAAATTCTGAAAGATGTTCCAAGGTTGCCTGACAGAGGTGCTACTGCCTGTAACTATTTTAAATGACTGCTTATTTGCATTTGTTCTTTCATTATCTCTAATAGATGATGACATAGCATAGTGGGGAGAAAAATTATGTTAAACCAATGTTGTGAAAGAGAGTTTTAATGTGGTAAACACAAAATTATCTTGACAAGCCAAAGAGGCTCTCTAGCTCATTTTTAGGAATGGGGAAATTTTTTTTTTCTTTAAACCCTAACACCTTGATGTTTAGTGAAGATTAATTGTTGTGTAAGGTGAAGAAGGAAGCATTACTGGTCTGAAGGGATAGTTTGAATAGAAATTGCTATTTCTGTGTGGATTGAGTGTATATTTTTATTTTGAGATTTAAATCCCAGATTAGAATCAGTCTTGGGGGTTGGATTGTGTGCAACAGCCAGAAGCAGTGACATCCATGGTCTTTTCTATAAAAGTCTGTGACCAGTCCAGCTCCACATGGCTGAAGCTGACTCGGAGTAGGAATGAAATGTTTGGTTAGGCTCAAAAGTTGGGTGTCTTCCCCTGCACCAGGGCACAGCCAAGCACCATAATGCTTCTTTTTGCTACAGCTCAGCTGGAGAAAAGGCAGGAGCTAAAGGATATTTCCCACTAAGTCTGGTCCCAGGATCAGATTTGCAAATTGCCTTGGCAACTGTTGACCATTTTTCATTTATAAAAGTTAAGACCACCCTGAATTCATAGGAGTACCAGACACTGAGAAGGTATGACAAATCTGGTACCCCAGTACCCCAAAGTACCCCAAAGTACCCCAAATCTGTGTCCACGCAGTAAATTTCCCTGTTATGTCATCAGATAACTTTTCCTTAAGCAAAAAGAGAGTTATTAGAATTATCATAGAAAAAATATGTAACATTTCCTTGTGAACCTTTGAGCTGTTAAAGTCAGACAGAAGATTACAGCCCATCATTTGCTCTCATTTAAATCAGTAGGAATCTGAAGTAGATGCACTGACACAGTAGAATTTCCCTCATATGCAGCAGTGTATCTGAGAATGGAATTCAACTTTAAATCATTAAATTAAGGCAAGCCATCTTTTTCCTCCAAGTGGATGTTTGCAGTCATAGTAACTCATAGCATCAGCTGTAGGTGGACTTGAACTGGGTTTTTGGAACTCTTGATTCTAAAACTGACCATCCATGGACAATGTTTTTTCATTTTCTCTTTCCAGTCATTGACTTGAGTTTTTGGTCTGCCAGCTCTGTTTTGTTTCCATTTTGCTCAGCACAATCCTAGATGTGGTTTTTAAATGATACTGAAATATAAATGATTATAACAGCTTTTAAAATAGGAATTATTAAACTCTAGAAGATCTCCATCAGCTTGTATATCAGTATATAGAATATCTGCTGTCCAATGCCTCGTGTTTAGTAGAGAGAACATTTTTTTGTTGTTTCCATACATCCTGCTCTGATCCAACTAAGAATGTAAATCATCAGAAGTTATTAGGCATTTGTCCTTGGGATTACTACCTCTATTTTGTAGAGCCAAGATGTCTGTAGATTTTCAGAAAGATTCATTTTAGAATTTCACTATGTGTGTTTATCTAAAATGAATATGCAGGTTTGTTTGTTTATTCCCATTGTTGGATACTATAATGCTTTTTCATAAAGAGGTGCTGTACAATAAATAGCTGGCTGGCAAAGGAAAAGCAGGATCTTATGGTCAAAAAGAGGAGTTTGGATTAGTTAAAAATTACTGTGCTGTAAACATGAATTCTAGCACACTCTCTGGGATAGGAAGTAATGGGCATATGAATCCCAGATTAGCCAGAATTCTGGTGTGCTGTAACACCTTAGTGATGGACTGAAAGGCCAAGAAGTCTTTGGCAATTTATTCTTGTTTTACGCGAAACGTAGATTTTTGTGACTTCTTCAAAAATAGGCTGATATGTTGGAAGGGCTCCCAAGAAGCTTTAACAATTACTTTATATGTAAACAAAGGTAAGACCTTCAGAAAGAAAAATATATTTTCTGCCTGTTTTCACGAGTAAGAGTTTAAGGTCAGCTTTTGTAAGATTCTGTGGGTACCTATTGAACATAAATAGCACAGAGCTCTTGAGGTAAACAACATTGCAAAGTGAACATAGTCAATTTTAGACAATTAAAAGAGGTGCAGGATTGAGGACAGCTGGTTATTGCAACAAAGTACCAAGAATTGGTGGTAATATGCTATTTATCAGTTGTATGACATGAGGAGCTACTATCAGAAATGCCATGGAAATCAAGGAAAAAATAGATGCAGTTTATGTAATAGAGGTTGTCTTAGGTTGGGTAAGACTATGGTTTGTGTTGAATGCTGTGTTAGACTGATTGAAAAAAGTGATTTCTCCTGCCTGTGAACAGTGTAAATGAAGATGATCTCTCAGTTTAAATCTTCTCTAACAATGGTTGAGTAAAGAGCAGAAAAAATGCCATCACCTGTAGAATAAGGACTGTCAGATTCATGAGCAAACCTGTTTACTTTTCTGAAGATTCATGTGCCACCAAATTTTGATTAGTGTTTGGGTTAGTTTTTTTTCTTATTATTATTAATAGTGGGCAAACTCTTAATTTATTTTAATTCTTTTACCTCCTAGTTACCACATAGTCAAAGAAAAATATTCTTATTTAAATCTCTTTTGTTTAAGATTTAGTCTAGCTTCAGAGTGATCCAGGAAATGAAGAAAAAGTTGTAACTCTGAAAAACAGAACTCAGGGTTTCTGCAGCTGACCACTGACCATTTTCAACACCATGCATAGAACTCATCCTACCATATTAACTAAAACATCTTGGAAAACAAAAGGGGTTTTAATTGAATCAGCAAATCAAGAATTACTTGGAAAAAACCCCATTTCTCAATATTACCTCTTCCACAGGTTGCAAAGTCTTGTTGTTGCCTTTTTTTCCTGACAAATTATGACGAGGCTAGGCTGTAGAAGAAGGAAATTTGCACTCCAGGTGTTAAGGTCAAATAATGAATCACTTGCAGAACACGTCTTTAGTCAGGTCACTAGATCTGAACCCTTCTGTCTTTTTGTTTTAAAGTTCACCTGTAGAGTGAGATGTAAGCTTTGTGCTTGGCCCAGCTTCTTCTTTTTATGTGATTGTGGAGACATTACAAAGGTTTCTTTCTCAATTCTTCTGCTTTCACTTTGCATGTTGTTTTTCTAATGTGGAGAAGGAAAAGGTATCTTCAGGTTTATTACTTTCTCCTCCAATTTAGCTAATGTTGAGATTACAGCTGCTGAAAGCATTTTTATGCTAATAGCTACATTTATTGCACTTATAGGCATTAGCAATGGTAAATAATCGCCCCAAGACAACGTCTGTTCTTATGTGTCTAGTTTCATTTATGTTAATGTATAAACTGAGCTTTTGATAATCACTTACCCGCTTTAAAACTTACTTCTGTGTGTTGTACTACTGGTTTTGGTTTCCAAATTATGTATCTAACTAGCTAAGGATCTTTAACTTCTAGATCAGCAGCAAACCCAAGGCTCAAAAGAAAGTTCTCGAAATAACTCTTCCTCTACTCTGTCTGTGCTGTGTCTGTCACTGCACTGTATTCTAGCATAGGATATATTCAGACTGTTTTATCACAGTTCTTGTAGCTACTGTTACATACTGTCAGATACTGGCTTCATGCTAGCAATTTTCCAAGTTTTTTTTATGGATGTATTAATTTTTTGCTTCTTTTAATTAAAACCACTGGTTCTTCACAGGAATATTCTTTCATGCAAGCACTTGTTTTTGCCTGTGTATGTGAATGGGGCTAAACTGAGTATCTCAGGGTCAGGTGTACTTGTAGTTTATTCCCTGCTTGCTGTTCTGCCAACATGTCTTAACTCCAGTAAAGTTCAGTGTGGGAGTGGATACTTTTCTCATTTCTTTTGTTTCCTGAGGAGACTCCTAAACCATATCAACTGCTTGTGCCCTTGACCATGTTCGTGGCTCTAGGACCAGAGTTTTACCTCAGATTACCAAATAGCCTTTGCAAAACATCTCTTCTTTTGTGATGCTTCTGATGGTATGGGATCATAACAATTTACACCTTGTTTTACCATATCATAAAAATGATCTCTCTTGTTGCAACTGAATTGCAAGGAAATATGATCTTTTAAATTCAGCCATCTCGTTAGCCAATGTGGCAAATGTGGCAAGTGTGGCTTTGGTCCAAGAAAACACTATGAAATTATATCCTTGACAGATGCTTCAGCACAGTCAGAGTGACTAATCTGCATTTAAACTTAGCCTTATGCCAATTTAGTTCCACTAATGATTATATAATTGTGAATATGAAGCAGGACTTGCATTTAGAGAGAACTGAACCTACCTAAATGCATCTTGTATATTTTCCATGCAGATGAAGTTGTGACAAGTGGACTACTAGCTGTCATTGTACTCAGGGGAACAGTGTGGTTCATGGCAATTTCAGAGATCCTGAGGGTCTTGTCTGTGTTTGCTTCCCTGTCTTCCTTCCCCTTGCTTTAATCATCTGAAACACACTGACCACAGCCTATCTTCTGTGTACATGAAACATCTAGAAAAATCTGAAGATAGCATATCTCTCAGAAAAGTAGTCTTAACATGAACTTTTCAATGTAAGCTTATTTCGGGATGTTTCGTTTTTTGCTTCATTCTCACTTCAAATGTGGCATGTGTTAATAACGCCTTAAAAATAGTGTTCTATAATTTGTCCCAGTTTCTGTAAATCTGTTTTTGTCTCTTCATGGACATTTTCATGTTCTTTAGCCTTTGACTAGTCTTGTTTTTAAATCTAATAATGTCTTAATTGTTACTGTACCTGAATTTTTCTGTGGTCTGTTTCTGTGAATCAAATTGCATTGCTCTTCTGAATTGCATATAGGGAGGACTGGTTATTGCTGCTGCTGCCAGCTTTTACACAGCATTTTGTACACTTTTAGCTAAGAAGTAGTATGAACTTAAATTGAATTGATTTTGCACTATTCTATTTATAGTTATTAACCTGTAGCAGGTGGGTAAATTCCCCACCTGCTGTATGCAGCTGTTTCAGATATAATTTATCAATATGAGGATAAGTCACAGACAAACACAAAAGTATATAAGCCATTTTGGTTTGGATTAAGGGAAGAATAAAGGAAATCAAAGATGTCCTGAAGTTCCACATCAGGGCCTTTTCCACTTGCAGTATCTCTTCAGTACCATATGATCTGTGATATTGATACCACATGTACTGTGTGTCTTTTTTCTTATTAGTGCTAACAACAGTACCTCAGCATTGCTGGATTAAATAACGTTCTATAAATCATTGAGTTTACAAAGACCAAATAGCTGAAATATTTTGTGTTGCTTTGGAAGATGTGTGAAGAACATAGGCTTGCAATTGGAGCACCAATGTATTGTTTTACCTGGAACTGTAGTTGCTAATGTCCATAAAATCCATTCAGATGTATTCAGTAATTCTAGGCTGATTGAGTTATTATATATGACTTTAATACATAAATTTAATATAATTGTGAAATAAGTAATGCATGCTTTACTATAGGCTTGAAGGACATAGGTGTAAAAGTTCTTTGCATTATGAAATTCTAGATGGGACCCTTGTGTGGTTGAAGAAATCTTCAGTGTTATTTTAATTCTGTTTATCTGTTTTCCTAAGGTCAGGTTATAAATTTTCTCATCAGATTTGTCCTTTCACAGTAGTAAATATCTGCCTTATTTTCCTGGAGGCAAAGCATTGCAGGAGAAGCTCCCTATTAAAAAGGTATGTCTAATAGCAACTGTCCAAAATTCAGGCATTATCTGACTCATACTGAGCCTCCCTTCACTGTGAGCATAATTGTGAATTTCTCATGGAGCTGTCAATGGCATTTAAATAACCAATGCCACCTGGGATTGATTTTTGGGATTGACAAAAAAACAACTGTGCAGATACAGATTGGTTATTGTATGCTTATGTGTGCATGTGCATAATGGAAGGGACAGTATTCTTCGTAATGTATTTTTAATTTTTATGCATATATGATGACTCAGAAACCCCAGTGAAAGGAATATTGATATGCTTAGTCTTCTGTTGCATACAGACTGCAATGTGCAGTGTTTCAGTTTAAAAAAATGGGAGGGCATTCGAGGCCAAATGAATACTAGAAGTCAATTCTTTGATATTTAAACTTACAAAATCCTATTTCTGGCCTCTTTTGATGACAGAAATTGTTTTGAACTTGTGCATATTATGTCTGTATCTGGAACTATCTTTCTTGGGGAAATCAGCAAAGCAGCCTAAGTTCCTAGCAAAAATAGTGTAGTTTGAACCAACTCTGTGTTATTTTTAGCAGCCAGTCAGAGTAGGGTAATGAGAATGAACCCCAAATGTTAAAAATTCTCTTTATCCCATGCCTCACGTCTTCCTAGGCTCGACTTCACTCTGGAATTCCCTACCTCTTCTGCCTAATGACACAGAGGATGCAGATTGGGAGTTGTGCTCAGTTCATCACATATGGTCTCTGTCACTACTCTCTCCTAATGGGGAGAACTTCTCTCACCCTTCTGCTGCTCCATCATGGGGTCTCTCCCACAGGAGAAGTCCTCCCCAAACTTCTCCCACATGGATCCCACATATTCTCACTTCTTTCTCTGTCTGCAGAGGCTCTGGCACAGTAATTTTTTCCATTCTTAAATATGCTGTCCCAGAGGATACCACTGTTGCTGATGGGCTCAGCCTTGGCCGTCTTGGAACTGGCTGGCATTTTTTCTGTCAGACATGGGGAAGCTTCTGGTAGCTTCTTACAGAAGACCTGGCCGTGCAAACCCAATACATCCTGCTAAGAACCTCCTTTATTTCATTTAATAACAATTCCTGACTCTAACTGAAGTTTGAGAAACCTAATGATCTCCTAGAGACACTTATCAGCTTTGGTAGGGATGATATGCAGGTGGATATGCCATATACAACTTGGACTGAAAATTAATTTGTGTGCCCCAGGCCTTTGGTCTTTAACTCCTTCAGTGTGCAACCAAGTCTTTCCAATAGAAGAAGAGTGTGAGAGAGCCTGAAGTGTGCTGAGATGGGAGAGAGACAGTGCAAATGGTGATTAACAGAAGCAGTGAAGTGGGAGAGAATCTGGAATAAGAAGCAGCAGAAAGAAAAAAGGTGATGTGATTTCTGTGTGTATATCAGGGAGTAAAAAACCAAACAAAACAGCCCTGAGTGTGACTAACCTCTCATCTTGGCTACTATGAGGTATTTCAGAATGAGGTCTAAGAAACTGAGATGATGGCTGCAGAATTCCCTGTGCATCAGGAACAGATGAATTTTCTTGATTACATGTACTAGTGAAGAGCTTGTGGCTGTGCTAGCAGAGTTTGTATTTCACTGTGCACTTTGCTTTTGTAATGAACATAAAAGAAACATTAATATTTTGTGCATGTAAAATTCTTTAAAGCTCGATAGTGTCCACTGCTAGTGTATTAGCTAGACTATCTTTTTGAAATTTACTGAGTACCAGGGCAAAGCTGTATTCTGCATTTCATGAGGTGACCCTTTATTTCTGTTATTTTGATAAAGTGTAAATTAGTGTGCATAACATTTGTTTTTATTTTTTTTCCCTCCAGAATAAGCTGCAGGCAGCTTTGTAGTACGGGTACAAATAATTTTTGCCACACTAAAAAAGTGAGGCTAGAGGAAGAGAAGGAGGGAAGAGTGAGAGCACCTTGTGCTGCATCCCAGGGGGAGGGAGAGAGGGGCACCAGAAGTAGCCCTGCCTTCCCTGGGTTGTGGCCCAGGGTCACTGGCAGGGGCTCCAAATCCTGGCAGTTCTTGCCAAGGACAACTGTTTGTTTTACCTGTGGCTCTGTCTGACTGTTCTGCTGATCATTTTATATTGGTTGTGTACTTGGGGTTACTCAGCTCCTTTTTTAACCAATCCCAGCCTTATCAAAGGCTCTCTTTTGGAGTCTTTACAAGTATTGAAACTTATTTATTTTTAATCATCTGTTTCTAAGCTATTTTGTCTGATAATTCCTTGTTTTGGAACCCAGAATGCTGTCAGGAGTTTTCAGGTGCTGGGCTTCCTTGCCTTTACTATCTCAAACTGTGTTATCTGCAGCTTTATAACAGCTTTGGCATGAACATTTTAGTTTTGCTCCTTTACACCACACACTGGTGGGGAAAGATTGATCAGTCAGATGCCGTTACTAATTTTCAGCTTTATTTTCTGCGTGTTTTAAAATTAATTTAAAGCCTGGTAATGTTTATTTGTTTTATTCTGCACCATCTTCAGGGATATTCTGGAACAGATTTAGAAATCGGTGATTTGCTTATCTTGACTTGCACCTTGCAAGCACTGCCTTTCCCCTTCTGAATAGTTTTGATATTTAAGCTCCCAATTTTGGGTGATGCAGTTTTCATTTGACATTAAAAGAATGGATTTGTCCTGCATGTGCTGTGAACTTCCTTTTACTTTGCATTCTCCATTTTGCTAAGTCTTTCTGCAATGCCTGGCAACCTTTTCAATATGAGATTAGAATGGAAATAAAGTAGTGTTTAATTGGGATATTTCGAAATCTCAAATTTTTTGACTATATATTTTGCATTTGCAAATGTAAAAAAAGCAGTATAAGTGATCACAAAAATGTACAGTTATTTATTCCTTAAAAACTACTAGATGTTCCCCTTTTTTTTTTTAATTACGTGTAGGTAATTAGATCGTGGATTACCAAAACAACATTTCTCACTGGATTATATTTATCTTCAGGAGTTAAATTTTGACTATGTGTAAGTGTAATACTTCTGACTTGACATTTGATAATATGATATGATCATTTATAAATAGGTGAATTTTAAATGATCAACCATGGAGTTATTGATAATTGAGTAACATTATCTGCTATTGGCTGTAACAGCTGAGTATAGTGATTTATACTGCACAGAGATATTTTTCTTGGCAAGAAAATAGCCAAGATGTCATGCTGCTGTATTTTCCTTTCTTTGATTTCTCTCAATCTGAACTATGTAACTGGAGATAGAAGTTTTTCTATTAAATCAATAAAATAGATGTCATGATTTTAAATTTGAAGCATTTATCAAATAAATAATTATTAGCATTTGCATAATAGATCAAGAAAGTGAGATGCTTGACCCCAAAAACTAGAATTGTAGCTGTCAGACTAAAATTTTGTATGCTTGGGAATCAAGAGGTCTCAGGTTTCTGAAATAATGAATATTTAATGACTTGGAATCCCAGTAATACATTATATTCAAGTTTTACTTAAATATTACTTTTTGCCAATCTATTTTGTGCCATAACCTGCTGTTTTCAGCAGGTTCATAAACATACTTCTGTAATTTTTTTATTACAATTAATTCCTTTTCCACAGTCTGTTCCCAGAAAAAAAGTTGTACATTTGACAGGATTTGTATTTGTATTTATTGAGATATTTTAAGTTGAAGAGGTACTTCTTGCTAATCCCAAAGAGAAGTAAACCATCTCAGAATGTTAATGACATGACTTTTCTTCATAAACTTGTGTCAAATTAGATTATTGATCTATTAGATAATCCTCTGTGATTCCTTGATTATCATGTTTTTGTACTGGTGATCAGATTTAGTCTAAGGAAATGTATGATATAGGCCTGTCCAGTTTCCTAGATGGGATGAGGGGATAGTTTGCAGTTTTTGCAGAGTTTTTTGGGATGAGGCAGTTGTGAGCAATTCCAGCAATGCTGCTACTGGAATTAAGATGTCATTTTCTATTAAATATATATACATTGCTGTAAAAGTTTATGGCAAACAACATACTGACTGGGCTTCTTAACTGGAAGAACAATAATGATAATACAAGGTGAGTTAACTAAGTAGTTATATGCTTTTTGCTCAGTTTTCACACTGAGCCTAATAGGCTACTGGTGTAGTTCAGAGGCTTCCTCAAAATCATGCATTGCTTGTTGAATGTATTTCTGTCAGCATTTGAAAATCTGAAAAACGGAGAATGTTTAAATCAGTGAATTTTTTCATTAAGCAACTAAAACTAAAAGAAAAAAAACCACCTGTACCCCCAAAAAAGAAAAGAAAAAAAAAAAGCCCTCAACCAACTGCTTTAAAGTATTAGCAGAAGTCTTGGTCTGAGTGCAGTGACTTGGTGTCATCTGTCTGATAGGTAATGCCTCTAACCAGGAGACACAGACCCTGTTAGTGCAGGGTGGGAGAGAGATGTTTCCTATGGACTCTACAAACTTGTGCATTCAAGAACAAGCAGAACTTAGATCTGGTGGGTTTTAGCTGGCTAGAGCTAGGCTTGACTCCTCTCTTTGAACACAAGATGGAAAAAGGAAAGATGATGAAATATGGTATCATAAGTTTAACTAAAAATCACTTGGGCAAGCATGCAACAATTCATTAAAAGAGCTAGGGAAGGAGAAAGGTTTCCTACTTGTTGATTACTTTATTTAATTACTGAACATTTGGTAAACTTGTTCCACTAAAAAGTGTTTATCAATCTATCCTTTTGGTTGAAGCTCCATAGTTTTTTGCAATTGCTTTTCATGGTCTCACAAAAAACCCAAACCAACAAAAAACCACCACAAACACAAAGAATGCACCCCAATCCAGAAGATAAAATGGAAGAGTAATGGGAAATTGTGTTTATTTTTTTTTTTAATTTTCTGTTCTTTGAAGGATTGCAGCTCAAAAACAGAGAAAACAAAACTATTTCTGTAGACACCTACCTCTTGCAGAGAAGTAACAGTTCCAGTTGTAAAAACTGACTCTATGAATAATTTCCTTGCATGTCATAAGAGCTACCTTATTTACAGAATAACTTTGTAGATGACAGTTGTTGAAATATTGGTTGTAAGTAATCAAATAGTTTGATAAATAAATCAGCCATGATTGAAAGAGAAAAATAAACTTGAAATTGCATCAGGCAAATATCAAACTCCTAAATTGGTATAAATATGTGAAATTAAATGAAATTATCAGCTCTTTCTAAAGACTTAAGAAGGTTGTAGTAGAGAATGCTGCATGTTTGCTTGTGTCAGGTATTCTCTGAACTTCAGCAGGATGTCTAAAGCTGTTGCAGTTGCACTTATGTAGTCCCTTCTTTATCTCTCTTACCATTCCCAGCTCTAGGAATATTTATTCTGGCTCAGAAAAACTTGTTTTGTGTCTCAGGACAGTAACTGCCATGGCTGTGAGCTGGGCTCTTTAAGACTGAGGAAAGAGGAGAATACTAGACAGAAGCTGATCACTATCTTTCCCTCTATTCAGTATATGAAGTACTAATGAGGTTATTTAATTCTGTATCTGACAATGAGTACGATAACACTGGAAACAGATTAGGACCCCATTCTAAGAGAAGATTCTTCAGCAATTTAACAAGGGAGATGCAATCAATATCTGCATCACAATTATGTATGAACACATTTTAGGGAGTGTCACTCCACCCAGGAAGAGCTGTAGTAATCCTTACCAACACGCAGAACTACTGCACTGCCTGTAGTAGGTATTTCTAGATACATTTCTGAAAGGATTAGTTAATTTTATTTTTAGTGGCCAGCAGGCATAGCTATTCATTTTGACCTCACAGTTCTGAGGTAAATTTGTTTTAAAGTCAAGGAAGAAAATAAACTGAAATTAAAATGTTTGAAGTTGAAATTACTTTATAAAGAAATACATGCTACTTGTAACAGTATACGGGATACTGAATATAGACTAAGGTTCTTCTGTGGTGACAGTTTTGGGTTCTATTTATTTAGTGTTAGTTTTTCTTCAGTGTATAGGTACTGAGTTGAAGAAGGCAAACATTTCACTCTAGCAGCAGATGTGTTCCCTCTTCAACCAATAATCTCTTTTATACAGAAGATAAAATGCAGAAAAAAATTACAATTATCAAGTAAAGCTGTTTGAAATACAGCAATGAGTTTGTAGCAATACATTATGTTACTGTAAGTATACTTTAATAGATGTTTGTGCTTATTGAGGAAGATGTGATAGGAATGTATGTAGGTGCAGAGGAAAGACAGAAAAAATTATGTTAAATTTTTGTGAATTAAGGATAAAATGAATTGCTTAATTTTAGTTAAAATGTAACTATCATGTTAAACAAGATAACTAACTTATAGTTGTCATCTTTTATCACAAAATGTAATGAAAGTTCAGTACAAATCTGATATAAATAGCTGATAAGCTCTTCTTTAGTACAAATTAGCATGTTCAAACCTCCCTCTTAACAGCAAATAAACACAGAAACAGATGTTTTGTAGTAGAATAGTTATCTTGAAGTTCAGGTGTAATAGTAAAGGGTCGGATTTTCACTGGCATAGATCATTGCAGGTGGCTTTAGAGTCTCTAAATAGTCTAATCTGTTCTTTGTGAAGAGGGTTTATAAGTGTCATTGTGATGAAAAAGCTAAAAGAAATTTTGATTCTTTTCCTCATTTTTTTGTTGTTACTGTTACTTTATTCTTATTTTTTTGTTGTGTTTTTTTTGGTTTTTTTTGTTTTGTTTTGGTTTTTTTTTGTTTGTTTGGGGTTTTTTGGTTTTTGTTTTTTGGGTTTTTTTTTTTTTTTTAACAATCCAGTGTGTTCTCTTTGTGTTTCAAAAGCTACTTTTAACCGGATGTACTTTTCTTAAATAGAATTGCAATGCAAGTATAATCTGAAAATTCCTAAACTTTATTCAGCTTGACTATGGAAACACTGCTTTACTGATTGGAGTTATTCATGTAAAGGAATAAACAAGGGACTGTTTCATGTCATTTGAATTTGGGACATGAAAGAATTTTAAGTAATTTCTTACCCAGAGAATACTGACATTTTTGGAAGACTATTGTCACATTAAATTCAATGTGACTTTGCATATTTTGTTTTATAATTCCCCACAGCATTTATAATCGTGTGTTGTAGCCTTTATAGTAGTACATCAGATCATAACACATCTTTGAGGGTTTTATTAAGGCATTCTTCAATTTTTTTTTTTTTGGTTGTCAGTATAGTTGATGAAATATCTAGTGAACTGGCAGGTAGTTACATAAAGAGTGGTAAAATCTCTTAGGGTGAATGTAACAGTATATCTAATGTGACATGCAGAAGAAGAAGCTGTGTTTTAACAAAAATGATGTTCCGGAGTTCAATTTAAAGTAGTTTTTTTCTGATTTAGATTTATTGCAAGTGAAAGATTATCCCAAGCTGTCACTTTCTCTCCGTTCTTTTGATGAACAAGAAGAGGCACTGGATAAAACAAAGCTTTTGATTTAGTGATACTCTTGGCTTTCAAAACTAGGAAGCCACAGTTAATTTTTTAGGATCAAAGGAAAATATTTGGGACTTAGTCCCAATCCAGAAGAATGCATAACATAGAGACCACACCATAATATAACACCTAATGGATAGCTAGACTCTGCTCTGCTGCCCTTTCAGTAAATCCATGCTTGAGAGCAGTTGTTGCTAGCAGGGAGTTACTCATCCTAATTGTCCATCATCAGAAAAGAGACCAAAGTGGCAAAACCTGCATGTCAGTGGGAAAAGGGAGAAAAGCAAATAGCTTCAGGGTGTAACAGCTCATTCTCAGGTTTTATGTTAGCTTGCACAAGGTGTACCTCTTTTCCATTACACATGGATGCAATGAAGATGAAACCAATTAAGAGTTGCTTAACCATAATTACACCCACTTAGAAATCACTTCTGCTTTTGCATTTGTGCCACAGTTCCAATACATTAGTGGATGTGCTTAATAATAATTTACCGAGAGTTACTGCAAACAAAGAACTCCTGCTGAAGGAAAACAAATGACTGAGTTAGAAAACTGACTTCTTCTTTTTAAATTAAAAAAAAAAAAAAAAAAGACCACAACTTAATTGACAGAAGAGAGTTTGGATCCTAACAAAATACTAACCAGCACAAGTGTCTTGTCAAATGAAGAGACAATTCAAGAAAATGTGTACCTTGACTTTCAACCCTTACAGTAGCACAGTTAATGTGTGTGTGTGTGTGTTGTCTAAAGGCACAGAGTAAGGAAATCTGCAGTTGGCAGGAAATCTTCACTTTTTTTTTTTTTTTTTTAATTCTTCTCCTCTGCCCTCTCCCAGCCTTTCCTCGTCTCCCCTCTCTCTTCTCTCTTCCTGGTGTAGTAAATCATGCTGGCCTGCCCATTATGACATATGCTCAGGTTTGGACAGCACCAAAATCATCCAGACCTTTGTCTGTCT
The DNA here is from genome assembly GCA_037013685.1 of Acridotheres tristis. Taxonomy (NCBI): domain Eukaryota; kingdom Metazoa; phylum Chordata; class Aves; order Passeriformes; family Sturnidae; genus Acridotheres; species Acridotheres tristis. The sequence goes on from CM072885.1 coordinate 8,938,614, forward strand.
TGGGGGATTTAAAAGCTTCTCTCTGCAGAGACTTCATAAACAATCAGATTCTTCCGGAGTTCCATGGTCGCTGAGTTTTCATGAGTGTGAATTTGCATTTGGGCACTATACATTGGGATGGGTAGGATTTTAACACTTAAGCGAACTTCTATAACTAGATCAGATGCTGGTAAAGTGATTATATGACTGTCCTGCTAGTATTTTTATTTTGAAAATGCGTATATCTTCAAAGAAATTGCTGCATTCTTTGCAGGGCAAGGGAAAATACTCGGTTCTCTGCATGCCCTAATTATTTGCTGTCAGTGTTGAATTAAGAATTTATTTATCACATTATTGCTGTAAATATTATATAGATCAGTATATAAGTGATAGTATAATGTGTACAACAACTGATATTTAGAATGAACAGGTCAGATGTGTATTGTCTGTGTTGTTACATGTGTTTACATATATGAGTTGTATTTCCCTCATTAATATATTCTGATGTGACAATCAATATGAGAGGCTGAAAAAAGGTTGTAACACATTTACTGTACCACAGCTTGCTGCAGTAGCACTTAAGTAAAAGAAATACTTCCTGTTGCCTGGAGGTGTGGTCTTGGGCAGGTCATTCAAGATTTAAATATGAATTTGACATGAATAGTAGGAAAATGAGACAAACTCATACACTTCCTCTTAGCTGAGTGTCACTGGAGCCATGTTGTGATTGGAGTCTGACTCCTGAAATTGTTTTTCTCTGCAATAAACTCTAGGCTATGTAGCCCCATACAGTCACTCAGCTTTCTGGTTCGAGAGTTTCTGTTAGTGTGGATTTGAAAGTGCTTGTACACACAACAGACTTGAATCTGGGTCACCCATATCAACTGTGAAAGTGTTTTAACCAGCAGTTATTACATAAAACTGGAGACTACAGATTTTTTTTTCTCTCTTGTGATCTTATATAAGGAAGCACAAAATGCCACTGCAATTTGCACTGAGTTTTCCAACTTTCCTCTGAAAGGCACACTGGCTCAAGCCCTTCATGGGTTTAAATAGAGGCTTGACTACTTTCTGGTTCCTTCCTTGGCTTCAATACAGATTAGCTGTGCAGATTCATATTCAGTACTGTTATAACCATGACTCATGGTGCCTGGGTATTGCTCCCTAAAACGGGGGATTATAGCATGGCTTTCAGTACTAATGTTTGCAACATCTGTTATGGACTTAGACATTTTTAGATAGCTTGATAAAAAGTCACTGCTTTCCAGGCTGAGAGTTTCTAAGCTGAATATCTAAGTTTATGTAATTCTCAAATGATAGCTGTGTAGGTAGGTTTTACTATTCCTTTGCTCTTGGGACACAAAATATTTAAAGTTAGGGTACAAGCTACCATACGACCAGATACATGTAAAAAAAAACCCCAAAAACTGTCTTAAACTGAATTAGTGCTTTTGACCTAATTTTTGGTAGTAGTTAAATTTATTATCTATTTAATTGATTATTTCAGTTAAAGAATATCAGAGCTAAAGCATTTTCCCTTCTATCAATGTTAATGTCCTAGATCCTCGGTTGGCATCAGTCCACAATTTTCTTGGAGCTGAATCTATTACATCAAAGGAGGATCTCTTTTTCCCTTCATGTTCAAAACCTGTGCTCATCCAAGATGAAGTTTCCCTGCTGTGTTCTCATTCCTCGTCTGCCTGTGCCCAAACTGCCTGTGCATTTAAAGTTAGGGAAAACACTGTAGTGAGGTTTTCTTCTTGTCTGAGGAAAAACCATGAAGATAAAAATTTAACTGCAGTTTACTGATACAGTGTGTGTATGTTTGCATATATATTTATGTTTATACAAACTCATGTGCGGGCACATACATGCAATATATACAACATATTATGTAATGTCTCATTTTACATAATGTGATAATGTGTGCATAGCATGTATACATTCATAGTGTGTTTTGTGTGCTAGTGAAAAAGAACTAAAGAATAAATAAACATACAATCTTCATGGAGGCAGCAAGCCCATTTTCCATAATATAGTTATTTGTCCCTTTGGGAGATGGAAGAAAAAAAAAGTCAGATGTTAAATCATAAAAGAAAGCAGAATCAGCAACATTCTTAATAAACTGGTAGGATGCAATCCTGAAAACTAAAATCTTGAAAACTAAAAATAGTTAATTCTCAGAAATGGGAATTATGAGTGAGATTTAATTTTAGATATTAATTTATTTGCTTCCCAATTAATGTTGCAGTAGCGCATGTGAATGTAACTTGCAAGTAGTAAATATCAAAATAAGTAGCTTTCACAAATATCACCTGCCTGAGGTCAGAGAAGAGTTCTCTGTGTATTTAGGTGTATGTGTATATATGCAACATGTTTATGTGCATACATGCAAACAGTGTATGTATGTATTTGTGTGTACTCTACACATGTATGTCTGGCAAAAACCTTCAGAAAAATAAAATTAATTATTGAATATGAGGAAATTGTGTGCACAGAAACAGACCATGTGCACATAGACACAACACCAGGTTCTGCATGCTCCCGTGTAATCCAAGGGATTATTCTTTCCTATTTTTTATTTGAATCCTGACCTTGTTCAACACTGGGAAAAAACACCAGCTTTCCTCTTGACAGCAGTAAATCAGTCAAAGAAAGAGCAATTAGAAAGCACTAGCATATAGAAGGTTATACAATACCACCAGCATTTATATTTTTGGTATTACTTCTGTCAACAGGAGGTTAATATATTGGAAATATTTTGTCCTTTTCTGTGTCTCAGTCATCAAAGTAATCTGTTTCCTACCCAGTGGAATTCCTAAGGAAGGCATGTCATAGCCCTTCCAAATGCCTGTGCTGAGCTTGGATGAGCAGAGGCAGCTGGATGTGATTAGAATAGACTGACTTGTGAAATCACGTGGGAAGGGATTCATCTCGCTGAAGAAGAGGAATCAATGCTTTGTTCTGTAGGGAAAGAGGAGTTTAAGTACAAAAATGAGCAGATTTTCAAAGGGGCACATGGGAATTGAGCTACATGATTGCACTGATCCCATTTAATATTGCAAATCACATCCTACCCTCAGTAGATTATAAACAAACTGATAATCCCAGATGATAATTTTATAAGAGCATAGGAACCACCAAGCAGGAGTGAAGCAGTATTGCTTTATCCTAGCTATCCCTACTAGCTCTCCCAAAACAAGAACTGAGATCAGGCAAAAAAAAGGAAAGTCAATAAATATATTTATAAGTGTTACATTTGGACATTTCCCAGACATTAAAGGTTTGATGATTTAATTTTAAATGTGCACATTATTAGGGATGGGTCAATTGAAAATCTTTCCCTCTTGAAAGGGAAAGAGTGCTTGTTTTATCATGAGCAATATCCTTTAAAAAACCTAAACTTGTACTGTATACTCAATTTTTTCTCCAGCTGAACCATATGCATTTTATGGTTTGCTTTTATTGTGTGGTTTTATTACTTAAGCCTCTCTCTGTAATTTCAATACTGCTATGATACAATACTCAGGTCTGTTGACTACCTTGCCCACTGTGTTCATCATCTTGGCATCAGTGTGATACTGTAACTTAGTAGATTCTTGGTGCAACAGCAAATTATTAGTCTAAGAATTTACTGCTCTACAGACATACAAACACTCTGGGGAGAAAGACATACATTTGGGAACTAGGCAGAGCTTCTCTTCTACTTTCATAAGCTAGGTGATTTTTTTGTCTCTAAATAATGAAAAATTAAATAGGACAAGTAACTATTGAATTGTGAGAATATTCACTTTTTTTTTTCATCTCCCTGAAGAATAGTGAATTTTATATTGATTTGGGTCTTTGTAATCATGGAAACTGTGGATTAGATTCAGAGATTTTATAGTTTGTCATGCATCTGAAGTGATTTTTGTTGTTTTAAAATTAGGTAACGTTCTGGCAGTGATGCCTTCATAGGAGCAAGGCAGTGCTGTTGATGCCCTAAAGTATCGTGCTTGTCTGCCATCTAGAGCTGTTGACAAGTTGCCTTTTGAATGTCATTTCTCTGCGTGACATTCTGGCAGTCACTTCCACCTGCAGGTGTCCTTCCTCTTGGTTGTTTAGCTCAGGCAAACCCAGTGTCAATATTGTGTACAGTGGCTATTCTGGAAGGAAACAGCCTTTTTTTGTTCTGCTATAGCAGTGAGAAAATGCCATTTAATGTAACAACTATGAATAACAGGCTAATAGAGGATATTATAAACTAGACAGATTAGGTTAGAGATGAGGATGTTCACTCCACTAGCCACAGGTTCCTTGAATTAAACTTTGATCTGGTTGTCCTATCTGTTCTGTGCTAGTAGAATTAAAATATGTCCATTTCAGATCAGGCAAGGAACCTGGGTGTTTCCCATATTTAATTTCATGCATACTTGAAGAAATGTACATGGTTATCTGTCCAGGTGGTAGAATTCCTTATTAGAATTTTAAGTTATTGTAATAGAGCTTGATAATTAAACCGGCAAAAATTAAGTCTTGTACATGAAACAGAGCCTGCAAGGTAAGCCTGTCCTACAAGGCATTACAAGAGGAACCTTTACTCTTGGGGGTAGCAGCCATTTGGTAACTGACTTAATTCTACATGAAACTCTGGTCACTCTTACTGTCTGATGCTCAGATTAATCTTTTCTGCCTCTAGGCATTAAAAAGTTAAGCATGATGCTGAAATTATTCATTTGGGCTCTCTGTGTGAGTTTAATGGAGAGATGTCATTTTTGCAGGAAGCTAGTCCATCTGCAAAGAATGTTTTTATCCATGGTAGTTTTTTTTATCCATGGTAGTAAATTCCCCTGTTGACTCTAGTAATCAGCATGATAACTGATGTGTTATAATGCAAAAAATACTCGTGTGTTTTGAGGTAGGAAGGTAGAAGGTATCATGAGCTTCGAACAGCTGTTCCAGCCAAGAATGCAGCCAAAAACAGAGCAAAACCCTTTGATGAATATTTTGAGCACATTTTCTCTCAGTCACTGAATGATCCTCTAGTAGAAAATAAATAAAAATGGATTGAAAATGAAATAATAAGAGAAAACCTTTCTGAGTGGCAAAAAGGTAGTATTTTCTCTCTACTTCTTGATGAGACCAGAAATTTTTTCTGTCATCTGCTACAAACAGGATGACAGAATTTGCTTGTCAGAACAGTGCCCAGCCTTTTCTGAGACAAGCTAAAAGACCTGAAGAGTCTCCTAGAAGTCAGCTGGAAAAGTGCAGCAACACCACCTTCTTTTCTGTTGAGTCTCCTACTCCACCAAGAGTGGGCATCAGGAGACCTTGCTAGAAATCACAAACATGTGTTTGTAGGCTTTTATCTAACTTTTGAGAATAATTCTAAACAAGCATTTTAAATATGTAATTTTATCTATGTGTATCTGCACACAAATAAGGATGAGGAAGAGTGAAGTAACTCAGAAAATCATGGAGATTGGAAGCATGAAAATTATTTTTCGAGCAATAGTCTTCATTTTAAAGGCAGCAAACTTGTTTTCTACTTTTCTATCCTATGCATGCTTGTGGGAGTGAAAATTCTTTGTAGTGTTTTTCATAGCTCTCAAGGTATTAGTAATTAATTCCCTGAAGAATTGGCTAAGGCAATGTCTGGCTTCTTTGTTTATGATTTCAGAATAGGACATAGTCATCCATTCTGTATAAAATACTCCTTTTTTTTTATTTTAGCCTGTGTACAGTGGGATTGTATGAACATAGGGGTGATGGTATTGAGTCACACTAAGGCTCACAAAGCAGAAAGTTCTGTTTCCATCAGCAACAGATGCCAAAGGAATTGTGAGAATAGGAGAAATGTATTTTATACTTTCCCCTGATACTCTCATAGCTTCTACTTCTGTAGGCAGTGGTCCCTTAATAATATGTATTTAGGTTCTGCCAGCTTCCCTTGAGTCCAGATTGAAGTTCTCTTTCTCAAATTCCCTTGAGGTTTCTCTGGCCTTTGCTTTTGTACCTGCTTTCTGCCTGTGTTGTCAGTCTTCATGGTCTGTTTCTCCTCTTCATCTATTCCATTTATTTTCGACCATGTGACTTGTTTTGTTTTGTATTTTGTAAAGAACTGTTTTCAGTCCGTTCAGCTAAACTTATCATTTTTATAGTCAGAATTTTCCTAAAATCAAACTTTTTTTCTGATTTTTTTTTTCCATTTGAAGGAATACTCAGTCAGAAATTACTGTTATGAAATACTTTATTTTCCCAACAGAATTGGTCATGTTAATAGGATTTTTTTGTTTGTTTTTGAAATTAAAAAAGGAAAAGAGTATATTGAAAGAATGTTGCAAGCTGCAAAGTCAAGCACTTAAAAATTGGATATATTGGACTTTAGGTGACAAGTGTAATCTTCATTTACACTTTCCTTCCTTCCCAAGTAGAGGATGTTTAATTACATAACAACTTTCTGTTTGTTTCTTTTTTTCCACCCCACAGGACTAGTTATAATATTTTTTCTTTTTAATTTTGGATATTTGACCCAGTTCGTTATTTATTGTATATAGAAAATCATGGAGTGAACACAAAGCTATCAATTTTTTCTTGCAGTATGACATAAAGATTAAAGCAAAACCTCTGCTAGGCTGAATAGCAAAACATCAGACCTTCAGTGTTTAGTGTATTTACTCTAAGATGGCACTTCAAAGCCCCCAAATGGGTAAAGAGCTATTAGTCACATTCTTGTCTCAGACCCCATCCCTCAATAGCCTTCAATGGTCTGTGAACTGGGATTCCTTCAGCTGACAATATTTTATGTGAGGAAAGAATAGTCTAGGACAGTTATCCCTTATGCTATGCTGTAATTAACTGTGCCTGCACCTGTGTTGTGCAGCAGAGCTCTTCCACAGAGCTTGCTATGCAAAATCTTTTATGCTCTAAAATGCAGTGGTGAGGTTTGCAGTATGGACTGAGACTGATCCCTTGCTTTGCCTTGGAATGGTTTGAGGGTGATCCAGGTCAAACCTACACCAGAAACTGTTCACACAACCTCACAAGGTGCACAAGAGCAGGCCAGGGACTTTGCTGTGGACTGGATTTAATTTAGGCAATGGTCCCCATCTGTGGTGGTGTCTGTGAGGAGTCCCTGTATATATCCATTCTGAGGTGGTTTTGTGTTATAAACAAGTATCCTGAGAGGGGTGGCCTATAATGATTACACTGTACTCTATCAGGGGAGCCATGTCCCAGTTCTAGGGTACATATTCAGTACCAGGATTATGCTGCAAGGTATGGTTTGTATAAATTTTTCATGGTGAAGTGTGACCTTTATTATCTTGCCAGGCATCTCATGACTTTAATACAATAACCTGTGACAGATTGTTTGAACTGAAGAGCCCCGGAGCCCTGCTGTAGGTGAAAAGTGGATGCTCCTTACTTACAGTGAAACATGTCAAACAAGGGGACAAAGACAGATCTTTAAAAAAAAACCCCAAATAACAACAAAGCAAATAAAATAAATGCAGCACCCTATGAATAAAATCAGGCAGCAAATGAGGGGTACAGAGCTAGGAACCTGTTTTGTTTAGATCCGTGTCACAGGGCATTGTTTGGTGGATAAGCACGTGTGTGGATGGTTGCAGCCAGAGAGTGCTGTGGTGGTCAGTGACTCACTGCCTGGCTGGGCATGTACACTCACAGCCCAGAAAGCCAGCCCCATCCTGAGCCACATGGCCAGCAGGTGAGTAAAGGGATGCTGCTCCTTTCCTCTCTTGTGAGAGCCGACCTTGGGTACTGCATCCAGCTCTGGGGTCTGCAGGACAGAAATGACCTAGACCTGTTGGAGCAAGTCCAGAGGAGGGCCACAAAAATGATCCCAGTGATAGAACAGCTCTCCAGTGAAGACAGGCTGTGAGAGTTGGGGTTGTTCAGCCTGGAGAAAACTCTTATAAGGTGGATTTTCAGTACTTAAAAGGGGGAGGAGTCATAAGGAATATGGGCACAAACTTTTTAATAGGGTCTGTTGTGATAGGATACAATAATGATTTTGTGCTGGAAAGGAGTTTTAAACGAAAGAGTGGATTTAAACTAAAAGAGCATGGCTTTAGACTAGGTATAAGGAAGTAAGTTTTTACAATGGAGGCACTGGAACAGATTGCTCAGAGAAGGACCCCAGCTCTGGATCCATTTAGGGTCATGTTGGCTGAGACACTGAGAAATGTTCAAGGTGTCCCTGCTCACTGCAGAGAATGTTGGATGAGACGACTTTCAAAGGTCCCTTCCAACCCAAGACTTTCTGTGGTTCTATGTAAAGGTACCTGCTTTTAGTTGTTCTGAATTAATGCACATAATAAATGAGTCCAGCAACTTTGTGCTACCCATGCTACATTTGCTGTCTTAGGCTATACCACCTCTGCTGATGCTTTCTCTTTGCTTTCTACAAGGTGTAAACAAAGGTGTAAAACAGCTGCTTTCTGCTAAATAGTAAATATTTGATAGTAACTCAGCTTCACTGATTTATTGATAGGGTATCTTCACTCTTTGTCTCTGCTCACCTGTTATATGGTTGTATGCAAGAAGCATTGTGGGCAGCTCACAGGACATCTGTACAGGTCACCTCATAAATGAACACATCCTATTTTGTCAAATATAATGCTATAATTAGCTACTTCTACACTTCGTGTTCTTCCACTCTCTTTATTTTCCTTAACAATTAGTCAGTGTTGTGAAAGCTTTAAAAGCAATGTGTGTGTAGCTGACTAAAAAAGAATTAGAATAGGGCAAGATGCATATTTTCCTCTTTGAAAGAGTATGAAGCCAGTTGAATGTCATTTTAGTAGTGGTAAAGCAGACCCATACCTCTGATTTCTAACTGAATACATAAAGAAATTGGATTCATAGCGGTTCAAGAAATTAAATGCTTTGGCTAAGTGCCCAGAATAAGTTACAGAATACAAGCATAAAATGGTGGTCAAATGTGGTAAGAAGGTGTCACTGCTGCCAAGGAGAGCTGATGTAGAATGCAATAGGAGTTGTGCAGGGATGGGGCTAGTGAGAAGGAAGCATAGCACTTCAGAGGTTGGACAGGACTAGAGAGGAGAGAGTTTGTTCTTCTTGTAGGAACGGAGAGCCTCAGTATTGCACTTGATTTGAGTTCTGCATATTTAGAGGAATTGACAGGTCCTGGTTGTCTCATTACATCTTCTGACACTGAAGTTCTGGCTCAGATTATAGACTTTTCTATAAATTATGCCTGGTAATTATGTTCCAGAGGGATGTAATGGCTGTTAGTTATAGTGTGTTGTGTTTTGGCTGTCATGTCAGTGCATTCTGAAGTAAATCAGCACATTGCCTATTTCTGACTTGACAATAGGAGCATAGAAATTCACTATGTCATCTTCATTTAAACAGAAAATGTTCCCAGAGGATGATCCCACCTAGTATTCTGGAGTCAGTTTCTTTTCATATGCTATTTTTTCTATTTTACATTTAGATCTCAGGAATCCCTTTTGAAATGTTTAATACTAAATTTTTAAGTAGCTTTGACAGTGTCCATGAGAAATTAGTTTCTCTGTAAAGAAGTATTTAGGTTGTGCTGTTCTGTGACACAGCAGAGACCTTGTATATCACGGTAAAATGTGACTTTGGTCAAGAGAAAACATTTCATGTGTCAGTCTGTGTAGCTATGGATGGATACAGCTCTCAAGACAATCAAAGAAATTGAGAGCTGCATACCTTACCTCTCTCCATAGTACCATAGGGTGGTACAGGTTGCAAGGGACCTTTGCCTGAACATTTTGAAGACAGTCTCACAAAGTTGTTTGTTTACAGTCACATAAAGGAGTTTACTCAATGTTTTTCTGTGCATGTAAAAATAGAAGTACTTGGTCATAGATATTGCTAACCACTTTAAAAAAGGTACCTGAGATTTACCAGTAACTTGCCAACGAGTACTGCATGACAACAAAAGCCCTGGAATTTCCCTGTGTTGTAGAAGCAATACATTCCTAGTCACTAGACCAGAAAGGACATAGCTACAGGAATATGTACAAATAGCTACCAGCTGTGCTGTCTCATTTCCTGAGCTGTCCAGAGATAAGACACCTCCAGACTTGAAGCCAAATATTCATCTCAAGTGCTGCTCCACTGAGAAAGTCTGACCTCTTTCCCTGCTGGGACATACTGGGATAATGACATGGCTCTGGACATCTGAACTAAAGCCATCTCATGCTCATCGCACAGGCAGCACCAGTGTAAATCTGTTAGCCCCTTGTCATGCTATCTCAAATTCTGCTATTTTTATTTAGACCTAATGTATATGACTCTTCTTTTTTTGGCTGCTTATGGCAAACTCTTCCTGCTTTCTGAAGGCTAGAATTAGATATTTGACTGGGGGATTTTTGGAAAACCTGGCTTGATCTGGTGCCTTCTTTAAGCGGCTTTATCTTTTCCTGTGGGCTGCTGTGAATCTCACTCGTAAAATCCTGCTGTCATTTGCATGCAGTCCTGTGTGGCAATAGCCTTGATTCTGCACCATGACACTCCATTTTTAAAAAGACATTTTCAGTGATTAACACTTCTTTGTTATTAATACCTTCCATTCAGTAAATAGATAACTTGTTTTGAACACTGCTATCACTTTTCCTCCAATGATAAACACTTTCAGTTGTGCTGTAAGTGAATAATGATTTCTTTGAAAGTGTGATTAAAGCACTGCATTCTTCATAATCACACTTTATTTTCTATGATAAACTTGATTCAATGAATAGATGTCTGATCCACGCAACAGCAATGAATATTTGATTTTATGACTTTTTCTCAGTAAAGGCAGAAATAATATCTCTCATAAAGTTCTGTATATGAATGCATAAGGTTGGAAGGCACTTCAAGAAATTTTGCTGTCTACCCTCCTGCTTAGAGCAGGATCAGTTCTCAGGTGAGACCAGGTTATTTGTAGCTTTATCCAGCCTTGTCTGGAAAATTGCCAAGGCCTGCACAACCTTTGGTTGCAGTTGATTGCTACTTAAAAAGAGAAATATCAGTGACTGAAGAAAGGAATTTAAATAATTTTTAAAATTAGAGGCTTGATAAAGCAGATGTTGTAAATCAGATGTATTTTATGCATTTCTTTATGGTCACTTAAGTTCTTGACTATTTCAGTGTTTACTTATTCTCATCCAGTGTTTTGAGTACATTAACTGGCACAGCTTATATTCTAAGGAGATGTTAGGAAGCACTGAAGGTAAAACTGCATTGGGTTAAATTAATTGCCTGTTTCCTGGCCTTGAGAATCTGGAAATCAGTGAAAGCTTCCTTTGCGTGCTTGCCTGATGAGAGGGTGGAGTGCAACCACCTGCCAGTGCTATTTTGTGCAGTTTGGTTAGACTTGGTCTCATCTCAGCTTTTCTCTTAAACCAGCCTTTATCAATGCATTCTTATATAACCTCTGTCTGCTCGAGTGCTGTCCAAAGAAAATGTGAAAATTGACACTTCTCTTATTCAGAATAAGAGATGTGAGATGCTTGGAAGTCGTACCAATAAGCCATATACACCCTTCAGAGGAGCACTTTCCTGTTGAGCTGCACTGTTATCTATGCATCAATTCCACAGTCTGGCTCTGAGTTCTGAGGAAGTGTTAATGAGCTTGAGTGGTAAGAGAGCAATTGTCTGCTCTTCACGGGGAAGGAAATGGAGTCTTTGATCATAATTGCAAATATAAATTGCCCATCCTAAAAGCTAAAATGTCAGAAAGCTGGTTTTAATTTATTTTGGAGCAACAGAGATGCTTCCTTGTGACATGATCAAGGACAAAAATCTCAGCAGTTTATTTGCTTATCTTAGTATGAAAGACTGTATTACTGTGTGTGAATTAAACAGAGGGATCATAATGAAAATTATCCTTAGCTAACTCCATAAAATTTGGTAGCTAATAGATCCTTCCTTCCTTCCTTCCTTCCTTCCTTCCTTCCTTCCTTCCTTCCTTCCTTCCTTCCTTCCTTCCTTCCTTCCTTCCTTCCTTCCTTCCTTCCTTCCTTCCTTCCTTCCTTCCTTCCTTCCTTCCTTCCTTCCTTCCTTCCTTCCTTCCTTCCTTCCTTCCTTCCTTCCTTCCTTCCTTCCTTCCTTCCTCCCTTTTTTCTTATGATCTCTTCCTTATATAACCCCAGGAAAAATTGTCCATTTTCAAAGGTCATCTATTGCTGGGACTGATCAAAACAGTGATTTGACAGTATACTGCTTGCATTATGAAATAATTAATGAATTCTGTCATTAATCAGCTTTTTTTTGCTCACATTAGCTTTTTGTGCATCTCTGATATTTCTGGTATAGATATTTTAGGGGTATATCGAAGAGGACATTTTATATCTTTCAAGTCAGATGTGCTTCTTGGGCTTGTAATTCCTTTTTGAAATTTACCAGATGGCATCAGATTTAAACTCATGTTGAGGCTTTGTACCATGCTGAAGCATATAAGATTGATTAAATCCTTTGATATGCACTTCAAAATGAGGTTTTAGTTAAGTTTCTTGTTTAGAGCATTGCAAACAACCTGTTAAAATGTCCTCAGAGTTATGACTGCATGGGCAGGACCTGACAATAATTGCAAGTTTCTCTTTCACTGTATTTTTATGCATTCAAGCATGCAAAATATGGCCCTAAAGCATCTTCATCTTATTCATTTTAGATAAAAATCCTAGCTGGGAATTGATGACAATTTTTTTGGTAGCAGGGGTAAAGGAAGCAAAATCAACTCTTGGAGTAGGTGCCATATGAATTTGATTAATTTAAATAAGGGATCTGCCATACTGGCTGGTCAGCCTCTCTTCATAGAGCAGTTCAATTTTTCTGCTCTCAGTGGTGAGAGAGAAGCAGAGTCTGGTTTACTGTTGCTGATTAGTGTCAGTCTTAGAAAAGCCATGGTCACAGTATTCAGGAGCAGTAGAAACATCCTTGACTATGAGAAATCTAAGTGCATGTCTAGGAAACCAGATAGCAGGAAAAAAAGCCTACAGGAGAGTGACTTTTGTAAATGCTTTTGTATATGACTCTTTTCTGTATATATGCTTTTGTACATAACACGTATATTACCTTCCATAATTCTAGTCACAAAAGCAGATTTAGGTATTCAAGCTTTGTGTAGACCCTTTCTTTCCAAATCACACCTAACTCTTCAAACACTTCAATGAAATGGGATTAAAATTAGGAATTGATGATTTGCAAATTGTAAATTTATCCTTATGGAAGAATAAACAATTCAAGAGAAGCACGTACAAATGATAAATTACATTTATTTCTGATTTTTGGGGGAAGAGTATGTAAGGGTAGATAAACTATATTTATTGTGAAACTGTAGTCCTTTAAGATGTCATGGCTGAAAAAATAAGTGACCCTTAAAATGGAAATTATTCAGCCCCCACAAAATACTAGGTTTCAAATTCTTTTCTTACGGATGGTGTCACAGAAATTGCTCACCACTGTACCTTCTTACCAGCTGTACATAGAAGTGTCTTGTCCAGAGTGAAACAAAATTGTGTGTAATTTCTTGTGAGGATATTGACTCTAAAAGTTTGGATGTAGAAGTTTTGAATTTGGTGGTGCTTATAACAACTTTGGAAGCCACTTTGAAAAATAAACAGTTCCACAACAATATAAATTCAGTTTAAGAAACTAAAACATTTCTGAATTAGCTTATATATTAAGCAGTTGAATCCTACTTGCTAGTCTTTCAAGCTGGTACTAAAATTAAAAAAGTCTTTCTAACTTCTAGAGTTCTGTTAGCATTGCTTTCTGGAAAGTTAGTCCTCTTGTACCTTGTCTAGATAGACTTTAAAGTGAAAAATTGACTTCTGCTAGAGCTTGTTCACTTGCTTTCTGTTTAATCTATTATACCTGTATGACAGGAATGCAGACTAGATGCCAAATGCTGCCAAATCAGTGGATTTTCCAAATATGTTTCCATTTTTTACATGGCATAAAGCAGTAAAGAGTCTGGTCTATTAAATTTTGCTCACTTTTATTTTTCTCAACATCTTTTACTTATGAGTTCTTGTGGCTGGTTGCTGAAAACACTGATTCCTCCACAGAATATATTATTTTATACTGCATATTTTGGTCTTGCATGGGGCATTCATTTAGTTTTCATCATTCAGGAGCTTTGAGAATACTTACCTGATTAAAGTTTGTAACATATAATTATAGATATTTGCAAGAGAAGGGATTCAGGAAAACATTATTTTTATGGTTATAATTAATGGGCTAATCTCTCATCCTTGCATCAAGAAAGAGAATTTGCTACAAGAGAATCTCTAACTTCTGAATATGTTGTAATCCACTGAGCAGCTCAAGTGTCTAGACCAATGATACTTCCAGGCTCTTAGAATTACTGTGAGTGATCTGCAATATGTGAAAATTGAAGTGTTGATTTGCTTTTTGTTTATTTTTGTTTGTTTGTTTGTTTTGTTTTGTGGGGTTTATTCTTTGTTTGGGGATATTTTGTGGTTTTTGTTTTGGTTTTGTTTAATTTTAAGAAATCTTTTAATACAGAATATATCAGGGGCTCTGGAACAGTTCCTTATATAACTGATAAGGACCCATTTGGTCTTGCAATCCACAAACCATCATAAACCTTTCTAAAGTATGAAACCCAAAAATCATTCTTTAGGAAATTTTCATTCTCTGCATATCTATAAACAAAAAAGCCAAAACTGGTGGGGTTTTGTTTCCTTTTTTTTTTCCCCTGTGTATTTAAGTATGTGGCCCTGTGACAATGTGTTGCAAAAACACATGATAGGTCAACTGTTTCTGGGTTAACATGTCCAAATTTATACCAGAAATATCTGCTTCAGAAACACACATCCTAGATAGGACTTTATTGACTTTTTTTCTAAAGTGATTGGTTTTTTCATCTGTATGGATTCAGAAATATATATGTTAAACATGTCACAATGGAACTCACCACTTAAAATCATCAGATAAATTGTATTGAACAGAACCTCAGATTTTCACCTAGTAGAACCTCGTGCTTAAAGCAGGGTCAGTCTTGAAATCAGACCAGGCTATTAAAGGCTTTATCCAGTCAGTCTGGAACACCTTCAAACATATACAATCTTTCTGGGCAATCCATGCCACTCCCTAGGAGTCTTGAGGAAATAGTTTTTCCCTACATCCATTCTGAGTCTCTCCCATTTCAAGTTATGCACCTCACTGTCTCACCAGGCCTTGCTGTGAAGAGCCTGGAAGCATCTTCCCAAAATTCTCCCTATAGGCATTGAGGGATTGCTGTTTGCTTCCCCAGAAGCAGCCTCTGCTCCAGGTGGAACAAGCCCTGTCCCTCAGCTGCTTCTCACTGTTGCTTGTAGACCCTGGTGAAAGGAGGGCAGAAGACTCTCAACTGTGTATTAGTGAATGCATAGGTGATTATCAGATTACATGAATAGAAATGAGTGGGGGTCTTGGTTCAGCGTGAAGAAAGTGCTATTAGTGTCTGAGGTACAGTAGAATTCGGGCTGGGCTTCCCATGCAGAATCACAGAAACACAGAACCATTTAGGTTGGAAAAGACCTCTGAGCTCGTTGAAACCAACTGTTACCTCATCAGTGCCAAGTTCTCCACTAACCCATGTCCCCAACTGCCACATCAACTGTCCTTTAAATAATTACCAGGGATAGCAACTCAGCCACTTCTCTGAACAACCTTGTTCCAACTCTTGTCAACCCTTTTGCTGAAGAAATTTTTTGTAATATCCAATATCCTGGTGTAACTTGAGGCCATTTCCTCTTGTCCTGGCACTTCTCACAGGGGAGGTAAGATCAACCTCCACCTTGCTGCAACCACTTTTCTGGTTGGTGTTCTACCTGTAGAGGAAGTTTGGTTCATAAACTTCAGTAGAAATTTGCAAAATTTTCCATAAAATATCCCCACCAAAGCACAAATCTCTAGCCTTTAAAAACCCATTGATATTAATAATGAAAGATGCCCTTATATGATTGGAGTATTTTGAAGGAGAGGTAATAGTTTTATGAAATTTCACTTAACAATTTGAATTGTATTTTTGTCTGTTCATTTTGAAAAAAGTGCTGTCAGCTCTAGCTTATTAATTTTCTGTATCACTGTCTTGAAAATATTTTCAGAGTAGCTGTTACATAGCCTTCTGTATTCTTTAGCTTTTTTCAGAATCTTAGTTTTTGCCTTAGATTCCTTCATAATTTTTAAACAAAAATAGCAAATCCTCTGCTCGGAGATCCTCCAGAAGATTCTCTTCAGAACTAATTATATCTGTCTTTAAAATCTCCGGGCTTCTACTGCCCAAAAGTAGTTCTTCACTGAAAGATAATAGTGTAAGCAAAATGCTCCATTTCTTTTACTGTATAACAGTAACACGATGTGACATTTCTGCATTGTATTATTATCAAGCTCTGAAAACTTACTAAATCATGTTGCAAGTGATCAATGGATTTATCCTTTGCAAACGAAAGCACTCATCATTCATGGCACTCCTTCTTTGTTCTGGTGGAATAGAGGACAGTTCTAATGCATCTTGTCAGGTCCTCATTTTCTTTATTTCTTTGAACATGAACTTTACTTTTCCATAAGAAATTGCATAAGTAGGCATTAGGTAACAGCCAGATAAGTTTGTGCTTTTTGTTTTTTTCTTTTCTCAGAAATAAAGATAATCTTTTTTGAGGCAGAGTACAGTCAACCACAGCCATTCCATTTGTTCAGAGAGTTTATTCAATACAACTCCTTCATTTTGGGAATTACATAAAACTGAAAATCACAGAAATGAAATTTCCATCATGGGGAATGGAGAAAACAATCAGATGTTGGACTCAGTCCACGCTGTAAATAGTTCAAGCCAGTTTATTTCTGTGTCAATTCTTAACACAAACAGCAATGGTAAAGTGGTTCCTGCACTCACTTTCTGTAAACCGCTTTCAAATTTACTCACAGGTTGGAATTTAGAACAGATGATGATGGAAAGAAGCAAAATTTTGATTCCTCACTGTGAGCCATGGATAGCCTTATCCTTTTGGATTTAGACAAGTAACTTCAGAAAATGTTTAGTGTAATAATTAGCCCCAAACAAGCAGTCTAATGCTCAAGTATTAATGTATGACAGTCTATGTGTTATAAATTATGGAAGTGGTACTCCCCAGTTTTTTAAAAATGTAAACATAAAAATGCACTTGGTTTTGTTCATAATCTAACAGCATAGAATTTCCCTAACTGTAAGGAGATACAAGCATGCTGTAGAAAAGAAAGGAAAATTCATCCTGCTGCAAAAGCCAAATGAAACAATGTAAAATGAAAAATATATAAAAGAGCAAACAGAATAGCTGTATCTAATTCTGGAACAAAGTATTTAATGCCAAAAAGGAATTTGTTTATAAGGATTTATATTAGGGAGTGTATAAATAGGCAACACACCTTGAGAATCGTAAGTATTATTTTGTTTGCAATCTTATGGTTTCAGGATTTGGGGTTTTTTATATGATTAAGTGAAATAAAAATGTTTCCCAGTGTTGGTATAAAACGCAAATATATGGAAATTTTTGTTGTTCACTTGAAATGATGAGGTATCCATCAATCTGAGAATACACTGTGTGAAAGATGAAGGGAAGAAAAAGCTCAGTTACATTTAAAACATCTCATAATAGTATAAGTTGCCACAAAATAATAAAAACTAAACAAAGAAAACCCAACAAAAAACCAAACAACACTTTTTTTACCATACTGTCCTTTCGACATTATTTCTTTTGTTGCTCCCTCTCAAGCTTTGTTCTCCTGTCATTAGTGCTGAGATATTTGATTTGAAGTGCGTTATTTCTGGATTTTTATAAGCTGGTAGAAAGAGTTTATGTCTTAAAAATAATTCTTTCCAGTGCACCATTTGCAATCAGAAACAGGCTAATTTTTCATTTTAATATTGCCGTAGGTACTGTCTTTCATAAATGTATGCATATTTTTCAAATGAAGTGGAATTCTAGTGAACTGAGCTGTTTAGTGACTGTCTGCATGGGGCTTTTGCAGTGGATGGAGAGCTGTTCAGTGGAATTTAACAAGCAGTGCTTCCTCAATTAGACACCTCTACTTGATGAGATGGATAATGCTTTACATTTTATTGTCTGCATTAACCAGGGGCTTGGTTCAGGTGCCTGAACTGTGACACCCAGCACTAGGTGTCTGTGGGTGTTTTCCCTACCTTCTGGCTCAGAGATGGTTGTTGGCACTGGTTTAACACTGATGCTCCTCTGCTGATACCTCTTTTAGGCCACTAAGATCTAGGTCTTCATTCACCGTAGTAGAAATTTAAATAGAAGTTTGAGATATAGACACCTGCTTTTTTCCAATCTGCAGTTAGATGAGATAAACGCAGTTTTTGTAATTCTTTGCATGTATCAAGGTGGTTTTGTTCAGCAGCAAAGCAGTGTGCACACAAAGTGGTGTTTTTGTTTATTTCAGTTAGCTCAGGTCCTGCAAAGGAAGAACTAAAGTGCAGCCCACCAGAGATAGATTATATTTTATGTAAGTTTGAATAAAACTAGTAGCACTTGAACTATTAGAATACATATTTTTTATTTACAAATGGGAATGCAGTTAGCCATGCTTTAACATTTGATTCATGTTGGATGCAGGAATTGCCACCCACATTACACTAAAGGTGTACAATATCAGTCATAGCTCAGCATTTCATCATTTGGGATATGTGTATGGAATGCTGAAGGCAGAAGATATTTCCTACATAGATTACAAAGCCAAACTTGCAATATCCACTGTTTGAGAAGAGGTGGTCACTGAACACATGCAGTTACAGAGACAACTTCTCTGTCGTTGGTGACTTGGAGAACCAAAACCATTGGTGGACAGATTGCAGATCCTGGGGCTCCACTATGGCCCACCGTGCTGGCCCTGTAAATACTTTTCCTGTCTGAAAGAGATGACTTGGAGGTAAAGTCCAAGAGATCTCATGACTGGTGAAAGATCCCACACTTAAGTCATCCCTAGTGATGAGAAATTGACTGAAGTGTTTGTGATAAAGTATTTTTTTCAGCAAACTGGAAGTTAATAATATAATGTTTAGAAGATGAGGCTAATTTTGGTTGTCAGAACTGTAGATTCAGCATAACTAACCTATCTCATGTAAACTGTCTTTGGAAAATATATACATATATGTGTGACAAGGTACATCAGGTTACTTATTTCTTCTTCTCATATAAAATCTTTGGCATATTAGTTATGTTTAGTGGTAGCCAATGTCTGAGTATATTAGCAATTTCTCAAAACTTGTGATGTTATTACTCAAGTATGCTTCAAAATCTTTGAAAAGCATAAGGTGTTGTTCCATTAACTTGTAAATGTTCAAGTTTAATCCAAAGCACAGACTTTCAGTGCTGCCAGTTCAGAAATTAGAATATATATGAGACAGAAATAGTCCTAGCTATTAATGAGACCTTGTTATGCTCTTGAAGATAATATGAAGAGGATGGTTTTATGCATGACAAAAGTAAACAGTAGCTTAAAGTATAAAAAATGTTGGTGTTACACAAGAGAGAAAATTTCTACTCCAAGAGAAGTGTCTGAAGTGCTCAGCCACATCACATCACTTACAAATCCATTCAGCAGCTGCGCTGAGCCAGTCCCTTGGCTCAGTCACAGGTACAAGGGTCTCGCTGCTGGGCTGCCCTGTTTTGCCCCCAGTGTTTAGAAGAGAAAACTATGAACAAAATGCAGAGTGGGGTGTGTGGGGTCCAGAGAGGGGTGCTCAGCCTTGGCACCCAAAAACTTACAGGGGAACATGACAAATATGGAAACAGCTCTGCTGTAACAATGCACTGGAGAGTTACCTTTGTCCCTGGGGTCCAGGGAAGTCTTGTCCCTTCAAGAGTGGCTCTAAACACAGCATATGCTGATGAAAAGTCAACTAGAACTGTTCTGGAGTATAAATAGTGATATTGTCTATGTAAAATCTTAAGATGTGGAGTATTAGATGTAGTCTTTAAATAGTGACTAAAATTTGTTTATTTCTTGGGGGAAGGATGAGGAGCCAATTACACTTTTATAATGCAACTGCAGGGAAGACAAATGGCATATGATCTTGTCTCAGCAATGTAATAGAAGGGAAAAAACACATTACATATATTACTATTTTGAAGTAGCACAGGTTCCTGTGTTTAATCTTTTATTGTCCAAAGTCGAGATAATTTCCAAGCTTTCCTTGAGTATTATTATTTGTTAATTTAAGTGCAAAGTTTTTTACCATTAAGTTTTGTACATATAAATCAACAGCAAGAGGACATGTTGGCTACAGGTTCCAGCTCCTAAAAATGTATTTCAAGAGGGTGTCTTTTCCCCACCCTTGTCCTGGAAGCACAATTTTAGTTTACCCTTGATGAGATATTTTACTGGGTGATTACACAGAATATTAAAGAAATTTGATGAGTAAGAGTTTAATTTGGGTTTTGAAGATATTCAGCAGTTCATTTAGGGATTCAGGAGTTGTTCACAAGTCAGTGTCAGTCTCTGTTGCTTGCTTGTGATTCACAAACATCTGACACCATGTATGCACTCAGTGAATATATGGTCTTCTGATTTTGAGTATTTCATTCAAATACCATAGTGATTTAAATAATAAACCACTCTACAGTAATCATGACATCCTGAAATAACAATTCATGCTAAATTAAGCAAAGAAAAGTGGCAACAGCTGACAAATGTCTCTTTTAGGAATACTGGAGTTGTGTTGTTCTTTTAGTGCTGATTTTCAGTTTGTTTCCCTTTCTTCAAAATGCAGATAATATTTTTAAGATATGAGTGTGGTCAATTATATAGCTTCCTATTATATTTAGTGAAAATATCTACAAGTCATTTCTTTTTCTAGTAATAACAAGCTAGCTAGCTAGGTAGTTTTTCTAAGACCTTTTAATTTTATAAGATCCTTGTGTATCTATTAAAAGATTAACATTTACCTGAGCTCTTCTGTGATTGCTAATGATAAAATATCCAGGATCTCTGGAGCACACTCATTTTATAAACTCCAGTTAGTTTTCAAAAAATGAACAAAACCCTAAACTGGTCATTTAGAGTACAAAGGATTACTTTCCTATTCTGATTTTAAATTTGTATTTCCTTCAGCCTGTTACTTTAAGGGTAAAATCAGTGAACCATTTTATCATTATTTTTCTCTTAATGGAACCATTTTTGATAAGAGTAGATGGTAGTTGTAGATATCTCCAGGGAGAGATGCATTCCTCTACTTACAGAATTAAAACAAAATTAAAATTGGAGACTATTGCACATCAAAATACTGCACAATTTGCAGTTTTTGAAAAGAATAGAGAGGACAGAGGAATAGCAGTCTAAGAATTCTGTGATTTATTTTGTATCCCAGAACAATTCTACTTGCATTACTGAGTACTTACCATGTTGTAGAAAATCTTGCTGAGACATTTGTACCTACTTGAAGGTATTATTATCTACTCTCCATAAAGAGAGAAATCTAGTAATGCATTATCAAAAACATATTCTATAAAAGAGATTGTTTCTACACTCTCTTTCATCAATGATCTCAATAGGAGGAAAGAAAGACAATGCTGCATTAGATATATTTCCAGATTTAAAGATTTAAGTCAAAGAGGATTGTTATAAAGACACGGAGCTAACCTCCAACACAGTATAGATAACCAGTTCCCTGGTTTGTTTTTTTTTTTTTTTTTTTTGTTACTTTTTTTTCAATCAAGCTCAGTATAGCAGCGAGTTTTTAAATACAACTGTAATTAAAATGGTCTGCACACTTTTCTACTCCATCTGTCTAGTTGAAGGAATAAAGGAAGATCTGATAGAGCTCTGGTTTGTTTTTTAAAAAATATCTTATTTATTTCCTTGACATAAACAAAGCTTCCCTGATAGAATCCTGTCTCTCTTCTCCAAATTTGTAATGAGCAAATTGTATGGAGGAGCAGCATAGCATAAATGGATCTTGTTTCCAGAACTGGTATGCACATATGGAGACAAGTGCACTTAATAAATTGAGGTTATATTTTAAATAGAAAAAGGAGGAGGAAGGTCAGAAGGTCAGAATGTTTTCTTCTGTAGCTCAGGAAACATGAATTTCCCATAATAAAAGGCTGAAGTGCTGGACTGATTTGGCAGTGCAGAGTGTGAGCACGTGTGTGGGTTTGTCTTGGCACAGTTTCAGATTGCTGTAAGTGAAGCTAAGTGACTTTTGCCTCCCCTTTGTGTGAGCAGAAGCTCTGTGAACACCATGAATCAGGTAAAGCTCTGTCTGATCTGGGGAGCACTGCCATAAAAGTAACAGCCCTTGGTGTCAACTGAGGCCAGGGAAGGAAACGATCAGACTTCAGCAGGGAACCAGCTAGAAGGAGGCAGAGTGTGATGAGAAGACATAAATAGAGCTGCAAGTATACCACAGGATAGAAAAGGAAGAAACTCCCACAACTGTGAACATCATACTCCCAGCAAGGATCCCAGGTTGTTCACAACGTGTTCTACTTACCCCTCTTTCTGTTTGAGGAAGACTGTAGGTCTTGACCCTAGGAAAAAGAAGAATATTGAATAGAAAAATATGTCCAATAAAATTAGTAGATCCTGCAAGAGTTTGGTATATCTATGGTTAAAGGGTTTTGTTGTGTTAATCAGATAATTTGGATGTGTTTTTGAACAGTAAATTCTTACGTTTTTATATATAGTGTCTTTCTGGTTTTCCATAATAAGATTTTGAATAAAATGCTATGTTCTATTTTTATGACTTTGAGCAAAGGGCAAGGTACAGTAATGTGGTAAATAGTCGTAGAGAAATCATCTGGGAGAAGCCCAGTAAACCACTAACAAAGGCAGGCTGAAATGCCCAGAGAAAATCAGAGGGTTTCCTCCTCTTTTATGGCTGTGGCTGGTACATTCCGCTGGATTTGGAGACAGTAGGCTCAGGAGAGTCTAGAATCAAGTTTCTAATCCTCTACTAAGTGCTTTAATCCCTTTGATGTGCAAATACCAGTGCATCTACCCTTGCTTCCTCCTCTGGGAGGTGAATGGTTATCCACCAGCCACAGGCACTGCAGTGCTCTGGGTGGGGAACAGAAGATTGACTGCCTAAGGACAAGCTTCTGAAAATTCCACATAACAAAGGATAACCACAGAAGGAACTTCCAGACAGCCAGTTATAGTATGAAGAAAATCTAAGCCCTGCCAGAGATGGCCACCTGGTGAGATGTGGGTTAATTGCTTTCCACACTGGTCTGTCACTGTCCTTTTAGTGGATGGATTGTCCACAATCAGTGCTGTTTTTACTAATTTACTAATTGTCACAAGCCTATGAGTAAGCTGATTCTCCAGGCCAAATTGTCACCTTCAAAACTGAGGCAAGAAATGTAGTCTTGCAGTGTGTCTAGCATGAGTGGACACTTCAGGGCATGACTACAGCACAGTAAAGGGCAGTGCACTGGATACCCCTGAATGACCACCTATCACTATCTACAAGGCACAGTGGTAAATAACAGTACTGGATAATACCTGGCATGACTGATCCTAACTCTAAGGATATCTAATTATCTAAGGATAGTCCATGTGATGCTCACTCAGATATCAATTTGCAGGTTGCTTCATAGGGAGTCAGCTAGTGTTTGTTTTTATGACATAGATATGACCTAACCGCAAACCCTGATGTCGCCATCTGGAAACCTGTGCCATTTGATAGTAGGTGGAAGTGTTCATAATCACAGAATCAGAATAGTGTGGGCTGGAAAGGACTTTGAAGGCCATCTAGTCTGCTATAAGGTCTCCAGGCTGAGCAGCACCAACTCTCTCAGCCTTTCTTCACAGAAGAGCTGCTCCAACCCTCTGATCATTTTTGCAATCCTACACTGAACTGACAGCAGTGGGTCCATGTATTTCCTGTGCTGGAGATTTCAGAGTTCCCTTACAGGTGTGGTACCAAAAAGAGCAGAGGGGCAGAATCACCTCTCTTGGCTGACTGGCCAAGCTTCCTGTGATGCAGCCTAGGATACAGTTGGATGTAATCACACCTTACTGGCTCATAACCATCCTTTCATCCACCAGCACCTCCAAGTTCCTTCTCAGCAGGGCTGCTCTCAATCTCTTCGTCCCCCAACCTGTATTGATATCAGAGATTGACTCTGACTCATGTGTGGGAGCTTACACTTGACTGTATTGAACATCATGACGTTCATACTCCTTGAGCTTGTCCAGGTCCCACTGGATGGCATCCCATCCTTCAAGTGTGTCAGCTGCATCACTCATGGGATGGATTGAGGGTGCACTCGATCCCTCTTGTCATTGATGAAGACGTTTACGAACACTGGTCCCAGTACGGACCCCCAGGGGACACCATTTGTCACTGGGACATTGAGCCACTACAGTCTGGATGCAACCATCCAACAAATTCCTTGTCCACCGAGGAATCTACCCATCAGATTCATCTCTCTTTCATTTAGAAAAAGTTGTTCTGGGGGACTATGTCAAAGCCCTTAGAGAAATACAGGTAATACAGAAATCGTTCTGTTGCTGCATAGGTGCTATTAGGCTGCATTGAATACCTTGCTGTCAGCAGAACTGCTGCCTGATAGAGAGTCTGTATAAAGTGCAAATCTCTTGATTCAGAATGGTCTTGCAAGCTTAGATCTGCAGACTCTGAAATTAGTTCACATTCACTGAGAAAAATGAAGCCACAGAGAAATAAATAAATGCCGGCAGTGCTGATGAAATCAGTTATTTTTAAGATGTAATTGTTCTGGTTTTTTTCTCCCGGTTCCTGAAGGGGACTTGCTAGATTTCTCTAATATTTCTCAGTTCTTTCTGAAGCGTTCATATGTTAAGGATATTGCAATGATTTGTGCATACAGCCAAACTTTTACTGAGAAGAAACCCTAAGTAGCTCGCTGTTTACATGAGATGTCAGTTTTGTATTGCAGAGTTTTATGTGTGGTGTTTATGCACTCAGATCCTACTCCCATAGAGAGATTTACATGCTGCAGCCTTTTCCCTCTATTTTTAAAGCTTACCAAAGGTTAATAACAGTTCTGAGGACTCCTATCAGAGATACTCTCAGTCCTTTTTTCTCTAATTGCTGTTATGTGTCTTTATTTTAAACTTAATAATGAAGAAAGGAAAAGTCTTTCTGAAACTGAAAATTTGTCCACATTTTGTGTTTGAGCCTTGTCCAAAATAAATGTGATGAAAATGGTGAGGAAAAAATGATGTATTTTCCAAATACATTTTTTTTCCAAAGGTGAGGAGTATATTCAGTACTTGTAGGTTTGCAGTGCAGAAGTTTGATCAGTTCTGTACCACAGTGACATGTCTTATTGGCATTGTATCCTGAGCATCACAGGTTAAGGGTGGTGTATTGTAGGTGACTGCTTTCTCACATACCCCTGCATCATCACATGAAAGTAGAACTCAAATGGAGTATCTCGAGCACCAGTTTTCAGGATATTAAGACTACTCAACTCTAGGCATCTAACAGGAAGATTCAGAGTATCAAAAGTAAGCTCTTCCCCTGTGCCATCCTGCAGAGTTGCTAATACCTTTCCTTTTCCTCCACAAGAAAGTGAAGAGTAACTACCTAGCTGTCAAAATGAGGCTAATAATATGTATCACCTCCGGGAAAAAAAAATGATTTGGGGTAAGGGGATAGTCCTTCAGTTTAAGATTAAGAATGAGAAGAACAAGAAGATAAACTGCTTTATGCAAATTTAAGAGTGCCTCTCAGCCTTCTCCAGAGACATTTTTCAAATTCCTTTCCCCACCAGACAGCATCACTAAGTAACACAGTAGCTCAGACCTGTGGGTGAGGTGGATGCCGTGGTAACAATACCAGGTGAGTAAGGCTTTTACTGAATATTTTCATAGAATCTGGATCACAGACTCTATGAGGGGAGTTTAGATCACGATTTTTACTTGGGTCCTTCAGAATTGCAGGGCATGTGTACATCAATACACAATTGGTGTTGTCTGACATGCTGTCTCCATTTGTGTTTTAATTTTAGGTTTACACTTGTGATTTGGCTTGGTCAGGAGGTAAGTTTGGTTAGACGATAGTAAGTGTTACACTTTATCCTGTCCTGACAGATGCTGTATCACCATCCTACTCTTAATAGAGGAAACACAGTGTAGCATTAACTGCATGGACATTTTAAAGTATGGACAAATGAAGATAGTGCAGTGGCAGACACTGGAGCCTTTCAAGACAGAGCACTGGGAAGATTTTAGGGCATTGCTTACTGGAGGCAGAAGGCTCTGTGATACTCAGCAGGTTTTGGTTTGACTCAGGGCACTGCCTTAGCAGCACAATAAAGTTCTGGGGTACAAAGGATGCACATATATGCATGCATATGACCTGCTTTCCTTTGGTTTGTCTTTCTCTCCCTCCTGTTTGATTCTGCAAACGTGAGGGAATATTTTAGCAAGATGCACAAGCATCTGTTTAACTATGCAGCTTTTTTCCTCTTAGTTAGCATCTCTGAGATTCTGTAATTACACTTCTGGGTAAAATAGGCTGTCATGATAACTTATGCATGGATGCTATTTAAAGTAGTGGGCCTCATTCTTCTTGGGTTTACACACAAAGCAGAGGTGGGGCCTAATAGAATATAGTAAATTAGAGGAAATTTGGTGTTCCCCTGAGAGAAATAGTTGAAGTTCATCAACTCAATATAAAACTGACCAACTTTTAGAGAAAAAAACAGCAAGGGAAGATTCCTGCTTCTAGCAGAATATGGAGACTGAATATTTCCATGCTTATTCTGTAAGATATGCACTTCCTTTTAGGCCAATGAGTCTTTTGTTCAGGTTGTGCTACTGACCTTTAAACTGATACATTAAGAATAGGGAGGAATACAGGATTGGTAGATGCTGTGGTTCTAGCATGAAAATTTGATTTCTGCTGGACTCAAAGATTTAAAGGATAAGAACTAAAGTTTACAGTATTTTCACGTAACAGGTTGTGAATCAGAGTGGCTGTTGTGGTTTAACCCCAACTGGCAACAACTCAACCCCACAAAACTGCTTGCTCACTCCCCCACCAGCACGACTGGGGAGAGAGAGTCTGAAGAGTACAAGTGGGAAAATTCATGGGTTGAGATAAAAACAGTTAAATATAAAGAAAAAGCCGCACATGCAAGCAAAGCAAATCAAGGAATTAGTTTTCAAGTACTCTGTGACTTTCTCTGAACCACCTCACCTGGCCGTTCATATTTCTTATCCAACAACATTTTGATACAACTGCACTTCCCCAGATTCCTGGTCATATAGAAAGCAAATCTTGTTTCTAATTACCTTAGATATAAATTTAAAGAGCAACACAAAGAATGTATCATTAATTTCTGTCAGGATACCAATCTAGATATCTACATATTCATATTATAAATACATAACTGAAGGCAAAAAACTGCCTAATTTCTTTTGTGATTAGCTCATCTACAAAAATAATAAAAATATGAGCATTATTTTATGGGCAAAAGATTAATTGAATACGGTTTTGTTATTCCTAATGTGTGAATTTACTTGGAAATACCCAGAATAATAATATAGGCAATATCTGTAAACTTCCCATTAGCTAAACTATGGGAAAGAGAAACTGTTTTATATCATTAAATTCACTGACAAATTTTCAGGCAGTGATTTTAGTGCAAGACCAGGATGAGAATCTGCTGGTGAGAAGCCTCAGTCACTGACCAGAGAAGCTTTGGCAGCTGCACAACAGTAACCACACAACTTCATTATGAAGGTTACCACTTCTTGACTGGGGTTTAAAGTCTGGCTTGTAGCATGGATTCCAATGTGTTATTTCCCAATAACTGTATTATTGCCTGTACTTATCACTTAGACACTCTCATCAAGAAAAAGTTGTCACCTGTGTTCCAAGGTGAAAGTATTTCATGCCCAGAGGTATGTTGTGGTGGCATGTCATTTGTATGAAAGCCACACAAGCTTTTACATGCTTCCAACAACAGTGAATCATTTGAGGACTCAGTGACATGTGAGATAAACTGTAATTAAATTTTAACCAAAGATTTTTTTCTTAATGCAACTTAACAGATAGAGGGCTTCCTTTTAATTTCTTCTCAAACTATAAAATGTTATTTCCTAGATTTGAAATCTAGTGAGAGTCCCTATGCAAAGTCGTTTTTTTAATATAGTCAGTTGTTATTCCACCAGTGTGTTCATACTAAAACTAAAATTAGGATTATAGAAGATAACCTGCTGAGATTTTTTTCTACTTTAAAATGTTTGGTCCTCTAATTTATAGTTCTGAAAATTATTATCTAATAGCTTCTTCTATATTTAGAGATTACTGCTTAGTTTTCAAAAAGAGAAAGAAACATGGAATTTATTTTTGGAACACCCAATGATAGGTATAGGATCAAACTAGATTACAGGATTTACATGTTGATATCAATACTCATATACAATATTTAATACTGATGGTATAGCATGTATTAGAACTTTTCAGACATGGATTTCATGGTAGAGTTTTTACTTCACATTGAAGAACCCATGTGGAGATGCTCTCCCATAACTGGTCAGTATTTTTCTCTATATTTTCCTTAGAACTGACTTAGAGAAAAAGATCTATAGGAAGTCTATGGAAATCTAGGAATCTATGGAAAACATTTTCCATAGGAAAACATAGTCCTGTCAAACTTAAAATGGCAATTTAACTGAGATTTCAGACAGGCAAGAAGGTCAAGAGAAATCACTAAGTTTTCTTACAGAAAAGAGGTGTGAGAGAGTATGATCAGGTAAAGTAATAATGCTTCATTTGGAGTGTTAGCAGTAAAAGGGTAAGATGAAGATGGATAAAAGCAAAACCAAAACAAACCAAAATTATTTAATTCTAGAGGGACAGATGAATATCCACTTATATATTTACATACTTCTCTGCAAAGTACCTCCTCGTAGAATTTCAGACAAGTCCATTTGTATATTGTCCATCTTTATTTGATTTCAAACAATTGTTTTGACTTTCTTTAATCTTCAAATCAACAGAATTTTTTAACTCTTCTGAAAATCAAAAGCTTTTGTTTAGATGTTGAATAGTTGATAGTTTGTCTTAGCCTCACTTCATAGAAATATGGATTTTTTCTGTAATATTTCCATTAAGGTGTTCTTTCTTTCAGGAAGTCTTTGGATCTTGTTAAATTGCCTTTTTAATTTTTTTTTTTTAATTCACTCCTTGTATCTATTCAAGGAGTTAGGGTAAATTAAGTCACCTATTCTGAACCTAATTGGCTCTTATCCTTAATCATCATAGCTGGTTTGAACAAACAAGCAGAACTAACCCTACTTTAGGCAATGTATTTAACTCTCCTTTACCTTATTGGCTGTATTTTTTTTCCTCAGAAATTGCAAAGATATATTACATGAACACTTGCTATTTATGAACTCAGCCAGTGCTTGGAATACAGAAAGTATGCCCAAAATTATGGAAAAGCTAGTGAGAACTGAATCTTCCAGGAAGCAAAATCCATGCCATTGCCATTCTGCTTAGCCCATTATAAAATAATCTGATTAGAATACCTGCTCATAATATGCAGTTTTCCAGAAACAACATCAGAGAAATTAAACTAAAACAAAGAAGTAAGGGAAAAAACAAATGCAAAATAAGTTCAGATTGTGTAAAACAGAGCTATGAACCTGAAAACTAAGCAATGAAGAAAACTGTATTAGAACTGTAGCTATGCCTATGAAATTAGAGAAAATCCTGACTTTGAGAACTTATCCAGTTCTTCCTGAATGAGGTTCTGCAGCTGAAACTGGATATGGCTGGCCCTCCTTAGCTTTTTCTAGGGTCTGTGCTGTGGCATTTCTGAATAAAATTCTTAAGCGAGCAGTTGGTTGTTCAAGGGAGTTTAAAACTTGGCAAACTAAGTTCTTGGAACCTTTCTATTTTCATGCAATTATTTGAGGATCTTACAAGGGCTTTAGTTAGAAACATCACATTATTCATAACTGCCCCGACAAAAGTGTTAAATCATTACAAAATACCCTGCAAATTTGCAGATGCTGACTCATGGTCACATCATACATATGTGATAGCTTTCATCAGTGAAATTCACCCAACTGTTGGAACTGTATTTAATCTCAGCTTTAAGATTAGTTTTGTTCTTGGGCCTTCATTTTTCTTTGCATTTCATAGCTTTATATATAGTTTTCTAATCATGATGTCTCATATCCTACTTTCAACACAACAATATGTGAAATATAATTTCTGGACCTATCTAGTCACTTCGTGGCTAAGCACCTCCTTTTCCCATTGTCAGTAAATCTTCAATGAAGATGAAGAAGCATTAGGAATCAGTATTGTTGCTGCAATATTACACATGTTGCTTCACAAACAGCTAATTTCTCCAGAAGCACTTGTCATGAGTGTGTATCCATCAGATCGCTCAGACAGAAAGATGTAGCAAGTATAGGCTGGGGTGGAATGAACTGTAATTAAAACCTGCTGGTGGCAAATTCATACAATTCCCCTGCATTTGTAAGCTTCCAAGATTAAAGGTGAAGCACGGCAATAAATGCTCATTGTTGGAGCCATTATGGAAGTTATCTGGCACTCCCTTCAAATGGTCTCTCTCCATCCATCTGGGCTTTTGACCCTGTTTTTCCTGGATGTCCTCAATTTCTTTCCTTTTCTTCCATCTTTCATTCATCTTTCTTTCCACTCCTGAGTTTCCTTCTATTATTCCTTGTTCATGATAATTCAGAATTGTCAGAAAGAGGGCCAAAACCATAAATTCTTGGACAGAAGATGTTGGGACCAATCTAACATGAAAACTCAGTTTGATGTGTAAAATCCAATGAAGAAATTACACAGCCTGGCAGAGCAGAAGGATGGACACCATAAAAAATGTAATTAAACAAATCATGGAATAGAGATGTTCACACTTCACCTCATTTTCCCTCTGATTTGATTATTATTGTGTGAGAATATTTTCTATGGTATTAGTCTCTGTTTTGTCCCATTTTAGAAATGTCAAAACACTAAGTTATTTCCTTAGGGAAAATATTTTTCTACTCTTTTAACTTCCCATTTTGTGACATAATGGAAGTAAATTATTGAATATACATACAGTTCTCAGTTTTGTCATACTGAATTTATGTGGTTTGCTGAAGTAAAAACTTTAATTTTTACACAGTAAAATGCTCCATAAAGTCTTCTTTATAAAGTGAAAATCAAACTATTTTAAAATGAGAAATATTGAATAAATTTTACAAAACTTGATTATTTGATTTCTGGGTACTTGGTGAAATTTAACCTGTTTCTTTTTAAAAACAATTTTTTTAAAAAAATTAAAGATGCTATTTCTTAAAGGGCTACTCAGAAACGATTTAAAAAAAAGCCTCAACCAAATAACCCAAAAGATTCTTTTGGCAAGATATTCTTAATGCTCTTTACTTTCAGAAAATACGATAATGATGCATAACTATTTAGTGTCTTTTACTACTACCTTGACAACTTTTGGTGAAAGAGAAATGAAACTTTTTTTCAGGAAATCTCTTTTTCCTGTGCTGTGTTAGGTTGTACCCTCTGGTTCAATCATTTCTAACATTTTACCTCATTCAAAGTTTTGTTTCAAAACTAAGTTCCTCATCTTCCTGTTCATTTCCAAGTACCTGATATAGTGTGAGAACTGTGTTGGTGGTTCTCTGGCAGAAAAGTGAAGGTATATATGTTCTGTCTCTTATGGTGTGACATAGTATGAGCCTTTCTAGGCTAGAGAGTCATTCTCTAACCCCATGAATACATAAGTGGAAGATCTTCAAACAGGATGGATTTATAAATCAGTGTTTCATCTGTTAGGGTTGTGCTCTCAATAATTCCACTGCAAATGAAAGTATCTCCATTGAATTGGAGATTTGTAGAAGAGTGGGCCCAGGATTGTGTGTTCAATCAAATTAGTTGAGCAGGCATACAGAAAACAAAAGTCTCCTGGGAAAAGAAATTAAAAACTCATAAACCAATACAAAAATAATAAAATAAATTTTCTTAAGAAATTTAAAAATAATTTTTAAAAGAACAAAAAATTACTAAGGAAAGTGTCACACATGAGCATGAGCATACTAAATGAGAAAAATACAGAATAAGAAATGTGGAAAACACAAAGAAAGACCAGTGGAAATGCTAGTAGTGGAAAGATCAAAGACAAGTGAAAAAAGAAAGTGAGAGAATATCTATCCAAAGAGTTTCTTTTTTCTCTCTTTTTCCTCTTTTTTCCATCATCTTAGGCACAGCGTCCTGGCATTGCACAGCATCAGGCCATGATCACTAGCAGTTTTTATTAGTAAGGCATGAACATGTTAACCCAAAGGAGTTCCTTCAAGGCCTAAATTTTAACTGTTTGGCACTTTTTTTTCCCTGTGATTAAATGAAGAAACTGTTACCAAAACTACTCTAGACACCACACTTCCTGTAAGCAATCAAGGTGATGAACCATTCAGAACAGCAGTGTGAAAGCCTGTATTGCCATTTTGTGAATAAATTCTCATTTTAGCTTTCAAGACATTTTAGATCAGCTAGTGCTTATCCCTTGGGGGAGGAGAATGGGCAAATTCCAAAGTTGTCAAAGGTAATTTATCGAATATGTTGCTTCTTTTATATCAGATATAGGGATCCATAGGCATTTTATTGCACATATAAGGACAACTTCCTAAAGAAATATTATAATTTCCTTTCATTCCAAAGAAGAATCAGAGAAAGTCACCTACCTCACTGGACCAGCACGCTGCAGTTTTGATTGACTATCCATTGAAGACTTGAGAATATTTTTGCTAATTTAGAGATATTTCAAAGCCTGCTAAAAATATTATCTCATACATCATGTTTTGCTTTTAACTTTGCAAATGAAGATGAGAAATTTTCATAGAAATTAAGAAAACGGGGTCCAGTTTCATTAACATATATATGCTGTCTTCTGTCAGCTCTATGCCACCAGAGTCAATAGGGTTACTCACACAGCTAATGTGCAAAGCTGTGCTTTCAGTGTAATTCCAGACAGAGGAATACTTTAATTGTCTGCTGCTATTTTAATGTCTCAAAGAACACTCAATTATTCCAGTGCTTCTCTTCTTCTTGGTAATTATCCTTACTCTCATGGGCTATTCTACAGATTGCCTATGATGCCTCTCTTTAAAGATGTCTAGCTAGAGGGTAAAAAATACTAATGATGGTTTTTAGCATGTAGTATATCACTGAAATAAATATTTGCAGGTGGATGTTGCAATCATTACTTGTTCAAGCTTAATGAAGAGAGTTCAAAATGAACTTCATTATTGAATTCTGCTTTGAAATCACTTTGTAATTTTTCACAGTATGTTGGAAAGGTTTATTGTTTTGACTTGAAGATTGAAGAAAATCCCAATCTATTTATATTTGTATTTATGGAAATTAGAATTTTAATAACATGCAGTTCACATTTAACACATAGGAATATGTTGCTATGTGAAAATTGGGAGGCCTGCTGTTTTAATAAGCCAGTTTATGTAAACAAAGATGTTACTTTTTATTGTGCTGCAGCAAGAGTCTATGATACACGAATAGATAAGGAAATAGAAACTATTTCCAAAGCTTCAGTTCTCTGATTCACATAATTATTTTATGGAAAAAAAAAAATTAAATGCTTATGAAGTTGTATTCCTGGTCCTTCCAAAAAAAGAATGCATATTGTTTTGATGCAGAAATTACAGTATTTTTTTTCTCCTTTTTTCCCCCCCCCAAAGATATATATATACATATTATTCCTGAAATACTATTTTTATTCTTAGAATATCTTTCACTTCCGAGATCACAATGTGGGCATCTTTTTATTCTTTCCTGATGATGCAACCACTCTAGTCCAACTTCCCAGGTACTGGCCCACTTCTGTTCTACTGTTAGAAGTATTGTACTTTTGAGCCCAAATTTTGTGAAGCCTTATGACCTTCTGTGAAAGTTTGGCAGCACTTTCTCATTCTGAATAGTTGATTTTTTTAGTGTCTCTGTCATGGTTTGAACAATTATTTCCTCCAGAAGCAAAATAAGTGAGGCTTATTTTTTGGGGGATGAAGACTCCCCATTCTTTCATTATGAATTAGTGTATGGCCCTATTTGCAAAGATGTACACGTCTTCTAATTATGCACATTAAGAATCTGATTACTTTTGATGGTGCTAAGGTGCACTGCTGTAAAATGATTATTAGGTTTGATACCTTTAATCAACTTTTACATGCCAACATAAATCAGAACTTTTGGTAGTCTTGTGTATCGTTTCATTGAGTGTACTATTCACTCACCCTGAGGCAGCCATCTAAAATCAGTTGAGTTAATTACACCTCTCCAGGGACTGGAGGGGCATCAAATGTAGCTCTGATGCTACACATTTGGGCAGATAAAGCCACTGCAGGATTATTTTTTTTTTTAGGATTTTTATTTTTGTAGGGGATAAGGCCAGTGCCAAAATAAAGTCTTATGTCCAGGAAGAGTGGAGTGTGACCATGATGGCATGGCACTAGATTTGATGTCTGCATTTCCTACTCACAATTAATAATAGTGATTTCAATAATCTATAGTGCCATGAAATTTTGGGGATATAGGAAAGTTAATGAAGCCAGAATTTGGTCTATACTTACATTTGCATATGCAGAGCAACAGATAGCTCATTGCTTTTATTATTAATAAGGAATTGAATTTTTTCTTAAATAAAAAGTCAGTAACTTTAAGCCAAAATGAAAAATCTAAGAGGGCTCACAATACAAATTATTATTAATTAGCTTTGTTTTAATAATCTCCTGAACTGAAATGTATGATAGTTGAATAACATTTTATAGTAATATTAGTGTAAATTTCTCTTGTGACAAAAGAAAATTTGTTTTGAAATTCACTTGTATACAAGTGGGATGCCATGGTGTTAATAAAGACTAATTTTGGAAATAATTTCTTCATATCCGTGCTAGTAGGATTCAGACTGTATTATGTTAAAATTCTGCAAAAGGTAAAAATTCAGTGCATGTATGCTTTGTTCACAAGCCCTGCTATAAATATACTTGAAGAACCAAAAAAAACTATGCAAGGTGAAATGTTTCCATGAGAAAATTCTTGTATGTGCTATGCTTAAGGATATTTTGGCAATCAGTAAAGAACAGAGATGATTGATAGCAACATCTTCTCTTTTTATTTTTTCTTGTGATATAATAGTTATTTCTAGAACTAGTTTTATTCTGCCTGAACAATCTTGCACTTTTTTAAAGCCATGAGTGGAAGCCAGGGAAGTATTGTCCACAGTGATTAAATTCTTGCCTCCCATTGTACCAGCTTTTGTAGGATATTTATACAACCACATTTACATGTGTGGTGTGAGCCACACAACACACACTGCACTCCAGGGCAGAAGATGAAGAAACAAATACTCAGTGTCATATTGTGCAACATTATATAAAGCATTCATATGCTATAAAAATAAAGTGAAATTAATCTATCGTAACCTGATTCAGGAATTACTTCCATAATCAGGAAAGAACAATGAGATTCTACAATTACAGACTCCTTTCTCATGTAAATAAAGAAACTAAAGAATTACTCACAAATACTGAAAAATTCTGGGTTTTCCTTTATTATTAACCATAAATGAGTGAATTCTGGTTCAATAACTGTTCTTCTTATCTGTGAATAGAAACCACGACAGTTTATTCCAATGCTTATGTTTCTAAAGTCAGAAAAGCCAAGACTCTTCCTCTTTCTGGAACTTTTAGAATGTAGGTGTCTGGATTTCATGCATCAGACACTTCTGCTTATCTTTTCCTAATGGTAGTTTGAAAAAATGTGGTAGATGCTAATGAAGTAAATAGAAGCCAATATCTGTATGACTATAGATCTGAATGTCTCGGGACAGACATTCATTACTCCTAGGACATGGCTGCTGTGAATTTAGCCTTGATCCCTGAATTGAAGGAGGCTGAAAACCAAGACTTGTTAGTCAAAACTTTTTTGTTCCACAAGTGATAGTCACCTTGTTATAATTGCTTTTCAGTAATGGCTAAATTACATTAAAGTGGGTGCAAAATACTTGCAATGTTTTTTTTTTTTTAGTATTGTTATTAATTTTTAAAGAATTCTTTTCAAGAAGGGGAAAGGCTTCCTTAGAACATTCTTGCAGTTAGAGTCTCTCACACTACTAGGGCAGGGAATGCATTAGTAGGTGGTCCTTGAAAGGCCCACACCCTGTGTAGTCAGAGTATAAACTACAACTCCTAAAGCTGTTTTTATCTGAGTGCTGTTCAGGTTTCTTTCTTTTCTTAAAAAAAACCCCAAAAACAAACAAACAAAAAACAAAGCAACAACACATACTTGTTTCTCATATGTGCCTCCATATGCCCACAGGAGCTTCAAAATGCCTCTCATAGGTTGTGTCTGGTGATGTCAATCCATAAAAGTACAAAACTAAATGAAAAGATCAAATAAATGCAATGTCCAAGTTCAAGAGCATACAAGTCACTCCCTGACTTCGGCTCACAAATGTTGCTTGATAAATTTTTAAAGCAGCCTTGCTTGTGTGCTGGCTTTTCTAGAAAATGAAATATTAAGAGCTTGAGAATCCTCTTATCCTGGTACCTCCATTTTCTTTGCTGTGGTTAGTGAGACCTTCCAAATGAAAGCTGTGGGCTGAATGGGCCTCCACTTCCTCTGAGGTTGTAAGAGCAGTGTTGCCATTTTGTCCAATTTGTCAACCCCTGAGTTTGCTGCACCTTTCCAAATTACAAACATACACTATCAAATATTTATGAAACCATGGCAGATACAAATAGCTGAGATATCAGTTTAGATCCTCTTTTTGTCTATTTTCACTTCTCTTTCCACTTTATTCACAACATCATGTATTACTCTTCCAAAAATACAGATGAAAAAAATACTTTTTTCCCCATGTCTTCTACGTATATGCTGGCTGCATTTGTAAAAGTTTTGTATCTCCTGGGCATTTTCTTGGCTTATTTTCATTTTGACAATGTATGCAACTGTGTGTCTTGTTTTTGCTGTGCTACTGCTTTGAACTCCCTCTGCCTTATTGCCACAGGTTTTTTTGTTTTGTATTCCTGTAGTATTTTGGATACCATCTCATGCAATTCTTTTGTCATTCGTTATAAGCCTCATTTTATTAGACAATTTCTTTTGCTTGGAAAATTTTAGTTTGCTTTTTCAAGAGTTGATTCTAAGAATTCTAAGTGCTCTTTTAATTGTTACTGATCCAAATCATAACCTTATTTTTTATTAGGAATTTATCCAGCTTTTGCAAATTGCAAGACTATTTTTTTAACTCAGATGAGATTCCATGTATGGTATCATATGCCACATTGGTTACAAATTCTTCTTCGGCCTTCTTTGTTTCTCAGAACCAACAGTTATGGGAAATCAGGCTCTCCTGATGTCCTCCCTTTTTTCTGAGGAAGTTTGCTTCACAGAATCACAGAATATCCTGAGTTAGGAGGGACATGCTAGAACCATGGAAGTCCAACTCCTGGCCCTGCACAGGACAGCCTCAAGAATTACATCGTGTCTGAGAGCATTTTTCCAATGCTTCTTGAATTCAGGCAGGCTTGATGCTGTGACCACTGTCTGAATATCTCTGGGTGAATAACCTTTTCCTAACATCCGACCTAAACCTCTCCTGACACAGCTTCAGGCCGTTTCCTTGGTTCCTGTCACTTGTCACAGAAGAGATCAGTTCTTGTCTCTCTGCTTCCTCTTGTGAGGAAGATGTAGACCACACTGAGGTTTCCTCTCAGACTTCTTTTCTCCAGACTGTACATATCAAATCCCGTCAGGCACTCCTCATAAGAATTCCTCTCCAGATCCTTATAACCATCCTTATTCCCCTCCTTTGGACACTCCCTAATAGCTGAATCTGTATTTTGATATTGTGGCACCCAAAACTGCCTCCAGCACTGGAGGTGAGGCTGCTCCAGCTCAGAGCAGAGCACGACAATCCCCTCCCTTGCCTGGCTGTGATGCTGTGCCTGATGCCCCCAGCACAGGGCTGGCCTTCCTGGCTGCCAGGGCACTGCTGGCTCATGTTCAACTTGCCATTGACCAGGACCCCCAGGTCCATTTCTGCATCTGCTCTCCTGCCTCTCACTCCTCAGCCTGTACACACAACCAGGATTGCCCCATCACAGCTGCAGAATCAGGCACTTGTTCTTATTGAACCTCATATGGTTGGTGATTGCCCATCTCTCTAATTTGTCGAGGTGTCTCTGCAGAGCCTCTCTGCTTTGGAGGGAGTCAACAGCTCCTCTTTATTTTCTATCCTGTGCAAACTTAGTATCCCTTCCAGTCCTGCATCCAAGTTTTTAATGAAGATGTTGAAGAGCAGAGCCATGTGGAGCCCTGTTACTGACAGGTCCCCAGTCTGATGCCCCCCATGCACTATAATTCTTTGTGCCTGACCTGTGAGCAGCTGCTCACCCATCCCATGGTGTGTTTATTAAGCCCTGTGCTAGAATTTTTTTCCAGAAGGATACTGTGAGAGACAGTACTGAAAGCTTTACTGCAGTCCTAAAATATTACATCAACTGGCTCCTCTTGATAACTAGGGGAGTTACCTTGTCATAAAATGAAATGCAATTTGACAAGCAGGACTTTCCCCTCATGAACCTGGCTGGCTGTGACCAGTGCAACTAAAGAGACTCTTCTGGTCAAATCTGTGTTACTGTTGTCTTCCAAATTCCCTAGGTTTTAGTTTTAGTTTTCCAGAGCAAACTTTTAGTAGCAAAATCCTTCCAGTGTTCTTTGATAATTTTCTTGTGGGTATACCAATTGTGGGGTAGAATCCCATTGCTGATTTTGGTGCTTCCAGAAAAACCTGCCTGATGCTGTGGCCTCTGAGGTATCTCTGCTGAAGCCTGTTGTCTGGCCTTCATGGCACAAGTTGCATCTCTACAGCTAAAATTACTCACACTCCTGCAGGAAGGAGCCTTGTAGTCATGGGGGTCTGTCTGACACTGTCCCAAAGACTGACCCATTTCTTTACAGAGATAGTATCAAACGAAGATGCATGCTAACAGCAAAACAGGATGGGTAGACATGGGCTTGAGTCTGTTCCATGACCCTGTTAGTGTTACTGGACTAGAAGCAGTGTCAATAATATTAGACAGTAAATTATATATGTGTAGGAAATCTAACTGTTGAAAGATTCAGTTCCTCAGTATAAAGAGCTGATTTGCTCTCAGGAGCTGAAGTAACAGTGTTGCCTCACTTTATAGCTCCAAAGAGCAAGCACTTAGGCATTCCCCAGGACAGAGGGAATCCCACCTTGCAATATCTTTTAAGCTTTATTTGAAGCCGAGGTATGAGCTTTGATCTCCTATCTCTGCACCCTTAAGCTTCCCAAAACAGTCAGTCTATATCTGTAGCCCAATGAATATTTAATTATTGAAAAGTGGAATAGTGCTTACAGAACACATTATGGTGTCTAGTTGCAGTTCTCCAGCTGAAAAGTGAGTCTAATTTTAATACCTGAATTCTTTGCTAATTTATCTGAAACAGTCTAGTTCACTGAGAAGTAGTGGTTTATAGTATTTGAGTGAAAATAGAGGGTTATGAAAACCGTGTGCTAGGGTAAACTGAAGATATCTTCCCTTCCAGTTTTGCTTGTTTATACAGAATTTTAAAAATAAATGCTTCTGACCTGTTTCTCTTTTCTGCATTGCTTTGGAATATTATGTGCTTTTGGCAGTTTGTAGTTCTGATCTAAGTACTGCCATTGCTTTTGCGACTTTAATCTTTTAAGATAATTTAATTTCAGCTGACTTTTTAGATTTTTCACTAAGACATCATTTAATTAGCATGAGTGTGAACTGGACTTTCCGTGCGATTGAGTGATTTATAATTAGAATTCTCATTTTTTGTTGAACTGCAAAAGTACTCTACATTCTTTTTAATTTGTTTTGTTTGTGATATTTCTTTTTTTCTGTTCTTTCCAAGTTGTTCTCATTTGTGTTCTGGTAAAATGCAGTAATTATGCCCATATGAATCACAACCTCTGCCCTGTTAATTACAATTAAGGAAATCCATACATTATTATGCTTAGATTTCTGGATAATTTAAGACAACAAAAAACAATGTGTTTTTTAGAAGCTTGCATTATTGTCTCATCTTCCCCTTTATTATACTGCTTATGTCTGCAAAATTCAATAATCAGATGGAAACTAGAAATAACCAGTTCATAACCTCCTGTTCAATCTTCAAGCCTTTAGATAGGAGAACCTTTCTAAAAAATGTTTCCATAGTTTCTTTTTTTATTTTAATTTGTACTCTATGAAGTATTCTGTGCAGCAATAGTGTGATGACCTGCTCTTCTGTGTTTCTGGAGCTATCTTGGGAATTCATGTAGCGAATATTCTACCTTCAGCTGTGTAGGGCTGGAAATAAATGTCTGTGCACATGTGGACAAAAACTAAACTAGCACCACAAAAAGCCTTCATAGGCCCGTTAAGCTAAAGAAGATCAACAGATGGAGAGTTATTTTTCATCTTTTGTAGAAAGTCTTTATTGTGCTGGATATTTCACTTGTTTACATTTATTTGTTTATTAGGATAAAAGCAATTACAAGATAATTCAGGGAAGTACAGATCTTAAATTTTTCTTTCTTGGGTAACCTTTTGCCTGTAGCAATGGATTAGTGTTGCTTTGGGAGGTGAAGGAGTTGGTGTTGTTTGCCCTTCTTGCCGTGAGCTGCCACCTTTCCCAACACTAGGCCAGAGGGAGCAGATGAAAATAGCTCAGAGGCTGCTCCACTCACTTCTCCTTTCCCTTGAGAGTTTGAGAGAGCTTTATTCTTTCTGGTTCCTTCTCTCTACTCCATGATGCATAATTGGAGATGGACCAAAGAGTGCAGGAGCTGCCCTTCTCTGCCCAGCTGGAGAACCATGTTGCAGCTGTTGAGTGTAACTTTTCTCACAAAATACAGGAAGGACAAAGAACTGGTCAAGAGAAGCAAAAAAAGAGGGCAAGGAAAAGTAATGGAGCACCCTGGAGGAGAGATTTGACAGGAAGATGAAGCACAGGAGTAGTTGCTGTGAAGGCACTTTCCTCATCTACACAGATGGCCTTCCTGCTATCATGCTAAATGCAGTGAAGAGTGTTTAATGCTTGCTACTCAGCTTCAAAACTAATATCCTATTTACTGACTTTTAAACTATGCCTTGCAGATGAATGGAGGAATACATTGCAGCATTTTGGAGACCTTTATTCTTATGGCTGGGTTATTGAGACCCTAGCAAGTGGACCAGTTCCCGTGGTTACAATTGATTGACTGAAGAATGGACTACTGTTTCCAACAGCACTGACACCACTATTACTTATGGCAAATATAAACAATATATTCTATTGAAAATATAAAGCCAATAGGTTAGCTGCTGTAGTTAGAGACATGCTCAAACATATCTGACTACTGACTGTTTTCAAATGTAGCTTCACGTAATTTTTCTTCTGTTTCATTCTGCTAGAAAAGCTTTCCCAGTGTCAGCTGGCACTCAGAGATCAATGAATCTCATCTTGATGTTGCCTCCACCCTGAGAAGCAATGCTCATTTAATAGCAAATATGGTTTATTTTTCTGTTTACTCCCTGAAAATTCAGTGATACATCCACCCTTCCCATAACTGTGTCCTTTAGATCATAAATATGTCACTGAAACATGAGATATATTTTTAACTCACTGACAAGAAAACCCAGTTTGTAATGAGAATTTAGACAGATGTGGAACAACCTCTTTATGAAAAGAAAATTCAACACCTAACACACATTTTACTAAATTAATTATAATTTGACATAGCCTGCTGTGAAAGAAAATTCTTATGAGGTCTGATGGGATGAGGTTTAGAGCTTAGTATCAAGCTCTTTAAACATACAGATTTTGATTGGCTCTCTGTATTTATAGTGTAACCTTTTGCACTATAATATAAAGAACTTTAATTTACTACTACCTTTCAATAGAGAATCAGGAATGGCAGTCATTAACAACATTTGGGACAACAACATTTTGGGGAATGCTAAAGATATCTTTCAGTTTCTGAGAAGCATCAGGGTAATCTGGCTTCCAAGGTCAAGAGAATCAATGCAACCTTCTTATTTGTATTATTCATGTGATTTCTATTCACAGTTTAATGATGGAAATCAAGACTCTAAATAAGAGAAGTATTTGTTTGTTTTAGTATTCATTCTTGATGATGAGAAGTTTTAATTTGTCTTCTGCTTTTCTTCATTGGTAATTGGAGTTGGGGATGCTCATGAGGTAGTTTTTGATTCTGATTATCAGGTGGATCAGACAGCATAGGAGATACTGAAATGACAAAAACCAGTTACATTCTTCTATTACCAGTTTTCTAAACAGGGATAAGTGACTGGAATGACAAAGGAATTGGCCAGCTAACCATGCTGGCTTGATCCAGGCCTGGCTACATTGCTTCCTAGTCAGCTGGGTTCCCCCTGTGCACTGTTGTACAGATTTGTTGCACAGTTTTAACTTCTCTGCCTGCTGTTGAGAGCCATATTTAACAACACTGTGATCACTGTGCAACCAGCAAACAACTTTGGGTATTTTTCCAAAGGATTCCCTCCAGTTTTCCATAAAAGCAAAGAAATCAAAATTTTCTTTTTGTTTTTCTTTGTCCTCATCCTTTTCAACTACATTTTGAGCTTCTTTATGTCTGGGAAAGTCAGAGGTAAATTAATTATATGTAAATATTGTGTAACAGTTATGTTCAGTAAAACAGTGATAATCTGCACTTCATTAAGCTCCTCACTTTATGATCTCCCAGAAAAAGAGAGGGAGAAAGGAAAAAACTCTTGTTTCTCTTTTAAAGACCTCAGTAAGGACTTAATAGCAGATGCTTTAGTGAGATCTCATACTAAAGCTTGATTGCATTTAGTAGAGCATATCTGCTAGATTACTGAGCTATGATTTGTCAAATAAATGCAGCACAAATTGTGATATCCATGCTTTAATGAGTTTATTCCTTTCTGACTTGCAAAATCTAGTCATTCGTAAGAAATTCCCTTGACATTGGTGTCTAGTGGCTTCATTCTATGTTATTGGATAGATTAATTTTATTTATGTATCAACTCTACACAGTGCTGGTGAGCACAGTATCTGAGTGTCTTGGAAGCAGTCTGAGTTCGTTTCACAGTGCATTTTCACAGTGGGGAAGTGTGAGTGATCTGGTTTTGCTGAGCAGAAAGTTGCTGTATGTGGATCCTTCAAGCTTTGAGTATCTGGTGCCTGATTTTTTCTCATCTGGCCACAGGACAGGGGTGAAAGCTGACTCGTCTCTCTACTATTAAGGCCAAATCACCAGCACACCCAGGGCTCAGTCCAGGCACTTGGATAACCTTAGTGTTTGACTCTGGGTGGGGTGGGGATGGAATGTGCAATTTTATGGGACGTTCCTTTTGCTGCAGTGGACCACCACTGCCTGTTTCATGTTCTGTGCTGCAGGAGATGAGCCACAGCTAATCCATAAGTACGAGGGGACACCAAGAGTGCAC
Organism: Acridotheres tristis; assembly: GCA_037013685.1. NCBI lineage: Eukaryota > Metazoa > Chordata > Aves > Passeriformes > Sturnidae > Acridotheres > Acridotheres tristis. The sequence goes on from CM072885.1 coordinate 8,982,105, forward strand.
AGGAGCACTCACTACTTCATCAAGGTTAGAATAAATTAAGAATCAGTTCTTCAGCTACATTTATACAGGTGATTTGAGAATCTCCAGAGTGCAGAGACCTGCTGGCAGAAAATTATAAACTCCTCTAGAACCAAAGAGTTTCACCCAATAAAGTTAAGTGGTCACATCCATACCTGGCCCAGGCAAAATCCCACATTGGAGATTGCTTGAGATGGTGCTGTTTGCATGATAAGAAACCAAGACTAGTGGTCTGTCTAACATATAAATGACATCAAGTGTTGAATTTTTGTGCCTGAAGGCACTTCAAGCTCTCCTTAATTTGATATGGTCAAAGCCTCTGGGGCTTTGATAAAGTGCCTAACTTGATAAAGTTTAGTCAGGAGTTGAAGTTTACCCAGGTGTCCATGATCCAAGATAACTTCACCTCTGTGGACAAAATTACATTAATCCTCTTTATTGCTGTCTTGATTAACTGTCACATCTAAAGCTGATCCCGGCTTCAGGGAAATACTACTTTTTGGCAGGGTGGGGAGATGTGGAATGTAAAGATAGATTTGACAGTAAGGGTGCCTTTTAGTTCTGCAGTGGTAAAAAAAAAAAAAACAACAAAAAAAACAACAAACAAACAAAAAAAAAACAACAAACCAAAAAGAACAAAAAAGAACAAAAAGGAAACAAAGATATAAATCTTGACTCTGGTGATTCTCATTTTGGTAGGATCTGAACTGTTCTGTTGCTGTTGAATGAGTCACACATTTAAACCAGCAGAACTGCAAAATAGGTTATTGAGTTGAATCAAACAAGAGATTTATGCAGACTTGTTGTGCTTCAGAATAAAGTCTGTAGAAAGCTTATTGAGGAAATGCAGTCTTGCAAATGCTTTCTGCTGTCGCTTTTGATGTTCCCAAATACAGAAGATGTCAGCTTGAAAGAAGAAATGTTCTTGGTAGGGAGTGATGTTGACTATATGAGAAATGGATTTTTATTATGGCACTCTATTCCCCTTGGAACGTTAATACAAGGAAGTGCAAGCTATTTTATTAAATCATGGATTCCAGCATGGAATCTGTCAGTTCTGCCAAGATGTTGTATTTTTAGCACTTCAAAGTTGCTTGTCATGCTCCCACATCTCACTGCAAATTGTGTGTGAGAAACAATGAAAAGTAGTTCACCAGTGGCTTCATGTGTTAGGTGTAAACCTCAATCCACTTAGCAAGACCTTTAAAATTAAATTTTAGTTTAGTTCAAACTGCTGTATTTGGTGAGGCTAGCTGATACAATGTGTTTTGGTTAATCCTGTAATCTAAGCAAATTAATTTGCTGCTTTTTCATGACAAATATTTCTTGCAAAGAATTGGAGAGGGTGAGGAGGTGGTATGGGAAACACCAGAAGAAATAACAATACATGATCTTCCTCTTGGAACGTGCATTTGCTCAGTCATGGATAACCTGACATTTTCCTGTGAAAGCCTCACAGTTGGAAGTTTTGGTCCTTGTCAAGAGAGGCACACACTATTTATGCTTTGCGCCACTTATAATTCCACAAGCAGAGAAAGTATCCAGGTGTCTAAAAATCTCAAGATATAAGTCATAAAAAGTACTTGAGTGACATAAGGACCTGCTGTTTCATGTTATAGCCAACTTTTATATAATGTAGCCCTTAGCTTTTCAGTGTTCTCATGGCTGTTACACCATAGGTTTTTTTAAAGACTTCCATGTGCTAAATAACTGAGAGCTAAATTGAAATCTGCATAGAAATATGAAGCATATTTGTAGAGTACACAGCTGAGTTCTCTGCTTTTCTCTCAGTGCTTTATGAATTCAAATATTCTTTCTTCAATGCAAATTACTGACATGGTGGACTGAGTCATGTAATGGGGAATCTCCAGTCAATTCTCATTTCCCATCTAGCAAAAGAGACAGACGCCTCTGAGCAGTAAACTACAACAGCAGAAGAACTTTATCTTCCTGTCACTCAGCATCAGTGATCCCTTAACTGTCTCTACAGAAGGATGCTGGAAGTCTGGTTCTTCTGGAGCATCCTGTCTTTAGGTGCATGCATTTTGGCCTTCTCCCTTTTATCTGGACTGCACATGCATTTCAACTCACCAGCTGGAAACCAACTACCTGAGCTGATCCCCCTGCCTGAGTATCATTTCTTAGAGATAAGTCACTCTTCCAGAGTTTTGAAGGATCCACGTGGTACATTGGGCCCTGAATTGGGTGGCAATGAGAAGCTTTGTGCACTGCAGAAAGATGCTTGACACCAACCCAGTTTCACATTTGTTTATCTTACCTGACTTGTCTGAATTTATTTTTGATTTACACTCTTACAAGGGACCAATTCCTTTTTGCGGAATGGTTTTCTTATTAATTTGTTCCATTTTTGGCATTGCACATTGTCTTGAGAGCAGTTATTTTATAAGTCAATATCTCATTTTCAATATCCTTCTAGAAATCCCAATCCTATCTTCATCCTGCCAAAAATTAATGCCTGTAAGTAATTAATTTTTTGTGAGTGCTTCCCTTTAATTCCACTTATTCACCTGTGTTTGAAAAACACCCAACAGTTATTGCAGAAGAGAGTGCTAGGTTCAGGGTTTTTTTGTTGTTGTTTGTTTGGGGTTTTTTGTGGGTTTGGTGTTTTTTTAAATTTTTTTTTTTTTTTTTTTTAATTACAATTTCTCACACAGAATCTCAGAGTTGCTGAGACTGGAAGGGCTCTCTGGAGGTCATCTTGTCCAATCCCTCTGCTGAAGCAGCATCACTAGAACAGGCTGCTCTGGGCCATGTCCATTAAGGTTTTGAAAAGCTCCGAGGAGTGAGAATCCACAACTTCTCTGGGCAACTTGTGCCAGTGTTTAACAACACTCACAGCAAAAAAAAAAATTGCATACAGTAAAATTGAAATTCCTGCACCTAAACTTGTGGCCATTGCTTCTTGCCCATTCTGCTCTTTGGATTCATCTTGGAATAGCAACAGGCATCCATTTACTTTTTAGAATTCTATTAAATTATAAATGCAGGATTATACAGGCAATAACTCAAATGTTTTTGTGTTTTATGAGTTGCTACATGCATTTTGGCTGTATAATATCTGCAGCTGAAGAACATGGTGTTTATGGAGCTAGAACTGATTTTACTGACCTAAGAAGAAATGCCACTAAGGTCTGATTATTTATTTCTCAGCACTTTAGTCCTTCTTTGTCTCTCTCTTAAACTCCCAGAATTAGAACACTTTCAAGTTTCATCTTAATATGACAGTGTTTTTGAAGTAGTTGTCATTAAATTTATTTACATTTTTCTACAAACCATTTTCAGAAGATAGAGCTGGGTGGTCATAAGAAGCAAACAGGTCAGCCAAATGAGGCAGTGCCAAATTGCAATGTGTATTAGACTTAAACTCAAGTAACTCAGGTTTCATGCAGTTAAAGTGGGCGCCAAAATGATTGCTAAAAGTGGAGTAGAGGTGAAATAATTTTAGGGGTGAGTCAGGAGAGCAGTCCATTTCTTAATGAGCATTTTAATATAGTCTTGGCACAATAAATTCTCATCCACAGTTCTGTATCCACAATGTTCTAATCAGTTGCTAAAATGGGAAAACAATCAAATTAAACTGTGTCAGAAAACTGATAAGATTTTAGAATTTTAGTGAAGTGGCACAGATGATAATACAAAAAATTACTCACCGATTGTGTGAACATAATGTATATTATATATAGCTTGTATTGGAGCACCAAACATCAAACCAGAAGTACCAACATGTGAATAATTAATTTGAAATTACTTTTAAATTCTTGTGTTATGTAATGAAATCATGATGGTAGTAACAATTCTGGTCTTCAGTTGTTGTAAGCTATGTTTTATTTCAAATTTTAATTAGCAAAGAAATATGTAATTGTGATTGGACAGCACTGAAAGGTTTTATCAATAAAATGTAATAATAAGTCATTCTTTTTCACTGAGAAAAAGAAATTATAGAACTTGTTTCTGTAGCCTTTTCGCTAAAATATTTAACTTAAAAATAAGTTTCAAATATATTTTAATATCCCTTTTGCTACAATGTTTATTTCTATGAAAATTTGCTTTGGTCCATATAAAATATGGCTGAAACCCCTTAATTCCTTGTGGGTATGTTGTGTCTTTGGGCTTTGTGGATATACATTAAAATATAAATTTCAATAGATTATGTTCATGTATTTGTTTTTACGGTCTTCTAGACCTTATGATTTTATATAATTTTTAATACTGTATCAGTCACCTGTAAAAGGCCTGTTTCCTCTGACAATCTGTACTAAACCAATTACATGATAAATTAATGTATCTAAATGTTACTGAGGAAGTAGGGAACAAGCAGGCACAAATACCTTTTAGAATACATATGAACTGTCTGTAAAAAGTCTTCTCTCCATATTTTCCCAGTAACTGCTATGATCCAGTAGAGCAAAGTGTTTGATCATTGATACGTGGTAATTTGTAATCTTTAGGCAGTTTTGTACTTAAAAATCACCTCTCTTTGTCAGACTTAATGACTGCAGAAAAAGGTGTCTTTTTCTTTGGATTTTTTTTTTTTGTTTTATTTTGTTTTATATATATTTTCACCCCATGGTTGTTACTTAAAATGCTGATCATGTTTTTCTAGTTAGTTAGTGCTTGCAAAGGAATTTGAAAATGAAAAGTACTAAATTCTTCATTGTTAGGCAAGTATTAAGAAGAAAATTTAATTATGGTTTTGACTTCTGTTCTGTGTAAGACATTTTCCAGGCAAAAACAAAATTTGCTGTTTAGCCTTCCATTGACTTTCATGCATTTTGCATTTTCTCCTTTTCTCAGTTATTTGTCCCAGCTGAGGTCTTCCTTCAGGAAGGGTCAGTATTGAACTCAGACAATCCTGGATCGTAACCTTGTTCTTGGGAGTGCTAAACCAAAAGTGGAATGTTATTATTCCACTTTGGCCAGTAATTTATGCCATGTTCTTAGCTAGGTCAGTTAACCCAGGTCAGTGCCCATCCTATTTGAAATCTGAGCAGTGGTCAGTGATGCTGTTCTTCATCATGAAATGCTGATCTAAGGCAGATGTTTTGTAAAACCTTGCCATTTATTATGTTCATGGATTCATGGTTACATACCATTTCTCCTTTTTATCCACCTTGCGACTAGTAATATTAATAAGGAAGAAATAAACTGAGAGCATTCTTCCAAATGGCTACCCTGAAATATTTGCTTCAGAGACCTTTATATTTTGAAAGGTTTTTTTTTTTTTTTGGCTTTTATTGCTCAATTTGGCCAATTCTCATCAGGCATTAAAATGCAATGCTTTTCTGAATTTTTTTTTTATTATTGCTTAGGGGTTTTTTTCTGTTTTTTTTTGTTTGTTTTGGGTTTTTTTTGTGTGTGGGTGGGGTTTTTTGTGTTTATTTTTGTTTGTTTGTTTGTTGTTTGTTTTTTGTTTATTTTGGGGGTTTTTTGTTTCTTTGTTTAGCTTTGGTTTTGTTTGTTTGTGAGTTTTTTATTTATTTATACTTTCTGAGTCCCTATGTGCTGTGAAAACAGCAGGAAGCAAGCCAGTTTCTGCAGAGCCAAAGAACCAGTTGGGTGCATCATTTCCCTGTTGTGATCTTACCAGAGTAGTGCATAGGATGAGATCAGTTCAATGTCCAGATTCAGATATACAATGTTAGATGTCAGTTTAGACTGTTCATCTAAAAATAGATCTGTTTCACTCACACATAGGAAATATCTCTAAGTTCATGGTATAGCCAAAGATCTAGTTAACACAGGTCAGAAAACTTTGGGAAACTCTTTAGCCCATTTTAGGATAGATACCTACCATCCTATAAAAACTGATTTTCTTTCTGGACTCTATTGATGAGGATCTCCCAGCAAAAACCTCATGTGATTTTTGAAGTTCTTTAGAGACACAAATTATCTGCAAATAATTGGGCTGGCAGATGTGACTCAGTAGTGCAGAAAACCTTCAGCCATGTGAGTCATCAGTGGTAGTCCAGACAGGCAGAACTCCTTAGCAACTTACTCCTTCTCTAACTCTCCAGTATTTCCAGTTCTTAGACTGGGCCATATCAGGGAAAAGCTTTGGGCATATGACAGTCCTGTACACCTGAATGGGTTTGACTATCCTACAAGTCCTACTGTTGGGAACTGTGACCTGTAAATACACTGGCACAAGTCAGCCTCTCCAAAGATATAAATTATTTAAAGAGAAAGGATGCAGCATATGAAAATGTGTATTAACACAGCAGTCTGTATGTATGGTCTTACCCTGAACTCATTTGCTTAAATAATCCAGAGTTCTTTGTTTCCCATTATCTCCCACAGAGCTGGTGTCTCTTCTAGCAATGCCAGGCAGACATGGGTGGTCAGGGAGACTTCTGTACGATTGACATATGTACAATACTTCTTACTATCAGCTATCTAAGCATTATCAGAAGTGTTTACCAGTATGCCATGGAGATTTAATCTCATTTTAGTCTCATATAACGTCCGTGGGGCAAAGAATGTGAAAGAAAACAAGCAAAGTGGAAGCAAATATTTTGTCTGTAAGATATTACAGGTACCTTCCAAAGCTTCACCACAATATATTAGAAAAGTCTAAGTTTTCCAAGTGTGGGACACAATTAATTTGTCCTCTTCTGCATTCTAGAGGACATAAACATTTTCTGAATATAATTGTAATTTTGCTAGACAAAAAAAGGTAACAATCTTCTCTCTACTCCAAATGTCTTGCTATCTTATTGTTCCATATAGAATATTAAAAAGGAGTGCTATGGTGCCCAATAAGCTTGTGATGAGCTTTAATGTGTGAACACATAGCATTTTTCCCTGATGTGTCCTCCAGTCTCTACAGAAGTATGCCTGTAAATGTCCTTATTCTGCCTACTCTTGAAACAAAACAAATATCATCAGCAGGAAAATAAATGGTCATATGCTTATCTATGATTCATAATATGGAACAATATGATCTTAGCACCATCCTTCGCAGAAAAAGGCAGTAAGCCAAGCTGTGAGCAAACAGATATTAACAAATCACACTGGTCAGATCTCCAAGTCTCAGGCAGGCTGGAGCTGTGCTGTGGCTTGTGAACCTGAGTGCAGAGCAGAGGCAGGTAGTGATTCCCTCCACCCAGCTGATGTGGTGAAAGGATGAAGCACTGCACTACTCCACCCACATCTCTGAACCAAAGCTTCCAGTCTCCACCTAGAGACATTGCTGACAGAGAGGTCTTTGGACCTGTGTCTTTTCCCTTCTTTGCATTGTTTGCACTGTGTTTAAATTCGACAGGGAGATTTAAGGTGATTGACGGAACACATCTAGTGATTAAAGTATTAGTGTAAAAAAATCTGAAAGCTATTGGTACACACAACACACAGGTTGGGTTCATTCCCACCACTGAAAAAAAAGGTTCTAAAATCTGCTTCAGCTTCTTCTATACATCAGCCAAAATGATTTGCCAACTGTACATGAGGAATAAACTCAGAATAAAATCATAACATTGATAATTTCAGTTCATCCAAAATATAAAAGCTGTTAGACAGATGGATCCTTATTTTTTACTTTCTCATGTTCCTTTATTGTTATCGTGAAATAAAGAAATTCTGTTATTCACAGACCAGCAGCTTTTATTTATATCACTTTAAAGTTGGATTCCAAAAATTTGTATATTATTTCATATCTTTCTGGTTATTTAAGAAATATGTTTTTATTTCTCTGCAGTAATTTTTATTAATGCAAATGAAAAGCTTTCCTAAAATCCATTTTAGAGTATTAATGTTTTGTTTTCTCTTTAATTGGACTCTGTTGATCTGTATTTACTCATGATTGTGTTCATAGATATTCGTTTTTGCCATTTCCTCACAGAGGTCTGGAAGTGCTTAGAGTAAGCAAAAAATCTCGAGTCTATTTCATTATGGAGGATTTCACATTTGTCAATTTAACATTTCACATTTAACATTTGACAAATCTGTTCCATTCATAAACTTTTGAAAAATCATGACACAGATGAAGCTTTACAAACATTCAGCAAGCTCCTTCACTGAAAAGGGACCCTAGATCTATCACTCTTGGTCCAGGCTTCATCACCCAAGAGAAAATTATCCTTAATAAAAGTCTTGTGAGCCAGGAATGGCACAGGGAAGTTGCTGCTTTATAAATTCTATTTATTCTGATTGCAGTTTATGAAAACATCATGTTGAATTCCAATTAGTTGCTACCTGTGAGTCCCTGCAGTGTTCATAAGCACATAAACACAAAATGTAAATGTGTTTTCTTGTTCCTGTTTGTTTTCCTTAATCCTCTTCTAGCAATAATATATTTGTGCAAAATAGCTCAAACCCTCTGCTTTAGTACATGCCATTTTCATATATTTTTTTACTACTTATCCCAATGGGAAATAAAATTTATTCCAGCTTCTGTTTCTGAAAATATTTAAGGCATTGAATAGATGTGTTTCAATGAGACTAGGATAGCTAAAATATATTAATGATACCTAGGTAACTTTCATGTAATTTCCAAAACCTAGAAACTCAGAGTCTAAGGCTCAGATTCATTAAGTTCACTTTTTCCCTCCCCATAGGAAAATATGATGAATTAATGAAAAAGAACATAATTTCTTTGTATTTATTAGATTATGTAAAATTCCTCTTTCATTAGAGGCATTAAGAATGACAAGAAAAATCTTGATTCTTATGGGAGTGAGTGTTGTTTTGGACATTAAGTGTACACCATTGTAACAGGTAGTTATAATAAAAGAACATAAACAGCTTTGATATCTATGTAATATTTATTAATCTCCTCTCTACATTTTACTGAAAGCAACATGTTGCGCTATGTCTTATATGTGACAAAATGGTACATAAAGTACTGAACATAGAAAAGTACGTGCACTACATGGAAAAGCAATTTAAGTGTGTAGTACAAGAATAACACTGAAAACTGATTATTACTCAGTTTTGTGTGATGCCGTAGTTATTCTACTGTGTTGAAATTCTTAGAGGAAAGAGAGGAGGATCTCAGACTTCATGGGTACTTTTCATAGTGAGGTATGCTGGGTTGGATATGAGAAGTCAATAAGGGTGCTATTAGTATCAAAGAATAAATGTATTGTAAAACCTGGAACTCACACAGTCATTACTATGGACTAGAGAAACTAGAGACAAAGATGACTTGGTCCCTGAATCCTGTCTCATTTTGGTATTCAGATTATTAGCACTTTCCTTTTATCCTCAGCTTTCATTCAACCTTGTCAAAGAAGTTCCTAATAGTTTGCAAATTAGCTCTACATTATGATCTCCCCTTGGAATGTTTTTCCTATAAGGTACAGGGAGTGGGATTTTCAGGAGAAGCTGTGGTAAGCACTGGCATTATGAAGGAAGGTCATCCCTTGGGACCAGCTCATTAAGGTTAGGAAGGAGGCATCTGAATTAATTAGAATTCATCCAAGAGACTGTATTAGATCAAGTGTGACTACTTGGTGGCAAGTTAAACTAAAAATAAAGCTGTTGACATAACAGAATAAAAATAATAAAAACATTATGTTATGTGAAGAATTACACTTATATTAGCTTCCATAATATGGGACAAAGAGTTTTTCTATTCCTAATTAAAGCATTGTCGTTTAAAATTTCCTTGCAGGAAATTTAGATTTTTAAAGGACAGTAATTAACTGATTTTATTTTTTTACCAGCTCTGCTTGTTGCTACATTTCTATTTTCTAAGACTTCTAAGAATAGCAACTACAGAATTTTCCTATTGATAAAAACATGAATAATAATTTTTTAATGGAGGGGGAAAAAAATACCATAATATTTTATTCTGTCTGTGGGCTTGGGTATAATCCTGAAAAGGTGAAATTCATTCTGTAGCTGGGAAAAAAACTTTTGAAATAATTTCAGATTTTTCAGATTTCTGTTCTCTGATTTAGCTATGATTTTTTTTTTTTTTTTTTTTTTTTTTTAATTCACATGCTTGAAATCTGTTGGTTGAATAGTCACTGAGGCCAGTGAACTGAACCATACTGAATGCTTGGAATTTAATTATCTTAAATGCCTTATGCTTATATGCAGTAGTTTGGCACAAATTTGATTATATAAATAGTAAATTGTTCAGTTAAAACACTGTTAATAACTGAATAATGGAATAAATTAGTGAGGTTTTGAAATAACTTAGCCAGTGACTAAAAAAAATCGATTTAGTAACACAGAACTTCAGAAAAAAGTTTAAAACCTCAAAATGATGAAGAAAAATGTGTAAGATTGGGAAAGTTCTAGAACTACACGCATACAAATATCACATTGGTTTAAGGTTATTGCTAGAATTACAAAGTGCCTTTGCTAACAGAGACACTCCCATGAACATGCCTACTGCAAAAGCACTTTTTGTCAGGTGAATCGTGATATAAATGGAAAGAAATGGGTACTTTTAAAGACACATTTGTTAAACCCTCTTTGTAAGTGCCTTTTTCCACTGATGAAAATGCTGACCTAGAAATGCCTGTTTTTCTCCACTGTCTCTGAAGGGAACCTGGCATAATCAAGTCCAGTTCTTTTAAATATCCTGTTTTAAATACTGAACTGCTAAGCCAAGGAAGGGGTTTGTATTTGCCAACAGAGTTATTTACAGTGATTTAAGTGACATTTCTACCCTCTTGCCCATTCCTGTCCCATATCCACTCTTTGAATTGTACTGTCCAACTATTTGTGTGTCCAGGAGACGAGAAAGTTCCCTCAATCCTAATAAAAGTTAAGCCTGAGAAATATTTGATTTTTTGCCATATTAGTTCCTTAGTCAAGTTCACATCCGTTTTCAGAAAATCTTTGGTAAATGTATGAGAAGGCAGAGGTTTTTTGTGCTGCTATTTTTGCCAGAGAAATACAGGTAAAACCGGAGACCATGATCCAGAGGCTTATAATGATGCATTCTTTTGGGGAAGGAGTGGGGAATAAAGAGCATCAGCCTTCATGGAAATTACAGAAATGGAGTGACATGGAATTGCAAACCTTTGTGATTAAATTATTTTAGGTTGCATTGGTTTTGGATGGCTTAAAAGTTCTTTCATTGTTGCCTGACGTATATTGAGGATTCTGTGGCACATTAATTCTCTTTGTTCTTTGTACAAGTGTGGCACACAGAGGCTTAATCACATTAACTAAAAAAACAAAAACAAAAACAAAACAAACAAACAAACAAAAAAAACCAAACAACAACAAAGCCACACAGTAATACAAACAAACTAATGTTCAGTATGAATAAGCCTGGACTAGGTTAGAGACAATTAGGAAAATACAAATTTCCATTTAGTGGGTGATGGTGAAACATCTGATGAGAGTACTCAAAGATCCATCCAAAACAGTTTTTGACCTATACATGGCTATTGTGAGACTCTGCAGAGGATAGGGAAAATCCCATAGGACCGAAGAAGCAGCAGCATAATTTGTAGCTTGGAAGGGATGCTTTCAGTGGATCCCAGTATTTTCCTTACTGACATTGATAGAGAGGGTAGAGGTATGAAATTGTACATAGAGTAAGGCTAAGCAGAGTTGCTTATACACTGAATACTGTGAAGAGCATAGTTAGAATCCCTAATACAGATACAAATGTGCTGTGTAAAACCAACAAGATAAATCTAGTAAAGACAAGAACAAAAATCAACTTTTAGTAGGAAGAAATATCAGAAATACATGACAAAAAAACCCCTGCATCAGTAAGGCAGAAAGGTATCTGAGGCTAAAATGTACATGCGTTCCATGTAAATTCAGTGTGATATGATTTCAAAGGAGACAAATCTCTTCCCTATGTTAACAAACACTTTATAAGAAGGCTGTTATTTCATCTGCATTCACTGCTATTAAGATCTCAGCAAGAATTTTTTGTCCCTCTTTTGTGCAAATCTGCTTTAAGAATGGTATAGATTAGTGAAAGATAGAAAGATAGTGCAGTTGTGAATAACAAGAATGGCCCGTGGGGGAAAAAAAATATAAGCTTCATTGCTCAAAAATACAGAAGATTTAGGGAGATATGAGAACTGTCATCCAAACTGTGGAAGACCGTTCTGGAGAAATCCATTTATTACTATAGGAAAGGATAGTAAGGGAAAGAAATTTTCTGTATTTAGGAAAAAATTTCACCTCTTTGCAACGATAAATAGTGGGAAAATAGGATTTGGAAGGCTATCAGATTTCCTTAGCTAATTATTTTAGCGATCTTTTCTAAGGAATTTTTTTAAGCATAAAGGGTTGGATTAAGCTTAAAGGGTTTTGCATCCTGCCTTAAAAGTTGTAGAGGATGCTGTTTCTATAAAGTGTGATTTGAATTTAAAGATTTAGCTCTGCATTAATGACAATGGCCAGGTTATGCGTTTGAATTAGAGCTAGTATATGCATACTGTTTAGAATTAAAACGGAGAGTTTGTAGCAGAGAGGGAAAATTAAATTTTGGGTCGGATCAGCTGAAGGCAATGGCTAAATATTGTCAACATTAGATGACAAAGTGCAGAGTCTTTAGAATAAAAATCATAGGAATAGCAGAACCAGTGCAAAATGTTAATTTCAGATTTTTCAGAACTGCTGAAAAACACTTCACTGCTAAAGATTATGAATGGATCCACTATAGATTACACACCTGTCTGCAAATTTTGAGCCAAAATATGAAAAGATACAAGGACTGAATCGTGTAGAATTCTAGTGCGTTTTAGCTGAATACATCTAATAAAGGCACTGAAATAACTTTTGACTTGAGATAATAAATTTTACAGCAAATTATTTGAAATAAACAGGAAACCACAAAGCGTCACATTTTCAGAATATGAACAGTTAGTTTGCAATCCAGTCAAGTATCTCGATTTAGACTGTGATAGAAACCCAACTAATTTCTTTGTTCCCAGCTCCTCTGTCATGTTACTGTAGAATCCAAGACAAAACTCAGATAGATTCACGCAGGTGTGAAAAATAGTGCAAGTGACATTCAGGGCTTTATCACTTTCTTCTTTAAAGTGAAATAAGAAAATCTCAGACCTCAGTAACTTCTGAACATGGGGCAATTTCAGCACTGACAAAGCCCCACAAGACTCGAAAGAATTGGGAAGGCTTCCTAATGTGGAAACCACTTGGGGTAATTCTTCGTGAAAGCTGATAGTTCAAGAAGTGGTTCTCTAAGTTTACATTTGCTTAGCTACAAAGGCAGATTGTCCTCATGCTGTTGTGATTCAAGAAATATATACAAGCATATTTAATGTTGTCCTTAATTTGTATTCCCTATTGTGGTTAAAAAATTATACAGCTATGTGTAGGTGCTGAGGCTTTTATATGTAAATATATATATGTATTTTTGTGTCTATACATAGATTTATTGATTTGGTATACACAACGGTATTTTTAATTTTTTGTTTTTATTGATAGAACCTGGAAAAAACAGCAGAAACTATGACCTTTTCTTTTTGCCATTCTGTTTACATGGCTGTTCTGGCATACTAGGTAATGCTCATACATATGGAAAACATGGGGAACAGTGCTGATTCCTAGGAATTTTGCCTTGTGTTCTAAGCACAAGAAAAGATACGTGTACGTGCTAGGCTATGCTTCTAACTTTTCTAGATCTTAAGTTAAACAGAAGTAAATTTATTGCAGAGGTCCAGAGTAAGTCACAAGAGAGTTTTTATCTCTTCTATTTACCTCTGACATATATACTATATATATTTTTTAGCCCTTTCTTACTAGGCTTTATAATGTTTCCTTGGGAATGTATGCTATTTGCATGCAGTGAAACTGAAGCAGTAGCTGTAGAAAAGAACATCTGGCCCTCTTCAGAAGCAGTATTTTTCTCAAAATTGTATGTAATATCCAATAATAATTTCTGTCTAGTGAAAGACTAAGTGAAGACTGATTAGGAGCTGTGTGTATTTTAGATTAATTATGTCTTGTGGGCAGTGTAGCATATGCTTCAGTATCCGGAAAGTTAAATTTAAGGATACAGAAATGGCCTCTTAAAAGCAAATCAAAGTCACAGGAGCAAAGTGATCTTAATCCCATCTGCTGTCAGGAAAGAGCCAAAACATAAGCCAACAAAAATTTAGAGGTCTCCCTGATGACTTGCTACTGGTGCTAGATTACCATTTGGACTTCATGAGCTTAAAAGGTCTTTCCCAACATGAATTATTCTATTATTTCACGATTCTATAGTTTCTTGCTTTATTACAATTGTCAGCTATAGCCAAGTGGTTTGTAGCAGTGCAACCATAGTTTGAGTTTCTTCAAATTTAGCTTTTCAAGTTTATAAGATGGTCCAATACTGTGTGTTGTTGGATTTATTATTTCTTTTCCTTCATTGTTCCCTTATTTTGTGTGTGGGTTCTTTTTTTCTCCTAATATGGAAAAAAAGAATATAATGACCTATTCCAGTGAACTGCAGTCTCATAGCCATTTTATTTAATTTATCCAATTTTCTCCTTTTTTTTTCCATGCATAGAAAGTATTCCTTCCTGAAAAATTATCACAGGAACATTGAACTTCATGTCTATGTCCTTTCTGGTAGGAACATTGCAAGCAATGAATATTGAATAGCTAAAAAATAGCTTATAAATATATGAACAAATCAATAGAAAGTATCTTGTATCATCACAGATAATGAAAGTTATTTCCTTTTTCCTTCAGCTAAGGATTAGCATTTATTCACATTTAATGGCAGTCTTTGTTTTAAAATTAAGTAGGACATTCTTGTGGAAACAATCCCAATCACTCCCTTTTCCCCAAATTTGGCACATTTTCTTCCCTCCAAAACCCGTGTTTGCAACATGCCTGATTTGAATCAGAAGTAATGCTTGCTGCATTCCTGAGGCATTTAATACACTACTTCAGAGGTTATGCACATGTTTATTATACTGCTGGAAATGAATTAGAGTAGCCTGTGCTAACACTTGCGTTCATTTGTAGCCTAGCTTTGATTTTTAAAGTATCTCAACCATTTAGCCCCAGCTGACTGAGAAACATCTGTGAAAGGATGATTGAAGTTAGAGCTTGACACCTGCACTCAATTCCTAGAGTGGGTTGTGTTGCAGAGAGGGAATTGTGATGACCCTGTGAGGCTGGTTCCTCACAAATTGGAAAGCAGGAGGAGAATGTGTGACAAAGAGTATTAGCTAGTGTCCCTGCTCCGTAGCTTGAAATGGGTAGTGTGTCACACAGCAGATTCTCTTGTGATCTTAAGGGCCCATGGTTGAGCTCTGCTGACTTTTCAGTATTGACCAATGTTATGTAAAAGGGTGATGTGGGCAGAAGGACACAATAAACAGGACTCAGCATCAGCTGCATAAATAATCTCCATTCAGTGCATATGGATAGGAGCCCAAACCTATAATCCCTTTTTTGGCCCAAGAAATGCCTTTCTTTATGTCCAATCAGTGGCATTAAGAAGAACAGAGAATACAATCTGGGTCAGCCCATTTTTACTTTCAAAACTGAAATTTTTACAGCCCACTATTTGTGATAGTATTGAACACCCATATTTGGTCACTCCAGAGCTCAGTGTCTCCCTCCATCCCTTCACAGATCCAGCATGGAGACATGCTTCATCCTATGCATCCTTGAGAGATGACTGAGTTAATACAAAACAGTGCAATGAGAGACCTTTATAAAAGTATTTTATCCTAATAGAATAAATATTAGAGCAATTTTTCTTTCAATTCTCAAATAATTACATCTATGGTCATTTCAGAATGGAAGCAGGAGAGAGCTATGCCTTATTGCCCAGAAAATACTGGTTTTGCCATAACCAGTGAAAGGCTGTAGGTTTTGGACACATGAGACAGTGAAGGCCAGCATGATATTTGCTTTAGCAATTGTCTAATGTCTAATGGTGCCTCACCCTTGTGTGAGCTGAAGCTTTGTGAAGAATATGAACGATAAATGTCTGGAAAACGTTGTCTGGACTAGGTGATCTCGATTATCTTCCACCTCTCATGATCCTGTGACTGTGACAATGTAGTCAGTGAGTGATCAAGTGTCTAGAACATATGAATCAAAATTTTCAAGTTGTTTCCTACTGATGACATAACCTAAGCCTGCCCTATTCCTCAGGGCTCTGAGTGGATACTTAGGAGTCAAATGAATTTGGTTTTAATGCATCAACCTCATCTGTGTTTCAGAATCTAGAGAATGCAGAAAAAGTTCATGAAGAGGGAGACTTACTAACCATGCCACATATGATTAGATATCTCTCACAGCCTGTGTTCTATCACATATTGCAGAGCACATCAAGGTGATTACTGGGCTGCTTGCTTTTTCAGGTCTCAAAAACTGCCTAAACCTAAATACAGAGATTAGTAATTTTCTGTGTTCTCAGAGCATCATTTGAGATTCCTTCAGGACCCAGGCACTAGCTTGCTGAAGCTGTCATCAGGAGAATGGAAGAAGGCATTCACTGAGCCATTATCAGATTAAACATCTAGGGAAGAATCCCAGAGTTAGGAAAGTGAAACAACACCAGAATTTGAAAAGGTTTTTTCTTGTTGGCATTAGACCAACATATTGTACTCAAAACCAAATGTTCTTGGTTTTGAATTTTCTACTTTATCACTAGAAAGAAAGGAGGATTTCAAGACTTTGTTGATTTTACCACTTTACTGCTTTAAGTAACATAATACCTTTTCATAAACAGTCCTGCATTATAAGAAACTACAAAGTCACCATTTCTGCATGTGTTTCACTGCACTAGCAGCTCTCTCAAGACCCTGAGCCCTGTATGCCACACAACCCTGCTGCTGTCCTTCCCTTACAAATCCCCCTTTGTACATACCCTGATGTGAGGACTGGATCTCTCAGCAGTCCTTCAGCTAACAGATGGGCTTGTAACACCTGGAGGGGGCTATTATCCTGCAGACACTGACCAAATACCTGAACATGGCAAACTGCTGTTCATGGCAGACACGCTTGGTGAATCTGTATTCTCTAAAACTTTCCGCTGAGTAAAGGAATTTCTGTTAAATCAACCTGAATTTGTCAAGTGATCCCCTATATGGGATCACTTAAGAGCTGGACTCAATGATCCTTGATCCCTTCTGACTCAGAATATTCTGTGATTCTTTGAAACGCCCTGAAAAGCAGAGGCATTCTTCATTTTCACACAGGTACTCTCTCTGGTCCCAGTCTCCCTCTTTTCCAATCTGTAGTAAATATGTAGCTTTTCTAGAAAGTTGTAAGACTTGATACTTGGTTCATTACCTGGTATCAAGTGTCCATGTCTCTAAAATGATATGTTCACTTATAATAATATTTCACAGATAGTGGAAGTACTCCTTATGAGCTCTGAATTATAATATTCTTAAGTAATATCACTTCATGTAGTGACTAATTTTATATAGGAAAATATTATAGACTCACAGAATTATTTAGGTTGGAAAAGACCCTTAAGATCAAGTACAACTGTTAACCTAACACATATTATGTTCTTCAAATTAAATGAGTCTAAACCTTGGAAAAACACCAAAAATATGATGCAAACATTATTTTGAAAACAACTGATTTCCATGTATAGATAATAAATACCATGTATATATTCTATTTATTTTATAGTGTATTACCCCATGTCAGAGAAGTGAGCTTTAGATCATAAAAAGATATTACAGTCTCATTTAAATGAAGTCTCTCATTTAAGTACTAACAGGCAGGAGCTACATAAACCTTTTTTTTTTTTTTTTTGTCTCCAAGTACTAGAAGACACAAAATTTTTTTTCAAGTTTGCAAGAGGGCATTTTAGACTTGACACTAAAATATGTTTTTTGATTGTATCATGTCATGTGTCATATCTTTATTGGTACAAGAATTGGTGAGCCCGTGCTGTAGTATGAAAGCTTTCTGGAAGGCAAGTTTGTTTAATAAATGTTCTGTATGCTTTTTGAGAACACTACTTGGTACAAGAGTTTTCATGACTCTTGCTCTTCCTTCCTCTGTCCCATGCTGCTCCATTTTATATGGCTGTAGGGTTCTGGTTAAGGTTTATTAGAAACAGAATTTCAATTGCACTGTATGCTGAGGTACACATAAATTTAATTTCTTTGAGTCTTATTCTGAGGGCAAAGTTCATTCTGTTTTTTCGTATACTGCTGCCAGAGTGATAACTGTGGAAGGAGATCAGCTTCCTGGTCTCCTTCATGTAATGGAACAGTGATCTGCATTTGGCAGGAAAAAAGCAAGCACTTTGCCTGTGCAGAGATAACATCACAGCTGCCTGTCCTCTGAACAGACACTGCTGAGGAGGATTTTTTGCATGGGTTCTTTTCGGCTTAATTGATTGATCTTTATCTAGATACAGTCCTATTAGATGTAATGTTGAAACCTTGGATGCAAGAGTCAGGAAAATTTCCTGTAGCAGTTTCCTGAACCAGAATGTGAAAATCTGAGTAGAAAACCCTTTACCTTATTGACGATCCAGCCAGTTGTGTCTCTCAAGAGCTATTAGAGGCTTCCTCCTGCTAGTCTGAAAAGCTTTTACATAATGGGGTGGAAAACCACTTTGTCAAAGGGCACAAATACCTCTTCAGAGAATTCTGAAAATAGCAACCTTCCTTCCTCATCTGCAGCACAGTAGGGGCCAGCTCAGCAATTAATATGATGACTAAAGTGCTGATAAAACAGTACTACTCGCCCTTAGGAGTCTTGTAAATAAAGATCTCCAAGGCTGTCCCAATCTTGTGTGGGGTAGCTACAGCAGCAGTCCCAGATCTGCCAGCAGAATGCAACATCCTCAAATCAGATAAAACTGAACACATGATTCATATTTACTGGAAAGCCTATTTTCCTAATGTGTTATCCCTAACTTAGAAAGGGCAGAATGTATGTACTTTGAAATGTTAACTGAGGCAAGAGATGGATTGTCATTGGCAAACCATTCTGACCATAGACTTTTATTTCAGTCACTTGAGTCATTCCTGGATAGGTTTCCAAGTCTCAGTAAATATACTGGATGCTGGTATATGCTCCTATTGCTGCCTACACTTTTATCCATCTGTTGTCATGGCACGATTCCTACTTAGAAGTTGGTCAGACCATTACACTAGATAAGAAGTGCCAAGGGAATGTGGGTTTAGACATTTATAAAAGCTCTTGTGCAGGCTATCTCTGCTCTGAGATAGGATTGCCACATTGGTGCCACATGCCTCCTCACCTCATGACATCTGTTGATACTGAAATGCCAAAAAAACCCCCTACGTAAGTACAAAATGGACCTTTCTGTTGTTTGTATATGTTGAAAAATTTAATTGCAACAGATATGTTTCATGATATCACATCCTTTTCCAAATACAGAATCACCTTGCTGTTGTTTTTGAAACAGTTTTATGACTCATTATATCAGCCAGTAAGTCTATTGGCTCAAGAACGTTTGTATTGGTCCTAAGTCACCTAGGCTCAGTATCTATCTTAATTAAGACATGTGTACCTCAAGGAGCTTGATAACTAAATACTGATCATCAACATGCATTTTTGGTTTCAATTTAATCACAAAACAGTCGTTTTGGTGCATTATACCATATTTCTCATATTTGATTTTAGTTTTTCTCTTGACCAATTCCTTTATTTCATCAGTTTATTCAAACTAATTTCTTGGTAAAGGATTAAGTTATTTTAGAGTAAGTTCTAAAATGTGCACAAACACATGATCAGTTGTGAGTTCAATTGTAGCAGCCTGAAAAAACAAAGATCACAGCTTAAAAAGCTGTGGTACCTATCCATGCACTCAAGTACCTATCCTGTTTGATGAGTGCATTCTCAGTAAATTCACAGATGACACCAAGATGGGTGAGAATGTTGATATCCTGGAGGGTGGGAAGGCTCGGGAGGGATCTGGAAAAGCTGGATAAATGTGCTAGCATCAGTGATATTGAGGTTTAACAAGGTGAAGTGTCAGGTCCTGCCCTTGGATGACAAGAACTCCATGCAATATTCCAGGCTTGGGGTGAGTGACTGGAAAGTGGCCTGTGGATAAAGACTTGGGGATGCTGGTTGAAAGCCATCTGAACACAAGCCAGCATGTGCCTAAGTGGCCAAGAAGGCCTAAAACATCCTGGCTGAATCAGCACCAGTGTGGCCAGCAGGACCAAGGCAGTGATTGTCCCCTTGTACTCAGCACTGGTGAGGTCACATCTCAGATCCTGGGGTCAGTTCTGGGCCCCCCACTACAAGAAAGACATTGAGGTGCTGGAGAGAGTTCAGAGAAGGGAACAGAGCTGGGGAATGATCTGGAGCAAAAGTCTAATGAGGAGCAGTTGAGGGATCTGGAGAAAAGGAGGCTCAAGAGGAACCTTTTCACTCTCTACAGCTCCCTGAAAGGTTTGGTGTAATGGGGTTGGTCTCTTCTCCCAAGTGACAAGTGATAAAATGACAAGAAACAGCCTCAAGTTGCAGTAGGGGAGGTTTTGATTGGGTGTCAGGAAAAATTCCTTCACCAAAAGGAATGTCATGCATTGGAACAGGCTGTCCAGGGAAGTGTTGGAGTCACCATGCCTGGAGCTATTTAAAAGACATTTAGATGTGACATTTGAGGACATAGTATAGTGGTGGACTTGGCAGTGCTGGTTTAACAGTTGGATTCCATGACCTTAAAGGTGTTTTCAACTTGAACATTTCTATGATTCTATATTGAATATCTGCTGTTAAATGACTGCAAAGAAATGACTGTGACATTTTAATGAGTTAGCTTATGTCATCATAACAGCATTAAATGATGATAAGACAATTTGTCACAAATCTGACTGAACATATGACTGTAACGTATTTTAAAATTCAGTCAGAATGGGAATGAACATTTAGTAATGTGGTGTGGCTACACTGAAAGCTAAGTTCAGCAAGCAATAGCTTCATTGCTTATAACAATATTCTCATCTTATCCTTAATTTGTATAAAAATGCATTTGACTAAACATTGGTAGAAGTAGTGTAATCACAAGAAACTATTGTGTTTTAATTTGTACTGCAGTGGGCTGGAAGTGCACATGCTGGTAGTTACATGAGCTTATCTAATGAGAGTTTCTTCATTAAGCACCGTATCATGATTCTATTCACTTATGTGTGTGAATCCTTGTATATAAATACTTACAGGAGTTTTCTTCTATAACTTAGAATGTTTTTAATGAGTCTTTCACAACTGCTTCATAAACAGAAGTTAAAGTAGAAATGTAACTACTTTTTACACCAGAGAATAACAAGATCTGTGAGATTGGATTTTAGATCTTATTTTCTATTCATTTATTTTCTCTCACTGTTTGTAGGATCATTTCTGGGGACTGTTTGTTCTCATTTTGAAGTATATTTGAACATTTTAATTCAGCATTATTAAGATTTTAATTTAATATCTTAAAAAGAATTTGAAGTTCCAACTGGCACTATATTAGATGTACATTTTTAATGCAAAGTTCAGTGAAGAAGTGGCAAGGATTTTGGATCAAATTCTGAGTTTTCCCATTCTGTTCCTGGTGCTTACTGAGACTGGGTGGGATTCAGATAAAGATTATTATCTCTAAATTTAGTTGACTATTAATAGGTATCCATCTTCCTACAGTAAGTGAAGACCCAGTCAAACTACCTGAGGGAACCTGGAGAGGGAATTGGGTATCCTAGAGAGGTACCACTAAAAATACAGTTCGATGTGAGTTCTTGATAAGGTGAACTCAGAACTCTACACAGGGATTGAGGTGACTAAATATAAGTATCTCATACCATTTCAAGGATGTTAGAGTATCGTTCTTTGCTTGCTTGTTTGCAATACAGAAAGTACAAATCTTCTTTTAGATAATGGCTCATATCTTCCAGCTCCTTTTCTGTGTTTTGGAGTGTTAATGCATATTTTTTAAGTGAAAAGACTTCTCAGCATAAGGTAGTGTCTTGTAGTTCTACAGATATGGCTTTTTCACATTCTGGCAATATGAAGAAATTACATTATAATTATTTATTTCAAAGTGTTTTCCCCAAAAAGAATCACTCAAAACAGTGTTTCAACACACACACACAAAAAAAGAAGCTGTTTCTTTACATGAACCTACACATTTCCCATCCCTGTGCAGCAGTTTGTTAGTTAATCTCTGAGCACCACAAAAATATTCCTTAAATGTCCTGTTGGTTGACAGTTTCCATCAGCGTTAAGTAATCATTTCTTTGCACATTGGCTGTCACTTCAGACACATGAGATTAATCAGTGCCTTTCATAACACCCTTCTGGAAATGGAAGTTCTTAGTGCACTTATCTTTTCCCCTCACTGTTTTCTTCCTCCTTCTTTCTGTGCATGTCAGTGAGAGAGAAACTGTGAAGACTTTAAGGGAAATGTTGCTGAATTAAATTAAATGCTTAAATAAACATCAAATAAGTTCTCTAGAGTGGAAATGAGTTAATATTTTCTGGATGCTGGCTAAACAAGAAAGTAAGATTATAGTTGGGCAGTAATTATAAAAATTACGTCATGGGAACAAAAAAATTTCAAACTTTAGATATGACGAAAACATTGGAGGAAGATTCATTTGAAGCTCGGCAAGAAGCCTTTACTGCCTTAATCTCTAGACTTTTACAAAATATTCCCAGGTTAGATATTCTGGAATGCTTTAGAAGAGACAGTTACATATTTAATCTCTACCTGATTCAAGTGAAAGTTTATTCTTCAAATTTCCATGAAGTCTGGGGTAGATTAATTTATTTTTTTTTTTAGGATTATAATTTTCATATGTAATTAACATTGTAAAAATGAGTTTAAAAATTCTATTTACATCCAAAAATATAAGTTTAGGTCTTTGATATCTAAGGCTGCATTAATATGTAGTCATTTCTTGATCATTTCGAGGAAATGGTAACCAAATTATTTATTAAAAATGTATCACACAGACTATTTATCTCTTTCAGGCCATAGGAACTAGAGACATGTTTATCATATTCCTTTTTTTACCCATTTAGGATACTGTTCATGTCAATGAGTAAACATTTGGCGATATAACATTTAAATGATTCAGGTGGGAACATGTCACAGAGGGGTTCAAGCTCTGTGCATCTCCATGAATAGGGCAGTGATTCCTGTCCTGGTGTACCTCAAAGAAACCTTAGATTTAATTTACCTCTTTCAGAAGTGAATTAAAAATTTCTGTAGTCTGAAGTGGTTTCCTCTGACCCTATCTCAACAGCAAGAAATATTTGTGAATTACTCTTCCAGGCTTCATTAAAAGCATATCAGCAGATGGCTGAAACAGTGGAATCCTACTCCTGACAGTCACTTTCTATAAGGGTGAAAAAAAAAGCAAAACCTTTGCTTGTCTGAGCAATAACACAGGAGATGCTAAACTTTAATCTCTCCCTAGAATCCAGTTATTTCTTTGGAGTGTTTCCTGTTGAAGCTAAATGTTCTGTTCCTGTGAATTACTGGGAAATTGCATTTTGTGGCATGTCAGACATAAAAAACTCAGTGAACTCTCTCAGGAAGACACTATGCACTGTGCAAACTGTTTTCAAAGATGCCTAATCAAACATTCTATTCAACCTCATACACCTTTGATTATGAATGCTGTGAGTGTTACTGGATTCTGCAGGATTTGTGCTATAAGAATATACTAGTTTAGCTCTGATTTGTAATTGGAATTGGATATTCACACTGCTGTTTGCAGACAGATTAACAAAGGTAAATATTAAAATGTTTTCTACATTTACTGTTCTAACAGTGATATACTCTTAAAGTTACACCCTACAAGGAAACAGGATAATGTAGAACAGTAAATGTGGCCATTTTACTATAGTTTTAAACTTATTTTTAAAGCATGACTTATGACCATAGTTATATCTACTGTAAAGCCACATAAAATACAAGCTAATGCCCCTATGTCTCTGAGTATACTTACAAAGTTGATTTGAATTCTACCTTCAGTCAGAATCAGTTCTGTTAAAAAATACGTTTGACTCTTTGCTCTTCATTGACCTCTGAACTTCTCAGTGAACTTCATTTCAGTGAGCCATGACTAACCTGACAAAACAGCATATTGTCAAGAAGGTTGCTATCCTAGAAGAGTGAATAAAAAGAAAATGAAACAAAATTTCTATCGAGAGAAATGGCCTATGTTACCGACTGTTCTGGGGTTGAAGGCTTGTGGACATGCAATAATATATGAAAGCTTCTCAAAAAGTGATTCTAAAATACTGTTTGCCTTAATTTTTCAAGATATTTTGAGATAGTAAAACGAATCAATAGAAAATGGAAAAATAAATTTAAAATATTACCTGTAATTGGAAATTCAGAAACCTGATATTTTTTTCAGCTCCACATTCCCCCCCTGCTTTTAGGCTCTCATGTACAGTAGTTGACACTGTCAAGTGTTTAATCGCTGTTTATTGGATTTTTCACTGGTTATAGTCAACAGTTTCCAAATTATATGTAGGTATTATTGAAGACTTCCTCTACCTCTTATGTATTTATTCAGGCAGGTAGCCAAGGTTAGCATCTTTATTGTTTTTCATTGTGGGTTGGTTTTGGTTGTGGGATTTTTTGTTTTGTTTTGTTTGTTTATTTGTTTGTTGGGTGTGGGGGAGGGGCGGATTGACTGATTGGGTTTTTTTTCCTGAACACAGAATTTCTAATGGAAACTCTAGTAGTGCAATTTAAGTCTAGAATTTCTTCCATACTATCATGTGTTAGAGAGCTAAACTAAGCAACTAAGAAACGTAGTTTCTTACATTTGGTACTTGTCTCATAATGTTCTTGTATTCCTGAATCAGGTTTAAATTTACATATACGAGAGACAGATAAGTCCACAAAATCTGAATCCTGATTTCAAATAGAGGTTATTACAGTAAGAGCCAATTGCAACATTCTGATCCTTTTCAGTACAGATGTTTAAAATAATGAACTTAATAAAGATTATCACAGCTCTTGCATGAAAATGGAGTCGGACAATCATGGAAAAGCTCTCAGACATAAAATTAAATTGTAATTCATTGTGAAAAGTTGTTCTTAAGAGTTAATTGCAGAATTAAGCAGAACTGAACAACACTGAAGTATAAGAACTTACAATTAAGTACCAATTTACAAATTGTAGTAATGACCAAACTACACTCTTTTAAGAGTTGATCTGTAATGCAAATAAGCTATGCTATGCTATTTTATAGGTTATCATCAATTTGTATCAAATTAAATATGAATGAATAAATTAAATATGAGTGAATTCATTCACAGTGTTCATTCAGAATTAAACTGTATTCTTAGAAGGAAGAATCTGTCTGTTTTTATTTTCAGCTACAATGTTTAAGCTGGTCAGATATAACAATTTCCTTTAGTTTCTTTTAAAACATAGATTTCTTCTGAATACTTTGAAATATTTAATGTAATAATGCAAAAACAGTGTTACTGCTGTATTGAAATTATGTTCTTGCCCAACACAATGGATATAATGAGACCATGAGCAATATAAACTATTAGTAAACTAATCATGAGTTGTGGAACAAGTTATAGACTGAAACTGCTTGTACTGTTTATCAGCATGTTTCCT
The DNA here is from genome assembly GCA_037013685.1 of Acridotheres tristis. Classification (NCBI taxonomy): domain Eukaryota; kingdom Metazoa; phylum Chordata; class Aves; order Passeriformes; family Sturnidae; genus Acridotheres; species Acridotheres tristis. The sequence goes on from CM072885.1 coordinate 9,007,616, forward strand.
GGAATGTTTTTAGCCCATAACTTATAATAATACAGGTCAGTTAATGGTCAAAATTTGCATAATAGCTTGCAAAATACTACCACAGCCAGTCTGGAATGGAGTCATTCTGGTTTGAGCTAAATTGCTTTTAGGGGAAAGGGCTAGCAAAGACTTACAGACAGGAGCTCTGCTGTGCCACTTGAACTCAGTTTTAGAGAAGGAACATCGACCCATTTGTTTTAAGATGTGGCCATGGGGCCCTGCCCATTAGGGAGACTGATGCCCCAAAACAGCACAACACACACCTTGAGAGGAAATGCACTAATGGCTAAGCAGGGTACAGATTTAATGTCTAATTTTCTCTCTTAAAATGTTTTAGGCCTGTGTTGTATTAAATTTTAAGGCAGATAAATAAGACAATGACTTGTGTTGGTGAGAAGCATGCTCCTTTCATACCCTGTAAAGTTCGTTGTACCTAGCTCAGGTGTATTTTCAAGTATTTCAAGTCAGGTAAGATTAATGTCCCACTGACATCCACTCTCTTTTATCTCAGATGGTATTTCTACACTTGAAGAGAGGGACATAGATTTACAGTTCTGTGCTTCTTTGTTCTTTTTTCTATTTTCCAGAAGAGATGTTGAGCAGCCTTAAAAGTTGTCCTAGCACTTTCAACTTATTTTTTACCATAATCTTTTTTATTAAATACTAAAGTGTAATCTGCCAAATTAACGATTTATAAAATTGAGTTGATTCCAATTAAGTTTATGGTGAGTCTAGGTATTAAATTAGAATATTTCATTTTTCTTTCAAGATTGGGTGGTGAATACTGCTAGACTACACACCTAGAAACTTTAAATTTTCAGGTAAACAAACATACATAGCCCCACACAAAGTATGTCAAATATTCTCTTTAGCCACTGTGGGCTGAAGATATGATTAACTTTAGTTAAGGTCTGCTATATTCAAGGAATAGTTAATCCTTCTGCAGTTCAAATAATCTTATTTTTTTTCACAGATTTTGCACAGGAAAAAATTTATTATCTTAAAAACATTTTATATCTTAATTTAAAGTCATCTGTTTAAGATGAACTTCAACAGACCTACCTTAAATCACAATGAATCTTTTACGGTTCAGAAGTGTTTTGTGTGAAACACATAATCTCAAGATACCTGTTGGGATTTATTGGCTTTTTTTTTCCCCCAGTGGTAAATATTGATGTGCATTGAAGCACATTAACATTTTTGAATGTTACAACAGTCACCACTGTGCATCTCTTCTAGATGTGTATTGCATAAATCAACAAATGCTCTTTATCACATCAAGACTGAAGAATGTTTATCATCCAGAAATCTTTTATGGGAGGGAAATAAGAATTCTATTCCAACATTTTTAGAAAGCTAGCTGGAGTTTGTGCAAGTTCTTTCTATAACCCTGATATTTAGAATGGCCACGTTGTCCCTATGTAGAATTTTTAAAAGGCCTTAGAAGAAGTCCTCTTCGTAAATGAAAAATGATCAATATGTTTTTTTCTGCCACTTTTCTGGAATACCATAGAAAGCAGGAGTTTATAACATTTATCATCAAACTTGTAGGACATTTTCATTTCCACAAATACAAAATTTCATTTCCTCAAAATTAATGTGAGCAGGGAGCAAAAGGAAATACAGACACTAAACTAAAGATCAGTTGCTGGGCTTTTGTCTGGTTCACTAAAGTCTAAAATAAATCATAACTTCTCTAAATACACTTTGACTATTCCACAGAGTGGTGTAATGGTTATTTTTCTTATAAGCATTGTGAATTAAAGCCAGAGCAGAACTCTGACATCCTGAAATGAGCAAACTGTCTAAATGCAGCTTGTCATCATCTGTGTACGACAGAAGAAAGAATGGTGGAGTCTGGAAAAGGAATAATATTTTAAAAAACATAACACAGGTCTGTAGAAACTGATCCTATAATAAATAGCCTAAATCAGACAGAAAAGCTAAAGAAAAGAGAGAGATAAATATTTATTTGCATCTCACCTGATGTGGCACCAGATTCACTGGGGATGTTTTGCATCCGGACTCTGTTTACTCATGTTTACTTGTATCCAACATGACATTTGCATAAATTGGCAAAGGTCTCAGTTTTACTGAGGACACTTGTAAATCTCACCACATAAATGTGAGATTAAAATCACATACTGCTTACCTACCTAGTGGATCTGTGCTCAGAATGATAAACGGTCAGCCATGAATGCTGGTACAATATATTCTTGTAAAAATGATTGTAAAAGGAGTAGAAAATAGCAAATTCATAATGTCTTCTTATCACATAGATTGCAATGAAAACAAAAAATAACTAATTTTTTGGGTGAAAATCATCAAACTGTAATGAGAACAGAAAGTAGCACAAATTATGTACCCCTTCTCTGAGCTTCCTAAAATGTGATCTTTCTGTTGCCCTCAAATGGCATTTTCCAGGTTCTTTTAGTCTGCTCATTCTACAGTGGTTTTCTTATTCCCTTAGCTGTTTCTAAGCGACTCATTAAAAATATGCACAGATTATAAAAATGTAATGCAGTAATGCACTTTTTTCACAAGACATTTTAGAAATATTTTATACCTTTTCATCATTATGAAAAAAAAAAAGTAAGATGATGACATTTTCCAGCTAAGCATGAAGAGTTGAAACCAAGTAGACTCAATCTGGGTCAGTTTGAGGAGGGTTATGGGTGGTTTGGGGCAGCAAATATAAATTCCATTCACATTATTGAGTGGAATTTAAGAAAAGTAGCTTGAGTCTGAAATGCTGCATTATGTTTAATATGACTTTTAATAATTTCTAGAACTTCATTTGTCTTTTATCTATTTATGGTCTTTTTATTAAGACTGAGTATGACATATTTTCTTACCTCCAGAAATTCTGGAAACTTGGTGAGTTAATTTTCTAATTGATGTCACAAAAGACTATCAAGCATGCATGTTCTGGATAGTCCTTTTGACAAAAAGCTTTCATTTTCTGACATATAGATTAAAACAGATTTATATTAAAAATAAGGTCTTAAAAATTATACCTGGGCTCCTGTGATCCCATGGTAATTTTTGAAGCCCTGCTTTGGCAGACAGAATCCTTTTACTATAGATGTAAAACAATAATATGTTTTTCAAATCAAACTAGCAAACATACAACTTCCTAGAGACTTCATCAGGTTTCAGAGAGGAAGCACTAAAGGCAAATTTGCCAGTCCTACAGAGAAGCATTTTTATTTAATTGTGTTTTACCGTACTTACTGCTGTTATATAACATAACGTGGTTACCAAACCATGATAAATTCAGCAGCGCTCATTTCCTCTTTTTTAAAACATCATTTTTTTTCTGAGAAGGATCATTATTGATGGCATGAGATTAAAATGTGTTTTTTGTGAACTTGTAGCCACCCAAGTCCTCTGGGTTTTGCTGTGCTTCTTCCTCTATTAGCTGGGATCCTTTTTGTGATGCCTGTTTGTGAGCATTCATCCTGTCAGGCCTTGCACTGTGGTACCGTCTGTTTTCCACAACTTTTGTAATTATTGGCTTTTTCTGGTTTTTTTTCCCATTTTTTGTTAAACACTCAAACCGTTTCCTACTTTTATTGGTGTGTCTGCTTTATAAATTAGTTCATGTGGTTTGTTGACTTAGTTCAGGGAATACTTTTACATAAAACCAAACAAAACCAGGCTTATTTCTTCTCTGTCTTCCTGTGTTAAGCACAGTTTATGTTACAATCTCCTAGATAAACTTTGTCATAAATTTTGTTACAGATATGGCTTTGTTTTCCTACTTCCATGATCAACATTGTCAATTAAATTCATTAATGATTATTGGCAGCAATACTATTCCTGTAAGTCATTTCTAAGGAATGTTTTGGCAATATTATGCATAATCTGCAAATTAGTTCTGTAAGATGCAATGTCCCATGAAGAATTTATTGGGCAAAACTCTATTAGAAAGAGAGAACTGAAGAGAGCTAGTAGTTTCTGAGTGAGCTACACACTTACTATAATACATTATAGTTGTACATTTTTAACTATGATGGAGAAGTAGCTAATGAAGCATTAAAGGATAATGTTTTTTCTAAGTGCCAACATAGCATAATCAGGGAGACTGAAGCAAAATCTTAATAAATTAATGAAGCAAAATAAAATGAATCTGTCACATTGGTTACAGAGGTAAATGTTCAATCAACAATAAGATCTCTTACGAAAAACTTAAGATGGCGAATTCTTTTAATCTAGGTAGGCAGTTTGGGTTTGATTTCACTTCTCAAAAATCACTATGGAATCAACCGTCAGCTGAATTAGTATTTGCAGGTTTTTTGGGTTTTTTTCAGATACCAGCATAAATTAAACACTTTTCTGTTGCAATTAAATTTTTTTTAAATTGGCTTACACAATTCTAAATTTATACTACATCATATCTGAAAACATAGCAGTAGAAACTCAAGATTTTTTGGAAAAAGAAGTCTGCTTTGTTGATTTTGCAGAATAATTAAAATGTATCCAAGTTCCATCTTTAAAGAAAAAAGTTATTTGTGAAGTATTGGGTCTATATTGAATGCATATGATTGCAGGACAAAATTTTAATTGTTTTGATGTACAAAAAAATTCACTTCTGCACACTAGAAACAGCTTCCAGATCTGCCCTTGAAGACAGATGTGAACTTTCCACTTCATTGCCTAGAGATGTTTTTTTGAAGAGAGCCCCATAAATGGTTCATTTTGCAAGCAGACTGCATATTATTCTGGTGTGAAAAGCTTGGGAATTGATTACATGGACTATAATACAGATATGATAATTTCTGTTGTGTTTTAAGATGCAATTTGAATTCTCTGTGCCATACATCTGCAGTTATGATCTCTGTAATACACTCTTCAGGCTTTTATATCTGCAGCTTTCCATAACCTATGTTAACAAAGGCTCTTGCTTTCTGAGGTTATTTAAAATTTCTATCAAATTATAGTATAATTGATTTTTTTGTTGTTTTTACTCAGGCAGATGCATATTTTACTAAAGGTTTGTTTTGTTGTTTTTTTTTAAATTGGCTTACGTGATATATATGATTGAAAAAATAGAATGCAAATGTGAATTCCTAATGTAAGCTATATAGTTTCATAAAGCTATGAATGGATTTCTATTCTAAAGATATATTTCTTTAGAATAAAGAACAAATTATATCCTGGTTTTATAAATAGTGAACTAAGGTGAGAATGAAGTAGCTTAATTGTTAGGCTGCCACAAAACCAAGAACTAAAAAATTATTTTGAACAGTTTGTTTGCTTTTTTTGGGTTGAGGGTTTTTATTTTTTTATGTTAGTTTGGGTGAGTTTGGTTGGTTGATTTGTTGGTTTGGTTTTCTTCATTCTTTTTGGAGTTTTTCTGGTGGAAATTGTGATAATTTTAAGGAAACAAGGAGATTTAGAGGTCACCAACAAAAAAATCCATCCCACTGTTGTCTCAGGACTTTTTACATTTTTTTTTTTTTGTAAAATGCTGTTTCATTAGTTTTGACCATTCCTTATAGGGGTATCCTGAGGTGAGTGGAGAGCTTGTAAATGGCAGAAAACTGTGGGTATGTCTCTGAAGAAGAATAAAATAACAATAGAAGTGGTTGTAACATTTTTGCTCAGGATTGTTACACAGAAAAGTGGAGCTGCTACCTGGGTGAGAGCCTTACTCCATTTTAATCATCAGGGTTCCACTGGCCCTGTGTTGGCTTTCATAGCCTAGAGAACAAAGATAAGGAGGAAGTTTTCGGCTTTGGGGTGGGGTTTTTTGGGAGCTTTTTTCATTTTGGGTTATTTACTTTTCACTTTTCATCAAACCACTGAGAGCTATTGACTTCTTTGTCATTTTAATCTCCAGATGTTTGTTCTTGACTTATAAGAGAACATACAATTAAATTAATTAGAAGCTGACATTGGTATCACTCATCCTGGAAGACTGAGGTTCAGATCATGTTATTTACGATGTAAACAGGTTCTTTAAAAGAGTGTTTCAAGGATTGAGCAAATGCTTCAAAATTAATTAAGACTTGAAAATTTACTTTTAATGAGAAAATAAGATCAGTCGATTTTGAATAATTGCAACACATTTGACAACATAAAACTTCAAATGAATGTTGTTCTTATTTCTTTATTTGCTATTTATGTTAAGGGTTATTTTTTGCCATTTTGAGTTTTTATTAAGGGATAAAAATATAGAATTTAGGCCAAGGTTTGGAGAATTAAAATTTTTGTTTGTTTTTGTGAAAGATGTTAATATTTTGGGTTTAGAAGTAAAGTACGAGAACTGCGTGCTTCTGAAATGACAGAGTAAAAAGAGCAGTTAACTTTAGAACCAATAACACTTTGTATATAAAAGTATTCTAAAATATTTCTAAAACTCTTCAACAATTTTCAATTTATCTAAAGGTTTTACTAACAGCAGTTTAGCATCAAATACCCTTTTAAAACATGGTTCAAGGTAGGCCATGCTTTCAAAATAAAAGTTAAGCTTCCATGTAGTTTCTGCTGTCACTGTAAGAATTATACAGATATTAACCACAAGAATAAGGTACAAAACTATTAAGTATGAATACACTATGTATAATAATAATAATAATAATAATAATAACAACAACAATAAGAATAAGAATACAATCAATGCAAATAAAAAATGTGTTATTTCACAAGAGAGCCATATTTATTATATTTTTAGCATTATTGTTGTAGAGTGTTATGCAGTTTAAACCAAAAGCTATTTTTATGATAAAGTAACTGATATTTTTTGCCAAAAGGGACTGTGAGCATAACACCTATTTACAGTTCAGCTATATGGTGTGGGAAAGTGCTGAGCCTGTATCACATCAAATTTGGTCTTGCATTACTTCCTTTAGAGATTCCATTTTTAAAGTTTTAATATTCTTTAAAATGATAAGTATAATTAAAATTCATATTTTCTCTAGCTTCTGTTATTGTGTTTTTTTGCCATCTAAGAGCCAGCATGTAAAAAATTCAACAGATAGACAAATTATTGGAACAATAATCTTTGAAGCTAGAGAAGTTCCCCCCATAAATTTGGTTATCTTTCTAAAAATGCTGAAAGGTTGACAATAGAAAAGTTTGTGAAACTAGAAGGATTCTGGCATTAAAGAATCAAATCTGTTGAAAATAATGGCCTCTTCTGGACATAAAACTCTTTATAAGTTTGTTTTGCTTCCTATGTACTGCATACATCTGTATGTGTGTGGACGTCTGTGTATCATTCATTCATATATGAGTGTAAAATTATGGATTTGCTCTTTCCATTAAATATTTTTGAATATGTATGGAGAGATCCTCTGTCTTCTTATCAAGGAGAAATTCTGAATAAGATAAACTATATAAGTAATTGTGTAATTAGTATTAGACCTGAGCTGACTAGTTAAGATAAAGCATTTAATTTTCAAGCATAATGTGTCTATTATATCATCATAAGTCCACTGGGGAATGGAGTACTCCTACTATAGTTCAATATTTTGGTGCCTTGTCCTTATTTCCAGAGAGCTATGACAAATTTATTGACACTAATGAGACAGAAAAATAAAGTCCCCAGATTTCATAGGGTTGAGGGTTTTTTGTTTTGGCTTTTTGGGGATTTTTTTGTGTTTGTTTGTTGTTTGGGGGTTTTTTAGGTTGGTTGGTTGGTTTTTTTGGTTTTTGTTTTATTTCCCCTAGCAGTTAAGAACTGTCTTTTCCTCTTATATTTAATATTTATATTGAGAGTTAGCAGTACTTTTGTTTTGGGCAGATTTACATGGGTTTAGATTATTTGGTTATTTTCTTTGCATAATTTTATGGTGTCTATTGAAAGTAAACTCAAGCTTATTATGTGTGATTGCTGGAGTATATAGGATTTATTTGCACATTAAACACCAAGAAAACATCTGCTTAAAATCATACTGTAGCATCACAGTATGTTATACTTTTAAACAGATTACACTCATGTTTCTGTACAAAATCTTGAGAAGAATTTTTAAAGAATATTGGTCTTAAGTTTCCCAGAAATGTATTTTATTTTTAATTCTTCTTGTACATATGTGCTAAACTGTGGGAGAACACAGCAGCCTCACCTTTTCTGAGTTACTGGATTTTCTTGCTGGCTAACAGCATTTTCCTTTTTAAGACAATCTTTCCAATATTTTCTATCATATGGTGGCACAAAGGCAAAATTGTAGGCAGGAAAGTTCAAGGTCAAAACAATGGGCAGGACATACAAAAATATTATTGTCACTTAAAACGTGTCACCACAGTCTCCTTGAGAGCTGATCAGCTGCAGCCTCAAAGGAGGATGAAGCCAAGGGACTAAAAATCTTGTTTTTTCCCTTTTGCACCTGCACCTCATCTCTCCCCTTGCCTTTCCCTAGACTTTGTACTGCGTTGCCTCCAGGCTTGGGAATTTGCCTCTTATCAGTGAAAGTGGCCACACCTGATGACAAAGTGTTATTCTGCCCACGTGTTTATAAAACCAGGCAGTGTCTATTTCTGTGCTCTGCCATCTCTGCACACTGCCCATGCCAGGGAGGTCAGTATGGTTTTCACCTCCTCATTTTGGGTGTTTAGGAGAAATGTCCTTTAGGAAGAGCTCAAGAAGCTGCTGAAGGCCTGTGTGTTTCTCAGCACGTCCCATATAACACAAAGCCATGGTCATTCTGCACAGATGTCATATCTGTTTCCTTTGTTTACTTCTTTTATTTCTTTACTGCTATGACAGCTGCCAGTGTATCAGAAAATGGTTACATGCTAACTTCTTACTGTAACTGTAGCTAATAATTAATATAATTTTCCAAAGCCTGATAACGAACCTTCCTTTCCTTTCTGCTGGACCTGTGTTCTCTATCGAGAATAGTATGTTTGCTTGACTATGAATTATCTCCCATTTTTTTGTCTGCTTGTTTCTTTGTGTGGCCTCCTCATTTTCAGGCACCTAAAGGATTTAGATATCTTTCACATGACACGGAAATCAAGCATTACACATGAATCATTGCTAATAAACTGAAATTATAAAGCCATGTAAAATAAAAATAACTGAAAAAACAGCTGTGTAAATTGTGATTCTGATTAAAAAGATTCAACAGAATAGACGAACTGAAAAGTGGAAGAGTCAGTGAAACTGTCTTCAGATATTTAGAGCTTTTGAATATCAGACCATTTATTTAAGTATCAGATAATAGATTTAGGTCTATTCTTCAGACTACTGTTTTAAGAAAGGTTTCTCTTTGAACTTTAATGTAGGCTCTGAACAAATCTCACATTCATCCTTGAAGTGAGGTCTGTGTGGAGCAGTTTGCTGCAGGCTCTCTCCCTAATCAGGAACAGATACAATAGTCAGACCACCAACACTATTCATTTCTGGAGAGAACAGCCCATAGACTGCTGAGTGAATCTGAGTAGCCAGGGTCATAACTTTAGGTCCTCAGTGAAGTATCTAAAATTTAGGTTAGATGAGACTGGATGAACCTAAGAGTTAAAAAAAAATATTTAAAAATCACCTTTTATTCTTTCAGTATTTACATCTCTTTCGATAACGTTTCACTTGAAACCTACAGATACCTTTTTATTAAAAATTAATGCATTTTTAGGTAAAATGGGGACAAAAGACACACATTTCAATCTGTCTTAGCAGAGATTTTAGGTTTTTCAAAGCATATTTTTGGGTGAACTGCACATGTTAGTTTTAGGATTATCTGATTTGCAAGAGCAAACAAAATGCAAAATTAATTTTCAGAGCAAGGATGTATATCAATTGTCTCTATGTTTCTATTGGAGATGACCAAAATAAAAGGTTTTTACAAAGAATGGTTAAGGTGTTTGTATGTATGATCCATTAACGTTCAAATAGAAAGATTGCAGTTGTAGTTTATAACTAAATACAAATTGTGAGATGTAATAAAAATAACAGTTCTTCTCTGCTGAAGAACCTAGTTCCATAGCTAAGATGTAGTTTTTGAACAAAAACAATTTTCTCTAGATTGTCTGTAAAAGGTCAGCATTGAACACAGAATTGAATAGACCACAAACTCTTCAGGGGATGGTGTTGTTTGTTGTTTTATGCCATCTGTGACACTAGACATTTTGTCAGTTCAGAACAAATAATAGCGATGGTAGGATGGGAATACTCACATGCTCTGCTGACCAGCTTGTGGGAAATCGTGATTCAGCTGCAAGGAGGCACAGAAAACAGTTATTGTTTGAGACTGTTGTAATAAAGGGTACAAAGGAGCATAGTGAGGCTTCTCAACATCTCCATGCAGCCAAGAAGGATTACAATAGCTTAACATTTTTAAAGCTCTGACTAAACTGGTTTATAAAATAGTTATTTAATAAAACTGTATTTTTACCATAAAATTATGACTTCAGACACTAACACAACCTTGGATTTCTTTGGTCTATAGGATCTACAGAAACCTTTAAGAACTACAATTCTATCAAAGCAAGTTAAGAATAGCATTAATAGAGGTCACATGCTGCTGTTCATTAATGCACAACAGCGTGGTCGTTTGTCACGTATGCAAGCAAACAGAAATTGTTTAAGTCATCTAATTGGGAATTTCCTTAAAAGAACCTGTGAAAGAGAATGTCACTGCAACAACTTTTATCTGACTGTGATTTTCAGATATACACTGACATTTTTTTATGAATGTAACTATTATCTTCTTATCCTCCGAGTAAATTCTCTATCTCCAATGGCTTTTGTGACTGAAATAAGATACCAAAATAATACAGAAACCATTCTGAGATAGACTTAGTAGATTAGAAGACTGCTTAATCAGACAGTTGTATAGTCATTGGCGTTTAAGGACAGAAAGCTGATTTTCATGTGTACTTCATTGTAAATGTCAATATTCAAAAGAAAATCTTAAATGTCAAATAAACATAAGGTCGGCCTTTAAATGATGCCCATATCCACTTTATTGCTTCTTCCTTCACTGTGGTTGTTTTTGCCATGGTAACAGAAGAAGTAGTCACCAGGAGTACTGAAGTGCTCGATGGGAGTTTCTCTGTGCAAGACTGAGGAGGAAGGATCATGCCTTTGTTTTGGGCAACAGCACCTCTACAGCTAAACCTGCCAATACAAAGGAGGACATTCAGTCATCTTGTTCTAATGATGCATGAAAAAAGCAACAAACATATTACAGCGCAGTTAGATCCAGAATAAAAACAAATACAGTGATGTTCACCCTTGCTCAATAAAAATGCAGTAATTTTTCCACAGTTTTTGGTTCTTTTGCATCTGTGATGGTGTATATATACACTAGGGATACATTTTTGTGCATTGACAGCATAATTCTAAGCCTCTAAGGGATTTCAGCAAAATAACTAAGGGAAATTAAAGTGTACACAGACACTATACGCATAAAAATCCCATTATCTATTAAATTTAATTGCTAAAATAAAAATTCCCATACGACAGAGCAATTGCTGAAAAAACACAAAACTTGAGTTTTTCTGTAGGTGCTAAGATGTATCTTGAAGTAAGGTAAGGGTATACACATTTCAGAATTGTCATCACTTGAAGAAGTAGGTCATCTTTGTGTTGTCATACTCTGTATTTCAGCTGTACATAATGGAGTGAAATATGCAGCAGTCCCAACCCTATTAAACTAAGGAGCAGATAATTCCTGACACATGGGAGAAACATCAATTCCTCTGTACTTTTCTGGTAGTCTGCTGTATCATTCTCTTCCTTTATCACTTGTGTAAGAAATAGATCATTGAAAATAACTTACTATATTTCATAGTTGTTACGGCTTATAAGTAAACATATAAATTAGTAACATTAATGACAGGGTGAGATAACTTAGTCTTCCTCAAACACATACTGAAACTCTTTATCTGAGAAAAAGATAAAAGATGGCATTTTGTTTTTCATTGTTCAGATAACAATCTCATCTTGTTTGCAACTTAAAAAAATTTTTAAAAAAATTCTTAAGCTGAAAAGATAATCCCTTTCTCCTCCAGTTGACAAACTTCTTTACTCTGCAGGGATTTTTACAGTTGTTTTTTTATAATGTGATGCTTTAAATTCATTTGAACCAGTTCTTGGGGATTTCTATGATCTCTCTGGTGGCTAAAAGACACCTTGATGTTTAAAGTCAACTAAATTCTGTGAATTTATTTAATGCTAATGGTGTAATCCATTCTGCTCATGATTACTATTACAGAAATGCAGTTTTTAAAATTGTTAGGATTTCATGAATCATTGAGTGATTTTGTTGGCAATAACATCATATACTGAAATTAGCTGTGAGCCACACTCCTATTGTATCATACTCCAAACTTCAAATCACTACTGGCAAGGAAGGTGTTCTAATTTTAAAGCTAAATTTCTCCATGGACAACTAATATCGGTTTGGTTTGCAGCCAATATACCTTTCCTCCCATATAGGTCATATTTGTGAGATTCGTTTTTCTAGGTTAAATTAGCCACGTTTTTCTAACCTTATTCTCCAAAAATCAGCCATCTGACTAAGCATTTGTTTGCACATCATTTCTCCACTTGGGGTGGAATCCAAAAATAAGTTTAAGTTTCTAAGTGACATTTTAGACAAAATTTTTGTGTAAATTTGGGAAAATGAGCCTGGAAAACTGCCTGTGACCTCCACAGACACTAGATCTGTGAAAACCTCTCTGCATTTTTTCTAATTCTGGATGCCATAGAGGCTTCACTGTGGACCCTGTCTCTGCCAAATTGGCTTCATTTAGACAGTTACCTTCTGCCTGCCTAACACTGTTTGGATAGAGAAAATGTGAGATTTTAGTATTTTATTTTTGTATTTTTCTCTTCTTCCAGATCCACAGTCTAATTTTGTGGTCATGCTCTGAATATTTATGTTTCTCTATCAATCTATTCAGCATAGGTGGTAACTTTTTTGCATGTAGGTCTAGCAATTTGAATAGTTCTTCTAGAGGTGGGAGATCTAAGTCCTCAGTTTGTGTGGGAATTGAATGTGTAGATCACACATCCCAAGGAAGTTCTGAGGCCACCATTCCCATTCTAGATGGGAATGTAGCCTTTGCTCTCTGCATTTTGTTCAGGCAATGTCTGACAGGCAGAGTGACACAGCAAGGGTGATGTACAGACTTGAGGAGTACAGAGCAGTTTGTGGATGAGTACACACTGCAGATAGACACCAATGAGGGGTTGTTAATATTAACACACTCAGCGCCTCAGCGAGGCCTTTGGATAGTGTCTGCTGGCCAGACAGTCACAGTCAGGTCAGCAAGCATCAATTCCTCCACCTGCTTGGAACATCCCAGCCAACCTTTGCACTTGCTGGCTTGTTGTCATCCACTTCTCTGTATTTTCCTTTTGGCTTTGTACCTCTTCATGTCAGTATTTTTTTTCCTGAATTTTTCTCCCTGTGACACTAGGTGGTTTTACTCTTTTTTGTTTTTATTTTTGTGGGGTTTTTTTTTGTTGTTGTTGTTGGGGTTTTTTGGGTTTTTTTTTGGTTTTTTTGTTTTTGTTTTTGTGGTTTTTTGGTTTTTTAAATTTTCTTACATCACCTGGTTTTCTCTGAAATACCATCTCAGCAGCCTTTTTCTCAGTAAAACTGAGCTGAGGACTCTCAGATGTGCTGTACCAGCCTAGGCCTTGAATCAGACACCTGAAATGTTAGCTGAGCCCTTCAAGGGTTCCTTCAGTCCTTTTGTTTGCAGAAAGGGCCATTCTGTAACAAGCAGGGCAGAGCTCTTGCTTGAAGACTGAAAAACAGACATTCACAATGAATGTTAGATATATGCCCTTTTCATAAGGACATTTTTTTATTACAAAACTGAGTGAGGAGAACATTGTGGCAGAGCTACTTTGTTCCGTCTAGCAATATTGGGTTGTAAATGTTGCTGAAAACACTGGGAGAGAGCAGTGGATTTAGGGTATTAAAGCACTTGTATCACTTGTAGTGCCAGTCATGTCTATAGCCAATTCAGGAACCAAAGGGTATGAAGAATTCTGTAAAGAACTAAGATTTATCTGGTGAAGACTGCTAAAAGAAGATGATGTCCATTTCCCAAGTCCTAATAAATTTGGGTTGACAGGCTAACTGAAGAGATAGCCTTAGGGAAAAGCTTGCATTCAGGGCATGAGGTTAACTGAGGAAAAGACAAGTCTAAGACTGAGGCATATGACTTCATGGTACAAAATTTGATTTTACACAGAGCCATTCTGACAGAGAATCGGGAGCTAGAGGCCTGGTGCTATAAGATAATTTTTTAGGCTCTTTTGTGACCAAATATCTGCATGACAATGAAAAACCATTATATGAAACATAGCTTTGGGAGTAGTATATGCAATGCTTATACAGCAGCACTGAAAAATAAAGTGATAAATAAATGCAGATATAGGAGAAGTCCAAGAGGACAAGGACAAGGTTCATTAAATCTGGATATCTGGACAATTCCAGGTTATTTCCCTTCTATCACATTCATCCTTATGGCAGAGAGGCACATCTGAGAGGTCCATCTTTTGACAAAATTTAGTGCATTTTGCCAATCTGCTAATAATCAAATGCCTTTACTCATGCTAATTGTCATTATTTTCATTTTTAAGAGTTCTACCATGTGCTCAGCACAAAGCATGGTCCTAGAGTTGCAGAAATTTTCCCGAGGGAAAAGACACTAAATAGGGACAGCAAGTAGTGGAAATAGTGACTGGGTAACTGGGTAACTATTAAACACTTAATACTGTTACTAAAGTTGCTAAAATTCTTACAGGCACTCAAAGGACTGTGTCTGTGAAAGATTTAAATGAGGGAAAGAAAAGTGACGATGAATCTGAGAAGGAGCAAGTGTGTGAGCAGTGACTGGGTTGCAGCTGAGAGCTACTAGATGGAATCTGCATAATCAGCAGAGCTAGGAGAAGACCTAAGTGTAGATCTACCACCAAATGTAGACAGGAAAGAAACAAACATAGAGACCCTAGAAACTGGATATGGATATAAGGAAATAAAAATAAAATAGGTCAAAGAAATGGTACTGTGAAAAGAACATGTCAATTTAAAGTATATATTATCATGTTCATAACGAATATTGATATAGCAGTAATTTTTTGAACCATGGATTATTTCAAAAAAGTAGCCACTTCATTATGTTTTTATATAATTGAAGATGGCTAAGGCTAGATTCTGAGATTCTTAATTCGTTTAAGTACTGCCTTATTCGCATACCCTGTGCTGACTGAAGCTATATTAGCAAAAATAATAATGGCATTATTTCTGCTTACATTGGGAAATGAGCATGTTTCAGGCTGAATTGATAAAGCAAAATCTGCCCCCTTTTTGTGGCTTTAAAATCTTTAAAATTAGTTATATTTTGCACATTCATTAAAAAAAGAAAATGTATTTCTATTTCTCAATTAGCACTTCCCAAACAAATAATGTGTAGTTAGAACACTTTAAGTCCTAAGGAGGAGGATAATAGATCCTGGAGATTATATTTAAATGGTTTTTTTCAACAGAAATCTAAGCCTAAATTATATTTAATAGTCTGATACAGAGCCACATTCAGTTTGGATTTGCAAAGGATATAGTAAGTGTTAGGGGAGACAGCTGATTCAGCTGATAAACTGCATTTATTGAGACAATATTATCAGGTACTATTATTAAATATTTTTTGTGTCAATTACTAGGATGCTCACTAGTTTGGTCATTTCTATTAAAGTAGAATAATAAATACACAAGACAATTGTTTAATGACCTGAATGATAATGGTTACATCCGTGCTTTGCTTGTGCCTGAAACAAGATTTTTCAGACAACTTTATATATTAAATAGCCTCTCCTTAGTTGCATTTCCATAAAACTAGCCCATGTGAGCTGTTCTTACTTCAGATTTTTGTCAAATCATCTGCGTTTCTTGTATTTTATATACCACTTATAAAAATAGATGATCAGCTATTTTTAAATATAGATTTACAGTATACACCACTTATCTACCAGCGAAGCTCATTTTGCACTAATGAAGCAAACCTACATTAGCTATTCTAGTATCCAGAAGAGTCTGGTTTTTTCTTTCCTTTCAGTGCCTCTCTGTGCTTAAAATCTTCTTTTGCTATTTTAAAGGAACTATAAACTAAATCCCACTGGAAACAGTGTGATTATTCCTCTCATGTAGTAGCTAGGCAACTGGCAACGAGATCTTTTGCACAGATAGGAGCACTTGTCCTTTTTCTGATTTTCTGGGAAGAAGAATAAAAGGTGCCAGTGTGCAGCAGGGATTTAGCAGTAAAGTGAGCAGAGAGATGATCTTCCTGTTGAGTTACAGCCATAATAAACTTATACAGATACCTATACAAAATCTCAAGAGGGGATTTCCTAAGAGAAACAGAGAGCTGTGAGTGCCAGTTGGTCCCCTTTTTCTCAGGCTTGCAATATTATGGGACCTATTGATAGATTAGAAGCTTTAGAAAGAAATATATGTTAGAAATAAGTAAGCAAACTTTGCACATATAGGTCATCAATACTTTGGAAAAATGTTGTTGCTGTTAGTTTTCCCAGTGTCTTTTTATATTTGTTCATCTTGACTTTCTGATACCTGATATGCTCAGTTTCTAGAATGGTGCTAAGGATCTTCCTGCAAGAGCAGGAAAGAAAAGAAATTACTTATCAGTACTGAAAGAACTCAACTGTGTCATCTGAAAACATTATGTGATTTTATTATTACATTTTCAAGTAAGTAACTTCATATGTTTGTTGTATCCCAGGTACAGGAATGGCTTTGCTTAAACTGCCAGACCCAAAGGGCAATGTCAGGACAACTTGGAGACATGGGCAAGATGCCACTTCCGAAAACAGGCCCTTCACAACCAACATCCAAAGCACCTGCTCCTGCTCAGAAACGGCCTCTGCCTGCTGTCTCACATTCCCCTCAGAAGACTTCCACACCGCCCACGCCAGCAGCAGCAAAGCCGAAAGAAGAACCAGGCGTTCAGAAGGAAGCTCCAAAACTTCAGCAGGGGAGATTGGAAAAAACATTGTCAGCTGATAAAATCCAGCAAGGAATTCAAAAGGAAGATGCAAAACCTAAGCAGGGAAAACTTGTCAAGGCACCCTCAGCTGATAAAATCCAGCATGCTTCTCAGAAGGAAGATCCAAGGATTCAGCAAACAAAACTGACAAAGACAGCCTCCTATGACAGAGTTTTGCATGAAGTTCAGAAGGAGGATGAAAAACTACAAGAAGCAAAGCTGGCAAAAACATCCTCAGCTGATAAAATTTTGCATAGAGTTCAGAAGGAAGACATCAAACCTCAAGAGGCAAAGTTGGCAAAGATACCCTCAGCTGACAAAATTTTACAGGGAATTCAGAAAGAAGACCCAAAACTCCAACAGATGAAAATGGCAAAGGCACTGTCAGCTGACAAAATCCAACCTGCAGTTCATAGAGAAGGTCCAAAACTTCAGGAGGTAAAATTGCCAAAGGCAGCTTCAGTTGATAAAATTCAACATGGAATTCAGAAAGATATAAAACTTCAACATGAAAAACTTAAGAAAACTTCCTCAGTGGATAAAATCCAAGAGGAAGGTCAAAAAGAAGAAACAAAACTTCAGCGAGGGAAACTGTCAAAGACACCATCAGCAGATAAAATTCCTGCAGCAACAACTGCAGACCAAAAGAAACCCCTAAGCACATTGGAAGAAGGTAAAGAATCTCTGCTCCCAGAAAAGAGTGCACCACATCCAGAAGACAAAAAGGGAGAAATTACAGCTGAGATTAAAGACCATGTTGCTGAACAGAAAGAAGAAGTTAAAGCACCTTATAAGGGACTACAGGCTAAGGAGCAAGAAGTTGTTAAGAAAGAGGATTTGACAACTGGGATTTCACAAGAGGTTTTGAAAGCTGAAAAAGCTCAGGAAGAAGAAATTCCTGTTCAAAGAGCACCTTTGCCAGGAACCGACCACGTGGCACCAGTGCGAGAAAAAATAGTAAGTGTTTTTCTCCCTCCCACTTCCCTTTCTCCAGCTTAGAATCTGGTCCTTACAGACCTTCTCCTTCCTGCTTTACTGTTATTCTCGTTACAAAATTATTCTAAATTATAAAATCAATTACTCCCATTGAGTGAAAGTTTCACTAGTTAGTCCTCTGCTCAACATGCACATTTCAAGATTACTTGCCTGATTTTAAGTCTCATGCAATTAAGCATTGAAATTAAGGCAAAGCTCCTGTTTAATATTTTTTCCATTATTTCATATTTATTTACTTTGATCTCTAGACTCTTCAGACTTCAAAGATTAATTGTTGAAATTAGAGTATTTTCATAGTTCTCAATCCCAAAAGGGAATAATCTGAGACAGTAAGGTGTACAGTGCTTTGCAATACCAAAATGTAATATAAATTTCAGGAATACTTTGTGATGCCTGAACATGGTACATGAAAGTATGCAATCTTTACTTCTTTTTACTGTTTAATTGGCTTATCTCATATAGACAAGTATATTCAGGTAAGATTCTTGTGGGCTCTCAAGTCAAGGGAATGGGTGAGTTTGTGATAGCATGTGGTCTGTATTCAAGTCACTTTATCAGCTGAAGAGAATAACATACACAATTTATTGAGAAATGAAAAATTTGGGGGTTTTGTATCAGCACTGCAAATTAGATGGTGATTATTACATTATGAAAGTAGTATGTTATGAAAGAAAGAGTAGGTTTAGGGAAAGTGTATATTAACCTTTGCTAAAATTATGTTTTCAAATAATCCAAGTCAAAAAGGTCAAGGATTTGGTTGATTTTTTGTTTTATGTATTTCCTGGTGGTAATTAAGATATTTGGATAGAAAAATAATCTAATTCAGAAATTTTGCTTTGGAAAATACTATTTTTATAAACCAAGTCTCCTGTCTGAAATAAACCTCCCATCACATGTTCTGTTTACTGCTCTTGATCTTATCAAGATTTATGGTGTATGATTGTACTGAGGGAATCCCTGAATTATGCTTAGAGTAACATAGCCAGAAATGATGCATCTTGGACCAAACAAAAAGGAGATCTGGGAAAATCCTATTTCAAATTGTTCAGCCTTAGGAAAAAAAGATAGTCTCACCTAGTTTGTGCTTAGTAAAATTAACTCTGATTTATTTTTAATTTTTCTTTATTGAAGTACTTCACTGCTGTCTGTGCTGTTCATCAAACATTGCTAGACACAGCTCTTCCCAAGAGAGCATGTTATAAAAATGGAAGAGGTGATACCAATTTAGATATCACACATTGATTCCATTTCACTTGGTAAAAGACAACGTGTAGACATTGAAGAATATAATTTACATGTATTTCAGAGTAGAATCATATAGAGGATTTCAGCTACGCGTATTTTTAATTAGGAATGCAAGGGAAAACCTTTCAGCAGTTGATAAACTGCTGTCATATATTCAATTCTGTGGAAATGGTAGTTACTAAGTCTTCTAGCTTTCCAATAAAAGGTAAGCATCCTATTTTTCACTAAAAAAAAGAAAAAAAAGAAAAAAGCAGAAATAACCCAATAAGTCCCTGAAGAAATGAAAAGGATAAAGTTCTGATTCAGTACAAACAGTAGAATAATCCATGAAAAATCATAAAATCATAGGACGGTTTGCATTGGAAAGGACCTTAAAGATGATCACATTCCAACCCCTCTGCTATGGGCAGGGGCACCTTCCACTAGACCTGGTGGCTCCAAGCCCTATCCAGCCTGGGTTTACTCACTTCCTGAGATGGAAAATCCATATCTTCTCTAGGCAATCTATGCCAGTGATTCACCACCTTCCTAATAAAGAATTTCTTCTTAATATCTAAACTAAACTTGCCCTCATTAAGTGTGAAGCCATTTTGCCTTATCCTCTCCATACTCTTGTAAATATTCTCACTCTGTCCTTTTTGTAGGCTCCTATCAGATTCAGGAGAAATCACAGATATCAGTTGAATTCAGAGATCTGGCTGGAATCCTTAAAAAAAAAAAGTGACTTTAATATTGAAACATTTTAAAATATTTCAGTCTCAAAATGTGATTTAAGGAATCATAAAGCTTTTATTTTTCTTCTTCAAAGCATTTTTTTTCAGTAATATTTTGAAATATCTTCATAATGTTTTTAAAGAATAAACTTACTGCTCATGTTTTACAGGTCCTTTTCCTGAGAAACTGTCTCGTAATATTGACAATTGACATGTGCAGTAGCAGTTAGCTGTTCAAACAAGAAACCTAGAAATCTCAGAGGTTTAACACATGCATTTTGTCAGTATCTAATTGCCATCTTGGAATTCAGAGGGGTTGTTCAGCATATCTGTATGAACCCATTATCATGTTGTTAATTGGCCTACATTTGTAACATATTGAATATATTATATATGTACACTTATTACTACCTTATGATTACTGAGGAATGATCACAGGTTTCAGTTGTGTGACTGGGTAAATATTAATATTTTGTTGATTGGCATCATTATTCTAATATATGCCACAAAACACAGTCCAGCGAGATAGAAGAAGGAGGATAAGACTTGTCTATAAGCAATTTTTCTGGATACAAATAAAATGTTTCATTTTGAAAATAAAAAATTGAAAGGCACATTACAGAGTTTAGTCAACTGTTTCTTTTTCACTTTGTGAACCCTTTTTTTTTTATAACATAGATATCTTTGTTTTTTCTATAAACAAATGGACTTTTCAAAATTATGAGTTCCTTAGAAAACTAAAATTTCTGTCCTCTACAACAGAATAAAATCTTGGTACTAAAATGTACTTTAAAAAAAATAGGCCTTTTTTTTTTTTAGCCATATTTTTCTTTTAATAAAGTTCTGCTTTGATTTAGTAACTGATGGAACTTTTTCATAGGCTCATAGAATCATTAATGTTGGAAAAGACCTCTAAGATCATGAAGCCCAACCATTAGCTCAGCACTACCACCTTCACCACTAAAACATATCCACAGGTACCACTTTCAGATGTTTTTTGAGCCCTAAGTTTTATATTTTCAAATAAGCATAGTAAAAGTGAGGAAGAGTATGAACAAATAATATTTATTTAGCTTAAAACTTCTAATACAAAGTAGTTGTATAATGGATTGACTCTGGCATCACAGAAATGCCACTGGAATAGCACAAATATAGTTGACATTAGATCATTTTTAACATTAGAGAGTTTGCATTTGCCATTTTTAAAGTCTTATCCAGACTGCAGCTTTTATAAGTCTCCATCTTCCTCATTGCTCAAAAAGTTTCTCTCATCCATGTCTGTATTAGAGCTAAATTTGTCCAGGATTAAAAAACATACGGTAGGCAAACTCAGAGGAAATGCCGTTGAAATACTCAGAAAAGCCCAGTAATTTGACATGTACCACAATACTTCTTAATTTACAAAGAAAAAAAGTGTATTTTTAGTATAAGTGCCTTTTTTTTTTAATTCTCAGAGTTTTAAGACTTTAAAGAGTTGTGGAATATATATATGATCCTTATCAACATTGGTTTTGCAGCATTTTGTTATTCATTTAAAAATCTTATGTTTATGATATGTTTGCAAATTTAACAATGGTGCTGTCTTTGTGGATGCAATGGCCAACACCGCAGAAAATAAGTTAGCAGTCCTTTAAGTCCTTTAAGTCCTTTAACAGATGTAGCTAGTGACTATCCTAAATCTCAGACTACATGAAATAGGGAGAAAAAGCCCAGAGGCTTATTGTAAGTTACGTGCATATTCATCTCCAAACATGAGATGCAGGATAATGTTTGCATGTACCATGGTGCAGGCAGTGATACAAACAAAAATCTTAGACAATATATTCATATTTTGGTAACCTTAGAAAGAAAGTTGGGTTTTTCTCGTCCCTTTTATTTCTAGTGAGGAATGAATTCTGTCCTTATTGTAGATCTTTCTTCTCCCTACTGTACAAACAGCAGACTTTCTCATATTCAGTTTCCTGCGATTCAGAGCAGTCATTTATGTCATTCATACACTGAGGTTCAACACCAGGGTGGGCAATAGCAATATTCTTTGCCATCTCCTCTGGTTTGCTCACAGTAGGTGTTAGACATTGGACTCATCTGCAAGGAGAATGGCTGAAGCTGTTCCATGTTCTGTACTTAACTGTTCAGCTGATGCCTTCTGCCTCTGCTTTGCAGCCAACTGTATCTTGGAGAGACAGGGTCTGAGAGGTTACTCTCACTAGATGGATGCATTCTGTCCATCAGTTTCTGGAAAACCTTCTGAGCTTGAGCAATGTTTGCATTTTTAGTAGCTCATCTAAATTGATCATAGTGAGTTTTGTTGGGTATGTCTTCACAAGTATGAATATAGTGGTCATAAATGAAAAAATAACAATCAAATGTCATAGGTGAAGTTTTAGTGAGGGGCATGCTATTTAAAGAGGGAAAAATCACTTGGTTTTAATGGTACATGTATTTTTTAAACATAGCAACATAAATTCCCCTTAAACAATTTATTCTTTAATAAAGGGAACAAAAATGTGAATATAACATACATAACCTGAAATGTTTAATTATGCTTCATTGCTGACTTTTTGTAAGGGACATACATAATTCTATCCTTAAGGGCTGGAGAATACTCAAGAGTAGATTTTTCAGAATATTGAGAGCTGTAGGCTTCAAATGATGATGCCTTTCCAAAGCTGTTTTAAGTAATGCAGATTTCTCCTTGTTTATATATTAATCACAGCCTTATAATTCAAGAAGTCCTTAGAAATGTTTGTTTTCACACTGGATTTTTATTTGGAATGGGTTTTGCTGTGGCATCAGCTATTTGAATTTGCAGTATTGGTTATAATGTTCTTAAGAACAAATGTAGATTATATTCGATGTAGTATCTGATTTTGCAAATCATATAATAAATTGCTTCTGTGAAGGATGATTAATTAATAAAATATTGATTAGTATATTGCTGTAATAATAATATAAATACTTTCATACCAGTATAAATTATAAATATTAGGGTTTAAATGAAGGATTATGTTCAAAGTGATATGTCTAAAAGCAAGCACACGTAATTTAAATGTAAATTCAATCTAAACCTGACTGGGCTTAAAAAGTAATATGACTGATTAAAAAAATATTATAAACTTTGAAAATACTTGTAGTTGATAGCAACTTAACATGAGTGTAAATGTAATTTTAAATTATAATTAGTGTTCATGATAATTTTCCTAGTATATTTATTCCACAGTATTTTTAGCTACTTTTCAAATAATTATGTTAGCAATGAAGTTAATAAATCAAGCCTTTAAATAAATAGCTTTATCTGCTTCAGAAAGCACTGACTTAGATTAGCAAGACTGGTAAATACTACCTACTTCTATTACTGAGAGCCCTAACAAAAATAAAGTTCACATTATATTATTAAAATCATGAGACTTTGGGATGCTTGTTCTCAAATTGCCAGTGGATGTGGAGACAACTTCCTAAAAGTGTCAGCCCAGAGTAGAGCTAAGGTAACCTGTAATTTGGAGAGTGAACTGTGTTTTAGCCAAACAATGAGGTACTTTCAGTAAGTACAGCGCATTTCACAGCTGAGAGAAGCAGCAGTGAAACTGGTGCGGAAACACTTGTTGTAGGATATTTTTAGTATTTTTTTTATTTGTAGAAGGAGATAGAGATGCTTGTCTGTCAGAATGAGGTAGAAGGATCTGGAAGGTAGGATGACTGAGGGTGTTTAATTAGGGATGAGAAGGAAAACATTAGTTCTGATGCTCAGTCAGGAATGCCTGCGTTGTTTGCTTCCTTTAATCAGTGGCTGGCCATCATGCTTTCATCCCTGCAATTACACTGCCCTACCAGCAGCTTACTCTGCACTACCAATTTACCAAGAAACTTATTTTTTATGAGGTAATCAAAAAATATTTGTACAGTGCCTAGCTGCAGGGGACATTCCAATACGTGAGGACATTCCAAGTGCCATTAAGCCATACTTCAGTACTCTATGTATCCTATTGCATGTTGCAATGTCTAATACTTTAAGCAACAAAATTAAACCATGAGTGCAAACTTTGAGAAGAGTGACATATTTATGGACAACTATGAAATGTTGAATGGGCAAAAAAAGGAGCAGACTCTATAAATTCTGCAGACATTTGTCAAGCTTTTCAGTATAGTAGACATATAGACAGCTTTCCAATAGAGTAAATAAAATCTTCAAATAAATAAATTTCTGGGCAGCTTGTCCCATGCATATGTGATCAAATGGCAGGTTATCATTAGTAAGTGTTCTTAAAACAATTAATTTTTATATTGAAAAAAAGAAGTTCATCTTCAAACTAATTAAATCAGTTGCCAGTGTGGACAGACATGCAAAGCCTAGTTAGAGTCAATGCAAAAAAAACCAAAATTCGACAAATGTTTTTATATTATTCTAATAGCTTTGAATAACAAAATTAGTGTTCAGTCTTCATCTGAGGCATTAACTCATCCTTTAGAAAAAAGTCACATTTTTTAATTTCCAGGAGACATTAAGAATTTCTGTATAAATATATACACACGCGTTATGTATTTATTTTTTTAGGAAAAGGAGGATGACAAATCAGACACATCAAGCTCTCAGCAACAGAAAAGTCCACAAGGTCTGAGTGACACCGGGTATTCTTCTGACGGGATATCAAGTTCACTTGGTGAAATTCCAAGTCATATCCCCACTGATGAAAAGGATTTACTCAAGAAATCTAATAAAAAAGACACTATTTCACAAGAAAGTCCACCAAGCCCCTCAGATCTAGCTAAATTGGAAAGTACTGTACTCTCAATTTTAGAAGCTCAGGCAAGCACTCTTTCTGATGAAAAGTCCTCAAAAGGCAAAGAGCTTTCTGAAACATATGGTGAACAGACAAAGGATCCACTTAAAACAAAGCCTTTGCCCGTCACTCCAGAATCTTACAGTTCAGATGAGGAAGACTTAAAAGCTAGCAAAGAAGGTGAAGGAACCATTGTCAAAGAGGGCAAAGGAACTGTTTCCTCCCAGGCAGAGTACAAGGAAGAACATGAAGGCAATGACATATCACCGAGAAGACAGCAACGCTATGACTCTGTGGAAGACAGCAGTGAGAGTGAAAACTCACCTGTTCCAAGGAGAAAAAGAAGAACTAGTGTTGGTTCTTCAAGCAGTGATGAGTACAAACGAGATGACAGTCAGGGATCAGGTGATGAAGAAGACTTCATTAGAAAACAGATTATAGAGATGAGTGCTGATGAAGATGCTTCAGGTTCTGAAGATGATGAATTCATTAGAAATCAACTCAAAGAGATCAGTGCAGCTGAAAGCCAAAAGAAAGAAGAAGTGAAAAGCAAAGCCAAAGGAACAGCTGGAAAACACAGAAGAATGGCACGGAAAAGTAGTGCAGGCTATGATGAGGATGTAGGAAGAAGACATTCGTGGCACGATGACGATGATGAGACTTTTGATGAAAGCCCAGAGCCAAAATACAGGGAAAGTAAAAGTCAAGACAGTGAAGAACTTGCAGTATCTGGAGGAGGAGGCCTTCGACGTTTCAAAACAATAGAACTAAATAGTACAATAACAAACAAATATTCTGAAGTATCTGAACAACAGAAAGGTATTTTATATTTTGATGAAGAGCCTGAGCTAGAGATGGAGAGTCTTACCGATTCACCAGAAGATAGATCTAGAGGAGAAGGATCTTCTAGTTTACATGCTTCTAGTTTCACACCAGGTACATCTCCTACTTCAGTGTCATCACTTGACGAAGACAGTGACAGTAGTCCCAGTCACAAAAAACTGGGAGGGGAGAGCAAACAACAGCGCAAAGCAAGGCATCGGACACATGGTCCTCTTCTGCCCACTATTGAAGATTCTTCAGAAGAAGAAGAACTACGGGAAGAGGAAGAACTGCTAAAGGAACAAGAGAAACAACGTGAATTAGAACAGCAACAAAGAAAAAGTTCTAGCAAAAAATCTAAAAAAGACAAGGATGAACTCAGAGCCCAGAGAAGAAGGGAACGTCCAAAGACACCACCAAGTAATCTTTCTCCCATTGAAGATGCATCTCCAACAGAAGAACTACGACAGGCTGCAGAAATGGAAGAGCTGCACAGATCATCTTGTTCTGAATATTCACCCAGCATTGAGTCAGAACCTGAAGGTTTTGAAATCAGCCCAGAAAAAATAATAGAAGTGCAAAAAGTTTACAAATTGCCTACTGCCGTCTCTTTATACTCACCAACAGATGAACAACCAACTGGACTCCCAAAAGAAGAGAGTGGTCAAAAGACTCTGAAAAGTGCTGAAGAGGTATATGAGGAGATGATGCATAAGTCCAAATCATTTCAAATGTCAAATGAAAAAGATGAAGTATTTGAAAAAGAATCTTTATATGGTGGAATGCTAATAGAGGATTATATTTATGAATCTTTAGTAGAGGATACTTACAATGGAACTATTGATACTAACCTTGTTATGAGACAAGATGAGAGCAGTGACTATATACAACAGAGAGGAAAAGAGAAAAAAACAAGAGCTTCAGAACAGGTCTATGATGAACCACAGAAAATTAGTGATCTAGAGAAAGATTACTATAGTGTTGAGAGTTTACATACTATTGTGCCTCAAGAAGATATTGTTTCTAGTTCTTACATTATACCAGAAAGTCATGAAATTGTTGTGTTAGACAGCACAGTAAGTTCCACCATTGAGGAAAAGCATTTGTTAGATGCAGAAGCTGCATATGAAGAGCTTATGAAA
Organism: Acridotheres tristis; assembly: GCA_037013685.1. Lineage (NCBI taxonomy): Eukaryota > Metazoa > Chordata > Aves > Passeriformes > Sturnidae > Acridotheres > Acridotheres tristis. The sequence goes on from CM072885.1 coordinate 9,034,298, forward strand.
AGACAGAAAATGCAGCTAACCCCGGGGTCTAGTCCAACACAACCAGTTTCAGATTTCATTCCCACATCTGATACAAAGGTATCTGGTAGTGGAGAAATAGTGGATAGTACTTCTTTAACATCAAGTACTACTTCAGCAATCTCAGATGTATCACCTGTCAGTAGCACAACACTGTCTATTCCAGATGTTAAAATAACACAGCATTTTACAGCAGAGGAAATTGAAGATGAATATTTGACAGATTATGCCAGAGAAATTCAAGAAATAATTTCTCATGAAACATCAATATTGACATACTCTGAGACATCAGAAGGTGCTCCATCAGTTTTACCTTCTGATACAGCTTCCTTAACCTCATCTACATCTTCAGTTTGTACCACAGATAGTTCCTCACCTATAGATAGTACAACCACAGGTTTTGTAGGTCCAGCAGAAGGTGTAAGTAAGCCAGCAGATTCTGAAAGTGTCAGGATAGTAACACAGGTTCCCTTAACATCTGCAAAAGAATACTCTGAAGTGAGCATGCCTTATGAATGTATTGCTGGAGCCACTAAAAAACCATCTCTTGAATCAAATGCAGAGAGTGTGGAGCAAACTGCAGTTTGTTTGCCTGAAACCGTACCTTTAGTAGTGGCAACTACAGTTACAAAAACCAAGGAATATGCAGATGATACCATTACCTTTGATACCTCCAAAGCAGAGAAGGAAGCAGCTAGAAAAATTATAAGTACAGTAGAGGCTGGCAGTGTCAAAATCCACCACGAAGAGCCGCACAAAGAATTAGGTGTTGATATGAAAAGGATTGATCTGACTAATGCTGCATCTGAGCAAACACCTATATGTATAGCACCAGTACCAGTTACAGAGCCTGCATCAGAAACATCTTCTGTATTCACTCCCAGTGTTGTAAGTAAGACCAGCATGGTCTCTGTGCCTTCCTCAGCTCCTGCTGTTTCAGCCAAAGTATTCTCTCTTTTTAGAAGCTCTTCTTTGGATTCTCCTGCACATCCTTCTCCACCCCCACCTCCTCCTCCTCCTCCACCACCTCCTCCACCACCATTACCACCACCACCTATTTTACCCAAGCCAGCCATTTATCCCAAGAAGAAGTCACAGGTTAAGGCTCCAGCAGCAACAGCTCCCACAGTGGTACCTTCAGTCACAAGTGTTCCAACATTAGAGTCCACATCAGTATTAAAGGATCATGTGGTACCTATCACAAAAACATACACCCCAACACCACCTCCTGTACCACCCAAACCATCCTCCATTCCAGCAGGGCTTGTTTTCAGTCACAGGCCCCCTGAAGTAACTAAACCTCCAATTGCTCCTAAACCAGCGGTTCCTCCACTCCCAATAGCTGTTCATAAGCCAGCAGAAACACAGCCCAAGCCAGTAAGTTTGTCATTGACTTCAAGTATGACTCTGAATTTGGTATCCACAGCTGAATACAAAATACCATCTCCCACTTCCCCTTTGTCTCCACACTCTAACAAATCTTCACCAAGGTTGACAAAACCCTCACAGGAAACCTATGTTGTCATCACATTGCCATCTGAACCTGGAACTCCCACTGAAGCTATAACTAGCCAGGCTGTTACCAGCTGGCCTCTAGAAGCACCTTCTAAAGAACAAATTCCCCAACCTATGCAACCAGTTTTTACCACATCCATGAAAACTATGGATATTCAAAGTATGGCAGGTCAGAGTATGTATATTTCGGGTGCACTGCAAGCTATTCCTGTGACAACACAAGCAACTTTTGAAAAAACACCTAGTTCAAAATCAGAAGTAGTAACAACAGACATAACCAAGCCCACAGTGTCTGTGATTAAGGCTCCAGTGACTGGTTATGGTTTAGGTAGTGTTGCTATCACTATACCTCCAGAGCCACTACATATTGTAGACCAACCCAGATACAGGGAGAATGGAAGATTCCATCCTTTGGGGGATGTCATAGATCTTCGCACTTTAACTAAGATGGACATTGAAATGAGAGACAGCTGTATGGATCTCTCTGCTGTTTCCATGGATGTAAGAAGGCAAATGCCAGCAAGTGACACAGGTGCACGGCCAGTAAGTACTGTCCAGCCATCCATAATAAATCTGAGCACTGCATGTGTTGCTGATACTTCTCTGCCTGTAGTCACTGAGACTGTAACTGTAATGACCTGCACTGCCACTGTGAGCTACACCACCAGCACAGACAGCCTTGTGGATCTGGGACATGCGATGACAACGCCACTTCAGCTAACAACATCAAAACATTTTGAGCCTGCATACAGAGTAGCAGGCAGCCAGGCCTTCTCTGTAGGTAGAGATGAAGTGCCAATAAATTTATCACTAGGTACTTCAACACAGGCAGTGACATGGGCTACTACAAAGCCCGTTACTGTACCACCTGTTGGTGTTACAAATGGTTGGACTGATCTCTCCACTTCTCAGGTGCCAGCAGAGAGTGGAGCAGTTGACCTTAGCACTACAAAATCCCACAGAACAGTAGTAACAATGGATGAAACTGCTTCAGGTATGATAACAACAGTAATAGAAGATGATGAAAAGCCTGTAGATCTGACTGCGGGGAGAAGAGCTGTCTGCTGTGATATGGTTTATAAATTGCCATTTGGTAGGAGCTGTACAGCACAGCAGCCTTCTACTACACTTCCTGAAGATCGCTTTGGCTACAGAGATGACCATTATCAATATGATCGTTCAGGGTCATATGGCTACCGAGGAATTGGAGGTATGAAACCATCTATGTCTGACACAAATTTATCAGAAGCTGGACTATTTGCATACAGAAGCAAGAATAGTTTTGATTATCGAGCTGGGGCAACTGATACAGCAGTAGATCTTACTTCTGGAAGAGTAACTACAGGTCAGTATGACACAGCAGCAGATCTTTCTTTGAAATATAATTTTGATGTTCCTCACCTCATTTCAGGATAATTTTTTTATTGTTTTTCCCCTCCTTCTGTTGTTTTATTTTCTTTTGGACAGTGTGACAAATTATTCCGGATTACACGTGTTTTTCATTTCTTCATTTTACGTATGTGTTTGCACAGAGGTGCCTGCATGTGCCTGCATGTTCAGCAATGCTGTTTCCTTCACATCTAAAGTAGATCATTAACCTGAAGATTTGCATGCGGTTTCCCCTTCCCATTTATTTCATCAAGATGGGATGACTTTCAGAATCCACAAAGCAGCATTCTTTTGTGGGACTGGACTGTAACTTTGCCCTGTAATTTCAGGTGAGGTTATGGATTACTCAAGCAAGACTACAGGTCCATATCCAGAGACTCGGCAGATTTCTGGCCTTGGGCTCAGTACACCACAGTATTCCCAAGCAAGAATTGTGTCTTCTGTGGGCTCCCAGTTTGGCGTTGGAAGTGTTTTAAGATCATCCAATGGTGTTGTTTATTCTTCAGTAGCAACTCCAATCCCATCCACATTTGCCATCACCACACAACCTGGTTCTATTTTCAGTACAAGTGTCAGAGATCTACCTACTCTCCAAACAATTGACTCAGTGCCCTCTTTATCAACTTTGCAACAGACTCAACCACTCCCAAGATCATATAGTTTCTTGACAACTGTGGCAGCTGAAAAAGACAAAGCAATTACTGCCGTTGGTATGGAGACAGGGTTACCACCTCATTCTATAGAAACTATTACCACTGAGCCAACCAGCTTGATACCTGCTTTAACCACAACATCTGAAGTTTATACAGATGTAATTGATGATGAGGTTGCCCTTCTCATTGCCCCTGAAGAAGGCAAACAGCAGCAGCTTGATTTGGAGCGGGAACTTCTTGAGCTTGAGAAAATTAAGCAGCAACGCTTTGCAGAAGAGCTGGAATGGGAACGTCAGGAAATTCAAAGATTTAGAGAACAAGAAAAGTTTATGGTGCAAAAAAAGCTTGAGGAGTTGCAATCCATGAAACATCATCTCTTATTTCAGCAGGAGGAGGAGCGACAAGCTCAGTTTATGATGAGACAAGAGACATTAGCCCAGCAGCAGCTGCAGCTTGAACAATTCCAACAGCTTCAACAACAGCTCCACCAACAGTTAGAGGAGCAAAAACTTCGTCAAATATATCAGTATGGTTATGACCCTGCAGGAACTGGCTCACCACAAACTACCACAGATCAAACGCTTTTGGAAGGACAGTATGCAAGCACAGAAAATGGCCAATTTTGGCCTACTGATGACACAACTACTACAGCTTCAGGAGTGCTGGGCATTGAAATTCCCCAAAGTCAAGCGTGGTATACAGTTCAGTCTGATGGTATCACCCAATATATACCCAGGTCTGGTATCCTAAGCTCAGTTTCAGAAATGTCTCTTAAGGATATTGATGTTAGAGAGGAGAAGCAGTTGAAAAAGAGAAGTTCTATGCCAAAATTACGTGGTCCCTACGAGGAGTTTGAGGAGACCCTGGAAGAAGAGCCCCGGTGTTTCAAAAAAATAGTGGACAGTGGAGTGCAAACTGATGATGAAGATGGAGCAGAAAGAGGTTATACCAACAGGAGACGGAGAGCTAAGAAGAGTGTTGATACAAGTGTTCAGACAGATGATGAAGATCAAGAGGAATGGGATCTTTCCAGCAGATCCAGAAGGAAGCCTCGTGTAGGGAAATACAGCGAGAGCACCACTGAGGCAGACAAAGCTAAACCATTCTCCAAGGTATCTAGTATTGCAGTTCAAACAGTGGCAGAGATTTCTGTGCAAACAGAACCTGTAGGAACAATAAGAACACCTTCAATCAGGGCCCGATGGGATGCTAAGGTTGAGATCATAAAGCATATTTCAGCTCCAGAAAAGACATATAAAGGAGAAAGTCTGGGATGTCAAACAGAAACAGCATCAGACACTCAAAGTCCCCAGTATCTGTCAGCTTCATCTCCTCAGAAAGATAAAAAACGTCCAACACCATTAGAGATAGGATACTCATCCCACCTTCGTCCAGACTCCACATTACAGGTAGTCCCTTCCCCTCCCAAATCTCCCAAAGTTCTCTATTCACCCATTTCACCCGTTTCGCCAAGCAAAGTTATAGAGTCAGCATTTGTACCTTATGAAAAACCTATGACTGATGACATCAGCCCTCAGAAGATGCTGCATGCTGACATGGCCAAGGTTCCTCCATCAAGCCCAAAGGCAGCAAAGATGATGCAACGCTCTATGTCTGATCCTAAGCCCCTGAGTCCCACAGCAGAAGACAGTTCCAGAGCTCAGTTTCAGTACACTGAGGGTTTTATGGTAAGAAGTATTTGCTTGCTTTTTTTTTTTTAATATATAATATGCAATTCTACAGCTATCAGCATGAGGACAGACAACTCATTTCCAATACTTGAGTATGTAGTCTTTTTCACACCTTGCTGAAAAATCCAGAGGAATATCTATCTGCTGTCTAAAGCAATGGTTATTTCCTTCACTGCTTTGCCAGGAAAGAAGCCCATATTTCAGTCCTACTAGTATTCAGGTAGTAACACAACACTTTGTGTTTTATATGGCAATTCATTGCCAGTACAGGAGTTACTGACAATGTTTCAGAAAATTGAAGGCATTTCCTTTCTAATCATACAACATCCAGCTCTCGTGGCACAGTCTACAGTGCATTTACCTTGAAATTACTGCATGTGCCTTTTAAGAGGCAGGTAACACCAGATTTATAATTACCTTAGTTAGCTATCCTTTTTGACCCTCATGAGGTTTCTTAGCCATGTGTGATTCTATGGAAAATATTGTGTCCCAGTGTGTACATCTTTTATCTTTCCCAGACCAAAAGGTCTCATATCAAAAATCCATTTTTAATTTGTTTGTTTTGGATAAGGAGGATTATCAGGAAGTTATGCAAGTTTTGAAGGCTATTTCTTATAGGGGTCAGAGGAGGCTGACATCAGTAGGATCAAAATTTTCATTTCTGCAGTATTTCTTTTCCTTGAGAAGTAAGATTTCATATTTGGGAATCAGATTGATATTTATAAATAGGAGGAATAAAAAGTACCTTTATAATATGATATGTTCTTGGCTGTCCTTTTATCTGAGACCATTCCCTTCTGTCAGTTGATGTGTCAGTATCTTTTTGGAACTCTGGAAGAGTTGCCATTCAGCAATATTTATCTTTTATGTCCAGTTATCTGTGAATACAAGTGATTAGTACAGACTGGATAGGATAAAGAGGATTTGTCCTCTCTGTTTGATAATTTGTATTTGCTTTCAAATGCAACATTATCTGGTTATACCCTCCAAGGCTCCCACTGTAAGTAGTTCCTGCAGCTTCATGTATTTGTGCAGTATTAAATGCTTCCCATGCTGTTACTGCTTGGAAAAAAGTACTTGGAAGATTGAAGGGAAAGCCATAGTTATGGCATTGACATTCTGTATAAACATCATTTGCTAATGAATGATAAGCACAGTGGGGGAATCTAGCATGAGCACTAAAGTTTCATATAGAGAATTTGGAACAGCATCTTGAAGAGCATTGCTCATGGATTGTAAGTCTTGGGTTCTACTTAATATTGGAGAGTAGGTATAATATTGTAAAATATTTTATCATTGTAAAAAGTATAGTAAAACTATTTCTGAGAACAGATATTCAGTTCACTTATTTCACAGATACATATATATATTTAATATAAATTGTATCCTTCTATGATGGGTGATGAATTCTGTAAACAACTCATTGTTTATAAGTTTTTACAGTAGAGTTTGAACACATGCATTATTCTTTAATGAGACATGAAAACAAAGAGCTTGTACACCATTGTTTCTTTTTGTACCAACATGTTCCCTATGGTTTTGCCTGGAACCCAAACACCAATGAGCTGTATGATTTTCACTAATGGGCAGCTATCAGGCAGCAAATAGCCCATGTCTCAAAGTAGTTTCAGCCTAAATAAAGGAGTGGGACATTTTTATGGAAGGTAGGGTGAAAATCGGCAAACACAAGGAAATTTTTAATACTTCCATGGGTGTGAAGTGGACTGCACTAACTTGGCCATGCAGAAGAAGGTGAGGAAGCTGTTCTGTAAACTTCCCATGACCATCATGGACAACTTCAGCTTTGATACTATGTTAAGCATTAAGCTTGTTATACTCTGATACAGTTTTGTTCATTTTGTATTTGAGGTTCAGTTAGCTTATACTGAGATCAGGTACATGAAGTTTAAAGGAGGAAAAGGCACATGGCCAACAAGAAAGAAAATATTTACGGTGATCCTTGAAGGATGTAATCACTGACGTAATCAGCATTTGGAAATAGGGGCATAAATTGCTTTATCAGTTTCAGTTCTCAATTACTCAGTCCAGTTATATTATGAAGGAGAGTTCTACAGTACAAGATCTAAATTATCTAGTTTCCACAAGACTTACAGTATTCCCTTCAGCATGTCCATTTATTTATACCATGGGTTTAGGGCTGTATCATCTTAAAGCACAGGAAAGACTAGACAGTGATTTATTTTGTACATTTTATCACATTCAAAAGTTCCATGAAGGCATCCACACAGTGTCATTGTTGGTAAAGTATCAGCTTGTTGACATTTTTTCAACTGTACATCTTTGTTGTTAGACCCACATGGTGTTGTTATACTTAAGTTTAAATACAGGATCACTTTTGGACTATTCTTCTAAGTGTGAAAGTAAGGTACTGCCTTAACTTTGAAATAGTTTTGGCACTGGGACTGTTTTTTGATTCATTCTGTGTATGTACATTACCAACAACAGCTAACGACTTTGTTAATTCTCTGTGTACACTTTCTGCCTCCTGACTGTAGAGTTCCTAATTTCCTAGTTAAAAAATGGAAAGAGAGAAGGGGACAGTTATGTCATTCAAAAGAGTGAAGTTCAGTACAGAAAAACTTACAAAACTGCTCACTCTGAAAAAGAGAATTTACTAGAGCTGAACATAAAAGAATAAAATGGAAATGAAAGATTGATTTTCACTACCTTAAGGAAATGGAATGTGTATATGAATATTTTTTGCATGAATGAATATCCCATTACTTTTTTAATAGTTCATGAATCAGGGTTATGTCTTGGTCTGCATTCATAAACATTGCAGATGAAAAGGGTGTAGGTGAAAAGGGTGTTCATGTATTCATGTATGTATTCATGTATATGATTAACAGGTGCTTTTTTCATGACAATTGAGCAAAAAAGTTGATTCTTATACAACTGGTGGGACTAAAAGAGTAAGAATAAAACTTATCTCTTTCTAAGATTTACAATTAAATGATAACTTGTCCTTCAGACAGTGCCCTTTCATCAGTCATGAACATCTTCCAATGGAAAATGGTTTTTTACAACATTTCAGGAAAAGATATTATGGAGACTATGACTAAGATGATTAAACTATCTCTCTAGGTCTTAGAACTGTTCCTTTAAATATAATTTTCTTCTTTAATGCAGCTTGTAAAGGAAATTATTGCAACATCTTATCTAATCTAATGTAAGTGAAAGGCTGAAAAGTAACCTGGTAGCTAGTCATATAATAAAAAAATCCAGGTAGCATTACTTTCAGTGATGGCACATTAAATTTTTCAAACAACAAGCTGTGTGGTTACATTATAATTGCTCTTGCTTTTCTGTCATAGTCATTGTCTCTATGTGAACAGTGGAAAGAGTATAGATTGTGGCTTCCTATTCATCCAAACAAAAAGTATTTCTTGCCACTATGTTCCCTTTTGTAGTTCTTATGTGTTGTCCATTTGTGACACATATTAGTAATCAAGTATAGCTGAGTCAAGAAAAAATTAGGAATTGTATCTTGCCAGCACCAAAAAAAGTTGTGAAAGCCATCCATTGGAGTTGGCATTTTGCAGAGATACCAACTTTTGCTGTTTTGTGAGCTTTGTGTCCCTTGCGCTGCCTGCGGCCGTCAGCTCCCCAGCACTGATTTCATTAGACTGTCGAGTAGTCCAGCATGGTGGGGTTTAGCAGAGTGAATAGCCATAGCAGTGCTTCCCATAAGAGCACCAGGACCTGTCAGTAGAGTCTGGAAGGGAAGGTTGCAAATCATCCATTCAGCAGCAACAAAAAAATTGTGAGTACCTGTCTAACATAAATAAAGAAACAGCTTTACACCACTGCACCACAGAATCAAGTCCCATGCCAGTCACCGTCATCTTTGGCACTTGTACAGATTGCATATGTGTAATCAAAGATTTGCCTTTGGATGCAAAATGTCTGTTCAGCTAAACTGAGGCAAATTGCAGAGGATCTTGCACATGACCTGTCACACACATAAAACATCTACAGCTAAGCAATGCATAGACTCAGCAGAAGTGTTTGTATTCGTGAAACTAATGCAAAGACACATCTGTCAACAGCCTGTCAGCTTTTGGGTAGAAACTGTACATTTAAGCTTTAACACTTAGAGTAAATCCTATCAATATGTTTATTAAGAGAGACTTTTCTTGACATTTTTATCTAGTGTGATTTACCATACTTGTAAGGCAAAAATAAATCAAATCTTCATAATGTAGTAAAAAAAAAAAAAAAAAAGTAATTATTTCAAGCTAAATCCCCCCAAAATGTGTCTTTATTTACATAAGAAATGCAAGATTTCTTCTATTGCTCTATTAAGAGCAGAATTATACTGTTTTTAAGTGTGGAATTTCTTTTAGATGGCTTTCTTAATACATTAATGTGTATCATCTTCTGTGGTATTCTGAATTTTTCAACTTTAAAACTAGAAGGTTAAGACTTCATGATTTCACAGAATCATAGAATGCTGTGTGTTGGAAGGGACTTTAAAATTCACCTAATTCCAACTTCCCCTGCCACCAGGGACACCTTTCACTACACCAGGTTGCTCCAATTCCCATCTCACCTGGCCTTAAATATTTCCAGGGAGATGGGGCATCCACAACTGACTTTGACAGTGTCAGACATGCTGCACATCTGAGCACTGAAAAGGGAAAACAAGGTAGTTGTTCCCAGTAGAATTAAGACCTTCCATCCATGATGTTTTGCTTATCTATTCAGGACTAAACTGATCACCAGACTTGTAGTTCAGCAAGAAGTGCTCTCCCTGGACAATGAATAGAGAGAAAAAGGTACCTGAGAAAAATTACCCTGTTTGAAGGTGGATATTTTTATTTGCTTAGATTCCTCAGAAGCAGGGAATAGGTTCATTTCTTAATGTCATGCCAGAATGTCAGATAACATAATTCTTCTACTGTTGAAACACAAGACATGGGTATTTCCCTTGGTTTCTTGTTATCTGAGCTTAATTCCAGCTAAAATGAGTTGGCACTTTGTTATAATTTTTTTTAGTTACTTTGAAATATTCAGAAGTGATTTTTGGTTTGAGACATAGGTAGTAACATCCTTGTACTTCAAAAAGCTTGATTCAGTGACTTTAATTTTCCATTTTAGTTTTGTGATTCAGCCCAGAAAAAGGGAATAACATTTTGATTTCTGTAAAAACTATACTTCTACAAAAAGGAGGAATTATCTTTTGCAGAAACAGCTTCTATTTGGGTTTCAGTACAGATGGGTGTTGAGTGAGGAACCATCTTTGGTAGTATCTAAATTTAAAGTACAAAGGTTTTTCACCTTTGCTTCCAAGACATCCCTGGTCTGTGGTTGAATGAGAATTCTCCAGACACTGGTGGCAACTGGTCCTTTATTTTGAATGTGCATAAACCAGTCCTAAAGAATGATCTGGGAGAAGTGTGATTTGCATAATTCATATGGCTTTCATGCAGTTTCTAAATTGCACATGCAGGAATGCCTGAGAGTGTGTTAATACACTTAGCATCAGGCTAAGTCACTAGGCTGAATCATGCTGGTTCATTGCTTATGGATAGGAAATCTTGAGACTGAATTCAGATTAGCAATCCAGAGAAGATGTAGATGTTCCCCACCAATTTCTTTTTGTGCTTTAATATTGTCACATGTGGTTTTTTGTGTGCTTCAAACAAATTTACTGGGAACTGAGTTACAAAGACAATCTCTGTCGAATTTAGAAACAATTCTCAAAATCTTATCCTTGTGTAAATAATGAAATAGGACTTATCTATCTTTTCCTTTGACCATGTTGTTTTAGCTAGATTTAAGATTATTTTTTCCACCAGTGGTCTGAATTATTTACAATTTAGAGTTCTATTAACATTTCAAGCTACCGTTTCCCGTGAAGTACTTGAAATCCTTCAGAATAACATTTATGTGTCTGAAGTGAAGCATCTTTTTTCCATCTGTCAGGTCTTCCAAAGAGACACACTATCCCACATTTGGGCAACATGTCATATTAACATTATTTTCTAAAGCACATTTAACTGGGTCAGTCTTTTCAGACTGATACTTTTATATTCATTGGTTTCACATCTTCTCTATTCAACCAAGGGGCATTCATGCATAATAGAAAATTATTACAGTGTTCACTCTTTTTCCTTAACAATCTTTTATAAAGCACGAGATTTATGGTAAAGTTGACAAAGAGCCTTGGTTTTATGTCACTTGGGCCTTTTCTCACCTGCTTTCAGCTTACCCATCTTCCTCTCAATCCAGCTCTTATATAGACATTAAGGAAACCATCCCAGCCACGAATCCCATCCCTCAGTCCTTTACCTTCCATAAAGACAAAGAAAAGCAGAGGTACAATAGTATCGTTATGTTCATTTCTGCCTGCCTTGGCTAACGTGGTTATCCATTTTAAGAATAATTGGAATTTTTGGTGTGGAAATAGGTAAATATCATGTTCCTTTTTTTAAAGTAATAAGTACTGGGTATAAATTTATACAGTGGAACCAAGCAGGTACAGAAGATAGACAGAGGGGCACATACCCATGAGCAAATTTTGGCCTGCTTCAGCTCTGTTTTGCTTCAGATCTTGATCTCCTCTCAAGCCACAGATTACTGTAGTAAGCATGGATAGGAGGGTAAAAGTTCTACCAGTAGAATTGTCTGACTGAAATAAAAAAGGGGATTTCTTTCACATAATTCTGGCTTCCTGCATTTTATTCTGTCTACAGTTTTATGAGCATCTTTGACTGAAACTCTGAAAGCTACACTGATAAAATAAATGTGCATTCTCCAAAAGAGCAGAGGAACAGTATCTATAAAATCTTTGTTAGAAAGAAAGCACTGTCAGTGCTTTATTAGCAGACTGTTTGGTGCAGTAAAAGCTGAACCACAGATCAAATTAGCTGATGTAAATTGTCTGCTGTACTGTGTTTTTTTTCCAAAAGAAGGCAGTCATTGGTTTGTACTGGTGTTCCCTACTGGGATGTGAGCCTGTTTGAGGCTTTGTTTACACTTAGGACAGAGCTTCCTACTGAGTTTTCTCCTGAAGAAGGCTAATTTGTTTATAATAATTCCTAACTTATTTTTAGCATATGAGATACTAAAAATTTCAAAACTCTATATTATTTTCTTAGGAAAAAATGAAAAATATTTTCTGAGCTAGATATATCCCGTATAGTCACCCCAAAAAATAAAAGTAATAAAAGCATGACATGAAGGTAGCCCAGTAATCTTTGAGCTAGATGTGCTTGTGTTTGTAATACTCTTCACAGCATTATTAGCTTCATAAATTCATACCAGATCTCTGTATGTTTTCTTCTTATCAGTAGAAATATGGCTAGATCAGATCCTCTTGTGCTCTCAGTGTTTCAAAATGCAGTCTGCTAACAGCATCTAACAGTTTGTTTGCTTGCTTATTTCTTAGTTTTTAAATTAATAAGGCTTGCCTATGTTAGAACTAACTTTACATTGGTTCTGATTCTCAAAATCCTTCTAATCAGCCATTGTTTTTCTGATTTTTCTAATTTGTTAAGATAAACATATTGTTTTGCATATTATTGCTTCAAGATCAAATTTCATTGTTAAATATTAAGAAAAGTAGTCCTTTCTGCTGCACTTCTTTACATTCTTACTCCAACACAAAATTGTTGCTAAGCTAATTTTTTTTCAATGGTGATTTTTAAATGAAAGTTTTCTTTCCATCTGCCAGCTGGAAGGGAATATCTTAGGTCAGTATGGTCATTGTCAAACAGGAAAGCAGTTTTAAGTGTAACAGGGGCTTGTCCTAGGCTTTACTCTTTAATAATTCAATTGCAATTTAAAGTATGAAGAAATTACTCATATAGCATTTTTACATTGATATAGAAAACACAATTACTTAGGAAAACAGAACTGCAATTCAGAGCAATGTTCCAAAATTTCAATAATAATAAAGATACAACAGGTACAGAAGAAAACAAAACAAAACAAAGCAGGAATATTGCTGATTAAGCAATGGCAGTAGTGAATATGGTCCAGTGTAGTAGCAGCTGTTCAGACCTAATATGATTTTAAAATATCAAGTGTTTGCATGAAAGGTAGTGGTGTTCTTGGGAAATAGTGGCACATGGTGCCTGTGTAGGATACGTGTTGCAGTTGTTCTACCCTGCTCAGTGGCTGGTGAGACTTCAGCTTTAATACTAAATGCAGTTTAGCTCAGCACCACTGAGTAGTTAGAGGATGACATGTTTCAAAGTTGAGCATAAGAGAAAGGATAAAAGATGTAGACAATGTTGGTTAGACGTCTGAAGGATCTGGCTGTGTTGATGTAGAGAGAAGACCAATGCTGGACAAGATAAGAGTCTTTCACTTGTTAAGCATTATTTTAAATAGGACAAATATTAATCACTCTTTACATCCAGTAGAGGCACAGGATGGATTATCTCAGTCTGTGGCCTGAGATATTTAGTAGATATGAACTGTATAACTGCAATAGCACAGATGCCTTATAACTGATGCATTTTAGTGCAACTGTTACATCTGAATATTGGGAATAGCATAAAGGGAGAGATAGCCTATATGACTGATTTCCTTTCCAAGCCAAGAATATCTTGAGCACTATGAGTAATAGAATTATGTTTAAAGATGAAATTCTAAAATTAATTACAACTTCCTTTAGTATTCCTGGCTCTTCTTACACAGTATCATGAATATCTTTGTTATTAATTTGTATCAATATAGCATTTGTACATCAATACAGAATGCTCAGTAAATAAACCACTCAGATAGATATAAGGCCCTTTCTATAATATGAGTGATTGCAGTGATGCAGTCTTCATTTAAAAGATGGGAAGCTGAGACAAGCATAGTCAAATAGCCTAAATATCTCCTGTTTTGTTCCTTCCTTTCCTTAGCTGATGTGGCATCTACTCCCTATTTTATTTTTCTTTCCGTTTATCTTCTGAAGCCTGGAAATCTCTTGTGTTCTTTGGCTGACACAAAGTAGCCTACCTAGCTAACGTATGAAGGACTGAAAATAAAATGTTTAACATTAGATATTAGATATTAGATATTAGATATTAGATATTAGATATTAGATATTAGATATTAGATATTAGATATTAGATATTAGATATTAGATATTAGATATTAGATATTAGATATTGGTGTTGAAAAATCTCACCTGATCTCATCACTGTATATTCTTGTTATAATCTGCAGGCACTACTATTCCAAGGGAACAGTAGTTAATCCACTTATTTTATGGTTTTACTTTAGAATAAGATTAATCCCACTAATTTCTCAAATGACTACAGTAAGGTTCTAGATGACTGAGACTGCTTTTCATCCTATGATCTCTCCAAAAAGCCTGTCTTCTGAGTCTTGTGTTCTTATCTCCCGGTTTTTTCCTCTCAAAACAGTGAATTTCTTAATTATGTACTAGTTTCCGTTTATCGATTCTGCACAGAAAAAGTTATGATTCAGTTAAAGTTAGGTTTGTAAACTGTTTTCTAAGTGCTAAAGCTCAATTAAAGAAAAATAATAATCAATCATTAATTTAATATAACTTTCATTTAATTCACTGAAACATCTTTATAAAAAATCTTTCCACTATTTTCTGGTCTCTTCAGCATGCTTTTAAGATGAATGGCTGCTGACAGATGGGAATCATAGTGCAGAAAAACTTCTTATTTACAATACAAGGTTGGCTCTGTGATGCCAATTCAGAATTTCAGAAGCTATCCATCAACAGTCCTCAAAGCTCACTTGGAGAGAGCAAGGTTTTCATTTGTGCTTATCTTTTCAGTTCAATTTCTCAAAATAATTTTCAGTTTTATTACCAAGAAAGAGCTGAACTCTGGTAAAAAAAGTGATTTACCTGCTACAGTGTTCTGCTTAGGGAGTGGAATCCATAATGGCATGGTAAGTGCTTGCAGTCCCTGCATTTAAAATGAAGATATGTTAGAGGAATTTACAGTTAGTGCTGTGCTGCCTAAGTCAACTCTTTAGAAACTCTAAATACAGGGGTTAGTCTGTCACAGGATATGGCTTAGACATCCCTGTGAAATTTTGATGCAGAGCCTGAAATTTCTCCCTTGGTGTGAGACTGCAGAGGAAGACTGCCTTTTGGCTCTCCTTCAGAACTTCATGCATTTTGTACATCATGAATTTGAGTCTTAGTTCAGTTTCTGTTCACATTCTCCATCTGTCCGTATCTTCCCTCTAATCTCTTTGCTAAACCCTACTTCTGTTTCCCAGCTGGTCTTTCTTTGACACTCTCTCTCATCCAGTCTAAGTGGTTCCTATCAAAATACAGCTTTGATTATCTCACCTTACTCACTTTGCAAGCTGTTTGCTGATGCCAAATCCAGCTCAAGCATCAAGTGTGCTGGTGCTCTTACACTGCCTGGCAAGCCTTTTCCCTGGGGGATTATGGCCAAGCAGGCTAAATGGGCCAGCCATTAACTAAGAGTGAAGGCAGGGTTTGAAATTTAA
This sequence comes from Acridotheres tristis, assembly GCA_037013685.1. NCBI lineage: Eukaryota > Metazoa > Chordata > Aves > Passeriformes > Sturnidae > Acridotheres > Acridotheres tristis. The sequence goes on from CM072885.1 coordinate 9,050,028, forward strand.
TAACTAGTATGGGGAAAGGTCTGAAGGAAGATTATATGCTGAGGATTTCTTTAGTGTGTGTGTGGGATGAGAAGTTTAACAGGTTTGATTTCTCTAAATCTGGATAATTCCTTGATTTAGACTGTCAACAGTTGCCAGAGGTGAAAAGATAGTCAGGAAGGGTGATGGATGGAGTGAATCAAAATGAGAGTTACCCACCTAAAATTTAAGTTTAATGTAAGGAAGATTTTTCAAGACTGGCTCTTTATTTTCAGCTGCTGTATAGCATTATTAAAACACAATGACATAAGACTCAGGAATTCATGAGGTAGTTTGGAGGTAATATTTACTTCATTTACTCATTTTCTGTAACCTCCTTCATAGCTGTGATTTTGCTGTATATATACGATGTAAGGGGGCAACAGTGAAATAAAATTATGCTTCTTGTCTGAGTTGATGCTAGAAACAATTACTGTCTTTTTTTTAGAAAGGTTACTGTCTGGGTTAATCACTTACATCATATTGATGCTCCTTTTATGATTCCTAAGTTATAACAGCAGAGATATCGTGGCCTTCTAGGAAGAATGGAATGGAATGGAATGGAATGGAATGGAATGGAATGGAATGGAATGGAATGGAATGGAATGGAATGGAATGGAATGGAATGGAATGGAATGGAATGGAAGAGTTTGTTCTTTGCCCATTTGATCAGGCACACTGTAGTATAGAGAATTTTATTATAATGCCTTCATATATTTCTTTAGGCAGTAAAAGTGATTCTTTAGGCGTCTAAAAGTGATGTGACAGTGGTAGTGTAAGCTGCTCTGAGTCCTTCTGTTCTCACAGCCTGTTTGAGCATTGCTTGTCTGAGGAATGATAACCTAGGAAGAAGAAAGCATTTTCTCTTTTCTTCCTGTTTATTCATCATTTGTCCCAAAAACTCATGATGGAAAATAAGAAGTTTTGACAATGTTAGAGAAGTAGCATTTTTACCATATGCCTACACACAGACACACATGCATATATGTCAAAAAAGTAAATGGCTTTTCTGGAGGGTATTTTTATCTCAGACACACTGCAGTTATGGAACATCAAAGCTTTAATTTAATTAAAATAAATACTGAAGTCCCTAATCTTTCATTCCTTACACAGCATTGTAGCAATTTATCCATCAAGATGTTGGTGTCTATATAGTATTTTGAAAAAATTTTCTATCTAACTCCTCAGTTATTACAGATCACAGAAAAATCACATTGGAAAGGTGCTGTGGAGGTCATGCATTCCGAACTTGACCTCAAAGCTAGGCTAATTTCTAAGTCAGATCAGATGTCTACAGGACTTGCCAAGTTCAATTTTGAAAATCTCTAAGGATGGAGATTTTACTGTCTCTCTGTGCATTCTCTCCTGAGAATTCACTGCTCTTATCTCGAAGAGTGCTTCACTTCCCTTGTGCAACTTGTGCCTTTTGTCCTTCATCGTCCTTCTCTTAGAAGAGTCTGTCTGTCTTCTCAGTACTGCTTCATTTCAGAGTTGAAGACAGCAATTAGATGTTCTTTTCAAGCTCAGTTCCCTTAACCTCTCTTCTTTGACCAGACACTCTCCCTCAAGCCCTGACCATCTTACTGGGCCTACACTGGGATCTCTAAATGACATTTTTAATGCCTTATGGAGATATGAAACAGGATAGGAAGAGTTGGGGGACTCACCTATCTGAGTGATCCTTCTCTTCCAGTTAACCTTGTTGTTCTCATTATCTTGAATGCAGATACACTCGAACTGCTGTTCTGCTTCACTTCAGAAAAAAATTACATTTCCTAAAGCACTTCCTATGCAGCTTTATAAAGAAATACATAGTACAGTTCAGGAAACTAGCCTATGCTCCCCATTAACCTCTCAAACCCCATAATTAGGTTAGAGTAATTTGGGAAATTGCTGGATTTGTGGTTTTGGGTTGTTGGGTTGTTTATTTTTTTCTGCCAGAACTTCCTCAATTTTTTTCCTAGATTTTTTTTTTTTTAAATACACATAAGTTTTAAGAAATCATCGTTTCATAAAATGACTGGTATTTTTTGTGTCATTCATAGGTGATATATACATTCTAAGATACTAATATCTCAATGTCAGTCATCATTATACATAGAAAGTCTTTCATAAATATATTTTTGATTCTTAGCTCATAGATTAGAAAATACCTCTTTCCTTCCCATGTTATGGTAACTAGACTTGAAAAAAAATCCTCAAAGTCCAGTGATAGTATTCTGTAAAACCTCTCTCTGAAATACTTCTTAGAAAATATGACATAAAAACATTTCTATGTTTTATACAAATATAATAACAAGCTACAATCGAAGAATAAGTGATGTAGCACTGCCAAAACACTCATAAGTTGCATCAGAATCCCAATTTCTAGTTGGCGCTCATTAATGCAATTGGAATTTCTTAGAACATGACTTTTGCTATCTTAATGTTGTAATATTTTGCTATATTTGGGAAGATGAAAAAAAATGCTTACAACATTACTGCTAAACCCTTTGTGATCTGTTATGATGAATCCACTATGATTTCAGGTCTGAGTATTTCCATTGACTTTTGAAACCCTAGAGGCTTGTGCTTGTGTTGTAGAATCACTAAGCTGGTGTCTCATATAAAATTCTCTCACGTTAACAATACACTCCTTAATTCAGTCAGCTGTGGATCATGCCTTGAGGAAATTAATTTTTTTTTCTTTGAATTGGTAATTTCTCTATTTCAAATATAAGGAACTTTTTGTACTTTCTTTAAAACAAAATTTCTCAGTTCTGATTATTATAAAAATGTTCTCTAAATTGGCAGAATATGGGGAGCAGGAAGGAAGGCTATTCATTTAAATGACTGAAATATTAGTGCTGGAAATTTTCTAGTAGAAAATAACCTTTAAATCTGAATTTTATATTGAAGAAGTTAAAAGTTTGCATAGGAAGAAAGAAAGAGTTTTGTACAGTAGAGAAAAAAAAATAGTGGTAGTTTTTCAGCTGCTTATGGAGAGAAAGAAAAAAATAACCTGGTCATTTTCAAGTTGCAAAAATAGAAAGTGATTCTCTTGAAACATATTTTTTTCTATCTCATTTAAAAGAAAAAACAAAACAATTAAAAGAATACCTCACCAAAACCAGACAACCGTGGGTTGTTTTTTCCTTTACTACTCATTCCTACTGCAAATATTTTATAAACAACAACAATAAAAAAGAATGTTTTTATTAATGGAGAAAGATTTTCTGTTTGACTTGTTCTGGAAGCATGGACAATACAGTCAATAAAGTAAATGGTAGAATGGTGAAAATGCCAGACAGTGATAATCAGCTCCATTTGCTTCAAAGCCTGGAAGGAATTCAATATATAGAATAGTTCTGAATGTGTGCATTGAGCTGGAGATACCAGTAGAGTAGCTGAGACTCTGGAAGTCTCATTTTTGCATCAAACTTTTGATTTTTTTTTTTATTTTAGTAATTTTTAATGTCTTTCTTAACCATGTTGATATGCTATATTACAGAGACAAATTAGTAATAAATTAAGAAATAAGCTGAATCAAGAAAGGTGTCCTGCTCAAAAAAAAGTAGAAATTTGAAATAAAGTATGTTTTAACTTCAGTGTCCTAAACATTTTGTAATTATGTAATGGGGAGAAACATGTAAATGCTTTAAAATATTTCTGTGTATCTCTGATCCTTATTCCTGAAAGTCTCTGTCATCAGTTGTGAGTTTTCTGCTGAAAGTATAGGATTTCCAATAATTTAGTACTAAACTTCAAAGCATTTTTTTAAAAAGCATGTTACAAATACTTTTCCTGCAGTTCAGAATATTCAGTGTTTAAACACAATTTGGAAATCTAGTGGCCAACTGAGAACGAGCAAATTTTAATTTGTGCTTTATAATTTCTCCTGAGCTGATTATACAGAAGGAAGAATAGACATAAGAACAAGTTGAAGGTTTTCAAGTGTTTTGGTTTTTCACTTGCAGTTCAACAACTGGAAATCAGTTTCATGATGATTGAATCTGCAACACAATTTCGGATTAAAATCCATCTAATTCAGCCCTTCCCCCATGATAATGACTAAGTCATAAATTTTCAGTAAGAAATGAGATTGTCAACTGATAGAAAGTCATTTTATGTTTTCCCAAAAGAGAGCAGAGCAGATAAAGAATAAATGTTTCATCATTAATTCAGTGTTTAGTGTTTATGTGTAAAATGTTGTTCAAAGAGCACGGTAAGGAATTTTTTTTTTGCACAGTTACACACAGAGCTCCTGGGTGATGCATTCTGAGGTCAATGCCATCAGTGCCTCACCATTGGAGATCATCTTCATCACTATTCAGCAGCCTGGCTCCTGGCTGCTGGAAGTACAGCAAGGTACTAGAATGATTGCTGTGGTTTTAGAAGAGGAATCTAAAAATTAAATTATTTCATATTTCCTGAGTAAATGCAAACAGCTGGTGCTGTAAGTTTTATGAGTTCTGTAATGTTTATAGAAAGGCTCTTTTGTTTATAATCTTATCAAAGATCTATGAACATAAATATCGTCATCTGAAAATGAAGTAAAACCATATAGATGCTTGACTTAATGACTTAGAAATTATATAAAAGCAATGTTCATCATGGAAGATGACTTGATGTTCACTATCCGAGTCTTTCCAAGGCTCAAAAATCAGTGCATGATTGATGCTAAACAATATTTTTTTATCAGTGTGAGCTCAGAGGCAAATAAATGCTTGGCTAATAAATCTGAGACCCTTTAAATATTAACTTTTTGCAGGATCAAAATAGTTCAGCTAAGAGATGTTGCTTTGCTTAAATAATACACAATATTTATAGTTTAAATAATACCAATTAATACAAAAATATTCAAAATATTCAAAACATGAAGTAGATTTTCTTTTTTATCTTCTCATTTAAATCTAGGTAGTCCTAAACTGGTAACAATCTTACGATGCCCAGAGAATCAGACTTGACTCAAAACAAGACAAATTGAAATAAAATCTCTGTACCCATTGATTTTATACAGGTGAACTTATGACCAAAACTATTTTTTCTGCATCAGACACTGTCTAACACCGAGTTATTTAGTGTTTCAAGTAGGCATTCCTCATCTCTATAATGCTATTAAACATGCCATTATGGCCTGTTACTGGATGGTGACTTCCAGAATTAAACTCTTTAAAGTTTGTGTTCTTGTCTTTTCATCCTAGCTAAAGTTCTCAGTTGCACTGAGCAGTGAATGTTTAGAATAGCCATTTTCATGGTTAGCCATTTTTTCTTGTTTTCTAAGTAAGTACTAACTAGTAAGTGTTCTTGTCATGTTTATCCTGATACTCTACAGCCCTCACGTGTTCTTATTTTGTGTAATACTGTTTTCTTAAACTTTTATAGTGCTGGATCTTTGTCTCCAGAAACATTTTCTTCTGACATCTTCACCAGCTAAGAACCATTAGTTATTTCTGTCTTTTTCGAGACAGAACCAAACAAATCACACTCACACACAACAGTTCTGCTCTCAACCCATAAATACTGTCATTTCTTATCTGTAAGGGGATGTATCTGTTCTTTGGGCTGCTATAGGTCCCAGTGAGCATCAAACTATTTGAGACTTCAGAACAATCATTTGACTCTCTATTAACATCTCTGCACCCAAAACATATCAATTACATAACTGCAAAGCCTGATACTTTGTGAAGATGTCACTAATATATTCAGCAGCCATTAGTTTTCAATGGTTTGGACTAATTTTTTAGCTCTTGCTCTTCCACTGGTCTGGAATGTGCATTTGGATGATTACATATATTTCAGGGATTCATTAATTTTCTTTTCTTTTCTTTGTAAACTCTGGGTTTGCTAGGAATTTTAAAACAGTGAATAAAACACATAAAAAAACAGGGAAGGAAACCAACCCAAATCTGTCATTATCCTATGAACATCTTTTAATGATTATTTCCTATGTTTCTGTAATGAAGAAAGTTATATTGCATGTTCACAGTGATTAGTATAGTCCATATGCATATAATGAAGCAGAGCTATGTTTTATCTGGATTTTTTTTTTATTTTTTTTTTTTATGGCAGCAGTGGACAAAGAATGTTTTGGAACAAGAATAATAGGAGAACAGAAAAAGAGACAGAAGTAAAGAGCCTTTTTCCTTTTGTATATGCAGTGAATATATATCCTAGATTCCAGGCCAAATAAGAAGTTTGATTTTTATTTGTGTCTTGAAATATTGCTGTTGCATTAAATTCTGTTTCTCATGTTCCTTTTTTTTTTGGTTACATATGTAGGTTTAGAAACTGCAAATGGCACATCTTTCACATAACTGATTTTTCTGCTGCCTTATCTTTATTTTTAGCATCATTAGTGTTTAAAAGTAGTCTTTGCTAACTTTCTGTCTTCCTGTCCTGCTTGTCACAATAAGCAGAAATGGGAACAGGAAGGTCATGATTCTAAAATAGTGTAATTGCTATTAAAATAGTAGGACGAAAATTTATTAAAGGTTACTTCTTTCTTCTTCCTCTACCCTACATAGTTGCATTAAATATCACATTGTATACAGGGTTGTCATCTGATGCAATTTATCCACGAGTGGAATACTTCCTCCTCTGAAAATGAATATAGATTACAATGCTAGTAAATGAAATTTTATTTAATAATTGGTAAAATAATAAAATACAAATATTATCTCCAAATATTCCTTTAAAGATAAGAAAGAGAATGTTCTAAAAATTCGGTTTTATTCAGTTGAGCTAATTAAGACCAAGCTGAGTGCCTTGTCTGGATTTCTTTGGTAAAGAGATGGAGTTGATGTCCAATGTTGTTTTAAATACAAGTGATGAAGATTTGCAATTTCTCTTTCCCAGCTCCATGGATTAAATCTGGTGCAGTATCAACAGAGAGCAGAATACATGTAAAAGTAAACAAACAAGCAACAAAAAAAAAGTAAACTCTGAAAAAAATTATTTCCTATATTTTAAAATATTTTAAAAAAACAACAAGAAAAAGAAGACAGGTAATCTATTTCACTTTGGTGTCTATTTAAATAGATAACACAGTGAAAGCTGTTTTGCCTCAATGAGAAGAGACTCTGTTTTGTATCAGTATAGTAGACTTCTGTATGTGTTTATTCAAGTGTTAATGCTTTCTTTAAAAATTGGCTTTTGGAAGGTGGGTTGGGAGGAGAGGTTAATTTGGTTTTGTTTAATTTGTGTCACTTGGAAATGGATTTGTATAAAACTAGAAATGCCATTTTTATATGAGAATAAGAATAGGAATATGGAGTTTTGTGTGGTCTGGCTAGTATATGTTCTCACTGTAGAAAAAGTGTAATGGAAAATCCGGACATACTGTGAGTGGTTTTCACACCTCCTAAGTTTAGCCATCTGTGGCAGATGATCTACTGTGTGTTTGTTGTCAGGTTCAACTACATTTCTTTAAAAGGTGTGAGGATTACGCCTGCCCTGGGATCAACTGAGCGTATTTTAGGGGGAATTTTTATGCTTCATAAAATGAGGGATGGAGGGAGAGAGGAAAGAAAAGTTTCAGGCAGAAGAAAGTTTAAGGGAGACACTGAGAAACTGCAGAGAAGAGAGTGAAATGTACTCTCAACATGAACTGAAGGAAAAATCAGCTTGTCCAGCTGAGGCAGAGGGGCTTGTCAGAGTCTACTGCAAGACCTGAAAGCTGGTGAGTTCTTGGAATTGACTGAAGCCTGGAAGACAAGTGTCAGCAATTAAGGAGAGTTTCCCAAACTTCTTTTAGTTTCTGTTCTATTCTAGCAGTGTGTAATATTGGGACCATGGTATATAGTACCAGAGCTGAGTAAGAAATATGCTTTCCAACAACGGAATGTGTTATATTGGTAATTTTAAGGCACTTTTGGAAAGAGGGGGGGAAATTTCATGCAGACCATTCTGCAGGTGCATAGCAGTATGGATGAAGTCAGGGCTGAGCAGAAAAGACAAAAAGAAAGCTTAGCTGTGATGGCTGTAGAAAGGTCTGAATTAGGCAAGTGGGTACTTGGTGGGTTTGTCTAATCTGTGCCTTACAGAAGCAGCAACATGGCTATTGTTCCCCACATTTCACATAAATGAACTTCATTTTAGAGAAAATGGTTACTCAGGGCCCTGCTCACTCTGTCACCTTTAATCTTAGACCGGGGAAGTAAAGCATGAGTACAGAATAAAGTAAATATTGCCTGAATCATCAACTTAAACCAAACCCAGAACCTTTGATTGCTGAGGAGAAGTGTAATTTCTGAAGAATTGAAGAGGTGGTGAAATTCCTGCAGAAAACAAAAGGATTAAAGCTCTTCTTCAAGTAGATATTGTGTGAGGAGCCAAAAGCAGGAATTGAAACTGCTCTGGTTGTGATGAGTGGGAATGACCTCCTGTCTTGAGACATTTACAGGTGGAATCTGTGTTACATGCAGCTGTTTCCACAGTTGTCAAGAGAAACAGGTGTGATTATGGAGTGAGCTGAAGAAAAATTGCACTTTCTTTCAGTTCAGTAGTCTGGAGAACTAGCTCAGATTAGCTCTGCACATGATGCCTGTGCTTGGGCAGATGATCCTCACTCTTGTGAACAAACAAGGGCTGTGGCACACCATGTGGTGTCTCGTCAGCTACCATCCTGTGGAGGAAGTCTGGAGTGAAGTAGAGGCAGAAAAAGCCAAGATTTTCTCACACCATTTTTGTCTGTTTTGGTTTTTTTTCCCTTGTGAATCAAGATTGATATTTATTTTCTTTCAAAGATGAAGGGGGGTTTAGTGTTGATTGTTTCAGAATTTCTTTGTTTTGGTTTGGGGTTTTTTTTTGTTTTTTTTTTTTTTTTTTTTTTTTTGTTGTTGTTTTTTTTTTTTTAATTCTCCCTAGAATTTTGCAAAGGAGCCTGATATCTGTTAAAAACAGATGGTGCTAATTCAGCATATGCATATTATACTGATAAGTATAAACTGTTCTGAATTTTTCTCATTAGTATTTTCTGGCCAGGATTCCCAGTTAGATTGCAAAGGAAAAGACATTAAAGTACATTCTCATTTACTGGGAAAATATTCTTTATAATTCTGTAAAATTTTCCATAGATGAGATCTGCGTTTCAAACAAAATGTGTTATTCTGACTGAGGGGTATGACACATAATGATGATGAGAAACAGTGTATTATTGATTACTACTGGTGAATGAGCCTATGCTAAGGCTATTTCATTACATGCAGAAATACTTATTCCAAGGATTTTGTTATTTGAAGGTAAAGTTGGCTGATACCTTTCTCTTCTGCCACAAGTAGCTTTGCAATCAGCAAATCCCAAAGCTAACAGTTAATATTTTGGTACAATATCCTTTAATAGAGCTTGTTTAAATTAGCAGTGGCAGAATCACATTGCCTCTGTATTGAAACACATTACAAAGGTACAGTTCTTTGTTATTAATTAGCTAAATTCAAAAATGGGTCGTGTTGGAGACAGGGTTCATCATATGCAAACAATATCTGTTTCTTAATCTATCACAGGCATCATATTGTCCATCCACACCAGAGAACTTTTGATATCTTTTGACAACTTTTGATATCTTTTGATAACTTTTGATAACAGATAAAGAAGAGAAATTCTGAGTATTTTCATTTCTGTATTTACGTAAAATTATTTTTAAACTGTCAGTGAAACAACAGAGGGGAGAAAAAGAAGTAGTGACTGATAAAGGAACACAAATTATGTTGTAGTATAATGTACAATGTTATGGTATAGTACATAGTCATCATGAATCTACAGGTTTTGTCTCAATCACGTTAAGAACCTACCTCAGAGGAATTCTAATTTTGTCATTTTTATTTCTCCTTATAGTGAATCGTTCTCTTGTTCAAGTTACTGTTATTCAATACATGGACTCCTACATAGACTCTTTGTCCTCTGTTTTGTCATTTATATCATAATCTTTTGGGTTGTCAAAGTAAAATATGCTTAACAGTTCTCCTTTGCAGAAACTTTCCTGACTCATGTGGAAGACAGTGTACAGAAAAATCCATTCATTTTGTTCCTTTTTTTATTTTAAACAAAAATTGGATATATTCTTGAAAGTAATTAGCAAATGAAGATAGATTTTAATTCATAGACAAAGGGACTTTTTTTTTTTTTTTTTTTGTCCCCTTGTCTTTTAAATTCTTCATTAGGCTTTGGCCCTGGAGTAGGGCTGTAGTACTTCAGTTTTCAGAGTATGAGCTAGAGTTAATAATGAAACACAGTATTGCAACAAGGGTAAAATAGTATTTGCTTTCTGTGAAGTCCCTCAATAGATTTTAGTATACTGATATATAAATACTTGAGAATATTTAACATATCTTAGTACAAAGCATATAAAGACAAGCATTTAGGAAGCATTAGCAGGTATTGCCTGCATAGGAGCTGTATATTTCCTGTGATGTTTTCAAGCCTTTCATAGCAAAGTATGAAATCTATATTTGTCATTCAGAAAAGAAATTCTGACCATGTTCCTCTGGTTTGAGGACAGGATTTTCCCCTTCTCCTCTCCTTTCCCCCTTTCTCTTCCTTTTCCTTATTTTCCTTCTCTTCTTTCTCAGAGATTGAATGATTATGAAAATATTGAGCCCATTTGGTAAAGGTATTTCAATGCAGAAGCAGTACTCAACTAACAATTTGACTCTTTCTATTGGCTTGACAGATGCCCATTGTCTGAATAAATCTGCCAGAGATTTTTCCCCATTGCAAACTAACTGAGATACGTGTAATTCTGTATACATTTAATATAATGGAACAGTGAGTCTCTCACATAAACTGCTATCCCAGTACACCTTGCAAAGAGAAGTAATATGGTTGCAAAGATAAATAGCAAAGGATAGCAGAAGGGGAAAAGAAATTAGGAATAAAAAAGAAAATTAGTTTTGAAGGTAACGTTACTGTGAATTAACCAGAAATGTTTCCCTTTTGCATAAGACTTAAGGTGTAAAAAAACAAAAAAAAAATTACAAAAAGTGGTAAATTTACTTAGGCAAGTGGGAAAAAAGGCTGTCTTCAGTGAGCAGAAAAAGCAAACAGTATAGATATGATCTGTAGATGTAAGGTAAGGGAATTAAAATGTAAGCTTGTGAACAACGTGTATGTTCTCTAAAATGTTGTTCCAATTGCACTATTTAAATGAAAACTTCAAAACAATGGGTTTCATTTTTTTTCTTACAAACTGATTTTTCAAGGATATATTACTGTTTATTTAAACTGCTATTTCTAATTTTTAGAAATTGAGAAGGGAATTGCCCCATTACCCTTTATTAGCAAATTTGTCAGTCCTGTTCCAAATGAATCACAAATCAGTCTATGTAAAACTGTCTTGTGTGCAAACAACTAGGAGCAACTATTACATCTGCTCTCATAATGTAGATGAAATGTAGATTTAGAACCCTTTGAAAATCACAGTGTAAGGCCCACATCTGTCTTCAGCTTGCATATCAAATTTCCTTTGAATTTTTCCCTTCTCCCCTCAAGATCAAAAGAAGCATATGGGCTTTTATGTGTTTAACTGAGGATAGAAGCTGAATTCTCACGTCACGTCAGCTGTTAGGAAGTGCACTGTGCTGTTCCCCTTGCATTTGAAGTGAAAATGGCAATTTCAAACAATTTCACAGAGAAAATGAAAGGAGTAAGGGGAAGCAAAGTGCAAAAGTGTTTATCTGAGGAATTAATGACTCTGACTGACATGAAGGAAAGCAAAAAAACTGAAAAAAATATTTATTTTGAAATAGACTATTTCTAAAAATTGTGTATTGGTGTTAGCAGAAAATAAATTTATCTTTAGAGGCCTCCAAAGGAATTAAAAAAAAAAAAATCCGAGAGAAAATCAGACTGACTGGCATCTCTGTGCTGCTGTGTAGCGATTTAGAAACTAGTTTTCTGCCTGACTGCTTAGTCCCCAGAGCAACATACTTGCAGAAAAGAAAAAGACAAGAGTTACATTGAAGTAAAGCTCTGGTATATTACTCATGAAGCAAGGTATTTCAATCCTCCATACAAGGCCAAATTCAGCTAATCAAATTAATCTTCCACTACTCTTGCCAACAATGGCACACAAGCCAAGGCAGTGCTGCTTGCATGATAAGGTTTTACTATTGGTTAGAATTTGTTCAGAGCATGTATTACTCCATTCTCAGCACTGCCGATGAGACCAGCTTTTATTAAATACATGTTTCTACATATTTTCCTTACCACACACACTCATCTGCTTACCTTAACCTGATGGCTTCATTGGAGGGTTCCCACCTTCTGTGATTCTTCATTCTATAGAAATGCCCTTATGTCAGCCTTAACTTCTCAATATTCTTGCTCTAATATTCGTTAACTAGGGGTTAACAAAGGTGGTCCCTTCTCATCAGCAGTTACCACATAATAGATACTAACTCCAGAAGTGTCCGTAAAAACGTACATGAGAAACTTTCTTTGCACAGGACAAGTTACAAAACATTTTTCAGGACCTCTGCACCTATAAGAAGATGTAGTTATGGATTCCATACTTAAAATGAAGTCATCTAATACTAGTGTATTATGTTCATATCTTTATTGGGTCTCATTTGTGAGCAATTTTAAAGATACTGTTAAATTACCAAGTCCTTAATGAATGATAACAGATTTTCATGGATTCTTTGTAGTAAATTAAATGTTTAAAATGATCAATTGCCAAAATTTCTGACTGTTCTGATAAATTCTGATAAACAATGAAGAGCACATGCTGTAATACTGAGTAACGCATTCCATCCCTTTATAAGTAGAACAGCTGTCTTACAATTGCAATTTTAACTGTGTATTTTGGGACTTTGGAGGGGTTGCATTTGTGAAGGTTTTTGTTACATGAAAAATCCAAGATGTGAGAGCTGGAAACTGATCTACAGCACAGGCTTCACCTTAACAATCTGCATTGGTCCCAACCCTAGGTGATTTTTTTTCTGAATGGGACAGTAATTTCTATCCTTCCATCTCCTGACGTCTTATCTGGTGAAAAGATTTTATTCACAGTAATTTCATTAACACATTAGCATTCATCTCTCAACCTGATGCTAGTAATAAGTTTTCTGAGCAAGTTTATTGACTACATGGTCCTTGTTTGAAGAAAAAAATATTATTTGCATTGTTTTTCTGGTAGCAGAAAAACCAGAATACAGCCAAATTTCTGCTGACATTTCAAGTCTGTTGTAAGTTAGTGTCAAAGGTTTCAGAGAACCTAGCCCTGCAGAAGGTGAGTTTTGTTCTTCTGCAGTATAGAACAGGATTTTTATCATACTGCTGAGTCTCCTGGGGATTGTGGCAGTGGAGTAGTCTCATCTCTAATCCACTTTAGCTTTGCTTTTCACAGCACCACAGGCTGTAGTAGTCTGACACCACTGTGTCTATTATATACAGAGTCTAATGATGAGAAATAAGATGCTGTCATCACAATTGTAATTGGCTTCTGCAAATGCATATGTGAATACATATTGTATGCATTATTTTCAGAATTTTTCCCTACTTATACAAAAAATATTTATATAAGTGCAGGTCTGTTTTGTCAGTTCTAAAGAGGACCAAACAGGAAGCTGAAGTTTGTATTGTGATCACAGAAAATTTTAAAAGAGGAGTGAATAATAAGGGTTACATTTTTACTAATAAAATTCAAAACATGGAAGAAGTATGCAAGAGTTATATGCTAAAGTGTGAAAGCTGAGCTTCTGAGCAAATGTAACTAATATTCAAACATGGCTACCTGAGTGGAGAGCAGCGTATCATGTTCAGAAACTCATTTGAGAAGAGGACAAGAAAGATTGCATAGCTAGGGTCAAACACAATGTTTAGAGTTAGAAATTCATCATGGGTATCCTGAGCCATTCAGTCTCCCAAATTAACCTCTATAAAACAGATAAACAGCAGCAGAACATATTAGTATGTCCTAGTACTTGACTGATTCTTGTAGTGGGTCAGAATCTTGCTGGCTTTGTCAACAATGACATCAAATTAAAAGAGACAAAATTAGGTAGAAAAAGGTATTTTTAGAAAGATTAGCAAGGAACAGGATGGTCATTGCAAAGGAGTTATTCCAAAGTCACCACACAATTTTAGAGTTTACAAGCTTTTGTCTGGATGACCTCTATAAATTCAAACTCAGACAATAACTAACATCAAGACTAATGTGTATTGGCAAGGCAGAAAAAACAAGATTTTGCTAAATCTGTTTACATGCAACCTTCAGCTCAGTCTTTTGACTTCCTTACTGTGATGTTATCTTGTCACTGAACTACAAGACTGAAAAGACTTCTCCTATGTTTATTTCAAAACTTTCTTAGGCTTAAGGAGTGGTGGTGGAAGGAGAAGATAATTTGTTCCTAAATTCTTTAGTTTCTAGTATAGGAGAGAACATCTCTGTAACTTTATTTCAAGCCTGAGCTTTGGCCTTACGTTAACAAGGTCAGCTTTGCCTCAGAATCAGATCTAATTGCCACTGAGTCCACCCTGAAGGGATATCCCAGACTAGTGTACAATTATACAAGGGTCAGCAATAAAGTAATAGCATTTAGATGAGCATTGTGATAAAATAAAAAAAACCCAATAATTTACTTCTAGTTTTTGGAAGTTACACTCAACATTTAGAGTGATCATTTGCTAAACAAAAATTATTTTTAAAAATTAGTGAGGATCCTAATTTTCAGCTAAAAGTAAACTGACTAGAATTAAGGTGGAAAATGTGGTAAAATACAGTAGAAAACTTCATTGTTTATTCAGTCAGAGAGCTTGCTAAGGTGACTTGTCTGACATCTAACTTAACCTTTAACCAGTGATTGTAAGGTCTAAGAATGCCTGCTTGTATTTGATAAGTTTATGTGGTTCCAGAGTGGTCTCATGAAGGTTTCTGCCCCATCTTTCATTTGTGTACTTCAAATGTAAAATGAGCATAACATTATAAATGTGACACAATGACCAAAAATGCAGAGATAGGACTAGACAGCAAAATTACTCCTTTCCACTCCCAATTCTTTTTGATAAAGAGATTAGAATTTGGCAAAGATCAGCCCTAGCTTGCCTTTTTTTCCCATGCTCTTTAACAAATGTAAAGGAAATGCAAAAACTAATACCAGCCACTTAAAGTTGTCTGTCAAAATACTGCAGCTGAACTTTCCTTCAGTTAACTAAGACAGTTCCCAGGGAGCGTGCTCACATGATGCATGGAAAGACATGATAATGAAAACATCCAGTAACAGGAAACAGGCACACATATTATCATGGTACTGATTTTTTTTCTTGTCCCAGTATAAATCTCAAGTAAAAATAATTAAGTCTTATTTTTGTGAGAGTAGTAGCTAAAAACTAGAGGTTATCATTACTTTTTCAAAAGCAAGTGTAACATCTTCCTATAATATCTATTAGTCTAGATTTCTTCATATACAGAGAGATCTAAAAACAATTTCTTTTTTTCTTTTGTTAAAGTGCATAGTAATCTGGCACTTAGATTTATGCATCAATAACTTGAATATCATCTGAAAATATAAATTCAATAAACTATTTTAGACCTTTTAATGACTGTTTTATTAATAGCGCTTCCCAATATCAGTGACCATCTGTGACTACTTCACCATCTGTGATTCCTATTTCAGTTCAGGAGAGGGAAATAACAGTGGTATTACACTGATTTTACAATATTAAACATTAGCCAACTAGACCTACTGTAGATTATTAATTTGTCTTTGCTTATAAGTGCACACCGAGGAAGATAAAATTAGCTCCTTTGATTTGTTGGCACAACATGGGTTTGTGAAATGGCCATAGGAAGCTGAAAAGATTAAATTGCTTTTATTGAAATCTGATACATGCAAAAGTTGATGGACTTTAGATGAAGAGAATAAAACAGCTTAAATGGCACTTGAAAAGGTGGTGAATGTTTCCTTAAAGATCCATGGCACACGATGTGTTGATTATTATAATTTTTTTAAAGCTAGGTAACAGAGGACCAGCAAAAGAGAATTGTCAATACATCTTAAAAACTTACACAGTTTGTTGAGGCCATATTAAAATTAACTGGGAAAATACTGATTTATAAACTCCTACATAAGATTATTTATATCTTATCTGAATGAAGTAGCATTTATTTCAAAAGAAATGCCATTTTAAACTAAAAGCAGTTAATCCTTGCAGAAATGCTGAATTCTGTCCTTGCCTGAAGAGGCAGGAGAGTCAATTTGATCAATATTGTTTTGATTCTTCCCTTATTTAACTGGGCTAAAATGTTTTGATATGTTAGTATTAATATGTCTGCATTCTGTAATAGCTGAGCTGATTTTTCTTATGTTTCAATGTATGTGTGTAGATCAATCACTTTTCCTTTGCTAAGGCAAAATTTGTAAGAAGCTATTAGTGAGATAGGATACAATTTCAGAATCATTCATGTCCCACTTATTAATCTGTATATATTGCATGGGAGCCTAAACTTCAAAACAAAAAAACCAAAACCTAAGGTAGATAGTAGGGAGATTCACCAGGATTAATCACTCTTCTACCATTAACTGTGGGGAAGTCTGGACATCTGGACAGAATTAAATTGCTATAATTTTGCTGCTTAAATGTTTTAAAGTTTTGAACTGTGGCTTTCTAACTGCAACAAATTTTATTTATGAAAGTCTTCAGTGAACTGAAGAAAGTTTATACCAGTTTTGTAAGGAACAAGAAAATTCCCTAAAAAATATGTATATATAGCATCAGATATGAGGCAAAAATTACAAGATCATGTAAGACCTACCTGTCTTGTCACTAGGAAGTTCTGCTTTATTGTCTGGATTTCAGTACAAGTTATAGCTTATATGTATGCATTCAGTGTCTGGCTCAGAGTCATCTATTTAACTTTATATATAAATTTAAATATGAATGTGTATATAAGTACATTTATGATTATACCGATTTTTATTAAATTAAATGTTATATAAAAGGGAGGCGTATATCTATATATATTCCCCTTCCACACACATATGCATTGAATATGATTATGTATAAGTATGCAAAAATTGAAAAAAAAAACCAAACTTTTAAATTACCATTGATTCAATTTTAAGCATATAAGGTAGATTTTTTAATCTTAGGCTAAAAAAAGTCCTAGTGAGTGTCACCCTTATTTTTGCATTAGATTGCTTGTCTTTAGCAGACTGATAGCCATTTTCCTTTCTGTTTTCTGCCGCTTAATCACAGATAAAAAAATTCCTCTGTCTTAAGGAAAGTATGTGGTTAAGTTAAAAAGCTATACCCTGAAAAAAATTAAATTACTTGTGATTAATTTCCCTCCAGAATAGTAATTCAGTCTTGTTTCTTCTGTTGCAGTCAAAAGGTTCTTCAAGCATGACTCCATCCAGCACTCAAAAGAAGGTGAAGAGGACTCTGCCCAATCCACCTCCTGAGGAAGCAACAGCAGGAACTCAGTCCCCATATACTTCTGTGGGATCAGTTTCACGCAGAAGGATTTGTAGGACCACCACCATGGCCAGAGCCAAAATCCTTCAGGATATAGACAGGGAATTGGATCTGGTCGAACGTGAATCAGCCAAGCTTAGGAAGAAGCAAGCAGAGCTAGATGAGGAGGAAAAAGAAATAGATGCCAAGTTGAGATACTTGGAAATGGGCATTAATAGGAGGAAAGAAGCCCTGCTAAAAGAAAGAGAAAAGAGAGAGCGTGCCTATCTCCAAGGAGTAGCAGAAGAACGTGATTATATGTCAGACAGTGAAGTTAATAATACCAGGTCAACCAGAATAGAAACTCAGCATGGCTTGGAAAGACCACGTACTGCACCCCAGACAGAATTTAACCAGTTTATGCCACCACAAACCCAGCCAGAAACACAGTTTGCCCCTGCTACAAGCCCATATGCTCAATATCAATATTCATCTCCTGCCCTGCCAACTCAAGCACCAACTCAGTTCACACAGCAGTCACATTACCAACAACAGCAGCCTTTGTATCACCAGCAGGTTTCACCCTATCAGACCCAGACAGCATTCCAAACAGGAGCTACTATGTCCTTTACCCCACAGGCTCAACCTCCACCATCTCAACAGCCGTCATATCAACTCCCATCACAGATGATGGTGATACAGCCAAAGCCAAGACAGACTACATTATATTTGGAGCCTAAGATAACAACAAACTACGATGTAATTCGCAATCAGCCTCTCATGATAGCACCAGTTTCAACTGACAATAGTTATGCAGTTTCCCAGCTGAGCAGTAAATACTCTACCTTGGACTTAAGGATAGGACTAGACGAGAGAAACAGCATAGCAAGCAGCCCTATATCAAGCATATCTGCAGACTCGTTCTATGCAGATATAGACCACCACCATACACCCCGAAATTATGTGCTGATTGATGATATAGGAGAACTTACTAAAGGAACAGGAACTCTTGGTTCCAGTTTTAGCCTCCATGAGAAAGATCTGACCAAAACAGATCGACTTCTTCGCACAACTGAGGCCAGGAGAGCACAAGAAGTGTCAGACTTCCTAGCACCACTGCAGACTTCCTCTAGATTACATTCCTATGTTAAAGCTGATGAAGACCCAATGGAGGATCCTTATGAGCTCAAACTTCTGAAACACCAGATAAAGCAAGAGTTCCGTAGAGGTGCAGAAAGTCTTGATCATCTGGCTGGCCTGTCACAGTATTACCATGGAGAGGGCAGCTACAGGCATTTTCCAAAATCTGAGAAATACAGCATAGGTAGGCTTACTCTTGAGAAACAGGCTGCTAAGCAGCTCCCAGCAGCCCTCCTTTACCAGAAGCAGTCAAAACACAAGAAAGCCTTGATAGACCCCAAATTAACAAAGTTTTCACCTATCCAAGAAAGCAGAGACCTTGAGCCTGACTATTCAAGCTATATGACTTCTAGCACTTCAACACTTGGGGGAATTACTACTAGGGCAAGGCTTCTACAGGATGATATCACTTATGGCCTTAGAAAAAACATCAGTGACCAACAGAAGTACATGGGGCCACCACTGACGTCATCCATTGGAGCAGGCCTTGGGACTGCACTAGGTCCAACAATGAGATCCGCACTACAGGACGAAGCAGATAAGTCTTATAGCAGTGGTAGTAGATCTAGGCCCTCATCTAGGCCCTCCTCAGTGTATGGGCTTGATTTGTCATTGAAAAGGGATTCTTCCAGTTCTTCTTTAAGACTAAAAGCCCAAGAAGCTGAACCTTTAGATGTTTCCTTTAGCCATGCAGCACCTTCTGGAAGAACTAAACCCACCAGTCTACCTATTAGCCAAAGCAGGGGAAGGATCCCAATAGTAGCCCAGAACTCAGAGGAGGAGAGCCCACTAAGTCCTGTTGGACAGCCAATGGGAATGGCAAGAGCAGCAGCTGGACCCTTGCCACCCATATCTGCAGATACCAGGGACCAGTTTGGATCGAGCCATTCATTACCTGAGGTCCAGCAGCATATGAGGGAGGAGTCACGGACTCGAGGCTATGATCGAGATATAGCCTTCATCATGGATGACTTCCAGCATGCCATGTCAGACAGTGAAGGTAAATTAGGCCTCAGACTGGTATCTTACTATCACAACGCAAATCCTCATTTCTATGCATGTGTCTGATTTTTGTTACACTTCAAAGACTTGTTCCTTTTCTGTTCCTTGGTGCATCTTCTGTGTATCTGCATTTTTGGGGTTTCTTTGTTTTGTCTTATTTGAATATATTTTTTTACCCTAACAGTTTCTGGATGGTGTTAAGCTACTATAGCATGCTACTATGTTGTTGTTGATTTGCTTTCCTTTTGGTTTGCTTGCGCATTTTCCTTTTCACTTGTTTATGTCTACTTTTCAGTGATACTGTGTAGAACATTCCATGTACAATACAGACTCTACCATCAGTCTTTATGTGCAGCTCTCTCCAGTGACTGCGAATCATTGAACTTACTTGCAATAGTTTTTGTTGGGATTTGGAAATAATCTCCCAAATCTCTAAAAAACTCCAGTAATTTTATGTGCATGAAATTTCATGATAGAACTCAAAAAATGATAATTCCATCTCCCGATGCACCAATTTAGATCCGTGTTTATATAGAAATAGTCTGTTCATTAAGTACATATTATATGTTAGAACCATACCGAGCTTAACGTGATAGCAAAATAACGTTCTGCATATGGTTTGTTGAAAACATCCTGTCATGTGGACTTCTGTGCATTCAGAATTGTGATTATGTAAGATAATTTCTCATTTGAATGGTGCAAGACAATCACATCCTTCAATAAACTTACATAAAGTATTTTACTTCTGTTGATGGGTTATACAGTGTAGCTGGTTTTATATGCACCCCATACACGTCTGCCAAATAAGCACAAGAGTTTACTCACTGAAGTTCATGAAAGGAACCTTTCTGATGTATTTTAAATAATGGAATTAAAAATGCTGCTTCTGAATAAGTACAGAAGAATGTTAAAGCTGATGTTGAGTACTTGATAATTGCAAATTATGTATCAGTTTTGTTTGAGTCAGTTCAGGCTTAATATATTCAAAATTGTTTAAAAATCATAAAGACAGTTTGAAGGCAAATGAAATTAATATGTTCAAAATTGTATGCGCTCCCTTAACTTTTTCTTATGTGTATTTACTGCACAATAAAAGAGACTTTGCATGCGCTCTATTGTCTGTAAATGGCAATGATTGTCTCAAAAGACACATTTGCATGATTATGAAGTAGTATGGTTTATTTTTCACATTTCTACTAACCTCCGTTCATTATTGCATTACTGGTTTTTTACACATGCTGAATCTTTCATAAGCATTAGAAAAAAATTATCTATTTGCCTTTCTCATACTTCATACTAAGGAATTTGTTCTGTAAGTTTTTCTTCATATTTCTTAGATATTTATAACCCCCTCATGAACTCTGTGTTTCAGAAGAGACTCAGGGCCATCTGCTTTTTTGATATTTATCAGAAGTTTAACTGGTTTTATTGTCCTTCAATTCTTAGCATACAGAGTCCTATAATTAAATCTGAAAGCAGTTGAGAGGACTTCCCCAAGTTGCAACTCATATCATTCTTCCTAAATAAGTAGATGCTATCTTGTCTCTTCTCAGCTTGTGACTTTTACGGGTCATTCTAGAGTCACATTGTGAAAGATACAGGACTTTTCATCCTGAAAGCTAAGGAGAACCAACCTGGACTGAAAAAATCCAATTTGCTGCTATTCTACCTCATATGAACAGATCATAGGGAATTAAATATCTGCCCTACAGTGCATCATATTTCCCATATATATTTGTAGAAGACATACATGTAACACTTCAACTTGAACATGTCTCAGTTTAAAATCAGTCATTGATTAGTTAGACCCTTTCAGCAGTATTATAATTCAATTCACATATTCTGTATTAGATAGATATGTCACTCAGGGCTTCCCCTTTAAGCAGTCCTTTTCTAATTTCTATCAAATTTTGTCTTCACAAATAGCCTATTTCTTGGGAAACCAAAGCACTTCATGACGTTATGTTCAAATGTGAAGTCTAATAGCAAGTAACCTGTATTGAAAATAATTCATATAACTTGGATGTGAGATAAAAAGTGTTCAAAAGAAGCAATTACATTTCTACAGAGAGTTATGGCCTTCTTTTTTAGGGACTGCACTCTTCTCTGTAGTTATCTGATGCCCTTACAGTGGACAGCTATTCTGGCATGTTTCATCCAACCTTTTACCACAATTTGCTTTTCAGCTGCTCTTTATTTTAAGCAAATGCTGCATGGTCTTGATGAGATTTCATTAAAAGAAATCAATCTTAATCACTGTCTTAGGAAAACTCTTCTTGTGCTACAGCTTGATATATCATCTTAAGAGACTTTAAAAAATTAAGTTAAAATGTCAAATTTAAATTACTTTTCTTTGGTTCGAACTTGGAGACATGCTTGACTTACTGTTCATTTTCTATAAGTGACATCCCATAACAAATACTAGAAGAGAACACAAATGGGACTTTGAGTCCAAACCTTCTATTTTTCACATAGTACATAAGTATTGTACTATGTATATTTTTCCCGTAAGTACATACTTTAACAAATCTTAAAACCATGCTTCAGGACATAAGTAGTGCTTACGCTGGGATTTCAAACTTCAAACAGGTTAGAAAAGTAGCCTTAGTACCAAAAGAGCCCAATGTCCAGAGCTGCCCATTGAAAATAAACAGCATTTTGAGATCTTGAAACACCTGGAATTTTCTTAGGGTTCCCAGTACCATGAAAATTCTGATCCAGCAAATAGTTCTCTGTCAACCCCACAGCTGCCACTTCCCATACATTATTAAGTATGCTGAAGATAATAATTTTCAAGAACGCTGAGGCTAGTACTCCATTTTATGAATATTAATAGCCCTTGCTGTTCAAAAGGTATAAAATGTACCTTTTCTCACCTCAAGTATTATTTTTCTTTTCTATGCTAATTTGGCAATTCTTCAACAGAGTTTAGAAGTCTAAAATTGAGATATCAAGACATCAAGATATCAGAGTGATCACTGTTACTTCTCTGATTGAGTTTCTTGAATCCCACAGCCTGGAGTTTAATCTCACCTGGTTAATCTGTTTGGGTGGAACCATCTGGCTGCATTCTGTTAGCCTTAGAATAAAAGGATGGCTTCTCTAAGACTGTCAGTGGTTCATCTTGACTGTTGTCAGGTTTCCAGCTCTGACAAATCCCATCTGTGCAAGCCAAAACCAATGGGGTGTGTGTGTATGTGTGAGTGGGGGGGGGGGTGTGTGTGTCTGTAAACACATACATTTATAACTTCTTAAATTTCAATAAAGTACACACCTTGATCACAGTTTGGAAAAAAAAAAAAAAAGTAGGCTGAATGTATAGAATTCTACACTTTCAAGAGAAGTAATCCAGGAAAAGTTATATCAACTGAGGCAGGAGGAAAAAAAAAAACAAAAAAAAATCGTTCTTTCATCTGCTCAGATGATGGCACAGATTGTGATAGCCAGCATTAGCATCTGGGGTCAAGAACATGTATTAAGTTCTTCATGCAAGCTTCAGAAAGAAGTTCTGTCAGGACGAGTGTGAATGAATCTGCTTTGTGCAGGTACTGGCCAGACAGCAGAAATGTGTAAAACATGAAATATTTGCATGCTGGATCATAATGGTTTATTGATAGCAGTTAATTAAGAACTAATCAGTAGCAAGATAAGCATCAGCTTTTAGTGATGTTTCTGGTAATTCATATATGCTTATCTAAATAATAATAAATAAACCATTTGATGTTGGGTAAGTTTGTGCACAGTCATGAAGGAAGAGACTGCATAATATCTGAATCAAGATTTAAAATTTTCTGAAGGCTTAATATAATATAGAATGCAAAACCATTGCCACATACAATGTATTCTTTTCAAAAAAATCATTCATATATGCTATTCATCTTTTCAGAAAATTTTAAGAAATTAGTAATGAGAAAAACACAACTTCCTTTTTTCCCATTAAATTTTTTTAAAAATTATTTCTTAAACCAAATAGATGTTTACTTTCATGACTAAATAGGAAAGATTATTAACACTACCATTTTTCCTTTTAAATTCTTTTTTGTGTCATGTTCATTCACTCTTGTTAGTGTAGCAAAAAGTGATCTTATTTAAGGTTTGCAATTCCTTATGGTTTTGCTGAAACGAAGATTGTCTTCCTTTGACTTCCAAATTTACCTTGCTTAATAAAACATAAAATTCTAACTTGCCTTACATTCTACATTGTATTACCTGGACAATGCATTGGTTTACACTGATTGGCAACATAGAAGAAAACAGGACATGATTCTGATCCCAATGGATTGACACCTATGTGAGTTGACCCAATAGTCAAGTAAGCATAAATATATGCATTTGCAAAACTGATTTCAGTGAAATGATGTTATTTAATCCCCAAAAGATGCCTAAATACAACATTTACTGTTGCAAACAGAATATTAGTCTTGTAGAATTTTTCGCGGAATAATCCATACACAAAGGTTCATACTGCAAAATCGGGGGATGGAATTAAAAATGACAACACCTATAATATTTCTGCTTAGAACTTCAGTTAGATAGATTGGTTTCCTGTCGTCTTTGATTTGGTTTGATATCAATTTCATAAAGAGGTTATAATTTTCTTATATGTAGTTCTAGATTATTTCCAAATATTTTGAACAATATTCAGTTCAGAAATTTGGAAATTAGTGGACTTTGCATTTTGAAGGTTGGTTATTTTGGGTTTTGATTTGGATTTTCTGAGTTTGTGGTTTTTTCCTAGTCTGCTTCAAAATAACTAATATGACTAAATTTTGCTCAGCAAACATTTTAGAGATATGTGAAATCTGCAGTGTATTTCTTAGCTGCCCGAATGAAGAAGTGGATATAGCACTCGGTAGATTTCTTCTGTATTTAATATCCACATTTCTAACATAAACAGAATCTTCTCCCTTTGCTGTCTCACAGCTAAATAATGCTCAAGTTCAATGTCTCAAGTCTCACCTCTAACTTTGCTTTAGCTGCATGGCCAATTAGTAACCACTCTGCATGTTTGCTATGCCCAATGCACATTCTTGCCCTTTGCCCAGCACTGGACCAGAGCATTTGACCTGTCCTTGGTTTTCAAAGCCTATCATCTCCGTCGGGAAGAAACAGATTGGTTTGACAAGCCCAGAGAGCCTCGTTTGGAGAATGGACACATCCTTGACAGAAGGCTGCCAGAGAAGCTGCCACACTCTCGACCACTAAGTCAACACCAAGATCAAGTAAGCTGCCAAATAAGACGTACCTCTAGTTTTATAAATGATTGATAATTTAATCATAGAGTCCAACAGTTCCCATAGGACCTACAGGAGTACACAAAATCCAGCTGTAGTGCTGTTGAACCTGTATTCATCATCAACATTTGATGATGAAATTAGATTAACTTTCCTCTACAATTCAGTATTAATTTTGCAGGTTGTCTTTTGACTTTTGAAATATAACTGAAAATATACCTTAAGTATTTCTATTGATGGGAAAAAAAAGAAAGAAAGAAAACAGTTAGTCTAATTTTCTCTTACCAGCTTTATCCCATCCCAATTCATACCCCTTCTTTTAGTAGTGGAAGGAAAATAATTCCTTTATCCCGTTGACATTTTTTCTACTTTCAGTTGGTGAGTATAATCTCAGAAGTCTGTGATTAATTATTTAATAAATCAGCAAGATTTTATCTGTCTAGTACTTAGAATATTTCATTTATTCGAGAGAGAAAGAAAATTACCACAGTCTGCTTTTCAAGCTTGCCAACTTGGAAATCTTGTTTACCTTAGTGTACCATACCATTTCCACTATTTAATAGCAAAGTTTATGTTTTTCAAATCTCTAAAGTCTTCAATTGCTTGTTTCAGTTGTCATTTTTACTGATTGATTTAGGTTATATCTGTATATATTCTTATGTTTTGATTTAGATTACATTTTTACATGAGATCCAATGAATGCAATGACTGCATTTCCTCAAGACAAGAGGAAATAACCTCAAATTGCTCCAGAGGAGGTTTAGATTAGATATTAGTAAAATTCTCTTCCTGGAAAGGGTGGTCAAGAATTGGAACAGGCTGCCCAGGGAAATGATGGAGTCATCATCCCTGGAAGTGCTCAAGAAACGTGGATATGGCACTTCAGGACATGGTCTGTGGTGAACATGGTGGTGATACTGGGTTGACAGCTGGGTTTTATCATCTTAGAAGTCTTTTCCAACCTTCACAATTCTGTGATTCTGAGAGAAGGTATTGCATGGCCCCTTTGTGATACTTAATAGCTTATATTGCCCACATTAATTCCTCAGTTACATACAAAACAGGAATATCTGACTGTCATGCAGCCTTTAAGAGTCTTATGCTGGTGAGCATTTTCACTGACATTTGACAATCAAATGCAGGTTTTATGAAACAACAATGTAGTTGTTTACGAAGTAAGTGTTAAAGTGTGTCACAATACAAGCTGTCATTTATTTTTTTCCTTCCTTTTCTATCTCTAGCATATATTGAGATCTACACACCCTAGGTTGTACTGAGCCTACTCATTTTTTTGTTGAAAAAAAGTCTTTACATGATATAATTCTTATAGCAATCCAAATAGATCTATGATTCTATGAATCAACTGAATTGCAAGATAAAGCATGTTTTTGACTCTTAGCAGCTTTTAATATCACTGGCAATAGTTTAAAAAAAGTCTCTCTGAGCACTTTAATTCTCATAAGAAACGTTTATTATTCAAAGCATACAAAATTGTATTTTACCACTACAGCTTTCTGAGGTAAAATTGAAAATTTCCCTGAAAATCAGGCTTTTCCAAAAAAATTACTGCAAATCCTGAGCTTTGTGATAAGGAGGCAGTTAGTAAAAGTAACTTCTAGAGCTCCAGAACTTTTGTCCTGGGAAACACTTCCAAGGCAAGGTCTTAGTCACAGAGATCTGATCTTTGCTGTTTCTCTCATATAAATAGCACTACACTAGCACTGGTTGAAAAATTTTGTTCAATTTTTTCAGCAGGAAGATTAAAGGGCCTAAGAATTCTTGTTTCTTCTTGGATATTTCCAAGAAGAAAACATGTATTTTTTTCTCCCTCAAGCTGTTGTGATATCCCCATACTTTTATGGAAATAGAGATACAGCATTAAAATCTTCCCAGAGGCATTTTTTAAAGTTTTGTGAAATATGGGGTGTAAATTTGAGAGTGAGCATGTTCTAAATAATTCTGTCTGATGCCATGTAAAGCCTCCGCAGAAGGGATGTGTGAGGAGAAGCTTTACAACAGTTCCTTCTTCTTCTGTTTCCATCCAGGGTAGCTACTGTCAGTCACACACCAGTACAAAAAAGTATCAGTGACTCTGCAGAAGGGAGAAATGCCAGGTCTCACCAAGTCCACATCATCTCGTAATCAAAATGTTACTCAGAGATTGTGTACGTCAAGTGTCTTCTGTGAACATTTGTTTAAGCTAACTTAAAAACAAATATATTTTCAGACACATCCAGAAATTAAATTGCTTTGTGACAAGATAAAAACGGCCAGGGATATTTTTTAAAAGTTTCATTAGCTCCACAATGGTGAAGGCAAATAAACCATATCAGGCCAATGAGAGTGGTGAGACAAAGTAACCATTCTCTAAGGGCTTTTTCAGCCCTGTGTGTAACAAAAGGATTACTGAATTAATTGTACCATGCTGCCTGTCTCCTGTATCCACATCTCAGTCCTGCACAAGAACCTGTAGTATTTAAGTATAATGTACTCTAGAGACAAAAATGGCAAGTCATTCTCCACCCAGAAGCCTCTGAACATATCCACCCTTCCCCAGAGCTTCCTTTGCTGCAGATGATTTCCTGAAATCGGTTAGGAGGGAAGGTTCCTGGTTAACACAGGAATTAATCCATTACAGCTCCCTTAATATCCTTTACTGAACTCAAACCAGTCACAGAAAGAATAATTTGCATCTGCTGCATTACTGCATTACTGCTTGTAATGTATCAGTACTTCCAAGTACACTTATTGGCTCTAAATTTGCTATTTTTATGATCTCCTGTTTCAATAAATTAAAATATTTTTATGACCACTACAACATGTGTATTCCAGAAGATTCTGATTCACATGTGTGAAACATCAGTTTTCTTACTAGATGAAATATGAAGTGCTTGATTACATCCCAGAGAGCCTGTACAACCAAAAGGAATAAATAAAGCACAACCCTGACCTTTTGAAGCAAGAATGCAGAGGAGTGACAACCCTGAACCTCCAGGCTTCCACGGATTTCTTATAACCTAGCAGATTGAGCTCACACACTGTATTATAAATATTAAAATACATTTGTTTCTGTAACTTCTGTGGTACTATTTAATATTCTGAAACCACATTAAATTGCAGTTCAGTTGAATGTCTTAATAGCCATTTCCCAATGTAATGATTCTGGACTGCTTCCCTGAGGAGGGTAAAACCTGATCAATGCATAATCTATCGTAGAATTCCCACTGATCACTGTCAAGGTCAACAGTTTGCTTAGTCACTGCCAGTTCACCAGCAACTTCTTTAAACCTCCAGACATCAAGAATTTTTTTTCTTATTATTTTCTGTGAAAATTATTTGCATATCCTGAACTAAACTGGCTGTTACAAACAGTTTGGGAAAGAATGGTAGGAGGAGGAGCTAGGGCAGTAAAAGTTCATGACAAGGGCATGGACAGTGAGAGTATGTTAAGAGGCTATAAGTAGTTTTCCAGTGAGGGGTCTTAAATACTTCCAGTCATCATAGGTGAGTCTTTTTAAGACCTAAGTGAATAATAAAATCCTAAACTCCTCATAATACCATTATATTGTCGTCAGTTCACTTAGGCAGCAGCTTTCTAATCACAAAAAGAAGGCAAGAGTCCTAGATATGAAACCTCTTGAATGCAATCCCCTATTTCTAAACACTCTAAACAGTTATATGCTTTTCTCTTCATTCATGGTCACTACAATTTTCTTGACATTTAAGTCAAGCCTTTTTAGGGGCAGTTAGGTATTTAGAAATCATGAAAAAAATGGTCATAAGGTGGGCATTGAGGCTAAAATGAGAAAATACCATTTATTGCAGAGATGCAGAAGGCTACCTGCTAACTTTTGTTAACATTTTTGAAGTGCATCTACTTAGTTTTGATTGTTTTCCAACAAGCAAGGAGAATTTATTTTAAAGTGTAGTAAACTTTTTTTGTTTTGTTATGACTTGGGGGGGCATTTTGTGATTAAGATTCTCTGGAAATATGATGAGAAATGGGAGATTTCCGACTTTAGTGTATTTGTTAAAATATTTAATCTAACGAGTGGATTGTTAGCCACCCCCTCACTGTAATTCACAAAGGAATTTCGCTGGCAGTGCCTCATTTCTTAGTCACTCAGAAATATTTTTCTCTATGCATGCCAGAATGACTTCTGGAGGAAAGGTCAGTGTTGAATTTACCTAATTGCAGAAGAAAACGAAACTCACTTTGCAATTTATTAATGAGCAGGAACATTGTATTTGTTAAGTTCTTATTGAGTGTGTCTTTTGCAAATTGTCTCCATCACTGGGGATCTATTAGAAGAAAGAACTTTCCACCTTGAGAATTTCTAGTGAGCTCGACATTTGTGCCCTGCACAGAGGGAATTTAGAGGTTCAAAGGGGCACAATTACCACAGCTGGGAAAATTCTTGGTACCAGCTTGCACAGGCCTTGTGTACTCATGTAAGTACCTCTGGTATTCAGAAATTGGGATGGATACTCCCTAACCCACCACCTTGAGCATCCACCATCTTGTTCCTGGACACCTACCTCAGGTAACGTTTCCCTTGAAAATGTTATTTCCCAGAGGATAACAACCAGATGTAGCTGCTGAGAGTCACCTTATCAGGCCCTGTCTAACCCCAGTGGAAGGGGAGATGCAGCAACATTTAAAACCAGGAACAGCTATGACTTTGGTGATCCAATCCCAAGATAAGTTGATTTATTATAGGTGTGGCTATGGCCTAGAATAAATATTAAAATACAATAAATAAATTTTATTTCTTAAATACAGCACTGGGGAAATCTTTTCTTCTTGATTATCCTCTTTAACTTATAATATTGCCTTTTATGAGTCTTCCATAGTGTTTGTTTATCAGACAAAACACTTGAAGACAATGAATGGGAAATTAAATGCATTTTTAAACTCATCTTCTGTATCAGTCTTAGAAATTCTCTGCACAATTATTTCCCATTCATTCCATTTTTGGAGGGCCTTTGAGCTGACTCATAACATGAAACACGTGGCCAGAGCTTATATTTCCTGAGGAAGAGGATGATGCTCCAGTTCTGAACTACAAAGCAAGTGTATTGAATGCTCCCAAAGAGGTGAGGAAGGATCTTCATGACAGGGACAGATGGCACAAATCTCTGAGGTTTGCAAAAGATAAGTGGGATCAAGTCAACTTTTGTCCTGTGACCTAAATCTGGCCTTGTGGACTTAGATGCTCTCGACTCCTGCAGCTGTGCAGTGGAAGGATGGCCCCTCTGCACCACACTGGATTTGACTGTCACGGCTGTGTGGCTTCAGTGGGGTCCCTCTCTGTCTTCACTGGGGAAACTGGGAGAAGAGTCAGCTAGAAGGGATTCCTGGCAGGTATTCAGGTGAATACTTTTGTGGATGTAAGATGTGAACTATTGGAAACACAAAATAATTTTCTACAAGTTTTAAAATATTCTAGTAAATTTTCAGATAAATTTTCAGATAAATTTCAGAATAACGTGTGTATTACAGATTGTCAAATATTGTAGTAAATTTCAGATAAATATGCTCACTAATGATTAAAGCAAAACATCAAGAACAGTGTAATTGTTCTTGGTATTATCTGTTTACAGTAACTACTTCTTTTTCCTGTTTGTTCTGCCACTTTCAGAAATGTACTGGTCTGAGAGTAAAAGCCTAATGGCATGTTCCCTTTAAGTACTGATTCCCACCAACAATAAAATAATAATATACTACCCTGGACACTAATAAAATTCAATGCTTTTATTTAGACCTATATGAATCACAAAGATTTATTCTTCACATAAAATTCTGGAAGTAATGAGGAAGTAATAGGCTAAAGAAGGAGACAGTCTATATTTTCTGATATCCTTGTTAGCAGTCGTGTACAATATAGTGTTGAATATTCCTGGATTTTTTGGTTTGGTTTGGTTTTTATTTAAAAATGAAAGACGATAGAGCAAGTAAAACAATATGAAGTTTAGGAGCTGCAGCATTCCTCAGTTAAATTGAATTACTCCCACCAAAATGGATCCCATATAAGGATCTATTCAAATGTGTTCGTACACTTCTTGTAAACAGCAATATTTCGTATTTTTTTATTTAATTCATAATAACATTAGATGCATTCTCTCAGATTTTATCCAATTTCATGTAAGCTACCTGTGACAAATGCATCACTTTTATTGTTATATAAAACTCGCTGAATTTCTGACAGTGAACATAGCACTCTCCCTATCATTAATGAGTGTGGAAGCCTCATGGAACTTTATACACTCCTGGTAGTACTAGAATCTATATTTTGACAAAATCTCATTATAAATTCAAATGTCTGCCTGATCTCATGTTCTTATTTATTCTGGAGTACAAATCCATGATATCCTTTATGTCTGACATTAATTACAGTCAATATTTCTCTCACTGTGTTATGGGAGGATTTGAGTGTTCTAGATGCAATATCATTCACTGTATAAGTAACTGACTTATTACAACAGATGTATAAACTCTTTTGTTTACTGTGGGACAGAGCTAAGCAAGTCCCTTGTCTTCTCTATTTCCCTTCCCGTCATTTATGTGTGCTATCCATTAACTTCATAAACTCTCCAGGGCGGAACTAGGTTTGAAGTGCTTGGCTCAGGAGGAGCTTAATCCCTTTAAATGCTACTTAAATATAAATAATAGTAATAAACTCTTGGCAGCAGGCTGCTGATATCCTCAAGCTGCTGCATTACCATGCTGAGTAATACTGTCCCCTTGGCTCCTTGAGGCTGCTCCCTGAGCTCCCATCCTGGGCCAGGCACAGACATGCTCCCTCCTCCTGGGCCGGGTGCATCACCAGGAACCAACACGCTGAGGCAGAGAAGTGATGGGTTCAGCTTTGCTACCAAAAGACCAAAACTGCAGCAAAGGGCGGCTGTCATGGTTGTGAGGGCAGTGTTGCCACCAAAGCTCTGCAGAGGCATTTTGGTGTGGGCTTGGGGTGATTATCCCTGGAAGTCCCTAAAGCTTGCCCCTCCTATGCCCAAACCATGGGCCAGGTGGGATCATTCCAGCTGGAAAACTGGCACTTTAGAGTGTGTTGTAGGGTGCATTGCTTTGACGTGGTCTTGAATCAGCCCAGGTAGATGTTGCACATTTTCATACAGAATGTAGTCCTATGAGTTTTAGTTTGGGTCTTTCAAATGGCTTTTGGAATTTGAAGACAAGGGGTACATTGGACCATGTGGTTTTGCTGAAACTAAAGCAGTAACTCGTGGATAGTAGCACATTAACATTTTGTTTACTTGTCTAAGAAAATAATTTTATAAAAAATACAGCAGTCATGTTTTGTTTCATTCTTCTGATAAATACTGCTTGAATAAAGGATTAAGGTTAAAAGAAGCTTCAGAATAGAGTGACCACTTTCTAGTCACTCAGAAAAATCAGATCTAGTACCATATTTGAAATTAATCTGGAGTTATGGAAGCAAATATTCATTACCCCACAGAAGGAATTTGCAGTCTGACAAATGTTTCCAAACTTGGGAGAGTTTTTGAATTGAGAAGTTGTGATATTTCCCTGGATGAAGTTTGCTTGTTTCTGTTTCAACTGTCTGAAATTATTGATGTAGTTGTTATTGGTTTATCTTTTTATGACATGCATCTTTGTGTTCCTCAGATAAATGGGAAGCCCCTGCAGTACATTTTCCCTCATACAAGGCTCAAACTACTGAGAGACCCAAAGGATCACACAGTTTCAGGTAAAAAACCCTCTACCAGACATGATAATTAATTTAATTAGCATGAATTATACAAAAGATTTCCAGTATTAAAAATAGTGCCTGTGTCTATGCAGCAGGAAATTCAGTGGTCATTTTAAATCTTGCTCTTTGGCTATAACAGAAAGCAGCAGTGCATAAAAAAGGTCACGACATCTGTTCAAGAGATATAAGCTGTACAGACATTAAAAACAGAGGAAAATCTGTTGTGTTATCCATATGAACAGTCTGTTTTGCTGTTGCTTTTTATGTAACTCTATATTCTCTGCATGAGTCCTTATAAAATAAGCTTGTGTAGGTGTTCAACATGTACAGAACTGAGAATTTTATTATTTCTGTTCTGGAACTCTACCCTCCCCCCGGCCCCTCTACCCCCAAAGAGGGGGTCAGCAAAATAATCAGATCCCATTTTTCTGTGATATCTTCACATGGATACATTTATCATAGCACTTCAGATTCATTCTCTTTTTCCCTGACACTGACACAAATGTTCATGTAAGTCAGAGTCTGCTTGCCAAGGAGATGAAAGTGGCAGAGGTGATAGTCATTCACCTCCCAGGCTGAGAACTGCAATGCAGTGTGATATTTTCATGTGTCAAACTGTAAAAGGCTGCTAGTTACAGGACCTGGCACAGGTAAGGTCTCTGTCTGAGCTTCTGGAATTGCACCCTTTCTCACATCTAATACTAATATGGAACTCAAAGTTATTTCAATGCACTGTTTTTGTTCTCTCAGAGGTAGATGCTTTAAGAAGTTTCGTTGTGAAACCATCAGACTTTCTTTCAACTTGCTTAAAAAATTCTAGTAGTGTGTGTCAAACTCTGTTTCTGCACAGAACTAATTACCGACTGCCAACCCTGGTGTTCCCTCGAGCATTAAGTAGAAAGTGGCATGAACTTACTTGAATTGCTAAATATTGTTTTCTCAGGTTTTCTGGCAGTAAAGTCTTGATAATTTCCATCCTCAGTACCCACCTCATATTTAGGGTGTTAAATGAATGTTCTGTATGCATTATGAGGTATTTTCTTGTTAGTCAGCGTAACACCCACTGATGATTTCAGGCTGCAGAAAGACCCCTCCACCCACACAGCCCAGTCTGAAAGGAGCTGCCAGCTCTGCTGTGTGTCATCCTGTGCTGCTCCAGGCCCTCCTGGTCCACAGGAACTCCTTGGCATCCTTGTAGGGATCTTTGCCCTGCAGGCTGATGAGTAATGCTGTGATCCAAGCTGCTCTGTTACTCAAAAATAAGAGGAATTACAACCACACAGCTGTAAAGCTCGTGATTTAGTGCTGCTGAAGCCTGCTCTCCTATGTAAAATTAATTACCCTTATGCAGTGGGAAATGCCTGTTTCAAATATTTGACTAACTATCCTGCTGGCAATAACAGCAACACATTGTGCCTCAGGGAAAACACCTTGTGAGCAGTGATGGGTAAGCCCAAGGTGTAGATATTGACATCTTATGCCTATGCACAAATGAGGTCACATAGGATCAAAAATGTACTCGGGGTCCTGCTAAGGTTGTATAGCCCACTCTGGGATTGCTCACTGCTATAGCTATATAATAATGTGCTCAAATTCTAATTGGAGAAAGTAAGCTTGGCTCTGTCCACAAGCTGCAGTCATACTTTTGTGTTGCAGTCCAGATACATGCTTGGAGACCTGCACAGATACATTTCTGTATGATGCATACATAGATTTCCTTACAAATATTTAAAGGTCTAAATGCAAATTGTACAGAAAAGAGCCAAAGGTAGAATAGGGTGGCCTTGAAACCGAAGAATTAGTTGTAGTTTTCACTCTTTATGCATCTTTGAAGTACTGTAACTTCTTGACTATGCACCTCCCTTCCTTCCCTCTTCTGGAGTGTCTGAATAACTTCAGTACATGAAAACTCTCTTCAAATGTGCAGTGTATTTTGCTTAGCCTTCAGCTTTCCAAATGACCTTTACCAGAGATAGGCACATGGCTTTAAAAATAATTAAATTTTATTAAACATTATCTGCAAACTAATAGTAAACATCTGTGTTTATTAACCGGACAATGACTATGAACCAGAGGAAGACACAGAAGTATATTATGCAGCAAAAGTTACTTAAAATATTGGAAAATTTAAAACTGCATACTCTTATATCATCACAGTTATCTCACTACAAGAGTTTTGGATATTCATCTACATTCCACGTCTGATTGCTTCCCTGGCTGGTTTCTTTCTCTTTCTTTGTTTGCTTTTATTTTTCCCTTTGGCTCTTTTTGCTCTTCCTTTCTCCCTGCCTTTCTTTCTTATCAAAAGTACCAAAATGAGGTGTTGACTCATTTTGTCTGCATTTGTACTTGTTGCAGGAAGTGTGTATGTTAAAAACCACAATCCTCAGTAAAGCTCACATGGGGAGTCAAATTTCTCCAAGAGAAGAGTCACTGTTGAAACCACCCTTTCAGTAGCATCTTTAGTTGAACTTTTGTGCTGTTGGATTCTTACAAGCCAGCTGACCTGTGGTCCTGGGTGACCATAACAGCAGATGCATCATCCATTGTCTCTGATTTTCTCACAGTATGTACAAAACATCCTCTGTCTTGGCTATGCACAAAAGCCTTTCCTATGTGATCATTTCTGCACATACAAGAGCAGTTTATACTTATATTTTAAATTATCTATGTGCAGTTCGGTCAGTTCTGAAGCAGAAGCTGTAGGGGAGATGCCTGAGACTGACAGATTCTCCTCAGGAAATTCAATGTACAATTAATGTATCTTAACTGGAGTGTTCACAGCAGGAGTTACATAGGGAAATGTCCTAAACTGTACAAAATTCCCACTTGGAGAATTCCTGTAACTGTTGACCAGCTGCTTTGCTGGGAAACTGGCCAGTGCTTCAGCTGATTATCTCATCTCACTGGAGTTCTTGGGCCAGCCTGGGCATTAATGATTCATTGTGCTGGGTCAGCTCAGATAACCAACTCTACCACACCAGCTGTAATTGTAGGACAAGATTTCATCCTAACATCACCATTGTAAGTTGAATTCCACAGGTGTCATCATAATCTTACCACAGTAGATGTTACTGCCTGATTATGAATCCAAAAATTGTCATATTCTGAATATCAATAATAAGTCTAATCCCAAATATTTTAAAATTCAGGCTTTTCCGCCACATATTATGTGCACATGTATTTGGTTTATTTGCTTTCTTGATTAATGAAAACTGACTCTGAGGTACAGATGCCTTTGATGCCTCTTACATAACGTGGCATAATTTTGCACACAGAAGCATATAATGTGAATTTTGGCATGTGAATGAGGTGTTTGAGGACTGAGGAACTGAGCCAAAAATTATGATGGCAAGAGAAGAGTAGTGCTGAATGAAAAATAAATGCGTACATGCTCACTGGCTGGTCTCTTGAAGGTTCTTGTTTCTTCATTATATTCCATAATCTAGAGCATACAGATCTACTTTTCAAGATATAAAGTGTCCCCTCCTCAGAAAGTGCTGAGAGATGTGAAGAAATTTCCAAGAATTTAGTTTGCAAAGACTGATTAATAATTTACAAATTTAAAAAAAAAAAAAAGAAAATAAGAAGAATTGTCATTATGGTTATGCTAAGGTGCCAAAGCAATGACAGCAGTGATCAGTGAATGATAATATAGCAGT
This sequence comes from Acridotheres tristis, assembly GCA_037013685.1. NCBI lineage: Eukaryota > Metazoa > Chordata > Aves > Passeriformes > Sturnidae > Acridotheres > Acridotheres tristis. The sequence continues at coordinate 9,086,190 of CM072885.1, forward strand.
GTTTAATGCTCCAGAAACTCACTGTTTTCACTGACAGTCCCTTGTTCCTTTCGGATCCTTTAGCAAAGCAGCATAAGCACTGTTTTATACTACCAGAATTTTCTCTTCTTTTTTTTGTCACGCCATCATTGTATCTGAAAAAGTGAATTAAGGATATGGCTACGGAACGTAATGAAAGCACTGGCAATACCTTTATAAATGGTGCAAAGATAACTTACATGGTGTTATTCCTGATCAGGAAGCTGTTTAGGCACACTCGGGGGGAAAATCCAACCAGGCAGACACATCTCAGTAGGTCTATAGGTACAATGAGTGCACTCAAAGGTAATTTTTCCTCCTTTACCTCACATAGGCTGAGTCAGAAGTAATTTTTTCCTTTTGAAAGGAGAGATGTTCTGTGTTTCCAGGAAAAAAAATTGCCTTTGAGCAGCCAGACTGTCCGTGTTGGGGAACATCCTCTTCAATTCTGGTGAAAAAAAAAAAAGAGGCAGAGAAATGATTCAGAAAAATCTGAAAACTTTGTAGTGGAGCAAAGAAATGAATTAGATGGTGGGCAGAAGACTGCATCCCTAATCTCCACCTCAGCAGTGATGTCAATGAAACTGCAAGTAGAATTACAGGGTAGCTGTAATGCTGAACACACGTCAGACATGCCTCATACTCTCCACAAGGATTCCTAATTCCTGCAAACAATTTCTCTGCTAATTCCTACATTTCTGCAGAGTGCCAGCTCATGCAGTGCTTATCCAGATGCAGACAAAGGGAATTCAAAGAATTCTCCTATATCAAGACCACAATGCAATAGTCAGTCTCTAAATAAACAACCCTATATATTTAGGATTCTTTCACCTGCAAGTTCAGCAAAATTAGTTCTTACAGCAAAATACTAAAGTGCAATGGATATGTGATTAGTAATTAATTAAAAACATGTTAAATATAGTCACAGTCTATATCCAATGTGAGAAGTCAGAGTGAAAACTGCAACCCACCTCCTGTCCTCACTCCTGAAAGATTACTTATCCTACTTCTTTCATTTAATGTTTTGAAGAACTGAGATAATACTTCGCACAAAAGAGCAATACTCTCCTCTAACATTTCCTTGTTACTGGGGAAGGGCTTAATCCCTAATTAATGGCCATCATTCCCTCAAACACTCACTCCTTATCAGAGACATGGTACAGAAGGTAAAACCCATAAACAGAAAGGGACTGAGCTGTTACAGTCTGGTTACATTAGAGATTTTCCTGGGAAGTCACATGGCAGTAAATGAGGACAGGACTGGAAATAAAAGGAGAAAGAGATGTCTGGTTTTATCTTAATATCAATTTTTAAAAGAACTCAGTACCATTAAACTTTTCTAAATAAAAACAAACAAATTCTTCTGTGTTAGAAACACTTTGAAGAGGTACTGACCATATATTCCATATTTATGTCTCTTGTCTCTAAATTATTTTAATTTGAAAAGCACTAGTGTGTGTATTTAAAATACTTTTACATGAAATATTTTTGGCAGCTCAGTTGCTTATGCATTTTTCTGTATATGAACACTTGTTGAAGATCTTGAGTGGATGTAATTGAGAGGGCAATGTGTTTGCTGGCTATGAAGGTTCCATTTGCTTTCATAGCTGCCACACGGAAAAGGCTGCATAAACAGATCACTGCAACACTGAATGTTAGAGTTCAGTCAAGCCCCCAGATTTCCATGGAGGTTCAGCTGTCAGTCAGTGGCACCTATTGAGCCACTGGTGTCTATCAGTAAACACAGATGAAACTCAGTATCTACAAGGGATTTTATACATTTAAAGCTGCAGTCTACCATAGATGGCACCACAGATTCTGATGTGACAGATTGTCCAAAAGGAAGAGACTTTTATCTTCTTTTCAAGTAGATGTGATAAATGCTTCAAGACGCTAATTCATAAAATACTTTATGATCCTTCAAGATGATAACCAGTGTGTGCATCAGCATGAAGCAGATTTGCAGCTGAAATAAATCAGTGCTATGCTATTAAAACAACTGCAATATATTTGAATTTCATCAGCTTGTGATTTGACTTCATGTGTATTTTATGCCTTAATTGCCAATGGCCAAGAAATGCAATAGCTGTGTAGATATAATCATGTTTCTAGGAAACAATTTAAGCTAATTTTGTTAGAAGCACCAAAGCAATTCTCCTGAGGACACTCTTGAAAATGTTGTACCTATATAGACAACCAACCTCTGATATGGGTCATCACGTTATGCATTCCAGAGAATTGCATAAGAATAACAATGCAAAAAAAAATTTAGGCTGGATTTTATTATACACATTATTTTTCCTGCTGTTTTTAAGTTCCTGAGTTAACTTGGTTTTGTTTGCTTTATCATGTTTCTTTCCTCTCTGTCTCTGTCTCTTCAGACTTTAGAGATTGCTTTATCACATCTACAGTGTCTAAATAATAACTTGCATTTCTTTATGGTACTTCTAACTGTGACCTCTCCAAGAGTAGTCATTGATGTTTTTAATGTGTTTGAGCCTTCTGTTCCATACAGACAATGGAACAGGGTATAAAATTGTTGTGGCAGATAAGAGCCTACCAGCACCCTAGCATATGTCCAGTCTAGATAAGGCTGGAGGAGAAATGAGGAGATAATGTCTAGTAAGTGAATACGGGAGGAAGGCATGTTCTGTCTCTATTCACAGCCAAATAGTGTTGAAATCTTCATATTGTTTAATTTGATGGATATGTTCTCATTGCTATAACATGGTACGTTGGCACATTATAAAGTCTTTCATGCCTAATGTTTTGTTTGCATGCTTTCTTCTCGTGCATTTGCTACCATTGAACTTGACCAAAAAAGATCACCCTTGTGCTTCCTTGCCATAATTCACCATTATGGTTTTGTTCTGGTTTGGAGGATTTTTAATATTATTAGAAAGTGGTGAAAAACATATTTGGACACATCTGTGCATTGGCTTCTGGATCTGAAGCCCAACACTTAATCTCTATTTTGAGATTTAAGCATATCTCCCATTTCAACCTATTCAGAATATGTGTTGTAGCCCTGCATTTTGCAGTTTAAGTCCATTTCAATTTTTCTCATTTTACTTCTGTATTTGCTTCAACTTCAAAGCACATAATATCCAAAGGCTTAAGATGGCACTTTAAGACTCTTAGAAAACAAAATCAATAGCATTTTTCAAATATCTTTCTTAAAGTTCAGTCTCTTAAAAGTCTATTAAAATTCATATAGGTCTATTTCTAACTGTGACAAAAGTCAGATTGTTGCTGACTTACAGTTTCCTATGCCAATTCGCACAAACACGTGTGATTACTGAAAATCTGTTGTACATTCTAATTACTTTCCTTGTTCATATAATTAGACAGACAAATGGTTTCTTCCTTTCAGAAATTAGCCCAGAGGAAATATTTGCTTGAGTTAACACATGAACAATGTTTGCATAGAGCTTCTGCCAGCATTCTCCTGCATGTGTTGAAGTTGTTGCTACTGCATAGGACATATAAGATGATTAAACATAATCAGTCCTTGCATTTGCTGCTGGAATACTATATACTTTCATGAGAGAAACCGTCCTTGGAAAATTAATTTTCATTTTTGTGTAAAATCAGGCCCATCAACACCAGCAAACCCTGCTGGCCCTTGAGTTGTTCAGTTTTTCACTACTCTTTTTTGTTTCTTTCTTTCTTTCTTTCCTGTAACCTTTAACTTATGTAAGGGGTTATCAACATTTATTTGAAAAGGCAAGTCTAATAATTACTTGTATGCTGAAATGGTTCCAGGAAATCTAGACTGTTTATCCTCTAATGGCTATAATGGAGCTGCTCAGCAAAGCAGTGAAAAGATGCTAAGATTTCATGATCACCTCTGTGACCTGAGAGCAACAGCAACAAATTGGCAACAGCCTGATCTTTATTATCTCCATAAGGGACAAAAAAGACTAAATTGTAATTGCAGAGTTCAGGTTATAGTCAGCATATTCCAGCAAATTAAATTATAGTATTTCTGCCTTGTTGCTACTGTGACACAATGAAGTATACAAGGAGATAGGATTTCATTGTGTCTGAGACGAATTGAGCTAGAGAAGTTCAGAACAAATGTGTCTAAAGGGACAGAAAGTACCTCCGGACTGGTGGAAATAAGGAAAAAAAAGAGTGCTGAATTTTGAAAATGCATTTGCAGTAATGATTACCAGGTCACCAGTGACAGAATTAGTGCCAGATTATTGTTGGTTATGATTATATATATATATATACTCTATTTTTTTTAATACATGTAATGAATATGCATCACTGAAACAGTTCATGGCGTCTGGAAGGATATGAAATTACAAGTGAAATGTCCTTTTGAAAGTCACAGAGTTGGTTAATTGCCTAAAAGCCAAAAAGGCTATTCAATATTTTTCCTCCAAATATGGATTTCTCATAAAAATAACTGTAGGTATTAAGCACTTGAAGTCTGTGTTAGCATAGAATGGAATGGAATGGAATGGAATGGAATGGAATGGAATGGAATGGAATGGAATGGAATGGAATGGAATGGAATGGAATGGAATGGCATGGCATGGCATGGCATAGAATAGGATAGGATAGGACAGGATAGGTTAGGATAGGATAGGATAGAATAGAATAGAATAGAATAGAATAGAATAGAATAGAATAGAATAGAATAGAATAGAATAGAATAGAATAGAATGCAATAAAAAATACACTATTTCAGTCAGAAGGTACCTACAAAAACCTTATATTCTAGCTACTGACCAATCCAGGGTGGAAGAAAAGTAAAAGTAGTTAAGGGCATTGTTCAAAAGCCTCTTAAACCCTGACAGGTGTGGAGATTTGACCACCTCTCAGAGAATCCTGTTCCAGTCTTTGACCACCTTCTCAGTCTGAACCTCTCCTGGTACGGCTTTGAACTGTTCCCACAAGATCCATTACTGGATACCAGGGAGAAGACCTCAGCACTTCCCTCTCCACTTCCCCTCCTCAGGAACTTCTAGAGAGCAATGAGGTTGCCTCTCACAGCCTTTTCCCAAACTTGACAAACCCAAAGCCTTCAGACTCTCCTCAGAGAACATTTCTTCCAGCCCTTTCACCAGCCTTGTTGCCCTCCTTCAGACATTTTCAAGGACCTTGACAATCCTCAAATCGTGGGGCCCAAACCTGTACATGGTACTCAGAATGAGACTGACCCAGTGCTGGACACAGTGGGACAATCATCTCTTTTGACTGTCTGGTGCTGCAGTGCTCGATGCCACCCAGGACAGGGCTTGTCCCCTTGGCTGACACTGCTGACTCACATGGAGCTGCTGAGCAGCACCCACACATCCCTCTCTGATCTACAGCCATTGCTCTCCCCACTTACATTTGTGCCCTGTGTCATAGGTCCAGGATCCAGCATTTCCACCTGCTAAATTTCATCCCATTAATCATAGCTCAATGCTCCAATCTATCTAAATTCCTGTAGAATTGATCCCTGAGGAGTGCTGGTGGTGTCGAGTCCCCAGCCAGATGTCATTCCATTCATTACAATCCTTTCACCTCTGCCCTTCAGACAGTTCTTCACCAAGAATAATGTGAACCCACTCATCCTGCAGCTGGACAGCTCATCCATAGGGATGCTGTGAGAGCCAGCATCAAAAGGCATAGTAAAATCCAGAAAAACTACATCCAGCACCTTCCCATCATCCACTGGGCAGGTGGCCTAAAGCTTCAAATTCAAATTGTTCGTATATTCAGCTGTCTAAATCAGTGACTTACAAGCTAACTGTAGTGATTTAGTATCCTTTTTTTGTTTGTTTATCAAAGTATAAAAGCAATTTAGTTGCATGATCAACCTTGTTAAAGTTTAGCATTATATATTTTATTATATATTTTGGTTTGGGTGAGGTAGTGTTTTGGGGTTTTTTTAGCTTAGCATGCTTCGTCTTAAAGCCTTATTTAAAGATTAGATGGGAGAGTAGGATCACAGCCTTGGGAGATGAGTAAAAACAGTTTTAATTAATTATCAGTCTTCTCACTTTGAAGCATCCTAAAAAGGACTGGATTTCTAGGTGGAAAATTCCGTTTGAAGAAACGTTTCCCTGAATATGTTTTCCATAGAAATCAATACTCATAATTCAGAAAGGTGCCTTCTCTTATTCACATCACAGTGATTTGCTTTCTGACTTTACTGGTCCTGTGTTTTCTAAAGAAAATAGAAGTTCATTAATCTGAAAATCTAAATGAGGAAGATGAATGTATGGTTATATCAAAATAGCCTGAGAGATGGAAATTATGACTCAAAATTTAAAAAATAAAAACAACAGCAAAAACAAGGGGGAAAAGAGATCTGAGAAAGCATATGATAGGTATTTTTAAACTATCTGCATTCAAGGTTATAAACTGGGCAATGTCAATTCAAACAGAATAGTGAGCTCAATATATATATATATATAATATAAATTAAATCCCATCTTTACACAAGAAAATGCAGCAAGACCCGAGCAATATTTCTTTATCAGACAGAAATCAGCACTTAGAGCTCATTGGGTGAAAAATAGCTCATTCATTCTGACTACCAGGAATGAAGGTTTTGTAATTAACCTTAATTTAAATTTAAATTGTAATTTAAATATTTTTCCAGTAGTGTTTTTGCAACAAACACATTCACACACTCACCAACTCCTGTGATTGTCCCTTAGCAAGTATACCTCTACTTTATACATAATGTCAGTCATACATTTGACCTGCAAACATAAAACTACAAGTCCTTTCAAGGTGTCTAGGAATAAAAATCATCATATATTAGCATAAGAAACTTTCTTTTATTAGTGGTAATATGGACAAAACCCTCCAAAAATGAAACAAATATATCTGCCAAGATTTTCAGTTCTCTAGCATAGGTATCCATGTGAATGCCTCTGAAATCAAGTGTACCCTCATTTATATGACAACATCTCTGCCATTCTGACACAAATAAGCTGTAAGAGGTAGAAAAACTAATCCTGTGTATCATGATGAAATCCTGACTGTGAGGAGTACCTCCTCTCTATGATGAAAAGCAGCCAGTCCTACACATATATTGAAAATTCCATGTGTTAATTGTGTGAGTTAAGATATTGTGTCTTTGTTTGTGTTTTATATGAAGAATAGTTGTTTCTTGGATTTGCTGAACTTAATAGTTCCCAGTTGTGAGCTTCAGACCTATAAAAATATTAATGACTCTTTCCATACTGCTTGATCAGAAGTTTTCTGTGCAGAGAAACCCACGTGAATTTCTAAGTCCTCAGGATGGATTTATGTTTAAATGTTTTTATGGATGTATGCATTCACGTTATGCAATGAGGTACTCATTTTAAAAAAAACCCATATTGTCTAATTTTCAAAAGGACATTTAGACTCATCCTTGGAATGCTGGTTTTGCTTTCCCTACAGAGTTAGAAAAAATAAACTTTACCTACCATTCCAAAATTTCAAATTTGCACTGAAATAAGGTAGTTAACTTAAAATATTAATGCAGTTTGTTCCAATTACACTGAAAAATTACTCTCCTCAAAAAAAAAAATTTGGAAAATCTCTAATTAAGAGGAAACCTGAGTCAAAAAGTATACAGATTTAGCTAAATTGGGATAGAAAAACTAGTAGAAAGTTTTTTGGTCAGAAATACAATGTGGCAGTCGTTGCACTGAAACAAACTCAGGGCTGACTTACAAAACACTAATAGCATTATGAGGAAAAGCCTTAATCTAAAAAGACAAAGCTTTGCAAAGAGGTGGTGTGGTGACCTTTCTATAGCTGGTTAATCTAATCACTCAGCAGGTTTGGCTTATGAAATCAATGAACTGAAAAATAATTATTTAGCCATTAAAATAAAGGTGGGTAAATCAGCTTTTTAATTCCCAAACCAAGGTGTGAATCATCTCATATGGAATTTTCTTCAAAGAAAAAGCATTGTTTAACTAGTATAGGAAGTGTGGTTTGTTTTTCTTGTCTTTTTTTTTTAAAGCAAAATAACATGAAAAATTGGCAATTAATAAGATTATTTGATTTTATTACTTTATATTTTAACCTTTCTTTTTCACTCTTATTGTTTTGTACATATGGGAAGTTAGTGATCTGCTTCTCTCCAACCAAAATAATGAATGATGAAAATGCTTTTATGTCTGTACTTTTCTTAAAAAGGAAGAAAATATGTGATTTAATGATGCTTTACAAAGAATTATTGTATGCTTTTCCCACCATTAATTTGCACATCCTTTGATGTGAAAGATGTCGATTAAAAGCAAATATTTAAGAAAAATAATAGCATCTGCCAAGTATAGGTTCATGTAAATGCTGCTCAGAAGAGCAAGCTCAAGGATCTCTGTCAATATCTCCATAATTTTGTGATTCTAAAAGCTCAGATATTATAATTTGTCAGCTAAATTGCATGCATGTTGGAGGCATACGATGATATCCTTTGAATCCACACTTCACCTGGATTTCTAGCAATTTAATTCAATTTATTAATACTGCAAATAGATTGTCAGAAGAAGATAGGATTAGCTTCAGTGAAATTTTTAGTGACTCAATAGTTTGTGTTATGTCAGTCATGCAGTAGTTGCTCAAGAATATCTTCCCGAAGTTAAGTCTTTAGAAGAGCATCAGATGTGACTGCAGTTAACCCTGATCTTCCAGCCAGAGACAGAAGTTATTTGGGACATTTTCAGTAACCTCTGATGACTTGTTCTCTTCCTTTCTTTCCAGTAAATTATTCATTGCTTCATTTCTGTTCAAAGTTTTCTCTTTCTTTTGATCACAGGCAATGGACTGGGAATCCGAGTTGTAGGTGGGAAAGAAATTCCAGGAAGCAGTGGGGAAATAGGAGCTTACATTGCCAAGATCTTGCCTGGGGGCAATGCAGAGCAGACGGGGAAGCTTATAGAAGGTAAGATAAATGCATTATTAAAATATGGAGCCATGAGACTGTTGGGAGTTTGTTACAATTATTTATAACACACATTTTCTCTTGTGCAGTGGATGCAATCTTGTGCAAAGAATGAGATCTAAACCTCCATGGTGCTTAAAGCAGAAAAGGCATGATAGAAAATGATTTTATGACTTTTATTGCCAAAAAGAGTTGCCACAATGAGCATTATTAGGTCATGTTTTCAGTAATATGTGTCAACGTGCTGTCTGCATGGTCACATATCATCAGCATATATCATGAACATGTTTTTTGATGATCTTGAACCTCTCTTGATCATCTAAATATCCATGTTTGAAATTACCTATATTTCTTAGTTGCACAAGTAAAACAGATCCTGTTATCTCCCAGTTACATGCACTAACTTTTTTCCTAGCTCCCTAAAGTCATACTTAATGTTGCTTGTTCAATTTAAGGTAACCATCCAACCTGCCTCAACAGGCAACAAAGAAAAAGAGGTATCCGCAGAAAAGCAGTTATTTCATCTAACTTAGACTTCTGTTTCAAGAACTCAAAGTGTCTTCCTCCTTTAATTGGGTTTGAAAAAACGGCATTAAACTTCACATAATCCTTTAGGCTACCAAAGCTAGGTGGAATGAATTTGACTTCATTATCAATACATTTTCTAGCATTATTGCAATGTGATGATTCTTTCTAATAATTTATTTCTGTGATGGCATGATGCCACCTTCTTTTTATAACTTTCTCTTTTTATAGCTGTTTTCTAGTTCTCTTTTACATATCTGTATGCACCTGAAGTGTCAATCTATCCCTGGACAAAAATAGAGTACATTTGTTTCAATTCATTCAACTATTTTTTTTTCTCTTAAATAAAAGCATGTTCACAGGGAAAAATAACAAAATAAGCAGGAAGAATAGTTCTCCCAGGCAGAATTCAATTCACATAAGCTTTCTGAATGGTAAACAAGTAAAAAAACCTCATGATTAAATCAAAAGCACTTTGCAGGCAGAAAAACTGAGTAAATTGATTAAAAATGTATTTACAAGGGATAGTCTAATTTTTCTGTGGGTATTACAAAACAGTGTCACCTGCATTCACCTCACAGCTTTTTACATCCTTGGTGTTTTCTTTGCCAATATTTTAATGATATACAGCAACAAAAAAAGCCATAAAAACCCCAATGTCAACGAAAATTAAAAATAAATAAATATTTTGACCTGTAGAGTTGATTCTGATATCCATTTTTAATGGGTAGTATGTTACTCATGAAATGATAGAATATTGGGGGGGTTTTGTGCATGAATGATGAAAGAATTGACCTAAATTTTATGTACTTTGAAGCAAATATTTGTTTTGGGTCCCTCCATACAAAGTAGGTCTTTCATAACTGTGCTAGATCACGCATGCATTGTTTCAGTACTGAGCAAATAAAGAGGAAAATGTGGTTATTCAACATTTCCGCAAGGCTGGACATTTCAAGAAAGAGAATGAGCAGTTATAGATTGGAATTATCTGTGATCTTTTGGTTTATTTTGCCAGGATTTTTTCTGGAAATTGAAGTTTAAAACAGTTCTTTACTCACCATATTCACCAGATTCATTTTAGCAGTGATCAAGAACATCTTGGATTTACAATAACTACAGGAGAAATCTGGCATAAAAATTGACTTTTTAATCTGTTCACATAATATATTTTGAATGGTTATTCCTATTCTATAGGAAGATGAATATGACAGTAAAATATTTATTCCTTTGTTTCATTCTCTCATCATATGTTCAGTCATGTGATCCAACCTTTATAAAAGTATCCTAGATTTGGATAAATTGCCATTAATCAGCTCCATCAAAATCACTATATTTCATCTGTTGAATTTGTCCATACAATACCTCAGAATATGTTTCAGTATTGATGTGTTAAATATTCTCTCAGAGAGAAAAAACACTTCCTGCAGAATGCACTTTGACTCTGACATACAAGACCAACATTTTCTCTCACTGTCATTTACCTTTAGGTCTTGCCTTCATATCTAGTTTACTTTTTATGTTATTTTAGGTGGTTATGAGAGATCAACAAAGAGTATTTTCTATTTCACTGTGAGTTGTGGCTGGCTTAGTGGAAATATGGCTGGTGTTCATTTGACCTCTACCCTCCAGAAGTGCTAAAATCCACTGAGGTCTTCAATCACTGTCATATTGATCTGTATAAATCCAGCCAGACTGCTAATCTTACCAACATGGCTGATATTGCTATCTCTGAAAATAGAGGCTGGCCTTCTTTCCTTTTTCAAGTTATTTGCTGTCTCTCACACCACAGAGGGAAAACATAAAGAAAACTTTGTATGTTGTTATCTGTAAATGCAATTACTTTTTTTCCAGTAATCATGAGTCACTTTTCCTGACAAAATGCTGTGTGACTACAAGTTAGAGTATAAACTGAGTCATCAAGTAAACGTATACTAAAGTCATTACAAGTTAATGTCTTGACTTATTGGCCTTTCTAAGGACATGAATCACTGTGAAAAATCTCATCAACTTAATTAATTCCTCTAATTCTTAAAACACTGGGTCAGGTCTGAAAATCCTACCAATAGCATAAGAAACAAGGATGCATTTATTGTGATTATGGAGGAAGACAAACTCCTACCTGCTTTCTGTATGACTGCATATAAAGAAATGACACAGAGATAGCATTCCTATCCTTAGGGAATAACATAAAATTTTAGCCTGTTTAAAAAGCTTTGGAGGAGTCTTAGTGCTGAAAAAAGTTATTTATAGTTCTGACTGGCAAATACCAGTCTTCTCAGTTCTCTCACCTCGAATTGCTTTCAAATGTCAAAAATATCTCTGATTCATCACTCATTGGCGTAGCAAAAACTGGAGGTGGAAGACTCATTCCACCGAGCTCATCAAGTGCAAGGACTATGTCAATTTGATAGATGTGTCTGTGCTCTCCCTCGTGTTGACAGAAACAGTTCAGCTACATTCCACCTGGTGAATCTACCAACTGAATGGCATTTCAGCCAGCATTTTCCAGAAACAGAAGAACACAGAGTAAAGAGCAGAAATAAAATGTTTATGTGTGTTAGCTACTCTTACAAATTTGCTCGATGCCCACAGCATTCCAGTTTTCTTATTGGACCATTTTGATAGAGTGTCTCCTAGGAACTGATCAACAACAGGTGTCTTTATTCCAAGTTTTCAATCAGCCAAGCAAGCTGTGTTGCAACAGTTAGGTCATCTGATCTTTACTGAGATGAAGATATTCCTTGAATTTCCAGTCTCCTAGAAATTTTTGTAAACTAGCATGGTAAAAAACTAATGGTGAACTTGATTCGTGGTGATCTTACTGCCTTTGCTTATACCTCACTCAGCAACCCTGACACTAGTCAGACTTCTGTTAACCTTATGTGTGCATGTCTATTTTTAATATGTATGGATCATTTAAATTGTATCTTCCCAAACTTAAAAACAGGAAAATTATATATAGTGAAGACTAAAATTCTTATCATGAAAAATACTGGTATAGAACTTCCTAAAAGAAAAACTACCTGACAGACATACTGATAGTGAAAGAGAATAACACTTGTTAAAGCTGTTAAGTAAGTCTGAGTGGAGAACTCCACTGCTGTTGGAGAGTTTCATCTTGGATGTGATCTTAGTTAATGGTGCTCTCCCCTCAGTCCAACCATTTAGCACTTGTTTTGGTCTAGATTAATAATTACTCTTCTCAAGATGCAGAAAACATTGCTCATGAAAATGCTGTGAGGGTCCTCTCAGAGACACCTGCCTTCAAGAGTGGGTAAAAGCGCATCCAGTGTCCTCAGCATCAAAGTCTAACATTGACAATAACTTCTTAAATGTACTCAGTACCTTTTAGACTTTGATTCACCTGCTAAGAAAGAGATGGTCAGCTTTTCTAAATTCATTGATTGCCTCTAATTGTGCTGAAAGTTTCCCTGGCCACATGGCTGGTTGCCCTCAGGAAAGTGTTTTAAATTAGTGAGTCTTTGGGAATACCAGAGATCTCTTTAATCTTTAGAAAACTGCAATCTCAGAACTTTAAGATGCCTTCAGGGAATGAAACTGAGGTCTCCCTATTTCCTCTTATCCCTATTTATTCATGTTCTTTTCCTCTCACATATAAACTCTTACATATTTTTATGCATTCAATTCTCACCATTTTCTTCCATAAAAAGACTTTTGATCCAGAGGTCACTCTCTCTAATGCCTAATATGGGGTCAAATAGCACTAGAATCATTCCTCAGATTGAAACTTAGAGCCTTCCTTTGGACTTTCATGGGATGGCACAGCTTATGACCTCTTGGATCCACAGACCGTAGCCAGAGTGTCAACAAGAATACTTTCTCTCAAATCTGGAGCCAGTAGGGAGAACGTGTTCACTGCTTGTCAGCAAGCAACTTTCCACCCCAAACTGATATATGAGATGAACAGGGTGTGCCAGTTGTTGCTGTTACTGGCAAAAGAGAGCCTCATCTAGACCAGTGGGAAGCGATTTCCACCCAAAGCAAAACATGATAGGGGAAAGGAGAGAAGAATTATTTGGATACCCTCCATCAGACAGCAGCCTAGCTCCTCACCTTCAGCTCACAGAAGGAGGCAGACCCAGGAAGCCCTGTCAGAAGCCTGCCTTAACCAAAATGCTCTACAGCTCCCACCCATGGTGTGGACTTTGGCTTCTGACCCTCGTTCCATTCAAGCATCAGTCTTCATAATGGAAGAATGTATGCTGGGAGATTCTTCAAAGGCAGAGAAGAAAAAGTCAGGGTTCAGTGGGACTCTTATCTATATGTGTCCAAGTATGGTTAGCACAGCTCTTCATTATTTCCAGAAATGGCAGTTAATTAAAAGGAAAATTATGATAAAGGCATAAGGACTTATATATGATGATAAAGAGAACAGCTGCATTGTTAGGTGAAAATCTACTACAGAATGCCAATAAGTTGACCACTCAGAAACGAAAATGACATATGAGAGACTGAGAAATATGAGAGCCCTTGTTAGCAATTTTGAATCTGGGGAAGGCTGCAAATGAAAGCTGAAAGACAGCCAACATGTTCATGGTGTTTAAACAATTCCTCGTGCACAAAGAAGTTTGCAATAAATGAAAAAAAGAGAGTATTTATATTATATTACATTCTTCCACTGAGGAGAATGTAAATAAGGCTGATGAACAAACTAGAGAGGAGGTGGCCAATATGGAGAGATGTTTAACTGTACTTTGGTTGTCTAGTATAAATAAGATGAATATGGCCATAATCAATATTGGATAGAGGTTATTGGAATATTAGGATCATTGTTTAATCTTTAAAGATTTTCCTGAGTTCTGGGCAATGACATCTTTGAATACAAGTAGCTTTCTCACTCCTCCAGTTAAAGGTGCTAACTAGGTAGCTTCCAGAATCTGTTTCACTTCAGCCATGCCCTGGGAATGTGTCCCTTCGTGTGTTTTCAGACCATAAATTTTCAATCGTAGCTTTTCAAATTTTTAAGTCCTTGTCATTTAGAGTGTGTTATTTACTGGCATTGGAAACACATGATTTCTTTCAAGTCCTCTCAGAAGGACAGCAGGATGCAACTGGATTACTGACCAGTCCATGAAAAGATTATAAAGAAAGTGTTAAGTTTTTCTACAAGTTGTTTGATGCATTTTTGGGCTACTTTGAATAGCACTACATGCTGAAAAACAAGGTCAGACTGTTGGAGGTGTTTTGCAAAGGCAGTACAGGTGTAATGGCTGTCCATCTTATCAGAGCTATCTCGTCGTATCACAGACGTGCTTTGCATGTTGCTTGGAAAATGCAGAGTGACTGGAATGGTCATAGGCACCTAAATAGTTGGAAAAGCAGAACAGAAGCAATAAGTTACTGTCCTCTCTACTCTTGTCACACTTCCCTCCTGTCCTGAGTTATAGATGGGCATAAGTGTAACTCTGGCTGATCTTTTATCGGTCACTGGCTGGTCATTTATTGGAGGCATCAGGTCTTGCTGAGTTTTAAAATACTGCAGTGAGCCCTGCTTGCTGTTTAGACAGCTAAAATTGGAAACATTGATTGGGGCATCACGATGAAAAGAGATTTTCCAGTCCCCACGAAGCAAGAGCCACAGAATTATCCTTGTGATAATTACGCTTCTGGCAAAAAGTAGATAGCACTATGAAGCTGGAAAATGATGAAACAAAATTTAAAGGAACACAAGAACAGAAGGAAAAATTCTCAAAAGAAATGTGGATCAAATCTTAAATGAACAGTAATAATATTTCCATCCTGCACTTCCATTTTGCAGTTTGGCTGCTTTAATTTATTACTGCATTGGAAAAAAAAGTATTAATTTTACCCTGTTCTCTGAGTATTAGCCTTTGTGATTTATTATGCTATCCATGCTTATTCTGATGAGTCAGAAGAGAGGAGAGCTTGCTCTTAACATATCCCCTGGCCTACAGGCTCAGGTTTCTCTGTCCCAGCAGAAACTGGCTTTATCAAAGATAATGTGCACAAAATAACAGGCGGTGCCTTCCTTTGGATGTAAGCTTTGCCCTAAAGCTCTTTAGAAAGGACTTAATCTTTAAAAAAATCCTAAATATCTCCCTTCAGCTGTAAATCTGAAGTTGCATAGTTGTGCTCCAAAATACATGCATGTAATTTATTCTGCATTGTACTTCTTTTTCATAGGTAACAATCAAAGGTATGGGATTATTCTTGTTAAGCATGGCAATGGACATACAAAATATTTTTAAAAAGCCTTTAAATATTTTTAATTAATTTTAAAAGGAAATTAAATTAGTAGAAAGGATACCCTGCCAAAGTGTATCGTTTAACATGTTGGAATTAACCTAATATCTCCTAGAATGAAAACAAGAAAGGCAGAAATCTTCGTCATGCTGGTTTAGCTGCTCCCTATGCTGTCCCACTGACAATGGTTTCAATTCCATTCTTAATATGGCAGGAGTTGAGTTGTTCTGAGAGTTTTGTTTGGCCTTTTGCTAAGATATGAGAAAGAAATAAAGATTAGCAGAAGGAATGAGAATTGTTTCAGTACTTGTTTAGCACTTACAGAAAGAAGTGAAAGAGAAATAATTGCAGTGTAAACAATTGACTTGGAAATTTATTGAGAGCTGGTTACTGTAACACTGTGCACAACTTTATCTACTGAATCTTTTGTGGTGGTTGAAACATGCTTAGAAAACAGCACTTTTCTCTCCTTCAGAAAATATAGAACATATAGTTTAAGGAGTTTTAGTTAAATCTTATTGTGTCAGAATGATATAACTGGGGTTTTACGAGGATACTTGATTAGAAAACCTCTTGTATAGTTAAAATATCCATTTCAATGAGATAAACCAGATAAAATGAGTTTGTAATGTTTCTGCCCAGAATGTAATTGCTATATATTTAATTTTTCTTTAAAAGAGATGTTAGAGAGTAATTTGCATCTAGGATATAGTTGATTTTTTTTTTATTTAATCTAACGCAGAAGGGAAAGTTTAAGATATACTTATAAGTTTTGTAAAGCTATGGGAAAGTAGCATTAAATGTAAACATATTATGACCAGTAAAGATATGGCCCCTTGTATAACACCAGCTACTGATTTTTTCACTCCTGCACTTAGTCTCGTTATGTGCACCTAAACTACTATAGTTTATATCTTCTTTATGATCAACAACTCTGAAAATAACTTGAACAATTAATTATTGGTGAAAATAAATTTTACTAGAAAAGGCATATTATGCAAATTGCAGAAGGAACTTGGATTCTTAATAAGAAAGAAATAATTTTATTAAAACATCCCTATGGGAAGGGGCTTTTTTAAAATCTTAAACATAAATCTGATTTATGGAAAAAAGAAAAATAACCTGGATGCTTCAGTCAGAGGGAAAAGGCAAATACAGTCACTAGACATTCCAGAGCTAATGAAGTGAAGAACCATCACTCACACAGGTCACAAGAAAAACATTTGTCAGACGGTTTTTAATACAAATTATGGAAGATCACTGGTAAATTTCATTGGTATCATAAGCAGCTTTCAATAACATTCCACTAAGATCATATTAGAAACTTAAAACTTATCACAATACAAACAGAAATGATTTACTTTCTTCATGCAGAAAGGCCAATCTTTAATGTTACAGCCCATATTATACAGTTTTCAATACCTCATGTATAACTCTAATTGGTTCATAATTTTCTTGCCACTCAATTCATTGGTTAGTAAATGGCATTTTACATGTCCATCAAATCTCTCTATTCCTAGATAATTTACATATTTTGTTCACTGATTCCCATGGGACAGATTTCTTGTTTTTTAAGGTGTAGACTCTTTTTCTCTACAAGAATAGTTTGTTGTGCTAACTGCTTCTCATTCCTCTGTTCCTTACAGGATAGCTGGTAATTCAGCAGAACAAGTCCTGATTTTACAAGGCCTTTCTTTTATATTACTTATATGCAACAACTATTAGCTCTTGTAAAGTACTTATATGGAGCTATGCAATTAGTAATTTTCAGATGCACAGCTTTTGGCAGCAGTTATTTTTCAGGACTTTGATGAACAGTTCCTGTTAGAAAGAATATCCAGGTACTTCTTGGAAATAACCCTCCATGCTTCCAGAAAATGTGTCTGAAGCTCTGTTTCTCTGAGCACAGCAGGTACAGCAGCAGGCAGCATTGTCATCACAATGCCCACAAAGCTTTCTTGGCTCCTGCAACTTTCTGCTGTCCTCTGGGATCACACACATCACAGGTGCTTTGTGGTTCTTTCTCTGACATTGACAGATACCATCCATCCATGTGCTCCCAGTTTTTCCATCCTACTCTTGAATAGTTACTCTGCTTCTGCTATATTCTGACACTGTGAGTACTTTTAAGGTTCATTTGTCTCCATAGAAGAGTTTAACTCCTTCTTTCCCTATTTTTAAGATACTGTATTAAAATCAAGTGGATGTGTTTTTCTCAGAAGATGCAGGTGTGTTTCCTGTGTCAGTACTCCCAGTGCACACTGGCAGAGGTGGCAAGATGTCTGTGAATTATCTGGTTTGGGCAATGCTGGAGAGAAGATGGGTTTAGTTACTGCTTCCAAGATATTCAGGGATAAAGCTACATCTTTATTCAAACACAGGCAGTCTGTCTGGGACTGTAGGAGATAGACATTCCCTAGATCATGTTATAGCACAAACAGAGACACACAGACACTGTGCCTGCCCCCTTTGCATAGCTGCTTGCTGAGACTGATGACAAGGACTTGAATTTCAGCCTGGAGCATCAAAGATATGTGCCTGTATTGCTTGGGTTCTTGTCTTCTTTTTTCAAGGACCAGCTTATGTACAGCAGATTTACAAAGAAACCAGACAAATGTAAATCCCTCAGTGCCTAAACTGAGGTCAATTTGTCTCACCAGTGGAAATCATCAAACGCACCCTCCTGTCTCCATTCACTGTGTAGGGAGCTTGGGTATTTCTTTTAGGTCAACTGTCTCATTAGCAACTTAAAATTCAGACACCACAGGCTTACCTTGGACATGCTGGGCCACATCTCATGGTACAAAATCAGGACATTTTCATCTGATGTGTTTAAGAGACAATATCTATTTGGGCTCACATACAGGGGCATTCCAGAAAAACACCTTACTGCAGTGTGAAAAAGCCTTTTGCATAACCACTGAACTGTGTTGTTTGATAGTGACTTCCCAATGAACTGGGAAGCTAATACTCCAAAATTCCATTTCCTATTGTGCAGATTACTGTGGGCTCAAACTTGCAGACTAACAGTTTGATGTGATTGTAGTGAAAAACATCTAGTGAAATCAAAGTGAGGGTCATCTTGAAGTACAAGATAAATAGAGCTATGTGCTTATGGACAATTCTTCCTGCCACTGTGTTCCAAAAAGTGTATTAAAACATTTTGTGTTTACATACAGCAATTTTAACCTTCAATCCCATTACTCAAATCTGGATCTCCAGGAATATTAGGCCAGCCTGGCCACTTTGGAATTCTACATTGATGTAAAACATAGCAAAGATTCTGGGCCCAAAGTGAATTGCCCCCACTTTTATCTTTGTTTTGCTGAAAGTCAAGTGAACAGATATCCCCTGACTTTCAGGTGTGGGCTCTGGGTTATTTGCAAGCCTCAGTTCTCAGCAGCAAAGAGGATTAAACACAGCAAATTTTTCTGCCTATGAAACTGGGTACTACAGCAAGCAGGACTTCTTCAGTAGCTTTTTATTTCAAAGTACTTTCTAGACTGGTGTGTGCAAATTCTTCCAAGACCATAAGAATCATTATGAACAGTTGTTAATAATTTACTGTTAAAAAAGATGAACTGATGGAAGTGGGTTTTCTCATAGTAGAACACTATCAGTCTTTTAGATGGCTCGGATACCAGTTTGGAATGGTTTGTCACAGCTTCACTGCAAGTGACATGGGCACCTAGATAAAGCCTCTCTTTTCTCCGAGTATTGGTTAACACAGGAAGAGGAAATAGAGAAACAAAATATTTCCTAAATTACTTAAATTAAATCAACCAATCTCTTGAGCTAGTTAGGTAAAAGCTATAGTTGTGTAATCAAATTATTCCAGATTTCCAAGGCTTTCTAAACAACTTCTGAAGCATCGGGTATCAACTGTTTTCAGAAGAGATGCTGAACTCTGTTGTACTTTGCTCTGACCTAATCTGATCTGACACCTTGATTTTCTTATTCAATTGAAAGGGTAAAGGAACTCAAAGAACAAAACAATAATTTTATGGTATTAGTTTTGCAATACAGTAAATTTAAAAAAATATAAATATTATGTAAATTAATACAGAAAAAGTTTTTGATGTCATCTTAAGGGAAGAAAAACACTATGAGCACTCTCAAAAAATTGCATAAGGACTTTATTTCAAATTTCTTGAAGCATGTTCTATTCCAAAAACCTGTTTCTAATTAGATCATACATAAGGTATGACTGGGAAAATCTTGTATGGGAATATTCAGGTTTCTCTGAGAAAAAATAAACAGGTGATTGTATAATATGACATTAAATAGAGAAAAATGTTGATTAAAAATTATTAGTCTTTATCCAGATTTATAATTCTGATGTTTGAAGATTATCATGCAAAACGAGGGAAATACAACTTCACATTTCTCATTAAAAGTCTGAAAAAAACTACATTAACTGTACTAGTACTGTAAAAATGCAGCTTAAAATTTAACTGAAATTGAAGATATTGAATTGCAAATTATCTAATTTATTATTGACTAAAGCTTGAAAACATTTCATCAAGCAGAAATTGAGTCTTAAATCCTTATTTTTACTCCACATTCCAACAAAATAAAAACCTTTTTGAAAAAAAAAATCTATTAAAAAATCCAAAATTTTGGGGATTTCTTTAAATGTTGGTAAACTGACAAAAGACCTGTTTGAACTGTTTCTAATTTAAAAAAAAAAAAGGAATCTGTTGCCTGAAATATTGCTTCAAAGTTAGGAAGATGTGTTGTGGATTTTTTTTTCCTGTTCATACCCTACACTGTTTGAGTCAAAATTCATTGGGATCTGTATTATTTCTCCTTCATTGTAATGGAGTCATTCAGATACAAAACAGACATAGAACTGTTTGATATCTCTCTAAATACAACAAGTGGAATTCTATTAAGATCTTTGGATTTTATGGTGCATTTGAAAACTTATGAAATTACCTTATAGGTACATTATTATGTTCTAGGCAACTTTTCAAACTGTTTTTTTAGGTACTTAAATATTATAACTTCTAGAAAAACAGAATTAGTCTCTATTTGGGTGGTTGTGGGGGACCCAATTGAATAGAAAATGCAATGATTTGCAGACAATTACATTCAATTCAGTAAGATGACAATAATCTTATAGCTATTTCCTCTGCATACTGGAGATCAGATTTCATGAATGATATTTGGTAGAATGAGCATTTTTAGGTCAGCATGTACTGACATTTTTATTCACTGAATCACACTAGAATATAAAATGTGAAACACTTGAAGCCAAAGAGAATTCAGATAGCCAACCTCGTTGTGTGGCAGGCATGGGCAGGTAGCAGCTATGTTCTCCAGGTCTGAGCTCTGCTGAAGTCTCTGAAAGGACACAGCATCTGTGAAGTGGTTCACACTGCATTTGAAATGCAGAATATTTCCAAGTCATGATATATATGGTGTAGCTGATCCTGACTGCTTTTATGTGCAAAGGCAGTGGTTCAGTACCTGCCAAGGGAACAAGAAACCTCAGTTCTGGGCCTTCCTCAACACAGATGATGTTGAGTTGCTTAGATACTTCTGCTTCTAAGGAGAGCTGTATCAGAAATGGTCCTTGCTATTAAATTCCATTTTAAAAAAGTGTTTGGGACCATTTTGTTTTAATTGGATCTTGCTTTCTGATTTTCAGCTTGTCCATCTTCCAAATTATAAGGCCAAAGTTATTATTTTGTGTGGTAATTCAGGTAATTTCTGGGAAAACTGTGCCTTTTTTTGTCTTAATAGAATGCGTTGTGCAACACAGTTACATTTTCTTGATCTCATATACATTTCCCCCTGGCATTATTGTACATGTTCCTGTTATTCCCCAAACCATATAGTTATGAAACAGAAGCTTTCTTAAGAATTATTTCCAATGAAGCCATGAAATGCTCCAGTCACAGCACTGTGATCCTCATTCCAACTGATTTTTCTTTTTTTTTTTTTTTTGTGTATTACATTGACTTTAACAAAAAGGATTGTTCATTAGTGTATAGCTATGTCACAAACCTTTTATGCCTAGTAAGTGCCTTATTCCGATGTTTATAACCTGTTAATCTTTCTTCTCTTTGGATGTTGGCCAAAATAAAATGCGTAGAAGAACTCTATACTTTCAGTCAGATTTAAGTTGGATTTTTTGAGTAATAGTAAGACTTCACACGGAAAAGATGGGAGAAAAATATCTGCCCTCTGATACTATGGAAGTAAAGAAACACATTTGCAATTTTAGTGAAGTTTGTACAAAGATACAGAATATTGAGGTTACAGCTCTGTTTCTGAATGCCAAGAAGAATTCCACTGAAGATCCACTTACCTATGCAATATTATGCATATACCTATGAATTTTGACTGTAAGGGACCTTTCCCTGGAGACTCATTGCTGCCAAACCAAAAGGGCGTGCTAATAACCAAAAAGTAGTAAATCTTAAAAAGTCCACAAGGCCTTAAAGATGATACAGGTAATTTGATGATAAAAAACAATCATCCTGTAGTGCTTATACTAGTGTGGTTCCTTAGTCTTTGGAAGAGTAAAAAATTTTCTGTTGGCTTGATTTGTTTTTCTTTCCTTTTCATTAATTGATTGCTAAGAGGCCAGTAAGGACAGAGACAGTGATATACATCTACAAAAAGAAACTCAAATTAAAGACACACAGAAAAGATTTGGAATATTTTTCTTGCTCATGTGCTAACTTTCTGTTTCCTCCCCATTCCAAAACAGCTCATGTCAGGAGGAAGCATGTCTGGAATAGCCTTTAAGATACCCAGACAAGCAGGGTTAGTTTTGGTGCTGCCCACAAGCTCTGTTCTATGTTCTAAAGGGTTCAACTTTCAGAGGCAATTCCTCTTTCTGAGCACTTCCCATCAGAGCCAGAAGACTGCTAACAGCTGCTGTATTGCACAGCAGCACCCAGGTTGCTTTTACCCAAGCCTGTGAAGTTTTATAATGCTCATGTGCAGTCAGCCTGCATTACAAATGCACAATAAATATGGCACAGGCCTGTGTTGGAAGGTTCCACTGCACTTTATGGCAGGCACAAGGTAAAAAAGAGCAAGAAGGAGGGAATAAGGGCATTAGGATAATCTGCTTAGAGGAAAGGAAAGGTGAAAACAGGAAAGCAGTGTGGTGAAAAACAAACTCCCATGTTCATAATTTATATTTGTGATAATGTGTTCAATATTAATCTAGTTTCATGGGGAAGATGAGAGGCATTTACCTGCCCATGTGCAATGACAGGGCCATTTGCAGGTGCTGACCAGTCACCCCAATGAACAGGTTTCATTATTTCTTAGTTACTAGATAATGTGCTGAACAGCACCCCATGAAATTAACCTTTAAGATGACAGTAAAAGGAAATGAGTCA
Organism: Acridotheres tristis; assembly: GCA_037013685.1. Classification (NCBI taxonomy): domain Eukaryota; kingdom Metazoa; phylum Chordata; class Aves; order Passeriformes; family Sturnidae; genus Acridotheres; species Acridotheres tristis. The sequence goes on from CM072885.1 coordinate 9,109,212, forward strand.
TTCCAGGCAATGCTCATCATGGTGTGAGCTTTACGCTTGCTAAATGAGTTCTGTCATAGTGTGGGTGAAGTGGAATCAATCCATATAATTCATACATTTTCTGCTCATACAGTTTTAGAACAGCTAAGTAGAAATAAGCATTGACTTATGTCTAACTAAAGCAAAGTTATGTATAACATTAACTGATTATACTTTTCAGATGGGTCTGAAGTAACTAAATAGAAAGAACTGAGAGTTCCTGAGTGTGTGAAAGAAAGGATAAAAGGAATCAAAATTCTAGGAAAATACTTTCATGACTGATGCTAATGGAGAAGTAGAAACAGTTTTAGTCTTAGTACTAAAGAAAAGATAAATCTTCCATCATTTTATTCACAGACGACTGTAGTATTCTTAGAAGTATCAGCCTATCTCAGTGATAGTAATACCTCTGTAATTCACACAGAAGCTGACTGATTTATTGCAAAGCAGGGGCTTTCTTCTGATTAAATAGCTGTAGAGAGCATGAGACAAGAAAAACACTTCCCACTGTTTTGGAAGGAGTGAAGATCCAAAGAAGGAACTGAAAATACCTTCAACATGACAGTGATCCTTGATGGATATGATGCGGGCAGACTGGTAGATATGATAAAAGCTTTCCAGCAGATGAGCATGAAGCACACACTGCTCTATCTGGATGAATATCCTTCAATGGTGCACATGGATGGACTTCAACACTGCCTCAGAGATTCTGTCTCTGAATGGAGACTAGCTAGGAGAGCACCTGACAGCTACAGCAGATAAACACTTCTCTGTTGCCCACACTCTCCATAGATATAGAAAAATTTGGTGCCACCTAATGGACAACCCCCAGCTCCCGAATTCTGAATGTGTTTTACAGGAATTCTTATGCAAGGCATCTAAAAAGGGATCTACCTATATTTGTTAATGCTTCACATGAAGAATTTGTCATTCAGTATCCCTAATCACATATCTTTGGATGCAATATGCATTGTTTAAAGGTGAAGACACTTAATAAGCCCCATGGGTAATACAATGATTTCTGTATTTGCTGACTTTAAATTTATGAACTGGGGTCATCTCACAACTTCCTCAATTGCAGCAATATAGCAACATATAAAACTAAATTACTGCACCTAAGTGTTCCAATCTGTTTATGGGTGAAATTTAACTAGCTGTTCTGTCAGTCACATAAATTATTCTAGACCATCCTAAAGCAAGTTTACTGCTACAGCTGCATGGACATAGCTGTCTCTTCCAGTAGAAATCGTGACTATGCCAACAAAACATTTAGCCCAAGGGGTTTATATCAGCATGTGTACACTTGCAGAATATATTAGCCAAAAGGAGTTGGGCTATAGACTATTACAATGACTGCCATAATGAGTAATACTGCAAACAATTGTTATTCCTGAAAAAGCTATTAGTGATGACCTAATTGCATGCCATGTACTTCAGGAAGCAAAACAGGTAAGAAAACATAAGAGTATATCTCTAATCACATGAGCCACCAGTTACCATAAATGAGACATATCTATCTGTGATATCTGTATAGATGTATTGTGTTTATATATGTTGCAAGATGCAATATCTCCTCCTGCTTTTTTGAGCCTGCCTTCCCAGTAGCATCATCCTTAGCTGGAACGTGAGCATTAATGTTAGAATTGCAATTTAAACATCATACTTTGTTCTCAGCTGCCACTGAATTCAGTGGTACAAGTAAAATGGTCAGTTTGATGAATTCCAATCTGTGAAACTACATGCTTTGAAAAGATGCATCTCTAAATGAAACCCATTTTCCATCTGCAGTTTACATTTATGGATTTTCAGGATGCATTATGGGTTTGGTTATTTTCGTTTGCCTGTGAAGAGAGATACAGTAGAATTAGAAGTGTTCCTGAAGGCCTCCAAGAAAAGGACAAAGAAGGAAAAAAACTTGGAAATTGTATACCTGTTGCTTCCATTCACTGGAATGAACTGGGGAAAAGGGATTTGACTTTTATTATTTTCTTTAAAATTTATTGTATATGTATCAAGGTCAGTTTGGATGGGGCTCTGAGCAATCTGACCCAGTGGAAGATGTCCCTGCCCATGGCAGGAGGTTGGGAACTAGGTTATCTTAAGGGTCCCTTCCAACCCAAACCACTCTATAGTATTAGGATTCAATAATTCAATACAGTATTTATTTTCATCTATTAAAAAAAGTCAAATTAGTTAAATCTGTTTTGTTACTTTTAGAGAAAGTAATTATTAGTTTTGGTGAAGATAAAGAAATGCCTTTGAAATGGGATGAGTTCATGGCAATTTAGCATTTCCTTGGATACTTTTCACCAAAGAAAAATTGCTCAAAGACTTTCATCTCTAAAGAATACTATATTGTTTGTGACTCACTCAACCTATTGTTGCATAATTCCCAACATTTCATATATGCAGTTGCTCAGCTTTGAGTGGAGACTACTTTTACCTAAATTTTCTGTAGAATAAAGAAAATATGTAATTTTTCTTCTGTTAAATACAGCAGCTATTTTTCCTCCTTTTGCCTGGGAAAGAATATTAGTGGTTTGATGTAAAAAAAGAGAGGATTGTTTTACTCTTGTACACTGCTTGACACTAATAATCTTGACATCTGGGAAAAAGACTCAGACATGTTTGATAGCTCTGGTGAAATGAAAGAAATCTTAAAATATTAAGTAGTGAAGTAATCAAACTCCTTTGTCCTTGTTGACCCATAATATCCATTTGAGCTTGGGTCTACAGATGAAATGTCAGTTTAACATTTATATTTGGCCATTTAAAAAATAATGCTCAATATCTTACTTGGGCATATATTTGAAGGAGAATAAGCTGCTGCAATACTCAGTGAAGTCAATATGAGGATGCCGTGCTGGGAATTTGGTAGCAGGTCAGTGTTTAGATGTGGTTTTAATATGTAATTAAAACACATAAGTTTGAAGAAATGAGGGCAGAGTTTATCTTAGGGCTAGTTGCTAAGTGGAGACTATGAAAGCATCAGAGTAGACAAGCTATTGCTGCTGTTGTTACAGGACAAGGGGTTGCCTGCTTGGGCAGCAGTCTCTGGTTGCTGTGCAGTAGTAGGAGCAGTGGGTCGAGTACCTGCATCACACCATTGTCACAGAGCACTCGGGCTGGGGACACATCTTCCCAGCACCTTTCCTACCTGTACCTGCCACAGTTTCATCAAGCCCAACTCTCATCTTTTGACCCATTTCAAAACCATAAGCCACATCTCATAGGCTGTCTTATTCCTTATGAGTTTTGAAGCCATTGCTTCAGCAGAAAAGCTTCTGTGTGCCTTCAAGAGGCTTGAAAGTGAACCCTGAGCCACCAGCCCTGTTCTCCTTTTGGCTGTCATCAGCTGCAAGCAGAGCCTTGCAGGGCATCCTTGTGTTTGTTGTCAGGCTTGGGGTAACAGTGACTTCTCCCATGAGCAAACTGCTTTCCCTGGAGTGGCACAAATTTAATTTTTACAACTATCAGCCAAGGAATGTGGTATCATAAGTTTGTTTTGCTTGTCTTCGGGTGCTTACACGATGAATTCAGTACATTAATTGTGATGGTAAGAAACACATAAATACACAGGAACTGGCTGGTAAGAGATCATTTGTTTTAGTGTAGATAATGAGAAGAAACAGCAGCTGCTGCTAATCAGTATGCATGGGAGTATTCGTAAAAGTTGATTAGGTATATAGCTGCCAGATAATCACCATCCGATCTTGCATGTACAGAATAGTTTCAGTAATTGTGCATTCAAATTTCTTTTATTGAACCCTGCAGAGAATGACAAAACTATAGGTGTAATCCTGCATCATTTATTTGCAATGCTTTTTTGTCATGCATGAATTCTACATTTATTACAATGAACTTATTTGTAAGAATTATGCTACTTCTTTGATCAAGTACTGCAGATCGGATTTGTATAAAGAGATGTTAATAAAAAAAAATTCAGCTGACAGTAAAAGTATGTTGAAGTTGTGTAAACATCAACAGAATTACATTCTAAGGTAGTGAGAATAAGAATAATTATTTTTAATTATTTAATTTGAAATTAAATTTAAAAATTTTATATTATTGTTTTTTTAAAAATTTAGTTGTTTATCATGGACCATTCTCACTGAGATGTATGGCAGTCATTGCAGGGGCTCATTTTCCTTTCTCTAATTCGTGTTGCAGTTCTGTAAGTGTGGTTTTACCCTGGTAGGCAGCTATGCCCCACGCAGCCTCTCTCTCTCCTCTGCAGTAAGGTGGGATGAGATCACTCTGTGACATCAAAACCACTACACCCAGTTGAATTTCACTCTTACATATGACCACGCACAAGTTATCATACCAGATTGATTAGATGTCTCTGATTCTACTCATAAAATCTACTTGCAAACCACATTTAACCAAATCAGATCTTTTTTATTCTTAGATCCTAACTCAGATTATGCAAGACAATGCTTGAGCTTCCAGGAAAGGCTACTTTGGGATCTCTGATCTTGGCTGAGTCAAGCAGCCTTAGCATCATGAGGAAACTTTGTTCTGAATCCAGCACTGAAATTGGACTATCATTAATTTTGTTAATCAGATGTTCCTAAAAATGAGCTTTGTGGCTACATTTATCACTGAACTTGGAAGAACAAGTAATTATTGAAGACTGAAATCCTACAGTTTTTCAACTTTCTATTAAAATGACAGTTAGTTCTAACAGGTAATTATTAGTGTCTGTCATTTTTCTAGCACATATGGAACCTGTACATCTTAAAGTTGAATAATCCTAACATTTATCACTAAATTCCACTATGAATGAGCTATAGGGATACAGAAGTTGAAGAGTTTATACCCAATACTTCAGAAGTACTACCTCCTACAACTCTATTTTTAGCAAGACTTCTGATGCACTTAGCTTTACTAATAGCACTTGTCACTTGGACAGCTCAAAGTTAATGTACGATAACATAATCTTTTAATGTATCATAAGATTATCTGTGCCTTTTAACACACAAACTGAGGCACAAAGAGACTAATTGGTGTGCTTGTGCTGCTCACCTGACTGGTTGTCGCAGAAGCAGAACTAAAAGCTCAGTCTCTGATGGTGCCCCATTAATTCCCTTCACCTGAGGTCCACTCTGTTTCAGTTCCTTCTTCTCGTTGATAAGGTACAGATGTCGATTTGCTAAAAAAACAAGATACAGCTGTAGGTTTGAGGAAAAAAAAAAAAAAAAGTCCTTTTCATTTTCTAGGACAGATTTATCACTTTAGATGACAAAGGAAGGAATCAATACACATATTTTTAGGTGTCTGAAAAGTAAATATCTTGCCTAACCTTGTATTATGGGCTTTTTTCTAAGGGTGCCCAAGAGATGTAATTCATCTCATTCTAAACAAGTGCCAGTTGAGATGAGCTATCCTAAGAGGAACCTGCTTCTCCTCATTCATTAACTACTCAGAATTCCTAGACAGTTACAGAGGCAAGACATGTACCTTTGTACAGCCAAAAATTGTTACATTGACTCTAAGGCCAAAAGAAGGTAAAACCAAAGCAGCCGTATACAGTTGTTCCCTGCAGACCTATATACTGCTTTCCATGCTCTTTTCTTTATTGTTCTAAATCTGTTCAAAATTAAGTGAAGAATTAAAAAAAAAAGAGAATTTTATGCATTTTCACTTGTGGTTCACTTGTGGTTTCACTTGTGATCTGTTGAAACCAGACAATAATCAAACAATTTTTTTCTGCATACTTTATACATCTATGGGCGTGTATGTGTCAGGAATTTGTACAAAAATACATTTAGCTTCTACAAGAGAAACATAAGACATGTTCATTTAAATAAAGTCATTCCAATGACAGAAAAAATTATCTCAACTTGATTTAGAACGCTAACAAATTGATTCAGAAACAATATTATGGATTTACCTTATCTTGTATTATGAAGACTATAATTTTCAAAAAACTTTTCTTAAAAGGAGAATTATATGCATTATATGAAAAATAGACATATGCAGGAGTTGAGAACTGCATAGCTTTGGCCAGAAATTTGTATTCACTTTCCTTAGCTTTCAGCTTGCATGACTCTCACAAATGAGATAACAGTGAGTAAATTCTACTTTATATTTGAATAATCACACAGTGTCAGAACTGTAAAATTACTCCCAGGGTACAGAAGATGGTTATCGACAGAGTGACCCCTATTAGAACACATCACGTAAAGATCTCACTCTATTCCATGTGACAGACTGGCATTTTAAGGTCTTCAGCCATTCTCATTAAGACTTAACTTTTTGCTTGAACAGTGGTGTTTGCTTACTGTCAGTCACAAAAACTTTCTGTTCTTGTTTCTATATGACCTTAAGCAGCATTGGCATGTAATGCGTAACCATGGCCTTTGCTCATTCCTAGCATACTTTCAGTATTATATTATCCTAATAATTCCATTATTTTCTGAATTGGCTTCTGTAGTCCCTTATTGTTGACATTGCTGGAGACCAGCCTGGAATTCACTGAGCAAGGGTTACACTCCCCACATCTGTGTGAGGAAACCCTCTTCAGGAAACCCCAGAGACTCTTCGGGGTCTTCATTTAAGAGCAACTTTTCTTTGGCATTAGTTCTTTCTCTGTTGTACTTTTCAAATATACCCATTCTCTCGCAGTGACCAGGATGTGTATATGCAAGTGGTATGTCCAAAGAGCAAGGGATGCCAACTGGTGGGTCTGCTTCTCACCCTCTGGGTTTGTAAGTTGATAACTGTATGATGGTCTCAGAGATGTGTCTTTTGCACACTTTCAGAAGCTGATAGTTATCTTTTGTTTCTCTACCTCATACCCCAGTGAGACACTGGAAAATGTTTCTGGGCTACTCTTTGTCCTTTCCTTCTTATCTCAGGGTCTTTGCCCTGTTTTTTATCTTCCTGCCAGTCTTTTTATATTTTCAGGCTACACTTTGATTTACTCAGTGCTTTGCTAAAGTTTGGTTCTGCTTTGTCTTTTTAAAGCTGCTTTTCCTTACCTGAGCAAAGTCTCCTGTGAATCCTCATTTTAATGAGTTAGGATCTTGATGACATGGTAACCTATGTGCCATGAATCACTCTTTTCTTCCAGCAGAATTCTTCTGGAAGTTCTACATACTTAAATTCCCACTCATATTCCATTCATAGAATCATAGAATATAATCATAGAACATCCTGAGCTGGAAAGGACCCAGAAGGATCATCAAGTCCAATGCCTGCCCCTGCACAGGGCAGTCCAAAGATCACACCATGTGCCTCAGAGCGTTGTCCAAGTGCTCCTGGCAATCTTGCTGCTGTAACCACTTCCATGAGAAGCCTGTTCCTTTTCCTAATATCCAGCCTGACAGAGCCTCCTGCCATTTGCTATCACTGGTCACCAGAGAGATCAGTACCTGCCCCTCCACCTCCCCTTGTGAGGAAGATGTAGACCATGATTGGAGCTCCCCTCAGTCACCTCTTCTGTAGGCAGAACAAACCAAGTGACCTCAGACTGCCAAGACCATTCTTTGAGGAAGGTCTCATGATGATGATAAAACAGTGCTTTATATAGACTTTGTCTGTCATGTTTGCTGTCATAATTTATATTCTTGAGCAGAATAGAAACTGACTAATAAAGAGAGAATGATTCTTTAGACATAAACTGTAACTTCCACAAGAACTGTTTGTCTGAATCTCATGACATGTGATTCTTGCCCTGCAAAGGAAAATCTCAATCCCAATTATCAGTCCATTCACAGATGTAACTGAGAGAAGAAAGAGTAATGGAACTGCATTTGTGTAAAGAAGAATAAATTATTCCTCAAAAAGGGAAATTGAAATAAACCTCCCTGAATTTGGAATCCGCAAATATAAATATATAATGCAGACAGGAATACACTAGTCTAAATTCATATCTGACTATAAACTCCCAGGAAAATAATGGTTTTAGCTATCTACCATTCATGAAGAAGATAGTAAAGAGAAATTCCTGCAGCCTCGTTGTTCACTGATGTTTAGGTGAATCTTATGGTGACTTGGAATTAACAGACTTTTTCATTCTACCATATATTATTACATAATTTCTAAAAAGTCTGAATTCATAGTAAACTGCTTTTAAAAGTGGCGATGAAGTTTTTTTGCGCACAGCCTAATAATGAAATATTTAAGACTTTCAAGTCAATTAGAGCATTTTACAGGAAACTCATTTCTGTGGCAAAATCATTATAATCTCTCATATGATGTTACTGAAAATAAAGTACATACACTCTGCTCTATAGCTTCAGAGAACACTATGCTGCAAAAGAACCCACTTGTTTTTCTAAAACACTGGATAACTGCAATGCACCACAACACTTTGTTCAGCATGGTATAACTGATCATCTGTCTGCAATTCTAATGTAAACTAATCTTTGAGTATATAGTAATGGTGAAACCACAATAAGTTTATAATTTATATCATACTTATTTTCATAAACAGTAAATCTAAGCTTCATTTAATTTACCAGAACTTGAGTTTGGTCACACAAATACAAGCAGATTATCACTTGTTGCTCTGGCGTAGTTCAGACTGAAGGGTGATCCTATGGAATCATGGGCTGGTATGTATCTAAATCTGAAGGCAGTGGTGGTGTGCATAGCTGCCAAAAAATGCCAAGTACACCTCAAATACAAGGTTGATTTGCTCTGGCCATACTTTTATAAATGTCATTTTATAGTAGTACAGCAGCCATGAGGCATAGGGGGGTCTATTATATAATTTCACTCGAACAACATATCCATTTTTAAGAATCATGAGTGTTGTCTATATAATAATTATTGTAATAAGTGGAAAATATTCAGTCTGAGTGTGAATGACAAATGGAATAAGAAGTTAAGATGTCAACAGAAAATAATGAGTTTTGGTGTGATTCATGCCCAGCAGTTTGGGTAAACACATTAACACATTGACTTTCACCAACCTATTTTAGTAATCAAAAAGATTTAGGAATAAAAGAAAAATAACTGGAGAGCATAGGCCATAAAGTTATTTAGTGTTGAATGTGAGACTGTAAGTTTATATTGTTTGTCTTATTCCAAGTGCACATTTAACTTTTATAACACTTTCTGGGATTTCAAAGAAATGTTTCTGAATTTTAATTCTTACATGATATAGAAAGATACTAATATTCACATTTTACTGATTGAAGTTGCTAGTCTCTAGAGTCCAATTTAATTTTCCTTTGTGAGCATTAGATCAGTAAAAAATGCAATTCAAACTGACATGGTTATTATGCATACAAATAAACAATACAAACTATGAAGCAGAGAATGAACCCCAGCAATCTGTGGGTATAACTATGGTGCAACCAAAACCAGAGGCTGTTTTCTAAGACTGTAATATTTAGATATTTTTAAATTCCAGTAAGGCAGCAGTTCTGAGACTTAAAATGAATGGACTAACTAATAGGTTTTATACACAAGTAGAGTTGGAAATAATTACAAACTCTTAATGACACAGCAAACAAAAGTTTTTCCACTTCGTGGGTGCCTTGGGTGTACTGAAAAAGGGAGTCTGCAATATAATTGTGTATTCAAAGAGACTGAGATAAACTTTATAACAGTGCACATTATGTTACAAAGGGGAATAAAATTCAAGAGATGCTCAGTTTAATATTTCTGTATTTGAATGTAACTATGTCAAGACTCATATTTAGAGAAATCAAATCCTTGGATGATTTTCAGATTCCTTTCAATTTCAACTTTAATCGTGCAGCTAGCTTATCTCTGACAGATTAATCTGAAGAGGAGAGAAAATATTAAAAATTATGTAAGATGGGTGAAAACTGAGATAAATATTTTGCCTTCCAGTTGACAAAAACACTAATACAAAGACCTATTCTATGTGCATATTTTACAATTTGTTTTTGTGCTGTTTTATCAATAGGAAGGTTACATCTGCAACCACATTCAGTTAACAGTATAACAGTACAGATTTATCACCCTGGTGATGGAATGAAAGATATATTTATTGAGAATGTGGGGAGGTAATATTGCTAAAAATAAGTTGTTACTCACCCAATAAAATAATAATGAAAGAAAGATGCTAGAAGAAATTATGTATTTGATTATCAGGGCAATTACTAATACTTCCTCAGTCAGCATAGTTTCCATGGAGCAATGCAAGTATTCTCATCTTCCATTTCTTTTTTTTTATTTTTTACCTGCTAAACTGGTGACTTGAAGCATACAACTTGAAGCATACAAACTTTTGGAAATGTGACTATCATGTCCTGATACAAAAGACCAGTGACAGAATGTGATTGGCTTTAGGAAAAAAAATATCACAAGTCTCTTGTGACTTCTAATACTTTTTTCTGCTTTTGTTAACTAGACTTGCATTCCTTTTAAAAGTTTTCTTTGTAGCATTACCCTTTTCTTGAACAAAATGTGTATAGCAGTTACATGCTGAGAAAAGAGAAATCAGCTTCTTGCCTACATTGTTTTTTTCTTAGACCCCAGGGCTATCAGTCTGATCAGTTCAGTCGTGTTTAAATTGCATGATTTTAAACATTCATGTATCCACAAAGCACACAATAAAAAGAAAATACCCTGTAGTGACAGCCTAAATGGATCTCTGTGTTAGCTCAGGCTGTTGAAATTCCATTTCCTTTCAGTTTGTTGCTTTGTTCATGTATTTGTGGCCCTTCTGACCAAGTGACTACAGTGCTGGTACACACACTCTTGACTGTTGAAACTCTCACCAGTGGAAATCACTTTTGGTTTCCAAATCCTGGCACTGCAGTGGTGCTCAGCTAAGCTCTTCCTGCTTAGTCTTTTAAATTAAAGGGAGGTGTTGAGCCTTACTGCTCCCTTGGTAAATTTTCTTCTGAAGCCATTTCAGCAAGGCTGTGATTAACCCAGGACAGTAGCTCAAGAAGCTGATAGTATTTTGTCAATAAAGCTTTTTTTTTTTTTTTTTTTTTTTTTTAAAAAAAGGATGTTAACTGCTCTCTCAGTTGTCTAAATCTTTCAACTTTTGTTCTTGTTCCTTGCCACTACATGGAAGTGGTGGTTTTGCTTGTCTTAATCATGAGGTTCATAATGTCAAACATTACATCCTATGCCATAAAGCATTATGAGGGACACAATAAAAAACAAACAAACAAAAAAACCCCAAAACTTCAGTTCCTTCCTTTCTAGAAGCCTAAAGACCATGCTCAAGCTATTTGTATGACTGAAAATCAGGGGGAAATGAATTTCCTCGTAATTACTGTTGCTTTATTCCAGAGGAACTGAGTTTAAAATCAGATCTGCTTTAACAAGCAAAAGCAGGATTGTGTTTTTGAATCATGGCTGGTAAATGAAAGGGGCTAAATTTTAGGAAAACTCAAATCTATTTTAACATTAGGCAGCTGGCTTTACTGCCTTCTGAGCATCACTTTATATTCATTCTTCACAGTTTGTTTTTCTGTAAACTTCTACAAACAAAATGATGAATTCTGGCTGACAACCAGTTATGAGCAATTCTGATATTTCAACTCCTAATTCATGGAATTCTATGGAAAATTTTGGAATATAAATGTGTATATTTATTTCTCATATTCTTTCATTGTCAAATAATTTGGTCTGATTTATTCCATGAAAATTTTTCATTATATTTTACTTAGCAGCATGCTTTTCTGTGCTTTTCTATGAGTTTATCTCCACAGTTCACTTCATTATTTTTCCCATTTGTCATATGCAACTGCACAGGATTTTGAGATTAAAATATGACCCAGGTGAAGACTTGGTTTTATCTGTGTAAGTGGTAGCAAGCTAAGTGTTTGTGGTTTTCTTTGCTGTGTGCGTGATGTGGTTTTCAGATGTTTTCTAATGCATTACTTTTAGTGGACTATTAATAATTCAGCATCTTGTCCCATTAAGCAACTTTTTCCCACTGGAGCCAGAGGTTTGGGTTTTGACGCTTGTATATTGGTGAGAAGTTAATCTGTTTGGAGTCATCCTTATGACTAATTAATCCAAAGTATGAATTCTCAGAACTTCAGTTGTAAGTCCCAGATATGAATCTAGAGTTTGCTTTGTGTAGCATTTCACCTTAACCAAAAGATTTCTCATCGTATGAGAATATACCTCACATGATTTATAGAGGGATTGACTCTGCAAATACTGAGCATGAAACTTCCTTATACAGATACTTTGAACCATACTGAGTCTCCTGACTCAGTCCTGGGACACTTGGAAGACAGAGCAGATTAGATCAGTATTCAGTATTTTTCAGCCTGATTAATATAGTTCTGTTTATATCCTCCACAATGAATTATGTGCAGCTGTTTTGTCGATTTTTTAATGAGAAAAGATATGGAAGAAAAGTTTAAACCTGAATGCTACCAGGCTGATGTTTGAAATGTGGAGGCACATTTTTTTCATTAAAATTGGTTAATCCAACAGCTTTCATTTTTTGTATTTTTGTAACTGACAAAGAAAATGTATTTGAATTATCTATTCACATTCACAAATTAATTCAATTTTGTAGCTCAGCTTATAAGCAGCAATTTGTCACTGTAGGAAACAGTTATCTTCCAAGACCATGGCTGACCAGGAAATGTCTGATATATAAAATGTTTTGGTTTCTTGCCATGCTGGTAGGTGTGCATGTTTTTGATATTGGAAATTTTTTTCGATGTCATGCAACCCAGACTGTGGAGAGTGCATGTATACTTTGAATCAGGGAGAATTATTCTCCTGTCTTGTTTCAGCAGGTAACTTATAGCCGAAGGGACAAAAACATTCAGCATTCTAATCTGTGTGAAGTGAAAGGGCTTTGCTAATGTCTTGTGCCATTTGAACAACATTCACTGAATGTCACACCAAATTGTCTTGCCAAAGCAAGGCAAGAAGGATCTAACTGATGCCTTTGTCAAAATCTGAGCCCTTGACCTCTTGCTGTTTTGCTTTCTTAGGAATGCAGGTGCTGGAATGGAATGGCATCCCCTTGACCGGGAAAACTTATGAAGAGGTCCAGAGCATTATTATTCAACAGAGTGGGGAAGCAGAAATATGTGTAAGACTGTGAGTTTTTCCCCATCTTTCTGTTTCCATTTCTTTTTGGCTTTTCATGGCTTTTGGTTTTTTTAATTTTTTTTTTTTTAATTTTACTTTACAATTGTTAAGGTGGAACCTTTGTTAGCACAAAGTATCAATATAATAATAAGCAAGAGTTCACTGTGACTGTGGGAGATTTTTTGTTCTGTTTTTCTCTTAAAGCAAGAAGGAAAGATAAACTGAATTAGGTGCTAGTAATTATGCTTTTATAAACAATGATAACTCCATTGTCAGGCCACAATCTCCTCTCATGACAAACATACAATTCACTGAATTTACTGGTATTAGAAAAAGAAGGTAGTTTAGTAATAACTTGACTTTTAGTGAAATCTGTATCCTTTAGATGAAAGTCATTTAATCACGAGAAATGCATACACTTGCATTAAATCCATTAAAGATTTCACCTTAAAAGAAGCTTTTCTTCTCAGCTCTTTAACAGCATTGCAAATATATATCAGCTAAGAAGGGACCATGCTTGGGAGCTGCTTTCTGTCATGAACCACTATTCATTTACCTACTTAATACAACAATGAGGGTATGAGGAAAGAGTTTCTTTTGTCTCAGGCTTCTAAATGCTTTCTTTAGGGACCTGAACATGCTCTCGGACTCTGAGAATCCCCAGCACCTGGAGCTGCATGAGCCAGTAAGGGCAGGTGAGAGACAAGAAGTTACTTTGGTATTGTAGGACTGGATAGCAACTGAGAATTGAATGTGATATAAGGTAGTATGTTAGTATTGTAAGCTCTGGTGCTCCATGCCAAGTATTGTCATGGGTAGAAAGGAGACCACACCTTATGGCAAGAAGGGGATAGAATGCACCCTCAATGAGTTTGCAGACACTGCCAATTGGGGCAGGAGTGTTGATCTGCTGGGGGGTAAGAAGGCTCTGCAGAGGAATCTGGGCAGGCTGGACTGATGGGCCAAGGCCAATTGAATGACATTCATCAAGACAAAATGTCACGTCCTGCACTGGGTCACAGCAACCACAGGCAGCCCTGCAGGCTGGGGCAGAGTGGCTGGAGAGCTGCCCAGAGGAAAAGTACCTGTGGGTGCTGGGTACTGTAAACTTTACATGTGATAATGTTGTTGTCCTTTTTCTTTCTGTTGCCCCTGAAGTTTACTCTGCCCAGCCCCTGGGTTTGCACCTGTGTCAGTACCTGGCCAGTGAGTTGCTGGTGTCCCCAGGGCCTCGTCTGCCATCCTGTGCCCAAACCTTGCAGTGCTCTCCTGTCATCCCCAGGCCACTGCTCCTATAAACTGCATTATTAATCTGGAGTCGTAAATACTTCAGTTTGCATAGTGCAATTACAGCTGTGCCTTTCTACATCAAAATAATTAAGAATGGGCACTCTACCACACCACTATATATACAAAGTGAAGTGTAACTCAAATTTAGGTTGTAGCCGTCTGGTCATTAGACAATTGCTGTTGCAGCCAGAGAGGCTAAAACAAAGCTCCCAGCAAACTGCAGCAAGTTCAGATAACACACAGGTCCTAAGGCCTGTGCTCATTCCATAGAACCATAGAATTGTCAATGTTGGAAAAGACCTCGGTGAAAATACCTGTTAGCTTAATACAAGGTTTGTGGCCAGCTATAAGCAATGAAAAAAAAGTATTTACTGGATACAGGGATGCAATAGTAAGTAGTCAGTTTTGTTATGAGTTCTAGGATGGCAGTGCTTTTGGGGGATTTCCTGCTGTTCAGTCAATACCAAAACTGCAGGCGTCAGTCATTGTATCAGTCATATCTAAGCTAACCTTGAATCAACATCCACAATCTTACTAGTAATGAAGCCCTTCAGCCGGCTCAGTGCAGATTAATATTGCTTCACTCACCATTCTGTGGATCTACTCTGGGTTCTGTGGTTTTGTGACTGCTCTTATCAATCAGCACCTCAATTATCTGGATTGAATCCTTCATTTTCTAATCATGTAAAATTTCCTAGCTATTAATATACCATCAACCTACCTTTAGTTGAAAATTGATGTTATTGATAAAGAGACTAAGTATGATAGAGCTTTGAAGCAGAACTACCCACATTTTTTAATTTGTGAGCAGATCAAAACCCCAAAGGCATTGAAAGACACTGAAGTCAGTTTTGGAAAGGACAAAAACTATAATAAAACAACTTTTTTATTAATAAAGAAAACTCAAGAAGGAACAGAAATAAAAGAAAATTGTTCCATTCTCGTGGGCATGCTTCTTCCTAGTCTGGCATTCTTCTAGTGGTTTCTAAAGTTGGAACTCCATAGAGTTCATGCCATTGCCTCTGAGGTTTGGCAGACTGTGCTTTAGAAAGGAGCAATTCTCTCTGAAATAAAAATGAATTAACCAAGCAGGGAGGATAAGGCTAAAGTTTGTTTTAAACCTCTCATACTTCTGAGAACCTGGGAACCAAACTGTGCCTAGCATCCTTTTAACTCTATTTAGTCTAGCATATATGAAACTTACTTGACTTTTCTGTGTTGAATAGAAATTGCTATCTCCAAAGGATAAATTCCTCCCACTCATTCCTGGGCAGCAGGGAGGGCAATCAGACTCCTACTACAGATGCCTCACAAAGGTGTGAGTAATAAGGAAAGATGAATCAGGGCTTCTAGCCTTAATTTGTTTACATTTTTTCTTCTTTGATTAATTTGTGGTAGTACATTTTTGAGGCTTTTCTCTCTTTATTTTGTATAAATTTTCTCAGGAACAGTTTCTCTTCAATGTCCAGTTGATTTTTAAAAAGTTGAAATGAGATTTAAACCTTTTACAAGAAAGTTCAGATACTTAGTGAAACTAGACCAGTGTCAAGCAATGAATGATAGCACAGGCCAGTCTTTAAAACTGTAATTTGGTCCAGTTTAATTCAACATGATCATTAAAGCCTATTTTTCTTCACCTAGAAGTATCTCCTCAGAAACCTTTCTAAGTAAGTAGCATTAGCACAGAAAGATTGGAATTGAGATGTCGGCATTGTGGGAGAGATGTCTGTTTTTCATAGCATGCCTTTTGCATATTCAAAGTATACAGGCAGATGACATGAAAACTTGTAAGGATTGTATGCTGTCCCTGTACCATGACAAGATGGATTTGGGTGTGCTGGCAATTATCAAAACGAAGCTCTCTTGCTTTAATCCAGTAGATAAAGCAAAGTCCCCAGGGGTGGACCCCAAGCAGCTGGCTGCAGAGCTCCAAAAGGTTTCTCTACAGCAGTCGCCTCTGGTTACTTCAGGAGTGGAAAAGGGATCTCATGTCCACTCTGGAACCACTTCTGCCACCTCCAGTGCTGTTCCTAGCCCTGGTCAGCCTGGTTCTCCCTCAGTGAGCAAAAAGCGGCACAGCAGCAAGGTAAGAAATTTCCAAGTTATGGAGCAAGAACATTTTGATGACAGGAAAAAAATGCCTTTTTACCTTCTTTAGTGTAGCAAGAAATCCCAGCAGGTCTTGGGAAACTATTTTCCTGGATAACAATGAATATTACTGTTAAGATATTAAATCTGGAAGTAAAGAAAGACTACATGATTTATCCTTCTAATTTTTTTAATTTTTTTTACATAATATTACTGTTTTTAAAGAAAATAACTGCCTTTTATGGTCTTTGTTCCTCTTGCTCTTTAAGTGCATCCTAAATGGTGGTGAGGTACTATTTCCACTAAAGAAGCTGATAATACTAAGACCATATTTTTCCTCTCTGTACTAAACTATTGCTTAAAGTAATAAAAGCTATGAATAATCATAGCAATAGTAAGTAAGTCTCTGAAATCCTGGGAAAGATTGAAAACAAAATTCACCATTAAAATGTGTTTTGTCACTAGCTAATTCCTGTGAACTTGCCAAGCAAAATTTCTCATTTTTCTTGTCCCATCCTGTCCATTCCTCAGCTGAAGTTCTTCTTGTGCATCCGCACACTTTAAAAGGGAAGAGTGGGAATTTAGTAGCATTTTTTCACAGTCAAAACTGAGAACTAGATCATTAAGTCATCTGTCATATTTTTTCATTTTATATCCAGAAAGTCAAGACCTGAAATGAAACTCAGTTCTGTGAAGACTGCATTTGCTTAAGCAATTTGCAAGAGTGCTGATTGCTATCCTGAATATCCAGCTTCTGACACACTCACAATGCTTCACATTGCAAACAAAGTGTTTTCTAAACATTTATTTCTCTGCACTTTTATTCCTTTTTCGGACTGTCAGGTTCCTAATGCGTTATAGTTATGTTTGTAGTTTTGTGCTGTTGGAATTATGATTTGAACAGATGAGATAGGTACTGCACAAACCAGAACCAGCAAATGGTGTCTGCTCATTTCAGACGGCTCTTTGATAAGCCAACAAAACTTTCATGTGAGAGGAAACACAAAAATCTGTTTCATCCAGCAATTTAGTACAAAATGGGAAGATATTTATTGATCAGTTTGGCTTGGATAGTAATTCTTTCTTGCCACAATGCCCATAGACTTTCTGCAAATTAATTCAGGTCTGTGATGCAGGAGTTAAAACCATATACCTTTATTTACTAGATCTAACTTCAGGGATGTCACAGAGTTGCTTAATCCTTAGGTCAATAGTGAGATTCACTACAGCATACTCTGGATACTGTACACATTTACATATGAACTAGTTTGCCATTGCATGATTTTTGCCACAGAGAATAATACTGAAGTACAATTCCTGAGACTTGCCATCACAGTGCAGGCACTGCATGCAGAGAGCAGGACTCTTAGTGCACATGCCACCATCTACACTGAAATGCAGCTCTAACATTTGGTGAGATGAATCACACTCCTAAATTCACAGCCTATGGAGATCCATAAGTCCTTGCTGTGCAGTATATCCTGGAGAGGTGCCCCATTCTGTGCACCTGGGGAGACTGAGTTCCCAGCTTTGGCACTGTAGCAGGTCACCTAAAGTTAGATGCATAAATTTAATTTCCTGCTTCACAGAGGATTTGGGATTGTTTTATGAAAATTCAGCTGTAGGCTTATAAACAAAAGAAATATTAGAACTAATGCTTTTATGTAGGAGATGCAAAAGTCAAAACTAGTCAGGTAAAATTTTAAACATTCTTTGCTTATTTGTGAAAATGATGTTGAGAGGCATTTCTTTCATAGCAAGCACAGCTCTTGTTGACTTGTATAGTTTCTGTTCATTGACTTCAGGCCAAGATTATAATGGTGTTGAGCTCTGTTAGAAGAGAAAGCTTATCCTTTCTGGAACTGCTCTTTGCCTTGGGCTGACAGCATTTCTAGGCAGGCTGCAACCCTGCCAAAGTATCATGACAGACTAAATATCCAAACTGCCTAGATCTTGTTTTTGCAACTGTTTTTATTTTCAGCCATTACTTTTAAAAATATTTTTATATAGAATATGCACTCTAGATATGTTGTAGTCTCTGCCATATTCTGCAATGCCAATTTTCTCATTTTTCATGTTGCTACAGAAGTTAATAGTGCTTAGTGCATCAAAACCTGGCATTCACCAGTTTTACCACATGGTTATCACAGCCTGCTTGAGCAGGGGTGATGGCCTTACAAAACACCATCTCTTACACAGGGTGTGTGAGTAATTAGACTGAAATTAGATTAGCCATCACAGCAGAGATTTAACCCTTGGAAGCCTTAGCTGACATCATCTTGTGCAGACCTGTTTCTTTCATAGTGTAAATGCACGATCATTCTATGCTGAAGATTACATCAAAGATATAAATGACCTACAGAAACATTTAATATGAAGAATGGGTTGCTTTTTCTTCTAAATCCTCAGATCCTTTAGCTCCTAAAAGTCGACTGTGAAATACTTTCCGTCTTTACAAATTAATCCTCACTGAGTCCATGATAAAGAAAGATAGTTATTTGCATCTCTACCTCTCAATACAGAACCAGTTTCAAAACTGGCCCAGTTCTGGGAGTTAGACCAGATGGCCTTGAGAGGTCTTTTTCAGCCTAAATTATTCATGTTTCTTTAAAATATATGGGTAATTCTTCGTGATCAGTTTTAGATCTGCTGACATCAGAGAAAATAGAATATTTAATGTATTGAATTTCAGCCCTTGTAATTGATACCGAGATTCAACAATTATATAGAAACATAAAAATGCACATTTATTTTTACAGACTCCACTTTGCAAACCACACCTTAACCACCTTTGGAAATCTCAATACAAATTAATCATGCCCACTCCCTTCTCTATGAACTCCTCCTACATTGTCCATACTCATACATTCCATATTACATGACATTCAGAGTAAACAAACTCACTATTCTTGCTATTCCAACTCATGAATAATGAAAGCATTTAGACTATCTGGTAGTGATTTTGTAGCTCCATGTTAATTTTGGTGTTGTCAGTATTGTCAGTGCTAGTACAGCCTGAGATCAGAGCTATTAAGTGTAATAAAATCCATTTGTAGAGGTAAAGTATGAGAAATATAAGCCATTTATGCTCTATTTTGAAAGATTGCATGATGCTTAGGTAGCTCCCTGTCTTTGTCAAAATAAGTGAAATTCAATCTCTGAATGGTCTTGTCAAAGACCTAACAAGTTTTAGGAGTATTTTGCTATCAATCTAAAATTTCATTTCAGATTCAGAAAATTTTATAGACTATTGATGACTTATTTTAGCTGTTGGATAGATTAAAATTCTTTTAAAGCTTTGTAAGGTACCAAGAGAAGCTGATAATAAAATTTTTAACGAGAATTATTTTTGGATGCAAACGCATTTACAGATAAATCAGGTTTGATTTGGTTTTGGTTTTTTCTTTCTTTTTTTTCCTTGGTAAAGCTTGTGCTTATAGAGAAACACATCTGGAAGGCAAGGTAAAGCAGTAAACCAAACAAGAATAAGGCAACACAAGACAGTAAATATATCCATATAACAGGCAGATTTGGGCTAGTTTTCTCCTGTATTTTCATTGTTATAATGTTTAGCTGGGATTTTTCTGGTTAGTTCTCATCTGTGGATCTGACTGACTGAGAGGATGTTTCTTCAACACAAACCTGAAAAGGTTAGTGCATCACCTTAACTTGGTGCTGTGGTGCAGGAAAAGTGGGCACTTCATTTAGTGGCCTAATTTAAAGCATTTGATGTCCAACGTCCTAAAAGAGCCTTGAAGGGTTTTCTTGGAGTGTAGGGCAGCACAAAAGAGGCACGTGGGTTTTACTCTTGTCAGAAAGCGATAGAAATACAAGTTACATGGAATAATGTCAAGCGGCTGCTCACATCTGGAGCAATAGGAAATGACGACTTCCACAGCAGTCTGGAGAAAACAGTAAGTTTGTCCTTGTTTGCACCCTTTGTTTTCTGCTGCATCAACCAAGGAAGCAGAGATGGAGAGAATACAAAAATATTCAAATCCTGCTACTGAAACAGAGCTTTCTTGCTTGACTGATGGCTTACAGATTAAAGGTTGTTCCAGAGTGGCTCAAGGCCAGTAACGTTTAACTGAACAGCATATTTTTGTGAGTTCAGGATTTTAATCAAGTAGTAATATTATTTTCTACCAACAAACAGGAGGGGAAAAAAACGGCAGAGAGAAACATTAAGGATTTTATTGCTTTTTGTCAAAATCTAGACAAGTTTAATGATAAAGGAGAGAGAAAAGTGAGGACAGAAAATTTAAATTTTGTGTCACAGAAAGTGTGGGGAGGAATTTGAAGATGAAGTGTTGTAGCTGAATTGACTATCAGAAAACAGAATAAAGTAAAAGACATTATAAGAGGTGGCTTGCAATTGTGTAATCCACTTGTACACATCACTTAGTCTTAGTACCATTTCAACTCTTTCTACCCACTTTCACCTAAACTCAGTTTAAATAAGTGGAACTTTTGCCTCTTTCTGCCTTTCTCATATTGACAGAAATATATAGCTGTGTATATTTGGCATGGTCCTTTCTTTCTCTTGGCAGTATTCATGTTTGTTAGATAGGGTTAATGCTATGTGTTATTTTCTCCCCATGCCTCCTTATCTGCTCAGACTGTAAAGATTTGGTGTCAAAATTGTTTGATTCTGTATCTGGCTGATCAAGATGGCTGGGCTGGACTTTAAGTGCTGTTGAAATACATAACCATGAGTTTTGACTGTAACAACTGGAGACAGTTTTTAAAAGTTGTGGCAATACAGCAGTATAAACTACGTGTTTAAAAAGTTAACTTTGAAAATGTGTGTATTTTTAATCTGCAGCCCACAGAAACTGCAAAGTCTGCTTCCCATCCAATCACTGGAGAAATACAGGTAATATGTAGTTTTTGCTTTGTAAATTGTTGTTGAGACTGGCTGTGTTTTTCTGTTAAATAATTTTGCAGAAAACTGTCTCCATCAATTTATTTCTTATTCAACTCTAACCCTTAAAATGTCACTAATGTAAGTCAGTGCTTGATTTTTGCACCCGTCTTTAACACTGTATTATTAAATACAACCAGAAGAATGGAAAATGCTGCTGTTCCCAAAGGGACTAAAAGGATAGTTAAATTCATTCTAATCCTTAATGCTGTGGGTTTCTTATAGTGCAGTGTATTTATTTCCATACCATACCAAGTTTATTGTTATCCCTTAAGTAAATTTACTTTAGCCTTTTAAAGCACTCAAAAAGAGGACAGCAGAACAACTGAAGCCTAACTTCCTATAGATTTCTGGGGTTTTCTTCCCCCTTGATTAATCTCTCTCTTTTATTTTAGTACTAAGATTCTTTCTGATTCTTTCCATAGTATTATAGCATCCTTGTCAGACTTGGCCACCAGGTAGATAATTAACTACATAATTAACTGTAATTAACACTCAATAAACTGGCTATTGTTCAGAATAATATCAAGAGTTCAAATTTCCTTTGCTTTTTCCTGACTGGAATATGGGAGTTTCCCTTTTTCAAGGTCCAGTGTGATGATCTAGCATCTCATTTTAGTCAGGAGAGGGAGACAGAAACTTCTGAAATGTGTTTATTTGGAGGAAACATAGAGGTCTGAAACTCATTTTATTCAAAGGGTTTAGGAGATATTGAATCACTCCGAAAGTAAAAGTAACAAATAATCATACTGTGTTTTAATGCATTCACTAGCTTCAAATCAACTATGACAAACACCTTGGCAACCTTATCATCCACATCCTTCAGGCAAGAAACCTTGCTCCCAGAGACAACAATGGCTATTCGGACCCATTTGTTAAAGTTTATCTTCTTCCAGGGAGAGGGTAAGTGTAGGACAAATTTTAACCTGAACTTTCTTTTAGTTTAGGTTTGCTATGTGTCATTAATAACCAGAACTAAGAGTCGTTGCTCTAGGAAATCCAGGTGCAACATCAGCAAAAATGGTGGATGTTTAATACAGAGTCAGATCCTATTCCCAAGAGGATATACATACTTTGGTAATGACTTTAGGAACTTTATGAACATTCCTATAGATATATGGGGAAGTTTTTTGTGTTTTCTTTTTAAAATCACAATACCTGTAAAAATATTTAAAATAAGAACAGTCTCAATGCAAATGTACTAAATAGATGCAATACTTTCTGTAATATAGAAAGCTGCACGTTAAGTTTAGCATGGAATGGTTGCTTCAGCTCAAGACAATCTGAATTTAGGATAAATTTGCAAACAAGCAAAAATCTCTCCATATATATTTTATGGCACTTTTTTTTTTTAAGAGTGAATATATGGTTTTAGAAATACTGCTAATTTTGTATCTAATGACTATACAAGTCACTAATCACTTTTTCCCAGATCACTGATTTTTTGACTCTGTAATTACAAATGGCTCATCATTACTTCCTTTAAAATATATGTTTTTGTGTCAGCAATATTATAACTATTTTTTCCCTAATGTTGCAGAATGTAATATGTATATGGAGAATTATAAGAGTACATGGTTATAATAATGCTGCTGATTTCAGTGACACGATAGATATATCTAAAATGAAGCTGATGGATCAGACTCTATATTGCAAAGACAGATTCCTGCAAACTCCCCTGCCTGTGTGATAATACTCGTACCAAAAGACTTTTAGGATAGAACAATGCAAATAAAAGTCTCTATTTCTGTTCTACTCTAACAGGAAAGTGGATGCTCAGGTCACAGTTCACCATTTGGCATATGAGCAAGCACCACTAAATGCATGAGTGGTACAAATAAAGGCATGCATTTTCTGTTGTGGCTTGCTAATTGCAGCTATACAGTATTCAATACTGTTCAATAGCACTGGACCCAAAACTATTACTGAATGTAAGGGGAAGAGGTCCTAAAACTTGAGAGTTTTTTAAATGCGCCTGAGACTCTTGTAAAATATTTGTCAAATCAGTCTTGGTGGGAATTTTGCAGGTATATTCACTGATATGGAAATAATACTTTTAACTAAAGGCATGTTCATCCTATAACATATCAGTTTAAATTTGTTGCCAAGTTATGAAGAATTGGATTTTAGATTTATTTAGGTTTATTATTTTAAAATATGCCACTGTTACAGTTTTGCATGTAACTTTAGGGAATAATAAAAATGAAGAGCTACATAAGAGTCTGAGACTTGTTTCTGAAACTTGCTTCTGCGTTGCTACTGAATAACTTTTATTTGTAGTTCAGTCCACACTAGACTTCTTATTCTTCCTAATGCCTTAATTTCCTTTGATTCTGATGCTAGAAACTACCCATTATTCATGTTTTCTTCCATCTCTGTTCTCATTTTCTCTTACACTGCTTCCTCTGTATTCCTAACTCTGTAAATTCTGGATGTGCAGACAAGTCATGGTTGTCCAAAATGCCAGGTAGAGTGAACTATCTTCCAATTTTATTCTTTCATTTTTTATGTGCATGAATGAGACAATGAGCCTGTACATTAAACTACAGATTTCTCTTGAGTTCTGTTGGCATGAAACTGTGGTATGGTTTTGATTATCATTTACTAATTAGGTCATTTCCAGGCTGGAAACAAATAGTTAGTGCTCCTTGGTGCAGTATTATTCTAAGGCCAAACTCTGACAACAACTAAAATGTCTTTTGAAGTCTGGAAGAATTTTCTAAAACTTCATTCTCACTCACTGAATGTTGAAAAATAATTAACTGTAAACCTGTATCAAGATTCTGAATGGTGTTCCTGCCAAGAGAAACAGGCTCTGTTTAGTAAAGAAATTGAATATTTTTCTCTATTTACTATGACAGTAAAGCCAGGTATAATTCTAGATAATTGCCCAGATGGACAATTAAATCTGCTTGACCATATAAGTGGTTATTTGTGGTAAAAAAACTTAAAATTTAATTTTTGAAATTAGGAGTTCATTGTTTGTCCTGGAAACATAACACAAAGGTCAAATCTCAAGATATGCTAATATCAGCCCTAGCCAAGCACATAAGAAATATTCCAAACCAAATTTTAAATTTGTTTAAAAATAATAATACCCCGACTAAACAAGTGAGAGATTAATTCCAATAAACAGATTTCTATAATCTGTCTCTTTTTTAATTACTAAAATTATTCAATGAATGTGTTAAAATTACACATTTTATATGTGTTCTATTAAATTTTTAAACACAATTATTTTATTGTGCTTTTTTCATCGTACTTAATACATTGTATTATATAATTATAAATTATAATTAAAGAATCAGAGAGGAAAATATCAATAAAAGAGTGTCTTGGTTCGAAAAAGAAAGCCAAGACAAAGAGATATGCAGAGATATCTTTTCACACAGTATAGTCTTTGAATTTTAAATGCAAATTATTTAATGTTAAGTGACATACCAGTGACTAGTTTAATGAATGCATTTTATTAAAGCATCTTCATCTGTCAATCTGTTAATTGTTAATCTGTTAATTGTTGGGGGGAAGGTGCATCAGGGGCATGAACTCACTGTGTTTGCCAGATCCTTCCCTTCAGAGGCCTAGAAACCTTCATGTGCCATCCAGCTTAGCCTGGTTCTGCACTTCCCTAGAAGAGGTCAGGGTCTCCTGCCTCCCTCTGCAACAGATACCACAGATTACACGGATGTGGGCTCAGCTCACCCTTGCAGCTTAGATCTAAATATTCCATGGACTTCACTGGAAATATTTCAGAGCTCCCATGTTAACAACAATTTCATCTTTTCCAAGCTCTGGAACTCAACATTGCATGAATCACCTTCTCACATACTTCAAAAAGAATCAGAAACTTTGAAAAGGTGATGAAATTCTGCTATTGCAGAAGGAGATCCAAGAAAGGAAGGGGAATGTTGGTGTCATTTTCTTGGCAGAGTGCACAAAGGATTCTTTCCCACTTTCTTCAAGAAATGAAAGTATATCAGTTCCCTAAAACTAGTTGGTCATAGGACATCTAAACGGGATGTTCTAGGTAGGGGATGTTTTTCTCATACCAGAGAGTGGGAAAAGAAGGCTACTGAGGTGCTTTAAAATTTTAACTGCATTACTTAATACTATTTGCCATCAAAATCTGGTTTCTAGATGGATTCAGATTTTGTATTTCAGCTTTCTTTCCAAGATATGCAAAGAAATAGCTTTGTGTGAGTTTCTTTTTCATATGCTCTATATTTTAAATCACCTTTGCCATTCTGTGCTGTGGCTGATAGAACTCAGTGAACTCTGGAGAGCTGCTGCTTTCTTCTCATAAGCAGAGGTGGACAGGTACTTTGTTTCGCAGGTCCCAAAAGCCTTCACATTTTTCAATAAACTGAAAGACAGTGAATAGCAAGATTTCCAAGAAAATAAGTAGAAATACATAGAATGGCTAGAGAAAAAAAATGAGAAGAAAAAAAGCTGAAAATCCCTTTTACTTTGAGATACCAAAGTAGTAGGCAGCTTGGATAGAGCCACCTCATTTTGGAGAATAAAGCCACTCTGCAATCCAGATTAATTAGATGGGATCACTGCAAAGCAAAATTGAGTTTAAGAGTGAAACTGTTGGTGCTGAAGTCCCAATATTGACATATGTGTGCCAGTAAATCACATGTATCTTTCAATAACCATAAATCAGAGCTGCTCCAACCTGGTACCAGGTATGGTACATCATTTCTGACTGGCTGATTAAATGTGTTCATGAGTGATCTTTCTCAGCTAATCTCATATGAGAGGAATTAATACATTAGGTCTGGGACCATGCCACAGTGAGAACCAAAACAGTTAAATCAGAAGTGAGAATAATGCACTACCAAACGTTATTGTAGGGGAACCATGAAAGAGTCTAATAGGGCATATACAAGTTATTTTGTGCCATTTTGTCTTAGTGTAGGAGAACAGTCCTGGGAACATTTTGATTAGTAATAGTTGTAACAGGTACATACTTGCAGATTGACAAAAAGAGTTTCTTTACCTTAAATCTTGTGGGTTTTTCAAGGTTTTAAAATATTCTCATGTTCTCCTACCCAGCTTGTTTGAGTTGTCCACTAAAATTTATGTTAAATTAAAATTGGAATGAAAGCAAATCTAATATCAAAGCTCAGAGTTAGATGAATCCATATTCTGTTTAAGATTAGTGTATTGCTTTCTCCGCACTCAGGAAATGTAAAGTACAATATAAAGCATTAGTGAATCTTTTTAAAAACAGATTATTCAGCCAAACCTTTGTTCTTGGCTATTGACAAAAAAAAAAAAAAAAAAAAAAAAAAAAATAAAAAAAGTGATCCTGATGCACTTTTATGTTTCTTTCCAGTACAGTTAGAGGGATAGGCAGAGAACAAGATCAATATGAAATTAGCGTTTCAATCATTAACAGGATATTAGTTACTTTATGGCATTCATTAAATGTGTTTGTGAGATCGGATTCCTGTAATTAGAGATTGCAACTATAAATATAATGAATTTGTGCTTCTTTAAAGTGCTAATGGGATGGTCTTGGAAAAGGAATCAATGCATTATCACCTCAATTTAGAATCAGAGCCCAATACCTACAATAACAGGACAAAGTCTATGTGCATGTGCATGTGCTGACTGATGCTTTATCTTGAAATGATTTTAGGCAGAACAAGCCTGCTGAAGATTCAGGAGATGTTTTAAAAGACTATCTCAGAAAAGCATACCAAAGAAAACATCCCAAAGGCTGTCATTGTCCTCTTGTAACCCTGAATTGTTGCAGAAATGGAAGATACAGCTCTTTTCTTTTTCTAGTTTTTGGTTTGTGGGTGTTTCGGGGTTTTTTTGTATTAGAGCTGAAAGAAACAAAAGATTTCTAATGTAATGTTTTGTTCTTTTGTTCAAATTCAGTGCTGAGTACAAGCGGAGAACTAAGTACATACAGAAAAGCTTGAATCCTGAGTGGAATCAGACAGTCATTTATAAAAATATCTCCATGGAGCAGGTGCGTGACTGGTGCTGCTCTTCAGTGCTATTTGCTGCTTTATTATTTGCACAGTCTGCAGTGCTCAATGTGAAGGGAGCAGTGCTACTGGCAATTCTCTGACCTCCTGTAAGATCTTGCCAGATTTAGGAGAAATTCAGAATTCTTTCCTTGCCTCTGATAGAGCTTACTATGGAAATACTCTTTTCTTGCCCTTCTACTCACTAAAATGGTAATTTGTGGGGATTACACTCATAATCATGGTGTAAGTACAGATGTGACAATTAAAAAATTATAATGGAATAAATTAATAAGAGAATAAATTCACGTTTCTGAAGTAGATGGAGAAATCAATCACTCTTTGTTCCAAAAGCCATGCAAGCTGACACAAAACACAGTTTCTATAATATTTTAAAATATTTATAAAATGTAGATATAAATTTTTAGATTTATCAGCAATTTATATCAAGAACTTGAGATATGAATCACATGAAAAAAAGTATAAGATATTTGATTTCCTTGCCATAGAAAGATTTAACTCACTTCTGGGAAGGATGTCTGCAGAGTCTCCTCTGTTTCTTGGTGCCTTCCTAACTCCAACTGTGCTTCTGAAGCAGTAGGAAGCAATTGAGTCCTCTACTCCTCCATCTCTCCTCATAAAGGACTTTTTACCAACTTGAAAAAGATAAAATGGGCAAAATAATCATCAGTTCATTTTTTTAAATTATGAAGTATGTTTTATAGAGTACTGGATTTGCATGCAATTCTGAATCTTTTTGCCTTTCTTTCTGTTTTGTTCTTGATACTTTCAACTTCACCATGCCATTTAATCTTTCAGTACTTTTTAAAAAGCTTGGAATAACCAGGCTCTTTAGTGAATAGATTTCCCAATGCTTTTAATATTCTTCTCCATCACAACCCCAAGACCCAAGTACAATCTTCCCAATTTAAAATTTCAGTTTTCTTTCTTCTCATTCATTGAGAGGAGCGTAGACTAAGATACTCATTTTTGCATGGAACAAAACCCTTCCCACAGAGGGGTTTGCCTTATTGCTCATGTAATCTACATGTGTGGACTTAACAGGCACTAGCTCAGATTTACTTCAGAGGTGTCCTGTTGTAGGTAGTGGTTTGAGGGAGTTTTCTCACTGCTTCATGCAGGCTTTTATAAATGGTAGCTATTTGGCAGTTAACACATCGCAATAAAACCACACTGATGTTTGCCTAGCTGCAATATAAACCCTAAGTCTTCTTGATTTGGAAAAGGGGTTTGGTAAGTCTTTACAATATTTTCAAACTCAGCTTTTCATCGAAGAAAGAATCTTCAGTTTTCTCAATTTGCTTGGGGATTCTGCTGTGACATTTCACAGAGCTGTTACTGAGTGCTGGGGTGTTGAAAATTTAATGGGTGTTTGGTGCTTTGCAAATGGATAATGATATTAATCTAGGATTTCTCTGACACTGATTTTAATGACAAAAAAATAGTATATCTTTGATGCCAGTTTTTGGACCATTATTTGATGAAATTTGCCTTTAGTTTGCATGTTGAATGCTTTGCATTTCTGCTTTCCATTTGCAAATCCCCTCCTTTTCCCTTCCACTGAGACTTTTATGCAGTGTTTATGGTTTTAAGTGTGTAAACTTCATTTGAGCACGACATATCTTTTATATTTTGGTGTCTTGTCACTCAGAACCGTGTGCAGAGAACACTGTTTCTTTCCATACCTTTCCATGGCTTGTATCTACTGCTAAGATACCCGTGTGTGTGACTTTTGTTCTACAAAATTCCATGCCCTGGCTTAGAGAATCTACAGTGAAGCACATTTCTAAATCCCAAATAATTCAGTGCTAATGATAAGTATCCTCTACAGTCTGAAGAACTCTTACCATGCAAGAGACCATCATTTGTACTCATAACCCTAACAGATCTTTCAAAATAGTTGCAGATATAAATAGAAATACAAGACAATAATTGCATTAGACTGGGAATGTGTTCTGTTCACCCAACAAGCAAAGCTGCATCACACATTGTTACACAGAGCTAGCAGTCACATTCAAACATAAATTCATGAATTTTTATAAATACTGTTTCTTCAAAGAAATATTTCCTTTTTCCCATGCTTTTTTCTCTCCATCAAAGCATGTGTTGCTTGCAGACAGCAAATAAGTATTATTAAATATTTCCTAATATAGTTCTTTTAACGTCACTGTCTAGACTTTAGCTGTTTATTCAATTTTTTTTTCTTTTCTCTTTCATAAAATAGCTGAAATTAAAGTGAAAATAATTATGGGAAATAGATCACTCTTTGAAATGAAACAGACTTTTTCAAGGTCGGAATGATTAGTTTTATCATATTTATAGCAAATTTTACTTTGACAGCTGGAGAAAAAATAAATTAAACTGTGAATATTTAGTAATTTAAGGGTTTTGTTAAGTAATAAAGTGGAAATAATTACAATTTGAAGGAAGACTGAGTACACAAATATTACGAATGCTGTGCAGTAATTGCTAACTCAAGTCCAATACCTACTAAGAGCAAGAAAGAAAGCATTAGAATAATTTAAGGAGAAGATTATAAAAGATGTAAGTTCTGTTGCTGGGGAGGCCATTGGTATACTTTGTGACCACACTGTAAGGTGTGGCTTTCTTTGCCTCAATTTCTTACTTGCCAAAAAGTAAATAGAAGCATTTACTTATATGAAATAATTCCATAAAACAAATAGTTTTGCTGTAATTTATGTCTGTAATTTGAAGGTAATATATTTAGAAAAAGTAATATTTTCAAAATCCTTGAGTGATGTGGAAGCCTGTGTCTTATTTCCAAAAGTAAGGAAATCTTTTGTATAAATCAGTAAGGTGTTGGTATTTAAATCTTATTTAATATCTAGGACAAGAGAAAGTAAATTCCTAAGTGACCTATAAAAAATATTTTTGTCCTCCTCCAAATACATGAATATAGAGAAAAGAACGATAAAATGTTAAACATGAATGTAAACAAAAATAACTGTAATGGATTACCTAATACATTAATTTCTACTCCTCAAACATCCTGACTGAAATGACAATATTTTGTATTATTTCTGAAGTAATTGCATTAATATGCTTTTAACATAGAAGAAAAACAAGCTACATTAAAATTATTTCTTTCCTAATGCAAATCCTAGTATGAAATTTTCAAGGAATATACGGTAAATATTTTCAGTAGTGCATATTTAGCTACACAGGCAGACATTATCCATAACATCCAGACATTTAAAATGAGAAACCAGCCCTTCTGTACCTGTGGGGTTGGTTATGGCTTCCATAGGAGACAATATCTTTCACATTGTCTGTTTCTGCAAATTCCTTCATTTTCTTTAAAATATGGCTGTCCATAAACAGCCTAAAGTTAACTGGAGTTCACATGCAGTAATGTGCTTCTAGGTGGATTTTTATTTATTTTATTTTATTGTTACTTTTTTTTTTTCCCACAATGCTAAGACTGAAATTAATAATTGTTTGGTAACACTTTTTTCAGGGTATGTTCAGAACTCGGATGACGTTGGCAATATGCAGAAATATTTTCCTTCTTTTTGTGACACTCATTCTCCTGTTGGCACATTGCCCACTTGCAGAAAGCCATGGTCACACAGATAGAGGGTTCCTCCAACCCATTTCAGTATTGCTGTCTGTTATACTCCTGATGAGCCTCTGAGCTTCAGGATTCACAACCTAAAAGTGATTGATGTAAGGCAGAACTCTGCGTTGCTGGGATGGTGAAATGGCTGCTTTTAAAATCAGCAACCATTTAGTGCTCTTTGCCACCGTGGTGGTACATAGATATATATTTGGAAAAGCAAATTTTCCTCTGCTTTGAAACTCATTTCATGCATTCTGCCTAATAAAGGTGTTTCCATGGTTTTTCATCAGCATAATATTTTATAAAAGCTTTATTAAACTACAAGGCTTAAAATAGACTGTGCAAAGAACTGTAGAGTACTGTAAGTTTTCATCAGTTTTATCACTCTATTACGAAGAAGCTGGCAAAGTATGGGTGCAGTTACTTGAAAATCTTTTCTTTTTCCCCCTAACAAAAATTCTTCAAACCTTAGGGGTTTTTTCCCATTTTCTAGATTTTTACATTCTTCTCTCTGTCCTTGAACAGTCATAAAGAAGAAATCTCCTCTCAAAATAGCAACATCTGTGACAATACATTTCTGAAAAGTATTTGTGCTACCCCTTTTTAAAATGGTAAAAATACATATACTTAATATGTCACCTAGTAGAAAATTGTATCATTCAGGAAGCCAAGAGCATCATGGACCAATGGGTGCTCAGCTCAGTTTTTCAGGTTATTTTCATGTTGTAGTTTCAATACTGTCTTGGAACAGCAAAGAAAAGGTATTTTATTCAGCCAAGGAAGTCAGCTTTAGAAATATTCTGTAAGCAATGTTCAAAAAATGATCTTTCTGTTCAAATTTTACTTTCATTTTTGCAGGATATTTTTTAAAAGAATGCTTAAGAAGAATATTGCTTAATTATGTAAGAATAAAACACAAAGGTTAAAAATTACTCTCGAATATTTGAAAAAAATCTTAGGTTTCAAGTTGTGCTGTTGCCTGCTTAAAGAGTACATTGTTGATGCTAACAATAGTTTAATTCCCCTTTGTGTGGGTTTTCCAGGATATGCTGATTTAAATTTTCTTTTCATAGACATTGGCTTTGCATAGTTGTACATTTTTCTAAAGTTGGCTGGGAGCAGATGATATTCTGAATACATAATAATGAGATGAAATTATCACTTCAAGGCAATTGCAGGTTATTAGGAACTGTCTTAGTCTGTTGCTGCATTAAATCAAGGGGCAATGGAGACAAATAAATGAGATCATGGTGCTGATAACTCCAATGTTGTCGTTTTGATCCTGGATGTACAGACCATCCACTTAAGAGTTGCACTCGATGAGCCTTGTGAATCACTCCCAACTCAGAATATTCTGTGGTTCTGTAAATAGCCAAGAGTGCTTTCATTGCAAGTATATGCAATATGTACAATAATTGGTATAGCTTATCATTTTGAGCAATGACTTGATCCTTTGCTGTCTCTCTGTGCCCAGCAGCCAATTAATAGAGCAGTGAGTGACAGGTTGCTTCTGTTAGGGTGACAAACTCAACTATCATGTAACAATTCTTCCTCTGAATTCTTTTATTCAAGTATGTGAAGAGTCCTCTTTTCCTCAGTAATGCTTGCATTCTTCATTTATAACTTCTCAGCCTGACTTTGCAGACACCCTACAACCTGCAGGATTTTGTCCTTCTCTCTTTCAAGCCACTTGAATTTATTGCTGCCTTTCCAGCCATCTTATAGTTTTTTGTCCTAGCACACAAAATCGGTAATCAATCCTGCCCCTACATATCCTCAGAGACCCCTGGAAAAACACTCAGGTCAGTCTTTACAATAATGTCAACTGCTTTGGTCAACAGTTTCTCTGTCCTGTGCTCTTGTCGTATAAAAGATTACTTTTTTCTTACTGTGGCTTATAGAAGAGTGCTTAACACAGCTATCATGCTTAACAAGATCTGCAGATAATGGGTTTTGACAGCTGTCATTAATACCCAACAGTACAACTTGTCCACGTGCCTGGATCACTTGCAGACTCTCACTGACTACACTGAATTCTGCAGGCATTAAAGCCTGGTCTTCATAGATGAGGTTATATAAATAGGGTGTTTGATACAATACCTTTGAAATTCACACTCAAATGCACTTCAGGCAGATATCTGAGTTCAGACAGATCTGATGATGAGAAAAGCTGCAGGAGCAAAAAAATGAGGTCTTAAAAATAAGTTTGACTCTTTTAGTGGACATAAATTCTACCCAAAACAACTTGTGGAAATTCCTAAAACAGGGCCAAGCACAAGCCCATCTTATTTGATAACAAATAATAGCACCAAATTATTTTTCTCAGAACAAGGTTGATGAGAGGGTGAAAATGACCTACCTGTCACTATGAAAAAGGACACATGGAGGAAATATTCTATAGAAACCACCATAAAGAATTGATCTGAAGTTTATGAGGTTAATTTTCCTTTTACTTGAATTTCAGCTGAAAAAGAAAACACTGGAAGTGACTGTCTGGGATTATGATAGATTCTCCTCAAATGACTTCCTCGGTGAAGTAAGTATGTTATTTCTTCCTCTCTACTAGTAACAATTGCAGGCTATTATTTGGAGACTGGGCTCTTTCAAGGTATGGTACATTTGTTAAGTAAATTTTTTTTTTTACATCCTAGTTTCACTGTTTCTTCATACAAAATGGTCATGATTTCTTTGATTTAGACGTGAAAGATATATCCCTTTTATTATCCCTTTTATTTTGATTGACTGGGGACAAGTTAATTTAGGACACAACAAAACGTTAATTTGCTGAAAATGAGTACTTTTTTTGAGTGTGAGATAGTAACAATATTCACAGTGACTCCAGGGGAAATTCTTGTTATGACTGAAAGCTGTCTGACTTGATTTTCCATAGCATAGGAAGGCTGAGGAGGTATTAGTTTTTAAAGGATTAAATTCTGTCATCAAGCCATATTTTAATACATGCACAAGTATCTTTTAGTATGAGCAGTTTAGTCTTGCTGATCAGTCTCATTTTTAACATTCTCAAATAGTAATATTATTACCAAAGTATGACTAAAGGCAAAATCTAATCTTGTAATTAATAATAAATAAGATGAGTGCTCAGGGGAAGAAGGCTTTATCTTAAAAAAAAATAAACAAACATGTGCATATATAATGCAGAATTACCAGCAATAACTATGATATAAAAATAATTAAAGATGTAATTGCAAATAAAAATTATAATTAGAAACAGAAGCACAGGAAAATCAATCACTCATACAGAGTAACTGAGAGTATCTGGGCTCATTCTACATTTGAATTCTGCAAAGAAGCCACACAGTTCAGCTCCAGTTCCCCTTTGTGTAACTACCAAACTGAGCAATCAGTGTCACTATTCGAACAATTACTAAAATAAATGTATAGGAAGCTGCTACATGATTACTTCTTCCTGCATACTGTGACCATATTCTCGTTGAGTTCAGCATGTTTGTCCAAATGCAGGACTTTACTGAATATTTACATCCTTTTTTAATGACATTTAGAAAAGGGATGCTTCAGCAACTGCTTCTGCACGAAGATTTAAAGCTTTCCCCTTCAAATTTTCTTCAACTTCTAGAACTACTTTTTTGTTTAGTTGTGAAAGCAGTTATTCAGGGAAGCAAAAGGAAAAGACTATCCAGTGTATCTCAGCATCAGGATGTCCAGAGGAATCCTGCACCATAACATCAGATGTGGGATATCCAAATTGTGCCCCAGAGACTTGGTTGAATAGAGCCAGCAGCACTTGTGTGCCCCAGAGGAAAAGTGGCACATCATGGTCCATATCCGTGGAGAGTGACACCTCTCCTCCTCCAAAGCAGAGCCCCCAGGCTGCACTGCCTATTGGCAACAATCCTCAGCCATGCTATCTTCCCAGCCATTTTCAAAGCTTGACTAAAAACCACAACAGGGAGCATGCTAAATAGTTCATCTGTTAAAATTAATTATAGGCCTAACCAGAAAGACCAAGCCAGATCATAGACAACCTATGAACTAAAAGGAAAAAAATGAAAGAAAAAAGGTTTTTAACCTAGAAACCGTCAGTTGTTAGGAGACTTCCCCATTCCTAAACTTGAAGAGGCTTTCTCTAATTCAGGGTCTTGTAATTAAGTGACAAACACATTTTTCCCTGAGGTAGTTGCACAGTTTATTTGTCTAGCAGTTTTAAAACTTCCCTAGCTGACATTAGTTTTAACCCTGTCACTTTAGAGCCAGACACAGAGCTATTTTTGACCTTCCGTCCTTCAAGACTCTCTGATGAATTTCAGTACTTTACATCCCTTGGCCCTCTCAACTGCAAGCTTATTAAGGGAGGAAAGGACTTTATAAGTGTCAATGCTCTTTTTGTTTTACTTCTGTTTTTTTAAAAGAAATTTCACAGAAGTCTTGCTAAAAATGAAGGTGGCTTAGAACAGATTTCATCTACAACGTTTGGGGTTTTTTTTTAACCAGTTTATTTGTTTCATTCCCACATTACTATTGCTCTTCCGGTTTTTTTTTCCTCAGTAGTGTTTAGATACTTAAATGGTCTGTTGAATTATTTTAGTGAAGTGCAAGAGTAACCCCGTTTTTCTCTTTTTGTTGCTATTTCTGCATATGTGAAATTTTTAAACAGTCAAGAAGCATGAGTCTCATATTATTGAAGACCTTAATAAAAACAAATATGAAACTTCACCTCCCCCCCTTAAAAGCACTGATAAAAGGGAGAAAATTATAGTGTTTGGTTATCCTATTATAATATGTCTGTACAGAGGCAGAATGGCTGGATGCCTTTTTAATGTCTTTTTATTCTAGCTGTCAAGCTAGTGCTCACAAGCTGCCCTCTAAGCAGTCACCTTTGTGTGGAGCTATGCCTGAGTCAAAGGGCTCAGCTCATAGTCCTTACTGAGGTCCAGGTGAGAAGACATGTTGGTTCAGACACATCAATATGCTACTGAATCTGAGTTTGGGGTCACAGCATGCTCAGAGTCCTGAATATGTCAGCACACAGCCTCATACCCTTCGCTCTTACTGATTGCAACTTCTCTAGTGTCTTCTGCTATATGCAATCATTAATAGGTCAGATACAGGCCGTATATTATACTTTGATTTATTTGTAGGTATTGATTGAGTTATCCAGCATCTCTCAGCTTGACAACACTCCTCGGTGGTATCCTCTTAAAGAACAGAGTGAAAACATAGATCATGGGAAATCTCATTCTGAAAAGAGTAGCCAGCAATCTCCAAAACCATCTGTCATCAAGAGCAGAAGTCATGGAATCTTCCCGGACCCCTCCAAGGGTAGGAATGACTTGGTGCACCTGATATGAAATATTTTCCCAGATGATGTGTAAACCTTTGCTATGTGTAAGTTCTAATAGAAAAATAAAGATAATGGTATGAAGTTTGTATACATTTTTATTAAAAATGCATTTATCTCTGTGATTAATTAGTTAGAGACAAGGTTTAAATTGTCTCAATCTTGCCAGCCACCTTACTGAGTAATTATGTCCGTAAAACAGCAGCATAGAGACTCTGTGTGCCTTGCTCATCTCCTATAGATTCTATGCTCTTTTCATTTTTTTTATGGCCTTGGGCAAACTCAATACATATTTAGCTTTTTGCTTTTCATGTTCCTTAAATATTCTATGAAATCTTTTTCTTCTGAAAATGCCACGTTAATATTTTATAGAACAACAATTCTGCTGCAATAGTGCATATGCATTTCTAGCCAATGATAATGGATTGCAGTACAGCTCAGTTGTATTGGAAATCAGTGGAGCTGATATAGTAGAAATATACTAATGTTTACAAAAGCAGAATTGATCTCAGTGTCTCCTGCTCCATGAAATTTATCTCTAATTCTTTTATTTACTGAGTAGTCAATGGACAGGTGCTCTCTTAAAACGCATTATGTGTCCTATCAAAGCAAAAATAATTCCATCTACAATCCAGATGAGAGCCCCAGAGGGACAAGACTCTGCTCCATCTCCTCTCTATTTGTCTGTGTAACGTTTTGCCAGGGTCTGGTGTCTATATAAGATGTCTGTCTGAATTAGAGGTAAGTATAGAAGATATTGTAAGTTAGGCTGTGATTTTTCTGATGGCATTATTCAGAATAAATGACTTATATTTGCTAAGTGTTTGGTACTGGTGCAGGTGATGCTGTTTAGCCTTGACATACTAAAGAATAGAAAGTGAAAAACACTGTGCCATCATTCCACCACTCTTGAACCAGCACAGGAAGTCGAATTCACAGGTGACAAAAAACCAATACTAAATAAGTTAGTCCCTGGGCCGGGTAACAGCAGGGAAGTAAGAAAACAATGCTTCATAAGAGTTTCCTAATCATGATATATCCTGATACTTTAAATGGAAAGGCACAGCTTAATCTTTATTCCTTGTTCTGGAAATCATCTAGAAAGACCAATCAAGAGAAAGAGAATGAAATTGTTTGTTTTTAATAAATGCAAGAGTTGTACTTCTTCATTTTCCTGGTAGACATGCAGGTGCCCACCATTGAGAAATCCCACAGCAGCCCAGGGAGCTCCAAATCTTCTTCTGAAGGACACCTGCGCTCTCACGGTCCATCCCGCAGCCAAAGCAAATCCAGCGTCACTCAAACCCACCTTGAAGACGCTGGGGCAGCCATCGCCGCTGCTGAAGCAGCTGTGCAGCAGCTTCGCCTCCAACCAAGTAAAAGACGCAAATAAATTCCTCAGCATGGCAGCTTAATGTTCATCTGTTGCCTTTTTCCCTGCTGTCCTTCCCTTTTTGGCTATTTTTTTTTCTGTTCTTGGCACACTGTGCTCACTCTGTTCAATGTCTTTCTTTGTGTGCCTGTTTGTGAATACATATAATTACAATATACTCTTGTATTTAAAAGTCTTTTATTTATTTATTTATTTGTTTTATAAAGACTGCAGTGAAACTGGCTGTTTCTCCATCAGTCCCTTCACTCATGGTCCATGATGTTCCATGGTCGTGCATGACTCACAGAGAAGTCTATTGTGTTTTGATGTCACTAAATACCTACCTATGAAATAATCAAAACCTGCAGAGATGCAACCGCCAGCTCTTCAAATTGCACATAAGACTGAGACCACATTAATAACAGGATGTATCTGAAAGTAGTAATCATGAAGGACAGTACTATACACACAAAAGATTTGAAGTTAAAGAAACTTTTTTTTAACTACATGGCTGAGATTTCTATTTTTGAAACATGACTGTAAATATCTATTTTATTTTTTTTGAAAGGAAATATAAGGCAAGCTTCTTTATATCTCAGATAAGATTGTGTTAGTGATGAGCAGAAC
This sequence comes from Acridotheres tristis, assembly GCA_037013685.1. Taxonomy (NCBI): domain Eukaryota; kingdom Metazoa; phylum Chordata; class Aves; order Passeriformes; family Sturnidae; genus Acridotheres; species Acridotheres tristis. Next base: position 9,147,438 of record CM072885.1, read on the forward strand.
AGAAATACAATAAAAACATTAAACAGAATAAATGCAAAACCATTAAACATACAGAGCCAGTAACAACAGATGTCAGACAGTTGTCAAGTTAGCAAACTCAAAGGGAGTTGAGAGCTAAGTCAGGTGTCACAGTTCAATTTTTCAAGTAATTTTTTACCATGGATTGATTATGGGTCAAGATACATTTCATCTGATAACTTCAAATAGGTTAATGAATAAAGGATTACTCTCCAGAGTATACTTCAGACCAGTATCATCTGATTGCTAGCTGAGGGTTTAGTTGATGGTTAATTAAATCTTTCTGACTGTGAAGTCATTGTGTTTGTCTTTAGGATTTGTTGATATGCCATAAATTCACCATGGTATAATGCAAAACTGGGGGAAAATTATTTCCCTTGTCTTCACTGTCATTAATACAGAAACAGCCAGTTTTGATACTCTTTAATGCTGTGCATGTGGTGTCTCTTTGGTGTTTGAAAACACTACTTACTTAAATACAGAAAAAAACCACTTCTGTTTGCATGAATAACATTTAAGCTGGTTCCATCTGAGGATACATACTCTGGGTTTCCATTTCACCCACACTGCCACAGCAGCACATAAAAGCGGTCAGTCTAATCATGCCAGGAAGCAGCACAGACACAGCATAGCAGGAGTCCTCCCTATTCAAAGAACTCAGTCTGACAATCTGCCTCCACCAGCCAATGACAACAAAGACCAAAGCCAACTAGCCCTCAGGAAAGTGATGTCTGATGGACCAGTCAAGCCTGAAGGAGGTGAGCAGAAAGACATGGTTAAGAAACCAACTACATCCCAAATACTTCTTGCCATGTCAACTAATTCATTGCGATATTCAATTTTTTATTTTACCCCTCCATCAAGTGCTGTAAATGTTAACATGAATCAAGAACTCTGCTTGATTTTTCCACCTATCAGCGCATAAATCCATAATGAAAAACTGTGCTAAGAAGCATTATGAAACAACTAATGTGTGCACTTCCATTCCACTGGAGTACCTGGAATTCTGTTGAAAAGTAGTATAGCTTTGCTCATGTTGTTGCCTAATAAAAAGCATGCATCCAAGCTGGTCTGCTTAAGCATGATTGGACATTTCTTGTACTGTGACAAAAACCTAACTGCACATTTTTGTTTCTGAAAATGTAATTTGGATAATAACGATTCCTATTTCCTCTTCCAACACAATTATTATGTTAACAGTCATTAGCATAGATAATTTTTCAAACCACCAGTGGAAAGGAAAGGAGTTTTGATCCATGTATAGCTCAATCTCTTGAGAATTTTCCTATCAGCATCTTTAAAAATTATTTTCTACTTGTAGGCACCTGTAATACCACATATCACCAATTTATTCCCTCATCACAAATAAAGAGCCAGAATCTTAATCAGTTCAAATTGCCACTGTTCTTTTGATTTCTGGAGCATCTTGTTTATTTCCGTGGAATCTGAGGGATAATCCAAATAAATGTTCTAACTGAACTCCCAGATGTTCTCTTGTGCTGTAATCCCTTCCTAAGCTCTCAAGATTCATTGAAGGTTTTTCTGTCAACACCATTGCACACATTGGACAATATAAGCTGGCTGAGAGGGGTGCAGGAGGGAAAGAGAAAATGGTACTTCAGACAATATATTCGAAAGGCATTCAGACAACTAGTCTGACATTAAAACAACTATAAACAGGGCAAAAGTAACAGATCTGTTCAAACATATTTAGAAATGACAAGTTTTTCTTAGGAGAGCCTTTAGAATTCTTCCATAAATCCATATATTTACACAAACACACAGACACACACACACTATAGCTCAAGTCTAGGCACTCAGGCAGAACCAGAGAATGTCATGGTATGAGCTCAGACATCGTGTCTGAAAGCTGCAGTACCACTCCTGGGGGATAGACCACTCAAATCTCAAATCTAAATGACTCTTACAATCTTTTGAAGTGTTGTGTCTCTCGAGTTTTATTGCAGCCTCGTAGCCCTGTGGTGGTGCCTTTTCACATAGACATGTAATGCAAAAACATTTGCTTGTGATATAAGGTTGAATTAAGGTTCAGATACACTTTTAGAGTAAGGAAATAGTGAAACTGTTGTCTTCAAGTACCTGTGCCAACAAAATGTTATTCCACCTTTTTAAAATTACAAAAAGACTATGTACTGATATGTACATGGGCTCAGTAATATTGGAAGCATCATAGAGAGTTATGGGAATAAGAGTCCACATTACAAATAATAAAGGTCCACATTATAATAATAAGAGTCCACAATAATATATAAAAAAGGTTAGAACTGTTATGAAGAGATGTAGTACTTTGGTCTTTTTACTTCTGACAAATAAACACAATGCATGGCCACCTACAAAATATTTACAAGTCTGGTTTCAGACCTGTGGGATGTTTTGACTTCTCTTTATTGTACCAAGGATAGTTTGTCCATATTTATTCATATAAGGTGGGCCAGTAGTTATTTTGAGGTTAATGACTCTCATGACTTTTAGCAGGAATGAAAAGCAAGATGATTTCACTGCAGTTTTGTGGAGTATGAAAGTAAAATGAGATGAGTCTATAACCTCAAATGGAACAAAGATACTCAAAACAGCTTCCAACTTATGGACTTCTTTGTGGGATGAAGCGATGATAAAGGAAGGAAAGACTTCCCCTGCATTGTGAACTATGAATATTAGGGCATCATCAATTTCCAAGTCCATTCCTGAAGGGATGTTGCATGTTTGTGGTACCCACCTCCATTATAGCCTACTTTTTTGGTAACTGGAAAAGAACACATTAGGAACCACTTTAATAGCTAGAACAGTCGTCTTGGCAAGTTAGTAATTTTTTGTAATTATGTCTCAAATTCCTTTACTAAGGAAGCAGTGCGGATAATCCACAACATTATTATTATTTTTTTACCACAGCTCTTTCTCTGTGCATTTATTAAACAACAGCACCTTTTAGAGAAGTTGTTTGGGTTTTTTCAGCCCAAGTACACAACGGTGATGGAAGTGATTCTATGCTGTGAAGTCCTTCTATGCCTAAAATAATCCTCAGGAAGTGTCCTCCTTTGATCTGGTTTCTCAATAGCTTCATTTTGTTCTCTTGAATTGAACTGGCTCTAGAAAAAACAACAAACCAAGCAAGGCAAGAATCCTCAGTCATTCTGAGAGTGTCTCAGAGAAATCCTTCTCTGTTTCTGATTCCTAGGACACTTTCTATTGGGTCTTTTTTGTCAGTTATTAATTCTGTGTCTGTTGAGAAGTAACAAGAAAATGATAAACAAAACCAGCACCTATAGTATAAATAGCAAATTTTCTGAATACAAAGGTATTTAATCAGTTTTCTGTTGAACTGAATTGTTTCTGTATTCCTTTTAAAGAGTAAAAAATGTATTTAAATCAATCTGATTTAAAATCAAGGTGAAGATGCAACAAAAAACATTGGTTTTTTTGTTCAGAACTTTTGTAAAATCCAACATTCAGCTACAGCAGTCAATTAAAAATAAACCCTGAAGTATAATTTTGTCATTGCCCATGAAAGATAAGAGTGCAAAGAAATCAACTGCATGGTACACTTTTCAATCACATCCCTCAGAGAGGAACAATCACATTTCAGAGCCAACTCTTTGAAGCCAGAAGTTGCAAGGGATCCAAGTCAGAGGAAGAGAGCAGTGCCTGGGCTTGAGTTAATTAGATTTAGGTTTTGTGCAATATATGAATCATTTCCAATTACACATTCACATGAAATTAAGCACATTCCCTTCAACATAAATCTGTGTACTAGAGTTTATCCACCAGATGAGTCAGTTTTAGACACAGTGTAAATCAGTCCACCACCTTTTCAGTCAATAATTTATCCCACAAAAGAGTCTTCTCATTGTATGGAATTTTCTTCGTAGGTCAGTTATGTTTTAAATCAATTATTTTAGGTTCTTCAGATACTGGAAGAGTTGGAGATGTTCTGATGATTATCACCAGTTCTCTAGATACATGCATATGAAAGAGTAGATGTATTTGGAATATAATTTTTACTGATTTTATACATAAAAAGTATTTTCAAATCTAGCTTATAAATTTAAAGGAATGAATAACATGCTTTAGTTTTAATACCTTCCAATAAAGTGAATAAGAAAGACAAGGAACAGGAAAAAACTTCAGCATCTCTCTTAAGCAGAGAAGTGCAGCACCTCTTCCTCACCATGGTAAAAATTGTAGCTTTCAGGGAAGTAAGTTCAGAGAAAAAAACAAAATATATTGTGCATCATGTGATCAGCATTTATCTACAGAACTGCTAATTTTTTTAAATTATATACTTTTACAGGGACCTGTGCTCTCTATAGGGATGTAGTTTAATGGGTAAAATTTGATGGTCTTGTCCATATTTGCACAGAAAAAGATGCCACATTTCCCCTAAAGGACAATAATTATACAATGAAAAATCAATTCCTTTATTACATTAGAATATCCAGGGGTGAACAACAAACCCCATTATTTTATGACCAAATAAAAGAATTTCTAGACATTTATTTTTAATCTTCCTAACATCATTGAAGAACAGTAAATTAATATTTAAATAGTAACTATCTCAGTGAATTTAAGTCTCAACATCATTGTAGCCCTACACATTTTTTATTCTTTCCAACAAACACTCATGAAAGAGAAGTCAATATGCTATTGCTTGTATTTCACTTGTTGATGGATGCCATAGGCAATTCCTCTTCTATTTGGCCCACATTAACCCAACTGAATAAACAAGCAACCTGTCAAGATAAAAACACTGCTATCCTCCTGACCTGTATTAAATAGCAAATGTTAAAGACCTTGAGAAACTGCCATTCAGTGTTTCAGTTAAAGATTCAAACTTACCTGTAATTTAAGGTAATACCAACATTATAATTCTACAGGAATTTCTGTCTAATTTTCAGTAATGGAAAGGGTTTTTTTCAAGATCAAACCTCTAGCAATTTAAAATCACAAAATTTCCTTAAAACATCCTCTGACACATGTACCCAGTATTATTTTTTTGTCCCTGAAAATGGTGGGGGGGAGGCGGGGGTGAAGAGGAGGGGAGAAAATTCAGCACTACAGCATTTCATAGAGAACATTTCATCTTTTATGTTACGCATTTTCCATCACGACACAACAGCTTTTCCAAACAGCAGTATGTCAAGTGGTTTTACTGGTCAGGGGGTGATTTACTCTCAGAGCTGGTACTGTTAGCTAGAATACCTACAGAAGAAAAACTCTACCATCAGCGTTTTCAGAATTGTACCCTATTAAGCCTATCAATTTAAACATCTCAAAGAATGCCAGTTTAAAACACTTTAGTTCAAAAGGTAGCACATCTCCTTATAACAGCCTTGAACCAACAACTTTGACACGTGTTCACTTAAGTGCCAACGTAAGAGGTTAAAGCTACACAGCAATGTGATGTGATGCCTGTATCAAGGCATTGCCATCACTGTACAACCCATGACACAAGTCTGAGCCAGCACTGTGTATTTTCTAGCCACTTAGCTGCAAAAAATTTAAACTGACATTAATTTTCCTTATCACTAAGTTCTATTTACTGGCTTTAGCAACAATGGAGTGAAAGGAAATTGATTCCTAGGTTATATAAATCTTCTGAATTGGATATGATTGTGGTTTCAAATACCTGCTTATTTGGGATCCCTTTTGGTCTATATCCATTTTCACACATTTAATAGGCAGTGCCATGTTTTAATTTCCTACATTATTTTAGGCTATTTCCTTCACACTTAAATAATTTATATCCCAAAGCTGTTTAGTGACTCATGTCACTAGTTTCTTAATCTCCCAGTTAAATGGGTCTTATTGCTACAAATATTGCTACAAATACATATTGCTAAAAATACATATTGCTACAAATATCACATTCCCAAGAATCATTTTCAAAACAAGAACAGTTTGTCCCCACTCTCTGCAGATAGCAGTAAACGGAGTCTACCTTGTCAACCTTGTTTCAGTCTAATAGCTGGCCCATTTTGCTTTGGTTATTCCTGCTATTTACTCTTCCACCATTTTAAGATGACATGTAATTTCAGAGAATTGCTCAGATTCTTCATTTGATAACTCTTATTTCAAAAGTTATTTTCCAAAATTCTGTACGGTACACTAACCCTACAGAGTGCATGGAAAGTTATTTCATCTGAATTGCTTTCCTGGGAAAAGAAATTACTTCAGCACAGTTTGTGTTGTTCTTCTGTTACTCAGTTCAAATGGTAAATTTCTCTGTAAGGGGTTGTCTTGACATTTCACAAAATATCCCTGCTCAGTGTGCAGTCAAATCCGTGTCTAATATACAGCTGTGGCTGCAGTGAGACATGGCTTAAAGTCCTGTTCAGTATGAGGAAGCATTAGGAAAATAAACTATCTGGGCAGATCTGAGGTAGATGTGTTTGATCATTAGTCGTTTCTCCATTCTCTTACCTGTTCACAAAAGATGCAACAAGCAGTCCCAACAACAGTTTTACTCTGTAGAGCCTAGCAGAGCAAGCTGGAGCAGCTCTTGCTTTTAATGCTAGTAAACACTTCATAAAAACAGGAAAAATAGCATTTGGGGCACTTTGAGGTTGGAGCACTTGAAACACGAGGCTACTGAGAGTGAAATGCAGCCAAGCTTCTGCCAAAAGACACTGTATGAGATGCCCAGTCTGTTGGCCATTAGAAAATTACACCCAGCAGATTGGTGCTTTCACCTTCTCCCATGGGTTTGCATCTCTTTGAGAAGACTCAGCTTGATGCTTTCAGCCTTTTTTGTCACCCAGAGTTTCTCAAAAGATGAACAGTTAAAAGAACAATTCTTTTCAACTACTTAGAGGCCAATTGTGGAAACTTAATCCTGAATTCATACTTGAAGGCATTTTTCCCTCCTCCTGTTTGATTCACAAACAGAACCGTCATTCCCAATGCTTTTTGACAGAGTATCTCTGTTTCTAGACAGAAACTGGAAAAGGGGAACATCTACAATTTACTCATCAGGAGAAAGTGGCGGTTGAATCTGTTCTTTCCTCCAAATGAAACATAGTCAACTTTTTAAAATTTAAGCCTTAAAAAAACATACATTCACTGTAGAAGAATGGCTGGAGTGGCTGAGAGTGCTGGATTGTTTCCATTTTCCTGCTGACTGATAGTTCCTGGTAATAGGTCTAGTGTGAATGATCTATCTTCCCTATATTAGGTTTTAACAAAGCATCTTCTCTGTTTTCTGCTGAAAAGAGTCTCTTCTGAAGGATGAAGTGAAATCATATTCCTTCCAAGCTTTCCTCTCTTTATGATTTTAATATGATACTTTCTTCATACTGAGGCATGACTTACACATTTTCCTTGGTTCTAAAAGTTTATTTTCTAACTGGGTCCATAAACCAAAGCATAAACAAATACATATTTTTGCCCTACCAGTAACAATTTAAAATTGAAATAAAGGATGGAGCTGAAAGGTGGGGTCAGTGCTAACCTACATTTTATTGAATCAGCAATTCTTTGCCAAGAAAACATAAGGGAATACATGTCCAAATATCATTCTGTTGATTTTTTTCTTCTTCCTGAACACCACACAGAGTACGAAAGATACCTATCTAACCATTATAATTTTTTCTTGGGAAACCCTGCTCCTACACCAGGTATAAAATTATCACCCACTTTCGTGGAATCTGAAATTATTACTGTAAGCAGTTGAGAACTTTTTAATATATTTATATATATAAACTCATTTATATATTATTCACTAGAATGATTGAACTGAAACTTTTTTGCATGCCAGAGCCTGTAAAACAGGCAGTTTAACAGAATCACTCAGAGGCAGCATTAACACCACATTTCAAACTACTAAATGTGACATATGTACCCATTAACACCCTTTCCAAGTAGAGAACATTTCATCTCATCAAGGGACCTACCAGCCAAAATAGGATTAACAGATGAAAATGAAATCAAACCACAACAATAGCTTTGCATAATAGGAAAATCTGTGCCCTGTTTCAGAGAAAGCAGCTCATATTAGAGTTTTAAACTTTAATTTCATATTTCTATTCTTCATAGTTTAATGTCTGGGTTGCCCAGACATCACGATATTGCAGTCCATAAAAAGTGCCAAGCACCTGATTAACTATGTAATGAGTTTACAGAAAAAGGGCTGGAGGGGGTGAGGGGCTATCTCCTTTCTTCCAGAGAGAGGCCAAATAAAGGTGCATAATGACCTTCAGTTAAGCTTTGTCTCTTCCATCTACTGAGGCCTGGAGTCTTTTCTCTAAAAATGTAAGGCTTTAAGAATCATATGTAATTGGCAGCAAGACCTTGCCTATGACAAGTATTTTAAAAATTTTTAGTTTTCTAAGAGTTTCTAAGAGTTGCTTATTGGGTTGGTTGGCTTTTGGGGAGGGGTGGATGGGGTGTTGTTTAACAGCCAGGGAATAATTTGTGAAAACAAAGGGCAAAGAAGCAATGAAACATAGCTCTTCCATACTCTGGATACTTAATATTCAAATGATGGAAATTGCCTTCAGCTGAGTTCCTATACAGATAAACATTGTAGATTTCAGTAAAGCAAGACCTTGTAGCTTCAGGCACCTGTGTGATACCAGATGACAATATCTAATCTTTGGACCCAAGTGAATCCATATGGAATGTTCAATGTTCAAATGCTACAGACCAAAGCACCTCCTACCAGAACTTTGATGTCAAAATCTGAGGACTAAATAATTTTCTCACATAGGCAGCTGTAGGCAGAAGCTCTGTAACTCAAAATTAACCTGCCCTAATACCATAATTAAAAGTAAAATGAAACCTAAAAATAATGCAATAGTTGCCTGTCCTTTATGTGGATATGAATGCAATTGACCAAGCAAGGTGGAAATTGTTCTGACATTTTCAGGACTTCACAGACCTTATGTAGACTAGTAAGACTAGAGGAGCAACACAGTGAACTTTGGCTTTCTTGTTAAAGTTTCAAAGACAATGTTTGCATGTATTCAAAGAGAAAGGGCAAGACTGCAAGTGAGTGTGTAGATTAGTTTTTTGAACATAAGATCATGGAAAAAGTTCTATCTTTCCACATAGAGTAGAAATATAACCATACTTATACTAACTCTCAGGGAAAATATTGCATGGCAGCAAGCACTGCCACTTCACAACTCCAAAGTTACGTATATAACCATCAGAAACTTAGAGGTCTAGATGTATCTGTAAAAATCCCAACATGTAGAAAATGTGGGTGTCTCACAAGTCATGAGATGATCTCTGTATCCAGATTCTGAATTTGTCACGAAACCAGCTGTAAATCTATCTGTGGACTTCATTTCTTGTCACAAACTGACACTGTGATTCATTACTTTCATGGAGCAGACAGGAAAAAAAAAAAAAAAAAGAAGAATAACATTAAACTTTAGAATTTTCAAAATCCAGTCATGAAGCTAAACTTGGATCCATTATAACCATTCACCAAGTGAAGTGATCTTATGGAAAAAACATCGATATGGAAATTTATCTGAATTAGTGAAAACTGTAGAAAAACTAAAAATACAGCATACTGAATGTGTAATCAGGATACAGCTGTTTCAAAAGAAACAGCTTTGGGTTGATTATAAATAGATGAAGCAAAACTTCTAATCCATTTCTAAAGGCTTAATTCAAGCTTTTCTGGATTGAACTAAATTCTAGGTTCTTACTGGTTTTAGAAATCCACCAGTAAAGATACAATAAATTACTTCAGACACTAGTTTTTACAGCAAAGTCAGTAAAAAAATAAAGCCTAGATATGAAAGATCCTTTCAGGCCACACATGTTATGGTGCAGATATATGCTACACTAAGCAAATTCATGCCTAAGGGAAGGACTGAAAATTCTTTTCTGTGCTGGCACAATGCTGTTTTGGCTTCTGTGGGTTTTGCAGATGTGTTATCTCCCATTTGTACTCACCTGTGAGGCATTTGTCATGCCATGGCACAAAAAAAAAAAAAAGGCAACAAAACAACCTAACCTAAAGAAACCCTCAAAATTCCAAACAGAAAACATCTGGAGACATAAAGGTCATGCAAAGATGAGAACTGAGATAATGAATTAGTTTGGGACAGGCATAAGAGAGCCACAATTCAGGCTGTTGAATACAGGTCAACTGGCAATAATATCCCATAATGGAGACTTCGACCTCTCATCAAATATCATTCTTGCCCAGCATTTCTCAGCAGCGTTTTGCTGACATGTCACCATAGGCATAGGAATTCACTCACAGCACCACCGGCTGAAAGTGATAGAGCAACCACTGCACACAGCCATCCTGGCTGTCTCTCTGCAAAAACATGGGTGACTTTCCCCCAGGTGAGATATTGAGAGTATCTGCTAATAACTTTTTTTTTTTCCTTTGTATTTACACCCAAGAAGGGAGCCTATGATCAATGTATAAAATCATGGAATAGAGTTAAAGAATAACTTTATCTGAAAACAACGCAGACTGATATATTCCACTTCTGGCTGTGGGCAATAGTGGAAAAAAGAAAATTGATAAAGTAGAAAAGATAAAAAAGTTATGTGACAGCTTGGTTTACCAGTGAAGATTCACTGTGGAGAATAAGAGTTCTGTCTTAAAGTTCGCCCAGTGATTGATGATAAAAGAATTGCTTCATTTATTGCTTCAAATTCAAATTACTCACCTGTTTTTGCATTATGTTTGAGGAGTTACACTCAGCTTCCTGGTCCCACATCAGGCAGCACGCAGCATTCTTCACCAAAAATATTATTCAGTTAGTCAGATATAAAAAATATTGATTGCCAGTTTAAAGAAAGACACTGTTGGGGCTCTGGCTCCTATTAAATTTCCAGTTAGATATTTGACTAACTTATTTTTAAAGAAGAATCTCTTTTTAGAGAAACTTACACAGGAGTTTCACACTTCAGCAAAATAACATAAAACCTCATTAAGACTTCACAGAAAAATAACTTTGCAAAACAGTATTTTCTATCTTCAGTATATATGCTCAGCAGGTTGAAATAGATGAAACATGACTATAGCAGATGCATTAGAGGACAATTAGGAAAAAAAAATCCCCAAATCTATATTAACATTCCCAGACAATTGTCTTATTCAATATGAGAATAGCTACTCTATTGTTCCTGTATTAATTACTATGTGTAATGTCACTGTGTTCTTTTTCATTTATATTTCTCAACTTGCTAAATGCCAAATACTGGATGATTTTTTCATGTAGTGCAGTAACGTCCAAAACACAAAATAAGGCAATCTGAAGCAAAAATAACATATGCTGTACTAATACCAAATGGTATTAAATTAGATTAAGGCATCTCCCATCAAAATAGGTTCATTAAAATTCTGTGCATGTAGTAAGAGACATCCAGATGGGTAGGAGCAGTTGAGAAATAAAATGCATAGCTGTGTTATGTCTGAAGAGGGGTGGGGATATTCTGTGTGACTATAGATTGTGTGCTTACACATCTTTGCAAACTCATCTCCTCAAAATCACCAAATGCAAAGAACATTTCACAAGGAATATGGGGAAGGCTCACTGGGGCTTTCATTTTTAGAAGATTATCATATGAAATGTTTCAGGTGAATAACTGGTTTTCTGTTACTTAATCAGAAAAGCAGTGTTAATCATTCTATCCCGTACTTTTTTTTCCTTCAGGTTGTTGATTTGAACTATTAACATGACTGAAGAAAAAAAATATGGCAGTGTACTATTTTGTTTAGAACATTTTATTCTACATGAAAACAAACTTCATGTGCAAAATATGATAAAGCAATATTTGAATGTAAAATATAAAAGTGAAAGTGTTTGCAGCATGTGATTTTGATAAATTACATTTTTTATTGCTGTCAGTGGTACTGATGTCTTACAAGTTTTTAGTAACCACATATTCCTGCCCTGTACAGCAAGGTCTACTAATCACCGACCTGCAGAAGGTTCTGTCTCCACTGGCTCATCAGCCAGTAGTTTTGGCAGTGGATACAGCATGGATAGTGAAGGCAGCAGCAGTGCCACGGGAGAGAATAATCTATTCCCCATCCCAAGAATGTAAGGCTTTTCTCTTAATATATTGTATCATCCATGCACAACTCATAGCGCTTTCACTTGCCAGTCATCTTCTTATGTAGTTTTCTCTGTAGATTTATGCAGTAGAATAGCAGCTTACTGGGGAGAATTCTCCAGAGTTCTCACTTTTATTCACTTTGTTGAGCATTGAATTGTTAATAGCCAACCAAACCTCTGCCTCAACCTCGTGAATTTTTTCCTGTCATATAGGAGATGTGCTGGTCTCAGCCTTTGATGAAAGTGTGTAGAGATGGGCCTGGCTTATGTTTCAAAAGTACAACTATTGTAGTTTTGAGAAAGCTTAGCTTAAGTTTTCAGATTTTCCTCCGTCTGTAAAGAGATGTTACTAGTGCAAAGGGAACTTGCACTTTGGATACAGCCCAACTTTTCCAAAGTTATTAGGAGGTTCAGTAGAATTTCTCAGTTCTTGGCTGGAAAAAGCTTTTTGGTACAGAGTCTCTGTAGGAATTCTCAAGCTACTATCAGTGTAATGATCCTATAAAATGATTTAATTTTCCAAATTTTTTACCCAGTTAAGTACTCCACAGAGAAACGTTTTGCCAGGATTTTTTTACCTCCTCTGTCATCATGCACCATCATTTAGCAATTTAATTTATATTCCCTAATAGAACAAAGTAACTTCTGATCAACTTAATGATTCCGGCCTGAAAAAAATTTATAGATTGACTGCTCCCAAAATATTAGTTGGTGGTCATTGTTCATTCATTGTCTGCAGTATTTGTTCTATATTTTCTCTAGAACAAAACAGTTTTTTCTTTTCCCTTGAAGTTGTGAACTATTAGTCACAAAAGACATAAGCTTCCAAGAAAAAGGAAGTGAAAATCCTCTAGAACTGTGATATTTCTGAGTATTTATCATTTTCAAAATTAAATCCCAATGCTATTTATCTATATCTTGTTAGTAACTAAAGGGAAAATAGAGATAAATCTTCGACTTTAATCTTACCTCCAGAATCTAGGCAGATTATGTGAGTTTAGGTTGTAAGGTGTCAATTGTTTAATTTGCATTGGACTTTTCACTCATGTTGCTCTAGACTAAAAGGGGAAAAAAAATATTGTCTTTGACAACATCAAAAGAAAAAGAAAAATATTGGGCTTTTATTCCTAGTGAGAAAAGCAAAGATGTATAAAATCTTTGTGCATAACACAAGATGGAGCTCTCAATAGAAATTTTCAGTTCACACATGCCAAATTTGAGTCCAAATAACATAATTTACTGTGTATTGACTAGCAATGTGACAGTGCCTACAGTTACTTGCTATTAGGCTGACAGACTCATTGGTCTCTTAAGCCTGAAATCAGCCCCACTTCTACTGAAAAGCAGGAAGAAGTCTCCACAGCTTCAGATTTTCTCTTATAGAAATTTGTTCTCATGAATTATACTTAAGTAAAATATATCCACGTCTAGTTTTTTGTAAGGCTATACTATTTTTTTATACTGGCATTTTAAAATAAGTTATTTATATGCTGATATTAGAAAGAATCTTTAAAATTACACAGGAAATTTACACAGACAGGACCTGCTTCATTTTTCATGTTAGTCTCCAAAGCTTTACATAGCGATGTAAGGAAAATGAATGACAAAATAACTGTTTATCATCAGATCACTCATGGAGAGAATATTTAAAATATATTACTGTTTGTATTTTGAATTCTGTATAAAAAATCTTATTTATCTGAATATATGTACAATTGAAATTCTACTCATCATTTGCATTCACACTGGCTTGATAGTGACTTCAGGAACTCTGACTTTGTACTCTAATTCAGCAAATCCAGAAGACCACAGCTTAAAATTTGGATGTGAAGCATTAAGTAGGCTAAATATTTTTAAGTATCTTGGCATTTTAAAACCTTTTTGGTTATAAGCTCTCTGTTTAGAATAAGTTTCTGGTCTATCAAAAGAAATTGTTGGATATGCTGAATTTTAAACTCTTTGTTTTAGTCCAAGTGCTTTTAACCATAGGAACAATTAGTCTTGGAGCAAAATAAAATCATTAAATAGTGACACCATGGGAATTGTTTGATGAGGTAACTAATTAGAATACTTACCAATATTAAGTAGCTATAACTATCAAGGGAAATTAATGATTTTATACAGTTACATTAATCTGAATAGATCTTGTAAATTCTTTCTAATTTTTATTTTTTTTAATACTCCTATTATCCATTTGTAATATTCCTGAAAGCTACTCATGTTCTTATCTCCAATAAAGACCAGATTCTCTATGCCTCTGTTTTGCACAACCCTTTATAGCAGTACATTGGCTGTAAAATAAAATTAATTTTGAATGCAAAGGTGAAAAACAATTAAATTATGTATAAGGAATATAACCCTTGGAATAAAATGATTCTTATATCATATTTGTAATGATTTACGAAGCATTACCTACAGAAGAAGAAAATAATAGCTTTTAGTTAAAACTGAATATAAAATCACTTGGCAAACTGTGATTTTATACTGATTTTTTAGTTCCCCGTGAATTTAGACAACTTCAGACATGAACCTGGCTCACAGGTAGAAAAGAACAGTGGTGACCCTTTAACCCCCAAGGAATCACATGCAACTGAAGAGAATGCCTTATAGTCTCTATCATAGGAATCAGTCTTAAGGCAAAAAGAAAACTAGAAGCACAAATGTTTGAGAGTGATTGTAATCATGCCTTAGAGCTTGCAACAAGTATATTTAAAGATAGCTTATATTTTACCTAAGTTTCATTGTATAAAAATAGACATCAAGATTCTAATGCAGGTTCTTTCTGCATAAAATGCAGGAAAATAGGGAACTCCAGAGCATGATTCGTTCCACTCACTCAACTTTAAGATTAATGCTAAGTTTTCAAAATTGTTTCTTCTGCTGAATCTAACCTGCAAAGTAAAGCAATAATTTAAGAAAATAACAACCACAAGTATGTCTTACCTTTGAAGTAATGGTATCCAAATAGATATCAAATATCAATTTGTGTGACTGTTTATTATATATTTCCCTGATGACTATAACAAGATCAAGTGAGAAGATGTGCAGCCCCAGACTGATGTGGGGCAGGTAGCAGACAGCATGGACCTATTCTGTAAGAATTTACAGACTTAGCAGTATGTGATTGCAGCTGCCTTCAAAAGAAAAAAAGATAATATCCTTAAAAGAACAAAGCCTTATTGGCTTAGGTGTATCATTGTTTTAGCTCTCATCTTTACATGGTTTTATTGACAACAACCACCATATCTTTTAACAGAGGGAAGATGAGCCAGAATGGACAAGAACCAATAAAGCAGTCGGGAGTAGGAGCAACTGATTCAGAAGGTAAAAAGAAATACAAACAGCTCTACAGTGATACCCCATGTTTGTAGGAAGGATGTGCCTATTTCTTTCACTTGTTATGCTATGAAATATTAGTCTATGCTCTCTTTGTATTGTAGATTAAAATCCTGACCTTCATTTTCTCTGGGGGCCCTTTACACAGAAAGCCAATGTAATGAGTTTTCAGTTTAAATGAGAATTGTGTCTTACCTGTTTATTTAAAGTAATTAAATAGTTAGATTGCAATGAACAATATATAATTATATCTGTCTTCTGATATTCATTGCTTTTCAAATAAAAAATACAAAGTATGGAGCTGACTCAATACTCAGTGGATTCGAAGAATATATCTAAGGCCTGTCAGGCTCTATTTTTATAAGGTTTCAGAATATTTACTTCGTAAAGCAATCATTAATATCAGTGTTTACATAAAACATTAATTTTAAATAAAAATATTAGCTGAGAAGGCTTGACTGCTGCACTTAATGCAGATGCACTATAATGAAACTTTATTAGATTGGGAAATCCTGACTGATTTTGTTTTGGTATTAATGTGGTGCTGAGAAAGAAGAAGACATTGTAATATTGGAGCTGGAAAGTGCCTGGCAGAATGACTTTCAAAATTTCTTAGGGAATGTGAATATCTTTTTCATGTGTAATAATGGAAAACCACATGGAAATGAAGAGTGTTTTGTACTGAAGGACACAGTATGAAAATTCAATTTCCCTTTACATATAAGTGTATGTTTATGTTGACCTCAAATATGAAACTTAATTATAATGACCTACATTTTATTACTAAAATAAGAACTTTTGTCATTTCTATGCATTTCAATGTAACTTTGAATATCAATTAATTCATAAATTGAAATTTATACATACAATTGATAAATTGATCTGAAGTTTAGTCGTGAAAAAAATCAACATTTTTCAGGTGTCTAGAATCTCTATACATGGGGAAATAATTGCTGTTTCCATATTTGAGGTAAAAACAGTCTAACATTCCACCGAGCTGAAGAAATCAAATTAGAATTTACAGGTACATCTGTAAAGTTCTCTTTTCCAAAGCAAGAATTCTTACCATGTATATGCATTTTACTAAATATTTCTATACATAATATGCATTAAAAAAAAAAAAAAGCCTAATAATCTGCTTTATCAAATATCAAATATCAAACAGTTTGATACTCTTCCTATCAAAATTCAATTTCTCAATAGTATATTTAAGCATTTGAAAAAAAAATCTGTTTTTTAAGGAGATATGGTGGGATGGAAATGGGAAGTTGGGAATGTTTCATTTTTATTTTGTCATGATAAGTTTTATGCAGATTTATAATTGTAAAGAAATACCTTTTCATTATTTTGTTCTTCATAAGTTGCCCTTTAGGTTATGTCTTGGATCCCAAATTTCAGAGCCTACAAACACAAAATATTTTCATTTCTTATTAGTATTATTAATTAACCTCAAAATCCAAACAAACCTAAATAATAAAAAACAAACAATATCCAAAACATTGTGAAAAACATTTATCTAATATTTGGTGTGAAATTACCTTTCCAAAGTTATCTTTCTCCTTGTCTTCAAATTTTGCATATAACTCAAGAGATGCAGTTCCCTAATTTTCACTTACAGTACAATTCACCTCTGCTACCCTGGGAACCTGTAAGTGTTAACAGCTCCTAGTGTGATAAAATGACTGGTTCTTTTTTTGCCATTGAGAGAGGCTGGTGCAGTCAGCCTGGATTTTAGTGTTTGATTTCTAACTGACTCAGAGGGGAGAGGTCAGTGTCAAAGGATAAATTAAACTAAAAGCTGGAAAACAATCCAAGAGCATTTGAGTTTCAGCACATAAATATAATTATCTGTTGGGAAACTAATTCAGAATTTAGGGGAACTCAAGATTAACTGAGAATTACTTCAGTACTACAGATTTATGGTAGCATTCTTTTTATAGATGAATAAAAGATAATGAAAATCTTAAAAACATGCCTTTTCTGTAGTTCACTTACCTGTGTTGTGGACCAGATGAGCTCTGAAATTAAGTGGAAGCAAATATTCATTACCACTTTTCATTAACTGTAGAGATTTCCCATAGGTGGCATTTGTATTCTTATTTGCAAATTATGACTTAGAGTTACATTTAAAACTTTTTAATACTGGTACTCTTTTTTAAACATTTTCAGATATTCTTAAGGCATAGCTTCTGTAAACAGTAGCCTTGGGTTAGTCTCTCTAAAATGGTGAAGAATAAATTTAGTTGATTGAACGTACAGATCTACTGCTATGTGAAATGTTTCAGTCACCCAAGTCGTTCACACAGGCTGACAAATGGACAAGGGACTTAGAGGATCTTTAAGATCAGTAGCTGCAGGCAAAGCAAGGTAGTCATTCTCAAATGACAATGAGAATTGGTTTCTAGTGGCTGAATCAAAACTTTAGCAACAGGGTTTGAGTTGAGCTCATGGGGTATGACAGCAAAATTTAGGCATTTACATAAGTGGAACCTCCAGGGGAAAAAAAAGGACATTTGTAATTGTTAGCCCAACATTAATTGTGTTTGTTGGCAATAGTTTTTGTGCTATTAACGTATATCAGTATCATTACAAGTAAATACTGGAAAACAGAAATATTTAATTTGCTGACATAACCAAATGGTCAATATAAACAACTGTGATTCTGTCTATGATAATCTTTGTTCCTCTGAATATATTATCTTCTCATATTCTGTATTTTTGTACTACTTAATAATATATAAAGAAAATCAGAGTTTTGCTCTTGGACACTGTATTAGTTATGATATGCATTGTTGCATGCTATCTTACTCTGGGCATTCTGCCCTGAGAAGATGAAATATTTCATCTTCTTAAGCTTCAGTAAATCTTATTGTATATATTGTGATCTCCATTATGTTATGTAAGCCAACTTCTGTATTTGTTTCAGAAAGTGCAATATACCTTGTTCAAAGATTTCTTATGACATGGCTAGAGTATTACAGACATTATAAAAAGCCCAACTGAATCCATGTAAGGATTGAAACTAACAATTAAAAGCACATGATTAATATCTTGATTCAGTCTTAGATCATGATTGGTCTATCTATCCTATGAAGTTGCTCAGTCAATAGGCTCCACATGGTATTTTCCACCTACCAACAATTTATCCATTTAAAAAATAGATGGGGAAAATTATTTCCATAAATTTTAAATGTGTGAATTTGCTAGGTAATCCTAAGATGCCATTATTTCTAGTAGAAGAGAGATATATAAATAGCTTTATTGTGGAAATGTTGTATCTTCTGCTTTTGAAGATTCTCTATGCATGCAAAATATCATTCCTCAATCATTCCTCAGTCCTCAAGCATTGAGATTCATCTCAAGCAAAGACTCTTTTAGGAGTATTTCAGGGTTTTTTTGAGTGAATGAGTACTCACAGTGCTTCTGTCATCCTCTGTGGTTGGCCTTATTGTTGTGAGGATTTTCAGTCAGAAAATGGTAATCTTTCTGTAGGAGCAGTGCAGCACCTCATACACATCTTCTAAGAGAGTGGGTTTTTTTTAACCTTTTTATCATTATTATTATTATTATTATTATTATTATTATTATTATTATTACTTTCCAGTCCATGAATACAAAAAATTTCTGTTCACTGTTCTGCCATGTCTCAAAGGTTCACTTTATGACCTTTCCAGTGGTCTTTTGAGCCTCATACTTTGAGTGTAATTAAACACACTTCTCTAAGTAAGAAACTGTCTCCCTCTACAGATGATTGAACCTGAAATTTTCAGAATGTTACAGAAAAGCCCCAGTAGTTATATTTCCATAAGCCAAGAGAAAGAATAGACTTGTACTATTTCAAAATCTAAAGGTGCACACATACTTACTGAACTTCTACAAAATGAAATGATAGAGATATGCTCTCATTTCTCTCATTTAGTACAACCTTTAGTGGACTCTTGCAGGATTTTTCCTTTTTTTATGCTAGTAATTTGCCTAACTTATAGATTAAAGGGTAAAAAAAAAATCAAAAAGCAAACACAACAACAACAAGCCCCAAACATGCTCTGTGATCATACTTTAACAGGCAAATGTTAGAGTACTGTGGGTTTAATTTAATCTATTCAGAGTAATCTAAGATAAAAAATTTTTTTTTCTTAATTTTTGCACTTTGTGGTTCATCATCCAGAATTATAAACTAAGAGATTCAGTTTTAATAGTTTAATTTCTTATCTCTGTATTTCCGTAATTAAGGCAGTATAATCTTTATTTATGAGAAAAAAAGTTTAAATACCACAGAAGACTTAAAACATGCTAGGGAGTCATTCTAATAAGATTCTGGAAAGGTGCATGACCCTCTGACTGGGAATCATTTGACTTGTAAATGTTCCTTCATAGCTTTCTGAACAGTCCTAGTGATATTTTCATCCATCCTTTCTGCACAGAATAGACCCTGGAGCAAATTGTCTTGCAAACTGTTTCACACTGTCTCCTGAATAGGAGCATCCAGGAGTGATAAGTGGATTAGCTCTCTTGAGTAAAACAAGGCATGAAACAAACTGAGAAAACAGGCACAGCTAACCAATGCCATATTCTTCAAAGTAATTAAAACTCAGGAAAAAAAATTAATTTTTACTTGTTCTTTAGCTAGGCTAGAATAACACTACTGAAACCACAGGAGTCACTGTACTATGACCAAGAACAGGCTAAGGGCTTGCTGCATCTCACACCTTAAAAAAATAGCATTTTGATTTCTTTTAAATCTGAAGGTTGAAATATCTGAAGTATGAAATTAGTCCTTATGAGGGTGTTCAGAGAAAAATGCCCTAATATTGGACCTTCAACCAGAAAGTTATAAAAGGAGAAAAAAGACAGATAAAGAAAGTTATTAACAGATAATTATGATAAAGTTACTGAGATTTGCAAATGCTTTTGTATATGCAAAAATCTATACTTTGATGTCTGGTTTATCCAGGCTAAAAATAGGAGGTTTACTGCAGGTGGGAAAGTTTCTTGCATTAGAATGATCAGAGACAGAACACCTCTCCTATGGAGACAGGCTGAGAGAGTTGGGGTTGTCCAGCCTGGAGAAAAGAAGACTCTGGGAAGACCTTGCTGTGGCCTTGAAATAGATAAAGGGGACCTCTTAAAAAAAAAAGAAAAAAAACCTTTTTACTAGGGTCTACAGTGACAATGGCTTTAAAGTGAGAGTAGATTTAGATTGAATATAAGAGGAACTGGATCAGGTTTCCCAGAGAAGTGATGGATCCCCTAACCCTGGAAGTGTTCAAGGACAGGTTGGATGGGGCTTTGAGCAACCTGGTCTAGTGGAAGGAGTCCCTGTCATGGGGTGGGGTTGGAAGCAGATGATCTTTAAAGATCCCTTTGTACCCAAACCATTCTATGACTCTTTGATATGAAAGAGTTGACAAAGATTTTTGAAAGGTTCAACACACAAAGTGCAAATATGCCTGCTTGCTGGGAGTGGTGTTCTGGGACCTGCTGTCCACTCAGGTGTTTGACAGGTAGAGAAGTAAAAACATTTCTGTCCTCCAACAGTGATTTGTTCTATACTTTTGATTAGGAACATCAGGCACCCACATTTCACACCCTTAATCCAGTACCTCTGTGCCAGGAAAATTCCACTTTCTTGTAATGTCTTACCTTTGGATTGTTTCAACTACTGAAGCAACGTCAGAATATCACATGTACAGTATTGGGTAGAAAAAATCTGAGAACTGTTACTTCCAAGGAAAATTGCAACTATCATTACATAGCATACTCACTTCTAGATTTATGCTCATTTCTACATTTATCTCAGGAAGTGACTGAATAGACAGGAACTTTGAATTCACATGCTGGAGTAGTCTTCAATTTACCAACCAATCATAAACACATATTTATTGTTTCTTAAATTTAGTTAAATTGAACTAGACTCAAAATTTTTATCTTCTGTAACATGATTCCTGACTCCTAGCAGTGTAACTAAGAGTATACAAATCAGCATTAAATGACCAAGTCAGAAGCAGTCACTTTTACAACATGGGAGAATAGTTCTAAGTTTCTGGACCAAGGCTTGATGTAATAATTCTTTTTAAGGCCTTTTTAGACTGGTATCTCAAAACCACGGGAAGCATTATCTGTTTAGGTCAAATACTATTTTTGATGTTTTTGGACTTCCCAATAACTCAAATCATTCTGGAGTTTTGCACATTTAATACTAACATATACCAAAATGAATGAGAACCTGGAAAAAGTCTGGACTTGCAAGTATTTTTTGAATCAACAGTCTTGTACTGACCAAGTATGAGACTGTTGACTTGATTGTAATGGAGATTGATCCATGGATTTAAAGAGAAATACAGACAATCTGAAATGTTACCAACACTGACTTGAACTGTGGTTGAATTGCATTTTTTGGTTTTGAGTGCATGTCATGTACACAGTAAAAGAAATTGCTGCACATTCTCATTGTATTTCCTCAAGAGCAATATAAACCTGTTAATCTCTTTTTAAAAAAACATTTTTAACCCATTTTTGGCTGTAATGACTGCTTTTAGAGTTCTATTGCCCTTCTGATTTACATGTAGAAGAGGGTTTTTTGCGAAATAAAATATTACTGATTAAAATATGATCCCTTCCCAGGAAAATATCTAATTGAAAGAAGAATTGCCGAACTTCTCTACTATCTCTATAAATAAAAAGGTTAAAATTCAACCTGACTTTGTTTAAACTGTCTTTAATATGAAATGTGAACCTTGCTTTCTGCCATTACCTTCTACCAAGGGTCTGCCATCTACTAGACAGCATGATTTCAATCAATGCCAACAAAACTTAAAGCAGAAAATATCAGCAAGGGTAATTTTTCACATGAACAGCTGCTACATTACAGAAGAAAAAAAAAAGGACATAAGGGAATAGAAAACAAGTACTGAATGCTCTTGCAGATAGCCTGTCATATGTTGATTTTAAGAATGGAAAAGATCAGATATACCTTTCTGTCACAAGGGATCCTTAAGCAATGAATCAGGCCCATGCACTGACAGTAGTCCTTATCCTCTCTCGTTTTTTAAAAAGAAGTCTATATTTTATGCATGTTCCTTAAGCTAAGAATAGCCTTACTACTAATGCCTAAAACCCACACTTTAAAAACTGAGTCAAGATGAACAACAGCAGCCCTATAAACCTAAGTATTATCAGCTTCCTCTCTAAACTCTGAGAAGTATTTTGCATCTATTCCCAGTTGGCCCCATATTCTAATTTCCCACCTGGTTCTCCAGTAATAATTGAAGCAATTAGTTCTACTTTCCTGAGGTATTTGCCAGTATAATCCAGCTGGTTTTCCTGAAAAGAAGCATAAAGAATTTAAATAAGAAAAAAGTTTGCAGCCAGAGACAAAAAAATAGAGGAAAAAAAGGACAAGTTCTGTGTTCTTCTATCCACATCACAAACAATATTCATTTACAGTGTTATAAATCAGCCTATTCCTGAATTGTCACTGCAAAATGTCATCAAAAGAAAAGTAAATAATCCAGGGAGACTGTGCTTAACTAGTAGCTGGTCTACAGTTTCTGTAGTTTTGAGTTCTGTATGAACTTTGACTAAAAGGCTATTAGCTCTTAAATTATGTCTCAAGATAATTCTAAAAAAAATTTTTTTTTCAAGGTTTTTTTTTTTTAAATCTGCTTTTCCCATGGGATCTGTTTAAATTTTTAGAAATTACTAAGAAGACAAATGAAATAACAAAAATCTGAAAAGCACAAGTATTTCTTCTCAAAACCAAAATATCAGCCCTTTGAAGTAACACTTCAGTAATCACCTGGAAAGCTAATTTGTTTGCTTAATATTAATAATCACTTTTATAGACCTAGCTCTTAAATGCATTTCTGTTAACATAAAGCTTCTTGGAACTTTCAGAAAGCTTCTTTTGGTGACTTCTTGGAGTTGCAATGAACTCAGACTGTTTGGGCTGGGAATCAGAATGCTAGTAATTCCATCAAAAGTCTAACAAATATACATGGTTTAATTTTGAAATTTAAAAAAAATATGGTGGAATTCCGGAACCTATCTCTTTTAATAAGATGTGATTATGATGGAAATATGATTTAATACTTCCTGATAAATTAGTATAAATAACCAGTTAATAATGAAGATTGTCAACACTGGGAAGCAAGCAGAGGGATGCCCCACCAAAATGGAGTGAAGGTGCTGAAGTGTGATTAACTGAACCTGAGCCTTGTCTGGTGTAAGTCTGAAGAAGGACTGCTTCACCTAGTGAGTAATTTTAAACCACTTTGAAATAGAGTCACTTTCCATGATTAATGTTCATTTAGGACCAGTAAAAGTCAGGTTGAGGCTGACTTAGGTTCACCTATGATAGAAGGTGAATTGCTAAATCCGAAATAGTTTCCCCTCTGTCATGAAACTGAAACTAGGACTTACTAAATAGGGCTTTTAAATGTCAGTTTCCTGGAAAATTCAGGTGATCTCTTCCATTTAGCAGTATGATTAGGATCTGGAATTGTATGCATGCTCCAAAGGAAAAAAAGTAAGTAAAATAGATCTGTTCTAAAGTCAGTAATATTCAGTAGTCAAATATATATAGACTATTCAGTAGTAGGAATTATGTTAAGGGGACTTCAAGAGGTCTTCCTAATGCTTCAAGGCACAATATTGTTCCTAAAAGGTTTTTATTTAACTTGCATCAAAAAATTCTTAGTGTTGATAGAGACTTCAGAACTTCATTACCCTATTCTACTGATTATCTTTAACAGTAATAGGTTTCCCTGTGTTCTAGCCCAGTTGGTTGCTGAAATTAATACTCAAGGACAGAAATTAGAATCCAAATCCAAGAGCTTCCATTCAAAAATATAGCATATTTTATCAAGCACTTCCTGTAGATAGATAATTCCAAGCTTGCCTACAACAATAACACAGTGGTTCCTATGGAAGAGTTCTGTATTAGAGCTACACTTCTGCTGTATTTATTTTGAAATGCTAAAAAAACCTCAAAACCGAGGTTGTCATAACCTGTTTCTATACTAGACAGCCCTTTGTAGCTCCTTAATCTTAAGATTCTTAATTTTTTGTTTAGGATAATTTATGACTTACTTAGAAATTAAATTATTACTCTGGGGAATTCAGAAAAGAGGTTTTTTATTTACCCTCACATCTTGAATACAACTCCTTTCTTTGGACTGATATTCAAACTGTTACTTTGGAATGCTGTAAATACTCAGATAAATCTAAAGTGTTTCCAGGTGAGATCACATGGCAAGCTGAAATTAAACGTCAGCTGATCTTCATTTTAGCATGTGAGAGTTCTCAAAATTATTGGAATGTAAATTATATTCCAAGTGAGAAGGCTTTAAAAATCAGTGCATTAAAATGAATATATGTCCAAGTCTTGTGGTAGAGAGTGTGCTTTCCTGTCTATAACTAGAAACTCATGCTTTGTCCCTACGTTATTTTCAGATTAATATGTTTTCCATAATATTCTTTATTGCATCCTATGATAGTAATCTTACAGGCTTGCAGCTCTAATGAAATGTATTATCCAGTGCTGCAGTATGTGAGTAATGGCTTGTCTGTTAAGGGAAAGCTTTGGTGTGTGTATTTCTCATAAAGAATTCCTAACAATTTGTCCTGTAAAGGCATTTGCAGTTACTTTAGACTATTATATGTTGGTCTTCCCTTTTGTGCATTATTTATTCTGACGTGACTAGGCTATGACTAGGAGGGAATCAAATGGGCTGAAGACTAGACAAATCTAGTGGCTCAAAGTAATGTACTCTGTGTGTAGAAGCTGATGCAAAAAGTTTATATATCGTTATCTGCAAAGGGATTCAGGGTCTTCAAACATAGGTGTATTCTGCTGGTTTAAATACTATATTTTTCTGCCTCAATCCACTTGCTGTTCCAGAAAGTTATGGGTGTTCTACAGAGTGTTAATCAAATCTGCCATTCCAGATCAGCAAGTCCTTTTCCTTTGTTTAGGAGCCAAAAGATTGTAATGAAAATTTTAAGCATTTGTTTCAGCTTCCTTATGTAATGTTTAGGTTGCTCATATCAGATGAGATTAGTGCTGCCAAGTGGTTCTGGGTTTGCATGTGTGTTAATGCCATCCATTTCTGAAAACACCCTTTGGTATGCTTTCTTTCTGTCATACGGTCTTTTTTACTATTTCTTTAGGGGTTTTTTGTGGTTGTTATTGTTTTTTGGGGTTTTTTTTGTCTGCCATATTGGCTTTGCACTGACTGATTGTGATGTGATAACAACATGTGATAACTGAATTTGCATGCCTTGGAAAATGCACAAATCTTCTGGAGATAAGCTGGGTCAAACCTTGGTACATACACCTGCCTTCATGTTTCACATGGCTGTAGGACCTAGAAGTCCACATTCTTTTCAGAAACCTGCTAACATACTGCCTATGAAAATTAGTCAGTTTGGGTGATTTACTAGTCCCATGTGTAACTTGCTTCAATGCCTGCTGAGTATTCCTGCAGAATCTTTGGATTCTTGCAGTTTCCTCCTGCTACTCATCCAATATCTATAGCATTATTCACCAGCCTGGTGATTGCCTTGGCTGTGCCTGGCTGAGTGTTTAGCTTTTTAGAAACACATTCATATTCATGGAACACTCTGTTATATTCTTGAAGGAATTGGATTCACATTGATCTGAATACAATTATTTGCCTTTTCTATAAGCTATGCCTTTCTGACTATTCTGATTGTCTGAAGAGTCTTTTTTCTTGGAAAGTAAAAGACAGAAAAGCGGATCTTTCCACCCTGTCCCTGAACATTTATGAGACTACCAAAGAAGACACCTTATCTCATTGTTTATATGTTGGTTTTAAGACAATTTTGGGTTTTGTTTACATTAGAAAGCGGTATGCAAGTCTCTGACTTTATAGAGACACGTTTTCCCTGTCATTTCTATGTTTGAAAAAGTGAAGCTTAAACATTATCTACGCTGAGTATCTTCCTTCCTACTTGGTGCATCCTTTCCAAACACATCGACAAAGCAAAGTTACCTAAATTCCTGTAAAATTGCAATACAGGTTGTTATGATTCAGAAGCTATCAGTATAACAATAGGTTTTTAAAGCTCATGATAAATCTGTATTTGCAAAGAAAGGAAAGGAATCTAAACCACGTTAGAAAAACAATAAAAGAAAAATAACATGAGATTTTTTTTATCCCTGTTGGTGAACATTTTGGACACAAAAAGAGCTTTCACAGCAATAGTTAAACAGAATTTAAGAAGCAGATCCTAGGAGATGCTCTTCACCTCTCCTAGCAACCACAACTTACCTAGATGTTGTTCCACTGATTAAAGGAGCTACTCCAGATATACAACATTACAGAACGAAAATTATATATTGAAGGCACTCAACTTACCTTCAGAAAATGGGGAAAAATCCTGCAGCATGAAAAATAGATTTTTACAATTTATCTTGAGTAGTGGAGACAATGCCAAAGTATACTGTTTTCCACCAGCAACCAGAAAGGCAGAGTGAGTGAGGCAAAGCCAGCTTTCCTAAAAACATTTCTCATTCTCCAGAAAAAAACCCAGCAACTAATGTGTCATTGTACACTGCTTTTCCCCTCAGACTCTTGAAATTGTCTTGTTGAATCCACCTTCTTGTATGCAAGTACAGATCTATCAAGGAGGAAAGGTAAAAAGGCCATAACTTTTCCATAAATGTCTCATTATTTTGCATATGTGCCTTCTTATATTATAAGGGAAAAATCACTGATATCACAGCTACATCCAAGTATAATATGACAAATCATTTCCCTCTTTATTGGCAGCATCTACTGCCCTCAGGTTAGTTGTTCTGAATCAAATTCCAAAATTAAATATTGCAGTTTTCATGTTGAACAATGCTGAGTAATTTGTTTCAAGTACGATTTTCTGCCACTGGCTAAAGATTCTAAATTGAAGACAGCGTGAAAAATGGATATATATAATAGGAAGTGATGCAAATCCTGAGAGAAAGAACACACATACAAACAACAAACACATCCTTTTTTCCCTGCCCCTCTCTCGGATCAACTGAATCTGAGGATATATATTTAAAGCATTGACCAAAGGTAATAATTATTCCAATTTCTGCTGTAATTTTGAGCAGAAAGTTCTTTCTTAAGGATACTAATATCTGTTATGATGACAGATTAAAGTAAAAAAATAAATCAGATCTTTTTGGATGCATTTCTTGAATTTTATCTACATGATTATTTTTATGTTAATAATCCCAATTACACCATAGCAGATTTTTTCATAAGAGAGCCCAAAAAAATTATCTGAGCAGATTTCCTAAAGAAATTACAAGTTTTTATGACGTTTTAATGGTTTAATTAAAACAAACCCAACAAAATTTAGGAAGGTATTGATAAAATTGACACCTTCCTTAGTTTCCTAATGAATCATTTGAATGAATAACCTATCTTTATAATGTAGTCCCTTGTAAAGACAAAATGATATTTCCAATACATTCTCAGCTGACTGAAGTGCTTTAAGCCTTGTTTTATGGTGCCAAGTTACCTTTGATGGTTAGCAGAGGAACTTCAAGGTTTCCCCATCATTTTGAAATCTGTGTTAAGTGGAAAAGACAGTGCTTCTATATGGAAACTTTACATAATGCACACTGCTCATTCCATCCTTCCATCTGTTCTGATGGTCTTTAAATATCTCCAGTGGAGGAGACTCCACACTCTCTCTGGGCAATTGTTCTACTGCTTGGTCACCCATAAAATAAAGAAGTACTTCCTCTTATTCAGGTGAACTTGATGTGCCAGAGTTCCTGCCCATTGCTCTTGTCCTATTGCTCAGCACCCTGAACAGAACTCGGTCCATCCTCTTATCACCATCCCTTCAGATACTGATAGACATTGGCAAGGTCTTCTCTCAGTCATCTCTTCTCAAAGCTGGATAGGCCCAATTCTCTCAATTTCTTCCTATGAGGAAACCTTTTTAAAGCCCTTTGATGGACCTGCTCCAGATTCTCCATGTCTCTCTTGTACTGAGGAGCCCAGAACTAGACATAGCACAGCACATGTGGTGTCACCAGGTCTGAGTAGATGGGCAGGATCACCTCCCTCAGCCTGCTGGCAATGCTCTTCCATTGCTCTTGGCACCAGGGCATACGGAAAGTACATGCAGAGCTTATTGTCCCCAGGACTCCCAGGTCCTTCTCTGTAGAGCTGCCTTCCAGCAGGTCTAACCTGTGCTCCTCCCTGCATTTGCCTTCTTTGAACTCCAGAAGGTTCTTCTCTGCCAGCCCTCCAGCCTGTCGAGGTCTGTCTGAAGGGCTGTGTAGCCCTCTGGGCTATTGGCCACTCCTCCCAGCCTTGTGGGAGCCTTCCCAGCAAACTTGTTCTCCCCTTCATCTAAGTCATTGATGAATAAATTGAACAAGA
This sequence comes from Acridotheres tristis, assembly GCA_037013685.1. Lineage (NCBI taxonomy): Eukaryota > Metazoa > Chordata > Aves > Passeriformes > Sturnidae > Acridotheres > Acridotheres tristis. The sequence goes on from CM072885.1 coordinate 9,176,245, forward strand.
TTAGACCCAGTATAAAACCCTTGTGGGATATCACTTGTTGCAGGTTTTCATCCAGGTCTCTGTGCCACCGATCGGAACCCCCTGAGCTCTGCTGTTCAGCCACTTCTCCGTCCATGTCACAATCCACTTGTCCAGCCTTCACTTACTGACTTTGTCTATGAGGATATCATGGGAGATAGCATCAGAAGCCTTACTGAAGTCTGGTAAACAACATTCCACTGCTCTCCCCTCACCTATCCAGACAGGTTTTGGAATCGAAGTGATGCTTGTGGCAGGAGAGACTGCCTTCAGTGAGTTCAAGGGAGTTTTACCATTGGAATTCAGTATTTCCCAATTTGAGTTCTGCAATAAATTTTGAAATAAATTAATATATTTCATTGCATTGCACAGGAAATGTTGCTACTGTATGAATTATAGAATATTTATACATGGTCATGACACACATAGATGACATAAACAGACAGATGTAGTGGGCTGGATGAATAATGTTTAACAGTTTAGATCTTAGTGTATTTCATGAAAGTCACTGTAATTTCAGTGGCCTAATATTGTCATGAGAGAAGAGGGATCACACAATGAGAAACAAAGTGAAAAATAAAGGAATGGTGCTGGAGAGTGCAGAAAAATTATGTTTGAAGCATTTGGATGACAGAGCAACTAAAGTTCTGCAAATTATTCCTGAAGATGGGAGATCTGTCCTCTGAGCAAACCTGAGCTAAGACTCAACACCTTTTACTCTATTATTTAGAGTAGCAACATTTTTTTCTTACTCCATGGGTGATCTTTAACTCCCCAGGTTATCACAGGGCTGATTCACTGTACTGTATTTACTTTAAATAAGCAGAACTGTATTTCAAAAAGTTGCTTACTTAAATGTAAGGAATCCTTTGTAATACCAACTTGTTGGAAGTCAGATAGCTTTGCTTGTCTTCAGAGAAGTATCCCAACTATGTAATTTTTTTTTGCTTCTCTAGCTGATTTCTGTACTGATGGTAGTGGTATTTTTTGTGTCTTTTTTTCCTTTTTTATTGAAATAAATTGTGAAATGGATCTATGAACCATTTCAAGTGGAAAATTTGTATAATGCTATATACTAGGATCAAAACTGGTATCAGCAATTTGAAACTAACTTACATAACTCTAACTCCATAAACTTAAATTTGAGCCCCAATATTTAGAGTTGGTTGGTTCAACAAGCAAATACTTTGTGCTGAGGTAAGGTAGATTCCTAGGATTAAGTCCATTTCAATGATACATATGCTTACATTTGGATAAATTGAACATATGTGCATACACATGTGTTAGGATCTGATTATCAAAAGATGCTTCTGCCCAAATTAAGATGCAAATGAGACTGTGTGCCCATGTCAGGAGTATGAATTTTATTTAAGTGTAGGTGTGTGGTAGGGAGGGCAGAGCGAGAAGAAAGATTAAGTAGAAATATAGTCACCACCACATGAGAGCTGTGGCATCATTCCTGCCCTTCCTCTTTTGGTGTTCTCAGTGGTGGGCTCCTTGGAGGTATCACTTTCATGCAGTCTGACTCCCAGACAGGCACAGAATGTAGATGCTGTTCCCACAGCTTGGGCTGGCAGGTGTATAAGGACTTGCTTCCTTTCTCATGGTTTGCCATGGTGGGAATTTTTGTTCAGATAGGTTATGCAGATCTGCCTCAGCCTGGCATCTTCCTGTTATTGCCTCTGCACTTATTGCATGTTCCCACATCACAGTGGGGTTTTTGTCCAGTGTGCTAATTCCAAACCTTCACCTCAGTTTAGGCCTGGAATTAATGCCTTCCTGTTTGCCATCTGTGCCTCTTGTGGTGCTTTAACTTATGGGAACTTCCTATCCTGACAGTGTCTTGAGATATTTCATTGCATTCTTTAAGTCCTGACAACATGTGTGCACGTATATATAGATATTTGTACACAGATATAAATTACTGAATCTCACATAGATATATACATACATATGGACACACATATATTATGACTCAATAGTTTATTGACATACCTCTTTGGAAATAAAAACAAACCTGGATTCTGAATGAAATGCTTTACCTGTGTCTGTGGGATTCATTATTATTCAAAATACTGCTTTTGTTTCATTAGCTTTTATTATCTGGAGAACGAACATCACTGTTTTTAACTGCAATGGATAATAAAAAAAAGATAAGACCTGGGTTGCATAGTGGCTCTAATATAAAAAAAGGCAACAAATCCTCTTAGTATTCAGTTTTACAATTGAATTTCAAATGTTCTACTAATTTAATGGTCTTTATTATAAAAAATTACAATAATTTGATGATTATTGATTTCACTGCAAATTTCTTTCTAATCTAAAGGATAAGGAAAATTATGATCTGATCTTTTAGATTTTGCAAACAGGGCCTGCTAAAGTAGTTTGGCCATTTTTCTGAACGGTAAAAGTTTTATTTCAGTCTCTTACTCATTCTGTTTCTATGTTAATTATCTAATTTAAAACAGAGTTTTTTTCTACCGTATATATAAAAAATAATTAATTCAATATCTTTTTACAGCTGGGACCTCTGAAATAGGTAATGCAAGGAGAAATTTAATCATGGGAGTTATGGGAGGATCAACCACTTAAATAAAAATTTTATAATCAGTGGAATGAAATAACCATTCTGAAGGTACAATTCATCTGACCTATTTTAGACATCTATTTGCAAATAGGACAAACTACATTCTAGAAGAATAAAGATAAAGACACTGATGCTCAGACAGATGAATCCTAGCAGCAGGGTCTATCTCCAACAGACGTTAGGTGACAGTCACTGTAAAACATCTAAATGCATCTAGAAGTAACTTTTAAGCACATTTAACTTTATTTGACAAAAATGCTAATTTAATTTGGTCTGAAGTTCTAAAACGACTGCTGTGCTCAACACTAAGTGCAATTACCATTTGGAGTGTTAGGTTCAATAATTATCTTGAACTAACAAGAAGCACAAGATGGTGTCAATTTATTGGGGTTTTTTTTGTTTGTTTTATTTGTTAGAAAAGGCTCTAATTAGGGCATGAAAAATAGAATAGGGGATAAGATTTTGGTTTACTGTTTACTCAGATACAATATAACCATTTTGAAATCATAGACTTATAATTGTTATAGAGAACCAGGATTATTTAATTGAAGATGAACACTGAAGCAGGTAAAAAATCTACCAGTTTTGTGCATCTTTTAATAAGCAAGTACTAATTCTATTTTAATTGTATTTATATAATTTATTATTTTCAGTTCTCCAAATTTAGTGTTTCTAATCAGGCTGATGGGGGAGTTTTTTTGTTTCTGTTTGTTTGTTTTATTGATTGGGTGTTTGTTTGGTTTGGTTGGTTGGTTGGTTTGTTGGTATTTTAACAAGGCAAAAGGAGTTTTGCCAGATTTAGTGATCAATTTAGCAATAAAATAGGTTTCTCTTCTGGTTCCTCTTGAGGAAATCCTCACACTAGTCCTCTCTTCTTTCCACCTTTCAAATCTCACTAGAGAAAGTAAAAATAATGAACCCAGAACTGTAGATATGACAGAGAACTTGTAGAATTCTTCCATAGATTCATTTATTGACACAAAACTCATTAGAAAGAAGTAGAAACGTTTCTGATTCACTGTATCTTGAGTTCTGTAGATCTACAGTTAATGATTGTCTCCTAATTGGTTTTGTCCCTCAGAGGAATTGATTGTGTTTGCTGGAAGAATTTCACCCACAAAAAATGTTATCAGACAGCAGTTTCCCTTGTTGAGCTGTGGCAAGCCTGGCAAGAAGTTCTGGGTGCTTAAAGAGACCAGATGTGTTCCTGTCTGAATTCTGTATCTCTGTGGAGAGAGTGGGTCTATCCCTGTTCACTTCACTGTAGATCACCAAGCATCATAGAAGAGTTAAAATCTGTCAAAATCTCAAGGGGAAAATCACAACAGAAAACATAATTAGATCATATTAAAGCACAACACATAGGATTAGTAACTTCCTCCTTTTTTTGGACAGTGTCTCTAATATTTATAATCACTGACAGCTCAATCTATCTCAGATTTGAACTATGTATATAGATATATTATATATATATAATATAATTTTAGAATTAGGCCTTAGGAGAGGCATGGAAATAATATCAACAGTTCAGGAAAGTTCACTCTCTAATACTTCAGTGATTTCTTTGGGGCTCTAAACCCACCAGTATTTAGAGTTTTAATTCACTGTTGGTTAATGGAAGGAAGACAAGGATCCTTCACCAGCTGAGAGGGTGGAATATAACAAACTCTGGGAGCTCCTAGAATAAGGGACAAAGATGATGTGGCATAAAATAATTCTAATATTCCACACCATGAGCCTGTTTGGAAGCACAGACAGAAATTTTGGGGGAGTGGGCAGCCCATGAGGAAATCTAGTATATGTCTATCAAAACAAGAGTGAGGAAAAGCATACATTTCATTATTTAGATTTTTGTAGTGAGGAGTAACAAGGGACTGAAGTATCCTTGAGCTCTCAGGTGTTCCCCAGGCTGTTACATTCCTTCTTTTGATTTTAGCCTAACAGTTGGGCCAAAGAAACAGAAGCCAACCTGCTCACTTCTTAGAACTGCCAAGCTGTCTTTAGATAAACTCCACATTCAGCTGAGTCCAGCACACTCATTTCCAGCATTATAAAACTTTGGGATTCACAACCAACCTTCAACTTATATAGAGCACACTGAGACATACATGATCAGACAGAGAGATGTATCCAGTGCATCTGAGCTCTCCAGCTCCCTCCAGCAAAAAGCAGCAATGAAGAACTCAGCTTGCATTCATGCTAGGCACTACTGACTTCTATCTCCTGCAGCAAAACTCTGGAATGAACTGGACTTGCTTTCATGCAGAAGTGCTAACTTGTTGATAGCACCACAGCTATATTTAAAGCTCTTTTCCTGAGGCAGCTTTTCTTTATTGTTGACAGCAAAATGAATGTGTTATGAAAAGAGATTTTTGTTTTCAAACAGTTGGGAAATAATGGAGGGACCAAAAAACAGATTCAATATTCTCTAGACTTCTTTAAAATGAGGAAAAATAAAAATATGCAATTGATGCCCGAAGCAATTTTAAAAATACAGAAAGTCCTGGCATTGCAGACAATGTCTTTTTCCCACAAAGCAATAGATTTTTTTTCTTATGTTCTCATGGCAAAATGTGCAGTGTCCACTCTGTTCTGCTCAAAACAGAGGTTAAAACACTCTTCAAATCAGATTTTTTTTCCATGAAGATCACTTGTACAATGAAAGCATCAATTTTTATTTAAACAATATTAATTTAGAAAATATCTTGGTGATAATTATTACTTGCATACTGGGCTGCAAAATTAACTATGAAGGGAGCAGGTCATAGGAAAAGATTCTTCCTTTCCACTGGGTGCTTGTTAGTATGATGAAGATGAAACCAGACTTCTCAGAGCTCAGCAGTCAGAAATAGGAAATAGATAACATTCACAAGCTGAAGTAACGGAAATTCCAACTGAATAAAGGGAAAATAAGAAGCAAGCTAAACCAACCAAACCGACGAAAACACACAAAATGAAGTTTCAGTTCAAAACTCTAAAAAAAAGTTCTGATCAGCCTCATCTATTTTGGAAGTTAACACTGTGTGAGGTTGGACTGGAGTGCTCCAGCAGTCCTTTGCCCTATGAATCTTTCTATCAGTTTACAATTGCTTCATAAACTTTAAACCAGAATTATTGCTGAAAAATGCCATTTTTCCTTTCCCTGACCCTCATCTCCCCCTTCATGGTGACATGAGGCATGTGCTGATCCGGGTTAGGTGACTAACCCAAAATCAATACGCTGGGGTGGGGCAGGGAGGGGTGAGGCTACAGTGAGTAGGATCATTTCTGCCAACGAGCTCGCTAGGCAGCTGTACGAACACTGTAGCTACAGGAGATAAAGTCAGGGACACTGTGTGGGAAGCAATAAGCAGGGGCGTGGAGAGAGCTCTTCCAGTACCAGTGCCTGTTATGACTTTATAAGAATCAGTGAATTAGTTACAGGTAACAATGTTGTCAGCTAGACTGGTGCTGAGGATGGTATGATTTTCTTTAAGGGAACAGCTCATCTGGAAGAGTTTAAAGCAGCAATCTGCTTTAACTGTTTTTTAAAAACTCCATAGTATTTTTCATAACCACTGAGCTGGTTGAATTCCTCCCAGGTAATTAGGTTCTATTGCTCGACTTTCCCTGCTGCAACTGCCTACAATTAATGTATTCTTTTCTTTCCCTAATGACCACAAAACCTGGAATATATGATCACAGGCTTTGTAAATAAGGGGTTGCTATTAAGCCAGGTTGTTTATTTTGCACAGTCTTTTTCTGAGCAGAAGGATGATGGTTTTATGGTAAATCACTGAGGAAAACTCAGCAAATTTTTTTTGTCAGTGCCAGTTGCACCAGTTTTGTCTTTTGACAGCAGAGGAGTTAATTCTGCCTTTACCAGTGCCTGTTTTCAAAGCATAACAAACAGCTTTCAGAATCAGAAGCACACTGCTCAGTGGGGTAGCAGACTTGCCTGGTGTTTCTTGAAGCATTCTTGATAAAAAATACTCCTTTGCTAGAGCTTATATGTGACATGGAAAAAGAAAGTAAATTCAGCATGAAACTTGAAAGCTGGTTATTTTGTTTCCTCTATATGTTTCTCTGAGATAGTTTAGAAAATTAAGGAAGATTACAAATGTACATTTGGTTGCAATTATTCTCTTTAACTGTAGTTGCCTCACCTTTCTGATTAGAAGAACTACTTATAATTAATTTTTGTGCAAATAATTATTGTAAACATATAGTACAGACCACTATCCTTTCCAAATTTTAAGGGTTTGCTAATTACCACTAGCATTACTAAGGGATAAACCCAAAAAAATTAAAAAGAAGAAATAGTGCAAGCTGCTGAAAATATTTATCGCAAAAGGTATGAGATAGATATGTTGATTTTTTTGTTAGAAATTGTGACTATTTGCTTACAGCATGACAGACACCTCAGGCTAAACTCTATTTAATGTAGAAGGTTGTTTATATTGTTCTACTGAACTGTATTGTATTGTATGGATTTTATTTCAAAATTGAAAGTTGAGTGCCTTACACAGAATAATTAGATGTCTTGTGAGCCATTTCAGTAGCAAGTTGGCAGTCTCCCACATAAGCATGCAGTCCTTGGTCAGAATCATGGCCTTAGAAGTCTGCATTCTTTCCTGCAACCAAACTATGTTGGGAAGGAGGAATGAAAATGTGCAGAGAAGTTAAATTGGTGCTCACCTGAATTACAACGTATACATATGCTCAAATTTCAGATGTGATGACAATAAAATGTATAGATTTGATTGGTAAATATACCTTCCCTCTCTTTGGAAAAGCTACCAATAGAGAGACCTTATGACTTTAACACTGAGTGGAACATGAATATAACAGCACTCAGAGACTTGTGGTTCAGCAATGGATCCACAAAGTTTTGCTTGTGAAACCTCATGCAAGGCGACACTTGTGGTACATGTGGTCAGGAGAGGGTAAAATTGGGCTGAAATAGCCTCAAAGATGGTCTTCAGCTTCTTTGGGCATGAAATCCTGTATTTCACAATGATAATCACAACACAGAAATAATTAGCACTACCACCAATCAATAAGTCCATTTAAATTCATATGAGTATGAATATGGCATATCTTCCAAATCAGATGGACGACTTGATCCTGCTCTCAGGGAAGAAAATACAGGTCAATTTTACATGATGAATCCAGATATCATACTTTGAATTTGAGAAAGTTGGCTCATAGATTTTAGGAAAATATTTCCTTCCAGCAGTGGATCATAATGTGAATTGATCTTTAGTGGCTTTGTTAATGTTCCCGAGCTTATCTATATCTCTAACTCAGTATTTGCATATTTAAATATTTCTGTCTTTATTTTTTATGCTTAGGTACTCAGTGATTTATTACTTTCGTTGGGAACTCAGTAAAAAGCTGTTCAAGTTACTAAATAATGTCAAATGTTAATGAGAATTACTGAATCATTCCTTGAATCCTTTTTTTCTCAGTCCTCAATCATTTAGTATTTTGCATGTCCTTTTATAATTTAAAATAATTTCTGACATTTCATACAGCTGTTAATATTTTTTCTGACTTAGAATTAAGAGACTTATATTCTGTGAGAACATATACACCCCAGACTGTTTTTCCTGACAGATGCAGAAACAATTCGTTGGGCATAAGGTTGTTCTCAAATAACGCTGAAATTGCAACCTGACACTGGTTCTTCTATGTCATGAGGAAGGAGGAGTTTGATATGGTACTTCACTGTTCTTTGCAAGGCTCTCTCTAGTGGTGCTGAGTGTCTCAGCTGGTGTGATGTCTGACCATGGCCAGTCACCAGCTTGGAAAGTCATTTTTCATGAGCATTACCCTAAGGGACAGTGTATTTTCTTGTGTTTCAGCCCATTCCAAGCAGATATTCAGTAGTCAAATTGTGTCTCTTTAGAGTTTCTATAAAAGGCAGTGTTGTAGAGTTTTTAAATATTCTTTCCTTCATCAAGACTCCCTTTGTGGTGACTCCTCAGGGGAAGGTATCTTTATTCAGTTCATGTAAACCTGAACTGGAGGATTAATAAATTTGTACATCAGATTTTTATTCAATCTTCTCTCTTACAGTATGAAATTCTTTCTGAATAACCTCAAAATCCAGGAAAAAATATGTTCTTGTTGCCTTCATCTGTCTTCATTTTTAGTTTAAAACACACCCCCTCCCCCTTGCTTTCTGTTCTAAATTGGTTGAAATTATAAAGAAAGACTGTGCAATTCCTTCAGGTATTGGAATCATATTCATGGATGATGATTGCAAATGCAATGCTATAGTTTATTATAAATTAATAATGAGTATACAACAGTAATAGCTTGGTTTGTTTCCCGTATCCCAGGTATTTCACATTTCAAAACTCACCAGACTAGTTTTAAATAACATTATGCAAGGAATCTATGTTGTACTTTCTGTTTGTGAGGTCTTGCAAAACCCTACTTTCAATTTCCATACTCACAGCTTTAATTTTTAATGTAAATTTTGAGAAAGATTTCAACACTCATCTTCAAAAGAGCAGTATTAAATCTCAGAGATTCTTGAAAAAATCATGAGGATTTGCCTCAGTGCATTAAAGTCTATGAAGCATTAACACTCAAAACAACTTTTTCAGTTGCCAGAAAGTAAATCTATAGGAGATGTCAGAGCATTAGCTCACTATGAGATACTCCTTTGTATTTACAATTGAAAAATTCAGCTAATTATAAAAGTTCTATTGTATGCATACTGCCCAGAGCAGAAAAGGATTTTCAATTAGTTACAAAATAGTTCGGTTTCTTTTTATTTACAGATAGATGGTGTAGGCTTCAGTGACTTCAGAAAATGTAGGGAGACTTTCTAAGCCAGACAGATGTAAACACCAGGATGTGTGTTTTCCTTTACACCCTTTCTGGTGCACATCATTTTGAGAAAAATTTCATCAGAAAATTATTCCAATTGCGGTTGGAATTGATATAAAATCCAGGTGAAGGCCAAGAAATCATAGTCTCAAACTCCCTTATTTGGGACTCCCTCACATTCCAAAACAGAATTACCTCTTTTCTGTGTAGTGCCAGTGAGAGGTCCCAGCATCTGAGAGGAATCAGTCTCTTGACTTTTTTTTTCTCTCAAAGGTCCTGAAAAAATATTTTAGGTGGTCATATTGAGAATCTTCAGTCTTTCACTATAAATCATTTCCCTTTGCACATCTGCTACCAATTTATCATATTTTCCCATGACTGAATATGAGGCCCTTCTGTTTTACTAAAATCCATAATTCCCAACTCACCTTTCTTTGTGAAAGGATTTCCACTATTTCTCCCATTTCCCATGGAAGTTCAGAAACTCAGAAACATTTGTGGCATTTTCACCCCTATAGAAAATTGTGACCTCTTCTGAAACATCATTTTGTCCACCTGGAACATGGACTTCAAATGTTGACCTTTACCATTGTTTTTTATGTTATACATAATTCCAGTTAACTTGTTTCTTACCAGTTCACCAACACTCTAAATAGGAACACATTTTCCTTTTCTCTTTTTCTTTCCATCATTTCAGTCTTCATCACAAGTCTCTGAGTGAATTTGCATAAGTGTTGTACCTTTTATTCTGGTCTGGGTTTTTATATAATATTCTTTATTCAAACATATCTCTGTGGAGTTTAGCCATACACATCTGTTCAACAGTGCAGTGAAATACCAACTTTTAAGATATGTCTGTTATAGCAGCTTGAGGGAATCAGCATTGCATGAAATAACGAATAATGGCACTGCTGAGTGCTGAATGAGAGGGAAAATGTAAAGCATACATTCCAATGAAAAGCAGGTACATTAATCTATAAAGCTTTCTGGTAGAAGGTAAAAAACTTTAAAAAACAAAACAAACAAACCAAACAACAACAACAACAAAAAGGCATTTAATAGAAGACTCCAGGCAGGAGCCAAAAGGTAAATTGATATTTCTCCTGACTGGCAACTTTAGAAACTATGTCCACATTACTGTAAGATGCTTTCAGGCATCAGTCCTCCACAGACTATAGAACTCTGAATTCTACATAATATCATGGAATACTCTGCAGAACATTTCTGTTCATCCCTCCTGAGCAAAATTTGGATTAACCGGGTTTGGGGTTTTTTTTGTTGGTTTTTTTTTTTTTTTTTTTAGTTTTGACTGAGCTGATTCTGTATTTATCCTGATTAATGGAAAGGATCATAATCCGTTTCTCTGCTGGAGAGATTATGCAGGTAGTAGAATCCCAGTAGTGATTACAAGTATTCATTCTTATGCTAAAATTTCCTAGGTTGTCTGCAGTCAGCTCCAAAATACTCTGGTGGTCCTGGAAGACAGATTTGGTTTTCTTTCATACATTAGTCACAATGAGCTTTGTTAGAATTATTGCACACAGAATTACTGTCACACAGAATAGGCAACGTCTCATGCTCTTACACTTAGTAGTCCTATTAACAATAATTTCAGTAATCATTCTTATTTAATGAGAGAGAAAGAGCATCTCAACAGTGGGCTGCTACCACTGCACCAGGTAACCTAAGTACACAGAAGGAAATCTATTAATATAAGAGCATACCTGTCTTCCACATGAACAGTCAGTGCAGAAGCTTTTGCTCTGGTACCCAAGCTGTGCAGCACACACGGCTGTGCTCTCCAGTGTGTAGCTCCAGGGAGGTATGAGCAAGACTTTAAGCATATTTCACTGAAAGTGCCTCAGAGCTGCAGTATAAATCTGAGGGGGAATCTGGAAATCATGATGTGAGGAGTGAAAAGGCACGTTCTTACCAAAAATTTTCATCTCCAGCTATCATGATAGTGTGCCTACTATGTTTACAGCACAAAAGAGTGCTAACATATTGTGTTAGCTTGGGTACGTGTATGGATGTATTTGTGTATACAAATGCCATCTTCCACCTCCTTCTCAAAGAAAGCCTTATAGAGTTACATATGCCACCATGTGTTAAGTAATTTTTTTGTGGGCTATAAATGACTTGGCCAAGCTGTGAAATGAAACAGCTTGTTCCACTGCACTAACAGTGCAGGCTCAGTGCTTATTGTCTGTGCAGTAAATGTTCGATGAGTCACTCTCCAAACGAAGCCACATCATATGTGGCTCTTACACCAAGTCCTTTTCACTGTGTATGCATACTTGTGATAGGATAGCTTTATGACATAGGGAAAATATCGAAATATACTATTATTTGCACTTTTAAGTCAGAAAACAGTGGTATTTTTTCCAGTTTGCACTTCTAAAAACTTCAGCCTGCCTAATGAAACAACCCTGTATTAAATGTTTAGATAACATCTACTCCCGAAGTTAGAATTTTACCTTTGAACTGGTTTTCTATTTATTTTTTTAATGAAATAAATTCTCTAAAGATGTGCATCTAATTTTATCCATCTACCTTTGAAGATTTTTTTTTCACTAGACTGTATGTCCAAAAAACTACAAGGAATGAAAAATCACTACTTAAACAACTCTCTGCCAAAGCAAATAGGGAAGTTTCTAGGTGTTCCTGTTATGCAACACGTTCTTGGGTTTACACTCAAATGTAATATGACTGTTTTTGCTTCTGCCTGACCCACCAGTTCAGCAGACATTATATAAATAAACTTTGTTTTCCTGTCATTCTGCCCACTTCTGAGTGGTCAGAAGGTTTCCTAACAGAAAACTACTTTTTGCAAATGCAACCTGCAAGCACTTTGGTTTCATTACTTTCATTTTTAGCTGTTTTTTTGAGGAAGTACATTGTTCTTACAACATTTTCTAGGCACTCCATGTATTTTAACTCAGGTTGGTGAATGTTTGTTTACATCTCGAGTACAAAATATTCTGTTCAAATTATTTGTGTCTCTTTGGATTCTCAAAAGTAAATACAATAAATGCAAAACCTACTTGATAATCTAGTTTTTCCTCTCCTGATATTATGCTACATAATACTTCTGAATTATATTTATAACTATTTGATCCTCTTTATTATATCTTTAAAGACATTTTCCATTATCTCTTGCTATCATTCATGTGACTAATTTTTCTCCCCTCAAAGTGCTTATATTATTTCCATTATACTTTCATCATATTGCAACACAAGAGAAATGAACTTTAATCCATTTCCTAAGATTTCCAGTGTTTCAAGGCAGAATGTCTAATTTCTCAAAATCAAGCAAACACAATGAATAAATAAATCTGTTTTGATATTTACATCTCCATATGTATATTTAGAGTAAGAAGGTGTAAAAAAACCATTTTCATTATTTTGACACAGAAAGTGAAGGCTGTCTCAGAAGGGATTTTGTCATTTCAGACTATGTTGTTGAACCCTCAAAATCTTGCATATCAAAACTAGAAAAAGATAAAAATGTCTTTACCATAAGAGAAGGAAAGTAGCTTAAAATGGCATTTTATAAATGAGAACATAAGCAAATCTAGCAAAATCCTCCCAGCTTTTGTATAGGTGAGACCCATTTTGTGTTCTCATACTGATGGAAAAAAACTGCAGACTCAGTCGTCCAACTTTAACAAAATATTTATGCTGTGTTACGCAAAGATTATTGCAGCATTGTGCAAATACTTTACTGAACTATGGGTATGTCACATTCAGACTTTTAAAGGCAGTTTGCAAATTTTTTCTCCCTTTAGCAACATACTTTCTCCTTGGTAAAGCTGCAGGAGAATAAGCTTCAATAGTCAAAGTTCAGGTTGCTCTGTATGTACGACATTAGTTTTCTTCTTCTCCCTGTATGAGAGCTCTTATTTTACAAAAAGCCAGGGCAAAGTGTGCCTTTCATCATCAAAATTTCAGATGTGCTGTGGTAAGCCATCTTTTATGCAGCTGAATCTGCAGCGTCTGATATGTCTCATTATGTAAGTTGCTAAAATTGTGAGGACTATGAATAGATATTTAGACTTGGGCAGTGATTTATGGTGAGGATGAAAGGAAACAAAGGTTGTTGAGAGAGTTTTTCCTTCTGAGATTTCATAGTTTCCCTTTACAGATCCAAGCTACACCTATCTTTGAAGTCCTAGTAAAACCACAAGGATAATTTCAACCATCAATTTAGCTTTCTCTCAAGTTTTAGCTTTCTCTAAAGTTACGGAAAATTATGTAGCTGTAAGTTTTAATTTTTATACTTTTATCCTAATTTCATCGGCTAAAAATCTGTTTTCTAAATGAAAGCCATTAACTCACCTCTCAACTAATACTTTAAAAAAATGTAGAAACCTCCAAAGGCATTTATCCATCCAAAAATCAAAAGCTTAAAAAGGTATTATCCTTACTGCCTACAAAATTCAGGGAGTTTGCATAAGACATAAGCACTTCCTTATGATTAACCCTGTCATTAGTTTGTAATTCTAAATCAGAGATAAATTTGGGGAAATCTGGTATTTGAAGGAATTGCAGAGAGGATGTTGATAGAATTATCAGTTTAGAACACAAGAATTCCCTTCCACAGAAGTGGAAGATATAAATAAGGGATAATCTAGTAGGATGTACTATGAGTTAGTTGTGTAAATGTCTTGTCTTCCCTCACTTCATTTTCTTTTTCTCTCTAGCTACTACCAGTCAAATGCACACAGGTATTCTGTGCTCATCTTCATTGTTGAAATCAACCTATGGAGTAGTCCCTGATCACCTAAATTTGATATTTATGGGTCTCATTATTTTCCCTCCATTTATTCCAAATATCTCTATGGTACAGGGACAAGTCTGGCTAGACTATTGGAAAGAAAACCTCACTGAAAAAGTCTCTGATCCCCTATAATGTCATTTAGTTTACTGGCTTGGGCAACTTTTGATCCTAGTGAAAGTTTTTCTTCAGATTCACCTCCTTTAACATTATTCCTTCATTATACTCTTCCCACTGCCTCACTTTTCCTACATCATTTTAGAAAGTCACACAATAGAAATAAAGCTAGTTGAAAGTGGATTGGTACAAGTACAGGTCTTTATTTTTCATATTTGAGCATATTGTGAAGTACAGTGTTATTTTCCCACACATCACATTACTTCAGTTCAAGAGGTTTTACATATGGTATCAATGTACAGTTAGAAATGAGTTTTCAAAAGATCTTATTTTTTTTGTTTGTTTTGTTTTGTGTTTTTGTTTCAAAAATATTTTAAAAACCTATAAAAGGGAGGCATGACCAGTAAATGAAACAGAGCTTATATTTTTTCTGGGAAACATTCCACATTCCACATCTCAACAGGCAAAAGACTTTCTCTGTTTTCAAAATATATTTAGTATGACAGGTTTTTTTACTTAAAATAAGGATTTGGGGCATACAGGCTAAATTTCTGCACAAGTATACTTCAATTTCTCGTGGCAGTGAGCCTTCTAGGTCCGAGAATCACAACATAAAGCTGTCGGCTTGTTCATGCACCTGAGTTCCAAGTCAGCCACCCTCAGTGCCCACAAAATTGTAAATTGTGTTTACTGAGAGCAAAGTTCCTGAGTTCTGCTCCTCTCCCCATTACACGATTGCACATGCATCACGTCCAAGGGCACTGGGAGATATTAATGAAAGACCTTTGCTCATCTGATAATATATGAGATGATATATATGTCCTCAGCAGTGCACAATGCAAGGTAAGGAGAGGGAAGGAGAAAAGAGAGGGGCTCCTCGGGTTCCTGTCTGCTCCTACCGCAGAGCATCCCTGTTCCCAGAGGGAGCCATGTGTCAGGAGTGGAACTGAGTTTGCAGTCTCAGAGGATGACTGCCTCACACAGTGTCCCTACCTGAGTCAGGTAAGGAGCAGAATAAATCATAGTGATAATGAGCCTTTCTCTTATAACACCATGTAGCCTTTCCAAGGCAATTAGAGAAGACTCTGAATACATATTAGGGACCCTTAGCAGCTGGGGTTATTCTTCAGAGTAGAGGTAGATAAATACAACCTTTCCCTGAGATTCAGTTTGTCCCATGAGCTGTTGACTGCGTTGGGAAAAGCAAACTGAGTATCCAGTTGCAAGAGGAGCAACAAATTTCAGAACATATTCAACCTCCTATTTATTGAGACAGACCCACGGTAGTAATTCCAGCATATATTTAAAGCACTGTGAGACAGGAGGAAGTAGTAATTAAAACTCTATTAAATGTCTGATTTTTCTTACTGCAGAAAAAAAAAAGAATATAAAACCAGCCTGCAAGAGAAAACGTGGTAATTTTCATAGAGAATAAATATGTGTGCAAAATGTAAAAGACAAAAAGAAGAAAATAAAAAAAATCATGAGGACAGAAAATATTGGAGCCTGTAAACATTGGGAAGCGTTTTTTATTAAGGCTATTCATCATTATTTTGCAGTAGCTTTGCCAGTAGCTCATGCCTCAGCAAGAGGAGGAAAGGCATGAAAATGAACAGCTGGTACTGCAAGAAACTTGTGTGATGGTTAAAAAAAAAAAAGAGAGAGAGAGAAAGATTTGCTTTAAAAAAAAGTGGAAGGTTTTGGCTGGTATTTTAACTTCTTGATATATGTACGTTTAAAATTATACTGAATACTTTTGATTTACCTTCAGCTGGATTTGTTTAGCTCTAATACTGAAATATATATACTATACATATATATATATTTGTATATATATATAGCCTACTATTTGCAGTAATACTGAATTATTTCTTGTGATAAGATCATGTTATTTTGTTTTTCTGAAGAACAGCTATCTGCTGGAGGACAAACTTCTGGTTCTTAAAATAGCGTCAAAAGAATCCAGCAGAAACATATTTCTTGGTATAACGGCACTGTGTTAGACAGAAAATTATGTCTGTGCAAGCTTCATGGGTTACTGTGGAGACATTCTTGACAGTGGGAAGGTCCTCATCAGCCTTCCTAAGACTTTATGTTTTCTCCTGGTTCCACACTCCAAAGTACTGTTTATATTTACACGATCAAAGTCTCTCTCTTCACAGAAGACCTAGTCCCAGTCACTGAACCCAAACAACTCTAAGAGGTGTTATTAACTCCATCTCTGACAGTCAGATATCTGAGAGTCAGAGCTAAGATCACAGAAACCTACTAAGGAACATGGGTCTTGTGAACCCGTGTTTTTGTGTTGTCTTTAATCATGTCCCATATTTTAAAGCTTTTATTTTGTCCTTTTTAAATTGAAGTTATCGACACTTTATTGGAATCGTGGATTACTTAGATTTCATGGCATGCGACTATATATTCTAACTCTCTGAATATTACAAACATATCATAACATAGCTGAATACAAGATTTTGCTTATTTAAGAAATACAGCTATATAGGGTTATTTGATTTGCTTGATAATATTTTCCCCCTTGTATTTTATATTTAATTTCACTTCTCTAGGACCTCCCAGTCACTCTTCTGGAATAGGAGAGCCCAAACCAATTTATACACAATTATGAAACAAAATGTCAGTTGATGTATTTTCCTGATTCTGTTTTCTGGCCATCTGGCATCCATTCAGGAAATTACTCAAGTATGATGTTTATCAAGTAGCAGCATTTAGGCATCTTATATTTAAATTTCCAAGTTTAACCTACTCATATATTATCCATCTATGAGAAAATGCATAGTTAACGTCAGAAAGCAATTCAACTTATTCTAAGATAAAAGTGCAAATTATCTCAGAACTTTACACAATTGAACTGAATAAAATTCTTGCCATTCTGCAATGAGATTTACTTGCTTGCTTAATGCATTGCTGAATTAGCCTTGATAACACAGAATGATGGAAGGCAACTACTTACTTCTGTCTTGGATAATTCTGTTTGACAGCAGGCATTCGATTAAAAAGGAATGGGCGCACAATCCATAGTTATCAATCTCTGGAATGGACAACAACAGTGCAGATGACACATCCTGTGATTTACAACAGTAGTCAACTAAAACTAATAGCAAAACTAATTAACCTTTAACAATGCAGAGTGTGACAGTTCTACTAGAACAACAGGTTTGGTGTTGCCATCACCACAGAAAACGTAAACTCCTTGACTGTTAGATCTCAGGAAACTGGAGTTTCTGAGCTCTCTGTGCTTTCAGGCACAGACCCCCTGAAAAACACTGCACTGCACCTAAAACCTTGGAGAAGACTTTTAAATATAAAAAATAAGTTAGAAATCATAAATGTGTAGTGGGTTAGATATGTGTGTTTTCACTGGGTGATGGGTTTTAAATTTGAGGGTTTTATGTATAGTGTTAGCTATGGGACAAGATGGAGAATTTTGGGTGGTGTCTTTCTTCTTGTGCATCTTCTCTTCCTGCTTCTTCACGGAACTTAGGTAGTTATCTTTGGATTGGTCAGTCTAAAGTCACTCTAAGGGTCATGGGAATCTATTATTGGGTTAAAAGTATAAATAATATAGGTGTCAAACTTTTATTGGTATGTTTAGCTTTAAAAGGCCTTGAAACAAGCTCAGTTTGGAGCCATTTTTGCTACTTCTAGTAAGGAGCTAGAAGTGCTGCTATGCTTTCTGTAAATTTTGATAAGATATAATAAACAACCAAGTCTGAACACGAGAATCCAGCTTGATTGCCTTTCTAATAATCCTGGCTCTGAACAGAAACAGGCGAGACTGAGACAAGCCACTAATTAGTGGTGCAAAAGCCTGGAAAGCCCAGCATTCACCCTTACACTTGACATCTCAAATGCCTTGCAGCAATTTAGTTAATAATCACCTCCTTTTAATTGTTAATGAATTAATAATAAATATGGTCCCCTAAAAGAGGTGTGCAGACATTAAAAAAAAAACACAACATGGATTTTTTTAATCCTATGTATAGATATTGGATATTAAGAATTGGTTGCCTACAGTTGGCACGTTGCAAAAGTGAACACAAAGATGCTGTGCATGACTGTGGTCCTAAGTAACTGTGCATTTGATACATATGAAACAGGTAAAATATCACACTAATTCAGTTTAAATTTCTCTTATCCTTTTCAATTTTTACTCTAGCATATGGTTGTAGAACGTCTCTTTTTCACTCCCTGTTTCCTAAACTAAATTAGACAGTAATTTTTTTAGTGCTTTACTATATGGTTCCTTGCCACTGTGATAAACCTCGTTTGCACTTCTTTCGTCTGAAAATAATTTTTATTGAGGAAAATGTTACTACTCAAGTTAAAAATTGATTGTCGCTTCCTTGGGAAACCATGTTAGTACTTCCCTAAAAAGATATGCAACATCTCTTTTTCAGTATTTTATCCTAATCCCATGTACCAAAGTACCTGCAATCAGTTAAATTCTCACATCACATATGATTGATTTTTTTCCTTAACTTGCATAAGAAGGCAAAATGTTGTGATTGGGTGCTGTATATTTTGATTTATTCCTACCAATGCAACTCTTAGGGTTATCCAGTCCCATGACACCCTAAGGAAGTTTATTTCTGTCACACCAAACACGTGACACATTCATGTCCAGCTCAGCCTGCTGTGAACTCTCACCAGCTCTTAGATGGTTCACTATTAACTATTCCCTTCATCACTATACCTATCATTTTCATTTAAATAATCAAGTTTACAAAACAGGGCACATCTGCTCTATTTTTGCACACACATCAAAGGAAAGATGTAATGAACATATATGAGAAAGGGGGAAAAGCTAAGTAATAGAAGGAATAGGAATCCCTTCTGAGTCTACAAAACCCTGGTGGGTTTGGAAGTGGTGATTTATTTTAGTGCAATGTTTCATAAGGCTGGTGTTAAGGCTCCTTCACTCATGCTGTGGGAGAAATGAAAATTAGTATGGAAGCACAAGAAAACCCTATCCTTCGTGTGTTTGCAGCGGTAGATCATTTTTTTCCCCCACAATGCTTAAATAGTGAGGCAGGATTGCTTGTCCTAAAGAGTATCTGGTGATACAGAATAGTCCATGGAAAATTTCCAGATGCTGAGAAGTAGTGTTGGAATATTCAAATATGATTTGCTGGAAGCATATATCCTTTTATCTGGCTCACAGCATCACAAGTGGCAGGCAAACACCTCATTTCATCTTAAGTTTAATGCACACCTAAATGAAAAAGGAGGCACTAAGGCAATCAAGATGAGGTTCTAAGAACTAATGCAAATAGAGTTCTAATGTAAATTAGAACTTTGTTATTACACTTTTTCTCATGATCTCTCAAACTATTTTTAGTAGAAAAAAATAGAATTGACATCTGTGAAACAGAAGCTGTCACTTTTAGAGGGTTTTATTAAAATTTGATTATACATTTGTGATACAAGTAGTAATCTTTACATGCCACTTGGCAACTTAACGCTCTTTAATTTAGAACCTTCTCCAGATGTATCATAATTGTTTACTTACTGCAGAATTGCTTTGCACCTTACAACATCTTGGCACAAGCTTCTAGAATTTCCAGTAAAGTATTAAATCCTGCTGGCACCAGAAACTACATAATACAGAATCCCAGTGGCTTTGTGGTCTCATTTCTTTTGAACTAATGTCTGAAGATAAGATAAAGGTGAAATAATATTTTCTTTAGCAGGACAATAGATATAGAAGCACAACCCCCACTATGACATGATGTTAGTAAAGAGAGAATTGTGCTGAGGATGCTCTGCTCCCACCTCCCTATGCATTTAGAAGATACAGCCCTGCTCCACTCTGCCTGGCTTGTGGGAGGACAGGAAGAGAAAAGGCAAAATAGCTTTGTCTTCATTTCCTTCTGTGCCTTCTGTCCATCTCTGAACCGATTTAGAGAGAAATCCATAAAATGTAGAAATAATGGGCCTGTATTTCTACCCACATAAGCAGAGAAATTACCTTTACTTTTAAAGGTCAGTCTAAGCACTTCCCTTTAAACTGTGTGAATTATATTGCTCCATGTATGTAGGAAGGTGAAATGAAATGCTGACTTCACCAGTCTTACTTCATTGCCTTTGAATATCTTGGTTTTAACACTCTATTGAAAGTTCTCTTTCTTCTTTTCTTACTTTTTTTTTCCTTTTTAAACAAGATAACTTCAGAGCCTTGTAGTAAATGTTTCTGCAAAGGTGATTTGCAGTGACCGTTACATGACTTGTAATGGTTCCTAGAGAAATTTCTATTCTTGAGAAAAAAGCTCTACTGAGGCAAGTACATTCTGAAGCATATGATCTAGTTATACAAGTGTACAGCATGTACCTACCATTTGCTTATCCAAGCTATACATTATCCTTACCCTCCTGACTTACAACTATGAGCTATAAGTATAGCTATTAAAAACTATAGGAAAAGAAAAACAACAAAATCAAAATTAAATTAAGCAAACAAACAAAAAAAGGCAACCCCCCCAAAAGCAACAACAAAAAGAGAACCCCAAAAGCCCCCAAACCATAAAAGTTTACTTCTCTCCAACTTAGAAAGATAAATTCAGTTTACTTTTACATTAATGAAGGCTGGTTTTTCTGCTTTTCCAGGTAAAACACAGGTAATGGGTGAAATCAAGATTGCATTAAAGAAGGAAATGAAGACAGATGGAGAACAACTGATAGTAGAAATCCTTCAGTGCAGAAATATCACGTACAAATTTAAATCTCCAGATCATCTTCCAGGTATCACTAAGAAAACAACTTCATGATACATTGAAAACATTAAGTAGGTTGTATCTTAAGTCATTTAGCTTCATCACTAAAATGGAAAAGAAAATTGCTTCTTAGCCAGGGTGACATATTCTACAGGATTCTTTTTGAAGGGCTTATTTTCTTCTATGAGCAACTTTAATGAAAGAAAAACGTTTTGTAGAAGCAAATTAACACTCAGAAGCTAATCTTCTTTTTAGTTTACTTTTTATTTTAAAAAATTAATCAATTTTTAATTTTAGCAAAAAATTATAAATCCCTAGGTTATCAAAGAACAGTTACAACTAGTAGAGGATTGTATTTTTGTGAAAAAGCTTTTTAGAAACAAAAATCTCATGTTCATAATTATATTTTCACACATAGATAAAGATATCAAGGTATTATTTTCTTTAATGCCAGTATTATAAACACGAAATAATTCCTTTGAGTTTAGTGGGATGAGTCCATTTCTACACCATGTGAATGAGAACAAAATATGACTTTGGAAAATATAATTTTTTCACAAAAATTCCCCTCTGTTGAAATTTTTAACAACAATGATTATTTAAAAGCTTCTGTATTTAACTCATTGAATTATTCTTCCCCAGACCTGTATGTGAAGCTGTATGTTGTCAATATCTCTACCCAAAAGAGAGTAATTAAGAAGAAAACCAGGGTATGCAGGCATGACCGAGAGCCTTCGTTCAATGAAACATTTAGATTTAGCTTGAGTCCTGCTGGGCATTCTCTTCAGGTAATTCTGCATTTTATTAAATCCGAATTTTGGTTGTTGTCTGTGCTGTCCTATGGGCATTTGAGCTCAATCTTCTACCCCAGTTGTTTGCTAAAAAGAGAAAACTACAAAGAAAGTAACACAGTTATATAATAATGGAAATATCAGGCTAGAGGAGATATTAAAAGATGGATTACTCCATCACACCACACTGAGGAGGGGTATTTATAGATCAGGCCCGAAAATTTTAGGCTTGATCTGTTCTTAAAATCCCCCAGAGAAGGGAGTTATACATGCCTTCCAATAATAATTTTCTATGTATTTAGAAAGTTTAGTGCAATATCAAAATTAAATATGTAATATTTTTAAATTAAGCTCACTTATCCTTAAGTATTCTCTCAAAATACACAGGAAAACTGATTTTCCTTCTTTTTAACGAAAAAAAATAGGGTTTATATTGAAAAGCTGTTATCTCTCTACTTATCCAGGCTAAGTCAGCCAAATTTCTTTGATATGTCCTTTTGCCTAAATGCCCAATTATTTTTTCATTCTCTCAATTCCTCCAATTTCTTTAAAAGCTGTGGTACCTAGAATTTGACACAATAGTCATAATCTCAGATGCTGAGATTATTATTCCTGATTATGCCAAGACAGATATTCTCTGGTATATTTGTAATGGGCAGTTTGTCCATTGTACATTTGTCAGCCTGTGACGCATCAAATGATGCATGGAACTGGTTCAGGAATAGTCCCTCTCCTGTGTTTTAGTTGCTTGGTCAGATTTGGCCAGACTTGCTTTTTTTCAGACAGGTTAGATTCAATTTTTCTACCTTCATTTATTTTCATATTAGGAGATAACAAGTATAAGCCAGTATATATTCAGGCTTCCTCCAGTCAGTGGAGAGGGATAAGCAGTTCAAGGGGTATCTGCATGTCAGCCTTAAAAGTCATGGGAGGCATTGTTGGGCAGATCAGCATCCAGTTTAAACCTGTTAGACCAACCTGAGTAAGACAGTTACGTTGTGATGACTAAAGTTAGTCTGGATTATCTAAGTGCCTACATTATGCTTATTGCTTGTATCATTAGCATTACAGCCAAATGGATGTTACTTACAAAACAAGACCCCCAAAATAACCCCTGTGTTAAGGTGTCCTAACGTCTTATTGTTTCAATAGACTAAATACAAGGTTATTTAAGAGTTGAAATTTTCTGAGAAAAGCCAAAGTGATCAATAAAATCTTGCCAAAGTTTAAGAGCTCCCATAAAAAATTTGCTTCCAGTGGTGGAAACCATGCAGGGTAGATTAGCAAAGAAGAATTCACAGAGTCCTGTGGAAAAATAATCCATTTAAGGAGGGAGATAGCAAGTGACATATCCATAAGAACAGTTAGCCTGAGACTTGGCAACATTTCCTCTGGAACTCTGTGATATAAGGACAAGAGGAGACTGAGGGGAGACCTCGTTGTGTTCTTCAACACGCTCCTGAGGGGAAGCAGGAGGGCAGGCACTGATCTGTTCACTGTTGTCACCAATGACAGGACTCAAGGGAACAGCCTGAAGCAGAGTCAGGGAAGTTTAGGTTGTACATCAGGAGAAAGTTTTTTACCCAGAGGGTGGTTGGGCACAGGAACAGGTTCCCCAGGGGAGTTAGTCACAGCACCAAACCTGACAGATCAAAAAACATTTGGACAGCACTCAGGCACATGGTGTGATTCTTAGGGTACCCTGCACAGGGCCAGGAGTTTGAGTCAATGATCCTGATTGATGTCTTTAAACTCAGCATATTCTACAATTCTATGATTCTATGATATATGATGATGCTGCACACCAGAGCCAAGATGAGAATGAAGGCCATAAAAGTACCCTGTAAAATGTATCAAGGAACAAGCTTAAAACAAAGAAAAAGCGTTTCTGCTTAATGAAAATTGGAGTTTGAGCTGTAAAATGTATTGTCTTTATATATTGTGAATGCTAAATATTTTCACAGAAAAAGTAACTAGACAAAATGATAGGAGAAATTTACAGATGAAAGACATCAAATTCTGTTAAATACTAATTTACTGCCTGTGAGTCAGGAAGTCAATGGTCCACAGACCTTAGTTGGTATTTTCAGAGAGTGTAACTACTTAATTGCTTTGTTCTTATATTCTGCCTTATACACTGCCCTCTGCACTTTTGGAAACAAAATGTTTTTCTGGGGCAGCTTTAATATGACTCAGTACATCTGTTTTTATGTGCTCTTCAAGCTCAACAGTTTCTTCCTGTGACGAAGCATGAACCTGGATGATTTGAATACTGAATTTGAGTGATGAACATTTAGGGCCAAAGAAATGGACACAGTCCAAAGAGAATTAGGGGAGAGGGAAATGAAACAAACCCAGAATTTATAAAACAAAAATGGAACTGGAAGATGATGGGAGAATATAATATCAGAGAGAGGGAGTAAGATGAGATCAAACATGATAATAATAAAAGGTACAATGTAAAGAGCTATAAGAACCAACCAGAGGCAAAAATCAAGATAAGGGGCTGCAGTCTAAAAATCAGCAGCAAGAGCTGCAAATATTAGCTGTAAATATAAAAACGGGCCCATGGGCTCTTGAGGGAAAAAACAAAAAAAGGAAACAAAACCAACAAAAATTATGAAAAGCTTAAATTGTTTGGTACAGAGTATTGGGAATAAATAAGAAACAAAACCCCTGGGGGTTAGAAACTAAGACTAGCTGATCCAGGATAACAAGACTGGAATTTAAGGCCTGGAAAACAGAGGAAGCAGGGATAAGAGACTGTCATGGTTTTGATTTGTCAATTTAAATATGCTCATTTTCTGTTGTGAGACAGAATCAGGAGCAGAAGCAAGGCAGGCCTAAAACTTAAGAGGGTATAAAAAGAAAATTATTAATTACACAAAGAGGGGGAAAAAAACATTCAGAATAAGATTTTCAGACCACTCCTTCCTTCCCTCTCCCAACCTTCATAACAACAAAACAAACATACAAAAATTACTTCAGTCAGTTCCCAATGCAAACAGTTCTTTTTCAGTTCACTTTCGGAGAGAGGAGCCTCCTCTTGTTAAGCTGTAGGGATTTTTTCCACAAAAAGGAAGAAAACAGTCCTCTCGTGATTTTATTTTCATGATTTGCATCTGCCTGGACCTGCAATCGTGCACTCCTTCCAACTCCACAGCCTTCCCAGAGCTGTGCATGTGCTGCCATGTCTGATTCATGGGGTATTACTTTTAAGAATGAAATGTTCCACAGCAAAGGTTCTCTTCATCTCTTTTCTCTCTGTTCATGCTTCATCCTCAGAAAACCGAGATCCCCTTCTTTCCTCAGGGCAAAGATTCTCAACACAGGTGCTTTTTGGTCAAATGATCTATCAAATGGAACATCTCCAACCTGCCATGTCTTTCTCCATGGTTTATGGGAATGTTCAGTACATCAGTTCATCCCTACAATCTTACAAAAGGACATTTCAACCATCTTCACAGCATCTCCTCACTCTCCTTCCATCTAAAAAACGTAGCTCTTGCTTCACTGACTTCAGAATATCTCCTTTTTCCCTTTCACTCCGGGAAGGATTGAAAAGTCTGTAAGTCCTATCTGAGCATTGAAAGAGTTAAGATTTTGAACAGGGAAAAGAAGAAAAACAAGGCTACAATGCTGGAGCTTTGCCAGGATCTCCGAAACCAGCCACGCTGAAAGCAGGGGGGGAGAAAAGCGGCTGGATCTTAAACCACTGTCCATGGCCACCCCTCGTCCCTGCCGGGCCATGCCAGTCCCCAGACAGGGAGCCCGGCCCTGTCCATGGCCACCCCTCGTCCCTGCCGGGCCATGCCTGTCCCCAGACAGGGAGCCCGGCCCTGTCCATGGCCACCCCTCGTCCCTGCTGGGCCATGCCAGTCCCCAGACAGGGAGCCCGGCCCTGTCCATGGCCACCCCTCGTCCCTGCCGGGCCATGCCAGTCCCCAGACAGGGACACCTGGCCGTGTCCATGGCCACCCCTCGTCCCTGCCGGGCCATGCCAGTCCCCAGACAGGGAGCCCGGCCCTGTCCATGGCCACCCCTCGTCCCTGCCGGGCCATGCCAGTCCCCAGACAGGGAGCCCGGCCCTGCCCCTGCCAGGCCCGCAGGCTGCAGTGGGACCAGGCCGGGCCCTGTTGCCTGCACTGCTGCTGGAAAGACAAAGAGCCTCAGCTCCGGGTTACCTCCTTCGAAATGTGCTCACGGAGTGAACAAACTTTCTCCAATTGGCTGTTAAAGCTGTCCCAACACCCCACAGAGGAAGCCCCCTTAGAGAGAACTTCTCTCTGAGTTTCTTCTTCCCAGGTCAAACCAGCACAGAAATATACAAGCTAAAGATAGATCCTAGGGTTCCATCTGGAAAGATAAGGGAGAAGGATCAAAGACAGAACTAATGAAAAATTGGATAAATCTTTTTCTGCCCCAAAACTGTCGATTGTCTCAGAATGAAAACATTCTGTGGAAAACATTTTGACAATTTTCAGACAGGCACTTTCCTCAGCCCCTGGCAGTTTTTTCCTCGCATCTCTGATTTCCCTGTTCCTTGGTAACTCACCTGGGACCCTTCTGGAAAGCACTAAGCTTCTGGCTCCTGGCTCACTGCAATTAGAAATATATAATGTCCTATGCAAGGCTAATCAGAAAAACCCAGAAGAACGAATTTCACAGATGTTCTGGTTTGGCTTTCCAGGTTCTGGGCAGTCCATTCTTCAGCAAATACTGAAGCTAGGGACCTAAAAAGCCATCAGCAGTGGAGGCAAGCAGCCTATTTTCCTCAAGGACATGTTTCTGATGAAAGGAGTTTCCTCTTAATTCAGTGCCTAAGAGTTTTCCCTTCTCAAACCCGTTTACTAGTAGCCATCAGGTATCTAAGCTTCCCAGGTTGTCAATTGATATCAAAACTGGACAAGAAAGTAGGAAGCCTACCCAGGAAAACATTTGCAAATTTCTTCCCTTTTGAAATTAATTTTGAATTTTATTTGTAATGTAATGTTTGCAATTTTTACATTGCTTTCCAAATCAGAATGGAAAATTTTCAAAAATGGTGCAGTTCATGATTACAGGAAATTCTAGTTCTTCTACAGATCTGTTGCATTTCTACTGCCATGTGGTTTCAGCAGAGAACAAAATCCTTGTGTTCTGTCATTTTTCTTCGAGATAGATCTTTGAAACCAAACAACAAAATGCCTTTTTTTTCTCTCCTGCTGGTTCACACAGAGAGTGACAGCCTCCTCCCATTATCAGTTACTTCTCTTACTTGCTGCTTGTTGAGGTAACTGTGAATATGACAAACCTGCTGCTAATCCTGCCATGGAAATGCAAATCTTCATTATTTCTTTCTCTTTTTGAAAAACATTTATAAGTTAAAAAATAACAAAAAATACCCCAAAACACTCCACATCGTGCTTGTTAATTCAGTTACTTCAAAATTAAGAAATGCTAAATTTTTTCTGAATGTGTAACTATAACTCATGCCATGAATTATACATATTATCAAATGCATTTTCTTAGAAACATGTACAGATCACAGGATGAGACAAGTCCTTCAGAAAAGTGTATCATTGGCATGACACAAGCCTCTAGCTGGAAAATATGTGGTTGGACGACATTTCAGAGAGAGCCTTGTACACCTTGTCTGCATCAGAATTCAAGAGCTGCTGCTTCACTTGCACACAGCTCTATCTTATAACATAAACTTGATTTTATGTTCGCCTTTAGTAACCGTCAGGTGAACGAATTGCTCATTAACATTAAAGATTGTCATCTTCTAATTGCTACATCTCATGATAAGGAAACAGAAGCAGAAGATGCAATTTTCACAGGGCTTTCTGTGAAGGGAAAGGTGACTCTATATAAAAAGTGAGGGTCAATGTTTCTTTTTCTCTGTGTAGCATATTTGAGTTCAACATTCCTGAATCTTTCATGTTTTGCTAGTTGTATGTTACTGTGTACATTGATGATGATGATTTTCATTATTATTTTCACAGATTCTGCTTGTCTCCAATGGAGGGAAGTTTATGAAAAAGACACTGATTGGGGAAGCTTATATCTGGCTTGACAAAGTGGATCTAAGGAAAAGAATAGTAAACTGGCACAAACTCTTGGTCAGCTCCACGCAAACACACTGAGCAGAGCTGTCTGCTTAGGGCACAAAACATGCAGAGTCTGCTCTAAACAGCATCACTTCAAGAATATAGTTTGATATCATTGTGTTTAGCTAGTCTTTCAGAATACAAAGTAGAAAAGAGCAGTCTCTGGGCTACAAAGCACACTTAAATGAGGGCTAGTACACTTATTTTTGCTGCAAAACACAGCAAAGGGAGAAGAAAATCTGGGCCCAGAAGTTAAAGTGAAGGTGTTTGAAATGAAGACTGATGCGAGGGCTCCATGTTGTTGGACTCTGAAGAGAATAACTGTGAAGGAAATGATGGAGGCTGGAGGCAGGTGCTAACACAGAGCTCGGCTGCAGATGGAGGTGGTGTGATGGGAAGCGCAGTCTGGAGTCTGTGCAACCAGAAGGAAGATCATTTTATGCAAAAGCACCTAGGGTGACTGACTTTCCAAATCTCACTTATTAAAAGTGCAAAACTTGCTCCTCTGCACCTTAGGATCTCTGATAATTTGCTTTAGTGAGATTATGCCACTTGACACAAACTGCAAGGTGTTTACAAGAGTGATAATGTTATTTTACATTACTTTTTTCCTTCTTTCTTTTTCCTTCAAAAACTATGCTGTGGAGAATCAGCTCTAGTTGTTTCATTTGTTTCTGTGTGTTAATGGATATAAACCACTCTCCTAGAATGTGATGAATAAAATTATATAAACGGTCTATAATTTGGGATGTGGTTTTAAAGAGAAAGGACAGGTTTTAAACTGCACTACAGCAGAAAGATAAAATGCTGTTTCAATGTCAGTGACAGTATTTCACCCCACACTTTGAGTCAGAAGGTCTAAATCAGTTTGAGATTGAAGAGACTTAAGCACTGGGACTAATGCAGTTATTTCAACTAGTCCTCCTGTTTTTCAGCAACCAGTCTTGTTCTGAAACTGTAGTGACAATGAATTCTAGGCTATTTTGTGGGCATTCAGAGCAGCAGCCCCACCAGGCCATCAGCGACCCTCTCAATGCAGGGCTCTGTATCAACACTAGTGACACACTAGGAATCTAAGGGGGAGGGACAGCAGGGCAGTTCCTGACTGGATGCTCCTGCATTAGAATGAAGAATATCCTCTTGCTATCTCAGGTGAATGTCTGAGTATAATCCACTGACAGCGTGGCTTATCAGCTAGGAAAGAAGTAAATAAGAAGGTAGTTGCAACTTTTAAGTCTGTGTCAGCACTCCCAAGCAGTTAGCTCACTTGGGAAGAAACTACTGCCTGGCAAGGCTTGTGCTGGTTGCTGTATTTTCCCTTGTACCATGTTTGAAGAAAGGAGAGCTTTTTCTCCCATTCCTAAAAGTATAGAAAGTTCATTGAACCCAAGAATCAATGGTACTAACTCCCATGTTACTCAGAAGTCATCTAATATTTCACAACTTCAATAAAAAGTAGTTTCCCTGGAAATATGATCTCATTACCTTTGCATACTTAAAAAGAAAATGACCAAATTTCTGCATGTCAGACTTTTTTTTTTCTGGCCCAAAAAAGACTTTCCAATTTTCATTGAATTATTTTATGTACATTGTCTTATATTTTCTGAATATATGTAGTATACTTCCACAGGTTGTGCTAGACCAGCTGAAAATTTTCTTCTGAAAAATATTATAAGCTTTAAAAAAAAAAAAAGGAAAAAATAAAGCTTAGATTATTAAGCAACTGGATTTACTGTGAAAAAGCTACACCATTTAATCTGGTGACTT
Source organism: Acridotheres tristis (assembly GCA_037013685.1). Lineage (NCBI taxonomy): Eukaryota > Metazoa > Chordata > Aves > Passeriformes > Sturnidae > Acridotheres > Acridotheres tristis. Next base: position 9,205,947 of record CM072885.1, read on the forward strand.
TTCCCACATACAGTTTCTGGTTTTGTTTATCAACTTAAAATATCATCATGGAACAGGAATATGAGAAGAAACATACAAATGATATTAATGCTACACACACCAAGGAAACTCCAGTTGTTCATAGCCTGTTGGTAGCCTGCTTAACTTCCAAGCAGAGCAATCTTACCAAAATCTTATTAGCTATCTTAAAAACACAGCATCACTGACAGTGGAAGTAGGATTTGTGCTTTAATGTTGAATTTTATGCTTTCACCAGTATATGTATACCCTACCTCTCATATATTTTAAGAACGGTCCTCTGGAATTATTGTAAAAATTCTATGTTTTGATGTTGTATATGTTTTTATAAGAAAATAATTCAAAGAAAAAATCCCCTACTGAAACAAAAATCCTGTGTGGATACATTTGACATATGTGTTGCTCTCTTGGTGGGTTATCTTGCATTCCTGATGACTATACTGTGTTTGTACTTTGAAAAAAGACTTGCAAAAAAAAAAAAAAAATTCTGTGTGAAGTGCAAGCCACGAGGTGTGCAATTTTGTGCAAACTGCTGGTGATTTTGTTCTTGCTAAGATTTGCTCCAAAGGCAGCAAGTCACACTGGTAGTTGCTATGGAGATTTCTGGGAGGAACGAGCAGTCTCTGCCTTACTGGCAGCCTGTAATCATCATCCATAATTGAGAAAGTGGACAGGCATGCTTTGCTCTCACACACATGCAAATGTGGCCGAGATTTTATTGAATACTTTTGTTGAGTGGTAGGGAACAGCTGCCTTTGAGGCTAATCAGCTGTCGGCAATTGGTTTAGTTCAAGCACCTTTGGTTCTGTGAGCAACACACAAAATGTTTGTGCATGTTGAAATGGCAGTTTTGGATTCCTGTCATGAAACACAAAGAGCAGGGTTTGAGAGGAACGTGGCACTGCCTTGGCCAGCTGCAGCAGGGATGGGGCTCCTTCAGTGTCACCTGGGGTGGGCGTGTGTCACACACTTGGCTTTCTGGGGCAGCATCATCCAGAGCTCAGAGAATGCCACCAAAGTGTGCCAAGTTCCCTTTTTTGACCAAATTTCTAGGTTGTACTGAAATCACTCTATGCAACACGGATTCATATTTGAATGCATAGTTTCTTTTTTTGTTGTTTGTTTGTTTTATGAATGAAGTCAGGAAAAACTCTCGTGACAATGTTTTTTAAAAAAACCAATCAAACAAGGACTATTAGTATTTTTTTACCGTTTTTGTATATATCTCAGTAATTTTTTTTCCTTTTCTTTCATTAATTTTTGTTTCTTTTATCTGGCCAAATGCACTTAGACGTGGCAACAGCTTTTATCATTTCTGAGTGATTGATTATTAATGAGTTCACACATTTCTATGATTCTTTGAAGATACATATTGCAGGGAGGCAATAGCAGAGGCATTTTAACTCTTTTAATTCATAAATCTGCTGAGACAACAGAAATTGAAGCTGCTTCTTAGTTTAAGCCTTGTAGAGTGGAAACAAGCTGAAAAATGAGCAAAAGCACAGTGTGTGTGTGTGTTTACAAATGACAGGGATTTATAACATTATCATTGTTATTAGTATGCATAAAATGAGCAGCAAACAGCCACCTTTTTTTCCAGTTTAAAACTAGACATGAGAGTTTCTATGATGAATGTTGAGCTAGTTCTTTATCATTACACTTTAAAGGGATAGTATCCAGGGGCAATGAGTGCTGCTTCTTTATTATTACTCACGGTTTTACATTACATGGATCCCGTATGGAAGAAACAAAAACCAATTTAAGTCAGTAACAACCAATCTGCTGTCTTGAACTGGCTTTAAATCAAGACCTAGGAAACATTTGAGTTATTTTTCTGGATGCTGGATGTTTGCATGGCTACATTGTGGGATATGGTAGCTGGTAACCAGCTGATATTGATTAATACTTAGAGAATGATGATAAAGAAAAAGAATACATCTATTATATTGTAAGCTAGTGTGAGCCCAATAGAGATTATTTAATTAGGATTTAGTTTCATGAAGATATCATAAAGATGTTAATAGTATTTTTTTAAATTATCATTTAAATCATAACTGACACTATTTTTAACTAGTTTATTTTCATTGCTACAATGTTGAATGTCCCAGATTCATTATTTAAGTATATATCTAGATATGTACATACCTATGTGAATAGCAAAGAAAATTTGTGTGAGTGTAACTTATAAAGGTAATTAAACAGAGAGGAAAATTAGCATAAGTATCCACCTACATTATATTTAAACACTAGTCCTACATGCCTTGTGAATTTTCAGTACACCTGGCATTTAGGATAAATTGCTCTTTATAAATACATATTGCCTTTAGAAGGAAAATAGAAAGAATAAGTGAAACCGGATACTCTCTCTTTAAACCATAAGAAACATTTTAATGGTTTCTACATGTTCTGTTTTATTATTTTGAAAAAAAATAATAAGCAAATATATTGATGAGCTCAAAAGTTATAATATATATAGATATCCATAATTAAAACTAGATGATTTGACGAGAGTTGTTTTCTTAATTTGTTACCCTGTAAATAAATATACATTTTTGTAAAACAAACTGAGTTTAAATTATTAACCCCATTTGACATCCAAGCATGTGAGTGTGTCCTTATTTGATTGTATCTTATAGATGTTCAGTGATGTGCTCAGGTGCTCAACAATGGCTGACTAATGTGTGTGCTGTCATGCTACAGACGACGTGTACAGCAGACACAATGTTAAAAAAAATCCAAAAAACACCAAAAAAACCCTGCAAAAACAACAAAAAAAGAAGAATAGTCCTTGGGCAAATGTAATGTTTCCACAGTGAATGTTGCATGCATAGGTGGTGGTTTGTTGTTATTCATTTGATTTTGAATTCTTTTAATTTTCATTTTGCTTCCAGAATCACCAGGAAAAATGAAAACAAAACAGATTTGTTCTAAAAGTTGTAAAAACTGAAACAAAAGCAGTATGAGATTGTATAAAAATGCTTGTAAATCTGTCCCAGTTTTCACTTTATGTATAAATCCATGCCATGGTTTTGTGATTGTATACAGGATGTATCTTGAGAACTTATGCAAATTGTGCTCTATAAAGGCTGTTATCCCAGTCTGACAAATAAATATTTAAAATATCTGGTTTGGTTCTTTTTTTCCTAATTAATATGAAAACTTATTTTGCTGGTTAATATTTCCCATTTGTTGACCATTGTGGTTTTATGATGCTGCTGTACATCCTGCCTGTACTCTTCTGTCCTATTTCTATATTAGCAGACCTCCCAAGTTATAACTCATCTCCCACACAAAATTTTTAAATAAAGAATGGTTCATTCATCAGAACTTTCTTCCAAACAAATCAGAACCAGAATCACATTCAGCTTGTTGATATCTTCATACAGTTTCATCTCTGGCATCACATGTAGGCAACAAATATATGTGCATACCTTAGCACAGTTTAGGAATATCCAGGGATTTGTCTCCTCAATATGAAGAAAAGGTGAATTAAAAACGTAGCCTAACTCTGTATCCTTGTAAGCTCTGGATGGAGACATAATAAGAATGAATCTGATAAATCCTGGAAGTAATTTCTCTGGCTCTTTCATCCAGTAGTTTAGACTTTATTATAAACATGAAATCATTTTCTTTAAGCAATCTTTTTTTTAGTGCTATATTTTACCTGACTAGTATAACATCTGTGATGCTTTCCCATTGAGACTATATTTTTGAGCCATATCTAGATCTATATTCATTATATTTGCACACTTTCCCTATTTGATACAAATAACTTTAAAAACCCAAACATGCTCCCCAAGTGATATAAATTGTTGTTTCAATCTGGCACCTGAACATATAGACTGGAATTTTTTTGTGAGTTTCTTTTTCTCAAAAAATAATGTCATGAGAAATAGGCAACAACTTTGAGGATGCCTCAAGAGCAGAGGTGTCCTTTTTCACCTTAGCTGATCTGCTACAGCACTGACACTGGCTGGCTTCTATTAATGCTCATCAGGAAAGAAACTCGACTTCCTAGAGCCTGCCTCAATCTGTAAGGTATGAGTTCTAGGTACTTTGGTTACTTCTCTCTGAGAAAATAGTTATGACTACAGCAAACACTGCACCTCGCACTCAGCCCAAATTTTTGGCACCCTCTTTGATTTTGGTGAGGAAGCTCCTGCTCAGCATATTGGCCCTCTGGAAATGGTTAGAAAGCATTTCTGAAGTGTTAAGAGAGAGAGCTGGCTGGAATGATCTGCTGTGGAAGCCGTAGGTTTATCTGAATCTAGCTCCAGAAAACTAGTTTACAGACAGAACATCCCAGTGTTCCTTCACAGGCACAGAAATAATGGTTAAATAATATCCTTCTTTTTAAATAATTAAAAATATTTAACAAAACTGTGGTTTTTTACTCAGAGAACTCAGCAAAGTGCAAAGTATTCATGAGCTATTTCCTCAAATTGCTGTTTAGAGGGTTTAACTTAGAAGCTGTGATGTGAAACTGGGAATTGGGAAGTTCTTGGAATGTTTTTAAAATAGGCTAGACTAAAATTCATAGACAGAGAAGTTACTGAAAAACATACATAGCTTAGCATTCTGGCATTGAGGACAAGTCTCTCTGGAACTCCAGCAAGAATATCTTCAACATCTATCTTCAACTTTATTATTTTCCTAGAATCATGGAATCATAGAAAAGGTCACTGGAAGCGACCTTTCAAGGTCCTGCAGGACAGGGGCATGAGCAGGAACATCTTTGACTCCACAAGGTTGCTCAGAGCCCCATCCAATCTGACCTTCAATATTTCCAGCGATGGGACATCTAACATGTCTCTGGGCAAACTGTTCCAGTGTGTCATCTCCCTTATTGCAAAAAAAATTTCTTCCTTTTATCTCTTCTTTTCTTCCTTAGTTTAAATCTAGTCTCTTTTAGTTTGAAACCATTACACCTCATCCTATAACTACGGGTCCTACTAAAATGTCTGTCCCCATCTTTCTTTACGTATTGAAAAGCTGCTCTATGATCTCTTCACAGCCTTCTCTTCTCCAGGCTGAACAACACGAGCTCTCAGCCTTTCCTCACAGAAGCTGTGCTGCAGCCCTCTGACCATGTTGATGGCCTCCTCTGGATGCATTCCAGCAGATACACATTATATTATTGACCCAGAGCTGGACATGTGCTCCAGAGGGGCTCTCACCGGAGGATCAGAGGCAACTCCCTGCCTGCTGGTCCCACTTCTTGTGATGCAGCCAATATGCAGTTGGCTTTCTGATTGCAAATGCATATTGCCAGCTCACTTCATGTTTTCAACCACCAGGACTCCCAAATCCTTCTCCCCAGGACCAGTCTCAATTCATGTGTATCTATAAAGGGAACTTAGGAAACTCTTCTTGCTTCTTAAAGGTGATTTTCCTGACACACCTGATGCAGAAAGAACACAGTGCTTCTTTTCCAACCCTAATTTGTAAGCATGCGCATGACACAAATTTCAGTCTGTCAGTCAAGGGTATTAATGAATTAAGGCCACAACAATAAGCAAAATAATGTAATAAAAAGCAGTTACAAATGAACAAATTATCATAGTCTGTCATATCAGCATGCATCATTTTGAACTGTGAAAAAATCCCAAGCACATAGTAATAGTTGCATGATTTATGTGTATCAGCATGGCTAAGATGGTATGTTTGTTTGCAGACAAGGACTCAGACACTGTAGGTCTGACAGAAAAAGGATAGCTTCTAATTTGGTCATTTTGCTGCAACAGAGTGGCCACTGCTTTGACCTTTCACAAGGATCTATATTGCTGTGTCCTTCAGAATTTCACTTACTGTATCAGGATCTTTAGGTGATACAATATCAGATAAGATTTTTAAGCACAGGTGAAAAACCAAAATATATCTTTTTGTCAGCACAGACTGTCGAATCTCAGAAAGTTCTTGGTATTTCAGCAGCAGGTATTTCTGCAGTTCAGCAGCCACAGCTAAGATGAAGATAGAAGACACTGACAGCATATTGGGAGCTGGGATCAATACAGTGTTGGTAGGGTCCTTGCTATCTAGAGGAGCCTTGACAGTCAGGAGAAATGAGCTGATGGGAAACTCATGCAGTCCAAAAACGCAGGTGTGAAGTCCTACATCTGAAATTAGATCATCTGATGTAGCAGGCTGGGGCCAGGTCACAGTGAAGGGCTTCAGTGGGACAAAGGCACAGAGACCCAGGCTGCTGCATAGCCCTGCATCATCTCTCCTGCTTAAGGAGCCTTTAAGCCAAAAATAAACAGACAGAAGTACAGTCAGCTACAAGTAGGATGAAAAAGTCAAGCAGACAAAGAAGAGCTGCAACATCGTGGTGAAAGTGTAATGGAACGAGTTCAGGGCTGAAAACTCCTATAGTCCTCTTTTTATGAATGTACAATATTTAAGCAATGTCACAATGGCGCACCGACTGAAAGTGCTCCAAAACTTTCTAAAAGTGGTCTTTTCACTGTGTTGTGATTCTAATTGCCCTTATAAACAGAAACTCCTTGATTAATCCTTATTATTAAGAAATATTCCAATTCATTTTAAAATTAATTTTTGAGATTATTGCATGACCATATGCTTAATGAAAACCACTAGTCATTTTTTTTTAATAACTCAGATCTTCGGTTCATCAAACCAACATGAAAAATTCTGTTCAACTGAGGATTTAAGGGCTTTGCAGATGATTTTAGGCATTCTCTGCAAACGCTACAAGGAGGAGCTCTAATGTCTTGTACATACAATTTTTTTTTCCATATCTAACTTAAATTAATTTTTCTTGACTGGCATTTTAAAATATAGAGGAATCAAAAGGTTATACTTTCAGACTTTTGTTATGGTGATTGACAGAGGCCATTTGAAAGTAAGTCCTGATAACGCCAAGAAATTTCTGTATCTTTATGATAATACAAGGCAAAATTCTGATTTCTCAGAAAGTTCCATTTTACCAATTTTCAAGAACAATAACAATTATTATAAAAATTTACCATCTATTTCATCAACTCAATCTACAGATAGTAGGGAAATGCTATTCCTTTTCTTTTAAAGGTGAGGAGCTAAAGCACAAGAAAGTTACAAGCCTCTTTACAAAGGTTTTCAAGTTACCATGACTTGCTCATCTCTCCTTTGTAAATTATAGGCCTTATTCAGTCTCTTCCTCTAAGAGGAAATCAAATAAAAGAAAATCACATTTCAACTCTATGTTCTGAAAATCGAGTTAATAAAACCTGGAATAATTTTGTATATCTAAAGAGAGGAGATCAGAGCAGAAGCCACAACTAAAGGGCATTAAGCAGTTGTTTTGACAGCAAGTGTCTGGAGCTTTCATGTTTGCTTCATGCTGTTTCTGAAGCAAATTTGGGCTGAAAACATTTGGGCAACTGCTCAGAGCCGCTTGCAATCTCTGCTCTAGTTCACTATGGCAATACCAGAGTCATTTTCATCAATGGCTTTGAGAATTCAGAGATTTTGCAACCCAAAGGCACTTAATTCTTCCTTCATCCTAGGCATTCAGAAGATTTAATATGGAAAAAATACCTTATTGAAAGCTAAAACTCACTTTGTTAGAACTATACTCTTTTCAATCTCATCTAGCGTGACTTCAGGGCACAGTGGAATTTAGTGCTGTTGTCTTCTTTTAATTTTTTTATTACAAATAAAAGGATGCAGGCATTCAAACTTTTCAACAGCTCTCTCTCTCTACCAAAAATTAATTTGATGTTATCTTTATTCAGCTAATTTTGGTGGTTTCTGCTATGTTGCTCAACAGTTTTTTCTTTCTAGGTGTGGTGTATATCGCACAGATGGGACCCCCTCACCTAGTTCACTCCTTGTCTCCCACAAGCATATGATGATGATTCTTCAGCTCCTCAGTTGAGATTAACTCTATATTCGACCACAGAAGAGCAGCACAGCCTTAGAGGCCTGCATTGTAGGCATTTAAATTTAGGTAAAATAAATAAGTCTTAACTATTATCACAAAATTTCAAGCCAAGGAGCTTGCAGTTTTAGGAGCAACAACAGTGCCTGGTAAGCACATAACAGTGATGTGGTTTAATGAGAGTAGATTTCATAGTTTGAAATCCCTTATTCATGACAGGCAGACTAATCAATACTCTACTATGTTGCTTTAGGTAAAAAAACCCCAGAGCTACCGACTGACTTTTCTTAGCTCCACTCACAAAAAAAGGATTGATCTGAGCTATTCAGGGCATTGTAGTGATATCTAAAGTTATCTGAAATTAATCTCTTTTTGTCATTTTCCTGAAAGGCCAGACTTTCTCTGATAAGCAGTTCTATGGGTTGTCAATAATTCTTAGCATATTTCAAACCACCTAGTATAGTAAAAAGACATAAGACATACACAGTGTACATTCTAATAGCTCAGAAACACACACATACAAAAACCCCAAAAAACAAACAGGCAATTTTGTTTTTATTCGGATACAGTGTAAAAATACCTTTTTAAATGACTGAATGTTGCTAGTCCTGGAATCAGTGTTCCCAGAAATAATAATATTGCTGAATTACTTTCTTCTAAAAAATAGATAGTGCATGCATGCCAAGAAACCTGGCTTAAGTCCCTGAAAGAGCAGTATCTGGTGATGTGGATCACAGCAACACTTGCATACTGATTTACATGAGAATAGCAAAGCAAGTCTGTGCTTTCCTAATGATGTGTTAGAGGGAAAAAAAGTAGCCTGTATACATTAAAAGCTTATCAAAATCAATAAACAGGCTTCAAAATGATATCGGATTTCTTGAGTAAAACCTAGTGTTTGATGCAAGAGCTCTTTTGTCACTCTTACCACAATACTTATTAACATCTTTAAGTTCAACACAATTTTACAGACTATGTACGCTGTTTTACTGCCATGAGGCTTCTCAAAATGTCAGTGAGAGTGAAATTAGGTTTATCACTATAATTAAGCTTATTTTATATATCTTGGCAAATATTTGAGGGCATCATAAATCAGTGTGCCCAAATAGAACTCCAAAGGGCAATATTAATCATTATAATAAGCTCTCAAAGGCAAGGCTTAATCACATAATATCATCAGATTAATAATGAAGTAGCTGTTAGTATATAGGTCAGCATAAGAGTCAAGAGAAACAGAAAAAATCTTTGATTATAGTGTTAATGAAGGAGCCGTGTAACAATATTATAAAGTCTGATGCCCATGGGAAAAATTATTCCTTATATCCCTTTATTAGCCTGAAAAAATTTTATGGACACGTCTTTGTGTATATCCCAGATAGAAGACATAGTCTCTGTAAAACTGTAAAACATGCTCCTTTTTTTTTTTTTTTCAATACTGTTAGCATTGGGAAAAGAACATCAAGAGCTGAAAGGTTCAAACTGATGTTTTTAGCTTTAATATCAGCGACAGATGCTAATGCAGCAAGTGAAACTAATCACCCGCATTTTTTATTTTTCTGAGTCTCCTAAAAACCCTCCTGCTATAGCAACACCAGGTAACAATATCAAGCAGAAGACTTTTTAACAACACAGTCTTACTTAGTTTAAGGTCTGATGTTTCCAAGTTTGCTCTGATTCAGCACTGTGCTGTCACCTTACTGCGTGGGGAGGTTGAAGAAGAAAACACACACGCACATTCCCCCACACCTGCTTAAAATTCTGATATCCTTAACCTAGTTACATAGTAAAAGATAACACGTTGGAGATGACTGAGTTACAGCAGCAAAATATTGGGAATGGCAAATAAAAGAGAAACTGTAGTTTTCTAGCAGAGGAGAAAGGAGAAAGAGGAGGAGGAGGACCTGCTGCACATACCCAACAGCACTGCCCAGGGGCAGCATCCTTAACCAGAGAAGCAGGAGTGGAGTGATCCTGTTCCCCCTCTCTGCTTCTGTTCCTGCAGGAGCTGTGGCTGCCCTTCATGCCTTCTTGTTATCCCCTTTGTGCCTCATGCTTTATGGGGTGCTTTACATGCATTTGGTTTTGCCTTGGCTGTGTGTGTGCCAGGTTCTGCCCAGCTCTCAGAGCTGAATCACTTCAGTGAGCAGCAGTACAGCAGACAAGATTTGGATTCATGCCCTTGGGACCCCTGGTGTCATACTGCACTTGTACCCTTGAGGCTTCTGCTCATAGACAGGAACAAAAGACAGTACCAGTGACTTGTTTTCCTTGGAATAAATCTAGTCAGTAATTACGATTCTCTAGTGGATTCAGGTCATTCTCCAATTGCACAAAAATTCAATCTTTATTTTAATGACTGTAATACACATTATGTCTACAAGCATTCAAGAAAGAATCCTAGAGCCCAGTGAGGTTCTGTGTGGATCAATATGAAGAGCTAAAAAATAAAAATAATATTTTTCAAACCTTGAAAAAAATATTTGGCATGTTTGTTCTCAAATTCAAAAGAAAGAGAACCCCACTATTCCTTTTTTTTTAACTCTGTATTTCTTGATTATCAAAGCACAGTTACTACATTTTAAAGATTAAGGCACTAAACTTCAAGCTGGAGGGAGGCAGTTTATCTTTTTTAAGAGTAAAAGTTAAAAATCTTTTGCTGGTCTTAGACACAGTGGACTGAAGAAGAGAAGTTTGTATTGTCGTGCATTCAACAACAGCTAGGCACTCATGTGAAGTGTGAAAGGTCAGGGTTCATACACCTCCTTCCTATCTGCTTCTCATGAAGGTCTGAAAAATAGGATTTTCTTCTTAGGTGACTTCAGCAGACCCTGCTCTGCCCTGTGCTCCTGTACTCTGCTCTGGCCTCCTGCAGGGCTGAGGGTGGGCACAGCACCTCATACATGGGCTAGGCAAGAAACCACTGGTTTTGAATGTATTTCTGGAAACTGGAGTACTGTTGAGTCTGAGAAGATTCTTTGCATTCCTACAGCAAAAACCTGACTCACCAGACTGGTGTTTTCGGATAATTCAATTTTAAATTATTAAAGTTAAAGGTGTTTAAAGAGGTTCTTGTCAACCACCCTTCACAGAGCCCAGCTCAGCATGTAACATGTCGAGCCTGTTCACCAAGCCTCCAGGTCTGATGGTTAAAGACAGAAGCCAAGAAGAGTGGCTTGGTTGAATTAACCCAATGGGGCAGTGCCCATATGGCAGCTCCTCACAACCACCAGGACCAGCCACAAAGCAACAGCACCTTTTTCAAACCTCTCATGTCAGCAGGGCCTGGTGACATTCCTCAAAAACATTGCTCAAAATCCAAAGTAGCTGAGGAACTAATCTGTCTCAAAACTTTAACATGACAAATTTGGTTTGTCAGAATTGAATGTTAACTCTTACTGTATAAAATTTTAAAATATTTTTGAAGAATTTACATTTCAAACCTTTACAGATGACAGTTAAAGTAAGCAAGCATATGGAAAGTTCAGGTTTTGTGCCGAAGTCGCTGATATAATTCTGTGTTAGCCTGTACAATAATGATAACTATATAGGATAGCTAGTTTTACTTGAAAAAATGGTATTAATTATTTCTGAGGTTCCCATGTGTTCTGGGTTTTAATATTAATTTTTAATCATAGTCTTGGGTCTGTGATCCATTTCCAGTATCAAATACAGTTCAGCCATTGATTTAAACTTCAAAAGAATATGAAGAATGCTGACTAGGAAAGAGCCCAGAGATATAAGCATAAAGAATAAACAAGTGAGCAAACTCTCTGAGGGAGAAAACCCAGGGGCTACGTAAATCTAGAGCATTCCTCACAAATATATGCTATCATTTTTATTTAGAAAACATCAGTTGAAGGTGAGAACAATATGATTACCTTTAAATATATAAGTATGGTGATAAATTTAGGGGGAAAAAAGGGAATAGGATTTTTTTTTTCAAAATTATATACTAAAATTAAACATTAATAATCATTTTATGGTAAATTTCTTTGTGCAGACACATATTAATTTCGACATATTTTAAATACTAATAACAACGATGTGACTTCCTGGAAAAAAAAAGTTAAATAGTTTTTATATGTTATTTAAAATAAAGTTGTAAGCTGCAGTTCTTACATCTTTTGCTATGATTTGTGAGATTCAGAAGGCATAACCTTAAGTTTCATATCAGATTTTTTTCTCCTGACGTTTAAAGATTGTGGATTTTAAAGTCAGCAGCAGATGGCAGCAGTGCCATCAGCATGGATCTCAGGTTTTCCCACCCATCATTCAGTTTTGGAACTTGAAGTAGACTTCAGAGGGAGAAGCTGCCCTAATTAGTCTGAATCTTAATTCTAAAGCAAAAAAATTAAACAGAAGTATAAAAAAATATTTTTTCATAATATAAAATGTTATGTTGAAACATATCTTTACAAATGTTCCCTTCGCTGTTTGGTTTAGAAAGTAGCAAAAGCTGTGAGTGAATCTAATCCTCTAAAAATTACTTTTTTTCTTTAAACCTTTGTCTTTAAAATAAGATGGAAATTCATTAGACCAAGAACTTTGAGGTAAGTTTATTTATTTAAGATAATTAAGATGTAATCACAAGTTTCTTTAATGTATTTCTGAGGTCCTTTGTTAGCATATAATGTTCATTATACATACTTGACAAGTTGTGGACAGCCCAAGATTTTCAGCAGTGATGTTTTAAATTTCCAAACCTATGGAGTGTGCAGGGCTCTCCTTTTGAAATCCTAAGCCAAAAATATCTAAAAAATCCTAACCAGGATTCCTGCTGAACTGCAGCTGATACTTGTTGATTTTTTAATTAATCATCTGCACATGTTATTTCGGAAGGATTGAATGAGGCTTTAGAAATAATAGGGAAAGGTACCTTTTAAAAATTACCACTACATAAACTGCTTGTTAATGCTCTCATAGTTTAGTCAAATGAAAAAGCATTTTTAATAGTTTTCGTGAAGATACTTGACCCTGCTGTGTGTTTTATTGCAAACACCAGCTATTCACTGTCTTCTGGCAAGCCCCAGATAAAAGAGCATCTCATTCTTGCAAAGAAATCCTCAGATAATCCTTCAGCATATGTGTATTCAAGTATCACCATGACATGATAACAGACTATTGGTGTCTGTTGAGATGTGACAAAACATTGCCAGCGACCCCTAGAAAAATCATTAACCCAAGACCAGACCCTCATCTGTTTCTTTGGGTTTATGTACACCTATATTTTTCCTCAGATCTATAAGCAATTAAATTATTTCAGAAATTATTTTAATAAAAGTCAGTAGAATCATGCTGTTGAAGGATCCACAGGATCAAAAGAGAATTTCTGCCAGAAGGGGCCTTAGAAGGTTGTGCCTTGTGTTCTTTGAGTGCGTTGTTGAGAGTGAAGCATGAAGCAGAATAGTAAGTGCTGCAGTAATCTTTATGACATCCTGGTAACACACACTTCCTAACCTCATTACTGAGTTTCTGTACCTAGTCACTGGCTGTCAGATGGGGATTTGACTCTTTCATGCTGTCATGAAGGAAGAAGAGAAGGCTTGACTATGGAAACAAAAGGGGGGAAAGTCCTTTTGTCTTCACTGAGGGATTCCACCATCATATTGTACACACTGCAAGTAAGAGGATATGTCACCCTGGACACAGACCAAAGTGCAACTGCTCCTGAAACTCTTCACAAATTCTTTAATATTTCTAGTTCTGGTTTAATTTTATTTTTTATTAAAAAGCTGCAGACAGTATAGTTCTGCTCCTCCAGCCCTCATAAATGTACCACAGGCAGTTGGGAGTTCTGGTAATTGAAATGAGCCGGAGATGGGAACTTCAGGGGAAGCACACAGCCATCCTTTTTGATTGGGTTTATAGCAGTTACTCGCAAACGCTCCTTTTTGCCAGGAGATGGTGCCATAACTCAAGAAAACGTGGATGTGTGGTTTCAACAGCAAAGCAGAAATGCAGATTTTAACACCGCTATTTTAAAATCTACCTGTGGTTGCTGCGCTGCAAAGAGAGAGAAAAGACAGCAACACACACGGACCTCTTTTGGGGAAAAAAGGACAAATTTATTGTATGGACAGCCCGTATTTAAAGTGTGTTATGTGCAGTTAGGACAGGAGGGTAGTTCATTGGATAATTGGGACAAACATCCCTGGGACAGCATGTCCGGATGTCCCATGGGAAAGACACCAGGTGTTAATCTTTATTATTAATTCCTTTCTGTTTTTCAACATGTTATCACCCTGGGAGACTGCCTCCCTTAACTGAAGCTGTAGTCAGTTTGTCAGGGAATGGACCTGAGAGACAGGAGAAATCCAGGCCTGAAAAGAATTTCCAAGCTGTCATTTCCTAGCTCTCTAAATGTGTGTGTCCACATCTACCCATGCAGTATTGAGCCTCCAAATTATTTCGGTTTTGAATATTTCTTAAATTTCTCTGGTTTGGGGAGTTTGCTTACTTCCTCTTTGATTTCTCTATAGGAAACTACTCAATTGAATAATCATGCCGAGTACATAATCCAGAGTTTGGTTTCCTTGGTTTGGTCTGTTCTTTATCTTAATTTACGTCAGTAAATGTGGTGTTTAATTAATTTCTTAATATATTGAAACTCCAGATAGAGAAATAATCTAAATACTGATAGCTGTTATGAACTGCTAGTGGAAGAAAGGTGTTTTGCATTGATACATAAAAAAGCATCTTTGATTGCAGGATTAATTTGAAAACACAAAGATAAAATAAAACTGATTTGGGAATCTTAGAATCATTATAGAACTTCCTCTTCTGTAAATCTAGCTATGCTTCAAGCCAACCTTTTGCACCTAATCAGAATGGCCCATATGAATTGAACATGCTCAGTACTTTTCCTTGTGTCTTTCATTTTATTGATAATTTCAGAATATTTTAACCTTAAAAAAACCACCAAACAACCTGCTTACCTGTATTTTACAGAACTTGAAAAAAAAAAGAGACACGTTTAGCTGACATCAGTTCTGTTAGTTCCATGACTTAGCAGAATTGTAAATATTTTCCACACAACCAGCATCCAAACTTTTTTCAATTTTCAGTTTGTTGTTTAGTTTTCTAGGATAAATTATTTTGATCATGAAAAGATCTTTCTAGATCAAATTGCTTTGCAGAACTGCTTTAGATTAAGCAAGTTTGTTTAAGCTCAGGTATGGGAGCAGCCTGAGGAGCTGGACCACTGCAAGGATGCATTCCTAAGTGTCCATGTGGCTCACCTGAATCTCACCTGAGGTCAGGTTATTTGCAGTCGGGCTGCCTTTTTAGCAGATGCCTGAGAAACCTTTTAAGACAAATCCCAGCTAGTCTAGCATATGTTTGATGATAAGGATAAATCACCAAACTGGGTACAGGATGGTCTGTCTCTACTACTTCTGAACTCAAAGACTAACCAAGAATCTCCTTTCCCTACCAAAACTCTGATGACTGGCTCAAATGAAATCTTCCTCAGAACATATTCCAGGTTTTATATTTCCTTATCTCATGTAGTCCATTAGTAGGATCTACTGTCCACTGTAGCCCATAAACTTCTAGTGGCATTGGCCTAAATTTATTTATCCATCTTTACTAAATTTATTTTGCATTTCATGCCATTTTCTAGATCTACCATGGTTTGTTCTTTCAGAATTTTTAGCCAGTGACCCAAGTCAGAAATCTAATGTATTGACAGACTTGAGGTAACAAATTCCAAATGTCTTGAAGATATCTATCCACAGACTTCTTTTAGATATAAAAATTTTCCTGTCACCTTAGAAGTGATAATTATGATTATATTCTCACAACTGACAAGAACCATATTTATGCATTACAAGCCTACTGTTCAACAAAATTTTTACAAATAAAAAAAATTGTCTGTATTTTGAATGAAAAATTGCTAGAAATACTTAAAGGCAGTACTAAAGCTTATTAACACTTTTTACTGAGTTTATAGGTGTTATGCTCTGTCTTGTCTGCCTGGCTTGCTTTGACCTACAGCTTTGTTTTATGTTACCAGTGGTGAGTTTGGGGCTGCGAAGAAGTGGTCTTAAAGGTATCAAGGAGCAGAGACAAATATAGTATTTTTGTTTAACATGCACGAAGATCACAGCACATAGTAAATTCATGTATAGTAGAGGGGCAGAGCAATGAAGAGATAAACGTGCAAATGGATGTTAGTAAACATTTAGAAACAGCTCCATGTTCTGCACTTGGTGGCTGATGTGACAGCCTCAGTGAGGCCTGAAAACAAATGGCTAAATAAGCTACTGCTTTCATAAGGCAGAATAAGGAGAGTACTGCAGAGAGGGAGCAAATCCTTTCAGATTTCAGATGCTGGGCAGTGTTTGTAGTCAGATGGCGCCTACATGGATTTTCCCACAGCATGCTGCAAAAAGTGAAGCAAATCCCATCCACAGAGAGATGTTCTCCCTTGTGATCATCTGAGATCTTATATAATTTCCTTCTGAGAAAACCACTCTGTTCCTAACAGATATTCTCAGGAGAAACTCCTTGCTGTACTGTCAGATAAAAGCAAGGCCAAATAGGTGCCTGCTCCTGGTCACTATCTCCTCCAACTCAAAGTCTGCCACAAGGCTCCCAATATGCCTCACATAGATCCAGACATGGGGAAGAAACCATTGCCATGACAAAGGACTCCAGATGTTAGCACCTCACTATCTACCACTCCCTAAATGAAGCTGCCAGCCTCAGGAGCCAGAGAAGCAGAGCGAGGATGAGCATCACACCTGGAAAGGGGTAGAAAATAAGCACATATACAGCAATTTTAACTGGTTTATTTTATTACTACTGCTGAGACTTTGTTCTGTGTTCTAACTGTATTCTTCTTTGTCTTTACAATTAGATCTGGACTATGAAAGAGTTGCTGCCACAGTTAACAAGGAATGACAAATAAATGTCATCTATTTAGACTTCTATAAAGCCTTTGACATGGTCCTGCACACATCCTTGTCTCCAAATTGGAGACACATAGATTTGTAAGGTGGACTATTCAGTGGATAAGGAATTGGCTGGATGGATGCAGCCAGAGAATTTTGGTCAATGTTTCCATATCTAAGTGGAGGCCAGTGATGAGTGATGTCCCTGAGGGCTCTGTCCTGGGCCCAGTGCTCTGTAATATCTTTATCAATGACACAGTCATGTCAAGTGACCTTTCAGCAGGTTTGCAGATGACATGAAGCTGAGTGGTGCAGTTGACACCAAAGTAGGAAGGGATGCCATCCAAGAGAACCTGGAGAAACTTGAGAAGTCGGCCCAGGAGCCCCTAATGAAGTTCAAGTCCAAGTGTGAGGTACTGTACCTCACAATGGGGTTGGGGCAATCTCAGGCATGAGACTGGGAGAAGAAGTCTCAGAGATGAGCCCTATGGAGAAGGATTTAGGGGTTCTCATGCATGAAAAACTGGACATGATCCAACAATGTGTGCTTGCAGCCCAGAAGGCCAACCTTATCCTGGGCTGCATCCCAAATAGCATGGCCAGCAGGTCGAGCAAGGTGACTCTGCTCCTCTACTCTGCCCTCTTGAGAACCCACCTGGACTACAGCACTCAGCTCTGGGGTCCTCAGCACAAGGAAGATGTGGATCTGTTGGAGTGAATCCAGAGGAAGCCACAAAGATGATCAGAGGGCTAGAGCACTTCCTATGGAGACAGGCTGAGAGAGTTGGCATTGTTCAGGCTGGAGAAGAGAAGGCTCTGGTACTAAAAGTGAGCTTAAAAAAAGAGGGAGAGTGACTTTTTACAAGGGCAGCTAGTGATAGACAAGAAGGAACAGTTTTTAACTAAAAGAGTAGTGAATTAGATTAGATGTTGGGAAAAAATCTTTACTCAGAGAGTGGTGAGGCACTGGAACATGCTGTGGATGCCCCATCCCTAGAAGTTCAAGACCAGGTTGGATTGGGCTTGGACCAATCTGCTCTAGTGGAAAATGTTCCTATCCATGGCAGGAGTGTTGGAACCTGGCGATCTTTACGGGGCTTTCCAACTCAAACCATTCTATGACTCTTGATTCTATTATAATAATAAACTATTGAGATTTTGTTGACACAAGCAAAACTTTCCCAGCTTTATATAAATCTATTGTGTGCTTCTTCTTTGCCATTAAACAAGATATTGAATTTAATACTGCCTGCATCTGAATGAATCATGGGATGACACTTCTGAAGCTTGATTCAAGTGTGAGTAAGAATCTGGATTTCTCTCCTTTGTTCCAGGCATTGCAGCTCTCTCAGCTCCCAAAGCTGTAGTGGTGAAGGTCTAGCTCCTTTCTGAATCTTTCAAACTAACAGAGGCAAAACTAAGTTTCTCACTGTCCTCCATGTATTATTTCAAATGTTCACATCTGGTGACAAAAGTTTGAATAGGATTTTTCCTTCCATAATACAGTATTTCTGTTCTCTCAGTATCTATCAGTGCGAACCTATGCAGTTTTCTGTGTACTGGAGATTGTCTACAACATCACAGTTCCTTCTTGGCTTGGATGAGCACTCCAAAACATCCACAGGAGGCTATATAACAAAGATTAATATTTCTCAGAAAGTTACATTACTTTATTTCTGATCTCTAAGACTTTATCTTACAATGAAACAGACAAATAATATTTTTTTTCAGTGATGTTGGGAGCTGAGATTCATAATTCTACTAGATACACAAAAAAGCAAACTCAGTACTCCTATTGCTTTTAGGACATGCTCTTATTTTCTTCTCCTCTAAATTGTTACAGAAATTATCCAGAAGATAACTACCTTATGATATTTATTTCTTTCTCCTTCCCTGCTCCCTGGCCCTTTTCCTCTTAGAATATACAATCTGCTTCACAAAAATCAAACACCATTTCTCTCAGAGATGACCTTACCAGTATCTGACTGCCTGAACAAATGTTTTCAATTTCTACTTAGCTTTAAAATGTACCTAGCTGATCTTAAACCTGAAGACACTCAAAAGTTTGCTTAATTTTTTCCAGCTATACAAACTACTCTGATGAGGCATATTATTTCACATCGAAAAAACACTTTTGCTTGGTAATAAATGTCAGCAGTGCTTTTTCGATGAATTACTTAATCTCTCTATGGAAACTAAGGTTTCAGCAAAGGAGTTTATAAATTGTTCTGCTTTGGCTCATAAGATGAAGGATTCTTACTGTTTTATTTGTGTGAAGAAGGCACATGGTATTTACTGAGTCGTGATTCAGTCCTGAGATTAGATGAGTTCATGAGTCATTCACACCTGGTATTTAGAAGTGCCTATGATAAATCTTTTCCACTCCAAATTCATTACAAGCTGATTTTCATTTGGCTGCTGGGCCTGTTTATAGCACTACACCACTTCTAGTAAGCTGTCCCTCAAACACACAAATATGCAAAAAAATTCCTGTTATTAAAACATCTAGAATATAATATTAACCTAAAGTGTTTTTTTATTTATAACACTTGTGTTTCTTAGTTCATTCTTATATCTCTTTCAAGGATGAGAAATCTCTAAATTTGGATTTCTTTTCCATCTCAAGGACAAAAGAAAGATACTTTATACGGACACAAAGACATCTGTTGGTGTAAAACAGTAGATGTTTATCAGCTTTCAGTCCTTCACCTCATCTATACTATGAACTCAGGACTAGGTTAATAGCAGAGGAGCTGACGGTACAAGTATAGGATAATACCATTTATTCGGGGAGAATGGCAGAAATCTCAGCTCCTGTGTATTGTTCACTAAAGCAATGCAGTCCCAAGAGCTGGGCAGAATCTGTTTTGGGCACAGCAGAGACAACATGGATTGTGTACGAATTATATGTAAAACACCCCATAAAGCACGAAAGCACAAAGGGAAAAACAATAAGGTACAAAGGAAAATCACAGCCACTGTAGGAATGAGACAGAAGCAGAAGAGAGGGATCAGATTCCTCCAGCCCCTCTTCCCCAGGTGTGGGTGTTGCACCTGGGCAGTGCTGTTGTGTATCTGAACAGATCCTCCTCTTCTGGTAGACAAAGTTCACCTCTTATTTGTCATTCATTGCATCTTGCTACTGCAGCTCAGCTCTTATCTCTAACATGTTGTTTCTTACTGCATAACTAGGTTAAGTATATTCAGAATTTCAAGCAGTTTTGTGTGTGTGTGTGTGGCTGTTTATGTTTTCTCCTCTGGCTTCCCCGTGTAGTAAGGTGGTTGGTACTGCAACCCAGAGTCAACAAACTTGGATGCAATAGTTCATAGAATCATAGACTATCTTGAGTTGGAAGTTACCCACTAGAACCAGCAAAGTCCAACTCCTAGCCCAGCACAGGACAGCCCCAGCAATCACAGGTGTGCCTGAGAGCATTGTCCAAACACTTCCTGAGCTCTGTCAGGCTTGGTGCTTTGACCACTGTCCTGTTCCAGCACCCAAACAACCTTTGTTTGAAGAACCTTTTCCTAATATCCAACTTAAATCTTCCCTGACACAACTTGAGTCCATTCCCTTAGGTCCTGTCACTAGTGACTAGAGAGAAAAGATCAGTGTCTGCCCCTCTACTCTCCTCATGAAGTTGTAGACTGTGATGAGGTCTCCCCTCAGCCTCCTCTTCTCCAGGCTGAACAAACCAAATGACCTCAGCTTCTCGTATGGCACCAGTACAGAGCAAAGTGGGGTAATCCCATCCCTTGACAATCTAGAGAGGCTGGGCTTGATGCACCTCAGGATACTCCTTTCTATCCTTTTCACTACAGGTATACAAACAGCAACACTTTGATGGACAATTAGCTGCCTGGCAGCAGCAGGTTGCCCCTTCTTTCTGTCTCTCTACCTTTGTACCCATATAGCTGCATACAGAATACAGCACTTACCAAGCACTTCATGAGCCATTTATCCTTTCAAACTGTTATTTTTTTTCTAAGGAACAAGATTCATGTCTTGTTAATACACTTGGAGACCTTCTCAGTGACTTTATGTAAGTTCTTTTGAGCTCTGACTTTCTTCTTTTAACACAATAACACAAAAAAGATTTTTTCATTAAAGAGATGTTAGGTAATTTCTAATAACATTTATTCCAGTCCAGACTTTTGAGACATCTAGAAATGCAGACCTTTGCAAGTTTCTGAAGAAAATTGACCTAACATCATGAAGTGATACTAAGTATGGAAATGCATCTATTGGTATCTCCAGCTAGTCATTAACCAGCTCCACAGATAAGATTTTTAGGTCTGTAACATGAAGTCATATATACTGAATCTAGCAAACAAAAGCAGGACTAATTTCAGTGAATGAGGATACTGTAAACACCCAGCTTACACTGGAAAAACGCCTATGAGATACTCTATTATAGGACTAGTCTGTAAAGTTCCATTTTTTGCCATTTCAAAACATACCAGCTATCAATTTACATAGATATTTATCACCTTAGCAGTTTTGATAAAGTTTATCAAAACACTTATTTAAACAATTTATATACTTGAATTCTTCAAACATTAAAAAAATTGAGTCAAGGACTTACTTCACATTAGTGACATTTTTCTGAAGTAGCTCTGTTTACCAAGCCACAGTGCAATCATACTTACAGAAAATAGGGCCAGATGTCAGTGGGAAGGTTTTTATTGATTTTGGTGAAAACTGGAAAACTGGAGAATGAAATGTGGGACCAACAAAGCTATAGCAGTTGATAAGTCAATTTGTCACCTAATGGGATTATAACTGCCTATAGATCAAAGAGCTGGAGAAATAGCATAGCTTTTAACCCTGCCAAACATTTCAGTTAAGATTCACTTTTTTCCACAGAAGGAAAGAACAGAAGTAATTTAGCAAATTACAAGTTGTAAACGGCTTAGACTGTTCTAAGACATAAAGTGGGATGAGAAGGTTGTACACTGGGAAATCATGTGGGGGATAAAGGATACAAGGAATTCCTTGTGTCTTTAATGATTTCAGTCTAGCAACACAATAATAGATATGACTCTTTAATAGTTTTGTGCCATACATCTCTCCCTCTAGTCTAAATATGTTCTTAATTATTTTTGTTTAAATGACACACTGTAATTTAATCATTCATATTTCAGACATAGCAACCTTTTCCATACCATTTTTTTTCTGGAAACTGTAATCAGAAGATTCTTTACTTTCTCAGTCTGCTTTTGTCAATGCACTACAATGTGTGCACTAGATGGCACTCAGTGCTTAATACTCAATTCTGTGTCCTGCCCAGAAAAGAGTGTGCAGGGCCTAGTGAAATGATTTCTGAGCTTCATGTTACCTTGAACTGATAGAATTGCTAGATATAGAAATAGGAATTTATTACATAGCAATTAGGTTTGTAGCAGAACAAAATGTTGAAAAAGTCTTTAAAATCTCCTAAGAATATATTGAATTACAGAAT
Organism: Acridotheres tristis; assembly: GCA_037013685.1. Classification (NCBI taxonomy): domain Eukaryota; kingdom Metazoa; phylum Chordata; class Aves; order Passeriformes; family Sturnidae; genus Acridotheres; species Acridotheres tristis. The sequence goes on from CM072885.1 coordinate 9,228,200, forward strand.
TCTCACCAAAATTCAGGAAACAAAGTCCTAATTAGAGCCTCTACCAGATGGGAAAAATGTAAAAACAAAGGAACTATGAAGAAGAAAATATTTTCATAGACTGTTTCATTTTTAACAGTTTAGCTGGAAAAAGAAGGCTTGAACTCCAAAGTAGACTTCAGTGCAGAAACCTCCAGACTGTTATGTTCTTTGATATGAATATTATTTATGTTCTGAGAAAGTATCATTAACTTTACAGATCACAGTTTTCTCAAGTACAGAGTTACAACGGAGATTTAATTTTTTTAATCTTTACAGTTTTTAAGAAAGCTGAAACGAATAGGTAAGTTTTTGCATTTATTAATTTCACTATAAAATTCTACCTTAGTTTGATTACAATCAAACTGATCAGGACATAATTTACAAGAAAGCAGGAATACACAGGGTTAATGGGAGTATTTCTTGTGCTCCCTTTTGGCATTTCTGCTTGGATTATGTGTTTCTCCTTTCATACATAATCATGTTCTTTTCCAAGCACAGTAAGCCTGGGGATGCAGCCAAGTCCAGTTCCTATTATCTCCCAAACTGTGATAGTCACACAAGGAGCAAATCTCCATGATATTTTTCAAGAATAATGAAAAGTCACATAAGAGCAGCAAAATTATCCACCCAAAATACCAAGCAGCTGTGGCACTGGCAGGGTTTTAGAAGCTGGTGTCACATCAGAGCAATGTTCTTGGCTCTCCTGCCTGTCCTTCAGACAACCACTGCTCCTCTGGCACTCAGACATTGAAGTGCTCTCTTTAATCACCATCAGTCATCAACCACATTCCATGGGTCTGCTAAGGCTCCAGTCAGCCAAGTTGGAGATAACTTTTATAAGTAACAGACACAATGAAGTTTGAACCTTTTCACAGTAAACTGGGATGGGATCAAAGACACCATCTAGACTGGAGTGCATAGGTGTATATTTCTGAAAATCTGATCTGGTTCCTCTCTGAATCTACGAGTTTGAAAATATCACTCTTGTCATTCAGTGGAGATTGTATGGGGAACCTTCATCTGGCATCTCATGAGGAAGTTTGGTCTCACAGCTTTTGCTAGATTTTGTTGTTGTTGTTGTTGACTCTTTTATTAATAGTCCACACAAATGGCAGAGGAAACTTACAACTTTTTTATTATGAAGAAAGCTTTTCTGGATAGGATATGCCCTTAATCTAAGATGGATATCCCACAGCAAATCAATTTTTTACAAGGAAGTCTCCAGTTTTTTCACTGTTAAGGAGTAAGTTTAAGTGCAGGGCTCTATATGTAGTGTTTCCAGACAGAACTATTGATACCAGTTCTGCCTTTACTGTGTTTTATTACTTCTGTCCTCTTAAAACAATTTTATTTACTCTGTTTTGTGGACTGAGACCTCTTTACCCCACTATTATTTTGTGATGCTCTTCTTTAGGCTATAAGAGAGATTCATTTTCATTTTTGCACTCTGTCAACATATTCTCTCTGCACATATGATGTGAGATCTCAGCATAGTTTCTATTCATGTAGCAATAACATACCACACTGGTAGCAGTGGAAACATAGCCTTTACATCTTTTTGTTTCTTGTCAACAGACAAACTAATTATGTTCCAATGAGTGAAATCAGGCTTTTGCCATGAAGCTTTCAAAATCTAAGAAGAAAATTCACACTACAATACTATATTAATGCTATATTAACTCTCTCGTTTTCATTCTACAAGCTGTAAAAATTAATTCAAGATACTGTAAATTTCATTTAGATTGCTAGCACTTGCTAGTAAAAAAGAACAGAGATTTCAAACAATTTTCATTGTAACTAAAAAAAATAATACCTTCTGTTACATTTCAGTCCATAATAGCCACCCCATTAGTTACTCTAGATTATCTCCTGGCTTTTAGTGCTCACTTCCAGTTATAATGGGCACTTGTGTACCAAAGGAACATCATTAATTTTTTGCCAAGAGTACATACAGAGTTAATCAACAGGCCATTTAGGGGACCACAAATTGCAATTCCTGCAGATACAGCCACCTCAGAGTGTGATAAATGAAGGAAAATGTTAGAGGAATAGTACTTCAGAAGCAATCAATAGGAGAGAAAAATTCCTCATTCTCTGCACTGAGATGATGGCTTCTCCTTGCCTTAGTGTATGCCATATCTAGAGAGATACCTAATCAGAGATGACAATCTTTTCATTAATAAACTGCTCCTATGTTCAGTTCCATAAAATGTTATTTCTAATCTGAATTTGTACTATTCTATCATCTTCCCTCTGAGTCATCTGCATATCTGAAATGAAAAATATCATGTCACCTTTCTTAGCTATCTGCTTCATGAAAATGTAGCTTTCTGTTGCTCCATATAATTCTCAAGAAGATGCCTCAGAGAAAGAAGTGCCTGTGAAAAATCTGTGGGGGGCACTCAAATTCATCCAGTTCAGACATTCTACTCAATCGATAGATTAGAATAATGGTTAAATGTCTCTTTTCCTGGATCGACAGGACAAGGCAGACACTTTGCTGCCTGGAGTCAGGTTTCCTGATTTTTCTTGCTGAAGGAACATGGCATTATCATGGGCGGTTTTAACATACTAGGGTTAAGGAGACACAAGAACAGCAGGCAAATTTGATCCTGGGGTTCACACTGACATGAGCATGTCTGGCTGAGTTGGTGAGGTGTTTGATCCCTGCTCCCAGGATCTGCATGGACATTTTTAACCTGATGAAATTATGAAACCGCATTTCAGGGAGGCAGGTTCAAAGCATCTTGCCTCCTCTAAGAGCAGATTTGTGGCACCAAATCCCAACTCCTTGAATTGGACTCTCAGTCAGCAGTTCTCCAACTGGTCTTGTGTTTCCCTAATGTCTGCATACAGCATGGCTCCATTTCACATTTCTGAACACTGTTTTGCCCACAGGCAAATGGACTAATGTGCATCTTACATAACTGTGTCACTGAAACCTTCTGAGTTCCGTACTCAGAAATTGAATCTTCTGTGTCCTGAACTCAGAGACACCTGATCTAATGTGGACAGCTATAGTTAACTTTCTGGAGACCCTTAATTAACACATAAAAGCCCCAAAGATAGAAACCCTGGAGAGCAGGCCTTCTAGATGGTACTCTAGATTGGATACATCAGGATGTAACACTCTTAGACATAAACCACAGTTTATCCATTAAATAAGAAGATTAAGGGCTTATTTATCAAATAGGGTTAATGGGGATGTTCATGTTTATAAATTCAGTAATTTAAATTAAGGGAGAAATGAAGATATGAAAAAGCAGAAGTCAAGCAACAGTGGGGCCAGCAGCTTCCTGGGTGGGTTCCAGAAACAGGGGGTGTTCCATGTGGCAATGGGCCACAAAGAGGATTAACATCCAAGGCAATCATAAAGACTAGATAAGTGAGCGCAGTTACCAAAGATTCTACAAATTTATAGCAAGTGAAGCTGTAGTTTGTCAGAAAATAGCAAAATTACCTCCTATGACTCATAAAATCATAGAATGACTTGGGCTGGAAGGGACCTGACAGATAATTTATTTCCAGTACCCTACCATGGGCAGAGACACTTTCCACTAGACCAGGTTGTTCAGAGCCCCATCCAACCTGGCCTTGAACACTTCTAGGGACGGAGAGACCTCAATTTCTTGAACAGCCTATTTCAGTGCTCACCAACCTCACAGTATATCATTTCTCCCTAATATCCAATTCAAATCTTTCCTCTTTCAGTTTAAAGCCATTCTTCCTTGTCCTGTCACTACATGTCTGGTTTGAAAGCAAAACCAGTTAGAGACTCCAAGTCAGTAATACAATTTAATAGGAAAAAAGAGAAAAAATAAAATACATGCAATAACACAAAAGAAAAACCACCGACAGAGTCAGAATACAACCTGACACCCTGTCAGTCAGGGTGTTGGTAGCAGTCCGTATGAATGGTGGCTGCAGTCCTCCTAGATGACAGATGTGGTTCCGTTGAAGCAATGCTCCTGTAGAAGGTGCAGTTTTCCTCTGAAGGTCCACTGATGATGTGGAAAAGGTCCGACTTTCCTCTGGGATCCAGTAGAAAGGTCTGCCTTGGCATCCCAAACCCCAGTTTTTTATCTAGGTAGGAAAGGCTTGGCTCCTGCCCCTGGCTGGGGCATCTCCCAATGGGATGATGTAATCTTATCAGTCACACAATAGGACTTAATGGCCCATTAACGGAATATATCTTCTGGAGGAAGGATGGGTTGTGAAAAGATAACGATGATCATCCCCCTGATTTTATCAGATGGCACATCAGCAGAGGATATCTCCCACAGAGATAAGGATCACCGCCCCTTCCACATTTCAACAGATGGTGATAGAATACACATTTTTGCATTGTACCCCAGGACAATGCCCTTGTAGCAAGTCCTTCTCCAGGGCTCCTATGACACCCCTTAGGTACCCGAAGGTGCTGTAAGGTCTCTAAGCCTTCTTTGCTACTAAGGTGTTCAAATGAATAAGGTTTCCTAAAGTCAGAGAGGTGTGTAGTGAGGGACTTTCAACACAGACAAGCCTTTAAAGAAATGTTTACTTTAAGTCAAATCCTGAATTCACAACAAACTCTCATTGATACACAGGTGATATTTTTTACAGAAATCAATTTATCTGAGTTAGAGGGTGATTTTCACTTAACATTTATCTTCATGACAATGCTTCTCATTACCATATCTGTTCAAACCCCCAAGATTTTATAATCTTATTTCTTCAAGGAAAACAATTCTCAAGGTCTGGAGTATTTTACCTGTATTAACATGCTTACTTGATGCATTTCTTTGCAGGTGAAGAGGTCTTTACTCATTTCCTTGTTTTTGCAAACACTGAATGTCTGGTAGTTTCTAATGAGATTCATGAGATACTGTCTGTTTACCAGATTTAGAAATAAGGCTAGAATCTTACTTAATCTGCTTAATTTTGTGTTTCAAAGTCAGGTTACATATCTGTGTAACAAACATTTATACCATTCAGCACAGTTCTAGGCTTCTTTTTAATTAGTGTCATTATTTAATTTTAAACAATTCTTTCCCTTTCTAAAAATCTTCTAATTTTATCAATATTCACAGTCAGCACAAGCTTCAACACAAATGGTAAGAAAATAAAATATTACCTTCCATAAAACAAAGTAGTTGCAGCAGTTCCCCTAAAGTTATTATTGTATTCCATCATATTTATGAAGATACAATACAGTTATGAAATATAATACAAACAAAGAGGCAGTTAGCAACAAAGCAAAATAGCTCATTTTATGCTTAGCATGACAGTTTCATTACTGCCCTACACAAATTTCATAGTTGTAATAAGATCTGTAGTAAATGTGAGCTATTTTGAGACTGAAAACACAGCATGCCTGACTTCTGTGTAGCTGTGCAAGTTTTGATTTTATGAATCATAATATCTTAACTTGGAATTTGCATTAAAATGAGGCTAAAATGTTAGAAAGGAATTGTGGGACTCTAGTTAATCTCATTAAGGCATCCTAAATGCCTGATTCTTAAGATTAGAATCAGTCCTCTTACATAAGTTGGAGGGAGGGAGGGGGAGAGAGGGGGAGAGAGGGGGAGAGAGGTATTTCGGAAGGGTTCAAAGAGTGATTTGGCCTTTTCAAGTTATGGCATCCAGGTGAGGTACAGTGGCTCCTACTCCAACCAGTCAGGCACTGTAAGTGGGCACATTACTGCTGTGCAACTAGCAATGGCCTCTTTTACATAATTGCTGTGTTTATAGAAAATCAGACAGAGTCAATTGGCCAAATAAAGGCAAACCATCCTCATAAAAAAAATTGAAATATATATTAGATTTTTGTATGAGATCTTCATGTGCTGTAGCCTTTTATGAGTCTCAGCAAATGGAGAACCCATAATGGTTCCATGAAAACCTTTCCAGCACTATTTTGTCTGACTATTTAAATGTATTGTCTTCTACATAAAGCTATATATATGTACGGTTATGGAACCCTATAAAATATTAAAGCTGTTCCATTATTCTCTATCCATAATATATGTATACATACACATATTCTGTTTTAGGACTAAGCAGAAAGTGTAAGGTCCTGGTTATACAGATTATTAATCAATTTCAAATTGCGGTTACTTTCTGAAAGAACCATAATTTCTTTCTAATAGGAAATATGGTGATCTGGTTTCATTGTACTTAGCTACAAGGCTGGTGGAATAAAAACTCCAATCCTACATTTACAAATTAAACACGATATAAATGCTTCCTGTTACACACTGGTGAAGTTTTAGGCTAGATGTAGCTGTGGCCCATGCCATGTGAAACCCTTCTGAAATATCTGCTGGCATATTTCAGGAGTTAGTCTGGACAAAAGACAGATGCAGAGATAAGGCAGCTTCAATATGGCCACCTTTGGGAAAAACAGGTAATGGAAATGCCAGGCACAGTGCCAGCAGGTTTATGTGTCAGAGCAGTACCCTGTGCAGCGTCTATCTATGTTTTGCCTTTCTTGGACGGTGGGAGTATTTGGAAAGCCTAACCCAGATATTAGTGCCCTGGATTTGGACTCCTTGGAGATAAATTCATGCTCACAACAGTTTCTTTTTTTTAAATAAAGTTGATTAAAGTCACTTAACTTTTCCTGTGCCATAGGTCTTTCATTATAAAATGGGTACTATTCCCTTACTTGACATCTCTGTATCTCTCAAGACAGGTATCTATTACTGACTGAAAAGAGGAAGTCCTGTGAGCATCCACTTGTATAATGAGGCAGGTTATTTTTCAAGGTACAAATTTATCAAAAAGCTGCAACAGAGGGAATTCCATTCTCTTCTCTGGGGCAATTTTAGTAGCTGTTTCTTGTATTAAAATTAGAGTCCAAAAATAACTAACACTTCATTATGGATGATTAACCTGCTATAACTTTAAAAAAAAAAAGGCAGACAAGGCTTTACATAGAAATAATTGTAATTCAAAGTGGTGAAGTGGAAAACATTCTAAAGGAAAACTTGCCTCTCTGGGAGAAAACTCTTGTTCCCCTTACACTGCAATACCCCTTATGATTTCTAAGCATAAAACCAATGGGACTCTGTGTGCTGAATTATTCTTCTTTTCTCATTAAGTTTGAATTTTAATAGTGTTTTTTTCCTCCTGTTCTTTTATTGAGGGAATTATTTGGAGTTGAGAGTACATTTGGGATTCATTTGGGAGTACAAGCCCACCAAACCAGAAAAGTTTACAAGCTTTTCACAGGCACTTGTGAACAGGAGCCACCCAATATTGTGATACTCATAGTGACTGCAGCATCACGCAGGACAAGGATAAACTTTAAACCTCACAAAGCCATCAGCAATGGCAAAATCGTATTTCAGATCTACCTCAGAGAATCCATCTAGAGATTTCCAGCACCTCCCGAGTTTGAGCACAGTATGTAATGGAAGGTTAGAATGTATGCAGCTCACAATTGCCAGTGGCACAGTTGAGAGCCTCTGGGTAAGGATCAAGGGATAAACAAACAATGTGGATGTCATCATGGGATATACTATATACTTCCTAGTCAGGAAAATCATGGCAATTAATTATTTGAGGAACTACGGAACACTTCCAAGTCAACTGCCCTTGTACAGCTGGCACAGTGGGCCAGAAGACTCCTAATAAACCTAAATGAAAACTTTATGGAACAGGTCCTAACAAAACCAACTGAGAAGGGTGCCCTCCTTGATCTGCTGCTTGTCCACAGAGTGGAGATTGAAAGCTGTCTTGGCCACAGCAACCACATAATGATCAAGTTTAAAGTGTCTGTTGACAAGAGGAAAAGTGCTAGCAAAACTTCAACTCTGGACATAAATACAACAGATTTCAGGCTGCTCAGAGAACTAACGATTAAGACCCTCTGGAAAAATGTTTTTGTCGGGTCCATCAATGTGGGTCACTTTTTAAATATCAACACTTAAGAGCACAGGAGCAGCAACTCCAAAGTGTCAGAAGCCAAGCAAGTGAAGCTTGGAGCTGAACAGGAGGATCTTCTCTTGGAAATAAGGCAAAAAAGGAAGGTGTATGTCCAGTGGGAGCAAAGTCAGAGGAAGATGCTGCTTGCCACTGAAGGGAGAAAATTTGTACAGCCAAAGCTGAACTGGAGTTGAAGCTGGCCATAAATGTGGGGGACAATAAAATGAGTTTTTCAAAATTCATTAATGGCAAAAGGCTGTGTAAAAATAACATTCTCTTATTACTGGATTAGAATGGTCACCTCACAAACAGGGACAGAGATGAGGCAGAGATTTTTAAAACATTCTTTGCCTCTTACTTCAACACAGATGACAGACCAAGAGGGTTTCAGTGCCCTGAGCTGGAGGACCATGACTGGCAATGATCAACTCCTGGGTAACCCTGAGCTTGTGTAGGATCTGCTGCTCCAGCTGGATCCCTACAAATCTTTGAAACCTGATGGGATTAATCCTAGAATATTCAAAGACCAGGCTGATATAATTGCAAAACCTCTTTCAATGATTTTTGAGAAGTCCTGGGAATCTGGAGAGGTCCCAGCTGACTGGAAGCTCGAAAACATTGTCCTGATTTTCAAGAAGGGCAAGAAGAAGGATCCCAGAAACTACAGGTCTGTCCATCTCACTTCAGTTCCTGGTAAAGCTATGGAGAAAATTATCATGAGATATATTGAAAAACACATGGGGAACAACACAGTCATTGCTCACAGCCAGCACAGCTTCATGAGAGAAAAGTCCAGCTTATCGAACCTGATTTCCTTTTATGACAATGTAACCACCCTAGCTGATCACAGGAAGACAGTTAAAGCAACAGTTTTGGATTTCAGTAAAGATTTTGATAATTTCTCCCATGGTATCTTTCTGGATAAAATGACCAGCTTAGAGCTGGATAAAATACAGCATACTCTGTATTTGCCACTAAAGTGAGGCACAAACCCATTCTTTAAAGACTTAAGAGGAAGTTTCCATCAACAGTTCAGTATAAACTATTTATTTATTATAACTAAATACAGAACCCTTCTGAGCTTCAAATACACTGGCAACAAACCTCGATTGGCTGCAGGGATCTCAGTATACATTTGGGATGAATTTGGTTCTAGGGGTTTATAGCTTGAAGGAAAATCTAAAAGAACCAAGGGAAATCAAGAATATTGAATGAATTTCTGATGCATATGTATTCTTTTATTGAATTGTCTCCTCCAGGGTTTATTATGGATGCATAATTTTTTGTTCTAAAAAGTTGCTCAAGATTTATTTATTTTAAAGACAGAGCCATACCATGAAGGATTATAAAATGATCTTCTATATTATCCTGCTGTTGAGACAGAAAGTTCAGCCAAGATTATAAAATGATTAAGGAGTAGCCATCTCTACCCACTGAATTTGAAATGCTTTCGGCTTCAGTGGTTATGCGTGCCTCAGGCTATAAGATGTTCTGCCACATTCACATACATCTCACATCTCTCCTTGCAGACTTGTATTCTTGGGGGATGTTAGGAGATAACAGCAACCCAGCAACAAGTCCTACCAGTAGCAGCCAAAAATCTGCTGCTGACAGTTGCCATGACCAACTAATCAATCTCAAAATTAGGTCAGCTGTTTTTTTACCAACTAAACAAGACAATTACATCACTACAACAGAGAAAAACAGCCTGTCATCCTTTTATAAAAGACCATTAAAAATACATATATTTTAAATTTTATTTTTTCTTCTAAATAAATGTGCTCTTATACAAACACTTCAATGCATAGGTATGGAAATAAGAACGAAGGAAAATATATTACTCATAAATCTGGCTTGCTGAATTGATTTAAAAGTGCCAAAAATGAAATATGTGTCCTTAAGACAGAGTGTAATTAGCACCCAGTACTGAGAATGTTGCTGACACCAGATGTTATTCTCTTTAACATGGTTCATCATACCTAAGCTTTTCCCACTAACTTGCAAGGACCCTATTTAATTAATAACCCCATCTAAGCTGACTGAGCTTTTAATTAAGGCAAAACCAGAGCTTGCAAGTCATTGATCTAAGAAGGTATTCAATCAAACACATGTTACTGCTTTGGTGGCCTTTAGGGATTATTGTCTCCAAGTTGTTACTTAGGAGAACAGAGACAGATTTTGGCTGTGACTAGTAGATGCTGCAATAATATAAATAAAATAACCACAAATTACTTTCAAAATCATCAATAAGGCCTAGATAGCCTAATAATTTTACTGCATCCACTATGATGTAGAAACTAGCTGCTCATGATTTGGATAGGTGCACTCTTTCCTGGGTGAAAACCTTGCTGGAAGGATGGGACCAGAGAGGGTGGTGAGTGGAGTTAAAACCAGTTGGTGGCAAGCCACTAATGGTATTCCCCAGGGCTCAGTACTGGGGCTGGTCCTGTTTAACATCTTCATTGATAATTTGGATGAAAACTCAGTAAGTTTTCAACTGGCAGCAAGTTAGGTGGGAGTGTTGATCTGCTGGAGGGTAGGAACACTCAGCAGAAGGATCTGGACAGTCTGGATCCATGGGCTGAGGAAAATTGTTTAAGATTCAATGAGGTGAAGTGCTGGGTCCTGTCTTCTGTCACAACAACCCCAGGCAGGCTGGGCACAGAGTGTCTGGAAAGCTGCCCTGCAGAAAGGGGCTTGTGGGTCCTGGCTGAGCTTTGGCTGAACATGACCCAGCAATGTGCCCAGGTGGCCAAGAAGGCCCATGGCATCCTGGCCTGTATCAAGAACAGGGTGACTAGCAGGACTGGGGAAGTGATTGTCCCTCCGTACTTGGCACTGGTGAGGCCACACCTTAAATCCTGTATGGTTTTGGGCCCTTCACTACAAAAAGGATACTGAAGTTCTGGAGCATGTCCAGAGAAGGGAAATGGAGCTGGTGAATGGTCTAGAAAATAAGTCCTGTGAGGAATGGATGAGGGAATATGGGTTGTCTAGCCTGGAGAAAAGGAGGCACAGGAGGGACCTCATTTGTCTCTACAAATATCTGAAAGGAGACTGTAGTGAGATGGGATCAGTCTCTTCTGTCATGTCTCAAGTGAAAGGATGAGACAAAATGGCCTTAAGTTGCACATGGGGAGGTTCAGATTAGATATTAGGGAAAAAATTCACTGAAAGAGTGGTTAGGCACTGGAATCAGTTGCCCAGGGAGTTGATGAAGTCACAGTCTCTGGAAGTGTTCAAGAGGTGTCTGGGTGGGGCACTTGGGGATATGTTTTAGGGGTGATTATGGTGGTGCTGGGTTGATGGTTGGAATAGATGATCTTGAAGGCCTCTTCCAAACTTGATGATTCTCTGATTCTGTGATTCTCTGTTTTATCTTTTATCACTGCTGTAGACTCTTGAATATTCTTTTTTTTTGTGTCCAGACTTCACCTCTCTTGCCCAGAATCTACCTGGACTGCAGCAGTGCTTCCATGCCTGTTTTCACATTATCTGCCTGGCTAACAATCCTTTCTTCATTGATAATTCCTTCCCAGCTACATACTCCTTTTCTTCCTCCATCCTAGCACATAGTCCCTTCTCTATCATCAATGATTTTGCCAGTGTTCTCAGCTCTTTGTACCCATGTACTTTCTACAGCATGTTTGCAAGAGGGAGGGCTGAGTCAGAAGTCTTCCTTTTCAGTTTTTCCACCCAAACACAGGAAAGGCTAACTGTTAATAAAAGTATCTGCTTTCCATTTGAATGCCCTGAGCAGCATCTATGTAGCACAGTATGCACTAGTCCAGATAAGAGTGAAGAACATCTTGTTAACTTAGTGGAGGGCATCTTAATTGAATCTAAAAATTTATGAAGAGTATGTTTTAAAATTAGTAATTTGACCAAATATGATTAGCTTTAAAGCCATGATTCACATTTCTGAATTCTAAAAATCATCTACCTATCATTTATCAAGGCCCTGTTGCTTGAAGGCATCAGAATTTTAAAAAGAAATGGGAATATTCTCTGCCAAGATCATGGCTTGACCATATAATTGAATAAGCCTTGTAATAAATATAGAAATTAAACAGCTCCTTTGTCTGCCAATACTTTATTATTTATCACAGATTAACAGATGCTATAAATCCCGTGTACACTTCTAGGACTATCATTCACCCCTTTTAGAAACAGCATGTGCTCATCCCTGCATTCATGAGTACAGTGTATGTGCTGGCCTAGTATCTCTGCTAATAATGGGGGGGGAAAAATAAATATTAGTCCTTTACAGAATAACACCTTAGAAGGAAAACATTACCAAAAAAAAATGTTGACTGAGCTTACATTTTGAATATTATACTATTTGTTCTCTGTCTCAAGAAAAGTTTAAAAAGCTAAGCATCTTGTATAACATGAACATGGGCTTAAAATAAAGCAATTAAACCAGATCCAAGCTCCTGCATGAAAGATAAATTAAAACCAGCTTCAAATTAAAGATTAATGACATACTGCTTGTTTTTGTGTGAATTTATATATCCCTTACACAGTCTAGCTCAGTTATTTTCGGCCTACCTTGAGTTTAATCAAGTGGTTTTGGTTTTGCCTCAATGCTTACACTCCTCAAATGTTGTACAACAATTCATAATCCTGATATAACCTAAGATAACACTAAGAACTCATACCATGTCAAACCTGATGTACCTGATAACATTTCCCATTGAATGAGAATCCCTCATGCCACAGAAATTTAACTAAGTCCATGAAGCATATAAATTATTCTAACAGAAAATAAGACAAAAAGATGAGAGATGATGGAGAGAAGGTACAGTCCACATAAGATAAGAGACAGATTTTGATGTCCATCCTGGAGATTTAATATGGGTATCACTTTGCTAACAAAGCCATTTCCATTGCATACTAGGAATAGAGGAAATTGCAAAGGCCCTTAGTTGTATACTGAAAAATGTAGTGTAATAATTACTAAGTAATTATATCACAAATCTGTACTTTTCTCTTTAGATCAGTTCCTAAATGCAGTTTTGCCACCTTTGCCTACCTTAATAGTTTTCAGTCCTCTCTAGGAAGAATATGAATTCTAATGAAACACTTAAAAAACCCCAATGAACAAATCATTGAGTTAATCTCTCTTGATAATACATGTGCTGAAAATCTTAATTCCTAATTTCAATTGACACACACAAAAATGAAATTTTATTTTCATTAAAACTAAAATAGCAGATGTGAGGTGTTTTTATTGAAATTGATGGCAAGCAATAAGTATTTAAAAGCGTCTAATGCTATATATGGTATGCAAGGTATGAGCAAACCATCCCCATAGGACTAAGCTGTGATGCTAGTTTACCAGTGATTGTTAGTGATTAAGGTTTTATTTTCTCCATTATATTAAAAAGTGAGACAGGAAATAGCAGCAGTAACACAACAGCTCAGACCTTATTATCATATTCTTTGTTCATAAAACCTACTGAATGTCATTGACAGTCATAAATATCCAGAGGCAAGTGTGAAAGTAGAAAGGGAAAAATCTTAACTTTCAAATTATCTAAAGAATACAGTAGAAGAAACAGTTCATTTAATTTTTGTTGGTTGTGTTCATGCTGAATGTTAAACTTTCCTATTAGGCAGACACCAAATCCCCTCATCAAAAAAAAAAAACTAAGATACATATTTGCACTAGGGTGTATGAATAAATCCATATAAAAATCAATCACAGAATCAATAATAGAATCATACAGCCCTAGCTTGAAAGAGATCGCAAGGAAATAAATAAAGCTCCACAAAAAAAAAAAAATGCAACAGTTTTACCAACATTATACAGAGACTTAAAAGTCTAATTTGAACCTCAGCATGTTTGGATACAGGATATATATTGATAAATAGAAATAATGATGCTAGAGAAAATGTAAGGTTACATTATAAAGGATTCATGTGTTGTAACAGCCCTCAAAATCTTCCCCGGGCATGACATACCTATTATTTTACCAAAATATTCACTACTATCTAAACTTAAATTTTCTTACATTTTAAGATACAGAAAATCAACTCTGATGCTTTGAACCTCATGTAACCATCAGGTTATTGTCTGTTCTGGGTATATTACATAAGCTGAAGGCTATAGATATACTTGAGCAGTACCATATTGCTTTGAAAAAATCAAGACTTAAAATGTGAAGGAGCAGAGCTCCACTTTCTCGCTAAAGATGTGACAAATGTGGTAGGGGAAAAAAAAGTATAAAACAAAGCATTTATAAGAGTGTGTGGAATAAATAAAACCATCTCAATTCCACTTCGTTTTTATGTAAAGCTTTTATTTCAGGGTGATATAATCAAGATGACAGAGTTGGCTAGTGGCAGGGTTCTGAAAGAACTCCAGATTCCTGATTTCCACTCGATTTCCTCCATGTTGAAACACATCGCGTCTTCTTCGGAAGAGTAATTGTATCATGGGGAAGCAGAACTCCAGAGGCAGAACTTTCTGTCATTTCAGCAAGATGCTTCACACCTCACATTTTGATGAGCAGATCAGCATAAAGAAACATGGATTGAACATAAAATACATGCCAGCTCATTCTTTCCTACCTAGAAATATGTTCTAATAAATTACCCATATTGGAAGTGAGGGTTTACTGAAATGAAGTGTAAAATACAAACAGATCCCCATGTCTGTGGAAAATTGAATCCTTACTGTTTTATTCCATAATGGCCATAAAAATACTTTCAAGAATCTTTAGAAACATATTTTAAATTATTCCCTTAAGCCTACTCAGATCTGCCTTATGATGAATGTGGGAGGTTGAGTGAGAGCAGTTTATACGCCAAGGAGCAGGAGAAACAAAATGACAAAGGACAGATTTAATAATAGGAAAGAGGGTGTTAGTTACACATTTTTATGGTTTCTTTTTCCCTAAGTATGTCTCATGGCTCTGTTCTTATTCTCTTACACTACAGCCAAACACACATTTTTGCAATGAAAGGAGACTACTGGTTATAATTTGTATTGTCTTTTGTATCTTTTCTGGTGTTTTTATCTCTCGAAATGTCAGTTTCAGGCAAAGCACTTTGCTAATCACAGTATTTTTAAGATGTTTTTCGTCTGAGTTCTACAACTGGATAAATTCAATAACTGTAGTAAAAAATATCATTATCTTGATGCCTTGGGCATCAAGGTTAATTTTGCTGCCTATATCCTAGAAGTTTTGTATTCCCCTAAATACTTTAAACTTACAAGGAACAAGAAGATATTTCCTTGGTCAATATAATTTTCAAAAACATGCTTGTCTTCATTGAATACTTCTACCTATGGAATTATTTCAAATTAAATTGAAGTACAGATTTTTATAGACTCTGTAACAGTTCTTCAAAAAGCACTTAAAAGATGACAATTATTTAAAACAAGTAATAAACAATTGACTGAGCAAGTGTGCTCAAGTGTTTATATTAGCACAGGTTGATGGTTCCAACACACCTTCTCAAAACACCACAGCTGCCTGTCAGGACAGCTATGATCTAGGAAAAGACCAGAACTTCAGAAAACCTACACCAAGGGTACATCTCACATGCAGCCAGAATCACAGAGGTAAACATCATGACATCTGAGGGATGTTGTATTAGCCAGCTCAGAATCCAGCCTCATTGACTGCTGTCCAACGGGGATAACACACAGACCTTTTCATACCACTGAGCATTAATTAGGCTGCTACCAGTCTTCTTTGTGCTACCAGCTATAAATATTAATAGCATTGTATGTTTTATTCATTTCTCTAAGTGGCAACTTTAGGATTCTTCCCATTTTACACAGGCCTCTAAAATATGTCACACCAAAATGTTCTAAATTTAAAAAATAAAAAAAAATATCAAGGTAAAATGATTTCTACCTTTATCATGAAGGCAAAAGGGAGTCACATGTTGCTGCCACTGCACTGGTAACTGCACTCTGTCTTCTGAGAGAAGATTCCTGCTGTTTAACTGCTACACGTTCTTCACATCCCTTTGTTCACCACATAAAGACCAGGTTACCTTTTTGATTTTCAATGCAATTACTCTCCAGTCAGTCTCAATTTCCCCAACACTGCCTCAATTCTGCATGGTCCTTTTTAATTCAGAGACACAGATTGCATACAGATTGTATGTGCCTTTCATTACTGTGAGACAATCACATAGTGGCCAATATTACAGACTATAATCAGAACAAAGCAACTTATGCCCTCTCACTTTAATATAGTAATTCCTACTCACAAAAATAACATTCATGTCTGATGTCTGCTTTGCACCTCTAGGATTGAATTCTTCTGATAACAGGTCATTTACCTACCTAAAATGCTTTCTTTGCATGGCACAAGACATCAACTCCAGATCATGCTCTCTTCAGTGATTGCTAAAAAAGTTTAAAACAGTAAGCTGAACTTTAAATATATACTTCTTGAATGCCTAAGATGGAAGCAATGGATTCCATTCAAGCTGTCTGAATGTACATTTCTGTAACAGAAGGTTGCACTGGAGAACTGATATTTTATTTTTGTTTCAACTGTACTCATAGGTCATAGATTTTGAGCAAATTCCTTTTATTTTGCTTCATGTTTTCTTTTGAAGATAAACTCATTTAAAGACTTAGGCTTGACAGAACAGAAATCTGCAGCTCCCTCTACAGGAGAATTGAACTGCAGAGTAACAGGAGATAGCAGAAAAAGAGAGACATTATCTCCAAAGCTAATTTTGGATATGCTTAGGTAAGCCAAAAAATCAAGACAATAAGGAAGGGTAGAAACACTTGAAGATTCCTCAATCTAGACACCTTATGCTTCTGTGATGAGAATGTTATTCAGAACATGGTAACTCCGTGGCAGTTCTCTCAGAGGTGTTTCTAAAATAACATGAACTATTTCATGTGGTTTAAATATAGGAAAATACCCTCATATAAAAGGGTTATATTTCATACAATCTTTAATGGAAAGACTTCAACTGTGAAGTCTCATAAAAACTAAACAAGGAGAAATTACTCCAGAAAAAGTTGCTAAGATTTTGTGTTGGAATAAAAAGAGATAAGGAAAACTGTGAGCAGCTGCTTGTGACACTGAAGTCAGAAAATAATCCAATTCTCCTCAAACATTGACTAAATTTGCAGAAGTCAATGGCATTACTCACATCATTACTCACCTCTACATGACTAAGACAATGCAAATCCACCCCAGACAATGGGTATAATCAATGGTATAATTCTACTTGTGCTTCACACTTCCTAAGTGAAATGTCATCCCTTTTTCCTGGGAAAATCTTTCCCTTACCAAAGCAGCTCTATAAATTGGTGCCCATCCAAATTTTAAAGCCTATAGACAGATAATGCTGAAACAAATCCAAGGAAGACAGAAATATCAGTTTGTTATAGACTTAGAACAATTCTCACCCCAAATTTTCAATGAAAACATGCAAACAAACAAACAAAACCAAACAAAACCAAACAAAAATATGCTAACAAAAGAAACAAAAAACCCAAACACCAAACAAACCAACAATCAAAACCAAACCCTTCAAAAAACCCCAAAAAACAAACAAAAAAATACTCCAAAAAATAAAAAAAAAACAAAACCAAAAAGCACAATAAACCCCAGCACAGCCAAGAAACAGCAACCAAATTGTTTCTCATTCTGAGATATGTGTAGATACTAAGAAAATAAATTCTTCATTTCTGAAATTTCCATCATTATAGACTAAAGGAGAATGCTCAGGCTCATGCTATGGCTTATAGAAAGAAAACAGATCTTCCCAAAATCCTGTTTTAGGTACTATTTGGTAGGATTAGCTGGAAATGTGGCAGCATTATTGCAGAGAGAGATGCACAGTTTATTCTGCCTTTGTTTACTAGATTCCCTGTGAAGCAAAAATTGGCACAAGGAAGACACATTGCTCTGATAATTTTAATTAAAGTTTGTAATGCATCAGTGGATACCTAAACCCAAATATCAAGCTCATCAGCTGTTCTGCCACTACTCCTTCCCCTGAAACACACACAGCATATGAAATGGAAAGAGCTTAAGATTTAGCCATAAACCTTCATCGGCTATAGAGCTGATTTCAGCTTTTTTTTTATGGGTTAGAGCATATTCAGGAGCCCCTCTGTCATATGCTATTGGAAGTAGAAAAGGTTAGGCTCAATCTGCCTGGGAGTCCCTTCAAATATACATGATGGGAAGAGAACTTTCCCAGAGCCAAGTACTTTATTCCTGTCTCCTGGCAACTGACATAGAATTTCCTTGAATAAATGACTAATCAAATTGTACACAGAAACTCCTGCTTGGCAAAACATTTTATAAAGAGCAGACATATCTAAATGTCATAGCAAATGTTGCCGTAATCACAAGTGGTTTATGGTTAATGCCATGAGCAGTGCCAGAACCTCAGGATTTATGAAAGATAACACACAAGCTCAGGATTATATATCTTTCTCACTTTTCGTATGTTCCTCCTTAACTCCACATGTTTTTCACATCCCTTAAACTTGAAGGCATGCTACCCGTTCCCTGATGCCAGTCTCTCAGCTTGCCAAATGAAAAATGCATGTTTTATTCATTCTCTTGGGTTGCAACCACCAGGACACTGTGTGCCACCCCAGTCTCTGTGAATGAGCATGCAAAATCAGCTCCTAATGGTTACATTTGTAATGTCTATATAATATGCATGCACATGTGCACTATCCTCTCTTTCCCATCAGGATTTATTCCATAGATGGTCCAGCTGCAGGCTGGGAACAAGAAACAACTGAGAACTTATTTACGGAAAAAAAAAATTTATATGAAAGAAAACAAGTAGGAATTCCTCTTCCCTGTACATCTAAATCCATAAAACACTGGAAAGAACATAGAAAAAAATACAAACTAAATGCTGAAGATTTTTTTTAACATCAAAAATAATAATTTGTTTTTCCTTAAAACAATTAGGCATATTCCTGCCAACATAATAAAACCTGGTACATCACTAGTACCAAAAACAAGGGTTCCATAATGCTTTACACAGAAGTTGAAACTGTGAATAAGGTCAATATAAAAGTGTAAACTTTTACATTTCCACTCTGCTCTTTTCCTTATAGACTAGCCATTAAAGCCAATGTCATCTTTTTGATACCCTGTGATTTTCCAGCACTGTGCCTGTCTGTGATTGTGTTATGAATGCGTGTTTGAGATCTTAAAAAATCATCAGCAATGCTATCAGCAAAAGCCAGATTTAATATTAGGCAGTCACAGGACAAGGTTTTTTTGGAAAAATTCACTTTACTCTTTACAGGACAGTTAAGGCACACCAAGGAAAAATCAGCAACAACAAAAACAACAAGAATCCAACAATCAAAACAGAAATGAATTGGGAACTATTTAGAGTGTGTGTATGTGTGTGTATGTGTATGTATGTTTAGGTGCATGTGACAAAAGGACAAGGGCAAGGATAAAAAGGAATACAGCCTTAAAGTTTACCAGCACTCAAACTTAACAGTACTTTAACATAGGTTATACCTTGAATCTGACAATTTAACAAAGGAACAACGCGTATACCTAACTTAACTTAACCCTAATTTATAACTTAACAATTTAACAGAGAAATAACACTTAACAGCATTTAACCTAACTTAAAACTTCAAAGTTATGTTTAGCAACTTAGCAAACGAACAACATTTAGCAGCATTCAAGTAAAGTCATAAGTCACAAGCTTACAGACCTAACTTACTTTGACATCTAAGGTACTCAAACATCTAATAAAGCAGCATTTCTCCCAGATTTGCTACAGTATATGCACAAGTTTATGCATCCAGACATAAAGAGTCAGCGCAAGCAAGGTACCTGTGAAAAATTCCCCCCAGAGGTCAGCAAAATACTCACTTTGGATGCCTTTGCATCTCCCAGTGGGCAAAGGGTTGGGTCTCGAGGAGTGAGGGTATCAGCCCAGGAATCATCATCATTCAGGGATCCTCCAAGTACAGCAAACATGGGGGCTGGTGGCTCGGAGAGGCCCCACTCAGAGGAAGGCTGCTGGCCACAGCCCACTGTGGCCCAGGAGAGCTCAAGGCTCTCATTTTGGACAGCTGCTTGTAGGGTCTCAAGGGAGTGGGCTTTGGTCATCACAACGTTTCATCCTGGCTGCAATAGGGGTCTGCTCCTTTGGAAGTGTGAGAACAGGGATGTTATGGCATTCAGGGAAGAAAAGTACTTTCCAAGGCTGTTTACATGGAAAACAGGAGCTCGTTAGCAATTCATGGGAGCAGACAGTATTTCTGATAATCTTGGGAAGAGCTGAGCCCAGGTGCTGTTTTTCAGTGCCGAGGCCTCACAACCATTTCTCAGATCTGCAGCCTGGAAAGGGTGTGGAGGGGAATATACCACGACCAATTGTTCCTTCAAAACAAAAAAACTACTATTTAATAATAATGTGAAATAGATGCAGATATAAAATGTGACTGTAAGACAAATACACTGGTTTTAGTTGTTTAAAACTTAGCCAGCCATTATGCAATCATTCAAAAACTTTTCATTCTTTTTGTCTACCAGATCAAGTTTTGGAGTGAATAACTCTACATAAACAGCCAAGCCCTTCTGCAAACAAGGAAAGATATTGGTGTTGTTCAGACCAAGAAGCATGCAAATCTTTGAGAGTTCAAGTACCTCCACCATCTGGGAAAGAAACAAAATACTTGACAGAGCATTTCCCCTTGCTTCAGAAATGTTTTAGCATCCCTTGAGATTTTCCCTAAATCTGAGCATCTGAAGATTTTTTCCTGTGCAGTTTTACAGAACAGCATATCCATGCTGAGCACGTTCCATCTCAGGAGAGTCAGGAATTCCTCAGACAGTCAGGAACTGTTCCTCCCCACCACTGCTCTCCACCCTCCAAGGAATGATCTGATTCTGCATTCAGGAAATGAGAGAAAGGAGGGTGCCTGGGGATTGCAACAGACCCAAAGGGTGTATATAACACAATTCATATGCAAAAGGCTATAGAGAAGGTTGCACTGCTAATATTAATGTCAGCATTTGACTACTTAAGCATAACATTCTGTCATTTGTATGTAATTTTCTGTAAAATAAAATACAAAGATCCTTTATTTTCTCTCATTTTTATCTCAGGCTGCTGCTGCTATGTATTTGTAGTTGTTTCAGAGGGACGACTCTTCAGTTACTTCTCCTAGGAAACCTTGTCATAGACTAAGAAACCTTGTTTTAAGTCGGGGTTTTTTCTCTTGCTGTGCATTTTTATTTTTTTTTCTTTCCTTTTTCATCCCTTTAATGGGGTTGACCCTGGCTGGATGCCAGGAACTATTCCATCACTTCACTCCTCAGCTGAACTTGGAGAGCAAATATAAGGTCAAGATCAAAACAGGGAGAGATCACTGTCCTGTTACCCTCATGGGCAGAACAAACTCAGGAAAATTAACTGAATTTATTACCAATCAAATCAGAGTAGGGTAACAAGAAATAAAGCCAAATCCTAAAAACATCTTTCCCCCCCACTCATCACTCTCTCCAGAGTCAACTTCACTAATTATTCTCTCTCTCTCTCTCTTCCCCTGCAGAGGCACAGGGGGACTGGTAATAGGTGCTGTAATCAGTTCATCACATGTTGTCTCTGCTGCTCTTTCCTCCTCAGCAGGAGAACTCTCACACTCTTCTCTGCTCCAGCATGAAGTACATCCCACAGAATCACAGAATATTCTGAGCTGGAGGAGACCTACAAGGATCGTGAAGCCCAGCTCTTAAGTGAATGGCCCATACAGAGAGTCCTCCATGAATATGCTTCTCCAACATGAGTCTTTCCCATGAGCTGTGGTTCTGTAGGAGCTGTTCCAGGGTGGGTCCCTTCTCATGGGGAAGGGACTTCTCATCCTTCAGGAACAGGCTGCTCCAGCATAGGTCTCCCATAAGATCACAAGCCCTCCTGTCTCCATGGGTCCACAGGTTCTTCAGGGAACTGCTCCAGCTCAGCCTTCCAACAGGGTCACAGCATCCTCCAGGCATGCTCTGGCGTGGGGTCTATTCCACCTCGGATCTGCTAGGGCTGCAGGAGCACAGCTGCTCCACCATGGTCTTTCCCAGGAGCTGCAGGGGAATCTGTTTCCAAGTATGGAGAACCTCCTACCCCTCCTTCTTCACTGTTCTTGGGGTCTGCAGGGCTGTGGCTCTCACATGTTCCCACTCCTCTTTCTGACTCTGGTTGCTGTTGTGCAGCAGTTTCCTCCCTCTCCCTGTCCTTCTGCTACCAAAACCTTGCTATTCAAACCAAATAAAATCCCTGTGAATGCATGTCTATTGAAAGCTGCAGAGCACTTGAGCCAGAGTAGCCAGAGAGTTCCTGGTGGAGTGGGCACAATATAAAACCAAAAGCAAAGACCTCTACCTAAAGAACATCCAGGAACATTCTGTGGGAGTTTTTGTTTGTGGGAACAAAGCAGAAGAGAAGTGCAGGAGAGGTCACTGTGTAAAATCACTGGTTGTACACACTTGCAGTGTGGGTGGACCTCAGCACCTCATTAGCTGCTCAAACTCAATGCAGGGCAGATTACAGTCTGACAGCAGCTGTCAAGCTTAATTCAGCCAGCAAACCACTGCTAGAAAACAGACACCTTGCTCAGTGGTTTCCTCAGCTCCCAGCTCAGTTCCACTTGGTGGATCATTGTGTTGCTTTAAATAATGAATCTGATTTTTTCATGCCTGATCTATTGATTAAATTTTGGGTTTCAAGTTTGAGCAGATCTTCCTGTGTTTCACGAGGTCTTATTTATGTTTTCTTCCAAGGCAAAAATGTATTGTAAGGCTGGTTTATTTGCAAGGCAATGTTTAACAAAACAGTATGAGATGTAGCTGATTAAAAACGCAGCCAACAATAAAGTGATTATCTTTCAGCACAGTGTGTGGTGCCATATGGTGACTGAGCAAGTGGGAAGAACTAATGCTTGATATGCAGATCTAGTGATTTACGGTTACTGACTTCCTGTAGAAAATTACTTCTTCTTTCATAAAAAACTAATTATCTTAAAAAGTACATGTTTGCAGAGAAAATTTATATTGATAAAGTTGCCAGTGCAGTATTCAAGGGAATTAATGATCTATAAAAAGCTCAAGAGGTAGGTGTTTTTTTGAAACACCTGTCTCGATCTGTCCTGCTGACCCTGATCAGGAAATTAGCTTGAAATAACAGTGAGCAGTTGTTTTTAATGGTTCTTTTTATTGTTTATTATATTTATAAACCATGTATAATTGCACCAAATCAGGAAACATACACATGAGCAAAAATTATTCTTTTTTTTTTTTTTTAATTTCTACTAATGAAAATGAAGATTTTGTAAAAAAACCTCAGGGAGTTTTCTCTTCCTACAACAGAAAAATACCAAATAAAGGTAACAACCTGAGAAACAAAGAAGACTTAAAGCAGCAATCATATTTTCACAAGTTTCATGCAAGTTTTCATACAAAATTTTTCATTGTCTTTATAGAACCACGTTTATCCTTATTAAATTGATTCAAAACACCTCATCTCTCACTGTAGTATAAATCTGAAATAATGCTACTGTATTAATATATATAATTCTGAAAGGTAGACACCTTTACATTCAAGTGTCTTACTCCATAGATTAGATATAAACATGCCTTGTGCATAAGACATTAGATAATTTCTAATATGTAAAAAATCTGTCATGGAGGAAATCACAGTAGATGTTTTCACTATTCCTGTGTTTTCTGTTCAATCCTTTCTTCTATTATGTAGGTATCTAATGTCTTCTTTTTATCTCCTGAATGCAGTAGTATATAAGTGAATTCTTCCAGTCAGTCAATCTCATATGGAAAAAACAGGCTGAATCCCACAGAGGCTTGTAGTGGCTCAAAACATGTTCTTCATTTCCCTCTGAAGATGACAAGCGCAACTGTCCTGTCTTCATCCTCACAATTATTTATAGTCTCCTTTCTCTTTTTTTTTCCTTTCTCACAGTTATTCATATTTAATATTATTTATATGTAAATTTTATAAATTACAGTCTTCAAATTTTTTCTCTACCTTAATTCCTTTAAAGGCTCATTGCCTTGACAAAATAAAACTGTCTGTTCTTTCTTTATCCTTATTACTACCTTTTTTTTTTTCTCCAGGAAAATAGAATCATTATTTATCCCACAATTATATATTCTAGTTCTTACCCTTATCTTGTGCATATTTGAGTTTGGTGATCCTATGTGGTGGCTCTATTTTCTGTAATTTTTATAAGCTCAAATATGGAGTCAGCATAAAGAAGGAGTCATGCAAATAGATCCTTATGTTTACAACTGGCTGATGAAGGTCCAGTGCTGCTTTAATATTAGTGTAGAACAGTGTTAAAGCCTTACTGAAAATAGCAGTTGCAATGAACTTTTTACTCGAATTTAATTCAAATTTTAAACCAGTATTCAGTGGAATGAAGACTCAGGATATTCTAGCTGTTTATTCAACAACACAGTAACCCATATTGCTTGAGGGATATAATGGAGGAACGTTTTATTAACTAAAAAAATAAAAGATCTGGGGATTAGTCTCTTTCTTCTGCCTATATGCAAATCTTTAAGATCCACTGGGAAACAAACATGCATTAGCAGAATACCATAAATCACATCCATCTGTTTCTCTAGTAATTCACTCACGAAATTGCAATAAAATGTGTAGCTTAATACAAAAAATACGGTTTATTGTTTAGCTTTAACCATAAATTGCAAATATTTCCAGAATATTAAACTATATTCTGTCTATTATTCTGAATTTGGTCTTCTTCCTAACAAAACAACATAAAGAAGTTACCAGCTAACGCTACTTCAAAGGTTCTATGGTAACATGAATAATGTTGTGAAAGTAATATTACTATGGATAAACCCCTAAGAATTCTATAAAACAAGAAGACAAAGGAATAGAAAGTAGAGGGGAAATCTCAAATTTTTTTTGTTTGTTTATTTCTTGAGGGGTTAAAAAAATTAGAAAATCATAACGAACATAGTGATCTCAGAAGCCAGTGGGGGGAAGGCAGAAGGAGTATGAGTACAGGACATTAATGTACAGGAAACACAAAAGCTACAAGTTTACATGAAAGCGTGTTCCTTCCTCCTCTAGAATATCCTTTCCTCCCTGGCAAGTTTTGTTGCAGAACTGAAGGGGCCAACAAATCAGCAAGGACTGCAGCATCTCAATTCCATGGATTCCGTTGGAAGATGCAACAGCGTATCTTACAGAGACTGGAGGGTGTTTCTCTTAGACTGGGGTGGAGCAAAAGAAAGGATAGAGAGCATGGCATGGAACGGACCCTGAAAGAGGCTGACAAAGTCCTGGAGCAATTTAGCTTGGGAAAAATATCTGAAGATCATCTAGTCCAAGTGTTTGCAGGAAGAATGGTTTACCTCAAAGACAGGTGAGATTGCTTAGAGTCTTTGTCAAGTTAAGTTTTGAGTGTCACCAAGGAAAGAGATCTCATACTTCCCTGGAAGACCAGTTTTCATCTTTGTCCTCCCGTATATGCAATCTAAACTTCTGGTAGAGAAATTTAAAATATTGCTGGCAGCTGTCAAAACCAAATATGCTCAATGAGATGAGCACATTTTATTGTTTTATCACATTTTGATGTATTATTAAAACAAAAACTTGAGTAAAACTGAAACAGAGCCTAACACACTAGTAAGAGAGGATGGCTGAGCTTGTTTGATGGCTTCTTGTGAATTCCAGATCCTTATTATGTAGTCTACACAGTCTGGACTTCTTTGCTAAAATATTACATCAGTCAATCCAGAGGTGGTGTCCTGAGCCTGTGTCCTCTGTGTGAAAACATCACAGCCTCACAAACATGTGGACTGAATATAAAAAGGCAGAGAATTTAATTAATTTATCCGTTCTCAAATCCACGTATAATCTCACAGTGTAGATATTTTGATTTCAGTTAAATGTTAAGGTGAGGAAAAGAGTACATTATATCTTCTCAGATAAATGCTCCATGAGAATGGATCCACAGCCACATTGGAAATGCAGTCAATGCAAGGGATTCTTATATATCATAACCCTTTCTTACATGCATTTTCTGTCTGAGGGTATTTACTGATCTGAACACAGAAATTGTAGCATCTGCTGGTTTCTGAGCTTAGGAAAAGGCCTGTAATTTACAGCCGATTTACTTGGATCATTACAACTGCCTGTTGCTGTGTTTCAAAGTTCATGGAACACAGATCATTAGCTTAAATTAAAATTGCCTGTGCACATATAAAAAGCATAAAGGCTAACATGATTTTGCACAGCAATGAAGAATAGCATGCTTAAAATGTACCACACTTGACATATAGCAACATGATGTAACAGAAACAATCCAAAGGAGAAATAGAAAACAAAGATTCCTTTATTCAATTCTGATTTACATATAATTTTTACACAGATATATTTAAATTCCTTAAGCTATATTCTAAACAAGAGACTACTACTAAAACCGGATTTTGCATAATAAGATTTTCAGTAATTATAACTATTTTAGTCTTTTACCTCTGTTCTCATAGTTCTTGTCATTAAGAAAATTATTTAAGATTATAGTATACCATATTTGAGAAGAAGAGGTGATGTGATGTAGAGGAATACAAATTATGATGGGAAATTTAAAATAATTTTCACCTGCAGACTTTCAGAAAATGAGAAATTTTAATATAAAATCAGCAGCTACTTGTCATTCACAGAGATGAAAATGCACAATGGACAGTCTTATTTCAACACTGCTCAATAATAAATCAACAGCCCAGACATGACTCAGAGTCTGCTCATAAATCAGTCTTTTGACATGGAACAAGGAGACACAAGGAAAAGGAAGGCAGAAAAGAGAAAAGGAGATAAATAGCTGAACCATGCCTCAAGTGGCTTTCTGCTCTATTGTCTTAGACAATTACATGAAATATTAAATAGTGAAATTACTGACAAAAAGATATTAAACAAACATGCTGTAATGGACCAAGTTATTGAAATCAATAGTAGATTAGCTATAAATTGATGTATGACCATTGTAGATGCAACTTTGTTCCATAAGATACAACAATAGGCCTAGAGATGATTCCCATAACACTTACAATCCCAAAATTGGCAGTTTTGAGAACATAAAAGTATTTCTTATTCCCATCAATGGCAGTAGCAGAAAAAAAACCCAAACAAACAAACCAAAACAAAAAAAAAGCCCTGCAGATTAAATTGACATAACATTAGGAATTTACATGGGTCAAAACCATATGACACAGAAATCTCACATTACAGCTATAGTCAACACAATCAGCTCTGTCTGTTTACCACCAAGCAGACTGGTGTTTGATTTAGAGAACTCAATTATGGGTTTATTTTACATAGGACAAGCCCAGCCCTGTTGTGCTTAACTTTCAGTTGGAGGTGATGTTGGAGGGAGGTTGGCAGTGTGCTGTCCTCTGCCTGCCTCTGTTACATGCATATTTGAGGTGGCTCAGTTAAGCTCAGAGATGTGGCAGATCTCAGCTTAAAAAAAATATAGAGAGAGAGAGAGAGAGAAAGAGAAAGAGAGAGACAGAGAGGGGCATTTTCTATGTATAACAAAAAAGCCAATCTCCTATATATCCAGGACACTTTTACCTAACAAATAGCATTCATCCAAATAAATTCAGTTGATGAAACTGAGACAAAGGTCTGCCACATCAACCTGTGTAATGCAAGCCTGCAAATAAAATGAAGCAGGAATTGATATTGTGATTTCTTTGACTGTTAGCATTCAGCAGTTGCTAATTTAGTAGCAAGCCAGCACCAAAGCCTATCCAGCTGTATGGTATTTTATAGATGAAAATGGGGCTGAGTTGCAAGGTAAATAGCTGTTTAAGAATCTTAGGAACCTTGTTCTGCATCTTAAATGCATTTTCAGTGTCATACTAAGAAAAAATGTGAAGAGAAGTAAGAGAGGACAAGTTCCAGTAGCATAAAATTGAAACTGGTAATAATATTTTTTAATATGTCAAGCTGAAGGAATAGGAGATTTTGGAGAATTTGGGAGTATTTTGGGGTGGTATAAATACCACTGTTAAATATATATGTTCTGACTCTGTTTTCTCGTTGTGACTAAATAATGGTGGCAAATTAAGTGTTAAAAATTTGAGGAGAAAGAGATAGCAGTAAAAAAAAAGGTATGATGGGCTCAACTAAGGATTCAGAAGCAACACAAATGAAATAATTTAAGTTTACTTTAGGAATTATGATTTTAACTGCTTTGTTAAGCCTCTGAGCATGGCCAGGATAAACAAAAAGCTTCAAATTTAGATTTAATTGGGAACTCATTAAACTGTTGTGTAGCAGATTCTGTTGCTTGTGAAGTGCTTAATTTAACATCACATTTCTCAGCCCAGTGTGAGCAGGAGGGATTGGTTTGGCTGGCACACTGAGTGCAGACCTGCATCTAGCACTGATGGTCACAAACACTATGCCAGTGACATCAGATGGTAATTGGTGGAAAGAAAATCAGGCGCATTCTACTATGCTAAAATGTTTTCTTTTTGTGTGGGGTCTAATAGGCATGTTGCACCTATAGACAGAATTGGTGTATTTCTGTCTATTTTCCTTGGATACCAGCATTTTTCTGTAAATCAAAGAAACTCATTGCGCTAGACAGATTCAGAGGTGATATAGTTCAAAAAAGATTTGCAGCTTCCAGTATCAAAGATTTATGGGGAGAAGTAACATCTCTTATTTTTCTACAAGAGCTTTTATGTCTCTTGCCAGAAAGGTGCAAGGGCCTGCAGAGATGAGCAGCTAAAGTTGCCTTTGTGCAGTGTGGGCAGTGACCCATGGGTGACAACAGTGACAATGGATCAGGGTCAGAGAACAAGTGGTCCATCAGTGCACTCTCTAATCCCAGCCCCTGAAACATGGTCCAGGGAACCAAATTTCACTCTCTTTAAGGAATTATCAACCTTTTAGCTGCAGCCCTGGACATATGCCTGTCCCAAATTCCCAGTGAAAGGAGAATTGCAAAAATGCACTGACCAGGAGGAGCAAACCACAGAGAGTTTACCATCTGGAATCTGCATTGGAGGATAACACACAAAACAGAAACAACAGGGAAGGGAAGACTGCAACATAAAAATCTAGTTCCAAGGAGCTTCTAAACTGAAACTTGCACTGTTTAATAAAATTAATTTTTTAAAGGACAACTGTAAATCAGCAGACACTCTGGAGAAAGTTCTGCTTTTCTCATTTCTCCTATCACAATCTGTTTTCTCTGGAAGACAGACTTCATAATTTGCCTGTATCCATGGTTGACACTTTTTTTTCTTCAGTTGCCTTCCCACCATCTATCATATGGACTGTTTTCCTTTATTATCAACACATTTCTCACTTACAATGAATGACATCTAACAGCCCAACCCAAAAGAAGTCAACCAGAAAACATAGGAAGATGCATTGAAATTATCTATCTTGACCAGATAGTGGTCATAAAAACACAACAGTCCAGCTTGTTGGCAGAGGCAAGAATTACTTTTTCTG
This sequence comes from Acridotheres tristis, assembly GCA_037013685.1. NCBI lineage: Eukaryota > Metazoa > Chordata > Aves > Passeriformes > Sturnidae > Acridotheres > Acridotheres tristis. The sequence goes on from CM072885.1 coordinate 9,257,630, forward strand.
GGTGGCTGAGTAATTTGGTTTCAGTTGCATATGTGGGGGGTTTCCAGAACTTATGGTTCTGGTGGTCAGCATGATGAGTCAACAGGAAGAGCAGACAAACGAGCAGGCAGCACTGCCACAGGTGAATGCAACACCTTGGTCCTGTGCCTGCAGCTCTCTGGCTGACTAGGAACTGCAGGTGCACCCTGCAGTGTCTGCGTTTGGCAGCTGGTCCATGTGCTGAGTGTCCTGGTGCTGACACAACTGACCCTGCAGAGTCTGCATGGGTGAACCACCAGGGAGAAGTGTCCATGCTGGCAAACCAAGAACGAGCCTGGAACTGGCAGCAAATGCCTGGAAATTCTTACAGGAATTAACTATTCAAGATAGGGAAAGCTTAGATCAAAATTAGAGGCTTTTTGTATTTTATCTCTGCTTGTCCCTTGTCCCAGTAGATTTTTTCCTGCTGAGGATCACATTGTAAAGAAATGGGGTGGCACTTGTCAGTATAGAATGGGTGTGAACAAAACTAAGTACTGTTTATGCAATTTTTATGTTGTCAAGAAGAAATAGCAGAAATGGATAGTTAAATTATTTATTAATTTTAGATTTTAGTATTAGTTTATCAATTACAATAAATAGAAAGTAGTGCATTAGATCTTTTAAAAACTGAAACGTTTGTTGGGTTGTCTTTTTTTTTTTCATTTGGCCTAAGATCCCATCTTGCTGTTTTCTCTATTTCCACATGTTGTTATTCCTCCGTGATAGTTCCTAGTACCTTAATCTTTCTAGGCCACTGAAACAAATATTTAAAAATTGACATAGACATAGTGTTACTCTTATCACTAAAAATTATTTCTGTCATCTAGATGACACATGACCCAAGAGCATTCTTGAAGTTTTAATACATTAATTTGCTTTATATTTTATTTTTCCAGTTGTCAAAATAAAAATAGGTTATCAAGCTAGAACTTAAAGACATATCAAGGTTGCCACATTGAATATTAAGGTTACTCTTTTGTGTGTGTGTGTTTTCTGGGTGATTTTCAGACTGACAGGGATGAGAAGTCACTTCGTTGAAATCATGAGACCTCTCACCTCCTTATCACAATGAAGATTCAGCAAGGTAGAAAAAGCAACTTTAAAAGGGTTAGAAATACAAAACAAAAAACCCACAAAAAAGCACTAACTCAACAGTTGACAGCAGGGTGAAGAACTTCTTCAGGTCAAATTGAATCTCTTCTTTTTGATGGGTAAAGGCATGAAAAAATTGTCAGTCTTATGCTAGCTTGGATAATATTATGATGCTATTTCTTGACAGAAAAGAGCTGGAAAAGTGTGACAGTCCATTGCAAATATTTTTTTTTTAAATCCAAATATTAGGAAAATAATGAACAGCTTACACAAATTAAGTTTTTTAATAAATGCAGCACTTCTAACAGTGAACTGTAGCATTGTTAGAATAATTAATTGAAGATAAAATTATTTCCTCAGAAATTAGTAGGATTCAGTTTAATGATTGCTCTATCAAAGGGCAGTTAAACATGAATCAGATCTAGGCTGGAAAGACTGTCTCTTCTAATGAGACTTCACAACTGTGGATGCTTCTGTAGATAATATCTAGAGATACTTAGTACAGATTCATTTGGTTTGACTTCCAGGTATGTCTAGATTTTTGTAGTTCAGATCTTCAGTTCACTCTGAAGACCAGGAGGGAACATTGATCTCAATTATTTACCTGAGCTTTAAGAACTGCCTTTTAGGACCTACCTACTGTGAGCAACATCCAGTGAAAGTACTCAAGAAGAGGAGCCTCGTTTGTTTTGTTTTTTTAATAATGGACCAAAGTCTTGAGGGGTTCTTAATGTTCTTAAATCAAATTGAAACATATTGATGCGGGGTTCCATTTGGCTGTGTTCTACTACTTCGAGTGGTCATTAGCAAGTGATTTGTACAATATAACAGACTTCTTGTATTAAGAGACTTTGTCAAACCTTTTGGGCTCATGTAATCTTCTTTTGAGTTATGTTAGGACATAGAGCTTGTAGTATTTCCTTCCTTTCAGCCAGATGACTAGCTTCAACATTCAAAGAGATGACAAAGTATTTCTGTAAAAATTTTATTTAATAATTTAACAATAGAGATAGAAACAGATGGATTTTGATCTTTATTAGTGATCTTGTTTACTTTTAAGATTTTCCCTGAGGTTCAACTTAAGAATACTTAAGAATTCCACAGTCAGATAAAGCTCTATTGTGTGACATTTGGCTGCTTATGTTACAGTTCAGAATGTTAATCAGCCTCTGCTTAATACACATTAATTCAGACTGTAAGGGGCACCAGACATATCTTCCCCTGCATAATAAAGGCTAGAATTAGCTGAGGAGTTAAGACTTCTCTGTTGAAAATATTGCCATTTCTTACACCAGTGACTTGATTAGGTCAATACATATGCAATATCTAGAAAGGATAATGAACTCCATGAACTTCAAGAAAGGGCCTTCTTTCCTGCTTGTCTTTGACTTTTAGCTATTTCACAGTAAGTCATACTGTACTGTAAATTAGCAATGAGGACTTGACTATTTTGTCTGTACTATCATATATATTAAAGTCTCATGGTAGCATTATTTAACATTTCTTTTGGAATTACATATAAAATAAGGAGATCTTTATTCCTTTAATTCAACACTGACAGTAAAGAAATGGGGATACATACAAAATCAGAGAGGAAAAGCCCACAAATATCATAATCCCAATGGAAAATGCAATTAAATATGAGTGCTTTTGCAAACCCTCCTCTATTTCCAGAAAAAGGAATTAGAAATCCCAAAGGGAAAGAAAGGCTGTGGGAGTAATTATTCATCACCCTACAAAATTCACAGCAGAAACACACTGCATACAGATTTCAAGCACAGAATGGCTTGGAGGGGACCTTAAAGATCATCTCATTCCAACTCCCTCCTTGCCATAGGCAGAGGCATCTTCCAGTACACCAAGCTGCTCAAAGCCTCATTCAAAGGGAGCTAAAATGAAGAACTCAACTTACTTGAACCCTACAAAAATTTTCTATGTCTTTTCTATCATATTTTAGCCTCTTACCGTTACTTTACATCTTGTTCATTATCATCAGCCATAACCCAGACAGCTCCTGGGTCGAGACTTCTAAAGTACTACACATACCAGCATTTATGGCACATACCAAACAATTACTTATATTTAAAAGAAAATATTATTAGAGTGATAATTTTTGCTGTCTCAATCAAACTATGTTTTATAGATCTGCAACTTTGGCTGAAATATTCAGCCATGAACTACACTCTTTTTTCACTACAATTATATTTAGTGAATCAACATAAAATAACCAGACAACATCTTGCAATGATTTAAAGAGCTTTTTGCAGTAGCTCTTCTATAAAATTTTAATGAGTACACACAAAGTGATAGACGTTAATGTATTCTATAAAAGGCGAACAAATCTGCAGGTAATTTTTGCAGAACTTCTACAGTTTATTAAAAACAATATTTTACTGATGCTTATGAAACTAAACAGCTCCAACATCCTGCCAATATTTTATTTGCTAATAGTTTTCAAAAGTTAATTTTTGAAAGGAATGGAAAGAGACAGAGAGAACAATTTAAATTCTATACATAGGCTTTCAGTTACAAAAGAATTAGAAGCATAGCTGAAGGAGCTGGGTACTGTCCATGTGCACTGTTGCTGCAGTTTAGCCCCAGCCCTGAATCCACATGTAAGTTGCTTCAACAACTGCAGGCTTGTCAACCCACTTGCATTTTTATCCATGCCTTCCAGCAAACAAAGGAATCTGAGAAGTGCACAACTGCAGTGCTACAATAACATCCAAACTTTCCTTACTGTTCAGATTCGTGGGTATTCATGAGATAACCGTAATAATAATATAAACAAAATAACACAAATAAACACACCAAAAAAACCTGAAAATCCAAACTCCCCTAGCCAAGTAAAAAAAAAAAGGAAAGTGAAACACAAAAAAACAAGAAAACCCCACCCTAACAAAAAAAACAAACAAACCCCAAGATAGACAAAAAAATATCGCAGAGCCCACAAAAAAAAAAAAAAAAAAAAAAAAAAAAAAAAAGCAAACAAAAACCCAGAACCCTAAATAACAGGGCAGGACCAAAACAGAGAAGGCTGAGAAGCAATTGAACCTACTTTAAATTATTTGTGAAATCTGTGGTAATTATGTCACCCATTAACACTCTTCTTCTTGTGCTCTTGGACATCCAAACAGTTCTTTAAGTTCTATTTTAACAATGGAAATGCTCCATGACAACCAGATGTATCTCAGAAAATGCAGAAGGGAGGGTCATATTTCTTACATACCTAAATATATTCAATGTCTTCATTCTTTTTTTCTTTTGTGGCCCAAATTCCCCAATTGTACTTTTGATATCTGCGCAGTTTTTGAGGCTGGAATACTGAGTTCCTCATGAGGCAGCCTTCCCAACCTTCCCAACCTTCCCAACTGCCTCCTTCTTTTCTTCTTTGGCAGAGCATCTTCCATCTTGGATGAAATGGATTTGAACTCCCACCATGACTGAAATGAATTTTAATTGGGGATGTATCCATACTTGACCTTGCAAGCCAGTTTTGTGTCTTTGCACTTAGCATTTCCTTAATAAATGAGACATAGCAAAGAATATGTGACTTATGTCTACCAGTGGCAACACAGTTATTTAGGAAAAGTATCAGATTTGCACTTACACGTCCAGCATTTTCTCTAGGCAACAAATCTACATAAAGATCTATTGTGGATGTAGAAGTTTGTCAGAGTGGGAGTATTCCTGCTGTGACGTTTAGACTCTCTGATACAAGCAGAAACCAAAGTGGTAAAGAAATCATGTTGCTCAGATTGTCGAGGATTTCATTCCCCTAGAACAGAGTGCAACATGCACTAACTAGGACAAATGACTTAATCTTCTCATCACTGCATGTTGTAAAATTACTTTTGGTTGAATGAACATAAAATGAGCTGTTCATACTCAACCACTAAGTTTCTTTTAAAGTGAAAAGGTACAGTTTACAGGCTACATTGTCTTGCTTCATTGATACACGATCAGGTCTATACTGGATCCTATGTAATATCCTAAAATTATAAATATATATATATAGGAATGCAAGTTTCTGTCTGTAAATATATATATTAGTTTCTTAATTCATAACATACACTATATTGTCAAGTGACACAAGGCATTTATTCTACTTCCTTTCAAAAGACAATTAAATTAAATAATTTTATCCTTAAACACAGTGCAATAGAGAGAACATGTTATCTGAAGAGAGTGCTTTTGACTAAGACAGGAAACAGGAAAACTTATGGCAGAGTTATACTTTGAATTAGAAAAACTAGAAAAAGGAATTAATTAGATTATTCAGGGCAAAGAACTCAGATGCCAGTTCTCTGATCATCATGCTGTGTTCTGATATGAATCCAAAAAATTGCCTTATTTCATCGTTGATATTTTATTCTGTTATGCTTAGCAGGAAGCCACTGCAGTCACTAAGGCAAGGTAGGTCATCTTCAGCTGTGTGCCAAATTCCATTCAAATAAGCTCAGAGTATTCTAGTGACCAGTAATCACTAACTTGTCATCCTCCTCTATCAAGCCTCCCTTTTCTCTAATATAGCCCAAATTCCAGAACTGAGTTTGATTTCAGAATGGTCATTTTGTTATTTCAGTTCTATTCAGGACATTTCATTTTGATTGTAACCTTTGGATTTTGGCACCAGCTCTGCATTGTCTTTCACTTAAACTTGTCTGAAATATAATAATTTGAACTTTTACATTTCAACTTTTTCTGAAGTCTTTTTTGAGGATGTCTTTTTTTGCCTTTAAAGTATACAAAATCATGTCAGATCTTTCTGTTATATCAATTCCAGCTTTAAGAAGATAACCTCATATGTAAAAAATTGTCATCAGCATATACACCAAAAATATGAACAGGACTCTTATTCTATGTGAGAAGTCTACCATTTCATTGTGTGCATGTTATACTGACATAAAGGGACTGTAACTAGTCTCATTCACAGAATCGCAGAATTATTAGGGTTGGAAGAGACCTCTGGAGATCCAAGGCAGGGTCGCCTAAAGCAAGTTACACAGGAATGCATCCAGGTGGGTTTGGAGTGTCTCCAGAGAGGGAAACCCCATGACCTTCCTGGGCAGCCTGTTCCAATGCTCTGCCTCACTCAGTGTAAGGAAGTTCTTCCCCATGTGCAGGTGGAATTTCTTGTGTTTATGGTCATCCTAAATCGCCCTGTTGCTGGGCACCACTGAAAAGAGGCTGACACAACCCTCTTGGCACCTGCCTTCGAGACATTTATGTGCACTAATGACATCTGTCTTCTCAGACTAAACAGGCTCAGCTCCCACAGCCTCTCCTCACAAGAGATGCTCCAGACCCCAAACATCTTTGAAATGGCCCTTCATTGAACCATTTCCTCATTTACCTCACCTGTCATGTACTGAGGAGCCCAGAATCAGACACAGCACTCCAGATGTGCCTCACTAGGGCCAAGTAGAGGATGAGGATCATTTCCCTCAACCTGCTGGCCACACTCTTCTTGATGCACTCTTCCTAATGCAGGATGTCCAGGATTCATGTTAGTTCAAACAGACATGAAACAAGTGAAATATTTAAAATTTTGATCCCTTACAAAATCTTTTCTCTTGACCCAAGGCCTTCAGAGTCACTAAGAAACTTTTTGCTTACCTTGAGGGACTATTGACTAGATTAATATAATTTAATTTTTAGGCTTTTTGCTTTTTTTTTTATTGGAAAGCACTGAGATAAAATGCTTATTGTCTGAAATGTGCTGGAATACCTAAAAGGAGGGGAGGTTTTTCATATTATCAAAATAGCTTCTTACTATATAAGGAATAAGCTCCTTACTACCTAATATGTGAGTTTCTTCTTTGGTTATTGATCTGTTTTAAATTAATATTATCAGAAAGGTACAGAATATGGGAATTCTAAAACTAATTTCTCCTCACTATGGCAAATTAGTTCTGGTGCAGTGGCAGCTTCAGTTATAAATTCTGCAATATTCTGGTCATGGTGTCACATCTAAAATTTTTGTAGATAACTAGCTTGTAACATCAGGAAAGTGATATTATAAACTTTGATTATTCCATTGGGCTTCCTTAGTTAATCCTCAACTACCCTCAGATCTGATCAAATTTAGATCACTTAATTTTAATTTTGTCTGACTATGGAGATACACACATATCACATACACATGTATACAGATCATAAATGCTCCCAAAGAACCTTTGAGTATTTTTATTTTTATAACTCATTAATAGGTACCAAGTAATGATCATTTCCAATCACTGGAAATGTGCTGGGATGAATCCAAATCAGATCATATCTCTTTAATTATCCAGTCTTCCAACGGAACGTTTTACTTCTTAAAAAGCAAAAGAGAATTTTCCTTTGCTGATAAAGCCAGTTTCATTCATTAGACAATAAATAGTTAATTAATTGGACAAAATGAAAAATTGGCTTGTTTTGAAAAAGTGGACAAAGCAAACACTGACTTACACACCTCTGGAAACTTCCTGTATACAGACTGTACATTTAATCTGGCTGCAGTCAGATCAACACTTACAGACATTTTTTTGACAGATTTATTTTTGGGCCCTTTTTTCCCTTCTAAGCGTACATTCCCAGAAAAATATGGTGTTCTTGACAATGAGTGTGTGTTGCCCAAGAACTAGGTGGAATTCTTTAACACAAAGTGAATTTCTTATTAATGCAAAACAAGGCTTTTCTGGTTTTTTTCGTGCTGCCTGAAACACCAAAACACTTCACGAATGGACAGCCTGGCACTTCTTGCAGGGTAAAGTCATTTAATTCCACTGAGCCCCTGATATATTGGTAATGTCAGGCTGTCATGTCATAGAACCTTTTCTCATGTGGAATGGCTTCCAGCAAGCATTTCTATTGCTTCTGGACAAACCCTGTGCAGTGCTCTGCCATGAATAGCTTCATGCATTCTGCACATTTATTTCCTGAATTATAGTTCATACACTGGCCAGATTCACATTTCATTTTGATAACTTTTTTTGGCCAAGGTTGAATTGCCAAGACTGCAAACATTGTTATATAGCCTTTATAAAAATGTTGAAGAGGTATGATTCAGTATTTTTATCTTTATTGACATAGGTTTTAATTCAAGTCGTTTACTGTATAGCACTTATGTCCATCTGATCTTCCATGACAATTTCAATACATAAAACATTTTAATACATTGGTTTATTTTTCAGCATGCATAAATCTGCATCTGAAATAGTGAGATATGCAGAAAGATGTACTAGATGAGTGCTCATTAGAGCACATCTGCTTTGCTTCTGAGGAGGGCAGCAGTCTCAGGCAGGTTGTTTCATGTTTGTTTACAGAAGAATGTTCTCTTTCTGGGCACTTCAACAATATGAAATACACAATTCAACACATTGAGGTCAGTGATATTCTTTCAACCCTGGAAGCAGGAAAAAAAGCGGTTTTTTGGCATGGGAGGAAAAAGAAACAAACAGCAAATTGGTCTCCCTAGTTTGTGTCTTTTTACAAGAGAGAGCAATTGTGTTAGGGAACAGGTTAGTTCTGCAAGGCTTTAATAACAGTCATCATAACCTCTTGCCTTACTCATCATAACCTCTTTCCCCCTCTCTATAACAGTATTCAATGAGCGTTGCTGTGTGGAACATCATTGCTTGAGCACAGTATGAGAGGAGCACTGAAAAAATGCATAAATACTGCACTTTGCAAGACTTTGTAAAGACTTTTCAGAGGGTCATGGAATTGCATAAGTTGGAAAAGACCTTTAAGTTCATCAAGTCTAACCCAATACTGCCACGCCCACCACTAAACCATGTCTCTAAGACTACATGTCTTTTAAATATCTCCAGGGGTGGTGAATCAACCACTTCCCTGGACAGCCTGTCCCAATGCTTGACCACTCTTTCCATGAAGAATTTTTTCCTAACTCTTATTTCCTAATATTCAATTTATGACTCCCTTTGAGCAACTTGGGGCCATTTCCTTTTATCCTATTGCTTGTTGCTTGGAAGAAGAGACTAAGCCCCACCTCCTATAACTTCCTTTCAGGTAGTGATAAGGTCCCTCCTGAGTCTCCTTTTCTCCAGGTTAAACAGCTCCAGCTGTCCCAGTTGCTCCTCATTCGACTTCATCATCCTCCATAACAAGACCTCCTCATCCAAACCCTTCCCCAGCTCTGTTCCCTTCTCTGGACACATTCCAGCACTTCAATGCCTTTCTTGTAGTGAGGGTCCCAGAACTGAGCATAGGTTTCAAGGTGTGGCCTCTCCAGTGCTGAGTATAGGGGCACAAACCCTGGTCCTGCTGGCCACACTATTCCTGATACAGGCCAGCCTGCCTTTCCTTAATACAAAAAACCCACATACAGGCAAGAAAGCCTCTACTGACAACAGTAAGTACAGACAATAAATGTAAATTCCAATGCACACTAATTTGATGTATTGAGATAGTCATGCCATTGGATGCAGACCTCTTGACTGGAAAAAAAGAAAGTACAAGAAAGACAAAACTCAGTGAAGGCAACTTAAAATCCAATCTACCTATTTTTAGGAGCCTAACTTAGCCAGGAACTCCTTTTTTCACCAGAGCACACTTGTCTATATTGACACTAAAGCAAATTTAGGATTTTTACCTTAAATAAAACATACATTTTCATTAAATTCATAGGATAATGTCACAGTCTTCCATATTTTCATCAGTCTTGAAGTACTATTCCACTTCTAGACTCAGCTACTGCTGGCTGATGCCTCAGATTTTTTATGTGCAAGCCCTGACTGTCCAGCTGATAAAACTGTCTACATAAAGGACCATAGAGAAGGAGAGTGTGGGCTTTGCATAAACCTGTAAAATTATTGCTAAGAGGATTCTGGGGCCAAAGGCCTTGCAAACAGATTCTTCTTGGTTCATGTAAATGCTATAGAAAATCTAGTCTCAATAAGATAATGAGGCCAAGCTTGAAGGAAACAGGAAAATCAATTCTCAAGAATAAATTGTATTACCTTCTTCTGTTACTTCACACATGCGTGGTGCAGATTTAGAAAGAAAAATCAGAACAAATGGGAAGCAATACGTGGCTGCTTATTCCTGTAATAGGTGAAAAAGAAAGCATTTACAGTAACTTATCTATTCCAAGCCATACTGTTGTGATCTGAAAAGCTGTGCTCAACTCATTGGCTTAAAGCCAATTTAACCTCATCAAGACTTTTGCCTGTGGCAGTTACATCATAGCTATTATGTCTCTTTGCCCTCTGTCTGCAGGGAGAAATGCATACTGTAATGCTTTGAGTGTTGCTACTTTCGTCATATCCCAGGAAATTCCAGGGGAGAGGAGTCCTAGATCTCCTTGAATGTATGTATTTGGAAATGATAGATGGGAGTATTCCTCATGCCTCATCTTATGTTCAATATTTCAGAATTAAAATCTAGGGGGGGAGGGGGGTGTTTATTTTTTATTACAGTTTCCACAGGTGCCATTTTCTCATGGTAGTAAATAACCAAATATGATATGCTTCTACATGGAATAGTTGGGCTTCAGGAACAGTGTCAAACACCACGATCCTTGCCACAGATACTCACACCACTGTCCTTCAGTCTGACTTATTTTTTTACTCCAAGGATCCATGTTGTGCAAATGTTAGCATTTGCTTGAAGACTAGTTTCTATTTTTCTAGACTCTGGGAGGACTGCCATGGTTAATGCTAAAAAGTGCTCTAGAGCTTGAGTGAAAGCAGTGTCTGACAGTGTTCTACAAGCTAAACTGTGTTCCTGGTGAGAAAGTCTGGATCTGAATCTAGTGTTGACACCCAGGCCAGTATGTCAGGTTAGCTAGAGCTCAGCACACTTTAGCTCTCTAAAACTGAAAAACATGCACTGAAGAGCCAGGAGGCAAAGCAACATGACTATTTCTGCTTTAATTAATACCCCAAAGCATGCTCTTCTCAATGCCACTGATAATAAAAACCCATAAACAAAGCTCTGGGATTTCTGAGATATATTTTGGGCAAGAAAACATATTTTTCTGCATAGTAAAAAAATGATACTGGTCTGCAGAGCTGTCATAGTTTGAATGAGGGCAGAGATGAGGAAGTTAAAGTCTGTCCAAATTCTCTGCTTGCTCGCATACTAATTTAGTGTGATGCTGGAGAGGAATAACCTCTGAAATAGTAACTGTCAGGTCTAGGATCTTGGACTTTGCCATATTAGGGGAGATTTTGACCTTCATCTGATATATCAAAGGTCGACTACTGTGAAAGACAACACATTATTCCCGTGTCTTCACAGCACTTTACTGACAAAGACAGGCTCCTACCCTAAGGATCTTGCTTCTAAATTAGCTACAATAAGCAACAGATATCAATAAGGAGAAGACAGAGGGACATACTGTTAGTTAAGGCTGAAATACTGAAATAATGAATGTAATATTCTGGATATTTGCTGACAATCAAATTCTCATGAGCAGGAATGAAAATTATAAATTCGGATGTCTTTTTTTCTCAAATGTATAACAGTTATAAAGGTATGGATAGAGAAAGAAATTGACATGAGCAAATGATGCTTTGGATTTAGCAGATGCTATATTTTCCATAATAAACTATCCACAGTAAATCTTAACCTTTGCAAAAGAATTTAGCATTCATTGCCAAGCATTCATTCGAACACTGGAGACAAATATTTTTGCCTTATCCACACCTCTGTTCATGCTCATCCTCTTTAGATATTTTTGTTATTCAGTTTTATTAGCAGAAGTGCTCAAAGGTAGTCAATTACAAAAATTAAGTCTAATAAAACCATGAAAATTAAAGGGATTCGCTTCCTTATGCATAGATACACGTGTGCAGTTTTTTTCAACAGGAATAGCCAGGCAATTGAGGGAAAGAAAACCACTTAATAACTAGTCATACAATACATTTAAACCAGAAATGACAACATAAGGAGTAGTCAAAAACAAAAGACAGGAACGGTTTTGTTATGAAAATAATGGAACCAAAATATCCAGTGGGGAATTTTAGCTTCTCTGCTGAAGAATAATTCTACAATTCCAGAGATATTTATGCTGCTACAGCGATTGAGTAGCTGTAGAAACATTTTTTCTTCTCCATATTTTGGTTATTAGATTTTGATTCCCTAATTTTATGTTATCAGAATTATGTAGTGACATCTTCCCTTTCCACAAACTCTAGAAATTCCCCATCAGTTGAAATACAAGACTAGAGAAGATTGCATAATGGGGCTGATTTCATTTCACGGTTCATGCTGATATTTTGTTTACTCTATAGAAAAAATCATGTAGTCTAGGAAACTTACAGACATGGTTAATGTTGATTGCTACAGCAGGAATATAAATTTTAAAAGTCGTAGACTGTTTGAATCAAGGGCAAACTTTGCTTCAAGATTCACTCAAAAATTGGTCACTCAATTCAGAATATTTCAAAATCATCTAAGCATAGTCCTTATGTTTGGAAATACCCACAACAAAAGTCATCAGCTCCTAATTTCTATCAATAACTTACCGTTCAAAGTCAGAATAATACAAATGTGGAGGCACTGCAAATTCTGTGTCAGACGAGCTGTAACACCAGCTTCTACAACCTACACATTCCTCTAGGAAAATGAGGAGCAAATGTCTCATAGAACAGCTTCATTCAAAGTACTGCAGCAAATGAAAGCTCTTCCATTAACAAGCAGCCAGTTTAAATCAACCCCTTGTTTGTGAGTGACTAAAAGCTAGATTCAAAGTCCATTAAAGTAAATGTCAGTCTTCCCATCGACTTCAAGGGGTTTTAACTTAGGACTGAAAATCAAAACTGCAGACATCTGCTGGTGTCTGTTCACAGGCCAAGATGAAATTAATTATTTTTGCTAGATTGGGTTTTGATGCTGTTTGTGGAGCAGGCAGAAATAAGAGATAAAGCCCACCCTGTGCCAGTACCGAGGAGAAAAGGGTAGTGAGAAACATTGCCTACACAACTCAAGAAGGAACGCTCTTTCTTCCCCTTACACCACAATGTTAATCATCCCACAGTGGAATATGAGAGTTGAGATTAAATTCAAATAGCGTGATGTGTTATCATGACTCTAAGCATTTATTTGGAACAAACTATCTGGTTCCACTAGGCTAATGACATGCATAAGAGAAGGAGTTGACAATTTCCCACTGGTTTCTAAATATGTAGATGAATCCCTACATTCCTAAATCAGCATGTAATTCATATTAGATGATACTTATGTCTTGAAACCTCGGAATCTAACCAGATTCAAGCAATGTTTTGAAAATTCCCCTCCTACAGGTAGTTACTGTAGCTACCTGTAACTATCTACAGGTAGTTACTGTAGATTCAGTTACTGTAAGCATCCTTGATTCTGGAACATCTTTTGCTGCAGACTACCAACTTAAGTTCAGCAAATCCGACTTTTTTTTTACACTAGTAGCTGTTTCAGTTACAGTAAACTACATGTATGAGAACAACTGAAAAAATAAGATTTGGAATTGGTAGGATCCTGCCCAGGAGATAGATTTATCTGCAGAAAACCACTGAATAAATCCTTAGAGGAAGCTACAAAGGAGGAGAATAATTCATTTTTAGAAGGAAGGAGAATAATTCATTTTTAGAATGAAAAGTTGAAGTGTAGAAGTGCAAAAAGTAAAGAAGTAACAGAGCAGAACGGGATATATAAAACCAACCAATTAGCATTTCATCATCCATATATTATCTAGACAATAAAATTTATTTCATAGTTGTAGGTGCCATAAAATAAAATTAAAAGTAATGCTCAAGAAATCTTTATATTTATCTAGCTACCAGGCAATTAGATTGGAAGAATATTTAATAGTTCCTAAAATATTTGCAGCAGTAAAGATTTCAATTCCTATAAGGGTATGGGTTTGCAATAGTGAGAAATCAACCAGTTAGCGAATACCAAGCAACATGAGAAGCATTTCCAATAATAAACACAATTAGCAATGTAGATGAGAAATCTATCTAATTTATAGGCTGCATATGCAATTATAACACATTAATTAAATGTTACCCACGGAGCAATCCAATACATTTGTTTACCCATGCTCCCAGATTAAGAAAGTAATGTTGTCAACCAACCAATTGTGGGCATTACATATTCAAGATTAATTACCATCTGCATGGGACAGATGTTAAATCTTCAATTTCACAGCAAGGCATCTATAGCCTATTTCCCTTGGACTGCTTCTTTCTCTGATCAATAAATGTATCAGCCTAGCTGTTCATCTTGCCACAGAGGTCAGAGGAATGACAGAGGTACATCTGGTTTTGTGTCAAATAAGAGCTGGGGAAATGAGTCCTATCAAAGCAGATAAACAGCTCAGCTGCAATTGTCCTTCAGTCTTTTACTCAGCTGTTCATGATTAAGTTTTAATCGTTTTGGGAATTTGATAGCAAAAAAACCTTCAAAATCAAAACCAAACCCCAAGACCAAACCACAAAAAACCCCTTTTTTATATTTTCAAACTAGAATTCATGCTCAATTTTCCTAAGAGCTAGGCTCCATTCCCCACTGCACCTTCAGTTAATTCAATCATGCCAGTATATAAGCAGATTTTGGCTAGGAATATACTCACAAAAACTCTATTTTTTATTACTATTGTTACTATTATAATTTCATTTTGTTACACAAAGAAAGAAAATCAACAGTTGAATTAATTGTCATTTTAGTGACCAGAAAGTGCTGTCTTTGGAAAAAAAACCAAAAAACATAAGAAATAAATTTTAAGGGCATAATGACTTCACAAAAACAATGCATAAGAATATTCTCAAATTAGGACTTGACCAAGAGTGATAAAGCATCAATCTTGCTATGAATAACTATATAGGTCTCTACTCTTTAGCTGCTTCCCTACTTTGCTTAAAGCTCTGCAATCTCAGCAGCCTCAGTCTGTGCCACCTCAGTCACTCATGATTCTTCTGAATTGTCTGCTCTGTGATGATGGCAGCTCTTACACAGTCCTGGTTAGATAGACAGCTGCTTCTGTTCTGTTTAAGTTCCTTAGAAATCTCCAAAGGCACTGAAAGAGTCAAGGCTACAATTTCCTTCATCTGACGAAATGACAGCTTTGCTCAGCTCTCACATATGCACCAGGTCATCCAGGTCTTCTTCGATTATTTTATTAACCTGAGGAAGTGACCCGTCCTGTTCCCATCCCAGAGGAGTGCCCTAAGCACCAGGGAGTGCCTTGAGCACAAAACATTTCTCTGCTGCTGAAGATCCATCCCTGTGCACTCAGGTGTGCAACAGGGCAAGACAAAAGGCCTGGGAAGGAAAGGCTTCTGGTCCCTGCCCTGAGGGGACATTTTAACAAACTCAGTAAAACTCCAATAAAAAGTACACATTGTTTGAAACCTTGCATCTCCCTCAACATGTGTGTGGGGTTAGGTTGCTTTGACCAGGATAATCGATGACTACATCCTCCTTTTACAATCTGAGCTCAGTCCCTGTGGGTGTGTACAATGGACTCAGTTCCTGGGTGACTGATTTGTCTTCTGGACAATTATGTAAAAACATGACATTGGCACTCACCATACTATTAAACATGCTCTCAGTAAAAGTTAGTTATATCTTCTCCCAAGAGTGGAGATGCCAGACATTTCTTCACAGTTTCCTGGACTGCCAGAAGCAAATTAAACTGGATCTTCTTGTGAAGAGAGAGAGAGATAGTAAATTAAGAGATCTAGATCTCCTGCAGAGCCAGCTGAGTAACGCATTCAAATGTTTGTATTACATTAAATTGAGCATGGTTTCCTGACTGAGAGTCTGTATGTAATATTTCTGTGAGGCAATGCCTATGTTAGACGTAAAACACAAGCATGGTCTCAGGAGTTTTAAGTTCTACCCAAGATCCAGATACAATATATGCCTTAAAATATTTGTTTAAATAAAGGCTGTGGACAATTGCTGCAGTCATAAAACTGCAGAATGATTTGTGGTGAAAAAGACCTTTAAAGGCCATCCAATCCAACCCTACCTCAATGCTTAGGGACATCTTCAACTAGACTAGGTTGTTTAGAGCTCCATCCAACCTGACCTTGAATGTTTCCAAGGACTGGGCATCTACCATTTCTCTGGGCAACCTTTTCCAGTGTCTCACCACTTGCACTGTAAAAATTTCTTCCTTATATCTAGTCTGAATCTACCCTGCCCTTATTTAAAACTATTGTCCTTTGTCCTAAAACAACAGGCCCTGCTAAAAAGTCTGTTCTCATCTGTCTTTTAAGCCCCCTTTAAATACTGAAACACAATAGACTCTCCCCAAATCCTCATCTCCAGGCTGAGCAATCCCAGCCTTTCCTCTTTGGAGAGGTGTTCCATCACTCTGCTCATTTTTGTGGCCTTCCTCTGAACCTGCTGCACCAGGTTTGTGTCTTTCTTGTTCTGAGGATCGTGGAGCTGGATGAGATGGGCTGGTGAGAACTCCAGGAGGGTTTTCACCAGAACAAAGGGGCAGAATCCCCTCCCTCGACTTCCTGACCACAATGCTGGTGATGCAGCTCAAGATACAATTGGTTTTCTGGGGTGTAAGTGCACATTGCTGGGTCATGTCCAGTATTTCCTCCACCAACCCCCTAGTGCTTCTCATCAGGGTCACTCTCAATACACTTTATCTCTCAGCCTATATTGATATCAGAGGTTGTCTTGACTCAGGTGTTGAACATTACTGCTCCACTTCTCAAGCTTAAAATATTATGTATAAAGGCAAACTAAATTTTATTTTGAATTTTTATTCTTCATCACCTTATCAATACTGTCACTGTTACTAGGTCAGAAAATGTAATTCCTATTTTATAAAGAATAAAGGTAATCTCCATTTTATAAATGGAGAACTAAAAATTAGCATAGACTCAGTAATCCGTCTAAAAATTAATTCCTTTACACGTGTTCTAACTCCTTCAAGTCCAAGGTGAATTTATGTCCACATTCTCTTTATTTTGAAAAAACGTTTCAGCTATATTACAGTAATGATTGTGACTAACACTTTATTCTGTACTGAAGGCAAACATGCTGCTCTCAAGATGTCGTATCTTGTGGGCACTGTGTCCAGGACACAATGATTTTGAGAATCTGGTTTATGATGGACCACTTTATCTGCTTCCATTGACAGTGCTCTCTCTAAAGATAAGTACACAGCTGTGCTGCTGGAGTTTTCTGCAAGAGGAACTCATTGACTTTGAACCTTTGTTCTTTTGGTTATACTTGTTTCAATGGAAAGAAAAAGGATAAACAAGGCTCTGAATTGCTTTACACAATACATAGAAAACTTGTATTTTTCATTTATATCTTAGCCATGAACTATAGGAAAAACAGCATTGTCCACAGAAATACTGTTTCCATTAAAAATAAGCTATTCTCACTACTATTGTTGCAGCAACATTTAAAATGGGAACCAAGTCAAAAGTTAACACTGCTGTTAAAGACCTGTGGGGACTTGCTGCTGTTGCTAGAGAAAGTTAAGTGGAAGAAACAAAGGAGGCAGTGGAGTTATTCTAACAGAGAGATGCTCAGAGCAAGGCCAAAGACTTTGCCAGGGAACCAGGAGCTGCAGGACTCACAATTGGGCATGGAAGAAGAGGTGTTTTTTTCATGAGGTTTCTTTCAAAAACCAGATAACACTATGATAAAGTTGTGGTACAGTTTCAATGGCTCAAATCTCCTAACTCCTTTTGCAGTCATCCTTGTTTATTGCCAGCAGGCTCCAGAAAATAGTTTTAGGAGCCCTGTGTGCAAGGTAACTTGCTATCTAGTGGAACAGACAATGCTAATTTTTTTCTTTAGACTTTTAGATATAGAATTTGTATTGTGATTATTTGTACTTCTCCAGTTAAAGGAGTCTCATTTGGCAGAAAAAAAAAAAAAAAAGGATTGTAGTGAGAAAAAATAGGCAGAAAGGGGAAATGTGATTCTGCAGCTTAACAATAGTGACTTAGGAAAAGGGGTTTAATAAACCCCAAATGGGAGAAAAAGGAAGATGGAACAAAAAAAAGTTGTCAAACACTAGAATAGGCTGGCTGGGGAAGTGGTGGAGTCTCTATATCTGGAGGTGTTTGAAAGACACATAAATGTGGCACTGAGGAACATGGTTTAGTGGTGGACCTGGTGATGTAAGGCCAATGTTTGCACTCAGTGATCTTGAAGAACTTTTCCAGCCTAAGCATTTCTATGGTTCTGTGATTCTGTGTACTGTATCAGCACTCAGCTAGGACAGTCAGATTCTGGTGTCCATTTCTGCAATTGCTTCCGTGTATTGCTCATTGACCAATCATTTATTAAAATAAGGAAGGAGATTGTGTGCCTCCTGTGCACACTGATCAAACTATGAAGGTACGTGGAGTTTTAAGGATGCCTCATTATGCAACATCTGTCTAACATCAGAGTTTTCTCATGAAGTAAAGAGATTTCCTGGAGTTGTTACTGAGATATTTAACTCTTTGTTTATTGGCTTGATATTCAGCTTTTTATTGGTTTCTTATATAGTTTCCAACTGATCTCCATGGCATGATCTTTGTAAGAATTTTTTTTTTAAAGCAAATATAAAGAGGAAAAACTAGTTGGTAGGAAATGAGAAGTGATAGCTACAAAGTTGGTTGGCATATAGGATAGAGAAAAGGACAAACCCTGGAAAAATTTAGGTGACCTGTCTCGCTGGAGATTCAAACATTTTGATGTCTGTTTTGTCTCAGACAAGACTGAAATATACTGAAAGGTCCTGTGGGAACAGCCATGGTACACAATGTTGGCAGAGTCAGAGCTGTAGGCCACAGGAATGTATGGCATTCCAGCCCATGACAGATATTGGAAAAAAGGAGAAGCTAAGAGCCACTGTTGTTGGTTTTCATTTAATAATTGGAGATATTTTCTTAAATAATAATACTGGTACAGATTCTCTATATTATCAGAACACTTCATCCAGGAAGGAATATATTCCCTTCAAAAGTCAACCTAGACTTCACCACTGAGACATAGAATACTTTCTAATTGCAGAGATGAAACTTGTGATTCTCCCTCTGCAAACTACTGCCCCTTTTTTCACCTCTTAATGCACATACTTGAGATAAAAGAGATTTTTTAAAAAACTTTTAGGGTAGTTTTCTATCTAGAAAATTACTCCTCTTATATTTGGTCTTAACTGTTCCTGCTACTTTAGTCTCTACTTGTGTTTTCTCATGCTCATGATAATATCTATGTTTTCGTGGCTGTGCCTTGCCACAAATGTGGTTAATAAATGACTCATAACTTAATATACTTTGTAATTTAGTACGGTACTGTGTTGCACTGAAATATCAGGTGCATACTTTAGACCATATAATGAAACAGGGAAGGTATTGAAGCAGTAAAATTTTAATTTCAAAATGACACGTTTGCAAAGTGCATAAACATCAGATAGATAGCAATAATCAAAGGTAATGAAATCCTGCAGGCACCTTGTAGCAGCCCTCACCAGTGCAATAACACCACAGCCCACAAAGGGGCACCCAGATGCTGCATTTAAATCCACAATCCTCTAATGCCTTCCCATGTGTATTTCCAGACACTTTAACTTTAGAAGTTTCCAGACAAAAGTTTCCTCTCACCATGACACCACTCCCAAGTCTCCGTGAAACCCCAGTCTATAAAAACCTCTACAGTCAGTAGGATTCATTTGAATATACATTTAATTAATCTCTCTTCATTTATCACCCTGACAACTATGATACAAGAGTAATTTACAGATATTGCTTTTTTCTACAAAACTACCAACATGTTTTAGACTAATGAAATCGAGGCCAACAACAACATTAAAAAACAGCCTCAGAGGAAAACTGCCAAGTGCTTGTTTGGCCAGAATGTTTATCACAAAAATAACATTACACATGCTCAATTCTTATCAGTCAAATGCTTCTTGAATTTGCTCTATATGCATTTGGCTATACCCTTCCCTTTTTGTTAAAGTCTATCCACACATTGCAATTTTGCCCCTTTCCATTGCTGGAAGCCCAGATATGACTCAGCTTTTCCAACAAACCCCTACATTCCCAATCTGCCCTGGTGTATTGCACTGAACATATGTATGCCAGTCCTTTTTTCATGCAAGTCTGTAAAGTCTCTGACCCACTGGAGAAACAAAGAAGTGATGGGACCAGTTTTGAGTCATTTGTGGTGTCAATGTTATTCTCAGCTGTTAAGAAACCCGAAATGAAATGTAACTATATTCCACTAAAAAGATCTGCATAATTAATATATGGCTATGATTTCTGCCCAGTATATTTGCCAGATCACTGCTTTAAGTACTAATAGTCTCTAAGAAACAGAGCTCTGCTCGTTGTATGGCTGAGAGGCTAAACCAGGAAAAATCAGACTAACTCAGCCAATGAGGGTAATAGTTTTCCTGAGAAACAGCTGACTGGCATGTCTGCATGAGCATCCTGGTGAGCAGCTTGTGTTCTAAGCGAGGACATTATACAATCCTAAGCAACATTAAAAACATCTTCTTGTATATAAAAAAATCTTGTCACTATTTTATCTTGCTAATTAAATAGAAGTATGCGATGATTGAAAAGTGGCCATTAGGGCAATGGCAAGGCATCAACTTCTATGATTACAAATTCTGCTTATCAGTTTTAACTCTGCCACTGTCTTCAGAACAATGCCTAATAGTGTATCTGCAATGACAGCATCTTGTACCATGCATTTGCAGAGGTTTACGTAAATTTACAAAGCTAGAAAGCAAGTCACATTTCCAATAAAATTCATACATTTTATCAAATAGCAATAGCTTTGTCTCTAGAGCAGTGGCTGGAGAAGGGTAGCCACATGGAAGTAGTGAGATTTGAGAGATTTTATTTGGAACACTGTGTTGCAAACAAACAGAGTAGCTATTATCTGAGAATCCTCCCAATTTTACCTCTTTTTTTTCAAAACCAAAATTGCACAGTAAAGTCAGCAATCCACAATACAGATTCCAGCTATAGATGATGTTTTTCCTCACTCATTTTCCTGTTCTTTTGCAGACTGAAATAAGAAAGATGGCAATATTGTATGTGACCAGCAGCTTGTAGGAAATGTCTTTGGAAGTAGGGGGCTATTTGTCACCACTTGAACTTGTATTAAGCCATTTAGCATATGCTTGCTTAAAATCTTGCTGCAGAATGAGAAATGAAGTGTCATGAACTCAGCTGTAAGATAACAGTACTCAGCCAAGTAAATTTGTACCTTGATATGTCTGGTATAATCACAAGATTTATTATGTCCTATCCATTTACTGCACATTGCAGGCAGAGTTGTAATTGGTCAGGATGGTTAAGATTTGATTTTAGATAATGCTTCTATCAGCTTGATTTTTGCTAATAGGGCATAAATGTTCCATATAGAATTAGATCTTCCTATGTTACAACCTGCCCTGGGTTAACTGGTGCTGAAGTCACATCTTTTCCTGCTTTTACATCATTTGCTAAGAGAGAATACAGAGGCATGTATTTGATCACTTCCCACATTTACACATGAGGAGAATGATATTTCTCAGCAGTTTACCCAAAATATCACCATTTTCAAATCAATAATAATAATTATCAAGAGGATTGCAGACTCCATTTTGACTCATTAGGACATTTGATGGATTACAATGATCATAGCTAAATATCCTTTGGCATCAGACAAAGGTGTCCTTTTTTATACTTGTTATAGTCCAATGCAGAAAAATCAAAAAATTAGATGACAAATGGGCATTAGTGAAATGAGTAATTAGAAGTATGGTTTATGGCCAACAGTAGTTAAATGGCTTCATCTTTATTAGAAGTAGAGTTTATGGCCAATAGTAGTTAAATGACTTCATTTTAAAATATATATGATGAATCATATTAGCAGAATGGGATGTAATGAAGGTAATGAATGCCTAATTCTCTTATGGAAATGCACAATGCCAGTTTCAGACAGAATCCTAATGACATAATTGTGCATGAGCATTTTGCTTTGTTTTTCTGAAGTCAGACCTTTAAACAGTTTTACACTACATTCTTAATGGCTCTTGGCTTTTCTTGTGGTTTTTTTGTTTTGTTTTGTTTTGTTTTCTTCTGAGAGACAAGATGGCAGAGAAGGAGCCATATGAAATCTTCCACCTCTAATATCTTATGGCAGTGATTTGGATTGTCCCCAGGCTGATAGCAGTCATGTATTAGTAACACTGAATTGTTTTTTCAACAGATTTCTCAGTTAATTTTTCTCGTGGACTATAGCATGTAGGACAGAGCTAACAACAGGATTTGCTTCTCCACTGGAAGCATGGAAAATACTGGAAGCTGATGGATAAGGTAAGCTGGTGGGGCCAGATTGCATTAAATTTAAAAACTGCAGCAGCTTGTAACAGCTTCCTAATATTCTGCTATGGAGAGAAGTAGGATGCTGCAGTTCTAACCTACTGTTGTGTTTTTCAAATGTGAGGAAACAAAAAATTTGAATCAGACATGTTAGAGACTGGAATTTGAAGTCCATTCCTACTTCAAAAAGATCTCACGGGTTGTAATTATATCAACCTCCTCCTTTAACTTGTCCTCCAATTAGTTGTCACTAGTCGTTAAATTATCAGAAACCTAACTTTAAAAGTTTAAAAGTTCCTTTCTTTGATGACAGTTTCTCATTTGATTTGTGACAAACCAACTAGTCTCTCACACTCCTTGTGCATGGGAATTACCCACCATGATGTGTTTTGGCTTCTGTAGTACCTACTGTCTCAAATATCCATATTTCCTTGACACAGGGAGTAGAGCATATAACTGAGGATTGAAGACAGCACAGAACTGCTTCCAGGTCCCCCAGTTTAGACTTGGACATGGTAAAAAAGAGAAAGAAAGAGCATTTTCCTCTTACCCTGTTGTAAACTTTGTGGGGTGTGGATACTTTGGAAGTGGATTCTATTTGCTATATTGAAGATTAATTAGAGTTAATAGGAGGTGCTGTTACCAATGCCAAATGCAAAGACAGTACTGGTAGGGGTTTGGGTTGTTTTGCTACATAGGTTGTGATACACATGCAACTTGTTTTCATATTTTCAAAGGCAATGGCAACATGTTAGGATCTTTTTGGATACACCAACTTCCAGGATTCTCTTGGAGAATCAAGAAGTTTGCATTTCAGCAAAAACATGATGTAGACAAGTTGCCTGCCTCTTTCCCTCTGCCTTTCTGCACAGCCGTGCTTTAACAGCAAAGAGTTGATGCAACAGCCTGAAGCAGAACATAAAACAGCTTAGTAAAGGAAGAGATATTTGCTCCTCTTGCTGTTCCAAGAGAGAAAACTTCATTTATTCTTCTCTTTTCTTTTTCCTCTTTCAGCAAAATTCAAAATTCAAAAAAGGTCCACATAGCTCTGATTTAATTAAATATTGAGCCCCATGTAACACTAAGAAAAGGTTGCATTTAAAGCTACTTATCTTCAGACACTGATGCTTTCAGAAAAATGTCCCTGGCTAGGAGGTTTCTTGTAACTCCTGCTTTAATTAATCTCATAGAAAGTAAATTTGCAAAGTTGTTTTGCTGTCAGGGAAAAGGAGCTAGGCTACTGTGTGTTGGAGGTTCCAGAGGGAGAACTAGAGAAAAAAATCATACCAGGCCAAGTCAATGCAAAACAATACATTTCTTTTAATGTGTTTACCAAGGATCATTGTTCTGCCATTTTTTTCAGTTCTTTTCCATGAAATATGCTTCACAAGGGACTGTTGGAGTGTAGACAACAAAACAGACAAATGCAATGTTAAGGCAGATTGTTTAAAAAGAAATTAATAACAAATGTTAAAGAACCACAATATGATACTCTGGGGAATGTTCCAAGGGAACAAATGGCTTATGCAATTCAGGGTATGCAACTCTGGCCTGCTCAGAGCATCCAGTAAGGGTGAAGATAACCATATGATTTTAATTGAAAGATTATGCTTTTGAGCCAGTGCTGGTTTCCTTTGTTACATGATGCACCAAACCACTCCAGTCAAAGGACTCAAGTGCCTGAGCTGACATTTGAACAAGCACTGAACGTTTGACTATTTTTTATTACCTCCCTTAATTTGCAGGGTTAGAAATGCCCACTAACATTGACATATGACAATATTCTCTCAACTATTAGGCATTCTGTGGGTTAATAAGATTGGAATCAATCATTTTTCTACTTAGTCTACTTTCTAATCTATCTACTTCATTCTGAATCTGTTTCTAAACAGCAAGGAATCTAAGTGAAGATTATTTTTGCAGGCAAAATTTAGAGGGATAGGTCCTGAGCAAATATAAACAGTGCATAAGAGCGTCTGAAATGAAGTTATTTTAGTTATAGCACTTCAGGTAAGATTTAAAATAGAACAAAGCAAAGTTCCAAATATCCAGAGTTTGAATGCATTTTTTTAGAAAATAAAGCAGGCCTAGGTCTCGAACAAAAGTAAGCCCTTTCTTTAAATTCAAAATTTGAAATTTAAGTTCAAAATTTCAAATCAAACCCAATAGTTACTGAACCTGTCTGGCCCAGGGGTGGGGCAGAATGTCAGGATGGCTCCTCTCGCCCATAACTTAATGTTGGCTTATTTTGATTCATTCATCACACCTCAAAACATGATTTATTGTCTCTTACTGTGTGTGATATATTGCTACTTCATAAAGCTCCTGATACAGTCCATCTTTCAACACGTTCCAGGAAGCAGAAGCTCCAGTATATACACAAGCATTGTTTATAGTAGTTCTGCATCATATTTAATGTTGTGGGTGTACTGGTTATCCAGGTAACTCTTTTATCTAAGAGGCATTCATCTTTTTCCTTTCCTTTTCTCTCTTCATCAAAAGTTAAAAATAGGATTGGTTTTGATGCAGAACATTAATTTGAGGGAGCTGATGTGAAGACCACAAACGAAACCTGTCATCTCCCACCTGCAGCTTTGTCAAATGTGAGGTGGTCTAATTTGCCAAGTTTCCGAGAGATGTCAGGCACAGCTGCTACTCGTTTATGGTTCATAAAGGGACTTTAATCAAACCTGTGTGGACTCTCAGGGCTTGCACCGATGGCAGGGTTAGACTGAACTCGCTAGATCCTTATTTATTAGTGTAAAGTTAAAAGGTTTTTGAAAAATAATATCTGGATGCTGTAGTTGGAAAGATTGGTAGGATTAAATAAAAGTACAGTAAGTGCTGTACAATAAATATTTGTTCTAGAAGAAAAGTCAACAAAGATGTAGCTTCTGAAAGATAAATTCTGCAATGGTAAATGTCAAATATTGGGGCAATGCTAAGAAAGAGATTTAATATCCGATGTCTGTAGGAGGAGAGCCAGATAATGAAAGCATTGAGATTACGCACAGGATTTTTCTTCACATAGTAATTTAGGAGGGATGGAAAAAATCAAGGATGTTGATACAAAGAAAATTTAGAATCTGAAAAAATTGCAAGTTTGTTCAGCAATACAAAGTTTCCAATGATCTTTAATAAAATGAGTGTCCCTTATGTGGACCTGGAAGCTGAACGATAGGTAATAGCTCCCATGAAAAAGTGAGCTTTCCTTTGAAAATTTCAGCACAAATCTGAAATCTCTTTCTAACTTTTATGTCTTTATTTCTGTTTATACTTCTAATTTAAATGAGAAATATCCGCTCGCAAGCTAACTGATTGCTCAAACCAGGAAAATCTTACCTTGCTTATCTGACAAAAACAACGAGAAATTTTAAGATAAGTTCCCACTAAGGCACAGCTCTTCGTCTTGAGGGAAACTGCTAAAGCAGTTATGAAGGACATAGAGAGTGACATATGTTAGCATCTCACAACTCAGCAATTGGCTGTAGACAAAAATTGTGATTTGAGGCCAAAAGCAACCAGCTGATGTGAAGTCTTACATGTCCTGCAGGTATAAAATTAAAAAAAAAAAAAAAAAAAACACAAAAAAAACCCCAAAAACAAAGGAAGCTTATCTAAATCAGCTGTGATCTCATTATGGTTGAGCTAATAGTCAAACACAGGGCACTGTCACTATCAAAAAAAGAACCATGATGTATTTCACTGGCTGCTTGTAAGTAGGTAATGGATTATTTCAGTGGGTGACTGCAGTGGTCAGGGCATCATAGGCTAATCAGAACAGGATGACTGTGTGCCAACAAACACTAATGAGCAGCTATTCTCATAATCAGTGGTTGGGCTTGCAGCAGTCATGGAAAGGGCACAGCACAAAAGCACATGCCAATGGGACACATCCAAGTCTGAGCTCTTTGCCTGAATACAGGAACTGAAATTACAACACTGATAAAACTGAACCGTCAGTGTGTGCTAGATATATTAATAAACACATTGACCAATTCAAAAACATCTATTTGTTTTTGTGTATTCTGACAGTGGTGGAAGGAAGTCCATCAGTAGGTTTCTCATTAAAGGTATGTGTGTGATAGGTTGACTTGGGAGGAAGAAACTAGAGTTTGGGAGGTTTTTGTGGGGGTTTTTGGGTAAGAAAAGGGTTAAAGGTTGGGGGGGGGGGGGGGGGGGGGGGGGGGGGGGAAGGAAAGGGAAGGGGGGGAGGGGGGGGGGGAGGGGGGGGGGAAATGGGAATGGGGGGGGAAAGGGAAGAGGGGGGGGGGGGGGGGGAGAGGGGGGGGGGGGGGGGGGGGGGGGGGGGGGAGAGGGGGGGGGGGGGGGGGGGGGGGGGGGGGGGTGAAGAAAGAGGGGGGGTGTGGGGTTGGGGGGGGGGGGGGGGGGGGGGGGATTTTTTTTTTGTGGGGACAGGGAACATGACTCAACAACTTTGATCTTGAGCTGCTGCTGTAACATTCAAACCCGTTATGTGTTGTTTGATCACTATCATTTTGCTCCCTGCAATTTATTATTGCAATTAAAGAATACAGAATATAAGTGAATATTCCAATATTGAAATATTTCAGAAAACCTTGATTATGGGATAAACAAACTTTGGAGGAATGAAAACCTGAAAATATTAATTTTTTGGGGGATGCTAGGAGAATGCAAAAGTGAAAGGCCACAGAAAGCTGGAAAAGGACTTGGAAAAAGATATGAACTTTTCCACTGTACCACGGTACTTGCAGACTGAGCACTTTTTTCCTGGTCACCCTCAGAGCACAGATAGTTACATTTCCTAAAATAAAAAGAAGTATGAATAAAACATTAAAACAGCTTTACAGTCATGTGTGTGTGTGTGTATGTGTGTGTATTAATATTTTTCCTTCTGGTGAAATTATTCTCATCACTAAGTTGAGGAAGTCAAGTTCTTCCCATGCTGTATTTCAGTGATCTTATCATAACTGCTGACATTACTCTGGCTTAACTCCAAGACTGCCCTATGCACGTGCCACAACATCAGCTGACAGGCTGGTCTTATCCACTCTATTTCAAAAGATTTTTCTTTAGTCTAGCTTTAAAAACTTTACTGTTTGTTGTTGTTGTTGTTGTTTTGGTTTTGGGTTTTTTTCCACTACAGATTTCTTCCCAAGCACCTTCAACATCTGCTAATTTGCTCTTCCACTCTCAGCACACGACCTCCACAGGACCTCTTATCCAAAAAATCTATTCCTTGAGCAGAGCTCAAAACAACACCATATTCTTATAAATAGACCTCCTGTTCAGTCATCTGTTCTCTGTCACATGAGCAGGAGAAGCTAGGGAGTAAAGTGAACTTCAGACCTGGAGTCTGCACATCACAAAGACCCAGTTCAACTTCCAATGTTTTATATCTAAAATGGAAAAACTTGCTAAATTTAACTTTTATCCTCTGGATGAGAATGCAGACACACATCCTCAAAATTCTGGAAGCAAGGGTTTGGTATTTTCTTTGAGAGTAAAATATTCTGGAAACTGCTTTGTCTGAAAACTGATATTATGGATGTTAAGCAGTAAAAAAGCTGACTTACAGAGGAGTTTCTCAATACTGCAATATCTACAAATAGATTTTATCTTTTTCAATCTAATGCATTAAAAAAATTATAAAAATAATAGCTTAATATCTTAGAGCCTTAAATACCAATTGTGGCAGGGTTCCTTTCAGGGAGGTGAGTTTATGTATGTTTAAAGTAGAGGCACTTAGCCTACACTGTGGTATGGAGCAGTCCTATTTCTATAGATACTAACGCTGGACAGAGCCCTTCTTTTTATTCTATTCTTTCTTCATTTGCAGTAGAGAACCAAAGCTGCTCTTTTCAACACCAAATATTTTTATTTGAATGATGTCTGTCTGTGGACTTTTCTGACGACTGTCTGAACTGACATAAGAGCTTCAGGTGCTCTGCTCATCACTGAGCTTAAACAATCCGTTCTCTCAAAGTCAGAAAGCATCATTATTTACTTTTTAGAGTTTCTGTTCAGGGCTAAATATATCCAACCAGCTAGGCCACCATAAAAACTGTGTCTGGAAAATGATGTTAAAGCTGTTCAGGTAGCAAAAAGCTTTGTGCAACATGCTTCAGTAAATGGATTAAATGAAAGGCAGGCAGTTTTTTCTGAACTTGTTCTCACAGTAAACAGGAAAATGTAACAGAATAGGCCAAGTACCCACTGTTCTCTTTGTCCATACAGTGGTGACGTTTCCTTATTTCATTTGTGGCCAATGCAGTGATTTTATGAGTCACTTTGACCTGTTTTGACAAGGGATAGTTGGCAGAATTAACTTCTTTGAAATATCCATTGCTTCAAGTTGTACATAATGACATCTGAATGTGTGTAACATTGTATTAGCAGTAAAAGTGTCACTAAGCACATGGCCATTTCTTTTAATGGTGCAAAGACATTCTGCACATGCTTTAAACCCCGTAAATAATCTGTAAATTTAATCTATAAATAGAGAAAGGTGCTGCTAGAGAAAGAATAAGCAGCTAATATTTCGCTGGACTTTGGGACTGGGTTAGGACACTGAGGACCCATTTGCTGCCTAGGGAAAAGATCTGAGGCTGCAAGATCTGGCCTCACCTTGTTGCATCATCCTCACACAGCTGTGTCACACACATCTGCTGCATCTGTATTCTCCCACCTCTAAAACAGGTAAGTCAACGCTTATCTTCTTTCCAGTAATATTTTGAGATATAAACAACAAATATTGCAAAAGTACCTTTTGTGGTTTAATCCCACATGGCAACTCAGCCCCACACAGCCACTTGCCCCACATCCAGCAGGATGGACAAGAGAATCAGAAGAGTAAAAATAAGGAAACTCATGAGTTGAGAAAAAGACAGGTTAATGGTACAGAAAAAGAAGGGCGAAAAATAATAATAGTAATAACAACAATAATACAACATGAAGCAAAGGATGCACAATGCAATTTCTCACCACTCACCAACTGATGACCAGCCAGTCCCTGAGCAGGGGTTTCTGCCCAGCTTTCTCCCCAGATTATATACTGAGCCTGTCACCACATGGTGTGGAATATCCCTTTGGCTAGCTGGGGTCAGCTATCCAGGCTGTTGCTCCCCCAAAACTTCTTATGCCCTTCCAGCCTTCTTCCTGGCAGGACATCCAAAGCTGAAATGCTCCTGACTTAGTATAAACACTACTTAGCAACAACTAAAAGCATCTCTGTTACCAACATTATTCTTCATACTGCATCCAAAACACAGCACTGTATTAGCTAATAGAAAGAAAATTAACTCTATCAAGCCAAAAGCAGGACAATTTCAAAGTTACACAACAAATATTCTACTTCAAACCATTATTCTTCTCTAAAATCCTTTTATTTGTAAGCAAGGAAAGTGTCATACTAACTTCCTCAGTCTCCCCTCCCCCTTGTTTACTATTCCCATTCTGGATACGCATCATACACAGATATTTCAGAGTTCATGGGTGGACAAGAGCAGCTCTATCAGTTTTCAGAGTAAAAATTTAACAGTGTGTGCATGGTGGGATCACAGGATAACACATTGGAAGGGAGCACTGGAGGTTCCCTGGTCCAGCCCCTGTACCAGAGTGCTGAGCACACCCTGAGCCTTGGAGGATGTCAGGCCTGGGCACCTACTGATGGCAGCACCTCTAGTACATAGTAGTAGGCTAGAAATAATAGATTAAAAATGTGGACAAAAATCATAACCAAAACCATCCCACTATCTCATTATCTTTTGATATTTACTGGGAAAACTTTATCAAACCTAAAGCACTGACTCTATATTACTATTAGATAAACACCATCCCCCCAGTAAGGAATCTGTGCTGATATTTAACAGAAGCACCCCTCTAAGCATTCATTGTCTAATCCAGCTCTTATTGAAGTCCCTGAGGAAATTCCTATTAGTGAGCAAGATCATTCCTATTTCTCTTTTTAACTGATTAGTATGTGTTTGCATGAAGGCCCTGTAGGCACCAATTAATCTGTATTCATATAGCAACTGCAGAGCTTAAAAATCCCTGACATTCTCTTCTATTGGTAATTGAGAAATTTGCCTTGGCAAGCAATGGGACTGAGAACATCCATCTCCTTTCAGATATTAAAATTCCAGTATTTATTTGTTGAAATGTAGTTTTTAACTTCTATTTTTCTAAATATTAAACAAGTATAAACCAAATACAGGGTACTTTTAAGGTAGTACAGAGCAATCCCAGAGATTCTGGTCCTGCTCACAGCTTTGCTGAGAATCCTCAGAAAGGAATTTAGCAAGTGTGTTCAACTTCACAGTTACACTGTCAAATCATGTGGGTAGAAGGCAAACAGTCAAGAATTACACAGGCCAAATGCTCCTGCAACTTTTCAGGAAATTCTGAGCAGCAACAGACGCAGACAAAGAAGAAAATCACAAGATAAAAATGGTCAAATCTTAATTGCTTCACCTAGACATTCTCCAAAGAGAATCTTCTGGACTTTCTTAGCTCCCTGCCCATCCTTGCCTAAAGAATGCTTGCTCCACATAGGGGAACATATCAGCATGATGTGAACCATGTGTTTTATACACTCCAGAGGATGTGTCCTGTTTTTTCAGAAGGCCCAGTCTGCAGGATCATTGACAGCAAAATTACATGGGTTTGGTTTTGAAATCAGCCTAGGGGCTGTCTTTAGGACAGTGCAGAAGAATGTGGTGCACTCTGCAGCCTGGAGGTTGAAGGGAAAATAGACTGCTGGAGATAACTCCTTATTTTACTCAAGGGTCTTAAGAACAGGAAAGAGGCAGAAATCTTTCTTTCGTGCAGCTCCTAAAACAGGCAGCCAATGGTTTATACATATATACATATATATGCAAAAATATATTTTAAAAAACACAAATATGTTGAGGGCTTAATTCCCAGAAACCAGGAATTTAAATTATTGTTTAGATGAAGGGGGTGAACTGGGGTGGAGGGGGAAGGAGAACAAGACATTACCAGTGTCTTATCTCTTCCTGCCTTTTATCTGTGCTTAGTAAATCTAATCCTGCTGACTGATCTTCTTGTACATGTTATTGAACTGAGAACTTCCTTTTCTATGATCTGTCTTTACCCTGTTACTTTCTGTTTAATGTAGATATTCAAGGCAAATGCAAATGTTACCGAAATAGGGAGAATGATTGTTAATTACTGCTAATGTTAGACTGTCTGTGCAGGTTCATCTGGTGGGAGACAGAGCTCTGGCACAGGATGTGGTGGCTCATCACTTGAGCTTTAATGATACAGGTAAGTGGTGAATTAAAATAAGGTAAGGATAGAGAAAGCCTCATCAAATGAGAGTTAAAAAGAACTGCAAGTAGTAGCAATATGGTGAAAGCACTGCCATGAGGGAGGACAGTATGAGAGCACAGTATGAGCATTATTTAGCATAGTAAAGAAAAAGCTGAAGGCAGTTGTGATTGTTTCCTAAAAATACACAAGCAGAGTGAGAGAAGTGAGAAAAGGAGAATAAATATCACCAAGGGAGAAGAGCTGCACTCTCTAACCAATACCAAGACAGGGATAAACATGTACAATGCCCAAGAATAAATTCAGGTTAACATTTTTTTTAAATTAAAAAGGCAAAATCCTGAAATCACAGAACGGATGAAAAAAAATCTTCAGTATTAATAAGAACTTGTAGATGGTCTGATTGACAGAGACGAGGGAATATATAGTTCAAAATCTTCCTTTAGCCCCTCTAAGTATGACCCATAGAGTTTTGTGGAGGTGGGAGGGGGCAAAGCTAGACAAACAAAAGATCTGGTTTGGGGCACACCTGGGACACAATAAATTGGCAAAGAAACAAAGCAATAAGACTGAAAAGTCCACTTAGGTATTGTATATTTCCAACAATATTCCAATATTAGTATGCTGCAGTTGGGTCATAGTTAATGAAGCAGGAGTCACAGAGTTCCTGGGAAGCCACTTGGAGTATTAAGGTATTTTTAAATAAAAGGCAAAAGTGTAGCCTAAGGAATCCAGAAGGTCAAAGCATGTTGAAAGATCTGTTGTGAGTCACCTGGCCACTCTGAGTGCCCTAGAAATATCAGATATTTTTATGAATGTGTTTGGTCTGGCTGGGATGGAGTTACCTTTCCCCATAGTGCCCCTCTCAGAGCTGTACTCTGTATTTGCAGCTAGAATGATGTTGATAGCACACCAATGCTATGCCTTTAATGAGTCACAAATAAAAATCGTGATAAATTGCCTGCAGATAACCGGTATTTTTCATTGATACCTGCTATCTGTATTTTTGTTTAATTGGACCATGCATTGACAATGTCCCATGCATCAAGCAGACCAGGGGTCAGTGTACCCTCTTTTGCCAGGACTAGCAATAAGTAACCTACTGAGCTTAGGGACTTGGGCTTCAGGTCAATTTCCCTGTTGTTCAGGAATCTTCCATTTGAATTTCCTGTGCTTTAAGCAGGGGGTCTTTGAAATGAATGACTGAATATTCATTAAGCCAGGCAGAGTATATATAACTATAATGTAATGATTAAAACACCACTGTGTCAAGGGACGAGCCGAGCCTGTGTTTGAACCAGTGCTGTAGACTGTGGCCATGGTTGTCCGCAGTAAGGAGAAATTTCCACAATCATTTTCTTTCTTACACCCTTATAAGAAAGTGCTGTGGCTCACAGATATCAGTAAATCTTTTGTAAAGCTCTCTGCACATGTACCCAGCCTAAGGAAAATGTGACTGGATTGTAATTCAAGAAGGTTTACATTTTCCCTTACCTCATAATTGTAAATACCTAATATCTACAGCAGAATAGAAACACAGGTGAAAGTCAGAAGCACAGCATTTTTGTTACAAGAGTAACTTACCCTGGTTAACAGGAAAGTGCAGAGAAAGTTCCCTGGAGCTGCTAGAACTTTTGGCAAACATGTATAACTGCTTTAGATTTCTGGTGTTATGAATTGCTTATGTCTCTGCAGAAATGAAACGATCCCTTAAAATCTTGAAGTACCTATTGATATATTTTGTCAATATTAAAATTTATTTAATCTAAAATACTTAATCGTTGGTATAAAAGGTGGTAGGTAGTTCTCATAGCAAGCCATGGTCTTCGGCTGAAGTTGTCAGGCACTCTCATGGGGTTTTTGCCCTGCACATATCTTTTCAGCCAGTACGTGATAATTATCAGGATTTCTCACATAAGTGAAATAAAAGACACTGGGCTTAGCTTGAGCTGCAGAACCCTCAGGCACTGTCTTTCATTTGCCAGCTTCTAGCTATTATGTATTAGAAATATATGAAGGGCTCTGGGAGACAGGTGTATTTGGATTTGCTTCACTCAAGTATAATGCATTTTTACAGAGGTCACTGAAATTGGAAGGCAAAAAATACGGAGTGATAATGCATTTTGTACCAGACCATGGATACTAACAGCCCTATTTCCCATTCACCACTTAAAGTATGCTATAATAAAAGAAGAAAACAGATCACAACCCACATTATAAAAATGAATTCTATTGCTTAATATTGCTGCCATGAGCAACCAGCTCAGTCCCTAGGAATTATTTTCTTTTTCTCAGTTTTCCAAGAAGGAGTTCCTAGTCCTGGTTAATTATGTATGGGAAGACCCTACTTTCCAGACCACACTGCCTCAGTGTGCTATTTTCACAGCCTTCAAGAAAAAGTTCCACAGGAAAAGGGTTACAACAAAGGAGAGAGATCCTAACTATGCCCTTCCACTACAGTTTAAGTTACGTGAAGGGAGAGATGTTTGAACAGACATCAGTGTCACAGGTGCCAGTGTCTGATTTATTCCCTCTCAGAGGAACGTACTGGCATCTGTGTGCATAGTGACACCTTGCCAGCTGGCCAGGAGGCTGTCCTCTCAGCTGTCCTTCCAGACAGATGAATTGCACAGTGTACATAGCTGCCTGCCAAAGGACAGACTTTCCAGGAGAAGGAGAGGGAAAAAGCACTTCACGTATTTCTGACAGTAGTTTTACTTAAAATTTGTTTACAAAACTAATTTTATTGGACCAGCTTATCACCAAAACCATCTTTCTGACACTGCAGTAAGTTACTTGGATTGTGCCCCATAAACCAGAGCAATTCACATACGAATTTACATTCTCTCTGACGTTGCTGAGTGGAGTATATTTTCCTCAGTCTATGGGAGATATGACCTTACTTAATCTCCTTTCTTTAATCCTAGATCGCTCAGCTAAAATAAATACCTCTACCTTTAGGTAACTATATTAAGTAGTTAGGTTTTAAAGCCTAGCTTTTTAAAGCTTTAAATGGTCTAAGCACTCAAAACTCTTGATAGTAATCACTTGTGAAAGTGTGCAACAAAACCTCAGCTGGCTTTAGGGGAAAGACAATTGTTAAAACCATCACAGCTCACATGTTAGTACCAGCCAATGAGCTGGCAGTACTGACATACTGGTTTCTAATGGTTTCTATAAAATAAACCCAAATGGGGTTCTTTACACACTTTACACACAGTTTGAGAATCCCATGCAATTTAACTATGAAGTGAGAATGAGTATTCCTAATTTGTAGAATGAAAACACATGTTCTAGTGTGTAACTAAGAGAATGGTAAAAACAATATTTGGCCGAGGTTGAATTGAGCTAAATCATTACAAAAAGATAAATACTGAGTGAAACTATTGCACAAGATTTGTAAGACTCTCAAGGCAGAAATATAACAATGACATTCAGATACTATGAACAGTGGTAATGCCTTAAAAGAGCCTGGGAATTGTATCTGTTCATCTCTAGAACATGCACCTCTTTTCCAGAAATGAATTAGCAGTAATTTTTTTCATGTTTATACTCACATTAATTATCTCCTCAGATTTTCAGTTCATTCTGCCCACAGAACCTACAGAGTTTAGCAGAGCCTTTTACAATGCTGATTTGAATTGTTTGAATATAAGGAAAAACTATCTATGCCTTTTTAATGATATACATGTCTGCAAATGTGAATGCTCATTGTTATTCTCTTTGCACCTCATGCCCTTTTACTCATTTAATATATTTCAGCTGAGTGAATTAAAAGCACTATTAAAGACAGTGAATGGTTGGTCCTGGCTCATCTGGGTTTATCCAGTGCATTCTAAGTAATATACCTGGTTTCTCCACAGAGAAAGGAGTTTGTTTCCTAACCTTTCTGAAGCACAAATTCATACAGGCAATAGCCATAAAATCATAAAATCATAGAATGGTTTGGGTTGTAAGGGACCTTTAAAGGTCATCTAGTCCAATCTTCCCTGCAATGAGCAGAGACACCTTCAACTACATCAGGTATTTAGGCATAAAACTAGTACAATGACTGAGCTGCATTTCAAGCTCTGTAGGGTACTCTGCCTTAAGTCCTATCCTAGGAAATTTGAAACTTCTAATTTTATGGCAGAGTAGCAAAGGAATTGCTGGATTTCATCTCTGCTGTCCATGTCTCAGGTAAAAGAGGAAATGAAGCAGTGTATTACTCTTATAACTGCATCACTGAAGAGGAAGTAGTCTCGACATTTATGTGGTGTCCTAGCACATCTAAATAAGGTCTTACTTCTGCAATTATAGTTGTTTAAGTTTTCATCCGAGGTTCATTACTGATTCTTTCCTGAGTATACCAGTTCTGTACTTGAGTCAAGTCAATGGCATGAGTTAGTGCATTCCCAACATTAAGCAAAATCATATGGCTTAGTCAACCCTAAAGGATTTTTTTAAATATGTGAGTGGATTTTTCATTAAGGATGAGCAACATTCACAGTAAAGGGTAAGTGTGGTTTGCTTAGCAAATACAAGTGAACAGCTGGGCAGTACAATCTTAAATCACAATAACTAGACATGCAAGGCCACACTATTCATGCCCAGAGCTCAAGTTCTCATAATTCATCCATCTATTTCCCACCCTTATTGGAATTGGACTGTGTTCATTCTGATTGAAATTTCAGGGGATACATACAAAAGCAACCTCTTCTATACATGTGTTTCTGACTGTGAACTTTCAAAATTGTCTTTTGGCTTTAATTAAAAATATAAATCTGTTACATTCCGCAGATGGACACTGGCAACATGAGCTTCTGTCATTTTCTCCTCATGTAAAATATTGATGTCAGGCTCTGTGATGCAAAGTAGCAAAACACTGAGTGCAGAAGCCATCCAAACCTCATTTGGATTCCCAAAGGAATTTGACCCATCCTAGCAAGCACACTTTAGACTGATTATGTAGCTGTCAATTAAACTGCTGTTCTGTGCACTGAGATTACTCAGACTGTATTCTTTATCACAACCAAAATAAACCTACTGCAGTGGATTGTTTTTTCCCCTACTAAACAAATGCATATTGAACATGCATAATCAAGCTTAAGCACTGAATCTTTTTGCTCATATTTGCCAGTGACATAACCAGTAAATGTCTGAAGTTCAAAGCTGACAACAAAGGTACAGATACAATTCTGCTTTGTGAGGTGAGGATTGTGACACTGTATAAACTTGGGTTTTTGAATTATGAAATACAGTATTCATCATGTATATATTATAGGATTGCATGACATTAACAGCCTTGGTCTCCATGACAATACTAGATGTTGGATGAAAAAATGGCTATGAAGAATATGATTTAAATAAATATCACAATACTTCTGAGCCTTTTTTATTTGGCAGAATTTTTAACTCGTTTAAAGAAACCAAAATATTCTTTTCCTTCTTTATCTAACTAGACACACTTTTCTCAGAGAGAGATCAACTTTTTGCTAGCTGTATGTAAAAGCTAAAGCAGATTAGAAACTCCTAGGTGATGGGTCGCATCTGGCCAAATGGATTTATTGTATACCCTGAACTCAGTTTACAAAACACTGGCACTCTAAAATGCAATGCCTCTAGTCATAAGCAAAAAATTGTATACCACCCTCAAAGTTTTTGGGTTTCCCTCTTGATTACAAAAACAGCCTCAGGTGACCAGATAGACACTATGAAGTGGGTGACAGCAGTGTTAAGTCAGGCAGGCACAAACTCCTCTGGGCATCCCTCTACTAAAAACTCTAAAAAACTACAATTGTATTTTCCTTGTGCTAGTCGTGCCACTAATTAGGTGGATCTTGAATGGGCTCATATTTATGTTGTCAAGTGAACATGTGGATGTAAGTACACTGGGACTTTATATGGAGCTCATTAGCACCATTGCTATACAATCCAGTAATATCCATCATTTCACAGCAGACAACAAAGACAACTCTTTGTATTTGAATTTCAGTTCTTTCTTCTGGACTCATTCTTCATTTTCCATTAAGTACCATAGGTTCTCTGAACAGAAGATAAATTCAGTAATAAAAAAAATCAAAGAAAGCCATACAGGATGGTCAGGGCCATATAGCTTAAGTTAAAGAAGTTTGAAAGGAGTCAGACATTTTTTTAGCTAACCATGGATTTTTTTACATTTTAATAAATCAAATGCCTAATTCTAGCCTTAGATCTATTTTTACTTGTATGAACTATTCACTGGGAGCATGCTATGGTGCTGCCACTCTCTGTCAGCTCAGCACTTTGTATTTGTAAAGTGATGCAATAGTAATTTGGGGGGAGCACCAAATTCTTGTTATTAACTTAGTATCTGATCTCTTTTTAGTCTTTAATATACACTCAATTCTCACATTGTCCACGGAGAGATAAAATGGTCTATTATTGTGCTAGTTTATGGCATGAAAATTTGAGCAGAAATTACATGGTATGCACTGTGTAACTCCTGCCTTGGAACAGATGCACCTTGTTTTGTTTCTTCTCCCCTCTTTCTCTCACCTTTCACAAGGGATGATACCAAAAGAGGAACTCAGACTGTTAGACAGATTTTAAGATTTCATCTTTCTGTAAGCAAATTATTAATCAGAAAATATTCTCTTCTGGTTTGCTCCTGTCACACTTGAACATCCAAACACTGCCTGAGTGCAAATAAAGATAGCCTATATGAAACTGCTATGTAAGGATCCCTGATGTAAGAGGTACCTGAATGCTCTAGCTGCACAGATTTGTGTCAGTCAGGACGCCTCACTTTGGCAGTGTCTGTGTTGGATAGGTAATTACTAAATTTATTCCTAGATCTAGTACATAGAATAAACATTCTTCTTTGTTCCTCATGGCTGGTGCTCCTAGATGATTTTAGTCTGCTACCAGATGACAGCAATGTGGCCTCCCATGGCATCCTTTGTCTAATAATTCAGTGGCTTGAATATCAGTTTTAAGAAGCATCACACCCCACCGAAACTTCTGATGACCCCTTTTGTTTCCCTTTTCAAAAATAAACTTTTAAAATTTGTTCTTTAATTGATGATTTGCACAGCATTGTTGAAAACTAGAACATCCCATATTTTTAAAATGTGACTTTCAATATTTTTTTCCAGAGGCTTCATTTATTTGGAGTCAGCCTTTTAATGACTGGAATCCTAATCATATTACAAAATTAACAGCTTCTTTTTATTCAAAAGGTGCTTCACTGACACCAAATATAAAATAAATTCATTAAAATAATTTTTGTTTAAGAATAATGCATTTGAGGCACAACTATAATTTCAAAGTAGCTCTAGGGCATTATTATGGAAGACTCTTCCTAGATTTCACTAACTAAATAAAACCTTTCCAGAAAGATTAATTTTAATAATTCCCTATTAATAAAGACGAAGGCTCAACTTATCCTCAGATAATCATCCCCAGAAGGTACCATTGCTACACTGCCTATAAAAATCTTCTTACATTTAGGAAAAATGCAAACTCAGGTTACATTTCTAAAGCATTGGCAACAAGGCTCTTTCCTGTCTCTCAGCTGGTCATGAGGTCTTCAGAATATCTGTGATCTCTAAACAAAGGTTATGGTTTGATGTGGGAACTAGCACTGAAATATGTGATAAAACTCAGTAAATCTAGAGAAAACAAAACATTTTCTCAAACGTCTTGTGGGCATACAGCTTCCAGTGAACACTGGACTCAATATAATTTTCAAGCCTAATTCACATCTTTACATGTTTTATCAGCTGTGTGTTTTAGAAAGCCAGACTCAAATTGAAATCAGAATGCCAGGTGGTTGCAGAGAAAGAAACCCATTACAAACAGAAATACAATCAGTGTTTCCTTAAACAGGGAGATAGAATAAGTTAAGCATTTTGATCAACCCACATTTTAAAGAAGATCTGATAGATTTCTTTTTTATTGCCACAGCTGTGAAAAATACCTTTCACAAATGATTGTGAGTTTTCATCACAAAAATGAATTGCTAGCATATTGCATCAAAATATTGCCATTTCCAGAAAATATTTTTTAATACTTTTCATTCTTTTGAGAAAATTAATTTTTTCCAGACGCTTCTTTTCATAGTTTGTTTTTAAATTACCATGGGACAGCTACAGCTACACTTCTCAGATTTTTGCTTATGGGTTCTAAGATGTTCTCTGGCAGCTGTCCCTTCAACTTCTCCTAGAATACAGAACATGCTGCATCATATCCAGCAAAAAATTAAGTCTATGCTACCAATGTCCAAACTAGTTATTAACTCCCCAGTGCATCAGCTGAGGAGTTTAGGTGTTCTTAAATCTTCAGGAAATAATCTTTTTCCCCTCCTTTTACAACATCAGAGCTTTTTTGGGCTCAATTCCTGTGGCAGCATGAAGACATGGGAGCAGCTCTCCAGCTGCATGCACATTATTGGATCTTCCACAACCTTCCAGAGGGAGACACACCAAAGACCCTTCCCACCCTCCCCTGTGCAAGAGGAGGTGGGATCACAGGCTGCCTAACAAGGCAAAGAGCCATCTACATTAAGCCCCTGTCTCCAAGCAGACTCACGACTGAGTCATCTGCTTCAGAAGCTGCATAAAATATGCTGGAGGACATAAATAATTCGCACAGCTCAAAAATTAGATTCTTTACTGGCTTCTCTTCCCTAGAGAGAAACGAACCCATCCTGATCAGCAGCTACCTCCAACCTGGGCTTAGAACCAGGTTTTATTTTTCTCTACATACGCTGATAGACAAGGAGGTACCTGTCACTTATCTAACCAGAAAAAAATAGACTTGCTAATATTATTCAAAAGCAAAATATAGGAGTCTGCATTTGCAGTGAATATACTTAAAATTTTATCCAAAATGCAAAAAAAAGCCCCAAACCCGTCTGTATTGAAAAACCTGTAAAAAAGCAACCAATATTAATAAATCTGATTTTAAAAAAATATTCTTTTAATCACAAGCAGATACCAACACACACACAGAAAGTCACTGGAGACAGGGAGGGTTCTGAACTCACAGCCTTACCCCAGTGGTTTGGTATTTGTACCTCTCTTCTTGCCCTCTTTACCCCAAAATTTTTTTCTCAGGCCCTGATCTAGAACTCACTTGTGAGCAGTGGAAGTCTTTTCACCACTTTTAGGGCCATTAGTCTGAGAGCCTCATATTTTCCTGACTGCATCCCTTCTCACTGCTGTAGTGCTTTCTCACTGTTGCAGTGCAGCTTTTACTGTTTAACTTACAATTCCAGCAACTACTGAAGTCAGCAATCTGAGTTTCAGCGAGAAATACGAACACATCATGCAGTGTTATATATAACTATTCCCTGAACTACATTAAAATATAAAATTCCCTGATACCTGCACATTTGGAAACTTATATGTATACCATTTTTTCTGCCACTAGCAGAATTAACTTAGTGGAGAACCTCACAACTTCCTTATTGTTAGTATCTCAGACTTTTAAAGAATATGAATTTGATTTGATGGCAATATTATTTGCACCAAACTTTCCTGGGGACTTTTATCTATTTTTTTTCAAATGTCACCTTTAATACAACTTGACCCAGAAGAATAATGCAATGATTACTAACATCAAGCAGTTCAAATATTAGAGGACTCTGCTCTTAGGCTTCTCCAATGACACTAAAATGTGTCAAAAATAAGAATTGCCTATCAGCAGAGACTGTATTTCTTAGTGGAAATGCCACAGATAACAAGAATGAAGCTTATTAATGTAGAATATGGGGGAAAAAACTTGATTAACGTCCAGTGATATTATCAAAAATACCTTCAGAAATTAACTACTGTATTTTCAAGTTTTAATGGGTCAAACTACTGT
The DNA here is from genome assembly GCA_037013685.1 of Acridotheres tristis. Classification (NCBI taxonomy): domain Eukaryota; kingdom Metazoa; phylum Chordata; class Aves; order Passeriformes; family Sturnidae; genus Acridotheres; species Acridotheres tristis. Next base: position 9,299,122 of record CM072885.1, read on the forward strand.
ATAACCTAATGACTTGACCCTGCAAGTGCTTCAATACATATGGTTCTCTATAGCAATTCCTGAATATATTTATGCAGCTTTAGGTGCTGCAGTTAAGAACAGAATGAAAAGAGAATATGAATAATCTTGGAATTTGCTCATGTAGGAAGCATATTTAAGGAAATCTCAAGTTCAGTGTCCAGAGGCTTTGATGCTAACAAAGCTTATCTTCTAAATAAAATTCCCATGAAATTTTCTTAATCGTTATATATGCTTGCTTTCTTCAGTGTGTTATATTAAAAAAAATAGTAACTTTTTTCTCATAGAAAAGAAGTTAGTCAATCTAGAACAAAAGCAATCATTGTTTCTAGAATACAAATTGCTGTATTGATGTATGGAATGTCTCATCATTCTATTTCATCATTCTATTAGATGAGACAAATGTGTTTGATATATGAGTTAGGCAAAGCCCTGAATAGTCCATTCATGTATAGAAAGTGGACACATCCACTGAGAAGAAATGCATAATTCTGTCCCATTACTGGTTTAAAAAAAAAAAAAAAAAAAAAAAAAGAATGGGATTTGGTATGGCCTAATTAACAGAAAAGACATCAGCAGTGTGCAAAAGTCCAACATTTCAGGACTTGCTCAGCTCAGAGACACTGGTGAGAAAGGGCATATTGCTTCTTAAAATGTAAGGAGTAGACAAAACAGCAAAAAGAAGAAGAACCTGATTCAAAGTCGGAATGAACAATGAATTCATCAGACTTTAGAACAGCAGAAGAAGAATGAATGAAGTGCAAATGCACACAATTCTTCAGCAACATTCAAATTGGTGAGGGATGTGCACAGATAGTGAATGCAGAAATGAACACTTTTCTTCAAACAGAAAAACTTATTTCGGCATCATGTTGCAATCGACATCTTCTCACAAATGAAATAAGTTATTCAGCTTAACAAGGATGAGTTAGCATGAAAGTATCTGCATATTCTTTTTGATTGGAAAGATTTATGGAATGAATCAATGAATGAGTGTCACGTGACATTTTCAGTGCAAAGCATTAACATCTTTTTAAAATTGTATTTTCAAGCTGATGTTTGCACACCGTTTAGAAGGGGAAAGTGCTTATGCAAAGACAGACATTGCGACAGTCAAATACTTTTTCACAACTTATTTTCAGAGTAGATTAAAAAATGCAGAAAATAAATAGTCTATTACTACTCAGGAATCTGTAGAAAATGTAATTTTTCTTATTTCTTGTCTAGCAGAACACCTCCCAGGTGATGTTCAAATCTTATTTTCATATGAAGGATTAATTCTGATCTGATGAAGAATTTTAGAATGAGAAAAAAATAACAAGTGCACAGAATCTGATATGAAGCAGCGACTAAGCAGAACTCCCAGGACAATGATAGCAAATTCCTGTGTTAATTTTTGCATGGAAGTAAAACAACTTTCTCTTAAAGGACAATTCATAGCATCTCCTTTCTTCTTCCCTGAAATTAAACAGACTCTACTTCATAAGTTCTCTTTCTTTGATTACTTTTGAATACTACCCAAGTATTCTACAGTCTAACAGTGATAATAAGTGTTTAATTTGCAAATAAAATCTTAGTCTCTTATTTTTCCAAAGTACTAATAATATTTTTGCAAAAGAAAGTACTGCAAGAAGTAAGGCAATGTGTTTTACATGTTGGTATGCTTTGTGCTTCTGGATAGTTAGCCTGAGATGCATTTTTGTGTGACAAAAATCAACTACTCCTTCCAATGTTTTTAATTTAGTTGAGACCATTTAAGTGCAAGACAGTGTAAAAATACATGTGTTATACTCTCTCCAAGCACCATGGCTGTAAAAATAATTGCAGATATAATTTATAGCTCCAAAAACGTCAGAGTTATATTTGCAATGATCAAGATCTGGAAGAATATTTTATGACTGCCTCAGCCACAGCTGGGTTTGGGATCTCTTCTCGTCTTGGATGCAGTATTAGCAAATCCCATGTGGTAGTTCTGGTTCTGTTCAATCCAAGAGACACTGCAATACTCAGTTGCTCTATAGGACCTCGAATTGCCCAGCAGCTCCACCAGACTAAAGTGACACTGCCATTTAAACTAGTCTGCTCACCTCAATGTGTAACTTTTACCAATTCAAGCATCTGAAAAAGGTATTTCAGAAGTTCTGACAACAAAGAAATCTAGCTGAAGGTAGGCAGATATCTACAGGAGTATGTTTGTTTACTTCTGCAGCTTTCTGGGCCTCAGAGGTGGAACCAAGGCTGCAGTGGCAGGTTTTCTCTCGCTCAGATTTCAGAGCTCTCTCCAGAGCTGAGCAGGCTCTTACAAGAACCCTCTGAATGAACTCCTCTTCTAATTTAGAGCCACAAGTGGTTCCTATGTCCTGTAAAACAGTAGGAAAGCTCAAACGTTCAGGTGAGGAAAACAGATGTCCTTTCTTCTAGGATAACCACATTCTAGGATAACCACAATCATCATTTATGTGTGATGAAAGAGTTGCTAAAAAAATAAAATCCCAGAAACGCTCTGTCATCTTTATTTGTCTGATGAGACATTAATACCATTTTCCCAGTGTTTGGATCCAGGTTCTGGAGCTAATCTGCCCAGACTGGAGGAGTTCTGGTAATGGGTCTTAGTTAGAGCATCATCTGTGGTCCCATCCTGCCAGCTACCATGGGTCACCCTGCCAGTGTGCTATTTGCCAAGGAAGGAAACTCAATAGAGGCTGAAGGCCATCAGAGCTGTGGGTCAGGCTTTATAATCTGCACAGTTTTATGCAGGAGAATCAACTGGGATTGACACATAATGTCTACACAAGCTAAACCTCCCAATATCCAAGAGCAGTGACACACAATCTTTCTGGGGCTATTTGCTGTTTCCTCTCTCCCTGTGTCTTTGTCGGATCATAAAGTCTTCCCTTTACCTCACACTCAATCTTGTTGAGAAGCCAGGAGTGCCATGGGAGTATGAGCATCTGGCCCTAGGCATCCCCAGAGGAGTAAATCCCACCCAGGCTGGTGCACAGGCAGGCACACCTGCCCACAGCCCCCAGCTGGCTGCACAACCCAGATCTGGCAAATGGAGGCTTGGCCATGGGTTCCTACAACCCATCAAATAGTGCATGAAACACTTCATCCACCAGCTGCTTCCATTCAGTATTGCAGTGAGAATGGAAACACACAGCTCCACAGCAAAGTTAACTTTGCAAAGTTAACCTTAATGGAGGTTATCTTACAGCAAAATGGGCATAGACTCCTCATGAAGGCTGTAGGACTTGAAAACAAGCTTTCAGACTTTTCATTCAGGAATACACCTTACACAGAGCATCCTGCAACCACACAACCAATATAAAAAATAACAAGAGTTTCCTCTGAAAATGCACTTCAAGATCATTGTGTATTGACAGAGTTCAACTAGGGTATTTTTCTTTGTTTGATGGGGAGATGGTTGTATAAATATATTCAGGTGAAAAAAACAGAAGAAATTTCTAATAAAATGTTTTCTCTTGGGTTTTTTTTCCATCCCCTGCTAATGGATGCCTTCTGCTCATTGTAGGTGTCACTGTGCTGATGTATTCTTTTCATATATTTCCAAATTCCTCGAATCAATTCCAAGCAAAAGGCACTGGAACTAGGTTTGTCAAAACAAAACTACCCCTTGGAGCCAGTGGAGCTTTGACATCACTCTAGGATGTGCCAAATGCACTCATTTACTCAAAGCTCATTCTTGGATACTATTCTCTCTGGGGAGCAACTATACATCAAACAAATGCTTTGTAAAAAGCTCTACTCATGGCTCTATGACAGATTTATTTTTAATATCTGTAAGGCACAATTTCTAAAGCAGAATTTCATGTACCAATAGATTTTACTTATTTCCAGAAGCATTTCTATGATCATGAACATTCTTAACCAATACTCCATGCACAAAGTCACCAGCAGAAAAGCTGCAGTTGCACATAAATAACATCCTTTTCCCCCTGTTCTCTGAGAGGATTTTATTGGTGTGGTCTTACCTGCCAAGCTGAAGACCCTCAGTGAACACTGTCAGATTAAACAGAAACAACTGAGAACAATTCAAGGACTGCTTTTAAGTTAGAGGCTGCCTCTTTTTACTTGTATCAGAATCCAGACCCTGTTAAGAAATTCAAGTTAATGAATGTTTCAGTGTGATGCCAGAGCGAGCTCAGAGTATTAGCAAAACATCTTAATTCCTACATGTGAAGGCAAAAATGAAGACAAAAAATGTAAACATTCCAACCCCGCCAAAATCCATTTTCCAGAGATGCCTTCATTGATTTCTGCTAAATAAATTTCAGCATACACAGAGTGTCACTGTCTTTTCTTCAAAGTAAAATCTAAACTAGATGTCTCTGTATATGAAGTTCTTCTTAAAAGTAAGTATTTGTCACTTCTGAAGCCTGAATTAAGCATTGGACTTGCCTGTTATTGAAGGTAATATAAAAAATTATGCAGTAGTGGCAAAACTGGACACGAATGCAAAAACCAGAATCCCTGTCACTAATCTCTCCAAACTTTTTGGATGTATATATAATGTATATTAGCAGTAAGCAAGTGGCAGGCAGAGGCCCCAGTGAGTTTGGAGCCCTCACTGTGCTGATCATTGTATGAGCATAAACAGGAAATATTCCTTCCCTCAAAATCACTACAATCAAGACATCAGCAATGCACATCAGGGCTCACAGGAAGCAGAGTGGAAGAAGGATGCTGAACCTCAGGGCAACTAATTGGAACACAAGATTGTGGAATCTATTGGCTGAACATTCAGCCGCAAGCCTGAGAGATTTTTTTTTCCTTTATTCCATGAAACGAGTCGACAAGAGCTACAAATGAATCACTTGCAGCCTGTCTACTTAAGGACTCTCATTAACCACGGGTATCACGGTGAAGATGGATCTTAAGACAGAAACGAAAGGAGACCAGGGTAATGGTTGTGTCTAATGACTTGGTTGTAAAGGCACAGAATCTAATAAAGCACAAGTTAATAAGCTCTCACTATGAGAGACGTGACAGAAAGGCATGGTGATGACAGAATTTCTATAATCGGACTATATAAATAATGTGGGTTGGTAGGGAGAGCCATGGACAGAGCTCTGCATTAAATTTTAAGCACTTGCATTACCTGAGCTAGAGAATCCATTGCAGCAATCACAAAATTGTTCCATGCCCTTAATTTCATTGTTTAAGCTATTAGAAGGGGAAATAAAAAGCAATAAATAAAGAGTTCAGTTAAAAAAGGGTTATAGTTTCTGAGCTCTGGGCCATTCCAACCCTGCTGCTGGTCTGGTTATCTTTCTCAGTACATCAGGGGTTCTGAGCAGAGCCTACCACTCCTGAATCATCCTTTCTGACAGGCAGGAGTTGTGTTAGAGGGGATAGACTTATCATTACAAAGTCAATGACCTGAATTTTCTCAAGACTTCTAGTAAAAACAGAACACAATAATAAAAGTCTTTGCCTAGCCAATTACAGTTCACTATCTTTCTTAAAATGCCAACAGTGAGCAACCAACGATGGAAAATTGTTCAGGGAAAACACTTTCATAATTTCTCCAATGAAAATTTTATTTGGGAGAAGGAGACTGTTACAGTTTGACCAAAAAACCCCAACCAATCAAACTAAAACCAAAAAACAACAACAAAAAAATCACCCTTCATAGTTGCTGGCAAAACAGAACTTTATAGGATGTGTAATCAAGACATCAGGATTTTAGGACAGCAATCAATAAATTCACTTGCTATATTATTTCAGCTACTGCATCCTATGATACATTTGCTGTTACTGAGACTCAAAACATTGTGTGAGTCACATTCATAAATATACAGTATAATGCCTAATGACTCTTATTACATTTCAGAAATTGGTTTCCTTTCTCTTGTTCTGGTTAGGACAATGGTCTAATCATAGCCCATAAAATACCTTGACTGTAAATCCCAGCCAAGTAATTAAAAAAAAAAAAAAAAAGGAGGTGAAGAATTAAAAAATTAGAAGCAGGGAAAAAAAATAAGAGAAGATGAAGCAGAAGGGAATTTGTAATTTCAAAACTGGTATTAAGTAAATTATTATGACTTGGAAAAGAAAGGTACAAAATATATTTGCATAGCCACCACTGCTGGAGAATCTGAAAAACAGAAAACTACACTTGCTAAAAGCAAGCTGATTTCCAGGGCAGGGGAAAATGCTCCCCCCAGCTTATCATTGATACTGCTCCCCCACCTGACCTGCCTCTTCTCCCACTCCTCAGCTCCTCTTCCTCACTCCTCACCCGCCAGTGATGGCAGATGAAAGCAGGAACAGGCAGCAAGGAAAAGGTGTGCTACAGAGCAAAGGCACTCCAGGATGAGCCGCTGGAGCAGGGAGATTATCCAAGGGTTCTGTCACTGCTGGGCAGCAGCACGGCAGCCGTGGCTCCCCTCCTTCCTCCCACTATCCCTGACGGGAAGCGTTCTGGAAAGTATCTCTCTGAACACAGGGCTGCTGGAGACGGCAGACAGAGTAAACACGGCAGCAAGAAGGGATCACTCCATCTTTGCTCGTCGTGCCTCTGACACATCCATGTAGACCTGACACGACAGTCGCCTACGACTTCAGAGCCCCACAGCCAAGGGGGAGGGAGAGAGGGTAAAGTGGGATAAATAATGATACATCCACAATAACAAGGCAGTGGTGTGGAAATCTGTCAAGAAATACACATTTCTTATAATAGGAAGAAAGCAAGGCCTGATCTTGTTTAATACACGGCTGGAGTTAACACATTCTGCTACATGGGAAATAAACCATCTCCTTTCTTCACGAGCAGAGGTGTCCCTACATCTGCATAATAGCTGTGCACAGCTTGGGATCACTTGATCTTCCAGACCCCCCTCTCTTCCTCAGCTGGGTTGTTATCATCCTCTGTTATTATCTTCATATTTCCCCTGGTTATTATCAGCATGTTACCTTTGCCTTTATGTCGACAATCTTACCTGGCAATTTTCTCCTCTCCAGCTGGCTTCCGTGTTTCCTAGGTAAGAAAACTAATGTTCTTTGCTCCAGAGTGAATGTCCTATTCATTATTCTCAATGTACTGTGACACAGCAACACTGAATATCAAAAACCTGCAGTAAATTCTCATCTATTTCTCAGTCATATAGAACAATTAAGCAAACAGCATAAATAGCAACCTGCCTTTTATCGTTCCTACTGAATTTAGATTTGACTGCTACATTTAACAATTGCCCAGACCCACAGTGCCAATGAATGTGTGCATAAACACTGTTCAATATTGCATATTATGATGTGCCAGAGAGCACTTCCATTGTACCACACTCTTAATGGTAACCCAGATAAATCACTTTTCATACCCAAACAGGCTGAAGCAGGATGCAATTAGTGAAAGAATTGCTGCAAAGAAACTCTGTACTAATAGTGTGATCAGCTGTCTGCATCCATACGGCTCCTGGACTGGCAGGGAAATGAACTCTTACCAAGGGTTTGTTTCTGACCCAGTCTGTACTCTCAGCCAAGTCTCTGCAGGTAAGGCTGCCTTGATGTCACAGTCTGGGTGTTCTGTTTCCCCCAACGTGGTACTGTAGTCACCAACATCTCACAGAATCACAGAATGGGTGGAAGGTTGGAAGGGACCACAGGGGGTCATCTAATCCTCCCTGCTCTAGCAGGGTCATCGCAGAGCACGTGGCACAGGATTGCATCCAGACAGTTCTTGAATATTGCCAGGGAGGGGAACTCCACAACAATCTCAAAATCAATCTCAAAAACCTTAACAAAAGCAACAAAAAAATTGACCTGGCTCAGAATAGGTAAGCGAGTGCTCCATTGTTCTTGAAAATCCCACTGAGATACACAATGGTCATTTGGTCTTTCAGTTAAGTGAAGGTTAAATTCCCTCTTGTCCTATAAAATTTGCAATTCTTACAGTGGAAGTCTTTCACCTTTTTTTAGAAATGCATCAAAATCTGTAGACCTCAGTAAAGACACATGATCAGTAGCCAGCATTTCTCATGTTTAGAATCTTAGAGCCCTGCCAACTTTTCCAAAGTGGAGGTCAAGCTGACTGTAAGGTCAGAACATGCAAAAATCAAGGTATAACAACCTTAGATCAAATCCAAATATGAAACATCCACTTAAAAGTAATAATTAAAACTTATAAATAAAACAGCAATTAAGACACCATTAGTTACTGCCATTGTTTCTTCATTTAAAAATTCCAAAATTATAAGAATTTAAATGCAAATATTGTTGTCAATTTTAATTTGAAAAGACTATTTAAGGAGGACTTAATGACTTCACTTTTTAAAGTCATTTTGTACTCATGGTTAATTAAATGCACAAGGACTTCCACTGAGAATCAGGATGTTCTAAATAATGTAATAATAACTTGTGTAACCAATTACTGTAAAATAAAACTGGATTATCCAATATGACCTGTCTAGGTTTGGTATTCATAATTTTAAATCCCTTTTAATTAAATCCTCAGGGTACTATATTTAATGTAAAACAACTATGACCTCCTTTATAATATAAATGTAGTAGCCATAGTGGGTCAGGAATGAATTTTGGTTCCACAACTGGGTGACTCATTCATCAGAAAATTTTCTGGGCTGTCATCCTATTTAAACAACATTATGAGCCAGTTTCTGAGCTGGTGTAAACAGGGTGTTGTAAATTGACTGTAATGGCACCAGGGCTTTATACCACTGCTCTTTATTTCTAAGCAACAGAAAACAGAGGAAAGTGTACATGCATTCATTGGTTTACTAATGAAGATGAGGTTTATTCTGAGAAAAATATAACACTTCTTCCCCCTCCCTCCTGGGCTTTTTGTTTGGTTGTTGGGGGTTTTTTGTTAGAGCTTGTTTATTTTTTTTTCTCCTTGTAGGGGTTCTGGGGAGTTTGCATCTTTGTGGCTTTGGGTTTTGGATTTTGTTTTTCTGTTAATTAGTGTTGTGCTTTCCAGAACAGCATCAAGGCCAAGTGAGAACTTGTTATCTAAAGGGCATGACAATAAACATATCAAATTGAGGAGTGTTTTTTCTATGATGTTAGCAATCAACCCACACATGCTATAATAATTTTTCCCTTTTTCTGATTTTTTTTCCTGCCTATTTTTAAACCAGCTGAACTATCTTTTCTTCACAGTGAAGACCTATGATATGCTGTCTCCTCGTTTTGCTTTTTACATCATTTAAGTAATTGTTAAATTTATAAAACACAGATTTTCTCAAAATTCAAAAAGTCAGGACTTAAGTGCAGACACACAGGCATGCTTAATATCCAGTCATAGAAAGTCTCAAAATGAATTGATCACATTTTTTCAAGTGACACTGATGAACCTTTGAAGAAGTCTAAAATATGCTGCAGTTAGTATAGGCAAAGTGTATTTCTCACTAGGTTGATATACTGAATTTCATTTATAGTACACCAATCTGGGAAAAAAAAAGTAAGTAGGACCAATCAGAGCATGTTAGAAGGCTGATTGTGGATATCTCATTGCTCGTTTTTCTTCATCATTGCTTTTCAGAGGATGCCTATGGATGTTTAAATAATAGCTTAAGGCCCTGACACTAAAAATGTAACAGAATTATTTAAAAATCTATTCAGATTTTTAGCTTATGTGCCGTTTCCTTGTGAAGGCAAAGTATGTAAGAGAATCACTGAGGAGCAGATCTCAGGGAGTCCTGGCCTCAAGCACTGGGCAGGTACATGAAGCATTTATTGCAATGCAGCTAACATTCCATTTTGCTAATCAAAAATTATCAACTATTTAACAACATTTAAGACCTTTTCATTCACAAGGCCACTTGATTCATTTTTTCTGGAACACTACGAAATCTATCTGACTTAGACTTTATTCTCTTATCAGAAGATTTTGTTGTCTATAGAACATGGTCTCAGAATACATTCTGCCACATTGCCATGGTTTAGCAATGGTACTCCCCAACTCAGTGTTCCCACTGAGTCTCAATTGGAAAGGACCCCTTCTCCCTGGAAGAAATTCCTTTTCCCCTTTTCCCCAGCTCCAGCAATGACAAGGCAGTACAGAATAACCTCCAAGTCCTAACTATGACTCCTCCTGGCTACTACAAAAATTAGCCCTGTCCTGGCTGGAACCAGGATGCATATATTACATCTGCCATATCAGAAGAGGGAACGAAAAAAAAAATTTTTCTGCTTCTTTTAAAAACTAAACCACAAAAATTTTGTCTTTACTGGCCTTACTCTTCTGAAATTGAGGTAATAGGACAAGAGAAAATTGAAGCAAACTTACCTACTGCTGTGGACTGAGTAGAAATATGTGCTTCAACAACCAAGTTTCAAATATAAGACAGAGATACATAAGGGAAAAAAATAGTTCATTCCAAAAAAAAGGTAGCTTGGTAAAATATGTGTTTTTATTGTTTTCATATTCAGTTATTTATGTAAATATACAAACATATACTCTGTGTGCACATCATGTAATCAGCTCATAGGGTGAGCATTAAATTAGATTCTATTTTCATGCTCAGCACATTGATGAGGAAATAAACAAAACACATATCACTGATTTGTAATTCTTGATTTCCAGTGGGGAGTTGTCCAGAAGTACTAAATCAAGAGCCACTGAACCATCGTATTTCTATTTGTTATTGTTGAATAGATTTTATCCTTTCCCTTCTCACTTTCTCATGCTTAGTTTTCTTTTTTCACCAATTCCTTTCATCAGCCAGCATGTCTACATGTGCATATAAGCATAAAAATATATGTATTTGTTGTATTTTTTCCAATGACACAAGGAACCTTTGGATGATGATCTAAATAAACAATTGCAATGTGTGTGGGTGGCTATGTATGTTGTGCTCTCTAAATTTTCTATCCTGTGTTTCAAAGAGTTGTAGCAGTATGGACATTACAAATAATCTGTTTGAACAACAAACAGAGAATACTGTAGATCTTAAAGAAAACGAGGCAGCTTCTTTTTTTTTTTTTCTCTGTGTCCCCTAATTAATCCTTTCCTGAGAAATACTTTATTTTTTTTTTTAATAGGAAAACAAAACAAAACAAAACAAAACGTGAACTGAGCCACAGGAACCCTGCTTTACTATTTGAAAGTCTTAAAATATCACAGACACTAAGATATAAGACTATCTCATTTCTTGCTGTAGAGGTAAATGAAGTGGAATCTTCTTTCTTTATATTAGTGTTTGATCCACTGGCTATTTTTCAAAATAAATTAGAACTGAAAACATTTCAATCATCCTGGTGTAGTCTAGCTATTGTAAGCAGCAGGTGCATAACTCTGCTCAGCCAGAGACAATCTCTGAGCCCTCTTCAGGGATAGTCTTAGGTAGGTTTTCAGGCACAGCTCCTGTATATCACTGTAATCAAAGTGGAGCTTTCTTTTATACAGAGTTTGGTCTCCTGGCTGCTTCTAAATGCTCTCTCGCATCACTGGATAGAATGGAAACATTTTCTCATTCTAAGTTTTCATCTTTGTCCCCAGTCAGTCTTATGGCAGGAACTAACTCTATAAACAAAAATATTACCGTGATGACATTCCAAAATTTCAGCTGCAAATTGCCATCTCTACTGTCTTTCACAATTTTTGTCTTTCAGATGAAAAAGAATGGGTAAATTCTGATGGGAAAACATGAATAAATTTGCTGAAAGTATATCCTTTCAATGAAGATTTTCCATTTACGTTTGGAGAAAAAATTGTTAGCTACAATTTTTTATGTTCTTTTTGCTTAGAAACTAGAATAACTTTCCTATTATGTCAGGCATATGGCTAGGAACAGACCCCTTATTTCCTCGGTCTTAGGCCCTATTCTTTAACTTCTAGATTAGTGCAGGAGTATTTAATAATTAATTTTGCAAAAATTCTCTTGTTTAAGGTCACACTGCAGCTGCTACCACAAATTACCTTATATGTATAAGATACAGAGATACATGAGTACTTTCTAGGAAGGACAGTAGAACAATATCAAAGATTCATAAAAATATATGATAAATAAATATAAGAGATTGATAACAATAGTGTGAATAAGGCATATTTTCCAGAAAAATATTTAGTTTAGATAATGTAATTTAAGTGGGTCATGGATAGAATGTCCCACGTATGTCAGTCTGTCAAAAGTACAAATCAATTATCATAAATCAGACAAAGGCAAAACATGAAACAAAAAAAAAAAAATCAAAACAACAACAAAAAGTCATTTTTGTTTCATGCTTAGTTTATTTACACATTTATAAAGAAGTTATAAGCCATCTATATTTAGAAGCTTTTGTTTTTAGTTGGTGAGAAAGATCAGAAAAGGAGTCTAAATATGCAAAACCTGAAAAAAAGCATAGTTGCAATGAAGTTTCACACTCATGGTCTCCGAAGCACTTATGTAGCTGTCATCATCACAGCTCATAAAAACTGCCTACAGACAGTAACAAGTGCTCAGGGTTTACCAGGAGCCAAACAGGCAGATGGATCATTCTCTATATACGTGTCTACATAGTTTTACTCTTGCTGGATACCACTGATTTTCCTCTCTCCATCTGCAGGCTCTCTTCAACTGCATGTTTGTCCCTTTTGAACCCCAGAGCAAGCTTCCATAAACAGTAGAACAGAAGTGTGGGATGATGTGGTGTACATGTATTCTAAATTACCCAGCTCCAATGGGCATGACACTGGATATAAGTACGTGTTATCATACAAGTTTATTCTTTAGAACATTGTAAGTCACAGCTTATATATCCACCACAATGCCTGCATTTTGGTATGACTTGCAATTCAGGTTCAGCATGTGACAATTTGCATGCTGACTAGGAAACTTGGTTGCAACATATGAATGTAAAAATATCCACATTAGGTCAAACCAACTGGGGTCTACTTCAGTAAACTGATTCTAACAAAGGACCAAAGTCTGGAGGACATGATACCAATGAACAGCAATCATTTATCATTCTCCTGTCCTCCAGTTACTTCTGTTTCAGACATCTGCTGAGCCAGATGAGAGGCTTATGTGTTTGGTAAACCTTGATATCTTTCTTCTGCACAAACATATCCAATCTCCCTTAAGTCCACAGGGAGGTTTCACATGCAAATTGATCTTCAGCAAGAACTTGTTCCTGTCTAGTGTCTTGTATAATCAACTATTAGCTATCACTTCTTCTCTTAAAAAAAAAAAAAAACAAAGGAGGTGGGTTCTGTGAGTTTCATTTGACTGTCTCTTGTTCTCCAACTAGAAGAGACTGTGAACAGTTTAGTCTCTGCCCACTGTCTTCATATCACTCAAGAGGTTTTTTAATTTCTGTCACATCCTTCCCCCATGTCAACTCTATTCCAGACAGAAGACTTGTAGCTCACACAAGGTTTCCTTGCATGAAAGCTGTTACAGACAGTTGATCATTCTTGTCACCTTTCTCTACATTTTTTTCAGTTCTCCTTCATGAATTTGAGATGAGAGAATCATAGAAGTTTCCAGGATATGTCTGAATCCATGACTTTATATGGTGGAAGTGATCTCTATTTTGCTCTTACTTTCTTTATAATTCCTAACATTTGCTTTTTGATGGCTACTGAGCACCAGCTGACATTTCAGTGCAAATATCTTTCTCAGTAACAAAAATTGCTCCTGACTGAAAACAATTATCTCAGTACACTTTGTATATGAAAGTAGAATTCTTTCCTTCTCATCCTTTTACACTTAACTATGCTGAATTTCATCTGCCTTTTTTTTCCTCTTTCACTTATCTCACAAAAACCCTCTGCATTTTTTTCTAGTTAGGCCTCATCCTACCTTAAATAATTTAGTATCATCACCCAACTTTTACATCATTGCTCACCCTGCTATGCAGGGCAGTGATAACCATATTAGGCAGAACAATTCCCTGCAGATATTCCTGTGGAATTCTACTGCTCATCTTCCTTCACTAGGAGAACTGACTATTTACTTCCACTCTCTGTTTCCTCTTTTATAACCAATTATTTATCTAAGTTATGACCTTATTACCTCTTATGGGTGACTGTTTAATATCTAAATCTAAATAATCTATTTGATATAATCAAATCTCCTTTATCCATATGCCTGTTGATCATTTCAAAGACCTCCAATAAATTTCAAGACAGTAGTTCCCTTGGCAAAAGCCATGCTGACTTTTCCAAGGTAAAATATATTTATTCATATCTTCACCAATTCCATTCTTAATTGTAGTTTACCCTAATTTTCCTGCTGTAGACACCAGGTTTACAAGCCAGAACATTTTGTAGATTTTTTTTTCATTATTATTATTTGTTGTTTTGTTTGCCATCCCCCAGTCTTCAGCAAAGGAGTTTTAAAGATTATATATCAATGTTATTAATTCAGCTACTTCATCTCTGGTTTGCTTCAGAAAGTCTAAGTTTTCCATGCTCCTCTCAGGTTGGTTCTCTTCACTTTGACAGTTAATTCCATAATCTCTGCTTGTGTCTCAAGTATGTCTTCCGGAGATTGCCTGCAAAGAAGAGAGAGAATAAAGAATTTTGCATTCAGATAGAACAGTCAAGAAAGTTGATTCTATCCAAGAAGGAGGCTTCTCAGTTCTGTAAAGTCCTCTAAAAAAGCTGAAAGCTCAAAGTTAATTTCCCTTTTTAGACAGAAAGCTAAGACGTTTAGCTTTTCTTTTTAGTTTAGACACTTACTAGGGCTGCAAGGACGTAACCACAGTCTTTCTAAGCAATTACAATATCTATATAAGATATGGCTAAGGTATTTTTTCAATAAGAATTTTTGGGCATTTCAAGTCTAAGAGATGGTCTATTTGTCTTTCCCGTTCTGTAGTTACCAGATATATAAGCAGTTTTAACTAGATGAGAAACATTCTCATACCTAGAGCTTGCTTTTATCATCTCCTCATTCTTTAAAATAGGTTATCTTAAAATACTGCTGCTAATTTCTGCTTGTTCCCCTTATGCAGCAGAACACAGACCAGCCTTATGCAAGCAACAAGTAACTCTAGAAAATGAAAAATTACTGGGAAAATAATAAAGACTGGATAATTTATGATATATGGCAGCACTGACAATATGAAAAAATAATTGCTTGCACATGCAGCCTACAGAAATACCTCTTAACTTTCCTGCAGCAACTACTTGCACAATCTCTTGCCATGAAAGAGGTTGGTTTAAGGTAGTGCTGACTTTGCATTTGTAGTGGGGTAAGTGCTCAGCCAGTCAGGTATTGCAGCTCAACTGAGATACCTTAATTTATTCAATTGCAGTAACCACTTACTTATATTTCAATGATTTGAGATAGGAATAGGAAAATTGTGTCTCTGATGAAAAGAATATAGTTTGTAACTCTTCCTACTCCAAGCTCTTACACATCAGAAAATGAGCAAAGGCTTATTCTCTTAAGGGGACACTGCTTGATCAGCAGATGTTCTGCAACGTGGAAGATGAACAATATTGGGTGTAAGACCATGTGTTGTTACAGCAGTCATCTTGTTACTGCAGAACTTTATGCACTCTGCATTCTCTTCTCATTATAATCTTTTTCCTACTCAACTATAAACTCATTAGGGTCCATCAATATGACAAGCTGTCCAGATTGCATCTCTCAGCTATTTGGATACTTGTTAATAATCATCTTTTCTTTATTTCATATCCATAAGTCAGCATATAAGTAATGTATGACTTAGCCATCTTGCATGCCACAGTAATTTGGCCATTGGCAATGTGTGACAATCTGAATTTTGATCATCTGTCTGAAACAACACACCTTTTAAAACATATTTGTCTAAATATTGCTAATCTATATTTTCAGTTAAACCACATGTAACTAAAATTGTATCTCACTTTGAATAAAACAATTTTAATGTCTTGCTCTTTTTTGTTTAATGAACTTCATAAAACTGAATTGAAAATTGTATATTGTATTTTCACAAATTAGGATGGTCTTACCTCAATATTTCTATGTTTATATGAACATTCTAGAAGTTCACCAGGTTTTTCAGCTCCTGAAAGAGACCTGTAAAGGAAAAATACTGTTTTCTGTTTGCACTGAAATTTCTACGTCCAGGGACACTGTTCTAGAAACCTGTTCTAGTGGAAGGTGTGCCTGCCCATGGCAACGGGCTTGGAACTAGATTATTTTTATTGTCCCTTCTGACCCAAACTGGTCTATGATTCTATGAAATTGCAACAGCTGAAAACATTTTGAAAACACAAATACCAAGTATTTTATCTTCAGGTTTTCCTCAGTTTTTCTTGTTAACAGCTGTGTACCTTGGTACCTTGTTAAGATCCACTGTTGGGAAGGGTTATGAAAAAAATGTTGCCTAATTCTAAAAGTTTCATCAAAGTAGAAACCAAATACATTCTATAGAAGATATTTGAAATTCTAATTTTAAAACTTTGATAGAAAACAAGTGAAATTGTTTCCTCTAATCCATCTATCTTGGGTCATGGAAGTAGGGGAATAGCTTCTAGGTAAAACCAAAAATTTAAGCAAGAAAGATCATAATTGTTTCTAAGCTGCAATTTAGTCATTAAATAACAGTACATCTGCATAAATAGAATTTTAAAAATTCATATTAAATGCCTAATTAACTTGAGAAAAGCAATTTAGTTTAGTTTATAATAAAACAAAGATCCCTTTTCAGCAATCAAAAATTATTTTTGGTATTTTTGCTTAAGCATCATTTGAATTGCTGAAGTGGAATTGCTAATTATCTAGTTTGATATTGATTACATTGCTGTATTGTTTATTTTTACTTAAATATAAGCAATGTCTTGTTATTACTGATAGTGACAATTGATGTAATATTACTCTTGTTCAAATGTTTTCATACATATATAAAATACTGAGATAATTTTATATATGTCAGTAACTTTCCTGTAAGCTAGTGGACTAAGAAGCTTTAGCAACTTGGTTGGTCTTTGTGTCTCCTATATCAAGCACAAGATTTTAAAGTTTAGTTTTAGGCAATCATTTTCTTGGTTTTGTTGCAATATCTCAAGAAGATACTTTATGTATTTTTTGACTGCAGCAGTAAGACCTAGACACAGTCTTTAGATATTAGTTATAGAACAAGGAATTATGCAATGTTTTCTTAGAAATTAACCATGTCCAAATTAAACAGAATATTGCATTTCCTTCTTTTAAAGCTCATGATTACTGAATTATGACGGCTCAGTTTGCTAAGAGGATCCACCACTGGTCAGTAAAAAAACATTCCTCCGTACTAGACTCAATAAAAGTGTCTGATCCTTAGTTTGTTTCTCCCTAAGGACTAAATGCAGTACAAAGAACTTCGAAGTGTGCAAAAGAGTGCAGAAGATCTCTGAATGAATAGAACAGTTGTTTTCTGTGTTCTCTGCTAATGCTGCTCTTGCAGTTTAGGAACAGCAATTTCCAAACAGGCTAATGTGCTGTCCTGGCAATTTCAGTAGCACTTTGACATACATGGCACACTTGTGGCTGCAGATAAATCACTTCTGCTCATCAGACATTCCAGACAGTGAGTCTCTACAGCATCATGCTTTTGAGATCTCTGGTTATTTCAGCCACAGTGAAACACTACATAGTAGTATCATAAGAATGAAAAACCCAAGAGGAAGTCAGCTAATTCAACAATCTCCATAATTTTACCATGATCAAATTCCTATCACTCACTTCAGGAAATGCACCAGTTAACATGCTAAAGACCCTTGTGATAACTTCTCTTTTGTTAATAACGAAGTGTAGTTTCTCCTTGAGTCATGAAAAATAGTTTGTGAAACATATTTCACCCCAAGAGTCATACAAAAAGGGTGCATCTGATACTAAAGATTGTCCATGAAATCACTGACTCTTGAAAAGGAAGCATGAGCCATCCTCATGTTTTTTATCCAATATCTGACTAATGTGAAATATATAAAAGGCCTGAAACAAGGTGCTGGGTAGAAGGACAGGTATTCCTTCAGCTCACTTTCTTGTCAAGCACTATAACTTGTTAATGGAAAGTTGAAACTGAAATGCTCTGTAAGGAAAATTGAAACAAGGCTCCAGCTCTGTGGGGAGCTCTAATCAATTGACAAAAGGAGCATCATATTCAGAACTTGAGAAAATGTTACAGCTGTCGGTTCTGTGTTTTGTGCTAGGTTTGATAGTGTCAGCACTGAAAGAACAACATTCTGCACACAACTAAAGCATTAAGCCTTTCATAGAAACTCCTCTTGTGGTTCATAACAGCACTGGGAAACAGAATTGCTAAAAAAAAATTGAAATACATTATTTAAATAAAATAGGAGCATTTAACATCAACTCCAAATTTTTGGGGTCTCTGCTCTGATTCTGCATTGCAATCAGAATATACATTTTGTGCCTCTCTGGACCAGAAACCTGGCTGCATGATAGACAGGTTCAGGATCTGCAGTCAGATTAATATCCAAACTCATCCTTAACACATCACCCAACAACATCAAAAACAGAGATATGGCTGCTGCAGCCAGGAAAAAGAATGTTTTCCCTCCTAGTAATAAAGGACAGAGGTTGTCAAACCATGGTACTTCAGTAGAATGATGTCTATGGAAGAAAAGGCAAAGACTCAAAGATCTATTTTTTATTTTTCAAACATACACTAAAAAAAGCCCCACCAAAAAACAAGACAGAGCCAAGATAAAAAAGACACTCAGAATTCAACAGGAAACCTTTTAGTGGCTCTTGAGCCAGTCAATATTCCTATGCTACACGTTTTCTTTTGCATCCCATGTAGTACTAATGACAGATTAATGAGCCACAAAGGTAGAAGTGGGAGTTTGAAAGCCAGTTAGATGCTGTGAATTTTCCCAAACGTGTCAAAATAAGAAAAGTGACTGTGCTAAATAACTCAGTGCTAGTACACTGGAGAAAATGAGTGCTTAATAAAATTCATTGCTTTTATTTGCTTCCTTGAGGCATGGTGATGTAGCTGCTCCACACTGAGAAGCATGGAAGTACACATACAAAAACAGACAAGAGTATATAAATCTTCAAAATCAGTATTTCATTTAAACTTACAGTCATCTGCTTAAGAAAGAATTTTGATTCATATGTCATACTTATATGAGTGTTAGAGGGTTTTTATAATTACTTTTTGTTACAGTAATGTTTTGAAGACATGGATTGAATCTTCATGGATGGGGTCTTTTTAATAGTTATATGTATGTAGAAACTTGTAGAAAACTGAAAATAAGTGTCCATCTAAAGAAGACACTTTTAGCTAAGCATCACAAGTCCCTGCTTCTCTAGTAGTCATCCCTGGAAAGAAATTTTGTGAATCAAATGCTTTGTCTTTATGTTTGACCTATAGCCTTCCCTGGATCACTGACAGAAACCCTGCAGAGATAGGAAAGGACAGATATGGAGACAAATATTATTTGGCAGCCCATTTCTAAGCTAATGTCAATTCTAATTTTGGCCTGAAGTGCAAACGTGAAACTGCCAAGAGATTTTGGGTGAAGATGCAGGAGGAAACATTTATTTCAGATTTTGTGAAATGGTAGACTTCAATTATTGTCTTTGGAAAAATTAAAAATAAAGTCTTGTTTGAAGCCCCACAAATCATTTCGTAGAAGCACTTTACTGATCTCTGTTCTTATATGTTTTCAGCACAGATAGCTGTCTTTGTCACAGGAAAATTTTCTGTTACTTGGATGGAGACTGATTTCAGTTCAGTGACAATAACACTGCAGAAAACCTGTTATGGTTCACCTCTCCAAAACTAACACATAGGTGGAAATTTGCTATTGATCCTCATAGCACTAGAAGTTCCCATGACACTGTCCTTTTGAAAGACAGAACAAAAGGTACTTTAAAGACAGAAAAGTCAAACCACTCAGTTTCCATATAAAGGTGAACAGAGTAACCCATTGCCCAGACAGTACAACCACGTGTTCAGTTTAGCCATGGCTCCTGCCTTTAAGTGTCACCTGCTTGTAGAAAGCGTAAGAAAATTCGGGGGAACAATAAAAACAACAACATGGACAGCTCTTCAATATTAACAAATCATGGAATGGACATGTTCCAAAGCTAGCCTTGAACTTCTGCAGGGTGGATTGGAGGAGGAGAGATGAGCTCCCACACTGCAATTTTAATTACTAGGAAATCAAAGTTGTACATCAGAAGTAGGACTCTTCTCGCTAAATCAAAAGGACAGCAGCAAAGTGATAAGCTTTGTGTTAAATGAGGAAAGGATCTTCCCTGTGGAATGGATGATCTAAGAATGCATCTGAAAATAACCATGACAGCAGCAGAAAAAAACACACATCTGTGAGCTTGCGGCTTCCTCCCGTACTGACTTGGTGAAAGGTGAAAAGAAGAAACACAGAACATTTCCAAAAATCTGTCCATATATTTGGCAGGTTGATGCCATCTTCAGTATTCAATCTAATGCTGTGAGTTTGCTTCCACAAGGAGAAAAAAAGAGTATGTCATTTATAATGACTATTGACTTTTGTATTTCAGGAAGTGTCCTCACCCATGATCTCATTTAACAGAGTCACTATTTAAAACAAAGTCCTTAGATCAGAAGTTTGATTTTTTTTCATTATTTAGAAAAAAAATTCTACCTTTCTGAGGCTGACTTGTAATAATGCAAGCAATAGATTTTTGGTTTATGCCTAGTATGTCTTAATGTTAGGAAGGATAGAGGGATATAAAAGTCTTAAAAACCAACAGTATGAACTTAAAACTAATAAAAGGAAATATAAAGTGAGCCAATCACTGTAAATATCACACATATTTATCTGCAAAGCTGTGCTATCATACACTTTCTGAACAGTACCAGACAAATAAAATCAAGTATTCTTGTCAGTGGTCCCTTTGTGGAAGAAATATCACTTATTATTGACAGAAAAATCATTATTTCGTTCATATTGACCTCTCCCTGAAAGAAATGCTTTTGAATGGGAATTTTCTTGGTTTCATTTTGATTTTTTTCCTCCAGGTTATACCAAACACATTGACATTTCTGAAGGCAATTCAGTGATGTCTGATGTTGGCTTTCCCATCGGAAAAATGGCACAATCTCTCATTAAAAAATCTTATAATAGTTAAGGATTTTAAAAATTTCCAGTTTTAAGTTTGAAAGGCATTATGCAGGCACTATCTGATGGAGAAGGTCTTTAGGCAGGGTTTCCAGCTTAGAAAGGTACCACAACCCCCTGAGCTCACCTGCCTTTATCCCACGTAAATGGAGAATCATCCCCTGTAATG
This sequence comes from Acridotheres tristis, assembly GCA_037013685.1. Taxonomy (NCBI): domain Eukaryota; kingdom Metazoa; phylum Chordata; class Aves; order Passeriformes; family Sturnidae; genus Acridotheres; species Acridotheres tristis. Next base: position 9,320,319 of record CM072885.1, read on the forward strand.
ATAGAAGCATTTTACCTATGGTCACATATGACATTAGCTTGTCATTAGGATCACCTTACATGAAAGTATACAATGTTTGAACCTCGAGTAGTGTGCTCAATTTTGGGTACCTCACTTCAAAAACTACATTGAAAGGGTGGAGTGTGTCCAGAGAAGGGCAAAAAATCTGGGAAAGGGTCTATGTTGGATCCCAGAAATCTGGAGTTTTTGAGGTTTCTGTGCTTTCAGGCACAGACTCCCTGGAAAACACTGCTTTTGACCGGAGGCCTTGGAGACAGCTTCTAAATATGAGAGATGAAGTAAAAATCACGAGTGTGTAGTGAATTAGAAAGAAGTGTGTGCTTTCCCAGGGTGATGGGTTTTTAAATTTGAGGTTTTTATAGTATAGTAATAGGCATAGGACAAGATGGAGGATTTTGGGCGTTGTATCTTTCTTTGTTCATCTTTCTTCTTCCTTCTTCTTCGTGGTTTTCAGGTAGTAGTTTTTGGTTGGTCAGTTAGTCTAAGGGTCATGGGAATCTAGTTATAGGGTCAAAAGTATAAATAATATAGGTGTTAATTCTCTACTGGACTGTTAGCCTTAAAAAGTCCTTGTAGCAGTTGCCTGTGTAGGCATTTTCCCTACTTCTAGCAAGGAGCTGGAAGTGCTGTCATACTTTCTGTACTTTCTGATAAGATATAATAAACATTCAAGCCTGAACACAAGAAAAACCTGTTTCAAGCGTGTTTCTGTTAATCCTGACTCTGAGAAGAAGACAGACGAGACTGATTGACAAACCACAAATGAGGTGGTGCACAGCCCCTGCACTGCTGCCCACAGGTCTAGAAAACATGTCCCAGGAGGGATGTGGGCTTTAGTCTGGAGGAATCTCAGGGGACAGCATTGCTCTCTGCCACTGCCCGAAAGGAGGCTGCAGTGAGATGAGGTCAACCTTCTCTGCCACATCTGAAGTGAAAGGACAAGTGGAAGTGGCCTTAAAATACACTAGCAGAGGTTCAGATTAGATATTAGGGAAAAAAACTCACTGAACGAGTGGTTAGGCACTGGAATCAGTTGCCCAGGGAGGTGGTGCAGTCACCATCTCTGGAAGCGTTCAAGAAGTGTCTGGGTGGGGCACTTGGGGATATGATTTAGGGGTGATTATGGTGGTGCTGGGTTGATGGTTGGACTACATGATCTTGAAGGCCTCTTCCAAAACTGATGATTCTCTGATTATGTGATTCTGTGCTTTATTTTTTGATCACTGCTGCAGAATCTTGGTTAAAATATTTTTTGTATTCAGACTTGATCTCTCTTATCCAGCATCTTACTGGAGTGCAGCAGGGCTTCCATGCCTGTTTTCACATCATCCACTGGCTCACAATTGTTTTTTCATTGATTTTTCATTTATTAGTTGATCTTGAAGGTGTCTTCCAACCTTGATGATTCTGTGATTCTGTAAAGATGATTCAAATATGCCTGCCTAGAAGGAAGTATCAAAATGCTTACCCACTCAGGAATATACAAAGTAATTCTCATACCGTAATGACTTTTAAATTAAGAAAATATGTTGCATTTTTGAGCCTCAGGCTAAGTTTACTTATTCATTGTCTGAGACTGAATTTGAAGAAGTCTCCAACATTGATACAGACATTTAAAATATTTTGCTAGAGGCTACTTTTTAAATAACTGACTGAGTAATTAGTAACATCAAAGTGTGGAACTCTGCATCACCTTTGGTATCCACCTACTGCCATAAATAAAACTTCTCATATGCTGTGGCAGTGTCTTCAGTGCTGAATCGCTCTTGATGGCTTTTTGAGTGAAGGCAAAGGACAGTTTTCAAAGCTGAAATTCTGAGTAAAAGGACGCAGCAGGTATACTTTTCAGGTTGCCCAAGTCCCTGTGATTAAGTGATTGTCTTCTTTCACTAGGCTAGCATGACAAAATGTTATTCTGCTCCAACCTGAGTCCTTGGCAACATATGGAAATTTTCTTAAGGAAAAGGAGGTGAATATACAATTTCTGTCACCATCTTCTCTACTCCAAACACCTTTTGTCATCACCTTGTCTCACCTCCTTTCTAGGATTTTTTTTTATTCTCCCTGCCTCTGTTTATCTTTACTTTTGTCATAAGTGATTTTCTCTTGGAAGACTGAGTTTGACTTCTCTGCTCTGCCAACTCTTTCTGCTAAAGCAAAGATAAATCATTAAGAAGTCAGGGTCAAACAAAGCAAAAACAAATAATCTATAGTCAGTGTTTCAGCATGTCTGAAAAATAGGAATGACTCCACATTTTTAAATTCCTAGTAGGCTGTTCGATCTGTAGTGTTCCTGTGCTACCCAGACAGAATAAAAGGGAATCCCCCTTCTTGCTCTGGGTCTCCCAACGTTTTTCATTCTTTCTACCAGGGATAGAAGACGCCTAGAGGAGGTAGACAACACTGTCTTTATTTCTGGGATTTCTTTGGCAATTCAAAAGTCTATCTGCCAGACTTTATCTATCAATCCACTACATTCTGCCTTGCATCACTGGGAGGCAAAGAAAAGACTGTCAGTCAAATGACCCCTACCCCACAGTGGCACAGCATCTTCTAGTTGCAAGAAAGCAGCACTATTTTAGTTAAATTAATATAACAAAAAAACCCCACCTATTAAAAAAAAAAAAAAAAAGAAGAAGAAGAAAAAAAAGACAAGGCAGATGCTCGGTGTTCAGGCCCTGAAAACACCACTACTAAAAAAGTGTTTAAGACGATCTATATTATGCTGAATTCAAGTGATGTATAAAATTAAAATAACCAATTAGCATAACTAAATATTCCAGGAATTTCCAATACCCCTATTAACTTGGTATATGAGTATCTCATAGTCTTAAATGTATTTTCTTCCCAGTAGCACTGTCAAATAGCAAGGTATTATTAATTCCACACATGGAAACTGAAGCTCAGAGTGCTGAGATGGTGTTTGTCTGTGCATTGACATTAAAGCATGGCAAGATCCATGGGTAATTAGGACACATGGTTTATAAAAGTGTCATGAAACTTCCCAGGTTCAAATCCACATCTGTGCCAGCCTCCAAACACCAGCTCAGTTAGAGCCAGTCTAGCACTTCTGTGGGGTCTCGCTCTGCATGGGTTTAGAGACACTGCAAAATTTACACAAAAATAGGAAACTGAACTGGGGCGATGAAAATGAGAGAATCAATACCCTCAGTATCAGGCCATCCTTCCTTTTTAGGTGTTGAATTATGCCAAGGACATATAACAAAAGGCAAATACTTTGGAGCTGATCTTTGGGCTCATCACCACTTAAGAGGAATAAGAATGACACAGCAGGTGTACTTTACAGAAATGCTGCCTCCTTTATGAACTAACATAGAAATAGCATAAAACTTTAAAAATAATTTCACAGCTAACCCTTGTTCTACATAATCCCCAAGTCATTTATAGTAATGAGAATTAAAAAAAATGGACCAGAGTAATAACATTTTGTACCCACTTTACGACAGTGTGACTAACAAAACAAGACAGAAGGAGAAAGCAAATTAGACCCCCTGTGTGTGTTATATTGTTTTCCATACCTGAATGTTAATGGATTTCATATTTATTCAGTTCACAATGAGCAGGCACATAAAATACCCTGTCTGCCCTACACAGTCACTTATATTCCAAAAATGGTATGTAGACATTGTCAGTGAAATTTGGGCCACATCATTTTATTGATTTTCCAGCAGTCTAGCAAAATCAATGGACAACTCTGCTTAGCAATCAATGGTATTATCTGACCATTAGTTGGTATTAGAAGAGAGATCCAAACATAGACATAGCTAATAGCACATATACGTCTCTTTAAAGCTGTGCAGATCAAACAAAAAAAGTGATGGCAACTTTATCTCATATGGAAAAGCTGCTAATAGAAAAGAAAACAATAGCAGGAAAATAATGTTGCTATCACATAATTTCTTAAAGAACACAAATCACAGAAAGCAAGCTGTCAGGGCTTTTAGTAAAGAGTCCTCATTCCCCAATATAACAGGGACATGGACCTGTTGAAATGACTCCAGAGGAAGGTCGTGAAAATTATCAAAGGGCTGAAGTACCTTTTCTGTGAGGACAGGGTGAGAGACTTGGGGCTGTTCAGCCTGGAAAAGGCTCCAGGGAGAGCTTATAGCACCGTCAGGTATCTAAAGGTGCCTACAAGAGAGATGGATAGGGACTTTTACAAAGCCATGGAATGATAGGACAAGGGGTAATTGCTTTAAATGAAAAGAGAGGAGGTTTAGATTAGATATTATGAAGAAATTCTTCACAGTGAGAGTGGTGAGACAATGAAATAGCTTCCCCAGTTGTAGATGCCCCATCCCTGGAAGTGTTCAGAGCCAGGTTGGATGGGGCTTTGAGCAACCTGGTCTAGTAGAAGGTGTCCCTGCCCATGACAGGGGGGTTAGAATTGAATGATCTTTAAGGTCTCTTTCAATCCAAACCACTCTATAATTCTATGATATTAAACAGTCACACCAAAATCTGTAGCATTTCAGATTAGCAGTTGCTGTTGAAAATCTTACCTATTTCTGTCAGCAACAGGAATCTGTGGGCAAAACCTTGAACCCATCCATTAAGCCCCAAATCTTGGCAATTATTTTTGTGCACTTTTTACTTCCAGTTAGTACTAAGGAAAAGAGATAACAGGGTTCAAAACCCTTAGCCAGAGCCAATTCACCAGATGGACTTTGAAGTCACACCTTACATTGTCAAATGTATGTGTTTTCAGGACTTGCAATATTTTTAGCCACGCTGCTTCCTTTGATCTGTGCTGAGTTTTGAATTGTTCAGACAGCATTTGATCAAACAAAAAAAAAAAAAGAAAAAAGAGTGCATATATGTGCTACAGTGACTTCAAGCAGAAACACAGATAATTCCATTTGCCTCAATGATAGAGACTTCCTGCACAACATCTCAGATTTAGTGCTCAGTAGGATGAGAGAATATGAGGCATTGTCTAAACCAGTTAGATACTTGGTGAAATTGAAGCAACATGTTTAAAGCTATCGCTATCTCAGCTGACTTTATTTTATATTCTATTAACTTCTGCATAGGTATGGCTGGGTGTTACTACGACACTGGTACCAGTGTCCATGTCAGTATAGCTGCCCTTTTGGACAGAATTTTACCTAATGCCTTCAGGTTTTTTATTCATGAATGCTATTTACTGCAGTGCCAACATCTTTGGGTAGCCCTAGTCCCACCAGAATTTTAAAATTTTAATCCTAGCTCAATAGAACCAGACAATGAGCTGATAAGATAATTGCTGATATGAGGTAAGAGAGCTGTAAGACCCACCCTTGGTTCACTCCCAATCATTCAGCAGTACACCAAAGAAAATTAAAAACCCTTTTGTGAAACTATATTTCTGCCTTTGGCCATGCACTGATCCATTAACTACTGACAGTCCGAAGAGCTGTATTGAAAATATAGCAGAATTCATAAATTAGATCTCTCCCAGTCAGAACACAATGAGAAAAAAACTGCAAGTGATCTATATCTCATCTTGTACAACAGATAACAAAATTATAGCAACATGAGATTTGTTCTGAGTAGCAGTTTAGCAAATGAGTAATACCAAGAAGATCAGGAACCAATTCTTGGTTTATTTGATTTCTATCTGCTTGAAGAGTCCCATGAATACTGTTCTGGAGGTGTGCTACTTTGAATCTGGTTTTATATGCATACTCACTGGATCTAGGCCACCAAGGTAATGGCACTAACATTCTCAGTCTTTGCTCCAATGAATAATTATTTCCATAATAATAATTTTATTATTGAAAGTGGAAGATTTTTTCCTGAAATGAAGTGTTATATCTCCATTTGGTCAAAAGTGCAAAAGATGAAAAGGGTAAAAGATAAAAAACTTCTCTAGATATGAAATCTTCTTTTCTACAGTTTAATTTCCCTAGCACATGCATACAGTTTTCAAGTTCCCAGCTAAGTCTGGGATGAACAGAATGCTTAACTTTCACCTCCATTGAAAATTTTCAACTTTTCCCATTCATATATATAATATTATATTTAATATTCAGTATTTTCCCCAAATGAGTAAATATCTCTTGATATATCTGCATGAATGGCAGGTATGTTCTGCTCATTAACTGAATCGTGCATGTTAGAGACCAGCTAATGAATCTGTCTGAGGACTGTGTCTGCTCAGGATGTTATCAATTCTTTGCATAAAAGACCAGTGTAGGAGTTTCATTAATGTCTCTTTAACTGCTTTTTAATTAGCAATTATGGGACTTTCCTATGATTTTTCAAAAGTTAATACACAAATAATACAAAGTGTCTTTAGCAAAGAATAAAAGTGCTTTAAAAGGAAAATCCCTTTGTGCCATAAATATGGTCCTGAGAAATAATTGCCAGCTGGCTTTTTTAATGCTTATTTTCTACAGGAGAGACAATGACAGCTATATTCACTCCAAGGGGACTGAAAAAGTACAGAGATCTGCTGGGACTTCTTCTCTTAAACTCCCTTTTCATGCTTGTATTTTTCCTACATCCCTTTTGGAGTCCATCAGACCACCACAGACAATTATTAATGGATATCATGTGTTTTGGTCACTGAGGAGACTTAAAATGCTTGCTACAGATTTGTAAAGCCAATCTGCTGTATACGAAGGACAAGGGAATATAGCTTTAACTGTGACTCAGTTAGCCCTTCTTTGAATTAGTGTGCTCATGAGAGCTGAAGATTAATACAAAAACATGTGCAGAGCCTCCTTTGAACACGTGAGCAAGCTTGGCAACTGGTAATTTTAGCCTCTGAAACACAGGGTTGATGGCCTTTACATAATTGGTCCCATGAGACAAACTGCAAAATGTATCTTGAGGCTTTTCCTCTGGGATTAAAGAAAACATCCACCCGGAGAGATTTATCCATAGTAGAAAAAGCATTAAAATTAAATATATATGTATATCCAAGTTCAGACTAAATCTTTCCTATTTAATTTTTTTGAAAATTTAGAAAACTTTGGAAATAAATAAAATAAAGGAAAAAAATAGCCACATCGATGAATTTCAGGAAGATTTCTACTTATTTTAGGTAGAGTTTGGAACAATCTGATACACAAAGAGACTAATCTGACAGCTTGCATTTGCATCAATGGTTTCATTCATTCCTTCATGTTCATCAGTAATAGCCAGAGCTGTATCATGAGCAGCAAGGGAAGGAGGTCCCATTGAAACCCACCTTGATGGGACATCTTTACTAGTAAAGCAATAGCAAGAGGCCATGAGTGTGCAATGAGCCATAGCTTTTGATTGCTAAAACCCCACACTGTTGAGGAGTGGTGCAATCAATGGCATAACCTTACAGTGCTCCAGAAAAGTAGTATGGAAGAAATTGTCATGATCAAGGAGGGGAAGAGAATTCTGCCACATAGACACATCGTGTTGTGTTACTTTCTGACAGGCTGACAGGATAGGAGCTCGACTGTTTGCTTTATTACAATTGTTTTAACTAAAGCATTAGAAGAAGTAAAAGTTGTAGCATACAGAGACACTGTCATTCCAACTGGAGGAAGATGAACCAGTGGTGGCAACAATGCCAACAATTATCTGTTAGTGCCTTACACTCCTATCTATCTTCAGCTTAAGAGATTCAAATTCATGTAATTTGCATCCATCAAGATGCCTGAGGTACCATATGGCTTCAGGGCCTCCCCTTCCACCCCTCCTGCTGAAATTTGACCTACCAACTAACAAAGGATTCATAGGAACATAGGAACAGAATGGAAACAAAACCAACCAACCAAACAAAAAAATTAAAAAGGAAAGAAAAACCTCAGTCTGTGCAGATGGCCTAATGTAACCTTTAGGTCAGCAGGAGAGTCCTGGACTCTGGTAAATGTTCCCATCACTGTTTATACGTTTTATATTAGGCAGTCACTGGTAAAAAAAAAAGAATTCTGAGAGTAGGAATCTGTAATTCAGGCTTCCTGTCACCTCCTTGATGAATATCTTAGCAACTAGGCTGGTTTATTTTTAAAATTATTCCAGTCCCTGACTTAGCTGGAGCAGAATACTATGTGTACAATGTAGTCCTGCAATGTTCTTCTGGCCAAACAACACAAATGAGTCTTTAGTCATTAATCAAATTACTCATTTCATATCATGAGGTATTAACTTTGTCAATTCACTTTTCACATTTCTTTCTCTACCAGGCAAGTAACCAAAATCAAGGCCTCTTTTATGGTCCCAGACATTTCTTGGAATACCACAGGTGCTATAGCAAGTAGAGTTACCTAACTGTTTTAATGATGGGGACTGTTACATCAAGTTACTGAAGAGAAAGGTTGCTAAACTGTTAAGGAAGAAGGAGACATAGATCATTAGGGAAAAAATATTCAAAACATTGGCAACGTTATGAAGAAAAATCTACTAGTTCACTGTGTGTCCATTAAGATGATGGCATCAGCTTTGTGCACTTTTGTGTATGCTATTCATTCTGTTTAAATATTCTTATCAATATGTTCTCGCATTCAAGCTAAAATGAAAAAATTTTACAAGCAATCTCCTTCTACCTGCCAAATGAGAGAATACTGAAAAGACGCTCTGATACAGAGTGGCCTCCTTCACCTATCCTTTCTATCCAGTCCACTTAAGAAATTATGTTCTTCTCCCTGCAATGCCCTTCTTTTAATATCTTTCCTTTTATTTTCTGTAATGTTCCTCCTTTGTTCATCTGTGGTGGTTCTGAATGCTAATGAGTCCACTTCTGATTTAGCATTTTGTGAGGTCAGCTTGTGAGGACACTAGAGCAGACATTGTATTTTGAATCTCAGATTAATTAAAGAAATCTTGAACCAGGACTCAAGGTCGTTTACTGGGGTAGAAAGAAAAGATTCAAAAACCTATAACCAGCAAATGAAATTAGGGTGAAGGTGTCAAAAATATTGCAGACAGCTCAGAGATCCTATATCTTAGGGAGAGACTAATTTCAGTATTCATTAGTGCTTGCAAGTATACACAGATGGTGGTGATAGGGGTGTACCTACAAGCAGATATTTCAAAACACATTGCCCAAATGGATGCTGGTTCAGAAAGACAAACAATTTCTCTGCATTTTTTTTTTTTTCTCAGTATGGTAATACCTGAAGAAGCCTACACTTCAGAATAGTATTACCATAAAAATAGGACTACCATAAGAGCCATGTATGTGTAAAAGTGGACATTTCTGCAGGCACAAGGAAATCTCTGTGTCTTAGCCAAACTGGGTGTTAGGAAAGCATCTGCTTTTGTTCACCTTTTAGTTCTATGGCTGTAGATAAATTGCCTGCAGAATATAAGGCAGAGAGAAGCAGAAAATAACTATAAGGTCCAGAGTGGGTGAAACATCTCTGCTAAAAAACTGTGTCCAGTTGCAACTTTAAAGGCTTGAGAATTCTGTTTTGCATACTTATTTACTCTGTTCTGGTGAGAATGGCCTCACATTTCAACTAGCATGGCTCGGAAGGGAAATGTTTTGTCTTCTTTACAGCTGGATAAAAAGAGGTATGTTCATACAGTGAATATAATTCTATCACAGACAACAAAAACCACCCCCGAAATACTCCAAACCAACCAACCAATAAAATAAAAAACCTCCCAAATCCCTCTAAAAAAAGCTTGAAAAAAGAGCTTCTGCTTAAAGCCTTGACCAAAACTTTAATTGTTAAGTTTTGATAAAGAATAAATATATTTTCAAGAATTCTGGCTGCAAAAACTTCTGCAGTCACTGGAGAAAGATTTAGACGCAAGTTAATATTCGATCAACTCAGTTTCTCCGTGGAATCCCTCAAAAATGAGGAACCTTGTGTTTCTGTTGTGCCTTTATAGACATTGATCTCTTCAGAGGAAGAGTTATGCTGGTTGATATTGGTTTTTATGCTGAACAGTTCTCCTTTGGACCTAAACCTATGACAAATTTAGAACCACCTAATCTTTTTTCATGTATCTGGGAACAAATGAAGAGAACATAAAGAACTTCCTTAAACCATATCTGATAGCAGCTTTACTCTTCAAAGGGAAGTTAGGACTGGTAGACCCCCAAAACAAAATATTTTGTCCAGCCATGAAACAATAAATCCAGCAACCAAGCAGCCCATTCATCAAGCATAGATCTTACTGAGCATGAGAGAACTTGTTCCACAATCTGTATGTGTCCATGCACCCCTCCTGCCCACAATCAAGGAAACCAAAGAACCAAACACAGGAGACACAAAGCACCATTACACACTGAAGAGATAAACAGGTAATTTCAAATATCGACAAATTAAAATAGAGCAAAGAGTGGCTCCGCCCAGACAGTCAAGTCTCATGAACAGGAACTTGTGATTTCTGCATTCATTAGCCAGACCCTTCACTGCACCCTCATTTCTGAGTCAAAACAATCCCTCCAGATCTGCTGCTGTCAAACTGAAGTTGCTCCCACTGCTGTGAATTGCTGCAGTAATTTTGTTGATTTTATTGATTATAATTGTCATTGCAAATTTACAATAGTCTCCACCACATTCTCCTAAATTACAAGATCTGAGATTGGGCTTGTGAAACAGGTACTGCAAATCCCATTTGACAAAGAGAAATTAGTAGAATTTAAGTTCAGTCTGACCTGAGATTTCACAAAGAAATAGAGACCAATCTTCTCAACTAAAAAACAAACAAACAAACAAACAAACAAAAACAAAACAAAAAAACCAACAAAACACCAAAACAAAATCAAAAAAACCTCAGAGTTTTGACAAGTTACACATTTCCTTTGATTGAATTTTAAAGCTTTTGGGTTAAGCATTTTGAAAACAAATGAGAGTGATGGTTCGGAATCATTCTATTTTATTGGAAAAGACCATAATTAAAGTATTATTGCAGAAATTAAAGGTTCATTTCCTTTGTCTGAATGAGGATACTGAAATTCCCAGTCTCTGTGTAACTGGGTAAGGGGCTCAGGGTGGGCAGTTCCAGCTGTATCTCTATCAATTGGTGATGAGGATGGAACCCCAGAAAAAAATATTTTCTTATGTTTGCATTCAAATAAAAAGTCAGGGGGTCATTTTCTTTTGCCTTTTGACAGTGAATATTTTTGTAATTTATACCTAGGAGTATTTCAAAGAGACCTATTTTGCTCTGCTGCACAGCCTGATGAAGGGTGGTTAGGGAACCTGTCTCAGAATTTCATAATGATTGTCTATCTGCTTTGCTCAAACCAAGGCTTCCCAGTGCAGGAACAGTGCTCTAACTACCAGGCAAGAGGTAGAGCTGTCACATCTCCTCTTTAATGAGCATTTAAAATACTCTGGTCTGCACTTCCAGACAAACAAACTGTCACAGAATGTCATTATAACAATGTAATGAATGTATTTATATGCCAATGTATATATTCAGAAGCTGCTTCTCCTACTGAAGAAAAAGGCACTAATCTGCAGTTGCTGCCACTTGAGCTGTAAGGACATTTGCATTAACTGTTCTCTTTTTCTCACTGATATGTTAATCTCTCATCTTAGAGCACCAGGCATTGTTCTGAGCAGGGACAGTCATAGAGTCCTGCCAGGTGGCACGTTTTTAGCCTTACCTATTAGCTTAATAAAGCCCTTCTTTATGTACAGCTAAGATGGACTAAAAATACTAAAAGTCTTGGGATCCCATAATTTCATTCTTCTGATTACTAGGGGGTGTTGAGGAAGGCATTTTATGCAAACTATACATAAATACAATTAAGTGTCTCTTAGGACATGCATCAAATACTTCTTCACAACTACAGAATGGTCCCAAGAAAAATCTTGCTAGTCAGTCAGAAGCTGTTTGTAACACTGTGTTAACTGGACACACAATAGGATAAATCTCAGCTCAGATCCCTGCTCATTCTTTTCCAATGCAGACTACACATCAACTATCCAGAAGAAAAAGAACCTTTTCTGGCATGTCTTCAGGGAGTTCCCAGCAACCCAGAGACCATAGCTCACAGCTGTTGCTTTTTTCTTTTCAGTTTTCATTTTTACTCATTTTCAGGGCACTACAAGACTTACTCATTTTCTTTCAGCAGCTGAACTACTGTAAATGTTATGAAGAGTTTAATAACGTATGAAGCATTCTCTCAGAAACCATCAGCCAAGCACTGTATATTACAGACTCGCAGTGTTTTCATCAATAGCACAGAACAAATGCTCAGGATGATGAAAACTGGACTCATTGGACTTTCCTGTACGTGCTGCATTATGACAGATGGATTTCAGACATTAAATAGGAAGAAAGAAATCCAAAAACCCTCATGTGAGGCCATATTCTGAGTTTTTGCTGCAGCGAATTCATATCAGCTATAGTTTGAAAAATGGAGAGGAGGTAAAAAAATTGGGAACGAAAATGTGAAGAGTGAACCTGTGGCAGTGATCTAAATGATAACATGTAGTTATTTTTTCCTTTCTATATGCAGTGCTGTAAGCAGACTTCTGATGCTGAGGGCACATCAATAAGTTATCATAAACAGCATTTAAGTATTGAGGAATTTGGGGTCAAACCTTTGATTTCTGTGCCACTCGCGCTTCAGCTTGCACTTTCTTTTATATTGCACTCTTTCAAACTTTGATCCTTCCTTCTCCCAATTTTAGAGTTCCTTTCAGTGCTGCTTACTGGTGTTCTGGAGATCCAGCTATCCTGAGATGCATGTAAATTTTACTAAAATCAATGGACGTTTCCATTATCATTGAATTGGAATATTTCATACTTCACTTGTGGACAGAGAAACATAATTGTTAGCTAATAGCCCACAGCTATTTTTTGGTTTACCAGCTCTTTTGCACTTGTAATTAAGAAAGCTTGATTCTCTTAGGAAATAGTGCCAGTAGAGGACCTTTAATCCTGTTTTCCTAAGCAGAGACTGTCAAATCTCATTGCACTTCCTATCCTCTATGCATACCTAGGATCCTAATAATTAAAATATTTATGCAGCTGCTGGACAGAATTCATTAAACACTGACCATAAAAATGTTCTCTAGGGAATCCAAAAAAGAGTTATCTAGTATTGATGTTTAGGTTATGTTTGGCTGGGCTGAAAAAGAAATGAAAGCTTCAATCAGAACATACCAAGAACTCAATTCTTTGTTGCAGAAAGCTATGCATTCACCTTTTAAAACTCTGATGCTTCACACAATGCTATACCCACTTCATCTTAAAAAATAATTATCTGAAGTGAAGCAGAATGTTGGAAATTACAGCTGAGAGGGTGAAGAAAGAGGCACTGAATATTTTTAACCACATTTATTAATCGTAAGTTGAAAAAAGGGCTGAGAACTGTTGTCTGCTCAAGGAATATGATGAGATGGGGAGTGAAGTGTCTGTATTCTAAATGTCTGCTTCACCAAAGCTCAGAACTACTCGTGCAAATGTACAGCTGGCATGTGGAGAAAAGAAGAAAATGGGTATTTTTCTACACTAACACACTGAATAAACCCACTCATTCTTCTGACGCAGTGGGAGAGTGGGAGACATTCAGAAGCAAGGTGGATGTGGGACTGTGACTTGTATTAAAATAGCAGCCATCATTAAGCTTTCCTCATGTTTTCTAATTAACATAATTAAACAAAAATAATCAAATGAATCTGTCAATGCTTTGAAGTACCTTATTATTCACAGTGATTTGTTTATGATGCTTTTTTGCTATTGAACTAATTTAGAGTAGGGATGCAGTGATGAGGCTGCTTTATTGCTTCATTTTCAGTATATCAGTGTTGAATGTGCAATCCCACAGCTGGGTACAATTCTCAGCAGTTCAGTTGCACGAACAGAGTTAGGTATATTGAAAGTCAAAACCAATTCTTGGTTTCTTTTTCAATGTGCATAGCTCATTAGCCAGAGGACTGTTTAGAAGCAATTAATCAGTGAAATTTACATTACATGCACTGCTTATGCTAATTTATAACAATATATTGATGCTATATTCCAGACAAAAAGGGTTCATGGCCAAAGAACATATGAAGTACACAGGAGAGCAAGTGAAAACAAACAGAAGAATTTAGTCAGAGGTGAAAAATTCAGTAGAGAAAAATTATCTCTGAGAATAAATTAGATGAATCTGAAGTAATGACAAGAATTTAGGAGCTTATGCAAAGCTAGGAACTTATAAAAAAAAACTTTACAATTCTAACAGCTTTGATTTTGGCGGTTTTTCTAGAAATTCAACTACCTTTTCATTAGGATTGTCAGCATTTTAAATTTCCATTCTTTTTGTGAAGGCAGTGAATGTGAGGCAGAGGAATCAAAAGCTGGGTGCTTATCCTTGGCTTTGCTGATTGCCCCTTAGCACATCCCTTCACCCTTCTCATCTGCTTCCCACCATGCTTTTCCTGCCACTGCTGAAAGCTGTCTGGAAGACCAACAAATTCACAGCATCCACCCCAGGTTTAGTACATTCACATTGGGGCACATGGGAACAAGTACAATACAAATAGTAATGTCCTGTCTCCCCAGCCATCAGGGTCTTATCATGTTAAATACCACTGAGGATCTTCACCAGGAACACCATTCATATTAGTTTTTTCTTATTCCCAAATTAAACTAGCTGTATTTGTTTTCATTTTAAGGTACTAAAGAGAAGTGTTATTTCTGTAATGTTTTATTGGTATGTAGTACCAATAAATGAAACAGATCCACTAAATGCTTTTTTTGGGGGGGAAGTTTTTTAAAAAAGAAATACAACTATACTGGTTGTCCAGTTGCAGTAGGAAATGAAACTGCATCTATTATCAGCACAAAAGGAGACAAAACCTACCTACCACTGTATTCCCCTGAAAGCATGAGTCACAGACCTATTGAGAACAAAATATGGATGTCAGATGGTAGCCCCTCAGGCTGTCTGGCAACCTGCTTGCTACTCAGAAAGAGGTAGCAGCTGCTTCATATAAGACTAATAAGAATGATAGAAAAGCCTATGCTGGCTTTCACAGATCCACACCTGAAGAAAATAGGCAAGGCAGGCTGTATTTGAACCTCAGGAAAGAAGCAAATCCTAGTAAATGGGCTTGGAAGCAATCACTGGTGGATAACCTTTGTTTACGAAGACTGAAGAATGATTCAGTCTCCTGATTATTACTTTTTTAAATTGAACTTTAAATCCTATAAAAAATAAAAATATTTAATTTTTACAGCATTTTACACTGTCCTACATTATATTTGAGTTCTTATACTGGGAATTTAAAATGAGTTAAGATAATTCAGCTGCCCACTTTGATAATCTCACTCAGCTGGTGCTGGAATGCTGGGAAGAAGGGAGGGTCATATGCAGAAATCCACCAAGATACTGCAGGAACTTCAGGATCAAAAACTATCAGTTACTGGAGGCAAAAGATCAGAAGATGGACCAAAAGTTCCCTGTTATTCTAGAACAGAGACTTCTCTTTGAAGTACTGAAAACAAAAGGGTTGGGGTGTTTTTTCCCTTTAAATAAAAAAAAAATAGAGAGGGAAGAGGTGGCCTTCTTGAGCAGATACTTTCAGTTATTGGATCAGTCAGAAACTGTCTATAGAAGTACACGTGAATGGAGGAGGAGCAAAAGCAACCTGTGGCTGATAAATGGATTACTTTTAAAGAAAACTACAGTTGTGGGAACATGAAAAGTGTTTCTGAAAGGTGACCCAGTTTCACAAATTAACTTCATTAAGAATTGAAAAAAAGCCATAGAAGTCTGAGATTAGAAATAAAAGCAATCATTGATTTTGCATTTTTTTTTACATTCAAAATGCTTTCCATTACTATACTTTTGTTTTCAAACCTTCTTGTCTTAAAAAAAAAAAAAGCTTTATTCCCTGTCAAAAGCAATCTTTTGTTTAAGCTAGAGTGTTTTTTAAAAAAACACTCTTGATTCACTGAGTCAACCCATCACACTAAAATAAATCTTGGCTTGCCCCAAATGGTGCTTTGTTTTTGTCGTTTTCAGAACTTCTAGGAAAAAAGAATCCTTTATTCATACAGCTGTAGAGAGGCAGAGGGGGAGAAGTGGGTTGCTGATTAGAGGAAACATGCTGAAGTCTCTCTCAAGAGATGCTGCAGCCAATGCATTTCAAGGTCTATTATGCCACAGCTGTTTCCTTTGTCCTTCCTTGTAAAACAAAGGAATGTGCTCCTTTTACTTATTTTTGCTCCCCCTGCATGTAAGACAGCTGATCCTAAACATGGAGAAGCAATAACAGACCCTTTTAAACCAAGCTCTGGGTGTCTTGTGCCAACCCTGACAGAAGCCTTCAGGTGTGTGCAAACAGAGATTCAAGTAGATGCTTGTCCTTATAGGAAGTTTGTAATTTAGCAGGCTGAAATAAAATGGAGTACCAGATCATCATTAAAACGGTTGGACATTTCTCACTCCTTCAGAAAACCAGATGTAAACTGTACCTGGCACAGCAATACTTCAGTTCAGGTACTAGTCTGACACCCAGAGAAGTTCTTTCTTTGAAGAATATTATTTTCAAATTGAGGTCAGGTCCAAAAGATAAGATTCAATCTACATTAAAAGATTCAGCTTGTCATGTTCCTTTCCATGATTTTACTTGCTTTGTGTTATTGGTGACAGGTTGCTCAGTAAAATTTAAATCTGCATAAAGAGTGGAATATCTAGAAATAAAAGTTTTAACATTCAAATAGTCTACTGCAGCTCCCCCTCCCGACCTCTGGGGAGCTGAAACCCTCCCTTCACCTTCCAGCCTGTAAGGTAGACACAATATTATAGTTTCTTCCATTTTTATTGTTTTTCCTGCTTCTCTATTTGGAATCGGATGTTGTTTGCAGCAGCCATTATTAGGGAAAGTTTTAGACCACCTTCTCCAGAAGGTTCCTTAATTGCCTCAAAAAATGTGACAGCAAATGGCTTGTTCAGGCCCAAATCATGGCTTAAACTCCTTGAAAATGTGTACATTTGAGAATTTAAATAAAAGCAAGTTTCTTGACAGTTCACCCACGGCTGACAGAGTCTGTAGAAATTGTTAAAATAATTTTCTAAATCAAGTTATAAAGATATATTCAATGAAACTGTGTCAAAATCTCATAAAAATAGGGGAGTGTCTTAAATGTCAAAAAGTATTTAAATGCTAATGGATGTCTGTTTCACATATAAATGAACAAGACAATTTAGGAAATAAAAATTATCTCCTTCCTCCATGCCCTATTGATTATGTGCCTGTAAAACCTCCGTGAATAGGATACCACCCACTTCTTCAATCAGGCTTTTTACTCATTATAGATATTCTGAGATATCTTTCAAGTATCAACATGTATGTTTCAAATATGGAAGAGCTGTGATGGCTGAAGAGCAACCTGGTTATCTATTCAGATAACTAACAGAGTGCTAAATGCAGCCATTATATTAAATCCAGAAAGAAACTGAGCATTGTCACCCAAGTGATGTGACGTACTTTTCTTTTATAAAAAGCTTTCACTGCTCTCTAAATTGGTTAATGAAGAATTGAAAAAACCTGACAAATTATAGCAATAGCACAAAAGTAAAAATATGTCATCCTTGATTTGAAATATCTGCAAAATGTTATTCACATTAATACTTGTTTTAGGAACTTTCATGTTTAAAGGTACCCTGGTTCTTGTACCTGACTAGAGGGTCTTTTCCTTCCAATTCCCTGTCTGGGAAAACTGTGAGACTGGGAAACTCTCTGGAAAGTTTAATGAAAGAAAATTCTCCTGAGGTTTTATAGAAGAAAGGATTCATCCAAAAGTTTGTCCTAAAATCATTATTGAAAAGAAATGTACAAATACTAGAACTTCCAGTCTCCAAACCACCCAGCTTTTTCGGAAAAATGTTGGAAAATGCTCTTCTGCAGAGAGCTGGGTGGGGATTGCTGGCAGACACCTCAATAATATCGACTGTTCTCCCCTTCTCTTTCAACAATACATGGTGTCTGGGCTCTGAAATTCCATTCTCTCATCTCTTGGAAGAGCCAGCGCTTCCCTCTCTTGCAAGGAGACAAACTGAAAATTATAAAATCAGAAAAGTGAAACACAAAAGTTCTAAACTTTTAAACATTTGGATTACCACTTAGGTGCAGTCATGTTATACCCAGAACTCTACTGATTCAGATGTAATAATATAAATGTGTAAATCACAGGCCATGACTAAAAAACTGGATGTCCATGGAATCCTTACAGGTAGAAACACTAAAGTTGATTTGGTTTTCCTCATTTGAAGATTAAAAAGAAATTCAATCATTTACTCCTCTAAAAAGAAAATTTCTTCTGGTTACTGTCACATTTTCAAAGGTACTTAAACTTCCAGCCTATGTAAAATTTATGCTATAGGAGACCTGAATTTAAAAAAGACCAATAAATATCTAATTCTCAAAAATTACAGCTTCAGATAGGCCAAGTATTGATAGGTATCTATACAGAACTTATGTCTTCAGCCCTGATATATAAATTTACACTTCTAATTTTTAAAATATTTTCTATTCAACATGCATGAAATTAATAGGGTTCCTTTTCCTACCTTAATTTTATACTTTTAAATAAAACAAAATTGAAATTTTAATGTTTCATAGTTTTATAGGAATTTTTTTGTAAAGAAAATATTTTTATTTCAGTTGGGTGAAATAAAAATATGTCCCAATGTTTCTCAGAACAGCTGGTGGATCAAAGCTAAATTACCAAAACTATTTCGTGATTAAATGTGTTTTCGACTAGTAGATTCTTCCTTCCCTAAACTTTTTCTGTAGACAAAACAGAGGCAGGTGTTTTGGACCTACAAGGATCATCTTGTCCAGCTCCTGGCCCTGCACAGCTCCACCTGCACGAATCCCACCCTGTCCCTGAGAGGTAGGTCCAAACACTTGTTGAACTCTGTCAGGCTGGTGCTCTGAACACCTTCCCAGGGACCTGTTCTAGTGCCCAAACAACAACTGGTTGAAAAACCTTTTCTTGATATCCAGCCTAAACTTCTGGCCATTCCCTGTGGTCCTTGTATTGATTCCTTTATGTTTTGAAGGTACTGTTTTCAACATAAAGATAAGAATATACATACTCTAGTGTAGTCTTGTATACAAAAGGAATCTTGTTTAATGCTGGGTCAGTGAAGGAAAGTGACTCATCAGGGATTATGCAGTTGTGATAACTACTGTAGAGCAATTCAAAACTCACAGGTTATATCAGAAGGAGCCACATTTATCAATACAAATCAAATTATTCTGAAATGTGTGATCAGCCAAAACAACATCCCTGCTCCACAAGAAAGTTTGGAAGGGGGTGGCTTTCTATGGCTTTCATCTCTGATGTCTTGTTCCAGTAAAATCCAGGATTTATGGAATTATGAAAAACCAAAGCTGTGTTGCCCACAAGTGAATTAATTAATTCGTTTTCTATACAGTCAAAATCTTAATTTTAACCCCTCCATTCTGCAAAATAGACCAAATGCAGAACACAAAAAAACCCATGAAAATCATCAATTATGACTCTCCAGCCAACATAACCCGCTGTGACTATTGTATCAGACAGCTGGCTTACAATTCCTAACATACCAGTATAACATAGTACATCATACTCTGGATGGATACATAGTATGGATATCATACAATGGTACACAGGAATTATGGCAGCAGGTATCAGTGAGGAGTGAAGTTACTTTTCAGCATTAAGTATGTACAATTCTGTCTAGACATTCTCTTCCATTTGCCTAGATGTTTTCCTCCTGTTACAGGCTCTGCAATCTATCTACTTGAATAGCCTCAATATTATACAAGTTGCATTTAACGGTCAGAAGTATAAAAGAAAACTTCTAGAAATGGAAACTGTTTGTCAAATAATTTTTCAACATCCTTATTTCTGCTGTCATTCTATGCTAGATTAAAGATGATTCTTTAAAACTTAACCTTTTTTTAACCTCCTTTTGCAAAAAAAGTGTGTATTTTTGAGTGTTAAAAAATACAAAGACACCTTTTTATTTCTGAAGCCCAAACATCTGAATATTGACAATAATTAATACAAGGAAGTGTATATAACACAAAAGATCGTTATCACAAGATCTAAAGTGAGTGAACATATGGTGGTAAGTCAAACAGCACAGAAATAGTATGAATAACAACACCAAGTCATTAGGTAAACAGGGAGGAAAGGAAGGTAACATTGCATGAAATAACTGGTGACAGGATAGCATTTGTGAGACGAGTTTATATTTAATGATGTTTCTTTTCTATGGGGCAACCGAGGGTAACATACGATACCAGTGATGTGGACATAATTTGGGTACACTTCTCTAATTAAGTAAAATGCCCTTCAAAGCAATGCTGAGAAGATCACAAAAGTCAAATACTGCTCTTTAGATTCAGACTTAGAGTTCAGGACAGTCCAAGGCACAGAGAAGCTTAATTGTCCTCCCCATCACCCCACCCTTGGATGCTTGCTGTATCCAAGCAAATGGCCCACAGGACTACAAAGAGGCAGCTCATTAAACCATTGCTGTACTCACCAGGACACCCAAGACCACAGAGTCATAGTAGCATGCTGCAGACTGATATTATAACTGACAGAGTTGCCCTAGCACAAGTTCATTGCTCCAGCAATGGACACATTGATTTGGGGAACTCAGGAGCTGAACATTGCATTGCTGAAGTATAGGGTAACATTACAGTGAAAGGATCCTGAAGCACTAGAGTATATCAAACACTTTGGATAGTAACCCTCTCAAATTTTAAACTGGCACAGGGTCAACTATGACTGCCAGCTCTGAGAAGGAGGAGGGGAAGGACTGATATCAGTAGAAAGGGTGCTGCTTAGAATTGTTTCTTGAGAGATAGAAATAGTATGAAGCTGATGGGAGCAGCTCCAGGCGAAATAACATTCCCTAGTGAAAGCTAAAAGAAATAGCCTGTACAGTAGTTTCACCATGTCACAGAGTGAATGGTGACAGTGCACAGAGGGTATTTCTATGCAGAAAATTACTGAGAAGCAATAGGAGCAGGAGACATGTTACAAGATCAACATGACAAAGTGAGCAATTAGGCTTCCATGAAACTGAGGACAGAATTTTCCTGCATTCTGTCATCAGCTCTCAGGGCTAAGTCTGATGCTTATGACCTTACAGAGGCTGATCACAACAGGCCACGCTGGGTCGGGACCTATCGAGTTGCTTCCTTCACTGGAGGTGATGGAGTTCATTCCAAATGTAGCTACTCTGAGGCATTAAACAAATAAAACATAGTATGCATTAAACTAACATTATTAAGGTTACAAAGGTTACAGAGTCAAGCATTCAAAAGCTACTTCTGCAGCCTTAATTCAGTCCCCATTGTGTGTTTTCTCCGTCTTCCCGTGACTCTCCCTAATACTTCTACATCATAAATTTGCCCTATAGCAGATTTTGTTCACTCTATCACAACAGTGGGCAAGAGCTTGTAGTAAATATTGCATGTACAGTATGGAAGAACTTATACAGGAATTATCTGTTCACCATTTGTTTGATCTTCATGGTTCAATATGTGGTCCCAGGATATATCTGCTAAACAATATGCAAACTCCTCAAACTTAATCTGTCTTTTTGACTTAGACTACTGTAAGAGTACCATAGGTGTCTCAGTGAGGGACCCTAATTTGGAGGTTATGCTCTCCATGGCAATAGAAAGACTAACTCCAGCTACAGGGAGATAGAAGCAGTGACTTGCCATTTAGTTCTGAACTCAGAAAGTCTCCTCTACGAAGAGATAAATAAACGGGAAAAAAGTTGCTTTAACTTCAATTTAAAAGATCTGAAAACACTGGGAAAGTAAGTCTACTTCAACTCAAATGAGCAGTGGTATATTTCCTTCCCCATTAAGCTTTATTTTTTGCCAAAACTAGCACCAATATAAATGTTGCCATATGTTTACTGATATCAGGAAACTCCATTATAAGCCAGTAAACAAGCTAGACATCACCATAGTTATAACTTAATTACATCCTCTGGGAAGGGAACTGTCATCAGGTCAGGTTTTCTGAAGTCACAGAATTAACAAATTTCTATCATTAAGCCTTTCTTAACACAATCAGTGAACAGAAAACCCATTGGCAAAAGCTGCAGGCACTGGTGAAAGCAGCCATAAAATCCATTAAATCAGCATTTTTCCAACATGTGATTGAGTTGCTGACAGGGCTTTTGTCGGAGGTTTTATACCACTTTCTCTGACATTTTTGGGTCAAATCTCTCTCTTACCTACAAAAAAAAAAAAATTCCAAGGTTGAACTGCAGCCAGCTGGACACTGCTGAATTCTTACCTCAGGCCTCATGGTATGTTTGGGAACAAGTCTGGTAGCTCTGGTAACCAAAATGGCCTTAAATTTTGTTTAGTCCATGAGTCCAAATAAACATTAACTGAGAATAACTTACAGGCAGAAGATGTGGTCACAATAATATTACAACACAACAAAAACCAAAACCACAGGAAAATCAAAAGCCAAAAGAGAGGACATGTTAATGGTTACAAGTCAAAGCATCTTTTAACAAACTAACTGATTATCTACTTAAACCATTTGTTTCTTCTGATTTATAATATTATTGTGTTATCATTCCCCTGGAAGAGCCTGGAAACTTATGCCTTAGGACCTTTATTTAAAGGAGCTTTTGCCTCCTTCCAGTTTAATTAAAGGCTCCAGGACTTAGGCGCCTATTTTTAACACTTTGAAAGCAGATAATTAACCTCAAGAAGTTCAGCAAGGGCAAATGCAAGGTGCTGCACGTGGATCAGGGCAATTCCCAATAGCAATATACACTGGGGAATGAAGGGATTGAGAGGAGTCAGGAGAAGAAGGGTTTGGGCACCAGGGGATGAAGAGCTGGACATGAGTCAGCCACGTGCACTCACAGAAAACCAAACATGTCCTGGGCTGCATCTCAAGAAGTGTGGACAGCAGGATGAAGTTGAGAGAGGGGATTCTGTCCCTCTAGTCTGCTCTGGTGAGACCCCAGGTGGAGTGCTGCATCCAGCTCTGGGCCACCAGTGCAAGAAAGACATGGACAGGTTAGAGTATGTCCACAGAGTGACCATGGAGGTGACCACAGGGCTGGAACACCTCCTGTGAAAACAGGCTGAGTTGAGACTCTTCAGCCTGGAGAAGAAAAGGGTCTGGGCAAACTTTGCTATGGCCTTCCACTACCTGAGGGGGGTTTATAAGAAAAAAATAGGGCAGATTTTTAGCAAGGCCTGTAGTAACAGTTTTAAAGTGAAAGAGGGTAGATTTATATTGGAGATAAGGAAAGAATTATCTACTTTGTGGGTTGCAATACACTGTCACACTTTTCCCAGAGAGGTGGTAGATACCCCAACTCTGGAATTGTTTAAGGCCAGATTGAATGGACCTTTGAGCAACCTGATCAAGTGGGAGGTGCCTCTGCACATGGCAGGGATGTTGGACTAGATGATCTTTAAATGCACCTTCCAACACCAATTACTTTATGATGATTAATAAACTACATTCTTCAGTATATCAAATCTTTGTAAATACAGCACTCTGGTCTTCTTAATGAGCTTTTTACTTAAGATAACAACCTTTTCCTATTCTATCATATTTAGCAACATCTACTATTTATTTCAGTTTTCACTAGGATTTATTTTTTATGGGTTAGTACCTCTCAGATTAATGTGGTGACCGCTAAGGGGGATATTGCACTGACATTGCTCCCTCCACGCCTTTCTTATCTGGGCCAGCCATGGTCTTTAGGACCTCAGTCTTGGTCCCCAGCTGCTGTTAGGGTTAGGGTTCAGAGTTCCACAGACCTACAGTTCCAGGGACACTGGGGCTGAAAAAGCCATGCCAAGGGTAGTGTGGCATTTGCATCAACATTGCTCCCTCCACACATTCCTCATCTGGGCCACCCACAATGCTGGGAACTTCAACCTCAGCCTTTAAGTACACTTGGGATTAGGGTTCAGAGATCCACAAAGCCTACTGCTTGAAAACTTAAGGAGGAAAAAAAAAGTCAAATACGATAAACTCCAAAACTGATGAATGTTTTATGGGATTTCTGCTAAATAAAATGCCTTTCGCTTGCAAGACAAAACATTTTCATGATTATTCAATTATATCTTTACAAATTTTACTCTATATTATTCTTTATTTTTCCCCTGGGAAATTGACTCAAGCTGTCAAAAATAATAATTCCAGTGTAGAAGCAAATAAGAAAAATATAGTAGAAAAAGAGAGGAAGCAACAAGGAAAAGCAAAACTTTAGACACTTGCTTTCATGGCACTGAACCTGTGTAAATTACAGGTTATATTTCAGTCCTTCTTGGTCTATTTCCCTTCTTTGGCCTTGATTTTGGCAAGAAAGACAAATTTCCTAAGTCCTCTTCCATCCATGCCATGATGGGCTTCTCCACCACCTCCAACCCTGCAGCAGCAGCAGCAGCACAATGCACAGATATTCCCCCGTTCTTTTCACAGGTATCCTGCCCTGAAGACTTAATACCACAAAGAAGTTCCAGCTGAACATTAGAATATTTGGGTGAAAACCTGTAGTAACGGCTTTTGTAGCTTGGTGGTAAACTGACATCCCTCTGTATTTTTTGTTGTTGATGGCAGCAGTTAGTTTTCTTTTTTTCTCTGCTCACTTTTCTTCCTTTGACTTCGGGATCTTGAGTTTATTGGGTGTGTTCTTCTACCTGCGGAGGGTTAGAGGCAGCTTCATTTCTTCCATAAATCACCATGAAAGGTCATTTCAGGAAAAGAGCTGAGGGAATATTGGACCTGGGAGGCTCACTGACAGAGAACTAATTAGATGAGGTAAAACTGAAAAATGCCCAAGCTATGCAATCAAATTCAGACTTTTTTACTTGTTTAATTTACATAAAAATATTTAGTTAATTTTGTAGTTATGTAAGTCTTGTGCAAAATCATTCAGATTTTATTTCAGCTCTTGTAAAAATGGAGCATGGAGTGGAGTATTGAAATTAAATGTTACACATATTCCAAAAGATACTCCTCCTTTTTTTTTCAGCAAAGTGTTTAAAGCACTTAGAAAATTTAATCCAATTGTGATAACTGCTTCAGTACTACATTTGCATTTATTACCAGTGTTAAAATTTTAGATGTAGAATCAAACTACTGTTTAGTTGGCTCAAATTTACTGCTTTGTTTATGTGGAACATTTAGAAGGATTAGGATCTCATGCCTACCTGGAACAAAACCAGACATGAAAACCCTTTCTGAAAAAAAAAATCTATGTCCTCATTGTTTTTCTGAGCAGAGATCTTGATCTGACAAAAAAAGAAAAAAAAAATCCTTCTTATCTGGGTTTGCATAAATTCATATATCAGCTTTAAATAGAGATTGTATCTGATATCACTGAGTTTAACATTCTGACTTCAATCTGAAAAACTGAACAGTTTACGACTGATTTTAAAAGCAACTTTTGCTTACACAGCCCAGGAGCTGACTCAGCCTGTGCACTAAACAACTGTCTTGCCCCAAAATAGCAGTAAAGGTATTTTAAGTATTTGAAAGTCAAATTTTAAATTTTTTTTTGTTAGAAGAAATGAGGATAAAGGGGATAAACCACTAATATTGGAGACATTTTGTCCTGTCAAGAGCCAGTTTGAAGAGGTGGTTTACAGTATCTCTCATTTTTAAGCAAGTATCAGAAGTTACTAAGAGCAAACAAGGGTTTGGTTGCTGTGTCTTAGATCTAAGGGACATGGGATTTTTGGGTTTTGTAGGTTCAATATGGGCTGGCATACTTGAATAAGAAAGTTTCAGAGCATTTTTTTTGTAGTCAAGTAAGTTGAATGTCGAGTCACTGCTATAATTAGATAATTAGGATAAGAGAGAAAAAGAAATTTAAAAGATTTATGCTTGTATCAGTCCAGGAAGTTATATGCATTCTGCCTGCCTGTTCCAATCTTATGTTTGTAAATTTTAAGGCTGCTATATATGATGATGACAGAGAATCTTGCAACAGAGTCACTTTTTTGAGCAAGAAATAGTGTTTCAACTGCTTTGGTACAAACTTTGGCTGGAAAAGAAGAAACGAAAAAAAAGAAAATAATAATAAAATTAATAATATCAAGATACCTAAAAATAGCATGCAGCAAAAGGAGAAAGGCATGTGAAGAAGCAAAGAGTAACTCTAAAAGGGTGAACTAGCACAGTGAAAAAACATAAACACAGAAACTGGAGGGTAGTCAGGAAACAGCAAATACAAAATCTGAAAGAGAAATGATGCTTAATTTCTACAGCCTGGACAGGTTTAGCAAAGTAATCTGTTAGTGAAGAATGGTGTTACTGATGTTAAGGGAAATACAGAAATAAAAATTAAGTGAGAAACTTATTTAATTAATTTTAATCTGGGCAAAGGGGCACTGCTATTTTTGTCTCATGAGCTAGAAACAAATGTTCTCTTTTTGTCCTTATAGAGTCTCACTGTTCTGATGGTCTTGATTTTCCTCTTCACACATAACCATGGCTAATTTGTGCCTGTTTATCCTTGTACCAGGCATTATTCATTTGCTAAAATGTGCCTTCTCTCTCTTCTGTCTGCTCTTACAATTCCAGAGGATTAGCATACACCTTATCTGGCCCCAGCTTGCAAAAGCAAAGTACATTTAGTCCCAGGAACCTTGCTTAGCCCGTGTTCCAGTCTGAATTTATTTGTTTCACACGGTTGGCCAGAAGGGTATTCCACAATCAGGATGGGCTCTCACAAGCTATATATGCATGGGAGTGTAAGAAACAGGGTTCAAAATCACAGTTTTTCACACTCAGCCTAAGGTCAAGCTCTTTACAGGATCACAGAATCATTTAAGTTGGAAAAGACTTCTAAGATCATTGGGTCCAACTATCAACGTAGCACCACCATATTCACCACTACATCAGGCCCTTGAGTGCTACATCCACAAATTTTTGAACACTTCCAATAATGGCAATTTCACCCCCTCCCTGACCATCCTTTCAGTGAAGAAATTTTTCCTAATATTTAATCTAAACCTCCCCTGAAGGAAACAATACAGAGGAACAGAAACAATAAAAATATAAAAGCAATACAGGGGAACACAACCAGATTACAGGATCATATTTGGTTATCTTGTATCTACATAGTATTAATGAATCACAATCATTGTGTAAACAACCAATATGAACAGCAAGTAATTTTTTCCTATTAGTCCCTAAAGTCATAATTTTCTTTTTACTCTGTTATTGCCATCATCATTCATCCTTTTCATCCTGTATGATGTTTAAACCTCCCCTATATTGGCAATTCCTTTGTGTCATCATTAAATTTTAACAGATCAACCACATACCATGAGCCAAGATTACTAATGAAAATTTTAGATTAAATAATCTCTAATCTAGTTTTCAAAACAATTGTCTAATAAACAGTTTACTTCAACATTTCACTTTTTCTCTTCCTTACTGGTTTTAAAATTCTTGTGCTAATCCCTGACTTCTCTATTTAGCTAATAATTTTCCTTGTGGAATTGTATCAGATGCTCTGTAAAAGTCTAAGTAGATTAGACGTATTTCATTTTCTTTGTCGAGAAAATCAAAGTAAAATAGAATCTTAATCCAGCACAATCAAGTAAGCTTTTGTAAATCCATGTTGCATTTCATCACTTTTTTTTTCTGTCTTAAATTACCTTCAAAATCTAGAATCTATAGAAATGAGGCCATAAACACAAAAGAAAATATTCTTTTTGTTTAAGGGCATGTCATAACTGTGACTTAATCATAGCTCTATCATCTTTTTCTTAGTCTTATTGAATAACACCTCTGCTTCTCTCCTTTATGAAAGCAGTGAAACTTCTGGTGCTTGTTTTAAATCAGTGGGTTTTTTTGGCAATTGTTAGTTTATTCTTAAACTTTTTGACCTCAGCAATGCTGCTTTTTCTTAGCATTTTTTCTAACTTCTAGCATCTCATTTTGTACAGCAGAATGGAGAAGAAATTAATTAATCATCTCTAGTTGGCAGGAAGCTCCAAGCCACAGGATTACTTTCTGTATTACTTGCATCTTCGTCTGCTGAGCTAGATACAAACAGAAGAAAACTGCTTTTGGGAAGCTGGACCCTTAGTGTGCATAAGGCTGAAGCTGTATTTCTAGACCCGTTCTCATCTCTGGATAAAGGGGTTCAAAGGTATGTGCTGAGCAGTTAAATACCTGGAATGAGGGCCACTTCATTTCTTAGACACAGCAATATGCTTACTAAAATTATCAGAGAAAGATAGAATCTCCTGTTTCCTCTTACAAATTCTCTGGTCTCATTTCTCCTCCCCAAACACCTGCAGACGTTTACTTTCTTCCTATAAACCCTATCTCCAAAACTTCACCTCTTTTGAACTATCCCATTCTTCTTGCCACACCAAAAATACATTCCTACTTTCTGTTTACTTTTCCTTATTTATACTCTCATGAGTTTTCAGTTGCTAAGAAGCCACTTTGCTTGTACATCCAAACATGTTTCCTCTTGGACTGAAAAGCCTGAGGCAGGGCCACTCTTCTAACCTGACCACACAGTAAGGTGTGCTTCACATTCTAGTGCAACAGATGAAGCAACAGATGAAAAAGAAGAAAGTATCAATCATAAGAATAAGCATTCTTCATATCATTAAAATTTAGAAAAATCCGTCATGAGGAACTATGATGAGGAATAAATGAGTTTGTATAACAAATAATAGACTTGCTCTCCCTCCTGCACAGAGGCAGTCTCACTTGTTGCAAAACGTGTTAGTAGATCACTGTCTCCTAAAACAGCAACTGTGCAACAAATCCAAAGAGGATGCTGAAAGCCTCTGGCACTGGCACAGGATCCAGTGAAATGCCAACTTATCCCACAGGTGCAAAGAGGGCAGTGATGCTCTCCTAAATGCTGGATAAAGCACAATCTTCATACCCACAGATTTCAGACAGAAAGTTCAATGTAAGAAATAATAAAGTGTTATTTGTTGGTTTAATATAGTAAAAATTTTGGTATCACCAATGTACTGCTGATGGTTGCTTCCACAGATTTTTGGGCAACATGTGCCAGTTTTCACCCTGTGAAGTTATATTGTGCTGTACCTATCCTCTAGTACTCTGCTCCTCAATACTTATTCCATCTCCTAGCTGGTTTGGACGTGTGAGCTGAAACATTAACCTTTAAAGATGCTGTTCTGGAAGTAGCATTCAATCAAATAAACACACATCACACAATCACTTTACTTTCTCTTTGAAACACAAATTCTCTATTAGTCATTTAACAATAGAGTTATTTAAAAAAAAAAATTAAAAAATTAAAAAAGCTCATTTTTTTCCTGTTAGCAGATTTCACCAAATGAAATCATATTAGAAAACGAGATGAAACATTAAATGGATTGATGATATTTTAGCAACATGGAGTATTACAATAATGAGCTTTCATTTTTCACTGTTACCATTACAGCCTTGGTATTTAGGGGTCACAGTTGAGTAACTGTAGATTGTACTGGAATGAAACTATAACTTAGAATTTCTGGGTTGCCAAGAGTTTTGAAAATCAAGGTATGGGAAGAATTTTCTTTTAATTTATTTTTTACTGGTTGTACATATTCTTCTTCATTCCTTTTGGTTGCTTTAAAAAAGTAAAACAGATTTATTTTTTTTAATACAAAATGTTCTTTGCAAAAAATTCTACATTTCTGGGCATTTTGTAAGCATTTTGTCTGAAACATTGTCGATTTTTCCAGTTCAAGAGAAAAATAGCTACCAAACAGATGCAGTAGCTATTTCAAAATAATCCCTCCTGCTACACCAACAGAAAACTGCACTGTTGATTGCCACTGCTTAATATTGTTTCCCACACATTTAGAAAGCCATGATTTTCAGAGTGAAATATCCAGGACAGTTCACTGAAATGAGGCTTGGCATCCAGATTGCCTGCCTGGCTGTAATCACCCTTGGAGTTATTGAGCTTGTAAATCACATATCAAAACATGGGAACACATCAATTAATGTTCTACTGGAAACAAATCAAGGACAATCCTACAGTGTGACATTCTGCCAGTTTTTATTTTCAATAGACATGGGGAAGAAGCTGAAATGTTTGGTCACAGCCTCTATTTACCCAATCTGTCTTATATACTATTGCATAATGCTATCACAATATTAATATGCAAATTGCCTCTCAAATAAAAGCCATGTTTTCCCTGTTGATTTTCAGTACAGCTTCTGTTACAAAGGAAAATACTTAGCACTTATACTCCTTTTTCATCTTCAAAACTCCTTTAGTATATTTGAATTAATCCTTTTCCTTTCAGGTTTCTGACCCTGCATTACGTTTTCTGCCTCCTTTACCCCTGCCTGTACTCTCAAGGTTACGTCTTCCACTTGATGTCTCCAATAGACTTCTCATTTTTTCAAAAAATAATCTTCCTCTCATTTTTTTTTTTTAATGCCTAGAAAACAGAGCTCAGGAGACTGGCCAGAAGAAAGGCCTAGTCAAGGGCAAAGGAAGTTTCCAAAGTGAAAAAGAAACAAAGGAACTCTATTTCCAGGGACTACTGATGGAATCTAGCACAGCTGCTGCTTTTTCTTAGCAGGCACCCCAGCCTGGTCTCAGCCAGAGGTGCAGCAGTGACTCCTCTGCAGGCAGCATGCAGGCTGTGCCTCAGCTGGCCCCAAGGACACTGTCCCAGGCAGGGCAGCAGATGAGGAAATAGCAGCAGCCTCTTAGGGAGAGCATCCTCCTCAAAGAGGATTTCTGCTGCAAAGTCTTGTGTGGGAGGCTTAGGTCCTACGAGAATTTCCCAGCTCACAGGGAAAACATTGATTCATGTTGTAAAAGGAAAACTCTCAGTCCAGATTTATTCTCCTAGACACCGAGATCCCTCTCTTTCTTATTACTCTATTCTAATGTTTAGTTAATTTAATAGACCCTGAGTTATTTTTATTTACTGTGTGCTTTATGTAGATGTTTTGATGAACATTTCAAACACTGGGCTACTAATGCATACACCAGTTGAGGTGCTGTGTACTCTTCTGAAGATCAGTCACAAAATGGGCATCACTCTGACCTACTTAAGCTGTAAACCCAGGATTTCATCAGTCCATGGGACAAATGCTTATCTGCTTCAAAAAGTTATATTTCATTCCCACAGGACAGATGGGTGCACATGGGACTTGGCAATGAGCTTCCACAGAAAAGAAAAATTCTTGTGGTACTCCTGGAGTCATTCATTTGTATTTCAAAGTGGACAAAAGGTTTTCTGTACTCAAGGGAGGGAAAACTGGACATTTAAAGTCATGTTTTCTATCATAGCTATTGACGGAAATAAGCTCAGATTGTTATAGTTTTCATATGATATTTTAAGGTAAATGCTACACTTGAAAAGGAAATATTTCTGTTATTTCAGTGTATCATCCTGAAATATCAAAATAAATCTTACTATTTTTTCACCTGGTAGTTTCAAGAAAAAACTTTTAATTTATCAGTCATTTTGTTTTCTGATATGTGTATGGAGTAAATATTAAATTATCCACATCTCCAGTTATCAGGACTTTCCACCTGGTTTTAGAATACTGCTTAATCAATAGCATGTGTTGAAAAAAGACAGAATTTAGAGATGACTCAAAGATAAGAGATACTTGGTGTGTTAGCTGATATACTATGTACTTTGCTCTGTTCTTGTAAATACGCTGGGCAGTGGATGTAAAAAACTCTATTTTCAAATGCAGGATACACTCGTGGTTAATTTATAATTCACATAATGTATTAAATTTATTAATAAGTCTTCATAGAGATGTATGTTTTAAGCTTTTTAGTCCTAAGCCAGCATTGCTGGAAGTGTATTTGTACCTAGTAAATCTGTAATTCTGGACACATACACAGATCTGTGTTTGCTTGCACTGCATGCACTCTGACTTCGCGGGACTTTCTAGATTGTGCTAAAAATCACTAACTTAAAAGGATCAAGTGAGAGCAGATTGCTAACTTTAGTAATTGATCATTTAAGTAGCTTGATATATTCTGAAAACATTAATGTTCCTCCATGTAATTACTTTTTGTTTATCTTTCACTTCTTGTATTGCTTAGGGTTTTTGGGTATTTATACATACACATACACATACACATGCACATATACATATACATATACATTTATTTATTTATTTATTTATTTATTTATTTATTTATTTATATAGGTGGATATATAGTCAGATTGCCTTTGTCCTCCTTTTAAGGGAAAAAAAAAACTAAACAACAAACAAAACAACTACTCAACTTACTTCCCTTCACACCCTCTTAAAAAAAAATCATAGTTACTATGGAAACAGCTATTAAACAGAGAGTAGCAGTAATTAAAAACATCTGCAAGTGCAATATGAAGTCTACAACACAATTAATTCCAGTATTTGGAGTGGTTTGTGCAGAGCTACCCTTTGTTGCTTTGCATAGAATGGCAGACTGTACAGACCCAATTATAATAAGGGGGCTTAACATTACCATAGTGATATATTATGGCTCATGGAGAAATTTGGACTGTTGAGACTTTAACTCATATAAATAAATTACAACATTATTATATAGTTTAATGGCATATGATTCTGGAAAGAATTAGACCTATTAGATACTATGGGCAAATGCAAAAAATTTACTTTTTCCTTTCAAATAGAACAACATAAAAATCTCACTTGCTGCTGAAATGAGAGCAGAAGCTTGAAAAGTAACTTTTAAATCCATTCCTTCGTTTGAATTATAGAGACATGGGCAGATCAGATGTGAAAGTTTACCTACAGATGCTTTTATCTTTTGACTTTTCACTTTAAAAGTCAAATTGGATTTTTTTAAGAAATCTTGAAAGAGATGAGAGAACTTATCTGTCTTCAGGCTTTATTGAAGAAGGAATATTATAAATATTTATTTGTTATTTTATTATTTCTTAAGGCTACTTGGCATAAAGTCTACCATCTATCCCACTAGCTTCTCTCATTAGAAACTCTGAGTATACAAATCACAGTCTTTAAATCATTTTTGCAGCTGGTGTAAAATGTGCGGTGTAAAATCAGAAGCTGATTTTTCAGATTGAGGTAAGCTGTGTTATACAGGAGGGAGCTGTGCCTTCACCCTGAAGGCAAGGCCTGGGTCCTGTGCTCCTATGCCAGGAGCTACGTGGCCTTTGTTTCCTGGACTAATCATCTCTGCTTAAGGGCAAAGCTGGGGCCTGACCCCAGCCAGGGTCACCTGGCTCTGATCCAGCACATGGCAAAGCCCTGCCAGCCTGTGCTCTGCTCCCCTGGCAAAATGAAGACTTGGCTTCTTTTTGCCATTCTTTTTGCCATTCTTTTTGCCATTCTTTTTGCCATCTTTTAAAACTAAGTGGACAAGTGCACATCAGTATGTGCAGACCATACCTCTCTTGGCGAGCTCACTCCTCTTTTTCCTCTTTGTTAGCTCTCCTTCTTATTGGCATCTCTTCCTTGTCAGCACATAGTTTTTCTTCCCTTTACTCTCTCATCTTCCTAATTAATTTTTTCCTCCTCATATTCCTGTTTTCCTGATTCACTTTACTTTTCCTCACCTATTTCCTTTAAAAATTTTATCTTCCTTGTACAATATGTAATGAAGACAATATGCATGTCTTTATTTCCACATGCATAACCTTTCTTCTTGATATTTACTTTCCTGTTCTTTTCTTATTTTTGCTCCATAATCTTTCATTCTTACTTTTTCTCTCCATCCCCCTGCCCAGTATTTCTTCTAAGTTATTCTGTATTTACTACTAGTTTATAAAGCAAATCAAACAGGATACCAATGCCATCTCACCAACCCATATTTCAGGATAGGATGAACCATCTGTGGAGGTGCTGGTCTATGCCCATTGACTACGACTGGGTATGAAAAAAGGAAACCTTTTTCTTGTAGGCAGTCCAAATGCAGAACAGGAACAGCAACAACTGTGTTCCAAAAAAGAGAGACAAGTACAACCTTCCTACTTAAGTTCAACTTACCCTGTTAAACTTCCAAATCTGTGGCTGGATGGCACCACAGCACCCACCCTTTTGCAGGAATATTGCAGTAAAATCTTAGCAATAACTTTGGAATGTATCTTTTGTAACCACCTGGTTAATTAGGTTAGATGGATTAAGTAAGTATGAGATGCTGAGATGGCTTAATTCCATTTGGCTGATAGTGGTTTGCTATCATTATTCTGTTGCCATCACAGAGTGCCTCTCTGTAGGTACCTCTTTTTTAGTCCTATAAAGTTGCAAGAGACCAGCTTTCAGCTTTCCTTACATTTAGAAAAGCATTTACTGGCATAAGAATGTATCTCACAGGGTGAAAAAAATGGAGAAAAGTGTTTGATTTATGAGGTTGAAGAAGAAACATATACATACATATATATATATATATTTGGTTTCAAGAAAGAACTGTATATGCTTCAAGTCAGTGGAAGGGATGGAATAAACTAGGTTAAAATAGATTAGGGATTTGGTAGAAAATACACAAAGTTGTACAGAAATATTGTGTCAATTTCAACCTTATAAAACGTATGTTATTTGTATAAGACTGCTCTTAGAAGTTATATTTCTTCACAAGTTCAGAACATACCACAGTTTAACATTTATAATTGAGGGTTTTCTCCAGCAAGATGACTGACATTTATGGTTTTCTGAGAAGTGTTACAGCAACAATATGAGATTTACAATGAGCAGTTTTACATTATACTGTGAAATATTACACAGCGATTAATGAACAAAAAATTAATTTTCCTTTGAAACTCAGAAACATATTCATGATATTAGAATGAACACAGAGTGTTTCAGAATCAAACTACTATCTCCATATAGTGCTACTGTGTAAGAGCTCTGCTTACCAACAGCTAAAACCTCCCCGTGTTATTAACACTGTTTACAACATAGCCCCAAAGCAAAGCTCCATACTAGCTACTCTGGAGAAAATCAACTCTACACCAAGCAAAATCAGTACCAGAAGTTTTAGACTGGCACTTTGTTATAAAATATTTTTCTTGGTATTCTCTGGGAGAATGTTAATTGTTTTGGACTCCAAGTTTCAATATTAAAGTATCCTAAAATTATTGTTGATTTAACTGCAGTATCAAAAAACCCAAGCAAATAAAAAAAAATTTCCAGTGTGAAAATGCATACAGCTCCACTCTAACGACTAGAATTAGAATGAATGTTTTCCTCAAATCTGACAATAACAAGAAAAGCATAAACACTCATATCAGATAGTGAAAGTTTTGCTACCTGATCCAGTATGCTTACTCAAATATGAACAAAAGAAAGGGTGAGAACAAAACAGTGTGGATTATCTTGCTGCTGGATGTAGGTCACAAAGTTTTTGCAATACAAATTTTATCAAATTAAAATATGTAAAACAATTCATCTCACTTGCAACAGGCTGGATCCCTCATTTCTATTTGGTGCAGACTTCAATAACAGCATTTTCACCCCTGAAATTAGAAATTGAGATTAGGCTGTCTGCACTCTCTAGTTCACACCAGCAAACAGAATGAAAGCTATTCAGCAAGATTACTCCCTCCTTCCCTATGTAAAATACAGATATAAAGAAGATATTTTATGCTAGGATGAAAATAGTATGTGGCATTGATTATCATAGAACTACAGAACCACAGAATCATTTAGGTTGGAAAAGACTTTTAAGATTATATCATTCGACTCCTAACCCAGCACTGCCAAGTCCACCACTAAACCATGTCCCTAAGTGCCACATCTACACATCTTTTAAATACCTCCAGGTATGGTGACTCAACCACTTCACTGGGCAGCCTGTTCCAGTGCTTGACACCCTTTCCCATGAGGAAACTTTTTCTAATATCCCATTGTAATCTTCCCTGGTGCAACTTGAGGCCATTTCTGCTTGTCCTATTGTTACTTGTGAGAAGAGATGGACCCCCACCTTTCTACTACTTCTTTTCAGGCGCTTGTAGAGAGTGATAAGGTCCCCCCTGAACCTCCTTTTCTCCAGGCTAAACATCCCCAGCTCCCTCAACCACTCCTCATCAGAATTGTGCTTTACACCTTTCTCCAGGGTCATGCACACACTTTTTGCCGTATTTCAGCAAGCACATTTCGGCTGATCTCAGTAACATTTAGGGGTTCCATCCA
Source organism: Acridotheres tristis (assembly GCA_037013685.1). Taxonomy (NCBI): domain Eukaryota; kingdom Metazoa; phylum Chordata; class Aves; order Passeriformes; family Sturnidae; genus Acridotheres; species Acridotheres tristis. The sequence continues at coordinate 9,356,370 of CM072885.1, forward strand.
GCCAAGTATGTATTACACCAAGCACAAAGGTGGAATGTGCTTAGCAAAATGCTGATCAGGGCTGGCAAGAATAAATTTACCACTTTATTGCCTACAACACTCCCACAAAAGACACTTAAGGCACTTGGTAACTGTGTCCCGTTTAGTCACACAAGTGCTTCAATCATTGCACATAGGGTCTTAACATGTCACTGGCTTCAAAGATTTTTCTGAAAATGCTGATTACTGAAGAATAACCAGACTAATAAAACTTTGATTCTGGTGCTAACATAATAAATTTGGATTTTTTTAAAGTGGTTAAGAGACAGAGGGCTCTCCTCTTTTGTCTTTTATGCTAGATTTGCTATGATGTAAATAATACATAAAAACATGAATAATATATCCAGAAATTGAAATAAAAGAAAAAAGCTTGATCATGAATTAATACTTGCTATGGATTAAATGAAGTGAGAAGAAGCCTTTGATGAAAATTAAATTTTGTAGTTTTGCAATAGGAGTTTTTTTGTGACATATGGACTACCATGGTCAGTTGAAAGATTTCAGGTACTTTCAGTAGAATCATAGAATAGATCACAGAATCTTTTAGGTTGGAAAGGATCTTTAGGGTAAGAGTTCAACCATAAGCCTAACCCTGCCAAGCCCACCAAATAGCTACACAGCAAACTTTCTGTAAGATGCCTCATTATATCAATACCTGTCACGCCTGTGCTCCTTCACAGAAAGGTCTCGGTCAGATATGGCAGGCAATCAATTTAGAATGAAGTAAGGTAAGAATGAAGAAAGATTTACTTTTGTTGTTTGTCATTCAAGTGCTTAAAGAAAAAGGCTTGTCAGCTGTAATAGATCTTTAGGAATCTCAACACAGATAAATTATAAGAATTTCTGCAGTGCAATATTACTGTGAAGTACAAGCCCTGTATTAAAACAGTGACTTTACATGAAAATACTTTAATCAGCAAATGTAAGGAAATTGATTGTTGAGGAGACTTTAACGGCTTTTTAAAACTTCATGATGGAACTACATTTGTGCTCCTTTTTTCTGCATTATGGGAAGGTGAAGACATACCAAGAAACTTAAATCTGCTTATTTTATGTTTTAAGTCAAATACACTTTCTCATTGAAGGTAGTGGGAACTCATTTGAGACCTATTACTCATGTCTATACACAGCTGTAGGATGAGGTCAACATTTCTAAACATTCTTCATCTTTACTAAATACCTGGAAAATTAAATAGGCCATAAATAATTAGGTGAACCAAAGACTGGGTGATTAGTAAATAACAAATTGCTCATAGAATAAGTCCTGCTTTCTCTTCCCCATGCTTCAGACTGGCATTGGATTCCTGAGTTTCAGATTCAAAAAAAGGCAAAACTTCATAACCTGACTTCCAGCCTTAATTTTACAGGAAAATTGTTATTTGATTCCACCGTTTCTCAAAAACTGGGCTTCAGTTCAAGTTGATTTGTAAATCCTGAAAACTTTGCAGGTTGATCTTGAGTTGTCTATCACAGACCTTCCCAGAACGCCACATCTCTTATCAAGCTCCATTTTCCAGCCCTAGCTGCTTCTCTACACCTCAATCAGCTTGTTTGGAGCTAACCTGTGTATTTCTGCTCCATGCTGGAGTCACATATGGACAACTTCTCTCTTTCATCCTTGAGTTTCAGTGAGTTCCACAGGCATTCACTTACACTCTTCACAGTAGGATTAACTTGCAGAGGGTTAAAATTATATAGTTGTAAATATGCCAGTAGATTGGAAGCTTTGAATACTTCTTTATTAAATCATAGTAGCATTTCCTCTAGAATCTTTTTAACTTTTCAGGTGTTGTTCAGTGTATTAGTACTGATTAATCCAGACCTTGCAGTACTAGGTGGGGTGTCAACCAACCCATGCATTGCACAGTTCCATTGCTAGCCATGTGTTACTGTTGTTAGAACTACTTGAAGCTATAATTATTGCCCTAAGAAGCTCTATAGGCATCAGAAGTGTAGAAAATTATACTAATGATGAATGAAACATTCCTTTGCAACCCTTTACTTATCTATTTATTATTTTATATTATCACTCCCTGATCTTCTGGTGTCCTTTACATTATATTGATATGGTACTTGTGAGTAAGAGTGGTCTTGCTTATTCTCACCTACTGAAACCATTTCCTGTGTGTGTTTGCATAGTTACTTGCACCCTCTCTTTCCCACACCAACATGTCAATACTTTTCTGTTTGCCCACTCCAGAGGGTTCTCCCCTGGGAGAGCACCTCTTTCTCAGCTCAGTGCCCACAGCTTGCTCTGTGGCCCTCGGGGGCAGCACTGCTGGGAGTTTAACAAGAACACTTTCCCACTGAGAAGAAATGGGCATATGCTCAATCCTTCAGGTAGGGAAGGAGCCAGGGGCATTCCCATTTATTCTGGAGGGGTGCTCCCGGTATTAATCCCTTACTGTGTTTCCTGCTGAAAAACTGTAGGGGTTTTGGGACACAACTAACTGAGGAACATCTGGTTCCTGGTAACTCAGAAGAGCTGAGGTATGAACTTGAGCCAAACTTCAGAGTCCTATCAAGGAGCAGAATCAGTATTTTTGTTCAATATTCATGTTCATTACTGAATTGATGTTAACTTGATACTGATAATGCTACTCTTAGTGCGAGAGCCCAAAAATGTGGAGCTTTATCTAAGTAAATTACTTTATAATTTACTAAGTAAATTCACTTTATTACTTTAGTAAGTAAAGCAACCTGTACTAGTTCACATCTACAGCCCCTTTCCGATGTGCATCTCTCCAAGACCTTTATCCACACCTCACCATCTTTCTACCTTAGATCTCAAGATACATCTCATGTGAAGCAGGACTTTTGTGCCACAGGGCCATGACGGTGCACAGGTGGGTATCCAAGTATACTTCATGTGGCAAAATAGTCAGGCCTATGGAAACCTACAAAAGCTACAGATACTCTTCAGACTGCTTGAGTCTTAAGGCTGAAGAATCATTTTAGAAAATGCTATTTCAGACTTGCATCCAAACCCTGAATCCTACGTACCTAGAGGTAGGTGGATAGGTGAAGACAACTAGGAGTTCTTCCCACCAGCTCCCAAGTGCCAGCTCCAATCCAGAAACAATGTAGATGAGTGACTGCATGCTTTACAGATTGCAACTGAAATATCGTGCTGGCTTTGAGCCCAGGCAATGTGAGCACTCAATTCTTCATTTGTGCATCTCAGTTTTGATCCCTTTGGCACCTTTAAAATAGAGATGAGCACTCTCCTGTTTTATAGAAATTGTTGTGAGTTAATATAATCAAGACTTGATTCTTAAATACAAAGAACGTGAAAACAAAATGACTACTGTGTCTGCTCTTTCATTTTCACCTGTTGAACTAAGTAAATATGTTAAAATATAAATATGTAAGCACATACAAAAAAAACCCCCAAAACCCAAAAAAACAACAAACCAACCCAAAAAATCGAAAAGAAAATGAAATTTCTTACTAAACTTTTAACTGCTTTATTAAATAAGCTAAGAAATATTTCCCTGGATTACTTTCTACATTTATACCGAGAGCATATAGTTGCCACAGAGACTGGTGCGCGTGAACACGGGCAAACGAAAGGAGGGGAGAGGGAATGCGCCCTCCGAATTTCCAGAGGGATGTGAAATGAGTCTCTGGGTTAGGATGCGGCGGGGCGGGGGTGAAGCCCCAGGGCTCCCGGAGGCGCTGCGGGCCCGGGACGCTGCGCAGGGCGGAGGCGGCTCCGCGGGGCTGAGCAGCGCTGCTCCAGCCGGCCGCGGGGAGCGCGGCATTTACAGACGCATCCATGGAATATCTATTTAAATCGCAGCCCAGACTGGGTGGCACACGGGCCGTGCGCGGCTGCTGCTGCTGCTGCCGCCGCCGAGAAGGGAGGAGGGGGCTGGAATTAAAAAAAGGCACGAAGCGGTTTTAAAAATAGCGTGCGGGCTGCGCGGGGAGGGGCGGGGCGGCGGCAGCGCGGCCCCGGCCCGGCCCGGCCGCGAGTTGCCGGGCGCCTTGTATGGAGCGCGGCCGCCGCAGGGCCCGCGCCCGCCCCCGCTGCTCCCCCGACTTTCCCCGCTGCCGCCAGGGAAGGCAGGAGCCCGCGGCGATCCGCCCGTCTCCAACTCTATCCCCTGCTTTCCTCCTCTTCTTTCAGGAGCCGCCACCCCGCCTGCCTCTCTCCTCCTCTTTCTGCTCAGCAATCAGTGGAATAAATCAGGGAAGGACGCGCGCACACACGCGCAGAGTGGGATCTGTTACAAAAGTAGCGCTGATGGCGGCGGATCAGATGGAGCTGGAGCTGCTGCTGGAGTAGCAGAGAGTGGAGTATCTCTCTTTCTCTCTCTTGCCTCTGTTTCGCCTCTTCCCCCACTCCACCCACAGATCTCCATCGTTTCTCCTCCTCCTCCTCCCCACCCTCGGCCGTGCTCCCGCTTTTCCGCGCATCTCTGGGCTGCGCCTCCTGCGAGGGGGCGGGTGGGGGGAGCGGAGGAGGCTTTAAAGAACCACGGCCCCCCCCGCACCGCCACACACGATAATTGAATTTATTATTATTGCCGTCTCGCCGACTTGGGGAAGCGGGATCGATCTTCGATCAGGAAGATGGCTGCTGGCTGGCTGCTGGTCTTTAGCCTGACACTTTTCCAGTCCCTGGTGATGAACCACTCCTCGGAGGGACCCTTCCCCTCGGCCACCACGTAAGTCCCAGCGGGGTCCCGGGGGTCCGGGGCGGGGGCACGGCAGGGGCGGGGGCGCTCCTCGGCGCCAGGGACAGCGACAATACAAAGGGAAATCAAGTTAGAGCGGGCGGAAAGTGACGATCGGGGAAAATTGTAGGTTTTGGGCAGCTTTTGCTTAGGAAAGAGTCAGGGTAGCTGAAAGTCCCGCCGGGGAGGTCGCCGGCAGGGGGAAGCTCCGGTGACGGCCGGCGGCGGGACTTTTGAGGTAAAGGCTTCGCCTGGGAATCCCGCTCCGGAGCGGCTCCCAAATATACCCCGTCAGGTCATCCTTGTCGAGAAGAAAGTTTCGAGTTACACAGAGTCCGCCCCTTCCTCCCACAGAGGTTATTCCAGCCTGGATGGAGCTGCAGCACTGTTTATAAAAAAACCCGAAAACTTTCGCAATTTCATTAAAATCCACGCGGAAGGCGGATTTCGTTTCCTTTCCGCGGCCGGCATGGGAAGCGGGGCGGGCGGGCACGGCCGGGAGCTCCGAGCCCGAGCTCCGGCTCCCTGCTGCCTGGCCGGGCTCCAGCGCACCCGCGGGGCTGGGGCTGCGCTCGGGGCTCGCCTGGTCCCGCCGGAGGGCTTTGGCTCGCCTAAAGCCACACAGCTGAAGAGCTGTTTTCTTCAGCCATGGCCTTGCGGATCTGTACTTCTCAGAAATACCTTCGCGAGAGCTGAAGGATGCTCGCGGTGCACGCAGATCGCCGCCTTGCCTGGCCCTGAGATAGAAATCTTCAAAGCGCTGCAGAATTATTAGCATGAAAGTGTTGCCCAGAGCAGTGCAAAGATCAAATAATAATGATGCAATAAAAGAAGGGCAAAAGGAAGCCAATACATCGTATTAAAGATTCGCCTACAGATAGGGAAAAAAAAATCCACGGCAAAGCACTATGTGATCGTGTTTTCTTCCTTTTTCGTCTCTCTCACCTCATTATTTTTATATTGTTTTTGTTTGGTTGGTTTTTTTTGAAGCATTACCTTAGTCCCCGAATCTGGGTTAAAGCTACCAGTAGGTAACTTTTAAGTGGATGACTCACTTTAATGCATTTTACATAAGAAAAACAGTGCTAATGGTAGTCTTTCCTTACTGTTTAGCACTGGGTAGAATTTATTGGTGTCGTTCATCCTGGGTAGAAGGATGCGTTGCAGTAATTACCAGCAATGCATTTTCACCAATTAGTACTGCTGGTAGGTTGTTATAATTGGATTCAGTTCTGAGTATCGGTTTCATTATGAAAGACTCAAAGGGATGCTCGCACTGTTAAATGAAAGGAATACAAAGATAAGTGTAGAATAACCACTTAGTATCTTCTAAGTTGAATAAATGCAGCCTTTCATTGTAGGAAAAATTACCTTTTCAAACATTCCTCTGTTGCAGTTTATAAAGATGTGCCATGTAGAAGCAAGTGTAGCAAAATGCAAACCGAGGGCTTTTTAACTCATTGTTTTCTTGTGTTTGAGCTCCCGTATTTACAGTTTTATGAGTTCTGATATTTATGGTTTCTCACTGAGCTGATAAGGTTGTCATACACAACTAATTACAATTTATTTTCTATGTGGATTTTTCTCGGTTTAAATGAGAAGGAAAAATGGAACTCAGTGAAATTAAAAGGATATAATACAAAAGGAATATATATAATTTCAAATAGAAGTCCAGATCGCTTTTTACATAAGAATGTGATATTCCTTTAAAACTGGTTTTGTCTCCCATCTAATTTTGCTAATTTCCTTCTGAATTTACCTTTATTGGCAGTCATGATAATAGAAATTGACAACAGTGAAACATATAACTTTAATTATAACTATACCTATGATAAAATAATTCAGAATACAATGTTAGTCATCAACATTTCCATGTTCTGCACAATCTACTTGCTGTTGTCTGTCTTTTTTCTCATTGTTATTCCATTGAAATATTGCAGTAACAATCTATAGCGACTGTGCATCCTTCATAGTAGTGTTTCCCCTTTGAAATGGAATCAAAGTACAGGCGAGGCTTAGTTTGTTTAGAAGGCAGCACACAACAGGTTGATGCAGGGAGAGTGCTTAGCAAAAAGTAATGATGTAACAGGTGAAGGAGAACACAATTTTTCTATTCTTTTTTAAGACTTGACAGCAGTGTTTCATTTCTTACTAAAAATTACAAATGGGGAAGAACAAAGAGAAGTGACGCAAATGCTCTTAATGTAAAAGATATTATATATTAAGAATACTAAAAATAGGAATAAAAAACGCGGGAGAGGAGAATAAAGGAAAGAAAGGATATGAATAATTGAAGAACTGGAGGTTTGCTGATATTATGTGCTTAGCTACTTACTTTCTCCCCATTATTTTCAGTCTCTTTTTTTCTCTTAGTGAAAAAGTTGGTCTGAGGAAGCAGGATTTCCCAGCTGTTGTGTGAAAAATGTGCATATTCAGGGCTATAGAGTGTATGATTTCTTCAACAACTCATTATTTTACAATCACTTTTCCTTCAGTCATCTGTTTTTTCTGCATTAATAAATATTTTAGCATGTGCTTTTACTAAAGCATTCCGAAGTCCCTATCACCAATATAATAATATAGAAGCATGTAGTATTCTTAGCATAAAATGCTGAAGGTTTATGCGATGCCTGTTTGATAGAATCTCAGTAATTTGATTAATTTTAATTCTCTGATATGGCAAAAAGGCCCTGATATGTTTACACAGCAAAATACAGAGAATTTCAGGTGCAGGTTTGTGTTGTATGAAATGGTAGCATTAATTTTTCATTGAAAATCTGAGCAGGTGGTATTGCATTCCTTGCTTCCAGTGTTGAAATATTTCACTGCAAATATTGAAGACTGTTTTTTAATAAACTATTTAAGTATAGTAGTAATTGTGTCTTGATCTGAGCTATAAGGCTTAGCTGCTGATTGATGCATATTGCATTCCATTTGTATATATCATATTAATTGTGTCATATGTTAGGGATCTGTTTGTTGGTACAAGATACCATGTTCTTACTTTTAACACAGCAACTCCAAATCGTTCAATTACACCTGCAACAGAGCAGATATTTTGCACTTAGATGAGACTATTGTATAGTACTCCTGGCACTATAACCACACTGCTGCTATCACAGTATGCAAAGCACTTATTTTTTGTAGCCACATATATTTATTTATCATTCACATCTGTACAGACTTCACATAAACACACTAATAAATATACAAGGCTTGTATGTTTCCTGGTAATGATAGCAGAAGACTCAGTTTATTTCTGCTCTTTTCTTTGTACTGCATCAAGACAGTCTTGAGTTTAAGTATATCTTGTAGTTCCTAAGTATCCTTTTGCACAGCATGTGTTGATATTCTTACTGATAGAGAGTAATGTACTACATAACGATACACATTCTCCTTTATGATAATAAACCTGTTTGTACTGATTAAAAAAAACCCACTCAAACGAAGCATATTTTAATTTTTATAAACCTACAGATGAAGCCTTTCAAAATCAATGGGACTGTTTCTGTAATTACTACATCGTATAGATATATATGGATATATCTTAATGTCTTTATCCCCTCTCTAATTTTCCTCTGCCGCTCCTTTTCTCTCTTTCCTTTATCTTTTAACACTTTTTCCTCTTCATTCACTTGTTCTGTATGTATGCATTGCATTAAATATTATATTCAAGACAGATCTGCCACTTACATAAATTGTGTAAAACATTGGTGGATAAAAATAATATAAAGATAAAAATAGTATACATATGAGCATATATCTATATGTATGCAGACAAGACATTTTTAGAAAAGAAGTTGTGTATTCCCATTTTTTACTTGCATGAATCATCTTTACTGTTTTGGTGTCATTAGGACAACTCAGGGAAGTCTATATGAGTCACATGAATTAGGGCTTGCACAACTGGGACATTCGTATTTTTGGCTTCTGCACATGGACCTAACAAGTGTAGGTCCTGCTGAGAGTGTGGCTGGGCTTGATCTCAGGATCACTTTCTGTATGGCACCAGTGACCAAAGGTAGATAGATGACATTTATGATGTTTTCTTTTCATCTCTTTCTACTGTCAGACTTAGGGATTTTGATACCTCTCATATGCATAAAATCCCGTTTATAGCTTAAAGTCTGTGACAGAAGAATGCGAATTTAGCTGCTGATGTTAATTAGAAAAGACTGCTGTATTAATGGATAATAAAATATCAGGCTCTTTCTCATTGGGAAACTGTTTTTTTCTCAATCTATTTAAAAATGTTCACTATTAGGAAAAAAATAAAGTACTGAAGTGTACCTTCATATCAGTGAATTGGAAAGAGAGCCAGAAGATGTAATCTACTTAGAATCCGGGAAGTGCAGTATCACCTCTTAGTGTTTTCTCAGCAGCACATGTCTAAATGCTGAACATTATGCAAGATGCTCAAACCCACTGATATTTTAGTGTTGTTCTAATCCATTTGTCTAGTGGAAACATACTTAGAATAAGTATGAAACAGCTTGTTGATTGGTGGTGTTTATTTTGGTGTTTCGGTGGGTTTCTTTTGATTGTGTGGTAGGTTTTATTTTTGTTTTAAATTTTTTTAATGCCCCTGTGATCATAAATGCAAATTATTTGGATCCACAAAGCATTTTCCTGTTTTACATATTTTAGGATGTAAATTGTGAATAGGCAATTTCTTTGTTTGTTTCCCTCCTAGGTATTTATGCTGGAGCCTCAGAATTAACAAGTTATATAGATTTACATTTTATTAAGTATGAAAATTCAGCTGAAAACATCAAAATAGATACTAATCATAAAAGATGAAATTTCATTGAAATAAATAGCATTGTAGAGGTTCTTGCCATCTTTCATTTTGCAGTGATGCTATTTTCAGAAGTGCATTGCTCATACCCTGCAAAATGATTTTATCCAAGAATTCAGCTGCTAGAAAGAGAGCTGGAGCTTGGCAGCACATTAGCCTGAAATGTATTCATTGTTAAATACAAGGTCTGTTGTACAGAACTTAAAAATATTATCTCGCAGAACATTTTAAATTGATGGAAGCATGGTCAGATTCTTACTGCTTTAATGTTTTGTAACAAAGAACCCACCCAGACTCAGGTTGCCCACTGGTAACTGACATGGTTTGTGCCTTGATCCTCTCTTGCCTTCTGCGAGAATCCGTATCCAAGGCAGTGTTACCTTCTGTTGGTATATTACACCAATATTTAACTTAAACCTCTGTGAGATAAAGATTGCAGTTTAGAAACATTTTTAGTAGAGAAAAATGACTCATTCTCTCTGTTGCTGACCATATTAGAAGTAGAATTGAGCCCCAGACTCTTTTGTCCTTCTTTGCGGCAGTACCTGGGTTTTTGATCCCCTATGCTCGAGCTGCATGTTGTGTTTAGAGTGCTCATAAAGACCTTTGTGACAAAAGGTGATCTTTTTGATGGCAGAAAATGTTGTTTTCTAGTGCCTTGTTAATAAATTTGCTTTAATAGAAGAAAAAAATTACCAGAAAACAACCCTGGAATAAAATTACTGGACAATAGTTACAGTTTGGTAAAGTCAGATGCCATAATTAATTTATGCCTTTTACAAATGCTGAATCAGACATCTTGATAGAAGGAATGACAGCACAGTGTCCTTGGTGTTCTGGTAAAATAAACATAGCTAGCACCTTGAAAGAAGTACAAAACAAGAACTGCATTTGTGCCCCAGCCCTGGGCAGTGCCTGTGTGTTCTATCTTAGATCACTCTTAGTCTATCCCTGTATCAGCCTTTTCATTTCTTCTACAGCTGCTGCAAGACAGGTATCAATGAATACTTAAATGATTTGCATTTGAGATTACAGCTCTGATTTATCTCTGTTGCTGAATCTATTAAAGAGCCTGATCCCATTCAACTTTCCTCAAACATGCACAGGGCAATTCTCTGTTTTGTAGGATCAGACCAAGAGCCAAGTTTTGCATCAGTTGTGCCATTGCCTACTGTAGCAAATTGGTCATTGTTTTTAGGGGGAGTTATGATTCTTCTTTCCCTCCTGATTTCCAGTAGTAAGGAGAACTGGATTGAATATTGTTTGCAGAATATGATTTTTCTGTTACGCAGTACCGTGTAATGCACACAGTAGTGCTGCAGGGGCGGCTGACATTTAAGGTGAAAATACATAACACTGATAGTGAAATTACTGTCAACAGCACTTCTCCTTCAGTAATGTTCATGGGTTGTGTATTCTCAATTTAGGGCCAGACTGTGCTGCTTGTACCCTGAAATGAAAAAGTCCCATTGATACTCTCAGAAAAATCTTTACAAGATTGAAGATTTTAAAAATACACTTCAGCACTTTTTAATAGCTAAAATTAATGGCATGTGCCTGCAGCTTTTCAGCTCAAGAGGGATTTTTCTTTTCTTTCTTCACTGCTTTCCAAATTATTTTTTGACCTACTCTGCTTCTAAGAAAATTCAGTGTTTCACACCTTCTTTCCTTTCCTTCTGCCTTCCAGACTTAGTACATTTTTGGGGTGAAATGTAAAATAGACTCTCTTTCACAGGCACTCTGTGACAAGATATGGCTCACTGTTTGAGAATGTTACACTAATGATGGCAAAGAGAGGACCATGGTTTTTGCTTATGTCCGTCCTTACAACACCTTTCTCTGCATGCCAACAAACTCATGACAAAGAGTGAATTTCTGTTCCTTGTATCATTTTTTCCTATTTATTTACAAAGTTTCTAACAAGTTTATGAAAATGATTGACATTATTTTGCATCAACAAATCAGCAAGCTTTTGCAGTTAATTACAGTAATTCAAAATCAGACTTTTTTTTAATCTGAGGCAGGCCTGAAATAATCATAGAATGTGAATGTGAAGTTGTAATATTGCTGACTACTATAAAAAGTGATTTATTGGATTTTCACCCTCTTTAAATTGCATTCTCACTCCCTCTCATTTGAGAGTTGGGTAGCGTAAGAACTAAAGTCTGATTTGTAACAGATATTCTGCATACTGATTTAAGAATTTTCCATTTTTGGAAATTTCCTTTGTTTCTCCAGGACCATGAATGTTCATCCAGAAACACAGAAAGGAGATGATTTTTAAAAAAAAAGTGTCCTATTGATCATATGAACTAAGAATAATTTTTGCACAGCGTTTATAGGATGTAACATGGAGGTATATATTAGATTAGTGGTCCTTCTTATCAGCATAAAATGCTTCAGTTGAAATCTGTGAGCAGAGTCTCTCAAATTTATTCATTTTAATAAAATCTGATTCACTTTTGACCTGATTTGAGAAGTAAGAACATAAAGGACTTGCTGAGTCCACAGTCTAGTTTTTGTAGTGATCCGATGATAAGTTATGTGAATTTTTATTTAAAGCAGAAAAGCTAGACTTGATTCATCCAAACAATACTTGAACTGAAATGCTCCTATTTTCCCTGTGCAGGTTCCCCCTAGACTGGTCTAGAAGTTTAAAATGTTCCCCAGTGATATCTCTCCCGCCCTTATTTTTACTTGGATTTTTATTATATTTTGATAGTATGGACTAAATATTCCAGGTAGGAAATAAAAATAAGGTTACAAAAGATCTGTGGCTAAAGATGGTGGCAATACTAAAGTCTAAATCAAGTCGTGCCACTGTTCCACATTGTCACTATTAATACCATGCTGCATTTTTCTTTATACACTAAGGTGGTCTTAAACCAGTAAAAGGGAAGTTTTCTTCATTCTTGAAATGAGAAGAAATTTGCCACACTAGGTATATGTTGACTCTTGATTAGAAATTCCAACCTTTTCCATAGGAGGGAACTGAGTCACGGGAGCTGTTCTATCGAAGATTGTTGAAATGAAACATTTTGCAGTCTGAAATGGATGAATTGTGTTATCAACACAGCAGGAAGGAGAAGTGTAATGAAAAAGAGATGACAGGAAGTATGAATTACAAAATGAAGGTTCTTATTTTTCCTTCCCTGAGTCTTGCAGGTCACTCCTGGACATGTAGATCCAATGTTCCATGAGACCAGTCAAAATGTTGAGGGATAAGTACCACAGTCCACTAATAGGCAACTTTTAATTAATGATATTCTGTTGTGGATCAGTGTTGAGAAAAATGTTTTTTTTTGCAAATGGCTTAATGAAATCTCACAATAGTCATTTTCCCTCAGTGTGGATTAGGGTAGTTATTTGGTAGAAGTCTTGTGGATCCTAAATACATCCCCATACTGGGAGGCAATGCTTGTTAATTGAGGAATGCTCTGCCCTTAAAACTCAGTTTTGTGAGTTTAATCCAGAAATGTGTTGGTTTTTCATGTTGATGTTAATGCAGAAGTTCCTCTTTTTTTGCAGTGTATGGCAGTTTCCTTTCAGTTGATTTAAGTAGAATAAAATATAATACATAATATTCATTGGTAAGTAGAGTAGTTTAGGCAGAGCTTATTGAACATCCATTTCTTCTGTTAGCCTCACTTGTAATTTTATTAATTTTTGCATATGGGTTAAACAAGTTCTTTAGATTTTTTTCCAAAGACAGGTCAAAGTGAAGAATAATCCTTGTAGGGATGGAAACTAAGTGGATTGAGCAATGAACCTTCTTGCACCCTCATCTTCTGTTGAAAGAATCCCGTGTTAGGTTGGTTACCTGTATGTGTGTTTCTTAATACAGAAGTATTTCTTGATCTGAGACTTTTCTTGGAAATTAATTTAGTGCCAATTGATGCCAATGTTGGGGAAAAAAAGCAAAAAAGAGGCAGTAGACTGTAATTTATTTAATCATAACTATTCTTAATTTTTTTTTCTGATATACATCCTGAATTGTGTGTATCATGGCTGAGCTTTTTTATCATTAAATGCCTCTCTTTAGTATTATCTACCTGACTTTAGTTCTTAAATTTTGTACCTTAGATTTTGATATTAATTTCTCTCAGTAAAGTAGGAAACTTCAGTATCTTACCATTTAGTCAGGCAAGGGTTTATTGTCAAGATTAATTTGTTAGCGAATGCCTCTAAAGCCTTCTGTAGCTGAAAAGTGTTGTTAAGCTGTTAAGACTAATTTATTAAGATGTGTATTTGCTATATTCCCACTTTACCTCAGAAACTTGCATGGCCAATCCTTTCCTGGATGGATGGTACTCCTGGTTTACCTGGTTCTCAGAGTGGTTTTTAATAGAATCTTTGTAGAAATATTACCATCATATCTGCTTCTTTTGGTAACTTGTGATCTGGAGACTGGAAGAAGTTAATCCCCACGATCTGTACTTCTTGGATGTACACAGATTGCAAAACATAAGCTTAACAGCATTTTTAGAAACTAACAGGAGTCAGCAAAATTCTGCAGACGGTATCGTGAAGAGAAGCCAGTGTGTGACTCATGCCTACGCCGCGCGCTCACTGCACTCCTTTGCCAGTCGTGCCAATTCCTTCTCCACTGTGGAAAGCACTGGGAGCTGTGGATCCCGGGATTTTCTGAAATTTGTACTGTGAATATTCCATACTTGAAAAAGAGACAATATTAGATACAATACTGAACAAGGGCTTGTGACATGAGCTCGTTAACATGATCTGTTGCTTCTTTCACAGCACAGGCTACTGCTGGTTTTATTCCATTCCTAAAATGGGAATGACACCCAAATTGTCATCCTGCTTGAATCAATGTGTTCAATAAAGCAAAGGTGTCCTGTTTCTATAAGAAAGATGGTAAAAGAAGTACATATTTTTTTCTGTTTACAGACTAGTAGCAGTAAGATGATAAACAGCAATGACTAATTACCTGACAGTCACCAAGACTCTTAAGATTTCAAGCAGGAGTAACATAGGTTTTAATGCATTTTTTTTTTTTTGCTACAGATAGTAGCAATAGAAGTGTAGTTCTTACCTTTTTATTTTTATTTATTTTGTTACTTTGCAAGCCACTTTTTTTTGCCATAGCATATTCTTGGTTAGAATTTTTTATCTGTTGTGAACATATTTTAAATTATGTGGTAGGTGTATAAGCTGGGGGAGAATCACTAATATGTGCAGGAACATATCTTAAGGAGATTTCACTGTAATATACACACGTGGAAAAGGTTTGTGATAATTGAAGACAGGATCTGGTCTCTTTTGACTGATTAGAAATACATGAGGGATCTGTGCGTGACTAAGAATATGTCTAGGATATACTGTAAAAATGTCTTTGGAAATGGTTGGGTACCCAATTTCATCCTTCTTTCCACCAGTGTAATTTCAGCATAATGGGTATCAGTCCTGTATCATTTAAATCCTGAGTACAAGGATGAATCCACATAAAATAATTTCTGATTAAACACATACAGGTTTCATTTCAACAGAATGAGTCATCAATGTCAAGGCTTGATTGTGAAAATTACATAAAATAAAATGTAATACATGATTGTATTAGGCTTTGCAGAGGGGAATAATAAGATATCCCAAGGAAACCATGTGTGATATCAGATGTGGTAATTTGTCTTCCTTTTAAGTGATAAGCTCTGACACCACTTCATTGTCTGTGCCCCACTGAGCAAGTGTCCATGTGAAAAAGAAGTTCATAATGTGCTACAAGGCACTGAAAAACGTTACCTCAGATTAGGAAGAAACATAATTTTATTAAATAAAAGTGTGGAATTGTAAGGAAGAAATGCTTTGCTTTTCAAAGTACTGTAATGTCTGGTAATGTGCAGGTTTACTCTCAGTGGCTTTCACGAGTGTACTTTTTTGTAGTTTTGTTTTTGGTTTTTTTCTTCTTAAGCAATTAGTTCTAGAACGTAATTTGGAATGATAGGAATGATAGAAGTAATTTAATTTAACCCCTCGTTATGCACAACTGAGTAATAATTCATCTTTGGGTATGAAGTCTTGAGTTTTTGGGTAATTAGAATTAAAATCAGCAAGAAATTTATAGACAAACTGTATTTGTTTTCAGTGAAGCTGGATTTGCTCTGAAAGATGATAATGATGCTTTATGGGGACATGAGGTGAAATTCTGATATGATAGCTGCTTTGCTAATAGAAGCACTTGGCCAGTGTCTTAACTTTTATATATGATCCTTGTATAAATACACTCTCCCAGTCTGAAAAATTAGGATTAAAAGCACCATTACTTCCTTGCATGGATGGTGAGAGTTTTGGTTAACAAATGACCATAAAGAATATTGTAAGGGATATATGGAACAATAATTTGCTTGCAGGTATTTTGCTGATAGCATTTTTTTTTCCTTTCATAAGTCTATATATTGATAGAATAAAGTACTTTTATGGCCTGCAAGGTAGTCTTGGACAAACATGCTCAGTTATTCTTGTAGGTATCCGTACTTCTACAAACACTTTATGTATTCATTAGTGATGCTTTCAGTGTTGCAGGTTAAACACTGATGATTGAATATTTTGTTCCACACATCTCATTAACTAGGGCTCTGTTTCGTTTTAGTGAACAGTATTCTACTCAACAATTATTCCATTACTCTCTCTGGGAATAATGTGTTTATGGAATAAAACGATGATCAATATTTTAAAAAAATCCTTTAGAAAAACTTAGAAAAAGTTAAAAGTAAGTTATCCAGTTATAAAGCGTAAACACTTGAAAACTAGGAATAGTGAGATAAGAAACTGTATTAAGCCTTAAATTTTTTTCCTTATAACATCTTCACTCTGATCCTGTCTTCAGTTACAAAACCAACTGTATTTTTTTTTCTTCTGGAAACACCTTTCATTGAGAATATCACTCAAAATGCAGCCCCACTGTTAAACTGGTGGATTTTGTAGATAACTTTGGTAAAGCTGCAAAGGACATACCTTGTCTTTTGTAAGGTAAAACTAGTAATAGTTGCCACTACATGGAGAGAGAGTTAGAGCATCTGCTTTTGGGAACTGAAAGTAAACCATTAGCCAAAGCTATTCTCTGAAGCCAAAAGCTATGATAAAGAGATATTTTGAGATGTTTGGATTTTTTTGTATCGCTAGGACCTTATTTCACCTTTTCATGGTTGCTACCATGTTTTTTGTGCTGTGTGACTTCAATAATTGCTACAGCCTTGTGCTGGGCAGGAATTATTTTCTAGCTGGAATTTTTCCTGAAAATTAACAAACATTAAATATCAGCAATATACTCGCTGTTCTAGTTACCTACTTAAAAAAGTGAAATCAAACTTCTTGTTTTTCTAGCTCTGTATTTTAATTGTGTGATGATTTCTTGAGAAACCATCCAAATTTAGCAGATTTCAGTACTTTACATGTTAGATTTCTTGTGTACCGGATCCAGATTCAGTGTAGGCACTCATATTAAGGGATGTGTATTTGGATAGAACTTACTCAAGGCTTTCTTAATGGCCAAAAAGTTAACCTGCAAACCAGGATCATCTGCAATATCCCAAAAAGACTGCTTAAAATAAAGCAGTTCTTCATTACTTATAATGAAACCTTCCCACAATGTCTGCAAAGTAATAAATTAAACCATTTTTTCTTAAAAGAAACCCCCTAGAAAAACAGAGAAAAACCCTACAAAAATCCCCACAGAACTTGCAGTATTTTAAATGTGTTTTGCTCCAAAGTTCTTGAAACAAATATTTGGTAGGCAAATCTAGATTGCATGAGGTACACAGTTTTGTTTGTTGCTGTGAGATAGAGCTTCTAATTCAACAGTAATTTAGATAGATTCAGTTTGTGGTTTGTTACTATGTGATTTGACACAGACACACTCTCCATGCAACATTTCTTTCACCTGGGAAAATTGGATAATGAACTAATGAGGGTTTTCTTGGCTGATAATGCTGTCTGTTTTCAGAGCGTAGCAATTACACAATCTTTTTAGCACTCAATGCCTATCTAAACAAAATCAATGCAAAAATAAGGGCTATTTACAGTGAAGTATCATTATTTTATATTGTTTGGGTAGTTCTCTGAGAGTCTGAAATGATATTGAAATGATACAGTAAAAAAAAATCTCAGGAGCTTTAAAGCCAGCAATCTAAAGGCCACCTGATTTTCCCCTCAGCTCAAATAATTCACCACTACTTGTCTGCCACTGTGCAAATGTAATACTTATCATTGCTGCTTACCTTTTCTTTTTAGAAGAAAAGCTCAATTCTATGCATCTCAAATCTAGACTTGATTTGAATTTACATAGTTTCAAAGTTGTAAACTAGACTGGATTAAAGCTTCCAAACCATTTATTTATAATAATAAAAGAGTTTTGCAGTCTGGTTCCTTTTTCATTCTTACCTAGTTTTCTCCTTCATCAGTGAATTCTTCAAAGGGGCATGGAGAATTGCTTGTACAATTATTTGGAATATGCTGTGTAAGTGCTGATTTTGCTTGAATAAAAGGCTGAATTCTTATTGCTGTTGAAATTATGAAGGCATATTCAGGCTATCAGCTACTTCACAGATTTTAGCCTGCAAGTTAAGGTAAGGAAAATTCAGATTAAATATTCAAAATGCCTTGGCATTACAACTAAGTATCTTGTGGATCCATTCTCTAAAAGCTGTCCTGGTGCTTCTGAAATGTTAAGCTTCTAAATTTGTACTGAAGAGAAATATGAAAGAGCAAAAGCACTCTTCTGTATTACTTGAGAGCTGGACAGTACTTTTTCCATTTCCCAACTTTTTTATTTTCAACTGGTGTATTTTTAAAACGGAAAAAAAACCTTTTCATTTTTAAGTTCCCTTAAAAGGTATAAGTATGGAATGGTGTCATAGTACGAGATTAAAAAAATATTTCTATGGTAGTTTTTCAGATTTTTTGGTCAAGTACTAAATTAGCTACTTGATCTGAAGAAAGTATTACAAAATGACACTGATAAAGCATGTTAGCTGGAAACATTTCAGGTCAGTTTCAACAGGTCTCTGTGCAACCTGATGTACTTAAAGATGTCCCTGCCCATTCCAGGGAGTTGGATTAGATGGCCTTTGAAAGTTCCTTCTGACCCAGACTATTCTAGGACTCTGTTTCTACATTATTTCTGAATTCTTCTTTTAGTAAAAGAGTTGTGGATTATATTAAAGGCTTCTGTAGGTGTTATCTTTGTTGCCAGTCTACTCCAGAGAAGCATGGTGATGTTGACTAGCTTTCACTTTGTCTTAGGTAACACCTTTTAATGATATTAAACTTGACCTTTTCTGTTCTCATGCCATGGAACAAAATAATGCTAAAGCTCCATGGAAGTGGTGTGGAACTCTTGTTTTCTGAATGGTGATAAAAAAACTTCAAAAATTCATAGAAATTATGTACAGAATATAATCTGTTGCATCATTTTTTTGTATGTCTGGTGCCTTTATGGATCTAATATGGTTGAATCTGTTGTGTACAATTCAGTTTGTGGTATGCCAATGAAGTGTGTCAGGCTAGGTGACTGAGTTTTCCTGTACATATGTATGTGTGTCTCTGTTCTTACTAACCCAACCTCCAAACAACAGGAACAGTCCCTGTATCACTACAGATTCTGTGTGAAAGAAACTTATGAGAAAGCGGCAGAGATCCTTAGACAGAAGGTTTTTCAGGGAAACAGCATCCCTAGTAATGATAAAGCAGTATATTTTATGTCTCCTGAGGGTTTTCCCTAATAATACCTGTAGGGGAATAAATAATGGCAGGAGCAATGTTATGTGTACTAATGTGTGTGCACCTCTACCATTATGCAAGACAGCCAAATTATTCTATATTTTTTTCTCCTATGTGTTCATTGCAGTTATCAATATAGGAGAGACATGGCTTAGTACCCAGGAGAATGGTGTAATGTCTGTCATAGATGACTCCATTAGTGACAGGTAGGAAAGAGCAGTAAATATTTGCCCATATTTACTACAGTGCTCTTAGTGCTTTGTAAATGTACGTTGTCACCCTTTAGGACTTCATAAAACTTCATAGATCTCTCTTAGCGTTGTTATGCTGCAGTTGTTTTTGCATGTGAATATTTCTGAACAGTCAGGCCATGCAAAAGATAGGAAAAACATATTTGTAGGACTGGGCACAGCTAATTTTTTAAAGGAACTACATTATTTTTTTAAAGTACATCCATTATGGACCCATTTTGTCTTCAGACTGTGATCAGTGGAAGAGACTTAAATTTCTGTATCTCAGTTTCAGTGAAATGTTGATAGCTGTTCAGGCTCACATCCTATGTATGAGTACACTGATATCCATTGGTTTGGGTGGGAATAGGATGTGATATGTTGTAACATGTTTTACTGTCTTTCTCTGCTGGAAATGGTATTGAGACTATACAGCACAGTATCCTACTTCCCCATAATGAAGTATGGGATACCTAGTAGAATATTCTTAACTGCAGAATTACAAAAGATTAAATATTAATCTGCATGACCTCCAAGGAAAAAAAACCAAAAAGCACAAAGAAAAGTTTTTCAAAAATATAAACTGTACTTCAGACCTAAATTTATAAGGTCCTTTAATAAGCTGCTAATGACTGTGTGACCTTAGATGTATGGCATGGTTATCTCAGCTTCTGCTTATTGGTCTGCACCAGACATGTCATTGCCACTCTGCACCATGCCAGGCACCAGGACATGCCCTTGCTCTGAATTCTGTTTTCCCCCAAGTATGGAATCACTTAATCCTCTGTCTTTTAAACTGTGGGGGAAATGCATAGATGTAGATGGCAAAATGCATGTTGATACCACCAAAACCATAATTTTTACCTTATACAGTTTGAAATTGTTCCTGTGACGTTATGATACACAGAACTGCTGTATATGTGTGGATCATACACCGATTTCCTCTCTGAGCCTTTAGCTCTTTATTGAGCTGAATGCAAGTTCATTATCTTCCATGTGTTCTTATATTCATTTGCCTCTCGCCTCTGTGTAAATAAAGTTTATGCCTACATAAAAATTAGTTATGTACACTTAGCAGATAAGTGTAACTACTGACTAGTGGTTAAAACTACTACTAGTGGTAGGCAAATAATTAGGGTTGCTTATGAGAAGATTCAGAGTTATTTCTGCAATTGCTTCCCATGCTGTGTGTCCAAACTGAAACATCCACATTTAGAAGTATTTAACATTTTTCATGAGGATTGAGCATATTCTCACACTCATACATACACCCACATCATTAATTTTTAACAAATAAGTATGGATTTAATCTTCTATTGATGGGGAAAAAAAAGCTTTTCCATTTATTTTCCTGAAAAATAGTAGTTACTGAAGCATAAATTAAGCTTGGCCAACAATAAATATAGTTTATTGAACACTGGGGAATACTTAAAGGCCATTTGGCTTCCTTATTCCAAAAAAGAATGCAGGCTGAATCAGATATTTTTTAAAAGGTAACCTGTATTGTTATGAGTCAAGGAAGATGGAGTGATGTTCAGTTTCTTTTAGTTTCTTTGTTTAGGAATTGCCATGGTGCATTTAGAAAAGCATATATGTGTAAATATAGCATTATTTTCTCTGCTTCCCAGCAATGCTATTTCTTTATCCCTAATCTGTATAAACCCAAATATTTGTGTTTACTGGGAGATCAAAAATTTGAAAGGAGTGGTGCATCTCAGGTGGGAGGAAGGTAGCATCCATGTGTTGAATGCAAGTTCCTGCTACAGCTGGAAGGATGCTCTTCCATTTGAAATGCAGTAGTTTCTCTGTTAAAACAAAGAAAGGGATCTGAAGCCTTTGCAATAGAATCGTTTTATTAATTGGTTGCATTGTGTTATTTAAAGAAACCTACCTGATTTTTCTTCTATTATGTTCACGTGTGTACCTATGATTCATCAATTTAGAAAGAAGTGCAGTTAGATTAGCTGAGGAGGAGCATCCTGGGTTCAGGCAGATGCCAGTCAAAGCTGGAAAGCCCATTTCCAGTGCCATTGCTAAACACAGGATGGATATTGCTGGAGTTCACGCTGGAATGCCAATGTTGCTGCAAAGGCCTCAGGCTTTTGGCTAAGGAGCAGCAGGGAAAGGGATCCACCTGAGGAGCCCAGGTTTGACACAGTTGGATTGCATCCAGCTTGGAGTATCACTGTGCCTTCCTGTAGAAGCTGGAGTTGCTGATAACTAATGAGGTCTGTACCCTGTTCAGAGTGCTTGCTGACAGCATGTCACAGAGCAGCGGTGTAATATAAATAATAAGATTTTGCTCTGTTTTCTTTATTGCTCTTTGTTTCTCATATTTTTAGCTGCTTGCTGCAAGAGATGGGTCTCTGGATTGCTTGCTCTGGTGCACACACTTTCTTTTTTGCTGGCTGTCTCTCTCTGTCTCTTTGACAGGTGTAAGGAGGATCCTAAATATAGAAGCCACCCGTCAGTTGGCTTCAGCAATCAGCAAGCACTGATTTAGTATTTCTCTTAACCAGCTAAGCTCCTGAAGGGTGTTTCTTTTAAACATTTATGAATTTATTCCACTGCAAGCTTTCTTTAAAATTATTAAAAAACCTGATTATCCTACAGCATGAAGTATACTAATAGCAGTCGTGTTTCAGAAATTATGATTGTCAAGAATAGCTCTTGCAATGGAAAGGAGAAAAAAATATTTCTAAAGAACTCCATTGTTTTAGCAGTTTAGTTATTGGTTCAGTACCTCATTGGGGAAAACACTGATACTAGGTGTAAGTACAGTCTCCAGTTTTTAAATGAACACACTTTCAGACATAAGTAACTGCACTCCTTCCTATGAATTTTTCCTTATGAGAAGAAACTTTAATGCAAGTGTACTGACTGGCAAGGATTTACTTTGCTATACAAAGAAATTAAGCATGTGGAGAGAAATGGAAGTGTCCTAGTACTGAATATTTATAGTGCTCACTAAAAGTATTTTTAACACAGAGATATTTTTCTTTATGTTAATTTCTTTATCCTGTAGTTGAATTCAGCACAGAAATATTGATTCTCAAAACTGGCCCAATTTAATGTAATACCCCTGCAAAAAGTTCTAAGTAGAATATTTGGGGGAAAAAAGAGCTGTAATGCTGCATTAAAGACAGCTTAAACATTTTCTTTTAGTTTGTAGGCAGGCGTCTCAAATTCTTTCTCTTCCTTGTGACCAGTTGCCATTAATATTCATAGAAATTGTTCACAGCCTACAGGAGATACTAATTCAGCATCTAATTGTGACAAGTGAGTTGCATGTGATGAAGACTCTTTCTGATACTGATGTGCTTTGATTTTTTATGTTTTATGATTGTGATACACTTCTATTATTTAATAAAATTCTAATATTCTAGTGTATTAAGCATTGTGTTAAACATGCACACAGGAGAAGTCAGTGCCTTCATGTAGCTCAGAAAGGCAGTAGTAATTTTTGTGATAGTTGTAGTGGTTACATGTGGTCGGTCTGATTGTGAAAATTCTGTAGCAAAATATAGCATATGTTTGTTATGCTTATGTAAGTTTTAATTTTTGGTGACCAGTTCTCCCTGTACCCAGCCATAAGAAACAACCTCTTTCTCTATTTCATTTTTTTTACTGTTCTATAAATTGGTATAGTTTATTGGAAGCTTCTGCCATGTCTGGGACATCTGCTTCAGTTATTGGTGGAGTGTGATTCAAACCCCAGGAAGAAGTAAGAGGGCTGCTAGGTGAAATAGCAGGACTGGTCCTGAGAATAAGAAAAATAGTTTAAGATATAACATGTTTCCAATAAAAGGATGTTTTTTTCAGATTTGGCACAAGGGATTCTGGGATAAGTCTAACTCTCAGTACCGGTAGTCTCAAGCTTTATACCTGAAAATCCAAACTGCATCTAATGCCCCTTCTGGGTGGAAGATCTTTTACATTTCACAGATCAGAATTTGAACCCACTGAAGCCTAGTAGTTTTGCTTATGGGTTTAGTTTTTGCATTTAAGAAAAACTGATTATTCTTCAGTGTGAACTCATGTAATCTGACTGTGAATTCTCAAAGGAGCAAACCAGAGTTGCCATAAGCTGATCATGCAGCTACCAGAGCTGTAAGAGTTCTAGCTGCAACCAGCAGTTACATGTGTAGGCAAGCTTGTCTTTGCTGTGCTATGAGCCACCAGGTTGGAAGGCTGAACTGCTTCTTCAGAAATCCTTGTGCATCTAATACCTAGAGGTTTAATCTCTCCTCACTCTTCCAAATTTATTTTTCACTGTAGGACTATGGTTTTTTTTAGCTAGAAATTTATTCTCTCCTCAGTCCTCCAAATTTATTTTCACTGTAGGATGATGGGTTTTTTTAGCTTGCTAGAGACCTGGCTAGATTCTTTCTGCCTTTGGCACATTATTTAATTAATACAGTGAGAAGAACTTTTCTGCTGAATTTTATCTTACCAGCCTGGTGTTTACTAGACAGAAAAGGTGGTAGTCTCCTCTTATGAGCATTGTCACAACATACAGGAGTGTGTTGTGGCTGTATGTCTGCATGGTTCTTTGCCCTTTATCCAGGGCCGAATTCACATGCTCTACTTTCACCTTTGTGTTTTCATACTCTAGATCCATTTTATAAATAGGATAAAAGATTGAAATGAATGATTTTTCCATTAACCTCCAAGAACATTAAATCAGATCCATATCAGAATTATGTGAAAATATTTCCATTTTGTACTGTATATCACAAAAAGAAAAAAAAAAAGCTTGTTCAGGAAAACTCAAACAGCTCCTAGGAAAAGGTCAGGAAAAAACAAACAACAAACCGTTTATTTTGAATGAGTTAGGAAACTGTCTTTCTAATAAAAAAATCTTTTTTAATCTATCTATTTATCTATCTATCTTTTGATATTTCTATCTATATATCTATTTACTAGGATGATGCTGGGGATAAGAAACAGTGCCTATAACTGGATTAAGGATCTAAGAGGGTTACAAAGAGGATGTAAGTGTACTTTGTGAGCAGAACGATTAAGATTGTTGATAAAAATAGACCAAGTGGTCATGTTACATGCTTGGTAATATGGTGCTTGAAGTGCTAATATATGGAACAAAAAGAATCACTGGTATTCTGTAGCATTAGGTAGGGATGGTTTGCAGTGCTCATAGTGACACAAATATGTTTGTTAAAATGAAGAGAGGAAGAACTCTAGAAGCAGACTGGATAATCTGTTATGCTGAGCTAGTTTCTGAAGTGAACTCACTTTTGTATATATTTTGGGTACAAGGAATGTTTTCCCTCCCTTTCCCTCCTCTTTGCTGGTCATTAGAACCTGGTCAGAGCAGTTGGGGGCATTATGCACAAGCCTCGGGCTTTTTGAGACAGCAGAGTTAAAGACTGGAAGTACAAATCTTGACAAAAGCACAGTCAGTTATGATTTTCCTACAGAGAGAAACCCTTCACTGTTTTCAAAACAGACCTGTGACTAACCACTAGCTGTATAAATAATGGAGATCTTCTATCTTATGTGATACATAAGAATTATCCTCCCAAGCTACATGGCAGTTCCTTAAGCAAACAAAGTGTTTGCTTTTCAAAGGGCTGGATAGTTTTTAAAAGGTTTTCTCTACTCTCATTTAATAGTACTTGTATTACTAGAATTTACATTTAAGCAATTTCACACCTTCAGACTGGGGGAATATCAAGTATTTTATTTGTTAGCATGAAAGTAATATATGTCCTCATTGCTGAATTCTAGTCACTGCTTTTAAAGGTAATGGTGAACAAAATCATCCTCTTGTGAGGTGCTATTCCCATACTTTCAGCACAGCAGTATTTTGGGTTTGTATCCCATAAAACTTCTTCATGGCAAGAGTTCCATGGAGGAGGCCAAATTCAGTGCTGCCAAAGTAAAAGGTTCAAAGACAGATGGGCTGGATGGCAGTTTTAAGAAGCAAGGGAGAACTGTGATCTTCATGTCTGAGTGCAAACCTACGCTGTGGCAATTACACAGTATCATTTTTTTGTAATTCCTGGTTTAGGATGTACTGGCTCTCAGAACCTGTAGGTCAGACATATGCCTCCCATTTTGCTTTCCTTCAGGAAAAAAAGTGATTTTTTAACACTAATGTTTTTAAATTTTTTTTATGTTGAAGATTGAGACTATTTTAGCTGTTAGGAACATTACTCCTTGGTGAAAAAATCTAGATCTTTTCTGAGACCTCCCTTTGTTCTCTGTTTTAAAGCTGTCATTCATACACAAAGCTTTTTCCATTCCAGGCTGAAACTCAGATACCCCTTCTAAGAAAATTAAAGAGTTGGTACTTCAAGAAAACAGGTCATACAAATTGAAATTATAATCATTATTAAGAGAAAGCAGCAAATAACTGTGTGCATGTAATGTAATTGTGTGCTTTTAAAAACAATTTATAGATCCAGAGTCTTCAGTATTTAACTGCAAATTTATTTAGAACATTTATCTCAATCCTATGACAGTGATGTACACGTGCACAGCATTTTTGCTGAGTTGATGGTCAGAGGGCAAGATCTACCCAAGTGTCCCTGAGTGTGACAAAGAGTGTCTGGCTACAGCTCTGCCATCCTGCTCTCAGGTGCTGGAGAGCCAGTGCTGATCCAACAGCTGTACCAGTGTCAGTGGATTAGGCTGCCAAAGGCAGAGCTTCACAGCTTTCTCCTGTGAGTATATATTTATACAGGACAAGACATCTCAAATGCAGTGTAAACTATGCTCTCCCCAGCAAAACTTTACAGGAAGAACTACCCTGTCTGTTTTTCAGAGAGGACTTAACTACAAACACAGGCATCAGTTGTAATTGACCCCTGTGTGCCTCTGTCCTGAGGAAACTATTCAGTGCAGTATGTGATGCTAAACTGAAGTGTTGACATCAGCACAGCTGTAAACCCATCAGCTATAGACACAAATGGAGAACAACTGAAAATACATGTGTATAAACCTTTTGGGCCCTACTTCCATCAGGGAAAGGAAATCGAGAACCACACAGAAAAGTATTCTTTGTCCAAAGTAGCCACGCACCTTAAACCTTTATACTTATTGCCTTGTTTGCAGACTTCTCTGACCACAACATCCCGTTTCCAGTTCAAGAATTTATCCCTTGGTGGCTGAAGCACAGGAGTGGCAAATCCTCAAGCAGCATGATCTTCTTAAGAGAAGAGTGCATATGCCAGAGTTGTGTCTCTGCTTAGTCGGGCACTTACAGAGACTCCCACCTGTAGCTGGTCGAACCACATCTGGTTTTATTACATGCCTTGTAACTCTAGGGATAGGAGGGGGAGGATGAAAAGACACTGGCTAGGAGAATTACCACCTGGCAGTGCAACAGCTTGAGCATCCCAAGTTTGCAATTAGTCCTTCTAAGGAGAGGTTTGTAAGATCTTACAAATCAATTGTGCTCAAACTAATCTTGGGTTGTTTGATTAAAGAATTTAATCTAGATTTCTGAAATTGCTAAGAACCTAATGAGAAAATATAAGTAACTTCTGTAATTCAACTATTTAGATGCTTTTTTCACATTAAGAAGTCAGATTATTAAAACTAATCACACAGCAGCACAAATGCTCCATATATATTTCCTTTGTGGAAGATTTGTTTGTCCATACTTCATGATGTTACAGCAGACAGTAAATGTATTTCTCCCAGGCTTACAGGCCATGTGAGGACTGCCTGGAAGTACAGCCCTGACACTCCAGAACTGTGTAGCTTTCAAAGGACAGCTGAAAAAGGGTGGCAAGACAGCACAGCTTTGTGTTCACTGCACTTTAGGTGTTAGTTTTTGGTGTTGCACATTCAACTTCTGAAAGAGGTGTCAAAGATTTTTCTATTCCTATTTCCAGCAAGAGCCCCAAAGAGGATCTCTTCTGGAGCTGTTGATACAGCGTGTAGCTTCGGGTGACATGCCAAAATGCAGCATTTCATAAACAGTCACCACGTTTTTAATGGTTTTCATCAGGAGACATTTGCTGCTTGTCAAAGTGTCAGTCTGACATCTAGAAGGACTGAAATGCACACTGAGAACAGCAGCATGGGCAGGGCTTCGTCAGCTGTTTCCATCCATGCTTTCTAGCATTGACAAAAGTATTAATTTTAATGGCCCCCAGTCCCATTGTAATTCTTAAGTCTTTCAAGAGCGAAGTGTCAGTTCTGGACACGGTGCAAGTGGTGTTGATGTTGCTGGAGAGAAATCCCAGGGCAGCTGTGAGAGTCAACTGCAGTGTGTGTCATGCACGTGGCCACCTCTGAAGGATGGCTGGAGGCATTCCTAAATACTTGCTGGAGGTGTCACCAGCTGTCTCTCTCGATCTTTTCTGTCCTTTTTAATGTGCTTTGTCACCTCTTGTAGATGTGAGCTGACTACAGCCAGCCAGACTGTGACTATTTCTGCAGCACTCCTGCTGTTCCTCTCGCTGCTGCTCCCTTCTCCTGCATAAGGAACATAAAACAGTGCAGGGGTGAGAGGGGATGGACCTTGGCTGCGTCCTCAGTGCTCTTGTTATGCAACTTAGCCAGTAAAGGGAGCTGGCAGATGAGACCCATCCCCGAACTAGCATGTGACGTACAAAGTTGAATTTCACAGCAACTGCTCTCGCCCAGTTCTGACATCAAGCATCGTGACAAAAAAAGTCATGCACTTTTTTTGTGCTGTAAGGACATACTTGTTCTATCTCTGCAAGAAAGGAGTAATGACAACTGCCTGAATCTGCAGAGATCCAAGTGCTTCCTCTGTAGCCTTAGACTGGAACTTGGTTTCCTTGAGTCTCTCTTCTGAACTGCAAAGACTAAAAATACCAGGATGCTAAATTAATTTCAGATTAAGATTTTTCACAAAGATTTCACAAAGATTTTAAGGTAGTTGACACTATTTAAATGTTTCATGAACTACTGCCTGTATATATATAAATATTTGTCTCCTTCAGTTCCATTATAACCAACGTTAAAAAACTCCAACAGAAAATATACTTGTATGACACAAACTTTCCTTAGCAGTGGGGAGAATTAGTCGCAGTGTGATTCAGGTGTTACTAAATACAGAGATTCCCATACAAACTGCCACTTTTTCTCTGAAATCTCTCCTTGTCTTTCAGCAGCTGGAAAGATTAAGCACCTTTTCTCCACAGATAAATAAAAGTGAGAAGAAGCACTCTGTTCGATTTACACTGGAAGGCAGTTGATCATAAAACTAGTGTTCTGCTACCTAGTTCTGGATTTATTCACTCTCAGCTTGTCACCTTTCTAAGGCATGCAGTGGTCCTGGTAATTCTTCTTGGACTAGGCTGTTGCTGCTAAATTCATGACAGTTCCTCATGGATCAAGACTGATAGGTGGCTGTGGAGTCCAATCAAAAGAACAAGACCATTTTTTCACAAAATACTGTAAATATAATGAGATTAGTGTCAAACTGCTAAGGAAGCAAATAATCTGATCTGCTTGTAGTTTGAGCCTGGATCTAGTAATTAATTTACATATAAAAATATTTATTTTAGAAATAAAATCCGATAAAAAAACTTGCCAGGAGCTATGTCATACTAAAATCCCACCTCCATCTGAGCAGATCAATAGACTTAATGAAGACTTAACCATTACACAGAAGCATTCAGATTTTTTGTAGTACTGAATTCAGGAAGGTTTTTTTTTATGAATGTGCTGCTGTGGTAAAGACTATGAAAATAATATTTCTTGAATGAGTCAACCATAAATGCAACTCCACTTTTTTGTTTATTTAAGATGCATTTTCTTTTTCAGAATTTATAAACTTATCCCAAGGGGCACATTTATCACACAGATTTTAGTAATCAGTAAGAGTTTAAAAACAATATAGATTATAGCTGCACATGTCTGACAGGTGTGTCTCAAAAGACTGTACAGAAAAATTTATGAAAAGTGGAGAAAAGAGGGAAAGTAAAGGAAGGAGATGGCACATTATCACAGCAGTCAAGGAATTCGAAAGGATCCAGATTCCATACTTGGAAAATGTCAAATAATGGTAAAATAGTATTAAAAAAACACCCTCAAAGAGGGTGTTTTGCAGCAGCAAAACTTAAAAAAAACTTGGTCAAACAGAATCCTGAAAGACTAAATGCAAATTCCAACTGTTTTGATTTTAATGTATGTCTTGAAGACCGTGGGTTAATAGAAAAGATGGTTACTCAGTTTTCATCAGCCAGCCATGTCCCCAGCCTCAGAACCTTTGAACTTCATTATCCCCGAGCAGTTGTCAAACTGTCACCTTTGCATATCCCCGAGGAAGCACAAGCAGAGCATTAGTTAGTTAGACTTACACAGTCTGTAAATGTGCAGGTCCAGACAGTAGATATTTCAGAGTTCTAAAGCCTCTGAATCTGTGCAAGTGATTGTTGTGGTTTAACCCCAGCCAGCAGCTGAGCCTCACACTGCCCCTTGATGGGGTGAGGGAGAGAATCTGAGGAGTAAAAGTGAGAAAAAACTCATGGGTTGAGATAAAGACAGTTTAACGGGGAAAGCAAAAGCTATGCACACAAGCAAAGCAAAACAAGGAATTAATTCCCCACTTCCCATGGGCAGGCAGGTGTTCAGCCATTCCCAGGAAAGCAGGGCTCCATCATGTTCAGTGGTAACTTGGCAAAACAAATTTCATGACTTCAAACATCTCTTTTTTTACTTCTTCCCCCTTTTTATGCTGTGCATGAAGCATTTTGGTCTGGGATACCCTGTGGATCCATCAGTCAGCTGTCCCAGCTTTGTGCCCTCTCTTGTGGTGGGGTGAGAAGCTGAAAGAGCCTTGATGCTTGCACTGCTCAGTAAGAAATTAAATATCCCTGAGTTATCAACACTGGTTCCAGCTTGAACCCAAACCACAGCCCCCTACCAGCTACCAGCTACCAATTCTAGTCCACCCAAAACCAACACAATTTAAGTGTCAGAAGAAATACTTGATATTTTAAGGGAAGAGGAAAAACATAAAAAAAACATACAAAAATATTAGAACAGAGGCTGACCTAGAGGGATACCAAATCATTGCTCTATTCTGGAAAAAATAGCTAAATGGTGTCAGGAGTTATTACAGTATATTTCAATTGGCATTATGGAAGTAACCAGAAATACTGTTAAGAAAAATATTTTTAATTTAATTTAGTCATTTTTAGCAAAAAAAAAGAAAGAAGGAATTGATATGAAAATGCATAATAAAAGTCTAAAATCATCTATTTAAACAGCATTTTAGCAGTGAGCATTCAGACTGTACCAAATGAACAAAGCTGACCTTGCTGCACAGTGTCTTACAAAGTCCAGAAAAAGATCTGTGCAATGTTCTCATTGTTAATTACTTAAAAAGAATAATTTTGAGAGAAGAAGAATATATAAAATTGTTTGGGAGAAGAGCAATTTGGAAACTACTGAATGTTCTCATTGTTAATTACTTAAAAAGAATAATTTTGAGAGAAGAAGAATATATAAAATTGTTTGGGAGAAGAGCAATTTGGAAACTACTGACAGGCAAAAAAGGGGGCAGTTGATATGAGGAGGAGAAGTAGTCACATTACAGGAAACAAACATTCTATCAGAAAGAAAGAAAAAGTCTCAGAAATGAAACATGCTTATCATTCAGGTAAGCATCTATGCATTTCCCAGAGTCCCTCTGGGCTTCTACATTTGAGGTTAGACTTTTGCAAAAGTAACCATTCAGCCAGTTTAGAAATCAGTCTATTTCACCATGTTTTGCATACCTGCACAAAAAAACCCACCAAAACTTAGAAAAATCTTGATCACAAAGCATGCAAATTTAGGACATTAAATGTAGACTTGTAGGCACCTTTCATAGTGCACTTGATTTCTCTCTGCAGCTTGTTAGGAAGGATGTGAGTATGAAGGAACTGAAGAAAAGACAATGATCTCTTTAAAGATCTAAAAATTGGGGTGTAAGTCTTTGGAAAAGGTTAAAAAATCTAAGTGTATGTAGTTCAGAAGAGGGACAACTATAGTCATGCTCTGTATATAAAAACCTTCAAGATAATGATATAAACAGGGAAAAGGGGTGTACAGGTTCCCAGAAGAAAGTAATGTCCTTAAACTAAGGAGCAGGGAGGGAGGAGAAATATATTTACAAAAAGGTTTTAGACCATAAGTGAGAACAGAGAGTGGAATAGACAACCACTGGCAAGAGGAATTTCTAAAGATCTACATTTAATGCAAAATAAATTCCAGCAACCATCATCATCTTTATTATTGCACTATTTTATGTTACTTGTCCCCCATCTGCAAAATCAAAATAGTTCCTTGCCGTCTCTGGGTGCTGTGAAATGGGGCACTCTGGTGGTGCCACAAAGATGCCATGACTGCAGGAAGGGAACAGCAATATGGCTCATGGCCCCTGAGTGTGACTTTGTCTCAAAACATCAGGAATGATAAGAAAAGTAACATAATTAGCTAGCAGATGATTATTTCCTCCTTGGGCCATGTCTTCCATGTGAGTTCATCAGGGTAAGAGCCAATTGTAAGTGGAGATTTGTGTTGCAGGTATTTCATAACAGAGTCTGTACTACCATCACAATGACCCTATAGTCATTTTCTTGGAGGATGGGATGAAATTCACTCTGATGTATTTTTGGTGTGACAGTGAAGTTCATAATCATATGACCTGAATTTTCTCCTTTCCTGGAAAAATTATAAAGAACTTCAAATACTTGTACCAGCAGGCTTTCAAGACTTGCAGCAAGTAATATGGTGACCTAGAGCACAGATTAGTGTGGCTGCCTGGTTTCACTTTCTGGTTCATGTGACATCCTGCACAGGAATTTCTATAGTCAGCACATGACCCCTTCTCCAGCTCTGGGGCTACGTTTCATTAGAGAATTTCCTGACCAGCTGAAGGACATAATTCAATAAGGACTCAGACTCAAAGGATGAAGAGAGCAGTGATTATCTGCATGGAGTAGGCATTTTATTTCCATTCAACCTCTTTAAATAAGATCAGTTTTTCCAGCCAGTCTTGTGTTGAAGAGGCTGAAAGAGAAGAGGCCAATAATCTGTCCTGATTGTTCTTCTGGCTGTCAGAGCCTGGGCACCACAATGCCCCTACTTATCCCTTTTTTTTTGTTTCTGCATCTATTTTATTAGCATGTTTTCTTTTATCTATCACTAAGCCTTACAGAAGCTGCTTATATATGTCCTTTACAGAATGACAATGCAAGTTTGCAGTGTCCTCAGAATCAGAAAGATCTTACTTGTAAATGTGTCTTGACTTTCACACAGGGCTTTATATAAGACGAGCATTAAATATATGGCACAAAGCTTTCGTGTTAGACTCTCTATGAATCAAAAGTTAATTCTAGGAATTAGAAATTACTGGGTCTTCAGAGTAAAGACCAAAACTTTTCTCCCCAGAAAACCGAATAGGTTCCACATCATGTTGCTCAATCATAGACAGAAATTTTGTCTTTATTCTCTGACAAATAATGAAATTGTATCTTTTGTATCAACTGGCATGGGAGTTAAAATGCTGTGTAATAGTAACTTGAAAAAAATTACTTTGTTGTCCAAAGAACTTTGGTGAGAATTTCTTTATCTTCAGCTATCCCTCCCAATTCAATTATCAGGTTTCCTTCCTTTGTGAAAAAAAAACCAAACCTCCAAGTAAATGAAAATTGTCAGTCCAAGCTAACACTTGAAGGTAAATAGATAACTTGTTTGAAAATAGAAAATAGGGGTAAGATAATTTTTTATCAAACTTCTCAAAAATATTAAACTGCTCTTTAGATTTATACGTTTTGCTTTACACTGCATATAGTCGATCATAACTGGGACTGACAGAAAACCAATGAGGCTAGAAAGGAATAAACACAAACTTTGACAAGAAATTTTAAGATTTAAAAATACGTCAGGTTTTTTTTTTGTTTTTTGGGTTTTTTTATGCTGTTTATAGCTAAGACATTCTATTTTTCATAATCCTTAATTTTCTTTAATGAATAAATATTATTTGTAAATGAAGGACTTAGAATAAATTTTTAAACCTAAATAACTGTCCGAAATATCTCCATGCAAAGGCTTTCATGACATTAGTGTCCACATATTGCATGTTTTTATAGTGTGCTAATGAAATTTTGTGACATTTTTCCAAGCAAACCTGATTTATCACTTCTAGAAAAATTCCTGTTTGGAGGCAGAAATGTCAATAGCAATTGCCTATATGCACCCTATATGCAGTAGAGAGCACGTTGCTCTTCTGAATGTGATGAAGATGGAAGATTTGGCTATTTCATATGACATGGAGGTGTGTTCTCCCTGGTAATCACAACCCTGTCTGTCCTTGTGCTAAATCCCTGCTGTTCCACCCAGCAGCAGAGTGACTGGGAGGTCTGCATTAACCCCATGAGTCCCGTACTGGTACAGATGGCACTAGACCTGGAGGGCACAGCATGATTCTCTAGTAAATAGACTAAGGAGTGAACAGCACTGTGATCTGAATGTCCCTTTGCCTCTAGAAGTGGTTTCTCATGCCACAGGTTAGGGGATATTGACGGGGCCAATATTAGAGAGTTGCAGTGCCATGTCTTCACTGATAAAGAAGCTGCTGGTTTCTGAACTGGTTGAACTACAGGCTCTTTGAAATTCATGCCAGAAAGACAAAATTAAATGGGTAGAGATGATGTTCACACTTAGTCTCTTGTGACAGGTAAAACATTGGCACAGGTTCTAGAAAGACAGAAAAAAAATCATACTGCTCTTGAAGTTTTATTTTGCACTCAGAAGTGTTTCAGTTTGGAGGCTCTGGCTTGCCAAGACACTTGACCACACTGCAAGAGGGTGAGCGTATGCCAGGCAATTTATTTGAAGGTCATGTTCCTAAATATGGTATTTAATGAAAGTTTTACTCCTCTGCTTCAGACTTTGGATTCTCTAAATCCCTCTGTGGCTGCCTGAAGCCTAAATATCAACAAGTACTGTGCAAGCAACATATGGTGAGGTTCCAGTGGAGTAATTTGTTAGCAGAGTAGTTATCTTGCTTGAGGTGCAGATTTCTGGCAGGATAGTTTATTCTTTTCTTTTTTCTTTTCTCACTTTAAATGCTATAATACTCACCAATAAAAAAAAAGAAAAGAAAAGAAAAAAAAACCAACTTGCTGGGTTTCTATTTGACATAAAGAATGGATGAGATATCCTCAGTAACCCCAGGCATCACTTCTCAAGGTTGATAATGTTTGTAACAATTAACAAAGCTGTGAGCCTGCAGGCCAAACTCTCATCTGAGCTAACCCTTTGCAAGCATTAAGTTTTGTGTGGTTTTAATTTTTTTTTTCCTAACTGCTTAACATCTGCATTGTTACTGATAACTGTTTGATTCCTTTTGTTTTGATAGCTGTCCAAAACCCTCTGCTGAGAGGGTGGAAGGATGTGAGACAATTGTATTGGCAGAGCTGTCCAGGTGTTCCCCTGTAAGGACAGGTGTGTCAGCAGGGATTGCATGTCACGTGCTGGACACATGGCAGCTCTGCTTTGCACCTGAGGTGTGAAAAGCTGACAGAAACATCAGAGTTTTGCATATGACCGAGGTGTTCCTTAGGCTGTGACTGTGTGTGGGCAAACACGAGCTCACTTTGCTGGAACAGCGAGCTCCCTGGCAGCCAGAGTGTGCAGAGCCCAGGCAGCAGCTGTGCTGGGCTGGCTCAGGGGGGAGGCAGGGCTGACACAGGTTTTAGGGTGGAAATGGCTTTCTCCAGCCAGCTGGAAGCAGAATTTCCCAAGAAGATTTACACTTTTACTGGTGACTTGTTGCTACAGAGATGATCTTTGTATTCCCTGGTTTTGTTGTCAGATAGCTTGGTTTATGGCTTCCCACATGTTGTTGCAGAAGAAATAATTATTTCCAGTAAAATTCAATATTTGCTGCAGTAGCATGTTGTAGAACGAGAGAACAATATCTGTCCAAATCAGGAAGCTACTTTTTACTATCAATGTGTGCCAGGATCCTCCAAGCCTCCTTCTCCTAGCTCTTCTCTCATCTATTTCTGTGGCTTATCTTCAAGCCCTGTGTAGTACTTGGGTCATGATTCATATAAGTAGTCAACCTTCCTGTAGCACACCTTATCTGCTTCATTATCTTGACAATCTTGTAAGATGTCAGTCTTTTTATCAGTACTTTGCTGACATGGAGATTAAATTCCTCATCCTTTTAAGTTCTCCACATGAAAATCAGCTATGGGTTCTCCTCAGTACTAGATGTGAAAGATAATGATAATGCTTAAAATCCCTGCATTGTTTTAAGGGACCCTCCTGGCCATGGAATATCCTTGTTCTTTTCAGGGGGCAAATTAAAATAATACTAATAATAAATTAAGCTTTTAGGTTCTTCCCTATCTGGCAAAGCTTTATCAGCTGTAATACAAGAGCAACTTACTCTGACTTTTTAGAGCAGTGCACTGATTTCTTACATAGATATGAATTTTATAATAGTGTGCTAGAGATTGCCTTAGCAATATTTTTGTAGGTAGTTTTATGTGTGCTTAGGCAGCTTTGTAAAGCTAGTTCTTTTGAAGCATGTAAGAGCTCTTCCCTTTTCTTCAATAAGCTGGTATATCACAGCTCAAACTTTGCCCCCAGATGACTCTTTTGCTTATCAGAATAATCTGGATCTCCATGTGAAAATGCAGGCTGAAATAGCAGGAAAAATCTGTTCACGAGTCTGCATTGCGGGTCTCTAGCTCTTGCCATGGAGCTCTTCTTTGCCCTGGATTTCTAATTCCTTGAGTGGAACTTGTGTATGGGATGAATAGGAAATACACAGTGGGATGATGAGTAGATATATGCATTGCAGTGTAGAAATTTGACCATTTTTATAGCACAGGGAAGCTGATGCTGCCACTGTCTCTTCTTTGCTCTACTAATTGTAGATTTGGTCTGTAGTTCTGTGTTGAGTTCCACGTGGAAAGGTGCAAGTTATTTTTCTCATTACCTTTTGAGGTTTCCATGCAGATACATGAGGTTTATTATACAGACTAGTTCACAGGATTAAGGACTAAGTTAAGGACAGGAAAATATTAAAATTGATTTTTAATAGCCTAATAGAAAAATATTAGATCGTTATTCTCTTGATGGAGTGACGTATTGAAAGGTATGACTTTCTAAATTGCCCTCTCTCCTCCCATAGAAATTCACATGGGTTTATTTACAGCGGTGGTTTGACACACATTAAAAAGTAATAAAGACATGAGTTTGCTAAGTACCTATTATGAGAGTAGAGGAAAAACTCTCTTATTAATAAGAAAAAGTGAAGAATAGTGGAACTGTATCCATTAACTATTCGTATTTATTTGTAAATAATTTCCAGAATAACTGTGAATTGGGGAGGTGTAAATATTACATTCTTCCATTACTGCTAAAATGTTTAGGGAATTAATCCTTTGGTATATTCATGAATCATTGCAAAAGGTTTCTCTGTAAAGATGTGTTTATATGTAAAGTTGTGTGTATATATACAAATAAATACACAGATATATGCAGCCATTTAAAGAACTAAATTTGTTTAAAACTAACGTGAAAATACTAACATTTCTTATGTAGTTTTTTTTTGCTACTGAAAGTTAGAAATATTTTATTACTTTCCTGCATATAATTGCATCACATTTAGAAAAACTTTGAAAAACAGCTGTAAGAACTATTTTATGGTTTTGTAATGAGCACTGTCTGCTGAATTCTAATATTCATCCAGTGGCCACTGTCCTACATAAATACTTGAGAGCAAATATCCATATCTATAATTTATCTTAAAGCACACAGTATTGAAACAGGAGCTCTTTAAATTCCACAAAAGAATTTCAAACAGAAGCTGCAATTACTGTTATTTGGTTGTTTCCAGCATGTCAAGCTCCATATTATGAATGCCTTTACTTCAGACAGTAAAGTGTTCATTCTGCTGCAAGGAATTCTGGTTGTTTACTGCTAACACCCAAAGACTATGTTGAACATTTTTGGTATGTGCTGTAATTTTCCTTGAGGTGCTTCCTTATTTAGTGATGCAATTTTAATGTGTATCATTAGTTAGAGTGGCTTTTTACTTAAAGTAATAGAGTCATGGAAGTAATCATGATTATGTAGGCCATAGATAACCAAAAAAACCATGGACATTAAGCGAAAGTATTTTATAGCTTTCCATCTTTTGGAAACAGCTATGTGTAAAAAGTACAGGAAACAGAAACTATATGGTTGCTTTCAACAACATTTTTGTGTTTCTCTACTACCATGCTTGAGGCTTTTTTGTTAATCTTCCTCCTTTTGCTTTGTTTAAATAATTTTTAGGAGGAATGATAATGGTTAGGTTTTGCCTGGAGCACATGTATAAGTTTGCTTTAACATTTTCAAAATTATTTTTTAAAAAATAAAAATAACTCACTAAAATACCTACCGGTAACTCTTTTTTTCTCTCTTTAGATAGGCTTCAGTGAGTGCAGTGAAAGAATCCTATAATTTAAGCCCTTAAACGGTGGAATTATTTGCAGTAAGATTTTTACTAGATCAGTAGAATTTGGCTGAAAGGAGCCTGTCATATCATCCATTTTTTCTTTGCTTAAGGCTAAGATAGTGTTATGTGAGTCTTAAAAAATATGAAGTCTATCATATGCATGTCTCCTAAGTAATGGGAACTTGAGTATGTGGCTGATGAAGCAGTTAAACTATTGAGTAGACTGTTCATAGTCACAGAAATAACTGTCAAAGGATTAACAGATACCTCCACAAACGACTTGTAACAAAAAAAAACCCCACCTTTAGCAGAAGATGTGTGGACCAAGAGAAATCTCAGTAGGAATATAAAAGCACATAGCACAAATGAAACTCATGCTAGTAATTGGAGCTTGGGAGTGCTTGGAATGGGGTTTAGTGTTTGGCTAAACCAATGAACTAAGTGGTATCTATATGATAGAAGCTGAGAAGTATTGGAAGAGGGCATGAGCCAATGCATGAGGAACTTCATAATTTTGTGTAAAACAGAGCCATAGTTTGGATTATTCAGATCAGCTTATACAAGACAGGTTACCTCAACACTTCAATTTTTAGGTT
The DNA here is from genome assembly GCA_037013685.1 of Acridotheres tristis. NCBI lineage: Eukaryota > Metazoa > Chordata > Aves > Passeriformes > Sturnidae > Acridotheres > Acridotheres tristis. The sequence continues at coordinate 9,394,901 of CM072885.1, forward strand.
TTCTAGCATGGTGCCATGAATTAAAAAAGCCCTATATGAGAAATCAAGTGTTACATTTTCTGACTGTGTATAGAGTGGTATTTCCTTAAAGGAGGTGTGAGTAGACACAGCTCTGGAAGAATTAGCTGGGACCACTCCATGAGATCCTCTGGCTTGGAGTGCCTGAAGGTGGCATGGGGAAATTAGAGAACTGTTTGTTTCTGAGTTGTCCTGTGCTTGTGGGAGAGGCAAGGAAAGGAGCAGGAAGCATTTAATTTTATCCATAATCAGATAGCTTTAGAAAGAAATAATGGCTTATCATTTAATGCTTATCATACAAAGCTATTTGTTGGCTTTTCTTTCGAAATTTTAAATGGCTTGTTGTTTAATGTCAGTTTTTCACAGTGGAATAGTAGGACTTGGCTTTTGGTATTGCAATGTCATGCTTGCTGTGGAAGTTATTAAACTCAATCAACTAATACCAAAGTAAACGTACTGCAAAATAATGTAGCATAAGATAACTCTTTTACTGCATCAACTGAGTGTTGATTTCAGTGGATGTCGTGAGATACAACTGCTCTCAATGGCTTTGTTTGCTGCTTTGCTCTGAATACCAGAGGATTGGAGAGGTTAGAGGTTTGCAGAGCTAAGATATTTCTGCTCCCACTTATTTGCCCAACAGTCGAGTGAATCCATGGCCAGGGTGGTGATTCTTTTCATGGTTCTGCCGTGATTTCCTTTATGATTTGGCAGGTCAGTTGTAATTTGTTTAGCCTTTCAGGAAATACCTATTTGGAGCTTGTAGTGTTGACAAAAGGCCAATAAGCATAACAAAGAGGGTGGTCCCTTTCACTTGTCCAGATGACTGATAACAAATAAAAGGTCAACTTCACATTTCATAGGTCACTTACTTTTTCTTATGGGAACAACGTCAATCTGCCCACTTTCCCTCCTTGAAATCACTACCAATGGACTATATGAATGATGATGTGACTCTTTGTGCTGACATGCTTTTTGGATTGGCATTTGAAAGGACATGGCAAAAGTCAACAGTCAGAGGCATAGATGTGCATTTGCTAAACGTTAAATAATTTTAGGTGGAACAAGAGACAGCTTCTGGGTATCCCATCAGAAGTGGAGAAGAGAGAATACTGCAATCTCATATAACAGTGAATAGTGACAGGTTTCCTAGTTTGCTAGTCCAGAACATGCTGCTTGATTATTTCGTATCTAGCATTGTCAAGGGATAACTGAGCTGCCAATACCTTGCTTGCATAGGAAAGCTGATAGCCATCAGATACTTTTACAACACATTTTCAATATCTCACTATAAAAAGTGAGTGTGTATGGAGAAACCCCTTGGATTGCAATATTAAAGTTTGTATACATGGACCTTTTTTCTCAGCTAACGCTACTTAGGGTGCAGGTACCCAAATATGACACCATCTCTAAGAATTTAATTACTTTTGTACTGAAATCTATTAACTCTGTTCTTCGGCCTTTTCATGTTTTGCCTCCATTTATTTTATCAAGAACTGCTATTAACTGTCTCAATAAAGGATTTCTACAATGTTGAAGAACATGATAATAGACCTGTATTGTGTGTGCAGTAATGCATCTCTCGATGTCTGACACACGTGCAGTTTCTGTTTCGGAAATGATGAGAAGCTAGTGTTTTATGGTGAGTTTTTATCATAAACCACAGTTTATAAATGTCTGATTTTGTTGTTGCAATGTGAAAGTAATTTATTCAGAGAAACAGTAGAACTATGAAAGATTTATATACAATTAGGAGTTTAACTTGACTAGAAATGTCAACATTTTTCTCCCCAAATGCTCTTCTGAAAGTGCTCTCCTCTTTCCCTTTGAGGACATACAGTAGCCTACATAAATCAAAGTATTAAGTTGATGAAATATTAAACACAAATTCTAAACTTTCATTAAAGTGGTCTGTTACCTTTATAAGAATGAAAGCTATCTCATCCTTCTTATCTAAAGTATCATCAGTTGTACTGCAGGCAACAGATCTCACATAGCACTGCACTCTCTTCTAAATGAAAAGAGGTTATGTTTCAGCAACATGCTTAGAAAGGGGAATAAATTGATAAAATTTTGATTGTGCTACTTTGTTTTGTTCTAAGGGCCTTTTAAACATCAGCTGATCTCAGAATGCTTTCAGGATAGCCTTCTGCAATCATGATTGCTAGTACACAGAAAGGACGTGCTAATTCTGCAAATGGAAGCCGATCAGATGTCCCTATTTACCCTCTAATGTAGCCGCACAGATCGGGTGGTTGTGGATGTGTCAGACTCTCAAACTCTCACTTGAATTTGAGAGGGGGATTTTGTTGAGAGGCAGATTGACAATTTAGTGTAGGAATGGGGGTTTTGTGCAAAACAACTATAAGGATTTAGACTCTTGTGAAAGCTTCTGTACTATGTACCCCATGATACAATCCTGAGGCATAGCTCAGAAAGCCCTATTCAGGCACTCGACTTACCCACACAATGGCAAGAGGCAGAAACTTCTAAACAGGAAATTTAGAAAACCTCCAGCAGGAATCTAAAATAGATCACACAAACGTCCCTTCATTAGTTGTGAATGTGATGAAGGTTGGGTACACAGATTCCTTAGACACTGAATAATATCTCAACCTTGTACTAGGAAAACATTCAGAGATGTCATCTGTGTTCCGTAGCACTAAGCACTGTGTAAAGTTACAGTACAGATACAGCCTGTATCTATAATCATGTAACAGAGAACTAAAGGTGTATCAGTCAAACAAACCACTCTTAGTTCTTGCCACATTAACATACCTTGTCTGCACACAAAGCACCTGCCTGTTACTGCTGCTTAACTTTCAGACAGTGAAATCATGGAGAGGATTGGTTGCCTTTAGTACCTCCTGAAGCTGGGCTACTACTTAAAGGGCCGTTGTCAGCTCTCTTAAATAACCCAGTCAAAGTCAAGGTAAAATAAAAATATTCTGAATACTACATGTAAGCATAAATACCTTTCAAACGCCTTGAATCTTAGGCCCGATTGATGATTTCTGTGCAATCTAACTTGAATCTTTTACAAAATTCAGCTGATTGGGTTAGTGTTTGATTGCAAACAGTTTTATTTGAGTTACACGTTGTATAAGGTGTTCAGGTACTATGAATTAATGAAAAATACCTCTGTGTGAGAGAGCATTTTGGAATGGGACGCCCCTTACCATGCTCTGAATTTTATTTGAACATGCATGTAATGGAAGAGGTAAGAAAAAGCTTTGATACAGAAAATGCTAGTCTAACTAAAGTCAGATGCAGAGAAAAGTAAAAGGAGATTATGAGAAATACGCTTACGGGGTAGGTAACTGTATAGATTGTGATACTGTGAATGAGTGTCTGGCAAAGATATGGATGGCTCTGCTGTTTCAGAGCTATGTTCATGGTGAACATAGTTGTAGAAAAGTTTTTGCCTTCCCTCCCATCTGGAGAATGTTACATATTTAGAGCTCTTGAGGCATTCATTGTATCCTTGGAATCTTGGATGTTGTCATAGCAAAATTGTATTACAGTCCTGACAACGAAGAGAAATGCAGAAACACCACCTAGCTTAAAAGATTCCTTTATCTTCCTCTGATATCTTTTGCACTAAGCAATTTGGAAACTGCCTAGGGTAGCATTTTATAAATTAAAAAGAAAAGTTGAAATGAACTTATTCACAGAGGTCTGTCTAAATAAGCAATTCAATCTTTTAGTTTGTGCTTTTGTAATATAAGAGCTGTCCCTTCATTCCCATTTTTTATCCTTGCCATCTATTATTCCCTTCTGCTTACTGACACCCAGCCAGGCCTAAATAAATGCAGCATGACCCCCCAGAGTTGACATTTTCCCTGCTTGTCAAGCTATTTCTTATTTTCATCTTTTCTGTTGCCTGAATGCTTCCTATCTGTGTCTTTTAAATATTCAGTAGCTACTTCTGATAATCCAGGTTAGAACCAAGGCATCTCTTTACTTGTCATGGTGCAGACTGCAGCATGGAAGAGGCAGCCTACTGTGGAGGCTTGTGTTCTTTGTATGATCAGATTTGAATTATTGTTGTATCTTTTTGTAAACCCTTATATCCCTTTTCCTTCCTTCCTTCCTTCCTTCCTTCCTTCCTTCCTTCCTTCCTTCCTTCCTTCCTTCCTTCCTTCCTTCCTTCCTTCCTTCCTTCCTTCCTTCCTTCCTTCCTTCCTTCCTTCCTTCCTTCCTTCCTTCCTTCCTTCCTTCCTTCCTTCCTTCCTTCCTTCCTTCCTTCCTTCCTTCCTTCCTTCCTTCCTTCCTTCCTTCCTTCCTTCCTTCCTTCCTTCCTTCCTTCCTTCCTTCCTTCCTTCCTTCCTTCCTTCCTTCCTTCCTTCCTTCCTTCCTTCCTTCCTTCCTCCCTCCCTCCCTCCCTCCCTCCCTCCTTTTTAAAAATGAATTCAGTACTTTCCTAGATCAGTATCAGTGAATCTGTAATTGATCACTAAATTGTTGGTAGTGCACTTCCTTCAGAACAATTAACAGTACTGTTCTGGATTAACGTTTTTCTTAAATATTCTTCATGACTGAAACTTAAAACTCCAGTGCTTTTTACTGGGAATTGGAAACAGAACAAGGTGCTGGAAAAGAAAAATGAAAGCACCTTCCTGACATGTCTGTTCTGCGTAACACAAAAAGGAATTACTTTAGCAGTTGACTTTTTTTTTCCTTTGCTCTGTGTAATGACTGCTAGAGATTTAGATTTAAGCAACCACCCATGCAAGTACAATGATTGTGAACCAGATCGTTGTGAAGCAAACAAATGTTTCACAGTAAATTGCCAAGGGATACCAGCTACTCTGCTCTGGTTTTGCTCAAATAGATTGTCTTTTAAGCAGCTGCCTCATGAAAAGCCTTTGTTATGTATGGACCTTTAATCAAAATGTCACTAAATCCTGCATTCTGGGATGCTTCATTTGAAACACATCCAATGCTCTTATTTATTAGATTGTCCAGTGTCAGATCCAGCCACCATTATCCCTAGTAAGCAAAGATGGATGAGGGAGTGACAAAAAGCTTGTGTCACAGCTGAGATCAGTTGTGTGTGTGTGATGTCTTGATCTGTTTGTACAACCCTCTTGGGGACCATTGGGCAATTAAGTTCACCCATTTCAAACACGGCCTTTTCTGTACACTCTGATTTGATAGGAGAATGGGCAATTCCCAGTAATGACTACTACATCAATTATATTGCATTGTATTGATGCTTAATTAGAGAATGTGTTGAAACTGGGGAAGGGGACAACTGGAAGAGGGGAGGGTTGGCTCCGAAGTAAATGTCAGAGACCTTTCCTTAATAGCCTGTCTTTTTAATGTGCATTGAATGCACTGACAAGCACTGTGGCCCCCTGACCTTCAAGCATTTACCCCAGCCTGAGAAAGGAGAGCGAAGCCGCTTTGAGAAGGAATTGTTTTAGAGCTGAATTACATTTAGTGTCATTCTTGTTCAGCTTTACTGTGAAGTGACCCTTAGAGCCCTTTAGCCCCGTGTGCACAGTTGGAAACCATTTCTGTGCCTGAGCTTTGTGAATCAAACGCTTGCAGTCTCTTCAAACAGCCTTTCAAAAGTGAAACCCAAACATCATGAACATGAACTCTTATTTTTCTAAGTTTTATGTAAGTAATGTGTGAGCTAACTATAGGAGTTCTTTAAAAGAAAAAGAACAAAGTCAAGGCTTTCGTATCACTCAAATAATGACATTAAATACTATCCTTCAATCTGCAGTTTCTTCAGATTTAAGGAAAGTACTATAAATCACAAATGGAGGATTACAACAGAAATTTAAGACCTGCACAGTTGTTTATGACTGGACTGGCCTGCAACACCTAACACGCCATTTCTAAAGGTTAATTTTCTAAAGTGGAAAATTGCAATATGGTTTTGGTTTCTGCTGATTCTTTACAGGGTTATAGCATTGAAATTTTCTGGTAGTTTACAGTATGCTAGCACTTCTGATACATAGCTCCTCTAACACCCTGGAGAAACAGCCAGGGGTTTAATTCATCTAAGGCTCTTTACCAGCCTGTGAAGGCATTGTCCAGATCCTGTGATCAGGAATCCTGACCTTCTGTTTTCAAGACAGCAAAATGCAGTGTGTGTGTGGGGAAAACACTGACAAGGAGGAAAAGAATGCATTGCTTATTTCTCATATACTATTATCCTTTTCACACAGCCATTAATATGCATCTGCATCCCAGAAACAACGACGTGCCAGCTGTGCCTTTAGCAAAAACTCTGTGTAATTCAGCGTGACTTTGTGAAATGCAAAGAAGTTAAAGACAGCGTGGCTATGCTAATTTTGATGTTAATTTCTGTAGGAATTTAATATTCTATGCTATTCTTTTGCCTGTGCAATAATCTCTGCTTTACATCTTCTGTTGTGATACTCTACTTTTTTGTTTGAAATGGCAGCACTGAATGCAGATTGTGCATATCTTTCAGAATATGGAGTCAGTTCAAGTCTTTAAAAAAAAAAAAAAGTCTCTTCTTTATTCTAAATGCTTTACTACACATGCCACAGCAGTGGCACATTAGGGTGGTGACAGCCGTGCACATTGGAAGTCAGGCTTTGAAAGAAAGAGTGTATTTGCAAAGGAAACAAAGCTGATTAATTTGGATGTGCAGTTTTCAAGTAATACACTTTGGAATATGCTGTAAAACAAAAAAAAAGTAAAAAGTATTTAGTAATTTAAAAGAATATAATAAATTAGAAGAAGAGTAGCTTTACATTAATGGTGTATATTTGGAGTCAGGTAGGTGTTTTCCTTAGACTACATAGGTTTATCAGAAGGTGACATTCTGATATCTAGTGTAATAGATGTTTTATTTATGAAGCCTTGGCATTATTAAACAAGAAGGCTCGACACCACAAAAAAAATGCATTTGAAAAGAGGTTATAAAATGTGAAGCTTAGATAGCAAACAACTCATAGTTGTGTAAAGAACCCCTACACTTTTTTGTCAACCTTTATTACTTTTTTTAGTGCTTAAATTATCATACAATAGTCTCAGTATGAATTTCATATTAAATAACTGTTTTAAATAATGTATTTTTTAGAAATTTTAACAATTTCATACAAATTTATAAGGAAGATTCTCCATATACAATCAGGGCCCATCTTTCAGAGCACATAAACATGTGTTTGTCTTTAAGCATTTCTCAATTTTTACTTTTAGCTTTTACATTTAGGCAAGTGGCAAACTCAGAAAAGATAGACTTGCTGTGCAGGATCTGAGTGCAGCCTCCCAGCTCTGCTGTGTGCTTCAGTTCTGTGATTAGTGTGGTTTGCATAGAGGGAATTACTCGCCTGCTCCTGTACCTTGCTGTACCAAAGCACAGGCTGGGTACTTCAGGGCTTTGCTGGTGCCAGTGTCAGTCCTGTGTGCTGGACTTCTGTAGCTCCAGCCAAAACCTACATCAGAGAATCAGATAAAAATAGAGGAATGAGTAACTCGGCTCCCTGATGACGCTATCATCACCTTAGTTGAACTTGCCTACTATATTCTATGAGAGGCAAAGTACTTTAATACTATTTTTTTCCCACTAAACCCCCTCCCCCCAAATTTTTTTTAAAACAAACCAGTTTGATTTTTAATAACGGTGCTGATTTATACGTCAGTTCCCTGAAAGTCAGTGGGAAGCAGTGACTGATGACTGCATCCATGTGTTGCATCAAGGGGAACTTTGCTGTTCAGCTCCTCAGAAGTGTAGGTGATGACATAATGAGATGAACATGGAGCCATTTCTCTCAAAGCTTATCTTGGCATTCCCATGTGTATAAATTAAACCAAAACAGCAGATCAAACTAACTGCATGCTTTAAGGAGATAAATTTATGTGTCTTAGTGTGGTGGTCTGTACAATTTATTCAGTATGAAGAACAGGCAAGTCCAGTCCATATGTGCAGCGTCTGCATTATATAGGTGTGAAAACAAGATACTGAAGTGGTTGGGGCATAAATTGGGTGGATTAGATGAAATACTCACTCAGTTGGATCAGGGCACAGACATGATTATGAATATGTTCCTCGCTTATATGAATATCAGTTTTTTCCTTTAATCTCTTCTTTACTGATATCCAATGTATCATATTTTAATATCCTTATTTTTTTTTCTGGTGTTAAAATGTAATGCTTATTAGTGTGGGGAAGAAATAATTTCAATATAAATTATGGTTAAAGTATGAGTGTGATATGTTAAGCACAACTGATAAAGTAATTGTTTGCCTGAAATGTCTTAGCAAAATTGTGCTGTTAAGCACTTTGTAAAATTCCATTACAACTGAGATTTATTTTTCAATCATTTTTAAGACATGCTTTTTTATTCTCCAAAGGCATTATGCTATTAACAGATTTGCCGTATAATACAGAACCATCAAAAATAGCAGCATTTACATCTTAATTTGCATAAGGACAGCTTCTAATCCAGGTTCCATTGTTGAAGTACTGGAATAACTGCAGTGACGTATGTGAGATTCAATTTCAGTCTCCTTACCACATTGCCTGTATCATTATAGGGCAATATCAGTGTGTTTTTACTAGAGAAATTTATCTGAGACCAGATTGCATTACAGAGTGTCCACTTGCATTGGACACTCTTTAAATACTAGTTATCAGAGGTGAAACAAAGAGATGATGAAAGGCATATTACCTGCTCTTTTGGGGGATCACTGGTGGGTACATCCCAGTCTCTCCAGCAAAGCCTGGTCCTCTGTGAGATCTATATCCTTGGCCACATGTTAGACCATTGCAATTTAAAACTAAATGATTGCTTTTAATCTGGTACAGATTAGAAACAAATTAGGGAGTCTTCAATATGAATTTATATTTCTCAGTCACAAAAACAGTAACTAGATTTGGAAAGTTTGATTGCTTTTTCAATGGTAAGCAATAAATGGTACTACATGTATATCTTATTGTAAAAGCATTTAATGAAACATCTGAGCTCTACTGGTAGTCATTTGAGCTGAAAATTTGTTATGACTTCTCTGTTGGACTGTTTAGCAGTATAATCGTTGATAATTAAAACATAATCATTTTTAAGGAGTCCTTTTTACAGCTTTTAGTAATTTTGCAGCTGACTGTATCAGGCTTGCATTAAGGATTGAGCTTAAATTATTAAATGATATTTTGTGCAACTGTAATTTCCATGAGAGGATATTTTTCATGTTATTTCCTAAGGAAGCTTTAGATTGTAAAAGAGCACTTTTGGCAAAATAAGGGGAAATATTTGTGAAGCAGAAACTATAATTATGAACATGTGTAGTTAAACACCTCTTAGGCGCTTGGCTCATACTGAACAAGGTTATAAAATAATAGGACCATGCTCTTGAAAGTGGAAACCATATTGAAGGAATTATTTGATCTCAACTTCTTAACATCTGGATGCTTTGAAGAATCTGCTACACACTTGTTAAAATGTAAAGTGAAGTGACAGATGAAGAGTTGAAATATGAGGAGAGATTATTTCAGTGAGAATGAGCAGCAGCCAGTGGGTCCAGCCTCTGGGTCAGATGAGGCTCTTCCCAGATCCATCTGTGAAGCCTTCTGATGGAGGGAGTTAGGCAAGGATTTGTTGGAAGGTGAGAGCAAAACAGCCATTTGGACTATGCTCCAAAAGAGATGTGGGGGTGAAGGAGTTTGGCCTGGAGGTCCTGGGTGAGAATGGAGAAAGGTTTCTGCTTCTATGGCCAATATGGAAAAGGCTAAGCAGTTCATGGTGCCATTCACAGTTGACCATTTCCATCTTGGAACCTGCCACTGGGACTCAGTATTCTTCTCAAAGCAGTATTTTATAAAAAATGGTACATAGGAAGGGGTAAGCGATGGATCTGCCCTTCGTGTGCCATGAGCAATTGACTTGCCACTGACCACCTCATGCAAGTTGGTGGTGGAACTTAAATATCCTGAGCTGCTGGCCCAGTGAAAGGGCCATTCCTTCTCCTTTCTGTACCAATGCTGCAAGTCTGGATTCCTTGTTCCCAATTTATCTGTGGTACAGGGGGAGTCCTTGAAAGAAGAGTTTGTAAAGTAGTCATTCGTGAATGCTCCTGAGAGCTTGTTGTGAAGACTAGGGTGGAGATGAACTATGTTCATATGGAAAAGGTGTGTTTGGGAGAAAAAAATGGAAAAATATTATACCTTCTGTGACTGGATGGCCACGTAAATTAAAAGCTTAAAACCCCTAAGTCTGAACATTAGGATGTCTGCTACTAAGAATCAAATGTATCCTGAAGAGATTTCTGTCCACATTGACATTTTTTGTCTAGAGAATGTCAGATATGACAGAGAAATTACGTCTTGCTTCCCAAATGTTTCCTTTCGAGAAATGTAAAATTACTATTCCAAGCAAGGGTTTTACGCTTTGAAAACAGGAAAGAACAAAATGGGCTATCTGGTCTTGACCATTGAGGCTATCTTATCTTTGGAAGGTCCTTGCAGACTACGTGGCTAGCAGCTTGTCACATTTGGGAAGATAGGATGGTCAAAGAGGGCAAAGAAACAAAGTACGAACTTTTCTTCTTGCCAATGAAGGAAATATCTTTGCCTGTGGAGCAGAAGATGCAGAAGATTTTGCGCATCCATTTTTATGTACAGAGATCACATAGCTTCTATATTTTCCTTGCTCAGTACAGCCAAATGTCATGAATTAATCTTTGCATTGCTTTTATTACACAAACATTCTTCCAAACATTTATACAAAATTGTATGATATATTTTTAACAGATAGTTAGTACTTCATATCTATTCCTATGTATTATTGCATTGGAATAAAAGGGGGGGTCTTCAATACTTGCAGAACACACCTCTTTTCACTAAATTTCTGGATCCTTACCTTAATTTCAAACTGTATTTACTATGTATAGTACTTATACTTTATAGTTATAAGAACCTTCAAATAACATTTGCAAATTTTCAAACAACAGAAAAAAGGAGTTTTGGAGGACTGTGCGTCACCCTGAGGTGTTCATAACCATAGAAGTCATAGAATGAGGTGAGCCTGCCTTTGGATGATAAAATTGAATCCCCTCTGTGGAATATAACTGGACTATCTTACAAACACTATTGTAAGACCTGGAGAATTCAGAAAACCTTAGATGGACTATTTTGCCTTCATGTGTTTTTATGTCACATCTGAATTATATAACCCTCTTTTATTCATTTCTGGCTATGGAGACAATGGACATTCGAGAGGTTGATCTGGTAAAAGGATTTTAGTGATCTTTACATCAGTTTCTTCATATCGATTCTGTTTTAGAATTGGTGGAATTTTGGTATATTGTGAAAATTTCTTCAGTATTTCACAAAACTTGCCTTTATTTCTCCTTCAAAAGCCTGGCTGTCTATAAACCTATCCATTTGTCCCCGTACCTGAAAGATGAGTGCTGTCAGCTTAGGTCATGAAAAAAAAAAGTATAGTGGTATTTAAAATCACTAGTTGTGAAGTGAGAGGTGTGAAATGCAGCAACATGGGTAATTTCTGGGTAGAAGGTTAGTAGTTCTATTGTAGCTTCCATTCATATGCCTTCAGTAAATTACTATAAGAATTTATTTTTGCCCTTTGGTGTTTCCTAAGAGTGACAAAGAATGGTTGTGAAGCCTGCTGCTATGATAATTTTGTAGCCTTTCCCCCCTCCTTCACTAACAGCAAATCTTCTCAAGAACATCTAAACCTGAAAGTGAAGGTTTTTTCTGAGCAAGAAAATAAAGTGGGGTTAGCCTGAAAAAATATAACAAGGCTTTGTCTCTCAGTTTCCGAAACTAATCTCATCTATCTTCATTTTTTGAACACCACTTTTCAATTGAATCAGGAGCAGTGTGTTTTGTATTTTTTTTCTTTCTGATAATCTGAGAAATATTGACCTATATGGAAAACACTTCTTCCTCTCGCTGCTGACAGCTTTCATTACTTCAATTGTTGCTATTTTTATATACAAGAACTATAAAGAAACTTGAGCTGAATGTAATCTTAACTGTAGAGAACTGGATGTGGATTGCCAACATACCAAGTGACTTCGATTGTCAGAGTTAAGGTTTATCCTTGCCTCTTTAGATTATAATACATTATCCAAACAGAAGTCAGCTAATGGACCTTAAATTAGTATGAGTGGTCTACAAAGATATGGCATATCATTACATGAATCTGCTTTCCTTGAAGTCAGCAGAAAAATAACACATCAGTTTCATCAGGAAAAAGAAAAGGTTATAGCCAGGTTACTCTGCATCAAGATGTCTTGGTTCTTTTACCCTTGTAATTGAGCAGTGCTCTGTTTTGCAAGTACAAGTTTAATATAAAAATAGATTTTAATGAAATTAAAAGAAATATTTTTTTAGTTTAGCACCTGCTATATTTAGTTCTGCCTGGAGTGTGGCTAGGGGTGTACCTGTGTCCTTTGACTTTAGCAAATATAACTGTCTTGCTTCAAAAAAATGAGAAAAAAATACAATAAGAAAAGGAAGAAAGCAAAATCTTCATGTGCTGTCAAAATAGCTGTTTCACTAGGTTGGCTAATCATGTAATGTGGTTGAATGGCACTTTAGTGTTTTGGCTATTTTATCATCAATCTGATCACAGCCCAGGTGACAGGAGCAGGGCTGTACCTTCTAATCCCCCAGTAAATGACCCGTGTCTGTCTATTTTTAATCAGACAGCTCCCTCCATCATTCAGATCACTTGGAAGTTGCTGTGGGAGGGCATGTGCACACTCCTTTGTCTTGTCACTGGCTCATACAGGGACAACCTGTGTGTGGGAGAAAGGGGTTACAGTCAATTGTCCTGCAGAACATAGTCACCTTTCAACAGGACATCCATTGCAATGTTTGTGCCAAACTAATAATGATGGGAACAAACCAACTTTGTACAGGCTTTCTGTTGGTGCCCTTTGCAGAAAAAAAATGACTGCTGCTTCTTTAAGTCGTGGGGAGTCCCATTTGCTGTGACAGCTTTCCAATTGTTAAATAAACTCTGACCATGAGCAGCTGTCAGACAAATATTGCACTGCAGGCTTCAGTTAAAAGGAGCACCAGACAAGCATTTCAGTGCCTAAAGGCTCTTTTTATCTTTTTTTTTAAATACACACTTTAAAAAAACTCCAAAACCACAATGAGATAATATGAGTCATTTACTAGGGAAAAAAATTATTTTATATACTCTATGCAATTTTCTTGTGAAAGTTATAGAATGTGAGTATGTCCATTTCTGAGAAAAGGCCTATGTGGAGCATGAAATATCTCAAATGTGCACTACCTTTCTGATAGCAAGCTAGGAAATTGAGATGCAGAAATCCTGACATTAGACTTTATAAATACTACTAATCATATTCAAATTCTCGTGGGAAAGCAAGAGGAATTACACTGAGCTTCCTCAAAGCCATAGAATGTCATTTTATCATTTGTACTTTTGACAGTAATCTAGCTCAACACTTCTGATGTTATTGCTTTTTGCTGTCTGAACAACTTGAGCTGATTGAAGATGTCCTTGCTCATTGCAGGGGGGATTGGACTGGATGACCTTTAAAGGTCCCTTCCAACCCAAATTATTCTGTGGCTCCATAATTCTCTGATGATGTTGCACCCTAATATATAGGAAAGCAAAAAAAAAAAAAAAAAAAGACAGTTTTCACTACAGAAGCTCTAACAGGCTAATTCCAATATGCAAGAAAATAATCTTAAGGTAAATATATAGTGAGTATATTGGAAAAAGCCTTATTATTTACGTTATAATTACAACTGAGGAGGGAGATTGCCATTAAATTAGGAAGAAGGTGTACTTCCTCCTATCTCAGTTTACAGACTGATACTCTCTACCCTTACCTCACTAAAAGTCAAGCTGGAGAACTTGGATTAGGAATCAAAGCTGTCTGGAGCTCCACTAGAAGAAGTGCAGAAGATACATTCAGCTCACCTGGCTGAGGAGACAGTCAGTCAGCTCTGGACATGCCTTATCCCATTGACATTGAAGCAGAAGCCTAGCTCAAGCACAAACTAAAACCAATCCAAACCAAACCAAACCAAACCCAAAATAAAACTAATCATGGCAACTAATTTCAAAAGGCAAGGTGTGGGCTAATTGTGTGGAGGCAGGAGTTCTAGACAATATATAAGAAGTATTTATTGAAAAATCAATATTTTTTCATGATATAGAAAAAATATGATTAATATTTCGTATACAAGTAGTAGTAAGTAATTACTAGTTTTAAGTGTAGCTTCTTCCAAAATTTCAAATTTAAGTAACTAATGAGCTAACTAACTAACTAACTAGGTAACTAATATATGTTTTCACCTCTCTAGTTTTGTTTAAAGACAGAGAGGAATATATCCAGTAAAAATATAAAGCAGTAGGAAATGGAAAAAGTCAATTTAAAAATCAATCTTCCCTGATTTTTTCTATTGACTCCTGTTAGAAATAACATCCACAATTTTTATTACTGAAATGGATCACATAAAAAAAATCTCAGGGTGTTCAATTATTTATTTTATGCTTTTGAAAACACTTTTGGGTAATGGGTTTCACTTTTTCACCTTTCATATACCACATCCTTTCTCACGGAAAAAACGGAAACCATTAAAAAATGGAAAATTATAGCATTTTCTTGTTTGTGCTCATACTTGTGCTTTTGAGTCGATATTCTTTGCACAGATACAAATGATGGTCTTAAAGCCATGGTAAACATAATGCATCATGGTTTTAAACAAACTGATTTTTATACAGGACTAAATGTTTACATAATACAGGGCTTTGTGGAGACTTGAACCAGGAAATTAATTCAGTTTTTGGAAAGCAAAGCTTAGAAGGGAAGGTTTGAGAGCACTACACCAACGATGGAATCAATTGCTATAGTCAATGCAAATGTGATTTCCATGTGCGAAGGAAGCATGAGGAAGGGTCCTTTAATAAAAATAGTCAATTTGCAACCATAATCTTCTTTGAAGATATTGGTTGTGGATTCATTAAAGTCATGGAAAGGAGTAAATAATGACTTTAATGGTTTTACTCCTTCTTTTCATGGCTTTAATGAATACATTTTCCATAAAATCAGATGGAAGTCTTCTTTCTTAGTCTTCCAAATTTTCCATTTTGAAGCAAAAATGGAATTTCCCTTCTTCCCGTCTTTATTAATGAATTAATCTAAGTTAGTATTGCTGGGGTATGAGATTAGGGCTGGGAAATGGAAGATAAATATGTTTATCTGTTCTAGGTTTCAGAGCAGGAAGCTGGAATAATGGCAGGGATAATGTGAGAGATCAGTTCGACATCAAACTTTCTGGCTAGGCAAGCAAGGCAACCTTTTTCTGAACATGGATCCTCCTGGAATAAACTTTCACCATGGCTTCTTTCCTGCTACAGAATATGACATGGCACAGAACCTGTGTTGGATCCAATGCTTTCCTAGGGAGTCAGGTTTACTGGGCACAGGGACCAGAGCAGGCACAGCAGAAATCACTTCTTCTCTGGTGACAGCAGCCAGGAGCAAATGTGCCTTTCCAAAAATGCTTGTGGCCACTGCTGCCTGTCCTGTTGTTGCTTCCTTGAAGAGAGATTACAGGCCAGAAAATCTAGTGGTTTGTAAACCTGCTTGCAGCTGCTGTTTTTCTCTGCCTGCACTGTTGGGACCTTGGGGCACTCAGAAGAGGCATTTCTGCGAGTGAGCTGCAGAGCAGGCAGGTTGTCCTGGCAGGTAGTGTGCGAGCTCTGTTGTGGGGGTCTTTGCTGCAGCTTGGCTACAGAGATACAATGGCACTCTTGGATTTACATGGCATATCATGGTGGCCACCACAGACAGCTGTATGAACAGATTCAGGTCAACAAGGACTGGGTCAAAGAAAACCCTCAAAGACAAGTCTTTTATGTTTTGTATTCGACTTTATCCCTTTCATTTTCTCCCTTTTCTGTGCTATATGCTTGTATGCCTTTCCACTTGTCAGTGATCTGATAGGATGCCTCTGTTTCTGCTTTTTTTTCCTGCAGGATAAAAGCATGGGTGGATAAGATGCAGGAAGATCTCGTGACGCTCGCACGAACTGCAAGCGGAGTGGACCGGCTTGCTGAAGTAAGAGGTGTCCTAGACTGCTGTGACTAGAAAGTGAAGGGCTTACATCTTCTAGGCTTTACAAGCATTTCATCCCAAGATACAAAAATGATTTTGGGGGATTAAACTCTGAAGGGCTTACTGAGAGAGAAATGAAGAACAGACATCCATCAATTCACTCTCAGTGTTGCAGCCCTTCCCCATTGATAATATTTAATCAGCTTTGCTGTGTCAGACATAAGGCTTGCCATTGTTGCAACACTCCCACCTGAAGCAAGCACTTTTGTATTCTGTGTTTGTCAAATACGGTATCCAGGAAGCAACCATTCACAGTGGTGGAGAATTCTGCTCTCTCTTAAAGAGAGAACCTATCTTTCTGACACATATTTCATGAAATGAGGCAGCTTTTGGTTAGCAGAAACATAGATGAGAATGAAAACTACTTTTATTCAGCTGTTCAGATTTAACACCGAGTTTGTTTTAAAGAATTCACAAATTTTTCATTGAGATTTTCTTTTTGTGTGTTATTACTTATTCAGAGATACATTTGCATGTGGAACACATGTGCCATTGCAGAAAAATGAAGGCAAAATTAAGAACATGTCAGAATTACACTACCTATACAATTTTCTATGTTTCCATCACAATCCAGAATACAACCATATGATCATTTCCCTCTCTATCCCTGCACAAGAGCTATGGCTCTTTCTTTGAACTGATGGATACGTGATTGGAGGTGAGGGAGATTTTGCTGCTACATCAGGAAACTGAGTTATTTTTTGCCAGCAAAAGCCCCTGGTGCTGGGGAACTGAATGTGAAGCCTTGAGATTTGGTTTTCAGAAAATGATCCCAAATAATCCGTTAAATGGATAGCAGAGGTTTTGAAGCCATTAAGAAACGTACAGAAAAAATAATGTGTGAAGTTGTCAGATTTAGCATTGTGTATTAATGTATTCCTCTGACCTTAATGACCTTTTCCCCAGACATTCATGTCTTGCATGTATCCTGTCCCTGAAGGACATTTTGTCTTTACTGACTGTAAGAGGAGGTTAGATGATTAGCTCAGATGCCCATTAGCTCAGATGAGATCACCACTGTCTTACAAAAGGAAGGGCTGTGTCACTGCATGCACGATGAACAGAAATGAAGATTGCAGAGTTTATTTTACTTCTGGCCTTTCCTAATATTTGACTGCATCGTATTGCAACACAATTTAAGGCAGATGCTTTAGATACACATTCTAATCTTTAAAAATCCTAAAGCAACTGAAAACGAAATCTTGACATCCTAACACAAATCATCAGATTCGGACAAGCATGGGTTTCCAATGCAGAAATGTCTAGCACTTGAGCTTGCTGAGGAAATGTAAGGCTTAGAAGCATGGAACTCTCATTGGAGTTTTTGTAGGTGGATTTCCCATGCATCTGCTGACAGGAAACTTGAACAAGACCTGCAAATCGTCAGTCTCCAAGTTCTGGTATGGAGTTTCTGCTATGAGTCCTTTTTTGCTTATTTAATTTAGGTGTGATCTGGTCTATCCTGCACTTTCTGTGTCTCTTTTTTCTCACTGATTCACCATTCAACTTTCCATTCTTTTCCTGCTGTGTTGCTTGGCTGTCTTTCATTTCTCCTCAACCTGTGCTATGTTTCTGTCTCAGTTGATGCCTTTGCTGCTTGGCCAGTCTGCCTTTCTTTTTTACACTAGTTTCTTGTCTCTATTTTAGGATCTCTCTCCTCAGCTTTTTCCAGATCAGCACCTCTCTCTTAACTCCTTCATTCTTCTTAGCATTTCCAAAACATTCTGTCCAGGTGTCCATAGTGCCTGTCACAATATTCTCATCTATTCTCTTCTACAGGAGTTTCTCTTCCCCTTTCTCACATTTCCCTTCATCACTAATTCTCAGTCCCAGACCTGTAATTTTCTCTTGTATGATTTTTTCTGTTTCACCTTCCCTTCCAGTCTGATCTCCTTACTCTTTGCTTGCCAATTTCCAGTCTATTATCTCTTGTTTCCATACTTCAGTCTCTTGCCCTTTGTCCTTCATTCAGTTTTTTCTCCTCCATTTCCCACTGTGTAGACCTGAGAGACCACAGCAAGTCTGATCTTTAACTGCAGAGAAGGTGGGACATTCTCTAGGAGTGATGTTCTCTAAGCTGGAGCACACCTGTGTTCTCTTCAGTTTAGCTGATGAAATCTCTGCAGGTTCTTTTCAGGCTGATTTTTTTTTTTTTTTTTTTACGCTAGAGACTAAAATATATCTTTAAATACACACCATTGATATTTTAATCTACAGTGAATAGGCAGGAGGAAAATAAGTTACACAGGATTTCTAACTGGAGCAAAACAATGAGTTAATGTCTCAACCATTTTGCTATGCCTTCCTGTGCAAGGACCACATAGTAAAAGAGATAATGAAAAGCCAAGAGATTGATGTTGTCATTCTTTTTTTCCCCTGAGGAAAATATTAGTTTATGTAGCTAATATTTGGAAAATTTACAAGCTGCTAAACAGTCTTACAATGAAAACTGCTGGGCAAGCCTAATAGTCTGTAGTGCTACCATCTTTGCCACAGTGGCATTCTTGTGGATAAAAACAAAAACATGAGTGTTGAATATTACAGGTAAGTTTCTTTTGAATAGCCAGAATTTATAACAGACTTCAAGCAAATGATGTTATCTCAGAGGGTATTTACAAGATGGTCGATATGTGTGTGTAATCCTAGGATTAAAAGCATGAAAGGGGGATGTTTCCATGTAAAATATATCAAAGCCATGTGTTTGACCTAAGTGGCATGATGTCTTTCTCTAGACATGAGATTTTAATTAGGTCTCTTGGCTGCAAGAGAGAGCACAAAGCCCTGCAAGGTGTAAGCCATGCAATCTCTCCCGCTCTTCTTGTTTACAGGATATTGTCACTTTCCCATTTCTGAATGACATTTTTTTTTTCTTCTGCTCACTGCCTATTAACATTTAGTTAGATCTCTTCTGAAATGAAGCACAGTCTTGGAAAAATGGACACTACAAGACATGAAAAACAGCACTCCTGCATGCCTGTCACTTTTATTCACAGAACTTGCCTTCAGTTGCTCAAGCTTTAAAAATGCTTACAGTCAGATTGAATTTTCGGGTTTTTTCTGATTTATTTCTTCTTCCAGCTCCAGAATTGTTTGGACCAAAGCTGTAATCTTCATGTAAACTGGAAAAAAGAAATAATTTGTTTGGATTTTCTTCCCGTTCTCTAAAAGCATAATAAATGATATAAAAAGAAGGAACAAATTGCTCCTATTATAAAATAGTAAACATGATTTTCTGTCAAAAGCTGTAATAATCAGATTGGTATGAGAAATGTCTTCCCTTGTTCTATGGAAAATTAATATTAATTTGGCCAAGTGTAATGTTAAGGCTCTTAGCAAGAACATGTAACAGATTATAACCATTTCACAGCCTGGTCAAGCTCTCCCTGGACTCAGGGGAAGAATTCCCACTGATTCAGCTGAAGTTACAATCTGTGTCTGCTTTTTTGTGCAATTAAGTCTTCTATGAAGACCTCTAAAGTGACCAAGATAGGTCTCAAAGTAGCACAATTAATATGTTCTTACCTAGAGTGAACTAATTCTCTGTAAGGCAGGGTTTTTTCAATTAGCTGCTGTGCTAATGGTGCTCGCATGACTTGCTGAAGGTATCTCAGGGTTCATCAGTGCTGTTTGTGCTTGGATGTGCCTTGGATGTCTGGGGGGTCTTCGTGTTGCAGGGAATTACCCTATAGTCTCTTCTGGAGAACTATAAAATATATTTTTATGACCATGAGGGGGAGGGATAGGAATACTGCCTTAATTTTCAATTATTTTGATTTTAGACTGGGAGAAATTTTGACCGGAGAGAATGTAAAACTCAGAGTGTAATATGTACTTGCAACAGAACAAAAAAATTAAAATGTTGATGACCATTAAAGTCAGGTAAGGTATGTGGTAAGTGGATAGCTGTCCTGTTGAGAGCAGTACCTTGGTAGAAGTCTAATCTATTCTGCAGTGTGGACATAGAAAACCAGGGAGAGTATTTTCTGTATTTAAGGTGTTCACATTCAACATGTACTAAGTTTCATGGAATTGTATTTAAGGAGAATCTCAGAAGAGGATTCCCTTTTCTTTGTTCATTCACAATTTTTACAGTTATTTGGAATCTCAGTCTTGTCCTAGTGGCTAACCACTCTTTCTCTTGCTTTTGGATATATAATATAGCCATTGTAAACCATTGTAGCTCTCACTAATCACAACTTTTGAAAATATCTGTATAGAGAGGAAACACAGTAATATATTAATTAATATTCCACATAGTGTTTAAAAAACCAAAACATTTGGGAGTTAATTAGTTCATTAGTGATTCTGCCTCTGAAACTATGAATATATTTGTGCTGATGCACATTTCATACACCTTTTCTCTTGTTAGCAGTGATGACAGCAACATAATGCCTGTAGTAAGAAAAATTGAAAAGAAAGCTTGGATGCCATTAATATTATGAGTTTTACTTTGAGGCTACTCTTATCCATAGCCTTAACCAGGCAAAGCAGTATAACTGGAGTAGAAGAGAAAAGGAGCTGGAGAGGCAGGTAAAAGCTATTTATTGTGATGCCTAAAGGAAACATGGTGGGATTGGGGTGTCCTGCACAGGTCCAGGAGTTGGATTCGATTTTCCTTGTGGGTCCCTTCCAGGTCAGCACATTTTCTGGTTCTGTGATACTCTCTGGGAATGGTCTCAAAATAGTCTTCCAAAAAGGTATTTAAAGCACATATTTAAATCCTGCTTTTTTTGGACATTACTATGAGTTTAGGTGAGATCTGGGAGAACTCCAACTTGGATGTAATACCAGTGTAATATCCTCATTACAGTAATGCAATGATTGCTTCAACAAGGCAGGAAGTTGGTATTCAAGATGCCAAAATACTCAGCTGGTTGAAAACTGGCAGAGCTCCACTGACTGCAGTGGATTACACTAATTTACATTTGCTAAGAATCATGACTAACAACATTTAATTTACATGCCAAGCAGGTAAAAAGTATTTAAAAAAAGCCCAAAAAATTTTTATAAAACAAGCCGAGGCTATATCTTGACCTTAATTGCTTCTGTAGTTGCCCAGCTGAAGAAGGTACTGTTCAGTCCTTCCTGAGGAGTTTTTTTCCCCTAGAATAGCAAACGGAATGTTTATAAGGAAGTATTGCATGTACAACTTAAGACTTGAGAGCAGGAATACTGGATACACAGGAAAATCGTGTCTAGTGCACTTCTTTAAATATCACTCAACAAAACACAAGTATATTCTTTTTAGTTTTATAAGTATTATGTTTCAAAACAAAACAAAACAGAACAAAACAAAACAAAAAATCCCAAACCAACAGCAACAAATAGTTATGTAATTGTTATTTCAACTTAGGAAGGTTCACGTAACTTTGTCTTACCTGTGAACTCTCCTTGCATTCAGGCATTATGAAGCTGCTCTGATGTGAGTGATACATGGTTTCTACAATGCAAATAGACTGTTAGGGGAAAAAAAAATAAAAAAGAAAGAATATACAGCAGCTCAATAGAATTTTAAAATCCGTACAGCAAAATAAATATTGAGGCTGATCTCACTAGCTGCATTTCTCAGTAGTCATTTTGTCTTTGAAAAGACAAAAATACGTACAAAGTCACATTCTGATCTAAAACTAGATACCTCAGCATACAGGGGAAAAAAAGGTGAAGAGCCTACTGAGCTACAGAATTTAGTAAGTACATAGTTCCATTTTCATGGAAGTATACACAACTTCCATTTTTACATTGACTGTTCACAGCAAAGACTCATGACTAAGCTAATTGACAGCTCATTTAATCTAATAAACTACTGCAAGTATGCTTCTGGAATCCAGCTCCTAAAAGACCTCTAGGGACAGGAGAGAGAGAAGGAGGGGAACCCTGCAGTACCCAGAAAGGAAGGTCTAGGATTAGAGAATATGCCTTATAGCCATGCAGGAGCTTGTCTGTTCCAAAGTGATTGAAGAGAATCCTCTTTCACTGAAACACTGAATTAAAAAATGTGGGTCTGTGTAAAGAGCTTTGATGTGACAAACACCTTGGAGCTTCACTATGGCTGTTATAGCAAAAAAATGCCATCTTGTGCAGTGTAACCTTTTCAGGCAACAGCGTAATTGAATGAAGCAGCAGATAGAGAGGCAGTTCCAAGGAACTCTACTCTCTGAATCTGTTTCCTTTTTGATACATCTCTGCAAAAACAATCCATGCATGATGTGCATAAGGCATGCTGTTATTACAGTTCCAGGAGCTGTAGAGTGAATCCATATAGACTGACTTGGCCTTTAAATGATATTCCTACTGAGATAAAAATACTGTTTCTTCCTACAAAATAAAAAGAGAGCCAGCTAAGTATGGGTGTATGATATGTAGTGTTGAGTTTCATTCACAAAATGAGTCCACCAGCAATTGTTAGAAGACTTTTTTTTTTAATCTGTTTTGTCTTTTGAATGCTGTTTTATAGTAATTAGCTCTTCCTTAGTGGAGAGCCCAGGCGAGATTGTGCAGAGTACATTTCATCCCTTGCTCAGTGTGAGGTCTGTGTGCCTAATGCACAGATGGTGCCAGTCTGCTCAAGCACTCACATTGGCAGCAGCTTCCCAGGCCACACTTTCAGCTTTCCAGGTCTTGGATCAGTCTCTAGAGTTTAACTGAGATGAGTGACTTGTAAGAGAGACTGGTCTCTGATTTGAGCTTCCCTGGAGCAGGGATGTTCAGGAAAGCTTCCTGCTGCCAGAAGGAATTATAACCTGGAGTAACTTTCTGTTGGATTCTACAGATTTTATCTAAATTAGTCTTAGAAGCTCTGTTTTAGAAGCCCTACAGACACAGCACTGACTTAGAGGCTGTCATATAGTGCTTGCCTTTTTCATTCATTATCTGTGTAGAGGTCTGTGCAGGGGAGGACTTTAACAGCTTATTTAAAATTCATGTAAGACTTGTATTTGGATGATCTTCCCTATTGCCATAGGAGCCTGCAATTCCTGCTTAAGACAGTGATTTGGCAGGTAACTTAGCAGTAAACAATTTAATTCTTACTATTTTTCCCAATGATTGCCATGATATTTATGTGGTCTTTCTTTACAGTCATAAAGAAAATTGAGTGAATTAGCAAAGGCTTTATAGAAATCTGAAAGTATTTTTTGAAAACATTAAACAGATACCATGGAGTTGAAACTTCTATTTATTTTTACCAGCTATTTTATTTTATTTTATTTTATTTTATTTTATTTTATTTTATTTTATTTTATTTTATTTTACTTTATTATTTTATTTTATTTATTTTCAACTACTGTATGTATCAAGTTGGATTAGATTTGTATATGCTTTAGCCAAAGGCAGAGTATTTTGTGCCTCATGCTTTTCTCTGATGAGCTACCAGATGGACCTAGGCGATTTATGGAAACATTCCAAAATATGCTACATTCACCCTTGTTAAGGTTGAAGTAATGGAGAGTTTTATGATTAAGAAAAGTATAAAGAAGAAATACAAGAACTGGATTTTTTTTTTAAATATTGTTGAATGAATGTATTTGGTGGACATTTCTCTGGAGCTCCTGGCTGTGGACTTTGTAAGTTTGAATTTAATTTGAAAACTAAATTTTTGATTGAAATGTTGTGATTGCTATAGGTTTTGAGGAGTTTGTCAGCATTTTGACCCTCGATTTCAAGGTACTTCTGATACATAAAATAATAATATATTGTGT
This sequence comes from Acridotheres tristis, assembly GCA_037013685.1. NCBI lineage: Eukaryota > Metazoa > Chordata > Aves > Passeriformes > Sturnidae > Acridotheres > Acridotheres tristis. Next base: position 9,418,732 of record CM072885.1, read on the forward strand.
AGTCCATCCTTCTTCACCCCTGAAAATGGAAAATGTAACTGATACCACAACACTTGTAGACACAACTGGTGTAATTATGAAGCTGTTTCCTCTATGTCCTGGGTGTACTCTCCAGTGCTGTAAGAAAGGAATGCAAGTGTTTAAATGAGTTCAATTTGAGAAATAAAGAAAATTTTCTATTCATTAAAATTGTGCCACTCAGTGAGGTTCACTTTGACTGATCTCAAAAATCAGAAATGTGTTATATTCTTTCTTTTCTCCTTTTGTCTCTTCTTCTTGTCCTCAGTGAAAAAAATACTAAGCAACTATTTTTTAAACATAAAGTAGAGAAGACTTTTTACCCATATAAAAAACTCCTACATTTTTATATGATCTAGAAATGAATATTTTAATTATTTTGAAGTTGTTGAAGCACTTTTATCCTCATTGGGTCACCAGTTTTATATCTGATGAAACTTCCTTAAGTTCAGGCCATATTTATGGGTGGTTCTGGTCGTCTACAACTGAAGCTTTTCACTGAAGTGCAGTTTTGTTGTTTTTCTAAGGAAAAGAAGGAAAAATATGAAAAAAGAGAGAAACTCTACTTAATTTTTTAAAATTACCTCAGTCATGTGTAATAAAATCGATATCAGTAAGTTTGGCTGGGTGGGAGTATATGAAGCCAGCCTCTGAAACACTTGCATTATTTCTAAGTATAAATAGGCTATTGCACAATATTCACACTTGTCTTTTCCCTCATTCCTAAGGCGAGGACACCAGTCTGCTGTCTCTGAGAGGGGTGTGGTGAAGGGAAGGGAGGTCAGGATTACTTTTAGAATGGAATTATGAAGGGGTTGGTGCAGTGAAACATGGTCATTTCAGATATTTATGGAGGAGTCAGAGGCCATTTACCAGAATTATAATAATGTATGAGATGAGTTAGCCTGGTTAGGGACTCCCAAAGTTATTAACAGTTTTTTTAACAATTTGTCTCATTTGAGATATAGTACTGCCACTGCTGTATTCTGTGTGCAACCAAATACCAAAGCTGCAGGCATTAAAAGTAGAATTCTCCAAACTAAATTCTATTGAATTTAGACATTTTTGACCAACATCGAGATGTCAGGAAATCGAAATCACTTTAAAATGCAAGCTGGGAAATAAGAATACATATCTGCAAGTTTTCTTTGTAATCCAAATGGAAATTAAGAGATTGTCAAAACACCAGGAGCCTCATTTACTATTTGCAGATGCCACTTTCTCTGCTCCCTTAGCAATAAACTGGCATTTTGAAGTGTTCCTTCTTCCAGCAAACAAAAGCAGCTGTAAGTCACTAAGAATAGGTGGCTCCATTTACAAAGCTTGCTCAAGCTCAAGGGAAGAGATGGCCTAATATTACCATAGCTTTAATTACTGTTTGATGATCTGGATAATCTTTGATCAAAGCACTGTTCTTGATTAATTTATAATGTTCTATTGATTTTAACAATAATAAATTCTGTCCTATTGGTACTTCTATTCAGATGGTTTTTGTAGCAGTGGAGAATAAAATTGAGCATTTTCTTTTAAAAAAATTCACACACTAAACCAAACAAAACCCCAAACGTTAGAGTTAATAATTTTCCAAGTCCTGTGGTTAGTAAAATGCCAAAAAAGCCACTGCTCAAGTTCCCTGAGATTTAAAATTACTTTCGAGGAGAGTCAGTAGATGATAAATTTCATTAAGAACAGCTAAGACAGGCCAGAATTTCCTATGAATAAGTGAGTTTGAGAAATTATGTAAGTGCCCATCTCCAAATATACCAGAAATGCAGAATAAATGTGAAGTATTTTCTTCCTATTGTTCTTCTTATGTTACAAGAAAACTCCACTTATACTCAAGAATTGAGATTTTTGAGTTCTTACACAGTCTCAGCTAAAAACCTGAGTTAAAACTGCTATGAAACCAATAAATGATATAATGTTATTTAATACTGTGTTTTTGTCACTAGAAAGAAAAATTGAATGCCTTACAACACATTTTTCTTAACAAAGGGGAATGTAAAATCTGCTTTTCATGTTTGGAAAGTATCAGAAGTACAGTGCTGAACTTCTGTTTTATCAAGGTTTAAATATAAAGTGGCAATTACAAAAATTGCTTCTTAATTTGAAAGTCCTCTGGACTACTTTTAATTATCAACAGTCAAAAGGAGCTCATGATTCCTACAAAGTGTGCCTGATTATATGCTTCCCTTTGAGTAGGCACCTGAGTGAGCCCATTGACTCTGGCACTGCTTATCCTCTCTCTGATGTTAACTGAGGCATAAGTGTTCCCAGCATCCTGCAGAATTGTCTGAGTGTTTTACTGAAGAATGAACTTGCTCTGATAATTTTTTTCCCCACCATGCACGTCACTGCTATGATCAGTCACGGTTTTCAGCCCATCAGCTGCCCTGTCACTTGTCATCCCAGACCTTTTGAGCAGTCAGTGATCAGGCAAGTGATTCTGAACAGCAACAGCTACACTGAACTATTGGGGGGTTTCCTCCTTTGTGTTGTGGCCATGAATTTCAGGAATGAAGGCATCTGTGAGTTGCTAGGGAGCAGCTGTAATCTTATTTATACACTGTATGGAGCAGAGAGTAAGATGTATGAAATACTCAGACTGATTTCTTTGAACACACAGAATGCTTCTTAGAAACAAGCATTTTTCAATGTGTTTCACAATGAATTGCTTCTGAGTCAAACAAAAGAAGTGTCTTGTGAGAAAGAAAAATAGTCTGGCACGTATTAGAAATAGTATTAATATAACTTTGGAAATAGGATACACTAGTAAGATAGAATTTTCTTATGTTGGGCAGATCATATTCTTTTGGCTACTAAAATTTCAGTTAAATGAGAATATCTACAGTAATAAAAAGTTAGCAATAATACTAGAATAGAATAGAGTAGAATAGAGTAGAATAGAATAGAATAGAATAGAATAGAATAGAATAGAATAGAATACAATGTAAAATTAGAAAGTGGTTATTTCTTTTTTCTGTCCTCAAGATCTCATCATATGTTTGGATGTCTGTCACATGACTTCTCTGCCTTTCTCTCAGAAATGAGATCATGACATAGCTTCATGGCATTGATAAAAACAAAAAATAAAATTACTAAATATATGTGTCTTATTAGTTGATATTTTGTTAGCTAAGCAAAGTTATTAAAATACAAACTTTAATTCTTTAAAATATTGAATATTATTAATAAAACTATTTATTTATTTATCTATGTATTTATTTTAACATTACCCAAAATTTCAGTAAGAAATGAACATTTTGTTCAGCTGAGGACTGGACTGAAATGGAGCTGATGGCCCAGGGTACAGGCAGAGATTCCTGGTGAGGCAGGTCTTCATCACTGAGGCTTGGTAGTGCCACAAAGTGGTAGAAAACAAGAGATTGGAAAGACCAGCAGGAATTGATAATGGGACGCCCTTTCCAAGAGTGAGGAGTGGGCAGAAAGAGAATACTTTACTCAGCCTTTATTGAAGTTTCACTCTGTTCAGAAGGATTTTTAAAATTTACTAAATAGATTAATTACTTACAGAAGCTTGTAAAACCTAGGTCAAGATTTCACAAGTTCTCTTAGCAGTTTGGTGTGGTTGCTTTCAGAAAAGATGGAGGAAAACCCACCACAAAGTTTGGTTCATTTTACTGCAAGCTCAGCACTGCCTTTGAGCAGTAGTTTTTGCCATCATGGTAGTCTCCAGCTGGTCTAGACTGACAGTGAAGCATTTGGTGATAAGACATTGATTGTTGACAGAGATGTCAGCCTAGCTGAGCTAAGTGGTCTTGATAGGCATATTGAAATAATAAAAACGTTCATAGATTTGCCTTGTACAGATAAGTATTACTGGAATTGTTGAGGTATTTTATTTCTCATTTCCAAATCTGGAAAAATTACAGTGATTTTGGTTAACTTTCGAAATTCTGCATTTGAACTTCTGAATACATTGGCTGGTATGATTTTTATGTCCATGGAAGTATTTGGTGGTGGAAATGAGATTGGCATGTTCATGTCCTATGTTTGGGCCCTCAGCCAAGTTACCACTGCCTGAAGGAAAGGCTCTGTTGTTTTTTAAACTGGGAGACTGACATGTTCAGAGCAAGCAAACAAAGAGGCAAAGGAGTTCTACTGCAGTTGAAAATAATTCTTTTTCAGAGTGTGATACAGTATGAGGGCCATTTAAATAAATTTTCAATGCTAGGGCCAGCCCCAGTGCCTGCCACAATATAGCAAGAGCCATGTAATAACATCTTTCATTCTCTCTCAATTTGTGCAGAAGTGTTTGACTTGCCCTGGCGAGCTTTATAGGATGCAAGGAGAACGTCTCTGTGTGGGAGATTTATAAACATGTCCTTGAAGACTGAACAAAGAGGGGCACGTTCTGCTGAGGAGCTGGCAGTTTTTCTAATCTTTGTCACATTCAGCTATTGTTGTGTTGTTTCACCTTAATGTGACTGTCTCCATCGTGTTCCCTCCCTTAAAACCTTGCAATTTGTTATGTGCAATTTTAATACAGTCTTTCCTGAATAAATACGTGCATGACTATTGACTTCAGAAAAGAATTAAAGTACTTTTGTGCTATGACCTTAGAGGTTTTGCTTAGTCATGCAATGAGGCTTTATTCTTTGAGAAGTGACAGAGTTTTACTGGCAATTTGGAGATCTTTTAGCAAATATTAGTGATTAAAGTACTAAAAAATATTTTAGATATAAGAACCAATCAAAACTTGCATTCATTTAGTTAAAGCAATTTAGCAAATTGTATTCAAATTAGCTCCTTTTAACAAGCTGTGGAGCCTGCCAAATTGTATTTTGTAAGACAAATGAGCACACCTTTGCCAATAACAACCTTTATGGCTGTTTGAGATGAGCTTTTGCTAATTTTGTTTGACTGCTAGGTGGGAGGCTTGGAGAAGGAAGTTTGTCCTAGGGTGCCAAATCCTGAAATGTGTATCATTTCCCTATGTAGTGTTGTGCTGAGCTGCTGCAGTGCTACGGGGAATTAAAGAAAAGGGTAGTAGGCAACAAATAAATTATGTACACACCTCCTAAATAATTAATGAATATTAGACTGTTCCTTGGTAGTTGAGACAGGTCTCACACTTCAGGAAAAAAAGAAGTGTGTGAAGTTCCAAGTAATTTCCGATGCTGTTTGTTTAGGAGCTTGCAGGATAAATCTTTCACTGGCGGTAGAAGCAGATCAGTGTTCCGAGCCCTGCCATGGGCTTAAACAAAGATGAGAGAAGGAAAGTCACTGACTCTGTGTGGAATCTTGTGCAAATCTCAAAGAGTTTTATTTTGGATAGGAGTTATTCTGAGCTTTTTTTTTTTTTTTTTTAATCACTGATAGATACAAATTGTGAAGCCAGCCTCAAAGTCAGGCTTTCTTGGTGGTAAGACCCACAATGCCTATTATAAAGGTTTAATGATGCTCCTGTCTCTTGTGGTGATGATCTCCTTTTCATGTGATTCAGGCTTTTGAATTTTTCTGATAGCTGTTGCTGGAGAAGAAAGATGAAAGTGTTTATTTGGTTCCTACAAATGTCCTACTGTCCAACACTTTAATAATCTGCAGCTTTCAAACCATTCAAGCTTGGGGATATGGGAATAATTTCCCCATAGTTATTGGGTATGTGAAAAATGTGAGTGCTTTCAAATTGTAGTTTATAGGATCAAACATTTGCTGGAAGAACGAATTAGATGCAGGGATAAAAGTGCAAATTTTCCATCCAGGTTCTCAATGCATTACCATTATGGCTTACTGTAACTTTGCTCTACATTGAGCTCAGCACAAGAAGGACACAGACCTGTTGGAGCAAGTCCAGCAGGACACAAAGATGATTAGAGAGATGGAACATTTCTCCTATGAGGAAAGACTGAGACAGTTAAGATTGTTCATCCTGGAGGACTTTGGGGAGACCTTATGGTGGCCTTCCAGTACCAAAAAATGGCTACGAGAGAGTTGGAAAGAGACTTTTTACAAGGGCATGTAGTGACAGGATGAGGGGGAAATCGCTTTAAACTGAAAATCATTAGTTTTAGACTGGATGATAAGAAGAAATTTTTTACTGTGAATGTGGTGAGACTTGCAAAGGGTACTCGGGGAATTTGTGGATGCTTCATTCCTCAAAGTGTTCAAGAAAAGCTTGTTTGGGGCTCTGAGCAATCGGGTCTAGTGAAAGGTGTCCCTGCCCATGGCTGTGAGGTTGGTACCAGATGATCATTATGGTCCCTTCCAGCTGAGGTCATTCTGTGATTCTGTGATTAAGTCAAATAAGACATTGTCTTTCTGGCTGGTGGTTGTGTGAATGCAATATGACATCCCCTTAACTTTACTGAGGCTCTTTGATCACAGCCTGTTACAAAACAAATTTCATTAAGTGCTTAAAAATATCAGAGAATCAGCACTACAGCCCTTGTCCTTATATATATGATCAGTGCAATCTCCATGTCATCCCTTCATCCATCTGCTTCAAACCTGCATTAATTGAGCACATATTTCACTCTGCCTCTACGTGAATTTTCTTTTCTTGTGGCTCTCTTAGATTTTATCATGTTGAATGAAAAGATTAATTGGCATTTTTGGCATGAACTGGCATGAAATGGCATTTTTGCAATTAACTACTTCTTTCTCAAAATTTTAGATTTTTTGCTTAATTGAAACTCCAAGTGAAAAGGATTTATGCTAATTTTTTCTTATTGCTTTCACCACTGAGTAGGAAATGAAGAGCAATTGTGTAAAAAAATCTGGAAAGAAGGAGACCAGAAATAATTGAACAAAGGAAACCAAACATTCAAACATTTTCACGAGTGAAATATGGGAATGCTTTAAAATTATTTTAAAAATTATTATTTTAAAATTCATATAAAGTTATTTTACATTTTTTAGCCCATTTGCAAAATCTTGTAAATTTAGCAACTTTTTATTAAGGTGTACTTCATGCAGTCACAAATGAAGTTTAAAGAATTTGCCATTACATTTCTCTTCAAAGAACCAAGACATCAACACCTGGTATATAGCATGTGTCTGTTCTTTGTGTGACCAGGATGAATGTTTGAATATTTGCTGACAATGTGAAGACCTGAAAGTTTTATAAGATTTGGTGGTCATTCCAATTTAGATGTTTCTCTGAAATTTCCAGTCTCAATTCAAACCCTCTGGATCTATAAAGCTGATTTTTACTCTTGCCTTCTCTGTAGGACTGGTCATGATAGTCAATTTAACTCCAAAATAGTTTGCTGACTGCAAATTTAATGTGTTTCAGAGAAAAAGAAATTCTAAAGTGATCAGTTGTAGAATAAAATGTCTTTATTTCCAAATTTGCTTGATTAATACTTGTCCTATAGACCAGTTCTACTATTAAGATATGTCCTAAAAAATCCCCCCCAAAACAACCCCCACCCCCAAAAATAAAACAAACCCAAAAACCCCACAAACACCTCAAAAAGAGATTTTTGGGTTTCAACAGAGATTAACTTCTTGTGTTTTTTGAAAATCAAGCACCTCAGAAGTATCCAGACTACAATCTGAGTTGATTAGGATCTGACATGTGTTGTAGTAGTTTTCTGCTCATGAGGCACTGATTTTTAAAAATAATCGTTACAGTATTAAGAATAAAGCTTATTCCAAGTGCTCAGTTACTGGTGGAAAGGAATGACTGTACTTCTGAAGGAAAATAAACACCAAACCAAGACCTAACCTAAGTTTTGTAGAATTCGTAAGTGATGAAAAGCTTATGGACATGCCTGATAAAAAAAACTGCATCTGTAACTGTAGTTGTCAGAAAAGTTTTTGTGGCACTTGTGAGCTGCAAGCAGCAGAGATACTGTGGTGAGTTTCTTTAAGGTCTCCATGGCCTTCACCCGAGGAGCTGGCGGGGCTCAGTGTGCTCTGCAGATTTTGGCTCTCGTGCTGGCTGGCAGCCAGAGCATTAGTGCTGGCCCCGCTCCTGCCTGTGCCTGGAATGACTCCCCAGGAGACAGCACAGCCCCCATCAGGCACTGCTACAGAGGCAAAGTGCTTGAGTAAACTCAGGCCATCTGTTGGCTGCATAAATTAGTTTTCCCCATTTGGCCATCTAGCTATAAGGTATCCACCTTTTTTTTCTTCTTTTTTTTTTCTTTTTTTCTTTTTTTCCCCCCATATTTCCCCTCCAAATAATGTTTTTTTTTCTTTATCCAGTTCTAGTAAGACAGAGATAGGCAAATGCATTTTTTGCATCTTTTTTCTTCCTTCATTCTTAATGGTTACATGCTTTTCACTGTAGTGTCTTTGATTAACGAATAAAATTATCTCCTTCATATACACGTTCTGCTTTGGAAACAGTTAATGGCTCCTATATAGAGGAGAAACACATTTGTATTTTCCCTTTTCCCCCTCATCTTTTTTCCCCCATTTCCTCTTTTGTATTTCTGCTTTTCTCTTTTTTCCTCTTACTTGTTCCTCTTTCTCTTTCCTTGTGAATACTATTATATGAATAAATAGATAAGGGACTAAACTGATTAAATTAGTGCAAATTAAATGAATTAATTCAATTGGTATGTTTGTATTTCAGCTTTCAAGGAAGAATTCAATCCAGCAATAACTATTTTACTCGAAATTCAGTCATTTTAAACGATCTCCATTTTACTGTTTTCTTAGCTCTCAGTGGGAATCAGATTCCTTGAGCATTCTGCAGTTGGTTAGTTTATCACTAAAACTGGTCAATTTTGAAGATTTATTAAATGATTTTTAGTGTTAGCTTCTACCTCACATACAAAAAGGTGAAGTACTTCTTTCACAGGGCCCATTTGTATTATAGAGACTACTAACAGTAGTCTTTATAAAGCTCCAGTAAGAACAGACAACATCTTGATGTCTCTTCTCTCAAGTCACTTGGTTTATTTTGAATGTGTACTGTCATTTTGATTTATTTCCATTTTTTTCTTTGGCAGATTTATTTGAAAAACACAGCATTGTATACTGTAGAAGCAAACAACCCTCGTCAACTAGTGGAAATTGCAGCCAGAGACATTGAAAAACTTCTAAGTAACAGGTCTAAAGCCTTGGTGGTGAGTACTAATGGGTTAAGTTTTCTATTTAGTACTTTGAAAGATTTTTATTTACTATTGAAACATGCTTTCATTGTTATTTTTACTCCCTATACACTTAGAGGCAGTGTCAGTGTGATGTGTATAAGACATGACAGGTAGAAAGATGGCTCCTGACTTCATGGTAAAAATAAACTCGTTTGTTGGCATTGGGCAGATGTTTATAATATTGACCGACAGAGAGGAGCCATGGCCAAGTAAGAAACCAAGTTATAAATAGATTGGAAAATATTCCTCTAGGTGACGCACATGAATGTGTATGGCTTCAAGATCACTGTTCTCCATAAGTCAGTAATGAGCTTGGAGTATCGAGAAACAGGGTTGCTTTTTTTTATTTTTTATTTTTTTCTGATTTGCTAATTTAACGTGTGTTTCAAACACATTTTATGTGAAGGCCATGCTTCAGTGTGGCCTCAATTTTTTCTGCTTTAAATAAGAAGTATCTGTTCCTTTAAAGTGCTTTTGCCAGCAGTCCCTTTCTCTTTTACCCTGTGAGACATCAGACCTGGATTATTGCTTTCTATGGCTCCTACTCACATCGCTCTCACCAGTATAAGAATTTAAAGTGCTTTTCAGAAGATACTGACCAAACAGGCATGGAGGGATCTGGATGAATTAGTAAACATACTTCATTGAGAATAGAACTATTAGAAATAGGCTTAAAGGATGGAAAAGCAGACTTTGGAAAAGCCCAAAGATTCCTTGGGCAATTACATATCCATATGGGCTCGCAGATTAGTTTGGATGTGTCATTTAAAGTGAAAGAGAGGAGAAAGAGGGATTCATTCACCTACCTGTAGACATCTACTCAGCTGGTCATCCTAAGCTCCTTTTTTTGTTCAATGGAATAAAACAGGTCTCAGTCAGTACTGACCTGACATTTTCTGAGTAAGACTTTAAAATGGGATGAACTATAGTTGAGAAGAACTTACTTCTCTCTTTCTCAGCTGGAGAAGCCTCAAATCCAAATATCTATATTGTAAGTGTGTAAAGTTGGGGCAGATGAGTCCCAACCACCCAGTCCTTTTATCAGTACAGTTTCATGCAGCTGAAGAATCAGTGTGAATGAAACTGCTGCTGCTGCCCTGAGGACTCACCTTCTTGAAGGCAGTGAAATTTTGCACAGGTTGTTGCCTGTGCATAAGTACCACAAGAGGAACCCATTGTCCTGTCTTTGGTTCTTAGCAGGACTTCATTCTTCCAGTTGCCATTGTTTACCTAATGCACAATGTGCATCAGTGTTATCTGGGTCAAAGCTTCTCTAATTCATTCAACTTACTGGAAAATAGGTCTCATATTTTTCTTGTTTGACTGTTTTATCTCAGTGGGCATGAGCTTATGTGGCGTTCTTAGGTCTTTGTATTACCATTGCAAAATAAGTCATTTGTAGATCTTCGTGAATACACAATTTTCCCCACTGTTTTCCCTTCAACCCATATAAGTTTGATGTTTTTAAGTTATCACAGCAAAAGCTTGTATCTTCTCAAGCCTCAAGATTATTGTAGGGGTTTTTATATGTGACTATGGTAGTTTGATCTTAAAATTTTAAGAAAATTAAATAAGTGTCATGCTTACTTTAAGAAATATTCCAGAACAGTTTTTCTGTGAATGTGGAAGAAAGGTGCTACTCACTTCAGGCAAGCACATGGTCACATTTTGAGAAGGGCAATATGATTCAGTTTCCTGAGGTTAAAGAAGACTAAATTAGGAGAAGGATGGTCCTTTCGTCCAGTAGCTCCTGACTTTTCTATTTGCAGTTATCACAGATGTATACAAGAACTTTCAATCACTTCCGATTTTAAACCTTCCTGTACATTTTTTTTATACGCAGGAGACACTCATTATCTCCTGTACCTGATCTATTGATTTCTGCTAAGTGAATTTCTTCACTTTCCAGATATATTTCTCTTTCTGCTTTTTTCAAGGACTGCCTTTATCCTATCGTTTTATAAACTCTATGTAATGAGACTGAATTGTTTACCTGAAGTTTCAGTTGTCTTAAGTTTGATGGGTCACATTTACTCTGAAATCAGGAGTGGACTTGAATGGAACTGTTACTAATGACTGCATAGAGGGTTTTACCATTGGGGCTAATATGACTCCAAGTGTTAATTAAGACCTGAATCCTTAAGAGTATGATGCAAGGGCATCAGACATCCTCCAGTGATGCCATGGGGAAGGTGCCAGTGAATTACATCAACAGTGTTATTATGCAGAGACTAGCATACCTCAGGGATGCCATGGTTTCCTCTAGGCATGAGACACGACCAACCTTTGGGCAAGGTTGTAATAAACAAATATTAATGATGACTTTTCTAATAGTAGGTTGCCTTCCCTTGGACCATAAGAGTACCTTTAAATGAGAAATATCTCTTGCACTCTGAATTATTTGTGTTTTCATTTAACTATGGGCTAGAAAAATCTCTAGCAATGAGAGTAAAATTGCCAGGTAAATGGGTTTGAGTTTCTGTTTGACAGAAGCTTAAAATTGATGGTTGTAATAGGTACCTAACTAAGGAGGGATAGCCTTCTAGTGAGGTATGTCAGACTGTCTTGTAATGGAGCCCGTTGTTGAAATAGTGAACACTTACTTTACAGCTTACTGCTGTGTACTGCTGTGTATTTGTCTGACCTAACCCTGCTGAACACTTCCTACTTCAGTATAATGGATTCCCATATGGAAATGGTCCTGCAAGGAACAAGGATTGTTCCTTGATTCCTATGGGTCCCTTCAAACTCAAGATAGTCTATAATTCTGCAATTTCATGATACCACAGAGAAGTTAATATTCTGTCTCAGTGTACCCTACTAAATGGTGGGTACAGATGAGCTGTGCTACATTGTATCCCCAAGTGTGTGCTGCAGATGGGTGGAGGTTTCACTGAAAATGTATCCTGCAATAGCTATTGGCAAAACTCACAAAGCCTTTCCAAGGATACCAACAAATAGTATACCTAGCCCATTGGGCTGTCTGGCACTCAAATTTTTCATATTTTGCTGGACTTAGCTTTAGTTTTAGATTTCCTACCCCATTCACGAGTCAAATAGATTTCTGGAGTTATGTAGATCCTGCTAATAGGTCAGAATCTTTTCATTAAAATGGAATATTTAGAACATATTAGTAGGTATTTGATGAGTATCGTTGGAAATACTAGAGTACCTGACATTGTGCTATATTTATAAAATATGGTTTGAGGAGTTATAAATATTTCCTTATTGACTATATTCAATTAAATCCTTATAAAGTTATTAATATACAAGATGGATTAGTAATACGTTTTTTATCTCATGTAAAATACTGTAGAAATCTTAAGATTTACAAAGATCCTGATTCTTTTTTGTCATACTATAAAATTAGGAGGGTATATTTTAAATACTTCTGGGGTTTTGTTCTGTGTTTATGCATTGTATCATGATTTAAATTTAAACAGCAACTTCACTCCTGTGCAGTATGAAGTTGGTAGCTGTGCAGCTCTTGGCCTTCCTCTCCCCATTGCTCAGTACACGTTGGGGAGCATCCTGAATCTTCTACAGCAGGCAAATCTGCAGTTTTACCACTTCTCCTTTTTGCTCAGATATTTGAAGATAGTAAGCAGTTTGTACCTTTTAGGTAGAAGAAGATTAAAGAAAGCAAATTAAGAATAACAAATACCTAGTAACAGTCTTTTCAAGCCCAGACTGCAGAAGTTTTGGGGAAAAGGATCAAAACATCGTATTTCTTGCTTTGCTAAGATCCCTTTCTGCATTTGGAAATAATTTAATGTTTGACTGTTTGTGTTTGAGATTAATACTAATTATCCTCCTATCCAAAATTAGAATTTATGCATATTCCCCTGCAAGCCTTTTCCATAATAAAATACCTCTTTCTGGAAAGCTTCAGTGTCTGCATATTATTGTTAACACTATGTTGTTCACTCACAGTGCATTTATTAGTACACTTTTCTTCCATTACTGCCCACGCTGTAAGGCAATAGCATAATGACCATTATTGTAAAGCAAACATTTAAGCTCCACTAAAATACATTTCACTGGAGAATGAGAGACAGTCATATTTTCACTGCTGAATCCCTGCCTATGATTTATTTGTTCTGCTTTGGGGTCATTTGTGTCTGTTTTTAACTAACTCATGTTAAGGTTGCTGAAGGGAAGGCTGTAGTCAGTACCCTTGGCTTCTTGGGCTGTGTGTACATAAAGATGAATTACATGCAGTTTTGCACTGTATTGTCTAGATTTCTTCAGACATCTCAACCAGAGGCATAATATCTTCATTCTAGCCTCCTTGCCTTGATTTAAGAAAACTGAGGAAGCTGAGTTTCCATGGAAACTGAGGCACAGATTGTGTGCTAGGAGACAGGTTCCCTCTGCGTGCTGTTGGGAAATGTCCAAGGTGCACAACTGTGTCTCTGAATGAGGAGCTCAGAATGTTTATCTGCTGGTTTAGATGCAATTTCAACACAGCTGTGCAAGTGTGTCCAGATCTTTCAGTATTTCCCCGTCTGCCTGAAATAAGGCTTCAGTGTCTCACAATAAAACTGGGAAGCTTAAATGTGTTATAACATATTTTGAGGTTCCCAGGCAGAGATCCTGCACACTTTAAATAGGATTGGGAATTTTTGTGTAGCCTGAAAGACCTATAAAAGTAAAATAAATTCTTTAGATGTGCTTGATACTACTGTTTTTTGAAAGGTATCTTCATTCCAGCTAGAGTTTTGTTTTGATATCTAAAACCAACCTAACATTCTCAAAACCACTCTGGGACACCTACCTTCTGGTCTGCTGATCATAAATTGCCTGTAAAACAAGATAGTTTTCCAGTCTTTAAAAATACTCTATAGATAAATTTGAGTTGCCCACTCATTTAGCAGAACTTTAACTGGATATCATCTCTTGCTTTTGGGCTCTGTTACAACTCAGTCACCAGTCTTTGAGCTCCACTAAGAATTCCAAGAGGCCTAAATAGTCACATCTCATAGCTGAGTCCACCATTCCCACATGTTAATCTAAAATTTAGAGCTGCTCACTCTGTGATGCCTTGGGCCAGGCCTCTAAACTGAAAATATCTGTGACTACGTGTGGATACATATCTGGATAAGAACACACTTTAACAGTTACGTTGAAATTCCAAAACTATATTCCAGTATCCCTTCAATTCCAAATAGCAAATCCATTTGCTTTTATTCTCAGCCTGTGAGGGCTAAAGTCCCTGCCTGAACATACGGTCACTGTCAGTGATGTAGTTTGGATTCTCCTAAAGTTGAGGGCAATCTGTGATTCTGACTTCCCACATTACTTTGCAAACAGTGACACAGTAAACACTGTGGTTTTGTCATTAGGAGACATTGATGAACTAAGTCTTGAGCTGATGGAGGAATCCGATGTTTCCTGTTGGTTATTACTCATGTGTGTGATATCCCATAGAATCCACAGAGTTTTGCCCTTGAGCTGTGGTCATATCAGAGGTTAAGATAAAATGTCTTTGCCTTCCTCTCTTTCCTAGATTTTAAGGATATAAGCCTTGTTGAGAATTGATTTGAAAACTGGTATCAGGATAAAAAGAAGCATCACTTGTGTCTTAGCAGATACGCTACTATTCAATTTTTAATTTTCATGTGTTTCTATTCCTTTGACTGCCAGTTACAGGAAACGTTAGACAATTTTATTGCAAAGGGCTCAAGTTGGAGAAATTCAGAGAAGGAAAATAGCTTGAACTTAGTCTCTTGCTTAGTCTCCCAGCAAACAACAATTTTCCGTATTTTGTTAATATTTTTTTGTTAGCTCTGTGAAAAGCTGAAGATCATAAAGAAGCTGGCAGTGAACTGTATGTGCTGAGTTGTTTGCCAAAATAATTTCAGGTATGACTTTTGAGAAGAGGAAGTCTGCAAAGATGGAAAAGAACAAATTAACAGGAGTAAATTACCAGTCAAAACAAGAAACAAAATTTTGTCTATGCATATTTTTGTGTCATGCACAGAGGTTTTATGCTATTTTTCACTCTAACGTTTTAATTTTCCCTTTGAAATTTTTTGACTATGCCTGTTTCTTCTCTTTAATATTTCAAAATATTTTATTTTACTAACTTTTAATGTCAAGCTGGATGTCGGTCTTGAGCTATAGGAAAAGAGTACACAACGGGTGTACCATCATCATAAAGCAAATTGCTTTAATTGCAGTGATCCTTCCAGAAAAAAATGCTTACACTTGGATAAAAACACAACAAAAATACACTTTCCTCTGTCTAAGGACTCTAAAATTATGCATGCATGCTGTATGTTTTTACATGACAATATGTCTTGGTTCTTTAAGTCTTTTCTGTTACATATTTGGTAGAATTTTACAGTGTTAAGACTCCAGGTCTATTCACATATTTAGTTTTTGTATCTCCATCAATTCTTTACATACTAAGTAGCTCACTGAGGGGGAAAAATTTAAAATTTTATTTCTGGATACTTTCTTTGAATATTTAAAATAGACATTGTCATCTCCTTGTTGCAGTGTTACATTTAGATTTCGGTCCATGGCTAGAGCTGATCTAAATAGCTTCTTCAGATATGGCAGGAACTTTGCAGGTGAGTTTAAGACTAATGCTTTGCTATTTTTGAAACTACCCTCACCGGAAGTTTGCACAGTAGCAGAAAAAAATTTATGTGTGCTATTTTAGACTACGGTACTGAATCTATTAGGCTATTTGAACATTGTTTAAATCTGCAGATGTAAATGTAGTAAATGCATTTTGAGTCAGCTGTAGTTGCTGAAGCAAATGTGTTTTGGAATGACAGCTAGTGAGACACAACAGTTGTGAAGTCAAACATTTGTCAACTTGTCCACATGTCAGATTTTTGAATTTGTTTTCACTTGTCTCGCCTAGAGTCTTATTTTATTAACTGAAACCCAGGTTGTGTGGATGCAACACTATGCCTCAGAGGATATATTCACATAACTCACATACCTTGCAAGGCATCATAAAATTCTGGAAAAATAAATCAGAAGGCTTGCAATGAAAGTTCTTACGAATATTGCCTGTTTCCATCCTTTTCTTTGCACAGTTGACTTGATTTGCCTTCTGCAGATCTTATATTCTTGATGACAGATAAAGAGGGGGTCATCCCTCCAACTTCCCATGTCCTCATAGATAGCCACAGTCATAATTTTGATTTCTGTGGCCCTGAACTCTACATAGTGCTGCAGTGGCATCAAGTCTGTGAGCTTAGAGAGACACCTGCTGAATCTCCATTCTGCCAGCAGCAGAGCATTGCACTTGGAGCTTTAACTGTGGCTGAGACAAAGAAAGCTAAAAAGTGTTTGTGGCAAATAAAGCTGTTTGATAACCATCTTCACAATGTGACACTTATTTCTCGTTACACAGTAAATTGCCACTGTTTGCATAGTTTTGTTGCATTCACATTTCATATAGAGAAAAATACGGAGCACTGATAGCTGTAGCAGTTCTTTCCCATTTAGATCCCTTTATACATTCATTTGTGCAAATTCACTTGCAAAGTAAATGGCCATGGTTAATTTTGTAGAAGTTTTGTTGCATAGTTTTTTTACTTCTAGTGAGAGATTCTTCATGGGTTTCTTACAAGCAGGTTTCTTTGTCTAGATTTGTGGATACTGAAATTTCATTTGTAAAAGATGTTCTGCAGGAGCATGGACTCCTTAATGCCAGCATCACCCTAAGCTGGGGGTTTGACTGTGAAGGGTGAAATACTGCTTAAATAAGTCTTGGTTTCAAAGTTTCTTTTTCAGCTTTGGAAGCTCAATATTGAAAATAAAACAATGCAACCCAAACCTCTGTAGTTCTTTTTCTTGGATTAGTTCCAGTTTTTGTCTCTAGGGCTTTGCTAGCTTTCTTACCCTCAGGCAGCTTCTTCTCCTGAAGTTATTTTTGTTTTCCTTGTATGAGCTTCTGCCGGATAGGCAAAGAGAACTGTTTTCTTCCTTATTTCTTGGTTTGATGACTTCCATTCAGATCATGCCCAAAAAATACATTGATGTGCTTTTTTTTTTTGTTTGTTTGTTTTGTTTTGTTTGGGGTTTTTTGTTGTTTGATTGTTTGTTTTGGTTTTGGTTTTGGTTTTGTGTGTGTGTGTGTGTGTATGTGTTGTGTATATGACTGATTTTCTCTGTGGCTAGTTGAAAATTTTACAGAAGAATTATTTTCCATGGTAAACCACATTTTTTCAAATCATAATATTACATAGAAGTAGTTTAATTTGCAAGTAGTGGCTTCCCTACCCTTGTGCTGTCTTGTCAACCCTCTCAAGACTCCTTGTTTTTTCTTCAGTCACTACATTTACATTTTCAATAATAACATCAAATTTAAAAATTTTTAAATCCTATGTGAAATAAAAATTCTACTTACTTGCTGAAAGCTCTATTAAAGATTATGGAGAAGAACGAAGTGCAATTGTTGTTTTCAGAGATGCAAACTTGCACACACACATATTATGCATAAACTGTGGTACAATAATTGTGTGTTGTACACAACCCCAAGCCTGCATTCTGCCTTTATGAGGCTTTTTCCCCCCCAAGACTGGGTTAAATTTGGGACTATTTAACTTCTGTTGTCTTTCAGAGTCTTTGCTTTAAGAGCATTGATACTTAACTGTATTCATGATTCCAGTATTTGTCTCAGTGGAACTCTTTGTACTCTTCTCTTGTCTTTTTCCTCATTCTCCATGTTAGAAGTTCAGATTGGATTGTGTTACTGCAGCCTCACACTAACTCATGCTGAATTGTTCACCCCATTTGACTTCAAGTACTTTCCAGGGTACCTGTTTCTGAGTCGGTGTTTTTTAAATATGCTATGAAATCGGTACATTCCTGGGTTAGGGAGTTTGAGTAAGTTGTCAAAACATTTGAATTGTAATTCAGTTCAGTTTTCACTTCATGGGGCAGAATTAAAGCACAAATGCAAAATTAAAGCTATGTTGTATAAAATGGAACCCTTCCTAATTGTTATGAACATGTCATGATAAAATGCTCAAATGTTTTTTCCCACCTTTCCTTGGTCAAATTTTTAGTGAGATTGAGCTGAGTGCAGTAATTGGATAAGACTAAGACTGAATTTAGAAATGCCTGTTCTGACTGATGCAGTATGTAAAAACATCAGATTTTCAGCTTCAGTAGAACTCTTGCTGCAATGAAAAACTATTGAATTGACTATCAGAATCTGTCCTTTGCACAAGCAAAAGATAAATCCCTGCTTTTGGATTGGTTGCTGGTCATATAATTTAATAAATTAGCATTCAAGAATGAGTAGTTGATCAGTATGTTCTTTCAAACAGGCCTCCTAATTCTTTTTTTTCCTTTCTGTAAAGGGTAGTGTTTTCTGAGTGTTATGGTACCTATCTACAGCATGGGCATAATGCTTATTCTATAGCTGCAGTATCCTTAAATGCACTGATAGGTCTAGGTTAGGTGTGTTCAGTAGTGTAACACATTTCCTGGAATATTTGAGTTTTGCTTCAAGCATTTTGGTTGCACACTTTGTGCCACTATTTCAGGAGCGTAGTTAATGGGACCCATCAGGAAAGAACTCAGGTAAATCTGGGACTCTTCCAAGAAAGCTTTAAAGGGATCACATCAGCTGTTTCCAGTCCTTGGACACAGCTTGCTGCAGAGTTAGTTAAGAAGAAATACTGAACTTCATGAAAGTATGAAGCAGTTTCACGGAGTGTGTTCACCTGGCATCTTTCTTTCATGTTTTTCTTCCTTATCACTTTAAGGTGTCCACCTGTCACCTTTGTTGCACCTTTTGGGCTTTGTAGTGAAATTTCCATGTTAAAATTTTCTTTTAGAGAGCTCCTGTCAGCTTTCTTTGCAACACTTACTTTTGATGTACTTGTTAGTACAAAAGGCAAAATTCTACAGGAACCCAGCAAGTTCGTTGTACCAGAAGTCTCAGTGGCAAAACTTAGAAAGAATATGCTGAAGGAAGGCATAAACTGTTCTTTGCTATTTTCTCGAAGTCTAACTTTCTGTGATCCAACTGAGAATTTGCTGATAAACAAATGTTCACCTTCAAAAGGCTTTATTAATCAGTGGAGGCTGAGGTACTCCATATGTGTTTTATGTTAATCCTTTGAGTAGATTAAAAGATTCCCTTTGATGGGGAAGCTTCAAGAAACAAGGTGATTACACATTTTATGATGTGTCTATGTGATGAAGATATGGTTTCTTCAAAGTCCTAGGACTATCCAGGAATATTTTTCACCCTGTTTCATGAAGCTGCTTAACAGATACAAACTGATGCTCTTCAATTAGATTACTAAAGGGATCAGATTTATTATATAGTGGGATTTGATTTATGAATTCACATGGAGGTGGAAGGGATCCTTATTGGACTCTATACATGTATTCACTTGTCTCTTCCTACAGCAAAGTGGGATGGGAGACTTTGCAAGAGTTCCAAAGACTGGAAAGTCTCCCATGTATGCTTGATTTTAACACAGCTGACTGTCCTCATGGAGTCACCTAGGTCCAAATTCCACCTTTGGCATTTGGACATATGAGGAGCACAGCTGAAGGACAGATATATATGTGCTAAGCACAAGATGTCTTACATAGATGAAACTGAAATCCTCTGTCTGGAGCATTGCATTTGGGTCAGTGTTGCAAGATGACACTTGGATTTCTTTAGGATCAGAGACTAAAATGTTCTGCTTAGGTTTGCTAGCTACAGAGATCTTGTGTATGTTTTGTTTTATTCTTGTTTTGGTCAGAGGTTTTTTTTGGTAGTTTTTCTTTTTTATATGTTTGAAAGAAGATTCCGTAACTCACAATGGCTGTCTAAGAAATGAGGGGTCTGAGATGAAATTTATCTTCAGTCTAAGAAAGCTTATGTTTGTCTGCTAGCTCCTCAAAGACTTCTCTGATGGCTTAATTGCAAGCTAGATGGAATGAAAATGCCCTTCTTGTTCTTGGTTATTCCTTAATCTTACCAGTGTTCAGCCAGTGTGAGGAATGGAGGATTCACAGAACCAGGAGGCAGGGTAGCACAGGAGGGCTGGGATCTTAGTTTTTACAGTGCTCACTTATGAGAGTAAAATATTTTCCCATTGGTCTTGTATAGTTTCAAACATCATCACCATTTTCTTTATATTGCAAGATGCTTCAGGAAAGTGTGGCAGTGGGTCAGGAGGCATGCAAGGCAGAGCACCTCAGTGTCAGGCACTGCAGATGGGTATTTGGAGTGTAACTGCTCTTGCACTTCTGTTAATGCCCAAAAGTCAGGCACACAATTAACCTAGGGAAGCCTCTGCTCAGCTTCTTTGAACCTTTGATGTTAGGTTTTCCCCAAGTAATGTTTTGTTTGTTTTTTTTTTTAAGGCTAACTTCTCCTTGGTCCTGTTCTGGTCTCTTAATTTCTATTAAAAAAAATACTATTTTATTCTTTCCCTTTATAAATTATGTCTTTTATGCCTTTCACACTGTATTTACAAAATTCTAATATTTTGCAAACACGAAACCAGTCATTTTCTTATTTGAAGTTGATGGATTTGATCTTTGTCAAATAAAACCACCCTCAGTAGAAAGTGTAGAGCATTAGTTCTCAAGGGGGGGAAATGAATCCCCAAGTATGTTTCAAAGGTTTGCAATCGATTGTGACTGTCAAAGAAATTAACTTTTATTTAATATTAATTTCTAATTGTTTAAAAATCAATATTGATTTGGAGCTAGTCTCACAAACAGCAATCATTTAGAAGCCGCTGCTGTTAGGTGATTACAGAATATAACAAAAAAAAAGTGTGGTGATATGTAGCTAACTATGAGAAAATACAAATTTTGTGATTTTGTTTAATAGTTCTATTATGGTCTATGTCTTGCATAAGAAAGCAGTTTGGATTTCTAGTGGATGTTTTGGTTAGTTTATTTTCTTTTTCTTTTTCTTTTTCTTTTTCTTTTTCTTTTTCTTTTTCTTTTTCTTTTTCTTTTTCTTTTTCTTTTTCTTTTTCTTTTTCTTTTTCTTTTTCTTTTTCTTTTTCTTTTTCTTTTTCTTTTTTTCTTTTTCTTTCTCTTTTTCTAGCTGGAGTGCATTTCATTCCTTACAAGCTGAAAGAAATACATTGTCTGAGATTTTATCACCTTGCCCATGTTTAGTTAACAGTGACATCATTAACCTATTTCAAGCCTGCCTTTCTTAATAACAAGAGAAGTTCTGCCAGTCATTAGGTTCAGTATACCCTGAGACAAATGCTGCTTTTTATAGAATTGTTTGGGGATTTAATTTATTTTCAATTCACTATTCCTTATTAAAACTTCAATCACCCTCCACTTGATTGTAATTAAAACCGCCCCTAGGCAATAATTTTTTTTCTATGCAAATATGATAGGTATAACTATGAAAAAATCGAATTGTTCATCTATTGCTCCTTTTCATGTGATGTTAAAATAAGTGATGAAGTAATTAGATATTTTTCCTTTCAAATATCAGAACAAAAAAGAACAACAGAATTTATACTTTTCCTTGAGCCTGGGTTCAAAATGCACATTCCTGATTCAGTGAATTCTGGAAATTATCTTCAGACCAAAGATAGGATGTTCTTGATTTGTGTCCACTTGAATTAGTACAGGGGAAATATTTCTGTGCAGTGATGGGCTTACAGGAGAAGAGTGAGAGCATTTGGGTTTGGTCCTGGAGTTTGGCAGGTCCAGTGAATGGGACAGTGGTGTTCCTCTCTAGATTCTTCCATTAACATCTTCATTACATACAGCTCTGACTTTTCTAAGGAAAAAATATTTATCTTTCTTAACATTTAGTTAACAAACCCGAAATGGTTCAGTAGTTACGTTTCAAGGGTATTTCTTTATTTTTATGGTGCAATCTGTAGCATATGTCAGCAGGTTGCACTTCATTGTGAAAGGGATTTTTCCCCACCAAGAAGCAGGGAATGCTTGCCAAAACTGAAAGGTCATGGAGATCCTTTAGGTCTTGCCCTCTTGTACAGAAACTCCTTACATAATCCTTCAGCTTCAATTGCTGCCTCAATTGCTGGCAGTGGTCGTGTTCCTGCTCCTTTGCTCGTTGTGCCGTCTCCAAGTTGGTTTGTGTTACAGCAGCAGTGACTCACTGATGCTCAGTCCACTGGAAAGCACTAAACAGACAGGCTGTGCTGCTAAATTCAGCGGCTATTCCCTGAGTACCTTCTGTGAGTCAGACACCGTGGAGCAGGGATTTTGTTTTTGCTGGATGTGTTTGGGCGGATGGTGCAGGAGTGGGCGGCGGTAACGCTCTCACTGCTGAGCAGGCAGTGAGCAATCCCCCCTTGATGTTTGTTGTGCCACTTTCCCTCCCCCCTTCCCCTTTTTCTATTTTTTTTGGTAAAGGTTTACATATATTCTGGAGTTGTCAAGATGTATTTATGTTTTACCATGCCTTTAAAGAAATTAATGTGAATGAACAGAAAATGCTAGAGGAGCATGTTTACCTGTTCCCAAGGTGACAAAAACAGATTGAGTTGAAATCCTAGGGGTCAGCATTTTCAGGTCGATTTCAGAAGGAATCAGCCTGTAGCAACATAGAATATACTGACACATGTCAACTGTGTGGTCCCACCAGGCATTTCCTCAGCATTTCCAATCCCTCTTCACTTCCACAGCATTGATGACACGCCAGACTTCCCACTGGGTCAACAGAGCTGTCCTTCCCTTCTGGCCCCTCTACTGTCCTTCCTCCCCTTGCTTCCCTCTCCAAAGCCTGCATGCATCTTAAGGGTATTCCTTTCATAACCAGTATAGAGGAATGGAAGTCAAAGGACTGGTGCGTGGCATTTTACAATTCTAGGGACAGTATTTCATCTCATGACACATTTCATGGGCTTCAATTCCATGTAAAAAGATGGCATCATATCCAAATGTAATGTAATATTAGGTGCAAATATGTGCATATAGTGAAAGTAAAATAAATACAATTTTAAAGTTATAATCCAAAAGAGTTTTCATTAAGAATTAATTGCTATTTTTTCTTCCAAAGTAGAAATCCAAATGGTGTAATTTTACCCTCAGTTATTATTTTCTGTATCTTCTCATTTTTCTGTATTTTTTTCCTGTACTCTGTATACTACAACCTTAACTCTTCATTTTCAACATGCCTTATTCTTAGGCTTTCATTTTCTAAAGCCAGCACTTGCTACAGCCAGCCTTTTAATCAGCTAAGAATGTAGTAAAGAGGTGACTACAGAAGATGAAAATGAGGAAATAATAACATTAGGAAGTACAAGCTGTGGTGTAACATAACTATAACCATGTAGCTGGGAGAATGGAACATAGGTACTACTACAAGGTGCTTTCGCTTTTTGATTTTGTGGTTTTAACCTTTCAATGAAGCACATTTTTCTTTTAACTGTTGTTATATTGTTCTAATATTTCATAGAAGAGCTTTCAGTATTAGCAATAGATTCACATAAGACACATATTTGCATAGGTAGTCATTGATGTATTGTAGGCCAAGTTTATGACTACAGGCTATGTTCCTGATTTTGTCCTGAATAAAGTATGGACTTAGTGTTAAGCACGTAATAGTATTAATGACATTTTATTCCTTGTAATCGTGAATATAATAATAAGTGTAATGGAAGCACAAAATACAGTTATGTTCATGTGGTGCAAGGAAACAATCTGGTTTATTCTAGACTTCTAGGCTATTCTGGAGCTTCTATTAGTTTATCACTGAAGTCTGTTAAATGGCATAATACTTACAAAGATGTGCATCTGCAAACAGTTTGAGTGTTTCCTGCTTGGAATTACTTTATGCTTATTCAGCTTTTTTACTGACTGTCAAGAAATTTACTTTAAGCTTCTGTGAAATCACTTCATGTAGGAGACCCCTTTGGTCTTAGTGTTTAGGGTTTGGTATTTTTCAGCTTGATGGTCTTGAAAGCAGATGAGCATGTTTTGTATCTAAATATTGGTCCTATTCAGAATTGCCTTCCCTATTTGTATAAAATTATTAATCTCAGGATAAGGGAAAAATGTGGGTATGACGTATGTCCATGATGCAGTCAGGCTTTCTAAAGTGACATCAAAGGAGTCTAAATGGGATGGAACTAGTGCTGCTATTGTCAGATTGTCTGGATCTAAACTGAACCAGTGGTTCATAATTTTTATCTATATCATAGAATCACAGAGTCAGTTGAGTTGGAAGGGACCCATGAGGATCATAGAGTCCAGCTCCCAGCCCTGCACTGTACTATTCCCAAGAGTCGCAGCATGTGCCTTAGAGTATTCAGGTGCTTCCTGTACTCTACCAGGACTGGTCCTGTGACATACATTCTTTAGAGAAGGTTTGAGCTTTGGAGATTGCAAAAGTTGCTATAAAACAGCTCATCAGCTTTGTGCTTCTCTTAGCTTCATCACAACACAATTCTGTGCTTGTTTTTTTCCTAGTTGGTGGGGTTTTTTTGGTCTTGGTGTTTAGTAACAGTGTGCACAGTTTAATGAATTATTAGTAAAATTCTTGATTATGCTGTTTAATAGAAGTACTTCTGTTAAGGCGTCCTCATTGTGGTCTCAGCTGTAACTACATCTGCATCAACTATGGGCCATGGATTAGAATTTCCAGGAAGGACACAAAGGGGGCAGAGATGTGGGAACAAGATGTACTCTTGCAGAATGCTTGACTATATGCTCTGATTTATTATTTAGCTGTGAGCTATGTTCAGTTCAGCAGGGGAGCTTTTCTTCCCGCAGTTCCATTGAGATCTCTGTGTGTCAAGTTACTCTTCTGCAGTGACTTGGGCATTGTTCCTACTTACGTGCTGCTACTGCTTCAACAATGTATTTGCAGTGGCCTCAATGCCTAGAAGAGACTGTTCTACATTTGTTTCTGTGCTCTCTGATACCTAGTGTGTGCTCACACAAATATTAAGCTGCTGATATTTTCTTCACTGACAAGCATTGGTCAGCTTGAAAGCTACAGAATTCCACTCTACTGTATAGAATTAAATTAGTGACAGTTGACAACTATAATTAGAAGCTCTTTTACCATGTCAGGGTAAACTCTTGTCCTTTCAAACGGCATCTAAAGTTTTCTGGTACATTTTTGATGTATTTCAGTAAAGGTGAGGCAGGTGAGTGGAGAAGGTAATAGATGTTGATGGAAGCAAGTTTTCATTTATTTCCTGTAAGAAGAGTACTTGCATGGAGCAATGATGTATATCAGCCTATACTAGAGGGATTTCTGCATCTATGCAAGTCTCCTATGTTATGAATGACAAAATTTGATAATAATTTTGCTAACTTTGTAAGGCACTTAATGCAAGGGAAAATGCTAGTAAATCAATATACTTAGAAATGCAAAGATTAAGTAGTTTTGAAATTAAATTCTTTTGATCTGGATTGAAAATCATACATCTACATAAAAGTGTGGCTCTGATATTTTCCCAAGCTATTTTTTTTTATCTGCAGTTGTAATGGCCACAATAAAAACGGAGCACTACAGTAAAAGACATTGAAAACTTTTGTGACGAGGAAATAAATTCCATTGGCGAGGGCTTGGCAACTGCTTAGAAACTGTCTATATCTGCCTTATCAGCCCCATGTGCAGTTTTGCCTGGAAGCATTTCACAGCAGCCCACATCATATTGAAGGTAGGGGACACAGATAACCTGACAGAGAGGAAGATTGCAGATACTTTTCAGTTTCTCACATTTTTCAAAATGACTGTTGATATGCCACTTGTGTCAGTACTTGTGCTCCTGCTGAACCATTGCTATGTTGTGGAGTGCAAGTGTGAGGTATCTGTTGCATCTGCAAGGCATTTTAGAGCAGCATGCAAGATTGTATAAATCCCAGACAAAGGACGTGCCAGTAACAAGTTCATTTTTACAGCACTGCCCATAAGCTATCCTTGAACTCACTTTTTTGCTATCTCTTAAATGATAAATAGAAAATGATTAAAAAGCATGTTGCATGATTCGTTTTGCTTACATTAAGTTTCAAAAGAGAAAGCTGTTAGTTTAAGCCAGGATTCTAAGCTAGGCTTCCTCTGTGCCTGTTGGAAAGTAGGCTCTGCCACAATGGAGTGGAGGATTCATTTTGCTTTCTTTCAGTCCCTTTGGTGCCATTCCCTCTTTTGCAGCAAAGGAAAATGTATGATCCTTTAAAATTTCTTCACAGCTTGGCTCCTTCTTGCTCATCTACCTTGTGAATTATTTTTTTAATGCCAGCTGTGATCTGCAACCCTCTTGCACCCCTTTCAAACCCTTACTCCCTTTGAAAAGTGCAAGCTCATATGTTCAAGTATAAATACAAATTCTTTCATTTATTTGATGGATTATCCAAATTGTCAAACATCTGCAACCCAACATTAGTTTTCATTTGCATCTTGATAGGTAATGGGCATCATTTACATCTGTATAACCTCCCTATGCTCAGTAGGTTTTCCAGAATTATATTTTACCCTATTAATTGAGAATGAAAGCTGTAAAGTCCTGCCCATCAGAGATCAGTTCTGTCACTGGCAGAACCAACGAAAGCATGCTCTTTTGTCCTCCCCTATTGACTATTAAAAATGGTGCCAATTTGAACAGATTTTTCATCTGTTATTGGGTAAACTTGAATGTGCTTCTCATGTGTAGGTCTGGGTCAAGGCACTTCTATCACAGCATCTTTGGACTTCTTGGGAGGTTTTTTGGTATGTATTTGGTATGTATTTATGTGATGTTAACTATTTGAGGTGAATTTAGAAGACTGCAAAAGGTAGCTCAGGTATCTTCTCTGTAAGCTGCCAAAATCATACAATATGTCATGGAATGGTCTGGGTTGGAAGGGACCTTAAAGATCATCTAGTTCCAAAATTCCTGCCATGAGCAGGGACACATTCCACTAGATCAAGTAATATGGATTTTATTTGGCAATCCCCTACACATTGTTTTCAAGAGGTTTTCATGGAAGAGAGTTCATCTTCAGAGGCTGAAAAGAAGGGCTAAAAGCCTTTTACCAAGATGAAACACTCACATATGCAAGAAGTTACAGAATGGGATTTTTAAAGCACTGAGACAGTTTGGCCCTGAGTGTCGTCCTTTTTAGTTGGAGGATGGAATCCAAACTCTTCTTACACTTGTGTATATCATCAGATGCTAATCTTCAGAATAAAATACCTTGGAAATCTGACCCAAGCTACTTTGCAGGAAGACGTTGTTGTCACAAAACAAGGAGAGCTTATTCCCATTTCAAAAATAATAATGGTTGGCTGCAATTTGCAATTGCATGTTAACGAGCTGCATGGAGCCACTGAATGTGTTGTAATTCACTGGTATTACCTGTGGCATGGGTTACTATTTGAGAGGCGGGGTTACCTTCTGATGAGGATTTTGGTTTTCAGTCCCTTCTGAAGCATGCAATCCACAATGTGGATGGTGCAGGGAAGCATCTTGCACAGATGTTCTGGTCTGAAAAGGCAGCAAACACACAGAGAAACACAAACAAGAAGTGTTCAGCAGGGATTCAGCTGTTTGAACTGGAATGGATGAAAACATCCATGGGGCAAACACAGTAACAACTGCTTCGTATTGAACAAAAGAAAAAAGAAAAAAAAAGTCTGTATCTGTCTGCTTTATAGGAAATTAGCTAATAGCAAATTTGTCTCTTTAAATGAACAATAGCTATGGCAGGGATGCAGGAAATCAGAGAAGGCTGCACAGCCATACACTAATTGATGTGCACCTCAGACCCTGAGGACTTGCTCCTGAGGCCATGTTTCTGGAAGCTGAAGCATGTATCCATGTTTATTGTTAGTGTCCTCAGATGAAGGTGGTATTTCAGTGAAAAAGAAGAAAAAAACAGTGTGTAAAGGACAGGCTTAGTAAGTAGCAAATGAGTTGTAAATTAGTTGACATTTTGATGTTTTTGCCCTTGTCCCTCCCAGCTAGCCAGGCTGTCACTGCTCTCTCCCTGTGCTGCCCTGCGAGCTGGACGTGCTGTGCTGTGGCACCTGTGGGTTGGTCAGGTTCCCCAATTTAAGGGACATCATGCCATCCTTATTTGGAGGGAGGGCAGGTAGGATTGATCTCCATGTTCAAAACCAGAGCACAGCAAATATTTCTAGCCGTTATTTCCCCTCATTGTTTTTCTCTATGTATTTATTTCTCTTGCTCTTTGGTTTTGGGGGAGGGGGGGGTTGGTTGTTTTTTTTCTACTCTGGTGGCTCTGACAACACTCACATGAATATTATCCAGCCTGAGGACTATATTTCTGTTCTACACCATTTGTATTTTTCAGATGGCTCAAAAATAACTTTAAAGAGTGGATAAGGGGAAAATGAGCTAATACTGTCGTTTGGATGTTTCTCTTTATTTTAGGGAACAGAGAGGAGAAATGGCATGTTCCCCTAAATGTGCATGTGAATTATATTTATATATATATATTTTTTTTTCTGTCTAGTATGAACTTATAAAATGACTTATTATTGAAGAGGGACAATACTTTTCACTCCTGTAAATGATTCTTCGGTTTCTGAATGCCCCTAATACCAATTGATTTAGAAAAAAAAATGTTATCACTGCAGCAATTCTGTTCACTTTTGACAATCTTATATAAAAATAAAAACCTTGAATGTTGTTTAATTGAAACAAAGATCTGGGTTCTGGGAATAAAACAAACCTTTACAACAGCAGAAGAGACCTTCAGATAATTTGTTTCCCTTCTGTTCCTGGAAGTCAAGGACCAGCATTATCATTAAAAGGATGAAGGGCATTCAGACAACTGAAAAAAACACTGAGATGCTAATTAAAGAAATTACAGAAAAGTATCATGCTGTGGTCTTTTGTTCTATAGAGAAATTCAACCCATAGTATTTTTTTTTTTTTAAGAAACAGTCACCGAAGAAATTTATTTTATTAACATGGAAGTTATGTAAATAGAGAATCCTGTGGCAGAATGGCAGTACACCTGACTCTTACACAACAGTGGTTTCATATATCAATCTCAAATTAAATATAAACAAAATTTGTCTCAAGGGTCTGAAAACTGCCAGAAAAGTAGAGAAAATGAGCAAAAGAGAAGCCAGAAACATGAACCGAAAACAAAGAAGAAACTACAAAAGAAGTAGTGGTGGATTTGGGTAGAAACAACAGTTAATTGGTGTGCAAGGAGAGCAAGATGAGACTTGAAACAGCAAAGATCAATCCAAAAAGATGAAAGAAAAAGAAGAAAACACATAGAATTGATTATTTTGTCCACGTTCATAGTTCTTCTGATCCTCATGTTCTGTCCTTTATAACTGATCAGTAAATTATTCTGTATTAACTTTTGATTGCAGGCTTAAAGGTTTTATGGTTAGGTTTGGGATCTTGAACTTGGAAAGAAAGCATACTTGGGGCTGTGTATTTAAACCTTAGTGAGATGGGCTTGGGATGGGTGAGGAAAGACTATGAAGTAATTTCTGTGTGGCATAGGGGAGGGTTGGTGGTGGCTTACCTGCAGATTAGCACTCAGGGGGTTTCTGAAGACTGCAGATCAGAGAATGCAGATCAGCAAACAGTTGAAAATCTGGCACTGAAAAACTGGCACCTGAATAAACTATGCTTTGCACACCAGAAAGACAGGGGACCCCATGACATGCTGGTTGACTTGACTGGTGTAGTCTTCATGGAGGAAGATGGATGATGGATCAAGGAATTACATGGTTTCTATTGGCATAGAGTACATACTCTCAATACTGGTGTTTCTTGGTTAGAAACTGAGGAATAAACTCAGTTTTATACCCTATAGGTTAAGGATTTTTTATTTATTTCACCATAATTTCATAAAACTAAACACTAAATCTGAGTATATTTCTAATACAGACCAAAATCTTAATCTGTCATGCAGAATAAGTGGCGTGGCAGTACTTGGTTGATGGAACTGCAAATCTCATTAACTTTAACACTGAGTGAGCCTTTAGCATGTTAATTAGTTTTTGATCCCTTTAACAACAGACATCAAACACCCAGAAAGCTCTTTCTTTCAGTAAACATATTTTGAAGAGGAGAGATATTTTGAAGAGGTAGGAACTGGTAAGAACTGGAAGTATTTTTGGCATCTATTAGGCTGGACTTTGATAGAGTCTTCTCTACTGCAGTTTAGATGAAGGCTGTGGTACCAGAGACCAAAATAGTGCTTTAAATCCTTTCT
Source organism: Acridotheres tristis (assembly GCA_037013685.1). Taxonomy (NCBI): domain Eukaryota; kingdom Metazoa; phylum Chordata; class Aves; order Passeriformes; family Sturnidae; genus Acridotheres; species Acridotheres tristis. The sequence goes on from CM072885.1 coordinate 9,448,947, forward strand.
TGGCTTATCTGGATTTTGTGATTTACTAAAAGGTAACTCATTTAAACCCGAGAAAGTCACTACTAGAAAAAGTAATAAAATATTAAACATCATAGTTTCTTATTGATTTCTGAAGCGAGGACTGATGCTGTAAAGCTTCAGTTCCTACAGATAAATGTTACTGTGATCTTATATTTCATAAGAGTAGGCATATTGGTCCCTCAAGGGAGGCTGTACTGTAAGGAAACATAATTACTCCAGCTCATTTCTTGCATTCATTTTTTTTTCTTTTGTTGGTTTTGTTTCGTTTCTGAATTAAGGGAAACAAAAAGTCCTGCTCAGTTCAGAGCTGAAGTTAAAAATCTGTCAGAAAATTTAAAAAACAGAAGCACAGAAATATGTTGGCAGTATTATGGAGATATAAATGATCAAAGTTAGTGGAAGTTCCAGAAGGGAGTTTATATATCCTATTTTAATGTCCATTTAATGCACACTTAGTGGGATTTTTGCTTCAGTGTTTTCCTTATGGTAAACTGAATGACCCTTTTTGATGTGGTCCAGGATTTAAAGTGCATATAGAGCCTTGTTTCTTAGGGAGATTAGCACTGTTTGCTTACACTTTCTTGTGAAGAAATTCTGGTTTCTGTTATATAGTTACCTACTTGTGAGCTAGTTGTATACACAAAATTTGCAAGCAGTAGAGAGAGACAGCCTTTTCTAGAGCATGATACGTTTGGTCCAATTTAGATACTTACTTACAGAGGAGATAGAGAAAGTCAGGACTGCCTTGAGTGTAGATTGATGGTGACATGAGTATCATCTTCTCTTTTTGTCTCCTCCCTTTATCCATTCTTTCCTCTCCTAGTAGACTGTAAATCAGGAAAACGGGGAGGTATTGATGGGACACTACTACAGCCCAAAAGTTCAGGAACTGATTCTAGTTTCTTCTTTTTTTTCTTTGTCCACGTAGAGGTGAGGTTATAGGAACAACAGATGAGCCAGCAGGTAAGCCTAAGTGTCATTTCATACTAAAACTCCTCTACAGGAGTTTATGGGGAAAGAGATTGATCAGGCATTGAAAGTCATATTTTAATTATTTTAGGACTGTGGGAACTTGCCTTGTCTGTTTGCTACTGGTTTTTAATGCTATGGATACTGCTTTATCAAGGGTGAAATATGAGGTGTCGGAGTTGGGGTCTTGGCAAAGGAACACTAACAAAAATGTGAATGATTTGTTTAGACTGTGCTGTTCTGGGCATGTTGTAAACCCACAAACATGAATTGGTTTGGTCCTCGTGTGGTCTGATTAGATGCCATTATGAATAAATTCCAGGGGTTTTTTTGTTGTTTTGTTTTGTTGGTTTTTTGTTTGTTTGTTTTTTAGGGCAAGCCCTATTTTATCATAGGAGCATAGAAGCATAGAATAATTTGGGTTGGAAGAGACCTTTAAAGGTCAACCAGTCCAAGCCCTCTGCAATGGGCAGAGATATCTTCAAGTAGATCAGGTTGCTCAGAGCCCTGTCCAACCTGACCTTAAAGATCCTAGGGTTAGGCTACCCACCACATCTGGGCAACCTGTGCTGTGTTTTACTGCCATGATTTTGAAAGTTTTCTGTCTTACATCTAGTCTAAATCTCTCTATTAGTTTTAGACCGTTAATCTTTGTGTCTTATTGCAACACATCCTGCTATCAACATTCCCTCCATCTTCAATTACTGTTTTTCCATGTTTAAGTACTGAAAGATCACATTATGATGTCCCCAGAGTCTTCTCTTCTCCAGGCTGAACAACCACAACCCTCTCAGCCTTTCCTCATAGGAGAGGTTCTTCAGCCCTCTGATCATTTTCATGGCACTCCTCTGGACCCACTCCAACTGGTCCACGTAATTCTTATCTTGTGGGCTGCACATCTGGACACAGCACTTTGGGTGGAGTCTCTCCCAAGTGGAGTCGAGGGGAAGAATCACCTCCTTTGAATGCTGGACACACTGCTTTTACCTTCTCTTACTCTACTCTAAAAAATACCATAATAGTGTACCATGGTATGGCAGTAGGGTTCAAAACATTTTCTGTTGAAGGAAGTAGCTCTTTTTCAGTAGTCTCTAAACCAGTGTTTCTGTTCTCAAAGTGAAAGACCCATAAACCTGATGCAGTTCATTTCCCATCATAAGACAGAGAATATACTCTTGTGTCTTCCTGAAATTTGTATTGCAATTTTTTATTAACAAGGATAATCTGGAGACTTTACATTTACAGTTCCCACTGCTGATGGTAAGAACAGTCCAGTGGGTCTGGAGCAATAAAGGTTCCTATAGCATTATGAGAAAATAGTCTTGGACATTTAGCTGTACATTGAAACAGTGAGTAGAGTAGAACTGATTAAATAAGTGAAATACGTGTACAGAGCTGGAGTCACAGAAAAGCATTAAACTTCAGTCCTGAGCAAACGTCATTACATGCTGTGTTTTTATGGGAGTCAGCCCTGATGAGATATTCCCCTTGCTGTCTGTGACTTGTCATTTTGTGCCATTGAGAATCTTTGTCCTTTCATCAATTAAATAGACTGAAGTGTTGCCTTTGGAAGATAATTACAGGTTCTCAACAAAAATGGCAGAATTAAACCCTGCTAGATGGTATTTGTCTTGCTGGAGAGAGCACAAAAAACAAACAGAGGCCATGGTATTCTCTGCACAAGGGCCCCTTCCTGGGATAATGATACAGCTCTGTGTAGGAATGATGGATCTGGTTAGGAAGCTGGTGTGAGATCTGCATTTTTACCTTATGTGACTGGCTGTGTGAGCCTTTCCATGGAGCTGCAGGGTTGAAAAGGAAATGCTGAACAACAGGCAGCCTGTACCAGCTCCTCTTTTGGGGGGGGGGATCTTTGCATTCCAAAAAACTCTGATTAAAAGGGATTTGTTGGCTTGGAGATATTCTGGGAAGTATCCAAAAGTGTTACATTCTCCACTAGTCTTTCAGAAAGCTGCTCTGAGAGATACAAGTCTCTTGCTGGAGGTCCTTTGTAAATTCTCATGTTTAATTAACGTGGTGAGGTTTACATTGCCTCTTAATTGGTCTTGCCATTGAGAGCTGTCTGCTTGGTGGCTAGAGCAGAGTGCAGTGCTTGTGTCTGAGTACATGACTTTGTTAAAGCCTGATTTGTTATTGTTAGCTTGATCACACTGCAGGGATGCAGTTACTGAGCCAAATCTTCCGCTGATGAATATCAGGATAAGTTCAAATGAAATTAGTGGAACTTTCTGGACTTGACCCATAAATTGCAGGGGATATTAAAGTCCATGTGCAGAGGACTTACTACTTTCAAAGTTGCATGTATTTAATATTACTGCTTTAGGAATTGGATCCTGAAATCAATAAAGCTGCAAATACTCTATTTTTTTTTAAATTTAAGAGTAAACTTCATTTTATGTTTTCAGTATTTCTTACAATTTTCTGAGTAGACAATACAGAATACTGTTGAAAATCTGTCGTTGCCCCAAATTCAGAGAGGTAGAAAAATTGTCAAGCTGCAAGTGCACAGCTTTCATTCTGTAAAATTCTCTTTAGGATTGAGCATTTTTCTACAGATTATTATATATCAGTAATTTACCAACTCTGTTTACTTTCAGAAAGCATACATGAATTTAATACAAAAAAGGAATGAATCAGTACAGAAATTTTGAGTGCACAAATAGAGAATTTGACAACCACTGATTACCTTTTTTTTTCCCCCAAAGAATCTGTTACAATGCAGGAAGGACAAGAAAAAACAAAAACAAAAACAACCCAAAACAAAACAAAAAAAACCCAAAAACAAACCAAGAAATGAAATCAAAAGAATCACTGCCAGGATGAGTTGGTTGCACATTTCTGGTGTGAATGCTGGTGAAGGACTTCTCAGTCCTGGAGAGACAGACAAGAAGTTCCCTTTGTGAGAGAACGTGAAATGGCAGTAAAATCAGAAGCAATCTTATTAGTTCGACAAGTTGTCAATTTTCACAGACTCTTTTCAGGCAGAGAGCACTGATGGGTTTTGTTTGTGGAAGACAGATGTTCTATTTACAGTCTGTACACAAGGTTATAAAAGTTCCCTGTCTTGCCAACCTGTGTTTAAGCAAATCCAGAGAGATAATAATGTGTTGCTGCTGATTCTTTTGCACAAGTGGGAAGGCACAAGAAAGGGGAATCTAATAACAATTGCAAAGGCCTTTGTGCTAAGTATCTGTGTTTGTGCTACAGAAACTTTGGCTTCTCTTGTTTATTTTGTGATGTTACCTATCTGCTAATGCTTATTTTGAAGGAAGTGTGATAAAAATATTCATTATGGACAGCTATATGGGAGTATGTGTCAGGAGAAGACTGGGCAGTAAGAACAATCTCTGCCCTAATCTTCTCATGAATTATTTAGCAAGGTTTTTCAAATGACAAGATGTCAGGTCAACCGAAATAACAAAAGTGCATATGACAAGAGAAGGGGAGAGAAGAGGCAGCATTTAGAGCCAGACAGGGCTAATTGGTTTGAAATGGCAATGGAATATTTGTATTCAGTGAAGAATCAATGCCATTGCAGATCCATACCTAATGCTACCTCAACTTGACCCTCAAATCTAATGACATTAAAATTTTTTTGTTGAATTCATTCATGATCCTCAAGCATTAGGATCTATTACTGTAGATTTACGTTTTGGTTGGAGTCGAAACAACAAGGAATAAATGATCCTGGCTCTCATCTGGGTGCACACTGCACCTCCCAAGAGCAGCTGTTTTGCAAGATGCACATCTCAGGTTTTCAGAACTTTGGCATAAAGATATGATTGTATGCAGTAATTGCTGTTTGGGGCTGAAAAGTTAATATTAAATGAGTTCTTAAATTAGCAAAAAGATGCAGATTCCTTAATTTGGTACTAACTTAAGCTTCTTGTGAGAAAAGATGAATAGACACCAAAGCTCTGCTCCAAGCAATGTGGAAAAAAACCTTTCAGAATTGAAGAATAAAATTAATTGGAAATCACTGGACATATGACAGGTCATCTGATTTTAATTCAGGCCTTTTCATCTCTTGCCTCTTGTGTAGCTTCTCTAGTCTTCAGACCATCACATCAGCTCAAGGACACAGCAGGTAGATAGAAAAGACGACTGAAAAGTTGCAGACACAATGCTCTGCTATTGTAATTCCTATGAGGCTGAAGGAATCCAACAAAAGGAAGAATAGAAGCCAAATCTGTAGGGTTTATTTCATCACAGCAGAAGAATGAAATGGAAGGAGAAAAAGGTCCAACACCAAATTATCAAAGACCTTCACATTACATTAGCACATGGCACTGTACTCCTGAAAATAGCAAAGGCAGTTTGGGGGACATTTTTTGGTAAATTTCTCAACAGTACTTAAATCCTGTTTGTCAGAAGCAGTTTGAGAAGCTTAGGTTTGTCAACTGGCTATGTGACTTCAGACTCTAGTGAAAAAAAGTAATGCAGAGTCTGCAAATTTTATTCTGTCTTGAAAAAAATTGTGTTTAGTAAAATCACACTAAAAAGCCAGTTTTTTGCCATATTGATTAAGCCCATCTTCTTTTAGAATATAAAAAAAGAATCTTCTTCACACAGATTTAGATCAAATATGCACCCTAAAATCTCTGTTGCTGAGTTAAATTGGGCTGTCTCATATGCAAAGCATTCAGTGGGAATGTGGATCCTGTGGCCTTTCCTACAGGCATGATTTTAATAGTCAAAATAAATTCTTTCTCTTTGATTAACTTACTTAGAAATTCTGACTGATCATTTAGGAGTTTAGGAAGAAGTAATTTAGCAGTCAGCAGTAGCTCTTAATTAATTCTGCACCAGTGTCTGCCGATTTATATTGCTAACAAAATGTAAAAATTGTTTCTCAATATCTGCTTTGACACATTAATTACATGTTGGCTTCTTCTGGGTTTTTGTTTGTTTATCTTGAGCTTTTTTGAAAGCTATTGATTCATTGATCATGACCGCAGTAGCATTTAAGGTGAGCAAACAATCCTGTCTTTAAGCATCAGCTTCCATCTGTGCCTTGCCGTATAAATTTTTTCTTTATCCCAGGCACTCTCTTAAACCAGTTCTCTTGGTTCTCTGGAAATCACTCACAGATTTCACTCCCCACGTTAGCTACTTCACTTCACACAAATCCTTGCTCACAGCAGATTAGTGAAACTTGTGAATCTTGAACTCACCTTAGGGCTCTATAGGGAAATGTGTTACTTTAGGTGGAATGCCTTTTGCCTAATTACTGCCAGATATAATTGGCACTTACCTTGCTCTGCTTGTCCTTATTTATTTTTTCTCTCTCCCCCTTAACCTGCCTCCTCATTATGTTTCTGTTTCTCAGCATAGAAAATCCTGCCTTTCCCTATTATGCTGCTTATCCTAGCCTGAGTCCTCCTGATCAGAAGGAATCTCCAGAGGTTTCCCTCCATCTGCCTCCATCAACAGTTCCAAATCTTCCGTCTGGCTTATCTTCTTATCTTTTCCCTTTTTTTCCTAGACGTCTGTTCCCCTATTTCTTCTTCTAGAGATTTCCATCCTTTGTACTCACACAGTCTGAATCAGCACTCCCATGGCACTGTTGCCCCTTCAGTCCTACTTTTTTCTCTGTTCCACTCCCAGGTGGCAGCTCAAGAGTGAGAATGTTACGTATTTCTCTAAACTACGTATTTCTCTAAATGCTGCTTTGAAACACAGACCTCATTGACTCCTTTCCCTGGGGGTGAATAATTCAGATTAAATATTTCTGCCATATGCCAGCAGATCTATGTTGCAGTGACTATCAAATCAGAGACATGTTAGTAGGAAGGGACCTCTGGAAGTCATCTAATCCAGGCTCCTGCTCAAAGTAGGGTTGTGGCCACTATTATAAACAGATCAGCCATGTCTCAAAAACCTCCAAGGATGGAGATCCAGTAGCTTCTTTGAGTGGCTTGATTTAGAGCTGCACTACTCTCTTAATGACGTGCCTCTCCCTAATGTTTATCTTGAATTTACTGAGCTGCAGTTTGTGTTCACTGGCCCCTGCTGTATTGTCTGCCAATATGACAAATGGTTGTAGGATTTTACTAGACTACTCAGCCTCTCCTTTGCTGGACTGGAAAACCTCGCTCTCTCCTTTTAGGTCATGTGCTCTGGGCCTATGACCATCCTGGTAGCCCTTTTTTGAACACTTTCTAATTAGAAACTACATCCCTATTGGACTGTGGATGGACACAGCATTTCAGAGCAGAGCAGAATAAAAGCTTCCTTACATCCACTATCCACATTGCTCCTGGTGCACTTGTCAGCCAGGCTGCTTTCCATGCAATGAGAGACAAGTGCTGGTGCATTTTTGGTGTGTCCTCTGGCCCAAGCCCTTTCTTCCAGGGTGCTCATAGATAGTACCTTCCCACCTGGTGCTGCTGCATAGTGCCATCCCATTTTAGGTACAAACCTTTGACATTCTCCTTGTTGATCCAGAGGAAGTTTCTTTTGATTCAGTTCTCAAGTTTCTTTTGATTCAGTTCTCAAGTTTCTTTGGTTTGAAGCTCTATCATTCAGCATGTCAGCCATTCTGCCTAATATAGTGTCACCTTTGGATTTGCTGAGGATGTACTCTGTCTCATCATCCAGGCTGTCAGTGAAGGTATTGAACAACATTGTTCTCACTATGCACCACTTATGTGCTCTGCTTGTTACCAGCCATCAGTTAGGTGGCAAACATTAATTCTTGACTTTCAGCATGGAAGCCCCTCTCTTTGCTACCCAGCAATACAATACAGATGTGCTTCTCTTCTTCATGCTCGTTTTCTGTTTTTAGGAAGGAAAAAGTTCAAAATCCCCATGGAGAAGAGAAATGCAAGGAAGTTTTGAAGAGAAACTGGACAGAAAGAAAACAGAGTCCCAAATCTTGTCTTTCAGCCTATAATAAGAAGAGCAAAGAGTGGACAATTCTTTTTTCCCCCAAGGAGCTTGTAACTACAAAGTTTTGTTGTTTTGTTGGTTTTTCCATTGTTCTAGAGACATTTTTCAAGGAAACATAGGCTTCATTTCCACAGCAGATCAAGCTGTTATTAGCCCAAAGCACTGTAAAAAATCTTGCTCAGTATCAATTGGTTTTTTTTGACAGAATAATAAAGTAAATAAAACCCTTAAAGAGGCATGCCTTAGGTTTCAATAGATATGTTGGAATTCACAGAGAATTCAATATGAATTATTTCATGATCACTAATTTATAATTTTTGGTTATATCAGTGATTCAAGTAACAACCTTTGTAAGAAAAGGACTCTGCCTTCTTTCCCTGTTCTTGGAAAAGCAGACTAGAATAGTATTAATTTTTTATATGCCTGCATCCAAATGATTCTCCGCTTTTGGTTTTAGTTCTTAAGCTTTAGGGTCCAATACCTTTCTCTTGTGCATTCATCAAGAATGTAATTTCCTTGTTCACATTCCATTCTTTCTTGCAATTAATGAAAATTTCAGCCCTTGACTTTTTTCATGAGATACATGTATTGTGAATTGTTTAATGCCTTTTAAGTCCTTTCATGAAGTTGAGTCGTTCCTTATGCCACACTCCTCAGGTGTAAAGGGGTTATGCTGCTGTGCCAGGCTGCTCATTTTGGGGAGCACATTAGATCAAATTCCTAAGTGACTTTTTGGTGTCTCTGTCATGAAGGGTTTGATGTGAAGGGAATTATTCTTGTTTCATAGTGATCTGTCATCTCACAGGATTGTGATGTGACAACCTTCCACAGAGAATGTGAACCACTATATTTCTAGGATCTCATTGCACAAGATATTATCTCACACTTAAAATAAAGCTACAGTAATACAGTAAAATGGGATCCTCTTGCTGATGTAGTGTCAATCAATTTTGCTAAGCTCCAGTGCTTGTTTACTCTTCCATTTGTAAGCTAATACCCAGCAGACTTTGTTACTTGAATTATTGATAAAGCATTTTGTTCCATGTAGGAATGCAAACCCAGTTTTGAGTTGCAAAGGTAAGCGAATACCTGGTACTCATTCTCAAGGTGTTGCTGTTACTGTGTAGCTTGGAACTTAATCACAAAATACAATTGCTTTCACTTCAGTTTTGCAAAAAAAATTATTAATGAATGAGATAATTAAATATTAATTTAACGGAAACTTTTATTTTGCACCTTACTCCAAAGCCTTTCTGTCAATGGTTTTCCACAGCTATCCATGCTGCAGAAAGGAGCAATTACAGTTTTCAAGATTAAAAGTGGAAAATCTTACAAACTCTACTTTGTAAATTCAGCCTAAATAGTCCTTTTTGTTTAAGTACAGAATTGAATTTATCATTGCTGCCAAACAGCAAATTAAAAAAAAAAAATTGATTTCACCCTGAAAAGGCAAAACTCAGTGGTTTTGAGTCTAAATCAGTCCTTTACGATGGCATGGTCCCAGCCAGAATCATAGCAGAAGCTTTAGGGTTTCCCTTAACATTTCCCAAATGAACTTCACAGCCAGAGGCCAAGAGTGTCCTGTGCAATATGTCCCAGCTGCAGGCTATGCTGCAGAATTATGCAGAAAGGATAAATATGAGTCTCAAGCTAGAGCTTCTGGAACTGAATTAAAGTGAATGAGAAATAAAAAAAAAAACAAACTGAATTTGCTTTTACATATAATTCAAATATAATTACTGCAGCTATTTTACAGGAAGTAGTTCTAGTGAAATCATTTTCAAATTTGTCACTTTTTTGTACGTGGTCTGTATTTTCTTCAGAATATGTATATTTGTCATTCCCAATTGAAATGGGGACTATGTGAGTTTATGAGAATAAGGTCTGGCAAGGTATTTGTTTACTGAAGCACTAGATCAAAGAAAAGAGGGTGGTATAAATCTGTCATTACATTTCTTTTTCTAAAATACACTGAGGCCCTTAACCTTGTAGGTGAGCTCAGGGATCTGTTCATGCAGATCTTTCCAGTGCATTCTCTTCCAGTGAAGCACATGGCAAGGACAGTGCACTGTGTGTGTCAGGACTGCGCCCTGCCCAGCGCTGCAGCCACTCCTGATGCCAGAGGCTGCAGCAGAAGGATTAATGTTCCCAGATTGCTGTTGTGAGGCAATGACTGCTCTGCCCGGGGAGGATGGGTGAGAGCAGAAAGCAGGAGACAGTTTTATGAGGCTCTGGTCACTGTGTGAGATCTGAAATGTCAGAAAACGTGAAGGCCGTCCTAGGTGGCGAAGGCAGGCAGCCGTGCACTTGTTTTACTCAGCCTTTCTTCTTGTGTCTGAGCTGTTTAGACAACAATTATAAAATGGGGGGAAAGGAGACTTATTTTTCTTCTAAGTCCTTATGCCTGGTGAACTTGTCAGATGGGGCTCTGACTGATGCACAGGATTCACCCAGATGGGGAATATGGATGTGGATTTCAGATGAAGTCTTTCAGTCATTTCCCTGGTTTAGAAGATATGTGTACAATTCCAAATATATTTTTTTGGCTTAGGCACATGAAAAGTTCCACAGAATTATTTTCTTTCCGCCAAATTAGAATAGCTTTCTAGTGAGTACACATACCTTTTTTCCTTTTTCTTCAGTCTGCATGTTCGCCTAAAACCAGAGTTGATGCACCAATTACTGAGCAGCTATCCCTGTGTCAACCACTCTGACAACCTGTGCTGGAACTTTCCAGAATTCACAGTCAGTAACCTGTGAACAGAGTTTGCAGAGGCAAAATCCCTCTGAAGTGTGAGTCCTGTGAGAACACCAGCTCTGGTACAAGCCCCACCTCTGAGACTCGTAGGTCAGGAACAGCTGCCACAAAACTCCCTTCTTATATTAACTTATACACATTTTATTATGTTTTGCCCTCATAATCATCCTGCCACTCTACATGTAATACTCAGTATTGAACGAGGACTGAAGTGTCTGGTCGTTGTGTTTTGGCTGTGCTTTTCCCTTCTGGGGCTGTTATCATTTCAGGAGGACCAAGAAATTCAAATAACCATTTCAAGAGGGTTCTTGTTTAAATGCTTTTATTTTACGTTTTGCATATTTTACATTAAAAATTCATTAGAAAAAATTTAAATCATCTGCTTAATTCTGCCTTTTCTGTCTGATTTTGATGTATTTTATCTTACTTCCATTTTTTCAATATGTTTATTAGCAAAAACCTCAGTTATTTTTTTGGCAAACATTCTAGGTAAATACTGACATCATTTAAAATGTTTGCATTACAGTGAGATACGGTCTGAGTAACATTTTTGCCTTCTAGCTTTTTTGAAACCAGGGAGCCTTGATGAGGGATAGCAGTAGCCAAGTGGGTTTGTAGCAGGTGATTTCTTGGTTTTCAGTGGTTTTTGCTGTGGTTTTCAGTGTGATTATGTGGTGGGTAAACCCAGGGAGACTGAGGAGGTTTTCACCAGGAATCAGTGTGTTCTCACCAGTGGGAGGAATATACTCATTCCCAGGCTTATATTGTATAAGGATAATTGCTTTAAAAGACGCACAAAGTAATAAATAAATCAAATGATAAAAAAAAATTGAAAAAAACATGTTAACCATGCCTACTTTAATTCTCTCTGGATGGATGCTAAGTGTAATGTAACTTACCCACTTTAAAAGTACCCTGGAGTCAAGTTTCCTTTCTGTGTCTGTGTAAACAAGCTCTAGATCTGTCTTTACAGATTTTGGTTTCACGTGAAGTGAACGAGATTTTTCTGGGGAGAGAGAGGACTTGATTTAGACACATGCCTGCAGGGTGCTGCACTCTCCAGCACCATCTGAAAAGTTAAAAACTTAAAGTTTTTGCCATTTAAAGCTGATATTTTTTGAACAGATGGTGAGACTTCAGCCCTGGGTAAACCTGACCCATGTGGAAAATCAAAAATTCAAATGCTGGATCTGAAGCTTGCTAAGAAAGTTCACATGCACAAAGGAGGACGCACATGGAGTTCACCATATTCGCCTTAAATGACGTATACAACAGTCTTGGTTGTTCTCATATTTTAATAATGAGATGAGGGGAACTTTTTCAGGAACATGATCTTCCAGACACCTGGTATTTACATTCTGGTTTAACCACTGAGCTTTGTAGCAAGCTCTTCCAGAGTGCAAAGTTTCTATTTATCTTTGCAGCAATAAAGGTTTAATGTTTGTAATGAACTTTCAGGACTGACTGACTGAGACAGCTCACAAAACCACAGTGTTTATTTGCTGGCCTTTATTGGAAAAAAAAAAAAATTATTGTGTTGAGTCAAATCTACAAATGCAGATTAAAAAACATCTATTCTCATCCATGAGGATTTTTTTGTGAGTTTTCCTGGTGTTTTTGTTGTTGTCTTTGGGTTTATTTTGGTTTGGGTTCAGGTTTTTTTTTTGTTTTGTTGGTTTTTTTGTTTTGTTTCTGTTTTGTTTTTGTTTTGTTTTGGGGTTTTTTGGGTTGTTTTTGGGGTTTTTTTTGTTTTGTTTTTTTGGTTTTTTTTTTTAATTTATTTTGCGGAGTCTTTTTTTGTTTGGATGATTTTTGGTTTTGGGTTTGTTTTTTTGTTGTTGTTGTTGTTTTGTTTTGTTTTTTTAATCAACAGAAATGGAGAGATTGAAGATTTGAAGTTTATGCAGAACATATTAGCTCCTTTGCTGTTCAGAACAGATCTTTCTGTTAGTGTAAGTGTAATCTTGTGTAGAAGCTACCAGACAGTGGAAGAACAATATTAGAAAAATGAGCTGCCTCCAGTGGCATGCAGTTCCATTTGAAATTTAGAATTAAGAAGGTTTGTTTTTGTTTTTGGTTTTTTTTTTAAGGAGTGGGTTTTGCCAAGTCTTAAAACGATGTGAGATTTGTGCAAACTTGGAATTACATATATTCATTGGTTTGGGGCATTACCAGTGCACAAAACATGGAAAACACTACTTGAGCTAGTGGGAATGCTCTCGTTTTTAGTTAATTCATCAAGAATACAGCACTGAGTGGTTAGGAGTATTTAGTATGTGCCTCTGTGATAAATCTAGCCCAGCAGAAACCATCTGACACACATGGTATTTATAGCCATGGCTTTAACATAGTGTATGGAATTTTTTTAATGAATGTTTATTTAAAAATTTTGCAGCTTTTTTCTTTCTGTTGGCTTTCACTTGGGTCTTGGACTTGAAAAGAATCAAGTTTGCTTTATGCTAATTTTATGCTTATGAACAGTCCTAACAAATTCTGTGTGGAACTGTAACAACATACAAAAAATGGAAGCATGTGTTTATACATGAACTTTTGTTGGATGGGGACCTGCGTGAGAAAATGGAACAACAGCCTCATATTTAGAGCTTTAGTCTCAGACATAGGGAATGCTGGTTGAAGATTTTGCTTTACTGCAGATTTCTTGTGTGGTTTCAATCCAACTATTTTCAGGATTGTCTTCGCAGCTGTTTCTCAAAATTAGTCACATGTACTTCCCTCTTCAGAAGAGAGTAGGTATTCCCAGGTATTTTTATAGAGGAAACATGGATAACTAGTTCAGGCAAGATATCTAATATTTTAGTAGTTGGAGTTAGATACCTCATCATGATATCTATCTTCTGCCTGATTGATTGTAGCTGTGCAGGATGTGTAGACAAATGAAGTCTTAGAACACATCCTCTCTTTCATGTTCTTTGTTTTCAGAAGTGTTCACAGGTGGGATGCTGGGACAACCTTTATGGTGCACATGTAACTCCAGTGCACTGAGCCTTGTCTGGCTTCTCCTCACCTTCTCACTAATGCCATGGGATGCAGCAATATCACATTGCAGTATCAGGTGCTCCAGGGAAATGTGATTTAAAGGTTGTCTCAGGCTGACTTTCTACTCTTAAAGACGTTTCTGGGACAAGCCAGGTCAAGCGTGTCTAGAAATTTTAATTCTGCATTAATTGTTCTCTGGAGAGTAAATACTCTTCTATGTTTCTTTGCAAAGATTTGGGGAAGATGAGTGCATTCAGCATTGTCCCAAGGCACACACCTTGCCTGGGCATGGGTGCATGATGTGACACTCCTCGCCTGCTGTATCCTGTTCCTTTCCTAGGAGTCTGCAGGTGATGAAATGGCAACATAGGTGTAGATCTGGCTCCAGGACAGGTTGGGACATGGACCAAAGCATTTGTAAGTGTTCCTTGCCAGCAGCTTAGCTGCAGCTTTAATTACTATGATGACTGGCCATATGTGTCACAAAATTCAGCAAAACTAAAGATGACCAACCTGTGCATTTTTTTAGCCTTTGTTTATTTCTATAGTGTTTGGCTGTAAAACAAACTGGAGAAGTCAAAATATATGGTCTCAGATAAACTGTGTTTCCTAAATAAAATGCACTGCCTTCTGTAACATAGGGCATTCCCATGACCTTCTGATTACTAAATAATTAATAAAATTGCAGCCACTTATCATTGTCTTCTATGAAATACCATTGCAGCAACTTTGACACGATGAAGTTTGTCCTGTTTTACAGTGTTGGCTGAATTCTCAAACCTGAATTCTAAAATTAGAATCATGGAAGTCCACTAGCTCTGTATATGGTAGCAATGTACAATACTGTTTCGGGAAGGAACCAAGGCAAACTAAATAGGTGCCATTCAAAGTAAATCTTGTTGATTTTGGACAAAAGCCACAGTGAGTTTGGATTACTCGTTATTTTTTTAAGGCAGTTTCAGAAAAATGCATTAATATGCACAATATAAATCCAACCCCACAGGTCACAGAAAGTTTGCAATTTGCATGTGTTTTAGGAATACTGTTAAAGATGGGAGAGGAGGAGGGGTAGGAAGTGTCAGTAGGAGAAATAGTGCTATAGTGCTAATGAGCAGATGCTCTGCTATGTATTGAGAGACCTCCTTGCAATTAAAAAATAGTTATAGGTAGGAGGAGATCTTTCAGCTGTCTGTGTGCTGTCAGTTGTACCTTGACCAGCTTTTTGTATGTCAAATGCGTTTTGATTGAAGCAAGAAAAGAGTTTTAGCAGCAATGTTTTCTGCAGTGCAAAAGTGAGACTGGGGTGCAAAGGGAACTTTAGAACTCTGTGAGGAGAAGGCAGGTGTCATTCATGTGCTGCTAATGGTTTCCTCCCAAAGTCCTGACCAGTCTGTGCCTAGGGGAAGATGAGTATTTCCTGGAGGAGGGCAGAGGGGCACCTCCAACAATGAGTTGTAGGGGAAAACAGAGTAGCCAATATTGAATTTCCTAGTCCCTGTCAAAGAGTTCAAAGAGGAGAAATAAGGAGCAAGAATCAAGAGTTCTTCTTTGTCTGGTTTACTCCATTCCAGTGTGGTCATGGCAACGTGCAAGGACAGGGGGCTGGCCCCACCAGCATAGAGGGGTCAGCCTGCTCCATTCACCCAGAGCAGGAGCATGTCTCAAGCACGTGTGTACTTTGTGGAGCAGGGAAAGTAAGGGGAAAAGAAGCAGATTCCAGAATTATTGTTTCAAAATCCCAACTTTTTATGTAATCCTGTCATTTTTATTAGAGAATCACTTCGAGGTTTAGGCAGGAAGTGCATTTTGTAGAGCCAGAATAAGTAAGAGTAGCTCAGTTGCTGCAGGCATTGTTTGATCCAACATGCACTCTTTTCCCCTCTCTTTTCCCTACTTTTCTACCTTTCTTTTTTCTTCTCCAGGTTAGGGGGCTTATAGCATAATTAGAAATTGAATTATTTATGAAGACTTATTAAAATGGGTGGCTTGCAGATTAATCAAAGACAGGAGACACATGATATGAAACTGCCTTTTCCTCTGCTGCTTTCACTCATAATGGCTGCAGGGAAGCCTATATAAAGCATCCCTAGTTCTGTGACAGAAAATTGAATGCTCTGCAATATTACCTTGTGTGTGTGTAAATATCTGTCTGAGTGTTGGGGGAAAATTGAAAATATGGGGGAGATTAGCCAAGAAAAGGGTATTTTGAGGCGACAAAGGGAAGGGGTAGGTCATGACTCATTATGCAGCTTTGGAAACCAGAAAATGTAATTTCTCTGCCAACCAGAGGAGTTTATGAGCTTAATGAAATTTAAAATCAGTGGGAGCTCATTGAATAGCAGTAAGACTTATAGTATTCTACTAATGTTATGAGGAGTATATCTAAAAATAACATAGGAGGCTTTTATCTATTTCCTGCTGTAATACTAAGGGCATATCTCCGAGTAGATAAGATCTCACCCTCTAATAAATGTGATTCAAGGCAAACCAAGTTGCGTCTTTTAACTGCCCTCCTATTTTTGTCTTTATAAAAGTTACTTATCCGAAGGTGTTCTGAGAAATACACATTGATGCCATTGAAATAGTCTGTTTAAAGCTGGCTTCTTGCTTGTTTCTGGGAGCAATTTGGCTGTTGCTGTTAGTCCTTCCAAAGCTTGTTCTTTAAGGTGTAAGAAATCATGGGGATTTTTACCACAATTGCTGGTGAATTCAGATCATTTAAATTAGTGAAGCTAAGTGGTCCCTACCTTTTACTAGAGGTGCTGTGGCTTTACTGGATTTGGGTATATGGTGAAAGGATGAAAAGGGAGCAAGAATAAACTTTTTCTCCTAATTTCTGGAGTAAATAGCTTTCTTTTTTTCTTTTTTAATTTTTTTGTGCATTTTCATACTATGAGCCTGTTGAAGGAGGGTTAACAACAAAACCAACAACAACAGCAACAACAACTATACTTAAAAAAGGGCATAAGGAGGAGCTGAGGTCCTTTCCATGAGGTTCTCCCTCTTGCTCAGATTGTATATAGTAAGTTTGGTCATTGTGGCAAATATAATAATTACAGTCCATCCCCTGTGGAAACAAATACACCTGCAACATTGGTGTTTGGAGTCAGCATGAGAATGGACCATACATGAGATAATCTAGAAGGGATGTAATTCAATGAATACCTTGCTTCAGTGCTTCTAGTTCATGTGTCCTTCATTTCTCTTTGAATGTGCACGGATCCATATGCATGTGTAGGCTGGCCAGAAGGTACAGAAAGACCTGTATTTCTTTAATCAGTTTTTAAATTCCTCATTGAGCCATTATTGATACAAGCTGTAAACCTCTAACATCCATTTCAAGTGTTCTTCTGTCACTATACTGGCAGAAGTTTATGAATGTACATGAAGAAACTCCAGCATGGGGCTTTAAGCCCATGCTAGCTGAGAGGTAGTATTATTTTGTGCAATAAGAATCGAGATCCACCATCAAATTAATACAAATTGTTGGAATTCAAGATTAGGATGCACAAGTGAAATAATTTCTTTTCTTTGATGGTCTTTTCTTGCATGCTCATAGTTTGCAATGATTTACAGTCAATGCTCCCAGGGTAATTACTGTTTTAGTCTATATTAATGAATAATTGCCACAGTGAACTAAAAGGTCACTTCCTTTTCAGGTGGTGTAGTATTCATTTTCATCAGTGAGATGTTCCCATAGTATTCACAAGCTGTTACTATTTGCAGCTAATCAACATTTTCAAGAAACACTTGTGCTTTGGAGTCCTTATGATCTTTGGGTGTCTCACATGCAACAGCATTAAAGAAACTTGCTTTTCAGAAAGAGTTGAACTTTCCTGACAGCCACATACATGCACAAGGTGTACCACTTTTGTTATCCCTAAACCAGGGTTCTGTGAATAACCACTTTAAAATGCAAAACCAAATAAACCAACGAGAGCCTTTTCTATTTACATGTAATTTGGCTAGCACAGAGTAATCTTCTGGGGTCAGTAATATCCGTTTAATGTATTAATGTTGTGTAAATATAATAATTTCTCTCTGTAAAGATACTGGGCCATGTTACAAGTAGGCAGGGTGTTTGTTTTGCACCTTTCTTCATAGTTTTTTTCCCACAAGATTTTGCATTTATGCTCTTGAAATGGCTAGTAAAATTTGCAGTCCCTTTTCTAGTTTAATAATGATAAAAGTTGAAAAGAAGTTGTTACAGAAGGAAAAGATACAAAATAAAAGAAGAAAGGGAAAAAGTACAAGGAAAACCAGTAGGATATTCTAAGAATTGCTTGGTAATTTGGGGATGGCTTAAAGTTGTTGGATGAATTAAAGGTGTTTTGGCATTTTATTTTGAACAAAAATTAATATCTATTTAGAATATTTGCTGTGTCTTTATTCTAGTATCCTTCTGGTTTTGGTACTGAGCTCTGTAAAGTGTCTTGTCCAAACTAGCAAGTCTTTAAATATGTCAATCCTGCCTGTAAGCAAATTAATAAATTTATAGATGTTAGAAAAGGCTTTCTAGCTTTTATTTATGAGCTAGTTCATCCTTTCCAGGCTTTGTGCCAGAACTGTGCCTTTAACAAGTGGATGACAAGTAGTGGATATTAGGAAGGTTGCATAGTGCTACTTAATGGGATGCAATCCCTGGAGTCCTCAGGGACAGCCCCAGCATGAATTGCATTGCTCTTTCAGAGATTGGGATATGGCCTACAACGTCTTTTCCCATATCTCTTCTAGTTATGTGCTGGTTTTCCATGTGAGACAAAAACAGCTGCTTCTTTGCCCTGTGTTTCATGCTCAGAATTTTTTTTTTTAATAGGAAGCTTAGGGGTTTACAAATGAAATGAATTTACTGGATACGAAGCAAGAGGACTTTGTTGCTTTACTGCTGTATAAATGGAAGGACTTGAACATCTCTGGTACTTATTCCTGTTTTTCTAGTCTAGCAATAGTATATAATTTATGAATTCTTGTCCTCATTACAGATAATGCCAACATTTCTGTGTTACACTCATATTTTTAAATTATTCCTACAATCTGTCAAATCCATTTAGGTACATCCCACATTTGCTTTTATTTATCTGCAAAGTGCAGCCTCCTTACTCATTACAGTTTGTCTGCCAGCATGGATGGAAACCATCCCAAGACGTATATGAATTTAAATGGCACCAGAATGACTGTCACTAGATATGTGTTTTTAGTGTCAAGGCTATGGTAATGTATATCATTAGTTGTTAAACATAGTCTGCTGTCGGCTCGGTGCCAGAGCGCTCTTACAGCAATGCCAAGCCTTGCTGGGAACCTACCATGTTCTCTAGTTCAGTTGCATATTTTCTCAGTTGTAGCTGCAGAAAAGAGGTACCAAATGTAGTGACACAAAATAACTTCTGAACCATGGAAATGCTATATTCCATTGTGACATGGAAGCCAGTCTCATTTTGGGCTGCTTTGTTTTTGTCTTCCTTTTGTCTTTTGTCCTTACTCACCCATCCTCAATGAATAAATGAGAGTGAAACCATCCCTGAGTGTTTTTCTCAGATCATTGCTGAGTGTGAATGTCTCTGGTGACTTCTTGGCAGTAACTTCCCACAATCACAGCAGGATTATGCTATGGGAATACAGGGCATGAGGGAAATTATGCCATAGGTAAGAATCTCTTGATGTGGGGTATTTCCTATGAGATGAGGGGATAGAAAGTCTCTATCACCTTGCTCTGTGTAGCTTGTCCACCTTGCTGCTCCATCCAGCTCTGACAAATGTACAGGATAAGGGAGATCACTGAGTGCTCTTCCCACCTTTGCTGCAGAGGGTGAGTAACCAGATGCAAAGAAAAACCACTTCATGAAAAGTGTTGGCATGATTTTTTCCCTTAATGGTAGGACTTAAGAAATTGGATTAAATAGTGGTTCATTTCCAGTTTTCTTCCCATTTTGTGTGACATCTCTTATTATGGGTGAGGTTACAACCTGGCTCTTTCTTGACTACCAGTGTTGCCTACTCTGAAGCAGAAGACTTTCAAAACTTCAATATTGTTTCCACACGTGAGCATATAGTGACAGCTTGCAGTTCCTTAATGCTCTTTGTTTTTTGATGTTGGAATATTCTGTGATTCCGGGAACTGAAAATTGTATATATGCATCTGTATGTGTGTGTGTGTACATATAGATATAGATATAGATATATAGATAGATATAGATATACACATACACACACATATAGGTATTTATTCACATGTGCACACATAATTTATTTATGGCTGCTACAGAACCAAATTAAACAAAATGAACCAGAAAGTAATCTAAAATTAATCAGAAGCACATTACATGCAGGCAGAGATGAGACAGTTTGGTCTGTTTAGCCTCAGTAAAAGAAACTAATAGAGGATGTTACATATACTAAATATACTATTTTCTCTGACTTGCCTTACTCTGTTTCATGAAATATTTTTCATAAAAACTCTCACCTTTTTTGGGTGCTATGTAATTAGATTTAAAGAAAATTTAAAAAAAACTATAAAAGTGAGCTAACCTTTTTATTTAAATGCATTTTATTAATTATTATGTTTTAAAATTGTTATTTAATTTAGTTTTATTTTACTTTTTGCTAGGATTGTTTTATGACTTTTATTGAAAGTCTGATCAAAAAGGTGAAATTATTATAAATTTTATTACTGAGAAGGTTTGAAATACTCTTCTGTCCTAGGAAAGACTAATTTTTCACTGAAAGAAAGAGCTACAGCAAGAGCTAAAAGGCCTCTGATCTAGAATTTAACTAGAGAGGAACAATTTCACATTGGAGAAACACATCTAAAGTGTACTAACAGCAAGAGCTTCACAGAACTAGAAGTGTCTCCTCTTGAAACAGCTTTTAAAATTTCTCAGTGAAAGATGGCTGGCTACATTTTAGACTTATTTAAAAGTATTATGGGGTCTCTAGGGTCTGGCATATTCATTCTTTCACTTGTATGAAGCCTAAGTGCAGTAACTGTTAAAGGTGATTAAATTTTATAGTTTTGTTTAGCTTTTGAAAGCCCAGTACTACTAGATATATTTGTATAGAATCTATCAAACTAGCAATTAAAGCCTTTTCTCTTCTCACTACATCATTTGATTTAAGCCTTGAAGTCTTTGCAGTTCAAATGCCACAGCAGCCTGCAGAGGAGCTGAGAAATGAAAGGACCTGCAAACAGACTCAGGTAGTTTCATCCCTGAGCACTGACTTCCAGAGTAGATGAACAGAAAAAAAAGAAGATCTCACCCAGCAACTGGACCCATCCACACATAGAAAGTCAGTGTTTTTCAGATTTAACTACAGCAATTTTAACTATACTTTCCAGTTTTACATTTGAGAATAAATAGCTTCCAACCAATTTAATTTGAGGGAAGCATACTTGGACACATTGAGAGTTCAAAGAAAAACTGACAACCAGAAGTGACCGATCTGAAATTAATTAGTACTGTCATTCTGTCTCACAGTAGATATATATTCATCAACAAAAATTTTGCCAGGTCCAATTATCACTAATTGGCAGTTAATCTGACAGGGAAATACAAGACTAAGTATTTAGGGGCCAACTCTGCACTTACTGACAGAGGACAAAAATACTGAATGTACTAGAAATGAGACAGGAGAGTAATATAAATGTATCTCTATATTCACTCCAAGCAATTGGTTGTGGATCTGATGGGGTGAAATAAGGTTTACTGTGCTTCTAACAGACCAGGCCAAAAGTTGATGTGCTCAAAATTGAAGACCTTGAGCAATGAAACCATGTGTGAAATTCCTTGGGAAGTGGGTTAACAAAAGGAATTTTCTTTATTTGGCACTTAAAGCTTCCTTTAGTGATACAATTTGTAAACTGTCAAAAAAGAGATGCAGTTCCCATGATATGTACAGGAAGATTATTTGTGAAAGGGGATAAGAAATACCTTTTTTCCTCTCCTACAATAAATCTATTCCTTTTTGTATTTAGCAAAAGAAACCACAAAATAATTGCAAATGGGCTGGACAGTGGCTTTGCACAGAGATCTCCTTTCATTGTATAAGAAATTAATGTCTCTGTGTAACTGAGGGCATGGTTGATGTTTTATATTTCATTCCTCATTTTCCTTTTTCCTCTGGCAGAACTATTTAATTGGTGGTTAGTGAAACCCTCTGTGCTTTAGAGCTTCACCTCTTTTAATTAAAACAGATACTATGGCTGCTCAGAACTACATCTGGTTCTTCTATCTGCAGATCTATTCTGTGTTCCACTTTGTATTGAGTAACTGTTTTCCCTTCTTATCATCAACATGAAAAAAAAAAAAATTGTTTCTGTGAAAGCTCCATTTACTGACCCTGGCATGCTTCATGTATTACCATATTCACAATAGACAAAATGCTTTTCCTAAAGGAAAAGGAGGACTAATTCATTGTCTTTTATTCTCTGGACAGTACTGATCTTTAGTATTCGGCCTAGAGTACATCTTTTAGAGTCCTTGAAGAAGTAAAGTAAAAAACGGTACATGGGCAGAAGTGAGGAGAAGGATTGTGAGTTATAAAATGGTTTAGGTTGGAAGGGACCTCAAAGTTTACCTAATTCCAGCCCCTCTGCCACAGGCATCTTTCACTAGACCACAATGCTCAAAGTCCCATCCTGTACTTTAAAGGGATTTCCAAACTTACAAGTTATTTGGTTTGTAAATTGTTTTCATAATATTTATACTGACAGTTAGATAAAATGACATGGGTTTTGTTGGTTTGGGGTTATTTTGTGTATTGTTTTGTTTTATTATGAATTTTTTACCTGTACCTAAAATATGTTGGCATCTTCTCCCACTACATTTTGCACCTTGCTTGATCTTTGTGGTACATACTGATACCAAGGCAGCAGATCCCTTCCAACTGCTTGCTTGAGGGGTCATATCCATCTAGCATCTCTGCAAACTGTGCAGATGTGGTCAGAGCAGCCTGTTTGTTCCCCTGGGAGAAGCAGAAGGTATCATCTGAACCCATCAGACACAGGCTGAGCTGGAGGAAGGACAGAGGATCCATCACAAACCTGTGCTGGCTGTCATGGGTGCAGGTCTCAGAAGGACATTTAGGTGACAGCTAAAGGTGCTCAGCCAGTTCATAAAGCAAAACCCATCAAGTCTCTTAAAGAGGAGAGCAGCACATGGGGCTCAGGCTATGACTGAATGGCAAATTATTGACAGTTTCAATAAATGCCATAAATTGAGCACTTGCCTACAAATAATGACAAAAGGAAATGGGCTTGCATACATTGGAGAAAGTTTTCTTATTCATTGAAATTAGCCTTTGTTTGTAACAAGAGTAAATTTGACCAGGTTTGTTAAACTGTGAATAAGTGTCTAATGAAGTACCACAGGACAGGTTTTAATTTTGGCCTGGATTAGCATCATCTTTAAATGATTTGGCAGAAGGAGACAGGCAGCATGTTCATTAATTATGCATGTGATATAAAGGTTGGTTTCAAATACTATTGAAGGTACAAAACCACTGTGAGGCTGAAAGAGGCTTCACTGATCAAACACAATAAAAAATAAAAACAAGCAACCAAACAAAAAAGAAACCAACCAACCAACCAAACCTCAACACCCCCCCAAATACTAGAAAGAAGAGATTTAGCTCAGAAAAATGTAGATTGATAAATGTAGTGATTAATAGTCAGACTTAAAATGTAAGAAGGAGAGGTTCATATAATGCAGAGAGACACAAAGATTTCTTGTCTACCAAAAATAATAACCAGATTTAAAATCATGTTTACGCTCTTACTAGTGGGATCACACATCTGATTTTTGAAAACAGGGAGGCATACTTTGTAGGCTTCTGGAGATGTTAAAATACTGAGTGATTGTAAGGAAATCAAAAGAACACTTATAAATACATCAATAACATTAAGTGAAAGGGGGTTGATTTCAGAGTAGAGGTTTGAGAAATGTGTACAAAGTAACAGAGGTAAGATATATTTTCAGCCAGGAGTTAAGGTGTTGGGAATATTGTGGTGCACATATGAAAATGGCTGATGTGTGTTCAGGGCGAGACCACTGGAGCAAGGGGAATGGAATCACAGCACCAAAGATTCAAAGTGAGTGTCAGGAAAATATCTTGGAAGTAAAATCTGTTCACCTGGAAAACAGTTTCCTCAAGGATGGTTGGGATTTAACATTTCTGTGCATTTTAGCCTCTCTAGTATATCTTACTTCCCAAAGTGGTGTGAGATAGGCAAAGATTGTTTATTATCCTCATTTTCCTGATGGGCTATTAAAGGTGTTTCTCGACACTGCCACTGACCTGTCATGGGATGTTGCAACTGGCAAGGGATGGGTCTGGGAACATTTCCCTGCAAGAGAGAAAAGCAAACGTGCCTTCAGCTTGGTTGTTCATTTTTTTTTTTTTCAATATGAAGCCTCAAATTAAAACTATTTGTACTTATTGCATCATCCTCAAATTGAAAATATTTTTCTTTTAATTTTTCTTTTTTTTAAAATCTTCTATTGTTGAGGATCTAGTGACTTTACTACATTTTACCCTGAATGAGGCAAGTATCTCAAAGTGCTAAATGTTTCAAAAGACTGCTTTGCCTCAAGTATGCCCTTGTAGTGTCCAGTTTTGCTTTTTCTTTTGAGTAATCACTTTTATTGGAAGGAAGCAGAAAAATATTTTTTTCTTTAATCTTGTTGAAATTAGGAATAAATGTTTCAGAAGAAAACTAGCAGCGTTTCTTTTATTCCAGAACAATTTCAGGATGATGGATATTATTGCAAGAAATATTTCTTCATTAGTATCTTCTGTTTGGTGATGGCCTCATCAGCTGCTGTAGTGAATTTAGTGAGTCTTTTTAATTTGTCTGCGTGCTTCAGTTAAATTAATTTTCTTGATAAGTTTTCAGTGATGAACATGTCTAGGAAGGTTTGATGGAAGTTAAAATTCCTGCTTTAGATACCCAACTTGAATACATTAGCAAATCAAAACAGTAGCTATTACTCACTGTATTTAAGGTTTTTAAAATAAATTTTCTTTGCTATCACACTCACACTCACTCTCCTTAAAGCCTATAAATTGTTTTCTAACCTCTCTAAGCTGTAATTACAGTATCAGGAATGAGAACTGTGGAGACCTTTATTTGCATAGGCACTTAACAAATGAGTGTCAGCAATGTGTGGTACCACTAGAAGGATAATTTCTGAGATACTGTAATTTATTCAACCCTGTAATTGAATTCATCACTTTCACTTAATCACAGAGTCACGGGATGTTTGAGGCTGAAAGGACTGGAGTCCAACCAACCCCCTGCTAAAGCAGGTTCACTTAGAGCAGAATCCACAGGGTTGTGTCCAGGTGGGTTTTTAGTATTTCCAGAGGAGGAGACTCCACAGCCTCTCTGGGCAGCCTGTTCCAGTGCTCTGCCACCCTTAATGTAAAGAAGGTTTTCCCTGTGCTCAGGTGAAACTTCTGTGTTTCAGTTTGTGCCTGTTGCCCCTTGTCCTGCACTGGGCACCACTGCAGGGTCTGGAGCCATCCTCTTGACACCCTACACCTCTTTTCAGCCCTTTACTCCACTTCAGGTGGCCTCTTCTGGCTTCAAATTCTGTATTAAGAGTAGTGGAAAGGATTATTACCAATCTACTGGTGTGTACAAAGAGCTTTGTCTTTTGTTTATACAAGGTGCCTCTTTATCAGCATTTCTAAATAGTTGTGCCTTGCTGTAACTGTGGAAGCACAAAGCTTCTCAGCCCAGAAACTGCTTTAGGTCAACTCTGAAATGAAATCTAAGATGACAGTGAACCCTTTAAAATAGTCACTTTATCAGTTACTTCATATGCCTACTGTGAAGTGATAGTGATGTTGAGTGCAGGCACAGGGAGAAAAATGTGTCTACAAAAAGTTGATTGAGTCTATCAGGAAAGGAAAGCCTGTATGTCAATAATAAAATATGCAGAGAAGAAGCATTCCAAACAAATCACATTGGGATATGTCCATAATATAATTAGCCTGTGCTTCAGAATTGATGCTTTAATTTTATGATGAAATAGCAGTCAGAGTTGTCATTCTAAATTTAAAGCATTTGGAAATATATTCTCTGCCTTTTTTATTTGTATTCATTTGCTGTTTCTTTCTTTTAAAACAAGTAAATTGAGCTCTGGGAAGTTAATAATCCTGAAAGTAGATTATATACTTGTAATAACACTTCATTGCACCTATCCTGGCAAGCAAGACTTAATGCTTGAATAAGTCAGTTCCTGTAGATCTGTAATGGGTATTTTCAGAAATAGTATTGAGTGGGCATTAGAAGACATGACTTCTCTGCAATGGAAATTTCCACTTACTTAATTTCTAAATAGTTAACTCTGGTATTAGTTGCTTTTAATTGAAGATTAAGCCAGAAGATTCTCATTTTGCCAAAGAAATAGTATGTTTAAAAAAACCTGGTTTTTAGGATGGGAAGTATCTCATGTCTCCTAGCTCTGTTATTGTTGCTCATACAGATATGGTTTTCATAGTGAGTAGTGCTATTATTACATGTTTAAAAAACACATCTGTCTTGGGCTATCTGAGCTAGATCAGAGACAAAATGGGTTACATATTACAGGCACAATTCTTTCATGAGAAGAGGTTTTAATCTGCAAATACAGCATAATACCTATTCCCAGGTCAATTTCTGCTTTACTCACTAAGGTAAATGGTGTAAATTGATTTAAATAGGTGTTGGAGTTGAAGTGACAAGAGTAATTTATACTACCTGATGTTCTGTTCCCTCCTTTAAAAGATGAAACACTCTGTTAAATCCATGCAGGTCAGGCTGGAGGGATGTTCAGGAAGTTTCCCTGAGTCCTGCAGCTCATTTTGCAGAGTCTGCGGGCAGAGTTCTGCAGGACAGCTGGAATATCATTTGTCTTCCACCATGGTCTCTGTACTGAATTCCATTCCAGACTTCACAAAGAGTTCAGACTGGTTTTGTTTCTACCACTGTATTATTAAATACTGAATATGCTCTTTGCACTCACAAGTTGGCTTTAATGCTCAGAAGTGTGTGAATTATTTGAGACACAGAAGTATCTACCTTAAATCTTTTTATAGGTAATATTCAGTGGTCCTGAAACATGTACAATTTGCACAAACTGCAGCTAACAATGTTTGATCCACGAGCTATGCTTGTAGCAAGCTATACCTCAGTCTCAAATAGGGGATATCACAGTGCCAAAATAATGCAAGTTTATGTTGGTTTATATGACCCACTATTCAAGCAAATATTTTAGAGCAATGCAAAATTTTCTGCTGTAAAATTCTTAGTCAGTGGAAGAAGTATGGCCATGGAAATTTACAAACCTCAGTTTGTTCTTCTTTTTATTTGTGAAAGAGGAGCAGTGAGTGATGTGTCACTTAAGCACTCTTTCCTCCAGTGTCTTTCCCAGTAAATTACATAGTTTCTCTTGCATGCCACATGCATCATTAAACATTCTGTGTATCTCCCAATCTTCTCTATCCTAACATGGAGGAAGCTAGTAATAAGATTACTCTTTGTCACTTAGAATTACTTGGATAGCTATAAGATAGGAGCATTATATGTGCACATGCACCACGGGAGTCAAAGGATAAGCTGAGCGCTACTGAATTAAGGGCATCTATCACTACACTCAGTTTTCTGATACCTCTGCATGTATTCCTGCAATGCTGTTATAGTCAAGAATTTAAATGCTAATGCAGGGATCAAAAGAATTGTAGTTAGCAATCAGCACTTAAATAATAGTAGCAATGAGAATGATGTCTGTGTAATTGCCCTTAGAGGGGGCAATTGCCCTTAGAGGGGGCAATTGCCCTTAGAGGGCTTTCTTCACACATCCTTGAGGATCAATGTTTTCTCTTTGGAGGTTGCCCCAACTCTTAACTAGAACTGTGAATTAGAGAAAATAGCTGTCTGGGCTTGCCTGAGAACATGAGGATGAGATTGATCCTTCAGATGATCACACACTTGTATGGTTGTACTCAAGGAGGAGGAGCCAGTGTTCCTGTGTTGTGGAAGTGCTGAAGGAGTATCCTGCACTCCCATGGAGACCTTCTCTTTGCAGCTCTATTCTTCTGTGTTGCTGAATCCTGCCAGTATCATGACCTCTAGGAGTTCTGTGTTGGTGACAGCCCATACTTTGGGCATGCATTGACAAAAGCAAAATACAAGACGGTTTAAAGAGGCAAGTGCAGTTGGGTGAGAAGGAGGCTGCATTCTGGATTTATTTTTCTTGCATTGCATCACGTACTTCTTTGTAAGTAGTACCACAGAACTTTGTAGGTACATGTGAACAACGCATGATGCCATTCATATGCTAACAATCAGTTAATTATTATACTTCATTATATGTTTCTAGACATTAGAAAATAACTAAAGCTTTGGCAGACAAAGTAGTGAGTACTTTATAGTGACCTAGATAAGCAAGATATGTCTGGGAAATGCTAATAAGCTTTTTACCTCTGCTCTGGCTGATTCATCATTTAATACAGCACATTGCTATGCAGATATCCTTTCTTTTTATGATCCTGGATTCCACCTAATAAGCCTTGCCTGTTAGCTAGGCTTGTTAGCACAGTCAGTGAGCAGCGTTAGTAGCTGTTCCTGTGTTCAGTCCATCCCCAGCTTGGCCGTGGCTGTTATGGACAGCATCTAATCTGAGTTTGAGCCATGTCCTCTGAATACAAGTCCCACAGCCCAGAAAAATAGATTTGGAAATAAAACAAGCTCCCTAATCTTGACAAACCAGTGTCAGATTTTTAGGTTCCAGAGATGTAATTTTCAGTCTCCCTAATAAACCAAGGTGCTAAAACAATGAGAGGTTAGGGCTGAGCAGAGAAGGGTTCCTCAGTTTTTAAGTTTATATTGCACTTTAGGAATTCTTCATCATGCAGAAAGTGATAAAACGTGAAAAAATTAGCATGTGGAGTTTATTTGCCCTTCTATTCATGCCTTAAATGTAGTCAGTTGATAAGGAAATACAGTCCTCAAGTATATTCAGTCTCTCAAGTGTGTTAAGTTTATTTACTTGGTGAAATATTTTGACAACATAGGTATGTCTGAAACGTTTTTCTCTTTACTATTCACATAAAGCCATCTACAGCCAAGAACTTCTGCTGAAGGAAGTTTTCTATATTTCTTTCAGAAAAAAAAGCAAAAATATTTTTGTTGATTTTCTGCTAAGAAAGATAGCTTGAAAGAGAAAAGTGTCTTTCATATAAAATAAAATCATAGGACACTTTCCACAGAGGTGCAAGGTAAGGCGTGAGTTTTATCTCATATTGAGAAAAGATGGAGCTTAGCTTCATGTTCTGTGTAAGTGCTTATTTCCTAGTAATAAGAGGTGCTGTGTGTTTGAGAGGAGTGGGAAGGATACCCCTGTGACTTGCGTTGGACTTCTAGGTAGTTTTTAGGCTCCCTTTGGGAATGCAAATGGGTGAAAGTACTTATGAGAAATATTTAGTGTCTGGATTTTACTCAGGCTTACGTGTAAGATCAGTGCCAAGCTACTTACCATTGCCAAAAGCGAAGTATTTCCTGCTATGTCCAGAAGCTAAACTTGAAGAGCATCTTGATTTCATATGCCCATAAATGCAAGGTGGCAACAAATTCCAGGAGACCGAGGCTTCGTTTCAGTCCTTTTCCAGACTCCTTCCCTATTAAATTTGACTATTAGTATCTACGTCATGAAGGATTTCCAAGCCCAAGGTAATTAAGTCTGAAAAACGTGTTGAGACATTCGGATGGAAAGCACTGTCTAACTGCACTGGCATAATTATACACTGCAGAACTGATCCAAGTACCAAAGAAAAGTGGAACACGAAAGAACAGCTAAATTTATCCTAGAAAATGGGTTCAGCAGTTCAGCATTCAGATTTAGATCAGTAGAGCAGCATCACTGCTGTTTAAAGGCATACAATCAGCTAATTTTGGCTGATGTAGGATCAGTTGTGAAGAGCTTTGTAATATGTGTTGATTCAGCTATTAATTAAGAGGATTTTTATCATACAATTAACCTATACTTTTGTTTTTAAAATGTTCTCTGGATAAAACATTCATTGGTTTATTTTAATTATTGAACACTTTATTTCAATCAAATTTACTATACTTTTATGTTTCATAACCCATACCTAGATCATAGTATAGATACAGTATTTTTGGGATATTTAAATTAATAATTTTGTACACATTTTTCACACTGTAATGAAAACTGAGAAAAAAAAATCATATGATGGTGTGCAAAGTGTCTGAGTGGGCTACAGGAACAATATTTTTCATCACCAAGTTTTAAAACAAATGCCAGCATAATCTGCCAGTAATGCAATCTGGTTTGTAGAATGACTAATGTGCTACTCCCCAAATTCTGAGAGTTGTGCTTGCGCAAATTAAGATTTTATAGCTCACACTCATGCATTTGCAATAAACTGTGTTAGCTGATAGAGGTGGTTTTGGTTTTTTTTTTTTTTTGTAATGCCACAAGCTTAAAAGGTCGGTTAGCTTTTACAGCTGTTTTGTTGATAGTTAGATTTTTTTTTTTTAAGTGCACAACTTGTTTAGTAAAAGAGATTATATAGATATGTGTCTGAAATTTATCCTGATGTTGCAGGTGTGCTGCAGTATTTTGCTCATTGAAGTAGTGCTGCAAAGAAACTTTGACTTAAAAATAGAATTATAAAAGCATCCACCCAGCCCCGTCCCCAGGACCACATCCAGAGCCAAATTTTCATTTGGACTTAATTGAGCTAATAGTATTGTCATCAGTGTAGATGGTCATTTATATTGGTTTATTTGCTGGTTAGGTAAAGTGTGAATATCACGTTTTTCAAACTCTTTTCATAGCAGAAGCAAGCAGAAGGGTCTGTCCTCAGCTGGTGGCTCTATGTCTTGAGGGCTGGGTGACAGTGCAAAGAGCATGTCCAGCTTGGGAAAGAAATTAACTATTGTATGCAGACTGTGCTGCACAGGATGCTGTTCTGTTCTAGGCTTATGCACAAGGGGAAAAATCATCCACATGTACAACAGTAAACTAAGTGTTCTCAGTTCTGCTGCTTAAAATGCACATATTCTTTATTGCTTGCAGTGATTATTAAAAATACTATATACTTAATAGCAGTGAAAGTATAATTCAAATTGTAATACATAAATGATGTTTGGAATTCTTATTGTTGTCCTAAAGCTCAATGGGAATAGTGTATCTGGGTGATGTAGTTGAGTTTGAAGGGCTAAAATAAATACTGCAATTACTCCTGGCTAATAAAAGGATAGCTGGACAAATTTTGCTCTTTCACTTGTAAATTCTTGTTGCATGAATGATAAACTCAAAGAAGTTCTTATGCTGCTTATTCATGATGCAGAAATCAGAATCTTCTTTTCCTACCAGATGCAGAGAAATCAGGCATAAATGCATAAATGTTGGAGTGCTTACCTAAAAATTGCTGTCAAATAAAATCTGCACTGAGTCTCTAGTAGTGATAAAACCTCCTAGAGAAAAGAAAAATTCATAAAAGAGAAGAATAATAAAATTGAAAATAAAATTATACGATTTTTAAGTTGATCCTGATGTTTCTTAATGGAATGGGAACTAAAATATTTTTATTTCTAAATACTAAGAAAAATAAGTAATTCTAGATTATACTGTCTTTTTTGGCATAATTCATATAATAAATGGTATTATCATTTTAAATTGCAACTTAATATCTAAAATTGAAAACTACATTTTACTTTTCAAGATAAAGGCATTACAGCCGAATTGTTCTGTTTTAGTGAAAATTTCTAACTGAAACTATGTATTTGAACAATTTTCAAGGTCATATTTCAGTTAGAGAACATTGGTATGCATACTTTAAATGGACCCTAAAAAATCAAATACACAGCAATGATTTGTGTTGGTTCCACTGCTTACAGAGTGATTTTCTGTATACACTATACTTTGCTAATGTTACTTTACAGTTTTACTGCTTGCTTGTTTATATATTACAGTGATGTTCTTAGCAATTTGAATTGATCTATTTTTGCTCTTGAGTTCTCCCTCTCCAACAACAGCGTCCAGGCTGCTTTTCCACCCCCTTCCAGCACCAGGAGAGGCACCTGGCCCTCTGCCAGCTGTGGCAGTGTGAGGATGGGTTTGGCCACGGATTTTCATACAAACTTAGAATGGTTTGGGCTGGGATGGACTTGAAAGATCTGACAACTTCCACTAGACCAGGTTGCTCAGAGCCTCATCCAACCTGGCCTTGAACACTTCCAGGGATGGAGAACCCACATCTCTGAGCAACCTGTTGCAGTGATTTATCAGCCTGAGGTTTTGCTGAAACACCCAAGGCCAGAGGTGTTATTTTACCTTTAAAAACTGCTTAATGCAGAAATTTTTCTTTGAGTGAACAGTACGAGACTTTGTGATTTATTCTAGTTCCGTCAGTGAGAGAAAAAGTAGGGGTAGCTCGTCGGTCTGGCTTTCCTGGGAATAAGGGAACGCAGAGGCCAGGGCAGGGCATGGTCTATGGACATTCAGTTCTTGCTGTGGTCGTGATATTTCTGTGATTATGACTATTATTTTATTATAATTATACTTATTACTAGTTATTCTTAATTTTAATATATTCTCACTACAATGTCTCTGGCACTTCTGCTGGTGTCGGGGGCTCCGCGGGGCGCGTCCCGTGGGCGCTGCCAGCAGGTGGTGCTGGAGGAGCGCGGCCCCCGCGCCGCCCGGCCCCGCATCCCTGCATCCCTGCCCGGCCCCGCATCCCTGCATCCCTGCATCCCTACCCGGCCCCGTATCCCTGCCCGGCCCCGCATCCCCGCATCCCCGCATCCCTGCATCCCTGCCCGGCCCCGCATCCCCGCATCCCTGAATCCCTGCATCCCTGCCCGGCCCCGCATCCCTGAATCCCTGCATCCCTGCATCCCTGCCCGGCCCCGCATCCCTGCATCCCTGCATCCCTGCATCCCTGCCCGGCCCCGCATCCCTGCATTCCTGCCCGGCCCCGCATCCCTGCATCCCTGCATCCCTGCATCCCTGCATCCCTGCATCCCTGCATCCCTGCATCCCTGCCCGGCCCCGTATCCCTGCCCAGCCCCGCATCCCTGAATCCCTGCCCGGCCCCGCATCCCTGCCCAGCCCCGCATCCCTGCATCCCTGCCCATCCCCACATCCCTGCATCCCTGCCCGGCCCCGCATCCCTGCCGGCCCCACATTCCCGTCTGGCCCCGTATCCCCGCCGGGTCCGCATCCCTCCCCATATCCCCGCATCCCTTCCCATATCCCTACATCCCTGCCTGGCTTCACGCGGAGCTTCCCGCAGCGGCATTGGCGGCGTGGGCGAGCCCCGCACAGCGGTGCCAGCTCTGATTTGGGATGTGTTTTCCCTGGAGGAGCGGTCCCTGTGCGTGCGGTACCCGCCGGCCCCTGTCAAGAGCGCTGGAGGCCGAAGGATGCCGGGCTGTTGATGCATCCATCACACCCGTGTTGGTGCAGGAGCTGCGCACACAGCTCCAGTGGAGGCGTTTGCCCAGTTGCATAAACTAAAGAGAGCAGATGTTGTACAAAGGATGAATAAACCAGTGTCACCGGGGACAGTGGGAAGCTGCCTCAGGATACTGCCCGAGTCTGGCTTTTGTCAGGGTTTGGGCTTTTTTCTTTGTTTTGCTTGGAAGCAGGAAGTTTGAATTTGATTTTGGGCACTGAAATTGAACCAGTTGTCAGTCACCCACAGAAAGTTTGGACAAGTTACATGTTTCTGAGTAAGACTGTGAATAATCAGTGGTAGCTGGTGAATCATAGTGGAATGTGCAGCTATGAATAATGTAACCAAGAGGTATAATTTAGAGGGGAATAATAAAAATATGGCAGTCAAAGCTCTACAAAACTCCTGCAAAAGTCCCTCAGAAGAAATAACATCTTGATGTAGCAAACATGAGTGTAGTGGGGGGAGAACTAGGAAAGGATGATATTAGAGAAACTGGTAAAAAATACTCTGAGACCCTTTGTGATGCAAGTGATACATTTGAAAGAAGAAGTCTGAAGAGAGATTTTTTGAGAACGTCTAAGAAGAAATTATTAGAAGAATTTCAGATGTTATGGTGAGCATATTGCAAGGACCAAATCTGATTACATCTGTCTGGTCACCTCATTAATGAACTGCACTTAGCTTGCATAGTGTGGATTTTTTTAAATGTTCAAAACTGAGTGTCCAGAACCTTTAAAGCACCTGACTGCAGTCTACAACCTTGATAAATGTGGCAAGGTTAGACAAGAAAATATTTATTCATAAGTGTCAGAGACAGTTAGGAAACTAGACAATTCTTAGGTTATTATTACCAGTCAGAGACCTTGAAAAGATTGGCATATGATAATGTCTTGAGACAGCCAGGTTGGGAGTAACACTGGTTTGAGGTCAGGCCTCTCTTCTAGTGAGAGATGACTCTTCCTCTAGCTTTGTCCTCCAGAATGAGTCATTTTTTCCTCTGGGCTTTGTTGTCATTCTTTAGGTACAAATATGTATTTCTAGGTGTGAGCCTATCTAGCAAAGACAATTCTGAAAGTAGTATTTTGATCCAAAAGTATAACTTGGAGAAAAAGCCACAATGAAGAAATGCTTCAGAAACTATAATTTCATTTTTTTATTTACTTGCAGCTTGAAATAAAGACAGAATAATACTAAACATATTATGTCTTTCCATCTGAGGAATAGGATTATTAAACATGTGGTGGGCATGTGTTCCAAAACACTGTTAGCATTTCATAAATTACCATGGTATTCTAAATTTTGTATTTCATCTACATATTTATGATGCACATGCATTTCACTGACTGTGTGCTACAGCCATGGAGTGGTTGTTCAGCTCTTGAATTAATTTGTTTCTGGTTCATGTAATAAGAGATGTTTGGCCTTCACTCTGAGCTCTCTTTCAATTCGCAGTCTAAATTCTCACATAAATTGAAAAGCAATGACTCAGTGTGTCTCAAAAATAAGCCTTTTCCTGGGAAATTCATGGAGAAATTGGAGTGGAAGGTTTTATATTTTAATGAGATTAATCAGAAACATTTCATTAAGTATCTCTTGTAAAACATGTTTTGGATAGGAAATTGTCCAAATAATATAAACAGATTTCACTTTGCATTAGAGATATTTCTATGCTTGATATCATGCAAATGTAATGTTAAAAACTGGACTCAGTATTCTGCTGCTAAATGAATGACTGGTCTTAAAAGACATAATGTAACAAATGGCAGGAAGGATAAAGTTGGCAAAATCAGCATCTGTTATCTGTTAGCTAATCTCATGATTTGTAAAAACAAACAGCTAGTTAAGTCTTCAATAAAATGTAAAAAACCTCTATTAATTAACAGAGACACATTGTGGTTTGAGGCGAATTTTCATGGTTAGCATACTGTGTGAACCTGACAGAGCAGAGCAGCCCCTCTGTTGGTGGGAAATAATGTATGTAATCAAAATCAGCCTTTGCAGAGAGCCTTAAACCACAAGAAAATAAGAGTCCTAAAATAAGAGCTAATACACAGAATGTTTTCCAGAGGCTGCCTACCAGGGGCATTATACATAATATTGAGCATGCTGAGAATTAATGGAAATTGCATATAGGCTGGCTGAAATATTAATTATTATCTTGTATGCATATTTGCGTTTCCTTCCCACTCTGCAGTGCTGTGACTCTAAGGTGATTGAGGACGTCCGTGCAGTTCTGAAATAACCATTTTCTTGCTTCATCATAGAGATCTGATTAATAAAGGTAATTTAAACCGTGGGCATTGAAAAGGCCAATGGATTCTCCTGTACTAGTAGAGCTCCATTGCCACAGTTCAGGCTCAGGTCATTGACTCGTCTCTCTTCCTTACTGCACCTGTTTTCAGCTTCATGAGTCCATACTTGCTGGAGAAATGCTTCTTTGCACACTTGCTGCCCTATGTCTTACAGGTTTCTGAGAACCAAAGCAACAGGTATCTATATTGTATTTCAAAAGTGCTTGCACTTGAGAAGAGGATAAAGGGTAGGGGATGAGAATAATCAACTTAGTGCGTAAAAAACTAAGGGATCCGCGTTTTAGGAAAATTAGTGATGTGCTAATTACAGTATTTCATTGGTTACAAACTAAACAGCACTGTGTAGCTTAGTATCATGTTCCCACTACAGCTTTACTAGTCAATTCTTTTTAGAATCTCTGATAAAATGCCACATAAAAGCAAGGGGAAGCCAAAGCAATGACCAAAGAGTTACATTTGGAATGTGGACTTAGCAGTGCTTTATGGGTCTGACAGCTTTTTGTTGTCTTGAACATACCCCATTAGTCTTGACCTTTTTTGATCTTTGTCAAAAATCTTCACTCAATAAAGCAGGAGGCATTTATTGTTTTGCTGTTACTCATATTTTTCTCAAATTTGCAGGTCTTCAGGCTTGTGGCAATGATTTAGGAATGCTGAGGTCTGAATTTGTTTATGTGACATCATACTTATATATTGCTAGTTAACAACTATTACTAGTTGCTCTAGGTTGTCCCTAGGAATAAAGCAAAGAGACATAATATGGGTCTTGTTTTTCTGTGACTGTATTTATTTTGCCTGTTCCTACCTGGGTGCACAGAAGATACAACAAATGCCTGCTGAAAAAGAGATGACCAGAGCTTAAATTCTTCATTGCAAGACAGAATTTCCCCATGTCGTCCTAGCTAAGGTCTTCAGAAAAGAGATGAATTTTGTGCATGGCAAAGATTTTGAGAGCATGAAGACAAATACTTTTTGGCACACAATTTTTATCAGTATCATTTTACTACATTTTATCCCACTTAAGGATGGGTATACAGAGTATGTCTATTTGATTCTCTCAGCCCAAGATGGTATCCTGGAGCAGTCTGGTATGTGAAGAAAGATCCCTTCCTCCCTCCTCTTTCTTTCAAATAATCCCCATTTAAGCTTTTAGTGGAAAAATCAGAGATCAAACAATCTGTGTCCATCCTCTCTGTCTCAGTCATATAGGCTTCGATAATATGTTTAATTAGTTGTCCTTTGTAACAACATATACAAAATTAATCTTATAACAGCATCCCTAAAGTTATCTTCTGTGATGTGATAGCTTACAGTTGTTGACTGGGTTTTCCTTGGTTTCAGTTCATAAGTGCATGAACAGAAAAGCTCACTGAAGTGTCATGTGATATCCAGTTTTAGTTTGAAACCAGGCTTATGTGTGCGTCTTTATGAAATGTTACATTTTGTCTGTAGCAATATTGTAAATCACTTTAAAAATAGCATGAGCTGTGCAACCCATATTAAAATAAACAAGATGTTTCAATAATACATATCTGTTTAGAATTAGATCTGGGAGATTATTTGGGAGATGCTTAATGATAGACAGGGTTTCAGGGGAAATGGGCAGATATGAAAATGAAACTTGTTAAACAACCCAAGTCCCTAAACAATTTCTCATTCAACATGGCCACTAATTCATAAGTGTAATTAACAGTCCAGGATTCTTCATCTGCTGAAAAGTGATGCTGGTCTGTTTGAATATATCTTTGGAGAACTGTACTAGTAATGATTAACTCTTAAAATTCATGAAGGAGGGAAAAATAATGATATAGGATTTAGTTGGAAGGCAGCTGAAACTAAAAGCCATGATGCAGGATTTTGAAATCTAATTGCAGAATTTTTTTAGTGAGGATGAGGGTTACAGTTAAAGCATGTACTCAGATCTCATCTTAGCCATGTGAAGAATGAAGCTTCTTCAGGGTCCTGTATTATGCTTTAGGACACAGCCTGATGTAAAGACAAAAAGCTTATCCATGCTGTTGATTTCTCTGCAGTTTATTACCACTTTTATCAATAGGTTCAATATGGTCTTCACCTTATTTAAAATCTTGTAGCACAACCTTTCCAAAGGATGCACCGAATGTGAGCAATTCTGAAAACACACTGAATATTTATGCTACCCATGTCCCTGATTATGGTTGAATACTCATGCTGATCACCACAATACATGCCACAAGCTAAATTTCCTAAGTTTTGGGGTTATTTCTCACTTTAATATGTGATATCCCAAAGGTAGAAAAACAGTTCTGGAATGGTGGTATCCTTAAGCACACCTCTGGAAGTGGGAATAAGCCTAGCTACAAGTTTAGTATTCTCTCCCTGCTGTGGTGCTGTTGGTGATGTTGCCCATGGTGCTCTCATGGAGTTGGATTTGTTGCATGCAGTATCCTTGTCTGCCCCTTGGAAGAAGAAGGAAATTTGCAGTGAAAATAAGATGTTACTGTCAGCAAAAAATCACTGTGTGAGCATTACAGAGCACCTAAGGAACGTTAAATGACTTGGCAATTCCAAGCTTTTTGTCATTGTCAAGGAGAATGGGAAAATTAATTTAATTGGGACAATATTTCATTTAGAGTTAAGCTTAATAGGCATTTTCTTGTCACTGTGAGTGTATGCTATTTGCTGGGCTTGTGTTTTCAGTGTTATCAGCCTTACATCATGTGACCTGACTAAAAAGAAACTAAATTTAAGTTCTACCTACTTAGCTTAGATTTCTCTACCAAATTTTTTAAGAAATAATAATGGAAGACTGAGGAATGGAAAGGTTAATTAAAAGTCAATACTTGTTTGGTTTTCTGTTTGTTTTTTAATCAGCAAGAAATATAATTAATACTAGGTAAATTTGTTATATTAGTATGCCTTGGTCATAAAAGTAACATCCTGGAAAATCTTGTCTTCTATAAAGAAAGTGAATGAACAGTGTATCCCATTACAACAAGCTATGAAGAGTGTCAAAAGCCAGAAGGAGTTTAGTAATAAATTAAAGGGAAACTGGAATTTTTTAACAGGATAGTAAAGGAATAGATTGGAGACAAAGTCTGGAAAAAAAATTTGATTTTTCAGAAAATCAAGGATCTTCCTTTTAGTTTCTAATTATACTGGATAAGTAAGCAGTGTGTCTGGTTTTATCATGTCTGAATAAAAATCCTGTGGTGAGGCGGGAAATTTATTTGTAATGAGTGCTTTAATTCCTAAGCCACAATATCAATTTATGCTTGGTTCTGTTTGCATAATATTTTATGAGTCTCTGATTAAGCCTTTATTAAGCCTATTTCACGAGGCTTAATACATCTGCAGTAGGTTGTACCTCTGAATTGAGGCTGTTGTCAGAGCAGCTATCCTCATTTTCATGTGATTAATTTCATTTGATAAGTAATGTTGACAGACAAATACATGTATATTTAAACTGCACAAATAAATGGTTCTAAAAACTAAAAAAAAAAAAAAAAAATTGGTTTATTACACGGTGATTTTAATGTTACTCCAGTTCTTTGGATGGGAAGAAGTCAGTATTAAAGTCTCCCTTTCTCCTCAATGTCCAGAGAAGTTGAATTAAAAAATACACAGAAAATTCCAAACCTGATTCTTCAACAGAGTTGCTTCACAGCAGCTGCTCCACAGCACAAACTAAAGTTGCCAGTTTTCACCTTTGGGAAAATCGGGCGTTCAGAGAGAAGCTTTTCATTCTGTTCTTGTCTTGTATTGATGGAAAAAAAAAATTAAACTAGACAATAAAATTACTGAAGTAGTGGGATGCTGTGTTATAGTGACTTTGAAGGTACAGGTGCTCACCCTGGTCGTCTTTATTTGATCGTGTAGCCTAAAGGCTGAACAATATCATCCGTAGCACTGTCCTATCAAGGGCAGGGTTTGAAACAAGGGAGCTGCTCTTTTGCTGTCAGCTGGGCTCAGAGATGGATTATTCATGGTGATTTGTTTCAATACATAAAAATAAAATACAGGAAGAAGAACCTTGTTGGCTTACCTCTTAACAAATTCCGCCACCATAAGGTTTGCTATCTAGATGATTAAAAAATCAACAGAATACATGGGGTTCACTTGTAGAATAAAGCATCTTCCATATTCACACAGTATAGCCAATTTCTCTACTATTCAATGCTGCTGGGAAACAATCATTCAAAAGAATAATGTATCATAGAGCTTGTTGTTAAAGTAACAATTATATTTTATTTTCCCAAAGCTGGCATGCTGCCAATGGAGCTAGGTATATATGAGAAAGGAAAACATGCACAGGGAAGTTGCATGGTGGATAAAATAGGTTTTGCTGGTAGCCACTTCATCTCCATGCTTCTCGAGTTCTGGAAAAATGTCTTTAATTATCTTGGGTGATTTCCTCCCCTACTATTTCAGTTTGGTGTTTTGTGCATCATAAACCATGCTGAATGTTCCTGTAGTACTTACACACTGTCCAGCTTAATTTCATTTTACACTCAGAGTTATTCTTCTATGCATTGCCAAGGTCTGGCTCTGAGTAGTTGTCTAATTAAAATATTTGTGTGTTCAAACCAGCTGCATGCATAACATATATTTTTTGATCCTGACCCTCTCCTGGTCTAACTTGTATGAAAAATAAGGAAATGCAGAATTCAGTGGAACACAATATTTTGGTGTCGTTTTGACACTTGAAAATGGGATAATAGATGCTCATAGGCAAGTCAGAAGATACTGCTGTCATGGCTTGGTGCACTGCACTGTGACACTGCTGGAAAGTCTGAGGAAGAAGACATAGTCTTACATGGGTTTAACCTGGACTACCAGAGAATAAGGTTATTACCTTTATCTGGAATAAATGATACCGAAAAAAAATAGTAATTGTGATAAAGTTGAAAGTAGTGTTTTTCCCCAAAGGTGCATCATTTCCATTTACTCATCAGATGAAAAACTCTTGAAAAAATCCAAATGATTTTGGCTCTAGTAAGTGTATGCTTAAAAACTCTTACTGATTTTATATAAATGAGATATGGATTTGCAGATGGTTTGTACAATTTATTCTGGGTTTCTTTACTCATGTATTTTTCCTCTGTTTTTAAAACTGTTTTCCTTAACATCGCTCTTAGCAGAAAAAAAAAAGAATGTTAAATACAAAAAATATGAAAACCTAAAAATGGTTTGCCCTGTGTTTTTTCCTTTAGTTTTTCATTGCTTTTTTTTTAAAACGTGAAGCACCAATATTTATTAGGACTGGTGATCTACCTGGAAGTCAGATTGAGGACGGATTTCTTGTCTCTACTGTTACACAGGTGTCAGTGTTTATGTAAATTTGATAAATATTAAAATTTTATATATCCCGCAGAGAATACTTCATTGGTTTCATATGACACATAGTTAAGATAGAAATTCAGTGAATGGCATATGGAGTTCTTCCTCTATATATATTTAATAGGCAATATCTTTGCAATTTGAATAGTCTTCAACTGTGATTGTACTCAAAAGCTTTAGACATTTAAAGTTATTTTAATCAAATACATCTTTGCCTTTTTAAGAAATGTGCAATAATTTAGGATGCATGGAATTCATTAAGATATCTGGTCCAGTCTTGCCTAACCCAGGGATTATGAATATAAAATAGAGATATGTCTAAATAAAGAATTTAACATTTGTCATCTCCTGTCAGTAGATTCCTAGTCCATCATCAGGTGATAATGGACGAAGAATGAAGTGTTAATCTCTTAACAGCTAGATAAATTTATTTCATTCCCAGTGAGCCCCATATTTATGTTCAGATCAACAGATTGAAAGGAGTTGTAACAACAAGCAGTGGCTTGTTGAAAAGGGAGGAGTTACGAGTCTTTTATCTTCCTGTGTATTACTCTACTGTCCCTGTGTCACTTGTTATTGTATCAAATTAGAAAATTTGGCATGGAATATTCTAATCCCAGTATAATTACAGAGTCTAAAAGTATTTTAAGGTTTCTTTCAACTTTGTGCAGACGTTTTAGCTAAAAATATTATATTAATAATTATATTGATAATTACTATAATAATATTTGAATCGTTTGTTTGGATAACTGCTGCACAAAATCTACATTACTAGCAATTA
This sequence comes from Acridotheres tristis, assembly GCA_037013685.1. NCBI lineage: Eukaryota > Metazoa > Chordata > Aves > Passeriformes > Sturnidae > Acridotheres > Acridotheres tristis. Next base: position 9,490,486 of record CM072885.1, read on the forward strand.
AGAAAATCAAAAAATATTGATTTTAAATTTAGTTCTCCTTCTTTTAAATCAGTTGTTCTTCTGATTGTTATATAATGAGACATTATGGATGATTGTATTTTGAAATAGGAAACGATTAAATAATGGGGTCATGTATTAATAACTTTTAGAGTGACTGGGAAAATCTAATTGCCTAAGTAATGCATCAGAATATCAAGTCCAAGGGCAATGTGAAGTGACATCTTTTGAAGTTAATGTACATAAGAGGTTATTTTATTACCTTTTACAATGCATTTGTCATTCCATTCCAATTAAATGTAGACATACATATTTAAAAATAACTTCTATCCCTAACATTTTTATATGTTAGAGTACTTGTAGTATATTTACTTCACTAACAACCAGTTTGTGTTTTCTTCAGTATCAGTATCTCCGTGTCTAGGAATAGGTAAAAAACAGTGTGAAAGAAACCAAGGTTGTGATAGAATCTTGTGATAGAAAAAATTTCAATTTCACACTGAAATCAGTTTACACCTGGCATTGTTTTAGTGAGACAGAAAGAAGCTTCCAGAAGGGAGTAATCTGATTATATCTATTGCTTGCTTTCCCCTTATTAGTTCATCTACAATATTGTACAGTAGAAGTGTGCTCCCCTCTTCTGCCCCCAAAAAGCCCTTGACATACAAATCTAGTACAGCAGAAAATAAATGAATATAAGATAAAAAATGCAAGACACAGAAATTTGTATGTGAACATGCAACTGGTTAATACCTTGTGTTAGCTATTTCTTTCATGATCAGGACAGTTTTTGAATGTTTAGTGACAATAGTGTCCATCTGTCTATCTCCCAGTTTACCCTCACATTGTACCTACATTTTGTAAAAACCTTCCATTGAATGCAATATCAGTGCAACCACAAAGCTTTTAATTTCTGCTATGTACCCTAGGAATTCTGAATTTTTCTGGAGTGGAAGTGGATCTCATTTGTCATTGTAAATCTTTGATAATTTTGTCACATTGAGGATGCAGAGGAGTGAGTGGAGCAGATGGCCTTATGATAAATAAATAGTAACAACATGATGGATAACAAGTTGCTTTAAGATGGAAACAGTTTCAGATCTACATAAAATATTGTCTGGGGACCTGGGGCCAGATAGGTCCAGTTTTATGATTCTGTTTTATTATTCTGTCCGTCCCAAATTAGATTCTAAATGCTTCTGTATACTAAGGGGGGAAAAAAAAAAAAAAAAAAAAAAGAAAAAAGAAATTAAAACCAGTTAGTGGCTCCAAATATTTCCTTAATGCCATAATCTTGCCTCTTCAGGTTTTGGATCATAGATGGGAATTTTCAGACTAAATTTTGATGTCCTTTCAAGGATTTTGCTTACGCATCATTCCTTGCCTACTGCTTTTCTAAAGGAGAAAGTTATGAAAGAGTAGGAGCAGTATCAGTTTGTTAAGGGTTTTTCTACCAACGCCATTTATAGTTAAAATTATTTGGAATTGCTTAATGGAAGAATCCTTCGTTACCTACAATGCTAATCTTTAATTCCTTCTGTATACTCTCTCCAAAAAATCCAAAAGGCTTCTGCATTTGAAAAAGTCAAACTTCATATGTGTAAATAATGAAAAAATAACTCTTTTTTTGTAGGACTAAAAAGGTAGTCAAACATCTGCCCTGCCTGTTGTGTTCCTTCAGGCAAGTCCTTGCTTCCATGCTTAGTTGCACATCACTTGGCATATCTCTTTGGGCTGTTGATGCTCTGTTAGTCCATTCTGGTTCCTAAGAAGTGTGTTTGGTCTCAGAGGCCTGGCAGGCTGCTCCTGCTCCTCAGTGAAGTTTCTCAGTCTTTTCTGGAGCATTCATGACCACTGCTTAATGCTGTTTCTCCCTTGCCTGTCTCACTTGGCCGTTTGCCATTGAAGAGCACTCACTTGGAGCATCTCTCCCCCTGAGCCTGCTCAGCAGACTCAGAAGAGATGGAGTGGTCACTTTCCTCTCTGGAGGTTGCATCCCACCACACCTTGTCAGAGGAGGTTAGGGCACAAACCCAGGAATTTCCTAGCAGTTGAAGGATTACATTGAAGTGCTTCTGGAGTTGGTTATGTTGAGGCAAATGGAAAGAAATGTGATTTTGGATTTGGAAATGGCAAGGCTTGCTCTAGGAACTTCAGAAGTTTCAGAGATACAATCATTCTCCATTTTCTTTCCCTTTTTCTTTCTCATGCCTTCTTGAAGATACTTGCTGTTTGAGCAACCATGCTTTTTTCAAAGCAGTGCAGATCTGATTGTGATTTTAGGTCTACCAGTGTACATCAAAGGTATGCAAAGAAATCTAATATTCTCAGCAGTGCAGAACCCAAGCAGGCAAAGTCTAACTCTTATTTTAGGCATACAGACCAAGACCTGTAGATGATACCAAATGGTTTTGCTCTGTTGACTTCAGTGAATGCCAGAGTCCATAAACTCCTAAGTGAAATCAATGCAGCCATGGTAAGTTATACACAGGAGAATTCACTCAGCAAGTTTAAATGTACTCAGTGCCCTTTTACTGCTGAATGTTTAAACCTCCTGTGTGAATTTGTTACCAGACTCCTGCCACATGCATTTTTTCTAAAATGCTTACTGATACAAATGAGGATGCAGTGAGGTTATTACAGAAATGAGTTTTATTTTCTGGTGCAAGCTAACTGCTATGTGTTTATCAGATATGCAGTATTACATTTCTGTAGAAAATGCAGTCATTTTATTGACTGAAATCAGCTCTAGAATAATTAAATTCTATTTATTTCCTTTCCTTGTTTCCTGTGATACTGCTTTTGCCTCACATAAAATACTGAAGATTGCCAGTATGTGATTTGAAAATCTTCCTCCTCTCCTTCAGTTTGGTCACTCAGCTTTTTAAATTTTTCTGCTTTTTAGTCTGCAGTGTTGAATTATATCTGTCTGTCTATCCATTCAACCTTCCTGAACTTTTTCTTGTTACCTCAATACTTCAACTGTTTATTGCTGAAATGTTGTCCTTGCTCTTGTTTGGCCTTGCTCACTTTTAAACTTCCTCCATCATTCACTTTGCTTTTCTTCTCTCTAACAGAAGTATTTTTGTCAGTTTTGGAAGGAAGTATAAAATTCTCTCCTCGGATGCTCATAGTTCTGGTGATACTGTATTACCAGAACAGAAACAGGGAAGGAAGGCTTGTCATGACTCCACAGTCCCTTTCAAATGTGACCATCTGCAGAGCTTAGCTAGAACAACAGCAAAGGAATACCATGCTGAAAAAGAATTTCAGTAAATTAGTTTCTTGATGGAACAAAAAAAAGGACATGAGCCTAAGAGGGAGACTATTCAGAGAATAATGAACTTCAGCAATTAAAGTAAATATGGCAGAATATATTCTTATCAGGTCATTGACCTTTTCAGATCTTTCAAAAATGTCACTCACTTAGAGGAGAAAAAAAAGGTATGATTTACAAAGTATCTCCTATCAGATATTTCTTTATAGTCCTGGGTTTGACATTCTTAAACCTTGAAAGCTCCTTTAAGAGTATATTGTATACATAATACAGTGAGTGTGACTTGGGGAAATTTTTATGACAGTTTGAAACGGGACATTTGGGGCTAAATGCAGTCAGAATGTTTCAGTAAATCTGTCTGGCACTTCTGGCCTTGAGGTTGGTAGTAAGTGGTAATTATGGGATCCTTTTCTGCTTATGAAATAGTAAAAGAATTCTTTAAGTGTTTCTATAAAAATAACAGTTAACACATTTATAAATTCAAACTCACTTTACACAAGATATATTTTTATTTTGACTTTCACCCTATTACGACTGCATTCAGATAGAGACTGTGACTTCCCTAGAAGATGAAACCTTTTTTTATAAGCACTGTAGCAATGAACACAAAAGACTTTACTAAATTCAGAGTAGAGCACAGTACCTGTTCAAAGTTTTTACAATTCCGTACAACAAACATGAGAACATTATAAGTCCATAATGCCATCAATTCCAAAACTTAGGAAGCAATGAAGATTAACTGTAGACTGTGGATTATTCTGTTGCAAAGAAGACTTTTGTTTGAATCCACTAGAGTGCTTTTACTAACAATGAAGTAAGATAGAGCATATTTTAATTGTAACTGAAAGTTGCATTTAATTTTTTCATATGGATAAAAAAATTGTAAGCCATTATTTGAAATATTTAAAATATTTTTTTCAAGAGGAGGCGGATATGCTCAAAAATAAAGCTGCTTTCATGGTACAAGCATAGGGACATATGCAAATTCATTGTCATCTGACATCCTGTGCTGTTTTGCTGAAGCTCTCTGTGGCACAGTGAATTCCACAAAGGAACATCTTACCAGGGAGAAAGACTGAACATGTTGGAGGAGCAAATGGGAATGATGCTAACAGTGTCTGAGGGAAGTCAGCTTTTGATTTCTCAGTATGCCATAAGATGTGACTGATAAATACTAGACCTGAAGAAATTCCTTTTCATCTAGTTGAAATCTGTACATCTCAGAATTTTTTGAATTTGGTAAGCCAAAGCATGACTTGTTCAGAGAAATCAGTGAATTAAATATTAGTTAAATTAATAACAAAATAATAAGAATAAAATAATCCATAAAGACTAACCTCTATATAAAGGGATATTATCAGAAAGATAATGTACCTATCTTGACCTTCACACTTCTTTTCTAATGTTTTGAGTGGAAGAGGTAAATGAATGACCAAAATTCTGAACCTTTAAAGTCACCTATGCATTAGGATGTTGTCAGCTACAAAAAGAAGTGAAAGCATGAATATTTCATATCTCTTTGGCATTCAACTTGTTTTGCATAGATGGCAGCTGGAGGTTCAAAACAGAGCATTATTGCTTCACCACTGTCACCATGGTTTAGCAGGTAAATAATGCATGAGCTAAGAAGAGTTGACAAGGCAGACGGTAATGATATATTGGTTCAAGAGTCTGTCACCTCAGAAAGCACCTAGAAATGATTCACATCAGACTTACTATTTATTTCATATGACTATTAGCAGAATATTCATAGATAAAGTCTGTAATTAACCTGAAGAATTAACAGCTGAAAGATATGGAAGGCAAGAATCCTAGCAGAGTTTGAAAAGAACCCTAATGTTAGTATATATGCAGCAGCACTTGTAAACTCCCCAGCTTTAAATTGTGGTAAGTGCTAATCTGCATGAATCACCCCTTTGGGGTGCCAGGTCTCGGTTTTATCTCTAGGAAAACAAAAGTTCCTTCATATCAGTTAGGCAGTGCCTAACTAAGCAGTAAACATCCTGATGTGTGTTATACAAAAGCAGAACTGGTAGTCTGCATTATCAGCATTTTTTGCATTACCTGGCATCTGATTAAAATGCTGACAAAAAACAATAACACTACATTGTACAGCACTAAGCATAAGAAACAGTTTTTCAATAAGAATGTCCAGTTCTAATCTACAGAAATAAAAATAATGGCTGCTGTACAGTGGCTGTGGAGCAATCGGGGGTCACAAGCTCTAATGACAGGCTCATGTTTATCCTGTTTGTCAAAAGTATTAAGATCTTTTTGTGGCTTAATTAAAAAACCCAAACAACACACGCACATCCTATCCCTGTTCATTGCTCACAGTCTGCTTGACCCATAAAGGTTAATTTGTCACGCTAGTGCTTTGTTTCTCATTCTGTTTATGAGATCACTCTCTGTAGTGACATCTGCATACATTAACTAGCCCAACACGTTTTGTGCTATCTGGCAGCGTCTTTAATTACTGGTCAGGCATCACTTTTTAATATTGCAGCCAAGCAGAAATGTATTTGTTCCAGTAGCATTTTTAACAGGAGCCTGTAATATGCGAGCCTCCCTGGAGAGCCCTGGCAGCCCGGCTTGGCCAATAACCCGCGGCCGCCTCGCTGCAGCCCGAGGTATTGACAGATGCTTCCAGCTGGATGCACAATCCGTGGTACCTGCTGTGCATAGGAAATGACTAAGGACTGGTGGGACATTCTTCAGGCACAAATAAGCTCTGCTGATTTCCTTCACATCTTGTAATGGGAGATCTGTGATGCGGTTTTCTGCTTTCTACCTCAGTGGTGGTTTTTGAACTTATTTTTCTTGAGATGTGCAACATACAGCAGTGGCTTACCAGGATTACAGTATTTAGCATGTTCAGTGCAATTAATTCATTACAGTGCTAGAAATTTCCAGCTAAATCATGCCCTTAATCCAAAGAAATAGGAACTGTCAGTAGTGCCAGTAGGAATGTGGCAGGGCCAAACGATACAAGCAGCACAACAGAGTGAGATTGAACTGGTCGTGTTTATAGTAAATTCTGTATGTAGTAGTTGGAATAAAATAAGACAGTGGACTATCATGCAGCCAATGGATATGTGGAATTGTTCTCCATGATTATAAAGCTCCACTGTTAAATATCCAGGGAACTGGAGGTTCAGTATGTGAAATAAATAAAGAACAAAGATACTTTTCTATCCCAAAAGAACTGGCATTATAGTAGGAAATGTTGTACCTCATCTTGATTTCAAGATTTGTTTCCTAGGAAGCAATGGGACTGTGCTTAAGCATATGTCTGAGCCACCTCTGGAAAGTCAGAAACAGAATTTGCTAAATAGTGGTATGTTTAAAAGAAAAGCAAACAAACCAAAGCACTTCAGCCATGAAAAACTTGCAGAGGGTATGGGGATATGTCCTCTCCACCTTTCTCTTCCAGTGTATTTTGCCATCTCTTTTTATTTATTGCCTGAGTTAGAAAGAGACTTTGTTCTGTGAATTTCCCTATTATTGAGTAAAGCATCCTTCCTATCAAAGTTGAGGTGCTTGGACTGGTCTGGCAGAGGTTTTATAAGTTAATATCATTGCACATTCTAAATAATTTGTGGCCACGCTGGCAGACTCTGGAAGTCATTTTCAGCTGCTTTTTGCTGTGATGAGTATACAATGCCATTGTAAAGACACTGATTTATTATCCAGCCTAATGGCTGTTTCTAGTGGGACTTGCAATTTGCTGTCAGAAGTTATGGAATCAATATGTTCCATCAGAATAAAAGGTTAGAATTAGGCTCAGGTATAATTTTAGTTAAAAAATGAGCATGATTCTTTTGAACCTTGTGAAATACACAGTAAACAGAACTGGATCCATTTCTGTAATATGGACTGATGCTGGTTTATATGTAGAGGTTTATCGAAACTGCTGTGTTCGAGGCACTGTGATAATGATTAATTTAATTAAATATTTGTTCTATGTAGGTGCATTATAAAGAACATTTCAAATAGGTTAAATGCAGGGTCCAGATAGTACTCGCCAATTCATTCGACTGTAGTCATATCATGTTTTATTTGCTGTTTCTAATAAATCAGCCTTCAACTTGTGCTTTACTTGTGAAATAGTCCTATTTTTTTTCTGACTTCCAGATCAGATGCTTCTAGAGCAGAACTGTTAGAGGAATAAATAATGACAAGATAAGAATAAACTGTGTTAGAGAGCCTAACTGTGTTAAAGCAAAGATTAGTACATAGAAGACACATAAAGGCATTGTTATATCTGATACTTATTTTATGTGCACAGTACCCTGCTGTACCAGATGGACTTGAAAATTAAGTTTTTCAGTGAAAAAAACTTAAGGAAAGAAAACATTAAACAAAAAGCTGTATGAAATATATTAATTATAATATTGATAAATAAAAGCATGTATAGTTATTATAAATATTATTTGCTTCCAAACAAAGATTAACTCAGCTTCTCTCAGCTGAAATTTGTTGCAGACACTCTCAAATGGCAGGCAACTCTATTGTCTTTTTTAATCTTCTATTTCTTAGGAAGATTATTCTGTCGTGATTTTTTTTTCCCTTACAAATAATTACTCATGCAACTGGATCTTGCTCAACTGCATTACCATCTAGAATGGAAATATTTTTTTTAGTGGCCAAACCTTGTGGTTTTTTCTGCTTTGATTCCTACTAGGAAGATTTTTAGCACAATGAGGATTTGGCAGAAGTCAGATTGACTTGGTACCTTTTTTTGAAGTTCAAAGGAGGAGCAGCTTCCTTTACCTGAAGAATTAGTAGTGCAATTAATCAGCAGGATTACTAATGCACATAGTAATCTTAGTGCAAGGCTGGGATATTTCTCCTCTAGAATGTTGGTGAAGATTTAGAAAGGGGAAACTTTTTTCCTAAATTGCATTTCAGTGTCAGCTGATTTGCATAATTTGACAATGCCATGAGTGAAGACGATTGTGAATACAGCAGTTTTCACAGGTGCCAAGAATCTTCTGGTTTGCTTTGATTTGAGACCTTTCTGTCTTTAAAGGTTGAATTTGGGTGGATGGCAGCTGAATTAGAGGAATTAGAAATGGAAAAATTGAACAGGAGCATCACACATCTAAATCTGACTGACTGGTGATTGGGTTACAAGAGTTCTGACCAATGCTTTGTTATTTCCATTTTGCATGTTAATACTATGAATGAAGTGAGGGACAGAGAAGCACAATTAATTTGGGCTCTGGCTAGCAGCTTCAGCAGCAGTGCTGCATGTTAGAGCTACGTCAAAATAAAACAAAGCAACAAAAGATGTTACCAAGCTTTTTGAAATTAGCAAACCATGTGATAGAAGCAAGATTCCACTGACAGTGTGTGCAAATCTTTGGGAAAGTCAACATTTAGTTTTTCATCAAGGAAAGGAAGATTCCTTTGCTATGATGAACTGGGACATTTGCACTGATGTGGGAGCTGTAGTGGAGATCTCTGAGTGGCAGAATAAGACATGTCAGAACCACAATGCAGCAGTGGCCAATCTTGGGTGAGTCAGTGGTTGTTCTCTGCAGAATCCTGTCTCTGTAACTGATGTCAGTTTTTTTCAGAGGAAAACTTACAGGCAGTTATGGGATATTCAGATCATAAGGTAATTTTTGTTGCTGACTTGTACCATGAGTGGGAGAATGTTTTAAAAACTAAATTCTCAGAAGACTTGAATATGTCTATCTAATCCATTGTAAAATGGACTGGTCTCCCTGAAAGCAGACCTTTTTTCTGAAGTCATGCCTTTCTTTGGAAGTTGCTTTTTATCGTGGTTGATGGTTCAAGAGAATCATAGTATACCAGGCTGGAAAGAGATCTTAGGGATCATCTGGTAAAGAAGAAGTTCTTGAAACGCACAGAGGGAGAAGATTCACAGGAATGTCTCTCTTCATATTTTTGAGTGGCATGGCCTGGCATGAAGAGGCCACTGTGTCAGTTCAGCCTGTAAGCAGCATCCAGAAATGAGGATTTGCCTCTCCAGAGTGATGCCTTTGGCTCCCCACGTGTGGGGATGCTCACTAGCTGAACAACCACACAGTGCAGGTGCCCTGGGTGGCTGTGAGACATGCCATATTAAAAGCAGCAATTTCTTCAATCACTTTCCTGTTAGAGTGTCAAATGCATTAACATATTAATAGTTAAGCACTGATTAGAGGCAATGATTGAATATCCTGGACAGCTAGAAGTCGCAAGGCAAAGTAAAATAAAAAATGTTTAACTATACTGTTAAGGTCAATTATTAGGTATAAATTCTGAACAGTTTACTGCCATTAAATATTTCAAAAAACTCCACAGAATCTGCTTGAAAGGCTACTGCTGCCAGTCAATAGTTACACACACAAAGCTGAGAACAGACTGGAAGTGTGAAATAGCCTAATACAGTCAGATGAAGAGGAAAAAGCTGGATTGCCCAGATAAGACAAACTAGATGAGAAAGCTGTCATGTAAAGAAAAGCCTTTACTTTTCTCCCTTTATAGAAGTTGCACAATGTGATACAGATAATTTACATTTTCCTGGAGATGAATACGATGAATATTTTCAGCAATGCTTTTCATGAATATGGAAAACTGGCTTTACTTTTATTGCTGTATTCATAAAATATGCATCTGGTGAGTTCCTGTTTTCACAGTATGAAATATGGATTGGAATTTTTAATTTCTCCATTTATTTTCTAGAGTTTTTTTTTTCTTTTAATAAGGTGTTTTAATGTAATGATTTGGAATGTGAATCCTGTCATGGGTAATTATGGAAGAAGTTGCCTTTGGAAGAAGCACTGGCTTCTTTTACTGCCTCACTGCCAGTTCTCTTATGAATTGAGAGTAAAATGCTTGAACTCTCATGCAGGTGATATGCAGAAAAGACTCAATAACTATAAACTATAAATAGTTTTTAATAAACTATTCCTTTTCAATTTTCTATCTCACAGGCTGGGGACTTGAGCTATTGAATCCCTCTTTCCTCATAGCATGATATCATCCTGTCTCCCAGAAAACGTTTTGCAGACTACTAAATTTTCAAAATCCTAGGTAAATGTAAGCCTTGGGACATAGAAGAGAGGATTCTTTGATGGAACAATAGGGGAAAGTGGTTGTCTTTTGAAATGCCATGAAGTGCATGAAGTTTGGATGCAGCGAGAGAGCAGTTTTCCCCCAGCTCTACTCCTGACCTGCATTTGTTAGGGCTTTACAAGAAACCGACCTATAAGACAAGAATAACAATTGCATTCATTTTCTTACACGGAAAAAAAAATGGAACAGCTAAAAAGATCAGTTAACTATCATTGCCAGTAAGATTTGTCTGAGCTTACACAAAAAACCCAGTCGTGTATCTGAAAGATAATATAAATGTTTGTTTTTTTTTTTTTATTGCTTAGTATTTTACTAATATATTGATATATACTGATGTATCACCAAACTGTTTTGCAAAGAGGAGCAATTCTGTTAAATCAGAAGAGGTATGCACTCAGAATCATTTGTCAGGAAGATTTCTTCATTCCCTTTTAAAAATCCTTGCCTTGAAAGAAACAAGTTAAAAACTATGTATCTTTTAAAATGCTGCATTTCCTGTTTCTCTTTCGTGTGTAGTTGAAGCCTTACTCAGGTGTACAAGAAGCACGTGTCTATTTATCGTGACTTTGAAATTAATTGCTGAAATTACCTCAAATAAATTACAAATGAAAATTCTACAGAAAATCCAAAAAATTTGTCCATAAAATTTTCATTGTCATAAACAGCTGTCACATGTCTGTTCCTACAATTGAGAGGTGGTCACAGACATACTCTGGAAACCTCTATCTGAAAACCTTTGATTTTTCTTTTGATTATTCAAATTTTCAGGTATCAAATTATCTTAATTTTGTTGAGGTTTTTAAGAGGAAGATATTTTCATTATTGAAACTTACTAGTAAATCTGCATTTGTTTCTTCTACAATGTTAGTGTTTTGATAGTGTATGTAATGAAAGTGTCTTCTTAAAAGGTCCAGAATCAAGTAATCTTAATTCAATAAACTAGGATCTTTTGAGAATGAGGGTAAGAAGAAAGTGATCTCCTAAAATGCTGTTATAGTAGGTACATACACACAAAGTGGCAAGCTTGACTTTCTTGAGCCTTCTTGCTTAATTTGAATTTTGAACAAATTCATGGTGTTTATTGAAATGCAAATTCGTTCATTTTCACTATTCAAAAATTTTCACAGAAAAAGGAAAAGAAGCACTGAATAAAATTTCCAGTAGGAGAAACTGTGGCTACAAATAGGAAAAAAAATTAAGATGAAGGATGGTCAACAGGAATACGTTACCCAGACATATTTTTTGCATCACCTTTCTGGAGATAAAACAAAAAAAAAAAAAACCCAAACAACTGGATATAAGCCCAAGACACCTGATCTAACTCTGAAGTGACCCTGCTTTGAGTGAGCACTCTTAACTTTGATTCTTGAAATCAGTCTGAAATTGGCTGAATGTAATGTGCCTCTCTGCTTACCAAAACGATTTTTATATTAAAATAGCACCTTCAGAAGAAATTCTTCTAACTCCATTATCCAGTGGGAAAAGATGTGGGAAAAGATGTCAAAACACATAGACAGGAGTAATAAAGTAAATAAATGCCACGATTATCACAATAGGCATTTGATTTTCAGAATTAAGCACGGGGTAGACTGCAGCTTTCTTAGATGGCAGTTGAAGACAAGAGTGAGGAAGGAGAAAGTCTATAGATTCCATTAACAGAGAAGATACGATGTGTTGACAATAAATCAATAGTTATATTAGACCTTAAGAACAACAAAGGATATGTTCAGAGGATGACTCACTTTAGTGGAAGAAGGTGACAAATGGTCTCAGCTTAATGACTAATATCAAACATTGTTAGGGAAAGTAAATTCTGAAGGCTCAGATCAATATTACCTCTTAGACTCACAAAGCGGAAAATAGAGAATCAAAGTTAAACTGTCAGAAGAACCCTAATCTCTCAAAATACAGACAATTCACAAAAGAAGACAAAAATATTTTCATTTTCTCCTAGAGCTACAATCTTAAAAAATCTAAACCGAACCAAACTGAAACCTCCCCACTTGTGTTCATGTTCTTACTCATCCTAACTTCATAGCAGGCATCTTTGTCATCTGAAATTCATCCCTTTCCAGAACAAAACTAGGGATCTACATGTGGAATATAAGTGGGATTTTAGTTATCCATGTGCATTTTGTCAGAGTCCTTGCTCTGGAGTATTTCATAACCATTACTTGTGATCAGGTCATTACATCAGCCTGCCATAAATCAGAAATATCTGCAGTCTTACATTACCATTCCCCTCGATTGTGGTGAAGTTTAAACCAACTTCCTCTACTCTAATCCAGTTTTCTTAATACTTCTCTTGCCCCCTCTTATTAACATCAATGCACATGAAAAAGAGAGTCCTAGAAAGGTAAATGTTACACTTATAAACTAAAAGAAATCAATAAGATAAGTGAAGAGACCAATAACAATTTATTTTTGTCAGAAGGCAGAACTTTATAGAATTTTTTATATCTGAGAACTAGGGTTTTTCAAGTGTGTGGTCAGAGGGGGAAACTTGGATTCTAAATTAAGCCCATTGAGAACAAGATATCAAGGTATACTTTATATAACTGATTTTCTGAACACCGGGCATAGTGCATAATGGCTGCTGATTACTCAGGATAGGTTAGAGTTCTTATGTCTGAAATTGAGACTTGTGAGTGATTGGAAAGTTGAAAACAATGTGTGAGGTAGGAGGGACTGGAAGCTGTGCAGACTGCTAAAAGCAGACACAAAGCAGATTGAGGAGGTGGGCTCTGGTATGAGACTGACACACAGGAAAATTTGAAGGCAAGTTAGCTGCAGATGATACCTCTGGAAGCTGTTTCACCAGCTTTGATTGATACTGAATTATTTTTAGTTTGCAGTAACTTTGAAGACAGGAATAACACACTGTCACAACTACCTGACTGGTTGATCCACTAACTTACACAAGATCAGGACAAAAAGGCATTTTCTGAATGCAATTCAAGACTAAACTAGACTAGACTAGACTAGATTATTACTATATTATAGTTACTATAATAACACAAGGTTAGTTTTTGTGTGCATTTTCTCTATCTGTAAATGACCCCACCTGGAGCACTGCATTCAGCTCTGGGACCCCCACAAAAGAAGGACACAGACCTACTGGCATGACCCCAGAGAAGGGAATAAAGATAGTTAGAGGGCTGGGCCATCTCTCCCATTAGGAAAAGCTGAGACAGTTGGATCTGTTCATCCTGGAAAGCAGAAGGCTCCAAGGAGATTTTAGGGCACCTCCCAGTGTCTGAAGTGGAGAGCTGGAGAGGAACTTCTTACAAGGGTATGTAATGATAGGACAACAGGGAATGGCTTCAAACTGAAAGAGGTGTGGATTGGATATTAGAAAATAGTGTTTTTCTATGAGGGTGGTGAGGCCATGGAACAGGCCCAGAGAAGCTCTAGATTCCCAGTCTCTGGAGGTGTTCAGGGCCAGGTTGGATGGGCCCCTGAGGAAGCTGGGCTAATGGAAAGTGTCCTGACCCTTGGCAGCAGGGTTGGGACTGGATGATCTTTAGGTTCCCTTCAGACCCAAACCATTCCATCGGTCTATGAAATGTGCTATTAATTCCAAAGATTAAATCACTGAAATGCATAAGTAGATGAAGTGAGATAATAAGGACAAAACAACAGATGGATCCTGTGAACACTTGTGCTTAGAGTTTGCAGTGGTTTCTTTATTCCTGTCTTTGTTTGTGGGAAAGAACAAACTAGATGGAGAAGATCTTTGTTATTGGACAAAAGCACCTGAAGGGGAGGAGTGCACTGAATGTAGTGTATAACAGTAATAGTAGTAGTAGTAGTAGTAGTAGTAGTAGTAGTAGTAGTAGTAGCAGTAGTAGTAGTGCACCAGCAGTTATGAGTGGAATAACATTAATTGTCTTCCTATGTGAAGTGACCACTTGTCACTGGAACACCAGGGATTTTGTCATCTTGAAATGAGACAAAATTTTCACCTCACTTCTGCTTCCCTGACAGGTGCTATTTGCTTATAGCTATTTGCTATTTCTTTTTTTTTATAAATAGTTCAGGGTCAATTGTATTTCTAGATTTATAGGTTTGTGGTAGTAAAGCAAGTAGTAAAGCATATGTAATATAAATTTGCTTTGATTTAAGATGCTCTTCTTTACTGAAACATAGTTTCCATAAGTATGTTGAGAGTGGAAAAACACAGAAATAAACCACTTTTTAATAAGCAAAAGAAAACCTGGCACATGGCCTTACTAATCCATACCTGGAACTTTTACAGGATATTTCTCTTTGAGTTGGAGCTGTAGCAGCTGCTCTAGAGTGTACTGGCTCACAGCATGGATGTGTTCATTAGCTCCAGCATCGTTTCTTTGAGCTGTTAGAGCAAGGAAACAAAAGCCAATCTGTTTGTTTGCTATTTCATATTTATGTATTTTCTCCTTTTTACTGCCCTGACTGAGAGTCTGGGCGTGCATTGTCCAATGTGCTCACGTCAAGCCCGTGACCTCAATTCACCTATCATTCACTTCCATCATGTCAGCTGAGCCTTTTGTGGATGCCCATTATACACACACTATCTTGTGTTATGATGAATTACCCTCTTGGGAGTTTCAGGACATCTTAATCCCAGTCTGACAGAACTCTCTGCGATAAATAATTTACAAATCCCTATGCTAAATGCAAGTGCATCAGAAGATGTGGATTTTTGACAGCTTTTGCTGAATAAAAAGAAACAAGAGAGCATACCTTCAGCAGTATTGAGCAGCTTCCATCTCTCATTTTAATTTTCATTGGATGCTTTTCTACCACGAGACAGCATGCAGCACGGGAGGGAGATTCATTATGATTCTTATCCTTAGTTGTTTTACTGATAAACAAAATATTTCATTAAAAAAAACAATAATGGGGAATTTATTATCATTTAATCTCACATTAAATCTGGCCTCTTTCTCCATCCATGCATGTTAAGAAAGGAGAACTTTGTTTCAGAAAACCCAGTAGCATTTAAATGTGCATTTCCAGTGACAGCCACGTGTGCCTGTGTGCTGCCTGGAATTTAAAGCAAGGCAAATTCCTGCTGCTTATCAAGCTGTGCAGGGGTGGAGCATAAAGCAGGTGATGGACTTTTTGCCTTCTTGTGCTGACAGCCTTGGCCTGGCTGGAATTGCAGTGTATAGGGAGCTGACAACTTGCTGCCAATTATTTTCTTGTGGAAAGGACTGGAATGAGCAGAGTGAAAGCCTTATTCCCTATATCTGTCCTCTGCCAGGCAGCATTAGACGGGTGATAAAATGCAGCCTTGGTGATATTTCCACCTTTTACACTTCACTAGAGTTTGTCAGGTGTTTTTTTACACTTGTTATAACCCTGAGATGACTACTGAGATTTGACAAGAACCACGGGTTTGTCCCTGTGGGCCTCTGAGTTACAGGGCTGGCGGGTACCTCAGGGGATTTGGCTGCAGCATTTTTTTCCATGAGTTGTTTCTGGAAAAGAGAACTGTGTGCCTTGTGTTGCTGGAGATCCAGGAGTCATCCTCCAACAGCTGGCAAGCTAAAAGTGAGCACACTCTTAGTCTTAGTTTTGAGAGCACATATAACAGGAGAATTTGTTTCTTTTTTTTTTTTCCTTTTTTTTTCCCCTAGTGTTCCAAGGTGGCAGGTAGCTGGAGGAGAAGGTAAAAGGAATATAATTAATTGTATGTTCTGTAGGATAGTTACTTCAGATTGTCCTTTGAAGTCAATTGGAAGCAAATGCCATTATTGCTGCCAGAGTATATCCCTAAGCTATTCTTAGCCACACCTGAAAGGACTAAAAGTTTAAACACACCATGTTCTTCCTGTGGAAACTGGTGAAGAATGTCTCATCTCATTTCATATAAACTGGGGTGAATGGAAGTTCATATTTATTTCTGTGACACATGCCAGAGGGAAGAAAGCTCTGATTTAGCTGTATTACACTGAAGGGTGTGGAAGCATCCATGTGAAATGCATTCTATTGCTTAATCTGGCCAACACACAAAACAGCTCTCAGAGGTAGGTGGGTCTTGCTGTCAGATCCATACTTGCCACTTTTTCTTTTTCCTTGCTATAATGCCTGTTTGGGCCAATAATTTTACTGGGGATGTAAGGAAGTATTTTTAACAACACTTGTTGACATTTTCCGTAAAAGTTTCTCATTCAGCAAAATGGCTTGTTTTAGATTAAAACAACAACAGCAAAATGAACAAACAAGAAACACCAACCAAAAACCAAAACCACAAGCACTCCCACAAAGAACTACTGAGAAAACTTCTGAGCCGCTTGGATTATAGTTGATATTTAATTGTGAATGTGTAAAATACATCTGAAGTATATATATATATATCTATAGCATATATAGTATTACTATATGAAAATAATTCTTTTGATGTTTGCTAACAGTTACAAAACTCACTGTGGGCATTCTTCTAAAGTGTATTAAAATTTAATTTTAAAAATTCTAGATACATATACTTGCTGAGCGGGTAGTTGTATTTCTGTTAAGCAAATTACTGGAAATAAATGAAAGATAAAATTTTTAAAGCTGGAGGCTAGGGTATACGGTCGTATTTCACTATTTCTTGCATAAGATGCATTATCACATTTTAGCTGAGGCTGTTGTCAAACCTTGCAGAAGAAGCAAATTGCCATCTTCTGAACAGTGCTGTAATTAAACTACAAAGCAACTCTTCTCCAAATAAAAACATGTTAGGTGCCTCTTCTCCCATTTGAGATCTAAGGCTCCAACTGACAGTGTAAAGCAGGCAGGATGCCAGGTTCTGCATGATTTGGCTTTGTAGGTTAGACAATTGCAAGTGACAGTTTCTGTGTGTATGTGTGAGAGAAAGAGAATAGTTTGAGTAATAAATGAGAATGGGTTTTGTTTTCAGGATCCTCTTAATTAGGAAGCTAAGTAAGAATAGTGATACCGGGAATAATGTAACTGAAATAATAATCAGATTTATTTTATCAGAAACTGTGACTCATTTTAAAATGTGGCTCATGTTTCAGAAAGAGATTTTCATTACCAGATTAAGTAATAGATTAATAGATTAGTTTTCATTAATAGATTTGAAAAATTAGAGAATAGAAACAGAACTGAAAAGTTTTGGAACTGTGTACTATTTGCAGAACCCCATACATGGCACCGTTCAAGAATGTGAAAATATGTATCTTAATGTGCATTTGTAAACTTCTCTTTGAAAGATAAAAATTACAGGCAAAAGTAAGAAGAAAACAAATTGAGGATTATATGTTTTCAGTCAAAATAGCACAAGATCAGAAATCTTTCTGTGGTAGCTATTTTAAATTTGGAACTAGATAATAGAAATTAATTGAAAATAGTAATTAGGTGTTACTTACATTTATTATGTTCTCAGGAAGAGCTTTACCTGAAAATGGTTGAGACCAAAAAGAGCTTCAGCTCTGAGTGTGTGAATATCCACTGTATGACCTATTTGGCACAAGAGGGAAGTATACAGTGGTTCAATTCATGAGTAACAGGAGGTGATTTTTTAATTTTAATTATTGCCTTCTGCATGTCTGAGGCACACGTGTGTGAGATCTGCTCCTGGAAAGCACTGCTGCATTAATGTATCCTTTTCTGCTGCCCCCTCCAACCTTCCCTGTGACATCTGAGCAAAGTCTGGCCTTACTGTTGTATTATGACATTTAAGTCTTCACTCTATTATTAAAAGAGAGTGATTAATAATCATAATGAGATTTATTATAATTTGTAGTTGTGGGAAGTCACATTAAATGGTTAAAGAATACATCATTTAGGTTTTATTAATTTAATTGCAATTTCAGCAGAAATGCAAAAATCACAAACCTTTATTGGTGGCAAAAAATCAAAGTAAGAGAAGCCTAGGGCCTCTTTGTAAGCACTTTTCACTGTAGGAAAAAAAAAAAAAAAGCCCTACAAAAACTTATTGTCTCTCCAAAACAATCAAAGAAACAAAAAGGTGGCTCCAAGACGAAAAAAAATAAAAATAAAAAAAAAATCTTAAAATACCAGAGGTTTAGAATGCGTTTGTGTTTCAAGTTTTAGATTTTAATTAGCTTGTATGTTTTTTTCACACTAAATTATTTAGAGGTTGTTTTATATTTCGTATCAATTAGGTGGAGAAGGAATTAAATAGAGCATATATAATGAGATTTAAATAACTGAAGAAAATCAATTCAGCTCAGGCAATGCTATTAGCTAAGCTACACTTCAAGATGGGCTCTAATATTGTGTTTGAATACTTGTTCTTTAGGGATTCCTATTCTTTTCTGGTATCCAAAGGCTTTGGCTGCATAAAAAGTTTGCTTTGTGTTGTAACATGCCAATTCTGCAGTGATTTCTGTGGTGCCTGCACAGAAATGGGTCCCCTGACCAAAAATAAGGCTGAGCACACGTGCTGTAGGAACAAATAATAGGTTTCTTTATAGCACAGAATGGTTTTGTTAACATGCATTAATAAGGAGTATTTCTAATATGCATAAAAGTACTTACTTGTTTGTAAAGCAATACTGGATTTCATAAAGCTCTTTAAGTACTGAATCTGGGTACTTTGGAGGGCTGTTGAGCTCTCAAACCCAGATACATTAGCATACATATATTGTCTGAGATAGAAATGGCATTGTATACACATGAGCACATATGGTTTATTGAGTCTTTGTGACAGACATTAAATCCTTGTATGTTGAGGGATGATAGAGTTCTAAATGCAGAATATGAAATTATAGTTGACAAGGGAGTAAAACTGAATAATAACACTGTAAATGAGATGGCACTGAGACCTCCATGTACCTCGTCTTTCACTGTCAGTTGCTAGATGCTCTGGATTTACCCCTAAAAGACTAATTCAATATTTTGTTTAGAACATCAATAAATTATGCTATTTAAAAATCTGATCCTTTTCTTCCTAGACGTAAATTGGGCTGCTTTGTCTCAGGCAAGAGAGAAGACAGTGTTGCAAGGGGATAATGCAGAGCAATTAATTTTGATCATAATTATATAGAGGAATAGTTCTGTAGGGGATAAATTTCTGGGGTCTCTTCTGCCACAGACCTCCTTAGGTCAGGCTCTTAAATGTTTCAGTGAACATTGGATCTGGGCTCACCTCACCTATTTTAAGGTAGTAAGAAATGTTTATTTCCCTAGTTAAAACCATGGAGATTCTCCTTAGGCCAGATTTTTGGGAAGGCGTATGTTTGGACCAGAATTAAACTGTCTGTACATGCTACATAGTCCCAATAAATCCCACTGATTTTTGAAAGATCTCTAGGGCAAGAAGGTCATGACTGCCTTGTGCTGCAGCTTCTCAGATTTTCCTTTCATCCCCCTCACATATAACCCAGGATTTGCACCAGTAACACACTTAGAATTCATAGTATCATCTGAGAAGTGCTATTTCCATAACCTAAGCACCCAAACAAAGAAAGCAACTGACAAACAACTGACAACAGCAAACCCCAAACAAACCTAGATCTGTTTAATAAGCTGCTGCTGACTGACAGGATTTTGGTATGATGTTGTGGGTTACACTTAAAACAAATCTGACAACTTGATTGTTCAAATATACGGAACAGTATTTTTATGACATTGTCAAATGTGCTATACCTAGAAACTGCATTTTTGAAAAACAAACATTTCAAATATTTTTTAGGAAACATAACCTTCTTTTCCAAATAGGAACATGTTTCCTTTCTGAGACTTTTGACTAGGTTTATAGTAAGACAGGGAGGGTGATACTAAAACATGTATTGACAATTCAAGTGTATATTGAAGATTCAGCTCTTAGCCCACTGCAAATGTTACTGCTCAAGGAAAGCATAAATAGTTCTTTGTATGTAGAACCAAATGTATAAATATCAATCCAATAAAAATTCCTTTCTGGTTGCACATGAAATACATGAGGTGATTATCCAGAAGTCCTTCCACTGAAATAAGCTTGATTATTGTGAAACTTTATATCAACCTTGGAAAACATTCAGTCTAACAAGGCTTTTCTTTTATTTATATGCTGTGAAGTAAAATCCTTGTTTGGTTTATTCACTGTTCTGGATTCGCTGGAACTATTAGGAAACCTTCTGCAAACATTGCAAGATATTGCCCAAGTGAGAGGAAAGTCTTTCTTTAACTTCTGCTTAAAACAAGCCTACTGAACTAGCTTTGCTTATACTTGAAAAGAAATAGGCACAACTGTGTCTGGGAAACAGCGGTGCAAATCATACAAGAGGCAAGGAGTGCCTTAAAAAGAGATTTTTATTCAACACTAAAACCCCGTTTTCTCAGCTTTCTCATAAAACGTTTCATCCTTTGTATAGTTCGAACTGTAAAGGAATTTTAAATCCAGGTGAAGGTTGTTGGGTTTGGGTTTTTTTGTTTTATGGTGTTTTTTTCTATAATTAAAGGATCAAAAAGTTTGCTATAATTACACTGACCAGTTTTACCATTTTAACAACCATAGCTATAATGACTGCAGTCGACTCACCTTGGAATATTTCATCACTGTATACACAAATATATATAAACCTATCTGGTAATAGAAGCCTGAAAACTATGCACAAAATTGCCTATGCATGAACATAACAAAAGACAATGACTAATAAATCTGGGTGTAAAGAGATATTGCTCTTAGAATGTCATGATCTTCTGAAAGGGACTGACTAGGATCAATTAAAGCAGTTTTCAAATTCCTTTGCTTTAGAAAAATTGTGGGTTTTTTGGTTTTGTTTTCTTGGGTTAATTTTTTTTTAACTTGTCAGTTTTACTTTTGAAGATTGTATTGACCTTTTTTTCTCTCTTTCCTTTATGCTTTACTGAGCTTAAAAGCACAAGAATTAAAAACGGTGCAAACAAATGAACTATTTAATCAGTTGAACAGTTCAATAGCTACCAAACCTCTAAACACCAAACCCCATTATGCTACTGCAAAAAAAGCATAATCTGTCTGGATTATACATTGGCTCAAAATGATACATCAAACTATTTCTATTGTAAATGTTTTTCTCTTTTTTTTTTTTTTTTTCCATTACTTAATATATATATTTTTATGTGAAGAATCACTCGGAAGAAGATATTTGTACTTTACATATACATTTCAGAAAATGAGCATATGTTTTACGATGCATTTCTTACTTTATTATGTAAATACAATATAAGAATGTTTTCTACAAACTCAGAGGAACATATGTAGTATAATTCAGTGCCACATTCTATGGTTTATTGCACATATACTACCTATAAACCCTCCAGCACAGAGTGTGCAAGTAAATCTCCCATCCACGCTTTTACACTGCACAGATCTTCAGTGACTTGGTTTCCAGTTGAATTGCTAATCAAAGCTGTGATCTTCCAGGCAACTGAGTAGTTATGTGAGCAGCCTCTTCAGGGTTTGTTGGATAACAACAAAATCGATGGACTGAGATCCACAGCAGTTTTGTATTTAAGTAGCTTCTCTATCAATTGTAGCTATTAAAAAAAAACAAAAATAAACCCTGAGCTGGCAGAAGTTGCCACTTTATTCTTTTTTACCTTTCTGGGCACTCTTGAGGTTGGCTGCCAGCTTTCACCTGGACAGTTTGTGTCAGAGCAGCCGTAGCTTTGCTGCTGCCACCCCCATCCAAGTTAACAAAATGGGATGGGTGGGAATGCAGAAGTCAGGCAGAGTGTTTGCTGTATTGTCCCATGGCTTCTTATATGCCATCATCACACATCTGCCTGTGCCTGCTAACATTTCCAGTTCCAAAGAGAATTTATTTATTTATTTTTTTTTTTAAGTAAAAAGCCATATGCTGCCTAACTTATCGTATCATCTTGGTAAGCTTGTGATTTTTAAAAATCTGTTTTGTTGGAAATTTCTTCTTTGTGATGTTGGGGATTTATTGAGGCCTTGATTTTTCGTATACCCAACACAGAATTAGCAGGGATATATATCAGGGGTTTTTTCCCAGTTTTGTTGTTGTTGTTGTTGTTGTTTTCGTTTGTTTGTTTGTTTTTTGTTTGTTTGGTTTTTTTTTTTTTTGTTATTGTTGTTGTTGTGTTGTCTTTTTATTTTGGTTTGGTTTGGGTTTTTGGGACGTTTTTTGTTTGGTTGTTTTTTTGTTGTTTTGGGGGTTGTTTTTGGTTTTTGGTTTTTTTTGTTTGTTTGTTTTTCTGTTTTTGGTGGGGTTTTTTTTGTTTTTGTTTTGGTGTTTTGTTTTGTTTTTGTTTTTCATTTTTTCTTTTTCCTGCGGAGTAAGAAGTTGAGTAACACAGATAAAAATAAGCCCAAGATCAAAGGTTTGGAGAAAGGTATTTCTAAAGGTATTACTTGGTAAGTGACTAATAATAGAAACACAAAAATCTTGACAATGCAGTTTGCAATTGTAATTTACTAAATAAAGTTAATTTTCCTTATTTTCCATCTGCTCTTTAATCTAACCCAACTGAGGCATGTAACTGTTCAGCTGACAAGGACCATCCAGCTATCTTGTTTTATAAACCAGAGCTCTAAGTAGTGATATTATCATGGGGAAGCATGGTGGAAGAAATTCCTGTTGTCATTTCCCACCTGGGTGTCCAAGTTTCTGCACAGTAACCATTCCTTACACCCTTCATTCAACTTTGCTAAACCCACCTGACCACAGGATACAGGTGAAAAGTTCACTGTATGGTTAAATTTAGCTGTAATTTAATTCAATAAGGCTTTAAATTTGCAGTTTATATGCTTGAAACTTCTGTTGTATATGCAAGTGAATGTGTTTTACTGTCATTTGTGTCATTGACCATATTGATGGATGGTGAGCCAAGAGTCATTGTCTGATGCAACATGAAGCTGCATTTTTAGTCTTTAATAATGCAGTATACCCATCACAATCTATAGATTTGAAAGATATATTGAAATCTACAATTGTTTTCATATAGAAGTGCAAGACACTTTCTTTCCTTGGTATTGAGTCACTTTTCAGTCAGATAGTAAAGATTCAGCATTTCAATACTGACAGTGACCTGAATGAGGGCACAAAGAGTCTGACTTCTCAAATCTTAATGTTTCATGTGACAGGGAAGTACTCAGAAGAATCAACCTTTCCACTTATAAAACTTACCTGTTTTTCAATATTCCTTGGGAATATAGCCCAAAAGCAATTCAGTGAAATCCCACAAGAACATCCTGGATGTTCTCTAAACCTTTAGCAGTCTGCCAGTCCCTTACGTATCAGCTCAGGTGTCTTGCTTTAAGATTCAGACCGATTTCTGAAAACCATTTCTGCTATCTAATGTGCCAGTTTAACAGGAATGTGGAAGAAATTCTTCTTGGGCAGAGTTTTTAAGTGCAACTCAGATCAGCTGCAGTCAACTGCATCATACTGAGTTAGGTGTTAGGTGCCACTAACATCCAGTCTGGCATAGTACTGCCAGATTTTGCTTTACTTGTACTGTGACATTCCTGGTGTGTGTTTGGTTTATCTTTTTTTTTTCGTTTTTTTTAATAATAAGGGTTGACTGCTTCGTATTTTCTTTCTGCTATTCACAGTTTGATTCTGATTTTCAGTAAATAGCTGTAACTGGAATACAAGAAAAATACGCTTTTTGGAGGGCGCTAAGTTTGTTGGCATGGTTCAGTATATTAACTATATAGAGAAGAAGCATGCAAGACTGGAAAATAAAATAACACCAGATGTGAAAGTGACATGAGGAAGAAGACAGTTTTGAGATCGGATAATGATTCTTGATTGTGTTCTTTGAACTAGAAAGTGGCAATTAGATTTTCATACAGAGAAAAGTGTGAGACATCCTAATTAAACACCTTTTGGTGGAAGTCATCATACATAAGCCCAAACCTCTTGTAGTAGTTCTCAAATGTGTCACCTTTGAGGGTAACACTAAAAACAATCTTAATTATTTGTTGGTTTTTTTTTTCTTTTTGTAAAAATTGGAAGGAAATTATAGTTTGAATGTTGATCCAGGTCTGTACATTAGTCATTAAGGCAGCCAATGAAATACATTTCTTAGGCATAGCTATAGGTCATGTACATAATCACAGAAAAAGGAGGAAAATAACTGAATGAAAAATATAATGGATTCATACAGAAGATAAATCTTATGGACTTTGGTGTTACTAGCACCTAACACTAATGTTTTGTGTGACTTTGGTCACATTACTTTATGTTTTAAATACAATTAGCGTTATAAACTTCACAATGGATGGTAAAAGTTATTAAATACTTCTGTAGCCATGACAATATGCATGAGTTTTACAGCTGGAGGTTTTACAATGAAAAAATAGTATTTTTTCACATATAATTCCGTCTTAAGGGTCTTATAGTACAGAAATATGAATAATAGTTAATGATATACCTTAAACAGGTTGCATTTTCTGTAAAATCACAAGAATGCCCTGAAGAAGACTGTTCTGCCTGGAACAAATAGGTCATAAATTGTCCAGTATATGATGTATGCATGATAAAAGATGCTGAAGAGAAATCACGACCAACACAATGCATGGAAATGTAGAATATACCCTTTTCAGCTCTCTCACCTTGTATTTTTACTTTTAAATTTAAGATGGTTTTACATTACCATCTGGAAGAATGTTCTGTTGGAGGGTAAGAACTAGTAAATCCCCTCTAGTCCTTTATAGAAAATGTGTAACTGACAAAGTACCTGAATTGCTTTTACAAATTTGTCATGTCTGCACTTGAACATTAAAACTTGAGCCTGTCTAGTAGAGAGAGAATGCTGGGAGCGCAACAGTTCTTTTAAAATATGTTTGAGAAAGTTTAGAAGCAGCATGTTATTGCACTCCATGTGATAAGAAGGAAATGCAGGTGCTGCGGTTTATCTTCTTTTTGCCAGGGCTGGGATTAAATGTGTGAGACGGTATTTCTTGTTCAGACTTAGATGTTTATTAGTTCTTATTTATATTATAGTCTCACAAACCGTGAGTTCTACAGCATTTCAAGCCAATAAACTAAAAATGGAGTCTTCTTTTTCTCTTTACAAGGCCTTTTAAGGGAAAACTGTCTAATTAAGAAATGATACTTACATTATTTTTACTTTTAACTTAATAATTAATTATCCGTGGCTCGCAATGTGGACTTTTTACCTAATTACACAAGATTACTTAGACTCATGAAGAAGAAGGAGAAGAAGAAGGTGAAGAAGAAGGACTAGCCTTTGCTTTAAAACTTTTATCTTGCTTTATATATATGACTATATTCTAAAACTTTAAGATTTTTACCGTGTCATATTACACACTCCTATTCAAGCTACACACTTCTAATTCCAGTTTTATTATTTAATTTTGGAAGCCTTTTCCAGGGCCTCAGGTCAAATGCAGTGTTCTCCTGGGGGTCAGTGCCTGTCAGCACAGAAATTCTAAAATTCTCAGTGAGCAGGGTTCTGACATGCAGGGGCTGTGGGTGTCCTGTTATCCCTGGTCAAAGCCAGGTGTGACAGCAGGGTTTGTTCCCAGCATTGCTGTCCTGGCTGCCACAGGGTCTCTGGGAAAATAAAAACCACTCTTACACTTTGCCAGGGGAAGGTCATTTTCCTTTGTACTCAGTTTTCTCCAGGAGTCACAGTTAAGCACTTCCTATTTCTTTTGACTAGAATTACTTCCATTAGGGAAATGTTGCCTGCAAATAGCATGCAGTATTAATGTATCATTTGTTTCTGCTGTTGCCAACAGTAACGTGTTTCCTTGGCTCTCACCCCTGACTGCTGATGAGATCAAGTTGATTATTCAGCAGCTATAGCCCACCACCTGCTCTATTTTTTTTCCCTGACATGCAAAGCTGTTGAGACACTATCTTGCCTTGTTAAAGCCACATTTGGTATTCAGCTGTAGTTTAAGCAAATATGTGTATATATTTAAGAATTGGATTCATTTTTGAACAGACTTGTAATAAGTCAAATTCATTATTCTGTTTTATACATTGGAGAGCTGAGGTGAACATGCTGATTTTTTTTTTTTTAATTCACAAATTGGTTCCACTATTCAAGCTCTACATTTTATTATTAATACAGTTGCATTGTTCATAGGCCCATTTCTGGAAATGCTGCTGCAGATTTCAGTGCTGTCTTGATTTTATTATGAATCATTAACTTGGGAATTTATCATTATAGTTTAGGTTATGAATGTATCTTAATGAAATAAAACATTTCTGTCTACCCTATTCTGCAGAGGAAGAAATGATAAATGAGCTCTGTTCACCCCTTTTATTTCTGGAAATTCTGGATTTTGCTCTTCTTTCTATAAATACCCATCCAACTCTGAGAGAACTTAATGCTGTTTCTGGTGACATGGCCAAAAGAGATATTTGCTTATCAGTTCAGCAGAGATTTTAAATCTCCAGCTTTAGGGTTAGCTTTTAGGATTACAACAGCATTACATCAAAGCATCTTTTGTAGCACACAAAGTGTGAGTAAATCTAGAACTCACTACACTTCTCTGTATTTAGTGTGTCCTACCTAGCTGATCGCCACTTTTGTGATTTTAACAGAAGCTATAATTTTAAACCAAAATACTGCAGTGTTTTGAATATTCAGTGTTTATTTAATATTGTTATTAAGTTGTATTGACAGTAAAATGATATTATTTGTTATATTGTTCCTAAACTCATATGAAACTGTAGCATTCTGTGAAATTTGCTCTGTTAGATTATATGATGAGACAAGATGCAACTGCTCTTTCATCCCTATTTGATTAAAGGTAACTGACTTCTTTAGCGTTTTTCTTGCATAAGTGATGCCAGTCTGTATCAATGTTTTCTTCCCCTTGTACTTTGCAAGGAGGTATTCACTTGTTTTATTCTTTTTTCCTACTTTTCCCTTTAAAAAGGCAGTTGCATTTACATATTTCAGTTATATCTGTTCCTGTTCAGATATTAGTCACATTTCAGTGAATCTGCCAGCATATATAAATTGGTAGGTTTATTTTGTCTTTTTTTTTTTTTTTTTTTTTTAAATTTCTTTTTGATTGCTTGTTTTAAGTGGAACTTACTGAGGAGGTATTAAAGGAGTTGTAAAGCAATCTGAACTGCGTCAAGTTATTTTTTCTTTTAAGTCAGAGGAAAATTACCTTTTTGACATTTTAGAACACTTTTTTTTAAGTGAGTTAATTTTGGTATTTCTAAAATAATTTATGTAGTTCTGACTTCTCCTTGAGTTGATAGAAAGTATGTGAAAAAAAAACAGGGTAACAAGGCACGCCTACTCAATATACATGTCATTTTCTAACCATGCCTGTGAAGTTACTAGCTCAGCTGTGAAGGTTAAAAGGGTTTCCTAAGGCAGGCAGTGTGTTGGAGCTGGTAGTGTTATGCAATTTGAGATTTGTTGGAGCAGTTGGCAATTTTAGACTAATGGTTTCAGCATGTGTCCTTCACTTTGAGCCTGTTTAAAAATATAACACTAATGTGACTTACATTTAAGGCATATGAATTATTAGAGTGAAAATGTAATAAGCTCTAAGGAGTTTAAACCTCTGCAAATGAGAAGGATGAATGATGTCTTAAAAGAAGTGGTCTTCTGCTATTTTTATACACCACTCTAGTGAAATTTCACTGCTAGATGTCAAGATGCATTTGACTATCTTACTCTTCTAATAGTTTTTCTTCATGCCTTTATCTACAGCTGTCTCTATCATACTCCCTTGTCTACTGAAACATTTTTGGCAGTATCAAGCTGTCATAATATTGCCCAGCTTCTCAAATCTCCTGATTGCACAGATCCTAGAAATATACTCTAGCTTGGCAACTGAAATTCCTTCCTCCTTCTCTCTCCCCGTAAATGTGGAAATTCTGCTTCTCTACCTTCTGATGTGAATCTGCTACACTCTTTTTTGCAGTGTATAGGGAGCTGACAACTTGCAGCCAATTAATTTGTACACCCCTACTCCACCATATGAAGTGTGTAAGGTATTTCACACAAATAATATTTCATGCCTCATGGATGGGACTCAGTGCTCCAGTCAGAGAAGAAAATTTTATGCTCCCTGCATTCTTCATTGTGGCTGTATTTGATGTGTTCTCTGGTACTCAGGTACTCCTCCAGCAATGCCTTTGGACTTGTGGTTAATTTTTCCCTTTGACTGCACATGTAAGCTTTCTTTTCATTTGGTACCAATGGTCTTGCTAGTTCTAGTTAGGATTATGGATATTAGACACAAAGCTGAGGTTACACCAGTAAATTTTCAGACAGCTACAAACTAGTACTTGACATCATCCCCCCACAACTTTTGGAGGCTGTACATTCATCTAAGTGCATATCAAGTTATACCACTTTTCCAGAAGTTTAAATGTATGGGGTTTAGCTTATTTATTTATTTTCTTATTTAGTTATTTATTCTTCAGCCATGAATTTCAGTAGTGTATAGAGCTCCAGCTTTTCTGTGATTTGTTTTCAGGATGGAAGCAAAAAGTGACAATATCTGTATGTTTGACTACTTCTGAAGGATTTTTAGATACTTTCTAACACTTAACTGAGAATACTAATGTAGTATATTTGAAAGACTCTTTCAGCTCCCTTTTAGGCCTTGAAGTACAGCCACTATGCCACTTTTTCCTTCTCTTTTTGTTAATTTGCTAGGAAAAAAATAGAAGAGAAGAGCTATTTCTAGTTCATGTTTTAGGGAAGGGCTGCTTTTGTATAATGGAGAAATGTTACTGTGACAAATATTCTTTGGGTTTTATCCTTTCTTACTTTTCTTATATGACACTCTTGTCAGTGACAGGTGATTGCACGTGACACAGATATCAAAACCACATGTGGGATGCATTTTTTCAGGGCATCTCAATTTCAGTTTTTCCTGTTAAAATGAATGTGATTAGTTATGTCAGAAAGCATTAACTTTACCTACAGTATTGTAATCTCAAGTACTCTAGCTCACATTTTATTTGCCATTGATTTCTGATCTTATTTAGACCAGTGGCTTGATTTGCTTTGGAACTAGAAGAGTAAAAGTTCTCTGTAGAGAATTAACCTTATTTTTTGCTTCTTTCATTTAAGTAAACAGCAGGAATAAAGGTTGTCTTGAATGACAAAGAATGATTTTCATTATAGCTATTAACAGATACTGAAAACCTTTAAAGCTCTGTCTTTTAAATACATGGAAGGTGATAATATTTTTTTTATTAGGTTACTTTGTAGCCAACATGCCAGCCTTTGGGTATGAAGTCATCCTGTTAGAAAAACTGATTAAGAAGGTCTGAAATAGAATTACATTTCATATGAATAAAGCAGAAATGTCTTGAAATGCATTCGAAAAGCAGACAAAATGTGGAAAGTAATTTTTTGCTTACTGTTTAATTAAAGTTGAGTTTTCTAATTTACAGCTGAATTAGAAAAAAATAAATGTAGCATTTTAGGTTGCTGTTAATTGTTTATAAAGTGGAAGACAATGATTGAGGTGTTACTTTGAACTGTTGTCCAGAGTGTAATAACATTAGCTTTTTGAAAAATTGTGCTAATTCCCAATTGTCTTAAATTATATATATATTTAGGGAAGTAGTTTTATATGAAGACTGCTTTTGGCAAGTATCACGTGTCAGCAGACCTCTGATATACCCTTCTTCCATATGAATATGACTCAAATGCTGCCTTAGATGACAAAAGTGAAACTGTCCCCAGAGAGTAGCTGAGGAGTACAACATACAAATTCTGTATGAATATAGGAGACCAATTATAAACATAGTCTTTCTGTGTCCTGATATGCTTCAGATATCCTCATTAACAGAGCACAGATCACATTACCATCATGTGGCACAGCAGATGTCAGAGTAAAGAGAAGCTGTGACTCTGCAATGTGAATACCTAAAACAAACCAACCTGCACATCCCTAAAAAAAACCCAACCCTATATTTGGTCACTATATTAAAAAAAAATCTTTAAAAAACATATAAAATTCTGGTTACACTTATGCTGAAGATTATGGCCATTATATAATGGAATACAGCAAAGCTTAGGAAAATGAAGTTCTTATTTGACATAGGGAAATATGAATTATCATGGAAACTTTTGTGCTTTAGTGTTCGTGATCACAATATTTTTAAAAGCAAACAAATTTACTTGAAAAAGGAAACATTAAAACTTGTGGTTGCAATTTAAATCAGCAAAATTAGAAATGTCTTTGGTTCAGTCTAAGACATTGTTTTATGGTTGGGACTCTCTTATCCAAACTGACATGCCTCAGTTTCATCAAATCTAGATCAGCTTTTATGGTGATAATTATTATCAGTGCTCTCTTGTTAGAAAAATCATATAGGAAATAACTTGATAAATAACATGTAAAAGGGTAGTGAGCCCCTGTTAACTCCTCCTGTGCCCCACTGGAATTATGGAAATAAGACAAAGAAAATAAATCCAAATGTGTTTATATGAGAGTTATGGTCTTGCTATCTTTAGCACATCTGTGGTCACTTATGGGTTACTGACCTTCCAATTTCCAGTTGTTAGTTGAAATCACACTCTCTGTTTGACACACTGGGTGGTCTTTTTATATAATTGGGTACAATTATTGAATAGGGTAGTTCAGGGGTATTTGGATAATTCATTACCAAGAATTCTATGCATGTAAAGACACTAGAATCAAGATAGAAGAGATTTGGTTTAATATAGAATGTAACAGCTTACTGAGATGAGAATGTAATCCTTTAGACTTTGTCAGTCTCTGTTAAACCCGTACTGAAATAACAGTATCAGTCTTGCATTGACACTTCAGACACCAATATATGAGTCTTACAAAATCTCTTCTTCATCTTGTAATTCATATCCAATTCATAATCAACTATGGAAGAAAACTATTTGTATTTCGGACACATATATGAAAACTATGTATTAAACCCCTTTTACACATACTTGTGGCTTTTATGCTGTTCATGCAAGAACAGGTTTGAATATTTGGATAATATTTTACAATCAGGACTTGAAGGTCATTGTGCATTCTGTGTTGTTCTTTATAAGCTTGATATTGATATATTTTCCCATGGTACTTATTTTCTTAAAACAACCTGAAAATCCTTGGATTTTGCATTTTAGAAATTTTGTGGGGCTACTGATATCTGTTAACTCTTAAGATTACACATTCTATAATAGATTACTATATCAAGAAGTAGTTTAATATTATTTTCAAATAAAACATTTAAAGGAAAATGGGAAGCACAAAAATATTTCGTTGTACTGAATATAAATTTAATTGGGCCATTTGCTGACAGAATCCTGTTCTGGCAAGGAGGAGATAAAAATGTGACATATACGTAAAAAAATGAAGGCTGGAAGATGAATAGGCCTTCTAGGGAGTTGATCTTTATAGATCAGATAAAGATTCTTGCAGTCTGTGCCACATCAAAGGCTGCCTTTCAGAGATAGTAACGTGAACTTGGAAACTGGGGACAAGACCTTTGAAAATAGAGGGTTTTGAGATTGACAAGCAGCGGGGCTTTGGATCTTTTTTAGTTGTTGTTTTGCTTTTCTATTGTCTGTGTGTTTGTGTGTGTATAATCTTTTATAATCCCTTAAAAAGTTAAAGAAAGATTCATAGGCTGGTGGAGTGAATTAACACTTGCACTTTATCTAGCTTTTCAATAGCTGTTTTCCTTTAAAGGTAACCTTTCTTTTTGAAAGGTACAAGGAAATCTAGTGGAAGGCACCTTTTGAGTCCTTTCAAAATTTGATTAAAAGTACTTACTGTGAGCAGTGACTGATTTTCAAGGGATAACTATTTTTTTATTGGTGAGCTAATTATTCTGGAAATTCCTTAAAATAATGCACGATAAAGCCTACTAAAAAATGAAGAAAAAAAAAGATAAAGCAGTTCTCATTAATAATTTAAAAAAAACAACAACAACAACAAAAAAAGAGATAGAAGTCATTTTTTTAGCTAGTAAAATTTAATAAACAAATGGTATGTTTAATCAAGGTGTTTCCAAGCACCTTAAATTTGACATCAGACACTGTGCCAATCACTGGCTAAATCTGACATCAGCTCCTCTGATCCCTTACTTAAAAAGCACCATCACACAGCTGTCATGCTTCCTCCAAAAGCACATGGATAGATGCTACAGCATTCTGTTAGCCTTTGCAGCCCTCACTCCATGGTCGTGGTTTCTCAGTTTATTTACTACTTCAGAGTAAATCTGTGCTCTCCATCCGACTGCACGAAGTAGGGTTCTTTAAATATATTGAAGTAAGCCAGAACACTTCTGTTACATGTTAGTTTTGTTTCTTTTTCCATTTTTAGTGTTGTTCTGCTTTTCCTACTCTGAATGCAAGAAGATGCTGTTAAACAGAGCTTTGTTCAAGGCGTGAAAATATCTTACAGCTTTCATGTTTGTTCCACAGCAAATGGGGCTTGGAGGAAGAAATTTTTAATACACAAGAATATTGTTTTAAACCATTTGTTCTTGTTTTCTTACACATTAAAAAAAAAAATTATATGCCAGGATTTTAGTATTTGCTGTAGAAACCTGTAGGGAGCTGCAGTGGGTCATGGTGTTAAAGAAGCTGTTGCCTCATTAAACCCTCATTGTAATGAGAGGGAAAATGGGAAGCGCCAGGTGTCAGCTGGCTCTTGGGCAGCTTCTCTGTCAGCGTTCTCCAGAGACTCTCCCATCAAAACAGGGAAGGCCAGACCTGACATTTGCATACCTCAGGAAGAAGCAGACATGATTTCTTTGAGAGATGAAAAATTAGTCTCTCCTTGTGTCTCAAATAAAAGGCACAGGTAACTTGAGTTTGCTTAACTGCCCGGCTATTTTTGGTTGAGGAGTGTTGACACAAGGTGATATGAAGTACATTCTAAATATACATTCCAGCTAAAGTATTGGATACATTGCAGATCAAACTTTTTAACATGGAATAAATAACTGGAACAACAACAAAAAAAATACTGATTTTTGGACAGTAGAGAAAAATGCAAAGATTCTTCAGGTAAGCAGTGATGAAGAAATCAAAAAGGTGTCCCAGCAGTTGCTCGAGCCTGTATGCATGGTCCTGTCTTGTTGTCATGTGCACTTCCATTATGGTGTTGGGTTTGAGGTTTTAGGTGTCGAGAAACAACTGTTTTCTCATTGGTTATTACTCTTAAACAGTTTTCTTGGACTTTTGTATGAGCTTGATTACCTTTAATAGAGCTCTATACACATGCCCTGAATGCCAGCCTCTTATTTTGGAGGCTGTGTTAAGGTGTAAACCATTGTAGAATATTGCATGTAGGGTTATTTTAGAAAGTTGCTTGGGCAGTTAGGATGGGTTCTAACTGAAACCTGACTGAAAAATTCCAACAATTTTGTGAAAGATATTCTTTTTTTTCCCCCTTCATTTGAAACAAGAGAAAGCAACCCAAACCACATTTTTTAAAAATCTGCTTTAAACATTTTCACTTAAGCATTTTCACTTTACAGTGAAGATTAGCTAAGAAATTTACCATTTGAACTGAGGAATTTCAAGCATGGCTTCAGTTCTTTCCATGGAAAATTCTTAGTAGTGTTAATGATGAGTATATATTTCTCTCCCTAATCCATCTATCATTTTATGCATTTGGGTTCTGCTGTCTTTTGTGGTTCTCAGAGTACCTTAAGGCAATGGGTGAAGGAAATCTGAGGGCAGTGTTAACTGCAGCTGTTTACACATGTGTTAAGTGTTATATCTTGCTTTGCTACAATCTTGTGAAATATGACTTAATAATCTCGAATATATCAGAGGATACTCAAATTTAGATGCAGAATGGGCAAGATTAATTGAATAAATTAGATGGACAAAGTGGTTCTAGTATATTACCAAAAAAATAAAAATGCTGTAGATGTTTGTCCAGTGCAGTCAAGAGAGAGTTGGGCTGTGCTTTTTTCCAACATAATGTATGAAATGATATCGTTTTTCTGTGGTTGATGTGGTACTTGGTTACTATGGATACCTCCTATGGGCAGTGCCTGTAAGGTGTTGGTAGCTTTCAGTTAGTTAAGAATCATCTGAATTGACAATTAAATAATTTGAGTAGGGACACATTTTGTGGCAGTACAGGACACAGGTTTGTTGACTTTTCTTTCTGGTTTTAAATAATTATTTCAAACCTTAAAATCAGGAAAAAGATCCTAAGTTCTGATTTTTGAAGTGTATCACTCACCTTGGTAACTGCTAGAGCAGGAGAGGGGTTGCCCTCAGGGGATGAGGTTGCACAGGCAGTTGCAATCTGGAACAGGTCTGAGGTCAGGATCATGTCTGGAACTCCAGCTTTCATGGGCTTTCTAGTCATATTCCTTTTGCTGTTAACAGTAACTGACAAGGTGACTCAGTTGAAAGTGTAACTTGTACACCAGTTCATTTTGTGTAGGGTTAATTTGTCTGAATATTAAAAGGGTCAACAGACTTGTTGTTACACAGTAAGCATTTTTTTCATCCCTATTTATCTGGTGGACATAGGCTGTGTCTGCTAGAAAGGGACCATGACTCCCTAAAAACAGGTGCTGAAATTTTTATTGGACTGTAAAACAATTGAGTTCGAAAAGTCATTCAACAATTAGGACATGGCTGAGTCCACATGAACTACATTCACATCAGGTAGCTGCTTCTTCAGAGTGAGCTGTCTTGCTTTAGGGATGGCTGGATCTGTGGGATGGGGGATCAGTGTGCAGCTTAACTGGAGAACATGCATTACCTTGGCAATTTCTATATACAAAATTGTAAACTTCTAAGAACTGTGTCCAAATAGATTTTTTTTCAAAGCCTTCAAATTTTGTATGAGGAGAAACACCTCATCCAATCTAATGGATGTATCTGTACAAGAGATGGATTTGAAAGAGCAGATTCCTCTACATTGTGCTTTACTTCCTGTGGGGCTAAGTACAAAACCCCTGGATTTTATTAAAGTATTAAACATGAGGAAAATGCCCTCTAAGAGCATGCCTGTTACTTTCCAGCTGCTAATTCAATCCATGGGATCAGACTCCAACTAGTCCCAAATTACTGACATTTTATGTGTCCCTAATAATCACAGGGCTGTAGTAGTTTCTATAATTGAAGCTACATGATATCACAGAGAAATAAATGTCCATAACATGGTGTTTTAATATTTTAAAATGTACTTGTCATTACATGGTAGATCAAATTAATGCACATAAGACAAGGTAGTGTGTGTAAGGAGAAAGAGTTTTCAATAGGATATTGATAGATTTTGAATTTAACTAGAACTACTTAAATTATGTTTGAGGGATGGTTAAGTTTCCTAATGCATTACAGTACTTAAATATCAAATAATACAGAAAATAGCATTTTTAGATGAGATGGTTCAACTTTACTGAAATTTACATAATTTTCAAGTAACTGCAAAAAAATTAGATATCTAACATTTATAAAGAGAAAACATGTACATGAAAAAAGTAAAAGAGAAAGATTTTTCTGTGTGAAGAATCAGTAAAGACTAAAATGTATGTCCTCTCTCTCTTTGTTCTTCAGCGCCTTGCTAAAGAAGCAGAGAAGTACCAAGCGTCACATCAGTGGAGGGATGAGTTTGGGGTAAGCTTCAGTTTTTCTCCTTTTAGTCATATTGGATTTTTCCTCTTTGAAATGTTAACTGCAGTCTTACAAGTACATTGTTTATGTATCTACTACAGAAGGGGTTACTGATTATAAATAGACAGTTTATTTAATTCACTAAAAACAGAGTCTCAGTCAGGGTGTCTAAAGAATAAAGTGAACTTTTCCCTTCAGAAGCTCATAGGGAGCTTCACAGACCCAGGGATGTAGCTCTGAGTTGTACACAAGGCATCTGTTTGTTTTGACAGACAGATTACAGAGAAGATATTTGAGTGATGGTTGCTGTCAGTTAAAAGTGTGCTTATCCCAAGCACTGAAATAGAATCATAGAAAAGATTTTTACAAGTTGTCTTTTTCTTGTGTAAAGGGAAAAAAAAAACCCAAAACACAAACAAAAAACCAACCAAACAAAAAATACACAAGAATTTTGTTATCTGCGTGACTTGGGAGGCATAGACCATTTTTCAGAATACCTTTCCATATTTTAATAACTGCATCTCTTGATTCAATATTCTAGTACTGCTGAAAGAGCCTCTGACCTGGTCAAACAACGTTAGATTATCTCCTTTAGTCATTTGAGGCTTTACTGAAAAATGGCATGATTTCAAAATGTACAATATTGATTTTTTATTACCAAATTAATATTGTGCTGCATGATTATAAGCCTCCTATTTTTAAGTTATAGTTCCAGGCTGAGTGTCAAAGTTAGTTATTATGCCTTTATTCCATGTTCCTTCACAAATAAAAACAGATGGTACTTTTTACATGATGCTGCTACAAACCTGGACTGTGTTTGCACATCCACGAGAATCACAGTGGCACAGAGTTAAATCACAGTGATTTTCTAAGAATGCAGTTGTGGTTTAACCCCAGCTGACAAGTAAGCATTACACAGGCACTGGCTCACTCCCACTAAATTGGAGTGGAGGAGAAAATTGCAAGAGTAAATATGAGAAAACTCATGGGTTGATACAAAGACAGTTTTATAAGAAAAGCAAAAGTTGCATGCAGAAGCAAAGCAAAACATGGAATTCCTTCACCACTTCCCATGGGTGGGCAGGTATTCATCCATGGCCAAGATAACAGGGGTCCTTTGCCCTTCGTGATGGCTTGTGAAAACAAACACCATCACTCCAAAAGTCCACCCCTTTCCTTCTTCTTCCCCCAGTGTTATACCCTGAGCACTGTGCTGTATGGTATGGAAGATCCCTTGGGTAAGTTGGGGTCAGCTGTGTACCCTCAGCCTCCCCACTGGTGAGGGAGTGTGAAAAGCAGAGAAGCCCTCAGCTGTGCAAAAGCACTGCTCAGCATTAAAAAAAAAAAAACACACCAGAATTGTCAACACTGTTCCCAGACAAATCCAAAATATATCGTATGCTAGCTACAGTGAAGAAAATTAGTTCTAACCCAGCCAAAACCAGCAGAAATGTCCATTCTGATCCAGCTTTACTCAGGCACTTGGAGATCTGAAAACAGACAAAAAAGCTTCTAAGGTCAGGCCGTGTAATTCAGACAGGAGTGACTGACTTCAGGAGTACAGAGAGTCTGGACACAGCCTGAAAGCTTTTAAGTGTGCTCTCTGCCCAGACACAGCTTCCAGTACACTGTAAAACACAGAATGCATATTCCATGGAGATGCTATCGCAGGAATGCTGCAGTGACCTTTTCTGCTAATCTGTCTCTCTTGTGACTAGAAAACAAAACCTGCAGGCTTCGTGGACTCAGTGCAGAACTGTGTGAATACAGTCAGAGTCTCATTCTAGCAATTTTGCTTCTGCATTATATTCTGGCATCATGTCAACACCGCCTCAGCTTTTGTTTTTCTTTTTACCCTTTTTTTTTTCACTGTAGAAGTCAGTCATACCAAAGAGGCTTCAGGTTTTATCTGAGTTCATTGCCAAGGAGACATCTCAAAATGATTTGAAACTATGATTTTATATTAGTGTTGTGCTTCAGACAAAGACTATGGTCAGTATTGAAAAAAAACACAGTTGGATTTATAATAAAGTAACTTCAAACTGAGATTGTACTTTACTGTTTTGAATTTGGATCAGAACAGTGTGCATCATATAATAACCTTGACATTAGGTTATGCAATTAAATTTCAAATAAATGTATTAAGCCTCTTATAATTTAATTTGTTCCATTTTTGCCAGAAGTAATCTTTCTTCTCTTCTGGCCTACATTTTAGAAAATGCCTGCTCAAATTAGTTTGCACACAGATCTTTCTGATAAACTTAATTTTCAGGAAGACTCATTCTCCTAATGTCTGTGATGGAAAATAGAAGTTAGACCGTAAAACTTTCTGTAGTTAAAGGTTCTTAAAGTACTTCTGATAGCATTATGAATGGTCTGTATCATGCTGCATGAGGTTCATTTCTCATCCAGGATTTGGTTTTGGGTGATGAAAGCCCTTCCAGCAGCATTGCACATGAGTCACTGTAGAATGGAACTCATGGGAAAAGCTATTTCTGCTTCTAATGAGCTTGTGATCAGCAATGTCCTTGACAGTCAGATTGCAGCCAAATAATAGCCTATCGAGTTTTTAGGAGAAAATAACACAAGCATTCCTTCTGGGGAAGTGTATATGGGCCGATTTGAGTGGAACATATGCAAAAAAGAAAGGGCCAAGAAGGCTGACTGTGAGACAAAGGTCTGTACAGAGCTACAAGGGATGTGCCATTCAAAAGACCACCAGGGTGCCTGTTCTAACACCTTATTCTAAATATGAGTGGGTTTTGCACAGTTCACAGCAAAAGAAACGTGCAAGCATTAAAGATTTTATTTTCAGGTTAATGTCACAGTATAATAAAAACTCAGCACTTTAGGTATGGTCTTTTGAAATAAGCCACTACTGGGGAAAAAAAAACTTCAGATTTACTCTCCCAGACTTTTTGGGTTTTTTTCACCACCATTTACACCATTTAGTGTAAAGACTGTCCAAATTGACTAAAGAACAAAATTTGCTTGTCCTTTAGAAAAATAGGAGACTAAACTATTTACAGATATACAGATCCACATCTAATAAAATCCCTTTTCTGTACTATTTCTAATTGAATCAGATGATAATTTCTTCCAATATTTTAGGTACTGTAGTATATGAAATTCCAATTACTTCAAGCAGGCCAAAGAATGAAAAACAAAACAAAAAACTTAAATGTTGGGTCTTTTATAAATCACAGAATCACAGCATGTTTTGGACTGGAAGGGACCTTAAAGCTCATCTTATTCTGACCCCCCTGCCATGGGCAGGGACACCTTCCATGAGACCAGATGGCTCAAAGCCCCATCCAGCCTGGCCTTAAACACCAGGGAACTTCTCTGGGAAACCTGTGGTGGTGCCTCACTACCTTCACAGGAAAGAATTTCTTCCTAATGCCTAATCTAAACCCACCTTCTTTCAGTTTCATAGGGTCACAGACTATGCTGAGTTTGAAGGGACCCTTTAGGATCATCAAGTCCAACTTGTCCCTGCACAGGACACCCAAGAGTCACACCCTGAGAGCATTGTCCAAACACTGCTTGAACTCTGTCAGGCTGGGCAGCCTGTTCCAATGCCCAACCACTCTCTGGGGAAAAAAAAGCTGTTCCTGATATCCAACCTAAACCTACCCCAACTCAGCTTCAGGCTTTTTCCTTGGGTCCTGTCGCTGGTCACGAGAGTGAAGAGATCAGTGCCCGTCCCTCTGCTGCCCCTCATGAGGTTGTTGAAGAAAACACTGAGGAATCTGTAATATATCAATGTCTTTTTTATATTGTGGTACTTAAAACTGCCCCCAGCACTGGAGGTGAGGCTGCCCCAGCTCAGAGCAGAGCAGGACAATCCCTCCCTTGCCTGGCTGGTGATGCTGTTCCTGAATCCCCCAGGACAGGGTTTGCTCTCCTGGCTCCAGGGCTCTGCTGGCTCATGTTCAACTTGCCACTTACCAGGACCCCCAGGTCACTTTCCTCAGCACTGCTCTCCAGCCTCCCATTCCCCAGTCTGTGCACACAACCAGTGTTGCCCCATCCCAGGTGCAGACTGCAGCACTTGCCCTTGTTAAACTTGATCAGGTTGGTGATTGCTCATCCCTCCAATGTGTCGAGGTGTCTCTGCAGGACCTTTCTGCCTTTGAGGGAGTAGGCAGTTCTTCCCAGTTTAGTATCATCAGCAAACTAACTTAGTATTCCTCAAGTCCTGCATCCAAGCCATTAGTGAAGGTATTGAAGAGAACCAGGCTGAGGATGGAGCCCAGTGGAACTCCACCAGTGGCATGTCCCCAGCCTGATGTCCCCCCATTCCCTGTAACTTTTGTGTCTGGCCTGTGAGCCTATTGCTCATCTACTATGTAACTTGGTTATCCAGCTGTGAGCTGGACATTTTGAAAATCTAAAATGATTTAAGAGCATGCAACTTATATTTTATATTATGTTATTTTTAGATAAGTGACAGAAAAAAATCTTAGTGGATATGGGTATTTTTCACTGATAATTAAATATCAAAATAACTTTGTAAATTACTAATTAATTTACTATAGGTACAAAGTTACTTAAAGCAATATTAATTAAGAATACCAAATATCTTCTAAGTAAAAAAGGGAACCAAAAAATACTGGATTGTGATGTGTTATTACCTGATGAAGCACAAAGTTGGTTAAAATAGTTGAACTGCAGTTTACTTGTATAGCCCAAAAATAATACTTATCTGTTAGAAAACTATTTAGTCCTAAGAGAATATTTGTGACGTTTATGAAGGCAAAGAAAAAGTGCTTAGCTTCAGGAAGATAAAGAAATCCCATTCTCTGTTTCCTTCTCCATTGATACTGCCCAATTCCCCAGCTGCTTGTACAGCTGGAGGAATTAAGCCTGCTTGAATATTTTAGATTAAAGCAGTTACAACTTAGAGGTACAAACCAATATATCTAAATGAAACAGCCTTGTCAGTTTGAAATTTCTTGTACACTACAGATTGAAAGGGGGATGGTTTTGACACTTGTAATCGTCCAATTATTTTTCTGGCGTAGAGACTCATCAAAAAAATGTATGCATACTGAAAGAAGGAAGGGAGAATTCTGTATGAAGTAATTGCTGTTATTCCCCAAATGAATCTTCTACAATTACATTTGATACCACACTTGATTGCCTTGCAATGGTTGGTTAACTGAAGCAATTTTGTTTCCACTTGGGTTGCTGTATTAATTGTACTTACACATGTATAAACATAAGGGATATCTCATTGGTATTTTAAAAGGGGAGTCTGTGTGGATGGCCTATTAACATTCACTTATTTATATGGAGACTGAAACTCAGACTTTTAAGAATTACTATCATATAAAAATGTCACATGAAAAATTCTTTCAATATGCTTTATCTTTTAATCAGTAGTGTTGTTTTCTATTCTCCTGTGTAAATGATGTTTTTATACATCTTGGTAATTTTGAGACAGCATTTTATCCGATGATAATATGTAGGCTGGTGTTCATATACCAGTTGGACTTAGAAATAATGACAAAAGGTCATGGGAATATTACTTTGGAATTATGATTTGTTTGCTTATCTTTTTCTAGTAGAAATTTTGGCTGCATAAAACTGTAGTGAAAAGTTGCTCAGCAAAGAAACAGAAGATGAAAAGGATAGCTAAGATAAAACAAGTTTCCTATCACCAGAGTTGATCCAAGTGGTGACCTGCAACTGCAGAGCAGTAGTAGATGTCTCTTGTATCTTGCAGTTTAAAGATTTTCAAGACTGTCTCTAGTTTATTGTGGATGTTAGAACAATGCTAAAACACTGTATCTTAAAAGACTCAACTGGAAAACAAACCAACCATGAAACTTTCAGCTTTGGCATGGTTTCATTATAAAGATGCAGTTTACTACACATATGTCGTCTCTTGAAAGAAGGAAAACTCTATGAAGAAAACAAACTAGAATCCTTCTTCTCTCATCTCCTCAGAGAGACAATACAGTTCTCTCATGGCTTGTACCTCTGATAATTCTCTTTCGTGCAAAGAGCATCTGTGAGAAATGACACAGTTGACATTTGGCACCAGACCTGTAGTACATGGAACTGGTCCTCACAGGTGTAAAGTAGGTGTGGGATCCTTTCCTGGTAAGTCATATGTACTTTATAATTTTGTGAGAGTTATAATAACACTCAACACAGGCAAAGTGTCAAAGCTGTCTACATCTTCACACAGTGCTTTGATGCAAAGGTCAGTGAAATAAATCTTCCATCAATTTTGATTCATTTTGGATAATGCCTCGCATTTCTAAAGTCCCTGTGACTTGAAAAAGAAACATCCAAATGATCAATTTAAATTGACAGATTTAAATTGACAGATGGTCAGTGTTCTAGGGAGGATAATATTTTATTTTCTGAAGGGCTGTGTGCTACCTCTTCTGTGACCTGTAGCTTTCATTCGTGTATAATGTAAACTAAACGTTCCCTATCTCACTGAAAAGAATGAAATACAATTTTTCTGCCAGTGATTGCACTTGGACATCTTTCTACCCAGGGAATGAAGTTCTGTGTAGGTGCACTGGCAGTAGTAAGAAGGTGAGGTAAAGAGGAAATTAAGGATAAATCATATTTACTGAAATAAATGGGTGGGTAGATTTAAAGGTTGTTCTGATGTTCACTTGATGTTTATCAAATCTCATACACTGCGAATGTTGCAGGAACAAGCATTTTTGCAGTTCACTATAATGTTTGTCAAAGTGAGACAGGAGGCACAATAGTTACAGCCTTTAGGACACACTGACTTCATCTCGCCAGGATCTCCATCATTAGTAAGCAGAGTTTCATCTAAGTGTAGAAATCCACTGCTGAAGCCTCTTTGGAGATGTGGCATAAGCCTCACCAGGTTAGTGCAGAATGAAATGTCTGGCATTCCCTCCTGGGAGCAAGATCCCTCTATTTACCTGTCTGTCCCCAACATCCTGCCCCCAATACTTGGATTCTTATTTCAGAAAGTCTCAGTGTGCCTTCTGGTTTATAAATATCTAGCAGGCACTAGTTAGACAAAAGAAAAACATCTTAAAAGCAATTAAAAAAAAAAAAATCCAAGTCATTAGAAATCTTTTTAACAGTACTGTTGCTTGCTACTTTGCCTGGAGTTTTATAACTTCCAAGTCTCTCAGGTGAGTTTTTCAGTCTAGAAATCATTGATTTTCCTCTAAAATATGAGCTGCCACAGGACAGCTTTTCCATGTTGTTCCATTACAAATCTGATATGCTCCTGTAGGAGAATTACACCAATGAGTGTTAGTCTGATTACTCATACTGGTAATCCTTGTTTGTTTTTCTTTTTTTTTCATTTTCACACTTTAGATTTACTTTTAAACCTATTAGAAAGTTAATGAGGAAGACAGTGGTAGCAGTACAATCAGAATTAAGATTACATATAAACAGGGATTTTAAATGTGTAGCTATAGAGGAGCTAGCTTTTTTTTGGTCTTTAGATACTGGTTATTTACCATCTCTTAATATGCTTGCCTTCAGTAAAGGAGTGTAACTTTATAATATAAATCGTTTCAAGGATCTCATCTGTGCAGTGAAGTGCTTCACTGATTGGAAACTTGCCAAAAAAGCTTTTAGAGTAAAGCAAAGAAACACCTTCAATCATTGTTGAAGGCTTTCAAGCATTCCATTTCATCTGAAAAATCAAATATGTTAAAGACATCTAATACACTTTTTACTTATTGACCAGGCAAGTCATTTAAAAAAAGTGCAGCTTCTGAAAGAGGTGGAGGGAAGGATGTAGGTAAGAAGAAAGAAAGAAAGGTGTGATTTCTATTATTAAGCTGCCATACGTATGCATTATCACCTTCATTTTGAATGAGGCTTTAACGTGCTTTCAGAACAAACACCTTATTAAAAGCAAGATATACTATTGTACTCAATATATTAACACCCTGTAGGTTCTTCAGTTTAAAACTGAGAAGTACAATATGCTAAGGAAAGCTTTTGCAGGCTGCTATTGTGCACATTTTCTAAGAGTTCATTGAATTTGTGGTACAGATGAAGCTAACTGGTTTTTTGATGTTACCTTTCACCCTCAAATTCAATTTCCCATGTCACTCTGGAAAAAGTAATTCATAGCACTGTTTTACTACTTTTGGTGAACCAGTAAAATCAATTAGGAATGGACTTCAAATGTGCTGTTTATTCTGTCTGCAAGCTTTTTTGTCAAATATTTTCATTTCAAAACTGACAATATTTTTTTCTTCTGTGATTTATTCGTGCCAGTATAACTAGTATGTGACTAGTTTCCTCTCTTTCCTAGGAAAACTCATTTAACTGTTGGCTGTCTGATATTATTCTGACACTTTTTACACTGAATTTAGGAAATGAGCCAATGTTTTGGAAAAAGGAGTATTAACCAACTTTGCTGTCAATATTTATGAATTGGAAGAGAGAGGTTTTTTTTTTTTTTTTTAATTAAAACTAAAAAAACCGGATTGAATATGCACAGGAAGTTAATCAATGGTATGAGACTTAAATATGTCTTTTCATAACGGAGGCAGACTTCAAAGTTTGAGAAATTCAGAAAATATTACAAAGGTTTGGTTCTTCAGAGAAAGAATGCCATTCATAAGAGCAAATCTTAGAGGTATTTTTAAAGGAAATTGGACCTAAATATTTTTAAAATATTTCCTGCCACAAAGAGGTGTTATTTCATATTAAAGAATAGAATTTTTTTGAAACTCTGAGATGAATGGTTGGATTTTTGGAGGTGGAGATATTTGTGCATTTCTCAATTCCATTTACTTCTACTTTTTTCAAATGACAAACCGAGAGCTATCAGGCCTGATACATTACTTTCTTGTTTTTTCCCAGGATTCC
The DNA here is from genome assembly GCA_037013685.1 of Acridotheres tristis. Lineage (NCBI taxonomy): Eukaryota > Metazoa > Chordata > Aves > Passeriformes > Sturnidae > Acridotheres > Acridotheres tristis. The sequence goes on from CM072885.1 coordinate 9,535,172, forward strand.
TGTAAGATACTAGATGAAAATTCAGCTTATCTTTGTCAAAGCTCATTACCTTTAGAAAAGGACCTCACAGGGGAGTTGGAAAGTTTCCACATTTAAAAGTTTGTAGACCTCTACACTTCCAAGAAGCCCTGTTCCTAGAAAAGAGGCAGTAGATGTGAACAAAACATGTTGGATGTCTGCACTCTTTTGCAGTTGCAATACTGTAGAAATTTTAATAGGTATTCCCTTTTACAAAGACTTTCAAATGCTCTGGGAGTACAAGTCAATCTTATTAAAAGCTGCATTTTGCTCAAGGGGTTTGGGAATTCTTAGCTTTCCATCTCCTGAGCATATTTTAATTCTCATTAGAATTTAAACTAAAGGTGAAAGTGTGTGTCTTTTATGTCCTAAAAATGATGATGTGTGATTGAAATAGTGTCAGATATTTCTGTAGACTTGGCCACAAAGCAAGAGATTTACATAACACAGAGGAGAGAAATTGTTCAAAATTATCCTAACATGTGCTAACCTCATGCAAAAAAATGCTTAAAAATTCTACCTGATTTGACCCAAAAATTTAGCTGTTAAGCATTTGCTTTCCTTTTCCCCGGTTAATTCTTGCTGTGAGGACGTAAGAGCTCTTTAAATAAACACACAAGCAACTATTGGCCTGATTGAAAGGATATTAGAATTTAGCAAGCCTTCTTTGAAGAAATCTGGGCCAGCTCTATGACTGTGATTCATGAGTTCATAGAACACACTATCATTCTGTTTTAATTTTCCCATTCATTTGTTAGTCACAAATTATATTGCACTGAAATACTGTGAATTGTAACTTTCTTGAAAATGTGAGAATCAATATAAAAATAATGAGACCAGATCCTTGCTTTTAAAAATGGGTGAATAATCCCTGTTGAGTTATTAATTCAGGTAGGATTGTCTTATTCCTTTGGGCATTACCACTTCACAGGAGAGTAACTTCAGTTTTGCATTTCCTAAGAGTTACAAAGGAGTACAGTAAAACTAAGAAAGTTCACTCAGTTGATATTTTTCTGTGTTTGCACAAAATTCTGGTGTTTTCACCTCATGAAACTTCTTGTGCTTTGTCTGTGAGGTTTTTTCCTATGTAAAAGTTTAAAGAAAACTTCCAGCAAAAGTTTTCTACCAGACTGAATATTCTCCATATAGGCACATTTAACTTCATCTGATTTGCTATGGACATCATAGTTTAAATGACCTTTAGACTTATTCTAAAATGCTCATAGAGGAAGTCTTGCCATAGCACTTCCCCACCTTTGAGATAGAACATTGCAGTTTTATTTTGCCAGTATTTACAGACATTTTCTGCTAAAGCTGTGTTGCTGTGAAAAATGATGGTTTGGTTTCTTTTCACTTTTGATGAGAGATATCAGAAAAAAACCCAAAAGCTGGATTAGGACTGAAGTTTTTTCAAAACCATGTCATCAATATATTTATTAATCCCAAGTGATGGCTGCCATTTCTTCTGCTGATGGTTAACTTATTTTTCTTAGGGGTCACACCAAATGGGTGATTTAATTCCAAATACTTCCAGTCTCTCTCAATCTCTAATGTTTTGGGTCTACATTAATGACATCAGGGCATGTAAGATTATGTGAGAATATAAAACCCGCTGAGATGATGCTGGAGGCATGCAGAAAGCCAGACAGAGAATTACCTCCTTGAGACCTGCCAGCTGAGCTGAGAATGGTTCCTGGTGCATGCTGTGCCATAGAATGTGTCTGAACATTGCTTAGGTGTCTTGGGGGCAGCTGTAACAAGCACAACATGGATGAAAGCAGTGTGTTCAGGATTGATCTATGTTTTATTTTGAAACACAGACATCATACTCTCTGTGAAGAATAAAGCATGCTCCTTCCTAAAAAGTCCTGTGGTTACACATCAGTAAGCACCCTGTGTCAGGAATAAGAACCAAGAGGAAATATTGTTCAAGAGAAAACTTTATTTATAGCAATAGATACATAGCAGTTACAGATAAATTAACCTTGAAAAATTGGAAGGAAAAATCCATCAGTTTAGTAAGGTCCTCTGACATTCAACCAACAGCAGTAGCGAAAATATCCCACTATTCCTGTGAAAATATTTACAATATTATGAATTGTGCCATGATTACGAACGATGAATGCTGCTTTTATAAAAAAATAATTATGACGTGGACAGAACTGGACTTCCTTTCCAGATTGACATCAGTACGTTTTACTGACATAATAATAATTAGCTGAAGTATTTACATGTACCAGTAAGAGTAGAGCAGTGCAAATCCATGTGTCTAACTGAACTTGTGTATGTTTGTCAAGAATAGGATGCACTTAATTCATTCACCTCCTCATGTAATCTCTATACTGATAAGAAGATATTAATTCATCATTAAAAGAATTTATCAAATTCTTTTATCTCTTCATGAGCTCTACAATACTATTACTTTCAAGAGCTTTAAATGTTTTAATATGAAACAGAGAAAATTGTCTTCTTTATTGCTTGAAGATAATGAATTAAAGCTTACAGATTTTTGAGATATTAGATAAGCTTTTCTCTATTGCTCAGTGTTCATAAACAACATTTAGGTGATATTATGAGAATCAGACAAATTTTCAGATTGTGCTGGTGCTGCTTAAATGGATGGGAGTTAGTTACATGCAGATACCAATTGTATAAATTTTCCTCTACGTTTATACTTTCACATGTATTTATATATGTATCTCCATTCATATGTGCTCAAAGAGATCATCTAATAATGTTTGTTTATTTATGTCTATGAACAGAAACACACTTTTAGATGAGTCTCTTGTTTTGGAAGTCTACAAAGGACTAGCTCTGGTGGGCTCAGACACTTTGAGAACACAGTTCTCAAGTGATTAAACTGGTATGTGCCCATACTTTGGAAATTTTGCCTCTTTCATGTTTTAAACCCCAGAAATATTTCATATTCAGTGTGAACAGTGTCTTTGTGGGTTACTGCAGAAAATAAGTCCTTGCCCTTGGGGTCAGTTTGCACAGCTGGCTAATGCTCACTCTGTGCAGGAGCCCAGGTTTACTTGTGACTGTGATTTTCAGTTCACTGTGTCCAGATAACACACAGACTGTGCTGATCTCATCAGGATAGTGGGGTGTAGCACAATGCTGATAAAAGTGTTAAATCCCTGGACAGGTGTTTAGAGGTGTTTATAGTACATCACCTGCTGAAATAGTTTTGGAGGACTTTTCTAGGCAAAGAGTGGCTAATTTAAGATGGTTTCTGCTCTGGAGCTGTAAGAGTTGTCAGCCCATCACGTTCAGTGAACTTCCTAAAGTGAAACCAAAAGAAAACAATCTCTAGCAAAGTGTATTGCTAAGTCTGTACCACGAACTGTGTAAAATGAGAAGGGAGAATGGGAGGGAAGGGAGGGGAAAGAGGCCCGGGAAGTTTTGGCTGTTGCCAGTTGAAGGGAACTGTTTGGAATGACTGCTTTGCTGCAATAGCCTCCTGCCTTTCTCCCCAGTTTTCATTGCTGTGTCTTCTGTGGGTGTGAACATGGCATCATCCTTGACAAGACACTTTGCCCTTTTTTGCAGCATTCCTTCTTTTTTCTTCTTCAGCCTGTGTTTCCCATCTTCCATTATCCCTTTTTAGGCACTTGTAGTTTCTCCCTCTTGTGCTTTCTGCAATCTCAGTTGATGCTTCTGCAGTGCTGTGTAATGGTGCTGTGGAGAGCTGAGCTGAGATAGTCTCAAGCAACATAGCATAAATTTCAGGGACCAGAATGATGCATTTCTTCAAACTAAAACCAGTTTAATACATACTTTGCAATTTACCTCATACTCTCTTCTTCACTGTAATCTTCCAGTGCTCAGCTCTTTTTTCAGTAGCCTTGGTTAGGTTTGCAGGAGCCTTTCTGAATGTCTTTTTAACAAACACCTGCCTTAAATTCTTTTTTTTTTTTTTTTTTTTAACAAGAGAGGTATTTTGCTTGTTCAAAATTTCTTACATTGTCTCTTTCTTAACATCTTCACACTTCTGTGATATATTTGTCTGTTCACCCTGAATTTTAAAAAAAGAGATGAATTTCAAAGTGCTTATTTGTATGAGAATTTGAAAGTGAATAATACAGTGTAAGGGCTCAAACTTACATGTGTTACCATAGATTCTGATGGGAATGCTAAAATGCTGCAAACTTCAATAAGTTTCTGACTAGGATAAGATTAATCTATGTAAAACTTAAAATATTTTTTTAATTCTGTGCAGTTTCTCCATCCCACAACAAAACCGTGTAAGGAAACGTAAACCCCTTTCATTTCTTGCAGTTGTTAAGATGGAGAATGAGAAACACAATAGCAAGATTTTTATAGAACTATTACTTCCTATTTCTCTTCTGCATAGCTTCCAGCATACCGGTGTAACATCAATAATTAAGAACTAATTTTGCTCTAATTGTTTTTATATGAACTTTTTGCTTGTAGTGATTAACTGGAAAAGTCTTCGTCATTGCATTCTAAATATTAAAAGGAGTATTTTCTAGCTGCTGGCTTGTCTCATGCTACTGAGCTACTTCTGAAATAAGGTGTGCTCCTGAAGCTTTGCTTTATTGCAATGATTGAGTGCAAAACAAGCACAAAACAGCTGCCAAAGCTGAATAATTAAATTATGATTCCTTCTGTTCTTTATTAATTAGGTGAGCTTGGGATAATTCTTAGAGCCTGGTAACTGTTGTCCAGAGTTGCTTTCTTTTTAAGACATCAGAGATAGAGGAAAATAATTTAGATTAAAGTCTTAAGAAAGATTTGTCTTTTTATAAGAGACCCATTAAAACAATTAACAGTCAATATGCCAGACATTTGTTACATGGGTTAGCCAAAGCAATCTGAAAAGAAAACATGGCCTCACATATTTTGAACTTTATTACCTTTTGTAAAGGTGCTTTTCACATTTAGGAGGAAATGGAGAGATTTGGTTGATTTTTTTTCTAGTTTCATGCAAATTGTGTTATATGAGTTATAGCAATTGTTTTGAGGATATTAAGGTTTAAGGACATATTTTAAGTGATTGAATAAACTCAGTGAAGAATTGATCCAGATAGGGAAAGAAATCAGTGCTTTTAAAAATACTAGAGATCACTAAACTTACAGGTCAGCATTGTAAAATGTGATCCAAATTTAGGATCATACTTTCATAATTTATATATGAAAATTCATTTTTCCTGTGTTACACAGTATTGTAATGCCCCGTAGAAATATCCTAAAATCTTCATATATTTTAATTTTTACATGTGGATAAAAGAGTAAATAAAAAGCTGTATAACACTCTCTGCTGTTGTAGTTATGGAAAATGTTGACATTTTTCTATACCAGTGAGATTCTTAAAAGACATTAATGTTATTTGGGCACTGTTGCTTAGAATTTAGTTACAGTGACTGATAACATTTCTTGTGATACACATTTTTGAGGGGATTTTTTTATGAAGATAAGCCTTGCAGTATACATACTTCAGCCACTCTTATGGATCACCAAAAAGCTACCCTCTTGAGTTTTTACTCCATTGTAGTGTCATATCCCTGTTTATTTTGTTTTCCTTTTTGTAACAACTGATTGCTAAATATGGTCTTATTTGTTTGTTGTAATGGACAGAACACAGAAGAAATGTGACAAATGCATGCACCAAGTTTGGGGGACAAACGTTTGCCTTTTGCTTTGTAGAAAATAATTTTCTCAGAGGCTTTTGAGTTGGAGTTGGCATATTTTCTATATTCGGTTATGAGAGTGTAAGAGATCCATTTCATCCCAGAACCTACATAAGTATGAATTCAGGATGCTAATTTCTTGTGAATTCAGGGGAAAATTATGTCCAAATTGTTTAACTTGGTTCCTGTACTCTACTGGTTGCACAATTTACAATCTAGATAATAGCCAATCAGTTTAGACAAGTTTTTAAAAAAATTGTTTATTTTATTTTTATATTCTTTCATCAGCTAAAGACAGTAATGCTGAATAAATTATAATAAACATACTTTGCTGCTTTAATTAAACTGATCAGATAGTGTGATATAGAGGTTAATTAGCTGCTAACAAATTAATTTCATTTTCCCACCTGGAAATCTGCTTTGTAATCACTTGCATTTTGCCTTATGAAAAAAAGCTGCTTATACTTTGAGGAAATTATTGTGATGAGAAAATTAGCAGTTTCCTGGACCTTTTGGAAGAATTTATTTACCAAAATTAAAAAGGATGTAAATTTTTTGTTTGTTTCTCAGGGTTATCTCTGTCTTCCTTGCTTTTGGCTTAGAGGACTGGAGGAAGAATAGAGGGGATGATTATTCCTATCTCTTTCCATATGTAGCTGGATAATTTAAATTTGGTAACTCCAGAAGAGTCTCCTTATGATTTTCTTTCCTGGTCATTTTTCACATATACAAGTACATAAAATCCTAGGTTTTACTGTGGATCAAAATGTCATTCTCGAGGATAACTTTTCAGCTTGAATAACTAAAACGACAGTCAAATCTCTTATATTGGCAACTAGTACCAGACAATATTATCAATGTGTTTTTGCAACTTTAAATTTTCAGTAGCTAGCTTTTCATTCTTGCATTAAATATTTGGCCTTTGATGCTTTGCAGCCAAAAAAAGTGCTTAATTGCCTGCCACATTTAATTTGCTTAGTTTACCAGTTGCGCTAAAAAAATAAAGTAAATTTTAAAAAGTCCCCAAAATTAGAAAAAAATCTTAAAAAAAAAATAGACCATACCTACCAATAGGCAAATTGCCAAAATCCCATTGTTACATCAGCAATTATCTGCATGTAAACAGAGATTGGTGTTTGATTGCAGGCCATTGAGCCAGAGGATGTCTTTATGCAGAAGTTATTAGTGGAGTGAGTATGTTGCATTTTTTCAGAAGAACAGACGGCTCTGTAGATTTTGATTTGGATGTGTCTTTGTCTGACTTATATTTCTCATCATCTTTTTGTCTCTATTACATTTAACCTCACACATTCAACTACTTTTGACATTTAATTCTACAAAGTGCAATTAATACTTGAAATATATTCTTAACTTTTTGCATGAAGTTAAGTATCATCCGTCAGCTTAAGTAGTCCGGTGGCAGTTTCTCATAGTTCTTCTTACAGTGAAAAATTCCTCAAAATTGTGGAATTTTTGTTGATATCGTGAAGTTTTGCCTATGCTTTGCAGTTTCTGTAATGTGATGTTTTTAAATTTTGTCATGAACTCTAGAGAGCTGAAGACATAAGTACTCTTTCTATCTTCCTTATCCTCATTTTTTAGGTTATGCAGGTAGCTTTAATACTCTTCACTACTTCCTTTTCTTCTAAGTAAATGTATAATGTGGCATAATATGGGCACTGAGGCAAAAGAAAAAAAAAAAACTACTTACTGTGAAAAATAGCAGGGTTTCCTCCTGAGATCTGAATGTGATATAAAAATCTTCTTACTCAGCTTTGCTAATTATAATTTGCACAAGTCAAATTAAATCAAGCATGGTTAAATTTGGCACGTAATCAGATATTGTCACAGTGAGCAGAAGGACACAAGGAAATGTGTCACTGTGAAAGTCAAGCCATCGAGTGGATGGGTCAGGACCAAGGAGGGGATGGGTGGCAGCACCTCCTTTGTCACACAGTCCCTGTGTTCCTACCCTGTCACAGCACTCCGGGGTTGGCAGAGCCCACCTGGGGCACAGGAGATGTCAGATACCTGGAGAATATTCATGGTGTTCCCAAAGTTTCCGCTTCTTCCAAATGTAGACTTCAGTGAGCTCTTTCAAGATCTCAGTTTTTAACTGAGATGCCTAAAATCCAACCACTGTCAGTGCTGCAATCTGTGGATCTAATCTCAGATCAAAATTCCTCAGAACCGATGTCAAGGGCTTGAAATCTTCTATGGTGTATTTTTATCTGGAATCTGTATGTGTGCATTGCACTACCTAACATCTTTCTAAATGAGGCTTGTGTGTTTTAGTCCTGCTGTTGAGCATGCAGATGTTTGGTAAATTACTTATTTTATTTAGCACTCTGATGCCTCTGTGAATGGTCAAGTGACCCCTTCATGAAAATTCTGGTTTCCAGATTGATAATTACAGTGAAGGAATTACCTTCAAATGAATGGTGAAAAAGTTGATCTTTCTCACCATTTAAATGAAAGAATATTCTATGACAAAGAATGTGCAGCAGCTTAATGCTCCTTTATGTTGTTCCCTGTAATCTTCACCTTCATCTTTTCATTTCAATTATTAGTCTCAGTGGAATCTTGAGAAAGCCCTTTACACAAATCTGATGAAAAAGGCTTATCATAAATTATAGTGCAGACCTGTAAGGTTTTAATTAGTGTATGAAATTTAATATTCTGACAAAGAAGTTATTTAATCAAATTATGTTCAGGGGAGAAATGTCTAACCCAAGTGACTCATTTGTCCATATTTTGGGTTATATAGTGACATATTTCTTGATCGAATATTATTCCACCGTTTTGTTGGTGGTTTTTTGTTTGTTTGTTTGTTGGTTGGTTGTTTGTTTGGGGTTTGTCTGCGGGGTTTTTTTTTTAATGTTAATAATTTGATTTTTAAAATATCTTGGGTTTATGTCCAGTTTTCATGTTTTAAATGTACGTTCTAACCAATTTCTTAGAGCCCGTGTTTAGGCACTGTATTACATGCATACACTGTAATTATAATTGCAACTGGTTTATTGCATTTCCTGAAAATTTGTTCACTTTAAAGACAAGTGAAAGTTCAGTAGTTTTACACATGCACACTGAAGGGAAAAAATAAGTTATTGACTGCTAAGCCCCTTATTTTATATATGTGTCGTTTCACTTATTTAAATCATGAAGCTATAACAAAAGAGAGAGTAGTAATTGACATACTTTCTTTCTTTTTTTCTTCCTTTTTTTTTTCCTGTTTGCAGGCTTTTATTCCCTAACATTATCCTTTTTAAAAATAGATTTAATTTTTTATGTGTTATAGGCCACATTTAGCTTTCTTTTCTGAGGAGTCTAATTGTGCTTTAAACTGCATGTCAGACTGTATAAAGGATTAAATTAAAACTGTGTGGATTATTTGTCATAGAATTTGTTAGGGTTAAAACCTTAATTATCCCAAAAGTATTAGAGTGAACTTTTTTTAATACACTTCTTTATTCAAGGATAGAAATAACTTTTTTTTTTTTTAATTAAAATGGATGTTTTGCCAACACTTAATGAAATGCTTTTTTAGCATTTGTAGGCATTTATTCTAATTTCCTTTGCTCTGCCTAAAGAGTGAAATGGACAAGTATTATTAATGTTTTTATTGCTTCATGCTAAGCAAAAGGACTCCATTTTTTTTCACTAATGTGAATGTCTTTTCCAAGTGTGTGGGATTAGTATGATTTTAAAATGTTCTCCAAATTTCTATCTTAATTCTCAGAATTATTTTTAAACTGAAGAGTCAAGATCAGATTTATATTTGCTGTAAGGTTTGGTTTCTCCCTGATTTTGATTTCCTTCTCTACCTCTTACCTGCAAACTAAAAGAATCCTCACTACTTGCAGGTTATCTGCAATATAGAGCAGCTTTTTTACATTGACTCACTAGAAGTCATGGGAAGTATCCTATTTTAAAACAAAATCCAAATAAAGATATTTGGCTGCAATTTCAGATTTTAAAACATGCACTTTTAATTATGCAGTAATATATATTTGCTATATAATCTGCTGCAATAATTTTAAATTGCTTCCAGGGGTTTACTGAAGAAAATCTTTGAGTTGTGGAGACCTTTAACTAACAGTCTTCTGTTTTCTTTTATGAGGGAGTTAATTATTTTCTAGTGTCTGTAATGGCTAAAGTTGTAAATTTTATACTTTAATTTTTTACACTTTAAAATTTTACCTACAATTTTTGTGGAAATGCAGCTTTTAGGAAAAAAGGATAATTGTGATCTCTGTCAAAATTAATACAGTATATTAATTTCTTACAATATGAAAAGCTTCAGAAAACCTTTTTCTTCTCCTTCCCCTTTCTTTATCTTTTTTTTTAAATAATCTATTTATTTTCCTGTAGTTCATTATAGAATATCATAAAGTTCTAGAATTAATTTCAGGTCAATCTTCCCTGTAGGCCCAACACCATTTTAGGCAGCATCTCACATCCTGTAGGGTCTCTAGGAAGCCCATGGACAGAGCTGAGGTTTTATGTAACTTTAACCACAGCTTCAGTAAGAGCAGCATTTCTGAATAGACTGCATTGGACGTCTGTTGGAAAAGAATTAAAAAAAAATCTTTAAACTAGTTGGTAGAGCACTACTACTGCATGAAAAAGCTCTTGGAATTCTATCATAAGATTTGGAGAGGAGATGTTCCTGCAGACACCACTACATGGTAGCAGTGACCAGGAGCTTTCATTTTGGCACTTTGTAAAGGAGGATGTAGTTTTATAACCAGCAAAATGACACAGATATACTATTACAATTTTTGCTATACATAATTACAGTGCCTATGTCTTGTTGCAATGTAATCCCTTCTTCTTGTTCTTGAAAGAACTTGATTAGAAAAAAAGTTGTTTCCTGATATGAAAAGCCAGCTACAGCTTCATTGATGTAATCCTGAGTTGAGTTTAGGCATTTAAGTGTTGAATAATAGACTGTGTCTGTAGACTTGCTCTGTAGAGAAGAAAATATTAGTGTGAGTTAGTGTGGGGGTGAGCTCAAATTTCATCTGCAGGTATTGTGAAAGCTGATCTTCCCTCATGCTTTTCTTCTCTAGACACAGAGATTATAGAGACCATCAACTTCAGATTTTTGTGTGGTGAAATTCAAGAATTTATTAATAGTAACCAATATGTAATGTTTCCCATTGGAATTAGTTTTTAACCCCATGCTGGCAAACAGAGAACTATTCAAATGAAAAGCAATGTAAAGACAGTGGAATAATCACTTCAGCAGATAACACTATCAATGAAAGCATGGAAGAAAAATAAGGTTAGGAAAGAAAAGAAAATAGTAAGAGTCAAAAATAAGACATTTATTACCTGGTCCTTAATATAATTTTTTTTATGAATTGCCTGATGTCTTTCTCAGATACTAAATTTTTTTTCATTTGAAAGGGGAATTAAAGACGATGAAAACCATAAAAGCATATACTGGTACTACATTACCGTTTTTGTTTTGTGTATATGTTCTCTCAAAGTAATTCTTTTATTAGTTCAGCTTCAGGACTACCTTACCAAATCCCGTCATTTGTTAACTGAAGTAATAGTGAATCTTTACCCCCTCTCTTGCACAGCATTACTAGATAAAGAACAAAAATGAATAAAAAGGATATTTACAATGTATCCTCGGTTTGCTGACCAAGTTTGCAATATTACTTGGTGGCAAAAATGTACAGCAGTGGGAAGATTCAAATTCTTTGTGTCAAGAAGTTAATAAATAACTAAACTACTCACTTGAGAGCCAGCAACAAAGTAATTTGTTCTTGCCAACTAGAAGTGGTTAAATTATGAAAAATTGTCCTCTAAAGATCTGAGTGATCCATGAATCTAATTTGTGAACCATACAGCATTCCGTGTGTTGTAGCACTGGGTATCTCATATTTTCTATATTAAGAATAGTGAGATATGTCCAATGTCAATGTCAGTTTCTGCATTATATAGGTAATATCTCCAGGCAGGGTAATGGACTACAAGATATAAATAGCCTAACAAAAAATATCAAAGTCATTTGGGCAGGGAGTGTTTGTTTTCATTAACTTGTAAATATATCATGTTCCTGAAATTATATTCTAAAAGGTGATTTAAAAAATACTGTTCAGTCCACTAGAGATAGACAGTCAAGCTATGCCAACTTTAAAAAATTTAAACAAATAAATAAAAATATAAAAGACAAGGAAAATATAATTGTGAAAATAAAGAGTCCTTTTGTTTAACTAGATAAACAAATTATGTCTTCACAAATTATGTTGATGACAGTGTTTAAAATCCTGTACAATAATGATTTGATAGCAGCATAAACAAGAGCAGTGGAGAAGGGCTCTGGAAATAAATTCATATCTAGATGAGAGTCAATACAAGAGAATTCTAATTTCTAATAGAAATTGTATTTTATGAAAATGTTCTTTCTTAAAACAAAAGCAGTAAACAAAAACAATATAGCCAGTTAATTATATCTGTATTGCTTTTCCTGCTCTCATTTTTCCTGAACAAAACCTTCTAGGGATGAGATTGCAAGGGACTGATCTAATGCAACCTGACATAAAGAGTTGTGGTAAACAAAATATGCAAATTTTTAATTTTTTTTTTAGTTGAACAGATCCCCTTGTGATGAAAAACTCGTGTTAACATTTCTGTCTAGAACAACTCAGAGCTGCATCCTTTGCAGTTTCAAATGTTGCCTGATAAAGAATCAGAAGGGCTTTAGAACTGATCACATTATTCACAGAACAGTTATTTCATACATAGCTATTTATAAAGTAAAGAGGAACCAAAGAAAATAGAGCTATTGCCTCTTCTGACTTACTCAAAGGCAAGAATTATATTGTCTTTTCTTTCCAACAATCAAGTGAATAAGCAATTAGCTTATAATAATAATAATAATTTCCTCCTGTGTCTGTAATGCCTTGAGGTCTGACTTTGTTATCCAGATACAGATACACAACCAACCGATGTATGGAGAGAAGGGTGTCTTGATGGAAAAGTGGAAAAGTTAATTTTGGGGGAAAAGGATGAATTCACGTTAATAGCATTTACCTCAAAATGGCATTTAGGTCGTCTCTAATATATTTCATGTTTGACTCTCTAAAAGGTCACAAAGGAGAATAAATGATGTCATTATTATGGAGTGAGGAAAATGATCGTTTGTAAAGATGAACTGCATTACCTTGTAATACACATCATACTTTTTTAGTGAAAGTAGAAATTGTCGCTGACTCATCCACTTGGAAAGTGATTACTGAAAGCCTTCTTTCCTGTTGGTATTTATGAAAGAAAACACTTTGTTGTGTTCAATGTTTAATCATGTATTTATAAGGTATTACCATAAACAGAACTGAAAAAATATATTGAGACAATTTTTAGAGGTCAACAACAATCTCCTATTTTAAGCCCACTGCTGGATGTGAAGAACTGTAACTTCTATTTTATTAATTCAAAATCAGTAAAAATTATTTAAAAGACTATGTTCATACATGTTTCTGTTTCATACAGAAATGCATATAAAATTGCTTTTATTCAAAAAGTTTGGGGACATTGCAACAATTTATTTGGTGGAAAGCTATGCCAGTGAACCTAAATCTTCAAGGCTTTTTAATGGTTCAGTAATATTTAAACAGTGGGGGGAGGGAATCAGAAAAAACAAACAAACAAACAAAAAAACCACACACCTCCCTGTATTCCATAGGACATTCCCCAATTTTCAAAAAGCTATCAAAGTTAACACTGAATGGAATATCTGACTGATTTTGGAATGGGAACAAGCAATCTTCTCCTATTCTTTATTTGAATTACATGGTACAGTGTTTCCACAGAGCTGCCAGGATCTGCTGTACACTCCAACAGCCAGACTCTCCTGTGATGCATTTTCACAGATTTTATTTTCGCAGTAGGAGGTGAATAAAACAATAAACATGTGTACAGCAAATACTTACCCCACTTAGCAAAGCCCGTGCCTCACTGTATCTGCTGCCTGCTGGATGTCATGGTGCATAAATCCCCTAATTGTACAGTGAAAATCACATGTCTGTGACAGAAACAGCTTATGGAAGCCTTTTATGAGCTCTGGAGTTTGTCCAATATTATCTGTACTTTTCTGGCTGTGTTTTGAGTGACTTATGCAGCCTCCCACGGGAGAAGCTTTAAATGAATGAAGTTAAGTACGAGCATGGGAAATTGTGCATGCAACAGAGAGCAGGCAAAGATCAGAGTCTGTCATGTTTCAAAGAGAATACGTAAAGAACTGGTGGTTTATTTCAAAAGGTATCTTGCAGTAGTAGAGATTATTGCTACATAGATTTATTCTCTACTTTCAAACTAACAGAATTACTTTTCTTTCTCTTACAGAATAATGATATAATCTATTACAATGCAAAAGACGATCAGAATGATGTAAGTAATACATTTAATTTAATTTCATTGCCTGTAATCTCAAAAAATTAGGGGAATGAAAATATTAATGAAACTCTAAGACTATCATTTAAAGATTTGGCAGAAGCTAAAAAGCAAGAAACTTAAAAATGTCTTCAAAAGTTTCCTCAAGGGCCAGACAGTATTTTATGTTTTAATTCTCAAAGTCTGCCTCCTTTCATACAGTTTGAATTACTGGTCAGGCAGAAAATGTGCTGGGAGAATGAAGATCCTAACAGCAGTATAATTCACTTTTTGAAACGTAATAAAATCATAATTATGGGATTGGAGAATCAAAATGATAAATGTAAATAATTCAGTTCACTCTGAAGGAACCATTTTCTGGCCTTATTTTCAAGATCAAATGATGATATTCTATATTCTTTGAAATAAATTTTTTACATCAGGAGAAAGAAGATGTGAAATGTTTCTGAATAATTATTTTCATTCACTTTGTGATCGTTTACGTGACTGTAATGATAATAATTTGGGAAAATTGAAAATCCAATCAAAACATTTTGACTAAATTTATGAAACTTCAATTCCTGGTTTACTAAAGCTCTTACTTTAAAAGATTTGAAGTCTCCTATCTGCTATTGACTATTAAAAATCTTAATGTGTTCTGGAGACAATACAAGCTATCCTCACCTTCACTGTAGATAATACAACTGCTTGTCTTAATTATAGATTTAATTTATAAAGCCATAGAAAAATGTTGCAAATGTATTAATCAGAATTGCTAGCATGCTTCATTTGCACTTTTTAATCAAGTAGACTTTAGGGATTGATGGCATCACTATTGTAATTGATGCTTCTGCTGTAAGGCAATTAAAGAAGGTACATAGATCATGTCAAGCAGAGCTGTTTTATATGTTATATAGAGTTATGAGGACTTCGTTTCAGATATCACAGACTACTTTCCTGAGTTTTAAAGTTTGCATGGTTTAAGTAAAATTCATTAAAAGTAACCTCAATTTGAAATATATTATTCTGTTCTCATTAAATTCACTGGATACCAGGTGCTAATCTCCTCTGGAAATAGAATTACAAAGCTTAAATACTGAATTCTTAATATAAATATACCAGATAGTAATGGTAGACTGTGGTGTGAAGTAAAAAATGTGATGTATCTGTTATGATTAAGTAGTACTGGGAAAGATCTTGAGATTACTACTTCTACAACAAAAATCTAAATCTAGATTTAGGCAAGGCAGGAAAGGAAATACTGTTTCAGAGTTTAGTCTTTTTTTTTTTATTTTCTTCAGGACATTCTTTTCTCTTCAAGATAAAAGTGCACACACACAATAAAACAAAGATTGTTAGACCAGATATCCTGTTATATTTCTGTTTCAGTTTGATTTCTTTTTATATCTTTTTGAACATTCATTAGAATGAAGTTTATAGTAATGTTTATTGTCAAGAAGTGTTAAGGATCCAATGATCAATGATCTGATGGTGATATTTTTTGAGAAGATCTTCATCTAGATCTCAACTATGTATGTAAACACCAAATTCTTCCCTCTTCCTGCATGAAAAAATGCTTGGGACAGCTTTTTTTTTTTTTTTTTTTTTCCTTTAAATATTGAGAAATTTTAATAGAATCATCTCTGAAGCACTGGTTGGTAAAACTGTTTGCAGTCCATTCCTTTCTGTCTCTAACATGTCCACACTTTTTTTTCTTCCATGCTGTGAGCCTTCATTATTCACAGGAAATGATATTATATTTATCTTTGAGTACAATCAAGAATAATTAGTAGCAGAAATTAATTTATTAAAATTAGACATCTAAACGAATTTCTGTGGGTATCTCTAGAGAGCTGTTCAGTTTGTTTTGAGACAGATATCTAAGGTTATCTGAATCTGTTCTGGGTGTGTGTTTCTCATGGTTGACCAGGTCCCTGTAACATATCTTTTTAGATCTTAACTTTTGGATACTGAAGAATTAGGAGAAATTAATCTCACAGGTCTTGCCTGACAGTTTTTATTTGTCTCCACTCATCCTTTGAATATTACAGCCTTTTCAGAAGAGCAGTCTTCTTAAATTCTGTGTTTCTGGTGTGTGTTCTGCTGCAGTACAGTTTTTTTCCTTCTTCCCTTTTCTATACGACATTCAGGAGATCTTTCTCTCATTTTTCATCTGCTGTCTTGATGGGCCTTTTCGAATCTAATGACTGGATTTGCTTGTACTTAAAAAAAATAAAGAAGCACATGAAGGCTAATCATTCTCTGGCCTTTGGATTTCTCAGTCTCTCAGATAAAACGATCAATTTGTAGCCTGTAGTCCATCAATCAGTAATGGACCTTTTGTACTCTTTATCTTACAACAGCAATTATATTCTGCTTGCTTATTTCCCCCTCCCCTCAAGAGCTCCATGTAATGTGGGAGCACTTGATGATAATTAATGAGTTCTATCCTCACAACAAGGAAGGAGGTATTATATTTCCATTTTTTATATCTCATAGGAAGATAATGGCCAAACTTGTAATTTAGTATAGGTCTCTCAGGTTTTCATTCACTGTCCTTTTCCCAAGAACCCTTTCAGTTTGATATATTGCAGCCTGTTTGTGCACTTTAATTTGCACCTGTCAACAGCTTGTTGTATTTGGACAAATGCTGCAGTGATTTTATTGGACCACTGAGTAGTCCCACATTAAGCTGCTCTTTCCCATTAGTTTTCATATTGCTTTGCCTGTTTTCTCATCTTGTTCTTTGTACCCCCACCTTATTTATAGTAATTTTGCTTCACTGCTCAATTTTTTCTTCTTCTGTATTATGGTCTCCATTTTATTTCCAGTGATTCCACATCTAGTTTATAGATTCTTCCTAAATATTTTTTTTTTCTGTTTCCTTGTATTCAAGTAATCCACAACTCGAGTATGCACTGAATTGCTCAATTGCTTAATTTTATCCTGAATTCCTTTCCTAATGTATCTCTCATCTCCTCTTTGCATCTTGCTCCTTTTCCAAATTTTTTAGCATAATTTCTTGTCATGGTTTTATAAATCTTTTCCTTCACAAGCTACAACAGCTTAAAGAAATGATTTTTCAATGATTTGATGGAAAGAACTAAGTAATACAAATAAAAAAGTGTCTCTAACATGAAACCAGCCACACATAATTGGAAGCCTCCAGTTTCCCTGTAATCCCTAGACATTAATTGGGAGCAGCCAGTTGTATCTCCTGGCAAGAGTTGTGTCCCTAGTTAGCACAAGTGATTTATTAGACATTGCCTTCATGCAGTCTCATACTGGCTTACAGTCATGACTAACAGAGCTGTGCTCCTTGTGCAATTATTGATCACACACTAAGTGATAGTAGCACTTTTTATTTTCTTTTACTCAACTAATGTGGAGGCTGTAAAATTATGGGTCCCTTTGGCAGGTAGCTATCTGCACAAAGTGTGAATTCAGAATGTGACTAGGAGTCAATGTGTGGGTTCCACTAGAAGCAAAAATCTGGAACATGCCTATGGTTGATTTTAAAACAAATACATTTTTTATTACTTCATAATAAAGAAGGAAGAAATATTTTAAACTGATAAGCAGTCTGTGCCATATGGTTTAGGAATTTTTTCCTAATTCACTTGATGCCTTGTTATTTTGGAATAATTTGTGAAACCTTAACTTTCTTTGAGTTTAAACTGCAGCATAAATGCAGCTATGAATTTGAGGTTTTATGAATACTGATAAAAATTATATCTACATCAAATTGAAGACTACTGTAAAAATATGGAAAGATTATTAATTTTGAATGCAAATTCTTCAAAAAATCATGGTATATTTTAACAAACATTTTAGAAAACAAAATAATTTCCACCACTCAACATTTTTTTTAATATGAAGGTGGGGTTTTTTTGTTGTTGTTGTTGTTTTTAGTTTTTTTGTTTGTTTGGTTGGTTTTTGTTTTTATTTGGTTTGGTGGTTTTTCAGGTTTTTTTGTTTGTTTGTTTGTTTGTTTTTGTTTTGTTGTGTTTTGTTGTATTTTGTTTTGGTTTGTTTTTTTTAATATTGGACAGAAGTAAGCAGAGACCAGAATGGTTATCTAAGAGGCATGCTCCAAAGAAGAGACTAGGCGATTTAAAGGCATTGACAGTGGCTTTGGAAGTGTACTGAGTCTCTGCTTATAGCCTTACACAAGTCTTGCCTTTTCTACTTTATGGTATCAAGGTTGCAAAATCTCCTTATATGTGCATCTGTGATTAATTTAGTAAAAAGAAGTCTGTTAATGAAATATCCCAGGTTTACCTGTAAACAAGTCTGAACCTACTGTAGATTTGATCAGAGAAATGCTGGTTTGGTTTTTTTTTTTTGTTTCCCTCCAGCCACAAGAATTCAGGAGTTTCCTGGCTTTTTTCCCTTATAACATATATTGAAAATGGCATCATAATTTGATTTATGCCGGTATGATATTTTATGTATTTTATAACTGGACATCAGAAAATAGAAGTGTTTCAGGAGCTGTGTGTTGGGTCAGGTAGAGCCCTTGAGGGGGGGATGGCACCTGAATATGGTCAGTTTGGAAGAGGATTGGGAGCTGAGGCAGGGCAGATGGGAGACTGCAGTGATCCAATCTCAAAGGTAGCAGGTATAGGAAGACTTCTAGAGACTGAAAAGGTGATGCCAGATTTCTACAAGTCCAGCAGCTGCCAGCTGCTGGATTGAAAAGTGACTGGTCCTGACACTACACAGAAAGCTGGGACAGAGACTGCTTTTTGCAAGTCATCTAACAGATACGGATTTCCTCTGGCTTTTCAAGGTTTTTAAACCTGATTCTGGTAAGACAGAACGTTTAGAAACTCCCTTTTATCCACATAGGTAAGAGCAGTTCTGTCTCCATGTTTCACTGTGTCTGGATGCCAGCATGCAAATAACCAAATCAGTATCTGACCATCTGGGTTTAGCTAATGGAAGACCTCAAAGCATAAATTTTTTTCTGAGCTAAAGCTACTAACTTTTCAATATTTCCTAGACAGTGAAGGATAGGTGTTTCCAATAAGAAATTTGTCTCAAGTCATTTTGGATGAGCTTAAGTGCTAAGCTGTAGAGGATCTAGTTTGTTTTTGCACTGGGGCATCCTACCAAGGGTAGCCAGCTAACTTCCTTAGCTCCCTTAGGTCTCTTATTCCTTCTGCTTTCATTGTATGACAACCAATATGGTTTGACATTACACTCACATCTATGATGTGCTGCATTTCTTTTCATCTTCTCTTTGTCCTTTACTGCTTCGATATTGAAGAATTTTTTTCTAATTTCTGCTATTCTCATTTATGTGAGTAAATGGGCAAATCTACGTCATAGGGATTGGAAAATCAAGTTAGATAACTCCATGATAACTTTAATTTGCACACCCCTGCAAGAAGGTGCCATCAAGTAGGTGGTGTACATACAGCATATCTATTTAGAGCTTATTTTTATGATTGCTGTTCTTCATGTGTGCAAGTTGCAGCTATTTTTAGATTTAATTTCTTCTCTGTCTGAACCTACCAAGGTTCTTAACTTGGCAAAGATATTGCATATGTCAGATTAAATAATAATTATACATGTTTGCATACCTAGTTCTCATATCTTCTGTTTGTCATATATCTTGATGGTATATGGTAGAATTAGGCATGTAAATATTTCACTGGAAAACATAATTTACCGCTTGTTCTAGACAAAATTTTGTACATTCTTGGAGAATGATGATACTAAAATGGACTAGTGACTAAATTTGTAAATAGATGGAAGTATTAATTGAATGGTGTTTGATGGTGACATTTTGAATTTGAATTTTTTGAGAACTTGGGCTGCATCTGTGCCAGGTACTCTGATTCTTAGCAATATGGCATGGATTTCATGGAGGTTTTATTTGTTTTGGGTCCTTATTGTAATAAGTATTAGCTGCACAGACAAATGCCTTATTCTAGCTTGTTTGGGGTTTTTTTTGTTTGTTTGTTTGTTTTTAATATAGAGAGAGGACACATTTTGACAGGGTGTAGTGTGCTCTTAGACTGACCTAGACTGTGAGAGGGAAAGAAATTTGTGCTAGTAAAAATTATATCTTTCATTATGAAAGACTGTAAGAGTAGGACTGTTGATGGACTTGTGTAAGGAACATTTTGATAACCTTAGAGAAGTTTCACTAACCTGTAGTAAATGTCATATTTTTCAACTATATTTTCATATTTATTAAATATATATTTTCAAAATGAACCTGTATCTTTTAGTGCTGGAATGCATTGCTTGGAATTACTACTTAAAGTCTATAATAAACCTAACGTTTTATGAAATGAGGACAGATATATTTGATATATTCACATAGACTCCCTTACTCATTTCATTTTCTGAAAGAAATACCTAGATGTTGTACTTTTTGGATCCTTAGAGTATCCCAAGCCTCTTTCCACGCTTCTCAAATGTGGAACATATTCATAGATATTCACTCTTATACCTTACTATATTTCAGATAGAATAGAACATGCTTTGATAGATATATTGTAATAGTTTAATTTTAATTAACATATTTTAAAATTAACTGCCATAAAAAGGTAGATTGATATTTTATCTTTTTTTTAATATATCAATTTACTTGTATTGCAAAGTATTGTTTCTTGTGCATTGTGTGGTGTATAATAAAAATAGTATTTATAACCAAAATACACATTTCTTTCTGTACTGAAGATTATGTTATAGAAGTCAATTCTGTTACAAGACAACACGCAACATTTTATCTTCCATATATGGGAAGGAGTGAGTAAGCAGGAAAACCATATTTTTATCTTTTATCTGTTCAATCAATCTTTATATGCAAGAAGACTTACTAATTTTAGTGATTTCATGGTATTTTGACCTCCAGATTTTTTAGGAAAGTTTGAGTGTTCTTGCTGAACTCATTTCTCTCTCACATCAGGAATCCTGTATTATCTGACAGAGTGATTTGGATGCTATTCTTTAGAAATAATTGGAACTGATAGTGAGGGCATGACTGACATTGTCTGCTCTAGTATCAAGCCTATTTTGCATTGTTTAAAACTTAATCTCTTCCTTTTACCAAGTATGACTGGGAAACATTCAGGTCTTTCCATTTCAAGGTCCTACAGGTAAGCTTGAGTACGGCCCACAAGGGGAAAAAGACATTCCTTTGAGCTTCCTATTGCAATTATAGTGATCTATTGCCAAAGGAAGCAGGGGTTCTTACTTTTTTCCCCCTCCTAGTATTATGATTAAAAAATAAGGTGTCAGGTTTATATTCCTTTATTCGAATTTGTGCAAGTCTCCCCTTCTCCCAAATGAATATATGTTCAAGCTTGAAATGAAAAATACATGATAATGAAATAAATGACTGCCCCAAAGCTATCTCCTACCTGTGAAACAAAGTTATGAAATAATAATGGCAAGAGTGATAACTGTAGTTGCCAGTGTCCTAAAAAAGATGAGACTGTTCTTAATGCTGAGAATCCTCCCTTGAAGGCAAATGTGCCCAAAAGAGCAGCGCTTGAAGTCTCCCCATGGAGGCTGAGTTTATGCCACATCAAAGATCAGAATTCAGCCCTAAAGCTGGTGATTCATCAGTTTAATCAAAGATTTCTTGCTTCAGGATATTTCCTACTAATATCGAATGGATGAGTGATAACAATTGCAGTGAATGCAGTGTAACTGTTGATTGGTGAATAAAAGCAGCACCAAAAGCTGAACTTGTCATAGGATGTTTGTAGCATTTGAGGCAGTGATTTTTAGCAAGCACTCTGTTGCCTGATTACAGATCCTAGTGTTGTTGTATGAGTGTTCTGATGTGTTGCTTTGAAATATGTGGGTCACATTGAGACTTTAAAGTTGTACAAAACAAAACAAATTACTTAATCTGATGTCTTCATACGACTGATCGAAGGTGGAGGGTAGGCTTTGGAAACTCCAAGTCAGATCAAGTATCTCAGAAAGGACCACTCATAGTATTTTAATATTCAAAGGGAGCTCTCTTCGGTGATGTGTAGTGTAGTGTAGTGTAGGTGATGAAATGCAGGTCCTGTTCCTACCCTGCCCCTGACTCCAAATCAGAGCATTTCTGAGCCAGCTGATGCAATCTGCAAAGGGCCAGGTCACATTTCCTGGCCTTTCCACATAGCCATTCTCAACATGTTCTGTCCCTTTTGTTTTTTGGAGAATACATGGGGAAAAAAAAACAAACTGAAGAAGACAATCATATCGATTCTCACCAACAGTGCTGAAATCTTCCCGAGTTTTTAGTACTGGTGTGTAAAACAGTGTGTTAAAGGTATTTTTGCAGCTCTTTACGGTGTGTATTGAAAATAAATTTTAATCCAGTGGGAAATCACATTGTCCAGATCTAAAGAATTTTGAACTCAGCTGACTTTTTACATTAGTATTTTAATTTACTGACTTTTAAAAATTGTTTCAAAATCTACTAATTGACCTGTGTCTTCTCCCTTTGGGTTGTACTTTCTTCTTTTTTTTTTCTTTCTGTTTGTTTGTTTGTTTGTTTGTTTGCTTTTGACATGCATCTGCATTTGGGCAGATTGTCCTCCTCAAACTTCTCTTAGTTCCTGTGAATGATATTCTTCGACATTATTGCACTGTTAGGATTTCACCATACTAGCATTTTTAAAAGTCATATCAATAGTCTTGCACAATGTTATGGCATTTTACTTTAATTATGGTATGGTATTTAGTCTGCAGGGAAAGTCTGTGGTCCACATGTCAGTGCATGGTTTAGTGTTACCTACAGCCTTTGTCTACCTAGATACAGCTGTCATTTCATTAATGAAAAGCTGCATTAAATTTATGTGACCATGAATTAGTGTGTGATATTTATATAGTGTTTTAAGCCCCATTAGTGGGGGGAAAATAGATTAGGAGGCCTTCTGGAGGTCATGTAGTCCAGCCTCCTTCTAAAAGCAGGTTTGTACTGTTATTTATGTTGTTATTGACACAGAAGATGGTACAAATTAAGAAGAAGCAATAACAAATTAGTATGCTGCAGGATGTACAAAATTTAAACCTAGCCAGTATGACTAGAAAAGAATGAACTGTGAAACAGGATCGGCTGATGGCTTAGCAAAGCATGGCAAAGACAAACTGCATCAGATGAAAAAAGTCAAATTAATTAAATGTTCACATTCAGTTGGTATTATAACTAATTCCCAATGAAGCATTAAGATGATTTAACAGTTCTTGTTCTCCAGGGATATGATCTTTAATCAGATGTGGGGATAGTAAAAGGTAGACAGGGTAATTTATTCCAATAAGAGAAGAACAGCTCCTAGTTTGAAATTTAATTGGGTGATGTATGAAAAATTTAAATTCTCTGGAGTGCATTTTGTCTTGAAAGTATTTTACAGGACTTTTGTCAACAATGGATATTTTTATTCTATTTTATTACATATGTTTGAGTACTCTCATGGGATGTGAAAGATCAGTGAAGAAGACTATGAAATTTAAAGGATTTTTTGTTTCTGTAATAATCAATTGGGTTTTTCTGAACTCCTAGTAGCATTTCAGTCAGTTAAAGGGAGATCTGCTTTTCTTCTAATATGTATTCCTATTGTTGTCTAATGATACTATCTTATCATTCGACAGTCAAGCCATTGTTACAGTCAGTGCTGAAGTAGGTGGTTCTGTGCAAGACCTGATAATGTAAGGGTAGGCAGGAAGATCATTCTTAGTGAACACCTTTGTGCCAAACCCCTGAGTTTTCCCAGACCATCACCCCATGTAGAAGAGGACCAGGGCAGGATGTTCAGATGGGATTACTTGTCATGATTCTCAGTCTCATGACCAGGATATGCAACCCAAGAGGGATATGGAGATGGTGCCTGAACCTTCAGGAATGGAAGGGATGGAGTCAGGGACCACTGAGGTTAGACATAAATGTGTCCATGACACCAGATGAGATGGAGCCAGAAGTGCTGATGCCATTATGAGGCAGCTCTCCATCAGCCCTGAAACTCGGTGGGGATTGGAGAGGTTTTTGATGACCTCGGGCTGGGGAAGTCACATTTGTCTTTAGGAAGATAAATAAGTCCTATATTTCTTACGTGCTTAAATATTTAAATACACATTTCGTTTTACCTGTCATTGTAGCTCAAGAGAAAATAGGACAGGACAGAAATGAATTTTTGCATACTGATATTACTGACTACGTGCAGATTTGTAGTGAAGGTCACACATAATGTGTAATAATTAAAAAAAGAAATTTTCACTAATTCCTTTATTGCTATCTTTTAATCTTAAGGGTTTGGTCTTTTAGCTTATTGAAAAATTATACCTTAAAAATGTTCCTTTTTTCAGAAATTAAGAAAATTATAGAAATTGATAATTACTTGAATTATGGTATTTAAGGCACTCTCATAGATGTAATTTCAGCTCTTTTAAACAGAAGAGGACTTCCAGAAGCTTGGATTTCTATTTTTAAAATCTTTCCAGCTGAAGAAATTGGGAAAACCCAGTTGCTTTCATCTGTTCCTATAGAACATAATTCATTGAAATGCTACACAATTTTTAAAGGATCATAGAATAGTTTTGATTGGAAGGAACTTTTGAAGTTCATCTACTCTAAGCCCATGCAATAATCAGGGACATCAACTAGATTAGACACTCAGAGCCCAAACCAACCTGACCTTGAATGTTTCCAGAGATGGAGGCATTTACCACATCTCTGGGCAACCTGTCCCAGTGTTTTACCATCCTCATTTCTCAATTCTTCTTCCTTCTATTTAGTCTGAATCTACCCTCTTTTAGTTTAAACCATTACCCTTTTAGTTTTAAACCATTACCCTCTTCTCTCAAGAGACCCTGCTAAAAAAAGTCTGTCCCCAAATTTCCAGGTCTTTACATTTAATCAATCAATTACATCAAGGATTTATTTATTCATGAAACCAAAGTCATGATCCACTGAATTGTGTAAATAGGTCAGAATACAAATAAAAAGTAAACACTATTATGTTTAAGTTATATAATAATTTTTTGCATACTTAAAAATTCTCATCACAAGCTGTGAACCATAAAGGTCAGATAAATGATTGTATAACACCCCCACATAGTTTTGCACCATCCATAAAATACCATATAGTCTTTTATACAGTAGACAGGGACAAGCTTGTAAGTAGCAGTATAGAAATTTTCATAGGCAAAATATAGCTGTATTATAAAAATAGCCTAAGAGGCAAACAAATACTTTTAAATTATTTTGACTGTATTTGGCACATAGTGACATTACTCAATTGGCAGAAGACTGGAAATAAAATTACTTCTTTAAGAAAAATTATCTTTTTTAAAATATCAAAACTCAATCCAGATTTCTATTTGTTTTATCATTGATTCATAGTAATTGATGCATTAGAAGCATATGGAAACATTAAAAGCACTGAAAGCAACACTTACCTATATTAAATATAAAGGCCCTTGAGAATGACACACTGACAGATGCAAATATAAACTATTTCCTTACTAAATTATCTCCTAGTTCCCTTTCTGAAGCTACCCAGACCCTACTTATGTTTGGAAAAAAGATATCTTTTTTCTCACGTTTATATATGTGAATACGCATATGTATATATTCTTACGTTTAACACCCCCGTTGCATAACAGAAAAATATTTTGTTTCTGAGCCAACCGTTTTCTTGTTTTATTTTTAAATATTTTAATTGTTTTGTCCCTAAGAGTAGACAGAAAGATTTCACTTAAAATCATCATGTAGCAAAGTGAAGACCCCAATCCCCCACTGACACAGAGTGAAAACAAAATAAACTCTTCACAGTTCTGTCACAACCACCTGAATGCACTTGGCAGTCTTCCCACAGCTGGAAAATCACAGCTAGTGAGAAGGAAATAAAAAATGTTATCAGAAGGCGATGCACTCATTACATTATCTAAAATGCAGTACAAGTGCTGTGGCTATTAGAAATGCATTCTAGCTGCTCTTCAAAATTAGCTCCTCATCCTTAGAAGAGCTGGTCCCAGCCCCTGCTTGCTGCAGGCATTTGCTGAGCTGTGTGCTTCAAGCAACATCCCCTTTTGCTCTCTCTGTTAGAGAGAGTAACTTTTTAATGGGGCCACACGCATTCTCTGAGGGGCTGTGTATGTAGTTCTACTGAATTATTTTCCCCAGGGAGGAAAAACCCAGGAAAACAGCAAAACTAAGTAAAACAGAAAAGGGGAAAAAAGAGTACAGAACTGAGCATGGAAGAAATTCTGTGCTTATTTTGTATGTGACAGTTTCATTTGTACAGAGTAGATCTGGGAGGGAAGTAAAAGAAGTAAGCATCATTGTTTAAAAATTTAGAAATTTCAGCAGATATTCAGAAAGAAAAATTAGGCTGATACCTAGAGGTGAAAATATAAAACATTGGGAATTCTGCAAGGTAAGACAGGAAGGAATTACAGAGGAATAAATTTGATGTCACTAAAATCACAACGATTATAATTCCATCTCTACATTCATTCTCTAAAATGGTGTTGGTAGGGACAGTAAGGTTTTGTGCAGAACACAATCCCTGGCTATGAAGGCAATGGAAAATACTAGCAACCAATTCCTGTCTGTTTTACATTATATGGAAGCCAGCAGGTGTCATTGTTTCTGGCTGGATATCAGTTCAGGAATTGAAAGAAATCTAATTTTAATCTTTCATCATGATGCTAAATCTGCTGTGATGCTTTGAGCAACTTCTACATTGTTCCTGAAAAAAATCTGCTTTCAGAAAACAGCTGAAAATTGTTTCACCTTGGTGATGGGTTTTTTGTGTTTCACAGATTTTTTTTTTTTTTTTTTTTAATAGTATCAGCTTTCTGGTTGTGAGTTTTCAACATCTGCAAAAAGCAAATATAATTTTTATACTAATGGAAAAACCTTCTCAAACCCACAACAACCAGTATTTTTCAAATAATGAAAATCCACTCATCGTTTTACAGCTGTGATGATGGAAAGTAACTGAATGCTGTGGAAAGGAATCAGGATAAATTTGGCTGCAGTGAACTGGGAAATTAGACTATGTCACAATTTCTTGAAATTATCTTTATCAATTTTGTTTTAATGGATGTTTTCTTTTCTAGACATATCTTCCAGTAATACTTCTTGGCATAAATCTTCCAGTTAACTCTTGTAAATACATTAATTTATGTTCATAAAGCCCTCTAGAGAGAAGTTGCATTATTTCTGCTGTGTACTTGACTTATAAAAAAGATGCAGAAGGTACCCTCCAGTTTATTGGAGATCATGCCAAAAGTAATTTAGAAATAATCAAAAAGAATAGCTGCAAAAAAACTAATTTCTTGAGTTTTAGCTGCTATATCAATTTCCTTTTATCCTGATGGTGAATGGTAGACATGTGGGAAAAAGCAAACAAACAAACAAACAAACAAAAAAGCAAGCCTTAAAATGGCACAAATGTGAACTGAAAAGAGAAATGAATTTTATCTACTTCTCAAGGGAGGAAGAAATTGGTCTTGAAATTCATTGCAGCGAAATGAGTGAGTTATTTTGCTGACTGTCAGTGGTAGGTAACAATGTAATGCAATAAGTGAAGGCCAGATTTGAATAGATAGAAAATTAATCTTCAGCCACTATCTCCTCTGGGAGTTTTCTGTGCCAGTATTGATTGCATTTCAGCTCTTGACTTGAGAGAGAAATTGGTTAGAGTTGGATTTTAATTATATTCACACGCTGGATTGCTTTCCATCAAAATATGTGTGTTGTTACTTTTCTGAAAACAAAGTTTAACTGGGTTTAAAACTGTACCAGCTGACACCACAATCTGTCAGGCTTTTCACAGAAATGCCAGAAAAAAAAATAATAATAGCATCGAGGTTTTCCTTTTTAATAATTCCTTTTTTTCTTTTTCTTTTTTTTTTATTTTTTTTATTTTTAGAAGTAAGCTACTTCAAATTAATAAATTTGCAAATGGAACCAAATGGATTTATTTACTATAGAAAGATCCACTATAAATTTGGATGTGTAAGGTGTGGTACAGCGTTTGTTGGTCTTACTGGTCAGGAGGTAGTGGCCCAAGAGAGTTTAACACTAACTTGCCAATAATGGTTCTGATACTTACCTGTTGTGTACAGAACCAAGTCAGACAACTTTAGATTTACAGAACAAATTATTCTTGTGTGAGGATAACTTTGACATTTTTCAAAGATTTTGTCATTTGTTGTCTTTGTTTTTGGACACGTTGATGTGTTCTTTCAGTATCAGAGTTGTCCATCACAAAATACTCCCATGAAGATCAACAAGAGCAGTGTAAAAGCATCTATATTACTTTATCTAGTTTTAGATCCTCTGCCTTGCATTAATGAAGTTGAGAGTTTTTAGATTAATGTTTTTGGTTGGGTATCATGGAATATCAGATATAACAGAGAGGAATAACAGATTCAGTCAGTTTTTTTCAGTGTGTATGTGTGCACTATTAGAAATGTGAGAAGTAGATTTTTTTTACATTTTAAGGAATTGAGGTCTTAATTAATTAAATGTTTTCAATTTCAACAAAGTTTAATCAGATTTTGGTAGTTGACATGAAGCTTCTTTCATAGCATATGAGTGAATGGAATGACTGAAAGGTTGTATTTATTAATTGGAATTAAATTGAAATATCAAGTAGAAGAAACATGATCATTTTATGTTGCAATGGTTCAGGATTTTCAAGCAAAAATCTAAATATATTGTAATATGAAAACTTCTGTGCAAGCCTTGCTAGGATGGAACATTGTGTGATTCTTGAGATTGTTTTTTGTAGGGCCAGAAATTGAATTTTGATGAACTTTGATTAGTCAGTCCCTTCCAGATCAGGATATTCTTTGATTCTAAGTTCACACCCTTTCTCTTTTACCATACCCATTCCCTCCCAAATATTTCATGTGGAAATTGAGTTGAAGGAAACCTTTGGCATTCACTCATTCTGGTATTTTAGTGTGGTTATGTGGCCTGATGATCTCCAATTCTTTTCTGAAGTGTACTGTGAAAACTTTGAGGGTTTGTAATCATTGATACTAATTTTTAGAAATAAGAGTGTTAGAACTTTTTTAAAAATCAAATTACTTTCTAACAGAAGGGAGATTTTGCCACATGAATGATTGATTGCTGAGATTGCATTTGCATAATTAGACAAAGTCATTACTTGGAGCAACGTGAAGCTAAAAGATAACTTGTGAAAAGAACTCCAGAATTTGTGTAATGTTTTGCATTCCAGATTTGGGACATGAAAAGAAACATGTCGGATAGTATAGAAGAAAAAAAAAACGAAAAAACCAAGCAAACAGCACAAAAAAAACCTCTGAAAAGTTGAATCAAATTACATTGTCTGAAGCTGTCATAATGCTGTGTCAGTTCAAATCATACAGTGCATAAACTGTTGCTGATACTGGCTTTAGTCTGCCCCTTTCAAAGTAAGTTGTAATTGTTGTGAGCCTTGTGTGGCTGCTGGTTGCCCACAAAGTTGTCTATCACATTCTCCTGAATCACCACCCCCCTCCAGCAGTAGGGGATGAAGAAATAAGACCATAAAAGACTTATGGATTGAGATGAAGACAGTTTATTAAAGAAAAGCAAATTCCAAACATTGAAGCAATGGAAGTAAAAAGATTTATTCTTTACTTCTCACCAGCAACCAATGTCCAAACACTTTCTGGGATGTAGGATCTTAGGACATATAGCACTTGTTCCACAAATACTCCACCTTAATGATGAATTTCCCATCTCTCCTCGTTTCTCTGAGCTTGTAATACTGAACAGAACATCATTAGAAAGGAATATTTCTTTGATCATCCTGGGTCATCTGTGCTGGCTATATCCCCTCCCAATCTCTTGCCCATTCCCAGCATGGGGTTAAGTATTAAGCAACGAATTGAACTTCTCAGCACAAGATGTAGTAGCTATGCTGCATAAAAATAGTCAAAATGAGTACCCTCCTTCTTTTCTTCCAGAAGTCTAGTAGACTTGTGAGATTCATCTCACCTAATTCTAGACAGCTGTATTGCTGACTTCTACATCTAGGTGATTTACACTAGAGCTACTTCTACAATCAATCAAAAGTAGGAGGCACTTCTAAAGCATAATTCATGTCATGGGAAAATAGGTGTCTAATTAAGATAAGATGAATTGCACTCTAAACATTCCCATTTCTCTTCATTTTCTGTGAAGGCAGCCTGCAGTGATGAGCACAACACTGCAGGCTTGTTGAAATTGGTGGCTGTCACTGGTTAAATGAGTTCTGCCCTTTGTATTTCCAAAGGAAACCAGTTCTTTAAAACCCACCCAAGACTTCTGCTTACATCAGGCAGCATTGGAACCTATACTTAGAATGGCATTGTTCTGTAACCTTGAGATGAAGCAGATGAGAAAACATAGGCAGTTTAATCACATGACATTGTGGATAAGCTAAAATTTATCTGACTATACTTTCATAGAAGATAATAAACAGAATGGCCTCAGCACAGGCATGCCCAACTGACCATCAGGTGCTTCATTGGCAGCACTATTTATCAAGCACAGCACATTTTCAAAAATTCTATAGTATATATATATATATATGACTATAGTATTAAGAATATCCTTCTAATTGCCTCTAATAGCTGGCCTGAGTAAGTATTCAGTATCATAGTTGTTCTATTATTGCTTTAAGTGGCAGTAGACCCATGGCATGGGGCCTCCTGTTCAGCTGCAGCTGAGGCAGGTGAAGACACTCCCACCTCCTCTTTGGCCTTCACTGCCTCCTTGGTTCCACACTTCTTACAGTTTTTGTAGCCAAGTAAGAAAAATTCTCTGCTTTTCAAAATGTTGTAGAACTAGTAGAAATTGACTGACTGAATTGGAAGTAATCAAGGAATGTGTACCAGGATTCAGACGGGTGAGAGAGGATGGGAACCCAAGGCAGCCAGGTGGTGGTGAGCCACACCTGAGTGTTTTGGGGACCTATCCCCTTGGACAGATGTAGCCAGTACATGGGATTTCATTGAGACATGATTAAAATAAATCAATGAACAAAGCATGATTCGATCAGATATTCTAAGAAGGATTAACTTCCTTGCTTTGTCTGGATGTACACGTTTCTGAAAAATCTGTTTATGCAATGTATATGGGTGGTATAATTTTTAGATTTGTGATTTTTTATATAATCTGCAGAAGGAAAAAAATATTTAAGATTTGGTGCAAATCACTACACATAATAAAGGTAATTTGCCTTGTGTTATGGGTGTAAAAATCCAATGCATTATGAAATTTAAGGTGTGTAATGTATGTAAGCTGTTAGGCTCTTTCTTTTCTTTGCAAGTCTTCATTTCACTGAATTGCATTGGGTAAATCAAAATTGAAAGCAAACTGTGCACAAATATTCCTTGACCTGGAGAAGCTAATTGTGTTTATACACAAATGAAAATTATTAGCAATGAAAGAAAAGCTATGATTTTTTTATGTGTACAGAAAAAAATGGAAGTGGCATTGTTTTTTTAGCACACGTTTAAATATTTTGCTGTTTATATCTTTTTCTTTAAAAAGCCTGAAAAGAATGAAACTGAATCTGGCAGCCAGAGAATCAGACCAGTATTTGAAGATGATCCTGTTTTCCGACGGCAAACATCTTACCAGCATGCAGCAGTCCACATACCAACAGATATTTATGAAGGCTGTAAGTAGCATGTGAACAAAGTGATTTTATATTTTAATACTAAGCACATCATGTGTGGCCCATTCTTAAAACAGTGCTTGTCTCCATGTACAGGTTTGCTGTTGTTGTCACTTTTACCTTTTTCAGTGCTACTTCAGAGACGTGCTGTATTAGGGATAATGATTGGTTTTATGAATTGGTAGGTGCTGCAGATAAAGAGATCCATTAGGATTGGATCTGAATTTTACAAATGTAACTGGAGGTGAAACAAAACTCTTGCATATTCTGATTTTCTGATCCATTCTTTCTCCGTGCTGTTCACATTTAATACAAACAATTCTTGACAGCTCTTCTTTACACACTGTTTGGCCTCAGGCAGAGATGAGTTCTGAACACATTTTTAAGTATCTCATAAGCTGGTACAGCTCAGGGAGATAACATGCTGTGTGAGCTGGTAGTACCAATATTGCATCCAGTGCATTTCTAGAATTGCAACAGTAACAGACTGACAGAGAATTTACATAATGTCTTTCTAAACTATGCAAAAATTAATATACATATGTCTATACTGATGAGGATTCTTTAATTGTATTTCAAAATTAAGTATTTATCTTTCAAGGTGGAAATAAATTCCTGTGCTCATAATCAAGCAAAAATCTGTATACAATAAAAAGACATTTTAGCATTCAAAGGGGCTGCATATTTTTTAAAAGGCAGGAAGAAAAACTAAGTAGGATTTGTATTTTTAAGTTTTGACTCTTTTAATGTCTTAATTTCAAGTATTCAGTCTTTTTCCTCTTTTAAAGTCTCAACAAGAGGAAAGAGACCCTAGTGTGACCCGAGCCTTTTAAAATTCATGGCCACAGTTGTGTGCAGCTTCCATAAATGGCACAGGGATGAAAATGGAAATGTCACTATGATGGGGAAAGAATCATAGTAGCTCGTATTCTTATATGGTGAGCTTGACTGACAGACCTAAAGGATTATTCTGAGATTCTGGCTTTAATAAGTGCTAAAGTGCACCTTAATTGCAGGATTACAGAGAAGTGAAAAGCCATTTCCTTTTTTTTTTTTTTTTTTAAGAGAATTGATACTTCAGTGTTAAAATGATGAAAAAACTCGTCTCCAATTACTAGGATGTTTGTAAAGCCGTGTGAACTTCAGTATAAGTCATCATAACAGTACATAAAATGTGTTCTTGTTGTGTTGAATTTAACCTTTTGAAATGGTGTTCCTGAGGACACGTATCCCTTAAAAATGTATACTGTGCAATGTTACTGTACAGCCCATAAACCTATAAAGGAAGACAAGTTATTGTTTCCACAGGAAAGGCACAACTTTAATATGTAATTAAATGAAAATAACAGAAAGAAATGTACATTTCTGGACAGAGGTAATTGCATGTGCAACATACACGTTTTGTGAGTCTTTGGGTCTGGTTTTTATATTAATTGCCAGAGAAGTGAAAGCCTAGAAAATTACCAGGAAGTCTGTAATTCTGTGTCAGAAAAATCATGTTGTCGTGTGTCTGGGTGATTTTTTGTTACAGATGGAATTTTCAGAGATAACAGCTTGAGAATACCTGAAACTGACAGATTTCATATCAATAAACACAAATGTTCACCAAGTTCTATTTTATAGTTACAAAGTTCATGTGTCATCTGAAACACAAGTGAGCAATTGTGAGGTAGTCATTCGCCAACAGATTTCCGAAAGTAGAATTTAGTGTTGTTCTTTTCACCTTAAGATCTACGAGCAATTTTTATAACTCTAGAAAGAATGATAATGAATCTTGAACATCATTGTCATTTTTCTGCCTGTTCAAGGGAGCTAACCTGTCATTTCTTGGGAGAGCTTTCAGTGTCCACTACAACAGGGAGCATCTGTACATTTGAAAATAGTATCTGCAATTCCTAAATCCCAATCTGCTTGGAAGCATTTGTAACACAGGTGTGACAATGAATCCTTCTGAGAAACAGTGAATGAGTCAGAGTTCACGAGTTTTACGGCTTGGAAGCCAATTTTTTTCATTGAATTATGCCTTGGCAAGCAGATTTCATTTTTCCTGCTTTATTGTATGTGCTTTGCAAAATGCCAAGAGAAACAAAGAATTGCTCTTTGGATCTCACAGAACAGTTTTTAATGACTAGATATTTGACTTGCCTATTCCTCCTTGAGATTGGTTTTCACTCCTCTTGCCTCTAACAGCAGCAGCTTTTTGTCTCAAGGGAAGAGGGACAATTACTTTTAGAGCCACATGTAATCTGGATTTTCACTTGGGCCTGTCAATCACGCTTTTTCATGTTAATTAATTATTTTTTTTGTATGGAACTGGGATTTTGACTCAACCATAGAATGATATAATCATTAGGGTTGGAAGAGACTTTTAAGATCAATATAATATCCATTCAGATGATTTTTATTAGTTTCATTTCTATTGCAGTTATTACTTACGATTATTTATGATTTTTAAAATGGAATCAAATAATGAATTTCTGTCCACTTTGATTTTTGAAAGAGGGAAACTCTTTTGTCTAGTAATTCTGTAATGGTGCACAACCTACTTAAAATCTAGTGTGGTCTGCAAAATAATATCTTTGGTCTTCTTACATATACAGTGATTTGCTTTGTTTGAAATACAGTGAAGAGCTTCTTGTGAAGTAGTTCCTTGAATTTCACCATAAAAATATATGATACATCTTTACAAATATCCATTTACTACATCCAGGCTATTACGTTGTGAGGCATTTGATTGTAGAAAGAAATATTATGAAAGTTTTTCAGGTCCTTTTATTTTTTTTCTTTCCCTGGATCTTGTGCCAAAACCTGTGCAGAGACAGAAGAAAGTCTAAGGAGTTAATTTACTTGCCTGCTTCTGAGGACTGAAGAGGGGGGAAAATCCCAGTAAAATAGAACCAAATCATACCTTTAATTCAGTATTTGTCAAGAGGTTTTGAAATAAAATCAATCTGCAGCTGAAAACGGAACAGACCTTCAAGTCCTCTTTCTACCACATACGCTGGGAATTAGTTAAGCATCTCCCATTAGTAATAGCTGAAGTATTATTTCTAAATCCTCATTAAAACTGTACCCTGCTTATCCCTAAGCAGAATGTAGGAACTGCAGGGCAGAAGTAAGAGGAAATCCCTGGCACAAGGAAAGCAAGGTTAATCTTCCCAGTGGATAGCACCCATGCCCTCGCTGTCCCATCTGCTGCAGTGATTCCTCAGGGTGTGTCTGTGCTGTGGTTTGAGGTGAGGTGCTAGGCACAGCACACAAGCCAGGCTTGCTTTTTTCTGTGTGGTTTTTCCTACTTTACTCCCTTTAAATCAGAAATACTGCTTCCACATGTCACTACTTGATTAGCATGGAAGGGCTGATTGAAGTGTCAGGTTGAAAGTAATGTGTCATGAGCATGACAACATAGCTTTGAATATATTTGGACAGCAACCAGCAAGAAAAAAGGGCTTCCCTGCTTTGAAGCCATCAAACCAGGCATAAATATTGAGTTACAAGTAATTGATGGTTCATATACCTTAGTAATAATAAAATATAAATACTGTTGCTTCATACTCTCATGGCAGTCCATGCAATTTTTCTGCTGTGTAAAGTTTTTTTTTATTGTATATTATTTGTTATCAAGTTTGGCAGTAGGCATAAATTTTGCCTTTCTAGTAGTGCATCATATATGTAAATAATCAACTATTGATAAAATATTTTTAAATTCTAGTACTCCAATATATCACTCAAGGGCAATAAAAACTTTTAGAAATAATTTTAAAAATTTAGATGCTACAGTGATTTTTATCTTGACCAGAATACTATTTCCTCAACGAATTTTTAAAACGTTCTACAGTTTCTGGTTATCTTGTGCACCTCAGTCTAAGAGCTTGAAAAGAAAAAAATAACCTTTGGGAACAGCAGGATAGTGGAAGTTGTTCCAGGATAGGGCAGGGATGTTGGAACTAAATGATATTTAAGATCCCTTCCAACTCAGTTCATTCTATGATTCTGTGTATAAAAACCTTAGAAATACTGGAAAATGAAACCATGAGGGTGACAATATTCCCCCTCCAAAAAAACCAAAACAAAACAATTGAAATAAACTAGGAAAAAGTGTGTTATCATTTATTCATTGAAGGTCTTATGTGTGGATAATAAATAAGATTTATAAAAGAATCCAGATATCGATAAAGTGTTGGGTAGATATTTTGGCATGCTACATCCATATTCCTTCAATATCTAAAGACAATAAAACGTTTGTGTGTTTGTGTTTTTTTCTATTTAGTTTAAATAGCAGTTACAGACAGGCAAGACACTTTTATTATTTATGATTAGTGCTCTTGATATATTTTTTGTGATAACTGACAAACTGAAGCTATTCAGACCTCTTTTTCTCCTGGTTTATTGTAAGGGATAAATGCATAGTGCAGGATTACTACATCAGAGATTGAAAAACAGTTGTTTCAAGTCTCTGATTTTGTGTGTGTTCACATCTTAAAACTTGGAAATAGATATTATGTATATCTTGTGCTGATGGCATGTGAGAGTACTGTAACTTCTGACTTTTTTGTTGTTGTATTCTCCATTATTTTAATCAGTGAGTTATTTGTGAAAACATGTAATGAGTGAAGTAGACCTTTAAATGAATTTCAGTGTCAGCCTGTTTTAAATACCAAAGACTATGGCTTGGGGTAGCTATAAAGCAAATGTTAGTTGCAGTTAAGTCCCTTAGTTCCTGGTTGGTTCAATATTAAACCTGGAAGGAAAATACCAATGTAGAAGCATAAGTAAAGAACTCTAGGGTCGGTATTGTTTTTTATGCTCTGACAATTACAGTTGGGGTTTTTTCCCCCAGAAGTAGATTGCTAAAGCTCCCTGAAATAAATTCTTACTTGAATATTCAGAAAAAAAAAAAAAAAAAAGCTTTTCTAACTTGATGAAAAAGGTTGTTTCTGTCACAATCCAGAAGGCCAAACAACTTGAACAGTATCCTCCACTGCAAGGATTTATATTTTGGTACTGGGATTACTACCATTAGTTTAATTGGGGGGATGGTCTAGCATAATCACTTATTGTCAAGTTGATAATTTCTGTCTAAAGTTATCAAAATTTAATATAATGAGGTA
This sequence comes from Acridotheres tristis, assembly GCA_037013685.1. Lineage (NCBI taxonomy): Eukaryota > Metazoa > Chordata > Aves > Passeriformes > Sturnidae > Acridotheres > Acridotheres tristis. Next base: position 9,571,982 of record CM072885.1, read on the forward strand.
GAATAAGGAATGACTTCTTTGTAGCCAAGGGTAATTTTTTCCTCTTTGAAAAACTAAATTGATTAGGTATATGCTACTTTGAAAATGCAGATATGGTAAGGAATTCTCAATGCAGATTTAAAGCAATCTACCTAATGATGATGCATCACGAAAATAATACAATGATACTCTCAGGGTGGAAAGTTTATCCAAGACTAACTAATTGGGAAATGTGATATAAGGTTCTTAATGGGAAAAGAAATAGTGGTGGCAAATCTGAAATAGAAAACTCTTCTGTTATAATTCCAGGTACTCTTTTAGACTTGCATTGTCTTAAGATGTTTGAATAGAATTTTCAGATGTTTCTGCAAAATAAAAACAGAATTTTTCTTTCAGTACCTAAATACCTTAGGCATTCATAGAGACGTAGTTTTCTAAGCACAAATTTCTAAGGAAAGTGGATATTCTGAAATATTCTACCTCTGAACTGAAAAATCTTTATTTGAAATGAATCAAGGGTTAGTTATTTACAATCAATATGATTGATTTTATTTAACTGTATCCATAGTGTGAGAACAAACTGAAAGAAAGCATAATGAGATTCTTATACCTTAACACTCAGAACCTTTCCTGGAATATTATTTCTTAAAAATCCTTTTGAAAAATAATATTTTTTATTTATAAACATTTGAAGAAAGATATATAACAAAATAAACTATGCCCCAAAAAATTGGGCCAGTGCTTGAACTGTACTAAGCTTTATTATTTGTCTCAAGTTGGAAATGATAGTAATTTTTACATTTCTATCTGTTATCTTGTGTTGAAGATTTTTCTCATCTATCAGTTTAAGTACTTTTGCAGCTTATTCTAATATTCTAAATATTCTAAATATTTTACATCTATTCTAATAATTTAACCTGGGTAAATTAAATACTATCTGCAAGCAAACAGTCTCAACTCACTAGCAATTCATGATGGGAGTTTTCTCTTTATCTTGGTGAAGCCTTTTATCCTTTACAGTAATTTGTTAAAGGGATGAAAAGAAGTTACAGAGTTTACTTCATGATCGTTTGGGAAGAAATTTTCTTCAAATTGTTGCAGTGTTTTTCTCTTACCAGGTGCTATTTTTTACTTCCAAATAGTTTTTTTTCTATAGATCTAATTTTGGCAGAAATAATATTTTCATTTCCACTGCCAACTTTCTTTTATGAGTAAGCATATTAACACAGCATATCTGCACCCATGCAGGCATCCTAATTTTCTCTAGTTTCAGTTTTAATCATGCTTCCAGGGAATCCCAAACTTCATGGTTACCATCTGTACTTCATTACAGAAATGCACTGAATAGTTGTCCCCTAATCTTATAGATCCCTATTTGTCAGATACAGAAATTTACCTTCCAATTGATACATTTTTTTAAAAATCTCTTTTCCAGCCTACTTCACCTTTATTGAATAAATATTTAAAATTATATTTAATTACAAAAGAGCCCCTACATTGCTAATATATATCAGGGTGTTGTACTGACACAGTGTCCCATGAAAACCATTCCACAAAAACAAATCACATTTTAGTATGTTAAGCCTTATTTCTTTTTTAAATGAAATAAAATATATCAAGATTTATGTTTTCTGTTTAAGTTGAGGAAATGGTAACTTTTTTTTTCATTTATGCTGTTGTTGTTCATTCATTTTTCTAAAAATAGGCAAACCTAAAAAAGTATTAAGTTTGGGTTTTCAATTGAACAATACAGGCCTTAGGCATGGCCCTAACCCATGGCTGTGGGCTTTTTTCACTGACCCCTCTGGGCACCATCAACTGGAAACTTTCTATATCATGTCTTTCCTGTTCTTATAACCAGAAATTCATCTGCATGGACCACTGACATGGTAACAGTCTTCTTAAATACTCAAAGGATATGATCACCTAGGTGTTTACAATTTTTAATATCACAGTGAGGTGTGACAAGCCTTATCAGAAGCTAAAGTTGTGTTACCTCGTTAAGCTGGTCTTTGTGGTGTGGCTTCAACAAATTAGAATACTATGCAATGAAGAGATTTTTCTTCCAGTTGTTTTGTAAAACTCTGGAGTTTTAACAGAAAGATGCCAAAACACCTTCGTGTTCCCATTTACTTTCTTTTCTCTAACTGTATAACATTAATTTTCCCAAACTGTATAACATTAATTTGCATAGTCTGTAAAAATGCAGAAGTGTGAAAAATACTTTTCTGATAATGGAATGGTGATTATCATTAGCATTCAGGGTAGCTGATTCCCTCTGCAGATTTCTTGACCAGCAGTGTGCTGTGCATCCAGAATTATCTTGGTCTTTTAGCAGGTCCTGAGATTCCAGTGTCTGTTAGGCTGCTTGACTAAATAAAAAAAATGTTTAAGCTGTACATACTGCCAAAATCTATTTTAGAGAACAGATGATTGCTGCTGCTCCTCAGATCCCTTTCCATTTCTTTTGCTCTATTTTCTCTCTTATGCACAGCTTGGAATAGCAATTAGTATTGAACCCTCTTGTACTAAGAGGGAAAAAGTTGGCTCTGCAATAAGATTGGCAATGTTCTTACAGTAAAAATAGCTAATGCTGGCCTTTGTATTTTTGCAATACAGACTGCTAAGCAGAACACCAAATAACAGTAGATCTTCATTATTCAACATATCAAAAATATAAGACAATTTTAACATCAACCAATAAATGTTTTAGTGTTTCACTTTGTCAAACAAGTCCATATGATGACTTAAGTTGACTACTAGGAAAAAAAAGTGCTAAAGTGCTGGAATTAATTTATATCTAACAAGAAAATACCAATTTGTGTGAAAACAATTAAAGATGTTCTGTCTTAAGGACCTTAAAACCTACTTTAAATGCAAGTGTGAGAGATGTGGAATATTCCTTGGTTGCTCTGAGAGCCTGTCAATTCTTTTTTCTCCTCTCCTCACGCAAGTTTGCCTTATTTTGTTCTCAGTTGTGATGTTGAGATCTAAATGAGGAAGAAGGAAGGAGAAGGGAAGGGAATCTCTGGCCTGTCCCCTTTTCCTTTTTTCTGTGCTCTGACACAAGCTGCCAGCTCTGCTCTGAGTGTGACACCCTCTGTGACCCTGTGCAAAGCTGCAGATGAGCAAATAACTGCAGGCAGCTCCTGCCTCCACCTCCGTGCCCCTGTGGCATCTGAGAGTGTTGTCTGGGCTCAAAGTGGATGAGTCGAGCACAGAATTGTGCAAGTCCTTAAGGATGAGGACAAGGTGATTTAAAGCCAGTAATAAAATATAAACTCCAGTAAAATAACTAGCATATATGGCCAAGAACAAGTGCCTGATGCATACAGAGATATCTTCTGTGACACAAAAATAATGTATTCGAATAACAAGATGTTGTTTATTCTTTACTCGACCCACACAAATTATGAGGAATTGAAATAAAATATCTGTCAACTGTCAGTTTTTTTCACTTGGGCAGTGTTAAATATTCTGTATGGGACCATCCCTCTACTCATTAAATTTTTAAAGCCGTCTTGTTGTTTTGTCTTGGTTTTAATATCTAAGAGGTTTAATATGCTTATTATCAACAGAGTTATGAAAGATTTCCCCCTGGAAAGAAATCTACTTTTCAGCTTTACAATGTTGCAAAAGAAATTTGGTGTTTGTAAAACTAGTTTTTTAATAATTGCTCCCCATATTTCAGAATGTCTTGTATTTTCAGCCTGTAATACCACAGCTGTGAATTTTGCTGAGTTTATGGCAGCCGAGCTCTAACTTACGATTTTTTAAACCTCTACTGGTTAAAAATTATATCCCTGTGTTATTGCACTTTACAAGACCTACATGATGAATCCTTACAAATCTATACTCAAAAAAATACTTTATTGATTTTATTCTTTCAGAGGAAAGTGAAATAAAGTTGTTAAGTTTTAGGTGGACAGGACATAAAAGTTGATTCAAAGTATTTTATTCTGAAAATACTAACCATGATAGATGATATATTAAAAAGAAGGGTTATAAATCTGGATACTATTGGAATATCCATATTGATAAATGTATCATCGTTAATTACCAAGAAATGGCATGTAAAATCATGAGTAGATTAATGGATTGAAATATATCTTCTATATTATAATTTTAGTGTGTGCATTATCATATTTTCCACCATTGTAGTTATTACTATTTTTAAACCAGTATCACCTTCACAGACTATGTTCAGATTTAGTTTTGACGTGAGGAAGAGAGATAATGAAAAGGAAAGACAAGAGAAAATACTGTGTAGTCGTATGTGGATTTGAATACACTTAGTCGCAGTCTTGAAAAGTTGTAACATATATAATATAATTTAAGGATATGACTACTGTTTATTTGTTACTGTGGACTCATTTTATCTCATACTGGATTTTCCTATTTTCTCAAATTGCATCTCTAGCAATTTTTCATATCCCTGTTGGATAATAAAGAACTTTTGCCACACTTCTGCTTAAAGTAATAGGTGTCTTGCAGCCTTGGCATCCTGTCATCTTCTGTGTGTCCTTTCCCCCTGGAGCACCCTCTTGCTTCATGTTGTCTTTTCAATGGTCTTTAGTCGTTGGTTATTTTACATAATATAGAAGTTTGAAAATAAATATCAACAATTTAAAAATAATATTATTTTCTGCCTTTTTCTGTTAAAATTCTGGTAATTGTTATAAGAATAATTTTCAGTAGAAAAAATTTACTGGGACAAAACCCTGAACATTACCCAGTGGATATGTTTACATGGATTTGCAGTGGATTCTGGGTTAGTTGAATGAAATTGCTTAAGCTATGTTTGTGTTAAAATACATTCATGCTTGAAGGACCTATTTCTTAGGAGGACTTCCAAGCTCACACAGCACATTTCTTTGACACCATTATCTGCCCTCACCATTAGAGCTTGTCAGGCCTCCTTCAAGTAAATGTTCAATTTTTCAACAAAAACATTTAGCTTAGGCATCTGTTATAAAATTAAATCAGGACTTTTCCATTAATTAATGTGATAAGATTGGTTACTTCTAACAAGGTCACACATCTCATTGCAAGTCAACTTTCAGCTTACAAGTTGTTTATTTAAATTATTTTGGGTTTTGCAGTTAGACACACCAGTCTTCAAAACAGTTATCTTTAAAACTGCTTAGTCTGTAGAAGGATTTCATGGTAAGCCATTTACACTTTTTAACCTCTTAACCAGGTCTGTTCCTGTGAAAGGCTCTATGTCCTTGGTATCAATTTATTTTCAGTAGTATTTGAAGTCACTCAGGCCCATTTAGGTCAACCCCTTACTTTAGATTGTTGAAAACCAATAAATAGTTGCTGACTAGGAATATAGTAGGAAAGAGGTGAAAAGATAAATCTAGACCTTGGCTTTCTGAGTTGGCAAATCTGTTTGCCAGTGGGCAAAGATGTGGTATATATCAGTTTGTTTTTACAATGTTGTCAAGTGTAATGAATTTAAGCTCTTGCTGGGATCTGTCATGTTTTTGTTCTTTCTATAATAACTTCCAAAAAAAAATCACAATCCTTAACTGAAAGACAAGGCATTTGATTAAGTTGCATGTAAGAGTGCCTATTTGTAGTATATTTATAATTTCATCATCCATAAGTTTTTTTTTTTTTCTCTTATTCACTCTCTGTATGTACTTTTCCTGATTTTGGCTTGTTCTCTGTGTTCTGAAAAATGGTTTTGAAGAAAAGGAAAAAATGGAAAAATGGTTGATTACAAAAGTGGGAAAGTTTTTCACAGTTTATTGAATTCCTCTGATTATTTTTTTTAAGCTTAACTGTTTCTAGTAGTCCTTGAGAAATGTGAGTCTCAATGATTGCTGCCCTCAACAAGCTCCATGATGTTGAGGAGTTGCCCATCTTTATTTTATCTTAAAGTAATAGTAATTGTCCGTTATTTTGTGAAAGCCTGCCATGAAATCAAACCGTTATCTGACACTAAGTAGAATCTTTTCTAAGATTAAATATTTGTACTACAGGAATTAATTATTTGGTTAAGAACTTTGGTAATGTAGAAAGCATCCAGATTGTCTCCAAGTTGGATATGGAGTTACTAGGCTGACAGCTCGCAAGACTGACTGTAGTAAAATCAGCAGCAAAAAAACCTCTATTCACTGTTTTTCAGTTGTTGGTTTGGGGTTCTTTCTTTCTTTCTTTCTTTCTTTCTTTCTTTCTTTCTTTCTTTCTTTCTTTCTTTCTTTCTTTCTTTCTTTCTGTTTTGTTTTATTTTATTGGGTTTTTTTAAGGACAAGCTTAGCAAATAGTGTCTAGTCTTTTAGACAGTGTTTGCTGTACATGGATGTCTAAGATCGTGCTGGTCTAATAGAAAGTCACAGGATAATAGCCTCTTGCCACTAGCTTAAGTGAAAGGTGAAATGGAAACGTTTATTTTCCAGATGAGACATTGATTTAGTAACAGCTTTCTATTACTGCAAATTACTGATATAGAAGTTAGCATTTCCCCGTTTGAAGCAGCCTGGTGTGTTCAGAATGAGTTATATGCTCTAGCAGCTAAAAGCTGTTTGACTCCAATTACAAGCTTTTTATCTAAAATATGGACCACACTTACAAGGAATATAAAATCACAGTTATTATTGTAGAAGAGTGTGCTTCTTTCTTCACATTCCCCCTTTCCTTCCTTTTTCTTTTCTTTGATATGAGGGGAACATGCACGCTCTGGGAAGCACCTTTCTTTTTATCTACTCGAAATGGTACATGGAGTGGTCCGTGTAGATCTCTTTAGGGTAGCTTAGCACAAAGCTCTGAAAGGCTAAAGATTCACCTACTCCTTGCAGAAATGACAAAGAGACTTTCTATGGTTCAAAATGCTGTATGAGAGATTCTCCAAATACATATTTATATATCTTCTATAGAGAAGAAAACCTTTTGGAGCATTTACCTTCCATGCTGGATTTTGGATTTTTTTGTTATGGCTAGTCAAAAGTAGAAATATTTAACTTTTAGAATTTTCTATTCTAATCATTTCCCGATACCATTCCTTGAATACATTTTCATAATGCATTTTGCTGAAACACCATGAACTTCTTCTGTAGAACTACATAAATTAATGATAATCAGAGAATTAAAATTCAATACAGTATACAAGTCAAACTTCTTGGTGCTCTTTTTAAATAGCTACTTTACATAAATTTATTCAGGTTGATAGAATGTGCAATTGTGTGCGTTTTTATATATTAGTTATTTTATATTTTTGTGTAGCATATAAAGAATAAGACAAAAATAAGACCTTGGGGTCTTTTAATAAGACTGAGCTCTTTATTTGGAAACAAAGCATGCCTTTTCTCTTTTTAAAGGAGTGTTTGTGGCTAACAGTATTAGAAATTTTATGCACCCACAAAAATGGATATAGAAATTGCATCCTTCAAAATAAAAAGTACACAGTTAATCTCCCAAACCCTTAGCAATGCATCAGAAAGCTTTCCTGAAGTGCACTTCAAGAGTATGGATTTGTCTCCTCTTTGTAAATTAGTAATGGGATTTGAAGTATCAAAAGTCTGTTTTCATCATGTGGCAGGTTTTGAAGGACTTCTCTCCTAGTGCAGTTTTTTTTGAGACCTGGTCTGACAAAATCTCTTTTAATCTCAGATAGATTTCCCCAAGAAGGGCATGAGAAGAGCCAGAGTCTGGTTTTATCTAATATATAAAGTCCATGAAAAGATGATTCATTCCTACATTGGCTACTTCAATGCTGTCATTTCTCAGTATCTCCAAATGGAGTCCTAGATAATATCGATGAAGATTTTTTTATTTTTTTCTTAATTTAGCTGCCAGAAAATATTTTTTTTTAAATTACATAATAATAAATAGACAATAATAGGAAGATTTCTCTCAGAAAAAGAAAAAAATCAAGTACTAGTTTCTTTTTTGACAGTATAAGGGTTTTTGAAAAGTATAAAGAACCTTTTGGTTTGATGGATGAAAAAATGTACTAAAACCCTATTTTAAAAGAGAAAAGGAAAAAAAACCTCCTTGATTTGCAAGAACATGTTTGTAAAGTTAATGATAAATGCATTAGTTGAGTTGTCTCAGAAGCCCTGATTAACTGTTAATTTAACTATCCATATCCCTTTCATGTCACCCATAAAAGAGTACTTCTGTAATGGTCTCTTTCTAGTAATTCTTTTGAAATATCACAGAGAACTCATTAAATATTAAAACAAAACTTGAACAATTTTTCTAAGGCAGCATAGAGTTAGAAGTTCCCTCTAGCAATACTCATACTTTAAAAAAAGTTACACCCTGGTCCAGGGCAGCTTTACATCTGATATGATGCTGCAGTGCTTTAGGAAGATTCATCACTTTGCCTATACCTTACCCTCATATGGTTATACTCTATGCATGCTTTTATATATCAATTAAGGAATACTGTAGAAGAGAATCTTCTTATTGTAGAATCTTTTCACAAAGAGAAGATTCAGGTTTCTGCTGATATTAATGTCTCTAAATCCCTCAAAGGAAAATTTCCTGTATATTTGGGGGTAGACAGAAACACCATACCTAAAAAACTCTATCTTTATATATTTGAGAGAAAATTCAGTTTTCCAATTCCAGATGCTGTTTCATCCCTGATGATTACACGGTGCCCATTAATTCACTTGCAGTCTATTATTGATTACTGGCCATTAGCATCATGTTTTTGAAAGAACTAATTTATAATGAGTGCTTCTTAAAAACAGGGATGTTTAGTGTCTCAAATGGAACGCAGAGGTTGCTTTTAAATTATGCTATTTCAGCATATTAAAAAAAATAATTTTGATCAAAAGAAGTTGTATCACAGATTGTATCACATTCTCAGGAGCTGAATGTGAATATAGATGCCTTTGAGAAGATTATTGGTCTCAATGATTTCATATTGAGGCCTGTGGAGATGATGCTTGGGGTGATTATACCAACCTACAACAGACAAAATACAAAACCTGTTCATGATACAAATATAAACAAGTATAATTCTCTGCCACAGTGGGGAAGAGTTCTAAAAAACTTGTGAATTATACTGTTTTATATATAGTTGCAACAAACCTTTTCAAAAGCAAATGAAAAATTAAAATAAAATGAAAATTTACCATCTTACAATTTTGTTAATCCCAGAAAAAATAAAAAAAAACTCCAGTAACTCTAACAGATCCCCTTTTCCTGCTCTAACCCCCTTAATGTGGGTAGGTTTAGTTGTAGGAACAATATTTTTACATCTTCTGAAGTTTAGGGTACTGGAATGGGTTTCAGGATATTTGGGGTATTTTCCTATTTGTTCAATGCAGATGCTTTGGTTAAGATGAGCTGTTTGACTCCTGAGTTTCCAGTTCATCAGACTGGATCAGTGAAATGATCCTGTGCAAGATGAAGTGCAGTGAGCTGCAGTTGCCCAGTGCTGCATCTCAGCTGATGGGGTCAGGCTCTGCCTGCTTCCATTCCACTTGTATTCCTGACTGTATGATTGCCTGCTGCTGATGTGATGTATGTTGAACTCCTTTTTCCTCTCTGCCTGCTTGCTTGTTTGGGGTTTTTGTGTAATCCATGTAGATGTACTCACCAGCTCTCCTTGTGGTACAAGCATTCTCTTTCAACATCAGTAGTTGTGCAATGACACTAATACTGAAGTACATCTGGCCCTTTCTGCTTCTGATTTTTTAAACTGTCAGAAGGTGCACCTTCTAAGAGAATATTCAGTTAAATATAATCCCGTTTCTAGTACGCATGTCTTTGACATTACTCTCTCCACAGGTCTTTCAGACCATGACTCTCCATTGATAGGGCTTTTTAGATTTCATGTCATTAGTATAAACTACTAAAAATACTGAAATGTTGCTTAAAACTGGTGATGTACAAGCTTCACTTGTAATGTCTTCTTAACCCCATATTCACCTTACCAGTGTAGTTTCCTGGTTAGTCATTATCCAGTCTACATTTATTGAATCCATCTTCACACTTCACTTGAAGTGATGGTTGTGCTATGTACATAACTTTGAGTGTTTTGCTGACAACCTGATAAATTATTTGAATTGCCTCCTTCCTCCCCATCCCCCAAACATCAAATAAATGCATATTTAGAATTAATAGATTTTCCCTTCATCTTTCTGTTTGTCCTCTTTCACTGTTCATTCTAACAGCATTAATTATAGGCCTCTTTATATATGTCATTACTTCCTCCTGTTTCTTCCTTAGTGTAAGCCCTGTATTACATAGTACAGCACAATGGTACTTTTGTTAGAAATCCTTCCCATAAATTCACAATCCCTTTCTTTCAGAATTTAATTATAAAAATTAACCATTCCCTTGGTTGTTATGCAGTACACTCTTATTTCTACTCAGTGTTGTGTTTTCTGTTTCTGCATCCTCATTTACAATAGCAGAGATCTGTATCCATGTATTTCTGAAAAGGAAAAACAACAAAAAAAGTTGCTGTATGAAATAGAACTACTTGTAGAAAGGAAAACTTCAATTGTAATGCTTTTGCCAGCTTTTACTTCTATCTTGACATAATAGCCTTTGGCACAATGATCACACCTAAATATTTTCTTCCTTAAGCCAAGCAACTGCATTGTTTGATCTCCCTTTAGGGAGTCCTGAGAGGGCTTGCAAATAAGCATAACACCTTTGAAACACATTTGAAAGAAGGCAAGCTCTGGTCAAAATATCAAATCCATCTACTGAATAGAGTTGTCTGAATGCATACTCTCTACTATAAAAATAAACTAATCCATCTACTGAATGGAACTGTCTGAACATAAGCTTTCCACTCTAAAAATAAGATAATCTACCTTTTGCAGGGAGCGCTAAGCATCCCTGCATTCACCGTAGGGAAAAATATATGTAGGATATTTAGGTAGGTATATATTGAGAGTCACTTTCTGATGGCTTCTCTCTGCCAGAGTGCTAACTAAGCATTGTGTTAAAGCATCAGTTTATACACAGAGAGGCAGTTTAGCAGTGTGCATTTCTCAGGCAGTGTATTATTAAATATCATATAAACCTGCATGTATACTTCACCTATCAATGGCTTTGTTCTTTCTCCTTTCTCTGCTTTAGTACCCAGTAGGGCATTTCATAATTTTGAACTGGGTTTTTTTGTTTGTTTGGTTGGTTTGGTTTTTCCTTTTTTTAAATTATCTCCCCTGATTTTTTTGTTTATTTTTGGGTTGGGTTTTTGGTTGGTTGGATTTGGTTTTTGTTTAAAAACTACCAGAAAACCAGCATATTTCAGATGGCACTGACAAGAGAACATATGTGATAGAAAGTTTCACAGAATAAAGCAATACATCATCCTAAGCTTTGAATAGCTTTCTGGAAGATGTTAATGAAAAGACTGATGGTCATTAAAGGACAATAGAATTCTCTTTAGGAGATGGAATACATTCTCTTTCTCAATAAGCAGAGGTGATTCATGTTTCATTAGCTGGATTATTGAAAATACCTAGTTCTTGCTCTGGGATATAATTTTGCTCAGGCACAGTATTGCTGTACCAAACATAATACTGCATAAAGAACAGTTTTTGGTATTAGAAATTTTCTTTAACAAGAGCATATTTACTATTTTGTGTATTCTTCTGGGAGAAGGTACTTTTTCCTACATATAAAAAATGAGAAAAAGTGCTTGAATTTTCCTGAAGGCAATATATTTCTCTGCCTACTAAAAATAATTGTTACTGGAATGGTTGATAAAACACTTAACTGCATTGTAGAGTGTCCTCATCTGAAGGTACTGTTTAAACAGCTTTGCATGTAGAACACTTTATGCAGATAAATTTTCTCCTGCGATTTCTACATCACAGCCAATCTATTATTTTCATTACTACTAGGTCAATAATTATTGATCACTTGGTCATTCAGATTAATCCATTACTGCTGCTATGAATGAACATACAGATTGACAATGGAGAATAATTCAATTTTATATTAATAATTTTTCTAGGAAGATAGAAACAAGCACAGAATCATTTCTAATAGTTAAGGGATTTTGATACTTAAAATGTGATTCTTTATTATAGCTATGAGGTGGCAAATTAAATTTCTTTTTCCAAAAACTAAACACTTAAAGCTTCTATTAAAAAAATGATGGCTATATGTAGAAATAATTCATGTGCTTTGCTGGAAGTGACAGAATGGACAATCAAGGCCAGTTTCCTGCAGCGTTAGCTCTCCTGTCACCCATGCTGATGTCACTAAGGGGAGCAGTTGTCTAGTTCATACATCCTAAAAAATCATCTACGCTTTTGACACTGTGATATATAGGTCACAATCTATATTCCAGTTGCCTTCCACTTGTAGTAAACTTAAGAACTAAGTAGAAAATCAATGCCACCATTAAAGTCTGTCACAGGAAAAAAACGCAGGCGAAATTAAGAACATTTTATTCCCATACTAGGAACACATTCACGAAGTCAAAATGTGAAATGGAAAATATCACCCATTTATTTAAAAAAACATTTAATAACAGTAGCTATTGGAAGACTCCCAGGAAAGAGTTCAAAGCAAAGCTAGCATATACCCTTAATATACTTCCAGTTTGCTGAAATTTCTGGTGCTTCCCAATATGGGTTAATGTCTTTGTATTTCATATTCCTTCCTTTTTTCTTTTTTTTTTTTCTATGTCAATATGTTTCTGAAGCCATATTATCTCTGTCTCTTCAGAATAGGATTAGCATTGCCAAAATCAATAAGGATTTTAATATTTTGTCACTTAAGATACAATGCTGTTGCATTATATTTTATATTATTTTGCACTAGTCATAATTTTAGTTATGTTTCATTTTCTCCATATTCAATCACTTATGCTCTACTGAGAGCTCTACTTCTTCCAGAATTTGTTCAAAACACTGTACATGTGACACACACTTTTACATTTTCTTCCCTGTAGCCAAAGCAAAATTCCTGTGGATATGACACAGCAGATGTGTTGACTGTAATACTGTTCTGTTTGATACTCTGAGATGTTTCCTTCTAAAAATGTTTAATTTATATAAATCCTTCTCTATGTTTTTGCATGAAGTGTGGTGCACAAGTGTCTCCCATCTCCTCCCTTTTAGCTGAAAATCTGTATAAACTTTACCCTACTTTTCTCACTGATTTTTTGGAAACTCTTGAGAGCTTTACTTACCCATGTGGTTTTTGTGCTTATTGTGGTTAGACATCAACACACTGATAACTCTGTTTTCTGGACATTGTTTTTTCCTTTGTGGACAAAGTTCCTTCCTGAGGATTACTTGAGCCTACACTTCTCTGAACAACTTTTGTCACCTGTGACATTTGCTTCAGATCAATATCAAGGAGCTTAAAGCTTAATTACTTATTCCAGCATGAAAAACTGTCAATAATCTCTGTCTTGCTATTGTTGGGGTCTTCTCCAGTTTTATATATTTTAGTTCCCAGGAGACAGATTGCCTGTCTGACTTGTGGAACTTATAATAAGCCTGTTTTCCTTTGTACTGGTTTCCAAAGACTTTTAGATGCTGGTGTGATTTTTCAGAATTCTCTCTCCCATTCTTTCAGCTAAATATATACATATATCATCCTGATATCTCTCTCAAACATTGAATGAAGTACTGTCTTAGGCAGTCTCAGAGGAATTACAGTACCATGCATCCATTTTGAATTAGCTGCCCATTTCTCTCCAGTTGCCTTCATTTGCTGCTGCTTGGGTTTTTTGGGGTTTTTTTGGGTTTTTTTTTTGTTGTTTGTTTGTTTAGTTGGTTTTTGGTTTGTTTTTTGTTTTTTAGGGTTTTTTTGTTTGGTTGGTTTTGGTTGTTTTTTTTGTTTGTTTGTTTTAGTTTGGTTGTTTGGGTTTTTTGTTTGTTTGCTTGGGTTTTTTGTTTTGTTTGTTTTTCGGGGTTTTTTTTGTATTTTCAAAGACATCAGATTTATCCTGTTGCTTTTTCACTTGCTGGTCTTTCTCTACTTGGTTTTGCAATTCATTTCTTCTACTGATTGCCAATGCATCCCACGGTTCTTTGATTTAGCTGCTCCAGTACAAGCAGCTTCATGTCCAATCTCATTCTTCCTTCCTGCCATCACACCTTTGATTCCATCCTGGCATTAATTGCTGCTCTCCCTGACATTTCCAATCTAAAGATTGGTTTTCTCAGCCAGGAGTTCTACCTTCTGCACACATCATACCTATATACATATACACCATATCTAAATATATATACACCATATATATATATGTAAAAACACCTAATATAGGTTACACATATGTAGGTATCTTCTATCAGAAACAAATTCAGAAGAAAACCATTTCAATAATTGAAATTCTGTGAGTGTAGACAGCTGTTACAAGAGGCGATTCCTTGTTTTGTTTTTTCAATAGAGATGTGCACAGATTGTTAGGAAGAAAACGCCACTTACAGTTACTGAAAATGCAGTGGCTTAGAAACACCAGCAATTGAAATTTATGAAAGAACAGAAACTACCATTTTTTTGTGCTTTAATGTGTATGTATCAGTAATGACAGCCAAATTGTAATAAATAACATACTTTGTTCACTGTGAGTAAGCAGAAAATTGGGTCAGATAGTCTTCTGGTGCTAGCTTCAGCATGGAAATGAATGTTTTCAGGTTCCACTATAAATGGATCATTTGAACCATACAGAGTGCTTACTAATACATCAAATCAGTGAAATGTACCTTTAAACATAACAGTGCTCTGTCAGGAATAAAAGCAGCTTAAAATTTATACTGGTCTATTTATCACCTTTTTTAGAAGAAGAAATAAAATAGAAAAGCATCTTTTACAGGCCATCATCCACTAGGCCAACCCCTTTTTCTTCTTTTCTTTTTTTTTGTTGGTCTTTGATTCGTTTTTCTCGTTTTGATAAATTTCTGATTATATTCTTAAAGAATGGTGATTGAAGTAACTATATTATTATATTTCCTGTGAAAAGTTCTGCTCCTGATGTGCCTGTGCAGGTACAGGATTTAGAACCTACATGCCTCACCTAAGCCTTACATTACTGTGTAATATCAATTTAAGTTGCAGCATGTAGCTGGAGAAGTAGAAATGGGTGGGTGCTTTGGAGGATTGGGACCAACTGTCCCAGTAATTTTACAGTGGGGTTAACTTTGATGAGAAATAAAGAAAATGTGCTTTAGTATGTAATTTCATAGTGTATGAAATACAATTATTTGGAAATTTTGCATATATGTCACCAGTCATGATGAATGGAGCTATTTAACTCTTAAATCAGGATAACTCTCTCTGTTCCTTATTTTTTTCCCTTTTAAATATGTTTTTAATGTGACCCAGTTAGTCATTATTGAATTGTTTTCATTGTGAATAATTACTTTCTACAGTTTTTTTTTTTTTTTTAATACATTTTCTAGGGGAAATATTGATTCTATTAATTGATAAGATTAATTATGGGATTGACTCTATTTGTATAGATAACTTCTAGCTGAAGGAAGGCATTTTTGGCTACCAGCAAGACTGAAATGTGTTGTTCTAGAAAATTAATTGTTCCCTAATGTTCTGCTGTTCTGAGATTTCACATGACCTGGAAAAGCTGCCTGCTTGTTTCTTTAGTATTCCACTTTTATGATTTTTTTTCTTTCTTTCTTTTAGTTCACTCCTGCTAATTTTCTGTTTCTGATCTGTTATTCTGATTGTGATGCAATAATTCAATGGGCTGATCTCAAGATGCTGTGTGCTACTTAGAGTCATACTGTGAGAGTTAATTTGTCATCAAATTTGTTGATGTTAAAAAATGCGTGTTCTGTTGTGATTTTTTTAGATTAAAAAAAATTATTTCTCTTTCAGTAAATACATGGCTAGAGTTTTGAATTTGACTTGTTTTAAAATGTTGGACTATGTGATACAGTTATTATGAAACCCTGATATAGTCTTTCAGTATTCACTTGCAGAAAGTTTGGTGATATATTTACTTTATTGAGAAAACAGTGGTGAAACAAGGAGTTAAGTCTTAGGCTGGTTTCTCCACTGTAGCAAGCTCTAAATGCCAGATGTTATTTTTTGTTGTTTACCAATATTATACAGTTTCATAATAATAATACAGCTAAAAATTGAGTTTCACAATAATAATATCTAACCAGGCTGAGATTTTATAGTATCCTTGAAAGGTGTCACCACAGTGGTCATAACCCAGAGAGGATGGCACCTGCTCCATCCCTCTTACACCCACAGTGCTGCTTGCAGATGGGCTGTGCACTGCTACAATTTGTTAATTTTCTTTAGTCTGAAGTGGAATTTGGAAGATTTTGGGTGCAGATACAGTGTTTTATGGCTCAGATCTGGAAACCAGTAGGAATTAGCATTTTCAGACCACGAGAAGAATGTGTTTCACTGAGATAAATGGAAGTGAAGTGGTTGGAGATGAAGTCCTAGGGAAGAAGCATCAATTATTTTTGAAGAAATATTTCCTGACCATTGTGGAAAGTTTTGCTTGCATAAAGGCTTCATAAATAATTTTAAAAAGCCAGTTAGCCTACTTGTACCATAAACCAGATGTGCAGCTCTGTGTGTGTATCTATGTGTCTGTGTGACAAGATTACACTACTATGAAATTTTAGTTTATTTTTCCTCTCATCAAAATCAGTGGGATAACTGACAGAGGGGAGGGTGTTCGGTGTGAATGTAGAAAGGTGTCATCCGAGAGTGCTCTGAATTTAGCACTGTAAGAGACACTGAAGAAAGTCATCACCAGGTTTTTGGATTGTCCTGAGTGGTTATAACAATAATGTCAAAATCAAGTGTTTAAAATGCTTTTAGCAGCAGAAAGGCTATAAGGTGGAAAAAAGCTATAAGATGGCAAATCAAAATGATGACTTCAATTTAAAAATGAATGTGATACCTCTGAAAATTGTACAGAAGTGGAAAGCTTTTACATTGAGAAGATTAATACAAAAACATTCAATAGAAGCTGACAAGAGAAGTGAAAGCTTTTTGCTTGAATAAGATGAATAGAAATCAGACAAATGAAATCTGACCTATAAATGAAAGATTGCTGAATGCATATGGTCAGTATGTAAACAAATATCGATATGTAAACAAATGCAATGCAATGACACAAAAATATAATTTAAAAAATTAAAATAAGATTAATATGAGAATATGCAAAATAAGTAAAATAGAGATCATTGCATTGGAATGATTACAGCATGTGATAATGTGAATAAGAATACTGCTATGTTAGTGTACTTGCTTCTTTTATTATTTTGATTTAAATTTGTTTAAGTTACTCATTGAAATATGCTGTTATTTGGTCACCTTGTGGCAAGAGTTTTGTTCTTTCTTCTTTTTTGAATAGCTTTTATAAATTATTGCAAGTCACAGGAAGGTGCTAGGGAAGTGAAGGAAGTATTTTGGTATAGAGTTTTAAAGAATATTGTATGCATCCTTGGAAGGGAAAGACCCACATTCTTATTCTCCACATAATCTCTTTTCAGTGGCTTATACTTTTTTTTTTATGAAATTATTGAAGAAAGTCACATCTGCTGTGTTCAAGAAATTCTGGACTTCAAGCCAAGATGGGTTTTGAGTGTCTCCAAAGATGAAGGCACAGCTTGCAGAGTGAGAAATCTTAGCCAATTCTTTCAGTTGTGTTGTTTATAAATAATTGATAATAAATTGTATCCTTTGTCTTGCAAGAATACACTGTTTGATAGTAGTGACTAGAGAGTGGGAAGCACAAGAGAAAGCTTTCTGGACCTTTTGTTTCAGTAGAGTTGAAGAAAATGAAGATGTTTCATGTTATTAACATCACAAGACAATATTAACTAAAATGAATGTCTGTCTTTCTTCCACCACCCTATCTGCTGCTCCAGATGCTTTTGTAAGGACACTCTAGAAATTTCCTGTTAGAAAACACAGCATCACTCTCTGTGTTTTGAGGGGTTGTTATCTGGGGTTTTTGGAGCAATAACTGTAATGACAGAATTTGTTTCAGGAGATGTATGTCAGTTCTTTATGGCACTGATAAGTAATTTATTTGCTCTTCATGTTTCAAGCTCACTTCTCTGAAAGTTGGTTTGACTTCTTAACACTAGTATTGACTACTGAAAAATAATTCAAATATCACCAATATGTGCAGATAGAGATATAGAGAAGGAAAAAAATGGTAATACAGTAAACTCTGTATAACTGAATAAGTGCCTGATTGTCATTGATCTAAATTCATCTTTTATCTCCAAAGATTAGAATTGTAATAGTGCTGAGATTTCTTTGCTCCTTGCTCAGATAAGTTATTTGATTTATGGTCTCCCATGAATGATCCATTAGCATTTTTCATGCATTGTGGTAGTTAAACTTTCAAAGGACAGAAATATTGCTTGAGTGTTTCAGAGCTGAGAGTCATGATGTAGTCACTAAACTGAACAATGGGGCAGATGAGCATTGTCATGTCACATCCCTAGAGGTGTCCAAGGCCAGGCTGGATGGGGCTTTGAGCAACCTGGTCTAGTGGAAGGTGTCCCTGCCTATAGCAGGGGGTTGGAACCAGAGGATCTTCAAGGTCCCCATCCAACCCAAACCATTCTATGATTCCATGATTGTGTAGCAGCCTAAATGATGAAACAGATGTTTCACCATCTGTTGAAACCAGGTGGAGCAGTGTTCTTATTCTCTTCCTTGACCCATCCCTCATAACTCCAGGGGGGACATCCTCTGTTAATGGGCCAGCTGTTAAAACCAGGTGGGGCAGTATTCTTTATCTTTTCCACAACCCATCCTTCCATCAGGGAGGGTATCTTCTGTTAATGTGCCGTTGATTCCCACTGCATGACTGGTAAAATTACATCATCCCACTGGGAGATGCTCCAGCCAGGGGGAGGAGCCAAGCCTTTCCTACCTAGATAAAATCTCAAATTTGAAGCATCAGAACAACCTTTTCCACTAAATTCCCAGAGGAAGACCAGGTCCATGTACAGCACCACTGGACCTTAATGGAAAACTACACACTTCTACCACATCTGTCACTCCAGCAGGACTGCAGACACCATTTAATGGGACTGCTACTAACACCCTGACTGACAGATTGAGTCAGATTGTATTCTGACTCTGTCAGTGTTTCCTGGTGTGGTGTTATTTTTGTGTGTGTGTGTGTGTTGGTTTATTTTTATTACTTTCTTTTTATTTTCCTAGTAAAGAACTGTTATTCCTATTCCCATATCTTTGCTTGAGAGCTCCTTAATTTCAAAGTTATAATAATTTGGAGGGAGAGGGTTTACATTTTCCATTTCAATAGAGGCTCTTGCCTTCCTTAGAAGACACCTATCTTTTCAAACCAAGACAACTCTGAAGACCGAACATATAATTAAAGGCTAGCAATGCTGACATAGTGGCCACCGATGTTGGTATTCAGTTTTGTTGCTCACATTGCAGGGAAAACTCTCTCACCTAGCATTCTGATATGCATTAATATCAGGGAGACTACTCACATCGCTAAATCTGTATTTTTATGTTGTTGATGTATCTGCTGATTCAGGTTTTACTAGGGGATTCCACTGAAGAATACATTATTTGCAATATTTAGGGTAATACAATGCTAATTAAATCACCAAATATAGCCACTAGATGGAATGGTGAATTATGTCCTAATTTCGAACTGAAAACATCCTAAAAAAATAAAATGCTAAGCAAACATTCCAGTTTTATATTTTAGTATTTCAGGGGATTTTTTAATTATTATTTTCATATTTTATTTTATCCTTAGCAGAGTCTTTCTATATGCAAACACTGAAAGCTCTACGCAGATGAAGCAAGATCATGAGCAAAACATAAATTGCTGGAATGGCTAATGAAAGCCTAGAGTAGGGCTGAATGCAACCTGAGGCAACATTAAGTAGTAGTTTATCTCAGCTTCTTCCCTCTCCAGTGTGAGAACTGTATTTTTTGTCTCATCCATAGATTGAACTGCTTACTCATTGCTTTTGAAAACATATGTTATATGTATACATATATATACTTTTACCATGTATTTACAAAATTATGTAATATATAATCCTGATGACATTGAATATTTAGAATTTATTTAGCTGCAAATTGTGTATATATGGTTTTAAAATAAATTTTTATATGTCTTTGCTCGATGATGAAAAATAGTAGAAAATACATAATTTAAGATTTTTTTTGTGCATCTCTGCAAGTAGCTAAATTTTAATTGACTGTATGCAGTTACTCTTTTATTTCCCATTTCCTTTCAGAATAAACTGAACTAATTTTTTTGATAATTCTATGAAACACTTTCTGGTTGTCTCACAAATACTATTTTTTACTTTCTCAAAACATTGCATTTTTTCCTCCAATTATAGATCACCCAAATATTTTTTTTTCCATTTTTTGGTATCTAGGTAGATATCTACACAGGATACACCTGTTCAGCTAATTTTTCATGAATGTCTCTTCATTTCTGCACCAGGTTCATTCTTGCACCACTTTTCCTTGAGCTCTTCCATTTGCAGTCAGTAAAGCTTCCTTCAGTTTTCAAAACTAGTTCTTAATTTGATCTGACTGTCACAGATAACAGGGAAAGAGAGGTCAGAGACAGAGGGATACTGAGTGGTTGTTTTTACTTTTCCAAAACCAGGAGGATAGTAGGGAATTGAAGGATATGGCAGAACTCTGCAGTAACTTCTGTTTTGCTGCTGACAGAGTTCTTCCCTCAGTCCCCTGCTTGTGTTTGTCTCAATATGTCAGGTCTTAATTCTCATTTTAAATTTTTCAAGACATGAAAGGTTTCTGCTTATTTGATTAGATCATACTTAACGAAATGGAATCATTATACATTAATAATGAACTAATTAATTGTGAAAAATTGCATAGCTGCAGCATTTGTCTCTTCCATTGCCTTGCCTTAAGGGTTGTACTCTTCTCAGCAGTTGATGGGTAACTTGTCTGCATTTTCAGTTTGTTGGATGTTGTCACAATGTGTGAACTGGGTGTCTTTGACAGTATTTTATGCTTGCTGTGGCATAAGCTGTCAAGAAGGGAGACAAGGGATAGATATCTGATGATTACTCACTAGGTCATGCACCTGAAATCTCATTTTGTAAGAAAGATTGTCTTTGGTTTGTCCTACAATGTTTCTTTAAATGTTGTCCCTGAAGCAAGCTTGTAGGAGCTTGTTGTCCAGAACATTTGTATCTTGCCAGTTTTTTTGTCTCTCTCGTAGACAACTGAAGGAATTTTTGTTTGTTTGTTTCTGAAAAACTAAGTATGTCTTATTTTAATAAAAAGAAGTATTTTTATATTTATTATTTTTTATTTCCTGACTTCAAAAGAAATCATTTGGGGGTTGTTTTGGGGTTTTTGGTTTTGTTTTTTTTTTTTTTTTACATTCTGCCAATGATAGGAAGCCTCAAAATCAGAAATCAGAAAAACTACATCTCATTTACATGTTATGCACTGGAATAGCATAGCACTAGCTTTAGTAAAAGTATGTCCACTTGCAACAGGTGGGAAGCTGGCCATTTGTCTAACAGAATATTTGTATCAAAGTAGGAGTTGGTTTACAGATAAGTTTGTTGTTAAACGCGTTACAGTTTGTTTGTATGTCTATAAAAATATGTGTTTTGTTTGTTTTTTATCATGCTCAGGCCCATCTTGTCAAATAAATTGAGTATCCTCTCCTTGCACTTATAATGAAGATATTGCTATGTTCCAAATACATCTGCTGCTACAGATAAATGAAAATTGTGAGGTGATAGTGTGCACGAAACTGAATGACACTCTTGAGTATGAACTGTTGCTGGTTGTGAACTTCTTTGCCATTGGAAAGCAAATTTTTCTCACTCTCAGCTACCTAATTTATTTGACTGTTATTTCTTCATGGGAACTGGATCTGTCTATGTTAGGATTGTAGCTGAGATCACAAATACCCTTTGAAAGAAACGACTTTGGCCCAAGTTACTGCAGCTGACACTGCTGAGCCCCCTCCGAGAGTGGCTGCTGGATTTCCCTCTGGTGCAGAAGGTGAACACTTCAGTGCCCCTGACCACACCTGCTGTTAGTGGGCATGCAGGCTACAGCACAGGGCAGATGCAGCAGAAAATAAAATCTCCAAGTCCTGTATATGAATATTGCAACCCCAGCAGCAAGTTTTTCAATATACATAGCTGATTCCATTGCCCTGCACTTCAGGCTGATACAGGTGAAGCCTCTGAAACCAGGGTGCTGTTAGAAATGCAGAATTACGAGTTTCTTACAAGAAGCTTTCTGTTTCTTCATTGGTTCTTTTAGTTGTTGTTTTTTGTTCCGTTTTGGGGTTTTATTCTGGAAGTTAAACAGAAGAAAACCAATTGGGTTTTTACTTTTCATTTTTTGAAACAATTGCTGCAATGGGTTGTTAGCAGATTGGGCCATTATTTCCCTGGAGTACATCCTGAATTGATGCAGAATATTAGAACGAAGTGGGATTTAGTAGGTGCTGATCTGCTGGCATTCAGTTTAGTTTCTTTCATTTATCAAATATGAAAGTTAAACGTGTAGAAATGCCTGTAATAATGAGTCTGAAGTTTGGTTTATTTCACTGTCATACGACTCCTACACTTTATTTTATATCTAGATTCATACTTTTATATCCTCCTCCTTTATCCTGGGTACTATGGCACTCTGTATCCTTGCTTCCTGACTTTAGTTGAAAATAGCTGCTTAAAATACTGTATGACTTAAGGGTTTTGTATTATATATACTTAACTAATTTGTTTCCATAGGCATTTTTTTCCCACTCCATAGCAATTGCTCCAGCTGTGTCTGTATTTCCTTAACACATTGTTCTCTCCCTAGTATTGGAAACAATCCATACAGAAGCCTTAAGAAACTTCAAACTCAGCAGCTTCTCTCATTTCAAAAGCTCTGTTTATGCAGTATTAACTCATTCAGGAAGGATTAGTTAAATATGGGAAGCTGAAGTAACTAAAATGTAGCATACTTTAGGCCATTAGAGTAGGTATTTATAACAAGATAAAATTTATACTTAAACAGAAAAGTAGATATAAGTTAAGATGCCTTTCTTAATCCCATTCCAGTTTTCTCCAATTTTACTGCCTTGTCCTCTGGTTTTATATTCATAAAATAAATTAAAAACAAGGAAACCTTCAGCAAGCACATGTTTTTAAAATTTATTTTTGTCTGGACATTGTAAAACAAAGAACTTCTATACTGAGTGATTAAAGCAGGGAATAAAAAAAATTCAGATGAATATATACTCATGAGAGTACCCACGACATGGAAGCAGACAAAAACAACTACAAAGAAGCTTAATTTTACTGTGTTCTCAAAGATCCTTTTGAGTTTTTTATTATTTCAAAGGCATTCAGATTCTTATGAAGTGATTTATAAGGATTTTTTTTTTTTTCATTTTCTGAAAACATCTAAAGCAATAAGCCCCAACTCCTAATATTTTCTCATCTGCTTGTTGGATGGGACTGACGAAATACCATGTACAGAGAGAGTGGTTGAACACTGCAGGGTTACAGTGTTCTATAGATGAAGGATGAAATCAGTTCCCTGGGCAGTAAAATTTTTGTCATTAACAAAATGGAAGGCCAGGATTCACTCCAACAATGGAACACAGCTTGGCATCTCAGAAATCTCAGAAGAAAAGGACTGGAAGTCTGTGTATCCTTCCTCATAGTGTAAATGCTTCAGAAGAAAAAAATTAATATGTTTTCCTTTTCTAAAGGAACAGGGAAAGTCATTATAGCATAGAAATAGAAATAGAAATGCCTTCAAAGCAAGAAGCACTTCTGTTTATACAGGCAGGAAGATTTCCACTTTCTGGTACTCTATAGCTCTGTGGTCTTTAGAAGAGTTTTATTAATATTCCTTCTTATAATCTGGAGAGCAACACCAAACCACACTTACTTAACAGTCGAGATACAATACCTATGATGATGCTGGAGCCAAAAATAACAATTTCTGTTCTGTTTTTATGTTCTGAGAACACATCATGCAATTGCATATGGTAAAGATTTTAATCTGTTGGAGAGAAGGGGGATTTTTTCCTTGGGTAGTTGAATTTCAGAAAATATCAGTCCACTTTCTCTTTGGATCAGAATTTGACCAATAATAAGAATTAAAACAGCAAAAAAGAATGTTTGTTGAAATTTCATTATTTTTAATTTTCAAGACTCATCCATGAGCTGATTGGAATATTGATGAGGAGCAGGAGCTGTCAGATCTTTATCAGTTCAGGTGATGACACAGACCTTGTCTCATCATCATTTTTCTCATGTTTCCTGCTTGTGCACTGTATTCCCCTCACATTTGGTGTGTCTCAGATTTCTGTTGCCAGAGATATATTTAAATAAAATAAACCAGCAGGCTATTCCTTAATATTTCATATATATGAGGATTAGATTAAAATCCATTAACAAAATCCTCTGTATTACTTTAATATTTCTTAAAATATGTGTTCTCCATATATTACCTGTAAAAAAATAATTTTTGCAGTACAAAATTATTAATAATTAATTTTAATATTTTATAATCCAGACAACATATGTGTGTAATCTCTTTATAAATATATATGAATTCAATAAAAATATCCATAGTTTACTTGCAAGCATTTAATATTCATTAATTATAGATTAATAAGTAGGTTTACTTCCAATTCTTGCTCTGCCATTGCTCTGTATAAAAGTGCATTTATTTGGTTACTAAATTTAAGCTCCTAAAGATATTTTCTTTATTTGTAACAAAGGGTGACATATCAGAGTAGGGCAGCTTTTTGCTTGACAAATCCAGTTCTTAATCTAGCTAGCCCATGTCATTCCTTTAATAAACTGATCAAGCTCAATCTTAAAAGATATGGGCTGCTTCCTGGTTATCTCATAGCAAAAGACCATTTTAGGACATTCTGTTCTAAAAGAGAACTTCTAATTGCCTTTTCTAATTTCCTCTCAAGTATTTTCTACCCATTTGTTGTGTCAGTGCCATCCTTGCTCTTACATACCATCTTTGAGGGTGGCCCTGCTTTCTGACTCATTTTTTAGGTTGCATCACTGAGCCTCTGTCTACTTTCAGAGGACAGACTTTTTTGTCCTTCACAGTCCATCTTAGTGGCCATTTCCAGCATTTTGTTCCCTTGCAGTTCATTTCCTTGTCATGATGAGCAAAATAAATTTACAGAATCCCAAGCAATATGATGAGAGATCTTTATTTAATTGTACTAACATATCTCTATTTGTGCTGGAGATACATGTGCTTCCCAGTTTTCCATGGCTGGGGAGAAGATAGAAGGAAATGTTGATGGATGTGGTAAGAAAAACTGTAAGAACTTTTTAAGGGGTGATCTACATAAAACCAAACAGGATAGCATCCAGTTCTGAATTTACTGTTTTCAGACTACAATTAAAATAAAATATGATGGAAAACATGAAAATAGTTTAAAAACAGCAGAAAGCAGGAATTAAGAGAGCATTTTTGCATGAGTTTGTCTGTTCATAGTCATTTTCCTTCTCACTTAACCCAGCTATTGCTTGGGATTTACTGATCTTTTAAGGTTGCTCTAGTGATTAGAAAGTTATTGAAGTGGTGGTACTGTGGCAGAATGATGATGGAGCTTAATAAAGTATTCCAGAACAGCATTTGCAGACAGTCTTTTGATTGGTTTTATTTGGTTTTGTTAAGACCTAATTAATTTTTTTTTTAAGAGAGAAGTCTTCATTAAAGATCAAGCATATCTCTGTAGTTACTTGAATTTGAATGTCACTAGGATATCCTTTGAAATGCTAACAAAAAAATTAGAGCAAAGTGAAGGAAGAGCAGAGTTAATATATGAAATATGTGGGTGTTTTTTGATATTTAATCCCTTTTATTTCCATAAAAATACAACATACCCATCTCTTTGTATTTTTTTTCTGTTTTTTGATTTTGGTTTTTTGTTTTGTTTTTTTTTTTTAAGAAGGAATTATTTACAAGTAGACCCTACTTTGAAGTAATCAGTAAAACTAATGGTGAATAATAGAATTACTATTTTTATAATAATAAAATAATAATAATAAAGATTTAGCAGGTTCTTAGACTGCATATATCTCTACAAAATTTGAAAAGTCCTCTTGAACCACTCTAATGAACAATATTTTTCACACATTTTTGTCTTCTTGCCATCTTCCCAGAAAATAACCTTACAGCACTGTGTGGTTGAGACCGAGTATTATTCCATTCTGAAATACATCCTGGCATATTTTGAGATAAGAGGAAGCAAGGCAACAACGTGTAAGATGCACAAATGCAATGGGTTGAAGTTCAGAATATGGTTGTCCTTTATATTTTATAGAGATAAACAACTTGTTGAAAAATTATGAGTGTGTACTAGAGTCTGTGTCTCTTCATTGAATTAACTCATTTTTGTTGAATTATAACAGAAATTTAGTTTCATCTTCTGCCCTTGACATTTTTATTCTCATTTCCTTCTCCTGGGTGTTACTTATTTCAGTAAGTGCTTCTCTGGCTATCAGTATATGGCAGCAAAGCCACACATCAGACAACATACAGCATTGCCAAATAATTTACTTGATTTGACACAGACACAACAGTACTCTAGACTTCAGTGACTTTTTCATGGAATTATTTATAGAAGTGTCTGGGACATAATGTCAAATACCTAATGAGGAGTGGAGAAGTTGTTCATTTAAAAGAAAAAGTACATGACATTTTATCATTTATGCTTTTAATTGCAAGTGTAAAATATCTACTCTATAGAACTTGAAATAATTTGATTCAATAATTGCTCCATATATTAAAAATTGTATTTTAATACTATGGTTTTATTCATCATTAAATGTGTTATTACCCAAACAGTTCTGATTATCTAGTAATTTTAGACTATGATATGTTGGGATATGGAAATACTTCTTTCACAGTAAGATTATGTAACAAATGTGAAGATATGTAATATGTACAAGATACAGGAGAGCATCACATAAAGTAATGTTTTATCTGGATGTGGATGTGGATGGCCTATCCAGTTGGAAATGCCACTATATAACAACTGTTGTTTGTTAAATTCAAATACCTATTTTTGCTTTTCCTCCCTTGCTTTGACTGAAAAGGATATATCACCTTGGCATTTGTATATACTTGCTCTGATAAAAGTTGAGAGGCTAAAAGAGAGGGTGTATAAAATACTACCCAATTCCCTCATCTCTCAAAATTTTGCTATTATTCTCCTGTAACTGTTTTCTAATCGGCTGTAAAGTTGTTTTGGATGACTGCTTTGTGTTGGACACTTTCCTATGGTTTTGTATAAAAATCTTAATATCCTAATTCATGTTTCCAGTGCCACTCAGAGGACTTTGGAGAAAACGTTCATTTTGGAGTCACTATAAATCGTTTCGTTGGTTTGGCCTTTTTGCTATTGCAAGAGAGAAAAAGCTGGCTTATAACACATAAATATATATATAAATATATATATAATATTTATATATAATATATATAAATATAACACTTTATAACATCTAAATTCAAAGGGTTGAAGCTCAAGTTACTACTGGAAAATTCTTCAAATTATATTTGGGAGTTATATAGAAAATGCAGGTGTTTGTGTGTATATACATGTATCTGTATATACTAATAGAGACATACACGTGGATAAGCCAGTGCAAAAATCTAATTTAAAAGTACCTTGAAACAGAATGTCCATCCCTTCCTAGTCCCATGTAAGAGAAGACAGAAGTTCAACTTTCCAATCACAGTGGAGAGTGAATAAAATTCTGTGTAATTTAATATAAATATTAAGCAATGTAATCTTTAAAAAAAATTACTGAAACACACAAGTCATAAAGAATACTAGTTTATACCTTCAGTAGAGATTCTCTTTTATCTGATGAGCATGGCTACATTTGGAAGTGTCTG
This sequence comes from Acridotheres tristis, assembly GCA_037013685.1. NCBI lineage: Eukaryota > Metazoa > Chordata > Aves > Passeriformes > Sturnidae > Acridotheres > Acridotheres tristis. Next base: position 9,599,795 of record CM072885.1, read on the forward strand.
TGTCTGCATACATTATGCAAAAATATACACTTGCAAAAGTATTGTCCACCTTTGGCTACTTATATTTGATTGAAAATATGTATTTAAATCATAACAATTAATACTCAGTGTTATCTTTAAAGAAATCATTGGGTCAGCTTCATTAAGCATGATATGGAAGGGTAACACATTCCAGACATTTAAAGATTAATGAACTGCTAAGGAGCTCCCTTCTCTTCTCCCCAGTGTCTGTGGAGCTGCCACATCAGGGAATGGCAGCTCACATATTTTCAGATATAGGAAATACTTCTCAGGCTTTTCAAATAAAGTTGTTTTCTGCCTTGCATTCAGGCCAGAGCCTGTACGTGGAATAAATCATCAGAAGTATATTCCAGTTCTTTTAAGGAAGGCACAGCAGTGCTCCCTATTTTTTATTGATTGCATTTGCAGGGGAAAATTGAATCCATTTCTTGTCAAGGCCCTTAAACCTCATGTCACAAAGAAGAAAGAAAAAAATGAAAAGAGAATGAAGTTCAGTGGAATTAGCCACAAAGAATGATCTTTCATATTGTGTGATGATGAATTTTATTTTTTAATCTTGTTTGTTTCACGTGAAAGGTAGCAGCTGATGTACTCCAAAGTAATAATCTTCAAAGACTTCTTTTAGCAGAATTGAAAATAAGCTTATTGGAGAGTTTTCTCCAACTAGATTTTCTACCAATTATCAGTCAAAAGCTCTTTCCTGTATGTAAGTTAACTCTAAGAAAGACAAGTAGATACACAGCAGTGTGGCACCTCTAAACATTTTATTTTAGTAAAATGCTTTTTTTTTTTTCGAACAGAAAATATTTTTTCACTACATAAATGAGGTTAATATAAACTATCTCTCCAGTTAGGGTATTCTGACAGGTGCTATGTTCTCTGCTATGAGCTACTGAAAGCACTACAGCTTTGATTTTTATGTGCCAGTTGCAAATCAGGATATTTTATAAGGAACCATTTCAAGAATTTTTTGCTGCTTAGGATTGGGTTTGCTTGCTTTCCTTTTGAAAGTTTCAAATCCATTGCTGTAGGCTTTAAACCAGAACTCAGAGGTATTGGTTTGAAGTTGCCTATTATCAGTGATACTGCATTCCAAAAACAAACAAACAAACAAACAAAAAAAAAAAAGAAAAGAGAAAGAAAATAAAAGGGGGAAAAAAAGAAAGAAGATTTGATTTGCAGCCTTTTTTTTTTTTTTTAAGTGCAGAGTGTATGCTTTAGCAGAAGGAAAACATTAATAGAAGCTGTGGAAAAACACTTAGAGAAATAAAGTTTTCAAACTAAAATTCCCAGTACCCTTTTCCTCATTTACTGATTACTGGATTAGTTAACACAGATGTGGTGCACTCTATATCAACTACACTTTTAGATAGAATGATAAAAATCCAACCAACAAACCAACCAAAAACCAAAAAAACCCGAAACAATAACAAACAAAAAACAACAGCAAAATACCAAAAAACCCGACTCCAAATAAACGAAAACAAAAAACCCCTGAATTAACAGAGCAAGTTTGAATTAGTAATAGCAAACTGCTCCAGGAATTATTGTTTTGAGGATCATACAATCATTTATTTGCATATCAGTACCACCAAATAAACTGCGTTTCTGTTCCAAACACTTTTTTTTTTGTTGTAACGAGAAAGTGAATTAAGAAGAAGGTGATATATGTTAAACCTGTCATGTGCTACAGATTGTTACAGAAATGAGACTTGGGAACTTAACTGTGAATTTCTGGGGTTCAGGAATATCTGTTTTTCAGTGCCTGAGAACAGATATATTGCAAACTGTTAGTAGCCTTTTCCCAGATTTATTACAGTTTCTTTCTGTTAAGGTGCTCTGTTCTTGTTGCCTTTCTTGAATTCCACATTATTTATTTTTTTAATTCCAGCTTCATGTCTTGGGCCATTTGAGGGTTTTGGTTTTTTTCCCCCCTTGCTGCAAATTCTTGGATTTTTTAGGCTGTTGTATTTATCTCCAGGAGAAAATTATAGTGAAGGAGGAGGAAGGGGAAAGTGGGACATAAATAATATCATAAAACTCTTAAATCTCACTGTAAAGCTTCACTTCCCCACAAGTATAGCACACAAGATCTAGTAATCCTTATCTCTTATTTTATAGCCTAATCTCAACAAGTCTAACAAAGTGCTGAAATTATCAGTTCTAGTATATGGATTTGGCACTTCAGTATTTATTTCTTTTATTATCTGTAGACTGTCTCTTTTTTTCTGTGTGTGTTTATTTGGGATATATATTTGCATATATATGGGTGTGTTTGTGCAGAGATGTGTGCATTCATATGTAATTCTTTGCAATACATTTTTGGGTGAAGTTTCAATAATAGAATCATAAAATATGCCAAGTGGGAAGGGACCCATCAGGATCAGAAAGCCCAGGTCCTGCCCCCACACTGTGTGCCTTTAGAACATTGTCCAGATGCTTCTCGAGCTCTGCCAGGCTTGGTGCTGTAATCACATCCCTGGGGAGCCTGTTCCAGTGCTCAGCCACCCTCTGGATGAAGAACCTTTCCCTGATACCCAACCTAAACCTTCCCTGACACAGCTCCCTGCTTTCTTCTTCACTCCTGTCACTGGTCACTAGAGTGATGAGATTGGTACCTGTCCCTGCAAATAGGAAGCAATAACATGAAAAGAAACAAAATCAAGCTGAAAATATCTTGTCTACCTAAGTGACAGAGCTTCTAATGACTTAATGGAGCCACTTCTGGAAGCAAGATCTGAAACAAAGTCAAGTTTGGAAGTCCATACATAATCTATAATTGCACAGCAGGTCAAATGGGATCTAAGACATAATTGAACAGTAACCATTTAAAAATTATAATTAACATCTCATGGTGCCTCAGGGAATTTTTCTTCTTTAAGTAAACATATATTTATTTCTAATTATCTACTTGACAAAAAGAGAGGTATATTATACAAGCTTATTGCTTACAGGGAATCTCAAGAGTTGGAAATGTAATTTGATATTTCTTCAAAAAGCTATCTCTTCAGAGAGTAATATCTTAAAACTACTCTGAAAAAACAGATAAGCCTTTTTGCAAAATACATGGTGTAGCAATTTTCTCCTTAACCTTTAAAAACAAGCCTATAAAATTTAATATTGTGATCTCATTTCTCTAGTACCTTTTAAGAACCTTACTGTGGAAATGGGCTGTAAACTATTAACTTTCAATCCACCCTTATTTTATCTTCTTTTTTCATTGTAGCCGGGGCATAGAATGTGGTCCTACATACAAAATTTTGCTCTGTAATGCCACTCAGGTCCCTTAAATGTGAACTGGCTTTATTTCAGCTTCACTTGCCCATTCGCAAGAAGAGATGAATTTTCTTTTCTGTGTGCAATACCATAACATGAGCAGGATCTCTGTGACAAGTGGCAGTTTTTATTGGATTTATTCCTACATCTTTAGCTCTTTTCAAAATATTTGTTTTTCTCTAGGTTCCTTTGCACTCTTGGCTTGCTGATCTAGGTGCTTTAATTAAAGAAACATTGCTTACAATCCCAGTATGCAACACAAAAGAAAGAATTAGTGACTAAACCATCAATAAGCCCTTGCTTTTCAAAAATAACTGTGCATTTGAACTTGCCAGAAATTGGAGGGCAAGAGAGAATTAATGAAATACTTACAACTGATTGAGGTGAAGAACATGCTTTATCATAAGCTGTATCATGGGGTGTTTTGTATCACAATACAATTAATTGATTACTGAGTCTAGTCCATTGATTCTTTAGTGTAGGAGTGTTCATTATTTAATGTTTAATTTTAAAGTTTCCCAGTATATGTCTTTCTCAAGAAGGTATGGAACATGTTAAAATATTCCATATTGGTTTCATTATATAAACTGTTGGATTGATTAAAACAAGTATTGGTACAGGACAAATTTATGAACATAAGTTTCTGTGTAACTAGTAACATAGTGTTTAGCTGAAATGTGAATTTTCATGTATTTTAAGTTAATTGTGGAGTTGACACAACTCATAAATGTTAACATTCACTTTGCTGTCCTTTACTGTCAGGGCCCAGATCTATGAACATTGAGGTCTTTTTAGAGTGTGCTAATGAGCACTGCTGTTCATGCAGCCCCACCTTCATACTAGCCATAACTCATCAATGTCTTTTTCTCATATAATCCATTTTGAAAGCGACATCCTTGTTATGCTTATATTATACCTAATTTTGTTGATGTCATTCTGCATGTTCTTACTGCAATGCACTGTAATTAGCAAGCATCAACTTATATATGCTTGCATTTATTCTTCTATAAACACTCTTCTCTATGATTGGCATGTGCAGTTAGAGTGGCATCTCAGAAAGGAAGTATTTGTAGAAGATACTGTCTGTGCAAAGAAACCAGGAGTCATGGCATGAAAATAATACAACCAGAAGAAGAGAGTATGAGGAATTTAAGGAAAATGCCCAAGGAAAATAAGTGTATTTCTTAAAATGTATTTTCTGGATTAGTTAAACTAAATCTTATCACTTTCTCAGTATTCCAGCTTCCTTTTTGTAGCCATTGCTTCCCATGTTAGGATGTGACTTCCTAATAAAAACTTCATTTTGTCTTTGACAGCAACCATAGTGTTAAATGAGCTCAACTGGACTGCAGCCCTGGATGATGTGTTCAAGCGGAACAGGGAAGAGGACCCCACTTTATTGTGGCAGGTGTTTGGCAGTGCCACTGGCCTCGCAAGGTATTACCCAGGTAACTGCACTGTCCTAGACAGCTGTCCTATGCCATATATTGCATCAAAAATATTCTGAATTATCTACGAGCAGCGAAATATAACTAAAAATTGCTTTTTTACATAGGCGCGGTTTCTTTTCATCAGAATTACACACTCAAGAACTGTGAAATTATTCTGGCTGAAAGCTAGTATTGGGGGAAGGAACTGGGAGTGAAACATGTAATTAGTATTTTTTTTCAGTAAGAAGAATAGAAGATTATGTCCTTTGAAAAGCTGAAGAGTTTATTTTTTTCTATTATTTTCAATATCTTGTTTAAATAATCACTTGAATATTTGCAAGTGAGATTTTTGTACTTGTCTGGTTTTAAAGATCGTGACCTGTAAAGTAGGCATATAATCATGTTTAACATCAGTGAAAGTGTGAGTTCACCGTGCTATGTTCATGTCTCTCAGAATCCACAACCTCTGACAGATACATCTTTGCTATTACAGCTGAGGTCAATTCAACTTGATTACTTCAACCAGCATCTGTTCCACCAAAGAATCCCATCACCTGATCACACTAATTATTTTAAATAGGTGTATATTTTGCTGAATTTAGATAATAAGTAGCCTGGATTTGATTTTTGTTGTTTGCTGTCTAATGGAAAGCCACGTTTAAGGCAAGGTCTGTGCTGCTGCTGTTAAGTGATGCTCTTGTCAATTCCTGAATAATGTGTCCACTACACGCAGGACAATTGTGTGAAACATGTTGACTCATGCCTACAACTGCCTTAGGGAAAATTCTGAGAACCTTTCTCTTCTGTTTATACAAGATTGTTTGTGTTTCTGAGGACGAAGGGGATTATTCTAAAGCTGTTATTGTATCATTAGCATGAGTGCTAGCAGAGGCAGAGAAAATGCCTCAGGCTAGTTTACAGGAAGAATATTTCATTGCACTTGAATCCTGTTTGTTTTGTCATGCTGGATGATCATGAAATAAAAACAGGGAGATGTTGCAGAAAAAGAAATAATAATGAAAATGCTAATTTAATATTTATTTTGTTTCCCAACTCTTCCAATGCTTTTGGGATCTATCATCATGTGTGGGGTTAGCATTTGTCATGTCTTTCTATGTGATTTTTTCCAGTACTGAAAAAAAAGTTCCTTAAATATATCTTTCTGCCAATCTCTAGGAAATATTTCACTTGAAAATTAATCCTATATATTGAAAAATAGATTCTTATATCTAGCTAACCTGTCTACTCCTGTTGTTCACCAACACAACATAGGTGTCTCAAAATCTCTGTGTATTCTTCCTTAAAACACCGGTATAAAATGGGAGAAGCTTTTCTCTCTGTTGCAGCTGCAAATGTTACTTGTATATACTTCATCTAAACACAAATTTAGTGTAAAGCCTAGATACTCATACTTCCTATTTATTCCATAGCTAAGTATTTAACAGCTATCCAATCCTGGATATAGAGCATAATTTCATAAATTCCTGGGTAATTCCCCATATCTTAAATGCTGGACATGCATACACAATGTGGATCAGTCTGATACACTGTGAGTTACAGGTGTTCTTTTGTGCATCTGCTTCCCATTGTAGCTCAACTTGGAAAATCTTCTGCATTTTAGATTTGTAGAATAGGTCTTTGTGCACGGTTCTCCATCTCTCTCTTGTAAACTTTTTATCAGTTTGCTGACATAGCAGATGATCTGAAAAATTAATTCAGGTTTCATTCGCTAAAGTGGATGGTTTTCACATTCGCATTTTGAAAATTATATTATAAATTGTAAAACATTGCTTCATTATATTGTTTCAAAATGATGATTTTTTCCATAGTGATATTTGTGAAAATACTGGAAATATCAAAACCCAAAATTAAAATGCACAGAGAAGTCTGCTCATTATTTTCTGAAATATGTTCACCCATTCTTTCTTCCCATGCTAAAAAAAAGTTCAGTACTTCTAAACTACAAAGGGTGTTTTTCAAACAGTTTTTGTGCATTAATGTTTTTTATCTGATACTGTCCCACTGCTTTGAGTCATGGGCAAAGGGTACATCACTTCTGCTCTGAGGAGGCTCTTGGGCTGTCCTTTTCACCATAGTAACCAACAGCACGAAGGGATCTTTCTATGAGCAGCCCTGTGAGAAGAAAGTGTGTGTAAAATATGAATGTTTGAGCCACCAGCATCCCAGTCTTCCCCTCTTGCTTGTGGACACATTCTTCTCCCTAGACTTGGAGTGACGAGACCATAGTACCCCCTTTTATCTTATCCCAATTTCCTGCTACAGTCCAAATTCCAGTGCCAAGCCATATCTGGGGAGGGATGGGCTTCAGTGGGCACAGAGGGACAGCTGTGCAAGGTTCTTAGATGATTTTAGCAGTTTTAGCCATTAACCATTTCAGTCTCTCACATTACTATCAATATTCTCATTAGTTTCAATGGCAGCATATTTTTGATGAGAAATGCTAAGCTCTGTTAGCTCTACTGGCAGTCATCCATTTTGATATGAATATGCCAAGAGCAATATTGAGATTTCTATTAGCTACTCTATGAGCTCTGAACAACTCAAGAGTAAGTAAACAGTAATTTAATAAAAGCTAGGAAAAAAAACAAAAACATATAAAGTGCATGAAACTTTTAAGAAGGATGTAAAATGTGGTCATTCATATGTTTAAGGGCACAAATCACAAATTAGTCTTTCATCCATTGTAAGACCAGCCCTCTGTAATCACAGACCTCTACAATCAAAAGGAAATTCTGAAATAAGGATACCTTATTCTCAGTGGAGGAGTGGAAAGTTATGGAATATTTAAAGAACTGGACTCAAAGGAATGCCAAGTTTGCCAGAGACACTAAACTGGGAGAAGCTGTTGACTTCCTCAAGGGCAGAGAGGCCAGTTTAATATAAACAGTTGCACAAAATCAGGATATTTTATTATTTTTGTTGTTGTTGTTGTTTACATTTAATGATTCTTAACGACAGTTAAAATATGTCAAATTGTTATAAGTGAACATACAGACTCATAAAATTGTCAAGTCATTGAAATAGAAAAGATATGAATAAATTTAATAATTTTAGATAACTTAATATTTAAATCAGTTTAATATTATTTTAAAATATCAGAAATTCCCAGCCTTTTTCTTGCAAGTAAACAGGTTTTCATCCTTAATGTGTAACTCAAGAGTAAGAGCCAGTTTTCAAAAATGCTGTGAAAGGAAGCTGAAATGCATTTTGTGGGCCTTTTTAATGCAAACACTACTGAAATTTGTTATTACGGAAACAGTAGACAAAATCAGAGGCGTGTCTTAGGTAAAACTGTGAGTTATTAAGTTCAAAATTTGGATTCTCTGTGATAGGGCAAGAGAGCACACATTATTATAAATGTTGAATCGCTTTGTCCTTGGTACTAGTAGATGTACATCAACCTGCCTAATTGTTTGACTTTATAAGTGTAATCCTAGAACTCTGTATTGGCTTTTAAGATGTCATTTTAAGATGACACTTGACTAATTCTAGTCCAGACAGAGGGTTTCAGTAGTTTTTGATTCAAAATAAAAGCAGTAATCTGGTAGTGTGTTATCAAGATCATTGAAATTAGCAATTCATTTGAATCCAATTAAACTTTTTTTATAAATCTTGAATCTATTGCCTTTCGGCATACACATGTAGGGTTTTGTTGGTGCTGTGTAGACAGAAAGGTATTTTAATATAGATCAGGTTTCAGATTTAACTTATAATTAATCACAGAGCACTGGAAAAATATGTAGCTCAAAAAATAAACTAATTTAATTAAAGTAGTTTAATATAATTTGACAGATATTAAGTTGCATCTTGTGAGGCATCTATCCAGGTAATTTGAATGATAGGTTTTAGAAAGCAGCGATCTAAAAAAACAATGTAATTTTTTTTGGTGGACTACTTGGAAATGTAGGTATAAAGTAACCAGTTCCTCTTTTAACCATGAAATTCTTTTTAATTATAGACATAATTAGGATTATAATTGTTAATCAATGTTTCATTAAATACTGCAATAGGAGGCATATTATTTTCACTGTAGTAATTACTAATTGAACAAACTTTAAAAACAACTTTGTGTTTGTGTGCTTTTTACCAGATACCACCTCTCTCTTTGTTAATTTTATTGCTTTTTTAAATTGTTTGTTTGTTTGTTTTTGTTTCTTGTTTTTGAGTCCAGGCAGTGACATTTATTTGCAGTTAAATATGATACAGGAGGCTTTCTAGTTACAGTAATAAATCTGCTTAAGAAAAATTGGTTGCATAGGACTACTCAGATGAAAACACAGTCCTGATTTAGATGAATGTTTAGTAGAGAACTGTTTTATCAGCAACACTGACTCAGCTCTCTCAGGGAAGTACACTCAGCAATAATTTTCCCAAGGGTTATATTAGAAGAGGTAATACTGATAGGGAGTCTGTAGTACTGATAGTTCAGATTTCAGCTAGTGAGCTGCAAATACCCACAACACTGGCACGATGGTGCATGAGTAGATTCAGCATCTTTTATGAGGAAATGCTGAACTTAGGCTCAGTGGGATGGTATTTGGTCTGCAATGACCAAAGGTCTGAAGGTGAGAATGTGCCACACTTGGTCAAGATCCAAAAGGTTGGGTCAATTCATAACAAAAATAAAACTCAGAAAGGAATACTATGCTGTCCCCAGTTGTTCCAAATCTTCCCAATTCTACCTGGAAATTTAACAAAATTTAACAAATTTAACTTCCTATGGGAAGTTCCACTGAAAATTTGTGATCTCAGTATGGCAAAGGAAACGTCTTCCAGTCTCCCAAGCTTCTGCACAGATCTGTGACCTGTCTGTATTGTCTTTGTGTAGTCTTGTTGTTGGGGGTCTTTCAGAGAGGAGAAAGCAGAGTCCAACCTCAGCTCCACACCCTTCTCTTATCACATGGCCTAGGCACATGGACTTGTCTTCTTCATTTGACCTGACATGTGTCAGAGAAGAATTCTTACTTTAAGTATATCTGATCGCGTCTTAATCATGTATACAGGTGTTTAGTTAAGTTTGTCTTTTTCCTCAGCTTAAAGATGTTTCTGTGCTATTCAACAGGATGAGTCAGTTTTATTGGAATCCTTTAGACAGCCCCGTGGTGTGACTGAAGGGACAACATGAGCTGGCAGCTTTTCCCAATGGAGAGCACTGAATCCTGTTTTCTTTCTTGAATCATACAAAGTTCTCCAGTTTTGTTCCAGGAGACTTTATGTTCTCAGAGACACATGGATTGTGCATGTCATATATGTGCTGCATGGCATATAAAACACAGGTTTTCATCTGCAAAACACTTATGGTTAAAAACAAACAAACAAACAAACAAAACCCAAAAAACAAAAAACAAAACAGAATCACTGTCCTTATTTTGCAGCTAAAAGAAACAGCTATAGAGAGATAAAATGGCTTCTTCAGTGATACTCTGAAGGTTAGGTATTCAAGGCAGAGGTATGCAGAGCAACAATCTTTTTAATATTGAGTGTGCATTTATGTGCATTACCTCATACCTAAATTCAATTTAAATATCAGCAGGTCAGGTAATCTCCTCTGGACGTTTGTAGTATCAGTACTAAAAAGTACAGTGAAAATAACTGTTGTATTCTTCCCTTTCTTTACTGTAGACTTGCCTTCTACTTAGTCTTCTTTTGTTTATCTATATAAGTAGGTATATTATGATGACAATTTTAATTAATTACAGAAGAATCTCTTTGGATTGCTCATACCATTATTTTACTAGGATATTCCTATGGAATTTGAGCTTACGAGATATTAAATAGGAAAATTCACAGATAAAGAAAGCAGCACTTCAGTGATGTTTGTCCAGAAAAATAATCTTGTTCCTAAAGTCATCAATTAAAAATATGGATAGAACAGAGCTATCTGAATAAGGATTATCTCTTGTCTTTCCTTAAAAAAAAACAAAACAAAACCAAACCCACCCCCTTAACCTGTTAAGATGTTAGTGAAGGAAGTTTCACTTAGCTACTAGAGTATTCCCTGGCAAGACAAATTAATAATAGAAGAGCTTTAAAAATCAATTTCTAATAAAATAAAATAGTGTCTCTCCGAATGAAGAACTTTCTGTGCACAGCTGCTCTTGTGTTAACAATTAATGGCAAGCAGTAGTATTGTGGCCATGATATTGAACTCTCCAGAAAATGTAATTGTTGAAGCAGATACTAAGAGACTGGAAAGCCTAAAAAAAAATCCATACAAAATAAACCAAAAGCCTTGAAAATCTGAGAATGTCACTTTTTTATTTTGCAAAAGGTTTTACATTTTATAGTTCCTGTTAACAGCTCAACATTTAAAGGAGCCTTTAAAGTGGACAAAGTAAAAGCACAAACACTTTGCTAGTAATGCTTATAAATTACAGTCTAGTGCAATTAGAGTGTGAGAGTTAGACACTTCTACTTTTGCGTAGAAATAAGCCTCTTTGAGTGTTGTTCACTTGTTTGTTTGTTTTTTCTTTCTTTTGGTATCTGGGAGGGAGGAACAGGAACTGACATGATTTGGATCTAACCATACTCATCATAGAATTGTTGGTGGAAAAAACCTTTAAGATCATCAAGTGATCTCTCATCAACCCAGCAGCAGCCACATCACATTCACCACTAAACCATGTCCTCAAATGCCACATCCACATAAATTTTATAACTTCCAGGGAGGGTACAGGGCAGGGAGCCACTTCCCTGCACTGCCTGTGTCAATGCTTCACAACCCTTTCGGGCAAGAAATTTTTACTAATACAGCATCTTAATCTCCCCTGGCACAACTTGATGCTGTTTCCTCTCATCTTGGTCTCTTGTTACTTGAAAGAAGAGATTTACCCCTACCTCACTACAACCTCATTTCATGATATGAAAAATCTTTCAGTAAGTTCAGTTATGGCTCATTTTTCAAAATAGGTGTGCTGGATTTTGCATTTATGCAAGCAGATCCACCGAGTTACAGGATAATGTGCTATTTCTAGTGAATTAATGAAATTAATATACCACAGCTCACCATGCCTTCATGCTGAAATTCATGCCAGCTGTGTCTTTATGATACAGATTTAAATCTCCAGAATTTGTTTTTATAGGAGAAAAAGGAAAACCACAACAGACCGAACAAAACAGCTTTTGCTTCTTCTCAAGCTCTGATATTCCAGCCCTGTTTGGGGACATGGTTGCTAATCCAGGTGAAACTAGTGCAAGCAACACATTTAGGATGAAATTCAGTTTATACATGCAGAAAGATAAATGTTTGCCTCTGAAATCAGATAATAGAGGTTCATTTTATGTGGCAGACTGCAGTATGTATTGCACATTCCAATCGCTTTTGGGTTTTTTGGTACATTGGGACCAAAAATCAATGGATTTGTTTGTGTATGGACTGTTCCCATATCAAATCTTTGTTTAACTGATTTGTAATAAAACTGAGTTCAGTATTGCCCATAACATAATTACCCATTACCACACGGGTAATACAGTCTGAAACACCTCGATTTTATTATCCTCTCTTTTATGTTTTGTGATGATACTATGAAAGTTAGAGAAGACATTGCACAGAATTGTCTATGTTAGATAGATTTTACCTGAACACATTTTAAGGTTTTGGTAATTTTCAGTCACTAGAAGAAGAAAATCACAGCGGAATGGCTGCATTCAGTCCTGACTGAACATCTGGTGTGATAGCACAGAGTTGGTCAGTAACAATCTCTGTCTTAGGAGGATGGTACTAATGAATTATTAGTCCTAGGCATCATTATGATACAGATATCCTGAATGCTAATTATAGCAGTTGAAAACACTTCATGATGATTAATATTAGGGGCTTTTAAATTTGTGGCTGCTTCTTATTTTTAGTTACCATGTCTCACCTTTTACTGAAAAGCAGCTAAGGTATTCTGCAAAAGTGCTGATGCTACACTGAAATTCAACTGACCTCTTTCTGAGTAGAAAATTGAGGAGTATCACATTTCACAAATAGTCTGGGCTATCAGTATCTGAATTCAGGTTTTTTCACATAAGTTCACTAAAAGAATGATGAAATACCAGTAAAGTATATGCTGTAACTTGTACCTTTGCTCCAACTGAGGAAGACTTTGCTAAATCTGGATCAGAGGATTGAATAGTCTATGATTTTGATTGTTTTGAATATCCCCATGAATGTTAATTTGAGAGCAAGATAAAATTTGGAGTTTGAGTCAAAATAAAATGATGCCGTCTGGGATTTGATAATTGGTATTTGTTACCTATCTTATTATCAGCTTTTAGCATCCTTTCTCAAATGTGTTAATAGTGTAAAGGGATTTAAAGCTGTTTGTTAATAATTATTCTCTGCATCTCTGTTCCTTGCATACCTAAGCAGTAGAACAGGGCAGAACTTTCAGGAGAGTTTCCCTCATGACACTCACCCATGCCTCTGGAATCATCTCATGAATTCAGAATGGGAGATTGTAGCCAAGGTTTTCCTTTCCTAAAAAATATTTTCATTTAGGCTCTACCTTGTGACAGTCTCTATAGTGCATTAATTGGTTCTGCTTCTAATCAACAAACCTGAGTATTTCTACTCTAAATGTGCAGAAATAATAGAAAAACATGGCTTACTCTTGCTTGAATTATATCCAGTCCTGTATCTCAATAATGCAACTAGAAGTGGGAGGGATATCAAACACAATGAATAATTTATAAAGTATCAAATCTATCCACATGCTAAACATGAAAATCATCAAAAGGGAACATAAGTAAAGCCTAATGTATGCACCAGAGAACTGTGCAATGTTGACATAGTTCAAAGATACTCGTGTGCAACAATGAACTGTGGTGAGGCTGATTTCTTGAAGATATTGGTGAACCAGGTCCCAAACCACTTTATAGAAACGTATTAAACAATAGATTATCTTGAAAAAACTGTAAACCTCAAAATCCTTGATCAATTAACGTTTTTGAGGGACAAGTGTAATCATATTTTTATGTTTTTAATTTTGCTTTATTTTAGACCACTTAATAGCTTTTGTCAGTAAGATACAAGCCAGTTTCCCCAAATGGCTTTATAGTGTGTTTTGTGTATGGACCAAAAAAGCAAAACATCTCTTTCATTGGTGCCCATCCCTTCTAATTATTTCCTATATTATATTATTAATTATAAATGCATACTTACTTATTTTTGCATAGAAAATATTTATCATATTTTAAAATGTTGTTTTGAAAAATATTAAATCAGGATAAATTAAGATTGATCTGTGGAGATCAAGTATCATAAGGGAATTTCAGTTTCCTATTAAAAACAATTTTGATAATATCCATAAATATTCAAAATATTGCTAGAACCAGTGAATGCATTTCAAGCCGTTCAAAGCTATCTAAAATTAAAAGTGTTATTCGAGATAGAGACTAGGATGAATGAGTAATTTAGTCATGCTAATTCTTGAGATTGAAGAGGGAATTTAGTACTTCTTTGGTGTGAATGAAAATGTAGATACTAAGGGCTGAGTCCTTATTTATGTTATTCAGACCCTTGCAGAGGCTTTCTACTAGATTATGTAAATTGTTGTAGAAACCATCAGAAAGATCAATAGAACAAGTTTTCTCATTATACATTTATATATCTTAATTAGTGTGTGATGCTGCAGACATTAATATCCTATGATAAATCATGCAGTCATAGAAACTTAAGTAGAAGTATATTTTGTATATTATAATATAATATGTTATACTATTATAATATATACTATTATATATATATTATAATATATAATATACTTTGTATATTTTTCTGTAAATTTTTCTGGAAAGAAAATAAAATAGTTACCAGGAAGACAAAACTTATTGACATGTGGCATAGAAAATACTGGTTTAACAGCAGGGTAATAAATAACATTTTTAAAGATCTTCTCCAGATCTTCCTGAAGCTACTGACAGTCATTCCAGGACTGTGTGTACTGAAAGAGCCATGCTAATGTAGAAAAAGTAGAATTTAGTTGTTGTGTTCACCACTATGTCTATCTACCCAAAACAAAAACTGTTTTGCCATTCACAGTTGTCTGCAGAAGGACCAGGTAGGCTGTAATTAGTGCTGAGTGGCTTCTGCTCAGTTTATTTTGTGTGTAATTGAATTGTTATTACAGTTTTAAGCCTAGTTCTAATGAATGGCTTCCTGTCCATATTTCTTTTTAACCTGCTAACATAGATGTTGCCAAAAAGGGTCAGTTTGGGCCTCACTGCAATCCAAGCTATTACTGAAAAGCTATGGTAGAACTGAGTCCAAGGCTTAGCAGCTCAAGGTTTAACCAAAGGAATTCTGCTGTAGATCAGTTTGGAAAAAATTGTCTTCACATCCTTCATTTTACTGTCTCAACTAGAAGTTTTGAGCATCCGCTCCATATTTAAAAACAATACCAAAGAAAAGAAGGAATTTTTAAATGTGTTGTGATTTTTATTCCAGTTAAAAACCCCTCAAGTGTTGTTATACAAACATTTGATGCTTTTGGAAATACTAGGGAATGTTTCAGGCATTTCAAGTTTTGCTATTAAGTTGGTGTAAGTTTTATTTGGCATAAATGTTTCTCTTCATGTTTCTAAAAGATTTGCCACAAGCTGTTTGGTCTAAAGGCCCTGGTTCTGAAGGGTTTTCTGTCCAGAGAATTGGTGTTAGCCTCAAGGATGTGATGTGCTTACCTGTCAGGTGGTATTATACTAACATATATCTGTAGCTCTCACATTTTGCAGAAAAAAGTAGCTGAATTATTTCTCATGGTCTTGTGTTGCCCAGCTAAAATGAAATCTTAACCCATATTTCTGTAAATGCTGGTTTAGCACTTAGAAAAATTACCCTGTAGTTGAAAGTAGGATTTGAATATTGTGATCAGATGAATTCTAGCTAAATGTCCCTATGATGGTTTTCAGTAGATAATTATGTTAGCTAAAAGACCATTCTGTCATTCTGTCTGTAGAACATGGATTCAGTTTTAAATTATTACCTCTGTCAGTATCCACTGTCACAGCAGGAAATGAAAATGATCTTAGAAGGGCCCTTCTTCAACTCCTGCGTTCAAATTCTCTTTGAGCCACCATCCTTTTGTTTTACAGAATGCATTTAAGGAGCTGAACTTATCTTTTGTGTGAAATAAAGTAACATTACCAGTGTAAATTGAATTTTCTCTATTGTTTTTATTGAAATTTATTTATTGAATTAATCTATTTATTGAAATAAATCCTGATCTTAAATTGAGATAATTCTCTGTTTATGAAGGCTGTCCAGGATACGTGTCAATTTAGAGGGATATATTTGATAGGGCATAGCCTTTTTACTGGATGTCACTAAAAAGACAAGTTTTTGGCAAACATACGGCAGCCTTGGTCAGTATTTTGATTTACATTTGCTATTTTACCTAAACCATTCATAATAGAAACGGAAATGAACACATTGCATGCAGATTTTGCAAGTCTCAGGAAATGTATCTGGAAAATGGATTTTCAGATGGAATTCCTATGGAAAGGATAGCCTGGGCAGAGACAAAAAAAAAAATCCATCATTGAACATGTGCTATCCTTGTAGGCTCATAAAATACTGGTGAATTTAACTTGTGCATATCTAACTAATGGTATTTAAGTTAGAATTTTGACATATACCTGTCTCAAAAAATTAAATTCTCTCCTTTCTGAAAATTTCAAATGCTCTTATCCTGTCAGGTCTCAAAGGATCTGTCACGTGGTCTAGTCTGAAATCACAGAAAATGCTGGTATAGATTTTAAGGTTCACCTGGTGTGCAGCAATACTCAGTGTTCTCTGTGGAATGTGTACTGGGAAGTGTGGGTCACACTCAGCTTGAAGGTTGCAGTAAGTGATAGGCCAGCTCATGCTTTGGTCTCTTAGGAAAGGATTCGTTTTGTAAAATCAAAAAGTCACCTACTCAAAGCTGATGGCTTCTTTTATATTCATGGGTGGAGATATAATTCTTCCATTTTGTCTTACGTATGTGATTTTTCAGGAAGAATCCTGGAGCTGCCTATATCTTTCTTAATTTCCTAGACAGGAAAATGATTGATATCAGGAAATAGCTCCCCCAAGGCTTTTGGCATACAGGGAGAGAAAAGATTGCTGAGCATTATCTCATTCCCTGTAACTTTTCACATTTTTATGTTTGTCAAGCTGTCAGGTGCTTTTGAAAGGCTCATTTTGTTTTCCAGAAAGGAAATAATTCCTGCCCTTGCTGAAAATTATGGTAAAGCGTAATGGATTAAACACTTGACAAAGGTCATCATTCTTAGCATTTTCTTTACAGAGACGTAAATATTTACATCTCCTTTTCTTCAGAGAATATGCTACTTTCATGTTACTTTTCCATTATGCATTTTTAGGGAAAGCTCTTGAGCTTGAGTACAATTTAGGCTCATACCTGAGATACCATTATTATACACAGCAATAATTAACTTTTTTTTTCAATTAAGTAAGTTGTTGTTTAGAAAGTTGTTTCACCATCTGAAGTGTTTGGATTGAATTTTTTTGTTCCATTGAAGTCAGTGGTCAATTACGGTCGGTACCTGTTTCTTCAACACACTTGGTCATACATATGCATGTGCATATACATATACATATACATATACATATACATATACATATACATACACACATACACATACACATACATATATATATATAGTTTTATTGCTTTGTATTATATGCTAATATGTATAAGGGTGTCTAGGTATTTCAACAACTTTTTACACAAATACAGACTCCTTTTTATCCATATGAAATGTTGATGTTTATATAGTGCAAGGTCTGTGATACTGATTCATTACATTGTTGTAATTAAAATACTCGAGAGAAAATTTTATATTATTATCTACTTTTTTTTTTTTTTTAGCTTCCCCATGGGTAGATAAAAGTCGAACTCCTAACAAAATAGATCTGTATGATGTACGCAGAAGACCATGGTAAGCTTTCTTTTTAAAGGTTTTATATATTTATATACATCACTTACTTTCTAGCTATTACTTAAAAAATCTTTTTTTCTGTTGGTTTTTAATGGTATGTACTTTTAGGTATTGTTTTGTTGATTTTTTTAACTAGTTAGTATTTCTAAATAAACAATTTTCAAATTATACTCCTTGCTATGAAAAATCCACTTCAATTGTTGTACTTTTGGATTACGTTAAGTTTTCATAGGAGAGTAACTATCAAATAGGTGTAAGATAGTTAAAAACTCTGATTTTGTACCAAAATCAATTATAATCTTGAGTATTAGACTGAAACATTCTTTCAGACTTTTGCAAATATTTAAAAATATGTCTCAGTGGTTTAGACCAGCAGTAAAATCACTGGATGTGTAAAAGATGGAAGAGTGGTGGGATTACTTCTCATGATTTTTTTATGTAAGCCTCTCAAGCCATAAAGTATATTGATACTTGGATATAGTTGGATATATTTTTTCAAAGGACTAAGTATTTCTGCCTAAGCTGGGCTGAGTAATAATTCATCTGTCATCAAGATCTTTAGCTCTGAAATAGCATTCCTGTTCTTCAGTTATGTGAAAACAGTGAATTTTGATTAGACTGCCCTAATGTGGTTTACACTTAGATTTACTTAGGAGACACAGCAAGACAAGAAATAACAACACACGGGTTTTGTACTACCTAGACGGGAAGATTTTGTTGGTTCAGCTAGTTTGAGTTCAGAGATCACAGAGTGTCTTCCATCACACACAAAGAAATGTTTATGCAAATTTGTGTAATTCATACCATTTATTTATTCCAGGTATATCCAAGGAGCTGCATCTCCCAAAGACATGCTTATTTTAGTGGATGCGTAAGTGTTTAATGTCTGAATATTGACATTGGCAGGATAAAAGTACTTTGATACATTGAACAAAGCTCTGTATGCTGAAATATAGAGAGGGAATTAAAAGGTCCTTGTATGCAAGGTTCAAAAATCTTGGTATGAGCAAAATAATTACATAATAGAAAATAGTTCAAAAAAGCCCAAACCAAACTGGAAAGTTATTTAAAGTGGAGGCAAGGATATGGAGGTTTTTGTAATCTCTTCAATGTTTTTTTGTTTTCAACTTACTAATTACTGCAGCAATGAAGTGTATATTTCTCATGTGCATGCCAAGATTTGTTTTAAAGCACAAACCTAAAAACAAATTTCTAGAAGCATTACAATAGAAGTGATAATGATTTAATGACCCTGAAAGATAAGAATGTATGTGGACTTTCTTTGTTTTCCAATACGGATTTAAAAATTGAAATGTTTGATTACTATAAAATATTGCTAGAAAGCAAACGAAAAATTGAATAAAAGCTTGCTTTCTGCCTCGGCAAGGCTTCCATGGTGTAGGGCAATGTTGAGGGACTGAAGGGAGCATTGAACTTGATGTGTCAGATTGTTTTATGCTGAAAAGCTTCTCAGGCACAGAATTTGCATTTAATGCTTTTACACATGGTGAAGTGCTTTCATATCAGCAGTGAGTTTTATCAACATTTGTTATTTCTTCACTTCAGCTTAGGTTTTGCCTTGAATCAAAGAAGCTGTCATTTGTGTCTCTGGAAATCCAGAGTTGTAAATCTGTGTGTAGTAGTATAAAATGTTTAGATAATGCATTGGTTGAAGGTGGTAAACTCAGATTTCTTGAAAAGGAAAAGAGTAAGGGATGCAGCATTATGGTTCCATCTAAGGCACAGGACTGGAGTTTGTATGCCAGTTTAGGACTTAGTTTAATAATTATAAATAGTTTAATAACACCTACGATGAGTTGGAGAATTCAGGAATTAAATTGAAAATTTTGGTCTGTAAGTTGGTGAGAGTTCTGGTGGGTGTTCTGTATTTTCTTTTTATGCTTTACATAATATTTGCTGAATTCAACTTTTCTATTGCGGATTTTTTTTTAGGAGTGGGAGTGTCAGTGGATTGACATTGAAGTTGATCCGCACGTCGGTCATTGAGATGTTGGAGACCTTGTCTGATGATGACTTTGTGAATGTAGTTTCAGTGAGTATCTGTTCTTTCCACAAAATTTGCATTGTCAACAAAGCCAAAAGCAAACTATTTTTAATACCAGATATGAGATACTTAAATGATAAGCTTCAAAGAGACTTAAAATATATTGTATTTGTTTTCTTGTAAAATAAAAGGAATGTCCTAGATGTGATGTTACATAGATATTTGAATTAAGGGCAAAAGTAATTTAAATAAATTCCTGCAGAGCCAAATTCTCCTTTCCAAGAAAATTCTATAGTTAATATAAAACTTCTCCATTAGATTGGTATATGCAAATTCTCTTGAAATAATTGCTGCTTCCCAGATTTTCTACACAGAGGATATTTGGATTGCTCATGTTGCTTGATGCATAGTGACAGTAGATGTGGAACCATATATCTGACCTGGCCAAGAAATGTTTCTGAGAAGTTCTGTAGTTCTTTGCCACTTGATGAGTGGCAAAACAATTTTTCTCATAATAAATAATAAAATACAAGGAAGACTCTATGAAGAAGATACAGGAAATTTTCCATTTTCAGGTGAATACCTTGAATGTCATGTTCTAGACTTGGGAAACTTTTTTTTTTTTTTTTAATTATTATTAAGCTATTCAACTGTAGAATTTTGATTCTAAGGATTCAGGATGACAACACTGACATATTCTTCATAACAAGAGACAGCCTCAATGATGAGTAACTGGAATGATTTTGGATATAATTTTCAATTTGTAGAGTTATGTTGTAGGCAGCCTGAGGGAGAAGGACCTGAAATATAACTGAAAGAAATCTTTTTAAAACCACTTATTGCTTCATGGTTTGCTGACAGTTCAGCTAGAACTTTCTGCAAGGAGCAGACAAGCAGTTATTCTCAATGGTGTTTCCTTCGTTAAAGTTTTTAATAGTGGATAAGAACATGTTCCTTGGTCTAAATTGCAGTGAACAAAAAAAAATATTAAAAAAAACAAGAATCCAAATGTTTTTTATCATTGTTATTAAAGGAAATAAGCTTCTCTGTAATGGTATTGGGGAGTTGAAATCTTCTTAGTTTCACCAATTTAAAAAAAAAACCAAAAAGCTTGTAATCCTAAACCGATGGAAATTGATTACTGTGTTCAGTGAAGCTGTGCCAGCTTTCACTGCTGGAAAACCTGGACCCCTACTACTTCTTGATTTACACATATTTCCAAACTCTTTTGTTACATTTGCTCCAAGATGACCAGAATTAGTGTATCTTAATGCTAAGCCTTCCTTAGGCTGTATTTTATTATCTAAGGTTCACTGTTGTTCTAATGAGGCCTCAAGGTTGGGATTTGTGTCAAAAAAGAACCAGAAATCCTCAATTATTTTCTATATTATATTACCCCAAGGATTTGTTACTTATAATATATAAGGGCCATTTTTCCCCTTTGAATGAACTTTAGAGGCTCACATCAGAAGTTTGATTGCAGAACCGAAGAGGATATTTTGGTCATGTTGTTTTCATCATCAGTGGAGGGTAGCAATCACAGAAATGTGCATAATAGAACATGACATCTCTAAGTCTTTCATAAAGGTCTATTTGGTGTTGTTCCCTTACCATTGAAAAGTCTTTATTAAAACTTTTCAGTATTATAATTATTTTCTATAATCTAGGTTTTCATGTATTTAGATGATTTATGAATGGAATCGTGGTGGAGGAATTATGGCATATATATATTTTATTTCTCTAATAGACAGGAAATCATGTGCTATAGATAGGAAACAAATGGCTGTGCTACAATAAGGCATTCTATAAGTGAGAAAAGTAATCACAGAAGTTTGATCTTTGTTGGAAGATTTTTTTTAAAAAAGATTTGTTTTGTTTTTTAAAGATTTGGCAGAATCAATCAAACAGTTAGACTAGATATTCTTTCAAGTCTTTTCCAACATAAATAATTCTATTATTCTATTTTTATTCTATTCTATTTTGATTCACAAAACATTCCATAATGGAGTAGGTATCCCTAAAGTCCAACTCCAGTGCTTTCTTAGGGATGTCAACATGCAAAATATCAACTTAAACATTTTGTTCTAGGTGAAATAAATGCATATTTATTCAATATTTTTTAAAAATTTATTCACTATGTTGCATAATATGTTTGCTTAAAAACCCCAACATTAGACATGATAGGCTAATCAAAAAGTCTGAAAAGCTAGGTGAA
Source organism: Acridotheres tristis (assembly GCA_037013685.1). Lineage (NCBI taxonomy): Eukaryota > Metazoa > Chordata > Aves > Passeriformes > Sturnidae > Acridotheres > Acridotheres tristis. Next base: position 9,621,687 of record CM072885.1, read on the forward strand.
AATGTTCAGTTAATAAAGCATTAGCATATATGGATATATGAACACTAACACTAACTGGAAGTTGCCTACAATTTTTCTTTCCCTCATGGATCTTTTGACCTAAAATGTGACAGTTGTTTTGTGGCTTGTTAGCTTTGATAACCTTGGAGTCTTTGGTGTGGTTTTGAGTTAACTAGAGAGCTGTTTCACTGCTAACCTCTGCCAAGATGTTAGCCACAAAGCCCATATGCACAATGATTCATGCCCACAACTGAAAGACATGGATTTAAGCTGATGTCAATCACTTCTTAAAAGTGACAGGAGAATGTAATGAACTGTGCCTTTTATGTGAGGAAATCCCAAAGAAAAAAGCTTAAAAGTAGATAGCCTAAAAACATTAGTTCTACTGAATAAACATAGTGCCTGCATTTTTTTCCAGGGAAAGAAAGGTTGAATGAACTATTAAGTGGTAAAAAGATAGCCAGGGGTTAATATAGCATGGTTTCCTTTGGGATTTGCATGTTCCTTATCTGAAGTGCTGTGCTTTGTTGCAGAGAGAAAACCTGCTGTTTGAAGGGGCTTAAATGTATGAGTAATACAGCTGTTTTCCCACTAATCCGGTTATAGGCTTTGATAGCAGCAAGCAGTAGATGATAGGGGCAGCAATTCCATCCCAGCACGTCGTGATTTAGTGACTTGGTTTCAGATGTTGACACAGAGAGTGTAATTTGTTTGTGATTGTGGGTAGTGTGCAGGAGAAATGTGTTTCAAATCTGCAGAGGTGCGGAAAAGCCACACAAAGGAGAAACCTCCCTTACATCAACAGATGTGTTAAAGGTTAGGAGCTGTTGTACTTTTTAAATTCACTTAGCCTTTGTAAAAATCCAAGCTAGTATTTACTGCTTAGGAATTGGAAATTAAATGTCATGAGCACACAAGATAGAACAGAATCATATTCTGGGAAATTGAAAGCTCATCTCCTGCTCTTGTGCAATTCTCCATATTGAGTAAACTCAGAGGGAAGGTGAATTCTACATGAATTGATTTCAAAGAAAAAAGTGTGCACCCAGGCTATGAAATTATTGTTGGGGATAAAAAAAATCTGTGGATTATATACCTCTGTTCCCACTGATTTTTAAAAGCAGTTTTTCACGTAATTCTATAGTTCAGTGGTTGCAAACCTATTTACTTTGTTTCTCATACTCCTAATTTGGTAAAATCTTTACACCTTCCTAATCAAAATATTTTAATATGCTAACAGAGGGAAAAGAAAATTTTGTAAAAGTCTTTACAATATATCAAAGGGCTCCTTTCCCTTTCTGCTACATGATCCATCCTGTATTCTGCATTTCATATTGCACTTATATTATCTTAAATACAGGGAAATGTTCCTTCCTTCTGGGATCTACTTTCTTAAGTGTATTTTGAAAAATTAACTAATATGCCATGGGTGGAAACCTTAGCCTGAAGTCCTAGTGGAGGGAGGAGGATGATAGATTCTACAGCCAGGTAGCATGTCATACTATCCTTGCTAGAAATATTAGCTTTATATGAGTGTACTTCTGTTTGGTTGGCAAAAACGTGAAGAATTTTATTTAAAAATAGCTTAAACTTTGTTTCCTTTATCATTTCAATGTAATGTTTTTAGTGGACCTGAAATTAAATTGCATACTCAAATGGTAGGAAAGTTTTTTTTATTATGCTTTTGAATTTTGACCCAGAAAAGTTCAATGGTGCTTGGTTTTTCCGAACAACATCGGTACTTGAAGGGAGAAATTAAACACGATCATGGTATCAGTGGCACTGAAGTATTTCTGTTAGTGGATCTAGAGGAAATGAGAAGGACTCCTGTATGAAGGGGTTTGCCAATGTACTTTGCTTCTTACTTTCCCATTTTCCTTGTACTAAGGACAATACTAAGGAGAAAACATGAAGATGCCTGCCATCTTTTTCATTATTTGAGAAATAAAAAATAGATAGAGAATGAGGTTCCCTCTACAATATGTATGTCTGCATAAGAACTTCTCTTAGTGACTGAATCCTGAAGCATTTCAGGTAATGAATCACAGTAGCTGCAATTAAGTGTACAGGCTCCTCAGCATCATACCTGTGTGAGGCAGTAAACAAATATATGTAATTCGTTTCGTTTGGCAGGGGATGTGGTTTGGTTTTTTTTTCCCTAGTCACTGAAAAGTGATAGAAGAGCAAGTTTAGGTCTGAGTGTTGAGCTTCCTGATTCTCTTAAGAGCAATCCATCTAACTGACCTTGCAGTTTCTCTTAAATTGAATGGTTCATTTTCTAGAAAAGGGGAACAATGATAGCTGCAGATAAACACATCTTGGTTGCAATGTTCCTTAATGGAAAATCATTATCATTCCTTAATGGTAGGCCATTATCTTTCATCTTCCATATCCAAAGAGCAAGTGAATTAAATGTGTTTTGTTCATACAGGTATATTTAATAAGCACTGTAGGTGCAGGGTTAAAAAAAAATCTCAGAGAAGTTATGATCAAAATCTAGTATTAAATTTCAGGTAGAACAAGGCTATGTATCTGTGGAAATATATGTAGGGGAAATATATTTGGAGGGCATGTTTAGCAAATGTAAGAAGATGAATATTCTTCAAATAACAATGGAGAAAATTTGGAAATTACGGAAACCAAGGTATTATTAAGAAGTTGGAAAGAAATTTCATTTTAGCAGCAGGAGTTACAGTAGTATAAACAGCATAATGGAATGCTTATCTGCTTGTAGAATTATGTTTCTTTTTACCTTCTCTCCAAAAGGAAAGTCAAGAAAGGAGTCAGTGAAAATCTGTTAGAAGTCTTTCAGGTGGGGCTGGAGTTGAGAGGGTAGGGAGGACTTTTTTGAAATGAGATTGAGTTCAGTGAGAACCTCATAGTCAGGAAAGAAAGTTACAGAGTTTGTTGTCAAGAAAAAGTGAGGGACCACTAGGAGCTGAGCTTCTTGCAATCTTCATCCAGCACGATGAACTAGAAATGCTTGTACAGCTTCAGTGACATGGCTAGAGGGAAGTTTTCATCTAAATAGTTTATGGATTGATGGTTCACTTTCCCTCCTGGAAGGCAAGTTATAAGTGCTTGAACTCAGATTTTGATTGTATGACTCATTTGTTGTGGCTGAATACTGTTACATATTTTTGGAACATAACAGTAACATAAAAAAGATTGGCTCAGATTTTACAAAATATTGTAAGTGTCTTCTCTGAGGACTGAAATTTTTTTTACAGGTGACTGCTTGGGTCTAGAAAGATTCTTCTCACACACCTGAGTGCATCATCTGAGAAGCTGGGTTTGAGACATGCTCTCAAACTCACAGAATTTGAGCTTTTTTTTTGGTTGCTTTGGGGTATAGCAATAAATAGTCTAATGACTGATGTCATCATAGATGAGAAGTGCTGTTGCTGGGGTAACTCTTGTATCCATAGGTTCTCAAACCTGTCAGGTAAAAACATTGCAAGAAGCTCTAGTTGAAGCCAAATAAGTTTGAATGGCATATAACTAGTTAAAATTCCTTTAAAAAATCCAAGGAAAAATTATTGTTGACATTAGATCAATATTTAATGCCTTCTGGAAGATGCACTTTAAGCAAGCATCCACCACTAAATGTATTTGTTGCAGTTTATTGCAGAAGTAGCAAAGATAATTTTAATGGCCAGTGATAGGTGGGTGGAGAGACAGTATGCAAGAGGTCAGATTGGAGTGTCTCATTGCCTCTTCTTGCCTTAAATCAAGAATATGTAAGGAGGTTGGTTGGTTGGGTTTTTTTTTTTTTTTGTTTGGTTTGGTTTTTCTGCTTTTGTTTTGTTTATTTGTTTGTTTTTGTTTTTGTTTGTTTTTTTGTTGTTGTTGTTTTTCCTGTCAACTTAAATGTTTGTCCCAGGTAGTTGTTCATCATCCACCTTAGTTATTAATGGACTGGAAAGTACTTCATGACCCTTGTGTGATACAAATATTCAAAACAGTAAATATTGTGAAGCTTTAATCTTTGCAAGCAGGGAATATGTACCAGTAGTTTTTTCTGCATTATTAACAGCTTTTTTCATATCTATCTAGTGAAAGACATGTTCAGTAGTTAAGCTTTCTCTTATCCTTAGTGTAAGTAAAAATTTCTTGTTAACTTCATTTTAACAAGCCCTACAATATTGTCTTTGCAATAAGACCCAATGGCAAATACTTACATAAAGTAGACATATACAGAATAGTCTATGACAGAGAGCTGAAAATTAAGTGTTACTTTTCCATCCCAGTAATAATTTTCCTTGTGGTGCTTGCTTACATTTCTTCTGGAATTTCTGGCTTAAAATAATAATGTCAGTGTGTAAAAACCAATATAATATAAAAATCATGTCAATTCTTCTCTCTGAGAATTGCAGCTCAGACAAGGACCATCTCCAGAAGCCATGTTGCCACATTCACCTCAAAACTGTGCACAAGCTACTAAGCCTTTGTAGCACTACAGCCAGACAGATCCCACACAGAAGCTACTCATGTTTTTATTCAAAGACCATCTGGACATACCTGATATGTTGCTACAGGATTTAGAAAGAAAGAATGTGTTTCAGCAGTGTTTTCTTAATTTTTTTATTTAACCGGAGCCTTGCATGGCTACAAATAATCTTGACAAACCTTATTTTTCATTTAGAATTACAAATTAATAAACAAGCCATCTGAACGCTGGAATTTATTTTGTTTATGCATGTATTATTTTACCTGCTAGGGGAAAGCATATCATGCCAGATTCAACACCCCAAGACAGCTGAGGCTGCTGCAGCTCTGTGCCATATAGCCTGCCAAATATTGTCCCAACTGGCACAACATACATGGAGCACGTGTATATACACATAGACACGTAGTATATATATTTACAAACACACACACTCATATATATAAATCAGGCCATCCACACAGCACAAACAAATGCAGAGCATTCATGTGAACACACGTACAGGTTTATCTATGAGAGACCTCTGGGACCAGCACCTCTGTTTTGTACAACTTCTTCATCGCCAAATCAATGAAATCCATCTCCTTACTCTTATATGTGGGTTCTTCTCTTAAATATTCCTGTGCAAAACTGAAAAGCACTTTACAGTCCTTAACTGAAACTTTAGCTTGCTGTGGAACAAAAATGTTCAAAATCTGCGTAAAATAGAAGAAAAGACATGGAAAGATTTGGAAAAAGAATAGTGAAGATCTGTTTCATTTTGTATCTGTCACGAAGCGTTAATTCTGGGGAAGAGAGTGCTTGAGTGCATGAAGAGCCAAAGGGAATGGAAATTAGAAGCTCAAATTCTACATTAGGATGTCAGGAGCAGGAATGTTGCTGTAAACTGTACAGTTATTACTGTACAATATAGCTGACAGCTCCAGATAACTAGAAAAGTCACCTCCATTCCTACTTTGAGAGATTGCTTTGGGCATCAATACACATTTTTATTGTCTCCTCTTTTAGCTGTCAAATGTCAGGGAGTCAGACTTCTGACAACACATGGCATGGGAGTCTGTGATTTCCAGAATAAATCTCAGGTCTCTAGTATATTAGTAGTATGTAAAAAGAGTAGTTTAAAAAAGTAGTATATAAAAAGTTGAATTTAAAATTCATGGTTTAGTGGTATATAAAATGATTTGATAGCTCTACCTCATGGTTCCACTGGCTAATAAATCTGTTGGCTTTTTCCAGTTTCTTAATTTTCAGCAAACCACAAATCTTACTAAAGAGGTCCCTGCTTTGTCAGACATATATCATTGATCTTGGGATGTTTTATGGCATGTCAGATGCTGGACCAAACATGCATTGCTGAGTCAGATTTCCAACTAGGAGACTATAATCAGGAAGTGTTGTGACAGTATTATTAAAATTTGTATGGGAGAATGGTTTCTTGAACAATAAACTCATTCCTTACCAGTTCAGAAGAGGCTGGGTTGGGCTGGCTTTAATGATTGTTCTGGAGAAAGATGACTCCCCATGTTAGTGAAGAAATAAGAAAATGCAGGCTATCCTGAAGTTCTGAGATGAGGTGGAGGCTATTTATTCTGTGATCCCCCTTTTAAAAATATAATTTCTATAATAGTCATCCAGTAATAATTACGTGTGGCAGTGTCTTAGTTTGGAGTGAATCTAAAGGATCTCCTAACTTAGGCAAAATATGAATGAAATACTCATCGAGTTCTCAAGCCTCACACTTTCAAGACTCACACTTTTCCCTCCTGTCTCACTTCCTACCTTAGCAGCAGCATCTCCCATGTCAGCACTGTGCTGCTGCAGCCTCCTCACTGCTCTGGAACTCCAGGCCCCTTCCCAGCCAGGCACAGTGCTCTGCCCTAAAAGGGGGACAGACACATTGGAGTCAAGATGTGAGAATGCAGAGGTGCTACTGCAGCCCCCTGCTGTCCCTCTGCCATGTGAGCTGTGATGCTAAAATGTCTGTCTGTCTTGTAACTTCGTGCACCAATTAAAATTTCATCTTCATACCCTAAACAGCAGCCTCACAAATCAAGAGAATCTGTAGGTAACAATTTAATACTTAAAACTTCATCTCTGATGCCCAGTGAGGGGACATGAAGAATGTCAGGGGAGCTCAGTGTGGACATTAGGAAAAGGTTCTTCACTGAGAGTGGTCTGGCACTGGAACAGGCTCCTCTGGGAATTGGTCATTACTCTAAGCCTGTCAGAGTTCAAGGAGTGTCTAGATAATACTCTTAGTCCTGTGGTTTAGTTTTTGGTAGTCCTGCATGGAGCAGGGAGTTAGACTTGATGATCCTTATGGATCCCTTCCAACTTGATATATTCTCATGATTCATCTTTTTGGCAAGGGTGCTTCATGTTTTAAACAACTTGAATTTGACTGAATAAAGATTCACCCTGTCAAGTGATAACAAGAAAACTCTACGAAATAATTTTCTAGGAAGTTTCTTCCTGTTACAGCTCTCTTCCCCAGTGCATGTGGGGAGCAGTGCCATGGAGGGCAGGCTGCAGGGCTGCAGGGCTGCAGCAGTGCTGTAGTTCAGATCAGGCAGCTTTCCCAGGGAGATGCTGAAGTTTACAGTTCTGAATTTTTTCAGTAGAAGTCAGAAACACATGATTTTAAGTAAATAATACATACTAACAGCCGCAGCAGCATAAAAAGACCATAAATTTAATCTTGCTAAGCAAATTCATCTTTCAGCCTACGTTGATGTTCTGTGTTGTAATTCTGAGATTGACAGTGCAGCATCATAAATTATGGTCTGAACATTAATCCTGGGGTACTTAGTGGAAACTTTGCATTGATTTATGTGCAGATAATAATATTGGTTATAAAGGTTAACAAAGCTAACTGAGGGCAGACTTTGGCCTTGTATTTGGCCTTTTCTCTCATATTTCTCTTATATTATTGTGCAATATTTTTTCATCAGCTATTTATTGAGGTACCAGTTTTATTGTTGTTGAATTCTGCTGATTGTGGTGTCTGATGGACATATATGTACATTTAACAGTGAAAAGAAATGTGATACATTTTAAATCTCAGGAAATGCCAATAGTGAAAATTGGTACATGAGCCTAATTTCATTTCATTGATACTTGAAATACAATTTAAGAAATGCAGGTATTCTCCATCTCAGTACTTGAATAAGTTTCTTATATTTTCTCTATCATGTATCTGTAGGATTGCCCTGAAGACTATCTGTACATAAGTCATAGAATAAGAGAAAGAAGTTAGTCTATAGCGAGATATGGTGAACTTTGATATCACATATTATTTTCTCTCACATCAAATTACAGACCTTTATTGCTTGAACTGCCTCAGATTTTCTGTGTACTGAGAATTTACATGGGAATAAAACTTCGCAAATTGCCTTCATACTATTCTCTAAATGGGTTCTGATAAATATTTATAATATCTTCTCACTGCTCAAATACAGATTCTAACTGGCCTTATTCAAGATTCAGTTATTCTTGGGATTAACCCTGAAATCCTATTACCAAGCCTAAAGCAGCAGTGGGGGGAAAAAAATTACAAAGCCGGATTTAGCTACAAAATGAAAGCCTGGTGAAATCAGATCTATTTCACTACTGCTCATTTAATACATATAGATACAACTGGGTCACCAAGCTGATTTAGCCACGAGGAAAAAGTAGCATAGCAACAAACCTCAGCAGATTGAAAGTCAGCAGCAGTAGTGTCTGAGTAAGTCTTTAGCAAACTCACTGTATTTTCCTCAACTTTCAGTTGTCCTGGAATGATGTTATTGATTTATTAAGCTATTGGGATTTTAGTATTTTAAATGTGTAGGCTTTATCTCTATAGCAAGTTTGAGTGTAGACATTACTGCCTGGTTCAAGTTTATATGATTTTTTTATAAAAGATAAACATTTATGAATGTTTAGAAATGCACAGCTTTCATGCAATTTAAGTAAGGTTCTCATTTCATGTCCGAAATTTTGGAAAGGGAGTTTTTCCTATGATTTTGTTGGGGTTTTGTTTTGTTTTGTTTTTTGTTTTGTTTTGGTTTTGTTTGGAGTTTTTTTATTATTAACTTCGAAATACAATTCCAGAAGATTCTGATCAAACATATGTTGAATCAATAGATGTCAGTAAACAAACAGACAGGAGAAGGAGGCAGTAGGTAAGGATGATTGGGAAAATCTGAAGTTTTACAAAGACCTGGTCCTACATACTTTATGTTATCACTTCTACAGATTTTGGAGGGACAGAAGGACATTTAGGAAATAGGCTGGTATGCAGCTTTTCCATAATTTTCAATTCCTAGAGTCGGGACTTCTTGTGTTCAAGATGTGGAAATTTTGCTTTAAAGAGGAAGTTTGGATTTTAATATTTTTGTTTTTTCAGTCATTTAGAACACGAATATATTTTATTGGTTTAGTTGAAATGAGAATTTTATGCTAATCACAGAAAGTACCGATGTCCTCCAACAGAAATGTAAAATACCGCATTTCATGGTACTTTTAAGACCAGTTCAACTTTTTTGTTTTAGTGCCACCTAGTGACTAAAACGTGAAAGACTTTTTTTTTTAAGTTTTTAATTTATTGGCGTTTGGTTTTGCATTTTGCAGTATTGAGATGCTGTACAGAAGATTTTGTCCTTTTTAAACTGAATCACGGATTTCATGCTGAATTCCTGTATTTCTTCTTGTAAGGATTTCTGTTAAGTAATTGCTTTGCTTTTGGAGAAGTGTGGCTTTCCTTAGTGGATTAATGTTTTGTCTGAAAGGCATCAGTAAATATTGACTGAAGTTTGCTTTCTTGAGCATGTCAAACAATTAAGCAAATAACTGTACATATTTATATTTATGCATACATATCTAGATACAGATAGATCAATTTGTATCTCAGATACAGCAGAAAAAAAAATTTGTTGAGTGTCAGAAACAGTAATAAGTACTTTCTGGTAAAAATAAAATAATGCCCCAAGATGATATTCTTTATTTCTTAATTAAATTTAATTTTTTAAAACATTTCTTTTTTGATGCTCTTTTCAAATCCAACTTGTTTTGCTAACATTACGTAAATCTGAATTCTTAGTGTAATGAAGGGAATGTTCTGTGTTTCCTTTCACGGAAGAAGCAGAATCAATTGAAATGTTTTATTTGTATTTAAATAACCTCCTACACTTGCCAACATGAATGATTGACATTGGATTTTGGATTTATATCCCTTGAATTTATATCACTTATATATCTCCTTGGGAGATGGAGATCTATTTAAAATTATAGACAGGGATGGATGGGTATACAGAAGAGAATTTGAAACATTCATCTATTCCTACATTGCCTGTGAAATCAAGGATTTTTCTCTTACAGTGATGTAGTCTTCAGAATAAATGGCATTAGCTGTATATGCATTTTGAAGAAGTTTAAGGGATAAAATGTTTATGAGAATCCATGCTTTAAAAATTTGTACCCTGTTTGACTGTGTGGTTTAAATGGCTTATAGCAAAATAACTAATATCAAGTTAAAAGGTAAATTTGAGGACTTGGAATTATTTGCACAAAGGGAAGGGAAAAAGTATATTCTTGTAGTGGGAAATTAAGATTAAAGCCGTGCCTTTGCCTTGGATTTACTTTTTTATTTCCTGTTTCACTTTTCTCACCAATGAAATGAGAAAACTTCTGAGTTATTTCAGAAGGAGTCCAAGATACTGAGTAATATTTGAAAATGACTGTGATGTTAAAGTGTGGATAGCCCTGGGAGTTATATGCTCTATGTAACTTCCTGAGGTTTGTCACCTGGAGAGAGGTTGGTTGGTATGTGCAAAAGCAAGATTTATAAAAGGAGTTCCCAATAGACAGGGCAGTTTGTATCTGCTAAGCAGGTAATGTATTAAAAAGAATGCAGTTTTGGAAAAGAATCCCACTACATATTATAAATGGTTTGGTTTGGTTTTGGTTTTCTCCTAATCTATTTTGTTTCTTATTTTCGTTTTTTCCAGGTTGCTTGATAGCTTTGATTTTCAGTCCCTGTATATCCCAATTTTAAATTCTGGTACTTACTTTCTTCATTTCAGATGGTTTTTTTTGGGGGGGAGGGGGCTTCACCCCCCTTCTTTTGCCTTGTACTTCCCTCTTAAAGAAAACACCTCTCTGTAGGGTCTTGTTATTCATTTTTTGATCTGCATATCCACAAAGTGCTTAGCGTGGGACCAGATATAGGAAAAAAAACCCAATATTTCTGTTTCACTTCCCTTGAATTCCCTAACAGCCTCATGTTATGGTAGCAGTTTTAGTAATTCTCTTAGAATGATTTCGAGGTTGAGACTGTGGAAAAGAGGAGGCTTTTAGCAATGCATAACTAACTATTGGGGAAGAAGAAGAGATTTTAAGAATGAAAGCCTCCTATTTTCCCTAAGTTCAGCTCCTGGGGCACTGTGGATTGCAGAGGTTCATGTGCCTGGAAGAGCCCACAGCTCAGTGGAACTACCCAAGGGAGGGGAAAGATCTCGAGCATTTAAATCTTTTGCTGCAGTTCTGTATAATTTCTCACTGTTTTGTTCATTTGGTTTTCACAAATTGATCCTTTCCTGATTCAGAAGATAAAGTCTTTGTAAGACTGTCAGGTTAGTATTTCTGTTTCAGACCTTCTCCAGAATGCCAAAGGCCATGCAGCATTAGGCTCAAGGCCCTTCATTTGGACTTTCCTGTTAAGCTGAATTGGTTTTCTTACCTTTCAGGTTATTGAGTTGCCCCATATATGGCCCAGGATTGTACTGGTGGGCTGAGGTCAGTGAGACCAAGTTCTCCTGAGACTTTTTGTGCCCCAATAGATGGCTTAAGTTATTCCTGCCCAAAGCTGTGAGGAGAAGGTCTTAATGTCCTCAGAACAGAGGATTGTTCTGGGACATCCCAAAGGTGCAGACTGCGAAAGGCTGTAAATAAATGGGGTAGTGAGAAATAATCCAGTGGAAACTGCCTCTAGATCCTATACCTTGCAGGGATAATTACAAGACAGATTTAATTATATTAATACTTCATGATACTTTAAAATAAAAAGCTGAAGGTTATCCTGTTTTCCATTATTTACAACTGTTTTGCTGCAAGCTTCTCTTATTTTAGCTTAGATAAGAAATAAGCTTTTCATACACTTGAAAAAAATAGAAGCTGTCATTGGTGGTGACAGACTCTATAGGGTGGCTTTATATTTTAACAATTGAATGGTTTGCCTCTAAATGTCATATATTGTTTTGTAAGTGAATCACTGAGCCCATGGCATCATAAAAAAATCCATTTATTTCCTTTTTACCAACAGCACTTTTGTTGCATATGTTTATATTTACTGCAATAATTAGGGGAAATGCCAGGCTGATAAATACCCAACTGACATATTTCACATAGCTACACTGAAAGTTTGTTCAATGAAGTATGGGTTGTAATTACCTTAATTTTAAACCTTTGATAGGATTTCATTTTGTAAGAACATGGACTTTCTGAAATGGCAATTGGTTATGAAAGCTTACATTTTCTTTCTTCAGTTAAATACTAAGTGGTTGTGTTTTCAAGAAATCTTATGAATTGAAATAAGCATTATTATGTTACTTAGGGATCAGACAATGTGACCAGTAATCAGTAAAGGCTTACAGCAGCTATTTTGGCTTGTAAATTAAGATGTGTATTTTTTTACACATTTTAATGTGTAAAAAATTATAGTGCCAGTGTTACTATTACGTTTCAGATAAGCATAACTAAAACCTGCCTCAGTTTGGCTAACTCTTTAAGTTTTGAATGGTCCTGGTGTTTGTCACATATGGAAAGTCAGTTTTAAGGATGAGCTGGTGGCTTTCACAGCTGAAATCCTTCCATTATTTCAGTACTGTACAGGAGTTCAGATTAATTAAATTCACCCCTGAATTTTCTTTCCCCCTTTGAGCATTTTCATCAGTCAGATTTGAGCCTTGCCTTCATCTCCTAGCAAACAAGGAAATGTTCATTGTGGGGGATTGCTGTTCCATCTACTGATTCTGTCATCTAATCAAAAACTCTGCTCATCTGCTTTTCTGACTGGCATTAACATTAATGTTGACTGATGTCTCTGCAAACAGCTGGCTCATATATTTGCTTAATTAAATTACAGCATTTGCAGACTTTGGTTGATGTAACTCTCCATGCTGCAAATGTGTCATTTCTCTCCTTCATTTTACATCAGCATTTGTGCATCTACAGATGCAGATGCTTGGGCTTGACCCTTTGTTCACTTTACAGCATGTGTGAATACAGTGCAATACAGTTTAATGTACACCTGTAGTATGGCACAGTTTCCTTGTCAGCTGCCTGCACAATTTGAACCAGTATTCCTGAAAATATTTTTGAAATAATTTCTGTAGCCATAATTACCAATCCATGTGCTGGACATCTGACCTTCTTAAAAATAATTTTCAGGACTGCTAGCAAGCAACTTAGATTGGCAGAAATTTTCTCTTGTCACTAAATTTTCACTTGAATGTATAAACTGCTGATTGCTATAGCCAAGACAAGGCATGCACAGGCTATAGGGCTGAACTAAGAATTTATTTTATATTAGGTCATTAAATAATTTCTATATAATATCACTGGTGAAGCAAAGGAGTATTTTCATTTTATTTTTTTCAGATAAAATTGGCTTTTGTAGGGCAGAGCTGCCTACAAGGTATTTTATTTTCTACCTTCCAAGTACAATTTCTGTACTTTTACCCCAACTCACAGTTTGAATTGGTTTTCAGACCTTGTCTTTATAAAATTACTTTATGTCTGTAATTTTCCTATCATGGCTATAAATTAGGTTGAGGCAAACTGAAATAATTCCACAGCACAATAACTGTTTTAACTCCCACATGGTTTATGCATCCAATAATCTTTAGGTGATTTACTGGTTACTTCTGTAAGAAACTTTTATTGGAAGCATCATTGAGTGTGTCAGTTGTGTGATCATGTCATGGTTTTGCTTAAGCAGCAAAACATCCCAAAAATATTCTTTTTTGGGAAACATGGAATACACTAAGAATATACTGTGTAACCCCCTAATAATATGAATTTAAATACTAGGCATTATTAAAAATGGTTTAATATTAATCCCTTCATCCTTTTAAGTTTGGTTTGCGATAAGTGTCCTCCAGTTACAGGTTGGTATGTGCTGCTGAAAGAAATTCTGTCCCTATACTTTGTGCCTGGTACTTAGTGATTTATTTTAGGCATGTAAGTAGTTGAGCATTTATTGAAACCTGTGACCTTATTTACCTTTTAATCTACAGAGCACTATTGAACTAGTTAGCAGTAGTGAGACGTAAGCCAAAGGGGTTTGATTTTTTAAGTCATTTTAAGGCTTTGCTCCATGTTGACAGCATAAAATTACATTTATGTTTACTTTCATTGAACATCCAAAATCAGGAGGAGGCATAATAATCTGCTTTCAGCTGAAATGTAAACAGTGAGGTCTGTATTTTAGTATACGTGAATATATACGTTTATACAGAGACAAATTTAAAAGCAATCTTAAACTGTTTTCCACTTGTGCAGAAAACATTTTGCATTTTAGAAAAATTCTGGTTTTGGTTTTACATAATGTCAGAATATCATCTAGCTGACTTTTCAGGGAGTAGTTTTTATGGATATGTGAGTAAGACAGCAGAAGTATGTGAGTTCTCAAGACACAAATTTCTATTGCTATCATCAGTATTCTCATATTTGCAGTTAAACTCTCCTGTGCTTCCAAGAGTGTATTGTGTTTTCCATAATTTATATATACCAGTTGAATCTGCTCTGCAAGTTACATTGTAAACCACCAAACTAATTCATGAAATATGGAAGTCACCTGATAACTCAGCCAATATTTTTCAGGGGTTTAAAGAAAGTAAAATATATTTTTATCTATTTTTCTTTTATTTCCTCAACTCTTCATTTCTGGGTTTTCTTTCTTTATTTCTTTATGAATACTTGAAGCAAAATTTGTGGGAATTTTTCCACTATGGTAGATTTTTGGGGTTACCACAGAGTGAAGCATCAAATACCTGTTTTTTAAAATATATGGTCTCATTTTGGAATCTCCAGTCACTACTGGTTGTTCTCAGCATAGTGGAAATTAAAATCTAGGTTTGACATTCTTTATCTCACAAAGAGCCAGAAAACTTAAAGCTTTAATTCTACAGTACACAGAAAAGAAAATTAACTGGTTTTAATACTATTTCTATTTATTTTGCAGTTTAATAATAATGCTCAGAATGTCAGTTGCTTTAATCATCTTGTCCAAGCCAATGTGAGGAACAAGAAGAAACTGAAAGAAGCTGTCTATAAAATCTCTGCTAAAGGAATTACAGATTACAAAAAAGGCTTTAGCTATGCTTTTGAACAGCTACTAAATGTAAGTATTTAAATTAGATCTCTCTGCTGTCAAGTGAAGCGGGAGAACTGGGATGTTCAGCAGGCCACTGCATGCTCCTTCATTGTGTAACTAAGTGATAGAAGTGCAAACCTATATTTAGCAAGTAATATTATCCCAACAATGTTTTTTTCATTTCAGGTTCCCCAGCACGTTGCTAAGACTTTGGAATTAATTTGGTTTTTAATCTGTTGTACTGTTTTACTTCATTCATTCAGCTGTTTTTTCATTTAACATGTGATTCACAGTTGACACATACTTGTGGTAGTGGTTGACTTGCAGTTAATTTTAAAATGCAAAGATCTGTGTTACTGTGCTATTATTTAAATTGTTGCCACATCATCTCCTAGCAATGCTTACTTAACCTACAATTTCACACTTATTAGGAGTCATAAATACTTTACTATGGTTTGAGCAAGACAGAGGCGAGGAAATGAGTTAGTTAATAGAGGAATACTAGGCACCTGATGATGCCTGAAGGGTAGTATTCACTCACTGAGACTATTCTAATTCCTTTCTTTCTCATGTAAAAAAAATAATAACTTTCTCAGTAATTAAATGCATTGTTTCCGTGTTTTAAATACATTGTGCTTTCTTGTTTTCACCCAGATACTAGTTTTTTAAACAGCAATGTTTCCCATTTATAGCAATTTTTGGGGGTTTGTCTGTAAATTTTAAATGGTTCATGTAGTTGTTTAAAAAATAGTTCTCACCTGCCTGAAGTAGTCATATCTTAAACCTTAGTGTAAATAAAGCTGTATCACTTTACAGCAGGTAAGGTATAGCTTAAGAAGTAAGAAATATATACTTATCCTTACTGGTTTTGGTTGTGTTTTGGTTTGGTTTGGGTTTTTTTGTTTGTTTTGGGTTTTTTGGTTTTGTTCGTTTGGGTTTTTTCTGAAATTCAGAACACTTCCCTGAAATTGTATATGCAGTTTAAGGCTAGATCTGATGTAAAAAATCATAACCTCGTTAAATTTTGATAGAGGAAAGGAAAATGCAATGTTTTCATGGGAATTTTCTCAGTATACTACTACTCAGATTAGCAGAGGAGTGTGGTGGGGAAATGAGTAGGTGTCCTCTGCTGATGGTTATATAAAACCACAAACAATATTTTGAAATCTGTTGGACATTTTGGACCAGGCTGGGTGGCATTTTCTCCTTTTCTGCACCTGGTGACATCTTACGCAGAGGGAACCAGAAAGACAAGAAATTTTGCCAAATATGTTCCTCATAACATTGGTATTGGCTTACAGTTCTGGATTACATCTGGTGCAGCACCAGGTACACACTTTGTGTACAGGCAGCATTAAGAAAAGCTGAACACAGCAGAAGCCTCAAACTGGACTTTTTTGCAGGACTAAAGTATTACTTAAAAAATAATTGGAGATCAGTGTTAAAGTGGGATTGTCTGTTTTGTAGCTAGAGGCAGAAGTGTGATCTCTGCAAGACTAGAAGTTATGGCTGGAGATTATGGACTGCACAAGGTTCTATATATATATGTTCATTCTCTCCAAATATTGGCAAATCCATTTAGCAGGAAGAGTAAAGGGCTGGTGATGGGTTTAGCCCAAGACTCTGGTGAAAAGACAATATAATATGGTGGTATAATACAGGCTTAAATGAATAATAAAAAGTAGGCTTTGGGATAGTTTCCAGCTGTATATTTATGAATTCAAATAGTCCAATTGTTTTAAGGTCCATATAAATGCAGTATTGCTCAAATTTTCAAAATAATTTTGTGGGTACAGTTTATGGATGACAATTATTTCAAACCATTTCCAGTATACCAAAGTAATGTTTGGTGCCATGAAAAAATTACTGTCTGATTTGTTCGTGAATGGAAAGAGTCACTTAAGTTTTCCAACATACTAATTCATGTGATTAGCAATAATCTGGGTTTTATATTTTTAATTCAGCATTTCCCCCTTATTTATTGTTACATTAACTTGCTATTTTTTTGAAAATCATATTACTTCAGCTTCAGCAGTTCAGGAGGGTTTTTGTCCTTCATACTATAATATCTATGGTTTCTTAAAGAAAATATAGTGAAAAATGCATTCCTAAAGTGTCATGTCACAAGATCTAATTGTAACCTGCCACTTAAAGAATTAATTTTAAAGATGTGTAACTTGTATAAAACAAAATCAATTTTACACGCAGTGTAAAATGGATCATGTCTTGCTTGCCTGTTTGAAAGAAAAAGAAAAGATATGTATCAAATAGATGAGAGAGTTAAAAATTAATACATATCCCAATTCCACTTGTATTCTTTTGTGATTTAAGGTAAGAAGCTGTTTCTTGTCCTGGGGAAGCTCCTGTATAGACAGCACCTTCCCACTGAGCTGGGGCCCATTGGACTGCTAAGGCAAACTGTTCAGAAAAATGATGAAATTACATCAACTTTTCACAATCTCTTATGGATTCACTCCCTGGGCCAGTATCTCTCCATTTATGACCAAAGGAGTGGTGGGGAGACAAAGATGTGTTTTAAATTCCTTAAAGATCATCTGGTTCCAACACCCCTGCCCTGGGCAGGGGCACCTTTCACTAGACCAGGGTGCTCAGAACTCAATCCGGCCTGGCCTTGTACAGTTCCAGGGATGGGGTAATATCATATGATTTGAGTTTATTCATGTTCAGGTTTCCAATAATGTTTGGAGGCTAAAATCTTGGCTTCTTTTGTCACATGACTTTGGTGTCTAAACAATGTAGTGTAAATAAATGTCATTCTGTAAGTATGAGGAGATAAAACTGTTTTTTTTTCTGATACTGTGTAAGCATATGCTAAGTAAGCCACAGAAAACTCCTGTCTTAGTAAAAGCAAAGCCTTGCTCAAGGTCTCATTTTCCATAGTAGTGTTTCTTTCAAAATCCTCAGAAAAGTTCCATAATATGAGAGAATTTTGGTCCCCTTCCTTGTCCCTCTAATCTTATTTTGGTCTATATATTAAATCACTGTATATGTAGGTGAATTTTTTTTATTTATGAGGCATCCAACCCTACTTTATTACTTTTTTAATATCGAGAGAATTGCAGCCCAAAGCAGTATCTTGCAAGTGATATTTCACAAGCGAAAAATGGTCATAAATAATTTAATTCCAACTGAAACACAGTTTGCTGATGAGGTTGGAGAGAAGGTATTGATTTCAGGCAGGTTTTATATGTTGTTACATGTAAGGGAATCTTCAGGCTTAAATCTTCAGGCTTGATTTCTTTTTTTTTTCTTTTTTTCCTTTTTTTTCCCCAAATTATTAAATTTGAAATTAGTAATGGTAAGAAAACAATTAATTCTTCTCCGAATATTGAACAAGAATTATACCAGTGAGTAGAATGAAAAGTGTCAGAGGGGAGTGGCTCATCACACCTGACCAGGCTGGGGACAGTGACTCTGAGTAAAGAGGGGGCAACTGGGGGCTTTGTAAGGACAGTTGTCCTATTTATTTTCCTGACTCTAGAGTAAATTCATACAGCAAAATTCAAACTTGTGGAAGGAGAAGTTGAATTTTTTTCACTGGATCTCTAAGGGGTTTACTCTGTCACATCCAAGTACTCAGAAGTACCAAGGTGTGTCTGGCTGGGACCATTTGTATACAACACAAAAGGCAAAAAAATGGCTGCAAAAGTGATAAGCAATTTGCTTAGACTAAATTCTTCACTTTTAGAAAATACAAGAAGAGGAGCCAAAATTCATGCTCACTTCTATTGATCTAGATGTGAAACAATGTTTTTATTTCTCTGCAAAACACACTGCATTTTTCTCAGGGGCTTTACTAGTTTCTTTGATGAATTAGGAGTCAGAAGGGCTTCTTAATTCTGTTTCAGGCTTGCTCTCCAAAAATAATGGAACATGCTCCATTTTTCAGCTCTGAGATGCAACATAATTGGAAAAGTAGGTGATGGAGAGATTTTAATAATCTAGGTGGCCATATCTTGGCTACACTATATTAGGTAAACCTTATTCTAAAATACTTATCTAAAGATAAGCTATTCGCTTGAGAGTATTACTAATTTAAAAACAACATGAAAGAATTAAAGATTTGGAAAATGAAGCTCATTTTGAGGAAAAATGACAAAAATATTTCAAAGCCTCTTAAGTGGCTGTCCTAAAGGATGCTTAAATTAACAGAGTTTTTATTCAAGCAGCCAGGGAGCTGGAAAGTTTTTGTGAGTAGGAGTCCAACAGAAAAAAAAGCATATTCAGTAATTCATTACAGGTCCATTGTTCCCCAATTTCCACAGGAAAGTAATGATAAGGGGGAAAAATGCAGGAATGAGAAAAGAGAGGAGTAAAAATATTCAGAGATCGTCACTGTGCAAGTCTCATGCAGGACGTCTGTGTAGGACCCCACAGTGGGGTTGGTGTGATGAGTATGAGCTAAAGAGCTCCTCTCGTGTTTGTGGAGGTGAAAGGAGCTACCAAATCCCTATTCCACCCTGCTGGGCCAGATCTGAAGTGACTCATAGTTAAGTATCATGGAACAGAAAAGAAGGTTTGGTTTATTTTATTTTATTTTTCTTTCAGAAGGGAGTATTGAATGAAATCCTAAAACATTTTTTATGTTTTGACGTTACCATGTTAAAGTAGTAAGTGTAGCTATAAAAGCCACCAGATATAACAGCTGTTTTTCCTTATAGTCTGAAATGTAAAAACTCTTTTGTTTGTATCTCCTACAGCACAGTGTCTCCAGAGCTAACTGCAATAAGATTATTATGCTGTTTACAGATGGTGGTGAAGAAAGAGCACAAGAAATTTTCCACAAATATAATGAAGACAAAAAAGTGAGTTATATATGAAAGATTTTACTGTATGAAATACAACAACATAAGAGAAACATTTAAATATGGAAGTGAAAAAGAATTTGGTGTATGCATAAAGTATTTAAAAAAAAACCCTTGTTAGTATTGATCTTTGGAACACTTAAAGCTTTTTCAGTCTATAATATTTATTTGAAAAATCATGAAATATATTTACTGTCTTACACTTTGTGACTCATTTGTCTCACGTGATGCAGAAGTATACTGTAAGCCATAAAGAACTCAACTTTCTATTCACACTTTTCTTGCATTAGTGTAACTCCTAAATTATCCAGCAGAAACAGGTAGTTAAATGATAGGATATATATATATGTATCTCTATCTCCTCACTGCAAATATCTTCTATCTGCTTTTATTGTTTGCCAGGCAAAGGCAAAAAGAGAACTCAAGGTTAGAAACTGAATTTTAATAGATTTGGGCTGGAACAAACCCACATTTTTCCCAGTGAGGATAATTATACCTTTGAATATCTTAGCAAGAAATGGGATGGCTTTCTGCTGATGAAATTTGATCTGTGGTTCAACCAGAATTATGGGTTTGACATGAGAATCCCTGAATGAGTTCTGTTGTTTGGATTAAATTGGATTATTAGCTGTGCTGGTTTTTGGTTTAATTTCCGAATCTAATCAAATTTCTCGTCTGGCTTTTGCATATAAAGATTTAAAAATGCAGGACTGTGCACATGAAATATAGCAGCTTTTAAAATTATTTCCTGATAAATTTCAGTGAAAACTATTATTTATTATTATTAGAACATTAATCACATTCTAAATAGAAATGGAATATGAGCTGGATTCACACTACAACTAAGCATTTATCTTTTCTAATGCCTGAGGATGTGCCTACATCTGTGGGGTTTTGGGAGTTGTTTTTTGTTTTGTTTTCTATAAAGCAGCTAAAAAGTTAGAATATGACTCATGAAGGAACTTCAGCAGTTGCCATGGACCTATATGCATGAAGCAGTTGAAGTATTTTGTTGGAAATCCTCATTTGTTTGAATTAATCCTTTCAAAAGTAGAGATGGAAATGCAGTGCTCAGTTTGTATCTTGACCAGTGATTCAATCACTGACCTTGAATAATTATTTTGTGGCTGCCTTGCAGTACTGCTTCACATAGAATGATGTGGTGGGGTTTAGTTAATGTTGGTGTCTGAGTTGAAAGTACTTTTTAAACTGGCAATTAGGAGAGGGAATGGAAGTCCTAGCCCTGTGTGACACATGTGGCTGTACTCTGAAAATCTATGCAGAGATTCCTCTTCAAATTTGGATGTGGTAGCTTTTATCACATTACAACTGCCATCAGCTATAGGAAATACATCCATAAAGGGAAGGTGTATGATTAATTTCTTACTATTTTTTACATTTAATTTGCTGTGTTAGGAGGAAAGTGTAGTAAAATATTCAGTCCAAACAACAAAACAGATTTGGAGATTTGTGATCTTAATCACATTATGATGGTTGATTATTCTGTTAAGTATATTAAATGAAATATAGGATTTACTAATTTTAAATGGTTATTATACTGCATCATTTAATGCTGTAAATTTCACTGCTAAGGGTTTTATGTATACTGTTGTATATAAAATACTATACACAGTCACTTTCTTGTTACCTCCTGTGAAGGAAGGTTTGGAGGTTTTATTGTATAAAGGAAATGTATAATGGTAATAATGGTCACTGTGTGTCAGTATAGTATCATACATAATTTAATGCATTGTTGATGCAGTGCCAGGCACATCTTCTACAGTTGTTTATGGTCTATGCATCTACAAGTTCAAATCTTAGTAAACACTTGTATTTTGTCTAATGAAGCACTGGATATCAGTCCTTTCTGGTTTTCTCCAAGGTGACACTGGAATTGCAGTACCAAGTTTATGCAAATGTAATTTGAAGAACCATTTGCTTTCCCCTTATTGCTTTAAATCAGTAACAATCCTTGTAGCGTTGAAAGGAAATTTATGGTGGGAGAACATCTAATGAGACTGGACCAGTAAATTCTTTTTGAGGAGTCACAATGAAATCTCCCAATATCTTTAATAACATTCTAATATTTTTAAAAATAAGACTTTGATACAAAGTATGCTTGTGATAATGCTCTCTCTAGTAAGGCTACACTTGATTCCAGAATAATAACATGAGTTCTTTTGTTGTTGTCTCTCTTTGTAACTTAATGTTAGTTCATTATCAGTAGAGAATAGCTTAACTGGTAGACATATTCGAACATAAAAAATACACATACACTTTTAATCTTTCTAAGTCATAATCACAGATATTGTGTTACCTTCTTAGATTGCAGAGTAGACTGCTTTCTTATATTAAATGATGAGATTTTAAAGATACGTGGATGTAGTTTCCATTGTCTTTATTGCACTTAATTTTTAATTTAGTTCATAAATATTTAGAGAATTTTGGACTATGTTGATATTTATCATTTTTAGAGGGACTATTCATATAAGGTGTTAAAAAGTTTTCAGTATTTTACGGTAGAGGCAGTTCATGGTATAAATATGTATCAGCATATGTATCTTCTTGCCTGCTCTGCATTTATTTGACCAGTTGTCTTTGTGTTTTGCATAAAGCATATAAAAGATGAATCTTTATTGTCTTATGTCACAGTCAGTCACCTAGGAACCACTGAGTTATAAACTTACTTTCTTTTTCTTGTACTTTCAAAAGACCACTTATTCAAATCTATTAATCCTTGTTTCCATCTTCCTGTTGTAAAATTGCTTCAGCTCTAGAAGTATTTTCAGTTTTATGTCAGTTAATTTGTAAATCCATGCCATGAAAGGAACTTCAGTGTCAGCCCATCAAATAACATGATTTAGTACAATTGTTTGCAGTGTCCTTGGTGTAACCTTCAAGTTAATTGAAATAATGCAATAAACACTTGAAAACTACTAAAAGAGCAGCCTAGAATCTAGAGGCTGAAAAATAGTCCTTGTAATTTTGAAGTTTTAATCTGTTTTAAATAGCATACAGATATATTTAAAATAGTTCTGCATAAATAATTTACAGTGCGAATAGGAGGATTATTATAAAACTTATGTAACACAGATTTGGGGAGGAACATTTTATCTGTTTGAAGAGGAAAATCACAGTTGTTTCACCTTTCCATGCCTTTTCCCCTTTATAAAGCCAGATTTTATTATCACATATTGCAACTACATGCTGAGCCTGATATTTAAAAACTGGCATGTTTACCTTTATGGTGACATTTGGGGCACTCACATTAAATGTGTAAAATACCACACATGCTCTAAACTTCAGGAATGAGGGTGCTAAATTTCATTTTATTTGCACTCCTCCTACAGATGGCTTCACTGAAGATAGCAATATAAATTTAATTGAAATGTATGCCCCGTAGGCGTTTATCGTGCGAATTTTGAATTCAGGTTGAAAATAGAAAACCACAGATCTTTGGGGCAAATTTTCCCCTTGGAATCTGTATTTGGAAAGATTGCTCAACTTATGTGAGTAGGAAAAGACCTTAAACATACCTCATGCACTTTTAGTTGTTGGAAGTTTTGTAGAATGGCAGAAGTTGGTGTGGGTTGGATGAACTGACCTGACACACAGATGCAGGATTAGTCTGACCCCTTAGGTAGGAGCAGAACTATAAATTGGGTCTTATGCCTTATTCTCACAGAATTATCTGCTGTAATTAATACAACCTAATTTTTGTAGACTTTTCTGACAGTATAATTTGAGTGGAAATAATGTGAAGAGAAGTTTTCCAACAATGCATTTCCATTTAGGATATCTGTATGTAATGGGCACAGAATTGCTACAGTGATAGAGATCCTATGGGAGAAAGCTCCAGCTTGTTGGAACTCCACTGGGAAGCTTACAGCTGCCACTGAGTACTTCCAAATGGGACATATTCAGCATGTCAATAGAGTGATAAAATGAAATATTTATGAGAAAGAACTTGTAAAACTTTCATTTAAAAAAAAAACAAAAACAAGCCTCCTGCTGTTTACCGGTGGAGGGAACCATTTTCTTTTTTGGTTTCAATCTGTTAGTGCATACCTGCAGGTCAATAAAACCAAAATCAAAACTATGTTAATTTAGGCAGTGGTGTATGTTTTGTTCTAGATGAGTGTTGGTCCTGACTACAAAGAACCATCAAAACAGCCCATGACATTTCCACCTTGGGTATTCCACATGGAATTCTCATCAGGGATCAGGCTGACCAAATGTAACTTTTCATGGTCACTTTACAGAGCTTAAAATTGAAACAGCATCTTTCACAACACTAGTGTCAGCTTTGAATAGAGCTGAACAGCTGTCAGAGTGCATCCCAACAGGTTTTGCATTTCTGAATGTGTGGTAGACTTGTGACACAGGATATAACACAAAGTAATTAAATTAACAGTTGAACAAAGCTTTAGTTAGCTGCTTAAACTGGCTCCCCAGCCCTTTTCATAATCACTGCTGCCTTAAGAATGTGTCACCTTCCAGCTGTTAATTTTAGTTTATTGTATGTTCCATGATATGCGCAAATGGTAAACCTAAAATATTCTGGGTGAAACTTGGGTCAGTACTTAAAAATTCCATAATCCATTACTTTTTCTGTCAAAGTAAAAAGTGGAAACTGTTATTAGAGTATTCACAGAAGCATCTTATTCTAAAGGCAAATTACTTTTTTTTTTTTTTTACCTCTTAGCTCCAGTTATTAATTAAGGGCTTGCAATATACCTACTGTCCCAGTTTCTGAATTCCTAACATAAATTAATTCCATTACAATAATGAATTTAAATATACCATATCAGCAATCTCCCTCCTTTAACACTCATTACCCAAATATGTTTCAGTAATAGTCAAGCTGCACAGTACTAAGCTATGTAAGTCTTGAATCTATAAATCCATGCAATAACAGTTTGGTGGGGGAGGGAGAGGTTGGTGGGTTTTCTTTTCTTTTTCAGTACACATTTTCTTTTTAGTACACATTTCAGTACATATTAGACACACATTGTTTACCCATAAACTTTGATTTTGAACCACAATTATCTGATGGTAATGGAGCTCTGTTTCCCCCACTAGGAATCTGAGTTCAGTGATACTCTTTCAAAAATATCTATACACTATTATTTCAACAATCATCTTCTCAGCTAACTTGTTTGGCTACCATGTGTCCATGCCCTGGCAATGTTCTTGGATTACAACATCCTGCCCTTCTTTCCTGTCCTATCTCTCACTGACCCCTTTATCTTTAGACACCACCAAATATCACCAAGCCTTTCTGGGAGACTTAATAAGGAAGTAATATCCACAATATTTTTTTCTGCTTTGTTCATTTTTCCATTCAGCCATTGCATCCCCTGTGCTGTTCTGTGTGTGGACACCTGGGTGAGGTCACTGCAGGCTTAAAGAGGTGCAGCAGAAAGTGCAGCAGGGCTGAGGGGGGTTCTTTTAGGAAGATCTGCTTGCAGAACCTTTTCATGCATGTGTCAGCACACACATCTCTTTGCTGATGTAAGTTTCTCTTTATGCTGCTGTTTCATTATGAGCATGATTCTGGGTTGCCACGTGGCATTTTTATCTCCCATCCAAGATAAGAATCCAGTGGAGGTGTTGAGAACTGCAGAAGACTAATCAAAGTTTTAATATAGCTCTGTTGAAAAGTAACCTTATCGGTTTTATTAAAGTCATGTGTATCTGTTACATAAAACCCAACTGGCAGCTTGTTTCCTTCAAATTTGGCATGGAGGAGGCTATTTGATACTTCTATTTTTGTTGATCTTCAATTCCAAACACTAGTAATAGCAATTGATTCAGTGCATCACATTGAGGTTGATGCTGCAGATGGCATAAAATGATTAATCAAGGCAACAAGGATAGAATATCAGTTAATATAGAAAGCACATTATGTTTGTTTTGGGACAAATGCAAGAGAGTCAGACTGCATTTTGCTTATTTATACAAACAAAATGCTGCATATGGCATAGCTGCTTGAGGCTAGACATCAGAGGGTCCATCCTGTCTCAGCCTCCCCAAGTATTAACTGTGAATTCATTCCTGTGAATTTACAATTGCTGTGAAATGCCTTGTGATTTGATGATCATCTTCTGTAATTCAGGAATTGGAGGGCTGCGACTTTCTGCAATGAGCCTTTTAATATCTAGCCCATGTCTAATGATGTTTATCTAACTTCTTCTTTAAAGTATCCAGTTCCACAGCTTCCTTAGGTATTTACATTCTTCTCTTTCAACAGCTACCTGTTTACAAAGCTTTCGAAATTTCCTTAAGACAAAGTGAGCTTAGAGGGTTTAGGGTTTCTTTTTTCTTTTTATTTTAAATTCTTTAATGAGAACAAGTAATTATTATCATAGTAATATCCCTTCCATTTTAGGAAACAATTTCTATGTTGAAACTTTCATCCGAGTTTGCTACCCAGTTTTTGTCTTTTCAGTTAAACAAGCTAATTTCTTTCAGATCCATCAAATGATTATCTTAAATTCATTCAATATTCACTCTTTATTCTTTACACCCCTGTCATGTATAAAGGCACATTGTCACTCTTGAACAGTGAGAGAAACTTAAGTATCAAGAGAACAGAGCATTTTCTATATATATATATATTTTAATGCATGTCAGCACTTGGGTAAATATATCACAGAGCATAATTTATCATTTTGGAACTGTGTTATATTATTGAACCATAAGTGGGTTTTGCTTTATTCTGAATATTTTTTCCCTAGATGTTTGGGGGTTTTTGGTTGCATGTTTTCTTGGTTTTTTTTTATTTGTTAGGGTTTTTTTAAGAGTTCATCTTCAGTCTCAGTATCTGTGCTTGATTTTCCAAGTCGTTTTAATCCTATATTACATTAAGCTGTTTCTTCTTGTATACCTAATGTTTTCTTCTTCCTGAATTGCCATTTTTCCTTTAATCCTTCATTCTTTAGATTATCTTTGTACATTACTCACTCAGCTAGCTAATTCTCTGTGTATGCTTGAGTCTGTCCCTTACCCTTTTTTTACTGTATGAAATCTTCCTTTCCTTGTAATAAAAATCACTTCTCAATCTTTCACTCAAAGTATTTTCTTTCTCCTAGATTTACAGATAATTCTGCCTTAAAATTAAAAAGTAATTTAACTATTCTTGGCATCTTCTAGAATAAGAAATTTTCCTAACGTGCTACAAGATATTCAGTAATTATGTCTCACATTACAAGTTTTACCTGCATGAACTTATTTATTTACAGTTATAAATAATTTTTCTATGCTTCTGGCATTTATTAGAGGAAGTGCAGTAGGTAAAAACTGACTGTGATGAGTCGGTTACAGAGAACAGAGACAGAGAAGATTTAAGTTGCTTTACTGTAAGGGCCATATAACAGAGGCTCCCATTTCCCCTTCATTTAAAAATACAAAGAGTGAAGAAAATTTAAAAGTTAAACATTGTTTTCTGCAGATAGAGAGGACAAAAAGGATGAAAGGAAAAAATATGAATATGATTATGAATATTAAGAGATGTTTTTATGTAAAATTTCCCATTATTACACGATTCTGACATTTATATGATCACTAGAGCTTTCCAGAGGCTAAGTTTAAAACATTGGTTTAAAAATGCAACTTTCTGGGAAGAAACTGCAGAATTTTCCCACTTGAATATGCAATGTAACTAAGTTAGCACAACTGAATAATATTTTTTAAATAATTAACTATTATTTAGTGACTCTAAAACTTGATAGAAATCTTAGTTTCTAAATGCTGCTTAGGCCACCCCATAGGCTGGTGTTGAGGATTTGTCTATTAGTAGATGGAAAGGTTTGCCAGTGCACAGGTGGAAAAAGTGGACAGAAAGAAAAGTTTTTTGCTGGGCTTCAAGAGGGAAAGTACAGAATAAGAATATCTTTAGGGGGCAAGAGAATATGGGAACAACTGAAGCAAGCAGATGGTGGCAGAAGTTGAATGCATGCAGCAGACTAAACAGATGACAGGTTAAGAAGGAAATAAAAATTTCAGGAAATAAAGCTACAGTTCATTTGGATAGCAAGAAGTATGTGCTTATATATGCAAGGAGCATAACAGAGGAAAGGAATGTGAAATGAGAATTAGAGTGCAAGTGTAGGTGAACTGTACATTACACCCAGGCAAGTAGAAACCTTGTTGTAACTTCAGTGTAGGGTATTAAAGATTGATGCAGATGTTGTAAGAAGGGGTTGCTTTTTAGGAGAGATCATCAGCACATGAGAAGTGCTCTGTTTGAGAAGTCTTATCCAGAGTAAGAACTACTAAATGTCACTTAGAAGGTCATTTTCTAAAGCATTTTTGGAGGAAAAAAATATAAAAATACGCCCTTTATTTTTTAAAAAAAAGCAAGGAAAAAAGTCATCTTACAAGTAGGGAATGAATATGTAAACAGAAAATACCCCAGTCTTTACTTATAAAGTGACTTGGATTCAGAATCCTGATTAGTCTCAAAGAAAAAGCTAAAATCTGCTCTGTCATATCTCCAGGAAGTCACAGTTACATTCTCAAATCTTTTGCACAGTGCCGGATAGAATTTAATATGCAGAATAGGTTGTCTTTAATAGAAGAATAAGAAACTGACTTTGCAATCTTGTACTTGCATGGTTGGGGAGGTATGAGCTTCTAATTATTTTGAGGCTTTTACATTTTTGTAGATCTTAGTCCTAAAAAATAGAGAAAAGAAAACTTTAAAAATATTTATTTTTTTTCTTTTTCAGAAGATAATCAGTTACTATATGCAGTCTTTGAATTCTTATCCTTTTATGTATCTCCATTCCTCTGTTTCTGTATTCAACTTGAATTTGAAGTCAGTAATTTCAGTTGAACTCATATGCATGTTAGCCTTGTATCAAATTCCAAGTAATGTATTCAGTGTTTACTGAGGCTTAGATGGGAATTCTGTCCTTCATAATCTCATCATAAATCACGTGCAAACAAAAACATCTAATCCATAATGACCACAGAACCTGGAGTGCCAGCTGCAAATGTACTTTTTTTTTAATAATTCTGAATTTATTGATATGGATTTTTTTTTTTTACAGGGAAGAATTTGGTTTATTTGCAAATCAGTTTTTTAAGCTATCACTT
This sequence comes from Acridotheres tristis, assembly GCA_037013685.1. NCBI lineage: Eukaryota > Metazoa > Chordata > Aves > Passeriformes > Sturnidae > Acridotheres > Acridotheres tristis. The sequence goes on from CM072885.1 coordinate 9,650,416, forward strand.
TGAATTTTATAGTCTGACAATACTGTATTCTCAATACTACGTGTAGACAGGAAAAAAATAACCTCAATGCTTTTAGTTGCAGACTTATTCTGTATATGCTATTTCATTTGAAAACCAAAAACAAAGACAAGCCCTCTAACACAATGTTTTGTGTATAATAAATTCCTCTGGAAGAAGCATATTTATAATTAGGGCTGAAGACCTCTTTTTTCCTAATTTCTTTTTCCAAAAATAAGACTTTGTCAGAAATTATTAAAATTCATTTATATCACATTATAGACTGAGAAATGACTTATACCTTGTCACATAAAGTATGATTTATTAAAGTAAATTTTCTCTTCTCTTTCAGCCATTAGGAATGCAAAATTTAGATCTAAATTTGTTAAGAGCTTTCTGGTACAAACTGTTCCATACACCAAGGCTATACACACCCTATCCCTCAAGGGTGTTTTACCTGTGGTTTGAAGGAGAAAATCACTTGTATTTTCTTTCTGAAAATGTAGTTTATTTAACTGATTAGAAAAGAAATGAAAATGCATATCATTCAGCATATGAGTGATCTGTGACATGATTAAATTTATATTTATCATTAACAGCACACGTTATAGGTGGCAGCTCTCTGTACACGTGCAGTGCTTCTCATAGACAGCCCTGAGATTTCAGGTGCAGTTTGGCAAGAAGTGCAACGAGTGGGCATGAACTGCTTGAATTAATGATGGGCTGTGAAGGACATTCTCTGTTCCATGAGTGCACAGAAGCCCTGCTCTTTCAGCCCTGCTCGGGCACTTGCCAGCTGCTGACAGGCAGCATCAGCACTGCCTGCCTGTGGCAGGAGTGGCACCAAGGTCAGGCTGCCCTCAGCACAGCCCTGCCTGCCACTGCTGACTTCCCACCAGCACAGCACACAGTAGCTGTTAGGTTTTTTCCCACCTAGAAAAGGAAAGCATTGAAGCAAAAGGAAAACTTGCAGCATTTTCATCCCTTAGTCTTCCACTTCTCAGATACCATTCTGTTCCCAGTCTTCAAGAAACAGTATGTGAGCATGAACAAAGTCCCCTCACCTGTTTGGGTGGCATACCCTTTCTAAAGCTCCCTGAAACATTTTTGTTTAGAATTTTCATGTTCCTGTGAGCGTCAGCCAATTACACAACTAGACATGAAATTTGTGTAATTTATAATTCCAGACAGGGAGACTTCTTGTAAATCGATTCTGCTGGAAATAAGGGCTTCTGAGGGTCCTTCCTTTTCCAACCTACCCTTTTCCCTCTTCTGATACTCAACTGTCTGGCATTTGCAACTGTTAGGATTCAGTCACTTTTCCATGCTTCACAAGAACTGGAGTAAATGGGAGCAGAAAATTGAGAAAGCAACTATACAAGACTATTTGTGTGGGAAAGAAGAAGGCAGAGTACGTGATTAAAATTAGTACTTGAAATGACATATTGAAATATTCCTTTAAATGCTTGGATGATATTTGTAATACTTCTTCCCTGGGATTTATAAGGACAATGAAAAAAAAGAAAAGAGGGCTTAGTGTCACAATATGAACTGTAAATATCTCTCTAATTAATCCAGTCCTTTCCAGCTGCTCAGCTGCCTCCAAATGTTGTTTTGACTATCAAAGAAATGCCTAAAATGCTTTTAATCCAGAGTACAGTGGGAATTACTTTGTCAACTCCCTCGTCTGGTTCCTGATATGGGCCACCAAATTTACAAGGAATTCTCAGAAAAAAAAAAAATTGTTTTCTTCAGAGAATGCTAAATGATGAGTGTCAAGGAGAAGCAGCTTAGGGAAAGGAGGGATTTAATTGTTTTTCATTTCAACAGGGAAAATTTCCCCAAAGAAGCAAATAGATCAACTGAGTAAATAGAACATGGGTAGTCGAAGTAAAACATGCAACAGATGAATTGTTGACAAGATGCCAGTATGTTCTTTATCCGAATCTGGGAGGCAGAATGAGGAGCTGGAAAATCACCTGATGCAACTGAGTGCTGTACAGGGATTTCTGAGGTAGGGTGGGGTGATGAAGAGCAGCCCTTCTGGTGGAAAAGCAACCACTGTGTCCACCACCTTTGAGTTAGATCTACAATTATTCAATAATTTATAGGTTTACCTGAGTTAAATCTGGGAAATTTTTGGCCTCTGCCAGCTGGCACACTCCCAAAGTGCTGAGACTGCTCCTGTGGCAGCAAAGATTGGGGAAGAGGGAAGGAGCAATGGCTTGACTTCTGTGCATGGTTGTGGGCTCTGCTGACAGAGTTGCTCTAAAGGCAGGACCAAAGCCCACTTTTTGGCAGGGCTGACATAGGCAAATTGACTCTCAAACATGAAATTCAAGCACATCAATGTGAAGTCCTGCTGGTGTTTTTGGGAGTACAGCCTTTCTCTTTCTTACTGCTGTTCTTAAGCAATATGTTATACAAGCTAATAAAACAGAGCTGATTTATACCCATACCTAGAGAACTTTGAGATCAAGAACTTCATTTTACTTGAGGAGACTGTGCAGTACAGAGGACACTGTCTCCTCATCATTATGTAATAGTCCAACATTAAGTTACTGTGAGCATACAAAACTGTGCTTGTACTCCTGTGATACTTGAGGCCCACCAAAGATTATGTCTAAACGGGGTAAAGAATGAAAGAATCACATAATAAGTCGTCTATTCTATCCAATTAGGTTCAATTTAGAAGGGGTAGAGAAGCAGGTGTCAGCAGGGAATTTAAAGTTTCATTCTTGTAGCTGTGTGGCAGCAGAGGAAGGGGCACCACACAGCCGCCCTTCTGTGAGTAAAGAATGAGGTGCTGTGGTTCCACAAGGTGGCACTAAGAAGTTGTAGAACAGTGTGACTGAATTAGTATATTGTTATTAGTTCTGTGAGAACGGTAGTTCTGAAATTTTTCAGTGTAGCTACAATGGTGTTTTGATCATTAATCTGAAGTAGAAAATATCCCCGTTTTCATGTAGATATGTTTTCTTTGTGAGGGAATGAAGCAAGCTGAGGAAAAAAGCAATCTCTTCTGTCATTTTTTAAACACTTTGCAGTTAGCAAAACATTTTATGGATTCATGGCAGTCACAACTTCCATGAACGTGCACCTTTCACTGTATGTATGTATTACATATTCAGGTATAATTCTCAGTTTTAATTCCTTTCCTTGAATAATTGCTTACAACTACACAATGCATCAGTGTTCTTGATCCTAGTTTCCTAATATATTAAATGGTTTGGAGCCCGTATTATCAGTATAGAATAATTTCCAAGGAAAGTGAGATTCTCCAATAATCTGATATGCAGTAAGCATAATTTTTATTTTAAGATAGAAGGAGGATTAGCATTAGATTGTAATGTGAGCTAATTTTTAGAGTGTCATTATTTCTTTTTGTTATTAGGCTATAATTACCCAGACTATAATTAGACTATGAATTAATGAGCTAGCATTGCAGTTTAAAGTTTGAGGTTGAATTGTAGTGAATGAAAGATATTAATGATAGGGAAAATTGCAAATACACATGGAAAGTTTGGAAGAAATTATTTGCTGTGAATAAATGTCTAAAATAGTATTTCCAAGGACCTATATTTCTTTAAATACATGCCTCAAGTAAAAGATTTTCCTTTGGTTTCAAGGGGTCACTTGCATAGTTATATGCCCTGCTGAATGAGAGTATGGAGGGTCATTTATGGAAACACTCGAGTAGTGTCAAGTGGATTTTCAATTCATATGGATTTATACTCTTTTCATGTCTATAAATTCAAAGATGTTCAGCCTGCAATCATCTTTGCATTTAAATATTTGAGAGCTAAATTCTTCTTTTCATTGTTTCTCATATGGGTTTTTCTTCCCAGTTGCCCTAAGTCTACACATGTTTTGGAGAGTACCCACAGAAAGGGACAGATCTTTATGTAGTCATAAATGTCAAAAATAGAACTTGATACATATCTGCTGGTTCATGATGCCATTCTTTTTATTTCCTAATTTGACATAAAACTGTGAATTCTGCTTTCTGAGTTCTAGATCTTTCAAACTTCAGAACCTTGGCACTTGACTGGTTGTCATTACCCTGCTGCTTAGCTCATCTCTGTTTCTTTTTCCCAACTGCTATGAAGGGCAAAATGCACCAGCAGCCTGACAGTTACATACAAAAGCCTCCATCTCCAACTTCTGAACTTTCTCGAGCCTGACATTCAAAGCCAGGGAGGTTCTGAATGTGCTGAAACTGAGAATCATAAACTCATCCCTCTTTTATGTGAGTACTGAACTCTCATAAGTTTAGAGGCACCTGTGTCCCAGTAATTTTGAAGAGCTGAGCCTTAGGGCTCTGTCACAAGAAAACCAGCCTTACTTGCAGGAGTGAACCAGACAGCTGTGTCCATATTAATAAACGATCCAGGCCCAAGGTGCAGGCTGGAGGAATGTCCACAGTTATCCATAACTCTTAATTGTTAACAGCCCCAGCTTTCTGGTCCTGGCCTGTGGCAGTCAATTCTTTTAGCAGTGTCAGTGTTCAGTTCAGTGATAGCATGAGCTAGTGCTTATTCCCAAAAAATTCTATAGTGAGATGACCTGAGATCATCTCAGGGGACAGGCAGGCAGGGAGGGAGGATGGCATAATGGTGTAGCCACAGAAATGTGAGCCATAACGAGCCACTTACCCTCAGAGCCTGAGAAGGAAGATGGGTCATGTCCCATTTTATGTAGTGCATAAAAGACGGCTTAAGGGATCCTAAAATTGTCCTCTAGCACATGGTTGTGAGTCTTGCCCTGCTGTTAAACTCAGAACTTCTATTTCTCTTCCGGGGGGGGGAAAAAAAGAAAAAAAAAGAAAAATGAAATTGCTTTACATTTATAGCTCTAACCTAAATGGTTCAGCACTGTGTCCCTGTATTCCTGAGCTAAACAGTTCAGCATGATGGATTATTAGCCAGAATTTAGATGATAGTCTGTATTTGGTGTATCCTGTTGGCTAATCCTAGGTGGTTTCCTAGTTAGTATATTGTGTTTAGAGATTGTCCTCTGAAGTTCTCTTCTCAGTTTAAATCGGTAATAAATGTATTCTGTTCTCAGTTAACTCACAGCAGAATCCAAAATCATCTTCAAATTTCTGTCCACAGATATAAAAATGTAAGGAAAAAAAATTGCATTCACAGTTTTAGCTAAGGCAGCTTGAAAACCACATAACATCTCCCTGGCCTATGACACAAAACCCAAAAATGATTAAGTGATTTACAAGCTATATTTGCAAGGGATTTAGAAGACAGAATGCATAATAGAAAACAGAGGAGTAGTTTTATGGTTTTATTGAGAATGACAGGCTTCTTATGTTGTCCTATAATTTAAGAGGTGTACCTATTAAATATAAACTGTAAAAAATTTTTCCTCATATCTGATAATCTGTAAACCCATTACTGGGAAAGATAATTTCCTGGGTCATGCTAGAATTACTGAATTATTTATTCCCCTTTATCACAGCTTTTCTTGTTGTATAGTGAAAAATATTATCTGTGAATCTTTACCTGAAGCTATAAAGGCCAGAATAAAATGTTCTAAAATCTCACTGTCATCGTGAAAACCAACGTTGAACGATTTGATGAGCTCAGTTTTTGGTCATAGTCAGTTTGCTTATTTAGTGGTAGAGCAAGATGCACGCTTTGTCTTTTACATTCTAGGCATAAAATGACAGGATTCATCTTGACTGCATCCAGTTGAGAGAATTAATTGTATAGCTCTCTTGGTATCTGGAAAAATAGACATATATATCTCCAAAAATGAGTTAATTTTTTCCTAAGCAGAGAAATGAAGAGATGCACAGAAATTGTTATTGAAAGCTCTGTCATTCCATTAGCACAGGATTCAAGACAAATAATTTATCTGTCAAAAAATGTGCATTTCTTCCACTCTGAGGGGCATGCAGTGGTTGCAGTGCTTGTAGGCCTGTGGCAGGGGAGTTAGAATGAGATGATCTTTAAGTTCTCTTCCAACCAAAGCATTCAGTGATTCTACATTGCCTACACATATAGGCAGTAGCCTAAATAGCAAGTGCTTTGTGTTTAATTACCCCTTTAAATTAACTTCAGTCAAGCCTTAATTTTTTGTAATACTCATAACATAGTACACCCAAAGGAAGCATCTAATTTAATATTTCTTAATTTTATTCCAATAGCAAAATGAAGAAATGAAATGCATAAAAAGCAAATGAGATCTGTAGGGAAAGCAGCCTTTTCATAGGTACCTCTTCATTTTTGTCTTCATCACAACTCTCTTGAGTGCCATTGTCCCTTAAAATCTGTAGTAGTCAAAATCTTTTTTACTCACCTTGGTGCTTATGATCTTCTTCCACTAGAAAGAAATACAAATAAACAGCAAATTTATTTTATAATTAGACAATTCTATTTTCTTCAATAAAGTACTTATTCCTCTATTTTTGTAGCATTCTTTTCTGTCTATCACTTGTTCTGATTAAGAGTTGGATTTTTGCATGTATTCCTTTGATGTCCTTCATAGGTTCCTAGGACAAGCCAGCTTGCAAGTGACTTGCAGAGGTCTCTAGTTCGGTATCAGGTCTAAGATCAGACCAGGTTGCTCAGGGCCATAGCCAGTCTGGTGTTTAAAACCTCCAAGGACCAGATTCACAGCCTCACTGGGCAGCCTGTGCCACCCAGTTTGGTTGCTTATTAGTATATTCCTCTACTATATACTGTAAATTATTGTAACAAAGAATATTTTTTTCCCACTAGGTTTAGTCTCAGTGAGGAAGATGCAGAGAAGTAGTCTTGAAAACCCCCGTGCTAAAAATTAGGACTTTTATACTTCAGAAAAATTTCAAGACAGTGCCTGGATGGGCTGGCAGGGCAGGCTGGTGCCATCTCTAGATCTTCTCAATTCTAAGGATACAAGTTTTCTAGAAGTACTTTACTTTGAATAGTTCATTGAAAATCAGAAAGCATGACAGCTTCTATTTGTTTATCTTATTTTTTCCGTTAGTTTTTACTGCTTTGGAAGTTATCTTTCTTTATGAAGAGAATAAATAGATGTGCCTTGAGGCAAGGTTGCCCTTTCCCTAGGAAATGGGCTGGGAAACACAAATGTCCATCCCCTAATGAGGGTGGTGGAGAGGAGCTGTCGTGGCAAAACCACCCAGGAATTGCAGTTTGCAGAGAACCCAAGAGTCTCCAGAAAGGCAGAGAGAAGAAATATCCAGGCCTCAGTGGTGATGGAAAACAACTTCTGGGGATCAAAGACTACTTGGCAGTTTGCTTCAACTGAGAAACCCACTTAGTTGGTTGAAACCAAGCTTAAAGGACAGGCACAGGGAGAGGTGCTCATACCCATTGTGTCTGATCTAATTGCTTAAAGTATTCTTCTTAGTCATAAATTCCCTATTAAAAGTAATTAAATGATTAAATGTTTGGTGGGGGTTTTGTTGTTTTTTTTTTTTTTTTACACAATATCTTACTGTCTTCTTTGGAGAGATGTCTATAAGGAAAACATATAGACAAATATGTCCCAGTACTTTAGCTGTGTCCCTTCACAGAAAATTTTAGAACAGAGCTTTTTTTTTTTTTTTTTCCCCTAAAATTGTCTTGTTTAATTTGACTTGCTGACTCATTTTTCCAGCTGGTCTGTCATTCTACTCGATTCCAGATGAGGCAATAGGAAAAAGAATATTCTTTTGAATATCCCACCCTCTTGCCAAACCAAGTAACAATTGAAATCTCCAATTTTCATTGCAGTTCTTTATCTCTGTTAATTATCCAAGGAACAGTAAATCAGATATATTGTCTCCGGCTTGTTGTCAATAATTTAAATTCTAAATTCTTTATAGATTTGTTGCAGATTTAACACACTGCTGCTTTTCCCTAAATTACATAGCATTTCGCAACTTGAATCCAATTCAGTGTTTCATTTTTACATTTGAGATCAAATGCTAGACAGTCCAGTCTAATTGACTCATGTGTTTTCTACACACACAAGAGAACCCACATGACTTGGTAGCTTTTAATCCAAAAGAAACACCAGGTCTCTCAATCTAATTAGTGTCCAACAGTGGGGTTTTTCCATAGTTTTTGAGAAGAATCTGTTCTGAATCAAGTGCTTAGTGGACAATAAACTGGGAGCAGTGTGAGTTCAAAAAGAACAGGAGTAAAGAGGCAGGGACCTTGTGAGCTGAGAGGTGCCATTATAGAATAACATGGTGATAATCAGATAAGAAAAAAATAGATGTTAATTAAATAGAAGCTGAAAGATCCATTAGAAGAATTATAGCTGTCATTTTTTAAAAGATGTCAAGAATAAAAGGGGGATGGCAAATGTGATACGGTATTAATAAATGAGATGTAAACATGCCAGGTGAAGTAATTTTTGCACTGTCACTACTGATTTCTTCAGGGTCATAGAAGACATTTTTTATCTGTCTTTATGTATATGAACTATGAGGAAAAAAATCTACCATCATGCAGGCATAGTAATTTCTATACCTGCCTGTGTAACCAGAAATGTAATTGGCCTTATTAGTGGGGAATGACCCTATATGGAGTGGTCTAAAACTACAAAACAAGCACTTAAATCAGTGCTCAGTGCAGCAGAAGAGTTGCTTTAATTCTCCTTTTAACTGCAGAAACAAAGGGGCTGTATGGATAAAGCAAATCAAAACGTGTTGTTAATTAAAAATGGCATCCAGCACAAAGCTTTGTTTGCCCTTCTGACATATAGGGGTCAACACTAATAAAGTTTCACCATTTGCTACCTGCTGATGGATGATGTGAAGCCATTCCTACAGCTCTTAGTTAATCCTTGAGCTCTGATTATGTCACACAAATTTTTTTTTGCCTATTTGAGAAATGAAGATTTGGGAATTAATTGCACATGCTAAATAATGTGGTGAAAATATTTATAAATAGTCATTAAATAACTTAGCAATGATCAGTAGTTTACAAGGAGTCTCTGCAATTTTAGAGTGTATTATTTAATGAAAACATTACCTTATTACTTATTCACAGCCTGCATGCAAATTAATTGTAGTATATTTTAATTTTAAGCATGAAATCCATAGAAAGGAATTTTCATTCTGATTTCATGTTGTGATCTGTGATTTTTACATTGAAGTGGTAAAGATCCATAAAGAAAGAGATGCCTAAAAAGGAAAAGCTCTCTGACCCTTGAACGGAGGGACATGCATATAGTGAGCAGCTCATTAAAACTGTTGGGAAAACACGTTACCCAGCTTTTAACAGAAACACTCAAATTTAGAGCAAAATATTCAGCTAGAAGCTGAAACATAGTATTTGTAATTTTTCTATGTCTCTAGTAGGATTTTTATATTTTAAAGTAATACAAGTTTAGGGTTTAAATTTTTCTCATTCAAATAAGAAAACATGCACTGAAAATAATCTCAGCTGAAAAGTCTGAAAAGCTTGGAGAGATTTTGGTGAATTTTTCTGGAGCCGTAACTGTTTACAGATGCTGAGGTTACATTAGAGTAGCATTGTGTAAAAAATAGAATTATGCTAAAAAAACCCAGAACATAAATGAATATCATGTGCTTAAGGTGAGAGATCAGAAGCTTGACCATTGTATGGAAGTCTGTTGAACTAATTTAGTGGTTTTGCATAAAGAAGACTTAGTCTGAGCAAAATGAGAATTTGTTTTGTGTAGTATCAGAAAATTTCATATTTTATATCCTAAAACGTCCTGTTTTGCATTGCTTTGAATTCTACTGCTATGCACATTTTTATTGTCATTGGTAAGCATCTAATATTGATATGTTTTGTCAACTAATTTAGCAAAACCTGAAGAGTTAAAATTACCACCCTAAAATAAAAAGCCTAAAAAATTAAATACTTCATGAACAATTACCAAAGTAAGACTTTTAAAATATGAAGGCTATGTAAAAGAGCATTCTTCTTGATTCTGCTTCATGCAAGAAATAATAGGAATACATAAAATGACATAATCTATTATTTTTTACATTTTTCATATCTATTATGGTGACAAAAACTGGAAAATTCATAGTGTTCTTTTTCTATTCAAATTTAAGAAAATTCCAGGTTTCATTGACTTGAGGGTCACAACTAATAAATGATAGTTTTTACATGCATTGGTTTTTAACTTGCACAGGTACGTGTGTTCACATTTTCTGTTGGCCAACATAACTATGACAAAGGACCCATACAGTGGATGGCCTGTGAAAATAAAGGTACTGTGTCTTTCTTTTAAACTGGGCTTCACTAAAGCTTTGGGTAGGTAATATCTTTACTGTTCTCTAAAAATGGCAGATTTTAGCTTGACTTTTAGCTTTATTGTATTTGTTATCAGACGTTCCAAAGGTTAATTTATTACATAATATATACATGAAAAAAATCACATGTAAACAAGAAACTGGTATATTTATTTCTTTATTTACTTTATTTAAAACTTTATATTGTATGAAAACTGCCACAGTAGTTTTTATAATAATAAGCCATTATGGTTCAGTTTTGAGAATATTTGTTGTAATAGCCATCTATGTAAAGTTGGAACTGATGACAGATAAGAAATTAGACAAAGCTGTTTTAAATTAAGCGGTCTGGACAAAGGGATTTTTGTTTGGTTAGTTGGCTGGTTACATTTCTTTCTGTTTTTCTCCAAAATTTACAAGGGATCAGATGCTTACAACTTTTTCCCTTTTTAAATGAAAATACCAAAACAATTCTTGCTGTGCTTTCTTCATTTCTGAGACCATCTTGTATTTTTTATTTTTATCCTGTTTTCGTTATGTAGGACAAAAAGAAAAAATTAAAAAGGCAAAAGTAAGGAAGTAAAATGTTTTCTACATGAAATTTTTACATGAAAAATGTACTCAGAAACATTTTAAGAGTGGGAGTAAGAGGAATCTCAAATATAATATAACTGTACAGCAAGGCATAAGATACAGAGACGTAGCAGAAAAGATAAAAGAAATAATAGAAATTAATAGAGACAAGTAGAAAAAATATATTTTATTAAACATTTGCTTATATTTTAAATAAAGCAACTTCCAGACCTGACCAAAAATGTAAAACTATTTTACAAATTGGTGAGAAGCAAGAGGAGAGAGGTGAGCTGGATTACAGAGTCTCAAAAATTAGGACTGCCAGGGAAGGAGATAAAGATATGCTCAGGCAGAAGAGTAACATAAAGCAAAGATAAGAGAAAGGCATAGATACAGGGAAAAAAATACTAGAAGAATCTGTAGCCTGGGTGAATAGCATACATATGTACCATAACTTCATAAAACCCTCAGCATGCTGACAAGTCATGCAGAAGATACTACAACTTCATGAAGAGCAAATTGTATTGTCAGATAATAGCAGAAAATTGACGTTTGTGTTTTGAACAGAATTTTTTTTTTACTAATATCTTTGTATCTCAAAATACTGTGTGCATGTGACCTCCATTGTTTTAAAACAAATGAGGAGCAGCTGGTTTAAAGCATAACCACCTATGTCATCTTATTAGTGAGGCAAAATGAGCATAATCTTCTGTCCAAAATTCCTGTGATTATTTGTTTGTACATCCAAAGAAGCAGTTTTATTTCATTTTTCCTTAAATTAAAATATTTTGCATACAGCAAAGGAAATTACTAATATTAATAGTTTTACCTCTCCAATCCCCTGCTCTTCCTTCCAGTCTGACTTAAAATTTTCTTGGACTGAAGATGGATCTCAATGCCTGGCTTTAGTCTTATTATATGGACTGCATTTAAAATATTTTTAATTCAAACAAATGAGCAATACAATCAGTACTAAATAAAGACATTTCTGATACACATTCTCTGTGTAGGAGAAATACCCCCTAGCTTTTTTTTCGTTCCACAGAGTGCCTTATATTTTTATACTATGAATTCACTCTTGTGGCAGACCATAGCTATTCTTACATTCCTACATGCATTCGGCATATAATTTTCTTGCTGTCACAGCATATTAAAATAAACATTAAATATGCTTGCACATCATAGTAACTGGGATTTCATGAGTATAAACTCAGTATATGATACAGCCTTAAACAAAACAGCCGAAAGAAATAAGTTATAGCTGTCATTGCTTAAGGGTAACTACCTTGGTATGGTAGTTACTAATTTGGAATGGCATGGTGACCCATAATTTAGCCATGCATTGTGGTGGCATCTACTAAAAAGTATTTCATTCATAAACAATAATTGTAGTAAAATTTAGACTAGAAATTATAAGTCAAATGAAATTCCATAAGATTGAGAGGCCAGCAATCTATTATGGTAAAATGACATTATTTCTGTTTCAAATTTTAGGTTATTATTATGAAATCCCATCTATTGGAGCCATAAGAATAAACACCCAGGTAAGTGAGTTGGCCAAATCCAGATGTAGTTTTAACACACATAAAGTGGAGTAATACATGTTCTTGGATATGTTTGCTCTTTACCTCTGCTAAAATCAATAAAATTTCAAGATACACTACATTAAGAAAAGAGAAAAAGTTTTAAGGCTTTCTTCTACATTTAAGGGATTATTCTCTTAAAATGTTATACTTTGTCTCTTTGGTGGTTGCAGTGAACCAGTTTAAAACGTGATCCCTGTTACCCTGGCCAGCTGGCCTGTGTGCTGGTCACAACAGTGGCCACATTAACATCCTCCAAAGCAGGCTGACCATGTGCACACCCTGGAGTGTCTGAAGTGCTCTGTATCCTGCAGGCTTCTGCACAAGGACTTTGCTTTAGGCTCAGCTTTCCTCCAGGTCTTACATGGTCCCTCAAACTTTGATGCTGAGATATAACAGCAATTTTATTATAAAGTCTTATAAAACCAGTGTGTCTGGGCATTCACAGTTCACCTTCTGCCATAGTTTCTGCATGATCCAAAGGGTTTGTATTACATGGAGGAGGCTGTGGATGTATGTGAGGGGATAGCTCTGCTAGATAGAGATCTGAACTCAGGTGGGTGCCACAATACAAGCCTGCTTTATAGGAGAGGTACCTGGGTGGATCCAACCCTTTTGGAAGAGACTGCACTTCTTTCCTTCAAAAAGGATGCAGGAACATTTTGGCAGACTGTCATGCAGATGAATAAAGGCACAGGACTCTGGGATTATATGATGAGATCAAAACTGAAGAACAGTTTAGAAGAACAGTTATTCCTTTCAGTTTTCTGAAAGTCCAGGTACTCAAAAGTCCAGAATAGCAGAAAAATATCATAGCAGTTCTTTGTCCTTCCAAGGCCAGGCATGACATTTTTTGGCAGAAAATAAGAATCCTTTTTTGGCTTCAATAACAGCCCTTTGATTCTGTTAAACTCTTCCAGACAGTGCCTGGCAAGACATATCCCTAAATAAGATCAGGCAAGTAGAAAACGTTGATGACTGAAAAAAGTTTCATGACATCCACTCCCAAATCAGTCCAGAAATCTGGCATCTCATAAGATCACCAGCTTCAGACATACTCATAAACTGAAGGAAGGCAGGAAAAAGAGGTTTTATAACTCTGATTTTTGCAATTCCAATAGAAGTTATGCAAATTGTCGCCATAGGAATTTAACATACCCAGATGTTAACACCACTCACCCTCCACTGCCCACTCTCTCTTCTGGGTTGATGGTTCTGTCTGTAATCTGCTTGTAATTTCTTTATGTCATTAGCAATTAATTTTGGAACAAAAAATATTTATAATTCTCATTTTGTGGAGACAGAATGGTGATTGTGAGTGTGCAAGGTCTGTGTGACTGGGAGTGAAATAAAGGAATTACCTTTTCTGTAATACTGCAAACTGAGGATTGAATTATTTTGTAGTACAATTTTTAAGAAGTAAATAAATGCTTCTCCTATATTAGTGGTGACTTTTGATTTCCTATTTTCCCCTGATATTTTAATGATTAATATTTAATTACTGTTTATTTCAATATTGTTTGTGCTCTTTGATCTAATAATTGCCTTCTGACGAGTTTATTACACTTTTTGGCAGGAATATCTGGATGTTTTGGGAAGACCAATGGTTTTAGCTGGAGAGCAAGCCAAACAAGTCCAATGGACAAACGTCTATCTCGATGCTCTGGTATGATCTGTATTTATCTCTACTAAACTAAGAATTTTAGAAAATCAGTAACCATATGGTTCTGTTTTCCCAAGAATCCAATTTCTTACAGTTCCAAAATTGATATTCTTGTTTTTTCTAACATCTATACACACCAATACAACAACCTCTAGCAAAAGACCTATTTATAATGTGCTGTTCTTCCTTGCACCTAGTATGCTTTTAGGTGTCCTGATATTTAGCAGATGAAAACAGTTTATTCTCTGCAGGCTTTAAAGTGTAAGCCATCACTGTTCTCAGCTTAAGGAAAAAAAAAGCAAATAATTTTCCAGTGTTGTACCTACTGCAGTAAAGGTCATTTGTTACATTTCTGGTGAGGAATTCTTAGAATTCTTAGTTTTTCCTGTTCCTTTTTTTTGTTGCTTTTTTTTCCCTTCCAAGGAACATTACAGGCAGAATGAAATCTGTCAGTATTACTAAGCATTTGCACAAATTTTGAACTTGGGTTGTTGCAATTGCTTGCTTCCTCAAGGTAATGATTTCTTTAACCTTTAATTGGACAGTGTAAATAATAGGGAAATAAACAAAGAGATATATGAAAAACCTTCTTACTGCTGAATTTATCACTTTAGTTTTGTAAAACAAACATACTCAGGAAACTACAGGAGGAAAAGTATTGTTAGCAGAAATCTAATCTCCTGCTCTGAATAACCTACTTCTGAGCAACAGGGCAAAAATTACTGCAAAATGGTCATTTGGAATCACGTATTTATCCAAGCTCACGTAGCCATCTAAAGTCATGTCAAAATGCACATCTTCCCATCAGTCAGCATTTCTGTAATTTTTTTATCAACATATAATTTTTGCTGTCAATATTACTGAGCATGACACAGAGGAACTAGTTTTTCATTGGAATTTCAATACCCAGAAGTTCATTAACCATGTTTTGTTTGTTATTGTCGAGGTACTTACTGGAAACATAAAGGATGTGATGACAAAAGCTCTTATGCTCTGTACATATCCTGTTGTAAAGCCAAAGATAAATTTGTAACTAGGAAGAGATCTGTTTAGTCAAGTAAAATAAGTGACACCTTCAGGTATCTCCTGTATTACTTTATATACTCGGTGGGTTCATTCAGTCTTTCCTTCAAGGTTTTCTGCATTCATGTGTTGCATGGGTGGTTGTGAGTATATAATTATATATACATATATTTGTGTATGTACAAACACACATATATATACACATAATTGTATGTAAATAAAGTAGGACAACATAAGGTAAAGGCTCAAATTTGTGAATTTTCTCACCACAGTTGAGACCATAAAGGCATGGGTTTATCTAACCCCCTCTGAAGCCTTTTCCTGATTCTTGTTTGGGTAAGGGAGTGTGTCTAAGTTGTCACTTTTGTTATCTTAAATTCCCTAAAATGATTCCTTCATGTAGGGCGTACAGTTCTCCTGCTTGTGACTTACTGGACTCATTCCTATAATTTAGTTCTTACTGTCCAGTGTCTGTTTTGTGGCTAAGATTTAAAGTAATGCATAGCGTATTACATGAAGCCACATTAGTGTATGAATTCAGGTTATAAAATTCTGAAGAGGTAGTTTCATTTCAATCTGGCTTTCAAGACTGTCTTTAATAATTTGATGTATTTGTAGCAATTCACCCCTCTTTTCTAGCCCTGTTTATTCAGATTTTATTACTGTGTTGCTCCGGCTTCATTTTCAAGGTAATCCCAGAACTTTCAGATACTTTTAGGTTTACTAGTTAGGCATAGTTTATTCATAATTGCTATCCTTTTTAACTTTACTTTTTTTTTTTTTTTTTTTAATAAGGGGATAGTTTGTTATCCCCCATACTTCTACTTCCCATTTCATTATGTATATCTTTAACATTTCTTCTAAATAATGTCCTCTCTACTGATTCATCCCTATTTCTCTTATTTTCCTACAAAATCCACTTCACTTTGTAACTTTACTAACTCTGACCACATCACCTTTTATTTGATGCAGAAATATAAATTCATGAAGGATGGTTTAAAATTGCAAAAGTTGCTACTAGATTGGAAAATAGAACAGATTGCACCAGAGTGGATTCATATAATATTCTAGCTTTTTTTTTTTTTTTTTCCAAATGAAAGAAAGGGAGAAAAAGGATATGACTCCTCAATAAACTAGATAGAAGGAGTGTAAGCATAAAATGAAGAGAAAAAGTTTGAAATGAAACCCAAACAATCACATAAAAAAGGCAGAAATCTCCCTATGGGCAATTTGGAATGGAAAACAAAACTTTCCTGTCTATGTGAACATAAGATGTTCTGGATCCTATTTTCAGTATGATTTGTGAAGGTTACTAAAAGAAAAACAGATTTCTTATATATTCCCAAATAAATGTAAATTCCTTGCCTCAGTACCAGAGGAGACTGAGATTTTGCCGATCCCATAATAGACACTCAAAAGTAGTGATGATAGAAAAAGTAGAGGAATTATCTGTTGTATTTTTCTCTTGGTTTTGCCTCTGTGTTACCTACCTGTCGTGGGCTAATCCCAGCCATCAGCCAAACCCAATGCAGCCCTCACTCACTCCCCTCACTCGCTAGTGGGACTGGGTAAAAGCTGGAAAACTTGTGGGTTGAGACAAAGACAGTTTAATAGGAAAACAAAAGCTGTGCACACAAACAAAGCAAAACAAGGAATTAATTCACTGCTTCCCATGGGCAGGCAGGAGTTCAGCCATCTCCAGGAGCCGGGTACACAAACACCAGTACTCCAATTTGAAATGTACTATTTTTATGCTTTCCTTTCCTTTCCTTTCCTTTCCTTTCCTTTCCTTTCCTTTCCTTTCCTTTCCTTTCCTTTCCTTTCCTTTCCTTTCCTTTCCTTTCCTTTCCTTTCCTTTCCTTTCCTTTCCTTTCCTTTCCTTTCCTTTCCTTTCCTTTCCTTTCCTTTCCTTTCCTTTCCTTTCCTTTCCTTTCCTTTCCTTTCCTTTCCTTTCCTTTCCTTTCCTTTCCTTTCCTTTCCTTTCCTTTCCTTTCCTTTCCTTTCGTTTCCTTTCCTTTCCTTTCCTTTCCTTTCCTTTCCTTTCCTTTCCCTCTATTATCTATAGATGTATGCATAGTGGATACTGTTGCTGCAAATATGTTTTCATAACATTTAGCTTTTTTTGAAACTTCTATATTCTAAATTGCTGACCATCATATATTTTTAAAAAATAATATATTAATCCCACTAAATGTGGAAACAAAAAATATCATAATTTCAAATATTTATTCATCAAGTCAGTGAAGTACTATTACTTTTTTTTGCAAAAACTGAAAGTAATTGTTTAGCCACATGCATTCTCTCATAGTTCTAATGTATTATGGCTTAACATTTGCTTTTTAACTAAAAAGTGATTTTCTCCCTTCTTTTTTGGTTATTTTCTAGGAGCTGGGCCTTGTGATTACAGGAACTCTGCCTGTCTTCAATCTAACAAGGGAACAAAATGGGAAAATCGTAAGCTGTTCCTTCAAGAAAAAAAAAAAAACAAAACAAAAAACAGCAGTCATATAAATTAAATTTAATGTTAATTACCTTTAAAGATACAGATTTCCATACAACATTTTGCAGTGTAATTGTCTTGTACATCAGAAACAAAGGGGTCATATCTACTTACCCAACAACCTCCTGGGAAGAAGAAAATGCAGTGCATTCTTTCTACCCTTTGATCATTCTGAGTTCCAGGGTGTGAAGTTCCACTGTCTATCCCTGTGCCTTAGTGGCAGTGGGAATGCAGTAGATGATGATTTTATTTAGTCCTTTCCAAGAAGTAATGTCTACATAAATTTCTAGCAAATCTCTGAGGCTATGACATTTCAGGGTAAAAGGCAGTGATGCAGAGAATATAAATTAATTGGTCGTAACAATAATAGAAAAGAGCATTGTATACTTAGACTAAATTCTAAGTGTTAAATAAATGCAATTGCATATCCCTATTACTCTCTGACATGGAATCTGTGTCCTCTTCACAAAACAAAAAACAGACCTGGAATATACTTGAACAATGTGTGGTAAAATATTGTACTTTTGATATACTCCCTTCAGGTCAAAATATACAGAAATATAGAAAAAATATTATTTGATTCAGTTCCTCAGCTATTCCATAGACTCAGAATGAATCAATAAGGGTTTGATCACTGCCATTTCTTTAGTTTTCTTTCAGAATAGTTCTCTAAGTTTCCCTTTAAAAACAAAGCAATAAACAAAAAAAGTTGCATAATCTTATCTGCAAGACAATGCCTGGAATTGTCTGAGTCTGGTTCAAAGTGACAGACTACTGATTATCAGAGGATGTCTCTCTGAGAAGTAAAACAGATGTGATCTAGTACACAGGATGAAGAAGCAAATTTGAATCTGCTCAATTTGTACCTCTACCTGAATTTATTTACAAGCTGCAACATACCTCCTCCAATAAATATTACAAATTTATTTAATATGGAGAAGGGATTCAGGTGACACTATGTAAATGACTGCCCTCCTTTTCTATAGTAGGAAAATAAATTATAAGCAAAATAAATGTAGTGCCTGAGTCCCTGACTTCAAATGCTGATGATTCTTATATTAAGTGGGGTTTTTTTGTTGTGTTGGAATATTTTTCATTCATCAATACATTGTAGCCCAAAGAGTTTTGAGACTTTACTTACCAACTGCCCAACCTAAGCAGATAAAGTAGCTCTATGTTGGTGCTGGTAGTTTAGTATCTGCATAACTGGCAATATTATTGCATCACATTTGCTTTCACCTTTTTTGTTCTTACATATATTGTTTATTCATCCTGGAAAGTATCCATCTTCAGAAACAGTTTCCATACTCTATACTAAATCCTAAATTTTTAAAATTTTATTTTGGATCACTTTGACACTATTTAAAATATTCAGAATAGATACATAACTAAATACACAACTTCTCAAATCTATCTTTCAAACAAGAGATGAAGGCAAAAGTAAAAGTTTACTGACTGTTGCAGTTATTCTGCATTGGAAATATGTCAAATGCATACTAACATTTTGGGATTTTACCAGAATCAGCTGATTCTTGGAGTAATGGGAGTTGATGTCTCTTTGGAGGACATAAAAAAACTGACACCCCGATTTACGGTAAGCTGCTTGCATTGGTGGTTTTTCATAATGTATGTTTAATGTGTGATTTCTGTGCATGCTCTTTCATAAGTCATACAGCAATGACTGGATTTGAGTCAAATCACCAGCAGGCTTCTTTTCATATATTCTTTTCTATTGTTGTACATTTTCTGATGGTTTTCTCTCCAGCTGTATATGTGCTTCTGTGCAATTTGCCCATCAGGATGCACTGTGTAAAAGTCAGCTTTGACATTGGGGGATATATTGCCAGTAATTATCTTCCTATATCTTAAGGCGCTGCTCTTTATTTAAGTGTTTGGTTCTTAATGTAGAGTACACAATGATTTCAGCTGATAGTATTTGACATTTATCTAGGACTGCTCTTTGTAGAAAATTTCTTTCATATAGGTGTCTGTACCCTACTCTGTATGACTGACTTATTTATGTAGACACCTAGCTGTGGAATTTCTATGAAAATAACTAGTGCTGTGGAAAACAAAAGCTGAAGAAGAAAAGGAACATCACAAATGTGACTGAAGGCAGATCCACAGTCCTACATTTAGAATGGAATAATCCCACATCACAGCTCAGGCTGGGACAGGCTGCCTCAAAGGGCAGGAAAGGACCTGGGAGTTGTGGTGGAGGACACGTAGAACATGAGTTAGCAGTGTGCCCCTGGCAGTAAAAACCAGCTGTGCAGTAAACATCTGCATCAAGATGTCCAAATTTGATCTCCTCAGTATAATAAATACTCTGAGGCCCAGTGCAGAGCCATTTAGCTGGCTAAGGGTCTGCAGTGCCTGGTACACAGGAAGAAGCTGAGAGAGATGGATTTGGGCTGAAGAAGGAGCCAAAGGGTTAGCTAATGGGAATTCTGGAGAAAATGGACCTTGACATTGCCTCAAAAGAGGCTACCAGCATAGGTGTGGCAATGGAAATTCCATCTGAAATCATGGAAGAAGGAGAGCAGGCTGCTCAGAGAGGTTGTGGAGTTGCCACTGGATGTATTCAAAGACCTGCTGTAACCTAGTCCAACTTCGAAGCTGGACTTTAAAAATTAAGTTAGCTTTGCTTTCAGTGAAAGGTTGTACCAGCTGATCTTCAGAGGTCCCATCAGCCTAAATCATTCTCCAAGTTTATGATCCTAGAAGAGTAAATATTAAGAAATCATCTTGTCTGTGTTAGTAATCTTATACTTCATAATCCCCGAGACATATGTTTTCCACAATGTGAGCATTTCTTGAAAAACATTAATTACTCTTTCTTCGTTATTTAAAACCATATCATGCTAAACCTAGTTTCTTTCTTCCAGCTTTGTCCAAATGGATACTATTTTGCAATTGATCCTAATGGGTATGTGCTACTGCATCCAAATCTCCAACCAAAGGTATGAAACACCTTCTAATTTACTTCTCTGTAACAAAGTAATATTATCAAAAAAAATTAGAAACTAGGATTGCTGAAGACAGCAATAGTGAAAATTCTCAGTTTTGTGGGAGTTAGGAAAATCTGCAGTGCATATATGGCTTCATCCAAATCCACCAGCTTTGGCTTGTATTGAATGTAGTTATTAATAAAATAAAAATATGCATATTTTGAATGCACATATATATATGTGAAGTGTTTTAATATATATGTTAATATGAAAACAATTAGTGGTAGCTGTAATATCATTGTGAAAACAGTATAATTATTGTGAAGAATCTTGAAGCAAACAGAGGAGTTTTTGTGCACTTCTTTTGTGATGCTTTCTCATGTAAAAGATTGAAATTTTCATACTTGCAAAAACAAAGAAATTAGAGGAAAACAAAATGCATTTTATTTGAGTTCTTGTATTTATTTGCTTATTTTCTGTTTACCATACCTGAAACCTGATCTCACAATTGGAATGGATTTAGCTGAGCACCCCTTCCCAGAATGCTAGGTTTTTAGTAGTTTAACTTGAGAAAGATCGTTCATGATTAAACATGATATTTTTTCTAAATATGATTAAGATACAACTTTCATCAAATTTCAGGAAAATAGAAGCCAAATATTTCAGTTTGGCTCTTTATCCATTGACTGTACTCCTTACCTTGTGGAGAATCCTACATTTTCTGTTGTCTTGTTAAATAACTTGCCTCTCTGACTTTGATGAGAAATTTCAACATTAATGGATGATTTTTTTCCTGAAATCAGAACTTTGATCTTAATGAAAGGTTTCTCCATATGAAGCAACCTTCTTGTGGAAGAAGTCTAGTGGACTTCTTGAAAATTCTCATATTTTAATTCCATATTTTCAGTGAACTTTGTCTTTTGAATTCTTAAGGTTATATTATATAAAGAAAAAGTTAAAATAACTTCTCTAATTGTTGAAGACAAAAGACGAAATTAAGAATTCATCTACATATTTTAGTGATTAATTCTTAAGCTGGGAGAAGACAGCTTTGTGAATATTTGAATTAATTTCCTGGTGTAGCAATTAATATATTTGAAAATTTTTTGCCAAGCATGTAACACAGGAACGAAAAAGTCCTTCTGAAGAAGAGAAAGAATAACTTGACTGTGACTATTAATGAGATATCCCTTTTGATTTATTTTGAAAGACACTTAAAAAACAAAAACTAAAACTATGGAAAAGAGGGTTTTTATATTGTCTTCATAACTGAGCAGGACTTCAGTTTCTGCATACCTGCATTTGATTTTATGTCTTACAAAATGGAAGTTTTGATTTGATGATTTTTCTTGGTGAATTCTTCAGACACAAATATCTGCATTATTAGTGACCCAATCTTTTCTTAATTAGAGGTTATTAGTAATTAGGTGATGGTGATTGGCTTATTTATCTTTCCCTTTTATACAAATTGAGCTGTCTTTTCATTCACAAGAGTAATGTAACAAGAAGCAATGCAGTTATCTTATTTTGGACCTAATCTTGTGAGAAACTGGTGGATATAGGCTCTGTTCATCTCAGATGTTCTGTTATCTTGCAGTGTTGCCTCACAACATGGAAGAATAAAAAAACCTTTGTTAAAACTCAGCTCATCCCAACTAAATCTAGGCAAACTGAGATGGATTATTAGGATACTAATTGTCATGGTTACTCTAAGTAGTTTTCTTCTAAAAAGGATAAGGAAGTCCAGTGATGCTTTCCCTTAATGCATAAAACTTTGATTTAGAGTATGTTTAAAACAGGATGTTTTATAAGTAATAGTTTTTATGTTGTAGAATAATGTCTAAATGTAATATTAAGCATTTGCATTATTATTGTTATTGTTGTTATTAACAGTTACACAGACTAGACTTTTTCACTCCCAGTTTGTGTGGGGTGGTGCATGCTATTCAGACTGATACAAGAACTGCAGTTTAAAACTAAGGTACACGACAAAGACAGATATATTTAGAATTCATGGACTTTCTTTAACATATCATATTAATTTTAGTTGAACCTCCCAGTAGCTGTTAACTTATTAACAAACAACTTCTTAACCCTCTTTGCCAGCAATTTTTCAATAGATGTAAACTCAAACATAACTACATCTTCACCTTTGAAGAGGTGAGGACTCCTTAGACTCCCAATGCTTCCTTCTTTTGAATGTTTTCTGCTTTCTTCTGAAAATCTATTTCCTCAAATCACAACTG
Source organism: Acridotheres tristis (assembly GCA_037013685.1). Classification (NCBI taxonomy): domain Eukaryota; kingdom Metazoa; phylum Chordata; class Aves; order Passeriformes; family Sturnidae; genus Acridotheres; species Acridotheres tristis. Next base: position 9,673,168 of record CM072885.1, read on the forward strand.
GTTCAACACAATATTTTGAGAAATTGTCTTGAAGTAACTAAAGTTGTTTGCACAACTGAGAAGAGTTAACAAACAAAAACTTCAAAAGCATATTAAAATAATTTAAAACTTTCCCATCATGTTCTTATTTGCTGAACTATATGAAAATTATGTGAAGGCTTATTAAGAAATCCTTTTTTTTTTTTAATTTGCAGCTTAATATAGTTTTAAAGAGCTTAAACCATTTTTATGTTTGTGTAATTAGTTACATTTTTTTTGAAGTGCTGAATTTTATGTTTTATTGCAAATTTTCATTGTGTGTGTCTGCATATATGGATGTATTTTTCCCACGGTTGTGGGAGAGAACAGGTGGAGGAACCACCAAATAAACACAGTCACTGATGTGAGTCCATTAAGCATAGGTTAACAAGCTTAATCTTAATTACATTTTGAAAACAGTAAATAATTCTATTTCTAAATCTATTCTAAATATTAGAATCGTTCTCTTCATTTTTACTATGGTTCTGATCAAAACCCATTTAATGATAGTCCTAAAACTCCATATGCCTTCAGTAAGGTCCAATATTCTTTTATACTATTTAGGGTTATTCAATAAACTTAAGAGGAGCTGGGTTTTGAGATCAAACATAAAAGTAAACAAAAAGTGAGCTATTCTCATTCTGTATTTTATTCTGTCAGAATATGTGGAAGGGAGAGCTCTCTGTTAATTTTATTCACATTAACATATATCTGATTTTTTTTTCCCCTATCCAAAACCTGTGTGTAATTCTGGCAGAGAGCTCGGAATTCATTATCAGGATGAGGGGTAGACTCTGCTTGCAGTACTAAACTGCACAGTGGACAGCACAGATGTTGAGAAAACACTTCCATTCTATAAGCAGGCTGTTTACTAATAGTGCAAATATATAAATTACTGCTTTTTTGTTACTTCAGCAAATTGGTGTGGGCATACCAAAAGTTAAATTGAGAAAAAGGAGACCCAATGTACAGGTAACTTTGGATGGAGGTGATTAGTGCATTAGAATGCATAGACCTGGAAATATAATTAGAAAGCTTCTGCCCTGCTTACTAGGAAAAATCTTACTAGAGAACTGTTTATTGTGACAAACAGCTTCCAAAGCATGAGGCTTGCATCCTTTCCTGTTTAAATAATAGAAAACATGCTATTGGCTGTAGTGAAGGGCATTCCATTAAATTATAGTGCTTTACTAATAGGTGCTAATTAGAGTCGTGCTGTAAAAATTCTTGAGATGTTGAAATTATTTGAAGACTGGAAATAAAAAGAGACTACTTGTGCTGGCCTGAACAGGGTAACTAGTCATGTTTATGTAATGCAATTCCTGAGCAGAAAACACTTAATGAAAACTTAAAATCATTAAAGGAATAGATTAACTATGTAACTAGAAAAATAGTAAACTTAAACACAGTTTCAGAATCAAGTTTGATTTCTTACACATATGGGAATCTATAATGCAAAACCTGTGGCCTGCATAGAACACCAGTAAAACATGGTGTAAAATCCTGATCCAAGTCAGTGATTTCACTGAGTGTCAGGTGGCTGTGTTTATTACACGTGTAGAAGGCCACCTCGGGGCTGGGTTTCTTGTATGTGTACTGCAGAAAGCAGAACTGAATGATTAAAAAATCTCAGTTTACTTAGCACACCTGGCTCCTCAGCTTGCCATGCTGTGGTCTGGCTGCTGCTGGGCTTGCCTGGCTGGGCTTGCTGCCCAGGGAGGTGCAGCACTGGACAAGCTCTGGGCTCCCATCCCATCCAGATGCTCCTGAGTTTACCTCTGTGGCCCAGGATTTGGCTGACTTCTTAACATCACTTCTTTTAAAAGCCTAATAGCCTTTGTCCTCATTAGTACTGCAGGTTTGAGTAGGAACTAGGCTCCTGCAACACAGCAAAGAAGGTCATCTGTAGAATTTGTGAGAATAGTGACCTCCCAAAACACATGACAAAAGCATTTAACATTTTTTTATGTTGCTGCACCAGTTCTTTCTTTCTTTGTTTCCTTCATGAGTTGTCATTGAAATTATAGATCCTTGCCTTTATTTGTCCTGCTGAAAATGGATTGCAATCCTTTTGTTTGCATGCTTCATTGCTAGTGATTTACTTCTGTTCTGTTTTGTTAAGTTGTGCTGGTGAATGTGGTGGTGGTGTGCTTACTCCAGTCATGTTACAAGCATGACAGGATAAAGAGAAGAGCAAACTGAAATATAAGTTTGCTTCTTCGTGGCTTGGAATAAACCCCACTAAATGGCAACCTTGGAAATAAAAATTGTGGAGCCCAAATACTGGTTAAAACATTCTTGGGGGAAAGAGACATAAGGGGAAGTAGTCTTCCATTTAAATACCAGTGTAGGAATTTTCTGTTCAAATTTTTAGTGGTTGTCTTTGTGCCTCAGGCACATCTCTGACTGTATTTATAGACAGTTAGCTTTTTTCCTATTAAAAGTGATTAATAAGTATCATATAAGAAATGTGAAGTGATATAAGTGTTAAAAAGAAGAACAAACAGTTAATGCATACTTGAATTTTTACAGAATTGGTTTGCTATTTTGTCTTTGGGACTCCTTGACTATGACTAGCCCAGGTTATCATTTGAAATAAATATTGACTTTGATTTGATGTGATGGCTTTTTTTTTACCATTTATTTTCTTCTCTATTCCTTTGTGTGTTGGAATGGAATATGAACTTCATAAATGCCTCCTCTGCCATGCCAATGCCTTCATGCATGCTGTTTGGGTTTGACCATGCTATTCATTATCCATTGCATGTAAGATATGTAAATTTTTATTTATTTTTACATTTTAGTCTTTTGTTATTTATTTTGAGAGTGTGGATTTGTTGGGAGGGAAAAGCAACTGCACAGCAGTAATTGAACAATTTTGAATTCGTAGAGAGCATACATTAATGCCATAATATTAAAGTTGCTAGTTTTATCTATCAGACATAAATAGAAATGCAAAAATTTTATTGAAGTTTTCAGTAAATATTTTAAAGAAATACCCAGAATCTGTGTCTGCAACCTTTTCAGTACATATTCTCTTCCTGAGAATAAATTTATTGATTTTTCTCTCAGCAGACAGTAAGTCTTGTTAAGAACAAGAATGATTCTGTAGAGCCAGAGACATGTACATTTTGTCCTCAAGAAACGGAAGAAATAATCTTTTGTCATCTGGAACTACTCTATATTACAATCTTGAAAATAGAGGCTACTGTTAACCTATTAGTACTCCAGACTGTTATATGAAGGCATCCTTTACCAGTTTTTCAGGATATTTCTTCCAGTGCATACATGAATTCCGATGAAACATTCCTTGACAGAATAGTCACATGTACATGTGTCATGTAACTTTGCCATAGAATGCTAGGATAGGAGGAATATAATCATAATTTTGAAGCAAGGGACTTTAGTCTACTCTGTGTATGGTAGTATAGTAAAATTGCTGAAATCCCTTATTTTTTTTTTCATTTTCTACTCTGAACTGTCAGATTAAAATGATTAAGTAATACATCCCCATACTCCTTTTTCTAAAGAAATGTACTCACTTTTAGAGGATGCTTTAAATACCTACTGGGTGATGAGGATGGATGATTTTTACACCACACACAATATAAAGCAAGTGGAGCTTAGGCAAAATTACCAGAAAAAAAAGTTGGATTCCCAACAACTCATGTGGAAGATGTCTCTGACCAAGAAAATGCAGACTGCAGCAGAGAAAGGATCAGAGGCTGGCGGGTGGTCTGATCCAGTTCAACAGAGCTGCAATGGTCTTCCAGCACTCCTGTGGGGCCAGGGGTACTACGGATGTAGGTCACCAAAGTTCTCTGTGCTCCATAGTCGAGTTTTGACTCATCAATGTTCCTTAGGTTCCTTAGGAAGCTTGGGTTTCAGTATTTCTGTGCTATAGGATTCCATCTTCTAAACTGAGATAATAGTACTGATGTCAAGAGAAATGCTTTTGAAACTCCAGGGTATCCAGGGAAGTCCTATAATGCTGGCAATAAAAGTCAGGTTTATTTTTTATAAACCTCAAATAATTTTCTGTAATTGCTGCCTTTTTGAATTATGAACTGTAGTCTATTCACACCTCATGTCAGCAAATCTGTTGTTTGCTCTTGGTAAAATTGCAGAGTACAGTTGCCCAGTTTACTGTTTGAGTGGAGAAAACTCTCCCAAATTTCTCTCTCCCTTCTTGGAGACAGGACAGCAAGTGAGAGATTCATTTCCTCTGCTTACTCCGATTCCTCCCAAACCACTGTGACATACCAGGAGAATGGGAGGCAGCACCTCAGCATGAGCCCCATACATGACAGGCTGTGGACAGACACTGGCAATTAGTATTAATTTGATTTTCACTTACTCAATTAACCTCTCTATCCAACAAAAGAAAATAAATGAGAAAGGGCCACTAGTAATGCTACAAGAGATTAAAGTAGATGGGTGAGTAAACCCAGTAAAGTAGGCTAATTTGAAATGAAGGGATTAGAGTGGTTTGTAATATTACAGTACTCTGTCTTTATTATTTGATCACTTAATGTCTTCTGCTTCAGAATCCTAAATCCCAGGAACCTGTTACACTGGATTTTCTAGATGCTGAATTGGAAAATGATATTAAAGTTGAGGTGAGATTACCTAATTTCATAGTGCATGTTGCTGCTAGTATTTCACCATATAATAACTGTTAAGCAATAAATGTTCTAGATTTTGAATGTGAATCTCTTTCAATATAAAGCTGAATTTTAAATTTGTGAAGTTGATTACTTTATATTTATATATTTTTCTTTATTTATATTTAGGCACATTAAATCCCAGCATTATTTTTAGGCAAGGACAATGCATTATATTCTTTTCATTTTGAAAAACACCCAGAATGCTACTGAAATTCTTCTTCATGAAGTAACAATTTCTGAGAAGGAAGCTAGAAAATTTTTTTCAAAACAGAACACTTTTTAATAGAATATTAAAATATTACCTGAAATATTTTAAAAGTATTTCCCTATCTTATTAATGCAAGATTGTTCCTCTGGCAAGAAAGTAAACTGAGAAGGAAAGTGTAATCAACAAATTAATTCCTCTATATATTTCTCAGTATATTACTGATTCTGTAATATATTCAGAAATGATGACTTTTTAAAATAATTAATTAGTTTTCTGAAATCAAATGAAAGGCTTTTAAACATTTTACATTTTTAACTTTTTTTTTTTCAATGAAATTGTTCTTTTATAATGACAATAATCAGCCTGCCTTGGTATCTGTTTAATTCTGCCTTAAGTTTCTTTGAAATGGCTGCTTAGGAGGGGAGTTACTCTCAAACTGGTACAAAAGTGTTCCTGTGAATCAGTGCTATTACCTGAATCACACCTGAATCTCCCAGATGTGCTGGGAGGCACAAGAAATGCTAGACAAAATTCCTTTTTCAGGCACACAGAATTCACTCTCTCTCAGTCAGTGCCCAGCATCAAGGATATTTATGGCATGGTTTTGCAATGCAAAATATACCAGAATTTTTTGCTTCATAACTCTATTGATTCAGTATATATTTGGATAAAACAATGTCTAATTGGAAAAAGCTGAAAATTGTAAACAAAACTTTTTTGAAGAGTTCTGACCTCCATTTGCATTAGCATTCTCTGTGTTTTTAATAAATATTTTGATCACTTGAATGATTATTCATGTTACTTGCAACACCTACATTTTTAATTTTTATTTTTATTTTAATTTCACTTTTTCCTTTTCTTCCGTGCCAATAGATTCGGAAAAAAATGATAGATGGAGAAAGTGGAGAAAAAACTTTTGAAACACTGGTCAAGTCCCAAGATGAGGTAAGATAGGATCCCAAAGAGTTACATTTACAGGAATAAACCAAACCAGAAAATTAATGTGAATTGTTGAAATGCTGGTATGTTCATTTTGTAATGACAATTTGTACCATTTTCCCCTCTAGATTTGCTAGTTTTACTGGCTTATAGTAAAAAAAAAAAAAAAAAAAAATTATGTGCTTAGGAAAAAAAACTTGTTTTGTTTCTTGGTTTCTTTGGTGCATCATTAATCAGGCAGTTGTTGATGAGGTCTTACACTCTTCAACAGGAAATGGACCCAGCCTACTTCTGTGCATGAATTCCAAAACAAAGTGCTTAATTTGTTTGCAGAGATGTATGAGGATGGATTTGGGAGTTTATATTGTGGTTGAATGGGAAGAAAGTTGTGAGAAAAAATAATAAAGTAACATTTTTATGCCATAAATGAAGACTCTTTGGAGTAAGCAAATTCATCTTACAGTTAGATTATGTACTTTCTGGACAGCTTGTTGAGTTCTTTATTTTCTTGTCCAAAATACTTATTCCTCATAAACATCGTTACTGCTTTTTCTAATAAGCAGACATGTTTCCTAGCAATAGGAAACACTCAAATTTGATATGGGTCATTGCATGAGTGCTCTACATCTTGAGGACCTCAGTGAGAAGAAATCATGACTGGTGTGCTGAAGGTGCAGTTCTGGCCAGAGCATACCCCACAGTTACTGTTCTACAACAGCTTTTTGAAACACATTTGCTCTGAACATAAGTCAGTTTGAAGACACCTAATTTGATGACTTAGCAGACACTGCACAACCCAGATAATATATAAGCTCACTGTACAATACTTACAAAAATTGTTTGCAGTTAATTCATTCTGGCTTTCCCCTCTTCCCTTTTTTTTCTGGAGACCTGTATCAGCAGTGCCCTTACCTCCTTTACTATTTTGTGCTTTCTCACAGTAAAATGCTAAAACCAAGCTTCACAATACTGCTTTACAATCTCTGGGTAAATCCTGCTGCGGGGGGAAAAAAAACAACTGGTTTCTCCTGAATGGTTCCACTATTGGAGAATGGTGCACAAATAGGTATTTTCTGGGGCTAAGCCCCAGTGGATGCCAGTTCTGCCCCTCCCCTGTGTTTGGAGGTGATGCTGTTTAGGATGCCACCAGTCTGTTCCCTTAAGGAAACTGAGTCATTCCTGACCCACTGTCAGAGAGTCCAAAATCCTGCTGGCATCTGAGTTGAGGATAAACTGCTCCTGAAGGGAGAGACTCCATGCTGGGACATTTTCAGATTTATGTTGTTTTGTTTAAGTGGAGCCTTTCCAGGTCTGTGGGTGAAAAAGGCTCTGGGTACGTGGTTAGAAGAGGGAATGTTAGAAGGTCACAAAAATACAATAACACAATTAGGGCTGTACAAGAAATTGCATTAACGGCAAACGTTGAAAAAGTTTCAGGCTGTTTTTACATTTCTCAGGCTCTGTGCTACAAAAAACCTGAAAGAATTAGTCCTGCATTCTTTGCCCAAAGAAAGAGGGAGGGAAGAATTGCGAATGCTGAAGTCAATTACAGTATCTGGGCAGGAGGGAGGATGTAACATCCCTGGGTGCATGAGAATGTGCCAGTTACACACGGCCCAGACCACAATCTGTGTTGGAATAAAATATCCCAGGCCTTTGATCCCTGATGTTTCAATGCCAATGAAATTAATTATCCTCACCTTCCCTTGCACCATGGCCCGAGATTTCTTCCTCTACCCAGATCTCTCTGAGAGAAGAAAGGAGCAGCCAGAGCTGGCTGGCTATGATGACTGCTTCTAGCCATTGCACCCTCCCAGCTCCAGGCTGCTAGAACCAGAAAAAAGCTGCTTTAAACCACGGGCCACGCATGAGCCATGCATCACTTAGCACTTGATAGCTTCATATATTTTCTTATAAAAAGGGCTGATGTGGTCGGTTGCTCTGAACTGACAGTTGCAGTCTTTGGGCTTAAAATTTATGTTCTTTTTGTTTTGCTTTTTGGTTTAAGTTTGCATCGCTTTCCTTTTGTGTTGCAGCTGGCCCCAGCAGTGTCTTGGGAGATGACTTCATACTAGAGCATAGAGACTGGACTTGTAGCAAATGTGGGTGGGGTGCACTGGAGTCTCCCGAGGCCTCAGGGGCTTTCCAAGTAACAGAGAAGATGCCATAGGAACAAAAGCATTGCCACACTGGGCAGCCGGGGTGGGCAGCAGTGAAAACTGAAGGGTCACAAAAGCTGCAGTCACATGTGTGAGTTGTTTGGCAGCGATCAGCTGGGGATGAGATGGGCTCAGCCTGCCCACGGAGGAGCAGGCAGAGGCACAGGGGAGGTGTGAGGATGTGTTACCTGCTGCCTTATCTTTGAAGGCACCTTTCAGCCAGTTCGCTTCCAAGCGCTCTGACAACGCTGGTGGTAACAGGATTTAATTGCAGCCCAGTTCTCTTCCCTCCCCTCCCACCTTGGGCACTGTTTTTCTCTTGTGGAGGTGCATGTGTGACCCGTGACACTGTGCCTGGCTTGGAGGGACTGCCAGCACTAGGTTAAAGTGGCTAATTTTAACCTGAAGTACACATTAAGTATAAATAGGCTTCAATAGGAATCCCTTCAACCATCTTTTTACCTTAAATATAAAATATATCAAGGTACTAGACGCTGTTATATGCGTCTTTTTTCTGTTTTTATCTTTTTTGATTTTCTGTCAAAAATTACTATTAAATTATTTATGGTGTCATACTGGACTGAGAAGCAGCAGCCAGGTAATGAGAAGGTTTCAATTTATTAATGTCATATAAGTCATCTCTTTTCCACAGCCATGGTCATTTTCCCACTATCCTTTTACCATAGGGAAAGACAGAACGTAGAGATGTACCTGTGGTACCTTTCACCAATGTTTGTGATGTTGCAGTGCAACAGATCTACAGTCTTCATTGCTGGCATACTTACAAAAATTTGATTGTAAAGTAATAATATGTTGCAGCTGGCATAATCCTATAGTTTCCAAAGTGGAAAACTGAGTAAAACTATGTCAGCCAGGTATATTCATGATTAAATCTATGGGGAACTATGGGACTATGTCTATCACACTATTTTTCATACCACAAGAAAACAAGTGGTAAAGATTATCCTAATGTATGAAGTTATTTAAAAAGAAACATTTATTTCACTATTATTTTTTTTCCCAAAATTCAAAACCTTCTTAATGAGATTTAAAAAAATATGTTAAGTTTACCAGGGGTGTCTATATATAATCAGAATTACTAGACTGTGCCTGTAATTACGATTCAAATTTAAATGCATTAAGCCAGTGGTGCTGTGACCTGAAAGGACAGGTTCTGGGTATTTTTGTTTTTAAAGACTTACCTACAAAGTCTTTTTGTAACTCAAGGGTTTTTTTCATCTTTTTGTAGTCTAACTGCAAAATTATCCATAAAAGAGAAAGAATTTTTAATCAAATTTAAACCACATAAATTAAGTTTGCATAGGTCTGGCTAATGTGAAAATTACAGGTCAGGTTTGCCTGATTTTATTTAAATTTAAATTTTGCTAATGTTCAATAAAAATTATGTAGTTGATTCTTTTGCAAAATATAAGTTTGTAAAATATTTAAGGAAAGGAGTGGCAGCTCAACCCATTATTTTAGCAAAATAATAAATAGAAATCCGACAGACTTGTTCTCGATTTTGCACAGTATTTCTCAAAGAAAGGTCACAATTGTTGAAACTCCTTGGCTTAATAATTTAATTTTTCACCAATATCTCTTTGTAGAGGTATATTGATAAAGGAAACAGAACATATACGTGGACTGCTGTGAATGGCACTGACTACAGGTAACTCATTTCTATTCACTGACTTCCTTTGTTTATTTAAGTATTCTTTTGGTTAACTTTGGTTAATATTTTTAGCATTACATTTTCTGCACTAGCTATGGCGACACTGGTGTGTGTATTATTTCAAATTCATTTAAGCGTACAGCATTGTAATATTCCTTAACGTTATCCAAAACAAGTAAAGGTTTTCCAAGTCTCAGGAAAGTTAAACTACTCTAGCTCGGAACTACATGGTATAAATATTGAGTCAAATTTTGACCAAAATGTTATTTCTGTCATGGTGAATTACAGTAGTCCTCAGCCAAGTTGGATCCCAGTTTCTGTTGTCTTCTGCACAGGTGTACAGTCACTGAGAATGCAAATATTAATTTGAGTGTAAAACCAAACAAATCGGTTTTAACAATGGAACATAAGCCTAAGATCTTCTATTCACTATCCCATTTTTCTCTTGAACTGCCTCTATCTTTATATTCAGTAAGAAAAGGAAGTTTTTATCAGACTGCCATCTAGCAATCACTAGAGAAATACATTTGATTTACATGACTTCTTAATTCTACCTGAGCTTCCTGGCATGATATATAGCAATAAATCCTCAGAGTACCCTTGCAGAAAACCTATTAAACATAAAATTATAGATTTTAATTAGCAATTTCTGCTAGCAGTAACTGTTAATGACAGGTAAACTGCCACTGATTTCCCTAGAGGAGAATTGGTAGAAGGCTATCACTAAATATTCAGAAATCTCACTTATATTCTGTGTAAATTGCAAATGTGTCATTAAAGGTCAGCTCATTTATAGTTCAACTGTACAACATTTTTAATGTTAATTTCTGCAGCTCTTCATTAGGAACTGTTGCAGTTCTGCATGGATGAAATCCAAGTGTAAAAATTAAGGATGCTACTTGGGAGTTGGTGATACCTGTTTAATGATTACTCACACCTCCTGTCCTTTACATACATTTTTAAAACTAAACCCTTCTACGTATGTGTAGAATTTAGCTGCAAAAAGAATTCCTACATATATTGAACAGAAATAAGTATAATATAAAAGAAAACATTGCAAATACTCTACAAATCTTAAAATATTATTGCACAATTATGTTCAGTAGTTGTTAGTGGTGACTGCATGATTAAATAAAAGATTTTTTGGATCCTGAAGGTAATGTGAATGCAAGTATTGCCAGATGCATTTCCTCGAGAATATTGATCATTGTTTTATTAGCGAGAGTCTCTTGTTACATGATGTGTGCAAATCAGCACAGAAGTAAGTGATATTTCTGCAGTCAGTGATCACCATGACATGTTATATTGGGATGTTAAATGCGTCAGAGGAAGATACAAAAATCATGTATTTTTTTTATTTGCAATTATTTGGAAATTCCTTGCTCATCTGTTAAAAAGTACATTTGTGTTTAAAAGTGTAAATAAGAATTGAAATAAAAACGGGGACCCTCAGGATTGGCATAAACGTACTTTTGTCTATTACCATGTGTGAGGCTGGTATATCTCTGTGTGCCTGCCTCATCTTGTGACAGTCCAAATCCCAAAATTGTTAATTCCTTTCAAAACACAGAGAAGCTGAAACTAGAAAACCACTGCAAATAACATAATTACTTTACTCGTCTCATTTCTGTTGCAGTTTGGCACTGGTGTTACCATCATACAGCTTTTATTATATTAAAGCCAAAATAGATGAACCAATAATTCAAGCCAGATGTAAGTACTGTAAAGATTCTCTGGTTTTGTCTGGTATTGCCAAGACTCAGATTCACTTAAAAAGCAGTGTTTGAAATTCATAAATTTTGTGGAATTCACTGATGTTATCATGATGTACCCAAAATCTTCAGCAATGATTCTAACCCGTTGTAATACCTCAGGTGCAAAAAATATTCTATAGAAATAGAATATGTGCAGAACCTGTCAGTTCCACTGACAATCCCTACCCCTTGCTCTGTGCCTATAGAATCATTGCTTTGTGTATCCTCTATTGCTGTCATTTTAAGGGTCTGGATAGTATTTTTTTCATTCTATTAGAAAAAAAATTATATAGACAATAACATAAACCTTGCTTTATTTTAGAGCAGTGTGAAAGCCCTGTTTGGTTTGGGTTGCAGTTAGGTTTTTATTTTGCATTTTACAAATAGTTTTAGTGGATGTTTGCATCGTATTTTTAGATTAGACTGATTTCAAACCATTTACAGATTCTGAAGTGATAGTTGGAAATTACATTTGTCAGTATTCAAAGGTTTTTTGTTTATTAGGTGTAGCTTAACTGTAGTCTAGGTAGTACACAAAATAAAACCAATCACAGCTTTTTAACTTTAATCAGTTATGATAAATTTAGAACACCTCTGCAGTTAAACAGAAAGTTCAAAATACACAAAAAAAACTCAGAGAGGCATGGATACTGTAAGTTTAGAGAAAACTTGGTTAGCACTACATCACTGTCCTCTACCATTGCTCCCGCTTACGAAGAAGAATGTACCAACTTTTTATAATCAGTGATTTGTTTTGTAAGTTTTTCCAAAACTGAGTACATTAAAATTAAATTTTTAAGCAGACTGTGATTCTCTTATATGCACTTATATCAATTAAACCTGCTAAACAGACCCTTGAAATAGCCACAGTGTATAGAAGGTACTGAGAAATAACTGACAAGAACCTATTCTTCAGTCTTCAGAGATGTTTGTCGTTTTTTTTCCAGACTAAAGCTGTATGTAAATTGAACCTTTGAATCTATGTACAATATTTTTATTCAAGGGGCTGTTTGAATAAAATATTGGTTTGTGACCCCTTGTGCTTTACCCTGTTTTTTTCTGTTTCCCTGCTTTCTCTTTCTGATGGATAGCGAAACACAAAAAGGGCAAGTATATTCTTGTTGCTCGATTTCCTTCTGTTTACTGCAGTTGATATTTTTCACTTATATTTCTATTCCTACTGGATATTCTCCTCTGTATTCCTCATCTCAGGATTTTCTTCATTGTCATTGGGTACCATAGCAATAGAAAGGGAAAAAACAAAAGTGAAGTATTTTACTTTTTTCATGTACATTTCAATATGTTGTTAATCTCTAATCCTTCTTTGTTTGGTCCTATCAGTGTTCAGTGATACCAGTGATATTAAAGCAATTCTTTTTTTCAGTAGGATTTAAAATGATGCTACCACGACTGAGTTTTTTAAACTTTATTGCAGAAAGTATTAGGAATATTTTTCTTAATGTTCTAACAACTCAACATCACAAATATTTATTTGTATAATAGTTTACTTCTAGTGAAAATCTAATTTGTTTCATGTTGCTATGCTAATTAAATGTCTTCCTTAAATAAAGTGTTAGATAATATCTTACTGTTAATAAACAAGTAATTTCTTCCTATGTTGCAAAATATTGAGAAGCATAGAATTCCTTAGGGGGAAAGTGTCTCGAACATTTCTTTCTAAATTCGTGGATGCATGCAAAAGTTAGCCAAATAGTTTGAGAAGGGGAATGATGGTAAAAATTCCAATTTACTTATTTGGTGTTTACTCTCCATTTTTTTAGTTTCAGAGTCACTGAAGCTTGATGATTTTGATGAAGCTGGCTATACATTTTTAGCACCAAGGTTGGTTGATTTCCCAGTAATGTGTTATTTCAGCATCTGATCTGATTATTGACACATGGAAAATACAGATTTCACTGATAAAGCTTCATTTGGTAAAAAATTATCAATCCTTTTTCGTGCTGGAATGTAAATAACATCTTCAGGCTCTGATTTCTGCTCGTATTAGTCAGAGAGCTGTAAAAACTGATACTGATATTTTAATGGAAAACTTACATCTGGGCATTTCTTGTGGTTCTGACTTCTAAGATTTTACAGCTATTTTTAAAAAAACTTTCATAATACTTACCACAACATGTTTCCCAACTTCAAGACAAAGGGTTTCAAAGCTCTCTATTACTTAATTATTAGTTAATTTTCAATTAATTGAACCTAAAAATTATTGAAAATGTATTAATTTCATCAGTTCCCTGAGATTTTTTTAATGAGAAATTCTGCAGTTCTTCTTTCCCTTTTTATGTTCACAAGGGAAATCTAGTATGATAAAAACTTCCTAAAATTTAAGTTCCTCTAAAAGATAGTTGTGATGAATAAAGGAAATGCTGTACAGTTAAGGTCAATTGAGAATTGTTGCATTCTTTTTTTTGATAAATTTCTGTAGACTTTTAAATTCCAATTAATAGATCAGTTTCAATTAATAGATTGATTTATGTAAAGTCTTCTATCTTGAAATGTATCCTAGCCTAACTGTTTGATGTAATTTTTCTGAGACTAAAGCTTTCAAGAATTAATTGTACCAATTAGCAGCTTCCAGCAAGTCCCTACTGTCCTACATGAACAAAGTCTGTTTGATATGTAGTTCTGCTTAAATAAGTAAGGTAAAATCAGCCTATGGTATTTCTGGATTATGGTAAGGTAAATAGAGGGTAATAAGATATCTTTGCCATATGATATACTTGAACAGACTTGTGTGTAAAACTAAATTAATAAAAAATCTCGTTTTAGAAAGAGAGCCCTCTGCTTCACTGCTAAATTCTCTTTATATTTTAATTAAAGTTATTTAATGCCACTCATCATATAATATTTGCCTCCAAAATGCCCAGTGACTTTTATTTTGCTTGTTTGCATTCAGTGAATTGCCCAATGATATATTGCTTCATTACATTATATAAGGGACAGGAGTTTACGGTTTATGTGTTTTGCATCTGTCAAAACAAAGAGTGTTTATACGTTTATGTCATTTGTACCCTAATAAAATTGCATTTAAAACTTCTCAGAGGATAGGACCTTAACCTGTAAATCTGGCCTTAGCTGAGCATGTGGTGGCTATGTTTCACAGCAGTCCAGGTACTTTTACACTTTAATCCAGGAGCAATTTAAATTCACTGGGCATATTTTTAGTGTACAGACTATGATCTCCTAATATGTTTTACACTACTTCTCTTTTTTTTTTTTCTCTGAGAATCTACGCCCTATTTCATGCATGCAGTTTTCTTGCAATCCAATTCTTAACAAATACTTAGGCAGGTGTTTAAACACCTTATTTCCTGTAGATGTCTGAAATAATTGATATAGTAATCATTAAATACTGATCATGGCAGCCAATTGACACAGTAGTACCAGCTACTTCATAGTAGTTGTACAGTCCTGCTTGGAATTCTAAATTGTCTGTTTTAGTATCACAAGAAAAAAAATGTTAGAAGACTGATGTTTTGTTGTTTTTCAGAGAATACTGTAGCGATGTAAAAAAATCAGAAAACAACACTGAATTTCTGTTAAATTTCAATGAATTTATTGACAGAAATACTCCAAGCAGTTCATCATGTAAGTACTCTTCTACCTCACTGAAATTTTTCAATAGGAGAACACCTTCTCATGGATGAGAGTTCATGCTCAAATTTTTAGGTTTTGTTTTGTCTGTAGAAATGTATCTATGTTGGGATTTTCTATACAAGATCGAGAGTGTAAAATTAGTTTTCAAGTTTCTGGCTTTATTTAAGAAATTTTGTAAGGCATTATGTATCCTGTGTTTTCCATTATTCCTCTCATCATTTTGCTCAAGCATCAAATAACTACTGGTTCATTCTAATACACTCTAAATATCTTTGAGCTTTTATTTTCTCACTTAAGCATAGCAGCCAAAGTAAGTCTGAAACAGACTCAAAATCTTGTAATAAAATCTACAACTTGCTTTCTGGTCATTTTATTCCAAAATAAGTAAAGAAAAGAAGTTCAAGACCAAAATAACCAATAATCAGCATAAAAGATAAGGGAATTATTTTTCTGGTTCACAGATTGTTTGAAGAGATCTCACTTGTTCTTGAATAGCTTAAGACCACACAGATCCATGTAACTGATGCAGTGGTGAGCACAGGGCTTTGGGAAGGGATTAATTCATATTTTGAGATTGGGCCTTAACCTCTATTTAGAATAAATGAAGAGTTATTACCATCAGTAAGGTGTTAAAACCTTGTTCTCAAGAAAAAATCAGTGTTTGGATTTGGCTTGGTACATACACATCTGTTTATCATTACTAATAATTTATAAATACTTGGAATAACCTCTTTTTTTGTCTTGCTTTCCTCAAGACTTTCTGACGTGTTGTTGTCAGGGATAACTGATCAATTCAGAAAGAATCTCTCTGCTAGGATGTAAATGAAGGAATGTCCACTTAGATACGATAGCTTTTCACAAAAGGATATGTTTGTGTCTTTATGGGTGTTTGGTGTTTTTTTTAATGGAGTGATCTTATTCATTTGCACATTACTGACTGACTGGAATTTTCCTTGAATTCCTTGACTCTATGTTGGAAATGAAAACATTTACCTCCACTGATTACAGCTATTAATAATAATTTAACAAAATTTAATAAAAAGTGAAAATTGTCATGTAATATTCTCTATAAGTAAATATTGATGACACATTTAGTAATGTTGTAGTATAGAGTAGAGCTTAGTAAGTAAGTATTCCAAAATGTTATCTACTTATTTCTGTATTTCAGTTTGGAATATGCAGCAATTTTCTTTTTCCTTTATTTGCTAATCATTAAGTTACTTTAAGAATAGTCTCCTTAATAAGTAAACAGTGTTAACAAAAGCACTGAGTGGCTTAAAAGTTATGTCAGCAAAAAAATGCTTTTCAAAAGGAATAACATAAAATCGCCACCCTGAAGTAATTTTCAGTAACTCTGCTAAAGTGCTACTGGAAAAGATGGTTGGGAAGCACTGACTTCAGACCATCTTTTCAAAAAAATTTAAGCATGATATCTCTGTATAAGGTACTGATTTAAAATTAGTTTATTTCCCTGTATCCATTTTCAGATGACAGATGTGTTTGATTTAGAGCCTGGGACTTAGTAAATTTAAATATATTTATAATGTAGTTGAATTTCATTTGGATTTTTAGTTTCCTTTCATCAACTGAGATAAAAAGTGTTTTAATGAACACATGCTTTCAAAATAGGTTAAAATGCAGATTTAGGGGTTTGCAAAGCTGGGGCCTATACCCTTATCACATTCCTTATTCCTGTGACACAAAGATAGAGTTTTAGGATACAAAGAAAATATTTAAGTGAACTCAACAATGCAGGAGCATCTCTTTAATTAATTGCTGACATAATTTGAAGTTAGGCAGAATGTCTAACGTTAACAGCCACAGTCTTTGTGGCTGGAGCATCTTGACAACTCAGAATTTCATTTTAGGCTTTTATTGAAACTCCATCTCATACTGTTTCAGATGACTTACATTTTAACTGTTTTGATAGGTAATACTGATATGGTCATTAGAGTTTTGCTGGATGCAGGATTTACAAGTGAACTTGCCCAAAATTATTGGAGTAAACTGTCTCTGTAAGTATGCTTTTCATTGACTATTATTTTTCTATGCATTTCAGAGTTTGAAAACAAAATCATACTTTTGTGTGTATGTACAGATATGCAGTTAATGTTACAGACACTAGGTATTTATTCACAGTTATGCACTTCAATGGAAACCCGTGAACATGGGAATTTGTGAGAATTGCAGTTTTCATTTTAAATCTTATTTTTATTTACAGTGATGGAGTTGTTGCACAATTTGTTGTTACAGATGGTGGAATTACTAGAGTTTTCCCCAAAAGGTAAGAATTATTACAAAATAGTATAATATGATCATTTTGAAGCCTGAAAGGGTAGACTGTTAAAGAGTGTCTTTATTGAATTTTATTGAAAAACTAGTCTATTATGGTCTAATCTGCACTGATGGCTATGAAATTAATGGAATATCTTGTTTTTCTTCAATTTTACCTGTGCCTATGCTTGAAACTAATCTGTGCAATTATTTGCATGACAGACCCTTGTAATCCAAGTTTCTAATCAGTGTAGAGTAGCAGTAAAAGCAATGCCTTTGTAGTAGCAGTAGGGCCATGCTAATTATTCCGAAGCACTCAGTTTGGCAGGCTGCAAATAGTGGAAAGTAGTGGGTGATTTTTTTTTTTTTAAACTAAGATCAGACCTAAAGGTCCAGGGTCTTCAAGAGAGAAAAATGTATCATTATCAGAGGACAAAAAGGGAATGTGAAATTGGACATACAAGAAACTAGACACACCCCCACAAGTGACTGGGAATAGTGAGGGCACCAGTACAGATCTACTGGTAAATGGCAAATTTATCTATTTTCTTAGGTTATTCTGTGTTTCCCCAAAATGTGAAAATGGCAATGAATTTTACTCCCCAAGTGAGTTTCTTTCCTATTTTGGGATTATTAATGCTATTAAATCTTTTAGGATTAAGATCAAAGCATAGCATGTGCTTTAAAGGTTCATTTAGATTTTGTTGTAAGTAGTGCTGCAGTTGTATGTGTCACAACAAATCTGAAAGTGATGAGACTAAATTAGAGGTTTTCCAAGAATACTAATTCTTTTTTCTCCTAAGTTTGTTTTTTAGCGTTTTTTCTAGTGATTATACCTGTCTTTTAACCAGTGAAAACTGACAGAGCCTGAGGGCTATAAGAATGAATCTCATTTTTTTCCAACTGCGAAACATTGAAAGAAAACAACCTGCAGTACAGTTTTAATGAGACTAAACTGTCTTTTTTTTATCCTTGTTTTTTTTTTTATTTAGGGCAGGAGAAGATTGGTTGGAAAATGCTGAAACTTACGAAATCAGTTTCTATAAAAGGAGTTTAGATAATGACAACTATATTTTCACAGCTCCATACTACAACAGTAAGTCATCACAGCTAGTCCAATATAAGTGTAAGTTTCTCATACCAAATGAGGTCACTAACAAAAGATGCAAGCATGACACTTCATAAGGAAAGAAATCTTGTGATAATACCATTATTAAGGAAAAGCTAGGAGGCACTAAACGAGGTCATCATAATTTGTCAGCTCCTCTGGTGGCCCTGTGTGCTCAGAATTAATTTAAGTGAAAACATACAGAGTGCTGGTGTTCATTCAGTGTATTGAAACTGTTTTATAGCGATATTTTGGCAGAATTATTTTAACAGAAAGTGAAATAAAATTGCACTCATAGACAATAACTGTACCTAAAGTCTTAATAGAGCTCAGTTCTGTATACTGTATCAGCACCCCCAGCACTGATTTGGGGGACCAGGCATAAGGGTCCAGAGACCATAACTCTATCCACTGCACCACTATTTAGTTTAAAGTTCACTTTTGAATTCTATTTACAATTGTACTTATTCACCAAAACCAGTTGGTCTGAGATGTTGTGACATTTCAAACCTATATGAGCACAATAGTGAGTGCCTGTTACTGATGTGAGCAACATTAACCTTCTCAAGTATGACAAAAAGAAGATGCTACCACAAATGACATACTGCTCTCTTAAACATATGGAATCCTTCATTTCTGTTATTTCACAATTATTTATTGCATTTTTTTCTTATTAAAATATAAAGATGGTAATTAGCAAAATTCCCTGAAGCCTTTGTTGCTCCTCAAAGAGCTCCAGGGACTTTTAACTTGCCTTTTCATACTAAGCAGTGTTGAAAACTGTTTGAAGTCTGTCAGAGCAGAAATTGTGCATTAGTGAGTGGTGTCAATATAACCTGCATTGAAAAATACACAGACAACATCAGGATAAAATCTTTGGCTCTAATCCTGGTTTTTGCAGAGCTCCCACATGTGTACAGATATTCATGGCTCTGTTTGCAGAAGAGGCTACAGTAACTTTATGAAGCAGTCAAACAGGGAATAAAAAGAAGTAAATACAAATATGTCTTAGTCATGCCAGTGTTAGTGATCTACGCTATCACAGGTGATAAATGTGTACTACAGCTGGGTCAGTGCTTTTGGACAAGGTTTTTTTAAAATCATTCTGTTATTTGAATAACAATAGATTTAAGTTTCAGAGGAAGAGGCTTTCATGTCATCCTAACTTTTTTTTTGTTTGCTTTTTTTTTGTCTTCTATACTGTCAGAAAGTGGTGCCAATAGCTATGAATCAGGTATTATGGTAAGCAAGGCTGTGGAAATAGAAGTCGATGGGAAGCTTCTGAAGCCAGCAGGTAAGATAGAGTGGGGCTGAAACTTGAAATACTTTAGTTATTTAGTTGTTGCTTAACAGTGAGTTGGAAATTTAATTGAGATTTCAAAGGAACTTCACTTTATAATAACATTATTTTGTCTGGGACAGTTTTAATCTTTCTAGTGTAAATCGTTTGCATTTGAGTAAGTGTGTTTAATTTTATTGGTTTTACTGGTTTCATGAACAGCATTGGTCATCAGTTGAACAAATATCATATTTTATCCTTCTCCAGTTCAATGATTTAGATGTCATTATAATTCCCCCCTCCCCCATTTTTTAGGATGATACAGTTACCTTTTTTTTTTTTTTTTGCCTTCATTTTACTAAGAAAGGCTTTCATGTATTTCTTGTTAGTTGTTGGAATAAAAATTGACGCAACCAGCTGGATGGAAAATTTCACAAAAACCACAATCAAGAGCCTGGTAAGCAATTGACCAAGTCTTTTTTGAACTTTATTTGCATTTCTCAAAGCTTCAGATGCAAATAGGTTTACTGTCTCTTTGTGCCAGTGTCACACTGATGCACAATTGCCAAGTAGTTGTGGTATTTAAATCATCCAAATGCACAAAATAAATCTATGTTGAAATAGGCTCTATTTTGTACATGTCTTGCTTTCATAATTATAAAACATGGATAGAGACAAAGAAAAATGACATATTGTCGATAGTAGTAAGATTATGCTGTAGCAGTGAATAAAATCTGCAAAATAATTGGTTAATCTGCTTTTATTTAATATCCAGGATGGGTAAGCAGTGAACAGTAAGGATTTATATTGCAACCAATATCCCAGTGTTTTAGCAGAACATAATGAAATAGATGCTTAACCATTTCATTCCATACATCTAATGTGTAATGCATCTGAGGTGTAAATGGGAAGGACAACAGGTTAAATGGAAGGGAAAATATGGTATTGATAGTGAATTGTGGAAGAAAAGCCACAAAATGAAGAAACTTACAGAACATAAGCTTCTTGCTGGGTGAGGTAATGTTGGTTGGTTGTATGTTTAGGGAATCAATCAGAGAGTCTGACTGGTTTAGGTATTGGAGCTGTAGTTCAGTGGGGAGGCAAGTGAACTGCCTAAGTGTCAGACCCGTTAAGGACAAAAATACAGAAGTGAAAAATGTAAAGTAAGATTAATATTTCAGAAAGAATGCTGATGACTCCAGCATCACCTGGTAGTTGTTTTGCTGAGGATATAATGCAAGGACACAGCTGTGTGTGTGTGTATGTGTACACATACTGCAAGAACATGAGAAATGTGTTAGGAATCAAAGCCATAAAAGCCAGCTGGGTTGATGGGCTTCCTTTATCCCATAGGATTCCCATGCCTTGAAGCTTTTCATGGTCAAGAAAGATACTTTTGAAGGTTTTCTTTCCAAAGTTCAAACACATAGAAACACTCCTTTCTGTTTTACTTTATGCTCACAACACTGACACCCTGACAAGTCCTCAACTATATTGACCATACTTGTAAAGGGAGTTGTATCAGAGTCTTTGGGAAAGGCAGTCAAGATTGTGCTGTTGATAATTACAGAATACAGGTTGTTCAGAGAGATATTTCTGATAAATATACACACTCAAAATTAATTTAAATTTATATACAGATATTGAAAACAGAATCTTTTGTTCTTGTCTTGAATGATTAATAAAACTGCAAAATACAGCTTATTTTGTAACAGTTTTCTGAAGATTACCATACTTTTGTTTTTTAGTGCAACAGTGAAATCTGTGGCTGTGAAAAAAATAGCATGGTAAGAAAATGTTCAGTTTATTAATATCTGGCAGAATATTGAAATTCACTCATTCTGTCTAGATCTACCTAAGACAGATTCTGTCTCTATTATTTGAGTGTTAATTTTGCAGAAAACAGAGCTTAGTTGTTTGTGTCTTGAAAAAGATGCAGGTTAGGAGGGAAGAGGGGAAGAAGGCATGAAATCAGGAGGAGTGGTTATGGTGATGAAGTTGTGAGAACAAGTGTAAAGAAAGATACACAGGAAAAGAAATAGAGAATGATGTGAAGAAAAATGCGATTAAAGTATAACAGTAATTTGCAAAACAAGAGACAAATCCTGAGGAAAAAAAAAGAATCATTTTTAAAATTCTGAAACAAAAAAGTACCTCAGAAAAGGGTACGTGCAAATTTAAAAGTACCAGAGTCCATAATGTGCCTTTCCATAGTCGTTGGTTCCCAGCACAACCAGGATTAGGGGACCCCATAATTTTGCAGGCACTCAGGAGACCACAGATCCAGGGACTGTCACCATATCAGGTTCTGCCATGTGCTTAAAAGCTTTCCTGTGCTCAGGTCTTCTGAGTTCTTTTGAGGAATGTGAAGATCATTAAAAGCAGGAATTACAGCAGAAAGGGTACTGTGGGGAGTTGTCTATTTGACCTCACTGCTATCTCTCCAGTCTCACTGCAAGGATCTTTTACAAAGTGCAAAGCATATGGAATCAGTGGGTTTCCCATTCCTGCACCTGACACCTGGAATAATCCCACTACAGTTCTTGGCGAGTGAAAATAATCATGCCTAGCAAGCTGGGAGCCTGCCCTTAAGATTTTCACCATTGAAAGCTGAAAATGGAAAAGTACTTTAAACATGGCTGAAGCACATGAGAAGTTGTAGTCCCTCATTATGAACTGAGTTCCAATTATAATCAGATTTAATAAGGATATAGCACTCTTGGAACTAACAGAGTATTGAGCAAATAAGAATTTGCAAAACAGCTTTTATGAAATTAAGCCACAAATAAGCCTTTGATCTGTTAAAACTTTTATTATACTGATAATGCTAATTATTATAACTTAAAATTGGCCCTTGGCTATGGGTTTGTGATTTGAAGATACTTCTGATGTCTTGAAAAAAAAAGTAGTTTCTTACAGAATGTTCTATTGACAAATCTTTCCTGTAAAACATATTTCACTTTCTTACAATAGCATGTGGACTGTGTTATCCTTGATGATGGTGGATTTCTTTTGATGTCCAATCGAGATGAATATACACAACAGGTATGTATGTTCTTTAAGAACAGGACATGAAAACCAATAAGAAGTAGTTTAAAGAGAGGAAAAAATGCATTTAACTCTCAACCGACTCTAAGGATAACGTTTCTGAATCACAAAAATATTGCTGGATCAGAAATTAAGGGTGTTTGCTAGTCTTTTCTTTATAGATGAAGACTTGGTAGCTACCAAGTAGCAATCTTTGTGCTTTGCCATTAGGCTGGTAGGCTGCCAGTGGACTTAAGATGGTGAGGAAGGTGTATGTTATCTACACACTTTCTTTCTCATACTGTGCTTGCTCTTCCCCAGGCAGGGTCTCACTGATACTGCATTTAACAGTTACTGTCTAACTGGGGAATTTAGAACTGTCACCTTGTTATGAGAAAAACACTTGGAAATGTATTACCTTACTCTCTGTATTGCCCCCCATCAGATTGGAAGATTTTTTGGTGAAATTGATCCTGGCCTGATGCGAAACCTGATTAACATGTCCCTGTATGCCTTTAACAAGTCTTATGACTATCAGTCAGTCTGTGATCCCGAAGAAGAACCAAAGCAAGGAGCTGGACTTCGTTCTGCTTATGTGGTCAGTAGTCCCATGTGCAGTGGCTGACAATCCATTGAACGTCTGCATGTGTTTATGCAAATAAAATAACCTCTTTTGTTGTTTTGTTTTGTTTTGTTTTCCCAGCCTACAATAACAGATATTTTGCAACTTGGATGGTGGGCTTCAGCAGCAGCCTGGTGAGTATGAGTGTGCAGGAAATATCTATATCCAAACTATAACTATTCAGTGGGTTGAAACTATTTATTTGGATTTTTTCCTCCATAAAAGTTCTCTGGACCCTTTGTTTGTGCAGTTTCTCATCATGAAAATTCTTAGCTATGTCTCCAAACATGACTATTTTATCAACAGTTCAATTCAAAACTGCTCTTGCCTGGTTTTGTGATTGTGTGTTCTGACTACAAAGTCAGCTTCAGGAAGCAGAGTTTGGTTTAATGGTCTAAATATGATGGGCAGTTGTGAAGCCTATATTATCACATTTTGAATTATTGATCACTCGGTTCCCTACTTCAGAATATCATCTTTGCCTTCTTCTAGCAAGAAGTCTTAAGAAAATCAATGTCTGCTTTTCAGTGAATCATTTTACAAAACACATTAATCAAACTAATCAGTTTGGATTGGAAGGAATCTTTAAAGGTCATCCAGTCCAATTTCCCCTACAATGAGCAGGCACATCTTCAACTAGATCAGATTGCTCAGAGCCCCATCCTCCTGACCTTGAATGTCAGTTCCCAGGGATGAGACATCACCACCTCTCTGGGCAACCTGTTCAGTGTTTCACCATCCTCATTGTAAAAAAATATCTTCCCTGTATCCAGTCTGCATCTTCCCTCTTTTAGTTTAAAACTATCACCCCTTGTCCTATTGGAACAGGCCCTACTATAAAGTTTATCCTCATCTTTCTTAAAAGCCCTCTTTAAGTACTGAAAGGCCACAATAAAGTCTCCTGGGAGCCTCCTTTTATTCAGACTAAACCCCAACTCTCTCAGCCTTTCCTTGTGGCAAAATGTTCCATTCCTCTGATCATTTTTGTGGCCTTTGTCTGTACCTACTTACAGGCCCATATTTTTCTTGCTGAGGACTCCAGAGCTGACACAGTACTCAGGTGGGGTATCTTACCCTTTTCAGAGCCATGCTGATTGACACTCCCATCAGTTACTTCCCTCAGCGCCACATTGGGATAAGTAATTGGCATTGCTGTGGTGTGAATTGCAGCCTTGGAAGACCGGTCCTTTCTAAAGCTTCATGATGCTTATATTTTTTTCTAATAATAATTACCAAACTGGAATAAATTACCTAGTTTACGAAGCTGAGAGTTAAAATATGTAGCAGCTGAAAAACTGTTTAGTCATTTTCTCACAGAAGCACTATGAAGACTGTGTGTTGTTTTTTACTGTTGGTTACATTTAGTTAACAGGAAGAGAAATAATCTTGGGTGTTTTGGACAACAGCAAAGCAAGCCTCAAAAATTGAAGATGGGCAATAATCCAGAAGAGAAACTTGAGTTCTTTTCAAACAGAGAAACTTCCGTTTATCAGTGTTTAAATCAGACTCAGCGGTCTGGTCTCAATTTAGACCTGAGGGTTATTTTGTGTGATGTTTAACTTGAAAGCACAACATTAAAGTACTTTACTATGGCCATGTTTTTAATGGAATCTAGGTCAGAAGCAGGCAGAGAAGGCCATTAAGCAAGCAAAGTGAAAAGGGATGACCAAAAAATGGATTCAGTGGAGCCACCTGGCAAAAGCAAGTAAAGGGAAATAAGAGAAACCAGGTTATTAAAGAAAGCTATAGTGTTTCAGGCAAAAAATGTGAGATGAAGGTGTGAGTGATCATTTTCAAAATTTATATGGGATACATCAGCATATGGTTAAGAGAGTACGTATCATTTCTCCTTCATGCTTCTTTAAGTCAGGAGATTTAGTTTTCCCAGGCTGCCTTTTTTGTTCAGTTCCCTGTAAATTCTGAGGTAAGCCATTAAAAAGGATTACTATTTTCTGTCAGCAAATTGCATCACTATTGAATAGAATCAGGTCTCTTCTGATCCATAACTGCTCTGTGCTGCCCCTCTAATGATTGAATGCACAGAGTTGTGGATGTGAATGCAGAACTCCTTCAGGGAATGCCTCCATGGGGAAGGTGTACTCACTTTATTTACACAGGAATCACTCTAGGAAAAAAAACTTCCAGGTTGAATGAAGTTGTACAGTCCCTTCTTTCTGCAGAAGAAGTGTTAGAGGAGAATGAGATGAGATTGCCTCATATTTCTGGGTAGAAGCAAACCTAAAACTTGCTAACTGGAAAATACAACTTAGGAAGTTTAAGGAGAAGCAGGGTGTCAGAGAATAATACCTGTTGCAGTTCCTGTTTTGACAGGCTGGTAGAGGAGAAAGGATCTGCAAGTGTGGCAAGCTGGTACCTACTTTAAGTAAATAAAATTGGAAAAAAATGCATCATCAGTGGAGAAAAAAAATTAATAGAGCTCTTTAAGCTTAAGTATTTTGGCAGCATGTAGGAAGAAAATGTAGTCCATAACTCAAGAGCAAGAATAGAGATGATTTTAAAAGTCAACTGTTACAGTAGTGGTTTTTATAATATAATATTCCAGTGTTGATCTCCTTCTCAGAAATTTAACGAACCTTAATCAGTGTAAAGTATCTAAATCAGGAACATTTTCACTGAGCATATTAAAAAGGAGTTCCAGTTGGTTTAAGTTGTGGAGAAACAGCAACATGCATCTTCCACCTCCCACAGAGGTATAAAGGGAGGGCATGGATCATGTGATAACATTTCCATTATGTGAACTGTGGACACACAGCAAATCTGAGCAGTAGAATAAAAGTTTAGTGTGAAAGACCAGTGAGAAAACCATAGTCAAACTGGAAGGTTTAAAGAAATGCAGCTTTGGTAACTGGCAAAAGCATAAAAAAATATTGTTAACATATATTTGAGTAGTTTTTAAGAATCCATTAAAATACAAAGAAGAAAAAGAGCCTTTAAAAATAAATATTTTGTCTTTCTGTATCCAGGTCTATCTTACAGCAGCTGTTTTTGAGCTTGACTTTTCCACGGTTCCTTGAAGCAGGTAAGTCAAAAGAATGTTAAAGAGTCAATTTTGAATGAAGTAGAAGATAAGAATCTAGTCAGGGGACATATTTGGGTCTCCCCATTATGTCTGTGACTTAAAAATGTTGTTTGGTTATTTGTTCGTTTGTTTATTTATTTATTTGGGTTTTTTATCAGCTGACATGGAAGATGATGATTTCGGTGCTGCCCTGCCTAAAACAAGCTGTATCACTGAGCAAACTCAGTATTTCTTTGAAAACAATGATAAATCCTTTGGTGGGATTGTAGACTGTATAAACTGCTCCAGGTAAAATTTCTTCAATATAAGTAATAACTTTGGGATTTTTTTTTTTTTTAGAAAAGATAGGGACACTATTATAAGAAGCAAAAAATATATTTTGGATTAATTTCACCAAACTTTCATAAGCAGATAGAGAGGAATAGAGGGAAGCAAATTGCATTCTATTTTTATTTGTTTCGAATTAGTTTTAATTTTAATCATTAAAGAATTGTAGAAATGCTTTAGTCAGTTCTTTTGTTTTATAGTCTGTGCTCCATGAAAATTGTGTTTTTATCTCTGTCACATTTTGTTTTCTTTTAATTTATTATGTCAGCTTAAAAGCATTCTTCAATACCCCAAGGGATATGATCTTCTCTAATCTCGTTATGTATCAGAATTTTTGACGGTCAAGAAGATTATGCAATTTATCTTCTAATTTATCTTCTAGTTGATAGTGCTCATGATTTAAGAGCCGTGAGTCTTATAAAGCAAATGAAAGTATTCTATTTTTTTATAAAAGAATTGCTCTCCACACATCATAAGGAGGCCTATTGAAGATGATATTTAATAATATGTGAAAAACTGTATACTTCAGAAATATAGCATCTCTATTTCATACAAGAGCCTGCTGGGGTTTTGCATACACTTTGAGCTTCTGAAACCATCTTAGAAATTTGAATTAATAGCCAGATTTCAAACAAACAAACAAACAAAAAAAAGGACAATATTTCAAGACAGGAAAGAAAGAAAGAGAGCTTTGGAGAATGGTGAAGACAGCCAAAACACGCAGACATTTTTTCCACTTCTGTACTTCCTCCTTCATGTTGCTAGAATACGTTGGGTTTATTTATAAACTGAAAATTACCCTGCTAACTTAAAGACCTTTTGCAGAATTATATGTACATAGAAATACTACAATACATGACATGTATACCCTATGCTTCTCACTTGCCCTTGTTACAGACAGGTTTATGTTTTGGGGCTTTGTTTGTTTCTTTTTGTGGTTGGAGTTTTTTCAGTGTTAATTGATGCTGAACTGATGTTATTTCTACTGTGGTAGCAGTACAGAGCTAGCTATTAACTCAATTAAAGTTATTTTATGTTCTTTTCCATTTTTTTCCACTAATAAGTCCAGTTGAAAGAGGGTACGATGGAAATGTCAAAAAGATGACAAAATTTATTATAAATGTTTCTTACTATTTGCTATTGAAAAAGATAAACAGTAGCAGGCAGACTAAATCTGTGAAGCTGGATTATTTTATTCCAATACTGTGCGTCCTTCTCAAATATGATTTTCCTTGCTTCATTTAAACATAGGTTTTTATTGGCTTCTTTTCCAGACTTTATCATGCAGAGAAGATTTCAAACACCAATCTAGTGTTCATTATTAGTGACAGCCAACTGCTGTGCCGTTCCTGTGATCCAAAACCACTGATGCAAGCAGAGAAGCCGGGTATCCTTTAAAAATCATGTTATTTAGTAGTGTGGATTGATTTTTGGCTATAAGATACTGAAATATATTGGGGGAGAAATGACCCACTTATCTAGGTTATTACCATGGTTGCCACTGAAATACTTAAGTATCAGGTATTTGTGGATGATATCACAAATCATGTGAAGCAGCAGTCATTGAGGTAGAGAGCAAAGCTGTTATTTGTGAGAATTTAGACAAAAATGGGCTGACGGGAACTTAATGAAGTTTCAACAAAGCAAATGCAAAGTCTTGGGTGCAGGACAGAATAATTGCACAGCTGGACAGGCTAGGGACAGAGTGACAGAAAGATTTGCAGAAAAGAGCTGGAGGTTCGTGGTGGGCAAGAAGTTGACCATGAGTTGGCACTGTGCCTTGCAGAAAAGTGGCTGGTCACATCCTGGGCTATGACAGCAAGAGTGCAGTCAGCAGACTGGGAGAACTGATCCATGCCAGCTCTTCAGCACTGGTGAGACCACACCTGGAGTGCTGTGTGCTTCCCAGGACCACACTGGCATACAGGAGGAAGTCTAGTGAAGGGCTACCAAGGAGATTGGCATCTGAGAGCACAAGCAAGGAAAGTCTGAGTGTCCTGGGTTTGTTCAACCTTTCCAAAAGACAAGGGCATGTCTGTCTAGAGAAATAAGAAAAAAAAAAGGCTAGGATAGGACTGTTTGGTCATGGAAAGTTGAGATGCTGCACTGTTGTTTAGTTGTTGAAGGCACTTTGGTGTGTGCTCAGTGTCAAAGATGAACTTGGTGTGGTAACTGCATTGGCCATCAAAGGTTACAGTTCATCCTGCTGCATAGAATCTTTTCAGAGCTGGCTGGAGACATAGGTGGATTACATGCTAGGCAGAGTTCTTGCAACACAAGCATTGAAGTTAAAAGCATGTGAAAGACTGTTTTAATTTACAGCCACCTTCATGCCAATCTCTCTGCTTTAGCCTGTTCACTGCAGTAGGTACCTGGAGGTGTTTGGTGATGGAAATACATAAAACCAACATACACAGTCTAGGTCAGAAGAAATTCTCCTCAGCCATTCTCTTCTACGTAGGCTTGAGGACAGCATGCCAGAAGTGGTAAATCAGACCATAATTTGGATTACTGTGACAGAACAGGGAAAACAATTAGTAATACCTCTGTCCACATCAGGAAGTTAGTTGAGACAGCCTCTCCCACTCCTGAAAGAAAAGCAGATGGTGGTACAGATGACTGTGTTTCTTTGGCACAAGCAATGCATTCATTGCCACATTAATAAAACTAGAATTCCATCTACGCTTGGGCTGAAAAGGAAGTTACATCGAGGTGTCACCACAGAAATATGTAAACACAGCCTAATATTCTAATTGGCTTCAGTCCATGACAGTTTGATTAACTGTTTCCACTGTCTGAATTTATAAACAGCACTGACTGTAGAAAATGAAGCATGGTGGATGGGAAAGGACACATGACTTGCATTTCCCTGTGGAGCCCAAAACTACTAGAAAGCAGTAAATGACCTCAAATGGCAGTCAGAACAGCTGGGTGGGTTTCTATTGACTCAAGGAATTATTTTATTTTTATTCAACTATGCAGTACTAAGCTATTCCCTCTTTTCTGTGAGATACTTAGTGAAATGCAGATGTAGCATAACATCACCCAAGCAGACAAAATGACCTTTGGGTGCTATTTAGATGATTATTATTACATTTTGCTTCCTTTTGACTGGTACAGCTTTGCTTATGCACAGTCTCTTAGAATATTTTTCTGTTTCAACTTCCCTTTCAGTTGAGCCACAGCAGAGAAAAGAGATGAGTCTGATAATATCTGAATGAGGGCAGATGCAGATCTGTAGAAAGAAATTCCCCATCATCTTGCCTTCTCTTCCACTTGTTGCACTGAAGCTGCTGTACTACTCCATGGTAGTGCATCTACAGGATTGCTCAAAATGTAAATTAGAGCTACTAAAATAAGTTTGATTCTTTTAATAGCTTTAATATGTGTGCTACCTGGAGTGGAATAAAAAAGACTTTACATTTGGAATGGTAATTTTAACAGGTTTCACCAGAAGGCTGTTTTACAGTTTGCCATATCCATGCCTTTCAAGTCTACTGCAATGACTTGTGCCCCTCATTAGCCAGTGGCACATGGGAAGTACAGTGTGAAGTACACTTTAACAGCAGCAATTACACATTTCAGAGATGTGAGCTAAAGCAGGACCTCATATATTCAGTTAGCTAATTAATAGCATGTCACTGCTCCCCTTCCTCTCCTGCTGTTCTGCTGGTAGTATGGACAGCATTTTCTCTGTCTGCCTTCATCACTGAAATGCTCATGGGATCTCAGTGGTTCTCCTGTCATTTACTACAAAGCCTACAGTGCCATGATATTTTCTGTGATATTTGGGGTAATATAAGTGTACCCATAATAGAACCAGTAGTTTTTATGGGCTTTCACTGCTATTCTTAACCTGTATATGACATTACTTTTCCAAACAAATTTCCTTGCTTTTACTGTGTATCTTCATTATAGCAGAGTAACTCAGTGGTAACATAAGCTATAACTAATTGTCACGGTTGAAAGTTTACTGCTTTATGAAAGATTTTCTGAAATATGTATGCAATGATAAAAAAACCAAAACCACAATACAGAAAATGTTAAAAGACCTAAACTTTTATTTTATTTCTGTTTATGGTTCTGAAAAGATTTTAAAAAATTATGCAGGACATTTATTTTCTTGATTATAGCAGTTAAAAAAAAAGGTATTTAATTTTGATTTATCTAAATGGTTGGGTTGGTTTTCTTGAATTTGAACAAGGAACTGCAAATATTGATATTTATTTCAGCACTATCTGAATTAGCAAAAATCTTCTCTCTTGCCATGAAAATAAAAACAGAGTGTTGATCCTGCTCATGTACAATGCATGAAAAACAGTGACACTCCTTAACCAGAGAAACAGATGAAGGGCCAAATCCATGTGAAATGGTCAAACAACCTAGGTACAGAAAGGGTCCTGAAATCTGCTTTGATGAAGCCAAACAGGTAAAATTGAAGTTGTAAGACTTTCTCTTTAAAAACAATTGTAGAGCAGCTTTAGATGATCAGGGAAAACTGTGTTTAAATGTACCTTGGTGCCTGGTAACCTTTTTATCACTGAACATACTGTTCACTCTAGACCATAGCCACTTTATTTCAATTAACATAAACTTAACAGCTGCTTTCTTATCTTCCTTTCCTATAACTGTTGCACTTTCACACATGATTCCCACTAAAATATCGTCAGTGAGTGTAAAACTGTTGGTCTCTTTATTGTACTGTGAAATTCAGTTCTTCAGTGGCTGGCACAGATAGACGATAATCTTGGCTTAGAAGTAGTGTTTTTGTAGTAATGTTTCCAAATATTATTTAAAGCATTGTTAAATTATTAAAATTGTTATATGTGTTTTGGGATGTTGTTTGTAACTGTACTGCCCTTAGGTCAGCTTCTTAGCAGATTTAAAAGTGCATTGCTTTACTGAAATCACCAAAACTATGCTGTTTGATACTTCTGTATTGAATGCAATAGTTTTGAAAGAGAAAAAGTGTAACTATAATTTTTTACACATATGTAAATTAATATTCTTTCTTTGTTACCTTTTAAAGATACAAAAGGTATTATGCTAAATTCAAGTTGTTCAGAATAAATTTCAAGACAAAAAGTGCTGAACAAGAAAGTCCCTGGCATTAGATACAATAAATACTTTAAAAATGCATTGCTTAATACCTCATGCAATTTCCACAGTGGAAAGATTGTCCCAAACCAGTGCACTTAGTTAGCTATAACTGCTGTATACTAAAATTTGTTCCAGTATGTTCTCTGCTTTTCTTTTTTTTTCAAATTTTCTTTTCTTTAAAATTTTATTTTAAAAAGGAAGTCTTCTTACTGGCCAGCAAATATTAAATAAAGTTGAAAACCCATCCAAAAGCTATCTAGGCAATGTAAATAATCTGAACCATTCTGATATGATTGTGTGTGAAAGTACAACTCTTGCTCACTAGCTTGATGTGCTGATCAATGTGTAAGTCATGTGTTTTGTAACAGTGGATTGTTTTGGTTTAGTTTATTTGCAAAATTTGCTGTGAATCTCTTGCTCTTGGGTGGATGCTTTCACATTAACTCTGCTAACTGCCAGCAATCTGCATGATATCTCATCTTGTATGTCTTTTTTTCTGTGTTTTCTTTCCTTTCCTCTACTTGCTACTTTGCCCGTTATTAATAGGATCAGCCTATATGCACAACGAGTCGTGCCTCTGCCATGACGTCTGCTCCTATCTTCATTTTTCTGCAAGTTTTCATGTGGTGTGGATGGTCAGTTACTTTCTCTAATTTTTTGTTTCGTTCTTGGCTTAAAAAATTAGCAGACTTTTTTACTTACTGAGCATACAAAAGAAAACAGAATGAAGCGAGTCCCAAAAGCAACAATCTGGAGTAAATTACTGTTGCAATATTAAGGGAAATTAAATATGAAAAAAACCTGTCTGGAGCCTTATAAATCACAATTACTAAACACTCTCCCATAGAACATACAAAGACAAGGGAACCTGTTGGATTTATATGATTGACTCTGAGATTGCACATGTACCAGCTGAGTCTGCATCCTTTCCTTTAAGCATTTTTCCCTTGTCCTTGTTAAAATGAGCAGAAGAAGAAATTTTTTTCACAGAGACAAATAAAGGTGCAAAGCAAATAGAAGAGATAGCATACCTGTGAAAGTAAAGCTTTACTTAGGTGTGACAAGGATGAGTGTTATGTGTGAGTGTTGCTATTGAGAAGAGTAAGGAGTTTTCACTGCATTCGAAGGAACACAACAGGTAATGATGGAAGATAATGGTGTGCATCAATTTGGGTAAACTAGGAATTCAGTAAAATAATATTTTTTTTACTTCTTAATTTTTGGCAACCTAAACATATTAATTGCCTGATTACAGCAGACAGTGAGGTTTTTCTTCTGATTAACTATGTAAGTTCCTGTATATTGACCAAGTGCAGAGTCTGGGGTTTACAACTAAAGCCTTGGCATTTGGTGGTGTGGGACTGTCATGAGTTACTGTGCAAGTGACATGTCTGCAAGAGGTCTGCTGAGCTTAAGAGCAAAAATGTGTGACTGAAGGGAGTTCTGGTCAACATTGTACTGAAAACCACTAGAGGGAGATACTCCCATGTCTATCAAAGTAAAACAAACTGAGGCAGAACTGAAAGCTTACAGGGCATTTTTCAGTTAGTGTAATGAAATATTGAAAATTAATGAAATACTGAAATTAATTGAAATTTAGAGCAGTTATTTTATATTCTCTCTATATTTAAGGGAAGGTTCAATTAATATCTCTTGAACATTAATGAAAAAACATCTTTAAAGTCTGTTTAGCAGTTTATTATTTGAGTAATTTTGACGTTTCTTATTCTGCATTTAAATTATGTAGTTTCTTGCAAACCTAAGAACTTGCACAGCCATGGCAGAAGGTTGTAGGGAAAGGTGAAAGGCCTTTCTTTAAGCCAGTAGTATTTCACATTAAAATCTAGATTAACATCTCATGTTCTTGCTCATGCAATTTGCTCTGCACATAGATTTCTTTAATTAAAAAGCTACTGTCCAATGTACATAAAGCAGCAGAGACTCACCTTGAACTGAATTCTTTATGCCCAAAATGTGCTTTTTACTTAAGGTGGGAGACACACAGAATATAATTTTAACTGATAAGCTTTTGGCAGCAGAAAGTTATAAAGGTAATTTTTTCATCCATCTTGTTTTTAATAACTTTGTGATTTTGGAAATGGGTTCTCTCTGGACATTAATCTGTGTAGTTATATTAAAATCACTGAAGCCAACACAGATACAATCCAGCTGATCAGGTTCACTAACCTGACAGTTTTTTTTTTTACTTTTCATCAAGGATAACAAAATAGTCATTATCACTGCCTGAAATGGCTTGCTCTTACTTTGTACATGCACATCGGTTTTGTTTGCCATGCCTGAGAATAAAGAAAAGAACTGTGCGAGTTTTTAGCCCTTACTGGGAATGTCTCAGGTCCATCAGCTTCCAGGTATGTCAGTGGGAACTCTGAGGGTGATTGTCAGTCCAGACAACTGGATACATCTTGATGGAATTGCCTGTGTCCCCAGGCTGGGCATGGGTAGCTGTACAACTTGGACACCTTTGTCTGATTGTCCAAAGGAGGGTTACCCAACATTTATGAATGACCATGCATTCAAAGTGGAAATTACTCCAGAGTAAAAGCAAAGGTGTTCCCTATGTGACATGAAACATCTAAAATACATGCTCATAACAGGTATAACTTTGAGGTTATAAGTTGATATCAAAGGCCAGATCAGAAGCTCTTCGGGCAGATGTTGTTTTACCCTTTTACAAGTCAGAGTAGCACAGTGGGTTCTGATGAATTATTATCATTTACAAAACAAAATTTTAGTGCATTAAATAGTTATAGTGCACTTCTAAAGGAGTAAGAAGTGTCTTTATAGCCCTGGCATATACGTATTTATAGTTCCAAGTGTATTTTTAAAATTTTAGACTGGCAGTGTCTTCAAGGAAATGCTGATATACAGCAATGAATATGTGGGTTTGATACTTAAAACTGAAGGTATGATTTTATAAAAGCATTCATTTCCATTCTGAAAGTGCTGAATAATTTTCATGGCATGTGATGCTGTAAAGCAGCCTTATCTAGAGTTGTCATAGCAAGACATGACATGAAGGAGATGACATTTGGATTTGACATTTCTCTACCTCAAGCATGCAAGGAAATTTGATGTGACTAATGCAAGAAATTTCTCATACACTTCTGGTGAAATGAAAGTGGCTCACAACAATTCTTTCAAATTTATTTTACAATTCTCTCTGTCTTCAAAGAGAGACATAATTTTGAAGACAACAAAGAGAGGACATCCCCAGCTGATCTTTATTCAGGATTTGTGTGATTAATGTCATGGGCTGGAAAATTTCAGTGAAACTGCTTAAAAATAGTTCGGTGTCTAATTGCACTAGAAGAGGTAAAGATAAGATAATGTGAAGAGAAGATAAAATGATGCTGTATATCATTGTTATAAGATACTTTAGAAGAAATCTCAAAAATAACTTTTCAACTGTTTCATGTTAATGTTTTCTTCAGGCTCAAGAAGAGAGGAAGTGTTTTCAAAATAGACATTTTGAAGACCATTCAAAATTGATGTTTTTCTCTATCTGATTTTAAATTGGGGATAGAATCACTTATTTCTAGAGGACTGTTGATTTTTTTGATTCATGTAAATAAACACATAATCAGATTTTCTCCTCTATTTTTTCTTTTATATTTTCACCTTTCCTGTAGTTTTGACAATTACACCACAAAAGAAAGTTCCAGTGTGAAATTCTGTGAAGAAAAAAATTGATTTTTATAGGATTTACTGTACCTTCTTTGCCATTACTATTTTTGTCTTAGCTTAGGACATGAAAGAATTAACTGATTCCAGAGACAATATTTAGAAATTGTTCTTGGCAGAACTGCTGGTTTACCACTGCAAATTGGTCTACAAACCTCAGAAATTTAATGTGGCTTTTATCAATATGAGATTAAAATCTCACTCAACTTGATATATGTGTATAAACCTTGTATACTTTCGTGTAGTGCAGTCTAATGCTGTTGTTCATAGTAAGATGATGCCTTTCCTGCATCAGTCTTCCAAGATATTCTCTACTGTTGTGAATTGTGAATCCTTTTAAATCTTCTCTGTGTAGTGTTAGGGAGAGAGAAAATACTAAAATGCTTCTTTTCAACCCAATAGGAATATTTTATTGTATGAATGATGACTATAAGAGCAATTGAGAAATTGTGGTGTAGTTAAAAAAATATCATACTGCAAATAGAAATGGACAACAGAATGGAGGGTTTTTTCAAGTACATATGGTGGTAGGATTAATTTATCAGCATAATTTGCAATATTTGGTCTAATGCAAGATAATCTAAGTGACTCCTGTATCATTCTATATGTGGAGGCCCACTTGCTTTGTGTCCATACTGGATGCCATTTTCACTATAAAGCTATTTTCCCTTCATGTTATGCACAATTTTGTTTAAGACCTTCAGTTTACTACTTACACTCTCCAGACATCTCCCATCTGTTGGAAATTTTAAATCTCCTGCTTCGCTTTCAACTCTTTCTTCAAAGATGACTCTTCTAAGTAATTTTATGATAAGAATAATAAATACCAAGAGGTAACACTGAGTACCATTCACTGAATTCATGTGAGAGGAAACCTTTACTGATAATTCTGCTTTAATGGTAGTCACTGTGAGGAAGAAGCAACAGGGTTATTTTTAAGTGCTTTAAATAGAAATAAAGCTACATGACAAGACACAATGCAGATGCAAATAGTGACAGAGCCAAACGAAATAAACCAGAATGTTCCATGCATCTTGAAATCTTAGCATCCTGGTCCAAATCTGGTGCAGCAGAGTTCACTTAGTACTTCTTGTTGACCAGAAATCTTAGGAATTTTGAACTTGTAGAGTGCAATCAACCAAAAAGAAACAAAACCAAAAAAACAACCAAAACAACAACAACAAAAAAAAACAAACCCCAAACCAAACAAAAACCCTAAGCCAAAACTACACAACTAAATTATAAAGCTAACACATGACGGAGATATGTGTGGAAAAAGCTACTGTTAGTAAAGAATGACAGCCAACATAAGGTATTTGCTATAGGACAAAACGAATTTTTGTTTCTTTCTAAGGAAATTGAATGCTGATGTTTGGGGGTTTTTTGAGCTAGGGACTGTTGGGGTTTTTTTACATCCAAGGTTCTAAAGGAGACGCTTGGTGAATGCTATAATTCCTGATAATGTACTGAGGCTACTTTGTCTGCTTTATCTGATTTTCCATATTTTTCCCAAACTGTTTTGGAAGCCTACCAGTTTTAAAGAATGTATTGTGTGCAGAATAAATAACATTAAAATTCTCACCCATTAATGCTGGTGTAAAGAACCCAGTGAAGGCCTTTGCTATTCCCGATAATTTCCAAATTCTGTCTTCACACCTTTGTTATGAACAAGTTGCCCTAACATCATATTTTACTTCATTCTTTTGATTTAGTCAAAAATTTTTATTATCATTTCAGTGTATTCTGCAGGGAGGTTATAAAAAAACACTTTATTCCCCCCCTCCTCCCTTTATTTCCTATTTATATCTGATCTGCCATTTTTATAAACTTTCTTGTTCTTGCCCATTTGAGTAAACTTGATGTCCTGAACTGAATTCTTACAAAGCTGGAAAGTTTTGCTTAAGGAAAGCAAAATTTGCTCAAGGAAATTTGCTAATAAATTAAAGGATATTTAATGACTCTTTCTTATTTATCCTGCTTGTACTTTTTATACACACACACACATGCAAGTACAACCCTCCTCCCCCCCAGCATTTTCTGGGGTATATTAATTGCGTATTCCTCAGTGGCATGTCACTCTGAAACAGGAACTGTTGACTTTCCTTTGCTTTCTGTTATTTTTTTTTTTAATTTCTGTTCCAGCAGCCAGTCTCTGTTACTATTCAGATTCAGTTGTCTGTCCTTCCCTGCACATATTGCTCCTGTTCAAGAAGTTTTCCCAGTTGCTAATATACTTAAATTCCTTTCCACCTACACTGGTTTCTTGCCCTTGGGGGTTTGGAATCTTCTGGAAAATGGGAAGTGTCTTTTTATACCATGGGTACAGAATACAGTGAAAACAAGAGAAAGATCAAATATTTTCAGCCTTCAGAGCTACCCATGAATCTCAGACTTGTCAGACAAAGTGGTGAGGGGAAAATTTTCCTGGTGTTTTACGTACTAATCTGGGTTTGTATCAGTCTTGAGAAAGAAGGTCTGAGGTGTCACAGGCTCCAGAAAAGGTATCAAATGAATTTCAGCCAGACTAATGAATAGGTCCATCATGTGAAAAGAATTAAGCATTATAAGCAAAGTGGAACCAAGGAACAGCAATTAATGGTGGAGAGGAATGAGGAAAAGTGGTGTGATTGGTGTGTGGCATAAGGAATAGTTATTGATGCATGACACAGAAGTGCACCTCAGAGAGAGCTTCAAACTGCATCAAGCATGTACAAGTAGTGCAATAGAAAATTTCCTTCTCATATTGAATAGAGTGTCAGAGGCAGAGAAAGGATTTTCATTCTCTTTGATCATAAATTCACCCGCAAACCATATCCATTTTATTGTGCAATCATTTGATGAAATGGATGTAAACATATTTTGGTATTTGTTCTCTAATCTTGAAAAGTTATCTGTTCTTCTGTCTTTTCTCACAATAAAGTCATACTCAGCATCTTAAAATGAATGTAATTTTTAGGAAAATAGATGGTGTTTACTGGGGCCCCCAGGTATATTCCATAGCATTTCTTGATTGATGGTGTCAAGTATCCCATCTATTTCATAAGTGTGTGCTGTAAACCTTGAAAGTATTTAATGCTCCCATGTTTATAGTTAAAGTAATAATACTACTCTTTGTATCAAAAATCAGAAGAACTTCCAGGAATTATTTTACTGTTATTTTAGCAAAATAACATATATAAGACCAAAAAGGATGCCTCAAAATGTTGAAATCTAAGCTTAAGCTTGCTTCTCAAGCAGCTTCACCGTAATTAGTATTAAATGATTTCTTCTCTTCTTGTCGACAGGAGGATTCGGCTGACTGCGGTGGGGCCTCTGGTCTGAGTCCATCACTGTGGTCTATGGTAGCAATTCAGTCAGTCCTGCTTTGGCTCTTGTCTGGCAGCAGACACTGCCAGTTATGACCTTGCTAAACCAAAACCCGCGTAACTTAATCAAGACCTGGCCAAAACGATAGCCTCAGTTTCATTTTGGAAAGGGTCGGCTGCAGAGAGAGCGGCAGAGCAGCAGCGCTCGTGTCTGGTCCCCGCGCGTTGTGAGCTCCACCGAGGCGCCACCACGCCTGCATGTCGGAGTGATGGATCCCTCCCCGTGTGTGAATGCTGCATCATCCACGCCATCCAAACTGATTTCTGTACGTGCCCCGCTGGGGAAATCCGAAACCTTCCGTTTATTCATTTGTTTGTTGTTGTAATCTTGATGACTTCATGTAAAAGGGCTCCCCTAACAATAGCTTATCTATATGATTTTCATTTCTTTTAAGCTTTGAAGATTTATATTCTTTTACATGAACAGTTGTTTAAAAACCAAAAAGAAAAGGAAAACGTTCTCCCCAATATGCATTACTAGCACCACGATGGCTGCTTTCAACATCAGTTTTGTCCAAACTAGTTGAGTAAAATGAAAATATTGGTCAGTCTTCACCAGAAGTGCAGCATGATTGGAATGCTTAATGATGAGTGGTTAATTCTTCCAAAATGAATCATGCAGCCAGCTAAGCTTTGGTAGGTTGATATTGTATGTAGAAAGGAAGGAACGGAGAAAATTACTGGGTTTCAAAATACAAAGGTACTGGAGAGTGTAACAAAAAAAGTGATTTTCATCCTAAACTTGGTGTCATCTTCTGTCAAAAACAAATGTTAATTTCAATGTAATATTCACCTCCTTTTCACAATGCAGCTACATATAAAGCTAGTAGAAATTCTTCAAAGGCTGAAACAAAAATGCTTGTGAATAAAAAATGTCTTTGTGATATTTGAACGTTGGTTTCCAGGGGTATTTTGCATGATGATGATGCTATGTTATTGTTTTTCAGTTTGTTTTCTTTGATGGTAGAGTATAGTTCATTGAAAAGATAACAGAGTGATTCTTGTATTGTGTGAGAAATTAAACATTGCAATGTGTTGCAATCAAATCATACTGAATTATACTATGAAACAGAGCTCTGAATATACTGTGCAATGAAAAAGATGAGAAAATAAGGTAAATATAGATTGTAACAAAAGGGTTGAGGTGGTTTTTTACAGAATAGTGATCTCACATGAAAATCTGTGTACAGATATTTTAAGACTATAAAAATCAGATTTAACACATTTATTTTTGGAAGTATATGTTCTCTAAGGTTCATATCAGGTTCCCCCTTTGTTTCCTTCATATAAACCCACTCATAATATTAAAACTTACGCTGTTGCTATTTATTATTGCAAATAGCATATTTAACAGCAAAATTACCTGGTTGCTGTGATTAGAAAAAATATAAACAAATGGGGAGCCTTGAATCTATATGTATGCACATTGATACTTGATTGTGAATAATAACTCTAGAAGTTGTTTTTATACAACCTCATTGGTGATACAGGTTGGTGCAGTAAATTACAATATTACAGTGTAGCATAGTGTTGATGCAAAATATGATTTGCGCTTTTTTTTCTAGTTTTCAGAACTAAACAGTATTGCAAGACAGCTAAACCAATGAATGTGCAACTCTGCTGGTATTGTACAGTTCTGCTAACAACTGCAATATGCAAATATTAATATGGCACAATACACTAGCTCTTTAAAAAATAAAAAAATGCAAATCATTGGTATGTATATGCTGGCAATTGATTGATATAATTTTAATCATGCCAAAAGCTTAAAAAAATGATTGGGCATGCATTAATATCCTATGAAAACTGAAGAAGCTACTCAAAGCCATGGCATGGCTTGAGCAATCAGATGTCTACTGTAGTTGTACTTATGACTGGTTCATTGTTTTTCATGTACCTTGGCTCCAGCTATGTATTTTCTCATGTTTGGGAATACAGTGAGTGAAAAAATAAATCCTGACTTTTTGTTCAGTGATAAAATCTAGTTTTTAGAAAAAAGACCTAGCAATGTCATGGGGTTAAAAGTATAAGTAACTGTTTTGGATGACTTCAGGTCCTCCTCATGAAGGTGAGCTAATGTTGATAATAAGGGTGAAGATAAACTTGGAGCTCTTCCTTCCAGTCATAGTGCTGCAGTTCTGTTCACCCTAGAACCAGTTACCACCTGATAAAAAAATTGGTTTGAGTGTTTCCAATGACAAGACTGCATCCAGTATTTTTCCTGATATTTTATGGGAGGAGCAAGTTTTCTAGGATTAGGCCAATAATTATTGCACTCACCGCTTTTATTCTGAGGTTGCTTTAAATACTCGTTGGTTTGCATTGTGCTCTTTTAATTTCATGTTAGTGTATTAAGTTCTCTATAGTTTTCACTTAGCTTCCCAAAAGAAACCCTTCATGGACAAGTTGCACTGTTTAAAACACTTTGCTTATGATGGTAGGGCATATTCAAAGTTACTTAATAAGCATCTGATTAGAGTTTATAGGGGGAAAGATGGAACAAATTCATACTGCCACAGGAAACGTCTGTGGCTTTTGCTCTCATCCCACTTCCCTTAGAGGGCTCAAATGCAAAAGGAGAGAGAAGCCCATGCCATGTATATAGCCCTCCTGGGTGATCCAAAGAGGGACATCCTTCACCCCTCTATATGACCTGAAGAAATGTGTTTCTATATAAACACATAGCCTTCCAGCTAACATTATAACATTCTTTGTAAACAATTAGCCAACATGATGCCCATCTTATTAATACTTTAGAAAATAGTGAGTATTTTAAATACTTTAAAATTATATATTAGAATATCTCCAAGTGATGGTCAAGCGATTTTTTAAATACCCAATATCTGCAAAATACAAAACATAGACTAAAAATGCAATCTGAACTTCAGCTATCTCAAAATATGAATACCAGTCTGATGAAATAACTTGCATGAATAAATACAAATTCTTATGCAGAAGAGTACCCTTACACTCACAGTGAATCATTTGTCTTGTCTTTGAAAGAAAAAGCTTGATCCGAAAATTTAAAGTATTTTTAAATACGATATAATCTAAGAAGTTTTGTTTTTTAAAGTCAGATAAAAGGCTCTGTTGATGGTTGCTCAAATCCTTTAAATAGTGCGAAGGGAATTGTTGGGACTGGTTCAGTTCACACAAAAATCATGCAGTGTATTGTACATCTGACAAGTAGCCACCATTAAAGTTGTTACAGCATGGTACTGTGCAAAACATGATCTGAGGACTTAACATGAAAGGTTTCTTGCTAATTTTTTCTTTTAAACAACCAGCATTACTGCCAAAACACTGATCGTGGTCCATATTTGTAACAGGTTTTTAACATAACATAACAGGTCTGATTGACAAGATTTTTAGGTCCTGTACCTTTAAGACTTTAGTATGATCTTTTTCATGTTTCTAATGCTTGAGGCTTTACTGCTTAACTTGACAAAAACAACAGTGTTGCTGCCATTTGTAAGTTTTCCTACAATATTCCTTTTATTAACTTAAAACCTGGCCTTACTGGTTTCAAATAGGCAGTATCCCTTTTAAGTGACCTTTGCAACCCAAGTGTTACTTGCTGTGGTTGAGAGCTTTTTGCTGTCACTGAAGAGACATTAAGACCTTTTATCCCATTAACACATAACAAACATGCTTAGTATGACTTAATTCCAAAACACAACCTCAGTACCACTAATCCAAAAATTCAGATGCTAGCACACTGGTTATTAAGAAGTACATTAATGCCTACATGGCACTGCAATGCACTCGGGTGTTTTTGGAATGTCAACCTAAGGTGAAATCTTAATAGCTCCTTTCTTAGGATAAATTTTACCCTAACTTCATCAGACATCCAAGCCTTTAACAAAGGCCAGATTTATTATTATTTTGTTCATACCACAATGTTAATATTGTTAATACTCATTGTACACTATTGTAAAAAGATTAAAACAAAGCGTCTGAAAACAATTCAAGACTTTTGAAAAGTTAGCCTCACCCTCTTCCCAGCTACTTGCATCTGTCCTGTTTATGGTTTAAAAGAAAAACATCATCTTGAAGAAATATTTCGCTGAGGCTAAAGGGATACTGTCTTGTTCAGATGCCATGAAATTGCGATTGTGATCTGACAAAGCTGTCTTCTCTTCTTGTGTTGTATGGAATGTCTGGATCATGCTTTCTGGGATATTTTTATTGAAATGCTCAGTGTGCGTTTCTGCAAAAAAAAGACTTGGTTGCTCTTAAGAGGCAAGCAGGTCTTTCTCCCTTTTCTTGTGTTCTCTTGACACTTTTGTGGAACTTGACAAGCCTGGAAAAAAATAATTTTTTGTAAAAATTTGTACAATAATGTTATAAAAAGTTTATAATCCTAGAACTGTTGTGTTAATTATTGTGCAAAAACAGTATATTCAGAATAAAAGTTTATCATTTAAAATCAACAACTATTTTAATGTTCATTCTGTATAATAAAAAATGTAAATAAGAGCCTATATTGCTATATAATACTTCTGAGTTTCCTATAATTATACCTAAGTGTCTGAAGAGAGTGAAGAGAGTGACTTAATACAGGCCTTCATGGGGTTCAGAGAAGGGTGCACAGCAACCTTCATTTCGATTTCTTTTGTGACTTTGAAAATTTAAAAGAAAAAGAACAAAAAACCCAAAACCAATGAAAACTGAGGTTCTGTAAAGCTCTCAGTAAAATAAGAGTCCGAGACAGCTGAAGTATCCCTGTTGTCCTGAAACAATGACTTTTGGAAAGGTTGCCATTTGCTAACTTGTAAACACTGATGAAGTCCAAGAGTTCATTCACATGGAGAAGCAGAGTAAAATCAGATGGCTCAGATGGGTCCTGCCCAAGCTGTTGTCTCCATCTCTGACCAAAA
The DNA here is from genome assembly GCA_037013685.1 of Acridotheres tristis. Lineage (NCBI taxonomy): Eukaryota > Metazoa > Chordata > Aves > Passeriformes > Sturnidae > Acridotheres > Acridotheres tristis. Next base: position 9,716,921 of record CM072885.1, read on the forward strand.
CTGAGTCATGATTCAGTCAGCTTCTGTAGTGCTGCTGTTCTTAGCTAAGCACTCTAATTAAAGCAGATATATGTACCTTAATAAGCAGGCTTGGGGTGCTCAGGAAGTGCTTTGCTGTGTTTCAGATTTCCTGCAGGGACAATGGCAATCTCTGTCAGAAGTGCAGGGCAGAAAGCTGCAAGTAGCAACTGCTTTAGAAGCCTGATTTTAATCCTCGCCTGCCAATGTGTCACAGCCCAGAGAGAGTGGCAGTTGTAAAATTCTGATGGATTTACTGAATCCCTGAGGAGTAGATAAGAGAATAAGAAATAAAATTCAGATTCTAGTGCTGCAAAATAATAGATCACCCATGTAGAAATGCTACAAGGCAGTGCATGACACTGTGCATCAACATCCAGAGATTACCAGCCTCAACTAGATTAAACATTGCTTCCTAACTACATGATTATCCCCACATGCTGAACTCACTCTATCATGTCTTCTGTAGGCTGACTGCCATTGAGATGTAGAAATAAATAAATCCCAAAAATCCCCTTCTTATACATGTTTAGTTTAATTGCTGTATTACAATACACTACTCATTAAGTAGAGGAGAAGACACTCTCAGATAACACAAGGTTTTTCCCCCACACTTCTGGAACTTTTAAGCATCTTTGACCCCATCAGTTTGATATGGGAATGGCTGCACTGCAATGAAATATTCTATATTCACCTCTTGTGCAAACCAAACCAGAATGCACTTTGCCTGTCATATTGTATTATTTTGAGAGATGACTTCACACTGTCCAATGCAGCTCTATTGCTGCTAACCATCAACAGAAATCAAGACATTATATAACACGAAAGTGCTTTCATTGTCACATCTATTAGTTCAGTGCTCCTTGAAATGCTTGACTGAAAAAATAGCCCACCTTAAATGGTACAATATTTTCTCTGTCTGTTGCAAAAGACATTGAGAACAATGTCTCTCTTTCCCATAATCTCTTAGGAGCTTTTGTTCACAAAATGTACATGAGGAAAGAGGAAAGAAAAATGAGACTTTCAGGAGAATGATTTAATCTAAATTCTAACTGTATTTCTTCTAATTGTTATAAATATTTAATAATTTCTCTCTTTGTCAGATTGAGAATATCACATTCTTAGGAGCTGACCTTTCCTTTTGAAACCTTGTTCAGAAAACCAAGCACATTTCAGTGGAATCTTCCTTTTTAATAGAACATCCGCCGTACTCTTCCTTTCAGGGTTTTGAACCTTGTTTTTCCTCTGGATGTTGCAAATCTTCCCTTGATCTCCAACTGTACATCCCATATTGTGTAGAACAGGTATATGAACTTTGTGATAAGAGTTTCCTTTGGGGAAATGATAAGCATGTTTATGATTTGTGTCACCCTGCTGTAGTTGTCAATTGCTCGTCAGTTACTGTACAGTGAACAGAGTTTAGGAGCTGGTTGCACATGCTGCAAACACCTGCCTTAATGACTGGAAGGTGAATTCTACAAAAAAAATTTCTACTGCTATTTCAGTTTTATGCCTTTTCAAAGAGAGGAGTTAACATATTAAGTAAAATCTGCATCTACTTCATCCATTACTTTTTTGTTCGTGGTTTTTTTTAATGGGTTCTTAGTGATGCTAGTTTCTGACAGCTGTTTTGAGAAGGAAATATGAAATATACGATTTCAGTGGTATTCACTCTTCCTTTACAAGAGTATCTTTCAATTATTTTTTTGAGCTACTGAATTAGTTCTTTCATAAACAAAATAGAACATGTGGAGTTAGAAGTGAAACCTCGCTCAGAATTTCCATTTTAACTTTTGTGGCTTTAACCCAGACTCTTTTTGTGACCCAGACTCTTATGATCGCAGCTTCCGTTCTGTGGCTTGATTATTAAAAAATAAATTTTTGGAGCATTGTAATACACGCACTATGGAACTGTTAATTAACATACTTAGAACACTGAATAACAGCACAATGTTTTGGTATGTGTGGTTAGCATGTATTATTTCTGTTAGCTATTTTGAGAGTCCAAGTCCTGCACATTATGATACGGATTACTTGGTTTGTCATGTAAGCGCAGGGATCTTCAGGAATTTATCCACAGGAGTTAATTAGCTTTAACAAAAAATTACAGACACTGAGGGTCCCCTCTGCCTAAAAAGATGCTGTAATAACTAATTTCAAGTGGGTTGGAAACTAGGAGCATTCTCCTGTCCTGTTTGTCTGTAGTTTGCACAAAAGAGAAAAGACTCCATGTAATGGTAGGATTTGCTTTTGACATTTTTTGGGAATACCAGTCTGGGAAATAACAGGCAGGGAAACTTTGAGAACCTGAGGCTAAAATGTATGCAGTGGGATTCAGTAGGTGAGGACTAGATGTCTGTGTTCCTGGAGACACTGGAGATCCATGATATATAGACATGGAGTAGGGAGAACTATCCCAGTGGCCAGCCTCTGGGGCCTTATTGCAGTTTGCATACACACCTTTCTGTTGAAATTGAGGCATGAGGGTGCTAGATCCAGAGAAGAACCAAAGAGTGGAGATATATTCATTGAAAACTTGACTCTTACTGTTTTGCTGGATCAATCTAGCTCCTAGGATCAATTTCTGGGCTCAGTAAATTTCCCCTAAGGCAAGACAGATGTGAAATCTAGGCTTGCAGCTACCAGAGAATGATACAGGCCTACCTCTGCTTTAAAGTCCATTGCTATCAGACATCGTGGAAGAGATGCCAAACCCCAGGCTCTGAGAGGAGCTTGTTTGGTGCCTGTGGCTGGAGCATAGTCTGAGCCAGCACTGAATGCCTTCCAAAGAAGAGAGGAGATAGTAGTGGTGGTGAAGGGGATGTTACTCATCTTTAGCATCATGTGCTTCCACGTATAATGCTTGTCTCAAAAGTCTAAAGTCTGGTTCTAGTCCTTTTTTAGTCTGAGAATATATTTTCTCAAAAAGGAGAGAGAATCTGGGCACTTACATTTAGAGGCAGCAATGACATCTAGCCTACAGGTTGGATGGCTACCTCGACTGGTCTTGCCATCAGGCTGTTGAAGATATATCTGCAATAAGAAGATTATTAATCACCTTTAAGCATTTGTTTTCCAGTATTTTGGTGGAATTTTATTACAGTTTGTAGAAATTGTTATTATTTCATTATGAAATAGGAAGAAATTAGGAGATGAGTAGGACTTGAAGATCTAGAGAGTTCTGGAAAGGTTAAATATCTGTAATTATATGCAAGATATCACAGTTTTGTGGTTTTGGGGCGCCAAAGCTTGACTAAGTTGTATTTTGGTTCATAAATTTTGTGATATGGGATTCTGAAACTAGGCAGTGTTTCTAGGACATTTCTGAGAAGGGTATTTATGTCAGTAATCACTTGAACTTTCTGATTTTTTATATTTATGTTCAGTTCTAATCTACCAAGTCATACAGTGTCAAGCTTTAAAATCAATCCTTCATTTTCAGTGAATGGAAGGTCTCACCATCCACAAGGAAAGCAGCTGTGCTGAATCTAAGCATTCAGGATTAGGAATAGGAAGTATTATTGACCCCAGATTTGGTTTTAGTAGACTATTTTATTGTTTGGAAAATATGTTGCTCATTTATTAATCCAAAAATCTTCTAACCATTTGTGATGGTATCCAACCTTGCATAAGCCTATAGCCGAGGTAGCAGCATGGAAGAACAGTGGTGACAGATTGCTTGTATTTCAGTTGGACACTGCTTTGACTCTTGGATCCTGGTGTAGTTCATGGAGTTTCCTTTTCTCAAACCTGACTTCCTGTGTGACCAGAACTGTGAGGGTAATATGGCCAAGAGGAAAGGAAACTGTGGCTAGAACATCCTGCAGAGAGGGTAGGTCTGGCACCACAGTCGTGCCTCCTGCTCTCCCCAAGGGGCACCCACCAGGCTGAGGGGATTGCTGAGCAATGCCAGCACTGCCTCATGGTTCTCTGGGGGTGTTGGGAAGAGCTTTGCACCTAAGTGGAGCAAACTGGTGTATCTGTTTCCATCTCCATTTATTAGAAGCAAGAAATTCAACAAGCTACCTAATATTTGAGCTGTCAGCTGCCTAAAATTTCGCTGAGAAAAATTGTAAATCAGAAGCAATAGATTTCAAATGCTTCCACACCTCTTGGGCAATGTAGGTGTTAAAATAAGATTTTGAGGTATTAAGATCTTGGGGGTAAGATAAATATTTTTATGCCTTTTAGGTGCTACCCATGGGCTTCTAGCAACCTGCCAGTGTGCTTTGCTTTCCAAGGTCAAAGAGCCCACTGTGTTTTATTGTGGCAGATGACATGAGTAAAACTGTGCTTTAAAGCAGCTTGCATGTAAGGCCTCCTTTGCAAAGCGTGAAGGAGAACCTATAGTGTGATATTTGATCTTTTAGAATCTCGAGTTGAGTGAAATGCCTTAAATAGAAAATAGGCCTGTTCTGAATGAAAACCTATCCTGGGCACTGTGCAGATAGGCACCTTTATTGCTTCCAGAAGAACTTGTCTCATGTAAATGGATATTCTGTTACTAGAGAGGTCTTTTTTTAAAAAGGTTTAATAGCCTTTTAAAAATAACAGGATAGTGTGGAATGCTCTGTTTTATAGCTTAGCTGTATTCACCTTGCTGTAACTAACCCTGGACTGCCTTCACAATATCTGAGGCTTTTGCCTGCAATTCCCTTGATTTACAAAATCCAGTGGATCCCATAATCAAGTTCCAGAACAGTGTAGATGAGGATGAGAGCAATAACAGAGGAATAGGGCTTTTTTGTTTGTTTGTTTGTTTGTTTTTTCCCCACTAAACCTACCCACCCACCCAGAACACTCAGATTATAAATCCTTCCAAAGGTCGCAAAAAATATGTATGTTTGAACTGATTGCCATTAGGAAATGCAATATTTGCCATTTTTTCATATTATTATCTTTCTTCACTATGTTTTCATGTTTTTTTGGAGTTTTTTTCCCAAAGTTAATGGTGTGTGTGTCTAATGAATCTGCATCAAAACAGGCTCAGCTCTTCCATTTTGAAGTGCAACATGAAATGAGTGCTAGACAGGATATAAGCTTTCTTTAATAGTTACAGAATCTTTTATTAAAATTCCTTTTATAGGGAATTTAATAGCTATAGCTTTGTAGGTTATCAGACATAACTTTAATTCTTGGTAAAATTAAAGTCAGATTTGCTGAACCAGATAGCTACTTTAAAATCTGATCAAATCAGAAAAACAAAGTGGTTCAATCAGTAGTATATTGGTCTCTATATATTTCAGACTCTACAACTATCTGAAAGGAGGTTGTAGCAAGGTGGGGGTCAGTCTTTTCTATCTAATAGGAAGTAACAAAAGGAGGGGAAATGACCTCAAGTCATTTCACGGAAGAGTCTTTCACAGAAGAGGTTTAGATGGGTGTTGGCAAAATTGTCTACACCAAAAGGGTTGTCAACCATTGGAATAGGCTGCCCAGAAAAGTGGTTGAGTCACCATCCCTGGAGGTATTTGAAAGATGAGTGGGGACATGGCTTAGTGGTGAACATGAAGATGCTGAGTTAACAGTTGGACTTGATGATCTTAGAGGTCTTTCCTAACCTGAAAAATTCGATGATTCTGTACCAGGGAGGCTGTATTTAAATTGTAGGGAGAGATTCAATTTCTTCTTCTAATGTTGCTCATGATAGATGAACTGTTTATTTAAAACTTAAAGGTCTGCTTGTCCAAATTTAAATACTTGTTGACTTGTACTGGGTTTTTTTGTCTGTTTTTTTTTTTTTTTTTTTGTTGCTTTGTTGGTTTTGGTTAGGGCTTTGGCTTGTTTTCTTTTTTTTTTTTTCTTACACTGTTGTTGATCATAATGCACTTAAGGAAGAGTTTGCATTCTCAACACTACCCAGCATTTCCTTCTCAAGAGCATAAACTGAAAGAGCACATTGAAGGATTAACCACTTCTAAAAAGCAGACATACTTGAGTAAGGATACTTATCATTCTTCGGGGGGAATCTTAACTGGACTAGAAAAGATAGCTGCTCTTCCTCTGGGCTAATGGCAGCAGCAGTCACTTCAGAACACACAGCCATGAGATTCCAGCCCCTGTGTGGGTGATGCTCAAGCAGGAACTCTTTGAGGCTCATGCTGGCATCCAGTGAGGTTGGCATCCATGTGCTTCACTGCATCATGGAGGACAGTGATGATCCTTCTCTGCCTGACTCTTTTCTCCTCCTCCCTGGCCCATTCAGGCTGCTCACAAACTTCATCCCCTGTGCCCAGCAGGGCTGCTTGCAGCACCTACTGTCAGCTTTCAAACATTTCAGTACACACAGAGTTACCCTCAGCCCCTGCCTCTAAGGCATTTCTCGTCATTGGTCAGAAAAAAACCTGAGATATGAAATTCATACTTAAAGCCACAGATGATAAATTTGGAAAGTATGTCTAGAGTGTCTGGATACAGTTTTGCACGGACCAGTGCAATCTTTGGCTGTGCCAGGCAACTGCCTTTTGGAAACATTGGGTGGCCTGAAAATACTCTATATAGCTTTTGCTTATGTAAAAATGATCAACTTCATGACAGCATCTGTTACTAACCCAAAGATTGTAGATGTCCAGCTTGCATTTATATGAAATAGAACCAGATGCAGACTATAAAATGATCTGAATATTTTTTAAATTACTTCACTGATATTTTGTCTCATATTTTCTTACAATTCATGATTAATATTTTTAAAGGTGATTTATCTTTCATCTTGGGTTCAACTATTGTTGACTTAACCTTAAGAAAGCGTGATAGAGCTTGAGAAGGAAGATCACTTGCTGAATCTATTTTTAAAATATATTTCAATTAGTAAAACATGAATTAAAGTCTGTAGAGTTATAAATTTTAGATATTAAAAGAAAATTATATGGGTTTTTTAAAATTTATTTTCCTACAAGCAGGGAAAAGCTGAGGAATCTTTGTCCTTTTAATATACTGCTGTGGATGATAAAGCAATGTTAAATAGATTAACAACTTTTAGCTGTGATTGGTGAGGTAGAATATATGTAGCATGGTGTCTCTTTTCCCATTTTGTACTACTAACAGTATGTTATAACAATTAAAGGACAAAGTTCTCATCTTATTTTTGGTGGCAGAAATTCAAGGAATATTTGTCCTGAAAGAAAAAATTTATTTATGGAAAAGCTTTCTGAGGTTTCTTGTAATGTTGTCTGGTTGCTCCAGCAAACAAAAGTTGCAGGCAATTATCTGCAAACCATAGAACTGAAGCTTCTGAATTAAATTTAGCACTTGTTGTCACTGTATTGCTGGGGGCAACAGTGCACATGCCTGAAGTCAAGTGTGCATTTGAATACTTTCACTGAATAAAATTATTTAACAAAATATAAATTACTGTCTACCGTGTGAATTCTGTTATGCTCCTTTTTGAAGTTACTTAATGCTTAAGAATGTCTGTTAATCCTGTCTTTACAACTTCTTTTAGTGTTACATATATTTATTCGAAGAAAAACAAAAGTTTAAAAGTACTGATTTTAAAAATAGTACCTTAAGCTCTCAATTGCAGTTTTCCTAATGCCAAAAATAAAAGTAATAAAAAGGACAAAGTGTATTCTCTACAAAAATTTTTGACGTTATTTCAACAAATGGCAACATTATCAATAAAATCCTATTTGAATCATTATCATACCACATCTCAAGAATTATGTGACACTTGGTGAAACATCAAACCTTCTTAGTGAAATGAAATGATGGCTAAAATTGTGATGAAATACTGTGAGCTTTGTTCTTTGTAAAAATTCCATATTCCAATTGCAAAGATTGTAAAGAAAATACTCCAGTCATCTTCCTATTAGTTTACAAAGCAAATTATGTTTTCTCTCTAATATCTGAAGAAATAAATGTATTTTCATTTGCATGAGGTACAGAAGTCTGATGTATCCACAAAAGCAAGATGATAAATAATAAATGAAATTAGAGTGCAGTGTAAGGAAAGCTGATGATGTATCCAACAACTCTGCTGTCACGTTTTTGACTTGCTAGGTAAAGGCTATGAAATAATTTTTTCAGTTTTCTTGCTTGTTTGTTTGTTTTCAGAAAAGGGACTTATAAAACCGTGCAGCAGAATTCTTTGCTGTGAGGGTGGGGAGACACTAGAATAAGTTTCCCAGAGAGGCTGTGTGTGCCCCATCCCTGGAAGTGCTGAAAGCCAGGCTGGCTGGGCGCTCTGAGCACCTGGTCCAGTGGAAGGTGAAAGGATGGATATGGAGATGCTTTTCAAGAGCATCAGCAGATCTTCTTGGAGTTGTTAACTGGTCCTGGTATCAGAGAGTTATTCCACGTCATACCCTAAAGTGCCTGCCTGACCCCCACCACCCTGACAGAGAAGACAGTTCTGGTTTGGAAATGTAAACTATCACATTTACAAATAAGAGATCTGCAGTGTTAAACCTCTGTTGAACAGAATCACTGCAGAAAAATACCAAGAACAATTATTTCAATGACAGTTAATCAGATGAAAATAACCCCCATATAAAGAAACTTGAAAACACAGATCATTATTTGAATATTTATAGTCTATTGTATATGCAGATTGGTAGGTCCAGGCTAAATTCATTCCCACACTGAGTGCTGGTTTAGTACTTTAGTCCAATAAACACAAAGTGGGTTTTATTTATTAAAAAATTATCAGCTAAATTTGAGATTCTCTGTTGTTCAGTAACTTCATTTCTTAGCTTTGAGAATCCATTTTCTTCTTGTTTTTCTATGAAAATAAAACTTTTGGGTGGTGGTGAGGGGGCCTCCTTTTTCTTTTTTTCTTTTTTCCTTCATGCACCTGCAGATTTCACGCTGCTTTTTAAATAGCTGTGTTTGGTACTTTTAAGTGTTTCCTGTCACAAAAAAAATGCCCCAATGAACACCAGAAATTGTATATTGTTCAATGACTCATTAAGCTTCTCAGAACACATTTTTAGCAAATAAATTAATATAATTCATAACCACAGGGCAGCATTTATTGTCTGTCTGAGGAAGACGAATGTGGAGTAATGGAAGACATATGTGATTTTATTTTTTATTATTTTTTATTTTTTATTTTATTTTTTTTTCTACCGAGACCTGTGAAAATGGATTAATGATACATTTTTCTTGCTCATGTCTGTGCCCCATTACTCATCTTGTTGTCCATGCAAAATTGCGTAAAGTGGAGAGAGGTTTTGTTTAAAGTGCAAGGAAGACACAAATATGAGATGGAAACAAGAGAGTCATAGCAATATATAAATAAATAAGGAATGCATGAGATCAGTATCTTGCAGACTTGGGGCACGTGAGCATCTCATGTGAGCTGTCCTGCTGACTTTAGTGGAAAGCTCGCGTGATTTGTTGAATTATCCAAACAAAAATTCTTGCATTAGACACAGGAGTGGCTTTAAAGTAGATAATCTGCTTCTCTCTCTTTGAGGACTGCATACTCTTGCATAAGTGACATTGAGGTCAGAGCACTCCCTCTTCTTAAAAGTTCATGCATGGAGATAATAATAAAAAAAATTCAAATAAATTAAACTCTTATTTCTTTTATAGACCTTGAGATCATTGCTTTTAAGTTCAGTATTTTATCATTCCTTTTGTTGTTATTCCTTTGCATTCCCTTGAAAATGCCAGAGCTTTGTCAAACATGTCATCGAGTATCTCATCAGTTTGGACATGCAGTGTTTAAAATGTCAGTTTGCCAATATTCTGCTTATGATAAAATAACAAAGAAAAGGGTTCACAGTCAACATGGGAACTTCAGTGAGTCTCCTCTCTTCTCACAAGACTTATCAAAGACCAGGATGAGCTCTGCTGCTCAGTGTTTCCAACATACACACACTAGAGAAGGACCATTCTCTCTTAAGAACTAAAAAACCCCAAACCTTCAAAGATCCCCAAAAAGCCCCAAAACTCCAACATATCATATAAAAGCCAGAAAGGACTGTGGTAACAGTGAAGAGTTGTCCAATATCCCTGGACATCTCTTCAGAAGGACAGTCGCTGCTAACTTGTTACATGATGGTCCTTATAGCAACCTGCCTCTTGGGGGATGTGTTGATACCTTCACCTCCCTTGTCTTCCCAGGCCTGGCTGTAAATCCTGCCTGTCTTGTTAAGACCTTATTGCTGTTAGATTTTGTAGAGAACTGTTGTGTAGGGTCAACTTTAATTCTTCTTTGCAGTCCTGTCCTGATAATTTCTCCTGTTGACGGAGAAAAAGAAAAAAAAGTCACATATATGTATGTAATCAAAACATATTTATTATCCTTGCACTAGTTTAGTGCTTTTGAATGCTTTTTCAAAATAATATTGTTTAATCTAAACTGTGCAAGTTTGAAATTTTATTTTTCTCTTCTCTTTTGGATGAGATCTTTATCTCCTTTCTGGTTTACATCTATGCTGACAGGTTTATGACATCGCTGTGTTTTCCCAACTATAACAGTGCAGACAACTGCTCCTAGCAGTGAAAAACTACCTGTGTAGGTCTTAGAAATGACAGGTGTGAGATTTGTGAATGGCTAAGCTATTAAGAGCCATTATCAACAAAAAGTCAGTATTTATTGGATGCTGCTTTGTCCATGTCAGTAACTTCTACAGTTTCATAAAAGCAACTTTTATCTGTGCAGTTTGGGCCAGAGTGGTTGCTATTGGATGTATCAGAAGACAACTGCTTCATGCAGATTAGAGAGGAGGAAAATTCTCCAACATGGTCACAACTTGTCTGTAACCCAGACACCATCTGTGTAGAGCAGCAGAGAGGTCCCAGTCCCATCAGCATCTCCTGATATAACCCAAGGCACTTCAGGGTTTCTGTAGGTCAGAAGAAGTTGGTCTGGGCCTCACGACCACAAAGATTTTGCTCTTTTAATTGTAGTGAATGGGAAGTAGGAATTCAATGGCAAGACTAGTTCAAGCAAAAGCTTGCACACTAAAACAAATAATTTAAAAAGCTTAGATTAGAGGCAAATTTCCCTAAGCCATTATCTCTGGCTCACCACAGGCTACAGCCTTGGCTGAAAGTACATCTCCACAGTGGGACTACAGGGATAAAGCTGTTTCACCAGGCATGTAGCACCAGCCAAATTCCTAATGTGGGAGAATTCTCTAGTTACTCTGTGAAGTTAGAATGAATTTTAAATTGAGGCTGGTGGATGGATCCAGCTGTAAATGCTAATTGCAGAGCCCTGTGTATGTGGAGTACATTAGATATACTTCAACTCTACTTCAGAGCCTTGATCCTAATTACAATCAGCCTAAGGGAAGAAACAGGAGTAACCTTATAAAAAATGGGCCCAAACTTAACCATGTGAATATGCGTGACCATGTTGCACAAGTGCAACCTGAATAATGCAGGTGACTGACCCAAAAGTTTGGCTGGCTTTAAAATTGATGGGTCACATTCCCAGTTCATATTCACAACTCATCTGGGATAAAATGTTTCTCTATGAGAATTCATTTTCATTTCTACAGAGCTAATTACTGCTTTTTTTGTATTTTCTCATATTTTGCATAGGAGAGTAGTTTCATTTCACACTCAATGCTGAGACAATGCCCTCCCTGCCCACAGGGCTTGCCTACTCTCCTCTACAGGCTGGATGCCCAGAGCTACTTTATCTTTGTGCTGGAAATATGTACAGCAGTTGTGAAGTACATTTGCAGGACTCTCCCTAGCAGCTCTGTTTGGGCCTGAGGCTGAAGTTAGAGTCTGCCTAAAAAGACGAGAGCTGAGAGATGATATTAAACCATTATGGCACAGACTAAGTCCATTCATCTCCCTCAGGTATTGTGAACAGAAAAGGTGAAATGGGCAGCTCAGCTAAGTCACTTCAGATGTGTATGGCAGGAATAAATACTTGCAGTGTGACACCCACACTGATGAGTTGCTGGCTTCAAGCACACTGCAGTGTGAGTTTATGAGAGCTGTGAGCTGCTCTGAGCCTGGTACAGGCTGCATGAGCAGACCAGCCACATCCCAGAGTGAGTGCAGGCTCACAAGCAAGCTTTTCGTGTTGCAAATCACTGACTTGTGTTGCCACAAGGCAGGATTTGGAAAGCAGCATCTCAACAATTTAGCTTCTGGAGGCAGCACTCCTGAAGAAAATGCAAGTCATAAAATTGTGACTGGCATCTCATTCGCTGCAAGTACTTCAGCCTTGATATAAAAGCCAAAACGCCAATAAGTGAAATCCACACTAATCCTCCAGCAATGTCAGCATGGTACCAGTATCAAGAGAGGAGGAGTCAGTCATTAAAAGTAGAAACATCCCTCATCCAAAACACTGCCTTGGTGACTCTGAGAACTCGGTGTTTATGCCAGAGGGTATAAAAGGAAAGATGGATAGGGAAAGAAAAAAATTGCTTGAGAGTTTATCTGACAATGATCCAGTTAAACAGGAAGACAGCCCCTCTCAGTATAAATCTTTACAACTTTGTTGAAGTCTATGCTTGGCTGCACCAGCACTCATGACTCTTACTCATGATTTTGATTTTGAAATAACAGCTCAGCAGTCCTTTGGCTTTCTCATTTCAGATTACCAGGCTGCAAAGGCATTGAAACTTCCCATAAGCTCTGGTAATTAAAAAAAAAATAAAAAATCAGTTTTTAACACTAGGCCATTGGTTTTCTATGTGTGCAGTTTTTTGACTGAGGAGAAGAAAGGTAGAAGAATAATTTGATTGCTTTACTGCATATTTTGAATTCAAATTGACTGTAGGCTTTTAAAATGCAAATTCAATAAACCAGTGCTTAGATACACACACTTTAGTTTGCAGCTGCTTCTAATGTTAACCATTTATGCTGAAAATAGCATGAAGATGAGAAAGGAAAATTGGGTGATGTTCAGCCATGACATATGGACAGAATTTTGACTTCTGTTGTCTTGGAAAAACATCTCTAGTTAAAAAAAATCAGGTGTTCTATATCTTTGGCAAAATTGAGGTGTATAATAGAACCATAGCCAAAGTTTTCTCAAAGTTAGAAAGGCTGAGCATTTGGTTTGATTTGAGATGTGAGTAAAGCTTAGCTCTGAAGCTTATTTCTCTGCCAGGAGCCATGCAGGTTTCTATTGAATTCCTTAGTGATTTTTTTTAAGAAAAGTGTTTCTTCCAGAGCCTTTCAAATTTTAACACCCATTGGAATAAATGCTTTTTTTCATGTTTATTCTTAAAATTAATTACCTAATTAAAAACTAAGTAAAGGAAAACCTTGAGAATCCTGAATATGTGGTCAATTAGGACTCCTCATGTAGCAACAGTACCAACATGTCTGGAAGTTGCTTACAGCTCCTTTTTTACTCAAAGGCCCATATTCCATAGCCATATACACAGTCCAAAGCTGATCTGAGTAGAGTAAAGCACTACACAGTGTCAGGCTGTCAGAGAAGTCCTGGGAGATGTTTTGCAGAGCCTTCCTGCCAGCAGCCTGGTAACACCTGTGTCAGAACAACTCTACACAGCAAGAAGCACAGTTTGTGTGAAGCACTTGGGAATTTGCCTCCTTTTTTAGTGCTATCAGCTACTATCACAATCTATTCCTCCATGCTTGAAAAAAGAAAATGAAGATGCTCCAGGTAATAACACTTCTGCTCTCTGAAATCAGTCAAAAAAAGGCATTCTGGAATGTCACAGCTTTTGTATTGCAATGCCTAAATTAGATGCCGTGTCCTCAACAGCCTGCAGTCCAAAGACACCAACTTTACCTAAAGTTTTTGAATGACAGAAAGAAAAAGATGGCAAATAGCAAGACAAATAGCAGTTTTATGAGGCAGAATGAGATTGTGGTTTTAGCAGGGAAGTGTGGAGCAGGGAGGGTTAGAGGGCGATGGAGGTGACAGATATTTTGTGGGAACTGTGTACTTTTTTTCCTTGAAGTGACTTGTTATTTAAAGGCCCACATTTTAGCATTGTAGAGATCTCTGAATTCCGAAAAATATTTGGACTTTGGTTGAGGACTGTTGCCATGACAAATACAAGACATTCTGTCTTAGGAAAGTGTAAGGAGATGGCATCTGAGAAAGCCAAATCCTTGTGAAGAGAGGACTGAGGGCATCGATAATACAGGAGTCTCTTTGTAGAAAAGGAAAAGACATGCTATGCAAAAGGCCCAAATGCCATATAGCTGATTTAAATAATTTCTGAGAAATCTAATTGTGCCTTTTCACTACTCCATCAGGGTCCTGGATCTCATTCAAATAATTTCTTGTCAACAAAGAAGTTGCAATAGCATCCATATTATTTCTTTTCTTATATTTTTTTTCTTTCCCTTTCTTTGTCTCTCCAATTTCTTATCTTTAAAATGGGAATTTTAAAGAAGACCCAATAAAGTTGAGTATTTTTGTAATATAAAAGCAGGAGGTGGGATCCATTTTCCCAAATTTTGTGTCTGTAGTCTAGATGTTTGCTGTTGAGCTCAGTACTTGGCTTTCTGCCTGGTTCAAAGTGATGGGATTAGACATTTTCTATCTTATCCTTAATGTCTCTTTTTACAATGAGAGGACATTCACCCCAAAAATGCCTGCTTATAAGTATAAGAGACAGCTGCACACTTTCACAGTAGCACAGGCTACACTCTGTGCCCAGACTGATCCTCTGCAGTGTGCCTTGTTCAGCCACAGATATCCTGTAGGATCTTTGGCAAAACATCTCATGATTTCATGCCCATTACCTATATATAAATTTTTCACTGACCACAATAGTAGTGCTACCCTCTGTCTGATGCCCTGATAGACTAGGGGTGGGCCAGGGCAGGTGATCATCTTCTGTTAAGAAGAATCACAATCCTCTTTGGAGCTATGAAGTGTTACGCTGGTTGCAGTAATTTTAATGCCATGCTACTTATTAATTATTATTATTCTTTAAAACACATTGAAGAGGTGAAGTACTGAGAAGGATTTTAAGTTAAAATAATGAAGGAAAAAAGCAAAGCTGTGAGTTGAGCAGAAGACAGTGAGAGAATTCTCTTGGGGAAGTGTAGGTCAGGGCTTGTGCAGTTCAGTAATCAAAAAAGTGTAACATTTAGTCTAGCTTTATGGTAAATAGCTTTAGGTCTACCTAGTGTCTGACTCCTAAGAATTTTTATCCTTCCTCAGTGGAAATGACTGGATTCTTAAAAATATGAATTATTGAATTCTGTAAAGGTAGTCCAGGCAGGAAAGCTAAAACTGATTTAAGCAGAAGAGTGCAGCCCTCTGTGATTCTGACATTTCTAAAGGTTTGGAATTTATTAAGATAACAAGGTAAATCCTTCTGTTTTCCAGAAAGGAACAAATCTCCTCCCAACCAACAATAAATTAATTTTCCTAATTTTTGTGGATGGACATACAATTTCTCTTTTCCTCTTTCAAAATCCAGCATTCAAAAATCGGTTGGTTTTTCAAAGATTTATTTATTTTTGGATGTGCATGAAACACTGTCTTGCCAGGACCTGAATAATTTAGAACAGGACAAAAACACATGTGGGATTTCTCCTTTAATCAATGTCAGTTCCATATACCCTGCAAAGGGATTTTCCAAGGGTTAATATATATTATGTATTGTCATTCCTAATTTCTTCTCCGTATAAATAAGATAGCATTTCTATGGAAGTAAGATCTAAATGGCACTCCAAGTTTATAGTTTTCTAATTCTTTTTTACCTTTAAGACTTCCTAGCACTTTTATTGCAGATCAGCTGTAGCTTCCAAAGGCAATCGCAAACTTCTGAACAAAACAAAACAAAACTGAACTTTCCCCTTACTGTTTTCTGTGAATTCAGTTATGATAATGGAGCTACTGATAGATATATCATATCTTATAGATCCCTCTTTTCTATGAAAGGGAGACCTTGTGGATACACAGTTAAGGGAAGTTCACACCCTGTTGTGGAACAAGGACAAAATTCAGGCAAACAACCCCTACGTTCCACTTATATGGTATCTTTCACAGTCAGTTTTATCCTAAAGTAGCTTCTCTTATGTATAAAACCTGAATTTGCAACGTATTTTAAACTGCCTTCTACTTGTGCATGGGATGGTGTACGTGTAGTCTCTGTGCCTCCATCAAGTGTTACTCTGTCACTCAGTGATTTAGGCACTGAACATAAAAAGGAAGTAGTGCGAGGTGTTCAGGATACTTTGAAATTAACCTGGGTCCTCAGCCACCTCAAGCGTTTCAGGTCCTGCAGAATTAATCAGAGTAAATAATCCTCAGTGGATGGTGGGTTTGGATTTAGGGTTTGAACTGAGATATCCAGAACCAATGAGACGGTGCTCTTAGATGATTGTAATATTCTGTAGCCTCTTGCAATCCTCAAGCTCTCAGTCCTATCAATATCTACTTGTGTTTAGGAATTCTTTCATTTTTCTTTCAAAACTGGAACTGACACAAAGAGAATTTTCTCTGGGACAAGAAAGAGACAGAAAATCTTTCAAAGTCTGTGCTAACACATTTTAGCCAGATGTACAAAGATTTTCCTATTCCTTTCCTATTGATTTATCTGATTTCAGTTTTTCTGTCTTTCTGCTTTGTTTTCTTTCAATAGTAAACAAAATACCCACCCATGAAAAGAAAAATGAAAAAAGAATAGGTCTATATATTCTTAAAGCAGCTATTTTTAAAGAAAAACATTTTTAGTGAAATATCGTTAGTAGATCTACTAATTGCATTTAGAGCATTTAATCTAGATACGTAATTGCTTTAAGAATAATGTCTTCTCTCAACAAACATTTGGTTCATTTCTCTGATAGTCCCTTGTGAAGTCACAGAAGAAAGAAAAAAGGAGGACATCAAAGGACTTCCAAAACCAACAGATTCATCATCTTCCAGGATAAAATTTTTATAAGAGCCAAGTCTACTGTGGAAAAGCAATATCTCAGCAGGAGGGTGCAAATTCACTCACTGTTTTTTTTTCCATCCATACAAATCTTCAGAACTGGTATAATGACTGTAAGGCAACTGAACTCAGGAGGCAGTTTTCTCATCTGCAGCATCAAATCTAAGAAGAGATAATCTACCCCAATAAGGGTCCATGGCACAAAATAGAAGAAAGCACTGAGCAACTCCATTTTGAAAGACTGACAGCTGGTAGAGAGGTGTCAGCATCAGTTCGATCTTAACATAAAATTATAGCAATAAATTTTCAGAATCACTTGATTTTGAGATGGCAGACATGGAGTTAGGCCAATTTTGATCCTTTCAGAATTTGGCACTGATGGGTGTTGAATGTCTTTACATCAGTTTTGGACTTTGTCTCACTTTAATCCATATTTTGCCTTGCAAGTCTACAAGATGGGACTGATATACTTCAGTAAGTCTTTGTGAATATGATCCAGAGCCCTTGACTGATCACAGATCCTTCTGCTGTGGCAACTAAAGCTTTCTATGCCAGGTAAATACTCCATTAAAATCTTTGGAAAAGACAACTCACTGAAAGTGACAGGAAGGCAATATTGCTTCAGTTTTCTAAGACAAAGCCTTTGGTTACAAAATGACTTTTCTAGACTGGATCACTTCATTTCAGGTTTGAAGTTCTGGGATTTTGTTGAATTTTTTGTTTGATTTTTTTTCTCTTTTTTCTCTCTTTTTTTTTTTTTAGCATAAAGATCAGATTTCTGAGAACTAAAATATGTAAGGTAAAAGGAGAGATCCCTAAGATTTCATTCATTGTATCTCAGCATATCCTGTCATACTCTCACCATGCTGACTAAAAAGAATTATTAAAAGAATAATTTTGGTCTATGCCTTTTTTTTTTTTTTTTTGGTCATGCATATCTGTAAGTCAACACATCTCAGAGCTGGAAATTTGCAGTTGTTTAGCCATAAGTATTTACAAAGTACAGCTATCACATTGCTCAGGTCAAAAGCCAATTTATTTATAATACAAAACATTTGAAAACTGACATCTGTTCTTGAAATACACAGAACTTCTGAATTGACGTCAGTGATGTAACCACACAGAAGAACGCTTCCGGTGAATTTCCTTAGTGTTTTTATCTGTATGATAACTCAGCTCAATATAGTGAAATCTGCTTTCTTTTTTTTTTTTTTTCATCCTGCACAATGGTGTCAAAGGGTAAATTTTAAAAATGCCCTGATTATGTGAACCAAATTCAAAGTTGGCAAGCATAGTTATCTGTATATAATGAGGGTCTTTTTTTTTTGGACAGATACAGGCACTTCTGGGAAATTGCCCTTTCTGTAGAAGATGAAACCTTGAAAGCTGGGATCATTTGTGAACTGGAGAGTGAACAAGTAGAGGTATGCTTTCAAGTTTTCCTTTATTTTTCAAAAGGTAAACTGGCTGCAGTAGCTATTGGATTTCTCCAAAAAGATAATATTTTCTGAAAATATTTCTGGCAGTGACTTAAATGGGCATTTTTCAGTCTTTATCATAGTATGAAACACATATTGAGAGAATAACTTATTGCAGCTACTGATATTATCATTGAAGTGCAAATTATTTCCCTGGATTCCATATTTGTGAGACATTCCTCCAGGATTTCTTATTTGAAAAGGACTCATTAAGAAATAGGGTTATTTTTTCTTAGCTATTTACAGAGTGTCAGCCTATAAGAAGGTGATAAGGAAACATGTTTTCTGGGACTATCAGTGATAGTTCAATATCTACATATAAAGGGTCTTTCACCTAACTATACAATAATGAGCAAAAGCGGAAAAATCAAGTTTAATCTTAAAATACCTATATGTGGCAAATTCTTGAGGTATTTTGGGTTCTTGAATATATTTATAACCTAAGTAGTCCATCTCTGAACCTGAGTAATTAAAAATTTAGTTATCTCCTGAATCCTTGAGACTTATTTTGTCTTCTCTAGTTAATGTTTGCATCAGTGGCTAACCCAGGCCAATACAGCTGCTTTATGTTAATCTTATTATTTAAGAATGGGAAATACCATTAGATCATCTAGTCTATCTAGTGATCTACTCTTTATCATTAGTAGAAGTGATTAGTGTATTTCAGACCTCATAGCAGGATTCTTTTGTTGCTTCTTAAGCAGTAGAAGGATTTCCATTCTTCCCAGGACAGGAATGATACCATTTATATGGAATATGAAAGCCCCAGTCAGCCAAGAGGCACATGTAGAGGGTTTAGTCCACCCCTAGCACAGCCTGTTCTAGACTTAGGTCCACAGAGGAGTAACTTCTGACCCACAGACATGAACGTCTGGCCAGCCCAGCTGGATGATACTCTTCATATCCAGATATACAGCAACTTCCAAAAAGGTTGGGGAACAGCTAAATTCTGTCTGCTTTTCTTTCTCAAGGATTCTCTCCTTCTCTTTTCAAATGCACTCCATATTTTCACAAAATTTCCAGAAATGTAACTATTTTTGAATTTGTTACCCTTTTCAAAGACTCAAATTAGGATGGTGCTTAGCACTTACCAGACAAACCTTTTAAAAGATTACCTGGTTTCAAAAGTATCCTTGATTAGGGCAATTTGAATTACTAAAAAAATCATCTTAGGAGAGCCATAAGGCTAAGTGTGACAAGTAGCTCAAGCGTTTTCCAAATTTAATACAAAATGTGCCATATAATACTGAATTTCTCCAGCTCTCCCTCTCCCTCTTGAATAACCACATAGAGTACAAAGTATTTCACTGTGGAGGGTCGTAAGTGTGACTTGAGTGATTATGACTGAAGTGCAATGAGTGTTTTCAAGAATCAAGTTTGCTTGTTCCCTTTAGGAATACAAAACTGGATGTCGCAATGGCCCCAAACAATGACACAGAGCTTGCTTAATCTGCAGAATTACTAGTAATGTAGGTGATGCATGAAGAAGGGCTTTGCTTTTTATTCCACGAGGATAGTGTGTTTTAGATGGAAGAATAAATTGGATTTGGATTAAAACAATGGAAATAGTTTTTGAAAATCTTCACTCATACTCTCTTTTTTTTCTTTTTTTTTCTTAAGCTTTTAGCTGCCACAGTTGCTGTGTTTCCAACAAAGGACTGAGGCCCCTTAAATCAGTGGTTTGGATGCAGTATTTTTTTCTAATTTGTCTAAAATGTATTTTATCCAAATATATGTTCTTATTTAAGTATATCATGGGAGCAGAAACATGCTATAGGGAGAGGTAGACAGAACACAGAATAGGTGAATATGAAATGGCCAGATTAGGCATGAAAAGTAAGTTTTCAACTGCTAGTACAGTGAGATTATATGATAACTTTAATGAGATTGTGGTGACATGAAATGTGCCTATTTTTATTATGTTGATGGATAGAACTGTATGGTATTCTTGCCTGTAATAAAAGAGACCAAGAAAATAAGTGCCCTGCAACTCTATGCCACATCATTTGGACATCCTACTCATATTCTTTTTAATGGAAATTATGTGCCCAATTACTAAACTAATTTTAAAAACATGTTTGCAGTTTGAAAATTGTACAGGACCATCAGAGAATGTGTGTTGTGTTGTCAAACGAATCTCCCTTTGAGCTAGATATCAATCAAAAACATGACATTTTGAACCGATATTTTCAAAAACAGATGGCTAGCACTAGATTCTGAGATTCATATTTAGGACTTCATGGAGTTTTCAGAAGTGCAAGCTTGAAAAATGGAGACTTCAGTAACTACAAAAAAAGCTTATATGCAGACTTTGAAAACAAGAGCATTCAGAACTACCTATGTGTCTGAATTCTGAAGAGCAAACTACTTAGCATCATAGGCAGAATTCCTTCAATTTTGTGTTATGCGATATTTTTCATGGATTTTCATTCAAAATCCTCTTCTCTTTTCCACTGCATTGATGGAATTGATTAGCTTTTTTACACCTAACTTCATTAAGTGAAATAATTATTTGTGAAGCTGAATGCTTCTTGTGCAGCTAGAAGAAGCAAATTAGGCTTACTTTTACAATGAAACCACTTAGTTTATTTTTTTTTCCTGGCATGGCATGGACAGCCTATCTCCATCTGTTCCCCATTTCAAGAAGACATCATTAACCCCACTATTCTGGTAAAATGAATGAAATAAACCATGGCAAAGAAGAAGGTCCTTTCAAATTCTTTTAAAAATCCCCTAAGTCTGTGGAACAGACATGCTTTTTTGAACAAGTTTCAGAACAGTAACATGATTTACTGTATTTTCAACTCAAACTGCATCTACATTAAATCACCACTATATGTGATGTCAAGGTGAATGTAGAGATGGAAAGAAAAGCAGAACATATAAATATTTTAGGGATTTAAAGATAAGGGATTTAAGCATGTGCAGTGGCAAATCACCTCTAGAAAGTTTGTTTGGTAGTTTCCAGCTTTTGGAGTCTACAATAGATAGACTTTCCATGATAATTGATGAAGAAAGTTTGTCTTATCCTTCAGCCAATACTACCTTTCTAGGCATCATTCTACCTTTATGGACATAATTCCAGTAAGATCTACCACAAGAATGTGTCTATATTCTTATACAAGCAATTTTTTAATTCATTTTCAGAGGTTGTTTGGGTTTTGGTTGAACATACAAAATATAACTCATCACTGAATGACAGAATCACTTATGATTCATGCATGCATGGCTATTGTGAATTCATCTTTGGGAATTACTTACAGATGAGAGATTAAAATAAGTCCTCCTGCCTAGGTAGCATATATTTCTGAGGTCTTGAGGCAGTAGTGATAGTGGGTTGTGAAGCAGAAAGGTGAGTTTTGCTAAAGAAAAGGAAAACAGGTGCATCTAGCTCTTCCTCTGTCCTCTGATTCAGGAAACAGTTGTCCTATGGCTGCTTGACAGTGGCTTTTGGACATTCCTTTATGGTTTGGTTACATTTTATGTCACAATTACAAAGTTAATTTGGGGCAAACTGAAGTTAAACCATGACTGCTCTTTCATTTATCTGTGGAACTGTCGCTTGCCAACAGTATGGCCCACAATGCCAATAAAGGGATAAATTATAAAGATAAGATTTTATTAGTAAATGTTGCATGTGTATATCACAGCTATCTACATCAGAAATGATGTCTCCACACCTATTTTACAAATAGAGGGAAAAGGATACATTTCTTTGGTCTGTTTTAGATATCCAACTTATGATGAATTTGATAGTGACATGACTGCTTCTTTGCACTGACTGTGACAGGGGCCTTGCTAACTAGTTTGGAAGTAGTCACTCACATTTAGGCAAGCCAATCACACCTAGATTTCTAACGTTGTGTATATTTACTTGGTGCTAAAGCTGCCTCTAAAATTTATGTACTCCATAAATAAAAGAACAACCAAACAAGTGGAGACTTGTAAACAATGGAAATTGAAACAGTCTAGATACCAAAAATTTCTTCTTTTATCAAAGATTTTAACACTTCATGATTGAAAACCGGTATTTGTTAACATTGTTGTTGGATCAGTTAGAGATTAAAAGCACATTGCAATTTTCTAACCAAAAGAAAAAGAAGAGGAACTAAACCCCTCAGAGAACAATGGTTGTAGTTTCTGGAGGTGATGTTGAGTCATCAACAGATTTCTGCCCCTGGAAGAATGTTTAGGAAGTGAAAGTGCAGTCTTGGGTATTGCAACCAGCCAAAATAACAACGAGACAAGATCAAGTGATATGATCTGTGTCTTGTCAAAAAAAAGAATGCTTTTTTTGTATTTTTTTTTCTCTTTATGGTGATTGTCCTTAAGAATTTATAAGTGTTTAAGATGTATCTACAAAAGAATCCAATTCCATAGCACAGGTGCAACCTCAGACAATAATTCTACCAATTAACTCTGAACTTTCACATGAGTCTCTAAAAACAGTTTTGTCTTTTAATGTTAAAACCAGAAAAATTGCTTTTATCATTTTTATCTATTACGTGGTATGTGGCCAGGAATTTTCTAGGATCATCATAAAATAAAATTTAAAAAAAAAATAAAAAAATAAAATAAAAAAAATCACAAGCCAGAAAGTCAGAAAGTCATGAGGGGAGAGGAAAGCATGACAATGAGCTCATACACTTACTCAGGAGAAGAAATTGTTTAATGGTCCTGGTTTTTCATCTTCTTTTCTTCAGTAAATCTGATTTTCCAACGATGTGTCTATGAACTCAAGAAGCAAGCAGGGGGACAGTGAATAGGGCTGAAAAACAGTTTGATAACATATAAGAAATTGTCAAGGAATGTACACTTTGAAAAAGAGGGTGGCAGTGGCTGTGTGATGTGACTGGAAAGCAAGAAGAAATGTTGGAAATATGGATGCATTAGAGAAAATGGTCATTGAAGAACATTTAGAGGGATGTGGTTATTAAAGTAAGAAGTGTAGACAACTTTCTTTGATTGTACTGGGCTTCATGGACAAATTATTCCAGACAAGATCTTCTACAGGAGAAAGCTATGAATGAGATCATAATTCTAAAAGCTCTGGAGCACAGACATGTAAATTCTAAGTAGTTAGTCTAGGCATGGCAGATAAAAACCAAATATATTTAAATAAATAAATAAATAAATAAATAAGTAACTATTGGAAAGGTGGAGTCCTGGTGTAATGGTTGATAGTGAGGAAATAGAATGGCCAGTGGGGCTGCTGAGAGAGCAGTTAGAGAAATGAGCAGTGAAGAACAACCATGGGGACCAGGGAGAAGCTGGCTGCCAAGAAGAAGGGAAATGACTAAATGCATTAAGGACAACAGGAAGATCAAATAGACTTTGAGCCAGGCCGGAAAAAGAAATTCAGAGAGAAGCTACCACGGTTCATGTGCTGGATTTAATGTTTATTCTGCAGTGAAAGCAACAACTGAGTTGTCATAAGGACTCTAAGATTTAGAAGAAAAAAACAGAGATAAGACAGACCCCCATTAAACTTCTCACACAAAAGAACAAGACCTTCATCAAAATTCAGTGGCTTTTGATAATTGTCTTTGATAATTGTTTGCAAATTTGCTTCTGCAGACCTATGCAGTACTGATTTGGTGTACAGGGTTTTTCTGTTCCAGCAGTTTCTCATCACAATGTGAAAGGTTCATCTCATTCCGTGATGGTAGCTTTTTATGCTTGTAGCAATTCCCTCTGGTTACTAATGGATCATTTACACATCTGAGAATGTTGTTAAGAAGCTCCTGAGGTGGAAAGGGATTCCAGCTGTACCTACTGCTTCTATTTCTTATGGCAGGCTCCTGAGAGTTGTACAACTGCCTATTAGCAAGTTGATGATGGATGGAACAGCTGTAAATTTACAAATAATTATAAGCTTGAGACTCCTAAATTAGTTAGAAAACTGCAATTTTCAAATTTTTAACCAGACCTTGAACCAGGATATTTTTACAATATAATGCCACCAACAAGACAATATGTCAGTGGTTGGAAGCTGCAAGTATTTCTCTGTCCTTTCAAGCTGTTCTCCATCTTTTTTGAAAATAGATGATCAAAATCTCAGGCCAATTTACCACAGTATTTTAAGGAAGGCTTTAAGTTTTTAACTGATCTGCCGGATCATAATCAGCAATCTGTGGTTTTCCTTTCTACATCATCTATATTCTTCTGCAAAATTACCTAAATTTATTTGTTCTGGAAGACTAGTCAAAAATAAAGAATTAATATATTAGGGAAGCCAAACAAGAACAGTTGCTCAAGGATGGTGAGAAAGAAGAAACAACAGAATAAGGAGGAAGCCACTGCTTCAGCAGATGGAAAAGAGAGAGCACCATACCCCTGGTGATTCTGGAATCTCTTAAAGACACAATGACATTAAGAGAACACTCTGGGAAGGTGAAAATGAAAGAATGAAGAAGATGCGAGCTTGATGTACAGAGATCTTGTTTTCCTTGTTGCCTTTGACAGAAAGCCAGAAAGATATCTGAAAGGCCAAAGATATTTCTACAGAATGAGAAATTAACAGCTTTTCTAGAAAGAAAAACTCATGTTCCAATCATACTTTCAAGGTTAAACGAACAGAATGAAAAGTGACCTTTTTTTCTCCTGTTGTTTCATCTGATTGTCCTTTCATCTCAAGGACTGATTGGTGGGCTTGACCTCACCTAACTTTAGAAGTCTTCATCTGAGCTAATTTTTAGCACGTGTAGATTTAGGTGTTTCTTGCATTCATTCACTACCAGGAAAGTAATCTGCATCTATAATATTAGGGCCTCAGAGAACTCTGGGCAGAAAGAAAAGGCACTGGAAGGTCTTGGAGGACAATTCTTTTCACAAACAAAAGTGTATCTTTGCTGTTTGAATTTGTCTTAGTTTTGATGTATCTCTAGACTACATTTAATAATTAATTATGTATAAGGTGTCTCCGTGGCCTAACAGATTTCAAATATCTCTTCCTTTTGGATTTGAAAATCCTTAAAATGATTTGTTGTAATGGCATCTCAGTCTAGAAATATCAATGCCCTGTGTAGTTCATGCCAGGGAACAGAAACAAAAATATTGAATTTTAAAATGAACACAAAGAAAGAACGCAGGGGAGAGAAACATAAATTAAATGGTTTTATTTTCATCTTCAACAAGCATTAGTACAGAGTGTTAAGTGAGATACATAATTAGTGAAAGAGTGCACAGAGTACTTGTTTCACTTATTACTTAGGTTATTTTTTTTTATAGAACTAAAGTTTACATGAAAACATGACAGAAGGACTAAATAGCAGTAGTAGGCACTTTTAGTTAATGTCCAGTCTTATATATGGAGTTCAATGATGCTAACATGTGAAAATAAAGCTATAGTATCTCCAACATATGGAGAGTATGACTCAACAAGAGCAAATCCAGCTAGTCAGACCTGAGATCTGTGTAGGACTGTATAATATTGACCTGCAGGAAAGGAAGTTCAACCCTTCTGTCCCCAAGACTTCAGTGCCTGACTTGTATATCCTAGTTATTCACATGATTCAAAGTGAATTTTTATGGAACTTCTCACATGCTTTAATATCAGGCCAAAGTTAGGCCTCTTCTATTTTCTCTTCTATTCACCAATTGTGTGCAAAATTTTCTAAAGTAATTCAATTACAACAATCTCATAATGTGCATGAAAAAGGAGAGGAAAATTCCATCAAGGAACATGAAGACACTTCCTTTGGTACTTTTTCCTGTGAAGACCATACTTTTAATTGATATTTTGTTGTACCACTTTATTGCTTCGTTTAGATCAGCTCTGTAGTACTTTCCAAATTTAAAAATTAAATGTGTATCCTTCTTCTTACATTGTCTCCTTTGAAAAAAAAAAAGACCGAATATTCTCATCTGATATC
Organism: Acridotheres tristis; assembly: GCA_037013685.1. NCBI lineage: Eukaryota > Metazoa > Chordata > Aves > Passeriformes > Sturnidae > Acridotheres > Acridotheres tristis. The sequence continues at coordinate 9,743,081 of CM072885.1, forward strand.
AGCTGTGTGCCTTATAGAGATGATTCATGAGATACCAAGTCATGGGGAAAATTAAAGGGTAAAAGAGCATGCTGAATCCTATTGCTTTTATTTCTCTGTTGATTTGGGTTTTTTTTTTAAATGGGTGGCCTTTTACTAGTTCTCTATGTGCTTTTATGATTTCTGTGAGTCTTTATGTTCTCTCCATAAAATAGTGGCACAATCACTGAAAAGGGAAAAACAATCAGAAAGCAAAATACCACTAGGATTTCATTCAGATCTAGCACAACCACGACTTTCCCAGAAGAATGAAGACTGATGCCAAACTCATGCAAAGTTGCCTATGAACAAAACACAACTAGCTGATGTGGTACTTTTTCACAGCTATTGTAACTGAGGCTGATTTCAGATCAAACCATAGAGTATACAGATGTGTTTAAACAAATATTTTGCCTGAAAATAATTTTTTGGTTCAGAAACAAAGTTAAGAGTGGAAATTTATTACACATGCTAGAATACAATTTTCAATTAGAATATCTGACCTTCAAAGCAATTCTAAACTTCTATGCTGTTATCTGTCCAATAGTTCTAATAATTAATATTATTCAACTGTAGACATCTTTTTGACCCCATTGCACAAAAAAAGGCCAATTTCCTTACATATAGTGAAACTGTGCTCTTAAAAGTGTGAGGCACCATTATTTCTCCACAATTATAACTCCAAGTACATATCTAGAATTGACTTTATTTTTAACAGAAATAAGCAAATTAATTTGCATAGCCTGCCCAAAGTAAGAATGTGTATTTTTAGTGCCATTTTAAGATTAGTATAAGAATTGTTTACTTTACTAATCAGTTGGTTTTTTTGGTGTTTATGTGATGCTGTAGGAACATGGATTAAAACTCCAATAATGAAATCAGAAATTAAAGGGAGAAAAAAAGAATCTTCACTCTCAATGATTTCTGACATGGTGAATTTTTTTTTAAGGATGCAATTACAAATATGATTAATGACATCTGTAGTAGCCTCAGGAGAACATCTGCCTATGTTTTTACAAATATGAGAATAAGATGTCAGTGAAATGTTGTCCACAGTGTATCTCTATAACCATTTTCCAGCTCCAACCCCCTCCAAATATGGATTAAAAATAAATTTTGATTTCTTTCACCCTTGTACAATGTTGATATAAATACAAATGCTATTTTGTTTATCCACTTGCTGATGTTATTATTCCTCAAAATCATCCCTTAAGATCTAACATGTGAGTATATATATATATATATATATATGTATCTGAAGCAGAGATGTTTGAATGGCCCATGATCTGCTTGATAATGCCTTATTGCACAAGGAGTTTACCTTTATTAAATATGCCACAGTATCATGAAGGCCAGAATTTGGTCCAGTTGTTTAAATTTTGGGCTGAAGCTGTTAAAAAAATTCAGCCATAACAATATGTCTCTTTTGGGACATGAACTGCTGACACATTTTTTGTTTGGCCACTTTTGTTTGGCCAGTGTGATAACTGAGTTGGAAAACCCTTTCTGTTAACATGATTGTAGTCACAAATATGTCATCTTCTCATACCTATATGGAAAACCAGTACAGCATTCCTGTCTGTCTTCAACAAACTAATTAGCAGGGTAATGAGGGTAGCAGATTGCATAACTCCTTTGGGTTTTCAAAGGAGTTGAAGGAAAAGTCAGCATTGTTTGAACATTGCTACCTGTTTTCCTTAACTCCTTTGAAAATTCCGTAATAAAACAGAGATACAGACAGACATATACACACGGCAAAAAGTATAAAGTTGTAATTAAATAAAATATTTTCTTTAACAGGTGCTTTTCAGGTTCATGTTTTTGGTTGCTTTTAAAAATTCCTCTTCTAAAACAAAATATTTTTGCCTTTAATGCTGCTGATATTTGTGCATAGTACTTTGTTATTTGTATATTTTTCTATTCTTACTCTTATTACATTTTCATCCAGGGTTCACAGTAATATGGGGGATTTGTTGTAGAAGCTTTGGTCTTTCTGACACCACTGTATCAGAATGTGTAATGTGGCTGGGTCCAATTTTGTTGATTGTCCATTTGAAGACATTTTTAATGATATTACATAGCATTTCTCTTAAGCAAAAGAGAATGCTGTAGCTGTATACTTTTGACTGGACAGATTATGAGTTTTCAGGTTATACACAAGGTCTACATCTTCCTGTAGTGCACACTAAAAAACATTTTTCAATATTCATTATTGCCAGTTCTTGTTGGTTTGTTCTTCATCTAAAATAAAAAATAAAAAATAAAAGTTTACATTTTCAGGGGAATATAAATAAGACCTTACTTTTGGAAATTCCAGATATAAAAGAATTTTAAGATAAGGACATTTCAAACTGGTTTTTATTCATCAAGTTGTGTAAAAATTGGCATTGCACAATAAAAAGTTTTAGTAAGTCTTCACAGGGTCTTTATAGTTTCCATATTCCTGGAATATAGATCTTAGTGATGAATCAATTTAGAGCTAATAGTATGATTTGCTTCCTTTGCTTCAAAGTTTGCTGAAAAGACACTTATTCATTATTTCCCAGATTAATTTCATTCTTTGCAAGTATATTTAAGACTGTGTGAAATGAACTGGAGAAAGAATAAAGCCCTAAACAAGTTAATTTTTAAAAAACAACAACAAAAAAGCCAACAAAAAACTATCAGTCCCAACAGTGCTCATCAGGCAATTTTCAAGTTGTGTATCTGGTTTTGTCTGGACCAAGACTGTACTTTGCAGTACAGCATCAACTAATTCTATGTCATGTTGAAAATTTTAACCCCCAGCTATTTCTTGGTCTGAAGTTTTTATAAAACATACAAAAGATGTGGAAATTTTTAACATGGGATTTAAAGTATATGTTTATGCATTATTGTTCTAGCCAATAAAATCTTGCCTTTTGGAACTCAGAATGCTTATACTTTAAGAAATGCGAAATTTTATCCAAGAGGATGTTCCATTAAGTTGAGTAGTACACATTATTACTGAAATAATTTTTTTAAACTAATTACTTTCTTCAGTGTGTTTCAGAAAAGAAAATACATCAACCTAGGCATATTGTTGTTTGCTTTCCCAGAACAATACTTCTGGTCTACTAAAAAAATGCATGAGAATAATCACTCATCAAGTCAGACCATCCACAAAATGTATATTTTTTTCTCCTAGAAATATTCTGTATCTGAAAAGTCAGCAATTTATCTCATTTTATTTGCCAGAAACACCACTTCTTTGCATTTGGGGTGTAGAATAGGAATGTAGTAAAGACTGGGTAGGAAAGTTAGTAGTTCCATCAGCTAAAGGTGCTAAAGATATGAGTTTAAGCTTTTCTCTGGACTTGCACTTATGTCTTTGTTGTATGAGGGAAGGAATCAAAAGTAATGCTAGCCACACCAATCCTTGTTTTCCCATGCATCTGCCCTATAACTATGCTGGTCATTAAATATCTATCCCAGTATATGGCCTCTGTCTTCTTTCACGTAGCAAAAAGGAAGGAGCTGGATTTTAAATCAAGTTTCTTTCATCCTCATGTGTGTTTCCAATTTCTATGTAGATATTTCACATAGTGCAAAATAACAAAGAGCAACATTGGCTACTACTTGGTCGAAACACTCCATACTTCCAGCAGAAGCAAAACATACTAGAATAACCTTGGAACTTTTCTGCTTCCAGTGGTATGGAGATATGCCAAATTTCTTCATTTAAATCCATCTCAGTAAGAAGTCAGCTACACTGTGAACTTTCTCTTTTGTTTCTTCTTTAACAATTCTCCCTTTTTTCTCATCTCTCACTGTGCTTCTAGTGAAGGAGGAAACATGAGAAAAAACTCATAACACCTGCTGGACTCAGCAAAGCAAAGACAATTATGCACTGCTTGTGGAACATCTTCAAAAATTCAAATCATAATGTCTAAGCGTTTTTAATTTCCAATTACATATGATTCTTCTTAAAGGTGATAATGATTGATGGCAATGTGGTAAGCATGTGACTTCAGGAAGGAAAAACCAAACAGGTTGTGATGAGGAAACTTTAAACAATATGAAACTGCCAAATTTAAATGTGCCCTTTAAACAAATCCAACCTCTCTACCTCTCTTTTGTAATTGCTTTAAGTATGCCACTTCTGTTTTCTTTAGTTTCAGACTCTTCTTATCTCTTAATAGAGTTTGATGGAACTATCCCACTAGCTCTTTCCCCCTTTTTCAGCATGTCCAATGAAGTAGGGTTACAAAAACCAGGGCAACACTGAAAAACTGCTATTTGCATGATCATATCTCTTGCCAATTTTCACTTCTGCTCTCAATTTATTCCACACAGCTGATTTTAATAGCAATAACAAAGTTTCTGATATGCACAGTATGTTTTTTTGAACTTCATTTTAAAGAAGTAGGCTAAAAATTTCCAAATGCAGCTTTTAATTCCTGGTGTAGTGATGATTTAAGCATCTAAATTAAGACAAGTGAGAGCCTATTTTAGAACTGCTGAGCATCAGCAAGTCTGAGTTCTAGAGCATTAAAACTCAGCACAACCAAAGGATCAAGCAGGCACATACAAGCACTCCAAATCAGAGACTGCTTTTTGGAAAATTTAGCCTTGTTTCTTAAGGGTGAAATCTTGGCCTTTCAAAGCCAATTACAAATCTCCCAATGACTTCAATAGGCTTGGATTTCACCCTTTATATTTTATAGGAAAAAACAAGCAACATCATACAGAAGTTTCTCTTTTATGATTTTCTTGATGTTTGCTCAACCCTGGCTTCCCTTTAGGTAGGAAAAATCATGGTATTAATTTAAACTCCATAAAAACAAATAAACAGTAGCTTAATTACAAGGGTGGATGAGATGTTTCACAATGCTTAAACTAATGTAGTAAAACACCAAGTGTTTGAAAAAACATTTTTAAAACTCAGAAAACTTTAAACCGTAGTGTGTCTTCTCCTCCCTATTCCCAACAATGCTGGAGTTGCTAATTTTACAGCACAAATGGGAAACTGATGACAATTCCTAGTAAAGTAGGTTCCATTTATTTTGACTCATGCCAAAAGCAGTACTGTAAAATTACATTTTTAACTGCTTTATCTGTAGTAGGTGCTTCAGCATGTACCTCTAAGATACACTTTGCATTTGCTCCAAGCCTGTGCTATTGATCTCTTCCCATTTAATTAGGTACAATAATCCCATATTTATAAAGGTCTTATGTTTGTATAAACATAAAACATTTCTGTGCCAAAAAAAAAAAAAATTATAAAATATTTTTATAGAATGATTCAACAGGGACAGTATGACATTATAAAAACTGAAACACAAAGAGTATATATTTTTTTTAACATATAGACAGTCTCTTGTTCCTTGAATTGCTCTGATCAGGTGAAAATAAAGGACAAGTAAACCTTAGATCCTACAAAACCCCTTGCAAAATCTTCAAGATTCTTCTGTACTCTATCTGCGACATATCAAAAAATGTTATGATCTGTCAGTTCAAAGACTGAATAACTTATTTATCTATTCCAGTTCTTCCACTTGCCCGTGTTCACAAAACAAGGATTAACCATAATGACATAGAAAATACAGTTCTTTGTTTTGAATATGTACATGTCCCATCTATATCGACTTGTTTTCCATAGGAAGATTAGATACAAAGTTTTTATTTGATGGCTCCCTGACCGCTCCCTTTTGGAAGTAGAGCAGAAGCAAGAACATTGTTAGTCCACATATGGAGGGTCTTTGCATGGAGAAAGGTTTTGACAAAGAATACATCTCTTCTTTGGAGGATAGGGTGAGGATAGTATTTTCTTTGAAACTTATGCTACTCCTCTTCTGTTTAAAGATCAGAGATTTGAGGACAGATTTCCTTTCCACCTGCAGGAGGTGGTGTCGGCGGTGCTCATGTTATCTTCATTTAATTTCACTTGGTGCATTAGCACTAGTGGCCAGAGAGTCAAGAGGCCTTATTTCCTACTCAGATTTGTTTCTTGAGCCATGCAGCCTACTTAAGAGTACAGCTAGCTTTTATGGGAAATAAGCTCAAGGAAAGAAAACTTGTCCTCCCTTATTTCAGTGGTTGGTTGTTTTCAAATGGATTGGTGAAGCTGCCTATGGCTGGAGGGTCTCATTTGTGGAGTCACCAAAAAACAGACAACCTTTGATCATCATGCCCAAAGCACAGCACTGGATTCCATTTTAGAGCACAAATTTCTAATTTTAGAAAGCTTTCCTTCAACAGCCAGTAAAGGTAAAATAACAAGAGAATGGTTCCTTGCTGTGTGCCTAGAGGTCATATTTTCATCTGAGCTCTCCAAAGTCACAAACTTTTCTTTTGTAAATTATACTCTTTGCCATTCAATATCGATGCTAAATTTTAGTCATCCTGCTAAACTACTTTTTACTGGGTCTTTAACCAACCAAAATGCTGCTGGCTGTTTCTATAAATAAAGAAATGCATTCACCCAGTGTATTTTATCTGGATCTTCTCTTGGACACTGTAACTTGTTTCCAGGATTTTAAAAGTCTCTTAAGAGAGAGCATATCCTCACCTACCCACCTATCAATTCTGTGTTTATAATGCTCCTAGAAAATATGCTTAGAAAATAATGTGTTTCACTAGACCACTTTACCTTTTGTCTGGCAATACTCCTGAGGCCTCTGTTCTCAGATCAAGGGAACATTGAAAGTCCTTAAATCTGATCTCTCAGACAGCTGTGCTAATTTAACTAAAGGGGCTACAAGAGAGGATGGAGAGAAATCTATAAAATATTTGGCTGACATTTGAAAAAAGAGATAGGATGTTTTCTTGTTAACCTTTAGAGCAGCCCATTACATAAATTGTGACAATGTTCTCAGATTAAATGAGACTGTATTCTGTCTTAGCTCTAAATTTATCACTTCAGCAAATGAATTCTACTGTAAATTCTGGCAATATATCTTTAAAGAATGCTGTTTATCTCACTGGGGAAGCAGAGTGCTGATAAATAAGGAGCACAGCCTTTTGGATGAAACATGGTAAAGACGGATTGAAAGGAAGATTCAATAGCATTGCTTTCCTGCTTCAGTGTAGGAATGTTCCATGTTATGTGTCTGATTAAATTACGGGTTTTTCATAGCATTTCTCTAAGTTCTGAGATGATAAGTAAAATAAGATGTTGCCTTCTCATAACATTTGATTATGTGAATTCTAATTACATATGAGAAAAGCATTTGTACTGAATTCAATAATGAATGGTTGTTAGAAGCAGCTTCAGCTCCTACTAAGGTTTCCGTTTGCTCTAAATGAATAATTTTCACCAACTTATGTCTATAAGAGCAGGCTGAGAATGGACATTTCAAATAACTTAATTGTAAGCTCTCCTAAAATTAAAAAACTTTAATGGAATTTTTTGAGTTCCCCAAGGACTCAACCCTGCAATAGTTTCTAAGTGATTAAAATTTCTTTGCATTCATTCAAATCCTCAGTAATACAAGAAGCTGAAATATAGAGAGCTTAATGGGAATCTAAAAGGTCCATGTGCATCTTTAGGGATAGAGTAGTAAAAAGCTGGGAAAATTATTTTAAATTAAAATATGAACATACGATGTAAGAATATGAAATTTTATCAGAGGCTGTCAGTTTATAAAAACTTCTTGCTAGAAATTATTTAGTCAATTTCTACAAAAATTTCTTTTAAAAGATTAATACATTAACTATTAATAAACCAAAGGTAAAGAATATGAACCTTTATTCCATTAGAATGAATTATGAATTTTTGAAACCTAAAATCCCCACTTTCAGTATTAGTATCTAAACTGCACTGTGGAAGCACGAAAGAACTGCTAAAAGTCAAGGGGTTACACACATTGTAGTGTTCATAACACTTTGATTATTCAAAGGGTAAATTGCCAGAATTGTAAGCTCTGCAAGTTTCAGGCTACAACTGCATTACTCATGAGAGTAATGCTTACTTGCCTAAATAAAGCAAAGATTGTTCCTTATAGAGATAAAAAAATTATTTTTGGTAAGGTTTTGTGTTCTGAGGAAACTGAACAGAGCAGACCAAAAAGCAGAAGTATATAATCCTACCAGGCTCAGACACTAATTTGGTTGAAGGTTGCAGTGTTTCTTTATTTTATCTTTATTTATCTTTATTTAGAAAGTTTGTTGGGTGATGGTGACTAATAGCTGAACATCTGGATTCAGTGACCTTTAAAAGCCTTTAGTCATTACTGTGCCTAATTAAACTCAATATCAACAGAAGTGCTTGCATTTTGACTGGACTAGTATAAATCACTTTGCAAATACATTGTGCAAACAGGGGGAAGTATTACCATCCTAGGCTCATTCCCCTCTAAATGACTTCAGCAGAATGGGTCAGGAACTAAGGATTTGTTTTGGTTTTTGTTTCCAAAGTACAAATTTTGACAATTAAGAAAACTAATTAATGAAGTTAGCTGGACCAAATAGCTCAAAAACAAAATCAAGGAACACAACTGGAATTTATCGTAGTCAAACACAAAAACTATCTGGGATTCACATCTCATACAGAGGAAAATAACTTTTAAGAAAGCTTTTTAAAGGCCTAATTGGATAAACAGCCATCTCATAAAAAGGATATTAGCAGTAAACAGGGAGTTTATCTGGAATGGGAAAATGACCGATCATTTAGAGAAGTTTTACTTTAAAGGTCAAAAAGTGCAAGAACAAAGCAAAAATTTTGAAAAGCCAAGCTGAGTTTGCCTTTATAAAGAAAAATAAAACAGGTGAGCAGAAGGCTCTCCTAAAAATGTCTAAAATGTGGAAGCCTGACTCCTGTTCAGTGAGGGATCAAGACAAGAGACAACCTAATGTGGCACCAGACCCCAACATTCAACTGAGCAGCTGCTGGAACAAAGAGATGGATGGATCAGGGATCAGCTGAGGCACTCCCAGCCTCAGGCTTCAGGCACCTCCTGGGAGACAAGAAGAAGCCATGGCCAGGCTGGGACTTTGGCCAGCAGGAGGGTTTAGATCCAGGCCAGTGAGGGTAACCAGGATGGCAGGGCAGGGGCCAGGGACAGGGTTATAGCAGGGCTGGAGACGTGCCCCTGGCACAGCTCCAGGGGCAGGGAGGGGCATTTGTTTCCAGACAGAATTTCCCAAGTGTTAAGACTTAAGCAGAGTAATCAGAAGCCTGGTTTTCCCACCCTCCTTTAAAATCAATGGGAATAAAATCCTCTATATAAAAAAGCTCAAACTCCCTGTGATCTAATTCGTGTCTGATAATTCTTGTCTCTCCACGGACTTTGGGCAGTTTCTGTGTGTGTGTATGCTGAATTTGGGAGAGCTGGAAAGTATTGCTTCAGACCTTCAAGAAAATGCACTCAGATTGTACAACAAATAATAAAGATTCTGTCAGGTTGAAGATTTTACTTTATAGCTAGAAGCTGTACAACACAAAATTTGTATTTGAAAGAAAAAAAATGAGGTCTTGGGTGGCTGAGGAACAATTGTTTAACCTTTGTAATATGGAACACCTGGAGAAAGTGTAATTGAAGATTTCACAATAAACAGAAAATGGCATAATACACAATGAGTTTATCAAAGTTAATCATGGCATGCCAACAGAAAACTTGATTTTCCGGTGCACATATCCAAAGAGCATTGTGATATCATGTCAGAGAGGAAACTTTAAATTTTACTGCAATAAAATTATGGATTTGTGAAAGTAAGATAACAATAGATTTTGGTAAAGGTAACTGTCAAGCTAGAGACACTGTAACTCTTTGGAACTAATGTTGTTCAGTATTTCTAATTAGTGTTTACAGAATAAAAAGTAGACATGTTTCCATAGAGCTTCTGAACAGTTAGAATGTGTTATGTGTAGTTAGACTGGGTGTCACTTTATACTTCATAACTAAAAGTCCCCACTCCTTAATGGTTTGCATTTATGACCTATGTGGAGCATATCATAACTCCTTCTAGCCCAGACATCTGAGTGTCTGGCAGAGGCTGCTGTGGGCCTGGATCTTGCCCTGAAGTAGTCTTAGGAAATTCTTAAGATGAAGCACGTTAAATTTAAACATTGACAATGTAAAAACAGTGACTTAGAGCACTGAAGTGTTAGGAATAAATCAAAATCCCACAGTACAACATGCCCAGACTTACATGTGGATCTCAGAAAAATGTCATATATTTCAACAGTCATAAGTACAGAAGGAGAAAGATCAGGTACTTAAATTTAGGCTTTACAAACACTGCTTGAATAAACCCAGTCTTTTTGTTCTGGTGAAGGACAGAGAGCTATTGCTGTTCCCTGGTAGCCTATGTCTATTAGCAACAGGAAGCTGGCAAAATAAAAACTGATTTGGAGTCATTGACCCCAACTTAGAAACTCTAAGGGAGCACCAATATTAAGAAGGATACAAAGACTTTACAATAAATACAACAGTCTTACAGGTTATGTCTAAACTGAATTGTAAGTGTGAATATAATGTGAATAAAAATCTCAGTTCCTGGTAATTTGTATTGGGGAGCAAGGCTGAACAACTACTCTGATCTGATCCAATTTCCTGGATGTTATTTTCTGCAAAGGAGTGAATCGAAGAAGGGATATGATCTGTACCTATCATGGGATGGATGTTAATTGAACTAAAGAAGCATTTCATTTTTTGCAAAACAAAACTCAAAAGGTTAAAAGAAACAAAAATATAAATAAAAAAATCATAATAGGAAAAGACAAGGAAAAATATTTTTTCACAGAAGACAAAAATTACAAACGCTTTTGAATTTAAGCCTCTTCAAACTGTTATTGCATTGTAAGGTTAAAAGTCTTCAGATTTATATGTGGTCGAAGAATGAAAGACAAAGGAATATATTCAAACAATTCATGAAGTAGAATTGTAAGCAAAATTAAATAAGCATGTAACTTGATTTTAAATATTCTTGACAAATATATACATGAAAATTAAACAAAATTAATTTTATCCTCTTATCTTTCTGTATAAAACGTATCAAAAGGAAAATGTACTGCAGTGATTAGTAGCCTAACTGTATAAGTATCCACAGACATTTTCTCAGATATTGCCTTGCTCAAACTAGAACTGGAAAACCTTTCAGCTAACCTTTTGGCATCAGTCTTCCTCTTTTCTCCCTCCTTTAGTTTTTATGGATTTACTCCAAAGACAATTTGGCAGCAAATATCTTATTTCTTTTTTATTCAGTCTATGACATTTTAAAATTCAGATATCTGCATCACATCTGTGGGAAAAAAGCATATGCCATCATTGAATTTTATAATGAAAGAGATGAACTATCTAAGTGATCTTAAATTGATGAGAAAAATTGCACATCATATATTGTCACAAGACAAAGTGAGAGAAACACATACTAATCAGAGTAGTTGCTGTTTTCAAATCATATTTCTGACAACCTGTTGCTATGAAAATCCAATTTCTGCAAAAGCTATCTCTCTATACATGTTTATATAAGTTGCATAAAGAAGGCATAGCATAAATCTGTGATGTTGAGGACACTCGGGACCTAAGTCCTGATACAAGACATGCAACTCATTGGCTTGGATTCGTTGTTTCAGATGTCTGGAAGGTGTCTCAGTGCAGAACTCAAAGCCTCCTGCCTCAGCACTCCCCACAAATTAATGATGCTGGACATGTCCAGCCAGGCCCCCCATGAGGCAGTGCTATGGATGGTAAGAAATATGACATGGCTGTTCCAAGGAAAGGAAGCACTTAAGAGGTTTGCAAACATTGCTATAGACTCAGAAAGCAATTTAGGGTTTGCTACAAAAGCTGCAGGCAGCAAAACAGCATGGAGCTCTGCTCACAAAGGTACTCTCAGTTGTTGAAGGTGGGATTTTTAGCAGCCCTTGCAACTGTTCATAATAAAATCAGTTGGCAGAATTTCCCCTAGATACACTGAGGCACAAACAGGTTAGCTCTGAATGGCAGTGGTAACACCACAATCCCAAAACATATCTTTCTTGAGCAGTCTTCTGTCTAAGATTGGGATTCTCACAATCCCTGAAAATGTCTGTGGTAATTTGCTGACTACAAGGAACTGTTTTCCTATTTACTGCATGTTTCAGCCATGGCACACACTCAGATCCTGTGTGTTGAGTATTTGCTGCCTGCCTTGCAACAAAGAATGAAAGAGCATGTCACAGGAGACTATGCATTACCAGTGGTGATGGGAGCAAATAAAAGCTGCAAGGTGCTATGATGTATTTACCTTTGACTGCAAGATCCTCTATTTGGATTTAACAAATTATCTTCTCAGAAGTTTGCTCATCTGAGCAGCAGCTGTTTGCCATATGGATCAAAACTGCATTTGGCAAATGGAATCACTTCCTCATGCCCATCTGATTTTCATGAACAGTCATATATCAGAATGTTTAAGAGAGGAGTTTGCTGGTCTGCTGAGGGTGGGTCAGCTGAGAAGTGTTTATTTTCTATCCCAGTTTTCTTTTTGTTTTTTCTTTTCCCCAGAAGGTTCTGCTCCTACATAGGACTTAAAACCCAGCCAAAAAAAAGTCCTAAAAACAAAACTTACAAAGTAATATGAGCAAAACAAAAGGCAGTGGAAAAGCAGGTGAGAAATATGTTTTAATCCTAGTAAAATAAGACAAATATTCTGAGTGAAATTCTATTTCTAAGGAAGCAAGAAACACTATATTTTTTATTTCTTCTAAATATTGGGTTACTATCAACAGATATGATAATTTATTCAAAGAAAATGAGGATGATGAGTGTCCGTTATAGTATTAGTGCAGAAAGCATTAATAGTTTTAAGTACTTTAATATGTTGACAAGGAATTTCCAAGTTTAACAAATTATGGCTTAAGTCTACGCAACAGGATTATGCAAATAGAAACAAAAAAACCCCCTTGTATGATTTATAATGAGTTATAATGAGTTATGAGCACATAATTTTAGTTAGACTTCTATCACTGCTCATGCAAATCTGTCACAGCAGATTTCATGATTTTAATGAATGAACAGAGCCTCCCAACACCTTCTGGTTGTTATAGGTTACAATTGTTGCAACCAGTAACTAAAATAAATGAGATTAAGAAATTTATTCGTGGACATAATGCATATCCAGATTTACATATTATGGTCACATGTTCCCATATGGATTCCACACCAACAACACAAATCACAGACCATGAGAGAGATAATACATACATAAAAATTAGGTAATGTGTAATTGTGGATTATCTATAACTTTGGGATGCTATCCTCATGACCAGAAGACTGGTTCATTGACCTCTTGAGTTATTAACTCATGACTTAGCTAATCAGAACCTTAGCTACACAGGGAATGACTTTTTATCATCATAAGAATTATTTTTATTATTTTTATTTTTCTAGATTTTTTTTTACAAATTCCTATTGATTTTTATTAATTCTATTTAATTTCTTACAAATTCCTATTAATTCTGTATTACATCACAAACATATTAATATGTAGTTTTTGTGTGTTTCCACTGGTTTCAGAATGGTTTTCTAATTCACTTCTGGTTCATTAAAGCAACAGAATTTCTGTCCTTTACCTACTTTTTGTTTCATGGGATATATTTCCTTAATTCTTAGAAATTTTTCCTATGAACTTTTTTTTCTTCTTTCAACCAAAATCAATGAACAAATTTCAGCTAAAAACATTAAGTTGAAGACACTCAGAAAGGGAGGCATTTGACTAAGAGGGGGCAAATACTTCCAGAATACTTTGAAAGTTGCCCTGAAATTTATTCTGTGAAGGCTGATTGATTGTGACACCAAATGCTTCTTTGCTTCTAACAGTGCTACAATGAAACCTAAGGGATTACCTCAGATTTAAATGCCCAAACCCTGGACATTTAGCATGAGATGAAACTAATGCAACCCACAATTAATAACTAGGTACAATTGAGAGGCCCACATAAACATTTCCACTGGAAAGATGTCCTTTAGCAGGGAGTCATTATGTATTTTATTGTTTGTGACCAGTCAAAGTGTGTATGCCATGGTACAAATGGTGTGTGTGCTGTTCCCACCAGCACAGCTGCTGCTGCAGGATGTGACAGATACCTGAAGGCAGCTCAGGGACAACAGGAGGAGATGTGAACCCAGGAAGCTGGGCTTCCTTAGGTAAGGCTGGAGGACTACAAGGCAGAAATATGAAGGAAATGCGGGTATAGCACAGCATAAATACAGTGTGACAGGCAGAAATACATATTTTCCCATTGATGTAAGAGACAATCACAGGTGTAATGATTTGCCTCTCTTCTAGTAGTATTTTTTTAGGCTTCCTGGACTCTAGAATATATCTGAAAGTTTTCTTATGTTTCTTATTTTCACTTCTGGTTCCCTGGTGTATATATAAAAATGTCTTTTCAAATGGATTTGTGGGTAGGCAACCTTCCATTCCAAACACAGATGGTACATCTGCATTTATTATTTGGACATGCTAAGTGGAACACTTTTTTACAGACTATTGTAACTATACTATTTTTCTCACTGACTTAATCCATTTGGATATGACGCAGTGACTCTTATTTTAAACAGAATATTTGTGCTCTATTACCTATTTAATAAAATGAATAAGCAAATGGTTTTATCCTTTTGCTGCAGTTGCTGTTCCTGCTCAACTGCAGAGATTTTTACCTACTTAGAAGGTTGTGTCATTGTCTTGATATTCATCAAGTATATGATCAGTCTTGGCTTACATAGTGTGATACACAGCTGAAAATTATTTTCCTTCCTGTTGTAGCCATGTCATATTGGACTGAATACTTGTTTCACCATGATTGCTACTTCACTGGAATTTCTTGCTAGGCTATGGTCTTCAGTTTGAGTGTGCATTTTTCCATCCTGACATTCTCTTCTTTGAATTCCATCACAAAAGCTAGCTATTAATTCAGACTTGATTTTACAAGGCATATATTTATATTTTGCCCTTTTATGTGAGTGTTTTGACTCAGGATAAAAGTCTGTAAGTTTTTTATCAATAGTTTGTAAGCTATTTTGGAGTCAACACCCTTTGAAATACCTCCTATATTTTTATAAAAATAGTCCCATATACCTAGAGCCAAGAAAGTTCTTTTGAAAAAGTGTCTAAAAACATTAGTAGTCCCATAGATATGACTGGGAGATAACCAAGAATAACCGAATTTGTGACCATATTTTGTTATCTCTTTAGAAATGAGCAACAGCTAGTTAATGCTATTCGGATGTGATCTTTGTGAACAGGAGAGAAGCTGACGATGCTGTTAAGCTCCACCTTTGAACAGGCTGCTGATACTCTATGTGTATTCGGTGGATACACTGATGTGATAGAACTTTTCAAGCTCTTAGGATCCTTCTACCTCCTTAAAAAGTTTCTTTGAAAATCTACCACAGAGAAATGTCTTTGGTTCGACTGTAACTGCATTTCAGCAGCTGTTCTGGTATCAGCAAAGTCAGGAAAGATGACCATGGACAGGATGGCAGCAGGCATGACTCAGTATTCCACCTAAAATGCCTACTCTGGGATTTAGCCACTAAATTTTGCCCTCAGTGTCACGATTTTTTGTTCACTTTTCATCTTGTAAACTTCTCTCCTAGTGTTTGTTTCATAGGCCAAAATTAAATTCATAAATCTTAGCCCACGTAACTGTACTTTTAAATTAACAATACACAGGAGGACTGCGGGGTTTTAATGAAAATTTCAAAAGAGAGAAAAAGAGAGGAGGAAAGAAAAATAGAAAGGTAGGGAGAAAGTTTAAGGGAGATTGTAAGGTGACAGTTAAAAGGAGATTGTGATGAAGAGAGAGAGAAAAGGAAAAAAGGAGATAAAGAAAGTGAGGAAGAGGAAGATGAAAAAGAAGTGAGAGAAAAGGAGAATGAATGAGAAAGAAAGAAAGAAAGAAAGAAAGAAAGAAAGAAAGAAAGAAAGAAAGAAAGAAAGAAAGAAAGAAAGAAAGAAAGAAAGAAAGAAAGAAAGAAAGAAAGAAAGAAAGAAAGAAAGAAAGAAAGAAAGAAAAGAAAGAAAGAAAGAAAGAATATTAAATTCTGTATCCACTATCCATATCTACTGTCAATGAGGCATGTAAGTGGTTTACCACAGTAATTAGCACTCAAGCACTTATGTTAAAATGTGATCTACAGCATTCAACATTTTGGTAAACTATGCATCCTGTTAAAAATTGGAAAATTATTTCCAGATACAGAGACAGGTTTCTATACTAGTCCTCTCAATAGGACTTTATCAAACATTCTTGTCATAAAATACAGATTAAATGTCAATAGTGTGTTTGCTATTTTAATCTTGGGAAACAAATACCAGATTTTTTTTTTCCTTGGAGCAGTTATAAGAAAAATAGTTTAAACGTTGTTCATCTCAGGCTGAGTGACATACCCCTGTATTTCCTGTGGGTGCTCAATGCACATTATCAGTGGTTTATCTGAAGCATTTCCATAACTGAAGGACATGTGCATAAAATAATCTCAGGCAAAAATGAAGAGTATTGCCATTGCTCTTTAATATATGAATTGAAACCACATTGGTTTATCTACTGGGAATAAATGAAGAAATACATTGGAATGGCAAAAAAATTGCTAATCAGATATGTGGTATGTAAATCTCCATACTTTCTGTATTGATGGTTTTACTTCCTTATTAAAAATTGTTTATTCAAGGGTTCACATGAAAAGCAAGTAAAGGACAGCAGGGTTATTGGGGTTTGGTTTGATCTGAACTCTTTACTTCTTAAGAAAAAGTAATGTTATTGCAACTCTGAATATTCATTTTTCCATAGTATATGATAAAAGCTATTTTTACCAGTAGAAAAAAGAAACTCACAAAATGGTATATGTTAAAACCCCTTGCTCAGCTGATTCAGCTAATATTTTTGCTTAGCTGTTTGCATGGGAAACATCTCTGCACCGAGAGAGAAAAAAGTCATAAATCTCGGGAAGATAATTAATTTCATAGCACTGAAAGTTGGATGACCATCAAATGTTGGCAAGTTGGAAAACATTCTGAAGAAATATCACTGAAAACTTGTTCTGGTTTTATACTTTTCCCTAGACAATCTTCATTGATTACTGTCAGATAAAATTTCTTGTCTATTTGGACATGTCCCTCAACCTAATCTGCAGACTCTTAAACTAAAATCCGGTGTTACTGATCTGGGGAGTTAAGAGATACAGCGAGTATTAATCTGTATATCACTACTGTAAGAAAGACTTCAAAAACTTTCCAGTAATAATACAAAGTCAGAAATAATGTATTTTAGTTTAAGGCACAGCACAACTGCTATTCAGCAGAGAAAAATACCAAACAAATTTTCCACAGTTCTTTTCCTATGATGCTATTGCAAATGTATTTTTTTTTTTGCTTTGTGTTTATATACATCAATCTGATTTTATTAATAAGAAAATATTTTCTAATAATATGACAAAGAACATTGAAATGGGCCATCATATCACCTTGCTTAGCAGCAGTGTTCCAAAACCAAAACCTTTTTATTTGGTAAGTTTAATTTTTCATATATAGAATAGGAGCAAAACTTCAGCAAAGTTCAGCAAAGCTGCAGACAGCTTTAGATTTGTAACTTCAGCTCATAGATGTCCAAATTCTGCTTCAGTCTTATTTTTGCTTCATAAATTGGTAGCAAAAAACCTCCAGCAGAAGAATATGCTAAGGCAAGAATATACTCTCTCATTGTATAATGAGCAGTGAAGCCTAATCATTCATGCTCAGATTTCACCTGTAATAGAAAAGCTTGGCCAAGAGTTTCTCTCTTTGAAATGTGGGGATTGGGTACTTTATAAATAACACTGTGCTTGTGTTGAGGTATAGAACACTAAAAATAGCCTGGAGAAGTGAATATGCTTTATTGACATAGCAGATGTGGAACAATCACACTGTTATCAGCCTCATTTCACTACCAGAATTGCAATACCTCTGGTAAAACCTTAGGGGAGAAAGCTGGGCTGAGGAAAGGTTTTTCTTTAAGATATACAGAAATGACACAGCAGAGAAATTTAACAGTTTGTCCTAGTCTTCCTTTGAGAGTTCCTGTCCTGATTCTGCAGCCACACATCCCTTTTCCCTAGTTGACTATTTTCCAGTAGCTGCATTACAAGCTCATGTCCCAAACACGGAGACTTTGATTCAAATAAAGCACCCAAAGCTTCTTCTCTAAAAGAAGTCAAGATGAGATATCTCCTTCGAGAACATCTTTTCTGATGTATTGGCAAGCTTTCTGTCTCTGGGCTTACAAACCTTAAACCAGGAAAGATCAGTATTTTATGGCCATGAACAATGAGGTTTTTTTGTTTGTGTTTTTTTCTGAGCTGTTATTAATATGGCTTCATGTCTGAGAGACTGCTGGGAAACTGATGAATCCCCATGAAGTTTTCTTTCTAAAGTCTTTAACAGCACCCTAGGTAGAAATTCTCCTCTTTGATATGAAATCCTAGAGAATTTACTCTTGACAGCAAGTTCTGGAAGTCTTCAGTCTCTGGAATTCAAAGAGCTAAGGCTTTTGTCTCTGGATTTTTGTATTGCTGAAGTTATTTCATAGTGTACAGTCCACAGTCAAAGACCAGTTTAATTTTATTCTTTGGTACTCTAAGTGTTTATTGAAAATACTTCCTAAAATCTATACCAGTCTGAGATATACTCATAGTATTTTTATAGCAATATCTCATTTTTATTAAACTACTGTATACTACCTTTTTTATTGTATCTGATCTCCCAGTTTCTCAGCTTATCTGACAACAACTTTTTCTTTACAGAAGAATCATATTGGAAAATAAAGAGCCTTTGCTTTTTGCCACCTACCTCCCCTAGGGATAAAATGTATGCTATAGAGAACCTGTTGGAAACTTTTTCCAATTCAAAAGCACACATTTAAGTTGAAAAAACCCAATACATGGGCCTGCATTACCATGTCTACATTGCTTTTGCCAAAATTTTCCTGGAATAACTGTGGTTTGTTTGGATATTTTATTGTCCATTATATATATATATTTAATTTCAAAGTAAAATCTATGTCCTGATTTGAATCAAAATTTTATTATGTTTCTGAAATAAAAGCAATTACTGAAAATAAAAAAATGCTCTAGGAAATGCAAAAATTATTCTCTAGTTTGGGATCTAATGTAAAAAAAATCTTAGAAAAACTATCCTAGGTTTTATGGTTTAGTCAAGTAAATGAAAAAAAATACTCAGCCAGGGATGTTCAGTGGTATTTGGTATTACTTGAGCACACTCTTGGTTTTCACTGACTTCAAAAAAAGCAAGAGGAGGGGTGAATTATTTGTACATAAAAAAAAAGCTTTAACATGCTGTCCAAATTACATATATACGCATCTTACCTCAGTCACTAAAATAATCAAATTGATTTAAAAGACAGATTATTCTAAATACAACGTGACTTGGAGATTTTCTTCATGATTAAATATTTATGTGGATATTTTGAAGCTTTTCATCAATAAAGAAAAAAGTACAAATTCAAATCTAGATTTCCTCGACTAGGGTCAAGCTTTGTACATTACCTAGATATGCAAAGCAATGAAGACTTTCTGAACAAAAAACACATCCTCAGAGAAATAACTTTAACTATGGCATGTAAATTAAGGGCTTCTAGAGCTGTTGCTTCATATCAAAAATATTCAGCTTCTGTGGTTTTTTTTCCAAAAGCCGGTACCACAACTTAATTCTAGTAGACCGAGGTCACAGAGAGGTTCATTTTTTCTTACATTCTTGCACAAAAAGTATAAATAAATAAAAAGCTATTGTAAAGGGTTTGCAGTTCAAATTAGGCCTTGAGTAATACAAAGTAGATTAGAATCTATTTACCAGTACTACCAGTAATATTTATTCTTTGCAGACTTTCTTGGCACTGCAGACACTAATAGCAGAGGAAAAAAACAAATGCAAACCAAAAGTTTAGAATTCTTCATCAATATACCTAAACTCTGATTATACACAAGGAACAAAATTCTTCTGAGTTGAGAGAGCGAGTTGGTGCTTCAAAATGCACATAACCATAGTGCAGCATGTCCTACAAAACTTAAAATGGTTACTACTGGAAATTTTAATGAAAATAATAATTTTACAAGCACATGCCCACGTAGGTAAAACATTTAGGTCTGGAAATATCTAAATTTCAATCAGATAAAATTTTAACAGCTATTTCCTACTAATAACAATGTATTGTATATATTCTTGCATTTTATTTTTCTTTCTTTCTTTTTTTTCCTCTTCTCAAATATTAGTAATAGTCATTTCCAATGGGCTGTGTTATCATCTGCTGCCCTTGGGTACCATTCCACAAATGACTTAAACAACTTTCACATTAGAACTTAAAAATTTCTCTTCTAGCCATCTTAACTCTTCTTAGTTCGCATACAGCAAATACGAGAAAAGCACTTACCCTGTGTCCCATGCAGGAAAACCCTAAAGGATTTATGCCATTAACTGATTGCAGGGATGAATGCTGGATTACCTGGCTCAGGTTAGGCAGCCAGGCCAGAACACCTGGGACTCTGGGTGCAGGAAGAATTGTAAATTGTGTATGTTTGAATATTATGAACACGTGTGAATTATACAGGGTGGAACCAAGCCCGACCAAGTCACTCTGGAGCTCCATTCTTGGGTTTCCCTGGTGGGGAATCAGCTCGGAGCCTCGTGTGAGGTGCCACAGTGCCTCCCTTCACTGCACGGGGCTCTACACACTTTGACTGGTGTGGTGAATGTGCCCTCTGGGACTAGCAGGTCAGATCTGCTACATTTAGTATGATGACATGCAAAGTCCTTTGGACTGAATCTAGAATAGTAGACCGTGAAGTTTCTGAGCCTTTGCTTTCAACTGGACATTAATCCCTGTGTGTGGATCTCGTTATCCCCTTCTTCCTGCTCCTCCTTCCAGGTTTCACGCCTTATTTCCCTGTCTCTTTCTGCACGGGTATCACCTTGGAAAGCACCACGTGTTCCCAGAGCTTAGGCTGTGGCTGAGGTGCCTCACAGGTACTGACACCTGTCAAGTGCTGCAGCTCAGCTTAAACTCTGCCTTTCCCAGCAGTGTCAAATCTCGTGGTCCACACCACAACTTTTTCTGCTCCTAATCTCAAGATCAGGTTATAAAAAAAAAGACAATAAGGCTTAATACTTCTTGAAATGTGAAGCACAATTGCTTGGTTTAAGCTACTCAGGCAGCCTGAGACATTTTCAGGGTCCAACTCTGTTTAACAATAATTACTGCAAGCATTTGCTTACTTTATTTGGTTTATTGTCCCGTACAACTTTACCACAGAGATACCTATACCAGATAAAGAAAGTAGTAAAAAGATTTATTTTGAGCAAAAGTGTTGCTTCATATGAGAGATTCCAGTTCATTTAGAAAAGTTTTCTTTGAAGTTAATTGTGACTTATTTGTAAAAATGTAAGGATTCCTGCCCAAACTGTTAATATCTAGCATTTCTGAATAGCAAGTTACATCTGAAAAACAGATTCATCTGTGGTTATGGTCAGAAAAGAGATTATAAAAATAGCAGTTTCTATGTGTTTGGTCATGTCTGCTTACTTTTCCAACCAAAATAAAGTTTTTCAAAATTTTTCACTCGTGTAGGCAGTCCAGAGCAAATACATCTCTGGTAAAGTGTGCAGTAACTCTCTTCTTTTTAGATAACTTCTACAGAAATGTTTTGCTACTTTCCTAATACAGAGCTACGCTGATTTGAAAGCCAGGTTATCAGAGCAAGTTTGCAGAGTTGCCAAAGAATTAAGAAAAAGAAAATAATAAAAAATCCAACAGCCCAAAAATCCTCACTCTTAGATAAGCACCAGAAACAGAAATAGAGATTAATAGGTCCAGAAACATGCCCTCAAAAGATCAGAAAACATAATATTCTTGCATAAACCCGACTATTTTAAACATTGTATTTTAATTTTTAGCTACTTTACGTGCAGATTGAAACAGAACACGGAATTTTTTTCTGAATATTTAAGCACGAAAATGCAATTTTTGCAGCTTTCCTTCATATTGAAAATTCATTTCAAGGCAAAATTTGATTGAATTGATAAAATATTATGCTCTGTTACAAAATTATGGGGCAAGAAGACGCAGCAAAAGAATCATGCTACATTTTACAGTATACGATGAGGCACCAAAAAGCGTTTTCCTTTCCCAGATCCAGACACAAATATTTGTCTTGACTGCCTACAGATAGAACATCTGAATATAGAATCCGTAGGATCTTTCCCTTTCTAATGTTCCTGGCCCTCTAGTCCATGTGCCCTGACTTCCTCTGAGAGGAGATATATGTAGCCTGTGTAAAAGGCTGAGGCATTCTCAAGCAGCTCCCCAAAATTGGACAAATGGAGAAGCAGGACTATGGAGTTACACCTGCTCAGCACAATATATGCAGCTAAAGAAGCTTATGACCAGGACTTGAGCTCTCCTACAGAGCTGAGACACATCATGAATAATCCACAAGATTATGTATTAATAATAGCAATCCATATAGCAGAATATTTCCTCCATTAAGGAGCACCCTAGTCCTCAAGAGACACAACAGCAATCTTCCTAAAATTTAGGAGGAATCTGAATACAGGCCAAATGTTCTCCGCAGGGAAGTCAGTGGTAAAAAATTCTACTTGACTTTAATGGCACATGATTCTGTCCTCTGCAAAAAAGGTCACTCAACACATGCATGGACAACAAGTCAAATACATCTGGTTAACAGAATGTGGCTATTTTGGGCTCAGAATGGTGATATGATTATTTTTGTTGCATTTTGTTTATACTTAGGTCTATCTTTGGCAGGGAGAAAAACAGAGAACAAAACCTGAGAAATCCATGTGTTATCAGTTGCAGTAGACAAGGATTCCACACAAGGTTGTTGGCCAGTGGAATACATGTTCTCTATTTCTCAGGTTGTACATCTCCAAGAAATTCCTGAAAATTTACTCTTGAGAGAAAATAAGGACAGTAAAAAAAATCAACTAAAACCCTGAGAAATAATGCTCATTCTGCAACAGAAAGTTTTTTTTTTTCACACAAATGTGTTTTTCCTGTAATACCAAATGTTCAAAATATTTTCCTAACAGACTGTCTCTCAACTTGCTTTTGTCACCTTTCATTTAGTAAGGCAGTAATTCCCAAATGGAAATTTTAACTTTTTTGCCACTGGGCACAAACTGGGTAAAAAATCCCACTCATATATGTTGGAAATACTTGATTAAGGGTTATTTGTGGATTGGGAAACAGCCTTTTTGGTTTTAAGAATAGCTGTTCCACTCAAAGGTGCTGATCATCAATATGGGCAGAGGAGTCTAGGCTGGGAAGGAGACATATTTTTCTGACTCACATGGCATGGGGCCACATGTAGGTCTCTGCTTTATTTGTGGAAAATGGAGGGAAAGACGTTTCCGCTGCTGTCACACACTCCTGCTGTAGATGGTAGGTGGATGCATGGGAGAAAGGAACAGTTTAAATTACAGAAAAACTTTTCCTTAAGTGTTTATTTTTGAACACTTGCGTGTCATGAAGGCCGGTCTCATGACTTTAAACAAAACCCAATGTCATTGCTTCCATGAGGTTAAAATGAAGTGCAAGAGAAGAATGAAAATGACTTTGCCTGCAACAGAAGGAAGGTCAGGCATCGCTTTGGACTGAAGCTTGTCTCCATGGAGCGACGCCAGCAGCTGATACTTGACCTTTAAATCCCCCAGAGCTGCCACAATTTTGGGGAAGTGGCATTTGTCAGATGGCCAAAGAGGGTGATGGAAAGGCCAGGCTGGTGGCTGGGGGCAGCCATGGGCAGGTCAGAGGAAAGGTGTTTCCTTACAGTGAAATTGTCCATGGAGTGTGAGAACCCCAATGAAATAGCTATGGATGGAGGTGCTGCCTAGGGATGAGACCAAGGGGCAGGGACAGAAAGTGGGACGTTGTGAAAGGACATGTCTGCAGGGAAGGAGAGGTCTGTTCTGGCTGCAGGTGAGATGGCATTGGAGGCTGTGAGAGAACTGTGCAGCACAAGTCGCTAGCCCCGGGACAAGAGTTGGGGGACCCGGTCCGGTCCGGCTGCTCCTGCGAGCTTCCTCTGAGGGATGGAGAGAGAGAAGAGGGGGGGAAGGAGGGAGGGAGGGATGAGGCGGTGGAAGACCTCTCCCTGGGCTGGTTCAGGGGTGGGAGGGAAGGGAGGCAGCTCCTGAGGAGGGGAGGAGAAGAAGAGGCAGAGAGGGGATGTTGTTAAACAGTTTCTTACCGTAAGAGGGAGTTGGGACCCAGATCTTTCCAGTTAATCACACAACAAACTTAGATCATCGCAATAAAAAGCTCGGCTCACTCTGCCTCCTCTAGTGACCGGCGGTGCACGGGGTCCCTCCGAGGAGCCATCTCCCCTTCTCCTCCCCGCCAGCCGCCGGGGGGGCCGCCAGCACCATGCGGGCCACCCACCTCCTGCCAGCCTTGCTGCTCCACCAGCTGCTGCTGCTGCCCACCGCCATCCCCGCGGCAGGTCAGTTCTTCTATCACTTCGCTAGCGACCCCCGTCCGCCCCGCAGCCGCAGCACGGCCCCGCTGCCCCGCTCCGCCGCGGCAGGGAGGGAGGGCGCTGGGGCGGCGCGCCGGGAGCAGCCCGCAGGTCGGAGCCCCAGGTCAGAACCCGCAGGTCTGAACCCCCAGGTCAGAACCCCCAGGTCAGAATCCGCAGGTCGGAGCCTGCAGGTCAGAATCCGCAGGTCAGAATCCGCAGGTCAGAATCCGCAGGTCAGAACCCGCAGGACAGAACCCGCGGGTCGGAGCCCGCAGCCCGCCGGTCGCAGGTGGGGCTGGCAGCGCCCCAGCCTGCGTGTCGGGGCGGGTGTCAGTGCCGTGGAGCCGGGCCGGACGAGCCGCGCTCCGGCCGCGCAGCCCCGCGGGAGGCGGGTCCCGTCCCGGGCTGCGGAGCCGCCGCCGCTCCCTCCGCCCGCACCGTGCCATTGGGGCGAGGGGCTCGCTCCCGCGACGGGCACCCCTGGAAACCGGGAGAGAATGGAAGGAAATATCATCGCCCAGAGGTGCTCCCGGCCGTTATCAGGACGCGACCGCATATCCTTAATTTCCAGTGGTAGATTAAATGTTAAATAACAGAAGTTGACAAGGAATACCCAAAGCACAGGAGAGTGCGTTGCTGAACGGGAATGTCCTTGCTGAAGTTCAACAGCATGAACATGCTATTTCCAGACTGAAATACTTGCAATTTCATTAGATGTTCCCGCTGAAATCCGGGAGATGGAGGGGGGGGCAAGGAACGAACAATAAGTAATCAAGTGCTGGATGCTCTTTAGCTGAATTTCTTTCCTGAAGTGTCCCCCCTGGACTGGTTATCTGAAGAGCCAACTCTGTGCTTTCTATTGGCCCTCTGGGAAGACGCTTAAGGAAAAAAGTTTGTAAAGGTTTCTACAAACCTTTCCTTCCTTCCGGCAACATTGTTAGGGTCAGACCTTTGCACAGACAGAAACAAAGGACAGGCACAATTCAGGGAAAGAATCTGCCAGGAGCGGGCAAAGCAAGGGCAGGGAAGGGTGGCAGCTGGGTTCTGGGGTAATATCTGAGGGCATCAGGCAGAGTATGGCAAGGAACACCGATGGCTTCCAAGATGTAACGATGTTTTGTAGTTAAAAAAAATAAATATTTTGAAATGGGATTTCAAAGTGGAATATTTTGTGATCTGAGTGGGCAAGTCAAAAACAGACTGGCAGCATCACGTGCAGTAAAACCTGTTGTTTTCCCCCTGCAAGCAAGAGTGTGGTTCTGTAGGATGCTGAACAATCTCATTACAGCTTCTGTGCTCAGTCTGCTCACTGAGGATATTTTCACAGGCATTCTTTAGCAGGTGACACAGAGACACTATGATACTATGCTTTTCTGAACTCCTTTTATATGCACATTGGAATTCCATTTTTTTTCTTTGGATATGCATCTTCTCTGAAAAGTGATGACTAGAGCTGGTTAGGAATTTTCTGAGAAAATGTTTTGGGTTGCTTTTACTGGAAAATGCTGATACATTGAAACTTTTCACAAAAATAATTCCCGTTAAAGAGAAACTTTCTTTGGTTTGTTTCCCTCAAATCAAATGACAGAAATATGCAGCAGGAGGCATTGCCAATAGCTTGTGGTAACCTGCTGTTGAGAAACACTCACCTGTGACAGAAGCTCATCAACTGATGGGCTGGTTAGGAAAAAAAAAACAAAATAAACGCTGCAGACACGTTCACACACACACTTTATTCCACAGGCCAAAGGTACACAACTAGTCTGTAGCCAAGCTCATAAGAAGCTAGGTCATGCTTTGCTCTCCTGGTAAGTCAGGGTGCTTTTCTTGAGTGGGAGAAAGTTGTCCCTGGCTCCTAGTGCTGGTCTGAAGTTTACCAACTTCAACATGTGTTGGATCTATCTAATATTTTGAGAGGGAGACTGAGAGACATCTTCTGTACTGCCTGTATCAGTACTGGGCTGATGGATAGGGTTGTGCCTCAACCAATGGGATCTCCATTTTAGGAGTGAATGGTTCACCTTGATGAGGAGAAAAATTAGATTTCCCAAACTTCAGAGTTTTTCAGAGTAGGACTTGTTTTCTGACCAGCTCTCATGGTGACAGTATCTTGATAATCCTACCTTTCTTAATTTTTCTCCTACACCTTCCTTAACATTACTTAATCCTGTTTGCCTTATTGGCAAGAAAGAGGACTCTTATCACATGCTGCCATTTTGCTTTCCTTATTTTAAAAAATACATGATCTTCAACAAAAGTGTCTGTATATTTACATTGTAGGCAAGGGAAATTTGTGCTACTTCTTTCTGAAAATACAAATTTCTGGATCTTATCTGAAAATTATTGCTTTGTAAACTTATATGTTGTCTTAGTTTGGTATGTTGGATTCTTTCTACTGGGATGTTTTCAAGAAAGATTAGGATTTGCCTACATATGATTATGTTCAGTTATGAAGAACAAACTAAATGATGAAAACAGAATTAAAACATGAAAAGTCTTTTGGTAGTCCATACTTCTAGTGCTGTTCTGTCAAAGCTGATTTCAAATGTACATAATGATGTACATAGTTTCTTCTGTGAATGAATATTCTGGGTTTGTAATCCCATGCCCTAAGTTCCGTGCAAAGACAATGTCCGATGTAACAGAACTTGCTGGCTAATACAGTTGGATTATATTAAGGGGTAAAGAAAAAGGAGAGTGAAGAAAACACAAGAAATTTAAATGTCAGCAAGATGTCTACGTTATCACTTTCTGAGTTTCTTTTTAATATGTAAAAGATAAGACAGTGATTGATGAAAGATAAATGTACATGGTTCCTATAGATGCTTGCCTAGTCATTATCGATATCCTGTAAGTCTCTATCACTTGCACAAAGACATTTATCTGTAGCTAATAACTTTATCAAAGTTTTCTTTCTTGTTCAAATATTCTTGTTATTCAGTATTCGAGGGAAGTATCTCTTTAATAATGTGCATCTAGTGAAATTAAAAATTACTCTTTAATCAAAGCAACAAGTAGATTGGCATGTTGCAAAAGAGTGAATGTTAAAGATTTATTTAAATTAAAGATACATTTTTCTCTGAGAGGACTGTCAGCCAAGTATGTTTATTTAAATTTATTTAAAGCAAATTCTGTAGTTTGGATGATCTGAAGAAGTTGCTAATGAAGATGTGGGAGTTTCTCTTAGTTCCTATATATAATTATCACTTAAAGAAAAATAAAATCAAATCCCACAGCCATAATCGATTTTTGAATGTTGTGTATTCCTGTGGTCTGCATAGCTAAGTATATTTTAAAAAATTAATGTGCTTTATACTTTCCCATCCCAGCTGTACATAATCATTATACTATATACTGTCAACAAAGTGAAATGATACTGTGCCAGTTGGAAGAGTGTATTCCTTCTGTTTAATGGAATCCTTTTGGTGCTCAGTGCCAGGGGCTGCTTGTTTTGCTCTCAGATGTAATACAGCTCTTACCCTGCTTAACAGATTTTCTCTTTCTATTAATGCCATTTTCATAAGCAACATAGCAGGAGAATATAGAGTTGAAAGACATGAGATTAAAATGTTGCGTAAAACTCTGGAAAATTGACCACTGAAGTCAAGGAAAGGAAAGCCTCTTATTGGAGGAGCTCATCTGTCATTATTGTAATACTTCAGCTGAGGCCATGGCTGGAAGGGAAATGTGCAGTCTCCCTCAGAGAGGAGAAAATCTCCCTTTTGAATCTTTAGGCTGAAAATTAGTTTGCCACTTAAGCATTTCAAACTTTTCCAAGGAGGTTTGAAATCAGGAGAATTGGGCTCTTTTTGAATAAAAGCGTGATGTGGAGAAAAAAAACCCATTGCCTTGAATGTTTCACAGTTACTTGTATTGGATGAGTGCTGGAATTTCACTTTCTCCCCATCAGCATTGAGGTGGGGTGGAATGGTGGAGACTGGAAGGCAGCACAGAAGTGAGAATGGATTGATCATGGCTGTGAGAAAGGATTGATCTCCATGCTTTCTTGGGAAGCAAGGATAGTAGGACAGCTGCCATAATGCAAGCAAAATTTGAACTTTGCTGTGGGGAAAGTATGGCAGCTAAAAAGAACTGGGAAGAAGGGATGTGGACATCCTCACTGTTAGCCCATCTTTCCCTGTAGGTTTTTGGGGCAGTGCCCTCAGAGGGTTGTAGAGCTGTTTCTGAAACTGGTTAGTACCTACATGCAAAGCAGCACTGTGGCAGAGCAGAGCTGGGAACGTGTTCCAGATTAGTCAAACGTGTTGGCAAAACCTAGCTGTAGTTTTCAGTGGCTTGTGGGCCTCCACCCATGTGCTGTCTGATGAGCCCAGCCGTGCCTGGCAGTGCTCGGTGCTGCTGGCCCAGATGGGGACTGGCTGCTCCCTCTGTCCCCTCTCAGCTCCAGATTTTCCTATGACTCGCTGCCTTGGCCAGCAGCACTATTTTTATGTATACAAGATGCAGCAAGGCTCTCATCCCTCCTCACAGGGGCTGTTTTGCTGCCCTCAGCCATCTGTCACCTTTTGTTTTGCCCGATCCCTGCCCTGCCTACTTGTGCTTTTCTCCTTAGCCCTTGCTGCATGCCCGGAATTCCGGTTGGCTGGGACACCAGCACAGAGGAAGGGCACAACATGCTGGGTGCCTTGAAGGAGACACCAAGTGCTTGCAAAGACTGTTGAATGCAATGGAAAATGGTGGGGATTTAATACTTGTGCACAATGCATACAAAGACAAATCTTACAAGGGGAAATCCTCTCTGCAGTTTAGCCAGAGGTTAGGTACAGTAAGTCAGAGTACAAACTGCAGCACATTTGTTTCTGCCAGTGGGTCCCAGCATCCTGCTAAGCAGATAACCTTTTCTTGGAAGGAAAAGAGCTGTCCATTTGCAGCTACCATCCAATTTTAGAATATGCTATCAGTTGTTAGCATTATCCTTAGCTCCTTCAGCTTTCAGGCTGACTATAGGAGTTGATTCCAAAGGCAGGACTTAGCATAAACATGAAGTTGGGTTCCCAGTTACATGGCAGTCTTTGCAGTTGCTAATAAGGGTGTGTGGGTGGCTGGTGTGAGTAGTAATGTAAAGCCAAAAAGAAATATCTTTTTGCATTTCCTGAATCTGCTCAACAACTAGACTGAGAGCCAATGTAGAAATACGGAAATCATTATCTATTATATATAGATATTGTATGGATAGTTATATATATTTCAAACTACTTCCTATAGATTGTGTGTTTTTTCCTCATGAGACTCTTGTGCCAAGAAAATAAATTTCAGAAGTTAAAACATTCCCATCATCCTCCAGGTACTTCTGAGAAACTGTTTAGTTTTGACAAGCTAGAGATGCCTCCTTGGACAGCTGGTTTTATTTTGGTGACTTTCCATCTACACAGCTGACTGCAGATTTTATGGGTATGGTTGGTAAACGTCTTTTACGCCAAATTATTGTCTTACATAAATAACTGCATTAAACTTAATCTGTCATTTAAACCTATCCAATCTACAAAGTTGTTTTTTTGGGCACAACTCAGATTGTTCCAGTTTCTCATTATGTTGGTATGTCTTTTTTCCTTTTTTCCCCCCCTCAAATGAGAAGTCATTTGGAAAAGGTGTTCACTTTTTGCATTCTAGCCAGGAATCTGGATATTTTTGATGCTGAAACAGGCAGAAGGAAAAGTTAAAGTAGATGAAAGTAAGCTAAAAGTGTTGGGCATTAATTCTTCTTGTCAGAGTGATTCTGTTATGACTTAAGAGACAAAATTGCCTTGAATGTATTTACTGAAAAAGTGCTTTTTAAATGTTCACGCAGATAACAATATTGTGATGACCCTATTAATGATCTTAATATCAACATTCATCTTTAACATCCTTTCTTTTATTTCTGTGACCATACTCTTAACTTCAGCATGTTGTGTCCAAAAGCATTCAGTAACATCTACTTTCACCATCTGGTGAAGATTTGGTTTGCTTGTTTTTCCTTTTTTTCTTGATGAAGCCACTATATTTATGCTATCATACTGAGGTACACACCAGAACACAGTTTACCCTTGATGTTTTATATCCTTTAAAAAGTATTGTCTTGGAAATACTTTATTGATTATAATTAAAACTATCACTTCTATCATATTTAATACACAAGTTAAACACCTCACTGTATTTGCATACAGGTTTCAACCCATATATGATGAGAACTGTTCCTTTTTTTAAACCCTGCTCACTGATTTTTGCTTTTTACACAAGTTTTGCCAAATTCTATTTTATGCATATAAACATACTTTGTTTTTAATTTTTGTATTAAATTGTCAGTGTTTTGATATATCTTTGATATATCTGCTTTGATATATCTGACACTGTGATAATACATTGTTTTGCAGATTTTTGCTTTGCACATTTTTTTCCCATTCAGAAACTTATGAATATAAGTTACCATGCATTTTTTGTCAAGTATGGTATCCCCTGATAAAATGCTTGATATGTTTATTGTGTTGAACTCTACTTTCCTACATTTATTTCAGGTGTGCTTAAAGCTGGGGATATTTTCTTTTTTTTACTATTTTTTTTAAATTAAAGGTCTTTCATATGATGAAAGATTTCTGATTTTCCACCCCCTGCACCCAAGTTTTAAATCACATGATATTCCTCTCTCATTTTTTTCCCTAGCTCATTGGGAAAATCCAGTTTACTTTATCTTGCAGTGATGATTGTTTGCAAAATTAAATTAATAATTAATCTAATTTTAGCATTCTGACCTGGTTATCAATTATAACACAAATAAGTCAATTTCTAATTAGTTAATCTGTTAACTGCTTAAGGT
The DNA here is from genome assembly GCA_037013685.1 of Acridotheres tristis. Taxonomy (NCBI): domain Eukaryota; kingdom Metazoa; phylum Chordata; class Aves; order Passeriformes; family Sturnidae; genus Acridotheres; species Acridotheres tristis. The sequence continues at coordinate 9,774,383 of CM072885.1, forward strand.
CAAGTGACTTAATTTCATTACAAACATGATGCAAAATATTAAACAGAGATCTGATATGCCAGTTGATACTAAAGAAAGTGCCTATGTCTGTTTCATATTTCTGAAATAATTGTGTCAGTCTATATGACTATTTTTCTTCACTGGAATATATTTTGAAACCTCAGCTTCTCCATGCTTCCTGCACAGCACGTGGAAAATTTCCCTCTTTTAAATATTTCTCCTCATGCCATGTTATTTTTGTATTTCATTCTCCATTTGGAAGGACTGCAGTGGATTCTTGCAGTTCTGTGACAGCATCTGCTAGTCTAAGGAATCCAGGTACCTTATTTTTCTTGATTTATTTTCCCATAGATTTAGTTTATCTCTGGCATCTTGCAAACAAAGAACAATGATGCTTTTACATGAGTGTTCATATTCTTTTAAAAATCGGAAGTTATAAAAAGTCCCCACACAGTTAAAACTCAAACAAACTTAAACTGTTGTTTAGCTCAACAAAGCAAATAAATAGTAAAATGCTCAAGTTCTGCAAGTCTAAACAAATAGAAAAGGGAAATAAAACTCAATCACAAAGCACCAAATTTTCATTAAGAATCTCAATATAAAGATAAATATTTAATTTAAATGTATTTATCTTCCCATTTGGAAAACCTGGTGTAAAGTTGTGATGGTTTTGTTCTGTATAATAAAATGGGATGCAAAATTAGAAAGAAACAAAAGGAATGAGCTTTCTTACATTATCAGGAGATTTCAAGATGTGTTTCTTTAAGAAACTACTCAGTTTTGCATAGACTAAAGTGATATTTGGAAACCCTGGGAGCTGACGTGCTGAGTGCATCATCACCGGTATTTAATAAAAGATTGGTAGAGTCTATAACAAGTCCATAGAAGTAGAGCTTTTTCTAGGGGAGGCAGCCAGTATGCTCCAGTTGTGCTCTGTAAGACCATAACTTTGCAGCCTATAATGTACAACTTTATTAGAAAAACCTGGAGTGGTGGAGGAAGGAGAAAGGGATTACCAATGAAGCAGATAAATTCAGGTAATTTCCTTGTAAAATTTTGCTATGAATAACACAAGTAATGTTTTGATCTTATTATAATGAACAAAGGTGGTCTTTGGGCCCTGTGACGCCCTATATGCTATTTTGATTATGACAGAAATTGTATTGTATTTTCTGTATTAGGTTTTTTACTACTAAATAGATAATGCAAAACCAAATACTTTTTGTGATGAGACTAAAATGTGAGGGTGTAAAATGTGACTTCCTTAGGTGTTTGAATTCTAAATAACCTGAAATTAAATTTATGCTGAATTTCTGTACTCTCATATAGCTCAGTATCAGACCAATTGTATTCTGCGAGGTGTAATTTTAATTTGAGATATGGAACATATATAATCAGGTTGTTCCAGAACTGAGTGATGTGGTGGTTTGGGAGCCCAAAGCCTTTTTTTTTGGTGTGGGACATGAGGCCACAAGCGAAAAAAGAAGCTATTGTGCTGTCATTTTTCTAACAGGCCAGTGATTACAGAAAAACTGGAGAGAAAGAGACATCAAAATAAAAATACCTTTGCCTATTCAAACCTGTTTCTCTTGTTAATCAAAAAATTGTCTTTCTGTGATATTGCATACTGGGCCTCCATTGCTCACAGTTCTCTGTCTTATTGGTTCTGTTTTGTATAAATATAATGAATATTAAAGTTAAGCAGGTTCTAGAATACGGGCACTGCAACTTGCTGGTGAGTTTTCTTACAAAAACACTGCAGAATGTCAATTTTCTTTATCTCTGATTATTGAGATTATTTGACATGGACTGGAACTGCCCCAAGAGAAGGTACTGTTGGAAACCTTTTCCTCCAGGTGCCCTATAGTTTGAGCAGTCTCAGTCAATGATTCTTGTCTGAGAAGATTTTACAGAAACCTCATTTGAAAATTTAGTAAGGGAACTGAAAGGTGGGTTCTTGTAGATCCAAGGCAAATGTCTGAGGTACGTTTTTTCTTAAGTAAATATTTAAAGTCTTTTGGGGAACACCAGCAGGGAGACTGTGGAAATCCCAAATGAGATTATGGAGCACTTGTCCAATGCTGCATCCTACTAGAGCAGAGGTGTCAGTTCCCATTTCCTTGGGCACTGGCTGAGCTCTTCTCTTTTCTGTTCAACTTCATGTTAAGAAACAGAAAAACGCACCAACCTCACCTTCTTGAGGATTTTTTAAAGCTGACTGAAGAAATATTTTTAGTTAGTGGTTGTTTCTGTTGAAGAAAGAAATGTTGGTTCATATTTAACTGGATTCCTTTGTGTTTGAATCAGCTGCTAATATTTTCAAATTTAAGTGGAATGTCAGACTTCCTTCGAAATGTGATATGAAACTACAGGAAACATGAGAGGACATGGCCCACAGATTGAACAGAAGTCCTGATTAATCAAAGTTTAAAAAATTCAAATGAATGGCAATCACAAATTACTTGTATTGTTATAGCATACTGCATACTAAGCTTTAATGTGGAGCATGCCTAAGGCACTATTTGAGTTAAGATTTCTTAATAAAGGCACCTCATTTGAATCAAAAAGAATATTATTTTATATATATTTTGTAGTGAGAATTGTTATAGTGCTTTGCATTATTCTGATGTTTCTAACAGTCACACCACAGATGCACTTGGCCCTTTGCCTCTTGGATTATAGGCAAGGCATAGAATGTTGTTGTTTGAAAGCTCAACTAAATCAGGCTGTTATGAATTGCTAAATGCAAGATCAAACCCATAATCCTCTTTGGACAACTGCTAGGAAAAGAAAGACAAAAAGAAAAAGCAGAACTCTCTACCATATTTTTCAGGCAGAACAGAATTTCTTGATTTTTTAAATCATGTTTTTGCTTGCTGGGTAGTGAGTTTAAGAAGCTGTTATCACTGGGAATTAAGATAATAACACTTATCAGTAGATGGGAAATGTTATTATGAGGAACGGAAAGAAAATACTTTGATATTTCTCTACAGATTCTTACCACCACTTGACATAAAAGTCTTGGCTGAGACAACATAAAACTAACAAGTATGTCTTGGAAGATAATAAATTTGAGAATTACACCACAAAAGCTTTATAGAAGATTTTTTTTCTGTGGTTGACTTAAGGGGCAAATGCAATCCTTTTTGCAGTACTTTGGCTCTATCACAGGTACAAAAAAAAATAAAGCAGCTTCAATGTAGATACAATTGTTTCCAGTAACAGGATGCGGATCCTTAAGATGAGAACATTATCATAACATTTCTCTAAGCAGTGATTCATTTTGGGATAATGTGCACTACACAACTAGAGGGCTGAAAATGCTTAAGAGAGCTGATATGAGTCCCTAACACAATGCCAAATTATTAGCATTTGATTTTTTAAGCAAAGCTTCTTCAGCTTCTTCATAAAATAATAATGACATCTAAAGGTAATTTTTTTCCTTTATTTTTTTGTGATTGGGATTAAAGTTGTGAGTTGTTAGATGCTGGGGTGTAACACAGTTGACTTTCATCAGTTCAAAAAGAAATAAAGGAGGATGGGGTGAAGATTATTTTATAGGGATGTCATAACAGATATATTCTAGCCCTTCATTTTTCTTCTTTTTTTTTTAAAGCTGAAGCTTGATGAGATCTAATGTAAATATCTTTCATATTTCTAGGTGTCTTAGGGATAACTGACCACTGAGAGGTGTGATTTAGCTGAATCCAGTGAAAAAGTGAACTCAGTGATCAGGATGAAAGTTCTGCAAAGGAAATACCCAAAGCCCTCTTTGGGTTTTCAGCATGTGGAGCTGTCAGTAACTCCTCCAGAGCCTCAGCTATTGCAATTTACAGTTATTCTGAGCTTCTGCAGAGTGCACCAAGCAACACTTTACTGGCCTAAGTGCACCCTGCACGTGCATGAGGATCTATTCAGAGCACTAGGCTGAGGTTTTATCTATTGGAAAAACTCCGACGAAATTTAATAAATTGAACCTGAGCATTTGTGTTCTATTATTGTTGCAGAGTCTGTAGAGAAAAACGAAAGGACAGCTGTGAACACAGTTACATAGAAATAAGTTATGGAAAATACTAGTATCTACTTTGTAAACTAAGGAGGAATTTATTCACCTAACCTTACGTGGATAAGCCATCTACTCCAAAAAGATCATCTGGGATCACTGAGTGAAATAGGAGAAATAGATCCACAGGGCAATTTATTCTCCTTATGTTAACTCATCTGACAGAATAGGGACAGTTACTCTCCAGATGTGCTCATCTGTCTTCACAGACAATGGAGTAGCCTTCACTGGCAGATTGGTTTTCATGGAATGCAAAGTAAAAATATAAATAAATATTGGGAAAATTCTGGAATTTTCTTGCAGATATCAAAGACCTTTCCTCTTGCACTTTAGCCAAACATCTCTAGCCAATCATTCTCCCTCCATTTTATACCTCTTCTTCTGGGCCTTTCAATAGAGACATGGAAACAAGATCATTGTGTTCATTTTTGCAGGAATCTTTGCAACACTGCAGACTGTTTCCATGCTATGGCCTCTGTTTGACCTTGTAATCTTTTCTGTGAGCTAACAACTCTAGTTCAGTCACACTTAAACTGGACACAACACTCACACTGAGACTTCACTGGAGCATCGAGAAGACAAATGATTATTTTGTGTCACTTTGAGACTCCACTTCTTTTCACAATTTGTGATAAATGTATATTTTTAAGAACAGTTTTTTGCATTCAGCAAATGATACTCCTTTTTACTTGAGTTTTTCATAGTTACAAGATCTCAGATAATTATCAGGCATATTTTGCAGGTTCTGAAAAAAATTACAAACTGAGAAACTTTCTTTTTACCCTTTACAGCACTATGCAAGTTTTTATTTGAAACTAGTTTTGCTGTATTTCCTACTATTTTGGTTTCTAAAATGGAAATCATAATCTAAAAGAATAAATTCTTCTGCCGTATATGCTTATACTCTATTTTTGTGAGATTCTCTATGCTTTAGGTACTGAAGATGCTGTAATTCCTAGAAAATGTTATCCATATCTAATGCCATCTTAAATCTCAGCATTCTTCTTAACAATTTTTTTTTTCTTTTCCTTTTTTTTTTTTTTTAGAGGGTAAAGGAAAAAAGAGAAATCCTCTTCATGACTACAAAAAAACAGGAGAGTTGATGCTCATTAAAGTAAACAAAACACTGGAAGTAAAAACGAAGCTGTTAAATACCACAGAGCAATGTGCAAAGAGATGCAGCCGGAGCAAGGGCCTTTCCTTCACTTGCAAGTAAGTTATGTAACTCTATAGTTTGTTTTTTCCCCCCCAAGAAACATGTATAATAGCCTTTGATCTAGGATCTCTCTGTATTTGTCATCAGTGGTAGCTTGTGCCAAGAACAACCTAAAGATTGTGATTTTTGATTTCAGTGATTTTTGCTCTACCTGTCCAGAGAGTGTCAGTCTTTTCCGAGGCTTTATCTGAGTTGTTTGCCTTCTTAGCTTGTCCTCTTGTAATCTTTTCCATAATATAAGTGATGAAATGTACTCATGTTAAGATGTGAATGACTTGGGCTGCAATGCAGCATTAGGTGAGCATTTCTGAGATTTTTATGTTTCTTATAAAATGGTTATTGTCACACATCACAGCTGCAGTATTTCAGCACCACTTCAGACCATATTCTATCTTCATTCTTTGCACATTACTCCTGCTGAAATCAATGAGAACCTCACACATGGAGCACAGATACACACACTGCTGAAGTTCACTGGCAAGTACTGCGAATCTGAGACAATGGAATCGAACCCGGGCTGTGGATAGATATCCTTCAGCATCTGCTGTCTCTTAGAAACACATCATGCAGCTGATTGCTAGTCTGCCTTGTACATATTCTCTACTATTTTTTGGAACAAATCTCTATCATTTTTCTGATGTATGAGACTTATATGATCCCCCTGGCCTCTCTAGACCATTAGCAGTCAATGAAAGGCCATGAATGCAGAAGGATCTTGGAGAGAGTGGATGACTTGGGGAGTGGAGTACTGGGCTGAATGTGAGCCTGAACTTGAAACACAAAACAGTTTTGACAATTGGTACAAATGGAAGCTAGATGAAATGTGCCAACCAAAGTTCTTGGCAGAGAAGGTTCTCAACTGTGATTAAATTCTTCTGTAAACCTTTAATTCCATTGTTGTAAAACCTTGTTTGTATCATTCTGTACTCTATTTATATATGTAAATAATGAGCAGAGCTAACTTTTTCAGATAGAAAATATTTTCCAGGCACTGACATTTTTCACATGCTGCAAGCCACGCCTTTCCCTGTCAGCAGAGCTTCCATTGATGTCATTGCCAAGAGGATCAGGTTGTATTCCATACAGCAAGACATCCTTGAGTTCTGATGAGCAGCAACAAGGAGTATTGCAAAATCAAGTATCACAGTATAAAACGAATTCTGAATAATGCCAAGCAAACAACAATTCTGTATTCTAGCATCAGTTTAGAAAAACTTTCTCAAGCCATTTGTAGTTGCTCTGGATGCTAGCTTTTGTGTTTTGAAAATAAAAATCAAGTTAATATATGTGTCTATTCTCTTTTATAATAAAATTAATCTAGAATTTCAGAATTTTTGAAATGTTTTCATGTTTTATAGATTTTTTTATTTTTTGAGACAGTGTCTGATGATATCTCAAGGGGCAATTTCCCCTTTAATGAATCAATACAAAAACATAGAGGAGACATGAGGGACTTTTGAGAGTACAGCTTGGAAAAGCCCTGCTCACAGATAGCAGAATGGCAATCTGTCATGCAATTACTTTGCACTGAATATGGAGAGGAATTACAGATCCTGATGATCTCCGAATTCCCGTTTTCCCTGGTGGGCTTTTAGCACAGAAGGTGCTGAAAACCTGCTTTAGCAGTAGAGGTGTAGGTGATGAGGTCTTGCCTGTGCTACCACTGTGCACAGAGTGCATGGGATTTTCATTTCTGGGATCTCAGAACATTCTTGTGGTTTCCCTTTTGGCCCCATATGGGTCCTGTTGTAGTGAGAACTGTTCTTTGATGCTACTGTAAACACATATTTTACATGAGTTCCCTTTTAAAGGATCCAGTGTTTACTAATGTTTCCCTTTTGTTCCTAGTATCCCAGTCTTTAGCTTCATATCAGCACATGGTTACTACAAGGTGAAATTTGTTGCCAATTTAAATGAAAACCAATTAGCTTCCTGCCTGCTGTGAGAGCATTCTAAAATAAGAAATAACGCAAATTGACATTTTAAATGCTTGAAATATGAGACTTGAAATTTTCTATGTTTATTGACATTTTCATGGCTTGATTCTTATACTCTATATCCATGCAGCAGTTCTCCATCACTTGGGTCACAGCACTGATGTTTTATTTTCTGTGTGAAAGCTTTATGTAAGAGTTAAAAATTGAATTACTTTGTAACATAATTGTGACAATATCACTGTGAGGTACACAAGCTGAAACAGTCTTAGGTTTCTTTTTTGCCAGAAAGTGGTAAAAATAGCAGATTTCAGGCACTACGGACTTGTAAAGGTTCAGGTACTCCTTATTTTCTGGAGGGGAGGGAAATTAAGACAACTTTCTATTTCTTCATTATAAGTTTATGTATCATTTGCAAGTAAATTTTGAGTATTTTATTGGTTAATCATTTATCCTTGCTGGTTTTAACTCTTAACACTTTTTTGTTGAAGCTAATACATGTCACTTTTCAGAAGAGAAATTTCCTCTATTCCCTTGGTGTCATACTTGCACAGATCTTGTTCATTTCCAACTGAGTTACAAGATCCTTATCTAGACTTGTTTCTTTTTCATAATATTATTCCTAAAATCCTCCATCACAGAACTCCTTAGATTCACTTATGTTGTGTTTTTGACTTCATAAATAACTGTGCCTCTTTTTCTGCCTTCCCTATCAGTTTTATCAAGCTGCTGCTGCTGCTGAATTGTTCTATTCCTTTGTTTCACCACCCTTTGCAGTCCATTACTCCCTCTATTTTCCTACAGTCATTCTTGCAGTTTTTCCCACTAGAATTCCTATGGAAGTCAATATAGTTACACTATTTTATTTGCTATACAGATGACTTTTGCAGGTGTGTCCCTTCCTTAGTTGCAAAGTTGTCACTGTCTCATGCTTTGTTATCTGCTTGGAGTGTCTGCGTTTTCACAGGAAGGGATTTCAGTATAGGCAACAGAATTTCAGTACCTGATAAGAAAATCTACAGACTATCTCAGTGCAAAGAGAAAGAAAAAAATGGTTGTGATCAGTAGTATCAGTAGAAGAAAGTCCAAGAATTTGCTCAAATATGTTGACTTTGGAGGTATAAAAACCGTCCAGATTTGGGTCCAAGAAAAGATTGTTACAAACTTTTATGTGCAGAAGTGGTTGAAGCCAAACTGGAAAGAAACCAAAAGGCAACTGAAAGGCAAAAACTGAAAGAATAGTTTGTAAACAGTGCATTCTGCATTCCCACTTTAGCAGGGAGGAGCGGAAACGAGAATGCAATTGGAAAGGCAGGAAAGGTCAAGGATATTTTTGTGAGTGATGGAGTTAGAGGCACTTGGATATGCTCGAATTTGAGAATCAGCCAGAAGAGAACAGAAGGCTGCACAAGGGCAGAGGGATGAAGGTTAGCAGGTTGGAAAGATTTGGAGTCAACAGAGTAGAGAGAGCAGTTGGATGAAAAATCTGTTTGGTGATGGAAACGATAATGAAGATGATGTTTGAAAGAGAGAAGACTGGGGAGATTGGATAGGATCTTGTAGCATTTTTAACTGAAGCCAGCAAGATATCACACGGAAAGCTTGTATGGTGAATTAAATGAAGATCAAGGAAGTTTTTGTTGGAGAACGCAGTGTTGAAGAATATGGAATAACCAAAGTATGGATGAAGTGTAAGAAATCTGTGTGACTCTTGGATATTATCAAGTAGTGTTAAAATGTCTTCTCAGATCAGAATAAAATATCTCAGAAGGTATGGGATGAGTGACAAAAATGTAGATTTTGTGGTAAGCTAGAGGAAATAATGTCAGTTATTTCTATTTGGTTCAAATGAAAAATTAAGGAAAAAACAGCAGTGTAGCTTTTTTTCTTCTTTTATTTTTATTTCCTGGTTGGAATAACTGTTATCCCCTTCAAGGTGGTCAATTTTGGTTTTAAAATCCTTTAAAATATTTTACCTATAATTAAAGACTATCCTTTCAAAACTATTATAGGAGAGAAAGATCTGCATTTTTCATTTCAAGTATTGAAAGAAAGTGTTATTAGTCTGTGGATTTGTTTGTCTTTTTTGCCCTCCCCCATATCTAGTCAATTCAGCACACATCGTAGTCACTGCTAGAAAGCAGTTAAAAATAAGAGGGAAAAAAACCCAAACCCAAACAACCAAAAGTGAACAAGGACAAACTAGGTACTATCGTGTAACAGTTTATTTTATTAATAAAAATAAAAATAATCTTGTTTTTAAACAGGTCTATTGCTCTAGGCAAGAAACAGATTCCTTGAGCTTGAATTTTGCTCAGTCCATCAGTGTGAGATACCTAACTATTACAGAGGAATATTGTAAGCATAACAAAGATGATGTTTCAGTCTTCATGTTGTTTTTTTTTTCCCAGAGAGCAGCATAACTGAGGACACAAATGCTGTCTCAGTCACATTTATCTAAGTTTTAAAATAAAGATCTTTAATGACAAGGGAACTTTTAGATTAGTGTGAACAACCAAACTGGTATTTAATGTAATGACCACATCAATTTAATTTCTTTGTTTCTTTGCTCTTGTCAGCACAGTTGTGGGTTTAAATAGTAATTTGGACTGTTTCTCTGACTTTCCCAGTAAAAATAAATCTGATGTCATTGCATGCTCCTTGGCAGGCCATGTGTCATTATTATAAACCACACAGAGATTTTTTTCTCATCCAGATTTTCTTTGCAGGGCCTTTGCTTATGACAGAGTTACAAAACGGTGCCATTGGTTATCCTTCAACAGCTTGACAAATGGTGTGAGAAAGAAGCAAGACCATGCGTTTGATCTGTATGAAAAGAAGGGTAACTGATTTATTTACAGATTCTGTTTTTCCAGCTAGGGAGGGAGGGAGGAAAAAAAAGCCCTGAGGTCAGTCAGTGATTTTTTGGCTAGGAACATCCTGAGCATGGATGCTTTTATGCATTTTGAAAGCTGCATCCTACAGTTTTATTTACACGTATCCTGAGTTTGCTGTCATGCGAATTTGTGTAGATACTTGTTGTTGATCAGTTTTCCAATCTACATATTTGCCTATCATCATGCATACTAGTTACAGTTTTGTCCTTCACTTTACTACTGAGCAGCTCAGTTGTATGAGCTACCATTTATTACTTAATATTGCTCTTATTTACCTCATTAATGAGTAGGATACTCAAGTCCTCAGACATGGAGTTTTGTTCAATCGGATATGTACATTGAAAACATTTTTGGGATTTTTTTTTTGGGTCAGATAGTGATCAATATTTGGAAGAAAAAAAGAGATGTATGTCAACAAATACACAGTATTTTGAAGAATTAAGTATGTAAAGGCTAATAAATGTGTTACTTTTATGTGAAAACAGTGGATGAGCTTTGATTCTGCATACATTAACCAAATCCGTTATTTTCTTCTCTTTTATTTCAATAGATTATGTCAGAAATTGTATCATTGGAAAAGGAGCAGACTATAAAGGAACAATATCTGTTACCAAAAGTGGTATCCCGTGTCAGGCCTGGAATTCAATGATCCCCCATGAGCACAGGTAAGAGTTCAGGAGCAGAGACAATGGGAATAGTGCCCAGACAGCTTCCATAAAGCATAAAGCATTTTTCATGGGAAAACTAACTTTTAGACAACAAAATCTCTTAGGTATATTCTTGCCTTTTTCCAAGAGATGCCATTCTCCAGATCCCAGAAAATCCGTATCTTGGACTTTGTCCAAAAAGGTCTCTCCTAATGCCAGCCTGTGTGTCTGTATCTCTTTCTTTCCTGTGTTTTTTGGGATTTTTAGCTCTTTATATCCTTTTGATCTCTTAGCTACTGGCAGAAACAAAACATCTGCATTATTTCAGCCTAGGGTCTGGAAGTTCATCACAGTTTTCTAATTGACTACCAAGGAATGAGCAATTTTGAAAACAACATTGATAGGAAGCAGGGGATATTAGGCCACCTGTTTGCTTAGTGTATAATATTGTTAGTGTATTTTGCATAGGTACTGTCAATTCTCTGTTATTTATAGAATATGTAAAACTCTATGGAGCACTTAGACCAGGCAACAAATCCATGGAAAGGACTGAAGAGGCTTTCGAAATCCTTCCCTTCAGATCATACAAGCAATAAGTAAAGACTGAGCATGTATAGGACTTATCTTTTAAGATTAGGACCTGGTAAAGTGAGAAACTGAGGCCAAACCTATACCTTGAGAGTAAACCTAGTTGAACTCTATTGGCTAAGGAAAAAGAGAAGAAAGCCAAAACCTGAAGCCAGTAAGAGTAATGGTAAAAACAGATTCATCCCCAGCAAATGCTCCCAAAAATCAGTAAAAGGACTACAAATTACTGATCTACTCTTTAACCATTCCTCTTTAAACATTTTTGTACTGCTTTTAGCCATGTAGATAATAAAACTTCAAGAGCCAAAACCAAAATGTCCTTCCACCCATAAGCTTGCTGTCCACATTGCTGCCTTTTGCTCCAGACTCCCAGGGCCAGCAATTTGTTTAGGAGGAGCCAAACTGGAGATGGCTGGTGAGGAACTGGGCTGTGCACTGCTCAGCCCTGTCCTGACCAAATCAATCCAGTGTGCAAGAGGATATCTTGGAACAACATTAAAAGACAAAGGATAGTTAAGTTCTGTCCTCTTATGATGTGTTACAAAGCTGAGCCTCAGGCTTGGACTTACTGGACTTGGCTCTTACAGTATAGACGGCAGTGTCTGCTTTTTAGTTTGGGACCAGACCTGCTGTCAACTGGGAATATACCATAAATACCACCAGATCCCAAAGCAATGACTTCTTGAGACTCAACACCTTGAAGTATACGTCTTCATTTTTCAGAAGTGAAAGAATTCTAAATCATTATAACTTAAGCATAAATGAGCATTTATTCTACATAATATACATGTGACTTTATATAATTAGAGAAAGGAAAGCGTCTGGATAGTACAAATTTTCACTAAATTGAATTTTAATATGCAGCATGAACAGTTTTATCACATACACAGTTTTATCCAATGCCTTTGGACAGCCACTCTTCTATGATGAATTTTATGAGAGTGACTCTTCTCCTGACTTGTGCAATAAGTTTAATTTTTCAAAGGTCACCGGATAAATGAGGTGGCTGCATGCTAATTTTGTTTTTCAACATCAGAAAATATGATTTCATCATCAGAGACATGAAGGAGGTGGGAAGAAGCAGACAGTAGTGGTGTGTTTGGAACTTATTAGTACAAAAAGACAGCTTTTTAGGTCAGTTTTTCTCAACAGCTGATTATCACAATGTGACATTGAAAAATAAATCCCTTTTTCATATTTAAGGGAGAAATGTATTTTAATGATTTTTAATTACATTTCTAGGAAGAATTGAAATAACTTGAACATTTAAACTTCTGATTCAATCTAACAAGTCATATTTTTATTTATTTTTATGCCATCAGAGCACAGAGATTCCCAGCAAAACCCTGCATTCTATGATTAGCATCTCCATCCTAGCACAGATTTTAAGACTCTTACAGAGTTTTAAATTAAAAAATCCAGCGTAAAAAGTTCTCAAAGAGAAATGGTCAAAGAAAGACCAGTGCTTCACAGGCTTTTGGCTATTTTCCATGGCTTTTGTGTGGTTGAATCTGTTTTTACCATTACTTTTACTGGCTTCAGTTTTTGGCTTTTTTTCTTTTTTTCCTTACCTAATGTAGATGAACAAAATCATCAGTTTTAGGAGTGGCCCTTTCTTCCATTTCTGGGTAGATGTCTATAGCAACTCATCTTTTCCTCTCTCAAGAATGTTGCTTCAGTACCTGTTGAAGCCATTTGTACATCTCACCCATCTTACTACTCATTTAGACTTTTCAGTGCTACTCATTTAGACTTCTTCTTCTTTTAATGCTCTTACAGCATAGCTTATTTAAGTTGACATTTCCCTATATTTTCTAATGAGCAGAAAAGTTAAATATAATATTCTAATATGCACTGACATACCACTTTAACACATATGCAGGTTGGAATGTCCCATCAAAAATATTTGCCTGGGGGTGTTCAAATAAAAAAAAGTTTAAGATACTTTCATCATAAGACTACAGAGGAAAAATAGAAACAACAATTTTATAGGCAGCAGGAATGACATAAAAATTGATCTCTTCAAGCACTAAAAATAAGAAATCACCTCTAGGTAATGCTTCCACATTGCATTGACTAGAATCACAATGTGATTAAAAGAGTTATTTTTCGCTTCAGTTAGTTCAAATATTTCATTAATAGGAATAAATCTTGAATAAAATGTCACTTCAAAATTTTCTTCTTGTTTCTCTCTCAAAACACTCAGAATAAAGTATTAGATATTTTCAGCATAAAAGGTGCATTATTTATATTTCCACCAAAACTTAAATTCTGATAAAAAAGGAACATATCTTATAAATTTAAAAAATGAAATAAATTAATTGAGTTCAGTCACGAGTTTTATGTGATCCTCTATGTAGTTAGCCCAGTATTTCAATTAACAAAAAAGCTTTCATGAGACAGATCTCTGATTTTGAAGTGTTTTGTAACTCCAGAAATTTAGCTGAAGTTTAGCATCATTGCAGTGTAACTGCTAGAGAAATGCCACTGGCTGGGTCTGCAATGTGCAGCCTGAATATGGTCATGAGCTGTTGAAGTGGCATTAAACAGACCAGTTCTGAGGTTGGGTTCCTTAGCTGTTCCTTATTTTGTGGGGTAAATAAGCTAGCATTACTTTTATGTCTAAATATTTATATATCTCTACATAAAGTGTGTGTGTGTCACTGTGTATGACATGGTTTCTCTAGATTTAAGCACATACGTTTACAGATACCTGAGAAGAAAACACCTTGACCCTGGACATTTTAAGTCAGCTGGGCTGCTTTTAAGTGTCTGAACATACACAATGCAACTATGAGTGAGTCTGTAAATAGCAGATCCTAAGGTGAGAACAGTGGGGCTTGAGGCAGAACATGAAAGAACCCAGCTAAAATGGCACCTGGGGAAATCTCTTGTGCTGAAATGCAAAGCAGGCCCTGGTTTCAGGCAGTGAAAACCTCTCAGTGAGGTGTAGCACAGACTTGGTCACACCTGCATGATGCTGATGATCAGTTCTTGCTGCTGCCTGACCAGGGATGCAAAGAGGTTTCTCTGCTTGTGGGTTTCACATAGCAGGTGATCTCTGAGCCCAGCTGGACCTTCTGTATGTGCCAACATGCACAGGTAAGACAAGTCTCACCTGGCTGCAGACCCAACCAACCCCTATGCACCCAGAGCTCCTGAAGGAGAATACAGTGCAGGCTGGCAGGGAGTGTGTGACTGCCTCTGGCTCTGCCCTAGATAGCTGGTTCTGGACAGCTGAGGGATGGGAGTAAAACTCTCTAGAGCACGCTATGGGCTAGACAAATTGTCCCAGATTTAGGCCATTTAGGTTGAGCAATCCCAACTGAAGATGTGTATTTGTGTACGGACAGATATTTGGGTGTGTGCATTTGCTTAGGCAGGGTGGAGGGAGAAGGAAGCAGAAATGTGATTGTTTCTAACTGTTTGTAAAAATAGTATGATTAACCCCAACATTTGCATGCTCTTATACTGTAATGATTGTCATTTTAAAACTAGCTTTTTGCCTTCGAGCTATCGGGGAAAAGACCTGAGGGAAAACTACTGTCGAAACCCCCGAGGGGAAGAGGGAGGCCCCTGGTGTTTCACCACCAGCCCAGAGATGCGCCACGAAGTTTGTGACATCCCCCTCTGCTCAGAAGGTAACCCAGCACAGCTTCTGCAGAAAGCTGCCTCCGACAGCAGCTGCACAGAGCTTCCAGTAATCACTTGCTCACAGCCTTTTGAGAAAGAACAGGTGATTTCTGAGCAAAATCACCCATATAGCAAGAAAAGAGGTTGTTAGAGGAAGAGGAGTTCTTGTGATGTTCCAGCGTGCTGGAAGGTTTCAGGCTCAGCAGCTTTTTTCAGGTTATGGAGGAGCTTGAACAATTAAGTTGTGCTGATCACAGAAATGAGATCCTTTTTTTCTGCTTGTCTAGTCCGTAGTGAATCCATTAAAAATTTCAGTATAGCCATGTGATAAAATCATCTAGTTCCATTCCATGGTAAAATCTGCTTTACATCTTTTTTTTCTGATGAAAATATAGATACTGGATTACAAGATGAAAGCTTAAGATAAGCATGCATTTTGCTTTTTGAATAAATACTGTAAATAAGTATAACTCTTTGCAAATCCAACCTCATTTGACTTTCAAGTCACAGAATTTGAAAGACACTTATATGCACCATTACATTTGTTGACTTTTAAGTTCTGTTAACCTCCAAAATTAGCTCTTATATCTTGCTAATAAGCCAATTCAGTTCCAGTCAATCAACCTATTTAAATCTTCAAGATAGGATGCCTTTAATTTTCCTGCTCAAGTGTCACATGCAATAGCTAAACTGTCCTTAGGAAAGGAAGAGGGAGGGAGGGAGGGAGGGAGGGAGGAAGAAAAGGAGGATAGAACAATTTACACAGAGTTTGAGAATTTGTTAAAATCCATCATTTAAAGACAAACTTCTGTGAACTTCAAATGGGATATTTGACCTGGAGCTCACTTTAGGATGAAGACTTTGGTAGCTGATGTTTTGTGATATCTGTAATTCCACAAAATAGTATTTTCTAAATGAGCCTTCCTTACCATTACTTTAACTGAGGAATATTTGAGGTGTTTGCCTACAGTTAATTCTGGTGAATTTGTTTTATATTTTCAGACCTTTCATTCTAAATTTTGTTCAACAATGCTTTCAAATTCCTTTGGTAACTTTTGTCCATTCTCCCTCCATGCCTCTTACCCACTTTCCCAAACTAGACTGAAAATGTACATCAGTTTAAGCTGCCCAAACCATTATCATCCAAAAGATACAATATAATATGTAGCTGAAAGTCCTGGGTATATAAAGCGATTGTATTGCACTGAAATTGGAATTCCTCCAATATTCTGCACTTAATCTTGTCTTGTAATTACACTACGATTTAGAGAGGTTTAGAAAAACACATGGTTTTTCATTTGATAGTGTCACCTTAAAAAAGACTTCTTCCTTAGCTATGTGTCTCTCTCTCTCAGTAACCATAAGTAAGGTTAGTAAAAGACTGATAGGAATATGAATGCTTCTAGTATCTCCCCTCTATCTGCTTCAAAACTTGTAAGTGTCCTATAAAGTGATGTCAAATTTAAGCACCTGGATTAGGGCTAACAGATCCAATTGTATTCCAAAGGCCATTACACATACCAACCCAACAGAAAGATACCATTTTTAATACCTCTTTAGGTTGGTATCATGATATAAGAGCAGGGACACTTTGGATTTTTTTTGTTGTTGCTGTTGATTTCTTTGGTTTTGGGGAGTGGGGGGGGTTTGGCTTGTTTTGGTTTGGGATTTTTTATAGTATAAGTCATCAGTGTAACAAATAACTAGTGTCTATTTTTTCCTAGTTGAATGCATGACCTGCAATGGAGAGAGTTATAGAGGGCCAATGGATCACACGGAGACAGGCAAGGAGTGTCAGCGCTGGGATCTTCAGAGACCACACAAGCACAAATTTCGTCCAGAGAGGTAACCTCTCCTCCCCTCCCAAGCAAGACCATGTGGTCATAATTTGAAAATTGCACACATTCTGGAACCAGTTGAACAAAACTAGCATTAGCTCAACTGAAATGTATGGAGTTCACCAGTTTAAGATTCTTGGGCTCCTGGCCCGTGGTGTAGGCTGGCTACTGACACAGTGGAGATGCAGGGTGGAGAGTCCTGGTTACATCCCGTGCTCGACTAGTGTACCAATGCTGCTACTGATTGATGAAAAATTCCTCCCTAGTTCATTGACAGTAAATAAATAACCTCTGAATATTTCTATATATATTCGTATGCAGCTGCAGTTAGCTTAAATATCTTAATCATATAGTAAATTACTATTTAAAGTCATAAATTTTTGTTAGATTTCTTAAAAAAAGTAATGAATATAAACTTCCAATATTGTCAAATAACATTATCTTCCCTTTTGCAATATTGAACAGCTTTAAAGCTTTAGGTGACCTTCCATTATATTCCCATTTAAGTATCCAATTTGTTTGACCAAACTGTTTGCCCCCTACATCTGTTTTTTCACTCTTGGAAAGGATTTAATCATTCTGTTTAGCATTTTATGAGCATGGATTTCTTTATTAGGCTTTCTTTTTCTTTTTCTTTTTTTTTTTTAATTTAGGCACTAATTCACAGTGCCAAAAATTGAGTCAGAAATAGCAAGACAAATTTCATCCCTGTTGGGATTTGTCCTACAGGGCCAAATTCACCCAACTACAAAGGGTCATCAATAATACACACTTCTGAAAGTGTTGTGGGAGTGAAGGAGTGGGCATGGGTTAGGCCACACAGAAGGGGATCCCTGTTCATCTCAAACTGGATTGCAGTTTAATTTTAGTTTTATTCTGGATTTAGGATTAACTCCATTTATATATTGTTTTGAATAAATTTAGACTGCCAGATTAAGCCTACAAGAATCAACAAAATCAGAATGATTAAGACCTTCCACTGAAAGTATCTTTTTATATGTTAAAGTGTTTCACCAAATAAAGCATTATATTTATTCTAAGAAATATGGGTACCGGTAGAATTTAGAAAACCTGATTATTCAGCAAAATATTGAGGATCTGCAGTTTTGGAGCTTATGTGGTATAATCTGTTTTTTTTCCCTTGGCTTGGATGATCTGCTTCATGAATAATAGCAGGCTATCCCATTGTTCTTCCACAATAAATATTCTGTATTAGCAGAGTGGGACTGAAGATAATCTGTTTCTGAGTTTTGCCATGCACTTACTGTGCATTCTAGAATAAGTCACAGAAACAGTTTTGTTCCTTGGGAGTGAAACGTTTATAGAACTCCTGGGTACAAACAATAATTTTACTGTCAGGAGGAAATTTCTTTTTTTCCATTAATATCTGATTGTTTGCAAAATGACTTTTCAGACTAACCACAGTCTTTCGAACAATTGTCTTCCTCTTTGAAATAATTCCTTCTGAGAACATCTTCTTGGGAGTTTTCAGGCAGTAATAAAGTGCATTTTTTTAAAAATCAAAAAGAAACCCCCCCAGACTGAACTGACCTGTATGGGCTTTCAGAAGAGTAGTGTAGTCCAGCGTTTTTCTGATATACTGAATGTTAATTAGCTCTGTGAATGGTCACTAAAAGTAACATTGATTATACTACGTTTTTTAAATGTTGAAGGTTTTGGTTTGCTGGGGTTTTGTTTTCATAGTCATGTAAGTTGAAAATAAGAGAAAAGGTCGAAACAAATGACCCATTTAAATACAGCAGTCGCTAGAGACACAGTATATCATCCAGGTGTAATGTAAATAACCTGGAAACCAGGAAGGATTATCTGGACATATTTAAACTTATTTTCATTTATGGCTTCATCAGTTGCAACGATGAAGAAAAGGAATAAAGATGGTAATCTTTCCAAATGCACTAGTCTGTGTGCTGTTGGACAGTGCTTTTGGCTCAGGGTAAATACAACTCACTCTTGTGTCACCTCAATGAATTTTTCCACATTTGCTTCCCTCAGAGGTCAGTTACTGACGATGCTTTACTGTCTGCTTAGATGTGATTGAAGCGAGCAGAAGGAATCCCCCAAGCAGCTCCTGCATGGCCCATTTTTAGCTATTAGTGGGTGCAGAATTTTATTCTGAAACTCCATTTCTCTTGTGTAATCCTCACAGGCACAGTTATGCCTCAGGATGGAAGGAAGACCACTGAGGATAATGTCTTGTTGTCTTGGGCATAGAGCAGCATGAGGGGGGAAAGTATTTTGTTCTTTTCTGCTCAAACCCAAACATCCTGTGAAAATATTTGTTACGTGGAGGAAAGTACAGTTGAAACGTATTACAGGAGGTGAATAACTGCAGATATCCTTTTATTAGTACCTGGTTTATATCTCTTGTATGAAAATTTGCTTAATAAAAAATTAAGTTTCCAGTCATACATATCTTTAAAAAAACCAAAAAAACCCCAAAAAACCAGAAAAAACCCCAAACAAACAAACACCAAAAAAACCCCCCCAACAAACAAAAAAAACCAAACAAAAACACACAAAAACAAAAAAAAAAAAAAAAAAAGGAAAATAGGAAAATAAATATTGGTGAAGAGCTTTAGATACCGAGCTGGAGATCAGTATCTGTCTCTTTGAAAATAATACATTTTTTTCCTTTGGCTAATATTTTTCTCCCTTTTCTCTAGAAACTTAGATAAAGTCTTGATTTTGACACCAGATACATATCTTGATGCTTCATTTCAGTTCTGGCAGTGAAGTACAGCTACTGCTGTTTCAAGGGGGGAAAACAGAAATATATAGAGTTCTGGAAGATCTCTGACACCTCAGACTCTTTCTTAGGTCTAAGAAAAAGGTCTGTGCCCAAATGTACTGGGGAAGGAGGAGTGTGCATGACAAAGACACAGCTCTCAGGGGATCCTGCATAGCCTCACTGTTGAATTGTGTAGAACAGTTTGAAGCTCCGTTATTTCTCTTATTACTAATATTTGTTTCTTAAAGGTATTAGTTTAAGGCCTCTTAAAGGCCTTTTTTATAGCAATTATAGCTTGCTGGGTATGAAGGAAGGCAGAAGCCTCTCTGGATATTGGGGGAAGAACCATTGACTAGGAAGTCTAGTTCTGCTTTAGAAAAGGATAAGTAGATCTAGTAGGTGAAAAGATATGGCTCACAGGCACTACTTCATCCCATGAAGACACTCAGAACTTGATCCTGGAAGAATATCTCTGCCTAAGTTTTAATTAGTAAATAACATATTTTTAATATACTGTGGGAACATACCATATAATATCAGGAAGGATGTAGCTTTCAGAGCAAGGACAGACATTTGTATTCTAGAACAGGGATTCTTACATCAAGAGCTGCTTTTTGTGAGCTGTGACTGCAGATACTTTGCCATTCCTGGACTCACCTTAGTTCTTGGGTGGTAACATGCACTTTCCACGCTATTTGACATGAAATATGTTCAACCAGCATCAAGGCTCATCACTGCACCTACTGGGAGACCAAACCCATATCATTTTCTTCTGTATTATTAGCCCATTAACTATTTTTTTGGGAAATCCTTGGACACAACTTGCTCTTTACAGTTTTACACCTAGCATAAAACAGGGTACTGCTGCTAGATCTGAAATTACCACATACTTAACTGCCATTGAAGTCTCAGTTTGGTGAGGTTTCTCCTTGGTGGTTTTGTTGTCATTTTATTTTGTTTTGTTGTCATTTTGTTTTGTTTTTTTAATTCTGCTTAAATCTTATCCTTGTCCCTTATATAGTTGAAGCAACCTAACTTTTCCTGAGAAATGAGAGATCAAGTTGCAAATGAGTCAAAATTAGCATGAACATTTGACAGAAAAAGTATCCTAGCAAAAACATCCACTTGTAAATCATATTTTCATCTGCTTGTGTGAAACACATCTGCTTGCAGTTGTAAGTGGATTCAGGTTCCCAGGTAGTTAACTTCATTGTTCTCTTACATACTTTTCATGTTTCCCTCAGAGGCAAATCTACTTTTTGTTTCTTTTGCAAACATATTTCAATGAAACTGAAAGGCCAAGAAAATTTGTATTCACTAAAGAAAAAAAGCAAAACCAAAAACTTGATGCATGTATCTCCTTCAAGTTTACAGATGTTAGTATCATGTATTTATACAAAAAACCCCTACATATTTTGGATATCTGTCTGATTGTCAATGATGGCTGTAGGAATGTAGAAACACATAAATATAACACATTATCATCAAGTCTTAATGAGATAAAATGAGATGGAAGTTATTTCCTTACTTTTCTCCTTCTTTCTCCCAATGCTTGAAATGAGGGCATGACCAAAAATGAGCTCTGTTACAAAAATGGAGCTATCATTAGTAGCATAGCTACTCAAAATAGCTTCCAGTTTGAACCTAAGGCTGTTGCACTGAAGAACCTGTTTTCTTAATGAGTCCGGCATGGCAGGCAGTATTCAGATAATCCACATTTAATTGATCTGTTTCAAAACAAATGAGTGCCCTAAGTGTCTGGTCATTGGTTGACAGACACAAGAGCAAGAGTTTAGCAATTAGTGGAGTTAGTCTATCCGGTACCCTGTGCATTAGCACAGCAGGGAGGCCCCTCAGTGGAGGTCTGATTCTGCTGCAGGTTTGGAAAGTGTTTATATGTTATTAACTTTCTAACAGCGTTAAAAGCGTTTTCGCATCCATCCTACAGGATCAGACCCAAGGTTAATAGGAACCAGTTCTTGTTTGCCTCTGCTGAAGTCTGTCCTTTAAGTACCTTGTAGAAGGCAGTGCAGTGTTGCCAGGAAGACTTCCCTGACACGTTTCTCATTGTGGTTTGCAGATATCCTGACAAGGGCTTTGATGATAATTACTGCCGCAATCCTGATGGCAAGCTGAGACCATGGTGCTACACTCTTGACCCTAACACCCCCTGGGAGTTCTGTGCAATTAAAACGTGTGGTGAGTTCAAGCAAAATTTATTACTTCCTTTTTCTTTCCAAAATCTGGACACAGATATTTCAGGCAGTGTAGGACCACCACTAGTTCATTCATTGCCCTTCACTGGATTTTAAAACATAGCTTCCAAAGAGGGTCTCCTATAAACACTCTATATTTAATCTGGACAGGAAAGAAGAGTTGTGTGTTACTTATCACTGTAATATGTGTACGTCTTATGTACCGTAAATTGCATTAAAATATACGAAAATCAAGAACTAAAAGTGAGGCAGCAAAATAATGAGGATCCCATATACAGTATTAGTTTGGCCATGTTTGACATTTGCATTATCATTTGAGAGTATTGGTGTGCACACAATTTCCCCTCAGTGTCCTCTGCTAACAACTTGACTGCTTTGCAGTTCTAGGCCTTGGGTCTTGCATGTTATTCACTCTTCTGCTGAAGATAGAATTATTAATTTCCTCATGGGTCTCTCTGTGTTATTCAGCACTCTGTATCAAAGCAGTCCACAGGCAATTAATTTCTTTACATCTATCATCTACAAGATGGTGGCATTTGTTAACCACACTTTAGAGACAAGGAATTGAATCATAGTGACATGGAGGTGCACAGTTATTGGATACTGACTTTGATGGCTCTTGTTTAGCATTTTAGAGATTACTGCAGCATGTTGTGTCTACAAAGCTCAGATCATTGTAACTTTGGTGACAGCTGTGATAGATCACATTTACTGATAATTAGGTGTCTTAAATGAGAAATAAGGGGACAATGAGGAAGGTAAAACTCTTGGATGTTCCTTGAAAACCTGCGCAAAGCAATTTTTCTAGACTCTCATGGTAATACTGGGGCTGTGGCAGATGGTAGAATCAGTTTTGTGGAGACATGCTTTAAATACTGGGATGGGTGGCGGGGAAGAGGTAATAGCTCTCAGATTAAACTTTTTTTGTGAGCAGTTGCTGTCTAAAGAGGGATTCTCCACCTTCGCTCAGAATTCTTATCAAATAAATTATGCTGTGTTTCTGCCTGAATCACCAATAATTCAGAATTTTCTCTCCTTGGCTGTTCATAGCTTAGGCCAATTCTGGTATCTTGGAGATTCAGTCTGGTCGAATCAATTTGTCAATTTTTGAAATTCAGGTGTTGAGTAAGAATATTCTGTACCTCTTGATGTTGAGTAATTTAACTTACCCTATCTCATTTCATTGTAATTCCAGTATTACAAGGTAGTTAAATTATCAAAATTATTCTACTGTGAAAAAGGCAAAGTTATTTTGTTACTTTGGGCAATGTTTAATCAGGCTCTCCAGAGACAGAAGAAACTTGGCAGGATGTCTGCTTGTTTTGGGTCAGGCACCCATTAACTCACACCCATGTTGAAAGTCTTACCTGTGAACTACAGGACCAATTCATGTCTTTGTATCTAGACTTACTGATGATCTTTGATAAAAGGAAAAACTCAGCCTTCCTTCTTTGTGAACAGAGATTTCTTAGCTGTGCAACTGAATCATCTTTCAATTTTTTCGTTACTCCATTAAGGAGCTGTTGCTTTGGATTTTTGGCCTGTGTTGGTTTGGGTTTTGCTTCGGTTTGTGGTTTGTTTTTTTTAAACTAAACTGTGCTTCCTACACTTCTCCAATTATTAGATAACATATGAATCATGTGTTGCATACTAGAACTGTTCTTTTCCCCTGGTAAATATGCTACTATTATGAAAACGTATTCCTAAGTTACAGCTGACTGTTTCACAAATGCAACTTTTATAAACCTTTATCCTTTGGCATTTCCTGAGCTGATGTGTCAGTGTTCTGAGGATTCACATCTGGCTTTGTTGGTCACGTAAGCTTACGCCCCATGCAACTTCCAGTATCTAGCAGCCTAATAAAATAGCTGGGTGGGAGATCTCCTGGAAACCACTGGATTATCACCTTTGTCTACCAAGTCATAGTAGAGCCCTCAAGAAAAGGTAAAGAGCAAAATGAAAATAAAAACAACACCAAAACACAGTGTAATGATTTTCATATTGTGATGAAAGCCTTTTGTCTCATTTCTAGGCAAAAGTTCACTGAAGGAACTAGAAATTCTTTCCTTCAGTTAGAAACTATATTAAAATCAGTAGAAATGTCATATGTAAAACTGTATTTTCCCCACAGAATACTGTATCTCTTTTGAAATTAATAAGGCAGTCTATATGATAAAAAAATACAAAAGTAGGGGTCTTGAAAGCTTAATCCAGCAGATATTTTCAGAGTTTTTCTCACAGGCATATAGCATTGCCCTCTATGCAAGATGCAGTGGTGCTCAACGCTTTCCTTTATAGCCCAATGAGGGAATTTATTGCTGATGCTACTGTTAAATCACCATCTTGATGGCCAGAATACTAAAAGAAAATATCAAACCCCTGTTTTCAGTTTTCTGTCTTTCTTGAGGCTCATAAAAAAACTGTTTTCCCACCTCCTAGCAGGGAGCCCAAAACACTTGGCTATTCTGGGTTTCGGTGGCTGCTCTGTGTTTCTGATGCTGGGGCTGTTTGCAATCTCAGAACACTAAAAAGAGAACATCATGAGTTATAGGTCTTTATAGCTTTGTGGTTTGGATTCTCACACAGGTTTTTAATTCATATGCTGAGGACTGTTTATTTAATTTACAAGAAATACTAATTAGGAAAAATGCTTTGCAAATCCAAGTCCTTGGACCGTATACAAAAATGTAGGTGTCCTCTCTTTGGGGAGTGACCACAAGGCAGCATGCTGCTTGTGGCTTTTGCTACATGCCGTGGGTGCTAGTCTGCTCTATAGCCAAAACGCTGACAACAGCTCATATACAAAATTTTCGGCAAAAAAATTGGTGGAAGGAAGCATTTAGAAAATAAATATGGTTTTAAGACTGAAGAGAGAGAGAGGGCATTGTAGTTTTACTTCCAAGCACAGAATGCAGCATAAAACATTGTGGCTTGCAGCCAGGGCTGTGAGAAAGAGATGACAGGAGCAATTAGGAATTAGAGATGGCTCAAGCTGCAAAAACTGGATTTGGATTAAGACTTTGGGGACCCCAGGACTGGTTTGAAGTTGCTCACATATGTGTCTGTGGTTTTGGCTTGAGACAATTTTTAGTTAGAAGAGAGGATAAAAGGACAACTAACAGCAATGAAGAAGTCTAGGATGAAATGAAGAAATGGAAGCAGTGCCAGCAAACATGAAAAAGGAAAATTACTGTTATTTTGGCATGAATGAGAACACTGACTACAGCAAAGACAGGAGTAGGGAACTAATACTGTTTTTAAAAAACCCAAACAGGTAGCAGCTCCTCTCAGGATGAGCTCTAGACAGGTGCTGAGGCTTATAAAGGAAGATACATATATCAGTCATTTGAGATCTGCAGAACTTTTTTGAATTGCTGTGTTAAGCACAGTGTCTCATTGATGCCTACTGGATGTTCAGCCCCACCCAGATGCCTTTTCTGTGGATTTAGCCTTTGCCACCAGTAGTGACTGACAGTAGTCAAGGGTTACCAGAGCCTGAAAAGCCTTGAGAAAATTCAATAAAGGCCTCTGCTTGATGGGAAAGAACAAGTAATGAAACACCAAAATTGAGAACCTAGATCTAAGATGAATTGTTGCAGTGTGCCCACAGTTTTTGGGAAGGCAAAAGCCCACCATTATTAAATTACTATTTCTTTAGAAACAGAGATTTCAACTATCCATTTGAATGCAGAGCTCTGATTAAAGAGCTATTTGTTGAATCATTGTATGTAAAAAAATAAAAGTTAGACTCATTTAAGGTTAATATTTGTGTAAGATAAAAAGGTTTATAGGAAGGAGGCAGTGAAAAGAGGCTGATATTTAGTAGCTGGTAAAGTGTTACCTTCCATCTTGGTTTACAAGGAGACAAAGAATAGGTCCAGTGTTCACTGTTTATACAACAGCTTAATCCATATTTCCTCAAAAAGGATCCTTCTCAAATCCTTTCCATCATTTCTATGATAATTTGAAAGTGAAATATAAGAACTCTAAATGTAAGGAGATTTTTTTATTTTCTGATAGATTTTAAATATTTTTTTTTAATTTAAAGCCTTATTGTAGACACTGGAACAGCCTGGAAAGATCTCTCTGTGCTCATGGACAAATTAATTGTATCTGTGAAGGTTTTAGGTGACAATGAGTTTTTCACTACTGTGACATTCTTGAGCTTGGCTATAATTGATTTCTTGACTTTCTCATATGTTTTTACTGAAAAAAAGCAGAGCACTGAAAATCAGTGGGGTTTTTCTTCCATTCTTGTACTGAGTCATGGTACATTGAAGAAAATGTGGAAAGGAAGGAGCTGCCACTAAACTAGTGCCCAGAACTGTAAAAGCCATTGCTAAAGGAAGGGATGCCTGAAAGCAATGTGACTGAGCATGAGCAGCTTCAACACGTCACTCAGCTTTCTTACTAACTTTTGTATGAATCATGTTCAGAATCAACTTTTAAAATTGTTTTGTTACAAATCAAGGCACATTTTCCTTCTGGTGACTGACACTCTAAAAGAGACATTCCATGAATATAAGCAAGAACAGGTATTTTCCTCATTATATAATTTAGGCCTCTACTTCTTTTCCAACTATGTCTTTTTCCACAAATACATAGGTTGTATTGTCATGAAGGACCATGCACTCTCCAGCAAAATCTCTTTGTTCTTTTAAGTCAGTATGATTCTCACCATTGACCTAAAGTTTGTGCAGGATTTTCTTCTGGTTCATTAAAGTCAGAAATAGTATCTAGCTGGTTACTTCAGCTGTCGAGTGACTCAAGGCCCCCGTGATTCCCTCATGCTGGAATTGCTGTGAGAACCAGAACTGAGACTAACTGTGGCTTTACACACAGGACTCTGGATAATATTTCATCTTTTTACTTAAGCATCTCTGAATGCATGAGTTGCCCCATATTAATAAAGTTATGTATTTTGAAGTATCAAAAAAGGAGGGTTTTACAGAAAAAAAAAAAAGATATCTTTGCATTATTACCCTTTGGCTAGGAACTTTAGAGTGAACATGTGAAGGTAGAATTTACTAATGGGAAATCCCCTCATGTGGATGTCTGAACTACGTGTTTAATCTTAGTCATCCAGAATTTTAAAAAGAAAAAAAAAACCACAAAGTTCAAAAGTATAAAGTTCAAAAATGCTGCTAACAATTCCCAAATTCTTCTGTTCATAATGAACTTTACTACAGGAGTAAGAAGTGACACTCAATCCATAAATTATAAATAGGAGTCTTTTATAAGGTGGTATTTTGTGTGATCTTTCTTTAACAGTACTTTTAATCTCAGTTCAGAACTAAAAAATATTGAACTGAAGAAAAAAAATCCTGAGAATTTCTATTATGAAATATTAGTAAGTATTGCAAAGTAATCATTTCTTGTTGATTTTAAATTAATCCAGCTAAATTAATATTGTCCTCCTCATTGGAACAATCCTTTGAATTTCAGATCTTAATTTATATTTTTGATAATTTACTGGGATAAGGATGGGAATTCAATTTTATAGATTTTGATCTTGATCTTGATTTTGCTTTGTAAGAGAACTGGTGAGTGCAGTCCTAGGGCTCTTTCACCAATGCTCTGCACATCTGATGTTCATGCTCAGAGTTATTAAATTTAGTTAATTTGGTATGTCAGTGATGAGTAATTGGCCTCAACAACAAGACCAGTACTGAATGGAGACGACTGTGTAAGTTATAGGCTTGGACAGCCTGGGCACTTCTCAGTTTGGCAAGTGCTGCAAAATCTGCAGTGTCTGGTGAGGCAGGCACTGCTCCTCAAGCTCTTGCCTGCTCCTGTGCACATCCAGCCCAACTTTCATTAACAGGAATAGGGAGACTGTTCCCATCATGCCTGTTTGTGGAATCGACAGATGAATGAAGGATTTCTCAAGCCTTTATTGGTAAGTTCTGAGCTTTCTGTGAGACTCAATAGCAGGAATGGGAATTGGTTCTGAGGGTACAAGCCCTCAGAATTTCAGAATTAAATTTCAGAAATATTTTGGAATCTCATTTTTTCATGTTTCAAAATGAGAGATTTGTAGTATATGTAGGTGGTACTGCAAGAAGGATTTGGGGAGGGTTCTGTGGACCTTTTGGAACACTGAAACTGCTGTATTAATATTTTAGTGATCCCTCTCATTACTTGAATTCTTATTGAGAGCTGTCACAATGTAGTAGCAGATAATAATGTTGCAGATTTTGAAATACTTTCTCTCTTAATCATTATAATGCAAGTCTTTCCAGAAGTGGCTTGGCTGTGCAAGTATTCATGACAATGTGAAAGTTAAGTTCTGCTGGTGCCTTTACATTGTATATTTTGACATGGCCGAGTTGTAAAAACTGGCCTACAGGTAGAGGTCACTGTCCAGACACACAATGTAAGGTTCAACAATGAACTGTGTGTATCTGCAGACGTACAAGAAGGAATGCTCTTCAAAATTACTATGGCTTTGCTTAAATCAGTTGATGCATTATGATTTCATTTCAGGCATGTGATTAAAAAAAACCCAATCCCACGTAGTGATATATAAACATCAACCTAATTACTTTTCCTTTAGCATGACTGAGTACAGAGTTGGTGTCCTATACAGTTCATTACAGTTGAAATAGTAACATTTTCTGTATAGATAAGGTCTTTGCAACAGCTTGTATCTGATTTTTCGTACATTATTAATATTATTTAAGAAGACTTTTTCGAAGGTTACGTAGTTTTAATTGATTAATTTACTTAGGAAATATTATGAAGCCAGGGTGTATGCTGAAATTTATCATCTTAGGGAACTCTTCTCCCCTTCCCCCTACCCCAGATTTTTTCCCCAGATCTCTTTAATTTGTATAAAGGAAATGCGCATATTTTTTTTAAAAAGACTAATATGTTTTTGAATGTGGCATAGGTATGTTCACTCTAATCAGCTTAGAAGCTATTTTAGAGTCTAACTCCATTTGTTTTCATATATTATTTATAATGGAAAACAGAAATATTCCAGCTATTTATTACTATAAGTTGTATTATTTCATCTTTTTGTAGTCTAATTATTTAAAAAGTGGTGTATAAAGACTAAATATAAAGTTACTAGCTGCAAGACTTTGATGAGTTCCCCAGAAAGAGTGCATTTGTCAGCCTGCAGAAACCTCCTTGTGATACTTGCAGTGCCATATCCTTTTGACTTTGGAATGAGCTTGGAACTCAAAATCCCATTGAAACAGGACAACATTTGCCTTGGGAAGAAGGGACAGGAAATGAATTTGACCATGAAACACTGATTTAAAAATATCAACCAGATGAAAAGCAAAAAGGATGCATGGATAAATGTATAATTCAACTGCAAAAACTTGATGTTATCATCTGACAGGGAAATGATCTTTAACGTCAAAGATCAGTCAGCAAATCAGCCAAAACCATCTGTTATGACATTTGGTTTCCTTAAGATCCATATTTTCTCTGAGTTCATGGAACTGGCTCAAGTTTCCAGGAGTGAACTACATTATGAGTAACACACAAATACTGTTCTATTCACTGGACCATTCGAAGAAAACTAATTAAAGAACTTTATTAGCATACTTATTGCTGGCAACTAATACTTTTAAGATAATTAATTAAATTAGTCTTGTGAACAATAGCAATTACCAACAGATACGCAGTTACTTTTAAAATATTGTATTGGGAACCTTGAAGAGTATTACAGACGAATTGCTCTTACTGCAGTGTATTTAGTTTTGTACTACTTTGTATATATCTGATGCAATATCTGTGCCATTAATTTGCAATTATGAAAATTGCATAAGAAATAAAAAGAGACTTTTAAGTTATGTGAATGAGTCATTTAAAAACCACTGTTTTTCTGAATTTAGTTCAAGACAGCCCACACCAGGGTGAGTGCAGAATATATCAACATCTGTAAGAGATCTTGAGTCTGATGAATTTGTTAGTCTTTAAAACATTTTTCTCTCTGTAGAGAATACTGATCTTTGATTTCAAAAGCTGGGCCTTTTCACCCCCTCTTTTAACCATATGAGGCATAATAAAAACAAATAACCTTCTAGGGGAGTTTAGCACATTATTCTATAATAGGATCTATATGTTTTTTTATTATTTTTTATCTGCATCTTTTTTTTCCTGTGACCTGATATTCTGGGAATTCTTTAGAGAAACCAAATTATATTTTAATCCTACAAATATGTGTTACCATGTTTAACAGTGCGCATGTGGGTGGTCACTCAGTTTTTCAAAGCTGAGGGAATGACATTTGCTGAACTTGAAAAAGTAACCAGGAATATCTTCTAAACTCCAATGGTACAGCATAGGCCAGGTGTCTCACACAAGAAAATATTGCAGACTATTTACATGCAAATGGATAAACTAGCATAAAGTCTGGCACTTATTT
The DNA here is from genome assembly GCA_037013685.1 of Acridotheres tristis. NCBI lineage: Eukaryota > Metazoa > Chordata > Aves > Passeriformes > Sturnidae > Acridotheres > Acridotheres tristis. The sequence continues at coordinate 9,804,547 of CM072885.1, forward strand.
TGATTTTGGATTTTTGGTGGCTGTTGTAAATGTGAAGAGGAGAAAATCTTTCTGTAATCACATTGCAATTTCACCAAAGAACTGCAATTACGGTGATTTGAACATCCTGTAATCCACGACTCCATCAGTAATGTGGAGTTCAAACCTGACATCCCGAGCCATTCTTAAGAGAATGAAGCAGCCCTTCTTGTCTGGCTCTGCAGAGGAAGGCGTCGTGAACGGCACCGAGGCGGCGGCTGCGACCACGGCGTGTGTCTGGGGACAGGGCGAGGGCTACCGCGGCACGGCCAGCACCATCTGGAGTGGCATCCAGTGCCAGAGGTGGGACTCTCAGTTTCCTCACCAGCACAACATCACTCCTGAGAACTTCAAATGCAAGTGAGTAGAGGCAGGTGGCTATTATTACTGCAGTGGGAAAAGAGCTGAGTTTTAAAATGTTTAACAGTTCATGCCACTGGAGCAGACCATTGGGCCCTTGTCCCTGACCCGGGTCCTGAGGCATCCACTCTACCTGCTGAGGCTAAAAACCATTGAAGCCTGGGAAAACCAGTCCTTCAGATCTCAAAGAAGTAGTTCTAGTTGAACTTGTGTGAAACACTAGGGATTTTTATGAACTTTTCCTTCAAGCATGTATTCACCGATTTGATTGTGAAGTGTCTGGATATGTTCCAGGCTGGGACCTGAATCCTGACAGTGCTGATACGTTACCACTGGATTTTTTTCATGGAACTAAAACTTATTCGCAGCTTGATTGCTGACTTAAATTTAATATGTCCTAAATACTACCTGAATATTACCTTCTTTATAAGGATCAACATTTATAATATTTGAAAGCACTTCTTTAATATTTTAATCCTTTTTCTGTCTCATTTCTAAATACAGATGCATCAATAGGACTGCTTTTACTTGAGTGACCACTGGTCATCAAACCTTTCTGTATGGTTCATAAACTTCCAAGGTGTGAATAATCTACTAATTTTAGGCAGTCGCCTTACTAATGTTCATTCAGTCCTTTTTAAATTCAGCATAGAGGAAACCTTTCTCACCAGACTAGAGCTACAACCCTAATATCTTCATTGATGAGTAAATATCAATAAGAATTACAGTATTAGGACCATTCTTTCCATAGTCTGTTATCAGTAAGTGCTGCAGATGTAAAAAAATACAGTGAAATATGGAGATCCACAGAACATGGCAACAACTGTCAGGAGACAGGGAAATAAAACTTACATTTAAGAGGTTTGAATATTTCATGCAAGCTGCAAAAAACATTTAAAGATGTTCCCTTGTGACTAACTTTTACTTTAAAGGTAACAGCTGTATGGAATTTCAACACACACTTTTTTTATTTTCCATGATGCAGTCTCTTAAATGAGTTACTGATAGTCTAAAGCACTCTGTTTCTCTAAATTCAGCAGAGCCATTCAAAGTACAGGGAGTTTTAAGCACTTTGGTAATGTTTGTATTTAAAAGCAATGTATTGTAGGTGTATCCAATGTCAGTTGCATGCAAATTTTGATGGAGGATCTTGAATATAAAATTTTGTTAATATTGAAAATTGAAATGATTGTTAATCTTCAAATGAAATCTTATATCCGATCAAAACATATGTCTGCTGAAAATGAATTTCCACAAACATATACTTATTGCATTTAATATTTTTTCTCTGGACACTGTGTTCTTACTGGCTCCTCATCTCCTTGCACTTGACACTGATCAGTAACACAGAGAGCTGAATGAGTCTGTATTTTTGTTAATTCATAACAAAAAACAATGGGCCACGTTGGTGGGTTTAGGTTATCCCTGCTGCAAGCTAACATATTTATTTTTATAGGGATTTGAGGGAGAACTACTGCCGAAATCCAGATGGATCTGAATCACCCTGGTGCTTTACCACTGACCCAAACATCCGTATTGGTTATTGCTCCCAGATTCCTAAGTGTGATGTATCAAATGAACAAGGTAACAGAGGAAAGGGTGATAATGTGATTTTAAGTAAATGCCATACTGTTCCAAGCACGAAGTAGACAGCTTTGCAAACTGGAGAAGTTGTGTCTGTATTACACCTCTATGTAGTTCTACTTGGGTTTAATTGGCATGCTTGGGATTCATTGTGGTGTAAATGAGATTCTCAGTTTAATTTGTGATTCCAGCAGAGAAAGCTGCAGCAAGGACTTGATTGGATCTGATTTTTAGACAAGGCAAATCTATGTACCTGCTCTACTGTCTTCACCTTTCTTAGTTTGTAAGGCCTTTTTCCACAGCTGAGATGATTTCCTTGGTTCACAGTCTTTTTATAATTGCATATCAGACTACCAAAAGTGATTTTTTCCCCCTTTTTATTTTCTTGCATATACCTCCTTGTCTAGAAGGGATCGATCCTCTGAGTTCTAACCTACCTCTGTCTGTGAGGTTCATTCTGAGTCTTCAGGCAAATGTTTTTCCCACGAGGTTTTGGTATTACTGTAGAGTAATATTGCATCCTGAACAGATGTCAATCACAGCAAAAACTGAGGCTAAGACCTCAGACCTATAACCCTACATCAGTCTGCCTTAACATCTCCATCTTTAAATTTTAGCCTATTTTTCTGTAAATTTGAAAAAGTTGCAGTTGCAAGACTTATGTCAGAGAAAGAATAAAACTTTTATATTCAGTCTGTGTTTCTTCCAAAGTATCAATTATCAAAAAGTAGAAATACTAATGAATATGAAATTAAGTGCTTTATGCAAAATGTCTTTATAGTACTGATCGTTTTAAACAATTCTCTTGAAAAGTCTCAAAACGGCTTATGATAAAAGCTTATGAATTAAACATGACTTCTGCTGGAGAGAACAGGCAAGTTTTTGAATTACATTAAAATTAAAGTCATGATGATTTTTTGATTTTGCTGCAGAAGTACTTAAGTCTAGAATTATATACTGTTGTCAATATCTGGAAAGTACATAAAGCTAAACTGAATGCCTATTTTTTGTAGTGGAAGGAATAGGGGACCACTTTTTCTTGGTTTTTGTATAAACTAGCTTCTGACAACTTTTAGGACATTCTGTGTGACCCTTCTAAATTAATCATAATTCAACTATTCATGAAAGAAATTTTCCAATTCTATGTAAGTAAGACAAAATTTAAAATACTGCTGTGGTGGGCATGAAGATCTCAAACAGGAGATTGTCTTTGTAAATTTGAAAACTATTTTCCATTTTTCTTCTGATCTGATTTATGCAGTTGTCTTATTGATAGTGTATAGCATTTGCTAAACAGGACATTTGTCTTGTATAATTTGGATTACTGATGGAAAGGAAGAGTTTTCTTCTTAATGTTGCACAATCACGCTCCATTTTTTTTTGTCCCAACATATTTTTTTCAGATTGTTATCGTGGCAATGGCAAGAGTTACATGGGAAATCTATCCAAGACAAGATTTGGGCTAACTTGCTCCACATGGGACAAAAACATTGAAGACTTACGTAGGTGTGTACATATCAAACAGAAAGAGAGGGTTCAGTGAGTCCTGAATAAATACTGCCTCCAGATGGCAATTCTTTTTCATATGCATTGATTCTGAAGTAGCCCCTTATGCCCTGGAGCTTTTAATATCTTTGTTTTCCTAATCTTTATTTTTATATTTTTCTTTTTTTCTTTGTGTTTAAATATATTGCACAACATGACTTTGTTCAGGCTAACCACTAACTGCAGGCTTTGGGATGTTTCTTAGTGTTTAGTTTACTAGCCTGTTTTATCCCAACCTTGTCCTTGAAAGTTTGGTACAATGAGAGAATATCAGAAATGAGAGGAAGTGGTTGTCTCCTCAGCCTCGTCTCATAGCTTCAAGGAGGAGGTTGGCCTTGAAACCACCTAGTGTCCCTTTCAACCTGAAATTGATTCTTTAGTCTACACTCGAGTGACACTGACATCAAATGCCAATGAAAAGACCTGCAATTTCTGTTATTTATTATTACTTTGGCTTCATATTCAAGTAGTAAAAATGGTAAGTTAATTTACTTGTTGAAGTAAAATGAATTATCAGGACTAAATACAAAAGAAAAGATTCATAGAATGTTTTGCTGTGTATGAGATATCACACATACACACTAGTGGCCGTGATGAAAATAATTTCTCCTTCATTTTCCTTTATCTTTGATGCAAATGTGTCAATATTAGCTTTGGTACTTGTAGAGCCACAATGCTGAACATATAAGCCATTGTCCTTTGGAAGGACTGTGTAAGTCAGGAAGCTGTATTGCAAAAGGAAGACTTCAGTGGCCCTGTCTGGTATCATCACCTGGACTACATGTGTTTCTTCCCACAGATGGGGAGAGAGAGGATACACATTCCAGTGTGCTGCTCATGTAAGGGGAGCAGAAGTTTAAGTTCATGCTTTCTGAGAAGCATAAGTCTTAGTTTGCTGTGAATAAGGCAGCAGGAACCTACTGGATGCTTGATGCAACTGCAGTCATCTAATAGAGCACAGATCAGCCTTTCTTTTCTTACTCCCACACATTTTCCATCTGGGAACTTCTTTGGGGAGTTATATTCTCACTCCAACAGTTTCTCTGGTTATGGGTGATCTAGAGGCAGCATGCGTGGTTGGTTATGAACTGAAGGAGCAGTACAGCTGTAACTAAGGAAGCCTGTATCCTTGTATCTGACAAGACAAAAATAAACATCTTCCTCCACTTCAGATTTTGGCCTCAAAATTTCACCTCTAAAGTGCTTCATGTAGGCTTGCAACTTAGGTGACCTATCTCTGCAGTCTGTCTGAGACATTCATCTTTCTCCCTGCCTGCTGCTCATCCTTGCTAATTTTCTTAGTTTGCCTTTCTTTTGCCTTGGATTCAGCCTTGTAGATTCAATGCTCCCTTGTGCTGTTAACCTGGAGCCCAGGTTACCTGTGCTCCCCAGAGAAGCCTGCAGATTTGCTGAGGGCATCACAGGCACTCTTCTAATCAGTATAATGATCCCTCCTGAGGGTATCTAGAGATTTTAGCTTGAGTGAGAGATCTAGAAGCTTCACAGCTGTCCAGTGGACACAGTGCTTAAAATACCAACCAGAGGAAAGTTGGACCCAGATCCAGAAAATATTGGGGGTCTCACCTTCTCTTTGATTTTAACCAGCCCTAAACCCTGACCTGTAGGCTTCTCAATCAGCTAATAATACAATGTGGAGCAAAGCAACATTTAACCTTTGGAAATTTGGGATATAGAATAAAGCTTTTCAACACTTTGAATTTTTGTTCCCCTGTAGGCATATACAAATATTCAGAGAACCAGATGTTAGTAAACTGAAGAAAAACTATTGCCGCAATCCAGATGATGATTTTCATGGTCCCTGGTGTTACACAGATGATCCTCTTGTTCCCTGGGATTACTGCCCTATTTCTCGATGTGAGTACTTGGCACGCTGCTGGCATTGTCAGCTGTGCAGTCCCAGTGAGACCACGGTGTCACATTCCTATGCACACCTTCCTATTGTCACTTGTGGCAGCAGAAAATGTGTGATTCCATCAAGAATGCGTGACTGAGAAGGAGCAGACAGAAGCTGCTTGTGCAATATATGAACAAGGGGTTCTTTTCCTTGACCAGCTTGGAGATTTCAAGACTTATTTATGCAGCAGGAGCACAAAGGGGCTATTACAGATGGTCAAACATTTTCCAACAGATCTAGCTATTGAATGAGGGTTGGACAGAGACAAATAATTGTCTAGTGGTCAGAATGCTGGCTGTGGCCTCAAGAAACCCAAGCAGAGTTATCTTCTGGGCTACAAGCTTCAGAGACTCTTTGTGTGATCTGTCTTTGTAATGTTAAGATAACTCACTGTATGTATGCTGAAGTGTATATGTGCTATAAAGATTAGATTCTACTTTCGGATGTTTATGGGATGATTTAACTCCTGGCAAGAATTAAGAAAATCATGCCTCCAAAGATTAATGTTTAAATCTAAATAGCTTAAATAAACAGAATTAAGAATCCTAGGGAATTCAGCAATAAACTGATGACAAGTAGAAAAAGATAGTTTTATGCTGTGAAATGTGCAATTCACATTTATGTTCAAAATCTTTCTCTTCAATTCTTATTTCTAAGTTACTTTGCTGTATGTCCTGGGAGAACACTTAAATGGTAAATCAGGCTTTTGAATGCATGGCTGTGATCTCTAGAGGTTAAGGATAATGTTACACTCATTCCTAGAGGCAATATGCTGCATTTCCTCATAGCCTGAACTCCAGCATCTCTAAAAGTGGTATTTGAAATCTCAGGTGATATTTTGGCATCTATGTGAAGAGTAAACAAAACTGTGCAAAAGGTTATTTATGTCAATATAAATGAAGAATAATAGCTGAAGAAATATATTCTTAATTCACTCATTCTGAGTTCATTATTTGGATCTGTGAATTCCCAAGGATGTATTCTCAGCAAACATTTGTAGGGTATCCAGAATTGGTGAGTGGTACATTTCTGCAATCAAACACCAGAGTGGGAATATGCCAGTTTTACAATTGCAACTCATATGCACTAGTATTACAATACTGTATAAATATATATGCACATCCATACAGTTATCCACGTATGTATGCACACATATGCACATATAGACACATACATATATGCATACATGTATATATGCACGTAGAAATTTCACTATGGATATAACTGTCTATCTATCTATATGAATATACCTATATGTGTGCATATGTGCTTGTACATATACATAATATATATAATGCATATTTTCTTAATGATGGAAATGTAGTTGGATGAGACTGTTTAAATTTTCCTTGTCCAAGTTTTCAGCAGCTACCCCTGTAGCTCCAGCTCATAATGCTGGGTCATTGTATGTGTCACTGAAGGTAAACATTTAGAAACAGGTTTAAGCAAACTTGTAAATATTTTTTTTTATTGGACTAGATGGAAGAACTGAACCAGATTTTAGGGTACATGTTTTGGTAAGAACAAGTTTTTGCTGATAAACAAACTTAAAACATCTTTCAAAGTTTTTTAAGGAATTGAGAATTTCTTTCAGTCTTTGGATTTAATCACACGACTTCTATAGTTCCTGAAAGCTTATATAAAAGTGATAACTTCATTTTTCAGCATTTGCTTGTTTGAATGAAGCATGTAAATTGAACATGATAGGCAGCCTGATGTCTTCAGGATGCAGCCAAGAAGAAAAATGCTTGGCATTCCAAACAAAATGTTTATTTCTCATTTCATTCTATTGGAGTAAAATTCGGCCCTCTTGTTAAGCTTTTGCAGTGTATGGAAGAAATCAATAAAGTTTAAAACTCTGTGAACCATTGAAGTTAAGATTATATCATTTGCTGTTGAATTTTATTCAATTTTTAAACGTATTTTAATTTTGTATTATGGTTATCTTATGTGTTTGTCTGTCTAGGTGAAGGTGATACAACTCCTACTACAACCAGCTTGGAAGGTAAGTAAGTTTTTGTATGAACTATGCAGTGCATGACTATCCTCTAAATCTAGACATTTCTTTCCAACTGGGAAACAAAATAAAGATTAGTTAAAGTTATAAAAACCCACTGACTGAGCAAAATTAATTTTACAAGTCAAAAATGGGGGATAGCTTTATTGTACCGCTTTATCTATTCTCACTGTCATGCCAGTGGTGAGATTTGGTAATGAGTTTCAATGTTTGCTTTTTAACTATGTAAATCTCAAATAACTATTTAAATTTATGTATTTTCTATTCCCTATGGATATTTAAATAGACCTACTCAGTTTCACTGAAGTAGTTTTGATGGCCTAGAAATATATTCCATTAGCACAGGAAAGTTAATGCATAGTAAATATTGTTCTTCTTGTGGTCCTTATATGCAACTGTGCAGGTTTCCTACTGCTGTTTTTAGTAAAATGTGATCTCTGGACCTGCTTTCAGATACTGCCATTCCTTGTGCCTCAACAAAACATTTGAGAGTTGTAAATGGAATCCCAACACAAACTAACGAAGGATGGGTGGTTAGTTTGACATACAGGTAACTATCACTTTGATTAGAAGGGCAATACAACTACTAGGATATTTGGTTTAAAATTGTAGAAAATGTTGACCACAATAAGATTATTTCTACATTGCAGTTAAGTTCTGTAAAAGCAGAGAATCAGCTTTCTTCTAATGTCAGGTGATGCCATAGTATTCACTCTGCTAGTGAAATAGTTTATCTGTTCATTAACTTATACACATGAACCTGCAAAGCATTTGTCCTTTTCTGCTCTTTCAAATAGCTACTGCAGACCTTTTCATAACATTGGCTTCACATTCAGCATTAAACTGTTTATTTTAGAGACTGTTAGAAAAAAGTTGAATTTCAGATCAATATTTTCACTTTGAAAGTAGGAGCTATGGAGATCCTTTCATTCTGTAAAACAAGACCCTGACATATACATCTTGTGTATAACACATGTATTACATTATGGCAGATCTTTGCTGCTGTGTAAAAGCCTGAACACAGAATGGCTATTTCCTATGTTCTTTACTCTGGTTCATAACTCATCAGCTGGAAGTGTGAATCACTAATTTATAACAGGATATAGCTCATGTATCAGCCCTGGGTCTTCTATCATAAAAAAATTAAAAAAAGTTTAAAAAGTAATTTATCCGCTGGGCCAAACTAAAGTAAATTCAATTCTATTAGCTTATTATTCATCATCTCTTTTAAAACTATGTTGTAAAAGAGGTATTAAATGAAAAATGTGAGCAAAGGAAAAGATAAAAAATATATTCGCTACATCTCTTCATTGCTAGACAAGTTTGGGAGTGGGGGGGAGGTGTTCTTCCCATCTCTGGTAACCTTTGCATCTTATGAGATCCATCAGATCTCAACCTTGTTGGAAGTGCACTGGAAGATATTTTTAAAGGTAGATCACTATATTCCTAGACTGAGAAACCAGATAGGTGGGCCAAATCACTCCCTGGCAAAGTTAATCTTTGCACTGTTTTAAAAGTAGCCTTGATATTTGATGAATTTTTAGGCAGATAAGGTGAATTACATCTGGGTGCCTAAAATTTAAATAGCTATTGTTAGGGTAGTTGAACCTGGATTTTCTGCTATGCAATAAAATTCCATGAAACATGAGTGCTTAAATGATTGCAGATCCTTTTATGAATAAGGGATTCCTGGAATACTCCAGCAGCAAAATATATCTTGAAGTATTACACATGGGCATAAAAATGTAGTTTTATTTTGTATTGTTACCAAGGTAGCAAATAGAATATTGTCTGAAACAAAATCTTAATTACTTCTGACCTTTCTGCAAGAAAACCTAGATGTACACTCCAAAATGGAATTCCTGTGTCTGAATGGTGAAGGCCAAGTGAAACCTAGAAACTATTCCTATTCCTAAATCTTAAATTGATCAATGAAATTTTTTAGTATAACCAATTCAGATACTGTAACCAAGTGTATTTAAGTGTATTTAAATGGATTTCATCTGTTTCGTGGAACCAGCTCTAAATTTGCTCCACTCTCAAACGAGGAAATAACTTTTCTATGTGTACTAATGGATCTTCTAAAGCAGATGATGAAATTCTGTACAACATAATAAGTGATGCAGACATAACATGGAAGAACATAGCTATACTCCTGACTGTGATATTTTTATAATAAAACAAGCTAGAACCTACATTTTAGAAGATTCCAGCCTTTTGGATCAGCTATTTTGCTCCTCAACCAAAATATTATTTAAAAAAAAATAAAAAATCAAAGCTTTATGTTATCCTGCTGTCTGTGAACCCCACATATAGTCTGGCATCCATGCAATAGTTCTTTCCAAAGCTTTGAACATTTGTGTGATTTGAATTTATAAATTGTGAGATTTTAAGCTTTTCCCAAATTGCTGACAATTCTGATTCACTTTCCAAAGAGCTTCAGAAAATAAATGTGATTTTGGAAGCACAAAGAAGGAAACTAATTAATCTACATTCCACAGTAATTTTTTTTTAAGAACTGTCATGCTTAATTGCTTTAATTTTACTTGATATATTATGCTTCAGGTTTTCTATAATCACATGTAGGATGTCATACACTGCAGATTGTTTCCAACTGAAGTATGTGGGGACACAAATCTCCTAGGGCTTGTAATCAAATAGGAACTTTCCACCTTGAGGTCAATGCTTTGAATAATACTTACATGAATAATGACCAAATGTTGTTTACATCTGGTGGCAGTTTGGGGATTTGCTTGAAAGTTTCAGTCCAGTTCCTGTTAAAAAGAATTGGTCCTTGTTTTGTTGTTTTTTTAAATTTTAAATTAGGTGTCCTATTACAAATTCAGTTTTGAAACCACTAAATGAACAGAGTAACTGAATTTGTCTTTCTTTCTGGTTTTTGCACATTGGAGTAAAGCTCTGCAAAGTAATGTTTCTGTTAAGTGTTGAAACTGTAGAGCAAAGGGACAGAGCAAAGTTTCCACATGTTGTCAGTCTGCCACTTTTCACCAGCAAATGTGTGGGGAGCAAAACACTCTAAACTTTTTGACTATGTAGAAACTGATACCAGTGTCTTTGGGTGTTTCTAACCTTTTTTATTTTCTTTTTTTTTCCAGGAATAAGCATATCTGTGGTGGTACTTTGATAAAAGAAGAGTGGGTTCTTACAGCAAGGCAGTGTTTCCCTTCTCGGTACAGTAGTTTGTAACTTTGCAATATTAAAATACATCTATTTTCGGGAACTTATCAGCACAATACTTCTTCAACTTGAATGCAGCAGTTTTTCCTCCTGTTTGGCTTTAGCACTGCTTTTCTGATATAAAAGGCCTGTGGGACCTTGGTATTTTCTGTTATTATTGCTGTAAATCTAAATAGCCCTGGCTATTTTACATAGAAGCATAAATAGATTTTCCAAGTGTCATGGTTAGACAATTGCCTCTTTACGAGAATAATGTAATGCTTCTGCTTAACTGGACAAAATAAAATAGAAAACTTGAGTAAATCTAAAAAAGTTCAAAGGTTCATACTGTCCAAGGATTTAAATGTTTGGATTCTATTATGACAAAAAAAAAAGAAAAAAAAAAAAAAGATTTTAGTAATAGTTAGAGATAAAATTATGTAATGGCTTCAGGCCAAAACCTTACATCCAAGCATGTTGATTTTGGAATAGCAGTTGGCAGCATGAATCCATTTCTGCTGAGGAGCATTAGTTAAGATCTTCCAGCATAATTATATTAAGCAAAGTTTTTTAGTTTTTTATTTTATTGGACAGTCAGCAAAATCATAACCAACTTTGCCTCATTTAGGTACAAAGATTTGAAGGACTACAAAGCCTTGCTTGGAGTCCATAATATCCAAGGAAAGGGAGAGGAGAAGCGTAGACAAGTCCGAAATATCTCCCAGTTGGTATATGGCCCCCCAGGGTCAGATTTGGTCTTGCTGAAACTTAGCAGGTTAGTAGCTGTTATTGTGAATTCTGAGACTTTCATCTTCTGGGTGAGATTCTTCCTAAATGAGATTTGCAAGTTCATTGCTCTACCATCTCCAGTAATACAGATGCTGCCTCCATGGGGTAAACTTCCAACTGAAAGAGATTTTACTTGGTGTATGCAGAAATGAAGGCCCATTGATGTTACTCAGAAAACAGATGTTACTCCTTTGAAATCATACCTGCATTATTCTTCCTGTTAACCATATTTAGCTTTGTTGGGAGATTTGAAGAAAACCCATGAAGTACCCGCATGGAATAGTATATGGTTTGAATTTATAGAATAAGCACCAGATTGTAGCTGAGATCCTGAGATCCTATGTATATACAGGCTTTCAAAATTTCTCCATATTAACAAACCTATATATCCAAATGAAATGCCATCACTACTTACTTTTAATCCAAGTCAAATAGCATAAAAGTGGTGACAGCATTTCAAGAATTTTATGACAGTTGGCAGCTGTAGTACAAAAATTAGGTAGGAGAATCCATCATATTCTTCAAAGAAAATAAAAGGAAAATAATTGGCACAGGTTTTAATTGCTGTGGTCTATAATAAGCTTAATATAATTTTTAAAATACATTTTAGAAGGTTAAGTAAAATCCATTATATCTATTATTTCTTTCCTCTTTCAGACCTGCTATATTGACAAATTTTGTAGAAATAATCCGCTTGCCCATTTCTGGATGTACCATTCCAGAGAAGACCAGCTGCAGTGTTTATGGATGGGGATACACTGGATGTAAGAAACTATTTTTAAAAACTAAATGAATACGTTGACAACTTACTTCCTCTTGTCATTATAGGTGAGGCTGCGGGTATTGCCTGATGCCACAGTTTTCCAACACTTCTTGTTAAAATATAAATTTGTTTTTTTAAAAAAAAATTGTAAACCTCTGAGCCTTTTATCCAAGTTAATTTAATATGAAATATTTTCCACTAGTTTCTCCTTTTTTGTTGTTGTTCTTTCAGGGACAGGCAAAATGAATCAAACATTTCAATGAGTAAATTAGAGAAAAATACCAATCTACATGTAAAAATAAAAAAGCAAAATTTCTCTGCAGCATGTTAACAGGGTTTCTTGACAAATCTTTATTCATCTACTTGAGCAGTCTCTTTCTGTAATCCAAAGCAAGCCCCTGTGGAAAAACTAATACAGAAACATGTAATGAAAGACTTTATTAACATACACAATAACAGTGAGCTAGGGATGCGCAGGCAACCCCAAGTCTGGAATTTCCTAACTTTTGAGTACTTGACACCGCAACCTTTCTAATGTTTATTAAACACAGTTTTGTGTGAAGAAAATACAAATATGCGGGAGAACAGACATTTATTTAGTCTAGTAAATGCTATATCTGGCTAATTATGTGTTGATAAAAAGTTAATAGCTGCCAGTTGACAATAATTACTCCAATATTTACTGTGCTCAAATGTTGTTTTGCCACAGACCCTGAGTAAGCAGCAGAAATATACTCACACTGTCCTGGAAGCAGAGCAGAAGCTAGGCTGGAATTCTGAGGCTGTCTTCCTCGTAGCCACCACTCTGCCATTTCTTTGTGGGTGGCAATTAATCTGTACCAGCCCTCTCCCAAATGACTGCCTTTGATGTTCCCAGCATGCCCATATTAGCCATCCTCTGGGGGCATCGGCTGTCTGGGGGACAGGGACATCAGGCTGGAGCACAGCACAGCATCACAGGAAAGCTTAGCTTAAGAGAACTGATAAGGAATTTGCAATGCTGTGGAGTTATGTAATATAGTAAATACATAACATCTGTCATCCAAGGACTTTGTACTATACTTTTTTTCACTACTTATTATAATCCTCACAGAATCCCGGTCAGGGAAGGAAGAAGTGTTACATCCATTTTTTTTTTCAAGAAAACAGGATAATAAGTCAGTGGAGGGCAAGCTTGGCATTTTCTTTTGATGGCTGTGCAGAGAATGGGCAGGTCCAGACCCTTTATTTATCTTTGCAGCTTGTACAGGCTTGTCTTTCGACATGTAGAACAAGAGTAAGCTCCACAGGGCTCCTGCTTCCTGACCTTCACACTGATGAATGGAGATTGCACAAGGCTGTGGCTCTGCCCTTGCAGGCACAAAGTCATTCAGGGTAGCTGAGCCAGCACAGAATGAGAAAAACTTCACTCTGCTGCAGTATTTTTCAAGTCACACGTCCTTCCCTAGGCCATGGCAGGCACTGTTACACATTAACTCATGTTTAAGGCAGGGAGCAGAATCCTCCCTCCACTGATGGGAGAGATAACATTTCCAGGCTCTTCTGATTTCTTTGATGACTGGGCAAGCTGGTGGTGAGCTGTAGAGGAAGCCCAATTACCCAGCCCTTTATTCTAGTACTGAAAACTTGTTCAGATATTCTCAGACATGAACAGACATGAAAACCAAACAAATGTCTGGCAAATCCCATTTGCAGAAAATATAAGAAAACCAAAATTCAAAAGCCTGATAACAATGGGGATAGACAAAAATGTGAGTTTTGAAGAGAAAGTACAATGACTGAAATTACATTAACAAGTTTATCTAGACTGTATCTTGAATAATTTTTTTCCCCTAAAATAAAATAATTTTTTTCTTTTCTACTGTAGTAGTTAACTATGATGGCCTTCTCCAAGTAGCAAACCTGTTTATTTTGGGAAATGAGAAATGCAACCAATATCTCAAAGGGAAGATTACTGTGAATGAGTCTGAAATCTGTGCTGTGGCTGAAACCATAGGTGCTGGGCCTTGTGAGGTAAATATTGCATTTCCTAACACATTTTTTAGGACCCTGGCTATTCCTTTCCTCAAAAATTTAAATTAATGGATTATTTTTATAATTATTTTAATTGCACTAAGCTTTTGCATTGGAAAATGATTTGTGTTACAAGTCTTTTACTGTATATCAGAGTGCAGAAATTACTTCAACTTCACCGTGCTACGTCACCATTGAAAGATTTACAGGAATCTTATATATACTCATATATAAAACACTTCACTAGACTGAGACAAACTTGTTTCTGCATACTAAGAACAAAGGTGGGCTCTGTGGTAGCAATTGCTGAGTGTTTTGATTGAGCAGAAATCAAATGCTGGAGTAAATTTATCTCCTTATTTAGATGAGGTATTGCATGCAAAATACCTAACAGTCAGTACTCAACAGAGGTGATAAAGTTATAAAGAAAGGAGAAAGATCCAAAAATGTACTGAGGTTTTTATGGCTGGAGCATTTTGGCCTCATGAGCCTGAGCAACATATTGATGAGGACAGGCGAACTACTTCAGTGATCGTATCGTTTGGCACATTTGTTTTGCTTAGCACTAGTTTTGATGATGAAGAAAAGGCATCTGAGGAGAAAAGCTAGAAATAATTTATTACAGGAAGATATAATCTTTTTTTTGATGGAAAATCTGCAGATATCAGAAGGAGGGAAGTCATGAACATTATTAAGTATTTATTATCTGGAATAGAATTGTTGATTTCCTAATACCGACATTAACCATGTAGTAAAATTTTCCCTACCCAAGGGTACTACCAAACCATGGGGAACAGAGGTCATCTTCATAAAGCTGAGGCCTCTTCCATTTGTTATTAATATTCCATAGGATCATTTTTTGTTGCAAAGTATTTTCTTCAAAATGAAATGTTTAATTGTAAATGAGGTCTTAGACTTGTCAAAGCTTATAAATGAAACATCTGCATGGGAGTCTGCTGGGGATCCTGCACTTTGTTTTCCCCTGCAAGAAGAAATGGAATGAATTAATATTAGCAATCAGTCTTAATCACAGAGCAGTTTCCTGCTCCCTAAATTCTCCTTTGAAGCCACTTTCCTTCGCAGAGAACAGGCAGAGGAACAAAATCAGATTGGCAGGTGAAACTCCACTCCTGAAAGTGTTTTATGAGCCGCTCTGATGGCGCTGACATAGTTCATTGTTCATGTGGGAATTAGTCTGCCGTCAGTCAGAAAAAATCCTAAACCAAATAAAGGTCAAGCATTGTTGTTTTGCTGGTGATCCAGAGAGAATGCAATGCTAATTGTCAGCTCTCATTTTTTGAAACAATACCTCACTATCTGATAGGAGAACTTGCTGTCTAGTTTTGCAGTGAGTTTGCTGGGTCCAGTCCACCTTTAAGCTGGGTAGAAACTGCAGTGTCTGTGTTCAAGTCCCAGATCTATGTGTTTGTATCTAACTCTGATATCAGTGGTTGTACTCCAAATTTTCATAGACTTCATAAACTAGTGTGTAGGTGTCTCATTCATTCATAATAACAAAAAATATCATTTTAACAAGTTATTTCTCTAAATAATGCTTTATAAATATTATCTTTTACTATTTTTGTTATTCCCACTGCCTATTAGTACATACAGATTCTCATCCTATGTACTGGCAAGATGATTGACCGAAAGAAAGGTACTAACCTGACTTTGTCAGTAGTGTTTGATGCAAAGCCTGTCATCATAACAAAGATGTTTATCTCTCAACTCACATTCTGCTCATCTAGTTTATATTCACATAAAAAAATATTAGGATTTCAGGTAGCTAAAAGAGGTGAATAAAATCTGGTAGTCTGAAGTCACTAGAATCACAAAAAGATGGATCACAAAGCTTAATTTACACAGAAAGGAGCAAAAAGTCAGAGGCCAATTCTGACATTGTTTCTCATAAGTTCTGCTTATGAAAAAAAAATATGTTGGAAGTTGGTTTATGTCCTATGGCAAGAACACTATTGCCTGGTGCATCATGTCATCTCCAAAAGAAACCATTCAGCAGTAGACAGGTTGGAGATAAGTCTTGAAGCATTTTGAGAAGTCACACTCACACTGTTCCTTTTTTTTCCTAGCGAGACTATGGTGGTCCTTTGGTTTGTGAACAAAACAGGCTGAAGATAGTAATTGGTGTAATTGTTCCTGGCCGTGGATGTGCCATTCGAAATCGTCCTGGGATTTTTGTTAGGGTCTCATATTATTCCCGGTGGATACACAAGATAATGATGACCTACAGAAAACCCTGAAAAAGTCAACAACTTCTACTGAAAGATTTTGGACAGCATGTAATTAATGTGTAATGTAAAGATCAACAATTTTTCAAGTACTTGATAGTCAAGTTTGTTGAGCTTCTTTTAATATTTATGGGTGTTTTTGGTGTTTTTTGTCTATCAGTGTTGTTTTATAAATGTTGGAGCGACTTACAGTATATGCAAGTATGGTGACATATCTCCTGAAGATACTTGAATGGATAAACAATTTTGCAAAGACATTACTGGATGATAAATGGTTTTGTAGAAATAGATCATATGACCTCCTTAATGCTGCTCTTCAGATTATCTTAGGAGAAACAAATTATAGTTCTACTTAACACATCTTATTCTTTCTATGAGCCATATATTTCTCTTCATATATAACAAAAGCCCTACTGAGAGATATATGCATGTGTCAAGGACAGCATTTATGATCATATTTTTCTTTCCCCCTTATAAGAGGTCAAAGATTTTAGTATTTTATTAAAAAATAATATCTTTAGTAAATAGTCTTTTCATTATTGATGGACTTTGACAAGCCTGCCATAAGCAGAGTTCTCGTAGAAGTCACTATTCCTTTCTTTTACACAGCTTACAGACTCTAGTTCTGCACTTGGTTCCTTCACTGTTTATGTGGTCCTCTAACAGATATCTCAAACCCCATTTTGGTTAGCAAACTATTGATCATTTCTTTAAAGTTTGACCCAGAAATAATTGTGGATTTTCAATGCTAAAGACAGCATCTCATATGGTTTGAAAAAATAATCTTCATTAGTTATTGGAAGACTTTGGGCGTTAAAAGAAATTAAAATCAAATATGCCCAAATCTTCTAAACAAACAGTTGGTTCTACTTACCTCATGAAACTCTGCATTTACAGCAAGGAAAAGAACAGTTGAATCTAGCTGAGAGACTTAAGACTGGGAAAAGTAAGTTAAACATTAATGGGTTTTCAGAGACTTGAGAACTTTAATAAAACCTTAACTAGATTTGGATAAAATTATATCCTTTGTATATTTCCTTTCAGGATAATAAAACAATTGTAGAGATTGATATGATCTTGTATTTAATATGGACAACATCACTGATAGTTTAGTTGCTCATTTCCTGCCTATATATAGGACAATTATTTTCTTTTATGCTGATAGGGAAAGGGAACAAAAAATCATCATCTATGAAACATGCTTGTTCTCCTGTAGGCATTTAGGTTTATGTCTGGAAGTATTGTACAAATATGTTGTTGTAAGTGGCACTGATTACCCTTTAATTTCTGGAAAATTGATACGACATATATCCAATTGTTAGTTTTACTACTGTACGTGTAATTGCATAAGTAACAGCACTGTTACTTCACTTGCGACTGTGTAAATTGTAAATGTTTCCAGTAGTAGTATTCGGTCTGTGTTTCATATCTAACTGCACAGCCACGAGGCTGACACCATGGTGTAGACCTACAAAAGGACATTTCAGGCAGAAGATGCAGGGTCGAATCCTGCCCTGTCAGAAAGCAACCACTTCAGGGGAGATGTCTTGGGAGACAGGCCTTGTCTTGACTCACCAAATTTCCTTCAGCAGTGCACTTTGACTTCAGTGGGACTCGAGTATGCTTACATCTGGTGAGCTGGGATGAGTTTGAGCCCATGCCTAAGTGGTTTGGCTTGCTGAGATTTGTGTCACATATCCAGCGGACTCTACTGGCACATAGGAAGAAGTGTTTCAGCAAGCAGAGCTTCTGAAATTCCTCCTGATGTAAATAGTCTCTTTGGACAAGATGTGACTTCTCTGTACAGCAGATTCAAGGTTGTGGATGCTATGCAGACAGTCTGTCTCAATCTATTCTGGCCACCTCTGAAGGCTTCATGCTCCCTTTGGCCTCTCTTACTTACCAGGCCTAAAGAGGGCAGGATTTAGCCTGTTGTATTTACACAATTATTGTCACGTAGGTGAAGAGTGCATTCATACTAAGTGTATACTGACCATATCTTATTGAAAGGATTACATTTTTAAGAAAGACTTTTAAAAAACTCCAAGTGAGTTTTGTTCTCAGCCACAAGTAGAATGTGGATAAAATATACAATTCCATGTTCACTCTTTGTATTCTAAGAATTGTTATGTGCTTACTGTATTATATTTGCAGGAATTTTGTTATGTCTATCTAAAAAATTTGAATCCTAAAATATTTTAGTTATAAGCTTCTGCTGTGCAGAAGGCTGTGATTTTTATATATATATATATCACACACACACACACACACACACACACACACATACACACAAACACACACACACACACGATAAAAATACTGGGTTTTTTTAGACAATGTGTAAGGATTTTTACCTGTTTGTTCTGGGCAGTGCCTCAGTAAAATAAATTGTGCAGAGTTGATGCTCCAGAACTTAACAAGTTGTATGCACTTGCTTACCAGGTACTTTTGCTCTCCCTGTCTCAGAATGGAGGGCATCTGAGATCCTGAAGAGCAAGGGAAGAGAAGAATAATGATATGTGGTAATGAATCTGTACTTCATTTATTCCTGTGAATATTTCTTGTTGGTACCAATGGTACCGTACCAGGCAACTGTTATAACTACAGGACTCTCTTAAAAAAGGACACTCTATAGATATTTTTTTCACTGTTTTAATATTTTTCTCTCTGTTATAACAAGGGAACCTGATCTAGTGCCCATCTAAATTGCTGAAAAATCTCTTACTAACTTCAGTAGGATTTGAACTTTACTTCATAAGTGTGGTTTTAATCAGATTAGAATAAAGGGTACAGAACCTAAATTCTTATCTGAGGACATTCTTAAACTCCACTGAATTTCATTCTCATTCTCCTTGCTGTACCTAATCCTTTATCTCTGAAAGGTGTAATGTCTGGATATAAAATTCTGGAACTAAAACTTAAGAACTGATTTTGTGCAACTGAAGTTAGTCTAACTGAATCACTCTTTTCTTTGGGCATTGGAACCGGCTAACGCTTCTTCCCTTTATTAAAGAAAACATTTTTCCCTTAAAATAGTTTTCCCTCTATCTCTTTTTTTCTCATAAACCTCACGACCCTCAGAGAAAAATGTAGCTCTCAATTGGGAATGTACTGGTCTAGATTTTTGCTGCTACTGCTGAAATCTTCTTCTCTAGTTTAAGATGAAAATTCTCTGAGACATTCTACAATCCCTTCCTGCAGGCAATGCCAATGTACTTGACAGAGCTACTCACTTGAGTTAGTTTTTCAGACGAGCGTCCCAATATATTTCTGGGGGTCAAAATCTACTCAGGCAAAATGTCCCTTGAATTCAGTGAATGTGATTAGCAAAAGAGAAGGGCCTAAGAGTTGTTCACTGCTTATCCACGTGGATCCTTGTACACAGATACTCAGCTCCAAGGCAACGTCAGCAGGAGCTGAGGCTTTGTCATCATCCTTCTTGAAAGCTGGTTGTAAACCAGTTGACCCCATGAAGACTATATGAAGCCTATTGGATTGGTTATTTAGCTTGTCTCCTTATCAATTATTTTCTCCCTCCCTCATGTGCACTGTTATATTACTGTTTATGAATGTTGGGGCTGCTGGCAGGAACTGACATGGCTTTTTCACCCTAAAATTTTCCAGTGTTCCTTTTTAAACATACACTTGGGCATTTATGTATGGTGTTTTCTTGCATGGAATCTAACTTCAGGGAGCTGCCTGTGGAGTTAAGTGTATGATAAAAGTATTTTTTTCTTATTTAAGTGGGAAAAATAATGCTTCCATTAAGTACAACTTGCAGAATGCCTAATGAAAAGGGAACACTGTGGTTATAACTTGTAATACAAATCTTCTGTAATTAACATCTTCATTAGTTAATAAAGTTGGTATTTTTGTAACCTTGTTTACTCTTATTATTCTTAATAAAGTATTTTATAAAAAAACAACAACTTAATTAGCATTACATTTCTTATTGAAAGAACAAGGTCAGAACCCCACTGCAAGTCTCCCAGTTCCAATTCCAGGGAGGGCTTTTAATGTGCAAAATAAGGAGGACTGGTGCTTTAAAGATCCTCTTGTGTCCAATTGAAGGATTGAAAATAAAATGAAAGAAATAACCAAATACATGGTGATCTTGTTGAGACTTCCCAAGACCTTTCTGAATGATTTCTGTACTTAGAAGAGTCTAAGTATATTACAGTGAGAGTATATTTGCAGTGGAAGATGTTCTCAAGCTAAACACAAATATTTTCCAAGAGTTTTTAGTTCCTTAGAATTTCAATATGAGAGGCTTGGAATTTTACTTATTTGTATAAACACACTTTACACTTCTGGAAAGGTCTCCCCTCTCAGTATCACTTAATACTACTGATGGTACAGAAGATGATGCAAAGGAGAGCAGTAACTTGCAACAAACCTTGGTGTTGCTGCTGCACTTAATACCACAACCAGCCAGCAGCTACCAGAAAAGGAAATAAGCAATACTCTTACTAACCCCACCAGATCAGTGCCAAGTATTGTCAAACTCCTATAACATCAGAGCATTCTGGTGAGTTCAAATAAGGGACAGTAAGTTCATTACTTCTTTGTCATTACCCAGCTGAAATTTCAAAGTTGTAAGCATTTCTGTTTCTGTGATTTTGATGATTTAAATATATATTTGCTCCAGCTATATCCACAGTGAATAATTTTTCAAATAAACTTGTATCCAGAGTGTTTGAAGTCTGGTTCTGAGCTTTTCCATGGCAAACATCTCTTTCTTTTCTTTTCTTTTTTTTTTTTTGTTTGTTTGTTTTTGTTTTTTTTTGTTTTTGTTTTTGTTTTTGTTTTGTTCTGTTTTACAAAATCGGGTTTTCTTATCAATCCATAAAATCAATGAATTTTATCAAGAACTCCTGAAATCAGTGGGAAGCTTGCAATAACTTCAACTATAAAGGAATTCTTCCAAAGTTATAAAAGTCCATAAATAGTCCATATATCAAAGCAATACTTTGCTATAGTTTTACATTCAGTTTCCAGTATATTCAGGTGACCTGTATGACTTCTGGGAGCCATGAGATTTAACTGCTTGTACAGCAATTTGTACCACAAAAATCTCTGAAGGGATATTGCCTTCACATTACATTCTGTCGTGGCTTTATCTTTTGTAGCTGCAGGGACACTGTAATCTGCAGAAGATAAATGATGGAAACCCACATTGGTGCTCACTGCTTGTGTTCTGCTCTGTGTTATTTAACAAGGCTCGTGTAAACAGAGCAGGCCATTTAGTAGGGCTCAGTTGTGTATTTACTCTGCCTTCAAAAGCACCGATTTCTGGACAGCTATGTTCCTATAAAACCCACGTGCAATAAATAGGAAAGAAAACAGCTGGGAGGGAAAAGGCAGCCCATAAAAACATTAATAACAAAATAAGCCCTAAAATAAAAAGATTTTTTTTCATGTTGTCTCAGTTTTTAAAACATAGGATATAAGGTGTAAAAAGCTGCAATAGAAAAGCTTAATAGCTAAATCTATTTCAATTTTTGTTGAGAAACCTGGGAAAATGCAATGACTTGTCCATATGGTCACAGAAGATGTAGGACAAGTTGTGCCTCTGTGTCTGAGGTCTTGAGCCTACTTGCATTGAAATCACTGTCAAAACACTATTTTAAAACACTACTTAGCCCAATCTAGGGCTAATGGATATGTCCCAAAGCTTCCTTCTGAACCCCTTGGACCCTGTCACAACATTGTTTCAGATCCTGACTTAAGAAAGTGCTCAGGGCATGTTCCAGACTGTTAATGAGTGTCAGAGGGAGAAAATATACATTTTATTTCAAAGCTGAGCATCAAAGTTCAACTTCAGACTATCATATTTGCTCAGTCTAATTGAAGATGAGAATTGGTTAATTTGCTTATTATTCAAATATTGTTCGTTAAATAATAATAACAATAATTTTATTATTGTTATAAATTATTAAGAAGAAGAAGAACAACAACAACAAAAGTCTTAAACTCCATGAGTAATGCAGCTGCTATTACTGTAGCTTTTATGCACAAAATAATAAATTCTTTAGGGAAAAACTCCTCACCAGAGTAAAAAATGTTCCACTTCAGAGTCCAAGACATGTCCTGTGCTTGAGATATCACAAGTTTTGTCTTTTGAGGCTAGTGTTGACCTCAATTGGGTTATTCAATACATTTTACTGGGAGAAAAATTATATCGAGGACAGTGCAATTCATAACAATTTATCAAAAATAAGGCAAGAAATAGAACATTAGAGGTATACATTGCATTAGATGAGGCTAGTGTAAAACACAAATAAAGATATAGTCCTTCTCTTTCATAGAGAGAAGTTTTGCCTTCAGCAATATATGAGTTTATAGTATTTAATTCAGTTCATATTATACTGACTAAAAAAATTCCAGATGGTTTTCTTTTCTTGAGGATCAATGTCAGCATTATACACACAACGAGCAAATATGCATTTACATCAACATTGCTGTTACAAACCATGTCAATAACAGTCTCATGTCTTGGGACTAAATATGCCATCTGCTGTTCAGTCTTGTGTTTAACAGGGCTCTCACTTCACAGAGCAGTTTCAAAACTGCCATCACAGAACTCCCTCTCCATTTCTTTAAATTTACTTTTTAAAAAATTTTAACTTTTTTTCAAATTTTCTGTTTACAGAGGTGTAAGTTGTGGAAGATTTGCATTAAGCATTCACTTGAAAGCCTCTACGTTCCATTTCTGTACATCCTCACAGATGAGGCAGATGAGTCCCGATTTTTGCCTGATCCTTGAATTCTTTGAAGCCTATGCCTCTGTTGGCAGAGTCCCCACATGGCCTCATTTTTTTCTGTTGTATATATTCAGAAAAAGTCCACAAAATACCTTTAGGAGTGGAAAACTCATTGCAGCTCAGCCTCCAGCTATCGGCCCTGATGTTCCCAGCTTGCCATGCAGTGCATTAACTCATGGAAAGGAATATTCTAATGGGCTAGATGGGTTCTACACATCCCACATCAGCAAAGCCTGGGGAGGTGCTCCACAGCCATCTGTACCAAACCAGCCATACCTTGCCAGAGGTCTGGTGTGGCTGAGCACTGGAAGCACACAAATTGCACATGGACACAGAAACAAGTGCACATCACACCCACCCAAATGCACATAAATGCCTTCACAATGGTATCTAGACAACTAATTAACAAATTCTCAGTCTACACATATACTTCAGGAAAAGGATTATAAGCTGGGGGTTTCCTTGTCCCAGTGCTGTGATGACTCAAATGCCTGGGTACAGGAACAGGACAGTGTGAGAGGAGAGGTCGTCCTACCAGGACAACTTATCTCACTTTCAAACTAACCAAGAATAACGAGGGGAAACTTAATAGTGCCAGCCAGAGATATGACTTTTTGATATCCTGATTTGGCGTATTTGTGATGACAAAAATTTGCAGTGTAAGCCTGAGCTGAATAAAATCTTATATACCTCTTAACCTTTGGCCAGACTCTGGATTAGCTGGATCCAAACCAATCCACTTAGTTTTGAAGTGATTTTATGTTTGTATTTTATGTCTTTGTGAGTGCTTGTGCATGCCCATGTGTGCAGAGACACATGTATCTATTCTTCCTGGCACAATGGTACAATCTCTAGGATTGCTTTTTATTGTTTTGGAAGCAAAGTAGACCCGACTAATTCTCAGCCATTTGTGTTCTAGTTTTTACACATCGGTGTAACTATAACCTGCATGTGAAAGCCCTAATCTTTAGAAGTTACAAAGCTCAGTCTTGACCCTTAAGATGCTCAGACGTTTTAGGGAGTTCAGCGCTAACCACTTGTATCTACACTGCTAATTTAAAGAGTGCATGGACATTTGGACATCCTTCTAGATGGCTTCTTTTTCCTTTTTTTCCAGTTTATTTTTTGGTAGGACCAGAGGCTGGCCTTAATTTTAAAGCTGCCTTAAAAGCGAATATTCTTCCTGTAGAAACCTGCTTCCATACCAGAGCTTATTCTGGGCTGCTATCCTTATTAATTTGATTAGGAGTCTCTTCTAAAGTCCTGTTTTCTAAGGCTGACTACTAACTTTATTTTATTTTTCGTTTCAGCAGAGACGCCAGGCTGTATTTGCAAGTGTTATGGTTTTTAATCCCCTCTGATGTTATTTAGTGTTAGTGATTTTTAGTTCGTATAACTCCCTAACACTAATCCCCGAACATTAATTCCTTTAGCTTTCTATGCAAGTTTTTTTTAAGTCCTACCTCCCTGTCTGGTTTATGCATATGCTTGGAAAATAAAAGGAAAGAAGAAAAGAAAGGCTTTTCAGTTTTCTTTAACTGGCCTTTGCATGAATGCTGCTAAATTTTCTTATCGGTACTTTTTCCCATCATGACATGCAGATCTTACCAACTCAGTCTGCAGGAACATGTCAGTTTTATTGGTATGTTTGACAGAGACCAGGCTGGTTTCCAACTGAAATTCATTTGTTTTCCCTCCAGCATGCTTGCTCACCTCCCCAGGCTCACTCTCTGTGTGGCTTCCTCCAAAGAGGTATTTTCCTGCCTGTTTGGGTACGTATTGCACATTGCCTTTCAAAATTGGCAGCAGAGTTTCTTATCTTTCCCAAATTACCCTGTGGAGGCTGGACTTTTCTTCCCGTTTCCCTGTCAAATTCTTCAGGAGAGTAAAATACTCCTTACCTTTAAAGTAATTTCCAACTAAATGCAGGAAGAAATCAGTGAAGCTGATGCGATCTTGGACAGCCAAAGATTACAGGGAAACACCTCACTTGAGCATAAAGCAATACCTCTGACTGTGCTTCCCTGTTAAATATTTAAATATAGTCTTGGCATTTCCATATTCCTCTGAACAATTATTTCAGACGCTTAGGAAGAGTTTGTGAATTCCTTTCTTGGATCGGACATGGTGAGGCAGGGGTGTTTGCACAGGCTGCTGCAAAGAGTGATCCAAAACACTTCTCAGCACTGCTGACAGACAAGGTCTCCAATTCTTTTTCTTCTCTACTGGATTTTCTTGCTTATTTTCTTGTTTGTCTTGTTTGTTTGTCTGGTACTTTATTATCCTATTTTAACGCTGACAGGAAGAAAATAAACAGGGAAGAGTAGGGTTGGTGGAAGTGTTGTGTTTGAACTGTCTTCTGGGTGAGATTTATGGTCTGCTAAGGACAGCTTTTTGGAAAGTTCTCTTCAATCCTTTCTTGGCAGTTTTTTCGGCCTCCTTTGCTGTCTGAAGACACTTCACTTTCTCTGTTTGGAAAGGGCTTTGCTCATTATCTTCTCTGTAAGGGTGGAAGTGGTGAAGTCACTCGGTGTCTCTGCCCCCTTTCCCCGCCCCACGCCGCTATCTGTGTCCCTCGGTGCCGATTCAGCAGCAGCACGGAGCACTCACCGCAGGACATTTTCCTTCTGCAAAATCCTGACCGAGGGGATACTTGAGAAAACTTGTACTGGAGAACAAAATGCGGCAAAGGCACGGAGCAGAGGGGCATTTCTACATTTGCCTCACTCTCTCCAGAGACCATGCCAAAGACAACTGTGGTGTGTGAGAGTAGACAAAGAAAACTCACTCGGGAAAAGAGAAGAATTGTTAGAAAAGACTGTTGCTCATACAGAAGGCTTTTGATTGCTCTTCAAGATGCACGTCTGCCTGCACATGAATAGTGAATAGATGCCTGGCGTGAAACAGAGACATTCTGCAGAGACAAATGCAAAGGTTAGGGGCTCCCCTCTGGGAATTTTAGGTGAGAAAAAGCAGCACAATAATTTTAGGTCCCAGCCCATAGGAGTGGCTACTGAGGAGCTTGGGAACCACATAGCATCTGACCACAACTCATGAGACATATTGTTTTCAGGTCTCTTTCTGAGAAAGATAAATCTAAGAGAAGAAATTCAACATTGAGGGAAAAATTTCAGCAAGCTCTGCTGAAAAACCTCAGCAGCACACCACTGATGTCCCTCAGATCAGCCCTTTGCACATGGGGCTGGTTTGGTTTGGTTTGGTTTAGTTTTTCTATTTGCTATGGGCCACTGAAAAAGTGGCCTGAACTAGTTTATGTCTGTATCTGAATTTAGCCAGTCTTTTGAATCCAGCTCAGATGAAGATCAAGGGAAGAAAACTTTTTTTTTAAATGTTCTTTTACGGGCCACATCCTTCCTATCATTTTCTCAATTTCACACATTCATTAAAAGAAGAAATGTGCTCATGCAGAAAACAAACCAAGCCTTCCAAGTGAGAACATATAGCGATTTCATTCAAAAATGCTTCTTTTAAGGCACAGAGTCTATAAAAACCACACCAAGAGAATACTGTGTTCTGTGGTCATTTGTTAGTAAAGCTGACAGGAAATCAAAACTGAAAGGATTCTTCTGTAACTGCCAACTTGCTGTAATGGAAGCCAGGGGAAATATATTTATCTGTTTACTTGACTAAGAAGAAAGAAACCAAAACATATTTTTCTCCAATAGTAAAGGAGATTAGACTGTTACTAGTCACTTGTGTGCTAGACTTCCCTCCAGGCCTTTCCTAATGTTTTGTCTCGCATTCAAAACAAATAAAATTTGAGCTCTGAGGAAAAGAAAACATTTCACAGATTATAGAAACTAAAAAGATCTTTATATACCTAACATTTCACCTTATAGCCTAAAGGATATTGCCCAACACTACACATTATTGAGAACCATAATTTTGTTGAATTTTTTTGGAAACAGATTTCATGTGGTACAAAACTGCAGCTGCAAAGGAGGACAAGTAATTTATAATATGACTCACTAAGCTTGGTTTTCCCTCCAAAATTAATTTTTATTGCATTGAAATTAATAACATCAAACATAATGGTTCTGATTCTGTCACTTTGCTTAAGACTTGATGATCTTAAAAGTCTTCTCTCAAAATAATTCTGGACTTCTTGTAATGGATGATAAATCAATTGAATCATAAGATGGGGCTACTACCAATCTGA
Organism: Acridotheres tristis; assembly: GCA_037013685.1. Classification (NCBI taxonomy): domain Eukaryota; kingdom Metazoa; phylum Chordata; class Aves; order Passeriformes; family Sturnidae; genus Acridotheres; species Acridotheres tristis. Next base: position 9,831,918 of record CM072885.1, read on the forward strand.
TAATAATGTGATCTTTACAGTTAGATCTCTGTAAAAAACAGTTTCATGATGATGTGAAGAATAAAAATAGTATTAAATATTCCAAGGTCAGGCTCAGCAGTGGATTTTGCCATTGTTACATGGCTCTGATGATGCAGAGCTGCCATAAATGTCTTCAATTAATGTATTTACAGAACTTTTCCACTGCCATGTAGCAGTCAAAACCAGATGGCAAATCTTGTCACAGATATTTCATTTGATTAATTCTTCTGTCTGGGCAGATGCAGTGCAGTCTGTCAAACCATGAAGATAAATAAAAAATTAAGATGTTTTTCCTAGAGACTGCTAGTTGGGTAAAGCTTTGATAGCTGGAAGAGGGCAAGAATCAAATGGACTTTTTTTCTAACCATGGATATTTACCCTAACAGAGTATCTTTGATGTGAATCTTAACATAACTCTTTTTAGAGGAGTTGCATGAGGGAAATCAGTCAGTTTATAGTGTGCAAGATAGTTCCACCAGATAAATAACACATAAGGTTTTGCCCAAGTCTAAAAATCCACAGCAGGAACCATCATATTTGTAGCAAGAGATGAATGTGCACGTTACCACCACATATCTCATCAACAAGTTTTGCTGTGGTTTTGTAGGCTTTTCAAATTCTTTCATAATGTTTAAAGTGCTGAGAAAGAATCTCGTGCATAAACATTATTCCTGGATACTGAAGATACCTATGGAAAATCGGTGAGAACAGGTAGAGTGTAACTTACAATTTATTTAGCACTCTAATGGGAACATGAACAGATTATGCTGTAACAAAGCACTTAGGTCCTTATTTGGGACCATAATTTAACATATGTTTAACTTCAAGCATAAATTTAAGACCCATTGAAAAGTGCCTGCCTTTGAAGATGCAAATAATTCAGTGAATTTATAAAGCATTGTGACTTTGGCTGAATGTGGGCAAGGACTCCAGTTAGGGATGAGACTTGTTTATACAGTCCCTAAGACAGGAACACCATAAACATTAAAAAAGGCTTCCAAAACTGACATTAAAAATGTTAATGGTTCTCTTTAATTCTTCTTCTCTTTTCCAAATAAAACTTAAAATGACATTCAAAGGCTCAACAATGGCAACTATATAGGAGAGAACACATTGAAATTTACTTCTGATTTAACCACAGTTTCTGACTTCAGTGAAAATAGATGTGGTGCCATGGTTTAGTCTTCAGGGTCTTATTAGATGCCTTATTTCATGTCTTTGTGCAGTTGAAAGGTAATGCAGGGAATATTTTAATATGGTTGCATTTTAAAGGCATTCTATCCAATTACTTCCGTATCTGCAGGGAGTACCTATCACTGGCCTGTGCTCTGGAGCTGAATTTAGACTTTATATCTCTTCAGCATCTATATTACTTGTCTAGACATATCTCTTAGGATTCAGAATTACAAATGACAGATTGTATACCAGGCATGACATTTATGAGATTGAATATAGAGATACATTTATAATATGATGATAACTGTATCTGATACGTGCTTCATCTAAGATCAGAATGAAGCCCAAAACATTCACAAGTGGCAGGGTCAACAGCCCTTTGTGATTACATTAGAGAATACAATATATCTGTATATGTGCAAAAGCACCACATCTTGGCTTTCCAAACTTTTTCTTCCATAAATTAAACTCAGGTCTATCTTAGAAGGCATGAAAGAAGATTAAAAAAGACTCAGAAATTATTTTTGAAATAATAAAAATAGCTAAGTCACATGAATTGTTTGATAAAGCCAACAGAAATATGTTCAAGAAGTTATTCTATGTCATTTAATAAAGCCCAATTCCACATTTCTACAAACAAGGCAATTGCTTTGAGATTAACATGGAAGATTTGTGGATTAAAACCAAATGCTAATGACAAGTGAGGATTCACGTGACAGAACTTGAGGATATGTTCTTCTCTAGAGGAAGAATAAGTTCTGAAATAGTTCTTTGCAACCAATATATGCATTGATTTTATTATTAAAATTTCATTCCTTTTAATGATTTAAATAGAATTTATTTTAATGATTAAACGAGAATATATAAAAACTGCATTCAGTTTTTATCTTTGCCTCTGACTATTCAAGATTTACTTTATCTTTCAATGTCTGTTCAGATCCTGAATGCACTTGGGGACCCTTCTATCCCTGCCTGTCCCTGGCACTCCCCTCATCCTGCTCATAGCTCAGGACCCCACTCCAGTCCCAGGAACTGCCAGGTCTTGTTCCAGGGAGGTCGTGGGATTCTGTCTGCATCTGTCCTGGCTCATACCTCAGCCTACCCTCAATGCACAGAGATTCCTGATGCCCAGAGCTGGGGCTGCCCTGTCTGTCCCACTGCCTGCCCTGCCTTGCCCTGGCTGTACTGACACTCCTGACCCCTGGCCCATGGAGCCACCATCCTTTCCAGCACCACGATAACATTTATTCTTAATTTTTAAATAATTATAATACCTTTTTTTTTTCATTTCTTATTACCAAACTGAGAAAAAAATCTTCTGATTCTCCTTTCTGCTATGGTCAAAGATCTGTGTCTGTGAAGAGGAGTCAATCAACCTGAATTGCTGTGTTTGATATGACAGGTCCTCCACATCTTTCCCCCATTCAGTAAGTTTTTCAAAACTTTACTTTTTTTCAACTGAAAATTTTTACCTTCTAAAAGACAGACTTTATTTCAAAATAGAAATTAAAGGCTGCTCATTAGAAAGTGTTGGGAGAAAAGCGTTGCTTGTAGGTAGAAGGTTTCATTTTAGAAATGCTCTCCTTTCACAGTTACCTTTAATCTTAATTCAGGAACAATTTTAACCAAGTCTAATGAAAATACTTTTTCGGTTGGTTTCATGACCTGTAGATAGGGGTTGAGATGTTCCATATAAATTCTCATCAGGATGAGCAAAGACACTGGACACTTGTCAGGGAGTACTTATGTTTGATTATAACCTCAGCAACCTGCCGACTATTTAGATTGAAAAGATGTTGTTTAACAAGCCCTTAAATTCTTACAATACACTTCCACAAGAGTGGAGGCAAAGAAGCTCTTAATTAAGTACACTTCAGTAAGTTCTCAACTCCCACAATAAACTCCTCAAAAGCTGCTGGCTCACAAGCCACAGCACACCAATATTCAAGGGTGCTGGCTAACAAGCCACAACACCCTTCCAACAATGTCCCCACTCCCACAATAAAGTCCAGTAGGGAATAGGGGGTAGAATGTGGTAGCTGCACTTTGCCCAGGCAAAGCAAGGGAAGAAAACAAAGAATATGACCAGTACTTAGATCCTGCATTAGCCACACTGCATGGATGCCACCATAACTGGGGCTGCAAGTACAAAGGAAGAGAAAGAAAAAAAGGCCAGAAAGAAAGAGACCCAGGGAAGAGAGAGAGAAAAAGAGTGAAATGGGCTGATCTGCTGTCTTTAATAGTTAACCTGGCACTTGCCTCTTATGTAAATTAGACTTCTCACACATTTTGTTCCTGCCTTCATAGCCAGGCCCTGTCCAAGGAGTGAGGTGGAGGGAAATGGACACAGCCCCAATCTCCAGGAGGAGCAGGAAGCTGGATCAGAACAGCACTGCCCCACCTCTGCGGGACCCTCTCCTCTGATCATACACTTCCTGTAGCAATACTCAAGGTTTGAGATAAAACATGCTTAGGTCTGGTCCTTTACAGTTGAACATCAATGCTGAGTTCAAGGACACAACTTTACTGCAACTCTATTATGATTAATGCTTCAAAATGCTCTACAAGAGGCTATTGCTTTCTCCAGAGTCTTTACAAGATAGAAAGGTAATTGGCAGATATTTGCCTTGATTTCACTACAGAAGACAAAGGTGATTCCATGTTTACAAGAGTCATAAGTTTTTTGTTATTCCTAGCTACTTAAATCAAAAAATTTTAAATAGAATATGAGCCATTGTGTACAAAACTTTGGTGCATGAAGTAATATATCCAAGCTGAATTGAAAGCGTAAGGGAAACTTTAAAGAGGTAGAATGCAACCAGCATTGAAAGTTGGCAAAGATGTTACACAGTTTAACACAAGCTGTTCCTCTCTAATATCGTAGTGACAGTTTCATATAAATGACATTTCGTGTGTAATAAAATGACAAATACATCATTAAAATTAGAGACAGATTGCTAAATGGATTAGACTGCAAGTATCTTGGTCTTTTTCCTTATTCTTCCACATGCATATTTCATCTTGCTGAAAAACTATATGCCAATGTTGTTCATATTGCCAGACCTTAAAATGAGTTTTTAAATTCATTCAGTTCTACCATGAAACAGCTCTATAAAGAGAGGAAATTCAGCACTGATTTTTCAGTTTCCTTCAACAAACCATTCCCAAGTTCTTGGATGTATGAAGTGTCAGGCATACACAGAGCCTTGTACTGTATCAAGTAATTGCAGAAGAATTAAAGGTTCTCTTTCTTTAACATTATTTTTCAAAAATAAAATCTAGTTTAGTCCTCAGGTTAGAGTATCAAAGGCTGTTGCACAGCTTGGTCTCAAAGTATATAAATAATTAAAACATTTGGGGTCTAGAACAGGAACCAATCAAACCACACTTACACAGACAAATAGTATACAAGATGATAAAAAACCCAAATAAAATAGACTCCTCTCAGAAAGAAACTAAAAGGCTGACAAAATACATTTTTAAAAAATCAGGAATCTGTGTAGAACATCTAAGATAAAGAGAGGTAGGCAGAATTTCATAACAGGTTGTCAGAAACCTATGGAAAAAAAATACCATTTTCTTTTGAGTTTTGGGCTCATCAAGATTATTTACTGGAATATTAATTGTAGAATAACTTTCGAGCAGTTTCCTAGTCTTATTTAAGTCCTTCAGGAGTCTACTGATTTTAGGATCTATTTTTATGTGTCATCTGATTGTAGACTTGAGCTAACTATCAAGGGTGGCTACAGTATCTCTGTAGCCAATGCAAGAGCAAGAAACAATAATAAACAATAATGTTCTGTTAACAGAGGAACTGAAGAAATTTGATTTCCTATGATGTATCACCCTTAAATATCTTGCTCTGTAGCAGCACCAAATCTGCCTCATTGAACAACATGGGGGAGTTATGAGAGTGATCCAGAGCTCTGTGTGTGCTGAAACATAATTTTTTGGAGACTTCTACCATTTTATTAAAGCGAGTTTTGTCAGAGGATTCAAAAGTTGTTAGAGATGGACAGACCAGCAGATAGATGAATGGTGGGGTTGCCCATGAGCCAGCAATGCACCATCACAGCAGCCTCCCATGCTGGAGGGACAAACACATTTCAGTCTTGGAGCATCTGACCTAGGAGGAGAAGCTGAGGGAGCTGGGACTGTGCATATGTGATCCTGTACTCCTATTTCCTTAGGAAACTCATCTAAACATGTATATATGAAACCATCAAAATATCTGTGCAGCTGGTTCTTGTTTATTCATTCTCATTGAACAAGTAGTTTTGCTTACTGGAGGCTGCTCACACATCCTGCAAACCCTACCTCTTGTAGAAAGAGAGAGCATTTGAATGGAAAAAAAGTTGACAGAGAACTCTGGATTTGTTAGATGTGCCATACATTTCTCTCACAGTGATTTGTTAGCCAAACTCTTTTTTTATGATAACACTAAAATATCTTTTACTGGGGAAACTAATGGGCATCTTATCAGACAACTTTCTTAACAGCGTTCCAGTGGAAACCAGCAGGGACTAATTTTAAAATAACTGGACACAAGAGAAAAGAACCAAATTATCTTCTGTTTTGTTGCTTCTTTTGTTGGTTTTTTTCTTAACTTTTTCTCCTGCAAAAAATGTAGAATTTATAAGTTTGAATGGTAATTGCAGCCTGTAGGAGTAATCTTAACTTTAACTTGGCACTCTGATGAATTTGCAAGCTATTAAAAAGGAAGTGGAGATTCCACCAAATTGACCATTAAGAAGTATGTACATCTGATACAAATCAGGGCTATTAGTGGCTTGGTAGTTTCCACTTTTTGTTAATGAACTGTGGAAATGAAAAATTGGTAGACTTGGCCAAGGCATACTGTTTATAATAATCTTCAGGACTGCACTGATCTTGGATCTAGCCGTACAAAAGTGTACAAAACTGTCTTTATGCCAAATCACAAGTGAGAGAAACAGTACTGAAAAATGTTAAAGGGCTTGGAAGGTACTGAACTACTCTGGTGAAGGACTAAGAGCCCTTGGCTTCAGCTAAAGCAAAGACCCACTCAGGATGAGCACCTCACTCTGTGAAATAATCTTCTGATTAAACATGTGCTATTTCCTTCTCTCCTGAAATGAGTGTGTGCACATTAACATCTGTAAATGTCAGACAAGTGATCTGCTGTACTGAGCAGTCTCACTTTAAACCTGTCTAATGCATGTCCTGTCTTAGTAAAGATACAGATGCTTTCTGTGGTCCTATAAAAATGTGCATTTTAATGATAAATGGAACAGTTTATAGTTCCAATTACTCTTTCCTCCTTTGAAGCAGGAAAACTGGCAATTCCTTATCTAGACTTTAGCAGGTTGAGATAAACCTCGATAGCAAAAAGTATCTGGATTGTCAGAGCTTTTAGCTACAGTAAACTGCTTAAACTAAAAGCAGCTGTTAGTCAAAAAGGAACAATACCCATTCATTTGTAAGATGTTCTGTGGCTGGGATACTATTAATGAGTTTTTTTATTCAGACGAGACTATTGTAAAAAGTCTAAGTTACACACTCATAGGACCAAACATGCACATGCAGTGATATAAAACACGTAGAGTTTGAAGAAATCTTGTTTGGCTAACACACAGTAGTCGCTTAGAAGAAACAATCACTGGAGAACACCATGTCCAGAAAAGTATGATTTGGTTCCAACAGTATAACAGTGAGATTTCACGCACAGTTACGAAAATATTATTGTTGCCTCTACAGATCTATTATTCCCGTTTAATGTATGGAATAGTAAAATTATCCTTACTGAGAAATCCTATTCTGTCTGTTTCTTATTTGTTCTAAAGTTTATTGGAATTACATGGGTAGTGCAGTTCTATCATGTCTTCTGAATCACTACCAATGTATTTCATTGTATTAAATAAGACAGTGATTCTGACTCCTTCTGGGTTTGATACTATGTTCCAAGCTTCTAAAAGTTTTCTTAAACTTTTAGGTCTGTGTTTTGATTAATATTGCAAACAGGAAAAGATACTAATTCAACTCGTAGCATATCTTCAGTGTGCTCACTTTTAAAAAAAAACACTGTTGCAGCCTTGGAATTCTGTGTGGACCTGTTCAGTCAAGAATGAAGTCTCCTGTGTTATGAATTATGTCCCCCAGTTCTCCTAAAACGTCTATACTATGCACCTATTTTCCCAAACCAATCTCCTGATAATATGAAAAACCAAATCTACAAGACCAAAGCTATAACTCACAAACAACTACAACTGATAGTGGCAACAATATATATGATTTCCAGGAGGAAAATACTTACACCAGTTAAAAACCTCCCGTCTGTCTGCAAAAGTCTCAGTTCTGTCTGATTTTTCTGTGGTTTCTGTGCTCTTCAGACTAACTTCTGTACTCAACTCTCAATCAACTCTGCTGAGATTACAGCATATTTTCACTTGAAAACCAATTTGGACAGTCATGAAACTCATCCCTTGTTCAGGATGTGCTTCCAACAGCCTACACCAATTCTTGACTTTGCAACAATGATAGGGTAATGGCAGGACTGTTTCTGGACTTTATGTATTAGTTCACTATTGGCTATGAGACAGGGGTGAACATCTAGTGGGAAAGATTAGGCTGGCAGAGGAGAGGGTTTGGGTTATTGTAGGTTGTTATTACAGTTTATCCCCACACATCTGCCAGTGGGTCATCATAACTACCCAGAAGCACAATTTTCCTTCTGGTTCTTTTTTATGGAGACACCAATACCCAGATGAAGTTTAAATCACTGCATTACACTCTGAAATTGAAGCCTAAATAAATAATTTCTTCTAACAGAGAGAGGGGAATTGGCAGGCCATGAAAATCTGAGGATTAGCCTTACCCTTTTGTTCATATTTTTGCATGAATTCAGACTTAGTTGATTTCCAGACAGATTTTCCCATTTTCATATGCATATGCTTATTCTTGACATGACATGGCTTCTGCCAGGACTTGGCAGGTTGATCCTCAATTGTGAAGTTCTCTTCCAGACAAGAACCTTGAGCCACTCCTGTGAACCAAAGACCCAAGTTCCTTCTGTCAGGATTTTTGTGTAATACTATAAAATACTGGGGGTCTAAACTATTCAGTTTAGGCCCTGGTACATTTCCACTTTGAAATATCTGGTCTCAGAAAAGTGAAGAAAGATTATTTGAATTTCACTAAGATAACTGCATGCATTTCTTTATTAGTTTTGAAGAGAAAAAAACACTTCTGAGATCTGCAGATGGAATTTCAGGCTACTGAAATAAACTCTCTGCTGTGTGACCTATAACTTCGGTACCACCAAAGAATAATACAGTCTAGGGTACATGCTGATCTTTTTTCTAATGAGAATAAAGTAAAATAACAGGAAATGTTCATCTTCTCCATTCACTTGGGATGTATTCTATTGCTTTCCTCTGAACAGAAATGGAAATCTCCCAACCTGCAAAATGAGAAAGGTTTCATATGTGCAGGACTCCAGGATCTGCTCAGGATATAACCCAATAGCCCAATATTGTTTTTCCTCCCTGAGACCATAGTCTGCTGACCTGAGTCACTGTGTAAAGGGTAGAAAAAGATAGTAAAATCAGATAGACTTTTAACATAATTATGGATTATATGTGGATTAATAATTATGGATTATATTATGGATTATGTGTTATAAAACTTTATTTTCAGTGTTTATATTAATATAATGCTAGATATTTTGATCCTTACAGAGCCAATCAGGTTTGATGAGAACATTAACTTGGCTTGGAGCCAGGAAATAGGTGTAAACATCAGACCTCATTAGATTTTCCTGAATTGTAGTGAAATTGAGGTTTATTTCATGTCATGTATAATTAGACTGTTATTGTAATTATTCCCATTTTTTTCACATCAAGACTTTTGCATTGCACCCTTTTAAGACGAGAACTGAAATTTTCTATGCCCAAAGGCAGATCAAAACAAAATTTGTCATGTCATATCCATCTAGAGGACAATCAACATTTGTATCTGTCCTCCAATAATAGCCAACTCCTGATGCCTCTAAGAATGGCAGAATTTCAGCAGAACTGAGAATACCTGTAGATTACATGTGTGTACGAGAAAGGAAGAATGCATTTTTTAAAGCGTCATTTAAATCCACAATAATTAATTTACTTTTAAACGACTTTGTAGACTGAGTCCATCTTGAATTGTCTTATGAAAAATGATTCTGCAGAACTGACTGACTGGATTGAATGATTTGGGCGTAGATTATTTCATCACAGTTGAAAGCTTTTTCCATCTGCTGTCCTTGCATTCACAGCCTGTTTCTAGAAGCATTTTTGACAGATTTAAGCTGACTGGGTTTATGTATTTAGTTCATTTGTACACAGCAGGGTACAGCATCTACAGGCAGCTTCAGAACTCTGAGGACAGTGGATCAAAGAGTAATAAAAATATTTTGTTTTCTGTATAAACCAGATAAGCTGAGGGAAAGCATATATGTTGGAAAAGAGGATGTAATTTTTTTCATTTGTGCTGCTTTTTAGTAGAAACTATTTATTTGCAGTTCATCTTGTACTCTTTAGGGAATTATAGATCAAAATCATCTTCTTCTCAGGTTTAGACTATTGTGATCTCTCTGCACCAACCTTTTAACCTTAGTTTCTCAAGACCCTCTCCTCCTTCAGTCGTTCAAAACATGTAGCCCTGCAATTGTTGGCGAAACATTTTATCTTTTGGACTTATCAGATATTTTATTTCCCATTTTCTGTGTCTGAAATATCTTGAAGAAGTTTTTTTTCAACAGCTATGCTTTTATTTTAAAATAATTTTCAATTGGAGTAGGTGTTTTCTTTAAAAATTATCATATACCAACACTGCATTTTTATCTTGTTGTATAGTCAATTCACTTTATACACTTTATGCAACTTTCCTGTAAATTTTAAAATAGCATATTACATGATTACCTCCTCTCAATTAATAATGAGCATGTCATGTAACTCTCTTTGAACCTGTACTATTTACTAATTTTTACTTAGTTTAGTAACAAAACTGATTGTATGATAAATATTCAGTATGCCTTGCTCAGACATATTTTTCTGTTTGGGGACAGGGTCCTGGTCTTCTCATAATAATATATTAAGATTATTCATAAAATCCTGTAGAATTTCAGACTAAGAAGAACACAGAATTTTTGAGAAGGGGTTAAAAGCAAAAACCCCAAGTATAAAGGTAGCAATGCTTGACTAGATTGATATAGTTACTTCTTATTGCCATTTGCTATGATAATGTGATACTATTGTGGCCATTCACTATAATAATGTGTTGCCAATTGTCATCAGAGAAACTGATCAGCAGTCTTGAGGTTTTACAAGCTGCATACCAGGAAGTACAGTTTCTAAGATTAACCTATGCAATGAGAAGCTGAGATCACCTTTTAGTTCTTAAAGTCTTAAAGAGCTTTGAAATTCATGAGCAAAGTCAGGTTTGGCTTCATGGTCTGTTAATAAAATTGTTCTGTTGAAGCATCCTATCAGAATACCAGAAATGGTTTCTTTGGCTGGAAGATACGTTCTCTGAATTAATATTCTTCTGAAACCAGAGCAGTGGATTGAAAATTACAAAAGATGAGATTCCAAAGCTATTTTTGCACTGCTCTGATTCAGAGAACGCAGCTCTGTGGAAATTTAGGCACCACGAACCAACTTCAGTGGTTCAGGGGAAGGTTTTCTGGTACAGAAGTAATAGTGGGTGCAACTGCAGTTAAACATTGTTTCATGCTTGATATTGTCATTTGAAAATGTACAAAAGCAGGGCTGGATCAAAAGTGAGTGTGCTACAAGCAGAAAGAGAAATGCACATATCACCTAGTGGTGAATTGTGGTGCAGACTGTAGTGATCAGCCAAAACATCCTCTCTTTTTGGTAGGACACCTGTTAACATCCTGATGGCACAGTGGGGCCACGTGGGCTCTCATGAATATTATCTCCTCTGTTGTGATGGCTCTGTCCACCAATGCTACAGAGAAAAACTCTTTCCTCCCGCTTTACTATGTCCTGCAATTTTCTTAACTTTCTCTTCTTGCATTTTGATAGAGGCACAATCTGCCTCCAGATTACCTCTTGCTCATGGAAACTTCATTGCCACTGCATCTCACAGCCTTCACCAGTTTGGATAGCCAAACAGCACCATGAGGCAGAGAAATTTGGGTAATAGATCAGAAAATAAAAGTACAGGTCATAATTAACCACAAATTAATATCTGAAGGAGTGTGAAACATCAGGCTAAGAGGAATCATGGAAGCTCCAAATTCAAGGGAGAATACATGACTTCAGATGGTGTTATACTGTGAATATGAGGAGAGCATATGAACCAATAGGTTTTGTTCTGATGATTCATGATGATTTCATTCCATAACAAGGTTTGAGGACAATAATGGCAGTAGTCTTTCATTATAACTCTGTTGATAACATTTTAAAAAGCGCCAAAACCATTGTCCTTTTCATGATACTTTTGTCTAGCTCTTTTGTCTTCTATTAAGTATAGTTAAAAGGACAACTGTATTGGATTGGATGGCCAACATATCTTCAGAAATTAGAAATAAAGTCATTCAAACCAGAATTGGAAAGTCATCCCAGCAGTTTGTCTCTTGTTCTGTAGAATAGCAGTAGATTACTGCTCTATCCCAGTGCTCCTCCCTGAGTTCCAGAACATGACACGAACTTTCTTTGGAGAAGGTCCACCATGTCTCCAAGAGAAAAATAAATGACCTGCTGAGCCACTGGTCATTAATTCTAGATGCCAAAGACAAGAGCTGATTTGGAAGGAAAATTCTGATTCCACCATCTTTATTTTAAATCCATTCTGTTGTGAGTTTTTGGGTGGGTTTCTTTTTTTTGGTTGTTGTTTGTTTCTTTTTGTTGTTGTTGTTGTTGTTTTTTGTGGAATGCCTTATAGTGTAGACTTAAGAAAGAAATTGCAGGCAAAGAAACTTCTCTATATTTTCATTTCTCCTTTTTCTTTTTTCTTTTTTGACACTAAGTCTTTTCACAGAGCTGCTACAAAGGGAAGCAACATTTCATTCAGTGGCAACCGTAGTAAAAAGCACATCTGCCCCAAAACATGTACTTTCTATTCACAAATCTGTCCATTTTTTTCAGTCAGTACTAATGTGACACTGTCAGTTCCATTCCAGTAGCTTGCTTTTGCTATGCAAATTATGATTAGACTTTCATTGCATTTAAAACATATTTTCACACATGTCTCTACAGACTTCAGGGCAAAACACTCTCACCTACTTCTTGGCTTACTTATTTCATTTTGTGAAAATTAAGCTAGCTCAAGTAAAAATTGGAAGACAGGAGAAAATCTGTCTCTCTTTTTGCCCTTTCTCCAAAGAGGTTACTACTTAGCACATTACTAGTTCTTAGTCATAGTAATTGTGAAGGAAGTCAGTTCAAGCTGTACCATGTGACAGTGAAATAAATTGCTGAATGTTCCATCATCCAAACGATCAAATAGCAAAATATTTGTGTTGAAAAAGGGCAGCACTTTGTCCCTGCACTTACATGAAAATTTGTGTGTATTCTGAAACTGATGGTCAACAGATGTCAGAGGCTGGAAAACTCCCATTTTGTGAGTCCAAAAGGAGCAAACTATGAGATAGCGACCAGGTTAATATATTATATTTTACTCAAACTGGGCACTCATCTTAGAGCAGAATTCTAAATATTTCAGATGGAAAACTCAAAAACTGAGAGAGTTTTAGGGATTTTGGAAAATGTTAAGACTAGACCCATACATTTGAGCTGGTTAAAACTGAGTGAAATGAACTCAAACCACTAACAATTTTAAGTGGGAGTTGAACTTACATGCTAGTCTGTTCTGTGAGTCAGGCCAAAGTGCCTGTTATGACTAAGGAAGTTATTTGAGACTTTCTAGGGGCTAGATCACTGGAGACTTACTCGAACGACTGAGTCCTCACATTCTCATCTAGCTGATGTCAAAGACACTCCTGAGAAAGGTCAAAAACTTGACTGACTTTTCAGTTTATCAGTTCCACACCACTTTCAAATTATGATTGTAGAACAAGAGGAGGATTCCTCATTACTTAAACTGACTGTCTTGGATTAAAGCTTAGCTGTGGAAGGGAGGTCCATCATCAGCTAATTTGTTTGTCTGCCTGGCAGGCTATTATTTTGCTGTGGAAAAACCTTAAGCCCACAGTATAATGGCATTACTGTCTGGTATTCGTAATTCTAGCCACACAGTCCTCTTTCTTTAAAATTCATCTGCTCATTATTTGCTGAAGCCAACTTTATTTTTTCTGCAAGATGCAACAATAAGTAAACAACATATGTTGTTGATTCAAAGAATTAACAAAAGAGTGGTTTTTTTCCTGCTTGAAAATCCTGTCTGTTAAGTGTGTGTAATATACTTGCTGCTTTTGCTAATTTCTCCTGCTTCTAGATGTTTGCATTCAGAAGCTGAAAAGGACTTAGATGTTAATTGCACATGTGCTTTGAGTCATGAATTTATCTTTCTAAATATAACTTATATACACTTAGACAAATTCTTCTCTCTTTTTTTCTTTTTTTTTTAATTCTATCAGTCATTGTACAAATGAGTACAAACATTTGTCTTGATCTTTAGGAAACTATTGTGCATGGCTGGGTGAGTTGAAGTTCCTATTTTTCTGCAGTGGAGTATGATTTCATCTCTGGATTAGTGACACTATGTTTAGTGTACATGACTTACATGTGCTCTAATAGCAGACAGCATCTAAAGTCTGCTCTTCCAGACATTATTTTCAGTTGTGCAGAACTAGAACTGTTACTCAAATGTCATCACTTTTACCTGCAAGAAGGAGTCCAGAGATATAAATCAAACAAACTTCCGTGCTATTCCCAAACCCATATTGAAAATCCTACTATGAAAATCAATGAAGAACTTTTAGCTGAAAGATGTTGGTGGATTTGAAGGCCCTTTTCAGTCAGTGATAATAAAGGTGTAACTTTATTGTAAGTTCAGAGTGTAAGTCCTTTCCAGTAATCTTACCCACCCACCCAGTTTACAGGAAAGCCTCTGACATATTTTTTGCTAATATCCTTTGTCTCAATTGCTCTTTGGCTTTGAAGACCATTTATGCCAGTGAAGTGCTTGTATATGTGTTTGTCTAAATCTCAGTCACAGATGGATTTACATAAGAAATTAAGATTAAATACTAGCAAATATAATTTGTAACATAGTCGTCTAGACAGGAGATGGAGCCATGTGAGACTTAGTTGGCCAATCAAAAAGCATGATGTATAATGAGTCACTGGAATATTCATACTGAGGAGCTGGCAAAGGATCCAAGTCTGAGAAGTCACCTAATCAAAAAGAGCAAAGAATTAAAAATTGAAGAACATAAAAATATCTCATTTTGTAAAATTAACCCATGCTCTGGCTTTTCACAATCACTTTTCTAAAATCTATTAGTTATTTGAATGTAAAACTTCTTTTCCCAGTGCTAACTGCTGTGCTAATGATGGGTAAAATATTGACATGGTTTTATAGAGTGTGTTTTTGTCTTCTGCCAGCACTAGAAATACTTCTATTGTAAAATATCTCTTTCCAGATACAGCTGAGAACCATGTTTATACAAGATATACTGCATGAATTCAAACCAGTATAAGACAACATATAACACTATATGCAGTTTTCTGTATCTATGTAAATTAGGTAATGGTAAGAGGAGGTGATATATGTTTAGCATTTATTCTTCACAGTATTGATGGAGACACATATTCATATCCAGTACTCCTAAACTATGACAATAAATTTTTAATGTTCTTAAAGTAGAAAAAAAATCATAATTTGTCTTTATGCAGCTCTTTATTTATTCTTTATCAGGCATTAAAACACATTCTACATAAGATATATGAAATAAAGCCAAAGATCTATATCAGCCATGAGTGAAAGGTTTCACTAAAAATAACAGTTAAAAAAAACCCAGTAAAATTTACAGTACAAAACAAAATAATGAAATAGTAAATATAATAGCAAATTTATTTTTCACTTATTCTATGATTTTTATTGATATTCACTTGTAGGAACATTTTAAAATGCAATTACAGTTTAGATTTGTTTTAAGATAACTATAAGGATGCAATTTTCAAAAGCATATATAAAGCCTACATGTTAATTACAAATGTTGTATATATGTCTGAATGTTAAATCTAATGGTGGAGAACATTATCTCATATGTTCAATTAATCACCTATTTCAAATTTTCACTATATATTCACATATGATGTACATGCTAGCTATTATTAATTTAAATAAAGTAGAAATTAATTTTAATATATATTCTCTGTGGACACTGCATTTAAGCTATACCTACTCGCAGAGTTCTGTCAGTTGTTTGTGCAATAGTGGAGTCTGCATTTCATTGTCTCCATCTACTCAATTATTTCTAATCTTTTCTGACATCTTGTCCATGAAGACCTGTCTGAAATCAGGCATCTGCTTCTGATTAGAATCAGTTGTGATTTACACATATCAACTTCTAATCTTGCTTTAGTCACTGGACCTTCGTGTGGTCACTAGTCTCTACTGGCTGAATGATTTCTAATTTGATTATCCTGCATTAGTCACCATCTAGCAGATGTAGACATGAAAAATTTCCCAGTAGGTTTATAAAGTCATTTATGACAGGAAGCAATTTTTCAGTGCATTCATCACTTCTGTCTCCATCACGCCATTTCTTTCAACAATGAGTTTTTGAAATATAATACCAAAAAAAGGTGAAACCATACAGCTCCATCTACAATTTTAATGATTATGCTTCCAACTTTTCATATAGTCGAAGCTCAGCTAGGTTGTTCATTGAAAAGTTTGCCTTTTCTAAATAATTCATGCTAACTTCTGCATACTTCTGGTTTTACTTATAATTACCAGTATCATTATATCTGTGAATATATTAAAGTTTAGCAGTTATTCTCAAAGTCATTAATTATTTACTCTTAGAGCTAGGAGATTGCTTGCCAGCCATACTGTGCTAACCACATTGTATTAGCACTATAGTAGCTGCTAGACTCTTTACATCTCCTTTTTATTAGTGAGCTAAAAATAAATAATAGACTAATGAATAACAAAATTCAGATTATTTTAATTAGTAAATTCATGTCCTCACTGAGACAGACAACTTCCTGTAAGGGAACGCCTTTGTTAGAGCAGCTGAGATAGTTTGAATAAACAAGATATTCAGCACAGAAGGCTTTCTTCAGGTATGAAATGGTGCAGTTCTCAAAGTCAGACAGAGGTTGCTTCAAGGTTTAGTAAACCTGTTATGGATTGGATTATGGATTAGATTTATGGGGAGACAGTGTAGTTTGGAACTGTGAAACAAAGAGGAGGGAGAAGATATTTGCATAACTACTAAGTTAACTAAATTATGTGGGAGAAATAAAAGAGAGGCAGGTGACTTGCTGTCCGTGGGACATGGAAAAGAAATAAACATTACAGTAGGATATTAATGTTAAATATTCAGTTTTCAAACACTTATGAAAGGCAAACCCAAATATAACATAAAATTTGACAAATACAGGAAATCATGGAATGCAATGAAAGCTGAAAGATGTGGAAGAAAAGAAATTCTTTATGTTCATTATTCAGCAGGTTTTAGTCAGCATATTATTTAAAGATTTCTGGAACATTATTTCCCTTAAACTACAAGTAATTTTTGAATTTTTACATTCTAATATGGGCTATACCCAGAGATTAAAAGAATAAAAAATATAGGGTTTTTTTGGTTTGTTTGTGAGTCAGCTTAAATGGTTATTTGAGGGAGCAGTAACGATCAAGAGGAAAATCACTTTGGGCAGAGAAGCCATCACATGGTCTACTCAAGATTCATAAAGATCTACAATTTATTATGAATCCGATCTCTTTGAGGGAATAAATGCCTTATAATAATAATCTGTGTTTTATTATTGCTCATGATTTTAACATCTTGATTTCCAATTTTATGTTTAAATCTACTCTGGCCCTTATATTCCTCAGGTCATGATCCAAAAAAGGTTAGTGATTGCATGTGTGTGCTTTTAAAATGCAATAAGCACAATATTTAAAAAATTAGGTAAACATTTAAGTTTAAACCAAAGATAACGAGATATAGGTGCTAGCAAGAGTATGTTTGTGGTAAAAACACTACAAAATAGTAAAACTGTTTGGATCTCTTAATGAAATTAAGAGATTAACCTCTTAATGAAATGGATCTCTTAATCAAATATATAAAGTCGATATCATAACAGAAATGGTCTCTTTTCACCATTATCAAACTATTCACAGGCATAGCCTTGTAGTTAGGACAGTGAGTATTGAAGAACTACTGTATATCCATTAAATATGCAATAGTAATTTTGCCTTATCAGACATTTGCTCAAACTCAGTTTTACCCAAAATTATTTTAGTTTTTTAGTATTACAATGAAATATAACTATGTATGGAAAGTTTTTTTTTCTTGTTTGTTATCTTTTTCTAAAGAAGAAAACAAATAGAACTGCTGCTACTTCTGTTACTGTATTGTGCTTAACTGGAATAGAAATACTACATATGGAATAAAGTCTCTTCAGCATCCTATTCCTATTTCTCTGCAATGAAGTGTACAGGTAATGATGGCCCCATTCATGGAAGAAGTCCCTTTAATATGTTTGACCATTTCAGCTGAGAAAGAACATTTGATGACCTAGCAAGTCCTGCATAATTTACTCATGACTAGGGCTTGAACTCAATGAAATGAATATTTTAGAAAAATATTAATCTTGACTTTTCATCCAAGAGGGACAAGATGCACAATAGAGCCAGGACATTTCAAATATAGGGGCTGAAACCCTGTCAGCCATTTAAAACTCTTTTTTCTCACATCAGGAAAGTTAGTTCACCTGTTTTTTCTGGAATACTTTATTCCTCCGTGTATATCTAAGGAATTATACCAAAACAGTCTGACCTGAAAGCAATCATTGTGTAGGTTTAGTTGAATGTCTGAGTCAAGACAAATCAGGTTTTATGAAATTGAGAATGGAGCATGATTAAGGGGGAGTGAGAGAAAGATGGGAGAGGTAGAAATAGTTAGAGCATTCACACTCTCAACTTTCTTTCTGTTAGACATAAAATTTTTCCTGGAAAAAATTTGTTAAATCATGCCTTTTGGAAAATCTTTACCTTTTGTTGAAACAATGAAGTATTAGGGGAAAAAATCTATCAAAAAATTCCTAAGCACTTCAGTCTTGCTTTTTGTGGAGATCGAGTTAATTTGAGGCGGCTAAACTGAAAACTAAGCATGAAATTTCTCTCCACATTTTGCCTAATTAAAGAATTGAGAAACCTAATCACTTGTAACTGGCTTTTTTTTTCTAGTACTTTTTCTTTTCTATTCCAAATTTTTCCTTTACTCCTCAAACTTATTTTTCACTACTTTTTTATTGGATAAATAGGTGTCCTCAGAAATCTGTTATCTATGGCAAAGAAAATACATTATATTTTCCTGGATCTTGTAGTAAGCTTTCAGTTCTTCAGGTTTTTTATATCCAGGGACAGGGAATACCGTAAGCAGCATGAGGTCCAGCATTCACTGGGAATGTTTGGCCTCGAATTCCGCAACTTATTTTGATAAAAGATCATTAAGCATTGCCTAAGGCAAGGAGTTGTGTGCATCTCTTCCATTTAGGGCTGCACTGGTAAAAGCATGGGATGGCCTGATCTTGGAGGGCTTTTCTGCTCATTCTCATAGTCAGTGCTAGCTCATATTTCTGTTTGTTTCTCTATGGGCCACTTTGAGTACAGCAGATATGCATTTACTCCATGATCTACAGCTCAGGCATATTTCCTTAGTTGGGAGCAGGCTGAACCTGAGCTGAAAGCTGACATGTGGTTTATTTTAATGGGAAATTTCTTCTGTTTCATCATGGTATTTGTCATCTCGAAGTAACTGCAAGTTGTAGTCATATATATCTTCTCCCATGAGTGGGATTTCCCATATGATGGGAAAAAAATAGCAGAGTGTCATGAAATTTGAGTACTGAAAGGGAACACCTTTTCTCAATCTCCAACTGTTTGAAACACAAAGTAATAGCATCTCAGCAACAAGACAGGCAGGCTATTATCAAAGCATTTTTTTTTTCACTTTCTCATAGTGGAGGCAGAATATCTATCACAGAATCTCCCCCACCAAAAAAAAAAAAAAAAAAGAAAAAGAAAAAAGTATGTGCTAACATTTTAACATTTTCAAACACAGGTAATTTGAATCTGTTTAGAAGCACCTGAGGAATCTTCCCGTCTTTGAGCTTCAGTTTTTATCTAATCTTATTATACAGAGACTGTGATATACAAGGAATTTTTCTGTAGATAAATGGTTTTTTTTACCAGAGTTTGAAATTAGAACCTTTAAGTAATTGAAAGTATTACCTAGTTTATAGGTCACAGACTTTGGGACAGGGCTTCAGTTGCCTAAAAGAGACTTTTGTAGGCCCAGGAACCTAGACATCTGTAAATTGGGAATACTCAGTGTAAGAGTGACTTAATAACTTGGTGAGTTGTTTTGGGTGAAGCAATGAAGCGAGTACAAATCACATTCTACAAAAGTTGATATGTCTCTTGTGTTCTTTGACAGCAATACCATGGCATAAGCATAGGTGTCTTAATGAAGAAAATTTTCTAAAGGCTGATCATCAGTTCTCTCATGAATTGGAGTTGAAATTAGAAGAGTCCTCCTGAAAATGCTACCAATAAGCTAAAGGATGTTAAGATGCATGTGAAATCTCTTTTTCATTAAAAAATCCATACATGGAGAAAGTGATATGCTTTTCTAAACTCTTGTCCAAGAGGAGGTCAGCCTGGACCAAAAAGGAAAATTTGGGCTAATCATATACCAAACTGATCAGATGGCTGGCTCTTCTCTACAAAATACAAATAACAAAAGAAAACAAAACAAGCAAACAAACAAACAAAACAAAACAAAAAAATCCCCACCCCCCCAAAACCCCTGAAAACCCAACAAAACTAAAACAAACAAACAAACAAAAAAAAAACTCCAACCCCCCCCCCCGAAAAAAAGAAAAATAAACCAACCTTTATTGTGTTTTCAACGTGAAGTTCCTTATAAACTGTGATTTTTTTTCATCCAATCAATGGCATTTCTCTGGAGTCCAGTGACAAGGAAATGCTTCAGTAAATAAATAATTTTCAGCGTTTTATTTTTAATATTGAAACAGAGGATGCAGGAAAAAATGAGTTAAATATAACATTAAAGACTGCAATTTTCCTGCGTGGAAATATGTTACATCATTAAAAAGTGCTACATCTTGAAATGGTTGAAAAGTTGAATTTTCAGCAATAAAAAATATTTTGGCTTCTGTTATAACTAAGTGTCCATAGTTTCTTCTGTGTTTCTAAATACATTCTCATCTTTCTTCTTACCCTTTTTTTTTTCATTTTGCCCCTCTTTCTTTTTTTTAGTTTTTCCTTTTTCTTTCCTTTTCTTTTTTTTTTTAATTTTAATATAGCCAAGAGAATTTTAAACTACTCTGCCATCCAGATCTTTCTATCTGTTATGATGAAACTAAGATGCTTAACTTAAAAACTTAGGTGATCAAGGGAATTGGACATAACTTTCCAGAGGAAGAAATTTGTTTATTGTTGGAATGATTTGTAATAAATTGAATGTTGTTTTGTCTTCCTGGGTATATCCAAGCATTAAAGATGAATGAAGGCACGCATGTGCAAAACATGGGCCCAAATAAATTGTCAGGTGGAAAGTCACTAAAGACAGAAGACAGGGGTAATATACCTCAGGAATTTTGCTCAGTGTGAGGGAATTCACTAGAAACTGCGACGAGAGTTAAGAATATAAAACCATCTGGTTTCAGTCAGATTTAAAACTCATGTGTGCCAACATCATGTTGTTGATAGTGGTCAGCGAATGCTTTGGTGAGCAGCTGTGCAGCTTCCAGCCAGCCATCTCTTCTTGGGGCTTTCTCAAACTGAAGATTACACCACATCATCTGGTTTATTAGCTTTTGATGGATCTTCCAGTGTTTAATTTTTCAAATGTGTTTTTGAATCCATTTACACTTTTGGCATGGGAAATTATCTGTGGCAGTGAGTTCCACAATATAATGAGGTGTTGTGTGAAAAAGTACTCCAGTTGCTTCCTTCAAACCTACTGCCTGATAATTCTACCTAGTTCTTTCTCATCCTTGTGCTGTAAAATACAGAGAATGATTATTCCCCATTGACCTTCTTTGCCTATTCGTGATTTTACGTCAATATGTCAAATAACACTGGATCCCTTCTTTTCCTGAGAAGAGTTCTAGACTATTTAAAAACTTCTCAGGTGGAAAGTGTTCCTCTCCTCTCATCATCCTTGTCACAGATCTCCATGTCTTCACAAGTTTTACTGTATTTATTTGAAGAGGATAGTGGTGAGGAGCTCTTTCAGCAGAATAGCAGGTGTGTTTGAGTTTTACAGGCGTACAAGTTTTCCTATTATGTCTTTAATAGAATTTTATTTTCCTCTGATTGTTGATGATCACTGCACTGGTGATTCTAGAGTAATAACAATGATCCAAAGATCCCTTTCCTCATTGAAAGCAGTTTACTTAATGCCCATAAGAGGAGTAACTAAACTTTAACTACTTTATATTTATCAACACTTAATTTTCATTTGACTTTTTGCCCATCCAATATCTCCTAGCATATTCAACTCTCCAAAGTAATTTTCTGGCTTTAATGTCTTGAAAAGGTGTATATCAACAGTTTTTGCTTTTCTTTTCATCCCAAGCCATTTCTATTTAGCCATATGCATTGAAGTGCAGATCTTCATGGATTAAAAACAGTAATATTTCAGATTGTTCACATTATTTGTTTCCCAGATTTTAACTGACACTTAGTCTTTGAGAAAACCTTTCCTGTTAGAGTAAGGACTTTGATTAGGTATTTTGAAAGTTCTTTGAAAATCCACTTGCATTATTTGAAGGGCCTTCTCTTTTTTATTTCTCACAGCCCACAGTGAATCATCATTTCCCCCAGTTAAACTCATACTGAATATTCTCCATTAAATTGTATTCATTCATGTAGTTCATTATACAATTCAGCTACTTGGTCCAAGAACAAAAAGACTTTTTAATGTGTATTTTCCTGGATATCTCCTGTCAGATTCTTTGAAAACTTACAATTTCATTCAGGATTTTCAGTCTTCCAGCATTCAAGATGACTCAAGAAATTCTGACCATCTCAAATATAATCGGATTTTGAGTTTTCAAGGGAAAACTATTTTGCTTCCTTAGTGTTATCAATGATTAAAAAAAATAACAAAAAACATCAGAACTCTAAAACTATTCTAAGCAAACTTCAGTTTGAGTTATTTCCTTGGATTTGTCTGCCATAAGGAAAGACTCAGCATCGGACCCTACCTGCATTACTCTATAGTGAACACCAACGCAAATAATTCACTTAGCATTTCTGCTAAGACAGCATCTTGTTGGACAAATTCTCTTTTTTTTATCTTTTATATCAACTATCAACCCTGAAGACAAACTGGCATGCTTTCTGCTTTTGGTATGTTTAAAAAAGTTGTATTCACAGTTATGATTCCTCCTACAATTATTTAAGGAAATGATTTTTGGCCTATCTTATTCTAAGCTTGCCAGACTTCATGCTTAATTCCACTGCTCTTGCTTGAAAGAATTTTCTATTTCTTGAAGAAAGCCCTTCTGGTTCTAATACCCTGTGTTTTTCTTTGATGATGACTTTCTGGGGATCTGCTAGGGTCTCTGGGTAGGTGGTACAAGTTTACTCTTTGTTACAGTCTTTTAAAACAATTTCCTTGCCACCTGTGAGCAGTTTGTAGAATGTGCGGGAGGCAGACATCTGTTAATAACATATTTGAGGAAAAAAAAGATTTTGTGTTACAGATGCTCATGTGTTTGACGGTATTTGAGATTAGGATTCACAGACCGAAAAGCTCTTTAAGTTATGCCTTTCAAAATGAATTAAGACAAACACTCATGGTTGGGTTCTATGATCTCCAGGCTGTTTTCCAATCTAAATAATTCTATTATTCTGTGATTAAATAGTCATTATCAAAACAATATTTGTTGTATTCTTTCATATCATATGAAAAGTTGGTTTGGTGTTTTTTCTACTACTACAAGGGTTAGCATTCTATTTTTTATATAAATCTTCAATAATTTATTGAGTGTGAAGAAAGGAATATCATTTTCCATTCTGAACATCAGCAAAGGTTCACAGATTTTACTTTCTTCTCTGGGGTTGTTTGTGCTCATTATACAGGGAGGAATCATGTAAAACACAGAAATAATACTGGGAATAGAGAAGTTTCTTTGCTCAAACACTAGATAGAGGCTACTCAAAAGCTCCATAAGGAGGAGCAGGCAAGAGTTTGGCAGCTGAGGCCTTCTTCTTGAAAGAGGAAATGTCTAGTAGAGGTCTCTTTTAAGAAGCTTTAAAAGCAAGTTTCTTGCCTCTGAATATATGCTCTGGCACACGGATAGACATAAAGAAAAGAACATAACTCTTCTCTGACAGATGTCCTTCTGAATGAATGCCCATGGCATTTGTGAAGTCAGGCATTTGAGAAATCAGCATTTCTAGGAAGAGTTACGTATTTTCTGAGCCCAAGAAATGGCACTTTCAGGATACAAGCTTTTACAACTTTTATGAAAAATGTTTGACATAATGTCTTTTATATCAGTTGGCACTTAAAAGTGTGAATCAAGAACATGTAATGAATTCTTGACTCGTAGGATGCGGGACAGTTCTTTTTGTTAGGATATTTCCAGTGTAATGAAGAACATAACCTGGCTCATCTTACTTCTGTTAAATAAAATAAAACATGCTTTTACCATAAAGATGACTGCTACAAACCACTTTTCTCCTGCTGTGACTTCAGACTAACTGTTCTTCATATATTACTCATTTTCCTTAAATATCTTTTTCAGGAGAAACCTAAAAAGGTCAAATCCTGGTTTATGCAAAGCTGCTTTTGACTCAGTGGTATTGTTGAATTAGAAAAGTGAACAGTATTTAGACACATGGTAGACAGGAAATATATTTCTTCTTTGTCAAGAAATGACATAAGTTTTCTCATAATAATCCTTTCCATTTTATTAGGGGAAAAACATTAACCATAAGAAACACAGTTGAGGGGGAGTTGCTTTGTAATTAAAACATGATGATTTCACCTACTTAACTGTCATGATCCAAAAACATAAGCATGTGTCAATTACTATTTTGCATGACACATCATCATTTCAGTACAAATTGGATTCAAAAGTCTGAAACAGTAAAATCCTGAAACTAGTATGGATAATGGAATGGAAAAATATTAATTTTAACAGAGTCTTGTTCCCTATGTGGGCCTATGCCTTCAGGAAGAACAATGAGTTATAAAAATTTCAGTTACGTTTATGATTTAGCCTTCTCAAGATATTTTCCATTCTACTTTGCAACTAGGAACCTAGATCTTCCTGTTTTAAAAAAACAAGTGTTAAAAAGACAATTAACACCAAAAAATGTATCTAATACAATGTTTAGAGTTTCTGATTCTGGTGTTCAATGAGTCAATTTTTTTTCTCTTTGGTGTGCTTGTATTTCAGGTAAGACTTAGGGGCTGGTTCATCTTAGCACTGCAGTGCCAAAAACTTGGGTGACCCTCCCATAAGTGTGGGGGTCAGATCTCTGCTCTGCATCCTCGTACTCAGATGGAGATTGGCTCTGAAAACGGGCTCAGCAGCACTACAGCAGCTGACAGGAGATGTCAAAGCAGCACTTCTCTTCCAGATTCTTTCATAAGAGTGTTTTGGTGTACACCTCAAGGCTGCAGTCAAGAAAGTCAATGAAACTAGAGTTTAGTTCCTGAAACTCTTTTCAAGGCTTAGGTGCAAAGTGGTTTTTTGTTGGTTTGTGGGATTTTTTTGGTTTTTTTTCTTAAACATAGTTGTTAAAGGAGCAATTTTCTCCATTTCACATATTACTCTCTGATCCAGAGGACTGTTGAAGTCTTTCTTGAGTAGAAAGGTGAAAAAAAAGAGTGAAGAAAAAACATACTTTGCACAAATTGCCAGAAGCTCTGCAATCCACCACTTCTACAACTGGATAAGCCTCTGGAAAGGTCTCTCGATGCCTTTTTGGCAAAAATAAAGAACTGATATGCAGGACTGAGTTTTCTTCATTGTCTAGTGTCATTTGTAGTGTGATGAGGATCCTGCTCAGACTTAATTTCTTTTCCAGGGGAATGTCAGTCCCACAGGTCCAGTGGCATGGCATTTTCTATGGTGCTATGAGGTGCTGGCAGTAAATCCCCTTGAACAGCTGATTGTTGAATTTTTTTTCTCAGTAATGCCACATGACATACCTGGAAGTAGAACTTGTTCCAGATTTGAAAGATACATATACTACTTCACTGATTTTTTTTTTTTTTTAATGTTCAGATCCTTCAGTTTTTATTTCACTGATCGTGAAAGAATGACAAATTTTAATCTGTTTGATTTGTGCTCACTAATGGTCAAAGTAATTTTAAAAAATAAGCAATGGTGCAACTGTAAAAATGTCAGTTCAGGCTATGAACCAGCAAAAAGAATTTTCTGCTGTTATGATGCATGGAAGCCTTTTACAAACAAATCTGGGTTCACACTTTGAGAGGTGCCTCACTGATCTTTTTCCATTTGAGCTCCTGTCACGTGTTTCATGTCATATGTCTGGCAAGACTGCCAACTTTGCATTGTTGTACACTGCTATTTGTATCATAGAAGGAAATTGCTGAGGAAATAGTTAAAAGGGTAAATGTCTTTCTTATGCCAAGTAGTTAATACATTAAGCTGCTGATTTATGCTGTGAATGCTGTATGTTTATGTTTCAATATGTTTTAAGTTACTGTGCTCTATTTTCTTTTATTTTTTCTTTTACTTTTAATCTTCTGTTCTTTAACCCTGTTATATAATCGGAGATTCAGTTTACCAGTTGTACTGCCTGGTCTTAAATATTTACCACACAAGAAAAGAAACACTGTGAAGAGTCAGAGTACTGATATAGAACAATTTTCCCTGAAATCCCCCTACATAGAACATGATTAATTTCACAGCTGTGAATCAGACCTGGCCTTGCTTAGCATACACAAGCTATAAACAATGCATGTACATATTTATACATAATGAAACAAAGGAGAGCACAGAGTTTACTTGGCCAAGAACAAATATTGCATCAGTCTAATATCTGAAAATCCCCAGAGACGAGATGAATCTCACATCTTTGTAACATGATAATTTGATGCTCCAGTAGGTTTTTTTTTACATTGGTGTTGTAATAAATACTAGGCAGATGTTTAATTCATATGTAGTCCATAGAACTGAAATCATGTGTCTTTGTAATATAACTATCACCAGGATACAATAGAACACTGTTTTTTAATTAAGAAGCCTTGGGTTCGAACAGTGTGCTCTTTCACAAAATAATGTCTAGAATAAGAACAAAAGTTATTTAAAGTTATTTCAATCCATTCTCTTTATTTTACTGAGAGAAGTGGTAAGAATGGGAGTACACTTACACATACATTTTAATAAAAATTTAAAAATTAAGAAGGGCCATGAGAAATTATATTTCAGAAGTTTTCATAAAGAATTCTGAATAAAAATAAATATTAGCTGTTTAAAATTATGGAAAACGTCTATGCACTGCAGCATTTACATTGTGAAATTTTGACCTGTTCCCACCTTAGTTACTTTAAACTCTAAATTGGTAACAGGATCTAATGAAAGAATAATTATTGCTATTTGATGAGTGAATTAAGTTCAGACTTCAAAAATTAGTTTGATGCTGATTTGAGGTCCTAGCTAAAATTTGCAGACATTATTTTAATTCTATAAACTAAAACCCTCTTGCTTTTTAACTGACGATTGCCAGAAACTTGATATTTGGTTTTCAGTCTTCAGATGTTGCAGGTGCCACATGTTTCCCTGCTGTGTTTCACAGACCTGTCTCAGTGCCCCTGCAGGGAAACCTGGCACCTGCCCTATGTTTAAATTCTACTGGGTTTTGGGAAGACCAACCACAAACATCCATTTCATCTACTGATTCTTAGGGTATGGGTATTTTAAAGTATTGAGCAAAACCTGCCTTGCACAATATCATCAATTATAAAGGGAATTCGTAAACTGGCAGAAATAGAAGTGGGTAATTATATTAATCCAACGAGCAAGTGACAGTGCCAGGAAGAGCACCTAAGTGTCCAGAATTCCCAGCAGGTCCTGTTGGCTGCACCAAATCACCTTGCAAGGACTTCCTTTACTTCATGTGTCTTCAGTTTCTGTGCTACATAAGGTAATTCTGTAAATTACAGAATTTATGTTCAGCATGAAATTTCATATTTTTGTTTGCAAAAAATATGTAATGTCTTCCCTTTTTTTCCCCATTCCAAGTTAATTTAAGTACTATCTTGGTACATTAGTATCTGGCTAATACAGAAATTTGTGGAATTAATGAAACGCATGACTATTACTTGTTTGCATTATCACAGAAAGAAAAAAATGAAACTAAAACTTACTGTTTGTCCCCTTGGTATACTTTGGTTATCAGTTCAGAAGATCTTGAGTTGTTCATGATAAGTCTGAACTTTTGTTCAGAGAGAAAAAAAAAGTGATTCACTGACTGAGTCAGAGCTCCCTTTCGTTTCTCCTTTTCCTCTCTCCCGCCCCATCACTCTCCTTCTCTCATGCACCCCTGGCCCTCCTAAATTATTTATTTTCTTTTGAAAGTTTAAAATAAATGATAGCAGCAAGCTACTTGGCTGCTATGCCTTGGTCCCCTTTTCTTGGTAAGAGAATTAATCCTGTTTTCAGCTGCTCTGAGGAAGTCTGAGACGTGCATGTGTTGGTGAGTGCTGTCTGGACCAGTCACTCTGCACCTGGGAATTATAGTCTGGAAAAGCACAGCCAGCCTGAGGCTGAGTTGTTTCTCTCTGGTGAAGAAAGTGCAACACCAGCCCTGGCAATCTCTAGTCATGGAATAACTGATTGCAATCATTAATATGATAGTAATACAATGGGGTTTTTGATGACAATGTTGTACATAAAAATGAGGAGTAATCTGCTGACCTCCTTTGTGAGCATGCCTGATAGCTTTTCAACAAGGCCTGAAGGGAAAATTCCCACCTCTAGGCAAGTATTTAAAGCTTTATTCACACTATATTATAGCTTGCTCTTTGAATGGCTTTGGTGGTTTCATGGTTATCTAATAAGAACAAAGGAGTGAGAATTTGATCCTAAGCAAATGTGTACACGTGCAAGAGGGAGGGAAAGAGAGAGGATGGAATATTTTTTCTGAAACTGGAGCCTTAAATGATTATGTTTCAAGCATTCCTATCTACAGTGGAAATCCTTTCCCCACAGTCAAACCAGGGCCTATTCAAGTCAATGGCTTTTGGATCTCTGTCATCTGCAGCTATGGCAGACAAACAAAACAAACTGATATCAACTGTAATATGACCTAAGTGTTTGCAGCCCCTTAGCAAAAAAAGTCTGGCTTTGGGTAATTTCAAGAAGCTTACTGAAATGTTTGTTTCAAGTGTGTTCTGTTTCTAAGCAATTTCATATAAAGGAAGCAGGAGAAAATATAAGTTCACATTGAGTTGTTCTGAGCACCTCAAGCAGGAAAAGATTTGAATACAGATTTAAAACATTTTTTCCTGTTCTCCTGGTAATAATAGGATCATTTAGCTGCACTTTGAAGGCAAAAAATTTCTATCTGTCTAAACAAAAAATGTAAATTATGGTTAAAAACATCCAAAAGAAATAGTACATGTCGAGTTGGCCCAAGTTGCTTTGTTTCCTTGAAACACTGTTAAGGACCTGGCCCAATGTGTTTCATTTGGTCCAAGTGCTTTATATCTGTGGCAGCAAGGCCCTAAATATATCACTGATCTAGTTTATGAAAGTTTAGATATTCTGAGAATGAATTAAAAAAAAATTTGTCTTGGAGACAATAGCACACCAGCTTCAGTTTGTTCTCTTTCTGCTGCAAATTTCTGGTGTATGTCTTCACTTTTACTGAGAGGGACTAGGTAGTTATTCACTTTTGGAATTTACCTTCTTTTAGCTGAACAAGGGGAAAAAATAAAGGACATAAACATCAGACCTTTGTCCCTTGTCATAAAGTGTCTGATGACTTTGCTAGGAAAGGTAAACTGAGTCTTTATTAACTTTGTGATTGCAATACCAGATAAAATAGCTCTGTATAAACCAAATTGGAAATATTTGAACTTTCTCATATGCTCTTCTGTTAAACTTGAAACTTTTTGGTGAAAATTGCAATCAGGACTGATGTCTTATGTAACAAGAGAAACTACAGAAAAAGTTGAACATTAAAGAAGGATTAAAAATAAGGAGGTTTAGAAGAGTCACTAAGAAGACCAGGACCAAAACTTTTGGTAAGTCTAGCTGTGGTGGCTGGAGGTCGTTTTTCCCTTACCACTCTGCTGGATAATCTGAAAAGGGGTGAAAAAGTATGTTTGCATCTCCGAGGTGAGAAGGGGCAGAATTGGACCAGTCACCCTCTACTGAGGCTTGAGAATATTCACTTCTATTACCCCAGTCCCACTGCATATCTTCTGACAGAAAAAAAACAAGCAGAAACATGAGGGGTTGATATCTTAACTTGATGCAGCTGTTTGGTCTGCTTTGGGAGTGTGTGCCTAAATAAGATGTTCAGCAAAGAGACTCAAGTAATGCTATGGGGAAGAACTTCTAACAGTGAAAATCAGTTCATTTGGTGTGTTGCAAAGATATCATTAATTTTCTCTGCCTTTAGAAAGGTGCTCACTTGCTCCAGTCTCCTTGTTTTTCTTGTTTTCTAAGGTTACAGTTAAACTTGCATTAATCACTAATTCAGTGAATCTTGGTAAGATCAAACCTGTTGCCACAGAAGTAAGCCAAACTTATGATCCTATTGTTGTTGGCAGTAAAAAAAAGTTACCAAGCTGTTGGAAAAGCGCAAGAATTTATCACTGACTTGAGTGAGCTCCCAATTTTCTTTCTACTCGATCATTAATCACATTTCTGATTAGCATTTCACTGGACAGAGATAAATTTGAAATCAGTGTTCATTCCATGGATGTAGCTTCCAAAATAGTTCCATTTACAAAAGACATTCCACAAGCATGATCAAATAGAACATGTTCTTATTCCACCACGAGTTACTTTAATAAATGAAACTTTTAATATATATTTTAACAGAACTGACAGCAGAAATAGACAAAAGTCCCTTTAATGATCCATAGTTCTATAAACCCTTGACTTAATGAATTTTCAGTTTCTTGAAACATGGGGTTCCAAGGTAGATTAAAATGACAGTTTATAATTAAAAAACTGATCCAGAATAACCCGTGGTAGTCTATGCCATTTAATGCTTAATTCAAAATAACAGCATATACCTCTTCACAGAGAGAAAAGGGAAAGCTTACCCGCCATTTGTGCCCCAAAATCTTCCTTTCATTAATAAAATGGTCTTATGCCTTATTCTGTTTAATTACATTCCACAGAAGTTGCTTTTGTAAATATGAACTGTCCAAATATAAGGCATGCATGGGAAAACCTTGAAAATATTATTTTAAAGGAAAATCAAGTTTCATATCTTGAGGAAAGCACACAAATTACATAAGCATTTTTATCTATGCATTTTTCAGGTGCTAGTGTCATTACAAATGACAACACATTCACTTCTGAAACTGGATTAAAAATATATGAACTAATGACTTGGATTAAAAAGATATGAACTAATGACTTGAATGATTCCTTCCTTCATGGTGAAGAAAACAATTCACAATAAATATATTCTAGTTTGATGAAAACCCAGATATAACTGATTCTAAATTTATTGAAGGGGTGTGTGACAGGTGATGCTTCTTCTCCCAAACTCTTTTCTCTGTAACTGGTGAAATATGAACGACAAGGGTTTTCTGAGAGAAAAAGAAAACCTGCCTGCCTTTTGTCACAGACATATATCACATCCTTTCAAGAAATGATCAAGGGACTCTCTTAGGACAGGGCCCTGAGAATGTTCCTAGGCAAGCATCTTCTCATGCTTTAAGTCAGTCACAGGACAATATTATACTAAAATTTAGGATCAGGTACAGCTGGACTTCTATTGCTCTACAAACACTGGCCAGGAGTGCGCTACTGAAGAGGAGTAAGGAACAGAAGTGAAAATCTGGTCATTAGCTTTGACTCAGGGCCAATTCTGCAATGTCTATAACTCTAATGAAGCATTAACACACAAAGTGTTAAAATATCCCACTCACTTTCTGCTACCACATCTCAAACCTAAGCCAGAGGGATCTTTTCCCTGCACGGGAAAAACTTCAGACTCCATGAGCAGCCAGATTTTGACTTGTGTTTGAGAATGGTCAGAAAATTTTGTCAATTAGTCCTCATTGTAATGAAGCACATCCTCATCCTCTGACATCAGAACTGGAAGAAATAACTTAGAAACTGAGGTAAATTAATTATTTTTCTGGATTACTTATTTATTTTAAAGTAGCTTCAGATTGTTTCTATTATTGTATAGATTAAGTTTATTTTTAGAATAGTCCATGTGTAAGTGGAAAGCCATGCCAATAACTCCCTACTCTAATTATTATCATGAATACAGTTCAGTACAGAATTTGGTAAATGAAAACCAGTTAAAACTAAATGGAATGGAAAAGAAGCCTTTTGTTCATTCTTTTTGAGGTTTAGATAAGGATAAATTTGGATTGGCGTAAAATGAAAACTTTTTTTTTAATTAAAAATACAGTGAGATTGACTAGCATTAACCAAGATTCACCAGTGACTAAGGTTATAATCAAATAATTTGTCATGTTAAAAACAGGCAGGAAAACCTTAGAATTAGGCCTTGGCCAGTCGTAAAAGTCTGTCCAGGTCAGCTTTGAAAGGATTTCCAATGCAAAAGGTTAAAATAAGTACCAGAATATTGAAAAATACTTTCCTCTTGGACTGAACTTCTGAAACATTTTTTAAAACATAGCTTTAGAGGAATTTGAAACAAGAGACAGATACAAATGTTTCTGCATGTCTCATATTTTACTGTACTACCTATGAATAATTTGAAAAACAAGCCAAACTAAACCAGGTTTTAGTTTTGGTTTACAGCCAAAAGAGATATTAATGAGAATTATCCAATTTTTACTCATCTAAAGGCTTTTCAGTACAGCTGATGAAACTGAAAATGGTGACAAATAAATGATGAAGGGAGTAATTTAACTCTTCAGTTTGCGTTATGTCTGAAAGAGAATTGCTGTATGCAATTAGGTATTCAGTCTTTTTGAAGTACTGTGGAAACAGAGTGCAAATGTGTGGTAAGAGTGGAAAACCAAAAGCACAAACACAATACCCTGACACAGAATCACAGGATGGTTGGGGTTGGTAGAGAAATCTGAAGGTCAGTTTGTCCAAGCTCCCTGCTCAAGCAGGATCTCCTAACAGTGGTTGCCCAGGGCCAAGTCCAGGAGGCTTTGGAATATCCCTAACAAAGAAGACTCCAAAAATGCCCTGGGCAACCTCTGCCAGTGCTCAGACCTCCACCGAATAAAAAAGTGATTTCTGAAGGTCAGGCAACACATTCTACATTTCTGTTTGCTCCCATTGTGCCCACTCATGTCACGTGGAATAAATTTACTCTTCTAGGGAGTTTTTTCTTCCCTCCTCTATGTCTTGAATTCTGAACTGTAGTTTTGGATAGTGATGACTAAGAAGTGCAAAGTATGGAGAATAAAGATTATTTAATGCTCAAAGCCACCTCATCCTACCCGATAAAGCCTACAGTTATTTAATTACAGTAAATAAAGCTTGGGGGAGATTTTTCCTTTGTATTCTATGAATGTAACTGAAAAGAAATCAGCTGGAAGGAATCCAAGATTTAAAGGGAAGGAGAAAGAGACGCAAATAGTATTATCACCTGTTCATTTTCTCTTCCACAGTGTTTTACTTGGATGTTAGTGAGTCCAATATTTTCCATTTCTACATATAAATGATCAGATTTTTGATCCTACAGAAAAAATTTTAGATTCTTAAGGTTAAAGTTCATTTAGCATTTAAGAGACAAATGAGGTCAGCATTAGTACTGCGAACGTTTTTCATTATAGAAATTTAGTCACAGGCTGGTTCAGAAGTTGAAAATACCATAAGGAGAGCACAAGACACTAATCTTCTTCGTGACAGTGACAATTCCCAGAGCTTTTTAATACCAGTAAATGCTCTCACATATTTGAAAAAGACCAGCATTTCATATGGATAGAATCCAAAATATCATGGTTCTTGAAATTTTAAAAGCATATTTTTGGGTTTGTTCTCTTAACTCTGCTGGGAATCTTATATTTTGTATCCAAAATAGATTTCAGGTTGATTTTGGCAGGTGTTTATTGTTGTTGAAAATCAGCAGAATTAGAACAATATGAGGAGGAGCTCTGGCTGAGGAACCACCCTAGAAAGTTGCTGAAATATCATCTCCTCTGATCAAATTTTAGATTTATCTCCTTTCTTCATCATGAATTTTTGAAACCCAGATGTCTTCCACTGTTTCTGAAACAGTGTTATAAGCTGCTGTTCATCCTATATGTTTTCAATCCAGCTATTCACGCTTCCTACGTCACTTCTCACATGTTCCTTTTAGTCTGGAAATCTTCTGCCAGCTCAGATCTTATTTTACTACAGTGTTTTTGTATCTTCAAAATAAATGAAATTTTTTTATCCCATATTTTGTAGCATTTTAATTTTTAGATCTGAAATCCTAAAACTTTGGCTCAAGATTATCTTGATTTTGGATCAAGGATAAAATTATTATTTTTCAGCACATTCTCAGTTTTAGATGTGGACTTCTTCCGTTCTGAGGATCGTTTACTGCTTTAATAAAATAAGTTTCAGTTAAGGACTTCAGTAACAAAATAAATTTGGTACTGAAGGGAGAATTAATACTGCTGTTTTCATCTGCTCACCTGTTTTTGTACTTGACTGCTACCAAGGCTCACAAAGATTTCACCAAAGTGAACATTGGCAATAATAATGTGAATATGTTTGGGGTTCACACTCACAAATATTTCAAAAAGCACATTAATAGATGATAGCCCCTGGCTGTTCCCACCACAAAACACTCCCTAACTAGAACCTTTGATGAATATTCAGCTTTGAGCCTGGAAATGATATAAAACAGTGACACTGACTACAGACTACCTGGAAATTTCTCCATTGTGAAAGAGCCTTAGTTGTCAAGCTGGGTTGTGCAACACAGAACCTGCTATATTCATTATCAATCCTTGAAATTGCTCTCTCCATATAAACATTATTGATAAATTTTATTTTCAGTCTCAGCAGTTCTGTTGGATTTTAATTAGACTACTGCTAAAAACCTATACTTTGATTTCTAAATTTAATATTTCTCTTTACAAACCACCTTCTGGAATGTATTTTTTCCATAAGATATTCTAAACCAATATTGCTATTTTATTTTTAAAATAAGTAATGAATAGATAATGATAGATGTTCTTTTCTAAATATCTGAAAAGAAACTTAAAATTATTGCCATGATAGTAGCAATCCGTGGTGGGCTTCACTGACATCTTGCTCATTTTCCTTTCTTAAAAAATGAGCAAAACATGAAACAAATAGGCAAACAAAAACACCCCAAAATATCCAGCCATGCTTCTTTAGCCTGTTCAACAGTGTTGAGAAACCCAAAGTCAACCCCATGCCTCTAAAATTGAGAGAGGATTGAAATATATCTTCTGCAAACTAATAATATTTCTGAATAATGTGAATGTAAAGCCAGCTTTTCTATGCAGGCAGGAGAGTTAGCATAGAACTTCAAAGTGAGTTTGGTAGAAAAAAAGTGTGACAAAATAAGGGTCTGTACTAGGATGATAAAATTTGTAAAATACAACCTTTTAATAAACTTTGTGTTGCCTATGTTATAGACAGTAAAGTTGCAGTGACACCATCAATAGTGGATATGGCAAGCAAAGAGCAGCTCCTATAGCATGCTGTATGGCAAAGGAGCAAGAAAAGCTGATGTTACTCTCTTTCATCATGACTTTTCAGCCAGTGCCTTGAGAAAAATTAGGTCTAGTCACATAAATTTGCAGTAGCTTGAATCTGTTTAGGTGGAGTGCAAAGGAACTGAGGATCTGGAAATCACCCCTGCCAAGAGGAGAGGCAGAGCACATGCCTTTTGCATAACCCCTCACTTCACAGCTGCTTTTCAAAACACAGCCTGGCTCCCTCTCCCGCAGGCTGTGTGAGAGCCAGGGGTACTGGATATGTTTGAACAAGTGCCCTGGACGCTCTCTGCAGCTATTAAGCCAACCTTCTGTAGCAGCCAATGTAGATTTGGCTTGGAGAATGTTTCAAGGGTGCAGAAAACAAGTATGCTATGCAAACCCTTCCTATAGGCACTTTCTCTTTTATTTGCACAATTCACATTGTCTCTGGCAATTGGTAAATCTGATATTTCTCATGCACACTTCCAGCTAACTCTTTCACTACAGTGAATGTAGGGTATCTAGCTAGGCAGGCAGAGAGTTTATTTAATAATGTGAAATGATATATTAAATAACACTTGACCCAGTGGACCAGAATAATAGTGTGCCAGGTGTTCAAGGGCAAAAAACCAGCTACAGAGTCTAGGCTAAGACAGGAAAAAAGGCTACTGACACATGGTAAATCACAGGAAAAAAATATAACAGAGTAATTTGCCATGATAGTCAGTAGGAAAATCTCTAAAGCAATTATCATCTAAAGGATAATTTTGAAAATATAGAAATAGGTTGAGCCTTCAGAGTGAATGCACTTTTATCTAACCAGAAGAGGATATGCAAAGAACCATTTCCTAATGTACAGTAGATGACTGGAAGGTCCATTCTAGCTCCTCATTCTTGTTTGTTCTTGACTTTGTGTTCTGAGAGATATTAAAGTGAAATAATTCCAGTGAAAGTCTGCACTTCAGGAATGAATACAAATCAGTACAACACCAGTTTTTAACCTCAGACTCTTAAGTGGCTCTTGATGCATTTTAGAAAACATATGGCCTTTGTCAGAAAAGGATATGTAACTATGCATGGGTGATTATTATTTTTTCAACTTGAGGTCAATTAAATTCAATGTATTTTTTTTTAAAAAAAGTTAATTTCATTGAAACCAACTAATGTTATCTTTTGTCTAAGAACCACAGATAGTCAATGTTGACAACTTTAATGTAATGTATACTCATATGTAAACAAAATCAGACATTTTGAAAAATTGGGAAAACTTTATTCCATCCAAGTGATTTGTCTTATTTTTATTTTATGGCCTAAACATATCAGTGTTAATTCCCTAAATGTGCACTATTTCAGTAGCTGTCTGTACAGTTCTTGCAAGAGATCCATATCCTGAAGAAATTCTTGAACTAAATTATAAAACCTGCTGAAAAAAAAATGCTACATAATCAACAGAGATGCACCCTTTTATGACTTCTTATTGAAAATTCCTGGAAAAATTGTTAAACTCATATGATATGAACCTTCTCTAGAAGGGACTTCTGGACGTGTGGCACATTAGGAATGGCCTAGGAATGACTTTTTCCACCATTCTCCTTGAGAAAAGCCAAAGATAAAAATAAGTCCATCTAAATCCTTGAGGAAAACAGTGAGGGGGGCATCCCTGGAAAGACGATGTAGCTGTTTTGATTTGTTAGACTGAACTTGAGATTCATTGATAGAAGCCTTGTTTGAGCAGATGGATTATTGAAGAGGAATGGCATTTAAATGTTAAGTATTAGGGCATTCATTTAGCATGGAACACAATAACACACATATGTTTCAAGAGATAAAGAGTGCTTTGAGAATGCATTTTTGGCTAATTATATATGTAATTAGATGAATTAAAATGTCAATTATTTTAACTATACTTCTGAAAAATAAGCATTTTTTTTGTTTACATGTTCTTTTCTGTTAAGATGCTGCCATTGCAACAATTTGTGTTTGATTGCAACTCTTGGACTTCAGTAGGACTTGTGTAGGCACATGAAACTGTCCTACAGAAGTTGCTGTGCAGTCAACACCTGGGAAATTCTGCTGGCATTCCTAGGTGGTATTAGTGTCCTTAGAACATCAAAACAGGAAAGTAACCCTGACCCAGGAGAGTGTTTCTTTTGGTGTTATGTGTTCCCTTCTTTCTTCCCTTGACCTGGTCCATCAGGGCTGAGTCTCAGAGCTCGCAGGGCTCTTGTGAAATTGCTTTGGCTCTCAGCAGGGGGATGGTTGATATGTCTAAGTCTAAAGCTATGTTCCTGAAATGTTATTGAAAGAAATCTCAAGTAACCACGTTGGATTTTTTCCTATGAACTCCCATAGGAAAAGAGATGATAAAATGAAGAGATATTCTCTTATATGTCACTGTTTTCAGAGATTAATTTGTCTTCCCTACATTAGCTTGACCAGATACCTAAGACACTGTTGATGTTTTTTGGCATCTTCCTTGTCCATGGACCTAAATTTTCAGTGTGTAGAAGATCCCATATATTTGTAAAGGAGGTCAGTGTTTGCAGAAGCATGTTGATTGTGTATAAAGCTGTAAATATCTAGCTCTATCAAAGTCTACATAAATTGCATGCATTTTCTTCCAAATTATATATATTCTAAAGGATTATTATGACGAAAATAAACTTCTTTAATAATTTGGGCCCATTGCTATTTGGAGACATTTTTGTACTGATGCAAATAGTACATTTACTGTGTGTTTCTGTGCTCTGTTTTAAAAGCAGCAAACCCATTTGCGTTCAACTATAGGATGCTGAGAATTTTTTGTTCATGTTTTCATTGTTTTGATATGAGAAATCCTTGATGAAGGCAAAGAAATTCCTTTTGGAAAATAGTAACTTTGGTGCACAATAGAATTTTGGTCTGAAACAAAGAAAGTAATTTACACCCTAAGACAAATTGTGCCAGTCTAGGAAGTCACTGGGAATTAAGGTGATATAAATTTATGTTAAATTTGTAACATTTGATCCTCAGCCTTTGTGTCTTACAATGAATTACAGGCTCAAAACAGAAACAGAATGAAGTATATGGCCCATGTATTTTGTAATAACATCCCTCTTCTTGTGAGCCAAGAACTTTATTTATCATTATATAGTTCAAGTAATATAACACACCAAATCTGCCCAACTGAGCCTGACTAGTCATACCTAAGCAAGGACACTTTCATATATTTTTGTGTTATCACATTTGTAAAAGGGCAGATTTTCTTCAGCTAGCATGTAATTCCAAACAGTGGAGCATACAAATAGGAAACAGATTTTGTGCTGTATTCATAAATCCTAAGACTACAGGGCTGTAAAGTAAACTGATTTATAGTTCTGAGAATTATCAAAAATAAATGTTACATTATAAAAATGGTTTGGATGTATAAAAATGGTTTGGATGTATAAAAATGAAAATTTAACAGGATTCACAGTCTTTCTGAAGTTTGGAACTAGATCACTAGATAGGTTTTGTTTACGTGATCTCTCCTCATATGATTAATATCAGCTCACAGTATGTTATTTTTAAAAGTACCTTTTAAAAAGGCATAATAAAAAAAATAATATTGCTCATTTAATTATTTTGTTTTTATTTTTTCTCTGATGCATTCTTTAGCTAAAACAACTACATTCTTTTTAGAGGATCCAGATAGTGAATGATTTATAAAACCTCTGACCCAGCTTTGAGTTATGAAACCAACCATAAAGTAAGACTACAAAATGATCTGTAAACAATGTTTATTCTAAAAAGATGGTCTCTTTGTTAAACTCTTCCTATTACTTTCTATTGATTTTAAAGATTAACTTTGCTTTAAGATATTTTGAGCAATAAAAGTCCTGTGGAGAGGGGAAGAGGATTAGACAATAGGAGTAGCAAGTCTTCAGAAAGAATTTACTTCTACAATTTCCGCAGCTTCTTCTTATACATGAAATTTACTTTGCAGTTAAGCTGTTAACAAGTAAGAGAATTTGATATTTATAGAAGCATGTTCTCAGTCCAAAACTATACACTAACATGCATTTTTCACTACCAACTCCTTAAAGCTAAAATTGAGAAGAGATTTTTTGGAAAAATCACAGCTTAGAATAACAAATTTAAAATACAGTTCCAGTGCACATACTTGACAGACTTTCATTTGATTTCATTGGGATTCAAACTGAGCCATAAGACATTTAACACCACCTCTAATCAGATTCTGTCAAAAACCTAAGTACTAGAATGATTATTTATTGTCTACCAGAAGCTCCTCACTGTGGAGGATAAATAACCTAAAGTATCGTGGGGAATGCAACAAAGACATGGAGAAGAAAACACATGCTGGGAAACATTTAAGTGATTTTATGATAATAAGGTATTCCGTTTTGAGCTTAATAATCCTTATTTACATTCATTGGAATAAAATAGACAGCTGTGAGGTGTATAACCTATTTATTACATGAATCTCATTTTTGGGGTGCCTAATTCTTTTCATTAGCTGTAAAGGGAGCTTTTTTGGACCAGATAATACATACTGATCTTCATGGAGGCATGCATGCCAGTGTATGCATGTCACACAAGTGTGTCTTGTCATGTGTCCCCTGAGGCAAAGCTGAGGATGCTTTACCTCGTGGATCTCACTAGACACAGGAATGAAAGAATGGTTTACAGCTGCTCCAAGGAGAGGGAGGAAAAGAGAAGGGGAAAACGTAAATATTTTCAGAAAAACTGTATAAATTATCATACGGCTTTGCTATTCTGGCTTGTATGGATTCTTATGGGTTCAACATTAATTACTCTGGTAGAAGTGCACATTTCAGTCATGATTTAACCAGCACAGCTAAAATGTTCAGTGCTGCTTTTATTTTTATTTTCTATGCAGGGAAGCCAGTTATGCAGGGGAATTCTTTAGACATGCATGTTCCTGAGTTTGTGAAGGAAAATGGGCATCTGATAGCAGTTTAGACTTGACTGAGACCTGGATTATTTACTTTTCTAGTTTTCTCTCTTGAAAGCAATCTGTAATTTTCAAGTTATCACAGCAGGACCAGTTTATGGACAACTTCAGTGCTGGTCTGTACACAGACTCCAAGCTGCACGGTTCTCTTAGTCACACCATGCTTTGAGAATCGAGCAGAAAAACTGAGCAGGAACACATCTTGTAGAGCCAATACCCTGGGAAGATCACACCCAACATCCTGTTCATCTGAGAGTCATAGTGGAGGGAAAAAAAAGATCATTAAGCAAACATTCCTGCAGATCTCCAGTTTAAAGGTGTTCTCTGTTCTGGCTGATGTTTCCTGGGAACTCTACAAATACATCCATCTATCCATCAACATGTCACTTACACAGTCTGTGCCCTTTTCCCCTCCGAGCTTCCACTCCTATGAACTGTTTCCTCTGCTTCCCCTGCCACTTCTGTAAAGCCTCCCTCCCTCAGCTTTTTGTGTGCCAATTCACCTTTGGGAATTTCCTATGGAAATGTCTGTAAATATAGATCAAATACTTCATTTAAGTGCAGTATCCTCTGTCATTGCATTTTGTGCCTGTATGTCAGCCAGTAAGGGCATGACTGCTCAGGGTAAGAGGAGATTAATGATCACCTCATACTTGGAAAAGGCAGCAGGGGAAGATATTGCCAGTTAAGGCTTCAAGAACTCTGCTGACATGTAAGCTGTAAGACCTTCAAAACTCTTTCAGCCTACTGAAAAAGACAGGCTATCCTAAGATGAGATTCCAAGGTCTGTGCCTGAAGGAACTTCTCTCTTGCAGCAAGAACACTCTGGAATCAAACATCATATTTTGTAAACAAGTTTTATCAAGTTTATGGTAATTTTCAGTGGTATGACTCCAATAAGAATGTCAAATTCATAGAAAATTGCATTGTCCAAGGCGTGAGGTTGCTTTGGTAATATTGAATTTGGATTTTTCTTGAATAAAAGTTTTCTGCAATTCCCAATTTGCTTGCAAAAATGAAAGAAAGTATTTCAGTCTGAACGGCATGCACCCGTTGAGTTTCCAGTAAAGATGCCTATTCTTTAATCAATGGAAACACTCTTTTATACATAGAAGTGTTCATAGATTTATATAATAGTTTCATAGTGATGACCAATTACAAAAACTAAAAGCAAATGACAGTTGAAAAGGGCAACATATTCAAAAGCATAGCCCAGATTGAAGAAAGTTTGAAGGTTATTGTTTCTGCATATAAATCTTATTTCTTTTATGCACTTTTAGCATTTCCAGATGGTAAGTTGCTGTGACAGACACAAAAAATAAACAAAAAAAATACACATATAAAATTCTTATATCATACATAGGCACAATCACAACATGAATCAAAGCAACAAATAATGAGGGTTTCTTTTTTTCTTTTTTTTTTTTTTTTTTTTTATGCAGGTAAGCGCTTCCTTCATAATCTTTTAGAATTACTGCACTGAAACACATTTAACCACATAGTAAATGGCCCACAGAGTGGTGTCACTGCCATGACTGGACTGGAAAAGCTCATTTCTTCTTCTCCTAGTCGGTTTAAACTACAGAATTTTAGTGCTTTCTAGCCATTTTTATGACTTTTCCCAATACCAAAAACCACCATTTCCCTTATAAGTACAAACAAATATGATAATTTAATCAGCATTTCTTTTGTAATGAGCACAGTATGAAAAGCTAATGTATAGGCTATCTATAGCACATAATGACAATATCATTTTAAACAAATCCAAATTCTGTTAAACTTTAGCTTGTTTTGTCCCTTTGTTTCACACACAGATTTTAAAGGAAGGTATACTAAACAGGGGAAAGAATGAGAAGTAATATGACAGATAAAACAGAAGGGAAATATGTGAAGACATTAAAAAACTGACAAAACATGAAAAAATGAATGAAGAAACAGAATGAAAAAAAAGAAAGAAGTGCAGCAAAACAAGTATGGTGATTATGAGGCTGAGACGGAAGCACACATTTAACATTTTTACTAGGGTATTTCCAGAATATTGTCATGGGTC
Organism: Acridotheres tristis; assembly: GCA_037013685.1. NCBI lineage: Eukaryota > Metazoa > Chordata > Aves > Passeriformes > Sturnidae > Acridotheres > Acridotheres tristis. The sequence continues at coordinate 9,874,164 of CM072885.1, forward strand.
TGTAGGGCTATATCTTGATTATTTTCATTAAGGAACGCAATTCCATGGTGGCTAGACTTCCACGCTTGGGTTCCAGACTTCAGATTTTTGGCACTTTTTGGATCTTCCTTTCTATAATATTAGTCTCCAAGAAGTCATTATGTGTTTTGCTGAGCTACAGTTTTTTCATATTTATCCAGCTTCTATTTAGAACCCATTGGGCTTGAAATTATTTGGTCATCTTATAATGCAATTTAATTTTATAGGAAAAAAAAAAAACAACTCTTGCATAAATTCTGGCTAAGACAAAAGGATGTAGGAACAGACCCAAAGCATATGGGTTAAATTAACGCCTGCTGAGTTGCAGTGCCAGCATTTGTCTGATTTAATGACATGATTTTAAATAATTGGAGGGGGGTCTTGAGCATCCTCCTTGTGATTTTCTGATGGATTAATTTTAAACAGAGGCACAGGGAACATTTGGGACCACTAGTGTGAATGTTTTCTGTTGGTTAACAGTGAATAATTGGCCTAGTTTCTTGTCCCATTTCTTCTTCAGAAAAACATAATTAATTCAAATGTGCTGGCCACTGATATGCATAGCAGAGCTGCAAGCCGTGCTAATAAGGCCAATCTCAAGAGTGAATAAAGCAGATCAGATGGTCGGGAGTGGGACAGGCAACAAAAATGCATCAATAAGAAACAGATCACTCGAGTTCAACCTATCACTACACAGGTCAAGAATATTTAAAAATATGAAGATTTATTTACAATTAAACACTAATAGGAAAGTAAGAAAATATTAAAGATGACATTTTAGGTGCTGATCATGATTCTGGAGTTTAGGAGTAAAAATCAAATGATAAAGTCTGTTTTTCCTAGTGCCTGAGGAGTTCTTTTTAATAGACAGATGAAATGTAATCTCAATGTTAGTTTCAATGACTGTTTCAAAAACACTCTTTTCAACATATTATTTTGCCTTCAACAACCACCTCCTTTGTTTCATGGTATAAGATGCTATCTGGTTTAAAGGGGTGCTTTTCAAACTGTTAAGACTACTAAAAAAATAGAATTTTTTTATCTTCTGATTAACTCAGACAAACATGCAGATGTAGATCTAAATCTGGAATTTCACTTATTTAATAGAGATTAAAATCCCATACTAAACCGTTTTATGAAAATTCTATAAGGAATGTATGTGTATGCATTTAACATGGAGAACAATTTCGAAAGAAAAAGTGAATTATCTATTCAGAGCTAATATACTGTGTTGCATTTAGGTAGATACTATTGCTTACAACACACAAGCAGAAGAGTGGATCTCAAGTACATAATGCTCTATTTATACCAATTTATTTTTAGGATATGGAAAACCTGGACTAGGAAAATGAGCACATTCAGTGCAAATTCAAAACTGAGTGTATAATGTGACTTGCAATTTAATCACAATGACTGTAGCTTTTTCGTGGTAAATAACTCCCTATAAAGACCTTATTTCCTGTATTTCTTCAAACTAAATACAATAGCCCCGAGTTAACCAGTCTGTTATTCCTTCAAGTTTTTGATCAACTTTTCTAACTTAGCTAGAGAAGAAGTATCTAGTTTTCAAAAAGTAGCCAAGATTTATAAAGAAATTATACAGACTTTTTCTAATATAAATCCACCCTCTTAGCCTTCTTTGAAGATAAATACAGCAAGGTTTCTCCTGTAATGTTGTGCATCTTCACAGTGATGCTGTGTTTTAAATGAAAGCAGAATTTAGAAATAAGAGCTAAAGGGACAGAAAACTGGATGGTAACTCAATAAAACACTTAGCTAATAAGCTGAGAAAAGTTTCAAACTTGAGCAGAACAGCTGGAATTTATAATTTCTACTTTGCAAAAATGTTGTTTCCTGAAAGATATTAGGTTTTCTGACTGAAAATTCTGCATCCTTTGTTCAGCAAAGAATCCCAGCTTTTTGGTTTTGGATACATTTGCACACTTTGAGTAACTTCTTGTGTTTATACTGCTAATATTATTTTTCCTGTACTTGTCCTAGTCAAGTGAAGTAATCCAAGAAACAGCAACAAGAAAAAAAATAATTTCCCATTTTCCAAGTGAAAATACTTTATTTCAGAAATATTTTTTTCACAAAAAAATTTTCAAGAAAATGAAGAATTTTCAGTACAAACAGAACAATCTTCCCTCACTCAAAGGCGTTCAACAATGTAATTCTGACCAGTTGTTTGCAGTAGTAATGACCTCAGGAAGATATCTCACATCAATATCATTTACATGAACCTGGAAAATGTGGATCAGTCTATTAAGTCAAAATGCTGTTTTTGTTTACAGTCACTTCCAGCTTGATAAAAGTCAATTGAGTCTTTGTGTTTTGGGGGAAAAATAACAACAACAACAAAACCAAAACGAAACTACTTATTAGCAATTGTACAAGCTTTAAAACCAGAGGAGACTTCTTCACTCAGCCAGTCTGTTTTTCTTTACCACAGTGCAAACCAGGAAGGTAGGGAACAGATAGCAGCCCAGACTCTGACCTCAGCTATCTGACCTGGTTTTTAGAAGAGCTGAACACTCAGAGTTTAAGCTGAAGCCAGCAGGCCTTGCAGCTGTGTGGTTTTCTTGACAATCAGCCAGTTGGCCCAAAAATAAGAAAATAGCTTTAAACTGCCTAAGGAGTGGGGAAGATGATCATTGGTTATCAACAGTAATAAAGGGGTATTACTTTTATAGTAGCTTGACCTACTTTATTTTAACAAAGAATAGGCAGTACAACATTTATTTTGGAATCTACCATCATGAACCTTAAGGTGAAATTTCATTTTCTTTGAGATGGTAGTATTCATTATACCATACCTGGGATAACGTTACAGAGACTTAAAACTAAAACGTTGTCCAATCTCTGAGTTACAGGGGGATATGTGACAGAGTCAAAACATGCCTTTTCATTTTACTAAGCTGTTTCATGTGATTGATATTTCCAAGAGCCTGAAAGTTTATTATCTATAAATTGTGTTATAAAATCAATTATTTAAGTACTGTTTAATATTCTTAGAATATTAGAACTGAAGTAATAAAAATAGATATTCCCAAAGGAAGTATACAAAACCATTTGTTTCAGAATCAAAATCTGCACATTTTAAAATATCTGCTTTCACAGTACAGTGACAGTGCACGTATGACCCCCTAAGTTACCTTGGATGGTGCCTAAAAACCCATTATGAATTCATGAAAGTGTTGAACTCATAATAAACTAAATGGAGAAATAAATGATTCCTTAGTCAGTAAGTTATATCTACTGACTTTAGTAAACGCTGGCTAGGACTATGCTCTACAACCCCCACCACTTTAAACTTCCAAAGGATAGATTTGAAAAAATCGAGAGCAATTCCTGGAGTCAACAATGTTCCTTTCCTTCAAAATGCATTCATTTAGACAGGAAGATTACATACAAAATTCAACTAAGATTATGATGATTTTTATTTCGTTTTTTCCCTTCTGTTGTCTTCTGGTCCTCAACAAGCACAATGATTTGAACTCAAAATAGCTGCCCATGTGCAGAACAGCCCTTCACTAACTCCTTATTAGTGTAAAAGAAGAAATGAAATTGTTTCCAGCAGCATTAGCCATGAGCTTGTTCTTCAGTTGGTCTCTACTCTCAGTTGGGAAGTTCTGGGAGTGCTGGACCATGTGAAGGTAAAGCCTAAGCTTCCTCTGATGTCACTTTTCTTCCAAAGTCTAAAGGCCAGTGTGCATGGATCTTTCACATCTAATTATTCTCAGGATCAGATCTCAGATATAATTAGCAATATTTTTCCTATTTCCAGAAATGCATCTCAAGGAATTCAATATTGGCAAAATTGAATGGGAAAAAACATTATTTTCCCATTTCAATTGTTCCATGAGTCTAGTGTCCCACTTTCTTTTTTTGTCTCTGTACAAGATACCTCACATAAACTTTTCATAATGTCCCGTCTGGTTTATTTATTTATATTTTCATTAATTATATTCATTTATATTTTCAAAACACCTTTCACTGAGGTACCATTACAGTGTCCTTGAACTCTGATGATCTTGCTGCTCCTCACCAGAGGGTTTCAGCAGTCTGAGGCAGTGAGAGCCACAGAATGAATCTTCCCACTGCAGAAGTGCCTAGTATTCCTAAGGAGGTAGACAATAATTTTCCCCTTCCATTTCACAAATCTCCTATGCTGTGTCACGGCACAGCCAGTTGAAATGTCAGTAAACAAGATCATTTCATTTTGCATTAAGTATTTCTGTGAATATTGAGGAAACAGCAAGAATACCCCATGGTTTATCTGCATAAGACTGAGAGATTTTATTTCCTTGCAACTCACTGCAAATCGATCACAGCAGATGGAACCCATAATTCACTTGATGTGGGGTTTCCAGTGACTTGAAGTGACAGTCTTAAGCCAAATCTTCAAATTTCTTTAATTGTTTTGTTAGTGTCACTGGCAAAGCAACCCACAATGGAGAATTTTGCTTCTGAGCTCTGCTGCTTGCTCCTGCAGGCCATCATCACTGCCTAGAGGTCCTGCCTGATGTGGTCTTTTTGAAGAAAAAACATGTTGTTATCCATCTGGTTCTTACTCAGTCCTCCTCAGCCCTAATACCTGTCTAATCCTTGAGGTAAAGTATCTCTGGAAAGGGCTACATCTCCAGGGATCATTGATCATGTGGTTTCTTTCTTTCTTTCTTTCTTTCTTTCTTTCTTTCTTTCTTTCTTTCTTTCTTTCTTTCTTTCTTTCTTTCTTTCTTTCTTTCTTTCTTTCTTTCTTTCTTTCTTTCTTTCTTTCTTTCTTTCTTTCTTTCTTTCTTTCTTTCTTTCTTTCTTTCTTTCTTTCTTTCTTTCTTTCTTTCTTTCTTTCTTTCTTTCTTTCTTTCTTTCTTTCTTTCTTTCTTTCTTTCTTTCTTTTCTTTTTGTTTTTTTTGTTTTTTTGTTTGTTTGGTATTTTGTTGTTAGGTTATTTTTTTGTTATGATGCTCCCAATATTATAAGCAAATGCCCATCATTATTTTCTGCTCAAGGAGAATGTTCTATTATTTTTTCTTGTTTGTTGTTGTTGTCGTTGTTTGTTTTGGGTTTGGCTTTTTTTGTTTGTTTGTTTGGGTTTTTTTGACATCTTTTTTGTTTGTTTGTTTTTTCTGATAGATACTTTTATGTCTGGGCTCTACCTTCTTCAGAAACTGAATTTATTTACAGAAATTCATTCTCACTGCAAGCAGATGATTTCCTTCCATCTTAAGTGAGCAGATACTACCATATTAATATTATTATTTTCTGAGTAGAAAGTATAACTGTTCATATGTTTGCAAGACTGAAAAATCTTATGCTGTTAATAGCTTTTGCAATGTCTTACTTAAGATTTTTTTGTTGACCTTCCCAACACGACTTCTCTCAGAGAACTCCTGGTTACCTTCTTAAGCAGCTGTACAAATGGAACAGGCTATAGTAACCTTCTCACCAAAGACTTAATTCTTTGTGAGTTTTATAATTAAAAAATTGTTCTGACTTCTAATGAAATTAAAATGTTTCAGTCATACTTCCTGATTTGTGATGACACTTTCACATAAATAAATAAAGTCTGTACTGCTTATCTTTCAGTCGTGAGAACAACTTGTGATCCACTTGGGATGCAATTCAAGGTGATGAGAGAAGTGATGGAAATACTCCATACACTGAAAAAGATTTGTCTGGATGGTGGATGGGCACGCTGAGCTCTTTTAACCTCTTGAATAATCTTGTGATTTCTCTCGGGAATGAGCAAGCACTTTCCTTTCAATGGATTCCTTGGCAGTGACTGTGCATATATCCATCTTGCCTTTGACCTCCAAAGCCCACAGCAGTCAATTAAGCAGTGTCTCTGTGAACTGTCCTGCTTTAAATAATCCTGTCATAATGTCAGACTTTGATTTTCTTGAAACTCTGCCTAAATAATAATGTATTTTGGATATCTTCTGGTATTAATAGCTGAGCAATTTCATCCTGTGTTTTGAACCTCCCATAGAAATTGATTTTTTATTATCTATAATTAAGCTCAAACCAAATTAGTATCTTAAAATGGTCCTAGACTGGTACCAGCCAGCATGGTGAGCACATGTCAAATTGGAAAAATCTTGGCACAGTGAAAAATCTCTTAAAATTTCTTTAAGGATATGTCCATACTGATGCAAAAAACAGGCTTATCTACATGCCATCTATAAAAAAAGACAAACAAAATGTTTCTTCTCTGACCCTAGAGGTAAATGTCTTGTCACTATTTACATCAGAGCTATGACTAAACTCTTTCCCAAAACTGCACAGCTACATTAAAACCACCTTAAACTGTGGCTTTCCCCAAAGAGTATCTGAACATTGGGAAAGCCCCAGCTGAGGTGGAAAAAACCCATTCCAGGGCTATACATTAAACAGTACAGAACAGTGGGACAGTGCTCCAGCCTGGACCCTGGATGATTTTCATTTGCCTGTATATTACTGGAGCCTAATTATCTGCAAGGTGCTAAATTGAAGTGCAGAGCTTTTTTGAATGTGTGTGAGAAATGTAAAAAACAATGCTCTTTAACCCCTTTGTCATGGGTAGGAAACACAGGAAAATAATCTGATTCCAATTACATTCATAAGAAGCAACACTCTGGCCAGGAAACGCACAGCCCATTTCCAACTTTAAGCAAAATGTCATGGCCAACATACAAACTGCTTAAAAATGGCTTTATGTAATGAAAGTGCTGACAGACCTTTAATTATATCCGTGAGTGTGACTATATAGCTGAATAATTTTCAATTCTTCTTTGATTCTTGAGGTCTGAAGCAATTTTAATTCACTGTGAAGTGACATCTACCAGAGTACCAGTGTGAGGCACTTTATTTTAATATTAAGCATATGGAATTACAAACGTTTCCTAAGTGTCCATAACTTTTGCATTGACTCCAAAGCAGTCAATTAAATTAAAAGTATTATCATTAATAACAAATGTGTTCCTTTAACTGTGGAAGAGAGGGAATAGTAATATACTATAATAATAACCTATTCTACCTACTAATTATCGTTATGGCAGCAGGAAAATCCATTTGACATTGGCAAATACTTGGAAGTTTAGGAACTTTTTCAATCCTATTATAATTTTGCCAGACACCAACAGTTTACTGCAACTTGCTCCTGCCAAGCATCTGCCGAAGTCTGAAGGATTTTCCCTTCTTTGCTTTCTGTCTCTTTTTATATTTTAAGTGTTACAAGCAACTCAGTTAAAGTGGAACTTAATAAAGCTGTGATGAATTACAGACCTATAAATATGGTTAAGCCACAGCCCAGGAAAGAATTATATGTTTATCTAAAGTTATAGTGTCTAAATAATCCAGATGATTCTAATGATGCACATTTAAACTGTGTAGAATAATGCATGTCTGTATCTGTCTTTGTAGAAAAAAGGGTCTTACAGTGTGTATTAGTGGTGAAAGCATTTAATTTTCATAGAAGTTCAATTAGGAGTAGGATCATTCAGGTAGAATCATGGCTGATAAAACTTAGATGGAAGGAGGAGGGTATTCCATATATTTTTCAAATATCAGTATTTAGCCCGGCTCAAAGTTCAATACAAATCCTATTCACAATAATCTGCTAGATCTAGGTACCTGATAAAGAAATTAATATTATTAAATTATTGCCATAGATCTAGTCTAAAGATTTAAATTACAATTCAGACTCTTTTGCTGGGATGCAGTTTTAGTATACACTGATGATCTATGTATCTGATGGAAGGATGCTATTACAAAAAAGGAGTAATTTTCAAGCCTTGAAAATTATTAGAGAATATAAATGCCTCCACCTTGCAGCTGAAATATATGTATGTGCAAAATAGAAATAGTCATGCAAAGTTTTCCCATTGGGAAAAAATAGCATTAATTATGAAAAAAAAAAAATCAACAAAACCTACTCATTGTCTCCCTCGAAAAAGCCATTGATATTTCATATCAGAGCCTCTTGGTTGACTTGACTAAATGTACTTTTCTCTAAAGCCTGCCAGTAAATTAGAAAGTTCAATTTCCCTGATACAGACACATTTCCATGTGCCATCTACTCACAGATGAGCTGTACCTGATGACTGCAGTACAAGACATTTAAATAGAAAAAATTTCTTCAGCTCCACTTGTTTCTAAGAGGAAAACAAAGTTTGCATCTTGGCTGGAATTTTAAACATTGTTGAAGCCAAGTGGGTTGATTCCAATAATGTAGGTGGAAATAGGTTCATTCATTGCACCTTTATGTAAAATTAAACAGTGGCAGTCATTGACTTACAATTCCAGAAACCCCAACGACCTTTTGTGTTAGTAGGGAAGCAAGATGAAAGGATAACTCACAAATTAAGCATAATATTCCCATGTTCCTTCTACAAAAACCATGAAATTTCTATCACCTTCTTTAAATTAATTATCTTTGAATCAAGTAATTAACTTATTTGTTTTATCTTCTGCCTACAGGTATTTGTCCAAGAACAATACACTATGCTCCCATGTTTTTCACAACTGTACTTTATGTATTAAGGGCATTATTCCCCACACTTCCCCAAGCCATAGAAGACAATTTGTGACAATTGAGACAAGTCTTGTAAACAGCAAAATAAAAGGCAAATATCAGGGGTCAATAACATTATTAATGTATTTTTATAGTACCGCCTGTTAGTGAACATGGAAATTGCTGATATATTTTTGCAGATTATTTATGATGAGAATGTACTTTTCTATTCAACAAGGAGAAAAACGTCCATTAGTTAGTTTATTGTGGCGTATTTCTTTGTAGGGATTGCTTTGATTTAAACTAGCTAAATGGATCTGGACACAGGGCAATTGTTAGAGAATTTAGGGCACTTTGGGGTCTTTTTTTGATGAGGAGTGCAGGCTGAGAGGTTGCAGTGTTAAGGTCGAGCTGCCAAAACTCTGGCAGCATTATTCTCGTTGGAATAGTGTGTCAGGGAGAGCTGTGTGAGCCCCGGGCTGAGGCTGAGCAGGCTCCACAGCTGCCGGGCAGAATCTCTCCCTGGGGAGCCCCACGGGCTCCTGCTGCCTGTGGAGGTGCTGCTCACCACTGTCAGGGCAGGAGATGTGATGTGTTCAAAGAAATGCATAAAAGTACACCTGGGAGCAGAGCAGGCAGGACATAAACAATTGCTCTCCTTTCAGGGCTGCTGAGAAGGTGCAAAGGCAATTTTAAAAATTATTATCATCATTATTATTTTTATTGTTACTCTTTCTTCATTTGCTGATCAATCAATTTTTGTCAGATTTCTTCCATATTTTGCGTTGACCTTTTTCCCAATATGTATAATTTTAATGTCATAAATTGACTTGGTTTTCCACAGGTACTGACAGAGTTTATTGAAAGAGATTTATGCTAACCACCAGGCTACCAGTGCTTACATATTTTTGACAATAGCTGCACAAACTCCCATTTTGAGAGACTCATATTTCGATATCAGAAGTGGGCAGCTTTTGTAAGCTGAACTGCTACTGGTAGAAATTTAGAAATCTCTGAATTTTATAGAACCAGATATACAGACAATATCAATTTTTAAAAATCTATACAGCTTCGTTTGATACTGTAAACTGATTACCTAATTATAATAATAAATCATGGTTTATTATTCTGTGAAAATAAGTTTGTTCAAAGTTATATATTATAGTTATTTTAAAAGTTATATGAGCCCTTTTAAAAAGTTCTACTCTTATAATTAAAATCAGTAAAAAATATACTGGTTGCTTATTCTTCCAGGTATATATAAATAATAATAATTACACTGAAAAACAAAACTAAATCTCAATAGCCTCCCCAAGCTACAGTGGTAGATTGGAGTATTTTTAATAAATCTGATTCCATCAGACACAAGGCTGTCTTTGCTGTCAACCCAATCAACCTTCTGATGTTAACCAATAGGTGGATAATAATAATTCTAAATCTTTTACAGAAGTAAAATTAGTATAATGTAACATTGCAACTAGAAATAGTGAGTATGCATATATCTTCAAGTTCTGTATTTCCATGGTTTTGTAAAGAACAGAAACAAATTTTTTAGCTATAGAACAACATAATAGTGTGAGACACTGTTTTTTTCTCACATATAATGATCCATTATATGCCATTGAATACTTAATTTTACAATTGCAAAATTCTGAGGACCATTATTGTTTGGTTCAAATGGAGAACTATGTGTGTGAAAACCACAATTGCAGTAATATGATGTTATGCCATAGATTGAAAAAATATTGTGGAGGATATGCAAGTCTCTTCCATTTTCTGAGCATTCAGAGGAGATGATTTCATATTTGTGCCTGTAGATATATGCAGACCCATACTACTAAGAAGGAGGTAGCACATGTATACATCTTAAGGATAGATTTACTTGTATATCATGACTATAAAACTAACCAAAAATTCATTTTCAAACTAAAATAGAATTAAGTATTCTAGTAATTAATTATTATGCTAAGAAATAATTCTAATAAATGCTCTAACACACAGACATGCACACAAACACACCTACACACAATCCAGCCTAGGGAATATATTGCAAAATGCCATCATGTATTTCACATGTAAGAATCACATATTCTTACTTCAGTGCTTCAGTCTATCAACTCTTATGCCAAAGTACTGCATAAAAAACATTGTAAATACATTTTGTACAGTGTTTCGTGGACAACATAATTTCGTTGCAGTAAATCATAATTGATTGTAACTCTGTGAATGACCAGACCTGGAGCTGGTACAAACTGAGTACCTTCACTGAACTCAGTGGATTTAAACAGCTTAACTGATGTCAGTGTCTGCCCATGACTGAAAGCTGAGGAAAAGTCTATTGTAATATAGAACTGTTTATTTACGAGAAACTCCCTGTGAGGAACAGCAGGATGCCAGCTTAGCTGAATGGAGGATGACAGAGGAAAGGCAAAAAGAAAATGTGGAGAGGGCAGAAGCAGGGAGGATCTGCCCATAAGGAATGTAGAAGGATCACATAGCAATGGAACTGGGAAGACCAAACCCTGATTTGGTTTGATTTGCAACTGGTGAAGGATGCTAAAGGCAAAATAATGGCTTATCAGCTGCAAAGGGCAGACCATGAAGGCCCATAAGTAGGTGGTGCAGAAGGCTTGTTTTTCAAGGTCATGGACACAGAAAATGTACTGCTCATGGTCTGTAAGGACAAGGACAGTCCAGGAAACCATTGGCTGCTCAGTCACAACTTAGTCCCTGGCAAAATTGTGGTGAAAGTGCTCATGAAGGTCAGTTCATTCCAGTCTAAATCTTTTGTGATTCTTGATGATTCAGTATCACTTATACAATATAGTCATATAAAAATTTAAATAATTAAAACAGAGGCTTATAAATGAAAACATTTCCCCATAAAATTAAGCACAAATATCAATTTATTTGATATGCAAGAAATTGAACTATACTTTGTGCTTAAATAGTTAACATTCTTCTTACTTTTTATTGCTGCTTATGATTTTTTGTTTAATTCCATAAAGGAAAAACTCATTTACCATTTACTGAGTTTTGTTGCTCCTATTCCCTCTAGCTTAATATTTTCATATACTATAAAACAAGAATACTTATAATGTCTTAGCACATTCTGTATCTACTTTTTTCTTATCTTACAGGATAAACATTTCCATTCAGTGTTTCTGCCTTGGTGCTCACCTGTGTTTTATCTAGCTTAATTCTTGTATATAAGATGGGTTGACAATTACTGCCTTCACATGGAGGCTCTAATCCTTTCATTCTGGAAGCGCTGAGGTGCTGTAGGGACAAAGCATTTCTTAACTCATATAAACATTTAACCTGTTTTGACTCCTTCCATTTCTGTCTCATTTGCCAAAGGTAAGCAATTATACAATAAAAGTGAAGGTATTTAAGTTTTTTTCTAAAAAGGCGGGTTCATACTCATTGCCAGCCCTTCTGCTCCTCCATCTCTGCTCTCCACACCCAAATTTAATATGTCATCAGGCTATTGCCTTATAAAATCTTCTTAGCACTCTGAGAATGCTTTGAATCTGCTGCAAGTCTAAACTTCAAAGGAGATAGAGTTTGTAGATTGATAGAGACAAATTGCTTTAGAGATCTATATTGAAAGATTTGAATTAAAAAAAAACAAATCCTGTCCACAGAATGAATGGCAAGAAATTACAATTCTAAGGTTTTCGAAAAGGAAATGAAGTTCTAAGCATGGAACTGCCAAGAAATATTAGATTGTTGAAAAAACCTGGAACAGAAGCTGGCCTGGAAATATCTACTTTAAATAAAATATGTCCTGCAATGGAGAGTCAGCTATAGTACTGCAGAAGTGGAAGCGAAAACTAAGCTATATGAAGCTCTCTTTCTGTCACTGCTTCTGATCATTTAAATTAACTTGGATATTTCTCTTCTCTTCTCTTCTCTTCTCTTCTCTTCTCTTCTCTTCTCTTCTCTTCTCTTCTCTTCTCTCTTCCCTGTCGTGTCCATTTAAATAATAATATTAATAGATTGTGGTTGCACAATGGCATTTGCAAATCACTATCAAGAGAGTGCTTATTGCCCTACATGTTTCAGTTTATAAAACACCATTCTCTAACAAGATCCAGTCCTTGTTTGAATCATAGAGCTGTAGAAATGATGGTGTCACTGTCTTGGGTACATAGCAGATTTGCCTGGGAAATAAAATTAAAATACCCTAAAAACACAAAAGGCTGCCGTGGAGTGAAATGTGTGATTGATGATGTGACTGTATAACAATGCTGGTGTGTATTTATAGAAATCATGAAGAATGGCATAAGCCTCTGCCTGTATAGTTCTTAATGGTGGAACTAGTAGGTTCCACTATCTCGAGAATGTTTATATATTCCTAACTTGTATCTCTTGTAAGAAGTCTCTGATCTTCTTATTTCAATTAAAGTTTAGTCTTTAAAAATAACAAAGATGGCAGAATGAAGACTAGAATTTACTTCATACTCTTCTTTGCTTGCTGAGCTATGATTCACCATCGTAAATGTCTGCTTTAGTTTGAGGCTTCCAGATGTTTACTTCCCTCTGGTGATCTCAGCAAAACAAAGACTTGTAGCAGAAAGATTTTGTGATCTGTGAGCAGGGTTGGCCACCTGTTGTTTAATTACTGTGGTTATTTGGTCACTGTTTATAATTAAGTTTATAAAAACTAATAAACTTTAAATTAAATTCTGTCAAGTCCTAGATGTCAGTAAAACAACCTATCACACTTTCTACTGTTGGGCTACTGATTATCTACCAGACATATCAGCCATATTTGAATTCTTTACATTTCCTGATCAACTCTTTACCTTTTACCTTGTTTCTCAGCAGAACTTTGATGTGATTCAAAATTTCAATTGTAAAATTTATAGCAGAGTATAATTTGAATTAATACCTTTCATTTTTGTTATTCTTTTTCTTCACTGAGGGATTCAGAATTGTTTTTTGGGGTTTTGCTTGTTTTTTTTTATCCAAAGGAGGGCAATGTAGATGGTGAAGGGCTTTGAGAGGAATCTTTATGAGCAGCTGAGGGCACTTGGTCTGTTCAGCCTGGAGGAGACTGAGGAGAGACCTCAGTGCAGTTACAACTTCCTCACGGGGGGAAGAGGAGGGGCAGGCACTGATCTCTGCTCTGTGGTGACAGTGACAGAAACTGAGGGCATGACCTGGAGTTGTGCTGGGGAAGGTTTAGGTTCAATATTAGAAAAAGGTTTTTCCCCCAGAGGGCGGTGGTCACAGCACCAGCCTGGCAGAGTTCTGGAAGTATTTGGACAATGCTCCCAGGCACATGGGGAGACTCTTGGGGTGTCCTGTGCAGGACCAGCAGTTGGACTCAATGATCCTTCTGGGTCCCTTCCAACCCAGCATATTGTGTAATTCTGTGATTATTTTTCTTTCCTTTATTTTTCTCCTTAAAGAGAACAATGTTATATCATGGCTTCAGAATTTTTTGTAGTTTTTCAGTCAATAACGACCTTCCCAATAAGGTTTACCTCATCAGCCCCAATAATTTTATTTCTGAGTAGCCACACAGACTTCATTGTGTGAACACTCTCATGTGTAGTACATACGCATGCTTTTATTAGTTTTTTTAATGCAATTTCTGATTTTATTTAATAAATCATAATCAATTTTATAAAGGACTACAGTACAAAAGCTGCTTTGTCAGGCTCAGATCATGCAAAGTGCTACAGGTAAACGTGAATAAAGCTGAATTTCTGAAAGTGTATTTATATATATATATATATATATATATATATATATAATAAAAATTAGCCAAGTATAGATCAGCACTAAAAAACTGTTTTTCTTCCATTTAGTCTTCTTTTCAGTGAAGAATATCTCAGAAATAATATATGTTTTAAGGCTTGGTGCTGTTGCATTTGAGTAAATATCGTTGATTAACTTGACTGTACTATCCATGACCAGCCGTGGAGGTGGAAAAACCCCAATCAATCCAAACCATGTCTCTATTGTATCATTAACAATTTTGATATAGTTTATAAAGCTTGTAGATATCTTATATTGTTACACTAGGAAAAAAGCCTTTTCTTCTATGATTTATTTATTAGAGTTTCTACCCAGAGTACTTGAAAGCTATTGTGATGATGGAAGGACCTTTTAATGCAGACTAAGTAGGATTCAGATATAAAAGTATAATTGCTGTAAAAAAGACTTACACAATATGCCCACCCACTATTGAAAGATCCTTTAACCTCAAAGTGTTTGAAGTCTCATCCCAATCATGCAAACAGAAGTTGTTGCCAAGTAATGTGTTAAACACAAAAATGACATTGCCAGGAGTCCTTTGAGACAAGTGAAACATTGTAGACTTCCAAGTAAGCTAGTACATGTGTATTTTAAAACAGAGAGAGCCAAATGAGAGCTCTCCACTCAGCACTGATTGCTCTGTGGAAGGCTGAGCCTGAACAAAAGAGGTGAGCATGTGGAGGTCTGCACAGGCTATCCCACAGCATTTTGGAAGGTCTAGTCTTTGAACATGAGTGAAAACAAACAAAAGCAGAACTCCAGCCAACACAACATGCTGACACCAGCTTAACCTAGACTGGAGGGCTGTTTATGCTTCAGATGACTAATTATCATAGATAGAAGAGTACTTAAGTTATGCAGAGGTAGCCAAGCTTTAAAAACCTCACAGTAAGCAAGAAAGTGAACTACAAGAGTTTGTAATTAGTAAAGCTAAGAACTGAAATGTCAAGGAGAATTTGGCTGAGAAATAACAAACCACAAAGACAGCTATAGCCACCTCTGCGGTAAATAACAAGCAGTGATACTCACAGGCTTTCAGTTACTTTCTATAATACTGTACAGAAAATAAGGATGGAGCAAAGAGGAGAAGTTGTGAGGTGAATTTCATGAAATTACAGCTAAAAAGAGAATACCTCTGCCATTTCTCACAGGTACTATGTAATATCTCATGTTGGATTTTTTTTTGTGTGTGTGTATGTGTGCCTAAATTTGCCTCAATGTATTCTTAACAGAAAGACATTCAAACATTTTATCAGTGAGATGACACTAAAGCCTACCAGAGATGGAATTTTCTGAGTAATGTGTCTCCAATTTCTGAAATAATCAAACTTTTCACACACAGATGAAACATCATGCTTGCTTTATTGCATACATGATACAAAGTGTTGATCTGCTGTGACCTATCCTTTTGATCCTTATTAAACGCATTCTGAACTACTCACAGGCCACCCAATAATGCAATTGGGCAGGTGAAAGAAACACTTCTAGAGAGTTAACTATGGGTGGGATGGGACAAATATATTTTTCAAGAATTATCAACCCATCAGCATTTTTTCAGCTGTTAACTGCCTTGTTTTGGCTGATAATTGAACTCTAAAACTGAGGAGGGAGATTTTTCTGTGTCTCCCTCTGTGTCCAGTAGAAAGAATTACATGAAAGGAGGCCTAAGTAGATCCAAAGTCTCTGCCTGACCTTGGATATAAGAACAAAGACTAGAGATACTAAAATCTCTAGATTGTAGAGATACAAAATCTGATAGCCAGATAAAAGGTTAACCTAAAGTATGAAACAATCCTGAAAATACTGATTTTGGATGGGAAAAATCACCCTCTGAATGTACCTTCATACCTAAAGAAAGAGTAGGGTACTAGACCCTATTGATGTCCAAATTTTAAAGACTCAAAATTAGATTTCTTGAAACTTCTGAAGATTAATTTGAAATAATGCCACTTTTTGGTATCCCACTATGAAAATATAGACTCACTCCCCAGCTAGTTCAGCTCAGCAGCTCTCAACAGTGGTAAAATTAACTACTGCTGATTTTCTTCACATTAAAATACATTGCTTTCACTCATAGGGTCATTGAATCAAATATCCAGGAGCAATCTCACGAGAACTATGCACCCCAGTTTTCAACATGGATATAAACAAAGTTTCAGTTGCAAACAACTGTTTAGCTTTATATGCTCTGTTAATATAAAACAACCTTTCAGTTAAGTTGGCAGTCAGTACATTAAGCTGCCTGTCTGCTTTTTAGTCCAAATAGAGATCAGTTTGTCTTATAATTGTCTTAGAAACTATATTTTTTGACAAAGTACCTACCTGGCTCACAATGGGAATCACATGTAATTTGAATTAGATTTCAAAGTTCTTTCACATCTGAATCTATGTATTTAAATCAGAGAAATGCATTGACACCAGAATATGGTCTTCGTTGTTATTGTCAATTCTGAAAGCCATTGCATAATATAGATTATACTATTTCCAAATCTAGGCTTAAAAGTGGAAATGAACCTAAACCCATAGGCAACTACAACAACAACAACAACAAAAACAAACAAACAAAAAAACAAACCAAAAAAGGCAGAGAGAAAAGGAAAAAAAAAATTTTGGTAAAATGCAGTTTTATCTCTCAATTGCCTTTTATTTGTACCGTGGTTCAGAAGAAATAAACTGTGTCTGAATAATTTGATACATTTTAAGTTAATGATGTGATAGAATGAAAAATGTTGGTGATCAGTAATTGTGAAGCTCAGCTCTGTATACCATTTTCAGAATCTGTATTTTACAATTGATAATATTAATCCAACTTCTTTTATCTGTATTGCTTGAGCTTCTTATGGCAAGGTGCCTTTTACATTTGGCATGGAAAAAGTGCGACAGACCATGTGAATCTGAGGCTAAGGAGAGCTATTTTCATTCTTCTCTGCTGTGCTGGCAACTACAAAATTCGGGGCAGATTTTGCCATTTTGTTAATAGATTTTATTTCAACCATTCACTGCCTCATAGCACATCCACTGTTCTTTAGTCTGCCACATCATTATTTTAAACGATATCAATCTTTATGTAAATATGGATTGAATATATGATATTTTGTTTCTGAAAGTAAAGATCACTTATCAGGAAATACTAGACAGCTTTATTTAACTTACCAAATCATTTAATGGAATATTTAATAAGATAAGCATTTAGAACTACTTTCCTGTTTACACCATTACAAGGGAAGACTAGCTGAGAGGTTGTGATTTGATTAGTTTCTTTTAATTGGTAACAGATTACAAAGACATACAAATTCCCAGACAAACTGACTGGCAGGTCCTTTCTTCAGACCCTGTGCAATATTAACTCTCTGCAAAGCATTAAAACTGTGGCTGGCAGTGCACCTTTTGGGGCTAACACTGGTGCTTGCCTTTGAAAGTAAAGCCAGGGTGATACCCAGCAATGGAAAAGTAGTAATTCACACTTTCATCAAAGGCTTATTTTATACGAATGCTATTTTAGCCCTGTGCAATTAGAGAAAATTAAAAGCATGATTCAGCTTTTCTTTGACAGACTTTGGCAAATACTCAGTAAGGTGTATTTGAGAAATTAGGCCATATATATATTATATATATATATATATATATATATATAGGACACGCACAAGATGTGTTTAGCAAAATTAGTTTGTTATTCTATCTGGTTATAGATATATTCACTGAGTCATGGCAAAGCAGAACCCTCTGTGTCATTTGGCTCACAGCCCTGGAAAATTATATAAAGACCTAGACAACGGAAAAAACATCCTAGAAAGAAAGGGTAGTTAACTGACTGGAGGGCAAGTTCAGCTTTATATTGTTGAAATTGAATGTTTGGGGGCATTGCAGTGAAAAATATGTGAAAAAAAGAGAATTCACGATTTTTGTTTTAATGTAACATAAATTTTCATGTTTCTGCAAAACACTTTTGAAGATGCCTGCCCACTACATTGTAGCTATTATGGAACTATGTTAGAAAATATTAATAATCTCATAAATCATTAGGAAAACTTTAGTTTTAGTGTCTTTGAAGCTAGTGATCATTTTTCACAATGCCTGAAAAGGAAAAGCACTGTTAAATCTTAGTCCAGCACTAACCTAAGTGATTGACAACTTTTCCTAAAAACTTTTTAGTTGTCTTAAGGGTATGAGACAAAAACAAAGTTTCTAAATGTCCTGAATTATCTGTCAAGCTTTGTACCTCAAAGGAATTTTTTTGCCTGAAGGCACTCAAAAATTTGCATCAGAAAACTGTTCATATGGATATTTTTTTAACTTGATCTGAAACTTCAGCAGTAGACAGAATATGTCCTTTAACAGGACTATGAAGAGTTATTTTGTGTTTACTCTGTGAGGTATAGGGAAGCCCATATTGATATTATTTACTGATAACGTATTGAACCTTTACAAGCCTAACTGCGCACTCCTGTAACATATTATCACTGGTAGCAGGCCACAGGTTTTGTACTGAGCTGGCCAGGCTTGGGGGCTGAGGCTTGTTGGATTTGCTTGTGTAAACTTTCATTGCCCAACCTACAAATTTGTTTTTTCTTGGTTTAGCTGAAATATAAATTTTCTTCTGATCAGACGGCTGTGGCTGGTTTGGTTCACCTTTGCTTTCTGGGGTTAAATCATGACAATGGTGCAATCACAGTTATAGAGGTTGTACTGACAAGTAATTCTTTTGTGCAGAATGAGATATTTTCAGCATTAACACAATGATGTCACGTAGAGACATTCAATGCTGGCACAATATCAGAGACCTTGAGAGGAGGAGAGGCAGGAGGCAGAGCAGAGTTCAGGGCTGGGAAGGGTGCCAGAGATGGCTGCAAACAACTCACTCATGGTCAGCAGAAGAAATGCCAACCTGCAGCTGGCCAAAGTTTCTCTTAGAGGTAACAAAGAGAATAAAATAATTATGCAACATCTGCTGAATTCACCACATTCTGTAAATTCAGATGTAACGTGGAGTTACAGAGCAATGCAGAATGGGAAGAGGTGTAGCAAACTGCCCAAGTGAATCACAGAGTGACAATGAATAAATGATTGACACACATTTCATCTTCCTGCCAGTGAAAACTCTGGACAATTGATCATGGCATCACTACAGCACAAGATTCAGCCACCAACCTGGGATTCAGAGGAGAAATGGTAGGTGAGTACACCACCAAGAAAAGGGATAGAAACAAAGAAGTGTCTATAGAACAATTTAAACTACTGTTATTATTACTACTACTACTACTACTACTACTACTACTACTACTACTACTGCTACTACTATTTATTATTATTATTATTATCATACTTTTTCATTATAGAAACATTAATTTCTTAGTTTTCATTTTCTCTTGCTAGAATAAATTTATCTGGGATCACAGTGATTCTTGAATAGACTCTTGAGATTTCAATTATGCTAACAATAAATTATCTGCTTTCTATAAAAGGCATGTTTCCTCTTTTCCCATAAACAAGATTCTGAGCACAACAGTAGAAATAAAATATTATAGACTAATAAACAGTGTTTAATAAATTACAGATGTTTGCCATTAGCAGATTATAACACATAAGAAAAAGAGAAACATTAATACATCAGAGGACACCACCAGCAAAGTGTTATTATATGAAAAACTTTTAAATATACCCCAGTTTATCAATATTTATTAATGAACACTGCTCACCAGTCTCTGATATCAGAAACCCAACTTCAGATAGATGCATATTGACTCCTTTGTTTTGAAATAATTTGGATTTTCAATCAATAGTTGCATGTGGGAATTTGTCAGTGCTGATTAAAGGTTATCTGACCTTAGTCGTAGGTCTCTGCATGCATATCATTCTAAATATAAATAGTAATAACAGCTATTATTAAATTTTTTGATGTTAAATGATAGTAGATTGAGAATATTCTGACGTGTGTTCATGCAAGTCTTGAAGTTATATAGATATATGTTTGTGCAAGGGATCTACTGGCTATTGGAGAAGTGGAGGTACTTATAACAGTATTTTTTTGTTCTTTAGGATGTACAAACTTTCTGTTTGTAGTCTGGCATATAAAATAATATATGTTACACAAGTCAGAGCCATTTTCTTCCTTTGAATTGTTCTGATAAATATTTACTTATTCACTTCACTTATTTTATTGTGAGAAATAATATTGACAGCATTTTTTATTGATAAGATAGGTCTCTAATACTCTGGAAACTAAAAATATTAGGATACTTTGTGTGCAGTAAATCCCATCAACTTAGAAACTAAGAACAGCACAATAAAAATAAAAATACTTGGCATTTATTCTTCTGGGTTTTTTGGTCCTTACTCGGCAACCTCTTTATTTCCAGACAACACAAATAATTGGTTCATACTTTTTCTTTGGCAACTGCTTAGGCTTTCCAGCAGGATGCATTTTGATCAAATAATGATATTATTACACTTACAGCCACTGATCGAAGTGATTTTTGAGTGAGCTGAGAACAAAGCTACCCAGAAAGAATAATGGTACTTGTGTATTTGATTCCAAACCCTGCCATTCTGCTCTTAGCAACGTGCTTGTGGCTGCACTGAGTGATACAATCAGTGCTTGATTTCCCTTCAAGGTGTCATCAGACTTTTTACATAGTGGTCAGTGGGTGAAGGAAAATTATTCAATACAGATTAGAAACTTTTTTTTTTTTGTAAGAGCAAGTCCATTCTGTTAAACATTTGTAAAGAAATCAGAAATTGAAATATCTTAATTTGAATTTAATATCAAGAGAGCACCTTGCTGACATAAGGTCGTGGTCTGACTGTGACCTCACAATAGTTTGACTACGATTTTGTAAAATAAAAATAAAGTTGTTTTGGAAGGATATATCTGCTTCACTGAATTACAGACTTAAGAGTGACACTTAGGGAGAAGAAAACTTTCAAAATAATACAGTATTATATTTCTGTAATCTAAATTTTTTTCTATGTGGATTTTTATTCTACAACACAATAGTATGTAAAAATTCTGTGACAACTATATTTCTATTTTAGATGCTAAGTGTATTGCCTAAAATTAAGTGAGAACAATCTGGAGCAAGCTCTCTGGATTGCTTTCTGTGCTGAAAGACAATTTAAAAATTATACTTCTATAACTTGAAACTAAGCCAGTAAAAGGAAGGATATGTTATCTTACAGAGTTTTCTGCCTTGGATAGGATAGAAACCAGGAACAGTTTTTACTTTAATGATGATATACCCATTTTTGTAAGAATTTGAATCTTGACATCAGTATCCTTGCCAAATTTCTGTATGGATGGCTATGTTCTACTTTATGTATTTCTCTCCACTTTCTGCTTGGCATCACACTCACCTTCATGCTGTTACTTACACTGTTATGTCATAGAATACTACTATCCTATTATAAATAGATTTGAAATTGCTTTTGAATCTTCTCATCAGCTGCCTTTCTACTTAAGAATCAAGAGATAATGATAGATTCCTTTGCAGGCAGTAAAGCATTTTAATGAAACACTCTGAACAGATTGCTTATCCCACAAGAGTGTATCTGCCTGCTGTGTCTGTGCATGTTACAGAAATAGAGGTAGTCCACTGTGGTTATTTTACCTGGCTCTTGTATGTCCTGGATTTTTATTGTTTTTGTGACACTTTCCTTATTTTAGCTGTATAGATGGATCACCTGCATCTTTCTTTTACTCTTTGGTAACTGCAAAGCAGTGGTACTGGAGCTATGAATTTGCCAGTGTACAATAAAATAAAGCCTGCCGGATTCAAACCTGTGCATCTTACCAGGACCAACCAACCTCTATGACAACAAATGCTAATGCAGAGTTATATATTTTCCTGTGCCTTGTCACAGCTAATGCAGGTATTTCAGGTACACCTCCATGTGCAGACCTGAATTTCCATACTTGTTTTTTGAAAAAATTAAAGTGTATTTTTTCTTGTCTAACTTGAATAACCAAGAGTACTCGTTGCTCAACTTGTATTTGTTGGTTTTGGGTTTTGTTTTTGGTTTGTTTTGTTTTTTTTTTTTTTCAAATAATCTAATAAACAAGAAGATTAATAAACTGCCTGGATACTCTGGTGTTTGGGATTCACCACATCTTCAAGAATATTATTAACTACAGGATGGTGGTCATGGTAGAAAAGTTAATGGAGAGATTTTGAAGGAGCATTAATATCTTAGTAAATTAGGAAAAAATTAGGAAACCCTACTTTTTCTGTCTCTGACTATTGTACCTGATCACTCTGGGAACTTTTAAGAAATTTCTTAGCTGGAGCTTATCCCTTAAGAATTCTGCCTAAGGCAGCCCTGAACTAGGAGACTTGTAAGTACCTAAAAAGTTTGGTAAACACTTGGTGAATATTTTGGAAATCATAAGCACAGCAATGCTTAATAAGTGTGGGTACATGAATCACAGGTTTACATTTATTTCTTTCAAGTAAATAATATTTTTCTTTGTGCAGTAAAGTACTTTTCACAAGAAACACTGAAATGCCTTTACAATCATCCAGTGAGAAAAATGAAGTGATATGGAGAGAACTCACAGTACCTCAGGGGAACTGGATCAGGCCAAATCCCTTATGAAATAACCAAGTTTATTCTTTCTATGTGGTATCTATTTCTGGGTATTTTCTTGAGACACACTATTCCAAAAATGACTTTCACTTTTTTAATGACCTGTCCAAATTCTAAAAACAATACAACCTGGAGTGAGATAGCCAGATAATTAACACACTAAGCCAGTAAATCAAATTAAGAAGCCATTGCCATAAGGAACTCAGAGTGTCAGGACACTTGCAGACCAGACACAACAGATGGTAACTGTCTAAATCCTTTAATTTCATTGTTCAGTGACACAATATTGAAATAAATGTCTCTCACGCATATCCCTACAGTTACAGATATCCCCAGTGTTTAAAGACATTGTTAATTCAGTCTTTCATTCCCCTCTACCCCATTATTTTAGTACTTATTTCTGACAGAAGGTTACTAAAACTCTCTCTGAACTTGTCTATGGCTGCTTCAGTGCTACAGCCTTTGTCTTGTACCTGCTGCTCTGCATGTCAGAGCTGTCTGCTCAGCCCAGCAGCACGGCGCTGGATCCTAATTCCATGGGACAGACACTGCAGCATGCACGAGATTTGTGTTACCCAGGTAGAAACATTAGGGAACATTTCCTGTAATAGAAAATTGAAATAGCCAGAAACCTTCCTGAAAAGATTGTCAGCAGTGGCTCTGAGAGAACCAGAGACTGAAGAAGGTAACATATAAATGATGGAGAGAAAGAAAAAAAAAAAAAGAAAGTTTATAGAATCAAAGACTCAGAACTAATAATTCTTATTGTAATGCAGTGGATCACCAAAAAAACCAAAGTAAATATAAAAGGGTCAAATATGATGGACACTTTCTCCAATGTGTGTAGATGAGTTGGTCCTAATTAACAGAATCTAATAAGGTTGGCAGAGAGAATCTGTTACAGAGAAAAAACACCTAAAATACACCAGTGATGAGTTGAAAAAAAGTCGGTATTAATTTTATAATTAAAAAAATAATGCACCCAGCATGAGAAAACACTATTTTAGACCTCGTTATATAAAATGAAGTTATTAAACTTTGTAAGGCTATGTCTGACAAGGGACTTGGTATCATTGTCTTGTTATGGTCAGTGTAAGAAACCCTATCTCACAATGTGTAATCAGTAGGTTTATTCTGAAGACAAAGAAAGACAAAATGGATTGAAAAAAAGTTATTATATATAAAGTAAAGAAGGCGTTCTCACATGGCTGAAAAGCCATTGTCTACAAACTAGAAAGAAAAAAAGAGAAAAATACATTTGATTTACTGGAAGAGTAAATATAGTGGTTAGAAATAGATTGAGAATGTGTAAAAGAGCTCGGAAGGAAATAGAGTAGTATGATATTTATAAACCGGAAAGTAAAGAGAGAAAGCAGGAAGAAAGAGTGAGACGAGAGTGAGAGAAGGAAAGAAAGAGAAATTAAAGAGAAAATGGAAAAGAGAGTGGAAAAGAATGAGAAGGAGAGAAGAAAGAAAGAAAATTGAGTATAGAGAAAGAAAGAGTTAAAAATAAACTAAATAGGAGAAAATAAGAGAAATAGAAAGACGAAGTATGTCAAGGAAAGTACCAGTATGACGAAGGAAAGCAATGATTTTTAAAGTTTAGCAACAGTAATGATTTGTTACTGAATAGAAATGACAATGATCTTCAGTGTTGCACTTATCTTCTATAAATATTTCTGTCCTGTATTTGGAAACTAAGATGACACAATTATTAGACAAATGTGGTACTTTCCAGATAAACCACATTTACAAGGAGTTAACATTTTAAAAACACAGGATTAAACCATTAATTGACACCACCAGGGCTGTAGAAGATCTATTAGTGGCTGGGGTTAATTTGCACATATATTTTGCTACATCCAGAGGCATTTAGTTGGAGGACTTTGCATTAGAAAGAATGTAAAAGTTAAGTCACATCTGGAAAAAATGCAGACAATCAAACCATGACGCACAGGGTCACCCTAAACAAACATCACAGTATTTCCAGTTTGTTGCAATGAAGCAGCTTTGGTTAGTGAGATGGATAGCTCATTTTTGTGGTTTTCCTAAAGAAGAAAGATCCCCTTTCGCCTGTATTTTGTGGCAAGGATTTTGTGTGGATTCAATGCAACTACTCACGGTAGATGCCCCAACAGATGGTGGGAAGGCAGTTACAATACCTCTAAAACAAATTCGAATTAAAATTCAGGTATTTTAATTTAAAATCTGTTTAAATCAGTGACAAACAAAGAAAAATGTTGAAAGTTTAGCAGTATTGTAAAATTTGATTAGACTGACTGGGAGACTAATTTCTTTTTGCAAAAGCTTAGCTGTAATTTTTTTTTACTTTAGATCTAAGGCTTGTTAGTACGGGAAACTGAGATAATATCCAAAGATTTGCAGATCAGTATTTTATGGACACTTTTCCAGGGCTGAAGAGTCTTCTCTTCATTTTGGGCATTACAATTTATCAAGGCAATAACCCTTGCAACTCCTTATTGTGGATTTATGGCATTGTTGTCAAAACATTTGCAGAACGATCACAGGAGAGCACAGGAAAGGGTTCCAGAAGGATTTGTCAGAGCCCAGAGAGACGCTGTCCGTGTGCTGCCACCTACAGAAGCAGGGGTTCCTAACGAGCTTTCAGAATGACAGACTGTTGACCAAGAATTCAGCACTCTCATGAATTATCTGAAGTGATACCTAATTAATAACAGTACACAGGTGGCAAGAAGTTGACACTGTGGCAGGAAGAAGAAGATAGAATAACTCTACCCAGAGATGCAGCTTTCCTGGCAACACCCATTCCACAAAATGCTTTGTAAGCTGAAAATACAAAGTTCCACACCTGGAAAGATTGCAGGTGTCTGACATTACTCATCATTGTATCCTGATCTCTTCCAGGGGATATCACAGAAGAAAGCATAAATTCTGCAGCACAGATGACTGTTTCATTTAAAAAAATGTCCTATTCTGGGCTTTATTTACATGGAAGCAATCAATAGGAGTGATGAGAGAAGTATTTTCTTTCTGTATGCTTTCCAGGAATACAGTTTCCATATTTGAATGTTCAGAGTTTTTTAAAGGCTTATAAAGCATGAACAAAAACTAATAAAATAGAGGAAAATTATTTCAGTGGCTGAAGAAATCCCTTAATTGAAAGATGCAAGTTTTTTTAGAAAGAGGTAATTCATGTGACCATTACTTAATTAAAGTGAATGCCTTCAGAGAAAGAAATACTTAACATAATTGGGATCTTGTTTTAAGCCAGAAAGGTATTAAACCCTCCATACAACTAAAAATACAAACCAGAACTCTTTGATTTTGATTTATTGCCTACACAGTGTAACTGTGAGTGGTTAACTATAGGTGAAAAGTACCAAAAAAAGAAGAAAAATCTCAAATTCTCTGTTGGACTGGATGTTTTTTTTAGTTGGTAGAATTTAATTAAATACCACTTACTTAATTCAGACAATGGATAACTAAATCAAACATAGTGATACCCAAAGAGTAATTAGTATGGGAAACTATTCAGGGGCCTTGTGTATGTGTTTGGTTTCGTTTGTTCTTAGTTCAGTTTGGATTGGCTTGATTTGGTTTGATTTCACAAGTCTGAAAACCTATCTGTGAATAAGGGCAAGGAACACTCTACAATTTACAGTCAGTTACTGTAAATATAATGAGGATTTTTCAGAACTTAAATTTAGTAAATCAAACAAATACTTCCTTTTCAGAAATATTACAGCTGTGGACACTGACAGTATTTGATCACAGACATACTTCCATACTTATAATGCATATTTGAAATAGCAATATTAATTGATTTTATATCTTGTTTGTTTGTTTTAAATAGCATTTTTTATGTTTTCTCTGCTCCTAAAAGTCCTTTTCAGAAAAGCATTAACATTACTGTGATTGATTCTGAAACCTGTAGTCCTCTTGTGCTTGCTTTCTGCATGACAAGGTATTACATATTTATATAAATTTGTGCTTTTCTCAGATACAGCAAAATAATCTTCAGAATAAAAAACATACTCTGCTCCATTTTATGCCATATTTCTGTAACCTATTTATTCAATAATATTTTGATGTTAGCAAATACGAGATCCAAATTTAATCATGAAAAAACACAGACCAAAGTGACTCTCCTTGCAGCTGAAACTTTATAAGTGCAATTTTTGAACTATTTTCTTCTTAATTACTCTGTATTTAGTTTTAGCACTCCCACTATAGAAGACTGGTTAAGTTCTGCAAAAGTCTTTAAGAGTATGCTACCATCTTCTGGAAAGAGATGAAAATAGAGCTTTTAAGTATTTAAGATTAAGCAGATTTGTGTTATCATCATCACTTGCAGACTGCATGCTTATATTTTCAATGCCCATCTGAGATTTTTCTGAACAGTAAAAATATTTCTGACCCAAAATATTAAGATTTAACCATGAATGTTTAAGAAATCTCTCCTCCAGAAGCAAGTTTTTTCTTTCCTCTCTTTAAACTTCACCTAAAATTATATAATTCTTGACATTTTAAGGCTCATTAACAATTTACTTGCACAGCATGAGATCTTTAGAGATTAAGTCAACATTGCTGTAAAAGACCCTAATTTCACCAGCTGAAATTCAGAATTCAGCTCATTTTATATTGCCATTAACATCAGCCTAGAAAGCAAAGTTCATGTCACATCCAAAGCTGCACAGATTTCCAGTAAATGTATCCAAGCCTGTGGGTTGGCCTGTTACAGAGATAAGGCTGTTTATGAAGGTCAGTCTGGAGAGCTGAGGGAATAGATTTTAGTGAAGCAAGCCAAAAAGTAAAAATCTTTTTGGATTAAATAAACCAATGTAGTGACTGCAAGCGAAACCACATCATCTTTTGAAATTAAAAGTTTTGCTCTATATTAGAAAAAAGACATACGGGGCAGTGTAGCCCTGGTATTGACACTTCCCATATTTAATATTCTATGGACTGGATGTTTTCCAGGACACTTTTTAGAAAACTTGCTGAGAAAGAGCATTCATTCAAAAGCTTTCATGCAGAATTTAACAATTCTTTTAACTAATATTTTCATTAGTAAATGGAGCATGCCACATCAGTTCTATATCTTGTTACTCTTGTAAATATAGTTCACTGAATTTTTTTTTTTAGATATTTGCTGTAAGAATATGTATCCTAGAATATAATGACTGGAGTGGTATTGAAAGATCTGCACAGTGAACTTGGAAAATAAACTCTTTCTTTTGCAATTGCTATGGGAATCTATTAGCACACTCGAAGATGTCTGATGAAATCAGACTGGTTAGGTTACCTTAAGGGAAAACAAGATTTTAGAAAGACAGATACATGTGTAGAATTTCAAGAAAAAAATAACCATTAAAAATTAGGTGGCCATATTTCTGCTTTCAGTATTTCTTCATTTCCTGTTTGAACTGGCAAAGTGGGGCAGTTAGTGAGGAAGAGAAAAAAAAAAAATTTTTGTTAGTCTATATTCTTTAATTTGCATGCTTTATATTTTCAAAATCCAAAGAAAACACCAAAAAAAAGAAGAGTAACAGTGTTTTTTGTAAGATAGTTATTTTTTTTTTCTGTCTTTGGTGTATGAGAAAAGAAGCAAATATGGATAGCTGTTCTCTTTCACCTGATAGTTAATATTTTTTTGGCCAGTTTTTTTCACTTATGACTCGCAAACAAAATAGAAAGTCAGCATCCTACCTTGACTCCTCTTGGGTGACTTTCACAAAGCAGAACAGAATATTGCAATGATAATAACAATTCTATGAAGGTTAAGTGGCTGAAAAGTTATCTGGATTGTGAAAATTTGTAGAGTTTATTATTTGAAATTTCAACCTTTTCCTTTGAAAATATGGGGGACAGGGTTATACTTTAAAAAAATTTGTCCTAAGACTAAAAAAATTATTTTCATAATAGGAAATATTCAGGTAAGCATAATTCCAAATGCCATAGGGACTTATATACTGCATGAAAATTTAGAATAAGTGGAAGATTGCTTATTTAATTCAAGTAAAATTCAGATTTTAAACAGGTGCAATATTTCTATTAGCTCAGCCAAGCAACTTAATAAGAAAAGTAAATCCACCCAGCTTTTTTTTCCTTTTCCTGTTCTCAAATGCTTCAGTGAAATGTTAATTTCACTGCAATTTGTTTATTTAACTAGTTTACAATTACTATTTTCAATTATGGTTATTCTGCATGTTTTTACCCTAAAAACCACTTGGCATTCTGTCCTGAAACACTGAGGGAGAATACATGTTCTAGAACAAAAATTTAGTGAATTTTAACCATTATATCTTTGAGGTGATTTCTAAGACATTGACTCTAGTTGAGCTGAAGCTCTACAGCTTGATGTTTGGATTAACTGAACATGCAGTGATCATGAGCAAACAAATGAAAATTCATTCTGGGAATCACTTGAGCACCAGCAGAAAAAGTATTCTCATTATAGCCCCAGATGTAGTGGCATTTGTCCAGGACACTTGGCTTAGCAAACCAAGTCTTACAAAAACATCAAGGGACTTTTCATGATCCCATCATGGGAACTGCTGCACGAACTAAGGTAAGATGGCTGCTTCTATAACATGCTTATGCAAACGTTCCTTCATTTTTAAAATTGATATGCCACTTATTAAAAGAAATCCCCTATTGGTATTTTTTTTCTTTTTTGCATTACCATGTACTTTTTACCTTACCAGGTAAATAACACTGTTGGTTTAAATTTCAGTTTTCTGGGCTACTCATCTGTACTTTCTTGCATTGTTAAAGTAACAGAGTTCTGGTTTTGATAAACCTGTGTACCCCGGTATGGCTTTTCCCCCAGATAAAATGATTCTTGACTTTACTTTACAATGTATTTCAAATTTTACAATTAGGGGTTAGTTAAGAGGAATTAGATTTCAGAAAGTGTAAATATTAAGATTCTACTTCTGAGAAAGTAGAAGAAAATCTCATTCATCTTTTGATCAACAGGCACATTAACTTCACTAAAATTATTCATGTGTTAAAATTTGTATCGTTATGATAATGAACATTTTTACTGGTAAGCATAATAAGCATGCTCAGTGACCAGGGTTCCGACAGGTCTAAATGAAATAGGAACATGCATATGTTTTTGCATTTTTCTTTGAAAATTATGTTAAAGTTCGGTTTTTCCTGGTTCAGAAATAAAGGCAACAGCAGCCAGAGAGGAACAAATTGAATGACTAAGACCTGCAAAAATGGAAAATTCTTTTCAAGTCATGACAAGGAGAGAAATGCATTAGAAAGGATCCTGATGTAAAAATACATTTTAAAAAAAGTTTCATTTTCTAATGAAAGTTGATGTCATGTAGTACAAACACTGGTACCAGGTACCATGGTCTTCCTTCATAAGGGAATGCTAAAATGACTAAATATGCATATAATGATGTCAAAATTCCAGGGGCATATTAACCCCAGACACCATCCACCAACACATGTGTGTGATCTGTGTCAGCATTCCCCTTGCTCTGGAAAAGCAGGCACTTCAGCCTGGAATGCTTTAGCACCAGCAGGGGATTTATTTGTTCCAGTCCCTTTGTACGTCAGCGCTTGGGGCGTTAGCCTGGGAGACTCGGGTGTTGTCTCTGCTTGGGGATGGCAGATCAGCTGGGCCTCACTTGCCTGAGAATAAAATAGCAGCACAGCCCCTCTTTGCAGGAATATTGCAAGGTTGGATGCTGTTCAGGTTTGCTGTTGAAAGGGCTGCAGGAGCTCCTCAGCTTTCCTCCTGAATGGGTCTGAAGGGATTCAGACCAGGCTCTTCCTATCTGATGTGTGCAATGAGGGAGTACAGAGGGAAAAAGATAGACAAAAGCAAAGGCTGCTTCTCATTTGCTTTCAAATGTTTCAAATTTGCATCACTGAGCAACTTTTTACACGGGCCTATTTAAATAGGACAAGGCGGGGAGGGTTTTAAACTAAGAGATGAGAGATTTAGATTAGATGTCAGGAAGAAATTCTTTGATCAGAGAATGGTGAGGCACTGGAACAGGTAGCCCAGAAGAGCTGAGGATGCTCCATCCCTGGAAGTGTTCAAGGACAGGTTGGACTGGGCACTGAGCAACCTGGTCTAGTGGAAGGTGTCCCTGCCCATGGCAGGGGGTTGGAATCAGATGAACTTTTGTGGCCCCTTCCAACCCCAACCATTCTATGATTCCATGATTCTATGATTCTAGTTTTATTAGAGAGTGGCATTAAAAAAAAAAAAAATTTAATGCTGGAGAAGGAGTGTCCAAAACAGGGGTGCTCAATAGTAAAAATTGCTAAAAGTTTGTATGGTAAGTTTAGTATCTTCTAACCTTAAAAGAGAAGCAGCACTGGAAAAACTACTAACTGTCAAAATAATGTCCTTTTTGGATTTCTCAAAATATTACAAACGCAATAAAGTGATTCCTTTAGACATCATTATTTTGGTTATAATTATAAAATGAAATATTTTGAAATATTGCATTTTATGAAAAATCCTAAGGCTTTGTCTTCTTGTCTTGTTTACAATAAAACCAAACTTCAGAACTTCTAGGGCTTCACAGACCTGTCAAATAATAATACGTGTGATAAAACTAATTAATATCTCCACTTTTAATGAAGCATTGTAACCATAAAGGTTCAAAATATGTTAAATCTTGTTTAGGATGCATTTGGATACCTTGTGGAGAGACAATTTTTTAGTTAATAACCTGACTGAATATGGGAAAAGGATTTACATGTTAATGGTACTGGTGTTCCCTGATGGGTGGAATAGAAATCTTATATGGTTATAAAAGCCTGATCCTTTATTGCCCACCAAATGTAATTTGCATGGGGAAAATAGTGGGGAGTGTCCACTATGGGAGTTACTTGTGTTTGTGGGAAAAAATCCCTCCAAATTAGAAATAGCTGTTAAGTAATTTATTGTGAGTTATTTATTTTTCTTACAGCCTTCAGTAATTATCATGAATGCATTGTAAGTAAAATACAACATTAATACATCAAATTTTTACAGAGCTGTTTTGGTTTATTTTACTAGCTTTTCCAGATAGTTGCTGAAATTCAGAAACTCAAGACATGATCTGTTTATTTTAAGCTAATCTTTAAGTGAACCATTGGCGATTGCTATCAGTACATGGAACAATCTTTTCCTATGGAAATGTTCCACACATACAGTTTATGAGCATAGCTGGCTTCTCTAGTCTCTGGCTTGCTCTACATTTCCTTGTATTTTGCATTCCCATGAATGAGAATGAACTATTATTTATTCTTGGCTCTCCCAAGAATGGAGTGAAGGAGTAAGTTAACTTTTGCCCTCGGTGTCTCCACCTCCTCCAGTCAGAGCAGATGTCACAGGCATGTGCTAGCTTTCAGCCATCCTTATTATGTCTTAATCATGTTCTGAACTTACTCATTCCCAGGAGTCAACAAAGAGTAGTCAAGCAGTAGGAGTAGTTATGGGAAAGAAGAATAAATAGTGCAGATGTCAGGAATTAAATCTAGACCATATTTAAAATGTCTCTCGCCTCTCCTGGAGCCCAAATCTAAACCGTTCTCTTCAGAGTCCTAGTCCAATGGTTTAAGTGTTCTGGCATCAGCCCTGGATGCAGCTCTGAACCCACAGAAGGGTTGGTCAGCCTCACCTCACTGATGGGAGGGCAGGGATTCCAGTGAGCTACTCCTAGGGACCACCACCTTGCTGTACAGTCCAGTCAGGAGCTGGGCTTTACCAGAGGGAAGGAGAGAAGTGGGTAATCAGCATGGTGTCATAAAATATCCTGAGTTGGAAGAGATCCACAAGAATCATTGAGTCCACTTCCTGCCTAGGACAGTCCCAAGAACCACACGATGTCCCTGAGAGAACTGTCCAGACACTTCTTGAAATGTGCACTTGAACTCTGTCAGGCTTGGTGGTGTGACCAGTTCCCTGGGGAGCCTCTTCCAGTGCCCAAACACCCACAGGGAGAAGAATCTCTTCCAGCCTCGACCTTCTGACAGCTTCAGGCCATTTCCTCAGGTCCTGCTGCTGGTCACCAGAGAGAAGAGATCAGCACCTGCCCCTCTTCTTCCACTCACGAGGAAGTTGCAAACCACAATGAAGTTTCCTCTTGGTCTCCTCCAGGCTGAGCTGACCAAGTGACCTCAGCCACTCCTCGTAGGGCTTCCCCTCAAGGCCCTTCACCATCTTTGTGGAAATCCTTTGGAATCTTTCTAAGAACTTTATATCTTCTTTATATTGTGGTGCCCAAAACTGCACACAGGACTCGAGCTGAAGCCACAAAATAGAAAGTGATTAATCACCTGCCTCGACCGCTGAGAGTGAAGAGTAGGAGGGAACAGCAAAAAGAGGCAGGAAAAACAAGAAATGACCTGGTAAACCAAAGAGAGGAGGGATTCTGCGCAATGGAGAAGGGCAAGAGAGCAGGGCTCCCATCACCTGCCCTGAACCTGGCGTGCAAATTCTACTTGGCACACGCTGCTGGTTTGCAGGGTGGCCACCAGATGCCACCAGCGAACCAGGAATGAATTCAGTTTTCGTAGTTGTTTTTTTTTTTTGTTGTTTGTTTGTTTGTTTTGGGGTTTTTTTGTGGTTTTTTTTTTTTTTTTTCTTTTTTCTTTTTTCCCCTTTCTCTCAAGAAGCTGCAGGAGGGATCTGCTGGAACATTCGATGTGGTTCGTGAATGGTTTTTGGTTCCTCTGTGAAGGTGACAAGAGTATTAAACTTCAGACACTTGAAAATTCATAGAACAGATGTAAAAATAGCAGAGCCACTAGACCAAATCTGTGCCTTTAGCTCTATTAAGTATCTTCAAAATATTTTGATCGTTAAACTACTTTATTGTTCTTGCTAAGAACTGGCTAAGCAACACTGTCTGAGAAATCAAAGAAGTCCATAAAAATTATTTGCATTTTCACCCAAGTTTGATTCAATTGCCTCCTGCCACATTCTTTTTTTTTTTTTTTTCTCCCTATTTGAAAATATGAGACAGAGATGGTTTCCTTCTATTTTCTATTATTTTTTTAATCTATATGTATAGCCTCATGATTGAGAATCAGTTAAGCTTAACTTTTCTGAGGTTATTTTTATGCAAATATTCCATCAGCAAATCTTTATGGGGAATTTTAACCCATCATGAACTTTGGTTTCGTAAATTTTGTATTTGTAGAAAGAATTACACAAAACCAATTTGGAAACATTAGCAGGATTGGCTTTTAAATTACATCTTCTATTCACTTCAGCTCTAAGTAAAATACAATAATAGTACAATATTTGGTAACTGAAATTAATATCCCTTTTCCAATCTATTAATAGCTCAGTTGTTATATTATTGTTTTTTTTAAAGTTTAATGACAGGTATGCAGTTATGTCTATGACAGTAAAACTAATGCAATAGATTTACTGGACTATCAAACATGTTGATCTTCAAAGAATACACAACATTCATAATCCATAACCAAAGATATTCTTCTCTGGACCACTTCAGCTCCAAAATAATCTATCAATATAAATCAAATATAAGCTCTTTTTTACAGATGATAACAATGACATAATTTTAACACACTGGAATGATTTGCAACAGGCTGCGGGTGCTATTTCCAACTTGAGTAATATATTGGTATTAGTATTATAAGCTGTTGATATATAAATACAATTTTGGTTCTGCAAAATTCTTCACAAAATGCCCAGAGTAGGAAAACAGCAATGCAAACTGTCTGGTTGACACAAGTGTGTCTCCTAAATTAAACAGAGGGATGCTTGATCCATCATTAGTTGTTTGCTTTTGACACTCTCCTTTCAGCGACCACTGGAACATGATTTCTGTTTTTTCCCTTCTCTTACAGTGAAGCAGCAAGTGGCTCTCTAAAAGTGGGTTAAGTTTTAAGGGAAGCAGCTGGCCTTGGGACAAAACCACACAAAGTTCTTGTTGGTTGTTTTTCACTGAAGCTGTTTTCCAACAGGATATTGGGTTTTCTTTAGAAGGAGATTTTTTGGAAGGTGCCTGCCTTCTGCAGACAATTTAATCTCTTATTTTTGTTGGAAAAAGAGAACACCTGACAGCTGAAAACCCTTTGGCTGAAAACAAAACAAATCAGAGACTTGGAAATGCCCTCCAGTGCTTTACGTCATGTGTCCAAGTCTGACCGTCCCCTGTACTGCACCCCAACAGCCTGGACTGCAGGGTGGGGAGGCACTGGGCTGCACAAGCACGAAAAGGGACAATCCTCCGCTTCTATAAACCCCAAAAGAAGTCATTTAAGCCATTTTTTCAAGTTCCATCTGAGGTTTGTTACAAATAACCTCAGATGTTTTCTTCTAGATTTTTTTTTTTTTTTAAAGTAGGAAAAGCATGTATTTTGTAACCTTTCCTGTCATTTTGTTTCAAGCACCCTGCTCGCATAGAACAACTCAACTGACTAGAGCCAGGCTGGGATATCATCCTGCATGTGCGGCAGGGCAGGATCTGGAGAGGAGAACTGGGGTTGGACAGAGCCTGAAAGCAATGGGCAGGGCTGTGGGGACAAGGAGATGGCAAAGCCATGGGTGGCAGGGTGGCAGGTGGAGTCCAGGTGAGCAGGACAAGTGTCCAGAGATGGGCATGGCTGCAATGGTCAGGGGCTGGTGGCGTTCAGATGGCTCGGGGGCGGAGCTCTGGATGGCAGATGCAGAGACATTGCTCTGCTGGGGGAGACTGGGACCAAGATCCCAGAGAGTGGCTTGGGATCCAGGTGAAATGAAGGGCTACAGGAGATCGGGACAGGGCTGTGAACTCTTTGGACAAGCAGGAATGCAACTTCTGTAACCGGAATCTGAAGTAACTCTTATCTGTGAGAACCGCTGGGAAGTTTTTTGCTTGTCTGTCAGTCAGGCTCAAATGTATTTTTTTTCTTGTCAAGAATTTTGATTTTGTACTAGCTGCGCTTATGGCTTCCACAAGACTTTTCTCTTTTGTGTCTCTGATATTCTGGATTTAATTTTAGCCCTAATTCTAACTTTTTTCCCCTGTCTAAATCACAGTATTGTTCACCTAAAACCATCCACATGACTGTTCCTAGTAGATAAATCCTTTCCCTCCAGTCCTCCTTCAGAGCTAGTTGGATTTAGTTCATTTGCAGCTAACAAATGCCATCTAGTGGTTCTTACGGCCTTAATTGAGCATCTAGTAAAACACAGCAGCTTGGCGTTGAATGAATAATGATCATAAGCATTTAATACAGAAAAGAAGGCTCTGCGCTTAGGGCATTCTCAAGTTATCTCACAGTTTTTGTGGACTAAGACATAAATAAATGCATATTGACCTGATTGTGTTGATGTATGATGTTTCCTTACCATCCATACCAGTTACACAACTATCAGTACTAATCAAGTTAGTGCAGCCACACTCCATTTTCTGAATAAAATTTGTGCATACACAGAGGAACTTCTCCACACACATGAGACTATTTTTTTTTCACTCCTGTAAACAAATACTGTGATTCATGGAAGACGTTTCCATTTAATTAAGACAATGTGTCAGGAATTGAATTAGTGCAAATTCATTAAACAAAATAAGGTTTCTAATCCAGAGATTTGCACAAGCCATGAAAGGCTGTTGAAAGCATTGGAATCCAGAGATGAAAGTTCACTATGAAAGCAGTAGACTGTAGAGATTACAGGGGTTAGTAAAGACATTATCTGTACTGGGCAGTAGTCATAGAGAGAAGTTATAATTCCTCAGATTTATCATGTAGAAGTTTTGAAATACGTACATTTTCTAAATGCACATAATTAACCCTTAGGATGCATTTCTGTACGATTCTGACCACAAGTGCATACGAGTTTAAAAATGAGCTCTGATAAATTAATCTGGCAAAGATTCATCCTCTGATGTATAGGCTTATGAGGGTATCATGCCTCGATGAACTGCCTAGCTCAAGATTTCCTACAATGCTGAAAGCAGGCAGGGTCTCCATTCTGAAAAATTAGCCTATGTTTTTCTCACTTTATGCAATTTTTGCCTGAGAAATAAGTTACTGAAAATCATCTGGTAAAAGGCTCTGGACTTTGCTTTAGCCTGGATGTCAGTTCTGACAGTCTTATCTGTCTTGGAAACATTGTAAATATTGGCTGATTTAAGAGATTTCCTAAATGAAGTGCATATAATTCTTTGCTGGAAGGTATCAGATATCCACAATTTTTATGCATTATATGCACTATTCATTAAAATTCTGACCTATTTCACACTTCCCCTTTTGACTTTTTCTTCTTTTTCCTTTTTCATGTCTTCATCCATCTCCTTTCCAGCTTGACTAAACAGACAAAAATGCTCTCCATACTGAGATAAGCATCTCATTTGCCAAAGTGTGCTGTATGAGTAAGGTGATAAAATAAAACAATTTTGCCTGTTCCTGTTTTGTGTATAATAACCTACAGAACAAAGATTTTAAGTAAAATTACTCTGAGATTTGCCCTTTGTGACCAGTTTAATGAATCACTTTTCACACAGCAAGAAAAGCATCTGCCAGGTGAAAGATGAAGATCATGAGCTTGTTCACTGCAGTTCATTGTGTGCTAACTCTAAAGAGAAACAGATTTGGAGCATTCTTTTAGTCTCAATTTATCCTAAAATAGCTTACATTCCTACATAAAGAGGTTAATTTATACACTAAAGGAAATTACTGAATGTGGAATATTAGTGTAACCCTGTCACCTGTGATTTCAGTGAGGATGAAGAGTCACTCAGCAGCATTACAACAGGTCATGTCTTCCATAGATTGGAAAAAGCCACCAAATCCTGAACATGTATCAGGATATTGTGTCATCAAAAAAACGGATAGTGAGTCCAGTAGTCATCCTGATTCTGTGGGGGTGACACTTGTGGCCTCTGACTGGGAAATAAAAAATGTCTTGATGCTGCTTTAGTTTCCACTGAGCCACCACTTGCACAGGGGGTAAACCCAGGAGGGGTCAGTGATGGCAGAAGTGACCTGGCAGCTTGTCTGCTTTGGGGGAAACCACAGCCAAATAAATTTTAATTGTACATATACACTGTGCTCACTGTTGAACTGTTTGCATTGAAAACAATTAAGGTTCAAAAAATCTTATTAAGAAATTTATAGAAGAACCAGGAAATGCTTTGAGATTACATGCAAATTTGTTTTTTTTATAAAAGCCATAGGTGAGAACATTCCAGTTGAGATGGGCAAGGCCCAGATGTGATCTCTCTTGTATTACAGAATATATCAAGAGAGCTCTCTATTCAGTCCTTTTCCTCTGACTGTAATCTTTGTCCCTTCTCAAAGAACACAGATGAAGGGATAGATCTGACCTGTCAAGTTCTGCCAAGCCCCAGAATCCAGCAAACCCTCTCACCTACTCTGACTCTTCTAAATACATTTACTGCCTCTTCTAAGGTAAGTTTAATGCAGAATGTGCTTCCCTGCTTGACAGAAGATTTTGCCACCTAGTATGTTCAAGACCATAACCAGAAGTAGAAGATGCAGTGAAAACTCATTCTTGCCTGGGGAAGTCTGAAAGGTTAAAGTCCTATCTCCTGGCAAGGTCCATGACTGTGATGATGGGAGGTTCTTAGTTTACTCCTGCTCGTGGGGCTGGGCCATTGGGCAGATGCATTGCCTGGCACATCCAGCTCAGCACTGTCCTCTCTGGAGCTGCAGTTGCCCTCTAGCCCCCATCCCACTTTCCCAGTGCTCTTGAGACACTGTTCATTCCCCTGAGCAATCTACCTGACCCTGCTATAGGACAGCAGTGATTTACCGCCACCTGGGAAAACAAAAATTAGCAAAAATCCTTTTATGTAGATTTCCTTGACTTACTTATTGATTATTTCCTCGACTTACTTATTGATTATTTCCTCTTATTTTATTTATGTGATTTCTCAGGAATGCAAAGTGTCTATACAGAGTCTTGTCTGGAAAGAGTGATTGATGCAATTCTACATTAAATGCACTAAACAGTTCATGAGGTTAAAAGGATAACATAATAAACACATTTCCCAAACTCACACTTGCTCAACTGTTTACATTCATATCCATAGAAGAAACAAAATCTGATTAATGGAACTACCCTGGTAGTGTTCATATTAACTGATCAAATCCCCTTTTCTAGACATGAATGTCATAACATATGTTAAATGTATATTTTATAAAGTTGTCATGATTTTTGTGGTGGAATCAGGGTCACTAATGAGCTTCAGTTACATTTGACCTGCATAAGTGTAGAAACAGACTTTCACAATACTTTCTCTGTATTTATCCCCATCTTCAGAGTGTTTAAATAAGTAGTTGAAATAACACCCACAGTGAAATTAAAAAACCCAATAGGGGAAAAAATATATCAGATAAGCACACTACACTTAGGGTAACTGATTTTCCATATATTCAGATGGATACATATACTCTCAATCAAATGAGATATTTCAGGAGTCTTGAAAAATTAATCAGCTTTCAGAATTTGGTTCTCAGAGGATAAATGGAGAGTTAAAAGTCTAGCCACATCTGCTGATTTCATATATACTGTCATAGTGTACTATAACTAATAAAATCAGTTAATGCATCTGCTGAAAGGAATGAAAATAATATGATTCTCAGCATTATGTATAAGACACACTTTTGGAATGTGAAGATATGAAAGACCTGTGGATCACATATAAAATCTTTAAAAAAGAGTATAATTTTTAAATATTTCTATGATTTGAATATGAAAAATGGAATGAAGTGGGAGTTTCTAGGAATGAGAGGCTCAAGGGATCGTTCTTATTAAATTAAATTATATCTGACTCATTTCTCAGAGCAGGGATCAACAGTGAAGGTTCTATAGGTAGGAGGAGATGAACAATATTTTAAAAGCCTAGTAAAGCATTCAGTTCTGTTCTGGTACAATGTCAGCATTAAAAAAGATATCTGACTGCAGAAAAGGCTATTAATAAAATAGCAGTTACCTTTTGTGCCTCTGCAAAATCATGATTGGGCAAATACATTTGAGACACCAGTCCCCAAATTTCCTGCAAAGATAGGAAGCATGTAAGGTGTAGCATTTTATATCCAAGCCTATGCTTAGAAAATATAGTTGTTTATAACACTCTATAATTTGTTTAGATACTGATATGATATAGGTAAATGAAATAAAATATCAGCCCGTTCACCACAGACAATACAAAAATGTTAAGAACTGCTGTGAAAGAAGTGATTAAGCAGTCTGTATGAGAAAACTTGTACGGACGTGTAAGGTAGGCAATTAATCCCACAAATTCAGATAACAGATGCTTTAAAAAGTTTGAAGTTGAAAAATAAAGGAAATGAGATAGAAAGCAGAATGACATTTAAAGCATTTTAACAGAACTCTTTTTAAACTGAGTACTAAAACTGTTGATTGCAAGACAGTGCATTTGCTAAGCTTGAACAGGATGATGCAGACCTTACCTTTCTCTAAAAAAACCACAAACTTTTACAAATGAGCTAACAAGCTTTTTTAATTTTATTTTTTAATAATAGGTGTATTAGTTCCAGAAATGTAATCTAATACCAGGGAGTTTTATCACCCCACTGAGAGAGGTTGAAAGTGGATCCATGTGCTACCTTTTGAGCATACAAGGTGGTTAAATATAAATTGTGAAAATGGTAATTAGTACAGACTTTTCTTATTCTCAATGACAATCTGATATGTGCTGGAGCATGGTCAGGTACACAGACACACAGAAGTTCTTTGGGATCTCTGCCTAAATGCAGAATATGGGGTGTTGTCTCAGTGCTGTCACATCTAAGGTTTACTAAGTTCGATAATTCAGGGTCCTTCCTGGCAGTTATGCTATGTTCTGTGCAAGCTGTAAATTACTTTTTACATACAAAGAAGGGGGGGGGGCACTGTTTTTATGGGGAGGATATTTTTTTTTCTTTTAAGAGATAAATTTTTTTTTTTTTTTTTCTTTTTTTATTTGTTTTTTTTTTTTTTTTTTAGGGGGATTTGCGGGGGGGGGGTATGGTTGAGAGTGAATTCTTAAAAAATAAATTGATAAAACATGGCTGTCACTGATTAACAAAATAGATCTTGATCAAAATTTGAATGAGGGTATTAAACAAGACTAGAAAACATACAGTGAGCAACTACCCAGTTACTGCATACAGGCAAAATTCCTCTGCAAAGTGGAGTTCATGATCATGAATCATCTTACCTCTGAGTAATGACAATAAACTCTTTCCTTAAAGAAAATCTTTCAGTATAAAAGAAGCTGCAACCCATAGGGATTGAGAAACCTGCAGCATTAGAGATTTTATCTTTGGGTTAAACCTAAATTTTTGCTCACTGAAGTAATTTAGACAGCATTAAAAAACTGTGTTCAAGAAAAAAAAATGTTTTGCCTGTCTCAGAAATCCTTTAAACTTCTCTGACACCTTTTGATTTTTTTCAAGCTCTGTTCTTTAAGGGTGCTTATATACCAAGGGCACATGTTGGAGTCAGTAAGTCAGGAGTCTCTCTGAGTCCTTCAGAGAGAGATCAGAGTGCAGGGATTGAATTAAAGCCTTTGGATGGAATGAGTAAGTGAATAGATGTAGTGAATAAGTAAGTAAGTAAATGGAATAAGTTTTAAGTGCTTTTAGTGAGTAAAAGGTCTTAGATGCCTGAGAAGTAGTACATGCTCTAGTGAAGGTTGAAAAACATGCTAGTGTTTCCTTCGAGGCTCCAAGAACCTAGCTACAGACATAATAGAGTTAGAGTTAAGAATATTGCTTATATTTTTCAGTTAGAACGAGATAGGCCATGAACATAGTCTATACATAGCCTGGCATGCTAAGAAACCAGAATTCTAATAGGTTAAGGAGTAGTGGCCCGAGTTTGTGTCTTAGCTAGTTGGGAAGTTTCTATAAAAGAAGATGCATCAGGGAGAGCTGGGGCTCTATGCCATGGCTCTATGCCATTGCATTTTGCCATTGCTTTTGCCACTTGCTTGTATGCCATGTGTTTTTGCCATTGCTTTGCTTTGTTTTTGCCTTTGAGACTGCTGTGCTTCTGCAATAAACAACTTTATAGTAACTATTAACTTGGCTTTTTGAAGACAAATAACCTGACAGTGTGGGTGTCTGAGAGCACCCGGAGGTTTTAAAATCTCACAGGCACATAGAGGCGGAAATTAAATAAATAATACACTAGATATTAGACTTCATGTTTTGTCAATGTATATTTATCATTTTGCAAAGAACTGGAGTGTTATTATTAATCAATTTTATTGGGGTCATAAAAGCCCTGATCAGAGAAATTATTTGTCCCTGGTTGCCCAGCTGCAGAAACATAATCCAGGAGTCCTAAATATTGATACCAAGAGCCTCCAATCTTACATGCCTTTTATACCAGTTTTAAAAATCTTCTGGCAGAAGATGAAAGTTGCTGTAAAAATATTAAGCTATACAATTAAAAGTAACGTTTTTCTAGTTCATATACAATAGTCTAGGATGGAGGTCCCTGCCTCACAGATGTTCCATACTATGGGAGCTGTCTTGAATACTGCCTTGATTATTTTTTAAAAGAAATAGATTGGCACATTTCTTTATCCCCCTTTAGT
The DNA here is from genome assembly GCA_037013685.1 of Acridotheres tristis. NCBI lineage: Eukaryota > Metazoa > Chordata > Aves > Passeriformes > Sturnidae > Acridotheres > Acridotheres tristis. The sequence goes on from CM072885.1 coordinate 9,916,563, forward strand.
ACTAATACTTTCTAATATTTATTTTCAGTAAGACATTCATATTGCATGACAGTGTTGCATCACAGTAAGAGAATTTTTTAGATTGCCATGTCCTTAAACTGTTTTAAGTCCAGATTAAAAGTGCTGCAGTCTCAAGAAAAATCATGAGGTGTGAGAGTTGTATGAAAGCTTATGTATGCTACATCACATTTGAGCTGACATATTCATTTAAACATGATGTAAGGCTAATGTATTGTTCTAAATACACACCATTTTTTTTAAAGAATAAACTTTCACAGAGGTACATTGTACTAGATTTGAGCGAAATCTCGGTTCATGTCTGGAGACAAGATGCTCACTCTTAGACCAGGACTTCTCAATCAGATTTCAGTTACTGTTTTCAATGTGCATGCAAATACCTGGGTCTTACATAGAGTTTTGGATGGGAGACACAATCTGAGATCATCTCATCTGAGTGCTCCTGTCTTAGCACTGCAGTCCATCCTCACCAAATCTCCACTGTTAGATAAAATCCTGATACCCTTTTTTAATTAATTAATCTCATCAAAACTATTTCTCACTGACATTTTGATATCATGTTTCTCCAAGGACTGCAACAGTGCAATAGCACATACATTTTTAGCTGCAGAAATGACCATTTTAAGAGACTTTTGTCTGCTCATCTATGCTTGTGATTTATCACACCCCTCAGTCACACTGATATGCTGAAATAAACACTAACTCCAGTAAAAAAAAAATAACAAACAACAAAACAAACCCAAATTAAAACACCAAAGATAAAAGTAATTCCTTATCTCACTTCACAACATGGCACATAAAAGGGGCAGGGAACTGCAGCCCCAGGTAGCAGCCAGTGGTTGATATTAGGCTGCAATATTAGAAAACACCTGTAACATGGAGACAAAATATATGCAAAATTGTACTATTAATAGAAAAAATTAGTTTGAAATTGTTGGCTGAGAAAATTTTACTGCAAGACAGGAATCTACAGGAAATGTGCTAATTCACTACTTCAGCATTTTGGGCCTAGCATAAATTTGTTTCTTATGAAAATATATACAGCAAAAGGCCACAGGATGAACTTTCATTTCTTTTCTCAGTAGATTGGTCTGAAGGTTTTCCTTAGAGAAAAAAAAGAAAATAGCAGCAAGCTCGCCCAAGACTTAATTTATCAGGGAGAGTCCAACAAAATGGACCCTTAAAAAGCAATTTAAAGAGAACAGGTCTGAGGTTGCACTCGTGTATAGTATAGCCCAGCTGTTAGCATTACCAGAGGTCAAACTTAGTTTGTTTTCAGCATGTTTCCTTGCACAGATATTAGTCTTTGTCTATAATTTTGGCTATGTCTCTATTTTCCTAGCTCAGGTTAATCTAACACACCATCTGTCTTATTGTTTCTTTAAAAAACCTCAACAACCGACATTTACAAGTCATGGTATTTGAAATACTTTTTTTGGGGTCAGTTTGTTAAATAGATTCAGATTAAATAAACAAAATCACATTCTGCTATGTTTTCAATAGTGTAAATTTATTTATATAGAATATCTGTTATTTTGGGGTAAAACCATCAAGCCATATACTTAACCCCTAAAAGAAATTATAGATCTATAGAAGTTACACTGTTTTCTGTTCTCTGAGGCCCTGGCACAGAAGGCTGGTTACATGATCCAGACACATTTTAGATATTTCTTTTACTAAAGGCCATGTTTTTCACGTGATCAGAGCGGGAAACAGGGAGTTTTTATGAACATATATAACAGGGGTTATAATGTTATGTGGCATTATAATAGGTGTTATTTGTTCATAATAAATGATTTCCTTTTTTGTCCTTTTTGTTGTGACCTAATGTGACTTCTGTTGTTAATTTTCAGATGATTTTGTATCTCGCCCTTCAGACGCTTAAGATCAGACTTAAGGCTAGGTTCAAACAGAAATGTGGATTTAAGGCACAGTGTATAGGAGCCTTATTGCAGGCCCCAAGGTAAGATCTGTTGTGCCTGTGACCTGAGCTCACCATCTGTGAGGCTTCACCATCTGTTTCATACTATTCTCCAGCTCTTCCCATGTGTTACATGAGAGCAAGATTTGCCACAACACAGTCCACAAGTGGTGCACACGGTGCCTAAACTGGACAATATTGAATGTTGCAGAGGGCTCTATCTGACTCTTTCTCCAGCTTAGGTGCCCTTATGTTATGAAGATTCAGAGTCTGAAACAGATTAATGTGTTTTTGTTTAACACATTCTTTTCCTCTTAAAAAAAATCTCCTTTTTCCTCCCTTCCCCAACAGTGGTTAGAGCAGTGCATAGAAAGTCAGAGCTTTAGGATACTGTCCCTTCTCATGTCTCATTGCAATATATCCTTATGGGTATTTCTCACAGAAGAAGAAGAGTAGATAAAAACGTTCACTGACCAATCTTCTTGTCAAAGTTGAGCCACTATGCACCCAGGAATGAAAAACTCACTAGCTCAGAGACAGTGTGTGGTGTTGACTGGACTTCTGGCCAAATCTTGTCTCTCTTTAGAGCTCTAATTTATTAGGTAGGGAAAGGGGGCAAAAAATTACTTCTCTAATAAGAAAGATTCCTTTAAAAGCCAGAAACTGACCTTAACTCATGTAATTAAGGATATGTGTAATTAAGGATATGTGTTTAAATTTTTGTGCACAAATCCTGGATGTTCTTCCAGTCGTAGAATTTATAGGGATGCAGTCAAGCTCTGCTCTGCATGTAACCCCTACTACTGTCAGTGGTCATCTTCATACTGGTATCTAAAACTTAAGATTTGGGCCTCTAGAAACGTAGTGTTTGCTGATATAAGTTTCTCAATCTCTTTTTTTTTTTTTTTGAAAGCACTATTAAAAAGAGAAAAATCCTGAATGCTTCAAATTTTTATAACCAAAATAGAATGAAACAAATTAGCATCATATTTTTCCTAGATAATGAATTTACCAAATACTTAAAGATAAAATGTTTAGTGGAATATATACATATAAATTTATTACAAGCCATATTAAAAAAAAAAAAAAAAAAAAAAGCTGGGCCAAATGTTTAAACCATCAAGTCTTTAAAAACTTTAATTATGCTTAAATACCATTTTCTGGTTATGAGTGAATACAAAGTCCCCATAAATCCCATATATAGAATTTTATCTTTTTTTCCTTATGCTATAGCAGTCAGTCCTATAAGATTTTATTCATGTTTAAAATAAAATTAGTATTTTATTTTGTTTCAAAATATTAGGAAAAAAATAAGCATTTCTAAATAGAGTTACTGCATGAAATAATAGAATTTTATTTAGCGGACCATTTTCCATTTAAAAAAAACCCTATCAAATACTTTTACAGTCTTCGATAACAAATTCAGAACTAAGTCCTGCTCTTGTTTAAAGATAAGATGGGGTTGTGCTATTATCTCTGTTTGGAAGGATTGATGGTGTTACAAACACTGTAAATATAACCACGCAATACTTTTTCAGGACATTTCCTTCTCCTCAGCTGAGTTTGTCCTAAGGTCTGCTGACTTTGTGTTTCTGTTAAAATAGTGTGCTAAGACAATTAGTAATTTTGTTATATGTTTCAAGACCAAGGTGCTGCTTGTGTGCCTGTTCTTTCTACGTGTTTCTTCTTTCTACAGCGCTGGGAGATCTACCCAAAGTGTAAGGCTAATCTTAACTGACCCTTTAATTTAAAGAAAATGTTCAATAAAGATACTTTTTTTCCTTCTCTGCATTGGGCTTTTTAAATAACTAGACAGATATTAGAAAGTTGCAGTACTTTCAAGAGAGATTGCTACTGAAATCAAATTTCAAAACAGGGTGTTGTTCAGCAGAGAGTAGAAAATATCATCAGATGCAGGCTTAATAACAATGGTTTGTGTGTATAAGAGCTACATTCCAAGTATATGCAAATTTTTCCCTAAAAAAACCCTTACATATTCATATAGAGGAAATTAGTTTACCAAGAACTTGGTTCAATTACTCATGCTCTCTGTGGTCCAACAATTCTGACATGAATTGTGAATAATTCCTGAAAACTTACAAGTACTACAGGCAAGCCATCAATTTTCAGATAAAAGAAGCAGCTGTTGTTGCAGAAATCTGGTTTTACTACCCTTCAGGAGAACAGTACACAAAGTTTCAATAACAGAGGCAATTGAGGAATTATAAAGATTTTGGTTTAGAGGCATATTGCCTTTCCCAGAATCACCAAACAATTCCAGTTCAATATGATTTGCAAACATAAAAGCAGGTCTATAAATGTCTCCTGTGAGTATTTAATAAAATGGACACTTTTCAAAGTTGTCCAAGACATTGCAGTTGACAAGGGAATCAAAAAAGACTGCTTTGAATCTTATATTAAGCCAGTAGCAATAAACCAATACAATTTTACAGTGATTTTTCCTATGACTGCATTAAAATTGTGTTGTAATTCCCAAGTGTCTGGATAAAATCACTTTTTCTTACCATTCAATCACCAGTAAATTATGTAAGCAGATGGAAATACTTTAATCTCTTATTATTGTATTTGTCTCATGCTGGGTGCAACATATGCTGCAATCAAAAGCTCAATAGTCTAACAGGCCAAAATTTTGATATTTAAAGAAAAAAACATAAAGGGTCAAAGGCCGTTCACCAAGAACTTTGCTTCCTAAGAGCCCCAAAGGCAGAGCATCCTCCTGTAGTCTTCAATTAAAAAATATTGAGTATTATCTATTTGAGCCACAGGTTATTTTGAAATGTTTTCCAGCTGAAGAATCATTTATCTATTCCAGTCACACAGCACCAGCACCAGCAAAAAGAATGTCAGAAAATAAGTAAACCAAGAAATATTATGAAGATCTACCCAGAACGAATAACTCTACCCAAATAGGTGCTCTGCTTTGCATTGAAAGCAGAGGAAGTAAAAAAGGTCAGTAGATGTAATTCTTTGTGTTTTCTTTCAAAGCAGGTTCAGAGGAGCTGAAACAGCAGCCTGTCTTCCAAGAAGAGTCTTCCACTTCTCGCTCTGCCCTAAACCCCTGCTGTGTGAATTGCTGCACATGGTGTGCCATGCAATGGCCAAAGCAGGTCAGCACCTGAATCTGCAACAAGCACTCCTTGAGCCTTCACCTCCCAAGAGTGGAAATTCATCCCTGCTCCAAAGAAAGCAAGCCATGTCTGTGAATGATCCCCTGCTCACACAGTCTGAGCCGTCATTTTCTTGATGAATCCAGAAAAATAAGTTAGGAAGTGTGAGGTTCTGTAATTCACAGACTGGGATATATGTGTGAGGAAAGTTTTCAACAGAAGTTTTTTTGCAAGAAAAGGTAAGCTCGTAGAAATTTAACAAGTTAGACTTTAGAAATTAGGTAGCTTCTTGTTTGTTTGTTTGTTTGTTTGTTCATTCGTTTGTTTGTTTGTTCGGTTTTTTATTTTTGTTGGTGGTTGTTGTTGTTGTTTGGGTTTTGTTTGTTTGTTTTTTGTTGTTTTTTTTTTTCCCCAAATAATTTGCTAAAAATATCTTCCTGGTATAAAGAGGAAAGTTGTAGTGGAAAATAAATAGAAAGAAAATGGATCAAGTTGAGCCAAACTCTGACTTGCAGGGGCATTTTATCCTGTGCCTTGCAAAGCCCACACTGATTTAGCTCTTGAATCCTCCTCTTGTTCTTCCTGTAGACCAGTGAATAAGCAATTATTCTCACACATGATCCTCTTCAGGAGACAACTCTGATGTACACTGTTAACTCTGTGCAAGAACACTTGTGCAACAATCTGTCTTATACTCAGAGCATTTGCTCTTTGCCACTTTCTGTGGTTCATTTTCATCAGCTAAAGTGATAGATTAATGATGTATCAACACTCCCCCTGCAGGGACCTGACTGAGTTTTCTCTGTCCTGAGCTAGTGCCCTAGACAACAGACACTTCTGATCCTGTCAAGGGGAGCAGAGGGGGAGTAATGACAGAGGGCAAAAGAAATTGGTCAGTTTATGCTTTGAAGTAAAAGAAGGAAAGCATTAAAATCCTTAAAAATTCCTAAAGAATAAAAAAAATAATTTAATATTAGTTCAGGATGTTAGCTGTGCAATGAATTACATACAGAGCATTTGAGTGAACCCTTTTTACTTTATTGATATTGTTTTGTACTTGAACATGACATATTATTCCATTAATGGACCTTTTAGTTACATTTATTGTAAAGGTAAAATGATTTCGTTGTACTTAGTACTTCTTTATTTAAGACATCAGAAGCTGTCATTTACTGTCTCTAATTTCACAGGACATAATTACATCTTTTATTTCACCACAGCCAGGAGTTACTTGCTATCTATCAATGATTTCCCACATAGCAAGTCCTGCTGCAGGCTCTGGGCTTCTGAGTGCAGCCTGAAGAAGATACCAAGCATTCAAGTGAGCTCAGTTGTCTTGGTCCTCCACCTTTTCAGCTCAAGTTTAAATTGTGTCATTTCTTTATCATATCATAAAGGAAACATAGGGCAATGATATGGTATATTTTGCTATGGGTAAATATGACATTTAAGATTAAAACTGTTCATAAATATTAATTTTTTAAGATCTGAGTTTCATATACTCAGTCTGCACAAGGTCTGATGCAGCTTTTTTTTCTTTACCCCCCTCTTCACTAATTCCAACTACTGTAGTAATGTCACCTCTAAACCAAGATAACTCTAGGAAAGTATCTTTCTTGAAAACAACAATAAATAATTTAGAGTTTGGATATGTATGATTATATTCTTCCAGGCACTTTCCACAAGTGGAGTGTTAAATTTGATATCCAAGCTGATTCTTGTACTAGTGATCATTTCCTACAGGTAAATAAGGCCAGTTTTGTTTCATGTCAATATTACACTAAAAACCAGTGCTGGCTCATGCTCTGGTCCTCATGCAAGGATCTCTGTCCTCTCAGAACATGCCTGCTGTGTCCCAGAGGCATTCCTGTCGCACAGAACTCCTCAGGAGCAGGAGACAAACTCTGGGTGCTGCATCTGAGATGTCCCACCCTCATGATGGCACAGTGCTCCTCACTGTGCACTGCACTCCCACAGCCACTCTGTCCTTGCTGCTCAGTTCTGCAGCTCTGCCCGTCTCAGATGAAGTGTGAGCTCAAAACCTGACTTCTTTGATTTTTTCCTGAGCATGAGCACATCTTTAATTTTTAACTTTTGGTGTATGCCATCAGTCTGCAGTAGCTTCCATATTTATGTTCATGCAAGAGCACAGGCTGAACTGCCATCCTCATGCAGATGTAGGAGACATTGCACTGACTGTATTGTTGCATTTTTCTCTAGTATAGCTCAATCTTTGAACATCATCATATTTCTGACGTGAGCAGCGTGGTGTAATATAAGCCATATTTGCCTCAGATATGTATTATTTTAGGTGGGAAGCAAAGAAGTGTTCTTGTCTAGTCCAAACTCCTGCATTACATGGGTTGCAGAATTTCAATCCATGTTTTTGTCAGTGTTTTAAGCCATATCCTGTTAGGAGAATAATAGAAGCTTCTTTATCCAAAGACTGCCAGGAAATGTAGATAGTTCTTAACCCCCAGAATTGCAGAGGAAATGTGTGTACATTAAATCTTTTCTATTTTAGTATTAACTAATGGTTGCCTAAGAATAAAATATACAAGGCATAATTAAAGCCTGCTGGATTTCTTCTACAGCCCATGTCCTCAATAAAACAAAGTAATCAAAGCTGTAGCACATTCAAAAGACTTAGTTTGTCCTGGAAAAAAAAATGTGGTTAGTTTTTTCCAGGAAGCTAAAGATTGAAAAACTATACTGTCCCACAGCAGTAAATCTGCTTAATAAACAACCTCTCACCAGAATAAACTCTGTTTAACATTGTTACTCTTTTTATTTTATTATGCAAGAGTAATTACATGGAAAAGCTAAGAATAGATTGGAGTCAAAAGCCTGATTTGATATGAATGTTGTGTTTGAAAAGTTTAATGGCCTGGTTTTTTAGGCTTTTCTTGCAGAATACAAAAAACTTAGTAGCTAGTGTTCTTATATTTGTTTTCTCCTGTTTATTTCTTTTTCTGTATCACTACATTTGAACTCCCTACACTATATTACACTGTATTTCCTTAGCAATTTGAAACCTGGTGACTGGAGCTGAATGAATTATATTTGACTGACTAAAAGTGCAGCATATTCTAGCCCCTAATTATTAATCATGTACAAAGAAAGTAAGGGCCATATTAATAAATTTCATTAAGTGCAGGTTGCTTGGTCTGGGCAGTGGCATTTGCCTTTCACAATCCTGTAGAGGCACAAGGGAGAAATCAGCATTTTTCTCTCTTCCCTTACACATTTAAGGAGTGCAGTCTCCAGCCATGGCCATTTTACTTTTTATTTATAAAGGCATGTCTATAGTGGCACATACCCTAGCCTGGAGCTTTGAAGTGACACAAAGAACAGCAATATTTATTTTGCAGAAGGTGGCTGAAACGGTGTCTGAAGCATGCATGAAGTGCAGGCAAGAACTCTAAATCCTTGTATAAATGTATATACATGAAATGAGGACTGCTACCTCTGGTCCTGGCAAAGGGCATCTTTCAGATATCCCATGTATAACACAGGCTTCTAGCCAGCTGGTTGCCTAGAGGGCTGCAAAATACACCAACATATAGCTGGAGCTACTCTAAAAAGTGCTGAAAATATTTTACAAGTCAAACTCAGTCATTTTCATAAGAGTTTCCCTTTAAAAGAGTAAATTAGAAGAAAACTAGATCGGAACAAAACCTGGACAGACACGAACAAGAAGGATTAACATAGCTAAAAAGCCTCTCCAAACTCCTGTAAAACTAAAATAACTTAGTGCATTAGATAGTGGATCTCTTTTATATGAAAAACAGATGGGTGAAGGAAGTAGAAGAAAAGTCACAATGTGGAGCACTAAAAAAACATAATAATGGTACAAAGTATCATTTAATGAGGTAAAACATATCATCAGTTGGCAATTTTCTAACACTCACATCCGCTGTACAGAAATTTTCAAGGAAGTGCTTTATTCTCATGCCTATTAACTGGCTTCCTAATTCTGCTGCAGAAATCCTATCATGACTTGCAGCTTCACTCAGACTGCACAGAAGTTGGAGCCCAATGTCTATGCCATGAAGAGGGCCAAACTAGCACTAGAACTGGCTACACATTCTTAGATTTTTAAAAAATTATTATTTTGAGACATTAGGTATCTGAGTGGGATGCCATAAGTTTTGAGACAAAAAGGGCTCTTTTCTTTTTCATTTTTAATTTTTAATTTTTTTAAATTTTTTCTCCAGATGCTAGAGCTCCTAAACACTAAAGAATAGTTCAAATAAATAAGAAAAAAACCCAAAAACCTCTGTGTGTGAATGACAGTGGTAAGGTCTTCTGCTCATCTAGAAAGAGCTAATGAGATGTTACAGAAAAGCAGGGCTGTTCTAATTTGCTTGCTTTAGTGATAAAACCCAGATGCTTTAGAAAAGATGCAAAGGACGCACAATAGGAATAATTTCTTCCAGAAAGATTTCCTTCTAATCTTTCGTATAAAAGAGATTGATTTAAACCTGAAATAGGGACTTTTCAAAGCCTTTCCTTTATTCTTTATTTTCTTAATTATAACAGCTTTAGATTTTCTTAGGATATGTATAAATTACAAACTCTTTTAAATTTAGTAGGGAGATAATCTAGGACATGTTCTGTTACACAGAGTTGGTGAAACAATGATTTGCTGTTTTTATGAAAGAGCAATGAAAGATGCTGCACACTAAGGAGAAATATTAATTGAATTTATCAAAGCCTATTACGGCTAATTTATAAGGACTGGGCCATTAAAGAGGAAGAATGGAAATGGCACATAACAATATAAATCATAATTACATATAATGATTTGCATCACTGAGACATTCAGCTGCAACTAATGTGGTAAGCTAGGGTCTTTTGTTCTGAAGAAAACTGGTTTTAAATTGCTAAACTAGTAGTCAATTATTTTTAAAAACAGGGCCTAAATTATTAATCCCCTCATGATCACTAATATCTAAAAGACTATGGTGAAATATCAAATAATTTCTATTTAAGGTGTTTCCCAAATCACGCTGAAAATTTATTGACAAGCACTGTGAAGGCTATCACTCAAAGAATGAGATTAAAAAACCGTAACAAACCAAAGACCTACAAGTGAACAAAATAAAGATGCTAAAATTCTTTGGATGAACCTTCTTAGTCAACTTGCTTATAGAAATGTATTCTTGCTTCCCAAACAAATCTAGTCAAGTATGAAATCTATGCTTGGCATGCTGCACTGGCTAAAGAAAAGTTTAGAAACTTAAGTGTCTAATTAAGGTTATGAACAAGGCTTTGAGAATATCTGATTTTTGATTCATTAAAAGAAAAAAAAAAAAAAGAAAAAAAACCTGAAGGATAATTTTTTGAAATGTCTCTTTTGAAATGGCCTTTTATTACAGCAGAGATAAAAGCTGTAAAGCTGTATTCAGCTCTGTCTTAAATTAAATATTTAATTTCAAAAGAACTGTTTTTTTCTGTTCCCTCTTTCACCTCCCAACTCTCTTTCTCCCCCAGCTTTCACCTCCCAGCAGAGGCTCAGCTATAGCACAAAATTTCTTAGTGCATATTTGTTTCCTAATAATGGTTCCAGGAAAGGACAGAGCATAGTAAAGGAGCTGGGAAGAAGTGAGTTATTAAGTATTTCATCTGGCTTTCAAGTGTCACAAGTATTTGCATTTAATCTGTGACTTTCCCTTTCTTTTAGTCCAGGAAAAAAAAAATAAAAATAAAAAAGGTAATATTTTTTATTTTTCATCGTGTACTTATATCCCACTGATGTCAACAAGGCCAAAGGATAAATTGTAGCCTTAAGGAAGCTCAATGGTGACAGTTCTGGGATCATCTGGGTATTTGCTAGAGAATGAAAAGCCAGTCAAGGTTCCCTTCAGGCACTGTCTGTCTCCTGTCATTCTAACATGCACAGGTCCTAAAGGCTGAGAGCTGAGCATCCCCTGCAAAGGGCAGCCTCAGCCAGATCCCCCGGCGGGATTCTGATGCAGAACAGCAACAAGTCGGGCTGGGGAGACCTTCTACATCTGTTTTGAGCAATTAATCCCCTAGAGGTAACTCATATGAAACTAATTTTGCAGTGTTTTAGCTAGAATGTGATTGAGTGTGCAGACTGAAAATTGAAGAAACTTGGTATTTATTTTATGAAAACAAATGAAGAGGCCATTAACCTTCCAATAGAAATTATTACCATATATGTTTTAAAACACTACTCTTTTCTCTTCCCAGGCTTGAGAACTCTGCAACAACATTGGTGACAATGAAGATGATGCTGCTTGTCAACACCAAGCCAAAGCAGATTATTGTGATGAGGGAATAAGAACTCTCCAAATGCAGCGATGAAATCTGACCCCATAGACTCCTGCAGCTTCTCTTGTTATCAATCAGCTGTAGGTTAAATTCTCTCAGAGAAGAAAGTAATCAAAGTTTATTTCAGAGTGCATTAAGATAATTTCCTAGACCTCACTGAAATAAATGAATGACTCTCTCAAAAATTAGTGTGTTTGGAGTTCAATCAGGAATGTTGAAATTCCTGTATTCCTTGAATATGTGAGGTCACAGAAGAAGACATCAATTCTATTTCTAAGTTTTCAGATTCACATGAATTCACCAGATTGTGTGTGCATACATTTTATCATTCCATTACCAATGTACAGACATGAGTGACAGATTTAGTCTAGATATATTTTATTTCGTGCATAGATACAGATATTTAACAACACAAAGTTTTCTTGAAAATGATGATAAAATGGATGTCCAAACCTCTGCTCTGGACTAGCACGAAATCAGTGCTCAAAATTAATGTGATCATTGTTAGGTATGGAATTTTTTTATTCCTATTAATTATTTCTTATGTGGCTGATCAAAACTGAAATGTCCCACAGAATAAGCACTATTTTAAATAATGCTTTAGCAGTGTGCATACTCTCTGTGAGAAACTTGGGGGCAGGAGAGTTAGGGTATCTGAGCAAGTGCTTGTCTTAAAAGTATACCTTATAGCAGTTTTATTCTTTATCCACCTTTATCTCTCCATTACTTCCAAGGAATCTTGTATCTTATTACCCAGTTTAACTCGTAGCTGACAGAGGGTATCAAAGTATTATTAAAACCTTGCTACCTGAGTAGAGGAGGAATACCTAGATAACTACCCCCAGCTGAAGAATAAAAATATCTCCAGAGAAGTCAAATATGTTACTGTTAGATACTTCATAAACTACACAGAACAGAACTGTATGAAACTCACAGGAAATCAGGCTTTATAAAACCTGCTTCTCCTAAAAGTGCTTATCTTACTTCCTGGCTGTGTATGAAGAAATTCCCAGGGTAAACACTATTTAGCCACAACTCAGTGTGAAAGAATCACATTAATACCTTGGTCACCTGCAGTTTCTGAGGCCAAACTGTTTTGGAAACATTCATTTCTTCTGTGTTAGAAAGTCAAACATAAATTTAATATCCTTGTGGTGTCCCCCCCACAAAACAACTTTAGGGTAAACTCCATTCATTTATTTGGAGAAGTTTTATAGCACTGAGTGCAAGTAAACCTACTGGGGATAGGTGCCTGTAAACTTTTTAAAACATTGCCTAAGCAGCAGACACAGCTTATCCCCTTCAGGCTCCATCCTCATTCACTTCGATGCTGAAAATAATTTTTATTTTAATACATTGTTTAGTCAAATGTAAATTTGCCATCCAAACTTATATTTAAGTCAAAGATAAATTTAACATACTGCTTCCAAATGGCAGGTTAACCATAAAATCATAGACTATTTCGTGTTGGAAGAGACCTTAAAAATCATTTCACTCCAACCATGCTGCCACAGGCAGGGACATCTTCCACTAGACCAGATTGCTCAAATCCCTATTCAATGAAGACTTGGACACTAAAAGAGATGGCATCATCCCCAGTTTCTCTGGGCAACTTGTTTCTGTGCATCACCCCCTCACAGTAAAGAAAATATTTACTTAGCTCACAGTTGAAAATTAAATTGCTATTCTAAGAACCAAGTTTGTAACCTCTCAAATAAATTATGACTGCTGTGCAGAGATATATGGATGAGATAATTTGAAAACTAAAACCATGTAAATAATTATTGCTACTTTTCAAAAATTTTATGTGTAATAAAGAGATTGAGATGAGTGTTTTTGTTTGGTTTGGCTGGTTTTTTTTTCCTAGCTGAAACACTCAAGGATATGCAAATGATTGAATTTTAGAAATAACAGGATCTCTTGTTCTAAGCAGATATGTGTCTTGAGCCCTCTTTCCCTGTGGAGTCTTTTATGACTAAATCTGATAGGAATTTGCTTCCAAAGTTATCTTTAAGATATCAGACAATCTTCTTCTCAGCTCTCAAATCTAGGTAGATCTTCAAGTCTGGAACAAGTTTTTATTATTGACAGAATCTCAAAAGAGCTTTTGCAGTAGGGAAATCTTTAAAGAGATGCTTTATTCTGATGACAGTTCTCTGCATACCCAGAAACATAGCAAACATTTAGAAAATGCCCTGCTTGCCAGCAGATTAACTGTTCTATCTGATTTTTAAAAAGACAAGAACTATTGCTAGTATTGTCATAAATTGCTGGTCCCTTCCCCCTGCACCTGAAAGACCAGGCAGATGATCTGAGTTTAAGAAAGTCTGGGTGGATCTGCTCTTAGATAGACCTTGGACTGGTACAGCCATTGCTCGGGGCTGAATCACTTAGCTTGAAGCAAGCACACCCAGGATAGTTTTGATGGGATATTTAGTAGTGAAAAATTAACTGCTATGAAAATCTATTTTCATTTAAAGAACATCGTTGTTGGAAAGGAACTCCATGAAGAAAAATTCATCTTAAAAATGTGCAGATGTTGTGAAAAGCGAAGGGACGTACTGAAAATGCAGAATTAAGAAACACATAATCAATGCCAAACACTGATAAGTAGGTTACTATGCTATCTGAAGAACTATTTTTATGTTTTATAGTTTTCCTCACTTGGAACACATCATCTCACTGCATGCTACCTCACACCAATTATTATCATGCAGTGAATTCCGTGTCTTTTTGTATCAATGGACTGTAAGTTCTCATAAAAATTAAAGCATGTTGAGCTCCCAAGAAATAAAATACAATGGAAAAAAGGGAATTGGATGAAATCCAGTTTGGAGATTTATTCCATTTTTTATGTGAAAAAAGTGTAAGTACTTTATGATCCCTCTGGGTACAACAGTTCTTAAACCTTGTGAATTTTAATATGAGTATACGAAACCATAGAGATTTGTATAAGATTTATGAACAATGTACACTTAAAATTATTGTCTACACACAGCAAAAATAAAAGCCCATCTCATCACTAGATTCTTCTCACCCTGAACTTTTCCTTTAAATCTTATAAACCTGATTAAAGAAACAAGGGGATGTCACAAGTTAAAACTGTTTTTCTATCATTGGGTCAGTAAGGTTTCATGTATTTTCAGACAGTTTTATGATTTACAGTTCTCACATTCCAGTCTGGTTATGACTATAGCAAGGTCCCAGCGACTGTCACATCCATGAGTCACATTATTAATCCACTTCCAGACTCTGTTTGAACTGCTACACTTGTAAAGGAGCCAGCATGAAACTTTTGGTTTTTGCAGACTGTCTGGTAGATCCTTAGTGAGTGAAAATCAGTTTCATAGATCTCAATACAATTCCAGCCAAACACAGCCACTGATAGTCCCTTGGTATTTATCTCAACTCCTATTGACTTATTAGGTGTTTAAACTGCAGTAGCATGCAGGGATCAGTCACAGAACATGTATTTTGTAGAAATGCCAGAAATATGTTTGGAGATGACAGTGACAACAGAATATTTCTAGTGCATTGTGATGATAAATCTTACAGAACGTCCTACATTTGATAATACATTTTAGCAATCAGTTTTTTATATTTGTCATATTACCTTCTGTGTCATCCAGCCATTGCTGCTAGCAAAAATTTTACTCATGACAACATGGATCTAGAGGCACACAATCTGATTACATTCCTCTCATGCTGAAATCTTTACTGGGCAACCCACAGGCCCAAATATTGGTTTAATATTGGACAAGAATGATGCTAAAACACAGGAAGAGCACAACTGCATTAAAAATACATTTTAAATTTTGATTTTTTTTCCCCTAATAGACTACTGAAGACTGATTCATGGACCAAGTCGTTTTGCATGGCAGTAAGAAAGAGCACCAAAATTATTTCTCTGTATCAGGAGAGTTCCGACTTGAGTCCAGTATCAGAAACAATAAATGTAGTCATAAAAATCAAAGACTGTGAGAAAGTCATGAAAAAAATTATCCAGAGCACATTATTAATTTAGAAACTGCTGTTTTCTTTCACTGTTGTGGAAAAAGTGTTTAAGAAAGGATTTTGAGGGAAATAGCACAACAGATATGTTACTATTAAATGAAATGAAGGGCAAGATGGGAAAAGAACCATCAAAAGTTACGTGCCTCAAAACTCACAGAGTCTGAAAATGGGCAATGAAAAGCAGTAATAAGATTGGAGATGAAGCTTGTGCTTCGATGCAAATGATGAGATGACAGGACAGCCCTTACCATTAAGGCAAACCATTGTGGCACTACAGGTGTCAAGGGAAGTCACAAGTACTGCAAAATGGATGTGGCAGGGCAGGAGCTCTCACAGCAGGTTTGGTGTGTGGGACTACATTTGGCCAAGCTCAACAAAGGATATTTATGACAGAAGGGCAAGATGGTGAAAGTCTGGACAAAACCTTTAGCTGAAGATGGGTAGGAAAGGGAGATATCCTGGATTTGTTGTACTGGAGGAACATGACCACGCTGATATTGGTCAGATGAGGTGGTCTGGTGTGCAAGTGACCATGGCTAAGACCAGGCAGATCATCATCCTGACTGTCACTCTGACTGAGGAAAGGCAGCATGGTACATATGATATTGGCAAAAACAAGATCAAGCAAAAGGAAGAGCAACAACTACAGTTACAGCAACTACAGTTTGTGCCTTCAGAGTGAGCAGCTCAATTTCTATTTGCAGAAAAAAAACATATACAAAAATAACAGAAAGGAAAAAAAATCATAGGATCATTATGGCTGGAAAAGATCTAAAAGACCATCAAATCCAATCATAAAATCAACAGTGTCAAGTCCACAACCTAACCAAAGACTATTGAAAATAAATAATAAGGAAAAGAGTAGGCAAGAAAATGGATGCTCATCTCAGAATATTGGAAAGACCAAGGTCCCTCAAAGACAAGGAAGACTGGGATCGAAGAGAGGATAATGAATGAGAAATATTTGCACTTATAGAGGAGGAGAAGGAGCACAAGCAAGGTGAGTACTTGTTTTGAAAACTTGCTGTATCTTTGCTTTCAGATATAGACGGTCATGACAGGAGTGGGAGCCTCAAGGTGACAACTAAAATTGCAAATGTGTTTATGGTGTCCTACTTGGTTTTGGGGTTACAGTTCACAAAATCCAGTGGAGGTTAACTGAGGCCGTTTGCATTCAGGTGTAATTCTTACCATTTGATTTGCAAGATGTTTGTTCACATGGGAGCTGATTATTCTGCGCTCCTTTCACAGTCAGTGAAGATAAATTCATACCTGTAGGAAACAACTGTAGAAAAGCTGATTTATCTTTGACTCCCATATTTGGATGAGACTAGTTGGGTTTTATTCTATTTCTTTCCCGTCACTGCAAAAGAAATGTTGGGCAATTAGTTCCAACTTCAATGTTTATCATAGAGCTCTAAATTGTCTGCTGTTGGCCAAGAGAATCACACTTTTTAACAATTATTTCATAATCTTGTTATAATAGTCTCTTTGGTCCAAAACAGTCTAAAATAATTTGAGATTTCTTTTGAAATTTCTGAACAAGTAATGTAGACTGAGACCATAAGAGTCTACTGGCAGCATGAATTATGTCCCTTTACTTATTAAATGTTGCAGTCCTGGCAATATTTACAGCAGCATTGATTCAGGTCCAGAGACTCTTTTAGCTCTAATGGTCACCTTTGCATTTAACCATTCTGTGAAATCACAGGGCATTAGGGAAATATCTGTCACCATGTTAGACAGTAGTAAACAGAAATTTTACAGTAAAAGACAGGTTATTTAGTTTTGCTTTTATATTTTTTTCACAACTGAAGGTCACAGTTCTCATGTGTGTGCCCTTTCATATGTCAATGTACATATTTAAAATTTATACAAATACACACACACACACACACACACACACACATATATATATATATATATATATATATATATAAATACATATGCCATTTATATTAAGGTTGCTTCTCTATTCCAGCAGTGATAGAACCAAAACCTCCCTTGGTCATATCCTCTCTAACATCTGCTCTTGTCTTTTCATACATATTCATTTGGGACAAAGTTCTTTGAATCTGTTTACCTCTTTAACTATTTTAGTCATCTTGGAGAATACAGAAAAGGGGAATTTTATACAAGATACCTTGACTGAAGAAAAATCAGATAAGCCTGAATTATGACAGTTATAAAAATAGCGATATAATCCACCCTCTCTCTTGTGTGTATTTCTCCCTCTATATGGGCCCAAACTCAGTTTTTAAAAGGAAGTTTAGGAAAGTAGATACTGATGTTCAGATCTGTACTTGTGCTGCACCAATTAATTACTGGGAAGGAAAGCTCAACATGGGTGTTTGCACTGGCACAACATATTTGTGCAATTCATTTCCTTTTATAAAGCCTGCAGTGGCTCTAAGAATCCTTTTGCTCGTGGCCTGAAGAAACCTGAAGCTATTGCAGTAGCTTTGGATTGCCAGATTAGCAGGTTACTGCCAGGCATCACTGACTCTGCCCTGCAATATTGTCTCAAGCTATTTGCATTGGCTCTGTGCTGCAGGGAGAGCTGTCATTTTGACATTTCCACCAGTTTTTCTTCACCAAAGAAGCAGTCTAACCCTCAGCTCACAGCATTTACAAAGCACTGCTGTTTTCTATTTAGGGGTGAAGGAGAGAGTTGAAAGCTTAGCCTGGTGTTCTTCAGCCTTCACTATGCAGAAGCACTTCACATCGTTAGCTCAGTATCTGCCAACACACTGGCACACTGCACAGGAATGCTCCTTACTTCCAAAAATAACAAAGCAAGAACAAGGGAAAAGCCTGCATTTTATACAAAATAAAGCAAATTTTAGTCTCTGATGTGTACTTCTATGTAAACCCACAGAAGAATTTTCTTATGTCTCTCAAAGCAAAAAAAGTTAGAGATTATAGAAATACAGGATACAGTAAAGCTCAAAAGTGACCACGGGTGATCCTTAGTAGTTTGACGCCACAGGATTACTTAGTCAGTTCTGGAACAGAAACCAAACTTCTGTGGCAGATGAGAACTTCATAACAGCCATAGAAGTGGGGGATTGCGAGGAGGACATTTGCATAGGGTGCCTTCAAACTCAAGACCAGAAGTTAGAACTACGTCACAAGAAAAGATCAGAAGAGATCCAAAGCACCTTCCTTTATCAGAATGAAACTCAGATCATCCAACCGTCCCTACTGATGTAGTCACAGGGACAAAAAATTCTTCTGGAACCTGATTCTAAGTTAGTATACAGTCACATAATACAGAGTGCTTCAACAGGACACATTAATAGACACCATTAATTGTTTGATTTACCAGAAGGACAAGAGTAATCTCTACCCAAATTTTTAATGTGCTACTGGTTCTATTTCTATGAATACTTTTCACTTAACTTCCTCTCAAGCTCTTTTAATTTGTTGGTTTGGTTTTTTCTTTATTTTTTTTCTAAGCAAAGACTTACAGATAATTTACAGAAACAGAAAAAAAAATATTTTGAGAGAATTACAGAGGTTTCTAATCCAGACTCTTGCAGGATGGCTAAATTCAATGTTAGATTAAAAAAAAGCATGTGTTTTGAAATTTTCTGAGGACAGAGCTTCAACTAGGGCTTCACATGTGTTTTTGTTGAAACTCCTGCCACTTCTCTGGGTCCATCATTTCATCTTGCCGAAATCTCTTTCCTCTGAAGAGCAGCCCTTCCCTGCTGGGGTTTGACACTACCCCACAGGGAACCAGTTGTGAAGGAGGTGAGGCTGTCTTCCTGTCCCGTTCTCCAGGTTTTCAGTGGATAAATTAAACAATATAGGCACTGTACCAACCCCTCAGGAACATTATTTGTAGCTCAGCACTGGTCAGATTTTAAATGGTAGCTTGTTGTTTTATATTAAAGTACTTCCACTCTTTGAAACTATGCACAGTTAAAGTGAAACATTTCAAAGAATTGACATAATCCCAGATCCAACAACACAAGCTGCTTTTCACCTACCCTGCAGTCCACCTATTCAGTTCATATCCTTCTTGGCAATAATCTGACTACAGGGTTGCTTTGTAATACCCTATCAAAAACTTTATTGAAGCCCGTCTCTTCCTTCTATGACCCCCAAGGTCTTACAGATGTTCTCATTTGTGTTTCCTATAACCTATGCTCACACTATGTGTTCTCTCAGGAATATTATGTTGATCAGAATTCAAAAATAGTTTCAGAGTACATGTAAAGTCTACAGTGATGAATGCATTTACATCACAAAAAGTTGATATCAGCACTACAGGTGCTACAGAAAAAATAAAGAGCTATTCCAAGGACGCCAAAGGCTGGATGTTTAAGCTTAGACAGACTATGCTTCCAAAATAACCCTACCTTTGGCCTCTCTTCAACCAGTATGTGCCAAAAAGCATTTCTTCTTTACTTTTTAATATGTAGCTGCCCAAAAGAACTACAGATTTTTTGCTTCAGCCTTTGGTTGAACACTTTTGTTTTAAACAGGCTAGTCAGCATTGTGCAGAGCATCAACATGAAGTGTAATGAGAAAGCCAAACAAAAAACCCTAAAAACATGATTAAAGCAACAACAAAAAAATCCAATCTCCCCCTACCCCTCCCCCGCCCCCCCAACACATACATGAAGAAGAGAAAGCAGTTGCTGAACATCTAGTCCAGGAGAATGTATTGAAGTGAGCCATATCTCTGAATTTGTGCCTAGTCTGATATGGAAGAAGCAGCATTAATAGAAACTGTCAATTAAAACTAGGAGATGTAATGCAGTAAAAATTAACTCTTGTGATACCATCACAGCATATCTTCCAAACTAGATGTCAGTGCTGTGGCATGAAGAAAGTTAGTTTCATAGACAGATAAGAAAGGCTATTAGGACATCCCTTTATCCTTTAGGATAGTAATAAAAATGCAGCGTGGCAGAATCTGGGGAAGTTCTGATTCTTGACAGAAGTGTGAAGCATGTGTTGTGTAAGTGCTCTGCATGGAAGGAGGGAATGCCCAGTGGAGCTCTGAATCCTCTCAGCAACAGCCACTCTGTGAAATAAAAACCCAGACATCAGTCTGGCTGAAAGCATTGAAACTAAGCTAAAAACATATGTGATTACTTGTGTAGGTGACAAGAGAAACTGGAATATAAAGTACTCTAGACAGTCAATAAACCTGTCTTACAAACTTCCCTTTGTCCTCAGTAAAAAAACCCCAACAAGCAACAAACCTCTAAAAATCATCCAAAAACTTGGCCTCAAGTGTAACTAAACAGAAATGTCAAATCTTTTAGAAAACACGTTAGTAAGATTTTCTGACTGCAAAAAGACTACATATTCAAAATATGCAGAAAATAATCCCAGCTCTGCACTATAACTGTGCTTTCTGTCTGCTGCTGCAGTTAACACATTAAAGACTTCTTGGTGCATCATTAACGTGTGTTCTGCAAACTGTGCCACAGGGTTTAGATGAACAGTGAGATCTAGATTCTCTGTCTTGGAACAATGTGCTTCCCTACATGATTTTGGAAGACTGAAACAACTGAATCCTTTATCACCATAAACATCCTGGTATTAGATACACATAAGAGTAGTTTTGCATAAAAAAAGTTTACTACTGTTTGGCCAACTTTTTTCCTTTAATTTTTTTCTTCTCCACAGCTTTCAATTGAAGAAGCTGTAAGAGGGAAGGGAAAAGAACAAGAAAATTGCATTTTTCACAATGTCAACAGGTATCCTTAGTAAAGAGGGTCATGATGTGCTTCTGAACAGCATTTGCGATAATTACAATGAAAATAAATGGACTATTTTAAAGAAGCAGCTGATGCTGTTTTCTTCATAGTTGCCATGAGTACCCTTTCAAAGGGACATGATGTAAGTATTCCATATTCACTAAATTATATTAATGCAGTGACGTACAAGCCAACATGAGATACTTCCCACAAGTAATAATGCATTTAAAGTTCAAAATAAGTTAGTTCTTTCAGTTTCTATAACAAAGAAAGGTCCTTGATGATCCCAGAACAAGGCTCAAAAATATATAGAAAGTTTTAAGACAGAGCCCAGAAACTGCTGCAAAACTTCAATATTAGTAACAAAGGAGAAGCTCAGTGTGTGTTGCCCTGTAACCAAGGCTGTCATCCCTGCAAGAGGAGCTGGGCTAGGGACACATTAAACTGTACATGAGCTACTTTTAGCTGTGCTGGTACACGCTTTTCCACATGCCAAGCAACAACCACCTCTTGACACAAACCTCCTTCTCTTCAAACTAAGGACTAGGTTTTCTGAAAGAGGGTATCTTGAAAAATTGATGCACAAACTCATGGTGTTAGTCACTCCTCCGCAGATGTTCCAGAATTTGCCACATCGTAGATAATGTTCCTCACCTGACAGTGAGGCAAAGCTGGTCTGACAGATTGAGGCCAGTCAGAGGGCAGCAAAGGTAATTACGTAGATAGGCCATTACAAAAGAAATGAAGAAATAAAACCAGCCTTGTGATGCATAGATCCTCAAACAACAACACAGCTTCCTTAGAAGCTAAGGAAGATATTAAAACATGAACAGTTAAAAAAGTAAATTGTGCTCGCCTTTGCCTCAGAAGTTTACAAATTATTTGTTCTACTTTCATGGTGATATTCTTCAGGTGCTTTTTGTGCTAAATATTTAGTTCCAGAAATTTAGCAGGCTGCTTCAAACTACCATGCCCAATACTCTGAGACTTTTCATGCTGCATGAGTTAGATCGTGTGCCATGCTGTGAAAGCTCTGTTGTTATCACAAACCATTTCTTCCAGAGAGGGGAATCTGGCAATGCACAAACATTAGAGTTCAAAGTGTAGTCTGCAGAGCAGTGAGAGATTCCATGTGCCAATTATGTAGCAGCACATACATAGGAGAGGAAAAATCATCTCATTTGATTCCATGGATTCAATTCACCCTTAACACTGATTTCTGTGTTCAGGTCTAGTGAAAATGAGAAATGCCAAATATTGTGCTAGTCCAAGTATTGCATACTGGGTAACACCCAGTCTAAGGTGGCTTTAACTGTGAGAATAGTGTCAAACCTCTTCTCTAATCTGATGTGCAAGTCATAGAATCATAAAACCATAGAACCACAGAATGTGCTGAGTTGGAAGGGATCCATCAGAATGGAGCCTTGAGCATGACAGCCCAAGAATCACACCATGGACCTGAGAGCATTGTCCAAGTGCTTCTTGAACTCTATCAGGCTTAGTGCTCTGCCTGGGGAGCCTGTTCCAGTGTTCAACCACCTTCTGGGCAAAAAGCCTTTTCTTGATATCCAGACTAAACCTCCCCTGACTCAGCTCCCTGCCGTTCCCTCAAGTCCTGTCTCTTGCCACAAGAGGGAACAGATCAGAACCTGCTTCTCCACTGCCCCTCATGAGGATATTGAAAACCACAATTAGGTCTCCCCTCTGTCTTCTCTTTTCCAGACTGAACAAATGAAGTGACCTCACCTGCTCCTCATAAGGATTCCCCTCCAGACCCTTCATAATCCTTGTTGCCTTCCTTTGCACACAGTCCAATAGCTCAGTGTCTTTTTTATATTGTGGTGCCTAAAACTGCCCCCAGGACACGAAGTGAGACTACCCCAGTGCAGATCAGAGCAGAACAATCCCCTCTCTAGCCCTGATGCCTCCTGGATATGGTTTGCTTTCCTGGCTGCCAGGTCACTGCTGGCTCATGTTCAGCTTGCCACTGACCAGGACTCCCAGGTCCATTTCCCAGCACTGCTCTCCAGCCTCCCATTCCCCAGTCTGTGCACACAACCAGGGTTGCCCCATCCCAGGTGCAGAATCCTGCCCTTTCCCTGATTGAACTTCATATGGTTGGTGATTGCCCATCTCTTGAACTTGTTGAGGTCTCCCTGCAGGACCTCTCTGCCCTCAAGGGAGTCAAAAGCTCCTCCTGTTCTAGTGACATTGACAAACTTCCTTAGTATTTATTGGAGTCGTGTGTCCAAGTTGTTAATGAAGACATGGAAGAGAGCAGGGCTGAGGATGGAGCGCTGTGGAGCCCCACCAGTGACCTGTCAGACTGTAAGCCAGTCCTTATAGATTTGTTTATTCAGTGGATTTACACTATATTTTATTTTAAATCAAGCAGCTAAGGTGGAAATTATGAGAACTATGAATTCAGTTGAGTTTTCAGGTGAAAACTAGTCCAGAAATCAAGATAATGTGATTTAGACTTGCAAAATGCCAGATAAATGTCTGGATCCCTTTTAAGACCTTCAAAATAATTGACAGTACTGATGTTAAAATATTTTGGCAATCAAAGAACTAGTATTAGCTATTATTAAGTGCTACTGAAAGTGGAAGAAGTCTTACGAATTCTTTCAAGAATGGAGTCTTATCTTTTCCCAGATTGTTCCTATAATCTTGTAGATAATGGGCCAGGTTTCTTTCTGATAGTTGCTAAAAACTGCTGGTAGCTCAGAAAGAGAATGATTTTTTTCACTTAAAAAGTACTGGAGAGTTCGAATTGACCTCAAGCTCTATGCTAATATAATACAGCTTGTAGTTAACTGTGAAAATTTTTAGAGACTTGTATATATTTTTAAAATGTGTTTTATGGCATAAGTAGTTAAATATATAGATATTTATAGGAATACATGTGTGTATATAGCCTGGTCAGTCTATTACACAATATATTGAACTAAAATTTTATGCTCATATATTGACTTGGAAATGCATTTAATTATTTCTTGAGACATTATCTCCTCCAGATGTTATTTTCTCTGACATTTTAAAATATAAGCATAAGCTGTTTCTAAGCTATCCCTCAATACAGTATGTTTGAACTCTTCTTAATTAAAGAATTTAAAATAATTTATGTTTAAACAATCTGTGTTTTCTGGATTGAGGCAAAAGTTTTATAAATCTAATCTGGCATAAATTGTATTGCAACCTAGCATGGCAACAAACTGAGTTTCTAAAATAGTTTACTGTGGTGGGTTTGGATATTCTCCTTTCTTCATCTGGATTTTTACTGGACAAATTAATTTTCTAGGGACCTAAAATAGCTGTAAGACCCCGTCCTCTCTTAGCACCTGATTTTCCCTCATGTATATCTGTAGCCTTATAGGCAAAGCTTCCAGGCTTTTATTCTAAACATAGCTTTTCAAATGTTATTTTCTCAAAGTGATCAAGGAATACTCAAATCAATCAAATAATCCTGTCCACACTATGGCACTATGGATACCAAACCAAGTTGTTTGTTTGTTTGTGTTTGTTTGTTTTTGTTTTGTTTTTTGTTTGTTTGTTTTGGGGGTTTTTTTGTTTGTTTGTTTCTTTGGGGTTTTTTGTGTGTTTTTTTGTTTGTTTGTTTGTTTCTTTGGGGTTTTTTGTTCTTTATTATTTTTTTCCCCTTTATTTAAATAGATATGTATGAGAACAAATGAAGAGCAGACTGGCTCCAGACACAGCTGGGCAGGGCAAAAACAGCCACATTGCCACGTTGGCTCCACATCAGCAGCATTGGCTTTACCAGGAAGGAGTTCAGGGACACTTGATGTCCTGCAGTGAATATCTCACAAGTCAGAACTCTGTGTTCTGGTGCCCAAACCAGGAGGATTTCATCCTAAGTGTGCTATCACACCTGTATGGTTCCCATGGCTCCAGACTCACAACTGGCTTAAGTTAATCAAAGTCAACCAAAGGGAAATTCCCCCCTTTGTCTCCCTGTGCCAGCATGAGACTTGCATGGCTGGGTGAGGAGCCAAAGCACTTCTAGACAGAGGCTGTCTAAAAGGAAAACAACTTGTGAGTAAAAATATTAGAATAAAATAAAATAAAAAAGAATAGAAAAAAATAAAATAAAATAGAAGATAAAATAAAATAAAATAGAAAATAAAATAGAAAAGGGGAAATATGGGTTCTCTTCATTTCAGCTCTGCTTCCACAGCAGAGATAGAGGCAAAAGGAGGGATCAGACTATGATCAAATTAGAAACAAACTTTTGCTAATCAGAGCTCATGCATGGAGGACCATGTTGGCTCTGACTTTCCTGTGAAGAGAGAAAAGCCTCCTCCAGGCTTCCCATATGTTATGTGCTTACGTGCTTTCCTTTCTTCTGCTATCAGCTATACGTGGCCTGAATGTGGAGACTTTTCATGTAGAATTCAACACTGGAATGTTCAGAAGAACACCAAAGTGAAGTTGCTTTAACTGAGGCATTTAGGAAAAGAGTGAGAGCAGTCAGAAGCCAAGAGCTTGGTGAAGGCAGTCAGCAACCAGCCCAGAGAGCCAGAAGGTTTAATTCCAGTTTTATATCTGGCTGTCATGGGCTAGGTTTGCTCAGATAAAGAGCAAGAAACCGTTTTGATCAATAGTTGTCTTTGTCAGTATAACTGTGATGTAGGAAGGGAAAAGAGGTTTCTTTTCCCAATGTAAATATAAGGTTATGGCAAAATTGTGTGATTCCCCTAATGGGTTGTTTCACACACTTGTATAAATCCAACTTTTGGCTTAAGAATGAGAGTTTTAACACATTTTCTCAGAATGGTTTCCAAAGTGTAAGATGTTGGATTACACAGATGTTGTAGGGGTTCCAAGTGAAACAAGCATGGAAATATTATCAGCAATTACACAGTAAATAAAAAAAATCCACAAATAATTTCATCCTCTTTGGATCACCTGAACTGATTTCTCTTTCTCCTTTTTATAGGAACTTAAAGATATTTTTGTTGATTATTCCTCTTTCATGTCCATAAATTAAAAAGAAAGATGTAAAATGTAACAAATTGAAAGGAAGAATTTGTAAACAAATGCAGTTTTATACAGAAAGGCATTAAACAGTCCATCTACCTAAGTGAGTGGTTTTGATCCAAGGTGAGAGACAAGCCAGAAACAAAATTCAAGATCTAATGAAATTAAATGTATACATGAATGACCTCTTTCTGACAGTTTGAAGTAAAAGGTGAGAAGGTCACACAGCAGAACAGAAGTTAGTGAAATAGAAACCAGAATCACTAACAAGCCAACAAGGATAGAGATCCAGAGCTTATCTTGCTGTGTTCAACCATGTCAAGCAGTGTAAGGGCTTAGACCCAATATATATGTAAAAATGTAATCAGATTTCATAACATAATAAATAAGTTCATGTTTCCAAAGAAGTAATAAAACCCAAACCAACAAAAGAAAACAACACCAGAAAACTTTTCTGCAGAAGTCCAAATCAGACTTTTAAAGAACACTTTCTTTTCAAGTACACAGAATAAAATAAAAATAGATTATTAGAAACATTATCTTGAACCACCACTGCAAGTTTCTTAGATTTCTTGGACACCTAAAAAGGTCAGTTTATCTCCATTGCTTGGAAAGGAAAATAAAATGTCTAAAAGGCTGTTGGGCACTGAAAAGATGAGGTGTCATAACATGGTAAGTGACAAGATGAAAGCACATCCTTGGTTTATTTTGGTATGTATTCCTGACCTGAAACATAGGGTTTCAACATTTAAAAAAAATCATATTGAATTATCTGCTCATGTGTGCCCACTGGCCTCTACAGAACATTTTCCTCTTTTCTGGCAAAATAGAAACCTTCCCACATTCCTTCTGTAACCCAAAAAACATAATATTACATTGTCAGAAACAGAACTTCTTATTTTAAAATAACCATCCTAGATGAAATATACACGAAGCCAGTTGAGACCTGCCACAGAGCCAGCTGTGTTTACCAATTGACAATAAGACAAATTTACTATGCAGATGAACCACCTCAAACTGTGGTTTTCACCTTTCAAAAAAACATGTGTTTGATTTAAATTTTTAATTGCAATTTTGTTGAGTTTTCATTTTATCCAGTCTATTGGTGGTAACAGATAAGGTTTTTTTTTAGCTAAATTAGATACAAGTTTTCTTAAATACATGAAAGTGGAACCTTCAACAGCTTGATGCTCAAAGTAGCTTAAATTCAGTGCACACCAGGAGCAAATATCTTGAAGGCACCTTAGGGATTGAGTGGTTACATGATTTATTTTCTGAAGGTTATTACAGAGACAAGGAAATACTCAAGTAAACCCTTGCAATTTTTAAAGTAGTGGGCAATATATGTCATAGATGAATGAATAATCTTCTTATTTTAGAAAATCAAGGGAACTGAGGTCTATTAATATTACGGCAAATGTCTGAAGTTCCCACTTCTTTCAAATGTTAAAAAAAAAAAAAAAAAGAAAGAAAACAAAGAGGAAGAGGAAAAACCCAACACGATAAAAGCCAAACAAGAGAGTGTTTTCTCAAGGCTTGTCTAATCAACATTTAATAATAGTGGAGCTTTTAGCCAGCCTCTGGGTTAACTATTGATTTACATTGCAAATTACAGTTACTTCTTGTTTAAATACTACTTTTTGCAGGGGCAGGGAAAGAAAACTTTAGGGATGCCGTAATTCTGCAGAGTTTACAGATCTTTAGATGCTGATGGTTGAGCTGATTAATAAACACAACTGTAAGTTAAATTCTCAGAGGCTGTTTCCATGCTGGCTGAAACCAGAAAGTGTTGGAAATCTATTGAGAAGATTTAAGATTCCCAGCTCAAAAAGGCACACACACTTGCCTAAGGATCTGAATGGAGTTATTCGAAACCAAATTGCTGCTTTCAGTCTATTCATATTCAGAGGTACAGAATTTGCCGTCTTAGGACAGGCTTATTTATGAGACAGTCACACTGTGCTCTGTTCAGTCCAAACCACATGATAAGCATGAGGGATAGAGTTGTGGGGTTTT
Source organism: Acridotheres tristis (assembly GCA_037013685.1). Lineage (NCBI taxonomy): Eukaryota > Metazoa > Chordata > Aves > Passeriformes > Sturnidae > Acridotheres > Acridotheres tristis. The sequence continues at coordinate 9,944,678 of CM072885.1, forward strand.
TTCTGTAATTTGTCCTTAGTCTGCTTTCACTTTGTGTGCGGTCTCATTACTTATAGCAATCAAGAAATATATGAACATTTCCAGAAGAATAAGGCAGCATGTGACTCTGGAATCTGATTTTATTCCTCATGATTAAAGTAAAAGGAGCAATTGAAATTCCAAGTGATGCCAGAATCAGAGTAGGGTTGAAAAGAGTACACTACTACAAAGTAGGAGAATGAAAAGGTAACATAATTTCACTAGATAAAGCCATATTAATAATATAATAATTCACACTTTTTGTAACGATTTCCTGAATTTAATGACTTTTTAAATGTTAAAGCGAAGTTATTTTCCTTTTCAAATAAACTTTTGGAAAAGAAAGAAGAAAGACTGGTCTAGTTTAATTGACCTTGTTCCCTTATTGCAGCAAATGCTTTTAGAAGGCAAAGCCAATCTGATGGGAAGGTGGTACACAGGAATTTAGGAATATTTTCACACACTTAAATACCTTATTAATCATAGTTTATCTTATCAAGTACCATTTTCTTTTTGAGTCCAATTCAAGTTTAAGATATGACCAGCTCAGGAGCCATGAAAATCACAGTGTTCCCTCCAGAAGCTGTATGTGTGTTTGATTGAACCAGACCATTTTAAGTTTTATTTGTATCTAGCTTTGTTCTGGCTACAAGCATCATGAGAATACTTTCAGCTCTCAGACTAAAGGAATTACTGAAGTAAGATTATTTTTATTTCTTTAAAGTGTGCCCTAACTTATCCGGTGGCCAGATAAATCCAAAAAGACCGATAAATTAACTGACCACGTGAGAAGCTTACCTTAACGTACTTTGTTCACAGTCGCTTTCAACCTTTGATGACAATCTCTAAAACTGAAAGAAACCTGTCACCCTGTTTGTTATCCCCTCAATCATTTAAAGGTGATGCTTACCTGTACTGTCATGGTTTTAAAGAGAGACATGAATTTATCTCAAACAAAAGATAAATCTGAGCATGAATTTATTGGTTAAAGCTTCACATGGGTTGGCTAGAATGTAATTTGTCTGAATAGCTCTTTTCTAGGACAGGAAACATATGGGAAACAAGGAACAGCTATAGCTAATGAAATTTATTAGACTGGATTTCAAACCTGAGTCTCTACAATCGAAAAGTAATTCTACAAGCTCAATTGCCAGTAATACTTCTTATTGGATTTTAAGATAGGGTGTTTTGTGTGAATGAGTACTTGACTGGAAGGTCAGGGTGCTATTCACCATAATTCACTCTCATTTTCAACAAGTGGCATTGGCCTGTTGAGAGTTTGGTAATCATAAGATTTATGCAAGGAGTTTACTATTTCAGACATTTTGGATTACCAAAAAACACCCCAACAATATATATTTAGGAAAATAAATCAGTGGTCATCACTATGTTCCTCATACCTTCTGAAAAATTGTTCTGAATTGTTTCAAGTGTGGTGAAGGGTAAATAGTGAAAGAAATCCTACACTTAATTCACTCACAAAAACCCCCTGCCTAATGCAAATGTTTCAATCAAATTATGTTTGTGTTTTGATGAAGGGGTTCAAATTCACCATTGATTTGACTTCACTAGTCTCTTTGGTCCTTTTGCTCAATTAAAGTACTAATATAATTTACTAAGTGGCACATTTAGTTACCATACAGCCAGATCCTGAAATCATTCCAGAATCTCATACCAGTAGATGCATATTCATTTTGGCACTGGTGCTGATCATTCTTGGCCAGCTTCCATCCCTTTATTGTTGATGAGAAAATAAATTATTTAAGTAGATACAATATTCAGGCTTTCATGCTGTATCAGCCCTCAGTGTTATGAATTCCAACTACCAGTAGGGGAATAAATAAGGTATCCCCTTACACATATCATGGAAAGAAATTATCTTTATTTCTTTTATTAAATGTTGTTTTTTACTTCAATATATAATGTGCTGAAAAACAAAGTAAAAGATCAGTAGGCTTTTTATGCAGTTGATAAATTTAGTTTCTTTTCAACAATTTGTTTTTATATGTGAAATAATTTGCAATTTTAATAAACACTTTTCCCCACTTTCTTCACATTGTTGCTACCAAGAGTGTTATTAGAGTTTGAGATTAGAGCAATCCACTACAAAAGTTGGAGAAAATGGAGAAAACATCTTTAGAAAGGCAATCTGAGTCTATATTTATAATTAACTATGACAAGTTATCAATGTAATGTGCAGCTGATGGAAAATATTAGCTTGAGGAATTGAAAGGTTCTGATTTAAGAAATGTTATTGAAGCCCAATGTATTGTAAATATATTTAAATTGAGAAAATGCAGAAAAATTTTACTTCAATAACAATGCCTCTTGCATGCCAAAATAGTCTGGAACATAATATTTTATGGAGTTAGTTTAACAGTAGAGAAGAGTCATAGTAAATTGGGCAAAAATTCTTTTTCCCTTCACCATGTTCCAGATATGTCTCAGGGAGGATGGCTCAGTGCTCCCTTTGGTCATTTGGCAGAAGCTGGCCTGGTCTAGGTCCCAGAATGGTTGTGTTAGTGTGAGGAGCAGCAAAGTGAAGCAGTTTGTGAAAAAACAGTATTTCCAGAGAATGAGAGGAAATGAAGCTGCCTGTCTCAGAGATACTTTAGTCAGCTCTTGCAGGTATCCAGTGGACTGTCTAGCTGAGCCACCATTTTACTCAAAATAAATCTTATCAAAGGCTTAGATCAAAGACTGTATAAAAGAAAATCTGTAATGCAGAGCTACTAATCAGAACTAATTATTTTGGCTCTGCCAAACCAACTTTCTTAGCTGGTCTCTGCTAGTAAGTGCAAAATCTAAAACACAAGTCAGATGAGAGTGAAAACGGGCAAAACGCCCACATAGAAAGGATATACTGGGGTTAACCAATTACACAATGATTTGATGGTTTGGGGTGACAGTATCTGAGTAGAGGAAGGGGTTCATTTGGCCAGTTGGAAAGAAATGGAAAGGAAATTGAAAAGTATGGAAGGGTTTAGGAATGAAGGAAAGAAGAGCTGACAAAGTGTGGAAACGCAGTTGAAAAATGTGTAGTTAAATGATGAACACTCTTGGATCAGGCAACTAAAATATGTAGAGGAGTAGTAGTTAGTTATGGTAGATAAAAACTTCAAGATGCCATTAACAACAATCAGTCAGCTGTTTCTAGAAATAAATTTTTGTTGGATGATGTTAATAAGCTTTAAAGTTCAAAGGAAAACCTGTCCACAAAAGGTGTCAGAGTCTTCAAATCTCCATCTGAATAGTGAACACAGGAAACCTTTATTCCTAGGCTCTTTTTCAGGACAAAATAATGCCTGTTGCATGGTAGTATCATGAATAGTTCAATATAAACTTCTAGTTCTTTAAGCTTCCTGGAAAATTAAAATTGCTCTATAAATAAGGAAGCATATTTTGCTGGATTATGTTGTTGATGCTTTAATCGCTTGTGCATATTTTGGTGCAGGAACTTTTTTAAAAATTTTTGATTTTTTTTTTACTCTTTTTTATTCTCTTTTAATTTGTTTTCTCCTTACTTTATTTCATCAGCACTATGAAGGAGAACAAATCTCTTCAAATCTAAATCAAAATCATTCTCTGAAGTGCAAAACAAAAGTTAGAGCTCACTATTCATGAACCATAGAGATTTTCCAAGATACCAGCCCAAGCTGACTCCGTTTTTATGCATTAAGCCTAGTCCATAAATTCTATTTCAAAGTTGAAATTTACAATGGACTCCATTCATAAAACTGTCATGGTAAGTTTTCCAAGAGCATTTCACACTGATGTGCAGAATGCTCCCAAGCTGAGCAAAAGCTGAGTGACTCATACATTTCAAAGCTTTCTCCTTTATAGACAGATGGTCAAGCTGCCATTGGACTGAGAGAAGGCAGTGGGAGAAGTGCTACCTCAGGCATGCCAGACTGCAATGGAACTGGTTCATGAGGAGCTGGTCCAAGATCTTTGCTGCCTGCTCAGAACACATTTTAAGAACGTGACCTAACTCCCATCGAATCCACCCAGCTTCAGTAGGAACTGGAACACGCCATGTGTCTGAAAAGGAGCACTTCTCTGGCATGGAGCACAGCAAATCATGACTGGGAGTTAAGGGAGCATGGCAAAAGGAAAGAAAATTCTGTCTTATTGAATTTCCTCTTTGCTATTGTGTTAAAAAATATGACTCATTTCATGCCTTGAAAAATGGTCATGTCAGACAGATTCTTAGTTAATAAAAATTGCCACAATTGTGACTCATGTAGATCTACAGTAATTTCTGATTTATTTATACCATGATCCTTTATATTAAGTAGAGGAGGAGATGTATCATGTATTGATTGGGTAAAGATCATCACATAATGGCAGCATTCTAATTCTCCTTCTGTACTGAATTTCTTGGGGTTTATTGTTTTATTATTAATTTCCAGTCAGTTCCCTGCAACAGCTCTTTTGTCTTTTTTTGAGAGTAAATTTTGAAAGGAAGAGGTAAAAATTTTCAAAAAACCCAATAAAATCTAGAAACAGAAGATAATATATAATAGTTATAGAAAATGAAATTGAAAAAAAGCATGTAAATGTCTGCATTAGAAGCCAAATTTCTAATCATGCAATCACAGTAGAAAGACTGCATAATGTGGTTTACCAAATACTATAAATGTAACTTTGGAAATTCTAATGTAGATCAAGGTTGTTATTTTTCATCTTCTCACTGATCAAGTAAAAATAAAGTGGCTGCTTCTTTGGTGCACAACCAAAGCTGAGAAAAGCTTGACTTAACCATTCTAACTGTAATATGATAAAAACCAGTAACTTTATACATTTTGTGGGGATTTTGTTTTTAGATACAGTCTGCAAACTATATTACTATAGTATTATGAGGATTTAATAAGTATGAGAAATTTAATGAACTATACCTGTGTTAAATTATCCCAAAAGAATGTGAACTTCCCAAGAACGCACTTCTGAATGAGCTGTAGGAATCTACTGGTAGTGTTCACTTGCCATGCCACTGGCATTTAAAAAATAACAGCAGGACCACCCCTTTCTAATGGGAAGAGGGTCTTATGATGATTTTTTTCCACTTGTGGCCAATAAAATCCCCTCTCCTTGAACACTTCTTGACTTTTTTGTAGAGACTGCTATAAATTCTGCTTTATTTCACTGTATAATAGACTTCTGACTCCAACATCAAGTGCAGGTCATTGAGGAACACCACCTAGACATTACTCAGGCTAGAATACTTAATACTCTTATTTACCCTCGTGTCCTCCTTGCTCCCTCAGAAAACACTTTCCAGATTTTTCTAAAAAGGAATTGTATTTCTCATAGGAAGGTTTCAGTCCTCAGATGAATACAGATACAGGGTTTTATTTTACATATCAGGAAAATTTCTATTCTATTCTATTCTATTCTATTCTATTCTATTCTATTCTATTCTATTCTATTCTATTCTATTCTATTCTATTCTATTCTATTCTATTCTATTCCATTCCATTCCATTCCATTCCATTCCATTCCATTCCATTCCATTCCATTCCATTCCATTCCATTCCAATTTGTAACACAAAAGTTTCATAATCTTTTGCTCCTACTACATTTTGCAAAGGCTACTTCTGAATCCAAGAGGAAAACTACCTGAATAGCAAAGAGAAGTATTTTGGTTATGCTTTGTCTCTATGAGAGATAGGGGAACTAGTGCAAAGATACAAAAGGACAAGAAGAAAAATGCATGCAGGAGGAAGATTTTTGGAGCACATATGATAATATATGTGGTCTAGAGAAGAAAAAAATGCATCTCCTTAAATTGGTGATGAATTTTCTCATGGACTTGAGAGAATTTTGAAACATAAATTCTGTCCACTGCTCAGAGTTGCAAACTCAGAAGGTCTGAAATTTATCTGTCCTTTTACTCAATATGTGATTTCATATAATAAACACCTTCAAGTTCCTTCAATCCTTCAGCATCTTTCCCTGGCTTAAATTTATGTTCCCTGAAGTTCATAGTGTCAATCATACAATAAGCATTTTGAAATAATGCAGCAGCTTAGGCTCTAAGGAGAAATTTGTGATTTGTTTTCTTTGTTTTTAATGCAGACGAGTAAGTGCTTGTATAGGTGCATATGTTTTATTTACTGTGTTGAATTAAAATTACATTCTTACAGTAGTTAGAGGAAGGAGAGATGCATTGTTTTCAAGGTGTTTTCTTCAAAATGCAGTACATTTCCTCCCAGACACAGAAAGTGATAATATTCCATCTTAATAAAAACACCTTTATAGGTTTTCTCATAAAAAATACCATTCCTGCTTTTCCTAAATACCCTTTTGGTAGAGGATCAATACACAGTCATCTGCCATTTGAATGAATAAATCCGTTGCAGGTGATTGTATGTAAATAGAGAATGTAAGAGATTTTGTTATTCAAAGTAGTGCATCACTGTACCTGGAGGCACTTTAATGTTTTGCTGGCAGACTACCTTTAAATTCTACGTATTTTTTTCATTGATCACAATGGCTTTGCCTGGATTTTCCAGGGCCATTGATAGTCTTTTCCAAGTGCAACATGCACATTTGCTTTTCCTATAGATTTGTTTACCATTATATCTCCATTTTTCCTCTGATCCATCCACAAAACCAATCTAAATTCCTGAAGTTCCCAACTTAACTAGGCATATAAGTGCCCAGTTTAAAGTAGTGGTTTAGCTGTATTTTAACTATTTATCCTTAAACATAGGCTTCAGCTGAACAATCAATGCTGAGAATAAGCTGCCTGCTAGTCCTAGAGTAGGGAACTGAATTCTGTTCTGTTTCACATTCTTAAATCTAAGGGGAAATGCCCAGCTGAGACAGATCTGATTTATTTGTTTTCAAATGGTCTCTGAATTTGCTCCATAAGAATCTTAATGAATAGATAGGGAAAATGATATTAAATTGAAATGCAATGGTACATTTTACATTAGAATATAAAATCCTGTGAATGCACACTGTATGTATCTTGCACATTTGGATGTTATGCCTGGTCACTCTGAAATAAGGCACAGTCGATAATGCTGTGTTCCTTATAATTTCAAATTATAATTTCAAAAGAGCTAAACTGTGATTTAGAATATGGTTCTGCTCTTGTTTAATGTATTGTTTCAGTCATTCAAATGCAAAACTTTTCTCCTAAGACCAGTATTCTACATAAAACTCAGACTCCACTACAACAAATGACAGAAGTAGTTTTCGTTCAGCTTTGCATTAAAGTGAACAAATGTAAATTAGTAGTTAATTGGTCCAAAATTAAGCAGTATTTAATTTTTAACTTTTCTTTTCACAAAAACACTTTCTTTTTCTGGGTTTTTTTTCCTCTTACTCTTCAGGAAATAAATTTTGAAAACCAAGTGGAAATTCCACTTAATTCTGAGTTCTGATATTCATTCTTTACTGATAAGTACAGATCTCCTGCAGAAGTTTTCCTTCACTGGTCTTTGTCATCCTTCATTAACTGCAGAAAAAATAAAGAAAATTGTAACTCAAACATCACAGTCATAAATCACAGATTATGTGCTAATTGGAAACACATTTATAGATGGATCAATAAAATATGAGAACTATGATTGAATACTAGAGATCTACAACTCTTTGACTCAAAAATCTCAGAATTTCACACAATGATATGTCCTAAATTCATAGTTATTCTCTGTTATTTCTCCTGCAAATGCAGTAGAAAGACTAATGGAAAGTGACCATACAGAGCAGAAATGTAAAGAGATATGAGAAGATTGAAAAATGAGAATATTTAAATATGTTTCTCTACAAGATTTGCTACTAAATATTTTTAAAAAAAGTTTTATAAAATTTTCTATTAAGAGTTATTATGACGATTTTGGAGAATAAATTCAGTCCAGAAAATGTAAGGAGAGGTTTTCAAATCTCCTTTCTGTGTAAACTCAAATGCAATTTTTAACTACTGATGCATCAGCAATTTTTTAGGATGCAAACCCCAGAGCTGCATTCACATTGGGCTTTTGTCTTTCTCTTAAATTGATGGGATAACTGAATAATAGACTGATTCTCTTTGTCATCATGTGTCTTGCCTTGATTGTTTTGATAAAAATGTCTGTTTTAAGAAAAATGTTTATTTTCTAGTCCATTTACTTTGGAGGCCTTTTTATTGAATTATAAGATTCCTAACTGAACTTATAGCAAAGACATAGGCTATTTGATCCCATCAAAGCACATAATTAAGGCTGTGAAATAAAATATTCTCAAATGAGACAAACCTTCTGTATTTCTGTTTTACTTGAATCATCTTTTGTCTCTTTAGAGCCTAGTAAACAAGCTACTTAAAACATTACATTGACCTAAATATCATTGTTATGCATAGGATGTATTTTATTTTAAGCTAAGATAAAAACCAACTTCCCTGGCTTAGTTACTTGCAAAAAACCTGAGATGTGCCAGCATAATTCAACTAGAAAGAGTGGACTTCCTTCCTTAGATAAGAGCCTGGACCCATATTTGCCATTATTTATATTGCAGCAGCACTTTGTGATAGCACAGAGGCTCAGAGCCTCCTGTGCAGAGAGCACAAGCCCATTAATAGGTATGGGTTACATTCAAGGAACTGAGCCTTTCATTTAGGTGCTAGTAAAACAAATTTAATTTTAAAAACCCTCAACTAGTTATAAACATAAGAATAGTATTTAAAAATTAATAGTGCAAGATTTTTCAAGTTCATCACAGTGGATTAAATCTGTATTTAGGGAACGCCACAGAAATGGAAGATGCTGGCTCAGCAGGTGGCACTGTTCCCTCAAAATCAATATATGGCTTTTGCTTGACAGGCTTTTTGGATATTAAGGTAGTAAAAGTCTTCTGTTGAAGATGCACAACATTCTTTATACAGTCTCTGTGGTGATTAAACATACTGTACTTATAGGAAAATAGACATAATATTGCCTTGCCAAGTTGATAGCAATGAAAAAGATTATGCATTTTTTTCTTCTTTTACTTTTTTTTTCCTTAATGTTTAGGCATTCTTTCATCTTAGTGGTTTAATTACATTAAATAGCCAAATGTGGTGCAAAATGCCACTTTTTAAAAAACTAAAACTTGGTATTTCTTTTTTTTTTTTGTAAATGATAATAAAATTTACAAAATCAAGTCCCTTCTGAAATCAGAAGCCTTACACCACCTGGAAGGACTTTTTTATTTTTTTTTTAATAATTTTTTAAAAACTTATCAACATAATTAATGTCTTACATTTCTGAATATATGACATTCTAAAAGCTAATACTCACAAAGTACTTAAAAAAATGAAGCGCCTAAGAGAGTAGAGTGAGTGTTACTAACTGGGGAAAATATGTGTACTGGTATATATCACTGATAGATTCCATTTGCTCCAGTACTGCAGACTTTGCTTAGTTAAGCTTCTGTCAAATACGTGCATTTGGAATTCGAGCTTGACTTAGAAATCAAACACTTGGAAGCATCTTTTGTAGATTTCTTTGCAATATCATTGTGCAATATTCTTTTTTAATATGGAAAATAGAATGAACTGCATGAATTTCACAATCAGTGCATAATGCAATATAAATTGAAAAAGTGTTAGCTCTATAGAACCCAATTTCACGAGTGTTTTCCAAACTTCTAAAAACTCTAAAAATATACTTATTTTTATTTGTAATAACTCTTTTAGGCTAAAATTCAATGTTTATAATAATTTTTCAGAAGAAGAAAAATGTTATTAGAATGAAATAATATATGAAATTATTATAAATTTTTATTAGAATTAAATAATTTATAATTTAACTAGGCAGATGATTTCAGTAGTTAAACTTTCATTTAAACTTTTCAAATTACTCAGGAGAGTTTTTACAGAAAATGTTTTCAATGGTCAACGTGTTAATGTTGTTTTTTCTGAATAGAATATCCACATATCACTGATCTTCTCAAAAGACATCAAAGGTCCTAATTTGGCAGTATATTTCTCTGAAGTGCTTTTAGGAAAATAAAATCACATAGTATAATGGGAGCAATATTGGAATGCTTGATCCCTTAATTGCAGTTGTTTATTTTTCCGTCTTGCAATCCAAGCATTCAGGCACTTTACAGCTTACATGCAGATTTTGCTTGTAAAATAAACCATTACATGTGTAACCTATCACACTAAAAGTGAATGAAGCTTTATGGTAACTTTGAGGGTCTTTTATGGCATAGAGAAGAGCCCACAGCTACCCCGGTGTTACAGATTGTTAACAGTTGCTATTTGAATTCTTCTTAATGGATAACACCCAATAATTGTTTTGCTTTTCACTGTGCCTGAAATTCAATATCTGTAAGAAATCCTAAATCTGAGTCAGCTTAAAATCTTTACTAAAATATTAAAGAAGAGAATGAATAATAAAGCATCCAGTGTTTCTAAAAGCCATATGACCTTATTTTTAATGTCCTAAAGTTCAAGCTATCCCCAGTTTACAATAATATTAACTGCTTGGGTTCAACTTTGGCTTCAACTTGAGTTCAACTTGTATAAGCAAAGCAAAAATCTAAGGAGTATCCACATACTAACAAAGGTGATGATGATTTCAGAAGTAGTTTCAACTTTAAGTCTGAGAAAAATATGTCTCTGTCATTAAAATAATTCCTCTGCTGGCACAGAGCTCCTCAGCAACTGGGTCATGGCTGGTTCCCAATGGCTGGCCTTGGCAAAGAAGAAAACTGGGCCCAGCCTACATTTCACATTCAATACTGTACCTAGAAGTAAGTGCAGGTTCAAAAAGCACTTAATGGAGAACACTTGGTTGAAGCTCAGTATCTCCTACTGCAATCCTTTCACAGTAAGTGGTTCCATACATTGTAACAAAGTAGAACAAAAATGGGTTAACATAATTGCTGAATGCAGACCACTGCAAAATCCTCTTGGTTTTTTGCAGGTTTTTAAAAGAATCTCATTGCTTAATAATTTTTTGGCATTTCTCAATCGAAAAAATGTACGTTTGCTACTACCCATGGTTCACAGAAGAAAATTTTAAGTTGTCTTGTCTTGTACTGAGGCAATTTGCCATTATCACAGGAATCTTTCAACAGATTGGATTCTGTTCAGAATCAGGAAAGATGCATTTCACAATTTAGGTCTTATAATTTTTCAATTTCTTCCAAATTAGAAATGAAAAACAATCCCAATGTGAAACACGAATAAAAACATATTTATATGCACAGTGTGTATCTTCTTTTTGGTTTTGGTTTTTTGTGGGTTTTTTTTGGCTTTTTGGGTTTTTCTTTGTTTTGTTTTATTTTTGGTTTGTTTTGTTGGTTTTTTTTTTTAAGTTGAACAGCCATAAATGTCATATACTTGATTTTTGGGAGCTAGCATATTAATAGGTATGCAATATTCTCTATAAAATGTATCAGGTTGAAAGTATATATGGTTTAATTTGCACAAAATAAATGCTGTCTAGTATTAAAAAGCTCACTTAATTTTACATCGTAGGGCTAGTTTCTTATGAAGGGGAGACAGACATTTTTTCACCTGATGAAACAATTGATCCAGCTATAATTCTAAACCTTGACTGTCATTCAATTTCCATTCATTTTGAAAATTAAACCTTTTTCACTTCTGGGAATGAAAAAGGTACTTAGTTTTTTTGGTGTTGTTTGTTTGAGTTTTGGATTTATTTTGATTTGGTTTGGGTTTTTTGAGTTTTATTTTGTGCTTGCTAGACACCTGCAGTAATCCACTTGGGATTTTAAGTAGTAGACTGCTTAACTTTTCCAGTTTTTGAATATGAATGTTGTAAGAACAGATAAGCTCTTGGACTGCAAAGTATACCTATACAATGAGCTTCAGAAAATATCTTAAAACACCGTTAGTATTGATGAAAAGTCAGGAGGAAACTGCCCTGATTGAAAATATCATCTTGTTGAAAACACACACCTCTTTTTATCACTGTGGATAAAGGTCTTTGCTAAAGTGCATATAATTTATGCACTGGTTGTAACAAATAGCATGTGGAATTCCATATGCTGTGCTTCATAAAACTTATGCAAACTGCCCTCTATAGCAGACAGAGGAAACACTGTTAGAATGAAACGTGCTATGAATGGAGCCCAGTGTTGGAAGGCAGTTCAAAGAAGCTTTATCTAAGCAAATTGGAATGGCTGATTTCCTTGCAGTTTTACAGTAATTATTAGGCATATGCCAAGCTTCTCAGGAAAATTTGTAGTAACTTTGAAATGAGGTAACACAAATATTGGTCTCCTCTACTTGGGAAAGTTTAGTAGTATGAAAATATTTTTTTTGTATGGTGAAACTTTCTTTAAAACCTCTTTGCACATAATTACTCTTTCCCCATAGGCAGAGGCATTGAATATTCCTAAATTTAAACACTTTAGCTGCCCTATTAACTAAAAAAAAGGCTATCAAATATCCATCATTAAACATGTTAATAAATCCTATGCAATCATGTACTTCAAAGCCTTAATTCCAAGTACAAGCATAAAAAATGGCATCAATTGCATAAAGAGAAGAAAAACTAAGAAGTCCTTTTCTCAGCTGAACTATGAGACATAATTGAATTCATATCTAGGTACTATTTAATGGTGTCATATAATAGTTCATGTTCAAATATATTATAAGAATTAGAAAATTCCCAAAACTGTTTTGCAAAGAAAAAATTCAATAATGATATTTTAATTTCTCTATGTTGGTGATGGGAAAATGGAGATTACTTATCCAGTCCCACTCGAGGGAGATGGCAAAGATGTATTTGGAAGTATTGAACTTAATTCTGCATTTCATCAACATGATGTAGTCTCTAAAATGTGCATTTTCTGTATCTGCCACTCAGCCCTCACAGGATCCATGAGACACATCATCACTTTCAGAGTGCCTGCATATCTTCAGTTTTACAATTTTCTCTTTATCTCATATGAGTTGGGTACTTAAAGCATTTGTGAACATTACAAAATAGTTAGAGAAATGTATTTAAAAAGCTGTTTCCCAGGCTAAGGCTATGGAAACAAAGATCTCAGGAGCTCTGCTCACATCTTAATTCAAAACTGTGAGGGATTTGTGGGTGAGTGAATGGGAGAAGGGGAAAAGAAAGGAAAAAAATGTAACACATAAGTTCCATAAATCAGTAACTTAATCTTCCAGTCTAAATAAGAGGGAGTCATCTCATGTGTGAATGCCTACAGCTGAACACATTAAGTCTAAGTTACAGTAGTGTCTCTCTGTAGTCTGTAGAGGGAAGTGTCTTGTAATTCAAACATGTCAGGTCAGACGAATTCCCCTTTTGAAGTTGTCTTTTTCTCTCCATTGACCATTTAATACACACATAATACCTAGCTCAGACATAAGCATCCAACCTATGGATGCTCAAGTTGATTCTTGGGCAGGTGAAACTCTTCTCAAACTGCCCATAGGTTTTTACATAATCTCTACTTTCTGCAGTGAATTGTTCTCTGATAGTCATCCAGCAAATGATAGCAATAAATCTCTTTTAAATCTGACATAGTTCCGTGAAAGAATGATTAACATCTGAAGCAGTTTGTTAATAGACCTCAAGAAATCATTCTCCTGTAATCTTCAGTATCAGGTACTTTCAACATGAGGATTTTGTTGGAGGAATCTCTGTTCTGATTGCTGTCGGAAAATGTTGGTTTACCCTTCCTTTTTCGCAAGAAGAGCTCAACTTCAGTAACCTAAAATGTTTTCCAAATGCACTCTATAGGTTTTAGATTGATATAAGCCTTTCTCATGATTAAGTAATTCCAGCATGAGTGAAGTCAGCATTTCAATACGCTCTATTATGTTCTCCTCCCTGATACATTTTTTAGTTCATGGGAAACCTTTAGTTATAGCTTTACAGAATGATTTTGTAATAGAAAACATAAGCAATTACAACATTTTTTCTATAATAATATATTTTCTAATTAAGAAACACACTGTGATGGTAACAGCAAGGCAGAATCTCTCTGAAGTCAGGAGTATCAATTAATTACTGCATAGAATTTGACCTCACAGTCCTAACAAAAAATTCGTAAACCACAATGAGCAAACCCACACTGTTTGAAGTGATAGTGCAGCACCCTCTTATTAGTTATATTGTCTTTAATGCATATGTTCTGACTCCTAGAATTTAGTCCCAACTCGAGTTTGGTCTCTGATTTATTCAGCTGTAATGCAGCACAGCCCTACTGCAAACACACACGTCTGATAGTATATAAAAACCATTTTATTAAGTCACATAATGTTTGTAGGCAAGCATGCCAGTCTCTTTAAGAGCCATGTACCTGATAATTCATGCAGTCAACATACATGCAACATCTGCTTCTATAAAGATTTAATACTTCTTCCTTGTAGAATTTGGATCTCATTGTTCTTAAAAGAAGTTAAAAGCAGAGAAATAGAAAACCGCATTAGTGCAGAAAATAAAAGCATGTGGGTTTTAAAAATAACAGCTCTTTGTTGGCAAACTTAACACAGACAATCTTAATTAGACCAGGCAGACTTACAAAACCAATGTAACCCTTGTATAGAATTCTTATGAAGACAGAAACTCAGTGAAGTTTCTCTCTTGATGTGTTCTCTAGAGTTTTTCCTAGTTATGAAAAAGATTATTTTTTCTCTAACCGTACTTTTGCTTTGCTATAAAGGACAGAAAAGCCACCTATACACTGTTTACTGACAAGGTTTTTGCCAGTTTCATATGGTTGACAATGTCTCTTCTAAGTGTGTGTCTTCAGAACTCTGCTTTAGAGACTGCTTCACAACATGAAGACAGATACATCCGAAACCACATCAATTTTATATGCATCAGTTTGCATCGCAAGAGAAGGTTCAAGAGTCAACAATTGGGGAAAATATTTCTTCCTAGGACAAGTGTTTTTCCACAAGTCCTTCCTGAAAAGGGTTTTAGAGTGAAGTCAGAATAACAGGATTTGTAGAACTGTTACTACATTCAAGGCTCATCTTAAAATTTTACCATCTCCTTCTATTTATTCTTACTTTAGATAAAAACTGATGACAAATTTCTTTCCACTGAGGAAAAATTTAAGTCGAGTTGTAATCATTCCATTTACATCAAGCAATGAACAATCACAAAAACTGAAGACCAGTCCTGGAGTTCATAGCATCACATAATATTAAGCACAGAAAATGTGACGCATATTTTGCAGTGTTATCTAGATATAAGTCTCCTCGGACAGAAATTTTCAGATAGTTCAGAACAATTTTTTCACTAGAAAGAATTGTAATGGAGAACCTAACTCCACAATGCAAACCACCTCAGGTAAGTATTCTTCATTCTGAACTCCATTTCTTCATCACCCCACCTGACAAGCTTTTGCAAGACAAGAAAGTTATAATAATAATAGTAATGGCAGTCTACATTTGAAGCACCACTGAGCTCAATGTAACCAATCTGTAACGTGGTTGCTGATGAAGTGCAATGTCAGCAAATTCATTATCAGTGTATCACTAAAAGAGTAGAATACAACACCCTACAGTATTGTGAGAACTTGTACAAGTGAAGCCAAATGGATTTGATTTAGCCTAGCTCTTACTTTTATCTACTGCTGTCTACTCAAAAGTTTACTGTGGTGCTCAAGTCCTGCTTCGCCAATGGCACAGTCTCTTGGTTTTTAAACATACTCTGCAGTTATTTTGGATAGTACTGCAGGGGTAAGTAGTCTGACATTCTAAGACAGAACTTAATCAGAATATGTGGACTGGAGATTTCAGAAATTATTCTAGGATCTCTGAAAAAAAGAATAAGGACAAATTGTTTCTATCTTTCATCCAAAACGCAGCAAATTGAGATCATCAGGTAATGTGAATCAGCAGAACCCCACTGAATTCATTAGAGCTCTTCTGGTTCACATCTGCAGACAATCTGCATAATCATGTTGTCACATGTAATAGCTATATTATGTTCTCATGATTCTGCTTTAGCTGGATAGAAATGGCTTTCCTGTCCACAAAAATGTTAATGCCTTTAGAAAATTCCCATTCCATGTTAGGGCAAGCCTAAGACTAAACCTGTATGTACAATATCTTGAAATTTTTTGGTTCAGATGTAAGTGGCAAATAAAACTGATTTTTGTGGTATTTTCAGATAATCATTATTTTTTTTTTTCTTTTTGGTTGAATGAAATGTTTTCAGCTTCTTGAAGAGCAAATTGTTGTGTTCAGTTACAAACCATTTTAGATTAAAGAAAATGAAAGAAAAGACTGTGTTTTGTTAAGATATTTTGGGGTTATATTCCATATTCTCTCGCAGACAGAATGGGGAGGATTCACATGTCCTGCGTACCTCAGGGGAAACCAAGTAATTTTTTAATGATGGATAATATCTAGCTTAACAAACAGGTTTATATAATATAAAACGGCTTCAGAGTTGCATTGCTTTCTTTCCTCTCTCCTCAAACTCTTCTTAACCAAAAACAGGAGACATGAATTTTATCTCATAGTCCAAGCTGGATGGAGACAGCATATGAACAGAGGGTTCTTATATCTGTTGAGTTCACTAAAAGCTGGACAACTAGTCTCTTAATAAATTATGTTTGTTAGAGAGTGTATAGGATAATATGTTACCATTCAGAGGCGTCTTGCAGCATTTACATTTCTGACTACTTATCCTATGCAATAACCCTCCAAAGAAAAGAGAATGGCACAGAAACTCTGGAACAAATTTTATCTGTGGTAGAGAGAGATTCATGTTCAGGTCTGTTTTGCTGTTTTTCTTATAGTTATGGGAACAGCTCAATTAAAAGAGCCTTTTAAAGCAAACAGACTCACTAAAATTGTCTGAGTCCTTCATCATCATCACCATCATCATCATCACCATCACCATCACCATCATCTTTGTTGGGTCAATATACTTAGGATCTGATAGTACTTCCATAATTTGGAATAAGTGTTTCTTACTGTATTTATACATGTAGCTAAAAACAGCATTGGAATATCAATACCACTCCTGCTCCACCAGACTGCTTTAAAATTCTCTGCTATTTCCTACATATTGCTTTAAATCAAAGTCTTGTGCAGTTGGAAATTCTTCAAGGTATCATATGTTAAACAATAATTGGCTGTCCATGTTTGTTTTCCGGCAGCAAAATTAATTGCCAAGCCAGGCTGGCAAGATTTCAGATCCTGTCTGCTACCTTTGAAGGATCAACTATTCTCATACCAAATCTTTCAGAAAGACAGGAAAAATTTGCTTCAAAATTTCAAAAATCAATGAATATTTTATGGCAATTCTCACCTATCTCAGAGCTGTCACTTGATGATCCAAGTTATACTACTGTGCTTTGTTTGTGAATATATATATATACACATATATACATATAGCTAGGCAACCAAAGTAGCCAATGGGGAAAAACCCCACATTTAGGATACCCAGTTCTCATTTGTTCCCTGATTGTTACACTTTTATTGCTTTATTTGCTCTAAACTTGCTCCAGAATGCCTTGCTGACCACCCAGGGGTTGAGACACCTTGCAGTGGCTCCATTCCATCACTTTCACTGAGCTGTGGGGCCCTTTCCAATGCAGTGAAGGATCCAGGATGACCACAGCAAGACTTGCAGCACGTGCACAGCATCCTGCTACAGCTGTGACTGGATTGCAACAACAATAGATAGAGTATAACATTTTTAGAGGAATTTCCCTAGTCTTACTGGCTTTCAATAAGATAATATTTTGATTAAATTCTCACAGCTGTTTCTTTCCCTCCATGCAATTTCATCAGAGTGCTGTGATAGATGTTGCCATTTCTTTGCTGACAGAGGGGACAAGCGGCTGTCCTGCTTGAAGAACATTATGAAACTGATTTAGTGTTATTATAACCATATAAACATAGAATCATGGAGTAATTTGGGTCAGAAGGGATCTTTAAATGTCATTCAGTCCAAGCGCCCTGCAATGACCAGGGATGTCTTCAACTAGATCAGGCTGTTCAGAGCCCCATCCAATTGGACCCTGGATGTTTCCAGCAATGGGGCATCTACCACCTCTCTCAGCAGCTCTCTGGGAAGCTCTGCAAGCTCTTTTCCATTGTTCGGAAAAGTTTTTGCCTCTAAATTCTCCTATTTGTCTTTTTAATCCACTTGAAGCTTATTATTTTTATTTTTAACTTGATGCAGGTATTTTCTAAGTTACAAAGTGAAGAAACACAGATTAGTGCTAAGAAGGAATGAAAAAGTGTTTTAGCACTGGAGTTAGAATCTTTTCATATAATTTTAGCTTCTACCTTCTAAGCAGGTTATTAGGTTCCTTGAGGAGTCAGTAGAGCAAAGGATTTTGCTCAGTAGACCAAATTCACCAGCTGATGAGAGTGATTTATCCTTCATGTACTATATTGCTTATTTTTACAGATCAGCTCTTCAGATAAACATAGTTAAATGTTTTGTGTGTTTTATCTATTTTTAAAACCGATTTCTCTCAAAAGAGACTTATAGAAAAAAACATCTTTTTCTGTAAAACATTCTGATTTTTAGAAATATTAAGAATATATTAAAGAGTCAGAAAAAATGCTGTGGATGCTTGAGGTTAGTAAAATACTGTAGTGAGCAATCAGCTTCTTCTAAGAATTTTATGCATATCTATACTTTTTAAGAGTGTTTTAACTTTATGGCTAGAGTTTTCATATTATGCCTAAATGGAATAGAAACTTCTGAGAAGTTACTAAATCAGCAGCTGGAGGTCAGATATTATGCATGTGTGTGTCTTATCACACCTGTAGCCCACTATATCCTCTCCTATGAAACACATTTCTTGCACTGACAGAAAAGGATGTACCACTTTTATTTGATTTTAACCAGTGCAAAAATTTGGAAAAAAATAAAGCATTTATGTTTTATTTCTCCGATGTTATGTTCTATCATTTCAGCTTCCCCTATATGAGTGGTAAACAACACTATTTAGTACCAAATATCACTGATTAATAGCATAGATTTTCTTTGGTAGTGTCCTTCAGATTGGTCTTGGGGATATAACATTGCATTTGTATGTGTAACAAGAGCTTTAATTTTTTAAATTTAGTTTTTAATTAATGATGTTCTAAGATTTTAGGAAAAGTTGTTCAGTCATCATTTATATCCTCTTACTGTGTTTAGTTAACTATGTGATACTTAAGGAGTCTGGTTCTTGGAGAATTTTGCTAATATCTGTAATTACTATTTTCTCATCTTTGAGAGAAATTAATTTTGACTTGCTAATTTTCACCTGTAATTTTATATAGCCAGAACTTCTATTTATTATAACTTATGAAATAAATTAAAGTGGAGTGATTTGAGGTCTGGTTTTCAGTCATGCTGTAGTCTAAGATCCCATCTCAATTTTTGAAATAAGAACTCTGCAGTGCCACTTTTTACTTTGGACATTCTTTAATAATTGTCTTAGAAACTCAGCTCAGGGAATCTGCAAAATGTTCACTCATGTGAACTCTGTTCCTTATCTGTTATAAACATATTCTCTTTGAAATTATTTATTCTAAAAAAATTGATATGCAGAGAAATAAGTAGAAATAAAAAGAGAATGTTTTAAAGAGTAAATCATCATGTTGAAATATTTATTCATTAGTTTTCTACAGGTTTAAAGACATATATCTAGGATCCATACATTTCTTCCAATTATGTGCATTATTTTTTTGAGGGAATAAAAAAAATAATAAAAAAAGTTCAATTCCAGTTTATTCATAAAATTAAAGTGTTCCAATCTGCATCTCATATTCTGTAGAAGACCTTAGGAACTAAAAGAAAAATAATGTTATTTTTGAAATTATTTTCATTTTACTGGCTACATAGTACAAATAATACACAGGTAAGAGTTCTTGCTGTCATTTGTGTTTACTTGTGTTTTCTAACTGATTTTCCTAGATATTTTTTTTTATTCTGTGTAAGTTTCCTTTTCTGTATAAAACCATTGCCATTTATTCATCCCCCCCTATATTCCTAATCTAACAAAATGCTTAAATAAAATAAATTGGGGGGAAAAAAGCAAACAAAAAAAAGCAAAATTATTGATCATATATTTTAAAAGATTACCCCCACACTCATATCTGAAAGGAATGATCCAACACACATTTGCTGCACAGCTGGTCTTCCTTTGCATAGTCCTTGGGTCAGCTCCTGCCATAAAGGCACAAGCAATGCCTGCCAGAGGAAGCAGCAGTGGCAGGAATGCAGCCAACAAAGTGCTTTGGGGTTAAACAGATCTTTCATCAGGCTGCAATTATTTAATCTCATTGATTAAGCACATAGCCTATGCATGCCCCCTATGATCTGAATCCTACTCATAACTGCAGTGCTGAGTGTATTACATTGTGTTCTCCATAGGGCAGGAAATTTAGATTGTTTAAAAGAAAAAAGACCAGATAGATTTCTAGACCTCCTAAACTGATAAAAATTCATCATAACTGTACAAAGACTGTGGAAAATGATGCCATGGTTTGCCATCTCAGCAAAAAATCTAGCAATCGTTAACCATGTCCCAAGGTGTATCTTTTCCTGGCATGAAGATGGAGAGTATATCAGAAAATTATTCTGTTTAGTTTAAAATACTTCAAAGAAGTCTCCCATTACTGGTTTGCTCTGCTGGACATGTTCATATAAGTTTCAGCTCCTTCCGACCTCCTGCAGAATAGGACTGCAAACTGTAAGAAGCTAAAATTTCCAGCAATTTTGCTGGAAGATAATTTGTCAAGGATGGAACACAAGCACCTGTTCTGATTTCATAGCTGAGTAGGAATGCATAAAAGCACAACAGAAAGGCAAGGTGCTACTTAGACTTGCTTATTTGTAGTTTAACATACTATGAATTGGTCACAACACCAAGCCTGCCAGAGTTCAAGAAGTGTTTGGACAACACTCTGAGGCACATGGGAGGATTTTGGGAATTGTCCTGTGCCGTTTGACTTCAATGATCTTTGTGGATCCCTTCCAATTCAGGATATTCTATGATGATTCTAGAATAATTTATTTGCTATTCTTAAATGTATTCCCTCAAGAAGCAGTAGATTTGCCCTCATCTCAGCATAGTTCCCCCAGGAATCTGTGAACCATGCTGAAAATTATATACTAGCGAATATTCAACCCTTTTTATTCTCTTTAGTTAGAAGTGCATTCTTCATAAGAGGATCTTAGTGGGGGTGGAATGCTGGAATTTTCTACTGAAGTGCTTTTAAAGCAAACATGCCTTGAGCTGTTATGGATGAAAGGTGTTTGTTAAATTGCTTGATGTTACAAATATCTGAAATTGAGTGGGTGATTGATTTAATTGCAGTTGTCAGACTGGTTTTAAAAGCATATTTCTCATTTTGCTCTGTTTTTCTGATCTACAGAACAGTTGGATTCTGAACATAAAGAAAAGAAAGTGTCTGACTATACTAATCACGAAATGCAGCTTCTGGCTAAGCCAAGGCATACTGTCAAGATGAAGTGCTGCATAATTTTTAAAACACTCAGTCTGGTCAACACATTCAATCTCTGAATAGCAGTGCCCCTGTTGTTCCAGCCTCTGCTATTTTCTGAATAAAAATATCTAATAATTATAATACTGTGTTACTTTTGCATATATGTTAAGCTAACATAAATAGGAAAATTAGTGAATGGTTTGATGCTGCAATTTTGGTAGCCTCTCGGAAGTTGCCAAACCCTTTCAGTGACAGGGGATCCATCAAAACTCAGTTCCTCACTCTTGTGTCAAAGCTTGCTGCTCTAGACTAAAAGCAATTCCATCAGCACTTGGAATGTTATTTGCTTCAGCCCGATTCTGTGTTGAAGCATACAAATAAATGCTGCTGGGTCATTACGTTTGTGTGCTATGTTCCTGCAGTTCCCATTGTTTTAAACCCGCAGCCATCAGGGTTAGCTTCACTAAAAGGGCTTTAGTTAAGTGATACTATTGCTCAGAATGCCACTCTGCTAAAACACTGGTATAAGAGTTAGGCACCTTCTCAATCTCTCTTGTTGAAGTTTTATCAGCTCTGCATTGTGTACAATAATCACAGATTTAAAAGGCTAGAGAAAATTTTAGGCAATTCACCATGAAAAGTCCTGTTCCTTTCTTCTTTCCAGTGAAAGATGAATGTCATCGCATTTCACAGAAAGCAGAGAAATTGTAATGGGAGAAACAGTGAAAAAATCTCCTTTGGCAGCACAGGATACCCTGCAGCTTGAATCTCAGCTGCTTAGAAAGTTAGAGTCAGCGAGGTGAATCCCTAGATGAAGTGTTGTGGATAAATGATCTTCCTGAGTCAACAGCGGCTAAAAAATAATTAAATTAAAATCTTCTTATGAATTCATAAAATCTAAATTCTGCATGCTGTCAGTTACTATGGTTCTTCTCTGGAGTGGTAACTCATTAAATTAATAATCCTTTGTTGTCTACCCATGCCCTAAATTTCTTCTCTGACACCCTTGAAAATACTAGCCTTGCATGTCAAATCACCTAAAATCTGCTTTGAAACACTTACTAATGCAAAAGTTCCCCATTGATTTTAATGGACTTTGGATCAGCCCCACGAATAATAAGGAAAAGCTGTAATTTCTTTCATATGCTTTATCACTGGGAAGCAAAGAAAATTACCTTCATGCACAGTGTGCTTGTATAGCTTGGTCTTTAGTTCTCAGTTAGATGATATTATTGTCTGGCATCAAAGCAAAGTTCAGAAGAAACAAAACAAAATGAAAAAGCTTGTAAGAAAACATTTGTTGAAGCACAGGATAATCTTAGATTCACTTTTGTTTCACCAGGCACACTTGTGTGTGAAGGAATGTGCATATCAGCCAAGTCCTGAGCAGACAGGTCTTTCAAGGTGTCACATAAAATGACAGTTCCAGAAGGTATCAGACACCTTCACAGCTTTAGGCGTCATTCACCAACAGAGTCTAAAATGTGTAGGGTTCAGAAGAGGCCTCTGTTTGGCTCTTATGGAGGGAAAACAGTTTCTCTCATTTTTCAGGGGTCTGCAGAAGAGGTTACTGAAGAACTGAGGAGAGACCCCATGGCCATCTGGCTTTTCCCCATGAGGAGAACTGGAGGAGCAGGCACTGATGCACGGATCTCTTGTCTCTGGTGACCAGTGATAGGAACGGTGTGCAGTTGTGTTAGAGGAGGTTTAGGTTAGGTATTATGAAAAGGTTTTTAACCCAGAGGGTGGTTGAGCACTGGAACAGGCTCCCCAGTGAGGCTGTCACAGCACCAAGCCTCTCAGAGTTCAAGAAGGCACAAAGTGTGATCCTTTGGGGTTTTCTGGGCAGGAGTTGGACTCAATGATCCTTGATGTTTCCTTACAACTCAGGGTATTCTATGATTCTATCATTCCCTCATCAACAAAATCTCTGCCTTCAGTGGAACCTGGATTAAGCTTGTGAGACAGTTTAAATTGTGCAAGGACAGCTAGAACTAAAAGTGATTCAGCACAAGAGTTGGAAACATTATGGGTGTGCCCTCCTGTCACCCCATACATAGCACAACAGATATGGAAATTTGTCTTCAGTATTAGATCGAAGAGATGTAGAGATACCAAACTAGCTATGGTGATGTGCTATTATAATTTCCGAGTCTGACATTTAAAAGACATGAAAAACGATGTTAATTGGTAAGGAAAAGATGGTAAGTGAATGCAAAAATACAGTAATTATTTGTAACCCTAGAGAAGGTCTAAAAAAAGAAAGGGAGAAAACCTATATTTTTCACTCAAAAACATGCATTAAGAATTCAGGCAGCACTTTATTTGCAGATTCTTTATTTCTGTTTAAAAGCCCTTCTATCCAATACAAGTTTAAACCTGGTCTTTATGTACCATTTGTCATAACATTGCAGTTTAATCAACATCATAAAGTGCTTTGCTGTGTTTCTGGTGTCAATGCCTATTCTTGACTCCTATCTGGATCTTTTCTAAGGTTTTCATGAAGTACCTGAATGGAAAATTTCTATTTAATCTCCTTTTTTTTTTTCTCACCAAGACATTTCAATGAGGAATTTCTCTCCAGCTCTAATAACTGTTCATTTATTACTGAGCAAGCATAGAGTGGAATGGAAAAGCCATAGACTGTTCAGCTCTCCTGGTGGCAGTAATGCTGGCTTGCCTCCTTCTCTCTCTCATCACAGCAGTGGTTCTCTAATCCAGGACATTGACCTTGAAAGCCAAATAGTTTTGTGTAATGTGTCCACTGCTGCAGATATAGCAGCTGGTAACTGGCTCATGAGCTGCTGGCCTGCAGCAAACTGCTTTGCCTTCAAAGGTTCCTGAGTAAGTAGATCTGCAAAGCAATTCTGCAAACAGTGAGAAGAGGAAATTAAATCCCTCTGGCAATGCACCTGAAGTGTTCCCCTGTGTGAGGCATTGCCAGACTGCCAGGGAGGGGCAACAAAGGGGTTTGGTGAACTCCTGCACAAGTGGTACCATGGGGTGTGCTGAAGGCTCTCCCTGGGGGCACTGGGAGAAGGGCTCAGTGCTTGGCAACAGGAGTGCCTGGGCTAAAACTGATGGTGGATCCTGAGCCTGAGACCATTGCTGAGAGCCAAGGTTGCTCAGCAGCTGGGCAAACTGAACACTCATGTCCTGGGTGGGAATTTACAGCATTTTACTCTCTTTCCTACCTTTGCTTTATTAGCTTTACGATGTGCAGGTTTTTGACGAAATGTTATTCAGAAAGGCCAAGTTAAACTCTTCATCTGGTCCTTCCCATAGTGTAAGAATGTGGGCCCAACAGAGCAGATGCAGGCATCGACTTTCTGAGGCTGGGAATGACACTTCCCTTGGCCTCTCTGGCCCTTTTCTGACCCTTGTTTCCCTAGGTAGAAATTAGTTTATTCATCTTAGCATCCTGGACCCTTGGCCTGCCTGACCCAGAGTACATGCTTTCTCTATGTTTTAACCTCATGAGATATTTTTGGCTTTGTACAAAACAAAGAGATAGGTAAAGTGATGTAAGTACAAGGACATTTGGGCTGTACTGGAAGACAAAGGACCAAAGCATATGCAGATGAAAATCCAGCCTTACAGATTGTTAGAAAGGTTGCAAGTCAATCATTGCCTCCAGCCTACCTTCAGTTGGATGCTATTTAGGGGGTAGTGTCAGACAGAGACTATTCCCAGTAGTTTTTTCCTTTGAGGGGAAAGGATACTCCTTAATGTGTGCAAGAGACTTGTCACATTGAGTTAATGGAGGTCTCACAAGATTTACTAACCTTGATGTAACCTCTAGTACATTACCTCTTCTTCAGCTTTCTCACTTGATTTTGACACAGAAAAAAATAATAGGTAAATGTAGCATGTATAAAACATAATTAACCATCTATAACCCTTATTTTTTCATTGAAGTTATTATTAATTTTATATTTAATGTATCTATGTGTTAATCACCACTTTCCTAACAGATAACTATTCTTGAAGATATCTGTGTCAGGGTCCAAGGCTGTCTAGGTAATCAATGGAGAGACACAAATGCCTCTTGGGGACAATCTTGAGACCCTAAATTAGAAACCTAATAATTAACAAAATGAGGTACAATAATTCCCTTCTATAGAGTCTTGCAAAATCCTTTAAAAACTAGAAATTCTTCCCTTTTTTTTTCAGCTGATGAAGGGCTCCTTTTTTTCCAAATAATTTTTGATTTTAATATCTCATGTTAAACACACCTGATAAATAAGGTTTAGTTTCTGCTTCAGACCTCATTTTTACTTCCTTTGGCTCTGCCCTGATTAATTTTTTTAAAAAATAAGATGTGTATAGTTTTAGTGGAACTAGTTATATACAAGTCAAAACAGTAACGTTTCAGGTAAGAAAAGGAACTTGAAAAGAGGGAATCAATAACTTTTATGAAAACACTGTTATTTTATGCACAGTTAAATATTTAAAGACAAACAAATAAAAAGAATTCCTCTCAAAAACTCTGATTTTAGCATCAGGATCTTATAATCTACAATATATACTCCTAAATAATAAAGACATCTTTGTTTGGTTAAAGGTTAAACATTTTTATAGATCAAAAAATTCATGCGTGGACTAGACGTAATATACTTTTATTGTGCCTAAATTTTCTCATGAATGGGACTGTAATATCTTATGTAATGGAAACAGAATATGAACAGGGCATTTATATTCAAAGAATACTATGAAGTTTCATATTTTCCCCTTTAGGTTTTCTTGAGTGGGGCTTTATAATTCTAGCCACATATGAAAACACAGATAAAATATCTGGCTTCTTTTTTGGCCAGGAGACAGAGATATGAGTCATGGAAAGCAAGATTTATTGGTCTACCAGAAACTTTTAGTTTAAATTTTCTCCTGTCAAATTCTTTCAAAGAAAGTTAATCTGCATGTAATTGCACACAACTATGAAAAGTGCAGCCTACTCTTTGACTAATTTAATTCACTGCCTTTTTGCTGAGGTTCTGGCCTGTGGCTTTGCTCTAATAGACACAAATCTTGTGTTGACTTATCCAAGTCTCCTGTTTGATTTACTGTTTTAATGTACCAGTGATAAACAGCTTAATATACTCCTTGTAGTACTTGAATATACCGTCCAATTATTGTGATATTGCCTAAAGGTGTGAGTTGACAGGCAGCCTTTTCTAAAACCTGAGCATTGTCTAAGAACTGCATGAAAATCAGAGTTAAATAATGAGATGGGTGGCTGCTCTGTGAAATTGGCATCCAGCTCGGTGGAGCTTGAAGGGACAACAGCATCAATGTCACAGAGCAGCAAGAGAAACTCCGAAGATCTGTCTCCCTGCTGCCAAGGGGAAAACGCCACAACCTGTTCCCTTGGAGCTTTGGGAGCTCTGGCATCAAGAGATGAGCCAGGACTGGCTGGTTTGTATCAGGGGAGCCCATCTGCAGGGTCAGGAGTTAAACCCTACTTGGAGTGAGGTTCACCTTGTTCCAAGGAAAAGTCCTGAAAACTCTAGGGAGTTCTAGAGTTATAGGTCTCAAAATATCTGAGTCCTGACTTCAGGGCAGATACAGTGATTATTTTGGCTAGGGACTGTGCCCATTTTCCAGGTACATCTGCTGCCAAAGGGAATGGACATTTAAGTGCTATTGTTTTTTGGGCTATTTGCTCAATAAATGAGGCTTTGTTGACATTTAGAAGGCTGTAGCAATATGGTGTCTTCTATGGAAGTACCCAGCCTTCCAGGTAAGCATTCACTTATTCCCAGAAACTGGGTGAATTTAGACAATAATATATAAGTATGAGAAGGCGAGGTAGGGAAAAGTTGACTGACTTCTTCAATTGATTAAAAAGGCATTATATTTCAGAAGGGGAAAAAAAAAAGACACACTTCTTCAGCATCCTAAAGGTGTGGTAATGGATGTCCTCAGCAGTATCTTCAAGGATTTTAGTACACACACGTCTTTCTCCTGCTGTATGCCTCACAGAATCCCCAATATGCTCCCAGCCACATTCAGAGCATAACACATTGGCTCTCCTGTTTGCTTGCAGTGGTGACATCTATGAGGCAGAATAAGTCAGAAATAAAAGACCTGATTCAAGGATTTCCTAAGCCTGTGGGGGTTTCAATCCTATTTTCTCACACAGAAAAAAGCTATAATGGTCAGAGTACAAATTATAAGCATCTAAGGGGTTGTTGTATCCTTACACCCTCAGCACTTCATACCCTCAAAAGGAGAGAATGGTTAAACCACATCTGGACCTCCTAGAGAGGGTAGAGCACTATGCTGGGTGTGAAGCAGCAGAGGGCTCTGCTGTCAAGACTAATTATGGGTTTTATCCTAAAACTGTAGAATCTATGAAATCTATAAATGACACATAAAGGAGAGTTTCTGGACTCAGGATGGAGAAATGAGTAGCTGAAGCCCAGTGCTAGTGAGCTTGGGTTCCCTCCAGGCTACTTTTCTTCGTTCATGTTCCTTATTAAATAAATAAATTAAAAAAAAAAAAAAAAAAAAAAAAAAAAGTCGTTGATTGAATGTCCTAATTGGATTAAATCATATTTCAAAAGCCTCTCTGTTGGCATAATAGTGACTTCATTTAGGCATTTGATGACGAGATTGAAAATTAGACAAAAAGAGATTACAATTCTGTCTGGTATAGTAATGTTATAAGAAAACATTATGATTTGGAAAATCTCCAAATTTTGCTGAGTTTTGGACTTTTTTTTTTCTTTTTACTGATGTTTTAATATGAGGTATTGTGATCTCTCTCATTTGGATTCTTTACCTCAGGAGGACTTTAAAAAAACTTCTGTTCAAGCCTTCGCACACATTCCTGCTTGCATGAGTGCTCTTCACATTTTCACATTCTGGAAATGCTCTTGTGAACAAATATTTGCTTGTACAACAGTTCTCAAAAGGTGAATAAAAGAACTTAGAAACATTATCAAAGCAAATACATGTGGCGCCTGGTACATGAACAGTTATGATCACATTTTTGCAGGACAGAGCCAATGCCAACAGGGTCTAAGTACAACGTAGAGAAGTGCACTTTTGCAGATTCAAAGACTTGCACTACTACAGCAGCAATTCATTGTTCTTAGAGAGTTCCCTGGATGATATTCCTGCCCTAATAAACTAAGAGACAACTCTCTTACTTTCTGTCATCAAAAGCAATTTCATATGTTCAGATATTATTCCATCATTTACTTCCACCTGATTCTCAGGACATAACATTTTCTTGTTTGCTTGGATTGTTTGCTGGAAACAACAAACTGAAATTAAACTGAGATAAACTTTATTTGACAGTCCAGTCAAGGGAACAACTTGTGCCTGTTCAGAGGGCTTTCAGCCAGCTGCTGCTTGCCTATGATGATGTACCTGAAATAGATTAGCAGTAGGATTTATAGTGTAAGAACTAGGTTGGTTTTGTTTTATCTCTTTTAATAATGTTGAATGTTCCAGAGGAAGTATTCAAACTCAGATATTAAGTTTCCTCCAGACTAAAGGCAAGAGCTGAGATCTTGGAGACTGCACAGCTAACCAGTAGAGTTAGAAATATACTTAATGGATTGTGATATCCTCTGTCCCTGGTAATGTTTGCAGCATCAGGAACAAACCTCCCACTACTGGTACTTCCCTTTGACAGCAGAGGGAGCATTTCATCCAGTAACTCATTTCTTTTTCTACATTCTCCTGAAAATCCTGGCAATGGTTAATAAATAATTACATTACCAAACCAAATATCTCGAATCAGGCAGGTAGCCTGTGGTCGGTTAACTCTAAACCAAGGCACAGCGGCTGAAAAATCACACAATGTAGGAAAATCAGAAGGTGTTAATGAAGGAGATCAGAAACTGTTACTCCTTTTTTTCTCAAGAGATAATTTTGTGAAGAGTAAGAATCTTAATGAGTGAAAAAGAATATTTTTTCACTACTGGAAAAAAGACCATAATGGGTAAAGCAATTGGCAAATATTAAAATCTCCTGACAACTAAAGACCAAACAAACTAAAAACCTGAGTAAGGAGAGTCCCCAGACCTCAAATTTGCTCTCATATTTTTTAAGGTCTGGCTCCTCAGAGCCTGCCATGAGTTTCTTTCAGACATGTCTATGCTGAAAACATTGACTCTTTTGTTACTGAAGCCAGGCCTGTTACTGAAGCTGCTGGGGAGGGAAGGGAGAGCAGGAAAACCATCACATTTAAAGTACCTGGAATAGGAAAGGCATCACTGATTTAATTGCAACCTGTGTAAGGGTAACAGATAAAAAGGGCATTGACAAAACACAAATTTTAGTAGCTCTGATCAGATGATAAACATGAAGTAGCAATTTCCTATCGGAGTAGTTATTTAAGGAGATGTTTCTCTCTTTTTCAAAAATGTTCTGGCCCTGTCTCCAGACATTTCTGGTTAGAAAAATCATTACTGAGTACATTAACAAAGGTACCCTGTACACTGCAGCCACAGCACTGACAGTACTGGCTGTTCCATAAGCTTTCCTCACTGGAGAGTTTATTGATCATATTGTTTATTTCATTGAATAATCTTTTTATTTTTCCTTGGCCTTTGCTCAAGCAGACTGTGCTACTTCAAAGAGATTTTAATAAATGAAGACCACTTGCCTCCAGGTGATATTAATAACTTTGATTCAACTACACTATAAACTGATTAAAACCAGGCTGCATTCATATGTCAGGTTAAACCATGAGATTCAGAAGATGAACAATTGCTTCTCTGAATCAGTGGAAATTTTGCCTGTTCATGGAGGTGGTCACAAACATTAAAATAGTTTTATTTGCTCATTAACTTAGGCTTCAGCTCTAAATCAAGGTCTGCCAACATTTTTAACAAAACTTGTAATACAACCTGTCTTCAAGGGATATGGAATGATTACAGAGAGTTATTGGAGTAATAGGTAAGATAGGTGATAAAATATACTTTTAAAGTTTTAAAAACTCCACGCTTTAAGACAGGCTGAAAGCAATGTTTAAGTTGAAGCCTGCTCTCTAAAAATGAAATGTTACAGGTAAATATTTCATTTGGGTATCAGGGACTCTTACCCATTACTTTCTTTTTGCAGGAAGGCTTTTTGATCAGTAACATCAAGGGTGAGGTTGTAGATGGACCTGATACATCGCCAGTCACAGAATCTCAGAATGGTTGAGATTGGAAGAGATCACTGGTGACGTTCATCTGGTCCAACCTTCCTGATCAAGCAAGGTTACCCGAGAGCACATGGCAAAGGATTGCATCCCAACAGTTCCTGAATATCTCTAGCGAAGGAGGCTCCACAACCTCTCAAGGCTAGATATAACTCCAAATCTCTCAATTTTTATACTCCTTCCTCTCTTCATCAGATTTTTGTCTGTTATTTTTTCACCTTACACCAAATTTTAATGGAATATTTTCAGCTCTTTTTCTATTTGAATCAACATTTTGTAACCATTGAGATGGTTGAACAGTAGCATATTTGAAATGAACATACTTCTATACATTTTGTAGATGATCAGCCAGTGCCACAAGCATTTTGCAAAGCTGGAAGCATTTTATGATTTCTGAAGGGAGGACTTTTTTTATCTACAATGAATAACACAATTTTCTAGATTCACCACCCTAAATACTGATTTACATACAAAAGAACTGCATGATTTCTTATTAAGCCAGGTTTCTAAATGGAAATAACTGTGTACCTAGCCACTTATGCTAGCTGAACAAGATGAATGTTAAAAGTTGTTCCTACAAAAAAAAAAACCCAAAAAACCAAAACAACAACAACAACAACAACAACAACAAACCACCCATACAAACAACAACAACTAAGAAGAAGAAAAACTCTCTGGGTATTTGTTGCTCGAATTTTGCAGTCACTTCTTAGGGTCTCCCTGGCTGGCCTTTAATTCCATATTTGTCTGTCTCTACTCGACAAGTGGAGAAAAGCTGTTTTATTTTGAGTAGGCAATATGCAGACCCTGAAATTTGTGACAGGCACATGCTGGGCTATTTTTATTAAAGAAACTCCAGAATCCATGGCATGTTATGATAAATGCTTATCCTTGCACATTCTTAGAGATGAATTGAAAAAAAACCAGGAGAATGAGGCCAGCAGCTAAGATACCTGTCTAGAAAGGGGACTACAATTTTCAGCAAGTGGTAGGAACAGATCCAAGTCCTGTCTTAGTTTAGACCTATTTGAGTTGATGAGTTTGCACTTGTATAAATGAGAGAAGAACTTGGCTTACAAAGTTCAAAAGACTCACAATAGAAAACAGGGAAAAATACAGAAGAAATGAAAAAGCAAACAATGCCATGTGGAATGAATCTGAGACATCTCATCCCAGTAAGAACACTCAGCAGTCCATTATATTTATTCAGATCAAATGCAGACTGTAAGATATATAGGCTATGTTAGGATAGGGTGGGAAAGCAAAAATGTTCAAATAAAAGCATTATTTTGGCACTGCTGCTGAGATTAATGTGGGTTATAAAAAGAGTGCATCTAAAGCTGGCACTGGAACTCCTGATAGCTAAGCAGGTTCACAGGGATGAAGTTATTGTGACAACCCTAATATTGAGGGAAAGAAAACACAAAATCAGGACCTATCATTTTATATGAAGTAATTACTGGTAGTAAAAAAGTTTTATTTAAAGAGGACAATGAGATTTGAAATTAAACAGCAGTACATTAAAATAAACAAGTTATTGTAATAATACCTGAATAAAATAAAATATAAAAATAGCAAGAGACAAATTAGTCCTTCAGTGGAAAAAAATACTTCATGCATACTAAGTACTAAAGACCTGCATCATCTATGCAGGTCAGGGAAGCCTACATGGTACTCCTTCATGCATATATTACCTTTTAACTATGTAAACTATTGGCTATTTAAAGCTGCTTGGAGATAAGTGAATTTGTAGGTCAAACTTGCAGAAAATCTTCTACCCGCTCAGTTTGGTGCTGGTGTATAACCATAGGGTTACTCCATCTTTTTCTGATTGCTGAAGAACAGCTTTTACTCCTAAAAACATCCTCAGAGGCACAGGAGCTTTACCATTTCTTTTTCATTGGTTAAATTGTAAAAATCAATTTGAAGAGTTCAGAGAGGCAGGAAGGTGTCCAACACAGAATTGCACTAAGGAAAGGCTCAGCTCCACTGCAGGGTCCAGCAAACCTAAAGCTATCAGCTGCACTCTCCAAAGGAACTCTTTCAATGTTCAAATGCTTTTCAGCTGGTTCCTGCAGTGGGGTTTTGTGCTAACAGAGAAAAACACGCCCTTGCAGAGAGCTCCTCGTGGTATCTCATGCAGCATTGTTGTGTGCCAGGTGATTCACCTCTCGAGGCTCACATTTCCTGTGGGTTACAGAGCCTGGAGAGGTTGGCTGGGACACAGATGCCTCAGTCAGTCTGAGTGGGAGGAAAGCACAGTTCTGACCTGAGGGACTAAGTGATGCCTCTCTGAAACATTCTTAAACTTACTGTTTTGATCTCATTTTTCAAGTACACAGCTTGACTTATTTACCTGTACTGAGTTATTTACCAGTATAAGTTTGACTATATTTGCCCACTTGCTATTAATTTGTATGGATGAAACTAATCTAGATGAAGTGGCTAATAAACACATACCAAAAGGAAAGTGAAATTACATCAAGAAGTTTACAGCAATCTTTGAAGAGAGAAGAGACTATATAGATAATCCTCCTTATGACTCACAAAAAAGTTGCTTAATCTGAGGAAATATAAAGCACATGTAGAAATTGTTTCTAATAGGATCATCCTCTAAATATTTCAAAAGTCACTCCAGCTAAGTGAATTTTAAAATGATGTAATGACTCTCTGCCAAACTGAAGAGTAAGAACAAAGTTCTATTTGCTTGAAAGGAAAAAAATCTTAAAACTGTTGTTGTCCTGATTCTTAGCTCTACTAGCAGAATATCATTTTGCTAGTCCATCAAAATCAGTACTTTGTGTTGGTAACTTGAAATACGACTATCTTTTTGCAAATTGTGATTCATAATTGAAAAAATTGTGACATAACCTGGCTTTGCTTTCACAGTTTTGTAAAGGAGAGGGGGTTATAAATATTCAGTAAAAAATATTTGCAAAAGAGTTAGATACAGATTTTTTTGTCTGTGGGCATGCAAGCGATTTTAAAGGGTGGCTATGTTTTTCTTTTTTCCTTTCAAATTAGATGAAATACTGGTGGTGCCAGGTTGACTGCTTTTGTCTTTATACCTTACTTTTATCAGACAAATTCTTGTTTTGGAAAGCTGTTGTATTCTGTTTTGTTATCGTAATGTTTAATGTTCATATTTTATTGTTGTCCCCCATATGTGGTGAAATGGTTTGTTCCCTTCCCGCCGTTGCCCCTGTCAGTTATCCCCAAGCCCCTCCCGTATTCCAGAGCCTTCCCTGCTCGTCTCCCGAAACCCGGCCCCTTCCCTTGTCAATCCTCCCTGAAGCCATACCCACTTTCCAGAGAGTTCTCCCGGTTCCGCCCCACCATTGGTCGTTGTGCCCCGGTTGCCACCCACAAGTTACCCCATTGGTCTAATGTATCCCTTTCCCCGCCTGTTGTACCTCCCCTTGTACTCCGCAATTGGCCCACGAATGTACCTCCCCTTTCGCTCCTCCCCTGTATTTAATCCCTTGCGCACTGTGTCAAACCGCCTTTTGCGGTTCCCTCTCTCCGACCCCGCACCTCGTTCCTCCGCTCCCTTAATAAACCTCTCCCTGGAACCGTGAAAGGTGTCTCTCTAGCTCTCTATCCTGCCTTCGACCGCCTGCGCTTGTTGTGGTTCTGACCACACACCTCGACCACGAACCCTCGAAGGGTATAGTGGCGAGGCCACTCCTCGCACTGCTCTGCGGTGCTAGCCGGACACCTGAGGAGTGACAGATCACCTCAGGGGCAGGGCAGCGTCAGAAAGCAACCTCTGTGCTTTGATAGAATTTTGCAATTCTATCAAAAATTCTCAACCCATCAGAACACATATTCTATTGGAATCAGTACCATCCTTTTCTTCTTGAGGGACACTAGCTCCAAAGCATGATTTACTGGGAAATTTTGAATTATCTTAAAATTGTATAGAAGCTTCTTTTTCAATATTTTGATTTTAAAACACTTTATGCTTTATTAAACATTCTTCCAGATGGTAGTAAAAGTCTTTTTCTTCATGCCTCAAAAACCATTTCTGTTTCTGTTACTTCAGTGAATATATCTATTCTATAAATTAGGCAGCTACTACACTTGACAAAACAGTGATGTGTCTAGCTACTTGAAAAATCTTAGGTACAATTAAGTTGTGAAATAATTATTGTTTAATAAGCTAATGTAAGATTAATTTAGTTTTCCTATTTTTTTTACTTCAGAATTTGGGTTAAAAATTAGAGACTGTGTCCAAAGGGAAGTTTCTTTTTCGGTGGCTAGCTGGCATAGTAAATTGAAATAGGAGGAAAGCTTTAGTTAAGTTTAATGTTACAATAAATCATTTAAACATATGTTCTCTATTGAAAAAGTGAAATAAATATAATCAGTGAAATTAAATATCCTTCCTGCAATAATCTCAGAATTAATCTTTAGAGGATCTATGAGCGCACCATTCATCACCTTATAATGAGCCTGAAGGAGAATGTTTGCAAAATACCAATTCTCCACCAACAGTAGAAAGAGTGCTGCTCCATTATACCACAAGATCCCTTTTCTATAACTTTTTTTTTTCATTTTTTGTATTATTAGTTAGAGCAGGCATTTCTTTTGCATGCCTTTATTTTTACAGGCATACCCAAAGGAGGGTTTTTTTCCTTAGTAATTCTTGTATGCATGCAATGACTTAATTGATATTAGCATCATACATCTATCATTAACTCTTAACTCTTAAGACAGAAGTCTTACTGGGTTTTACATATTATTAAAAATATGATGTGAGACATCTTTTATGCTTTTCTCTTTTAACATGAAATCTAGAAAAGCTCTTCTGAAAGTGTGGGAGAGCAAATATATTTAAATAACTTTCTCTCTTCCAAGCATTAAATTTTACTGAAAGCAGTTACTTCTCCATTGACACATGCATTAACACCTACTAAGGATGTGCTTCTGGAGCAATACACATTCCCTTATAAATAAGTCAAAACTCTCTTTGTTTCTAAGAATAAAGTAAATCTGTAGATTGCAAAATTAATTGCATTATTAAATGTAGTGTCTTGCCCTGAAATATACTTATTATTTATGGCTACATCTTCATCAAGATAAAGAACAAATGAAATACATAATGTTGCCATCCTGGAAAGTACAAAATGCCCCTCCTGGTTTAAAGGATAAATGACGTAATGCTTCTTATTGTAAGCCTCATGCTAATCACTACAGATTAAATGTCACCATCAAGCATTTTGAAATCATTATTATGTTCATGATTATTTTTACATTTGGTCAGGTTAAAACAGTCTGAAGAATCTCCTGCTGATTTTAATAATTTCAGACTGATTCAAGCACATCAGTATTCATGGTCTTCCTGCATCTTTACTTTTCCTTAGTCTCTTATCATTAAAGGGGTAAAAGAAATCAATATATCTGAAAAAAAAAATCTAAACCAGACATAACAGAAATTGTTTGATCACTGTAGAAATACAAACACATTTTGAACTCAAGTCTGAACAGAAGAATACTTTTATATTCTGTAAAAGTAAGTTCAAAGAGAGTGAAAAGCAGGAAAACTGCATTCATTAATGAGATTACATGGAAACTCTCTTTAAAAAATTGTATTAAGGTAGTTGAATTCATATTGCAGCAGTATTTTGAGCACCTGAAAGCCAGCAAGCATCTTACCTACCAGCTGAGGCTGCTCAAGTCCTCATAAGCAGCATGTCCTTCGAGGCAGACAGATAAGTGAGTAGGCAGGAATTTAGATAGCAGCTATGTTTGACCAGCACAAACACATCTATTGAAGATGACCTCAATTAAGTGGGAAAGGTGGCAGTAGAACAAAGATATCCAAAGTTCTTAATCCAGGATTGTATATATGTGTCTTCTTAGTAAATGCTTAAAGTCATTCAATGCCAATGTAGTGTTAGACTTACATTTTATAAGGATATTGTCACAAAATCAATGCAGACATTAAGATTTCTTCCATTTTTTGCTATTTTTTTTAAAAAGAAGGAAGTGAAAATTTTAAAAATTTGCTGACAATTGTTATGCAAACGTATGGCATATATTTGCACTTTCTGGGTTTATATACTAAATATTATTGGGAGAGTAAAAAATAAAGGTTAAGAAAAAGTTGATTTTAAATGTGGGCATATTCATGGCAGATATTTCTATCCTGAAGTGATTTAAATCAATTCATGCTGACCTCAGAAGTAATGTGGCTTTTAGTTTCCTAGGTGACTACTCCTTGGTGGCTGGAAGCTGCAGACTGAAGACACCAAAGGATGAGCTACAAGTAACAAATGCTGCTCACATTGAAGTCATCATACCTGGAGTCAGCATAATTCCTTTTTCTATTCACTTATTTGTCCTGATATCTGGAATGCTGTCTTTTAAAGCCAAAAATATCATAGAATGGTTTAGCAAACTACTTAAAACCTGCCAAAAGTGTATATTTTAAAATTTATAAGTTTGTTATTAAGTACCACAGATTTCTTGTCTCAAAGTTAAATAAAAAAGTCACATGGGAGCACCATGTCTTCCAGGAGCTAATTTAATGAACTCACCTCTAACTGAAATGCAAAACTATAATATTAATTTTTAGGCATTTAGGCACTTAAGATCAAATCTCTAAAACATTTTGTGAATAGCACATGAATCATTGATCAAATTGAAGAAAAGCTTGTTTTTTAAAGGGGGCTAAGAGCTAAGGTCTTTTCTGCAGTATTTTTGGGCATGCCAATTGAAAAAAAAAAGATATTTGTAGCCTGAATGAGCTCAATGGAACAGGTTTTATAAATTACATCAATGAACTTTAGGGAGTACAAACCAGGAGCTCAGGTAGCTTGGAACAAAGTTCTTTTGTTGTGTGTATGGCTGGGGAAGAGGGAAGGTGTGCCAACAAAAGCTTTTATTTTGTCCTGTGATCTCAGTCAGACCAAAACAGGTCACATTCAGATTTGGTGTGGCAGTCAGATTTTGGCATTTCAGAATCAAAATAAACTTCCTAATAATCCAGTGCTGGCACCAGAGTAGTATAATCAGGAATCTGCTCTAAGTCAAAATGACACAGTGCCTCACAAAGAAGTTAAATGTTGTACCTTCTTAAATCATACTAAATGTAATAGATGTTTTCTACATTAATAGCCTTTAATAGTAGATAATTTTGAAACATAGCTGCAAGATTAATTTTGACCACACATCAAACAAGGCAGTAACATAAGATATAACCTGTAAGACTGCTTGGTCTTCCTCCAGTCAAATCTGGTGCCCTGCTGTGGCAGGGAACAGCAACCCCTCTGTTTCTGTGTGTTTTTCTACCTCCATGTTATGAATTAGGTTTTTAATCACAGAAGTCTGCCCCAAAATCAAAAGCCCGTTTAGTGATTATATCACCTTTTTCTTATTATATCTGTTATGCATGGTATTGTGGGCTTTCTACTAGCTTAATTTCTTCCTTTTTTTTTTAATATATTTATGAGCAGAAATTATTTTCTTTAGTTTTTTTATTTTAAGATTGTCTACTCCTGAAGTATCCTCATATATCACAGGTTTTCCTTCTTCCTGATAGCCCAGTAGCCATTCTCGGCATCTCCTCTGGTTTAAATTAATTTTCTTCAACAGAGATCTCTCCACAGAGATTTTTTGATCATCATAGTCATTCAGATTTTGGATGGTGATTCCAGTCTTCCTCTGTAATTATGTTGATTCCCAGGACCTACTGGTTTACAATAATGCTTATAACAAGGTTTGAATTTTTCTATTAGAACTTTAATTCCGATTTTGCTAAAGATCAGAAACTGAGTGTCTTGGTTTAAGTCAACCTATCACACTGAGACATTCCCTTAAAACCTTTTTGCAGCCAGATACTGTCTTCCTTAATCACTGTCTTTCTTGAGCCATCCCTTTGTTCAATACTCAGTTCCTCTGCTAATCCCCATCTCCTCCAGTTTCAGAAGGAATTTCCTTTGGGCCATTGCATTAAACCCCCTACCAAAGTAGACAGAAACAAAAGCTGCAACATTTCTTTTGGCTTGGAAAAGAATTTCCTTATCAAGGAAGTTACCTTTTCAAAGATCTCTGAGATGATCCGCCTTTGGGAAACACATGTTGAACTTTACCTCATTTGTTATTGTCTTATGTCTTTAATTATTCCCCTCCTCCATAGCTCATTCTAATATATGTATGCAATTGAGAAATATATCTAAATTGGTCTTTTTTTCTCTTGCACGACTCCCACTAGACATCAGAAATTCTGTATGACTGTTTCATTAAACAGTACCCAGTGCTGGGTCTGTGATTTCACATGCCAGTTTTTTTCTGACACTGAAATGAGTTTATGCTGGCTTCCCATTTTTGAGAAAATTTTACCTCTTTAGATTTTGTTGCTACTCAAGAGTTGTTTTCATTTTCACCTTCTCATTTTCGTTTGCCTTTGATTCTCTACCCAAACATAATTATTCTCCCTGAAACCTGACATTAAGTACTCATTTATTTTTGTGCCTGTAACTGGGTTATGCTAATGTACAAAGTCAGTGTGCTGCACAGTTCTTCACACTTTCTTCTTCAGTCTGTGTATAGAAGAAAAATAGAAGTAGTTCTAAATTACTGTAACAATATGGAAATTTAATGAAGTACAGGCTAATCTCTGATTAGTGCTGGCTGTGAATGATGAGACGTTTTTTATTACTTCTCATTTTTTCTTCTTTTTTAATTCCAGTAATTACAATTCTTCATCACACACAACTATTCAGCCTTTGCATCAAATTCAGACATCCTTTCTCCTAACTCTTCCTGATTTCTGAGAGATTTATCCCTGTCTGAAAGACTCTATCCATTACTACAAACCCTTATTTTCATAGACTCTATCCCTACTATTTCCATGTCCTCTTTCCCAGTTATCCTGACCTGTCTCCCTGTGATTTGAATCACTTAGGAAGAGTGATTTCTGGTCCTCTCTAGTTACATTTCACATTGTTGTTGTCTTCATCTCTACATAATTTACCAAGCATTTTCTCTGCATCTCATCTCCTTTTTTTTTTGACATGCTCTTTCTCTTTTCACTCCCTTATCTTTTCTCTCCTAAAAGGTTAGTTTATTTTTAATGATTCTTAATATTGTCCTCACATTTTTCTCTACAAATCCATAGCTTTTCTTTCAGATAATGCCCTAACAAACATTAGCTGAAAGATCTCAACTCTTTTTTTTGTTATAATAGTACTAATAAAACTATGTTAACATGAACTTCAATCCAGACTATTTGCCTTAGAGCACGTCTGAGATCACTGGTGTGTTTAAGATTCCTGAACTAGAATCTATGCTTTCATAACTGGTTTTAACAACCATCTAAACAAGCTACAGTAGAACCTCTATGGATAAGCTTATCTCAACTAACTTTGGACCAAAACCAAGTTTCTAGTTTCTCAAGTGCTTATAATTATCACTTGCCAAATTACAATATTAAGTCAAATGATGTGAGATTTAAATTAAAAATCAATTTTAAAAAAGTGTTCATGACTGATAAACTAACCTACAGGCCTTTTCAAAATAAAATCTAGCTCTCAGACTAAGAATAGGTACAGGAATTAGGAGTATTACTGGAGGTAAAAAAGCTTACATCTCCACTCTGCATGACATATGTTAGAAACTTGAATAAGAGGCAGCCACAGACCAGGTGAATAAACTGTTCATCAGGTAACAGATTAGGAGACACTAAATTTTATTTCCTCAATGAACAATGAAGAAAAAACAAACTTTTGAACAGTGTTGAATCAGCACTTTCTATTCGATCCTGGTCTTAATTTTCCATGGTCCAGATGAATGTCCTTATCACATGTCCATGTCTAAAGACAGAGAGAAATTATTCTTCTCTCGCTCTCTGGGAATATGAAATTATTTACTAAAAATGGAACAGCATCACCCACAAAAACTACAGTAAACTCATCCAATAATAGTCCCAAATCATACTCATATGGTGATTCCAGTCCTTGGTCTGAAACATGCCAGACATGTTTCCTTGTAAGTTCTCACTCACTTAACCCCTGTCAATCCCTTCTCCTCAATATCCTTCTCTTTCCCTTCCTCCTTTCTTATCTTAGTTTGGTCCTTGCTTTGACAAACATTTGCTCTTGCCTGATCGAAAACTTTTCATGAAAAAAAAAAAATCTTCACTATGATTCCTTGGGAAGGTTCAGTTTTAAATAACCGGTATTTTCTGTTAAAATTGTTTTGGTGGAAAATCTCCAATTGGAAATAGCATGAATAACTGCAAGCAAATTTACTTACACCATTTAGGAGTAGCCAACTTGGGCTATTGGGTATTTGCTGACTTCAGACAATTCTCTGAAAAAATGTTCATAAACATTTATAATTAATCAAGTCAATTATTTAGGTAAAAATATATATTTTTAAATAAATCTATACTGTAAAGCCATCAGATTAGGAAAGATTGCAACTAAAATTGCTCTCGTTTTCATTCTGATGTCCTTTATCTATTCATTGCAATGTAGCCTTTAATGATATAATCTTATGTTATTTAATCCGTGGAAAGAATGGGGAGTGCTCACTTGTGAGCAGCTAATCAACGTTGTGTATGCAGTGTGAAGTGTTTACTGTGTAGCACGAGTTATGTTTGCTGCCCAAAATGTAGGAGTTGCAATAGATTATTAAAATCAACATGTGCTTTGTCATGACATTCCTCACTATGACATCCAAGTTCTTTGCATTTGTTCACTAATTTTCACATCTTTGAAGGTATTTGGATGGTATTGGCTGTGAGAAATGGGAGAAGGTCATAAAGCTTGATGCTGATGCACACAGTAAATCAAATGGATCTTTTAATTTGAGGCATCTGTTAGTTTGTTTTTTTAAGTATATACCATGACACAGCA
The DNA here is from genome assembly GCA_037013685.1 of Acridotheres tristis. Classification (NCBI taxonomy): domain Eukaryota; kingdom Metazoa; phylum Chordata; class Aves; order Passeriformes; family Sturnidae; genus Acridotheres; species Acridotheres tristis. The sequence continues at coordinate 9,986,100 of CM072885.1, forward strand.
CTGCCACTGTTCAAAACACACTAAATGTATCTGCAAATTTCTTACCAGGAAATAGGGATGAACACAAAAATAATTATAAAAAACACAGCTATTGACATCCGAGACAAATTTCACTGAAGAAGGATTCTAATATTGATTGTCTTCAAGGCAAATGTGGACTAGAGGTTCTCAAGGCAAAGTTCAACAGCACTTCATTTTCCCATACTTAACCTTTGTCATTCAATACTCATTTTCTTCATCTGTGGGAATGTTAAGATGCAACGTCCGGACAGAGCTCTGGCTGATTTTGTGCTGTGACTAAGGCAGGGCAACTTTGGAAGATTTAAATAGGAGATTACATGTAAGACTTTGTCATATTGAGATTGCACAGGAAATACAAATCCTGAAATTGTCCAATTTGGTATTTCCTTATTTTGGAACCCTAATTCTTGTCAATGGGACATGACAGGAGTTATTCATATTGCTAATGAACTAGTGGTCAAATTTCACAGTAATACAAGATAACCAGTGAAATCCTTCAAAGATCTGTGGAAAAAGCTGATGTTAATATAACTGATTTAGAATGGAGAAAAAAGGCAAGCTGACAATATTTGTGTGTTTGGGCACTTAAAGCAACAGCTGACTATAAAATCTTGCAGCAAATACTTGCAAACCTGTGTATCTGGGGAAGAATATGAGCAAATGTGAAAAAAATCAGTCCCAAATTTATTAATATTGAGTAGCTCTGACCTACCTGTTATGATGTTGAAATGAGGTAATGAATTTGATAGAAGAGATCTTGTGGTTACCAGATGGAAATGTGTCACTGTAGGGGTGGGCACGACATACAAAAAGGCACACTGCATTTCAGAAGGCTAATATTCCATTTTATTGCAACAGTCAACTGTCTTTTATAGACTCTACAAAGTTTACATTTAGTTCACTGGCTGCAATAGATCAACGTAATGTTCATTGGTGTAAAACCATCTACGCCTCTGTTTTCCACAAAACTTTTCTAAAAATACTTTTCCCAGCTCAGGTTCCTTATTGCTTATCTTCTTCTCCTTCTCTTCTTGGTCTCCAGGCCAACGGCCTTGGTCAGAGAATACTTCTCAAAACAAACCTCATTCATTAACCCTCTCTAATCCACAGACCAGCTGTGGGTGCCACTATAGAAATGAATGCAAAGAACATTTTTTATACCTCTGTAACTGTGCGGAAAATGAAGATGTAGTGAAACTGGGGAAAGTGCAAGAAGTAGAGAACAGTTTCTGGATTAGGAGGGTCGTGCAGACACCTATCAAAAGCCTGCTCAAAAACAAAATCAAAATCAGAATATGTAAAAGCCTTTTGTCCTTATAGGGAGATGGCTGAAAAGAGTATAATGGAATATGGTAGAAAAATGCAAAACTATGGATGGAAGAAACCCTGAACTGAAAATATCCATTCATTGTCTCTTCAGCTTCAAGGACCAAAGATTCTCAGATGAAACTGGGTTGGGCAGGGGATTCTTAGGTTCAAAATTAAGTAGAAAAATATTTATTCATATGACATGAATTTACATACTGGTATTTTCTGCAAGAATTCTGAATGTCGAAAGCCTATACACCTTCAATTTGCTTAAGTTCATAGGAGAGAAATCCCTTGAAAGCTACAACAGAGTTCAGAGCCATCACTTCTGGCACAGCAGGTCCCCAGTGTTTATTAGAGATTGCTGGAGGGGAGTGTCACACACACTCCTCCATTGTAGTCTCTCAAACCTATGACCTACTTTGAGTGACAGCATACCAGGCGAGAGAAAGAATGCAAATATTGTATTTCTTTTGTTCCTGTTATACTTTATGTGTGAGTTTAGTTATATAAAGAACAGAGAACAAAAAGGCACATAAATATTTTCATATATAAGAATTCTTCAGTTTTTTGGTTTGGGTTTTGTTTTGTTTTGTTTTTAATTATTTAGGTAAATGACTTAAAATAAAATCAGTTTATAATTCTAAGTATATTGTGTAGCTGAAGCATGCATCATTGTTTGTATTAAGAGTTTCTAGACCAAACTAATTACTCTTCCACCAGCCAAACAAGGCATTATGTGTAGAGGTCTATATACTGCTACAAGTAAATGTTTTATATGTGATCTCTTCACTTTCAGTTGTATTTTGGATTTGACAATATTTGGGCCTCTCAGCTGTCTTTTTGCTCCTAAACTTGTGCAATTGCTGCCCCTTCATCTACTTGACCTGTATTCTCATGTACTGCAGGACAGAATTCACAAATCTTAAAATAGAAAAGAAGATGGAAGTAGCTCCACCAATACGACTCTTAAGATGAGCAACTGTGCCATATTTAGTCACCTGTGTTAAGATTTGGACTACATATTTTAGCATAATTTTAAGCAATCAGATTCAGTGATCCATTGTGATTACCCCAGCAGCTGCCCAAACAAATGAAAATTAAGTGTCCTTGAATCTTTTTCTTTGTAAAAACCCCAAAGAGCTAAAACATCTTTGGGACAAGAAAATCCATAGATTCCTTGGTGAACAAAAGTTAATGTATGTACTGTGCAGTATGATTATCTTCACTTCTAGCAGCTGACAAACTGACCACTTCTATTTAAAAGAACAACGTCCAGGGCTACTATAGAAATCTTATTTAATGAGACTCTGAGTCTGTTTTCCTGCATCTGATTTCAGAGTCCAGTGGGGAGATGAGATACTATTCTCCAGATGCTTGTAGAGAAGGCAAGAAGTAACTAGGCTAAAAGTAACTGAATCATGGACCCTAATTTTGTATATTCACATCAGCAGGACCCTACCCAAGTAGAAGCTGTGATTTCCTGTCTTTAGAGGTCCCCTTCAACATAGCTCTGAACTGCTACAGGAAGACAGTTATTGCATAATCCCTTGGAAAAGAATTATTATTTTACATACAGTGATATCTTCAACACGTAGAGACATTTCAATGCATACAGATTTTTTTTTTTCAGTCACCTAAAATCTTCCACGAACTTCAAATTTTAAACCATATTTTAGGAAACATCTTTCTTTTCCAATCGGTCCTCAGGCTGAAATTGAACAGAGTTTGTGTTTCTGCAAAGGAACAAACTACAATAGTTAATGTAAAGATTATTTTAATTATAGCATAACTAAAAAAATAAAAGGTCTTATGGTCACTGGGAATTCTAGTTTTGATTTATATGATTATGGTGACTAGCAAATCTTTTCCTTCAAAATTCCTTAAACTTCCTCCCTAAAAAGGGTATATATTTTACTTACATATTTTAATATTATTTTAATTTTCATTTCACGTAATTTTTTTAATAAAAAGTAAAGAAAAAAGAAACCACAAAAAAGTCTCTTTATAATGTCAAAATGTTAAGATAATAAGGATCTTTGATGATTTAATACTGCAATTTTTAGGCACATAAACACACAGCATTTGAAAATGTACATTGCTATACAGTTGCTCAGTGCTCTGGGCCAGGACTTCTGCACCAGTGACATAATTTAGCTGTTGGGATTCAAAGGCAGATTACAATGTCGTTTGTGGTGCCTATGCCAGGAGATAATTCCAGTGTGTTACAGTCAGTAAATACACTTTTGTCTGCTGTAATCTCGTTGGCCAGCAACTACAGAATCCCCACTAGAGCAGAACTCTGGCTCTGCAGTAAGCTGAGCTGGGCTGCAGGCCTGGGGCCATCACATGTGCTTTGTTTGGACTTGGCTTGCCTTCCTCCAGCCTGTTTGGCTTTAACAATAATTGATTAATGACAAGGTGGCTGTTACTTAGTTTTAGTTTATTTAGCATTTAATGGTTATGTGGTGAGATGCCTGTGGTTATGTTATAGAAAAGTGAACTACTGTAGTGTAACTCTGATGAAGCTTAAAGGACAAAGCTTAGATGACAGCAGAGGACTTGAAGATTAGGGCACAGGATGATCCCAGTTGTAGCAGGGTTATCAATAACTCACCAGTAATCAGTTAATTAAAAAATCAAAACTCAGGAGCTGGTGAGGGGTAAAAAGGATAAGTAAAAAGTACACAATGCAAAGTGATAAAAGAGCAGGGTGTAAAGCACATTAGAAAACACCAAAATGGCATAAAGAGGACAGAAGAAACCATTAACATTGCACTGCTTCTGAAAAAGAAAAGGAATTAACCCCCATCCTGAGCACCGTGGATAATAAAGGTTTCAAGGAACACATGAATCCCCATAATTGCCTCTAGGCTGAACTGTTCATCTTAGGCTGCAGAGAACAGTGGAAAAGTGAGGCTAAAAACCAAGATAATAGAAGTTTGACGGTAGATGGTTTACTTAAATAACAACTTTTGAAATGTGGTATTGTTAACAAGACTTGCTTTCTATTTCAATTGTATTAGCATCAGTGTACCTGGACTAATAATAGTACATGTTTGTTTCATTTTGGTTATACTGCTAAAGCTTTCAATTCTGCCAAGAGTAAATTCTAGGCTTCACACAGAAGGTCCCCTTTTTGCCATAGTAAGTCTTGAGTGTAACACTGCTGAGATATAGGATATTAACAGTTGGTTTTATACTGCTAGTCCCTGGCCTCTAGAAGGCCAGATGGGAACTCATGCAGCTGTTGCAATTCAGAATTGCTTTAATTTCCTGTGAACTGTTTATCAGACCAGACCAATACTGGTTATTGACAAATTCTGTAGTCCCCAAACCAGGAATAGTTTTGGAGCCACTTCATTGCATCATCCTGCAGACAGGCGTCAGGCTAACTGGTCTGTTAAAACACACAGGTGATACACAGCATCCCTAAAGCAGGTTTCAATTAAAAACATCCTCTCTGCATTCCTCCCTTTTTCAACTTGCAAGCTTTAAATGAGAAAAGAGTAGTTGAAATGTTTATAACCACTCAAAATGAGAAGAATAGAAATAAAATTTTAATTTCTAAATAAGTTATACTGAACCAGCTACATCGTGCAGACCTTAAAGATTTTAATGATCCCTGTTCACCAGCACCTATGAGACAAAAAACAATTCCTTCCACTTAGCAGTCAAAGTGAGTTATCCATATGCTTATGTACAGCAGGGAACTGAGTTACAGAGTAAGGATACTTTTAAAGTAATTGTGCCTGCTATAATTTTTACTACCTGAATAGTTTCCAGTTATTCTGTCTTGACTTCTGGCTTACAGGACAAAAAATATTCATTGGGTGAGACATAAAAAAGGACTTATGTGTATAAAAACAAAAAAGAAGACTGGGAAGACCATGCTGTATCCTAGGTGTTTCAGTTAAATTCTTCAAGTTAAGTTGGATGGCTTAATGATAAAAACAGGCATGACAGTATTGGTCAAAACTTCCATTTCCACATCATCATATAATTTCCTTGCTTTAGGTATTGACTTGACATACCACTTTTCCTTCCTACCACTCCATCCAAAATTTGCTATGTATCAAACAATTGCCTCCTTAGCTGCCCTTTGGATACAGAGCATATAACCACACTATACCTCACTAGTTTGCATCACTACAAGTTACCAATCCTAAGGATTTTTACCAAACCAAAAGCTCAGAGGATAAGCAGAAATGTAATTGTTAAATAATAAATGTTTATTTTAAAAACCCTTTAAAATACAAAAAAACCACCTTTTCCAAACAGCAGCTCATTCTCATTCTTCCTGTAGTATCAAAATTACTTTTGTTTGCAGTATAGAAAGGCATGATTACACATTCATATTTTACATCTGAAACTGATATAACAAAAGGGTATTATACCTTGGTTATAACAAATGGTACTGTATAAATAAATACATGTGCTACTGAAATACACTTACAGCCATTTCAAGAGCTGATATTACAGTGTTAAGGCACAACCAGTCACAATTAACACTACAGCCCTGCTCTGTCAGCAGCTTGGCCATTTTCTTTAAAGCAACAGCAGCTAAATTACAGTCTATGGACTTTTGTGGGAGAGTGACTTCTTAAAGAACTTTCCACTCGGGAACTGTTTCTAAAGGCAGCAATAATGACTTCATTGGACTTTAAATATTATTATTGCTCACAGTATTTGATATACATCTTATAGTGGCTTAAATTGCTCTAAAGGTGTTCTCTTAAACATTGATTTTTGTTGGCAATCATTGACTTCCGCATTTTATACACTTTGACTTTACAATAAATGTTCTTAAGACTTATATAGGATCCCAGATAAATAGAATAGTTATGACCCTAACCTTGCTGTGCTGAAATTTGCCTATTGACTTGAATGAGCTCATATCAGTCACAAAGTTCACAAGGAAGAATGTGTTCAGGGTGGGGATGTATGGGTTCATTCAAATGGGTCTATGTTCAATATATCTGAATTTTCCCTGCATTTTGTAGGAATAAAAAAGGAAAAAATCCTCCAAACATAATTGTATAGCAAAAGAAAAGCACCACAAATTAATTGTGGAAATTATTCCTGCTACCATCAGGACCTCAAATGGGCTTAAATAGCCTTCCCTCTAAAAAATCAATCCTGTCCATAGTGAAATCATTACTTGCCATAAAAAAAAATAATGAGGTAAAAGTAAGGAAACTCAAATTCCACACTGAATAACAAAAATCAAATTCCTTTACTGCAGACTTAAGGTTTGCAGTATGTGGCACTAAGTCAAGTCCCCACTTCTTAAAGTTTCTTAGGAGAAACTCTGACAATAGGAAATTAGTTTGAGTTAACAAAGAGAAGATTGCAGCTGCCTTGGTCCATGCCATTCTTGCATGAGGGAAAAAGAAAAGCCAGCAAGGGTTTCCAATCTACAAGCTGCTCCTTTATGATAAAAAGAATAGAATGGTATGTGGTTGTAAGTGTTTTCAAGTGCAGCCTGTCCATTTCCCCTTTGAGATAACTTCCTCTTGCTGTGGAAAGTAGCTCTAGGATGATGGTGAGACTCTTCGGCATAAGCCAGAAGAGTATTAATAGTAGAAGCTTGAGGAATTAATACAAAGAAATTATTTTGAAATCTAATAAAGGCTACCAGGAGCCATTCTTTGGGATAGTTCCATTTTGAAAATATGTATTTGGTGTATCACAACAAAATTCAGTATGTTTGGAAACATCAAGGTGAAACTGATTTTCTTCGTACTGATTCACGAATTATGCTTGTTTATATGAAAATAGTTATTGCCTTCCCTGCAATAAAATAGAGCAAATCTGTAAATGAAAGTTTCTTTGGAACTTAAAGGCATACATCAAAGCTCTCTTGTTAACTTCAGTTAGATTTGGGGCATTTTTACATTATTGAATAAAAAGGTGAATACATAGCACAATGACTGCATGTATGTTTAGGGTTACATTTCCTGGGTTGAGTGTCATCTCTCAGAAGAAGAAAAACATAAAATTATAGCTACAAAGTTTTAATAATTCTTCAGCCATCCTCATTATCTATTAGAATACTTTTTTGTTTGTTTGATTAATTTTTTCCCTATTATTTTCATACCTTCCCCTACCTCCCTCTCCCCCCCCCAAAAAAAAAGAAAAAAATCAGGCTTCTGAAACACAAGTTTTGGTAGGAAAACCTGGAGATAAGTGAAATAAGTTGCAGAAACCATTGATTTGGAAAATGAAAATGAAAATGGAGACAAGTATTATCTTGAGTATGCTGACTATTCTTCAATAAGGTATCCACACCAAAACCAGGCCTTAGACTCAATGCACCTCCACATGAATCCGTGGACTCTGAATATTGAAAGTTGACTGGAATTGGTATTAGTAGTTTATACAAGATGTAGCTTGTGTTCTTAAAGTTCTGCGGCCTAATCACACCAGCCAGTGGTTGATCTGTTGGACATATATAATCTAGGTCTGTTTGATCTAGATTTCTAATATGTTTTTATTGCAATGGATTGTAAGCATATAAAATAAGAGGGGTATGTAAAATGACCTCTGTAACACTACTTTGTTATATTATCCTTTAAACACAGTGAAAGGTCACCCAGGAACACGATGGAAAAGGGGCCCACAAAACACACAGAGGGTGTGATTGATGTATCACGATTAGAATGTAATCTGAAGTACCAGAGATTTAATTTATTCCATGACATACAGCCTGAAGTTTGTTTTCAGTTTGCTCTGAAATAATGAAAATAATGTTTCCATTTGCAGCTGCCATTGATTACTGTAATCCACAACGAAATTAAAAGACACAGTGGATCAAATCAAGGTATTGAAAAGATGGCTCATTTACAATGCAGAAGTGCAGGCTAGCATATGCATGAGAAATATGTTAACTATGTTAACTTTTCCCCCCATGCTGCTAGAAAGGAGAGGTTATGATTAATAGTTTAAATACCAACAGTAAGGCCTGCTCACCATGCTATCTTATCTCCCTGTCTGAAATGGCATGTGGTGTTAATGTGTTAAATATGATATCTTATTTTTCTTGTGACCTGTTTTTTAAGAAGTGACATATGTATGCACACACATAGGAAGTGTAGGCAGTCTGCTATTTTCTCACACAAGGCCTAATACCTCATGTGGGTGAGGCTCTTCTCTTCCAGAACAAAGCTGGGATTGTATGTATCCCATAATTTTTCTTGCTCTTCTGGCTATTTTTCCTTTAGAAAATCTCCATCTGTCTATCATTATAATAAGTTTGGACTATGAAATACAGTCTGAATCATAAGGCTTTTTGGAGTTGGAAGCAATAAGAATAGGGAAGGCTTAATCACTCTGTGCTCTGCCCCGTGAAATGGAAGAAAAATTTTTGGTATTGGGTTAACAGGAAGAGACAGGATTAAATGTGTTTTTAAACTCCTGCTGAAACACGGTATATATCTAAAGGTATTGTATGGGAAGATCAAAGCCCATAATTGCCAGCCTTTAGTGAGCCAAACCTGCCACTGAATCCTCTTTCTGTAGAGGCAGAAATTCCATTTCTTTGTTGACCTAAATGCTGATCCAGAATATTATTTGCTGCCGTTCATTAAGAAATATTATAAGAAGCATCTTCTCCAGAGCTAGCTTTGTGATAAAGACGTGCTGTGAGAAGTAGCAGGAACTAGAAAATTATATTTTTAGGGACTAGCAAACTTAGCCTCGAGTTTTTGGCGTAGGCACTGCTGTGTGATGACCCTGATACAGAGCGTGATTTGGGAGGTCACTGTGCTATAGTATCACACATTTATTTGAAAGCACGTCACTTTCCTGGTGCTTCCTTCATTACATATTAGTTGGTTATCTCATATATAGATTCCTGAAATATATTTTAACAAAATGCTTATTGCTATAAAACACCTGGTGAGATTTTGGGGAGTAGGGGAGGGATAGTGCCATTTGATGGACAAACCTTCTTAGAGTCTCTTCTCTTGCTCACACCAAAAATGGAGGAACAAAATTAATATTCTGCCTGTCTTTCCCAGGAGCATGCCAAATACACGAGTTTGGCATGATCTTAGTCTTCCTTTGGAAGAATAGCATATCATCTGTCATAGCATCTTTTCTCTGCAGAACTGCAGAAACTTTTCTCACTTCTCTTGGTCCCCAGAAATGCTGCTGATCAAGCAGTACTGTTCAAATTTTCCATAATCCTGTTATTCTCCAAAATCACAATCCATATTAAATCTTGTAATTTTGGATTGGAAATGAGCTCCAGAAAACTATTCATTTAGTTTACCTTGTATTTATCAAACCCTTTGGAACACATTTTCATGATCAATTCTTCAGAACTGATAGGCAGAAACACTGCAAAGATATTATATACCAGTTAAATGGACTGCTCGGTACAAAAAAGTTTTACTCAAAGTTATTATTCAATGATGTCAAATATTGATGTGTGTACCCCAGAACTGCTACTGCAAGACATATTCTTCAACACCTTCATCAACATCCTAGAAAGTACTAAACTAAACTAAAGTTCCAGATTCGCTACTGGAAAGTACTAATGTATTGTGTAGAGACCAGGTGAATGCATAAATGACAAAAGAATTGAAAACATCACAAATTACGGGATTTGTGTAATGAAATCCATTAAGTGGAATGTGGGAAGCAGATAAAAAGCTATTGCTGGAATGTGGTGCCTGGTCTGGGATCCCTTTATTCCAAAAGGGTGTCAAGAAACTGGAGAGGGTTCAGTGTAGGGCTACAAAGATACTGAGCACCAATTCCACATGATCTGCCAGGTGAAGCTGAGGGAAATGAGTTTCTTTAGTCTGGTATAAAGGAAACTAAACAGACATCTAAATGCACAGTTTTGAAGGCTGTTAGAAAGATAATGGGACAAAATATTCTCACTACTATCAAAGACTATAACAAGACCCACAGACTGAAGATTCAGACTAGGTATCAGGAATTTTTCACTGAGGAAAAAATCACCCAGGGAGGCTTGGAACTCTTGGAGTTTTTCAAGATGTTACTGTAAGCAAAGCCATAGCTGCCTTGCTTCAGTACTGTTCATGATAGTCCCTCTTGAAACTCAGGTCTTCAAAATGTCTATGTGGTTTATTTTTCAAGACATGCTTTGTGGTGCTTGTGCAGTTCCACAAATATAGTGATCACGGTGCTCAAAGAATTGTGACCCCAAAACAGCCACAACTGAAAGAAAAGGTGGCTTATGGAATATCACACTGCTAATCAAAATTATCTAGGTGTCAAAAACTTCTTCATCCACTTTTAGTTTGACAGAAGTTTTATTAAAGCCCATTTTGACAGATGTAATTTCTATAATTTCTCCTGCCAAATTGAGACAAGCTATAGGAATTTTGGTTTGCAGAACTCAGTGATGTACACAAAGATTTAATCTGTCCTAATGCACCCTCACCTGACAAGTCTCTTAGGGCATAATTCTGAGAGGCAGGAGTTAAATCAGCTCTGAATGAACTTATAAGTTCAGTCTGTTTCAGTTTAGCACATCCTGCCTTCACAGATACAATTTTTGTAAGCCAAAATGCAAAAATAGAGGTGTGGTGATAATAAGAATGTCTCTCTGAGGTATTATAGGGCATAAAGTACAGCCAGAAAATATTCATCATATAATTATCTCTGTGTTTTGGTTTCCAAATTACTTTATAAAATATGTTTTAAGAGAAAATTAGATTTTTTTTATTTATTTCAGGGGTGATTCAGTGCTCAATTGAGAATGTTAAAGCAATAAATTTCTAGCTTCTGCCAAAGATCAGTGCTCTCTTAGATCACCAGCAAATGAAGCTTTGTCTTCATGTGAATACTAGCAAAAAAATCAGTCATTATTCTAATTATTAGAAACTTAAAAATATTTTGGATGGCTTCCCATACATGTCATGCTCTAAGCTAAAGAAAATTTAAAATTTTCTTTTCATTTTATTTTTGTCCAGAATTATCTGAAAAAAAGTGTTTTTTCTAAATTTATAGAAACCCCCAGATAAAATTTAAGTTTTCCTTTTGAAAAAACCACCATATATTGACTGCTCACATACTTTTCTGAGCCCTAATTATAAATATCACTGGGCCATAAATGTTAAAGGTTAATGCTGTAATTGATTACTGTGGCTGAAAGATGTTTAACTTTAGGAATTACTAGGTAAAATTTATGTCTGCTGAGGTCAGATGAAAAGATCTTAATGGTCCTGTCTTGTCTATAATCCTTGACTGAATCAATAGCATGAATGCCATACAAAAAAAGCCTAAAGGACAGGAAAACCCATTCTGAGTTAGATGGAAATGTGAATGTACATTAATTAGATAGTGAGGAAAACATTAAAAAAAAAAAAAGAAAGAATTTTATAATACATCATAAAATAAGATCTATAATAAAGAATTAGATTTGACATGTTTGACATACAGGTAAGTTTGATTTACAGTGTGCTACTTTATAAGCCACATCTTCCAATCTGGACTGTTTTGGGATGACCTTTTTGATTCTTAAAATAATTTTACTATCTCAATTCTTCACTAACAATGTAATATTGCCTACTTCAGCTTATTTTAGAACTCCTTCCATTTATAAACACCAAAAATTGTGCATAGTGTAGTTATTCATAGTTTATAATCAAACATTACTGAGAGTTTGTGCTTTCTCAAGGCAGACCTGATCTGAAACTCCTGTCTCATACTCTCCCACCCATGCTCTGAAGGTCAGCCACAATATAACACAGCGCATGAGCATCTTAGAATCCAATGTGAACATTTCCTTTCCATGGCCCAATTTGTTCAGGTGTATCTGTGTATGCACTAGGTTGCCCCATGTCAAGGATTGAATGATGTGTGAAATCGCCATGTGAGGGTGATTTCAAAACTGCATGGACATAAATATACTAAACATGTTCATGATCACACTGTGACTGTCTCTGACAATTCTTTTAATATTGACCCTAGGCATCCATATAATTACAGAATCATTTAGGTTGGAAAAGACTCTGGAGATCATAGAGTTCAATTTTTGACCAATCATCACTTTGTCAATCAGATCATAGCACTGTGTCACGTCCAGTTGTTTCCTGAACATCTCCAGGGACAGTGATTCCACCACTTTCCTGGGCGGCCCATTCCACACAAACACATACTGATGTGACTGCTTACTGTAGCAAAATGTTATGCCAAACCAGGGAACTCAAAGAAGGGAGATGAAGGAAATGTCATGTCCTAATTTTCCAAAGCAGTACTTTGGCACTCATAAATCTATGCTTGAGAGAGGATTAAGAGACTTGAATGGAGAAAGATAATAATATGGAAAATAGAAGATTCCAAAATAAGGTGGAGAGTAAAAAAAGGGAGGATGGGAATGCTATAGGAATACATTTAAGATAAATATTTAGACTAGGAGAATAAAGTATTTAACTCCTTCTATAACTAAAGGAACAAATAAGACTTTGTTTAATTTCTTAACTCTAAATGTGAAAGCAAAGATAGACACTGGAAAAAAGAGTGTAGGAAAGACTTTATGAACATGGAAGCTACCATGATACTGTCTATGGTGGAATATTCTTTTCTGGCTAGAAAAGAGTTGTACATAAGTATGTAATTACTGAATGTGCATCACTACTGCCAGCATCCCTTCAGGAAGTACAACTTAATGTGGAAAAGCTACTTTTGGACATTGGCTGATGTTGGAGTCAGTAAGTCAGGAGTCTCTCTGATTTCTTCAGAGAGAAATCAGAGTGCAGGGATTGAATTAAAGTCTTTCAATGGAATGAGTAAGTGAGTAGATGGAGTGAATAAGTAAGTAAGTAAATGGAATAAGTTTTAAGTGCTTTTAGTGAGTAAAAGGTCTTAGATGCCAGAGAAGTAGTACATGATCTAGTGAAGGTTGAAAAACATACTGGTGTTTCCTTCAAGGCTCCAAGAACCTAGCTTCAGACATAATAGAGTTAAGAATATTGCTTACATGTTTCAGTTAGAACAAGATAGGCCATGAACATAGTCTATATGTAGCCTGGCATGCTAAGAAACCAGAATTCTAATAGGTTAAGGAGTAGTGGTCCCAGTTTGTGTCTTAGCTAGTTGGGAAGTTTCTATAAAAGAACATGCATCAGGGAGAGCTGGGGCTCTATGCCATGGCTCTATGCATTTTGCCACTGAAGTTTTGCCATTGCTTTATGCCATTGCTTTGGCCATTGCTTTGTTTTTGCCTTTGAGGCTGATGTGCTTCTTCAATAAATAACTTTATAGCAACTATTAACTTGCTTGGCTTTTTAAAGAACATAACCTGACAGTGTGGGTGCCCTAGAGGCACCCGGAGGTTTGCCTAAACCTCACAGGCTGCAGTCACCTGCAAAAGGGAGTCACGAACTGGTACTATCAGTATACCTGTGATTCTATTCTCTGGGAATTCTTTCTTTTTTCTTTCTGGAATCTTCTACCTGCTCCTCTTCTAAATCCTTACCAGCCTGGATTTGTGACTTTTAGAATGTGTCAGTGGAAATGCTTTCAATTAGTTGCAGCTGCATGATGTGCTGCAATGATATTTGGAGATGACAAAGTGGGACATGCAAGACACATGGTCATGATTACACCAAAAGCCTTCCTTCAGAACTGTGGAAAAATTTCCTTAATTTCTCAATTTCCTATTAAACTGACAACATTCTTCCACTCCCAGTAAGTGGTGTTCTGTTAGCTGGGTCCCAGTCACCCTCTCCATTCATACAAAGATGACTGCTTTGACAAGTATTCCTAAATGTTAAGAGTCCATGACTGAAGTGGAATATTTAATTCAGAGGAACTATTATTATGGGGTTTCTATTCTACATGTAGGAGTGACACAGTATGGAGAAAAAATAAAGCAACGTCCAAAACTAGTAGTTCTACAATATACCACAATGAAAGATAAATTAAGGAAACCTTGCAATTACTTTATTTCAGATCTCAAGCCAATTTGAGTTTGTGTACTTCAACAGAGTTCAAACAGAATCTTTTATCTACTTGTGGTAATTCAAGCAACCAGCTGGTAGGTGTTAGGCCAACTAACTTTTGGACATGATACACAAGCTGGTATTTTCCCTAGATGTTTTATGGCTCAATTTTTCTATCTTTAGTGACACATATGTCTACTTCCACCACTTTAGAAAAAGAAAAAAAGGAAGATAAAGTCATTCTTTCTATTGACTCCTCCACCTGTTTTGATCTTTCTCTCCTGTTGACAAAATGATGAACATCTTTATTTCTTCTCTTTAAGAGCCACAGGTTATTTCCCTTGTAACCTCATAACCAGTGCACAATCAAGTTCACCCTTTAAAATCAACTTTTCAGTAGTGTAATTTACTTGCCTTTGAATAGTGTTATGTACTTCCCCTCATTCCAGGCAGAATCTGGAACTTTGTAACAAGTCGGGAATCTGTAAAAGAGAAATTGCTGATGATGGCAGACACAAAATCACCAAAGCACAGAAGGGTTGAGGTTGGAAGGGATTTCTGGGGGTCATGTGGTTCAACCCACCTTTTCAAGCAGGGCCAGCTAGACCAGGTTGTCCAGAACCATGTCCAGATGGCTTTGGAATATCAATCCTATCTGATTATAAATATAACTGGGTTGCAGAGGACTGAAGAAAAATAATATTTATAACAGCCAGAAAGTAGGAAAAGGTAACAAGAAACAAAATCCTAGAAAATGGTTGCTACCTTGTTGGAGGCTTTGAGGTTTCCAAACAAATGTGTGAAAAAACTATCTTAAGAGTTATAGATGTTTCAGAGGTAGATGGATTTGTGTTTAATTAGAGGTGGCCTTCATTCAGAACTCATTTACAATTTAGCCTTCCTTAAAGTCTGTGTGTAGATATGTTTGTATATACAGCTATAAAGGACTCAAATTTCCCTGTTTAATTTCAGTTTGCAAACAGTAGCAGGAAGTTTGACCACAACCAATAATCAACTCAAGGCAATGTTTCATATGATTTACTAGGAAAAAAGTTAACATAGAGTAGCTATGAGAAATGTAAATAAAATATGTTCCATGTTGTGTAGTTGTGTGAGCGTGGATGTGAAATTGGAAATGTTAGTTATGTCACCTTCTCCTTCTGGGACTTCCCTTGGCTAGAGCAAACAGATTTTGCTTACAATGTTTAATGAAGTCTTTATGTTCCTGTAAATTAACAAATAATACATATTAGTTTAACTATTATTTTTCTAAAATATTCTTCTGTACTATATCCTCCTTGGTTTGAGGAAATGCAAATTTAAATTTGTTTTTTGTCAAGGGAAGAAGTTCTCCAGGGTCTACCAAGGTATATGGCTTTCATGAGGATATTCAGCAGCTCTTTGGTTTAAAACTCTCTCAGCACTGAGCAGAGGGACAGAATCCCCTCCCTCTCCCTGCTGGCCACACTGCTTTGGATGCAGCCCAGGACAAGATTGGTTTTCTGGTGCACATTTCTGGAACATTTCCAGCCTCTCATCCACTAGCACCCATTGGTGATTAAGTCTTTCTCTCAGGGCTGCTCTCAGTCTGTTTATCCCTCAGCCTGTCTTGACACCTGGGGTTGCCCCAAGCCAGGTGCAGGACTTTGTACTTGCCCTTGTTGGACCTCAGGAGGTTCCCATGGGCCAGCTCCTCAAGCTTGTCCCAGTCCCTCTGGGAGGTCTCCCATGCCTTAGACATGCTGTCCACACAGCTCAGCTAAGTGCTGTCTGCAACCTTGCTTTGGGTGCACTTGATCCCCCTGTCTGTGTCATTGATGAAGCTGCTAAACAGTCTCCATCCTGGTGTGGACTCCTGACTCCTTTTGGTGGGAGCTCTGTCACCAATCTCCATCACAACACTGAGCTGTTGACCACCCCCGGGATGTGACCATCCAGATGAACCAGTTCATGCAGTGAGATGAAAATGAAGGTCCCATACCTATGTGCTATACTGTATAAACATCAAAAGGAGCCTTCACAATTCTGTTTCTCACTGCTCACATCAGCTAAACTCTATTTGAATGGGAATTTATTTAATTCTTCCAGTCTGAAATTGGAGAGCTCTACATGTTTCTTTTGTCTAGTTCTATTTGATAAATCTAAAGAACAGATAATTTACACCACCTGCAAAATTAGTATCTCTTTCTGCAAAGTTACTAGTCAGAGCTGCTTTTGTATGGTTTTCTGATTGCCAAAAAATCATCAGAGTGCTCATCATCCTACAGGCATTCAGGCTTTCCACTCCTTTTCCTTATGTCCCTAACCTGTCAAGATGTGATAGACTGGGGATGACTGGGGATATGGGGACAGGGTACTCTGGGAAGGTTGTGTTTAAGGTATTGCAGAGTTTTGGAAAGTGTTGATATACCCTGGGAACACAAGTCAGCTGGACTGGAGGGATTTGTTTTCTAGAAACAGATTGGTGACTAGAGAAACATCCAGTCCTTGAACTCAAGATGTTTTCTCAACATGCAGAATCAGTGTGTAAATACAAACACAGCTGCCTGGTGAGTGACCAGAAAGAGGAACTTTAATTTTGGATATTCTTCATCAGTCAAAAAGAGAGGTTGCTGTGACAAGCAATTTTCAAAGTTTTCTTTTTCAGGAAATTTTAAAGAAATATCATTATGGCTTGCTTCAAATAGATATTTTGGCAAATAGAAAAAGAATACAGTAATAGTCTACTTTCCAAAGAGTATAGTTTCCTTCCTTCCTTCCTTCCTTCCTTCCTTCCTTCCTTCCTTCCTTCCTTCCTTCCTTCCTTCCTTCCTTCCTTCCTTCCTTCCTTCCTTCCTTCCTTCCTAGATGAGAGTAAAATTTAAAAATTATGTAATAACTTATTATTGACTTCATATTAAAAATAATTGCAGATACCAGATTTAATATTGTAAGTAATTGAAATATTAAAAAGTGTGATAGTTCTAAGCAAGCTTTTGTTGTTTGCCAAGGTATTGTCTTTATATCAGTAATGCTTAGAAAAAATGATATTAATCCACAATAACAGGAATTAATAACGAGACGCCTTGCTTTTCATATTTGCTTTGCAAATACAGCAAATGACAATTAAAATGGTCTGAAAAGTTGACAAGCTCAAGAAATAGGCTTTATTTTTGCATCCACACAGTAAAAAACATCACAAATAATACACATGGCTATCAGCATACAGCTCTGTGAATTTCATAGAGCCACAACTAAGCAAATTTCAACAAAGTAAAATAGGCTAAATTATATAAAGTATCATTTTATGAGAAATACTATTTTAATAAGAACTCCTCTTCTAAAAAGATGTTTTTAATTTAATGTTATTAAGACTTTGCACAGATTAAGTTTCCTGAAGTACAAGTTTTCCTTTAGTTGTTTTTTACACTTAGAAGAGTTTAAAAGTTATTCTGAATCACAGAAGAATTGTGATAAATTGTGAAGTAAAGAAAAAGCACGGACCAGAAAAATATATGAAGATCTATAAAATGGTTTGTTTCCTCCTACACTTATCCCAGAGAAAATGTAAAGGCGTATATAACTTCCAGGCAAAATTTGGCTGAAATCATTATAGTATAGTATTGTGTACACTTAAGGAATATGGCATAACTTTGACAGTAATAAATATACAAATAACCAAAGCCAGCAAATGTAAATCAAGTCCTATTTATTGCTGCTTTTCAATTTTTTTCCTTCATGCGAGAAGGATGCAAAAATCAGGAACAGGCTTAGCCTTGCAGGTAAAATGTATCATTGCACCAAATGCTTCAGATGGGATAATCTGCTGACAGCATCTTTAAACCTCTCCCTTTCCTTCAGCTTTAGGAACAGAGCTGAGCTTCAGTCTCGCAAGATCCAGGCCATAAATTTTGTCAGTGTTCCCAGTTTTTCGTGCTGCTGGTGAAAGGCCAGGCTGTGCTGCTGGGTGAGCTCATCCATCTGGGAGTGAAGGGTCAGCTCCTCCAGCTGCCTCCAGAGACGTCTGGGCGTGACCACGAGCAACAGCTGCACCTAGGAACCAGGCAAAGAACCTTTTCCCCTGGACTGACACTAGTAATTGTCCTTTGCTAATAGCAAAAATATTCACACTGCAGCCCAGCATGCATGAAGAAATTCTAGAGTCCACTGTGCCTTGAAGAAAGCCAAACATCTAAGCCTATCATGTGTAAATTCATTTAAAAGCATTCAAACATTTAAAAGTCAGGTTAAGTTTTTAGCACTTTAGAATGTTTGCTAGAAACATTAAACGTTTAGGACAAGAAGAGAATGTTTCCCTACCTGCACCTGAAGTTTTTCCTCATAAAGGATCTTCAAATTTACATCTAAACCTGTGAAGTACTGTGATCCCTGATAATAAATGTGATGGGATTAATTGCCAGGGACCACTAGAAATCTTCAAAGCTTGAAGCAGTCAGCAATCTCATTCTATTATGATCTTCCAAATCTTTTAAATGCCGAACCTTGTGTGGTCTCCACATGATCTTTTGATAGTGCAAGGAGCATTTACAAAGTAAAATTCCACAATGATTTAAAGATGTGCCCTGTCCTTTGTATCCAGACCACAGCTGTGCCTCCTGTAACCAATGCAGATCTTAGGTAAAATAATTGCATCATAAAAATGTATTTATATATATTTTTTTAATTTTTTTGTCAGCATAAATAATAGCACTATTTCTGCATATCGCTACAGCTGAGAAATAAACAGGTATTTTCATGGAAGTATCAATGCATGCATTATATTTAAAAGAAAAAAAAATCTGTACTTATAATTCAGAAACACAGTTTATCCCACTAAATTTCACAAATTAATTATAATGTTAAAGAGATTCCATTTAAAATTCCCTGCAATCACAGTTATAGACTGATTGCAATTCATTTCAAGATTTTAATTAATTAATTCAAAATTAATTTTGACAATCTAGTGTCAAAATTAAAATAACCTTTGAGTTTCTAATTAACCCAATTTTAGAGCCTCAGAAATGCTCACAAAATAAAAAAGATAGGACCTTCCATAATAAAAAAAATATTCTCAGTTATATAGCATTAAAATATAAGTTAAACTTGAATTTAGAACGATATCACCCTAAAGAATTCCTTGTATCTCATTTTCAAATTATCAAACAAGTAGCAGGGAATTTTTCATGAAGCAAATAATTTTAAATAACATTTGTGATGATACTTGTTGACTCACTTAACCCGAGATGTCTATATATCATTAAAATCTGAACTTGGTTCTTGTTTTCTATAGTTGCTGTACAGAAATCAACGGTTTCAGGGGACAATTAATTTACTTAACTCTAACTCAACAGTGGCAATTAAATATCACCCTTGAATTGCTGCAGGACACCACATTCAGATGCCTGCCTTTAGTCAGATGATTTCTTGTGACATTTTGAAAGAAGTTTCCAGAAACACAGAAAGTCTATGATTCAGGATCCATAGTGCAAAGTGAACTCCTGTAAGGTGCAGTCTGAGCCAGACAGAGCAAGGATATATTTATGCATGCTTTACAATTAATGAAGAATTTTAAATATCACAGTTTTTACTAAAATTGATGGGAAGCAAGCTGCTTTTCCCACCTTTCTACTTTTATTCCCCCTTTATCCAAGTATATTCCTCTTATTCTTACTCTTTGGGATATTTGAAGTTAGCTCCATCTCAATCAAAATACTGACCCCGACTTTTTTCCTATCTCTTCTCCTGCCTGCTCATGACTTTCTGTACAATTCAGGATCCTACCCTGAGATCCAGGCAACTTTTAGTTTTAAAAAGAAACAGGTGATGTTTTCATAGCTGAGCTGTATTAGAATTCAAAATAACCATGCTACATAAAATGAAGACTTCTGATTTCTGATGCTATTTAATAAACAGGAAAAAATCTTCTGGATTAATATTTTTATGACTAGCTCCAGAGGTCCTGACTACAATCAGCTGTATATTAGGTCAGGAGATTGCATTTCTGGCTATCTCCCATCTGTACTCTCAATCTGGTTTTAATGTTTCTTGTTCTTTTTGGTTTTAAGTTTTAAATTGCTACAAGTGTTTAAAAGGACATCTCTTTGGAGTAGTGTAGTCAATATAGTCAATAAAACTGACACTTATTTTCAAGGATGCATGGCAATATGAGTTTAAATTTAAAAATGAAAACAAAAGTTTGGGGGCTCATAAATCATAATGTTTGCCACAAAATGAATGGACAGTTTGCCACAAAAAGAACAGGGGATGCTGTTCTTCTGGAAACTCCCCACCAAGGGATATAAACATAATCTCTAATATATGTTCCTCTGATTTTTTAAAAAAAGTTGTAACAACTCAATAAAATTCAAATAAGATTACAAGACTTGAGGTGCTGGAGTGTGTCCAAAGAAGAACAAAAATGTTGGTAAAGTCTCTGGAGCACAAGTCTTACAAAGAGGGGCTGAGGGACTTGGGGCTGTTTAGCCTGGAGAAAAGGAGGCTCAGGGGAGACTCTATTGCTGCCATCAAGTACCTGAAAGGAGGTTCTAGCCAGGTGGGGCCAGTCTCTTCTCCCAGGTAACAGGAAATAGGACAAAAGTAAATGGCATCCCATTTCACTGGGGAAGGTTTAGGTTGGATAGTAGGACAAAATTTCTACATGTCAAGGGTTACTAAGCACTGGAACAGGCTGCCCAGGGACACAATCCAGTGCTGGACCTGGAAGTGCTGGGTTAGCAGTTGGCTCAATAATCTTAAAGATCTTTTCCAAATTAAAGACTATGATTCTAGGAAATTGTGATTTTTTTTTTCTTTTTTATTTTTTTTCTCCTTTTTTTAAAATACAATTTTATTTGTTACACTGGTTTTCAAGATAATGAAAATAAAAATTTCTCTAATTTTTCTGTAAATACCAGTCATAGGTTATTTTTCTGATATCTTGCTGAAGTAAAGAATAGTTTTATTCTTAATACAAAATTGAGACACCTTTGAAATGCACATTAAATTCAAAGGTTCTAAAAGGAAATTTTTTACATTAGAAAGTATTTTTCTTTTTTTAAGTAAGAAATCTTTTTAATGGATATTTAACAGCCTAACTATCCAAGAGGTGGGTTTTGTTTTGGTTTGGTTTTTTTTTTTCATTTTATAACATTATTCAGTTAAATTGACAAGGAAAAATGTGAACTTTTGAATAATACTGGAAGAAACAGAAAATTAAATATTTCAGATTGAAACATGCAATTTCTTTATAATACAAAAAATATAAAGAGCAGACAAGACTAATTTTTTATTTGGCTAGGTAGCATATAGCAGGAAGGCACAGTCCAGTGCAAGAGCTCAGTGAATGTGCAGTTATTAAGATGTAACAACTTTGACTAGCTCCTTCTACTTCCTTCCCACATAGTAGGTTTATCTATTCTTGCCTTAACTTCACACATCAATAGTGATTCTGTTTGCCATGCTATTTTTTTCCTCTGCCCATTAATAAATTTGAGAATAAAGTAAGGAAATACAGCTGGAGAAAGTTATACACCATGGATTAAATTGTACAAACTGCTGAATGTTTGTAGTAAGGTACATTTCAGGATAAGTAAGGAGAGATCTTAATAATGCCAGAGTGTGTGGTGCTGGTCAGTGCTCAAACAGCAGTCCTGTAGCCTTATACCAAGTACAGCTGATTTGCTTCTTTGAACTCTGATGTTTTGCTGTGCTGCCATCTGCTCTTGTGGAGGACACCAGGAGGATTTCATCCTTCTTAGCTTGCAATGAACATAACACATCAGGGTTTCCTGATTTTTTCATTTTGTTGAAATTAACAACATCTCGAACAAAATACATTAATGGAAAATAGTGAACAGCCCTTAGAGGAAGTTTATAAACAGTATTTTAATTTACATTCTCAGCTTGAAAGTTACTTTGAGGATTTCCTTTATTTTTTTTCTTGTTTTGCTTTCCTCCTAATTGTCACAGAACCGTAATCCCTTTCATGGGTCTCTACCTATCAGAAAATGATAAATAGATCACTGTTATCTCAAGGATAAGAATGATTTTCAATAAGTGTTGAACAGTTGGACAGCTCCGCTGGAAATAAACTTGGTCTAAATCTATCCCAGATGTATTCAATCCAACATCCACTGTACAGGACCTCAGCAAACAGCCCTTGTGAGGGGCTGCAGGGTTCACCAGGGCTGCCTCTGGGGAGCTCACTGTCTTACTGTAGCTGTTTGCCAGGGGCTCGACACACAGATCATAAATCAGCCCAGAAGAACATGGTGAAAGGAAATCTGTGATTTCTTGCTTGAGAGAGATAACCCTACTCCCCTATTCCTGTCATTTCATCCCCAACATTTTGTTTATTTCTTTCTTTATAAAGACTGGGTTTACCCAGAAATGTGTTCAAGGTACTGACATGTATAATGATGGTAGAACAAATCATGAGTTCTGTAAGAGATTCTCATTATTAGTCTGCTGTTATAGGAGAAATTACATGCAAAAACTATTTTAAAGTATTTCAGGGAAAAAGATCTTAAAACAGGTATCTGAGTATTTCAAACGAAAGGTTAATTTGTGTTCCTTCCACTGAAACTAAGGAATCTAGTTTTAAGAATGGGCCACTAAAAGCCTATGGTTAGGTAACTTTTAATGAAAAAAGTTTAATCTTTCAGTCTTCCAAGTACTCTTAAACTTGAGGCTACATTCATTGACTCATCTTTCAAGTGTGTGTTTTGTGATAAAGCTTTGTACCTACTAGGGAGGAATTAAATGTGATAGCAAGTTTAATTACTTAAATAAGATTGGAGGGCTAGTAACAGGTATTGATTTATATTTAGCACACTTATGACATATAGGATTTTAGAACTCATGAAGCAAACGTTTTTGGGTAAAAATTATCAGCAAAAATGGCCACCTATGTGCCAACAATATGGTGTCAGAAAAAAACCCACAAGTTTTTTTCCCCTGTAAATATTTGCTTCTGATGTTCTTTTCTTTCAATTATTACAACTGGTATCTGAATTCAGTAGCATTAAATATTTTCTCTACATTATTAATGTGCTATTAATTCACCTTGTTAAAGGACATAAAAAATAAGAAAAAGACATCTTTTCTCAATTTGCAACTCAAGCAACATTTGACTTTTTTCCTGATCCTGCAGGTGAATTAGTTCTGTTGATGGTGTTCATTCCAGTGCCTTTTGAGTTAATGTTTTACATGTGCAAAAAGATTCCATCTCAAATGCACTGAATTTCATTTAAACTCACCACGGAGATCAAACAACATTTATTTTTCAAAGTGGTATGTTTGAAAAATATGCTAACTTGTTAAATCTAGGATAGATGTGCTTCACATTTTTTTGCTTCTTTTACTGTAACATAATCTTTACATGTATCATGAAATCTGAAATCTTGCAAATGAAACAAATCAAAACAAGGTATTGGCTAACTGATCAACATCCATTCAATAAGAAAAAGATTAATGTGTGTGAATCATAATTAGCCATATGTGTTTACAATAAAAATCCTAAATAAGGTGGTTTTGAACATATAACCTGTTCTTTGTTGTATGAAAAAATGTCTGCATCTAATGCTGTGCAGATTTGAGGCTGCTATGCATTTCTGGTCCTAAGAGTAATGATTTAAATATATTTTAAAGTAAACATTTGCTCTCCTCCAGGATTGCAAGCAGCAAGCAAGTGAGCTCAGCACTGCTGATACACATTTAGAGTACTCTGTCCAGTCCTGGGTTCCCCAGTACATGAGAAACACAGACATGCTGGAGAAAGTCCAATAAAGGCCAAAAAATGGTGGACTGGAGCATCTCTCCTAAGACGAAAGACAGAGAGAACTGGGACCAGTCAATTCTGTGATTTTGTGATTCTTGCCATAATACAGTAATTTCTCTCTTCCAGTGCAATTATTTCTTTCGATGCAATGTAATTCTTAGAACAAAACACTGTTTGGAAAGACTGTCCACCTGGGGAGTTATCCCTTAATGGTTGTAGGAGTGCAATTACACCACTTCATATTACAACAAAAGTATCACTTAATTACAGTAAGTGCCTAAAGACATATCATACATACTTCTTTCCTTCTGATCCCAACCATTTAATGACTAAAATGAATATTTTACTGATGGAATAGTTGCTATGACTCACCCCTAAAGGCAAGAGTAGCTCGTTCTTTTTAATAGATCCCTTCGGGCGGATTAGAGTGAAAAAATTCTGAATTACTGCTGTTTGTGTGTATGTGTGTGTGTGTGTATGTGTGTGTGTGTGTGTGTGTGTGTGTGTGTGTGTGTGTGTGTGTGTGTGTGTGTGCATGTATGTATATACATATATAGGATTTATTTTAGAACACTTCAGTTGCAATGGATTGAGGTATGTTGCCATTTTGGTTACACAGCAGTACAAAAACATAAAAATAACACTTAAAGGAAGTGTTTAAGGAAAAGAAAGAAAGGAGGAAAAGGGAGAAGAGTAGAAAGATATCACTAGCTCTGGATCCAGGGACAAAACTTGATTGTTGCAACTTAGATTTTTATTGTTGAAATGATGGTTACTGTCTTGATCATTGGGAGTGAGAAAGCCCATGAGACATAGAGTTTAAAGGGTTAATATACATCCAGGTTTACATGGAATGCCCACGAACCTCCCCTGGGTGGGAGTTATACACTGCCTGATGCAGCACTGTGCATTTGTTGCAACACTGTGGATCATGCACAGTTCTCTGGTGGAAAGCCCCAGAAATGAGATGGGGCATTTTGGGGGACTGATGTTTGTGGCACCTTCCAAGACATGAAAGTTGCCTCTCACATCAGCATAGCTGAACCAGTTAAGCCCTGTCAGAAGGGATGAGCACCTTCTAGACCTATGTGTGAAAGCTCTATTTTCTGTGTCACTTTAATGGATCTCTCAGTTCTATTGCATTGATCAGCTGTTCCATTCAATTTCTTAAGAAAAGGCCTCCAGTCACATCTGAGATGCCCAGGGATATCCTGACTGACTTCCAGCCATTGCTCCAGAAGGATTTGGTTCTTCCATAGGTCCTAGCAGACACATTTTGATCATATGTGCCAGCTGCTTGCACATACATTTTGATTATCTTGGGGTCTTCAGAGGATTCTAGAGGTTTATTAATTGGTAACTGAATCAGATGACAGGTTCTTCCCTCTAACAGTCACTTAGATATCTGGGTAATATACAGACACTAAAGGATCTTGTCAAATCCAAGGTTCTAATGTCAAACATGGAGCTACCTTTTTGGGTTTCTTTTATACACTCAGCACTGCAACAAGGGATGCTTGCAACAGAAGGTCAGGAAACATTTTTATTCAGACAACTTCAAAGCTTCTAGAACTACAGGGATTATTTCAGAGGGTTTTTTTCTGTATTTAACAGCCTGTAAAGCGTAAGAGAGATGTAGAATCTAAGTAGAATCTATCACAGATGTAGTCGATGATCTTCATACTCATCTGTTCACAAAAGGCTGCTGATAGCATCAATAGGCTTCTGTCATTCTTGAGAGGAGGAAAATACAAAGCACGATTAATATGCTTTAGTTGTATGCTACTGCATATGGTGATTTAGTTCGGAATGAAAGAAAGACAGAATTTGTAATAGAAATATTTTTCATGGGAGCTGAACATCTCTCTGGGTCTGTACACAGGAGAAATCTCACCATAAATTTTAGTAATCTTTTAACAACCAGCTTACTCACATCAGCCCTCTTAATTCTTTTTTTCTTATATATCCCAGTGAAATGCTCGGAAAAGTTCTCAGTTGTGGTAGAAAGCTGTCACTCAAACAAAAATAAACCTACAGATTATTCTTTGCAGTAAAATTCCACTCAAACTGTTTTTGAATTTTGATACCCTTTGAGAATTTACATAACATATAAAGTATCTTGTCTTCAGGTATCCAGTGTGCTGACTGGAAAAGATACCTATTACATTTCATTCATGCTTTCCTATTCCTTTATGATATTGAACTTAAAAACCTCAGAATTTGGAAATCTATACTCAGAAATCCAGTTGTAACTATAGTTCAAACCATAATTCAATGATTTTCAGTGATTTTGTCTCCCTGTTTATTAAAAAGCCAGTAAAAAGCCTGAATAATTTGCTGTTGATTGAGGATTATTATCTGAACAGTCTTTCTGACAAAAAGCCTACTATATCTATTTACATTACAGTACTATGTGAACATCATTTGGCATCACAAATACAACTACAAATTTGATTTCTTTTGTGGCCTGGGGTTTTGCTTCTCTGACACAAGAGCAAGAAATCATTGCATCAAGAGTTCCAGATCAATTGAAAGAAAAATAAACATAGATATTTTTTGCCAAATCTGCCACCTTTATATTACATATTTTTTAAAAAAAATTGCCTACTAGACGTTTTGTAAAGAGCCATGCATACACGTGCTCCATATACTTCTGTGTACCACTGATCAAATGCTCAGCTAAAAAATAATATCCTAAATAATAGCTATGAATTAATAAATTAGCAAAATATTTAAAATGAAATTTAGGAGGATATCATGACTGTCATCAGCGACTGAGAAAAATGTGAATGGAGAGAGTCATACAAGGATGGTTGAGACTTCAATATAATTTTATTTCTTTTTCACGGAAGATTAGAAAAAAAATATCCATACCCATTCATCCAAAAAGGGCACTTCCTTCTTTAAAGAAACATGTAGACAACAAGTATTTGAACAGTTAAATTAGTAAGGCTATTTTTGCAAAGGTAAATACTGACAGAGCTATGGAGGTAATTTTACATATATCTGGTTTATGACTTCACTGCCTTCTAGCAAGTGGCACAACAACTGAGGGAATACTGCAGTCCACTGTCCATATTTCAAAATTCACACAAGCTTTTCATTCATCTACACATGCTGGGCTTTTTTAAATGAAAGATCAAATCACACATACGGTACTTCATCCTGAAAGTGTATGTGTTCCTATGTGCAATGGGATAAATTTATAACATTTATTGTTTCTAAGAGTCGCATGACTAATCCATCATGCACACACCAATAGAAGCTTAATTTCAAATGGTTTCAGGGAACACAAATAACTTTTGGGTTTTATGTGAACATTCACTGCTTACTACTGACTAGAAATGAGACAAAAAATTCCATTTATTAGATTAAATGTTTCTCAGGTTCAGGGAAAACAACGTAATGAAGCTAAGACTGAGTGATGTCTCCTTCTTTCTTTATAATGCTCTTTTCACACTTATTTTGTGTTTCAGAAAAATAAAGGTTTTACAGATATCAACAGATATCTTTGTGTATTTTTTCAGAAATCTTGAAGGGAGAAATTAATTGTAACAGCATAAATGCTCAAAGAATTCAGCAAAACTCTCTTAGAATGCTCAGAAATTTAAATAAAAGAGAATGTGAGTAATGTGAAGTCCACCTTATCTTGTCATTGAAATGTACTGCAAATATTTCAACTGTTTTGCAGACAGGGACAGGTAAAGTTTCTGCTAACTAATAATTAACATTTATCTTAGAAGGAATTTCATGACCTTCCTTCAAACTAGGCACCGAAACTTTGGGAGGAGGAGGTAAATAGAAACTGAACATACCTTTAATGAAGTTTAACAAAGAAATTATTGTTGGCGAGGTTTAAGACCTTTTCTTTCTTTAATTACATCGGCATAGTTCAAAGCAAATTGAACACAGAGGAAGATTTCTGCTTGTTTTTGTGAACTTTTGATTTGGTCTTACATAAAAAATGTTTAAATAAGTGCAGATACTCCACTGGTAAACCAATAGCAGTCACAGGAGAATTTCAGTGTTCTCAAATTCAATATACAACTGGAGATAATTTTCATAGCTCATTTGAGCAGAAAGGTTTTTGTTTTTTTCTTTTTCTCATGATGGCTTTTATTTTTACTTATTTTGGCTGTTGCTATTTTGTTGGTTTCTTTTTTTGTTGTTTGGTTTTTTGGTTTTTTTTTGGGGGGGGGTGATTTTATTAATCTTTGAACTCGTATTAAAAGAAGATGTAACTAATTGGATATGGAATTTGTTTGACTGGAAGCCATAGAACAGTCCTAGAAAACAATGCTGGTTCTTACAACTAATTGCAGATTTCTTAATTTGGGAAAGCAAAGTCATGTGTATATTAGGGACAGAGATTCTGAATGCATATTCTTAGAAATAATATTAAAGACAACAACAACAAAAAAAAAAATTAAGGCATTTAAAAATAAGCAATAATATTTACGTGTTATGTTAGGAGACCTTTCAAATAGATTGTGAAGGCAATATTCCAGAATTCATTGAAAAAGAGAAGAGAAATGCAATTATTAGTTTCTGTATTTCAAGAAAGTTTATAGCCTCATTGCTGTTTTTAGTGAATCAAAACCAAAGATGAAAATTTGGATATGGTCCAGAACTTTTGACTTTAAAGGGAGGATTTACTGATTCAGTTTTGATCTGTAACCAGTGAAAATTATTCCAATTATATGTCCTCAATTTTAACTTAAGGGTTTATATAGTTCATCCTTTGAACACCGGTTTAGCTGTTCTCTTACCGGTCTTCTTATTTTTTCATCAAATTTGTAAGAAAGAGGTTGCATTTTTTAATTTTAAAGGATTTTTCTGAAAGGCTAAAGCAAACAAATATGTATCACTGACAACAGAATGCCTGATGCCAGGTGTAGAAAAAGTTCTGTAAACATTTTTTCAAGTTTCTTTTCTTTCCTAAAACCCCCCTCACTGAATGGACTACTGAAAACCAGTTACTCACTGAGGTGGTAACCTGGAAAAAAAAGAGTCAGGATCTAGATCTGGCTGTGAAATATAATTATCCAAGACCACAGAACCTGCTGTTTGCCTGTGTGTTTAGCCATTAAAAAGTTATTACACTCATATTGGTTGTCAGTTGATAACACAAGGCTTTCAGTGTGCTGGGGATCATATTGGTAACCAACAGAGCTTCCATTATCAGCAGAGAACAGGGGTAGGGCAGGAAACACAGTTCCTATGTCAGAGAGCAGGCAAGGAGTGGTAACCCCAATTTACAAATGTCAAGGTAAAAAAGTTTCCTGTCTTGTTAGGGCTTTATAGACATAGATTTTGTGAAGCTAAACTTAGTATTGCCTGAAAGACTCTCTCTGCAGATGCATTACCTTATTGTGCCTGCTCCTCTTTGATTATTCTTTGGATTTCTTTCTAATTTCCTCAGCCAACTGAAATGTTAACAAAACCCCCTTCTTCCCAAAGAAAACAATTGCACCCAAATTTGTCAGACATCAGGAATTCTGGGTAAGGTACTAATCTTTCAAGTACTCCTGTATTTAATTAGGTTTATGAAAAATATTTCTGAGCTTATCGTAATGCCTTGCACATACAAGGGAAAATGTATAGGCGAGAAGTTACAGAGTTGGGACCAGACTTATTTCAGCCTGAATTGTTTATTTCTAAAAAAAAAAAAAAAAAAAATCACAGTACATACAGTACACTAATAGAAATAATAAGCACTTGTAAAATCAGAAATGCACAATATTATATAAAGCTGAATTCAGGATAAAGAACCAACAGAATCAATGACGAAAGGGAAAAAAATTAACAAACAAGGAAGCAAACAAAAACAATTCCTGTAAATTAAGTATTCTCAAGGGAGAAACTTATCTTGCCACCTACTCAATACAGTCATACTAATGAAAAAAAAGAACTGAAATGGAAATAAAATAAAAATATGTATTAGAAAAGAGAAATTAGAAAATAATATAATAAATATTTTGCTTTCTGCACTTTAATTAGAGAAAGCCCACATTAAATGCAGTGGCAATTTATAATGCCTCATTTGAAATTTTTTCTTACAATGGCATCCCCATTCCTTTTCAGAGTGATATGTTTAGGACTTGTTAGATCACATGAAATAACTCATATGCACCTTACTGTACATGAAGTTTGCAATTATGATCTTCGAGCAGTTGAGATCTTCCAAGCATTTTTTGGTGTGAGTAGGTACTGATTGTTTCTCAACCTGCTTTAGACTCTTCCTGAAACAAGACAGAATGAAGAGCATGACTCAGACAAAATATCAGGTATTCATTCTCTGTGAACAATTCCTTCCAATCCAAAAATTTGTTAAGAAAAAGGACACCACAACATTAGATGGTATTGCATTTGTAAGATGAGTAATATGTTGTTAGAGGGAAACTAATGATACACTTTAGAAAAGGATATAAACAGATTGTGTTGTTACTATTTGGCCAGAATAAAAAAAAAATATTCCAATAAATAGAATTGCAGCAATTTAGTTTGCTGTAATGTTTTCTAAAATGCCAGTTGAACAAATGTGTAGAAGAATTTTCAAACTGAATAAAACTGTATTAAAAAAAGAAAGCAAAAAGACTTTACATCCAAAGTTTATTTTCCAGAAGTACTACTCAGAGGCCAAAGCTATACATTCATCTCTTGCTACACCTGGCACCCAGTTCTTTTGTTTGATAATTTTTTGTGCCAGACTTATCCACTTCCTCAGCTAAATATTGAATTAAGGCATGGCTGAAGCCTTCCTATCGGTTAATTTCCCAGGGGAAAGCCACCCCGGAGCTGTTTCCAGGGCACAAGTCCTCGTGCAGGAATTGAAAGGCGTGAGTCACCAAGTGACCTGTAACAACACATATGTTGTTCCCATATGTTTCCAAAATGCTTTGTCCAGCTGCCTCAATGTGCACATTATGCTGGGAGACAGCTGGCCAGCCTTCCTAGAGGGGAGCCAAAGCACATAGCTGCTCTCTCCTGACCCCTTACATACATAGTGCTACCCTGGAAAACACACCTTGGCACTCAGCTTGTCATTAACTGAGCTCCTGGATGGAGAGCCTTTTCCTCCCATGCAGAGGGGAAAACTGAGGGAATTCTTGTGTTTAAGTACCATTGGCTGTATGGCAGAATGGGCAGGAACACTTTGTTTAGAGCAGGATGAAGTATTCCCACTGTGAATATTAGCAAAGGTTTGAGAAACTAAGATTTGCCTTGTGATACAATTAAGTAATCTGGTCTAAAACTTATGAACAATAACCTGTAAATTCTCCATCTCTACCACCCTTTTAGGCTTTACAATCGGTCCAGTCATGTAATTTGAGTGACCTTCATTTGAAACAATAAACTGTGAAAACTCTTGCTACTCACCTTAGTCGAATGTTCTAAGAACTCTTTTTCTGCACTTCAACCAAGCAATCACTCCAGAATATTAATTCTGAGCATGTTGTTTTTGTTGCTGTGGGGTAAAGGATGTTGCTGCCCTCCTTTTCAGAACAGAATTATTACAGGCTTTCCTGAATTCATCATCAGTTTGCAATTAAGTCAGTGTGTAATTATTTTTATTCAGTGTTGAACCAGGTCCTCTCAGCTTTTAATCCTCCCTCTTCTCTACAGCTCCAAGTTCCTTCAGTGTCACTGCCCCTCACACACATGAATATTTCACTTATGCTTTCCCATTTGTTTAAACATGGCATTTTAAATCTATTTATTCTGCCCATTGGTAGCAATATTAAGCACATTTTGCACTGGCTTCACTTTATATCTTCCAATTTTTGCCTTATGAAGTAGCTTGCCTAAGTAATGTACAATACATACACTAAGAACTGTATTTACATTCTTCTATGAATGCTCTGGAGAGAATATAAAGTATGCTGCCAGAGATTCAAATTTCAAGGGTCATAACATACAGTATTCAGTGTTACTGCCCAGTAGTTTACTCCAGATAGACAGGAAGATATTAGACAGTTATAGACAGCTTATAGAGCTCATATACACAGCTCATGAAATCATGATCGGATAAAATAAGCAATTATACAAATTAATAAATAGCATTATAATCACAAACAAAGACTGCCTATAGCAGACTCAAAATACCACTGACTATTCCTGTGTATGTATTTATGTTTCTGTTTATGATAGTACTCTTTCAAGTTGGGTAGTCTTTGAAAACAAAATAAAATTATCTTTGCAAACTATTGAAGCAACACAGTGGAAAATAATTCATTAAGGTGAAGCATCTCAAGATTTTGCTGAGATGTAACACAATATTTAATATTCAGGCACATGCTGCGATTTCAAGTGTATGATTAACTTTCCACCCTCTCATTGTACTACTGTCTTCTTTCATGGAAAGATGAACATTTGCATATTCTAATTATAGTCAAGTAACTTACTGACATCAGTGGGAGCCTTCCAGCTGATTGCTGCTGCTGCTGCTGGATCAGACCAATCTGTGACAAAATTAAATTCCAAATGGATTTTATAAATATACTAAATGTAAGAAAATCAACCTTTCTTGTGATACAGATTACTAGAATTACATCTTGAGACTGGTAACAGTCTACAGGTTATATCCCACAGGAGCTAGAGTGTATTATCTGTCCCCTGTAGGCTGCAGGTGTTGCCCACTCTGAAAAAAATGCTGATCAATATCCCGTCTGTTTCTATAACATGAAAATCCAGATGCTCGTAACATTTTAAAACTCAGTTTTAGCAGTCTTCCTTTTTCTTTGAAGTTTGTTTCTAAGTCTTTGTGAGGTTATATTTCTAAATTAAAAGATGAAAATTAAAATGAATCAGAGTGGAGAAACAGAATAGCAGTTCTGATCTAGTTAACATATGTCTCTAAAAGAAACCTAAGTGCTATATTAAACATCTAGTAAATATTTTTTTATTATTTGAAAACTTTTAACCATAATTTAATTATAACTGCTAGCTATAGGTCTTTAAAACAGAAGCATGTTGGAATATGATTATTCATTCAGTCTGTACTGTAGGTGGCAGTGAAATTGATAACATATTGGTAAAAAATGGTAAATTATGATTTTGAAATATTTCCTCAGTCTATTGTGATGTCTTAGTAACACATACACAAATTGGCAGAAATTTGCTAATTACATAGTTGTGTAACTGAAATTCAGACATAAATCTCAAATTCAAACTCAGGGAGATGAAAGAATGTGGCAGTGAGACATCCTGAGTCACCCTTATTTTATATATATTGTTTTATTGTGGTTCTGTTATCACAACAATAATAGACAGAATTGAGAACAATTTTACACTGGAATGGCATATGGATTTAAATCACAAAACTGCAGGTTATGCCTCGGTGGTGGCCAACACAAACTGAGCAATAGTTTCTTGCGTTAGTATGAGAAAAAATTAGAACAAAGTATAGAAGGCAGAAAATTTTGTTTTATAGATTTCTACAGACAGAGAACAGGAGAGGCTGTTAGTGTCTCATAAATTGAAGGTTACTGCATTAGCCTCAGATTTTTTGCCATATTTTTACTAAGAACAGAAGGAATAAAAGCTGTTAACAAAGTTAACATAGTGGTCAGGGCAGGCCCTGTCACTGGGAGCAAGGAGAGAAGTGATAACAGGAGCAGAGCAGCTTAAATTGGGTGTCCTATCTGCAAAGGTTTGACAATCCCAAAGTGTGAGTGAGGTATCATCATCAGAAGGGGAAGGAACCAGCTGTCTCAGCAGCTGCTTCAGCAGAAGACTGCAAAATGGCATTAGCTATGCATGAGAAATAAGTATTATACACAGCTTGCTTGTGGTTTTGTTTGGACTTTTTTTCTTTTATTTTTTAACTGCTAACATGGAATACACATAATCTATTACACATCCAAAAATGTATTATATCTTTCAGGACAATGAGCTATGACTGAGGAGTGATATTTTTGATTTCTTTCTCAGATCAATGATATACAGGAATTACCAGTAAAGATAAAACTCAAAATAAATCCACTCCAAAAGCTTAGCTTTTGATTGGACTAATTTCTGCAAGGGGAAAGAGCCTAACTAGTTTAACTCGACAGTATGTTTTATGTATGCATATGGTTATAGATTGATATAATTATTTCTTTCATTAAGTAATTTTTTTCACTTTTTCCTATATATTTTTCCTTGTTTTTTAAGGGTCAAAAAATGATGACTATAAAATTATATTCTCAGAGCAGTTTACCATATACTTGACCACACTAGTAGTATTCTCCAAGCCAGTTGCTGTTGAACAATGCACTCCAGAGTCTTGTTCCTGTGGGTGACCCCGAGTGACATATTTTAGTGTAGATCCATCCATTTATATAGAGACAATAGACTTCTCTCTGCAGTCTCAGTCTTTGATTTTCTTTGATTTTCTAACATTGCAACTTTTTATGCTTTTCAGCCATATCTCACAACAAGAAGTAGGCTACAGAAATAAAATTACATCCTTTTACCTTTTGAGTGACAGTGTGATATGGTGTGATGTAAATAGATTTAGACACCATAGATAGTGGGTAAATTATCACAAATATTGGAAAAGTCCCTAAGGGTCTTACGTCTCCAGTATTGCTAGTATCTGAATACACTATAAAAAGTAAAATCCAGATTACTGGAAGTATTACTGCTGTCTTAAAATGGGAGATATCCTTTAAAATTACTCCTTACTGCAATACTGCATCAGAAGTATGATGAGACACATGATCTATGCCTGAATGTACTAATATTCAGATGAAGCACAAACCAAGAAAATAGAGTAAAAAAGGTGTTTCTGAAGACAGAATGCAGTAAATTGAGCTTTATTTTCTCCATGAAGATCGTTCACAGGTCTATTAAAACTTTCTCAGAAATAAAAAAAAAGAATGTACTCAATCCTCATTTTATGTTGAATAATATTGTCAGATTTTTCTAAGAAGATATTTCTAATCAAAACCAAAACATCTTAAACCATTAAAAAAAATTCCCTCCAGAAAAACAAACTAAAACTAAAGCAATCTAATTAATTTTGGAATTTGGGGGAAGTAATATATCTATGAATGGATTCCATTTATCTTCACTATAAAGGCAGTACTTAATGTACAATGGAAGACGATTTCTGAGAAAAAAAATCTTAGTTCCAGCAATTGTATTCAAAGAGATCAGATAATTCAAGGTACATCTCTGCTAAGAAGTGCTATTTCTAAGGAAAATATTCCTTATATATTTTTTCCTAGTTAATGATGAATGACCAAAACACCCAGGGCTCTACTACTTGCATAGGAAAAAAATTTACACAGTTCAAAACAGTTTCAAAAATTTTACTTTTTCTTTTACATTTTTCAGGTCATACTTTTAATCTTTGAGTCCAACCCATCAACTTGGCCCCTACTCCTAGTGCTCCTAGTGTTTCATTAGTTTGCATTTGCCATATCCACCTGCCAGGCATGTTCTACCTCTGTATTTTACCTGTCTCCTCTGCTTTTTTTCTGTATTAGATGTAACGGTTCAGCATTTGTTATCAGGGTCAGTCACATCAAAGCTTAAAGCTCTTAAGTGAAACAAAACAAAACAAAGCATTTTTTAAAAAAGGATGTCCTAGCATTCAGACTGGCAAATTAGGGAATTACATTATTGCAGTGCTGCTAAGCACAGCTATATTATTGTCTCACTAGTTCCATCAATTTGGCATATACTATGTGTGTTCTTTATCAAGAAAATATTATCAAGAAAATAACATTATAGTGTTAACATAATGTTCCTCACATCTAACAGTTACACTTATTGCATTAAAGAAATTAATCCAAGTATGAATTACAAAAGCTAAAACTATAGTTATACCTAAAATTAGTACTCAAACATTAGAAAGTCCTGTTTTGGCGAGTGATTGGAGAATAGCTTCCTGTGGTGAAATTTAACAAAGGTTGCTTGAGCTCAAAATGGAAAAGTTTAATTGGCCTGGAAGACAACATTTAATATTCATTTTAAAACTCAGTATGGATCTCTAATTCAATACAGCTGCTTGTAAAAAGTCACTCAGTGTCTGAGTGACACAATTAACATTTTTCTTTGCTAAAAATCTTAATACTTGCTTCACTTATTCATCCTGGGCTGAGGAATACTGAAATAGGTCCCGGTTTAAACTTGACCTTTCCTTTTAGTCATCAGTCATTTTTATTAACCACCAAGTCTATCTCAAATATGCCTTTCATTTTGTATATCAGTGAGAAGTTAAGCCATAGAATTCTCAGTAAGAGTGTTTATTTCTTTCAAATATGCATTAACTACCGAAGTGTCACATATACTACTTTTGTAGCATATGACATAATGAGTGAGAAAACACTTAAGTCTATCACTTAGAAAATCAGAAAGATTCAGACCCCCTAGATTCCATCTGTATTGAGATTCACATGGAATAGAAGCATCAAAAATACACAAGGTACATTTTGTACTTCTAGTGATACCTAGTGAAAGGGGCTGATATTCTCATTTTGAGACCTGATCCTGTTTCTCCTCCCCAGAGGTGCAACCATTGGATGGGACAAGCCTTAGGCGTGGTGCCAGATATTAAGCCTTTGCCAGACTGGTTTCCTGCAGGAGGAAACAAGACCCAGACCTCCTGTCCACCTAAGGGGGTGACCCATTTCACCAAGAAATGCAAACAGTACTTCCTTCTTCAGGTGTCTGGAAAGAGATACCTCTGAGAAAAGACCTCAGAGTAATTCTGAATTATGAAGGAAGGGTCGGACTATATTCAGGTAGTCTGCATCTTAAAGAGAATAATCCACATCTGTTACCATGTTGGAGTTTTTGTAGTTTTCTAATCATAATAGTCAGTATTCTGCTGAAATCTTATCAAGAACCTTAAAATCAGAAGAGCTATAAGCATGGATTCACTCTACAGAAGCAGCAGACAGAACAGAGATCCATACTGAATAAATTTTATGACCAGATTAATCCTATTGAGATGAGACATTCTGAACATCTGAAGTAGGCTACCTGAATGTGCATTTTATTTTTAATCATTTGTTTTCAATGCATCTTACTAGTGTTCTTAGAAAATCAATATGGAAATTTGTGTACTGCAGAGAAATAGGATTTTTAATCTAATTCCAAAGGCCTTCCATGTAAATTGAGTCCAAATATGTGTGGTTTTTTGTGGGAATATGGGAGAAAACTTCTAGGTTCCTGCCAGCAATAGTACATGTTAGAGTAGAAGAGAAAAGTGAAGAAAAATTTCCTTTAATGAGCTTGTGGATACAGAAATAGCAAGGAATATTGCCCCATCTGAATTACCCAAACAGTTTTAAATTGCCTGATTTAAATCTTGTGCAGAAGCCAAGTTTAACATCTTATGCAAGCATCCTGCAAGCAGTGCAATGTGATTTTTTAATGATCAAAGTTGCTTGATTTCAATTTGATGACTTGCTTGTAGTATGTCATGCCCCAACACCATTGCAGGTCAGAGATGCAATATGAGTTCACAAAGGCTTCAACTACTAAATTGTTCATGCTATTTCTTCATCATTTAGCTCTTCTTTCCAGAAATATAGCAATCTAAGAAATATTAAACTTGAGATTATATGACTTTGATAAATGAACTGAGAATTCATACTACCTAGTCCATTCCATACAGTGGTGCATTCAGACACCAACAAATATATAGAACAAATACATATGTGTGTATATATGTATATATGTGTATGCAGGCCTATGTATGTATGCTTATGCATCATGAGCTTGCCTCCACCCTACAACTATTCTCACATACTTCTTTCATATCAGGTGCTTCTGGTTTATTATAAAGTTATGACTTGTATTTCTGTAACTGTGCAATATAAGGAAGACAAATTTAGGATTGGAGGAAGCTTTATCAAACATATTATTGCTTATATTTTAATGGTAACCTGGCATTTTTCTTTTAAAGTCAGGTAACACACATGATTGTTTGGACCTAGAGGTTTTTGACAATATAATTGTTTCCAGTGAGGTGCCAGCAAAAGTGCTTTTGTTATAATTGAATGTGAATACGTATTTAGCAACTTTTAGTTGATAAAGTGCTAATGGCTCATGTAATGCTAGTTCTTTTCTATTGGGTCTCTCATTGTGGCATCTATTGCCTGTCATTAGTATAACTTAATATCAAAGTGATATAATTTGCAGTAGATTGGCAATTTCCATATGAGACTACAAAAGACTGAAAATAATATTTTGTTTTCCTTTAGAGAATGTAGTTTCATACAGTGAAATTGAGAAGAACCTAGATTGATTTTAACATAAATTAGAATGATTTCTTTTATATTTAATCTGAAGTGTCCAGTAGAGACATGTTACTTTCATGATCCCTGGCAATTCAACAAGGGCAGTTAGCCTGGAGGCAATTGAAGTAATATGTGTGTGCAGTTAACAAGCCACGGGGGACTTGGAACATGAGTAAAGGCACAACCATCACAACAAGCCCATGTTTTCTTACAGCCAGCTTGCTGTTGTAAGGTCATAGGCTGTAAAGCTGTGGTTAGAGAGAGAAGTTGGTCATGAAAACAGCATAACCCAGTGGGGATTCATAACACATGAACCAAGCCTGATTTTTGTTTGCTTAAAAGAACCTGACTTTAAAAAAGAAAGCAAACCTTTCGTAATAGTGTCTTAGTGGCACAGTCCCATGTTTGGGAGGGTTTCTCTCAAGTGCATCATGTTAAATAATTTCAGGACATGACAGTCCAAAATTTTGAATAAAAAGGAGGAATTCAGTGGTAGGGACACTCTAATTCAGTCAGGAAAGCAGCCACACCTAGTAGTAGAAACTATGTTGGCTTCCTCTAAAAGCCACAAACCTTTCTGAATGCAAAATTTTTCATGGGCTGGTGTCCACTGCAAAAGGAAATGCAGAATTCTACAGAATTTAACAGCTGTCAAAGAGTGGTCAGAACATAAAACCAGCAACAATTTGGGATATCTATGTAAATGTCCTGCTCATGGGGTGTCATGAGGTACCTCCATGATGATTCACTGCCATTAACACCTACAACAACCATGACTAAACCAAGAGACAGCAACTGCTAATATTTTAAGATGAGAACTGAGGACTTAGGAAGCAAATCCAAGCAGCACAAACCAGCAATCTGACACTAGTTACCAGGCATCAGCCTGACACCAGTTCTAGTAGTTATGCCTCAAGGATATTCCTGGGATGGAAATACTAAGATAGGAAATGCAGCAATAGAGGAACTGCCACTGCCATTAATGCAGTATTTAGGAAACAATAGCTGGGATGAATATACCAGTGCAAAGCCTGATAAGCAGATTGTGCATTTAAAATTCAGATATTACATGACAGCAGAAAAAATGTCTGGAGAGTTCATTTGGTAGAATTCCAAAGCAGTAGATTTCCTTCATCTTTGCTCTCTGTAGCACTTTTGCACGTTCAAGTAGCTTTTTTATTGCACAGCTCTTAAATTGAACCAGTCACAGTTTTATTGAACAAAGATATACTTCAGCACAAAGGAAAACACCTGTGAGTAAGTGTTGAAAGAACATTTTAGTGTAATGACAAGGTAGATTGAATGAGACACTGCAAGTAAATGAAGATTAGTCAGCAAAAGAAGTCAGCTGTTATCCACATCCTGAGAACAAGTCAAAGGTGTAAGGACACATGAAAGGACACTGAGATTAAATAAATTAATAAACTATTTTCTAATAGGAAAAATACTTAAATATTGGAATAATTTACCTAGGAAATTTGCTGACCTTCTATTGCTGAATTATGTAAGACTGGACTAGAGCGATGCCTTTTGGAATAGCCTTGCTAAAGTCAGACTAGGTGACCTATTAAGATATCTACTGGGTATTTTCTATTTGCATTAAATACAGACCTAGATAAATTATAACTCTGTACGGGGCATGTACACTTGTTAAGTCTGTGTTGAAGATACAGTATGGATACATGCCAATTAATTGTTTTCCTAGGTCACAGGTAAGAATCACTGCAATGGTTCAAAAGATCTTCAGCTGCCCCAGAAAAAGTAGGCATTGCACTGAGAATCTTCCTTTGTAATCAGCAAAGCTTCAGGTAACAGCACCACGGAATAGATTTCACCAAAGAGAAAGACAGTGCCTGGCAACGAAGGTTTTATTTGCTATTCTCAGTGGGGCTACTCAGCACCGACAAATAGAAATCAGGAGGGCCATGAGCACACACACAACCATTTCATAACCTAGAAATAAGAATTTCCTCTTGTATTATTATGAATTATTGAGTATGGAATTACCTACAAAAAGTTTAAAAATCATAATATCATCTAATAAAAGATGGCTAAAAGATCAAAACAATAATATCCTTTTTCTTTCTTTAGCTGTAAATGCATCTAAAAACTACAGTATAAAATGCTTTTCCCACAAGTTTCTGGTAGCTGTTATTACTTTTATACAAATAAATACAACTAGAGAAGATGATTGTGATAACTCCAAACATTTCCTTAAGAATATTAAATTGTTAGTATATACTTGCAATATTAGGAATGTACTGATAAATAAAATGTAAAGGTCTTTCTTCTAAGGACCATATGATTATTGTTTTCTTTATAAAGTTTAATCTCTAGAAAATGTCTTAAAGGAACTGGAAAAGCATAGAGGTCAATGATCAAGGTTCTTAAGAGCATGGAACAAGTAAAATGAGAATAAATAATTTCAGAAAAAAAGAGAAGAAAAAATACTGCAACTGAAGAGCTGAGAGTTTCTTGTTGTTGCTTTACAAGCTTTATATAACATGATATTAAACTATTAGTAAAAGGCACTTAAAAT
Source organism: Acridotheres tristis (assembly GCA_037013685.1). Taxonomy (NCBI): domain Eukaryota; kingdom Metazoa; phylum Chordata; class Aves; order Passeriformes; family Sturnidae; genus Acridotheres; species Acridotheres tristis. The sequence continues at coordinate 10,026,885 of CM072885.1, forward strand.
TCTATTCTTATTACTATAAAATCAGAAGTCCAGTGGAACATTCCCCATTATGTACTCTGAGCTTCTCATATTATTGCAAATATTCACCATCTATCTTTGCAGTAGTGCTGGAGGTTCCCCCATTGCCACATACCTATGGAGTATATTTTTTCTTCTGCTAATAGGACGAATAATACTAATTTTCTTCATTAATTCTAGGAAGCATTGTAACTGTAAGGCAATTACCATGTGCTTATCTGTATTGATTAATTCTTTTTCAGTCTTTTACTATAGAAGCTGTAGTGGTTAAATATTACTCATTTTGATCTTTCTTAAAATGAAGGCCGCATGGGTATATCTAAGTTCATGATGTAAATTGAATAACTGTAGCAAATGATCTTAAATGCTTCAGATAAAGTACTTTAGACTTGCAGAAATTTATTCATCAGTATTCATAATTCAGGGGAGTAGATTGTTAGAAAGCTCATGAGGAGTTTCTGATCTTTATATTGCATGGATTTACTAAAAGCCTAACGCAGATAGAATATGCCTAACTTCCATCAATTTATTCAAGGAGTTTTAGTGTTCCTATTAAGCAATACATTATGACAAATATTAACATGATATTAATATCTTTAAGTGGTTCAACAGAGGAGATATTATGCGAAATAAAGCTCTTCTGAAATGTAGTGGAATAAACAGAGTTTGAATTCAGAAGGACTTAAGAAAGGACTTGGCAATTCAAAAAGTAAACTTAGAGAAGTGGCAATGACAATATCACAGTCTCCAATTTCCATAAAAATCAGTCTATAGAATAAAGGAGATGTTTCAGTAAAACTTCAGTGAATTTCTATGACTGTAATTTATTATTCAGAGCTGTAAGGGTGTCAATATTTCCATTATAAATCTCTGTCTTAAAGGAAGCATAACAAAATAAATAAAACCGGTGGGTTCTGCACGAAACTGTCATATAAAATCTCATCCTGGGAATGCATCTTATATATTTTTTTAAATATTAGATTTTTACAATAAGTCAAGATGAATGTGTTAATTATTGTTTTAAAGTTTATGACTAATTGTTAGTGCATTCTGGTTTCCAGTAAGGAAAGATCCTGAAATAAATTTGATAGTGGGATAAGGTGAGCATCCTTTGTTTGGAAATCAGCCCTTACAGGAATGCTGATACCAAGAACCTAAAATTAAATAAACTCCAAAGAGTTCAACCAGCAATTTTCATTATAGATGGCCTATTTTCCAATGCAAAGATGTGTTATGCATACATTTCTTTATCAGTACACAACCCCACGGAAAAGACATAGCAATGAAATTACTAAACATTAAGAGCAGGCTGCGACTGCATTGGCTAATTTATTTATTAATATTAATATATTTTGCCTGAGTCTCCTCTGGAGAAATGAAACCTAAGCTTCAAGAATTTGCTTTATTTATTTTAATTATAATTATAATACTGATTTGGAAGGGATGAAAATATAAAGCCTGACATACATCTATCACATTTTATATGACCAAGCTCACTGATTTTTTGTGTTAGTGCAAAATGAGACAAAGCAGATGATAACTGGCAGGATGTCTTTTTAATTTTTTATTTGTATACTTTGGACATTTTCTGAGTAAATTAATCTACTTGTGCAACAGAAACTCAGAATCCTGTTCTACCTCAGCTTTTGGGTGCCTATGCTTATTATTCTTCCTTTTAATGGAAACAGCCTCACATTTCTCAATATTACATTTCCTTTGCCACCTGTCATTCCATTTATGGAGCAGGTCCTGATTTTGAAGCTTGCTTGTTAAAGACTCAGTACTCATCTCTTTCAGTCCCTCTCTTCTTCCTTAAATACTTGGTCATGAAAGATAACAAAATTAATCAAGATTAAAATCTGTAGAGAACTGGAAAACCCAGGATGTGCTCTACAGGACAGTTCTTGACTATTTTCCACACGTAATAACAACAGCTTCTCAATAGATCCCTGTGTCTGCTTTTTTTATAACAACTTTCTTAAACCCTCCTAGTTCAGGCAGAGGTGTGTGACTTGCAGTTTCTACATAAGTCAGTGACTGGGCATCTGAAAGTTCAAATTAATTATCCAATTCAGCACGACTGGTACAATGGATTTGGTGTGACCTAACTGATGAATGGCTACAAAGGGTCCTGGGCTGGGGCACGAGAGGGCTGATATGGGCACACAGGTGGAGAGGGGCTTGTGTTGCTTCCTTTGTACTGCCCTGCAGCAAATGTAACATAGTCTGTACTTAGAATAAGCTTAGGAGACAAGGAAAGTGGGAAAAAAAGAGCTAAACTGCACTTCTGACGTTATCCTGGCAATATACAAATATATGAGAATATAATTGTGTTGAATGCATATCTCATTGCTTTTTTTATTTCAAATATCTGTTCTGAGTGAAGGAAAGAAAATTGATAAAATACATCTTTTTCTGAGCAAACAGAAAAGTCAAGATCTCATTTCTGTGAAAAAATGGTTGAAATAAATAAAAATATCGTTTTTAGCTTTCCAAATGATATACCATAGCCAGCTTGTCTTTATCCAGAAGTAAAAATTAAAATTTATAACATTTTTACTTGCAAGGTTATCAGCCTTCTTTAAAGTGCAATCAAGTTATAATATACACTGAGTGCTATGTTAATATTATTAAAAGAAATGGATGCATCATGAACACACTCTGCATCAGAATTCTGCCAGTGTACATCAAAGGATATCTTGAAGTTTTAAGGCTGTAAAGTATCTAAGTTGCACAAATGAAGTTAGCACACTTTGTCCACATGTTGCATTCCTCTGATATTCTGGCTGAGTTTCTGTTTCTAAAATGCCTTCCAGATGCTATCATTGCTATTGCAGATCTAATCCAAATTTAGAATACCTAAACTGGATAAAAAAAACCCCAAAAAACTGTAGAATCAATTCTCCAGAGACTGTGGTAATCATTTGGAAACAAGGTTTAAAACTGTCTTACATTTACACTTACTAAAATAAAAAACCCAAGAAGGAAAAGACCTGCTTTGTAAGAATTTTATGAAGATTTGGTATGTGTTTATACTATTTTATGATTATATATGCCCCCTCACTGAAAAAGCAGAGATTTTATAATTTGGATTTATTCAAGTAATAGCAGTAAATAAAGTTTAAAAGCATATTTCCTTACAATGGAAATTAAATAAGAAATCAGAGATTATTATTTGTTTCCCTAGATGATAAAATAAATGCAATACTGTTCAGACACAATGCTGTTTTCAGTCCTTTAAACTGCATTTACAGCTGAGCTTTACTAACACGTTAGGTTGATAATGCAGCCACATATCACAGTGGTATTGTCAGATGACTGTAAGAATTATGTTGACTCTTAGAAATAGATTAATAACCCCAGATTTATTAATTTATTTCTCAAATGAACTAAAAGCAAAGAAATCAATATGCTATAATACCAGATTTAGCAAAGGAACAATAGAAACACTCCATGTACATCATACTGTGAAATTGTGCTACAATATTTGTATGTATTAATTCAGGATATATTTCTTGTACAAAAGAGTAATATTTTTATGAACAAGAGTTGCTCAAAACTTCTGCATAATAATGCAGAATAAACTGTATTTGACGATGTCCTCGTACTGTTAAGGCAAATTTCTATAGCAAAGTGCTATGTAAAAAAACAACTATTTCATACACTTTACTGTAGAGTTAAATTTTAAGGCATAGGAATGTTTTGATAAATTATTCCTTCTATTTCATTATAGCAATATGACATAGTTATTCTTCCTATTTGTGATCATAATGGTTACATGAGAGGTTACATCCCCTTTTATCGAACAGATAGGAAATAACTGTTTTCTGTCTTCACAGTAAAACCCTGCAGACCACACAAATTCAAGTCACACAGTATAAACAAGCAGGATCTGCACAGAAATCTTAATATTTGAGCTGCTGTAAGTGAAGCAATGGATCAGATGGCGCCACTTAGTATTTTACATCAGGCCAGGCAAAAAAAGGGAGATATGTGGTTTCAGTATTCTTTTTTGTAAAAGGAAGATTAGAACTACAAGGGCTGCAGAAAAGCCCAATTGATGATACACATCAGTTTGTTTAATCAAAAGTACTCAAAATGTTTAGTATAGAAAGGGATGGATTGAAGCCTACCCATTAGCTGCAGTTTGATTCACCTAAGCATGAATAACCATCTATCAAGGACACATCTTCCTTGCCTCATTTATGTCTATGATAACACTTGATCAGTCTCTCTGTGACCTAGTGACCCACTAGCAGCACTCCAGTAACTGAGAGGAGCCTACACAAAAGATAGAGAGGAGCATTGGGCTGAAGCTGGTACCAACCAGAAAGATGTGGAGGAGCCATGCTGTGGCTGTCCTGTGTTCCCTTTGGCATGCCTTTGGTAGCTGCAGAGTCCCTGGAGCTCTGGGTGTAGGTGTAGAAGAAGAGATTACATACCTTGCCCCTGAAAAGTCACAGTTATGATAATTACTAAAGAAGAGGAATAGCCTTGCCCACAGTGTGTCATAGCTGTGACTAATAAAGATAAGTGTAATAAAAGGGTTGGGTTGGCTGCTCAGGGAGGATCTTGGAGGTAGAGGATCCCTGAGGAAGAAGGAATGATCCAGAGAAATACAAAGAAGAACAAAACAAGGAAGAGATTTTCTGCTGTAAAAGATCTGCTATGAGGTTATTCTGGGTCTGATGGATTCAGAGCCTGCTGTTGGAGCCTTCAGTCATAGCTGAGCTGGGTGAAAGCTGTGTTCAGAGTCTGCAAACCAATACTTGCAGTCATATTCCAGCAGGAAATAGCCAGCAGTCAGAGTCTGCAGTTGGCTCCTACAGTAGGAGCTTGCTGTAGTCAGAGTCAGGATGAATAATCTGTAAAGAAGAATAAACTGGGAATATTCTCATTTTGTTGGATGAGAATCTGTGTCTTGGCTCATTTCTACCCCTAATAAGAGATCTGCTGCAATACTGGGCTTTGTGGTTTTCTGAACCCTAACACCAGGCGTAACCCTAACCCCAGGAGGAGCAGGAAAAGCCTCATGGGATGAGGCTGGTGCCAAGTAAAAAAGCGTGAAGGGAGCCGTGTTGTGACAGTCTTGCAATCCCCTTGTCGTGCCTTTTGTAGCTACAGTGTGCATGGAGTTCTGGGCTTTGTGGTTTCCAGAACCCTAACCCTAGGCAGAGTAGTAAAAGCTTCTCATAGGGCTGTAGCTGGTGCCAACAAGAAAGATAAGGAGGGAGCCATGCTGTGGCAATCTTGTGTTCTTCTTGGTGTGCTTTTTGTAGCTGCACAGGCCCTGGAGCTCCAGACTTTGTGGTTTTCTGAATCCTCGCCCTAGGTGTTAAAAAGCATGTAGTGAGAGGACAAGGGTGGATGGCTTTAAAGTGAAAGAAAGTAGATTTGGATTAGATGTTAAGTAGAAATCCTTTGCTGTGAGGGTGGTCATGCATTGGAAGAGGTTTCTCAGAAAGGTTGTGGCTATGCTGTCCCTGCTGGATGTCCAGGCTGGAGGGAGGTCTCAGGAACCTGGTCTAGTTTAAGGTGTTCCTGCCCATGGCAGTGGGATTGGCTCTAGATGACATTGAAGATCCCTTCCAATTCAAATCTTTCTATGATATATATGCACAAATATTTAATTATTAAATATATTAAAATCCATTGGTGCAATGTACACAGTTTTGCCAATTTCTTCACATCTTTTTTTTAACAAGATGCAGACTATAATGAAATTTAATCAAACACTACTACTACTACTATTTTTATGCAGCTACCCATGTTTTTCTCTTCATATTGTGCATATATATCTCTACAGCAGCACTTCTGTTGGGTAAATGCAAGGGGCGATCTCTTACAAAGCTGAACCTGATTTTATTGCACACAAGCAGTGTCCAGCTAGAATTGTGAGCATGATGTGACTGAAGGACTGACACTGCCAGTTTGAAGCACAGACCTTATTATACAGTTTAACACATTGACATTATAGATCAGTGCTTCAAACAATTCGATACAGCTCTTACACTATCATTGCTGTCTTTGCTTTCACTAGTTCCTTCCTCTAAGCAAACAGCTTTTTTCATTGAGCTCTGTAATTTTATATTTGACAGGGATTATCGACTGTTCATTTTGAAGGACTGCATAAAATTACAGAAATGTGCTTAAATTTAGATGGGATAAAGCATTTCCAAAAAGATTGTATTTATTATAGCATGAATATTAGTGTTTAAAAGTTATGTCCTACAGCTCATGTATGTCCATCCATCTTCAAGGTAACAGTTCCTGCTTTTAGAATGTATTTTTTTATAATAGGAACACATTTCATGCAGTATTTCTAAAAGTCTTGTATTGAGGTTGTATCTTATGTTATCTGTCACTTAAAAGGATAAAGTTAAATTTTTATTATATCAATTAAGAATTAGCAATGAACTACATCTGTGATTCTTATGTTTTACATAATGAGTATAAATTTTTAATAAACATTATAAAGAGAAAATATTTTCCTGGAAAAAAGATAGAAAAAAATAAAGACTGTTAAGGCATGAGAACAGTCTTTTACCTGATTTGACTATGTCTGCTGGTGGTGACTCCTACCCAGGTTTAAGACAAGGTAGAAGAGCTTATTTAAAAGTTAAAAGATACATCCTGACTTCTTCTGTTTGATTTCCCTGTTAGACAAGGGAAAGGATGGAATTATAAGCCTGAATAAAGCTGCAAAACAGATTTACACACACAAGTCTGTGGTCAGACCCAGGTTTCTTCTAGGACACTATAGGAGGAAGGAGTTGCTACAGCAATTGCACCCAACCAGAATGACACATATATATTTGTGGCAATTTTTCACTTTGAAGCACCAGTAGAAAAGCTTGTAGAGTGAGTGTGAAATCTAGGTAAAAACTGTGCATTGCCTTTTCCATCTCTAGCTCTCTCTAAACCTTGAGAATAATGGTGGTATCTAGGACTAATGAAAATGTACTATTTCTTTGGTTCAGCCTTACATTTGCTGTGGGTGAGGTCTGAGTAACTATCAAACTAATTTTGTTTCTCTGGCTCTAGTCAATCTGAAATCTGGGTGTTTTAGAATTCCAGATTTAAAGGGACCCCTCAACACAACCTTATGGACTAGTTTAAGATCAAATTGTTTACAGCAGAGTTTGTGATAATTTTCTTTGACTTTCATTAGCCTTAACTTTCACAAGGTATGAAAGGCACTGGATATTTCATCAGACAGAATATGTCAGTATAATAAGTAGTATATTCAACTAGAAAAAAAGCCTTTAAAAACCCAGACACAGTGCACCAAAACGATTAATAAGAGCAAGACCTTCTTTTTCATAATGGTATTATACTAAAGTTCATAGAGGGGAACAAAAGAGTTTGCAGCAAGAAAGCGTGCATTCACTTTACTTCTCTAATGAAATGATTTTCACATTATAAAATGTGAAGAAAAAAAACAAAACCAAGCAACAAAAAAGCAAAAAGCAAGGTGCGTGACTTTCATCATTCTGCTCTCTGCAGAAGTTACATTTTATCGTCAGATTTAATAGAAAACTTGTGTTTCACCCAGCGCTAATATTAAACAGCCTTCTATCCTTAGTTCACCCTTCAAAATCTGACCTCCTTGTACTAGGGTTCACATAAAGGCCTCTTGTCATCTTGTTATAATATGAAGCTTTTATTTCCTGGCATAGAATTAGAAAATTCAAAATACTTCATTTTCTACATTAAATGAGTCACAGCAATATCTGGGATTCTTTTACCATTTTGAATTTGCCTGCACTAGCTGACTTTATTATCTTTTGGAGGTAATTATAACTCGTCTTTCCATTTCTTAAACCTCTAATGGAAAACTTTGAATGGGCTTGCTTACATTTCTATTGTTACTGGTCAGCACTGAAATGCAAAGCTTAGATGCTTAGATTTTATGGGTGCTGAGCTCCAACAGTCTTCACAGCTGTCAGCAGATACTCACATTTATCTGGTTTTGAAAAATATCTGGACAGCAGCCTACCAAATTATTGTGTCTAACTATAGGCACCTATCTTCAAAGTGCAACCAAGGACAATTAAAACTCTTCACTTAGTTATATATAAAGAAAATAAGAGAGGCTGGGAAAATTAAGATAGCAATTGCAATATTATAGACCAAGGATGTGAAAATTAGGAAAATAACTTTTGGACTGAGATACAAACTGCAAGCAAATAAGTGTCACTCTGAAAGTGACTCATGTACAAAGCCTGCATCAAGTGAATAGTGACAGTGAAGGGCTTGCTGACAACTTTCTGTGATTTAATTATTCCATGATGTTCTCCTGTGCATGTTATATAATGTGGTTAGAATAGGAGAGGGAGGAGAAAGTACAATATTTTTTTTAATTGGAAATTTTTGCAAGTAATCATGCTTCTGCCTGCAAATGAACTTATTCTAATCTTATGTGTGTCCTCAATGTAGTATTGTAATACAGACTACCTTTATTATGCATCTACAGTAACTTAATTCTACAAATGGATAAACCCTACTTGAAGCTCTCCTTTTCAGTCGGGTTTGGGACTTGACCAGAGGATATGTGTTGGGATACTGCCACCTCACTCTTTTTTTCTCTTCTGTTTCAGGCACACATGCAGCCACGTGAGCCCTATCTCTTCCCAGAGTAATAGAGAGAACGTGTGCACTGTATCTGTTCAAAATAATCACAGAGGAGCAAGTTCTAACCAGTAAATATCATGCCTAAATTTGTGATCTTATCTGTGTGCTGAATATAGTAACATATAAATATTATTTTTTGAGCACAGTGAAAGCTACTAAGTATTAAAACTCTTGAAGTCTCTTCACTCCATTATTAATGAACTTAAACAATGCCTAACTCTTTATTTGGTAATTGAAGTTTACATTTTTTCTGTTTGAGATGGAGCAAAATATTAATATCTTCCCATATATTAGGAGCTTTACAGAAGCTTTATTAACTGAGCTGAATGAAATTAAAGGAATTATTTCTCAACAGTGATGACTATTAAAGATGATAATGAAAACTAACCAGTTTATGGTTGTTCTCCAGACTGACTGAATCTAATTACTTCTGCTTTTTAGCTTTTAATGAAACAACAATGGTATTTTTTCTGTATCAAAACATGGATGGTAGTTCAGGGACCTTTTATGAAAGAGTGTGGGTTAGGGTCATTGCAACAGCTTATTTTCAGCTGTGAGAGGACTGTTATTCTGAGGAAAGGTGGATCTTCTTATGGGGTTGAGAAAACACATCTTTTGGAAACTGCTGGTGAGCAAAGAGAAATGTGGGAATGAACAAACATGCAGAAAAATTCTAAATGTGTGTTAATGCACTTAGATTCAAGGACCAGTGAAACTAATATCAACTTTTCACTTAAATTCCTGTTTGACACATGAAAGGGAAATAAATCATAGTGATCTTCTTTCGCCTTAGAAACTTATGTGGAAAAATTACGAATACACTTTAACTTTGTCCTTCTTCAATGCTTTCAAGTTCAATGCAACATAAGACAGTAGTTTCAGAGTTAAATATACATATCAAAATTCAGAGGAGAAACCTAAATATGAAGGTCCCCGTAAATCTATGCTAAATTAGTTTATCAGCTGAACTTTTTGCTAAGTATTTTTAAAGGTGTATTTAAAAAGTGAATTATATCCCACTTGATATAAAATCATATGTACTGTCTTACTGTATTTATACCTCTTGCTAATGGATGCTCCAGTACAAAACTCCTAGTGCAAATGGCAATAGCTCTAAAAGCAATCAGCCTGGAAGTAGTTCATGAAAACCTAGAAGTGTGGCAATATTCTCAGCAAGCTGGAGAATGGAAAAGCACAAGCAATAAATGCATTCTTTCTACTTCACTGCATTCTACTTCCTCTCTATTACAGTTCTGGATTCATGACAAAGCTAATGTAGAGAGGGAAAAGTGAAAATAAGCCAGTTGTCTTTGAAAAGACCAATGTTACACAGTGAAGACAACATTTGTCAAAATGTATAGGCACTGCCAATCTAATTATTTTTCTTTTTTAACTTCTTTTCTTGTTCTGAAATATGGGATGAATCAAGCATGTAACTCAGAGAAAGATCTCATTCTTAATATTATTTGTGAGACACATACATCACTTACTGTAGTAAGGCAGTGGAGCATGATTTGTTAGATATTTGGAAGAAAATGATGGATAGTCAGATTGATAGACAAGGTTTCTCTTCTTCCCTTTCCCTTTTTTTTCTTTTTAATTTTATCTAAATGGAAAGCAAGAAAAATAAAGACATACTTAAGGTTTTTGCTTTGGACAGATCTGCTTTGCACTGTTCAAGTTAATATAATCTCAGATAATGACATTAGTGGGTTTAAGATCAACTTCTAGTAACAGCATTTTTTTTTCTTGATCAAAACTTCCTTTGACTGGAAAAGGTGTTTGACAAATAAAGATTGAGGTAAAAGAAAAATAGCAAAAAAACCCCCAAAACCTTTGTCATCTTACAACACCATTGAATTAGAAATTATTTCATGCATCACAACTTCTTTTCTCATTATCTCTGTTTTAGAACAGAAAATAATGCAACTCAACAATATTGGGGGAAATATAAGCTTGCTGTCATGGGGCCAGAATATTAACTGTTGATTTCATAAGCATTTATGATTTTACATAAACACGTTTTAGAAGTTTTCTTGGTCATATAATGAGGTGTTCTTGAAAAATAGCCTTAGTGTGTCACAATCTTTGAGAAGAAGGATTTAAAAGTCTAATTTGAGCAAGGACAGAGGACAGGTCGTAGGTGTGCTCTGAAATTTTGTTCTTTCCAAACTATTCTAGTCTATTTCTAGACTATTCTAAAGCTCTGTATTTAAAAGAAGGTAATGCTCAATTTATTTGTGAGGTGGACCAATTTTCTTAGCACAAGAAGCCAGGAAGCAGTTTACCCTTTGCTGAAAACAAGGTGTTATAAGAAATGATTTCTCAGGCAAGAGATCAAACACTGTGCTGCCCTAAGTATGCTACAGATCATAGCTTGGCAGACCAAGGTTATTTTAGATAAACATCCTAGCCTAAAATGAAATTTATTCCTGTCCTACAAGTGTTTTATTTACTGCTGGAATAGTTGTTACTGGAAAAAAGTGTGGCTGAGGCCAGATCATTAATCTAAAAAGACAGCTCCTTTACAATCAAAGTTATAGCACAGTTTACTTAAGAAAAAAAAAAAAAAAAAAAGCAAAAAACTCTGCTGAATGTTCAAATCGACTCCATTTCTGGGCAGGCTTATTCTATTTATATCACTTTGTCATTGCCAGAAACATTAAGACAAAACTCAGACCAGCTCTATTGCATAGTTCTTTGCTGTTCTCCTTAAGTGCCTTCCTTGATAGGTGAAGGGAAGGCAAAGGACAAAACTGAGGAGCTTTTCTATCATGTAGCCTGTCCCCATGGCATCATTTGTGCTGCAAACACCCCTGGCTGCAGCAACCTGAGCCTGCCCTCACTTATATTGCATGACAAACCTGTGGGCTGTCACCAGGCAAGGAGCAAAACCCAGAGGAAGGAAGGCTACTTTTCCATGTGGAAACTACAGATGTGAAGAGGTTTATCCCACCAAAGCCATATCACTGTGAAGATGGATAATCAACTGGACCCACATGTCCATATTTGACTGATTACCAGGAATATAAGAACTGGAAAGATGATACCAAGCCAATTTGGGGAAAAAGAAAGAAAAGAAGAGGGAAATCCTCCTCTAAGCATCTAGGGTCAATAAGGTGTTTGGCTTAGTGCTTCTCACATATGTTCATATGCTCAGAGTAGAAACAAGAAATATCAGAGTATCAAGATGTGGAAAAATGAGGGTGAAAAATTTGACATATCCCTGTGGCTGTGAGACTTTTTGCTAGAGCATTGGTTTATGACCATTACAATCAGCTCTGGGAGTGTTTTCCCAAACCAGTCAGAAACCTACCCAGAGTTGGTCACTTCCCAGAGCTCTCAGAGATATTTACGGTATTGTCACCAATACAAACCAAGGAGAAAATATGGAGCTCAATGAAGTTGTTTTGGCATCATCTTATCTTGAGACAATTAAAAAATGGGATTCCAAGGCTGAATTAGACACAACTTTTGAGCATTGACTACGTAAGAGGAGACAAGGGAATATACAGTCTCAAGTTTAAGTCTAGCACTATTACCCTCACTCGGGGTTTTTGCATAGGTTTATTGCATAGTCATGTGACAAAGCCACTGACATGAGCCTTGAGGTGAAGGAACTTTTCCAGCTTTTCAGGATCCTGACGAGAATGAGGCTGGCATGAGAACTTCAAAATGTGAAAAATCTGTGGCAAATTCCACAAAAAAAGAGGATTTCATGTGAAAGCAGGAGGAACAGGAGGAGCAATAAGCCAAGGAACTGCATCAGTTCATCCAACTTGCTTAAATGTTTGTGCTAGGAGAATAAGGAACTAAAAAGACTTGTTAACAACATACATTTTAGGAAGTAGCAATTCAGCTGTCAGCATTAGTGCAAAGTTCAAGTGCATTAACCAGTGCATTTTCTAGTTGATCTGTTATGATAGAGACCAAGGATCAAAGATAACATTAAGTAAAATTTTAAGTTATCTGGATGTCATATGTACAGTTTTAGAATTACTCTTGGCTATCCGAGTTAAAGATGCACTTTCACTACCTCAGTGGATGATTTGCATTAAATATAAAACCAGAAAAAAATGTTAACTTCAGCTCATAGGTTATCATACCAGTTCCTACTGCAAGTATTGTTTGCTGACAAATATCTAATTTGCTGCCCTCTAACACTTATAATTACATTTTTCAAATCTGTGTATTTATGAATTTGCTGAAGTGTATTTCCTCATCTACTTCATATGTCCCTTTATATTGTCAGTTCCAGATTTTGGCTATTATACCTTTATAGATGTCACAGAAATAACCAGTTTACCATTACTCCTAGGGAGTGGAACTGGAAAAATAATTCGATTTCAAGATAATATTTAATTAACTAACATGGATACCAGCATATGCAACATTGTTATTGAATCATGTTTTCTTTTTGAGAAACTGCTAACTGAATCTCAGTCTTTCCTAGATGATAGTTCTCTTACTTGGATCTATATTACTTTGTGCTGGCTAAAAATGTATTTTTAAATGCATATTTTCTGTGAAGACATATTATTGGACTCAGTCTCTCCAAGATGGAATATAAGTCTGCTGTTCTTTTGGTCTATGTTCTTTCATTAGTCCAAGTCAGTAGTTAAAATATCTTCCAATATAGATCTCAGGGCACTGGAATATGAAAGCCTTGTAAATTCATTGAGATTTGGCTCCCAAGGAAGAAATGCAAGCATAACTAACATTTGAAGAACTTGGTGGTTAGCCTACCTAAATCACAAAAGTTGAAGGTTCCAAACTTTTCTGAGCATGAGGAGCAGTGGGAGCATGGAGAACCTCTAGTATCTCCGAGGAAGACTGAGCTGCCAAGGTTCTATCACTCCTTTATAACCTTTTAGAAGATTATGCTGTTATAAATCCATAACTTTAACTATTCTGAAAGACAGAGACTTAAATACTGCTGCACAATATTACCTTCTTTGTAAATTTGTTTATTCATCCATGAAGAAAATGTGACCTAAGGATTCATCTCACAGGAAAATGTGGCACTTATGTGCACTGCTTCAAACATACTTATGGGACTGACCTGTAGATTTACTCACTTCTTGCAATTTCTGTCTCTACTAGTTGGAAATCATTTTGGTTAAGCTTTACTGAGTACTGAATAACATCAGTGTACAGAAAAGTTCTGCTAAGCCCTTGTCTATTTGTCTGATCCAAAAAATATAAAAATAAGTAATTAACTCTGCTTGTTTGACTCTCGTTTAATTTTATTCTAGTAAAACCTAAACAACTGTAGTCAACCATATTTTACACATATAGTGAGCATACATAGCAGATTTTACTGTTGTGAAACATTCATCTAATAAGGGAATTAAAGCCATCACTGTTACAGTTTTGCTTTAATAAAATATTTTTTTACAGAAAGACAAAATAAACCCTAGTTTACAAATTGCCAGAGATGCTTTGGGAATCTTTAGAAACAGATTATAAAGATAACAATATCTCCATAAATCTCATTGCAAAGAATCTATTTCAAGTCTGCCAGCTGTTACAAGAATGGTATTTATTTCTCTTACCATAAAGACTTTGGGACTGAAACTCATAGCTTCTTCATCTAAATTTTTTGAAATATTTTTCTATAATTAACACTCCTGCAAAAACATAGCTGGCAGCAGGAAAAAGTTCCCCCAATTAATGACTGTTAAGAAATACTTAGTTAAAGTCTCAGGATTTACTCAAAGGATTAAGAACAAATGTGTATTTTAACAGAATATCAGACAAACTGTAACATCAAAGGATCTGGAGATTAATATGCAATAATTCATTGATGACCAGAGCCTTACTGTCTGTGACACAGATGGAATTAGAGGCATAGGCACATCTGGATAAGTTTAATAATTTCTCAGTTATAACAGCGAATAAAGAAGACAACTAAGTAAGTTCATTTTTGTTGCTAATGAACATCTGGGGTTCCTGACCATTCTAACTGTAAATAATATCTGATCCAAAATATTTCACATTCTGCATGCTAAAATAATATGTCCAGAGATCTAAGAGAATAACTAAGGGGCAATAAGAATAAAACACAGTGACATTAGGAAAGAATTAACTGTTAAACAAGAAATGAGCCTGCCCCTTTCAAGATGAATGTAGTCAAAGGACATTTAAGATAACAGTGACGTTGACAATACTGGTCAAAAATTGTTCACCCAGGAAATTTGTACTGTTTCTTAATAGAAACCTGAGGTTTTGATAATGAATATTTCTGTGGGATTCCCTATTAATACTAAAGTTTATTTCCTTTTTCCTTCTCTCTCTTCAAAGGAAAGCTAAACTGTTCTACTGCAGAAAATGTCAATTAGCTATATTAATATTCTGAACTGTATGAACACTTGGAAGATTAACAAATTTATACTACTGAATGATTGGGATGATTTGCTGCTAGAATATTTTTAAATGTAGAACTATTTAGGACCGGGTCTCTTCATGTTTTCTGCCATTCATCTCCCTACAAACAGTATCTCAACCAAATTCTATGTGAAGAGCTCCAAGATTCCCTCTCACTACTAAGTCTTTATTCCCTTCATTTAGGATTATTGAAGTTTTGGTATCTTCTTTTTCTTCCCTAAGATATCTTCTTGAACACAGATATAAACTTGCTGCTGTTAGTTTTGGACTTGCCATGTTCTATCTTCTTTGACAACAGTTTGAAGAATACTTAAGATTTTCCAGTTTGTGGCATATGCCTGCTTTCTTTGTGGCTAAGACATGCTCCATATAGATTATGCTTCTCTTTGGTAGGAAATCTTCAGTGAAGGAAAATATTATGACCTAAGTATAGTGATTTTATTTAAAAATATGTGTTGAAATAAAGCTTTTGGCTTGGAGTCTTTGGTTTTTTTGGGTTTTTTTTAGTTGTGTCATAGTTTTTGTTGTTGGGGGGAATAGCAGAAAAAAAGACTCATGGATGTTTTTACTTCAGGCGACAAAAAAAAAAAGGAAAAATAAGGAAATAGGCACAAGCTGCGGAAAGAGAAATTCTGGCTAGATACTAGGAAAATTTCACAATGAAACTGCTCCAACATGGGTGCCTAAAGCATCTCTGAAAATTTATATCCTTGTGGAAATAACATAACTCAAATTCTATTTGGATAGAACCCTGAGTAAGCTGATCTAACTCTGAAAATGGTATCACTTTGAGTGGGAAAAGTGGGTTTGGACCAGAGGACTGACAGAAATAAGTTCCAAGCTGGATTTCCTTTTGGTTATAATCCTAATTTTCTCACAGTTTCCAAGGGGAGGGAAGTTGCCAGTGGCCAGCACTGTGGAATCTGCTCCTCTTCCACTAATGCCTGTCCCTTCCCATCCCTCCGGAGAACACGAGTCCAAGTGGCAATCCCAGTGCTGCCAGGGCTGGAAGGACCTGTGGGAGTGGGCTGGACCTGCATGGGGCAGACAGTCCAGCTTTTGGGGGTTTGTCCATATTTTTTTTTCAGTTGTCTCAGGCTTGGGGAAGGGGAATGCCAGCTGTGGTGGCATCCACAACTTTCTCCTCTGTTCAGGAGGCTGTGTGGCACCAAGTGTGATAACATCCATCATTTTGTCTTTGCCTGGATGGCCAGGAGGAGATGGGTCGTGGGGATGAGCACATTTTTGTGTGTAAACCCTCCCTTTTGTATACTGTTTTGTTAATATTGTTGCTGTTACTGTTCTTTGCTTATCCCATGGCTTATTGTTTTCAGGGAATTACCTCAACCAACAGCCTTGGCCTTTGTCCCTCTCTCACCAGAAGGTGTGGGGGGAGAGGAGAGTCTTATTTGTGGTTTACTTTTCAGCTAGTTTTAAGCAAAAATATTTAAGATTCAATTCAATTTATCTTTAAAGCCAAGTTGGATGAAATTCTGACCAGCCTGGTCTAGTGAAGGATATCCATCTCCATGGCAAAGAGTTTGGAACTAGATGATATTTAAAGCCCCTTCCAACATGGACAATTCTATGACTTTATGATCTTTAATGTGTCATTAATCAAATCCACTTACTACAAGTAACTGTCATTACAATAATTTTTTTCATTTTGCTAAAACAATTAAAGTGCTTTCTTATGATTTTTTTCTCTCTTTTTGCTCTCTCCTCCTCTATAAAGCACTATAATAAAGTTTGAACATGAGCTTAACCATAGCAAAGCCCAGACTAGGTAATTTTTATTAAATTAATAACTGAATTTACAAACTATGTCAAAAGACATGGACCCTTTTTCTGAAGGTGTTATAAAGAGAATGGGACAAACACTTGCTATCATATTATTTCACTGTTCAACTTTTTAAAAATTGCTGATATCATATTCTCATTTAGATGGAAAAGTCATGAATAAACCATGAAAAAATTATGACAAAAAAGTATGTCATAAACACATATGAAATAGAAATGAAAATTCTTTTACAAGCGATTCCATTATTAATTTTTGATAGAATTCAAAAAAGTATATTGAAAATTTGAAATATTATTTTAGCTAAAATATCTCATTGAAGTTACTGGCAATGAAATCATTCTTATCCGTACCTAAGGATTAATCAAAATTACTATTTTTTTTAATCTTTTCAGTGTGAAGAAGAATAATAAATTCAATGACCTAGTCAACCTCTCAAACTTAGAGAGTTTCTACAAAAAGTTCCATTATTCTCTTTTATAAATTAATAAATTCTTCTACTTTCCTGTCCACCATATAATTATATAAATGAATGTGAATAAAGTCTCTCTAAGTACTGTTATAATTTCCACAGCCATGTAACCTATGTCTGGACTCAGTAATTTCACTTTTTTTTTGTTTCTTTATGTTACCTGCCCCCTCCCCTTATAAAAAAATTTGATGTATTTAGTTATATTTCTTTTTTCCTAAGCCTGTTTTTAAAAGGATTTATTTATTCCATCCTCTGCTAGAACCATATGTTGATTCAACATGTGTTGTACAATTACTCTACAAAGATGATCCCAAATCCCTCTCCATACCTTCGATAACTGCCTGGTATTTAGAGCTCCCTCTTGTATTGTATTTCAGTAAATTTCACATATTTGCAGCTGGTTTCCCTGTCTATATCCTTTATGTAGATGAGAAACATCAAAAGATTTGGAGTCATAACACCTGTTGGATTTCCTTCTGCATTTATTTGCAGATTGGAACATTTCTGTTTGACATGTAATCTGCTTTCTGTTTCAGAATAGTTTCCTTGACTCATATGCTCCTGAATAATGCCTCCCCCATCTCTATTTTCTGGATCAGAAAGCACTGCCCACAACAAAGATACAGAAACGACATGTATAAAAACTTCTGACAGGATGTATAACAGATTTACAGCATTCAGAGGAATATGCAAAAGAAGTAATAATAATCATACTCACTGTGCCTGTCTCCAATTTTGTTTACATTTGCACTATGCTGAAACCAGGACAATTATCATTACAATTATCATCTATGTTGTGATTATTGTTATTATGACAATCACTAACAGTCCTATCCTTCCCCTATTCCTTCCCCATAGATCACTAAGATTTATGTAGGCCATCAAGTTTGACTTATTCTCTTTTGAAAAGCAAAAAAATTCCATTCCTTGATAGGTATAACGATTTTATGTAAATTTGAGTTGCAAAACAGTGTGCCTCTCTACAGTTTTAGACAGAAGAAGGATCATGAGACCTTAAAGGCCATATTTTCTTCCAAACCAATACTATTTAACTGTTGGCTTGGCCTCTCTCTTAAAGACAATGGATGTCACATGATATAATTGCTCCTATACCATTTAGAATGTGGTCAAGTATTCACTTTTGGCAAAATTCTTGGTTGCCTTTAAATCTTTCACAGTTTGAGAAGCAATGCAAAGTACCTCTTCTGGTTGAGGCACCTTTTAGGTGTGATTTATTTCAAGAAAATTTATAGATGCTAATAAATTTTATATCATACTTTCACCTGGTTATATTAGCTCTGAAGAATACAAGCAAATAAATATAAAAAGACAGAAGCCTCCAGAGTATATTATATAGGATATAACATCAAATAATTCCTACTTAGTACTTTGTTGTCTTAAAACAATCTTGAGTGCATATATGTGCACATATTTCAACAAAATTTAGGCCTAAGTACTCCCAAGACAAGAGAGAATTTCATCCACTCTAATCTGCCTCAGCTTTTTTTATCCTTGTTCACATTATATTAGGAATTAATTTCAGATGCAATGAGCTGTTTACTCTGACAAACTCAGTGCCAAAGAGGCTTAATCTAAAAATACATCTGAGCCAATAGTGCCTATTAATAGGATGCAAGTGTGATATGCAATGTAAAACATTTAGATTCTTCCTAATGCAACACAGACTATAAATGACATTGCTGGTACACTTTGGATGTCCATCAGGAAAAGCAAATATTTTTTAAAAGTCCATGGGCTCTTGACTTCAATAAGGTTGCATGGAACATAAGTCAGAACAGTACAGGCCCCAGGAATTTTATGAGCCACAGATTTCTGTAAATTTCTATTTTTTTTATGTAATTCCAATGTTTGTTGACTACATGAAATAAAAATTAGTTTCAGAAATGCCAATTTCTGTTTTCAAACACAGATCTACAGCCAAAAATAAAGCATTAAACTAGTTTTTCTGTGCTCACTTACCACAATTGATTTCTCCTGTATAAAATAAAGTTGAAAACAGATTTTAGAAATTAAAAATAATATGAAGACTTAAAAGAATTTTTCATAAAATTATCCAATTTAATTAAGCAATTATAAAGACATTTTTTCCATTAAATAACACATTTTGGTAAAATATGAAAATATATTTGTGCTCTTTTATGAATGACACTTATTTATAGCAATTGGATTGGTATTTTTTGTTTATTTCAAATCAGTCTAGGTAAAATACTAGAAAATATGTAGAACTGAAAGAAAATGCTTTCTATTCAAGCAAAAATGGTCTTTACTAACAGGATTTTATACTGAAACAACTATAGTTATGTTGATCTACATCTGCCAGGGATCTTGGTCTATAAACAATTTGAGTCTTGCTTTTACTAATAGAATATATGTTCAGTTTCAAAAGGGATACTCACATTTGATGTGGAACACATGTGGAAATATTTGAGATATAAAAATAGCAATAGACAAATTCACTTTAGAATGTGATATAAATGGTCAGATTCTGGAAATATGCTGGGTTCTTTGCACCTAATAAACAGACAAAAGACACTCCATGCTGCCACATTGGCCATTTCATTCTCTTAAACTGAAAAACAAACAGCTGCTGGTTTTTCTGATGAAGCAGAATGATGAAGAATATCTCTAGTGCTATTGAAAAAGTGTAATAAAGAAATGCCACATATGAAATGATGGCATTGCTAGAGTGCTGTGAAACTCTGTGATTAAATAAACTGATGTTTGAAGAATTATGTGCCAGCCTATGTAGAGTAAATGGAAATTTGGATTAATTATGCTGTTCTCATTTTCAATGTTGCATGTTATTTATAAACTAATGAAAAACTTCAACACAAACTTAAGTTAACATTAATTAGCTTATTTATTCCCCTGTAAAAGGAATATTCCTGGGGCACATTCTTCTGAAACCTTGGCCTGGCCTTTTGCTTTCTGGCTTTCTAGCTTTTACTGAAATATACTCTTTGTTCTTTCATAAGTTCTGTCCTCATTCAGCTTTTGATTTTGCAGGGTGAATAAAATACTTCAACTTTAGTTGAATAGATATCCTTTGTGAGCTGTTTTCCTCCAGAGGGTGTCTTGTTAGCAGTTTGTGTAGAATTCTGTTTTGGATGAGATTGGGAAGATGTCTGTAGAATGACTTCACAGGAGTAGAGACACTGGAGGAAAGGTGGTCAGTTCCCTTCTCTGTTCAATCACAGGAACAGGACATCAAGTCCTGCTTTATATATTCCACACAATTCAGATAGCACTTGAATAATGGAGATTATTTTTTTACAATGTGGCTATGCCTACATTAGAGAGTAAATCAACAGAGTGGTTTTACAGAGTGTAATTAGTGCTGGTGGTGCAGTGTCCACACCACAAGAATTTCAAGAGTTATTTTCCCAAATCCCTCATTTCTTGTCTCAGGACCTCAATATGATGATTGGAGCACACTTTCATCTTTCAGGGATTTCTCTTCTGAATTCATTTGCTCTGTAAGGAATCCAGTTTTCATGCTTTGAGGCCATCCTCTGCTACCAACCACAGCACTATAATTGAGGTAGCCAGGATATTTCCTTCAAAAATAGGAAACTGATACCGACTACAATAAGAATATTAGATACACCTTTCATTTTCTTTTCTACACTAAACTATTGGAGTCTTAGTAGCATCAAAATTGGCATGATGCTGTACAATGTAGAATAAGCCATATGGGACAATTCTGTAACATAAAAGTCTGATGATGAACCATTAAGGTATTGCTGGTGGTTTGAATTAAAATGAATAATGAATACAGTTTGGAGTAGAAGTATGTGAGCAGGATTTTTTTTCTGTTACTAACTAAGATGTGATGATTTTCTTGATTTGCTTGTAAAAAATAGGGAATTCAACTTTGAACCAGTTCTTTGTTTCTCTCTTCATACCATCAACATCTATTGGTCAGCACGGTAGGAACAGAAGAATAGATGATGGAATTTTCTGTTCCAAAGGACATATGCAACTCCTTAAGAAGTATATTTAGGCCTACACTGTATTATTTAGACACAACCCATATGTAGGGTGTGGTATGGATCTGGACAAGATTGCAGTTTCTTGGCACCTAAAGTACTTGGTTTACATTGGCCCTATACAGTTTCCAGATTTCTTGGAAAACCTCCTGGAGTTCATATTGATCTGGATGAAGAAGAACATATGGAGATATTAATCCATGCACTCATGTGAGCTTCATGACTGAAAACATAGCTAAATGTCTGCTTCCTCAGGGAATAGCTGGTATATTTTGGTGCTTACTGGAAATCCAGTTCTTTCATCATAAACCATGTTGCTGGTCCCTTACAAACGGCTGTGCAAGCTCTTCTCTTCAATGTCTGTTCTCTCAGGGGACCATTAGGGAATACCAGTGTCCATTCAGCAGCACAGCAAGGTCATCCTCACCCAGGAGATGCCTCCAATGAAAGACAGAGAAGTGGATAATACTGTAGGGCCATAAAATATTTCAGGTATTGATTTTCAGATAATTTTATTGCTCTTGTATATTCAATTGAGGTAGTTTTTAAAGTGCAGTAAGTGCACTGAGAAAAATATCATTATGTGAACTGTATGTGCTTTATGTTTCACATTGTTTAAGGGTTTTAGCCTCTACTTTCAGCATGATAGTGGAAATATTCATAATACTTGGGTAGCATGTCCTCATCCTTTACTCATTCTGTACTGGCCTACAGCTGGGGAAGAGGGGGTACAGGCACAGAAAACTCCTGCCAAATTATTTAGGAATTCCCAAATTTAACTTCAACATTTTCTGTCACCAGTGAGGCCCTAAACCCAGTAATCAACAAGCCAGATTCTTTTCTCAGTTACACTTCTAATCAGGAGTAACTTCTCTAAGATTGAAACTGATTGCTTGAGTTGAGCTCTGTGATCAAGAGCCAGCATGCCCTGTATATATGCAGTATGTTTCTACCTAAATTTTTGGTCTATATTTTTACTTAGGTCACCTTGTCATATATTATAATTGAATATTGCCCTCTTGTAGTTTATGACAACAAAGACTGTAAATCCAACTGTATTTCCAGTAAATAACATTCTTGCATTTTTGAATGTTGCTGATTTACTGGTTCTCTGATTTTGGTCTTGTGAAAGCCACATGAAAGTGTGGAACTGACACTGCCTTGGAAATAAAAAGGAAGAGCCATCCTGTTCCAATTGAGGGGAGACTGATTTGTGTGAAGATCTGTATCTACCTTCAAAAGATAAACACTAAAAATTGCAGCATCCTCACTGATGAAGGGTCATTGTTAAGAATCTGAGCAATGATTGCTGCTAAATAAATTTAACATAGAACTCAGTGAAACAGGATTTGCTAAGTGCTTACAGTAGGTTTACTTGTGCTCAGAGTTTTCCAGAACAAACAGTGAAGTTTGTTATTACAAGACTACAAATGACCCAAATCATCTTTCCTTACGAGAAATGCGAGCTAGCTGCCATGCCTAAGACACATTTTTCAGCCAACAGTACTTTTTTTTTTTTTTTTTCTGACCAGGAATTGTATATTGACTAATGTGCTAAATTGCTGAAATTTTAATTGATTAGTCTTTTTTTTTTTTTTAATATCACAACCTTCCAGTCCCCTATGACTCCACATCAACAAAATCAGTTCTTGTCAGTTACCATACCCCTGGTGAATCAAAGGAATTTTAGAGAGAAAACTTATCACATGCATCAGCCATCTACCTTTTTTTTTATGCATCATCTTTATTGCATGAGTTTGTAATTAATTTTTAAGTAAATCTACATATCCATATTAATACAGCCTTAAAAAAATCATGGAGTTTGAAGGCAGGGGTTACCTAAAGATCAAGCCTGAAACATCTTAACTAATATTTTTGTATATGATCAATAATTACAGTCTGAGCTATCTATTAGAAAGACCTGGTTTCTTTCCCATAAAATATCAAGTTTCAATTCTATATGGAGAATCTTCAAAGTCACAGAATACATACTGTCAATGGGAAATTGTCTTTCTTGTTCAAAAATACTATCCTTATTTTTAGTTCAGAATAAACTTTTTGATGAAAGGAAATACAAACATAATTTTCTGGAACATAAACAACAACAAAAAAACTAAACCAATACTAAAACCCCTATTTCATTGGATAATAGGGATTTGCATGCTTAATTTCCTTCTGTGACACAATAAAAGCATCTGATACTGTCACATGCCAGAACAGAATTAAATACAAAAGATTCACATTTTCACCTCTGACGAGTGCTTGAGTTCACAGTTACTGTGCAAATTGGACCTATGACCTTTCCTTGAGCACACCCCTCTTGGGTATTGCTTAGCTTAATACAGTCACACAATTCTTTGCTAAATCTGGGTCATGGTACCAAGGACCATTTTCTGAACAGATCTATCTTAACTTCAAACCCTTCAGTCTGCTCCCTTTGGACAGATAACTTCCTTCAAGTTAAATATCACATATTTAGAACAAAACCCTAAATCAAAACTCCTTAAACAGACTGTGCAAATTTTCAGACTGTAAGACCTGCCTTCCAAGCTGGTACCCAACAAACCAGTTGCCTCCAAGCTCTTCCAGTTTGTGCAGCCCTCTGACCTCGTACACCAACCTTTGAAAAAACCATGTTTTCAGCTACATAGAAGAAGCAAGGTCTAATTTGGTGCTTCATCTTCTAGGCATGTGTTTGACAAATCTTGTTACATGTTTTTTCCTGGTGCTTTTGTGCATCGCATTTGTAAAATACATATTTCTCAAAAATCATTATAAATAAATCTGAATTCACACAAGGGAAAAAAGCTAACAAGGCCTCATATCATCACATTGTTGCCTTGGCACCTCATGTGCTGTGTCCATAAAACTGTGCTTAGTGATACCTGGAATATTCCTCTGGAAGAGTTCCCATCTGTTTGACACCAAGGTGCCTGTTGTGACCTGCGTACAAAGCTGATCTATGTGATCACATTTTAGGAAAAGGTTACCTTCCTAGAACTCCTAGACTCATACAGCAATCTGTTGATACTTCAGCTGTCTACAGCTGAGATCTTTAGAAATTATAGTCTTAAAACCACTTCCAACATGCAAAGCTTTTTGTTTTCTAAGGGAAATTTAAGATATTTCTCTTGAACGTGAAGGAGTCCCACTACACCTAATTTTTGTGCAGTTGCCATAGCCTGAAATTCTGATCTTATTCAGTAGCTCACAAAAGCAACTGACTTTGGAAAATGTGAAGAAAATAATTCCCATTTAAATAACAAAAAAGCCTACCAAAACTGTTCTAACTAGGTAAAGAATTAAATAACAGGGTGTCCATACATGTTGTACTGTAACAGTCATAGAAATGTAAAGGAATAGAAAACCTAATTTCCAATATTCACATATAAATTTAACCTATACTTGTGATAAAAGGCAACTCTATAGGCTGGAAGAAGATCAGGATGTTTTCTGACAGATTAATCTAGCCAGAAACAACCAGGTTATAAACCAGGGAACAGACCAGTCTAAGAACAGCTGCAGTAAGATACTTTTTAGAGGCTGAATGCAATGGACATGGCAATCTTCAGTACCTGAAGTTTCTTAATTCTTGGAGGCTAAGAAAGAAACATAGATGATGCACCGAGTTTCGCAGACATAAGAAAACTAATGTAACTTGCCATTTGTACCTGATATTGACATAAATATATGTCAAAATAGAATATATATATTATGATTCATAAATGTATGAATCATAATGGAAGTAATAGCCTGCTTTATTTAAAAATGGACTATGTAACTTGCCATAAATATTCTATAGCCAATTTCAACATTACAAGTTGAGATTTGGCTGGTTTGTGAGCACTTCATATTTAGACTGTCCTATTCAGACTTGCCAAAATACCTGTTTACTTGCTGGAAATGTGTTTTAGTTTCTGTCAAAATAAGACCTCTTATAGAGTAAGAAAGCATTTTCGTTTGTGTCAGAAGTCTCTTGAAGATTTTTAAAACTCCTGGACCTTATTTCCCTTTTGCAAACAGTGGAGTAAAACAGTCAGAGCTCCATGGCAATGGGTGGAGGGTGGAAGCTCCATCTGGAGATGTGGAAATGGGTGTGATTGCAACAGCAATGCAAAACTGCTGGACTTATTAATGTCCAAAAGAAAATGCTGCCAATAACTTCTCAAAATTTATGACTTTCTATTACCATTTCCCCTCTGTCTATTTATTCACTGCTATCCCTCTCTCTGGAAAGGCTTGAGAGAGCACAAAGTGGTCAGATAATTCAAAGGCCAACAGTTCCTGTTCTATGTACTCATAGAATGAAATAAAGACAGACAAATAAAAAAATCCATCCTTGAAATCATCTGAAACTTATTCCATTATGGTTTTATTGTATCTAAGGATTTGTTAATGATATATCTGACATGACAAAAACACCTATCTCTAATTTGAGAGTCACTTTGTGGGATTAGAGAACAGCCTAAGGGGCAATGCCAAGATCCACATCTGAAAACATCCAAAACTTTTGAGCTTTTACTCAAATGCAGATTATAATAGCCAAGCTTAATATCTGGAAATTCGTGGGCTGCCAGAGATCTAAACAGGTATCAAAACTACAAAGAAGACGCATTCATGAGAATTTTGTACTTTCATAAAGGCTCTGTTAACACACAAATATACAATGGCACATACAGCATTTTCTGTCTAAATGCAGTTATTGTACTGTTACACTTCTTTGGCTGTTAATAAAGGTACCTTGTACACCTTCCACAAAATTTATTGTAGATGGTTTCTATACAAAGATGTTTTAGGAATTGTGAAAACATAGCTTACGGTCTTTTTTTTGCTGATTGTTTATCTTCAACTATTTATAAGAGTTGATACATGCTTGAAAATCAAAATGGAACTAGAAAAGTAGCATCTCACTCAACACTTTGGATTCTGACATATTCAAATTCATCAAGCTGAAAATACTTCAGATTCCACTGAGTGTCTTCTTCTTTCAAAGGATTTACAACCATAAATTACAGTCTTATTAATAAAATAAATAAATAAAAGCAGTGATCTAATGGTCCTTGTTTTCTCCCATTTCCATCTTTTTTTTATGCCATAAATTGATGTAGTATTTCTTATTTATTCATTTTAGACTTCAAAATGGAACTGCTCTTATAATGATTAAAATTATCAAATAAGAAATTTGAAAGAAATAAGAAAGTGTACACAAACAAATAATTACAAACAAATAACTACGGATTTACCTTTCTTTGTGCTGCACAGTTTTTGAGGAGTAAGAGTCTTTTAAATGGAAAGCTGACTATATCTCTGAAGTGGCTGTTCATTAGCTGATTGTTAAGGTAACTCTTCAGATTTTATAAGGTAAACCATTTGGCACTGCACTAGGTTCAATGGTGTTCTTAAGTCAGTGGAGAAAGTCCAGTACACGAGAAGTGAGAAAACACAGGTTTAAAATGCTGTCTTGAAAAATTCATAATCATGAATGCTTGATAAAGAGGGGCATCTGGAAAGATATCCCCACAAAAATTATGCAGAAATTGCTTTCATATAGGTTAGAGTGATTTCTTCACCTAATCTTATTTATGCTATTCCCATTGGGAGATGGAGATGGTAGTGTTCAATCTATCTAGCAATATATTCTCCTGTAATAAGATCACTGCAGTTTCTTTTAATGCTCTTGAGCATTCTCTGCTTCCTGACTAGCACATTAAAGGAGCTATAAATAGAATTTAATCCAAGTATGGATTAAATTGTTAATTCAGTTCTTAACTGACAGATTTGGTCTCAACTGCAATGTAAAGCTAATTTGAATATATTTACCTGACAGTTAGTTAGTCAGCTGAATTAGAGCATATTATTTTCAAAAAATGCATAAACTAGTTCAGAGCACTGAATTTCAGGTAGAACCATGTTTCAGCTATGTATGCTACGGCTGAGATTGTAATAGGCCAGAGCAAAATAAGCATTAATATGCATATGAAGAATATTCCACCCATTCTTGACAAATATGTTCATGATATATGACAGCATGTTAATTGTTGGGTGGCAGGGATTTCATTAGTATGACAGCTCCATATAGGTCAGAAGCACAAAAAACTGTACATGATATACAAAAAATCCTGGGTTGCATCCACAGCAGAGGGGGCAGCAGGGTGAGAGAGGTGATTCTGCTCCTCTGCTCAGCTCTGGTGAGACCCCACCTGCACTGCTGCATCCAGCTCTGGGGTCTGCAGGACCAGAAAAACATGGACCTCTTAGACCAGGTCCGAGGAGGGCCACAAAAATGATCGGAGAGGGTTGGGATTGTTCAGCCTGGAGACGAGAAGGCTCTGGGGAGATCTTATTTTTACTTTTCAGTACGTATAGGGGCTTACAAGGAAGGTGAGGACAAACTATATAGCATAGTCTGTTGTTTTAGCACAAGGGGTGATGCTTTTAAACTAAAAGAATATTGATTTAGACTAAATATAAGGGAAAAAAAAATTAAAATGAGGTGGTGAAACACTGGAACAGGTTGCCCAGAGAGGTGATAGGTGTCCCCTGGAAACATTCAGGGTCAGTTTGGATGGAGCTCTGAGTAGCTTGGTCTAGTGAAAAATGGCCCTGTCCAAGGGGGTTGGAACAAGATGATCTTTTAGGTGCCTTCCAACCTGAATCATTCGAGGATTCTACGACAAGACTGAAGGCACTTTTGCATGCATATACATACAAAATCAATGGGCTGCACTGCTTCCTCTGCATATTTGTATACTGCAATGTCTATTTACAATGTTTATTTCAAACCATAATTGCTCAGTGTCCACCTGCAAAGGACCACGACTCAGTGCCAGGTGTCATCTCATGCGGTGTTTATCCTTGCATGCTATTCATCTGAGAAGTTATTTTTTCATCCCCAGCACCTGCATTCACAGATGTCTAGCCAGTAAATAATTTTTACTCATCCTCCACAGGACAACTTGAGAAATATGTTATTGTAAGAAGTTCCAGAATAAGCATAATACTTTTCTGAAAGTGGATTTTGCAGTCATCCCAGAGAATTGAGGTAAAAAAAAAAAAAATCTACCAGTCTGGATTTCATGAGAGGACAAAGAATGTTTCTGAGGCACATACTATAATTCTGCTTTCTGTTTCCCTGCAGATACCTTTACAGATAAATAAAAACACATGTTACAGCTACATGATACACTCTTGGTTCACTAAATAAATCTAGTTTAGGTTTACTTATCTTATAAAATATAGGATTAGCATAGGAAATACAGGGTTTTTCACATAGTGTATAGACACCTAAAATGCAAAGAATGCTTTATACAATGCATTTCTGATTAATTTCGTGGGACAGAAGATTGGTCTTCATGCCAATGGCACTCTGACAATTTTATTTCACCTTATCTTGTTACTTCCATATCCTCTTTAAAACAATTTCCAGCCACTGAGCTAAAAATGGATCAAAAGATATGAGGATAATAAAACAAAACCCTAAATATTTTTCTTCTTTAAATTATTTTTTCCTCCAGGAAAGGAAGAAAAAAGGGAAAAAATGAGAAAAAAAGAGACAAAAATAATAAGTATCCTTATAAAGAAAATTAATAAAATTGGAAGTAGTTAATTTCCTTTTATTCAGAAAATTAGTGGAACTGTGATTGCCTTTTTTCTGTTACCCAAGCAGGACACTTGCAGACAGTGTGGAAAACTAGAACTGAAAGAAAGCATTTCACAGACATTTTGCAGACACTATGAAAATTCAATGAATCCTTCTTGACAATGTTGCATCACATACTTGGACAACTATTGACAGTTTGATTCAGATCCTTGTACTGAATCCAGCAGAGTGCATTCCATTTGCATGCCAAAAATGTATTGGGTGTCAATACCAATAAGGTATAACATGTTCTGCTTTAATGTACACATGTCAATTAACTGCTTTCAAATTTTAAGCCAAGATCTGAAAGTAAGGCTGATTTCTATGCTCAGTGTTTAAGATATTCATGTGTAAAGTAGCATCCTGCCTTTTTCTGAGATAGCCTATCATATAGAGGCTGAAGATTTTTCCTGTGTACTGGAAGAAAAATGAATAAAACTTCCTTTAAACTGAGGAAAGAGTATTCACCTCCAATATTATAGCTAAATGACATACTGCTTTAATACAACAGTACTAGAACTCTTACTAAGGAATAGGTGACGACTTACCCTTTGCTCCTCTTGAACAAAAAAAAGGTAAAAAATAGTCCAAATGTGGATTTTAATTTTTTTTAAATTCATGTATGGTTTAACCATATGGCAGGTGTGTAAACTACTGAAAAATAAAGTGATCCCTGTCCTGCTATAAAGTCAAAACTCGAGCATGCTGCTACTCAGAAAACTGCTCTGTAAAATCTGCATTATGAGGATCTGTATTTATTGCCTCAGGAGCTACAGAGAACCTTTTCTTACATATTTCCTAAATGTCAGTACTAGAAGCCATGAGAGCTGCTTTGATTTCTTTCTGACTTATACAATAACAAAAGTATTAAAGACCCTGTCAAACCAAGTCTACTGGGAGCACCTTTTTCTCTTCAATTTCTGCCTCTACTTTAAAGCAGGAAAGTATAAAACTGAGGGAAGAATATGGTGCTGCAGCTGAAAATTTGCTCAAATCCTGAGACTGTGAAACAAAACATGACTCATTTTTCCATAGACATTCACTCTTCAGTATTTCACTGATGACTAAAAGCTCATTTTTGTTACTAATATGTTCAGTTCTAAATTTTTATTATCAGGTATATTAGGTTTTAAAAGAAACATATTCTGATGTTTTAGTATGAGGATTCATACATCAAAAACTACCTGAAAAAAATCTATGTGTAAGCCTAGTGACTGGGAGAAGTAGAACATAATAAAAAATATTTTTATTAATGTCTTATAGGTCATAAATACATCACATACTTGTGTCATTTGTGCATACTCTGATTTCATATTGAACTTTTTCCCTAAATTTCAAGGGTTCTTTAAGGCTCATCAGATGGTCAAAAGTATAATCTTAATCATCAGTAGTGTTAAACAGAATTTAGAGGCTGCACAATAACAAAGACACAACTCATGATGAGCATGTAGAGAATAATATGAAGGCACCAAGGTGCCTGACATGGTCTGGAACAATGAAACAGATTTTAGGAATGTGGTGTCCTTCCTTTCATATCTCACAACACAAAGAACTCAAGCTCAGAACAAGAACACGAGAAGCAGTGAAGAAAACCAGAGAGGAAAACTGTGCAAGGGGAATATTGAAGTGGATGAGAGTGAAAATTACCAGTAAGGGAGAGGTTTTATATCTGACTAGATCCAGAAGGATTAGGAGATTGAACAAAATAGCTGGATTGGAGAGGAAGTGCAAGATATTGAATCTGAGGTGGAAAAAACTCCCAACATGCACTCATGGGTAAAATTTGCTTTTACAACTATACCTTACATACAGTACATGCCATATATGCAATGACTAGTCAAAAACAGTCAGGCTTGAGGTTTATTCTGACTGAAAAAATCTGGCATAAGTGGTTAATCTGAAATTAGTTGTCACCATTTCTCCTTAGAGGTGATGCCTTGCTACTTTCAGGTCAACTGTACAGTGATTTCCCTTTGCCTGTGTCAATAGACCTTGCTCTGGGAAGAATGTTGATTCACAAAAATGATGCAGCCTAAGAAGTCTCTAAGAATCCTACTTCTTTTTAAATATATTTTAAGTCAATTGAATAGAATATATCATTAACCCACAATACACCAAAACATGCACTGAAGTTGGAAAGCACATTGAGTTATTTGAAGGGAATGTAAACGCACTCATGTTTGAATAAAAGCACCTGCTAAAGCACTCTAAGAAAAATGTGTTTTGCTTTTTATTCTTTCTTCTCTCCATTGTCCAGTTTCCCAAAATTATTACATTTGTTATCTACGTTATCAACAGTTGTTAAAACAGACACATAGGAATGGAATTTTTCATGCGCTCAATTCCCTACAAGAATTAAACAATGAGTAATACTTTACTTTTATCCAGGCTCTTTGTCATTCTGATATCAACATTAAGCCATCTGAATTAATAGATATGCAAGCTAAAATGAATTTGCATGATAAACACATCATCTCTTAGTGTTTTAAATTTGTATTAGGAACCCTTACATGTACGTGACAAACAATTCTTTTGTGTTTTGGAAGTCAAAAGTGTAAATTTCATCTGTTTTATTTAAGGGATCTTGTGCTTTGTCAAGGTCATCAGTGAAGAATAGACACAGAGAATAATGGTATTTATGATCTCTCCCATCTATTTTTATACAAATATGAACTCAGTAATGATAAATTAATTCTGTTCTCATTTATTCAGCTTTATGAAAACTTGTTTTCATTAAATTTAGTAAGACAAATTAATTATATTGACAAAAAGTCCTAGAAACATGGCAAACACTCTTTCCTGAGATCTGATACACCTAAACATCCTCACTGCTCTAATTCCTTAGCAAAAAAAAAAAAAAATTACTTAATTTCTTTGGCATTTTTTATCATCCTTGACATAGTGTCTCCATAAAAGAAAGAAATATATGTGTCCTATATGAGCTTTTAAAGAAGCACACTGGAATTGCACAATTTCTTGAAAGTTATCAGCCACTGTATTACTACCTTTTAGTACTAAAGTATAGTTTTCCCTTATCATATTTCCTATTCACTTTTTTCATCTTACCAGGGTCAAGTCAACCTTCAGCCATACAGAAATTTTAGTTAGTTAACGTGATTTACTTCAGCATATTCCTCTTTCAATTTGTAATCATTTCAAAGCAAATATATTACCTTGAATCATAATGAACTATATGTCCTATTATTTTTTCCTCCAGAAAGAAGTCACTAAGTGCAGGATGAAGTTTCACTGAAACTTGAATAAGTTAACTATAGTTGAATTTTGCATTGTTATCCACTATTTTATATAAATTTTATATAAACTTTATAAAGGAAACTTTCTTTGTCTTTTTGTGCAGTTCTGGAGTTTATATAAAATCTTTAATTGCTGGACTTAGTGAACTTTTGTAGCATAATCTTATGCATTGATGTGTATGCTTCTAGGCTTTCCAAATTGCAAAGTAAAAACCATTAATTTGAGCTAGAGCTACTAATGAGCATAATTTAGATTAAACACACCTTATTTCAGACCTCAGGTGAGGGAGGAATATGCACAGTCAGCTCCTGTTGCACAGCTGATGAGTGGTAACTCATTAAGATGAAATTACTCTTGAATGTGTGGCAAGACCTGAGGGAATTCTTTCAAGTGGTACCTGGCAGTAACCCTTTGCATACCTCTTTAATTTCATAAATAGTTGGAAAGAAACTAAAAGAGTTACTCCAAAATGTTGAGCATAAGGAAAATTGTAGAAAAGATTCAGGAGTGGAAATGGGATAGGACTACTTTTTCCAAAGAGAATATATTTAGAGATTCATGGAGTAGAGCTGATTTTTCCCCCTTCCAGGCAGCTCTCAATTGAAAACATGCACTTGTTACAATATGTAACATCATGCCACAGAGCTCAATGATCCACTACCTATTTAAAACAACAGAACAGACCATTAATGTTTTATGTAGTAATCTATGAAGAAATTGCCATATAAAGGTAAAGCCTTATAACTTCAGAATAAAGTCTCTTGCAGTCCACTTTAAATATTCTGTGGAATCTGTGCCATGACTGGTACATTTACCTGTCCCAGACCCAGAACTCAGATTCACACTTGTAGAATTGACAGATTTTGCTGGTGTTCTAAAGGTTTTCCTTTGTGGTAAAATGTGAGGGGGGTTGGGGGATTGATTATTTGAGAACTTTGTGTTGTACCCCTACAAACTTGATTGTTCTAATATGCTTTTTCTTAGCAGGATAACTCCCAGTTCTTAAAAGGACAAGAGTATCACATTGAGTTGTTTCCCTATATGTTTAGTTTAGTTTAGTTTTGTTTTGTTTTGTTTTCCATAAAAGTATGCAGTTGTGCAACGAAAAAGAGGTAAAAATTGAAGAGAATTCAATTTGGATTTGATGTGGGCAAACAATCAGAACTCTTTCTTCTTGAACAAGGGATTTATTTATTCCTTTGAGCTTTTTCTTTCACCCTTGACCTCATTCTTATCTTAGTCCTCCTGTAACATTCCCCCAAGTTTTAGGGCTCAATTTATCTTCAATTTAGACACTTGTGTGCGGCATATTTCAGTCATTAATGTTTGGGGTTATTTTTTTCTTTCCTTTTTTAAGAAGGGTACGGGCAGCAAGTGTCTTCTAAACTTCATTCAGGCAGATCCCATTCAGCTCTGACATTCTTTGTGCCTTTCCAGGCATTCTTCATGCCAGACAGAAACTGTAGAGCCAGATAAAGTCAGCAGGTCCTGCTGGGAATGTGAGATGAGTAAGGAGATACTGGTATGTCTGCCAGATTTATGGCTGGGGATCACTTCAGGGAAATTATTGTATCTCAGCCAGGGTAGTGCATCTAGGCTTCTAACACACTGTGGCTGCATAAATGTTCCCCATGAAGCCAACTCCCAGCGTTTTCCAGTGGGCAAATCCTGTCACCTCATCGTGTGGATTGTCAGTCACCATGATTGTTAAAACAGAGTTTGATCTCAAGACTGAAATACATCAGTTCTCAGCTTACAACATGTAGAACAAAAATTTATTAAAATCAAAATTGCATTACTGGATCAAGGAAGTTTTGACAAGCTCTTATTTTTAAAAATAAACAAAATTAATAAAGATGTAGGTTTTTTCCCAATTATTTCAAAATTAGTGATGTTTATTTTGCATTTTAGTGCATAGCTATTTCCTGTAAATTCATAATAAAAACAAAATAGTTTCAATTATAAAAAATAGTCTAACTGAATGTAAAATACATTGATTTTCAGTGTAGGTGTTTCAGAGATAGATTGATATATATTTTTTGTGTAGAGATCTTTTTTCCCACAGAAATTAAAAAATTTAATATTTTTGTGACTACTCTGTAAAATCATAATAGCAATGGAGTCAGAGACACATCAAATATATGATTTTCTGACTGTGGGAGTTTAGAGTCTAAGCTATGGCCTTGTAATGAACCCATTTACTCCTGAGCTTATTACTATAGTCTACTTTTTTTTTGTCAGTGGAGCACAATGAGCAGTTTCTGGAAATAATCTGCTGAATAATAAGAGGGCTTCACTGAAACACCCTAAAATTATTTATTTTAGAGTGAGATTGTAGGGAAACTACGATTAAAAAAATTGCATTTTTTTAAGTGCAAATGTCTATACTTTATGCATAAATTTATGTAGTCTATAGGGAAATGATTTTACACTGTGTTTCTAATGTATCAGTCTTGGTGTGAAGTCTATTAAAGATATTAAGTCTCAAAAGTGAATTAAATCTGAATTTTAAAGGCAAAATAATACAGCAATTTTATTTCAAATGCATTTGCTTTTGAAAATTTGAATGAAACATTGCATGGTCTAAATGTATGCATGTCTGAGAGAGGAAATATAAATAAAGATGAAAATGTGAAAGCATGAAGTAAATATTCAGCCTATATATATGCATACGTGAAGGAATTATGCCTATATAAATATGAACTAATCTATATATATAGTGTACATCTCCCCTGCATAACCATTGACCTTTGGCACATCTGTTTATATTGGCCATTTGGCTTAGCCTATATGAACTATGCAGCAACTGTTTTTAAATACAACTAAATTTAATAGGATACTTATTGTAGAATAATTACATTCCAAATGTTTATTGAAAACATGTATGATTTACAGAGCTCTGATGATTCTTTTGGAAAACTGTATCTGTTAAGTTTCAATGAATATTTGTTTAAAATCAGACACTATATTTTCATATACATTACTGCCAAGCTCCATATTAAACATATTCAGGCTGTGACTGATTTATCTCTTTTATTTTTTACAGATGGAGGGTACTGCTTATTTTCCTGTGGCCAAGATGTGTTAAAATGAAATAGACAATCCAAGCAGGACAGTAATTCCTGTATTATATGTTGGTAATTTACAGTAATTAAATTATTCTTTTTCCACAAGTATAATAGAAATTCTAATTAATATATCTCTCATTAATTCTACCACAGGTTGTATAAATACACTGAAAATAGACTATGACACACCTGTCCTGGTTTCTGTCCAATGCTGCACTGCAATATGCTACACTCTGGGTAGACATAAAAAAATCAGTTAAAATTTACAAACATCCAAAACTGGATAGAAAGTTACATTTCATATGATAAGTATTGAAATTCGACTGATTACATGAAGAGATCAAATGCAGATGTGTTGCTCTTTACCACTCTAATAACTTCCTTAATAGAACAGACAATGATTCCTTGAAATTAAACTTCTGTTGTCACTTTATCAACAGAAAATACCTGATTAATTCCATTTTCTTTGGCTTCCTGTAAAATTTCTTACAACTTCTGTTCTCACATAATGGGAAACACTTTCCTAACCTTGATGGCCTTTTCCAATCTTTTGCTACATTTTATGTCTCTAAGTGTGTGAAGAGATAGAAAAATGACACATTAAAAAAAACCCCAAAAGCACATGTAAAATTGCACATTGTTGAATAGGATATTTGTTTTATTGTATTTGAATGACTATATTAAGTAGATTCCTGAGAGAGAGAAAATGTTGTTCTTGACTGCTTGTATTACCTGATTAGTGAAATACTCTTCAATACAATTTTTAAATAGTAATACATGGAATCGACATTAATTCAGTAATTGTGTTGGCAAAGAAATTGTTATTGTTACAGTGTTCTTTGGTATTTTTTAACTTTGCCATTGAAATTTCTTCATCAAGTAATTCTTTGACTGTACTTTTTTCTCCATAAAATCTGATATTCTTTCAAAATAAAGACAAACATAATGTAAATGATACACTGATTTTACCTTATAATTGCTTATAATCAATCATTTATTAATAAAGTATTTCAGATGTAATTCAAAAAAAAGTGTCAGGGAAAGAAATAGTAAAAAATCTGGTAAGATTATCAAATAAGGTTTAAAGCTCTAGTCAACTAGGAAGGCAGCAAGGTAAGTAAAGCAGGCAAAGTCATTCAAAGATTTAGGATGGAAAAGGTTTGCAATTTGTCTAAAGCAAACATGCACAAAACATCTGGAGTTATCACCACAAGGAGGGTGAACAGAGTGGAGAGGAGGGCTCCAGGCATAACTCCATGAATCATCTCAAGGAGGATATTAGGAGTGAAGAAGGAATGTTACACATGAGAGATCAGGAAGCACATCGAAACGATTCATTACAGAGGAATAAAAACCAGTGACAAATGTTTCTTTAATGGTAAATGAGAGCCAGGAAACAAACAGAACAGTTCAAAGTCAGGATTGGCAAATTTTGAGATAGTTTCAATACAACCTACTAATAACCTTTTGGTCTCTGCATCCAGTGAGAATGCTACTATATGATGTGGCAGTTAAAGCAAGCTGGTTGATAGAAATG
The DNA here is from genome assembly GCA_037013685.1 of Acridotheres tristis. Taxonomy (NCBI): domain Eukaryota; kingdom Metazoa; phylum Chordata; class Aves; order Passeriformes; family Sturnidae; genus Acridotheres; species Acridotheres tristis. Next base: position 10,063,703 of record CM072885.1, read on the forward strand.
AAGATGGAAAGTTTATATTAAATAAGTAAAAAAACCCTAAAAAACAACTTAAAAGACTGTGGCTAATGGCCTCAACAAAGAAGGTGAGCACCCACACAGCCACTTAATCTCTTCACCCCCTGTAGTGGATTGACCCTGGATGGATGCCAGGCACCCACCAAAACCTCTCTAAAACTCCACAAGAGGACAGGGGAGAGAAAATATAACGAAGAGTTCATGGGTTGAGATAAGGACCAGGAGAGATCACTCTCCAAATGCCATCATGGGCAAAACAGACTCAAGTTGGGGATATTAATTGAATTTATTACTAACAAAACCACAACAGGATAATGAGAAGTAAAATAAATCTTAAAAACACTCTCCTCTCCTGCTTTCCAAGCTCTATCTCTTCCCCACCAGCAGCACTGGGAGACAGGGAATGAGTGTTCCAGTCAGTTCATCATGAGCTGTTTCTGCTGCTGGTCAGGAAGAGGAGACCCTCCCTTGTTCCAGTGTGGGTCCCTCCCATTGGAGACAGTAAATCCCAATACCAAAATTGTGCCTTTTATACACTGTATATATGGGGGGGTGTGTGTATAGATATACATCAATGAGAGAAAAAAAAAGCACTATTGTTTTCTATTGCTTTCATTTTTTTGTTTCCAATGAATTGAATTTGACACACACTAGAAATAAAAATTCCAACAGCTATTGCCCAATATCTTCAGCAAAGTCTTGTTTGCAAGAGAAATTCAGCTGTTACTTTGTTTCAGATCCTTTTATAGTTTTGGCCTACAGAAGCTTTCTTACACCTAAAATGGCCAGGGGTGAATAGGTCAATCCTTCAAACTCAGTGGGCACATTCAACATCTAAAGAGAAAAGCTCTATTAAAAATTCTTGAAGAAATTGGAGTATTCGTGGAGGTGAGTTGTTAGACAAGAGGGAATTCTGTTCCATGTTCTCAAGTTCTGCAAACATTAGAGGACAATCTACGGGCTCCTCTTTTACGAGGAGGTTGCTGAGGTAACCTGCTCAAGATAGATTTGATGTTTACTTTTGGTAGACGTCAAGCCATGAGGCCTGTAAAAAGAATTATGATGTTTCAGCCATTTTAGTATCAACACAGTTGGTGTATCTATTACCTTGGCTTCTTTGATGGAAGCTTGAGGGCTTCTGTTACCAACTTCCTCATATTTCAAACACCGGGTGAGCACACATCAACTGTGGATTTTCCCCATCTGTGTATTTTCATTTGCAAGAGAAAGAGAACTCTGTTTTCTGGTTCACCTACTGAAGAAACAAGATATAACTAATGGAAAATGCTGCTAAATGGAAACATGGAGGAATTTGGGTTTTTGGGGGAAATGTAGCTTTAACTATAATCTCTCTCAGAAACTCTGAGTAGAACTATGAAATTATCAGGTGTCCCTTTTTTGTGTCATATCATAACATTTCTAACATGATCTGACAAATGCTTTGAAGTGTGTAGGTCTCTGCAGAGAATTTGGTCTCAAGAAAGGGTTTGCTAAAGGATCCAAAACTAGACAAATAAAATTATTGCATTTTTAATTCAAGATAACTTCTGCTAGAAGAAATACTTGTCTCCAAATATGAATTTAGAAAGATAGTTGTATAACTCAATTATTGTACTTAACTATTTATTTCATGAGGGAAGAGTCAAGAAGAAAGCACTTGCTCGAAAGAAAATCTCTTGAGTCATTCAGATGTTTCTCCTGCTGAAATAGTTTACCTACATTTAAAGAGAGAATTGGCATGATAATATGAAAAGTGTGAACTGTAAATGGAAAATTACAATCTTTTAGAAAGTCAATGGCCCAGATGTCATCAGATATCAAGTCAAGTAAGCAGGGACAATCTGAGGTCCTGAATAGGACCTATCAATAGGACTAGCATACAGTAAAGTAGAAGTGTAGTTTGGAAGTTCACATAATAATCCATGGTTTAAAGAACAAGCTGATTTTTGGTCTGTTAAAAGATATTCTTTTTCCTAGCTGCTAATAAGAAAAAATAAATTAGAAATTTATATTGATATTTAAATCTTTAAGTTTATTATACATGATTCTTATAGATGCAATTCTCTTTCTAAATCCAACTTCCTTATTATCGGTATTGTAGGAAGCTTACTAAATGGAAGAGATAATTTTTTTTTTCATTTTGTTTGAATTTCAAGTAAACACCACACAAAATTAATTTACTCAATAGAAACAAAACTGTAAATCACTGGATGCAGTGCAGGAGGTCATCAACACAGGGAAGTCGTTTTGTTCTTGCCATCAATCATCTGGTCAACCTCCATATGACCAAAACACAACTTTTTATTCACCTGCTTTCTCATTTCCTACTATATAATGTCTTTAATTACAGCTTTTCATTTCATTGCAAAAAAAAGTATGTAAACTCTTTTTACAGATTGGATATATGATATTGTAATAGCCTGTTCAGTGTCCTTGAAAAACAAAATCCTCTCTGCCTAATATTGTTATGTTGCTTTTGTTTGAATCTTTCTGCTCTTTCCCTTTCCCCTTATGCACCCAACATATCCAGCAATGAGCAATCAATCTTAAGTACTTAACTGGATAACCTGAGGCCTTTTCATTCTCTAATCATTGTCTCTGGTCCAGTAAAAAATGGTAAAACCATCATTTACTGCATCAAAAAATGAGGCTAAAATTTTCAAAATAGAAAATTAACTTGTGATACCATGTTCTATAGTCTTCTTGTTCACTTCATGAATGAAAATAAAAACTGAGTTTTAAATGAAGAGTAATCACAGTCATTGATCTTTCTATTTAGAGATACTTTATGTTGAATCCATGAAATTTTGTACTTTGAAATGTCTTTAGTGGATTAAACACAAACCAGAAGAAATTAATATTGCAACACAGTGAGAGTACAATTATTTGCATGTTTTTCAGCAGCTAGCTCTTCTGACTTCATAAAATAATAACTAAAAAAAAATAGTGAAGGCAAAGAAATGTAGCCAGGGACTGGTATTATTGTGGAGTGAATTCTTTCACTTTTTGTCATACAAAGTGATATTTTTCTTAAGTAACTAAATTGAAAATAAACACTTTTTTTTCCTAAACATCTCCACATAAGGAAGAACAGATGACTCTTCACTGCTCACATCAATCACTGGTCCAATCCTTGAGACATGGGTGGGATCACACAATGGAGGGAGAGTTTCTCTCTGAGACTAACCTGTATAACCCAGCTCCACTTTGACCAAGCAAATGCAGTGTCTGTGTATTACTGAGGCCTAAGGTGCCCTAGGATCAGTGCTCAGGAAGTGTATGCAGGAAGCATGCAAACAGCTAATCCCAAATCATTCCCAGTGAATTGCTCTACAGGAGCTCAGTGACTCAAGTCCTTCACTCTTTCTGTTCAAATGTTTGTGGCTGACCTTGGATAACTTCTCTCCTTTTATTTATGATATTGTTGCTGTTTACTTGCTGGTGTTCCCACAGGTCTCTCTCCTGCCATTTTTCCTTGGCATAAAGCAGTACTTTGAGTGTGGAACAAAAAGACATTGTCACTTTCATTTTGGGGCTTTGTTGGATTGAATGGAGCCTCACAGATCCGGCACAGGAATGGACCTTCTTTCTGGCCTGCTTCTGTGAGCATCAGGAGAATAAATTGCAAATGGGGAAAATCAGGAAAGAATACTATACTATATACAATGGTACAATGATACTATAACAATGGTAGGAGTATGTTAATGAAAATAAAATAAAACTTATTGGTCCTAATTTAGTCAGCACAGACACATGAAAAATGTATATTTTATTTTTATTTAAATCTTCAAAGTAATGCTTAAATAATATTTGAATAATCTTTCTTCCCAGTGGGGTTTCTCTGAATAGATAAGAACTTTCTCCTGTATGAGACAAAGTGAGACAAAGCACTGTAAACTGAATAACATCTCTCAGTATCCTGAATCTAAGACTACCTAAACAAACTACATTCCTGTTATATATATTAATGATGGAGATTAGAAGTTGCTTTACTCTCAGTCTCTTGTAACAGATGCAATCATTTAAAGTGTGTCTTGTTAAAAGAAATATTTCTTAGTTGTTCTTTTATTCATAGAAGTTTCTCAGCCATTACAAATAATAAATAAAAAAGGCAAATAGGCTGAAAATTGATCTACACTTACAGGTTATGAGTGCAGCTTTTATGAATTTTATTTTTCAAACACTTTGAAGATTGCCATTAGGGCAAACACAGATGTCAGGGCAGAGAAAGCTACATTTTGCAATTATACTTCTATGCTTGAAAATAATAAAGCTGTTTTGTCAAGAATTGATAAAAAAAAATCAGTTGTGTAATCTTTCAAAGAAAATCTCAAACAAAAATTGCTGAAACAAAATTTGATGTGTTTCAATCCAGCCTCTATGTCTTGTCTTGAATTCATGATCAGCAGGCTGATTTAATTCAGGTATGGACAAGTAAACTGAGTCCCAAGTGGCATTCCTGATTTATAGAGATAAAGGGATTTTGTGGAACTACAAAATACTTTCCAGACATACTGCTGGTGGTACTTATATTGTCTCCTTAACAGTTCAGATTTGGAGTGCCAATCTCATGGTCAGGGCTTTTGTGCTCATTGTTAATAAGTCAAATGCAGTTCTTTCCTTTTTTACTTTCTCCAGTTGTTTCATTCCACATTAATTTTTATGATATTTGGATTGGTTCAGATGATTTTTTCACCTAACCCACTCATTTGCTTGCAGAAATATTCAGGATAATTAGAAAAAAAAACAGAATTGGAATATGGAATTGGTTGTACAACCTGTGTAGTGCCATTAAAACAGATAGTAATATATCCTGCATGTTCATGATTTGTTTACATTTGCAAGGGAAAAGGTTAAATATTTTTCCCCTATGAAGAGATAAGTAGTCTGCAAGCATTTAATAACCCTTCTGGCTAACTGGCTCAGATAACTCAAGTCCATTAAAGCTGTTGCCAACAGTTCCATGCACAGTCAAGTTTTGTTGATCAGAGCAGATGAATCATTAATAAACTAAGGAATCCAGCAAAAAAGCGAAAGTGCAACCAGCTGGTAACTGATTCCTGGCTGATCTACAGTGTCTGCTGGGTCTGTGGGTTTGTTCTGCTGGTATAATTCACTCGCAGTGTAAGACATTGCAAGAGTGAGGAGTATCACCAGTACCTTGGTAACTCTGAACCGCATAGTGTGATTAAAGTCTGCATTATGTACAGCAAGTTATACTGGATACTCATACTACTTTATATAAATCAAATTATGTGGTTAACCTTTCAAAAGTCCAGCTTTATATAACAGCACAGGTAATATATCCTGCTTACTACCTTAATACATAAAAGTACAATGTCTGCAATCTGTAACATATGCCCTCAAAGATCTGAAGTTTCCTGATTTTAGGGTGTATCACATTAAATTTCCTCCATGTAAACTCCAGCTGCTGCTAAAGCAACTCTTTATAGCATGTCCTGGAGGCTTGGGCAGAGTCTATGTCTGCTTGGAGCTGAAATAAACAAGGTTTCCTTTCTCTGAACAGAACGATCTTTTCTAAGTGTTTTTCTGCCAGATTCTGAGTCTTGATCCCAGTCCAGTGTGATGGAGATCAAGGGAGGAAGCTTCCCTCTCAGCCAGTACAGGTTCCTGCTGTTTTGTCAACTCACCAATAAAGGTAGAGTTGGTACAAAATCAAAGTCTATAAGAATCATGTCTGTGACAAATACTGATTTTCCTGCTACTTGCTGTGTACTCTGGTCTGTGGCACCAGAATGGATCTTTGTCCTCAAGAGATGGAACAGAACTACTTTAATAGATGCTTGTCCCTTCTCTTTTAACTTTTCTGGTTAGATTAATATCTTGTTCCAAACCTTATTCAGCATGAGGATATTACATATCATTTTAGCCAAAAATACTGAAACATTAATGCTGTATTCACTTTTGATCCTCATCATTTCATAAGAGTTACCTGTTTTTTAGATTAAACTTGCCTCTGTCCTTCTCTCTTGTATGGTAAAGTTGCCTGTTAGCAAATTCACCAAGAAATAAGTAAGCAACAGTCTTGAGTTAAGGTCCCTGCCTGAGCTGTGGAAGGAACTGAAGAAGGAAAGCCTATTTACAGCATGCTTTTGTCACTAACACACAGGCCCAAGTTCCATTATTCTTACTAAAAGTTTATTATATGATAAAATAGATTGGAAAGTGACAAATGTCCTGGCTTTACTGTGGTAGAACTGTGCTTCCCCAGATAATACCATTTCATCTTCATAGTCATTATCACCTAAGCTATTCCATTCTGTTCCAGTTTCTGGAACTAGATTTTATTTCCATTCAAGGTGAAGTCTTAAAAAAAAGTAATCTAATGTCCACAGTCATGATCCAAGAACAATAGCCACTACTCGAAAACTAATTTTAGGCTCAGTAAAAGACATTTGCTTGAATCTGAATATTTCATTTGAAAAAATAATCCTGAATCTGGAATTAACAAGAATCCTGGATAATAAAGAAGTCAATAGCTATTTAAGGAATACATTTTTCACATTTACCCGACTCTTGAGTCCAAATAATGTCAGTGATATAAAAACCACTAACAATCACCATTTTATGATCCCAGTCTGCCCCACTTTCCTTTCATTGTGTACATGTTCTGATAGTTTAAAGTCAAAGTAAACTCTTATTACTTATGAAAATTAGCTAAGGAAAACCAAGGTTAAATATCAAGAGGCATTTTAACAGTTAGGTGCTCATGCTCTTCCTGCCTTATGGGGTACTTTTTAGCACAACAGGCCTATAAAGAATCCAGTACGTAAAGGAAAGGGAATAATCATCCCCGGGAATATTCCTTGTGCTAGGGATATGCAATTGGGCAACTGCTGTCAACTCAATGCACTATCATTTATGGTTGAAAAATATCAAGCCTCTGGATGTTCTTTGAAGATTGTAGTTTCTGTTCCCTGTTCCACATACACATTTCTGTCTCAGTGCCACACAGCAGATACTGCTGGATGATACCAAGTCTGAAATCTAGCCCATTCTTGAAAAGTTAAGGAAAATACATGTGTTATACTTTGCACTTAATAAAAAAATCCAGCTCTCAGAACTTGGTAGTGCAATGTCCAGCTTCAGTTCAGAGCTCTTGGTGAAGACAGTAGGACCCTAAGGGGGAAACTAAGATCCATAAAATGAAATCTGAAATAGTTTCATTTCTGATCTAGGAAAGTCCAAGGGCAAGGAGCTGGAAAACCCACATTGTTTGAGTGTGACATGGTTAATTGAGGGCTTCAGGAATCTGTGTTTATCCATTCAGGATTATCATCTGGCAGTCCTCTCCAAATTAAGAAAGACTCTCTTTTGAAGCATGACTTACAAGAAATGTGCTATTTTCCAAATGCTATGTGCTACGTATGTCACTGACACCATCTAGAAATGAGAGATTAATACCATCCACAAGCTAAAGGGGTTCATACACAGAGCACTGGCTCACCTTCAATTAAACCACACTGAGCAGAGCACCTACAACAACTCTAGTTCCACAACAAAAAAATTTTTAAAAGTGTGTTGAATGACAAAAAAGTAACCTAAGATGTCCTTTATGTTCTGCTGGACTCATCAACCTGGGACTCTTTTCTAAAAGACATTGTTTAGTTTATCAGAAAATCCACCAACTGTCTATGTTTATTTCAAGGATTTTTTTTCAACCAGAGCATGTGCACAGTCAGAGGTATATTTCTATATGAAATCTTTTCAGTAATTTTCATGAAGTTCAGATCTTTCTCCCGGAAAGACTCAAACTACCAAAAGTATATTGATTCAATCAGAACAATTTTATGTTATATTTACAGTGTATTTAACAAAACTTTGTATTTTGTGGTGCTTCTTTTTCTAAAGCAATTTCATTACAAGAGGAGATCCTTATTTGAGAACAGATCAGAATTTCTTTTGTAAGAATTTCCATTACTTGCTGTTATTTTGGCAATCAGGGCATTTCAAAGAGTATCTCAACAGCCAAAAACTACAGCTGAGTATTTGTTAGAACAAATTCTTCTCGTGCAAGAGGACAGCAAGCCCATATGATATTGATCAAATTCCTGTTTCTTTCAAAACTCAGATAAACAAGCAAACAAACAGAAGAGTCTTTGATTGTTCACAGAATATTTTAAAATTATCGAGATTTAAAATGAATGGTTTTAATGGTCTGATAATGAGCCTAGAAATTGTAAATAATGAATGACAACATATGGCAGGTATAAGTGGACTGTAATGGAGAGATGATTAACTTCTGTACAAGCAAAGAGCACAATTATTGGGAGAAACCCTTCCATGGGGTCGGTTTTATGTTCTTGACACCTGGCCTCAGACAGGGATAAAAACACAAGTAGTGTGCATGACCAGCCCCATCAGGAAACAATCTCCTGTTGAAGGAATTGTTTCTGTCCCCACCCTCGGGTCATCAGAGCACATCAGAGCGTTGAGTTGTGTTGAATCATTTTGATACAACATCACCACATTATTGTAAAAGGCTCTAGCAAGTTCTAAGAACTCCAGCATTCTGTTATTATTAGAGTGGCATGCCACTAAAGTTGTCTTACTAATATAGGCTTGGAAGATATTTCAGTGTTTAGAGAGTCTGACATATAACAAGAGAAAGAGAAAGAAATGCCATGTGGCCAAAGATGCCAAGAGAAGAAAGAAAGAGGTAAAGAGAGAGCAGAAAGTAAGGTACAAAGTTAAGTTTATAGTATGGCTGCCTGCCTACTGCACGCTGTTATTTTTATTCTTAAGTACTTTGACAGTGCATAAACATTTATATGTACTTTGACTTACTTCAGCAAGGAAAACAGTGAACTAAAGTGTCACAAATGATGGCCTGGCATTGTGCTTCCTGCCACAACACACAAAACTGTAGGGAGCGAATTTGTAAGGTCATTGAAACACCAGAAACAACTCTGAGCCATGAAAAAAGAAAACCTCATGTTCTTGCACTGATAATAACAATCCAAAATATTTTGTTAACCTCCTTTTCTTATTTATAAGGAACACCTGTGATTTGCCAGTGCAATAATAGGTCCTAAAGAAGCCAAATGTCTTCTATAACTATTCAGTCTAGTGTCACTTCTTGGATGTGACTTTGAGAAACGGTTAACCAATTGAGAAGCAATCAAAAAATAATTCCAGCAAATTTTCCCTCAGAGCCAATATGGATTCAAATGTAAATTATCCTGACCACAGATATCATGATTTACCAGCATAATCACAGTGCTCATTTTTTCAACCTATGCTAGAGATGGAAAGTTATTTCATTCCAAGGGAGCTCAGTGGAATTTAACTTCAGGTCAGAAAATCAGATGAAAAAACTACAATGAAACAGAGCACTCTGTCCCTACTTTTAAACATTCCCTTTATTTCTACAAATATGAAATGAATGGAAATGGCTTACTTGGAGGCCCGTGCATGACTGTTCCATGCCTTTTTTCTAGGACTTCTCTATGTCACTGATTTCATACTCTCACCAACAGTCTACTGTGGCTTTATGCAGGAATCAAAGGACTAGAAGAGAAAATTTTGAGACTCAGATAATTGTCTCAGAATTTGAATATTGGAAAGATGTCATATGGTTATACTATTTTTCCTTTCATAGAAGTTCAAGGGAAAAAAAAAAGAGACGGGTTTGGACTGTACATTTAAGGAATAAAAATAGACACAGTAATTTATTTCCCTAGTAAGATGTAATTTTAGCAAGGGCAGTTATCTTTGCAAATTTTCCTTTCTTTTGGGGCTAGTGTCTGCTTTTGCCAACAATGGTTCTTTGCCTACCCCCTTTTCTTTCCCACTGTTCTGTCCATGACACAGTTTGTCCAATCAATTTCCACTCGAAATATTCATTTTGGAGATATTCCGGCAACAAATGTCTCTGGACTTGGTTTCTAAAAAAATTCCATTTTTTAATTTGACTTTTCAGGGAGATTAGGTTAGAAAAATACTCATTAAAATGGAAGGTATTTATATTCCCTGAACTGAAATGAATGCAGCTCAGATTTGTCCTGATAACTATAATCAGAATGTAGTCCAAATTCCATTGCTATCTCTAACACTTTTGGCAGAACAAAGATTGAATCAGAGACAAAAAACAGGATGCCATCAAACACATAAATGTTTTTCTTTTTCTGAATGTGTTCGTTTAGCCACAGATACCTAATCAGCAAACATAACTGGCTACATGCAATATTTACATAACAGAAATGACACGAGTCACATTTTCCGTGGTGCATTTATGCAAGAGAATGGATGGCCCCTATATGAGTAATTTCAAGATACTATTCCTGAAAGTACCCTCCATGGAGCATATTTTCTTTATAAAAAACTATAATTTTTTCCTGCTACCAAGCAAAATGTATTGCATAACATTAATCTGAATAAAAAATTTTAGATGTTACAAATTTGCAGTTGCATAACAAGTCTTGAGAAGAGTGTGTTAGACTACCAGACCTAATAATTTCTTAAGACACTTTTTGTCTCACCTGCAAGAGACAGCCATACCTTTCTTTTGAGAATAATTTCACAATTGAATGATAAATCCTTCTCATACTGCTTGTTTCTTCCATTAATGAATATAAAACTCTACAAATTTAAAGAGCATAAATTTTCTTGCTCTTTAAAGCCAGAACTTCCCTAAAAGACTTTGCAACACTCACATAAAAACTGTAAATTGTACTGCAGCACTGTCAATAACTTCTTTCTCCTTTCTTGATTTTTCCAGTGGTATGTCAATCCTTGGTGGAACCTGCCTGGATATTGATGGCAGCTTTGCAAAGAACAAGGGAAAGTTTTGTGCTACCATGGGGACTGAAGTGCACTGATTTCCAGTAAGTCTCCTAAACAGAATAAGAGATTATTAACTTTTTGGTCACTATTACTAACTTGGAACTGATTCTAACAAATAACCCATATTCAATTAATAAATAACTGAAACAATCAGTCCTCAGTTTCAATAACTTTTCCATATATAATCTAAAATATTGAGAACATATTTATAATCTAATACAGTAAATGTGATTCTATGCCAACTATTAGCTCATGCATAAAACTTGAATGTAAAATTATAGAATAACCCAAGCCAAGGGCAAGGTAGATTTTTTTACCTAAAAATTCTCTACAAATTATAACTTTGTGTCATGCTGTAAATAGACCTATATTTGTTTTACATTTAATATAAAATAAAAGTAATAATTTTTATGTTAAATCAATACAAAAAATCAGGAAACACTGCCATCATGTGAGTATACACATACAAACAAAACATTTAGTATAAGATTGATCAATAACATTTTTCTGCCTCCAATGTTAAAAAAAAACCTGTAAAGCAGCTAAGGGTGGTTTGATAAAACGCACAGCCTACTTGCATTTTGGGAAGTAACTAAGAAAAATGCTGACTCAAATGTGGTTGTTCAAGTAAAACAGGGTTTGTGTTTTGCTCATAAGAGAAACCTGGGCCCATTTCAGGTCCATGGCAATTTTCATTTTGACTTGACTTTACTGGAGCCAAGATTTTATCCAATACCTCAAAAAGGAAACTGAAGAATGTAGCCTGGCTTTCAGCACTACGGATTGTCACACAGGGATGATGGCAGCAGCAGCACCATTTTGTTGAGGACTATTCTAAGGCATCCCAACAATCTAAACATGCACAAAATGTCACAGCTGTTGCATCTGTCTTTACCCAAATATATTTTCACAATGCAGAATGCACACTGCATTGTGCAAATTGCCTTCAAATTAGCAGTTGAAAAAGGCACTGCAACTCATTTATAACACATTACATTAAGTACAGATCTCACTAACACTTATTTTAGTTTCTGTATCAAAATAGAACTTAGTTTAGCTTTAGCAAAATTGCAGATTAGAAAGCTGGAGAAAAGAGCATTCACTGGCTGGAATGTTTTCTTTGTACAGCAAAAACTAATAGATTTTGTACCATATTGATTTGCTCCAGTCTTTAATGTATTTAATTACTGGAAACTTTTTTTGTACTTGCTTTTAATTTTAAATAAGGTCCTGCAATGCAGAAATCAACAGCTTCTCTGAAAACACATCCTTAAAAGTTGGAACAGAAGGGTGAAAAGCCATACTGATGTTGCAGAACACAGTTTAACCTTGAGTTGATGAGGTTTTTTCCTAATTATACAAACAGTGATTGAAATTCTGCTTTTACTATGTATCATGGTTCTTCATTTGTCAGGTGGAAATCACTTTCATGTTCCATACAATTCTTTCATTGGTCCTAAATGTGCAGATTGTCCAAGTTTTGCTTCTGAAAAGAAATTACTTTCCTTATTTGAATATGAGTAGCAGCTATACAGTATTTTCAGTTATGCAGAACACTAACTTTTTCTTAGTGCAGAGCTTTTTCTTCACCTCTTACAAAGTCACTTTTCATAACATTTGCTATTCAACACAGGAGGTTGGGTGGCCTGAGAGAAGGGATTTGTTGCCACTGAATACTGGAGGAAGGATAACAACCACTTGTATGGAAAATTGGAATGCATGATTTCATTCTCTCTTTTTATTTTTCCATTCTATTCAAGTATTACTGTCATGATAAACCTCCTGATTACTGTTTTCTTATGAAAAATAAGTGACAGTAGGCATCTCAAACCTTCTCACAGTTTGAGTTTGGAGATCTGTTTCTATTTCAAGAGTATTCATTTGCCAAGGATAATCTGCTTCGGTACAAGAGAGTTTTCTTTTCTTTTATATACAGCTTGTCTGTAATATCTTATTTATTTTGTTTCAGTGTTGAGGTTACAAAAAATTTATTGATTTTTTGGGGAAAAAAATCTATACTGTTTTACTCTAGAAGAGCATGTGATTCAACTCAAATTCATGCTGAAGGCTGTAATCATCTTAGCATTTTTATTTCTCTTTCGTTTTCTTTATAGAAAATATCTTAATTTTCAGTGCAAAATGTCATTTGAAGATCTCAGCATGCTCTGGAAGCATATAATTTCATTAAACTTTACAGACAAAACTGCCATTTCAAATATTTCTTTAGGATTGAAGTTGAAGGAGAGGAGGACAATATGTACCTGTGTGCCTGTGAGGTGAAGTCCTGAAACACATTATTACAGTAGTGCAGATGGCCATCCACTGCACACTTCTGTGCCTGGATCACTTCCACAAGGAAAATTCTTTTGAAACTCATTTTGAAGGAGCTCAATTAGGCTCTGAGAGAGACTGTTGCAAAACAGGTTGAGGATCTGGGATGAGTGGAAGTTCTGCAGATCCTGCAAAGAGAAGAAATAGAGATTAAGAACAAAGCCTGGGGTCCAGGGAGAAAAATACATTGTCAAGGGGAAAACAGGGTTATAGCATGAGCTACCAAAGATTTAATGCAACACAGAATTTCTTCATCACCTTGCTTAATTTGAAGAAAGTTGAAGTTCAGGTCATTGATTACATTGCCCTGTGGTTTCTTGTTTGAATAGTGACTGTTGGACCAGGTAGTCAGAATTTACCCACAGACAACATTACATGGGAGCCCAAAGCTCCCTCAGGTGCCTCAGAGAGCAGGAGGTACAAATGTATTGCATAAAATTAATCTGAATAAAAAAATTTAGATATTACAAATTTGCAGTTGCATAACAAGTCTTGAGAAGAGTGTGTTAGACTACCAGACCTAATAATTTTTTAAGGGACTTTTTGTCTCGCCTGCAGGAGACAGCCATAACTTTCTTTCGAGAAGAATTTATGTGGGCACCTGAGAAAAGTCTTAGAGGTCAGGTTCAGGTCCAGACTCAGACAGATAAAGAAGGTATTATTACATGTGGAGGCCAGAGCACTGCTCTGCTCACAAATGCCCTGGCACCTCACTGGCTGGAGTCTCCAGACCTGATTGACTGTATTGACAAAGGGTTTGGCTCTCTTGCCTGGGCCTGGGTAGGTAGTGACATTTGCTCATTCTCATCACCTGCACAGGAACCCCACAGCAGCCCTGGACTCCGCAGCAGCAACAGGACACCAGGCACAACAAGCCTGGCTTGGACCATCTCTGCTGTCAGTAATCATCTGTGTCCTGGCAACTGAGTCATGCCCATGGATACCCCCACTCTCTCTAACAAGACTGGAGATGTCTAATTTGCATGTAAATATCTATACGTTGGCATTTAAATGTAGGCATTTGTCTTTGCACGGTGAATCCTGACCTTGATGTTCCTCTTCATTATTTGTTTGCACTGCAATTTGAGCCACCATCGAGCTTGTTGTTAGCCAGAGTAAGCGTAGCCACTTCCCACCTCTTTTTATTCTCCTAAATTACTCTGTCCTGCTTGCATTGTGCTACCATCATTTCAGCTCCTCCTTAGAGGTAAACATAAAGAGTTCCCCTCTTGCTGAAAACTGGATCTGACACAGGCTCTGTCACCATTGGACCTGAGGTACTTTGGTGCCTGTTGGGTGCAGGAAGATAATGCACACATCACCGTGGTCATATCATCACAACAGGAAAAGCCCACTGCTGTTCCTGTGTGTTTGTTCTTTTGCATTGAGAACAGTGCTACATTCCCTCCAAAACAACCAGTACCTTATATGAGCATCAATGTATGCACAGAGATTTTGAAAAGCTTTAACTCCCATTTGGTTCATGCTGCTCTGAACTCCTTAAAGTTACATTTGGATATGTAAGCTACAAAACAATCTTTAAAAATCCTCAGATCTTCAGAAGCTGCACATTGCCATTGTGTCATTGTGGTTTGTTTTTCATATAATATTCATGAACATTTTCCATAAAGAGCTTTTTCTACCTTTTGATATATAAGGAAAACTTTTTTTTGTTGTTTTTTTTTTTCTATAATGGAAACAAAATATTTGTGTGAAGAGATAAATTGCTATGAAGAACTGACAGTGATTATTTTATTTAAATAGACTAGGTTAAAAGATTTTTAAATGTTTCTGTTTTGGTGAAGGGAGAACTGAAGGGATCACTGACTCCTTTTTTTCTTTTTTTTTTTTTCTTTTTTTTTTTCCCCTAGCTATATCTTCTATTCATTACTGTTTTTTAAAAAAAAGTGCCTGTCAAGGAGAATAAGCAATAGCATGTGGCTTGGCTTGTCCTTTGCTGTTGTCAAGCCAAATACTGAACTGTAGCAGTCTAAATAAATAGTTCAAAAGCAACCATTCAGCTCTGAAGAACAAACTCTTTGATATGCCATTAATTATTTGAGGGTTGGATTTACACTAGTAAAGTGAACATTCAGGATTCCAGTTTCAAGCACTGGAACAGGGTACTGATGCTGTGGCCCTGTGGCACAGTGTTGTTTATCCCAATTATCATCCTCCCAGACAGTGCTGAGAACAGGACTCCTCCCAGAAGACAACACATATGAGAGGGCTCTGTCTAGCAGAGGAAAAGAATGTAGCAGTATGGACATGCACTGTGTAAATTTGGTGCCTGAGGACCAAATGACCCCTAGACTATTTAATTTTCAAATACAGATGAGGTTTAATGGGAAATCAAAGAGGATATTTCAGGCTGCAAGTAATAAAACTTTTACAAACAAACCTTCACAAAACCAGTATTTGGGTCTTCGTGTCAACTGCAAGAATTGCTTGAGGAAATCTCATGCTCAGAATAAAATCTGCATTTATCAGACAAAATTTTCTTCTTTGTAATTTAGCCAATATTAAGTGTGGTTCTAAGCTTCATAGGAATTAGGCTTGTTTATCTGAAGATAAGAAATTGTAAATGTTCCAAAGAATTTGGTGAAGGAGAATTATACTACAGAAATATTAAATGTTATATACTTCCATCATTATAACAAAAAATGTTGTGTACAGTGGTAAATTTTACATTCAAAAAGTGATTCTAGGGTTTAAAACTTATTTCCCCTACAAAATGCAAAATAAATTAATAACTTTTAATTAAAGTAAGTTCTAGATAATTTAAGTATGATTTATTGCACCTTCTTCATATGTATGAAAGGCTTCAAGGACTAAAGGAAACAAGAAATGTGTTTAAAACCCAAAACTCTTCAGTGTATTTAAAATATTCATGGGTGGCAGATGCACTTTGGGCTATAATGATCCTAAACAGCTGGTTACAACAGCTTCCTCCAAAATAGAGGCTTTTTGTTGTTGTTGTTTTTCGGTCAGATGAGTTTTCTTTCTCTTTCAGCTAAAGACAAAGTTCTTCCAGATTGCTGCCTAAACTTTAGATAAGTTGAATAGATGCCAGTGGAATTAAAAAACGAACAAGGTATACATTTTGTTCCTGCCTACTTCTTGACTGTTTATCATGATAGCTGAGGTTAAGCTACATTGAAAGATAACCATTTTTAAAGGGAAAGTCAATGGTATGTATTTTTTTAAGTAGTCAATATTGAACCAGAACAATTTATGCCCTGTTCCCAAAAACACAGTAGTGGGTGAAAAGAGTAAAATTATCAGCTGCCATAGTATCTCTTTTAAAAAGCACTCTTAACAAGATAAGTAAATAAATCAAGGAAATAAGTGTCTCGGGATATTGTGAAGTTTAAGACAATATCAGCTCCAGGAGGTATTAGACAGACTCATCCAGGAGCAAGGGCTCTGGGGACTATAAAACATGGGACACCTTTCCTAGGAGGAAGTGACCAACCCAACAGGTGCCAGAGAAATGTCAGCCTATGCTTTCACTGTTCTTTTACACTTTCCACAAACACTGGTAGTGGCACCGTTAAACATCAGATACTGGAAGACGTGGACCTTTCCTTGAAGAGAATAAAGTTGATTTATACCAGTGAAGATGCTCATAATTTGCTCTTTGCCTGCCATCTGTTGTAGGATAAAATACATTAACATATTCATTTTGAGCAGTGGAAAAATATATACAAAATATATACAGTAGACTCAAAATCCCCTTCATATTACTGCAAGTCTGATTTTATAGATATAATAATTTTATAAATTGAAATTTAAAATTAAATATTAGATTTAAGTGAAAAAAACTTTGTTTAGGACAAAAAAAAATTAGTTGGAAAAAGAAATAACTAAATGGGTGAAATATTTGTCTAAGATAGGGATCATGCTGAAATTAATATCTACCTGACCACCAGTGGAAACTCCATAATAGAGGACAAAAAAAGATTGGCAGAAAAGTTGCAAAAAAAAAAAGAAATTTTAATTAATAATTTACTTTTTTAATTCATCAAAATGAGGAAGCCAGCAATAGATTCTATGCAATCACATAAGGAAAGCAACTGGGGATCACAGTGGAGGGAACTAGTTAAACCAGAACTTTTCATAGTGAGAGATTTTGAGCACATCTGCCTAAAATTTAACTGACCACAGACTATGGGGTATATAAACAAAATCAAGAAGAAAATTCCAGAAACAGAGCTTAGCAATTACCCAAGATTTCTATGGGCACCCTAAAAGATGAGATAGTTGTTAATAGTAATGTGCAATCCGTTGTAAAAATTGCTGTAATATATGACGACAGGAAGTGGCAAAAACTTCCAGAAAGCCTCCAGGCAGTTCTGAAGGATACAGTCCTCCAAGTCTGATACTTGGTCTTGGCAAATTACTAGAAACTGAATAAAGAAAATAATCTATTGATACCTTTATATATAGTCTGTTTAGAAAGTGTCATTAGTGGTTTTACAAAAAAATTTTTAAAAAATTAATGTCTTTAAAACCCTACAGAGTATCTGAAAAGAAGCAACAAAACGGTGGGAACAAAGGTATGTTGCTGATAGTTTTGCTTGGATTTCCAAAGGCTCTTGGCAAAGCCTCTCAGCATTTTTCTCTAAGGAAACAAGGAGCAAAGCATAAAAAGAATGTCCTTGCTTAATAAATAATGTTCTAACAGGATGGTAAACATAAGGCTGAAATACATGACCAGGCCTTGCAAGAGAGGAACACTGGTTCTGTAGAGAGCTTTTCTGAGATCTGCAGGTTTATCTTACAAATAACTGATCTGGGGAGGATCAGTAAGGTAAGAAAGTTTGCAAAGGTTGCTAAATTAATCACATAAATAGAGAGGAGCAGTGGCTGTAAAGCCTTGCAGAAGGACTTTATGAGACTGAGCTGTAAAGTAATAAAATGGGAGAGGGAATTCAAAATGGCTAAACATAAAACAATGTGCTCAAAGAAAAAGAAGTTCCAACATCACATATAAGAGGATGGGCTCCGAGTTGATCATTGCAACACCAGTTGTAAGAAGTTGGGGTTATGGAAGAGTCATAAAAACAGAAGTTCAAAGCTAAGTAAAAAAAAAGAAGTCAAAAGAACAAGCAATTAAGAATTACTGGGAAGGAAATAGTGAACACAACAGAAAACACTGTGTACATTTGTCTTGAAAACTGTATATCTAATCTCCATATCTCCAAAATTGTATTAATAAAACTGGAAGAAGTGCACAAAAGGGCAGCAAAGGTGTTCAGTGGACTGAAATGGTTGCTAAGATCCTTTCTGTCTCAAACTATGATGATTTGGATGTACAGTAATAGTCTACGCAATTAGGAGGGTCAGAAAAAAGATTAGAGACATATATTTCATTTTGTTCCAGGATAAAAATAAGACAATACAAGTGAAGTAAGGAGAGGTCAAGTGTAAAACAGAAAAGGTAACATTTCATGCAGAGGAAAGTGTATGTGTAGAACTCCTCTCTAAAAGACAGTGTGTGTGCCAAAAATTTACAGAATTACTTGGAAAGCTCATGGAAAAAAAATATCACAGAGAATAACTAAACTTCATGTATCTTGGCAAATTCACTGAGCTGAAAATAGCTAGGAGCTGGTAGAGAATAGAGAGAAGTTTCCTTGTTCTTAATGTTATCTTGTTTGGTTTCAGTTTGTGCCCATTGCTGGATGCCAAATACTGGGTTGGGTGGATAGTTCTTCTAGGTTGATACCATAATTCTCACCTTTCTTTGTTCACACATATGTGCAAAAGAGAATAATATGGACATAATTCATGAAGACAGAGATGAGATTCATGAGATACTCTCATCAGCAATGGGTATCCATGTGGCAGCACTGAAAAAAATTCCTTTGGTAGGAGCTCCTTTATCTCCCACAGAATGGTCTGCAGATGAATGAACAGAAATTTGTGACTTCTGTAGAAATTAAAATTTCTTTTAATCAGGTCTTCTTAGAAGCAAATTCTCCAACTGTCACTGCTGGTATGGCAAATTTCACAGTAAGTCTGTTTAAAGTGTGATTTGCATGCACTAATCAATGTAAAACAAAGGGTATTTTTTTTACTTCTTGTATATAGAACTTCATATGCTGATTGGTTTAATTGTATTCTAATCCCATTAGCCAACATTATCATTTTTGCTCTCTCATAAAAAATTTGGTAGCAGAGAACATAAAAAGAAAATTAATTGATTCAAACCTCAAAATCTTTCAATGTCTTGGCTGATTTTCTTAATTTTTTTTTCTTTCATTTAGGCAGTTCAGCACACAAAATACAGGATAGCAAACAATGGATCAGACACCAAAGCAGTGCTATGAGAAGTTCAGAAAGGGCAGGCATCTAAGGTCTTGAAAACTCTTCACTATTCAATTACTATTTAAATACCATTTAAATAGTAATAATAATATAATTTATATTTTATTATTATATTATTATTTTAAATTTATAATATAATTTAAATGTCTTTTGTTTCCATTGTTCTATTTTACAGGGTCATTTGGTTTCTGCCCCTAATAGGGGGGAGAGGTAGTAAAAAAAGATTCAAAGGCAGGGAAATACATTTCTTATTTTTTCCACTATATATTTTAACTAAAGCACAACAAATATGAATTCTATTCTTCTCCTCACTCATTCAGAATGCTACCATACTTGTTTTTTAAAATGAGATGTTTATGTGCATGTATACATATAGATGTCGGTTTAACAACATGTGGGGCCATTTTCACCACTTTTAATACCTCTGCAGAAGTAAATGGCAGCTGTAGGAAAAGGCAGAATCAATAATTTGTTGTTAACAAGGCATTACATTTGTGTTTTTCCTTTTTAACTTTACATCACTTTTCCAGATGACTACATGACACAGTCTTACCAATGCCTTTTTAGTGGCCAAATGTGTTTTTCTTGGCTATTTAGACGAAAATGTGCTAGTAACATAAAGCTATACCTAGAACCAAATTCAACTCTATATCTGATCAGAATTAACTATTTATTTATTCATTTTTAACTGTGGAAATTGTACCTCTTGTGTAAGAATCTGTGGCTCTTTTCTGGAACACCTAGTGGCTTCACGGACCTAATATTAAACATCAGGAAACAGCTATGAAAGCTGTGGACATAAATCTGTGCCTCTGCAGTATGAACCATCATGTCACATGAATGAGGAGAGAAATATCAGCAATCTAGACAGCTGCCTTGTTACTTCCCTTGCCTCATCCATGAGTTACAATCCAGACTGTGGTATCAACTCCCTAAACAGCATTTTTAAACAGCACTGTGTAACTTATCCTACTTCCATGTGTGCAGCAAAAAAGTCTGGAGTCATGTTTCTTTTTTTAATTCCATGATCCTTATGGGTTGCTTCCAGCTTGGGATATCCTATGATTCTATGACTCTATAGCAATATTTTTCATTTGAAAAAATAATTTGAGACCGGATAGGTTTCAAAAAGATATAGAAAACACATATGAGTTCGACATAGAAGTCACAGAGGAGCATTCTGCAGTCTGTAACATGCAAGAGATGATATTGCAACTCTAAACACAGAACAAATCAAAGTCTCACTCTCCTGTCCTTGCAATCACCTCCAGGCTCTAGCTACTAGGATGGTAACATTTAATTATCTTATTTATGTTGTATCAAGTCCTCTCAGTAGGGCTGTCTTTAAAAAATTCAGAATTAGATGTAGCTGCCAGCAAGGTAGTCAATCGAGATAGCAACATGCACACTTGTAAAGATTTACATGAATGGAACATTTTCAACAGTGGGTGTGCAAAGTAAACATAAGTTCTACACATGATAACCTTTTCTCCATTCTGCATTCATGCTTATCCGGATGCAATAGGATGAGGAAAATAGTTATTAAACTTCATCAAAAATTTCTTTATAAAATGTAGGACATTTTTTCTGCCAATTAACTCTTCTATAGCAAATGAGTAGGGAGACAGCCCAGCTAATTGATAGAGACCAAAGAGAGAGTATGTATGCACACAGAACATTGCATGCCAGAAAGCAAACTACCATCTCTAAAGCAGAGAAAATTTCTTTCTGGACACTTAGCTTTTGACTGAAGCAGGTGTACTTTGAAAATACTGAAATATTCTGCTTTTTTCTCTTTAAATGTCTCACTGCTGCATTTTCTTTATTTTAATGATAATACTGCACACAGACTGCACCAATTAGTATCCATTAATATCCACCTCTACTGTCAGTAGTATGTACTTCATGTATAGCCTGTGTCAGTTCTCCGATTATTGATTGGCATTTATTACCCTGAAAGACCTCACAAGCTGCTAAAATCAGTCTGTGGTTCCTCCCCTGATTTTGAATCCTTTTACTACCCACAGAGTATATGGCCACTTTTCCAACTTGCAGCTGTGTAAAGCTCAAGCATACACCAGTAATTTCTTTGGAAATTGTGTTCTCTCTAAAAGGGATTAGGTTATTTCAGCAAACAGAGAGCAGTGAATCTATGGTATTGCCTGTTTCTGAACCAAACTACCTATGTCTTGTGGTTTTTTGTGGTTGGAGCATGTTTTTCACTCGTGCTCAGCATGTTGGTTTTTCTATCTCCTTCAGCTCCCTCTTCTTGAAGCTACTGCTTCTCATTCACCTTTTCAACAGTGACTTTTTCTTAATCCACTTATTTCTTTAGATGCAATGTGTATTGTACAGAACCATGGATAACTGCATCTTTACAAAGTGTTTATAATTGTATCTTTCCTTCTCCTGTAGAATTTTTTTGTTTATTTTTTGAAACATCTCAATGATTTCATGAAGGCGTTTTGGGTTAGTTTTGGTGGGTTTTTGTGTGTGTGTGTGTGCAATGGTTATGTTTACTTTTTATTTATACTTGTGATCAATATAGCATATGAGATAAAGGGATAAACGATGTATGTAATACTTATTTGTATGCCCTCAGAGAGCCTTGCTTTCTCTCTTCTCCAGCGCCTTTACCAACCCCAGCTTTATTTCAAGCAGGCTTCCCTGAAGTGCCATAAAGAGAGTGGCTTTTTAAAGCTGGAGAGATAAAACACATAAATCATAAATGCTTCTGAGACTTCCCTGCAGACATTCACCCAAGGAGCACGGAGTTTTGCATGGGGAAGTAATTCGAATGGAGAGCTGGCCAGGTCAAGTCGAGAGATCCTTCCCGAGCCTCTGATGACATCATGGTATTAATATAGGGGACCTTGGAGAGATCCTGGCTTGCATTTAAAGTCTGGGGGTCTTGTAAGGTTTTGGGGGAGAAGACAATGATGAAGTCATCAGACAAGCTCTCATTTCAAAGTTTTAGCTGGAAATCTGTTTTTAAGATTCAGCTTATTTCTCAAGATCAAATCCTGCTGTGCGTGATGTTAGACCCCTTAAAACACAACAGCAACAAAAAAACTCACTAGAGAAATTATCCAGCCTTGTTGGCAGGACAGGATCTGCCTATAGTGTCAGCTTTGAGCAAATTGGTTACCCAAGAAAAAGAGGAAAGGAAATCCTGTTCACAGCCCTGTGACTCTCTCCTGAGAGTCTGACCATCTGACTCCTTCTGCCCCTTTCCCATCCCGAAGAAAGAGATTTGCCTCTGTTGCTGAATGAGTTTCTAAGCATCCTTGTCTGTCTTCATCACCAGCACAGTGTGTGCTGTGACCCTGCAGCTCTGGCAACAGCACATTTATGTAGGGCAGCATCCTGACAGAGCCTAGGGAGAAATGCAGGGTATAGGAACACACTTATATTTCCATATGTCTGCTGACAGCAAGACTTCTTGTTTCATTCTTGTGTGAAATCATCACATTCACAAGCATGAAAATGAAATGCCAATATGTTTAAAATTTTTACCTCTCTTCATGGTATTAGGCAATGTCTAGACACACAAAAAAAACCGCGAAGCAAGCTCCCTCTTTTACAGTGGCTAGATCTGAAAGTTCAGTAACAGCTTTAACAAAATGTAAGATGTAATAGCTTTTCTGAGGGCAGCACTATTAAACTTCCACTAACTGATGGCGAGTAAAGTTGTGCTACTGAAGCTTCTGAAGGCATTAATTTCCAAATCAATTTTAGTGATTTTTCTCTCAGCAAGTTTAAAATTAGACACAAATACATTGTTACAAATGCCATGTGTTTAGATCTGTAGGAGAGTTAAAAAAGGAGAGCAGCTGAGTGAGGCAATTACAAAGGATCTTCTGAATTAAGAGAGGGTGAAGAGATAGGATGATAAAAAGGCATCTGAAATTTAATAGTAGAGGGGTAATATATCTAAATCTATCTTTCTCAATATGTGTGCATATATGTATAGATATAGATACAGATGATACAGATAGATGTCGATAGATATAGATATAGATATAGATTAGATATAGATATAGATATAGATATAGATATAGATAGAGATAGAGATATAGATATAGATATAGATAGAGATAGAGAGATAGAGATTAGATATAGATATAGATATAGATGATATAGCTATAGATATAGATATAGCTATAGATATAGATATAGATGATATAGATATATATAGACATAGATATAGATAGATATAGATAGATATAGATGGCTCACATATTAATAGTGCACATGTACAAATGTCGGAAAAACAAAGCCTGAACTGAAAATCAGTCTCTGATAAAAAACCTGTTCTCTATTGGAATTATGAGAAATTTGGGATTCAAAGATGAATAAGGAAGCAAATCCAGTATGTACCCAACACATAATGGCTTAGAAGTTACTAATGTTTAAATAGTGAAGAGCCCACTGAAAAAAAAATCTTGATTTCCTGGTAACCCTTTGATGAAAAGGAAAGTCTTTAACAGAATAAGAGCATTATGAAATTAGTCAGGCTTGTTTTAATAGAAGGGTGCTTCCATCTGCAACTGCAACATATGTAGCCATCCTGCAGTAACTCAAGATCTCAGGGTTTTACATTAAACCCAAAGTAATTTAACAGTTATTAAGGAAAAAGGCAAATAAAGGAGGCATTTTTTGCTTTCCCTTCTGCAAAATTCAGTAACTGATGAAGCATCTGATGTACATGAGTGAATAGTATGTCAGAGAATGAACAAATGCTACATTCAAAATTTAAATGTTTGCTCTTTTTTCCCAAAACCATCAAGATTTTTGGAAGAGTCTGGGATTGGGGGCTCCTTCAAGCCATCTGCTTTCCTGTAGCAGAGCCCAGAGGCTGCTGTAGTCCTACCCAGCCCTGTTCTCTGAGGAATGGTGCATCAGCTGGGAGATGACAAACAGCTCCATGTACACTTTCATTTGTACCAATATAAAGAATGAGGAATTGGCTGGTTGCCTAGAATATCTTCATAGAGAAAAGAACATGGAGAATTTTTGTTTGTAGATGTGACCATGGTAAATAAAAACTCTGGAAGAAGACAGGAGCAGACAACATCATATGACACTGAGGTTTAGACAAGACAGACTGCACAGTGTTCATTGGAGTATCATGAGATAGCCATAAATATTTAGTTTCAAAAAATATTAAATGATAAATAACAAACTAATTAATAAACAATAGAATAATGAAGCATTCATATCCTACACCTTATTCAATACCACTTTTGGTTTGCATTTGCTGATATTTGCAAAGATTTAGGATCAAACTGGTGAAATGTAAAATCACCTACAAATGGTTTTGAAAATGCATTTGATTCACATACTACTGACCACTGGAAAATTTCATAGAGAGAAAATCTCAGACTAGGAATGGCATTGGTCTTCATCATTTCTTCAAACTAAAGACGATTCTACAATATTTCCTTATGTTCATTATTTTTTCCCCAGAAATGGTCTCTTTGAGCAAATATATTTCTTTAGCTTTTCCTGAGCACAATATTATATGTAGCCATGTATAATACAGCACTGTTTGCCTAACCTCTCCCTGTCTGCTTCTGTTGCATTTTTATTGGAAAACTTCCAAAAATCTTTGTTAAGAACTGTGCACGAGATCAAGAGAACACTTGAGATTTGTTGGACTACTGGTTGGGAGGCATGCATGAATTGCATTCCTTGTAAAAAAACATGTTAAATATGCAACTCAATAAAACAGAATTTCACCGTGACAGTACACAGTCTGTAAGGTCTGAAATCTGAAAGGTTACAAAATCACAGGAGTAGAGAAGCTGCTAATGCCCCAAGTACAAAAGAAAGCAGAGTGTTGTCAATGAGTAATCCTTGGTTCACATTTTTCTGAAGAACATGATAGAAAGATAGAAAGAGAGAAATTGTTCATGGATAAACATATCAAAGAAATAAAAGTCACTGTTTTAGGAAAATAGGAAAATTTAAAATTGATTACTTAAATGTATGCTATGGATCATGATGGATCATTCAATCAAATGCTAGAGGGCAAGATATTAAAATAAAGGATGAGATAGAATTATTGAATGTTGTAATAAATTTCATCAAGCTCAATCTGTTATTAAAAATAATAGATGAGTTATTAATTCCTCAATGTTCAGCCACTCTAAAAATATCCAAATTTACCATTCCATGGACAGTCACCACAGTTCTTAGGTATCCTTGACAAATTACAAGGTATCCTTCAGAAAAGGAGAGAGAGAAGATTCTTCTGATCTAATTCAGATGATTAGAAGTTAAGAATCTTTTCTAGTCTTGTTTCCGATCAGAGGTCCCTCAGTACACTGAAACAGGCTTCCTAAAAAGGCTGAAAGGCATCTAAGATTGTCCATTACTTATTATCCATAAATAATTATCTGGAGCTACTCATGGAGATGATATGGTTAATTTATCCAGGACAGTTAATTTAAATATGTCCAGAATAAAGTAATGAATGAAACCCAGGTGAATATTTGACCTCTCTCTCTCTACTGAGTCAGTGAATGCAGGGTGTCCTCATCTTTCATCAGAGTGCAATAAATTGGGTACTTCAGAGGCCAGTGCTGCAAGTTTGCCATTACCTATTGTAATCCACTAACTCACAGAATCAGTTTCTGTTTTCTCATATCATCACAATTCAAATATAAATACAGGATTGATTCCTCACCAGAGGTATAGTTTCCTAATATGATGAGGCAAGAAAACAAACCCATCGTCTTCTTGAGAGCTTAGAAAAGGAAGAAACAAGCAATAAAGTTTTGTACATTTCGCTTTGAAACAACAATGGAAAAAAGTTGGAAATCTGTCCAAAAGACCAATATAGTAGTCTAGACAGGAAATATTTAGGGCATGAACCACTATTTTGGCCCTCGATAAAGTAAAAAATCTGAGTTGTTGCTTTACTAAGCTTATTTAATGTGAATGATTTGGCAACTGTACCAGTAGGAGTAGCAACATTTAGTCTGATGCAAAATCACAGGTTCTTAAAGATGAAACATGAATTAGGTGTGAAGAAATGAGTTTGAGAAACTGTCTTTGACATTGCTGGAGCCAGGATTTCCCCTGTGAGTGGAAGCAATACCACATTCTTACAGAAGCATTATACATCTGCTTACACTCATTTTACCCAGGTGTGAACTGATTAGAGTTGGATTCATAAGCATTTTCTAGGAAAAAATGTACACTCAGCATTGCAGAATTGCTTTGTAAATCTGGATTCATCTTGTTAAGAAATAAATTGTTTCAGTACTCTAAAATAAATCTCTTTTAAGCAGCTTTCTAGCTGAGTTTCTTAGAAGTTTGAGATGCTTTCAAAAGCTATAAGTTGAAACAAAACATTTGTTCTTCACAAAACAGAATGTCTTCACATATTTTAAATTAATCTTTCATTCTTTTGCTTTGTTAGAAATCTCAAACCACCTGGGTTTTTTCCAGAAGAAAAAGTTTATAGAGTTTGAAATTGACTATGAATCTCTTAAACAGTTTTTATTCTTTTTCCATTAGTTATACCAGATATTAAGTATCAGAAATATCTGGCTTATAATAGAGACCTAAAATTTCCTTAACTTTTTTACTTTATTTTTATTTTATGAACTAAATGAACTTGCAGCTAGAAATAAATAAATATATATATATATATATATATATATATGTATGTGGAACTGAACATAATGTGCTGAAAGTACCTAAAGAAACCTTTGAAAGTAGTTTAACTTAATATCATGAGCACTATTATGCATTACTTATTTAGCATTTAATGTATCCTACTTACAAAGGACCACAATACATTTTCTGAGGAAAGGTCACAACGAAAGCAGTTTCTAAACAGAGGTTTTGTAGTTAAAGATTAATTGGATTGGCCAGAAAGTTCTAAGAAAACACTCCTGTGCATGTGCATACATCTGTGCAAATAACAGCCTTGCAAAAGCTACTGAAAGACCTTGCTTGACTAAAGGTCCAGGCAGTGGGTCTGGTTTTCAAGGTGGGAGATGTGCAACTGTGGCTCAGCCCTGCCCAGCACAGGATGTCCCTGGGCGACTGCTGAGACACCAACCCCACTCACATCAGAGAGGACAGAAGGATTCTCAGCATCTCCCATCCTTGAGCCCAATTCTTGCTATTAATAGTGGAGTATTTCTCTCAAAACCGCAGCAAATAATAGCAGCTCCATATTCTTTGATACTGGCTCTGTGCAGTAAAAGCAGCAGCAATTCGATCTCGGTGTGGTGTGAGCGTGTGATCGAGTTTCAGTTGTGGCATGTGAGCTGTGCCAGAGCCCACCATATGGTGCTGGGGCTGCTTTTGTGTAGCTACAGGAGAACAGATGAGACTTGATCTGATCCTGAGTCTGCCAGGACAAAATTACCCCATCAAAATATTATGAACAAGTTTGAAGCAGCACTATGAACTTGTTCTGCACTTGGTGATGAGTAGCTTCAGCTCTTTCAGTTGATTACTGGAAGCTGCAAAACCATCTTAACATCCGTTGAGGGGCTATTTAACTCTTATGGAAAAGCAGACTCTCTGATGCTGAGTTTCATGTGTAAAAACACAGAATATGATGTTTTCATTATAGAACTGGAAAATAGGATAATACTCGTGATCTAGCTGAGCTATATTTTCATACAAGAAAAAAAATCGAATGAGGGCTTCCCACTAGATATATATATATACAAAGTGAGAAATTCAGATTGGAAACCTAGACCTCATTTCTTAAATGACATGGCTTTCAGAACTGTATCAGATCTCCCAGAGATTAGGGAGGATTAGATTTGTTCTTGCATCTATCTCCTTGTAGAGACTTTAGGGAAAAGAACCAAATTAATATTTTCTTCTTTGCCAGCTATTTCTTCCTTTTGCTTTTATGCCTCAGTGAGGACTGCAGAATGAGAATGTGGAAGCATGGAACTACACCTGCAGCCCATTGATACAATTTCCTCACCTGGGATTTCCAGACCATAGAGAAATTCTGATTTCTTCTTTCTGACCCCTCAAACCCATTGAACTTTTGTTTAATTTCAAAACATTTCAAGCAGTGCTCAATGGAGAATGGGAAATCATGCTGGATTTCAGATCTGGCATTCCTGAGAAACTCAGAGACAGATCACACCCAGGTAGAACAGGAAATTAGGGTAGGTGAAATATCTTCAGAATACATCTCTTTTAACAACAGTCCAAGTAATTAAAGGTATTTTTTTCTTTTCTAAACATACCTACTAATTTCCTTCATTCTGTTCTTTCGTTGTTTGGCTGTCTTATAAGAAAGCCCTCTTTAAGAGATGGAAATGTCCATATAATCAGTTTCTCAAGGGGATAAAGCTGCCAAGCCTGTTAGCTGCTGCCTAGTTGTTTCCACATTTTCCTCTTCTCCATCTTATTTATTTAAAAACTTTAATGAGCATGATTTTAGGATATACATATTTCCATGTGTGGCAGCAAGACAGAATTACTTCTCAGGTCATGCACTAAAGAGTCCAGACCATGGAGTAGGGTGGTTAATGTCTCTGAAATCTAATCCCACTTTTGTTCTGTCAAGTCTTGCATGGCTGACAGCAACTCAGCAGTGACGAAAGGTCAACGTGGAAGTCAAAGACTTAAAAATTCTAAGTCTCATTTGTCTGGAAGCCATGGAAGTCTTATTTCTTTCCCAATATTAAAAATTAGAAGGCCTATTAAAGAGATCTGTTTTAAAAATGTCCATATACATTCCCCTGTAAAAATACATCTCTGAATTAAAACAGAAATAAATAAAAGGGCTCATGAGATAAGTTAAAACTGACACCCCAAATTTTTGTCACCGTGGGCAGACACACTGCCTTCTAGGATAATGCTCAATGGAATTAGGTCAGTGCTCAGCTGTCTATCCAGCTGGTTTGAGGCTAAGTCCTTGGCTCTGTGTAATGTACACATTGTACTGCACTACTGGTGGCCTCTGTGCTTATTTTGCCCTAGAGAAATGAATTTGGTGTATCTTGCCTGTTCTGAACTGCATTGACAGGAAATTACAGCACTCTTAGTTGTTGGATCCATTTTGTCAGCAAGTGTCTTTTGAGGAGGAGTGGAAGCTACTTTCATTCCCATCTTTTTTGTCCTTTTGCTTGAGGAAAAATTTTAAGGTCAGAAAAATCTGAAAAATAATATCCTGGTACAGCTATGTCCAAGAAACAGATGTAAGTGACCCATAAATATGCCCAGAATTCACGTCCCTATAAAAGCTAGGGCAATATTAGCTATTTCAGGAGCAAACCTGAAACTAGACAATGTCCTAGTTTGCACCAGAAGGTATTCAGAGAATTTTGGTAGGGTTTGGACTTTGTTCTTCAATCCTGATAATTTGTATAAGCTCTGTGGAGATCCACAGAGCTGAGGAGATACAGAAAAGGATGCACATGTTCCTTCTGCTGTGTACCCTGGAAGCTGTGTACACACCTAAGGTCAGACACTGCACAGTGGTTGGTCCTGTAAGGTCTTTCATAACAGGTTTATTTTCTCTGCAGTATATGAAAGTTGGTTTAATTCCTAAGATCTCTTACAAAAGGCTTTGTTTGTGCATTCAGGCTTTTGGCAGAACAATATACTTCTTACTAACTGGAAATAAACAAATAGATGGCCTTGTATTTTCCTGTTACCCATAGAATAATTATTGCCCAGAATACTCAGACAAAATATATCCTTTCCCATTTTGTATCCATCTATTTCTTTCACACTACATTTGGAACCATGATGAAGACAAATAATAGAACTTTGCGAAGTGTAACAGCTGCACTGGAATCAGGATAATGTCACAGTGTATTTCAGTCATTTGTTCAGAAAAAAATTTTTTTTTCCTTCTCTTATGGGTGTTCAATTTGGAAATTATTTAATTTAATTATTAAAAATGATCCTGTTATATAAAGAACATCGCCATGGTCTAAACAAATCATGACGATATTATAGCTTCTTAATCAGAACAAATCACTGGTCTCAATTAAAAATGAATGTGAGTATCAGGAATCAAAGAAGTTCACTCACCTTTACATTAAGGAACACATCTGGTCTAGATTAAATGCATTTTCAGTGCTAAAAAGAGTGGAATCTTGTCACTAAGGTCTTCAAGTTGCCAGCCTGTCTTTTGTTATCAGCCTCTGAGCAAACCATGATCCTGTAATGAACTTCATGGGAGAAGGATCCTACAGAGAAGCTGCTAAAGGAATTATCTGCAAGGGTCTCACCAAATACTGAACTCACCAAAATATTGCCAAAACAAGAACATGCCGTGTCAACTACTCTGCTGTGCAATGAGGAGACCCTGTGGGTCCTGCCCCCCGTGCAGGATCAAGAGCTGAACTCCATGATCCTGATGGGTCCATTCCAACTCAGCAAGGTCTGTGATTCTGCCATTGATTCCATGATTCTCTTCCATAGCTTGCTAGATTGGGCCTCAGGTGCTACAAGCCCAGGTACAAAGCAATTTGCTTTCAACCAGTTTAGTGGAGAGCCATATGGATTGCCAGGAGCACACCTGAAGAAGATAGGATTTTAATTTTTTTAAATAGAGCACTGAGGCATAAGAGTAGAAGGAAAATTAAAGCCTCAGAAAGACTCTTTTAACAGATAAGAGTCTAAGGTGGTGAAGAGATGCAACACAATTTTATCAACAGGGATTTTCAGACATCTGACAGGTGTGGACATTAAAGCGCTTTCTGGAAAGAGCAAGACTAATCTGCAGAGAAGAAAACATGTGAAAACAACATGAAATGGAGTAAGACATGTTTTCTAAGGAGAATAAGACAATTACACTATAACTAAGTACATTTATACCTCCTATAAAAAAGCAAGAATGCAAAAAAGACGAGGTAAAAGGGGCAGAGGTGTTCCACCTGAGAATTAATAGCAACACACAGTGAGGGTATATTTTTTAGGAGAAACAAAAAGTAGAAATGAAAAGAATAAACCAAAGTCAGGTAGTGGGAAATGATTAAATGCAAAATAAAGAAAAAAGAAATCCAAATCAAACCTGCCACTTTTTTGGACGGGAAACTATCTGACACAAGGCTTGTGTGTAGGAATAGCAAGGCTTGAAAGTTTGAGGATAGGGAGATAAATAGATAAATATGTTCTTATATAGATAGAGAGACAAGTAGGCAGATGGAAGGCCTCTGTTCTTTTATTTTCAATCACTAGCAATACTGCTTCAATGGAGAGCTTGTGAAGTCACTTTTTTCATGGGAAACTATATGCATGTAAAATGAAACAGACTAATTTTGATAAAAAGACATGCAAGATGTTTATTTAACTAAAATAGATTAAATGTGTCATTTTATTCCTTCTGCTAGTACTGAAACATATGGACTTTCCTGAATAAAACTTCCCTTGGGGTAATCAAGGTCAGCTATAAGTCCTCATATAAATACACAAATGTTTACCACAAATCATTTCCCTCAAATATTTCAAACTAAATGATTCTTCCACTAGAAACACCCATTCATCTATTCCTAGTTTGATCCTAAACTTCAGTAGTGAAGACTTTATGGATGAAAACAAGGCTTGATTATTTAAATAGGAAAGAAGTATTATAACATATTCTGAGTAACTAGAAAAAAATATTCTGTATAATATAAACAACAGACAGGAAATATGCAGGACCACACACACGAATAAAATTAACAGGATAATCCTTAATACTCTTCATGATATACTGTTGTTCTAAGCCACACAGCTTGATCACTTGACCTTTATAGTGGCTCTGATAATCCAAAATACCCAGGACTGACTACCTAGAGAGCTTAGTGCAACCATGGAGGGAGGGTGAAAACAAAGCTATGTAAAGAATGCTGGTCCTGAAATGCTGCGTTACTCATTCAGGGTTTGCATGTGTCCTTGTAGACAAACTTGAATTGAGAGTCAAAGCTAAAAGCTCTATCCACTTGAGCATGAAGATTGCATTGTGTCTTTCAGTGTTTCATTACTTACTAAAAACAGGTGAAAATTGGGAAGTCATCAGATATTGAGGAAAAAAATACCCAAATGAAAAATGAGAACTTAAAAAATTAAGGAAGGGTCTTACATTTTCCTGCATGTGAAATTCCAGTGAAAAATATACTTTAAAAACTGTATTGTAGCTAGTGAAAGTGCTCTGTATCTACTGCATCTATAATTGTTATAGTGATGATCAAAGTTTCTTTCTTCCAGAGGATAAGGAGGCTTTTATGAAGCTTTGACAAGTACAGGACATTCAGTGGACCTCATTTGACTTTGCAAAGATCATGTGTATATTTATAGCTCTATTTACATTTCATTGCAGAGTTCTATGGTGTCTATAAATTCCAAATGCTCAGTGACAAAGCAAAAAATTGCAGGCACTACCTTCTTTTTCCAGACAATTTCTATCAGTACTTTTTAGGCAATTGAGGATAATATATGTCCGATTTTATGACAATTTTTTTTCTTGTAGGCTGACATACATTGGAGGTTATAATTTGATCCAGAATTGGAAAATGCAAGCTCTGTTAGAATCTTTAATTAATTATTTTCTTACTGGAATGCCTAGATCTTATTTTAAACAGTTTTCTTTTTCGATATATTCTAGAAAAAAAAAATCTTTCAAATTATAGATTCAGTCTCTACCATGAATAGGTCCATTTACCCTCATTTACCTTAAACATTCAGTGGGCTCATGGTTGAAGAAGGGACCAATTACTTTCTGTGCTTTCCTTCTCAACCTGGAGGCTGGAAAGGAGACACTCTGATCTCTTACTAAACTCAGTTAAAAATGGACAAGCTTTTGGCCAGAGCTTTCAGGTCCAAGATCCTAGTAACATGAAAGGCAGCTGAGTAGGCAGTTGTATTTGGATGGTGTAATGTGTGCAGCCAAGCCTCCTCCATCTCCCCAAAGTCAGGCTCTGGAAACCTTTTGTAGCAGCTGATCTTAATCTGAAACACTCATATTCAGTGGCACTACATGGGAATGTAAAACTCAGAGATACTGAGCCCTACATTCACCTTTGCAGCCTCTGCACACTACAGCACAGAGATCACCCTGGAAAATACCTGAAAAACAGGCAGAAAACTGCAGGATAGGCATGCCTGAAGGCAGTACATCACACCCATTGGAGAAGTTAGAGCAGGCTGCACTGAATAAGGAGAGATGGCAGAAAAGTCCATGCACTGGCCTGGGAACTGCAGGAGTTTCTTTGCCTTTTGTTCACCCTCCCCGCTGTTCTTTCTCCTGGTAAGTAATGATACCTTCTTTAACAAATGCCACAGTCAATTGCCAAAACATCAAGCAGATCAATAGACTGTAACTCTCTGTATCTTGCACAGATGTGCTCTCAACCATTTGCAATACATTGCTTGAATTGCATCACAGATAATAATCAGCTGTCAACCGTTCATAAATAACATATGAAAATAATATAAAGCATGAGGGCGTTTTAATAATAAACATAATATGAAACAGAACAAGATCAAAATATAATTGTAGAGATATGTTGTTTTTCCTATTCAGTGTACAGAGGTATTTCTGAAGCTTTCAGAATGCTAACCACCCTAAAATGAACCACCACCACCAGCAAACTAAGCACCAATGGTTTAGAGGGTTGCTTTGATCCCATCAGTCTCTGTTATTTTGCTGTCTTGATTATCCCTCATCCTGAGCTTCGTTTGAAATAATTGGTTGAGGCTTATTGATTTCTTTATATAATTACTTTAACTTAGACACTGCTGATCCCAGCCTATCAGTTGTCAGAGCCACTTAGATAAAACTCACACATTGTACTAAACTGTGGGTTGGGTCCAGGCTTTGCTTGGGAGTGCTGATTCGGAGTCAGTGTTGCCATGTATGTGGTGAACCACAAAGCTGAGCTGTGTTACTCTTGTCTTCTTTTCAGTGTGTGGTTGCACAGTGCAGGACACATTGGGGTTGGTCTGTGTGAGGAAGACTGGCAATGTGGAAAGAATGAAAAAAAAACCATCTTTACCAATGGTTTAGGATGCATTCTGAAACCATTCCTAAGCATAACAGAGTCTAATCCAAAGGAATATGGATATTATCAAGTAAAAAAAAAGGTTATTTAAGAAGCAGTTAGAATCCTTAAATCCAGTGCTTTACAATCCCTGCCCCTAGTCATTTAGGTTGAGTTATGGGGACTTTTGGCCTTAGTCTAAGGGGTGAGGTTCCCAGAGTAGTGGTACAGCACAGAGTCCCTGCTACCTTTGCAGCCCTGGAGCTCAGATTGCCTGTGAGGCAGCAGTTGAATCTCATACACTGACAGTTCAAGCCTTTCCTCAGACTTCCTGGAGGTACAGCACTCCTTCATGGCAATGTTAATCACTTTTCTGTCACTCAAGTGTTAAATAAGTTCTTGGTCTAACAAGGTTTCAGTCATATGAATAGTGTCACTGAGGTTGGAAAAGACCTATAAGGTCACCAAGTCCAACACTAGACCATGTCTCTAAGCACCACATCTAGAGGGTTTTTGAACATTTCAGGAAGAGTGAATTCACCACTTCCCAGAGTTCCAAAGCCTGAACAACCCTACAGCGAAGACATATTTCTTGAGATCCAATCTAAAACACCTTGGAGCAACTTGAGGCCTTTTCCTCTTTTTTCATGATGAGATATGTGAGGTCAGGAAGTAAAACAGGGATGCAGCTTCCTCCAGCTGTGCCAAAGTCAGGCTCTGTATTGTGTTCTTGTATGTGTACAGCTCCCAGCTGGATCCATCAAGAGTCAAATCACAAGTGTTGCCCAAATTATGGCCTTTTGACTGGGAAAGTAGATAACTATGGAAAATAAACGCTGTGCCAGAGCTGCTTCCAAAGGCCAGAATTCCATCTGTCCCCTGGTGGCTGCACAGAACAGGGGGGCACAGCTTAGGAGTGATGCCAGCATGTCCCAGCACATGTGATGCTCCCAAGCATCTCTGGCAGCACTGCAGGAAAAGCTGTGCAGTTGGAAACAGCAGCCCATGAAGGCGTGCCCAGAGGCTGACAGTAAGAATTTGGAAGCAGAGCTCTTAGGGAAAGCCCATAGTTTTAGGGATGAAGTGTGGAGGGAGAAAAGTTTCCTTGAAGCGAAATCTCATTCCGGTTCTGGAAAGCTGTGAATTCTCCAGGGAAGTTACAACTGTTTTGAGGAAACAGGCAGAAAAAAAAAAATTACACTGACAATAAAAAATTATGGAGTAAGAAAAAACCAGATTATCAGTAGTGAAGAAATCCTTATGAAAGGTCATTTATTAGAGAGAGAGGAAAGAACTGAGATCAGAATCATAATCATAACAAAATCCAGTCCAGGGTGGTACTTTTTAATGGAAAACTTCTGACAGATCACAAGGGGAAACAGCCTGAAAACTCAGCTTTCCAAAGGCCCTCATGTGATTTTGATTTTAGAGTATGAAAAGTGCTGAACCCAAATGGCAGGACATCTGCTCAGTAAAGTCTTTAAAAATGTTTTCCATCTCCACTCATCTCTCAGTTGCAATGAATTTCTTCATAGTTTATAACTTTTCTGCCAATTTTTTCACCTCTATTCTCCTATATTCATGTTAATGTAAAGCCCTAGAAAACAGTTTCTTTTACTAGTAGTGTTAATTATTTACTAGATAATTGCAGCTTTTCCACCATCTCATATTCTGGTCAGCAGTGTTATGAAACAATGTCTATTTTAACTTACACACAACATACTTCACATTTCTGTGACAAAATTTGATATTTCCTTAAATAACATAAAGCATAAAAATATCTGCTGACTGGTGACCAAGCAGTTAAATTTTAATTCTGTATTGCAGATCCAATAGTGATGAAACGAAGTAGGTTTTCACATTCATTTCAGCATTCAACTTGTATCTGAGCCCAGTCATCTGTGCTAGTTATATGCTGATGTTTTTGATGCTGTAGATGAAATATGCATATGCCAGAATTTGTAACACAATTGTAAGGCGTGCTGCCTATATGTCCGAGCTGAATGTAGAAGTTCGTAGATGTATCTTTTATCAGCAACTTTCTGATGGGCTCAACAGTTTCTATTTCACAGCATGGTTGTAGTTGTGACCTTAATGAAAGAAACTCAACATTCATCTTCACCTTTAGTATCTTCTGAAGAGTTAACACTGTTAACTCATCAGTCCTTGGGCAGATCTGAGACTTCCACCAACAGGTGGTTTTGCTCTGCAGACCCCTGGCACTGGTACAGACCCTCTCTTCTGTCCCCATCCTGTCCCTCCCTGACACTATGCCCTCTGCTTTAGTTACTTTGAGACCAGATACTTCCAGAAATGACAATTTAAAAAGGTGTCATTTAACAAGAGAAGCCACCAGTGTGTGTCTGTGAAGCCAACAGATGAGTATTATTTGACTATTTGCAGGGGTGAGTGGAAAAAGTGGGAATACAGAAAGCAGCAGAAGAATCCAGCTCAGTGCATCTGTGGCTGTGTTTGTGTAACAACCAATTACTGCCAACTATAAGAGACTGTAAATTTTCTGAGACAATCTAATTAAGGCCAAGCCTGAATAAAGTCCATGAAAAAACAAAACAAAATAAAACAAAAAAACCCACACACTGCCTCTCAACCCTCCCCCAACTCCTACAAACTGGGGGAGGGGAAAGGGAATGAAAAAGAACTGAGTGCTGTGACTGATTCTGAGCAGTATCTTTCCAGATGAGCAAAAGCAGCTTTTATAGCATACATTGTGATTTCTTTGGAAAAATTGCAAGAGTATGTCTGCCTTGTAGTCAGAGACACATAACATCTTGATAGGAGGGAGTATGCCCAGGACTTGCTTCGTACCTCAGGGAATTACTGTAAAATAAATGAAAAATGACACTTTTGACACAGGCTGCTTACAAATATCCATCAGAAATTGCACAGTAGCAATGATGATACAGCAATGTAGCTCAGACTAATTTTTTGAGGAGTTTCAGTTCATGGTTTTTATATGTTGTCAACTTACTTTTCCTGAGTATTATATTATATTTTTCCTGCCTAAAAATTTCAAAGAGAAAATCAAAGAAAACAGAAGGCTGTATTTATCAGATTTTTTTGCATCAACCGTAATCAAAGTGTTTGACCTAATTTATTCTAAACCATCAACATATAAGAAAGCATCTGTTTACCAGCTGGCTTGGTAGCTGCCCAAACTAATCAGAATGACCTCAGCTGGAACAGGCTGACCTCCATCAAGTTGAAGAATCGATTTCTCCAGTGCATACATCTTCTGCAGTGGTTTTGAACTACAGCCTAGAAAGTGATCTTCTGCCTTCTGCACCATATTAGTTCCATACATTATTTAGGAACGTTGCTACTTTCCTTACGTTCTAAACCTACACTTCTAGGCATAAAATTTTCTTTTTAGGAAATTCATGTTTCTATAATATGTTCTTCCCTGAAGGGGAAAATAATAGCAACCAGCTTTGTCTTTTAGTTACTATTGCCACAGTATAGAGATTTTTTAACTATAGTAGTAAACGTGATACTAGGCAAGGTAGAGAGAAGCTTCCACAGCATCTGCCTTGGGATTTATAAGAGTAGTGTTTTGTTCTGTCAAACTGTTCTTTGAGTAGGAGGAGAGGTTCACATTCCAGGTGTGTGTTATTTCCTCCTTGACACAGAAAAGAATGGAAATAAAAATAGGACAGTGTTCACCTTTGTGCTAACATATAAATCCTCACATACACAGTGATAATAAATGGGAAACAGTGACCAGTAAATTTAGAGTTTTAAATATGTCTAAAACTCTGACATCAGCTCCTATTAAGGCACCTTTTGCATAGTGGCTGCTTCTAAATGCTGATCCAATTACTTACAGTTGTGAAAACTTTTCTAAAGACAAGTTAGCACAGGGTCCTCTATCCTGAAAACACTGACCAAATATATTATTAGGTTCTGGGGACTGATCCAGTTATGAGTAACCTCATACCTCCCCTCTCACCACTGCACATTTGATTGAATGTTTTGCAGTGGTAAATGACCTCAAAAGTTACAGAGTCACAATTTCCATCCATACATGTGAAACATACATGAAGTTAGAAAATTTCAGCTTTTCCTTTCAGTTCTTTTAAACACTTGTCTCAGTGGAAAAAAAATTTCAAACCTGATTGCAAAAAAAAGGAAAAACAATAGAATATTTTTATCCCAGTTTAGATAGGTAACTTTTATTATACAAAGTGTAAAAGAGAGGAGGTCCAGATTGTGCTTGTTTCAGTAACCTCCATCATGTGCTTACATTGCTGCAATAAGTCATATACAAGCCACTTGGGTTTGGTTGAGTTATTGGGGGTTTTTTGGCTTGTGTTTTTTTGGTTTTTTTTTTTTTTTGTTTTGTTTTGTTTTGTTTTGTTTGTTTTAGTTTTTGGGTTTTGGGGGGGTTTGGGGGGGTTGTTTTGGTTTTTTGGGGTTTTTTGGTGGCTTTTTTTGAATTTAATTTTTTATTTTGACTTTTGCAGTTTTGGTGGTTTTTTAATGGAAGAGTTGAAAGAAAGAGGAGGAAAAGTACAAAGGAATTGAGAAAAGAGAATGAAGAGAAAATCAAGGAAAGAGAGGGAAGAAGAGAGAAAAATAAGGAGAGAAAAGGAAGGCAAAACATCTTTCAAGGGATATGCCTTGTTTCAAGCAATGCCTACTTTTATTAACTGGAAACATACTACAACAGTTAAAAGGATCCTGCAACAATGGAGGTTCAAAAAAGATAACTAGCTCAAAATGCTGAAAATGAAAACCAGAAGAAAGTTCACTATTAAAATCTCTGCTGGCTTTAGCTGGACATGAAGTGATCTCTTATGTTTGTTCTTTCAGCTAATCCTGACTCCCTAAAGATTCAGTAGGCTTTGCTGGATATAGGTTCAGCCACTCAGTGACTTCATGCTAAATCCTGCTGTATGTAGTCATGGTTAGAAAATCTCCACTGGTGGAAATTGCTTCTAAACAAGGGCAACTCCTTTTTTATTTATTGTTTGAATCTAATCATATGGTTTCCTGCCTTGCACATCTGGTCTTAGATAGATCTGGAAATGCTAGCTTTTTACATTGTTAACCCCACCCTGTAGTGTTGTAAGGACTTGATCCAAATCCCAGTCAGCGTCTTTTCTACTGACTACAGTGGAACTGCATCAACCCCCTTCTGAATTGCTGCCTCCAGTGAATTGGAGGTTAAGAAGAAAAGATATGAGGAAAAAAATATGTGCTTTCTTGTGCTGGTAAGAAACCAGGCATTCTTAATCCAAGAACTAGCATTACTTTTGTGTCACAGAAGTCTTCATGTGTCCCTTGGTGTTCATTAACTTATCTCTCTCTCCCGAGGCTCTCAGTTGCTGCTAGAATATGATTAACTTAGGATACAAACAACAGATTTGATGCCTTTATTATGTGTCATTCTATGTTTGACTTGTTTGTTTCATACATAGATTTATCTTATCAATGTATTCCCCTTTAAAAGACTTCCTAACCCCATAACCCCATCATAGTTGAGTAAAGTGAGTTTATGGAAGGCAAAAAGAAAAGGGAAAAAAAATATCATGTTTCCTGATGCTCCCTCATGTTGTATAACATGACCATAATAACACATTATTAGGTCAAGATATATTTACATTGAAAACCTAAATCAGTTATCTTCACTCAGAAGAAGAGTGAGAGTTGTGAGTGCCACAGTTTCAATTTGTTCCCCTGTCATGACATCATCTTTTAAAAGCAGGGAGTAGTCTGCTTTTAGGAACAAGCAGATCAGTATGAGCAGCATGGCACTGGGTAAGGACTTGGGTTTTCTTGGTTTCTGGGTAGCTTCTGTTCTTAGGGCAAGTGTTCAAGGTTGAGGAAAGGAATAGAGAGAGAAAGGCTACATCCCTCTGGAATTTTTCCTATGAAAGAATAGATACATGCAATGTGCCTGAATGAATGAATATCAGCATGAAGTTAAAGCTAACAAGCATGAGATTAGCACTGCTCCCAAGTTACCTGAAAAAAAAAAAAAAAAAAAGATTAAAAAACCCATAGTCTAATTTTTTCATGTGCAATATTTTGATCCTGTTTTTAAGTAAAATTCTATGTGTTTATATTGCAGAGACCACATATATCCCCTTTGTAAACCATTCAGCACGGTAGTATCTGGTATTATGGAACAGAAGTTATTTTCATGTTTACCTGGGCTAGGGTTTAGAAGAACAAAAACTTTGGCTTTGAGGCTCTTCCAATCAGTTCCAAAACTCTGCAGCCACATGCCACAAAGAAGTGATACAGTATAAACCCATTCTGCTGGTTCAGATTTGTTCAAAGCATTTTGAAGGATTGACCAGGGAGCTGTCTGCTGGACCAGAGAGCATCTGTTCTCGTACAGGCAGAAGAATCTGCCACAGAAGTACAAAATGCCTGTAGCTGCAGTTGTAGCTGGCTTGGTTTGCACATGTCCTGAGTCACATTTGTGTGTGCCCTGGAACTGCCCCACAGTGCAATAGGGACTGTGGGATTGCAGTAGTGAACGGGCTGTTCACTACCATGGCACAGCTATCTTTGAACAGTTTTGCTTCTCCTCCACCACCACCAAGTATTTCCTTTTGTTACTTGCCAGTAAACATTCCGTGCTGACAAAGTGCATCAGAAGTGTGACAGGCTGTTCACAAAGGCCTTTAAGCAAAGAGATATAGTGAGACAAATAACAGTGATTTCTGAGATATGTGACTTCATAAATTTGCTTACTTTCAACTTTAAGACTGCCTATGACTTGACCTTGATAAATTAACTGTACATATTTTAAATAATTAATATACTTTTTGATCCCAGTCCATATTATAAAAAAATTACTTCACTTCATTTGCCACATATTCATTCACTCTCCTGTTATCTCTGGCTGGAACTAAGAGTTACAATTTTCTTCTACATAAAGATCAGAAATATGGGATATTTTCCAAAACTCACTTAACTCATTGAACATCTTCCTACTGATGTCAGTGAACCTGTAGGCTTTGGCAACTAGAGAGCAGAGCAGAGGACACAACACCTTCCCCACTCAGACCTCAAACTCTGAGGACTCTGAGCAAGTAAGAGCTCCACCAGGTGTGCCTGTGGGGGTGAAATCAGTTTAGTTGAGTGAGATTCATTGGTTTGTTTTCCTGAACTTTTTATTTTTTGATAAAAAAATTCAGCTTGAAAATCCTTCTTGGGTGCTGAGAAAGAACACTCAGCTGTTTTTATAACAGTACTCAAGACTTCACAGAGACTATTGACTCACATTCATACCCTTAAAATGTTTTTAAATATTGCACCAGGGACTAAGCAGGAAAAATGTGTTGTAGCTCTGGTGATTCAACCAAGGATTTCATAGCTACACATCATTAACACTGTAAAATGATCTGTTTCATTTCTTTTTTCATTTATATTTCTCTCATATCTCCTTTGTCAGATCTCCAGAGATTTTTCTTTCTATTCCCTGTACTATTAAACTTGGAAAATAATAATTTTGCAATTACTTATTCACCTGAATGTAAGTTTTACTTAGCTTTTAGCTCTCAGAGAAGTGTAAAAGCTTAAGTGAGCTTCTTTTTTTTCTGCTCATGCTTATCTCAGTATATTCTATGGCAATTTTTTCACAGGTATTTCAAAGCAAAGAATAAAAAATCCTGTGTTAAAAAGATGGCTACTACGAAGGAAAACTAAGAAATTTTGAAGAAACA
This sequence comes from Acridotheres tristis, assembly GCA_037013685.1. NCBI lineage: Eukaryota > Metazoa > Chordata > Aves > Passeriformes > Sturnidae > Acridotheres > Acridotheres tristis. The sequence goes on from CM072885.1 coordinate 10,105,851, forward strand.
CAGTAATGTTTTAAGAAATGTATAAAATTAGTTGAATATTATATAGTTTGTTTAGGATGTGAAAATTTTATTTCAGTTCTCAGGTCTTGATATTTTAGTGGATTTCCTTTATTCTTACTATTCATACATATATTTGTATCATGAAGTAGTGTGTTATAGGGAAAACATTCCAGAAATTATTACGGCAGTGTTCAAACAAGGAGTGATGTACACAAGACACTGTTTCTAAAATAACAAGAGTTGTCATCTATTAATTCAGGAAGACCTTTGGTCTCATGTGATGCAACTATTTTGGGACAAGCTGATATTGCTCAGTGTGATGTGCACAGTGTGGGGCCCTGTGGCTTCTGCCCTACTGACTCGATTTGCTCAGGTGTCCATAGAACACACTACCTGTGTCCACAGCAGAAATTACAAATTATATTTGCAGGCAACCTGAGATTCTTCACTATCTTTTTTCTAGGAAAAAGCCCAAAACCACTTGTGGTACACAAAGTCTCCATGTAAAAAATTGGCCTTATTCTCAATCAAGATAAAAAATTAAGTTTTCCATGTTATTTTTCATGTTAGGTCACACAGATTCCTATTTCCTTGACTGTTTTCATATTCTATTACAGTTTTCCCTGTACCATTTCCTTTGTGTTATCCTAGAAGGAAATTAATGCAGCGTTTATGATTCCAATTGACTCCTGTAGGTTCACAGTTCTGCTGGTGATGTCAAAGCCTGTACTCTGTTGAATACCTAAGACAATTTGTGTAACACCACTGTCTTTGCAAAGCAAATTTTTTTACTATTGTAATGTTATCTACTATTTTTATTCTCTCTGAATATTTAAGCACTGATCTTAAGGCAGCAGTCCCCTGTGTGTGTGGAAGGTGCACTAAACAGGATTATAGGATAGTCCTGAGATATAACCCATTTTACAGTTTGGGAACCGAGCACTTTCGTCAAAGAGACCATTGAAGCTCTTCCTTACCTAGTTGGAATTTGCCTATCTCTCTTGATCATTTTAGGTAAGTAGAAATCCACTTAATCTCTGTTTATTGTTCCATGCTGGCTTTGGAGGCTGAATCAATGCAAACCCCATTCTTTCCCACCTCAAGACGCTTTTTCCAATTTTCATATCACACCCCTCAGCTGATCCAACCAATGCAAGAGTTTGTATGGCTGTGCTGCAAATTGGATTACTTGAATGATCCAGTTTAAAAACAACTTTAGGCTGAATTATATTAAACTTTTTTTGTTACTGAAGCCAAACCATTTTGAATAGAGTGAGCAATGGCTTGATCTTTGTGCTTTCCATTTGAAGTCCAGCATGTATCTGAATGACTTTTCTGGTTAAAGAAATGCATTAACAACTTACATTTTTAATACTCTGGACTTTAATTTCTTCAGATTCTTGGAAAGAAAAGCAAAAACTTTGTGGAAGAATAATTTTGTTCATTTTGCTCTCAATGACCACATCAGAGTCAGTAGAATCATGATAAATAAACATCTGTCCATAGCCCTTCTTGAAAGGGTTATTCATTGACTGCAAGCCCTCCACAAATCATAATCAGAAAATGACCGATTAGTGAGTAGATTGCAAAACAACTATGCAGGGTATGATGACTTTAAATATATGCCAGAGTGAGCATTTATTTGTCCTTTAGGGGCAAATAGTGCTGCAGCTTCAATCACAGCACAGGGTACAGTGGGGCTGGTAACCAGCACTGCTGAGACTGCACGGGCCAGGAACAGAGACCACAGCCCTGTGCCAGCACATGGGACATCAGAAGCACCACAACCATGGAGATGCTGTGCTTTTGACCTGGCTTTTGAAAAGATTAAAGCTGAAAAATCAGTGCTAGAATTCTTTATGCCCTTCTACTCTGGCTGATAAATGGAGAGCAACGGGTCCTGATCACTGTGTTCCCCGAGTCTGCAATCTGCTGCCTGCATTCTGCCATATGACTGATCTTGTGCATGTTACAAGCAGCACCTGCTGCTCTGTGTAGTACTTTGGGGAAAGCCAGGAAAACTGAATACACATTTTTTCCTCATGACTTCATATTAACTAAAAGCCTGTGACATACAAAACTTGTTGTTACAAGCTCTGCTTCTGAGTAATAACCTCTCCCTCTCTCAAGGGGAGATAAAAGTTTGAGCTCAAAACCAGGGCTCCAACTACATCCTAATCTGATTTTTTGTCACTGACCCATGCAAAAAATGATGCGTGTTTGCAGTATATCAGAATTGTCACATTAATGCACAGGCTTTTTCTTTTTATAACAGCAATTATAAGTTGCCCAACACTTACGTTAGGATCTAGAAATAGTGGCTGGAAATACTCCTTGGAAGAACAAACATTTTGAAAATCCTTAAGTGTCTTGCAGATAATAAATATGTTAAAATTTTATTTTGTTTATACTTTAAAAAATTGATAGTAACAGGAAATAGATAATGTAATAAACTATGCCTTTGTTATATAGACAAGAAAGAATATTATAGTTTTATTATCTGGCCTTCCAAAGACAAGACAAATACTGTTTGCAATCAGAAACACGTGTCTCATCAGCATCTTTGTGGTCGGATTAGAAAAGCTGTGATGACCAATTTGTAAGGCCACAAATCAGCATGGATAAGAGTTCCAGTGGAAAAGAACAACTACAGTAGTAAAGCCTGAGGGAAAATAAATACTTTGGATTCACAAAGCTTGTGTGGACTTTTATTTTTATTCCTGTTTCTTATGCATACATAAAATGTAGTTTTCATTAGCAGTGATTAAACCAACAATCATGAGGATAAGCTGCTATGATCTCATGGATAAAGGGACAAAAGATTTCATTATATTTCTGTCCCTTGTTGGCCCAAGTGTATGGCTGATCCTGATGATCTCTGCAGCTCTATATGTAGAGTTTTGTATATATATTCCCAAACCTTGGAGCTACGAGTTCCAAATGAGTGTATGAATATGATGGGGGAGAAAGACAGATTTAACCATCAAGTCTCTAAAAGTTCAGTGTGAGAACTGGATGTAAGATCACACAATAGATCCAATAAGTTGGGAACTAGAAAAAAAATGGATTTGCCTTTTTGACAAAGATGCCACTGACCCAGCTATGTGTTGAGTCCATGTTTATTTTGTTTATTTTATTGAGCACGGCTGGCTCAGGGGCACACTGGGGACCCTGTCTAGCTAACAGCAGCAGCCTGTCCCCACCCCTCCTTTGGGGCAGGAGCTGGAGCTCTTCCACTGCCAGAGTCCAATAAAGCTGCAGCTCCTGGGTATTTGCAGGAAACTTCTGCTGCAGCAGAGAACCTGCCCTCAGCATCACTGGAATGAGCCTGCACCCCTTGGGTCTGCACGGGCAACACCATCCCCTCCTGCAGCAGATTTAGTAATGAGTCTTGAGTTGGAATTAACAGCATGGTCCACCACAAAAATTGCAATACTTGACACCAAGAGATTAGAACCAAATGCATAAAAAATGCAAGAAAGGGCACAACAAGTGTTCAGGCATAAATATGTAGCTCCTCAGAGTAACAAATTCAGTGGCCAGGATGTCCTGCCTATCAGCTTTTCCCTCTCCTTCAGTTCTGCACAGCACTTCTGATTGTACTCCACTACATCTTTGTGTGCACCACAATCATCATCAAAAAGACAACATTTCTCAGCAATGCCACCCCAGAGTATCTGATACATCATATTCCTTTCTCTGGGAAGGACATAATTGCTGAATCACTGCACTAAAGGTTTTTTTTATGGCTGCTACTGTAATGTCAGTTCTACCCTTCATGTGTTTTAAAAGACTCAGCAAAGACAGATATTTTATGTGTTTAGCATATTTCTAATTTACCAAGCTAATATTAAATTTAATTTATATGAGAGATATATGAATTATTGCATCCAAGAGACCAATCAAATCTCTTAATTTGTTTTCTAAATTACAGCATTTGCTCCGAAATAATTTTTAATGGAAACAGATGACTCTAGATAAAAGTGTGTTTCTATGCATGCAGATATACCCAGCATCTTCCTCTGGAGTGCTGCTCCTCATTGAACTGGCCATGATGCAGATGTTCTGTGCCTTCCACAAAAATGTTTGTCTCCTGCAGGATTCAGTGTACACTTTTATGCCCAGGCAGTTTCACTTTTGAAAAGAGAGTTCTTCTAACACAGAGTTAATGATTTGGAGTGAATTATCACACTAAAAACTACATTCAAAGATTATTTCCTCTGAAAGATACTGTCATCTGTTTCCATTAAAAGTTTTTTTGGAGAAAATTCTGGTAGGGAGTTAAACCAAAAGCACAGTTTTCAATAAATTCTGTATTTTAATGATAAATTTGGACTTCAAAATATTTAGTCTGATTAGAAAACTTTTTTTTCTAGACTCTCCTGTTCTCATCTGGTTATACAATTCACAGAATAAATAGCCAACATTTTTCAATTTTTTTTTAAATACATAGGCTGTGGGTTTAGTTTGTAAGAATGAGTTACTTTTAAAAAACAGAAGCTGAAATCTGCAAGACATTTTGACCACCTCTGTGTAATAAGAAAGACTTAGCTCTTAATGTGGTGTAAACACCTGGAGAAGAAAGAAGCCCCATGAAAGGTCCAAGAAATCTACATAGAAAATCCCTACACGTGCATGAAAAGACCTCACAAACTGATGCAGATGCCTCAGGACTGAATGATTAACTGCAGAATCACATTCAAGAATAAATTACAGGCAATAGATACAGGCCCAAAAAAGCCTGCTCCACAGGGAAATAATTTTCTCTGTTCATTGTCACTTCATATTACCCATCCATCATTTGGTCACCAGTTTCAGCTATTCACTTGCTGCCAAGTCTATTTTCAAGTTTCCACATTCCTTCTGTGTCATTGCATCTTCCCTCTCTCCAGGAACTGTCTCTCCCAGCTCCAGGGTCAAATGTAAAGTGTGTTTGGGGTCTGCAGGGAGTGTGCTGGTTTCTTGGGGCTTTTTCAAGCCATATTTTTTGTCTGTTGTGCTTGCACAGCTGCTCTATTACTTCACCCAAGAAAAACTGGTGTCTCAAACAAGAGTGTGAAGTATCTGTGCATCCTCTGTGGCCTTTGGGTGGGATGACACTAACTGTTGTCACCTTCTTAGGGTGCTAATTAATCCCTTTATATTGGCTTACAGTGGGATACAATGGGTGTTTCTTTCTTTTTTCTTTTTTCTTTTTCCCATGAAAAGGGCATATTTTCTGTCTTATGGTTTCTGAGAATTTCTGGGCAAAATCCTGTTCCAGCTTACTGTCATGTATCTGGAATTTTTCCACCATGTTGAAATAAAATTTAACTTTCTCTTCTTCTCTCCTCAGGAAGTTCCTTTGAAAAACCCTGTGCAATATTTTTGTATTGGTTAGGGCAGCATTAAATGGTTGGGACAGCATTTTCTAGGAGAGTAATTTCTATTGTGTTTCCTGCAGTAGAAGCATAATGTAAAGTTATTTTCAAAGGAAATATCAGGAACTGAACATACATCTGCTGCCCTGGCCATACCTGTTTCAGAGTTTTTCAAGGTTTTTTTTCTTGTGAAATTGGAGAATAAACAGCACCCTTCCTTTTCACTGGGTGCTTCCTTGACTGGAAGTTTCTGGAGTCTGTTCTCATTCTCATTCTGCTTTCTCACTCTTTGGTATCTTGAGTCCACAGGTATAGCCGTGCCCAAAAATACTCCTTCTTTTTCCATGCAGGGAAAAAAATTAATCTCAAACTTTTCCTTGTTTGCCAAGATATTCTTACACAGATCTTGAAACATACTTTTTTTCCTCTCTTCTGCAGCAGTTGGGTTTGTTTTGCTTTTTTGGTTTTTATTTTTTAATCCCATTGCAATTTATTTCTGAGCCCACTTCCTGTTGCTTTTTAAAAAAGTATCTATTTGGCAATTGTGTTGCGACATTATGTTGTTATTATTAGCATTTGGGTGAAAAGAAACAAGATTCAAGTACATCCCTCAATGAAACTTCAGCAATGATGGTGTTTGCATTAGTGTTTTCACTGACAGCAATCATATACAATTCTAACTGTAAAATACAGTCCTGGCTCAATGTTTCTCAACAGCATCAGTAAAAATGTACAACTGTCCCACAGGATTTCATTTTAATCCCTTTGGTATTACCACAAGCATTGTGGCTCGATGAAATGACCAAGAGAAGGTGTTGGCTGCAGCAATAAGCAGCTGAGATGTTTTCTGTGAGCTCAGGGCTTGCCTTTGCCTCTTCCCTTCCTGCCCCAACCAAACCTGCTGTGATCACACAGCCATGGACACCACCCCAGGTCAGCTGCACTGCTCAGGACAAAGGTGCTGAAAGGAAAACAGCTTGCTTTGAATTTACCCCAAATTTTCCTTCTAACTGGGATATTCACAGACAGCCTCTCCACCCAGAAACCAGGGAAGTTTAAAGCCCTGTTTTTCCCACCCCTACCTGTCTGAGTAACTTCCTCTCTGACCTGCTTTCTGCCTGCCTGGAGGCTGCTTGAGAAATACATAGCTATTAGAACATGGATCCATAAAAAACGAGCAAATAAAGGAAAGGGACATTGCTTCCTGTTAACTGTGCTGGTGATTTTCTTCCCCTGTGCCTACAAACAACTTGCCTTAATTTCCGTGTCACCAGACCTCATACTTACCCTTTTGCTCTACAACTTATCTCAATTTAGGCCACAGCTGTCTCTAGTCTGGGCTAAATTCTAAACGAATGGATTTTAGTAAAATAACTCATTCTGTTTTCACCAGTAAATAATCAAAAGCAGCCAAACAACAAATCTCATGGCTTGGGCTCATTCTCTCAGTTGTCCTTGTTATCACTGTCTGGTTCTTGGCTTCACTTTTCTGTTCTGTTTGTCTTTCTTGATGGGCCACTTGTTTCCAGACTTTTTTCTTTTTTTGGTCTTCTTCACTCATCATCTTTTTCCCACTACCTGTCGCTACTTTTATGTTCAGAGCATTCCAACCATTTATTTCAATTTCTAACATAATAAAACCTGTCAATTTAAATCAATCTGGGTGCTTTTTAACAATTGCACTCCACAGTGACAGATAACATTAATTAAGTCATTAAGCTATGCTAGAAATACTATCCAAGGAAATTAAGCTGTTATGGCTTCTACCTCTCTAAATATCAAAGGTGCAATTAGTTTTTGTTTTGGTTTGGTTGTTTAAGTTGTTGGTTTTTGTTTGTTTTGTTGTTTTGGTTTTTTTTTAATGGAGAGGTTGTTAAATATAAAATACTCATTTATTTGTCATGCTCTACTACTTGAGTCATTGTACAAAGGCACTTCAGCTGTTTGATATCTCCCATCCATCATTTGGACAGTGAGAAATCACCCCTCAACCCCTAAAGTGGCTGCTCCACGCAACTGGAATTCACAATGCAGGGAATGTTCATTGTGTCAACGGGCCCTGATCTGGTTTACAATATGTCAACACTTTGTGCTCTGTTTATCAAGTGCATGTCAGAAGCAATTGAGGTTCAACAAAGGGGAAGAGGAATATGCAAGTTTTTACAGCTGATTTATTAAATCATATGATCCAGGAGGAAAAAAAAAATTAAAAATCAGTCCAAACAGCTGAGTTTTACATGAGTTGATGTGACCCTAAGTGGCCTTAGAGGAGAGGAGAAAACTTTTACCTGTATCCCCTTCTCCTTAACTGCACTAAGTGCAACCACACTCCTCAAGCACACTAATCGAGGTAAATGTGAGGCTTAAAGTAGAGCTTTAGTAATCCTTTGTAGCTTGAATAAAAGTAATTCTTGTTCTGACAGCCAAATCAAGAAAGTTCTGATTCAAGCTGTGAGATCTCAAGGTTCATTCTTTCAAATGTGAAGAAACACAAATGTCAGGATAGGCTGAATTTTAAATTTGTGGCCTAAATAAATTCAGACCTGAGCTTACAGCACTTATTTTAATGCCCAAACATAAAGTCAGTCATGAGAAAAGAAATGATGAGTGTAAGCTTGAAAGAAATGGAGGAGTGACACAAAATTAATTTCAGAATTTACTTTCTGTCTTTCATTTTTGCCAAAATTTTCTTTTTAAATTTCTTCATGTATATAACCTGAATGCCTCTATTGTCCTATTCTGATCTCTATTTCTCTTACAGTTGAAGGAGCCACATAAAATTATTTAAATGTGACCTTTACTTATTTTTGCCATGTTGGTTCGAAATTCATGATGCAACCCAGGAATTCATAGTGATATTTCACAATCACTCTATTTTTTTTTAACAAACTGTGAAAACAATTTTTTCTCTGTATTTCTGGTATAAATCTTGGAAATTATAAATGAAAATATGATTTTGCAAGACAATTTGCATTAGAACTATTTTTGAGGCATCCTCAAAGAAATAACAGAGCAGAGGAGTATTTTTTTGAAACATGAACCACTCAAACAGCACAAAGAAGGAAGAGTAAGGCAAAAGTGAAAACAGATAGCATGAAATCTTCAGGCCAAAATCATGATTTGTTAACATATAACTCAGGAAGAAGACAAAGAAAGGAACTATGGTTTATGACTAGCCATCAAGAGGTAACTGAGTATGTGCTTACGCAATAAATTCTGTATTAATTCTCTGTAGGTATAAGACTTTTCTCCTTCTTTATCTTCCCCTCCGGCAGGAAAATTGGATAAACACAAGCAGGCTAATACTGGTGAGCCTATTACTTCTCCTGTATATATATAAAGCTGCTGTTCTGATCTTCACAGTCGTATTTATTGTTTAGTAGAACAGGATCCATATGCAGAGAAATAACACTTTCTCATATGTACATCACTGGCAAACCTCATCCACCTAAAGCTGTTTCCAATGTAAATAAGTAAAATATTATATTAGAGATGCATTTGGTTTTAGTTTCTTCAAAAAGCACCTGAAGATTAAGCTTCAAATCACGCTGTTTATTTTCTATGTGTACTTTATTACAAACGATATTTTCAAATACTTTTGCTACGAAAAACCACCCTGGAGATGAGAGGTCCTCAGGATCTGCCACAGCAGAAAGGATAATGAAATTAATCTCACCTTCAGGCTAAGGAGTGGAAATTCAAAACACATCATTTTTTTTAAAAGTAGGTTAAGATATCAAAATTTGATTGTAACAGTATACAACAACATGAATTAGTTCCACTACCTGGGAAAATGTCCAAAGGCTTCTTATCAGGAAAGCAAATACTTTCCTGAACCAACCCTCACTTCAGGGAAATTGTAACTCAAACAGAGATTATCTGCCGAAACACCATCCCTAGAGCTCCTTGAATCCTCTCTGTAAAAAAGTATTTTCCTGTGGCATTTGTCCATCTCTGAAAAATCAATACTGCAACCAGATCATATACTGCAAAGGGTAGAAATAATGGCTTTTACCTAATTCTACACCAGCCAAAACCAGCATAATCTATTTTCTGATTAAATCAGAGCCATTTAGGCAGTTGGGGAGTAAGAATCACTGATCACCTTCACTACACCTCCCTCAAATGAGGCATTAAAAAAGCACCAAAAAGAAGCTCCATGAAAAATATCTTTTTATCTACAAAAAGAAATATATAATAAAATAACAGTGAAGTAATTATATTTTCACTGGAGATCGAGCAAAAATGTTAATGCCTGAGATGTTCTAAAAATTCCATTCTTCTTTCTCTGGCTTATAACTTGCTATTTGAATGTTTACATTTGATATAGCAATGACAATAACCATTCTCAATTTCAGATAATTCAAGACATTTTTCTTGTATCTCAAACTTTTGAAACCACCCATTACATCAGAATGACATCTTCTGTTCCATTTCTTAGAAAAATCTCCCAATTTTTCCTGACTGTGAAAAACAGAGAAATATAAAAATAAAACTTAAAACTTAAAAACCAATGGAAACATTTCAGAAGAGTATTTAGGGCTTTTGCTGTTGTTGTTGCTGCTGCTGCTTTTAGAATGCATTTATTGATTAACAGGCCAATCTTATGATTTTAGAAGAGGAACATGCTTTTCATCAGTGCAGAATTGGGTCAATCTGTCTGAATGCCACTGCAGCATTATGGTCTAGGGTTTGTCTATGGAGAGGAGGCACAACAGAGACAGACGGAGGCAGAGTAGAGCACCTACTCCTCATTAACCCCCTACTTAGACACTTCCTCAATCTGGGATAAACCTGTCATATTTTGGAGTAATTTACTACACTCAGAAGATCATTACAAGGCAACCTATTAACAGATCTCTTTTCCAGGACTATGAGATGGAACTTTCTTGAATCCCTTGCCCTCACTCACAATCCAGTTTTCTGGGCATGATAATAAGCTAATAGAATTAATTCAGATTATGATCAATTTGTTGAGTTCTTTTTCTGGCCAGTAAGCAACCAAAATAATTAACAATCACATTAGCCATTATTTTTCCTCCTCACTACGTCATATTTTAAATGAAATCTGTTTCTAATAAAGGAAATTATTTTTCAATAATCATTCTCATTCTTTCAAGCAAATTCAGTGACATAGAAAAACAAACAAACCAATGCAGCAGGCAACAAAAATACTGCTGCCGAAGCTGTTTTGTTTGTTTGTTTTTAAATTTGGGCTTTGTTGCCCTGAGAATTCTTTTTACAATATTATTGACTACATTTTCAATACTGTAAAATAATAGTTTTAAATATTTGCATTTTAAATGCCTATATGAATATTGTGCAGGTTTTGTCACAGAAGGAAGCACATATCCCTGGGCCAGGAGCATTACAGCAGAATCATTAAGGTGCCACAGAACCAAACCATGTGAGTAATTCCAAATACTCTCCCAGCATTGCCCCTAAATATTAATAGGTCTCTGGCTGAGTAGTCAGAAGCAGCCAGATATGATACCCTCCTCATCCTAGGAAATATCCCAGTGCTGAAGTTTGGCTTGAGCAGGTCCTGGCCCCTGTTTGGATGGGCTCGAATCAGAGCAAAGATCAAACTGCTGCCATCACACGGCTGCCTCACATCTTTCCACTCACAGAGCAAATTTAAGCAGCTTATTCGAGGTCACAAGCAGAAATGCAGATTTGTTCTTGAAGACAGTGTCAATCTGTTGCAAAATCAAGGAAGAGGGGGTTTGACCTTAGTTCATTTAGGTGCTCCATGCTGAACTGTATCAGGCTGTGCTCACTGTCCTGTGCTCATTTCAAGTACATATTTTGCTTTCTACAGGGTGTATTACATTATAGCTATTACAGCTGTTCAATATTTTCTTACTGGTTACTATAATGAAAGCAAATATTTTCACTGAAAATACATCTTTGCTTTTTAAAAATGCTTTAAGCAAGCAAAACAATGTGGTGGTTTAAGGATAAAAGTACTTTTCATTTACATTTCAATTTCCTTCCTTCCTTCCTTCCTTCCTTCCTTCCTTCCTTCCTTCCTTCCTTCCTTCCTTCCTTCCTTCCTTCCTTCCTTCCTTCCTTCCTTCCTTCCTTCCATTTAATAAGAATTTCATTTATTTTGTTGTTAAAACGTAACTATGATAAGAGTTTGTGTAATTTTTGCTTTCCCTAATCAATTAACCTTTGAAGTCCCCATGGAGAGACTATTACTGGTCCTTTCCCTACTGAACTGCCTACTTGCCTCTGCCTCCTGTGCACCTGTGATGCCATAAATTAGTCACAGATGGCCTGCTAGGATATAATCACTGCCATTTGTCATGAAGCTGATAGCTGTATCACTTTCTCTTGCCCTGCAGAATCTACTTCTTGACAGGTCAAAATTTTTACCTCTGTGAGTTCTATTAGGAAGATAAAGGTTCAAAGGTCAAGCTTTGCCAGGACTCCAACCTCTTGAAAAGGAGTAACAAATCCATATTAGATGTCCAGAATCTAATGTGTATTGAGTGTGGAAACTTTGATGCCAAAATAGTGAACCCTGTGAGATTTCCAGTCTAGGTCTGTTCTCTAGTTACCCAGAGCAAGGTAAAACACAAAAAATGAATATTTTTTAAATCCCATAGCCATAAAGAGAAATCTGTTCCTACAGTCTCCCTTCTGGAAGGTTTGATTTTTCTTTTTCTTGTCCCTGAAATACTGTCTTGGGACCATATCAAGAGAAAAGGATTTCCCTGTCTTTGTAATAACCTATTAGTTGTGGTGTTTCCCCAAGAAGTAAATATGACAGATGGTGCGTTCTCTTTTTCCTGCTCTTACTAACACACAGCTCTCTTAGCTCTTCCAGAAGGACTTAATTTCCCAGGAAAGGCCACAAGCAGCCCCCCACCTGCTATGGTGCTGATGGGTGCTGTGGGAAAGAGCTCAAGACAAAGTGGAGAACAGGCAGCCTGACTGCACAGCTGGTGCTGGGCATGGGACCCTGGCAGATCCAGCCCTTGGCACCCTTTTCTTTCCCTGGGTGATCCCTCTGCCCTTTGGATCAGGCCCTTACTGGCCTGTGGAGCAGAAAGGAAGGATCTGAAACATGAGAGTAGATCTTAAAAAGTCTTAGTGTGAAACAAGCTTTGTCTTTCTATCCCGAGACACTGCAGGTCCTGTACAGACTTTCAAACAAGCTTCCTGGCTACAGCAGGTCTTTGTTCTTGGACCTACTTGCAGGTGTTTCTTTTCTACAATACATTTATTTTTTATATCAGTCTAGTTGCAATATCAATTTTAAAACTAGATAAAATCTTTAGTCTTGTAGTTTGCTTTTACACAAGCTTCCTTAGCAAGAGAAACATTTTGTAAACAGCAATTATCTAAGGGTGTTCTGCCCACTTCAATAATTTTCATTGGAGAAGTAGCAAATGATCAGGTTTTCATGTTATGCTTTAACAGCAATAAGATGAAGTTTGGAGCCCAAAACCAGAGACAAGTTTTTCAGGAGTGTGACAGTTAACTTTTGGATATTCACCTTGGAGTATTTCCTAGAGAGGAATGTCTGAAAATCATAAAACCTTAAAAACTGAGTCTGTATTCCCTGGTTTTCAGACTTTAACTGCTATATCATGCTTCTGCTAGCACCTTTGCCTCTCAGTTTTGAATCTCAAACATTTTAGGAAAAAAGCGTAAGATTCATCTTATGAGTTCAGTCTAATTAACTTCATCCAAGTAAACCAGTACTTGACCTAAAACTGGCACAAAACTGACATAAGAAGATTTTGGGACTTAATGATATTACCCTTTGTCCTTAAAAAGTTTATAATTAATGTAAAACAATAGATAGCAGCTGGTGCTTGTTTACAGGGCAGCCTGTTCTTTGGGCAATACTGTATGTTGTGTAACTGAAGAACAGTCACTTCATTATTCTCTTACAGTAACCTCTACTGAAATATTTTTGGTTTTTTTCAGATAAATTTTCATTGATTGTAAATGTTTTACTTTGCTACAGTTATACTTTGTACAAACAAACCATTTCCCTAAAGGAAGCCAGATTTCCATACACTGCATCAGTGTCCAAACCACCATCAAATACCAAAATCATTGTGTTACATATTTCCACGTTCTACTGAGTATCTGAATGCTCAATGCAAAAGAAAAGCAACAACAACAACAACAAAACCCAACAAAACAAAACCAAAAAGAACCAAAAAACAAACAAAAACCAACCAACCATCCAAATAAAAAGCCCAAAACAAACTCTGTCAGGTCTACTGCTATATACACTGTAACATGGAAAAATAGAGACCTTCCTAAGAAAATAGGAGCTATCTATCCATGGATGTATTTTCTGACAAATTTAAGAATAATGTGACTTTTGAAGTCTGACTTACACAATAAAGAGGATTTTCATCTTTTCTTAGCCCTTTCCCTTTCCTTCTTCTCTTCATCTTTTTCTATACAAAACTATCTGAAAATGTTGAAAATGTTTGTTTCTGAATATAGCCAAAATAATTTTAATAATATTTTATAGCAATTAACTTCAGGGTAACCAAATTCACACAATTTAAGAATAGTCTGATTGCAATTGATATGGAATTCTTAAGCTTAGAAAATCCCTTTAAGATCATTGAGTCCAACAGTTAACAGCACTACCCAGTCACCACTTAATCCTATGTCCTTAAGTGCCACATCTTCATATCTTTTAAATATCTCCAGGGTAAGTGACTCAACCATTTCCCTGGCAGCCTGTTCCTGTGCTTGACAAACCTTTTGGTGAAGATTTTTTCCCTAATATCCAATCTAAACCTCCCCTGGTGCAACTTGAGGCCATTTCCTCTTGTCCTGTTTCCTGCTTTTACTTGAGAGATAGACCCCTACCTTACTATAACTTCATTTCAGGCACTTGTAGAGAGCCGTAGTTTGTTGGTAATATAAAAATTCTGTTGCAGCACAGTGACACAGTATCAGCCCAGTGCTGTACTCCTTTTTGATTCCACCCTTATTTTGCATGCAGAAAAATTGTTGCCTCTTACTTATTGTAGCTTTTTATTTTCTTAGGAGTTTACTGGCTTGTTCTGAGAGCCACAGCTTCAAACAACATAGATATGATTTATTTTGGTGAGGTTCCAAGTAGGTGAATTTAATTGTCATATTTTTGGTCAACATAAACTAAAGCAGAACAGAGAGAAATCTAAGCACATTTAATCACAGAGTGCTGTCGTGCTGCTGAGGAAAGTCATAAACAGTTGACTCCAAGCTGGGAACATCATGCCAAACATTTGTATCTGGAACAGGACTGTACGTTCCACCAGTGTGCAACAGGGAGAGGGTGAACACAGGGAGTTCAGCACATGGAGAAAAACGTTTCGAAAATGAAAGAGGTCAGGATGGGGGGTGGAATGGGTCTGGAGGGTGTTGTACATCCAGAAGAGAAAAAAATATTATTTTTCCTAATACAGGACAAAACTGAGCAAAATTATTTGCTATAATCCATTCATAAAAGAAGAAAGTCAAAGAATTCCCAAGGGACATTTTTTTTTTCAGTCATACTCAAATAAGTAATTTTGATTGACAGACAACTGAATCCACTACAATTAGCATATGCCTTCCTTGCTGGCAACAAGATCAAACTGAGGACTGTGCGAGCACTGTATGCCCATCATGTTACTAAAACATTTGCTAAGCACAGGAAGGAAATTATACTGCTTTGATGTTACTTTTGGCTTCCAGTCTCAGGATTTGGACAAAAAAAGAGACTGAAATAATATTTTAACCTGCTTATAGGGATTCAAACCCATCTCTCTCAGCAGAGTGCCCTAATCACTCTGTGGTTTAGGGAAGGAAGCACACTCCACATGCCTACTGCTGAAATTGCTCCAGGATTCAATGGTGGAGGGAGAAGAACTAGGAGAGGCTGATGGAAAACAGATTGTATTCCTGTGGTAAGGCATTAACCTTGGAGAAACACAGTCCCTCTGCTAATGTTTGTGCTATCAGGGTGTGGGTGGAATGCATGTCTCCTTCCAGGCTGCAGTCCCAACATCTGGGATCCCAGCCCAGGTCAGCTCAGTACCATAACTAGAAGAGTTTTGTACGGAGTTAAACTACCAAGTTCCGCACCTTAAACACTGAGTCACACTTTCTCTCGAGTGTGGCTTTGGCTACGTTTTGACCTTTCACTTTCAGCAGGTAAGGTGAAGCCTGCTCTAAACATTGCCTTTCCCATATGAACTGTCAGAGGATTTGTGCTGAGCAGACAGACAAGTCTGGATCTTCCGAGGATGAAGCAGGAGTGCAGCTGCACTGCTGCATTAAATAATTTCTGCTTAAGGACAAGTTCTGGGTCATCATCCTGATATCTCCAACTCTCTCCATGCTGTGACTGGAGGGCCAGGGGGTTTCACTCAGGATTTTGGCTTGTTTGGGGGCCAGGCTGACACTCTTCAGGGCACTTATGCTACCTTCCCCAGATGCCTGCATCTGCACCCTAGGCTTTAAGCTTTAATGCATCACTTATGCAGCATTTATGTATAAATCCTGATTAAACAGTTCCTGCGCCATGAATTTAATTTTTCTTAGCCTTAAGAACTTCATTAATTCATTTGTACTGCTAAATTTCACCTTATTTCTAGCTCTACATCGTGACTTTCCTTCCCTTTTGCTGCTTCTGCAGCTATTCTGGTCTTTGGCCAATTCTTAGTCAAATATGTTCAAATTAATGCAGGTGGCTTAAAATCTATTTAAATTACTAAATGAACATAATGTAAATCAAAATCAACAGACACTTCCCCTTAGCATACTGTATGTTTTCTGTTATCAGACTGTTTAAATTATAGAATGTCTGGTCTATGTCTTCTTCCATTTCTTCAGCAGCACTTAGTACAAGTAAACAGGGGCATTCAGCAAAATCTAATCCAAACACAGCACTCCTTGATTTACTCCAAAACTACATATTAGAATAAAGACAAGTCTATATTTTCTTAAATCTCTGTTTTGACCAGCAAGCCATGACTCTATGGGCCAAATTCCCCTTCCTTCTATTAGAGTTGCATATTGTTTTTTCATTCAAACGACCACACACAAATTTCTCTGGTCTAGTGCCCAGATAGTACTGAGAATTCTTGTAGCAATTCATTTAAGAAAGTTAATTTCTGTATTTTATATCTTGTTTGTTATTTGAGAAATTAATTTTGCCTTTTTTTCTATATAAAATGCATTTTTTCAAGGGTATATTGTTGTTCTAAACTTCTACATTAAAAAAAAAATCTTTTGCTTTTGTTTCCCTTAAGGGCTATTTAATATAATCATATCCTTTCAACAATTTAGATTAAGTTTTTTGGTTGTTTGATTATTTTTCACCAAATCTCTGTCCTCTTCTGAGACCAAACCTTTAGATATATGAAAATCATCATTCATCAGCATAACAGAAACAAAATCAGGTATATTTTTGTGATTATTTCAAATGTGCTCAGTCAGAAAACTGCCTGTCAAATACCTGACACTACATTCAAAATCTCATTTATTTTAACTTCAGCCAATCTTTTCTGTTTGAATTGAAAAGTCAAATAGTTTTGCTTTGGAAAAGTGGCACCACTCCATAGGAAATATAGAAGTCAACGTACATTAGTGTAAGACTTGAGTTTCTTTGTTTGTTAACATCTGTGTATACTCTAGGACACAACAGTTTTAATCCCTAGCACTGGTTCTGTTTTGCCCCTACTTGTGTCTGCATGATGGTGACTGACACCTCACAACTTTTAGCCACACTGTCTCCATTTCCTCCTTAGTTTGATTACCCCATAGCTGGTTCAGAAGCCAACACAGTTAGAATCTCCATTCTACTTCACTCAAATGGTAATTTATCCATCCAAATAAATGAGAAAAAAATTCCTCACAACTTATAAGTCTGTTAGTATTACATGTCTTCTTGCTATTATTTGATTTACATCTTGTTAGTTCAGAGAAATCCTGTATCTCTCACACATAACTAAAAACTGGGGATGTTGCCTAGGGTTTGCAGAATAAACAATTCTTAATTTACACAGTGTTTTTCCCTGCTGTACACACCCTGTAACTTGACTATATCCCAAACATCCTGCAATCATTTGAAGAATATGTATCTCAGCTATCATTCAAGAACTTTTGAGCTTGAAAACCATACATCTGTAAATCTGAGTCAGAACCATTTCAACCTATTTTACTGAGGCCAAAGGGAAGACAGAAGAGTGACAATTATCTAATGTTACCCTTCCTGACCCCAGCAGAGTCTGTGGGAGTTTTCCCACTGAGTTCATGGAGTCAAAATTTTGACCTGGGTTAGTTCCAACCTTTGAAGAGAAGAGAGTGAACAGCACCTGCAATCTCTGTTATATAACTATTAGGACATGGGGAAACAAGTATTTCCTCCCAAAATAAAAGCCCATCTCTGGAATCCTTTCTGAGGCATCCTTATGATTCAGATGGAAAAGGAAATATTAATTAGCCCAAAGACAACGAAAGGAACTGGATTCTGAAAAAGTGATGTAAGTCTAGTGTGTTTTACTTCATTTCATGTTATGTAAAATAGTGAGAAATGTCACTCAGCATCCATGGAATTTTGATTGCCCAAAACAAAGTGATGCAGAGTACTTTTTCTCCAAGATTTCATTATTTTTCTTCTTCCTGAAAAACTTTTCCACGGTGTAGGCAACATGATGATGTAATTGTGCCAGTAAAACCCATTAAAATTGGTGGCAGTGGTTTCAGTTAATGCCCACGGGGTGTGAGCACATACTGCTATGAGCAAGAGCAAACTCAGGAGGATCAATTGCAAAATAAAATTCCACTGATTTTCTAAAAATACTTACTCCTCCCTTGCCTCTTCTATCTTTCTGTACCACATGACAAACGTAATGGCTTTCTTATCTTCCCCTTTGCTCCAGAGGTACCAGCTGCCTTTATATCCCAATGAATGAAATAATTAAATATGTCCCAGAACAATCATTCTGAACGTTTTTTCTGCCAGTAATGAAATCTTCTCTCATAAAAAAAATCTCTGGCTGTACACCTTACTGTGATTTGTAGCATGATTTCTATGTATTCAAAGGCAACATTTCACACAAGTGTTAGCACTTGACTTTATGTTGGTAAATTAAGTAGGTGTTAAGTCTACAAATATTCCTCTTGGTGTAAGCATTTTATTACTGCTCTCTTTTCTTCTCTCCAAGAAAACTCTAATAAAAATTATTTTATATCATTGCTGTATTCTAGTTACTGGAATTGTTTTTACCTTGTTTTACTGTGATATTGACCTTCACCCAAATATTTGCAAAGCAGCAATGTAGTAAGTAAATTAATTTTAAAAAGTAAGAAATCTGATTTCATTCCAACCTGAGGGAATTCAAAATCATCCTTATATTTTCAGAAAAGTGTTCTAACAGACAAGCTGTTAAGAATATTTGAGCTTTGATGCTAATAGAAATTAAGGTACATAGAAATTTTAAGAAGAAAACTTCTGATTCATTGAAGCTGGAGCTCTACACAACCAGTGCTGCAGAACTAGGGATCCAAAAGAATTACACTATCCCAGCAATTCCCTGCTGGAAAGTAAATATTTGGACCCCTACCTGGTCATCAAACTATTTCTATTCTTTTTCCTACAGCTTCTTAAAGGCAAATACACTTTGTATGTAAGACCTGATATTTGAGCTAAAAAAGGAAGGGGAAATTCAAAAACATTTTTTTCTTAGTCCATCATGTTGGGTAGCTGAGGATGATGCCTTCAGAGATTCCTTAGTCTCAGCCACATTGATTCTTCTTAATTTCCTTGCTGGTTTACAACCTAGGTGCCTAGTTTCAGGAATTGTAGCTATTAGTTGTGTTGTTTAGGCCATTACTCTAGACCTTGATCTCAATCTTTAGTACCAAAATTATTTTAAAAGCATATATTCCAAGATTGAATGATATTTTATAGCTATGCCTCTGGTAAATAGCAAGAGTTTTTTGTTGCTTGGATTAATTTTAAAATAAAACAGCCTTTACCTCTTGCAGGGAATGAAGACAGATTACCACTCTTTAGTTCTTTTAGATGATGCATATGCCTCATTTTAATAATTTGTTTATATCTTAGTTACTTTTAATAAATGGTGGCATTGAAACCCTTGTGGACTGAGAGTTTTTCCCAGACAGAGGTGGCAGATAAGGATTTGCTGTTTTGAAGCTGTCATATATGGGACAGTCTCTAAATTCACCAAGCTGCATATATTGAATAAAACCCCTACATGTACTAGTTAACATGATATATGCCAGGTACTAGAGTAATAAGGCATTAGGTCAGATATAAACACAGGAGTCAAACAGCAAGGCATTGTACAGAAATAAATTGAGCCGTCTGTCCCTCTTTGGGAGGAAACACATTCCCTTAATAAAATACTCAGTAGATTATACAATTACTCCATAAGAAAATGAACAGCAAGAGAATTAAGCCTTCTGCAAAAATTTATGCTTTTGATGCAAACTTCAGTTTAACTAGCAGCTGATGCAGACATGTACCATACATATTAATAATTAATATAAAAATGAATAGAATTTGTGAAAAACCTCTTTGGAAAAAGACATTACCACTGATAGCTAATTTCAAAGGACTCTAATAGAACTGACTATGCACGAGGACCAAATTTTGGCAGTAATTATGTACACTTGACAATTTCTACAAATATTCTTCAGCTTAATTACAGCAGGAATAATGTTAATAATAGTTATAATGACAATATCACCAACAGAACAACAAAAACACTAATTATAATAACAGTTAAAATATTCATTTTCATAATGATAATAATATAATGCTGCTGATCAGGAAAACGTGTTTTCTATGAAGGAGAAAACGAAAGACATGGATAGATTTGCTTTCTTCCATTAACACGTTACAAACAAATGAATCTTTTAACAAATACAAACTTTGGCTTGAACTCTGAGTGTCATTGAAGTTTTAACAAAGCAGTCAATCCCCAGGATGGAGATGAAATTGTTTTCTTAGCACACTTTTTAAAAAAACAAATACTTCCATTTTACAATTTATTTAAATTCCCCTTTTAAATGTTTATCATTATTAAGTACCTGTACTCTGACCTAGGAAACTGTACCTTCTAAGATGTGCAGTTTGAAAGAAACAGAAAAGCTCCAGCAACAAACTTGAAATTTCAAATTCAAACACCCCACGGTACAAAAACACTTCCAGCAATATTGACAAGAGTTTAGCTCTTCCTTATGTAGTCAAAGACATGGTATGCATGTCCATTCCCTATCACCTCTAAAAGGGGTCTATAGCCAACTTTGTCTGTATTCCAGCCTTTCTACTCCTTGAACTTTTACAGCTCAACAGTTGCAGAGAGTATTTCACCTTCATCTCTTCTCACTTGGAGTGTCCATCCCTGTTATTTTCCCACTTCTAAACTGAAAAAGCCCACAATATGTACTGTTTGTATTGGTACTCCAGAGTTGTTTCTCAAGCTGACAATGAAACTCTGCTCAAAAGTGTCTGTATGGTTTACAATAATCCAGTGTGGATGTGAATGACAGAATTCTGCCAAAAAGAATTCTCACAGTGAAACTGTAGATTCCTCACACGGGAAGGCTGGACAAGAGCTGCTGTTTCACTAAAATGTCCCATACAATCTTGAAAACATTGAACCCTTGAAGTCTGTTCCAATGAGGAGCCTCTCCAGTCTGAGGTCATGACTGAGAGTTTCAAATAAGTTTTCCATATCATACTGGTATGGATGAAAACATTGTTACTCTTTTTGCATTGCAGCATATATTTATTACTTCACATCCTGGCACTTTTTTGGAGGAATTTTTCGAATGGTTCTATTGTTTCCTCTGCTCTGAGCATAACACAGGACTGGCATTGGTCTCCTCCTCTGACTGCCAAGTCTATAGGCAGCTCCTGCAATATTGCATAGACTGGTGTATGAAGTATTTGTACTGTAAAATGACCCTTTTCTTCCTGAAACAACCGATTTTTTTTTTTTTTTTTTTACTCCTCTTCACCTTCTTAATCCCTGGTACATAAATACACATTTGAGGTCTGGAAATCCCATATCTGTCTCAAACTCTAATTGCTCAGACAGAATTTGGAAGATCTTTCAGCTGGCATTCAATCTATAGGTTTCCCAAATGCTTCCACAATTCAGCTCAGCATGAATACACTTCTTCTTTTACCTATTTTCATATGTCTTTCATTAATTTTATTGGAAGACAAAAATTTAAGAATTTGGAATTGAGACTCAGTAAAAAAAAAAAGTAGAGTCTGTATTACATTGATTTTATATCCAGAATTCCCTGTATTTGAATCTAAACTGAGAATGATGCTCTACCACAGTTTTTAGTTATAATAGAAAAATTAGTTTATCCATTCAAAATAACTCCAAAACTTAAGGGTAAAAAGAAAAAATAGGTTCTGTTTCTTAAACCTTTTGTGTAAATCAGATATTTTAAAATTATACCCAGACCAAAGAAACTGAAAAGCTGGAACTCGGACTTCAAGCTTATATTTATTCTAGCACTAAAACACTTTTAGAAACTCTTGTAGTCCAGGAGATTATGGAGAGTCAGGCCACAAATGGTATTCCTAATCTTTAACTGTTTCAGAGATTTAAGAAGCCCCAGGAGGAAAATGTTTTATATTAGACTCTTCAAGATGGAGTATGACACAAGGCTTAGTTCAGATTTAATACCACATTCCTGGAATACTGCTCATCACACATCAGGGTTTTCAGGAGACAACCTCACATTTCTATTCTCCATTTTTTGTACCAAGCAAAAATATTTCAGACTACTCTAATGTAGGAGATCCAAGGTATGGACTGAAATTTGGAATTGAATTTGAAATATATGGAAATCATTGATGTAAAGCAGTCCCCAAATTGTCACTGGAAATCGAACAGCATAATATACAGATTAAGGTAAATTTAATAATTTAAACTGACATTCATCTTCTTACTTGGCCAATCCAATTCAAAATGAAATATTTAAAAATTCATGGTTTTTTAAATTTTAATGTATTTTTCATTGCTAGGAAAAAAATTCAGTATATTTACCACTTCTAAATCTTGGAAATAACATGATATAATCCTCTCTTGGGAAATTGCAAAGAGGTTTTTGCAGGCACAAAAGGCCCAGCGAGCCTTAAAGTACTAAAAGCCATCCTATCTTTGAGATAAAAATCCTAGCTTTTCTAAAAATTAAAAAGCATTGAAGTTTTTACTCTTATTAATCATAGAGAAAACAACCTGTACTAACTACAAGAAAATACTGTTAATTTTCTTTTTTATATTAAAGAAGGAAGATGCAACCAGAAATTAAATCCTTTCCCTTTTGTTGTTGCACTGCCTTTCTTGCATTATCCCTTTTATTAAATTAATAAAAGTTTGCAGTCTTGTGATTTCTAATAACTTTTGTAGAGATGTGTATGTATGTCAGTCCTGAACTGAACTGACTCCGTCTGCACTTCACCTCCTTCAGAGTGGTGAAGCATCTGGGAAAAAAAA
Organism: Acridotheres tristis; assembly: GCA_037013685.1. Classification (NCBI taxonomy): domain Eukaryota; kingdom Metazoa; phylum Chordata; class Aves; order Passeriformes; family Sturnidae; genus Acridotheres; species Acridotheres tristis. The sequence goes on from CM072885.1 coordinate 10,128,715, forward strand.
AAATTATTAAGAGTCCATTTACCAACTATTCCCCTTCCTTGCCTATTTCCAAACATAACCCACGAAATTTTATAAGAGCTTGGAATGTTTTTAATTTCATTTAAAATGTGTAATTTTTCTTGCTTTCTCCTCTGAAAGAGCCATAAGAAAACAATGGGAAAAAGAGCCTGAAGACAGGTATGTTATTTTTTGGCTCAGCTGCAAGCTGAGCTTTTTTTTTACCAAAGAGGTAAAAATCTCCCAGATGCATTGGAATACAAGATCAGGGACAAGGACAGTGATATTCATCTCACATATCTATGCAGGTATGTAATAGTTTTCTACATTTGATATAGTCACTCTTTCTATACAGTCAATACCAATAAACAAGGCTGGTGCAGCTCAAATTAGCTTTCTTCTTTATGAAGAGATTAAGTGTTCCTTAAATTCCTACTCTTCAAAGATTACAGAGACCTTAGTTAACTATCTCAGGTGTCAGTTAGGAGGCCACAGCTGTTAAGAGAAATCCCATTCAGGCTATCTTCATTTCTTTGAACATATGTATTGGTTTCTGTGTCCCTACAGTGAGACTGAACCTATTAATGACACCTTCAAAATCCCCACATTTCTCTCCAATGTTTAATATGTATAAACAATTTCCAGTACAGCTGTATAGTTTAAATCAGCTTTAGTTTGGGAATTCTGTCTTTAAAGGATGGAACTGATTCCCAATGACATATTTTCATTGACCTTAGTGAGGTGGGGATGCCACCCACAGCTCTCCTGAGTGATTTTTTTTTACATATTCCAATTGAACAACAGTTTGCAAGTGTAATAAAAAAAAACTAGCAGTAATTTGCAGCAGACAGTGAACAAGAAACAGACTCCAATATTCCAGTTTTTAGGATGGTTAAATCTAAAGAATTTTTATTTATGTTTTTATTTCTACCCTCCCTCAATAATTTCTTTCCTTTCAGATGGATTATGCAATTCTTGCTTTTTTCTGTCAACTGACAAGTCAATCCTCTCCTTCCTTTAAAATTAAGTCTAAAACAGGATTGCTGTTGTTTGTTTAAAGCAGGGTGGGAATAGAAGTAGAGGTGGGGGTATAGAAATGGTGGAGTTTGGGCTGAAATAAATATTTCTCTTGCATGTCTATTGCATTTACCAGGGTGTCTCAGACTAATTTTTATTTTGAGTGTTGAGCTACATTTCCTACCCTCCAAAAAAGTCCCACAACTGCTAGATCATGGGTGTTCTGACACTCAGTGTTATGAATGTCTTCTGACACATTTTGTCTTGCAAAAATTATGAAATATTTAGAAAGATAAACCATTCTGAGGGAATACAGTAATGCTTAAACCAACAAACAAATCTCCTTGGTTTTGCATTCTGTTCAAAACAAAGCAGTTAAAAAATGAGAGGCAGGGGAAGAATCAGTGCAAGCAAGTGAAATGCATAAAGGATAAGGGATTATTCTGAAAGGCTGAAAATCCCTGTTCAGATTTCTGTAGGATACCAGAAATACCCAGGAGCCATGAATGAATGGCTTGTATAAAAGATAAAGCATGAAATGCACTGCTTCCAGCACCCCACTTCCAAAGCTGGCCCTGATTTTATCCAGAAGAAAATATTTGGTAAACTCAGGATCTGAATAGCTTTGGGTCTAATGGCAATACATTTTTCAAGAAATAAAGTATTTACAGATGCACAGATGTATGTTCACACTTCTACATACTGTTTCCAGCTTTCGTTTGACATTCAGTTGCTGAAATGTGCTACTTAGACAGATGCTTGACATCCACAGCTTCCCTTGAGATCTATATTTCATAATACATCAGATTTTGGCTGAGTCAAATGAGATTTCAGAGATCCAGTTCTTCCGAAGTTTACAGTTCTCTTTCTAAATACAGGTAGCCAGAATGGAGTAACCTGAATCAAAGTTCTTTTAAATAACTCCATCTTAAATATATTACTGCTGTGCTTAACTGCTCTGGAAGTTTCTGCCAAGCAGTGGTTTTTGGTTCCCCAAGCCAGTGATGCAGTGTGGCTTGTGAACAGGCTAATACTTCCCTAAAGCACTGGTGAAACCACACTGCACAGCACTTGAGGGTCACCCATCTTTCTGGCTCCATGTGTTCTGTCTGTTCTCCCAATACACCTTTACACTATGTGGGAGTTTTCCAGTAAGGAGGGTGTGAAATGACATTAGGGCTGTGCTGCTGAAAATGTGCAGGGATGGAGGCTTGGTAGGGTAGTATGAAAAGAAAATGTGGCCTAAAGGGAGTTGAATGTGGTGCAGTTTCATCTCTGTGGTTTATTGGAGCAGCCCTGGAGCATGTTCTCTTCATAATAAAGCAGGAAAATTGACTGACAGCCTCACAGACTTTCCTAATTTTTTTTGTTCCAAACAATAAATTTGAAGGAATTACTTTGGATTTATCTTGTACTGTGGATCAAGTTAATTCTTAACTTTTTTTAGGATAATAGATAGATGACATACAATCTTGGAAGTTTTTCAAAGCAACTATATGATTTCACAAATCTTATACAAATTCAAATTCTTCCCTATATATTACCCCTATATGTCTTTGAAGAAGATGTCATCTGACTGTTATTTGGCAATCTTAGGTGCTCTTGGTATCACTGCAATAAAGTTAGTTCCCCTTCCTAACAATATGGTTTTATCTGACATCTATTTCTTATAGATTATTAACATCAGAAGGAGGAGGACTTGATTACAGTATCAGTGTAGACAACCACCAAATGCACAGCTATTAACACCTGTACTAAATATCTAAGCTTCTGTGCATACACAGGAGAGGCATCCTGAACAATCTAAAGGACCTTGAGTAAATTTGCCCATTTCAAATTATTACCAGTTAAAGACAAAATCAATGTCAAATGAAATCAAACACAGACAACTCTTTCATTGAGTGAGTAAGTACAAATAGTCCTTAACTTCTCTTATAGCTATTTCAGAATAGCTAAACCACTACTGCTTGAAGTTAAAAAAGCAAGGAAATGAAAGTATGCAAAGAAGTCTTCCTTTCATTTCCATTTTTGCTTCCACCCCGCCCCCACTTTGTGCAAGAGTGGAACAAAGATGTAGACCCCGATTGGAAAAATATCCATACACACCCTGTGGAGATTTTGATCTGGCCAGACCCAACCCTTTCCCAGTCTCTCGAACTAGGAAGATGCAGGAGTTTGTCCTTGCAGCTCAGTGATAACTGCAGAGGCTGAGCAGAGCTCAGCAGGTTTGGTGCAGAGCTGTGCTAACACAGCTCTCTGACAGATTGGAGCTGGCTCCCATCCACCTACCCTGGAGTACAGACAAAACAAGTTCACATCTATCTGCACGTGTTCATAAAAGCCAACGCACAGCTGCACAGCCCAAAAGAGGAAGGGAGTGGCTCAGGCTAGAGGCTCACCCTGCTTCCTACACATTCACTGCCTAAAAAAGGAAAGGCAGCTCAATATTCCAGAGGCGGGGGGAAAAAAAGCTCTGGCTTGACTTGTTTGATGACACAACAGACAGAAAGTTGTGCAAGAAGTTTGCCTTTCAGAGAGATATGGAGCTGCACTTCCCTGCACAGAGAGCCGGGGCTAAATGGCACGACTGATCCTTCAGGGTATGATTCCTACATTAGTCTGTGAGCCTCCATTAGGTCAGCTAGCTGTGAAAAGAAGGAGAAACTGCTTGGTGGGAAGGGGAAAGGAAAGCAAGGTACTGTGCACATGTATTTGTATCCATATTTCTCCCATATAAACACTACAATTTTATTTCTTTCAGGTAGGAAAGAAAATCTGTTAACAATTTAGTTTTGTGTGTCTCGTCTTTGTGAATTCTATTGCATTCCCTGTAATGGTAGAATTTACAATAAACAGACTTTATATATAATTTTAATGAATTTCAGGTCACTTTCTCAGTCTCAGCTTTAAATTTTCCAGCCAATTTAAACTAAATTCAAAGAAAAATAATATTATTGCTATTACTAAAAGAAAGACAAACAAAATCGCATCTGTGGAAGAAACATATACAAATTTATTCCTTCTTGGCTTGTTAAAAAGCTATAGGAGCTTTAAAAAGTGTGACTGGAGTGAAGTTTTTATTAAGATCAGCTGCAGAAGGACAGAAAATGAATGAAAGAGGCTAATGTTCACGAGACTACAACTCTATGAGAGACTTGATTAGCAGACAAGGGAAGAGCAAATGACAACCTCAGCCTTTTGTAAGGCTTTTGATAAGGTTCCCCACAGCATTATTACTTCCAAATTGGGAAGGTATGGGCTTGATAAATGGGATGTTAGATTGATAAGGAATTGGGTGTAGGGCAAATTCAAAGAGCTGCAGTCAATGGCTCTATGTCCAAATGGAGATAAGTAACCAGTTATGTTCCTTAGGGGTTAATACTGGGTCCAGAATTGTTTAATATGTTCATCAATGATCTACAGAGTGGGATCAAATGCACCCTCAGCAAGTTTGCAGATGACACCAAGCTGAGTGGTGCAGTTGATACTCTGTCTTCTGAAACCTCCACAAGCTCAAAGAGGGGGCCCGTGCAAACCTCATGAACTTCAACAAGGCCATGTACAAGGTGCTGCTCCTGGTTCAGGGCAATCCCCAGTGACAATAGAGCTGGGAGAAGGATTTGAGGGGATTGATGAGTGAAGAAATTGGACATGAGTCAGCAGTGGGCACTTGCAGCCCTGGAAGCCAATATCATCCTGATCTGCATTACAAAAAGATGTCCAGCAGGTCAAAGGAGGTGATTCTGCCCCTCTGTTCTGTTCTTCTGAGAGCCCACCTGAAGTGTTCTGTTCTGGGTTCCCCAGTACAAGAAACCCCTGGGTCTGTTAGAGCAGATCCAGAAGAGGCATAAAAATATCAGAGGGTTGAAGCACCTCTGTTTTGAAGACAAGAGAGTTGGGGTTGTTCAGCCTTCAGAATAGAAGGCTCTAGGGAGACCTCAGAGCAGCCCTTAATATAGGAGGGCTTATAAGAAAGATAAAGAAAGACTTTTTACCAGGGTCTCTAGTGGCAGAATGAGGCAAAAAGGTGTTTAATCTAAGGAGAGTAGATTAAGGCTGGGCATAAGGAAGAAATTCTTTAAGAAGTTTCTCTGGTGAGAAACAGGAGTAGGTTTCCCAGAGAAATTGTCTAAGGGCACATGTTAAGAACCCATCTCTGGAAGTGTTTAAGGGCAGGTTGGGTGGGGTTTTGAGCAGCCTGGTCTAGTGAAAGGTGTCCCTGCCCACAGCAGGAGAGCTGGAACGAGATTACCTGTAAGGTCTCTCCCAACACAAACCAGTCTATGATTGTGGTAAAAACGCAGCTCATTGGGGCATAACTTAATAAGGCAACTTTCATTCAACAGTGAAGATTCTGCTCTCAGGAACAGGCAATTAAAGTGAGTGCAATATCTGAGAACAAAAAATTTACTGCAAGAATTGGTCGTTTTTGTCTCTATGTCCTTGCATCAATTAAAAAGGTTGTTGTAGGTTCAAAAGTTAGTCACTTGATTTCTTCACAAGATGATAAATTTGTTTAATATAGTGACTTGATGTCAAATAACAAGGGTTATATATTCTCATCAAGTTGAAGGGGCTTGAAGTTGTAATAATTTACAAACAACCTTTCCAAATTTTCTAGAAATTATATCAAGATTTATCACTTACAGTTCCAAGCAAAATGAAATTCCTTCCACTGCTGGACATAATTTATTTTCCACAGAGGTCTGAAAATAGTGAGGAAAAAATCTTAAAAATAAAAATGTGCTTGTACTTCTTGAGGTTTAAAACCTCAAGAATTACCAGAAGTAGGGTAAAAGCAAAAATAACCAATGGATTTTAAAATGTTTATTGACTTTCTTTACCCATATTTTCTTAGATTTTTCTCTCCCAGTTTGTGTGAATGATTATTTTTAATTTCTTTATTTTTTCTTTAAATAAAAAGGATTTTGGACTCTTTTTTGTAAGTGTGTTGTCTTACTGATCTCACCAGGTTTGCAAGAATGCATCATTGGAACCATATATACTACACATTGTATAAAGGAACATTTATAAAAGAGAAATCAACACTCTTTCTCTTTTGTCACTCTTGGAAGAAAAAGCTAAAGTACTCACCAAAGGCACAGCACATACCTGAAAGACTTCTTTGTCAGAACACTGACTGTTTTTAAGGGCAAGTTCTTAAGAAAAAGAAATTAGCGACTCAATATTGTGCAGAAGCTTAAAAAAAAAGTAGAAAAAAAGATGTAAAAAGTAATTTTCAAAGACACAGGTTACACAAAGAGCTGTCTGTTATTTCTTGCTGTGTCTGTGATCACCAAGTTGCTTCTTGTTTTTGGTTAAGATTTCAATCAGTTATTTTTTATTGTATATATCATACACCAATTATAATAAGATCCAGATCTCTGACTTGGAAACAGTTTTCTAAACAAAACAACACAAACAAAGACAACACCATTGCAAGACACTCTATAAGTCTGGAGTGAGTTAGATCCAGCTACTATACTGCTGTCTGGAGAGCAACAGCTATGTTTTCTACTCTGAATTCTTCGTAATCAGGAAATCTTGCCTGGAAACTTCAACATGTACTTTCACATTAGCTGTTCTCTGCAACAGATTCTAACAATGATTCTGCATGATGATGGTCAAAGGCTCTGACTGAGGCCAACTTGTATTTAGTTTTAATTATATAGAAAATTAACATATCCCTGATAAATCCCTTTTACTTTAATACTGAGAACAGAAGAGTTTTGGAAAGTGTTTACACTACTCCTAAAAGGTAAAAAATGAGCCAGGATTGAAATGGACCATCAGGTCAAAAAGAAAAGGCCTGGACTTTTGTTTTTATGTTCTGCCATAAGGGTTCTTTCTTTCTGCCAGTGTGCACTACAGCTTACAGACGTCTAAGTGCTTTTTTTTTTTTTTTTTCACTCTTGTTGTAGCTCTCTCTACTTGAGTAATAAGACACAAAGAAAGAAAGAAAGAAAGATTGATTTATGGATTAATCTTAAGAGACACTGAGCTTGCTACTGAAGATGTTGGAAGGTGGACACAGCTTTTCTAGTGTTTATCAATATGAGCTGAGGGAAGACATTAGATATTAAATACCTGTGAAAAAATCAGGGTTCTGGACACGTCAGTAAAGATATAGAGAATATTCAGTATTTGATCCTAAAATTGTATTATAAAATTTCTTGTAACAAAAAAACAGTTGTAGTATAGGGCTTTTTTTCCTTGCCTTTTTTTAGTTTCCTTTTCTATAGCACATCAGTGCCACTAAGAAGCTCAAAGCAGCCTAGCAACAGTACACAATGTATGTGTGGCAGAAGCAACACATTCCAGTTCTTATGATTTCTGGGATATGGCCATGAGAAAGAAAATATGCCCAGATCACTGCTGAGTGAGTATGAAGTGGTTATCCAGAGCTTGGTATGTCAAAAGAGCCAGAATAACCTCTGCAGTCTTTTCAGCTGCTTTATTATAAAGTAAAAAATTTCCTATCAGCACCTTTTCCTTGCCCTTAATCACCCTACCATTATCTCCTACTAAAGAGGCAGCACAGTAATTCAAGCAAACTTTTAAACTTTAGCATATATTTGCATATGATGAATTTGAAATTGTAAAGATTAAGGATTAGCTTTGACTGAAGTCATGGTAGCACTTCCCCAGTAAAGCTGCAGATAGTGTGAAGCACAGCATTCCTCCACAGGGGAAGAAGCCCTTGGACAGGCTTTGGAAGTGCAGAGATATTCAGAGTTTCTGAGCACATCCCTAACTAGCACAACTATAAAGAGGAGAGGGGAAAAAGTCCCTGCCTCTCTTTCAAAGAAGATTTTCAGTTTGGCAATCTGCTCAGAGGCAGACAGAGCAGTGTGAAGTAGCTGGAGGGGGATGTGAGCAGAGAGGGAGGAAGACCCAGTGTTTCAGTGACTTTACACAATACATGATCACCAGATTAGGTGCAATTCCTCAGATGCCTGGGAACTTCCTCACTTGGTCCTCTGAAAAACGCCCAGATGAGCTCTTCTGCTTACACCCTGGTGAGGTCAAGGTGACTTAAATAGTCAGCTTTTGGTCTTCCTCTGCTGGAAGAATCATCAGGGGAATCACACTGACCACCCCACCGAATTAGTTATCTGGAAAGGGTGAGGCAAAAAGGCAATTAAAGTCAGAGACAGAAAGAAGGTACTTTTATTGCATTGCCCCTGATTTGCTAGCAGGATCAGTAGTCAGTAACAACCCAAGAAAAGAACAACCCATGGAAGAAGAATACAGCCATATGAAGGATAAATTAAAGAATAGTGTCCCAAGAGAGATTGGATTCAAATTCTCTGTGCAATAGTATATAAATATAATGAGATTAAATACTTACTGTATTAAGGACCAAATGCCAAGGTTTATAACACATTTTTGGCAGACGGAATGTGAAAACAAATCAATCACTGGTGGCCTACAGATGCCTAGCAGGATGGTCCTATCTCCCAGTGAAATCAGGATAAGTCTGAAACTTCTGAAAATCCCATTAAGTGCATTAGTAGTAGCTCTGCGTGTCTACATAGCATCTGAAGATCTCTCAGCTAAACCATCAATCAAAAACCACAAGAGAGCAGACAACAAATGATTACAGTTCTCATCACAGTTTCTATTTCATTCAGGAAAAAGAAAAAAAGCAGAAATATGAAAAATAAAACATTACCATTTTGAAAGTTTGTAAATGACACAAAGAATTTCATATCTCTGTTTTAGAAAAAAAAGATGTACTATATCCTCAAAAGCAAATAAAATACAGAATGGAAATACAAAAGCATAGAAGCACTTTCAATGTTTTTACAAGTCTCTTTAGGACTCATTAAACTTAGCTAACATGACAAAGTCCAACAGAAACTTCTTGTGACCCTAATTATTATTAAAAAAGAGCATGGCCTTTTTTTCTGTTATGAGTGGCAAATATCATCATAGATGTCACTGATATTATCTATGTCATGGCTAGTGTCCCCACACATTTTCTGGGTACACTGTTTGGTGCTGGGCTCAGTCATTTACCTTTCAATATTCCCAGCCCCAAATAAAAGCACACCACTTGCACCATAAGATCAGTGACTCATGCCATAAAATCAGGCTTCCTCTTTATTTGGACATTGAACAACTGGCTTGACCTAAGATGTAACAACTGTTGCAAAGGAAAAAAAAAAAAAAACAGTCATTTCCTTTAAGCATAAAGAGAGTTGGTAATAACAGATGTCAGCTTAAGTGGGTTAACAGGGTCACAGAACCATTTACATTTTGTTTGGTATGTGAGTTTTTGAAGTTCTGTGTAGCTTTTAAAGAAATGCAATTATTGTACTGGGAAAGGAGGAGACACAATCCCATCAACATTTACACAAACAATAGGTCTGTTAGCTAAGAGACTTTAAAAACCTCACCCCTTTATGTTGGAAACTGAATTCCTGACTACAAATAAATTTGCAGTCAAATGCACAGGGAGCAAGCAATTTAGAAAATATTGCAGAAGTAACAATACTCATTTTAACCTGAGTAGACACCAATGCTTCAGATATTCAAACTGATTTTTAATTACTATTTTTACTTTGAAATTCAATTTTGTTTTAATTTGTGAAGGTTGTCATTGATGCCAAATCAAATATCCCAGCTACTTCCTCTGCTCCTGTCCCCAGACTTAGGTAATGCCCTGCATGTTTTATCTGTGGTCTTCAGCATATCCATAAATATTCATCGGACAAATTTCTCTTTTTCTGTTACCATTATGATTTTCTTTTGCTTACACTTGCACAATCCCATTACTTTCATAGCACATCCTCAGATACTGCTGTGCAACGCTGCTGAGGATAATGACCATGACATGCCAATTTATATTAAAAAAGCATGTTATTTATAAAAAGACAGAAATTAAAATCACAGTCCTTTGAAAAAGAAAAAGAAACCCAAAACAAACTGAAATTATCATCTCAAAGAGATAAGAACACAGAAATCTAATCCCAATGAAAGATAATTATGTGGCTGGACCACCACTTCCATGAAGACAGGCTGAGAGAGTCGAGCTTGTTCAGCCTGGGGAGACCTTGGAGCATCTTCCTGTATCTAAAGGGGCTACAAGAGAGCTGGAGAGGGACTTCTTAACGAGGGCATGTCTCCACATGACAAGGTCACAGGACAAGGGGGAATGGCTTCAAACTGCAAGACAGCAGGTTCATGTTAGATCTAAGGAAGAAATTCTTCACTGTGAGAGTGGAAAGACGCTTGAACAGGTTGCCCAGAGAAGTTGTGGATGCCCCATAGGCCAGGTTGGGCGGGACTTTAAGCCGACTGGTCTCTTGGCAGCTGTCCCTGCCCTTTGCAGAGGTTTGGAACTAGATCTTTAAAGTCCTTTCTAACCCAACCATTTTATGAATACGTGCTTCTAGCAATGTCAAGCATTATATAGTTTAATCATATCAACCCAATGCATTCAAAGTATGCTCAGAACCGTAAAATGCTGCAAAAGGATAGTATCACAAGACAAATTTTTGCTCTCTATAAAGTGGAAATAAGCACAGGTTACAGGTTTTAGCAAAGCTTTAATTTATTGTTGTGATTTGTCAGTGTGAACCAAGCACAACCTCCAAGAAAAATGGGCTTTTAGCAATTAACAGACTGCCGTGCTGCCAAGCATTTCAAAGAATTCACATGGTCAAGCATACAGGTGTATGATAAAACTCTTTAAATACTTTTCCATCTCTACCAGAATTGAGTATGTAGAACTGCAATTTTGCCCCCTAAGAGCCGCCTGGTACAGGGAACTGTCTTTGGTAACAGAAAAATTCCAACCTGAAAGTTCAAACCTATATCAGTGCTTGCTGCCAACATACGAAAGTGAGAAATGCAAGAGTTAGACACAGCAGTGGAGTAAGGGGGTATTGTAAAACTACTCCTTTTTGTCCACCCCCAGCATTCCCAGCACTGGAGCCCAGACTGCCATGGAAACCTGTGCTGAGTCAGGCAGGGGAAAGCTGCTGGTCTGCTCTCACAGCCACGGGACAGATCCCCTTCCCCTGCAGCATCAGAGATCCACATACATTCCTCTTTCTTTGCTGCAATTATTAGGCCTCTACCTGGGCTTGCTGAGAAAAATGGCCTGAGAGATCTTAGATCTTATTTTGGTAGTCACAAGGTACCAGAGGTGGCTTGTACAAAAGGGTGCAGTTTTTTAATAACTGTGGTCATCTCCTAATATTTTATTATATCATGGCAGTGTTTTATCCAGAAGATAATTTTAAAATATTCAGATGTTATGTGAAATATGGCTGTTTCCACAGTCCCAACAGATTGCAAAGGCTCTAAAAATCAGACCTAGACTTCGTTAGGAGTAAATTGACATCATCCCACTGAACTTGCTGACTGTACTGTCTACAGTCAAGATACTCAGAGCTGCTAATATGGGAGATACAACCCATCATCTGCAAATCTTACACAACCTCTCATGAGCATGTACACCACTATATGGCAGGAGAAGTGATTTTAATTCTTTTTACCATACAATTATGGGCAAGCTCAATAACTGACCTTTATTTATTTATTTATTCATTTAGTTTTATTTTGTTTCTGTTATTTTTCTGTTGTGTTGGAATACAGCCACATACAGGGCATGAAGCATTATTTTTTTCTAACTTAGCACACTATTTTTATGAGAGGAGATTTGAAAAATATTGTGTCCATACCAAAGCAGAGGGAAAATGTAGGCACCACTATACACAGTACTTTCAATTAGTTGCAATTTGCCCAGGATCATAGAGCTAACTTCTCTGTTCTTGCTAATCGCCAATTTGGCTAAGTGCTAAGCCCTGCAATTTTGCAAGTCTTCAGATGTTGCAGAAGTGTTTTCACTTCTCAAGATCAGACCTTAAATAAATTATAGGGTACTTAATAATAGCACACGATCAACTTTATGTCTCATCCAGCTTTATGGATCATCACCAAACTACAAGAGAGTAAGATCAATTTAATTACTAAGTTTGAAGAAGACTTACTTATTAATTCTCATTTTCAGAGCTTCCATATGTCTGCTTGCTCTGTGAGTCAATGTCCCCAGGCATGTCATGCTAGGCTTCTATAACTAAATCAGTCCTCTTAAGACAGCAAAATGAAATGCAAGAAAAGTGATCCCTTTCGATATGGAAAACTTTCTGGTCACACAGGTCAAAACATAAGATATTATCCCCACTTTATACCTCCTCCTTTTCTCTGAATTCCAGATAACTAGGAAATCCATATTCTTTCATGGCAGCATCATCATGGCAGCATCACTTCAGGGATGTACTTCTGAGACACATCTTCTATGATAGTTTCCATCACATATAAAATCAGCCACACTACTCTGAGAACCCATCTAGCCCAGTAATGTCTCCAGAAATATCCACCTACGAAAATATCAGGAAAAAGAGAACCAGACAAAGCTGCTATGATATTTCACCCATAATATTCTGTTTGCCTCAATCTACTTTCAGATTTATTTTTAAATGCTCCTTCAATCTATCTGTTAATCCATATAAATGTTTTGCAAACAGAGCATCTTTTGGCAAAGAACTACAGTCATAAAACCTGTTGCCTGAAGAATCACTGCTTTTTTTTTGTTTTGAAATTCTCTACTCTGAGATGGTAATAGATGGGGACCATCTGATGGAACTTGTACTGGAAAAAACACGAATAGATCCCTATCTACCTTCTCTATGTGCTAATTATTCTGCTGATATTTATCATACTCATAACTTTCTCTTCTGTAGGTTGAGGAGGTCCAACCTGCTTAGCTGTTGCTTTTGTGAAAGTTGCTTACATCTTCATTCAACCTTATTGCCCCTTGTTCCTTTCTTTTATACTAAGGTAAACACACCATGAAACAAGGAATCATGCACTAGCTTAATAATGAATTTTTAGTTTCTTTCTTTATTTTCCTAAAAATTCTTCATATTTTATTTACCTTCTTGACAACTGACAGACTCTGAGCTCTTGTTTCTACAGAACTTTTGTATCAGTGAGGTTAAAATAATTGTAGAAATTCAGGGTATATTAAACCTGTGAGACTACTAACAGTCACAATATGCTAAGCCATCCTAATAATAACTGTATGACTTTATAACAGAGATTTTATTGCTGAATTTATCTGTTGTGTTTCAGAAATGGGAGAGAGACATTCAGCTGACAAAGGAGTTCTCACCTTCAGCAGCTCAGGTACTGGAGTACTCATACCTGGCTATATTCAGGTGTGGCCCTCTGAAGAGGATAAGGTAGCATTAGACTTCCCTATAAATAATGCCTGGTAAGGAATGTTTTTCTATGACACATTTGTACAGTTATATGGCCTCCCCATTTACAACTGACCTGGCCGTATTTTCTAAGAAAAGTACCAAGAGTAAACTTCTACGTCTTTGGCTCAAGACATCTGAGGAAAACAACAGCATTCTCAGCAGTTAGAAATTCTAGAATTCTGAAATTCTTTGTTCTCTGTTGAAACAAAAGCTCAGCCACAAACTGAGACAGGAGAGGAGAGGAGAGGAGAGGAGAGGAGAGGAGAGGAGAGGAGAGGAGAGGAGAGGAGGAGGAGAGGGAGGGAGAGGAGAGGAGAGGAGAGGAGAGGAGAGGAGAGGGGAGGAGAGGGAGAGGGAGGGAGAGGAGGAGGAGAGGAGAGGAGAGGAGAGGAGAGGAGAGGAGAGGAGAGGAGAGGAGAGGAGAGGAGAGGAGAGGAGAGGAGAGGGACTTAGGAACTCAATCTAAAAGCTTCCACATTAACAAGACAGGGGATGTCTTGATATGACTAATTTCATGGGTGTTGCAGGACTGTGCTGGTAATCACTCGGTTCCTATGTGCTGCAAATACTGTTTTCTTTTTTTTTTTTGTTGGAAAATTACTTTTTACAGAAACTTTCTATACGTGAATTCAGAACTCCATTGAACCAAACTTTAACCACAGTGTCAGAATCTTCCATTTTATGCTCATGTATCTTTTTCCTAGCCAATGAAAGGCATACATTTATGTAATTTCTCAGAGACATTGGTCTTTTCCTTTCTTATTTGAATTAGAATTGAGGAGAAAGAGTAGACACTCTTGCTGTAAGGGAGAATAGAGATAATTCCTGCACTATCTGTATATTTCACTACCCTGCTTTTAGTTCTTATTTATATAGCTCCTCCAAAGCTCCAAAAAGAGCTTTTGGCAGGAATTACTGTACAGGGTGTGCAATGTTATCACTCCTCGTTAGGCTCTATTGATTCACTTTGGTTTAAAAGGAACTGAGGATGGATATTGATCACTTAAAAAGAGATCAGTGACATACTTTCTACTTTTACAGCTAATAGTGTAACTATTATAGTCCATAGTGTAAAGTCTTTTATTCAGGGGCTGAGAATATAGTCCTGAGAAAATGAAATATGAACAGGCAAAATGTAGACTTTTTTTCCAAAGGAGGAAGAAGTTCAGAGTACTGTAAAAATAAAATAGCTGCACAGAGCAATTTACATTGGCTTATTAAAGTCACCATTTAAATTGAGGGTGAACACTTTTAAAGTACTTTAGGAAAGAGTAGGTATGCCAGTTGGATAGCTTATTTTAGCTGGAAAACCAGAATAAGGTGTAGTTTGAAGAGAAGATCAAAGAGGGAGACTTAGAAATTGTATGGTGTGCTGGCTACCAGCAGGGGAATTTACCATGAAGGCAACCAAAGTCAAAGACACAGTGCAATTATTTAAAAACACAAATGGATACTGCATGTTCCTGCTTGGCATTCAGAGCTGTCTCTAACCCTGCAACTCAGGCTGGACGTGAACTCCTATTAGCAGGAAAAGTAGAGAGAGAAAAACCATAGCAAGCTTTGCAGATCTGAATGTCTTTATTTTCATTAGTGACTCTTGTCAGCAGAGTAAATTTATTCCAGTGCATAAATGATTGAGCAAACCTTACAGTAAACAAAGAGAAAGTGGGAAGAGAAGTACACAATATTGCAGCAAAAGTGGCTGATGGCTTAAGAGAGATGGTTTTTTTCCCCGTCACACAAAATGTCAGTGGAAAGGTCTCTTGCATTGAGGAATAATTATTTTTTCCACAATAACTTTTAGATTAGTATGATCATAGAACAAAAGACCTGGAGGATTCACTCTGCCAAGCTACTCTAAGCTTCTATAGGACACAGGCCTTGGGATTTTTATTTAATCACTATATGCAAAGCCCTAACACCAGGACTACAATTTTAATCTCACAACATATTGAAACAAAAAACAGGTTTTGATTCTTTATAAGCTTTACAATTGAGTTGATTGCATTTACTGATAAACATCAGAGAATGAGTCATAAAATGTTCAAGCAGTGATACTATACTGATCAGCATACACATGATAATAATGATACAGGCTGCATATTCACCTACATTTTTTTCTGAAGTTACAAAGAGACTTGGGATCATGGTCCATCAGTCATTCAAGCTTGTCACATGTAGCACCAGCAAATTTGTCTGTGATAGTTTGTATCAAAAGACATTTGCCTGGTTAGATTGCTGTCAGCAGTATCGTTCGTTTTGTTTATCCCAAATCTGTTTACAAACATTGCTGAAAAAGTCAGCCAGGTTTAAAACACCGCATATTCTTGTAATGAAATAAAATAAATCATCGTGATAAGAATTTTTTTTAATTGTCTAATTGACATGCCCTCAAGGGCTTTAAAATCTTGCTAGTGCAGTTAAATAACTAAATGCTTGGTCCTCTTTTTCTGAGGAAAGCACTTAAATCTGAGAAGCACTTAAATTTTGTGAGCCCTCACACTGACTTTAGGAAGATTGCTGGAGTTATCAATCACAAGTCAAAATTTTATTATGGCATCTGTCATTAGATAATAGCAGTATCTGAAGGAAGGCCCAAATTTTCTGCAATGGGTGTAAATAAATTGAACATAAACTTGAAGAAAATTCAATTTGCCTTGGGTAAATTGGAGCATCCTTAGGATGCCAGTGTTGTAGGTGATGCAGCTACTCGTGTATTTTTGGCCATAGGGAGCCATGCAATTTGTGAAGTTTCAGGTACACACATTATCCTGCCATTTTTCTGTTTCTGGTTCCAGGGAGCCTCCTTTTCATTTCTTTATTTTCTCTGCCTTGTAAGAGCTCTCGTACAGTAGGACATATGAACATTTGTTTTTCTCCAAAGGCTCAAAAAATGCCACATTCATTTCCAAACCTATGTCTCTTTTCGACAGCAGTACAGTGCAGTGCTGCCAAATCCAAACTTGTGGGCTAGTTTCCTTGTTTAACAAAGGTAACCTGAAACTCTGTAAATTTTGTATAAAGCTAACATCTGCATTTATTCAGCTGAAAATTATATGCACAAGGCTAGTTCCTAGCTGGTGTAAACAAGGACGGATTCTCTGAAGTTGCTAAGGATTGCATCCATTTACACAATCTAAACATATGATATATATTCATCAGTTCACTCCCTTTACACAAAATTGGCCAGATTGCCAGTGAGGTATTCATTCACGGACCACTCATACATACTCTTGTGCTATGAACAGCAGCCCTCAATTATAAATTCAAACACATATTTAAAAATTACTCTCAGAAAGTTTAACTATCTGCTGCAGCTGCCTTTCTGTGCACACAGTGGGCAATTCCATTGGCTCTCTCTCCTGCTTCATGCCCATTTAATCTTGGATTCAGAAATCCCCCATTGCTGTTTGTATATTAAAGAGAAAAATCTTGTTTTCCCCCACAACATACACTAAGTTTTGCCACTAGCCATGTTCAGAATTGATCAAAGTTCGATACCTAAATCCTGGCTTAAAGGCAAGGAAGAGCAAACAGGACAAGAAAATGGGACAAAGGACATCAAATAGCAGGTTTGACTACATAAAAGGGAGTGGCAAATACAGGGGCAGATTATTATTCCTGGAGCACAGTGAAAGGACAAGGGGTCATCAAGGAAAGGATGGACCAAAACTGCAATAAGGAAACTCCAGTTTGGACAAGAGGAAAAAATACCCTTTGCTACCAGGGTGCCTATGGGCACCTCTCCAAACAGGCAGCTCAATGTGATCCTACTTTGAGGCTGGATTTAACTCCAGAGTTAGTCCCGCGTTTAAAGGGTATTGGAATGAGATTAAATCCTTGCAAACCTAAATCATGCTGTGATTCTACACTTTAGTTAAATTCACTTTTTATGTGACAGAAGTTGTCAAGAAGGTAATTCCAGTGACTGCAGGTGAGTAGAATTGTGCTAACATGAATACAGTTTACAAAGAAATCCTTGCACTCCTTTATGACAGATTATATTATGTATGATATATTATAATATGGTATGATATGATGATACAATATATAGTATAATTTTTTAATTTAAGCAATCCCCAACAGATAGCCAAATTTTTATGTGATGCTCTGATAAAACCTACAACTTAGGCAGACATGAAGAAAGAAAAATCACTTTCAGCTGTTTCTTATAGAAGCTTTGAAGATTTTGCTTCACCATCAGAGAGAAATATCTAAAGAAAATGTTGACCTTAAAGAAAAGGGGCATGAAACAGTATTGAAAGAATTGAACATTCTAGTGTCTCGGATTCTCTGTATATTTTAAATACTAAAGGATTTGAAACTCTTTTGATTAGAGATTAAAAAATGAAAACTTTATAGGTAATTTGATCTTGATGTGCTTTTAGATCTGCAAATGCTAATAAAACATACTTTAATTCTAATTGTCTGGAGCCTATGATGATAAATAGATATTATGTTTGTGATTTTTTGTCAGAAAGTGAACTTTTACTCTGAATTCCCTTTGATGCTATTATTTACAGTTTATTTTTTTTTTACTAATAACAGCTAAGATGATATAACGTCTAAAGAGAATCCAAGTGACAAACCTTCTCTCCCCCAAAGCCAAATTTGTTTGACTTCCTCATACTAAAACATCCCATACAAAAAGCACTTTTTTTTAGACTGTTTGCAGGAGGGAGGAGCTGCTCACTGAAAGCAGATGGTCTGTATACAAATTCTCTGTTTCTGTGACATAAAAATTACAAACTCCATTTATGGAAATCACGTTTCTCATGTATTACAATTGTGTAAAGGGAACATAACAAACCCCTTAAAAGTTAAATTGCCTTCTTTTGATTGTGACTTACATCACCCTGCAGCTGTGTAAACCACCAAACAAGGTGTAGTCAGCAGAGATTTCAAAATACCTCCTCATTAACAAAGATGCTTTAAAAGATTGTCGTCCAAAATTAGTTTCTATGATAAGAATATAAAATTAGCATCTTTAAATATTTACAAAGTGTCATGTATTTTAAAACCACCTATGAAATCAACATCCTCCCTTACGTGCAAATAGTCTGACAT
Source organism: Acridotheres tristis (assembly GCA_037013685.1). Taxonomy (NCBI): domain Eukaryota; kingdom Metazoa; phylum Chordata; class Aves; order Passeriformes; family Sturnidae; genus Acridotheres; species Acridotheres tristis. The sequence continues at coordinate 10,147,074 of CM072885.1, forward strand.
ACTATTCAGAATGAAAAATGTATTCAACAACTTGAGCGTCATTTTCCTTTCAAGCACCTTTTGTGAATAGACTTGATTTTTGACAATGCCTTCATTATTCAAAAATATTTTAACCAGTCATTACCCCAAGATAAAGATAAGAACGAATGAGTCCTTCGGCTGTTTGAGATGGCTCACAAGTATCTATTTGCACTTTAAAAGATTTGAGGATTTTTGCATATCAGAATTATTCTTTGAATGCTTGCAGGCAGAGTTTGAAATATGATAGAAAATACTCTTGATAAATATTATTTTTTTTCCTGCAGTGGCCCCTTCCAAGTTTAGCCAGGTTACTAACTTCATGCCTTCTCAGGATTTGAAAAGATGTCTCACACAAATACAGCAAATGTGTGACATCATCTCTGACAAAGTAGATTTGCATGACATCAAAAACACAGGTAGGCTCTGGTGTTACTGGATGTTGCTGATGGCTTCTTAAAAGCTTTTCAGTTTTCCTTAAGTCATAATGGATTAGGTTTAAAAAAACACCTGACGGCAATCTAGCATTAGGTGAAAAAGGCATTAAGAGATCCTTTCTGCAAAGTTTCCCATTCAAATAGAGAAGCTGGAGAAAAAATGCAGTGAGGGAGTCTCCTTGTCTCATTTTCTGTGGGAGGTAAAGCCAAGGCACATAGGAAGGGAGGTGAAGTGAATTAACAGGAATTAACCACCAAGATCACAGAAGACACTTAAGAGTTTTACGTTTGTATCAGGTTTTTGCTGGGGTGTGGGTTGGGGAAATGTTTATTTATTTGTTTGCTTCCTTTTAGTCCAGAATCGCAACAGTGAATAGAAGATACTTCTTTATATTCTTTTTTTTTTTTTTTTTTTTTTTTTTTAACCAGACCCAGACTGAATAAAACTAGTTACATCAACCAGGTAGGCACAGGAGAATGGGACACCTGGATACAAGTCTGAAGCCTGGGGAAGGCTGCAGCTTTCCTTTAGATCAATTACACAGAAGAGACTGAAGGAAAGTGGCCTATGGAAGCCAGTGACTCTTGAAGTGATAACAAATCTTTTCTTCTAAGAAAGTAGTAATAACTCTTTCAGACATGAAAGTTTCATACATTAAACTGTTTCCAAAACAATTCCAATAAAATGCCTAAAATAACATTTCACAAAGCAGTTGTGAGTTTAAAGGTACTGAAAAAAACCCTTGAAATGTGTACTGGAAAAATAATGAAAATCCCTGAAACCTGTAGCTAATGTGTGTTCACAGGATGCACAATGTTTCTGATAGAGAAATAGAACTACAGAAGAGGTACACTGCCATTTTATTACAATTATTACCTTTAAAAGAGAATGTGAACCTGCTAGCAGTATAAAGGATATTACCTGGCAGAAGGTTCCCTGAACCCAAGCAGGTACAAACATTAGTGGACACCCATCTCCAGCTGAGTTCCATTTGCCATTTATTGCTTTTGTTCTTCAAGTATGTAGATAACAATTAGAATTACAGCAGTATCAACAAAGATTTAAAAAAAAGAAAACTACAGGAAGAATTTTGGAGGAGCAGCTGCTGGTATGTATGACAAATCCAAATCTTACAATTTTGTTCTGGCATGTATGTAAATCCACACAAGCAGCTCCAATAGTCATTCCACGAGTAGAGCAAGGAAAGCACTCTCAAAATCAGCCAGTCATGGAGTATGATTTCAACCTGTTCCAAATAAAGATACCAGCTCGAATGTTGGAATTTATCTGGGCTGTAGTTCATCATTCCACCTATTTGCTATCTGATGAATTTTGCAAAACTCCTATCATTTTCCCTAAAGCAGAAGGGAGAAAAGTTGATAAATCTGAAGTTGTGAATGCAGAATTTGATTGATTTTCATCTCTAACAGCAGGGATTCCATTATTGATACTGAGATATTATTGCCTTGGGGAGTGTACTGAGTTCTTAAAAAGATACGCAGGTGTTAACACAAATTATTTTTAAGTTCCTAACTCAGTGAACTTACTGGCTTCACCAGGATAACATTTTTTGTGCCAACTGCAGTTCTGGATTTTAACTCTTAATATAATGTCCATGCAGTGATTAAATGGATTGAAATTCAAAGCACATAAATCTTCCTCCTACAGTATTCTTTTGATATAAATTAATATCTTCCTAAAACTGCACAGGTAACAAAATGACCAAATTCAGTTATACATCTCAACTAACAGTTTCTGAAAATAATGGCTTGCTGCTAGATCTCTGCACATTTTTTGGTATATGCCAATGGAAAACAAAAAAGAATTGACGAGCTGGAGAATACCTAAAACATATCTGAAAGCACTTTGTATTCTGCTTGTCACATTGTTTTTCCTTATAGCTGTCAGTGAAAGGGATTTAAAGGTAGTGATCATGTGATATAGCACATTATTCCAGGAAATGGGACAATGAAATACATCCTTCGTAGATGCTAAATAATATTAAATCAGAAAATTATGTTCTGAGAGACTCAGAATTGAAAGGATCCATTGGTGATTGCAGTAGATGAGGATGACACAAGAAAATCCTTGTCTGGAGACATTTTCAATACCTGGGAGAAGAGGCACAGGATGAGATGTTGACAATCCCTGCACAAGATCCCCAGTGTGTGTACTCCCAAGTTCATCTCTGTTCAAGAGCACAAATGCAGCTTGCATGATAACAGTCTTTCAGGGCTCTGAAAGCTCCACTCAGTGTGTATTTTTTGTTTGTTTCTGATTCCAGAATGAAGATATTCTATTTTTCTGGGAAACAATCCAACATTCACCAACATTAGTAAAAGCCATTACATCATATTTTGAGATCTAAATTCTACTCTGAATTTTTTGGTGGGGAGTGGAGAAAAGACAATTCTTTTCCATCCCAAATGCTTCTCAGATCCATATTTTGATATGGCACATCGCTGTATTCCTCCTATTCTCACAACTTACATCACTCATAAAAAATGTTAGAGACTCAGGATTAAGTACTTCTCCATTTTTTCTTTTTTTTGAAGCAGGATCTTAATTTTTCTTGTCCTTGAAATGAATTCATGTCCTTTGTCTTACACATGTTCTAACTCTTTAACTTCCATTTTCTTGGAGGGCATGAACAAGTGCTAAATGCTAACTCTGCCTTGGCATACTTCCTGAATTGTGTCCATAGGTCAAAACACCAACTTTTGACTTTGTAGTCTTATGTGGGAATTTTTGGCTGTGTTGTCTTTGTGGTAATTTTTTGCAGACTGCAAAAGCAGTACTTTGCCTCTTCTTTGGTCTCGCATCTTCAGACTATATAGGAAAAGAACACAGGACAGTGAACTATCCCTATCCCAGTAACTTCTTTAAGGTATTCCTAATTACAGAAGTATTAATATTTCTTACTTCATAGGTTCATGAGTGTAGATAAATTACTATTTTCTACAATGTATGTGTGTATATTGAGATGCATTTTCTAGTCTAAATGCATGAATAATGCCCTCTTATGGCAAAATTTAGAGATTTCCAAAAATTGATTTGGTCTAAGATTATTTACAGGATAAATTGATGTCCAGAAAAAAAACAAACCAAATCAAACCAAAACAACACTTACCCTGGAAAGAAAAAATATTTATAAAGAAAATTATGCTGTGCATGATATTACAGTCATAATGTGTTACACTAACTTTTCCTCCTTTATACTTCCTCCATTTCTCTAATATTTGAGAGGAAAACCTGTCTTAAAAGCAGTTTTTTAACAATTAGGAACTAATTTTTAGAACATTTTAATGAGTGCTCTTTGGTAATTACTAAATTAAATTGAATGTACATAAAGGAAGAGCAAGTATGTATTATACATATATTTATTGATATTGGCAATAAAGGATTTAACTGATTTTTGGAAGTGTTTGTAATATAAGTAAACTGCAAGGAATAAATAGGCAAGAGTGCATTGAAGTATTACTGAAAATGTTTATCTCCAATTTCACAATACTTTGGAAATACATTAAGATAAATTTGAAATAGTACAAGTAAGTGTTTTAAATGGTAGCAATGGCAAAATGGCAAATAATAAAGTTTTTAATAAATATTTTGTATTAATACAGTGTTTGTCTTTTGATTTTTTTGCTCTTAATTGACTTTGAATAATGGGCAATAAATAAATTGAATTTAAGATAAAAAGGTGTAATTTTGGACAAGCTACTGTATACTGGCTGCCATCCAGACTATATATATATATTTTTTTTTTTAATTATTTTTTTTTAGTATTTTTGGCTTAAAACAAGCTACTGCTAATGGATTCAAATAAAGATTCAATTAACAGATGTTCTGGAGACATTCATATAAAAAAGATAAATATTTAGTAAAATGTTTATGTTGCTCAAGAAAAAAAAATGGCATAGGCTCACTTTAAAATGTAGTTCTCTCAATAAAAACCAAGAACCAATTTAAAGCAATGGAAACTTTTCAGTATGATGGCAAATTCTGAGGCTTGGTTCATAATGTGAGATGTGATGCTGTATTTTGGGTGCACCAAGTGCTTCTATCAATCCTGTGCTATCTTTGAGTAGGAAACTAATAAAAAAATAGCAATAAAGTGTATTTCCAATCCATAATAGCCAATAAATACATAGGTCAGAGTCTATTACTACTTCTAAGTACTTTTTTGACTAATAAAATTTGATTTTGAGCTGATGACTTAATGTTATTTTAAATTAACCCATATCCTGGTTGTCCCGAGGCCCAAAAACCATACAAAGAACTCAGTAGACTCCCTTAAACCCCAGTGAATACACATTGCCTTCATTGGCTTCTACCATCCAGGCCAAGATGTTGCTCAGACTTTTTATTCAACACGTTCTAATGAATCCTGTGGGGTAGCTTTCAAGAAGGGTTTTGATGACTGAAGTGTGACAACTTAATACTCCACAAAAAATGTTTTTTAGAGCCTCTCAAAACATCTGTTGCACAGACAGCGAAGAAAGGAAATTGGAGCTCCTGTCCCCGTGGAATCGCAAGCATTTGGAGGCACCTGTGACAAAGGTTTCTACCTTAGCCATACCAGGCCATACTTTCTGAGACTTCACACAGTCAAGAATACAGCACAGAACACAATCAAAAGCACAGCTTCAATTTTATCCTCTTTAGCAGCTTAGAAGAATGTAGTGGCATCTGTATAACAAAGGACAAAAAGTCAGCATTGCACCTAGAACATCTGTACAAGCCCAGCTGTACCATGCTTATTCCACAGACTAACCTTGCTTCACAGCAAACAACATGACAGTCTGCTTGAGAAATGGGATTGCTGGAAGCAAGAATGCATTCCTTAATGCTGTGGTAAAGGATTACTACTTGAATTCCATAGCATCTAAATGTTTTCCACTTTGGGGAAATTAAAGGGTACATTGGATTGACATTAAAATAGCCAATGCTTCTTTGGTTTCCTCAAGAAAATGGAAGAATGGTCATACTGGGTTACTTGAGAGATCTGGTTTAAAATCTCAACTCCACTGAGATCTAGGACATAAGGCAAACAATCAGGTTTGATTTGTAGGAGAGGAGATATCTGAGGCTGATTCCATTCCTCAGCATTCTCTGGTCCCATATGCACAGATCCTTGACATCTCCAGGTACAGCAGGCATTATTCAGATTGCTTCAGTCAATGCTCTGTTTGGCAGGCATGCTTCAAATTACAAAATTTTTAAGTAGTTTTGCTGTTCTTTCTGGAGACACAAGTTCTTTTATGTCTTCTGCATGGCAAAAAGCTTCTTTGGGGAGAGTAAATGGGACAGTGGCCAAGAGGACATGCTTAGGGAAGGACAAGGCATACACAGAATAGTCCTTCTGCTCCTCTTCCAGAGGAACAGCCTGCAGAATGCAAACAATATGTACTCAGCAATTAGATGGCAAATGCCATCAGTAAAGCTTAGTCTGTGCTTACAGAGAACAAAACAAATCGAAGACTATAAGGTATGCAGTCATTATTCCTGATTTGAAGATGAAGGATGGTGGTAAATAGGACTGTGCTGGTATATTATCTGGGATCAGACTGGAGGTGGCTGGTTTTCTATAATCAGGCTTGTAGGAGTGTGTTTAAAACCTACAATGAACAGGGAAAAAAATCATAAGCCTTCTTTTATTGTTTTTATTTGTTAAAAACCAAACCAAACCAAACCAAACAATAAAAAAACCCAACCAAACCAACAGTAATTCACACAATGCTCTACAAACACTGAAGTAGCTGAATCAATGACAAAAAGATTCCTTTCCAAAACTTCCTTCCAAGAGAGTGAGAAGACTTCTTTGAGTGCTGTGAGCTCTGTAGATGCAGCAATGGATCAAGTACTAGGCTGCAGAGTGGCATGTGCTGGAAACGGCCATGACACCCAGGGCTATGTCACAGCTCCTTCTATCCTGCAGTAATCCCTTGCCTTCCCTCCTCTCCTACCTCTATTTGTCTGTTTGGATAAAAAGCTCCATAACTGCTGCTGCCTTATTTCCCTGTGTGTTTATAGAGCTCCTTGCACCATATGACCTTAATTCCAAGTCCTCCCAATGCACAGATTACAAATTGTTGCCTCCTCTATGCATTTGTGCTTTCTTCTATTTGTAGCTTACTTGGCCTGAAGCCATCCTTGGTGCATCAAAAACCCTTTCCTTTCTTTCATTCAAGTCTTCATCATACATATTCTTACTCATCAACTTGCAAAATAATGATGACTTGTTTGATTTCTTAAAAACTCAAATGCAGCTTTAGGCAAGAACAGTGACTCTGGTTGTATCACTGACCTCATTTAGTCATAGAGGCTAAAAAGTGGAAAATCTGACTACAACACTGTCTTTCTCCTAGAAACAGCAATAATGTGGTTGCCATACTGAAAAGGGGAAGCATAAAGGCCTGGTAGCATAGCAGGAACATGCTCACATCTTGTGTACGGGCACAGAAAGACTTATTTCATTTTGACCTTGCCCAAATCACAGTCTCTTCAAGGGCAGAGTTACTATGAAGTGCTGGCTCACTGACTTCCAGGGAAGCCACTCAGAGAAGGGTCTATTTAATGAGACAATTGGACTGTTATCAAGATAAGAGCGTAATGCTTTCCTCTGTTCCCATCCAGGTAATAGTACTTCATTACTTCACTCTTCATGACCAGTCTGGCATTGACCCACCCATTGACAAGTTGGGGCACACTATGTCCAAGGGCCTTATGACATCTCTGATCACACAGTGGTATCACCAGGAGTTTTATCCTTATTATCTCTTGAATCTTTGAACTATCGGTTGTGAAAAAGACTATAAATTGCTGTTCATATGAGTATACCTTCAAAACAAGTACCTAACAGCTTTCCCACAAAAAAGTGCTGATATATTTCACACTTTACCTAGTTCTTGTAACTGTAAGAAAAAAAAAAAAACACTCATGAATTAATTGGATTACCTAATGACCTTACATTTCTTTAAGGTGATTTGACACTGATAAAAGAATGTCATAAATGAGGGCAGAGAAAATAGATACTAATAACATTTTCCCTCATCAATTGGAATCTGGACATTTACTGTATACAGCATTCCTTTAAGAGTGGAATGAATTCCATTTGATGGTCACTTTATTATGCCTTTACTACATTTTTCATTATAATAGCTGGCACTTGATCTTGTCTTGATCTGTACTTGTGTTCAAAACAGAATCTGATTATCCAGCCTGTTGATCTTCATATTGGCTAGTTGTTGCCCATCCAGTGAAATTATTTGATTCTATTCCAGTGTGCCACCTTTAACCGTCCAACTGCCTCTCAGAAGGTTCCAGTCTTTCTCCTCTATCATTCTTCCTGCCTTCTTTTAAACCTATGTTCCTTCTTGTCCTAATATCTCCTACAGTATGTTCACTTCTTCAGGAGCTTAAATTCTAAGTGAGGAGAAACAAAACAAATCAAATCAAAACAAAACAAAAAAAATCCAAAAAGGCCAACCTCCAAGCCCGTATGTTAAGTAAACATCCAAATCCACTTTTGTTTTTCTTATTCCTGGCTATAGTTTGTGTTTAGGTCTAAAGCTAGGCCTGGGTCCATTAGGATGACTTGTTTGGGTAAGAAGCAAACACCATGCACAGATACAACAAAATCAACTCTATTTGTTTTGGCCAGGGGGATTTGCTTGCTCAGATCACATTGCAAAAGTCAAAACTGCTCCGACTCAGAAGCCGAGTGAGGGCCTGACTCTCTCCTCACATATGTGATGTGACCTGGAATAACTGCCCTTGGTTATAAATCTCACTTTCAAGAAATCAGAACCAGAAGCAAATTGTACAAGACATTGTATGCATTGTGTAATAGAGGAATGATTAAAAATCAGCTGCAAAGCACAGTCCAACTTACTTGTCCTCATCCCCATCTTAGTTAGGCTGTAAAATACCCAGCCTGGAAAGCAAGTGTCTTGCATACTTTTCATTTAACTCACAGGGCTGATTCATGCCAGTAAATGCTGAAGCCCCACCTCATAACTGAGAGAAGTAATTTCCATTCCATGAGTTTTGCTTGAAGCTAATGCATGCTATTACAAAACACCTAAAGTAAAACTTTAACCATTTCTCTTAGCCAGCTGTGAAGTTCAAACTGCTTTTTAAAGTTAATTATCATGCTCTGACCTGCACATATGCACATGTTAAATACAAATAAATCAATATGGCAAGCTTGTTCTTGTTTCAATTTGCTTTTTAAAATTAGCATACACTGGCTTTGCCTATCAGATATGAGTGTGATGGTATCTCACAGATTAAAGTTTTGCATTTGTCTCTTTGTAGTTCATTTGCTATTTTATAAGCCCAAAGTCCATGAGGGAGTGTTGGAAAGCCCCATAATTTTCCTAAGTGTTCCATTTTACCTTTTTATCTCCAATGTAGCTAGCACATATGAAGAAAAAATACAGATAGCCAGATGGCTCTGCAGTATCCATACATACAGAAAATCCCTGACAAACACAAGTGACTTTAACTAATGCTGATGTTGATTCATGCTTGAGCATATACTTTCTGTTCTCTTTTTTCTTTATTTTAAGGAGCATGTGTTTGTGCTTTTACCTAGAAAATCAGTTTTACTATTAAGGGGAAAAAAAAAGTAATTTTTTTATTAAAGGAAAATTATTTGGGGAGGATAGAAACATCATAAATTCTAGTGTTGGCATTTCATGGTAAGATTATTTTTATTCTCTGACTGGTATTGCTACCTATTACACATCTCCTCCAAATCTCCTAAAAGAGAAAGGTTTCCATATTTGTTCTGTGGCTTTCTGTGCATTTTCCTTTGAATCACCCTGCGTAGATCACAGCAAGAGGGAGAACACTGGATTTTATGATTCACTTCTGTTGCTTGGTGTGACAATCTCCAATTGCACTTGGGGATTTTCCAAAGCAAAAACAGTGACTTCTCCTTTTGCCAGGGTGCTGCTGTCAGACTGAGGCATTTGAACATCACCACAACTCAAGGATGAGCAGCATCATGTTCACAACCACACTACCTGCCCATGGAGAGAACTGAGGGCTTAGTTTAAACCACTCTCTGGGACAGCAAGTGTTCACACATTTCTGTGTAGCTTATTTGTGTTAAGGAAGAGAACTGGAAGAGTACCAATGTTTTTAAGGATTTGTGATCTGAAGAGTTTGGTTTACCTGAAGGCATCAGCTAATTAACCTTCAAGACATGATCTGAAGTGGATTAAGATTTTAAAAATTCTGGATCCATTTATTTTCTGGCATCAGCTGCAAATCCGACTTTTCATTTCAGAGGATGGACCACCCCATACTGTTGTGTCCTCTGGGATGGTCAGTGCCTTACAATATTGGGATTTCTTGAAGAAAGCACTAACTTTGCTAGCCTGGCACTGAAGCCTTGAGATACATCATCTTTGAAACATGTGTGACCCTAACTCGTGCAAATGAGCCTTTACACAAAGTAACTGATAGACACAGGCCATAAAGACATCCACATGTATAGACAAAATTGGTTTAGTCAGGGTGCTGTATTCAGGCTAATCCTTGATATCTGGCTATAATACCACCACTATTATTGACTGCTTTGGTTAGCAGGGCCAGAGTGTGCAATAGCTGGAAACAAAACTCTAACACAAGCATGTGCACATTCATTGCGGGTACTTGTTTACTTCTTAACATATTTCTGGCTGTGGGAGATGGTTCCAAGTGTACCACGAGATGTGCTCCCTCAAAGTCCTGCTGTGACAGTCACTGCTGAGCGACCCACACCGTCTCGACCGGATCAGAAACCATCTCTCTCTGCAAAACTGAAAATCTTGGTCCAAAAGAAGTTTGCATCCAGCAGGTCAGAGCAGCACAGAATATGCTAACAAGACAGTTTAGGAAAACCCAAGCCAAAACCCAAGTGATGTTGCTTGGAAAATCCTTGGCTTTAACAGAGTCGATACCATCGGTAAAATTTTCAGTGCTGGCCCGCTGTTGTAAGAGCACAAATTTCACCAAATAGGAAAAACTTCTCAGCTTGGGGAAAAACGAGCTTGAGCAAATACAGCTCCCAATCTCTGCAAAAAAGCTTCTGAAAGCTGGGGTAAAACATCTGGATCAATCAGGAGACCGAATCCAGCCACCGTTCTAACGCTTCTCTTACTCTTCTTCACTTTTAAAGTTTTAAATAGAGGAAATAGTTCGAGTGGGGGGAAAAGCCCCCTCCGAGGGGTCTGTCTGTCACCCGGTTCCCCGGTCCCAGCAGCCCGCTCTCATTCCCTCTTCACAGTGACACCTACCGGCCTCCCGGCCGCTCCCCGCATCCCTCCGGCTCCGCTCTCCGCCGGCCCCACCGCCTCCCCCCGGCTCTGCCCCGGCCCGAGCTGAGCGCTGGCAGCCCCGGCACGACCCGCCCGGCGGGGCACAAACCTTCCCGGCGACTTTCGCCGCGCCGCGGGCGGGCACAGGGCGGGATGGGGCGGCGGCTGCCCCGGCTGAGACCCTGGGGCCCGAGCGCGGGGCAGAGCCCCTGAGGGGCCCGTGGCTCCCGTGCCCCTGACGAGCCCTCGGGCTGCCGTGCCACCTTGAGGAGCCCGTGGCTCCCATGCACCCTTGAGGCGCCCGGGGACGGCCGTGCCCCCTTGAGGGACCCTCGGGCGGCCGTGCCACCTTGAGGGGCTCGAGGCTCCCGTGCCCCCTGAGGAGCCCGTGGGCTGCGTGCCCCCCTCGGGAGCCCGTGGCTCCCGCACTCCCCGAGGAGCCCGTGGGCTGCCGTGCCCGCCCCTGCCGCCCTGCGCTCCCCGTGCGGTGCCAGCGGCCCCGCGGCGCTGCCTGGGGCGGGCGGACGGGCCGGGCGGCTGCCGGCGGCGCGCAGGGCGGGGTGTGGCCTCGCCATTATTTATGAGCTCCAGCCCCTATTTGCTCAGCTAATGATGCACCGGCGGCCGCCGAGCCTCGCCTCGCTGGAGCGGCGGCCAGGGCAGGGCAGCGCCTGTAACTGGAGAGCAGCGCCAGCACCGCGCGGCCGCTCCATTCACTCCTCGGTGCGTGATTGCGCGCAGGGGAGAAGCGCTCGCTGAGCCTCGGGAGTCTACTGCCAGGATTATTGTATACAGGAGCCGGGAGTCTATTTACAACCACCACGAGGAGAGACTTTTCTCTTTTCCCCCTTTTTTTTCCTGTTTTTTTTTTTTAGTTTTACATTTATTTTTCCCTCTGCCGTGAACCAGGCTTGGAATTAAAATGTTCTGGTAGCAGGAGTGGAGTCTATAAACTGATAGAAACCAGATAGAAATCAGTATTACTGCTGCTTCCAATAGCCGGGTAAGCATAACTTAAAGTTCTCTTTCTTTTCTGTGATAGATGTGAAATGTCTCTGGTGAATGAATTTTGCTGCTGTTCACAGATAGTTAAACCAATGTTTTCCAGATTGGCATAGTCCCTGTTTGGCAGGGCTTGGGTTTTGGGTTTTTTTCTCCTTTATTTCTTTTCTTTTTTTCTGCCAAATGATTTTCCCTACAGGATTTAAGGGTAGGACCCAGCCTGTAGCAGATGACACCTGCACAGCACTTCCTGGCAAAGCGATACTGTACTTTCCAAAAGCCATGCAACATGCTGCCAGCGACCTCCGTGGCAGGGAAACTTCACTACTTCACTTTCGTAGCGGTTTGTCTGTTTGTTTATAGTTACACTAGAGTGTAAGAACAGAAATGCAATTAGACACTGCTTTTTGTTTGTCCTGTAGGATTCTTTTAAGCGCTTGTAAGGCTTTAGGTCTGTGTGTTGTCAGCAGAGATCATGTGCACTGGACGTGCTGAATATAGTATCATGACTTACTGAGATAAATTAGGAGAGCTGGAGCTGGGATATAAGCCCAAAGCAAGAGTCAAACCTGCAATGAGCTGTCAGTTACCACCTCTGCAAATCTCTGAAATTAAACCTATTTCCATTAGGTAACTCACATGTCAGACACCCTGAGGTACCTTTTTGGCACTGTATGCGTTTATTATTTATGTATCTAACAGCTGGGTAGGAACCATGCTGCTCAGCACTTGAATCTTATATTTGCCTGTCACTTCTGTGTTAATGGTGAAGATCTGCAATTTGAGCAATGAAATGTAGCAATGTTTCACTCCTCTAACTGATTACATTAGAATTGGCAGGAGGCACGAGAATGGGAGGGAAAGAGAGCTGAAAGGATTTTTTCTATTATTGTTTCCTACAGTATTATTTAAAGGAAGAAGGAAAGCCGCACACTTGTTCCTCTTTGACTTTTTATCTATATTGCAAAGAAAGCATAGTGCTACTACTGTAAAATACTAATCCCATTGTGTCTGTTAAATCACATGTTCTGTATAATTGGCTATTTGTTTTGGCTGACAAAAAAATTTTATTGGGATTTAATGCCATTTCTCTCTTAGAAGAGGAGTAAGTTAAAGAATATCCCATGGGCAAGTCACAAGGTTTTAAATTTAAAGCCCACAAAGCAACATTAGTACTAGAGTTCGTGCAGCCTGTTTAAAAATTGTTCTTGGCAAAACCTCCACAACTATCATTTTATTAGTTAACAGACCCTTAGAGATAATTTGAAACTGGGCCAGAATAGATATGTTTTTCTTACAGACCCGATCTGTGGCTGGCAAATTTCTGACAAGGTTGTTTTTGTCAATTAGCAGAGTTGTAGAATTACTTGATCTTCATGCATTTCTCAGTACTCAGAGCAAATAATGAAGGAGGAGAGTTCAGAGTGTGGGCTTCAGAGCTCTGTGCTTTCATGCACACTCTCCTTCCCGCCCCCAGCTTGATGTGAAGTCCTCATGCAAAGAGAAGCCTTTCAAAGTGATTTACAGTGAGTGGATAGGGAATGGCAGAGGTGGTAACAAGATACGGGGCTTTTACCACTCAGTCAGTGGTGTGGATCCAGCCCAAACTAGTGCTGACCTAAAGTCATCCCTGCCTGACAGCTCATTCCTGCCGTGGTGGGGTGGTTCTTTAAGGACAGGTGTGAACCTCAGAGGGGCAGGATGAACAAGCCTGTAGAAATATTGGCTTCCACTGGAGGGACTGTAGTGCTGGAGCAGAGCTGAGTTGAAGAGCAGTAAGCTGACTGCACAGGTAACAAGTCTCTTCATCAAATAAATATATAGCTCTTAATGATATCTTCTAGCTCTAGGGGTTATGTCTTTCAAAGTGCTTCCAGTTGCCATAAAATCATGTATATCAGCTGACTGATTAACTAATAAGTGGTGTCTAGTAGAAGGGCTCTTTACATCAAAAAGAAATATATGTATTTATTGTTATGTATTCTGACTTTTGTGGCTGAGTTGACAAAGTTGTTACAATAGGTGAAATGAAATTTTCACTTCACAGTTTTTGGAGAGATGCTGCTTAGTAGCAGATGTGATACAGATATGCAGTATTCAGCTTCTAATGTGGTGGCTGGATTTTTTTGATCTGGTCCAAAGTCCAGTAGTCCACTTTTCTCGAGTGATTTCAGTGGTCTCAAGTCCTTCCTGAGCTAAGAAAAGATACAGAGTTTTGGAGAGTTTTCTGATTCTCTGAGATGCTCAGGCTTCTCAGCAGCTAACTCCTATAAAATGAAAGTTCAGCAGATGTGCAGGGGGAGTAGTGGATGTATCAAGTGTAGTGTCATTGTCCAGCTCTGGGATCCTTAGTGCCCTGTAGAAGTCTGTGAGAGCAGGTGTGTATCCTGAAAGGAGCTATCCCAAAAAGCAAACGTTGACTAACAGTTTCAAGTGTGTTGAAATACTTTTGGTTTCACGGTTTTTGAAATTAATGACATACATAGCCAGAATTTGTTTTAAAGATAAACTTGAGGGTGATTAGAGAGCTCAGCTTACTATAACTTAAAGCTCGTTTCCAAGCACCTTTGATTTCAGATCTTTTAAGAAAAGAAAAAACAACTCCAAGCAACCGATAACCCAAACCTCCCCCTTAACATGAGAGAGAGATGTCTAAAAATATCAGCCAGATTTTTATTCGTGAAACTTTATCTGCCGTCCTTGCTTTGCTCTGCCTTGACATTTAGTATAATTATATTTCCAGCAGGTGGAATTGTCTTCATTTTAAATAAACTGAGTCTTAATGCTGTAGTCTGCCCTAGCCAGAAGTTGAGCTCTGTTGGTTCCTACTAACAGGCAGAGAGTTCCTCCTGTGCCAGCACAGAAGACTGAGAAAACACTTTCAGATGCACAAAGGAAAAAGAGAAGTGCTGTACCTCCTTCACATCAGTAATTATGGCTTCGGCTGGAAGAGGCTTCCAACTCAATCTTTCCATACTTTTGTTTTTGCTCCACAAGATTGTGTAAGAAGAGTAATGTCATAACTCTCTCTTTCAGGTTTCGTTTCTTGGATATTAAGTTGCAAATCTGAAGAGATGGCATTTCTTGCAGTGAACGTGTTCATTGGGATATTTATTTACTTTAACAGTGTAAAAGGATCTTCCCAGCCTCAAGCAAGGGTGTTCCTAACATTCAATGGTAAGAAAGAAGATAAGCATTCTTAAACAAATATTATGATTGAACATTTTCTTCTTCTCCTTAAATTCAATAACTGAGTAGAAACTGGCTTTTTGATCTGTGTCCACAATTACTATATTTGGTTTGTGTTGCTGAGGCACCTGTCAACCTAAATTTGATTCTTTTACCAGAGTCTGTCTATTGCTATAGATGCATAATTAATATGTAATTAATAAATGTTCTCTTTATTTTGAATTATATTACTCACTAATTTGAATTATATTACTCACATTTTGAAAGATATATTACTCACTAACAACTAAAGGTTTATTTCTTATCCTTAATTTTGGAAAAAATATAACACATGTCACATGGTGGAGAGTATTAATGATTTGAGTTACTTTCATTTGATGGCCAACTGAAACACTTTATATTCTGAAAATTAGGCTGGCTGAAGTTTTACAAAAATAGTTAGCCAGGCACAGAGTCCTTTGAAAAAATACAAAAATACTATTCCTTGTGCACTTTGTGCTCTATGTAGGATGTACATAGCATGTAATAATCACTGATGCATTCATACTGTAAACCAGCAATGAAAATTATCATTTTCAAAATAAAGTTTCTTTACTTCTGAAATGCTAAGCAGTGCCTTATTGCTGCAATTACTGCAGTATTACTTTTAATAGTAAAGTAACGTACTCTTCTAGTCTTAAGTGCTGATTTTAGTCACCACTTCAGAATGTGTGTATTCTTCAGCTTACAGTGTCTTTTAAATCTGAGTTGAAACTTTCTGTCACAAATTATAGGGGCATTGAGTTTCTCCAGCCCTCTGCCTTTTCTGTGATTGTCTTTGAGGCATGAGGGCCTGCTATTCCCTGCACCAATACTGTTTGTATTAGGATGGCTCCTGTGGTTCATTAGTGCAGGCATGCCCTGCCACTGCCTTGGGAATATTCTGTGTGCTCTGAACAGTCTTTAAGAACTGCTTTAAAAATAATCAGAGCTAGTAAGTATCTCAAACTTATCCTTGCTACAATGATTATAACTATGTAAACTTGAGACTGAGAGACATCCTGAAGGAGACTGCCAAGTTAGACCTTTCATAAGTACCAGTCAGAGTTTGAATAATTATATTATAGATTATGGGGCCCTAAATTGGTGAATACAGTACTTCATAGGTGTAAAATAGCATGGCTCCAGTAAAAGTAATAGTAGGAATTGAGTTGCAAGAGGGAATTCAAATAAAGAAGTAGGGATAGGAATTTCTTTTCCTTGCTTAAAGTCTGCACTGTCTTTGGTGGAGATGGTACTGTTTTGGCACAACTCAACAGAGAAACGAGTTTGGCTGTGGTTGTGTGTTACATTGCAGGTTTGCCACAGTTATGCAGAACAGGCTGATTTAGATTTTCACATCATCTCCTTGGTGGCCTTGAAAGTAATCTAAGCTTCCCCTGATCTCTGGTATGACCATGAACTAGGAAGTGTTCAGGTTTTGTGGTATTGAGCCTTGTGAATGGGAAAGAATTGTAATGAGAGGCAAATGGTTTTTAACAGAACCTCAAGAGATTTTGTTTCATCACAGGTATCCTACAAGGCTGAAACAGTGAAGCACCATAAGGAAAAAGATCTCACCTAGGAATTTTAAAAAGACACTGAATTAAAACCTTAGTTTCTGTGTCCCTGAAAGGAGGTTGTCCCTCCTTCCTTTAGAAGGGGGTATGACAGCTTTATGCTGCAGTGACCCCTTTGTCTGGTTTTTGGACCCAAAGAGCTCTGTACCTATGCCAGCCCTGGAGACACAGCCTTGCCTCACTAGCTCCTGCTGTAACCCTCCTTGACTGCCTTGGTTAGAGAGCCTTGCAATACTATCTGATTTTCTTAAAACTGACTTTTTACTCTCCCTAATATTTAACAGCCAACCTTAAAAAAATAAATTACATTCTTAGGGCCTAAATATTTATTGAGTCTTTTGAAGTTGAAAAAAACCCCAGAATTATGTGTTTTATGAGAAGTATATCTGAAATAAAAAGCTAAGCTTTTTGTGTAATATATAAACAGAAGTTTTATTTTTAAACCTGATTTCCAGATGGTAAGAAAAAACTTTCATTATGTGAAAAGTTTGCAGGTTGTTGTGTATACCAAGGGAATGGCCCCACCTGTAGTATGAACTTCTGTTCTATATATCTTTGTTTACTTACATGAATAGAGATGTAATAGAAAAAGGTGAAACCTTGTATTTTCTCTAGCTAAGTGTGATAACACACTCTTTCTTCATAAGCTGCTTCATAACTTACTGTTTTTAAATAATGTAGAAATACCAAGTTATTTGGCAGTCTCCTTGCCCTGAGAAGCTGTCAGTTTTTATGGAGAATTGTCACTCTTTTAAAGTGCATCGTTTGAAAATAAAGCCATAATTAGGACTCCTTATGTTTTAAATTACATTAGACAACAAAGACAAGTCATTCAAGCTTAGGATACTTACATGATATTTTTCAAGTTCTGAGTTGGATTTGTCTTGATGTCTACAATTACACTGCATAAGTTTTGGGGGTAGAGTGTATACAGGAGGAGAAAATGCTTTTCAAAGCTAACCTGCTTCTTCAGGATCAAGTCAATTGAGCTTATTCACATTGCAGCATTTCTCATGGGAAAATCCAGCAAGTATCTTGACCTATTCTGTTTTTCATCAGGAAAGATAAAAATGCAGATCATTTGAATCATGGGCTGCTTTTCTCTTGGCCATCTACTTCATTAAGAATCAAATGTAATTAAAAAGTGCGCCTGGGTAATACCTCAGGAGCCTGATAATAGGGATTTTGCAATTAACTTCAATGGATGAAGGACTGCAACCCTAACTTCTATTTTTGAAATCAAAAGCCTGGCCCCTTGTCTAATTAAAATGTAGTTCATGACTTAGCTGAGGTTGTTAGCTGTGTGTATGACGTGAGTGTGGAACTTACTGCTGTCTGCACCCCGAGTGTCTTGAAAATTGCAGCTCTGTACAGAACCCCGAGGCCTGATTCCTATTGCTTTGCACTTGGTATAGCCATTTACTCAGCTGAAAGGAAAGGTCAGGCCGGAGCTGAACTGCTGCTTTACTCAGGTGGACATGGTAATACAGGGCACTGGGCCTGTGGAGAATCAGGCAAAGGGGCTCTTGGTGTGCCTGGGGCGATTTTGCATGATCTAATTGTCGTGTTCAAGGGTGACTGCTCAAACTACTGATAATTGTACAATGTCTGTTCTTGAAGAGCCTCTGCAGGTGAAGAAAGAAAGATAGTCCCAGGTTTTCCGGATTCTGAAATTGCAAAGATGTGAAGCCTGTGGTGCAGCAGGTGCAGCAGTGTTGGGAATCATCTGCTGTGTTCCCATTCAGCATGCAGGAGTGAGGGAACCTGGGATAGGAGAAGCAAAGGACTCAACAGGTCTCCCTACACAATGCACTATTCCCTGCTCCTCCTGCCTCTTCTGGCTCCTTGTCCCTGGAATAGATATTTTTTAACCTACTTAAATCACCTATCACAATTTAAAGCGCCATAGTTTATTTTCTCTTCATAGCAAAAGACTTACCTTATCTGTTTATGAACTATCGAGTGTGGTGCCTGCAGTTTCTCAAGCTCCATGCATTCCTCCTTGTTACTGCATGTTCCTGGACAGATAGTTGGGAGCAGTATCCTTCAGTGCTCTCAAGGAAAAAGCCTTTCTGAAATCAGTGAGAGTATTATCAGAATAAGGGAAGAGGTACTAGACTCCAGGTTAGTGTCAGACTTCGTTTCATTCCAACTCACATTTACGTTTTGGGTTTTGTTGCAGCCCTAAAATGCTGAGCCGTACCATTTTAGCATCGAATTCTGAATTGATTGAAGCAGATAGAGTACTTATTTTTAAAAATACACTCCAACAAACCTTCTTTGGCATTTAAATTTATACAGTGATACACAAAGAAGTGATAATTTCACAATTCACTGGGAACATTTAATGCATTCCTACCTCAAAGGTCTGGTCTAGCAGATATTTCCCATGCAGACTCTCCTATTGTCTGCAGTGAAAATTCCATATGAGAAGTGGATCAAGGCTAATTTGCAGACAGTTTTGTTCTTCTCTTTGTTATAAAATTACTAGAACACGTAAAGGACTTTTAAGAAAGTATCAGTCAGATTCATTAATGACAATTAAAGTGCATAAAATGTCACCAGAGCAACAGCAGCACTTATTCAACTGTCAACATATTTTAAAAGATTTAATGCAACCCCTGTGGTTACCCTCAAGGAAAAATAAAGGAACTGAGAACCATTTTCCTTGAGCTCTTGAGCAACAGCAGTACAACTTGTTTTTAAACAATCCCTCATTGTAATGTTAATGTTACCACAGTTAATAAAAAGTTCATTTATTATTTGGGGGACTTTGTGCTGATGACAGTCTAGTAGGCAAAGGTTTACGCTCATATAGCTGATTGGATCTTTTCTGGTGTCCATGGAATAAAAGATATTTACGAAATGAAGTAGAAGTAAAGCATTAAAAGAGAAAAAAATATGAAAAAGAGAGATAAGAGGTCTGTGGTGTAATTTTGTTTACGTACAGAACTTACCTTGAAGGTTTGTATAGTTGCTTAATTTTCAGTAAATTGTGAGTAATATTTTCTCAAAATTAACTGATTTGTGGCTCTCACAGCTTCATGGATCTTAAATAATGTTAATTTATAAAGTGTTGAACATCAGTGATGTGAAAATTTTTCCAATTTAATTGCCTCTTCCCGGAGAGCTAGAAAACTTTATTTGAATACATCCAACTAAAAATATATATTTTTTTAATCTTTAGTAGTGAAGATTGGTTTTTTACAGTTTGTTATAGAATCATGGAATGGTAAAGGGCTGGAATGGATCTTAATGTCCCAACATCCCCGGGCATGGGCAGGGATACCTCCCACTAGACCAGGTTTCTTAAGGCTTTATCCAAGCTGCCCTTAAACACTGCCAGGGTTGGGGTATCCACAATGCCCCTGGCAACCTGTTTCAGTGTCTAACCACTCTCACAGTACAAAAATTCTTCCTCATATCTAAATCACCCCCGTTTTCAGTTTGTGCCCATTACTGCTTGTCCCATCACTACAATTCCTGACAAAGAGCCCCTCTCTGGCTTCTCTGTCACTCCTTCAGATACTGGAAGGTTCTGTGAGGTCTCCAAACCTTCGCCTCTCCAGGCTGAGCAGCCCCAACTTTCTCAGCCTGTCTTTGTATGGGAGGTGCTCCAGTCCCCTTATCAACTTTGTGGCCTCCTCTGGATTTGCTCCAACAGTTTCAAGTCCTCTAATTTTGGGGACATGAGAACTGTACTCAGTATTCCAAGGTGGGGGGTCTTGAATTGATAGCTTTGGTTGTTCCTAAAGACAAATGCCTAATTTACAAATTACAGTCTTTGGGTGTAATTTTTAGACTTCTGCCTTATTTGTATTTTTTTCTATGCTTTTTTTGTGTTTCTTTGTTTCTCTGTTAAATAAACAGAGGCTTATTGCAATAAATCTTGTATTGAAATTGAATTGCCTGAATAGGCTATGAGTTAAATGTGAAAAAAAAAAAAGTATTAAAGGAAGCATTATGTAAAAACCTCTGTTCTTTCTAGAGGTCCATGGGTAAAAGTCCTACATGCCAAATGACGTTGAATCTGCTTATTTACACGCTCTTGTTCAGTGGCAGTGTCTTTGAGTTGGCTTCATTGTCATTATTGTTGACATGAGTGTATAGGTGAGGATAATTTATTGTTTCTGTGTTTAGTTAAATTGTGCCACGTGATTTGACTTCAGTTATGAAAATTGTCTTGTTATAAAGCTGAAGTCACAGGTGATGTTTGGTCCACTTCTGTGTTTGTGCTCTAAAATTACTCTAGATGGTACCCTCATGGGAAAGCACAAATAAGTATGTCTTCAAGGTAGTTAATTATCAGGCAACAAAGGTGCCTGATGATTAACAAAGCTAGTTAATTACCTGGCAACAAATTATCAGCCTACAAATTTGATCCTACTCTTAGAAGAAAAGCTCGTCTGAATTTGACAAAATTTTTGAAGACTTGGTTTTTTTCTTGCACGCTAATAAGTAGGTCTGTTGTCTAAGAGATGACTTGCCTCCTTTAATCTCTTTATGTTCCTGAACTCAGTCAATTTGACCTGTATCTGAACTAGCCCGTGGTTTTGTTTGTTGTTTTTTTATTATTTTGGTATGGAAAAATCAAACTTTATCGTAGAACATTTTGACAGATTCTTCACATCTTGGCGCTCTCTGCTTGTCATAGAAGAAAGCAGCTTATCTTGGCCAATTCCATTGCTCTGTCATTACAATTCTTTCTTGTGTTGCCTGTCCAAGGCAAATGCTGAGGTCCCTACGTAGGCAGTTATATTGCCATTATTCTACAACAGATGTTCTTTTTATGTTTAAAAAAAATGTGATGAGAGAGAAATGGCATAGACATTTCTGATACCCCATTTTCTTCCTCGATTGTTTGGGTACCAATAACAAGAGCTCCTCTGTGAGCCACTTCCACACTGGATGAGCTCACAGTGCATTTTGATATGTAAAGCTGCACAAGCCTTTTTGTGTATCTGATGTAATTAGTGACGTGACTCACAATAATTACTCATTTTATTGAAATGCGTTGACTGAGATCCTGCCATGAATAAATACATAGACCAAGAGCTTACTCTGGTATTTGAACTGTCTGTTCCCTCAACATCTGTATGTTGTTCTTTTGGGTGCTGACTTTTCAGAGTTCTCAGTAACACTCCTTAATAAAAAGACTAGGCTGTGTTTCCCAGGAGAAGGTCTTTGTCTTAGGGATACAGCTTACTGATTCACAGTGCAGCTCCTCAGCTCATCTCGTCTCATCTTACATGCAGACATCACTGGCTCAGCAGACACCAGGTTAAAAGGCTGTATGTTTTTCCCTGTTCAATTGATTACAGAGTTGGGGTCTCAGGGATACAGCTGAGTGAAACGTGCTCCATTACCTGTGTGAATCAGGACAATGTTATACCTCACTTACTGGGAATCAAGATAAATGTGTGTTTCCAGGAATGAAGAGAATAACTGTGATTAACAGAGAGTTTACACCATTCTTCCCTTCTCTTTGTATCTCCATCCTTACTCAGTGCAAACTTGGTACAATTGCATTTGCATCGTTACTTCATCTGTCACTGACACAGCTTCTTCCAGGAATCAAAAGTCCTAGTAGTGATTTACTGGAGCTAAGCCTCAGGTGTAACAATGGAAAGAAGATAGGGAGTGATTGCTCTGCCTCTCCCATGAAACCACTCTGGAGCTGGGACCATCATCCCTTTAGAGAGTTTAGCTCTTCATCTTATCTTTATGAATGTAAGTCTAACTATTCCTCCTTGAGGAGAAGTTTCTTGATTCTTTCGTGTGTAAGGTTGGTGGAGATTTTGTTTCCTGCTCCTTTGTACAGCAGTATTTGGGATATTTCCAGCTACTACTCTAACCCAGCAAATCAGTTATGCAAAACAAAGCGCTACAAAGGCTCCTCAATTGCCACAACTAATAACCTAGATTATACAAAGGGTGGGGTTTTTTTGGTTTTTTTGTGGTTTTTTTGGTTTTTTGGTTTTTTTGTTTTGTTTTTTTATTTTTTGTATTTTTTGGGGTTTTTTTTTGTTTGTTTGTTTGTTTTTTTTTTCCCAGAAATGCAGTACACATAGTTTTAATTTATAATCTTATAAGGCTTCTATTCCAAGGCAGCATTTTGAAGACATGTCTTCCTGCCATCTTACTCACAAGAAATCAGGGCATGTTATTTCATCATTATTGGGAAAGAAAAAGAAAAATATTCTGGAACTCTCCATCAAATCACCTTGATAGAAAAAAATCTCTGGAAAGCATTTCACCAGTACACAATTCCAATGAGTACTATCAGGGAGTTGCAAGAAATGAAGGATATATTGGGAATTCTGTGTGTTGTTAGGGAGAAGTGAATTTTAGATCTGGTGTGTGAATCAAATCACCATGAATTTAGAGACTGCTCTGTGAGCAACTTTCAGGGCTGAGGTCTTAATTTGTGGCTTAGACACTGTCTCCCAGGTGCTATATGTCACTTTTAATGACACTGATAATACTGAGGAAGCAAGAATGGTTTTGGATTTGTTTGGGGTTTTGAAATTTTTATTTAGGGTCTGTAAGTAAATACTTCATATGAAATACATCCAATTTTACAAGAATGTTTTCTTTCCAGTAAAAATTTTTAATTCAAATATGACTTTGTGAAATGCAATTTTTAGTGATAGAATGGCATGAATACCCAGGCTTTTGAACTGTTCTGCCTAATCTTACACACTACTCTGGAATAAATTATTACCTCACCAAAATGATCTTCTAGAATGTGGATGAGGAGACATCACAATCAGCTGGGACTGCCAAGTTTCTTAATGGAAAAAAAATGTGTATTGGCAGTTGCTTTTTTCTTTAAAAAAAAAAAAAAGGAACTCAAAACTAAGCTGAATCTAAATTCTTTAAATTGCAGGCACTGCTTTCAGCCATTAAGAAGGTCAGAATGGCATTCCAAAATTTGAAAAAAAAATATTTTTAAGAATTCTGTGGTAAATGTGTGAGGTATTAAAATTCAGTTTCTTCTATTGTCTCCTTTTAGAATATCATTTTCAATTTCACACTTTTGATACTGGAAGACACAAGGTCTAGTAAATCCCTCCCTGAGAGTAATAGGCTTTCTCAGTTACCTGCTTATCATTGGTTGTTTCTGTTGCTTAATAAATTTTTTTTCTGTTGCTTAACAACATTTCTCTTTACCATTCTTAGTGAAAAATATATTAATTTTCAAAAGCTTTGAGTTATGCAGAGTAAATAAACATGTTTCAGCTCAGAATCAATTAAATTGGACAAAGATTTGTCTTCTTTTAACATCTGTGTGAATCAGGCTAGATCTCTCAGTCTCCCAGCTTAAAGGACTTGCAGAGTTAGATTTACAAGTATAAGAAAATTATGCAAGAAAGTGTCTGATTCCTTACTTAGCTCAATTGGCTGAGACTGATGAGCTTCATTTTCTTTCCTTCTCATGATGCAAACTTTTGAACAGCAGAAGAAGTACTATGGCAAATATGCACACCACAAATGATAGTGCAACAGGAAACGGAGGGGAAGATAGTAACATTAGATGTATTCATAATCCTGCAATAATTTATTTTTAATGAAAAAAGGCATGTGCATTTAAAACAATGTTATAGATACATCAATTTGAAGCCTGCATTTTCTGTTTGTTGATCCCAAGCTTTTACTTGGTTTGAACCTAACACTGATACAGAAACTCCTTTAAAACAACTACTGGTCTCAGGAGAGTGGATTTTCCTTATCCTCTGAGATATCCACTGAGCCATAGCCAGCCAGGCAATGAAACACTTGGGTTTTCCTTGGCTCCAACACTGTCACACACCTTGCAGCCTTTCTGGTGCATTACAAAGGCATAGGATACACGTTGTGATGTGTACTGTCTATAGCCCCTAGAAACTCCTCCTTGTCTGGAATACCCAGCCTGCATGCCTCTCATTGCAGTTTTCTGAGACAGCCTCTGTTTGAGTATGTTGAGTGCTCTTACAAGGCAAATATCAAATTAGAACACAAAAATGTGAGCACTTGCATTTTCAGAATGGCACTTTCTGGTTTTTTTTTTTTCTTAATATCAACCAATTAAGATGTTATTTTCAAGGAGAGGCTTGGCATTTTTTCAAACATTTACTTCTTGGGGCCTGAAAAGGATTTAGTTGGCATGGAGAAGTGATCCCAGGCTTAGACTTTGTGATGGCTTCAACGTGAACACAGCTGGAATTTTTTAAGCTGATTCGACTAAAAACCCACTTCCTGCCACTGTTGAAAATAATGCACTGTATTATTTTTTTTCCCTAAAGAAGACAACCTACAGCAAAGACAAAAGAGTTTAAAACCCCCATGAGGTGTTTTATTGTGGTTTGCATTAGGGAACTAAAACAGTGCACACACAGATATTAAAAATGAAAATTAATATGCCTGTAAAGCCATTATCTCTTATTGAATAACGTGTAATCTTTGCGGCTTTGGTAACTCCCTTTAAAATGAGAAGAGTGTCAGCCATTCATTTTTCCAACAGGATACTTATGGATACTTGCAAATGTAAGACCTTTTTAGACAAAATTTTGAAAAGTAAATAGGTAAAGAATAACTTGTAAGTAATTTTTATTCCATTTAATGTTTTTGTCAAGCTCCTTCTCAGCTATTTCCTGATCTCAGGTAAATGTGTTCTTAAGTTCACACCAACTGAAAGGCTAAGCTGCATGAAATTGCAAAAATTATTTTAAGCTTTCAGATGCAGTCAGGTGTACCACTGTCAGCACGAGCAGTGCTCAGAAAGTGGAGCTAGGAGAAGATTTACGAACTTGGCCAGCAAAGTTTGGCTCTCCATCCAGGTCCAACAAACCACAGACTTTTTTTAACACATCACATTCTTACTTTGAGATATGGGAGAATCAGCTTGCACAGTATATGCTTCTTTAGCTGATGAATTCATCCTCCCCAGCATGCAGAAGGTGAGCCGTGGGCTCATGGAGCAGTAGCATGGTGCTTTCTGAAGGGAAGGAACATGAGTCTTGCTGGGGTTTTGTGTATATCTGCCCCTGGAATAATTAGAGTCCAGATGAATTAGGCTCTGGGGGAAGGGGCAAGCACAGGAATTCAGCATCTCCCCAGCAGCTGGGGAGAGCAGAACGACCACCCTGATGCAGGGGCTCTGAGGAGGCTTTTATAGAGGAAGGCTGTGCCAGCTGAATCAATACAGGGGCAGGTTTCATGCCTACTGTGGTAATTTACAGAGATGTGTTGGATGAAGGAGACAATCTCATAGAATTAATTAAGAAAATCCAACCAGCCAATCTTTCTTGAGTTGGATTTTTTTTTTTCCCAGATACAGGAATCTTCTTCAAATGATGACTTAATTTCCATTTGCTATTAAAAAAATAAAAAAGTATATTTTTTATTCCAGATTCTTAGAGTGTCATTGCCAAAGAACTTTCCTTCATGGAAACATTCCAGTTACATGCAGCACTGCAGTCCAGTGATGAGATCCCTCTCCATACTATTAATATTATTATTATTACTATATTTGTGCTTATATCCAGTGCATTTTTATGGGTACTGGTATTTTGGTATTAGTATTCATATTGGGGTCAAGCATTGAATGCTGCTTATGAGGCAGCCTGTCCTTCTCCTTGAATGCTCACTTCCTCTCTTATCTTGTTCTTAAAGAGGTGAAAGAATTCTGCCTGGAGTTTTCCAAGAGGCAAGCAGCTGAGTTTATTCTTTTCACTTTGTGTGGTGACTGTGACAGACTTTTGCTTTAAGGTTATTTTCTTTTGCACAGGGGGACAATGGCATGGGAAGGAGTTTATGGCTTGCTTATGGCTATTGAAAACTTCCCTGGCCAGCTAGAGATCACTTTCAGATTGGGTTGGATGTGAGAGAAAACATGTAAAGTCTAAGATCAGCTAAACTTGAGATTGTGTGTAACATCAATAAACCACAGCACTCTGAATAAACAAGGTGGCCACTCACTGTTTACTGTTCCCTTTGCTTATTTTTCCAGCACTGTGTCTGTGATAGCTCCAACCTGTTTGCTGAGCAGCTTTAAATGGGTTTTTGCTCAAAATAGGTCTAACTCTTAGCTGATTGGTATAAATTCTATGTGGAAATGTGTTAGAGAGGATTAGCAGATTGTGGGACAATTTTTTTTTCTAAAAGGCCCTTAAAGAAAGCAAATATTTATCAGTGGAGAGTGAGGGGGTGACATAGGAAGCACCAGGAGGTGAAAGAGGCTTTTAGAGGTTACTCACAGGCACAAAATACTGCATCCCAGCTCATGTAGTATGAGAGCATTCAGCCTTAATGTCTGCTCCAGAGGTAATCTCCAGTTCCTTTGGAGCTGACTTTAAATCTGCTGTCAGATCTGTTTTGGTTTGTGGAGATGAAAGGGAAAGAGAGTGTTCAGTTTTGGACCCTCCCAGCATAAGAGGTTCTGGAGAAATAGGGGCCACAAAGCTGCTGTGAGTGCTGGAGCACGTGGTAAACAGAGTTTCTTTAGGTGGCTGTCTGATGAGGAGGTTCAACTCTTCTCAGCAGTACACAGTGACATCTGTTTAGATGATAGGGATTTTTTTTCTTTTTGTTTTCTTTTTTTCTTTTTTTTCTTTGTTTGTTTTTTGTTCTTTTTAGTGGTTTTCTTTTTCACTATAAGCATACTGAGACATTGAAACAGGTTATACAAGGAGGCAACAGACTCATGACTGCTCTAGGTATTTGAAGCTCAGTGAGATGAGATCCTCTGCAAACCCAGCTCACCTCAGTGGGTAGCCCTGTTTTGAGCAGGATTTTGGCTGACACAACCTTCAGATGTCTTTTCCAACCTGCATGTTTTTTGCTATTCTGATTTTATCGGAGATCAGCAGGTGTGAATGTTAAGATGTTGATGTCTGTTTTGGCGGTGTTTCCAGTACAGCTTATCTATTAAAATAGTTCTGAAGAAGAAAGTTAGCTTCTCTTGAAAAGGTCAGAAATTTGACCCAAATGACCTGGAATCCTGAATGCCTTTCTCCACAGTGAAAGCTATAAACACTCAGCACCAGGAATTTTTATTTAGGTGCCTTCTGCAGATTATTGTGCCTGAAGTGTGTGTTTCCAAGACTGAAACATTGCATGTTGTGTAAATTGTTTTCTTACAGTAAGAAATAGAATAGATTTCCCTTGTGTAGAAAGGAAAACCATAGGTCTGTCTGATTTGGTTGAATAGTAAAATATAACAATTCCTTTTCTAAGGAATGGCAAAAATCCTAGATATGCAGCATTACATGGAATTATATAAGGACAATGTCATATGATTGTGTATTTTCTGTACATAATCTCCTTTTTTCTCTTGTTTAAGAGAAAGAGATTGCCTTCTTTTTAAACTGAGCTCGTTCATAATACAATGATTAAATCAGTACATTATGATGGAGCATGAAGTATGTAGCTAAATTTTTAGGTTTAAATAAGTTCTACAATAGTTTTATTTATTTATTTTTTAAATTCTATTGAACTCTTTTATGTCCAAATCAGAATAAAGGTTAAATTATATAAGTAGCACTTCTGACCATATTTCACAGTATGTTTGGTCTCAGAACAGATACTAGATCTTGTTCTGGTTTTAGTTTATTCTTAAAGTTTGTATCTGTGTGTGCAATGTTACATAGAAGAGATAAAGCAGACTTCTACATGCTGTGTTTGGGGAGGTATACGTGTCTACTTCTTGGCAAATTTTATGTTATCTGATTTATTGCAGGTGTATAGCAAAAAATGTTTGCTAAAATATAATAAAACAGCAAGTCCAGTTAAAAAATTCTAAATTACCTGGCCACATCCTGTTTTGAATGCATAGCATCCTAAATTTGTCCAAGCTATTATATTTTCTTTCATTTGAGTGTCTGAATTTGCATACTCAAGCTCTCCTCTTCAGTGGTGTGTGCACACACATACATAATTAGCACAGAAAAAGAATTAGTAACGTGCTACATACTTCTGAGCTTAAGCTTTTTCAGTCTGCGGTTTACACTGCAATATTTTGAATACTTGACAAATTCATTAGAATTGTGTTGATTATTAGTCTGTACAGACTGAGGAAAGATTTCTTTAGCCTCTTTGCAAGCCTGTACTGGTCTCTGACTGGCATTACGTATCAAAGTCCTTCTATTGTTCCTGTGTGCCATAGAGTCATGGAATCTTGTGGCTTGGAAGGAACCTCCAGCCAAAATCATGTTCAAAGCAGGTCTGATTAGATGAGGTTGCTTTGAGACAAGTCCACTTAAGTCTTTAATAACTGCAGTGGTGGAAATCCAGCCCTTTAATATCAATGTTCCAGCAGTGTTCCAGCAGGTCATTTTACACATAAGTAAGAAGAGTAATTCCCCATCCCTGAAGGTGTTCCAGGCCAGATTACATAAGGCTTTGAACAACCTGATTTAGTGGAATGTGTCCCTGCCTACGGCAGGGGAGTTGAAATTAGATAGTCTTTAAGGTCCTTTCCAACCCAAACCATTCTATGGTTGATTCTAGGATTTCCTCTTTTCATTTGCCTTTTAAAACTGAAGAAATTAAGTTCAGTTATCTCTCCGTGGAAGCCACGTGGTCCAGAAACTTGCATCTTTTCTTTGGCTTATCTTTAGTTTTGGAAAGTGATCCTGTCATTCTAATGGTGAGTTGCTCGCTTCAGTATCTTTCCACCATCTCTTCACCCCCTCCAGGTTCTTCTCTGCAGATAAAATGAAGAGTTTGACTCTGTTTCTCTTACAATAATTCATAAGGCAGCCACTTTGAAACTGTGTAAGAACCATGTATCTCTCTTTGTATACAGTTACTATTAAGTTGTTTTGGTGTCCATTTGGGGAAGAAAAAGGAGGTTTTTGTTGGCCTTGGTGTTTTTAGAGTCAACTATTGAGGGCTCTTTTTCCAGAGAATGTGAACAAATGTGTTTTAAGTGCCCATGGCAGCTGTTGAGCTTCTTGAAGCTGAGTTTGATATTATGAGGAAATCACCTTCCAGCTGTTTTTAGAGGAACTTCTCTATAACTTTCTTAGGCTACCCCTTGATTCCTTCCCATAAATCAATTTCTATATACAGTTTAAAAGAAAAAGCCTGTTTACTGGTTCTCTATTAATTTACATTTTGGGTATTAATTCTTGTCACTGGGGGAAGCCAAAGCATTGTGTCATTTGGCAATACCAAAATCTCTTGTATATGAAGAATAAAATAGAATAGATCTCAGTTCCCTTCTTTAGACTTTCTGCAGACAAATTCATTCCCTATGTAGTAAGGAGTAGGTGGATTTTGTCTGTAAAGGGATATTCATTTTCATTTGATCTGACTTAATCCTGAGGATCTGGGTTCAGATCCCAGAGCTATTGAAAATATTAACTTGATGCTTCCATCAGCCTTCAAAAGCTCTGTGATTGAAGGCTCTCAGCAGCTGTTATCTGCTATAATAAATGCCAATGATAAAAAGGCTAGATGAGCTGAGGATATTTTTATTTTTAAGAATGAATTAAAGTATTTTCTTTCTAAATTATGTTGGGGAAAAAAATCCTTTGATGATTTCTTTATTGATAGAAAGTACCAACAAGATTGTTCTTTTCCACAAATACTGGTTAGGATTTGGGGGTCACAGTTCATTGTAAAATATGCTGCCTCTGTTTGCCCAGCTGCCACACCTCCTTTGCCTTGTCTCCTCCTGTATGCGAAAAAAGAGGCTGAAAGCAAGGTAAAGGAAATAACAGGTTTAGTGCTGCTCTGCTTGTAGGCCACAGTCCTTAACAGGATTAAGATTTTTTGCTTCCATGTGCATATCCCACCCAAGAGGAATTGTACCCTAGTAACTAAGCCTAGGCAAGATAGCATAGTCTCTTGCTGTGGATTTGGCTGTATAGTGATATGTGTTGCTGGCCTAAAATACAGGAATATGTCTTGCAAGCTTTTCTATTACGATTTTTTTTTGGGGAGGGGGGGCGATGGGAGAGGTGGTGGTGATGGTGTTTGGTTTTTTTTATTTTTAGTGTTAAGTCAAGGTTGAAACAACTGGTAACTGCTCCTCCAGCATAACCTGAGTAGTCTAGGCAGAATGGGCCGTCAGACAGAAACAAGACAAAATGCCAAAACCAAAGGAAACTCTTAGGGAGAAAAAGGATACGGGAAGGATGTTCCTTTAATCTTTCATTCCAACTTCAATTTTATGGATGTTACACACAAATTAAAGTAAGATTATATTACAGAACTTCTGTGTGTTACAAAACCTTATGGCACAAAACTTAAAGAAAAAATATCCATATTCATGTCAGATGCATTTTAATTTCAAAATGGTCCACAGAGTTTATGCCCAGCATGTTGTTTATATTGTCTTTCCCTGTCTTATATGCTTCCATTTAGTTTTGGCAAAACAAAATTTGTGGGGACAAAAAACCCCTTTCTGAAGTCCAGTGATGTTACCAAACTTTGGATCATGATTGTATTTTCCAGTGGTTGCAGTATTTCAATTAGAAATCTACATTTAATCACTCTCCACCCTAAAAGAGGGTATGTAGTTATGAACACAGCAATACACGATAGTGTTCAATGATGTCTTTCATTGTAAGAGAGTGTTCCATTTTCTAATGAATGTTAGAATGAAAATATAATAGATTAAAATCAGTTTCTGTGTTTTTACGTATTTCTTTATATGTGCAAACTGCAGCATGAAGCGTTGATCCAGTTCAGAGGTTTCAGGGCCATGGATGTGGTTTTGCATTAACAAGGTGGCATTTACATGTCTTGGGACAGGCCTTGCTGCTCCTCTTGGCAATGAGGAAAAGGACACATGTTTGCTACTGTCCCTTCCTCACTGCCCAGACCAATAATTGCCACTCTGTATTATTTATAGAGACTGCATTGGTTTACAGTTTTGTTTTTTCCTGCTTTTCTCTTTAGCCGCTATCCAACCCAACTGCACCCAAGCTTTTTTATGAGGTTTGTCTGGTGGAAGCAGAATTAAAGATTTTTGTGTACTTTGCCATCTTATGACAACTAGTAGCAACTGAAATGAGGCATGTCAAGAGACTACCACAAAAAGAAATCAGTAATTTACAAGTTCAGACAAAGGTTGAAGAAACAAACCTTCTCTGTAGTTGTTCTGTCTTGCACAGTCTGTTAATATTTTCATATTTGAGAATATTTAATTTTCCTAATTGAGAGAATGTTACACTACAGTTGAGAAGAAAAGGCGAAATCAAAAGCAGAATACGCTCATTTTCATCAGAGCAGTGCTAATGCTTATGTTAATCAGTGAGAAAAACATGGGGGTGGATGAGAAACAATAATTCATTACTGTCTCTCCTGCAGTCAGTTAAATATGTCTCATACATAGATGATTAAAGCTTCATTTTTTCTATAATAATAATAATAATAATAATAATAATAATAATAATAATAATAATAATAATAATTGGAAACAGACTGAGATTAGGACCATTTCTCCCAGCCTATCAAACCTTTAGTGGAAGGGAAAAAGTAAAACCCAAATGCCAGCTTTGCCAGGTTGAGTTGGATTATAGTCAATATCCATAGCTTGCAAAGTTACTCTTACTACTCTGATGTTGAGGCCTGTTCATAGCTTAACCTGCTGAGTCTTAACCAGTGCACCACATATGAGAAGATTTGCACATGACAAAAGCATGGGTCAGAAAGCTCATGATCTGATGTCCACACACAAGTCTAACGTAAAGTTCACATGTGAAATCATAGATGGGCTTGTGTAACAGAGGACCCTCCCCATCCTCAATTTGTCTGCTTTTAAAATAGTATATAGAAGGATTTTGGACAACCAATTTCTTTAATGTCCTTCTCTTTCTATAAAACCTATTGTTATTTATTTCCCAGCTCCTTAAGATACTACATACTGTTTTGCTAGTCTAAAATATGCATTGCCCTTAAAATTTTTTGTGCTTGCTGTGTCCTCCGATTTGATTCACATTTCCTTCCTTCTGTATCTAGTTCTCTGTCCAAGTTAAAATGTAAAATAAAGTAGAAGTTATGCTTGGGCCCCTGAACACATTGCTGAAAGGTTCGTTTTTCTGCACACAAGTGTTCAGAGTATTTCTCACAGAAGAATTGAATAAATTATGGAGATTCCAGTCACAGAACAGTGAATGGTATTGTCAGTTTGCTTAGGAAAAACTAATGAGGTTGTAAAGAAATACTGTCTGCTTTATAAGAGTAAAATTTGACAGCTGGAAAAACAAGGGCAATAGGCTGGTTTCCATTTTCCATTGATTTTAGCCCCCAACATTCAGAAGACTTCCTTTTCTGCAAAACTGCATTCACACTGCCTACACATGAACACACAATGCTCTTTTGCTTCAAGCCAGAGGCAGATTAAACTTCATTAAGAGAGTAAGGCTTGAGGAAAGTTCAAACTGTAACAGATAGTAATTTGACAAATAAAGAATTAGAGTTTGTTTTACTAAGCCAAAAATAAAGGCCAGAGCAAGGTTCCCATGGCTCTTTTGTGCCTTTAACCACTGGGTAGGAATACCATCCCTTTTCATAGTCTGGTTTACATACTGTATAAGCCTAATGGACACATACCATGGCTGTTCTAATAGATTAAAGCACTCACTGGAAGCACACATATCTCTCATTAAATTAAAAAAAAAAAAAAAAAAAAGCCCATAAAGTATTTCCCTTAGAGCAAGAAATAATAACAGGAACTAGAACATGTGTTCAAAGTATTCTTAGGTAGATGCACTAGTAGCTCAGCTTAAAATCAAGATTTCATTAGCTTTCTGTAGCAACATTAAATTCTCTGCCAAGCATCCTCATATTTACATACTTACACATTCCCAGGCCTTGTTCCAGGATGAAAGATGGATCATTGCAGGTGAGTAACAGATACCTGTGGTAACTGATGGGCTGTGACTTGAGAATTTAAGTTCTTCTCATTCAGTAGCAAACTGTGTAATGGTTAATGTGCAGTGGAACAATCCCATACAGAGGTCTCTGACATCATTATCTGAAAACTTTACTAATATATATTGGATGAACTTCAACAGGCAATCTACCTGTTAAATGTTACACACTGGAATACACAATGTACTAGATAGTGAGTGCATGCAAACAATATTACAAAGTGAGGGCTAACACAGAATGTTGTGCTGAGATGCCTGGCAAAAACATTGTGAGACTGTCTCCTGGGCTGGAATGCAAAGCCTCTGTGTCTTTGTGTCTATGCTTGTTCTTGAGAGTTAGGCATCTCAGACTGGGAGCTGAAGTAACCCTGTCAAGTAAATAAATGCTCCAAAAATCATCAGGCTTCTTTAAACATTACCTGGAAGTATCTAGGGGAGAATCTTTGAGGACAGGAATAGGACACAAACCTTGGTATTTAATTGTCTTATTCAGGCCTGCAGGGAGGTACAACTATTAGCCTGGAATCTGCACAGAGGAGCATTGCCTGAAGAGAAATGTTTGCATAGTTTACATTCATTTACAGACACTTTCTTTTCTGCATTGTATATAATAGAGAGAGAGAAAAAGTTTTAATTTCCATATTAATTTGGAAGCAAAAAGTTGGAAATTCCAATTCCACCCCATGTTTCTTAAGTAATGTTGTACTAGGAGACATAAGGTAAGTTAATTAATATTCACTTTTCAATCCTCTCTTTAGCCTCTGCCATGATACACAAAAAAATAATGCAGAATGACCTGAATTTGGCTGAGAAGCTTAAGGGGATCAGATTAGATCTGAGTTGGAAGTGTAATGTCTTGTTTTCAAAATTGCTGCTTTATTTTATAGTAACTGTTAGCTCTGTAAAACAGAGAAATTGCCCTTTAAGGGCATCATCTGGGTGGTGGAAGACTGGAGCTGTGGCCAACCACTGTTCCTTTCTTCTTCTCTTTGATTGTCTTCTGCACAGATTAGATCTCTTAGATCAGTTGTTCTCCATCTCCAAAACTGAGTGTTGGGAAAAATATAATTTTGAAAGATTGGTAACACTTTGTACTGGCTTTAGACTGGCTCACAGATTCCATAACTGAGTGCACAGAAGGTACTCCTGTGCATGCAGGTTTTAAGTTCTTGCTATTGTGAGTGAACAAATCTGTCAGTTCTATTGCTAGGGATCCCCAAAAGCTGCATACATACATACAGGGGTGCCTGTGTCCTGGAATGGATTTCAGCCCTGGTGAATAACTCCTTTAAAACTTTATAAGGGTAATTAAATTGTCATTTGGTAGTTTGTAAGAACAATTTACTTTATGACTTGAAGGAAACTACTGCACTGAAAGCAACTATAAAATGATGAAAACTGTGAATTAAGTTTTCTGAATTATTTTTACGGAAGTTAAGGAAAATAGCAATAAAATGAGTCATAGTGAAAATGATACATTTCTTCATAATAAGACCTACATTGTAGTCAATATATGTATCAGAACAATCCTGGTGATACTAATTTAAAACCCATGAAAAGCAGAGTAATTTGTACTTAGAACCCAATGCTGAAGTGTGTAATGAATAGAAATTGCCTTGTGTTGCAATTAGAATTTGTGCTGACAGTGAAAAATACAGTTTGAAACCACACATTTGGACTGACTCCCTTTTCTCTCTTCGTCATTCAAGTAGGCTTCTCAGCTGTGTATGTGGGGGCAGCTGCATTTACCTCTAATGAAATTACAGCAGCAGAGAATTTGGCTTTATTTCATTAACTTTGCTTGTTTCTTGGAGCTTTTATGTCTCATTCCCTCAAGCAACAGTATAGCTATCTATTCAAGATATTTGTGAATTCAGAATACTTTCTATTTTCTGCCTCAGGTAAGGAGGGTATCTAAATCTCTCTATTTTCCTAATGTACACATGTGCACACAATATTCTGTCCCTTTATCTACATGTGTAAACATACACACAGGCACAAAAGGTCACTGTGAGACCCCTGACTTAAGAAATAGACCAAATCAATATTTAAATCCAGTCATGATGAAAAGATGTATTTTAAGTGTAAGAAATGTTTAAAACAGAAATATTAGAAATCTTAACCCTCTAGTCCACCTCATTGTATTGAAAAAGTTTTTGCTCCAGCACATTTTTGAAGTGCTTTCTCTTGTTCAGTAATGAATGCCTTAAGCACAGAAACTTTCTTCTGAGCTGTTATTTCAGGAAGAATTATTTTCTAACTGTGAGCCTTTGTTTTCTATTTTGTAACTTTTTGTAAGAGTGAATTATACTTTTGTGCACCATACTAATCCTATCCAGTTTGAATACAGAGTACTCACACAGAAACTATTTCTGTGTTGCTTTACAATATTTTTTTACCTTGATGGCCATGCTTGGTTTGTTTGTTTGCTTGTTCATGATTTCTTGATGTTCCTTCATCATTCAGTCTCTTTAGTCTCTTGAATACTTAAAGTGTTCCAAATCAGTTGTCCTTCACATTAATAATATTGAAAAACTTGGGGAGAAAGTTCATTATTCCATGGATAAACTCAGGGTGGTAAAGGGCTGTTCTGTAATGAGATTCTTCCAGGTAACGTTCAAAGTGATGATGAATACAGCATTTTTAATTTATTTCTTGCAGGTGCATACACTTCCATTGTTCTAATGGTAATTTAATGTGTGCAAATCCAGACTGACTCCCTTGAAGTTGGTGAATATGCATCACCTTCCTAATTGTTTATTAAGGGATTAGATTTGAAATGGTTAGGTACAGTGAGCCAAGTGCATAAGCTCACTCACATATCAGCAGTGAAACAGAACTAGTGAAGTAATGGAGCCAAGACTTTGGACAACTCTATTTACATGCTTATGTGGATGCTGTTTCCTGAAACTTGTCATTTTGCTGTTGACTCACCAGCTGCACAGATGCACAGGGCTGCACTCTCAACTTTTTAATTTATTCAGGCACAAGTCTGTTCTTGTCTTCTGAAGGACATGTATGCAGTAGAACAGCAGCATGAATTAAAGAGTATGTTTTTTCCAGAAGTTTTCAGATTAATTTATCCTAGATTTTTCCAGTCATCTTGACTGGAGATAGAAATCTAAAGTTTTACCTATGAAAGGAAATGATACCTGAAGATCACTCAGAAAATTTCCTTATTGCTAGCTGAGACAGGATTGCCCTGTCAGGTGTTGAGGGAGGCCTATGTGGAGTTGGATTGCTGGTAAGAGCAGGTGGCAATTTTTCATTAGGCTCCTTACTCAGGAATCTGTCTCCCTACTTCCCCTTGCAGCACTTAGAGCAATCTGCTGCTTACAGAGAGATCCAGACATAATGTAGCAATATTGGAATAGAAGCTTCGTGATGTAGAAACTAGACCTGTTAGTGTGTCTAGCTACACGGCTGATATAGTCAGTATTTTACTCGTGTTGGAATATTGCAGTGTAAGCAGATTTTACCAGATTTGTTCATAGAAGGCTGCCAATGCTAAACCCTTTAATAGGTGTGTCTCTCCTACAGAAGGCTTCATTTGAAAGTAAGATTTTGAGTTGCATAAACTTGTGCTCTGAAGAGCCTCACACTTAACCAAGAAGGATGTTTAGGTCTGAAGTTCTGTGTCAGGCTCAGGCTTGGTGCAGCATTGTTTACTCAGAGAATTGTCACAGGTGCCAGCAGTCCTTATTACACAGCTTTGCAGTCTGCTGCCCGCTTGGCCCTCTCTCAGCATCAAGACATATTCTGCAGAAAGCAGCCTCAGCATGCCCTGAAAGGAGATGAAAATGTATTTCAGCAGTAGAGTCTTTACTGCTGTTGTGCAATATGCATGTAAAATCATCTCCTTATGCCTGTTGTTTACTGTGTAACAGAAATTGAGGAATTTTCAGTTTAAGAAGAAAAAGTTTAGCTGATCCAGTTTCTTAGGATGGAGCTTAAAAGAGTTGTAGAGAAACAAGTGTTTAGGGGGCACGACTAGGCTTTGTTAAAGAACAATGGAAAACAAGAAAAACTCATCATGATGCTCTGGAAAAGCTTGTAATTTGTAAGATACTATTTTTATAGCAATTGTGTCCATACAAAATGAGACCCAGGCAAATATAACAAACAAAATAAGTTAGACTTGTATGGGCTGGGTGATTTGTTGTTTGGTTGGGTTTTTTTCAGTTGCATAAGATACCTGAAGGCAGTTTTAACTTGCATAGCCTTCAAAGGATTGTAATATATGATATATGCAAAATAAGAAGAATTTCTTGTTTGTTCTCTTGCTTTCTTTATGGATAAGTGTCTTTGTGCCAGGAAGCAGACAGATTTAATGTGCAGACCTGTTTAGGTATGCAAGAGGGAATAGTGTTCAATTAACGGCGTTTAAATAATTTGATGCTACGGTTCTTTAGGTAGAGTAAATGAATGTAATGAATGTAGGCAATACCTTTTGAGCCCATTAGCTTTATCACTCCCTTGAAGGTATGAAAAAAAAAATAAAGGCAGCATGAGAAAAAATATTAAATAAAATCCAAAATGCTTGTATTTTCACTGGAATCATTAGAATTTGTCCTTGGATTTTAAAGCATTTTTTCATTACCTGTTTTGAAGAGGTTTTTCATAAAGCCAAAAAAACTGGATGAGAATATTGTGCAATAGTAACCATTTCAGGAGGTTCTGTGTATGAGAGCCACTGAGTAAACTACAGAAATAGCATCAAAATCTGTAAGTCTGGTAGGAAAAGAAGATTCTGCTATCACTTTTCCATGTGTACTAGGCATCAGAACTGAAAATCAGAGAAAGCAGTCCTTCTAATCTTCGGTTATATTTTATGTCATTTTCCCTCCTGCTCATCTCTGTTACTTTGCACAGTTAAACGCAGTTTTGTGTGGTAATGCTGCAGCAACTCTAATGATCATTCTTCCTGAGCCTAGTTTGATCCTGTGCTTCTCACACTTTATGACTCACCCATGTGTGAACAGAGAATTGGATTTTCTTGGGGTGATCAGTGTGTGGGTACATATGGCCATCCCTGCCCCACCTCCCCATCTCCATGCACGGCTTCCCACCGGCTGCCACGGCAGGACAGGATTCCAGCTCTGCTCTGCAGGGCTGCTGCCCATGCCAGGCTTGAGCTCTTTTGACTTTTTGCCCGGATG
The DNA here is from genome assembly GCA_037013685.1 of Acridotheres tristis. Classification (NCBI taxonomy): domain Eukaryota; kingdom Metazoa; phylum Chordata; class Aves; order Passeriformes; family Sturnidae; genus Acridotheres; species Acridotheres tristis. Next base: position 10,185,653 of record CM072885.1, read on the forward strand.
ACAGAGCTGCCCCGCGAGCCTGTCCAGGGTCACGGCTGTCCCCTGCACGCTGCAGGGAGCAGAGCAGCCTTCCCGGGCAGAGATGCCGCTGCCAGCGGGCAGCTGTGGCTCAGCCGTGTATTTTTGGAAGTCTCTGAACTTTACAATTAAATATATGCCAGAAGTATTTAGGAAAAGTTCAGGAGAATGGAGCACTTGATGCTTGCTTACTAACCCTCTGCCCTGACAAGGTTAATAAAACTTAGTTTGACAGTCCTCAACTCAATAAAGGATAAAGCTTTCAGCTGCAGGTTGGTTTGTTTCAGTTTCTTCATGGGCTGCAATATGCTCCATAGAAACTCTCAGCATTTAAAAAAAATGATTCAAATATGTTTTCAGGTTCCTAATAAAGAGCAGCTTTTAAGAATATAATTATTCCAGGAATAGGTCCTGGAATACCGTGGGCTGAGCAAGCTTTAGCACCACTGGTGCTCGTGCTGCAGTGGCAGGCTGTGATCAGCAGCAGAGGGAGACGGAGGTTGGAGAAGAGTGGAGTGATCGCAGGAGCAAAACAGAAGTGGATTCTGCTCCAGAGCAGACCAGTCAAGAAAGTACTGAGCTGAATTAAAGTGAGAAAGAACTATTTTATGTCATTTCTGTCCCCTAGAAAAGAAGTAATGAAAAACTTTGGATTTTCTTTCATGGAGTCTAATTTAGTTAACCTCATTGGGCCATTTTTCAGCTTCAATTGAAGGAATAACTGTTAAATTATGTTAAAAATGAATAAAAATTTCCTGTTGCATCAAGTGTTCCACCTTTTCTTTCTGTAATGCTCCTAAGTATTTCCCACGAGGGACTCATTGTCTTGTCAGGGGATTTAACATTCATGTAACAGTCCAGAAACATAATTGTCTCATGATTTGTTATTACAGCAGTATTTTGAAGAGATTTGTGGGGAGGGCAGGGTTTTGAGGAGCAGCACAGTGCCTGCTGTCTTCTCACAGCAGGGTTTTGCCTCCCCTCTGTGAACACCCACCCTCCTCCCATGCATGTTTAGCACCTATGAAGGGCTTAGGGTGTGCTGCTCTTCTGTTGGGCCTCTTCCTGCTCTGCACTTCTTTTATGAGTGCCTTAGCTGGAATATTTTGAAATATTTAACTTTTCCACTTAATATAATTTGTAAGTCCAGACCAAAAAATTTCAATAAATATGACTTTTTATATTGCTAAATATAGAAATTTAGTACACTAAGTGATGATCTAATTCACGTGTGGAGGTATTTTGTGTGGGGAAAAGATGTAATCTCGTTTGAAAAATAATTTCTATTATATTCTGCCCTTGTAGCTATTTTGGGGTAGACACAGCACAGACTTTTGGTGTGAGCTAAACCAGCTTTCTTTGTGTTCTAATATAAAGCCCATTAAGCATTTCGCAGGAAGACTCTTCTAGATTGCATGGCTGTCCAGCTGTCTGGCCAGGCTCTGTACAACAGGTGTTTGGGTTTGATCCCAGTTACATATATACCAATACTCTCTGGTGCTGCTTTTCAATACTTTGTTTTACCTCAAAATCTAATAATTTCAACTTGATATCACTATTGATTGTAAATCCAATGATCATGAATGCCTGCCCATAATAAACACAGTGGAAGATCCAATTCTGAAGTTTATTTGGTTTTAAAAAAAAGAGGCAAGACTGAATTATTATTCTTATTTTAAGAAATAAAATCAATAATTTAAAATATTGCAAAGACTAGCACCTACTTTTTTTCCATCCTTTTACTTCTAGCCATCAACATGTTTTACCCAGCAGGTCTAAGAAACAGCCATATGCTCTCTAGTCTCAAGGGAACTAGTTCCAGCTTGAAAATCAATATGTCACTACCAGGCTGTGGTAATAGATGCTTACAGCAGCAGGTTTATATAAGCTAATGGTACTCTGTGCAACAGCAGCTCATTTAGATGAAAGGGTTGCTGAGTCTCATTCAAATGTTCGGGGCAGCAAAAGATGAGTGTTTGTAAAAGCTGATCAAAATGGTAATTTGTTCACTGATGAGCAACATGTCTGTTGCTACTCTGGAGATCCTACCAAGGAATACAGTGTACACTAGTCTATGATGTTATTTCTGCAAGATGTTTTCATCTTTGTAAAGACTGTCACTACCCTATCAGCTGGAATGAAACTATAGTTTAAAATATTTGGGGTTTTTTTTCATGCATGAACATTAACTCCTCTGAATTTGGATAAGCTGGAAGAAGTCTGCAGAAAACCAAAATTTGTAAATATGTTTGTGAAATTCAGATAGATTTTTACAAAACTGCCTATGTTTTATGTTTTGTGCCATTGCAAAGCCATTCACAGTGCTGTTAGTGATGTCCTGCTTGCTTCCACAGAAGGGTTATTTAACCACTGCTGCTAATATATTCTACCTAGTGTATTTCAGAGCAGTTAAAATACTCTTCCAGTGCAGTGTATCACTGCCGCTTTCAGAGCAATTGCAGGCAGTCTTCAGTGCCAAATATAGAGGAAACTGCAGACAAAAATATTGTTGTAGATGTGTACAAGTTCCCTTCTTCTCATATGCTGTAAGGTAATTCTCAGTCTCATTTCTGTCTCTTGCTTGGGCTGACCACAGCGTGGCTTTTAACCTAAAATATGTGTTTGAGTTATCAAAGACAGGAGCAGGGCTTTGTCTAGAAATACAAGTGCATCAAGTCAGCCAAGACTTCTGTCCTCTCATTATGAATGGTGACCAACAAGATATCCAGAATTCCAGACTTTATCATGTCGTACATAGACCATTTTATGAAACTTACTTCTCATTTCCATCAATACCTTTTCAAGATAAGTTGCCTCTCTAGATTTGCTTCCATCTAATACAGAAAGTCTTGAGGTAGTCCTTTCCACTCCTTTTCTATTATTTAGGATAAAATCACTTGTCTGAATAATTCACATCCACACATTAGATTTTCCTTGAGTTCAGCTCTAGAACTGAGTGAAATTTTGTGCAGGGGAAAGAAATGTAACTCCTAATTGTGTCTGTTTAATTCTTACATGCGTGGTTTGTGGGGGCTTATTTAAAAAGAGTTGCAACACATAAGGCTGTGTTTTTCTTCATCTCATGTTCAGACATGGTGTTCATAGCATAAGTAGTTAAAAAGAGCTATTTAACAATCTTTTGTAACTTGTGGGAGCAAGAGCTTTTCTTGTTGAGCCTTTAAAATCTAGCTAAGCTGTATTTTGGTGATGTAGGGTAACTCTTTCTGTTTATTTATTTCAAACTCTTCCAGCGGCTCATTTTACATATATTTATAAGTGAAGTTTCATCGAAAGGACATGTGGCCTCTTGTTTGCAACTTTACAGGGTGCATCAAAGGACATTATAAATACACTGAAAATTTCCTCTAGCAAGAAACAAAACCACCAGATTATTTGTGCACTATGCATGTTTAAAGCTTACTTCAAAAGATTTTAGTTACCTTAGCTCTGAGCCGTGGAATCTCTCTTGCAATGCATGAGGAGGTCAAGAACTCCTACAGACATGCAGACATCAGCCTGGCAGACTAAACCCGATGTAACAATTCCTTGTACACATTAGCGTGTTTCCTTTTGTCTGAACAGTGGTCTGAAGCCCTCAAAAATACAGAGAAAACCTAACTTTTGGCATCTTTTTAAAATCTGATTCACTCTCCATTAAAGTCAGTTGAAAGATTCCCATGACCTAAACAGAACTGTGGAGTCTCTTTCCTCAGAGGGAGTCTGTCTGCATTCTCTGATCGGATCCCAGGTTGGATAAAAAGTGAGAAACTGACAAACTGTATTATCAAATATCAGAAAGCATAAGAGCTTGTGAAATGTGAAGCCTTTCCACATATTAGGTCAGCTATTCACAGAGCTCCCCCTTCGCATCAGCATGGAAATAGAACTGATGGGTGAGCATGGGTGAGAATTCAGACTCATTACAAAAATCTTCAAAAAACCCAGCTGTGTGAAGAGAACATTACTGAAGAATCAAATCAATCACTGAAAGACCAGAAAATAGCCGGCCTAAATTTAACTCAGCTGCTTTGTGTTAATGTATTGTGAAATTTCCATTCCAGTTTTTTGTAGGCCTTTGCCTTTAGAATTTATGAAGGCCTGAGATAGGGTACCTGGAACTCTGTCATCATTTGCAGAAGGTGCAAAGTGGAAGGGAAACATTTCGACTCAGCGTTTCTGAGGAAACTGGATCTTCTCTTTGCCTGTTCCACAGTTTTCATTGACAATTCTAGACCAATCAATTAATTCGTGTTTTCAGATGCTGACAAAGTGCTTTTAGCAGGGCTGAGATTTCTGTTTGATTGTAAATTGCCAAACATTTAAACTTTTCCATTTTCTATCTCTAAGTTACTAGACATGTTATAGTAGTAATTTAGTTAAAATTTCTAAAGACACTCTGGTGCTAATTTGAGCAGCATTGAAAAACCCTTTTGGAATTAAGAATATTCTTTGCAGGAGAGGTCGGATGATTCCTAGAACTGAGCAAGTGGCACTGAAATGACTCTTGTTGATGAAACACAGAGCAGAAATCACTTCTTATCCATAGTACAGCTTCCCCTCTGGTGTTACATGTGGTATTTGGTGAGTCTTCCCTTCATATCCTGCCTGACATCATATTGGAAAGTAAAAGGTATAAGATAATTTACTGTAGGCCTGATTCTGAATTGTGCAAGTAATACAAAGAGTTTTTTCTTTTTTTTTTTTCTTTTTTTTTTCTTTTTTTCTTTTTTTATCCTACAGGTCTTAAAATTAGTAAGAAATTTAGGTGAAAAGTACAATATGTGTATATATTCTGTAGCTGACTGAAAGGGAGGTAAATAAACATATTACAGTTACAAGTTTAACAGTTTAGTGTGGAGGAAGAAACACTGTTCTTAATTCAAGAAGAACAAGTTAAAGGATATTTATGCAAGCTAGATAATTTCAAATGTGTGGCTGATTATTCTAGACAAATTTAAGGGAAATGTAAGTTCCTCAGTTCCAAGGCTATGGTTGTAATACAACGTTATAGGAGCTTTCTTGGGTGCTGATGCCACAGGGTATGAAACAACCCAGGTCTCCACTAAAAATTATCTTTGCCTTCAAAACGGGGAATCTGTATCCAAAGCATTTGCTAGTAATCATACATCCTGGAAATTTCCATCCTTTAGCTGACCTGAGTATTTGGTTGGGAAGGTGCTACCAAGCAAAGGCAGGTCCCTGTTATCACTGTTCAACACTCCAGACTTGTGTCTTCGATGTTATTCACATAATAGAGACTTCCTCTGACTTGCTAACTGCAGCATTACTGAGTCTTTTCAAGAGCCCTTCAAGGGTGATAATGTCCAAGTGGGTCAGAGCATGGTGGATCAGCAAATATGAAGCTGCTCTTTGCAAAGAGGTAAACAGAGGGTTTAAAAAAGTACAGAAGTCAATAATATGGGAACCAAAAAGCTTCCAAATTAACTAAAATGCTGTAGAAGTCAGTTTAAATGCATTGGAAGGATAGAGATGTGGATGGAATGAAAAAAGTAGATTTTTAAGGACTAAAGTAGATTTTAGTCTGATCCAAATTCCTTCTTTGATGGAATGTCTGTTTTATGGATGTGAGGAAGTGCATCTGTTACAACTTGACTTGACATTGTCCCATTTCAAATTCATTAAACTGTGGAATTAAGGTGTAGATTAATTTAATGCATTCTTAGTGGGTGGAAAATAATTTAAGAATACTGTTTTGCTGTTAAACTGGAAAGACTTCTCTAGTGTGATTACAAAATGTTTGTCTGGAATCTATTTCTATTATACATTTTTCAGCAGCAGTTTGGATGATGGAATAGAATTTCCACATTTGAACATGAGAGTCAGCTGAGAGGAATTTCAAAATTTTTGGAGGATAAGGTCAGAGCTCAAAATAATTTCACTTAATTGAAAAGTGGTCTGAAATTAATAAATTTAAATTCAACAAGGAGAACTGCAAAGTCTGTGTATTAAGAGAAAGGAGAGAAGGAGAGAAAATGAAATGGTCAAATAAAAAATGGAAGAAAATTGTGCAGCAACATCACAGAACTGGAGTTAGAACTGGATTTACCTTGCAGACCAAAAAATGAACAGTGTAAATGTTTCAGATAAATTTATGGAAATGTCCTTGTCAGGAACAGGAGATAACTCCTGACTCCTAACAAAAATTACTGTACTTCACTCTGATGAGTGCAGTTTTGGTCACTGCATTTAGCAAAGATGTAGACAAAGCAAAGGGAGTCTGAAGGGCAACAGCAGGGCTGATAAGAGGTATAAAAGATAGGACCTGCAAGGAAACTGTGAAATAACTGGGTTTGTTTAGTCTGGAAAGAAGAAGACTCATGGTGTGGGAGAAGGGAACTTGATAAGAGTCTTCAAAACCGCTACATCCAGAGGGGTTATCAGTTGTTCCCCAGATCCATGGAGGACAAGACAGGCAGCTACTGACTTAATTTGTAGTAGGGATTCAAAAGAAAATCTTCACTGGGGAGATTTAAACAGAAGTTGTATTGGAAGAATGGGAGTGATGGTCTGCAGAAATTACACATTTGTCAGGAAAAAAACCATTGTGAACCTGTCTACATGTACTGATCCTTCTTCAGTTTAGTAGGATGGTATGATAACATTGTGATCCTTCTCAAATCTGATTCTTCATTTTGATTTGGTCCATTACTTAGCTTTCATGTCTATGGTATAATAAATAAAACATGCAATTTTTGCCTTTGCTGAAACATAAATTAGTCAAGTAATTAATTTGCAGTAATCCACAACTTTTAACATTGATTAAGTGAAAACTTACTTCTCCAGTAGAGAAGGAAAAGATGTTGGCGTTTGGTGGTAATGAATTATATATTTTCCATATATAATGGTATATTTCACTCCTTTCTGCATATTTCGTATATTCTATATATTTCCATAATAAAGTTACCTAATTTGCATATTCTTTCCATCACAGTATGCTAGGACTTATAGACTGCTTAATAAAAAAATGAAATGTCTAGAGGTCAGCATCCACCCAAACTTAGAAATAAACCCTTTCCTCCAAAATGGTAGTATTGGTCATAAATTTTTACTCCAGTACGGATTTCATTTTTCAAAACAAAAATGAAAAAATCTAAATATACTCTCTGGGATCCATAAAATCATACTGTATTTTACCACCAGCCTCAGTGGAAATTAGATATATTTTTAGTAGGCTAAAGGTAGCTTCAAAATCCACTTTTCAGTTGCCTTTGCAAAATTGCATATTTACTGATTCAGCTCTGGGACGGCTGCCATCTCTGAGTGATGCCATCATTTGGGTTGTGGTACATAGTGTTACAAGCCTGGCATTTCCCACGTTTTTCATTCATGTTTCCTCTTTCATAATTTTTCAAGCCTTTATTTTTATTTTTTTTTTCTTTCCATATCATACTTCGCTGAGTTGAGTCTCCTGAGTGAGAAATTTAAACAGAATGTCATCGTATGCTTTAAGAAAATACAGCCCAAGGTATTGGAATGAGCCATATATACCAGAAAGGAAAAATGTAAATTAAAATATATGACTTCGTTGTTACTACCAGTAGGTTTTGACATGGCAATCCTCTTGGTTTTGTGGCTTTTTGCCTTGCTTTTGTGCATTAGAGCATTCTTTGTGATCTCAAGCGTGTGCTCACCTTTAGTTGCTGCTCGCTGCTTTTGTAGTGCCTTTGGTCATCAATATTAAATGAACTTTAGTATTGAACTGCCATAGATGCATTTGTAAAAGTGTGCCAATCCACCTTCAGCACTGGAAGTGAGGTACAGTGACCTGTGAGCTCTCTGGGCACATTCAGCAGACACCAGAACCCTGAGGGAAAAGGAAGGAAACAGAGGCTGGTGAGGATGGAGCCACAGGGCTTTGGGGGTGAATAAAAATGAAGTGACAAAGGGCAGGACATAAAGAGAGTACAGCATATAAAGGAAGAAATAGAAATTTTGCACCCTGGCTTCTTCTGAAGTTCATTAATTCCCCTGGAGTCTACAATCCTTCCCAAAATGAGTAACATTATCAGATTTTGGATCCTAGCAGTATATATAAGTATTCTGCAAATGAATAAACAAATGGCCTCACTTTGCTATGTAGTAAATATGGTCTTCTGTAAAGTTTACCATAAATTAAGTGGATGGATCACATTTTCCATCTGGAAGTGCAAAGAAAAATAGCTTAATTTTGTGTTACTCATCCCTTTTCACCCTTAAATAGGATTAATGCAATAGCTACTTAACTAGAACTGCAACCAGAAGACTCTTCTATTGTTCGAGTAGTCTATATATGCAAAAGGAATTTTTTGCCTTTATATACTAGGTCTTCAAACAAAAAAATCATGAGAAATGAAATCCAGGAAAATATTTTTTTTTTTACTCTAAAAGGCGTAATGGCATTTTGATAGTATGTCAAAGCATTTCACTTTTACAAAAGAAAAAAGGTCAGCAATAGTTATAAATAGTTTTATTATACAATAATTTGTGAAACTATGCTACACATTTGCATCAAACTTATGAATGGATAGCAAAAAATTAATTATTTGGTTCAGTGAAGTTGTCTTGAAAGGTCATAGAAATGTGGCTGGTATATACCAACTGGTTGTATATGACTTCTTTGCACATGCAAATAGTGCCTAAGTGACATTCCCTGCCGAGAGCTGAGCTAGCGTAGCCTAGTTCTGCCAAGATTTGAAGAAAAATACTACAATACTACAAGAGGCATTAAGCCAACCTAACTTACATATATACAGAATATATTTATATGAAGATGTTACTGCACACATATGTTAAATTTAAAAATTAAACTTTCTGAGGCAGGATTGGTTTGAATTAGTGATATCCACACAGGATGCAGAGAAGTGAATAAACAACTGATGAAGCTGATTTTGAAAGAATGAGCCAAAGTGAACCACCATTCCTCATTGAGCAGCAGTAGAAAGGAAGGACAGGAAGGATTTGAGAGCTTGGGGCTGAGGCCAGAACTAGGTCTTTTCAAGGTTTGTAGTTAGGGTTTGCTTTTTATTTGAGGTTCAATATGAATGTTTTTCTTGGACTGAGCCATCCCTGCTGCCACATCTGAGGTAAGTATAGCAGAACTGGAAGTGTTCATGTTGGACAGATGTGATTCACTGTGTTGATAAAGAAAAAGAAAGGGCACAGGGAACTAATAGTAATTATGTGGCTTTAGCTAGTAGAGGTGTAAGGTAAATGCTGCATGTGGTTAAAACATTAGTGAGTTGAAAACAGTGCTGGATCTGCACAAATAGGATGTATCCCCAGTGTAAGGTCTAACTGCATTTTTTTGATCAATCACATTTGTGAAGGTCAACCTTACCTCACACATATGACAAACGCACCTGCTTGTTAGCATTTCTTATCAACTATTCCCACAAGGAAAGATTAATATGTTTGATATGTTGAATGTATGCAGTATCTGCTTTCTGGTGATATTCCAGCTGTAAAATAATATTTCCATGATTAAATATTAGGAACCATGGGAGAATGCATTTATTAAACTGTTTGAAACAAAAGCTGTAGTTCTAATAACATTATGATGGTCCAGGATGCATCCCTGCAACTGAGAACTAAATGCACTTCTAAAAAGTACTGAATTTTAGGGAAGCTTTGAAGCCTTGCAATTATGAATGTCAGTGCCAGACTGAAATTACCCATTATGAATAAACGGGAGAGTCTGTAATCCAGAGGCTTCTATATTGAGAGTGTTCAAGCTCTATAAAGCACCATCATTTTTCTGGTATCTAAGTCCTCTGCTGTGCTCCAGAAAAACTCACAGTTTCCAATTAGTAGTTAAAGATTTCTAGATTTAGTCAGACATGACTGTTGCACCAAAAATGCAGCAGGTTAGAGGTCTTGTACTTCCAGGTGGGTTGATGCTTTTAAAAACAACATAAACATCTTAATACCATGATACACTGCATACTGTACTCTTAGGGATAGGGTGAGTGATGATTTCTGTCTTTCTGACTTTTAAATGTAGAGATATGTAGGAAACTCTATCAACACGGAATTTAAGATATTGACGTAATGTTTTGGAAAGGAAAATTACTTGGCAGTAATGTAGAATCTGTAAGGAGGTGGTACAGCAGGCATGTAAGGAGGTTGAACTGATCTGGTTGTGCAAGTATTTGAAACTGATTCACTGGAAGGCAGCAATCGACTTAAGGATTCATAATTTTCATTACAGCGGGGTTGAATCAAATACGTCTTCAACATTTTTCAATATGTGCATAACTCTTCTGTTCTATAGCTATGAGGTGAAATTTTTCTAAAATGTACCCGTGACTGCAGATGTGCTTTGTGGTCTGCCACACCAGCTCCTCCGCTGTCTAAATGACTTGATACAGCTTTGTAAGTGTTCACTTTTTGTACCATTTAACAAAAAACTTCTTCCTTTAAGTAACAGAGACTCATTTGACTTGTAATTGGAATTGTAGGTAACTACAAGGTTGTCACCTGCTGAGACAATAAAATCTTTGATGGCACAGTGTCTCAATAGACTGAGGACGTGGGGAGAAATGTCTGCTGCACTTCTGAGACTATGGTTTTGTTCACAGCCTGCTGGTTTGGATTATAGTCAGAGATGAGTTTCCAAGTCAGCATGTGCAGCACCCTGCCAGAAAGTTGTTCTTGGAGCTGCTGCTTCTTTGTAAAATGCAGAGGGAACCAAAAAGAAAAAAAAAGAAAAAGAAAAGGAGGAATAGCTACTGGCAGCTTTTCACTCCTACATTTAAGGATGTTGCAGAGACAACAACCAACACTGTCTGGACTTTGATGCATTGAGTCCTGGGTGGGCAGTGCATTTACTCACTTCTGATTGATTTTGTTGTTAGTACAGCAGTGTTAGAAAAGAAAGGAGAATTTTCACTGAGACTAGCAGTACAAGCAGTATGTGTTTAATAGGTGAATGAAGCAGTAGTTCCAGCTTTTGTATAAAACATAGTGGAAAGTTTATTATATGTTTTATGATTTTATAATTACTCTAGAAAGGAAAAGAACTGGTTTTGAAATTATAAAATGTACTTTCCCACAAACAGATGAACATTTTTCCATTTTCTGTAAAAAAGAGTATACAAAACCATTACACTTACAGGGATTTAGTCAGCCTACACAACAGAAATATGCAAAGAATTTCAACACAGTGGTTGTTTGTAAGATATTTAGACCTGTTCTACTAACTCAAAAACTTGAATGAGAGCAACAATAATAATATTTAGCTAATAATATTACTAATAATATTTAGTAATAATATTTGAATAATGTTTTTCATAAAGCATCAAAAGCTTTGCAAGGCACATGATCCAATAGGTAAACTGGAGGATAGAGAAGTTATCTTGATTGTCCAAGTCCAAGAGAATCTACATTACTCCTTAAAACACAGGCGTGAGCAAGATACTGCACCCCCACTGCTTTTCTGAATCAAGGTTTTAACACTTAACCGAGCAAAATTACATTTCTGCCAACTTTGCCTAGATCTGTTTTGGCAGAGGGATGACCAAGCAGCTGGGGTGCCTCCTGCAGATGGAAGTTTACCTTCCTTCTGCCTAATGAGCTTTGAGCAAGTTCCTTGTCTTCTGTCTGTGATTTCCCATCAGCGGATCAGCACTGATGCCATGTCACAGATACATTATGAGAATAAAGACACTTACAAATTTGACTTATATTATGGTAAACATAGCCACGTAGGGCAGAACAAGAACATAATTTATTATTATGTATGCCTGGACTTAGAGTTATTTCAGCAGGGATTCACTACTGCAAAGTCTGGGTTGGTGCAGTCCACAGAGTGTGCATCATCAAGACTTCATTTCCATTATTTACTTTCATCTTAAGGCTGATGCTTTATATAGACATCTAAAGGGAATTCCAGTTCTAAATTTCACTTTGCTGATCACTTATCAAGTGAGTTCTCGTATATTCATGCACAACTGGTTTAGAGCAACACAGCATGCATTGGAAGAGAGGGAGCAGTCTACAGTTTATTTACTTAGTATTTCATATAATCCTACCATTTCATAGAAAAAATTCTAGAAAATTACCAATTGTAAAGCAACCATTTTGATACTGTCCCTGTATCCCTTGTCATTTAAAAACTCTTCCCTAAGAAATGAAAAAGCTAGAAAAGATGATATTACTCAACCAGCTTTTTTTACTATTGTGCTCTTTATGAGTTCTACATCTTCAGTTTGCAACCTTAAATGGAATTACTGAGTTTTCTAATTGTAAACTAAGTACATGATTAAAACAAAGTTCCTTTTCTGCATTTGGCATAACTTCTTATCTTTTTTATTTTGTAAATTTTGGCAGAGACTACAGGACCATACATATTTGTGAAGCACAGTACACTGTATTTTGAAATTACATTATCTTTGTTCTAAAAGTTCTAGAGGGTGGGGCACTTAGAAGCAATTATGGCCTGACAGGACAAATCTTACTGAAAGTACGTGGTATTGCTAAACCTTTTAGATGGAAAATTCCTCTCATACTTCTCACATTACAGCAGTGAAATCTGTGTAATTATTCCAATCAGCAGATATGCAGAGTGAATCACAAAGAAAAAAGATCAGAGTAATATAAACGCCATAAACATATTGAAAGGGGAGCTGTAGCATCTTTTTGCTTACAGCAAGCTTCTTTTTTTCTTGGAAGCAGCAGAAAGAAAAGCAGTGGGGCTTGTTGAAGTCAGCAAGTGTGCTCTTTGAAGGCCTTGGAGGTGCAAAGCAATGAAGAAAATTAATTCCAATTCAATAGTAAGAAAGAGAAAGGTGATGTTCCAGAAAACAAAACCTTTTCCTTTCTCACCTGGGTGACAAAGCTACCTTTAAAAATGTTCTCTCATGCATTTTGAGTGAGATCTCTTCTCTCACAGAATTAAGTTGGCTCCATGTGCCAGTGCTGGAGGTTCCCTTTGGACAGAGGAACACTGATTTCCCTGCTCAGAGGTCTGTGATAAGCCTCTGCATCATGGGGAACCTTGGAGGAGGATAAACTTAGTGCACAGCCATGGTTTGTTTATAAAAACAAGTTGTCCTTAGAACAGAGGCTGTTAGATCTTGTAGTATCTTATTAGCTTTTTTCCTCTGTCTGGGGGTTGCAGTGCCTTCTGCTGTGTCCTTGTGTGCACAACTCTTACTTCAGGCTTTGTCATAGCTGGAGAAAGGCTTTTGCTATTGTAACATTGGATTTCTTGACTTGGTTAACTAACCTGGTAATGAAGCCTTTCATGCCATCTGCATCATGTCAGCAAAGTAATCTTCAGCTTAGACAGCAGCTGGGCATGGTTTTTCCTGACAGATGGTATTCTGTCATCTCTTTAGCAGCTGTTTGGACGTGGCTGTGTGTCAACGCCACTGTGATATAATCATTGTATCCTGTGAAGCAAGCCCAATGTGACCCTTAAGGCACTTGGCATCGTGCTGTTGGTGGCATGTTTTGCAAGAATATTTTGAAGAAAGGGTACGGAAACAAGAAATCCGAGCGCGTGTCACATATGTCCTTCCTTTGCACAATTTAATGGGAGGCAACAAATGTGTTCCAGCACTTTAACAGTAAGTCTTTTGCTAGTTGCAAACCTAAATTTTGGATTTAGAAAGCTATATAGAGTTACTATGAAACCATGCCAGTTTTGCAGTAATGTTACATTGTTCTGGCTTTATTCCACTGATACCGAAGATAGTCTTTTACATTTAGCATTTAATTGAAGTTCTAGATGGTGTCAACCAGCAAATTTTAAAATCAGTGAGAGAATATTTATGCAACTGGTGGAAAGCTGTTTTAAGAACATACTTTCTCTCCTTTGATGTAGATGGTTGTGGCAATTCTGAGTCAAGGAGGGGTACAAGAGTTAACAGAATCAGTGCTCTGAAGAAAAATAGCAACAGGATAAACTTCATGTTGGAATTCAACTGCTTAACCTGGTGGCTATAAGAAGATTCTTTACATTTTTAGACTCTGTATTGTAAATTATAAGCCTTAGCCATGTGTTTTACATCTGAAAGCTCAGTTCTTTTCACTGTTTAATGTGCTCTCAATGATGAAATAACTTTTTTCCCCTTTTTTGTTTCCACATTTGCATCTCCCACTTAATCATGTTATGTGCTTTCACTCTGCCTATGGTTGTAGTCCCAAGTGTAGCACTAACAGCTGTGACACGGTTCCTCCTATGGCTTGGTGACTTTCCCTTCAGAAGAATGGCTTGGCAGCCTTAGTGAGTCGTGTGTGTCTGTGTACACACACACATAGAACTGCGTCCAAGCCACTTTGGCCACTACCTCAGAGTTCAAAGAATCTCCAGCATGAGTGTTTATTTTGTCCAGATGTACGTTCCTTTGGTCAAACTGAATCATACATAGGACCTCACCACAAGAATTTCTTTTCTGAAGCTTCCTTCTTTGACCCCTTCTGTGCATTTAATTAGTAAGTATTGTGACATATCAGTGAGGACTGGCAGGTGGCAATTAGATTTTCTATTTCTGCGGGCCAGTTATATGTGATTTTACTGCCAGGCAGTACAGCTTTGGTCAACTACATGCACGTGACATAAAACTCATGTGGTCATTAAATCATTCAATGTTCCTCAGTGTTGATGAAGTATTAAAGAAGCTCAACACACAAATGTAGCACATTTTCAATGTAGTCAAGTCACAACAATAGACTTCTTAGCCTCTTTGCACAGTTTTCGCTTTGTTTGTTTGTCTTTTTTGCTGACACTGAGAAATAATATTCCCAAGATTATTGTGGGTTCTCTGTTCTCAGTAGCTGGGGAGGTTTAACTTGCTATTTTCAGTCTAGTTCTTTACAAAGGATAAATGAATAATTACAAATATGTTACTTTTCTGTCATCATTGTTTCTAATAGATGGTTTTAATAGGTTTTCAAGGACATGGTATTTTTCAAGACTGATGAGTATGCTTTGTTTTACTGAACTACAGCTTTAGAAGACAAAAAAACCTTTTCTAAACATTCAGGTTTCTGACTTTGTGAAGATTCAGCTTTTGTTTTGAGCGCACCTTGACACATCACTGCACCTAGGTTTTGCATCTGCTCTGTTTTGCCCAAGGATCCTGCTGAGGCTGTGAAGTTAATAGGAGCTGGCTTGGTGCCCAGGCACACCCAGCTGCAGTTTGGCTGGTGGTTCAGTGACTGACCATCAATACAGCCAGATTATAGTAGGATTCTTTGTGCTGTTGGAGGCACTCTCCCTTAGGTGAAATGTTAAAAAGAAATCAGATTACTAAAGTTTGAAGACTCAGACATAAAATGTGAGCCCATATATAGCTGTGTAAAGTCTAAGCCTCTGACTTTTGTGTTTGGCCTACTATCTTTTTTTTATTTCAGTATCACTTTTATTCTTATCTTCAAGTTTGAGTGTTGCTTGCTATGTGGTGTGAAGCAACTGGTTTTTTTAACCTGGATCTGGTTGTGAAGAGATGTATTCTCTATACTGTGTTCACTTTTGTCTGGGATGTGTTTTAAGGGTTAGTTAAAGTGGTTTGAGGTCCTCGGGGCAGTGTTACGTCATGTTTAGTGTTCTACTACCTATTGTTAGGTACTTTTTTAAAAATTTGTATGTGTGACCTAAATTTGTAAATCTAATACTCAAAATGGTGTGTTAGAAAGTTGAGAGGACAACCTGTTTATTTGGACACGTGGTTTATTATTGTCCAGTTTCTGACCTTCCACCAGATTTCCTCATGGAACTATACTAAAAATAAATTAATAGTATCCAAATAAATAGTTCACATCCTATTATCCTAAGTAAAATTCAAAAGAAAGGATAGAAAGTTTCATGACAAAGCAGCTGACCTAGTCACAGAAAGGTCCTTCTGTCTGGTCAAGTGGGCCGCTCCTACTCAAGATGAGTACAAACCTACAAAAAGTAAGCAATTCCATTGCTTTTCTCCTAGATGTATGTGGCAAGCAGGAGTAGAGCTCTTTCTGGACAAGGGATGTGAGGCTGTGTGCTTCCTTTGAGGGAGAAGGAAATAATTTTTTGAAAAAAAAAGTTTGTTTGCCAAATGAAATAATTAATGTATTTTCTTATTTTTATATACTATATTCTATCACTTTTTTCACTATGAACACTTGCTTTATTATTCTAAACATATTAATTAATTGCTTTGTGTATATTTTGCAATTTGAATGCCTGCATTGTCTCATAGCTAGATTTGCTGTTAGGCAATTTTTGGTATCCAGTCAGACTGGATGAATAGAATTGTTGTACTTAGCTGAATACTTTATGTGGCTGAATAAATTAATTAAAACTGCTACTATTTAGCCTGCAGGTATAGCTTATACAACTTAATCCTAATTGTAGCAGATACAAATGTATTATGAGTCCATAAACACCGGTATATTTCTAACTAGGATTTATTATTTGTCTGGGTAATGTTAGGCAACAAATGAAGTTTCTGTGAAACATTTGTGCTGGGAAACTGTGCCACATTATCATGTGGCTTGTTTTTACAGTTTGGTCAGTTACAATGATGAGAAGAGCTTCAGTAAAGTCAAAATAGTTTGCCAGTGATAAACACAAGAAGTTTGAAGGCCAACTCACATGCTGTTCTCAGTCCCTTCTGACCGATTTCTTCTTCCTGGACTTAGTTTAATTAAGTGTGCATCAGTTCACTGTCTCCATGACCTATCGAAAACATAATCTTCTGTTGAGTTGCATTTTTTTCATAAAGTTTTTCTATTGCCACTAATACTGTACCTGATCAGGCAGCTGCTTTATACAGATGATCCATTCATGTTCCGTGTGACATCAGTTCCTTCGATGTCACAGCTTTCTGGAGTAGTGTGTGCCAGGATGCACTGACTGGCTGCTGCACTGGGAAAATGGGCTTTTGGGGCAGAGAGATCAAGCTAGGAGGAGCTCAGGAGTGCATTCTGGAAAGCATGCTCCCTTGCAGAAGTCCTTGGCTGCAGCCCCAGCCGGCGTGTCCTGCCCACCCTCTGTGAGTGCCCTGACGTGGGGAGTGCGCTCGTTCACACGACCCCGCATGTGGAGCCTGGAGTGTCCAGGAACAGAAACTTGGGAGGTCTCTAACGGGCTTGGACCAAGCCCGGTGTCAGACTCAGTGTTGATAATTGACTATCTCTGTGTCTGACATCATGCTTAAGTTCATGTCAAAGAGAGAATCTGAAAAAGTAACTCAGAAAATTACAGGACTTCAGGAAGTATCAAACAACTTCCAAACAAACTGGAAGTGCTGCCACATTTCCCATGAGACTTCAGCTCTGCTTCTAGTAGAACAGTAGAAATAAACATTCACTAAGATTTTAAGGAAGAAATTCAAGTTTCTTGGAATCTTAGTAACTGGCCTTATTTCAGAGGAATAGAAAAAGTTTTATTGTTTTACTTCATATAGAGTCATCTTCTGTTCTAGTTATAAGATAGAAATAGTTTACTAATTTTCATGATTACTTTATGATCTTTGTACTACCAATAAATTTGTTTTCTTAAATCTTCAGCTCCTGAGCTCCTTTAGCAGAATTTGTGTTGAACCAGGTTTAGTCATACTCCTGCTGTGTAGGCCAATGTTTGGCAGAAATGATTGTAATTGTCTTACTATTCCGATGGCTCCAAGCACTTTTCTGCCAACTGCATTTGTTTGTTTGTTAAAAAAATGATGCCTCTGAACTTTTGACTTGCATAATATTCCTCAAGGAAGTGATATTTATAAGAGTAGCCAAAATTTGCACCTTCCTTTGATGACATGAAAGAGGATGGCAGGGTTAAGTGGAGACCAGCAGATCCTGCTGCTTCCTTCTGAACACACAGCAGCAAACATGCATTCCTTTTCACACTCTGAATTTGCTTTGAAGCACATCTCTGCTATTGGATGTGTCAGTGGCTGTTTCAAAAATTCTTCTGCTTTTGGGCGACAGCCCTTACATTTGGGACATTGGCTCGCCAAGATGCTTGTACATGGCCAAAACATATATTTTTTTAGGGAACTTTAGAATGTTTTTCTCTCTGGTTTTGCATCTGGGTTTTCTTTTCCTTCCTATTATCTTTGTTGGTTTTTGTTTTCAGGGTGGTGATGAGTTTATTCATTGTAATAGCATTCTAATGCAGTGACATAAATCCCTTGCTAGTAGAAAATAGAAATAACAAATAGCTTCATATACCTTCAGTGCAAAGCACATGAAGTATAGAGTAATAAATGTCAAATATGACAAGTTGAAAGAGTTGTCAGCGCACTTGGATGTCAGTGAAGAGGTGTGGAAGTAACAAGCTTTTTCTTTTTCATATGCCCTACTTGGAGGCTGTTGTGTGCTGAAAATTCCGTTGCTAGATTGCATGTTTGTTTCTCTCTAGAATATATCTGTTTGGGAACTTTCTTTAAGTTTACAGGAGAAATTATGCTTCTTTTTGCCTACATAAAACTTTCTACTGTTCCTCAAAAATTATCATTAGTAGTAGTTAACTAAGTGAAATATATACCATTAAAACCCAAGGAAGGCATGTTTAGGAGGTAGGAGAGGCAGATGGGCTGAATGATCTCTTAACTCAATTTTCTGTAATGTGGGAGGCTAGGAGTGAAGTTTATTAGCGTGGGGTTTATTATAATAACTTCCTTCTGACAAGTTTTCCAGGGATGAGCAACCAGCCCATCCTCCCAGGCCAGTAAAATGTGAACTTCATGGGACTCAATCTCATTAAATGTCTTGGTTACTGCACAGCATAATTTGAACCCGTAAAGAAAAAACAGATTCAGATTGTGTTTGCAGTCATTGTTATTTTTAGTTAAACCACAAACCATTAATGGCTGTTTAAAGTAGGGGGTTCTGCATTTTTCTTCTCAAGCATGTGCTGCTTGCTTCCTACCCATGCAAATACACAGCCAGAACACTTGATCCCTCCAAGGCCACTGGAAAGGCGTCAGAGTAGTCAAGTTGCACTCCAGCTCTAAGGGATCCTGTCACTGCTTCATACAATCTCCTCAGGGATGATTGTTCCCAAATGATTTGTTCCTCTGTGGAATAAAAGGCCAAGATGCTACTTTTGATCTGTGAAAGTGGGCCTTGGCAGTAAGAGCCTTTCCCAGTTATGGTCTTGGATGACTTTTGGCAAGTCACTGTCACTCTTTATGTTTCTGATTTCTCTTTGAGTTGTTTATAAAGGTGCAACTGTTTCTGACAGATGTTTGTGTTCAGCCCTCTGTTTCTGCTGTGCAGAGTTGCAATTTTACTGTTAATCTGAAGTAAATTGATCCTGACAAATAAATTATCAGATAGATACATTAGCATCTTTAGTTTATGATAAGTATCTTCCCACAATCCCTCTTTGTATTCCTAACCTAGAGGGATTCTTGAGGTCGGCTGCTATTAAACTTGTCCAAGCAAGATTGTATTGAGGAAGGAAGAAGAAAACTGTGTGCAAACCAATTTTCAAGTATATTGACAATCTTATTTCTAGAATGGTATTTTCTTCTCATCTTGCTCTCTTTCTAGTTTGGTGTTTCTTTGGATTTTTTTTCTTTAACTCTCTTATTTTGTGTTGATTATTTCCTGTGCTGGGATAGCTGTACATTATTGTGGCAGCCCAGTGTTTCTGTAGAACCAGATAAAATTTAGCTTCCTATCTTCCAGTAAGACACTGCTGTGTATTTTAAAACATGGGAATAACTATTGTAATTTGCAATAAATAACCCAATATTTTAATTTCCTTGCTTTCACTTTTCCCTCAGAAGTGATCGTCTTTCTTTATTTTTTTGCCCAAAATTGAAAATTGGTCCAACAGAGCATTTAAAGATGCTTAGTTTGCATTCCTGAGAAGTCCTAGAGGAAATTCTTGTATGTTTTCAGTTAAACTCCTAAGTGGTATTTTCCTAGAGGAGACCATATTACAACTGTATGAGATTAAGACTTGCCCTATTTTGTTCTTGTACACTTTATAGATTTTTTAGAGGATCCTGCTTGATTTCAATCTTTTAGCCTTGCCCTATGGAAAATATAGCCACTAGTCTTTCACTGCAATCTTGTGAATTCCATTGATTGTGAAAGATATGAGTGCAGAGGTAAAGATCTAGAGGGGAAGGATTATCTCTCAAAGTGATTAATGTCTTTGAAAGGGCATAAAATGAAGCTGGAAGTTTTATTAAATTAAGTTTCCGTTTGTTACCTTTATATTGCCAATGATTCCTGTAAGAGACATGGATGACCCTGCAGCATTTTTAAATGCTTGAAAGTAAGGGTACATAACCACTGACCTGTAGGCCTGGTGTTTTGAAAAATGCCCATTATGTTTTGTTCAAGGAGTGGCAGTTTTCACCTGTTCTGAGATTTCATGGGCAATTGTCACCCTTAGGTATGACCTTATGCAAAGCAAAGCAAACTGTCAACTATTTGTAAATTGGAGTTACCTCTTTAAGTTCTGCTTCATCTGCTTCACCTCAATAAATCACATCAGGTTCCTTCAGATGGAGCTTTATAGAATCTAAGCTTGCCCCTCTCTCTTTAACCCTCTGATTTTTCCCTCTCAGTGAGAATATACAGAGCTTCTGCAAACTGGTCTCCTAAATTCAATACCTCAGATGCCTGCAGCAGACTGTATGACTCTGCCCAGCCTGCCCAATCAGCTAGTGTAAAAACTCACATCTCTTTGTAATTCGGCTTTATTAATGCCAAAGAGAGACTAGTGCAAGCCACGCCCCTGCCTTCAGAAAACCTGGAATTCTTAACATGGAGCTGCTGAACCACTCATAATTGCTTATGTTTCCCTGAATCAGAAAGGGTGATGGAGCCACCCATTCTTTGTTTTTGGAAAACCCTTGTGTTCCTCCTCCTAGAACATTTGCAGGTCTATTGTAACCTAGTGGCAATCCTGTCTTTGGGCCTGTGGTTTGTACTGCCATACAAAATATTATTGACTTTCTACTGACTTTCCTTTTTTAATATTCAAAGCCAGTTGTTACGTATCATTTTCCTGTGCTTTTCTTGCCTGCTGATTAGCTCCAGAAGATGATGCTTAGATTACTTCTAATCCTAACAGCCACAGAGGATTTGGCACTGGTTTGGGTTGTTATTATGGTTGGGTGACTCAATAGCAGTGATAATGTATTTACCCTGGACCTCCTAACAGAGTGAAGCAGACAGGAGGCAACCTGATAGAAAGTTTCCAGTAAGAACATTGCTAAGTCAGTTCAGAATGCAAACGGGGGACATAAAATCTTTCTGCCAGAAGCACTTTTTAAATACTAATTAAAAGGATGAGGTGTTTGCATGCACCCCCTTCCAAAGTATTTAAACGACTATAAAACTTTTTTTTTTTTTTTTGCATCAATATTGAAGTAAACTGAAGTTATGTAATATGCCACCCCGTCCTTCTGCACAGGCATTCAGAAGCTGCTGTCTGTGGGAAATATGTTGTTTCAGTAAGAAAAATCTGGTTGATGCCAGCTACGAGCTGAGTCAATTGACTTTTATAAACTACTAACTATAATTTCAGAGGCAAGACATAGGAAAAAAATGTGTTGATTTAATAAATTCACAAACTAAGACAAAAGAAGTAAGAGATACCATGTCATGAAATTGAATCAGAAATAATATGGCCCTTATCACAGTGGGATATGCTGACATACACACCCACAATAATTAAGTGCTCTTTACCTTGACATATTGTTGCCTTTTGCCCAACCTGGAAATAAATTGGAGATAATTTTAGTAAGGAGGTAATATAAAAGGGGGTCTTTATTTGAAGGCCTTCAGAAGCAGTTATGGAAAGATGTCTACAAAAGCCCGTCCCCTCCTGGGATGAGTACATTTTTATAGGTTTTAGGAAATTAGCATAAGTGATAAAAAGCACCAATTAGGAGGACAAGTGGTGATGCAATTCCCCCCCCCAGGTCAAGCCCTTCTCTAGAGCTCTCCTTCAGCACTGGCTGTACTTTGTCCATGAGGGTGTTTCTTGAAGAGCTGTTCTTAGTCTTGGTTCCCAGGAATAACCAAGATAGCACTGGGGACTTGTACCCCCTGGGTCTTGGAGCTCTGAAATTTGTTTTTCTGCTTAAGGAAAGGCCATGGAAAAGTATTGGGAAAACTAGTCACTAATACAATAGACAACAGAGCTACAAATATATGTGTGAAGAATACAGAGAGCATATGAAAGAAAAAAGGCGCAACCTAAACGACATCAATATTGCAAAAGAGATGAGATTCTGGGAATATTTTAATATTTTATCTATTCCAGACTTGTAATGCATGTTTTTATGTTCTCATATCTAATCATCAACAGTTATTTTCTGCTTTTTATATTCATATTTTTTCTTCAGTATGGAGGCAAACTTGTTTAACTACTTGCTCATTTCTCATTAGAATTTTTCCCCAAGGCTATTGACATAGTTTTATTTGTTCAATTATATCTAGCTAAGTACTAATATTTCCTGAGTAACAGTATCATTGCAGCAGAGAAAACAGTTCAAACAAATTGCACTCTATACTCACTTGCTAGGCTGACAGCCACACACTGACATTATTAATTAATGTAATTGATAGATCTTATTTTAATTACAGTAATACAGTGTTATAAATAGCTTTGCAAGATATTTAAAATGCTCTATGCGAACAACTAAAGGGCTTTTTGGTGTCAGCTACTTGAAGCAGAATTTTTGCAGTGTATGAGTAATTTGGAGACCAAGACACAGAACAAAAACTTCTGTCAGCAGCATTTTATAATTTTAAAAAATAAATGTTGTCATTTGGACCTGGGCTCTTAACCATCTCACTCGGTGTGTATAAATTCATATTAGCTGAAAGGATAATCCTTTACCTTGTTAGAGAGCTGGGGAAAGGAAAGCAGAACTGAATGAGAGAACCAGTATTAATTACATGATATGGACAATGATCATTTATCTGTGAGAAGAATGTAGGCATTGGTAACGTGCAACCTGACAGAACCTGCAAACATTTACTTCTATGATTATTTTTTGGCATCTGTGAAAAGTCACCTGTTTGCTTCTGTGAATAGTGTTTTCAGGATAAATCATTCACGTTTGCTTTGATTTAGTGTGCAAGGGGCAGGAGCATACTAGACAGTACCTAATGTTATCAGGAAATTAATGCAAATGTATTAAACTGCAGATATTTTATTGCCCTCCCTTCCTTTCTTTGTATGTCACTTACTTTCTAAGATGATAAATCCAAGAATTTGTCGTGCTCCTGTCTGTGTGATTTTTGTCCTGCTTGGGCGTTTTTGATACAATTACGTTTGAGTTCACTACAGCTACAGAGAATTAGATCTTTTTAATTTCAGTGGCCAAAGTCAATTATTGAAACAAACCCTTTAGTCAACTGTTTTCAGATTTTTTTTTATTGTCTGTTACACTTGTCCCTTGAGGTACCAGGTGAGGCAAAGTTGTATTTTTATCATATTGAGGAAGTTCAAATTTATCATAATCAGGAAATTCAAGTGTCATCATGTAAATATTTGATATTTAGTCTGAGTTAATCATTCAAGCTTCTTTTGTCGCCATGAGAGAAAAGCAAAAGAAAACAGAACAGAAACCTGCAGAAGAAGGTTGAAATCAGTAACAAAGGAGAAAATTATGTTGGTTTGGATGACTTAGGTTCTTATGTTATTGTTCTTTCTCCTTCATTCACCAGAATGTTTCTCCCCAGAGCAGTCATTGATTGTTAAGGTTTCCCTTTTCTCATGCCCAAGGCTGAAGAATCTTGTCATGTTTTAAGCCTGAAGAAGTTGATGCATTTTCTGGCAGTGTAGGATTTGTCACCATTTTGTTTGGTATGAGAAACACTGAAGGATGTACTTCTCTGCCATATGTTTTATCCTGCAAATTGTAAATCATAAATCATTTGCTCTGTATTGTTCTATTTCTAGACAAGCATGCACTGATTTGACATGATAAAGGGGCAGGCCATCAACAGGCAGTGACAAATCTGGGACAGCCCACCTTGCCTCTTGTGACTAGACTCAGGAATTAGACCTCTGAGCACAGTCTCATACCTGCATTATCTCTTGCTTGTGATACATGGGAAGCAGAATGAAGTCCTAAAGTGACAGTATAGTTCCCCAGATTCCAGGATGTTTTCTTTGTTATGAAATCTGCTGAGAATTCTATTGGAGGATCTGTTTTGGGACATAAAGTGGCATTGCTGTGCAGAATTTAAATGTAGAAGAGATGAAAGTAGTTGTGACATCACCAAAGCTAGAGTGAAGGAAGTGCAGTATGGCAGGAAAGTATAACCACAAATTTAGTACACCAGTTATGCACCTAAGATGGCATCTAGGTGGGAATTAAGAGCCTAAATTCAGAATATTAATTCAGGAAAATCCAGCCAAGCTCATATTCAGATATTTTCACAGATATAAACTGTACTATGTGGAATGCCCTGCACAGTTTCCTTAGTTTCTCTTTGTGTTGAGTTGGCTGCCTAAGGTATATTGGCATGCAGAACAAAATGATTTCTCTGCCCAAGTTCTTTGGTAAGTGTGATATGCGTGGTCAGGCCTTACCAACCTGCACCAAATGGTCTGTGAAAGCTGTAAAAAAAAAAAGACTGAAGGATAATTCCTAAAATATTCTTGAAAATAGCTGGGTATTTGTGCTTTCCTCATTTCTGCCTTTGGGTTACTGTACCAGGAGAGTCTGACTGGTATTGCCAAACTGAGGATGACATTTCTGAAAAGGATTGTTTGTGCTCTAGGTTAGTTTATAATACCCTGCAGGACTAGAGCCCAAGCATCTGAACGTCTAGGTCATTTCTCACCCTGAGCTCATATTTTAAAAATTTTTGAAATTTTACCTGCAGCCAACTGGTAAATATGATAAATTTGGAGACTTCATTTCTGACAGTTGTTTGGAAAGTTGAGAATTGATTCTTAATGCTTTAATACTACGTTTTCTGCCAGTGGTTCTCTGTTTGTTTTATTGGTGTTGAGAGTTGAACATTCAGAGCGATGCAGTGAAAAATCAGTTCAACAGACACTGATCAGTGACAATGAAATCCAGTGTTGTATAAAATGTTTTCATTCTCAGGCTAATGATATCCACGTAGCAAGAGTAGTTTTGATAACATTTGTAGCACAAATGGAAAAGATCAGTGTCACTAGATTGTAGTGTCTTTAGTGATAATGTTTCAGCTTTATATTAGCTTGCCATCAAAAATACATAAAACTAATTTAAAATTATTTATTCTACATTAAATATGCATCTGATATAAGAAACCCCTTCTAGGAAATTTCAGTGGCAGTAACCCACCCAGTAACACAGCATGGAATAGCAAACAGAGCTGAGCAAGAGGAGCAGCTATGAGAGATCATTTAACAAAGCTAAAAGTTATTAGAATAAATGTTAGTTTTTATAACTGATAAACAGTTTGTAAAAACATAAAGATGAAAATATACTGTGAAATGCTATGAAGGTGAAGCTGTTAAAGGGAACTAGTCAAAATATGTCTTATATAATAGTGGAAGCCCTATTTAATAAACACCAGCTAAAAGATATGAACCTGTTGAAAATATTTATCATTCAATATGAGTTGAAAAGGTCACTGTTTAGCATTCCTCCTCACAGCCAAATCTACTGAAGCTAACATGCCTTTAGTAAACAAATTCTGATTAAAAGCTATTCAGAACTGTCTCTGTTTGCTTTGTCACAATCACATTATAGATATTTTCTTTCTACAGCAATCACATTCATGGCATCTATTTAATGGAGCTAAACTGGATTGTGCATTAAGCAGCATTGCTTTATGCAAAAGAGAAACACTAAAGCATGTGTACCTGTAAAATAGAGTGATTTAAATGTATTATGCAAAGCAGTTAGCAGAAACTTGAATTAGAATGCTACCTTGAACACAAAAATGCCTTTAATTTGTTTTTTTTAAACAAGCGTACATTAACTGAACTTGATAGTAATTCTGAAAGACAGGTAAATGTTGTTATAAACATATAGCAGATGGTTAAACTGACATAAATGGAGGGTGAGAGGTTTGTTCAAGGTCAGAGAGCAAGTGCCCAGGAGTTCTGACATATAGTTAGTTCCCTGTTCTGATCATGAAACAAATCTCCTTTGTTCTACATATTTGCGCATTGCACTTTAAATGAATAGCCATATTATTTTGCTTGTGCTTCCAAAATATAATATAATATACAGGGCATACAGAAGAGACTCAGTCTATGATTTTTGCCTCTAAATTAATGCAATTTTTGTTTTAGGATCAAGGCCGCAGAGTTATATACTGAGGGCACTTGCATCATCCTCTGCTATAGTTAGTAGTTTTCTGTAGAGATAAGTGGATGGCTGTGGTTGATTTCTATCCTATTGCCATTTCCTGTCCTGACCTGAAGTGTGCCAATTTTAATCTGTCAGGAATCTAAATACCCTTCAGGTTTGGTTTGCTGATTGAGTCCTTCCTTCCTTGAACCTCCAGTTTCTATACTGAACCTGTAGGACGCTGACATAAGTACATTAATTATGTTGACTCTTCTGCCTTTTTACCTGGATGCAAAGATTTGTCTTCTCTTTTTATCTTTGCTGTTGTTCAGCATATCTAAATACACTAATTGCTCATTTCTGTTAGAGCCTCCCATTATCTGAAAGAGATAGTGTGTAATCATGAGATGTTTCATAACTGAAAGTTGAATATAAACAAGTAGGTTTTATCTATGTTTTTTTTTGCTATCTGTGTAAATGCAAACAAGAGACTTCTTATACTTTTTTCCCACTTTTGGCCAAGTTCTAAATGTTCATCATGATGAATAAATATGGCAAGTATAGTTTAAACATGGAGTGAGTGACTACAGAAGGTTTATTTATTTTAATGGCTATCCATTCAGATTAAATATAAACAGAAAAGCATAAAAGTTATCTCTTCAATCCAAACCAGAGCTTATTAAGACTGAAGCATCTGGACTTCAAACAAACAAACAAACAAAAAATCTCGCTTTTTGCATTTGAAATAACTTCCTCCAGCTATTTCATTTTCATTTCAAAGGCTTTTTTTTGTACATTACCAAGTGCAGTCCAAAAAACAACTGGGTCAAATAAGTACCAAACTGTTACCTTCACTTTACATATGTAAGTCAGAAAGTTTATGTGACATGTCTAAAGTCAAAAAGCAAAATAGCACAGAATAGGATTTAGAGCTGAGAGGACTGTAATCCACCAGGCTGTGCGCAGCCCACTGAACATGACTTTTATTGTGCACCCAAATACCAGCTGGTGATCACTTGAAGATTGATAGTAGCATGCAGCTCTGGAATGTGCTCCTAAATTCACTCTTTGTGTCTGTCTTCATGGTGCGAAAAAGAGTGAAAAATGTTTGTGTTCTGTGTGTTTAAACAGCAAGTGTGCTGCCCACTGAGCACGGCTGCCCGCAGGCTTGGAGCACTCCTGCTCCCAGGAGCCAGCACTAGGGACAGACACATCCTATAAATGACAATGAGCAGTGACAGAACCAAATCCATACAGAAAAGAATTAAGCTTAAATAAAATAATTCTCACTGCACACATGCTTAGTAATATTTTATTTTTAACGTTGACATTTAAACAAAACTCACTCTATGTCTTAATTAATTTAATATTGAAAGTACTTCTAACAGTCCCTGATGTTCAGCAACACAAGCAGAAAACACTGATGATGATATTAATAATTTCCCGTTGTGTCCAACTATTGAAGTCCTCTGGGGGATGTGGCCAAGCCCCATATTCAGTGAAGCAGAGTGTGTCATAACAGTAATTTGAAAAAAAAAAAAAAAAAAAGTAATGTGCAATCTGATGAAATCACATGGCTGTTCCTCCAATGGGATTGAATGCATTTAATATACTAGAAAAATATATGTCAAAAGAAAAAAGAACCAACTTCCCAGACATTTAAAGACATGTTTGATCTTTGCTTTTCTTCCAAACCAAACTCCTTGGCTTCAGAAAGCATCCCAAACACCCACATCCAGAAAGCAGCTTGCTTCCTGTCAATGGAAAAGGTTGGGTGGCCTTGCAGCTGCAAAATAAAATTTAATCCAAGAGCTCAAATCAGGCTACAAGAGGAAGTACAGTGGGTACTCTACTAAAGCATACAGAACAACAAATAAACATAGGGAAAGGAATTAAGAATATTGTGGAAAAGTATTCTATTATTCTAAATTTCTGTAAATAGAAATATGGAAGATTTGGATAAATGCAGTTGCGACACGACCGTGGAATCGAGCATGGCTGTTGCTTTTGGTGAAATTTGTTATCTCCAGTATAATGACCCTTCTGGCATCGTGTTGAACTAGGGGTTCATGGAAGGTTCACTGAGCAAGGGATGCCATTTGTTGACCTCCAGCTGCTTTGTTTTCTCACATAGTCGAGTGAGAATAAGTGTTTCTTTTATTCTTCCCAGATGTAAAGCAGAGCTTGGTAACTATCTTGACTTGGTATATAGAGATGATTATCTAATATATAGACAAGAGTATGTAGATACCATGTGTATGCATCCCATTGGCATAGTGATACCGAGGAAACAAGAAAACACACTGAAAAAAGGAAGCAGTGGTTTACCTATTTGTGTGTGATACCCACCATGCTACATACTTGTTTGCTTAATTTTGCTATGGTCAACTTGGCTGTTTTTATGAGTATCCCACTAAATTCAAATTTTCTTATGTATAAAAATACTACCCTTTAGTTCAGCAGTCAACTGAAACTTTTTTATTACTGTAGTTCTTCTGAATGAGAAATACTGCCTTACAAAGTTTCTTCAGCTAATAAATGGCTAAATTTACATTATTTTAACGAAGAATGAATGAAAGCGAAGCACTGGGATTTAGCTTGATCTCTTTATGTCTGATGTTTGCCTGATAGCTAATCCTAATTTGATTAAATTGATAATAATAATAATGAAACTGTAACCAAGTCTGCATATACTAAATGGCCCTATTTTGTACAGAGTAGTGGTGAGAAGTGACTGGTGAAGATAGGAACAATATATTTTAAGGAGATCTGAGAATAAAGTAGTGTGGCTAAAGATGCAATACAGTTAGTAAGATCAATAAAGGCAAGGATTACTGCAGCTAGGGCAATAATGCAAATTGTTGACATACAGAGATTGGCTGAATTGCTGGGGAGGTTACTCTTTGAGGGAGATAAAGGAATATACTGGAAAGGATTCCTCTGCTTCACCCCAGTGAAGTGGGTTCATACTTTATTACAGAAACCATAATGAAATTTTTCAGTGGGTGAACTGTGTTTTCTCAGAGAGTTTTCATTAGCTCTGGTAACAATTCAGCAGCTTAGTGAAAATATGCTCTGAGAGAAAAGGACTGCATGTGAGCTGATGTTAAGAGCTTTTTCAGTCTGAAAAGAAGTTAGGAGACTATTATCATACTTTCATTATTTAAAGTGTTGATTATTCTGAAACATTTGGTAGATCTTCACTAAATTCAGCATCATGGTATATCAGTGAAGATGTATTAACATCTCAAAACGGTACACTGCTACTCCCCAGTAGCTGTCAGTTTTGCAAAAGCCAAATTATGTCTTCACTGTCTACAGAGTACCTTGATAGATCTGCAAAGTACTCACTTAGACTGAACAGAAAGATAAATTTGCAAAGAAAGACAATTCTAGCAGTAAAACAACCTACCTTTCACCCAACTTTACACTCTCCCTGTTCCTCCTTCTCCCTTCCCAGTATTCAAAGATGTCTCAGCTGACATCATCTGACCCATCTGTTTGTGGGAAGTAAATAGTCAGGTACTTGAACAAAAGCCTTAAAAGGTTTGCTTTTTATCACAAAAGAAACAGCCTGAATGAGATGCAAAACTAAAGAGAAGTCCACTCAGACTTGTTCTGCCAGTGGCCAACCCATTAGTGGCAAATGGGATGAAGATGTATGACTTGGAAAAACAGTTCCCAGAATTCATGTTGTCACCCAGTTCTAACTTGGAGACTATCACAAGCTTCAGTCTTAATTACATTTTTGGGCAGACAATCACAATAATTCACTTTCTTCCATGTTGCATATCTCTCTCTAAATTGGTGTCAAGGAGTTTCAGTGTCTGCACACAGTCAGGGGTTTAGCTGTCCAGTTAGTCTGATCGCTGCTTGGAACATTTCTCTGTGTGCCTGAGCATCACAGGAAGATGTGCAGCCATTCTTCCAGTGGTGTGATTGGTGGCCCAATAGGAAAAAAGAGAGAAAACACAAGAGGTTGCCATGAAGAGATATACTTCTCCCAGAAGAAGTAAAACTATGTGGAATCTGTCTGACTTCTCCAGGGGTGTGGCTTTTTTTCTTACTCTGTCTCAAAAATAATGTCATACTTGGCAACCAAAAGCTTCTCTCTCATGCATCTGGGAAAAAAACCCCATCCCTAGTGCCAATGGCAAAGCCCCTGTGTGCACCCAGGCTGAGCTTCTGCAGCCTTCAGGCAGTGTGGCAAGGGCCCTCTCTCTCCACGGGTTTTGGAAAGCAACCAAAGGGTAAACTCTGTGTAACTGTGCAGCTCTTGGAGAGCAGCTCTCCTGCTGCAGAGCTGTTACACACAAGGCTCAGAGGAGATTGGCTCCCATTTGACATGGATAACTCAGCTGCAGTGATCTTAAACCAAGCTGGCCTGTCTTTATGGCTCTCCATGCTTGACAAAGTTGTCCCTTTTGTTTTGGGACCAAAAATGAGAACAAGGCCTGGAAGGATAATAATGAGCAGAAAAGAACAAGGTAATGTTTGAAAAATGAGATATCTTCTGGAAAGTTTTCCAGAATGGCAGTATTTATAGCATCTTCTGAAATAGAACATGCAAATTGCATTTATATAAAATTATAACTGCATACTACTTCCTAACAAAAGGGAAGCCTATTTTTCAATGTTTTTATTGTGAAGTGCCTATGCAGACTTCAGAGGAGTTATTCAAGGTTTACAGTGAGGTAAATGGAGGAATAACCTGAAGATTGAGCCCAGAAGTGTCTACAGCCCAGTGAGACGAGATGGCTGGAGGGTGTGGGTGGTCTTGCATAATGCTCAATGAAGGAATCTCAATACTGGAATATTTGGCAAGACTTAGGATAGCTGTGTAACTGTGAAAAACATTGACACATTCTTTCTCTTTGTTTTGGAGTGGGTTTTCTGTTGTGGAATGTGGTATGATTTCACATGACAGTGTCTGTGAAAATGAAAAAGAAATCATCTCTCTTCTTCATAATTTAAAGCTTCAATAAGGAGGCATGGAACGTCGTGGGGTGTCTTGGGTTGATAAGTGTGCCACAAAGCCATGTTAATACATTTTGCCACACACGAGTAAGTGGCTTTCTCTTCTCATGTGTTTGCTTTTGCTTAGAAAGCACATTCCTTCTGCACAAAACTGGCAGCTGCCCACACCTCAGCGGATCTGCCCCTCCTTTTTTCTTCAAAGTACTAAATAAAAGATGAAAAATTCTGTTAAGATTTCAGTAATTTTAATAAAACAGCACTCTGTCATGAATTATTTCCCTTTTGGTACGACTTTTTAAAAGGCTCAATGTTAAAAGCCAGTTAATACTCAATCACGATTTTTTTAGTCTGTGAGTTACCAGGATTTCAGGAGTTTTGTGTATCTTGCAAATTGTTAAAAAAAAAAAAAAAAGGCCAATCTACTGACATATGTGAATGCTCTGCTTAAGGTCAACTGTTAACTGGTATGTCTTTTCCTATCAACACATGGTCCCCTTCACAAAGAGCTATTGAGTGTTTTAGTGCTCCTAATGTATATGTTGAGCTGCTCAAGGTGACAAATTGTTCTTCAGACATGCTAGAGCCACCTCTGGGCCTGATTCTCCAAAGACTTCACCTTGGTGCTCTGATTTTCCTTTATAAAAGACTGCACTATCTCAGTTCAGTAATGTTTAAATTCCAATCTCAACTCATGTAGCAAATACACCCACAAGTATTCAAGGTGTATATTTAAACCAGATCATATTTAGATATCATTGACATTTCCTTGTTATTTACTCTCATTCCAAATGCAGCAATTAAGTTTTCTTCTAGCAGATTACACATTTTAGCTCTGGGCAAAAAGACGTTTCTGTTTCAGCCTGTACTATCTGAGCTCCCTTCTTCTCTCTCATTCAAATGAGCTTGTTAATTAGTTAGCCTGTGATTTTATGAGCACTTGTAAATCTATTTTCTCCCCTTTCGTTTGCTCTTTTCTTTTTTTAATAAAACTGAAATTAAACCCTATTCAGATGGATTCAGAAGGAAGCAAGCGTGCACATCTGTGATTTCTAGTTCTTATGAAGCTATTACCTTCTATATAAAAAGCCAGATTTCATTGTAACAGCATTAAAGAAAAGAGTAAAAACTCTCATGCATGAAGAAGAGATAAAGAGATAAAGAAAAGGTCAAAGGTCCACCTGAGCATTTTTAGGCCCTGTGTGGTTAAGGCACAAAAGGGACTCACCAGTAGCACATCTGGCTACTTATGGCTCTTTGGTGACATGACTGTGTCCCCATTCACAATGGGATTCACTTGAAAATGGCTGAGGGATGGGTTTTAGTTTGAACACTGCATGAGCAGTGGCAAAATGCTTCAGCAGCTCCCTGATCTCAACCCCTTAAGCAGAAGGAATCAATACACAGATCTTTAAAGAAAAGGAATATTGACAGTGCAAAGGTGACTCATTCTGAAGTTTTGAAAAGAAATATTCTGGCTTTACTTGTTCTCTTTCCATACATAAAATTGAAAATGTAGTCAATGGTGTTCTCAGACTTGCCATATCATAGCAGACTATTTCCACAAGTACTGTGTAAACTATAAAAATGATGGATTTATTTCTTCCATTCTTTACACTAAGAAAATTAAAAATAAAGCCAAAAAACCAATAACTACAATTGTTAGATTCTTATGAAATCTAATACCGTTTACGTTCATCTTTTTCAGTCATTTCTGCTAAAATGTTACGAAACAGAGAGATTTGTAAATACAAAGTAGAAAGCAAAATATTTAAACCGAAATAAAACAGACCTTTTCTTCTGGCTGAGTTTTTTTGGTTTGGGGTTTTTTTTAATTATTTTTGGTAACTTTGCAAGTACCTCAGATTTCACTGACATTCTTAAAATACATAACTATTCCATTCAATGGTAGCAACATTATGCATAGTGTCTGTATATCCAAATTACTTTTTCACCTGTTTAAACATGACCCATGGGCAAAAGGGGACCATTTCCATTTGATGTTATAAGCAAAAACATTGTTCTACTTAAGTATTTACTTCTAGGGTTTAAAAAAAAAGAAAGAAAATTGGTTTCATTCCAGTTCCTAGAAGGTGAAATTTTACATTGCAGTCGCACATTTGGCATGGGGTGGCATATTTGTTGGCACAAACTCAAGACTTAATGAGGCTTAAGAGAGTTTTACAGGCTCCATAACCAGAGGCTAACATGGAGCTTGCTGCTAGATGTACACAAGGCATGTGATTTGTTCACCCCACACCCCATGAGAACATAAAATAAAACAGCATTGTATTGCTGACTTCCACATCACTAAGGCTACATAAAATCCATGCCAATTTGGGCAGCAAAGCTTCCCTGGGGTGATGAAGCCCATCTTCCCATCTTCCTGGAAACCTGTGTTTGTGCCCTTCACTGTGGTGCTGCATCTGAATGGATTGCTGTGCTTTACTCCTTGCTTGTTTCTGAGGCACAGACACCAAATCTCTGCTTTTGCTCTGGAATTCCCCATAAACAGCCTTCTGAGACTGAATCCTTATGCCAGCAGGAAAGAGGAGGAAAGCATATTATTTTTGCACTCTCCCACAGGGGATCCTGAATTAAAAGCTTGACAGACCATCCTGGGCTTGCTCAAAGAAGCCCTGCTAGGCTGGAAATCCAGGGATGGTAGATTGCAGCCATGACCCTATGCAGTCTCTCACATGTCATAGTTTATCCATAGTTTATTAGTGGATGAATTCAGTGCTTTGAACTTGGGTAGGGATGCTTGCATATCATGACTATAGTTACCAAACCCTGCAATGTAAAGATAATTCTTGAGTATGTGGAAATCATTCTTGATTATGTTGAATGTTCAGTAATGAGTGCTTGCATGAGTCTGGAAAAATGAAGCTGAATTTTGGGAAGATCCTGCTAAAAATTGCATGAATTTCAGTAACAAGTCCATCAAGCATTATTATAAGATGTCAACCAAGGAAGTCACTTAGGGTCTTGCCCCTACATATTAGAGATTATTATGTTCCTTAGTTTTGTAGTCAGGCTGTTTTCAATATTGTGCTACCATTGAATTTGAATTAATGAGTGATGAAAGTTTGATGAGTAATTAAATAAGACATTCAGAGAACTACGTGATGGATCTATCTCATTTATCCTTATGCAGGCTGGACAATTTGGTTATAATAGGCTGTATGTGATAACTAAATCTCCCTGGATACCCTGTCTCTAATAGCTGAAATTGTTTTGTTCTGGCCAGAATATTTAGATTTGTTACAAAGGTTTTTGTGATGTCAGTAATAGATATTACACAGATATTTTGTTATTTCTTCTGTGAGAACATGAATTTTTAAAAATAATACTTTTTTGTGGTGGATTAGAAGGATAATTAAAGAGTAGGACTTAAATTGTCTAATTGTCAGTAAGCTGTGCACTGTGTACAGAGAGAACTCTCAGTCACTGGGATCTTCACAACCTGCAGTTCAATAATAAGCGTAATTCTGAAAAGGTAATTCACTGAAGCTTTTTTTTTTTCATTAAAGCAACCTGTCTCCTAAGATCAGATTTCTTACAGTAGGGATCAAGTTGGTATTGGTTTTATCCCTGAGAAAAAGCAAAATTCACCAACTGATGAAGAAAAACGACGAGCAAAGATTGTTTCTGTGTCATTAAGGATGAAAATTACTTGTATATTGTTTTATTGTCAAATAAAATTTTTAATATTCATAGAGCTGTCTCTAGTATCATTCTCTATGTAGGTTTTACTGCTTTCAATGTTTGGTTAAATTCTCAAAGCATGGAATAGAATTGCTCTGAATGTCAGTAAATGTCTAGTTCATTTTTTGACAAAAACTTTTGTTTGAGAGAGATGAAAAGGAATGTGAAAGACCATACAGCATCTTTGCAGCCACTGTCTTCTCCAAGCAACAACAACCAGACAGTAAATCTTTAAAAAATCAAATTTTCTTGGGTGATTGTGTGGTAATTTTTTTTTGAATGAAAAGAATATTTGATTAATTATAAATTCTCTCCCTACTTGCTTGGGTAGTCCAGAGAGTGTAATAAACTGTAAGCTTCAGCATTAAAAGAAATAAAACTAATAAATCAGTGTGAGAGTATTTGTTTCACAGCTTTCCTTCCTCTTATGAATAGTGTTGAGTTTCTCTAGTCTAGTAACCTGACATAAGGTGTTCTTCTCATCAGCAGCTTGATGGAGGCAGATTGCCCTTAAGGAGCCTTGGAAAGAATAATATAATTTCAAAGAGATTAAAATTCCAAGAAAATAATGGATTTTGGTAAATTAAAGTTGTGGAAATCTGTTGCTTTTTTGTCTCTTGTTTAAAAGCAATCATGATTATCATGATCATGATTATCTTTTACATCAGCCATGGTGTTTTCATTGTTAGCCACTGTCAGTCAGTGAGGCAATAAGGGGGGACATTATGTTGTGCAATCACCGTGCTCACATTTACCTCCTCCTGTGTGGGAAACCCTCCCAGTTTATCTCTGCTTTCCTGGTATATCAATTGTGCAGTGAGGAGAAGGTTCACTTTCACCTTAGCCAAATGTTATGGTGAGGTTAATAATGCCCCAGGAAAAGGGATGAGCACAAGTCTGAGGCTGGTTGTGAGAATTTCAGAGGGCTAAAGGCACTGGGTGTTAATGGCACTGTGCTAGGCAGTGTCCCAGGTGCCTGGGACAATCCGACTAAAAGCTTACAGGGAGGATTTTTTTTTAAAGTGAAGAAAAACCATGGATTTTTGAAGTACTAAAGAAAGACTTCTGAAAGTACTGTGAATAATTTTCATATCTACTTAACAAGTTCTTTTTCAATTTTTAAGCGCAGATTGTAAATCTTGATTTATGTTTATCTGTTGTCAAGGGACAAGATTTGGGTTTTTTTATTACCATAAATAATTGCACTCACCACCTGAAAGCTGTCTCAAATATAAATTAATCAAAACACAACTGTCTTTTAGTAACTGGGGACATTTTTCATGTTCCCATGAAACTGTTTAACAATGATAAAAAATTAATTGGAATTATGTATCATATTTATCAATACAAATTATATTCTGATAAGTGTTCTTTCAATCATTAGTTTTCTGCTAGACAGGTAGGAATCCTAGGGCTTCCACTTTTGCTTGCTATTAAAAATGGCTCTCCAAGTAACTAGGGGGGAAAAAAAGTTTGCTTTCAGCTAAATATGTGTTTTGCAGGAGATGCATACTTTAGGAACACTTCTTATGGTGCAAGTTTTTTTTTTTTTTTTTAATAGAGCACGTATACAAAAATATTTCTGTTTGGAGAGTTTTGTTTTATAAAATGTCAATAGCTTTAGACAACTAATTTTGTATGAGACATTTACTGTTTCCCATAGGAAAAGAATGAGCAAAAAACTTTGCTTTTAAAAACCTTTAGCAAAAGTAACAGGCCATATTGTCCCAGACGAAGTTTGCAACTGAGAACTGTGGTTTCAAATTTTAAGTTTATGAATAAACATTATAACAGAGCTTCATTTTCATAAGTACTATGTATTTGCCACCCTTTTAGAGTCACAGGGAACACAATTCAATTCTAATATTCATGAAGAAAGAAAGCATAATTATATGTTAAATATTTTAACAAAGACAAATTGATTATTAAGGTTTTATTTTTCCACTCTCAGCTCTTGAGAAATCTCCCTTCTGTTATTACTGAAAAGTAAAACAATCTGAATGGGGGCCAAAATATATTGGCCAAGTAAAGATGGGAAGCCTGAGCTTTCTTGAGGGCAGCAAGTAATACTTATATTGCAGTTGCTTATGCTATTCCTCTAACAAGCCTGATCCTGCACTTCTGAGATCAAAGGATGTTTTCACTTCACTTTGTTGAAGAAAGTTTTATGTAGAAAAATAGAGGTCCTTCTACAGTTCTGTTAGTTTGGTCCAAACCCATAAACAAGCAAATGAACAGACGCATTGAGGCTTGATTGAATAATTCTGTTTTTCTTTTAAGTAAGCCACGCATGGTGATGAAGAACAAAGTAAAATTTGACCTTGAAAATGATAAAAATTTATTCTTAGTAAAGCCCCCTGTTAAGAAAAGGAAGTAAAACATTCTTACATTCTCATTGATCTTGTGAATTTTCTGCAGTCATAAACTTCAGAATGTATTGAACACATTGATTAATTTAATAAATTATCTTCCTTAAAAGCCAAAGCTGTAAATAATAATATGCATTAAAATAAGAATTAATTAGATGAATGAATAACAGCGCTGCCTGCTTTTTATGAGCTATGTCTATCTACTTAATGCACAAAATAATTGTATTCAAACTGGGAAAAGAGAATTTGTTTTACAACAGCCATTTTATTATTACTGAGTGTCCAATGAGGCTTTTTCTTCCCTCTCTGACCCCATTTTTGTCCAAACATGTCTTTAGAAACAAATGCAATTGAGAAGCAAGAAACGGGAGTGAACTGCTTTACTAAGCTACTGTCTTTACTATTTCAGAGCTGCAAGAAACTAAAACCTCTGAGTATCACAGGATATCCCACAGCCCCCTGGATTACAGGATATTATTGATGGATGAAGATCAGGATCGGATCTATGTGGGCAGTAAAGATCATATTCTGTCTCTGAATATTAACAATATAAGCCAAGACCCCCTCAGTGTAAGTTCAAGTTTTATTTTGAGAATCTGAGGTTGCTTTACTCCATGCCTTTCATTTTCAGACAAAAAAATAATATTTGATTATTTTGCATGGAAGTCCATGCCCACACCTTACTGAATTTTTAGTCCTTGTTTCATGTGTAATGCTGATGAAGCTATACACTGTTCCTCAAACAATGTTTAAAATGGACCTATTTACTAATTTTGAAGCAATATTCTACTTGGCCTGACCTCACAAGGAAAATCTCTGTGGTTTGATGCTTTCCACCTCTCTCCCAGATAAGATAGCTCAGAGATGCACTTTTAGAAGAATTCTCAAGGAAGAATAAGATACACACTATCATTCTCAGGCTGTAGGGGGGAAAAAAAAGCAAGGGCAGAGTTGTCCTTAACCTTATACTACTTTTTTTTATGTGTTTTGTGCTCTGGACCCTAATCACGGAACTATTTTCCAATCCCTTGTTATGTCTGTGTCAGCCTTTGCCCTTCAGTTGGGTAGCTGACATCTTATTTGGGGTTTTTGGGCACCGTGACCCACATCTGACCCTTGACACCACCTCTTTTCTGGTTTCTCACTTACTGAGATGGTGTTTTCCAAGGACTTTGTGTTCCCTCTCCAACAGTAGGCAACCACTGTGTGAAAATAATACCATTATCAAATGCTTAAAAATTCCTCTCTTGTCTCCAAAGCCAGTTGAAATTCAGCCTCTCTGCTTTTGAAATAGGTGACCTGCAGAAGTACTTTTATGCCCAGAAGCTTGGATGTTTAGCCATTACCTGTCTACAGACTTTGTCTTGCCTGTCTTTAGACTATCACAGCTACTACCCTGCCTGAAAGTGTACCATGAAGTGTACCAAATCCATAGTCTGTAATCTGTGGGCTTTACTACTGTACCTCAGAAGGACTGAGGGGCAGCGATACCCGGCTTGCAGCAGGGAAGATAAATGTCTTCCTTAAGAGACAAGGCTTTTAATGTGTCAGGGGAGAGAGAGGGGCCCTGCCAGAGAGTGATTGAGCACAGTTAAATTAGACTTTGCTCTGAATCACCCTCTGGACATGCCTGTCCACCTGAATTGATTGTTCAGGGAGTCCGGGGAGGCTCATTCTAACTTACACATTTAAATTAAATGCCTCTCCTCAATGGTCTGAATGCATCCTTCGCTCCTCCTAATGGTACCCAAATCTCCCTCTGAAATGGGGCTGCCTTCTAGGATCTGAAATACCTTCTGTCACCTTTTTGCTAATTTCCATCTCGCAGTGAGCCAGCACCCCTGGTCTGGCAGGAGCTGTGCCCCAGCATGGCACGCTCTCTCCTGTCCTTGGCAGGTTGGGTTTAATCCTGTTGAGTTTGGTTAGATAGGAGGGCCTCTGTTACACGTAATGCTTTCTGCAGTATAAAGCTGTGAGGCATTTCAACAGGCCTGAAGAAACAAGAATTAAAAAAAAAAAAAAATCAACAGAAAGGAAAAACACACAAAGCTTTCTGGCAGTGAATTTGATCACCCAGTATTAGGCTCAGAATGACTCTGCAATTCCACACAGTCTTTCCATTTGTTTATTTAACAACAGATTCACTTTGCTGATCTTAT
Organism: Acridotheres tristis; assembly: GCA_037013685.1. Taxonomy (NCBI): domain Eukaryota; kingdom Metazoa; phylum Chordata; class Aves; order Passeriformes; family Sturnidae; genus Acridotheres; species Acridotheres tristis. The sequence goes on from CM072885.1 coordinate 10,225,082, forward strand.
ATATCTGTAGAAATCCTATATACAAATACATTCAAATCCACAATTCTACATATATATGTGTGTGTGTACATATATACACAGAGATCTTTTAATGATATTGTTTATTTTATCTTGAGGCTAAATGTTATCAGGCTCTGTCACTTACTAGATTTCTAGGGATAAATTTGTAATGGATGACTTTCTTATTTCAAAATCAAAATAAATAATGGAAGAAGCTCAAAATATTTACAGTTTGAGATATACAGATAAATATTCAGACATTGAAGTATTTCTTGAAAAACTGTCTGAAAGAAATCAATGTGAAATCTTGGGATTTTAAGTAGGTTTTATCATAATCTAGCCAAACCTTTGATGATAAAATTGAAAAAAATTGTTACAACAACCCTTCTTTCAATATTTATGTCTTCTGGTTTCTAGTGTGAATAATTTCTACAAGTTCAGTAAAAGTAAAAAAGTAAAGATGGGCAATAATTTAGGCAATAGTGATGAGAAATCTCTCTTATTTAGAAGAAATAAATAAATAGATTAATTTGCTTTAAAAATATGTAATAAACTTAATATATATCAGCCAAAAACTTGGACCTTGATTTTGTTTAGTGCATGCTAAGACTGTTTTATTTATCAACAAAAATCCTTTTCTTCCTTATAAGCAAAGTGTAAATTATATCTAAATATTAATCTACTAGTGTAAGTTAGGCAGTGAAATTAATTTTTTAAATTATGTAATAAATGTACTACTTGAACAATACTTATTTCCTTACAGATTTTCTGGCCAGCATCAGCAAACAAGGTTGAAGAGTGCAAAATGGCTGGCAAGGATCCTACAGTAAGTTATAATCCACATGCACACGCACACACAAATTAGGTACTTGGCAATAAAGTAAGAGCACCTTGAGTGCAGCCAAAGCAAAATGAAAGAAGTGTTTGTTTTTCTTTTGAAATGCTTTGCAAGCCAATCTACAAAGTGAAATTCTGGAAAATCAGGTGATGTAAACAGAATGCACCTTCAGACTGACAGATGGGAGAAGATATGCAGTGTCCATTTCCTCGCCTTTTTTGGTTGTTGCTAATCAAACTAGGTAATAGTACTTTTCCAGATATGTCCTGGGGTGATGCTGAACAGCCTGTTGAGCTGCTCTTTGGAGAGTGGGGAAATTCTCTGGCTGGCTGCTCCCCCCAGGAGCACTGTCTGCTATCTGAAGACCCCACTTGTGCACCAGTCTTCAGATGATGTTGTATGGTGTTGGCTCCTGCTGAACCAAAAATGTCAATGCCTTTAAAAGTAAATAAACCAGTGCAGTCTCCTAAACAAGGATTAACTCTACTGATTTTCATTAGGATGACTGATGGCACAGTTTCCAACCCTGTGCTCATAAAACATATACAGTTCTCACTGAACTGGGTGAGATTTGGATAATTGAATATGAAAGCAGTTCTGGGATCTGGGTAAGAAAAAATATTCATTAAAAAATCTATTTTCAACTAAAGTATATTTACATTTGATCACAGTAAAAAACAAAGGAGTTAGAGAAAAAAGAGAAGGAAAAAAACTGTAAATCAAATACTGTGAACTGTGTGGCCCTTAGCATTCTGTTTTAATTTTCATGCTGATTTGAAGATATTTCTGTAGGTCTTCAATGCAAAGCAACAATTGACTGCAAACCTCAATTTAACGTTTTGGAAAGAAATTGTTTATACAAATAGCAATATCTGATATTTGGACTTGCTTTCTTTTTAATTATCTCTATTTATGTTTAACAAATCAGAGGAAAAGAAACTGTTTCAGAGGTGTCCTTAAGGAAACTTCCTAAGGTTACTCCTTGGTTTCCTGTAGAGGTCCTGCTTCTTCTCATGCGAGAGAAATATGTGAATGAAAATTGGATTGCTTTGTGGAAGTGGGAAAGCTACGTGGACTCCTCTATAGCTCATCAGTGGTGCTCAACCAGAGAGAGCCCAATTCCCAGAGCCGACAAAATGACACGAAAAGAAACAGCCGTCCAAATCCAGAGACTGACAAACTCAGTAGCTGTTTTCACGATGCTGTTAAAATTACACGTGGTGTCTATTCCCTAGAGTCCCCAACATCTGCTAGCATTTGCCACTGTGGGGTGACTGTTGTCTGTGTTTCCTGCAGCACGGCTGTGGGAATTTCGTGCGCGTGGTGCAGTCGTACAACCGCACCCACCTGTACGTGTGCGGCAGCGGCGCCTTCAGCCCCGTCTGCGTCTACGTCAACAGGGGACGCAGGTCTGAGGTAACGCCCTTGCCGTTCTACCCACTCGTTTTGTCACTGGGTTTTGTGGTCCGTCCTACTGCTGTGATGCTAAAGCTCAAAGTTTTGAAAATGCAAGAATCAGGGGTCCCGTAGGTTCCTTCACTGACGTTAAGTAGCAAAAGAGCAAAGGTCTGTGGTTTTCTGACCTGATACCAGCTAGAAGCAAAGCCATGCCTCAGTTATGATGGTTGTCCAAAATTCCACAGTCATGCCAAATGCTGAGATACATTTGATAGTACTTTTTATTTGACATTGTCTGGTGAATTCATTCCCACCATTTGGTGGAAAAAATGCCCAAGAAATACTTGAAAGGAAACAGCCAGTTAGATGAAAAGTAAAATACAAAGTCCACTTTTTATAATTTCCATGTGTTACTGGTTCCCTAGAGAAGCCCTTAATTTGGTTAACTATTCAGGTTAGGTTTGCTGGAATTCAGCTTAACACCATCTAGATGCAATCCCAATTCAGGAACTTTATCTACTGCACAAGTTTTGCCCCACTAGATGGTGCCCAGAGGAAGTTGGTAAGTTTTTCTTCACTGTAAGATCTTACTTTTTCTAGATAGGTCTCCAGTTTTTCTATATTCAGTTTCACTGAGTGTGTTTTCAGTATAAGTACCAGATGTTTCAGAAGTATATGGTCCAAGTTTCCTGATTTGAAAGTGAAATGTTTGTTTATGTGCAAATGTAATAGGTAATAAATTAAGCAACCAGAAGGAAAAAAGAAAGGCACTTAAGCAGGAGGCAGCACCTCAGTAGCTTTTGGGTCAGATTCATGTCTGCAGGCACAGGGGTGTGCAGTATATTTTCCAGAACAATGTGGAAGCAGATGTGTTGGGAAGGAAGATCAGAGCGTGCTGCCTGGAGCTTTGCCATGTGAGGGCAGCTTTAAAAGCTGGACTGGCTTCTCAGGAAGATACTGAGAAATTCATCACTGATTTAATTGGGAGTGGGATGGGAATTCTGGCCGAGAACCAAGATTGCTGCTGAGGTTGCCAGGGAGGTGATTAGTCAATGTTTCTCCAGGTCAGTTTGCATAGTGTGATCTTGGTGACTTTTGGTAGATTCCTACCTGGCTCCAGCTTCCTTAACAGAGCATGCACTTGGAATCACTGCACTTTCAGTCCTACTAAATTATCTAAAAGTAGAGATTGTAAGCCTGGATTTAAAAGCAGAAGCAAGCAGAACTAAGTAAGTAAATCCATCCTTCTGCTTGAAAAATTTTGCATTAACTTATTTTGATGTATTTTGAAACAGGGGTCACCTTTCCTCAGCATTATTCTATTTTTTGAAAAATCATTTGAAACATGAACAGTGATCTCATTTGTCTTTAATTAATGTAATACTCTTTATCATCTTAAGTAATGAATTTGCAGCCCAGAGAAGTTTGAATCTCATTATTTTAGACTGTAAATGAGATTGGGACAGAGGGGAGGGCAGGAAATGACATCTCCAGATGATGCAAGACATTAAATTTCTTAAATGAAAAGTAAAGATGCATGACTTGGAAAAGCAGAACCAGCTTCGCTTAGCCTGTCTGTATAGCTGCATGCCTATGATCAATTGATTAAATAAACTGCTGTTTCAGACGTCTGGAGTCTGTGAGACACTTGACTGTAGGCACTTCATGCTCAAAGCCATTACTGTACAGGCCAACAATAGCATAACAGTTTAAACCCAAGAATTTCCTTCTGAACTCATTGCATATATCTGTGCATGACTAATTGATAGAGCAGAATGAGGAGCTATGTAGTGATGATGGAACTAGTGAAAATTCATTTTTTCCTCTGCTTTTATCATTTGGCCTTCAATTTGGTAGTTTTCAATGCACAAAAGGTTATTTTTGCACGTGCAAAATGAATATTTTACAAAGCACATCTGTTTTTTTCTAGAAGCTACAAAGCCTGACAGAATGGTATCCAACAATCATAAGAACTGAGCCTGTTTTGCTCTTCGGTGTCCAGGATTCCACATAAGCTCACAAAAATGGGGTTACACTAATGAGGCAAAATTTTGCCCTTTTCCCTGAAACAGAGGTTATAAAACAATTAATTTTCTTCTTTGGCACACTTGATACTTTGGTCTTTGGTAATTACTCCCTTAGTCACCCAAATACATTCTAATGTCAAAGTAAATGCAAACAGAAGGAAATGTAATCCCTATATGAAATAATTACAGACTAAATATCAGTTTAATATATATGAAAATCAAGTGTAATCCTGGAGCTAGTTTAGTAGAAGAGTAATGAGCATTTTGAATTGGTAAATAGGAGTTTAATATAGAAAATATGGATTAGAATCAAGCTGCATATAATCTAGAAGTAAAAAAACAACAAAGAAACCACCCAAGATCACATTAGAAACTTCGTACTTATGTTTTAACATTGTTTAGAGAATTTATTACAGTAACAATAGATAAGATCTCTGAGATTAAATTAGGCAAAACAGAAGAGGGGGAAAAGAGAGGGGATAATGATATGAAAACTTCCTGATGCAGCTGTGCATTTGAGCTTGGTGCAATCTTCAGTTTGCTGGTGCCAAATGGCTGCTTAGGGACTTGTGTGGCATCCCCACTCCCCTGTGATTTACATTAACTCTTAAGGGAATGTAAGGAGTTGTCCCTTCTCAAACAACTAATTTTTGGCATCTACCTCACAGAAGCCTTTCTTTGGATTTTTTTGTCAGCTACATTTTCTTTTGAAATGTTTAAGTTTGGTTATTTATTGTTGTTGGGTTTTTTCTTGCAATTGTGTCTTTTGGCTTTTTATTGAAGATTGGAAATTTGTTGTAGGAGCCTAAGAAGGTTTTGGTATACAGTGTGTGGGAGTCAGTGTGTGTTGGGTCAGTGTATCTGCCATTACTGACTGCAGTTTTAAGGAATGAGCTTGGGCCTGAGTTATTTCTTGCTGAGCACACTGTGTTAGTGTTACTGGGAACCAAGAAGTGAAGAGTTGCACCAAAATGGGCAGATTTTCTGAAGATATTCAGACTGTTTGTGTTTTAAGCTGTAGTCCAAATTGCTTCTACTTTGATAAATGTATTTCCTGTTCATAAAGTACATAACATATAAATAAATCCTTGTACCATGATTTCTTAAAAGAAAAAAAAAGTAATTTCAGGCTATTGTAAGAGGTATTGATAAATCATCTATCACTGTGGATTTGGAGCTCTACAAGTAATACAAGAGATGGTATTGGAGAAAATAAGTGTCATTTGGGGAATTTTGGAGGTCTCAGTAAAGACCAGATGATTTATACTGTAATGACAGTTGTCATAAGAAATTTTTATTTTATATGTATTATTGTTCTATTAACTTTATTATCATGTCCTAGACAGGTATAAGTACACCAGTATATTCAGAAACTAAATGATAAATAACTTCAAAACCACAGAAGAAATCTCCACAGATATTATTGCAGAGATCAGTCAACCTAATCTTAACAGACAACATTTTTTTGATTCAGTGTCTTGAATTTATAACAAGAGTCTTAAAAATAACCATGTGTCAGTGTTATCTAACAAGATGCTGGCATTCTAAATAGAAGAGTTAAAGTACCAGTAGTACAGTAAAAGTGCCCAATAGAGCACTGTTAATAGAGCATTGCTAATGCTGTGAACAGCCAGGCAAAAAAACCAGCTTAGATCTAATGGTTTCTGACACGAGAAGTGACACACAAATCTACTTTGCAGGAACAAATCTTCAAGATCGACTCCAAGTGTGAATCAGGAAAGGGACGCTGTTCTTTCAACCCTAACGTGAACACAGTGTCTGTTATGATCAGTAAGTAAAGATACTCCAGTTGCTGGGGTCTAAACCCATGTGGTCGTGTGTAGGGTGGGTTGATGGAATACCCCAAGGGAGCTGGGCACAGAATTCAGCTTCCCAGGAGCAGTGCCTTTGATCTGGCTGGTGGGCACAAGGCCTGGGTCCATCCATGTTTCAAGGCTTGTATGAAGCTTAAGATGGGTGGACAAATGTAGTGCAGGAGTAAGTGATTGGAAGGGAGAGAGACACAGGAAACAAAAGATTCTCCCTTTTCCAGATCACACATTTTTTCCCAGGAATAGTTTAAGCTTTGAATTACCCTGTCTAGCATTTTTATTTAAATGCTTTCTGACCTTGTTCATCCTAGACAGCACTTGTGTCTTATTTAATTATTTTTAAAATCTCAGAGTAGCCAGGAAAAGAAAGCCTGAAGACTTCAGATGCTTTGAATTCCATTTTTGTTATCATCACTGCTGTAGAGCCCACCAACTATTATAAAGCTCTTCATTGTTCAACTGGCTTTATACCCAACCAATTTTGCAATTTTCTTCCATCTGAAAGGCCAGAAAGTGGAACAATAAAGGATTTCTGCTGTGCTTGTTGCACACCTATAAGAAAACTCAAAGGAAGAATACACGTTGTGCAACTTAAGTCATCTGTAAAAGATGCTTTTCTTTTTTTCAACCAGGAAGAGCTGGAAACACATACCCAGTGTAACCTGACCTTTCACATTTTCAGTATGTTCACACACTTATAGTGCCAAAACCCTAATTTTTCAGCATGTGCCTGCTTCTTGCTGTATTTTTGGCTATGAAGGGAACAGCAGTTGCACAGATTTTTGAGACTTTCTTAGTAAATAAATTTATTGCACACAGGTACTATGTATTTCACCCAAGGTTTGCAAGGGAACAATATGCAATGTTTCTGCCATTCAGCTTCCTAGGAAGTCAATTGCATCAATTACATATTGTGTGAAATATTTTCTTTAAAGTCTTACAGATCTTAAGGAAAGAGTAATAAAGTCTGTCCTACATGGCCTGTTCAAAATATAAATTGCCTTTTTTTTGATTCCTCATTGCCTATATATTCAGTACAAAGGTCAATATTCACAGATATATGAACACCTTTAGAGAACAGGCAAATGCTACCTAGACATTTCTCTGAACCTTGGCTGCACTTACACCTTTATCTCAACAGTGATCTAGGCACAGTGTTTACAGATACTGTGTAAAGAAAATGTTTGTTCAAAGTCAGTGATAGATGAGTCCACTGCTATTCATTACCATTCTGGTATTATTAGGTGAAGCAACTGTTTCCCTTCCTTGTTCCTTCTGGATTTTATATAGCGATATTAAAAACCATTGTTTCTGAAATATTGTTTGTACAGTAAGCTGATTTTTTTCTACAATAGATCTGTGGCAGCTTTGTTCATCTTAATAAACTTTTCATTATCTTCCTTGGTCTTTGTTGTGTGACAGATTGGATTTTATACTTTCTGTTGCAAAGTTCAGTCACTTCAAAAACGTTAAGCTCTAATGAATTTAGCCTCACTATCCATGTCAGAAATGTGAACATTTTCTAAGTCTGAGCTCATGTTGTAATGAGGGGACTGAGTCAAGGTACTGACTCATCTTTGAGCTTTCTGCAGGAGGAATTCCCTCCCGTTGCTTCAGAAGATAGTAAATACCACCAGACCAACAACTCTTCATGGATTAAAGAACCGTTTTTAAATATAGATGCGATTTCTTGACCATTTTGGGCATTGCTGACCTAGAATACAGCAGGAAAGCTGATTCACCCTTCAGAAGAAAGTGGTGCTATAAAAATAAATTTGAACTTTGCACAGTTTGCTGTTGTACAGAGATGCATTTGCATCAAAGCAATGAAAAATGTGCTTTTAAGCAGCTTGGCATTACTAGTGTGCAGGATGCATGTCTCTCTCCCCACCAAGACTGTGAAGTATTTATCAAAGCAGACATACCTCATCAGTTCAGTAATTCTTCCCAGTAACAAAGTGGAGTGAACTCATTGTGCTGTGCAGACCAAATACTGTGTGGAATTTAAGGATTTTACCGGAAGGAAGTGGAAGTGATGGATTTCTTCTGATACATGATTAGCAAACAGACACTAGGAATGCTTAAGACATAAGTAATACCGTTGAAATGTAATAGGATTAAAATTACATGGTGTGGAACTGTTGCTAAAGTGTGTTTGTATGTGTGTATGCACAAGACTGTACATAGCATTTAGTGAGAACAATAAACCTGATCTCTTTCAGCCTATTTGTTTCATAATAAGAATAAAGTTCTGATGGATTGAGGCAAGGAGGCAAATATACAGAATCACGTATAAATTTGTACAGATGTAACATCATTCTGTCAATATCTGCTCCAGAGGTAAACGCTTCAAGAACATGCAGCAAATGCATTACTTAAATCCCCTGTGTATGAATCTTGTCATCTCGGGTCAAGGTGACAGCAGAAGAGTGGCTGCTGGATGCCCTGCCAGGGTTCAGTTCAGGCTCCAGTTAGCAGCACAAAAGCACAGTCCCCAGAGTCCTGACTCTCTCATGAGCTTCTCAATAGTCTTCCATGCTGATTATGAACACACGCACACACATACAGAGCATGAAAATAGCCTCAAGTATTTCTTAGCCTGTCACTCTTGCCAGCTTGACCACACTCTCTGGGTAGTCCAGGAGTACAGACAAAAACATCAATCAAAGGACCCAGCTGTACTGGAATGTATTCAGCCACCACTCCCACTCTGAGAGTTACAGTTTATTTTAGCTACTGTTTTCTACTCTGAGGTTTTATTGTCATTAGTCAGTGGAAATTGCTTGGTTATTCACAGAGTAGAAAATGACAGTATATGTAATTCTAATTTTAATTATATATACTTATGTTTATGCACACACACAGACTCAAACATAGATAGACATACTGACGGAGTTTTCAGCCCTGCACAGGGAGTGGAAGCTCACAGTTTTGTGTATGTAGGAGTTGCATGTCTCATTTTGCTCAAGCATAATGACTCTATATGAAGAACCAGGTACACAAAAGGGGACAACTGTTGCTCCATATTACTCTAAGTTCAATAATATGCTTGTCTGGCCTCTGCAATACTGAAGTCAGCTTGAGGCTGCCTGGGACAGCGATAAAAACGCTGCTGGTAAAAAAAAAGTGTCACTGATCCACTGACTGCAATGGATGTTGTACCAGTTTACAGCAGCAATAAATTCAATCCAGTCACTTCATCTGCTTCTGTAACAAAAAAAAAAAAAATTCTTTGAAGTGCCGACTCAAGATAATGAATGTGATACTTTTTGATAACACTAGCCTTATTCTCCAGTGGTCCTTTTAATTGGCAGTGCAAATGGAGCAACTAAACTTCCTATCAAGAACGGTTTCCTGTGTATGTAGCTGTGCTGTGGCACTTAATGGTACAGTTCCATAAAGTCTCTAAGAAAAATCTGATTACTCTCATGCATTCTAGGTTGAGTCTTTGTAAATCAGAGAAAACTTCATTCCCATGACACACTATTTATCTGTATAGACTTCTGTGTAAATAAAGAGCAGATGAATTTAAAATAAACTTTTGTTTTCCCAAAAGCCATAACAATTCTCCTTCCATTTCAATTATTTTCAGATGAAGAGCTTTTTTCAGGAATGTATATTGATTTCATGGGGACGGATGCAGCCATTTTTCGCAGTCTGACCAAGAGGAATGCAGTGAGGACTGACCAGCACAACTCCAAGTGGCTGAGTGGTGAGATGCCTTTAATTTACCAGAGTTTTAATGGGTGTCAGAGATTCTGCTTTCCTTTGCTTAAAACAAAGACCTTATCTTTCCAAGAGCTTGTCTCTGTATTTCGTTGATAAAGTTGAACCATGAAGAAATGTGTGTAAATACAAACTGGACAATGCACAGATGTAGAGAGATCCCTGCATGAACCAAGCTCCTAGGCTACCCCACCTGAGGACTGTTTTTTGCATTAAGGCTGAACCAAGATGTTTGAGGGCAGGTGTGTGAAAACCTTTCCAATGGCAATTGGTCAGACAGTCTGATTTCTAGAAAAGTGACTTCAGCTTTATTGAATATTGCCTTAAATCAGTGTTTGATTCAAAGCCACCAGCTTCAGTTAATTGAAAGTGATCCATCTCTGCACAGAAGAGTCACCACTCTTTGCCTTCAAAATGTGTGCAGAAGAGTGTCCCACTATCAGAGAAGTCAATGAGGATCATTGCCTCTTATTTCAGTGGTGGGGAATTGGTTATCTAAACACAGTAGAAGAACTCATTTCTGAGTGGAATCACATAACTCTTTGCTTCACTGATATCACTGTGAAAATTCTCCCTGTCTTTACTGATAAGAAGACTTCTTCCAATGAAACCAATTTAAATTAAAATGATGGTGAATCCACTGAGCAGAGAGGTAGGTGTGAAAGGGTATAGAGAGCAACTAACACAGCAGTTATGGTTTTAAAAAGCCTTCAGGTTTTTTGTCTTTGATATTTTTTATGATAACTTATTATTCCTGTCTGCTGTGACTACATGGAAATCATATGATTTCAGCCACAAATTCACTATGAAGGGGAAACTATGTCTGCTCTCTAATTTTCTTTTTGTTTTTTATACATTCTTACACTTATCTGCCCACTCTAACATGTGCATCCTAAAATGAATTAGAGAAAGAGAAATTTTAAAAATACCTGATTTCTGGAAAATCTACCTGTTCAAAACGGGCACACGAAAGTACAATTTATTTCCATGTTCTTTTAGAGCTAGAGTAATGACATTTGTTACATTAATTGAGAATAAACTTACATGAACAGAAAAATGCTGCAGTTTAAAGAGAGTTTTCTGCCAGACATTCAACCTTTGTATCAGATTGTTTCAAACTTTGTACTGCACTTAACTGAACAAGCAATCTTGCATGATCATTGAAAAGACAAAGCCTCCATGCAGACAGAGGGGCCACTTCTTCCTTCAATCAGAGGAGGTATTCTGAAAGGTCCTGCACTGTCCTTTATATGCATGCTAAGGTTATAAATTATTTATATGCCTATTATTATATTTCTATACTTGTTAAGATTATAAATTATTTTGCTCTCTCCCTAATTCTCTGTTTCTAGTGTTTTGCATGAACATTTGATTATGTTTACCAGCTCTGATATAAAGTCAAATGCTGTTCAAGCATTTGTGTACCCTGCTTTCATTTTCTGGGTTACACAAATTGTTTTCCTCTCTTATTTATGAACCTTATTTGTTATATTTCTAAGCTCTTCCAGTTTACTTTTATGTTTTGTCTCAATGAGAGTTTCCTTAGGTGCCCCAGATAATAGACTGATTCTTCCTTCTTTCTCTAAGTCTTTGAGTCTCCGTAGTAATCTAATACTATTGCTTCTGGACTGCTCCTCTTAAAATTTGCTGTGAAATAAAATTTGAGTATGCAAACATATGGCTGCCAGCAAGGCATTTACCTGTTGATATTTGGTATATTCAGCATTTCCTTGAAGCAGTCAGTAAATGTCAAATCATTCGTTGCTTATACAGATACATCTTTTGGTTTCATCCTTTTGGTAAACTTTTTCATTTCAGAGCCTATTTTTGTGGATGCTCATGTTATCCCAGATGGCACTGACCCAAATGATGCCAAAATCTACTTCTTCTTCAAAGAAAGACTCACAGACAACAGCGGCAGCACAAAGCAAATTCATTCAATGATTGCAAGAGTATGCCCAGTAAGAGCTATTTTGTTTACTAGGTTGCTGGGATAAGCTGCTAATGTGATATGATAACCTAAAAGACTAAATGTTTTGATTTGACAAAATTTTCTGTTTCTCTGTCACCATTCATAATTAAGAAGATCTGTTACTGAACTCACAGCTGGAGTCTGAACAGGTTATATATATCTGACTATACATGTAAGACTATGGAAATGTAGAGGTTCAGGGATTTGTGTATTTCTCTGACTGAGTCAGAATAGTTACCAGTGTTGAATTTTCAAACTTGCTGTCTTTGGCACAAATAAGGCTCATTATTTTCTTAATAAAAAAGAACTTTAAGCAATGAAGACTTTTACACGTGCACTCTCAAAATATTTAAAGCACATGAGAAATATTAAGTTTTTAAATTGGTGGATTTAACTTTCAAATGCTGTTTTCATTTTTGCAACATCTGTTCTTTCTACTTGCTTGTATTGATGCATGTGTGAGCCTAATTTTAAAAATGTGCACAGGAAATTTAATTTCAGGAGTTATGGCTATTCCTGGGCAATAATTAATTTTTTTTCACAGCACTCCTTATTGTCTCTATTTCAATTTTTTTGTATTTCTAATCAACTGTAGATGAAAAATGATTGAAGCAGCTCTTAATGTCTCTGGTGAAATCAATTTTTTTTTTAATGAGAGAAAAATTATAAATGAACAATTGCTGCTAGCCTATTCATTCCATCCTTTGAAAGGCTTCGGGAAGTTCATTGTGAATGTTTATATATTCCCTGTCTTTAATTTGAGTTTTTTTAAAATTTGATGCTTTGTGATGTTGTTGTGCCTGGATGTGAAGGTGTTTGTCCTTCTCTGGCAATATGATGAGGCACGTGATCTTTTTTTATAATCTCCATTCTCTGTATTTTAGTGAGAGTGCCTAAAGGCCTTTTTGGGTATTTTCCAAGAAGACATTTCACACAAGTACAGCTGTATTTGGTTTTTTACTGTTATGATGAAGCCCAGATGATTTTCGAAAGGCCTAAGCCTTTTTAGACATACACTGAAGCCAGTAGAAGAATCCCAAGGCCAATGAAAATAAATCTGAGCCACTGATATTTGTATACTTGTATACATATCATCATAGTCATGTATCAACACCTTTGAGACTGGCAAAATATATTACCCCCTGAAAAGACTCCTTATAAGTCACCAAAAATGTTGGATTACCAAGTCCAGCAGCATCCGTGAAACATGCACAGCACATTTTGGTTTTTCTCTTTCCTTGGGTGACATCATGTCATGGAGTTTGGAAGACACTGCACTTATGTAAGGCATTCAGCATCACTGTTAGTCAGGATCTGTCAGTGCTGCATCACCTGGTTTGGCAGTCACTGTTCCCACCTTGAACTATGGAAAGTAGGAATGATCTGTGAGTGAGCTGTGACCAAGCCATCTCTGCACCAAGCTAGCAGGACTTGAAACTGCATAACTAGCTTGACCTACACTAGCCATCGTTTCTGAATACTGTTTAGAGCACCCACCTCATGTGCCAGCATGGCTTACTAGGTCAGGTGCAGCTATGCTGCTGTCAGGACTAGAAGAAATATCCCTCTGTAGAACCCTGAGACCTTTTAGATAGCATGAACTTCATCCTGGGTGTCAATGGGGGATGCAGAGCTCCACAGTCACTTCAAATCATAACAGCATACACTGCTGATACACAAAATCCACTGCCCAACCCTTCAACTCTGTGAGCCCAGCAGAGAAGGTCCACTCAGAAAACTACTTCTTGTTTTTTTCTGCGTATAGAATGCTTAGATAAGGGGATTTGGCTTAGGCCTATCTATTTTTAGTATTAAATTTACCAGATAATTATCTAGATAAAGAATTAACCTGAGAAAAATGTGGGAAAGAACAATAAAATGTTAAGTGTGTTTTGTTTCTTTCTTTTCTGAAAATAATATTTCTTTCCAGAATGACACAGGTGGTCAGCGCAGTCTTGTGAACAAGTGGACAACATTCTTGAAAGCAAGGCTTGTGTGCTCAGTAATGGATGAAGATGGAACAGAAACATATTTTGATGAACTAGGTATCACAATAAGCACTCCTTAAAATTTCATCTAAACGCTACACTTTGTGCATATTTAATGACTGATTTTCATTCTGTTTCTTTGTCAAGTTGCTAACAGTGAAATCATAGCACTAGAAGTCCATGACAAAATTCCCCTTGCAGTTTTATGACAGCAAAAGAAAAATATTCTTCATAAGTCTCTCTGTGTATTTATCATTACCTTTGAAGTAAAGGTTATTAATCTTGACTATGTGAAACAATGATGTATGTAAAGAATTAATATTTGGAAGGAAACACCTCAGTGACACTCTTACTATTTTGCTATCAGCTTGGATTACAATAGAGGGTTTTTAACATCCCTTTGAAACTGTTTCTTATACCACTGTGTAACATACAGCTTTTCCATAATGCATTTTTTCTATTTTTTGATCACAGGGTAGAGTCCTCAGTTTGGTAATTCAAGATAATCTAATAAATCTTGTTACTGGCACCAACAATAGCACTATCCATAAATATAATTTCTCAGGAATTATTCAGTCACTTAAATTTTTGTTTCAACATGTGAAGTACAGTAAATATTCAATGCATAATCTATATAGCAATCACAAGAGTTTTCTTTTCATGAAGGAATTAATAGTTGCATATCTTGATACCTACATGCAAAACAACATTACCAGAAAGTTTCAAATTCTATATTTTCCGTAGCTGAGGTGCAGGAAATCACAGTTCTAAATTCAGGTATTGGAAGATTTGGTATATGCTTTACTATAAATATAAATAATATAAGCAGCTAATGTGCCCTGCACTGGATCTGCATCTGGTTCTGAACTTCTCTCCATTGTATCCTTTCTCTCTTTTCTTGACTGTTATTCCTGATTCCCACCATAGCAAATGGGGTTTGGAGTCTTTTTGAGTTTATATATTGACAACTATTTGGTGTGCTTGCTTTGGTTCAGGGTTTCAGTGGAACCTGACTGGGCCTGGGAGCATAACTAGCTTGCTCTAGCTCGGAGTGTGCAAGGTGCTTGGAGGACTGATTTTCTGAAGTTCACAGTGCCTCAGCACTGCCACAGCAGCTCATCTTTCAGAACTGTGATTTACCAACCCCCTCCTCTTCAACAAAGCAGTAGGATAACTGCTTTTAGCTTCTTGTATGACAAAATGTAGGACCACAGTGAATAGGAGACAATGCTCTCAGCGTGGGCTCCCAGCACAATTCCCTAGCAAAGAGGAAGAATACAATCACAGCTGGAAATTCAGAAAACTAGGAGAGAGCAAACACATGCTTCTGTGTTCATGTATAATGCAGGAGAGTATAACACTTCCAGTTCTGCATGGTGAAGCCTTTTGCTTTTGACATATTGAAAAGAATATTTTAAAAATTCAGTGGGTTAAATGAAAGAGCCACATAAATTAATGGAAAGCTAAAAAACGTATTCTGTGATAACAAGCTGAAACAGTTCAGTCTTTTTTGTGTTGTAAATTAAGTTTAAGAGGTAGAATGATTATAGTTATTAAAAACATTTGTAAGGAGAAGCTGTCAGTGATTAAAGTAGTTTTCACTGAAGTGTAAAAAAAAAAATCAGAGGATCAGAGGTAATAGTGGGTAAATTCATTTCAGTGAGTAGGTACAGTGCAGTAAATAAATCCCTACACTACAGGAGGCGGGAGGTTTACATCTCTCACAGTCTTTACTGCAAAGCTGCCTGACATTCATATCATGTTGAAAATGTGCTAGTGAGGGCACTCTAGTGTGTTCTGGACAATAAAACACCTAATTTCCCTGTTTTCGATTACATCCATATATGGGAGCTCTTTGTCTTTAACCTACTGCAACTTTAATGTTTTCCTACTGCTAAACAACCTGCTGAAACAAGACATAGCTGAGAAAAATGTGTGACATATATCCTGAATGTATTTGAAAATCTTTGCCTTCTGTCTCCATAAGGCTAGAGGGCATGGAGTTAATTTCCAAGTTTGTTTCTGAATGTTCAAGTGTTAGATTTATGATATATGGTCTGTTCATACGTAAGTCTCCTTTTTCCCAGTCAAGTCTCAGATAAAACTACTGTTGAGTTTAGGAGGAATAAAACCATCAATTAATCTGGAAAATAACGTTTTTCTTACTATTCCGTATGTTTATCTTCCTTACAGAGGATGTATTTCTCCTAGAGACAGATAACCCCAGAACAACACTCGTATATGGAATTTTTACAACATCGAGGTAAACATGGAGATTTGAAAAAAAATACCTGAACTGCCTGATTTTCTGTATGAAAACTAAATGATATTTTGTGGATGAGGCTGTGCTGGGCAATTTTGTGTGTCTGCTGCAGCTGTGGTTTGCATGCAGGAGTCTCAGTATCATTGCTGTTGGTATCTATGCCAGAGCTATGCTTCTTGGAGCAAACTGCTTCCTGACACACTGTCAGCTGCCACTGGGAAAACATTTCCGTGGAGGGCCACTTGTCACTGCTCAGCAGTGGAAACCTAAATGACTTCAACACAGTGAACTCGTGGCATCTGAGAGCGCTTAACACCTCCTGAAGAACATCCAGCACGCTGGAGGATCAAACCAGGAATTCTTACATGAATTCATACAAATCATTTCCAGTCTCTCAGCTGGCTAATGATCACAGAGATGGCAAGTAACCCTATTGGCTTCAGCTGGCTGCAAAAGGACAAGCCTACGTGGCATTTGGTCACCTCCTTGCAGCTCCCCTTACCACTCAGTTGTATTCACTTACTGTCTGGTTTAGAAAGCATTTACTGATCTCCCAAGGATAGTGAAAGCACTAGATATGGCTTACTATGCTGAAACTCTCCACAAAGATATACTGTCAGATGCACCAACAGATTCTTCCACCTCTACCTTTATTTTTTTATTTTTCCTCTTGCCCTCACTACATAGTGTCAACATAGAGTAAAATTGGTTACTATCCCCTGATTTCTGATATGCTACCCTTTATTATTTAGTTGTTATTTCTTACATTCAAAGAAGTCTTCTGGTTGTTTTTTTTTTTAATTTCTATTTAATTGATTTGATCAAATTAAAAAATTATGTAATTTATTATTAATAATTCCTTTAATGGCTATTTTTAGTAAAAAAAATCCTTTCAGATTTTTTTTCTCCAGTAGACTTCTTTCCCCAGGATATAGGGGTCTGCTTACTCAAATATGTAAATATGACAGGAGAATGTGGTTCTGTGATATTTAATTGGGGAAGAAAAGCATCACATAACTTGTAAACTTAGGTGCTGTCCATAATTCCTACCTCACAAAAACAGAAAAGAACGAGCTTATGTTTAGTAGTAAAACCACACTTATCATTATGTTGGGGGTGCAGCATGACTGATCTGGAAACACTTGTACCTAATTCTGGGATTTCTCAGTGGAAATGAGGTTTGAATCACAGGACCATATAAGGTGACAAAAAAAAGGAAACTTCACTTTTTCCAGGCTCTCAAGCTATTTTCTCTCTCTGCTGAAGTTTTTACACTTGCATTTCTGTTATTGTGAACCACACGGTCTATTCTTGCTTTATTTTTGTTCAACTATAGTTAAATACAGAAACCATATGGATTTTTTACTCCTTAATAGTTCCTGTATCTTTATCTCTGTAGACTTCCAACTCATAACAGTAGCAAGAGAGAAACATCAGAGGAAGTAATACCTACTAGTATTTTTATCTAAATCATACAGAAGGAAACCAAGCAATACTAAACTAAATTATTTTAGTGCCATAATATGCTGTAAATCTAACATAAAACATCTGGAAAGACTAAATGTATTTCTCAAAATCTATTAATACCTAGTAAAATTTCCACACGTGCCATAATCCATCTAAAAGGTTCATTCTACTAATCCATATATAGCTGAGAGCAATGAGGATTTCACTTTTGCTGTTTATACATTATATATAATGTTTTCAGGATTTTTTGTGGAATGTTTTTTCTTCTTCAATTGAAAATGGTTACTTGGATTATCTTCATCCTACAGTTAACACCAGGCATATTTTAGACTGTCTGGAGTTTCCACTTTTTAAAAATAAATATCACAAGTCTTGCATGCAGTAAGAAGAAAAATGAAGGAATTCATTCACTGTACTCAGCCTTAGCATCAATCTGGAAATTTTTCCCTTCATGCCCTTCATCATCATGGGGTGATGAAGACCATTCAGGGTTTGAGCTTCCTGGACTCGTGGCTGAATCTTGAGCAGTGGGAAGAACATGTCCTTTTCTTAGGCAAATCACTTGGATGTCCTCAGGAAGCTTCAAACTTGAGTCTTCATAAGACCAGTTTTATAGGATTTGAGGACTATATAGGAGTAATTCCTTTACAGCTGCATCATGTCCCCATTTTTTTGCAAAAAAGCTGGAACCTGATTATAATAATCCAACCCATTGTAATTGCTCTGGATGTTTTGATTAATATTTTAGCCATGTATTTTAGGAGGTTCATGGAGGTCCTGTGGTTAATATACTGGTAGGGAGTTCTGGAAACCTGTGCTGAGCTTGGCAGTACAAAGTTTATAAAGCTCCTGCCTCACTGAAGTCAGCAATATTTTTGCCATTGATTTAACTGGAGCCAGATTATATTTCTTCTATATTTAGCTTTAGGAAATCTTCTTATTGCACCAGTAGGGTAGTGCCTGCCTCTCTCTTTTTTCAGTTCACTGCTCAGAAAGGTGCTAAGTTTTAAGCAGTTGTGTTGCATATTGGGCAGCTAGATTAGTTGATTTAAAATGTTTTTAGTCCATATAAAAGCAATAAATTGTATAAAATATTATGTTAGAGTTATCTTTCATCATTGGACCATACAAAATTATGGAAAAGCTATAAAAAAGTTGGTAGATGGCAGTGCTAACTTTTTCTTGTCTTCCAGCTCCATATTTAAAGGCTCAGCCGTGTGTGTGTATCATCTGTCTGACATTCAGACTGTGTTCAATGGACCGTTTGCACACAAGGAGGGCCCAAACCACCAGCTGATTCCATATCAGGGCAGAATTCCATACCCACGACCTGGCACCGTAAGTACAAAGATGTTTATTCAGTCTTGCCAATTGCTTGTCTTTGTTTAATGCATAAATAAATATTATTTATTCCAGGAGAAAAGTCTGTATGTTACTGTGACAGTTACAATTCAGAACTATTTTATTTGCTTTTCACTTGCCTACAAATCCAGCTGGAAATCACATCGTGTCTGGAAATCTTCTAGAAAGAGTTAAAACTCATGTAAAATGTTAATTGTTCTTTCTCTTTCTGCTTCAAAGGTGGTAAAAATTGGTTCATTAGGTGATAGTCTTCTTGTTTGTATGTGCACTTCCATTTTGTGGGTACATTTGAGCAAAATGTAGCTAAATAAACAAGCATGCAAAGACAGCATTGTTAGTGTGTTCCACACCCTGGATCCAAATGCTGTCTTCTGTCTGTATGAATTTTCTTTATTTCTCCAGTCTTGCACCTCTACTGAGATGCTTAGGAGATGTAGCAGGAGGTTTAGAGAACAAGGTTTCTGGGACTTGTCACTTGACTAAGTCATACCCTGCCAGTTTCTGAATCTTAGAAGAGAGACTTAGAAATAAATGCATTTTCTTGCCATTCAGTTCGCCAAAGTCTTCCTTTTAAGAATGCTTTTTGCATGCCTTGCTTTCAGGACTTTCTTTCACTCTATCAGGGGTAGTAATAATCTTCAATAAATTCTGTACAAAATTAGAGCTAAGTCTGTTTCCAAGTTATGTAAAATATCTCATTAAATATTTTAAAGAAAACTATTGTTAAATATTTAAAGAAATTATTGTTTCTTCTTACTTTTCAACTTCATGACATATAAAAATTGCTGTTTATGCACTTTTTTCTTTATTTATTTACTTACTTAACTATTCTTAATTTATATTTAGCTGAAATGTGACATCTGATATTTCAAGCTTTAATGAAGAATGTATGAACTTTCTCTAGAATTGTCTCTGAATCCATATTTGCTAAATGAAGGATGGTAATGTGAGAGTGTGTTGATTCCTATGAAATCTTACAGTTTCTCAAGTATCAGAACTAAAGAAGTATGCAGAGAATCATAAGTTTTCTCTCAACAATGCAGTCATTCTTTTTTTAGATCAACACTTTGTTGCTTTTCCATTCATCACAGAAAATTAAATTTAATTTTTATTTTTCCAGTCCCTGTGAGAATCTTTAACCATATCACTATTTCAGTCTGATTTGTCTTTGTGCTGCAAAATCTTGTTCTTTTTCTCTCTTTCTCTCTCATTCATGGAATAGCTCAGATACATTGAATAGCCTTCCCTGTTCACACAATTCTTCATGACATTTTAGTGCAGTTGTTGCTGGCTGTAAGAGTTAGGACTTTACATTCCCAGATCTCTAGAACTGACTAATCAATACCTGACATTCCACCAAGGCCTAATGCTAGCATTAGTCTTTCCTTGCAATTAATTCATACAGCTCTAATCTAATGAGTTCACTGAGGCTTAAAAAAAAAAAAAAAACCATTTAAACAGGAAGTTTCACACTCTTGTGATTAGTCACATTTCAAAGTTTCTTGCTGCTTCAGAGTACTTTGTTCGTATGTGTTTCCTCAACCACTGCCATGTTTTTCTTGGTTCACTTCATGGAGGCTTCTGAGGTATTCCAGATGGGCTTAAAGAAGCTGGACAACACAACAGAAAGGGGAAAAAAAAATCAGATTTGGATTTAACATGGTGAAAGAAATCATCTACTGGATATATAATTTCTGGAATGTGTAAATTTCCAGATATGCTGATAAGCCCTGAATTTGAACATAAATTCTTAGATCATAGCTCATGGAGATTCTTTTAGATGACCATTGCTGGGTTTTTGGATCACTGGCTTTTTTGTGCTTCCTCATGATTCAGCCACAACACAGTATCCCTAAGACATATTTTCTAAGATGGAATTTCTTTGGTTTTGCTTTTATTTCACTGCCAAAAAAAATTTCCATTTTTCAATGTGTGCCACAAACTTTATTTTTCACTTACAGCAAATCATCTCTGAAAATCGAGACATGGGGATTTTTTGCCACTCAGAATTTGTGCTCAAAGAGTTAACATGATTATCCATGTTTGCAGTCTGTGGGGCTTGATCTTTTCTCTGGAATGTACTTTTTTTGTAACTTCTGGGATGCTGGACTAGACAGTGATGCTTTTTATATGACATGGAAAATCCTACTTTGCAGTTGCCTAAAGAGATATTCATACTAAACCTCTGGATAGAAATGAAAGTTCATCATGTCGCAGTACACTGGATAAACAATGGAAAGGCTTCAGTGCAGCTTCAGTAGGATTAAATAAAGCAATGGGTTCTTTTGGCCATGATCAACTCGGCAGTGTTTGGCTGGCCTTCACTAAATACCAAGGGTTTCTTATTTCTCCACAAGCAAAACTTACTTATGGAAAAAAAAAAATACATAATTGGCAGCTTGCTACTAAATTCAGTGATGTTTGAGGGCAGTTTCCATTTTTCAGAGTTTACAGAAATAGTTTTTGTACCTACAGCATCTCATGGAATATGCTGTAAATTAAAGAATTCTGATAATTGATTGTGGACATAAAATTATGTAGACAAGTTCTTGAATGATCTGTGAAGGATGCCCATTCAATCCCTGCAGGAAAGGGAGAGCTTATAGGTTTCATCAGAAGCATCTTTTGCTTGTCACTGGTTTAGCAAAAGAATTAATTGATTAAAGATGTTTGTTAAAGCTTTGCTCGGAACAATGATATAATGTAAGTTTTTAGGGTCATGCTGGTGTGAATCATAGCACAGACATTTTTGCAAGAAGTCACAGACAAAAGTCTTACTCCAAGTCATAAATGGAAGGGTTGAAAGTATCAGAGAAAGACTTTTAATTGAGCTATGTGAGACAGGAAAGTTTAAGTTGAACTGTTTGTGAAACAGAATCCCTCTTGAAAGGAACTGGGGTCTGGCAGAGCACTACCAAGTAGAATAATCTTGCTAATGATGAATGCAGTTCTTTTTAAAGCATTTGTTGCTAATCTTAACAGATAGTTCCATACATTTGCTGGAATGTGGATGAATATGCCACAGAGGGTAGAGCAAGCAAGATAATAAGAATTCAACTTTGTGAGCCATTTTGGGCATTAACTTATAGCATTATTTCTAATGAAAGCCAAAACAAAACCCTTAGTATAAATATGAGCCCAGAAAAATAAATCATCAAGGATGTCAGATGAGAGAAACAACCCATGTCTGAGCTGAGTTGTGGTTCTTCTTCCTGGAGGGAGCTGATGCCAGAGCAATTTCTTTTAAAGAGTTCCTACCAGAACTGTTCTACTTTGTATAAATAATTAACTCCTGATTGAGCCAGAAGAGGACTCTAAAGCCTGTGATTAGGCTGAAGGCCCCTCTCTACTTGTTTTCTGGTGTGCTCAGTAAATAGTTTATTGAGTGCACAGTATGGAACAGCTTTTGGCAGTGAGAGTAGAACAGGCACTCCTGCCTGTGGTTACGGGGATGCCCCGGAAGGTGAAGAGCCAAATTCTAGCATTGTATCTCATCAGGTAGGTTGGACACATGACTCACAGATCCCCAGAAGTTTCCAAGTCTCTCAGAATATGATTCATTTTATGTAATTTTAGCCATCTAAAAGCAGGGTGTTTAGTCTGAATTACTGACTACAGAGGAAACCTAAGAATAAATGCCTGACTTCAAGAGAGTAGAAGTCAGGTGAGGTAAATCTCTCCCTAAGATACTGGCTATTTTGGATCTGTGGTTTTGACCAGAAACTCCATCCTAGATGTAAGAGTGGCCCTCGTCAAAATAAACAAATTTCCATCAAGCGCTTTTTATTGAAAAAATCATTTTCCAATTGGAAAAATACTGTGTTGAAACACTTCTGAATATCTCCAGTATTCTGAAGAGAGTTTCTTAACTCAGAAATATGGTAAGGGGAAAAAATGAAAGCTCAAGAGCAGCAATAAGAAGTGAAGTAGCTGTAGCTGGAAAAAAAAATCAAGTAAATTAACATAGGTACATCCAGAACTTTGTACCAATTAATGACATAGCTCTGATTTCTTCACAGTTTCCTGTTAGTTTCAAACTCAGTAAAGAGTTGAGTTTTTTAAGATTGCTTTTATTTACTCATGAGGCCCAGAATACCTCAGGGATGATAATTTGGATGGTGCTTTCTTATATTTAAAGAAGCATCCAAAGTATTCATGGACTTCACTTACTTCTAAGGCGTAAGGGAAAGTATAGACAGCCTTTTCAGATATAAATAAGTTGTTATGGGACTCCCTCATCAACTCCATATTATTGCTCTTTCAAACGAAGATGAGTCACAGGCCCTTTCATCATCTTACAATCAGCATAATGACAAGAGGGATATTGGCCAAATGACAATTAAGTATCAGATTTTGTCTTCTGCCTTTGTACTAATTCTGTAAAAAAAATGTAAAAGTTTGGTATCTTCCCATACCAATCTCTTGAGTTTTGTTGTGTTTTTTTTTCTACAGGCTGTTTAGAAGCATAAAACATGTAGAAATATGTTCAGAAGTACAGATCTTTGCCATCAAGCTGAATTTTAAAAATGCAAAAATATGTTTTGGTTTGTTTTATCAGAAGTGACGAGTGTTCAAAGTGTAGCTATTCCATTCCCCTTACTGGAATATAGTAACTTTTGGCCCAAGTTTGAAGTGATTTTTTGGGAATTTCCTTTGTCAACTATCTGTGCAAATATATAAATGATCTGGAGATGAAAACTCTCTGAAAGATGTACTGTTCATCATTACTGTGTTTCTTACAGTGTCCAGGAGGAGCCTTCACGCCCAATGTGAGGACAACCAAAGAGTTTCCAGACGATGTTGTGACCTTCATTAGGAATCACCCTCTGATGTTTAATCCCATTTACCCAGTGCACAAGAGGCCTTTAATCATCCGCATCGGGGCTGACTACAAGTATACAAAGATTGCTGTGGATCGAGTGAACGCTGCTGATGGAAGATATCATGTCTTGTTTCTTGGAACAGGTAAGACAAATTTGGCAGCATTCATTTTCCTCTGTTGCAATGTAATCTGCAATCAACTCTGGTTTTTACGATTTACAGCTTTCAGAAATATTTGTTTAAAGTTTGCAATCTAGAGGAATGATACAGAAATCCATTAATTATTTTCTCTTTACTTTCTGTACATTTTCCTATTTACTATAGACATCAATTATGTCCAAGAGATACAATGTATTGATCTTGATTTTGAGACAAAAAACAACACCAGTGTATATTTTGTTGTATCTAAATTATAATACTTCTCTTGAATGTTTTGTCTGCAGTATGATTCCACATTAAATTTTGATGATCTCTAACACAGAAAAAAATACCAAAATCTAGCTTTATAGTTTTTTATACTCTCATTATCATTATTTAGTATATGCTGTGTAAAACACTTCTGAAGAAATACACGATCTGATCAAGATGTTGCAAAGGGAGAAACAACTCCCCCAGAAAGCAGTAATAATATGGAAGTACTTAACAGAGAAAAAGAAACAAATGGTTGGAGTCCTAGCAGTAGTGGACACAGAGAACTTGATCCAAGTATTCTAATATAATTTCTAATATAACCTATATTTTGTTTTTACATCAAATTTGAGTCTGGTGTTATGCATCTGAAGTCTGCAAGGCACAGGTTAAGAGATTCTTGTACTGATCAATTTTGATTTTTTTAAATATTCTGATATGAATCACACCCTTTAGATTGAAGCAGTCAAGTAGAGTGGTACTCTGACTGGACCCTAGGACTCACTCACATCTGAAACTCCCATTGGTATAACAGGGCATTAGAGATTGATGGGCACAAAGGCTAATCTTTTTACTTTTTTTTACTTTCACGTAGAACAAGGGAAGAGAAATCGAGAACAAATATATCTCTGAACATCAGAAAATTATTACAGACATGGCTTGCATTGCTTTTATGGTTCATGTATTATTGGGGTCCTGATTGTTTTCTGCTTATAGAACAACTGTCTGCCAACAAACTCTCATGTGGCTGGGAATAACCATCTTGTTCTAATAGATTTAGGAAGCGAGTGCTAAAAAAAGTCTCTTAAGAATGTCAGGCTTCTATAGGGAAAGGGTTAAAAGTAACTTTCTTCACTCTTCTTAGAAAAACCTCTCCAACTATCAAAATCAGCAGGGTGCCTATGTGCCAAAGGAGCCCAGCTGCACCCTGTGCTATGTGTGCAGAAGTATATCCAGCAAACAGGTTGATGGAAAGGATTTTTCACTGTATTTGGCTCCTGTTGGGAATACTGTGCCCAGCTGTGGGGTCACTAGTACTAAGAAAACATTGACCTAATGGAACTAATGGAGCAAGATCAGTTGAGGGACTGTATGATGTGATGCATGAGAAAAAGCTGAGAAAATGGATTTATTCAGAGAAAGCTAAGGGGAGACCTTAATGCTGTTGACAGCTATCAAATGGGTGGGCACAACTACCTAGTGGGGAAAAAACAGATGGGGACTCTTCTCAAGGTGCTCAGTGCCAAGGTGAGAGATTTCAAACAAGTTGCAATGTGGGACAGTGCTATTTGATATAAATTATATATATTTTATCATCAATATAATCAAACAGTGGAAGAAGGATGCAGAGAGGTTATGAATTCTCCATCTGCAGAGACTGAAAAGATTCAAAACCCAGCAAACACAGCATTGAGAAGTCTGCTCTAATAGGACTCGCTTTGAGTGTGGGACTGCACCAGATGTCTATTGCAGGCTACAGGTTTCTGCAGTTCAGTGAAAGGAAAACAAAACCACTCCATTCATGTGAGGTTATGGATGGAGAAAATGACAAGGGCTAAAGCCCAGCAAGAACTCAATCTGGCTGCTGCTGTAAAAGACAATTAAAAAATGTTTCTATAGATACATTAGCAGCAAGAAGAGAGTTAAGGAGAATTTCCATCCTTTACTGGAAACAGTGAAAAGGCTGAAGTATTTAACGCCTTCTTTGCCTCAGTCTTTAGTAGCAAGACCAGTTCTGCAGGCTCCCAGCCCCTGAGTTGGAAAACAGGAATAAGGAGCAGAATGAAGCCTCCATAATCCAAGGAGAAATGGTCAGTGACCTACTACATCCCTTAGACACACACGAGGTCTTGGGGCTGGATGGGATCTACCCAGGGATACTGAGGGAGCTGGCAGAGTGCTCACCAAGCCACTTTCCATCATTTAGCAGCAGTCCTGGCTAACTGGGGAGGACCCAGCTGATTGGAAGTTATGTGATGCCCATCTACAAGAAGGGCCACAAGGAGGATGTGTGGAATACAGACCTGTCAGTCAGACCTCATGGCTGGGGAAGCTTATGGAGCAAATCCTCTTGAGTGCCATCACATGGCATGTGCAGGGATCAGACCCAGCCAACGTGGGTTTGTGAAAGGCAGGTCCTGCTTGACCAACCTGAGCTCCTTCTCTGAGCAGGTGACCCACATAGTGCATGAGGGAAAGGCTCTGGGTGTTGTCTGCCTGGACTTTGGTAAAGCCTTTGACACCATTTCCCACGGCATTCTCCTGGAGAAACCTGCTGATCATGGCCTGGCTGGAAGAACTGTCCACTGGGGATAAAACTGGCTGGAAGCTGGGCCCAGAGAGTGGAGGGGAATGGAGCTACATCCAACTGGTGGCTGGTCCCCAGTGGTGTTCTTTCAAGTCTTTCCCAACCTAAACGATTCTATGATTCCATGTTTTTCCACCAAACCTTTACCAAGTCTCCACCTGATGTAGAGTAATGCTTAGTGTATGATAAGGCATAGTCAGGGTAATGAATTAATGAATTAATCAAAGAATTTAAAAAGGTTTTGATCTGGGTATTTTTATTTTCTTGTCTGGAAATTGATAAATTAGTTTTAAGGCAAGACTCTCTCCTATTTGCAGCTGTTGGAAACTACTAAATTAACCTAATTAGGGCAGGGCTTTCTACAAAGTGGGTTTCCCGTCCCTCCGCCTTTCCCTCTCCACACCACTAACATAAACCCATATTTTTGGTTTAGTTCAATTAATGCAGATAAAATTTTTGACTTTGTGACCTGTTAGGATATTTTTTCTCCTTTCCTGCAGAAGTCTTCTTCTACTATAGAAATATCAGAACTGTTGATAGAGAGCATCCCTACTCTTGTTATACAACTGCACAAGAAAACTTGGTAAAAGAGTTTTATTTTCCGACAGTTTTCTTCCTTGATAAATCACTATGTTTAGTTAAAGTAATACATTGGTAGGCTAGTGCAGATCTTTCAAATTAACTTTTTTTTTCCCAATGTGTAGTGGTGCCATTGTTTTAAAATGCTCTGTAAGCATCTAATGTTACTTGGAGGCAAATTTTACTAAAGCTTTGTGGAAAAGATTGAGATGTAAGTTCCCAGACCATATAGATTGTTACCGTAGCAATAATAAAGCTGGAAAACTATTGAAAAGTTGAAATGTCCTTTAAATCACGGTTTGATAGTAAGCATTTTAATAACTCTGCAAGAGGTAAACATAGGTAATTTCATTTTATTGTTGGTGATCATCTGACTGATTTTAGGTGATCAATGGGGCCTCATACACATACATGAGCTGTTAAAAACATAAACATACCTGACGTTGTTCTTATGTTAATCCTCCTCTGTGTATCAGCACAGGACCCATTATGGATCAGATACAAAAAGTGCAGTTCTTGATACTTCATATTCATTGCTTTATCTTCTTCATTTCACTGGAGATAAGGATCATTTTCTGCTTTTTAGTGAGATGGAGGGCAGGCATTATTCTTCCTGAGCAGGGCACAGGACATTAATACCTTCCAAAGTCTTCCTCCAAAGAAATCGTTGCAATGTCATTTACTGCATTTCTCAGCCCTTTCAAATAAAAGGATCAAGTTTCAGCCACTGAGAGGAGAAACTTGTTTTCTTTATTCTCTGCCTTCTGTGGGACTCAGGAGGATTTGATAGAGATATTAAGTGTCAAAAGGAATGCAGAGGGGATTTGCTTTGGTGTCAGTTCATCCCAGCAAATGCAAAAACCACATTGTATAGGAGAATTTCATGTGATAATTTCCTTGGGAGCCTGGAGCCCCACAGCCGGAGACAATGGGACTTGACACCTGGTGACAATTACACTCAGCTCAAATGATGAGTTACTGCTGCTGAACTGAGATGTTGCCAGCCATGTCTGTCACTGTCAGTGACCTGTCTCATGCTTGAAATCAGAGTGTTTTATGTCTTGCCAGATGCAAAGCACACTAAATGTTTAGCTTTTCCTCTCTTCCTCCTCTATAGCCTTAGTAATAAATCAGTTCCTGAATGCAAGTGAATAATAACAGAAGTACAGAGCTCCGACAACCCCAGTAGTTTTCATCATGTAGCCATGGCACAGGAGGGTATAGGCAGCTCTGTAATTTTTTCACTTTGGTGTGAACTAAATGTAGTGTTTCCTTTGCTCCCCCAGACAGAAGTGCTGTGCTCACAGGAGCTGCTCCATACCCAGAGTTAATGCACTGCTTTTCTCCCTTGCTTACCTCCATAGCAAACAAAATAAATCCCAGGGACAGACATCGTTCTTGTGGCATTCCATGCTTTTCAAGTGATTGCAATGTCCTGTTTTTCCTATACTTTTAAACATGAAGACACCCAAAACACTTAACAATATTGGCTAGCTTTGTTAGGCATCCCCTCAGGGGTCTCTTCACCCTGTCTAGTGTGAGGTGACTTGGAGTAAGGAGCAAGTCTGGACTGGCAGAGAGCAGTGCTGCAAGAGGAGTACTGTCTACCTACCTTTTCTTCCCAAACAGAAACCCAAGAGATAATTTACTTGGAAAGAATATAATCATTGATTTGCATATTTGACTAGAGCAATGCTGATGTTTGTTTTTTTTTTCCCTATGCAATGAGAAATAACATTTTCAGTTCAAGAATTTGGGATTAGAGTTCTGTTTCAATTATTCCATTTCTGTAATGGGGCAGGACTCAGTCCTGAGATTTTGGATTCACTGTAGAGTTGTACTGTAATTTGTTTACTCGTTTCAGTTATATCTAAAGAACCTGAGCTTTCAATATTTTGTGATCATCCTTTGGTAGATTGTGTTCTATCTGAGTTTTAAGACAGCAGTAAAACACCATGAGAACATATTTGTGAGATTAATATTCATTTATTAAGCATGCCCCCTACTGCTTGTAGCACAAAAGCCTTTGGTCAAAGTACACACAGATTGCACAATCAAAAGATTATTCACAGGGTTTTTTTATTGCTCTTGGTGTTATGAAAATATTTAAATGTCTGGGTCAAACTTGGGTACATTAAACAGCTATGGGCACCAATGGGATTTTTTCAGCTCCTTACTATCAAGATATGATATGTTTTTCTGGAAAGAGATCTAAGTTAATGTCATAAAAAGGCACTACAGACTTCAGTGTGGCTTATTGAGATGATTAATTTCAGCCACATGCATCTGATGTGGCGTGAGGTTGATCGATGTTTCTCATTATCTTTTCTTCTCTGATGAAACATTTGTTTTCAAAGTCTGGATGTATTAAGTGCCTCCAGAGCATAAGTTTGTAATATTCATTTTCATGGTGTTGTATGATGGCTGTCTTTTTGGAAAAATAACTCTTGCTGACAACAGTAGCCTCCAGTAATGCAATAGCCAAATGATCTACAGATTCTAAAAGAGAGATAATCTGGTCAAAAGAGCAAGCTTGCCACCCATAGTTTTCCTGGCTGCAGCTTCGTGACTGTGAGCTTGGGAAGATGATGTTGCACAACAGTGGCACAACAGGCGTCAGACACAATTTCCTTCTTCTTCTTGGTCATAGTGCCTGAGTCATTCATAACCTTTCATTGACCTGTTCATCCAAAGTTTCTTCACAGACTTTTAAGATGATATGTAAGTTAAGAGGGCGTAGCTCCACCTGCTTCATTTCCCTTGCTCAGTTTTTATTCAAGCAAGCTCACACTGTGTCCCAAAAGATTGACTGAGCAGGAGCTATACAAAAACTTTGCCCTCAAGTGTGAGCATTTGTATCTGTCTTTTTGTTCTTTGATGCAGCTTGAATTTTATGAAGTTTCACAGAGATATTATGAGCTGGAAAAAAATTACCCTCATTTGACAGATGAGTGAACTGAGCACAGAGAGGTTAGTGGCCATGGTGAGAGCTCTGAGTTACAGCAGACACAGAGCGTGGGAACGTGGCTGTCAGCCCTGCCTGCTAACCTGCCACCTCTCAGGTGCTCTGCTGAGCCTCAACAGAGACTGTTTTCTCAAACAGACAGATTTCAAATATTCTATAAACCTTTTGCTTTCTTTTTTCTTTGTAAGGTTATTTCTATACACCAGGTTCAACTCAGATAAGAGACCAGAAATAATTAGCTGCCATTAGGCTGACAGGTAAAACATGGAGAAAAAGTTTTTAGAGGGTCTCCAGCAGTGTCAGACACATCAGGGGTGGGATTACTGAGGGAAGCCTCTCAAAACTCAGAGTAGAGGTTGGTGCCTATTGCAGTCCTTGTTTTATGATGTGGAAAATTTGGGGGTTTTATTTGTAGTTCAGTTTGTCCATGTGATGTGGCTCAGGGGTAAAGGGTCCCAGCTTTCTTTGAGGCTCACATTACTGACAGCTGCAGTGTTCACTTAGAACTGGAGAAATAAAAACTAGTCAAAATGCAGAGAATGAATTTTATACTCAGACCTTCTGATTCAGCCAAAAACCTCTGCATTTTTCATGTCTTTTCATTATGCTTTGCTTTTTCCATTGCCCATGGTAAGGCAAACCAGGAATTAATGTAATCAGGCATAGTCTAACTGGTATTGATGAAGCTTAGCTGATTAATATCAGTCCAGAATCACGCCTTGCATTTCAAGAAATATTATTATAATTACGATGATGATGATTTGCCTCTTCTGCTTCCATTCCATTTATTGGAATGCCTTCCTTCTTCATTTCCCACTCTGAATACATTCTACACCTTTTTTTTTAGCCTGCATTTTCCTCCCTTGCTGTTCCCAGTTTCTCAGTCCTCTTAGAGGGAATCTGATCTCGGTGTCATTGTCTTTAACACCTGCATTTGTTAAGCAAGTTTGAAATGGAAAAGCATTTTGAGTCACTCCTGTCTTCTTGCTGTCAGCTTGAGGGAGATTCCTTTTTGTTTGTCCATCTCCTCTTGACAATACAGATAATAACAATAGTACAGACTGCTGAGCTGCTGCAAGACTGCAAACAGCTCCCACTGAAGAATTAGGAAAGTGGTGAGCAAAAATCTGCCTCTTCATTTCTAGTGGCAGATTCTGGAGACATAGCAGCTTTTTCATGACTGTGTAAAATCATAGCAATGGAGAAATGTTTTCAAGTGGATTTCTGGAAGGAACAAGTAAATGGCAAAGGAAACCATGCTGTTCATTTGAATGAATTTTAGAGGATTGCCATCTAATTTCATACATTGACCAAACTTGATAAAATTTTACTTGGTCTTGTTTGATGATCTCTTATGCCTGATTTACAGCATAAAATATCTATTGTGAAATACTCTTGGAAACAGCTTAGGCACTGCTTTGCATAAATGTCCTGCAGTGCACAATGCTTCATCCTTTCCTCTGACCCGGGGAATTTAGTTCACTTTTTTTCCATTATCAGAAATAAACAAATCAGATTTTTTACAAAAATCAAATATACCATTAGCTTTCTATGTGAACACATGTGACTTGATTTGTCAGATAAAAATTCGTATTTATAGTGGAGACAGCAGTACTGCTGAGAAAGAAATAAAAAGTGGGGTTTAGGGACAAATATTTGCTTTTCATTTATTAAGTAAGAGCCTGAGCAACAAGAGCAAGATTATTTTTAGAAGTAATGGGATAAATATAGCCTATAAGCTATGTATTATTGGAAGTGTTTATATATAGGTGTATATAGAGATATATAAGTAGAGACTATTAGAATCCCTTGCTTTAAGAAATTTTATTTAATCAATAGCTTTCTATTGCCTACTTGAATATTTTATTTTAAACATTGTATTAAGTCTCCTTTAAAACAATGGAACATTCCTTTCTGAAAGGATCTGTCCATCATGACACAATACTGAGTCAAAGCAAATGGTGAAATACTGAGTCAAAGGGAATGAATTCGAAAGTAAACAGTCCTTCACTCTGTGTATTTTTCTGGGGCGTGACAAAAAGGTAGATAGGAACCTGCTTTACAAATAGGAAAGGTTATTAGGACACAAGGACTTGGCGTCAGGCATTATCAGTATTTTCTGTTCCAATGCCTAGGATAAAATTTCCCTCAGGTTCTGATTTCAGTTTGGGGCAATGTTTGAGGACTCAAGACAATTTAGGAATTTTAAATGTGTGGCATGTGCTAATGGATCATTGACATAAACCGGTTCTTCAGAGGCTCAGCAGCTTTACATTCCTTTGCAGGTAAGGTCACTGTCAACATGCTTAGTGCCCTGTATGTCAGGTTGCAGGTACTTGACACTTTGCAGACAGCTGCAAAAAAATCCCAAAAGGCTGCAATTTCTTCCTGCACTTCTGATTTAGTATTTCGTAAGGTAGAGTCGAATGTTAGAGAGAAAGAATTGATAAAAGATTGCAAAGAAACAGAGGTAGACTGGTCTGAAACCATGTACACGTGTGAGCAGGTTATTCCCTTAAGAAGGGGAAGAAATACACACAACCCCTTTCTCCTTTCTCTGAGGGAGGCATCTGCAGCAGTTTAACACTTTCGTGGGTCCTGGCAGTCAGTAAATCTCTCTCAGGTTCTCATAGCGTTGCTAATACTGGCACCCAGGCTAGACCACAGCTGTGCTATCACAAGATTTAGTTTCAGTGAAGTTTCTTCAGAAGGAACTATTTTATCATGCCATTGTATAATGAGAATAAATGTCTCCACAGAAAATTCTCATGAAAAATTCATGCCTAACGTGCCCTGAGCATGTACCATTAATAACTACACATTTTTAAGTCTTGTCAGCTTTCAGTTTCTCTTTTCCTTCTTTTTTTTTAAATACAAAATACTGCAGTGTGTTCTCTGTCTGTGGTCAAGTGATTAAATATCAATATTCTGGCTTTAAACATTTTTTTTTGTAATGGTAATAACAATAGTAATAATAATAATAACAACAGCAACAAGTAGTAGTAGTAGTAGTAGTAGTAGTAGTAGTAGTAGTAGTAGTAGTAGTAGTAGTAGAATCTGGCTTCCTCGAGTGAAATAAGGAGATGTACATTTCTTACATAATCATCTTACCCTGCAGCTCTAGCTCAGAATTTAGTCACTGAGCTTAAAGCAAAAATAAAATTGAACATTTTCAGCTTACATTGTCTTCATTATAAATTGCCAAACAGGAAACTGAATTTTCCTAATAAATGTAGATACTTACCTATATTGTGGTATGCTAATATTCTACCAACTGCACAACTCTACATTGCTCTTAAAATCTTTGAGGTCTGAACAGAACCTGTACCATGTGTTCTCATTCCCTAGAATCAGTATTGGGCAGATAGATTTATTTTACTCAGTCTAATTTCTAGGTCTTTCAGGTAAGAGGAATTGTATGTGCTTTTTCCAAGTTAAAATGCTCTTTCTTGTGATTATCCCACAGTGTATTTTTTTCTGCCACATCAGAAATACTTCAGTGGCTGTCTCAGCCTTTAAGAGCCTTCACAGATGGACTCCTGCATCTCATGTACTCTTTTCATACAAGAAATTTGGAAAAGTAATCACAAATTTCCCTTTGGTCTTACTCATCACATCTGCCCTGCAAGAATAGTGTCATTGCCACATGCTACTTCTCACTCCTTTGTTCTGAGTGGATTTGGGAGGCTTGGAACTGTATCTTGAGAGGAAAGCCATGATATAATAGCTAAAATATCTTCACCTTGCTTTTTCTTTTTACCTTACAGAGCAAAATATTAACTTGTATCAATATATAATGTACTTGATTATTGTTTTAATTTAATAAAAAACCTTTCATCTTACTGTGTTTACGTGTAGATAGAGTTATTCTTTGGAAGGCCTACCTCTCATGTCACCAGTTATCCTAGCATTTTCTTATTGGATATGAATGTATCACATCCTGCAGTAGCTCCCTTTTACCTGCTTTTATTTGTTTTACTTTAAGATCATTAGGATAGACTCTGCCTCTGTGTCTATATAGCAACACAATAACTGATTTTGATGGATCTTTTTGTTATAATGGTAACAGTAATGGTAATAACTCCAATCTTATCATGACTGATGTTCATATATGAGAATAATACTATAATAGTATTCCTATATAAGGAATTATCATTCTTAGTGACTCCAAACCATAGATATGACTGAACATTTCTTGCCTTTCTCTGTGTCATACTGCTTGCTTTGATGGTTTCCTTTTATGATTAATGAAGGTTAATCTGCTTTTTTATTTCTCCCTCTCTGTGTCTCATGGTCTCACTTGTTCTCACCTATTGCAGATCAAGGAACCGTACAAAAAGTTGTTGTCCTACCCACCAACTTCTCTGCAAGTGGAGAACTCATTTTAGAAGAGATGGAGGTTTTTCAGGTTTGGCTTTCTCCTTCTTTTGTTTTTCCAGTGTGTATGTTCACACAAACACTTTGTTCTAACAGACTTTGGCAAGAGCAACTGTGATTTGATAAAAGATCAAGTAAATGTTCATGCTGTCAGTTTGATAACCACATAAAAAGGATTACAAAATGTTGACTGTTGTGAAGGCTATAGCTAGCTGAAGCCCTTTTCATCTCCTATATTTCAGTTACCTATTTTTTATGTTGATATACTGGCTAGAAGGATTTTGATAATCAGTTTTTTAGGAGGTCATGTTATAATGGCTTCCAGAAGGAGACTTTTATCACTGGCATCACTATAGAGACTTGCTGCATTTGGTTGGATTTTCAGATTTCTGTACTTCGATTATCTGAA
This sequence comes from Acridotheres tristis, assembly GCA_037013685.1. NCBI lineage: Eukaryota > Metazoa > Chordata > Aves > Passeriformes > Sturnidae > Acridotheres > Acridotheres tristis. The sequence goes on from CM072885.1 coordinate 10,259,822, forward strand.
GATCTTCCCGGTTCTCAGTTGCAAAATTAAATCAAATTAGTGTTTTTTTTGCTTAACTCCTGTTCTTCAAAGTCACATGCCTCTGGAGTCAAGAAAGCTACAAGTTTAAAACAACATAAGCTGAAAAGAAACACAAAAAACTACAGGGAGATAAAGGAATAGCCTCTGTCAATCACTCTGGCATATAACAGTTGTAATAACCTAAAGAAAATGTTCACCCTCATGTTGAAAAATCCCTCTTAAATACTTGAATGGGCTATTCATTAAACAGTAGTCTCAGGGCAAATGGTAGTATGTGTCTATAAACTTAGTTAAGGATTTTGTCACAGCCTTTTCTCTATTTGATTGACAGAATACAAAAAGGAAAATTTAAGCTTCTTTATTGAGGCAGCTCTAACAGTTTCCTAAAGAAAAAGAACACTCATGAAGGCATCTGTGTTAACACTCATAAAGGCATAGTTAGTCTTTCTAGGCTTTTGTTGAAGACTTCCTGCTAAAAAAGATATATGTGAGTGATAGTACTTAAAACACACTCCACCAAGATATTGCTAATTCCATTTACTGAAACATAAATTAATACAGCATGAAGATAGGTGGGCTGAGAGGCATCCTCAGCCTAAACCTAGTTTCTGGGCCTCTATGCACAGACCTTTTTATCCTGAACCTTAAAAACCATGATATCATAACTTCTGCTGTTACAATCAGTGTGGCATCATGGTGTTTAGATGAGTCTCTCCAAGAGAGCAAGGATGAAATCTTGGGCCCTGTGCTATTTAATATCAAGGGTAGCAAAGAAGAGATTTTCTTCCAGGGTAAACAAGGAAAGGAGAATGTGGCATCAGAACCAGTGTTGCATTTGACCTGCATTCTCCAAACAGTTCATGAAGCAGATCTAAACTTCTCCAAACCTTTACCAATTCACATGATTCACAGCCAGATTTTCTAGTCCTGACCTCCCTGCTGTGTTGTGTTCTACTGCAATTAATCCTAGCCCACTGTTAAGGCTTTCCTTTGTGACAGCAGATCCTGAATCTTAAAAAAAATGCTGAACATTTTTATTACCATCGATTTTATTACTTGTTTGGATGAACATAATGACTTAAGGCAAGGAAAGTAACAATTCCTTTTCCAGCTCTTCAATATTTGATTTGGACACAGACATTAATAGACTGCTGTGATGACATACATTAGTATACAATACTCTCTGGGAAAGAAACGTTCAAGAACACTCACGCCATTTTAAAAGAATCTAGTCATTGATAATCTGAATTTATATGTTGCATGGGAACCAGTCTGCACTGTAGATAATTTGTAGGAAAAGGATTTTGTATTCTTACCTGGATCATGTGGTAAATATTCATGAGCTATTTTATGATCTTTCCTTATCATCGTGATTAAAAAAAAAAAAACATTGTTGCTTATTACAAAGTTAAAATAATGGCTCCTATATTTCTGAGATAGCACAGATGCAGGTTAATTATACATGTACAAAAATCTTTTAGATACAGTAATAATAATAATAATAATGTGGTTGAATTTCAACAGTATATTTTGTGAGACATTAATTGTTTATATGTCATTTGTTTAGTTGTGAAAATAACGGTGCTTAGTAGGATATAAAAATATATAGTTTACTTAGAAATTACTTAGGTTTTAGTGTCTTTTAAATACTAATTTTGGGAAAGAGTTATTGACAATGGTTTATAACTCTGTCTTTCAGAGTAATTCTCCTATAACATCAATGAAGATTTCGTCTAAAAAGGTAAGGCCAAGTGGAATGCCTGATTAGTGTTTATTAACTGAAAAGCAAATTGACTTAGATGTTAGAATATCAATTCTTGTGGAGCACACCAAATATAGGGGAATTTTCCATAATGAGTACAGAAAACTTGACTGAAGTTTGTGGGAGCTGTTTATGTGTCCTTCAGCCACTAAGATAAAACAATTTCTTTTCATTATGTATAATCTCTAGTTTGCTGAAAGTGTCAGTTTTCTCGTTGTTTTGATTTACAATTAAGATTCAAAAAGTACTAAAAGAGGAAATTCACCCTCCTAATTTTTTTTTCTCTGAAGTCCTAAATAGAAATTTTTCCTTGAAAATCTGTCTGATCAGTGTAAAAAGGCAGTGTTGGGGCTGTTGGATCCATAGTGCAATTGTGCATGTTTGTTTAGTAGTAATAAACAATGGCAATAAGAATGATGAAAACAGCCGAGAGAATTTCTGCTGAAAAGCTTAACACACAAGCTAAAAATGTGTATTCTATGATTTTGCAAACAAGCTGTTGCTCAATATTTTACAAAGCTACTACTAAGTAAACATTATTCACTAACTCATATTCAGTATGGTTTTTCACTTTATGACAAAAAGATCAAAGGAATTTCAAGGGGGTTTGTTCAATATTAATTTATATTTTTAGAATGATTAATTGCTTTTGAGTAAAGCAGTAATTTTGGCCCAGATTTTGGTAATGATCTACTCCCTTTGAACTTCTCTTGCAAAAGCTCTGATTTATTCTGAAAGTTCTCTTGGCTTGTTTTTCCAGGTATATAAGGCTATCAGAATCTGGCTGTAAGCCTCAACATAATCTCTAGGTTTTACATCTTGGAAATGTATGCACTGGAGGATCCAACTAGAAACTCTGCATAATATTTATTAAAGTGACTATGTGGAGAGCAAATACTTAGTTCAAAGGCTTGAGCCAATAATCCTCACTGAATAAGAACCAAGTTCTAAAATCTGAGCAATATTAACTCAGTCTGTCTGTCCCAGAACAGAACAATGACACTCAATGTCCAAAAAACCATTGACATTCCCCAGTGTTTCTAGGTGTTTTCTAGCAGGAAGGTGGAAATAATATAGGCCTGTTCACCTGGGAGATTTCTGTTGATCTTGACTTTGTATGAATTTTTGGCTCCCCTCTTGGTTTCAGTTAATTCCAAAATTAATTGAAAGGTTTTTTGGGTGTGTTAGCCAGGTCTCGGGTGAAACTCCTCCAGATCTGAAATAAATCTTCCTATTTCCTCCTGCAGCAACAGTTGTATGTGAGCTCAGATGAAGGGGTCACCCAGGTTTCCTTGCATCGCTGCCACATCTACGGGACTGCCTGTGCTGACTGCTGCCTAGCCCGAGATCCATACTGTGCCTGGGATGGCAACTCCTGCTCCAGGTTCTATCCCACGGGAAAAAGGTGAGCAGTGTGAGGCAGCCCAGTGAAGTTTGCAAGGGAAGACGGTTTTTGTTCTGCTGTGTCGCCTGGAGTGTTTTAATGTGATGGAGAAGTGGGATGTCATTCCTTTCATGAGCATGTTCAAACAATACCCCCATAGCTGTTGTGCTTGGAGTTATTCATCACCTAGGACTGTATGCTGCAAGAGTGTATGGTAAAGAGTTTGGCTTTTCATATTAATGTAATGGATGAAAAGAAAAAGGGAAAAAATTCCTAATCATAAATATTAATCTTTCTGTCTCACATACACAAAATCAGTGAGACATTTGTTCCCTTCATTTAAATTCAATTACTTACTATGGATGTAATTATGATAGCCCTAAATACAGCAAAAGATCTCTCAGGCTGTCTGAGGAATAAACTCATTTATTTTTTTTGTTCCTCCTTTGCTCCTAAGTGAGAAGAATTATTTTCAGGAAAATTTTAGGCAAATGTGATTTCCATGTAATGCCTGTGGATTTGGGTTTTTTGACATGAGGTTTATTAAAGCAGAAAGAGAAAGCAATTTCTGTTTAATTTACAACAGAACTAATAGTCCATCTCATAATCTTATGCAAAACACGAGTTTCTTTCCTCCTCCCAGGGGAAATATTTAATAGCAGAAGGCTGCAGTGAGCTCTTGTCTTAATAAGATTTCACTTCATATACAAACAAAACTACAGAATACACAATGAAGTGTTACTGCAGAGGAGATAAACCTTTCAGATATATGCTCTCTACAACTACCTGTAAGGAAGTTGTAGCCAGCGGGGGTTCTCCCAGGTGACAAGCAAAAGGACAAGAGGAAACAGCCTCAAGTTGTGCCAGAAGAGGTTTAGATTGCATAGTCTAGAATCACAGAATCATTAAATATGCTGAGTTTGAAAGGACCAATCAGGACCATTGAGTGCACCACCTGACCCTGCATGGGATAATCCAGGAATCACACCATGTGCCTGAGAGCATTTCCCAAACACTTCTTCAAGGGTTGGTGCTGTGACTGCTTCCCTGGGGAGCCTGTTCCAGTGCCCAGACATCCTCTGGATGAAGAACTTTTGATATCCAGCCTAAACCTGTGACTGTGCTCAGTGTCTGCACCTGAGCTGCAGGTGCAGAAGGCCATATACAGTCACTGGGTTTTATTCCTGTTCCCCCATAGAGGGAGACAGTTGACAGAAACAGGCGAAGCTTGGATCTGCTGATAATAATGTCGGTCCCTGGACAATTGTTTTTGTTATTGCAAAGTTTTCTTGACTCATTCCTTACTTGAGATTACAAGGTAAAGTCCAAACTGGATATGTAGCAATTGGTAGAGTGCATGGGATTGTTAACTGCTTTCATATAGAATATTCAGCCACCAGTTTGCAAATTCATTGTTTTCTTCCATGGAACAAAGGCCAGAATATGTGGGAGGAAAGAAAAGGAAAATCCCTAAGTCTCAGGCCACCTAACTCCTACAGTAACATAGCTGCCAAAAGGTACAAGGAGCTGTCAGGTACACCCTGCCTGTGCAGTTTCCAGTTTGCCATCCCCATTATATACACCCATCCAGGGTTATTTCCACTGGGGCTACTTTCATGCTGATATTTTGTTTGCAATTTTCTCTTTGTCAAACCAAAATAAACACCTCAAACTGTATGGAAAAAGGTCTGGTTTTCATATGTGAAGGAAATGAGTTGTCTCTTTATCTAACAAGACAGATTATGAAGGAGAAAACATTGGTAATTAGAGCCAAATCCCATTGTCTAGACAGTAGTTTCTGCTGTATGCATTTGCTTATTTGCTTCTTTTGACACTTCTGTCTCCTGTGAATTGCTGTAGTTCCTCATGCAACATTGATTTACCCCAAAACACCTTATGGTTTTATCTTGATTTTCTAACTACCACTTTTTTTTTTTTTTTAATAAATATCTAAGTTTACATTCTCAAAACTGCTTAATGCAAGCAACGTGCCCTCTCTGACACTGTGGAGCAGCTCACAGTAGCACAAGAACTCTGACATTTGCTCAGAAATTCTTCATTGCCTTCCTTGTAAATAGTTCACAAGGGTTAAGACCTGAAGGCATAAAATGAAATATTTTTGGTGGTAAACATAAAAACTATACTTGGACTTTCAGTAACTGCTCCTTTAAAATGTCACCTTTCAAATATTTCCTTTTCAAACAATGCAGTGAAGGATCGGGTGACAGGGGATTATGAGCACTCTCTCTGGGTGTTTGTGCATCACCTGGTATAATGTGGCCATAGATGTGTCACCCTTCACTCAGTAGCACTGCAGCTCCAGGGGCTTTCTATGGTTTCTGATCCTCAAGTCCTTAGTGCATGGTTCAGAATTCAGCTGTTCAATATCCTGACAGTGTCCATTTGCAACAATCTATGACCAATATATTTTTTCCTTGAACTTGATAAATACTGAACTACCTTACACAATATTTAGCATTGAAAAAAATGCATCTTAATAATAATTTTTTTAAAAATTGTGTACCAATTTTCATACACTGAATTCTGTGAGCTGTGACCTCCTACCTGAGGAGGACTGAAATGCCAGTGTTCCCAGTCCCACTAAACTCCCCAGACAGTTTGCTAGAGAATCATGATTTCACATCTGTCATCCAGATTATATAATAAATTCCCTATTTAGAAGTATCCTGATACTTGGTGAATTTTGTTATATTTTGGAAATAGTCACATCCCTTCAAGTAAAACACAGAATCTTAACTCTCCACCATTCTGAATGAATACTTCAGTCACTCTGCTATGAAGGTGGCTACAGGCACCAAAAATAAAGTTCTTGCTAAAATCGAGGGGAGAACATGCCCTTTATCTTAATTTTGTGCTGGTGTGTTAGATATGAGCAATATGAATCTTATACATCTCATTCTTAGCTGCTTGCCTTCATGAAGAGTTCCAGCTGGGGGTTCTGGCTTTGAATGCTAGGTATTGTGAGTGAACAGAGGTCTCTTTCATGTATCACCTTTGATCCTTCCATTCTTATACCTCCACTGCACAACTGCTTTACCTACAAAAACTGCAGCTGCTTTATAAGCTTCAACAGATGCTTCACCTAAACAGTATCTTTACTCCAGCAAGCCTGCCTGGAGTAAAGCACACTCACATGTGTAGAGTAGGTCATGAACTATACCTAACATTTGATCTAGTAAAAAAAACCAAAATACAACAAATCCACACATAAAAAGTGGTTATTTTCAGTGAAGCTATCTTGGAATAACATTTTGTTTTTACAAAATATTGCAGGAGGAGCCGTAGACAAGACGTGAGACATGGAAACCCTCTGACTCAGTGCCGAGGTTTCAACCTGAAAGGTACTATAATTTAGAGATCCTCATGCTATGTAAAGAACACATGGCTTTCCTTTTTATGATTCATTATAACTGACATTATCGGTATGGTTTACTGGTAAAACATAATTATTTTCCAAGTCTGAGTTTTGTTTTCATTTAGTTTTAGCATCTTTCCTTTCAATTACATGAAGCTTTTACGTACATGATAAAATGATGAGCTGTGAAATACACAGTTCAGCATACTTGAATTGAGAAGTTGACACTGTTGACTTGAAAAAGGTCAAGTTAATTTGAGGGTTTCTCTTTTCTGAGTATTTGATCCCATACTGAGTTTTGGAGCATACCTTTCACCAAACAGCAGGATCTAAGCTTGTCTTTTGATTTATGATTATTCCCTTCTCCCTTTACATGGGAAAAAAATAACCTATTCCAAATTTCTTTATGAAGTCTCATATTTCCAGCTGTGCAACTGTTTAGTCAGCCTAAACCTCAGTGGTAAGGGTGTCGAGGGGAGCCAAGGCTTTGCCCTCCCAGCTAGCTTTTTCTCCAGATTGATGGACATCAGTCAAATATGCCCAAAGTCAGAGGAGTAAACACATGTATAAATGCAGCTCAATTGTCTTCAAGCCCATGCATGTCTGAGCTAGGCAGTGGCAATGTATGCCATCAGACCAAGGGCTCACAGAGAATTGTGCTCCTTTCACCTCTATTTATTGAGCCTGAATTTTGAAGAATGTTCTCATCTGTACCCCCTGGAGACCAAATAACAGAACTGATTGTAAACGTTTTTATTGATGTTTTCCTAATCAAAGAACAATCCCTTAACATCACATGTGAAAGGTTCTGTTAATAATTCTACTGAAATAATCTCCACTGGTTGTTGGAAGAATCTCCTGGATGAGAAAAGACCACAGCAGTCAGTTGGGTGTAGATCCCTCTGCTTAAATGAGCCTTTCCCCATGAGTCAGTATTAGGTCATTTATTGAAGCTGAAGAGCTTGAACAGATAATTCCGAGAGATGACCCCAGTGTTAGAGAATATACCTGAGCTCTGAGAGATGTGTGTTGAAACAACTTGAGCTACGTGTCTTCCCCTGCAGGCATGTGCTGAGACCTCCCACCCATTGTCTGTTCCAAGGGTGGGTGTCTCCTCATTCCATGTGGAAAATGTGAGAATGTCAACTGTCTGCTTTCTGGCCTGAGGGGAAACAATTGTTTCAACCTTGACAGTCTTGTGAAGCAGGTTTCTTGTTTTCCAGCCACTTTTGTAATGTGGATGTATTTATAGGTTTACATATTTTACCATCTTTGTAAAGGAAGTTTCGGTGGCAGCAGTGGGATATAGGATAGATAGATGGCAGTTGTTTCCCTGGAAAAAAAAAAAAGATTAGAAGAAAGAGCAATTTAGACCCTTGCAAAATATAATTAGAGCCATTTATAGCAAAATTACTATGTTTGGGGAAAAAAAAATCTACCTAAAGGACAAAAGAGCAGAGAGTCAAGCAAAGCCAAGGAATCTTCCAAGCTCATAGAGAACCATAATGCTGAATTGAAGTCTTTAAAAATGGTAGACCTCTAAGCATGTATAAACTCAATATTTTTGACACATTGTTATTTTTAAGTAAATCAATAAGAACTAAGCAATCTTGTATGTTTTCTTTTCATGTCTGTTTAATATTGTTATGTTTGTGTTAGCCCTTATAGCCATTACAGAAATACATTTTGAATGCAAAGTATTTCCACATTATTCTCCTAAAAATTAGAATTGGTTTTGGTACAACTCCCTAAATGTGCTGAAGGACTAGAACCAGGCAAAGTCTTCTTACTTCAGAATAATGGATTTCAATTTCACATATCAGTTGATGAAAGAAGCTGAAAAGATTGGGAGATAGAGACCGAGGAAAACCAGTCTTAGGACTGTGCAAAAACAGAGTCAGATTTTAGACAAGCAGACCTCTAGGTATTTGCAGATCTCATTTTGTATCGATTGCTCCTTTCTCAAAAAAAAAGAAAAAAAACAACGTATTTCATATATGAGGCAACCTTTTAAATCCGGAGGTGCTTTGTTTTCAGGACAAATATGATTTGGACCCAGCAATGAGCATCCGGAAGTTCCTACTGGTAACTGCCAATTATTCATCTGTCGAGACTATAAAGGGACACAACAAGTCTAAGTGATGACATATGCTCAGCACTTGCCCAGGTGTTTCTGGAGTGCTATAAATCTGTCTTTCTCTTTGTTGCTGGCCTGTCTACATACTCATCACATTTCAGGTTGAGAGCCAAGTCCCTTCCTTGTGTTGGAAGAGAAGCAGAGGAGCAGGAGCCCAGCCTGCCCTCTCTCTCCTCCCCGGGATGCTGCACACAGCTGGAGTAGCTGGAGCCTTCTTTAGGGCATTATGCTTTATTTTGGTCATACAACCGTATTCCCCCAACTCATAAATAGTGAAGTGTGAAGAAATATATAAAATGCTTCAATCTCTGTTGGACTAGTAGAGAATGAAATAATTTCACAGAAATTATCCCTGAGCTCAGTTTTTCCACTAGCAAAGTTTACCAGCCTATCAGTGTCCTAATTTTTCAGAACAGACCATGTCATTCTGAAGAAATTGGTATTTGAAACTGAATGCACTTCTTCACATTTCATTTAATTTCTTTGAAATTTTTTCCCAAAAATTATTTATTTTTGGCCAATATCAGAATCAGGCATACTTCATTTAATCTATATTGCAGTTACATGTTTTCCTAATCGAATAACCATTCACAGTATCATGATCTGTTTTCTTTTTCTTTCTTTTTTTCTAGCATACAGAAACGCTGCAGAAATAGTTCAGTATGGAGTAAAAAACAACACCACCTTTCTGGAATGCACACCTAAATCTCCTCAGGCTTCTATTAAATGGCTGCTACAGAAAGACAATGACAGGAGGAAAGAGGTGAGTAATGTGAGCAGGAGCTCTGGGAGGATCATCAGTCAGCATCAGATTCCCTCCCCAGACAAAGAGGAGGGACAGTTTGTTTTTATCGGGCAGTCTGGCTACAGTGAAGCTGGAGAATTTGTGTGGATGCAGGACAGTGACCATCATTTACTCATATGAATAAAAGCAGACGCAGTACAGCTGGGACTTCCTCCTCAGCCTCACTGATTTTTGTCAGATCAAAACAGCTACCAGAAAATTAAAGAATATTCACACCTAACTAATTGCAAACTGAAGGTTTGCAGCACTCAGAACTTCTTATTGATCTAAGGAAATAGGCACAAAAGCAATAACTTGTATAAAGTTCAGGAAGAAGTCAGCATGCAGTAGCTCCTCTGTGTTATTGAAGAGATAAAAGGCAAGAGTGGGAGATATGTGAAAGGTTTCTTTAGCAAGAAACTAGCCTAGGCTAAGAACACGTATTGACAAAAATATTTCCTCACCATGGTGCAATCACATTTTCCATTACTGCAGTCTCTAAGGCTCTCGAGTTTCAGCACTGTAATATACAGTATGATTGTTTATGGGGAATGTGCCTTCCTTAAGTAATATAAAAGGGGAAAAATCCATTTCAAATCCAAGGCACTTACTATATGAATAAAAAGAAACATCTTTCAAAAGGAACTTTTAAGTAATGTGATGTCTGTTGATAGGTTATAAATACTGTAAAGTATTATTCTCCTATCAGGCCATTTTACAAAAACAGAGGGGACTTACAAATGTCTCACTGAGTTTTCTAACTATTCAAAGAGTCAAGCCATGTCCTGGCAATAGGTGCAATTCTTTATCCATTGCGTCAGCAGAACATCTCCCTTTTTTTACTTTTATGTTGAGTAACTATATTAGAATCAATGCAGTTTCAAGGTACAGCAGGCAGAATAAAGCAATCAAAGTGTTAATTAGTTTTCAAGCTCTCAGATTTCTGGAAATCTTCCACAATGTCTCCAAAAGTTTACAATAGCAGAATACCACAATAAGTAAATTAGTTCCCAAGAGAACCAAGTATAATGCAAAGTACAGTAGCAAAATAGAAAAACCATTCAGAAAAATACTAGCTGTGGTTTCCTTTCATAATGGATTGAACTAGCAATTTTTACTTCATACTGATATGCAAAGGGACACCTGCACATTAATTTGTAATTGGATGATAACAAGCTCTGGTAACTTGCTTCTTTCAGATGATGTGACCATCTCCTGGGACAGTAGAGTCTAAAGCCAGAAAGAAACAGGAGAGTACCTGTGCTCCTGGTTAACATTGAGCCAAACCCTACTTGAGACCACTGTGGTGATAATTTTTATACAAGGTTATAGACTCTGCAGAGCAGAGTTCTTCAGCAGGAACTTGCTCAAAATCAAAATATTTGATGAGAAGCCACCTTGAGTTCAATGCCAAATTAGCCTCCCTGGTCCTCCACCTTTCTTCCACTGAGTCTCAGCAGCAATCTCTTGATTGCTGAAAGAGACATTCTCAGAAGTGCAACAGGGCAAATAAAAGTTTGTTTCTTCAACTTTACTATTTGAACAAAATGAAAACTTCTATTTCGTGTGGTTTCCAGATTTTCATCTTCGTCTACAACCTGATCAAATTTATTCTAACGTAAGAAATAAAAACATTGAAGCTATTACCTGCCTTCCTTGAGGTCAGCTCTCTCCTAAAGGTGGCAATATTGGTGGTCTCTTAAAGATAATGACATAGAAATATAGTGACTTCAAGAAAGTCCAGAAGGTCCAATACTCTGTTGTTCCATAACCTTCCCTAAAAAGTTCCTTTTTGCTCTCTAGGTGAAGCTGAACGAGAGGATCATTGCTACTGAGCACGGGCTCCTGATCCGCTCTGTGCAGGACAGCGACCGGGGGCTTTACCACTGCATCGCCACAGAGAACAGCTTCAAGCAGACCTTGGCAAAGATCAATTTCAAGGTGCTGGATTCAGAGGTGGTGGCTGTCATGACTGACAAGTGGTCCCCTTGGACCTGGGCCGGCTCGGTGCGAGCCCTGCAGTTCCACCCCAAGGACTTTGTGGGGGCTTTCAGCCACTCCGAGATGCAGATGATTAACCAGTACTGCAAAGACAGCAGGCAGGCAGGTCAGCAGAGGGAAGATTCCCAGAAGATGAGAGGGGACTACAGCAAGCTAAAGGCCCTTATCAATAGCAGAAAAAGTAGAAATAGAAGAAATCAATTACCTGGATCTTAATTTTATTTTGTAGTAATAGATATTTTTGTCCTCAGTGTAGGGGGCTTATATTGGTCTATTGAGAACAAATTTGTGCAAATCTGATAAAAAAATTAAATGAAAATGCAGCAAGCCTCATAAAAGATCTGTCTCCCAATTAAATGCAGTGTAACCTAATGAAAGAAAATATCTCAGAGCATTTTCTTTCCTAGATGCTTAGTGACTCTAGGCTGGGCTCTGTCCTAGAAGCAGCACTGAGTATTCATCTTAAAACAGATTCACCTTTAATATCTCAGTATTTAATTATAGGTGAATAGAAATTTTTACAAAATCAGTGCATTGTCTTGCAACTCTGGAACTGTACCAACTAGACTGGTGGTGAAAGAATCTGGGTTTAAGATGCATACTTAGAGTAGGATGGTACTAGGATTTCCTTGCACTGCGTTTAAGAACATGAGTTTCTTCTTGTTTACTGCTCATTATTGGGTTTACAGCTTTGACTCATTGATCAAATCATGTGAATGCATGTGGATAGGAAGCAAGTAAAGTGTAGTAGAAATGTTTCATTTGCTCACAGGTCAAATGAAGGAACAAAGAGAAGAAAAACAAAGAATTTATACTTTATCAGAGTAAGCACTGATTATTGTGCATAGTATGAGTTGTAATAAATTAATGAGTTCTGGAATGTAACTTAAAATATCTCTGCTCATATTGATTTTTATTAAAATATGGTGTCTTATAACACTACATAGCTTTATAAGTGGCAAAAAGGTAACATGATAATGTTCATTATACACACAATTTTGAAAAACACCTAAGTGACTTAGGTATTTCACTACTTTTCAAAGGAATACACTCCAATTTCTTTTCAAAGGACAGAATGTGGATATACTGTATAGTGCTTGTTCAGAAATGAAAAATATAGATTATCTTTATTCTGTTCCCTGATTAAATTGGAGCTGGTCTGCAATGTGGAAACAAGTCATAAGTGTCTTTGAAAAATTTAAAACATTATTTTTTCAACTGTTTTCACAAAGTTGCAAAGATTTTAACTAGAATTTTCTAATTAAACCATTCCCATTTTGCAGTCTTTGTACCCTTATTCTTTTCCATGTTATTTTCCCAATTTGCTCTGAAAAGCAGATCAGGAAAAGAAAAGAAGAAGAAAAAAAGAATGAGGGAATAATAAAACTGAAAAATAGGTTTGGGTCAAAAACCAAAAACTGTAACTTGAGAGGCATGTTCAAACAGAAATCTTTCATTTAAGAAGCAGCTGTCAGGTCTAATGAAGCAAGTTTTGTTGAAAATTGGGTGAGTGTGCACCAAGCCATCCTAGGAAAACCAATCGCTTTTTATTTTTGAGCAGCACAAATGCCAAAAAGGAGGACAGATCATCAATCCTTTCACTACGTAAGAGTGTTCTGGAAGCCACAGAGTCTGTTCAAAACAGTAACAGGGATTTAAAATGTATGAGTATCTTAGAAAAATCACAATTTTTTATGACATTATACAAAAATATAAACTGATGTTCAGCTCAAAACTGAGCTATGTTAAGTTAAAATTCTGCTTCTATTAGAATTCTCTGGGAGTAACTCTACAGGGCATGGGGAAACACTTCTGGGTTTGTGCCTGTGTGAATTCAGTTTAGTGCAATGGAGGTAACACTGGTATTTATCTGCCATTAGTTGGATTGTCACTTTATCACCACCTCATGAAGGATAGCTGAGAAATTAACCCTGATCACACCATTTAAACAGTCTCTAAATCCCTTTGATGCTTGTGGGAGCACTTTGAATTTAATTGTGTGCTTACTGCTTGCATGGCAGGGCCAGCCTGCTCATATATTGCCATCTAGTTAAGTGCTCTTCTTACTCAAGGCCTAAATGTGCATTTCTGCAATATTTAGCCATTGATAACTAAGGTCCTTCTTATGGAAACCATCAGGAAACTTTCTCTCACCTCCATGAGATTGAATTTGGCCCCAAGAGCGGGCAAAGCAGATTCTGGAGGAATCTGGCCTTTTTTTTTTTTCTTTTCCCCCTGATCATGACTGACTTCTGAAGTGTGTAAGTGACAAACCAAAAATCAAGTGCCATGAAATAGAACTACCTCCTGGAATGACACTAGTGCATATTCTCTGTATGCTGCCATGCTCTTCCTATCCCTCCAGCAGATTCACTACAGAGTTAGTGTGATACTAACTGTGTCTGTTGTGAGGATCATGATTGCTTCCAGATGGAATACAGTAATTAATAGGTATTTCAGGGTACAAATTGCCCTTTAAGTGGCTAGGTACAGTGATATTTTAATAGGCCCCCATTAGGCCTCAGAAATTACAGTTACACTGTTTTCTAATAGACTATTGGCAATAAGGGATTCCGTTAAAACAATCAGCATAGCTCAGAGTTTCATATGATTATAAAATAATATTTTTAAAGCTGCTTCGTATACCATTATTATGGTATGACTGTTTAAGGGATTATACTTAAACTAACATTTTTCCTGCTGCATGAGAACTCTGGTATATAAATATAATAAGCTTCTGTCAGTGCACAACTGGTCCAAGCTTCCATGCTTTAGGAGCCTTCCTGCATGTATAGAGAAGTCAGGAACCAGAGCTCAGCTGGTGTAAACTAATGTACCTTCCTTGCTGTCCTTGTAGCTACTGGAGTTGATACCAGCTGAGTGCTGGGCCTTACATGTACAGAATAGACAAACTGCAATTTTTGTTTAAAGTAGCCCCTCTACTGTAGGTAACACCAAAACTTAAGACTGTAATATTATTTGTGCTATTTAATACTTCCTATTTTGAGGAGTTCTAAATAATGTATATAATTTTATTCCTTAAAAAAATGCGAAAGCAAAATGACTTCTAGGCATAACTTCACCAAATGTAAAGATATGTTGTTCTCTGCCAAGAATTTCACTGTGTATTGGTATTTTTTTTGCCTTTTTATTTTTTGTAGTTTGTAAAGTTTGCTTAAATCTTGACCTAATAATGTGTTCTTTGCAATTGTTGTTACTGTAGATATGCGTGTTTTATGAAGAGAATCTTGGTTATAAAAGTGTAGGTATGTGTATAAGTTCCTAGCATGATGAAGCTGTCATGACAGTGAATATGCATCATATAGTGTGTAAGAAAGAACAAAATGTAGTTTAACATAGTGCTATTTAATTGAATATCTAAAAAGCCCAACAAAATAAAGTGTGTTGCAACATCTAAGAAATTTGTTGGTTTCCCCCTTATGGATGTGCATTTAAAAAAGGAATTTTTTTCTTCTTTTAAAAAGAGAAGAACTTGAAAAGCAATTCCCTAGATTTTTTAAATAAGTTCAAGGAAATATTTGGAACATCAGGTTTTGTAGCTGGTCAGTTCCAAGCCCTACTCTGGACTGAAGCCCCAGTGACAGAGATAACAAGGAACTCATGAGGAGTCAGAGATTGATTCTTTTGGAGATTATCCCATATAACCACCTTGCATAAAAGCAGGTTACTTTTCTTTCATTCATTGTTTAAAAAGAGAAGAAAAAATTTGCTTTCCCCTAGGAGTATAAAGTAAATCAGACATGTATGACTGAAAAATGGGAGTGAAATGTAAATGCTTTTTTCTTTGATTACATTGAGAAGAAAAAAAAAAATCACAAAAAAAGCACATTCTGTGAAATCCTGATTCCTTCAGCTGAGACTCCTGGCATTCTCCAGGTATCTCTGCAGGGAGGACAGGCTGCTGGGGCTGCACCACAGGGAGTCACAGCTCTCTCCCTGTTTCCTGCCTTGTACCTGGAGTGAAATAACCTGCCTGACACCTACAGTATGCTCCTTTTTCCTGCAGTTATCATCCAAGCAGTGTTATTGCTGCTCTTCTTACTGGCTGTTTTCCAAGATGGGAACAAGAAAGCATAGGTCCTCTTCAGTTCTTTGGAACAATAATTGAAAATTAAATGTCACAAATATTGACCTTCATAACAACATTCTGGATCGTTAAACGTGGATTTTGATTTTCCAGATAGATAGATTGCTGGAAGGCTTTATGAGGTGTGAGTGGATAAGATGACCTCACTCCAGGATATCCATCCTGGCTGGTTCCTGGATGTGCTGATATTGGAGACTTACCTGCTCAGCACTCAGACCAGTCTGGGTCAGTAGCTGAGTTTTCAAGCACTCCCACGTGATGTAGGAAATGTTTGGATAAGTCTCCAAAACAGATGGACATTGACAGAGTTTTATACTCTTGAGAAAGCTTTCCCAGGTCTGATCTTCTGCCCATCCTTCTCAGTTGTCTTTTGCTGATCTTCTTCCCTGACTTTTTTACCCTCTCCTGCAGGGTTCAGCACTTTTTGATTCCTTGGTTCCAAGCAGTGGCAAAACAAGACATGGGACTTCTCTGGATATCAGATGTGAGAACTCTGGGGGTCTGACGCTTCTCCTTTGACTTTCAAATGTCTGTTAGATCACTTTTTTCTCCTCCATTGGAAGCTACTGCTTTTTCTAAGGTCTCCCTTCTGGTGGTAAGAGCTTTCTAAGGTTTCCCTTTGAATAAATGCAGGATGCAGAACTCAGGCACTTCCTCAGGGGACTGAGCAGTGTCAAGCACAGCCTCCTCCAGGCAGCCACAGAAGCCCAGAGGCGACCAGTGAAAAATGTTGCCTGCACAGGAGGGGCTGCCAACACTGCTGTGCTCCCAATGCTACCAGATTATTGTTGCCTCTGGAATTAACTGTTGCCTCCAGAACGAATTCAGCAGATGTAACTCTGTTGTGTAGGCCATAAAAGAACAGGTTGTGGCATTGTGGCTTTTGCCTAAAGCAATGGGCTAGGTCTCAGGAGACCAGTGCTTCTTTATCCTTTTCACTGCAAATGGCTTGCTGAGCCCTTCTCATGCACCCCAAGTGACTTCATGTGCTGTGAGCCCAACTGCACACACTTACCAGTATACCCAGATGTGCATGCATACATGGAGCTACCTGCATAGAGAGGAGCTTTTATTCCCGTGCAGTACTTACCTTTCTTTAACATTCATGTGTGTCCTCTTCTGTTTCCATATGGGCAGAAGCAGTCCTCACAGTCCCAAGACATCAACAGCTTGTAGGTATTGTTGTTACCATCTCTGAGAGCATTTTAAAGACAAGTAATTTGTCAACAAATGCTCTTCTATTCACTCTCCTTTCCAATTTACCTTGTTCTATACCATCTCAACAAGAATTTCCTTTTAGCATCAGGAGACTAGCACAGTGAAAGTAATAAAACATGTGCTGTCATTTAACGTGTCTAATCTAAAGACTGAGATTTAAAGATGCTTTGGCATTCTGAACACTCCAAGAAGCAAATTCAACACAGCTGGCTCAGCAGTCAACAAATAATTACTCTACAGTGATAGACTGTCCTGTATCCCAAGACTCATTATTGGATTCCATATACAGCTTTACAAAGCAAACAGCATTTGTGTATTCTTAGCACTCTATCAGCTTCATTATTCCTGATTTGAATGTCTGATAAACGAACAGCCTCATATGCTGCCCTTATAAATGAACCTGCATGTTTGCTGAGCTCCACATTCAAGATAGTTTAGGCCAAGGGATTTCA
This sequence comes from Acridotheres tristis, assembly GCA_037013685.1. Lineage (NCBI taxonomy): Eukaryota > Metazoa > Chordata > Aves > Passeriformes > Sturnidae > Acridotheres > Acridotheres tristis. The sequence continues at coordinate 10,277,065 of CM072885.1, forward strand.
ACATATCCAAGATTTTATAGAGCCATATATTTTCTTTCAAAGGATTTTAGGGGGAAAAAAAAACAAATTAAAAAATGGCCATTATTGTTGTCTGTGGCAAATGAGAGTTGATGAAAAGGGATTGTTTTCTAGCTTGAACAACAAGATGCAGTGTGGGGAAGGAATAAGAAAAATGCATTTGCTTAACCTTGGGTTCACAACCCTTTGGATAGTTGCTGTTCCTTGGCTCTTTGCAGTAGTCCTTTTTCCAGTATCTGCTCTCCTTGTCTGCATTTTAAAGGGCCCTAAGACCCATGCAGTTCATACTTTTTTTCAAGCTGACAACTTAGGACATGATGTCCAGGGTATTCTGTCAGGCTTTTTGTATAATAAGACCTCAGTAAAAGCTGTATTATATACAGTTTTATGTATAACTGCCTAAGAAATTTAATTATTTGATTCAATATTTGGAAAAAAACTTGTCATATTTGTAAGGTTTTGCTGAAAATGGCACAGAGAGAAGGACAGGACCCCATAATAAACAGAGAACTGGAACATGCCATGGTCCTTACATAAACTCTGTGAACATTTCCTCACTGCTACATGGTGTTACATGATAGAAAAATATTCTTGTATTAGCCTTGAAAGCCCAATTTTCCCATAGGTTAAAGCTCACTAAGACTAAGGAAGGCCCTTTCATGGTTCACAATGAGATTCTGCTTGAGGCCTTTGAAGAGCTTTTATGCCCCCCTTAATTTTGGTTAAAAATTAAGCCATTTCCTCCTTCAAAAGCTCTTCTTCCTCTAAGGTTCTTCTCCTCCTTCTCTGTATGGACTCTTCTTTATTCCTTTGCCTTTCCTCAGCTGAACTCATGCTGATTGTCTCACTTTAATTTAACTCTTTTCATTATAACCCCTTTACACGCCAATGCTCTGAAATATATCACCTATTATAATCTTCAAAAGATGCTGCACTTTATTTGTTTCATCAAATTTCTTTGCTTTGTAGTGTCAGCAAACAAAATATAAAAAGTATAAAACATCTCCAAGGTATTTGTAGCCTTTGAGCTTAAGAATAATGATTGGAACTAAACTACTAGCTACATGTATATGTTCACACTCAAGAAACATTAAAATAATACTTTGTTCTATTATTTTCAGCAGAGTGTTCTTTATTCCATACATGACACTACAAGTATTTCAGCTAAAGGACTTTGTTTTGGAGAACTTGAGATATAGTAAAGGACATAGATTAAAAATATCAATAGATTATATTATACAGATCTGTTTGTCAGATTGCCAGTCTTAAACACCTTCAGTTAAATTACCTGTGGGAGAAATTACTTTGTAACTCAGCTTTATAATGAAAATAATTAGTCCAAGCTATCCAAAGCAGTGAGCATGAAAATAGTTCCTAAGACTGTGTTCTTTGGAGGGGTAAAAGCTTTTGCCACAGAAGAGAAAGATCACTTCTATTATTACAGCAACAAAACCAGGTGTTTCCTTCACGTATATGGGACAAAAAGGAGCTTATAAGTTTTCTTCCCTTTGCAAGTTTTCTAAGGATTAAAAAGATCAATGATATTTACCTATATATGGGTTTTTCCTATGCATGGATCTGTCCTGCCCTGTGCCTTCCACCTAGAGATGTCTGAGCTATGAGGAAGTGGTTAAAGCAGAGAATGCCGTGCCTGCTGAGCTATCCAGGGCTCCAGAAGTAGGGAATAATGTGTGGTGCCATTTGGTAACCACCTGGCCCTCTGGAGAACGCTGGAGTCATCTCCCTGCAGAGGGGCTGTTGTGGTGCAGTGCACACAGGCCAAGGAGCCCTAAATGGACTCAGAGACAGTTCATTTTCTAGTGTTGCTGGAGACCAGCTAGAGATTAACAAAGAAAGAATTGCCTTGCCAGTTTATTCGTTCCTGTCAAGAAGGCAAGCTGTTATTTTGAAAGGAGCTAACGACACGATGGTGAAAACCATATAAGCTGAACAGAAACTTCCCCTGTATCCTCCAGCCAACAGTAAATTCAGCCAGCAGAAATCTTGGAAATGGTACAAGCCTTCCTGCGTTGAGAGCACTCAGGTTGGGGTGCCAAGAATAAATCTCCCTCTGAGGGAAACCTCTGAAGTAAGTGCTGTTGCCTGAGCTGTTCCTGGCTGTGAAGGCAGAGCTGAGTGTGGCAGACAGTGTCATGCCATGCCAGATGCTGCATCCCCCCAGCCCTGTGTACACCAGATTTTGCCTCACTTGTCAGTGTGAGAGGAGAAGGAAATGGTGCAGTTCCCCTCTTTGCCTCAGACTGGCAACTCTGCGTCTCTCCTTCGGTTCACTCCAGCTACTCTGTGCTGTCCCAGAAAGCTGAGGCAGTCAGAAATACCATTTAACTGGTTGGTTAAGTCAATTCACAGCTGCTTTTCATCACCAGAACCATTGGGTCTAGGCCATTATTTTAAGTCCCTCTATAAAGACAGAGCACTAAGTTGCACAAAGATAGAGTTGGGTGATACCAGCATCCCAAAGAAGGGCAGTGCAGCAACCAAGACTCTGATTTGCAAATAATTATTGGAAGGGACCTTTTTCAGCTGTAAGATGGGAGAGTAGTTTCTTAAATATTTACAGCGTGCTGCACACCTGTATTTCACTAAACAAGATGCAATATACATTCAATTTGAAATTTAGCTACTGGGGAAAAAAAACAGAAAATATATAATGCATGAAAGAACCAGAATTTAGGTCAAGGCAGTTCATGCTAAAATACCTTGAGTCTTAAGCAATGTCATAAACTCCTTGGCTAATGTATTCATAATCTAGCAATTCCTATCCACAGATCCTAGGGAAGATCCAGCAAGTATTTCCTTGAAGACTTATTAAATTGCAGCCCAGTCCAATGCAGTCCTTGTCTCAGTTCCTTAAGCCAGGCTCCTAGTGAAAACTCCTACTGACATTACTCAGCTTGGATGAGTGAGGGCTGAACAAGGCCTGTGGGATTTAGCTTTCTAAGAACCATGCTCAGTCTCCTTTTCCTGTGTCCAGGGTCTTCTGCATTGGAAATCTTTCTCACCACCTGGTCAAGGGTGAGCTATAAACTCTCTTCATAAATTTGTTCCAAATCCCTGAGAAGAACATTTATTTTCTGTGTTATTTATTTTAGGTTACTATGGCCATAGTTACTATATACAAATTTAGATTATTGCAAACACACAGTAATGAGAAAACATTCACAATATATGTTAAAGGAAAAAAAAAAGAGAGAGAGAAAAAAGGTCTCAGTAACATTAAGAAAAAATCAAACTCCAGAATTAGAATTAAATTATCTCCTACACATTTTGGCATTATATTGAAATTAAAATGCACTCTGATGCTGATTTTATTTGATAAATCTCTGTCATAACTGTGACAATTTTATTCCTCTCCATTACATACACACCCTAAAATCTTGTATTATTTCCTCTACTTTGGGTGATTAGAAAGGTTGCTAAACAATTTCTTCACTGGATGTTCTCCCCTGTAGGAATAACCAGGTTTTTTTCAGGAGTGAGTGCAGTCCTAAACCAAACAGAGACACATGGCTGAATTTGTAACCCCAGCTGTCCTGTGACCGTGCTGTTTAGTCCATCAACTCCAGCAGCACCATTATTACCAGCCTGACGAATTGTGGCAGTTGGGACCTGTTTGCTGCCTTGAAGTTGCCTTTAAAGTTGGCTAGATGGTGCTAGAACACACTGCATCACATTAACGAGAATATGGCTCACATTCTTACTGCTGATCAGAGACTGCTTAAAACTTGGGTTTACAATGTGCCTCCACACTTAAAAATTGTAAAATGAGCCAGTTCTACAGTCCAGTCCTGGACTAGAAACTATTAACAGTGCACTGCTAACTAAATAGCGATTTGGTTTTAAGGATGACATTTTTTAAAATATAAATTTAAAAATCCCTTACATTGCCATAGGTAACAGCTACTTGGCCATGTACTAGGGCTTTGTACCTCTGAAGGTTTGTCTTTCTTCATAAAGGAATTTCTGCCAGTTGTGTAGTTTTTCTTGGTGCCATAAATCTTGACCCTTGATCTCTCTGTCTTTGCAGGGTGGTTCTCTGTTTTTCTTTGCTTGTTTGCCTGTAACTCACTTGGGTCCACCGACTCAAATAAACATGTAATTTAATTAATATGGCAGAGCTGCAGACACAGTTGAGCACAGCCTGAATTTGTATTTTCATTTGGCTGGTCAGAAAATTGGTTGCAATTCAAAATGAGTATGTCATTCCAGATCTCACACTCTGGTCTGTGGACAGCTACACACACATAGCAACAGTTGAAATGAAAATGCAAGTCTCAAGGGACATTTAACCTCCAATATTTTCAGCTTCTCTTATCACCACTGACCTCACATTGCATACTGGCCTTTACACAAAGATAAAAACTGGTTTCAAGATGATGAAAAATAAGTTATAGCAAATAAACACAATGTTTATCTATGCAGTCCTCATATTCTGCTTGTAAGTAAACAATTGCTGGTATTTTATAACTAGCCTTGGGAAGATGATTTGGACCTTTGGTGGTGTGTGCTAGCTGACTTCCAAAAAGCCTGCAGGAGCATCCTACCACTGCACAGGGTGCCCAGGGATATGAGCAAGCTGACCACAGCTCAGCCACTGCCATGGATGTAGCTCCATGTTTGTAAAATAGCAGCAGGTTCCCTTTCATCTCCAGTTTTAAATCTGAATTTACAAAGAGTTTTTTTGCAACCCATGTACTGGAGAAAACACATAAAAAAAAGAACTGACACAGAGAAAACACTTTTCTGTTAAGGTAATATTGATACAGCTGTTTATTGCCCAACACACTGAGGGAAACAGTACCTCGATGAGGTCAAAGGGCTTTCAAATAAACATTAACACACTTTCTGCAGGATAAGTTTCAAATTATGGCAGAAGGACGTGTCACATGAATGCAGGTCTCACTGATTCATTCATTCAGGATTTGCAGTTGTCAGTCCTCCTTCTTGAGCAAGAAATGTTGAGCAAGTCTCAGGCCACAACATTGGGGTGGTCTGCTTAGTAAGAACCAGAAGGAAGCTCTGGGCTGGATTTCAGTGCAATCAGAACAGGAGAGAGGTTTAAATTCTCAAAGAGAACAGCGCTGGTTTGTCTGTCAGGTGACAGTCCTGAACAATGTGCTGCTGAGGCTTGTGAGGTTTCTTTTTTCTTTTCTTTTTTTTCCCATGTAAAGCCAAGTAACACCAGCATGAGATACTTTGATACCTCTGCTCAAGATGCAATAAGAGAACTACTCTCAAACTGGTTGAGAGAAGCAAATGAAATCTCTTCTGGTTGGGGAGCAATAGGCATTTAAGTTAGGCCATGACCTGTGATGGAAATGGGAGGAAGAGAGAATTCTTCTTCTGGGTGTGTTTATCTGGGCTTGTACATATTCTGAGAACAGGTACAGATTCATACTTTTTAATCAGAATAATACCTGCTGTGGAAAGTCTCAAAACTCCTAAGAGCTTAGGTGACTGCTGTGCTGACCTGGGGGCAGATGACTTAGCTGATTCTGGCCAGAAAGTAGGTCAAGTGGGAGTTTTGATTTAGGCATCCAGAGACAGAGAGGTAAGATATTGAAGAGACAGTTCTGAAGACAGGTTCCATGATCAACATAAAAGATTAATTCCAAGATAAAACCCAAAATTTTCTCTCTAGTGCTGGGCAGGGCTAAATACATCAAATATTGTGAGTAGGACTACTTCTTTCATATTGCACTGTGACAGTCCCAGGCCAGTCCTGTGCTCTTGGCCCTGGTCAGATACACAAATGATGGCTTCCTTCTAGGTCAGCAAGGCAGGAAGAGGCAGGAGTCACAGGGCAGGACAGCTGAAAGGCTGCAGCAGTAACTGAGTTGCTTGGCAGATACACATGAATGATCATTGACCTCTTTATGTTGCTGGGGATCTGCTCCCAAAAACTTCCTCCAGCTTATCCAGCTTCCAGACCACTGAAACAGAAGAGATACACAAACTTAATGTTCTTTCTTACAAGTAGCTCAGACTACCCAGCACACCTCTGTGACCATAGCTCCTGATCTAACTTGATTTTAAATTTCCTAATTTAATTGCAGGAAATGGCCTTTGGCCTTATGCCACTGCTTTTAAAAGAATTGCTTCAGCTCTAGTCATTATATTTATGCATGAACCACCCACTTTGATATGGAAATTGTTGCAGCCCAAGGGGATTTCATTAAGTAATTAGGGAGGAGAGCATATAATGTCATTTGCTGTAACTGGATCTACAGAGTTAATCAATAAGTGACCATATGTGCATGAGCCTGGAGCATTTCAATGCCCTTAGCATCCTTGTGAAAAAGAAAAACAATGCAAGAGGGATCTCCTTTATCTGTGACACAATCTTGCAGAATAGGGCGTATTTTCATTGCTTAAAAGAATTGCATGAGCCATGCTGTCATATCAAACTGCACAAATCAGGCAGATTTATTGTCTGCCTGGAAATGCTCTGCAAGCAAAGAGCTTTGTGGTTCCAAGTCCAAGGCTTGACAAGCACTGTAAGAATAAAACCTGCTTTCTATCAGAGCTTTCAGAATCAGGCCATGTTGTGCATTTATATTCCAAGTTTGCTACTCTTAAAGGTCAGTTTTGTTCTTGAGTCTGAAAGAAATTCATGTTATTAAGTGTTAACGCAGCTGTAAATACAGCTTTCTAGCTTTTTATTATTATTATTTGTTCTTCTGTTCTTTTGGCTAAAACCCTAGACAGCTGGTGTTTGCTAGATTGCATTCTTAGGGTGAAGAGTTTGTCCTACATACACAGAATGTGTTCATTCCTCAAGAATCAAGTGACCACACCAGAGCTAAACAATACATAAAGCATACAATTTATTTTGGACTATGATTTCTCTAGATCCTTAAACCTGGTACATTTATTAACTTTTGTCTACAAACCACTGATTTTCAGTAGAAAAATGCGTAAAAAGAAAGAGCAGAATCTTTTACTGGGAGGCATTATGTGGAGCTTTGCTAACTTCTTGTTGCTTTCATACCTTCTCATTTGCAGCACAATCTCTGAATGCAGAAACAAGACAAAGTGGATGAATTTTCCTTTGCAAGAATACTATCATTAAGGCCAAATGTCCTGAACTGGCACTGACTGCACTAAAGGAAAAATTTCCATTGGATTTTTGGGAGTTGGGGTGGTGTGGGCACACACATTTAGAGAGCTAGGAAATTGCAGCTTGGCAATTCCCTTCAGACCTGGATTTCTCCTGTCTCTCAGGTCCATTCCCAGGCTGACAAGCTGACTACAGCTTCAGTTAAGGGAGGCAGTCTCCCAGAGTGATAACTTGGTGAAAGCAGAAGGGAATTCATAATAAAGATTAACACCTGGTGTCTTTCCCATGGGACATCTGGACATGCTGTCCCAAGGAATGTTTGTCCCAATTATCCAATGAACTACTGTCCTGTCCTAGCTGCACGTAGCACACTTTAAATACGGGATGTCCCTACAATAAAGTTGGCCTTTTTTCCCCAAAGAGATCTGTGTGTGTTGCTGTCTTTTCTCTCTCTTTGCAGTGCAGTAACCACAGGGTGGGCCATCTACTTGAAGGCAGAGTAGTAGGTCATCATGTGCAGCAGTTCCTGTCTGGTTTGCCATCCAAGCCTGTGCTGTTTAAATGGTAGGTTTGGGTTACACTGCTCAGCTGCTCTTTGGATTGGATGGGTGTCTGTAGGCATTCTCATCCATTGGCCTGGGCTCACATTTTCATGGCTCATTACAATCAAAACAACCTGAGCTTTGGGCCCGAGGTCCAGGGGTAGTTGTTCAAGTGCCACTGAAATTATTAGTTGTTATAAATGCAAGCAGTGCTGCAGCAGTTGGATCTCTGTGGACATTTGTGTGTGAATGTTCTGCCTGTGGAGGTTTAAGATGTAGAAGATGGAACTGCTGCCTGAGAGAAGTCCCTCTCTGAGTCCCACCTGCAACCACCAAGAGCAGGGATCATGGCCTGGAAAAGATGTAAAGGGTTTTTATCCTTTGGTAGCATACTTATAAAACGCCTCAGTCCTGCCAAGAAACCTGTGACTCTTTTCCAGTCCTTTTCCTAATCCTAATCTTAATCCTAATGTTCAGAAATTGATGACACTGGGAATGCCTGTGCCTTTTGCAGTCAGACTGGAAGCACAAGGTTGCCCATCCCAGACCCTGCAGCACTCTGCACTGAAATGTTGCCCCATGCTCCGACTAATCTGCTGGCACACACTGAATAAATCCCTAATACTCCGTGTGGAAAAGCCCTGGACACAGATATTTTCACTGAAACCAAGGTTTCTTTAAGCAGAGGGGCTGGTGGGAACTTAAATACATTATCAGTCTTGTGTATGGGGCTGCATTATGCAGGGAAAATATAGATAATGTCCAAAAACATGTTTGTGCATCTCTTCCCCTATTTCATTCAGTTTAATTTTGTTTATTTATGATGATAAAGTTGCTTAAGAGTGTGAGGCCACACCCAACTAAAGGGATATAATACATTTTATCTTCCTTGTTTCTGTTGTCTCACTGCCATCTGACATTAAACCCTCACTCCTGATAATTTGGGGATTTCAGGTAAAGTTGTACAGGGAGCTGGAGTCATTATCAAAGCAATGGGTGGTTATCAAGTGTGATGCAGCACAGGATGCCATGGGTGTGTTAGCAGATGGTGTAATGGAGAGTTCCAGCCTCATAAAAGGTGAAGCAATTTTTGTTTTTGCTCTTGTGTTTGTGGGTATGCAGCAATGATGTCGTGTGTGCACTGACTTCTGCCTCACAATATGGCTTTTTTTGCTGGTTGTCAATGCCTGGCTGGAGGATCCCATGGCAGCCACTGCTGAGGGCTGGAGGAAGCAGTGGTGGGACAGAAGCAGCAAAGGAGTATTTTGTACATCAGCATCTGTGTGTGCTCCCTCGGGAGCCAGCAGCTGGAGATGAATTCACACCATGGCAGCTGCCTATGAAATCTCCTTTGGCAAAGCCAATAATGGAGAAAGTTTAATGCACATTGTAAATCTGTCATTTTAAAATGCTTCCCCCACCTCCTCAGACTGGAAACGCTCTCCCTGGCCTCCAGGCACCCAGCATGAAGGCTTAGTCTCCATCAGGGAGATAAACTACCATGTGCTGAGCTTCCATCAGGGAAGACTTGCTGCAAAGCTCATTTATGGAGCTAATTTGAATAATGGATGCAAGTTTCTAAATCATTTAAAGCACAATAACACAAAATCCTTCACTATGGTTGGAACCAGGTCCTCACAGAATTATCTGTGTGACAAGTTCAGCTTCTATGGATAAAGATATTGAAAATTCATTTTTTCTTCAGTGAAAGGCAAGTGTGCCAAAAACTAATTTCAGTTAGTAGTCAAAGGTAGAGGTTTATTGTTTAAAATGTATTAAAAGACCAATATGGTAATTATATATATGAAAAGGCCATAAGAGAAATTTTATACTAGATTACAGTAAAATTAGCATTATATTTTCATCGTAAAATTGTCACCAGAAGCCTCCATGACACAGAGTACCAAGTGGTCACACATTCAATATGCTCCTCATACCAGTTGTAGGCCAGCCACCAGAAGCCACAACTTTAGGACATCCACATATGCATGTTGCAATTACAAACTGAGAAGGAAATCAGAATAAGTTCAGCTTTTGGCACCTTGTCTGTTTAGCACAACAGAGAACTTCTGTTATAACATCTTGGTCCTTATTTCTCTGCAAAATCACATAGACTCTACTTTTCACTCTACATCCATATAATTCAAGCGATTCAATTTTGAAAAATAAACTGATATACCATAATTTAAAGGGTCTTTTGAATGTACAAAGTACACTCAAGTACTTACAAGTAGTTTCACCTGGGTATTAGGATGTCATCTCACCGGGATGAGAAATCATATCCCATGATTTCTCAAGGAGAGACTCCATCATCTCTCTTTGTCCCAGTTATTATATATTAAAAAAAATCACAAACAGGATATATGTATCATCCTTCCACACATCCAACAAAAATCAGCCCTGGAAATCAAGGTGGTTAAAACCAACAAAATCTTATTTTTCCTTCTTTGATGATATCTTCGATTCTAATATAATTGGATTTCAGGGAGGACTAAAAATTTCTCATATTTCCCCTGAATTGTATCAATACCAGAAAATTACTTGAAATAACTTTATTAAAATCTATTATTTTGTGGGAAGCAAATTTTTGAGCAATACTTTCAACATTCTTCTCAAAAACCTTTTATATTTTAGGTAATTTTGTTACTAAAAGAAATAAAAAATTTTAATAAGTTTTATTTTATACATAAAGGAGATTTTTATCCGATCTCCATAACTCTGTGAAGTACATGTTAGTACATGTTACATGAAGTATATGTTAATTTTAAAAAATACACGAAGAGGGATAGATAAATACATTATTCCCATAAATAATGCACACAGGTGACTAGTAGTCTAATCATAATTTCAGCTAATGTCTAATCATAATGTCCAGCTTGCTGAGCTGCTGCTTCTCACCAGGGCTTTAACAATTGGTTTGACTATAAGGGTCAGAAATGGCTCATAGACTGCTTACTCTGAAAACCCTACAGAACATTCTGTAGACACATTTTTGAAGGCAGGCTAAATTCAAGTTTGCAATGTCCATGGTTTTGTGGGTTTTTTTTATTTCAGTCATTTATGACTGCTATCATGGGCATCTTATTATCTGGATATTATCTGGATATGTTGTCATATGTTTTCCCAACCTATAACTATCTAGCCATTTATTTTTTGTAAATATGTTTGTTCTTCCCATATACTAAAAATAGAAACATAACCTCCCTTCTCTGCAACCAAACGTCCTGCAGTGAAGGCAATATACCATTTAATGGTTAGAGCCTTGATTTACAACAGAATATCTGAGAGGGATATTGCATCCATTTTTAAGCAAATATCCTAAATTCAAAATTACATAAACCCATACAGAGCCATTTCTAGACACAACAGTATTTCTAGCAAAACTGAGATAAAATGCTTTTGATCATGGTCAGGTGTCCTTATAGCCCCAGGAAGCAGGGGGAAATCAGAACAGGTGAAAAGGAAGTGAGAGCTGATGCTCTGAAGGTATGGTAAAGGCTCTATAATATCTGTTTCACGTGGAAATGCTGCAATCATCCACAGTGTGAGGCATACTTTTTATGCCCTGGATAAATGTGAAATAAAAGCTGAAGGCTCAGCACACCCAAGTGTATCAACCCAAAACCCGATGCAGGGTGAGCCATTCTGGGCAGGATATTTCAGGATATTTGGAGAATTTGGGGCTGCCTAGATATTGCATTGCCATCTAGTGAACATCACTGAGACTGCATGGTGAAGCCAGGAAGTTGAGATTTTCATCACTAAACAAATGGATAAAGAAGCAGAGGCTTCAGAAATGTTCGGTTGGATGATCATTATGCAATGGCAGAAAGAAAGTCTTATTAGAACTCTTCAGTCTCCTTGCTTCTTTTTCTAAAGGAGAACGAATCAATTTTGTGAGGGCACAGGAGGAGAAGTTGGAAACTCTCAGATCTTTCATTTTCCTTTCCTGGATGCAGGAGAACTCAGGGAAGAGTCCTCAGTACTCCCTCCCTGTAAGTACAGAAAGGACGAGCGGCAGGTGTTGCACACTTGCACAGTGTTTCCTCTTTCAGCTCAGTATTTGCTCGAAAATAGAATGTAAATATAGAACTCTCATTTCTCATTCAGAATTTTTCACTGTGTGCCTTTGGGGATGCTCCACAGTTTGCACATTACCCCTACACTGTGAACCGTGACTCAGAGAGCTGTAAAGCATTGGCCTCTTCTGCTGGGTCTGCGGCATTCCCAGGCTTTGCTGCATGGATGCATGTGGCCATCGTGGCTGCACATCAGATGCCTGCCAAAGCCAGTCTATCCCTACCCTCCCAGCTGGGCAGGGGTGAGGAAATACCATGAAAGGCTCAAGGTTCAAGGTAAGGACAGGGAGAGATCAGTCACCAGTTGCTGTCCTGGGCAACAAAAATCTAACTCGGGAAAGCATGTTTAATGTATTATCAGTTAAATCAGAGTAGGGAAATGAGAAATAAACACAAATCTTAGAAATACCTGTCCCCCACCCTTCCCCTCTTACTGACCATAACTTTATTCTCAACTCTCTACTTCCATCCTGCAAATGGCACAGGGGGACAGGGAGTGGAGGCTGTGGTCAGTTCCTCACACATTGCCTCTGCTGCCTCTTCCTCCTTGCGGGAAGGACTCCTCACAGTCTTCCCCTGTTCCAGGATGGGCTCCATCCCATGGGAGAGAGTCCATCACAAAGTTCTCCAATGTGGTTCCTTCCCACAGGCTGCAGTTCTTCACAAACTACTCCAGCACTTATCCCTTCCGTGGGCTGAAGTCCTCCAGGAACACAATGCTGCAGTGTGGCACAGGGTCACAAGTCCTGCCAGCTCCACCGTGGGCTTCCCGCAATGCCACAGCCTCCTTTGGGCATCCTGCTCTCGGGCATGGGTTCTCCTACACTGCAGGGGGATCTCTGCTCTCCCCTGGCTGCAGGGCACAGCTGCCTCACCATGGGCTGCCCCAGGGGCTGCAGGGGAATCTGCTCTGGCACCTGGAGCACCTCCTGCCCCTCCTTCTTCACTGACCTGGGTGCCTGCAGGGCTGTTTCTCTCTGATATTCTCACTCTGCTCTCCAGCTGCAATTAGTCCTGTGCAGTAACTTTTCCCCCTTCTTTACTGTGCTGTCCTAGAGGCACTCCCACTATCGCTGATGGGTTGGGCCTCGGCCAGCAGTGGGTCCATCTTGCAGCCAGCTGGCTCTGTCGGACATGGGGGACAAAAATACTCAATATTTTCAAAACAGTAAAATATGCCGTTTTGTATCTAACCATGGCATTGAGGGTTACAGGCTGAAAGAGAGCGTTTCTTCCAAAACACTGTTTTGGAATATCCAAGAAGTGACTACAGAAAAAAAAAAAAGCCAGAAGAGATTAGCGAGAGAAATTAATAGAAAACTGCTCCTGAATTATTTAGTTGGGTATTCTTGCAATTTATTTCTTCTGCTTAGAAAGAGGTTTATGAGGCACCATAAAAGGGCAAAGATGTGAATAAAGAACAGCAAAGGATCTAAATTTTAAATACCTGGTCCCCTACCAGTGAATAATGTAACTGGGCAGCTCAGTAAGGGAGGACTGGGGGTCTGAGATGAGAATAGGCAAGGCCAGTTTTCTCAGAGAAACTCTGCCAAAGCTAGATGTGTAGTCTCAGTGACTAACCTCCTACATGACTCCTGTGGCCTGCTGCACTCATGACCTCTCTTTCTGCCTCGTTTTCAGCTCAATAAATGTGTTTAAAGGCCCACTCCTAAAAAATGCAGGTATAGAGAAAGATTGTAAGACTAGCAAGACTGCTCACAGGACATCCTCTGGGATATTTGAAGTATCCATGAGTGACAAGTGGTATGATAGGGACCTGATGGGAGACCTGTGACTTCCTAAACCAGATACTAATAAAAAAGGAGTTGTTCTGAGATACACTGCATTTATATAGGTAGGCAACTGAGACTGTTGTGAGTATTTCTGCTTTCCCTGGTTGGTTTGCACATGCAAGGCACATACCCACATTTGGTAGTGGTACAAGATTCATGGAGTCCCAACCTGTACAGTGCCCAAGGCTTGCTGTGATCAGCTTTCTAGTTCTCCTTGTGAAGCTCTTCACCCTGCCTTTCACTTTATAGTTATCAGCCTACACATTCCTACCTGTATCTGCAGCTGTTCTCCCTATCCTAGTATTCCAGAGTGCCATTATCCCCATTAATTTGCAAGGGGGTACTCAAGAATTGCTGATATGGCTGTTCAGTTGGGTTTTGTCAAGTCATTCCCATCACCATGCAAGATGCCCTTTATTCTTCCCTACATCTACATTTCATTCCCCACTTCACAATTTTTACTTTAAAGCCATAATTAGGGAGAAAGTAGAGCACAGTAGATGAGTTTCTGAAATAGACAATTAGCATTTCCCAGTAATGGACGCACACAAGGCTCATCAACCAATTAGAGCTGAATAATCTCTTCCAGACTGAAGCACATCCCAGCCAGCTCTTTTAGTGCAATGAGGGAGGGAAAGCAATGGCACAACAGCAAGATAAAATATAACTACAGTTACTTGGAAAAAAATATCAACAGGCAATGCTTTACTGGAAAAGATGTCCTGAAAGGGATATTTATGTGAAGAGAGCTCTGTAATTTCTTGTAGTAGTGCCATCTCTTACACTTCTTTAGTTTTTCTTTCAGAAGAGTTGTTGTTACAGTTTCTGTATACCATGAGTTATGGACACCGCAAATACATCTTTGTGCCTATAAATGTATTTCATCACCTTTTGTGCAATACTGAGGACTTCTGTTCACTTAGAGTTGATGACCAAATAGGTGAATTTAACCACTTTTCAAAAATTTAAGCACTCATAAAACTAGGTCTCAGTCAGATCTGATTGATAGTTGCCTAAATTGTCTCCTCTGTGTGCTGTATGAGAGACTGAAACAGTCAAATGTACTAATTCATACTCATAAATGGTTTAAACTCAGATATCTGTTTGACTTGTTCTGTCTCAATCCTTTGTGAGAATGTTAATAAGATTCAAATTTCAGCTTTTAGTGAATAATGAGATATTAGACATTATGGAATAATGGCATTCATTTGCAATCTGGGAGGTTTTGATGTGGTGTGATCTAGCCTCTACCACCACAGCTAGGGCTGCTGACCATTCATGTTCCTCAAGCTGTGAAGTAAGGCTTGCAGGACTCTCTTACCAGATGGATTTGAGTTAAATACACTCTTGAAAGTTTTCACAGTGGCATGAGGCATTGCCTTGCTGAACCATCTGTGTATATTTGCCTTTCTTTATTTTTGTGTAAAATTTCAGGGACCACCAGCCTCTTCACTCAGGAATTCCAGACAGAATACCCCCTTTGGGGTGAAAGCAGCCTTAAACAGAAGTTAAATGTTTTGATAGTTGGTGCTCCAATTCCTACAGGGTGCTTGGCTCCAGAAAGAAATTCAGGTGAAACAACAGGGTAAAATCTGTCTTTTCATCTGGATTCATAAAATATGCTGTTCTAAGAAACAGATCATCTAGACTCCAAGAACGGATCTATCTTTCTCCTTTGTTGGAGTCTGAAAAACAGAGGTCTCTCTGAGTTCCTCAGAGAGAGATCAAAATGCAGGGTTTGAATTAAAACCTTTGGATGCATTGAAGTATTTTGAACCACTCATGTATGAAATAGAGGTGTAAGTTTAAATTTTAGGTAAGTAAGCAAGTAAGTTTAAATAAGTAAGAATATGTTTTAAGTGCCTTAAAAAGTAAAAGCCTTAGACATCAGTGTAGAAAACAAGTCTTAAAAACAAGTTTCAGTGAGAATTCAAAACCATAGTTTTAGACATAATAAAAATAAAGTAAGAATATTGCTTTCATTATTCAGATAGAACAGATAGGCCATATGCATAGTTTATACATAAACTTTTGTACTAGGAAACTAGAATTTAAGTAGGTTTAGAAGAAATGCTTCAGATTGGTGTTTTTAGCTCACTGGGTAATTTATAAATAAGAATCCATATATTGGAGTGACAGCTCTCTCGCTCTCTCTCACTCTCTCCTGCTCTCTCTTCCTCTACCATCACCGTCATCACTACCCCCATATGAAGAAGAACAAGACAAAAAGAACAAAATAAATTTTAAAAAAGGTAGCATCTGCCTCTTGGAACTCTGTACTTGGCTGCAGCCTCTGTCTCTGCTCAGGACTCTGTACTAGGCTGCAACTTCAGCCCTCCTGGGGCTTTGCACCAGGAGCTGCTTCTGCTTCTAATCAGGACTTTACTTCTGTCGGTGACTCTATGCCAAAAGCTTTTAGCATGGACTTTAACACTCGGGCCTTTTTGCCTTTTGACACTGATGCGCCTTTACAATAAACAACTTTATAGCAACTAACAACTGCCCAGCTCTTTTAAAGAGAACAACAATCCCAACACTCCTTCCTTGATTAGAAGATGCATTTAGCACTTGTGTTAAGAGGTTCTGCACCAGGATAGAAAGGCAGATCAAGAGTTTCTGGCCCTAGGTTTTTTACTACTTCTGATTTTAACCTATTAAAAATTAAAACCAGCAAAAAAAGTCCTCTATCTCTCAACCAGTATCCAAACAGAGCCAAAACACCCCTCATCTTTGTGGATTAAAAATAATCTTCCTCTAGGACTTTAGCTTCATGTGAAAGAATAACCTCAACTATAGCATATTCTTCATCTGAGTTAGTGTAATCCAAATGGATTTACATCAGAATAGGAGCTTTTGGAATGCACATACTGCACATTCTGGCTGATACCTCTGGCCATTAATTTATTCTTCCTGCTAGAAAAATTGTGTAAGTCTATTTGACTTGTTCAGGATTGTACCAAGATGACATGTATGTGCATCCATTCAGCCAAGCAGGTGAGGCTCCTGGGTGTTCAGAGAAGTCTTTGTCTGCTGCCTGGAAGATTAGCTGTCTACTGGAACAGATTTCCTGAATTAAGCTCTTAACTGCACTCACTTGTCATTGAATTAAAGTATATGCTTTGCCAGAAGTTTTTCTTAATGTATTCCCACTGCTCATAGGAAAAATTGAAGTAATTAGTAGCTTCTGGTTACCTTTTTCTTCTTGTTTTCTGTCAGAGTCACTCTGTGAATGTCAATACTGTTCTTCATTTTCTCCTGCTGAAGACACCCAGGCTGAGTTTGTCAAGACTGCCAAATTAAATATAGCTCCTGATGCAACAACAAGTGTATGTTTGTGGAGGGGGTGCTTTCATTGTAGGGGTAACTTCTGATTTTACAAAACAGACCCAATGTTTGACCAGCATAAAGATAGTTACACCTGTGGAGTGAAAACATGGAAAAGGAAATGCTTCCACATTTCTACTAAAAACACAGGAAATGTCTGTACCCAAGAGTACCTGCACCTCCAGCAGGCTTTGAGCTTCTGCTGCTGGGTTTAGTTCCTATCATGAACGTATCAATCAAGAAATTTAACTTCAGGAGCATTCACATTGGGGCTTTCCAGCTGGAAGAATTATGAGGGCAAAGTAACAGCAAAAATGTGACTTTCCCAGTCCTATGCACTGATGTCCTGATAAAGTTAAAATTGCAGATTTAAGTCACATGAAAGAGTATGCACAGAGCTCTCTGTAATTCCTGATTTGCCCACACATCCTTGGTCTTACACAAGGGATGCTGGGCAAGAAGCAGAGTCCTGGAAACTTTGGGTGAGCCTACTTATATCGACCATGTATTTTGTAAAATCAACAACTTATAGAACTTAAAGGAAACCCTGCTCTTAGTAACCCACTCCAGAATATTAATGGCCATTAAAATTTATCTTGCATTCAACAATCTGTCATCTAGAAGACGCTTATGATGGACTTTTTGTTGTACTGCTTTAAAAGTGTTGTATTTGGAGATGTTAACTGGCAGAGGTAGCAAAACAATTATAGCCAGCATAATTTTTGACTGCCTGTGCTGAGGTGAACCAAGAGACCTTGTAAAAATCCGGATGCCCTTTGGGTGGCGCCGGCTGCAAAGCATTTGGTTTCTCTTCTTACAAAATAGAACTGAGAAAGGTCCCAGCCTGGTGCTGGCTGGGAGGGCTGTAAATCCCTGCCTGCTTCAGGTACTGCTGGGAGAGGGTGAAACCACAGAGCATCAGAGCCAACTGATAGGCAAAGAGGGAACAGAGAATGGAAAATGAATAACATTTATTTATAAATGCGGATTGCATTTGGTATGTACAAGTCATTTGTCTTTCTGGTTTCTGTTTTTATATGGCTACTGAGAAAAAAAAAAAAGAAGCTGTAAGCATATTTTATTAGTTGTTAATTTTTTAAAAATTATTATGCTGACGTGTACACCCATGAATAAAACAAGCCCTTCCCTACTCTCACAGTTAAAAGAACATAGAAAGCATTAATTTTCTGTCTTTTTCAGGGTATAGTAAGATGTTTATATTACCTTGACAGTAGTAGGCCAGATGGGAAGAACAGGTTTTAACACATGCTTTGAATGCATGATTGCAGTTAGAGATCAAGAGCTGGCACACCTGCTCCGGGGTGTAAGTGTGTGGGCTGTGAGATCTTCGGTCAGATCTGACTTTAACCAGCAATTTTCACACATAAGGACCTAGGCTGGGTGGGGAAAGTGAGGCATGAGCAAAGGCAGCCTTGCCTCCCACCCGACCTGCTGGGCCAGCAGAGGCAGGAAGCAGCGCTGTGTGTGCCGTGCAGCTGGATGTGCCCGCAGCACGTGTGTGTGTGCCAGCACGTCCAGCTCAAGGGATTTGGAAACAGCTCCAAGCTTGGCTTCCTGGGCTTGTTTTGCAAGTGCTTCAGTTTAGACATGATGGTGCTTACCTTGTTCCACAAAGTCTTCTCCTTGTTGTGATCCAGAGCATAAATCACAGAATCAAGAATATTCTGAGGTGAAAGGGACCCACGAGGATTATCGAATCCAACTCTTTAGTGAATTCCCCACACAGGGATCAAATGCACAACATTGCTGTTATTAGCACTGGGTTCTGACCAACAGAGACAATAAATGTTGTATGCCACTGATATTTCTAATGCATCCCACAGCAACATGCCCTTCTAGGAAGCTGCAACGTGCCAGAGTAAAATGATTTAACATTAGCCATAGCCTCAGTTACTCACCAATTTATAAAATCAGTTTCTAGAAAAAGAAAACATACTCCAGTATACAAAGAAAAGAGACACAAGAACTTCATTATTCAACACAGAAGGCTTTATTTACAATTAAACATAAGTATATCAGAAAAAAAAATTGAGCTTTATTTTATTTGTATTTTCATTAACGTTTCTAATGAAAGTTTACCCTGCACAGTTTGAACAACTGTAAATACTTAGTATGAGCCTTAATATCATGAATTAACAATAACTAACTGATGCTTTGGATAAAGTAGCTACAAATTACAATTCAAGTGCAGTCTAATAGTCAAAAAGCCCAAACCTGCATTGAGATCAATGAGATTATGCATATGGGCAAACATATAGTTGTGTCCATATAAAATTTGGCCCTGAGACATTTAAAATCACGGCCTGACCTGCTGGATCACTGCTGCTGGAGCACCACATAGCAATAAACAACACTAGTAAAACACACACTAACTTGCTGACCATGTACTTGAAATAAAATAAAATGAAACTGAAATGTTAACATATCAAAAGCTACAGGAGCACTGCTGTTATTCCTTTCATGTTAGATCCTGACACTAAAGACATTTTATTATAAAAATTTGGTGTCAGATCTTGAACCACAGCAGAGCTGTGTTTATCTCAGAGGAGATGTGGCTTAATGACTTCATCTGTCCTCACACTTTTTTGACCAGTCCATAGGACTCCAGGGATGGCTTCAGTTGTGTCAAATTGTCCCCAGACTAACATGGGAACAGAGCATCACATATGCCACCAGTAATAATGTGGATATGAGAGAAAGGTGTTTTTCATTGACTAGCCAGCACCATGAGTAATCAAATACACGGGCTGAGAGCAAACCCTTCCTCGAGTGCCACACCAGCTGCCCTGGTAGCTGGCAGCTCCAGCTCACAGCTGGAAGGAGAGTGCACCATGTACCTCACAGACCTCACCTTCAAGAAGAATGTCTTGGGATTTCTGTGACTCATCAGCCCTACTGATAGCTACAAAACTTTGTCCTTTTCGAGGAACAATGTAATAAAAACACCAGTGTTATAGTCAGTTGGATTTTCCCCTTATTTCCAAAGGTAAGAACATCTTGCTAAAGATACCCAGGCAGAGACATTGTCCTTTATTAGCAAGATAAACCTTTCTGGTTTAAAGTCCATTGTAGCATTGTTTACAAACAGGCTGGCCATGTTTGATTTCCCTTTTTCTTTGCAGGTCTTAAATAAGGGAATAAAAGATCTAAAAAGAAATCTTAGAAAATACTGAACTTAGGCTCTTGTTCTGAATTTATTGAATCCATGGAAAAAGAAGAGACCCTGCAACACTATTTGCCCCATTTACTCTAGAATAAAATACAGCATTCAGATCAAATGATAAACTCAACTATTTATGGAGATGTCAGTGTTTGCTACAGGCTGATGGACCTCATTAAACAAATGGTTGCACAAATTTCCTTGTGGCAGATGGTTTATCAGTAAGTAATTTGGGCTACCTCTTTTCATTTATGTGCTTCTATAGCAAGTGGAATTCTCTGATGTTTGATCAAAATCATTATCTTGGTCTTTCCTGTCTCTGAAGCATTTTGGAATATTTTCTCTTATCCTGCCAGGTTACATATCAGATCATTCTCCAAGGGAGGCCTTGGGCCAAGTGGGCTTAGGGCAGAGCAGAGGCTGGTGTTCCAACAAGAGCCAGAAATAAAAGCTCACAGGAGGCAACAGGAAGAGCAGTGGAGCAGGTTGGGAGTTAGGGAGTGGTTCTGATTAATAAAAAGCTGTGGAGCCAAATGTCAACGAGCTCCATCAACATGTGGATGACTGTGGTCTATCTATGAGCCATCTCCATATAAAGATATAAAATGTATGAACCACATATTTTAGTAAGTCTTTTATAAACTTCATATATTACAGTTAGTAACTTTACATAATAAACTTCACATTCAATGCAATTCACATCCCTGAATAGAGGACAGAGAGCAGCAGCTTCCATTCCTTGAAGGAACAGAGAGAAGTATTGCAATAAGAGCATCTAGAGCACAGCATGAGTTCCAAATTGTTGTCATTCCCAGCCTGTGCTCAGAGACGAGCATCAGCAAGCAGCTTTCATTTTTCTTGCAAATCCAGAAGAAAATGAGTAGCAAGTTGCATAAATGGCAGAAGGTGGACTAAAATCCAATCCACCTCAACTTCAGTCTGCTTGAATGCAATTTAAAATGTATAACAAGTTTCAAATAAAGTCTTTTGATAGCGTAGATTCCACAGCGGCCTCTTTAGAGATGTCAGAAGTGTGGACCTTGAAAAACACCAGCTTAGTTGGGTTAGTAAGCTGGTCTTCTCAAAATGGAAAAACATGTTGAGTTCCACAGCACATGGATTGACTGTGCCTTGAATCATACCTTTTGTCTCTGAATTTTAACAAGCTGCTTAGCTGAAATTTCAATTAAACATTGTCTGCCTCTGAAGTCTTTTCACCTGTTGTGAAATAAAATCAGAATTCAGCATATGGTGAGGTAAGTCTTCAGTTTAAGAATACCTCTTTAGTATAGCATACTTTTCACCACAATGTTCATGTCTCTGTATTTTTTTTAAATAACTCCAAAAATGTGTTTGCTTCCCCAGGTATCAGCACATTAATCCACCACTTGGCCAGTCTGCCCGTGATGGGAGTATATTTGCCTCTGTGGGCTAGGTATGTCCAGGAGGTGCTCAGACTAACATTACAGTGATGCACCACTGAGAGAAAGAAGTGAGAAACCAGCACTCAATAGAAAGTGTCACTTACAATGGGTTCTCAGAACATCAGGCAGGGGATGTCCTGGGAGAGCACAGCAATCTGCAGCTATGTGGCCTCTGTCTCAGAAAGGTGCTAGAGGACACTTCTGAGCAGTTTAACAGCCTTGGACAAAATGCTGATTTTAAAGAATTCACAACAAACAAAAATGTTCTTCTGATGTAGTTCCCAATGCCCTCCCCTGAGTCAAGAGCATTCTGAAAGATTTAGGATGGGAAGAGAACTTGAAAAATATTAGACCAATTCTCTGGATGAATTCCTACAGAACAACTGCTAAATTTTCTAGCATGTAAAAAGAACAGAGAAATAGGTAATGATTCTGAAGTCTTGAAAACTCGAGGAAAAGTCACTGCTGGGGTCACAGCTGTTCAGTGTTTACTTACTTATTTCAATTTCTGCGACCTGCATATGAAGAAGGACCCCATGAAGGCCAGGAACATGACACAGCCTCCGATTATCAATGACATCTGCAGCAAGTTCAGCAGCTCGAGCCGACTGGAGATTTTGGTTCTGAACATTTCTGCCTTCTCATCCCCAATAACAGCAGACTGAAACAGTGCAAGAAAAACATCAGTGAAAGGCATTTATGCAAGCACTCACTTGCCAAATATACTCTTGGTGTGGTGCAAATCACAGCATGAGCTTAATTACCCAATTTCAGGGCACCAAGAATGAAAAAGCTAGGTAGTTGTGTTGTTTATTCGTTTGTTTCAAAACAGAGAATATTAATAGACAAAAAATATGCTAACCTCATTTAGCCAAAGAAGAGGGAACACATAGGGTTTTTTAACTTTTTTTAAAGGCCTGAAATGAGAAAAAAAATAGAGCACGTTACTTTTAATTTGCTACATAAGCCCACTCTCTACTTAAACATTTTTCTTTTCCTCTAACTATATTTCTGGTTTCCAGATGTACCTTTTAAATACACTTTTGGAGTGAAAAAAACCAAACCAAACAAAAACTGCAATTAATAACAGCCATTTTACATACTGGGCAACCATTATTTTCTGTTTAATCTTCTGTATGGGGGCAGTCAGACACAGAGAGGGTTGAAGATCTGTGTGGTGTTCATATGTCCAAGATTCCAAAGGTATGTTTATCCGTGTACATTTAGGCCAATGAAGAGGGAAAAAAAAACCAGCTAGATACCCATTGACCGTTCTGATAAAACCATCTACTGACAAGGTATACATAAATTCTCTTTCTTATTGGATTACAGAAAATACAGTTTGTCTGTTCATCCTCATAAGCCCCATTTGGGTTTTATAAGAAGTTATTTTTAAGAACATTTTGCCTTGTAAGCTTCTGTAGGGAAATTAAATGTGTGTTAAAATACTCGGGCAGTGTCCTGCTCAGGAAGATTTACTCTGAAAAAACTTTGGGAAAGTATTTTTATTCCTTCTTCTCCATGATATTTCTAGTGATGCTCTCATGGACCAATCAGCCCAGTAAAAATTATTAAAAAAAAAAATAAAGAAGAAGAACTTACTCAATGTATTTTGAATATTGCACAAGGAGGTTTACTTGCAGCCTTTTTGCAAATCGTAGTGTAAAACCAGTCACCTAAAACCAGTGAAAAAAATCCAACAAAACATTAATTTAAATTTCTTAATTAGGTGCCAAAGTCTATAATATGGACTGTTCAAAAAGCCCTTTGGGATTATTTTATCCTTATGTTTTGAAGGATTAATTTTTATGAAATGGTAATGTTTCTAAGAGTTTCTCATTTCTCACAGAAGTTCTGATTTTGTGGCTTTACCATAGTTACCTTTGAAATTTAAATTTAAACCTGAAGACAAAGTTAAAAACCACTAAATCAGTCATGGTATATTTAATATAAAAATACACTTCACGGTTTTTTTCCCCACCAAAAATCAACAAAATTTTCTTTTTCGAAATGCATAGGGGAGAAACAAACCTTTCACATCAGGACAAACAGATGTATACAAAGATCAAATCTTTTCTT
This sequence comes from Acridotheres tristis, assembly GCA_037013685.1. Lineage (NCBI taxonomy): Eukaryota > Metazoa > Chordata > Aves > Passeriformes > Sturnidae > Acridotheres > Acridotheres tristis. The sequence continues at coordinate 10,300,586 of CM072885.1, forward strand.
CATATCTTTCTTCTACTGTCTTTCACAAAAAAAAAGCTGTGATTCTTGAAAATTTTGTGTAATATTTAGGAAAATCTGTTTGATGTCTCTATTCCAAATAAAGTGAAACAAAGATTTAACTTCATTTCTCCCCACTGAAGTTACGTAGCTTAGCTACCTAATTTTAGTGAAAGAAATTGTTTAGAATTTATTGATAATTTAGAAATTATCAATTTTAGCTTTTCATTCAAAGTAAGAGCAAAATAGAAATTTGGAATCCTCGAATTCATCATACAATTTAGAAAACTTTGGTAAGTACACTTAAAGTTAAAGATCTGAATCACTGAAACAAAAATAGAGGTAAATTTGTAAGTCAAAATAAATTCATTCTGTTTGGGAGATCTGCTGGACAATTCAAGTCACAACGACTTAAATTAGGTCTATTTAAATCAGACTATTCAGAGTTCTAGCAATTGGAAATAAATTCATCTATGTTTATTTCGTTTCAATTGAGATAGTAATTATCCAAAAATAGTTAGTTATAGATATTTTTTTATTATTATTAAAGGAAGGAAACAGAATTTTTAAATTTCTAAAATTAAAGTAGAGGAAACAGAAGTTACATAGAATATAATTTTCTCAAAGTTACTGAAGATCGTAGAAAAGCTACAACATATTTCACAGTTTGCAGATTCAATCCCATGTTACCAGTAAGTAAAAGTCAAAACAGATTTTCCAAATTTTGAAGGTCAAAATGAGATAAAGTTCTGCTCTAAATTTCCCCTGCTGAAACCAGACCACTTTGAGGGCAGACCTTAGAAAAGCCAGCATGAAAATACTGAATCTTCTGCTTGTCCCTCTGGTGAAAGGCCAACGCTACTACTATTAAATTCAAACACTGCAAGTTTCCCAAGGTACAAATATTAAATACTTGGACTTACAGGCTCTATGTCTAGATATGTCTCATGCTCCTTTTCATTTGGACTCAGGCCTTCCACGTTATGCAGTATAGATTCACTTGCATGAAGAAAATGAGGAAGAGAGATATACACCGGTCTTTCTATTGAAACAAAAACACAAACTCTCTTGAATCATTAAGCCTTGCTTTGGCACTCATCTTCACAGGTTATTTTCAAACATAGTTTTGCTACATAGATATACAATCCAGATAAAAATGTTAATAGTCTAACCACATCACCTGAAAAAAACCCCAAAAAAACAACAAAAAAACAACCCAAACCAAAAACAAACCCCACAATTCGAGCATTTTTGTGACTTATTTTTTTGTTTGTCACAAGGAAAATTTGTATAGTGAAATAAACAGCAGTTACAAATCCTGCTTGTCTTGTGTCTACACTGTGGAGCTGGCACTGCTCCCACTTTCACGCTGAGGTGAGGATGTGGCTGTCACTGTCTCCCCCCACCTTCAGGATCTTGTTTTACCACGAAGGGACCTCTTGCAGCTCACTCTGCACCAAATGCAGACTCAGTTTATATTCCTTTTACCTACACCACACTAAGGCAGTGTTGCCTGTACAGTTGTCTACATACCCACCCCTGCTGTGTGTGAATTGCCACAGACCCGAGGCGCAGAACTGTCTCTGGCTTTTACACAGTGTCCCTCCTTTCCTTTCTCTACACACATTCCTGCACTTTCAGTACACAGTCTATGGTATCCCGACTTTGCATAGCACTATGCAAAATACAGAAATATTGGGCCATGAGGCTTCAGAAATGTGAGGGGTCTCACAAGCAACCTGTAGAAGAATTCACAGACAAACATCCTGGATATCTGAGTAACACCCCAGCTGCAGGACAAGTCCCTTGTCCCCGGTTAAACGGCTTGTGTGGCAGTACTGTGTCACCACCATACTTGCTTTGCAGGCACTGATGTCCAGGACTCCAGCTAACGTGCAGTTCTCTGATATTGTTGTATCTGTACAGAAGCAATAATTGTCTTCGACTTCAGCTGGCGATGCGAATGCTTCGCGAGGAACCACAAAGCGATAGAGCTTGATTCCCTTCACAACCTGCTTGCCTTGGAAAACTCCATAGATTGATCTGAGCACAAGACAGGAGAAATGGGTTTCAGCCATTTGGATCAAAAGTCTAAATCTGTGGCAATGCTACTGGGGCAATCCCCCAGCTGCCTCTCTCTTAAAAGAAACAACCCCCCCAGGGACCCAATGCCCAGGCTCCTGCCACGCTGCTCAGTGAATTGCAGGGGTGCTCCTCTGCAGTGGAGAATATTCCACACCTTCACAAAAGAGATGTACAAGCTCAGAGGCAAGCATGCCAATACACTAAACAGAAAAATGTTCAAATACTACTAATAAACAATATAGACAAATCTAACAAATTAATTGAGGTCTCTTTTCCCTACATACAGCTACACCTGCAGTAATTATGATGTTTTTTAAGGTTTCTGGACTCCAAGTAGGGATGCTTATCCATATAAAGCACCTTTTATATATAGTTTTTTGCTGACCTCATGGTAACCCAAGCTTTATTATGCAGACAACACCCTGCACATAACCTTATTCCATTGCATATGAATTAGAATACTACTTAAGCTTCTTTTTGCTAATGCATTATCAGCTGATACAGAGATATGGTTGCTACACAGTAATGTAATCAGGACACCAACACTTTGTGTCGTAGCCAAATAAAAGTAGGGTTTTGAAACATGGACAGAACGATTTTTCCTGACCCTGCTTCTACAGGACCTTTGGGCAATTGCTGTTGTCCTTTACTGTTCATGAATTGTGAGAATTACATGGCCGGGGGGATCTCTCAAACTGTGTGTGCAATCAATCCAAAGAATTTTATCATTTCTCCCCTGCTTAGAATTCCCTTTTCTATGAATTGGGAAATGTTTGTGGATAAAATTGCTTCACAAAAGAAACCCCTCTAACTTCATATAAAAACACTGATCTTTGAAAACAACCACTCTGCAAAGCAAATGGCCTACTTTAAACCTAGTAAAAAGGAAGCATCTGTTTCCAGGCAGCAAAATAAATGGTTTGAACCTCCCAAAGTAAATACACTGGGATGCACTTTAAATCTTTAACATTTCTTTCAGTGATCCCACTGGAGGACCTGGGGACACTGGATAGCCCATCAGAAGCAACAGGCTTAAAAGTCATCAGCACGGAATGTATTAAGCAGGCTTGTTTGTTTGTAAATACATAAAAATAAAATATGTAAAAAATATCCCGTGAGAAAAAAACATTTGGTATATATTGAACGAGAGTAAACACTGTTCTGCATAGATGATTTTTTCCAGACATGCCAAATCTGGGCCTAACTGGACCCTGCTGTACCTGTTGCCTTCTCAGACCAAACAAGGCCGGGTCCTATCTTAGAAGAAGTTCAAGACTTTGAACCCTGTGGCCCTCAGTACCTTTTACAGATCTCTATCAGCTCACAATGACACATTTTCCTGAATATACATCTGTAACTGGCTGAAATAAAGTACATTGTATTAGCTTGCTACTTAACATAAAAGTGGTAGAACCAGGCTCTGAATCATGAGCACAACACACAACTTTACTTGTGTTTTAGATGGAAAGTTTATGTTCCACCTGAGCCCAAGCACAGCCACTTCAGCTGCCCTCTGAAAACAAAGAGCATTCAGTGGCACAGGCAGGTGTGAACACACTCCAGGAAGGGAGCAGCCTACCTGCAAATATCAGAGGAGAAGAAGCGTAGCACCTGATGCTTCTTAACAAATGGTGGGAAGGATGCTCCATCTGTGAAAAAAACTCAAGAGCTTGAAAGCTATTCTACTGAGAAGACACAATTTAATTTCTAGCTCAATACGCAGTTGTTACTTACCTGTAAATCTGTGACAAAAGTAAACAGTATGAGTCATTTGTGGGGAAAATATTTATGTAAGTTATTGCACATTGACAGGCATTTCACAGATAAGATGTGATAGTTTTTGAAAACAAGCCAAGCTATAGCAGCTTTTTTTTTGCTCCCAGATGTGAAGCTATATGATCAAGCCCATTTAAAACCGAGGATATTAAAAAAAAATTCTGCTTAATATGAAGTCAAAAAACCTGGTGCCATTGCCTCAAGGCTCATGCAGACTATAGACCTAAATATTCCTAGAGTTGCTTGCAGTTATGACACTCAGTACTTACAAGAAACACAGCTTTAGACTCCAACACTGACTATTTAATAATCAATGCTAATCCTTTTCCACAAAGGATTGGTCAAGTGAGCCTCTAAGCTGAGTCCTTGTAGAACTAATGGAAAGGAGGAAGCCACTTCTAGAGCACAATCCACCTGACCTCTGGTAGATATGCAAAAAAAAAGTCAGAAGAGTAGCACTTTGGTGTTGTTCTCCCCACTTGGTCTGAAAGAGTGAAGACACCCAGATTTGTATTTCTGCATTGCAAGAACCCAGAGTTATGTAAGAGGAGCCTCTGGCATTTTCCCAATTAAGGAGTTGTAACGAACCTTTAACCATTTTAATATTTGTTAGTTTTTGTGACAATTTCTGTTTAGTTTCTTAGGCGGCAGCCATAACCAAACAATTGCAAACATCTGTGATATCTTTGAATCCAGTTGGCAAGAGCACCAAGGCTACATACTGCCACTTGCCCACTGCTGACAGAAGCAGTTTTTTTCAAAGATTCAAGATCATCCTAAGCACACATTCTGTTTCTAAATCTTGGCATTCTTGTAAGGTTGGTAAACATGGATTCATGTCAAGCCCCCTACAAGTTTACTGTTTCAGATTTTTAACTATTTATTTTCTTATACTATACATGTTGAGCTTTTGTGTGAAAGCTTGCAAGATAAGGTAAAATTCTCACACTTACAAGAATTTTTAAACCTGCTGCATCTCCAAATACAGCAGTGTCACACTGAATGCACTTGTAAAATATGCAGCAATCTTTGCTCACTGTGCTCACTGGACTGGAGCACTTAATTAGTTAGCAGCATATGTTTATTCCATCAGTTACAGAAGAAAAACAAACAAAAAGCTGACCCTGGCTAAAAAAAAAAAAGCCAGGCCCCCAGGCCCCATAAGAAAGAAGGGAAGTCCTAGAATGTAAGAAAATACTATTTCTTACAAAATTAATTACATAATTTAAAAAGGAACTAATCCTTCGTGGCTCACAGATTTTTGGAAAATCAGATTCTTGTGATGTATTTTAAATACTTCAAAATACCTTGTTGCACAATCTGGGTTATAAGGAAAAGTATCTATGCCAGGTAAAGCAGAATGGAAAATGGAGGGAAAAAACCCATACAAAACGATCCAACACAAACACCTTCATTTACTGAAGGTCTGGAGCTCTCTGCAAAAGCCTCCACCAAGACACCTGCCAGCCTCAGCTCCACAGACTGTGGTGTCCTCACAGCAATGTTTTCACTAACCAAAAAGAAAAATAGCACCTAGAACAAATGTATCTTAAACAATTCAGCTGTTTACCTATCTATTCCAAAAGAAAATTCAAAAATATTTGTCTATAGTCTATTCATCCCAGTCTATACTTCTTCATCCCTCTTCATTTTCTAGTGATCTACAAGCCATTCATCTGACAGCCTCCTCCTTTGTTGCCTCAATTTCTTTTCATATCTCAGGATGTCCCTTCTGGTGCAATTAATTAAATTTTCAGCAGTGTAAATAAATGTAAATTATTAAAATGCCAAGACCATTTTCAACTGCTATAGAAAAGAAAAATAATCTTAATTATATTGTACTATGGAAATAATTAGTAGAAACAAGAGAACTGGATAATTTTTTTTCTCTTCCACATTTACTCTAGATGTAGAGGCTGTGTTCATGAGTATATAAAATGATGTACAGTAGGAATTAATATATTTTAATAGATACACACATATGCATATATTATAGTAGTAGTATGCCTAAATATATATAGATATATATACTTAATATACAAAATACAGAACTGGCAAAGCCTAGGGGAGATAATTTATATATTGTATCTCATTATTCCTTTGAAATATCAAGAACAGTGTTGAAGTGTCAAAAACTTTAATAGGCTCACCTGTGCCATTAACCATATCACAGTGACCTTTCCAGTAAGAAAGAGTGCTGTAAGATAAAATAAAAGTCATGCAGCATGTAGTATATTCTACCATGTAAGCACTTCAATTACCTGTATTACCAAATATAACTGTTGCAGGATAAGCCTGACTTGTTAGTAAAGGCAAAGGATAGAGATGTTCCTTTATTCAGAAAAATTATAGGATCCATTAGGAGAGGATAAAAGGAATCTATCTACTTAAGAATACAAAACAGAAGTAAATTGTGTCAAAGAATCAATAAATGTCTTAAGTCCAAGCTCCTAACAGAACGGTTGAGAGCTGAAAGAAAGTGATGGTTTTGCTGAGCCCAGGGCTTGATCCTGTTTCCTTTGAATCATTGAAGCTTTTTCCGTTTATCTATAGCTCCTGGTGAATCGAGTTTTAAAAGCCATACCTTGAAAATGTTGGATTTTTTTTTACTCTACAGTGTTATAATACCTTTTATTTTTATAGCTTTGAATTACTGCTGTTTGTGTAATATCTTCTGTCCCAGTATACACAGTGTAAGGCCCATCGGTTGTCCCATTATACTGTAACAGATGCAACAAGAGGAATAGCAGTTAGAAATAATTAATAAATTGATATTATTTTCTTCCTCAAAGCAGCTGTCTTCAGTTTTATTCACAGAATGACTTCTGAAGGCATTGCCTCCTCATTGGTTTCACTTACCGGGTAGAAGACTCCCACAACTGGGTTCACAGTGGGGAATGGGACCTTGTCTAGGAAGGGATCTGTGTATCCCCACAGTATTTCTTTGACTGTTCTGTTCTGAAGAATGGCTGAGTTGGAAGATTTAACCCAAGTGTTTATTATTGATTGCATTAAACCGCTTGGGTACAGAGCAGGTACAGCCTACAACAGCAATAAAATCAATGTTTAGTATAAAATTCTGCATGTGCATTGAGTTAAAAATCCAGAGACTGACTCCAGGAAATGTCTGCCAAAGCCAGTTTCCAGATTTGCAACTCCCTTGAAGGTAAGTTTCTACATAAAACTGACAATTCTTAACAGAACAATTACTGGCCATAAGTTGCACAAAAGCAGACAATTTTTCTTGACTGATTATATGAGTTCACTAGATATAATCACAAAATGATAGAACAGCTGAAGTTCACAGGGACCCCTGGAGACCATCTAGTCCATCCCCTGCTCAACCAGGACCACTGAGAGCCAGCTGCCCAGGACCATGACCAGAAGGGCTTCTGAATAGCTACAAGCAACAATTTCACAAAAGCTTGGATCAGATATCTTCTGAACTGCCTTCCAACATGGGCTCCTCTGTGATTCTGTGACTGCTGGTATGGTTCTATTTTGTATTTGCACCAACCAGCTTCATACTCTGCCCCTTGGAGACACCTCACAGCAATCCTGAGCAGACACCAGAGAGTTGGTGCAACACAACCAGAGCTCAATATAAGCATGGAAACTAAATATTAGTCAAAGGCAAACAATCTCAGCCTGTGATAACCTGCACTAGAAAGGCACTAGCACTCCTCTAGGCGAAGATCCCTGTGCTCCTCTGTGATAAGTGATGCTCAGCAGGGCAGGAGAGCTCCAGGACTGCACCCTGGGGCTCTGGCTCTGAGGGACCATGCAGACTCTGGGTGTGGGAATCAATGCAATCCCCTGCCAAGACCTGAGGGTATTATGGAATGAGCACAGTAAATACACCCTGTACTGTTCATGCTGTACCTCACACACAAAGGGAACCCATCCACAAACTCTTGATTTACTCCCATGCTAAAATTGACTAAGAGGATGTTTTTAGAGCTTTGAAAACACTGCAGTGAAAGGTGTCCCTGCCCACGACAAGAGGGTGGGAACTAGATAATCTTTAAGGTCCCTTCCAACCCAAATCATTCTATGATTCTATGAACTTCTCCCCCATTCCCTCCAGTAGCTCAACATTTGTATCTGGACACTATGGCTTTGTTTCTTTACTTACTACAACAGCGAGGTTGAGGACGGTCACGTTGTCATTTTCTGTCCCAACAGACATAGTAGGTTCAAAATTAGCAACGTTAGGCAACATGTAGGAGATTGTGCCATTCTCAACTTCTGTGACATTTTCTTTGGGTAAATATCGCACCCTGGAAATACAAAACACAAACAGAATATTTTTAATCTTTGGCTTTTTGAGAAAACAAATAACCATGCCTGACTGAAGGTTTTTGAAAAGTTTATGAACATTTTAGTAAAATGGATGTTGAATATTTTATAACCATTAAAAGGTTTATAAACTTTTCAGGTGATTACATGTAAAACTTCAATTTTCTGCAAAATAATGTTCTTTTGGAAATATTTCCTTATTGACAAATGGAATAGTCTTTCTTGATACTAAAATGAGAGCAAGTATTTTTTTATTCTTATGTCATTAATGGACCTTATATATTTTCATATATTTTTAAATGAATTATGATTTGTCACATTTTTTCATGAGCTATCACATGGTTGTGTGTAATTAAAAGGGGGTGACACAGACATGAAACCTCAGATTTTTAATGGGTTGCAACAAAACAGGTCAAACCCATCATGTTACTTTGATAATATTTAATATGCATGTAGAGATTTATAAGCTATCTTTCAGTCCTACTGAGGTTCTGCCAGTCATGCCCTGTCAGCAGATATCTAAGGTACAAATTTCTGCTGCAGCTTTAACTCCACTCTTGCAGTCCAGCCCTCTTGCTGACCCCTCTGTGGGGACAGCAGACAGCAGGGATCAAATAACAGTCTATGCTCTAAGTCCAGAAAGCTTATCACAGCTCCATCCCAGACGGGATCTTCAGGATACTTCAGGATCAGATCTTCCAGCACGAGTGTAGGGGGTGCAAAAGGGGCAGATTTTCCCATGGTACAGATGTAGCCAGGGCAGGTCGGTCTTATCTGAAGAGCAGCTGGACCTTGGCTTCTCAGAATTGGTTTGTATACGTGTATAGTTATTAGCTTAAAGTGTAGAGCACCTACTTGAAAGTTGGGATATTTTTCTTTCTAATTAATGTGTTTTCAAGTTGTTCCACACCATAATAAATTATTAAATATTTAAAGGGAGATTGAGAGAGAGTGAGACTCAATGTCACAGTTACTCAGGTAACTGTATATCCCAGGAAGGCATGAGTGCAGCAGTGAGAAGGACCTTCATTCCACAGTAGTAATTTCTTACTTAGTCTTACTTAGACTTCTGGCTGAGATTTGTCCCTGAGAAAAAAAAAGCATCATCAGCAGCATCAGAGTAAAATGTTTCTGTTTGGTGGGAATTAACCTTCTGCAGTATTTCTTAACTGGTTTTTTTCCTGATTCCTATGTAACCCTTTCCTCTGTCTTCCCAAGTACTCTGTGAAACAAAGTTCTTTCTATTGAGAAATAAATAATCTTTTAGGGATCAAGGCAGTTTGGCTGAAGATGCTGAAATGGAAAGCTATCTTGTAAATATAATATCCATCCCTAAAGTTATCGAGAAAGAAATATCCTATCATCATGTGATAGGTTGACTTGGGAGAAAGAAACTCAGAAGTTCTTCCTGGGGGAGTTTCCTTTGTGGGGGGTTTTTGGGATACTTGTAACAGCCAATCAGAGAAAGTCGGTTCGCTCCGTGCACACACATTTTAAAAAAAGGTAATCCCGGAAGACGCCTCTTTGTCTTTCCGGCGGCTGAACAGGTAACACCAAGCTGAGCCGCTCTCCCTCTCCCCCATGCGGGGGAGGGGGGGGAAACGGCTCGGAGGCCGCTTGGGCCCCGTTTGCCAACGAGGGGGACCCGATGGCTGAGGGGAGGAAAAGTTGTGTGATAAAAGCTTCACGGATTCTTCCTCCACCAGCTTGTGGCTCTGGCGTGGGGGGATGCTGGCTCTTTATGCTGCCGGCCGGGCCGGGACCGGGCCTTCCCGGGTGGCCATGAGGGTGCGGGGCCGCAGCCCAGCCCCGCAGGGGCTGAGTGGCGCTACTGCCGCCCCCCCCAGCACGGCCGAGCCTGGCTCAACTTTTGTAGTTGAGTTAAACTTTAACTCTTTAGTGTTCAGATAAGATTTGCAAAGCCTCCAGCCTTCCCTTTAAATATGAAAGGGAATAAGGAAAGTTCTGAAGTCAGTGATGCAAGAACTAAGTATTTTTAAGATGGAAGGAGAGTGAGAAGATGCTGAAATGGCTGAAAATCTTTTTGGGAAATTGTAGGAATGAACTAATGTACTGAATATTCCTTTAAACCATGGAAAGAGACATGGGGGGATGGAAATGTTCCTTCTTAGGAGATAATTTGATTAAAGAACACCTGTGTTGGGAATTTGAATTTCTGCCTTGAGAAAAGAAGGGGATTGCAGTTTTTTCTGAAGATGAAGCCTGAGCAGAGAAAAGGGAGACAAATAAAAATCGTTGCTGTTGGACATTTTCAATTCTTAAAAGTAATACCCCATGGAATAGACATGACCCATATCTACAACTTTGGGACGGCTGTAGATGTGGGAGGAAGGTCACGGTTGCAGATTTCCCGGGCGGATGCAATCGTGAGAGGTAAAACTACAAGAGGACTTTTTTTTCTTCTTGTGGAACACAACTCCTACAACTTCGACAAGAGGAAACTTCTTTTCTCCAAAAGTAAACAGAAAAAGAGTAAATTAGGCACTGACTAAAGTATTTGTTGTATATTTGTTTTGTTGTTGTGAAAACTGGGAGAGGGAGGGACGGAGTGATGTGAAAAATCTTATTCTGAATTTTTTTTTTTTTCCCTTTTTGTTTGTGTAGTTAATAAATTTTTTTCTATACCCTTTCAAAGTTTTAAGCCTGCCTTGCTCTTTGACTCCTGGTTCTGTCTCACAACAGAAAGAAATAAGTTTATTTAAATTGGCAACTCAAACCCTAGACATTAATTTGGTGCGTTGGCCGGGAAAGTAAAAATTAAACCATACCTGTCTTTTCAAACAAAGACACATCATAAGAAAGAAACTTCCTAACAAGGGTGCCAGTGATAGCAAATATTTGGCAAAATAACTCAGGAAGCATCAACTTGTCCTGTGTCAACATCACATTTAAAAAAAACCCCACATTATTAAAATAAGTATTAGTGATGCATGGATGATATGATAATCTCTTGGTTTTAGGGCATCTGGCACATTTTCTCCTGTTATAAAGCTGGTGAAACCTGAACAGGAAGTATCACAACTGCCTCTGTGATGCTGTAGCTAATGAATTATTGTTTTTCACAAGTACAAGCAGCTTCACCAATTACCTATTTCTATTTGTGTTTTCCTTATGTTAGACACAATCCAGAAAATGTTTGGGATTGATATGTGTAGCTGCAATTTAGGCATTTTTGTTATGTCTAATAAAAGTGTGATGCTGGAATTTCAAAAGTAAATTTTATGTCAGCAGATATGTCACATATCAAAGGATCTTTTCATACCTGTATGTGTAAGGTCCTCTTTGTTCAAATTTTGGTTGAGCCCCCTCATCAATAACCTCTGAAGGATTTAACACATGGAAAATCCAAAATTCCCTGTAAACGGAGCTTCCTGGCACAAGCCAATTTTGAAATGCAGTGGTACCATTGACAATGACAGCTTCCTGAAAGTACAAGAAACAGTTAAAATTATCCACAAAAGAAACAAGTAAGAAGTTGTATTTACTTTTTAGATGATTGTTGAAGATTTCAAAGCAAACAGAAAAAGAACACCGCTTTATCATTAGTATGAGATGTACAGCCCAGTTGGCCAACCCCTGGAGGCAGCTGGACATTCCTGCTCAGTGAGAGCAAAAGTGACTCTCCCTAAAACAAATGACCACAAAGCTGATACAATTGCTGATGTGGCTGGTAGCAAAGATATCCCATTGCTGTGGTAGGGCATTCCCTCAGCTCTCAAACACTTGCCAAAACAAATGATTATTTATAAAAGGAAAATCTTTCATGACTGACTCCATACAGAATCCATAAACTACTTTTCATATATTGCAAATAGCCCAAGGGAGAAAATGACAGTTATGTCTGAGCATTTTTCAGGCTCTAGATAATTTTGCACTCAGAGAAATCACATAGTACTCTTGAAGGACTGTTTCTTTGACAGAAATTTTTTGTCACCAAAACTGAGACTTTCTAAGAAATCTCTAATTCTGATAACATTTTATTAGGAAATTTTCCCAGATCTAAGCAAGAAGGGATAAAACAGTACATCAAGAACCCTTCTAGAGGAATCAAGAGCTTTAAGTGATATGCTCAGCCATATGACAAATGGCAATTCAGGCTTCAGGACTGTAAAGTGAGAAGGAGAGTTTTAAAGTATGGTTACCTGTATAATCAGGGGAATGCCTGATTTGTCTGGTCTGTATCAGGCCTCTTCTATAGGATTTTCCCAAAGCCTAGGGATAATGTGATTTTTCCCTTTGGTGGTAATAATTCATAGAAGTGTTTTTCAATAAGAAGAAAAATCTAGACTGTGTGTGTCCAACATAAAACGGTGCTTTTCTTTATTAGAGTGATTGAAGATGTATTAGCTAATTTGGACAACTCATAAAGTCCAGAAATTAAAAGGCTCTAATTTGTCTAGAGAGCAAGGAAAGACATTTTAAATCAAAAGTTGCTAGATTTTTTTTTCTAGTTTTCGTTTGTGCCTCTAAAGTACACTAATCAATCACCAGGCGAATAAAATAGATACCACCAGTTATCAGCTCCTGCAGTTAGAAACAAACATCTCATCTTGAAGAACTTGCAACACAGTCAGGATTCTGTCTGTGAAAAGCCTTTTTCTTGTGGAGTTGCAAAGACCTTGCTGGTGGTGTAAAGCAGTGGGCTTGCTGCCTAAATATCTGCTATAATTTATGTGCATTTGTGTTAGAGGAGAAGGAAACGTTGCTGCCTAAGCGTGCTATCATCCTGAGGCCTTGCACTCGATCCTCACAGGGTCTAAGACTATCCCAGCTGTGGCCCAGCATGGGGAACACTACCTCCTGGATGAAAAGGGAAAAGCTTATATGGGTCAGAAATCGCCTTCCCAGTTTTCACAGAGAATTCCTTCAAGAATCTGGGAGAAACACGATGGTATCCTGACATGGGGACAGATGCCAGGATTTGATCTCCCACTGTGTAACTGGAGTGGGCAAATGGTTAAACTTCTAGCACATACATGGTCAAGAAGAAAAACTAATCTCTCTGGAAGGCAATACCCAGGAACAGAGAATAGAGAAATTTCAACCTTGTGACAATAGATCTATTTAACAGATCTTAAATTGGTGTTACTTACATTAAAAATTCTTCCCCTCCATCCATTCCCCTTCCCCTGTAGCTCTTTGCCAGGGGTTAGAGTAGTGCAGATGCTATGCCAGCTCTGCCACTGCACTCTGCCAGGTCACGAAGTGTGGATTTGCAGCCCACCATTCACTGTGAGCTAATGTCACTGTGGGCACTCTTGGGGAATGCTTCAGGGGTACACTGGTCTAATCTGGCAGTTCTTCAGCCAAAGGGGCAACTGGCTCCCACAGTTCCTGATCTATGTGACACTCTCTTCTTTTGCATCAGCTCTTATGCCTCAAGGAGCTGTTTCTGCCTGCCAGACTGGAGGAACATAATTCCCGTATTTTTTTGCTTTCTGTGTTACCTTTCTACCAGTTAGACATTTGGCTCAGGGGTCTGTGTAGAGAGAATCAGCATTAGAACATGGGAAGCAGCAGGACAAAAGAAGGAGGGGGAAGGAAGATAACAAGACCATTATTTTTGGTGGCATTTAGCCATTATTGTTAACGATATTTCTCCCACAAAAGAGGTGTGTACGATTCTCTGTCACATACTTTGAGAGTGCAAATGGTGGGTTAAAGTGGAATAAAATCTAGAGCTCTTTTTCATGTCTTCATTTAATAAACTAATACCCTTACACTGGCCAGCCCTCTGTTTTTGCTCTTTGATCACTGGTGATCCATCCCTAGACATTACCCCTCTCTCTGGCTGGGCGGTTACAAATTTCCCTATTAAAACTGCTGTGCTTTGAGATGGTATGAGAGGAGGAGTAATTTTGGAAGCTAATATGCAACTGATAGTACAAAACATTTCTCAACTCCCTAGTCCATCTGCAGCAGCTCTGGTATCTCACACAATAGTTGGTTAGTCAGCAGAAGCAGCCACACAAATGTGATTGCTACACAGCCAAGTTCATGCCATGACCCAGCTGTGCAAGATTGAGTGAAATCAGTGGGAACTTTGACCCTTTTTGTTTCTGACAATTTTCCCCCCGACTAGAGGTGGGTCAGCTAATAATACATAAATTCAAGAAATGCTGAGCAGTCAGCAATAGAAACTTGCTGTACTTCGTTGATTAAAGGAAATTAAGCCATCGTGATTTCTGATGAAGAAACACAAAATTTAAGACAAAGTTTCTGTCTTGACAAAGAATCTGGCCAGATGGACAAAAGATGCCATTTTCAGGGAACTTCAGGGAGAAGTGACACGACTACTTTGGACTGTAACAAAATTGTGTATGTTGGGATGCCGACATAAATTGGAAGAAACAAAAAATACAATTCTGTAAAACTGAAAAAGTAAAGTTCAAAGAAAAGAAAATAATCTTCTCCCATTTTGCATCTGGAAGAATGACTCATTACTTGTAAATGATGATTATTAGCTTATTATTAGCCGTTCTACTCAGACTTTGTTAGATCATAACTTTTATTCCTTTTTAGTCCTTGATAATAAAGAATTCTGGGACTCAAAAAAAGCTTAACATTGATAATGTGGTAATATGTGTGGTTAGATCATTTGTGTTCTGCTGAGAGACAGCAGTTGCTTTGGCCTCGTTACTTTATAGAAAGAAGTGGCATATGACTGTCATAAACACAGTTTTAAATTAGAGGTGTTTCCAGTACCTCCAGTAGCTCAGGCCAATCACAGATCACAGATATGGAGAGACAAATGAATAAACATATTAATAGCTAAAATTGAAGGCCTTATTTCTAAAAATGACTGAGACTAACCCAGTACAGCACTGAAACATTGTGGCAAATCATTCACTATTCTGTATTACCAATTCATCAGGACTTCAATATATTAAGTATTATTATGTGACTTCTGTTCAGCTCCTGAGCATATACACTCAGGTAGAAAGCAGAAGAACTTAGAGAAATGGTGATAAAGATTTTTCTAGCAAATAAATCCACTACCAATAGCTTTGAGTGGTTAATTCTAGCAAGGGAAAATAACCCCATAACTGAAGCGATGGGATTATTGCCTAAAAAGATAATATTGTTTTAAGGAGGGAAAGGCAAAAAGCAGAAATTGAGCTATGTCCAACAATATCAGATAAAATCTTTCCGATTTGTTGTTTTGAATGCTCCTTTCCTTTCATTTTTTTTTCATTTTAGACATGATTATATCTAGTATTAATGACAACAGGCATGATAATGTCCAAATGAAATGTGTAGGGTCAGTTTAAAAGGTGTATTTTTATAATCTCAAGCAAAGTATTTTTTTGTTGTGAACTCTGAAACTTTCATGTTTCACTCATAACTCTACTAAGGTAAATTTTCTAAACCCCTACGACCTTTATGGAAGATTTTCTCCCTTCTGGACAAATTCAGTGTTTGTAGAAATTAGGACAGAGCTTTTGCCCTTTGGTCCTGATATCAAAGACACCTTTCCAAGAATAGTATCAGAGCTGAAATAGTTTAGCACTAATCTTCTGTGGATCCCTGCCAAGGTGCTGCTGCTGCTGCTGTTGCTGGTGTCATTTTGAGTGTGGTCTTCAAGTGACAGTTTCTTTAAAGACCCTTGAAAACTATTCAGAACATAGAGATTTTTTATTTTTTTTTAACTCTGTCCTCTGTTGGAGGTTGGGTTTGAAACATCTTGTCTAAATTTTTGGAGACAGAAGTAAAGCATTCTGGGGCTAGAAAACATAGCCACATGTTCTGATTTGAAGCACAGATGTCTGATAATAAATTGGAACAAATGAAGATGTGACATCTGGACGTTTTCTGTTACATGGACTTTGTTTGAGTTGTCCACTCCTGCACAGCACCCCCCTGCCAGGAGGTGACAGCCCATAGACTCAGAGTCTCTGTCCAATTCCTAAGGACACCTGAGATTCTCTGTACACTTGCAGACACTTTCTTTGCTTCAAAAACAGTTTGAAGCCTGCCAACAAAATATGCCCTGCTCTGTTTACTCTAGCTAATCTCTCAATGACTGCAATAAAGGAGAAATGAGGCTGGTAAAGTGTGAAGATGTGTGCTTAAGGGAAGCTTTAGAGAAGCATGGTTAGACTTCTGCTGCTAGCAGAAATGGACAAAAAAAAACTATTTATTGCATTGATTTTCGAAATTAAAGTTCCTCCAATTCATTAGGAGATGCTAAGAAGTTCATCTGGACTTGATTCATCTTGCTTTAGAGTAAATTGACAGTGATGTTATTTGACTAAACCTTGATAACAAGTTAATTTAGGACAATTTGTCTTGGTATAGTACAGAGTGTCCTAAAACTACTCAACATTTGTTATGCTAATCCAACAATAACACTTGATAGCAACTTTCATTTCCTCTAAAAATATAGTAGTCCTACTACCATGCAAAAGACTGGATTTTTTTCTGAGATAGGATAGCCAGAGGGAAAAGTAGGGGTCTTTTTTCAAGCATTGACTGTGAAGAATTTAAGACAAGATTTTGCCTTTACTAATTGTGTCTGAAATAGTTTCTACCTTTTATTAGAAATATGGCATGCTGAGTTTTGTTTTCACCCAGTGGGTGAGAACTTCTTTTAGATTTTTCCTCATATGAGTACAAACAGAAATAACATAGATTCAATAAGGTTGGAAAAGACCTCCAAGATCATCCAGTCCAAACTTTGACTGCAATGCTCACTAAACGATATCTTGTAGTGCCATATCTACTAATTTTTGGAGCACTTCCAGGGCTGTTGACTACAACACTTCCCTAGGCAGGCTACTCCATATAAATGCTTACAGGCTAGATCTGAAAGAACTTCTCACTCTGGTTTTTCCTGTCCTATGGTCACTATTCTTGAAAAATTCCAAACAAATTTGCCATGGAAACTGATCTGTTTCTACTAAAGATTTTCCATAAAAACTACATTTCCAAAAGCTAAATATTTCAGAAAAAAAAAAAAAAGCATTTTGAGCACTTTCTCCTTAGAAGATCTGTTTTCTTTGCAGTCAGCTCTATATTTATCTTAAACATAACTGCAATGAACAACTTTTTTTTTTTTTTTGTTTGTTTTAATTAACAGACCTTTCATCAACACAGCAAAATCAGAATTAATTAAAGTCTCTCTGGAGCATCTGCTGAACTGATCACATATTTCAGCTGTTGTATCTGGGCCCATCTAGTCTGAAATGGAATTGTCTCAAGGTGTCACTGAATAGTCAGTCCACAACAGAAAAACAATAGTCTGGTATGACTTGTGCTTAGGTAAAAAACATATCCATTTACTTAAGTAAATAAAGCCTCTGCAAATTTACTCTTTTATGTTTTATGTGATTAGTGGTGCAATTTTTTATATATACATCAAACAAGCATCTGAAACATGATCACAATGCAGAAAATTAAAAAGTGGTTGAGGGGAAAATTACTCCCTCTACTGCTTTACCACTACAGACTCATGCATAATTGAGTATGTAGACATTTGCAAACCATGCTGTATGGCTAGTTCATTACTGTTAGCAAATGGATGAACACATAACACTGCCAGTATTTGTAATTTGCTTTCAAAATACTGAATAATATGAGACAACACTCGGGATTAATTTAAGTAAGTATTCAATATAAAGAGATATAAATTCTTTAATTTATGTGCTTTCTAGAAAACCTGTCATTTTCTCAATATGGCAAAAAATTAAAATAGTTTGCAAATATAGAGAGTGTGACTATTTTGTAAAATGTTGCAAGGCAGTTGAGGCATTATCTAGTGAGATTTTTTTTATTCTCTAAAACTTTAAAATTCTTTAAATTCTTGAAAAATACAATAACAATTGGAAAATTCCTCAACAGGTTGGTTTTCATTGGGTTACCTGAAAAATTAAGATGTTATACGGGAGCCAATTTTTTACTTTTTTTTTTTTAATTGAAACTATGATATAGCCAGGGCCTCAACAGACAGTGCAACATTCCTGATAGTTCATATATGAACCTCCTCAATTGACTTCAACACTATTGAGCTAAGGCTACTCTTCCAGAAGAGCCTTTGGATGAGTGTCTCCAAGATGTCCTCAGTCTTCAACACCACAGCAGATCAATAGCAGCACTAAGCAACAGCCAAAGATCTTATGATTTTAGATTTTTAACCAACAGAGAACCAGCCTTGGCTGCAGTGACCCCAAGGAGATTTCGTGTCACCATAGTGGACACACCAGGGGTTCCATTCCAGATTACTCCATGA
Organism: Acridotheres tristis; assembly: GCA_037013685.1. Lineage (NCBI taxonomy): Eukaryota > Metazoa > Chordata > Aves > Passeriformes > Sturnidae > Acridotheres > Acridotheres tristis. The sequence continues at coordinate 10,318,992 of CM072885.1, forward strand.
TTTAAACCTCCAATGTGTACATTTTCCATCAAGTATATAACAAATTAATTTTTTTCTATTTTCTTTACATAAAATCTAGATTTTAGGGGCAGAAAATAATCTAAGAAACAGCAAAAAAACCCATGCCTGCCAGGTCTAAAACATTCTACTTCAATCAATCTTCACACTCAAAACAGAGAGATGCATTTTATTAGCTCCTCCAGTCATGTGGAGAACATCAACTTGGATCATACAGTCACAGAATGTGAGCTGAATACATGAACCGTAGGATTGGATTCTGCAGCAGAAGACTGTTTAAATTATTTGCAGTATATAAATGTAACCGTATGGAGTGAGAACCAAAGCATAAAAATAAAATTTAAAAAAAGAGAAAAATATAAAGAAACAAGAAACAATCATAAATACAATAGAAATAAAGCCCACTTACTTCTAAATTGCATTCTGAAACACAATATATTAGCTTCTAATGTGAAGCACAAGAGAGAGCGAACAAGTGAATGTGGTAATATAATTATATAATAAAATTTTTCTATTGCATATATTTCCAGGGAAGTTTGGAGTACCTAATTTATAAAAACTATGTTTAACAAAGGGGAAAAAAAGGTAAGAAACAATCAGAACATAAGATTTAAAACTAATGACTACTCAATAACCACAAATTCTATGTCCTGAGGAGGTGAAAAAAAAAAAGTACCTTTTTTACTGCTTTGCCTATAAGATTATTTCCAACTGGTATTAGAACTCCTCCGAAGATAGCCAGCACACCACCAATGATGGCCCCAGTGATGAGCCCACAGTTTCTGTTACAGCCCATTCCTCTTTTCTGTTAGGGTACAGGTAAGCAGTGTACAGATATCCTTGCTGTAAGGCTTGATGGCTTTTCCTCACTTCTTGGTCCCAACAGACTCACTGATCTTCCTCAGAGAGGCTGCTAATATAAGCAGAAAGTGTACAAAAATCAGATTCCAAAGCTCAAAGTACAAAGTACGTGACATGAAGCAGGTAGGAAGATAACAAGTCAAAAACAGCCAGCCAGCGGCCAGCTGCTGGCAAAAAAAAAAAAAAAAAAAAAAAAAGTTGCAGGTACTTTGGCAAGTTAATAGCTTATTACGTATGATTATCTTTCTTCATTCCAGCTGCCTAAACAAACTGGTAAGTTTTTTCATTAGTGGTTGGTTGCTTTTGGTTTGGTTGTTTTGGTTTGGTTTTTTTTGGCTCTGTTGCATTAGGGCAAGCCGACATGGTTATTATTCATATGACACTCTTCCTGATGTAGACATCTTTAATCTCCCTCTGCCAAAGAAGGAGGCTGTAGATAGCTCTGTTTTTATCTCATCCTGCCATGCCCATGGCTCCCACTTCAGGAAAAAGCAGGAGTTGCAGTCCCCTGCAGGAGCTTCCCTGCCTCCTTCTGTCTTTTGCCAGTGAGCAAGTCCTCAATGCCCATCAGTATCTCGGTGGGAAAGGCAGCCTCTAAAGGGAGGCACCCACAAGAAGCCTCTTTCCAAGCCTCCATCAGCCCACTGTCCTCTACTGAACAGGTAGAACTCTGTTTCAGCAACTTCATGATAAAGGCACAACTGGATTTTTCTTTTAGAGCTGCATTCTTGCTAATTTCATCAATCCCAATTGCCTTACAGAACATCAGAGTTTTTAAATCAAGACTACAGCTTGATCTTTGAGAGAGGTAATAGCTAAAATTTCAAGATTATTCAGCCTCAGAAGAAAAATGTTTGTGACTAGTCATTGGAAAATAAGAGTTGCTAGTAATATATGTTAATATATCTTACAAACTGTCCCCTAGGAAAAGGGGTTGTAAAGAAAATCAGAATGACACTAGTGCTGAAGTGGTAAAATGTAAGGTCCCAGTGATATTTTCTTCTGATTTCTTTATTGTTTATGAATAATTGAGACAAAGAGCTGCCTTATTTGCAATTTTATTCTTTATTATTATTAATTAATTACATACACAGAATTTGCAAGTTGGTTATTTGCTTTAGATCTCCAGTTAACAGAAAATCTGCCCTTCTCTGTTTTAGATGTCACTGTCCATGTCCTTTTTATTCTTACTAATTTCTGTTTGTTAACATATTGTAAGCATCTCTAAATAAATTTTAAAGCAGATATTAGTTAAGAGTTAATTACACATTCAAGGTCAAACACAGAGAGAAGAAAAACACAAAGATGAAGTGGAAGAGCAACTCAACCAGTTTGCTCATGAGGACTAAAGAACCAGAAGGACTTGATGAATTTCTAAACAGCAAAGCAGCTATAGGAACAGTGTGTATTCTGTTTTCTTAATCACTTACATGATCCTTTTGTCACATTAAGGACGTACAACAAGCCATAAAAGATTAGGTACCATGGTCAGCGGGCCAGTGATGTGTCCTCCCTTGTCATCCCAAACTCAGAATTATGTCACATCTCTACCTGGCACCAGACACCTCCCTTTAAGTGCATTGGGAACCCACCTTTTGCCTGCTCTTGTGCTAGCAGCAGGTTATGGCTCCCTCGCCTTTAACAATGTCTATTTCTGTACATTTGAGATCATTTGGTATGTTCAGAATTTCTCCTGGGATATTTTCAAGCAGAATGACCAAAAGACTGTTTGCAGTCTTGGAAAAGTATCCCTGCTATCCCTACTATAAAAGTCAGCCCGTCTGTCCACCTGCCACCAGGTCACTCCATGTGGTTCTCACTCCAAAGCCATTAAAAGCTTTTTGATGTAGTGGATGTGTTTAACCACAAATTTCAAAGCATATTTAAGTTAGAAATTCATTAGACTTGTAGAACGTTTGAGTGAAAATCCCTAGGACCAAATCTCGTATCACTGTAGCTAGGCTGAGACCAAGATCTTTAGTTTGGCAAAGACAGAACAGTAAAAAGGCAACTAATTGAGTAAGTGATGTGGGGATTTGAAAATCTGATTGCTGTTACATTTTGTAGCAAATCTAAGGAAAAGCAGACATCTCAATTAAATAAAATTCTGAAAAGTACCTTACTCCACTTTATTTTTCCCCCAGTAGTGATTTTTTCCAGTGTGGAAACACACATTTTAAAATGTAAAATGAAAATTAGTTCTTTCAGAAATGTTTAAGGCAGTCTTTTAGATACTATCAGACTTTTTTTCTTGACTTACATACTGAAGATTTTAAAATTCCACATTAATACAATTTCCACCAAAATACATTTTCACCTAAGTTTCTACAGGCTTTTCCAATTATTTTATTTTGTTTTAGGCAGACTAGGCATCTCTCATGAGCACTAGCAATAAACAAAAAGTGACTGCTAACAACTTGTATCTATTCCAAGCTTCTGCAAGTTGAAAAATATTCACCCTTCTCCCACCAATTACAATGTAATAGCAGTCTAGACATCCCAATTTATGCAATTCAAATTATAAATTACACAACTGTGAGTGAAGAGCACTCACACCATAACACTCAATTCATATAGAAGTCAACATGCTATTCTCATCTATCAGATCTGAATTTAAAATATGAAGATTAAGGTAGAAATTTCCAATAAGAATGCACTTTCTGGGAATTTGTATTCAAGTGAAAATTATATACCTTAAGCAGAATAGAAAATACCATAACAAAATTAGCTATGGTCTATGAGGCTATTGTATCATTTAGACTCAGATTTGACTACAGGATTAATAATATTATGAAACTGGTCCATTCAAATCTCTGAAAGACAGTTTATAACCAACTGAATACAAGGAGAGATGCAAAATGCTATTGAATTCTTTCTTAACTATTTAACTTAGACTTCTGTACATGTCATCTTAAAGCAAGTCCTTATAACATACAAATAATATCATTATATATTGGATGTTCTTTGAAGTTATAGTTTCAAGCTTTTTAACTGCAATAGCAAATGCTAAAAAAAGACCTTAAAATATGCATTTCTTATAAATTCACATGACTCCAGTACTGTATTTTCAAGAATATTAGATATCAGAGGACAGAATGCAATTGAGAAAGCCAGCCATAATGAAGATAAAACACTACTGTTATCATAGTAACAAAGCATTCCACTAATCCATGTAAAATGTCACTTTTCCTTGCAAGCAGCTTTGCAAAATCCTTCCATTTTATTTTGCATTAAAAATAAATATTTTCAAGAGCTTCCACCCAACTGACCTGAGGAAAACCCTCTGATTTCAAATGTTGTATCATATGACTCACCTTGGGTAAGGACGACTGATTTTTCAGCTGCACATACAAGTACTTAGCACATGATTTGCATCAAGTTACCAGCAGACAAGCAGCTAAACCTCCCCACCAAGCACATAGGCTGTGAGCTGTGAGGGAGTGTTTATATATTCCAAGAGACGTCAGTTCCCCCTTTATCTTTCTGCCAGAAGAAAAAGTTAAGTTGTACTGCTGCTGGGGGAAGGGGTTATTTTTGCAGCCTGACTAAAAGCCACTACCTACATCTCGTGGTAATATACTTAGCAACTGCAATCTTTGTCCAGTTTTGATCCAAGTGAGTCAAAGGTCAAGGAGACAAAAGGGTAACTTACTTATTTGGTTTCTAGTCACTTCTTCTTTCATATCTGCATATTTGTATTTTACTCATCATGATAGTGTATTTTCAAGTAATAAAAACTAGGAAATTTCAGAATATTTTCAATAGGATTTTTTTTCAGGTATCAGATGCAATGTTTCCTTGAAAAGTGCTAAGGCTCTTCCTATTTTACTGGAGGTTCAATGAACATCATCCCAGAAGCTTCTTTTTCTGAATGTATCTAAAAATAATTTATTTTTACACTGACATCTCTATCAACCAACATACTACTCCACCACAGTGTCTACTACTAAATAATAACAGTTTGGCAAGCTTTTGCAGAAATATTTTATAAATATCTCTTTATCTGAGGTAAATTCAATGAATGGATTGTTTTAAAAGATTCTTCTGGCAGCAGCAAGAGGAAGTGACCGTTACTTGGCTTAATTATGAGAGAGAAAATATTTCTAAAAATAGATATTTAGGTCCAGACTTTCATGGTACAGCACGCATAGTTTGCAATTCACAGACTCAGTATTTTCTGTCTGTTTTGACTGACTGCTGTTCTGTTATTTTATGTTGCTCTACTTGGAAGTTTAGCTTTTGGGGAAAATCTGCCATTTTCTAATCTATTTCTGCTACGTAAAAATACGGTGGATGAAAATGAATGAATTTGAGGTTTTTACCTCCTAGTTGTGAAGGCAAGACTGAAAGGGAGTCTGGTCTTTAGAAAACAACCTTTTGGGCAGTTTTCAGTACAAGGCTCACTGCCAGGGCGAGTCCATGACCCTGAATAACTCCAGCTTCTCATCCTTGAAAAGTGCAGAAAATTTGTTATCCTCTATTTTCTAATTACAGAGGGATGTTTAACTGCTGAAAGTTAAGCAGTCTTCCACACTGTGCTTTCCATGAACTACTTTTATTGTCATTAATTATTTCTATTGTACATGTCCTCCTGTGATGGTCTCCTGAGGATGTTCTTGTTTGGGATCACTGCTGCCTGTGGAGATGTTCCCTGCCATGCTCTTTCTCTGTTTGCAGTGTGTGGGAGTCAGAGTGCAACCTTCATCAGGAAAATATCTACTGGGAGTTTTTGTTGGAATCTGCTATTCTCAATGTAATTATGTTCAGTTTTCAACATATGCATGCAGAGTTGTATCACCTAATGATTTAAACATCCTACTATCATCCTGCATAAGCAAAGTCTCTCCTAGCAGCAGTACTTGGCAGTGAAATGAGGACTGCCTGGGTCAACTGCAGACATCAGCTAAAAGGAAAAGAAACTGCAAAGAACTGAGCGAGAAGCTGTAAATTTTTGGATGTCAGTCATTTCTGTTTCTTAAAAACAAACTTAAACCATAAGTATTCAATGGTCCTGCCTCCTCTGGCCTCATATTAGAGTTCTGAGGTTGCAGAGGAGAAAGTAGAGACACAGAGCAACAGAGGAAGGACACAAAAATCAAACAATTGTGTTGTCATCAGAGTCTCCAGTAGTGCAACAACAGATAATCTGCTCCACAAGGAAATGCTGACAAAAAGGAGAAAGAGTAAATTACTGTCACATGCCTCATGAAGATACAAAAATCTGCAGGAAGCAGAAAAAGGGAAATGTTGTCGTTACTTCCAAATGAAGTCCATATACATTTTCTGGAGTAAACATACTACTGACAAAAATTTGCTGAAGAGATGAGTGTTATTCATGGCTTTTATACATATCTTATAGAAGGCCCTTTGGAAAACTCTTTGGGGTGCTTTTCTATATGCCCTGAGATTCCTAAATAGGTTATGTCTCCCTTTTCTTTTTAATATTGAGATCCATTATGGAGCATATAATTTGAATTTTCAAGATGATTACATAAACATTTTTACATTCCTATGGGAATTCTTTGCTGTACAGTATAGCAGAACATGAGTTTATATTCCTGTGTTTCCTAATTATTATACTCAGAATTTTTCTTCAACAGCTTATCATGAAGCTTAAAAAAACTAATGTCAACCTTAATTCTTTTTCAGCTCTGGTTATGATAGCATATGTTACATGATATTAGGAAGCAAATTAAAAAGCTCCAGGAAAGTTTTATCTGCACTTTTGTACCCTCTGAACTTTTTAAGGACATTAACTGTTAATAAACACCCAATAAAATCTACTTTCTAGTTGTTAGGTAAAATGCCAACCCCTGGGGCAAAAGATGAGGTTAATATTCTCAGCATCCAAAAAAGTGATTTTTGTAAGCTTTTGGGTACGCTCCCTGGTTTTGAGAAAAAGGTGGGAGGAATTATGTTTACCTCATTTCCATGGTAATTAATGCACAAATTTATTCTTTACTCAGGTTATTCTATTAGCATCATTTTATGTGGCTTCTATTGTCTCTACTGAAAACCCTGTTGTCACCACTCATGGCCCTCTGGCTTCTTCGTAGGAAGTGGAAAAGTCCCACAGGAAGGGTTGTACCTTGCTCAGTAGTGAAAGATTAAATCATGAAACCTGCCCCTCTCACGAAAAAACAAACCATAACACACGCACACATTAAAAAAATAAAGAACCCATGGCTTCTGTCCCCAAATAAGCTCTTTCTGATTCAACACACTTGTGTTCACCCATGTGCCCTTAGCTCTACTGAGAAGGAGAATGAGGAAAATTAATCATCTGGAGAAGAAAAAAGAAATATGCAATATTATATTCTGCCTCTCTATGTGTACTGGGGATACTACAAGGTATTACTTTATAGAGAGAAATTTTGTATCAGACCAGCTTCAACAATTTACTTCACTTCCACTTCACAAGAGCCATCCTAGAGTGAACATGGCCTGTCTTGAGGTATTGCACATAAAGAACATGAATATATAACACACAAATTATAAAATAATAATACAGAACTAATATTATTCCTGAATTTTATATTCACTATTTCTGTCTAATCTATTCTCATAGTGACTGCTATTTCGTATCACCTCATTTTCCAAAAGCCACAGGATAGAAGAGTTTTATAGGTCAGGTCTCACATAAAAAGAAGGAAGAACAAAAATATTTTAGGTGCTTCAGTTTTCCTTTTACTCTCTTATCTATAAGGCTCTAAAATAAAAGAAAGGCATTGCTTCTTTTTTTTCTTGTTTAAATTAATTACAAATATTTCTTACCAATAAACTTATCCAGCTGAAACCAGCACCTGGGCTAAGGGAGACAAAATTGTTTTCCTTTCCTCTCTCTAGAGATGAATGAACATAACTCATCCCAAGTACTTGAAAACTTTTCTTATGCAAGAACGTATAGTATCATAGAATCATTAGGGTTGGAAAAGACCCTCATGATCATCAAGTCCAGCCTTTGTCCAAGTATCACCACGTTCACTAAACCATATCACAAACTGCTACAGCCACTTATATTTGAATAGCTCCAGGGAGTGCACATCTTTTAGAGGCACTGATGTCTCCCCTTTAACTGCAGAGCATCTAAACAACAGACTTAAGCTAGGCATCTAATGAATAGAATGTTAATTGTGGAATTTTAGAACAATTCCACTCAAAGTCCCCAGGAAGGCCTTTCATTTCCTCTCCACATCAATGCACCATACTGATGGCACCAGAACAGCTGTACAGGGTTCTGGTAAATGCATACAAGTTGTGAAACAAAAATAAAATTCAAGAAGAAAACTTCAAAATATTTACCACCTGGAATTAATGGAAACTTTGGCCAAAGATTGCAGACAGAGTATAGCAATTTTTGCTCAGCTCACATCACAGATTTTACTGCAGGTGTGTTGGCCTTCAAGAATTGCTCTGATTCCTACTTCAACCACTCATATCAAGCATTATTCAACCTCTTGCAAAAAAGATCCTCCCCAACATGCATTAATACCTTATTTCTCCTCACAAGAGCTTGGAAGACTCTTTTCAAACTGCTGTGTATCTCCTTCATTACCCACCAGAGACTCCCAGCTGTAGCTTTCCCAGCTCTGTAAAGTGTTAGGTCCTAAGGTGCTGTCCCTTGTGGTTCTCAATGTGTCCTGACGATATGGAAAAACATCCTAAAATACCAGTGGCTCAAGCCAACTTGGCAGCAGTACAGTGGAAACAGTGTGATATATTTGGCTTCTGCCACTGATAAGTTCCTCCATCAAACTGTAATGAAGTTTTTTAAGGGGAAAATGGGTGATGGAAAACCAGCAATTGCTTCAGGCTTTTCCCCCTGGAGATATTGCTTTTGAGCTCTTCTTCACTGATTGTGGCATGTGTAAACTGTTGCCTTTTTCAGTCCTCAGAATCACTTTTGAAATTTGTTTTCAAGGGATTTTATCAGGGGGATTAGGTCAAGAAAGTAGGGAGAGACTAGACTCTGATTCTTCCACTCCTGTGCGTTCATGTGAGAGTAACTCAGAATATAGATAGGAAGTAACTTAGTACAACAGAATCCAATACAGAAACTGTAATATTATAATACAGAGTTCTTGTGAGTCTGGAACAGTGAAGGGCTATGAAAATCTCTTACTGAAAGGGTAAGCTTGGTCTATTAATGCTAGAGACATTTCTCACTGAAACCCAAGCATTGCCCCAAAATTATGATTCATTACCCAGTGAGCCAATCATACACAGGGCCAAGGGCTTTGTTATTTCAAATTTGCACAAAGATGGGTGTTGGATGGTGAATCCACAAAGCCATCACCCTAAGTAAAAACAATAAGAACTCTTCATATGCTGTTAATTTTTATATGTTCTGCTTATCTAATATAGTCAGTCTTTAGTATTTGGCTATTTCTGAGTTGTGCTGAGCCGGCTTCTTATCTTAGATGGCCTGGTGCTCCTCAGAATTTACACTTCTATTATTGTCAATATGGATTTCTTAATTTCTTCTTATCTTGAAAGTCCTGCAGTAGCAGATTCTTCCTCTCAATCTTAGTTACTCCCCTGGATCTATGACATTTGTAATGGGTTGGGCCCTGAAATGTAATAAAGCAATGCTACTGAGAAAAAATTTTCTTAGACATCACAAGAAGGGCACACAGAGGAGGCTCCAATGGCAGGAGACAAACATTTTAAAGCAAACATCTTCTGAAAGTCAGGAGAAACTTAATAAATCTTGTCCCTACTTGGATATATTCTACTTCTTGCAAAACTCTTCTCCTTAGATCAGAAGTCACAGAATAATGGAGTAATTCTAAAATCTTTCACTAGTGCAATACCTGGTTGAGAAATAGTCATCATAATGAATCATCCCAGACAATGTCAGGGGTTTTGAAGAATGACTGGGTAGTCCTTATGTTAGTTTTTGCCTACCAGCTACACTGTAATTTTGTCTCTGTAATAATTAAGAACAACATATGCACAGGGTTTTTTTCCAATTGTGAAGACCTAAGTTTAAGGTCAACTTCTTGGTGATTTCTCAAGTATTGAAGATCTGTCAAATGACAGACACCCTTATCTTTCAGTTTACATGTTCCAGACCTGGAGACATGTCCTTGGTCTGAACAACATACAGAAGATCTTCCCTGGGGTTTCAGACACCAAAGCCAAACCTTCAGCTAGGAACAGCCCTGCTCCTCAGCAGGTCAGCACAAGAAAGTTTTACTGAAGGTCCCTCTGACCCAGCTGCCAGCTCCACTTAGGGAATCAGAATCAGTGGCTGGAATAGAGAAAAATTTCTTGTGATGCAAAAAAGGATTTTTTTTTTTTCTTTTTTCATATTTTCTTGAGGAGATATTTAATTACCACAAAAAAGGAACCAAACATAATTCACACACTTACAAAAAAACCAAAACCCCAACACTGGAAAATAAAATTACCCTTGCCCACAGGAGATCCCTTGGCAGCAGCTGAAGATCTAAAGAGATTATGAGAAATTGTGTAATATCACAGTGTATTGAGAAATATTAACATCTGTGAAGAACAGACAAGTAGAAAAAGTACTAGCAATGATTTCTGTGCACTAGCAGTAAATTAATGAGGGAACTAACAGATATCCTGAGCTTCTCAGATCATATAATTCTCAATCCTATAATATGGCATTAAACTTACAGATGAAAACATTTTACAGAAATATGCATATAACTATCAGTTACAGGAAAAAAAAATGTAGTTACAAAATGCAGTAATTTAACCCAAACCCCTTACATTTCTGTTTATTTTCCTGGTTGTGCCAATTATATAACTGTTTTTGAAGTCTCACTTGAGGACAGAAAAGAAAAACAACCCAAGATAAGCAACTACAGACTACACATTTTTTATGAGTAGGGTATTTTTGCCAAGTAAAAGAAAATATTGAGTAAATATAGCACTTTTGTCAATTGTAAATAAAATAAATCACTAAAATAGCATATGATTATGCTGTATTTATTGGGTTGATCTCAGGACTTCTATATAAAAATTCATTTACACTACATCAGCATATTTATGGCACATAAATTATAGTTTTAGAACTACACAGAAATGCATATATATGTTTTTTTCCTCAAATTACTTCTGATACAATTTTCATAATTAATAATTATTATAGTATCTTTCATATCACAGTAGTTAAATGTATGGAGCCATAAACTTGGTATCTCTGCTCATGTTTTTTACAACATATGTATTTAGTTGCTCATATAATAGACTTTTATATACAAGATAATGATTAACAGGCAAATTATTAATATATTTGTGGCAGTTAAAGTTTAAATATATTTATTTCTAATTGCAATGTACAGTGAAAATTAGCAATATACACAGTATTAACAAGATAGGCAAGTGAAATAATTTGATTACTGGTATATTTAGACTTTATAAATTTTAGTGGATGAACTTATCTTGGGTTTATAAACAGTCAGGAAATAGAGGCCGAATCTCATCTCTCTTTGCTTTCATTAACCAGGAGTTAGGAGCTTTTTGCAGGATGCAATAACTCACTTACAAGAAGCTTATACAATATCCAGCTGTGCGCTCAGAATCTGCCTCCAGCCCAGGAGCAGGGTCACATACCTGCATGGGGGGAGAGCTGCTCTCACAACTCTTGCCACAAGGAACTGCAGAGGTGCAGAAGAGCCTGCAGACTTACCTCCTCACTTACAGGAAACTAGAGTTGCTGCAGGAACCCTGAGTAATCCTGCTGTGCCCCACCAGACACAGTGGCTGGTCTTTTATCAGCCACAAAGAGAAACAGAAAGCTGCACAGAGCAACCGTTTCAGCTCCCTTGTAGGTAAACTGCCCCAAGTGATAAGGAATTATGAAACCTCTGAGCCCCAGATACCATCCTCTCACACTTATGCTTTACAAGAAAGACCAGCTCTAAGAAATCCTTTCAGGACCACCCTTTGCCTCTGATCCCTTCAGCTTCTGCAATAGCCCATCATATGGAGGCAATGTATCAGGTCCCAGTTGCCAACCCAGAACAAGTTTAATTGACTGTTTGCTCTTTGCAGTAACTCTTTACAAACAGTCTAATCCCATTTAATCCCCACAAAGTACTGGAAGCCAGGTAATATGCATCATATTAGAGATAATTCCTCAGATTTGGGCTTATTATATTTATTTACACAAAGCATAGAAGATGCTTTGTGTAAATAAATCACAGGTCAGGATGAGGGATCCCAGATGTGAGTATGGCTGTTCAAATTCATGGGACTCTAACATTTCCACAGGCTTTTCTTCAGAAATTCATTGTCTAAATAAACATCTAAGACAAATACCAGAGCTATTGCCTCCTCTGCCTGTCTTTGTGGATCTTTGCTAAATCCTTTTATCATAGCTGATACTTTTCTAAATTTTTTCAATTATTAATAATTAAGCACTGTATTATTTTTTTTATTTGAACAGCCTATAGAGCACCTCCTTCCAGAAATTTACAGCAAATATCAACAGTTACCTGCCTGTCTGCCAAGTGCTTTCATAATTAAGATAATAGCTGTCCCAGAGGATTATCAGGACTCTGGAGTTGAGTCATTATGACAGGTGCTATAAAATTCCATATGCACTAACTCAAGGGGCACTCCATGGCATCAACCTCTTAACCTGGCTTTCTATGAAATTTCTGCTTCTTCAAAGTTAGACAGAAAATCAAGTCAAAATCAAGGAAAAGGTAGAAAGAAATAAAAAAGTATTCCTGAAATTTGCATTAATCTGGATATTTTCTTTCCTATCCTCTTATGTAAATGCTATTGTTCTACCTTTGGTCTTCTTGGAGTCCTGTTGATTGCTTCCTGTGCACCTTCCACACCTGCAGCCTCCAGCTTGTTGCCAGACTTCTGCTTTCCTTTCCACATGTGCTTCCTTTTACCCGTTTCCTTCTCTGAGAATCTCCTCCCGCCCCCAGCTCTATGTACGTCTCTCACCTTCCACCCTATCATCTCAGCAGTCACTCCTCCACCAAGCATCTCCTCTAGTTTGTCTCCTCCCTCCTTGAATCCAATCCTCCTATCCCCTAGGTTTTTTCCCCTCTCTTCCAGAATTTACTGCTTTCCATCAATTCCGTCCTTGTTCCTTGGCATTAACATTTATTTTTCACCAATCTCCCTTGTTAACGTTTTTTTTTTTCTTCTGTTTCTCTTCTTCTCCCTCTGTATGAAGTTCTGGTATATAATCTCACACCATCAGTTAATCAAAAATCTGGTTGAAATGAAAATCATATTTATCAGTGTTCTTTGGTACACAGACAAGTCTTACCTGAAAAGGCTAATTATAAATAGTAATTAAAGTTTTGTAACTTAATACTGTATTCTTGTTTGTGTTCCTTCCTAAAGCCTCAAAACAGTAAAGCCCACAGTATTTCTACCCATTATCCATCTTCTGCCCAGCTGTCATTCAGCACTCTTTTTGAAGTTCTCCCACTTCTAAGAAAATGAATACTTGAGCAGCTTCAGCCATATACAAAGAAGAAAGAGAAAAGAAAAGAAAAGAGAAAAGAGAAAAGAGAAAAAAGATTTATCCCCCTCTTACCTGCACCAGAACTGGGAGAGGATCTGAGATGAGGCTGGGAACAGCTCAGTTTTCTGAATAGAGTGCCAGGCAGGTTCAGTGGCAAAGCAGGCATACTGGGCTACCAAAACCAGTGCTGTGCCCTTCCTTCCAACCCACAACAGCTAGAAAGGAAATGGGATGTACCCTTCATCTCTTTCTTATGATTTGAGAAGGCAGAGCACTCATTAGTGTTTAGCATTAAAAAAAAAAAATCCTTAAAATTATATAGGATGAAGATTACAGAATTGTAAGCATGTCGTCACAACATGAAACACCCCAGGCACGTTTGTGGCAAAGCACACACCCTTTGTATAATTATAGTCAGGCTTCTCTCTTTTAGGCAAAAAGTAACAATAGTCACTTATCAGATTCTCAAAATGGTATTGGAGAGGATTCAGCAGGACACTCCCAAGACTTTCTGGGTAGTAGCAGCCATAGGATTGCAGACACATAAATGCTTAGTCCCTCCAGTTTCTGGAAACTATTTCTTCCATGCTGCACTCTCCTCTATTAGTGGTTTTCTAGTTAGTTTTTGCCAGTCTATCTTTCACAATTCCTTTTCTCACTCTGCAGTTCTAGCTCAGAGTTCTCCTCCTTTCCCCAAATCTCACTACCAGGCTGTATGCCCACTTCTTCTCTGAGGAAAAACCTTGACCATATCAGAATAGTATCTCTAAAAGTCTTTTGTGCTCATTTTAGCATTGCACATTCATGCAATGGGGAGGCGTTTTTTTCTGCCGTACTTCTGCATGTGAGACTGCTTTATAACAGCAGTTACACATTCTAGGTCTTACTGAAATTGTATTTTTGGAAGTCTGTGTGCCCAAGGGAGCATTCTGGTATCTTGGTCAAACAAACACCATGGACACCTATCAGCTGATATCTGTAATATCAGGATATCTATGATACCTCTGACTACAGTTTAATTTGTCTGTGGTTCTAATTAACACATCCCTAAATAATGTGTGCACATTCCAGTAACACGTATGGATCTCCTTAAAGGAGACAGAAACAACTGCAGTGGAGATGGTTTTTCACATCTTCTCAACAGCATTTACGGCCAACAGCTTCCATCCATTTGGCCTTATGAAAAACTTACTGAAAGATATTTAGACCCAGCAGATCCTGGTGTTCTGATTCTTCATCTGCATACAATAAGAATTTTTCTTGGCATGACAGGCATATGTTGACTCATGAGCTGGCAAGGCTTGTGAGAAGATATTTTCTTGAATAGTAAACGTGAGGGCATATTTTCCTGTGAATATTTTACTTTCCTCTGACCTACTGAAATGTGAAGGCCCTCCTCTCTGAGGTCAATAGTATTCCATTTTTGACCAACTAAATACTTAATACATGCTTTCATGTACACATGAACATACATGCAGGTTCCTTGTTTCAATTTCATAGAATCTATCTGATACAGTGGCAAGCTGAGCTTTTCTTGCATCTTGCAACCTTGCCTATATCCCTTTTCCACCATGCAAGCACCCTGCAAAATACTACCTTTTCCTTGGAAAATTCCATGTGTGTCTCACTGAAATGCATGTGGCTGGGAGGACTTGTGTCTGCCTTTGAAATTGTGTTGTGATTCCTTGCAGAGCCATACTTTTCATTCCATCCAGGTTCCTCACCTGAAGAACATGGCAGGAATACAAACCAATTCCTTTGGCATGTTTCCACTCTTAGTGTACTTCTTAAAGAGAGGTGCTTTCTGGGGTGCTACAGATCTTTTTGATGTGGCTACTGCATTTCTATGTAATCTTCCTGGTTTTATGACCAAACTAATCCATGAGCAGATCCCCACTCCTACAGCTATCCCTCCCCTAAATACCATTTCCATACTTCATTTTTAATTCACATTGTATATCCAGCATGTATCAAGCTTTTGAAGGAATTTAATGATTTCAGAAATGTCTCCTACTCAAACTCACGAGGTCTTAGAATGGAGCAGAAACAAAATCATAATATAAGCTTTGTCTGACTTGTTCTAATGATAATTTTAAATTCAGATTTATTTGATTTGGGGATTTATTTATCTGAAAAGAGTTTAGTCCTGAAAAAGTGACTATAGTTAGTGAGACTTGATACAATGACTAGAATTTAAGCAGCCTATGAGCATTTTCTCTGGGTTTTAGTCAGGGTGAATTTCATCACAGTTCAAAGAGCTCATATGACCCTTTATTAAATAATCATAATACAGTATAAATTGTCATATTCTACCTAATTCATTCAGTTTTTATTCTAAGTTATTTTTATATTCTTTATTCCAGTGTGTTGCAATTAGTAAAAATTAATTTAATACACAACTGATTGACAACTAAAACTTTTTAAACATTCTGTGCTTCCTGTGCATGAAACCTTGGCTTCCTGGAGTGCAGATGGAATTCCAAGCAGTGGTTTGTGTCAAGTGGTTTTAGAGACATAATGGAGCCATCATGTGAATTAAACATTTATGACTCAAAATCAATTAATGACTAAGATATAAATTAGTTCACTGTTAAGGTTTAGCGAGGAACATGCTAACCTAGACAGACCATGCAATGATGAGTGATATTAATGATGAAATATTACTGTAACAAATATTTGAAATTTATATTTGTCATAAGGTATCTTTAATAAAATGAAAAAAATAGATATATTGGATATGTCATGTTCCTTTTCAGAAACTACAACAGCATTATGCTGTATATTACTTGAGTAATTGATACTTCAGGTAAAACAGTGGGATAGCAAGATTATTTTTCCAAGGGAAAAATCAAAATAGCTCATGAAAAGTTCAGTGGGTCAGTCTCTGACATGACAAGTAGATTTTTATAAAGTTAATCAAGTTTAGAGCCCTTGGAAGTAGTGTTCTACCTGCTTTTTGTCAACAGAGAACCTAACAAAGTAATGAATAAAAATGTCAAAATCTATACACTGTTGCTCCTTTTATACCTGTTCCAGTTAAAAGTTAGTCTGGGCTTAGAAACTACCAAGTGGTGTACTTCCTTGTTTAAAGACAGCCTGTCCCTGCCGGATTTACTCAGGTAATTAATTAATTGAGTGTTCACAGAGTCCCTGCAGAGCCTGGTGGAAGCGGTGCCAAGCCGAGGTGGTGAGACTGGAAACTCCTGTGGCGCAAAAGCAAAATGTCAGAGCAGGATTTTTAACTCCTCCTGCTGCCTACACACCTGGAATTAGGGACCGCTCTTGTCCCTTGCTCTGGCTGAGCCTGGACGTACTCAGAGCCATTCAGATGTAGAAGCCAGACCAAGTGACAGGTCACAGGAATCCAGAAGTATTTACATTATTGAAGTAATGAAGTTACATAAATATAAGGCAGTGGCAATGCAGAACCTCCACGGTTTTATTTAAATTTTCAGAGATAAAGCCTGTTTATTTCCATGCATTATTTCAGTCTCAGCATGTCTGAAAACAACGTTTCTCCACTATTTCTGAGAAGCAAACACTGCAATATGTTAATGTACATAAATCCTAAAAATATTATTCTCGGAAGTCACAAATTGTACTGGGTGCCTTGAAATTTATATTGCTGATTTAAGAAGATTGCTGTTTGTCCTTTGAAAGATCAGATACCTTTTAATTGAAATTTCCATGTTCCTCAAAACAGAGAAATTAGCTTTGCCAAAAAACTTTTAAAATAAAAAATTGCTGGTTACTTAAATAATGAGACGGTTGTGTTTGTTTATAAAGTGTTTACACAGTGAAAAATAAAGTTGGTTTATATTATTTCAGTCTTGCCAAGCAGCAATTGCTGTAGTCATTTAAAAAACCAAAACAAACAAAAACCCAACCCCCTTAGATCTAGATTGCTCAGGTGGATAGTTTTCTGCAATCTCTTAAAAAATAAGTAAGAAGATTTTCTGTCTGGTTTTTAGCCACATAAAATTTTTCCCACCAGAATCAGTGTTCCCAGCAGAACACTCACAGTGCCTAGCTCCTCTCCTACTGCAGAGATTCTTAAGATTTGTTTTTCATCTCAGGAGACTTCAATTAGCTTTCATTTCTTTGGCCTCTCACTTGGATTTTCCAAACAAAAGTGCTGTGTCTGTAAAACACCTTCTGATGAAAATGTAAGACTGAACATACCTTATGTCTTTTGAACAAGTCTTGGCTTCCATTTTAGCCCAAGTGTTCTGCTGCACAGCTTCCTTGGAACATCTGTTTGGGAGTTCTTAAAAATCAGGCCACAGGTCTTCCATCAGAGGATATTATTAATACCTTAATTCATGAATTTACTATTTTAAACTCTTAAGCTTTTATATACAGGCTGTCAGCTTCACCAATCTGGTTGTTACACTTCTGAAATAAAGGATCCTTTAATAAGGTGCATGAATGCCTGGACTGCTCTTGCTTCCTTGAGGCAGTGTTTCCCTGTGAATTAAGCTGTGGTAAGAATTTGATCTACTTCTATCTTGAATAAACATTTTTTTATTTCAGCATTTTCAAACTTAAAGAGATAATTAAAGTTTTATGTGATATCTAGTCTTTCTAATTAATAAGTGAAATGATCCTAAGTAAAAACTTGTGTTCAAAATCAACTGATACTTTTATTATTATAAAGATCAGAATGCAGAATCTGTTGTGAAGACTGAAAAATGTATCTTGTGCTCAAGGACATCCTGCCCTAGTGAGCAGTGGTAACAAAAACTGATCGCTGTTGAGTTAGGAAGATACTGAACAAAATGTTACAAGAATGCTTCTTGCACTTTGTGAGGACTTGGAATCACACATGCACTTTGGGTCTCTAATGGCTCTGGCAGTAATTATGGGAAGAATAGCAACTATGCCAGAAAGTAAGAACACAAAAGCAAGAAACATATTGGGACTGAGACAGATCTTGACATTGCACAAGTCAAAGGAGTGCCAAGAATGACTACTCAGAGGCCAGTAGCCCAAAGATACTTGGCTTCTCTTTTCGCTTTTAATCATTCTGTTCCAGACACGTATAAACAATACCTAATTGTAGGAAAGCTGGGAGGCATTTTTTAAATTCAAGGAACATGTAAAAGGGTAAAGGAAACTCTCATGTTAAAAATGGAAGACAAGACTTAAGTACTATTTGAACAGCCTCAAGGGACTTGACAGCAAATTGACTAACAACTCTCAAGCATGTGTATTCTGTGGAGTGAAAGTAGGAGAAAAGTAAAGGTTCAAAAGAGATGCTCAAAATAACTAAGAAAAAAAAAACCCTAAGTTTAGTAGATTGACTCTAGCTGGACATTGTGTACCCACCAAGTTGCTCTATCACCCCCCTCCTCAACTGGACAGGGGAAGAAAATGCACTGAAAAGCTCATGCTTTGAGATAAGGGCAGGGAAAGATCATTCCCCAGTTACTGTCACAGGCAAAATAGATTCATCTTAATTTACTTTATTGCCAATTAGGCAGAATAAGATAATGAGAAACAAAAACACATCTGAAAACAGCTTCCTACATACACCTTTCTTCTGGACTCTGCTTCACTCCAAACTGTTCTACCTCCTCAGAGGCACAGGGGCATGGATGGGGGCTGTGGTCAGTTCATCACATGCTGTGTCTCCAGCTCCTTCCTCTGCAAGGGAAGGACTCCTCACACTCTTCCCCTGCTCCAGCATGGGATCCCTCCCAGGGCAGACAGTCCTCCGTGAACTGCCCCAACATGAAGAAGGACATCCTTCCTCACCATGGTCTTCATCACGGGCTGCAGGCAAATCTCTTCTCTGGCACTTGGAGCACCTCCCCAGCCTTCTTCTGCACTGACCTCGGTGTCTGCAGAGTTATTCTCTCACATATCCTCACTACTGCCCCTCCCACCTGTTGCACAGATATGAATGATACCACTGTCTGATGGCTTGGCTGTGGCCAGGTGACAGTGACAGTGACAGGTCCCTCCTGGAGCCAGCTCCAGGTGGCTGTGCCAGATAGGGGGACAATTTCTGGCAGCTAGTCAGAGAAGCTACACTTACAGCCTTCACTCCCTGGCTACCAAAACCTTTCCATATAACCCCAGTATAGGAAAGAAAAGAGGAAAAAAAAAAAAAAAAAGAGGGAAAAAAAAAAGAGAAAAAAAAAGAAAAAGTGTTGTGGACTCATGAAATAATAAAACATCAGGAATAATTCGGGTAGCTTTGACTCTTACAAAATCAGCATTACCCAACAGGCTCATCATTTCCCTGTGAAGTGTACATTTGGGATAATATGACTCAATTGTAGTCAAACTTTAGCAAGAGCACCTCAGCTTTCACTTCTGAGGAAAAGTTCTCACCAGTAGAGATATAGCAAAAAAGTGGAGAAAAAAAATTGCAGTGAATCCAGTCTCCTAATTCTAACAAGGTTAATTTATTATTTCCAGGGCCTGTGGTGGTCTGTGTGAGTTGCAAATTTCCAATTTTTGCAAAAATTTGTCATAATTTTGGGAGAATTCTAGTGGCCGCATTTTAAATATTGGAATACATCATTATTACAAAATTCTTGAGGGCAAATAATATTTTAAAAATATATTTTCTCTTCCCTTAATTCTGGCACATTGTTAATAATTTAAGAACTATACTCAGAAAGGAATCCAATCTTTACAGCTTTTTAGTAAAGAAATAAAAAGGAAATTACAAGAGTCAGTGCTGCCTCAGGAATTTTCAAACAAGGCATATATTTTTACTTAAAATACATTATTATAGACTTCCAAAAAGTGCCTGAAGAGGCAGATTTCCTCCTTTGGTTTTGTTAATGATGTGTTACATTTCAGTGGGGGTTCTCTGTTTCAAGTCTTTTTTTTAACTCAGTATACATTTGGACTCCACTTCTGAATGTCCTCAAAAATGAACTCTTTTTCCTACAGTTTCTAAACACACAAATGCAGGAAATTGTTACAAGAAATGTTCTAAAAACAGCCTTGTTTTAATGGATTATCACTTCTGATTCTTCTAACCCTGCACTGATTTTCAGGCAATAATCTAAGAGAAAAAGTAAGGAAATGTTCTGGAATATACAACTGTATCAGTAGCATCAGTATCTAAGGAACCAGGTATTCTTTTAAAAGAATCTGAATAAAAGTAAGTGAATTAATTTTAAAAAACCCCCATTGCTTACAAGGAAAATGTCCTGTAGTGATTCCCCAGTGTCACAGTTTCTCTGCACAGAAAAGTACGTGAACAAAACAAGGAAGACAACCCTTAATCATGAGTCTGACAGGCCTGACCTTGTATGCATTGTCAGGATGAGATCAAGTCCAAGAGAGGGTTTCACAATTGTTTTGTTTCATGCATTTCTATTTCGGTGTCTCATCATCCATCTAGCAATTACAAATTCTGTCACCGACAATGCAGCCTAAATTAGTAATTATTCATGACACATAGGTTCTTTAACACTGGCCTATTTAAAAAGAATAATTCAATAGCCACTGAAGGCTTGATGGAAAAACAAACCTATAAACGCAGTAGTTGCAGTCAAGTAGTAGAGTGTAGTATATTAGCCCTTCTAATAGCAACAAAACTGCTTTCAAGAAGTATTTAATTATACTTTATTAAGCAAGAGCATAGATGTATTACCACAAGGCAGTTCATAATTTTTATAATACAATGGATTGCAGGCTCTTGAAAAGCTGAGGTTGCATTCATGTGTGATAAATAGACTCATGTAGGTTTTCATTGCAAATCCTGTTTTTTTCGCTAAGAGACAAGGCAATCAACAGGACTTTTAGATCATAATTTTGCTATATCATGGGAGCTTCCAAGAGTATCTGGTTTCCTGACATGCCACAGTCATCATCACTTTTTTCAGTCTTCCTACTCTGTTTGTTTAATTAAAATAAGGCTTATCTGAATTGCTCAATGGTATTAAATATCTTACTCTGCCCCAAGGTTTCCACATTGATCATTTTTCCTCTTATCCCAAATTGTGCCTTCATTAAACACAAAGTTGGGCTGAGCTGGCATCTCTGACTGACTGCAGATCCCGACCTTCCTCATTGCCTCCCACTTCAGCACTCCTGCTTTCAGTGATTGATTTCCTGATAGCTGCTGTGAAGAAACCACTGGAGTAAGTGAGGCTGAGCTGATGGGAATGAAAATTGACTTAATTAGATTGCTTTGTTATTCTGTGTACTTTATTAATATTTGGAGAAAGCTGAACGCTCAATTACATGACCTATGGTTGAAGAGTCTGCTCTGTGTTCAGATGTGATTGGTAAAGAGAAACAGGTCCATTTTTACTTCAGCAAGAATTTTGGTCAATTGCTGAAACTGAAATTTTTATCTGGAATGTTTAAGTTGCAATTTCTATGCTAAATTATACAAAACAAAATCCAAGCCCTGTTTTTATAGATCAAATTAGTACAATAAATGCAATCACCTTTTGAGAAGTATGTGCCCTTCTGTGTAGGAAATGATCTTATTTTTTAGCTAGGATAGAAGTTTCAATCTCCAATAGTAACTCCAACACTCAGTGCACTGAATAGCTGGTTGAGATTTTTCCAATTCAGTCAGCATACCAAATGAATATACTTGCACACATCCTCACTTTATTTGCATAAAAAATCAATTGTAAGGCAAAGTCCTGAAATCCTCTCTGGCACCAGGAATTTATCAGAGAGAGGATACAATAAAAAGTGTTCAAAGTCTGTCCAAATTGAAACATAGCCTGGAAAAACAGGATCACAAATGATTACATGAAAAACTCCTTATCAAAGGCAAGACACATAGATGTCATCCTACAGTATTCCATGTCATTGTGAAGAGCTTTTAGCTTATTCTGCTTTAGTTGGAGTGTTAAAAAAGCAGTGCAGAAAAGACCTTAAAAATTTTTGTTATGGCTCTGGCCTTAGAAATAAATCAAAACAGTAGAGGATTAATCCATTGCTTAGAATTCAGTCCAAATTATTCAGGTAGGGGATTAAGATAATATTACTACCTTAAAAATTGAGATAAAATTATTTTAGCAATTTTATCAAGAACTGAAAGAAAATGATAACATTAGAGCTGCAGTTGGAAGCACTGAGCAGGTCTCTTCTAGCTTGTGCTCTCTGCCAGGTTCCCTGGTGGAGATGAGTAACAATCAAGGAAATTGCATGAGCAGCACTGGCAATCTAGGGCATATTTCAACAATAGTTATGTGCTGCTGGTTGCAGGTGGAAGGTAGAAAAAAAGAGAAAAATATGCAGAGGAGAGGCCCAGCTACAAAATAACTATAAGTAAATATAAAAAATTCAGTGTACTTCAGCACTGTTAGAGTAATATAGACACACAAGCATGGATGTTTACAGAACATTAATTAAACAAAAAATAAAAGAATCCTCAATCTTTACACATAAGCTCAACGGTTTTTCAGTGAAAGAAGCTGGCAGCTATGAGAAGAGATCTGGGAGGGAAGAGCTTCACAAAAAAAAATAAGAGGGAAGAAAAACTCACAGCAATATGAAAGTGGAAAGGTTTGATAAGATGGTAAAAATAATCAGTCATCTGTTAGTAATCACATCTTCTTTTACCAAGGTGAAGTCCCTCACAGCTATTCTCAAATCTTGGATTGTTGTCTTCACTACATTTTGAGTTGGATGTATGATGGTTAAGTCCTGCCTTCCTCTCTGCTCTTCCACTATGTGGTCGTTTGGACAGCAAAGGAGTGAAATGAGACAGGATGGAGGAGAATCTGAACCCTGCTCTCAGCCCCCTGCACTGCTAACCACCAGACTCCTGCACAAAATGAAAGTACTTTTGCCAAGAGTGCATCACCCATCACCTGTGCTTAGGTTCATCCCATTTAGTAAAGGTGTATATGCCAGCATGAAGAATGTCACTCCTAAAGCCTGCTCTGGAGCCTAGGAACATCAGAATTTTTGTTTGTAATCTGGTCCTGTGTAAGAATATGAAGAATTGCTTCTCATACTTCTTACGTTTCTTCTTAATCTCTCACCTAATATTTAAGTAGTTGACGTTGAGAAGAACTGTATTTCAATTGTTAAATAGTTTGAATTTTTAGAAGTATGACCATGTTTTTGAATATCCAGTCTTCCAGGTCCATATGCAAGCATTAACCCCATAGTCTGCAGTCAGTCTTAGTACACAGAAAATGTCTTTGTTAATTTGAAGTTGGGAGGTGATATGAGCTCTATTCTGACATAACTCAAGGAAATAGGTAAGTCCCAGGGAAGAATTAATAAATGCCTCCCTTTTGTCAAGGAAAGTCACGTCTCAGAGTTTTCATTGGAGAAGCAAGCAACAGTGGACATGGGAAACCTTCTTGTCAGTTACTTCAATTTGAAAAGATTATTTGAATCAGCTGCTCAGGGGACACTGAAAGGATCAAGGTGTTGATGTTTTTTTCCTACCCGATTCACCAAGCACGGCTACACCTTATACCTCAGCAGCTTTCAGTAGGTTCACTGACAGCCTGTGTGTCTGTTTAGAGAAGCAGAAGTAACCTGGGTTGCTGTGAATATGAGCACTGACTGTCCATGTGTTGCCCTTGTGTTTTAGCCTTCTGATTGTTGACAAATTCTTTTTGCAGTTTCTCACACTCTGTTCTTATGAATATTTTGCATTCCTCTTTGGAGAAAGAAATAATTAATAGACAATAGGACCTATAGGGTCAGGAGGTATTATCCTCACTGGCCAATCCCTGGTCGTTGTTGAAATTCTATAAATAGACATAAAATGTAAATAAAGTAGTTCTTTTCCTACTTAATTCCTCAGAATCACTAAGTGTGAGTGTCTTTCCTTCTGTGTCATTTCTGTGACATCCATGTGTAGCACTTCACAGTTCCTTGACTGCTTTGAACCACTCCTACCAACTCTGGATATAGGAGAATCAGTGTGTCACTCAGACTCAATATTCCTCACTTAGTTTTCGTATGTTTTTATTTTGCAATATCAACAGAGCTCTAGAATTAGGTGAATGGCATTCTTTTAGGATGCTTGTAATCGTCTAAACAGTGGTTAAAGATACCTGAAGTATCTAGCTTAGCTAAATTTATCTCCCTCTTTGCTCTTTGAAGAAAGTCAAGACACTGGAGAAACAATTCAGATCTTTGGAAATGAGTCCTCTTCTGCTTTCCATATAGTCCAGGGGGAAGCTGAACTGACTACCCTCCTAATCTCACTGAAATCTGGATTTGTTCCCCAAACCCTCTTGGGTGTAATTTTCCACGTCACACTAGCACTGAGGACAAATGTATACGTAGGTGTAACAAGCAGAGTGACTGGGGTTAGAGCAAAGATTGGAGCAAAGGGTGTAATTAAGGATGAGACATTGCAACTGCAGGCAGTGAGGCTCTATGCCTTCACTGAGGACAAATGCCACTGGGCTCTTCTTGCCTATGTGAGGGACTTGTCATAATATTAATTTTAGAGTTTTCTATTTCATTTAATTCAATGCTGAAATGATCTCTTTCCCTTCAAAGAGCTGGAGCACAAGATCTTTTTTTTCTTAAAGCATGCATGGCCTAAACAGTTCTTACAACATATAATAATAATAGCTAAAAACAAAAGAAAAACAGTGTAATCCCGCTAATTAAAAATAAGTACTTACTATAATTATTCCTTAAGAAAAACCCTTAAATGTTCCTAATGTGCACAAATGTTGGTTGCACCATGTTTGCACAAAATATTCTTTAATAGCACAATGCTCCCTAATCCAGAATTGCGGGGTGTGGACCAAATATTCCACACCTCCCAGGCTGTATGTTCTGAACCTTCACCACTTTCAAAGCATTATCTTGGCAAATGGTACAGAATCTGCAATCCTAATTCAGCTCTTTGGAGGACAGTAGTGAAAATCCGTGCTGTTTTGTTGAGGGGTTTTGATTTCGTTTTAATTTCGCAGGTTTTTCCTTTGCATGTTTCATAAACTGCACCAATGCCTACAGCTGAAGACACAAATGGCACCTGAAACCCGGGACTTTTTAAGGCAATGCTTAAGCCTTGGAAGTCTTGGAAGAACACAGCAATTGCCAATGTCACAATTTCCAAGGAGGTGGCATCCTTAAAGCCTCTTATATGGAATTACTTTTTAATAAAAATTCATTAATTTTGTCATTCTGACACAGAGTTTTAAAGCAGAAAGTTGCATAAATCAAGGACCAATATTTAAGCACTGAGGCTGAAAATCTTCTACCTCCAACAACAGGCCCACAGATTCTAATTTGTCTTGATTTTTGAGAGTCAAAAGTATTTTTGCATAGAATTAACTGATATTTATTTTAAAAAAAATCGTATTTTTAGGAGGGTTAGAAAAGTTCACTGGCTTGACATAGCCATTGTGTAAATTGTTCTGTTTCATAATTAGTTGTCTGTTATTACCCATATGCATAAACTATAATATTTGTGATCCCCAAAAAACTTCAAATCATAACCAATATAAATTATTTTGCTCCTTTTTAAAATATACTTTCAGTGCTTATGGATCATCCCTGAGTTTCTGCTAGATTAAATAGATAAAAAAGTTAAATCCTATGTATTTCTGACATG
This sequence comes from Acridotheres tristis, assembly GCA_037013685.1. NCBI lineage: Eukaryota > Metazoa > Chordata > Aves > Passeriformes > Sturnidae > Acridotheres > Acridotheres tristis. The sequence goes on from CM072885.1 coordinate 10,344,869, forward strand.
ACTGTTTCACATGTGTTGTTAACAAATATGTGACTTAAGCTCCAAAGCTAAAAAATAATAATTCCAATATTGAGAGTAGAGCAAGCATACAGAATGGCTTAAGCTGCATTCAAATCATGTTTTCAGGACGCATGGACTTTCTCCTAAGTCACCACAATAGCCTGTGACTTTCCAAATTTGATTTACAATATCACAAAGACATGAAGCATGGGAGAGAAGCTGTACCAACCACATCATGGGGACCCTCAGGAGACAGATTTGAGGTTAATCTTTAGAAGAACATGTAAGAAAAACTGCTCCAATTTAACCGTCTCTAGTTAACATGAAAAAAGAACTATTTGCAAGAGGAAGTATCAGAAAAGACACAAAAATAGCTTGTGCATTAAGTAAGAGTCATGACAGGAAAGCCATAATTGAAGAGTCACATGAAAAATCTACTTACATACGGTCAAGGAAATCCTTCACCCAGAGATGATAATTTAGAGGTCCTGGCTTAACCACTGAAAGAATATAAACTTAAACCAAGCAAAAATTGCTTTTAGGGATCAAGCTATGCCTAGTGTTGGCTTTCAGTCTATTGGGCCGTGGCAGAAAGTACCCAAATGGCCACAGTGGTGGTTAATAGTTGTATATCACATTTCTAGAAGAAATGAGAAAAACAAGAGAGGAACAGAGAAGATCAAACTCCCTCTGGTACATGTGCATGACAGCTAATTAAACCAAAGAAAAGTCTTCTCACTTCAGGAGTCCTTTAAGTGTTAGCAGGACCAGAAATCTTGTTCTACAGTGCATTCCTGACAGCAGAGAAGATCAAACTTTCTCAATCTCTAAATTCACATTTGTAGATCGCATTGCAGTCAGAATCTTCCCATAAAGAATTTGTTCATTGCATATTTACTCAAAACTCAGACATACTCAAAACACATGATGGAAGAACCACCCTAAATAGAATTATCTTTTATGTCTTTGCACAGTTCTGCAAGTTTTGCATTGCACAATTCTAGAGCTATCTGTGCTCAAAGAGCAGGACTGTGGCCCACTGAGAAAGACTTGAATGCATCTTTCCAACTCTTTATCTAGTTTTCTGGAAAGTTATTGCCAAATTATGAAGTCAGCTCCACTATGTTTACTGAACTCACCCAAATAAATTAATTTCTATTGATATGAGCATCAAATGGTTAAAATCATTGATTCCGCTTCAACTCCAAATCTGTAGTCAGCCAAAATTTGTTCCTGAACCTTAATCAAGAGGTTTATTCTAAAAGGTTGATATTTTTAATTTTAAAAAAACTAAAACAAACTTCCCTCAGCCACAGTGACGTTCTAAGGACTAATTTCTTAAAAGTTCCTGTAACCTTCTGTGAGATCTTTAGAAAGGGCATGCTTAATTAATTACTACTATCATCATTTATTGTCCTGAAAGCTCAGTGGAGAATTTGCACTTTTCAAGACAACCAGTTTCTTTGAAGGGAATAAAATAAGAATATTTACTTTAATTAGGAGGGCTGAGGGCTGATAGACGTAAAGAGGCTACAACACAAAGGATTGGTCTAAGCAGCGAGTGGTAATGTGCATTACATAATTGTGTGTTACAAGCATTTAGATGATGATGGCCACACATTTTTTAATTAAGTGGTGAGACAATTTACGTCAGATGGTCAGCCTGGACACCGTTCCTGCATGATGAGAGTGTCCCTTCAGCTGATGTACAGCTTACTGACTGCTGCAAGCCAGAACTGAAAAATGAGCTCCTGGAAAGGTTTCTGCACAGGAAGGAGAGCCTTGAGCTGCCTCTTTTGTAACAGAAGATCTCCTAGAAAAGCAGCTCAGCACTACAAAAAGACTTGAATATTTGATTCTTCTTTTGCTGTGTTATTTTAAGCATTCCTCATCAAACACCAGGATATGTTCCTTCTTCTTGATTATTACAACCAAGCCCCTTTTTTATTCTTTGATTACTTATCAGCTGGATATGTTCCTTAATACAGCAAACCTGAAGCAGTACAAACAGAGAGATTACATAGAATGGTGAAAGTGTAGGAGTTGCCTAATTATTTTAAATGCATATTTATGCCAAACATCTAAACATGGCATGTGGCATCTGGATGGACAAGTTAATCCCCTCCTCGCAGTTAACTTTGTAACATAATCCAGACACTAGTGGAGCTTCTTTAGAGTCAAACAGAATCCATAAGGAGTTCCTAGAAATCTCCTGGAAGGAAATTCATGTTCTGATAGTTCACGTTTAATGTTTTTATAATTCACTGTTGATTAAAATGTAGTTTTTATCACGGCTCATATAAAGGGCAGCATTTTATTGCTGAGCTAGGGATCAGATCTAGAAAGAAATTTGAATCCAAAGTACCTCAGCCAGGGGGAAAAAAAAAAGTGTTGTACCTGTATATGTTGTAGATGATTGTCTGAAAGATCATTTTCACAAGGCCAAACTCCTGCTCATGGTGCCATGGCTAATCTCCCAGCTCAAATTGCTCAGCCCAAGTATGCTGGAATTCAGGATTGAACTGACTCAGCAATAATTTGTTAGGTGAAATGCAGCTGCATAATGGAAGCAAAATTTGATTTAGTGAAAATGAGAGTCCCCAAAACTCTTAAAACTCTTATCTGAAAGTAGAGCATTTATTTTATAGAAAAAAAGAAACTAAACAAGAAAGAAAAAAGAAAAAAGAAAACCCTAACGTGAAATAAGTAAGAATATAAAGCAAAGCAATTCATAATGATGGACTTTGTTTTTTTTCCACACACGCCTTAGGCATGTGAAACTGTCTTAGATTTAAACAGAGAGAGATTGCCGCTATTAATTTGTGGTACCTTCTCACTACTTTTGGAGTCTTACATTTGTATGTACAAAGTGTGTTCTTGGGTCACATTGCAGTGTGTAAAACAGTGGCAAGTTGAAGTCAGATAAAAGTCATAGGACAATCTCGTAATACCTGAAGTAATTCCTACTCCTTTTCTTTAGTGTAACATCTTTAGATAAAACAAGTAAATAGACATTCATTTGAACTTGAACTGAATGAAGATCCACAAGCGAAACTATTCACAGAAGTGAAATTAGCTAAAAAGGGTATGTCCAAAGGTCTCACATCCCACTTCCCGCTTAAACCAAGAATTTCACCAGCTGCAGCTCTCATTATCTATGCATTGAAAATATCAAAGGACAGATTCTCCACAGTCTTCCAATGCTGCATTATCCTGCACCCACTAAATAAAGAAGCTTTTTCTATTGTTCAAAACTGCTTAGGCTCTGGCTCTCTTCTCTTCTCCTAGATCTGCCACTATTGAGAAGATTTTGGTTTTCACTTTACAATTTCCTCTCAAGTAGTTTTAGACTGCAGTTGCATTGCCCCTTAGTCTCTAAAAAAACATTTATCAGCATTTTTTGTGGTCAGAAAGTCAAAGCTAATACAGTTTCATACTTTCAAGGAAGCTCACACAATTTTATAGTATAAAGGCTAATTGGTTCTACATTTAGGGAATGAGATTTTAACAAAGACTTGTGTGGATTCGCAAACTTTTCAAAGAAATTAGTGCACTGAAACTGGAACATTTTCACCAACAGAATCCTAAGATTTCTTAGATTGTATGCACAAACTATCTTTCATGTCATTGATGGCACTAATTTTGATGCCATTTGCCCACTTTTCATTTCAGACTGAAGCTTATGGCGCTCTCACCTTAGGAGCACCTAATTCATTCAGAATTGTGTTAGAAAGGGCATAGATGATACAGACAGATAAAAACCTTCAGTTTGGTGTTGCCTCAACAGAAGCTCTTGCTAGTGAGCACCCAGCCCAGCAAGACTGTCAGCTGTACAACTGTGCTACGACAAGGAGTGCAGGGGAGCCATGAGAACCAGTCAGAGCTTTGTGGAGCCAGATCTCCTGTTTCTAACTCTCTTCCTTTCTCTTAGAGTTTCGAGGAAGGCTCCCAGCATGTTTGCACTTTGTGGAGAGTGAAATGTGATGTCACGTTTATTTAAGTTCACGAGAGTGGCACAGAGCTGCTGGGAGAATTTGTCTCACACGTTCTCACAATCTCATTCATTCCTTTCTGTTTCATGTATCACCTCAGCTTTCTGCTGTGAATTTGTCTTATCTTAGAGCAGCTCTGCAAAAAGGGATTATCCTCCACTGGTGTCGTTGCACTGGATTGCTTCAAAACTGGCCTCTAACCAAGACCATATCATCTCCAAATGCCACTGGACTTTCACTTCTATGCTAATCCAGCAGCACATTTGAAGACACATTTTAATGAAAACCAAATAAGTTTTAGTGAAGCCCAAATTATTGTTCTGTCCCCGAGAAGAGTCCCATTAAATTCTGCATCTTGCAATGTGCTGGGGGCCGGGTGTTTTGTTGGTTAATCACAGCTCAGCCTCACGGAGGTATCACAGCTTCCACCAGGACTTCCTAGTCCAGAGCCCAAACTTCTGGTGCCAGGATTGACAGCAAACCTCCAAACTCCCTCCCTTTGCTGTGTGACCAGTGCTCCCCCACCTTTCTAAGTGGGATGACACTAAGTATATTGCTACATGAACAAAAAGGTAGGTAGGTATTGTTAGTTTGCAGAGATACAGAGAACCTGCTGTCTGTGCCTTTCTTTTATCTCAGGTCAGAAGAAGCTAACCTAGCAAGGAGAATCTAAAATAAATATTTTTTAATATTTAACTAAGCTTATCAAGAATAGTGGATCTGGTAAGCAATAAGGTGCATTTCTAATATTGCCTGTTGTTATTACATAATCTCTATTACTTTATCATATAAATGGCAAAGATAAATGGAAAATATAAAGCTATATGTAAATATGAAATATATTTTGATTATATAAAATAAAAATAAACACACTAAAGCAATATAAAAATGTAAAATGTATTTTTATTACATAAATATAAGATTAAAATAAATATAAAATATAAGTAAAAAAAAATTTATATGGAATATACAAGTGAGACCATTTATGTGGAAAAAAACACTGACATTCTATTATTGAATATTTTCTGGAAATCTCATTACGTGTGTATTTGTCACTTAAGGGGTGTGAATTCTCTTTTACGTTCATCAAGAACCTAAAAGAAAGATAATAGTTTATTATTGTTGGTCAATAAATGCACATGTGGCAGGGAATTCTGAGATTTTTTTTGACAGGCTACTGTAAAAAATGTGTATGCACAACTTTTGGTCAAAATCATGTATTTAGAAATACTTATAATACATTTTTCATTATTGAAGTGCATGATTAAATATATATATAGAATTCAATTTTATATATATTATTCAAATTTCTATATAGTAAGCTTCTGAAAAATTTCCTATGGCAAAAATGAGTGCAAAGTGCTGCCAGAAGAAGTCAGGCTGAGAGCAAGACACCAACAAATGAGCAGCCAGTTCACCTACTTGATAGCAAACTGGAGAGCTTTTCATTTTTTAGCATCAGCATTTTCCCAGTGTTCTGCTACAGCAGAAAATTATCAGCTTCTCTAACAGGTCCTTTAAATTATTAAGCCAGTGCACTGTTTTCTTTGCAAAGTGGCACAATTAGGGTATGCAAAGCTTTGATTTTACTGCCTTGTTTACCATAGTGGAACATGACCAGAAAGATCCCTTTGGATTAATGAGGGCAGAGATTATAATATTCTGCTACATACACTGAAATATTCTATATTGAAGTTTAAGTGAATTATTTAATATCGAATATTTGATGCTAAAGAACTCAATTCTTCAGTTCCCCAAGCCTGATGAATTTCCTTCTGCCATTGGCAAAGGCTTTTCAGAGATCCAGAGATATGCCCATGAATTTTTCAATGGCTGTGGTGGGTCACAGCAATAAGCAAAATGTTTGTAAGGAACTGTGACATGAGTTTACTGCTGAGTCAGACATTTTGAACAGTGTAATCCAGCAACAGCACAAGTTTTAGTTCTTTTAAAATAAGTATTTCTTAAAGGAACAGCAACTGAAATTCTCAACAAAATGGAACTGTGGTTATTATTTTAAAGAAAACATGATAGGTGAGTTCTGTGGCCTTTAAAGCAGCAGGCTGTCTGTGAAGTGCTTGGTGGAAACAGACTGTGCTAAGTCTCTAGCTGTGCCTCTGGGAGTGGCACAGAGCTGCCAGCAAGCAGCTGCATTTTGTGTAGTGCTGCTGAGAACAGCGTGTCAATATTTGTATAAACAGTTTGTCCTTGTTGTTTCACAGAGGGGACAAAAATTGTGCCGTTTCCAACTGTGTCTAAATTTGAGCCTTCCTGCATCTTGGAGAGTAATCACATTTTTGAGGTAAGTAAGCAGGAAGTGGCTTCTAATCACTGAGCAATCAGGGAAGGACCTGTGCTCTAGTAACGTGCCTGGGGTTCTCTGAGCCACAGCTGAGGGACACGCAGGGACACCAGGATAACTGCTCCCCTGGAACACTGTCTGTGAGACAGGTAAAAACAGCTTAAACCCCCTTATATCCACCTATAGCGTAATACATTTCTCAAATTCACTGTTGCATTTAGTTACAGGGAATGAGAGAGAAAACAGAAACAACTGAGTGTTCTGTGACTGTGTTCATTACATACACATGAGCATGTTAAGGATAATTAAATATCTTCTGCAGCTCTTGAAGCTCCATCATGGAAGCAAGCCCACTGGTATTCTTGTTCATTAACAGTTAAGGGCACAGTAGGATGTTCCACACTCATACAGAGCAGATTTGGAAGAAATTCCTTAGAGTGAGTAGGATAATACAGTGTAGCAGTAAATCAAAAGTCCGGACCAGGGTCCCATTTTTCTATTTTATAAAAGCACTGCTGTGTTTTCCTTCTGTATCTTTTCAGACTTAACTTTCCTGACTTGGATTCTTGGATTTTTTTTTTTTTTGTTTACATTACAAGTCACAGGAGTTCTTTCCAATTTTTAAGACCGCTTTCAAAGGTTACAATGAAATGACAAAGCATAAGAAACACAGCAGCTTCTGTCTCAGTCTTGAGAAAGCATCTAAAAAATCCATAACAATAATATATCCCCCTTCCCCAAGGCTTGTGTTGCCCTGGAAAAGTTCCATATTTCCCCTTCTAAAGAGAAAACCAAATCTTTCAAAGTCTTTTTGATCCATTTTTTCTGGGTCTTTAGTAGGGAATGTTGTGCAAATGACAAAAAATCAGTGAGAGCAGAGAAGCTGCTGGTTGTGCTGGACAAAGGACTCTGGACAGCAAGAGGCTGAGTGTGTGTTAGTCAGAGGGAGTGTAAGGAGGATGATCACATGCATCTTTTACAGAGTATTTACATTTACAGGGAGCAGCAGCTCCACTAAGCAGCATTCTGTAAACTGAAACATCAACATCCCACATGGGTACAGCAAACCAAAACTGGGAAATCCCTTTACAGCTGGAAATGGGTTTGAGGGTTTGGTGTTTTGAAATGAGTGTTTGGGAGGTTTGTTTCTTTTTTCACCAAATCATAGCATCTACATTGCTGATACAATGGAGCAGAAGAAAAATTCACAGGCATCGCAATGAAAAGTCATTTAATTCAAATTGGGAACTTAAAGGGGTAAAAACGAATAACCTTACACTCTCCAATATCTGTTACTCCTAAAGAAGGTTCTTCAGTCCAGTGAGAATTAAAAGACTGAATTCAGGAACTGTTACCTGAAACACGAAAATTAAAATGTTCCTAAACAATCTGTTTAAAAGAAGACACTGTAACAAGCCTGCCTGACAATAGTTACAATATCATCAAAGTTTCAGAATTATTTTGATGAGAAACACACATGCACATTTTTCATTCAAAAAGCAGATTGATAAGAAATTAAATTCTCACAGAAAGTATCTATGTTGTCCGGGAACTTCTAACTATTTCACTGGCTTTCAAGGTACAACTCTATGCAAATAATCAGAAGTGAGCTGATACTAAGTATTAGCCTGAATTAGTTTAAATCCAATTTCTATACAACTAGAACATTAACGCCTGCTAGAAATTATACATATACATCATTTAAACACAGTTCATTATTTTCTTTTGTCATTTTTATTGCGTTTGTAGTAACATAATACAGCAGTTCCTCAAAATAAAAACATCAGGGCAGCTGTGTTTCTCTAAGTTAAAGCCATGTAACCTCTCTCAAAAATACTTAAAGAACTAAATACAAAATTATATTGCTAGCAGAAAATGTAGGCACTGCTTAGGTGAAGCAGTAGTATGAAAAGTTAAGATGAATAGCATTTGAAATTATGATTTTCCCAAAGCATCTCAGGAAGTACATAAAAATATTCACTGTCAACTAGAAAATACTAGTAAGAAGGAACAGCCAGAAATGTTGTTTACTACATTAAAGGAAATTGCCCCAATACATTCCTTTTTAGAGAGCAATATCCAACAGTCAGGCATAACAGGCAAAAAAATTTTAGAAGAAGCATTCACTGATAAAGAGAATCACCACCAAGGCAACGGAAGTCCTTGAATTTTTTTACAGTCTCCAAGAATCAAAGTCAGTATGTAAAGTGTATTCAACATTTATAAAGATTTTTAAGCATTTCTGAAAATGTGGATGGATTCCAGTCATGAATGAATGGCTATGGACACCAGCCATGACTACATTACTCAGACTTGCTACAATCCACTTAAGTTTTAAAAAGTGGGGTGGAAGTGCATTCTGACTGAAAAATGTGCTGAGATGTTTTATTTCAGTGACATCAATGAACCATCAACGTGGGACAAAAATTTGTCTGTGAAACAGGGGCCTTCTGACCATTCCTGGGTGCCAGCTTCTGCAGTCAGAGGCACGTGCTTATGCTCAAGGGCAAACACTAATAAGCTTTTTATCTTATCTCTGCTAATCCTTATACCCCTTTCTTATAACATAAACAAATTTTAAACTCGGGTATTGGACTGAAGGTTCAATATGATAAAAAGAGTAAAAGTAAAAAAAGATGGAGAAAAATGGGAAAAAAAAAAGAAAAGATAATTTGTACAGCCAAGAAAGGAGAAAGTGTCTAGACATTTTAGGAGCCAGTTGCTAAAAAGAGATGTAGCAGAAACAAGTTCTAGGCAGGGCTTCCACCGTACAAAATGTTCCAAATGGAGCAACACAATGGTTTGCAATCTTTATTGAAATACCTGGTGAGCTTCCCAAAAGGAAACTCTCAACAGATTGGACTAATACCAATAAACCTTGACATAAAGAAGGCTAAATCAGCTCAAATGGAGATATTGTACTTGAGATAAATCAATGATAGCTTGAGACGCTGCCCACAGCCATTTCTGTCAAGGTTGTTCTGTGAAACCAGATTGCCTTGTTCTTGCTTCTGACAGGCAGAGTCAGAAATCACACTTCAGTTGCACAGGATATTAACTCGCTCCTATTGATGATTGATTTGCCCATGGGCAATGTAGGCAGCTGCTTAGAAAAAACAGAGAAAAAAAACCCCAAACATCTGTAGTCCTCCCCTGCCATGGTTTATGATAACTGGAGCTTTACCAAAGTGTTTGGTCTCTCTCTGGTGAGTAGGCTGGTGTGTAGTGCTGGGGAGAGGGGGAAGAGGAGCTGCCCCCAGACCAGGCATCAGACACCAGCCTTTATTTCCCTGTCTCCTGGGAGAGAGCAGTAGCAGCAAGTCCAGCTTGACACATTTTCCCACCACCTTCCTCTTCCCTCCTTATAGGGGGAGCTGCTCAGCCCCAGCCAATCTCTTCTCCCAACTCTGTTTCTTGGAGTAGCAAAATTCAGTATTAGTTCCCAGGCTTGCTCTGTCTTTGGTGCATATATTCAAGTGGTAGAATTGTTGTTCCAGGTAAGGCTAGAATCTAGGAAGGCATTGAGAGACAACATGAAGAAAACCTGTGACTTCAGAGCAAAAAAGATTAATCCTATGGTTCCATTTAATTTCCTATGAAATGCTTTACAGAACATACATACAAAAGGGAAAATGCAGCACAGCATGAGATGAGGACAGTGTAATCTTATTTTCCTTGAAATCTCCCCTAGAGGATTACATTACACTTATCTGTCTAAGGGTAGCTTCAGACTTTTCATTTAATTTCAGGTTTCCATTAGAGGACATAACTCTTCTCTTCTTTGGGAGACTACTTCTAAAAATCACCCTAAAATAAAACTCTGTTTATAAATGTATTTATTATAGATGTGTTTTTCTGTGTCTCTTTCAGTACTTCTCTAAACAAGTGGAAAAACCTGGCTTGGGGATTTCACTAGTTCCTTCCCAGTCTGCATATAGAATTTGCTTTCCCATCTCTTTCTATCTTTTTATTAACTGTGTGATTCTACTTTAACAGTATTTTTATGTTAGAGCTTCAGTCATATATGTTATAAAGTCTAGTAAAAATCTGATTTCAGCTTTAAAAAATACTAAAAAACCATTTTTTGGTTTTGCTTCAAATCTCACATCTTAAGGCAAAAAACCCTAAGAGAAAAAATGGAAAAAGAAAAAGAGTTTGCTGGAGAAAGGGAGAGAGAAAAATTTTATCAGTTTAGGGATAGGGTCTGTATTGGTGGGCTGTGGCTTGAGGTGTGGTCATATATTCACATCATATTATTCAAACATAAACCCTGGAAGTCCTTAAGAGGACCTGCATGGTGTACCCTGACAAGAATTTAGTCATGTGTAACCTTTGTTCTCAGCATTGTCCCTGACTGGGAGGGGCCCACACTGAGCACATCTGAACAAACCACTTGGGAGGATGTGGAGAACCCATAACCAGACTGATGAGAGTATCCCAAATTCTGCTGCTGCATTGGAGGTCTCTAGTGGAATACATGCTGCAGAGCTGGCTTCTCCTATTCTGGCTGCCTAACAATCCACACCAAAATAGTGGACTTGATTGTTATTCTGAGGTCCTGTGAAGTGGTGTACAAAAAAGGAAGTTAACACATTTCCTAGTATTCTTTTTTTCAATACTTAGTATGGATTTACTCTAAACTCCTTGAATTCCTCAACAGCATCATCTGGCAGAGGAGTAATTCTTCTGTGATTGAAAGTAGGGTTTCCAGACTGCCAGCACATCATGTAATTTGACTTATATTTTTAGAATTTTCTCTGTCTGAACACAGATAAACATCAAAACCACAGGATCGGACTGAGCTTGATTCTCTGTTAACCACATATTTTTTGCTGGTTACTAGAATGTTCAAATAATTTGAATGGGTATGAGTAATGGTCCAGAAGAAGTGGCATGAGACTTCTGTGATTTGAGTAACTGATATAAACAGGAGGTGGCCAGCATTCTCTGTTATCCATTCATGGGTACTGTAATCTAAAACTCTTATCTTTCCTTGTGCTCCTTCTTCTTAAGGGAAACTCACACAAGTGGGACTGCTGAGGGAGTCACAGCCTGCAGAGGATGGACTTACTCATTCTCTATTTTATTTCCTTTTTACACTGCTCTTCAGCCTCATGTTATCTGGATGTTATCTAGATGTTATCTGGATGTTATCTGGATATCTGCTTATGCACCAGGTCTCTCATTTCAGATCCAGTATCAGTACAGGACTTCAGGAATTCCCCCTTGGATCCCTCCACTTCCTGGTGCAACGCCATGAAATTAAGGGAGAGAAGGTGAGGAAAATACATAGAAAAGGAAGCAATGCAGACAAAATTAAAAGAAAGTGCTATGTGCATTTCTTCTGCATCTAAGCACTTGGGAAGGTTTTGGTTCATGGAGCAGCACACAAGGCTGAAGAGAAAAGATGTACAGCAATATGCTTTATAAATACTGCCAGTGGAATTACTGAAAGCTTTTTTGGAAAAAGGGCATGCATTTATGCTTATAAATGTCTTGCTGGTCAGTTAGTTGCCATCAGTGTAAGGAAGCAGCTCCTACATTCCCTGAGTTATTAGGGACCTTGACATACATCACTAACCAAGATTTTATGCCTGGTGTTACCATAGCACTTAAATGCACCAAGTGGATATTGGGCCTTTTTTTTGTGTAGAGCTGAGCAGAAATGCAGCACAAGCCAATCCATAACTGGAAAAATCTAGTACTGAACTATGAATATAATTTCTTACTGGATAACACAAGACATAGGAGTTCTCTGAAATCTTCTTTGAACAGCTCCACTCTTACAAAACTCTCTCTGCAGGCTCTTTGTAATTATCAATCAGTGAAACAATAAGAGATGGAGGGGAAGGAAGATCAGGTACCATAAAATTACCACATCTCCCTATATATGAGGATGTTTCAGCCCAATACCTCTGTTTGCTATCACCACCTAAGCAATGTTCTAGTTTTTATTAAATGCTCAACAAAAGAAGGAAACAGGTAGTAGTTAAAGTAGCTTAAAGTAGTTAAACAATTTCCTTCCTTGAATAGCTGTTTTCAAGTCTTGAATACATCCTAAAAAAACTAAAACATTGTAGGAATTTCTGAAGTAAAGATCCATTCATATCTCCTAAGGTAATAAGGCTCACACAAATTTATATGCTGCTATTGTGAAAAACACACAGGATAAGTTTCAGATCTCCTACTTTGGTGCCAGTGAGAAACCTGAAGAACAGTTAAGAATCTTGGGATGAATTAAGAGAATCCCAGTATTCACTGTCCAGCATGATGTAACCCTGAATGTGGTCAGGTTCAGATTTGTATTTTATACCATAAGGTCCTTCTAATAATCTCGATCAGAGCAGCCATGGATATTTGCACCTAACTCTCATCCTCAATCAGACTTTAAAAGGTGAATTCAACTCTCCAAAAAGGGGGGAGAAATCCTTATTCTGGTTTTACCAGTTGTCAAGTATTAGATATGAAGAAAAAATATGTACATTCTTGAGTGTACATCCACTACAGAGAACTGAACCTCTAACCTACAGAGCCATCTTACTTTATGATCACCTTCTTAGCATTTTCTGTTGTTGGTAGAAAAGTTTGAGCTAAATTTCACACTCAGCACCTCTCTGGAGAGTTCAGGCACTCTCCTGGAGGTGACAGGCTCCTACCCCTGATTGCACCAGGAGCCTCACTGCCCTGCCTGAGCACTCTGACTCACCTCACAGGTCCAGCTCAGCCCTACTGCACACTGGAGGGGCTATTCCAGATGCTCAGAGTCATTTTGAATGGTCATTTTGAACCTGGGTGGAATCAGTAACTGCGAACTAAAGTATTTAGGAATTCTTCAGTTAATCTGGACTAATTTAATGCATAGATTTTTCTTTTTGATCTTTTTTTAATACTGTTTTGTTTACTCAGGACTCTCCTTTGAGTCCTAGAACCCGTCAAAAGTAATGAATGACTACGTATTTGGAGGCTCTAGAAAAAATCCTCAGCATAAACAAAGTTTCTCAAATCCTTGTAATTTTCTTTAAAGTAAGTAAAGACATATGTTCTAATCTGGCCTACATTAAGGTGCAATATTTCAGTTTATCATTCAGGAAGCAATGAGAAATAGAGTTGAGGATATTTGTAGATAGCCAAAAAGACTATTTGAGGAAGACAAAGTCACTGAGATAGCTGAATTTTGTAAAGGCACACTAAGATTCACGTGAATGAGAAGAGAAATGAAATTAAATTAAATAATACATAGGACTTCAAAAGCTTCAAAAGTTGCATTCTGTCTCTCTGCATTAAATATTCTGGATTTAGTTTGCCATGATGGTGTCTGATACATAACTGAAATGGTTATGATTTCCGTAGCCTTCATATATAACATCTTACAGTGCTAAACTACCACTACAGTTAGAAGGTTTTCATAAGATCTAATAGAAACATTCTCTGTCTTAAATTATGACCTTTTATTCTTTCCCTGACCCGAGCATTTGATTTCCATTCTCTTGAAAATGCATGTGTGGTATTTTTAGGCTATTATGAGGACTTTCATACTTCATTTCCTTGCTAGTTTATATTCCAAACTTTAAAAATAAGCCTTTTTTTATTATTTTCACTATGATCATTATTTGCATAAGCTCATTTTTTTGCAATGCCTGGTGCAAATTGTATTTGGTTTGTTACTTAAACACCATAACCCCCTTGCATAGTCTTTATCAATTAATAATGGAAAAACACATCTAGGCTGTCAAAACTATTACAAATAAAAAAATTATGATCATACCTTCAGATTGCATTTATTACACTAGATAAGTACTTAAAAAAAAAAAAAACTATGTATTTCTTGCAAAAATTAGATCATAACAGAAGTCAGTTGCCCATTACATTCAGCTGGTATTTATTTACAAAGTGGTAATGTGAATGTACACAACATTTTTGTCTAGAACACGCCTGACATTTTCAATCAGAAAATGTGTAACGAGGAGAAAGAAGACTTTTACCTCCATTAAGAGCTTCTAGAGTGCACTGAGCTCTAAGAGGCTTCTCTAAGAATATGATGAAACCTTGCACCTTCCCTTGTATTATGAAACTCCACTTATATTTCAGCCATGTAATGTTATTTCTGGGAAGAGCTCTGCTTGACGATGTTGATTTGGATATTATCAGTTATAATCCTTTCAGGCATGCCTGTTATGACAGATCTGTAACTCTAAGACAAGCATCAAGTTCAGAAGATGCATTCTCTTCTTGCCTTTAGTATATATGAAGAAATGAGGCTTTCAACATTTACTCCTTCTAAAGTCTTGTCTCTTTTTTCCCCATATGATTTCTCTGTACACCCACACAGACTCAAAGCAATTCAGAACTCAGTCTGTAGTAAAACAGAGGTTTTTCTATAGTGGATCATAATTCAGTGCAGTCAGATATATGGTAACCAATTTTTTTTTCACTTGTGCTGTTCATTTACATTTCTTTTTCTGCTAGAGAAAAGAGTTCAGTTTTATTTTGTAAGTCTGGATTTTTGGGTTTGGGTTTGTTTTGTTGTTCATTTTTCGGTTTGGTTTTTTTTTTTCATTCAGAAAGACGTGAGTTCTGAGCAAGTGTTTTATTATTCAGACTGCAAGATAAAGAAGCAGGTAGAATTTATCCCAGAGATGGATTCCATTCCTAGTTACCAGTTAGATATAACATCTAACATAAAACTGTCCTTGTAAAAGTCACATTTAGATGAATAATCAAACTACATAATTAATCTGGTAAAGGGAAATTAAATGTGTTATCTTGCATGAAGAATAGGGAAAAAACCCAACCACCCTACGCACAAAGGATCTCTTGTCAACAACACAACACAAAGATGAATGTAGCTGTCAACACAGGGACACTGTCTCCCTTGGTCACCAATTCAGTTTGTGTTCATAGATCAACCGCTGGACTATTTTAACAAAATATGTCAAATATAAAAAAATATTTATTTTATCAATAAAATTACTACATCTTTTCATTTCTATTACAGCACGTTGGAAATTATCACTGGTTTTGGCCATTATACAACTTTCTGTCAGTTTTCCAAACTTTTTTTTTGAGTACTCATGAATTTCACATGGACCTCTTGCCCAGCAGGTCTTGGAGTTTATCAGGATGTCTCTGGTGTGGCAGCCACCAACAACTGCAGGCAGCCTCCAGTAACCTCTGCAGGCAACTGCCCATAACAAGTCAGATATGTTCATGCACTGAACTCTGGAAAAGCTCCTAACTTCAAAATCTTTGCACAGTGTTTTCCTAAAATGGGAAGCTGACCTTTGTCTCTTGGAGTCCTTCTGGACATTGCTGACATTGTCATTTGTCCAACAACTTTGAGAAAATCAGTTCATCCATAGCTTTTGCACCAGCTCCTTGCATGGGAGAAGGACACTGTTAGAATTCTCCCTGGAGAGCTGCTCAATTTAGAACAGTGAAAAAACCCAGGAGGGTTCTGAGGCAAAGGATTTTCTTCTTGTGAGAAACATGCTCAGAAGAGCTTTCGTGACAATATAAGTGAGACAAAAAGACTTTAGTATTCTTGCTGAAGGTTTTTGGCAGCAAAAGATGAGACCTCTTCACTGCATACTTCAAATATGAGAGAAAATTGAACTGTGGAAGTATCTATTATTTTTTTATTGTCTATAAAAATGACTGAAGGTGACTTGTTCAGATGTAGGCTTGTACACTGTAGGCATTTGCAGATAGTTGCAACTAATGTCAAAATATACATTTCAAGATTGTAACAGCAGTGACAGAATAAAGTTTTATCAACCATTCATTATTTTAATTAATCATAAATAAAGAGTTTACATAAAAGTGAGCAATAAATTATTACATATACATAAAAACTGCAAAACCTCTCCGTTTAATCAGTAAGTTACACACTTGGCATGGAAATTGGTATGGCCTACTGTATAAGCACACAAGAGTATGTTTTGGATAAAGGGGTAGGGTGAAAGGAAAGAGAGAAGGAGGGATGAATTAAAGAAAGAGAGAGAGGAAGAAAATTTACACTCTGTTATTGAATAATTTACGCCAATCTCATCTATGTGTGTATTTGCCATGTAAGGGGTGTGAATTCTATTTATGTTCATCAAGAACCAAAAAGATAAATGGTTTATTATTGTTTGTCAGTAAGTACACATGTGGTAGAGAATTCTGAGATTTGCTTGACAGGATACAGCGTGTGCAATATTTTTGTTCAAAATCACGTATTTAGAAATACTTATAACACATTTTTCATATTGAGGTGAATGAGTAAACATATAGAGAATTCAAATTTATATACACCTTTTTTGAGTTGAGACACACATATAAACCTCCCACGGTGCAGCTTGAGGTCATTTTCTCTTGTTCCAACACTTTTTACCTGGGAGAAGAGACTGACCTCCACCTGTTTACAACTTCCCTTCAGGCAGATGTAGAGAGTGATAATGTCCCTCCTGAGCCTTCTTTATCCAGAATAATCACCCCCAGGTCCATCAGCTGCTCCTCAGTAGACTTGTGCTCCAGAACCTTTCCCCACTCTGTTGCCCTCCTTTGACAAGACAATTTTACAATTTACCCTTACTGTGTAAGAGTATATTCCCCAAGATGATGATACAGGGAGGTTCTGAGCAGGTGGCTGATCAGAGCCTTGAGCAGAAAATGCTGGTTCTGGATACAGACTACAGGCAGGCCAATAATTTCAGCAGATTACCAGGGAACACATCATTGCCTGTTCTCTTCTGAACAGGACTTTCCAGGTGTTACCCTTGAGGATTCTCCACAAGCCAGAGAAGAATAATAAACTGGTGGGGAAAATAGCCTGCTCTGCTTTTAACTTGATAGTACATAGGGTTTCATCAGGAGTGGAAAGGAGCTTCCAGATGCTCACAGAACACTGAAAGATCGCTTTGCTGAATAGGTTTTGTGTTCCTGAGTCACACGGGTATTGCCTTCCAAGCACAAGGATTGGGATAGATGGTACTGTAAAATAAGCAGGATGCTGCAGCCGTCTGAACAGAAGTGCCATGTGAGCTCCAGAACGTGTGACTCACACCTATAGGAAATGAGAACAATTATCACAGTCCAGCTCCAATCTATTAATAAACTGTCACTCTTCAAACCAAACAGGCTGTAAGTAATCTGCCTTTAGTTGTGCCAATTCTGTCTGGCCAAGTGTATGAATTGTTCAGGGAATGTCATAAACACAAATTCTTTATTGGGACTGTCCTAAGACATACAAGCACAGAGAATCCAGGAAAACTGCCAGGCATTCTTGAATTTACTAATATAGCTGATGCCTATAAATTCAACATATAACTGAGGGCAGGGGGCAAATACTGAATAAGAAGACATGTTTCTTTCTGTCACATGCCACAAGATAATCCATGAGAGCAGGTCATGTGGAAAAGCTGCATGCATTGCTGAACCATGTCTGTGAGAAACAGTTTAACTGCAAAGTGGAAATCTGAACAGAGTATGGGATTGAACACACTTATGTGAGAAGTTTGATAACAAACACAGGAGTCCAGTCAGGCGTTATCTGTGCTTCAGTTTTAAAAAGTGAGCAGGTACAAATGAAATATAAGACCCAAGCAGAGCACCACAGTGAAGCACGAGTCCTGAGTGCTTAGCCAGCAGGACCGTGACAGCTATGTGAGCTGGAGTCACACAGGGCAGTGCCTGGCATCCCACCAGCAACTCAACCCAGAGGTGACTTTTCACAGGGTGACTCTGGGGCAGCAGAGGGCATGCAGATAAATAGCCTGACAGAGTTGTGTGAAATATCAGTAACACAGTTTGTTAGCTGCACAGCACGTTAAAATAAGAGACAGGCACTGCAGTGACTTCTGAAGGAAATGTCACCCTGCATCCCATGAAAGGGCTACCACAACAGATTTAGTAATGTAAAAGCACAATATCAATTGCCAGAATAAACAAAACATTTCAGACGTTGCACACTTCAACCTGGGGTAACTCAAGTTATCCTGCAGAGTGTCTTAAACACCTGCAACCTTACCTTGCAGAATCTCTAATGAGAAAATTACTCAAACAAGCAAATATGAAAACAGACATTGTACAAAGAACTGGCAGATTCTGCTCTGCACTTCAGTTAGGGGAAGACTCAGATAAAGCTAACTTTGAGACATGAAAGATGCTAGAAAGGGAAGAAATTAAAGAGACATTTTCACAAAACATCTTTAGCTGCCAAGAAAATAAGATCTCAAAAGCCTACAAAGTAAGCCCACTCAAATTTGTAACTTTGAGAATAAAAGAGGAGGGATATTTAATTCTGGAAAAGATTGTCCGATTTTGAGAAGCAAAAAACATCACCCCTGGAGGCATAGATTAATATGCATTCTGAAGTTATGGTGGTGTTCCCCATCTCAACATGTCATTTTATAATTAGCCAATTATATTTCTTTTTTTACCATTTGCTGAAGGCACAGACCCACTCCTGTCTGTGATTTCTTAAGGAGCAACACTTAGACACTCTTGGCATTCACAAAATGTTTGGCTACTCTTGTAGGCTCTTCCCTTTCCTTTGCACCTAAGTCCTGACCTCAATTCTTATGAGACCTGATGTTTCAGAGATTTACATTTTCCCCACCAACGTATTGAATGTGGGTGGAATTTTTAACACATGTGCTTAGGATCTCTCTTCCCAAATACCCAAGGAGCCTGATCTGTGCTCAATCCATTCAGGAGAGAAATAAAAACATTTTGTTTTTGTTTTTCCTTCCCCATCTAAGAATTGAACATTTTAGGGTGGAGGCCAGCCTAGCTCAGGAAGAAATGCTCAGCTATTTAAAATTTCTCTAAGGGGAGGGGGAGCTGAGAAGAATGAGATAATTTCCCTTTTCCCTTGAATTCTTTCAAGGATAATGCATATTTTTCTAGGGAAAGTGTCATCTAGAGTTGTATGAATTAGAATACTGCTTCATAATTAGAACAGAAGAATACTAAAAACATCGTTAATCCTTAAAATTCCCAAAGAGTTATATTCCCAATATTACGTCCATAGGCTGCATGGCTTGGGATGAGGTAGGTCATGTCACCATCTCACAGTATGGCAGGGTACCATCAAGACAGAAAGCACTTTAGGTATTTAAGGACCTTTAAATAGACCTTTAAAAGTTAGGGAGATCTGAACATGGACAGAGGCAATGTAGAGGACTAAATCAGAGGCTAAAATGGTTACAAATCACAAAGATAATCAGGGACAACTTTTCTTCTCTGGAGAAATATCTTTTCTTTCAGAAGTTACAATGAGTAAGATAGAAGAGTTTTCACAGAATTATTTTAATATTGAAGATTCCTAGGAAATCTCTCTCTTCTGCCTTACCACATTTAGGTGCCTTGCTCTATCCTTTTGAATATTTAAGTTTAACATACTGTTACAATGAAATTGATTTTTTAAAATTGTAACAATTTTTAAAATTTGTCTAAATAATCCTCTCTAAAAACCTATCAAAATAAGGATCTTATTTAGTTGTTATGTCCTCGAGTGTGAATGACAGAGCAAATACAATGCAGATGCCAGCCAGCTTCCATAAGTATGAAATATAAGAATCCATGCAGAATAAAACAGGTTTCTTCAGATGAAGTGCATTAGCTCAACAGCAGAACAAACTCTTCTACAGTCATTTCTGCAGGTATTGTTGCAATATGGCAACAGCTCTTATGGACATTTTGTGAACACTGTGGACAGTTCAATTCAGCTGACATCGTGGAGATCACTCCAAGCTCTGAAACCACACTTACATCCTTGTCAGCCTTCAGAAATCAGATTTTATCCAGCCACCACACAGCTGTGTGGTGCAGTACAGAGCTGCATGCAGTCTGATGAGGGGACAGCAATCACAAGTTTTCTTAGCTGGAAAATGTTTGCCAAATAAAAGAGAAGGAATGCTAATCTGCTGGGAAAAAAAATTCTTTATTTTTTCCATAATTTGTATTGCATGCTTGTTTGACACTAAAGACAAAGGTTAAAATATTTGTTATTTAAAGGGTTCTACAAGTCAAATCAGAATTGTGTTTGCTTTTACTCTTTATTAATTTCTGGCTATCATGGAACAATGGGACTTGATGAGTCAATACATGGCTCTACTGGGAATTGGAATTGTTCAGAGTGGGAAGTTGACAAAATATTTCCCCATTGTTTTAAGCTTTTTTTTTTTAACGTACCGTGTTGACTGTTCACCTTGTACTAAAAACTTAATCCTTTCATCAGAGACAGCAGGCATCACCCATTTTCCTATTAAGACTCCCTTTTCCTTTTTTTCTTTTTCCTCCCCCTGCAGAAAATACCAGGCGCACCTCTTACAGGAATCAGCAGGAGAGAATCTCAGACAATCCAGTGGAACTACATGAGTTCAAAGACTTCAAACCATTTTATGATACACTAAATCCTGACTGTTTTTTCCATTTTCTTGTGTGAATCAGTAATAACCACAAGAAAAATTAAACTTACGGTAGCAGAGAGATAATTTGTTAATCTTTGTAGAAAGGTCAGAGCCTGAAATATTTGCTGTTCTTATGTGAGAAGCCAGGGGAAATTGCCAGGCTCAGTGCAACTCTGTCAAACACATCTCAGCCATCCTCTAAGCACAGACTAGAATAAGAGTATTGGTTCAAGAGACACTGAAGGGTTTGAGCTTTTATAGCTTTGTACTGGATGTTGCTTTTTTTTGCACTGGTCAGCCAAATATATATATATATATATATATATATATATATATATATATATATATATATATATAAAGTTCCAGACTTTTGGAATGACCAGTTCTTAATGCGAACACAGCAGCTCAGCCACACATCTACTGTCAAAAATTGGCATAGGTTTCCTGAAAACACAGGCAATGTTTCAGCTGAAGTACTGGCAAACTTGTCAGAACACAATGGGTCTTATCTGGACCAATACTCAGCCAGTGAGTCCCCCGTAGTGCTCAATAATCTTTTCTCACGCATTCCATTGAATCAGCATAAGCTGCAATTACAGAATGAGGGATAATGAGTGCCAAAGACAGAACAGTTCACCTATGTCATAGTGGGACTCAGATTTTCACAAAAAGGGAATTTTATTGCTGCTTATATCGATAATTGAGGGAAAATGTTTATCAGGATTGAAAATGCGAGAACTCTTTATTGTATTTCAAATATTTTCTTTTGACATCTGTAATGTTGTTTCTATCCTTCCTCCTTCTTTTTTTCCCACCTCTGTGAAAATAAAAATGAATGACTGCGTCATTCCTTTTACCTTTCTTACAGAACTTAATGGCTTTGCAAACATTACTGTACTGTATAGAGCTAAGGGGCAAGATTTTCTTTTTTCTTCTGCTATTTGGTAAGGTTTCCTAGACTGAAGATGGCAAACTGGGGGGTGAGGGGCCAAAATGAGACAAAAATCTTAGATTTTACTTAGATTCTCACATTTATATCCTGTATAGAAAAGGGAAACAGATAGCTTAGGAGGAGGCAGAGCAAATAAAAAGAAAATAATTCAAGTTTTATATTTTTGTTAGTATGGAAGGTAAGAAAAGAAGCAAACTAAGGTCTTAGTAACTCTTGTCTATACAAGCTTTATAAATTAAAGCTAAGGTCAAACAAGCTGAAACCTCTCTAACAAATCAATAGGTGTATTTTTGTTGGGAGGGACCCTCAGGTCCCTCCCGGAGTCCAACCCTCAGCTCAAAGTAGAAATAAGTTCAAACTTAGAGTTTCCCAGGGCTTTTCATTGCTGAATTATTGAATCTTCTTCTGGGTCCATCTTGCATGCTTGTGCAAAGCTCCCAGGAGGACTGAGACCCACCTGGCCCTTGTGTGACAGCAGCCAGGCAGTGTCCCTGTCCCTGTCCTGTCCCTGTCCCTATCCCTGTCCCTGTCCCTGTCCCTGTCCCTGTCCCTGTCCCTGTCCCTGTCCCTGTCCCTGTCCCTGTCCCTGTCCCTTTGCCGTGCAGGTGACAATCCAGCCTGCACAGGGGACACAGCACAGCCCTGGTGGGGACACTGCCTCATCCCCACAAACGTTCTGACCCCACGACTGTGGCTCAGTGCCACAGATAAGGCTCTTAACAGCTCTCAAAGCTAAAATGCCTGTCACAGAGCAGGTATCTTTGCACATTGGTAATTGCTGAAGTCTGGATGGGTTTGTCAGTATTTCAGTGGGTCTTTTTTCCCTCTGAATTGTTGCCAGTGTGCAAGAAATTCAGCAGCCAGACAAAAGAGATGAACAGTTTCCTCTGATGGTAAAAGGCATGGTACCAAAGATTTTTCCAGCTTCCTTTATTTAGAAGCATACTGAAGGATTCGTATTAGAAGATCCTAGATTTAGAGAAATCTGTTCTTTCTGAAGCTTCCTCCTTTTTCATCCGTGTCAATCCACTAAATTTTATCAAGGAAAAGGCAAAACACTCATTTTAGTGAAAAAGATTACCAAATTGTAGTATGAACAAATTGTAAATGCAAAGACCTAGAGAGAAAGCAAGAGATAAAAGGTATGAATTTCCTAAGCTATTCCTCTTTCTTTGACTGGGACATGATACTTTCAGATGAAACTGAAAATGAAAACTGAAGTTACTTGAGAACTCTATTGCTAGCACGATCTATATTATTTGTCAAAAAAATCCCAGACCTGTACAAGTTTAATATAAAATAAAAATTTGCAACTGGAATCCAAATTGCCCCATCCATGAATTCTGAAGAGATAACTTGCAACAGACTCTCAGACAGTCTGAGAGCTTGTACAGCTGCAGGATGCTTTAGTGACCACTCTATATTATCAGCACCACCTAGAGTGAGTCACCAGAAACAACTCCAGCCCCAAAACTAATATTCTTTATGAAGCGGAACTTCATTTCAAAGGAGCGTTTCCCAGACTTATATTCAAAGACTTCCATACCAAACAAAGGTGGTTGAAACAATAAAAGAGAAGCAAGGTGAGACCATATTTTTGTTATTGCATCTAGAAGAGGTCCAGAAAAGTTATCAAAAAACATTTTAAAATCAACTGAACCCTGTAAGGCATTGTCTTTTAGTTCTGGCTAAATAATCAGCAGAAATTTTCTCTATCAAAACATTGTTTGTGATGATGAGGAGGAAGAGGAGGAGGATGTCTAAAGCAAAACAGAATCCTGTTTACTTACTAAAGAAATAGAAACCGATTGCTGTGGGGTTTTTTTCAGCAAACTATTAAGAGTTTGAAGGTAGAACTGAGTAAATTAAATGGATAATATAGACATTGCATGTTCATGAAATAACTGGTTTTATCTTTATTTATGCACATTCTCTTTACAATCTGCTTGATTTAGACATCTACTTATTTAAAGCAAATTCCTGTGCATAGTCATAATAACAAAGAATGTTAGGAACCTTCTTTTATGGGATGCACATTGATTTTCCATTATTTTCCATTTAGGAAAACTTATGTAAATGAGGATTCATTTACACCCATCCAGTAAAAGGAATGACTTACTCTTACCCTCTTCCAGCTTGATACCACAAGAATTAAATGCAAAATTAATAAAATTATATTAGTAAGTGTGTAGAACATTGAGTAGTGAATTTGGCCTGTAACTTGGAGATAATGTTCATCTCCATGATTTGTGATATCAGTTAATGTTTAGTTCTGTTAGTTTTCAGAAATGCTGACTTTTCAAGCCCCCTGAAATCCATAGGAACACTACACTTCCCTACGGTTCTGATAAACAGACACCTGGCACAGATATCACACTCACAAAGTTGCTTATTTTCATTCTTTAAACAAATCAGTTACTACTATGGCTGTGTAAAGATCTTATGATGGCCTGTTTTAAACAATAAACAAAGTAGGAATATAAGCTTAACAAAAGAGAATTTTCTTGCATTGTAAATACATATGCAAAAATTCAGCCATTAACAAGCATTGATTGTTCATTTCAGACAACTCATTGCAAGGAGACTCAAACTGCATGGCTTCATGTGCTGCTGCCTGAGGAATACACTGTCAAACCACAGCTTTGTGTCTTTACTGCACCTTGTGGTCTGAAAATCAAGCCTGAGAAGTCAGTCAGTGCTGAATGGGATGGGCACAGCAAAGGGCCTGTCTTTTTCCAAAGTCATCTCTCTCCAGCACTGGCAGCTCAGAATTCATGAGTGCACTGGTGATATTTATTCTGCTCACCCTCATCTCCCCCACCCAGTAGCAGCTTCCTTCCTCTTTCATCTGAGGTCCACACACCACTGCTGTGGGCAAGTTTCTTCTCACTGGGATGGGATGAGTTTGCCTCTGACCCTCTTCCTCATCTATCTTCTGACATAAAAATGCTTCCAACATAAATCAAAACAACCTGCATGCATGGTTTGCCCTTAAACATTATTTTCATGCTGAACCTTACATATTTACATACTGTGAATTTAGAGCATTATTAACTAGTATTAGTGAATAATTGGAGAATTGTAATATCATTTCATGTTTATGATTTTTATTTAACCAAAATACATTATAAAATGAATAAGTGTAAAATGAATTATAGTTTTTCACACTGGTAAGATTTATTTAATTTAGATCCTTAATCTGAAAGGAAAGGGCAAACAAAAAGTATTTTTTATCTTTTAGTTCTGACAGTAATTCTACACCTTTTCACTGCCACACTATTAAAGTAGATAGATTTTATCAATATACTGCTGACACCACATGCCAAGCAATATTTCCATCATAGCACATAAAATATTTCTATAATACTATTGCACTATGAAGAAACTAAGATGAAAATATTACATCAGTGGGGAGAATCTGACCTGTGTCCTTTCTTACCTAAGAAAAGGTATGGTGTTTTCAGCCAAATCTGATAACTGCTGATAAAATAGTTTTAAAATATGGCAAAGACTCTGACAATAATCAAGGAATGTCTGAGCAAAATTATTACAAAGATATTACAAATTACTGTAAGGTGTCCTTTACCATTCCAAGAAAATAAGTGTGCTTGCCATAATATGAAAATGCAGCAAACATTCCACATGCTAGCTAATAAATCAAAAATAATAAATCAAAAGAATAAATAAAAATGTCTTTACTATGTAAATGCAAGTTCTGTCTTTGGAAAATATAGAATCCATATATTTAGAGCTATGACCACTGAGAAAGATGAAAACCAAAAAATGTAAATACTGTGTTTTTTTGCTTGGGGCATGCATACTGTTTCACAAGCTGAAAATTCTACTCTGTCATTATTTCCTATCCTGTTTGGAGACATTTTACAGATTTTTTTAGAATGTGTAAAACAAAACATCCCTGAACAAGAAGAGAGGTCTATACATATCTTGATTTGATTTGATCTTGAATGGATAACTTTAATTTTATGATGTCATAACACTTCCTTTCTGTTTCCCTATGTAAATGCTTGACTACAGCATCTCCAGGTCATGTGATAGGAGAAAAAGGAGTATTTGATTTGAAGGCTGACCAGAGAGGTCAAATGGGATTTTAAAATTTTCTTTAAGCACTGATGGTTGTCCTTCTGAACTAAAGCAACTGGTCTGATAAGAAGTTAATCAGCAGCATAAAGAGAATTTTTTAACATCTCAAGATGGGCAGTGGAGCCAGTTCAGAGAGCAAGGAGTCAGCCAGGAGATCCAGAGAACTGGAAAAGAAACTCCAGGAAGATGCAGAGAGGGAAGCCAGGACAGTCAAACTACTACTGTTGGGTAAATAGAATAAAAATTCTCATAAATTTTTTCCATTGAGGGGTTGTTTTTCTCTGGATTTACCTTTGAGTATAATGAATTTCTCACCATTCACTATTTTATTTGAAGACAATTCTGTAATATATGCTTAAAATGTTTTCTAGTTGTGGCCACTAATGGAGTCACAAAGAATAGGCTGGAAATGGCCATGTATTCAATTTTAAATGTTATAAATCCTTGACTTTGAATATGTTTGAGAAATTAGAACCTGTTGTTAGAATAAATATTATGATATAAACTTACACAGAACATAGCCCACTTATCTCTTTTTTTCATGGATCTATATGCATTCATTTCCAGGAGGATTAAGTAAGATAATTAGTTACATAAAAAATCCACGGGTGTCACAAGATATTGATATTGTTTACCTTGAAAATTGGTTCATTACATTTTTTAAAGAAGCAGAAAGTGATTTAGAATGGCTTTGTTTGATGTCTAATGGAGAGTGGAATGAAAAGTACTCAGACAAATACAGATAAATATTCTGACAAACTACTACTTCTAATCCTCACTATGATCAA
This sequence comes from Acridotheres tristis, assembly GCA_037013685.1. NCBI lineage: Eukaryota > Metazoa > Chordata > Aves > Passeriformes > Sturnidae > Acridotheres > Acridotheres tristis. The sequence goes on from CM072885.1 coordinate 10,371,397, forward strand.
TTTATTAGCAGACAGAGGCTGTAATGGCAAAAGAAAATACATTCTTTTTCTTGACACGCTTCATTCTCTTTTTTTTTTTTTTCCCCATGGTGCTGTGCAGCTTACAAGAAATATCTGAGATCATATTAACACCACTGTCTTAATATTTTTCTTCTAACAACTTCTTGTAAAAGTTAACTGATTTCTCCCAGTGAATAGAAAAACAGTCTTTGATCATTGAAGTGTTTCTCTTTTTTTTGTCCTTCTTGTAGCTGCAGTTTTTTCCAAATGTTCTTAAACTGGCATTTATTCAGACAAAACTAGATCCCTTAGATAAAGTAAATCAATACTGTTGTTTTGTATCTTATGAAAAAGGTCTATTTATACCTGTTAAAAATCAAACATTTATTATTCAAAAATAAATAAGAGAAGAACATGCAGGTTTCTCAAATAATAATAGGAAAGCAGCAGTTTGATACACTTTATGTGCCATCAGTATTTGGATTGTGGCTTGCCAAGCTTTTCAGTCCAGTTAAGAATACAAAGATTTTCTGTGCTACAGTGATATAAAAGATTGCTCCTAATGAGGAGAGATTAAGTTGGTCAAAAAACCCCAGAACAATATTTTCGCTTAAAATTGCAAAAAATTAAAGTAATTTATATGTATTGTTTAAAAAAGAAATTGGGACACTGAATTAGAACCAGGATCCATCTAATTCAGCATCCTCTCTTTGACCTTATCTAACCTTATCAATGAGGAAAAAGCAAGAAATCCTTTCAGTGGAATGTATAGGATAAGGAAGAATTTTCCAGATAAAGAGGAATTTATAAGTTAAGCCGTTTTATCTTCAAGCTTTTGTGCCCTTACAGTATTACTGAAGGCTCTTTTACAGCAGGACACCAAATAAATCCGCCCCCACCACTGAACATATGTATGTATTTAGTATTAAGGACTTCAGTTTTAAATGCTTCCTAATGTATATAATCAGTCTTCTTCTGACACTATTAATATCAGCCTTGAGATACTTTTAGTAAAATACTTTGAATTTCAATGCAAGCTACATGAAGAAGATTTCTATTATGTTTATTTCCAACCTACATATTTCAGTTTCATTAGCTACACAAACACTCTTTTCATGAGACATGATTATTTGGATCTGAAATACTTCTTTATAGGTTTTTACAATATCTTCCTTTACTCACACCACACGATAAAAATTCAAATTTGTCAGTGGTAGTGTTTTGGAAGGCTTTTTTTCTCCTGAACAACAGATCAGAAAGTCTTAGTAAAAAACATATTAAAGAGACAAAAAAAAATTCTTAATAACTTAAATTTTCTTGTCCTTAAAAAAATGAGTGGTGAATAAACTGTATTTGGAGCCTGTTGAGCCACCAGAGTGAAAGTGTCTCTCGAACATGTGGAACCAGAGATGCTGAAGCAATGTGCAGAAGGGACACCATGTCATGCCTTCCATAGGGGCTGTGTGAAATGGCCAGACAGGAGAGGATTCAATCTACTGTGTTCAGATTATTCTACTGTGTACCTGTTATCTTTCCACACCTCTGAGGTGATATCACAAATGATGCAAATTTTAGACTTCATAAATCAAAGGCAAGTCTATTCAAGCCAGCCTAGTCCTACCTAGTTCTAGCTTTCTGTTCAGTCAGATTTCATGTTGCCTTTATACTTCAGACCAGATGTCATAGGTTCTTTTTGCAATAGGCAAGTTGGTAGAAGATACTCAGAAAAAAAATGAGATGTGTATAATGAGCTTTTCAGTGTAATCACTTTTTTCCTTACATTTAAAATGTAAAAAAACAGTGTATTCTGACTCTTTTCTGAGAGAATTATTTAAAATCTAATGTAGTGTCTCTACAGCCTCCAGTAGATCCCTTTACAAAAAATAGAAACTACATTCAAAAAAAAAAAAAAAGCACCATGTTTTTTTATATCAAGTTCTATAACCCAGGCGAACACACTATTTGAGTTGAGATAATTTACAGTTAATATGGTAAGCACATATAAACTGGGGGAGGAGGGAAATTGTGTCACTTTCTGATGTTGCTCACAAGCTGGCCAGAAGCCAGGAGCATTAAGTCCACTGGGCTACGTGTTCCCATGCTGGCAGAGCCATCCCATCCCCCAACACGTCCACAAATCTGGTCTCTACATATTTATACTTCAAAAAGATCAGGACGTTTTATGAGTCTGGAACAAACTCCAAGGTGAAAGTTTTATTTCCTTTGGCGAGCCACATCACCTGCAGTTTGTTTGTATGCTTTGCAGGATACCAACTTTCAGCTTATAGATGTGCAAAGTACAGTGCACATTCCAAATATGGCAGAAACAGCTGATGCTCACAGTGATGTTTCACAGAAATAAGAACTTAGGTTCGGTTTAAACAATCGTTAAAAGTTAAACTTATTTATTTTCAAATAATTATTCAAAGTCTCATTGTCTACAGTTTTCAGTGTCAGGACAAAAGCCACCCTCAACAGAACTGGTCATCCTCATCTCAATTTACTCCCATTTGGAGCACAACTCAAACAATTTAATTTAAACATCTGCTTCAGGGAAACAGGAATTGAAGCTGTTTGGCTTAATTTTTTGTAGTAAATGGTTTCTCCACTGACTATAAAAGGTCACTGGTAAGTAGTCTGAATGCAGAAATTTATAATATAGATACTTAACACGAATCAGTTACTTAAATGAATCCGTTACTGTAGTACTGTTTTAATATACGGTGAATACTTTTATATACTTTTAATAATACTGTTTACTTTTAATAACAAGTATTCTTGTTATTAACACCTAACCTGGAAACATAAGCTTTGGGCATAAAAACAGTCCAATAATCTCATTGATGGAAATATACTGATTTTTTTTTTTAGTGTATGGGGCAGTATTTAAGGACTTTATTCTCTCAAGGGGGTTAGGTATTAGATTTTATTTTCTCTCGAGTTTCTTTCTCCCATAGGCTAAATTTGTTGAGTCTCATAAGAGGACCAGGAAGATATGATTTCCATTCTAGCTCCCAATATCCAGAGTTCTGAATGGCACAGACAAAGCTCAGGCAGGGGTGTGAAACATTTTCTGATTTTATTTGAATATTTTCTTTTCCTGCTTTTTGCTGATTTATGTCATTGTCAGTGGGTTTTCTGGCAGGTTTTAAAAAAAGTATTCAGAGGGGGGTTTTATTTCGTTATGTTTAATTCTGGAAAAATTTCTAAACTAAACCCTTCCTTCCACAGAGATAATAACTATAAAGAGATATTAATTCTTTATCTGAGACACAACAGCACCTTAATATATAAGAACCTTCGTCCATGTCTCAGCAGATGCTAATCTTTAAAGCTTATACTCTCCACAACTATTTGAACAAATTCTGCTTAGAAAAACAAAAAAGTCAAATCACAGCTGAGGGCCTGGGCTCTGCTTCCTCTTGAATTTGTGAGATTCTCACTGGGTTTCAAGACACCTCTGTTGCTTTCTCTATTTCTGCTCTGTCTACATGCCATGGTGTCCTGCAGGGAAGAGGCTGAGCACTCCAGAGCAGGAGGGAGATTTGTGTCAAGCTGCTGGGGCACAGCTCCTTTACAGCCTTGCTGCACGACCATTCTCCTGAGCCTGCTCTTCAGTCCCAGGATGCCCAGAACCATGGCAGGCTTGGGACATGGTGGGATGCAGTTCTGGAATACCCAAAGCAAGAAGAGATGCAGGTCACAGCCACACAGAGTCCAGCCCTGTGGCACGGTGGAGGTGATCTCTGATGTTACTGGCAGTGGGGACACCTTTCAGCTCCCAGGAGCATGACAGAGTTTCAAGCATTGGCTGAGACTTTTGTGCCAGTATTCTCTGTGAAGTTATCCATGTCAAGGAAATAGAATCAGAAATGAGAAGTAAATTTAAGCTAGATCTTAAATATGTAAAATATTAAATATGGCGATGACTTATTATCACTAGTACCTGTCAGGTGGAGCTATAAATCTTCACAGCTGACAGAGTTTATCAAAACTCTAAGTTCTTTCTGAGCTTCAGGACAAGACTATTTGTCCTAAATACTTGTCTATGATTCAGAAAATCTGTCTTGCAGCAGATGCCTTCAGCTCCCTGTGCAGTCACATTGAGTCTTTTGTGATGCACTTTTGCCACTATTTCTGTAAGTAGAAATCCACTGCAGCAGGTGGAAATGCAACCCTATCCCTGGTCTTCCACACCAGGGACTGGCCAAAGGGGGAGGCTACATGGTGAAGGGAGGGAATTTAAAAAGCAGGTTCAAAGAAAATAATTCCTGACCCACTTTCTGGGGTGGAAGTGTTGCTACAACGAAGATGATACTCCATGATGACGTCAAAGTCTGAAAGTCATCTGTTGTTTAGATAAAAGCATTATTGGATCATAAACTTAAGATGAGCAGAGGTAGCAAAACGCACACAGAATATATAAATTATGCCACTCACTCTATTTTAGCACCATCTTTCAGATCTGAAAGAGAAGTTAATTTCTATATTATGTTTGCTGGCTCTTTCCATGAGGTCAATGTATGAAATCTCAATACAGCCTCCTCTCTTCCCTACAAAAAGTGCAGCAAACACTGCCTTGCTGACAGGGCTTCACCAAGTTCTTCAGAAGGTCACTGAAAGGATGATAAATGATCTACAACAAATTTGCATTTTTTCCAAACTGTGGCAGATGGCAGCACCAGCCCATTTTGCATGGGCTTGTTTTTCTCTTACGCTTTTCATCATTCACATCATGGGTTTCAGAAAATGCTTTGAGTATGGTTTGCTGTCTTTTGTGATTCATTTGAGTAAATTAATCCCTGTCATTTGAATACTGTTAACTTTACAGAATGTGTTTGAAAAGTCTGTAATCAGGTTGTTCCATTTACTGAGAAGTCCTTGATTAAAAAACCTAGGCCTTGGATTTTAGTTTTTTCAGAAGTATTTGACATCATACCATGAGGGAAAAGGTAATCTACAAAGAGAAAAGCAGTGATGAATCTTTTTGTACTTCAGCAAAGCTTTTGATATTTTCTCTTACAAGATCCTTCTGGATAAAACATCCAGCTCACAGCAGGATAACAGAGTTACACGATGGGAGAGCAACTGGCTCACAGGTCAGGCACAAAGGTTAAGGGGGAACATCAGGCTGGGGACCTGTCACGGGTGGGGCTCCACTGGGCTGCATCCTCAGCCTGGTTCTCTTCAGCATCTTCTTAAATTACTTGGGTGCAGGACTTGAAGGAATACTAAGGAAATTTCTCAACCAAACTAAATTTGCACGAGCTGTCAATTCCCTCCAGGGCAGAGAGAGACCCTGCAGAGAGATCTCAACAAATTAGAGAGATTGGCAATCACCACCCTGGTTCAGCCAGGGAAAGGACTGGATTCTGCACTTGGGTTGGGGCAATCCTGGATGTACAGACAGACTGTGGAATGAGAGACTGGGGAGCAATGTCACAGAAAGGTACCTGGGGGTCCTGGTCAATGGAAAGCTGAACATGAGCCAGCAGTGCCCTGGCAGCCAGAAGAGTCAGGCACAGATTAGGCTACAACATTGCTAGTCAGGAAAGAGAGCACAAATTCTGGTAATGAACAGTTCGGTTTCCTAAAAATATGACAAATTTTGTCACCTGGAGTCCTGCTTGCAGTTTGGGCAGCATAGTACAAAAAGTCATTAAGTTATTAGAGAGCATCCAAAGGAGGGCCAGGAGGATGGTGAAGGGTCAGGAGAGGAATCATTATGAGGAGCAGCAGGAGAAGAGGAAACTGAGGGGAGATCTCATTGCAGTCTTCAACATCCTCATGAGGGGAAACACAGGATAAAGTACTGATCACTTCAAGATCCATGGCAGGACTCAAAGAAAGAGCATGAAGGTGTGTCAGAGGAGGTTTAGGTTGGATATTGGGAAAAGGTTCTTCCCCCAGAGGGTGGTTGGGCACTGGAACAGGCTCCCCAGAGAAGTGGTCACAGCAATAATCTGCAGAGGTCAATCCTCTCAGGTATATGGTGTGATTCTAGGGGTGTCTTGTGAGGACCAGCATATTCTCTGATTCTATGATTCTTCCTGTCCCATGGATTCAAAAGGTTAAATTCTCTCTTCAGGTGCTTCCAAAATCTATCTCTTCTTTGGCAGCTCTTGCCAATCCTTATCACTCTCATTGACCAAAGATGATAGTCACTCGTGTTGATTTGCAATGGAAACACTTGGATTGTGATTACTCACTTTCCATGAGATAAGAGGGCAAATTAGCAGTACATAATCTGGCCTATGCCCTAAAAAAGCCTATGCCCTAAAGAAACCTATGCCCTAGCTCTTCAATATAAGCAAATATTTGTACTTCCTCAGCAGCTGTGGGGTTTTCCTGCAGAACCATTCCCAAGGTGAACTGGTGAACTGTTCTGCAGTTTTCCCACTTCCAGGTACAGTACTTCATGGCAGAAGACCACAGGGCAGAGGAGCTGACAAAAAAACAGTGTTTTTTGCTCATGTGTGTGCTGCCTTTGCATCATGAGCTCGACCACATATAAGTCCTTACACTCTGCTTTTCTGGTTCCACATGGAAGCTGGCTAAAGGGCATGGAGCTGGATCACTTGGCATACAAAAGGTCATAACATACATTAAAAGAGCAGCAACAAATCAGGTAATAAATGAGACACTATCAGAGGCTGTACTTTGTTCATGTTTTCCTGCCCATCTCCCAGAGATGAAATCAAAATATTATCCATATTTTATACACTTGAATTTAAAATTTTATACACAGAATTTAAAATTCTGTAATTTTCTTGAATTGACTTGATATTCACTTATTTTTCAGTTTCCCTTTACTTTTCAGGATTAATAATTTTCCCAGACTTTTTTCTTTTTAAATCCAAATGGATATTAGGGGAGGTTTATACTTAGTACAATGAGAAACTAAGACATCTCTACTTCTCTTCTTAGATAGAAAATTCTGTGTTCCAGAGAGTTATTTTTAATATTTGCTTCTTATTCATCTATCAATCATATCTTCTCAACATTCCCCTTCTGCAGGTGCTGGAGAGTCAGGAAAGAGCACTATTGTAAAGCAAATGAAGTAAGTATCTGAATATGCATATCAGCTGTTGAATTTGGCATTTGTAGTATAAGCTGTCTAGCTAAAGTCCTATTACAATGTTTATGCTTATTTGAATAACATGCAAAGAAACATCATTCAAATCAAGTTTCCATTCAAACACGCTATAAAGAAAATCACAAAGTGTCTGAGACACACAGGTGGATTGATAGTCAAATCTGAATGACCAAATCATGCACTGGGCCCATGCATGGAGATCAGGAATCTGCTTCCTTGGCTTTGGTGGGAGTTAGGGTGGTGGGAACAGGACTGTGTGAGACAAGCAGTGATGGCTGATCCACCTGGCAGACCCTGTCTCCAGCAGATGCCAATGAAGGATGTTTGCAGATCATCAGACCAGCCAAGCCAGAACTCTTGTGCTGGATACCTTGGCAGTATCTGATGATCCGTGGCTTGGAGCCATCCTGAATTGGAGACAGCACCACTCTGTCTCTATAGTTGCCCTCAGTTAATTCATCTCATCATCAATAATTACCCTGAGATCTTCTGCTGAACCAATGTAAACTAAAAACATCCACAGTATTCTACAGCAAGTAATTCCACTGTTTAATTACACTTGGTGTGAATCATCTCTCCTATTAATTTCATTCGTTTTCACTGTATTTCAAGAGCAAATATTGAAATATTCACATTGTACCATAGAACAGCGAGGGATTTCCTCCTGGGTTTTTTGGGAGGTGGGGTTGTTTTCGTAGTATTTTTTTGTTTGTTCCATTGGGTTTTTTCCCCCAAATTGGCCTCTATAGATAATTCTTAGTCTCCAGAGCTCCCCCCAAGGTAAAAAAGGTCTCTCATAGGCCAGTGGAGAACATCCACTAGTGAGCAGCTGCTACCCAAGATACCATGGGTAGGGACTGATGTAAGAACTGCTTTTAGTAAGAAAATTATCAACACAAAAAGGTTTTATACAATAATCAATCTGGGAAAAAAAAAGGCTGTAGAAGCTCATATGCAGAAATCCCTGTTCAAATTTGGACTATCTGTTTATAGAGATATTGGGAGTGCATCATAAATCTACTGCAAGAATACTTGTAGTTGTTTGTACAAAATGCACAAGGTACCTCATGTATTGAAGTCAGGAACTTCACTTTCCTTGGCTTCAGAGGAAGATCAAATCTCTCTATGTGTGTGTCCTGATTTACAATTTGGTTTGACAATACTTTCATATATCGTAAAACATGCTACAACTAAATTCATGCATACTTTTCTTTTAAAGGTAGCTAAAATGCCAATTAAGTATCTTGTTTAAATTAATAATCCACCAAAATTCAAGGGACCACGGATGGTAAATGTCCTCCTTTACTGAACAATCTGATGAAACATTGCTGTTGTGTCTTGTCTTATTTTCATAGAGACGTCCAGGTTTGATTTCTAAACTTGTCCAAGTACAGAAAAAATTACACAGGGATTGCAGCTGTTTAGATTTGATCCCACTTTGTAAGCACCAATCTCTTCCTGTGTAAAAATCAAACAATCTTTTTATGATATCATTAATACTGTTCCAAAATTAAGTTCCCTTACCTATCTATTACCTTCACCAATGCATATTAAAGAGTAAAGATGTCATAAGAAGAAATTTCTATTATTTAAGTAACTCATTCAGTAATAAAGCAGATTCCAAACCATCCACCAAATACTTTGTTAACCTTTTATTTTTCCAGTTAAATAGTAGATAAATTTATTTCTGATTTGAGCTTCATTCAGGAGACTCTTCCTATTCAGCAAACCATTGAGGTGTATTGTGCTCAAAGCTTCCCAAGCAGGAGCAGATTAAAGATGTTCCTCTGAACTGAGCACTTTAAGAAGGTTGATAATCTCTAACAGCATGGAGGAGGGGGAGAACACTGCAAAGCTGAGAGTTGTATATAAAGACTTGTGCATTTATGAGCTGTCAAACTGATCACAAATATTAATTTTTTTACAGGAAAACTTTTCACAAAAATTGTAATTTTTTCATATAAAATGTCATATTTCTATCACAACCAAGGACTTTATGGCATTTGTCTTTCTGTTAAAACCTCTAATATTAGTTAATTTTCTTCAGTGAGGCATAACATTTGCAAAAGAACACTGATAGCTGCTTAAAAAGAAATAATTTTGCTGAAAATACAGTTTCTAGCAAAATCAAAGTAATTGTTTGACTAATTAAATAAATTTCTAATTAATAAATCGCTTTTTTTTAGTCTTAATCAAATTTATATCCATCCACTAAGCTTTACAAAATATCTTCTGATACTCAAAATACAGATATGCTGCAAGGCCTTTGCAGCATAAGAAGATGAGGATGGTTATGAGAGTTACTAAAAAAAAACCCAACTCTGGAACTCTGTGCTTCTAACTGCATCATTTCCAATGTGCAATCTAGCTTGAGTATCTCTCTACTGTGCTCTTATTTAGCAGTATGAAGCTTCTACAAATATTTCAGTGAATGAAAAGCAGGAAGCAAAATATTTGGTAACTCATCATGCCTGTTGAGACTGAATCAAAGCCACCTATCTGATGAGAAGCCCTGCTTTTGTGAATAAAAGCCTCAGAAGACTGCACCCTTGATATGGGGAGGTCTCTGCTCCATGAGATCCTATTTTTTTTTCCTCCCAAGTTCAATAAGACTGCTTTGAATCTTGCAGAATTTGTTTGAATTCTTGATGAAAACAGCATTCAAAAATAAGAAAAAAGGAAAAAAAAAGCTTCAAAAGAAAGTTCATAGTGTTGCCTGATCTAGAAATGATTGGGAAAACATTTTAGAGAGCCTTTTTTTCCTACAGATGCTATTCCTACAGGCACAGGAATGCAACTTTTGAGTTCTGACATCCATAAATCAGAGAGATGTTAAGACACATCAGTTGTCATCTGGGTTTAGGGTGTGTATGAGTGAATTATTTTCTGACAGGGCTGACTTGGCCACTTTTCCCAGAGTGTATCTCAGGCAAGATGTGGTAAAACAACAAACCCCAAAGCCCAGAAATTCTGTATTTAATAGCCTTAAACTCTGAGCAGCTGAGGTGAGGAAGAATAGAGCCTTGGTTCCAGCAGCCAAAGCAATTCAGTGTCTGTTCATTGAGAGCACCAGGCCAGAGTGGGTGAAGATTTTGTCCTTTTTCACAACTTGTGGAAAAAGATGTCTCTAAGCCACGATAGAATCTGCACAATAATTTGGAGAACTTTAACCACATGCCATTCTCCAGTCGAGGAGGATTATGAAATTTTAATTCCTCTGTCAGAATTAGATTACTGAAATTGATTACTAAGGTTCTTTACCCTCTGGAATAAAATGTATGTCTCCAAAGCCTAATAATAAGAATAATAAAAAAGCCTAATAATAAGAATATGGCCTTGTTATAACTAGAAACTGTATCTGATGCACAAAAGAATATTAATTTTTTTTTCCTTATTTTCTTGATAAATGTCTCCCAGTGTTGAAACTTTTTTTTTTTTATAATTTCTATCTAGGTAAGATTCTGGATAAAAATCAGAATGACTGAACAAGCAATGGCAGCTCAGGACTAATATTGTAGTTTCCAATAGTAAAACATTTGGGATCTAAGTACACAAAAGCATCTTGGCCTTTATCTCCAGAGATAGGCCTGGCTCCTGTTCAAAGCTCATACTTTGTTTTAGATTAACCTGCAAAGGGAAAACCAGCATCTATTCACCCAGACTGAGTGCAGACAACCCCACACAGACAGGAACTGCTGTTTTTCTGTTCTAGCAGAATAGACAGATCAACCACTGAAAAATGCTTTTCCAAGAGCCAAATGTATTTGGTTCTTTCTCACACTGACCACAAAAGCACCTGACCTAACTTTTCATTACTTTCTTTTTTTCTTTTTCTTTTTTTTTTCTTCTTTTTTCTTTTCTTAAAATGTATCCCATAAGCCTTTTGTTGTTTTTTTTTTTTTCACCAGGATCATCCATAAAGATGGTTTCACCTACCAGGAACGCATGGAGTTCAGACCTATTGTGTACAGTAATGCAGTGCAGTCTATCCTGGCTATTGTGAAAGCAATGACTAAGTTAGGGATCAGTTATGAAAACTCTGCTAGAATTGTGAGTATGACACCCTTTCTCTTGAAACAGGCATTGGAACACATTTTTTAAAAAATATAATAGACTAGTAGAACAAAGAGGATCCAGTATTTTCTTTATGACAGTGGAAACTGAGTACCATTTGAGTTACATGGGATAAAGTGTCCTTATTTATTTTTGTTTTCTCAAAACCGATGCCTGGAGTCTAACCTTTGTCTAAACTACCATTTTGATTGCTAAAAAAGACATTTAAAGACATTGCAAAGACATTTAAAAAAACAGAAAAAAAAAACAAAAAAAACACCCAGAACCTTTTCTTAGCTGCTTAGTCACTTATTTATTGCTATTGAGAAATGTAAAAAATATTTTCCTTTTAGGACCAAACCTTGGGGTTCAGCCATGTAAGGAAAGTCGTGTAGACATGTTGGGAGCATTTCAGTCTGTGATTGCTCCTGGAGCAGAGACCTCCCTGTTGTGTGCAGGCAATACTGGCACACTGGCACCACAGGGCAGTCCAACATTCCTGGCACAGTCAACCATCCTCTGCACAGGCAGATGGAGACAAAGCCACAGGAAGGAGGCCGGTTATCTTCTGTCAATCACACTGAATTTTCAAGGACAGAAATAAAGGAAAAACTTTTCTTCTCCATGCAATGATTTAGTATGTTAGCCTGTAGTTCAGATTTGCTGAGAATTTCTCAAATGCTGGTCAGAATATCAGTTGATTCCAGTTTTGGCAAATTCTGCCTAATCCCTAGAGGTTTATCTTGGAGGGAATAACATCTGCTTATCTCAAAGAGCTTTACTTGTTCCAGAAGTCTACATTTCATTATAATGACACGTGGTACTTTGACCTAAAAAATTATAAACAAAATCTTCAGAGGTTACTAAAGCTCATACTGGCATTTGACAAAATAGAAATTAAATGTTTTCCACGAATGCAAGTCATTCAAACAAACGTAACAAGGCCCAAAATCAGCACAGAGGAATCAGGGCAATGTTAATGTGCTGTACTGCTTAAGGAGTCATCAACCATCCTGCATGGCCCGAGCCATGGCTACAGCTGGACCTTGCAGCACTGGCCACAGGTCCTGGCTGGCTCAGCCCATGGTGTTGACTACATGATACCAGCTCTTACTGAGATGTGTTCTCCCTGTGCCCCAGTATTTCCGTCTCTTTTCTCAGCCCTGAGGTTTTCTGAGATATCTGTACAGGTTCACTCTATGTCAGCTTCATAGACACCCTTTTCATGGGACTTCACAGCATAGAGAACTTGTTAAATTACCCAGTCCATTTCTTAGCGTTATATATAACCAAATGCAGAAAACACAGCTTTTTTAAGTTCATCATTTATAGCACAGTCAGCTCACTCTTGCTGTCATTGTAGAATAGGCCTCTAGGAGCACAGCTGAATACAGCTGTATGGAATATTTGCAGTGCCTGTTCTCTTTTCCCCCACAAGAACAACCTGGATGTGATTTTTAGAGAAAATATAAATTTTGGTCACAAGTATTTTAATTGCCACTAAACATTGCCTTTTCTTCCAAAAACCTCCAAAAACTTAGTTTACATTTCCCATAAAATCAGAAGTCATTGATAAGGTTGAGTTGTTTAGATATAAGATTTGGTTTCAGCTGGACTTTGCTCTTGCTATGTATTCTGGTCCATATTTAGCTGCTCAAAGTCAACTAGTTCAAGGAGTGGGATTATCTTGGTCCCAAAGGCAATGTGCTTATCCATGTTCCAGGTCTGCTTGCAAATACATCTTACTGATACAGAAAAGGGCTTAGCACTTAATTTAAAGATCATCTGTTCTGGGGAGTGAGATAGTTTTTTCTTTCTAAAACATAATTCCAATCTATTTTTAGTATTAAAATCATCTGAAGTCTTTGTAAATGCCAGAGAGAAACAAAAAATTGTACAAATCAGGTTTGTGATAAGTTCAATCTGCTCCTACCTCCCTTTATTATGTAAGCACCAAAATCCACACTTGCCCTTTTTGCATAATAATCAATGAACATTTACCCTCTACACGTGGAGACTGAGGTCAAAGCTTCTCACTGCAGGCTATTCAACCTACAAATGCAGCCTAGCAGGTGGGTAGCTGTAATCATTCCGTGATATGCCATATCTTGAAGCAGAGAACATTCCAACCCTTATCTCGCAGCTGAACAAGTGTGCACCCTGCAGACAATGTGGGGCACACACGAGAGCTGACTGCTTCTGCTGATCCCAGCACTGCAGGAGGGCATGAGGCTGTAAATGGAGCTGGTGCTGTTTGATGGACAAGGGCAATTATCCTGCTGTCCTCCTCCCTCCTTCAAGGCAATTTTCTAATGGTTGTTTCCCACGTTTTTGGTTTATTTTTTTTCTCCGTGCTTACTCAATTTCTCTATTTTTTTTTTCTCCATGCCTACTCAATTTCTCTTTCAAAAAAAAAAAAAAAAGCAGTGTTTAATTTTTGATCTGTCTCTGACTTTTATAAAGTTTCCATAAACTGCAGCTCCTCTTGAGACATAAAAATATAGCACATTCCTAAAATAAATTTGTTAAATTTTTTCTAAAGATGCTTCCTGGTTTTGAATAAAACATACTCCCTGCCAAAACAGTATCTGTCAGAATCCATTTGTTCTTTTGCAACTATTGATTGCAAGTCACTTGAGTTATCTACTTCTACAACTAGGAAGGAATTATATTTTATAATCATCCCTTATTGTGGCAGTGTATCAAATTACTCTTTTAATCATGCTCTTTATTTACATTAAATTCCTAAGCTGTTAATTACTGAAAGGAATTTTTTTAATTAAATAGAGGATTTAAAATATTTTTTATTTGACTACGAAAGGAAGAAATTATAGAATAATATATTTTAAATATTTGGGATTTTATTCTGTACAGGTTTCTTCTTCCCCATATATGGGAAATGCATTCACTAGATATATTCACTTTGTCACATTTCTTACTGGGGTCTAAAGCTAGAAATTTTTTCTTACAAAGACATTCAAAAGCACTTTTAGATATCGATTTCTACATTGTTATAATTATAATAGTTTTAATTTTTAATGTCATTTTTAATTTAATTTTTGATACCCTATTACTTTCTCTTAATATAAAAGCCTTCCATCCAAGTTGGACTATTTGTGAATGCTTATGGCAAGATGAAACTGAGCCCTCATATGAACTAAACAAAACAATAAAAAGATGAAAACTCTGTGTATCACAATTTCAGCCTAACCTTGGCACTACCTAAAGGGAAGCAAGATTATAAAAGAATGTTTACATGCACAGGTGAGCACAGCAACCTGGGAAAAAAACAGCGAAAACAAGAAATTTTGCCGTTGCAACTCATTACAAACCAAGCACATCTTCAAGGAGGTGAAGGGGCACAGCGCGCTTGCACAATATTTACAGAAATTTCTCTTTAGGAGGATGAAAGGAAGCTGTGTGCCATGGCAACAAGTCTGGAGGATGGCAGCATGTCTTGTGAGCTGGTCGAGCTGATGAAACGCGTGTGGCAGGACGGCGGGACCCAGGCGTGCTTGGCCAGGGCAGCAGAGTACCAGCTCAGCGACTCGGCCGCCTAGTAGGTGACTCCAGCTGTTCCACAGCTGGCCGTGCTGCTGAAACAACTGTGCCCTTGCAGAACAGCCCGTGGAAATCACTGCTCATTACCATGGGAAATGGGGGGGTGCTAAGGTTTATAATATATCAGAAGTGTTTAGCTGGCGGAAACAAGGGAAAACAAGGTTTCAGAAATTGTTTCTGTGAGTTTGTTTGAATGTTTTATATATATAAAAAAAGGTTTATTCTCCCTCTGAGTGTTTCTAAGAACGACAAAATGAGGGAAAGGTGACTTGAAACAGCATAGATTTTACCTTGAGTGATATTTTGTACATGTTGCAAGATGCTAAATGTAAGCATGGAGGAAACTACAAAAACTTTATTCTAAACTAACCCAGCTCCATGGACAGGTGTTCTCTGGGCCATCACCACCCCAGCTGCTCTCCAGCCTGACAGCCCAGTTCCCTTTCTGAGTCCTGGGAGGTGCCAGACAGATAAGCAAGGTTAGGGCAGCTCACCCCCAACCCCACAAAGGATCACCTTTGTCCAGCTGGGGCACATCTCACCTCAGACATAGTCAGTGAATTCAGAGTGTTCAGGAGTGCCTGGCTTGGCTGCTCCTGCAGCTGTCCTTGCAGGCTCCAGCCCTGCTGCCTTCTCACTCAGCTCATACAGCCATGGAGAGAGGTGCCACCGGGTCTGACCTCGAGAGTGCCCAAACCTGGGGCACAGGTTTGCTCCAGCTCATCTTCCGAGACCTGGAGCTGGATCCCCACTCCTGGAGATCCTCCTACAGGCTGAGGGCACCTGCAGGGTGAAGCCTTCCAAGGTACTGGGTGTCCCTTCTCCAAGGCAGGAAGAGAAAGGCATTCCTGAATGTTGGACTTCTGGAAGCAACCTGAAGGTATCCATAATTCAATAATTGTAGATATAGTGCAGGGAATATGCAGAGAAAATATTAAAAATTCTTCATCTCATTATATTTTCCAAACAAGAATGAGGACCTTTTGCAAGAGTCCTAAACAAAGAAAATATTGCCTGTGTTGGTTTGTTCCTGATTTGACAGTATTTTATAGCAGTGTTGTATTTTTATAAGAATAGTACAGAGCAATTTTTTTTCTAGCATACCCCTTCTGATAGGTTCCACTGCCATTCCCACTAAAAGACTATAACAAGGTAATCATAGTAAGTAACAGGAAAACTACCTCTTAAATTAAAAAAAAACCCAACAATTAAACCCTGTTTACCAGTTAACACTCTTCTGTGTACACTCTGCCTGGCAAATTAGGTTTTGTTGTTTACAAAGAAGACAGCAGAACCTAAATTATTTCTCTTTCAGTGTTATTGTTTGCATCCTGTTTTAACTTGCAATCGGTTTCAGTATTTAAGGAGGTTAATATAGATTGTGTCTGCAGTTATAGTTTATTTCTAGACTTTACAGCGATATGTTTTTCAACTGCTTGAACATTTCTGCTAATTTCTTGAAAATCCTGCTTCTCTGTCTTCATCTTTTGGTACCTGATGCTTCTAAAATTCTAGCCTTTGGCTGTGAACCATTAAAATCAACTTAATATTTGCCCTTGCTGCTGGGCTTCTAATGATCTGTTCAAAGTCAGCTACAGTCAATCAACCATCTAATGCTGCAGCTCAATTTCCTTTAAACCCAAAACCCTGCTTTCTCAGTGCCTGTGAATCAGCTCCTACAAAAAATATTGATTAATTCTGTGTAAACTCTGACTTTCTGAGGTTATCTTCTCTGGGATTTTTCATTATTAATTCATGCTAATGAAGTTTGATCACTGCTTTTCCTTTGTGCATTTCAATTGAAAAAAAGAATTGGTATATTCTAAACAATAGAAAAATTCCCTCTCTGTCAAATTTGGCTGGAATTTCTCCCTTAGATTAACTTGGAACTAATTCTGTTTTGAAATGAAATGATGGGTATGGAAAGGGCAAAACTTGGATTATAAACTGTGACTTTGCACGTTATTTTACAGCTACCAGTAGTACCTGATGCATCTTGCTAGCTCAGTCATTTTCTCTCAGGGTAGGAGTCCTGTCACCTCATCCAAGCCAAGGAAAAATCAGCATTTACTGAGATACCGATTTCCATTCCCTCCTTTCCCAGTGCAGAGATGGTCTGCAGTCTCACCTGCAGAGCTGCCTCGTGCTCCTTTAACTAGATAATTGACTTGGCCTAATTTTTTATGCAGTTACAATTGGCTGTGTTGAATTTAATTTGGGCATTTGTGGCTAAGAACTATTAGAACTTTATTTTATATTCAAGTGCTTATTTTAGCACTTACATGCTTTATAAATAACAAAACGTCTTTTGTTTCTGCCTTCCACAAAGGTGAGATGAGTTTGCCTCAGGCCCTACTCAGAGAAACAGAGCTATATTGTTTATTTGTTTGTTTTTTCTTTCCCCAACAGATTATTTCCTGGCCTCAAATTATGGGAAAACATTGAATTACTCAGATCAGGTTCAATACCATTTGCGGACTGGATACAGTTTATTCGAATTAAAACAAGAAAATCCCATTTCCAAACATTACTTGGAAATATCCAAATGAAAGATTCTAGCTTTTAAAATTTTAATTTAATTTTATTTTTCTTTTTTTTTTTTTTTAAGATTACAGATCTATTAAATATTGCACACAAGGATGATGATCTGTGAGGTTTCTTTTGGAAGATTCTGGTTAAACTGAGCAGCCGAACTTCCTGTTGGGCAGACTTAGTGCAGAGAGGGGAAAAGAAGGCATGGAGCCTAATAGACATTAGAGACACAGTGTTTCATTTGTCAGACACAAGGCTACATATATGGATGGTATATGGATCCAACTGGACGCTTAAAATTCCTCATTAGTTGTGTGATTTCTTGCTTTTGGCTTTGGTCTTTATTTGAATATCAGTAGCTAAAATGCAAGAAGTTACACAGACATCATTTTTTCTTTTCCTTTGACAACTCATAACCCTTCTATGCACATTCCCAGACCAGCCAGTAGGATTCAGTGGCTCTGCCCAGACTTTTAAAGAAAGTTGTCAGCCCCTAGAAGTGACAGAAGAAGTGTTGGACAAAAACAGGCTTCAAAGATCTGGTTTGGGTTCTCACATAATGCAGATTTTATCTCTGTATATCAGACTTGAAAGCAGATAATCCAGTTTTTCAAGGGCTCATTGGAATAATAACCCAGGGGATCCTCAGCTCCATTGAAGCTTTTGGTTTTGACTAAAAAATATATTTTTTAAAAATCACCATGTACCTTCTTGCTGTAAATTGAGAGGTCTACAGGGAAAACGAGTTAATTCCTCCAAAATATTATGCCCTCCCTGTCACTAAGGAAGGAAAATGCAACCAGTCTGACAGGTTGAGGTGATTCCTTACACATCTCCTTCTGCAGGATGCTTGTGGTTCTTCCCCTGAGGTAGCAATTCCCACTTGCTGAGAGAAAATGGCTAAAATCTCTTTGCTGACAGTAGTTTTCAAGCATCCCTAAGGAAAACAAGGGTTTTCCTCAGCTCAGCTGCAATCCTCAGAAAGATGTTTATTAAGTGCAACTGTATTACACTTCTTTATACAAGAAAATAAAAAAGAAAGGCTCTGAAATGTAGAACTCAGTCATATAAACACCAACAGTATTGTATTTAAATATGTAATATATATAATGTATTTAAAAGTGGCTCAGTGGGGAGTGATTATATAATGGACATTTCACTTTCTGAATTCACTAACCAGCATTTCTTCCTTACTCTCCCTAGTTACCTCAACGATTTGGACAGGTTGGCAATGCCAGACTATGTCCCCACTGAGCAAGATGTCCTGCACTCCCGAGTGCAGACAACTGGGATTATAGAGACTCAGTTTTCTTTCAAGGATTTAAACTTCAGGTATGAAAGCCATATTTTACCGTCTTCTTGGGGTTTATCTTTCTTAAATATTTTCTTTCACAGGTATTGACTTATGATAACACAGGTGATATCATTGTGTTATCATTGAATCCAGTCTTATTTAACACTTTTATACAGCTTAAAAAGCAAGATATTTTATTATCAGCACTCCAACTTTGAGCATATAATGGACCATTATAAACAGGTCACAGAATACTAGGCTCTGAAAGGATATTTTTACACATGTAAATGTCTAAAAAGCTTTAGTTATATCCTGCCATTTGAATAATGGTGACATTTATGAAATTTGCCTACTTAAATGTCCTTAAGAGTACACAAAAAAACATTTGATGTCTACCAATTTGCACACACTCTCAAGCTTTCACTCTTCTTTCGAGAATGGAAATAACAGCTTTTAGCACTGGAATGCTCTACAGTTAGCAAAAAAATAAAAAATAAAAAAAATCTCTGTCCTGTGGGAAATTTCAGCATTATCAAGCATGTCTTCATGCTCATTTAAGATGAAAACCAAAATATTCAGAAAAAATTTTGAAAATAATGCCTCTGAGAAATTCAACTGGAATATTTTACACTTTCAGATATCCAAGTTCTAGTTCTGCTCAGTGAACCAATTAAAAGCATCTAATTGCACATGAAAATGGATTTGAATGAATTATTATCATTTCAGAGTTCTATAATGTTTTTCTCTGTGGACTGAAATCTATTTAATTCTTAATTTAAAGGCTGGAGCGCATCTTGAGGAATGCAGTCTAGACAAGAAACTGCCTGTAGAGACAGACAGATTTATAAAGCATGAGGATTATAACTTTTACATTTTTCATTTGGCTTCTTTCTTTCACCTCATGTGCCAATTAAGCATTCCCCAAAGTATCTATTCTACCACACATATGCTTTAACACAACAGAGATTGCACATACAAAATGAGATCCTGAAGTAGATGACTTACAAATAAATTATTATCATCTATCAATATCCTGGTCACCCATGAAAATTCATTAGTTGCCCACAAATGTACAGTGCAATGTCATAGACATCATCTTCTTTTTCTCTGGTTAGTGTATTTCCAGATAGCTTTGTACATTGGAAATTTGAATGCCTTTGGTTACAATCATAGTTCATGGAAGAAATAAATTCAGGATGGAGAAAGAAACCACCAGAGGGAAATCCTCATTGACATGGACGTTATCAATCCTGATATGAGAATATCAGCATTAGTGTTTGGGTCTAGCACAACTGGGAATTTAGTTACCTGAGGGTCTGCAAAAAAGAGGAAGGCTCTTAATGCCACCACAAACACAAACCCCACTCTTTTTACCCTCTCTGCTGTGCATCACAGTAGTGTTGTGAGTAAATTCATTGATGGTTTCGGGCAGTTGAGTAATATTAGCTAAAATCATTACAGAGGAGTCTGAGGGGTCTGAGCTGCTAAAGTGGTGCAGAACAATTATAAATCCATGTTAATGCTACTGTGCATTGCCATAGCAATGCAAAACTGCTGGAGGATCCTGATGTCTCTGCACCAAGTTTGATAAGTACCATAGAAACATCTATAAAGAGAGGGACACTTATACATTCAGAATGAGTCTTGGCTGATATACTGACAGGGCTTCAGGTCACACGCCATACAGGGATACAAAAAAAACATAAACAGATGCCTCATTCACTAAACACTTGTCCCTTTACTGAACTGTATGAGACAGAAAACATTTTGTATCTATGCAGTAAAAGTCTAAATCCCGGTACTGCTCCAGGGAACTGAATTAAAGGTGCACAGAAAACATTGATTTTTATTTGCTCCTTGCTGAGTGGTTACTTTGCTAGTTTAGTGCAATTTAGCTTCCATGTGCTCTTTGATTTCAGTTATACACCACAAATCAAGAAAGGCATGTAATTATAGGTGACTTTTGAGTACTAATCAGAGACAAGATACTTTATTTGTGCTGACCCCACTCTTCAGTAGACCTTCTGAACTCATTGAAGATATACTTGGAAGAATGCCATTACTCTTATCAAAATCTTGCTCCACAACAATTTCTCAATTTCCAAAATAACTCACTTTTATAGACACCCAATAAAAGAAAAGTTCAAATGTACCAGAAAAAAAAAATTGATTACTCCTCAGCTGCTGAAACAATTCATTGTGACCATTGGAAAGGGTTTCATTTTTTTTCTAAGGATTAGAAATTATAAAAATAACCTTTTTCAACATCAACTGCATTGCTGATGGTGAAGGAAACAATGGATTAAGTCACTGCAAAAACCAATGTTTCAGTTACAAATTATTCTTGCTCTGTTTACTACTGACATGATTGTTTCTTACTGAATCGTGTTATATTCATTGCTGTAAGAATTGAGTTGTGTTTAATTTTCAGATACTGCAGGATCCAGAGATCTAATACATATTCTTGAAGGAAGGGGTAATCCAACAGGGGATTAGGTTTTACAGTATTAAGTTCAACAACAGGCAGTACAGGGAAAAGTCATCATGCACACTAGGAAACAGAAAACCTAAGGGCAGGATAGATTTGACTTTTCATGTTTTCCCCGCTTTCTAATGCACTTGAAAAATCTTCAGGTTTGGCACCTTTTGTTTCAGGAAAACAGTGAAAAGAAAGCTCTAGCCCTTATCACTGAAGAGCTGCAAATGCAAGCAGGAGTTTTGGAAGCTCAGGCTAAGAGCCCTAACTAGGTCCCAGCTAGGTGTGCCCAGCTGGCTTTGGACCCCATAGAGAGTCCCTGTAAAGTTCATATGACACTACTCAAAGGTAGCAGCAATTCCTGGCAAAGGTGGAAGGAAATTATTGCAAAGAACAGCCCCACAAATCCTGCTGCACAAAAGAAGGGATTCCTGCTCTCCAGGAATTGCTGCTTAAGAGCAGCTAATGAGATGGAAAGAAAAGACCCTCCAAAGGTGTGATGCAGGTCATGTAGTGAGCTCAGTGACCCCTCCAGGGCAGGGAGCAGGTGGCAACATCTATTCATGCACAACCAGGGGTGATGTGTCACTGGCCTTTGGTCATACGATTTATTGGTCAATGCCAGTTCACTGCAAGCAAAACCATGAAGTAGTAAATGACATTGAATTTGAGGGTCTTTTTTCCATGTCTCAGAACTCCACCCTAAATAAACCCTAGCCTGCAAGTCTCAGCCTCCACTGAGCCCCACTTCCTCAAAACAAAGTGACACGTTGAAATACTGAGTATTAATTCTACCTGCAGGTATTTAAGCTTTTTTATGTCATCTTACGCCCTCTACAAAGCCATGAGTAATGACATACAGCACTCATTGGCCTGTTGGGGTGGAAACAGACTAATATTTGGAAAGGCTGGATATTTGTCATTGATCTCCCCTTGAACTCTGTGCATTAAAAGCATGACTACATCCTTATTAGTGCTTTACATTGTACATGTGTGATTGTTTCTGCAAAGGATGTTTGATGTGGGTGGACAACGATCAGAGAGAAAAAAGTGGATTCACTGCTTTGAAGGAGTTACTTGCATCATATTCTGTGCTGCACTCAGTGCCTATGACATGGTTCTGGTGGAAGATAAAGAAGTGGTGAGTCAGAACACACAAACAGCCCTTTTTGCTTCTAAGTTTTAATGTACTCTCTGATGGCACATTCCCGTTCTCTGATAACTATTTAAAGGCTATTATACTCTAGTGGTTCTTTCCAGTAAAGAAGATCGCAGTAAAAATGACAAATGAGGATGAGATTTGTCAGTCTCATGTTTACCTTTTGCACCTCAACAGAACAGAATGCACGAAAGCCTTCATCTGTTCAACAGCATCTGCAACCATAAGTGCTTTGCAGCCACTTCCATTGTGCTGTTCCTAAACAAAAAAGACCTATTTCAAGAGAAAATAACAAAAGTTCACCTGAATATCTGCTTTCCTGAGTATAATGGTAAGTTTGGAGTGTTCAGGAGAAAACACATTCAGATGTTTTGTGTGGGTCATGCATTAAACACTGAGACTCTGACTCATAACACCTATATGTAAGCTCTTTTAAATACTAAACCTCTTACCTAGGCATCTTCTCATGAAATAATGGTATGAGACAGACACAGCCAGAATTCAACTCACCTACTCATCATGTTTATCCTTGGGTGGGTTCATTTCTCTCTCTGGAGAGGTTTATTTCCGTCCATTGGTGGTAGAGGAAGATGAGAAATCTAAAAGTTTCAGGTGGCTGGAGGGTGCTGTGATGGACTCAGCCAACATTTCAGTACAAGTCAATATCTTATCACTCACACACACACCACAACTGCATCCGAGATTTTTGTCCCTGTTTTAAGAACTCATTCCATAAGGCAAGTCTGTCTCTTTTCTTATGTCACAATAGAGTCTACTGGAAATTTAAAAGCACCAGATGTTCCCAGGTGATGCAAGAGAATATATAAGGTCGTGTCAGAAATTGCCAGAGAAAAAACAGTTTAGACACAAAATTTTCATACCTAATGCTTGAAGGTAATTCAAATAGAAAGCAAAGGAAAAAAAAAAGGCAGAAAACATTATTTCTTGTCTCTGCAGTTGTGAAGATGTACCAGTCGAAATGTGTCTTCTTTTGCTTTTACTTTTCTTTCCATTAGGACAAAACACATTTGAAGATGCTGCAAATTACATCAAGAAACAATTTCTAGACTTGAACATAAGGAAACAAGACAAAGAGATATATTGTCATTTGACCTGTGCCACAGACACCCAGAATGTCAAATTTGTTTTTGATGCAGTCACAGACATAATAATCAAAGAAAATCTGAAAGACTGTGGGCTTTTCTAACCATTCATTCCCTTGCTCAAAGCTTCAGTCCACTTTCCTCTCTTCATCTGATGTGCTGATTGAAATTAAAAAAAGTCCTCTTAGGTAAGAAACAAAATCAATTAAGTACCTGTTAGCATCAGTTGAAGCATTGGGTCCAGCCCAACTGCAGACCAACACAGACCTTCCAGGTATTATAAGAAGATTTTAAAAAATTGTTCCTGTTTTACAGAGATGACAGCTGCAGATAAACCCTACTGGAATCAAAGTCACATTCCTAATTAAATCAATATCATAGAATCATAAAATTCTTTGGTTTGAAAGAGTCCTTAAAGATCATCTAGTTCCAACCCCCATGCCATAGGCAGACACATATTCCACTAGACCTGGCAATCCGCACTTCTCAGGAAACTGGGGACACCTCAGTATCTGGGGATAGGATGAAAAAAAGATAATGTATAACAGATAACTGACTCATTTATAATTGAGGCCTAAAGAAAGCTATAGCTTTAGATAGTATCATACATAATTTACCTTCTGTTTTGTATTCGTGTTACATAAACAACTGAAAGTGACATGTCATTAATTCAACAAAAGAGAACCCCCCAGACTTAGATGGTGTATGATGAAGAGCAGTAAAAATCTGAATGTTTAATTATACTGTTTTGTTAGAAGAGCTGAGGGACATATGCATGAAAACTGCACGCATACAAAATTGACAAAATTCCCAGTTTGAGAAAAATTAAACACTGTGAGATGGAGGCAAGTTTTGTAAATCCCTAAAAAGAAAAAAAAAAAATAAAAAAATATAATGACTGTCAGTTTCTGCATAAGCCACAAAAGCAAGCTGAAACTTTTTTGGTTTACAATTAAATATGAGACTTTCTTAAAATGCAATTAATAATCCTGCTGCTCAACAGGAATGGCAGCAGTAACTTCTACCACTGCAGAGCAGATGTAAACCCACCAGTTCTCATGCCAAAAGCACATCCTTGGGACTTTGGCACTGACCACCTTTCTCTACATAAATATCTTGCTAATGCAGAACTGCTCTCCTTTGACTCTTGTTGATTTATTGTGACTAACTAGAGGAAATATTTGACTATTTTAAATAGAATGGGTCTTTGTCCTGGTTTTAGATGGGATAGAGTTAATTTTCTTCCTAGTAGCTGTCACAGTGTTGAGCCTTGCATTAGTGTAAGAATAATGATAGCACATTGATGGTTTAGTTGTTGCTCAGTAGGGCTGATCCTACACCAAAGACTTTTCAGCATCTCATTCTCTGCCAGTGAGAGGTGCCACGAGCTGCATGCATGGCAAGCACAGCTGACCTGAACTGGCCAAAGGGACGTTCCATAACACAAAACATCATGCCTAGTAAAGAAATTGGGGGTGTCTGGCCAGGAAGGTTTGATCACTGCTCAGAGATGGACTGGGAATGGGTTAGCAGGTAGTGAGCAGCTGCATTGAGCATCCCTTGGTTTTCCTAGGTTTTATTCCTCTCTCTCTTTTTCATTCTCCTTACTATTATTATTGTTACTATTGTTGCTATTATTATTATATTTTACTTTTTCCGGTTATTAAACTGTTCTAACATCAACCCACGGAATTTACCTTTTCCTCATTCTCTTCCCCATCCCACGGCATGTTTTGGTGTGTGTGTGTGAGCAAGCAGCTGTGTGGTACTTATTTCCCAGCTGAACTTAGAGCATGACAGAGTTCTAAAAATATTCAACTGAAATTTGAAATTCGGCCTTGAAATAACACTTGCTTTTAAAATAGAATCATTCATGAAGGATTTCTTTCCATTGGTCTTTTTTTTAAAATACATTTCAACCTAATTTTCACCACAGACTCCCTGTGTTCTGATTAATCTAATTAGAACGGGGAATTGGCCACAGCAGCATTCTGCAGGCTCTCTGCATGAGCGAGGCCATCAGGGTATGTAAGTCTCCCAAAAGAAGTGTGAAGAGCCAAAATATATTTTGTGTTGCCTGGATTTCTGCTGCTGCCTCACTTGTAGTGCTTCACTTGATTAATATTGTGTTTGCATTGAAAGTAATGGATTTCTAGTGGTAAGGATTCTAGATTCACTTCCAGCAATAAATCCAATTTGAAATGAATAATTTGAACTATGGTGACATCAACATTAATTCCTGATTCCTTGATGGCATAATAAAAGCCAAGGTCTGTAAGAAAAAAATCCATGAATAAACATATCTCAAACATATTCTTCAAGCAAATGCCCGAGAAGTCAAACAGATTTTACAGCACAGACTCCAAGCTCATCCAGGTAAGAGTGCTAGGACTGGGTTTGCATCTCATGTGGAAGAAGTTTGAGATGCCTAAGTGTGCCCAGCGAGAGGAGTGAGCTTTCAGCTCGTGGTGCTGCAGGCAGGGTGAGCAGGAGCCCAGGGCTCTGAGAGATGGGCTGGGGGCACAGCACAGCTCCGGCTGCCCAGCCCCTCCTGCAGCCCAGCCCCTCCTGCAGCCCAGCCCCTCCTGCAGCCCAGCCTGCAGCTCCATCTCCACTGACACCGCACGGAGCTCGGCTGGGACAGGTGCCTGTGCCCAGTGCTGTGTGCACACACAACCCTGTGCCTATATCCCAAATAATCCTGTTCCAGGGACTGCTGCTGCCACCCACAGCCCCAGCCCAGGCACCCACACCCCATCCATGCCCAGGAGTGCAGTCTCATGATGCCTCTAATTCCTTCCTACGGACACACACAGAGGGAGGCAGGGAAAGGGCCCCAGGTGACAGCTCTCACTGCATGGGGTGAAATCCAGGTCACCTGCACCTGCTCGGGCTGAGTCACCCCAGAGAGCCAGCAGGATCACTTTCTTCTCAGTCCTGCCTAATCCTTTAAGGTCATTAAGTATTTCTGAATGTACCTTGTGGAGGAGCTGGGTTTCTGGATTCTGACACCCACCCGTGGTCAGCAGTGCCAAACCTGCACTGGCACCCTGCACTGAACCTGACCCTCTATAGCCCTGCAGCAACCTGAACTTGGCCTGAATTCCCTGGAATGGCCAAAAAGTGAAGGGTGAGGAGGATTGTGGTGAACAGGCTGCAGTGCAGCACAGGGAAGAAGAGTGAAGACTGTGATATCTGCCGTGTGGGTTTAGTACATGATGATTTTTTATCCTTTCATCTCTATGTACACGCCTTGTTGTTGAAAACGAATTTTTCACAAGGAAAATAAATTTTTGAGATGAGATGGAAACATGAAATATAACTTCCAGAGAAAAGGTAGCCAGAGGTGTCTGAAAATCTTCCCATGAATGTGTCTGCACTAGAGAAGGCACTAAATAATAGAAACTGTCCCAATCCCTAATCCTAACTGCAATTTTTGCCTTAGCTAGAAACTAAGTTGATCCTATAAGCTGAGAATGATGAGGAAAAGGTGTCTCCAACAGTCTGAAACCTGCTCTATGCACACCAGCTGTACTGGGGGCAAAATGGCCAGAAAGGCCACTCAAGAAACACCAAAGGTTTATTTTTCCTCACTGAGGTTTACAAGATTTTCTACACTGGGACTAACAGAAAACTGATTATGAAAGGTCATGCTCCTTCTCAACTCTGAGTCAGCCACTTGTCCTAACAGATTGAATTAAAATCTATACAGTCCATTCTTTCGTCCACTGGGACATATGAAATTGATTAATGTGAATGAAAGTAGCAAGACAGTCAGAAAAGGTAACATACCCTTCTTACAATGTGTACCTATATGATGCATTACATATTTTGAAACCACTTTCTGTAGCATCATAGAAAACCTGCCATAAATACAGTCCTTTCCTGTAACATTCTTGAAGCATAAGAGTAGCATATAAATCACAGGACAGTGAGACTCTGAGGATGAGCATTGTGAAAGCTTCTTATCCTTGCTACAACCCATTAAATACAAATCACAAATTCTGAAGTAGGACATGTGAGGATCCTCTGAGACCTGAGATCAAAGGGTACTTACATGCTGAACAGGCATTGATCAAACCTGTTAACTCTGTTTACCCTTGAGCACAAATCCTGTCCACCCAGGAGCAGGGAGCTGTAAAACGAAATTATTCAGCTGCGAGAGGCATTCACACGAGATCTTACTCAAAGGATACTAAACTACAATTTGCTACCTAGCAGGACTGTTCAGTGGGTGGTTTTGTGAAAGCAAGATTTGTAGAGAGGAGTGAGACAGACTGATACTCTATTTAGTTTATGAGGGGAAAGAACATAGTAGATCTGAGGATATTTTTACAAGTTGTGTGTGTTGATTGAAGCTATGGTAAAGAGCTCAGCTTGAGGGAACATCATGTTCATTCCAGTTAGAACTAGAGATTTGCAAAAAGGAAGCCTTAATGTCTCTCCTAAATGTATTTTTTCCCCTGTAAATAGGCAGTTATTTGGCTCATGAGCTACACCCACCATATAGATGTCATGATACTAAATTTTGGTCAGAGCTCACCATGAATTAAATGTTAGTGGGTTATTCTGCATAACATCAACAACATGATGTACTACAGGCAATACATTTTCTCACGATTACTTTGATTTTTAATTTTTTTATACCTTACTTTTGAAAAACCAATATAGCCTTGTTTAGGAGATCTGCTTAAAATTTGTGTTCATTGTATGCTGTATTTGTAATAGAACATCAATTAGTAGTTAGTTTTTATGTTGGCTCTTTGAGAATTCCCATTGTATTTTTATGCATATATGTGTGGAAATGACTGTTTATTTTCTTGCCCCTTTCCCTTTTTTAAATTTACATGGGATCAATAATGGCCCTGTTGAATAATGTGTCTTTTTGCTTACTCTAATGTACTTCCATCAGAAAAAAAATGAAGCCATTAGGTAGAGACAGCAAGTAGAACTTTCATGAAAGTAAAATGACATGATCTGTATAACATACTTTAGACGTTTTCTTTGTAATAAACAAACTATCATTGTTTATCAGTGCTCTTTCTCAGTCAGTGTTTTTCATACTACAAGTAATCTGAATTTCTAAATAAATATCCCTCTGAAAAGCCACATGAGGTAGAGAAAACACTTGTACGATAGTTTTGGGGCTTCAGAGAATAGGAACTGTGGAAAGAATGTGAAAGTGGCCAGACTCAGAGGAAAGGGAATGAAATGAAGGACAGGTATGTTTGAAGACTAAATAATTTTCTCCCTTTCAAAACAGTTATAGGTTTGGATGGTTTGTTTGTTTGTTTGTTTTGTTTTGTTTTTATTATGCATGTTATAACAGAAAAGTTTTGAAGTTCAGTAAAAACAGCTCATTTTTTGGAAATAGAATATTATGATAGATCCCAAATATCCTCCTTGTCAGCTGTGAAGATATTCCAGAATCTATTAAAACCAGAAAGAAAAATAAAGGCTGCAAATGTCAGAACCTACCTGATGGGGAATGCCCACTCTTTGCACAGCTCTGGGCAGCAGCATTTGTTTTCTCCCAGCAGTGTTTTCCTAAGCCTGACTCTGCACCAGCAGAGAGCAGTAGTAGCCCCATCATTAAGGGCCAGACCCTGCCAGATGTGTATTTTTTGTTTGATTTAGGGACACAGTGGGGTCTGGGGACACCAAGTGACAAGTGGCACCCAGAAAACTCTCAGAATCTGGTCTTCTTGCTGTGTCTCAGTTCTCCCAGCTCAGGGGCTGCACAGGTACAGGTATTTTGCTGTTCTCCTTTATACTTTTGTTCAGGTTGACAAGAACAGTGAGGAATTATGCCCAAAATACTTGCTTGCCATCTCTGGGCTCACAAGTATGAAGGAGCTGCTGCTTTCTCCTTTCAATATTTAATATACAGTTGCTTTTAACTTCTGTTTACTGAATTCAGGTTTATTTTCTTCCATAAAGCAATGTTTACATGCATGTACATTTGTGTTTATATTATAGCAATTTTTCTGCTTTTTATGAAGACTGTTCAAGCATACACAGACTTTCCAGTTGCAGGAGCCCCAGTAAATGCCTGTTTACATTATTTCTGTGATCTGTAACAACTGAGAACCCAGCCGAGCCCCTACAGATTTACAAGCCCAATGAATCCTTGAGGTTTAGATATCAAACATCCACTTGTTAATTGTGACATTAATCTCACACTGTCTGCTGCTGAGATGTTATTGCTGGACTAGTGCCACATTGCCATTTAAAGTCATTTCATCCTGTAGTGCAAGTCATGTGGTTTTGTCTGCTGGTACAGATCCAACAGATGGATTGAGAAGGAGTAAGAAGTAGAAAGCAAAATGTAGAGACTCATTGATTTTAAACTATGGCATATTCAGAGGTAGCCTTTGCTTTTCGATTTCTTAGGTCTTAAGAACCTAAAATCAGGTGTGGGATCTCATATCCAGGTAGTTCAGGCAGACACCCAGACCTGGGTGCTGGGGAATGTTGCAGTTTACACAGAGTAAAGGGATTTAGACACAGACTAGAAGCTTTTGAAGCAAAATTCACTCCCCTGAGTATAGTGGCAAAGTTCCCTACAAAGTGAGAGGGAAAAGCTCAGCAAGTGAGCATAGCTATCAAGAGTCAGCATGCAGCAGAAGGAGATCAGGGCAGTCAACAGGAAATCCTGTAGAGAAGCTTTTGCTGCAGAGATTGACTTTTCTAAACGTAAGTGAGAATCCAGACACTTGTTTGAAGGAGAATCTGATACCAAAAAAGACCTTGCTATGTAGGTCCTCTGTGGAAGGACTCAAGCACTTTGCTGGGAGTATTTAGCACTTCATAGAACTGAAATCTGAAATGTTACTTTCTTCATAAATGGGTTCTGTAACAAGAACGGTATATAATAGAATTTTTGAAAATAATCAAAATTGCCAGAAGTCTGAATGTACCCCAATGCTTCCATTTCCATTAACTGAATGCTAAAATCAAATAATATCCACCTAATGGCAGAGGATAGCAGCACATCTTGGAATTTATATATACAATCAAAATAAGTAAAAAAGCTGCACCCTGAGTGGTCATAAAGACAATACTGAAAAAAGGGTATTACAAAGAGCACATTTCTGAGGCAAAATAATGTGTAGTATCTTTAAAGATTATTGCAAGAATATTTTCATAGCAAACAAAAAGCAAAAGAGGCTTACATAGGTGTTTTGAGTGCAAGTTTTTATATCAAATTCTGACAGATGTGAGGCCAAGAGAAGAAAGTAGGGAAAGCTGCAGCCTATTCTGGGGAAGCAGCTGCTTTCAACTGGAGTTGAGTGAAAGTTGTCATGAGTGAAAAAATGTTAACCAAGAAAAAACTTCCACTTTGCATCTTGTAGAAGGTTCACCCCGTTCCCTCTCTCCTTCTCCCTCTCTCTGGATAGTTTATCAGCAGTGGATCCTTCCTGCTCGGGTTGAAGTTGCCACAAGCCAGATTTTTTTTTTTTTTTTTAATTTATGGAGTAATGAATTCTTCTTGTTAGTCTCCCTGTTTAGCTTCTCTCTTCTCAAGGTTTCAGTGTTATATAGTATTGTACAATACAAAAGAATAATTTTAATGTAATCAGTACTGTGGAATGGGATTAATAATGATTGTTCAATCTGGCAGGCTGAAACAGAAGGTTCCGCATAAATAGGACAGATTCTGTATTGCTAACACTGAGTTTTCCTTTCCCAGGTTCATTAGCTTCACTTTCTTCCTCTGAGGAAAGTGATTTGCAGGGAAAAATTTTTACTTTGGCAATTTTGTTTGATGAGAGGAAACAAATGCTGTGTACTGGGGGCTGAACTTGCCTGCAGCATTTCCCAGAGAAGCTTGCAGCCTTCAGTGAGACTGATTCACATCTCCAGTTCATTTTTCCAAAGATCTGTATGAACATTTCCAGTAACCCTTTTTGTTGTCTGAGGAGAGGGCCAGGTCACCAACACCATCTGACCACCAACAAAAAGAAGCTCAAGTTCAGCATTAAGATAATGTTTACCCTCATACCTTGTGACAAGTATGGCTTTTGGACCTTCTGGAAAGGATTTCTTTTTTCCCATTTTTCATAGGGGTAAGATGACCTGAATAATTCTGCTGACTAAAATCATCTTATTATAGTTGGCTATACCATACTATTATATGGTGTCTGGAAATGATGTAACTCTAACTTTGACCTCTCTGCAGGCTAGCTGACTGCAAGTGAGGTGAAGATGTTCAGCCAGGTCTCTCTGGAAAAGAAATGGCTGAAGCAATCTTGGCCCACAAGATGAAGCTCTGTCACTGGACATAAGTCAGAACAGTGATGTGCCAAAATGTGCGTGTGTGCATATATGCAAGTATCTTTATATGAGCATACGAAAATTTTAAGGGTTGCTTTTGATATACTCAATTTCACAGAGCTCTCCTGGGGGTAAGAATTCCCAGTCTCTCCATCTGTATGCATTATATATTTTCTCCCAAACAATTCAAGTGCAACATGCCATCTTCTGCAGCTACAAAAAATACAGCACAGTTAGGAGGCTGCTAACCCAGCAGCACACACAACATGAAGCTTTAAACTCATAATCATCTGAAAGCTTTTCTTAGCTGTTTCAAAAGTGTTCAAAGTGATTCTTGTGCTTCTAGTAACCTATAATAAGGATTCAAACTTTATCCTCCAAAATTGTGAAGCAGGCATTTAAAGTGATAAAGCCATCATTTGCTGTAGAATTTTCTATTTAAAAGAAAAACACAGATTCATGTTTATTTTCCAGCTCGCTGAAAACTGAGATTTTGTGTGAGCTTGTGTTGTTGGGAGAGGTATTGTTTATGAGTTTGTCTAGCTGCCACTATAAACACAGGGCTGCCTTTTTGTGCATCAGGTCTTCATGTAACCACTGTGAGGGATGTGGGGTTCTCCTTCAGAAAGCAGCACAGGCCAGGGCTTTGTCTGGAAGGGTGGGGAGCAGATATGGGTGATCTTTATTCCTGGAAACTGATGGGCTTTTGAGATGTCAAGATGACACTGATCTCCCTCCTCCCTCCCTTGCAGGCTCTTCAAAGGTTCCCTGCCATTACATTGTCTGTGCACAGCAACATTCATCACAGTACAGACCATGTGGCTGAACTGAGCATCTGATAAATTCAGCCTCTTTTTGGCTACAAAGAGACAGCTCACAGCACAGGAGCACAGGAGAATAATAAAGGTGGTGGCTGAAGAAATATCTCCCTTCAAAAGGGAAAGCAAAAACCTAGGAAAGACATTCCTCCTTCCTCCTCATTTCTCCTGAGTGCACACAGGTGCTGTGGGAGGCAGTAAAAGCAGCTCAGCTCCTCAGGAGCAGTGTTACACTCCATCTCTTGAAAACTCCATCAGAGGAGGGAGGCTGGGGCTGGGAACTGAGCCTGTGGGGCCAGAAGCCATCTCAGGATGGCCAGTCTCAGGAGGGTCCAGGCTGCAGGGCAGTCCTTCAGCTGATCTGTGCAGCCCGACACAGGAGAAGGCTTCCACAGAACGACTCCTCCACCTTGGCCTCTGCTTGCTAATTTTAAACGGCTGATTCAGTTGTGTTTATTCTGATTCATGAAACAAAACTATCCACCAAATATCTTCATCAGAGCTTCCTTCAGGTCTAGCCCTGGGATAAGGTTAGTCATGTTGGAAATTCCTTAGAAAAATAACTGATATAGAGGAGACTGCTGAAGGGAGAGAGGCATCTCCAGCTCATTCTCCCTGTTTCTGTGAATCATGGTAATTTTACCATTGTTACTTTTAAGAACGGGAGGCTCTCTATATGTTCATTAAGGTGCCCTTCCTTTAGTGATTGGTGGCATTAATGCCTCACACTAACACATGATTTTATTTTAGACTTCAGGCACTACCTAAGAGTGATGTCTTGGATAACCTTTGTTCCATTGGTGTGATTCCTTATCAGAGCACTGGTCACCTCCTGTCCTTATGTTGCAATGCCCACCACTGCTGAAGCTGATCTTTTAAATCCAAGCAGAATCAACAGTTCACAAGATGTTTCTTAGGCAGTACAGCTCCTTTCATCTTCCCTGATAGCTGCTTCAAAAAAAATTGGAGTTTTTTTGTGAGTCCAGATGAGCAAGAATGACAGCAGTACATCAATAGCACCAATCTGTAACTCCACGGAGCTGAGAAAAAAAGTATTTTTACTGCAAAAGACTGGCATATCACTTGTCTAAAGGCAAGATGAAGTAATTATGCACTTTTACTGTAGCCTGGGGTGTTTAGGATGCAGAGGAACAGATTTTAAAAGTGCACACCAATCCTGCCTGCTTACGGAAGGATGGTGATCAAGAGCTTCTCCCAAAAATAGTTTCCCTGAATCTACTTAGAATTCCCTTAACATCAGCCTCAGATGAAGGGAGACAATGAAAGTCCAGGTTACTACACACTCTAGTGCCCAAAAACCCTGGTACAAATCTCAGCAGTTCTGGGATCACTGCGTAAATCATAATAGTATGGAAGCTGGCTCTGAAGGATAGACAGACAGTCAGAGCTGGAAGTGCTTTTGCCTGATACCAGTAATCAGTGCTATTCCTGTCAGTGATTATACCCAGTGCTGCCATTAGCAAAGGCAGCATCTATCAAAAATATTTTTAAATTCCTGATTTAGACTATTGCAGCTGGAAACATTTTAAGCAGTCAATGCTTCTCCCTCTACAGATTAAGTCTGAGAATGGAAGTTGTTTTTCAAAAGAATTTCAGGATTTCAATGTTTGACTTTATTCTAATAGGAATCAGTTTTACAGATTTTTCCTTGAAGATAAGTCTCAAAAGCAGTCTCCAAAAGTCTGCAGAAACAAAAAGCTGGAATGATTCTCAATGTTTACTTTTAGAAAAACTGAAATACTTTCATACTGACTTTTTAAGATATGTTATTTGGGTAGTTAAAAGAAAAGTATTAGGAACTAAACAGAAATCCAAATGTCTTGCTCTGAATCTTTCCAAATAAATTACATTACTGGAATCTTTTCCATTGAAGGAACTCTGGAGAGATCAATCTGATTTTACAATGTGTTTTAGATCCAGTTGAAAGCATATTCAGATGCAAATTCAGTCCATCAAAATTGCTCTCAGCAGTTCTACTTGGGATACAAAAGTTCATCTAATTGGCATCCACCAGGATGCTTATTTGCTCATTCAAGATGAGAGACCAATTTTCAAAGCAAAATTACATCCTCTGAGTAGAATAGGAACCCTGACATGACACTCAGCTTTTCAACAACTATTTTCAATGCAAATAAGGTTTCAAAGGACTGTTCTGAGAAAAAAGAACTCACAAAGTGAACAAGCTCCTTCCTGTCTCATTCTTATACAGCATGACAATATGAAGTATGAGCATAAAATAGATTTTCTTAGAATCATAAGGACCTTTACACATTATCTCTGTCTTTCTCTCTATTCAGTGAAGATGCAAACAACACTGTTGGTAGCTTCATTCATTCTGAAATGTGAATGGAGGTAAGAGGGCTCTGTTACTCTGGTCAGCAGCCGAGCAGGGGCTGACTGAGGTAAAACTTCAATCAAAGCACTATCATGGCAGCATAACTTAATGTGAACATTTTAAAAATGAGTTTTACATCACATAAAACGTGACTAGAGCATCTGTTACACAAGGACTTGTGATCATTTTGTCACTTTTGGTCAGTATCTGTCTTTCTGTGTATGACAGACCTAGTGCTGCAAGCAGTATTGCTAAGTATCTTACATTTAAGTGGCATTTGCAATAAAAATGAAGCGGATGATGCTTTTCTGGGAGAGGGTACTCAGCTGTCAAAAGCACTTCTTGAGTTGCTGCATCACACTTAACCTTGTTGCTATACCTAAAGAACCATTCCTTATACAAATACCCTAAAAATATCACAGACATCAGCTCCTTCCCGTCGTCACAGAGAGACTCAAAGCAATGCATAAATAGAGCAGGAAACAGACTGGGGAATGAGGTGCTGCATCCATGATAAATTTCCATGCTCCCCTTCTCGTCACACTGACATTTTTAGAAGACTTCATTCTAGCTGAGATAAAGTCCATATTTTGTTGATGGAAGAAAAAGGAGTTACTATTTCATCTTGCCTAGAAGACATTCAGACGCTGTGCTGACAGGCATAATAGAAATGCCCACATAGATTAGAGCAAGAGAAAGAGGGAAAGACTGCAGAGCTCGAGCTCTGCAGATAATCATAGCATAAAAGGAATATTAGATCACTGCAATTTTTTTCTCTCTCTTACTATTTTCTGGATTCTTTCTTGGGGCAGAAATTTTTAGGATGTGATTCTGTTTTTCCTCTCCTCAATCTCACACTGTTATCTGAATCACTTGTCAGATAGTCACACATCATGCATAGTTACCCATCACCTTGGGGATCTAGTTTGTGCTACATAAACCACCCTGCCTGGGAGGGTGAGCTGGGCATGGTGACAAATGAACAGCTATAAAGTCTGAGTTCCTTGCTCATGTCACTTTAGAGCCAGACTGGAGAAAGAATGCGAAGCCGACCTTGCATGAAACTATTTCAGTTTATTGATGGTTTTATTTTCATGCAGTTTAGCAGGGAAATTTGCTGTTGCAGTATTTTCCTTAGGCAGAGGATGCTGTGAGCACAGCCTGCTGCCTTTTGTCATCAGGGGCAGCCCCCAGGGTCCCAGGACCTGGCACCCAGCTGACTGCCCACCTTCACTCCTGGGTTTTCCCTGATGTGGGCTCCTCCTGCCATGGGCATTGGCAAAGTGCTGCCGTTTCCTGAACACTGGTGTAAATCCCAGATGATTCCAGCGGATTTTGGAGATTTATTTTGGATTTGCACTGAATTTGCTGATCGATTGTTCTTAGCATTTAGTATAAAAAGGAGGTAAAGGAAATAGACTTCTGAGGAAAGCTAAAACGGGTGACACACTTTGCATAATACTTACATATTTCCCACTGATTTTCATGGGTTGGCCCACATGTACCAAATTAGTTGAACATGCTTTTGCAGGCATAATCTCTGATGGGTTAGAAGCATAGTTAAATGTTTAACTTTGCATTTGCAAGACAGAAAGCAGCTGACACTATCACTTCAAATCAACAAAAGCAGGGCAAATAATAAAAACAATTTTGTAAATTGAGAAAATATTTTATATAAAATTATCTGAAATATTTCAAAGTATTTTTATATAGTAAATTAAAAAATATATGACATCCTAGCAACCAAATGCTTTCCAAGCTTCTGTAGATCTCAAGGTTTAACCTCTGTTTTTCCATTTCAGCTACCAGAATTTCAATCATCCTGAGGTCTCAAAGGTTTCTGTTAGTATCAAGGACTTTTTATGAATTATTTCTTGCTTTCCTCAAGAACTTTGAAAGCTGTATTGTGAGTAAAAGGATTTTTTTGTATGTTTGTTTTAAGTCTATTTGAAGCTTGAGAAAATAACAATGGAAACAGAAGAAGTGAACCAGCCTTACTTCAGTTCAGGGCACTTAAAAAAAATATCTTCAGTTAAGTTGTTGTTGTCTGTTATTGTTATCCTTAACACATAGAAGTGTCATAATTCTGTGTCAGAATTCTTTGGAAGTATTATTTCCAAGATAACTTGTACAGAGTGTGATACTGACTACCAAAGGAACAAAATGAATTAAAGTACATCATAATAGAATTTTTTCACACTCGTATTTTCCGTGACCTCCAAACTGCACAAGCAAACACATGCACACAGAAAAGTACAGGCCACAGACAGCAAAGTGAAAACTGCTGCTCTGCCTATTTTATAAAGAAGGGGAAAAAAGAGTTGAGTCCTCAGAAGCACTCTCAAAACTGGCAGAACTTTAATTGAAAATAAACAGTGGAACATTTAAACTATGTAAAAAAAGTGGGCACACAAGGTTTTTCAGAGATCAAAAGTCATGCAGACATCCCTGAGGTCGTGTGGGAGTGGTGTGAGGGAGAAGGGGTCGTCTGTATTCTGGGCTGTTATGATAATACCATTCAGCTACTAAAATTCCCCTCTAGCATGGCTAATTAGGTCACACCCTTCAGCAAATTATTTCTATTCACAAAGTTTCCTGATTTAAAATTGGCTTCTGCCTGTTTTATGGATAGGAGAGCTTTGTCAACTGCAACTGCATATAAGAATATACCTTACAAGTCAAAATATTCCCATGTTTTGCTGAAAAACAATATCCTTAACTATAGTTTTCTAATGATTTTTAAAAGATAGCCTCAAAAAATCAAAGTCCAGGAGAGAATCCAATCTGCTTTGTGATCTGCCTGATTAGGAACACCTCCAAATATTAAAGACTAGAAGAAAGCATGCCACGGGCTATGTTAGTCCTGCTGTTGTCCTTTATAGCTCTTCTTTGACCTTCTCTCAAGGTTAAAATCAGTATTGGAATCAAGCTTCTAATTTAGAGAGAGGCTGGTCTGACCCAGAACAGCTGTTCTGTTTGCCAGCATGAAGCCTGGTCCAGTCAATGGAACCAGCCTTGCTCAGTCCAGCCCTCCTCAGAGCAGATATCCCACAGGAATCACTGACTCTGCTGTCCTTCCTACAGGCCAAAAAATCACTGAATGAGACTTCAGCTGTTAATTTCAGGTTTTGAAAAGTTCCATGCCCGAGGCTCCTCTGCTGTGCTGGTGAAACCTCTGCTGCTCGATGTTGATGCTGATCCCTTGTGCCATTCCCCTGCTCACTGACACAGGACAAAATGTTTCTGGGCAAGGAATTGATCTAATGGTGAGTCAAGAAAGCACCAGGAGCAAAGTCTAATGCAAATTGATACCTGACATATCTGTCTGATGGGTTATGTTTCTCATTAACTTGTATATACACATACATACACATATATACCTATATATACATATATATACATATATATGAATTAAAATTTTCATTAGTATAAATGTGTATGCATCAAATACTAATTACTGTATCTGAGAAGATAGAAAATACGTCTTTTTTTATGCAGGTATCTGCTTATCACATGGTTTTATGGACTTTGTTTTCTATTGTGGTACATTTCCTAAAATCCAGTGCTCATGAGTGAATTTTAGAGTACATATAATGGAATGTCTTCCTATTCACATTATCTGTTATGGAAAGAGAAGAGAAGAGAAGAGAAGAGAAGAGAAGAGAAGAGAAGAGAAGAGAAGAGAAGAGAAGAGAAGAGAAGAGAAGAGAAGAGAAGAGAAGAGAAGAGAAGAGAAGAGAAGAGAAGAGAAGAGAAGAGAAGAAAGAGAAACTTAAGTAGGGCTAATATAAATATTTAACAAAGTTCTAAACTGATCTCTGTTAAAAGAAAAAGTGGAACAGCTTTCTCTCTTTTATGACCACTTTCATTTGGAAAGTCTTGTTTTCACTTTTCACAGAGTGATTAGTAGACTTCAATAGAAAACAATACTACTATTGCATATTAAATTCATAAGATATGACCTTAATTTGAATTTAAATTGGTTTTCTAAAGGTGAATTTGCTTTGCAGTCTGATACATTTGGATCTCAGAGTACAAGGGCTTGCACACTTCATTTCTCATTACAGAATTGAGTTAGGTTTTTTTTCCTTTATAGATGAAAAGAAAGAAAAATGAAACAAAGCACACTTCACTAGAATAACTATAATGATGTGAATGATGCCACAGGAGACAGAGATCAGAGATCATAGTTCTAGTAACATTTCACTTAGGTCTTACATCTTTATTATATTCTACTATTGAAAAAAGCCTTTCATGATTGTGACTTCCTACCAGATGACTTTTTACCCAGTGTATTTAACATTTTCTCCCAATTATTGAAGAGCTACTACCATTAAATAGTTTCTGACGTGGTTTTGGCTCTTTGAATATCAATGGCAGGATCTGTGTTAGAATTTTTATCAAAGGTTCATTAATGCATAATTTTCAGTCACTGCCAGAATTTCAAGCTGTGGTACAGGCACTATTAGAAGCAGGTATACAGTATGTAAAGGGCCATCTGAAGAGCTGAATTCCTCTTTCAGGGCAGGAATATAGCTGCTTTATCATTCGTTACGATTTTCAGCTAGAGGAAAAGATGACATAAGATACTGATTATTTCACTTTGCTGTAGTCCAGATGCAAAGTGGTTTAGTTGAGATAAGAAGAATCAGATTCTAACTCTTTTCAATTTCTATTGGTAAGAGCAGGGTTTAAACTGTTTCTTACTTCCCATCTCCTTATAAAGGTATGAAGACCTTTCTTCTTTATCAGTAGGCTAAAATCAAAACACCAAGATATTCTACAGAGGACGGTCGCAACCTAAATGTTTTCATTGACTAAGCAAAATCCTCTAGAGCAAAGCAAAATTAAGTCATCAGATACCCAGTAACGCTTCTTGTGTTGGAAAGATAACTCACTTCAGCACAATTTCTCACTGGAAAAGGGAAGTCTTTTCAGACACAGTAGGGTTTTTCACTCTGGCAGGAGATACTGGTGTAGCAACATTTGCAAGACAGTCATCCTGAAGAACCCTAAACAAATCAAGGTAACGAAGAGGGACAGTAACAATGTGATATAAATCACAGTAGTTTCATTGTTTGTGCTAGTGGGAAATACTGCCCTGTCCACAGACACCTCCTTATTCCACTACATTTCTCAGCAATACCATGGAGAGAGATGGTGACCTGCAGCTGCCTCCCACAGATCCCTTATGAAGATACATCCCAAATTTATGAAAATGAAAGGAGTTATGTCGTTGTGTGAGTTACACTCTCTGCCTTCTTAGGTCTCAGAAAAGAGAGAGAGATGCATCTTAGATTTGGGATAATCAAGCTAATGAGTTCTCAGTCTCCATGTGCCCATGGCCCCCTGCTAACACCAGGAAAACCCAAAGAATCCTTAGCTTTTATCTGACAACATTCTAGCAGTAACTCTGCAAGAGGATCCCTGCTTAATGCAAACCTAAGTGAGCTATGCTTTTGGAAGGCAGCTTCAATGCCAACATATCAGTGAACTAGACATTGCAATATCACTCACAAAGTCAGTGGTTTCCAAAGCAGAACAGGGTAAAAAGGACAGTATTATCACCCAGCATAAAAACAGGAGGTGAATGGAATATACTTCTAATTTTTACAACATGGAAGTTAAAAGCTTCTCGTAGAAACGGTGATTTCTGCCACTTTTAACTTACTATCAAGAAGAAAGCACAGTATAGGCTAGGAATGAATCTCAGCAAATCAGTCATCTTCATGTGGCTTTTCATGCCATCATATGAGGGGGACAATGATGTAGGATTGCAATGAGGAGTTTGGAGGTCAGGGCAGGTGAAGTTAGTATACTCTAGTGGACTCTGGCACTTTTACATTCACCCAACTTGAAGCTGCTGAAGGAATCTTGTCTACCTACTCTGAAATGCTTTTATTTTGAATTGGAAAGGACTGGGTCACAGTGTACAGATCATTCATACATATTCTAGTTGTGCCTGTAGAGGAAGCAAGTTTTACTGAAGGGCTTTGGTGTTATTGCATGCAAGGAGCAGGCAAGGAAATGGTTAAAGCTGACTGGGAAAACAAGGAGTCTGCAGCTGATGAATTATTGCACACAGAGAAAGTGAACATATAGTGAATAGCTCTTCCCTTGGAGCAGTTCACAGAGGTAAAGCTGTGTTGCTTTTATTGCCTTCATTATCAAAACAGTGTATCTTCAAAGCTGTACAGAAATAGATGAAACACAGATCTTACAAATTTTAAAATCCCCTTTGATTTTTACTCCATTTCTTAGTTCTATAGGAGACCTTGACGGTAGCATAGAGACAAAACAGACTTTTAATGAACCTTTGTTTACAGGCCTGCTAATCAGCACGACTCATCTACAAATCCATTCCCACAGCAGCTCTTACCCCTCGATGGTTGCCATACTTACATTTCAGACCAGCATCCCTTTTAAACGGGAAGGGGTGGTGCTTGATTGCATTTCCAGTAATTTAATGGCAACAATGATAAAAACAGCCTTTCTAATCCATTTCTAGCATCACCCTGGACTGCTGCTAGCACTTCCTCTTGGCATTCAAGGAGGAATGTGCACACCTATAGGTCAGCACAGATGTGTACATTTTTAATTCACTGATGACAGGATGTTTCACTTCATAATGCTCCCATAATCACCTACTTTTCCTCTTTAGCCAATTATTTATATGCAATTCTTTCTGCACCATGCTAAATGACATTAGATACCTGCAGGCAGATCTCCATTTGTTTTGGTACATCAGCTAACTGGAGAGAAGTAACATATTTTCCATCAGTATCTTAAATATATCTTCAATTCCACTATGCACATAGAGACTGGGAGGAATTTCAGATTCAATCTAACTAGTAGAAAGTATTTACTTAATTCTAATTTCTAATAAGTAGCATGCACACTACAAATAAAGCTCTTTCTTCTTTCACTGCCTTATATTCAATATAATAAATATTGTTAAAGTTTTTAGAAAAGAAAAAAGCATGCCATGAAAACATCTCTTTACAAGACTGGGTTATAGTAAGGGTCTTATTTGTTTATATTACAAAATTTTTAATATATCTTAACTGATGAAATACACTATTAAAAAGACTGAAAGTCTTTTTAAGGAGATTACAAGTGAGCCAAATGAAGATGACTTTTTCACTTCTGTGTATAATAGGTTAAGCTAAGTTTTGCCACTCCCTCTTATCCCCTCTGAAGGCAGGGTCACACTGTTGGGCACAAGGAGGGGCAGAGAGGAAACGTGGTTAGAAAACTGCACTTAGCTAACCCACAGCTCTGAATCTCTCAGAGGAAATTTTGACCAGCAGATGCACTTACAAGCAGTGTCAAGGCTGCCCAGACCAGCTCACAAGACAGTGTTGGGCAAAGGACCAGGAAACCATAACTTTCTGCTTATGGCTTTTGCTGATGAAGTAGAAATTTGGCCCATTATAATAAAAGATGAACTATGTACATTTTTGGTATCATTATTGATTAGAAAAGTTACTGATGAAGCGTGTTTGATTCAATTGAAGGAGTCTTGAATAACACCCTCCATCTCATTTATCTGTACAGTTTTCCTGTGGGTTTCTTCTATAAAATATTCTCTTGATTGCTGAAGGTTGGGGTTTTTTTTCCCCTGAATTAATACTGGCAACGTGCTCACGTGCTTATCCAAGGTGTATGTCCTTTCCTGTAATCCAGACAGATCATAGGAAAATATGGTAAGGATGATTGGAAGCTCTGCAGTAGACCCTAATATTTTTACACCCAAATACTGAATTTGCACACTCCACACCTTCCCACATACAAAGAAATTATGGCAAATGGTAGATAAGTGAAAATTCCTTCCTGCTTGTGCTCCAAAGCTGAAGCTTTCAGCTGAGCTAAGGTGTCATTTTGGGTTCCATTTGAATTTTGGGTAATGTGTCCTGTGACTTGGTCCTTCAATCAGAGACAGCTGTTACAGCGTTACAGCAATACTGTAGTCCTCTTAGCTTCACAAAATAGTATTCTAAGTATCATAAAGTCATAAAGTCATTGAAAGGTTTGGGTTGGAAGGGACCTTGAAGATCATCTCATTCCCCCTGCCACAGGCAGAAACTTCTTTCCCTGGACCAGGCTGCTCGAATCCCCTTCTAACCTGGCATTGAACACTTTCAGGGGTGGAGCATCCACAATTTCTCTGGGAAACCCATTCCAGTGCTTTGCCAATCTCATAGTAAAGAATTTCATTCTAATATCCAATTTAACCTCTCTTTTGGTTTAATGCTACAGCCTGTCACTACCTGCTGCAGCTCTCTTGTATCCCCCTTTAGTTACTGGAAGCTTCTCTGAAGTCTCCCTGGAGCTGAACAGCTCCATCTGTCTCAGCCTTTCCTCTTGAGCAGGTGCTCCAGCCTTCTCATCATCTTCATGGCTTCCTCTGGACTCACTCCAGAGGTTCATGTCCATCTTAAATTTCATTAATATAAGGTCTCAAGGTCTTGGACTGGGAAGAATAATTCCTTTAACATGCAGCATACATCTTTATACTGTTTTGAAAGCTTTTCCATTGTGATAGTGGTGTCTCTAGAGACTATTTTTGGGCTTGCCAGAGATGCTAATGATAGTGTTTGTTTTATATAGCTGGCTTTCTTCCAATTAATTATGACTCTTCATGAATCATTTTGTTTGGAAATCTCTGATAGAGATTATATGAACATGACAGAAGGTATTCAGAAAGAACTTAGCAATTATAAATTGCCAAATGCTATTACAAGGAATTGTCAACATCCTTGCTACAGACAGATACAACCTTTTAAATGCACCTCAGCACAATAACAGTCTGGTAATAGTCCACTTAGTGTGTGATTTTAGCCTTGGTGAGAAAGTATTAGGATTTTAAATTACTATAATATAAAATGCCAGAATTGTTACCAGTATGAGATTCAGGCATCACTGAATGGGTTGTGACAGATGATACAAACAGTAACTGCCATAGGAATGGTTCATTTGGATTTTGGTACTGTATTATAGCACATCTACTGGTGGTTTCAGGAATCCTTTCAAATTCCTTGAGTAGCATATTCCATATTAATGGGTAGTTGAACAAGAAAAATGAAAGATGTTTGATGCTTGAGTGTTACTGATATGTAAAAACAGAAAGTAAATAGGTCTTTCTTATCAAGAGTGTGATATATATATACTGCAAAGGAATTCAAATTGTGATAAATCTCAACTTCAGGGTCATGGCAATCTTTATTTATTTTCCTTGTACATCACTTCATATAGCGAACCACATCTACTTTCCTACCCATTTTGAAATTCAGGATCCAAAAATATTAGAATCTCAAAAATATCAGTCTCAATCTCATTACTATATTTGTCTTCTTTTTCTGAGAAAAATTAGACAAAAATAATAACAAAGGCTTTTTGATTATGTCAGGTTGGGATTTTGTCAGGTAGGGACTGTTAGCAGTTTCTGCACATCAGCCTCCTCTTTAGGGCACTGCTCGAAAAGGGGGCAGGAGTAGGTCCAAGCCCTACAGATGCAGCACTACAGAAATGACAGCAGGTGTTGACACAATTATTTTTAAAGCCAACTGTCCCCACTGCACATCTGCTTCCAAAGTTTGCTCTCTGGATACTGCACCAAACACTTCACATTCGTTCACTACACCTTCACTGAAATGAATGTATAAACAAATTTGCTGAGGAAAAAATTCACTCTGTGAGAACACATGGAAATTAAATGCTTATACTAGGACTGAAGTCACTGCTGTCTGCCCTCTGATGGCTGTCAGGAAGTAAATTTAAGATTTAATGTTTAAAATTTGGTTCCTCTGCTCCACTCACTGAATCCTTCCCACTCCTCAACTTCTTTACTTTCTAGGCTGCCAAGTCTACACACTGAGGAAAATC
This sequence comes from Acridotheres tristis, assembly GCA_037013685.1. NCBI lineage: Eukaryota > Metazoa > Chordata > Aves > Passeriformes > Sturnidae > Acridotheres > Acridotheres tristis. Next base: position 10,416,007 of record CM072885.1, read on the forward strand.
TTGCAAAGGAACACTGAAATAAAATATGTAGTGGGATATTCACTTCTGAGAGCGAGCCCCAGGGGATTGCCCAGAGGAGGGAGAGGATGCCAGTTTGCTTTGTATCAATGATTATAAACCTTTCCAGCTCTGTTCTCCTCCACAGGTTATGCTCAGTCATAAGGGAAATGCAAGTAGGAATTTACCTTAAATTACAACATCCTTTTAAAACTTACATGTATCACTACCAAAATATTCTCAACAGAACTTCTAATCCAATATTTTAAGTCCTTTATGAGGGACTTGAACAAAGCACTGGGATTAACACTCCTAGGTTCTAAAACAACACACAGCCAGCAATTCTCTTCTGTTAAACGCCTAATTGAAGTACAAAAGGAGTTGATCACAACTCACTTTTAGGGGTTTTATTTTCAGCCACTAGTGCCCTGTCAAGTCCCTCACCTCATGTCTGGTTTGGGGAAGCTCATCTTGGCATTCCTTGAGGCTGGCATGTGAATGTGGCTAGGTTTTATTCCTCACTGGTGCATCAGGGAAGCTTAAGAGCCAGAGCCAAGCAACTTTTTAAAGAGGGAGACTACCTCTGTGATTCAGAGACTCGAGTTCCTTTCAGCATAGCTGGTTACCTATGGCTGGCCTATACACAGAACTGAAAATGTCTCTCTTGCTTCAGCTCATGTTTTCCTGTGATCAAGAGAAGCAGACACAGTTCCAGTTGGATTTCACTTTTAGTGGTCTGGTTCATCTGATCTGAAAAGCTTTTGGCTCAGATGGCTCCTCCTGCCTGTCTCCACCACTGAGCACATCCTGGGGCTGAGTGTCTGAACTCCTGATGGCTCCTCTTGCCTTCTCATGTTAATGACCCCAGCCTGGAGCAAGAGTCAGAGCAGGACTCAGCATCTCTGAGAGGGACCTGCAGGATTCTCCTCTTTTGCATTTACATGCTGAGGGAATCAGGAACAAAATAAAACAACCACTTCTTTTCTCAGTTGCTTCTTCCTGAATATTAATTAATCCTTTGGTAGCAGGCCAGGAATTCCTACATGTGAAACAGAACAATATCCCTGCTGTCACTAAATTACTGTCACAATTCCTATTAAACTGAGCCCTGTACTTCTAGCCTTGGCATGTGGGTGCCAATCACAGACTGTTTTCCATGCTATCTGTTCTGCATTATCTACATAACAGACATGCACCATACCAATGCTTAGATATGGCATCCAATTTACTGTCTGTAGGCAATTAGAGCAAGTACAAGGCAGAGGACAAATTTAAACTAGATCATTTTAATGCGACTAGCATTTGAAGATTCATCAATCCAATTTATCTCCTAGGAACTTTCATAGAGTGACAATTCCCTGAAGACTCTGTCTGGATGAATGAACTTCAGGAAAAGCATCTTCAGGCTATTGATCAATCAGCCAGTCATGTATTTCTCTGTCAAGTTAGGTTTTGGCTGCAATTTTCAAGACACTAAAGAGAAAGGTTTTTGTAAAATATCTTATCCAAGCTTCTATTTCACCTCCTTGTTTTTGAAACTCTCATTTGAAACCCAGCAGGCATTCTCCACTGAAGGAAAACTTCACTTGATGCACAATGGCCCACTAGTGAAACTGGAATGTGGAGATGATTGAAAAATTTTGGGAATAAAAAAGTCTCTGAAAATTGGAATGTTATTAAAACATACTGATTTCAGTGTGCCAGGAGCATTCCCTTTGCCTGTGGCAACCAGGTCAGAGCCTGCTGAGAATCAAGACCACTGACATAAAAGACTTGTCCCTGCAAGCAAACTATGGGAGTGATTCTTCTCTGACATTCCATGAAAAGTACTCCATTTGCATTACATTTTAATTAGGTAGTGCAGCAGCTCTCTGCAGTCTCTAGGGCACCTTTTACATTGGACAAAACAAAACCTAGAAGTACCTTTTGTCAGGTTGACTAAATTCCAGGAAAATTCCTGCCTACAAGTAGGTGGCAGGCTCTCTCCTATCTGCCTCCCCAAACGAATTACAAAAACAAAAGCCATGGATGGATTGTGTCCAGCCAGGAGGTAATGATTCACATGCAGCTGGGACCAGCTTGTGAGCTGTGAAACAAAAGCCTCAAGGAAACCTTTCTTTCCTTTTGCTTACATTCAGAAACAGGATTTTGTTGATGAGTAACCAGCAAATATGAGAGAAAACCGAGTGAGAAACAGTGTAATTTGGTGTTTCAGAAAACAGCATCAGGTATAGGGAAGAATAGGTAACAACAGGCATCTTAATTCTGGAAATCATGTTTCTGAGAAATTCTCATAACCATTCAGTTTATTTTCATGCTGTGTTTTAAATTTTCTACAATTTTTACTTCCCTGCATGTGTGTTTTTCTGATGAGCATAGGAAGGTGCAAGATGTCAGACTGATGCTGACAGAGATACAAATCCTCTGTTTATGCATTGCTGGCTGACTTTCCCCCTCCCTATCCATCCTTACTAAGATAAAAATCCCACTGCACTTTTCCTAGTAAGGCATGCCTTTCTGGTCCAGAAATAGCATGGAGAGTGATCACTTCCTCCCACTGCCTGCTCACAATGCTCACAGCAATGTGGGTGACAAACAGGTACTGGTGTCTCTGTTCCATCAGGAGAGTCTTTATTACATGGCAAAAAATGTCAGAAACACTGGAATTTATCTCATTAAATTCAGGCATCCCAGGCATAGAGCCAGTCATTTAGGTTGTTTAGTTCATAGCGAGAAAGAATCACTTTTGAAGCAGTCTAATAGATAAGATAAAAGATAAAGTAGAGCAGGTGACAGCTATAAATGTTTCCTGATTTGGTTTTTGCAGGAACTCCAAGGGTGACTAGCTGTGATGGAAAGAGCCGTACTGAAGACAGCAAGGGTAAGAGAAGGGTAAGAGGATACCAATCACATTGCTTTGCAAAATAATTTGAGATGACTACTTATTTTCTCCTGTCCCCTCAAATACCTCTGACTTGACTTAACTCAGTTTGAACAGTGGCTTAGGAAAAGATCTGTATTTAAAGTCAAGACACTTTTTTTGTGGGAACATATTGAAAAAAGGATGTGGGGAAGAAATGTGAAAGCCCTCACCTCTGTTCATTCCTCTGTACTGAATATTTCATTCCTCCAAAGGAGAACCCACTGTAGACAGTAATTGGAGTAGAGAACTGCACTGTGGGTCCCAAGTCAGCATCCTGGGAGAGACTTTGGCAGCCCAGTAGGATCCAGGAGGAGCACATACAGTTCTGCCCTTTGCAGACCCCTGACAGCAGCTGAAGGACAGCAGGAGGTCTGCCTGGACTTCAGTGATTACAGCAAGTTAGGGCTCCAGTTCTGATGCTCTGAAGCTGCTGCTCCTGTTCTGTCACACAGTCAAAACACATCAGAGAGAAGCTGAGCATTGAGATTTGGTTCTTAACCCATCATGGTGTATAAGAAATCAGTATCAGACAATAAACAAAAAAATGGGGAAGGAAGCATAAAAAAGAGGATCATGCAAGATTAGTGCAGGTCTTGATCTAGGTGGCACTCTGCATGTTCTTTCAATGTCCACATTGTCTTTCAGGAACCACCAGTTTCAAGACATCAATTTGCATTTGAATCTTGGTCCAGCAAATTACTAATTCAGATTTTCACCCTTCTGACAGTTAGTCTTATTTATGTTGAAATGTTTGGAAGTTCATTTTACTGCCATTTTGTTAATTTGCTGCTGCAGTTAGTCTAGCTTTTTACATCAAGGTATTTCATCCCTATCTCAAAGCATACCCATTAATTCCAGTTTCATCTTTAAAAGTCATTTAAGAATTGAAATTTGTCTGTGCAGCACTGCCAATATCTCAAAGTCTGAAAGCAGCATTTCCATAGCAAAAGTCCTCAGTTGCCCCAGTAACAAAACTATGAGGTGCAAACAGTAATAACAGAACTTTGGCTATATTTCTAAGCCACTCTGCAATATGACATAATTTGAAAATGAAACTGAGAAAGCATGTAAAGGAACAGATATTTTTTGTGTACAAGCATCGATATTCTTACAGGTACAGTGTATTAGGCTCAGCATCACTCACAGGCATTAGTAAGTCATGGAATCATAGAAACGTGGAAGATCCTCAGCTGGTAGAGATCCACAAGCACGAAAGCATGTAAGCTGCAAAAGTATTCTGTTAACATCAGTGGCAAAGTGTTCACCCTTTACTGGTGCCTGTAAATGCATGGCTAAAGGTTTCAACACACACACACATGTACCACAAGTGGTTTTCATAAACACACCACATCTATATTGCAGGTAAGCTCATAAAATGCCTTATTTTGAATGAGGCCAAGTGCATATGTGAAGTTTGTGTTATCCATATGTGTTTTTACAAATCAAGATAAGACTTAATCTTTAACCTGTATTCTGGAAAATACTAATGCCTTGATTTTTAAGAATCTGGATTCCATTAAGTTTGAAAGTGGCAATAGATGCCTTTGAAATACAGATGTGCTGTAAGTCTTGATTAACCTGGTTCATCACATCTTGACTCCCTTTACATCCATAAAGATCATCCCAATACCCAACAAAAGGACTCTGGAAGGGAGTGGAAGAACCCCAGTAATTCAGAGGTCTCCTGTTACATGTCTGTGAATAGAATAATCCTCTCATCCTTTTTTCCAGCCTCATTTCAGTCGGTGCCAGCCAAAGCAGCCACGGTTTGGGAGAGTGCTGGGGCTGCAGTCGTAGAGTGCTGGGAAAGAAATCATGTTTCCTCTAATTGTGACACAGGCATTTTCATCTCAGTGTGCTATACAGGAGAGGTCAATGTAATTACCATAACCTACTCCACACATCTTCTGCATCACAAGTGCTTTTTGATCATTTCCCTCAGAGCACCACTGCTCTATCATTTTGGTACTGAATTGGTCACTACCTGCCATTTACTTAAAAAACACACAAATTCAAGGCTATGAGATCTTGCTGATATGTTTGCCTGTTTGGGAAGTGTCTTTCTGTGAAAGACAGATCCCACTCTCATACTGACTCATGACCACCTTCACATTTGTGTTTACATTCTTGAGGCAAACATCAGAAAGCAGGCTGAAAAACAGAGGCCATAGAGAAGGACAAAAATCTCTGTAAAATTATCTGGGTTACAATTATCAGCCTCAACATTTCATGTTTTATTTCTAACCTATAGTACCAGCTCGGAGCCAGGAGACATCAATATTTTATACCTTTAATTTAATCACTTCTCGTGCACTGCATAATATTATATCTCTTTGTAGGCTAGATATTAGCAACAGCAGAATCATTAATTAATACTTTCTAATAAGATTTAATTCAGACTTTTGTGCCTTTAGAATAAATAAATAATATCTTCTCATTATTAGTATCTTATTATTAATAATCTTGCTTTTTAATATAATTAACTACATAATTAACAATGTCATATCTTCTTAAAGGCACTCATCTATTAAAATAACCAACTTCAGGTCAGAAATTTGGAAAAAGATCAATGAAGAAAAGCTATTATAGAACAAGTAAAAATTACATAAGGAGCAAGAAACTTTTTATCTCTGGAAATGCTCTTGAAACGCAGTAAATTCATTATATCACTGACAAGTTTATAATTGGTCATCCCTGGAAGGAGAGCTTTTGGGAATTGTGAGAGTCCAAGAATGAAACTATGATGAAATACCTGTAGGGATATGAAACATTTTTGTTCCCTTTATGGTTATTTTTTAATCTCAAAGCAATAATGTCGTCCCCAGAGTGTCATACTTTTACACAGATGATCTCATCGCTTTCTTCTTACCTTCAACAGAAATAATATTTAGAGGAAATGTGATAAATGTAGTGAAGCTAAGCTTCAATAAAAGATTAAATTGTGCAAAATTTAATGTGAAAGAATCTTGAAGACAGATCATCAATGCAGTAATAAACATATATCCATTTCTTCATTGTTCCACTGTGGAAGAGTGGATGCTGGCTCATGGGGATCTTGTGTTTTAGCTCATGAAGCTGGCTTTTATAACGGGTGGGTGTTGGGAGACCACAAACAAAGGGTCAGACAGGGAAACCAGCAAATTCACTGCCATGGAAGCAAGTCTTAGGTGGAAATTACTTCCATAAGTGAGCATAGAACGAGTGGCTGCAAAAGAAAATATGCAGTTAGTATTCCATGAATCACACACTGGTTTTATGAAAATAGCAAAAGACTGAATTAGATTTGAGTGCATGTGGTTTGTTCTTCTCCTCAAATCTGTGAATTAGCCTGCACTAGATTAGGGTGCAGTTCAGAAATGCCAGAGTATACAGCCAGTATTTTGTGCTAGAATGCAGGTGGGGTCTGAGAATACAGAATACAGCAGACCTAAAGAAAGGCCACCAAACTGAGGAAGGACATTCCAGAGAGTGGCTGAGAGGAATATGACTTTTGTGTGTCCTCTTGAGGAATCACAGTGTGTATGACAAACATCTGCCTCAGATGGAGGGACAAAGGTTGAGTGACTTCTATCATCTTTCTCAGAAGTTCCTGTTCTCCACCAGCCATAAAAAGCAAGTCCCAACATTAGTTCACAGCAGCATGGCTGGGTTTGGGAGCAGGAGAGGGAACCCTACTCCTGACTCAGCAGCTCAGCCCAGAGAGAAGGCTATCTCTGCTCTTCCGTGTGTAGGTGGTGGCAGCCAGCTGCCAGGACTTGGCAAACTGTGTTTTGTGCATGGAACAGGAGCACTGCCAAAGGCACACCGTTCCTGAAGGCAAACACTTGTGAAAGCAGGCTGAGGACAAAGCCAGGCTGTTTGCATATTTCTAATAATGATCAGATATCCCAAAATTCCCACAAAGTGTCTTTTGGTGAAATCCATCCCTGAGGTTTTGGCAGCACATTGAACATACACCCTCATCTCTCAGTGACAGAACTTGATGTTTCCCAAAATTCTTCTTAGCCACAGAAACCTTGCTTCCAGATTATTCCCATAGCTGTCTGATGGGTGTGGAGGTGGTCAAGGTGTATTTTTTTGCAGAAATGTGTCATCAGCTCGACTGTTGAGTGAAACTTCTTCAAAGTAAAATCAATTGATGAATAGACTGAGTAGGAATATAAAAGCCTTGAGTCAGTGGTTCTCACTATTATTGAATACAGGCAAGCAATGAGATTTAAACCACAAAAAATACGTCTAAGCATCAGACAGCAAGAACCAGAAACAGCAATAAACTAGAATAATTAGTGTGGAGTAATAGTGCAAATGTATTAATACTTAAGGAAGTAAAAAAGTTAAGTAAAAAATAATATGACTTTTCTTGTGCCCTCAAAGACCTTGTCAAAAATGTGACAATTTAATTCTAATTCCACAACTAATGTCAGCCATGTGTATAAATCAGATTCACTGGAGAGTCACATACTCAGTTCCAGATTTGTCCCTTATACTGGACAAACTGTTACACTGTTTTTTTAGCCCCAGTTCCTGTGACTCACATTGGAAAAAAACTTCATTTTTCTTTTTTTTTTAATAGTGAAGTGCCCTGGCTTTCATTAATGTAGAGAAAGGCTTAGATACTGAGAATATAAATCAAAATGTGTAATCAGGGAAAGGAAGGGACCGAGAGAGGGACAGAGGGGGAATGAGGGAGGGAGGGAGGGAGGGAGGGAAAGAAGGAAGGAAGGAAGGAAGGAAGGAAGGAAGGAAGGAAGGAAGGAAGGAAGGAAGGAAGGAAGGAAGGAAGGAAGGAAGGAAGGAAGGAAGGAAGGAAGGAAGGAAGGAAGGAAGGAAGGAAGGAAGAAAGAAAGGAAGGAAGGAAGGAAGGAAGGAAGGAAAGAAGGAAGGAAGGAAAGAAGGAAAGAAAGAAGGAAAGAAGGAGGAAAGAAAGAAAGAAAGAAAGAAAGAAAGAAAGAAAGAAAGAAAGAAAGAAAGAAAGAAAGAAAGAAAGAAAGAAAGAAAGAAAGAAAGAAAGAAAGAAAGAAAGAAAGAAAGAAAGAAAGAAAGAAAGAAAGAAAGAAAGAAAGAAAGAAAGAAAGAAAGAAAGAAAGAAAGAAAGAAAGAAAGAAAGAAAGAAAGAAAGAAAGAAAGAAAGAAAGAAAGAAAGAAAGAAAGAAAGAAAGAAAGAAAGAAAGAAAGAAAGAAATCAACATGACTTTGCACACATCTAATAAGCAGTTCCAGGAGGATCACACCTCATTCTCAGTGTCAGTCTCTCCCTTGAGCTGAGGACTAGCACTGAGACTCAGCCTCACACAGAATCAGCAACGTGTTTTCATATAAATAAGCTACATCTCTAGACACCACCTTTTCTGTACCTATTTTTTTTATACATATGGCCACTGTCTTGGACTGATTAAAGCCTTCTGATGGAGCTAGAAGCCTTTAGCCCTCCAGCTTCTGCAGAGACTTTTTGAGATAGGGAAATAAGCTGTGTGTCATCAGCTATTTTGAATTATGCTGTTTCTTTTGCAGTTCACCTGCATGTCAGGGCTCCACACCCATCTATTTGTGTCGGTCCCCTTTCAAGCAGAAACATTGTTGGGCACCTTGTCCATGTAACCAAATGCTCTCTGACCAAAGGGGTTCAATGCATTTCTTCAAGGAATTTGCAAATCCAGTAGTGGATCATTTGCATTCTGGGGGGAACAGACCTCTGCCAGCACCCACCTCTATATTTGGACTCATGGCCTTCAGGAAGCCATCATTTCTGTGCCACTCCTGCACATTAACTCCTTTTAAAAAGTGTTGCTGGTTTTTGGTTTTTTCTTTTTTTTTCTTTATGAGCAATGAAACAAAAGGTTAAGAGCAGGAATGTTTCTAACTAACATACCTGTTTTCTCCTCATGTTTTTGTCAAAGGTTGCTGTTCCAGTAGAGTATAATACTTTCTGGTGTTTTCTCTGTACCAGACAGTCACTGCAGGGACACAAGCCTTTTTACAGAGAGACATTTATTCAATAGGTTTAAACATATGAAGCAAAAAAAACTGCTTTAAAACTAAATATCCTTTGCCTCAGGCACTTGCTTCTCAAGAGGTAAATGAGGTCAAGAAGATAATGTGGTGTCTGTAAATTTAACAAGGCAGAACCTGGCAGAATAACTCATAGGCCTGGATCACTGAGTGCTGCTGTCTCCTTTGCCTAGATGCAAACTTTACATGAAAAAAGAAAAGAAGAGATTTGTCTACTAAAAAATAGAGTGTATTGAAAAATAGGTCAGCATGCCGCGTGCAATTCATAATGCATATTATCTTAAGTATTCCTCAGGGCTTGACCCTTAAATGTGAAAGGAATTTAAAAAAACAGTTCCAGGACAGAAAGGAGACAATACCTTTTGTATTTTCCTAGAATAAAGGCCTTCAATTCAGCCTTATTCCTGTACCACATCAGTGAAGAATGCTAAAGAATTCAGGGACACATTGAAAGACAACTTCTGGAAAAGAACTCTTGTAAAGAAAGAGATTGTCAAATCCCTGTTTAAATAAAAATGGAGTACATTTTTATTATGATGAACACGTAAAAATATCTCTTTCATTAGTGTTGGGAAAACAGTGGAGCTGTACTTTACCTGAATTAGTAGGTATTTAGAGAGACCTGGGTCTCACAGATAAAAAGCTGTAGATAGAACGAATGAGTTTATGAAAGGTGAGATAGAGCATAACTTCTGCATTTTATACCATTCTAGTCCCTTTCCCATGAGTACTCAGATGACTGTGACTTTTGTACATACAGATGTTTGAGAAGGAGGTTTTTGCTCATAAAAATATGAATAATGATATTTTTAAAATCTATTAAATTCAGAGAGCCTGTGCTACCCAGATTACTCATGAACAGTAAAGGATACAACCAAAGATGCCAAGTTAAACACAGAAAAGTTAGGAAGTGACAGAAATAGGTTCAATGTCTTTATGTACGTGCAATATTAAATAATTTTAATTATATAATCTTGTTTCCTCCCCCCCACACACAGATATTCCAGATAGCCACCTTATAAGAGCCCAAAAAAGCCTGTGTATCATAAATTTTATTCTGCTTACAGACTTTTTTTTTTGGAGCTCAGATCCCTGATATTTCTGAAACACACAGCAAGGAGGTGACAGAGCAGTGCAGGCACAAAGCCTTGCCCTGACCACAGCGTGGTGGGGCCAGGATGGAGCTCAGCTCCTTGTGAGCCCTCAGGGGCCAGCAGGCAGCACCACATCCCTCCTGTCCTCGGTAAGGAGTGGCCAAGCTTCCCCCTTTGGGCTTTGCTCACAGGAAAGAGTGATTTAAATATTTATTCACGGCATGTAAACTGTGGAACAGAAGCAGTTCTTCAAGGCAGAACATATGATTTCATTTCAACATGAAGGAAAATAAATGATTTCCAAAATGATGCATCCACTAAGACTTTTTGATACCAATTAGGGTAATTTTTTTACTTGCACACAGTTAGGATATAAATCCTAGGCCATGTAAATGTTTAAAAGTGCTGTCAGCCCAAGGGAGGTCCAGTAAAACTCTCCTGGTGGCAAGAGATATACCTTAATCTTCTCAATATTTTTATAGCTGCTGTTGAAATGTGTGAGACACTGTTCTGATCCAATTTCTGCCACAGCTTCTGAAGATTTACAACAAATGAATGTTTTGCCAAAGGTAATTCTTCTAGGAAAAACTCTATCAGTTTAATGGGGGAAGAAATTGAGTAGAATGCTTACTTTTTATGCTTCAAGAGGTCAAATATCTGCTTTCGTTTCAGTGAATGGCTTTGGGGAGGTGTGGGCAGTTAGTTTTCAGTACAATCTATTTTATTCAAATATGAGATCTACAACACAAAAGAAGGAAAAGTTAAGCACTCCATATTGTATGACTAAATCAGGAGGAACATATATTATAAATTATTTTCTTAAAAGAAATTGATTCATATTTCCATTGTCCACATGAGATGATCTCTGTGCTGAAATAAGGCTTATCCCTTTCCCCTTCCTTTGACAAAGTCTGGTTTCAGTATTACAGAAGAGAAATAGTGAGAGGGAAGTTAAATTATTTGCCCAGGGTAACATAAAAAACTGATAGTGGAATCAGAAATTGAACCTACACTATCTTGTTCCCTGAAAGGTTTGGGTACTAATGTGCCCATTTTTCCTATATATTTCTTTTTATTTCACCCTTGTGTTTGACATTTCAGGCAGTATATTTCTACATCCTTTCTTTGTTAATCCTCAGAAGCTTTACAGAGTCACAATAGCAGGGCACACACCATATCAAATATCTGCCATGTACAGAACAATAGCTGCCCTCACACAGGGCACAGAGCTAGTCAAGAATAAATTAACACCATGTCCAATGATTCACTCATTTCTGCTACTTGATGTAATATATAAGTCAGCCAGGGGACTGATGGCTAACTTCAAATACAAAGAAAGACACCACAAGGGCTTGGGGCTTGGGGTTTTTTTCAAAATCTTTGGTATTTATTAGGGTGGTTTTTCAGTAGATAATCAGCTAACTGGATTTGTGCGCAACAGCCAGTCTCAAACAGCTCCCAAACTCTTAAGAATAAAGGAACTGGAAAATCTCTTATCAGTGTGATACAAAGTGTGTCATTTTTAATCTTCTCTTTCTAACCCAGCACGGCAGGCAGTGTGACAGCCTCACTGGCCTCTGTGTACAAATGAACACGACAGCTGAACTCACTTGTGATTCAGCAGGGCAAGGAAGGATGGGCTTGGCAGCTTTGCTGAATCGGGACTGTTTAGCTCCATGTGCTCAAAGCCCTTTTGAACCTGGACTGCTCCAAATGTCTTGCCACTGGATACACTGAACTGAGAAGGAACAGGTCCATGAACCTCTTGGCAGATGGAATCCAGCATGGGATGGTCTTCAGCACAAAGCCTTCCTTGAGGACCTGCTGCACCCAGTGCAGAGCATCCAGCCTGCCAACTTCAGGGACACAGGGCTGGGGTTGAGTCTGATCATATAAACTCAGCCAAGTCAAGATTCCTGCCAGCCCTTGTAGGATTCCTAAATTCCAAAGCTTTCCTCAGCCAAAGAGGACATGGGCACCATAAAAATGATAGCTCTAGCCTAAAAATACAAAACAAAACCTTGTGTTGGGAGGAAAGGGTTGAAAGCACAAGGATGTCAAAGAGATAAATTCACTCAAGTGACCTTGCAGCTGAGAATGCTAAAAATATCAGAGTGGGGAAACCCCAGTTATTATGCCTAGTGTTGTTCATCCTCTCCCTGTTTTCAGAAGCAGAATTCCTATGTAGAGATAACACTCTCTCACAGACACACCTGGGCCTCCTGATGGAGAGAGAGAGAGAAATGAAAACCTCAGAGACCATAAAAGCACATGGTGATAAACTGCACATCCACAAAGTCCTTTGATACAATGGGGCAGGCAGGGGCTCAAACACACACATTGCTGTGATGAACTGAGCCTACAGCAGCCTGTGTCCCCATGCCCCTGTGGTACAGGGAAGAGCTGAGCTGTGTCCCCATGCACCTGTGGTACAGGGATGAGCTGAGCTGTGTCCTCGTGTTCCTGTGGGCACTGGGATGAGCTGAGCTGTGTCCTCGTGTTCCTGTGGGCACTGGGATGAGCTGAGCCTACAGCAGCCTGTGTCCCCATGTATCTCTGCCACTTAGCATTGTTAAGAAGGCAATGAAATAAATCTACCCCGTGTATTTCAGCTGTGGTTTGGTGGTCGCCCTGGTTACCTGCATGTGTGGATTCACATACTTTGGAAACAGCATCAAAAATTCACGTGGTATTGAACAGATCCTGAAGTTATCTTCTGTGTTTGATTTGCTCCTTAAAACTAAAAATACATGATACCAGGCAGAAGAACCACTATTTTAGGTATTTTTAGGTGTATCACTTTCAACACATTAATAAAATAAAGTCTGCTGCACAGACATTTTTAATGGTAGTTTCAGCATGTTTTATTCCACCTTGGCATAGAAAGTTTCCCTTAAAGCAGAGATTGGTTTCAGTACTTCATCTCCAGTGTAACTTCAACTTATTATTTATGTATAATTGCAGTTTGCCTGAATTAGACTGTAATTACAGCCCAGAACCCACAATTGTGCATCCATTTCAACTTTCAGCAATTTTTTTTATTGTTAAGATTTAGTTTCTATTTTTTCAGGTCCTTTTGCTTTGAGTAAAAAACCAGATGAATCTTTCTGAAGCTATGTGTATAATTTAGGCTGTAATGGAAAAGTGTGTCAGCTTTATCAATTTTTCTTGGATCTTATAACAAAACGTGGCAAGCTGATTTCTTTGCCGAATTCTTTTCCCCTCTTTTTAAAACATAAATTGTCTTGCCTTTTTTTAATGCAGACAGAAAACGACCTTGTACTTTATATGGAGTGCTTCATCCTTGTAATCTCAGAGTGCTTTATAAATAGATAGAAGACATCAAAGAAGGAAAAGAGTGCTCAAGGGCAGAAGCATCACACCATGGCTCTTATTAAGGTAGTAAACCATCCTTTACTTAAAGGGACCATCTTCTATATCTTTTATTTGTTAATAGAGTTACTGCCTCCTTCAATTTACCTCATGTGTCATGGGACTAAAAGGAGAGCTGAATCAATCAGTAAATTTCACAGGAGAAAAAAAAATTAGACTTGTTTAATTTGCTTATTACTGTAGAATTTCACCTCGAGAGTCATTCAACAAAAAAGAAATAGCCTGAAATGTCACCTTCCCCACAAAAAAAGCCTACCATCTCTCAGCCAAAATCTACTTTGAAATACAGTTTCAGAATAGAGGCTTTGCAAAGCTGCAGGTCCAAACTGGATTTGGCACTTGATATTTGCTCTGTTTAGCTACCAGATTAAATTAAATTCTTATGTCTAGATTGATCACTTTATCTCAGTCCAAGATAACTCTAATATTCCAAAATAAAGTGAAACCTGATTATTATGTGAGTGTTTTACATTCAAAATATGCTTTATTGAATAACTGTTTTGCCAGAAAACAACTCCTTTTGCTAAGAGACATGGTACTGTGCTCTTCACCAGCACACACACATTGAAACATGCTGCAAAGGAATCTTCAAAGATAAGATAGCAGAGGAGTGTTGATACCCACTTTGTGATTACCAACATTGGAGCATAATCTGAATTGCAACATCAGTATCTTCACTCCTACAAAGCTTCACTGGCGGTTCAGTATCTATGGGTAACTAAGACTGTTGCCCATACAAAATCTACTTATCAAATTAAATATAGAATCTGCTCTTTAAATAAAATATTTCTCTTTAAAAAGTGACTGCTTTCTGTGAAATTTAAAATCACATAGCAGGCTACATACTCTCAGAGTTCAGAAATGTTGGTGTGGTGCTTTGTGGGGATGGCAGTGCAGACCACTCACATTTCTGCTGCAGGTTCAGACCTCTTCTGAAGAGAAGAGCAAGATGCCAGGATCTGCAGCCATGGTGGGGAGGGTTTCATCCCTTACACAAAGCATTGTCATGAGCTGCCTCTGCCTCTCCGAAATGTGAAATTTTCTAATTGAAATTTTCCATTTTTTCATCAAAATGCGTTGTTTAGTCTGCAAGATCAGTTATAATGTTGTATAAAGGTTTCTTTCCTTTCAGGTCACATTTTTTACAGTCAAAAGGAAAGAAACTGGTAGATTAAATGAACCCAAATGTGCTGCTGTTTATCTTCTGGACTGAATAATTTTATCAGGATCATCAAATTTCCACGAAACCTGTGTTTGTGCTTGCTGTGCTGATGTTAACAAAAACACCACTCCCACACAGGCATTGCTTAGCTCAGGGCTGGAACATTCTTACCAAGAGCTGACCTCAACATTTGCCAGACATGCCATGAATAAGGAGCCCTTTCGTGGCTTCTCCTGGGGTGCTCTGGAGGATGGATGCCATGGTAGAAGAGAGATTTGCACCTCCCTTTCAGGGAGATTTGTGCCCAGCATCTCCTCTCCCACACAGTGGAGCAGTTGTATGTGTCAGGGTGGTAATCCTTCCTCCACCAGATTTATTGTACTTGCTCAACTCTGGGACATTTCAAGGCACGTTTTTTTTTTTTCGACTTCCTTGAAAATCATCATAAAAGAGGTTTTAAAGAATTCAGAATGAATTTGCACTCAAGCCACTGCCCTAGCAAGAAAATAAATATTTGTGGCCATGTCTGAAAAATGCATGACAGCCCCCCAATCTGGTTGCCAAGCCTGAAGGGCAGTGTTTTGGTGCCTGGCCCCTCTGCAACCCGTGCAAGCAGCTGACGAGGCTGTCTCAGAGCAAATATTTGAGGCTTGGCAAGAATACAGCACTCTCCCGTTGTCTCCTGGATGGCATGTTTGCTCTGAATGAGCTCTTGGAGCATCAGGGTAGTACAAAAACATTTTGGGATAAGATCTCATCCAGAATATATGTAGGGTCCAGCAACTACTTCCCTGGATGGTTAAGAAAGTGGGAGATTTTTTCTCCTGCAAGACAAGTTTATCTTGTTGATATATCTGGTTACTAATTCTGTTATTAAGATAAACAGAACTGTTCACACTGAAGGCTAAATTTTTAAGTACTGGAAGTGAAGAACTCAAGTATACAAGATAAGAGAACAAAATGAAGGAAAGACAAGGTAATAAATTATAACAAGGACAAATACTGGGTTTTATTAGCAGTGATCTCAATTTAAAAGAACCCCAAACAACCAGACCGTGTGTGGTCCCAAACTCTAAACAGAGGCTCTTAGCAAATGCCATGCAAGGAATTTTGAGTTCATGTCAGAGCCCTTCAGTAACACACATAGTGAAATCTAATCAATAGATTAGATGTCTGTTTTCTGAGCAATGGGTTGGTGACCTGGGCCATCCACCACCAGGGTCTCATGTAACATTGTGTGGGGGGCTGTTGTCATGGCTGGTGTAGTTTTTAACACCCCCTGTAACGTTGTAGAATACAAATATTTACAGCAACAAAAGGTGTGTCATGTTTTATACTGACAAATTAAAGGTAATGAGATTTGCCAATGGAAATCCTGAGGCATCTTTTCAGTAGAGTAAAATGCATCTCTATTTCCATCATTAAACTTTTTATAGCCTGCTGCAGGATAGTTTATTCACACACTTTGGAAATATTAGTGTTAAAAATCAAAAGGCAAAATCAGAAAATTAATTAAAAGATAGAAAGATTTCATTTCAAACCCGGGTGGAGGCCCTGCCTTGCAAACATCCCAATTCCTTTCAAGCCCTTAACAGACCCAGCCTATGAGTAACACAGAGCAGCTTAGATCCATTAACAGAAACAGAGCTGCACAAATGGATTTATAGAAGAAAGGAGATGTATTGTTCTTTTACTAATTAAAAAATCCTGACTAAAACCACCAACTCAAGCTTTGGAATTCCAGTAGAGTTTTACATAAGGCTGGGATAGCCCACACAGCTTCTGCAGTGCTGCAGAAGCCACAGCAGCAGCTCAGTCCCTTGGTGAGGAGGTGCTCTGGAGCTGGCAGCAGGGCCAAGGGGTCTGACAAGACTGACATCTAAATCCAGAGGCACAGGAAACATGGGGATGTTCTCATAAATCACTGTCTGATACAGAAAGACCCTGAGTGCTAAAATCCCTGCTATTTTCAGTTGTATTGACTAATTCCTCCTTACAAGACTATTACATGAGTCAATAAATAACAAATATTACCCAAAACAACAAAACTGTCATGGGGGTCTTACCATGATCCATCTCCTCATTCCAGGACATAAATAAATTTAGCATATGAAACTTAGTTGCCACAGTTCAGCACAAGAACCAGTTCAGCTATCAGTTTGGTTAACACAATGTTGAAAGCACAAGACTTCAGCTCCATCCTCTCATCTAACTCAAACTACAGTTACACTCAAATCAGTGGCTCAGATCAGGAGAAGAAAGGAGTCATGTCTCAAATCCTACTGGGATGGAGCGGTGTGGAGTTGTGAGCACTGGAGTCCTAGGGCCTCACTGGAGCAATTGTTTTTTAATGCTGCATTTCATCACCAGCTTCACTTGAGATTTGAGGTCTGACCAATAGTGAACTCTTCTATTCTACTCAGCAGAGTTCAAATTAACAGGGTGAATTCTAAGAGGCCCATTAAAAGTAGAAAAAAAGCAGAACTTGAAAGTCTCATGACCTTAAACCAAATAATCTTATGACACCCAATACATGTAGAAAGACTAGTTTGCAGAAACATGTGATTAGGGATAGAACAAAGCAAGTATGAGTGGAAAGGAAGAATGAAGGAAACAGCAAGAAGTGAGGCTGAAGTTTATTCCTGTGCAGTGGGTAACCCAGCCATCAAGACACCTGGAAGTGGAGCCTGAAGCCTGTCTGCCTCATTCAGAAGCTAAAAAAAACCCCCAAACCAAAATTCGTTTCCCATCAAGCACTAATTAGAATACACACTCATATTTCATTGAAGTTTGGTCTTTATTTTCTACAAAGTGAGCTCAAAATCAGAAATCTTAAAATAGGAGGAAGAAAAAAATGAACAGGATTATTTTAATCCAGCCAATTTCATGGTTTTGGCATTTGGGTTTACTATATGAAGAGCTGAATTAACTATACTAAGATATATGAGGGCAGCACTCATGCTGAACAATCACATGTGCTACCATATGCAAAATGGCACATCTATTTTGCTAGATTCATTTAAAAAGTGAATTTAACACTCTTAATTGCAAGGATTCACCTTCATCAGAAAAAAATTAGCTCAGAACATTGCCTAACTTCCAGGCTGCAATTAAGAGCAGGAACAGCAGGTCTGTGGTTTCTGCTTTCATTAGAAAAAAGATCAAAATTCCATTTTGAAACAGAAGACAAGTCGACAAAATATTCTTGATGTGCCATTGCCGGTTTTACTGCTTAAATTTTAGTTTCTGTAATTCACAGTGGTCTGTTGAGAAAAATAAATTAAAATATACTTCTTGATATCCATGAAAATTTGTATGTATTTCATCATAAATACATTCTTTTTTTAACATCAAGTGTCTAATTTTATACTTACTCTCCTGTGTTTACAATAAGTTATGAAGATCCCTTTGTCTTTTCTAAATGAAGACATGTTTTTGCACCTAATTCAGTAAATTTGATGCTGATATTAGTTCTTACCCAGCTAACGTCTTCCAGAAGTCATTACCCTCCTTTACCTTGCACCAGAACCTCGATGGCTTAAAGAGCTTGCTGTCCTAAAAGTCTCCAGGCTTTGCTACAGAAAATATCTGAATATAATTTCTTGAAGAATACATGCTGTAAATTTAGTTTCTAAGTACACAGTGTGTGAAGCTTTCCTCGAAGCACTTATTCATATTTCCCATACAACTCAAGGGAAACATGGGGCCTCTGTTTCCATTGTTACCCATTTAACACAGCCTACGTTCTCCATTTGGTCCATTACACAGCTTTTATTCTATCTCTGTATAAACTGTGGTAGAAATTTGTTCTCGAAAAGACCAGTTTTTTCTTAAAAACATGCTTTTTGTCTATGATCTTGCTTGTGCTTAAAAATATAACAAGCAGTTTTCCATTCTCTATTACTATTTATTTTTCAGCAGGCTGACAAGCATACACTGATGACAGACATAGTTTTAAAAAGCTACATTCTTATTTTCTTTCCTTTTTATTTTTTTTACATTTTCTAGAAATCATCAGTCAGTCACCAGAAATAAAATATTCTATCTGAAATTATTTTAGCCTGCAGATTTAAGAAGAAAACCAGAAACTAGTGTTATAAATAAAGGATATGACTGAAGTCTACTTGAATGAATTTAATCTAGGCCAAGATTGTGTCAAAGTGACTTGCAGGCAAGGCTTGGGATTTAAGTCCTGAGTTTTGAAGACTGTCCATTCAGTTTACTCATTGAAAATTCAATAAAAATAACAGAGTAAATTGAAGTGTGGCAGAAGAAAGTCTGGCCTGTGACATCTTGTTACATAATTAAAATGAAGAGCTAGTGTCCAAGGTTCTGTTGATGCACCTGTGATGTCTCAGTCTACTACTGTCAGTGCTGCAAAATCTCATTTGAAGGAAAAGAGGTAGCAGAGTAAAAAAAAAGTCACCATGGCCAGGAAAGGAGAAGTCTGTGGGAGGAAAAAGGCAGAAGTACAAAGCAAGATAATCAAACATTTTAGAACATTGCTCAGTCATGAGCTCACAGCAGTGACCTTTTTCCTGTAAAGAGAAGTAAAGGTTAAGCATCAGCCGTGCCTCAGCCAGCCTGGGCTTTCAGCATGATGCAGTTGCTAAGCTCCCCACAATAGGCATCCAAACATATGCATTTAGAAAGCAGTGTGAATCACCCAGGAGTAATGATAGCTGAAGACACACAGGGAATAAAACAAGCAGTCAAAACTCAGTGAGGCACTCTGAAATTTCATTTGCGAAAGAAACGGCAAAAAAACAAAAGTCCACCCTCAGGTCTCTAAAAATAGCCTGAGAAAATTATCAGTTCAGATACAGAGAAACACTCTGCTTCCTCAGGCCTGCACAAGAGGATGCCAGATGACAAAGCCGACTCAGGTTGTGAGAGGACAAATACATTTGACTCTGTATGTGAAGAATTCCACGGTTGCATTTGTAAAGGCAGAAATGCTCACTGGAAGCTCTGAAGCCATGTTTTCATTCAGGAAAGCTGGCTGGCATCACTTACAGTCCGGGGACAACAGACAGAGAAAAGTTCTCTCTTTTCATTATGTTTTTTATCCTCAAGCCCGGTCTGTGGCTTGAGCTAAATCTACCGTGAATATTTTGCAATTTTTTTTCTGGTAAGGCAAGCTGGTCGATGAGAGACCTTGCTGATCATGAAAACAATGTGCAGTTATCTCCCAGCATGAGTTCAATCAGCTGAGAAACTCACAGCTGGCTTTAAAGGGGAGACATAGAAGCAGGAGGTTAAGTTCGGGGTAACAAAGAATTTTGAGAGGTGAGCAGGATGGGATGAAATAAAAGAGAAGAGTGAATGACACCGGGTGCTGGGAGCTGTTCTGCTGATCACAGCCAGAGCAGGGCACCCTGCATGAGCCATGGACACCAGCTCAGGGCTGCACATTTGATGTGTGGTGTAGAATTCACTCCCTGGAAACACTGAAATTCAGGACATTCTTCAGTCAAGGGGCCTTGGGATCAATTTGGTTTGGCTAGGTTTCTCCCGAATAACTCCACAAAAAATGATGCAAATGCCAAGCAGCAAAAGTGATGTTTGTCTGCTTTCCTGTTCTCTCACATGGATTTTTGTGCTGAACAGGAGTCATTACAAGCAGTGGAAGTCTTAAAGAAACGTTGAAAAAAATTTAATATCCTACAGAAGAAAGGGAGATAAATTCACAAGTCTTGCCACCTTCCCCTCCAGAGAAGCTGGGTGGAACCACAACCTTCTAAGGTCTAGCAAAAGAGAGGCATGGAGGAAAGATTTTTTGAAAGTAATTTTAAGCTCTAGAATTAAAAATACTTCTGTTTAAATCCATATGCAATATCTGTGGTGAATATTTTCCTGAATTTTTCCAATAGGACAATCCTAGTCAAGGTGAAACTTCTGGAGACAAGAATGTTTTTGGTATCTGAGAATATTCCTTTTTTACTCCCATGGTAAAAGAACAATAGTCTCGTAAACCTGTGACAAATTAACTTTATCAGCAGCTCATCAGGAAAAGAGTAGAGCAGAAAAGTGAAAAACAATGAAATAGAAGACACCAGTTTTATGGTCCATATCACTTAGTATTTCTCTTAAGCAGAGTTCAGTACTGTGCTCAAGTAGTGACACCCATGGAAGAGGCTTTATCACTTTCTTAGCTAAGTATGCCAGTACAATAAGAATTTTGCAGATTAAAGTGGGAGGATCAGAATAAAACAATGAGTTTCAATGTCAGACATGCATTTTTAGGGCTGTGCAGCAGGATGGTGACACTCAGCAGTATTGTCTGAGGACATGAACTTCTGAGTGTGGTGAAATGAGCTGGAAGGATGCAAGCATCAGAATTATTTGTTTGTTTACCAAAGCTTGAGGATTTCATCTAACACTTCTTGTAGGTCCTGAAGGCACGAGAAAGGACATCAGAGCTGTGGCTCCAAATATAAAATACACATGCAGATTCAGCCTTCCTGCTCACTCATCTAAGAAGCATTTAACAGCTCAATATCTCCACTGGGAAACCCCTAACCTTAAAAGGGCAGGAAAACATGGTGGTAAGAAATGCAAGATTAATGTATTTAAGTTCTAAGACACATCTGGCCTTTTGGTCATATTCTGAGCCTCTTGGAGAATTAAAAAAAAAATTAGAAGGGTGGTGGGGTGGTGCCTTTCTCATCAAATTGAGGGGGTGCTTCAGCTTCACCCAGAATCTGACCCTGCTTGCCACTATCCAGTTTGGCAGGACCCACTGGCAGTGGAACTTGAGCAGAGAGCACAGTGTCACCTGGAACTGAGAGCTGTGAGGTTGTACCCTGCCATTCAACACCTGCCCACAGCCTTAAGCCTAGTCTGTCCCTAACTAACCTGAAAAGCCACAAATGTAACATTTTACAGTAGCGTAAATGGATACTAGAGATCAGAGCAAAAGCAGAACCAAGTCTTAGTGGTAACAGACATCATAAAGTGATAAATGCTGAGAATTGCTGACTGATTTGGCTTGATGGCACATTCCTATTGAGCTGTACTGGAGTGTTCTGTGCAAATCCTCCAGGTTTTCAGAATCATAGAATCTCAGAATGGTTGGGGTTGGAAGGAGCTTAAAAGTAGTTTAGTTTCAATCCCCTGCCATGGGCAGGGACACCTTCCACTAGACCAGGTTGCTCAGAGCCCCATCCAGACTGGCATTAACAATGAGATGAAATTCAAATCTAAGTCATACAATGGCCAAGAACTTTATTCTATTTAGGGTTATCCAACTACCTCCAAATTTTGAATGGTCAATATTTAATATTTCCTTTTTTATTATTCTGATTGGTTTGGTTGTTTGCTTTATACTTGGTGGAAGGGTAGAATAGACAAACCATGAACAGAGAACTTCAATTTGCCTGTATGACCAGATTAATCAGGCTAAAAATTAACCTGGTTGCAAGTAAATGGCAATATCCTGACTGTAGGAACTGTTTAGTGTGATAATGAATTGGGCAAGGAGAGTGCACAGAATCTGTAGCTAACCTCTGAGTGAAACTGAGCTGAACTTCATCTGCATCAACTGAAAGTGCAGCTAAACCTCCAGGTTATCTGCTTCCATCTCCACATAGGCTGACAGGAGAAGCTTGTGCTTTCTCTTCATTAAGCTCCAGGTCTTATCCTCCACTGCCATGTCTAACAAATAGGAATATGTTTATTTATGTTCATTCATATGGTCTGCCAGATCCTATCAGCAAAGACGTGTATCTGTGCATACTTTAAAACCTGATCCCACTCTGTGACTGACATCATTCTCTAAACCAAGGCCAACTTAACCCTCTTTACACACAACTCTTCAAACATTGTGGAATAGCAAAAAAAAAAAAAGAGTTGAAATCAGCTCAGCTTTTCAGATTAAGAAATATATATATTTCAATAGGAATGTTCTGTCTGACAAAAACGAAAATTTAAGATTGAACATCAGGTCCAAGGAAATAAAAAAATGCACACTGAAAATCATGTCTGTGATCACCACCTGTCAAGTTTCAAGTGTACAAGAGAGAGGTGAGTGATGCTCAGAACTGGTGTTACCCAAGGGCAACCCTCAGCCACCTGTACTCAACAGGAAGAGACCACCTTACTCCCAGCCCCAGAAATGATGAGGTGGTATAGAACAATCTCCACGTCCTAGCCATGACCTCCTTGCTACTGCAAAAATGAATCCTGTCCTGGCTGGAACCAGGACAGTACCTTGTTTGAAAATCAATATACAGCAGTTGGGTTTATGCTTTGCCATGCTTTTGATACTTGTTTGCTGTTCATGAGTGACTTAATGCTCACTCATTCTTTCCTTGATGTCATCATGTAAATGATTCTTGACAAGCAACACTAAAAATGAGACATAAAATCATAAAAATAATGAAAGCTGAATGATTTTTTTCACATTAGAGGATGGCTGGTTGTTGGGAATTGATAGCTTCCTCAGGAAAGAAACACAAGTGTAATGTAAAGGCAGCAGATCATGCAGAGCAGCACCTTGAGTTGGATTTGATGATCCTTGTGGATCCCTTCCAGCTCAGGATACTCTATGGTCTGCTCTGCAGTGGAATAGCTGAGCTCCCTCTTGGCATCATGTGCTGCTGTGAAGTCCACACATGAGTCCATACTGTCTCCAGCTTCAGAATCCTCGTGTTCACACCAGGCTCTCAGCTCCCAGCCCAAAGACGTGGTGAGCCAAGCTACAGACCCTCAGCGTGCTCAGTGCCCAATGGCACTCACAGTGTTTCCAGAGAAAGAAAACCTGAAACACCATCCCTGTTTGCTGGGCCAAAGACAACATCCCCATGGCAGTGCTGATAGTTGCTTGTAAACATTGGAAGCTGAATAAGGTTTCTGGAGCCAAACATATTTTGAGGGCATTTGGGCTCTCATTCATTTCCAATTTCAGAATAAAAGATAGAGGTCTGCTGTAGGAATTAAGTCGATTATATATAAAAATTCTCATCAGGTTATTTTGAACCAAATAAAACAGTTCTAAGAATCTGATTTATAAATAAAAGGTTTGATGTCCAGTCCAGAGACCTTATTTTCTTTGACATTTTTACTAAAAGCAAAATTCAGATATTTAACATAGTAATTTCTCTTATATTCCACTTATTCCCAAGCATTTTTAAATCACCATGAAAAAAAATAATCCATTTCCATTTTACTTCCCAACATCCATCTGGCACACAGGGTGAAGGGAACTTCTCAATAATTACCAAATAATTTATGACCAAATAAATTTGTAGACAGCACTAATTTAATAACCAGCCAAGAGGTGACAGTACAGAAAGATTTGTGGAGGTAGCCTCATACCTGAGAGTAGTCAATGACATATTAAATTAAATATCTCTCTCTGGTGTAAACCAACTAAAAGCCTAAAGAAAGGATTTATTAAGCCATTTGTCACTAAATCCAGAATTTTCTCAATACACTAGAATTACTGGGAAGTTCATCCAGCCAAATATGAAAGGGCTCAAAGGACTCCTGTCTTGGAGAGGCTACAACCCTCCTCTTTTTGCAGACACAAGCCCTAAAAGTTAGGTTTTCTGTGGTTCCTTCTGCTGTCTTACAAATGCTTATAAATTACAGCAAAAATACTATTGAAATGACTGCAGAATTCATCATCAGCACAATAACAGTATCTGTCATTACAGGAAGACAGACATAAACATTCCCAAATTGTGATAACTTGGGAATAGGAGCAGTATGACACAGCTTCCATAAGTGTGACTGACAACACCTTCAATATCTAACTACATAGGGGGGAAAAACCATCAGCTGTCTGATGAGCTGATGTAGTATTTGACAGGATTTCCACTTGTAGGTTGCAACAAAACATAACTGTCAATAAAGTCCAAGGTCAAAGTGATCTTGCTGTAGAAGACTATAACTCTTGCTGGTCTTGGCATGAGTTGTTCCAGCTTATACTAATCCTCAGGCTGGGGCAAACTGCACCTCCAGATTCTTCCCTTTATTGCATATTTCATTAGCTCAGCACATTCATTATTGCTGTAATTGTTTATGGAAAGCTATTATGCTGTGATAGATCCAATAGACAACTGATTTGAGTGACTGGGCTTGTACATGTGATGGGTTTTAGGTCTGCCCCATGGAACAAACAGGCACCTTCTGGAAATACGCTTGACAGAAGCCCTTGTACTTGCTTTGGAAATTCCCGAAAGTGCCTTTAAGTGAGATGGTCAGCTTGAGTGCATCACTCTGAAACTTTCTTTCTCTCATGTACTTTAGGGGGGTTAGATAGCCACAGGGTCACAGAGGTGGGAATTCAAAGTGCTGAATGTACTTGGAGACTCCAAAGAAAGCAGAGGGCACAATTTAAGATGGGAATTTCTGCTTTGGTACCTCTGGATGGTGCAGTTTGAGTCTGACCCCTCAAGGGCCGAGAGCCTGTGAAGGAATGACCAGTTCCTTATCAGTTTGAAGCTCATGTATTGTACTATGACCTAAAGTCAACTGAAAATAGCAACTTTAAAGTCAGCCTTGTTTTGAAACATAAGGGTATATCATACAATTTTAACCAGATACCCTTTGTTTCATATATAAACAACAGCTGCTAAACAAACAGAGCCTTCTAAGAATGATTTGTTTTCAAGTCTCTCAGTTTAGAATTAATCTTTCTGGGAAATAGTTATAATGTCACAGCCAATACATTTTTGCCCCATGATACTTATTTTGCAAAATGAAAACCAACAGTTACAGCTTTAAGAGGGAATGAGCACAGCAACTACTTAACAATTTGTTCTTGGCAGGATCTGACCATGTCCCAATACCCTACAGATTAATGTTTTTATAATGGAAAAATGCAGCATTCAGCAGGAAAAGATTATTGCTGGCTGGAGTGCAAAGCAGAACATTGCTTCCTCTGTTCACTTCTAGCACAGTATCTCTCCTCAAAGCTCTATCCCACCACTTGCAGAAAACTGCATCACAGACACCCTCCAAGCTCCAGATATCCCAGTTGCTATGTTGGAAAATGCTTTGTGGGAGGGACTTTGCACGGTTTTACTTGCAAGCTGTATTACAGGCTCCCTGCTCAGGAAAAAGCAGGACGTACATCTTTGCCTTCTATCAGCTCAGCTCACTGAACCATTCCTCCAGGACTTTGACCCTTTCCACGTGCTGGATATCAGAGCCAAAGCAAGCATGTATGAGTAAGGTTTTCACCCTCTGCCAAGTTTGATGATGTGTCTTTTCTCCATGGGAAGAATGATAGCAATTCACAGAACAGACAAACGCAGGGACTTCATAAAGCAGCCCGTGGACGTGGTGCCATGTATTGGTACAGCCACACTGTCAGTGGTTTCCAACATCCCTCCTCCCAGCAGCAAGGCCTGATGTAAACCCCACTGCATGCCAGGAGGGAGCACAAAGGGGGAGAGACTGTCTCTGCACTGAAGCACGGGGCACCAGGCAGAAGCTCATCAGGTCTGTGGGGAGCACTGGCAGACCTCTCATGATTTTTGTAGATTACCTTGATCCAGGGTCATGGTGTGGGAACCATTAGTCAAGATTGTAAGCAATAAAACAGTATGTTAAAATATTTCATTCTAAATATACTACTGTACAGCATCACCTTCTGCTGCAGTGCTGCCCCAGCAGATAAAGTTGAGCCTATGGTTTCCTTTGGGGAAATTAAATAAATTTATTCATCAATACACAGCAGAGTTTTTGTCACAGGTTAAGAATCTGTTACAAATTTGTAATTAGCTTACATTTATACTGAGACAAAGAGGAAAATATCCTTTTTCAGCTGTACTTGCAGCTACATAGCATGGAAAGCAAAGACATTTTAATATGTTTCTAGATTTATGTACATTTTAAACTTCATCCAGGGCAAGGTTACCAGGACCCTGCTAGTTCAGCATGCCCTAGACTGACACAGCACAGGCCACCAGCCTGTGCAATGAAAACACTGGTTTTGTGGAGATGAATGAAACAGCGACAGCTCTTTTGCTGATCAGACAATCAAAGAGAGGCATTTTGAGGCAAAGTTATGTAAGTGGACAAAGTGTCAAGTAGGGAATACACAGAGAGAGCTGGAAGTGTTTAGATTAGGACACATTGACTTTATCTACAGGACAGGATAAAGTAATTACAGCCAGTGTTTTATATCTGTTCATAGCAAGTAGGGCACTTACTATTGACTACAGGAAAATCAAATAAGACCTTGGACAGGCCAATGGTAAGAGTGACAAGGGACAGGTGCCCATTACACATAGAGACTTGCCACACCAGTAGGAAAAGTGCCTCCTTTTTCAGACTATGGGGTTGTCTGTGCTTAATATGCTTGATCTTGATAAAATAGTTATTGTAAATACACACCAGCAGGGCACATGGGGATAAAACCCACCAAGACTACAGCTAAGCTCAGTTACCCTGGAAGGTTATCAACCTCTCACAGTGAGAAATAGCTGACAGTATCTTAAAAAGGGGGGGTTATTCTATATGAAACATGAACACAACAGTACCAAAACTACATTGAATGGAAATAAGCCACACTTTAAAACCAGCAGCACTATCAAATTTTTAAAAGAGATTTATGTGACATGGGCAGTGCATGAAAGAACTGTTACAGGATGTCAAGGCTGGATTTTCACAGCCTTCAGGCCTTCAGCCATGCTGCAGTTTGTGTCCAGCATTCAGCAGCAAGAAACATCTAGAGGAATTAGTAATGGAGAAGAGGGCTCTGGTTGCCCTTATACCCTCCAGGAAATGTGCTTGGGAGCAGCATTTGTAATGAAGCTCTCCATATATTGTGCATGTGCTTAAAAAGCTCTACTGGTCCATGCCAGAGTGACAGCAATACCTCTTCTGATTTCATTTTGATGAAGTCATTTCCTATGAAAGATGTCAGTAAGGCATAATTCTGCATAGCAGAATGGTGTCTTTTCTTGGAGACCTATATCTTTCCTGATTTTTTATGTTTTCCATTTCCAGTACAGCCAGAAACTCACTAAAAGCCTTAAGGGTTTTTCATTTTTCTGGTTCTACAGAGTTATTGAAAACTCCATGGCCCTTACAGAGGATAAGAGGAGTTCTGTGCATATCTGTGGTGATGCTTCTTAAATCAGTGAAATTGACCTGTGTTGGTAGACCATGTGTTCCTTTTGTTTTATATTATTGTCAGTTAAAAACCCTTCGCTAAATGTAATGAGTCACTTTCTTATTTCTAGAAATACAAGACATCGCTGACTCGGGAAAAAAATCGTGAAGAATCTTATTTTACAACAAAAACTTTAATGCTTATTTAATAAGTAAATTTATTGCAGTTTGTGGTTTTCATTTCCTCACAAAAACCACCAGCAGAACAGATCTTCTCAATCAAATGCATTATTGGCCCTGCTCCACCTTCCCATTAACAGTGACTCATAAGCTAGTGCTTAAAAAATAAACCTGATTTACTTTAAATAGAAAGAGAACAGAAAATAAAGGCAGCTGAAATATATCAGGTGCTGAAAAAGAAGGCTGAGGAGCTGAATTTTAATACTGAGTAAGTGATCTGGAGCACAGCTACTGCATCTTCCTAAAAAGTGTGGTGCTTGCTGTGCAAAGGCTTTCTGCTCTGGGCTTAATGCATGTGACACTGCTGATGGGCCCTCCTAGGTCTCTAATGCCGAGCTTTGGATTTAATGCTCCAAACAGTTGGAAGAAAAATGCCTTCCCCTACGAGTGTTAGTTATAAGGCTCTTAGAAGTGAATTGATTGCAATCTCCCATTATTCATCATCTACGGCATTACACCTGCAGCTCTAACTGAAGTATTTATGACTCTATCCAACAGAGTTATCTATGCCAAACTCCAGGCAAAGTTGCTCGTACCAAAAATTAGGAATGTAATGGACTATAAAGCTGCCAGGA
This sequence comes from Acridotheres tristis, assembly GCA_037013685.1. NCBI lineage: Eukaryota > Metazoa > Chordata > Aves > Passeriformes > Sturnidae > Acridotheres > Acridotheres tristis. Next base: position 10,444,468 of record CM072885.1, read on the forward strand.
GCAGACAGCTGCTAACTTCTCCATGAGCTGAGGACAAACAGAACCAGCAGGATAGCAAAGCCCAGCACGTGCAGAGGAAGGAGGAGACGAGTTCAAGGGTGCTGCTGGAAAGGCTCTGGCCAGGCACACTCACTCCCCTACCAGCAGGGCTGAAGCCGTGCAGAAAGCAGCCAGAGTGTAAGGAAAAGGTGAGAACAAGTTTATGCAATATGGACACAGCATGCTACATGAACAAAAACAGCCTTATGTTTATGAATATTGGAAAGGCACAACTAACAAACCCCTCTGAGATGCTGACTGTATCAGCTTGGCCATTGCAAAGGCAGGAAATTAGATCTAACCACTTTTTATGTGAAGGATATCAGACAATATGAGCACTGCTCATATATAAAGTGCAAATGCATTGCAGGAGATTTCCTCTCCCACTTGCTCTGTGGACTCTGCTGCAGGCACTGAAGGTGCCAGAGTAGTCACCAAACAGAAAGAGGAGAGAAATTAATCTTCCTGAGCCGCTTAACAAACATATGCTTGGGCAGACAGGCTTTACTTAGGGCTTTGAAGTCCTAAACTAAACATCCAAATCAAAGACTGCTAGTACAGACAGAGGAGCAGAAGGTTATTGACTCAGACAACAGAGCTTGACAAGCAGGGAGCTCAGTGCTGCAGCAGCTGCCCTTTCAAAATGGGATTTATCAAAGCACAACAAAATGGGATTCACCCCTGTGCAAGCAGTGTAGGAGTGCACAAGCAGAGGCCTTGCTTTTGGGATCAGCTGTTATCTTGGCATTTTTAATTTTCAATGAGACCCAATATATGCAGGAAGCAGAAGTTACAACACCTCTTGCATCCTTAGAAGGTTTAGCAAAGCCCACTGAAGTTAACTGAAGAGAAGGGAGGAGCAAGGTACCTCCACCACCTTCCCTATCCCACAAACTTCGACTTGCATTGAAGAGCAGAGCTAGCAAAACATTCACAATTGCAACATAGCTTGAATCAATGGGAATTTCTGTGTTTTTCTGGTTCTTCTTATTATTTAATCCTAAAAGATAATTTGGAGGTTTACCTGATTGCCATTGGCCAAGATTTCATTGACTCAAAATGGGGCAACTTCAAACCTGAGATGGAAAAATGACCAAAACATGAGGAGCAAGGACATAAATGTAGCAGATAAAAGTGACAATAATCATGTCCTAACTTTAAGTTACCACACCCACAACTCTTTCTTCCTCCCAGTCTTAGCTCAGCAATGCAGCTCAGCAATTCCAATTACAAATAAATTTGCATTTATAGAAGTCCCTTCCTTAGGGCAAACTGTAGAATCATAGAATGGATGGGTTGGAAGGGACCTAAAGCAACATATAATTCAAACTCCTCTGCCTTAGGCAGGGGCACCTTTCACTAGACCAGGTTTCTCAGGGCCCCATCCTGCCTGCCCTTGAACACTTACAGGGCTTGTCAGCCACAGCTTCCCTGGCAGCATTGTCACAGTGCCTCACCACCCTCACAGGGAACAATTTCTTTGTAATATCTAATCTAAATCTACCCTCTTTTAGTGTGAAGCCATTTCTCCTTATCTTGTTACTACATCCCCTTGTAAAAAGTCTCTTTCCCTTTTTCCCGTGGCCTCTTTATGTGCTGGAAGGTGCTCTAAAGTCTCCCCGGAGTCTCCTCAAGGCTGAACAATCCCAATTCCTTCAGCCTGTCTTCATAGGAAAGGTACTCCAGCCCTCTGACCATCTTAGTGGCCTCCTCTGGACTTGATCCAACAGGTTCACATCCTTCTTGAGCTGAGTGCAGAACTCCAGATGGTTTCATGAGAGTGGAGCAGAATCACCTCCCTCACCCTGCTGCCCACACTGCCCAGGACACGTCTGGCTTTCCAGGCTCCAAGTGCACATTGTTGGGTCATGTCGAGCTTCTAATCAACCAACACCCCCAAATCTGCCTCCTCGGGGCTGCTCTCACTGTCACAGACCGTGCACAGAGTGGCAATTTATCTGTGCGAATTACAAGAGAACAATTAAAGAGCTGATATTCGTAAAAGGAATGTTCATAGGGGAAAATTAGCACAAGGAAAAAAATGAGTAACTTGTGGCAGCCGGAGGGCAGGAGGAACTGACACGATGTTATTGCACACTTTATGCCCATGCAATATTAATGCAATCACCATGACAACCGTGACATGCTCTGAAATTATACACCTTTACAACTATGGAACATCTTCTGAAGAAAAAAACACAACTACAGCTTGCAGGAAGGCTGATTTAATCTAAAATCTATCCTTCTTTTTATAAAGATTCAAACACTTCTTCAACATCTCTTTTTCCTAAAGGCTACTGTAAGTTTTTTCTAATGTGCATCTGACCTAAGCATAGCCATGGCTGTCTGGCTTTTTTTCCATACTGAAAAATAAATGTGTGCTCTAAACTGACATGATTATCATTTAAAGGTAGAAAGTCGTACAAGAAAAAAAAATTCTGCACAAAGTACCTGATCAAAGTCTTATAAAAATTGAAATATTCAACATGTCAAAACCAATCATGGCTACATCCACCAGACACCTTGCTTAATCAGGAGCTGAGGTAGGATGCATCTGTAGGGTTAGCACAGTGTTTATAGTGAACAAATAATCTGGATCACACTGAAAATAAAATGGGAAACTACATAATGTAGGAACGAGAATAGCAGCCATCAAGTAATTGCTCAGAATAGTAATATAAAAGTCACCAGACACTGTGCCATGACAATGTTATCCTTTTCATAATGTATTCAGAAAAATCAAAATGACATAAGCAGGCTTTAGTAATGATGCCTCACTTCTAGAAAAATGCCTCATGTGGAATGCATGCACTGCAGTCCTCTGCTTTTTATAGTCTTATTATATTTCCTTCCAAATTGAAACCAGGCTGGGATTCAAATGTACATTCTTCCACTCATTTCAATAGGAAGTGTAAACATCAAAGTACCTCAAAGCTGATACCAAAGGTTTGTTAGAGAGAAAATGAGGAGTTTTGAAATGAGAAATAGTGAAAACAAAGTGGTAAGCGTCCTGCTCCCAGTAAAACTTGGAGCAGAGGTTCAAGGTAGCAGCTACTTAACTTTTCTTGCCCTGTTACTGAGGATGGATGCACTGGTTAGTGTCAGAGGGATATCAGACTCACTTTGTGCAGTGGCTGAAAGTCCTCATCTAAAAAAATACCTTCAAAGCATGTAAGAATCTCAATATCTCTGCTTATTGTCATGAAAAGCTGCAGATAGAAAAAAAAAAAAAAAAAAAGGAGATAAATGGAGGACTCCTTGATGCATTAAAATCAAGTTCAAAAGCCCAAAACTTTTCCAGCTTCACCATTTCCTGATGGGACACACTCGTGGCTCTATCCACTGGTTTAGCCTTAGCAGGTACTGCAGAACAAACAGAGCACACTCAGAATTCATGACAGACATCAACACATTTCAGTGTCAGACAGTCACTCTAACACATTGCCAGAATAACCCTGCACTAGGTTTGTCTCTCTCACTCCGAGCAGAGGGTGGGAGCACAGCTCTGGTGGCAGGAGATGCTCCAGAGCCATTTCCAGGCACAGGAGGAGAAGGATGCTGTGGTGCCAGGTGGCTGGTCCTGGCCACAGCACTCCTCCAGTTGAAAGCCTGGACACTCAACAATGGACACAGATACTCATGAGAATTCTCCAGCATCTTCACTTTTTCCCTCAACCCCACACTGGCTCCATCATGTGCTTGTTTTGGGAGCAAAGTTAACACCACAGGAGACAGGCTCTGTGCAGTTATGTGACCCCACTCAGGGGAATAGACCAAACACTGATGTTTAATTAATTCCTGCTGTCACCAAGCTTATAGTGATACCTACAGATTTTAGGTTTTTATACATTTTTCATATTTTGTAGCTTTGTTGAGTGTCAATGCATGGTTGTATAGCTCCTTGTATTTTTCTTGCACTTTCTCTTGGATTTTAGAATAATAAGCTAACACTTCTAATGCATACTTGGAATTCTGTTTAGTCTTATTCTTAAGAAAAAGAAGCCTGACAAAGACTTTTTTTTCCCACTAGAACTTAGAAGACATAACAAGAAAACCTCTGGAACAACTCCAGTGGGGCAGAACCTGGGGGGAAATTGCCTAACCAACTGCTCTTCTAATTGGACAATATTTGCTAGACTAATGAAAATTTGTTAAACTTATAAAAATTGTAGAAATCTGATGGCAGGTGTGCCCATAACCATGGGTGCCTACCTGGAAGCTTCCAATAAAGACCTGCTTTTTATCTTAGTATTTTAACACTGTTGCAAGTTTTATGGTTTTTTGAGGGGTTTTAATCAACAATATCAGGTGTGAAATTGTCCCAGTGACATAAATTCTTGAGCATAACTTAGTGAATATAACAGTGTCTACTTCAGGCAGTGGCTGACTAGTGCAATGTGGGGTAAGAGTTGCTAAGGAGAGAGTGGGAGCCCTGGAGAGAAATATTTGCTGTATTGCTTAAACCTCTGTGTGCTTTGCCACAGTAAGAACAGCACCCTAGCATGGGAGATCGAACATGGGCTTGGGATAAAGATAGACAACAGTCTTACACTTTCAGATGAAAAGTTATATAATCAGCAAAACTAACCAAGAAATGTAGGACACACCAAATGCTTCTCCTGCAACTCTCCCTGCCAAACACTATATAAAAACCAGTCAAGTAAACTAAATCTGAAAATTCTAAGGACACATTTTGTCCTACATTTAGTTAAAATATTGTACATGTGTATATGCTAAAAGAATCTGGAAGGGTTGTATAACAGCTTTCTTTGGAAAATACTGAAGTCAAACATGAGACTTATGCAAAGCTCAGTTCCAGTGACACGATTTTATTCGTGACACTAATTTCCGTGATTATATTGGCAGAAACCATTGAGCCACCCACGATGACAAATATTAGAACATTTTTTTAATGCATTGGTTTTGGATATACATTTATGCACATTCACTAAAATGAAACCCCTTCTGAAGCCAATGAGCAGAAGGTATTTTAAGGGCAAATTTCAGTCAAACCTGCTCAAACTGCTAGGACCAGATAAAGCAAACATTGCTAAATCTTTGGTTCTGTATGGAGTAAATCAGGCTACAGCCCCTTCTGAAGGCCTGAGATCACAGCAGGAGACCCTCGAGCTCTCAGCTCCCGGCTGAGCTCAAGCCCCACTCATGGAAGCCTGACAAACACCAGACTTCAATCACTACATCACGCCTCTCCAACTTAGCATTTACCCTGGAACTTCTGTTATTATCATTTGGGCTATCAAAACACCATGAAACACCATGAAGAACACTACTTTGAAAACACACAACAAGGTGCCCCATAACCTTGGCTAAGCTCTGTAGCCTCAGCTCAAAGCAAGAATCAAGAGATTACACTTACACTGGTGTAGAAAAAGCAGTGAAACAATGTTGATCAGCACGACTAGCCAGGATCCCAGTACATCAGGGTTGGCAATTATAAACTAAGCCAATGGAACTATGCTGATTTACTGAGAAAACATCCTGTTGAGTTTGTATTGTGCTTAACTGCTGCTTCATATTTAATTATAAAAATCTTAAAGCAACACAAAAGCCTACAGCAACACAGTCGCTGCCTGCTGTGCACCAGCTGTCTGCAGTGACAGAGCATGACAGATAGTCCCAGCCTTGAGGGGGTCTAAGGACTAAAGCAGTCCCTCAGCAACCAAAACCACTGGCTTCTTCATGCATTACAATCTTTGCTGCAAGAATACTTTCCCACTGTGCCCATTGCCATCATTGGGAAATAATTATTGTTGTCTGGACAGATCCTGTTTTCATTTACATTACTGGGAATAAAAACACCATGAGAAAGAAATTACACGGCTGGAATTTTCATCCTAAAGCATCTTTTGGGAAGACTGAAGAGCAAATTCCCCTGGTCTTTCCAGGGCTGCCCACTGGCTGGTACCCAGCCCAGGGGATGCTCCAGGACTCTGCCAGGCCATGAAAGCCCCACTCCCAAAGCCCAGGCACCACAGCTACTTCCAGGTGTAGAGGAAGTAAACACAACAGGCAGAAATCCTTCCAGAGAGGAGAAAAACCCACGATGGCAACCTGGTGTACAAGTGAGAGCTCATGGTTAGTTGGGGAGAGAAGACTCAGATTCACCCCTGATTTGTGTTTTGGGGGAACAGGTAATCTAAAATGGCATTTTTTTCCTCCTGGACAAATTTAATGTCTCAGTTTCAGCAAATTACTGTCATTAAACACGTTTGAAAGCAGTTGTAAGTAGGGAAAAACCCAAAGATAGTCATAGACAGAATCACGCTGCCAGAGCTATGGCAAGAGTATTTAATATTTTAGAGGAAGTTGGAAGAAACTTATAATAATGATAAATTATGAAATAACCAAGCCAGAAGAGATTTTTATTTCTGCCTTCAGCTGCTGAAGATGAATGCCTGATAAGTCCCAAAGGATGTTCCCTCCCCTCTTCAGTCCACACTGCCTCCACAAAAAAAAAAAGGAAAACATAAAAAAAGGCTCCAAGTTTTCTGCACAGACTGAATCCGAGATCAAAAGAAATGAAGTTAATGCAAGGGGAATCAACACAGAATATCACTCATAACTTTTCCCTTTTATTTCCAGTCTCCCCTTCAGGTGTTTATCACTTTTCCGTCTGTGTCAAGAGAGGCTCCCTATGATTTTGGGAAATCAGTTGTGATAAAAATCACGCTAAAAATATTTCAGTTGCAAAATATGATGCTTCACAAAATACCAGAAGGCCAGAAATAATTCACAAGGAAGCTTTCAAAATGCTTCAAGAGCACTCCTGATAAAATTGCACTCCAAATCATAAACACCATAGGAGAGAGTGGGGTCCTGAAATAAATTTAAAGCTACTGAAGCTTTTTGTACATTAACATTTATGAAGAAGAAAAATGAAGAAAAACATTGAAGATGTTTTCAATTATGCTTTCCTAGTACAAAGAGGTCCCTGGGTGGATGTTCACAGCTCCAGTTCAGAAGTTTTATATATAAATTTTCAGATAAAAGTGAGAAATTTAGGTGGGATTTTAAGGAACTCATAATGCGTGCTACCTGAAAAAAGCACTGTAACAATGGGATTTTAGTGTGTCATCACTTGTCTGCAGAGCCAGGCAGGGTGGCTCTGTGCTGCTCCAATTCCATTGTAAAGTAAAGCTTATGAACTGATAACACCTTGAAAGTTGACTTTGCATTTACCCTTGACGGTGAGCACACACATGGTTAATCCCACAGCCCAGCTGACAGGACTAATCCATGCCAGCTTGCTGCTCCACTGGCTGCATGCTCATGTGTGAAAAGCCAGTTCCCATTCTGGCTCAGGCAACTCCTTGACTCATTATTATTTTGTAAAAAGACCCACTACCTCTGTTTCTGACTATTTCACTTCATTATAATCCCTCTATATGCTTTAACATGTTAATTCCTCTGTGCCTTTGGAATGGGCTGCATTTTTCACATGATAGGAAGATTGAAATCCAAAAGTGAATTTTAGCTATCTGCAGTCTATACCTTACAGTATCATTTTACAAAGCAAAGAAGAAGTTTAATGTTGCTCCTCCTGAAGCAGAGCAGTAAGGCAATATTAGAAACAATCTTGTAAACCACACTTCAGAGTGCTCCAGAGCCAGCTCTGATTTTGATTCTGCAAAAGCAAGACAATCATGTGACATGAAAGGGCAAAAGGCAGGCAAGAACCCAGAACTATTAAACTCACTATAGACTGTATTATTTTTGATCATTTATTTGTGACAACATCCCCTCCACTCCTTTTCTTCCAATGAGTGTTATTTTAAATGACAGCACTTAGAAAATATCATACTGTAAGACCCAGTGCAATAACAGATTTTCAGAAAATTCTCATCTTACTGCACCCAATAAACATACAATCATTATATGCAAGCTGATCAAATTACATGGCTGAACAACTTAGCTCTCCATGTGTATAAAAGAGTCATAATGATGAGCATTAAGTTAAAATTTGTAGGTTTTAATCCCTTGCTATAATATACACTAATACTTGTGCAAAGTTGTGCATGCCTCCCCAGGAAGCAAGCTGTCAGCATAATTACCACATTTAAATATTATTTCTGAGATAAAATTTGTTTAAACCAAAGAAAAATATAGCAACTTACTAGTCTTCATTGTCTGCCACTTCTGCTTTAGCATTGTGGAACAAGTTTTTAATTTCAGCCTTTCTAGGTGGACAACTCCAAACTTTCCATTCCAAACTTTCTACCTGCACCCTGTAACAGATATTATAATGCCAATTAAATGTGCTACTGCTGTCCATGCTGTTCTTCAGCTAGAGCAGCCACGCTAGGCTTCTGTAATTCATAGCAAGTCATAACAATAATGTTATTGTCTGTGGATAATCATCTGTGAGAACTGCTGACAGAGGGGAAGAAGGAAAGGCTCTCGTTATGTTAAATCCAGCTTGGAAGAGCCCAGAGGGAGGGGGAAGCACAGACCACGGCCCTGAGGTGCTTTCAGAGCACCCCACCATGCTCCAGGAACCATCCTCCTCAGCTTCCCAAGGCTCTGACATGTCCAGCTGTGGCCACACAGCAGGGCCAGAGCAGCCTGTGTTGTCTGTGTGCAACAGCTCTGCTTCGTGGAGACTCCATGTAATAAAATGACCAGAAAGCCAGAAAGGGTTGAATCCCACCTCCTATTCTACAAGACAGAGGACGAGGACAGAAAATATTTCTTCTGTTAACATCACCCACGTTACAGAGAAGGCTTGTGAAGAGCCTGTGTTGTCTCAAGAGCATCAAGAGGAATCAGGAGTTTAGATCTACAAGAGCACTATGTTTAGACCTACAGGACAACCTTTGGATTGCAAGTCACCAACTCATCTTCAGTGGCATTTACTAATGAGCAGCAAAGTGAGCACTTTGCTGGTTTGAAGAATTTTTGAAGTAGAATTTGTTCTACAGGTGTGTGGAGTAGTCAAAGCAGAAAGGAAGACTGTTGTGAAGAACTAAAGCAGATCAGAAAAGAAAAAAAGAAAAAAAAGATGCTGTATTCCTTAATTGGTGCAATAGTGCTGTTTTTCTTCAGCAATACATTTGTTGCTGCTGTGAAATAGGAAATTGATTGGAGAGAGTAGGAACAAGGAATCCACAAAAGCCTGAAATACCAAAATTGTTTAAGCATGTCAGTTTTGGGGAATGTCTAGTCTAGAACACTCCGAAGAGCTTTTGATCCTTGCTTCTTTTTTTTTTTCCTCTCACTTACAGATAGCTATAAATCTAGGTCTGGAAAAACAAGGGTTTAGTTGCAAAAAGAAAAAGATTAATTTTAGAAGCTGTTTTATGCCTCTTACTTTGGATTATCAGGCTTATTTGCTCGAAGTACTTACTTTTACTTTGTTAAAGTATAGGTCCAAATTCATTAACATACTGTACTCGTTTTATTCTACCTTAAAGAAGAGAAGTGGCCATAAACTGCTGAAAAGCACATGATTATACTTGCTTTGTATGGACAGAATGAAAAAACTCAGCAAGAATATATCAGTCAGCATGGACATAAAAATTTATTTCTACTGGTAATAGATAATTTGCCATCCTAAAATGTTAAGCTTTAAATGGCAGATGTGCATCTTTGCTTCTGACGTAATTTCCATCTTTGCTATAACTTTGAGATGCATCTTAAGAAATACATAGTAGGATTGCAGTTTATGTTTTCTAAAGGTCGCTTTTACCATATTTCCAAATCTGTTGATGATTGAGCTTAAACACCATGGGAATGATTTGTGTAATGGCTTTGTCTTTTCAGTTTCTATTTCTCTCTACTTCCTGAGGGAAATCAAATAATGAGGAATATTTAAGTCCCTGGTCACATATGTGAAAAGTTCATAAGAGATTTCTGTATTTGTTTTCCTAAGAGAAAAGAGATTCATCTTGTCTGAATTACTCTGTTTATTAAGTGTTACATCCAGAGCATACAAAAGTCAATTGAAGTGTTCTGAATAACATTAGTAGACTTACTATCAGGCCTTAAAGTCATTTATGGGAGAACAAAGATGTCCCTGTATGCCTGGACTTTTAGAGTGAAAGCATTGAACTTGTTCATTGTGAATAAGTTAATGATTTGTTGTACTTTCAACTCCAGATACAAGTCAAAGACATCTTGGAAGGCCACTTCATCATTTTCTCCTCACCTCCCTTACTGTTGCACATTGCAGCCCAAAGACACTGTCAGGTCTGTATGCAGCAAGCCATACACACAAGACATGTGAGTTATTCAGCTGTTTGCTTTAGAGTTTGCAGCACTTTCCCTGAGCTGTTAATGGAGCTGTCTGGGTACTGGCTCAGCCAGATCAAGAGCTGTTTACTTGTCTTCCTCTCTCTGCTGGGTCATCTACATTTTCACAGGAAGTAGAAGATGAAAAGTTCTCAAAACTCTGTGATTTAATATACTCACCTTTTAAAAAATGAAACACCTCGCAGATCTCAATCATAATTAGCAATGCAATGTAGAGGCTGTTCAACTAGAATCTCCCCTTCACTAAAAATCTCACACTATTTTAAAAACTTTGGGAGGTTTTTAATTACCCTAAAGTATTTTCTTCAGGAAAGACACAGTCAGTAAACCACCAGCTTGCAGTGTTCAAGTAACAGAAATACATTGTTGGGAACCCTTCCTGCTAGACTTCAGCTGTGCTGCCTATTTAATTCCATGATTTAGTAATGAAATATTCCTTCTTGGACTCATCTAAAAGCACCAATACAATATTTTGAGGGCAGAATTATAAGCAAGCCTACCTTGAAGTAGCAATGATGCCTGGCAGTGCAGTGCACGTGATTTACATCACTTTTGAATGTAGTTGAAAGTATTAGATTGTGGAGATTGAAGAATGTTTCCAGCAGACCGGGTGAAATCTTCTCTTTGGAGCTACTGGATCCCAAATCCCCAGTACTGAGTCAGTCTCAATCACCCTGAGTTAACAACATGTGCAGCTCAGATCTACCAGCAGAAAGGGGCGTTCACTGGATACTCGTCATTGCACTCTAACACTTGTTTGCTAAAACCCTGGGAGCTTCTTCCCTTTCATTCTTGCAGTTCCTAAAAGAGCAGATCTCCATTTGCTTTTGACACTCAGAGCCAATGTAGCTTATTAAACAAGATGAATAGAGCTGGCATCAAACATGCAGGAACTCTGAAGGTCCTGGTGTTAGGCAGAACCAAGTCAGAGCTTCACCCGACCATATTCAACGTGACAGGACAGAGACACCTCATATGAACAGAGCAATTACACAAAATATGAAATAAAGATATAAGGCCCCCTGAAGAGGGAGTCATACACATATAGGTTTTGCCTCTTTGCTCAGCAAACTTGCCATAATCTACAGGATTTTTGTCTTTTGTGTAGGGGAGTGATTACCCTTTTCTGAATATATTTTTTTGTCTATGGATGCAGGATCCCCCCTGTGTGGTGGGCACATATACCACCTATGTGGATGATATGGGATACATTGACACTGAATTCTGAAAACAGGACAATCTTTCTGATTTTTACAGTAGCTGATGCATTGCCTCAGTGACCATTTTCACTCCTCTTCAGTTTTTCACTCATAGGAAGGGAATAACTATTTATTTCTTTAAATAAAGTTCTTTGAATGAATGTTAATATACTTATATGAATAAGTTCTGTAGTATGAATAAACTCTGTAACACTGCACTACTAATAATTTCTGTTACATATGTATCATAACATATTTAGTTATTTATTATGAAGAACTTCAGGATTAATAAGGTTCATACGAATCTTGATTAAATGTCTGCATTAAGATAAAATACTTCACAATAGTGTTAAAATGCACAGTGCAAAAGGCAGCTGAAAACAATCAATGCCATGAGGCAATCCTTCCCCTTAGAGCCAAGTACACATGAATATCAAACACTTCAAACAATATCAAAAACGTCTATTGCTTGGAGAAAAGAAAATAAGAAAATGAATGGAATTAGTCAGGGCTGAAATTTAATAACTTTTAAGACTAGACTTCTGTTGGGAGTCTTGTGTACAACACATTTAAGCAGACCTGACCAACCTGCTCAGGGGAGTGGAAAGAAAACAAAAACCCCAATAAGCCAGCAAAAGTAAGAAAACTAACTGGAATTTGGAATATAATTTATAACCTTTCTGCTAATACAAAAATATCATTGCTGTTAAAGCAATCTCCTTAAACAGGCTCATGGGTCACAAACTTCATTTGAAACCTTTAGCTTGAGTCAAGGCACTTAAAATGATAATTTTTGATCTGTTAAAATTTAAATTATCATTATTTTCTAGAAAATAGGAGATTAATTAAAGAGATACTGAACTTCTTTTACTGGGACAATAGAGTAGTTTTTCTTTTTTTTTTTTTTTTTTTTTTGCTTGCTTGGTTTTGCTATTTTTAGAAAAAAACAATAATTCTGAAAGCCCAAAATTCATCACTCATATTATCAGCGGGTTTCATTAATTGAAGATTTAAGGAAATAATGGCCTGAAAAAAAATTATTAGCTCTGTTAACATAAGTAACACAACATTAAATACCCGGGGTTTACCACCAGCTTTATCACTGAAGAAAAAAGCATATATTGGTAGATATATATTTTTTTTACTTTCCAAATTACAACAGATGTGCCTGAAGAAAGTTCAAATGACCCTGCCTTCCTATTTTCACTGCACATTGGCTCAGCCTCATAGCTTACCAGAGGTCATTTCTCTGAAACACAGGATTGTGGAACAGAGTTACTGCTCCTGCTCTCAGGGCCTAACCCTTGTTCTAGAAGGGTGACATCATTGCCAAGCACCAGTAAAGTGAAATAAGACCGAGCTGATTTCCTGTTACTTCGTGTACCTCCCTGAAAGATGCACTTTACAGTCCAAGTTCACTGCCTTGCAGGAAGAGGATGCTTATTTTTAGCAACATCCTTGAATGTTTCGACCAGTGTGCAGATATAGAAGCAAACAGGACAATTGCTAAATCTCGTTGCTCTTTTTTTTTGTTACTGAAGAACGAAGTTAAATAGAATAAAATGGTGGATTTATATAGGGCAATCAAGCACCAACGATTGGAAAGAAAAATATAATCAACTTGTGTTCTTTTTTTATTAACTTTTTAATTTAAAAAAAATAAAGAAAAAAACCAAATTGAGGTCACAACTTACTTTTCCAAATGGTATGATTCACATTTACAGTTATGAAAGCATTACAAAATTCAGACTATGCAATCAAATCCTGTGGTAAGATGCAAACCAGCTTCAGAAAATTTGACTTCAAAAACCTCCAGCAGCAAATCTGCCCTTTTCCTGCTCTTCCCACACCAACATCTGTCTTTCACCAGAGTTTTCTTCACCCATCAGTTCAGAACCAGTATTTCTTGAATTTAAACAAAGACAGAAGTTGTAGGTTCTCAGATTTGCCATTTGGCATCTCAGAACTCACACCTCTGTGGTGGATTTCCTCTGCTTTGGGAAATCTAAAGCATTCCATATGCTATAACTGCATGGACTCAGTTTCTCTGAGGCCATTGAAGGATGTAAACACATCATCATCACCTTCCTGCCTCAGTCACAAAGCACCCACCCCAGCCCATTATGGTAAAGCAAGGAGCAGGAGCAGAACAGAAAAAAAGTGTGTTTCAGTGTTTTGATGGAAGCCTTTTCTGCTCCTACACATCTTACAAATATTAGGCTTTTTGCCAGGAAGGCAGCCCAAATAGATGGTTGATACAGAAATCCAGGTTACTAAAAAGTAGATTTATGATGGAGGAATGCTTTATTTCCACAGAGAAAAGGCTGCAAACAGTACAGAGAAACACAACACCCAGAACGTGTAGAAGTTTGGTCATAGCTAAAGGGCAGCCTTCCAGCAGCCTAAGAGGTTTCACAAAAGCTTTCATAGCCCTGTAGAACGTGGATGACCTTTATGGTCAATAACAGCATAATACTGGTTATGCCTTGCATTATATGAGTGCCCTTATGGTTATGGGACAGTTTGTGCATGCAGCAGGCTTTAACTTTGGAGAAAAGATCAATGCTCTAGGCAGGGAAACAAACAATATAGATGAGCACAATATCTGGCTGGGCAAGAAGGCAGACAGGAAGTTTGGAGAATGGCAGCCTTGGACACTGGGATGGGATGGCACAGCTCACAGCTCTCTGCACAGTGGTTTCAAGCACCTTACACTGATCATAGAAAGGCTGTGCTACACCATCCTTCTCCTTAGTGAGATGACAGAAAACACCCTGCATATCAACAGTGAAACGCTAGGAGTCTCTCAAAGTAAATGCATGAGCCTCTAGATTGGTAGAGCTGAATGGTAATGAAGACCACGGAGAACAATTTTGTCCTTCAGGAGAAGAAATGCATCTTCAGTGGAAAAAGGCTGAGGTATAAAAGCCAATTTTTGAGGTAGGCAGTTGTCTCTGCTGTTGTTGCAGCCTCAGAGACACAACTGACCTTCCACAACAGCTCACAGGGCATTGTGTAAAATGACAAAATGGTAATTACTTCTTAATACAATCATCATCATTTTATTATGAAAACTGCATACAGGGATGTGTAGACCTTTTCAGTTGAGAGATCACTAATAACACACCAGTACTGATTGACCTCAGGTATACGACTGTTAGAGACCAAACTATACTAAAAGTGAAATATGGCATCACAAGCTTTGGCTACCAGCAGATGGTCATCTTACAATGAGTTAATTCCTCATTGGCCAGTGCAAGTGAAGGATTCCCCAGATCCAGAGAGGGGTGGCAAGGCTCTCTTCCAGAGGCACGAGCTCTCAGGAGACTGTGCCTTCAGCAGAAATAAGAGCACTGGGCACAGTAACTGTAGATAGGCTGCTGCTTGTTTCTGTACCAGTGATACACAAAGGCTGAGCATCTGTACAGTCTCCCTAAAGTGAGTAACAAGGTGTGTGTGTCTACACTAAGTTTAATTGTCACCACGAATGTGCTTCCAAAGGAAATGCATCTTCATTGTTTCCCAGGGAGAGTAAGTTCTGCAAATCTGGTTCTGTACGAGGAGTGCACCTAGAGCTCCTGAGGGGTACTTGGTCCAAAAGAGCAGCTGGTTCAGAGTAAAATCCTGTGAAATGAGACCTTGCACCCTTAGCAACAGGCATTTTACTTGAACAAATCTGCTTCTTGCTATCAGGTACAGCCAAGGTGAGTGTGAGACAAGTGATCCACGAGCACAGGTGGACAAGAGACACACTCCAGAAAAAGCCAGAGTTGGTGCTGCAGCTGAAGCACAGTACAGCGCAGGCAAGCCACTGTAGAGCAAAAGCAAGAACAGCATGGTAACAAGCCAGTCTGCAATATTTGGAAGGAGGACTTAAATGCCCTCCCTGATGATCCCTAGGAAAGTTAGCAGAGATAGAATCTTTGGAGAGTTGCTTCTATTTGCAAGGTATGTTACAAGAATCCTGTTTTCCTTTAATGGATATAAAAAGCATGTCATGCTGAAACAGGTCTGGCAATTTCAGTTTCAGCTGTCAGATGGTTTTAGTACCAGCTTTTATGAACCCTTGAAAAGATGTTAAATTTTGCTTTAACAGGGCTGCTGACAGACCGTATTGTAAAGAGTTAGTACATAACATTTACAATCTTGCATTAGGATTTGAAAATACTGTATCTGAAGAGAAGCTATGAAATCTATCTCCTGTGGAGAAGTTAATACCACTCTGAAGTCAGCTATTTTTTATCAGAGAGAAAATATGATAAAACCAGCTAATTTAAGATAAGGTTCAGATAAACATGTTTTCTAAAAGGACATAAGCACATGTTTTCCAAGAAAAATGTTATAGATCTAGTTTCTAAGGTAGTATTCTACTGTCTCTTTGGAAAGTTTAGACTGCTTTTCTAACCTACGTCTTTAAAGAAAGGCTCAGTACCTTTCCAAGACATGAGGATAATTAAATACTAAATAAATGATCTGTACTACATCACTGCAGCTCAGAGATCCAGATCTCAGAAATGGCTGAGGGATAATAGTGCAGTCTGAGAGACAGGTAAAGAGTAAGGCTGAATATGATTATCTCATATCCACTTGCTCTGCCACACACTTCATGTACAACTTCAAGCAAGAAATTTATTATAATGAGTGAGGTATGCCAGAGATTCTACAGAAGTCAGTTTTCAGTAACAGAGTAATCATGCCATTTCCATCAGTGAAAAAGAAATTCCAGTTTGTTCTTACAGAAAATATCTTTTAACACATGATAGCACATTACAGCATGAAAAGGGACTGTTTTACAGGTAGAAGAACCCTTCTCACCTATACTGCACAGGGTATAGTTTATGTAATCATACATAATAAATAAAAAACAACTGAACTAAGAATAAAAGGGGGATTTAAAAAATATACAGAAGAAGCATCCTTTTGTTAATAACACATGATGTTATTGCTTATGACAGCATTTGGATTTAATTGCATCAGACTAAACAGAGACCATCCCAAATGCTCACTGGATCCTAAATAATGCTCAAACGTTCTGCTACTAAACCATTACACATCAGCCAATATCCATTACAAGTGCTGCTGTGTTAAAAGGTGGTTGCTCACTTGACTTACTGGCCAGCATGGGGCTCTGTGGTCATCACAGGTAAGTCAGCACTAGATTAGCTCGTCATCCTCTAACCTTAGTGGAAGCAGAATTCATCTGTGTGGGACAGATGACACCGAACACAAAACTCCCGCCTATGTTGCCAGCAAAGCAATGGGCAGCAGAGTCAGGTAGGTTTTAGCATTGCATTCCAGTTACAGTACCTTTTCCTTGTGTCTTGAGAGAAATTCCCAACTTCTCATGCTGGTTTTGAGGGATGAAATGTGGTGTGCTCTGATGTTTGTGAATTTTTTTTCCTAAAGAGGATTTGTATCCCTCTTCAGACCAGGCTAACATCTCAAGCTTATTTACTGCACTGAAACCCTGTCTGGTAAATCATGATGTCCCCTGCACATGCTGCAGACTCCTTCAGCTGTGATTCACTTTGTGGAATGACGTTTTACATGTCCTGAGTAACTACGGGGAATTGAATACTACCCATGTCTTATTCTCATTAAGTGGTATTCCAGATAATTCACATCAAATGATCATTTATGGGAATAAAGCAAAAAGAGGTTTGCATTTGTGGTCAGAGCAGGTATTTGTGTAGGAAATGAGGCAACTTCTAATTCAGGGCAAGTTTGTTCACTTTAAATGGGAAAGATCTAGAAAGTCTGGTTTTGGCAGTCCTCTAACATCTCAGAGCATCACTGCTTCATCCCTGATTTAGCATGGTTTTACATCTGGCACTCCACTGCCTTGGGTCAGACTGACCAGCTGTGTCTCCCACCATTAAAACAGTGGCCAGCCAGGAGTTTTTGTTCCATCAGCAGGGTAAGAGTGACTGAAAACAACACTTTTAAAGGTACCAACCCCAATAAAGCCACATGATTATAGTTTATAGTGGGGCAAAAAGCATTTAAGAACATAGCACATCAAGTACTCAGAAAGGTGCCAAAACCTTCTTCAGTCACACATAAGACGTGTAGCTCAGGAGTCGCATGGAGGAGAGCCAGAGGCAGTGTATATGACCATGTAATCATCAGGTGGAAGCTGTTACAGAAGAGGAAACACGTAAGGATCCTATATTGCATTAAAAGGGCTTATTCTTTATCTTTCCACAGTGTGCAGATCTGACAGCCTCTTTCCCTGGGCTTCCTCTCCAAAACACGAAACGTGGCTTTCACAAGACAGATGTTAAAACCTTATTTTTCAGCTATAACACATCCCACAGCCATCGGCATCCCCACCTGCTTCCTCTTCCCCAAGATCCATTCACTGCATTTCCTGTTACCTCCCTCTCCTAATAAAAATCCCCCTGAAATCAATTCATCACTTGGCAAGTGTATTTATTGTAGCTGTAGATAAATAACAAGAGAGGGGGAAAAAAAGCCCTGTAAATAGAAAGGTACACTGGTCACAGCTTCATGGCATACTCAGCTTTTATCAAAGTGTGTTTTGTGAGCTAATGGCCCAAGCTAAACTACAGAGAGATTTCAGGCAGCCTGAACTAAAAAGTAATTTTTAAAAAGCACTCGAGGCTGCAAGTGCAGTACTAAAACAGAAAAAGAAAACATGCATGACATTTCTAAACTGCAGAGGAAACAATTATTGTGGTCCATAATAACTGATGTATCAGCAAGACTATAAGTACTTGTGGGGTTTTTTTTTTTAACAGTATCTTTAGCACAGCTGCAGTACTATAGAACATAGAAAAGTGTGCAACACCAGGAAAAAAAAAAAAGGAAACCACTGAAACTAAGAACACCTCTAAATTAGACACATTAAATATTTGAAAGCTTAGTATAGCTATTGGAGGCATTTTCCATATATTGCATAAGATGGTAGCTCTGGAAGAGATAGTGATGAGGGAAAGCTTTCCAACAAAGACAGTAAGAAATTTTTTTAAAAAGCATTACAAACTACCAAGGCCACAAAACTTCCCACCTGCATCTTGAGCTGAAGAGCCTCCACGGAGCAGCAGGCAGCTTGGTCTAAAGCAAAGGCCCACTGAACAAAGCTATTTAAATATCCCACAGAACTACTAAGTTCTGTCACTTAGCTCTAGCTCCTCCATTATCTACAGTGTTCGGCATCAGAAGCAAAGTCATCCTTGTAACAAAATACATTCTAATGATGCTGTTTCATGATTATCATTCTCTGTGGCATGACTTCCATGTTTGACAACAATAAAAAAAACAAATCCGATATTAAAGACCAATAAATATAGGAAGATAAATTACTGTACCTTCTCACAATACTTTTCATGCCATTTCTTTTTCAAAGAATTCAGCACCACTGAGCACCTAACAAAGAACACAAATGAAGAGGTGTGCTGATAGAATGGCTAACAAAGTACTTTATTTTGGTATAATGAAATGCTATAAACATTAATTTGTTGTGTTTAAAGCACAGAAGCCTGTGTAGACACAGTAGCTCTACAATTTAGCCTTCCAGAACAAAGCTCCTAAGAAAGATCTGCCTTAGAAGTCCAGCTTATAACTCCTGGGCCATTGGAAAATTGACTTCCTAAGAAATTGACTTCATTCTCTTTTTGAACATAGCAAAGATTAATGGCTCTAAAGCAGAATAGTGGTTGGCAATGAGGCGAAGAAATGCTTTCACAGCAGCCTTTAGTTAGAGTCAATTCAGGCAAGGGACAAACACCTTGCAAGGAAGCTGCATGCCTTCAGTCAGGAATTTAAGTATTCCATTATCCAGTTAAACTCCTGCAGTCCTGTTTCATCATTCAGCCTTTTCTCAGTGTGCTACCTGAATTCTTCCAGAATGAGCACAGTATTCTGATTTTTGTCTCTCTCCCTTGTCTAATGGTATTATGAGTTAATGAAGCCATCAATTAACTATTCTTGTCTGACCAGAAATAGGACGGAGGCAAAAACGATTTTTAGTGTTTTGTCAGTTTTCTTTTCAATCAGATTTTTCTCTTTTTTTGTTAAAAAGCATATTAAATTGTTTAGCAATCTACAAACCTCTCAAGTAATGTCTAATCTTTAGGAATGGAAATTTTTGAAGCTTATTGAGATTATTCAAACTGGGTTTTTTTAGTAAGACACTCATTTTGTATTCCATCCTCATCTATCCTACCAAAAGGAAATTTAAAAAAAAAAAAAAAAAAAAGCTTTCCACTTTTAAACCCCTTTCATTTATAAATAACTTCACAATTCAAGATACACAAGGAGAAATGGAAACTGATGCAAGAAAAAACTGCAAGAATGAATGGACTAAAAACGCATCATATAGAAAGCCTCCTCATGCCGAATCCATCCAGCTCAAAAGAGAAACAGCTAAAGGATGACCAAGTCAGTCTTAAGTGAGCTGGTAGCTCAAAAAATTATTAATTTCAAACTGAATTAGATAGTGGGAACTATTCCAAATAAGATGGTAACCGTGGGGGGAAAAGAAGTCTGTAGGGATGATTTCGTTAGAATCTAAAGCTGAAGAGGAGGGACAGCAATATTCTCAGACACCAGAGCAGCACCAGCTCAGATCCTCCCTCAGGATAACGACAGAGCTCAGCTTCAATGCAGAGCAAGGAGATGAGTAAGGGTCTCACCCTGAGACCTTCCACTGAACTTACATTACTTAGTAAAAAATACAGACATTTGTCGCAAAGGAATGAATGATTATTATTGGTAACTGTGACCCAAATTCTAGCCCTTACAGAAGGTCAGTATCATATAAATGAAATCAAATCAACATGACAAGGTAAACATTATTTCAGAGTATTTACTTACCCACCATGTCAGGCAGATTTTCTCAGATTTCAGCAGGCCAAATGTAATTTTAAAATCAGATTAGTTTGAAACTGAGCATTGCAACTGCCAGCTGAACATCCTTGCAACTGGACTACAGAAAATACTATTTAGTGTCATCATCCCTTCACTTCTGTAGAAAGTATGGCAGTGTGCAATGCTACTTGCCATAGATCTATTTCAAAAATTGAGTTTCTGGAATACTGGCATATAATGATGTGTGTGCTATTGGAAGAATCCAAGTCTCAGTTACCTAATATGCAAATTTAATTTTGCTAATTATTTCCTAGAGCTCATGCCTTCTTTACTTCTCAGAAGTACAAGTTTTGTTGTTCTAAATAATGTGAACTACACTGCATTTGGCAAAGGCTCAGAAAACATATTACCCCATGCCAGCTGACACACAGTCACTTGAAAAACTCCTTTAAAACTGACTCGAAAAGTGAACATTAAAGTGAAGCAAGTTATGCATTTCTACCAGGACTGCTCATTGCTTTCTGCAGGCCTTTTAAGGTGATGGAACAGGTAACTCCCTTCAAAGCTTTCTCTGAAAATCATTTTGTGTAAACAACCCATCTGCAGCAACCATCACAGTTTGGCCTCAACGACCTGAGCACTTGTACTCCTGTAGTTTAGGGTCCTATATCATTGACAGCATTCCAGTGCTTCTTTCCTCTTTACCAAGGACGTCAGCTATCAGTGTACTGGATTAAAAACACCAGTGTTATCAGTTCTTTGCTGTACTTCCACAGGAGACACTAATGCTTCATTCTGCTTCTCTTACAGCCTAAGAAAGCATTGCATTTCAACACTGGTCTTGGGAAGACTCACATGGCACTTGGAGTTCTCTATTCATCTTCATTTCACAGATTTACAGGGGGAAAAATGAAGTGATATAAAATAGCTTATTCCTGTCTCTACACTTTAATATTTAAAACACTATAAAACTCATTTAACCTCATGATTTATCTTTTAGATCATTTTTGAAATGATGCAACACTAAAATTTCTGATGAAGACAAATCTTATTCAAGACCAGCAAACTATTACTCTGCAGCTCTACTAGCATTTCTTTCTGGCACAACTTTTAACTAGAGGAAGATCGATCTTGAAGGACTGAGAATGTGGATAGGACAACATGCTCCAAGTTTAAGTGTACAACATCCAAACAACTGTCTCCTAGCAGCACTCAAATACATAATCTCTACTTGTAAAATTGTATTAAGCCCTGATAGCATTCAAATACAAGCTTAATAGACATCAGAAGTGCAGCTGTGTCCCTCCTCCTCTTCCATCCGTCTTCACTGCTGGAGAGTGCTCCCTCTTCTCCTCTCCAGGAGGATCAGGGTGTCTCTTGCCCATTTGTTTTTGCTGAGTACCTCAGAACCCTTTTCCTCAATACATGGAAGATCAGGCTGCTTAGGCCTTTAACACACAGATATCAGCAGCCTCACCTGGGAAAGGGATAAACAGCTGAGCAACTGCACATACTGTCTCACTAGAGCTCCAGACAACAACAACAGGCAAGAATATACCAAACAACAACTTTATGCCACAACACCCTCTCAAAGCTGCTTTCTTCAAATGTTGGACAGAGCTGTCAAGATCATTGCTGAATATTTTAATGCTTTCCCAGAACGTTAATCTCATATGTGCCCAACTGACTGCAAACACCTTGAAAATGTTTTTTTGTCTCAGTAGATGATAAAATGTATCCTTACATTTTAAATTAAATTCAAATTGAGTCAGAGGACCATGGACTGAAAACTTTACACAGAATTACGTTAATAGGTAGAAAAACAAGGCAAACTAATGACATTTAAGCCAAACCAACATAACTTAGCTATGTATGATAACGGCAAAATCTATATGCAACTTCAGAATTCGATCAAATGTACTCATCTCCATGTGCAGACCCCAGCAAATTCAATATTTTTTCAATAAAATGTCTAGAACTATGAAGGATAAAAATCACATTTTTGTTAAATGCTAAAAATAGTAAAAAAGTCATCTTTAGAAACGGGATGTAATGAAGTATCCTTGTTCACTTAAAGATCAACAGGCCAAATTCACATCTTCAACACATGTTCTAATGTTTATAACAATAAAATCACAATGTAATTTTCTAGTTGTTGT
This sequence comes from Acridotheres tristis, assembly GCA_037013685.1. Classification (NCBI taxonomy): domain Eukaryota; kingdom Metazoa; phylum Chordata; class Aves; order Passeriformes; family Sturnidae; genus Acridotheres; species Acridotheres tristis. Next base: position 10,466,966 of record CM072885.1, read on the forward strand.
GTTCAGTGTTATATTCTAAATTATGCAGTTGAGAATGACTGGTTTTTTAAATAAATTCACCTTTAATTCTCATTAAATAGGAATAGAAATGTAAGTTTTGGCAATTCACACCAAGTCAAAGTTAATAGTATTCTCACCAAAAAAAATCTGTTTTAATAAAGGTGTTGATAAAAGTTAGACATTATAAGTTTGTGATTTATGAAATTAAAACAGGAATAGTTTTGTTTTAATCTATCAAACAAAAAATCCTGACTTGCAGGACATGTATTAACATTTTTAAATCAAAACTATTTAACATTCTCAGGATGACAGTTTTATAGCATTTTTAGAATAGATTTTGTGGGCTGGGGTTTTTAAAGTCAAGAAGAATTCAAGAGAATCACGACACTGGAACAGAGGAAGAGTGAAAATTTGTGACTGTACCTCCCCATATTTTTTTCACAGGAAGATGTTATAGTTCCCGAGACAAATTATTATGAAACTATGTACAAAATAGATGGTTTATTAATTTTAGTCTAGAAAACTGTTCATTTTGACAAATGGAGAAAACCTCGCAGTATGTTTCTATTCGCAATGTGTTTCCCTCTCAGTCACTTGTACTGCACTGTCTCACAGTGCATTCTGATTCTGTAGATAGGACACTTGTAAGAGATATCTGAGATGTGCTTGGTGTCATGTTGTAAGGACTTCTGATCAGACTGGGGAGCACTGTGGAACTGTAAACCACAGAACACAAAAGCTTCACCTGCTCAGGTTCCTGGTTTCCTAGACTTTTCTTCATGCTTTTCAATACAAACACATGCAGTTTTAAGTACACTTATTTTCTAATCAATCTGCACATTCTTATATTACCATATTAATACTAATCTTACATCTGCATATTCTTTATCTCCAAAAGAAAATACAGATCAGCATATTCTACAGGATTCAAGGTACGCATTCCTCAGATGTCGACACAAACAGTACAACCTGGGAGGGGAAGCACAGTGATACCACCTCTCCCCAAACTTCTGCTAGTGGGAGGACAGAAAAAGAGCAAGACTATGGCAGCTGGGAACAGCTAGTTCTGTGAAGCTGCAGTGACTTCCAGTGACAACGTATTTGGTTTTAAATGCCTCTTGTTCCACTGCAATTAAAAAGAGTTGAATTTCAGATAGCATATTCTTATCAGTACATCCTTGCATGCATAAATCTTTTGTAACAGATGCTCTGAACTTCTTTTCAGAATTGACACATAGCACTAGAGAAATACAGTTCTACTACAGAACTGTATTTCTACAGTGTGGGCTCAATTTTTCCTGTCTTCATAACCAGAAGGGAGTATGACCAAAAATGGTAAAGCATTACATTACCCTATAGATCTCAACCTACTGACTGCACTTGTAAAAACAAGCCTAACTATACCTGAAATCAAATAAATTACTCCTACAATAAACTGTTCAATAATCCTGATATCTCTTGTGTCAGGTAATAGTCAAAGTCTCTTCACCACCCAAAAAAGAAAACAAGCACAGCAAACCAGCCAGAAGCACCTTGCCTGGAATCATGACCAACTTTGAAAAGCGCTGCTTCTAAATACACTAAGGAGAAAAAGCTTGATAAAAGTATTTTAACAGCCATTTTTAAGTACAGCATATTTTCATGACTTGGAAATGTAACTAAGTAAAACTATGGTACTATGTCCCTCTACATCAAGCCAGCTTTTTTGCAAGAATTCCAGACACAACATCACAAAACAGTTTTCTTGTATCTATGCAACTGAAATTTCAGTATTACTATATATCAAAGTCCAAAAACTCGGCACTTTAGCAAAAACTACAAGCACTGATTAAGTTCCTCTTTTACCAGTCTCATCTTCCACATTCATGTCCTGTGAGTGCACTTCCACAGGCTATAAATTATTCAAGGATGAGGTGCTTAAAAACTTGTTGCACCTTCTACACTTTTATTTTAAAATGAAATATAGTTAAGGCTTTGAAGCTTACAACCCTGGCATTACTTTTTGACCCACAGGATCTTAGTTACTAATATGAAGTATAACAACTTCAAGACATATTCACACAGTAGGATAGCCAGCAACTTGGCAGGGTTTCCTTTTTGCTTGATTTGAAACAGACAATTATCCTTTAATTTTTCCCCAATTCTGAATGCACACCAGCTACCATGCTGTTCAGCCTGCTGCAGATGGATCTCTTTTGCTCCCTAAGGTTTTATTTAGATTTTAAATCATGAAGCTGCTAATTGCCTACATGGAACCAGAAACAGCAATCCAGCAAATCTATGTTGTTCCCATGCTGTGATCCTGGACCTTGTTTTAGTTAATGAAAAGTTACTACATTTAGCACCAAATTACCTCCAGATTCCATAGGTGGCATAATGAAGCCAAAGTGCAAATTTTCCAAACCACCCATCTACAGTGTTAAGCCTCTTAAAAATAACTTCATGTTTAATGGCAGCTGCATTTTAAGGAGAGACTTCAACCACAGATGTGCACAAGATCACAGGGCTAGAGAAGTCTCCACAAAGGTCTGTACTACATTTACAATAGCCTGAAGGAATTTCTTAGGTACTAGAAGGAGCTTCTTTGCATCTTGCCAGACAAAGCAGTTCGCCTGCACACTCTGCATGAAGAAATCAGAGGAATGGGGACCTGGAAAAGAGCTCAGGCTGCTGAAGGCCAAGACTGTCCCCCTTAGAGGTGTTCCTGCAGCACTTCTTCCATTTTCTGCAGTGCTCTGAAAGACAAGCAGGCTCCTGATGGAACACAGATGTAGAGCCTTACTACAGCTGCAGTGAAAGCAAAGTGTGTGGCTCCCACCACAACTGGATGCAAATCCTCTTGTAGCTTTTCTTAGAGAAGTGGCCTAGGCTGACAATTTTATCTCTGGACAAAGACTGATCTACCAGTGCAGCATCTCTACAAGAAAACATCCCTGTTGGCCATGCATCAGGTCAGAAAAAAAGATTATCTGCAGACTAGCAAGACAAATTAGTTTACATTTTTTTTCTGTGTTAATATACAAGCATTTCATAAACCACTACTTAAAAATTCCAAAAGTTTTCCAACTGAAGGTGTTAAGAATTAAGAATAATTTAAAAAAATGCTTCTAGAAGAAAGAATTTACATTTACTCTTGATTTCCTATCTTCTCATTTTTAATACCTATTTACCTCCACAGAATGGATGCAAAGATTTCCACCAGCACATTTAATGAAAAACATTTCTTTCAAGCAAGGCACAAAAATTTAGATTTATTTAATTCGATTAATCCCAATTTTTGTTTTACATTAAGTACAAAAACCAGCTGGAACGTAGGTGTAAATACAATTCCACAAAGTAGTTCAGCGAGATTTAAAATCGTATCCAGAACTGTAAAGCACAATTAAAAGCAGCCCAGGACATACAGATTGCTTACCATAACTGCTGAAAGAGCTCATAATGTATCAACATATTTAACAACCTCCAGCAATAACTTATCTCCTTTCTAATCTTTCATTTAAAATGCATTTAGCAATTCTGTACCTAACAAAGAAAGCATTAAAGAATGAGAAGGGCAGGTAAGTTTTACTCAAGCAGAGGCCTAACTTAAACACATACACAATCAAAAATTAAACAGAACAATGACTTCAATATTTTGAACATTTCTAAGAACATAAATGCTAAGATAATACAGAAAAAAAACCACAGGCTCCAAGACTTCTTAACTTCTCGAAGTAAAGAACTTATGAAAAGAACAAAGAACTTAGGGTATACTGTAGCTGCCTGAAATATTGTAACAATTATAGAAAATTGTATCTCCAAGTTTAGTATGTTCGTGTTTTCTAGATGACAACATACATTCAAGACAACCATCAACTTATTTACAGTGAGAAGCTTAATCTTTTTAAAATCTGTATTTAAAAAAATCAGTTTTGGCACTATCCCTAAGGCAATGGATGATAGGTACCTAAGACAGTAAATCACATAATGAAAGCATAACCAGAAGAAAATCATCTTTAACTTACAAGAAACTGTGAGGCTATAATTAAAGAGGAAATTAAAGAATCAGCACTTCTAAGTCACTAAAACACCCTACCCAAAACACTGAAGATTTTTATGCAACAGGAATTTGCTTTAACCGCTCAAGTCCCCTTGTCTTGTAGGAGAACACAATATTTCTATGGTTATTAAGTTATCCAACTAGTTTTATTACCAGAAAATAGCAAAAAGTTTAAGGAGAACATGAATTTATATTTTAAGTAAGCAGAAAAAACATTACTCTGAAGTCCAATCTTTGCTGTCTATTTAAAACACCCCAAAGTTAAATTTTCCATTCACTCCACTGAGTAAAGACCACAGCATCATTTTTTTTTATTGATATGAATAGTTTTAACTACTTCCTTTTTGCATTCCCATCAGCTTTAGTGACAGCTGACCCTTAAACATGAATTTCCACATTTCCACTGCAAAGACTGCAAGCCTGGATTTCATAAACTGTGGATTTCATTAAAATTTTAAGGTAATCTTTGCATTTATCCTAAATTTATAAAAAGATTTTTTTCAAAACTTAAGGCAAAAAACAAGTTTATTGGTTATGTTTCTTTAAGTCTGAGAAAGTGTATGAGGTTGTTTAAAACATCCAAAAAAAGCTAACGCCATATACAGTATTACCAACAAAAGTAAAGAATAAGGCAGCATGCACCCTTAAGATGAAAAGAAAATTTAATTTTACAAGATGTTTAAATAATCCAAAGGCAAAAAGTGTCTGTCTCCTCTAAGAGTATCTTCATAAAACATGGAAATTTTAGAGGAATGTTTTAGAGGACATCAAGTTACTAAAATATTCTGTTCAACGTTTATACAAATACATTACTACAACTGTAAGTTTACATACAATCAACTGACATCTCAGTGTTAACTAATTACTTAAATTTACAAGACAAACATAAATAAAGCTGTTAAAACAGGCAAGTACAGTACTGATCTATCATTGAGCACAATGCATTTTGTACTTCTTTCACCTTGAAAAGAATCAGATTAGAATTGTGCGAAGTCAATCTCCAAACCTAAAAATAAAATAAAAGAGAATTAAGTATATCTATGCAGTTTTACATAGCGTGGGCATATTCCAAATGTTTAAGTCCTGTTTTCAGGCATGTCATTTACCATTTAACAATCTTTTGTCTGTTCTCAGAAGAGGCCACAGTCTTTAAGGTTATTTTTAATAATGACATCAGTTACAGCATCAAAAACAAACTGCACATTTTTTGTGTCTGTGGCACACGTGAAGTGAGTATAGATTTCCTTTGTGTCTTTTCTCTTGTTCAGATCTTCAAACTGACACTGAATGTAAGCAGCTGCTTCTTCATAAGTGTTTGACCCTGGAAGAAGAAAATTGCTCAGTAAGCAGGTTTCCAACAGAGAAGAATAAGATGCACATTATCTTTGATGGAAAGGGTTCTTTGGAAACAGTTAACCTAAACAGGAGAAATTCCACAGCCATTGCTTTAAGATACCATTAAAAAAAACCTTAGAAGGAGATCTTTTGCATGCATTTTGTAATAGTAAAAACTTAACACTCAATTCAGTTTCAGGTGCAGGAATAGTCTTTCCATTTACTTCAATGCCAGAGAAGAAGTCATTAATGACCCATCACTTTCCTAGTTTAGGATATTTTGTTTCCTTCATTTAAGTTACTTGCTTTCAATTTTTATGTTTTAAAAGGTTAGGAGTTTTCCCACACTCAGTTAAAGACACTTGGCATACACATTTCTCCCAAGCCTTTTTACCTCCAACATGCCATTTTCTGTCTTAAGTTACAATGAAAATGCTGCATAAAAATGCTGAGACTTTTAAATGAATTCATGCTCTTTTGCTGTGTATTTCCTGAATAAGCTGCAGTGTCAAAATGTACATACAATCCCTGTTCAAAAACCTCTTCTACCTCAGAATTTCTACTTACATCACAGTACAAAAGTAGGAGAACATCAGAAATAAGAACGGGCTAAATAAATGAGCCTAAAGAGCTGCAGCAGTAACATGCAAATGCTATCAGTGGACCAGCATTATTTCACCTGGTTAAAAACACTTAAGCACTCTTTGATTTGTGATCCATCAAAACAACTCCCATCTTAAATTTTAGGTCATATAAATATTATAGATGCCTAGAGTTATACAACTCCTCATGATCTGTGCATCAAAAATTAGGTATTTTTACAAAAAAAAACCCCTTTACATCTGCACCCCTCCAATACCTGCATATTCAGGGTAGCAAATTGTGAGAGGACTTCTTTTGATTTTTTCTTCAAAAAGATCTTTCTTGTTCAGGAATAGAATAATAGAAGTGTCTGTGAACCATTTATTGTTGCAGATACTGTCAAACAATTTCATGCTCTCATGCATCCGATTCTGTAATTGAAATGAAAAAAAAAAATCACTTTCTATTTTATTTGACTTTAGGAGTAAAATAAGCATACATATTTTTGATTACTTAGAAATGAACCAGCTACAAAACTAAGTTTTTAGCAAACAATCACATTTTACTGCAGGGAAAAACAGAGAGGCCTAGACTATCACAAAGATCACTTCCACGAACAGGGTTTAAGCAACTACTTTTTCTCATTTCCAGGTTTAAGTTTTTAATATTTCAGAATTTTTTTGTGTGTTTTGACATTTTGCAGTAGAGATATTCCACAAGACTTGCTGAGTTACCTGAATTTGTCTTAACACTGATTAGATCTTCTGGAAATAGAAAATAAATTCTGCACCTAGCTGGATACTCCAGAAAAGGAAAGAAGTTCTACAAAGCTAGAGAATCAAGTAAGCAGGTATTTCAACTCTTACCATAATATTTAACTCTGTAGAAAAATTATCCAACATGTAAGTACTTTGGCCAAGTTCCAGTCATTTAAGTAGCAGGATGCTAGCTATGACCTTCTTTGACTACATTTGACTTGAAAGGTTTTCTTATTTCTCTTTCCTCCCCAAATTATACTTTATAGAAAGTTGCAGAACACAAGGAAGAGCACAAGAGTCTGTTAATGATTCACATACAGAGGTAAGCATCACTTCAGACCACTCAAGATAGTAAAATGCACCCTGTGCACAGTGACACGGAAGATGTAAACTCTTGAAAGAGGAGAAAGGAGCCGAGGGTGTTGGAAAGGAAAAGGAAGAGAAACATTTCTGCAACTAAGACAAGAGATTGGAGAAACACAGTTAGAAAGAAACAAAAAACTGAAGACTGAGGAAGGAAAGGAAAACAAAATGTGGTAAAGCAGATACAGATAGGTAAAAAAATTTCTTACTATGTACTTCTATCATCCATAAAGAGACTAAGTTGTGTATTACTGACAATGTGCCCTCATTAATTTATGCTTCCTTCAAAACATGAAAAGTGTACCTAAAAGAATACTTATGTCTTAGTATTCCTTCTGAGAATATGAGGAAATATTTTGGAACTCAAAAGCATGAATTCTATCACCATTTCACTAAGACCTTTTGCACAAACACCATACATCTTATAAAGCAGTAATACTTCAAAAGACCAATTTATAGCTTTCCTTCCAAGATTAGCTTCTGTCCAACAACTACTCCCTTCTTCAACATTACAGTACTTGCCATTTCCTCATCTTCAGCCAGCACCAAGTCATAATCACTCAGTGCCACACAAAAAATAATTGCTGTAACACCCTCAAAACAATGAATCCACTTCTTCCGCTCTGATCTTTGGCCTCCAACATCAAACATTCTGCAAAACAGAAGTAAAAAGCAGTGAAAAAACTCTGGAATTTTTAGCTTTCTGAATATTAACCAACAAAATCTGGAATTATCAGCTGTGTAAGTCTGACAACAACATCTTTAAAAAAAGGCAAAAAACTCTGTATCGTTAATTACTATTTTTCTCAGTGTACACCTCTATTTTAATAAAATCTTAGAAGGCTTCCTGTACATTTTAGAGAACATGAGAAAGTATGAGATGAACGATAACCAAAATTAACTATTTACAATATCATACTTCATTAACAAAGCTAAGTGTAATCTGTATAAAATAAAAATAGTTAGCTTTACTAAAATCTCTACCATAATAAAAGAAACTGATCAACAGTGAACTGTAAATCCTGGTCAGTTTTAGTTCCTCAATCTTCTAAGTTAAATTACAACTTAAATCTCTTCTTCAACTGGCCATGTTTAAATGGGATATTTTTTTAAGAGATTATCTTAGAAGACAAATTAGCATTATATACTAAAAGTAACCTTCATTTCCCCTCCAATAAATGCATTTTTGAAATGCAATTAAGTCTCACATGTGGCACACTTACTGAAGCTGACTCGTATGTTTTATTATCCCCCTTTCCTGTGTTCCCTGAGTTGTAAGACTGCAAGAACAGGGCAGGTAAAAAGCCCTACCAATTTAATTTTAGTGCACTACACAAACACTGTAAATTGCACTTGAAGGGATTCAATTACAGTTGTTATTTTTAGACATTTTCAAGTGTTCCAAGTTGCTAAGTTTTAATTTGAAAAAAAACAAACCAAAAAAACCCAGTAGAAGTAAGTAGAGAAGGAAACAAATTAGAAGAAAAAGAACCACCCTTTGCTTTCTCATGAAAATCTGTCAGAAGCACCATAACCTCTAACAAAGTCTTCTACTTGGGTAAACTACTGCAGAAGTGACAATGCTCACTGTCCTTTTAATGTTCTACATTGATATAATGCCATGTTAAAAACACTTGAAAGATTATTCCTGCTGAAAAAAGGATTCCTTAGAGGTGCTCCTCACCTTCAGAAAAAACTTTGAAGGGAAGTCTTTGGATATGACCCTATACAAATGTGAGCCAACCACCTACTACTCCTACTTAGTTCTCAAATAATTAGCAATGGCTGTAACCATAGAATATATTTTGTACACCTTAATTAATCCCTTAAATTTTAGTAATTACTTCTGTCAATTCTAATGCTAGGCTTTATACTGAGACCTGATTTTCCATAAGGATTAACACTTCTACAAAAAAAGTGTTCTTTGAACACAAAAGTAGTAAATAATCAGACTCAACTTTTGGACTAGTCTATAGAAACAGGATGAAGACAACTTGCTATTTGCATTTTGGATTGAATCAATAATCAAGGCTATGTTAATTGCTTTATAGAGAAGGCTGAATTGAAGCTCAATCTGAAGGAGTCTAAACACACACAGCAGAAGAGGAAAGAAAACATAATGAAAGAAATTGATCCTGTGCAGCTAGTCGTACTTATTTACCCTTGTCTTAGCATAATCGAGCCTTTCATGTGTTTGGATGATCTCAAAAGTTCTTTTCAAGGTTATGCAAGAGTGTACTTCAAGCCATCCCAATAACTCATTAAGCCTATTGCCTAAGGCACAGCTACAGGTGTTTGAATGTACATCACAGCTAAATAATTCCACAGGCCTGACTCAAAGACACATTTTACAGGCATGTAACCATTAGGTCCTTGTAACAGTCCCAATAATCTGTACAGACTGGACCCATCTACAGCAGAGAACAAGAAACATTGGAAAGTAAGTGAGAAGATTGAGAGCTCCTGAGAATACTTAAGTCCTCTCTTCAGGCTTGGCTAAGGACTACTCTCCTTAGGTTTGCAAAAGATTTATTACCATTTACCAGCTATTCTTTTGTGGGTTAATACAAATTCTGTATTCTTAAACCCTAAAACAAAGAAAGAAAACAGATTTCCACAGTACTGACTGTCCTGAAGTATCCATACTTCAGTATTTGCTGTGCATTTCCATGAGAAAAAATATTTTCCACAAAGATACTAAGCAAATATATAATATAGACATGCTGAACAATTTCTGCAGAATCTAAATTCATATTTAATTCTTCTCATTCTTCCTCATCAGTAGGAGGTAGTTAACACTGACAGTTACCATGCTGATGGTTAACACTATCTCGTGTTCTCACCCTGAATGCTGCTGTGCATCCGGGCAAACTGTTTACAAGAGTAAATTGTGAGAGGACAAGGGGGAATGAGTTCAAGGTGAAGGACAGTAGGTTTGGATTAGGTATTAGGAAGAAATCCTTTCTTGTGAGGGTGCTGAGGCACTGAAAGAAGTTGTTCAGGGAAGTTATGGATGCCCCATCCCTGTAAGTGTCCAAGGCCAGGTTGGATGGCGCTTTGAGCAAACTGGTCTCTTGGAAGGTGTCCCTGCCCATTGCAGTGGATCTTTAAGGTCCCTTCCAAACCAAACCATTCTCTGATTCTGTGTCTTTAGACATAAAATGCTCAGAATATTATCATTATTTTCTAAATCTCACCCAGAAAATTTAAGTTACATTCTTTCACCTCTAAAATACTACCTTAAAGTATAGGACATATTTGAATTCGGCTCTTTGGGAAAATGGATTTACTCTTTCATACAACACCAACAAACTCTTAGAAGCATCCAGTTCTCCAACAGAATCGCTATTTAACATGGCAGAAAATGCAGTATTTTGTTTTGAGATTTAATTTATATCAAAAGTATAATTGCAAAACATTTTCAATTTAACAAAAACATTTATTGGAGCTCCAACAACTTTCACATGCCTTCAGAAAACTGAAGTCAAGCACAAGAATTTTTTCTTTTTCCCCCATAAAAAGTGGGGGGAAATAATCAAACTTTTGGTTAGACAAATTTGTTCAATTACACCACTGAATGCCATATTCCATAATTTCACAGGAACTTTGATGGACAGATAACCATGCAGCATGATTTACATACTTAAAATGAAGATCTTTGAAAGTAAAGTGAGTTTCCACTATTCCTGTAGTTTTCACTCTAGTCCTGAGAACGTCCTGTTGAGTTGGAATGTAGCTGGTTTGTGCTATCCTGTCCAAGTCATTCAAGTAACTAAAGGTAAAAATAAACACTGCTTTCAGTTATTCATAAAACAGCAACAAAATAATTACAAAGAATTACAGAAGTTCTAAGTTCATTCATTACACTGTGCTTGAATTTTATAAAATAGTTTTCTCTGAGACACACGACACAGTATTCTACTCAAATTTCCAAGTTTTTTCAAAATAAACTTTTGAGACACAACAATATTTCATCCCAGATGAAAGAAAACTTTTGCAACTTATTTCCCTACAAAGAATTAATTCTTTAGAAATTCTAAAATGCAAATGGTTCCATAAGCAACAATGTTATTGGCACTAATTATAATAATATTGTCATCTTTGCAACCTACTGAACTGCAGGTTACTTTGAACTACAAAGCACAAAATCACTCTATTTGATAGCAGCTATGAAAAGAATAACTCAGTGTTTTGGCCAGAATTAATCTAAGAAAATGCCTAATACATAACAATTAACTTTCTATTGAGAATTCCTAATTGCACATATTTTTTGCAATTAGTATACTTTCATTGCCAAAATCCTTGCAATGTAGGCCAAGTCCAGTGTTTCCAAAATACGATATGGTTCTTACTTGGACTTTTCCCATAGTAAATAGGGGAGGCATTGTGTTCTATTTTCTAACAAGAAGTTAACAATTTTACAGATACATTTATATGGTCAGAAGAAGAGTTTTCTTATGAAACTTGAGACACAATTGCCTAAAACAACAAAACAGAACACAGGAGGTTACCACAGGAGAGCATGTGAATCTCCACATGAAACGCTCCATATGGAAAAAAGTTTATACAACTGAGAAACAATTTCAAGCACCACAAAATACTTCAGAATCATAAGAAATTGCACTAAAGGGTATCACTGCTATTGCCACTCTTTATCATCTTGTATCTCCTTCAGTGGACTCTTTTCCTTGACTGACTTACCACTACTTACTGCCACACCATCTTATTTTTGCCTTTCTAGTTGCTTAATATTTTATTTTTTTACTGAAGTGCCCTAGCATAAAGGATACATTCTAATTGTTTCTTGGCTCAACACATTTCCAATAGAGACCATTAATTAACAATGAAAACATAGCAATGTTGAAATAGGAAGAAATTATATTATGAAAGAAAGTAGTATCCCTGGTAATACAATACAGATCACATCGATGCATTTTTTGGACATATTCAGATACTGAAAAGGTACTTTAGTCATGCCTCTGTAATAGAAAAACCTTTTAAAGCAGCTTAAATCAATTTTTGTCTTCTTTAAGGGAGTGAAACACATGGTCAGAACACGAGAAGTTCATAATTACATTACACCTTTTCCTCCCCAGCCTCAAAGCTTTGCTGCAGCATTTTTACCCAAGCAGATATTATTTTTATCCAGATACTTCTGTGGTTTCCATCTCCGTGGGAACAGAATTTATCAAAAGATGACACCTCATAGTGCTTTAGCTACTAGTTAGAAGGGAAGGAGAATCTTGTCTGTCCCAATGTACTTACTAGGCAGCAGAGTCATTGAGCTGGTACTCTCGAGACCTGTTGAAACAGGCTTGAACCCCAGTGTCTTTCCACAGTCTCTTGATAACTCCTGCAAGCTCTGAAGTCATAAATCCTTCTTCTGCTGCTCCAGCCAACACAAAGAGCTGACGAGCATCATCCTTCAGGATGTAAACACAGGGTGGAGAGAGAATATTGAGAAACACAGAAGTATTATCACCTAAGAACTAGATTCAGCAAATGCATTACTTAACCTAGTAAATGTAAATGTAACACATTCACATGTGTTTTGTAAATAAAAAAATGCAAAAGAAAATTCATTTTAGTGCTCCCTTTGGATATTAAGTCCCACATTTTTCAACAACAGAAGACGACTAGCAAATTGAATTTATAATTAGGTGATAAAGCTTCTGGTCTGTTTAACTTGAGCAAGGTTTTTATAGACAGGAATAGTAACATTTTGTGCTCAAACCTAAAGTTAACCATATTTGCTCACAAAATACCACATACTGGATAAAATGGTTACAATACAGACTAGAGCCTTCATAAGGGTAGCTGTATATTGAACAACTGAAGAAAATCCATTAATTGTCTGATTTTAATTAACTACACAACTTCGAAAATTACAAATAATCACTTCTTCCCAAATCACGCATTGGGAATTACTAAAAAACCCTTCCAGATATATCAGCTACAAATATCCATTGCCTTAATTATTCTACAGAGACCAGGTTCTCTTGGAAATGCAATCTCAAGCAAACACCAAGATTTTTAAGAGCAAATACTGGATTTTTAAACTATATATAATCATTGGCTTTGAGAGTGAGGTTAATGGAGTACAGGATGTAAATTCAACATTCCCCTTTTATCAGCAGCTGACCAGCAACATCCAATTTTGACTGAGCAATGAAACTTAGCATTTTATTTTCCAAAGTATTTCTATTATATTTAGACCTGTAAGGACCAAAGGAAAGGCAGCAGATGGGTATAGGGAAGATCCACATTAGTACTCTCCTATGGGTAGCTGCTTGACCTTGGTTATTAGCAGAACATAATCCAATGCCAAGGTACATCAGCCAGAAAAATCAGATTGTAACTACTACCCACAGCATGTACTGTTTGTCCAGTAATTAAAAGAAAGAACAATGAATCTGGAAAGGAGGAAGGAGGAAAGGGAGAGTCAGACATGTCAGCTGGGAACTGAAAGTGTTTCAAGAAAGAGGAGGATTTAAAAAGGCAACATATAAGGTTATTCTCACAAAACAGTAAGTGAAGACACATATGCAAATCTGTAGAAAAATCTGTCACTTTGCTGTTCCAACACTAAGCTGTGGGGGAAAAAAACAACATTTTCAGGATAAGCACAGAAAGTAGTGATTGTTCTAAAGATACTGTCCACTGTAGACTTAAATAATCCAAAAATCTGTGAGCTAACAGGGAAATTGTTTACAGATGGATTGAGTAATACTGAATTTCAGAGGCTGAAAATGAAAGGCTTGCAGTTCAGTGAATTCAATCCAGCCATGAAGAGATTTAAACATATATATATATATATTTGTAGGTGTACATATCAAGAACAGGTTGTTGATGTATAGTTGAAAGTGTCTTTTGAATGCTAGAGTAGGTAGAAATCTGAAAGAACATTCGTCAAACAAAACTGATTACTATACAAACACAGGACAAATAATAAAAAATTTATAGACTGCACTAATAATTACATACAAAACCCAGAGCTGTAAAGATCAAGCTGTAAGATTTCAGGGGCTTTAATTTGAACATTCTGCCTGCATAAAAGAAACCGGAATGACAGCTGTGGTCTTCAATACTGTTTGCGGATGCAAATGCAAGGACCCACAACTCACAAAAGCAGCAAATCTTTAAGAAGAGATGATATACTAAGACACATGATAGAAACAGCTTAGAAACAGACAGTTCTGTCAAAAAGATGGTGACATTTTATACCTAAGATGATCTGACTTTCATGTACCTCCACATGTTCTCAAACAGGGGAGTGGAGAAAGGGAAGGCAGAGCAAGAGGATTGATTTCAGCCTTTTAAAAGGCCAAACATTAAAATTAAAAATGGTCTCTGTTACCTCATCTTCCTTTTGCTAAAATGACAACTACCATAGACACCACAAGTGAGGCAGTGTGCAATGATCAAGTCCTATTTTCATTATTAATCAATGCTAGATACTGTCCTTTAGTTATACTGAAATAGAGCAGCTTCCTCTACAGGTGTCACTTTTTTAACCAGACTCCATACTTAAGGTAATGTAAAAAATCTGATTTAATCATCTCTCCAACTAGTGCAAATCTCACATACAGAATGTGGTCCACAGTCCATTGAAGTACATTTACTAAATGGTTCTCAAAACACAGCTTCCACTTAAACTGTCCTGTAACACAGAGGAAGATAACACCAGCAGGTCAGTTGTAAGTCTGGTGTTATCTGTGCTCCCTTGACTCAGTAACTTGAAAAAGGAGAACATTCAACTCACTGCTCTACCATGAGTCTTGTGACAGAAATAAGAGTATGGGATTTGCAAAGAAATCCTACCCCATTTAGAGTAAAATCCTCAGAAATTCACCTAAGGAATTTAAGAAAAATAATCTGAATGTAAGTTTACACCAGGAGATACAATTTTGAGCTTTTTTTCCATAAAAGATAACAAAATTAAAACAAAACTGAAAATAATTGAGGTATGAACATATTACTACTAACATCTAATGCTAATGTTCCATAGCAGTGTTCTTCTGATAAAAAAAACAGTTTGGACCACCGAGACCTGACTAAGTACAAAGGGATGGACAGCTATTTTAAGATTGTTCCTGACACAAGTTTGCCTCATCATTTATACAGCTCTCTGAAGACAAGAAACTCGGACGACTTAAAACTGACATCATATTTAACATAGCCCTCAAAATCTTCTTGTTAGTCATTTTATCTGCTAACACCTAAATTTACTCCTCCTCCGTTTTCTCTTACTATGCATTTAGTAACATAAGTCTACCATCTGCCTCTTTCCAGCATTAACTGCCAGACTCCAGAGAGGACTGCACAAACACTGAAGTAACAAGCAGTGAAATACTGTTGGTGCTCTGGAAAACTTTGGTCTCAAGGGCAGACTACAGCAAACATGAGAGCAAATGTAGAAAGGAATAACCAATGAAACTGAAGCCTTTACTAGTTATGCTTACAAACTGAAGACACATCAGGTAGAATTAACATATGTACATAAAATAATGGCTATAATTGTCAGTCAAACAGATTTAGACTTCAGATACAACTTTATGACTCACTAAACATAATTTTACAAATGTCTTCCCTATGACAACCATACATACTGCATTTCACAAGGTTACTGAATGAATACTGTCTAACATTGATAAACTGCTTTTCAAACAACCAACAAAATCTTGAAGACTGTCAAGAATGAAGAATCTACGTACTGTTTATTACTTTTAAAGACCCTTCTCTCCTCCCAAACTGTAATTCCACCTTAAAGTGACGGAAAGAACTTATGACAAAATATTCCTCGGACTACCTTACATATACTTATGAACGTGTTAATGAACAACAAAATCCTTCCTCTGTGTTTCCTGTGAGACGGCCACAATGTGGCAAGTTCTGGCTTCAAAATTAGTATTGGCGAGCATTTTGCACGGTGACTGATTTCTGTGGGGAGGACATAAAAGCATACATCCTGAACCAAGTTTAACTGCTGTTCAAACTAACAACTCTAGGGATCAATTTCAGCATTGCAACACAGACTGTATAGAGTCTTGTAAGGAGAGGACAAGCAAAAAACGTAAACTGAGCATTTTAAAGAGATATTCCAAACATCTCCCTGAGTGACCAAATGTGGATGTAATCAGAGTCACCATAGAGCATAGCATTAGGACTAGAGACACCAATAGGTGGGATGGCAGATAAACTCAGAGCTTTGCCTGTGGGACAATTAAATGAAATAAGACAGAAAAGGTACAGAAAAGCTTAGGAAAAGATCTAATTTCTGGAAAAAAATCCCAGGATTAGTACAATGAAAAAACAGGATCCCAGCAGCAGGCCCATGCCCATGTCTCTTTGAGCAAAATAAAGTCCTCCACACTGAAATCAGTATGAAACAGGATGCAGCCCAGAGGCTGGCATGTTTTAGGCACTGTTGTGTCTATGACCTTATAGAGAAGTGCAGGCACAGTGCAGAAGTAGCTAGATGCCTCCCTATTTAAGCTGTATTTTTTAAGATGTCTAACTTAAATGACCTACCTAATAGCCCACAAGTCCATACAAACAGAGACATGACTGTGGACTCTAATGAGTCAGATGTTTAGTTCTCCAAATTTAGACAGAATTCAGAAAACATTATCTTAACCAAATAGTTGTGAATCAATCCAGTGCTGACTGCTCTACAGGTCACCTTGCCATGTAAAGACTAAAGGTATTTAGTTATCAAACACGGTATCTCACAAAGATTTCTGAAGGAAATACTAAGGATATTTCATCTGTATGTGTGTGTGTACTTCAATACTCACCGCCCTGATTGGATCACCAAAGTCTATCTTCAACCTCCCCATTGCTCTAATGATAGCAATAATGGACTGAATGGTGTTACTGTAGACAACAGCTTTGTACTGTTTACATTCTTCTTCTGAATAACCAGCTTCATGGATAATCCTATGGAAGAAAAAAGATAAATAAGTTCTCTATTCAAATTTTAAAAATATTTCTCTATCACAGTACTTTACCATACTTACTTCATTTGCTTGACAATTGTGCTCTTCCCTGATTCACCAGCTCCTGAAAAATAAACGTGTGAAAATTCAACATTAGGCTTTTACTAATCTTTGAAAATATATTTTGATTCTACACTTCATGTATTTAACAAATATAAAAACCTTCAAGAGGTAGAAGAACATGTTACAAACTGATTTTTAGTATAAAAATGCACTATCAGCTGGAAATTTCAAAATCAAGCTATTTAAAGAATAAATTTCAGTTCTAAAGAGTTTTTTCTTTTTACAGAAGTGAACATAATCTTTACACAGTCTGCTGGTGTTTCTAATGCGAACAGATCATAAGTTGTTCAACTTCAAAGGGATCTAAAGCTTGCTTCTTCTAACTGCCTTTTTAATCAAAACCTAACCAAAATCCATTCTTCACACTGTATTAATGGTCCTCCATGTTGCAAATGAACACCTTAAAGTTCTTTAAGGTTTTAGTCCTCACAACCCTCTTTTGACCCTTGCATGAATAAACCAAAGAACTGGGGGCTTTTAGCCTGGAGAACAGGAGGCTCAGGGGAGACCTCAACACTCTACAACTATCTTAAAGGAGGTTTTAGCCAGGTGGGGTCAATCTCTTCTCACAGGTAAAAAGCAATAAGACAATAGTTAATGGCCTCAGGTTGCACCAGAAGAGGTTAAGACTGGCTATTAGGAGAAATATCTTCATCAAAAGCATTGTCAAGCATTGAAAGTAGCTGCCCACTGATGTGGTGCAGTCACCATACCTGGAGGTATTTAAAAATTCTAGATCTGGCACCTGGGGACATGGTTGAGTGGTGGGCTTGGCAGTGCTGGGTTAATGGCTAGACACAATGACATAATAAGCTTTTTCCAAACTAAATGATTCTATGATTCTTTCAACACAACTATTATGCCTGCCAAGGCCCTAATTTCCAGGAAATAGCCGAACACCTGCTTCCCAGTAAGAAGTAAGGAATTAATTCTTCTCTTTGCTTTGGTAGTGTGTGCAAGCTGTGGCTTTCCCTATTAAAACATCATCTTGATCCATGAGTCTTCTTGACTTCCTTCTATTTTTTTCCTTATCCCAAGGGAGAGGAGAGCGATCACACAGCTGTGTGGGTGTTTGGGTTGACTCTGGCCTTCCAGTGCTGCAGTGGCAAAAGTGCAGACAAGTCAAAGGATGCTATTCTTCCCCAGCAGTCAGAATTCATTATGCTGTATCCAAGTACTGTATACAATTCTCCCCCTCAAAGCCCAGTAAATGAGATAGACAAAAAACAGTAAAAGTCACTTAGTTGTTTAGAGGGCACATGACATTCGAGGAAAAGCTACAAGGAACAGGGCATTTTAATCCTAGAAAGACTGGTGTGGGGAGAAGAAGGTGGGATGTCTGTAAGTTTCTGTCCTTCCCATAACACCCACTTCAGACAGCTTAAAGCAGAAGTAAACTTGTCAGACCTACACAACAAAGAGATGCGAGGCAATTAACCTCTAGCACAGCCAATTTCAGAGAGATAGAAGGGAAGGAGGTGCAGGGAACTTATTCCATAGAAGAGGAATACTCTATACTGCACATAGAGAAAGTAGAAACTCAGCCTTGAAGATCTTCAAGATTCAACTGGAAAAGGCTCTGAGCAGCCTTATCTATTTTGATGTTAGCCTAGCTTTGAGCCAAGGGCTAAACTAGATGACCTCCAAGAGGTTTCTTCCAACTTAAGTATTTAATTTCTGTAGAACAGAGTATTTCTATACTAAAATACTGTAAAGTGATGATTTCAGGATATTCCTCTTATTAAGCCAAATACGTAGCTTCAGGACATGCTCAGCCCAATTTAAAATCGGCTGTCAAATGTTGTCCCACCTCCTCCCCAGTGCTGCTACTGATGTGGTTCCACTTCTCTTCCTCCAGCACCACAGAACGAGTGCTGGTAGCAAGAGGAGACATTGAGCTCAGAGGAATAGAGCTAAGGAGTACAGTAGGCCTGTCAGCATCAATTTCAATTGCTTAATACCATCTTTAGCTCTGTAAAAGTGAAAGATTGTTTTCATAAATCTGCAAGTTTCTTTAGAGAGCAGCAATAGCTCTCAAGAATCTGAGTGGCCATGGAATTACACTAACATAAACAGAACTCAGAGACACCAGTACAAAAGTCAATTGTTATTTAGACACCTGAAGCATTTATAAACCAAATTAACTATCTCAAAATAGCTAATTATGCACTTAAGCACAAATAGGTGACAAAAGTTTAAAGATTCGCTTTATTAATGAATTAATATAACCTGATTTAGATTAATATATTTATTCAAATAATATGAAGATGGTATATTCCCTGAATTCAACAGCAATTTTGGAGATATTAAGAACCATACTACAGCATTTAATTTACATAATCTCAAAAAATGTTATGTTAAAAATTTACCATATTTGACTAGCCAAGAATGTCAGTGTCAGGGCTAGTTACAGTGTAAAAATTTAATTATTTTTGTCATATGCTTTGTACTCCATTCTTTGAGGCAGATATGCATGTTTCTTTATAGTGTCAGAATTCACATGTGCCAAATACCTAGAATATCCATAAAAGCATTCTCAGTAACATAACTACAAATTCCCATAATAAACATAAAGAATAATTAAGTAATTTATTAGAGAATACCTAACATCAGCAGTGAGTTTCTGGAAGGTGCATTCCCCTATGTTAAGTGGAAAACAGATATGGTTGTGTTTGGTGTGGGTTTCTCCTTTAACTGCTCACTGAAATGACTACAGCATTCCTAACAATCTTTGCAAAGTAGATGGGAAAATTTCACCTTACTCATTGTCCCATGCTGAAAGGAAATTCATTATTTTTGCACTCCTGAATGCACAGCTCTAACAGGTTTTCTGACAGATATACTTTGTAAAATTTCCTCCTTTATCTCAGCATAAATAAGTTGCCTATACAGCAAAATGAGAACTAACTCTGGTTTAGAAAGATTTAGACTGAAGCAAGCAGTATTAAATATTACATGTGACAGCTGTGTATAAAATGTCAGAGCTAGCTATACTGTCACAACCAAACACTACCTAAATTTAGACAGACTTGATTGTATATTCCTCAATCATCTAGTAAATGATGCTGTTTATTGCTTGCTATTTAAGTGTGATACTTGATTTCAGATCACTACTGTTGGTAATTTGACTAGTCTTACTGGCTCTGTTACTATTTATTTGTAACAAAAATATTATTAAAGGCATGACAGTTCCACTTAGACTAGAAGAACAGCAGCATGTAATTTCTGAATTTAAAAGAGTAGTGGGTATTTTTTGTTTATTTACTTTTAAATGGAAGTCTAAGTTAATTGTTAGGTCATTACATTAATGAAAGTTTTAATAACTGATTAGTCCTTTCTTTCCCTTGCACACTTTATGTCCTCCATGTGCTCCTCAAAAAGAGAGCAACACAATCTATAAAAACTTAAAGTAAAGAACTATAGAACTTTTGTTCACAGAGTTGAGCAAGAATGTAACTTGAATTCAATCTAATACTCTTCCTACACCTTCTTGCCAGAAAGCAGATAGATCCTTACGCTTCATTATGCAGACTGCCAAAGTATGGGAGCAAAGGACATCTTCACATTTTCCCCATAGGTTTTACTATAATCTGAAGGGTCTTCTGCATCAAAGTTTAATACTGAGGCTCTACCATCACATATCATTATTTCCCAGCTAGTATTGTGCTAGCCAAAGCAGTCATGGACCCAGCATGAATGACCTGGATCCAGCATGAATTCTGCCATCACTCCGTGAATTCAGAGCCAGCACATAAACCCAATCGTGTGACTAACCCGATCTCACCACCCGCAGCATGTGGTGAAGCTGACACTCAGCTAAATAAGGGACTAAGCTTGCATTATGATTTTTCTTTTGCAGTCAGCTCTCTTTGGAAATAGAAAAAAAATAGAAAAAAAAATCAAAGCATCTTCATGTTCAAAAAAAAACAACCCAAACAATCAAAAAACCATTTAACAATCAAAAAACCATTGAGATTTGTCTCAATGAATCTTCCCCTTGAAGGAACAAAGACGAACAGAGCTTAAATAAGTTTAAGAAACAGCTAAAGCAATATTTGATTCTCCAAGTTGTGATGTGGTCAATTACAGAAAAAAAAAAAATTAAAAGACTGAGTTGGACTTGATCTTAAGGTTCTTTTCCAACCTAAATTATTTTATTACCCTATGACTCATTGCTATGAAATTGTAGCAAACACCATCTTAGACTGAATATTCTTTCCAAATGGAGCAAATCTGTGTTTAAAATGAATTGAAGCATTTAATAATTTGATTAAAATTAACAGGTAAGTAAAAATGTTACTTTAAACAACTTAGAATGTCTCATGATTTATTATCCCACATACTGCCTACATAGCAAGCATTCCAGAACTACAAATTTCTGGAACAAATGTTTTATGCATCCAAGTACCAAAAACACTGCTTGGAAGGGTTGAAATCTCAATACTAAGATTTCCAACTTGCAACACATTTGCTAATTGGTTACTGAAGAAACCAATCAAATACCAAAGTAAAAAGCAAGGCAAACTTCAAGTTCACAGTATCCCTCTTTGGTCAAAATTAACTGTCAAGTAGAACTTACTTCTAATGGATTAAATATACTCCTTGTAATGCTAACATGGAAAAAAATACAGACTAAGTTAAAATAACTTGAGCTTTAGAAAAAAATAAAGAAAAAATGGGGCCAGCTTTGAAATAACACCAAATAAGTCAGACTAAGGAATAGAACCCATTAAAAAGTAGAACAGCATTGTACGTTGCCAGAAGAGAGTTCAAGTATGGACAAGACTAATTCATTTAAAACTTTCAACAGATGCTTGCCATCTTTTCAGCCTGTAGAATAGGACACTTAGATCAGATCAACTTAAGCATAAAGACACATGTGAAATTTAAAATAAAATACACTGACTTGTACATTTTTGGATTCAGGTACTGCAAAGTTCTCCCCACAAGTTTCTTATCCAATTCGGTCAGACATTTGAATTTCACAGTAGAAAGCTAAATGATGCCTGTTTCTCTGCTGCCACTGGTCACAGCACAAGCTAAATACCCAGTGATTTCTACTCTTTCTGCTAGGGGGTCAGTAATCTCTTACAAAGACACATGGCCTTGTAGCTTGGAAGTATAATCTCTTAAATTTATCACCTCATGACACATTATCAGACATGAGATTAAAATTAGAATGCAAACTGCTTATCAGTGTTACTATACTCAAAATGCATCAATGCTAGTCCAAGAAACCCACAGTGGAAACTTTGCTACAACAGGCTCTGGAGAGGCTGAACACCAAATGAAACATTCTCTGAAACCCACACTGCTCTGTCTGAAATTTCTTATTTTGTCCACGCCCCCTCTTTGAAGTCACCCAACAGTAACAGTTACCTCCCACCATCTGGTATTCTGCTTATTCTGGGGCAGCTTCTGGTCCTGGCAGTTTATGTCCCTTTTCCCCTTCTCAACTGTTTCCATACAGTCGACCAAAGGTAGATCATAGTCATTACTTCTAAGGTGGCATTAGTCTTGGAATTTCCAAAGCTACTGGAATTTGAACATGCCAGGAATCTTTCAACAAATTAAGAATCTGTATGATTAGTATCTGGCAGAAAATATTTCAGTAAATTAGCTATGTAGTATGAATCCCAGATTACATCACTGATTCAAACCAGAATAGTGACAGATTCTAAAATTATGGCACTGACTCAGATAAAAGATCTGAGATAATTCTCAAGGTTTCAGTAACTGTGTGCTTAGTCCTACAGAAGCAGTATCATTTACACCCATACACCACTGTCACTTTTGTAAGTTCCCTAACAAATCAAAAATTAATTACAATTTTTCCTAGGTCTTCAGTATTGCTCTTTTAGAGGATGTTTGAAGTCAACTGTATACAATAAAACAGTCAATTATACATAACACAATTTGAGAAAACTTAAGATAAAATGTTGCCTCAAGAAACATTCAAGTATAAACTTGTGGCAGCATCCTGTATATTTATTCAGGTCTAGATGTCTAACAGACTGCTCTGAGTTTCTTAAATACCTAGGCTGTTACTAGAATAAACACACAAGCAAGTGATAAAGACAGCGTTAATTAGTTTAGTATTGAAACAAGGAGAAAATACGAGTTTATATTCAGCATAACCTCTGGAACCCAATGAATTCTAAAAATGAATCTTATGGTGAAACAAGGAGGGCACAGATTCCATTTTGCAAACCTTAAGGTAACTTCTATTCACATCTTTATCTTTTAAAGTATGAATAGAGTTTTGAGCTACTTGTAATCTTTAATTAGTGCTTCATATCTTTTTATGACAAAAGTGTTATGAACTTGTAATGAAAAGTGTTCTTTTTGCTTAGAATTCAATCATATGATAAGAAGACATCTTAGCAGAAATTATGTGCAATTTTATGTACCACACAAAATTAAACACATGCAGCTTTTGAATACAAATTCTACCTAGCTCTTCAAAAATTTCTATACTCCTCAGTTGTTTTTTACTAGCTCCTGCTCCATGGTAGGAACCCTTTTATCATTATGTGCATCACTTATAGCATAACTGTACTGGAGAGTCATCTCATTCTAAAGGAGAGCACCAGTACAATGCCAAGTGTCATTCCAGAAACTTTGTGAAACATTCAAAAGGAAATGTGGCATCTTGGAATTGAAGCTAAAATTTAAAAGTATGTATCTGTTCAGAATGTACAAGAGATCTCTTTAAACACCAGTATCACTGCCTTAGTGCCATTGTAGTTTTTCCTCCAATTAAGACAGAGGTGCAGCTCCCTTGGTGTGAAGTGTCAAACCCAGCAGGACCACGACAAGCTGAGAACCAAAGGTTTGGAAATAAACGTCTCATGCCAGAAATGAAACACGGGTGCTAATGCACCTTTGGAAATGAAAACCACTTGGTAATCATGCTTGCTGCCCAACAACTGCATGGCACACAACCAGCAGCTAAATATTTGTGGAATCAGGTTTATCTTAGATGTCAATACTGACACCAAGTTGAGAAGATTAGCAGTTGGCTACTTAAATTTATCAAAGGCCAGCATCCACAATGCTGTCACCTAAATACTTGAGAATTTCTTCAAAATTCAAAGCCCAAAAACTTGTTAGTATTTTGAATGGAACTTCAACATAGCAAATAACTAATTCTTCTATAAAACTGAAGACTTAAATTTGCTACTTAAAAAAAATTCAAGTGGCTTTCTTCTTCTATATAAAGTAGTATGCTCAGAAACAATTACTATATAATTTAAAATCATGGCATGAAAATATGATTAAACATGAGTTTCAGTGGTTATTGTATATGAGCCCAATCTAGGAGATAAATGCTGACTGCTCCAACAGGAAAAACAAAGTCCTTTACTCTTACAATGTCTATCAAGAGAGTTCCCATCAATTTCTGGCAACAGAGTACAGCATGCCTCATCCAGACACTCAAATATATATCTAATAAACCTTCCAAAAATCCAGACTGCCTTGACATTGTTCTCCATGGTGTGGTTGACCTTCATGGCCTTTTACAGTGCACCATGCTATAAATATGGTGTGCAAAGATGGCAGGTTCAGAGACAGCAGAGCAAACTTACTAAGCAGGCTATCACTAATCACAGTCACAAATGTTTTATAAAAAAATATTCCTCTGCAACAAAGGCATACTTTTGGAGGTTGGTCTTGACGAGAGTTCCAACAAAATAACTTGGAATAACAATGTATTTCCATTGCAGGCCTGTCTTCCAATTCAGTACAACTACTGTTGTTCTACCTACAATTTTCTACCTACTGTCCCAGCTGCCTCACAACTGCACAGTTGGGACAATCAGAAAACTGCACGTGCCTTTCTATCAAAACAGGAAAAAGATCTCACACATAAATCTCAACTGATTTTATTCAAAGCCCTACTTGTTACATAACACCAAAGCATTAGTTGCAAATGGGATAAAATGGGTACTGTCAAAGTTTATAGAAGGCAAAATGCAATTACACTAAAAGCTGTCCCATTATTGTAGAAACAAAGCAATAAACTTCAGTTCATGTAAATTTCTGCAGTATTCATCCACACCTAACTTGAAGGTGTTTTTCACCTTGTAGCTCAAGGACCAAGATCTATAAAAATAAGGAGAAAAAGCATATTGATAGTTGACCTAAACTCACATCAACGTCTCCAACTCCACCAGAATTTGGCTGAATTTAAAGTGACAGATTAAAATGTAAAAAGATTCTAGATAGCAGTGAACAATTTCTTTCAAATACAAACATTTTCATAGCTCCTTTTTGTATCTGAAGCAAGAAAGAAAATTCATAAGCACAGTCAACCTTATTTTTTGTTACATGCACGTGCATTTTGCATACAAACTACTCTCAACTAGGGTGAACAGTACTTAAATATATATATGTTTTTGGGGGGGTTTTGAGAGACAGCTTTGAAGTATATAAAAATTTCAACCCCCTCCAAGACACAGCTGCACCCAATAACCCCAGAAGCAAGGAGTAAGACAGACACCTACATAAATAGCAGCCTGCTAGGCTTCAAACAAGTATGTAATCAAAGGCTGATCTAACCTAACCCCAAACACGTCTATGTTCCAGAACAGCAAATAGAGAAAATATTGTAAATAGACCCTCATCTAGGAATTAGATGACAGCTTTTTGCTATCTAAGCATATTAGAATGGATCCAGTCAATGATTTAAGAGCTTTATGATTAAGCATTTATATGCTTTAGAAAGTATGTAACAGTTTTGCCAAGAGTTTACCAGATTAAGGATCTGCATACAGCTGAGAAATCCACTTCCAAGCAATATTAGTGCATCAAGAATACAAACAGCACTTCAATGAGACTCAGCAACATATTTTCAGTTCACTACTGTATGAAACATTACTGGCAGACAAGAAATCAACAAGACTCAAAATAACATTTCTTTAAATAAAATCTATAAATAGTCAAAATAATTGTCTGTTTTATTCCTAATTTGTTTACTGCAAGATCCATATCTCCAGTAATAGCAAGATTTAAAGTTGCATTCCAATACTTCATTCACACTGTATTCTATTTTAGTATTACTACAACTTTACAGCTGCCTCCACTCTCTACTGTTTGGACACTGGGTACTTCTTGCCCACTACCATCTTGCATTCTTCACCAAGAAGTGCTAGGTAGAAGAGGATTCTTCCTAGTCAAGCCTACAACTTACAAAATACAGGAACATGCAAAAGCACAGATCTGATTCTCCCTGGATTTGGAACGAAAAGAAAGTCCTACCTCTAACTGGCAATCAGCACATTCATTAACATAGACAGCCTATCTCCTATTGTAGCAAAGAATCTTTATAAAGTGGGTTTGGAATAGAGTTTAACATGTCTACCACGTGGATCTTGCAGGTGAACAAAATTTCACATTATTCCTAATCCAAGTCTGCAGAGAACTGCGACACAGAAATACAGAAATTGAAAGCATCCTATTCTGCATCAATTTTCCCCTCCACCTGCTATTCTGCAGTTCCCACACTCCATCTGCATTCAGCACATACCTCAGCTCCTCATCTGACCATTATGAAATACCAGTTGAATTGACCACTCTAGCAGCAAACTAAGTCCAATCAGGACAGCCAGTTCAACTACTCAACCAGCAAAAATACTAAATTAAACATTTAAAAGTGACAGGAAGAGGGCAAAGCAACTCAGCCAGATGCTGCAGGAGTGCTTTCCTTTTTAGCAAGACAGAGCATCTAGAATAGCTCTGCTGCTTGTAAAGCAACATCCACTGCTTATTTCCAGCATGCCAATATAGATTTAGAAAGAACCTCTTGAGTTTTACTGGAAATTATTAAAAACCCCTAGAGATTTGGACTGTCCTTACAACTGTGATCAATGAAAACTTGTAATATTATTCAAACAACTACAAGACCTTTGTCCATGTAAAAATTCTTTTATCAACTTTGCAAAAGGAACATAGGGATTACAGGTAGCCATTTGATTGCAAGAGTACTTTCAATTCAAGAAACAGGTCATATTAAATTTTAGACTATTAATTATAAACCCGCTTCACAGTTTCAACACGAATTTTCATTACAGTACATTGATTACTTCTATAAAAACAATCTGTTTAGAGCAATGATTATAAAGAATTCCCATCCACTCTGGTTGCCTAGATATTGTTATATTTCACTAAAGATTTAATCAGGCACCTTTGCTAAGTATATTACTCACTACAAAAGCAACACTGTATTTCTAATTAGAGTATTTGAAAAAGTAGTGAAGTCTGGTCTATTTCAGAAGTTGAAGCACAGTATATATGAATGCTGTTGATTCCTCTAAGTTGCTTCACAAAGAGTTTTCTAATTTCAGTATCAATTTTATAAGTACCTACAATATTGAATTTTACATGTATTGGTAAACATAAACACTGGGTACCCATGTAAGCATATATCTATAACTCAACATAGCAACTTGATTATTGTTACCAAAGTATACCAGACATGGTCTTATTTAAAGCTTCACTGACCCTTCAATTACCAAAGCCAGAAAACCAATTTACTTGCTTATCACAAAAGTCTCTTACTTAAAGAACTGGTTCCTAACTGCTTTATGTCCATTACTCCTCCAGCTGAGATCCTGAAAGAATAATACCAAAAGTAACTTTTTAAAAAGTAACACATAAATGATTCAAATGAAGGGGTAGTCAGCAATTGAATCAAAACGAAACAAAGTCAAAATCTAACCTCAATAGATAACAACCACACTTTCAAATCAAGGATTGGTCCATATGGGTATCTGTGACTCAATATGATACTTCAGGCCTATAAGCTACAGGTAACTCCAGAGACCTTGAAGTTGGCTCCATAGCTTTGCAAACTCTAAGATCAAAGCTGTGATTTCGGGAAGCATCTTCCAAGTCCCCAACTCTAATGCTTCTTACACCTGTACTGTAGAAGGACTATAAGCAGTCACAAATATGGGTAATTAGTCTACAAAAATCACTCCTTTACTTCCCATCCTTGCTAAGAAATCTTATTTTGTCCTGCCTGCTCCTACTTAATGGTCAAATAAGAACCGATCAAGAACAAAACGTTTAGCATTAGGAAAAGAAGAGCTCAAATCTCTTATTGCAGAAGCATATAGCCCTGGTACACAAAAGTGTCTCAGCAAAACCAGTTTATTTTTGTCCTAACAGTCTAATTTCAAAATCTTAGTTATCCTTCCACTGAGAAATGTCACTCAGAAATGTCACGAAGTTAAGCCACTTAAATTGGACTTCTGAGAGTGAAAAGTTTTGAGTAAGAAAAATCCAAAGTTCTGATTTTTCCAGATACTCTATATACCTCTACATATTACTAACTTCAATACTTTGTGGATACAAAATCTCTCAGGTAGAGCCAACCAAGTTGCATTCACAGAATAACTGTATAATTTACACAAAGCCTGAGGGCAGTGAGCAAACAAGGGGAATAAATAGAACAACAATCCTAGGTAAAAGCTGGACTAGAAGAATAGGAAGTTTTTATTAGTACAAGCTCTTCTATACATGTCTTGGGAAAAAATCCTCAACCTTTTAATAGCTAATTATCAAGTCAGTCAAGATCTTTATTTCAGTGTTTCCATGGCAAAAAAACCCCACCCTCACACTTAACAGAACATCTTAAATACCTCTCTTCTACATCCAGTTTTGCTGTACCACAACATCTGCCAGATAGCACGTTACAGGAAACGCTGCAGACATCCATCAACTAGACAGCAAAACTGACTTCAGAATTGTATGCCCTCTGAGCCAGACTCATGGCTCGGTTTCAAATTATTTAGCCAGACTTTAGGATCTGTTGGCTACTCAATTATTCCTTCTCAGAGGACCAAAACAACTAAAGGGTAAAATGTGGCAGCAAAAGAACAACCCACTTTGGCAATTTGAGTATATAAATCACTACAGACTAACTATAGCACAAAGCCCCGAGTTCAAGTTGTGCCAACACAACTATGCAAGGACCTGCACTGCAAAGTCTGGTTCTGATGCGAGTTAAAAATAACTTTATAAAAGGAGAGTAGCTGAAATATACAACCACTGTGGTAATATAATCCATAGGACAGAATAAATTGTCATATATGACAATGATGATACAATAAACTGTGCTGCTAGAAAAAAGTAGGAAGACAAGAAAATTTATGAGTGGTCTTGAGGTATCACTGCTGCTAGGAGTGGACAGCTTAACAAAAAGTACCTTACTAGAGCCTCCAATTCAGAAAGGGAAAAAAAAGAGAAACAACAGCACTTTTATATTGTTTGTGAATGAAAAGTTGGAGAAAAACCATGTCTCAAGCTTAAAATGCTTTCTATTCTTAAAATATTAAAATCTCTAATACCTGGTACAACACAACTAATTTTTATGTATTCCTAAACCAGACTTTTAAATCAAGATTTTATAAAAGCAAAGTCACCACTACTGCTATCACAAAATAGCAGATCATGCACAGTTTCTTTTTAACCATAAAACAGTATGTACTGAGAAATTTTTTCTTAAGAATGTTGAAGAACTAAAATCATGACAATTATAAATTGTGATTTTATAAAGTAACTTCCAAAAAGAAGAAATATAATGCAACAGAAGGCCTGAAATCACTAAAGATAATTTGTATTCAACTCTATACATACATTAAAGACCGATATTATGATGTAAACATGTACAACATTCAAATAGATGAAGACAAGCATAAAAGAACTCACACTGCAATTGTACAAACACAACCATAACTAAACGAGTGTGCTTTCTGCACATCCTTGAGTCTCCTTTCACAAAAGCAAGGGGGATTACTACACTATGAGAATCCAGTCACTCCACATAAATATCATCCTGATTGTCCAACTGTACCGTATTAAAAGCAAGAGAGCTCCTAGTTGAGAACTCCTGCTAAATCTAAGGAGACAGGCAGGAGTGGGGGCGGGGCAGGGGTGTTCACACTAACACAGACAAGAACAACAAGCAAAAAACCAAACCCAAACATTCAGCACTTCTTTTAGGTATCACAAATCAGCTTTTAAATAAGAGGCAAACTTCGTAAGCATCTATAGATAGTTGTCTCTGAAGGCATGACAGGAAACAGTTTGTTAGAAATGTTTTAGACTAGGCTGGCATAATTTATGAAGATAAAGTCAGCATCTCTGAAATGTGAAATACTTGTTTGTGAGCAAGTTTTTGAGAGCTCCCTGAAGTTCAGACTTCTAAAGTCTCTTGTCTGCAAGTGTGGAGAGAAAGAATATTCTGGAGAAAAGGCAAGAGAATGATATAAACAGCATAAATGTACTTTTTCAGTCCAGTGTGCAATAGGGTCTGAGGTACTGGCAAGCACTGTGAGGATCATGCTGCTGAAAAGACAGTATGCAGCAGGAGTCAGTTCGGCTGAGTTTGGCTGAGATAGAAAGATGCAGGTCTGGAACAAAAGAAAAGCAGATAGAAAAAAGATGCCCGAGATGTGAAGAATTTGAAAAACAATTCAATAGAATTGTTGTAGTTACCATCTCAAGGAGCAGGAAGCTGCAATGGAAAAGATTAAACGTGGCACTGCCTGAAGTTAAATGTCACTTATCTTTAAGAACATGACATGCACACATTCCAGTATGAATCACAAGGATCTATTCAGGAACAGAAAAGTGGCTCTGCTAGTCAGGAGGACGAAGGTATCCATTGAACTTATATCTACAACCGTGATTATGCAGCAAGGAGAGATACAATGACAGCTGTCAAACACATGGCCTGTGACTTCCTGGATCCCAGGACCCACTCCTAAAGAACGTCTAAGACATATCTATTGGCTTTTTCATATAAGATACAAAGAACCTTAACACCAAATTTGTTATGTTAGGTGAAGGATGGGATAATTAAAAAGACAAAGTGTTTATCTTATAAACTCATGGCACCAATTTGAATGTATTCATAAAACCTGATGAGTTTAACCTCATACCAGAAGGCATTCTACTAAATGAGGTACTGCCTGTTCTCCTGCAGTTGGCATAAATTCAGTCTTCTGTGCTCTAGCTAATTCAACAGAAATGTGCTTGCAGATGCACACCTGACAGGGATCACATGTCCATTAATGCAGCCCACGGATCGGTCACTCAGAATCACCACCTCCGAACCTGAGTAGAATTACATTCATTCTGCAAGCATCACTAGAATTTTTATTTGTTGAATATTAGAAGTAATATAAGGAACCATGGAAGAAAAAGCCAACTTGGACCTACTACTTTCTCTGCCTGAAAGCCAGCCAAAATATAAACTGCTTTGCAAAAGTCTTACACTAAGTATAGGAGTTTATCTGTCAAAAAAAAACAAATAGAAAACACAAGAAAAATCTCACTTCAATTAGGACACAGAAATTTAGGAACTGTCAATTTGTCACAAATAAACTGCTTTACAAAAAGTATATACTTTTGTATGCTGAATTTTTAGCGCTGGCCATATTATTGCACTTTTATTTTTTGCTGAGTTCTCATGAAACTTAAATATTTGTTATGCATTGATGGAAAATAGTATGAAAGTAAATAAGCTTGTTTATGCAATGGTTTTAAAAGACAAAATCATCAAATCCCATCTATAAACAAGCATCTTCCATCTGATTTACCAACTACAAGATCAAATTCAGCTTACTTCTAAGAATGATGGTTCTCAGAAATTCTCCAGGAAATGCTCTCCTGCTGCTGGGATAGCACATTGAAGTGCACAGAATTACAAGGTTAAAATAGCTACACATGGATGATGTTTAGAATCTATTCCTAATACCTGCATTCAAAATTTTACGAAGTGATGAACCAATTTACAGATATGACAAAAGAATTTAGATAATTCAGTTTAATACTATTTTGCACAGAATAAATATATCTACTTATTCTTAGAGACAGGACAACAAAATATAAATCTAACATGGATCAGTGATATTATTCACAGTGATGGTTCAGGTACAGCAAAATCTCTCTCAATTAAATCGCTGCAATTTCCTGTTTTAGGGAAAAAAAAATAGAAAAGTACATAGTGGAATAAATTAAATTTCCAGTCTAGAAATAGACTGATTTTATGAACACATATTCCCTCAATTGAGCATTCTAGCTCAAACTTCACTAGGATTCACCATGCAAAAATAAAATTTGTATACATGCTGGAATAAATCCAATTTATTGGGTCAATAATAATAGGTGTACAGCTACATTACCTTTTCTACATAAACAAGGTGTTTCAGATGCCACTCTCACATTGCATTTTCCTGGCAGCAGACCACAATTTGTATTTTTCCTTTTATTTCAGTGTCTTTTTAGCAGAACAAACCCATAAATAGACATAAGAGTACAACCGAGCAGATGATAAACTATGACATGTGGGCTGAACAAACAATTGGGAAAGTGAGTGGCGAGAAGAAAGTGACTCTAGTGGAAATAACTGTAAATAGTTTTGCTATCAGATAAAGCATTCACATCACATTCAAGACATCTGACAGACTTGCAAGGAAGAGGATAGGAAAACTTTCATTCCAAAACATATTAAATACATATATGCATCCACGGGTGTATGCACAAAACCTCATCCAGAGTTCAGTAAATATTTAGGTAATCATTGTTTAAACAATGATCCCAACACTGGTCCCAGGAGAAGCCAGCCCGCACACCTCTTTTAGCTTGCTAACCCAAGCGAGCTGCTGCTCAGAACACCATGAGAAGCCTCATGTACTTGACCATTTTGTTCCGTGGTCTTAAATCTCATGAGAGCTCAGCAGAAAAGACATTCCAGCATTAGGAACAGAGAATTTATGAAATTGAAGCTCATAACATAGGACTTAATACTTAAGAGCATTAAAATAGTGACAAAATCCAGTCTCAAGTTCAAAGCACCTTTCAACAGAGGCTATCTGTATCCAAGAATTATGATGAAAAATAGAAAAACAAGTACCAAACTACAGGCACTACGAGTTACATACAGAACAGCAAAACTGAAAATTAATTTCAAATGCCTTGCCAGACGACACAAAGTGCTACCTTGCCACTTTTTAAAAAGGCAGTAACATCTGCAGTATTGCCATTATCACATACAGGAAAACCCTTCCATACAACAATCTGAGGATTCCAAAGGTGTTCAGGACTAGGCACAGTACTAGCCCAAAACCCAGCAGATTTAGGTTTCCACTAACAGGCTTCACTTCCATTTCCTGGAAAACAAAGCTTTTGTTGCTGGCATATCTCAAGTTAAATTTTAAATCTAGAAAATAATTTTAGGATCTTTGTTTTTCCCATTCTAGGTTTGTTCCATTTCTTCATCTACAATAAAAGTTGCTCAGCCTTTTGTCCCTTTCTGGAGCCATCTTAGAATTTAGCAACGGAAAGTTACTTAAGAGGTCTACTACGTCTGTAGTGAATTGTTTGAGCACTGCAGGAGAGCAAAATCAATGTCGAGGGGAGTGAGAAATTGTGCATCATTTAAAAAGTTTGCCCGGAACTTCACCTCTGAGAGGGAAGCTGCTGTTAATAATAATAATAATAGCAACAGCTATTTTAACTCGCTATTAGAAGGTTTCAGTCTGATTTAACTAAGCAGAATATACTGCAAAACTTCCTACTACATTAACTCAATGCAAATCTTGGAGCATTTAGCTGTCCCCAACCTACAGTAGTTTTAGTCCTGAACACATATTCTAATTAAAATCCTCACTTCCTTTTTTCCTGTAATTTTAAAGATAAGGTTATCTGTACACACAAGGATATCTTAAAATAAACCAAAAGGCAAGCTTCAAGTACCTATGAGCAAAATTGAAGAACACACGATGGCACGCTGTAAGTCATTTTATTACACATGTAGTAGCTCCATCAAAGTGCATTTCCCATTGTAAGATCTCAGAAACATAAGCGAGTTCCACAAAATTTGAAAAAAAAAATCCACGAAAAAGTTAAGCGGTGCTTTGCCTTTTGTTCTTTTGACACTTTTCTACGCTTTCGTAGCAGCAGTTTAGGAGTTTCTCGGGTCTACAAGAAACATTAGGCGTAAATATCCCCCCAACGTAACATTTCCTTCCTTTCAACAGGGGAACAGAGGATCCAGGTCAAAAGTTTGAGGCGTTATCCCTTTCCTATGGAAGTCAGGGCCCGGACGGTCCACGCCGTGCGGCTTCCCCGGGGCGCTGCCTCTGATCCCTCAAGCAGCCGAGGCGCCCACCTGCTCCAAGAAGCTGCTGTGCCTCCTGCGACCCCAAAACTTCCGAGGGGCCCCGAGCACATACCCCGGGGTCCGAGGGCAGCACCGCCCCCGCCCAGCCCGACGGGATGCTATAAAACTATACCCCTCGGTAGGCGACGGAGCTTCGGGGGGCGGCTGCCTCTAGAGGAGCCTCCCCTCACGGCACCCCTTACCTAAGAGGAGTAGCTTGACCTCCCTGGCCGCTTTCTCGCCGTCCTCCCGCAGGTTCCTGTCGATCATCTTGCTCCTCTCCACCGCCGCCTTGTCCTCGGCGCTCAGCGTGCAGCCCATCTTGGGAAGGGGCTACGCGGCTCCGCCGGGAGAAATGAAGCAGGGAGCGACGGGGCTCGGCGCCGGGAGCGGCGGGGAGGCGCTGAGGAGGGAGGGGGAGCGAGCGCTCCCCGCTCGCTCTCTCCTTCCCCCGCTCCCTCACCTGGGGCGCAGCGGCGTCGCGGATACCGCGCGCCGGGTTCGCCTCACGGCCAAGAGGGGAGGCAGAGACCGGAGGGGCGCGGGGAGGTTCGGGCACAAGGGGTGCGGACGGCAGGACCGAGGCCTCGCACCGGGGCCGCCGCTCCCGCCGCCGGCCCTCAGGCTGCTACGCGCGCGGCACCGCCCCCGCCCCGCCGGAGGCGCGCGACCGCGCGCGCACCGCCCACGCCGGGAGGGGAGCGAGGAGGGGCGCGGGCGCGGGGAGCGCGTGCACGGCGGGAAGCGCAGCGGGCGCGGCCGCGCGTGCGCACGGCGGCGGCGAAGCGTTTTGGGGCGGGGGTCGGGAGAGACAGCGTGATGCGAACGTGAAGGGGGCTGGAAACGGGGGCGCAGCGGGATGCGAACGTGACTGGAGCGGGAAATGGAGGCGCAGAGGAACGGGATGGAGCGGGAAGCGGCGCGGCCCGTGAGGCCCCCACGCGCGAGCCCCGGGCACTTGCCGGGGAGGGGCTCGAATTTAAACTGCTCGCGCGCGGGAGGTTCCATTGCTCGGCGGGGCGGGGGGAGCCGGGCAGAGCTGTACCAACGGGTACCCCGAGGAGGGGTGGTGTGTAGGGAGCCGAGCACCTCGTCCCCTCCCGCGCTGTCCTCCTGTCCCGCTGTTTCCGCTGCCGGGATCCAGGGAAGCACCTCGGGGTCCAGCCCCGGCGGCGCTAGGGACTGGCCGTCGGCCCTCGGAGGGCCAGTAGCAGGGCTGCCTCTTAGCTGCACTGGTCAATCAGCACTACGTTACCCCACGCACTCAAAGCCAAACGAGCCATCCCACGTCACGGCTCAAAGCTGCTCATCCCGCTCTCTTTTCCTACGGACCTTAATTCATCCATGTGTATGAGTATTTAAATGGCGGAGGGGGTGCCAGGAGCGTGGAGCCGGGCTGTTCTCGGTGGTACCAATCAGTAGCACGAGAGGTAACAGGGAAATTGTGCACACATAGAAGATGAGAAGGAGCTTTGCTGTGCAGTGACCGAGCAGTGCAGCAGGTTGCCCAGAGAGGCTGTGGAGCCTTCTCCAGTGGGGAAACTCCAGAACCATTTGCCAATCCCGGGCCACGTGCTCTGGGGTGACCCTGCTGGAGCCAGGAGGTTGGAATAGATGTCCCACTGTGGTCCCCTCCAGCCTGATCCACTCCATGATTCTGCCCTATTCAGAGCCTGGACATAGGGCTGTCTGCACATCTGTGACCTGTCAGGTTGTTTTATGACTTGTTTTGCTCTTTAATATAAAAAGCCTAAGAAAACTATGCAATGTTTACAAGTCTTTCCTCACCACGCACATGATTCGCTGTTTGGATTGCAAAAGCAAGGTCCTGCTACCCGGTAATAGGATCACGGGACAAATGGGGTTGAAGGGACCAGGGGATAATCCATCCCAAGGGCAGCCGAGCTCCGGTGGGACTGGGACCCACCACCCCGGCTGGTGAGCACTGATAGGGTGAAGCACTGATTTCACTGGAATTGGTAGATAAAACTGTGCACAGCCGGTAAAACTTTGTGAATTTCAGGAAAAGCTGCAGTCAGAGCATGAGGCGCAAAAGCCTACAAGGCAAATCTGTTAAATTAAGATTCATCATTCCAGTTAGTCCTTAGAATTTTTTGTTTCCAGAGAATCTCAAGAACTTCTGCCCCCAGAATGAGCTCAAAAAGAGCATCATTTTACAGCAGAGAAGGTGTTTTAGCATTAGAGTGCAAAGACTTTAAGTCAGACTCAGCTATTACTATACTTAGCAAATTAAAAGGCTTTTTTTCCTGTAATACTCAATGGAAAAGTGTGTCAAATGTTCTATTTTTATTGGATATGTTGGTTTTTCTTCTTTGCAAGGGTCTTTGGATGCTGACAATGAATAAACCATAAGTAATGGTGTAAAAGATGAAGTAGATAACACTCAAACTATAACTTAAATATTTTTCACATCATCTGGTTGGTAGGTACGCTCTCAGCCCTAGCGAAGGATGGTATAGAATCCTTTCGCAAAGAAACCCCAGAAAACATCAGTTCTTAAGACTTTATAAGACCTCTGAGACATTTTATTTGGCATTCTTCATTGTCCTACTGCTATGGAGAAGGCCAGGGCACCTGACAAGTGTCTGTTGCTTCTCTGCCCTCCTGAGTTGTTCAGGTGCTTAGTCCACTTTGTGTTCTCTTGGGCAGACTTCCACACTGGTACTGCGAGGGATAAAAGCTTTTACAAAACAGTTCATCTCACATATGAAAACTCAGTCTTGTTTTAGGGTTCCTGCCCTCTCCTGAGGTAGAAGGAGAAATGTCAACTGCTGCTCAGGAGAGAACAGAGTTAGCAGAGATGAAAATTAATAAGCTTAGGGATACTCTTCTGATTTGGAAATCAAGGATAAAGAATGATTTCTGAGATAAACAACACGTGGTTAGGATATTTGCAAGTGAAAGTACAGATTAAGGGATAAGAAAGTAGTAAACAGAGATTGTAGTAGGTGGAAATAATGTGATAATGGGAGTGGCAGATGTTACAAAGATGGAGGTCCTACAAGTAGGACATTCCAACTTTACATGCATTTTGTTTCATTCAATCATGTGCATAGAGTACACATTTCTATACTTTTAACCAGGAGTATTTGCTAGAGTGTTCTCTCTGTCCTTTTTTCCCTTTAACTCTGTCACTACATTCATAGGCGAAAAGCATGAAATAGGCCCAAGTTCATTTTCTATTTATCACTCTGTATCTGGAAAATAGAACTGTATAGTTTCTCCTCTTTTGCACATATAGCTTAGTCTTAAAAATCAAATTGAATTCACTTTTTAGTTCTATTTAACTCAAGTCCACTTTTTTTCACAACTAGGACTTTACTACCTTTTCCTATTACAACCCTGTGGATAAATTGTATCTTACTGTACATGGACAATATTACAAAAACCAAGGCAACTCCTCAGTATCTAAAATGCATTAATTTGAAAATTTAAACCAATTTGTATTAATTTCTAATTTTTCAGAAGTGGAAGTACTTTATGGTACGGATTCACCAATATTATTTCCTTATGGAGTCTTCTTTGAAACTATAAGTGATCTTTTCAACAGTGTTCAGCAATATCAGTTGTTTAGTTCTGTTTATGCAATAATGGCCCAGGGGATAAATGATTGTATTCTGGTTACATCACACACATAGCAGCTCTCAGGATCATGGAATAGCAGAAACTGTCTTTTGCCTAAGAAGGCTGAGGAATGATTGAGGAAAGTTTGTTGTGGCCAGGAAACTCCCAATATTGTTGCAGTTCTTTATAACAAATAATGCCTTAGATGATGCTGCAGAGGAGTGTAGGCCTGAATCACTATCTAGAGCAACCACAGATCTGTACCTGATGTCCAAAAGTATTTTCTTCTAAGATAAAATAGTCTACTAGACAGTGAAAGAAACTATAGTTAAATAGATAGATCTAGTCTGTATTTGGACAGTACACCAATGATCTCTTTTATTCCAAAACATGGGGAATGTGTAAGCTCTAACTCATTGATTAGCATTGTCTCACAGCAGTATAGTTATGTGAGACAGTGTATTTCATCCCTGCAGTTAGAACTGTACAGCTTTTACCCTCATCTGACAAGTTGGGAGATTGGTCAGGAGCTGTGTTTCATGGCCTCATTCCTGAAAGGCGATTATTTCAAGAGATTTTGTTGTTTTGCCTGCTTTAACAACAAATAGCTGTTGTTTGATATGACCTCCTTTTGAGTCTGCATCACCAGCTCTTGGGCTCATTTTTCTGTAAGATTATCTTTAGCTGGTGCTGCATGGGCTTAATAGATAAACTTTTTGTGTTTTGTATGGAATACACAGTGTTTTATGGGGATAATGATCAGCCTTCAGCCTTCTATTTTGCTTCGGATTTTAATTTAAATTATCTGATTTAGTCGTCTTATTTGGTCTTGTCTTTAATCAGACACAGTACACAAAATATATATGAGAAATTGAATACAGTTGTTACAAAAGAAATAGAAGAAAGTGGGCAAGAATTTGAATTTCTGCCTTTGAAAAAGGAAATAGAGCAAGGTAAAATACTTTCTGAATAAAGCATGTAATTATATCATAATTTTATCTTTATGCCTGAACTACAATATTTTTACTTAAGTTATTTAATTTCCTTTTGTGCTAAGAAAATGAAATGTTCCCAAATTACGGTGCAAGGTATCTTCTTCCATACTGCTCATTCCAGCCCTTCTGCTGTGGGCAGGGACACCTTCCACTAGATCTGATTGCAGAAAAATCCATCCACCCTGACCTTGAACACTTCCAGGGATATGGGGCATGTTGTTCCAGTGCTTCACCACCCTCACAGTAAAGAATTTCTTCCTAATATCTAATTTAAGCCTGCTCTCTGTCAGTTGGAATCCATTCACCCTTGTCCTGTCACTACATGCTCTTGAGAAAAGTCTGTCTCTTTCTTCCTTGTAGACTCCCTTCAGGTACTGAAAGGCCACAATGGGGTCACCCCAGAGCCTTCTCTTTTCCAGGCTGAACAAACCCATTTCTTTCAGCCTTTCCTCATAGGAGCACTGTTCCATCCATCCAATCAACTTGGTATCCCTCTGCTGGGGCCCCCAGACCTGGATGAAGTGCTCAAGATAGAGCAGAATCCCCTCCTGACCTGCTGCCCGCAGTGCTCCAGATGCAGCCCAGGACACAGGTTGGCTTTCTGAACCTAAAACAACAGCTGTATTACACCATTTGAAACTTAAACAAATGAAAAAATAATTAAACTGAGGAAATACAAACCCTCCATGTGAATTGAATGTCAAAGGCCCCCCTCTGCCCCATTGCTGAGTCTTCTGGCAAAATGCTTGCAGTCCATCTTCAAGAACCTCTGGATTACACTGTATGCATACACAACGCTGATTCTTCTCTCACGTTACTGTGATTAATTAATGGATAGTGGATACTTTAGATATTAATTAGCTAGGATAATGTCCCTGTTCAGCAGTGTCACTAATGACAGGGCAGAGCTCGTGCAACACCTCTGTGAAGGGCCTTTCTGACTAAGAGATTTTATATGCTTAATTCAAACTGAAATTTTTCTTGGAACCACAAAACAAGTTTGGCTTTAAAATTTCCCAGCGCTGTAGCTGAGCAATACTGAATTGATTAAGCTGCAGCTTGGTAGCATGCTAACTCCTATAGTGCTTGTTAATATGGATGCAAATAATTATTGTCAGTGCCTTGGGAGATTCCAAGGTGTATATTGTGTGAGGGAGGTGCTGTTGGCAGGGAGAGGAGACGTGTGCTGTGTGTGACAGTGAGTGCTATCCTAGCACTCACTGTTGCCTTGAAATAAACAGTGAGAATTCTGTTAATTGTAATGATGGCAGTGTAATTACAGGGATGCAAGAAGAAAATCAGCTTTGTGTATGCATGCTATGTAATCCGGAGCTCCTTGGAGGTGGACTTCCTAGGAGAAGGCTGAGCAGTGGGGAAGAGGGGAATTTGGCACTTCATATTATGTTAACTTTTCCAAGAGACCAGATTTCCAACAAGTTGTGCAAGTATCTAAGTTCATGATTTCAGTGTTCAAAACACTGTAGATAGATCCTCTCCTAGAATATGATAGAACCAGGAGTAAATGTTCAGCAAAGGATTCTTTCTGTGCAGTCAGCATGTTTTTGAAATAGTACCATGTTAGATTTAATTCTGAGTAGTTATGGCAGAAGAAACTACATAATCTACTGTCTGCTCTCCCCCACACCTGCAAAGGAACGAATCATGGTGCAGACTTCCTAGTATAAATAAACAAAAAAAAAAACCTCATTGAAAAATCGAGCACTTTATTAGTAAAGATTGTATTTATTAGTAAAGATTGTATCAATTTATAAGAGAAAGAGACACACACAGTGATAGACATTTGCTTCCATAATGCTAAAAGGCCAGCACAAAATCGTGTAGAATTTCAGGACATAATGTCTTTAGCATATCCATAGCAGAAATAAGTTATACATAAATTAAACCATAAAAAATGAGGTAAAGCTGTAATTTATGAAATACATGGCTTTTGGGGATGTGATCTAGGCAGTTATGTTATTTTTCATTCCTTTGTACGTATTGGTAAATTGAAATTATTTCCTGGTTTATAGTGAAACAGCTCTCAAACACTGTGTTGTATTTGTAAATGTTATTGCATGTTAATAAAAATTAGATATATAAATAGGTACATTCATATGCAATTGTCACACCAGCAAAAATTAAAATTATAAAATAGAAATCATTTAATTCTTGGAAACTCTTTTTTATAATTTACTGTATCAATTTTGAATTGTAGGAAGTAAACATCAGCATTTACAAGCAAAATTATCAACCAGTATAATATTTCCTATTGCAATGCTAGATCTTCATAAATTGGTGTCTTTTTAAATGACTTTACAATAATATGTTTATTCAAGATTCATAAAAGTACAGTAGATGAAACAACTGCATAAGAAGTTGCACTAAATGAGATATTCAGGAAAGTTGCTGCAGAAATTTTTATCTCACATGAGCACAACATAACTATAAGACAAAACAACAATGTTTTGACTGTGATATCTAGATGTCTTCACACCTATGCTCTGAAAGGCAGATCATATCAGTAGAAACCTTGAATAGTCGGTTTTCTTTTACTGCACATGAAAATATGTGAACATTACTTATTATGATAAATTAATTCTATAATATATTAATACAAGCATTTAATTCCAGTTATAAATATGGTATAAATCCAGCAATTATTTTGCTGACTAAGCATATCAACATACTAAAGAATAGGACTGATTACTTACAGAAATTCAGAGTTTTTCAATAATTGCAATTTTAAAATAAATTGTAGGTAAAGTGTATTGATTGAAAGGAGTCGATTTTGACTGTTATCCAATAAAAATTCTTTGTTTTGTTCCAAATGAAAGTTGAACAATATTTACATGAAAATGAAAAGTACTCTTTAAATAAGTCCTTTTTATTTTTGCAGCCCTTTATGTGTGGGCTATGGCAGTAGTCTTTCCATTTTAGAATGGTGAACAACTGTGAGTGCTGATCTATAAATACCAAGTAAAATAACTTTGAAATGTGTATCAAAGTGGGTTTGTCCTTCTCCCTAGGCAGAATGACAGAGACTCTTTTACTAGACCTTGGGACTTTTGTTCTATAACTCTAAAAGTTTCTCCTGATTACGAAAGATGGAGAAGAAACAAAGTGCTAAAACTGCCTGCCTCCTTCAGTGATTGTTGTGGAGCAGTGGCATGAAGCAGGTCTGAATGAAGGTCTTCGTTGTGGTTTTATGTTTACATGGATGCTGAATCTTCAGGATGTTCCTCTTCGTTCTCAGTCGTACCAGGTCTCCCAGATTCAATCCAGAGTTATACTTAGACCTGTGCTTTCTTTTACTCTCATCTTGTAATTAACTCTGAACTCTGCAGCTTCTGAAGAAGGGCTTCTATACCCCAAATCTTGTATTTTTTCCTTGGCTACAGCAGTTAAAGGAAACAAACCAACAAGCCTTAGTTTTGGACATTTTATTAGAAGCAATGCAGTTTGTGGTTCTGGGTACACTGGAGTCAATGGAAATGTGACTATTACTTTACCCTTCCTGTATAAAGATACAGCCAGAATTTCTCTTTTGAAGCTGCTCAAGTGCTTCAAGTTACACATGTGTTTAAGTGAATTCCCAATCTACGGCCAGACTCCTCAGCATCTTTTGAAATTGTTTTGTACTTAAAGAAATTATGCTGACACTGTGTTGCAAAAACATTGTTTTTACTGGATGAATGAAAAAGGTTACTATACTTTTTGCCTAAAATTCAATCTTAAGTTATTTGGTAGGAAAGATACAATTAAAGTTTAGAACTTGAAATATTAACATCTAAGTTTATTTCCCTTCAAAATGTTGTGGTTTTGTTGACTGTGTAATTTTCTCATTTAATTCTTCTTAAGTGGCCTAAAAAAGGCAAAACACTTAATGTCACCACAAAGACCTGGATAAATATGCAGGGTATTCTCTAATGCATTGACAAGACTGGTTATATCTTGTTTATTTATCTGAAAGTAATAATTTCTCAGAGCAAAGCAGGTATGAGCCTTACGCAGGAAATAGTGGTTTTGAGTGTTACTTCCTTTGTCTTGCAAACAGGAACACATAAACCCAGCACATATTTGGTTATATTCCAGTGCCCCTTTGTTTGTTTTGACATTTGCTTTGCGTTTATATAAATTAGTAGGAGTTGCCTGGGTAATGTTTTTCAATCTATTGTTTGTTTACATGTCCAATGTCCTTACAGCTTGTAGAAATAATGGGCTGTTACTTTTTTTTTCTCAAGTAGACTAGTTCACTTTTCTCATATCTATGCAGAATACAGAAAATCAGTGGTTGAAAAGTCATTAATTTTTAATTTTTATTGTGAATTGGATACTTTTATGGTGTTCAACTGAATAATACATTATGTCTAATGGTGCCTAGGATTATAAATTACATTTTGAACATAATATTTACTTTGAAAGGTAAGCAGTTTTGCTTTATAGTACTCTGTTTATCTGTTTAAATCTCACCCCTCAACTCCCCCAGAAAACCTACGTGTGCAGAGGAGATCCTGAAAGAAGGCTTTCTTTTCTTGAGAAAAGTTCATAGAATCAATTGTGTGAAAAAAATAAAATCAACACAGGCAGTGTTTTTTTTATAAAAATGCAAAGGTGAAACAGTCATGACATCTATTTGTAAAAAAAATAAAAAAACCCATGAAAATATGTTCA
Source organism: Acridotheres tristis (assembly GCA_037013685.1). Taxonomy (NCBI): domain Eukaryota; kingdom Metazoa; phylum Chordata; class Aves; order Passeriformes; family Sturnidae; genus Acridotheres; species Acridotheres tristis. Next base: position 10,510,528 of record CM072885.1, read on the forward strand.
GAAATGTTTTGTCTTAAAAATATTATTACCAATAGAAAAAAAATATATTAGCTAAACACTGTCAACATTATTAATACCAAATCCCAGATGCACTGTAAGGAAAGCCAATCACTGTCATCAATATCTGTAAGACTTGGTTGTAGCTTTGCATTAAGCAATGTTGGAGACAGTGGTAAAAGAAGCTAGAAATAAAAACCCTGTGTAACAAAATAGTTTGTTCTCCCCAGTGTGCAAAAATAGTTCTTCCTTGTCTGTCACAAGATCACCCGATTTTACCCTACACAGGGTACTACCCTAACTCCATCATGTTGAGTTCTGGCTAGTACATCTAGGATTTGTTCCCAAGAAAATAGATGGTGTTTTCAAGCTTGTCTCATGAGGGATATTTGGAAGATCCAGATATTTCCCTCGCTGAGCAGAGCTATAAAACGAAGTTGTGAGCCTCTGCTGCAAGAATTTGGAGAACCCAGATTAAGAAAACTATGTATTGATAAAACTGTCTAAGGGAACAAAAACAGGAAATGTTTTTAGATGAGAAAGAGCTATCAGGAATTTAAACAGGAAAGGCTGAGTACTGTTTGTTACTGCAGAATGCTAATGCTGTGTGCAGAATGACCATTGCCCTGACTATGAGAGCTCTGACAGACACTCTGTATAGGCAGTCCAGATCAGCAGTGCAAAGTTGTCCACAAGGTGCTTCACTGCTTAAAAAAGCTTAAAATGGAATTAGAGTCAAGGGAGTCAGGCATCCAACTATCCCCTAAATCAGTAAGACCAAGCTGCAAACAAGAATTATGGCCAGAAAAAAGATCTCGGACTTTTCTTTAAAAAGGGCAGTATTGCAGCTGAGGTCAGAGAAGTCAGAGGCAAACTGGGGGAACCAGACAAGCAGTGAGCTCCAGCTGGAGCTGAGTGTTAGAGCACGGAGGGAGTAATCCAGAGCTGGTTGCAAATGGAGATAGGAGCAGGAACGGTGCTGGCACTCAGACTGGTTTATCATCTGCAGCACAGAGAGCCTTGGAAAGGAGGAGGAGGAGGAGGAGGGCTCAATGCCATGGTGGCAGGTGCCCTGTGCTCTCCTGCCTGACACTGTCACAGGTGGGCTGTGGACAGGCACATGTTGGGCCAGGGCCTCACAAGCCCTTGTGAGCTCTGAAACTGGCCAGCTGAGACAGCTGTGTAGGTCTCAGCAGCTCCTCTGGTGATGGATGAGGATGTTTCTGTCAATGAATAGCTGCAGTTCTCAGGTTTCAGTTCCTGAAGCTCACAGCAGTCCTTCCTGGAGCCAAGGGCTGGGGCAGAGCTCTGGTTTCCCAACAGATCTGTAAGCCATGGACAGTTTTCCTCCAGTCTTAGAGTGAAATCAGTAGTGTAGGGAGTGAGCAAAAGAATTTGGAATCCATAAACTGCATTTTTACAAAAAAAAATAAAAAAAAAAAATAAAAAAAAAAATCCTAAACCAGCCAAACAAAAAATCAAACCACAATCAACCCCCAAGCCCCACCTTGCAATTTCCCCCCAGCCCTCATAACATTCTCATAAGTTCTAAACTGACTTATTTGGTAGGTTTCCTTCATATTAAATAAGCGTACTCACTCACTGACCTATGTATCTCTTGTATATTGGAGCAAAATAAGAGTAAGTCCCAGCCCAACCCTTAGTTTTTCTAGGCAAAGTTGGCATAAGTTTGGGCTACATAGTTCTTTTCCATTTCTGAAGTATTTTCAAAAAAACAATAGACCTCTACAAGCATCTGTTCCAACAAAACCAGATCTGATGTTATTGTATTATCTATTAGAAAAGCAGCAATGAGATTATACATATAGAAAAGTTATTTTTTAAAAAATTATTGTAATAACATTGCTTCAGTGCTGCTAAGATATCCCCTGCTACAGTAGGCTGGTCAGTCTGACCAAAAATAACAGAAAACAGATACACAATTAACTTCTTTATGAAGTAAAAGGTAGGAATAAAATCCATTCCAACCAACATTTTACTGATTTTTTTTTTTTCAAAAATGAGTCTTTTTACTTTTGTGATGAAAATGTGTAAGGTTTTTGACTAAGTATTCCATGACATTCAGATTTAAAATGCAGCCAAATGCTTTTTCCATGATTCAGACCTTAGAGGGATTGCAAAGAAGTGAGCTGGCAGATTTTTAAAATGTGTATGAAATTTTGTGTCTTTATATAGGTATGTATTTTCGTTGTTTGTGACATATATGTAAATAGTTTGTCCAGATGTTCATGGATGGATGGAATTTGTAGAAGGGTTCTGCAGAAAGCAGGATTCATTTCTGTTCAATGAGGTGTATGTGATAATTTCAAGTTAGTTATCATACCATATCTGATAAAATGTTCATATGACACACAGGCCAACAAAACATTAAGTAATGATGAGGCTAAAGCAGTTATTTGCAGTATCCTAAAATTCTTGTTCTGCAGGGCCCTAGGAAGGGGGGTAAAAGTTGTTTTTATATATATATATATCTAAACAAAGAGTAAGTCTATGAAGAGGCAGTTGCAGCTCTCCTTGAGGTTTTAATGAGACCAATATTGAAATACTCCTTAGAGAACTAATGTGGATGCACCAAAAAAAAAATAGGAAATTGAAAGCCTACAGTATAAATCATCATTAAAATGCCCAGGGAGAATTCTCTAATAAAAAGGATGAGGAAAGTGAGCAGCAGCAGAAGGAACTGGCTGCCTTGTGTCTGGCAGCAGCTTGGACAGGCTCTCAGAAGGTGTCACACATCCAAGTGGCACCAGGGAACAGGCAGGGATGGATGTGAAGTGGCTGCCTCATGCCAGGCAGGGCACTGAGGAGACCACTGAAACTTTCTTTCTCAAATGACAAGTAAACAATTTAAGGGCCAGTGAGAGTTGGAATATTGAACTGGATAATCTGCTTTTTATGCTTCCTCAATGTCAATATGCCTATAAATAATAAGTAAAATAATTTAGGAATAAACTGGAACAAATCTCTAATTAGAGATTAGAAATTGCTTCAATATGATCTTGCAAAAGAAAGATCCTCCAATTGAAGCAGATTCTCAAAGCTGCATGATTGTCCCCTAGTTAAAATAAAGCTGTGTGACTTGCCACAGAGAGCTGTGATACAGAATTCTGTAATTTGAATAAAAGGAAGCTTTTAGTTCATTCTGAAATGTGGTGGAGATACCTGACAACTCTGATGTTCCTTTGAACTCCCTTTTAGCTCATTGCTAGCCACATGGCTGCTGGGCCTTGCAGATACAGTTCGAAGCCTGATTTACATTACTGATTAAAAATCATGTAAAAGCTTCTGGAAAAGAGAAGTATGGTCACCTAATAATGCAGTATAGGGCTATCCACAAGCTTTACTCAGCCTTTTACTGGATCTGGCTGCTGAGTTTTGATTCTTACTAGTTTCAGATCTTGGTGAGTGGCAGGAAAAAGGAGTTGGTGTTGGCAGTAAAAACCTACTTTGGTAGTGATGTTATTGTGCAGAGCAGTCCAACTCCTCAGTCTCTCATCTGCTGTCTAAACAGGATAACGTGTGTGACTGAATACATGTGACAATGGGGAGAGAAGAGATAGTGGTTCCCAGTTGTGCCATCCTGGGTGAAGATGTGATGTGACTGTGTACCTTGGCTGTGGTGCTTACAGGTACAGACAGCACCAGCACGGACAGGGAGCTGGCTTTGCACAGGATCCCCACACTGCAGTGCAGGAGCAGGGCAAGTTCTGAGCTAATGGGGCCGTGAAAGGAAAACGTTTCTCATTATTGTTCCCCAAGGAGGGCTCGTAAGGCCAGGCAGTGCTGCCATACCTGGCCTGCCCTGCAGAACTGGGTCCCTGGCCCCTCTGGCCCCTCAGCACAGTTTGAAAGTGTCTGTGTGACCTGGACACCCTCTGCTAGTGTCCACTGTGCAAACAGTAATGAATGCTCATGGCTTGCTGTGCCCTATTTAAGGCCATAATAAGGCAAACAAGCTGGATTTCAGGGATGAGGAGCTATAAAGATATCATAGAACCATGGCCTTTTTCTTAAGAATAAGTGTTCTTCAGTACTACCTTGGTCACAGAAGCCTAGCCCATCCAAACATAAATGTTATTTTTCACATCAAACTTTTTAATTTTAACTTCCTCTTTATGTATGTGTATGTATTGTTTATTCACAAGCACGTCACAGCTTCCAGTGGGTTGAAGCAGGCAGTGGGGTATCTCTATTCATACATTTTTGCTTTTTAATAGGATCTATTCAGAGCAAGACAAAAGGCTGATTGAATGCTGGGAGAAATTTTGTATCATAGAGTCATTTAAATGTGAACTAGGACATTCTCTGGAAAATTACATAAAAATGGCAAGTGACCCTGTGTACAATACTTGCTTTCAACATTATCCAAGGCCAAGACAGGCTTTTGACAGTTACATAATGCAGATGGGTCATGATCAGCCAACTCAGAAATGTTCAGCATTGTGCAAAATGAGAATCACATTTGACGAAGTTGAAACAAAAATAAAGGACAAAAAACCTTTCATTTTCAGTATGCTGATCAATTTTCTAATTAATAATACCCAAATTTAGATATATTTAGAATCATAGAGTCATTAAGATTAAAAAGACCCCCAAGATCGAGTACAAATTTTGAAATTTTGTTTGTTGTTTGAAATCTAAATACTGGTAGGAAGACTGTAAAAGGCTCAAATAAAAATTCTGGGAGGTCTTCAATCTTTGACACACCAGTTTGCAAAAACATACGCAATATATTTTAAATGGTTTGTGAAGCTACAGATGAGTGATCATATCTGCTATTGATCTCCATGAAATACATATATCTTGATTTAGAGATATTTTACTCTGACTCTAAAATAGCCATAGACTGATTTAGTTACTGAACTGAATTCCAGAATTCACAAATCCAAGTAATTTAGCTCACTGCTAAATCATCCTGCCACCCCTGCTTTTCTTTCTGCTTTTTCCACTGCAAAAAATCATGCTTTGGACTTTGTGTTACTGCTTATTTGCTCTTTCTTATGCCAACACAGCAATTTCACAGAAAAATATCAACGAAATATATGAAAAACTTCACTTGCATCAGTAAAAATACATGGCAGCAGCACAAGTTTTCTCCCATTGGTAATAAGGTCTTAAACTACATAGAATTGTGGTGTTTCAGTGTATGCAGTTTGTACTGTGTAAGCCAAAGGCTTTACACACAGATACAGATATAGATATATAGATATATAGATATATAGATATATAGATATATAGATATATAGATATATAGATATATAGATATATAGATATATAGATATATAGATATATATAGATATATAGATATATAGATATACAGATATATAGATATATAGATATGAATATATAAATAAAATAAACTGCAGTAAAAATATTTACGCATTTTCTGCACGGGAGTTAGAGCACAAACTTCTTTGATATTTCTACTATTATTTTTTCACTGTAGCCTGAAGAGAAACCTGTTGATGCTGAAGGATAATTTATGGTCTTCCTTCGCATTCTCTTTATCTTCCAGGATGAAACCAAGAATGTTAATTGCTGACATGCAGCACTTGTAGTATTATCTCAAATTAATTATACCTTTGTAGCATTCCTTCCTTGAGAATAGCTAGCTCTTAATGTAGCCCCATAAGTATTCCAAAATACTGTAATGGACAATCAGATAAGAACACATCAACATGGCAACATTTTTGTAGCTGAGGCTACTAAATGGTTTGTTTATACAAACTGATGCTGCAAATATTAGTATCTTGATTTTGTGTGACTAAAGACAATATTTTATTATTCACTCTATTTTCCCCCTCCTTAAACCTTCTTATAGTCACAAAGCTGCTTTATAGTAGTGAAGAAGTGAATTACAAGTTCGAGTCAAAACAAGATTTCCATATCTGCCTTTAGGTTTTTGATTTTAATATGTATAAACTGAATTAGAGTGGTGAATTTTATCAAGAAGTGGGTTTTATGTTAAATCATAGAAAAAGGCCTGTACTCCTTGTCATGCAGCCTTCTGCTTCAAGGCTAGCTAGTTTGGATTGCTACTGCTTTTTAGCAAGATGTGTGCTGTCAGTCTGGAACAAGGATACAAAGGAAAGTGAAAATTAAATTTGATTCAAAACAACACTGAATATTGAAGAAGTTTTGGTTGAAATAAAATGCTTTTGTAACTTGAGTTGTCAATCAGTGCTTCTTACCAATATGATTGTCCTGAATTTGGTACTAATTAATGTCTTGAGGCTGTTTTTCTCAGAACTTTTCTTTCTAAAGCCTAGTTAAGTAGGGAATAACCCCAAAATACTTTTATCTTCCAACACAGTAAATATGCAGAGATTTAAACTTTAATTCTTTCATGGAGCCTTCCTTACTATTAAATAACAGCAAAGAGGAATAATAATTTTATCTTCTTGCTAAGAGTGGCTTGTTTCCAAAACATCTTTCTGCTCTCTGAAATTTTTTTCCTCCTTGTGAGCTCCTTGGGCAGCATAACAGGAGCTGCATCTTCTGTCAGAACTCTGGTCCTGAACTGAAGCAGTGCATCATCTCTGCATTTCACAGGGCAATAACAAGCACAGATCCATGCTGGGTGGAAAAGGGATTGAGAGCAGTCCTGAGGAGAAGGTGTTGATGAGGTCATGACACGCCTGACATGACCCAGCACTGTGCCCTTGGAGCCCAGAAATCCAGTGGTGTCCTGGGCTGCATCCCAAGCCCCGTGGGCAGCAGGAGAGGGAGGGGATTCTGCCCCTCTGCTCTGCTCTTGTCAGACCCCACCTGGAGTGATGCCTCCTGGGCTGGGGGCTCCAACATACAGAGGACACAGCCCTGCTGGAGCAAGCCTGGAGCAGATCGCAAAGGTGCTGAGAGGGCTGGAGCACCTCTCCTATGGAGGCAGGCTGAGAGAGCAGGGGTCGCTCCTGCTGGAGAAGAGAGATCTCTGGGAAGAACTTCTTGCAGTCTTCCAGTAGCTAAAGGGGCTACAAAAAAAGCCTAAAAGTAATTTTTACAAAGGGTACGGGAACTGTAGTGCTTTACGACAGAAAGGATATGATCTTATTTAGACTTTTATCTTGATCCAAATGAACTTACAAGTAAGAGAATTGCAGAGAACTTCTGATAATGCTCTTGTTGCACAGAGTATTTAATAGTGGCCTTTGTCTACTTCAAGTCAAAGCAAGAATACAGACTTAGAAATATTTAATCCTTTTCATTTCATTTGGGCGAATTAATCTGTATAAGTATAGTTTTTAATCACGCACTAGCCTTTGCTCTATTTTTCACAAGCAGATATTACAATGCTGCCTGAACTCACTTTGGGTCATTAGCCTCCATTTAAATTTTTCCTGTGGTTCTTCACAGTTCATAATGTTATATTTCACTTACCTATTTGGGGGCTCAGCTTGATTTTTCCGTATTAAATGTAACTAACTTTTCTATCAATTTTCTGCCAGCACTTTTTTTTACTTTGCTGCTCTAGTCCATTATTATATGTAAAACTGTCCATCCCTAGTGTAGTGTTATTGCATAAAGTTTAGTGAAGGCTCATGCTAGACAGGAAATTAACCAAGGCAGAGGCTAAAGCCCACTGTGTCCCAAAGAACCATCCACACTTAATTCAGCCTATAAAGTAGTAATAAAAAATACAAAACACCTCGTGGTGACAGAGATGTCATTTTTCTGTTCTAGCTGCTATCTAGCACAATTGCAATCAATGGTAAATGTGTACATTACCCAGCTTAGTTCTTTGTAGTAAACTCTAAGTATAGGTTGCCATTTCATAATACACAGTCTGTTTTGACATGGAAGCAGAACCTCGGATGAACCAGAAACAGAACATCCAATCCCTTCTTAACATACCATACAAAAATGTATTTTTTTTCCCACAAGTATAGGATGAGTTGTAAAGAATTCAAGGAAATAGATGTATACAACTGTTGTCAGCTGTGGAGAGAAAGTGAACTTCCTTGATATTAACGATACTGGTTTGTTGTAAAAAAAAACACATTAAAAAGTAGAAAAGATATAGCAAAGGCTTGTGGGAGAAAGAGTCTTTATTCACCTGCTATCTAGAGAATTTAACCAAGTAATTTCCCCCCACATCATGGGAAGGAAAATCTGTAAAGGCCTCTTAAGACATATAATGTAAATGTAAAATTGTATGAGGAAAGCAGCCTATGAGAACACAGTACTATTAAATTTATATTGATTATAAAATGTGAGCAAAGCCAACGTTAAAGTCAGTCAAGATAAATGAGAATTTGCAAATGGTTGATGAAACATGAATATGGAAAAAGTAATGCACACAGTGATGATGCCCAAAAGTGTCAGAAGTGCCATATTCCCTGCTGCTTGCACTGCTGAAAGCATTAAAATAACACCTTGCATCTCAAATCACAATTACCAGGCCTCTTCTTTTGCTTTTGTGCTGAGGAGAAGAGAGGGATTGCTATGGAGACAATATATAGCTAATAGCTGGAGGGTAGGTGGAATAAATTCAATAAATAAACAGTCACAGCTGAAAAGAAGGAACGAGGGATGACAACCAAGTCTGACAAAACGCTTCTGATTTTGTATTGAAAATTTGAAAAGGATGTAGAAATCAAATGCTGTCACTAGAAGCTGATAAAGCCATTGAATAAACCTGGGAAAAGCATCAGGTATTGATCTAGTGTTCAAAATGAGAAGCTAGCAGAGAATCATAGGACATTTTGCTAAACTCTACAGCTGTTTCTATGGCTTTGAATGGGTCATTTATATTATTACATTCTCTGAACATCAGATTACTATGAAATCCCCCTGGGTTTTTAGTCTGGGCATTGTGTGAACACTTGCTCTCTCTATTTAGCCAGTTCATTTCTTCCTGTGCTCTTAAAACCAGCATAAAGCTGGGCTGGTATGACAGCTGACTGACTCCAAGGGATACAATCAAACAATATTACAAATCACCTGCTAATCTTAAAAAGCAATTATATGTCTGAGAAAGGTCATTAAATAATGCATAGTATGGCAGGTGACATAGAGTCATGTTAATGGAAACACTTAACACTGTTACCATGGTTAGTGTGAAAAACGTGCCCAAAAGGGGCTGGTGCTGTTGACTGCCACTATTGATTCCAGAAAACCTCATTAGTTCTGCTTCTCAATTAATTATGAAATACTGGAGAAATGCCTGTCATTGTTCTTCTGTCAATTAGAATTAAATATAACAAAAGCTTAATCTGGGTTTTTTTTCTGTATTTCTGCCCTGTATAGAGCTCCTGCCCACAGTGTATTATTTGCTGTTGATCAGCAGGAATATTTTAATGGTGGGAAGGGAAAACTCTGACTGCAGTCTTTACCTTCCAACTGACTTTCTGGGTACCTGGTCTGGCTTCACATCTTTCATTGCACAGGCAAGTAATAAATATTTTTCCTTCAGTGACTTTCCCCTCTTTCAATCAGATGTTTTGTAATCATTATCTTATGCAGTTTTACGTTGCCTTTCCTCAGATTCACAGCCTGGCTCTGGTACTTTCACTGGCCACATCTCACATCTCAGGAAAGGAGAAGGGTCATTTTGGTAGGCAGGAAGAGAAGGATGGAAAGGTTGAAGGCTTGTTCAAGTTTTTTTTCCAGGAGCTTCCAATTCTCCACATCTCTTCTGTCCCAGGTATTCACCCAAACTGTAACTAATCATCATGACAGCTTTGTCAATTTTTTGTGTTATTTGTAAAAAATTAGCTGTGTACTTTTTATTAGCACAGAGACTGAGTTCTCAGAGTTCGAGTTTCTTGTTTCTCCTATGTAAAATAATACAAATCTTTTAATAATTTGCAAATAAATCTAACAGAACTATGGTTAGAAGATTGTGTTCAGCTCATTTTTCACCCTGTCATCACCCAGTATTCTTCTAATCAAACGTGGCTGGCAGTGACCTGTAGCAGTTGAGAAGCTGATATACATTGTCTTTTGCTCCTCCTATTGCAGATGCAATCACCTGCTGAAAAGAAAATGTAGTGACTGCCCAGGGCAGTAATAGGCTGAGATGACCAGATTCAATAAGTGCTACTAATCAGGGAAACTTGTGAGCCCTTTGCTTTATTTGCTGTCATAATTGGTGGAAGTGAGGAAGTGGGTGTGTGAGGTTGAAGGAGGAAGTAGGAGGGAGCTTGGACTCACTGCTAACTCATCTTCATTTTAATGCAGAAGGTATCAAGAGGATCTGTATTACTCAAAATATCTTTTTCACTGTGTTGGAATGTAGTGGATGTGAACATGCAGTGTAGAATTTTCTCTACAGAGAAATAAAAAGAATCCTCAAATTCTTCCAGGACAATAAAAGCTAGATGTGCTCAGTTCAGTGAACACTGATGTGCAGTAGTACTCCCACTGTGCTCTCTGACCTGTCTATCTCAGCATACACTTTCCATCTCTCTCACCTCTACACTCGGCTGGCACTACAGACATTGCAGCAGCACATGGCCTGTTACTTGACCTGTGCTTGGTACCTGTAGGAGCACAGAGAGAGTCCCTGGAGCTGGCCACAGGTGAACCTTCTTTTTGTGTCAGGTGGGTGCACAGAGCGTGCTGGCATCTGTGCTGCCACAGTGGTTAAAGGTTAAAGATGTCTCCAAGCTTCCTCCTGCTACTAAGGGGTCAAGAAATTTTCTTCCTTCTCATTTTAACTGTCTGGAAATAATGTGTCTAATCCAAGCAATTTATCTAGTCAGTGTTACCTGGATATAAGCAATGTGGAAGAGATACTTCTGAAAGACATTTTGTCTCCTATTGTATTCAATCATTTGGGGATTAGATGAGTCACTCCTCAGATTTATCAGACCCTTTACAGTGATTACAAAGGAAACCTGTATGACTAACCTAGATTGCAACACTTTTTGGATGTTAAACCTGGAACACAGGAATTCCACCTAACCTGAATGACAGGGAAATTGGTTGAAAAAGTATTTCAGTGAAGGAAGCTGAAATATAGGGCAGCACAGAAGGTAACAAGAAAAACGATAGAAGTACTAAAACAATAGATCAACATATCATTGTAGTAAAGCATTGTAAATAAGTTTGTAGTGCAATGAAGCTTTGTTACAAAATGCCATATTACATACCTCAAAAGTGGAGACATCATGTGGTGTGTTAAAAGTTTTATGTTTCCACTGGGAAAAATCCTCAAAGTTAATTAATTTTATTGTTAATTATAAATCTTTAAATGAATTAATATGTTAATGTATTTTGTATTTTTTATATTCACTGGAAATGTTTGACAATATTTTAATGGAGTTGAGCTATGGATATGTGTAGGCACAACAGCTCTGCGAGCAAATTATCAACTTTACAAATAAACAGAATTCCACTGAGCACAGCAAAGCCGTTTTATGCCAACTGTGATTTTGAAACTATGTGTTTTGATGGAAAGCTTTGAAAAAAATAATTACATTATTTAAAAGGTGTAAAGAGAAATCAGGAAACAGAAATAATTGCTCCGTTTAACTCTCCAAGATGAAACACAATTGCATCTTTTCTTCTTTTGTGCATTCTTATTTATAGCACACAGTAAACAAACAGCATATTGTGTAGCTTTGAATAGTGGCTGACACTACTTCAAATAGATGATCTTGACAGCGTGCCCAAAGAAATGTTTCAGCTTTACAGCCAGAGAATGTGTTTTTTCTGTGAACTAGGTGCTCGTATAGATACATCTTTTAAATTAGGAACACAGTGTTTATTTCATTGTGGGTGTATTGTTCAAGCTCTGGTCCTACAGGGAGGACAAGGAGATCTCAGAGAAATGAGTGGAGTGCTGGTTGAACCTCACTGCTCATCTGAAATAGCATGAAAACTGTTCATACAGCTGGAGTGGCTGACTCAGTCCGTGTTTTCATCTCTAAGGAGGGCTTTAGCTGCCAGGGCTGAGAGCAGCAGGCACGACCCAGTCCCCAGACTGCCCAGGTGAGGCTGTGTGAGCTCTCTGTGTCTGCAGCAGAGCACAGGCAATGTGCAGACTGCAGCTGCAGGGTGACCAGGGACCGGGCTCTGGGCTTTGGCATGGATGCATGTGAACACACAGGTCTGTGAGCTCGGGGAATATCAACTCCAAAAGAAAACCATGGAAATAAAATACATTCAAGAAGCCTGATTATATCAGGCTGTGGATATTTTCAAGTTTCTATAATATTTATATGCTTGTACCAAATGAGTGAGAGGCATCTAATTTGAAGTGTTACTGACAGTAGAGCCGATTATTAAGGGCAGCTGGACTTTCCTTTCTCATGCATTATGCTTACAGGTCACTGGCTTTCTCTGCTGCCCGGGGAGGTGGTGGAGTCATCCTCTCTGGAGGTGTTTAAAAAAAGACTGGATGTGGCCCTCAGTGCTGTGGTTTAGTTGATAAGGTGGTGTTAAGTCATAGGTTGGACTTGATGATTTCAAAGATCTTTTCCAACCTTGTAAATTCTGTGATTCTGTGAAATGTGAAATAGTTTGATCAAACAAATGACGTTTGTCAAGCTCTATTTAAAAAAGCATTTGCTCAAAGCAATTCTAATTAGTACAGAAGCATGTGAATAGACCTAATTATTCTGATTGTTTTCATCCCAAGTATCAGTTAACATTAATTCTCTTGGTAATGTTCCCCTTCAGTCACAGGTAAAAGGAATCCAAACATTTCATTGTAAAAGGCTGCAGATGAAGCATCTTCACAAAAACCACGTGAACAAGGCATGGCCTGAAAGGTGTGTTGGGTTTACAGTAAACTGACAGGATCAACAACAGGTTCTGCTCATGACCTTGCTGTTCTGGACAAACCAACAGCTGCCAGAGCTTGTGTTTCCCATCAGTTTTGTAAGAAATGCTGAGCCTGTGATATGTCTAAGTATAAATTTGACTTATTTTAAGTGAGTAAATACTCCTGTCTGAGTGCTCAATTGAAAATAACTATGAAATGGTGCAATATGACACAGTCTGACATTCCAATTTTTGAAAGTATTCAACTGTTTAATAAAACACTGAGGAGCAATATTTAAAGTAATGTACATTGTTACATTAGCTATGTGCATTTAGTTATTAACACAAGTATATCTATTAAAATGATTTGTTGTGATAATTCAGACTATGAGTCACTTTCAGATGCATGAGAAGTCTGTACTAACTGATGTGCTGTTTGAAGAGCAACCAAGTTTTCCATTACTGTGCTGAAGCAGGATGCATTGTGGCACATACAAAATGCAGCACAGCCTAAAGGGGAGGCTGCAGTTAGCTAGTTATTTCTGGCTTCAGTTACACCACAAACTGTATTTGTGATTCCAGGATTCTTTCTTACTCTTTGACCAGCTCTGTTTTTTCACAAAACCTGCCTATGGTTGCTCTCATCCTGACAGCTCCAGTTTTGGCAGGAAGGGTTGGAACCTTTTCACCTCTGAGGTGCTGGTGACCACTGGCAGCTAAATCAGACCTGGGTCCTGTAAAGCTGCTCTGACAGAGGGCTAAAACTCAGCTTCTAAAGTCACCTAGTGATAATCATGGTGCATTACATGAGACACTGAAGTGCACCACAGCCACTGTTTATTGTTATTAAAATAATTTTTTTTATAACATATTAATGTAATAAATGCATGTATGTTCTTCTGGCACCAAGATGTCAGATGAATGGAACCTACATTTTCAGTCTTTGTAAAGATATGGCCTGATTAGGATTACAGGAATCAAAAAAATATTAGGCTAAATTGTAGGTGATGAGTATTATTTTTAGGAAGGTCAGTATTTTATTTAATTCAAATGTTTTATGTTATGTTATGTTATGTTATGTTATGTTATGTTATGTTATATTATGTTATGTTATGTTATGTTATGTTATTGAATTTAATTCAATGTTTTATATTAGGCATTATTAGAAGACAGGTTTTTATTCAGTATTCCCACTCAAGAGAGAACAGACTTGCCATTAGCATGTCCTAATTAAGAAGGTTTTCTAGTAGATTACAAATGGGACTTTTTTAGCTGAATTATGTACAATAATATTGACTGATTCAGCTCTGCATCTGCCAGTGCAGTCTTTACTGCACTCTCATTCCCTTAATTTTCTGTAATGTGAGTACTCTGAAAATAACACCAGTCTCTTTGTTCCTGAGAGGGAACAGACCTGCCTGAGGCTTGTTGAGTTTATCAATGTTTGGGTTGTTTTCTCAGAAACGTACTGGCCTAAACACACTGGTAAGTGTGGCAGATTTGATGAAAATAATTTACCCACTCGACACAATCATGGAACCTCTCTTCATCTTCTTGGAAAGGCTTTTGAGTGTATATTGAACTGTGAATCCTACAATATTGATTGCATTTCTGCAGAAATAATGTGCATTTATCAAGCCAGAAGCTGAATGTTACTCATTTAGTTCCTGTCCTCTGACTTTTTTTCAAAAGACCAAACATGGTTCTGGTTTCTCTTCTGTAAAATGTATATTTAAGTTTTGAAGTTACAAAATATAAGAATTATATGAAAAGAAAAAAAAACAAACAGTAAAAACCTGTTGAGTGTTACGTTTAGATTCATTAATATTTTATTCAGAATGTTTTACCCAGAAAAGCTGCAGCTGCCCCATCCCTGGAAGTGTTCAAGGCCAGGTTGGATGGAGCTCTGAGAAATCTGGTCTAGTGGAAGGTGTCCCTGCCCATGGCAGGGACTTTGGAATTAGATGTTCTTTAAGGTCCATTTTAACTGAAACCATTCTGATTCTATGAAAATGGTCTTTGAATGAGGCTTTACCTCAAATGAAGACAGGCACAGTGTGTCATACCTGCTAGTAAGAGAACATATAGCCTCAGCCCAACAGACATTTCCCCCTCCCAAACAGCATCTGTTTTCTATATTAAATAGAAAGTGAATTTTCCTCTGAACTCTATAATTATAGAATCAAATATTAATTAAAAAGTTAATTGCAAGAGACTTATAGTATAAACCAAAGGCACAAAAGTCAACCAACATATAATTATGATACCTTTGTGAGAATTTGAAAATTTATGATCTTCCAATAGCAAATTTAAATCAGTATGTATAGGGAAGTATTTAGAGGTTTGATTTTTCTTTTTCCATTTTGCTACCAGTTCATGTTGATTTCATATTCCTTTTTTTTTTAGCATTTACATCTGTTTATCCATTAATAACCTAATTTCATGACTTCATGAACTACATGTTGGATGTGACCCCGGTGAGTGTACACAGGGCTGACCAGCAGTGCCTGTGAAGGCTGCAATGCAGAGCTGAGGGTGTTATTGTGAGATGCCCTTTGGGACCACACTCTTCATTTGCTTTCCTCACTTGAGCACATTTTGTTGATTTGACAGGGAACAGCGGGATGGAAATAATTTAGACAAGATGTTGAGGTTTTTACTGTCTGGGACTGAAGTTGCCTTTGAGACTGGGCTGGGTTGGTCCCAGCTGCTGCACATTTCTGGCTCACTGACAGCCAGGGAATGTCCCATACGGCAGCACACTCAAATCATGCTGTTTACTTTAAATATTAACTTCTTGGGGAATGAAAAAAGGTTCAGAGGCAAAGCAAGCTGTGCTTAGCCTCTGTTTGATTTGCAACAGTTGTAATACACTTTTCTCTTTGCAGTTACTCTGCAGTCTGTGGGTCTGTTAAATCCTGTATTTCTTTGGGGAGCCAGGTGCTCTGTGGCCAAGGCAGGTTTATATGGGCAAATTTAGTTTGCAGAACAGACAAAGGAGTGGTTCAAGACCAGTACAGACTGAGAAGAAGAGAACCGACAAGTGTGAAGTGGACAGGGCATGCTGTAAAGGATGAGGTGGGAACAGATTTAGGGTTGGCTGGACAACAGGCTGCAGAGAAAAAGTTATTCCATCACCACGGCAACTAAAAGCCAAGAGAAAAGCGTAAGAGGCAGTGATGAGTCCTGTGGCCTTACACAAGGATGTGTATTCAAGGATGTCCCACAGTGCCTATTTTCATTTGCCTTTCAGATTAGATATTAACTGCAGTGGTTTTATCCCTTTCCTTCAGTGCAGCGTTTGCACTGTTTGCACATGACAGGCCTGTTTCCGTGGGCTGATGGATGCTCAGAGCCCATGGAGCTCAGGTCACAGCTCACAGCACCATAGCCCATCCCAGCTGGCAGGGGAAATCCGTGTTATCAATCTGGTAATACCAAAAGTTTTTGTATTTTATTTCACAGCATCTTTAAGATGTTACCTAGGCTTTAACTTTAAATGGGAACTGACTCTTCTCTCCCTCTCACCTGTTTCATACTCGCATGATTCTAACGAGGTTAGAGTGGCTCCTATCCTATTGTGTGCCAGCCAAGACAAAATGTAAGAAAATTCTTAAAGTCTGAATGCTATGCTGTGAGTGATTAGCTGTCCCATCAAACTTGGTACGTCAGGTGGAAATGAAACTGAAAGTCAGGCTTGCATATGAGCAGGTACTGACTACTGACTTCTGCCAAGTGGCTACCCAGCAGGAGAAATCCTACCAGCAGCAGTGTGAAGTCAGACTACAAACCCATGGTTGCTTTCCACACTGCGACATTACAATGCACTATTTATATCTAACCACTCCTGTTTGGGCAAACAAGTTTCTAAAAACCGCATCAATGAACCTGGATCCTGATGTTATTACATTGAAAACACCATTTTGCCACCTAGTGGTGGTTTCTCTCTTTATGTCTTTTGCTTCTCCAACTTGCATCTTCTTACCGTGCTTTGAGCTGTGTATTGTTCAGGCAGGCAATTCTTCCAAGAAGGCACATAGTAATTTTCCAGAAAAATAGCTACATGTTCAGTAGAAACTAAAAGTTTGTTGGGATGAACTAGCCAACTTCTTTAAAGAATTAACCTGGTTTAGAAAGTGTATGTTCCAGGTTTGCTTTACTTTCTTAAAGATTAAAATAATTGTTCTTTTAGATCTGTTCAAGGTTTTAGTTAGATAGAATTTTCCGAAGTTTCCATCTGCTATGATTTTCAGAGTAGATGGAGGACTTCACTCTAACACATCTGAGCAGCATTCCCTACCAAACACAGTGTTTTAACACTTGTTGGGCTGTGGGAACAAGGTTGTAGCATAAGTAGGGGCCCCTATATAAGTAGGGGCACTTATATTTTGAGGGAGGCAAGTTGCTGCTCTACAGCCCCGAGACAAACACTTCTGAAAGATGGGATCTCTGAAAGAAGTCTCTTCAAAGCCATGCACTAAGTATGTGATTTACTGCAAGGAGACACTCCCATCTGGGGTGTATTTAGTTATAACAAAGCTGTCTTTTGTTTAGCATTGCAGAAACAGCTGTGTTTGTCTATATGCCAGAGAACAAAAAAGAGAAATAAAATGAAGGTATATTATGGTGCATTATTTTAGTTAATGTGGTTTGATTTTGATGTTGTCTTCTTGGGAGGTTGCATGGAACTCACTTCCTGAATGTTCTGCCAAACATATTTTTTTTTCATTTCAACCTCTGAAAATATGCCAGAATTCCAGTGACCTTTTCTTTTACTAAAAAGGCTCTTGTCTTACCTGGAGAGGGCCAGTTCATTATTGTGAAATTATACCTTCATGAGAACAGTATGGTCCTGGCTGAAACAAAACACCACATAGAAAGGAAAACCATCCAAGACCTAAAATGCTAAGGAAATTATGTACACTTCTTCCCAAGAAAATGTCCTGTTTCTAGATTTTCTCAGTCAGTGGCACTGCTGTATGAGCTGATGAGAAATCAGAATTGTGTGTAGATTGTAGCACTGTGACAGTGACAGGCTGTGCACTGTTGCACTGCATAGGCTGGAGGGGCTGAGGGCACCATCAGCAAAGGGAACTCAGTGTGTCAGAGCCATGCGGAGAGCAAGGACCATCCACTACACACAAACATTTAGTCCTCATTTCTGATCACCTTGTTGTTCATTCACCTTGTGGCATCTTCATGAATATTCGTTTACAGACAGACTGACGAGGGTTTCCATGTGAAAGCAAATGACTGCTTATGAATTCCCATAAAAATCTATCTAAAGTGTAAAAGCTTTACTCAAAGGGTTAAGGTAAAATTCAGAGAGCAAGAAGACAAAGTTCAGAACTGGATGTGAATCGGCATGAGCAGAACTAAATTTTTTCAAGTTCCTCAAAGTAAAACAAAAAAGATCCTCAGAAAATCCTTTTTGACTCATGCTGGTGAATATGAATCTTAAAAGGATTTATTGTTCAATTTCTATTATATCTCCTCTCTCCTAAAAATTAAAGAATTACATTTATATATAATATCAAAGTCATACCCGACTTTATTACTAGCAGACCTTATACAAAAATACTTATTTCATTGATGTTTTAACCTTGGTAAGAGTAATACAGACTTTTAGTCATCCCCAGTAAGGGTATTTACTCTATGTTTCTTCAAATAAATTATTTCATGATATCTATAAACTGTTAAACAATGGTTTCTTCCTTGTATGTATGTCATCATGTGCCAATTAATTGATATAACCCACTGTTTTACTGTGCCTTTGACCCAGGTTGTCATGGTGTAGAAACCTGAAACTATGACCCTTATTTCTGTCAGCTTCACCTCTTTGGTAAACAGATGGTATTTGGTTTGGCTGAGTGAACTGGGATATTTGTGAACTGGCTTTAATGATCCATCTGTGCAGGTTGTTTTTCAGCAAATTATAGCTCATAGGACAATTCAGGTAGGAAGAGACCTCTAGTTCAACCTCCTACTCCAAGCAGAGTTAGCTGTAGGGTCAGACCAGGTTGCTCAGGGTTTTGTCCTGGAACTCTTCCAGCATGGACACTGAATCAATATCTCAGTGAAAGCTCTGCACTGCTTGATGGCCTTCCCTGAACATTTTGACCAAGAACAGATGCCTCGGAGACCTTGTCAGCCCCATCAACTACCTGTATTGAGAAGTTACCCCTGAGAATGCTCAGAAACCACTGACTATATTCCACAGCCGCCCATCCAGCAGATCTTGGGTCGAGTTCCCCCATGAGAACCAAAGTGTGTGACCAGAAATACCCTTAAGATTAAAGAAATCTCTGTCCATTTCCTCACCATCACCACGGGTTCTGTTACAACAACCCATCACAGTGTCTGCCTTCCCAGCCTCTTCTCTGTTCCTGACCCACAGACTGGGCATTCATCCCATAGAAGAGCTCTGTAAATCCAAGCTGCACCTTCACACAGTGGGAAATCCCTTCTCCTTGTCTTCCCTGCCCATGTTTTCTGAAGAGCTTGCTCCATCTTCTTGCTCCCTCCAGCTGTGCAAGCTGTTCCACCGTGTCTCAGTTATTCCAATATTTCTGTGACTCCATGCAGAGCTCTACTTTCTCCTGCTTCCTCCACAGGTTGCAGGTCTCTGTATACTCCTAAAGTTGATGTCTCTTTACCGTTCTAATTGATTCTGAGGTGTCTCTTGTCCCTGCCACCAGCCCTTTGCTTTCCACCCCTTTCAGTGCTGTCTCCCACGCCATTATTTCCATTCATCACAATTCCTAGGTTAAAGCACACCAGGTGAATCAGCATGTGAGCAAACACTCTCTTGTCTGGCTTTGTCATGTGGATCCCATCTCTCCCTAACAATCCTCAATCCTCACAAAGGATCCTGCGTTTTTAAAAACCAAATCCCTTTTGATGACACCAGTTGCACAGCTGGGTATTGATTTGCAGGACCATCTGCTCCTTCTCATGCATTTCCCCTTCACCAGCGAGACTGAGGAAGCAGCACCTGGGCCCTGCCCCTCACCCCCATGCCCAGAGCCAGGTAGTCACTCCAGACCACCTGTCAGCAGTAGAGACAACTTTTTCATGGCTGAAGTTTGTACCTGAAACATACTGAGTCTAGATTCTCTCAAACACACAATAATTTTAATTTAATGATATTAAATATTTTTTCTGTTTGATCAAGCATTGAATGTTGGAAAATCAATTGTTTAGAAGTAGCTACAACCATGGAAATCCTTTGAATTTCCATCAGGACATTAATTTCTTGATAAATTTATTTTTCTTTTGGATGTTAGGGAGAGTATTTCAGCTATCCCTGCAGACTACTGGAAAAGTCTATATATCTCTATATACCTACAGGCTTTTCCAATTATTTGTTTGTAGAATTCTGTCTTTCTACATAGTAAAGAAATCTCTTCCTAAGAAATTACCTTTCTGCTGTTGAAATATCTGGTCCTTCAAGAATCTAGGAAAAATTGTCTGCCGTGGTTGAGAATACTCAAGAGGAAAGTTAAATATTTCCATTGGAACTCACTTCTTTTATAGATCTTTCAAAACACTTCTCGAAGAAATCCTGAACTCCTCCTGACATAACACTTTATGTTTTCTGTCTTAAAATACATTTCCAGTAATAATAATTTGCTAACAAATTAATACTGGGATTTCAAAACACCTCTGGAGTGCCATTTAGTAGTGTCTTGGCTTCCCATTTACTTCAGTAGTGAGTGGATTTTTTAAAACAGCATTTGTTCTCAGTTTTTTACAGCGGTATTTGTTCTCAGTATTTTACCTCTTTTCTGTAATTACTTCTGCTGTTAAAATGGTCACATTGTCAAGTCTAGCTTAAAATTCACAAACATTCATTGTCTGCACAAATGAAATGAAATCTCAGCTATAAAATGCCTGTTGATTTTACAGCCTTGAATAAAACACTATACTTATTTTGCCTTATTACAATTTTTTACATTGTTCCAAAACATGCAGAACAGCTTATTTTTGTTGTTGTTATTGTTCAGTATTTATCCAGAGTATTTCATATGAATTCCAAGTTATGAAATGAACATTTCTCTTTGTAGGTTTTACGTTTAGAGAACCTTGTGGTAAAAAGTTAGCAAAGCAACAAGGGAGTCTAGCATAGAGCAAACTACACATTCTTCTCTAAAATATTAATTTCATATTAATATGTGGGAGATGTGAAAGAATAGCTGTGAGGAACAAAAAAGTGTGTTTTTCTTCTACCACCTCATCAATTCATACAAAAGCACATATGTATCCATCTAACAATAACAAGTGAATAAAGTTCCAGGGGCAAATCTCTGCCTGTGTATGACTGGAAACAGATTTCATAACTAATAAATAATTATATTCACGATTAAGAAATAGTTTAATTTGTGTAATAGCACAAAGTGGGGCTCTCTGCCCAGAGAGGAGTTAAGTGTAGGTATGACTCTGTGTGTGTGTGACACCTATAAATGCCATGGAAGATTTGTGCATTTTGCCTGCCTCCTCTGCAAGCACAGAAAATGAATGCAGAAATGGGGGAACAAAATTCAGGGCCAGTCACTTTTTCTTGCACATAGATCACTTGTTGATCTAAAATGAAACAAAATGGGTGTTCTATGGTCTCCAGAAAAGCAGTAACCACCTGGACCTGAATCAGATCTGTCTGGCTGGAGATGAGATGTTGTGCAGAGAAGGGATAAGTGGGAGAAACAATCTGCTCTGATGGTGAGGAGATTTAGAGAAGCCTCTACAAGCAAGCAGGAATAATTGTTTTCTTTTCAGGACAGAAAAGACTGTGCTTTTGCTTCAGGAGCAATTTTATCTCATCTGCTACTAGCAGGATTGCGGTAGCAGTTCCATTTTTTTAACAATGTGAATGAAATTTAAATTTAGAGAATTGTATATTCCCGAAGTTCAGCAGTAACAATCTCTTCTTTCAGGTGAGGAACTCCTAAGGTAGATGGTGATAAGCTCTAGCTTTCCTCAGGGTGCACTGAGCTCAGGTATCAGGTCCTGGGGCTCAGCCACCTTGCCTCACTCCCTCTCCATCCCCAGCCTCTCCCAAATTACCCTGGAGTCTGCACCCACTAACTCCTGCCCCATGTTGGGATGCTCATCCAAACAGCTCCTGCTTACACTCCCCATGTCTCAGCTCTCTCAGCTTTATGGCTTGGGGATCTGATTAATGTGGATGTCTTCACTAGTAGTAAAATAGGAAGGTAAAAAAGACACTTAGGCTTGCTTGTTAGCTTTTTCCATTCACCAGTCACCTTCTGTCTTCACTCTATGGTATCACTGGACTTAAGCTCTGATTATCTTTCTTGTTTTAGGCCTCAGTCATCAAACTGACAATTCTGGCAAGAGTAGCAGTTTGAAAGAATTGTTTTTAATTTAAAAAGCAGTATTGCAGTAGGAATGCTTTATTTTAATGGCCGTCCTTCTAACAGCCAGCAGCCTTGGAAAATGTTGCTTTTGCCCCTGTTTCAAAAGGAATAATTTTTCGTTAGTAGAATTCCCTATGAATTCTTAGTATGCAAGCTTTATGAAAACCAACTTGAAATGCTGTGCAGCAGAGAATACTAAGACAGAATTATGCTACATAAGGAAAAGCAGTCAGAAGACCAAGGATTTATTTGAGCATGGAAGGTCTCAAGCTGTGACAGAGTTAAACATCATACAGCCTATTTGTTCATCCTCTGCACCACTTTTTTCCAAACATCACATCTGCAGTTCCCCACTCACTGCAGCTACTAGAGGCAGCACAGGCTTGTTACAAGCAGCAAAGCAGGGATCTGGCAGCTCCTTTTGAACAAGGAAGCAGCACTCTTAAGGTGTTGCTATAATCTTTGCACTCTGTTGGTACACTGAATCCTGCCTCCCAGAAGGATGAAAGAAACCCCAGATCTCTTATCTCTCATGAAGTAGGCACCTGTTGGAGATATGTGTCTTTAAAACCTCACACTGTCTCTTGCTTGCTCATCTCAGAGAAAAGTGAGCTGTGACCTGCAGTGGGATGTTTACAGTGCCTTTGAACTCTATCTTTCCTAAATTATAGCCCTAGAGATGATGAAATAAACCAGGATTGTTATACACATGTTATATATTTAGAAATTCTCCACGATACTTAGATGTAAATCCACTCTCTCAATAAACAAAGAAAAATTCTATAGAAACACTATCTCAGAAGTGTGTATTTACTAAAGTTTATCTTCCGTGTTTGTATCTGCATGCAGAACTATTACTTTCCTTCTTGTTCAGTCCCTATATCTTTGAAATCTCACAGCAAAAGAAGAATAGTAATATTTTGAAGATATATTGAGTTATGAGGGGGAAAATCATCCAAGCAGGCAAGGTGGTAGTTTAAGAAATACTTTACAATCTTTGTGTGTGTGTACACGTGATTTATATTTGCTTTAAGAAAGAAAAACAAACAACCGCCCCCCCCCCCAAACCAAACAAGTCAAAAAAAGCCCCAAACTCTCTGGTTACAGGAATGAGAAGCAGCATGGGAAATTCAGTTATTCAGTTGGATTAAGTTGTTGGTGAGATAGAAACAAAAGGGAAGTGTGCCTTTTGTCTCTCTGAATTCCTTCTTAACTGCAGGGTAGAAATGTTACTGATGAACTGTTTATATTGCCATGTATACATATAGTATGTATATTTCAGCTCTTTGTGTTAAAGTCACAGGTATGTCTTGGAGAACAGCTCATCTCATTTAGGAGTTTCACACATGCCCTGCACTGAAGAACTTTCATTATTCAAAATACTCCCTTCCCTTTAGTACAATACATGAATAAAACTGCTTCTTTTCATTTACCAAATTGAGCACAAACATACACAGCTCAATCCCCCCTCAAAATACTGATTTTATAGATTACATAGTTGTTTGGAAGTTAGAAGTTTGTTAGATTGAAGAAAAGCTCATAAAAAGAACTGTGCTTAAAAGTGATTGCAGAAATAGGTGTAAATAAATTTTTCTATTTCATGCAAAAAGTGGATGCTATTGGAAGGGCTATCTCAAGAGACAACCACACTAAAACAGGAAATATCCCATAAGCTTTCAACACCCCTTGTATTTGATGAGATTTACTTCACAACTGAGCCATAAAGTATCAGTCTTTTGGGACTTAACCTCTCTCATGTTTTTAGTTTAGCAATAGTTCTACTTGAAAGCAAGATATTTTTCTCTCCTGTAATCCTTTAGTGACAACTGCGAATGTTTACTTGGAGAGGCATATAAATATGGGTATCTGTCTGAAACTGCAGAATAAAAGGAAAACAGAAACTGGGTACCCCTCACTCAGAGTAAGGGAGGAAAGAGGACAATGTATCTCAGTTTCAAATAGTCTGGATCATTCCAAAATACTCTTGAAAAATTGCAAAATATATTGTTTTGCCTTCTGTCCTCAGCACACAGCTCTCAGCTATTGCAGATAATCTCTTTTAAACCAAGACAGATGTCAGAAGAGAGCATTTCCCCATATTTGCAAAAGGAGTTTATGTCCGGTAAAATACAAGACAGCTGCTCCAGAACAGTAAAGCTGCTCCTCAGAGCAGTCTGAGTGTTTGAATTTCAACTTTCTGTGTTGTGTTTGGAGCCCAGCTTTGCCCACTCGTTTCTGTCTGTTATTTTATGTCAGGTCTCAGATCTGGGTTTCTGAACTCTCAAGGAAATGGGAAGATTGACCAGGTCCTTGGGTTCTGCACATCTCTGTGGCACTGAAAATCCTGCAAATGTCAAAGTCCTCAGGCTTGGTGGCACCTTGGCACTACCCTATAGCCCAAAACACAGTACTGCATCTTGGGATAATTATGATTTTTGGGAACCCATATTTCTACCCTGATATATGAAAACTGTCTCCTTATTATTCACATGGGATACAGCAGAGTCGGCACAATTGTTCTGCATACACTGCACTGGAATGCAGAGATGAGATCTGGGGATTTCAAGTATCTTAGAATATTTGTTCACCAGTGCAAACACCAACAGCCCTTTTAAAGTTCTGCCCTGGGATCAACTGTAGAATGTCACAGCTGACTCACAAATGCAGGATTGTAATGGCATGCTGTAAACAGACAAAATCCCACCCATCAGCTTGTTTGCATATTTGGAGAATACTGATTCAAAACCATTTTGATTACAATTGAGATAAGAAGGCAGATGCTTAAGGGAGTATTTTTTGTGAAAATACACTCCAGAAGAAATTAAGCACTCAGTAAACTCCAAATGAAATCTTTAAACTCAGAATTGTTAAGTTCAAGATCAATCAATACTAGAGGTTTCTAAGGTATGTGTGATTCTGGCCTCTGAACCTCTGAAAAATGTTGTTTGATTCAGAAGGGTAGAGGTGTGTTTAAAATGAAGCAGTGAATGTAGGCTGACAGAGAATACATCCACTGTGCATGTGTTGAAACCAAACTGATACAATACAAAGATACAATAATTGTTGTTTATTTTCACAGTTGTAGACACTGTTCTGGGCTCACTGCTGTGCCCTTCAGGGTGACAACCAACCCATGGCACCCCAAGTAGTCAGGGGTCACACACATGCCAGGTGTGACTGGAGTTTCTCAGCCAAGAGTCCAATTTGTGAAAGACAAACATCACACGTGGACATAAATAAAATAGTACACTTGTGTTAATCATCTTGTGATAAGGAATCATTGAAGATTTCAGTTACATTTCTGTGGTCATCACAGGATTCCCCTTTGCTGCCATAACTGCTGAGCATTAAGGTCTGAGCAGTTCCCCTGGTATTGGTTACTCCTTCCCACCTGTGTGCTTCGCCTGCTCTGATGCTGGCAGGAACTGGCCACAGCAATGTGGTTTACAGAAGGGATTCAGGTTAAAATTATGTTTTCTTTTTTTTGTTTTTTGTTTGTTTGGTTTGGTTTGGTTTGGGTTGGGTTTTTTGACAGTTTTGGCCCTAGAAGGTTCTCATATGGCCCAGAAACATGAGCTAGAGGGGAGAGAGGAAAGACAGTGAAGAGGCAGAGATAAAGGCTGGAGCACCAGCCATTTGCTCATGGATGTACAAGGATAGCTACCTGTGTTGGCTCTTTGTAGGTAAAGGAGAGAGATGGGCAGTTCCAAAAAGTGGTTTTAAGATTCCTCACCAAAATGTATCTTCTAATGCTGGTCATCTTGCAAGTGCCTATCCCTGCCCACTGACTGAAGCAAAATCATGGGAAACAAGTTCAGAATATACAGCTAATTTATGGACTTATGAAATATTTGAGATATATCTCCCTACAGGGCTATTTTTCTGTGTTAATATGTTACTACATTTTTTCTTTTAAATCTTGACGTTTTGTGAATGGCTGTTGCAAGGACAAAAGAGTTAAAGTATCTTTAAAACAAATCTCTGTTCTGCTTTTAAGCTAATGTAGTACATTTATGGAGATTCCTGCTTATAAAACTTAATAAACTGCCTCATTCCTTGGATAACATGCAGTTCCATTACACAAATGGAAGGTACGTGGCATAAATGATACCCAGGGAGCTGGAGCATGACTTGCACCTTCTCATGACCAAATCAGACCAGAGCAGACCTGTCACCTAAACAGCATCTCTCTGGCATTACTACCTGCATTCTGCCTTTGTGTGGCCAGCTGCACTGGATGGACATCCCACCTGTGTGAGGACCTTTGCTCAGTGTCCAAGGTCTGAACCATGGCTGCTCAATTTGCTCAGTCCTGAGGACCTCAGCAAGTTTCCTTTGGGCAAATTCATCTCTAAGCTGTCTCTCCTGGTCCCTCTGTAACCAATGCAAAGAAATGAACATTTCTGGCTGTTATTCATCTCAGCCCAGAGGTGTTATTTGAAAGAGGTCAAACAAATTTCTGCCTCTACCTTCCTTCTGGGAAGCATAAATTTCTCTCCATTGACTATAAGTGAAATAGGAGTTCCCATCCAGTGACTCTCCCTTAATAACTTCCCTCCAGGCACAGATTTATTTCAGGACCATATGTAAGAAGACATATATGAGCTCATTTGAACTGATTCTCAACATAGGGCTTGTTGTCCATGGGTCACACAATGTAGGATTTATCTTTCATAAATAATAAAATGAATTTTGCAAACTGCCAAAGCAATTAATCAAATACCAGTCATTATCATCAGATCCTGAGAGCTTTTGCAGAAACACTGGGGAGATTAACTTCATAACACCTTCAGCTGATGTCTGCAGCCATGGGCATCAGATAAGTAATATGGCTTCTCATTGCAGGCAGCAGGATGAATAGGCTGAAATACAAACCCAGGGTCCATTTTGCTATTCCTGCTGGCAAAAATTCCCTCTCATAAAGCAGAGAATGATGAATCAACACGCTGGGTGCTGGAGAGCTAGAAATAAACAGTGTTCCTTAGACTTTGGGCTGAATTAGGAAATGAAAAATTTCTTTTGACATTTTTGGGCCCCGAAAACAATATATGCTTTTACAAGTAAATCCCCTAAGTGTTCTCAAAATTTATCATTATAAACAGTTGCAAAAGATGGGAAAATATTTAGTTGACCTGTAAGCTTACAAAATTGGACTGAGTTGATTTGACAGGAGTTACTTTAACCAATTTTTAGATGTACAGTAGTGTCCTGGTTTAGACTTTTTTGAAAGAATATTTGTTTCTAAATATAGAAATGTTTTTCATATTTTATAAAAACATTTTAGCATTTAAAATGCTGCAGTCACTTTTCACAGAATCATAAATATAGTTAAAATGCAGACCCTACTGCCAGTTACAAACACTGGCTGTTGAGAGTTGACAGCAGAAGCACTGGTAGGGCACTGATCTTGCTTTTCTCTTTGAAAGAAAAGGTGCAACAAATTAAAAAATCCTGTATTTTAAATAATGTGTGGTTGTGGGCTGTGTATTAAGATTTCCTGCTCTTGCCACTAGAGAGCAGTGTATGCCTTCTGAGTTTACATATTTCTCACCCACCTAACCTATACATTTCTCCTTATCTATTAGAATGAATTTAAATTTCTCCTCAAGGGTGATGGAGGGTTTGTGTAAAGAGTTACAGGATTGCATATGCTAAATATATAAAGTATTATTAGCTGCTAGTCACTAATTTTTGATGAAAATTATGAGTTTCAAAATAAAAAAGATGAAAAAGGTGCAGACCTTGTGATGTTCTGTTTATGCAGGCTCATGGAAAATCAAATGGTCAAAATGGAATTACTCATTTATATTAGTATAGTGGGAAGAAAATATGTCCCACAAATCTATGAATTTCTGAACCTTCTTAGAAAGTAAAATGTACTGTCAGAGGTTGAAGAGAGAGCAAGGTTGTTTATACTCACCTGCTGTATTTAATGCCCTATTCCTGTCAAAGAGTCATGCTCTGAGCAGCACTGAGATAAAGAGCATTGTGCTTAAAAAAATTTACATGTCCATTACAACATGTTGAATAACCGGATTTAATTGACTTCAGCAGTTCACTCTCTCTGTTCTTAGAAGTATTTTTAAGTAAACCTTTTCCTGTTTAATACAAATGGAAGTAAAAAAAGCTGTCAGTTAGGAGGTGACTCAGGTCTGCTTTCCCACTGCCCATTTCTGTCCATCTCTGAAATGCTTGTTAAAGTAAAATTAAGGGTCTCTGCCTTCCAGAGCTTTACTCAAACAAGTTATCACTCTGATGAGAAGTCGGCTGCAATTCAAGATTGTACATTTCTGATGAACACCATTAAAGCAAAATGCAAAAAAAAATAATGCCAGCATCATTACAAAGAGACATTGCTGAACAGATGGGTAAGCTTCTGCCAGGAGGACCTCAGAAACCAGATCAGTGACTTGGCTGAAGGGAGGGAAAGGGAGGAAAAAAGGAGGATAAAGGAGAAGAAAATAAAATGGGAAAATGGGAATCTTGCCAATTCAGAGCAGCTAGTAAAACTGCCTTCTCTCTTACGTTGGAGAAAAAAATACAATATCGTGTTTATTATTTGGTGTCTCTCTTTTTTTGGTGCCTCAGGAGTTCAAAGTAGTTGAATAGATTTAAACACTTGAATATGAGGGTAAATATAAATGCTTGGGGATTTTTCTTTTTGTGTTCATTGGGGTTTTATTTTGGCAGGCCAGAGTGATGCTCTCTAGGGAAGCATAAGCCTGAAGCCAGGGCATGATTAGTTCTAAAGTCTGTCTGGATCTAATGCAAGGATACAAAATAGAGGAATCAAAAAATATACAATGGAAAACTTTTAGATGTTAGAGAGAGACTGAGCAAAAGAACTAGTGCTGCCACTGATACTGTCCTTCCTGGGATAAATTGCATCCTGCAAGGGCAGATCTGCAGCCTTTTTCTTCTGTTGCTCTGAGTTTCCTGAGAATTCTTCTGGGGGAAGATGTTTATTCCCCTCCAGGGATTTTCTTCAGCTCTTATGTGCCATTGACTATATAAATGTTATATTCCCCTACCCCACAATCAGTTATGGGATCAGCTGGAGGAAGTACCTAGGGTCAGAACTGACAGTCACCACTATGGGTGGAAATTTCTCCCTTGAGCAGGGAAACAGGGGAATCACCAGAAGCAGTTTAAATCCATATGTCAAACAGTAATATTGGTTAAGTCACTGTGCAATACAAATGGGAACTTGTGCTTTGAGTCCAGGCTCCTTAATTTCTGATAATTTCAGAGTAAGAGTAGTCCACTGGAGTCACATTTTCATTTTTTGTCTGATGACACCCTAGTGCTGTTGAAATGAGGGTGAGGTAAGTCAAAGGAGAAGCAAGAACACACCTTCCACTGCTCACTGCAGTGCTTCTATACACATCTTAATCATGTGCTCTCTGCAATGTTTCTCTTAATTTCCCTTGTGACCAGCTCTTTTGAAGTTTTATTATGTGACCTGTTGCCATCTACTCAAATAGCTCTTTTCTCCCTATTTGCTCTTTTTTTATGCTCTTTGGAACATTATTTTTCTTAGTCCTGGCCCTTTTACTCTCTTGATGTAATAATGAAAAATATTCTCAGGAACCTGCTCTTTCATCATACCTATGTTATGCAATGAACCTATATAGTTTATCTAGGTCAGATGGTCTACTTAAATTGCACAGAAATGAACAGATAAATGTGAACTTCAGACAGGTCATTTATTTCAGCTCAGAATGCTACACTGCACTACTGAGTTCTTTAACAAGAGACGGCCAAAATGAGTGAAAATCATGTCAATGATTACTGCTTCCATTTTTCAAGGATTTTGATTTTTCAGAGGGTTTTTTCCTTCTGTTTTTCTTGTGGATTTGGTGGGTCGTTTTGTTGGGGGTGTTTTGATAGGGAAACAGTAGAGAACTGCACCTACCTTCAAATACAAAAGAATTAGGGAGAAAAAACATTCACAATAATTTCTGAGAATTCATACTTTATTATATCAGCAGAATCAATAATTTCTAGCAGCAGGGGATCTATAGAGTAAGATTGAGCTATTTTGATTCTGTACACCTGAAATAAGTTGAGCATATTTCACACAACCCATTTAACTGGGGCTAAAAGAAAAAGCACTTAAGTCACTCCTAAAAAAGAGGGAAGTAAGGAGAGAAGTCTGTATTTATATTGCTTTGAGCTGCACATGGCAACTGACCCCACTGTCTGTCCTGTTTTCATTTAGTAACCTCACCTTAATAAGCTTTTTTATTGACCTATAGATCTTTAACATAATAACAACAGCCCAGCGGTACTGGCAAAAAGAAGGTCAATGTGTGCCTTCTCATTCCAGTCTGAATATATTGATGGCATTATTTTATAGAGGCACCAAACTAAATAGGCAGAAAAGTGGCCTCTGGCAACGAAAATGGTAAAATGGAATCTGGGAAGGCTCCATACACACTTGAAAGCTGTGCAGCTTCCAGTCAGCCCAATAAATTAACTTTGAAACTGCATTCTAGTTATAAACAATTAAACAAGTCAGTAAAAAACAATGACTATATATACTCTATACAACTATAATGACTGTGCAGCTGGAATTGCTGAAAAGACACTTCTAGAGAAATATGAGTTTGTAATGCCAGGGGAAATCTCAGCCAGTGCAGTTTGGGGATTGCTTATGTTGTCACTGATCATAAGAAATCAAATCATATATAAGCTCAAACCACTCCATGCAATTTGAAATATATTAATGAGATTTGGAAGACATTAGGAACATTACATAGTTTATGGTTGTTTTCATCCATCTCCTTGATAGGGTTTTCCCAGCAGCCCCCATTGCCCTGTTAGTGGCAGAGCTAACAAGAACTGATGTCCCTGTGTGTCTGTGCCTGAGCCCAGCTGAGGTGAGTGTGCTGGGCTCTGGGCTCTGTGGTAGCAGCTCGTTTTCAGGAGGAATGAGGAGTGTTCACCTCCTGCCTGCCTGGATTGCAGCACTCACATTCACATGTTGTAAAATGCTGTGGCTGCGTGGCCTCTGCTCATGGCTGATATCAAGGTCAGCAGACCAGCATTTGGTAATACTGGCACATTTAATGTGCTGTCAGTGATGTTTGGGTATCTCTGAGCACCAGCCAACTCTGAAAGAGGCAAAGGAAATTTCCTTCCCGGCCTGGAATTTGTATTTTCATGGGAGAGAAGCACAAGTCTGGTTTAAGTCAGATATTTAGGATGTTTCTGGGCTTGTAGCAAAAAGCCTCTATAAAAGGCAGAGCCTGAAACGCTTAGTTGGAAACAGATGGGTACATCTCTGTGAACCCAGGAGGGAAATGGGGCAGGGAGATTGGAAAGGAACTGGAAGTTATGCTTCATATTTTCTCATGCTCTTGTCTTCCTGATCAAGCCTCTGACTTGGTAGTAATAATAAAATTAACTTCCATCATACGAACTTTCCACAGTTATTTAACAGACTACTCAACAAAAGAACAAATCTGACCATGGTATGAGATACTTAAGGTGACTGTAATTAACTGATATCCAAACAAGTAGAAGCTGGAAAACATCACAATATTGAAATAAAAAATCACACACAAAAATGAGGTAATTTTTATTTGTCGGCTTAAAAAACGTACTTTTATTTCTTCAAAGTAATTTACAGATTTTAGATATGTATACATTCTTTTCCTTCCTTCCTTCCTTCCTTCCTTCCTTCCTTCCTTCCTTCCTTCCTTCCTTCCTTCTTTCCTTCCCCTCTCCACTGCCTCCTTAAAGTGGTAGCTAGGCAGGGAGGAAGACAAAAGGGACCCACAGGGAAAGAAATAAACAATTATTATTAATTTTCTCATTTCATTAAAACAATATTTTTTTAAAAAAAGTTTATTTTTTTCAAAGTTTTGTATTATAAAGAGCCCAAAATCAACGGTTATTGAGTCTGGCTGCAATCTTCTTTAGTTAGAAGATAGTTTTTGTCCTTTTTTATTGCATGTCAGCTTTACAAATACAGTGTTTATGGCTTTAGCACAATATTATTACACAGCTGTGTTTTATTGGCTGTTATTAATTTCTGTGTGAAAAGCAAATGAGGCTGGAATATTAAGTCAAATAACATTATTTATCACTGATTTAGATAAACTGTTCTGATAAAAACAGTTAGTCACTTTAATTCATCGAGGACTAAAATAAATAGTTCATTGTAATGAATTAAAAAATAAATCAAACCATAGCTTTGTCTCAAAAAACACCCCAAATATTATCTTTTCACCACATTGTTAATAGTTTCAGCTTGTATCATTAAGAAGCAGGTTACTCCTGACTAACTTCTAAGGCAAGAGTTTGTAATGGTATTTTATGCTTTTCACCAAAACTGCTGGAGAAAATTTGAAAAAATAAAAAATTTCATATATTAATTCCTTGGTCAAAACAGAATTCAAAGTTCCTGTATTCCAGTTCCAACATAAAAGGGTTTTTTTTGCCAAAACAAAATGCCACTCCAGAGAAGGCCAGAAGGAGGAAAAGAGTAAGAAAGAGCAGTGAAGCTCAAACTGGTGAATTTCATGTTGGAGCTGAAGATGGAAGGGGGATCCAGGTCTGGGTTTGTGCAGAGGCACCCAGTGGGCACTGGCAGCTGTCCAGGTGTGCTCAGGGCAGCAGCCACCTGCAAGTGCCCAGTGCAAGCTGGAAAGGAATTCAGCCCACGCTGAAGCTGCCAGCAGGGACCCTGCCCAGGTGCCCAGGTGCAGGTGTTTAATACTATGGGGGACAGCCTTGAGCACAGAAAACCTCATGGGGTGTGTCCTGGGGGCAGGATACCCCTTGGGTCTGCTGATCAGATCCTCAGAGCCATCCAGGGTAACAGCTGTCAATACCTTGAGGAGCAAAAATACTCTGCCAGGTGTATAAAGGAGCATGGCAAGGCTCAAAGCAACAAAATTGTCAAGGTCTACAGGTGAATATGGTAGTGGGGGGCCTAGAACCCAAGGGGGCAGTTCTGCCAACACACAGCATAAATTTATTTGGTGATTTCAGCAATCTCATCTACAATAGTAGGTGTACATCTACAATGTCTAGCATAGAAGGAGCAACCTATCAATTATAGTTTCATTTATCTGAGTATGAATAATATTCCCGAAAATGTTTTTTGCTTGGAGTAACTGATTTGTGACAGTTCCTACCTCTCACACATACACAAGATTTGGTCTATATAAACCAGATTTGAGAATTTAAAAACCGAGTTTTAAAGTCCAAGTTGTCTACATCCCAAATAATTTGTAAAAATTCGTACTTTAAGCTCCCTTGAAATTCTATCACTTTTTACCTTAGGAAGGCATGGAAATAAGAAAGACAGAAGATGCTATAAAAAGAATAAAAATGCATGCTATAGTATATTAGTCAATGCTTCAATACACTGCCAGCATATTTAGAAGCAATAAAACTCAGATGACCTGGAGAGGAGATGAACCTTGCTCTTGTTCAACCTTGATTTCATGAAAGGAGACAAGTGCTCTTGCCACAACATAAAACATGTTCTGGTACTTCCTTGGCAAGATCATTCATAACTGTAACTCATCTCCAAAACTGCTGTCTCCTGAATTTAAAAAAAATGAACCTAATCCACTATAGAAAAGAGGTTGCAAGTAGCTATGTTCCATTGCACTGATGGCATAATAAGGGAGAGGCACTCTTTATATAATTAAAAATTTCCAATTGAAAAGACTGAGGTTTAGGATTGCATCTAGAGGAGGCTGCTGAGGTCATTGATTTTATTTTTTACTGCTAACACATTTGTGTCAACTACAGAAGCTGCTCCTCAAAAGAACTCTGAGAATAAAAATTCTTATTCATTGCTAAACATTCTTATTCACTGCTTTCTTTTTAAAAATAAAACCAAAAAGCCTTGAAGATTAAGCTACTTATCACCACTTTCAGGGCTGTGTTCGCCTCTTTTTTCATGGCTTGTCTAGCTGGAGCCTCAAAATCAATTAACTGAAAGGTCTTCATCACCTCTGGAATTCCACTCATTCACATCAGTAATTACAGAAGGTCTCCATGAAGCAGTGGTTTCTCAAAGAGTTAATTGAAAAGCAGGAACAGCTTAATACTGATTCAGCAGACTTAGCTGTACACTTCAAAGGAATTGTGATTTACCATTTGGTTCTTTGTCTATTTAAATTAATCATGTTGCTCAGAGGCAAGGGAAATGAAACATTGGAGACCTCAGAATCATTTCAGCATAAATGTTAAGATACATTAGTCCTTTGAGACACAAATGCCGAATTTTTATTTTATTTTATTTTTATTTCTCTTATAAAATATTTATTTCACAAAATGTCTATTTCATCTATCTTTCCTGGTAAACATAGGATTTGCCCCCAAATCTCTGAACTGTATACCACATTTAGGTTTATTAATCTTAAATACTCTAGCATAAGAAAACACCCTAGGGCCTGATTCAAGTTTTACAAAGGTAATACAAAGCTTATCAGATCTATGGTTTACTTACTCTTGAGATAGAGGAGGCTGCCCAGCACGATTCATAACTTCAAACAGATACCTACCACTGCTTTAGACAGCCTGAGATTTGGCAGCAATTTATCTCAACACACATGAAATGAATCAGTTTCACACCTGCACTGTGAACTTGCATTTTGATCCCCAGATATGCAGAGACATTGATTTCACCCCAGAGACTTCCCTGGATCTGACATGCAGTGTGTTCTCGTTGCACTGCTGAGGAAGGCTGGCATTGTGCCCACCTCCTATCCTCTGAAATGATGGGAGATTTGAGAGAATTTATAGTCTGTGTGTGTCTCCTCTCCTTTTCCTCTCTAGCCTGCTCCATGCTGTAGCACACGACAGTGATTCCTTGGTTGGGTGAGCCAATGGATCCACAACAACCATGGACCACACTGGTAAATCCACTACAACCCAAAGCTGCAGTGTCCCATGCAGAAAGCATGTGCAAACTTCCTCCCTTGGGCTGATCTGGGGCTGGGACCCCATATGGGAACGACAGAAAGATGTCTCCAGTATGACAGGCTGGCAGGAGGATCTGTCTTGTCTTGCAGAAGTGTTAGAAGTGGCCCAAAAAAACAGACTGTCTCTATGTCTTATTGGTGTCTTCTACAAAGTGATTCTCTGTTTCTCAGTAAAGGGTGAGCCCTGAAAGACTCACAAGGTAAGCAGAGACAGCATTTCCTCACTTTTTCATATAGAAACCCTCAGAAAGGGTAGTTGCTAGTTTTCTCACTTCTTACATGTGCAATCTCCTCATTACAGCTTTCAGGACAAGCAGATAAGTGTAATTAGATATTTAGCTTGGAGTGAGTGCAAAGTCTGCTGCACCTTTTACATTCTTTGAAGTGAGAAGGGTCAGTTTGTAACACCATTTCCTTAGTCATCATTTTCATCTGTGTGTTTTCTGTAAATACAAGCTTAATTACTAGCTCTTCCTTATTAATCACTGCCAGTGCAGGATAACTCTCTTGTGAAAAAAAGACTGTGGCAAAATGATCCTTTACTCAACAGCACAGTGCTGAGTTCTCACAGCAGTAGCTCAGTGATTAAGACTGTGATTTTCAAAGTAACTCCAACCCACTATTGAATTGAATCCTAACCCCCTTAGGATCCTTTGAAAATCTCAGCCAGAAATTACTCTTCCATGTTTTTTGTTTTTGTATCAACTACAGAACCATCATGGCTCAGATTGTTCTTGTCTGTTTTCCCTGAGAGTCACTGCTGGCAGGTCTGGTTCGGACCAGTGACAATTGTGTGGTTCTGGAAACCCGGTGGGAGCCATGGAAGTGTACAGATGCACTTCCAGGTGGGATGGGAAGAGGCAGGGCTGATACCTGTCCCTGAGCTCCCCATGTCTGCCGAGGAGCCCTGTGCATTGTGAAATGGAATTATTGACTCTCAGTCAGTTGGCTCTCAGGTTTACTGCAAAACTAACTGCAAGAGTGCCACCAACCATTGTCCCTTCCTCAGGGTTACCTGGGTGTAAATTGCAGCACAACAGAACTCAGATCCTTTGGTGAAAGCCAGTGAGGAAAGTCGGGGTTCTGGGAGGCATCATTTGAAGAAGGGCACATTTACTGCAGTGATCAGAAGAGTGAGTGCTCTTTGCAGAGGATTGCAGTGTGTCATAACCTGGTCCTGAGACACGTGGATCTTTGAAAGACCTGCTGGCCACAGACTTCCTCATGTAGTGCTACAAATGAGCTGTCTCACTCCAGGCTGGAATCTCATTTCTCCTTCTCTTGGATATTTGCACTGTTTCAGCTTCATCTCCTGATCTACAGTTCACAGATGATTCTAGAGTTTGTTTTTTTTTTTCTTCTGCAGTAATTATCAGCTTTTTAGTTGTTCTCTGTTTAACCACAAGACACAACTGCTTTTGTTGCATCTTAAATGCCACCTATCACAAGCATTTTAGGACTGAAGTTTATAAATACATGTTTTTTCTGCAGCTAGTCATTAAATATAAGTAATTTTGAGAGGTTTGGAAAAAAATCAAAGAGCATAATTACTTCCTTGTTTTTTCCCTTTTCTTCATAGGAAAAGCCCTGTCTAGTGCAGTGCTGGTGAAATGGAAAACAGGGATGGCAAAACAGCCATTACAGCTCCAAAAACTCCAGTGCTGGAGCACACAGAGCCTCACATGGCACTAAAACCTACCATAGGGTCACAGCTTTGCTCCAGATCCCTGCCCAAAGCCTGAACCTTCCATCAGCAGCTTGGCCCTTTTCCTTTCTTTCACAGTTGACCACCAAGCTGTGGGGTGGAGCAGTGGTGGTGCTCTCTGAAACATTTCTCTCCTGCATGGTCTGGCTGCAGGGCATCCCTCCCAAATCCAGCCTAGAAGCACCATCCCTGTCCCAGGTCCTGGCATGTGGACCATGCTGCAGTTGCCACTATTTCATGACCCAGTCATAGAGAGATGCTTATTTGTCTCTGAATCATTTCATGCTTCCTGCTTTCTTTCTACCTTTACACACACAATCTATTTTTTAAAGGAAAGTACATTTTCTCCTTGTATCTGAAATATATTACACCTCTATTTACCTGAATTCTGGCATGGTTAACTTTATTTGGCAAA
The DNA here is from genome assembly GCA_037013685.1 of Acridotheres tristis. Classification (NCBI taxonomy): domain Eukaryota; kingdom Metazoa; phylum Chordata; class Aves; order Passeriformes; family Sturnidae; genus Acridotheres; species Acridotheres tristis. Next base: position 10,547,701 of record CM072885.1, read on the forward strand.
ATTTCATTTTCTGGGGGGAAAGAAAACAGTATTTAATTAGGTACAGTTAATTTCATTTTATGAGCTGAGCTATTCACCTGCCTAGAGCAGAGCTAAACCTGGGCAATGCTGGACATCCAAAGCTGGTCGGGCTATTTTGAGGGAAAAGAGTGAAAAGAGCAACCGGTTTTAAACACTTGAGTATGTTCCCAGTAGTTAAATATTTTACAGAGCTTAACCTGTGCACTGGACTTCATAAATTCTTCTGAAAGGTCACAGATATTTAATGGCTTACTATCTTTTCCCTGTTTTGTTTCCTTTTCAGATATCACAGAGGTAGATTAGACAATGACCAGGTAAAATATAGAAACAAATACTGTCTGTAGCACAGACCTTTGGAGCTCTGTAGGGTTCTACTCAAGTACACAACTACTGCAGAGCAGAGGCAGCCCTTGGCTTCCTAAAACCGAATGTAGCAATTGTGAAAAATTGCCAGCATCAGCTTAAGTCAAAGATTTTCATGGCATCAATGACTTTTGCTCAAGGCCAAAGGTGACAGAGAAGTAACTATGGCATATCTAACCACAGTGCTGTGAATTAATTTAAATTATTTGTGCTGTAGATCTAAAAGCAATGATTAGCATCAGCAGTATCCTTCCCTTCGTGCATGTGCATGTGGAGGAGGAGTTGACAGTTTTGGCTATATTAACCTGTCATATAAAACAGACATTATATAATATGGCACATCTGCCTTTGCTCTAGACTGTATTATATGTGCCTCTTTAAAGATGGGACAGACAAATTATCCTATTTAGCTGTATTTGTAACAGCCTGAGGCAACTGAGAGGGAGTTCTGCCATAAAATTTATAATTGCTGGAGGCATGTTTATCTCTTGTTGATATAATTTTGAGCATTCCCATTTTCTACTTCTCAGAAAGAAGCACCTACTCTGTTCCCAGCCTCTGTTATTAGAGCTGACACCACATTCCTTGTCCCTTCTGTGAGATCAGTCACCTCTGTTGTTTCCACTTGGGAGCAAGGCTGGTCTGAATTGGGTTTCCCAACCATTGCTTTGAATACCATCTTTTAAATTTGTACAGGAAAGAGTAATACTTACATTTTATGTTCAATATTCCTACTGCTGTGTGCCTGAGCAGTCCGGCGTGTCTCCCTGGCTGTGTGTGATGTTGGCAAAGATGGAAGTCAAACAGTTTGGGTGTTCTCTGGAGTGTCTGTGAACTGAGGAATTCCTAGAATTCCTAGACCAAGATGGGGTGAAGCATTTCCTAAATCATACAGAAGTGTTTCTAACTGTTCCTAAATAAAGTGAATGGTTTTCAGGCTGAGTATCCTACTGGTACCTGTTGGATAGGTGTAGCTTGGTGGCACAGGCAGGTTCCTGCACTTAATACATTTTTTCCTGGCTGTGTTAATTCTGGACATGGTGTCTGAAGGGAGATCCGGAGGGAGAACACCTGCAGCTACAGAAGAGATTGGTCATATAGAATGATACATTTGTAGGAATCTCAAAAATCACATAATTGAAGCCCCCAGGCTGAGGAGACAATCAAAGCTAGCTCTGTTCCTGCTGATTTAGCTCCTTAATTAAGGGGCACCCACTGATCAGATTTTTAAAGCCAGGCAGTTATAATTGCCTTGCCTTGTCGCAGTGGATGTCCCGTGGCACAGCAGAGCAGGATCAGATGGGGCTCAGCCTCCTCCTGTCTGTGGCTCATGCAGATGTGAGAAGTGGGCTCCTGCTGAGAGGTAGGACATGGCCACCCAGCCCTGTGCCCAGGCCACCCTGCCACTGCCAAGGGCTGGAGCAGGGACAGCCTTGAGATGCAGGGAGCTGCTCTCAGTGTCTCATTAGCCCCTCTGAGGCTGCCTGAGCTTCCTCTGGCAATGGCAGCTTAACCACAGCACCCACAGGAGCCTTCTGGCACACAGCTGTGTCCAGGTGAGCCCGAGGCACACAGACATCACCCCACTCCATCCTGCCTCTTCCCACAGAGAGGAAAGCTGGTGCACAGGCTGCAGGGAGTGCAGCACTACACTGCAGCAGCTACCTGCCTAAAGATTTTGACATAGCCTAAATCTGTATATCTCTTGATCCATTAAAGCTGTTCTTGTCAGGTCAAAATATGTTTATTTTCCTTTCAGGAGAAGCTTAGCTCACTTAAAACAGCCTAAAAAGCTTTCTTACTCACTGTTTCCTGGTATTCAAAGTGTCCTTCATTCAAGGGATGAGACAGTGAAATAGTTTCCTGCTGCTACAGTAACTTAGAAGGAAGGGAAAAAACAGTGAGAGTGAGCTGTCAGCTGGGTGACCCCATCATCTCAGTACCTGTCTGTGTTACGAAGCTTAGGCACAGAGAAGCAGTTTCCTTTTGGTGCAGGGAATAGATCAGATCCAAGAAAGGGTCTGCTGTCTCTTTGCTGGCCTCTTTTGGGAATCCCAGACGATGAGGAAAACTGTCCTTTTCTCTCTACCTGTCAACACCCTTGCCCTCTGCAGTAGGATCTTTTTGGCACTGCTGTGATGAATTTCTTTCCAGGAGTGATTTCAGAGGCAGGAGGAGATCTTTGTGTGTCTCCTGCAGCACATCCAAGGCTCCTACCTGCACCCCTGCTCAGTGATGACCCCTCAGGAGCTGCTCCTCTCGCTCTCTGCTGAGTTTCTGACATCTAAAAGGTACTAAACACACTGGGCAGTCAAGGACTGAACACACGGGTCTGTCAAGGACTGAGCAAAAGCATTTTACAGCTGCAGTGGAGTTATTGAAAGCAGTTTTCTGTCTGTAGCTGTCTTGGGTTTCTGTGTGTGTCACATTTGAATATATCCTTGCATAGGGTTAATGGATGCACTTGGGAGATAGCTTCTCACAACAAATTAATGAGACATTTCGAGACAGAATTCTTACCAGCTAATTAAATTACCTGCCTAGCTTACTAGAATTAATCACTGCTGTCCCAATATATTTGTGTAAACAGACAGATTTTCATGTAAATTAAGTGATTGAGATGGTTGATGAATCTCTGTTGTTTGGGGGTTCTAATATTTAGTACAGAAGAAAAGATAAAATTACTAGAAACCATTCTTTGTTACTGCTACCACATATTCATACTACTTTACCAGTTTCTCTAACTATATATCATACAATGGGGTTAACCTTTTTCTATCAGAGGAAAAAAAAAAGGATGTATCTTGTAAAGTCTTATTTCTGACATTTAACAGTCAACCACGAGTTCAATTGTAGCTGTCAGAGGAATGAGTTTTGGAGAATTTAAGCGACTTAAATTGAGGGAGTCTTTTGTTGCAGATCCACATTTCTCCAGAAGGTTATAGTAATTAAAACAAACAAACAAAAAACAAACAAAACCATTTTACAGATATATTTTAGACTTAAATAAAAGAGTGCTTAAATATTTCTCTCTAATCTACTCACTGCTCTCAGGGATGACCACTTCAATAGAGGAAAGAAAGGTTTTAAGATTTTCTATCAAGAAAGATGCTAAAATAGGAATAAAGAAAACTGGGTTTTTCTCCAGCTCTCTTTCCAATTCAGCTGCATGAGGCACTTTGTCCTTCAGGGCCTAAGCTTCCTCTTGCTGTTTGTTCCCTGTTTCATTTCATGCATCCCCTGCAAATGCTCTTTTGCTTCCTATAAGGAATGAGAGACCAATAAGAATGGAGTAAAATAAGATTATCTCAGTTTACTGCCTTCTGACAACCTATAAAAATTCAAATTGATTTAATGAAATTTAAAATTTTTTCAATTATATTATGGAGGATGAACATAGATATGTATATTCCTATGTATACCTAAGGAATTTTTCATGTGCAAAAACAATTCCTAGGGCAGAAATTTATTATAGTTTCTGGTTTTACATTTTCATTAGACTTAAAGGTTCACATCTAAAAGTCTTCTCTCAGCAGCTGTATTGACATTGAGCAATTCAGCCCTGGATACAGATGATGAAATTGCATTTGCTACAGCAAATGTTGGAAATCCATTCCTTGAAGACTTAGGTATAAGGCTGATCTTGTTTTATTCCTGTGTAGAACTGCCAGGTTAAGGAATGAAAATTCAGACAGGCATAACTCCCAGGATGGGGTTGCATAGTCCTTCTCACAATGTCTGTTCTGCTGCTGCTTGCATGTGGTGGATTAGCATTAGAGTTATTACAGATAGAGAGGAAATTCAGCCAAGGATGATGGAATGATTAAATTATTGATTCCCTCTTCATCTGGAATGTGCCATCAATCTCAAATATTTGTTCAATTGCAAGGTTTCCTGTATTTCCATTTTCCAGAAAGCTTCAGCATAAGCAAGATCAAAGATTGTGCTTTCACATAAATGGTTTCTTTCATGGAACATTTTTTTTAACTCATTCCTATCCCAGAACATTCAAAGCCATACTTAAATTACTTTGCTTTTCTTGGTGATGTTTTCTTTTTAAAGATTCATATGTACTGTCTCTCTTAGGCTCACGAAATGTAGTCCTATGTCTGAATATATTTTTGTGGCTTTCAGAGCTCAGTTTATAGCAAGCAAAGTTCACAAATGCAGAATGGTTAGGCACTGCTGCTGTCAGAAATATTTGGGCTGTTTACTTTTTGTCAGCTAAAGGACACAATGTGGAGTCCAGACCCCACCTGCACTGATCTCCTTAGAGGGTTTGCTTTGGTTTGGAGCTTGAATTCCACTTCTTCCCTTTTTCTGTTTGTGTTAGAATATTTACAGAGCAAAATCCTTCTGCCCTAAGACTTTTTCTTAAGAGTAACAAGGAATTGCCTTTACTCTTGCAAGACATATTCTGAGCTCCCTAGCAGCATTTCACTTCACCTTTTCCTTTACTGGGGGGGTGGTTTTTTTCCCTTAGGTCAATCTGATCAAAGTGTTACATGGTATTCCAAATAACCTTTTCTTACTGTTACAGATGTTGTCATCAGTGCTTCCTCATCTTCCCTGAAATCACCTTGTTTGATCCAGCCTGGGTTTGCATTTTCCCCTTACTCATCCATCTTCTTATGTGAGAAACAGTTCCTTAGTAATGCTCCCATATGATATCTGTTCTGTTTATGCCTTATTTAATTTCCTTTTGTGTGATTTCTGCTTGACTAATTACTATGCCTTTCAAGCATTTTGCTGAAATAGATTGAGATCTTAAGTATTACATATATTTACCTCCAAAAACCCCCCAAACCTTAACCAAACACAAAAAAAAACCCAAAAAACCTGTGCATTCTCTTAATAATGAAAGAAAAAAATATTTGTTAGCCAAGTTTAGCAAGGGTGGGGCAAACTAATTAAATTGCTGTAACGCTCCAAGGAATTATGACGAGCTATAAGATAATATTGGTACTGTCTACTCAGGCTACTTAGGCATCTTAATTAAACTGTGATTTAAAAGACCACAGGAGTGCAATTCGAAGGCTGTGCTCTGTAAAGGCAATGAAAACAAACAAGCACTTTTGAGGAGCTCAGTTTGGCATGCTGGTGCCTCAAGTAGGCTACATTCAAATCCTCTCCCTGGTGCCCACCATGGAACAGCACTGGCTCCAAACTAGCACCAAGTTCATCTTTTGTGAAATTAAAGAAGTGTTTTCCATCTAGGGGAGCCCAAAGGCTTATGAGCTTCAAATATAATATAAAATAATGTAGATATTAAAGCATTTCAGTTATCCCTGTACCTTGCTTCCATGAATCCTCTTGTTTCTGTGAGACATTTCTAACTCATGATAACCTGTCCACTTGGGCTGATATTTCTTCAGTGCTGACTGAAATTGGCTTAACTTTTAATATAAAAGTACAAAATATAGATCATTTTTTAATAAAGCTTTGCTGTGTGTATTCCTTAAAGACTTGTGGGATGTGATAGTGTTAAAAGACAAGACAGAACAGTTAAAATGAAATATTAAAAAAATCTCTGAAGATTTTATTTTCTCTTTTCTTTGAAAGCGACAAGTGAGAAAACACAATTATCTAATGACTGATTATTCTCCCATTAATAACTGATTAACTGTGCAGTTCAGAAGATCTGTCCATTTTACCCTTTTTAGTGTGTTTTTGCCAAGCAATCTCTTGATTTTGGGTTTATTTCCTGGAACTAACTGGTTTGTTTGGGGTTCTTTTTTCCACCCTATTCTCAATAAGATCAATCTCTCTGTTTACCTGACACAGGTTATAAGTCCTACTACAGCCCTTTTGATCATAACACCAGGATTATTGACAAGCTGCCAAAACATGGGTTATAGCTAGTGCTTTTCTGGGCTTCACTATTGACTATATGCCCTGCCAACAAAGCAGCATCATCATCATCATAATTTCAATCCTCAAGACAACAGGTTGCAGGTACCAAGCAGTGAACAACTGCCACACTGAGCCCTGTGGCAGAAATAGCTGTCTTACAAAATTCACTGAAGTAATAATGGTTGTGAACAATTATATTTCAATGAGAAATTTTGGAAGAATAAGGCCCATCTAGATTCTGAAATATGGCACTGAGCAGTTTCATTTTCCATTGCAGACCTTTCGAAATAAATGATCTTAATAACTCTTGCTTCTTTTCTCCTGCTATGCAGAAAAGACAAAAAAATCTGTTTTGTAACATATAAAATTTCTACATAAAACAATTTATCAAAAATCAACACAATGTTCTTGTGTTGTTGTGTCTAGCAATATCTGCTAACATTCATCAGTAAGAAAGTTTTAACTAGCAGTTTAATAAAAAGACAGAGCCTGGATAGGTGAAGAAAGTAAACAACCTGCAAAGTAGAGTCCTTGGACACTGGATGCATTCAAAGACTGATGGACTGCTCAGGACTGCTTCCAGCCTTGACTGTAGTTTCCAGGCTCTGTCTGAGAAATGTTAATATTTGAATTATTGGTTTCTTGACTACCTCCTTGCCTAGGCTACAGGGAGAAAGAGTGATGATCTACGTCATGTTCCCTTATCTTATCTTTGAAAAAAACGTATTGAAAAGTCACACTGTGACTATTTTCCTGGATTTTGAGTAAAAAAATCTGTCCATTCTTGTATTGGAAAGGTGGTATTGAGTATATATGCTGTAAAAAGCTTAGGTGTGTATTTAAGCTGGTATCAAAGGCCCAAGTTTAGGTAACACCAGCTCCCCTTAAATAAATTTCTGTGGGTGGCTATGTATTGGCTGCTTGACACTGAAACTCAGGCCTTCTGGAGCTCTAACCTTTATTAATTCCTCAGCTCATCTTTAATCTCTACTTTTAAAAATAAAGGTGCCATTTTCTATAATGTAGAACTTTTGCTGAAAGTGATGTATGTGCTCTGCTAATTTAGAGAACACATACAATTTTAGGGCCAATGCATTATTTTTCTCTCAACTTTACAGACAACTAAGCTGAACAAAGCAGGGCATTCACTGCCTTGTTCGCTTGTTAAGGGTACCTCTAGGTGCAGTGCATTGTGACTGACTGACCATTTTCCCATATGAGATACTAAATTTACTCTCAGACTGTTTCAGAAGCATCTCAGCTACATGGTCTCAGGCAGTAAGCTAGAAGAAACTCGTCTTGCTGGTGCCTCAAATTCCCAGGAGATTTCCTAGGGAATGAGACTGTGGTTGCCCTTTGTCTGTACCCTACAGCCAACCCAAAACCAGCCTGAGCCATGCCTTGCATGGTGTGGGCTGATCACAGAGTCAAAGTAGTGATGTGTCTCAGAGGATAATTTGGACTGTGGTTGTGGCCATATAAGCCCTTTCCCACTGGGGAGAACAGGAGGGAATGAAGCAGCAGCTACATCAGGAAAGAGATTCTTCTCTGCTCCTTTTGTGGTGCTCTGTGCAGCAAAGGCCAGTTTGAGGCAGAAATCTAGAAAGAGGAATATTTGTCAAGGTAAAGGATTTCAGGGAGGTGTCTACAGTAACTATTGGTGAGAAGATGTGGTAAGAGATGAAGAAACACAGCACACTCCTGCACCCCAAGAAGAGAGCGTTGCCTTTTCCTTTGCCTTTATTTTTGTTCATGGTTGCATGGTTTTGGTTATCATTTAAATAAGATTAGAAAAGGCACAATCCAAAGTACAGTACCTCAAGCATTGATCTTAGTTCTCTGAAATGGGGCATAAACCTGCTTTAAATATCCAAGGCAAAGAGCCTGGTAAAGTCTCCAAGTTCACATACAGTCTCTGCATAGGCTTCTGACTTAACAAAAGCTTTTAAAAAACTACAGAATCATTCTGCTTCTATATGGTTGAGCTGGAAGTGTCACAACTTCTAAATGCATTTTATGAGCCTCAGAGGCTCATATAATGCTTACCAAAATAATAATTTTTGAGTAGATTTCATTTGTAACTCTGTCTTTCACTCAAAAAGGAATTATAGTGTTGGAGTGAGTTGCTTCTGAACAATTATGGCTTTAAAAAAAAAAAAAGGAAAAAAAAAAGCAGGATGAGGAAAGCTTAAAATTTGGGGCTTGACTGTGTCCAGTGCTATATTGCAGTACAAATTGGCATAATAAATATTTCTGAGTTGGTAAAAATGAAAGTACACAGACACTAAGTAAAAGGAGCTAAATTAACAATATTTGGAAATTAAATCTCCTCTATAGCCACAGAAATCTTTTATCCAGTTCTCAACTCCTTCCCAATAAATTTGAACTCTAACTTGGTGGGCTAAATATTTTGGGGAAGAGGTTAATTCTTTAACCTGCATGCTGAGGCTGTCTATTAGTTGTTTTCCACTGATTTTGGCCTGGCCATGTATTTGCAGGGACTGTTAAACAGTAATTCCCAGGAATCAGCTGGATGATGGCACATGCAGCCTCCATGTCCTGGAGTTGAAAATCTTCATGGTTCTTCCCTAGACCAGTTTCCTCACTTATAAGCTTCTGATGGCAGACAGATTTTTTTAATTAAAATTACATTCTGGCAGATCTTTTTGATCCCTCATTAGATCTGATGGCCATGTGTAAAATACAAGCCTGAGTTGGCTGAGTGGGATCTGTTAGTTTACCACTAGCTGCTCTAACCTGGAGGCAGTAATATTAGTTTAGCAGGTAAGAACAACTTACTCAGCATTCCTCACAGGCTGGAGAGGAGGAAAAGACAGCTGACCCCAAATGTTTTAAAAATACCCTCCTAGCAGTGATGTGCTAAAGTAAACACTGAGGGGAAAATGCTGTGAAATGTTTTTGTCAAGGACCAGTGCAATAACAGAACAGCTCCAGGTGGGGATAATTAAATTGTTTTAGCTACCAAAGGGATGGGGTTTTCCAGCTGTGTACAAGCAGGGATAACAAACTTTCCTTAGGGTGCAAATTCTTTCCTGGTTCTTTAGCTTCACACAGACCAAATGTTCTTCTTACTCATGACAGTCTCATCAGGTGTTTGGCTTCAGAAATGCTTGCCTGGCTGCATTAGCTATGGAAGAAATTGAGGAGGGTGAATTAAATAAGAATCCAGTGTCCTTGACAGCAGTGTGGTTTTGGGCGAAGTGGGTAGGAGGGAGGATGTTCCTGGGAGCAGTTTTTCTGTGGGCTCCTCTATATTCTTAAGAATTTCTTCAGCTATATTCAGCCTGAATTTCAGATCCAGATTTTCTGCCTTCCTTGTATAGATAATTCTTATTTGTTTGTACATTTTTTTGAACTTCAGTATTTTCAAGATTGGCTCAAAAAAATCAGCCTCCCTTTTCAGATGCCTCGTGGATGGCTTTAATATAGGATGGAAATATTGCTACAGCATTACTGCTCTTCAGAGATCATTCCTTATAGTAAAGAGAGAAGATTGTTTATTAACAGCTTAACTTTATTAAGATTGTTTATTAACATGCTGTATTCTAAGTCTGGCAAGAAGTTATCATAGAGCAATACATAGGATAAAAGATGAACTTTTGACTGTAGATGAGTTTATATATATATATATATATAAATATAACATGCTGATAAATGTACAATTTAGTTTCTTATTTCAGTCATTAAGCAGTTATACCTGATGAGTAAGGAGAGAACAGAGGGTCAGCTGTACTTTCTAAATTATACAGATAGTGACAGGGCTTCATCCATCATGGTAACTAAGATCTTCACTGTCCATGCTTTAGTTAATAACATGTTCAGGGAGCTATAGCTCTACTCACTTGCCAGAGAGAGGGCAATGGAACTTTGAAACCTGAGTGACTGATGTTTCAATGAATATGTGCTTGTCATTGATAGCAACCTTGAACTTTATATATACTTTATATAGATTTTACATGAGGTTTGTTGAAGATGTCAAGAGGGACAGGTGGAAGTATCAAAGCACCATGGTACTAAGTCAAGAGCATTAATTCCAATTTATTTGGGACTTTTCATGTGTTAATTTGGCATTCATATGCTTAGAATGTGTTATGAAAATCTGAATTTTCAGGGAAGATATACAAATAAAGTTATCTTCATCTGAAAAAACAAAAAGGTAAAGTAAAAAAAATGCTTAGGAAACATAGAATTCACTTTAACTGCTAAGAGATACTAAAGCCTTCATAAGAACTTTTGCAAACATGGCAAAACTGATAAAAGGATTCATGTTTCTGCAGTACCTAACACTTAAGAAGCTGGTATGGAGTTGTTGAGATTCTGAAAGTGCTTCAGGTGTTTTTGAGGAGGAACTTCAAAAGAGGAACGACTTTCCCCCTACCCTGCAGAAATTTCATAATTTCTATCATTCCCCAAGCCAGCATTCCTCAGTGTGCAGCAGAGATGTCTGCAGGATCTGGGGGGTGTTTTGGGCTGCAAATCCCCATCACCCTCAGCTGGATCATGACTTGAGTGTTGGGAATAACCTGGTGAAGGTCTGGGAGATGCCACCAGCAGCTGCTCCACTTGCTGCTGTTGTTTTCTGACCAGCTGTTCCTTTCCAGCTGGCTGGTGAGTGCTGAGGGCAACCAGGACAGAGGTCCCAGTGAGCCTGAGTGGCCTTGCAGGAGGATGTTGTCTGTGCTTTCTGCTTTCTGCTGCAGGAGAAAGGAGAAGTGTGCTGAGAAAATTAATTGCTTCCTTGGATGCTACAGCTCCAAATTAGGTGATTTCTTTTAATTTTCTTTTCCCAGCAAACCCACTTAAGCATCACATAGATGGAAAATTCTCATAAGATGAATATGCAAACATCTCTCCCTTTTCCAGTCAGACCTAGTGAAATAATTTGGGGTTAGAATGGGATAAGCCTTATAATAGGCTGAAGACATTTGATGCAGGACATCCATGACTCATTAGCTCGTTGTTCTTCACTGATGTACAAAATCTTTCCCTTCATACAAGATATTTCTTAGCTGTCTATTACGTTGACATCTAGGCACTGACTCTTCAGTGTTCATGCCTTATGTAACAGACAGCTTGGAACAGTCATGCAGATAAGTAGAGAATGACTCTACAATGCTGCTCGTACCTTGCACTGCTGCTCATACCTTGCACTATGCATGAACAATTTTCTTCACTGTGAGTAGATAAAAGACAGCAAAGGTATAACCTCCAGTGAAAACAGCCCTGCTCTGGATAGCATCCCAGCAGTACTCTGGCACAAGAGAAACAAATGTGCTTTTGTTCTCACAGAAATAACATCATAGCCAACAAAACTCCAGCTGTTCTGCCTCTATGCTATTCTGAGTTTCTAAGAAATGCATATTTCACCTGTAAAATATATTGGGTTAATTTTCTGGTCTATTCCATGTTAGCAAGCCTCATGTGAAAAGAGATGTTGGTATGAGTCATGGTACTTAACAAATGTTTGAGAACACATGAGGAAGCTCACGAGATCAGCAGAGAAAACACTGAAGTACTTTTAGAGAGAGCTTTTAGAAGAGAAGAAGGAGAAATGAGAAGATAGTACACTTTAGTTACACACAGGCATACTGCATATTGAAAGGTACTGAAAGGATTGAATCCTTTGGCTATGAAGAAAATTGCATGGAAATAATCATTTCTAGGAGGCTAATAAACAAACCCAACATTTTTGGTTTAGGAAGTCTCAGGCCATACTAAGGAGAAGAAATATCTTGCAGAACTACCTCTGTGCTCAACCTTTTCCTTTACACAACCCCAAGTATTCCCTCTTCCTAGATGAACATTCCATCTGACTCTGAATGGTTCCTGTTTTCATTTGTTGCCCTTCTCTCAAATAACACTTTGTGATAATGTGTGTACTTAACAAACACATTGCTTCATCTGTCACTGAGGCAGTCAAGGAATCACTGTCATGACTGATTTGTGTTCAGGTGATCTATTTTTCTTCTGCTCTAAGACTGTACTCTTTTTTTTGTTCTTTTGTGGCTTGCCTGGACTCTTCCTACATCTATGACATCTTATTAGATCTCAGAGATCTTCAGGGCTGTTTGCTGATACACAGAATGCCTAAGCTTTTTGGTGCAGGCCTGTATTCTGGAATGGAGAATTTCTTTTCTCAGTAGTCTGGACACTGCAGTTTTGACTGCAAAGTACATCTTGATGCATTCTTGGATATTTGTCTCATGTCAGTCTTTCTAGCACACTTCAGAAGAACTGAGATTTCTTTCTGTTTATCAGACAGACAGGAGAAAAAATGTTATGAATAGTTGTAAATGTTTTTGTATGTGTTTCATACAATTCTCTCCAGACCTCTTCTTAAAAGGGATATGAAAATTTATTTTCCAATGGTCTCAGTGTTCTCCCATCTTTTATATTTCTGGAAGGGTTGCGATTTTGTATTCTTATTCACTTGTCTTTCATTTAATACTACAATTCCTGCCCGGATAAGTCATCAGTAATTGCAGTTCATTTCTTGCAGCATATGTATAAAATAATAGTGCTGCTCCCTTGAAGCACGGGCTGAAAGCAATCTGGAACAGCCTGCTTTTAAGAAATGCCCTCCAGTGATTTATGGCCATGTTCTAATTGAATAGCTTCCTGCTCCTGAAAGAGCTGGGTGAACTTTTCATGCACAAACATCACTAAAAGGCATTTCTTTCAATTTTTGTCTATCTTTATCGCATTCATGTTAGTGTCACTGAGAAGTTAAGGTGTTCCCTTTGATAAGAAGGTGCTTCAACTTTTGCCCCATCACTCTTGTTTTTACCTTTTCATTACATCATAAGTGTTTTAGAATAGGTCACTAGTTCTCTGACATATGGAACGAATGTATCAAGAGAAAGAAACCGTGGTTGTTTCATTCTCTGGTCAATCAATGCCTCAGATTTTGCAAACTGTGAGTTATGGCAGATATTTTGAAGTCTGGAGATTGGTTATAGTGTTCCTGAATTGATTTATTATGTTCACTTAGGGTTTGTAATGATTTCTCCTTTCCAGGGTGTGTATCCCAATATTTCCACAAGTAATCAACGTTTCATATTTATCCAGATCTAGATATGCCAACTACCTGTTTGAAGAGTCTGTGGTCCCAGTCTGATGCTGCTGTCTCCTGCGTGGGCTCTGGGTTGTTTTTAGGCTGTTCTACTGCTCCATTCAAGGCCTGCCTTGTAGATTGCTGGTCCCTTCTTCCAGCAGCCAAACACTGATACAAATACCTCCCCCTTTAATTTACTGTCAGTATTGTTTTACAGATGAAAAATTCGGAAATATTTTTGCCTTTCTTAAAGTGGCAATAGTGCTTAGGTTTTATTTTTCATTTTATTTTTCTCATATATTTCTGCATTCTTTTGTAGTAAGGTAATACATCTTTCTTACAGTTTCCATATTTATTTATATTATTTGCTGTTCTAGCTCTGTGCCTGACTCATATGCTCTATACTTAGTTCTGAGCTTATTTACTACCTCTGAGTGTTGCTCTTAGTTGATTTATTATGGGCTGTCAGAGTATTCCCATTTGAGCTCCTTCATACTTCATGGCCTTGATTAATCTATCACAACATTGGTTCAAATTTTAAGATTTGATCATTAGTCAGCCATTTTGCACAGGTTGACAATATACTTATTTTGTGCTTTTCCTATGGAGATGTGAGTACAGTCTTTAAATAAGAATCATTTGGACTGAAAATACTTTTGGACCATTGCTAGGATTTTAATAAGATGGTCAAGGTCTGCCAGACTTAAGAGAGCTTTTGTTATCACTATGAATAAAATAGTTCTTGCTTTGTTCAATTTCTATCTTCATTGTAATTTAATAATTTGTATTTTGTGGTGTGAAAATTCCCATTTGCAAGACTTCCCTGTCACAGTTAGACACATTGAGGTGGGGTTTTAATACATCAAGATCATTATGTTTTGACTAATAGTCGTGTGTTTCTTTTACACATTTACTTGGGGATAAATGGGTGAGGGAAGGGTTGTTTTGTCCTGTTAGTGCTTTCACTTAGCTGCAGGAGCCAAGTTTAGACACTAATTTTATTGTTAAAAATAAGGGCAACATTGGGGTTCTTCTCCTGCTTTCATATACACTATTCTTTTAAATTCAGGATTTACTGATAGTAAATGTTTTAAATTCACAAGATTATCTTATTTATTAAAATAATATTAGACAATATGGTGATTTTAACATGGAGGTGTCTTTTACAATCTAGTTTAGCTAGTTTCAGTTTTAATTGGTCAAGTTCATAGATGTGATTTTTCCAAGGCTGCTTCTCTGTGTTCAGTGGCCATACTTTCTTGTCTATTTATTTCACCCTCATTCCTGTTTTGCTTCCCCCAAAAATGTTAGTAGTCATTTCCAGACTGACCATCATCTCCTTTACTCCCAATGCCTCTCTTCCCCTCCTTAGTGGAATTGGAGGTGCTAGAGCTGATGAGAAATTGCAATTGGAGAGTGCAGGAAAAGACTCTGATTTTAGTAGTTTGGGATAAAGAGATGGAATCCAGTATCAATTGAAGATTATAGGTTGTCCAATAAACTCCAGTGATCAAAAATAAATGTTTAATTTAATAGCTGATTTTCAGTAGCAATGACTTCCACCCAACCCCAAATTTTCCTGTAGTATGTTTCAATACTGTTGTTTAACACGGCCTCTGCAGATTCTCAGTGTCACTCTGATCTTTCATCAGTGTTTATACAAGCACAAGACATTAGCCTGAAGTCCACAAAATGGCACTTCTCTTTTGCAGGTCATTTTTATGGATTCTTCATGCAAGGCTGACACCTGTCATTATTTTTTGCCTACATCATTCCCTTCTGAAACACATAACTGTCTTTGGTAAACATCAATCCCCTAACTTAAGGCTGGGAGCATTGAAAAGGAAAAGTTGGCTTAAAATCTTTTTTTATTACACAAACTAATTTTTTGCATACGTGACAATTCCAACAAGTTAATTTTTGTTTATTTTAATTGGAGTTTTAAGTTATACAGGCACCTATGATTAATCTGTCACCCTGGACATATAAATTATACTAATTTAAAATCCAGAGCACTCACTTTAAATATAATTTCATCAAACTTCTCTAAAATTGTCCCCAGCAAAAAGGCACAGCATATATTTTACAGCTATTTCAAATATACACTCCCATTAATAGGGAGCAATACAAAAATAAATTGAGGGCATGCTGAGCTGTAAGACAACATTTAGATGACAGAGAATTGATTTTCTATAAAGCTGAAGGATTTAATAAAAAAAGAAAAAATCTTCAGAGAACAATTTGCAAATGAAATATGTGAAATTAGATGTCTCTAAGTCACACATCAGTTTGATCTTCATAAAAACATTTGCTTGTTGAAGTTTTAAGTGATCATTGTTCAGTCTTCTTGCAAACATCAAACAGGGCATGATAATTACAGCAACAACATCATTAGGGCTGGACTTCCTGGAAAGAAGGAGTTGAGAAAGTTTGATTTCCTGTTGGAGTTCACCTTACACATCCATAAAACATGGATGCAAACTGTTCTCTTCAATGGACACCGACAGAAGGCTGATCTGGGACCCTTGAGCTGCTGAAGTGTGGAGGATGGAAGTGGGACAACTTCCTTCTGTCACTTCATCCCACTCTCCTGGCAGGAGACCCAGGTTACAGGATACCCTGTACCAAGGGTACCCCAGGAGAACTGCTGGGTGGGAATAATTCCTTCACTGCTCCCTCTTTCTTCTTTGTTAGGAGCAAACCATAACAAGAAGAAGCACACATTTTGACATGGCCATTGTGACCAAAATGGAGCCATACTACAACATAGAATATATTTTTTCAAAGTTCAGTGTGAACTAAAGTCAGTCTATGAATTTTGTTGTAAGAGGTTGTTGAGATGCAGTTATCAGAAAAAGAGTTCTCGACCCAGCTTCTCAAAACAGATCCATTAAAAAATTAAAACCAATTTCAAGCTTATTTTGCAGTCAGACTGGATGTATTATTTTAAGCAGTATCCCTGCCTTGAAGAATACAAAGCAGGAGATAGATTGATGTGGGCAGACATGGATATTTATTTCTTTAGTAACAAAGTAATTTGCAGCACTCTAGTTGCTGCTAGCAGAGAATATGTAAGTCATAAAGTGCAGTTAGGTGATAAATATATTTATAAAGCACCTTAGCCACTTCCTTCTTCTCTGCTCACTAATCATTCTCCCGCAGGAGTAACTCTAATTTTAATCCACCAAGCAGATAGGTAAGTGGTATGCAGGGTAGATAAGAATAAATTCTTGTCTCCTGCAAACATAAGATTTTCTACTCAAATTTATTCGTAACTAAAGCACATTATGAACGTGGGCCAGTCTAATCTGACATTAGAAAGAAAAAAATCCCAGCCATGGAGGTATTGTTTTATTGCCCTGAAAGCCTGCAATAGGACTTATATCACCTCAGAATATGGATTTTTTTCAGCTTCTCAAGTGAGTCCCAGAAAGCCTTGATAAAACATCTATTAAAGCTCTGATACCTTAAAGCTTCTTTGGGTTCTTGTTAGCTGGCTTTCACTTCTTTATGCTGTTGAGTTCCTGGTGAGGGAGGAATATAGCTTTGTAAGACAAGAGTTAGAAATTACCTGTTTCAAGCAGCTCTTCCAGAAATCCCAAAACTAGAATATTTGTTACTAGAATTACTAGATTACTACAACAAACATTACAAATACATTACAAGAGTATTTGTTTTAAATTTCTGGTGCACCTCATGATAAACAACACATGCTATCATAATACCTTCCTCTAGATGACATACTGCATGACAACTGCTTTTGCTCTGTGAACAGGAAGCCAAGGGGAAAAAAAAAAGGCAAGCTCTAGGTAGAAATTCTTCTGTTTTACAATGTTCAAAAAATGCCATTGCATCCATTCAGAGAGCTTAACTTTCATACCTGTCCCTTCCAACTTCTGAACTGTTGTATCTCAAAGGAAATTCTTATTTATAGGATTTATAGTATGGGAGAGTTTACTTTTAAAATAAAAGCAAATGTTTATAATGAAAAAAACTAGAAAATATCTTTCAGAACACCAGGCTATAGTTTTTCCAATTGGTTTAGAACACTGTCAGAAGATGGTGCTCTTCCTGTACATCCTATCTCTATTATAAATCACTCATTGCCTCTTCCTGCTCTGCCTGCAAGCAAATTCAAGAGCTAAGCAGAGCAGAGGAATCACCTTGTAGTCAATCCCTATTTTGCTTCAGCCATCCATAAATGCTGTTAATTGCTGTTTAGCTGCTTGATCCAGATTGTCAGGATCTTGGAGTGAAAAATTGAACAATGAATCAATTTGTGATAGATATTGGGCAGCAGTTCTACATTGGCTTCTGGGAAGACAAGCAACCCTAAAACCCTGCAAAGGGAGCCCTCTCATAAATATCTCCAAAACCCAGGAGTAATTCTGTTTACAGTAAACATTTTTTCCCTACCCCTTTTTCTCACTGAAATCTGTGTCTGTAATGTATAGTTAATAAAAGACATAGACATAGCTTAGGCTGTATGTAAGGCAAAGTTTTACAGAACTCAGGCTGAGTAACTTTCATTTCCATAGCTCTAGCACTAAATCACTACCCACCCATGATCATTTTGTGACATACATGAATGCTGTTTACTTAAGGGTAATGCCAAGTAGGTGAAAATCTTCAAAAAAAATAATTAATTCCAACTTAGTGCCTTACTGCTGAGAGAAGTAATGACAGAGTGCTGCCTTTTAATGTGATAACTTTGATGATAACATAACAGCCATTGTCCAATGAGAACAAAATAGAGAGGGCCTTAGTCAGCTGCTTGAGCAGCTTCACAGCTGTCTGCAGTACTATTAGAAGTGTGGCCATGAGATTTGTTTCTCTACATATGTGTAATGTGTCTTACCATGATGCCTCCTACAAAACAGAGGGCAGTTGGGTGCTGCAAATCAGTTTCTCACATGAGGAATCAATTGTTGGATAGCTTTCACTGTAAATAATTTATTGCCATTATGTACTCCCCCTGAACATAAGTAGCCAGTTAAGACACCCAGGCAGTCCTTTATTCCAGGAATCTTGACGTGAGCCTGGCTCTCCACTGCCAAGTAATGGTTTCCTACATCAAGAACTGCCTGAGGATCATGATGAACTTTCCTGTGTCCAGGTTTCCCTGGGAATGGGGCTGGGATTATGTGTTTTTTCTTACAAATGGTACTCCTGTACCAAAAAAACCTCTTCCTCAAGGTGTTGTTGGCACCAGCTGTGCTAGCAGCTGAATAAGGTGGGGCCAGGCTGGGGAAATGCCTTCAGGACCAGGGGTGGGCCTTGCTCTTCTAGTAGTAATCTATTGGCACAAAGAGTATCTGGCCAGTACTTTCAGATTGCTGTCACTGTACTCCTGGGACAGCACAGGTACAACAAGGTGGATCCTCAGTACCTCATCTGGCCAGAGAAGAGACTTAGAAAGAGGTGACAAGATGAAGGGGTATCTAAGGTCTGATGGGAAAATGATGGAGGAAGGGAGAATTAGGGGGTTAAAAAGGAGAGAAGATGAGAAAACAGGATCAGACTATTACTGATACTTTCTCCTCTTTCCATTTTCTTCAGCCTGTTCTCTAAAGATAATCCTATAGCCACCCATCCTCCCCTACCTTCCCACCTTGTACCAAAGGGAGATCTCTCCATTTGGCTTGTGATTGTAATCAAAATGAATTTTGATTATTTCATTACTGGCACTGTTTATAACGTCACAGCAGAGTCAGCAGCCCCACTGAGAGACAGAGAGCTCAGAGCAGAGCCTTCAGCCCCTTTCTGGCAGGGCATGGGCTGGTGATTTCCACCTTGGGGGTACAAGTGGGGCCATTCTGCTGTGAGAGGATACAGTGGAGCTGAATTTCAACAGGCAGCTGAACTGTTTTGTTGCTTTTTCTTCTCAACTTCATTGTTCTTCGTGTGGAATTTTATTATTTTTGTGAATACAGAAGAAAAAAGCACATTTGAAATCTTTTGCATTCACTGTAGAGAAGTACAGCTTGACAGACAAATAGATGAATTTCCGTGGCTAAGTATAATGTGTATGTTCACTGTAGACCAGCTTCAACCAGCACAGGAACAATATGTTTGCTCTTCAGGCAAATAGTATTTAGGTATGAAAAATAAAGATGCCGCATCCATACTGCTACTGCATATCACTTTTCAGATTATACTGTCATGGGAGGAAAAAATATCACTTCATATAATTCATCAGCTCATAAGTCAAATTGTAAACTAAATATTCATTAAACTTTGTTCTCATTCTGCAGCTGGATAGCCTTCATGTTTCTGTAGCCCACTCTTTCTTCCGGTTTCTAATAACTCCTTCAGTGATAAATTTCTTAATGAGAAATATGCAGAAATGTAAATCTATAGCTTTGCTTTGATCAAAAGTTTCAACTGTGGATAGCCAGAAACTTCTTGAAAAAATGATCCTTCTTTATATTCCATACTAGGTGCACAGTAATGGAAAATCAAGTCACTAACAACAGTTTTATTAATTTTAATGTGATAAAGTCAAATTTATTACTCTAATTTGAAATCATTACAGTGATTCCCTTTGAATTCCCTCTGAATCGTCTTCTTTATAAGACTAACTAGCAAACGTGCCAAGGCCTTTCATTAGCACAAATTAGAGCAAATGCAAGGATTTGTACTTCAATAAATTTTCACGGATGCATGAAATTGCATGGCCAATAATTGCATCCAGTTCAGTTATTTCAGCAATTATACTGTGTGCAAAGGAAATTAAACCAAGCCGGTGCAAACTCCAATCTGGACAGTTATCCACAAACAAAGAAAAATCCTGCTTTATTCAAATGAGGGCCCTCAAGAGAAAACCCATGGTAATTTTAATTTTGTTATCTGTGACTTTGCACCTCATGCACCATGCTGTGACACAAGCTCAGTTCTGGCACAGAACTGAGAGGCACTATTACCATGTGTGTAAAATCATGACTCATTGAGGGACCTTTAGAGTCTCTACAACAGTTTTCAGGAAGTTGAGATTTCTATAGCCTCCAGTAGTAGTTTTCATTCTGTTCTCCAGGATTTTTAGCAGAGCATTGATTCTTTGCCCTGCACTGTTGCAGATTGGGTACTGCTGATACAAACTGTTAAACAGCTGCTGTGTTCCACTAGAGAGCTTCTCTTCTACTGCAATTATATGACTGATACACAAATCCTTACCACTAACAAACAAATCTGAATAACAAGGAACCAACAGATGAAAACACACAAATTAGCCAGACAAATAAGACCAAGCAGGGACCACAAATCTGAATCACAAGAGCAACTGAACCTGCTCGCTCAGCACATGCCAGACTCAGCTTCAGAGCAGGGAAGTTTCTATGTGGAAAATGGGAAAGAGTTCAAGGCTAGATTGGATGGGCCTTTGACCAAACAGGTCTAGTGGGAGGCGTTGTTACAACCCTCCCCTAAACACAAGGGTAACACAGCTTCTTGGTAATAGAGCCCTGGAGGACTGCTGGGGAGGCGGAATTAAAGTGGAACAAGACTTAGCAATCAGTGTTTATAAATATCGGTATGTAGGGTTTGCTTCAGAAGAATTTGGTTACAATGGAAAGCAGGTGTGTAGTCATTTTAGTTATTATCTGTTATAATATAGCAATATGAAATAATAAATATATCACTTAAGCAAGTCTATAAGGGAAGAGAAAGAAAGAAGAAATGATAAAAGTAAAAACATATCACCACCCAAGGATCTCACAACAAGACTTGATTGTTGCAATTTAGATGTCTGTTTGTCAAAGCAATGGTCACCATCTTGATGCATCAGATTGGGGAAAAAGCCTGCAAAGCACAAAGTCTGATGAAACCTTAGTAACTGAGGTCCAGGTGGGAACACCCAGGTACTTTCCCTGAGTAGGGGGAACTTCCAGTCCTCTGGTGGAAGGTCTCAGAAATGAGTTGGGGGGTAATTTTGGGGTCTTTGATGCTTTATGTCATCTTCTAAAACAGGACGTCTGGCTCTCACATCAGTGCAGTTGAGCCAGTTATGTCCCATCAGAAGGGATGAACATCCTCAGGACCTTCCATGAAGGAGACCGAGTTTTACCACTGACTTGTGTAGGGGAGGGCCATTGGCATGATAAAAAGCACCATCCCACCTTGCAGGATCTGCCTCATATTACACTTAAAGCCCTTGTAACCTCTGGTGATGATTGTTCACCCCCTCTGTCTTATGCAGACCAGAGTCTTGACATTACACCAAAAACTCACCTGGTCCCCCTTGGGGGGTGGAAACCTGGCCTCAGCATAGCACCCTGCCCCTCCACAAATGGGCAATTGTTTTCAGTCATTAACCATTAACATTTCAGTCTCTAAGAGATGTCCCTGCTCATGGCAGGAGGTTTGGAAATAAATGATATTTAAGTTCCCTTCCAACTTAAACCATTCTGTGATTCTGTGAAAACACCAGTTCAGCTTTGCCAGACATTTTTGCAGCAGCCACTGTAAAAATTATCTCTAGATGGACTGGACTAACACCATCATCAGTCCTTTATTAAAAACTTCTCATGCCTTCTTTCAGGCAACTCTGACTCCTTTCCTCAGTAGCTGCTTCACACAGTACTGACTCCTTTCAGGCAGCTCCACACAGCACTGACTCCTCTCCTCTCTGCAAGTTTCCTTCTTCATGACTGGCTAAACAACAGCCTGTCCCTTACCTTGCCACCTATCCCTGTCTGTCCTTCACACAGCATCTTCTTAGCTTGCCTGTCCTTTTCATGACCCTCTCTCCTCACAGGACAGCCAGCAGACTCCATCCCAAACTGCAGCAGACTCTGGGTGTTGAACTCCAACTTTCTCTTCACTAGCTGACCCACTCTTTTATAACACCCCTGCTCACTGGGCAGGCAAGGCTGTCTCCACTTCTCGGTGATCAGTACAGCTGCAATTCATTGAGGAATAATTGCCTTCTGCACTATCCTTACAAACTATTCTCCTACAAGCTACCACTCTGCCTGGTGTCAAACCAACCAGGTTCCTCACCACCAGCCCTCATGCCAACCTCTCAGCCAGGCAGAGCAGTGTGGGTGGGCAGTGGGTGGTATTCACATTCATCCTAGTGTCGCTGGAATGCTGCAAGTGCTCCCCATAACTAAATACACTCTGGAGCAGTCTCAAGCTCTCTTTAATTATTCCTCTTGCCTGCAGCTCATGCCAAGAACATGGTGTGTAGGCACTGATAACAAATCAATATCCAAATCTCTGGGGTAAACCAGCCGTGACAGTTACAGGGAAAAGCAGTATCGGAGAAAAAAAACCAACCCAAAATTTAAAAAAATACTAACAAATAAAGGTGAAAAGTATCAGAAAACCATCTCTTCATCCCAAAATCCTTTCTAAAAGGAAAGAACTTGGAATGACTTTGCCATAGGCTTCAGTCCCCCTAATTACCTTACCCTTAATTGCCTGCCAGGATGGCAAACTTCAGAGGATGCAGGTTCTCAGTGACCTCAGTCACCTTCAGATGTCTAGAGAATAAAATCAGAGGCATGGGGTAAGGAGAATCTGTGTCTGGCTGTGGCATGGGGACAGAGCCTGCAGGAAGGATTGCTGTGGACATGCCTGGTGAGGTCAGCAATGAGGAGCAGGGGACTGGGGGAATGAAAAAGGCACAAGTGCTGGTAAGCCATGTGAGAAGAGCAGGTATGTGCTGCTCCACAGCGTGTACCAAGTGTGCTAGACAGCTCCATTTGCCAAAACATCCAGCCTTTCCTTTTCTGGGACTGTAACTGGACACAGCATTAGGGATAGAGAAAATAAAGTGGTTTGCTGTCAGTGCTGTTTATTCAGAGATCCATTCATTCAAAATTATCTTGCACATGAAACAAGCACTGCTCCCTGTTTATTCTAACTCTAAGCCGTCTATGCTATCATGCTGGCATCATTGTAGGTTGCCTTCTGTATCTGGCATTGTGTTCCTTGAGGAAATTACTTATTTTTTTTAAATCTTTTTTAAAAAATCATGAGCAGGTGTAAGTGAAAGTGTGTAAAAGGTAGTATCTTGAAAAAGAAACATTTTTGTAAATGTACTTTCTCAAGTGTCTAAAATTCCACTTTTCATTGTAATAACTCAGATGTGGCTTCTTTACAGAATTTCTACAAAGATAAATGAACCTTTCTACTGTCTGTAAGTGATTTATTGTCTCCACATTAATACTATATTTTATAATGGATTAAATTAGGATTAAAAGAAGGTTATGTGTAATTGCCAGCAGTGTTTGGCACAAGTACCAGTTTGTCTCACCTCTGTACATCAATCCCAGTACGTTAAAATGCAATTAATACCTGTCTCATTATTAACTGCTAGTATTAATATCAAAGGAAACAAATGCAGAGTTAAGATGAAAAGTTATTCTGCAATGCTTCATTAACATTTGTTTTTCTTGTCTATGGACCAAAACATAAAGGATTTTCTCAAAGATGACTTTACCATTAGAGAAAATGCATCTCGGTATTTGACTTTATGACTTTGACCTTCATAATTACAGGTAATTAGGGATGTAATTGAGATTTATCTTTCAGAAAGCAACATTAATACTTGCTGGGAGTTCTGTTTTCTCGTAACCTGTTATCCAAATTTATTGTGAGATTGAAGCTCACGTTGAGTGCTGATACCTACTCTTTGGAACATATTATGATAGAAATCAAATAGCATAATTGAGTCTTGTCCAAAATGCCAAAACCTGCAGAGGTCCTCCCATTGACATTCTCGTAATTTTTCTCTGCTCTGGGTTTCTTCATCTCCTGTGCAATTCCTCAAATGTTTCCTGATGCTTCTCAGTGTTGGAAACTTGAGTGGAAGAAGGAAATACACTGTGGTTAATAGCACGCTCTTGCTCTTCAGACTGTTTCTGTAATGATAAATGCATCCAGGGTCTGGCCCTGAATGGGTCTCGGAACTATCTAACAAATATACTTTCAAAAACTCCAGTAAAAAGTGCTCTGTCACCATACATTTCAGGTTTTTTTCTTCTGATGGTGAATCTTCTTTCATGTTGATTTAAGGATCCTGCTGTTTTAACTTCTTAAAATTACATATTTGAACTTATCTTCTTTGGCATACTGCATATTTTTTCCCTATATTTTTCAGGAGATTTGTACATAGAATGAATGATTAATGCAACAAAAGGGAGACACAGCATGGATTAGGGAAGATCATCTTCATTTTGGAAGATTTCTAACAGAGCCTGTGGCAACTGTAAGCCTTGTAGATAACTTTATAAAAGTTTGAATTTCTGAGTGATGCATATCTATCTGTTGATGATAAATGACAGAGAAGAATGCAGCAACCCTGGCCTTCTACATGGCATAGCTCAATTTGGGCCTTTTTGGTTACAGCTGAAAGTCTTCAACAATTTAAAGGATGGAAAAGATACAGAAATAAGGACTAACACCACTAAAAACCCTAATTTTTTTTCAAGATATAAGGCCTGTAGATCTCATAGACAGATGGTAATATAACAGGTGGGATTGATTTGTCCTAAAACAAGCAGTTAGGGATTGGACTTACTTTATGTTCATATGAAATGGTCTACATAAAAGCATACAATTCAGTTGTCTAAATATTAGGATCTTCTGCTGTTTGAGGTGCCTGAGGTTATTCCACGTGATTTCTTACTGCTCCTCCAAAAGGACTTATGTTTCCCATAAATCCCATGTCTTAAATGTCAGGTTGCCATTTTAGGTGTCTTTTCAGGCCATGTCTATTTTGGGGTGAACTGAACTTGGCCTGTGGCTCCACTGGCTGCACTGAATTCACTTCTGAGGACTGGCAGTGGACCTGACATAGTTTGTTCACATGTAAACACCTGTGTGACAGAAACCTTAATTTAGAAGTTCTGTCTAGACTCAGGTCTGACCTATTTTCAGTGTTGAGCACAAAAGGGTCTGTTCAGTTACATTTGTCAGGTGAATTGCCCTCTACAAGGTCGTATCCTGGAACCCATGGAGACATGCTCACACTGAGTTTTTGACATCTAAGGTGAGGTAGAGTGAATCTATTTGCCTTTATTATTTGGAAAGTTAAGGTGCTACAAGAAGATAACGCTGAACAAAATTTGGAAAAATGTCCTAGGAGGACTAAGCTGGTTTTCTTTCAGTTGTAGTGCTGTTGAGGATGGCAAAATTGATAGAGATTATCTCTGAGGGAAAAATCCAGAGCTGTAGTGGCTCTATCTCTGGTCAGCACTAAAGGCCCTATTAACTGAGGGTAGAATCAGATTTATGGTCTATTTGCATCCACAGAACCAGGTTCATTTATAGTGCAGCAATAAACATATTGTACTTATCTCCCAAGATTTACCACCATCTGCTGGTTGTTTGCAGTCAGTTTTTCCAAGTTTATTCTTACTGATTTTAAACCACTTCTGCTTGTGAGCATGTGCCATGCAAAGTGATTTACAGCAGCCTTTACCCAGATAATAGCACATTGCCATAGATCCTTTGCCAAGGTTTCTTGACCTTTTTTTTATTTGTGGTTTCTGGGCTGAAGGATTACTTACATGTACTTTTCGGTTATTGGAGATAAGGACCCTGACAATTTTGTTCACACACTGCTAACTTTATTGAATTGTTCTCTGTGTCGTGGTGTACAGCCTGTGTTTGAGAAGGACATGAATTTTTGATGGAGGAGAGTAGTTATTCTGTTTTCTCTGGACTAAAGCTTGCATGCTTCCAGATTTCTACAGAAAACTCACCCAAAAAAATTGCCATTCTGTGCTAGCCTTTGGGTGTATTCCCAGATAAAAGGGACAGAACTTCACTGGGCTTAAGTCTGCATGCTTCTACTGCAGGAACCTCAGGTGTGAGAGTCCATATTCAGAAATGATCTGATTTAGGCTTTGTAATCTTTGTCACCATAATTCTGCCCCTCTCTCAGGCCTACCACCACTTGCACTTTCTGAAGAAAAAGAATGGGTTTTTGCTGCCGTAAAACTCAATAAGAACAAACCTGGAGCAAGATAGATGGAATACCTCCATAAAAACCTTCATGAGCAATATATTTAGGATTCATTAAAAAGCATCTGTCATTGTCCCTGCCTCTGAGACACAGCCTGAGTTAACCTTTAAGAAGCATCCATGCTTTCATTTCCTCTTCTCACTTTGACTGAGCATGTACTTTTCACATCTCTATTGCTTTTAATTCAGCGACTAAGCTGAAGGATGAGGTTTATGTCTTGCTGCATAGTGCAGGCACAAAAGCATACAAAGCAAGGTGCAATGAAGCACAGTCTCCCTCAAAGCCAGCTCAAAACTGCTCAGTCCAGAAACAAATGGGGTCAGAGCTCCTTTCCTTTGAAGCAAAGGAAAAGGATTTATGTCAGGACTTGAAGTGATGCAACTTATTTCTCCCATTCTTCCCTGAAATTAGCCCTGCGCATTGCAGTGGCTGGTGTTAAGCTGTGCAAAGACCCATTTGATTGCCTGCCATCCATCACACACTGCCTGCTCCTAAATGACCCCCAAAGGGAGGCACAGCCAAATCATAGGTACTCAAAATCTTGCTTCTATTGATCTGGTGAAAAGGTATTAGATGTCAGTATAAGATATCACTTCACTGATATTTATAGGCACCTAAATCAACAAATTCCATCTGAAATCTGAAATTTTATTCACAGTAATATCTAACATTTTTTATTTTTGAGCTACTTATAAATTTATTTATTGAAGTAAATATCTACCCTTTTACCTATAGCCAGTTCCTGTTATTTCCTATTTAAAAGTAAGTGTAAATGCAAGAAGAAAATAATATTCATCTGTAAAAGCGTATAGATTTATATAATTTTTTGGACAGGAACCAAAACATAGCCTACCCTAGCAGAATAATAATTATTTGTCACAATAATGTTGGCTGGAAGTAAGTGAGAGAAGACTGAACAAGGATGCTGAGCTGTGCTAATAAGACTTCATCCCTTTGCCTGTGAGCACAGAAGCACATGTAAGTATATAGTATAATCATCTTAACTGTATCTGTCATGCTATGCTTTGGAAGGGCAGGGTATAAAGAATGTGTTCCGCTGGTTTGAAAAAAAAAGAAAAAGTCAATTCTTTATAGTCAGCAAAATTCTTTACAAAACTTCCCAAGGAGAAAGCAGATGCTGAGTAGCACAAAATTAATCTTGTAACATACTAGCTATAAAGTACAGTAACACAAATCAATACTGCAGCCCTAAACTATCAGCTGCTGAGCATGGGAATAGTCAGCTGAATTGTGTAGGACATAGGCTCAGCTCTCTGGTTTTTTTCACAATGAGTTTCTTTTTTAGGTCCTGAGTTAGAGCCTGTTGGAAACAGTGACAGAAACATGGCTTTGGATCAAGCCCTGAGCTGTAGATTTATACTGACCAGTACCCAAGGAATACTGCAGTTGAGTCAGTGCTGCAGTGAAGTCTTGCTGGTTATGTTATCCCACACCAGAACCAATTTGCTCTGTGTTAGAAGAAAGACAATTGCTTTTGAACTGTATGATTTTAACACAGCAAAATCTGACCCTCTAAGTGTAAAATTGCACATAGCAATTATTCGCTTCTGCAGGAAATGAACTCGCTGTGTATTTAACGCTTCTGTTCAACAGCAATTAGGTTACTTTTATAGCTGAGTGTGTAGCTCTTAATGCAGCAAACTCACTGTCTGTGGCAGCCAAAGCTTACCAGCTCAGCTGCAGAAGCACAGGCTCTTTCTGGAGACACAGGAATTAACTCTATTGCAGTTGACTGCAAAGGCAGACGTGTTCTGTGGCAGCTCAGCTCACCAAAGCTCGGGGAACAGGAATGTGCTACGTGAATTTTCTTACCCTGAACCCTGGTCCTCATTTTGGGTCACAGCCACCATTCCTCAGTCCCCATATTCGGCATGTGAAGGCACGAAACAGGCATTCAGCACTGCAAATGAAGCAGTTCCAGGAGCAACTTCTCCTCCTTGAATTGTTCATCTTTGAAGCCGATATTTGCAATAGGAAAACCTGGTGGATAAACACGATTGAAACATCTATCTATGGGCTCCCTTTGGCTCTGGCCACAAAGCCTGATACCTTCAAAAGCATCTCCCATTCTACCTTCTGAAGGTCTCCATCATTCTCTACATGATATGAGGGTCTGCTGCATCCTTCAGCTCCTGACATGTTGTGGGATGACCAAGTAAAGAGTTGTATAAAGTTGAAGTAGCTAAATGAAGTTTAGTTTCTTGGCTGCTGAAACCTTGGGGCAGGTTGCCCAGAGGAGCTGTGGGTACCCCAGCCCTGGAAGTGTTCAAGTCCAATTGGATAGGGCTTTGAGAAACCTGCAGGGAGATTGGAACAAGATGATCCTTAAGGTGCTTTGCAATCCAAACCATTCTGTGATTCCATTAAAAAGATCATTTCCAATGAGCCTGGTCACAGATTTTGGCTGTAGTAAAAGTGTTATTCATAATATAATGGGTCAAATGAAATAACTTTTTGAAATACTCCTCTTTTACTATTTTCTAGAGAACAATGTAATGGATATAAAGGTTTTGTGAAGTATATGCTTCCATTGGTGTGTGCAATTCCTTCTGCCACCATTTCCCATGTCATACCTTCCTCATATGAACCTTTTTCTAATAAAAGGGCTTAACTTTTCATTTCTCTTTTAGCAAAGCTAAAGTTTAAATTTAAAAAAATATAGCTTATATAAGAATTCTCCTTAATCAGCGTCTCTTGATGAGTTTTATACTTTATGACACTTTCCCAGTTTATATTTACTTACCATATCTATAAAAATAGTAATAAATCTCATAAATGTTCAGCGCAGAGAGGAGAGTTGCTGTGAATTCCAAGATGCAGCTCCTGATTATAGAGCATACAGAATGAAGAAGAATTGAAGAAGTAACTCACTGCAAAATGGGAGCCATACTTGGGCACATAATCTTTGTTCTTTGTATCAGTACTATGCAAAGGCAATTAACTTTATTGGTGCTTTATCAAGCACTCTGGAAGGAAGAAGCACAAACATACTTCATTGGTCTGCTAGTACCTGACTTTCAAGATGCTTCAGACACAGAGAGAACTTCAAACTTATTCTCTTTATTTTTCCCTGCAACCCATTATAGTACTAATTCCAGGAAAAAACTCCAGATTTTGTAATATAGTTACTCATTATGGGGAGAAAAGTTTAGCTTGATATAATTTTTCACATAACTTCAAAGAATTCTGAGGTCATAAAACTCTAAATCCAGTATCCTAAAAAAGATTGTGTTTATTTTTAAAAGAAAAAAAGTTTTGAGAGAAACCAGAGTAAAAACAAAACAAAACAAAAAAGAAACAAACAAACAAAAAACCAAACAAACAAAAAAAAAAAAAGAGAGAAAATATTTAAACTCTGAACGTCAGTATTTACTCAATTTTGGTTTAAATCAGCCTTGGGCTTCTTGAGTCCTTGCCAATTGAGCCAAGTGTACCCGTGCATGACAGTGTTTCAGTGTGTAGGACATCAGCATTGCAGACAGAGGATGCCAGGATATTCTCCTTTTTACTGTGGTCTTTCTGATGGCTACTGTCCCTTCCATCTGTCCCTCACTGTGACCACTCCACTCTGCTTCCAGAGGAGTTTTAACAGCAGTGACCAAAATCATAAGCAGGGCTCAGATGCACTCATCTCTTCTGTGTTTCTGCCTACTGCTCTGAGCTTCAGTGGAAGCTACGAAGAGAATACAAAATAATAATCATGTTCTAATGTATAATTCTAACTCTGTTTTGCAATAGCAGCTCCTTGTAGACACACTATTAGAAGCACACAGGTGCATAACTTTAGAATGTATTATTTGATTAACTTTTTATTGTCTTTTCTTGATTTATTCCACCCAATTCTTTATGACTTGCATGAATTTAATGTAAATTTAACATGCCCGAAGACCACTAAGGAACAAAATTGCTAGAAAAGAGCTACCACTGCTTGATTGGTATCTGTCAGATCCATTTGGTTACTGAATTTTTAATTGGAATATAGTTTTTGGTATTATTCATGACCATTCATGCAGAATTTCATCTCTATATCCCTTTTTAACTGGTTAGAGAAAGTAAGAAGATTTACATTTTTAAAGTTTAAATGATGAGCTGTTAATTGACATACCAGAGATAGGCTCACATAATTAATTTATGTATCAATCAGCCACCTTGTCATTGTTACTCAAATTACCACTGGGAGTTTTGCTTTATTCCGAGCTGCTTAAATATGTAAGTGCAAACATATTTCTAATTTTTTGTCACAGACACAGACAAGCATCACACCATGGGGAACACTGCTCTTATTATTATAGGAATTGACATAGCCTGTGCAAATACAGAAAAATATCTAACTGGCAAATGCAAATAGTATCATATTAAAGAAATATATAGGCCAATGATGGATAGTAGCCAAGGACATTAAAATATATAAGGTCTATTACCAAAAGATATCAGTTAATTACTATGTAGAAATTCAGTGAATGTATCATATTGTCCTGAGCTCAGTTTTTATTAATATAACCATTCTCAATTTGCATTGGATGCTGGAAATGACAGGTCAATAAAGAAGAAACATGTTGGATGGTTTTGCAAATATTACAGAAACAAATATGCTGATGAGCATTCCATCAGAGTAGCCTGTCATCAAAGCTGTTTGTAGGCATAAGCTGAGTGTGCTCCCACCATCCAAAACGACTTCTGCTTATCCAACCTTGTCTGCACCTCATCATTTCTGCATTAGCACTGAACTGCTGCAGCCCCTGAGCAGGACCCTGAGGTACCACATGCAGGAAATGCAGATAACAGGAGCTGTTCTTGAGAGTTTGTGATTTACTCCCCCATTTTCTGCCAATGAATGCCCTGCTTTGGCAGTGACAGAGGTGCAGCCTCCCTCCTTCCCAGATCTCTTTGGACAACAAGGATTTGACTTTTCCTATTTTGTCACATCTGTAATTTGGTTTTCCAATACTGACAGCAATGTACCCTTGGTAAGACACAGGCCTGGAGAAAGCAGACCTGTGGGAGCCCCCTTGTCCCTGGAGCATTCTGAGAGTGTGAAATGGAGAGGATGGAGAGCTGGAGGCCAAACAGAACTTCAGGACCCTTCTAAGGGGGTTCAGTGTCTGGGATAATGCCTGTCTCCAGGGCAGGGTTGTGTGGTTTACAGCTCTGCATCTCTAACCCCAGTCCAAGCCAGCTTGCTTTCTGTTGGCTGCATCAGTCTTAGTGTTTTGTTAGGGTGGGTTTTTTGGTTTTGTTTTCTGGTTTCTTTGTTTTAACTGTGGTCTCCAAACCCAGGATATCTATAAATCTATAGATTCCTGAGGGGTTTACAAGGAGTAGTTATGAAAACCACAACTACCACCCATATTCATTGTTTTGGGTCCCCAACTCACCTGGAAAAGCAGCAAGGTCCTGCTGGCCAGAGGAACCCCTGTCTCAAGGGCTGGAAGCCCTGCCTCCAAATGCTGCTCCCACTCTTCTCTCATGGCTAGATTTAGATTTAGATCCTGGTAACTGAAAATGCCCTGTACATTACAGCCTATCCAGAGACACAGACAGTCATGGGGTATCTGAGATCAATAGCAATTCACAGAGGATGCTACCCAGGACCTGGTGTTAGAAGTTTCATTTCTGGCTTTAATGAAAACTGCATTCTACATTTAGCCAACAAGATTTCTTGCAGCAATAAACTGCACTTTTTACACCATGTCTCTGCTGTGGGAGCAATAATGCACAAAGCTCCATACCTTGCTCCTTCCCAGGTTATTAAAAGAACTCTACCTACTAGCTGTACAAATAATTGTTCAAAGGTTATTTAATAACTGTTAAATATAATTAGTGCAAATATTGATATAAATATTCAATAAACAAAACGCTAATCTTATTAAACATTAAGCAATTTCAAGAGTGTCCTGGGAACTTAATTAGTCTCCATAAAAAATTGATTCTTTTCCTCTGAAACACGGGGCATGAACAAATGCTCAGCTGTTTTGTATTAGAGAACTCAGTTGGTTTCAATGAACTTTAAAAGTCCAGACTGCTGTATCACACTTTACACTCACACCTTATTGCTTTTGCTCAGGTATGAATGCAGGTGTAAAATTTGTTATGGATTGTGTGTTATTGGGAAAGTCTGAAATCCTGCAACAGACTGGCAGAGAAGTCGATGTGTTATGTTGAATTACCATTACCTTGCCCTTTCTGTTGATGTTTAGTAGTGCAAATACTCATGCAGCAGCCTGACACACAGCAACAGAAATGCTTTCAGATACATACAGAGACAAAAAGTTTAAAAAAAAGTGTTGGCAGTAATGTGTAATATTAATTGCCTTATTAAATCACAGAGATGTTGAGTATTTGATGCACAAAACAGTAATTAGGAGTAATGGGATATAAAGAGGAAAGATGATGTGTTGGACAGTTATCAGGATGTGTGTCAAAGCCTAATTCATTAGGCTGTGAAAAACAGTAACGCTGAATATGATGGAATGTTAACAATTTTCAAATTAAAGATATACTAGCACAAAAAATGTAGTCTCAGGAAAAATCAGGCAGAAAAATCAGGCTGTTCTGACCATTTTTTTTAAGTTTTGGGGTTTTTTTTTGGTTTTTTTTTTCAATCACAGCTTTGTGCTGGTTTGACCTGGGAAGAAGAAACTCAGAGAGAAGTTCTCTCTAAGGGGGCTTCTTCTGTGGGGTGTTGGGACAGCTTTAACAGCCAATTGGAGAAAGTTTCTTCTCTCCGTGAGCACATTTCGAAGGAGGTAACCAGGAACTGAGGCTCTTTGTCTTTCCAGCAGCAGTGCAGGTAACAGGGCCCGGCCTGGTCCCACTGCAGCCTGCGGGCCTGGCAGGGACAGGGCCGGGCTCCCTGTCTGGGGACTGGCATGGCCCGGCAGGGATGAGGGGTGGCCATGGACAGTGGTTTAAGATCCAGCCGCTTTTCTCCCCCCTGCTTTCAGCGTGGCTGGTTTCGGAGATCCTGGCAAAGCTCCAGCATTGTAGCCTTGTTTTTCTTCTTTTCCCTGTTCAAAATCTTAACTCTTTCAATGCTCAGATAGGACTTACAGACTTTTCAATCCTTCCCGGAGTGAAAGGGAAAAAGGAGATATTCTGAAGTCAGTGAAGCAAGAGCTAAGTTTTTTAGATGGAAGGAGAGTGAGGAGATGCTGTGAAGGTGGCTGAAATGTCCTTTTGTAAGATTGTAGGGATGAACTGATGTACTGAATATTCCCATAAACCATGGACAAAGACATGGCGGGTTGGAGATGTTCCATTTGGTAGATCATTTGACCAAAAAGCACCTGTGTTGAGAATCTTTGCCCTGAGGAAAGAAGGGGATCTCGGTTTTCTGAGGATGAAGCATGAACAGAGAGAAAAGAGATGAAGAGAACCTTTGCTGTGGAACATTTCATTCTTAAAAATAATACCCCATGAATCAGACATGGCAGCACATGCACAGCTCTGGGAAGGCTGTGGAGTTGGGAGGAGTGCACGATTGCAGGTCCAGGCAGATGCAAATCGAGAAAATGAAACAACGAGAGGACTGTTTTCTTCCTTTTTCTTCCTTTTTGTGGAAAAAATACCTATAGCTTAACAAGAGGAGGCTCCTCTCTCTGCAAGTGAACTGAAAAAGGACTGTTTGCGTTGGGAACTGACTGAAGTAATTTCTGTATGTTTGTTTTCTTGTTATGAAGGTTGGGTGAGGGAAGGAAGGAGTGGTCTGAAAATCTTATTCTGAATGGTTTTTTTTCCCTCTTTGTGTAGTTAATAAATTTCTTTTTATACCTTCTTAAGTTTTAGGCCTGCCTTGCTTCTGCTTCTGGTTTTGTCTCACAACAGAAAAATTAATATATTTAAATTGACAAATCAAAACCATGACAAGCTTATAAACTATCGTTCAGGAAAGCAACAAAGTCACACAGGAAATAATGGGAGTGATATCACCAGCTGGTTCTGCAGTTGGGAAAGGTCATGACTGGTGACAGCTCTTGTATTCTTACAGATAGATTTAAGAAGTGGGCTTAAAATACTGCTTCTCTGGCAGGTTATCAGGCACCTGCAGTTCCCACGTGAATTGTCCATGCTGGACTCAGCCACAGCCCAGTCAATGGCACCTAAGGGTGGTGCTCCATGGAAATGTCTGGAAGCAGGATACAGTCACAGCTCTGAGAGGCAGGATGAGCTCTCTGCCACCCAACCATAACCCAGGTGAACTTGGCCACTTCAAGAACCTCAGATCCTTGAAAGCTAAGTAGAACAAAAATCCCACTGATCTCCTTTCCTCTTCTGCCAGTGTAAGCTTTTTGCCAGCAATGAATCAGGATAGACGACAATGTATTTTCTCCACCAAATAATGTATTCAGCAGAAATACTATTTTGAATACTTCAGTAGATAGGGACTATTTAAACAATAGAAAATTAAAAATGTTAACATTAAATTACATGTAAGAATTTTTTAACATTTATTAAATGATTGACTTCTTAAAACATTTTTCAATTTTAAATTGTCATCAATTAGAAAAAAAAAAGTTTCTATTAAAGGCTTTATAACCCATCAATGAAGCGTTTCCTACTTTATTCTGAGGTCAAGCAACACATTCTGGTTAATTCCACAATGAATCTTCTATTATTTATGCAGGTTTAATTTTGAAACATTGCCTCTAGCTAGGATGTGCAGAGTTTTGCTAACAGAACTTCTCCTGGCATGCAGGCAAGAGCTGATTTTCTGTCTAGTAGATCAATCCCTTAAGTAGCTTTACCCTTTATCACCTTGGAAAGGGATCAGTGCCAAGCATAGGCCAAGCATTCATTTTCCATAAGTAATAAGCTCATGATTATGGTGGTCGTACAAAAAAGGCTTTGTCTTTTTAGAGTTATTAAGGGGGAAGGCAGCACTGATTTATATTTTGTTAAACAATGCTGCTGACTTCTTTGCAAACAGAGAAGTTCAGATGATCTGAGAACACCTGGGAGCACATTCATCACTGGACTTGTAGTATTTTATCGTTTCCAGTTCTATTTTAAGTTATGAGCATATGCAGAATCTGGAAGATGGTTTCAGTGGGAAAGTAAGCACAGTAGATTAATGAGAGGTTTGCAATTTTCTAGTCACTCCTTTAGAATTCAGTTGAGTCTAAATTGGCCTCCTCAGGCTCCTGACTGAAAGTGCCATACAGAAATGAGTTGCACAAAACATTTGCAACAAATTGTGGTACTTGAAATTTTATCTCAAACAATTTTTATTTTGCTAAAATTGAGTATTTGCTTTCAGAAGCCTAACATAGAAGCCAGGTACTATCTTACAGGCATTCAGAATTAGAATATCTAAGGGTTTCCCAATATACTCTTACTGATCTATTTATAGTATATAATAAAATAACTGAATAATATAAGCTGAGTATAACATTAGAGAAGTTTTCTTGGTGAAATTACACTTTGATTGAATTTCCATGCTGAACTATTTCAGTATTTGTGCAAAACAAAACAAGCCAGCCACACTGGCATTTGATAATAAAAATCTATGACTTAGAGTAAATAATAAAAGCTAATCTGCCTACTCACTGAAATTAAATACAGAGAAGCCTTAGGATGAGGTATATAGGAATAAAATTCATCAGCGAGCAATCCACATCTAATGTCTTGAATTAAATCAGTATTTTGAATGGACAAAATGATACACAGTGGCCATTTCAACACTATTGCAGGAATTTCCTTTTGTTTCTGCAATGAAGCATTAAAAGAACATTCTAAATCAGAGCAGCCATGAGGCTGAATAACCTGTGAGTTTGACCTCCTCTGTTCTAAATCCTTGATGATAATGCAGGGAGTTAAAACAACAATGTAGTTAGAATGCCTCAGACTGCACACATTGTCTCCCTGTCAACATCTCAGAGAAATGCCAGCATGTCCTTACTCTATCAGAGAGTGTGCAGGCATGTGAGTGTTAGCAAATAATCTAGTAACAACAGATGTACTGTAATTATGACTGAGCTGATTAAATTCCAGGGAAAAAAAAATGAGTACTTTTTCTGTGATGGTTATTTCCATCACAGTTCAAAACTCAGTACTGGATTCAGCAGGAATCCTGGAAACAAATAGCAGCAGGATTATATCCTTAAGCAGACAGCATCCATTGCAGTTTTGAGGGTGCAGGAGCTGCCATGGTGTGAAGGCAGCCCATGGTCCTGACCTGGAGAATCTGGTACTCCCTCAGTGCTCTGCAGGAAAAAACTGCATGCTATGATGGCTAATAGTGGTTCTACACATGCCAGAGTATTCCTGCTGCAGAATTCAAAGGTGTGGTTCGACACCTCCAGCTAGAGATCTCTATTCTCTCTTTACTTCCATGAAACTTCCCTATGGAAGTGAAATTTTCTCAGCATCAGCTCCCACCAAGGCAGGTTCAGAAAGAGGAGACCCAAGGGAGCACGCCATGCCTTTCTTGGGCCATGTCACAACATGCCACATTTCAAAGGACAAAGCAGGAGAATAAAACCATCACACTGAAGTCAAGCAAGGACTGGCATCTTCCTGAACCTATTTAGCACATTCTCTCATGGTACAGCAAATGAGGCAGAAATCATCAGGATCTTATTTAAAAATGAGCACAGTAGAAGCAGCTTTGTATTTATAGAGATCTCAAAGCACAGGAGATCTCTAAATCTCAGTGGATCTCAAGGCACAGGAGAAACTACACTGCCCAGCAAAGGAATATTTCTACAGAATAAAATCACAATGAAGTGTTTTCAATTTTCCAGCCTTTTCCCATGATATAACCAGTAGGCAAAATTTACAGTCTTCTTTATAGCCCATGCACTTTTAAAACATAGCCATGGCTTGTATCTACACAGTTGTTACTGTATTCTGCTAT
Source organism: Acridotheres tristis (assembly GCA_037013685.1). Classification (NCBI taxonomy): domain Eukaryota; kingdom Metazoa; phylum Chordata; class Aves; order Passeriformes; family Sturnidae; genus Acridotheres; species Acridotheres tristis. The sequence goes on from CM072885.1 coordinate 10,584,862, forward strand.
GAATTTTCTCAAAAACCAGAAGAAAAACTTCCTTTGCTGGTCATCTTAAAATAGGTTACATAAATTGGATCACTGAGCCACAAGAATAGAAGGAAAAGGAATTACAGTATTTCTGTTCTGCTGAATTCATGGCAGAGATCAATCCTAGGCTGGTGTTTGCGCAGATTTTTAGATTCTTCCTTTGGATTTTGCTGTGAGTGCTAGAAGGAGTTAGGAGCGATGTGCAGAATGATCTTGTGCTTACAAATATTGCTTTTCAAAAAAACAGAGCTTATGAACAGTATTTCTGAAATATATTACATACTTTGAAGGTTTATGGATCCCCAATGTGCTTTATTTTAAGATTAGTAGGATTCTTTCAGGCAGGAGCAATAAGAATTCTGAAGCAAGTGCACTTTCTTGTGAGAGACTAGAACTCCTTTTTTTTTCTATTGCCTAAAGTGACTAACTAGCAGGAGAAACATTTTAGAAGCCCAGCAGTTATTTTAATCAAGATTTATGAAATTACTTTTATTTCAGAAGGCTTACATTAGGTAGAAAAGGAAAGATGGGAGAAATAATCACTATTTTCCACTTAAATATCCACTTTTTCCTCTGAAGAAATTCTAGAGCACTTTACAAGCCATCAGATTTGGTGTGCCACAGGGGCCACCTGGAATGCTTCCTCCTCTGAGGTAGATCCAAGCAGACATTTTCCTACACTTAGTAGCAACATATAAAGATTTATCACAAGAACTGGGTATAAGGACTTTAAAAATACATCTGTCTGTCTCAAAGCAGTGTCAAGGCTACAGAAGTAACTTGCCAACTTAATTAGAAGTAACTGAGCCACCACAGCTTAGTTGCTTGAGATAAGCAAGGAAGGGAGGAATTTGAAACAGGGAAGTGCTAATTTCAGCCCTGATGGTAAGATCTGGTTAGCACATTCTGATTAATCAAAGAATTACAGAATATTCTGAGTTGGAAGGGATCCACAAGTATCACTAAGTCTAGCTCTTAACTGAATGGTCCATATGGGGGGACCAAACCCACAACCTTGGCATTGTTAGCACTGAGCTCTGACCAACTGAACTAAGGCATCCAGACAAAAATTCCACTGTGACATACTGTGGGAAAGGAAGCAGCTGCTCATACACATATCACCCCAAGTTATGGGAATGGCATCTGTGTCCTTGTGGGTACCTGGAACCTGGACTGTATAAAGGTGGTACCTGCAGAAGAACAACTCTGGCCCCCACCCCCACACTGAGGAGCCCAGGGTGAAGAAGGGCTGGCAGAATACTGCTAGATTCACAAGAAGTCACTATCTTCTGCCTGATCTCTCTCTTGTCTATCTCCATCTAGCTCTCTACTCACTGTGAAATAAAATCTGCATTAGTGACTTTGGCACACGGTCTTGTTTGCACCTTAATTCAGGCAGCAGCATCTTTCACTAATGGGATAATAACACTGAGAAATATCTTCTCTGCCTTAAACTGGTTAAGAGAAGCTGTAGTGCAGTGTTCCTGATGGCTCATCAGTCTCTACAGACACTTAATGAGTTGCAGTTACAGTGTCCTTGAGCCCAAGGACAGCACTCCTGCCCAGATGTACACCTACCTGCTGCACTGTCCTGTGCCACGGTGCCTGGGGACACAGGGCTGTCTGTTCCCTTCAGCTCTTCTGAGGTGAGTCATGACAGTTCCTATTACTGAAAGAAACCTCAAAAACAAGCTCTATCTCCCTATGTTTCAAATTCCCATCCCAGAAGGTCTTGTGGATCCCTTTTTTCTGTTCGGTCTATGTGGCTTATAAAACCTAAGGGTCAATTTTAAGCATAATGTGGTGCCTCAACACAGAGCTGAATGTCCTCCAGAAACTCACTATCATTTAACTGTTTTGATTATGCTTCTAAAATGCTTCCCATCCCAATGATTACAGGGATAATAACTCACTTGCAGTTTGTATACAAACCTCACCTCCCTTCAGCCTTCCCAGTTCCAATAGTTGCCAAAGAAGGTGCAGTTGCATACAGTGCAACCCTTTAGTTGCACTATATTAAACCTTCTGGTTACAGATCCATGGCGAGTGACAAGAATGTGCACTGAGACACTGTTATATTGCACAACCCTGACTTCAGCAAGGCAACTCAATTCTCTTCCATCTGAGGCTGGGAAGCAGTGCCCTCTGCAATGTAAAGGACTCCCACTGGTGGGTGGACAGATAGCAAACTGCTTTCTCTGCCTGTTAAGATCATTGTTAACAATTTTTCTTCCAGTGAGTCTGACATTTTTGTACTTCTACAACTCAGTAGACCACATCAACTTCTAAATTTATAAGGAAGAAGAATTTGAAAATATTCATTTTAGAGAATTCTATACATCAGAATGTTTTATTTTGTTGGTGTCAAGATGGTTCATGTTTTTACTGTAAGTGTAGCATGCAGTGATACAGTTTAAAATCAATCTTTAAAAAACTTAAATAATTGAAGTTTCAGTGAAATTAAAATATAATGATTAAAAGAAAGCCAACTAAAAATAGGTACTGGCATCAAACTGGTAGGATTGGGATGGTGTGAGGTTTCTCTTCTCTGGAAAATTTATTTTAAAGCCATCTGCACTTAAAAAAATGTTTTTGCTCCGTGGATGATGAAACACCAGAGGAGTTTTTCTAGAGAATTGGTGGATGCCCCATTTCTGGAGGTGTTCAAGGCCAGGTTGGCTGGGGCTTTGAGCAATGGTCTAGGTAGGACATGTTCCTGCCCATGGCAGGAGATGAGCTTTAAGGTCCTTCCCAACCCAAACTACTCTGTGATTCTTTTGAAACAAAAATAAAGAAAATTTAACACTATCTAAAACTCTATTACAAATGTCATTGAAATTAAATGTTTTTTCTAAAACATCACAGTGTTTCTGAAACAGAATTTTTCAGCGAAAAAACCTTGTTCATCAGGTTTTTATCACCATAGCTCCTCTTAGAGCTCCATATAGTAGGTGTTTTCTGCCACATCCCAGTATGAGTGAGAGACTGAACAGCTTCCAAAGAGATCTTATTTTGAGGAATTTTTTTCCTGATCATCTCCGAGACACTTTGGGAATTATTATAAATGGGGTGCAATTCAGAACTGATTAGGCATCATAAGTGAAATAAGAGAAAGCAAGAATTATTTTTCTTTTGAGAATCAATATAGCCTTATTACCTCCACCTGAAAGTCTTGTATGCTATCTACAAGGATTTTGATTACCAAAATTATCATTTGATGTAGCATGAGCACCACTGCTTGTTGAATTCCTCCACTTTTTTATGTAGCCAAGCAGTAAAAGTAACACCATTGAGCAAAGTGTAAAGAATTTAGGACACATCTGACTGTCTACACCTCAGGACACTGGAAACACACTACCAACACATTGCACACAGGGTTTCATCTCCTTAGGTTGCACACCTACTGTTAAATGCATCCCACCCAAGGACTTAACCACAGCCCTAAGCTAACTGCTAAAGAGTGGAAAACATTTTTACTGATCAGGGCTAGTCCCTTGCAAATTGGTTGAGGGGTATTGTTGTCTAGGGAGTAACCACATTGCCTTGAGACACAGTGATTTTTTTTTTTTTTCTGAGAGTTGTTGTGGGTTTTTTTAAAATGAAATTCAGTTTGAACATGGATTGAGTTGTGTTGCAGGGCACTTAGCTGATTTTTTTATTTCATTGGTACAGTTTTCAAGTCCTGGAGTCTGTAGGACTTTCTGTCTCTAAAGACCACTGAGGGTAAAGGTGCAGCCCTAGGCGTGATGGGGTCCCTGACACAGAATGTGTGTTGTGTGTCACTTGCTCTGCTTGGTTTACTGCCAAAGAAATCCCAAATGCAAACTAACAGCCCCACAATGCAGACAGTAAGGATCCAGTGCCCACCATGAACTCAGGAAGTAAATTATCTGGTAGCGTAGACAAACCCTAAAAAAGAAATAAATTACAGGTAAAGGTGCTTTCCCTGTAATTACCTGTTACACGATCACCAGAAGGAAAGGCATTGTGATTATGAGCTGATGACAAAGCCACCACAGAGTACACTTACTTATCATTAATACAGCTTTTCTAATTTCCATAATAAAGTTCTTGTTCTTTCACACATGGACTCAGTACTTATGAGTGGGGAAATGCTGCTTAATGAGAGTTCCTCAGAGAAATAATTTCTGATTTCAAAAACTCAGGTGGCTTTGTTTCTTAGGTTCAAGGGAGATGTTTGTTGTCATCTTATAGAAGGAGGCTTCGTGCTCTTAAACCAGACACAGGGTTTTCCATTACACCAATAACAGGGATGATGTTCATTTTTATTTAGATATGTGAGATTTAGGTGCACGTTCCTATAAAAGTTCTGCTTACCTTGCTGGACTCAGCCTCTGTTGGCTATGGAGGAAGATTAGAGCACTCATTTAGGCTTTATGCCTAAAGTTTATAAAGCTAAGTTAAATGAGTCATGATTTGATAGGATAGCTCATGCTCCTGGGAAGTGTAACATAAGCTTCTGTAAGTGTTTCTTTAAGTAAAACATTTATATGTCAATGTATAGCCGTGGGGACTCAAAGAGAAAATGTAACTGACTATGAAAAGCCTGACATTTTCCAGTGTATAAACTAGTTTGATACAGTAGATTAACTAAGTTCCGCTCATAAATGTAATACAGAAGCTTCAAAGTGTCACTTTATCAATGATTTTCTCTAATGTATTTAGGATATTTTGGGAATGGAGATATGGCAAAATCATATATTTCCCCATGGTGTCACCAAGGACACATCTACATAGCAAATAGCAAAACAGCTGGAATGATAAAGGAAAGTATCTGTGGGAGTTTAGATATCTCCTTCCATGTTTCAAGAGAATGATTAAAAAGAAAATCTATTCTAGTCCCGGTTTGCTACTTATCTTAAACTTGGGAGTGTATTTTGCTGCCTTTGTACAACACTTTTTATTGTGGAACCCAAGCATTGCAAGCAGTAAATAAGAACGATATATTTCCATGTACAATAATAATTTATAAACTTTAGTCCTTGTTTTCTAAAGTGATTGGAGAGCTATCAGCTGGATTTTTTAATGGAGTGAGAAAATAATAAGGACAACAGGAGCATCACCATTCCTTTCAATGGGGGCAGGTGATATTTTTATAACTGCATGTTAAAATGCAATTCATTAAGAAATAATAAATACTGACTTAGTACATTTTTAGATTAGCTAAGAGTGGCGATTTTTCTCCTAGCTTGGTTGTAACTTGTTTTATAACCTACAAGAATTTTACTTTCAATCAAATACAGCATTACCAGTGCTTTTAATTTTTTACTGTATTAATATGTTCTACAGGTAATGGTGTTCACTTCAACCCCAGCTTGAGACCCGTCTGTGTCACCTATGGTGTTACATATGTATTAATGTGAAGATTGACTCCCCTGTGCTATTTCTAACCTTCACAGCATTACCTTGGACTGGCAAGGTTGGCCTCAAACTAGACAAAGGCCATGACCAAATTCAAGCACCTTGATTTATTTACATGGGAGGCAAGGAATGTGACTTTCTAATTAAAGCTATTCCCTACAGAGCTGGAATGCAAAGCTTTTTTCTTGTGAACTAAACTCCTCCAGATTTAGGGAATGCATTTAACAGCCTGTAATACTCTGTAGCTCTGGTTTTATCACATATCTATGCTTCTTCCTGAAGAGTTAGATAACATATGTGGATTTTTATTAAGGTATAAGTCTATATGGTCTGATCCAAAACTGCTCAGCAAAATACTTTGAAGCTAAAGGGACTGATTTTAATCTCACTTAAACTTTTGGCAGCATGAAGATAGTCTTAACATGTACTCATATCTGTGATTACTCCCTCTCAGCTATCTACTCTCAAGACTGCAGACTCATGCAAAAGTCCTCAATGCACCATTGCAAGAACCTTTACTCACTCACTCACTCACTCACTCACTCACTCACTCACTCACTCATTAAATTTCTTCAAGGTGAATTTTTGCATAAAAGAGATTCTTTTCCTCACATATTTTCTAATTCAATATAATCACACACATGACAGTCTGGAGTAACTAAAAGCTATTTTTCCTTTCTGGAGATAATTTTTTTGCAATGCCATTAAAAAGAGACTCAAGTATGCTTTTATGCTTTCAGCTAAGCCAGTGTCATGGTTGTAAGATAAAAATTTGGCTTAAAACCTCCATATTTCAATTAGCTCTTTTTCCCTCCTCATTTGACCATTCACCTCCTTCAGACCCTTTAAAAGGAGATTAGAATATATGTGGGAGACAAAACCAAAGCATTTTTGTTATGTTTTCTTTTTCTTTTGGCAGCTGAGATGGAAAACATCAGTTGGAAAGGATATTGCCTCTAAGTGAGAAAAAGGGCTGGAGATAAGTTATTGCCTGTTCAGAAAACATGCTGAGTGTATATCTTAAAACAACAGAGAATTTACGGAAGTGCAGAATATTGTAAAAGCATTTCGTATCAGCTGTGTAAAGATCATTTAAGCATGTCACAATATTGAAGTATTAGCAAATATTGGTTTGAAACACCCCACCCAATGTTTCTGCAGTGTATGGAGATGGCACTGGTTTGATGGGCTGTGAGACTGTGGTTGTAATACAAATTTACTGACACTCACTGATTGTTCTGGCACTTTGGTACAGAGCTGGGGGTACAAAGCCTTTAGGGTCTATTACAAAACACAGAAGTAGTATTTTTAAAACGTTGTTTGTCTCTGTGTCTGAAGGTTAAGCAATCTCAGCACACAGTTAATCCTGAACTTCCAGTTTATTTGTTGCACTGGTGTCTCAGGGAGGAAGGTCTACAGAAGCAGGTCACAGTGACAGAGACAGCAGAGCACGTCACACCAGAGAGAGGGGCGGGATGCCACTGCCTCCACTCTGCCTTCAAATAAATTCAGCCCTTAATCCAATCACCTATCTAGTCCTATTCTGAATGGAACATTAAAAGCAGAAACCAGAGCAAGACTTTCCTTCTCCATTCCCCTTTCCCAAGAAGTAAACACAGGGTGGAAGTGGGTTTTGTTGGTAATGTTGAAGAATTAGAGGGTGTAAGCTCCTAACTTGAAAAGAAAGAATGGTTACCATCACACGTGATATTTCTCCCAGCAATCAGAGAAGGTTTTATGATTTCAGGCAGTGTCATGATCTTCACCTGACAGAGAAGAAGTTCAGGGAGCAAGTATTGTTTGTGTTTGTTTGTTTGTGTGTTTGTTTGTTTGTTTTTTCTAGGTATTTTCTCTTTTTCCTTTTTTTTTTTTTTTTCTGATGCTTAATACAGAAGGAGCAGAAGGAGCATTCTGCTGCATGTGGCTCTGAGTAGTCTTATAATCAGGTTAGGGAAGCACTTTTAGCAGACTAAAGCACAGCTGTAACCTCCCCCAGTGTTAACTGGACGTCAACAGATGGAGCAGATGGAATAGTGTCAGAGGCTGCAGGAGCAATCAGCATGTTGAAGTTGAAGAGTCCCTGAGGCAAGAGAATTCTGCCTAAGTATAGTTTATATCTTGGGATTTCATTCAAGCTTAGTTGAACTTTGAAGACATGTGGTCCATTCTGAACTATTATAAAAAAATATCAATAGTTTGCAACAACTACTGTGATGCTTCAGTGTGCAGCCAAATCATTCCTACTCCTCTGGTGACAGACAATCCAGGCAGATGATTTATTTGCTTATTGCCATTTTTCATTGCAGATTTTAGCAACTCATTTTTTTAAAAAAAAAGCACAGTCCTCATAATGTGGAATGTATTGAAATTTGCCATCTGCTCCACTCTAAGCATCTATAGGGTTTGGTTGACAATTGCAGCCCATCACTGGCTAACCCACAGCCCAATGGTTTTTACTCCCCTTTTTCTGAATTTGGCATTCTTCTCTACAGGTTTGAAATAAAACCTCATCAACTCCTTACAATTGCTCTTAACCTTTAGGGCATCACTAGTGACAAGAATGTGCTTCTGGAGTGTGAAATTAGAATATTAACAAAAGTGTGAATCTTTTCTTCACACCACACAAAGGAGCAGGAATGCTGGCAGATGAATCGTGTGCTGCAAAAATGTTGGCAATTGAGATAAAATACCATGAAGTGGGTAAAAAAAAAATATATATATATATGCTGGGATGTAACTGTCTGTTGCACCCAGCCCAGCTGGCACACGCTGCACTCTGCACCAGCTGGCAGGAGATCAGCATCTATCGTGGAAATATTTAGGAAGCCTATTACACTTTTGGCATAGGCCATGGGTACTGTTATCATCTCTCTCCTGATCTATGGGATCTCTTTGCATTTCCTTGGAGAAAAACGTCCACATGACAAAACTGTGGGTGCAGTAGGATACTGAGGAAGTATCTGGATAGACTCCAAGGACTAAATGGCATCTCTAACTACTGCCATCACTTCCACTCCATTTTGGTAGGCATTCTGCTGGCTTCCAGACCTCCAGCAGCCTGCCTGCCATGCTGCCTTCCCGAGATCCCAGCCTCAGGATCCCTGTCCATGGCTCTGAATCACACTCAAGTGCCAGCTTCTGTCACTGCCCACGGGGAACTGATTTGTGCTTGCTCAGTGAGTTCCTCAGAGCATCAGGTTCCTTCCCTGGTCCAGTGCTGGAAGACACAAAACAGCTACAGAAATCAGGCACTTTTTTATTTTTAATGTTGCCTTCCTTGCTCATTTGACATATAATGGAACTACAGTGCAGGAAGGCATATACTCTGTGAATTATTGTTGTCAATCAAAGGCAAACCACGCAGTAAATTCAACAGTGACACAAGTGACAAATAATTTTAAAGGAAAAGAGAACCAGGACTTTGCTGCCTACTCAGTACTTTTCCAGGAGACAGACAAAGGACTTCAAATTCCTGTGCTGTCAGTCTTGCACCTTTTATAAGCAGTGACTTTGCTAAGATATTTTAAAACACTAGAGAATACTGATAAATATAGCAGCTATTTTATCTCCGTTGGATTGCATATTCTCTGTAGCCTGTGTAATGATATTTTATCTATATTAATAGTTTTTCCATGCAGCAACATATATTTTTTGTCCCTCTCCCTTTCTTTTAGTTTCTCTTACTCCAAAGGCCTAAAATGTTTATTGAGGGAGAATGCAGAACAAAGAGAACTATTTGATTGTCACATGCTATCACCTTATTTTAAGCAACTCTTAATCCTATGACTCATTAAAATTTCCTAAAGCTCTAACATTTCTGAAAGAAAAAATATCAGATACTTTTTCAACTGGATATTAAAAGTTGTGTTGTACAAAAAATTAGTTTTGCTAAAAATTTCTCCCTTAGATCTTTTAAAAAACAATACAAAACATTTCACATCTAAGCAATAGAAACGTATTTTTCATGGTCTCAATGGGATGTTATAATCAGTGTAATAAGACAAAAATGGGTGAATAACGTATAAATTTTCATAATTTCAAGTTTATTCTATCGATACAATGATATGGCCTTTCATTTTGCTCACATTTGCCAATCACATTGTGTTACTCAATTGATCCAATTACATATCTAGTATCAGTTATGCCAAAACTAATTTACTATCTCTGTCCTAGTCTCGTACTATCTGATCAGTAATTAACATCTTCCACATCCAATAGTTAAGTTTTCCATTCTAACAAAACCAGATCTCTCAGGTGTTCAGTTTTAAGATACAAACAATTGCGTTTCGCAGAAGAGTGCAGAACTCTCCTTTAAAGTTTCTTCTATGGTCCCATTCAATGTGAACAAACCTTTAAAGCAACACTAATGCATTTTGTACAACTATGAAAAACCTTTTGTATAGAAATTGCTTGTAAAAATAGAAGTCTTTATTTTGGATGTTATGCAAAGAACTATTGTTTTAATGTGATTATTACTAAATCCAGGATGGTCCTTAGCTAGTAACCTTCATCTGTTTTGTTTGTGAAAACCACAAATCCCCCTGTTCATACTGGACACAAACACATCAATCAGTGAGGGACTCTACCCATGGCCAGCTTTGAAGGGAGACCAGGGAGGCAAGGGCTAGAGATGTGTTTCATGCAGGCATCTTCCTGCTGGCTTTGAGGTGCCCCACAATCATTAGTGTGGGTAATTACATTGCTTCAGGCCATTCCAACAAGTTCCAGAATTTTTTTTCAAGCGAATTAATTTTAATTAAATTAATTGCAGTGAGAGGAAATGGAAATTCATCTACAATTCTGTGACAATGCACATGGCTAGGCAGAGAAATCTAGGAGGGCTTCATTGCCACATAGCACACTATATACACACAAAAGATCACATTGACATAAAACTTGCTTGCAACAGGAAATTGTGTTAAGAGTTATTATCTGTGTAAGGAGAAATCCTGTTACACCAGTATACAAGGGTTTATATAGGCGTGTGTCTTACAGTCTGTGATGGGAAATAAGGTAAACCAGTGTAAGATCCAAGACATTTCCTACCAGGCCTGTGGCATAAAAATAACATGGCTAATCAATCATACATGAACTCACATGTTTTAACAGCTTCCACCCTGTATACCAAGATTGAAATGCTGCTTGTTTCTGACAATCTTTGCATCAGCAATCAAAAGGATGATTAAAAAAAAAAGGATCAAAATTTTTAAAGGATGCTGCAGAGGACTGTATATTAAATATATGTATGTATTGAAGGAAAATAATGGTAGTAATTTTATTGCAGTGTTTTGGCATAACTTTTTAGAATATCATGTTCCAGTTACTGCTTTCCACTATGTCACACCTGCTTATGCCACTTATGACATTACACTCCACAACTGTAATGCAAAGTGACTTATCTGGTGTAACACAAAGTGAGGCATTAGCAAATGTATAAATAGCTTTGGGAGAGAATCAGATTAACCAAGGAAATTTTGATTGCATTGGACAGTGGAGATTTGGATAGACTTTTAGTCAATTTGCAACAGAAGTCTGTATGTTTGCATTATTCAATCCAATTTAATATGAATTTCAAGACAAAGAATGTAAAGAGACATTCTGGTAAAACTCTGCCATAATATGCTAAAGAAACATGAGAGCTGTATTCATGGACATTACATTATATCAAATTAAAGTGAAACAAACCCCAAGTATTTAAAGACTCATGCCATTTACCAGAATCATGGCCCAGTCCTGCAAATACTTAAGCTTATGAATAATTTAACATACGAGGAGTTAAGCTAATATACACCAGTTGTTCTGTTCATACTGAAGAGACTAAGCAGGCCTTTAAGCATCTGAGGACAGTGCACATTTTGTCCCCCAGGCCTTTTATTGTCAAACATTTTTTCCCCTTTACTTTAAGAAAAAGTACTTCTAGTAATTAGGAAAATAAAATTTTAATGTATGGAAATATATGAAAATATGGTGTATTATGTAACAATAATTTTACAGGAATATGCTTTGGCTGAACCAAATGAGTATTTACAGTTACTTCAATTTTAAAATTTGTAACAAGTAGTAATTAGAAAATTAAAGAAAATGGCTCCAATAAATAATTGGGGAAAAAATTTCACTGAAAGTTTTGCTTAGTATGTTTTCTTCAAAAAATGAACTTTATTGGCAAAAAGAGTCAAACTTTCCATGAAAAAATACTTTAGAAAAATAGCTAAATTTAATCAGCACAAAACCTTGATACAGAATTTCCATTGCCATAATATAAATAAAGAAATAGTATGTTTTATTACTTCTGTGACATAATTGGAAACTATCTGGAAAACATGTATATAAGGATACAGTGTTAATATATGCAACCTTTACATTGGTGATTTAAGACTTTTTTTATTGTGCTACTCTAATACTTCCTCTTCATAATTTTGGATGCAGAATACCTAATATTTTAGAGCTCCTCCTTGATTACTGCAGTATGCTTTACAGGAAAACATAAATTCTATCATTAAATGAATAGGAAGCCAGCATGTCCTACTCAGATCTGAATTCTGAGATACTTTTAATTTATGTAACATGGCAGTGGTATTTCCATCTACTTAAAATTACACATATACTTCTGCAGTGAACCACTCAAAAGTGACTCACAACAGTTAAGAAGTGGCAGAACATGTGCACTTAGCACGATTCTGGCATTGTAATTTTTAAAACACATTATATTTCGAATGGGGGAATATTTCTGCACTCATTAGCAGAGCTTTTTTTTGCAATAGGGTTGCAGACATGTAAATTCCAACATATGCTGGAACACAGATTAACTGTGGAACACAGATTTGCAGTCATAGGATAAGTAAAGAGAGTAGCTTTAAATATTATTTGTACCTAGAAATGTTTCAGGTTTTGCAATAAGTTTGTGGTTTGGAAAATAGAACTTAACTTCCCAGTTTAAGAACTTAAACCCCAACATCCCTCTTGGAAACAGGAGATTAGCTTTGCCAAAGCTCAGCATTTTATCTGACATCAGCAGTTCATGCACAAGTGATACAATAGAGAATGAGCCTACATAAAAGTAAGGCACAGAATTTTTAGTAAAAATATAATGATAAATGAATGTTAATATCTTCTAATGCTTTTTTGGGGTTTTCAGGTTCACAGGATTAGTTGACTGTTTCTGGCATAGATAACGTAGTTGAGATCCATGAGGCAATCACTCATTTCCAAAGAGTAAGAATAACAGAGTTAATTAGCAGATGTGAGTGTGACTTAGCTTTCCCATTAAAGAAAAAAATCAAGATATTAGAAAATAATTACTGCAAAAAGGTATGAAATTAAGCACATTTGTATTAGGCAAACCCTGAAGGGTTCTGCAGAAGAGTTAAAACATTCGATTGTTTTCTAGATATTTATGTTTTGATAATTTAGATTTTTTTTAAACACAAGATAGAAAATAAATCTCTTTTTCAAATCTTAAAATGTGATTTTTTGGCTTTTTTGAAGTACTGCTGAAATAATTCATTCAGTAGAAGTTTGAGAGCAAAATGCACCGTCACTTAAACTTTCCATGAAAGGTTTCAGTTTTGACAAATAAAAACCATCCAAACCTCTCCCCCAAAACTATGAATTAAGCAAACCTTCATAAAACTTCTAATCAATTCTGTTAATCCATTCCTTTCTGGTGGAGAATTCTTTTTCATACTCAGCTTCCTCCCACATTCTTCCACACTGCAGACTCTTTCTAAGTAAAGCCATTCTTTGATGCAATGGGAAAAACAAATTTTCTAAGTTCCTTAAATATATTTTTCCAGTTGTCCAGGCTGCCAAATCATTCTCTTGGGAAAAATGTTGTTATACTTGCAGGTTTTTGAGGGCAGAATTAAAGAGCTTCTGCTTGCTACAATGCAAATGTAGGCAGTACAAAAGTCATCCTGTAGCAGTTGGATCCCGTTCTACCTATAGGACATGAGATACCTTCTACAGTTATTTCACACTGTAAATTTTTAAAGACAGATCCCATGCATTTCAAACAAGGACTTTTAATTCACAGTTAGTGGCTCCAGGTGATCCAGTTACAGCAAAATAAACACTGATGATTAACCTGAAACTCCAGTATTTCCCAAATCCATACTCTGCAGAGCTGCATCAGAAGTTAAATTTAAATCCATAACCTAAATGCTTAGAAAGAACAATTTCTATTTATTTTCTTGAAATTTGAAATTACATAGGAAAAAAAAAAGTGATGGACCTCCAGAACCCCTGAAATAAGTAAGCAACATAAGATACATCAGATTCCTAATTGCAGACTCTGTCTTGGATTCAGCTGATACCAACTTGGAGTCATTCCTCTTTATTTCAAGTAATGACCCATACTAGGAAAGAAATTGTCCAATTCTCTGTGTCTTGGGACAGTAACAGACATTTCCTGAGGGCTGTTCAGGTTTCAGGTGTACTTTGAAGGGCACAGATGTCAACATGACCAATGTGTTCCCAGTTGGTCAGGTAGAGCAAAACCTGCTTCCTGTGATAAGAAGGTGTTGAGGTCCTCTCTCAGGGTGGTGACAACTGCAAATAATTTTAACTTGGAAGATGGGGCTGCCAGAAAGAGCAAAATGTTAGGGGCTGATTCATTGAAAACCACCAGAACTGTGAACAAAATAAAAGGTCACAATTTACACAGGGATCTAGAACTATTGTTCTGCTGAAACATTTTTAGTTCAATCTTATGGAGGGGGGTAATTAAGTGCCCACATGGTTAGTGGGGAGAAGGAACTTAGATCATGGCTGTGTGCTTCTGTCAGAGACAGAGGCCAAAAGCCTGCAGGAAAGCTTTAAAACCAAAACACAACAAATCTGAAAGGCTATGACACTGCTGCATGGGCACTTTGGGCACAGAGTGAAGCACCACATGGAAGGGAAACCATTTCTTGGTTTTGTTCCTGTAGTATTGTCATAAATAGGGTTTTGTCTGGAATTTCTCTGAATAGACAGGGCTCCGTTCAAAAGCAGCTACTTCTGATCAGAATTATTTAATCCTCATGGAAATATTCCCTGAGACCCCAAATTCTGTTAGAATTATAGGATCAAAACAGGTAAAATATCTTCCCAGTCATGTGTGTATAATTACACAGACTTTAACACACTTTATGTTTGTTGAAATGGCTACATTTTAACTGTAATGCATTTTATTCTGTAACTTAAGAAATTCAACAAAAATGGGATTACTGAATCATTTCCTCTGTAAAAATTACTGTTACATTTAAAGCACATTGAGGTCCAGGGCACTGTACTGTAACCTTTAGATTTCTTTAACACATTCAGATGGGAATTGGAAATGCTTTCATAGCTATGCATCCTATTAAACACTGACCTAATATCACAGCTGAGTATACAAGTAGCAAGAGAAGAAAGAATAAATTTTGATGTGCTTTTTTCACAAGCACATGAGAGAAATAATTTGTTATTTAGGCACAGACTTCATATTTTCAAAGTAGATTTACTCAGTTATTTATTTAAATGTCTTAAGAATAAAAATGCAATGTTGCATTATTCCCAGTTTCATATTTCTACAATTACTCTATTTTACTTAGTCTTTCTTTAAAGTACTCTAAAGTAAGCAGATTCACAAACAGACACATGCAGCAATATCTGGTTAGTTATTGCCCTTCCTTGATCTGGTACTGGTAAAAGGGCAAGATGAATGTTTTTTAAGCAGTCTACTGCAATTACACAGGCAAAAGCATCAAATTCCATATTAAAAGGAGGTCTCAGGAAAGTTTCTGCTAAAATTCAACCACGGTAGTTCAGCTGTCATACAAATTTGATGAAAAACTCTGCATTTAAAGCTAAAAGCACGTTAGGTTCTGGTTTTGAGTTGTACTGGAACAGTAAGACTTTTTTTCTTCTTTTGACATACTCCCTTGAAATTATAAAATCACCAGTGTCCAAACCACTGAACACCCCTACCTTTGTTTGCCCAGAGCTGAAAAAGTAGTGCAGGTCACAAAATAAGTTCTTCATTTTCCATTCCATTAAATCTTTGATTATTTGGAGAAAAAACACAACCACATCCTTCCCCAAATCCGCAAAATCAGATTTATAATACTTCAGGATGCTGGATAATAGGCACAGATAAAACTTGGTTTGACTATTTCCAGCCTGCTTTTCCATCTCCTGGGAATTACCAAGCAAACACATCCTGTTTGATGCCACCTGAAGCTGCCAAGTGAGAAGCCTGGCATGGGCGACTGCCACGTGCCACGGCAAACAAATGCTACTCATCTGTGGCTTGGCTCCACCCTGATGGTGATAAACATTAAACATGATCAATATTAATGACTGCAAATCCAGGGACTCAGTCCAGGTAAGGCTGGAAAGTACAAATCTGTGTATCACCTCACCAGTATGGTTAACCAAAAACAATCCCTGGCAGAATGTGCCCTCCCCTCGTGCTGGAAGCATTGTGGTGGTGCTGTTGCACTTTGCTGGAAAAGCTCTTGTTTCTACCTAAATTAGAATGCCTTACAAGGCATTTGTCATTCATGGTAACAGTAGGAGAGAAATCAATAGTACATTCACAGCTGATCCCCAGCAGCTCTTGTTCTTCCTATTCTAAAAGAAAAAAAAGCTCTGAGTTCCTCAGCCTGGATAACTTCATTATCTAATGCAAGCCCCAATTAGAGAAGATTTAAAAGGCAAATAGAGCCCAGTTTCCCAAGTCACAGAAATTCTGTATTCCGGTTTATGTCAGGGGTGGTGAACACCTCACATCATTGCATTTTTAAGCTACATCTACCTTGAGGAGATTGTGTACTCTTATCTTAGTACCTGTTGGTTTTGCAGCTGCTCAAGGGATGTGAGGGTGTGGGAAACCTGCCCCAAAGTCTGGCTGGTGGGTGGCTGTATGAGGAGACACCAGAAATTATGTCTATATAGAATGTGAACTTCCATCAGCTAATGTGTTTTCTTGGTAAGGGCAGGATATACTCCCCCATCCTGTTTCACATTTTTTGTTATTTCCGCACTACAGCAATTCTCTCTTGCAGCCCATCTTCATCTCTAGGTATTCTGAAGCACATTAACACACACCTCATCAACACTTCTGGGCATCAATGCAAGAAAAATGTTACCACCTTTCTGTTTTCTAAAGAAATTGAGTTCTGCTAACTAATTACCACTGTGCCCTCATCAGTGTGGGGTTTATTTTTCTTTTTGAACAAAGTAAACCCAGATGACTTTGCTCACCTTAGACAATGATTCTTAGTTTTCTCTGCTTTCAGAGCATAGATAGATGTGAACTGTTACAGCACAGAGATTAGGCTATAATTGTTCCTTTTTACAATTTGATCTTAAAGTACTATGTACTGCTATTCTTTATTGCAGCACCTAGAAATCTCAACTGATTATGAACTTTTTGTCTAGAGGATGTATTATTCCTTGTAAAAGATACCAGTCTTCTGAAGCTGATAATCTTTGTGTTCAAGGGAAAGCTTTGTTCTCAATTTATAAAGTAAGAACTTAGATATAGGGCACCTAAATGACTTCTTACTATCGCCCTCAAGGAGTGTGACAGCAGAAACAGTAAATTTTGTTTCTTAATTGAGAAACATCTTTGACTTTTTAAGAAAATTAATTTTAAGAAGACATATTGCTTTGACGTGTATTTATTCACATTTGTCTGTATAAATATATGTAAAAAGTGTAAAATTATGCATTATTATTTATGCATAGATATGCTTCATACATATATGCACATATATGTGTGTCACAGTATACACGTATGAGGAGGGGCCATTAACAGGACTCTGCTGTGCTGCTGGGGCAGCCTCAGGGCTCTGCTCAGGACTGCCCTTCATGGGCAACACAGACCCATCAAAGTGAAAATCCAGGACAATGCCACCAGCAGAGGAACCTGTGGGATGTCAATAAGGAAATAAACTTTACATTAGTCTTTTCATATTGATGCCTCAGGGAGCATTTTCCTTTATCTCTGCACCTGAGTCACAAACTTTTACCGAGGTGCCACAG
The DNA here is from genome assembly GCA_037013685.1 of Acridotheres tristis. Taxonomy (NCBI): domain Eukaryota; kingdom Metazoa; phylum Chordata; class Aves; order Passeriformes; family Sturnidae; genus Acridotheres; species Acridotheres tristis. The sequence continues at coordinate 10,602,274 of CM072885.1, forward strand.
TCCTGCAAAGCAGAATTCTCTTATTGATCTGGCAGATATTGTTGGTCTCAAGTTTTTTTCCAGTCTTCCAGGGTGCAAGAGATGTAATAGGGACATACATCCTAATCGAATCACATTTTAAGTATTTATTTTATCTTTTTTCTAGCTCTAGTACCTGGAGCTGGATGCCACGCCAGGGTTGTTATGGAGAACATTAACCTGCATAGGTCACCCTTTACTGAGTGAAACTGTGAACACACTTTTATTAGCAGAATTTATGATCGTTCTAGTGACTCTGGAACAGCTTTCCAAATAATTTAACGGGTCTGTTGATAAAATATTGGAACAGTTTCTTTCTTCATATTGTGAAATATTATTTCTCTAGGTCTTACTAACAGAATGTGAGACTGCAGATACAGAGCTCGTGGAGCTGTTTAAAGTTGAATTTCAATGTTTAGCATTGTATGAGACCAGTTCTGTGATGGAATTGTGGAGAAAATAAGTTTCCTCTTACTAACAAAAAGTCTTAAAAAATGTCTGCCCTATTCTTGCTCACCTCAGTTTTCCTTGACTTTCCTAACAATAGATTTCTGAAACTGAATTCCATATTACCTATCTGGTATTGAATACTCCACTGCTAATGTCAGGAGAGACTCATTGCTGGTCCCATCTGTAAAGGTTGCATTTGAATCTGGATCAAAATCTATATCCGATATCAAATGTCATCTCTATTATTGCCAATAAATTTCTGATTAGCCAGTGGTGTAGCCCTTGATAATACATAACAGGAGAGTTTGTGAAAGTCTATTATAACTCAGTGCTTCTTCTACTTCTCAAAAATTTGTCCTCAGTTTTTCTTGGATAAGAAGGGATAATGTAAGGTGAGTAATGTACAACAAGGAAGCACAGCACGGAATAAAGCTTATGAGAATCCAATAAAAGAGATATTTATGAAGACAGGATAGGATAGAATTTATAGACAAAATTATTTCACAGAAGGAAATTAATTTCCATATTAATTTGCAATTCTGCAGGAAAAAAAAGAAAATTTTTCATAGTACACTGCTGCATTTTGAGGGGCAATATCACAGGTGTGGTGACTTAAAACAAACAAACCACTAGAAGTAGCTGTCATTTTTTGTCAGCCTATAGTAAGTATTAGGAAATAGAAGCCTGGGAATCTTCTAGGGATGTGGAAAACTGTTGGAAACATTTTTATATTGATATGAGTGGAGACAGAATGTGAACACATACCAGCAGGAGAAGGATTACAAAAATTACAGGTGTTGGTGAGGCCTCCAGTAGCAGGTCATCAATATCCCAGCACACACTGTGACTTCTCTGAACAAACAGGAGTGAATCAGAGACTGACTAAATGTTAATGACTCTCAGCAGTGGGACACAGTGGAAAGACTAATCACCCCCAGCTTCCAAAGGGTACAATGAGACACGTCCAAAACCAGCATTCTCCTAAGATCCTGGTAGCTGCAGGGAAGGTTAAAAATGGATGCTCATGATCCTCCCCAGCTCAGGAGGGGCTTTCAGCAGACGCAGACATGCTGTGGGGCAGAAAAGGATGGGCTGGGGAGGCACTCTGACCTTTGATGCCACATTTTTCATCCTGTTTGTTTCCATCACTACGCCATCTGACTTTTCTCTCACTGCAGAGGTGTGAGGGCCTCTCCAGCAGCCTTTTGGTTTTATCCAATTACTTTCCATTCACATTAAAATGTGAGCAATCATTCACTTGCTCTTATTAAAGCTATTTTTTGCTACTCACCTGCACATTTAAGGACATGTATTCAGTTTAAATATGTTCAAATATAGATGTTATATATAAACATGTAAACATATTTTATATGCAGCTGTGTATATAAAAATAAAATATTTATTTACATATATTTGTACAATTTTTGTATATAACTTTATATGTAATACATTATACATATAAAAGTATCTACTTATCTCTGCAAGGAGTGGTAGATAACCTATGATATATTTTTACATAAGATCACTTCTTGGACTAAAGCAAACATGGAACCAATCAATTGGTTTCAAAAAATGGCAACTGGCCAATCACATTAATAAGAAAATTTGTTAGTATCTTGGTTTGAAAGACAGGTGTCTGCTAAGAAAGGCAGGAGCCTCTCTTGAAATGGAAAATGTAAACCCCTTCCCTCCAAATTATTATAATTTTGAAATTAAGGATCTGTCAGGTAAAGATATGGGAATAGGAATAACAGTTCTTTACTAGGAAAAATTAAAATAGAAATACAGTATTACGATAAAACAAATCTAAAACATTGACAGTCAGAATACAACCTGACACCCCGTCAGTCAGTCAGGGTGTTGGTAGCAGTCCCATTAAATGGTGGCTGCAGACCTCCTGGATGACAGATGTGGTTCTGTTGAAGCAGTGCTCCTGTAGAAGGTGCAGTTTTCCTCCAGAGGTTCAGTGATGATGTAGAAGGGTCTGCTTTTCCTCTGGAATCCAGTGGAAAAACGCTGCCTTGGTGTTCCAAATCTCAGTTTTTATCTAGGTAGGAAATATTTGGTTCCTCCCCCTTGCTAGAGCATTTCCCAATGGGATGATGTAATTAGATGGCCTTTTAGCAGAGAATTTTATCAGATGGCCCATTAGCAGAGAATATCTCCCATGGAAATAAGGATCACTGCCCCACTTGGTTTCAACAGTTGGTGATAGAATGAATACTTTTGGTCACATCCTGTATTGCAGCCTAAGAAGTTTGGTATGGGGCAGTCATGCACAGCAGCCACTGTGGGTGCTGGGGATGGGGCTCCCACAGTGCCACACGTACCTGGCACCACCAGTGGCACTCTGGGCTATGCCCTTATAGCTCCATCCCCACCTACACCGTGTCCAGCTCTGCCTCTTGGCTCTTCCCACTCTGTGCTCCAGGAGAAGCCCTTGGCAACTCTGTAGTGCAAAATAAACACTCCCATTATTCAGTTGTCTCAACAAATTTTCCTAAAGCTTTAACTTGCTTAGTTTTACTTTACAAATTTTGGCCCTATCTGTCTCTATTAATTGTTCCTGCAACAGACTAATTGCTGAAATTACTGCTGTCAACTGCATTGCTTTCTTCTTCAGCAACAGTGTCTGTGGGCTAGCCCAGGATGCCCCACCTCTGTTAATGGAAGCCTTTACTAACACTCTGTGGTTGCTCTGTGTTATTTATTTGCTTTCTAACTCTTTCCCAAGACAGGAAAATTAAGAAATATGTCCTAGTTCTCAGCTTGCATCCTTCATTGGACATACTTGAACTGCAGAGCTGGTTTTAGCTGAATGTTGATGTGTTTTGTACAGACTACAACTGTGCCAAGAAGAAACTTAGTTCTTGTAGTCCAGTGGTAATGAAACTTTCCAGTTATGTGAAGGAAGTGTGCTCAGATCAAACAGAAAATTATATGAAATTGTTTGGATGATGCATGTCTAGAGCAGGGACACAGAGTCCTAGGTGTTAACTGGGCTCTGCACTTTCGTGGGGTTTTTTTGTTTTTCTTTCGTAGTAGAGAAAGAATTCACATTGGATTTGCTGCTTAAGGTCTAGAAAGTAGACATAGTTGAAAATCCCCAAAAGAGGTGGATACTTATGTTCCCCTAGCCCAGCTTAAGCAACCAATGTTATTTGTAAGTGCAGTAACCCTACTGCTGCAGTATTACACTGCTCTCTTTTCTTTCCTGTAATGAACGTGCTATTTTTTTTCAACTAGGATGTTGTTGTCTACTCAATATTTTCACAGGCTCAGAAAACCATTAGAAAAAAGTAAAGAAATCCACTGAGAAGGATCAAATAGAAAGGCACCTGGAGATCCCTGAGGTACAAATGGCAAGTGGCTGGGGTTTATTTGCCCTGTTCTTATGCATTTTAGGACTGCTGCTGTCCAGAGTTTGAGAAAAGGCAAGACAATTAGGTAATACAGTATTTATGAGCACAGCCACACCCACCCTCTCCATGCCATTTATTGGCTTTGCAGTGCTGCATTCAGACACAGAAGTGCTGTTTCACTGCAGCACTTTAGTTTTCTTTGCCATTGCAATCCGGTGAAGACGAGCTGTAGCTCCTGGTTTGCTTTGATTTATTGTGCTGAGCCACACTTTGTTTCTACAAGATCATGACTAAAAACTTGCTGAAGTGCAGAGAGCACAAAGGAAGTGTCAGGTACCGGGTAGCCAGGGGGTCTCACTTCCTACTTGGAATGTAGACCAATACTATCACTTGCAACAAATACAAGTGATATTTATATTGACATATAACTCACGTGAAATTCTTCAAATTCAAGTGAATACCAGGTATTGAGAAGAAGGGATTGTTGGAGATTGAAATTAAAAGCAGAATTTGACAAGATGAACGTATAAGCAGAAAATGAGATAAATTATTATGTGAACTCTCTGTGCCTGAGCACAAGATTCTTCAATTTAGGGAGTGGTGTCCATGTTTAACTAAAGATGTGCATTGCCTCATGTTTTACAGGTAAGAATCTCAAGTACATTCTCCTCTGTTTGACTGCATAGCCATCATTTCTTTCTGTGAGCAGGAAATTTTGAGTAGGTTTACTCTGCTATATTGATTTGGGCTTGACTTACCCATGCAATATACTTCAGATTCAGTGTATGGCTTATGTTCTTTAATAAAAACAAATCTTTCATATATGACCAAAACCCAAGCATTCTAGCCTCACTAGAAATTTAATTTTTCTTAAATAATTTGTATTGCTCCATCTCTCTAGGAGATCTATGATCCTAGTTTTCCTCAAGCTTTCCTAACAGAAATCCTTAACCATGACACCCTCGTGTTGTGGCACCACTATGTTTGTATGTGTGTTGAACATCTCCATCTCATTAAGGTTGAAATGAGATTCAAATAAATGCAAGTTTCAGTAAAGCTATAGAAAAGGGGAAACATCCTGTGATTACAGAGCTTTAAGCTCTCAGTGTATTCAAGTATTTTTTTCTTTAAATCTTTTATTGCTTCCTTGCTGGCTAGGTGAAGGCTCTTTATGTTTCTGAAATGGAAAATCCTGAAAGCTGTCCAAACAAAATTTTTGTTTTAAGATTCTTGTTCACAGAATGTCTCTATGCAAAGTTTGTAATATGAATGGGCATTTTCAACGCTGTTCCAATTGGCAAGGAAACAGGGAAGTCTCTAAGGCATTAACAGAAAGAGTAAAATCTTCAGAAAAATAGACTGTTTTCCATATTTATTAAGTAATATAAATACTCATTGTAAAAGTATAAAATATTAAACAACTGGAATATTTCCAACCAGACAGGGAGAGGCCATTAAAGAAAATACCAAGACAAATTGTTTCTGTGATAGCTCTATCAGAAGAATCAGTATCATACATGTGCTGTCTCCTGCTGGGAAGTGTAAAAAAGTGATTTTAAAATTATTTGATTTCTTTTTTGTCTCCATACCTTAAAGTTGCAGAACAGTTTTCATTTTTCAGCATGCCTAAACAATTACACAGACCATGTTTATTCCAAAGTATCTCAGAGTCTTTGAAATCCTAATTTATTTCCATGGAAGTTATTTGCATTCAAATTATTCTAGTTCTTCCTTAAGAGAGAAGTTTTCTGTTGTATTTATTAAAAACCAAACTGTCCTTTTCTTTCTCTGCAATCTGGTCCTTTCTGGATGAGAAGAATTAATTGCAGCTCTGAATTTGTCAGCTTGTAGGACTTTATGGGTAAGTATGATACTTCATTTTTATCTCTTCTAGTACATTGCAGGCAATCAGTCTTAAAGAGTTCAGCTATAGTGTGAACATAGGGCAGGTGTAAATCCCCAATACCCCAGGAACAGTGGAGGATTTAAAATATGGGTCTGCCGTTTTACATAAAATTAATATCCATTTATAGGTATTTTCTAGCAGTGATATCTTGTCCATAGCCAACCATATAAGAAGAAAGATTTCAAGTGTCATTCTGATGTATCAGATTCTGAAAACATGAGCCAATCCATGGAGGAGCAAATGCCCACATTAACTGCTATTCCTTCCCACATCAATATTGATCTATCCAGGACAGGGACATAATACAGGTAGAATCATCTGGGAATTCAGGTCATAGGATCAACACAGCATAGCATGTATGTACTTCTGGTTTGGTAAAATTAATAAACCTCTGTGTTTATAAAAAACTCTGTGTTTAATAAAAATCAAATCAGGTGCTTGAAAACATGTAAGAGGATGAACTTACTGAACAGCTGTACACAAATCATTCCTCTAAATCTGTAGATAATACATAAAGTTACTTTCAAAATTCCTCTGACATTTCTTATACAATTTATTTAAGCTAGCTCTGATTAATGATATTTCAGATCCATGTCTTCCTTTAGCAGACAGTGGAGGCTGGTGCTCATCTCATCAGGAGTTCTACTAGTTTGGTTCCTGTATTTCATTTGTATTTATGTTTTGCCATTTGTAAGTGTACAAAAGTTAATAGCCCCCAAGTGCATCTGCTGGCTGGCATTTAGAAAGTTCATCAGAAGCACTTAAACTTTTTTATCTATGGTACAACATTCCCATGGATTTACAACAGTCATTTATCAAAGATGACACTGGCTGCAACACAAATATCAGCCAAGGTAATTTTTTGATCTAGTAAACTGCCACGTCCATTGATTTTCTAACTTCTACTGCCTTTCCACAGAATCCTCTGAAAACAGATTTTTTTAATTTCCATTATAATGTTCATAACCACACCTGATGCACATTTCCAGGAGCATAACAGAGGAGAGGATCATTCTCTTTCCACTTGCTTTACAAATGAGCAAGAAATTCTCCCGTCAATGCCTAGAGAAGAAATACCTAATAACTTCCATTAGTATTAATAGAAGTTGCCAGCATGGATCCCTGGGCATTTTATTGAGAGCAGACTTCAAATTGGACTCTAAATGTTTTCATTTATTTTTAATTGTGTAAGTAAACCAATCTAAAAATCCAGTGGAAGATTTACTTTCTTTCTAAACTGCTTCTGGATGAAATGTTAGCACCTTTGTAAGGGAATAAAAATTGAGTCAATATTGCTGTTCAGAAGCCAGGTACTTCCAGTAATAAGAACTATGAAAGCACACTTCAATTAAAAAAAAAGGAAAAATAATTTTAAAAAGAAAGGGAAAATGCTGGTATGAGTATAGCAAACTTTTGCTTTTAAATTAGGAGATAAATTATTAAAGATGAATGGTCCATCCTTCATTTGCACCATTTCCCACTTCAAGTACAGTCAGACCTGCAGTAAAGAATATGTTTTTATAGAAAATATAAAAGATTCTTGTCAAAAAGCATATTGCTACCCTGATGATTAAAGTGTATCACCTCAGTTAGGAAGTCCAAATTCTATCTCCCTGATGTCATTGTCACACTCCCCAATTGTTTTGATTCATTCAGTGTTCCATGTTGTACATCAAAAGAAGTCTGTCAACACTGTGAAATGGCTGGGGGGATACTGACAGCTTGTCAGGGATCAACATCCTGCAGACAAAAGGAACAAGGAGATTCATTGAGTGGCATTGTCATGGGTAGTGGAAGAAAACTGATTGTGTGGGGTGGGTTTACATACCTATTTATGGAAGGACTTCTGGAAATACCAAGTTAATTGGCAGAATAGTAAATTACCTGAATAATTTAGGACCTGCCTCTGAAGGCCCACAATAGGTTCTGCATTTGAAAAATTTTTAGGAGAAGAGAAGCAGAAACATATATGATGACAGCGATGCATATTAGCAAATTATGTGCCATCAGCATCCAGGATTTAGACATTGACATAATATAGCAAACAATTTAAATCATTTACTCTCCCTTTTGGTTAGTAACATCAGTCCTCCCCACTGATCAGAGAGAAGTTCTGGCTGTTATCTGCTATGCTTTTTAAGAGGTAACCAGGAGTGATGTTTGTACTGGCAGATTGGTTGTTAAAATCTTTGCAAGGGGCTCAGAATGAAAAAGCAAGCTAAAAATTTAATTCTTATAAGAACATGAATCCCCATTATAGTCAACCCAAAAATGCATGAAATTAAGATGAGTTTGGCACAATGCTTTATAATTAAAGAGTTGTGGGCTTTCAATCAGAGAAAAATGTCATCTCACTCCCTTATTAGGTGCCAGAGTAACTTAGCTTCATTTCATGGTTCTTGCACATAAATTGCCCTTAGATTGATCAGTGTGGAGAAGTTCCTCAGTGTTGTACCAAGCAATTTATGTCACAGGAATTCCTTTGGGTTCTAAGGAGAAATAGAGTCATCCTAGCAGAAATATAATCACTAGGTATACCATGGCTATGCTGCACTGGTCACCTTTATTTTCAGGTGCTATATGGTTGGGAAGGGCCAGGGAACATAGCAGGGGAATTGTTCACAAAGTTTCTTCCCTTCTTGTAGTTCAGTGGGAAGCTCAGTCCTATCATCACAGTCCCTACTGAGCTCTGGGGGAACAGACAAAATGCTATTTATTGTTAGTGTTGTGGGAAAAATGAGACAAAGAGATGAGTTTTGCTGGTTTGATGTGAGGCTCATTAGATCTGATAGAATTTTCCTGACTAAAAGAAGGCATCTCTGTGGTCAAAGCTAGTGGGCCAAAAAAAACACACACCTAGATAAAAACTGGGATGTCACACACCAAAAAATTCTCAAGGAGATTCCAAGGTGGTTGTATCCATTCCTTTGAAAGCAAAGTCATTTATACTGCAGTTCCTATATAGGAATTGAAGAATTAAACTTGAAGAATCAGAACTAAAAATTTTGTACATAATCACCAGTTGTCTCAAATCCTTTTGACCCTCTTGAACATCTCCAGTGCCTCATTCTGCAGTCACTGGTTACTACAAGGTAGGCTGCCAACAAAGGTTTTGTTGTAATCATGTGCTATAACCTGAAAAATAAACCTAAAATATAATGAAAATCTGTCATTCTAAAAGGAGGCAGAATAGCTAAGAGAAAATATTACATCTTGGTCATAGATACAGATAACTTCTTATGTAGATTTATGCCACTTAGGGAGGGAATTTGATGCCACTTCAGACACCTACTTCACGTGAAATCAAGAGCAGATAAAGTTGGAATCCAAATTTTCTGTAGAGTCAATATTGAAAAAAATTATTGCCCAAAAGACAACTGAGCCTACCCAAATCTTATTCTTAAATCTAAGCTGTGTCAATGTCTATGTATGACTGTTCAGCTCTCAACAGGGTTCATGAGAGGTGTTTGGAGGTGTCAGTCCCAGATATAGATGGCATTTTAGCTTTAACCCCCAAAAATATGCCAAATCAAGAAAGAATAAAATATCCCAAATCAATACTGACTCCTATGCAAGACCTTCCTAGTAATGCTGAAGACTTGCTTATGACAGCTAACAAATCACTGGCATATTCTTTGTTAAAGCAGATTCTGGAATAATACCCAATTTAAACCTGTATTCCTTTAGTTAATATTCCTATCAGAGATTTTTATGGTTCATTATAAATCATTAATTTTATCTACATAGATTTTAAATGGCCAATATATTCCCCTAGTTGCTTAAACTCTGATTTTTTTCTTTCATGTGTTGATCTTGGGATTGAACTACTTCTTCAAAGAGCCAAAGTACTGATTAAACAATGATTTATAATAAGATTATCATTTATTGATCCATGTTCTCCAAAAGTTGCACAAACTGAATTCAAAGCCTGTCACTTCTTTTTACAGTGAGATCTCTAAACTTACTTCCATGTCTTTTGAAGTAGCTACTTATCAGATTAAGTATCACTATTACAGCAAAAGTGTCACAATATAGCCAATCATTTCCTGGTTGCTTTTCGTAAAATGAATACTTGATGTTATCTTTTGTGAACAATACAATCCTATCCCATAGTTTCCACTTAGCTGCTTAATAAACTCTCTTCAAATTCTTTTGCGGAATCCTCTGCTTTGACAAAGTCTGTTAAAGGATTTCAAATTATTTTGCTACTGAAATAAAAAATTTTAGAAAGAATTAATAAAAAATGAGTATTCACTTCAGAAAGCAAAATGGGAGAAATGTGAGCATTCCAGAATTAAAATACAGTCTAATCACAGGAGTCCACATCAATCATTTTTGCAGAGGAATCCAAACATGTAAACTGCTGAACAGTTCCTGCCTCTTTCATCATGGGATTTCACGTAGGGATAATCCTCCAACACTTGCCACATTGCCAACATGCCTAAGAAAAGAAAACTTAGGAAATCTTTACTCCATGCTCAGCGTGACCACAGTTAGAGATCCAGCTGCCAGTCTAGTTCAGAACAGCAGCAGAACAATTATCTTGCCAGAGAAGATCTAGAGTGAAGTGATGGTTGGGTGAAGTCCTGATTTCTGGGTGGGACTGAGGCAAGACAGCCCCTCTCTCCTGGAAAGGTTCTTTAAATAAGAGAACAAGATTTGGACTATTTTCACAGAATTTATCTATCTGCTTTTGCACTGTGAGTTCAACATCTATAGGGCACATCTGGTTCACTCTCACACAGAGGGCAGCTGTGCAACATGTGTGTGTGTGTGTGTGTGTGTGTGTGTGTGTGTGTGTGTGTGTGTATTTCAGTCCAGGAAATCCCAGGCAGGAACAGAACAAGCAGTTCCTGGCTTCTTCCATCAATTTACAAACATTATGGAGAAATTTACAGACTAACACGTTTCAAAATCAGCAGTTTAAGAAGATGTCTTCCAGCTCTAGATGTTATTTCAAAATGTGATGTGGGGTGAGTTTTGAAATATCTTGGTGTCACACATAGTGATGGACCATCCATCTGTATCCATATCTCCTCTTCAGAATTTTCTAGAAATACCTGGAGGATGAACCACTCAACTCAGTAATTCCAAATTAGCGTGCTATGATTCAGATCAGTGTGTCAGTGCAGACCTCCCGTCCCAAAATTCCCACATCTTTTCATAACTTGCGCTCAAAGTCTTCCTAGAGCTGCACATGATAGCTTTTATTTTCCCTTTATCCTAGCCAGTCCCCTATGGAAAAAATGTGACACGGGTATGGTAGCTATTTTCATAAACAAGTTGTGCAATTTTGTCAGTTGGTTTCCAGAGCCTTCAGAAACAGAACTTCAACATAACCAACCCTCACTGCAAGTTTCTCTTGCAATTTTTTCCCTGTAAAACTTCTCATAAAACATCTTTTCAAAAAGAGCTAAAAAGTTATGTTCCAAAGACATACCAGATTATACCTAAAATTAAAAAAAAAAAAAAAATACGGGTCTGGTGCAGCATTTAAGTTTTTAAAACAAAAACTACTAGAATCACTTATCAGCTACAGGAAACAGAACAAATACTTGTAGATACCTCCTGTGATAGTGGAGAAGGAATTGAGTGTGAACTGCAAAGCTTTGCATATGGATAATTCAACAGAATTTTTACATGGGTATTTGAGTTGCAAAGAACAGAGTTTAGTGGCAAATGGTATCTGTGGCAATATAGTCAAAGGATGATACATATTAGGGGTTGGTAGATAACTGATCTGTATGTTCTCTGCCCAGTTCCAGACAATGCAGACTTGGGCATACAAATAAATACAGGTGAGCATTTACCAGCTGCCTTGAGACTTCACCAGAAAAAAAAGTATAGCCTTACCTTGTGTTATAGATCATAACTATCAGTGATTACATCTTCAGTTTGCATTCAGTAAATTTATGGTGGTCTGAGGCAATGCTTCATGCCTAAAGGGAAGCATGGTCCAAAGTAGCAGACACTGTTTTAGGATCCAGGCTCTGTGACTTGGCAATGGTGTTTGAACAATCAGATGTTATTTCTTTAAGCCAGTTTTCAACAATATAATTGCACAGCCATTGCAAATGTGTTCCAGAGTTTTAAAAACAAATTACAAGAGAGAAGATTAACAGATTTCTTTAGGTTGAAGGTAACACCGAAAAATATATGTGCATAGAGTCATAGAGACAACAAATATTGTTAGTTATGAAATACTTGGAGATACAGAATTCATTGAAAAATTATTTTTTCTCTTTTACTTTCTCTGTACTTGCTTCCTTCCCAGCAAACAAATCTTTTAATAATGGTGATTTCTTTGAAGTGTCATTTGTTATGACTTGCAAGAGTCTTCCAAAAGTCTCAAGAGAGGACAGGAATAAAACTTACATATCATTAAAATGGGAAGAAGTAGCTGGAAAGAGTAGAAGACATCTTGCATAAAAACACGTATCTGAACTTGCAATGAGTTTCTTTTTAGAAAATTGTAAAGAGAAAAAGGTTGCCACAATAACAACCTTTAAAACAATGTTCCTGTTTAAACTAAATTAAATTTAAAATAGCCTTTTTGTGATTTCCACAGTAAGCTGGTAAAGAGCAATAGTATTATTCAGGGCATATATGCTTTGGGCAAATACATTTACTGCAGTATTTCACCTATTAAATTTGAGCAATTCAATCAGCCTGCTTGATTGGAATGATAGCAACATCTGGTCTGCTGAAGACTGAATAGTTTTGCTCTCAGTTCTGCATGCTTTTTGTCTTTGGATGGCTTTTGCTGTTTTAATTAGGCAGCTCTGGTAAGTTCTCAAGTCCTTTATTAATATATTAATCACTTTGGCACAACTAAGTCCCCTTTAAAAACAGTGTCAGGTAGGGAATGTTAAGCTTGTATCAAACTGTCATGTAATTACACATTTCAGTTTCAGCTTTCATGAAGCCAGCAGCTGTACAATAGCCTCAGTACAATTTGTCTAGCCTGAGAAAGAATGTGTAACCCAGATTGCACCAGGCAGTGTATGGCAAACATCTGAGAATTAAACTGAGTGCTTGAAGAATTTCTCTTATGCTCTGTCCAGGTCCCAGGGGAGCAAGCGGGTCAAAGATGAAATTTCCAAGATTTCCAAGGGAAAAATTAAATTCAGCTATGAAGATATTTTCTTCTGTCTTCATTTTTCCCCCCTCTTTTGAAAAGATTTTTCAAATTTTTTCCTGAGATTTGCTTTGATTCAAGGAGTTGCCTTGCATCAATAGATGACAAGGAGTGGAGTCAGCTGGTGCCTGAAGTGAAGTCTGTAATAGTGGAGAAAATTCCTGTGATTTTGCTATTCGAATGTGAGATAGACAATAGATTTTTACCCCAACAGACATCAAGGTGTAAGTGTGTTGCTTGGAAAGAATGGCTTGAGATTGGAAGTGGAAAGGCACAGGTAAATCTAGAAATTCCTTCAGAATTAGGACATTTCCAACTAGAATTAAAGTTCATCCAAAATGACACTCTTCATATTACTACACTATTTAACTGCTTTCTGCAACAACTTATATGAATTAGTCGTGATGATGTTGAGATCAATTATCTGTAAAACCAGCACTTACTCCTATTGCTTTATGGGGTACAACCTGTCCAGTAGTAATATAATGAGATATTGAAGTTTTACACAGCTTTAGTGGACTACAGTGTGCTAATCATTAATTATAATCAAAGGGACAAGTAGAGCCAAACTGGGTGAAGAATCCCACCAGCTTGCAGGCAAAAGATATCATAATAAGCACATCTCATGACAGGATTACTGATGATTACTGAGTATCACAGGTAGAAATTGAATCTTCTGGTTGTTATTGAAATATAATATAAACCAGGAGCCAGATTCTATGAATAGAAAACAATCAATGAGAGGAGACCTACTTCTCATTTCACATTGTATATTTTACATTTCATATTTCTCTTTTCATATTTCTTGTCTCCTTCTCAATCTCATGTACAGAGATGATTTTGACAATCCCTAGAGTAACTCCACAGGATTTGTGAAGATGCACAAAGCATAGAACAGCTCAGAACTTTGAGATGGCAGAACTAAAAATGCACAGAACTCCTGCAAAAGGGAGAAGTCTCTTTCCCAATCAATTTGGTTTCAAATGAGTGGGGAGTGAGCTTCACCTGTGCTCATTCAGTGGCCTTGTGTGAGTAAACTCTGTGAGGACAGGTCTCTGCTTCCACCTCAACTTCTGCCTACCAGTAAATGGATTGTAAATTTCTGACTTCACCTTTCCCTTGAATCTCTGTCATAAAACCACTCAATTTGTTACATGACAAGATTAAAACCAGAGCTGGACTAGATAAAGTTCAGTAGCTGAACTTCATTCAGCTCCTGCAAAGGGCTGTCCATAAGCATGTCCAACACAATCCATGAAGAACAAGTTTTTCAGTTATTCCAGCCATTTCCCTAGATGCTCTCAGAAGCAGCAGGCATCCAAAGACATCCAGGGCATGGCCAGACATTGCAATCACAGCAGGAGCTGGGTGCCCTGGGATGTCCAGGTGTGCCCAGCAGCCAATGTGTGAGTGCCTGCACGGTGCAGACTGGCTGGGATTCCTGCAGCTGGCACACATGGAACTGCAGCTCCAAGCCGGGCAACAAACGTGTTGAATCCTACAACCTTTTGTCTTATGCTGTACCTATGCTTCACTGCCTGGCACAGGCAATATACTTTGATTTGCAGATAATTCGTATTTTGCTTTAATATCTAGCTTCACACAGCTAAAAAAATGGCATTGATTTATTTATTTATGAGGCATAAAATTATGGTCAGTAGCCACTAAGCAAAAATCTTACTCCACAAAGAGTCTAGTAGATTCAGTTTTACTCTCATGATCAGGTAATGTATTTAGTGTCTTTGCAGCAAGTGATTAAGGGTAATGATATTTTTAATAACATCTTATACACAGAGAAGTTTTAGGACATTTGGTTTATTCTTTTTGCATTTTTATGCATCTGTGCATTCCAAATTCATTTCATTGTCCATAAAATTTTAATGACTTTTCAGTCTTTCCAGGTAGATTGTTAAATGTATTAAATTATGGGAAATATTTGGATTTTTAATTTATATATGGTTACTAAGCACAACAAAGACAAGGTATAACTAAAACCAACTATTTAGGTATATGTTGAAAAAACCCATCACCTTGCACATAGAAAAATTTTAGATGTAAAAGTTCTTTCCATTCTGGGATGACTGAAATTGATTTTTCATTCTTTCTGAATAGTCCGTAACACATTTTAAGAAATTTTTTTTTTTTTTTTAAAACTGCGCAAAGTAAAATTTTGAGGATACCTTTTTAGTTTTATTTAGAAAGAAGTTGAGAAAAAAATTGACTCAGATTAGAATTTTTATTAAGTTGGCTGCTTTTCCATTAACTATTAATTTAAAATAAACATATGATTTCTCTTCAATTTTCATTCATGTGTCAAAAACATTTAGTATAAGTAGCAGAAGGCAAACTATCCAATTGCTGTTAATTCATCTTAGAGCTAAGCAAATATTTGTGTTTTCTATCTGAACAACCACAGAGAATATTTGCATTCCAAGTACTTGCTTACTTTCACCACCTTCATAAATTCAAATACTTAGATTTTGTAACACAGAATAATTCCATTTCATGAGATATAGTCAGTAAGCTAACTAGAAGCAGGAGAAAGGGGTGTTTTAATTGTTTGACAATGGAAGATCACAGAGATCACTCGATGGGGCAGATGGTGGACATGGTACTGCCTAAGGCTGAGTGGTGGATGGAGTTACAGAAGGGTGCCAGAGCCAGGGACTCCCGAGGTGGAGCAGACAGCCCTTCCAGGGGATTGAAACAGCTCCAGGGAACACTGAGCCCGGTGCTCACAAGACTGAGGTTCCCAACACTTTCTTCACCTCTGACTTTCCAGCACTGTTGGGCTGGAACAGAAATCCAGGTTGATGTGAACACAGAGCCACTGTCAATAAAGGAAGGTTTGGTCTCTGAACTGCTACAGGAGCCTGAGCCCCACAGATCAACAGCAATATCTGCTGAGGGTGTTGAGAGAGCTGTCTGACACCATGGCAAGGCCACTTTCCATAATCTCTGAGAAGTCATGGGGATTGGGTGATGTCCCAGAAGAGTAGAAGAAAGCTAATGTTGAACCTACATACAAGAAGGGCTTAAAGGAGGATCCAGGAAATGATAGGCACATCAGTCTTGTTCAGTCCCTGGGATAGTTATGGAACAAAGCCTCCTGGGAGCCATGAGAAGTCAAATGAAGCATATGATTGGGAAAAGCCAGGATGGATTTGCCAAGGAAAAGTCTTACTTAATAAACCTGATAACCTCTTATGACAAAGTAGAAGTTTTCTCAGTTGATGGGAGACCAGCAGTAGACATTGCCAACACAGATTTCTCCAAGGCTTTTGATGTGGTTTCCCAAGGTCTGCTCCTATGTTATGGTCTGGACAATGGTCTGTGCAGTAGATGGGAAATTGGCTGGCAGGCTGCACCCAGAGCATGGTGGTAAATAGCTTCCTTCAAATTGGCAATCTGTCACATTTGGGTCCCCAGGGATCAATATTGAGTCCAACCCTGGTTAATGTCTTGGACTAGAGGACCCCTGAGGCCCCTTCTAATCTGATATTCTCTGATTCTTAGATAGTGACATGGGTAAGTAGTGGAGCTCAAGGACAGCACATTAATATTGACTAAACAGTGCAGCAGAGGATAAGTTAATTAAAGAATAAAGAAGCAAGATTCAATCTTCCCAACTCAGAGCTGCTGTCAGCCTTTGTAAGTTGAGCAGAATCATGCCTGTAAGGATGTCAGATCTCCAATGAAAAATCCTCTGCTTCTGGAAGTGATGTTAGCATTTTAGTCCTTAATGTCACTATATGGGAACCTGGCAGATAAAGTCAATTTTGTAGAGCAATATAAGCATAAGACACATTCACCTGAAAATTCACATTTCATTCACACCTGCAGGAGGAAGAATTGAATTTTAAAAGACAGTCAGAATCAGAAAAATATTTTTATCATCAAAATGGCATATGTTCTCAGTGTGATGTTGTAGCTAATATAGTTTTTGGTTGTATGGACATGTAGGGCTCTCTGCCCATTAAGGCATGCTCAAGTTATCATTCAGAGCTGGAAGCATCAAGTCTGTCTCAGGGCAGTGCTCCACACAAGACTAATTGGTCCTCCTGAGAGGTGACACAGCCCTGAACTGTGCCAGGAAAAACCTACAGGAAAACAAGTCTTGAAAAGAAAACAAACCAAAAAACAAAAAAAACCCAGCTCTCTGCTCTTGTACACAGCATTAGAGAAATCTGATGAAATATCATATGTGTTCTGTGACTTCTGCTCTGCTTAGTGAAGATTGAGATGAATGATTCAGTCTTGGTGCACCAGCACAAACTCCCAGCCAGCATCACTCACTACTGCTGGGCAGCTGTCAGACCCAATACGATTGCTGTACTGCTTTGACTGTAGCTGACACACTCATGAGAAGCAAATATAAACCAACTGACTCCACATAATTTTTATAAGTGTCTACAGTGCAGATTTATCACCCCTCAGCACAGCTAGTGAACATTTGGCCAGTGAAGTCAATGAGTAAGGACTCAGTTGCCTGAATAGGGCAGGTGGATGCCATTTGAGATACCCTGGAGGATGTCATATATCAGTACAGGGTTGGGATATATGACCCCATCCCAGAGGGATACCAGTGTCCTGCTGCAGCAGCAGCAGCAGGATGCACAGGTTAGCGCACAGCATCTAACTGGCACTAGGCAATGATGATTTGGCATCTGAATATGGCTGTTAATTTTTCATTTCTGAGAATAGGCATATATATTGGGAGTCCAAAAATCTCTCTGAATTCGCTGTTTATTAAATTTCTATTGTCGATAATTGCCTAAACTTATCACATACACAGGTATCATACAACTATGTAACACCTAAATTTGGTGTCTAAATCTGGAGGCTCATTTATGACAATCAAGAAGACACAGAATTATGTGCTGGATGTTCCAGCCTATGCATAGCTGAGGCACAGTGCTACTACTGTTTTCCAAAGCACTACATCATTTCCAGAAATTAAATTTTTAACACAAACATTGTTTTTCTCAGACTTTCCCAAATACTGATTTTCAAGGGATGATCCCAGGGATGAAAAAATTGTAAAATAAAAAATTTTCAGGTGTGTGAATGCAGGGTAAAAACATGTCAAGCTTTGCTGCAGTATCCCTTTGAAACTCCTGATTTTGTGGACTTTTGCACTTTGACTCACACCTGCAAAACTAATCTGCCTAATCCCAGTTGCATAGGCAAATGACCTGAGACATGTCAAATGAAATTTATCAATCACAATCACTGAGGAAAAATGTTTCTGTTCACTGTTTCATGCAGTGAAGCAGTGTGCAGAGATTTAAGGCAGCATAGGCCCAAGTTAGCAACCAGAGGAGTATGTAAAGCTAGCTTGGATCTGGAATTAATTGCTCATTTATGAGTAGCCACTGGCAGGGTTTATCTAAGGCAAAGCTGAGGAATAGTTCTGAGCGAGGTTTGCTGTACAGATTTTAACTTTCTCTGCATTATTCAACACTTCTGAATCCAGAGCTGGCATCCCTGTCCCTCTTTGGACTGAGCCAGAAGCAGAACTGAGGAAGCCCAAGCTGAAACCTCCTCATCCCTTTCCCATGGAGAGTTACAACCTCCCATTAAAACATGAGACAGATAACAGGAAAATCTGATCACCTGCATACAGAAAGATGAAAATGTCACTGTCATAAAATAGTCACTGTAACAGGAAATGGATTATCAGGTAGCTTGAGTTCCCTCTGGCAATACGCTGATAAAAAAAAAAGGCAAAGACTTACAATTTATCTCAAATAACTGGACTCTTCCCCCAGTGTATTTGAGTCTGCTTTATCAGATAAGCAAGAAAAATATAATTTTAAATTTATAGAATGCTGAGCTTCTGATTAAAAGTAATGGGTACAAGATCTTTTCAGAGGTTCTTTTTCCAATTCAGTTTAATGGGGTTTTTTGCATCTGTTGGAAGTTAGGAAAAGGAAATACACTTATTTTATTCAATAAGAACTGTAAAATAAAGTGCAATTAAATCCTCCTATTTACAGATACTTCAAACAGGCAAACTTGAAAAGAAAAAAAAGTAGAAAAACCACTTACAGGAATCCAAATTACATCTTCTATCAAAAACGGAGGTTTGGCGTCGGGTGAAAAGACACAGTAACCAATCCAAGCTATCAAATATTAATAGAGTCAATGTTGAACACACTTATATTCGTAGTCCTCTTGGACTAATGCAGGTAATTTTACATGTTTCCCCTACTGAATTCCCTTTTACTCTTGCTCTTGTCACCTAGAACATCACTGACAACCTGCACCATTTGGTTAAAATACTGTCCTTTCATTTTTCACAGGAAAAACCCCATCTGCAGCAGATGCCTCAAGCCAGTCTGGACAGGTTACAAGGCTGTACCAGACATTACACGGGTACCTGGCAAGCCCAGAGGAATCTGCCATGCACTGGGTCTGTTTCAGGCTAATAGCCAGGACATCTCTTGGCCCAGGCACCAGGCAGAGATAACACAGAAACTTCCCACAGCAAGCCCTCAGAAATGGCACACAGGGGCTTACATGCCTTGGCAGGCTCTGTAGTGGAATGTGAAGGGAGGAGATAACTTGTACATTTGGATACTCTGAGAAACAGTGATAAAATTGTAATCAGATCATTATCACATTGCCAGAATGTCCAATTCAATTATAAATCTTGGATGTATAATAAATACATCTGTGTAGCCTTGGGCCCATATTCTTTTCCCTGTGCTAAAATTTCTTTTGGCTACAGTACAAGTTTCAGTCAAGCAGTAAATTTCGGGGCCAGAAGAACATCGTGGCTACAAGATGAAACTGTGCCTGAGTGAATTTTGGCTTGACAGAGCAGAGGAGGAGGAGCATTGGGGCACTAGGCACGTCTCCAACACAGGCTCCAGCCTCACTCAGCAAAAGGCTCCTGGCTTCCTTCTGCCTCAACACTGTCCTGGTTCTGAGTGGCAACAGGGTGCTGAGGAACATGGGGAGGAGCTCGTCCTTCTTGGCCTCAGCCAAGTCTCACACACACTCTTGACATTGAACCTCCCCCTCTGAAACCACATTTAGCTTCACTGACACAGTTTAAGTAACTCTGGCCTCCAGCTTCACATAACTCTTTACACCCTGCTGATCCAACAACCTGTTCTTAAACCCGTGATTAGATTTTGAAGGCAGCAAAGTGGTACTCCAGGTAAGGAAAGTTGTGGTTTGTCTGCTGCTAAAGGCATTTTCAGCTAAAAGTTTCCTTGGTCAATTATCACACTTTAGCTGTCACACTGCTTGGCCAGGTCTCCAGTGGGCAGCAGTTAGAGGCACAGAAGCCTTAACCTCTTTTGGGTTCATTTCACAGGTCCCAGCACTGTGTTGGTGCTGCCAAAGTTGCCATACAGTTTTGTAGTATAAACTAAGGTACATGTTGGGCACTAGAGAGACTGACATGATATGAATAATTTTTTCAGCAAGCAAGCCCTGCTGGACTAACACTGGATATCTTTGTAGGGCAGGAATCAACATTCAGTGGCATCAATGTCTGAAAAGGAGGTGCAATGAAAACCCAATTGATTGATGCATTTTAGCAAGCTTGCTAAGGTGTGTGTGCACAACTTGTAGCAGTGAGAGCAGAGTCCTCATATGTCAACACAGGCACATGTACAAATCGAAGATCTGTTATTAGTTGCTGAAACAGACCTTGCTTTGAAACCTCTTTCTTTCAGTTGTTGCAAGTACTTTTATTAAGTCAATAGGAGTTGTGAGTGTCCTTTCCACCAGCAGAGAGGCAGTTGAAAAAGCCTGTATTTCTATAATGGAACAGGTTTCGGTGACCAGTCATATTAGCAAGACAGAGCAATTTATTTGTAAGCAGAGAATTCATTATAATGCCATTTTTCATAGCAGCCATAGAGGTCAACTATATTTCCTCCAGAGTCCTCAGCATGTGAACACTGAAATACATCACAGGATCAAACCCTTAGTTTATCTACCACTGCTTTCTGAGCTGAGCATTTTGTTTTGAAAGAAGCTGCCCTGATCCATGCTTTTAGACATTTTCCCCGTTCATTGTCATTTGGGCCCTGTGCTAACTCCCACATGGATCTAATCCAAGCAGCTCAGCCACCATAATTGTGCAGATATGGAAAAAATAAATTACTTTTTCCTTATATCTCACTAACAGAAGTATTTATGATTCTAAGGACTGTTTTTGTGAGAGGAAATCTTCTTCAGCATTGCATGAATTCCCTGAGGATTATTAGCTATATCACAGCAATTTTCTAATTTATGGACGCAAATTTTAAGGTGACTTGTAAAGAGAAAAAGAAGTAGACTCTTCTTTGCTCTTATGTGAGGAAAAAAGAAAGACTAAAAAGTTTCTGCTAAAAATTCCTTCCTCCATTGCGAGTACTAAGTCTACTTTTCTGTTTTATGGGAATCTTCTAGAATCACTCAGAGAAGTACTGGATATATAAGAAAACTCTAATTCAGATATCACTGTCTAAGGTGGGAAAGGTGTTTAGCCAGACTTTTGTGTCATTAAAAATTACATAAATCAAAGTTTAGCACAAATCTTGGTAGAAATTGGATTTTAGAATGACATTCTCATGCTTCTTCCATGAGATAACATGAAATAAAGTAAGGATCTATGTTCCTGAAAGCACCTCTTTTCTGTGTTTTGACAACATATCTGTCAGTCCCTGAGAATTTTTGAACCAATTGACCAATTTCAAACATATTAGGTGTCTATGGCCCAAAAAACTACATTCACATGACCTTCATGGTGGTTCTACAGGGGAGAAAAATCCAAATCAGCATGCTTCTGGTGGAAAATCTGGATTATTTGGTAGCATTGTAGACCTCCACAGCAGCCCATTGGTCAAGACATCTGTAGGTTCAAGTGTGAACTGCTGAACAGAGATCATTGGCAAACACTGAGGTGCTTTATGGGACATGTTGGAAAACAGAGGTGTTGTAAGGGTTGTAGGGAACATGGAGACCACCAAACGTTGCAGAAGGGATTCTTATTTCCTTGGCAAATTATCCTCAAAAGAAAAGGATTTGGGGCAGATACTTCCTGGTATAAACTACCATGAACTTAATTATAGTTGATTATTTGGCCACAGCTGCAGTGCTTATGAAAAGGGAGACAGGTCATGAAGGAGATTCTAGCCACAGAGAATGGCTTATCTTGTTTGTCCCTCCTCCTTCTGTCAGAAGGTCAAAGAAAAGTTGAATATTTAGACCACACTCGATAATGCCACAGTTCTGGTCAAAATATTAATTAATGACTTGTCACAGTACCCCTGTGAATGTTGCATACATTCCAATAAACCACAGTAATGATAATGGTGTGGGGGAGGCTGAAACAGTCAGATTGCTTTTCTTGCTCTAAAACATGCAAAGAGTCAGGAGGACAGGAATTCAGAGTAGCTGTGCACAGTCCCTAGGAGAGAACTTCAGCACTGCTGGAGACACTGAGAGTCCCCCAACCCTTATCCCAAGGTGAAGAAATGAGGCAGGGAATTATGTCAGTCATCAGTTACACTGGCAGAGGTCTTGGCTAATTACTGTCCATTTACTCTGCAATTTTCTTTCTGCAGGCCTACATAAGGGGAACTGTTCAAGTCACACTCACACTAAACCCACTAGGTTGCTGAGTATGTGATTTGCTGGAGATTGTTCAGCAATCTTTAATGAGAGCATCTCTAACAGCTTTTACTTCATCAATCAAAACAGCAGCATCTGCATTCTTTCTTCCCTATCAATTTTGCCATATTTTTGTTTCTTCATTCTGGGCTCTTCATCAGCTGCATCTCCTGCCAGCTTCCCCCTCATCACCCATCAGTTTCCACTGCAGAAAAAGATGCTGATTTCCATACTGTGACAGCATCTCAAGAAATAAAACACAAATGGTTAACTCTAAATTAGTTGGACAGCAGCCATGACCTCCCCGGCAGTTACCTGCTGTTCTGTTCTTAAATTTTCTTAGTGCCACGGAATTGCCAATGCAAACCACACACTGTAGGGACCACAGCATCTAACAGAGCTGGCACCTGGCCAGGGTGTGCCATGCTGGGAGGGTTGGGGGCAAGATCCTGTACAGGTGGCATAGATCCATGCATATGGAACCTCTAAATCAGACAGGTGTAGAAATAGATCAAAAGCACCAAACCTTCAAAATAAGAAAATCTATTTCAAAGATGTTGCAGGACCTAGAAGGGTGGAGGGGTTTTTTTTGGTTTTCATTTAGATTTTTTTTTTGGCTTGTTCTTTCGTGTGCTTAGCTCAGGCTAAGGGAAAAAAGATGAATTCTATGATCTGGCAATAAAACTGCATAGCAATACTTTGCTTCTCGGTAATAACTTTCAGGGAGTTTCTCATTAAAACTGCAGTGCTGCATTGCACACATGCACAGAGCTCAGCTTAACGGCGTAGCCAACAACAGAACACTTCACTGCAACTCCCTTATACCCAGCTTCAGTGAGAGGTGTAAATCATGCTTTATTTTTATTAACACCCTGACTCCAGAAGGCAAAAGTTCTTTATTTAAGCCCATCTCTGTGAGCACTGCTGATATGAACAATGACTTTCCAATATCAGGCAACCATAACTCACTATCTGGATAGAATTTAAATGGCAAGAACAGGTTCCAAAGGGGCTGGACACATACCCTAGCAGAGGCAGGCCTGGCAGTTCCTGGGAGACAGCTCTGGGAAATGTGTCTTCTCATAGAGAAAACTGAAAGGATTTACTGATGCTCTCAGACACAGTTCCAGACCATTTTCAATATTTGTCCTGGCAAACAGGAACAGAAGGAGGGTCAACAGGGAAATGGGATGCTGAAGGAAACAGAAAGTAGAGCAAGAAGTAGAATAAATGTAACACTAATTAAAAACAAGGAAGGAAATATAGATCTTGGTTACTGGGATCAGTAGCAGCCTTGTGAAGAAAGGTAGGTTAATGTGTCTCTTACTCATCTGCACCTTGGTTCAAACTGCAGTTATATACTCTATAACAGCTATTTTACAGAAATTGTCCCTTTCAGGCAGGGATAAGTAAGGTACTTTCTATGCAAGTTGCAGACAAAGGACAATACTGAGATATCATCTTTCATATTGTCCTGAGAAATCTATTGTCAGTATGGGATGATACTGAGAGATAGGAAAAATACAGTCTTAGGTAAATATCTTGAAGTCAAGATTTTTTCAGATTTCTTAGACTGGTTGTAAGGCATTGGATGAATGTAGCCATGTCACTTAGTTGCAGAAGCTTCTTCAGCAACAAAAGTAGTATTTAATTACAAATTATGAACTCTAATAGCCCTTAGTTACACACACTTCATCCTGGACTATTCCAAGGTCACTCAGACAGCCAGCACAGGCTGATCAAACTTTTCTCAGTATTTCACTATGTCTGAAATGAAAACTGCCTTAAAGTCACATCTTACATTTTTTTTCTACTCCCTGAATGTGTCTCTCATGTTGTGAGACATTACAGAAAATGATGACCGAGAAAATGAGTTTCTACTTTAAATGATGCCTACCCACTTAAATCAGCATGATGCTATTAGAACATCACATGACAGACTCACATTGAGTTAACCTTTTATGATTGCATATCCACTGCTTAATCAGATGAAGAAATGCCTTGCTAACTCTTGAAAATGTTTTACCATGAACATTGGCTAATTATCATATATTTACATATATTCAGGAAGCTTCTGGCACACTGCACAAGTATTTATCTGTTAGTACAGTAACTGTCTTTTTCTTTCATAATTAAAAGGTCTTACAATTTTTCAATTTACTAAAAATCATCTAGCTGGTACACTCTAAAATGTCCTCTACTCTTTATAATAAGCCACAGGTTTCAAGTGATAACAAAGGAAACTTAATGAAATAAGTAATATATCCTGGCTGGTATTTGTGTGACATATTCTGGACGAGAGCAGTCTGCATTTACAATGCATTCAGGGACAATGAAATCAAGTTTTACAACCTCTTGTTCCTTCTTTGAGTCTTGAACTAGAACTAGTACAAGGAAATTACTAAGTGATGCAAGCTCTTTGTCCCTTGAAAGCAGACTGCTGGCATTATGGACCATGAAAACAAGCTCCTAAGATGTGGGGCACTCATTCCTTCTCTGAAAGATTCTCTTCTTTTTATGGCAGGACATTCTTAAATTGTCTCACTCAGAAGAGGCATCTTAATCCTATAGAGTAAAAATATCTCTTAGCCATATCAACAATATTAACAGCACAAGTTAGGAAGTAATGCACCTTACAAGAAAACTTTCTGAGAGAACAGAGATGATTTTTTTTAAAAGTTGTCAAAAATGTTCTTATGAATGGGTGCTGCTGCTGACAGTGCTATTCTTCTAATTAGTTTATCCCCAAACTCACTACTGCCTCACATGAAATACAGCTCTAGTATCAGTCACCACAGATTGCTACCCTAAATAACTACCTAGCTGTCAACAGGTTCCTGTTCTGAATAGACAACACTAGTTTAATACATCATTAATATTATTAACAAGAAAGATCCCATATGTACAGAAAGGAAAGCAAAACCACTGAATTTTTCACCAGCTGTTTTTTTTTTTTTTTTTTTAATGTAAAAATACTTTAAAAAACTCTGCTCTTGTTCACAGCCCTGACCGCATCAATGTACAAGTTTCCAAAGGCTCATTAGGATATATTTTGGGTCATACTTGTACATTTACGTGAAAATTTAAGAGACACATTAGGAATATTTTGTTTCACACCAGTCCATTTATGTGTAAATCGTGGAGCAAAGGCCATAGTTGTACTCTCTAGTATTTCAATAGGAAGATCTATTTTCTCATTAAGAATAGAGATACTTTAGTCAAAGTCATGTTTACATTGCATCAACAGAACATCAAAAATAATTGCCTTTTTGTAAAGCAGAGCACAGAGGTCTTGAAGTCTAGTATTATAATGAAAGTTTAGAGCATAATGACAGTTATAAAAGTATAAAGCTCTGTTATGGACTTGCACACAGCAAAAACAGAAAAGACCACTATAATCTGTAGGCCCCCATAAAACAAAAAACTTAAATTTTCCTGATTAACTTCTGCTTACAGCAGAAACTAGAAGAGTAGACAGTGATTTTTAACTTTTCCATCACTGGAGGAATTTATCTACTATAGCTCTTGTTAAACTGTACTAATGATTAATGGCCTTTGCTGTTAATAGTATGTACTCTAGTTATTGACCAGGCTTCTCTAGGTTTAATTTCAAGCATTTGTAGCTTCTTGCACATGTCTCTGTGGAACAGAAATGCATCTGGATTTATCAGATTTTTGTTCCACATGTAGGTATTTAAAAAGGCAATTGGATCACTGTTTGTAACTTCCTTTTTGATAAACTCCTGTGTACACAACCAAGATTTCATTAGTCCCTTGGCCAAATAATTGTATTGGAGCCAAGGTTCAGCTGATTATCACAATTGTCTCAGTAAGTAATTTCTAATGTGGATAGATCTCCCCATGCTGTAATCAGATTCTGTATTCTTCCTTCCTAAATGTGTAATTTTACAGTCAATTTTATTGAAGGTCAAATTAATTGCTTGCAGCCTGATTTATCAAGTAATTATTGTGATTGGTTTCTTTCTGTAACATATCCTCACCATTACTTATCATTCTCATTACTTGTCTTCCGTGAACTTTGTCAGCAGCAATTTTAGATTTTCTTCCAGATCAGCAGTACAGTGTGGAAAACACGAAGTCAAGTACTAACCTCTTAAAACCCCTGTTAAAAATCCAACTTCCAGTTGCATGTTGAGACAGCAGTTGCCTTGCTCTTAGAGTAGTCTAGGTATATTGCAGATTCTCAGTGAAAATTGTTTTAAATCTTGGTGTAAATACATCACAAAATTCTAAGTTTGCAAACTTGGGTTAGCTCTAACTTAAAAAGAAGTAGCAAATTAAATAAATTTCTGCAATTAATGCTTAGCATCATCCTGACTGTGGAACAGACAGGTTGTCAAGTACTCTGGATATCTCCTGGTGTCTCAGCTGAACTATTTATGGCACTTTGTATTACAAATCACAATCACTGCCCCCTGGCTGGTCATTACAGTAATCAGTGCAAAATTATACCCAGGAGAAAATCCACTGCTAATCTCTCTTTTGTTAATCTAGTCACATTTTCTCTCTTCCCAATCCGTTTACCTGTTGAAGAACAGTGGCTGTAATGTGCTAAGCCTGTGTCTGCCTCCATTCTCAACTTAACTGGAAGGAGGTTAAAAAAAATGGTTCTTTCAGTCATTATTTTTTGTCTCTTTGTTTACACCAAGGGAATTGGATTCACCATTGGGCAATGACATTTCTAAAGCCCTATTAAAAAAACAAAAGCACCCACTACTACTGTCCTTCAGCTTTATTATCAGAAGTATGCCTGTCTGTCTAGTGGTATTTTTACTGCAGGAAAGGTTCACATCATTGTTTTGACATCCCTCAGCAACTGTCACTTATGCTTTTATTTCTGTCACTTATGCTTTTATTTGGATGGTCATACATGTGCACTGCATGATGGCTGACCTGAATTTCTTTTGTTGGTTTTGTAACCTGGAAATCTTGACAGGAGTAACTTGTTAAATAGTCCATCTGATCTAAATATAGCACAAGCAAAAGGAAAAAAGGAAGGCTTCCTTTAAGGTTTCTCTACACAGAGTTACAACAAACTCTTAAAGTGTCCATTAATTATTTTTTCTTTTTTTTTCTTTTTTTCTTTTTTTCTTCTTTTTCCTTTTTTCCTTTTTTTTAAATTTCAAGAAAATAATACTTTTTTACAGACATACCATTTGAATTGATCTTCATCTGAATACAGAGGCTTTTTTTTCCCCTTGAACATACTTGGTTATCCATGTTGTACTGAGTTCTTCTTATTTTACTAAAAATAATAGAAAAATTCCTGATGAGATGAATAACTCATCTTAAGTTTTAACTAAGTCATTGAAAGACATCTGCCTGATCTCCTGGCAGTAGCCAATTTTAGGTTCCTGTGTAGAGGAATAAATTCCTCCAGTTTTCAACGTGTTCAAAAGATCCAAGCTCCTCATGGCTGATGAATACTTCTGAGGGCACAAGACTTGTGATAAGCTTGACAACTCCTATTTTATGAGTCAGATGGCTTTGTTAAGGTGATTTTGAAACCCTAAATGACAAGCCTCTCGTTTCTTTAACCCTTCACTAACACCAATGCATTGTCTGTGTCACAGCCCAAGAGACACAGAAGCCTGGTGGTTTATATTCCATATATTCAGGCCACAGCTCATGAGGCGTCTGTATTTTCCTCAGTATAGCAGGAAAACACCTGTTTGAAGAACACTGTCTGTCATAAATAAATTTTCCAGTGTGCTTGAAGCAGGGGCAGAGGATGTCAGAGATATTGTCACATCTTGTCACTTAAAGTATGTTAGGATGGTGTTGACTAGAGGTAGCTACCACAGGGTCAGTCAGATGGGTCAGATGGCAGTATTGTATGAATAATAATCAGTATGCTGGCAAAATAGAAAACATAGCAAATTACATTCCTCACAATTCTGGGTTGGGTAGAAAACTATTCCATATTTTCATTAATTGTTTGGGTGATGGAACAAAGAGTGAGTTTATTAGATTTTTAAACATTATCCATTTTAGAGGGACTGCAATTATGTTTTGAGACAGTCCAAATGACTTTGAAAAATAGAATAAATATTTTGGAAAACAAGGATGCAATTTAATAACCAAGCTTTATACTTTGAGAAGAATAACAACAGCAGGAGCACAGGATGTGAAATTATTAATGAACTACTGCAGTATCAGGTTGAGATACAGTAGTGACTCTCAAACTGGAGAAAAATCTAAGAGCTTTGAGGCTGCAAAAGAAGTCCAACGTTGTATTGAATCCGAAACAGCACTGTCACATGAAGTGATTTTCTTCCTTTGCTTATCTGGAGTCTTGAATTTCATTTTGGACATACAGTTCAAGTATAGCCTGCTTGGATAAAGGCTGGAGGAGAACAAAGTGAATATTTATAGCTCTTAGATATAGAACTCACTGACAAGCAACAGAATTGCAGAAACATTTGTGTTGGAAAACAACTCTAAGATTATGGAATACAACCCAGCACTGCCAAGGCCACCACTAAACCATGTCCCTATGTGCCACATCTACAAATCTTTTAAATTCCTTCAGGGATGGTTACTCTACACTTCCCAGGACAGTCTGTTCCAATGCTTAACAATGCTTTCAATTAAGACATTTTCCTAGTATCCAATCTAAGCCTCCCCTGGTGCAGCTCGAGGCCATTTCCTCTTGTCCCATTACTTTTTACTTGTGAGAGAAGACCAGCCCCCACCTATTTACACCCTCCTTTCAGGTAGTAGCAATAAGGTGTCCCTGAGCTGCCTTTACTCCAGGCTGAGCACCCCCACTTCCCTTAGCTGTTCCTCATAAAACCCCTCATAAATAGTGGCTGAACCAGCCATGCTTGATTTTTTTTCTCGAGTTCCTGCTGAGAAATACATTCAGTCTTATAGGGGAGGCCATGAACATACCAACCAAATAGAAGGACGTTGTAGGTGCTGGAGCTACCCTGAATATTCATGCACACAAACTATGCATGCCTGCAGCGTGTGTTAACCCTGCCTGGGGCATAGTACAGTCACTATGATTAGATTTCCTTTCGATGCTGCAGGTCCTAGTTCAAAACTAGGAACCTTGTGGGTAGAAAGGTCATTTGGATTAGATATATCTTTGAATTATATAATGGTTTGTGCTGGAAGGAACGTTATAGATCACATCATTCCAATGCCCTGCCATAGACAGGGACACCTTCCACTATCCCAGGCTGCTCCAAGCCTCATCCAACCTGGCCTTGAACACTTCCAGGGAATGGGCCATTCACAACTTCTGTGGGCAACCTGTTCCAGTGTCTCACCACCCTCTCAGTAAACCATTTTATCCTGATATCTAATCTAAACCTACTTTCTATCAGTTTAAAGCCATTGCTCCTTGTCCCCTCACTGCAAGCCTGCACACACACATATATGGGAGGCATTGTCTCTATTAGGGGATGCTAAGGGCTGCTCAACAGGAGCAGTTCATGCTTTTTGTTTTCAAAGTTCTCTATAGCAGTGCAGTGTCTTTGTCCTCAGAATAGATGTAAGAGGGCTCAAAGGATATGGTTTGCTTTGCTGGGTGACCAGTTTAAATACTATGTATTTAATACTAAATACACTATGATCCTCTTTAAGAATCTACCTGATTCTCTCTACAAAGTTTCTAAAAATATTTTAAAAGACATGGCACATACATATTCCATTTTTCATGGATTCAGCACTTTAGATTTGTCTTATTTTTCCTTTTATAAAAATAAAAACTATCTCCATTTTTTAATGCACTTTGAAACCAGCATTACTCTGGCTTTTTGACTCAAGTAACTTCAACTTATTATTTGAATTCTTGACATTTTTTTTCTTAGTGATAAGGAAGTTCCTTTTCAAATCAACACATTTCTGACCAGATTAGAACAAAGGAAGTGCTGGCTCCAATGACACTTTAATGTATCACAGAATAAATATAGTGCTTGAAAAGAGATTTTTTTCCTTGTGTAGTAATTAGTCTTGTGATTGAAGCAAGATTATTTTATTTTTACACTCCATTACAAGATAATTTAAAATGTTACATTTATTTAATGAGTAAAGCAATACAAGTGTTTTGGCAGGACAATATTTTTGTTTTATCAAACTATTTTTTTTTTTTATTTCAAGCAGAAAGTCCCAGCACCAGAAATATTTTGTTCTTGCTCATAATATAGTAAATATTTAATCATTCACTGTCACTGCTATGCACAGCTTTTCCTTTAGCTCTTTCTTTACAGTGTGACATGACTAACTACTCATGCCATTATGTTCTCATTTACTAATGCCATCGTGAAGCAGTAGCTTGTTGTCTTCATAATGAGACCAGTGCCTGGAAAAAACAAAGCAGAGTAATCATGCATCATATTTACCATAACTGACATGTTATATAAGGGGAGACCTTGTTGCAGCCTTCCAGTACTTGAAGGAGACTATAAGAAAGATGAGGACAGAATTTTTAAGCACAGTTTATTGCTATAGGATGAGGAATAATGGCTCTAAATGTAAAGAGGGTTGAGTTAGACTAGACAAAAGGAAGACATTTTTTGTGATGAGTGTAGTGATGCATTGGAACAGGTTTCCCACAGGGATGATTAATGCCCCATCCCTGGAAATATGCATGGTCAGGTTGGATGGGATTCTGAGCAACCTGATCTACTGGAAGCTGTCCCTGCTCATTGCAGCTGCGTGGGACTGGATGACCTTAAAGATCCCTTCCAAATTCTTCTATGATTCTCTGATGTGCTTAGAAGAGAATAAACTGTAATGGATCTGGAGCATTCAATAATGAACAAGAGAACTGCGGAAGCAAAGAAAAACAAGGTAACAGTCTCATAACAGGAGACAGAGGTTTTGCACCAGGCCTGTAAATGCTGGCCTGGGCACACCTCTGTAGAGGATGTAAATTAGGGTAGGTGAGCTGAGATGAAGAGTTTATCCAGATGTACAGTTTAGTTCATGAAACAGAAAATGAGCAGTGAGGGAAAGGAAATGTGAAGCAGAGCAAAAAGTCGACAGAACCACTGAGAAGTGTTTTCTGATGATTCCCTCTCAATGCAATGGCAGAGATGCAGGGCCACTGACTCCTCTCTTCCCCAGAACTTCAACAATGGGGCTGGTTAAAGAAACGTAGCAAGCAAAGCAAAGGTCAATTACCAACATTATGTCACCTGTAAACTGAACAAAAAGGAATCAAGACTATTATCAATCCTTGATTTGAATTCCTCAGAAAATCTTACCCCTTTGTGCCTGGCAGCATTGGGTTGTATGTGCAGCTGGCATGTTATACACACGATCTGCCATTTCTGCTTCGTGGTAGGACATGCCATTTGCTCAGTGCATGGCTGCTAGTATTTGCACTGCTTTCAAAAGTTACTTAAACATTATCTTGTTCCTTGAGAACTTTAATAATGTCGGGAATTTTTGAGGGGGGCAATATTGTTTTAAATTTTATACTGTCCAATCCAGCATGTGAGTGGCAAAAAGTTATCTTAAATGTCAATTCCAAAAATTCTGTGTCCAAAGAGCTGCTAGAGTTTCTTCATGCTGATTACATGAAGTTTTCTCTTCTTGAACCTTCTCAAAAAATTCTGTAAAGCATTCTTTTCTGAATATGCCAGTGTTGTTTGAATTAGTTCCTAGAAAGTGCATATTCCCTTATACCTTAGCATTTTCCCAATCTAAAGAAAAGGAGATCAGCAATGCAAAGGTCTACATCTGTTTTAGTTTGGGTAATAGAGTGTCCTGTACAGAAGGAAAGAGAATTCATTATTTTGTTTGTGACATAACAATGAAGCCACACGGGAGGACATTGCTGAAACTTCCAAGCAATGCATCAGCTGCCCTGCATGTTTTTCCTGAGAAAGAACTGGAAATGGAGAACATACTTGTCATTCAGACTTAGCAGGAAATAGTCAAAATATCCAGCTTTTCTATAAAGATGTCATGATGCCGTCATGGAGTTAAATATTACAAAACAAGATCAAAGATGAAGGCTCAAAGTGAATTCTTGAGTTGACTCTCTATGAACTGTATTTTTTTATGAGCAGGAGCATACTCAAAAGAATGTTTCACCAATCTAGATCTTTTTCATCTCCTCACAGTGTCCCAATTCAAACTTTGTTCTGTGCTCCACATGACACTGAATATATGAGGAAAAAATCTACATAACTGCATTAGCAGTGCAGGTATATAAACTTTATTCTCTATTTCCTTCAAGTAATACCTTCTCCTACTCTTGATATCAGTACTGGTTTCTTATGAGTTGAAGAAATCTCTTCCTTGCTGAAAATCTATATGATGAAAGGAAAACAGCACCAACATTTTATATATAGCCAGCTGCTCAGTGGGATCTCTGAGATGAAACAGAAGAGTACACCTCACCCCCAGGTCTGATAGTACAGGGAAAAAAGTTCTCTTTTACAGTAGGTAATGGCAATTGTCATCATAACAGTGACATGGGAGGGGGATGGAGCTCACAATCCCACTGTAAAATTATAAATAGGTTATGAAAAGGATAAAATAACCTCCACATGCACTGCATGGGGAAACAATGAGCTTTTGCCTCACCTTTCTACATGGTGCAAGCAGTCAGGTAATCATCCTTTGCAGGTATAGAAGGAGGAAAAAATATTGTTATGGCAACACTTTGGGGCTTTTTTTTCATCTGAAGAATGCTTCAAAATTTCTAATGCTCCAGGCAGCTGAGAATTTTACAAGCTCTTCTGACTTATAAATTATTATTGTGCACAAATATTTGCACAGTGCTGTGCATACCTAGATGATGCATAAATTAATTACTGATATCTTTAAATAAAAATTACAGTATTGTTAATAACAGCAGCAGCAACAGTACTTAAAAGTAAGAATCTTGGTTTCCTGTCCAGGAAAGTGCATCAGGAGGATATCTGTTTGCACAAAATGTAGTGATAGAAATTAACACAAAATCAAAGCTAGGCAGAGAAATAAACCATAAGAGCAGACTGGGTGAGGTGCCTGGCCAGCTGGACAACATTTACATTCCAAGCAGTATTCCCATGATTTACTCTGAACACATGGTGAGGTCATGACTATCAAATAACTCCAGAGCAGATTCACATCTTTATGCCTGAACAGAAAACTGAAGGACAAAAGGACTAAAAACTGATCATTTAAAGATGTGTTTTAATATTTCACAGAAGTACAAAACTGCTTCCATCTACCAGGATTTTCAAAATCTTTCTATAGAGAAATCATTTTCTCCTTCATTGACTTCACAAAGATATTTGATATGGTGGGATGACACCGAAGATGAATTTCCCATAACATCTAGATGAATTTTCATGTAAGCTTTATTGCAATAAAAATATTTATCAAAGCTGAAGGCAGAATACTGGAGTGCTTTGTCATTACAAAAGACATAAAACAAGTACATATATTATGGTGCTTGATTTTTTATCTATTTTTTATTTATTTTCTCATTTTTTTTTTAGCAGGATGGAAACTACAGCAAGTTAAATAAGGAATGTTAGAACATTCCAACACTTGCAAACTCATACTTATCAATTAATATGCATATTGTAAACTCTTGACTAAATAGTGGAATCATCTCCACAGCTGCTTGTTATCAACTTAATCCTAAATCACAAATTCTGTTCAGTTTTCTGTGCTTTTTCCATGTTCTACTAAGGGTGCCTTTTTTTCCCCTCAAATATGCTTAAATTATTGACTCCTTCAGTGTCCTTCATATCTGATTACATGTACAAGACTTGTCTTCCTTCTTTTAATTGATTCAGTATTGGCACTCACAGCAATATAAAGTTGGTGCCTATACCATTTCTCCCAGAATTCTGATTATGAGCTGACTTTTCTACTTTTCCAGATTCATTTGGTGTACATGTTGTGTCTGATGTCCTTCAAACAATCTGCTTATACGAAATAACATAAATCATTTAGTCTCATCTTACATGCAAGATATTATTTTGTCTCATAATCAGACTCCTCCTATTACTCCAGAATCATCAGGGTCTTCTGTCGTTTCTTTTGGCTGCTGTTCTTATCTGAGATATACTAACATGAGATCTCCCTTTGATGTATCTTATTTTTTTGTTTATACATAACCTTTCAACCATATTCCTCAGGTGACAAAATAGACAAAAATCACATATTTTGTAAACCTCACACTTCTTAAGAACTTGCTTTTTACCTTAGGATTCTGCTAAAAATCTCCCACGATTTTGCTTATCAACTTTTGTTCAAATAAAATAAGTGTGATCACTGTCCATATAGAAAAACAAGTTAGATTCAGACAGTAGCTAGGAAATAACTCAGATGGAGACAGCTAAAAATTTATTGAGAAAGAAGAAAAGATTCAAAGAGCAGGAAGACACCCCATTTTACTTGTTGAAATGAACAGACAGAAAGAGATAAGCCTAGCAGATGGATCTAGGCTGATATACAAATCCAGAAGTTGAGCTTTAATGGTTTTGCAACCCATAAAATAGCTTTGCCTCTTTAGTAATCATAAAGCCAATGTCTACAGTTTGTGACTAATCTACAAGGTGACAACTCCCATGATACACTAAGTAAGGCTTTATGACTGCCAAGGGAAAGGCAAAAATGCTGTTCTCATAATCACCAAAATGGTTCATTGCAGCATCATGTCCTGTCTGGGAACATCAGAAACACAAAATATGGAGGAAGTGCTGAAAGAGCAGAGCTAAATAAATTGTGCTGCAATCTTAAAAAGTAACAAATAAAGTGATATTCTATTTAGATATAGATATAGATATATAGGTTTACAGATATAGAATAGATATATCTATATATAGATATATGAAGTGTTAGAACTTAAATGTTGAAGCAAGCTAGATGTGAAAAAAAATCATAGTAACACCTTAATGATTTTCATAGTTCCATTTTTTATTCCTAGTATCTGGAGACTTGCTGCCTAAGAGGCAATGCTATTAAAGTGGACAATTAAGTTTCATTCAATTGCTATAGTCATTACAGATTTGGAGTACCACTCCACCTATTAACATTCTGGTTTCATTAATCCAAATTTTTGTAATGGATGAAGTGAGGTGTTATTATTATGATTGCAAATGACCTTATTCCTTATGTTTTCCAGCTGCATATAAAGTATTATAGACAGATGGGAAGTTTTTACCTTGTGCACACTGGCAAAGACAGACATCAGCACCGAAGTTCAAGTGATCTTCAGGCTGCTCTGCTGGGCTCATGCATTCAGTTATCTGTGGTGGAATAAGTAAAAGGGGAGCACATCAGCTGTCCTGGCTGCTTGCCAATGGCTGAGCTCCCAGGGTAATAGAAACTAAATGTAAACCCTTCCTACCATCTGCAATACAAACACCTACCCCAAAGGTGCAGTGTCCTGATGGGGATACCTGGGGAATACTTTCATTCTCACTCCTTAGGCTGAGTCTAACCAAACTTCCAGCTATAAACCCAGTGTCTGCATTCTCTCCATAATGACATTCAACAAATGCCTTTTTTTTGCACTCCTCTGATTTAAGTAGTCTTCCATTTGCTAATTATAATTAATGAGGTACTTCTGAAACTACTGTGATGGAACATGAACACATTAGGATTAGTTTGCTACTGCAATTTCACCATCTTCAATTTTTCTATCTTATTGTCTTTACCTTTCACACATAATAAAATACCAGAAGTCCTTCTTCAAGTAAACACCAGAATATTAAATTTCTCTAATATTCTGCAATACACAAGTGTGCTGCATTGAAAAATAGCTGCATTAATTCTAAATGTTTATATTGAATTTTCTATATTGAATTATTAAAATGACACATTAATTATTTATGTGCAGCATTGATGTACTTCCTAGTAAGACAATGTATGAAATAGAGCTGTCAAACACAAAAGAAGGGAAAAATGTTAATATTTGCAACAGAGGACTCCGTCCTCATTCCAGACTGAGAAGTTTGCTGTTACATTGTCCATCATAGGTTGCCAAAAAGTGTTTTCCACAGAGATGTACAGCTACAGGGACGTCTAGATGATTACTGCCTTTTTACATTCACAGTATTATAGATCAAAGAAATGCATCCACTCTAGATTCAAAAGAACTAATTGATAATTTTGGTTCTGATGGGTGAGTGACAGAATATCTTAGAGGTTTATGTTTTGATTTAGATGGAAAAGGTCCTGAAGAAAAGGAGGGGAGGAAAGCAGAATCACCATTCTTTAGAGAAAGGTTCATTTGACTGGGTTTTATGCTGTTTTCCTACAGAACAGAGCTATGATGTTCTGAATATGAAGTTGTTTTTTGATCTCTGGACCATGTCGAATATTTCAATATTTGTGGGGGTTTTTTGCTAAAATAGAGCAAGTTAAATTATAAGAAGAATTATGTGTCTGAAATCTTATATCTAAAAAATCAGTTAGAAGTTCTATCTCCTTTGAACTGTAATGTATCCCAATGGCCAAGATTGAAGGAAATAATGATTTCTTTATGTAACCAAAGAGAAAGAAACTTATTTATGAAATTAATATTTTGCTTTTCTGCATCATGTGACATAAGAGTTATTTCAAAATAACTGAAAGCACATTCTCAGCTTCACTAATATTTGCTGCTTGGCTATAAGTTTTAGACATAACAGTTCTACCTTTCATCTATCCATTTAAGGGGAAAACCATCCACAACCCACCATGTTGTTAAATTAATCTCCATAGCTATTGAAGGCAATGCAATAATGGATTCCACTTTATATTGACTATTGGTAACACTGGGTTTTATCAACAATAAGAATTATACATCCAAATAATGCAAACTGAGTAAAGTTACAGGAAAAAAATGTGCCTCATTATGCCTATAAAGCATTTAAAAGCTGATCAACTCCCCTAAATTCTTCAATACTGAAATTATTTCCAGAACCTGGACATACTAAGACCAGTCAATATAGTCAGCAACAACTCTCTTAGCTCAGAAGTCAGCCCTAAAGAGAATTCTATATTTATTAGAAAGTGATGTGTAATACATGTATATGAAAAAGAACTCTTTGTTGTTCCCTGAATATTATTAAGATATCAATTATTTAAACTGTGTTAATTTTTCTCTTTCATCTGGATGAGTATCTATGCTCTGCTGCATAAATCTTTTTAATATAAGATTGTAGCATTTTCCAGTTTAGTTTCTAATTTGAACAGGTTTCCCATGCACTGCGCTGCTCATTATGTGTTCCACCTACTATTTGAGGTTGCTACAGCTTTGTTATGATTCTTAGGCAGGTCCTTCACCTGCCTAATCTATTGTGAATTAATCTATTATGATGAAAATTCATTAGAATTGGACCACACTGTGCTCTCTATTTCATGAGCAAAGTGTGGTAAAATAGGAAAA
Source organism: Acridotheres tristis (assembly GCA_037013685.1). Taxonomy (NCBI): domain Eukaryota; kingdom Metazoa; phylum Chordata; class Aves; order Passeriformes; family Sturnidae; genus Acridotheres; species Acridotheres tristis. Next base: position 10,640,121 of record CM072885.1, read on the forward strand.
ACACATTCTTTGGATTCAATACAACTTATGATAGAATCATTGGTCCATGAACATCAGTCCTAATTTTCCATAAAGCTTTGCTAAGCAATATTTTAAATTCTATACAGCTCTCACAGGGTAGAGTTACTGGATTTAAACCTGGAACTCTTTATCAGCCATAGGAGTAAAAAAAAAAGAGCTAAAAGAGCCTTAACCTTCAGCACTTTTGAGCTTCAAACCTTCATCTCTGCAGCAGGAAAGGGGAAAGCAGGAGTATGAACTTGAGATATCAAAGAAGCTCTGAGGAGAAGCCCTCTGTCCTGCTGTTCCAAAGTGGGTGGGTGTCAGACACTCTTTTTGGGCTTTTAGCCTGTTTGGTTGTATTTCTCTGTGAAACATCTTCTAAGACATTGGTTTTATCCAGATAGGGCAGAGGAAGCTAAAGGAATGGTTTTTTTCAACTAATTTCCTTACCTTCTGTTCTACTAAAACCTAAACATTTTGGAGGGAAGAATTATAGCTTAAATATCTCATAAGTAGTACTGGGTAATATATTTTAAGAAGATATTTAACCTGTGGATATAATTCTCACAATGTCTTGTGCTGTTACAGCCAAAGAATGCTATAACACTTCTGATCAGGTCGAAGTTTCACTGAAGATTAATATTTATTTGGGCTACACAAACACATTCAAAGATGCATCCTCTATCAAAAAAACTGTTGGCTTTTTATGCACATAAAATGATAGGAGCAAAATATCCTTGCAAGTCAAATTTATAAAACATTTCTGCAGCCTCAGATTTGTGCACTAATGAGCAGGAGATTTCTTAGTCTAGAAAGAGATGTTTAAATTTGGTACACCATTACCAAACATTTTAGCAAGGCAACTAGACTCCTTTTTTTAGAATGGGAAAGGTCAGTTCCCTGAGGAATTTTCCATTTTGTCATTTCAGTTACAATAACTTTGCTTTCAAATTGAGCAATATTCTCTAAATCTTCAGGCTGTAAATGTATCTCAAACTATTAGAAAGAGCAGACAAAGCAGATAATATTAGGAATCTGCTGAGGCACATTGGTTTCTGGATTCTTTGGATTGTTTTTTGACAGTACTAGTTCTTACATTCCTGCAGATTTACTATTTCATCCTGCCTCATCATTTTTAATTTTCCTATTAGCAGTTGTTAAATGGAAATTAATTATGAGCACATAGAAATCACTTAACATTCCAAGGTCTCCATAAACATTTTAGGGACTAAGTCCTTGAAAACAAGGCCTTAGGAGCAAGAGGGAGAGCTGCTAGAGCAAGCCAGCTGTCTGCATGGTCTGTGAAAGGAGTTGGAGGCCACAAAGACAGAAGTCTGAAATTGCAGTATAAGATTTGCTTATTATCCCTGAAGAGCAAACCGAGAATGGAAATTTTCCCTTTCTCTTTTCTGTGTTCCTCTAGTCAATTTGTTAGCTATGGAAAAACAACAATAGTAATGTAGCTGAACAAACCAAGCAAGTTGATCGATTTACTTTTTTTTTTTTTTTTAAGACAAAATTATATTTAAAAATGTATAATAGGGAAGAATATAGAGCAGAATTTCTAAAAATCTGCATTTTGTTTAGGGGTCAAAATCCCATTAAGGGGAAAATTCAGTAAGTCAATCTTACTTTCCCCATCAACGAAAAAGAATTTATCATCTATTTATTCCTGAGAATTTTCATTTCTTGTTCTGTGGCTCTGTGACATGTTCAGTGAATGAATGCTTGAAATTATTGCCTTGGAATTTTCACTATGTAGAAATAGGCCATTGAGTTTCAAATCAATGTGCATGATTGCAATGTGAAACTAACAATTTTCTTGAAATTAATACTGGAAGTGAAAAGCTCTGGCAAAGAAGTAAAATCAAAATACATTTTTAGACACACTTCCACTATTTCCACAGAACTTTGATAATTAACCTATGTAAGCATCTTATCACATTTCTGATTTTTCACTCAATGCCCGTTTCCTAAACCCCACTAAACTCAATGAAAAGATTTTTTGAACTCTCATCCTAATTCAAGTATTTTTCCATAGGATTACTTCACTCAGATTTATAATACCCAGAAGTCCTAAGAAATCATTTGGAAAGAGGATGTTTTTTGATGAGGAATCCATGTGATATAAGCTCTGACCAAGACTGCTGTGTCAATCCCCCAGCAGCATAAGAAATACCCACAGAAACTGCTGAAATCTCTTTAATTTCTGTAGCTAGAGCCTATTTCAGTCTGGGGCAAGAAGAAATGGGGGTTCAGTCCTCACAGAGGGCACATGGCTTCTCCAAAGGGAACATATGCAGGTTGTGTTAGGCAACTTATTAAAATAGACAGTTGGAAACTTTATTTATCTTGAAGAGCTTGCAATCCAAGCAGCAAAGACTGAGAATGGGGAGATAAATCCAGGTACAAAGCAGTCAAATGTCTTTGTCAAGGTTAGTGACAGAGATGAAATTAAAAATCAAAGTACCTTTAATTCCAACCAGAGGATTTCAAATCTACTAAAGGATGTGCGTGGCATGTGACTTTAATGAAGTTTTAAAATTTATCACAAAGGAGATACTTGTTCATGAAAAATATCTCATGTTGTAGCCAGGCTGTGAACAAATAGAGCTTTTTCATGGAAAGCCTACTTTTTTCCTGCCTCTTGAAAAAGAAATGAAGAGGCAGAAATCAAATTGAATTTTGATGAACAACTGGAAATTCTTGTCTGCTGTTCCAGCATATTTTGCTGGTGTAGAACAAAGAAAAATAATAATAAAAAGAAATGCACAAAATGAAGTATATATAGATTAGCTAATGTGGATTTATTGAACCTTACTCTTTTATTGCAACATGAAAAGACTGGTTTAATAGAGGAGAATGTGAGGCACAGAGATTCATAGAGAGAAATAGAATACTTTGATACAACTTTTCTTCAGTGATATGTCTGGATACATACTTGCTTTCTCTGACACAATTCTGCTCATTTTTTTCTTAGCCTTTACTGTCCCAAAGGCCAGATTAGATCAGAATATACCACATATCTGCAACACATAAAAACAAACTATTAAATTTTCAGAATCACACTTTCCAAACCTTATTATTTCTTATTAATTATTTCTTTTAAAATTACTTTTTTTTTGCAGGGGGGGCTGTTGTGACAATTATTTTTGCAGATGCAACACAGAGCTCGGGAAATGAAGAAATAACATATTATATGCGCCCTGATCACGAAGAAATCACAGCTTCCTGCAGCAGGGGGCTATGAGACAAAAGGACCTGAGCTGTTTCACAGGGCTGTTACTGAGAACAGCAATGAGGCAGAGAGAACCACAGCCCTGAGTGCTGGCTCAGCAAGTGCAGCACAAGGGGCAGCTGCTGCTGGTGCCTGCAGTTCCTCACACACAGGAGTGGGAGCAGGAGCATGTGCACATGGATGAGAACAGGTCAGAAAGGCTGCCAAAATCCAGTGTAGGAAGACACACTTGAATGACACAAAAAATGTGTTTTTCTACTATTACCAGTGCAACAAACAAAGAAGAGCAAATTATTCCTTATTCCAACAACACGTGCTAACACTTGAACACCTTTAAAGTCCTCTGTTTAGTTGGTTTTTTTAAACTCATACCATGAGATTTCTTATATTCTTTGGACAATAAGGCAAATTTACTAATGAAATTTACTAACAAAATTTTACAATAGGAAAGGAGAAGAAAACTGCTGTATATCTTATGTTAGCAGCTACACTATTCTATGAGAATCAGGAGATTTTCACCTTTTGAGAACACAAAGGTGCACAATGAGTACACTGCAGTCCTAAGTAACTCAAGATGAACTGTTTGATGTTATGTGCAAAGCACAAGTGAAAATTCTTGAGGCATAAACACTTACTTCTGAGGGCAAATTTTTCAGTTCACACAGTGACAATGAAGCTTCCTTTTGCTTGAACAATTATCTTTTAGTATTATACATCCAGCAAGGATATCTTGAAAAGATATAGAAGCAGAAAGCAATTTATGCTAACTTGGGATCTCTGCAATATTTAAATCTGAACTAGTCAGCCCCACCTCTCTAGTCAATGGAGAGAAATAGGCACTTTGAAAAACTATTTTGGACAACTATCTTAGGAGGGATGAATCATGCCTTAGAAACACTAATTTTTCCTTGAGCCTTCTAAATTGTAAATCTCTTGAGATAAGGATATTTTATATGAGTTTGTGACTCCAAATGACATAAGACATTGACATATAATGCCTGGTTTCAGTCCCAAGAAAGAAGAGCCTATGAACAGGTATAAAGAAGAGGTAAAGGACAATCATTTAGAGTAATTCTATCATCAGATGAGTCAAAATGGGTGATCGATGCAAATGGCACAAAGATAGGACGAGAGCTTTGTGGATCATTGACTTCTCTGACCTTGGTCCAGAAACCTATGTACTTAGAACTGATAGAATAAATCAGCATGGCTAAGTACAGTGTCTTTGTCACAGGATGAAATATTCCCTCACAAATCTTCATAGCCTTCTGCAAACTTTAAACTTTATATCTCTGAGGTAAATTATTAGCTCCACTGTCAGTGTTTCCCAGCTAATGCAATGGAAATGAGGAACAGCTTTACCAACATTGAATAACAACCCTACATTAGAAATAAGAAATAGCATGGGAGTCTTCTTAGCAGGTTTGATTCCACTTCCATTATGATTACTACAGTAATTTTCCAGTTAATTAATCTAATACACTGCAATCCTGAAATTCAAATTGCTCATGCTTTCACAAAACACTTTCCTTTGATGCATTGACCCATTGCATTAAAGTAATAAGCAAATTGTTTAAGAACATGAAGTGAAAATAATTTGAGCCATTTTCTTTCTTATTCTTTCAAAAGGATCATATACACCACATAATAGCCTGCTCCAGCCTCCAACGAACTTCACAGAAAGGCTCGTATCCATTTTAATGAGGGCTGACTTAGTCCTGTGACTCTAATTTAAACTAACTTTAAATGAGTCCCCTGGTTTTCAAAATACATGGCACAATACTGCCAGGAATAAACATGTATTCCACAGTATTTTATTTCTCTTTTATTACTGACTTGACATCTTCTCTTATTCCCACCAAATAGCTGGAAGAGGTGAAGAATAAAAACTATTTCCCCAAAGAAGGAATAAAATCCCATATTCAGAGTCTTGACCCTGTTCCCAACCTTAGGAGGTGGATGTTTTCCAAGCCAAACTCTCCCCCAGAGCTGGTGAGTTACAGTGTTCTGCAGAGGGTGATGGTCAGCTACTGCTCCCAGCTTGGAGAAGCAGCAAAGGAGCCACTGGTTCTGTCACACTCAGCCCTTCCTGGAGGGGAGAGCAAACTGATGCTGCTGCTGTGTGTGCAGTCAAAGGGGTAAGAGCAGGAGCATGGCTGACATCACCTGCTGAAATGGAGAGTAATGCAGAAAACCACTTTTTTAGCTAAATCCTCAGCTGATATAAACCAGCCTAGCTCCACTGAAGTCAGCTGATGTCTGACCAGTGGATATGAGCTGCAGATCTGGCCCATTGTCCCTGCACATGGGATGGGGTCACTTTCAGACTATGCCTGCTGCTAGATTCACACAAACACAAGTGGCCACAGCCCCACTTTGCCCTTGGGCCCCAACAGATATCACTGCAAGAATGCCACATAATGCTTGTGTGCTCACTGCTTCACTGCTCCTACCCTATACCCACTCACTCAGTAACTGAAAGATATTCTGGTTTATATGCATCCATTCCAGTGGAAACTTACATGGAAGTTCTTCTGGGAAGAATCCATATTTATCAGTAGTGAAAGCATGAAAAGAGGTACATTGTGCAGCATTTGAAACATCCCCTTCAGCTGCTTTTAGCCCTTCAATTGTTTATTTAACAAAGAACAGGGAAGCACAGTCAAGCCAGCACTCCAGAGCTGGCTAAGGGCACAATTGTTACCTTGCCTTGTGTGCACTGGAGACATCATGCAGCATTTTGGAGAGCTGTACTCTCTCTCATCCCCAGGAAGGATAGACACAGTGGAGGTCCTGGCAGGAATGGGTTGTCTCAGGCTCACATTGATTTAATAGATTGAAAAATGTGCAGAATTTGGAAGAGCAAGACCAATATTTAGGGCAATTTTTTATTTCATCTCTTTGTTTTGTCTTTGTCTGTCTTGGATCATTTGCTGAGATGTTTGCTTCTGAGAATTATCACCTTCTTCCTTAGTTTTTGGATTTCAAAAGATGATGTAATGCACAGTATTGAAAACAAGCAACAGAGGAACTCAGAAACTATTTCCAGTAGTTTCTTTTCAGATTTTTTTAAAAGCAGTTTATATTTCAAGATGGGATTTCAGGGTTGATTAACTGCTTTTGCTGTTTTGCAACCATTATTTTGGCAGGCAGCTCTCCAACACCAGTGTGTCTATTTTGAAGCTGAGTCAAATGATGCAGAAGCATTTATTTGTGTCCATTTCTTCTGGTATTTAGTAAAGTTAAGGGAAAGCCTTAAGAGAACTGCCAAAGGTCTTGAGTGGAGGCTGACTGAGCCAGAGAGCCATTAGGCATGTCTTACCTGACAGGTCACCCTGCAACCTTTTCAGGGAGAATATTTTGTTTATAAATAGATGCCATTGTTTGAGGTACAAATACAATGGAAACTATGACAACTGGTGAAAAACATCACCTCTTATGGCTAAAGCAATTTAATTGCCAGAATTTCTGGTCAATGTTCAGTAATGTACTGCAAATAATTAGTACTTCTTGCTATTAACATCCACATGTTTTCTTAATAATGTTGTTTTATTTTAATAGACTGTTCCCATAAGTCTGCTCATGTGACTGTGATTCATTATAGACATAAAAGCATTTGTTTTTATCTGAAGAGTGCAGAAATCAAAACACTGCATGCAAATACCAGATAAAAGTTGAGAAGCACTAGAGAAATAAAACAGTTACTGATCTTGAGTTAGTAAGAACTGAGCACCACAAGGGGAAAGTTTCACATCACTCGATGCCTCATCACCACACTGAGCTTTGAAGCACAAGCCAACAGAGATAAAAACTTCTTTGGTCACCTCTGCCCAGTGCTGCTCCTCAAGGTGAGCTGCATAGCAAGCAGAGGCCACAGACTCCCTGTGGCAGAGAGCAGCATGAACATTTACCATCACCTGTGCAATCTGCCCCTGATGTGTCTCTGCAGGAAAACCTTGGGTCTGTTTTGTATTCTATGCAAAGCCTTTCAGAACCAAGGTCATGGCCCTTGCATGTATTTACACACACATCCTAGAGGCAGGCTGGAATGGGTACATTGCAGCACAGACCCTTGGCTACAGCTGCCACTCTGACTTGCCCCTACACACAGTTCTCACTTCTATTTATGCCTGAAGGTTTATATTTTTGACTTTCAGTCTTCAGACCTCAAACTAGCTGTGTAAGACAAGAAATTATGTGTGTAAATATGAGACATGAATTGCATTTACATCTAATGACAACATTTAATGCTAATTGATTGAGGAGCTTGGGGAAACTCTATTGCTATTTCTGGGGGAGAGAAGGTTAATGTGACATGGATGATCCTGATGAGCCCAGACACCCAACACACAAGCTGCCTGTTTCTCCCCACCACTTGTAAGGAAATCTAGGTGAGTAGTGTCCACGAACATTGATATTGCAGGTGCATACAGGAAAGGAGATATCTCTCTTTGAGAGTGACCAATATTTTACTAACTTTTGTCTAAGCAGTACCTTAGCAAGTTGTATCTCCTGTATTATTAGAATAAGGATTTCTGAGGCAATGGAGGCATTCACTCAACTGGCAATTCAAACAAAAGGCAAGTTTGGAATTAAATGCTGACTGAACTCTAGAATATGTATCTGCATGAAGTTTACATTGTAGTTTGCATAACTGCTGCAGCAAAGCAATTCAACTGTTCCTTCTTCAACAAATGTTTTGCATCACTGTGAAATATTATACTGTGTGACTAACTTTTTTTAGAATGGCAGCTTCACAAATCTCAGTCCTGGACTGTCTAAATGTTTGTTGCAGCAACAATAAAGTCAGGTCACACCTCAGAAGTTTGCAAGAGTCTTCCTGGCAGTGTCCTGGGATGCTTCAGACCTCTAACTTCATGTTAAAAAGCAAAACATAAGAACTCTAAAGAGTATCCTAGCTTTTCAGGACTTTAAAAGCCATGCATTTTGAATTTTAATCTGGAAAGTAGGGTAGAAATTTTTTTCCTAGTGATTTCATTGTTCTAATTTTAAAACTTGTCGTAACACCAGCTGCAGCTTCTGCCTACTTTATTCATTAGAAGAATGGTGCTTGTTAAAACAATAAAATTTTAGCAGAAATGTGACTTCAAATCTATGACTTAGGAAAACATCTTCATCACTGCTTGCTGCTTCTGACTGAGCTACAATGGAAATTCATATCAAGTAACATGATAATGAGCCTGCTGTTACAAAAATAATCCTCTTGGTTATTAATAATAAATAAGGTTGGACCCTGATTAATTCATGAAATAATATTAAAAGCATTTTATGAATTAGAGTCAGAAAAAAAGAATTGTTTATGATTAATGAGTTCTTTTGAACAATTTCCAAAATCAATAGATAAAGCTTTAAACATCCTCTGTCTAATGCAGAGCACAATGCTCTGGCCAACAGCACCTACTGCTCTCTTAACTGGGGAGCTGCTACCCAGGGTCCCAGGTTGGTCTGGCTGGAAAGTTCCTGTCCTGATCCAAATGTGCCTCTGAACCCTGATCTTCCCTATTGCTCAAGAAAGCTGAGGCAGTGCAACAAAAGAAACAGTAAAACACATTGCAGGACCAGAAACAAAATTATCAAGGGGAATGAATTTGATTTTAACCTGTCCACTTTACCCTCACATACATTCCAGATTTCTTTTAGATAATGTTCACTGCTAGTTGTAGTTGTAGGTTCAAAACTTGCTATCTCAGCTTCTGGTTCAACTTCTTCCAAAGAAACAAAAATCCCATTAACTTTTATAGAAAAAAGATCATAACCCAAGTGATAACTTATCAGTGTTTTCTCTTTCCTCTAAAAGAGAATAGCCAGAGGGCCTAAATTAAAAAAAAAAAAAAAAGTCTCTAAAGGAAAAGTAAAAGAAATCAGAGAACTCCCCTCAGGGCTTAATGAAGGAAGGCTCTGCTGGAGAGCTTCAATGAATTTTTGCCTACAGAATCCAAGAGAAATCCTCAGGAGTGGATCTGTGCCCCCTCCATCAGCAGAGTCCAACCAGCTCCCAAAACCACATCTCCAGTGGTAGAAAAGTCTGAACTTCTGTAAGCAATGTATTGCAATTTTTACTATATTACCATAAAAAGCTTTGCACTAAAACCAAACCTACATGTTTTTCTTATTCATCTGGGACACGGAGGGCAGTTTTTCTCTTTGCAGCAGCTTTTCATGTACTTAAAGATTGTTACCAGAATCTCTTTTTTTTTCCCCTATCTTTCCATTATATCTCCATAATGCTAAACAGTTCTACTTAATTCAGCATCTCTTTGCAGGCTCTGTGTCCTGGATCTATGATTGCTTATATTTCTACCTATTTCTCTCACATTTTTGCTACACTCTGTAGCAGAGGTGAAGAGCTAAGTGTATGCAGTGTGTCCTAGACCATTATGAGTTCTTATCAATTCAAAAGAAGCTGATAAGATATATGAAGCCCACAAAAAGCTTTTTTATTTTTTTTTTGAGAGAAACAAATTAAAAACAAGTAATTTAAATGTTGGATAAAAAAGATTCAATGTTTATATTTAATATAATAAGAAAAAAATCGATTAAAAGGCAAAGTACTTTCCATGAATTAAGAACTGGATAGGAAACAAAAACAAAAAAATAAAATTTAAAAGGAATCTTGGTGAAGTCCATCATGACTGTGCATTGAGTCCACTGTCTTACTTACCAGTGAATTAGAAGGACATAAAAACTATTTGAAAAATACTGTGTTAGAAAGGGTTCTCTGAAATAACTGCATGTCTCATCAGGCATTTCTTACACAACAAGAAAAATAGCAGCATGCACAACAGTAATTTTTCCAATTTTTCTTAGGTCAGCTTTTTATGATCCCTTGGTTATGTTTGTTTTCCCTCTCTATATTCTCTACAGCTTCCCTTACTATTCATTATATTTTGTAGTCACTGATACGTAAACCCTCCACGAATTTAACTGGTCCCATTTGGTCCCCACAGTGTATTATGCTGATACGTCCCACAGTTCAGTGATGTACTCCCTGAAAAAGGCTTTCCTTTTATTGTTTTAAGCCTATTAAACATTATTTTCTTGGCTGCCCTGCTGTTGTTGAATTTTGAAAAACAGTGAATAATCAATGTCTATTCACTTTCTTCAGGAATTTATAGGCTTTTATCCAAACTGCCTAAAACATCTATTTTCTGATCTATTTGTTCTGCTCTGTTAATAGTCTTATTTTATAGAAGCTGTTCAAACTTTTGATCATCTTTGTTCTACTAAATCACCTCTGAGATGAAGTGACCAGGAGTCCACAAAACATTCATGGCTGGACATGATGTATTGAGTGCTACTTGCCTTGCTATTTTTACAGAAAATACATAGCTTTTTCTGTGATTCTGTATTTTTCCAAGTGCTAAAGTAAAAGTTATTGTTAGACAATACTTTGGTTTTCCTTTCGCTCTGTTTGAAACATAGAAACAAAGAATTGGTGTGAAACTTTACTGAATATTATGCTTCCCATTTCACCTCTCACAGTTTAAATAATTTCAAATGTCTGTTGTATATAAGTATTCTTTATTTATTTATATATTTTTGGTACATCTTGAGTTTATATTTTTTTTCTGCCCTAATTGCCTTAGCTGTCTGACCACAGCTGACTATGTTTTCTGAAGACTATTGTTAAAAGCTTTTCTATTCTGTAGCTGACCAGCTCTTCCCTGGGTTCTTCCTATCTTTCTGAAGGTACTTACAGAATATTTTCTTGTTCATCTTAATGACCTTTGCAAGCTCATTTTATACTCATTTTGTGAATTCTGCTATTGTCCACAAATACTCATCTCTACTTACCACTACCTGGCTCAATTTGCCATCTCCACACTTCCTCCTGCATTCGAAGAACCTGCAATCCAGCCACAGAAATCTCTTCCTGCATTTCATCCTCAGCACTTGCACAGTTTGTAGTTGTGCTATTACTGTAACTTTCCTAAGAGAGCTCCCTATTAAGCCCATTTTCCTCTTTATAGAGATTTGATTTGAATAGCAAGGCACTGAGTTTGACAGTGCAGGGACAGAGCAGACAGCCTCAGTCTTGAGGATTTCCTTCCTCCACAGACCTCGGATTTTTTTCAAGAGCACTAATTCCATCATAATTTATATTGTGGCTGATTTCACTACTCACAGAAAAATGCATCTACCTCATTTTCACAGAATATTTGTCTGTAGAGGATCCCTGCTATAGAAATTGCTTTTGTAAGTGTTTAAAGAATTCCTATAAGTACATCTATGTGATCTGCACTTAAATACAGATCTTTCAGATACACAGCAAAGATTTTTTATTTCTGCAAAAGGTGCATATTTTTATTCTAATATTCTGACCATATAAATAATCTGTTTCAAGACATAAGAAATTAAATAATGTGATCAATGTAAAGATTTTGTTTTAAAAAGTGAGAATGGACTTCCCTGAAACAGTGTATCATAAAAGGAAGCATTCAATGTAAAAGCAAACACAATTAAAATTTGCAGCTCACACATAGGGACTCCAACTCCCAGACTTTGACAGCAAAAATATTATTTGTGTGTGTGTGGAAGGTACTCTAGAAGAGTTTCTCATTGGTTTCACTAAGATATCAAAACTTCACAGAGCTACCAAAAGACTACTCACAGATGTTACAGAATATAAAGTTCATTCACGTCTTCTAAGCCAGCTCCTTGGAAAAAACTTCTGCATCTCAGTTAGTCAGGTGGAGTTCCATGGTCTTTACATTTCTACATGGACCATTTTCTTGAGCCTTACAGCAGAACTCAGCTCTTCATGCCAAACACCTCATTAAATTTATTTTACATGATAAATTTTACTTTTCCTATGGCAATAAATCAAATCTGGGATAATCCTGCAAGAAGCTGAATTCAACTAATATCAGCAATACCATATATTCAACTTTAGGCCATTTAGCCATAATTCATATTACATTTAAGAACCATGGCTCTATTCAGCTATTGTTCTGGCTTTGTTGGCCATGTGTCATCATTGCCATTATTTAAGTTTATTCTCTATTCTCCATGAGATTTCTATAGCCTTTTTTGAAAGTCCCCTCATTTTTGTGAGTATGTATCAACTGTTCTGCTTCATTGTCTTTACACTATGTCACAGACAACAATGTTTAGACTTTTTGTCTCAGTATTTTGATGAATTGTCAGAGGTTTCCCTCCAATTTTCTATCAATAGAAATTCATTGATTATTTAAAAATAAACCTGGAAAAAAACCACCCCAAACCTCAAAATTTTATTAAAATATAACTAAATTTAAAACATAAATAATATCAGATGGAAAAGGAAATCCAAAAGTTATCAACAAATAAAAATCATATCTTGAAAAAGTGAATGTTATTTTATTTCTCGTTTAGTTAAGTTGTGTTTCTGGATGAGATGTTCTGTATCAGCCATTAGGAAAACTTTATAAAGAGCAAGCCTAAAGTATATTATAAATACTTTTAGCTCCTAATGTTAAGGTCTTAACAATAAACTTTCTTTTTGAAAGGAAAAGTTTGGTATCTGCTACTGTATGAGTCCAATTTCTAATAAGCCCTTCAGCATTAATGAAGAAGAGACTCATATTCCATATTAATGGATCCCAGAAGTGCTATTTGATGACAAATGTACAAGTAGTTTTATATTTTGGGCATAGTAGCTGAATTTATTTGACTTGGCATGGGAAGCACCAAGATCTGCCGGAAGCCTGAATGTATTAAATAACATCAGTACTAAAGGCAGTAATCTGGAAGCACCCAGAGAACAAAATCCAGGGTCACCAACAGAAGACAAAGAGAATACGATTTTTTTTATCCACACCTTGTAGCTGGACATGGCTTCCTTATAATTATAAACATTTTTGATGACTTATATAGCCCTACTGAAAGGCAGTAAACAGTAAACTCTGAGCAATGCATGCTTTTAAGAGTGCATTTAAATAAACAAGTGGAGGTGTCTCAGCCACACACCACTGGGCAGCTCTGAACTGCACACAGAGCTTTCCTGCCATGGGATTCAGACAAACCTTTCCATCCACAATTATAACACAGGAAAATACCTGTGACTGGTAAACATATCACACCAAAAAGGATCCTCAATCTCCTTTTCTTACATAAAACTTGACATAGATTCATTGAACTTGTGAAAGATAAATTTGGTATATTCCATGTTATCAGGTGTTTTCATCCATCATGCAATTTTAAAGAGAGAGAACTATTTAAGGTAACATTATTATCAGTTTTATTTTCTACATGCTGCTTTGGATCAAATGATCAGTTGTTTCATTTATTCTTCTAAAACGTGGTCTGAATTGTATTTATATCAACATTGTGTTGTAGTTGGTTTGTGTTTTCATTTTTCTCTCCAGATTGACATGTTCTAGCTTATATAGGTAAATCCATTTTAGGCAGTTTTCTCTTTCAGATACAGTGTTTTGTCTTTAAGTGCCACTACAAGTGCTATGACTCCTGAGATTTTATGCTCAGCCAAATATCTTCAGTCACAGATTCTCATTTCTAGATGAAAGCATTTATACAGATTGTCAAAACTTTCTGTCCCACAGCTCCTGACCCATCTGTGTGTTTAATGCAGATAGTCCCCCAGTTTACATCATTTAACTTTGGAAAGTCCCACTTTATTTTTTTAGCATGTCAGATAATATATTTTGCTTTTTGCTAATACTCCATTTAACAAACAGGATTAATCTCTGGAGCTGGTCTGTGCATGGCCCAGGCCCAGGAATACTGGAGCCATTGGGGGATGTCTCTTTCCTGTACCACTGTGGTTTCAAAGGCAGCAAGTGGGATCATGGCTGAGTCCCTTTTCTCTCGGGGAGGCATGAAGGTAACCAAAAATCAGGCAAGGCTGTGAACCAGGAAAAATTTGGTTCAGATGTCAGAGTATTTCTAACCAAGGTTCAGAAGGAAGCAGCCTCTCCACACCTGCAGTGATGAGAGAGAAGCAAGAGACTGAGTCGGGCACTGGTGGTGCCATCAGTGTTTGCATCCAGCCACTGCCAAGGGCAGCACAAAGCAGCTCTGGTCCAGAATCCATTGGGACACACCTGGACACGCTGGAGCCATGAGAGCAGGGCTGTGGTCAGCTGGCTCTGAGCACAGGGAGCAGGAACAGGGCTCTGCCCATTTGGCCACCACACGGCAGGAATGTGAGAGCCACCGAAAGCGCGGGCTGTGCTTGTCTGCTGTGTGCCAGCTGTGGGCTCATACTGACAGCACTGCACATGGCCACCCTGAAAAAGTCCCCAGCACGGGGACTCTGCTGACCTGCTCCAGAGGCAAAACCCTCCCCATAATGGGCAGTCCTATTTTGAAAGTCAGGTTGCAGCTGTTTAAGGTAAGGACTATTTCTGAAAGCAAGTCTGTGCCTTTTTGCATTAATTAGACAAGTCCATTCTGTGTTTGTCATTTCCCCAGCAAGGGTGAGTGGCTGCTCAGGCCCTGAAAACCTAATTTGCTGTCCCAGTATTTTTTTGTTTTGTTTTTTGTTTTTTTTTTAAATAAGGGAAGGAAGTGTAGGAAATTAGAAGGGTGGGAATTGTTGGAAGCAGGAGTGTATTCAAGCACCTGAATTGCTGAGCTCACTAGCAAGCAAGCAAATTTAGCTCAGCTTTTGCTGTATTTTGGTGTTCATTTTTTTTCTGTTTCTATCAATATCTTAGGTTTGGACATACGTTTTTAATTTTTTTTCAAGAATGTGCTCATTAATAAACAAAATAAAATTCAGGTTCATACTATTTTCAACTATTTGATTTTTTTGAGGTTAGCCAGCTGATTTACAGCATGAAGTACCTGAGTAATGGATAGAAACCTTGTTCTCCCCATTCATTTTATAACATACTACTTTATGTTTTTATTTCTTGAGGTGCATTTGCAGTCATGCTGCAAATAACTCACAGTCTTGAGGAGGCAAAACAGTATTCACATATATTTAGCAGGCCCCATTTAAGTTAATATAAAATCACTCTTCCTTGAGATTACATTGGAAAGAAGTTTTACTGCAAATGTGGCGGTATGAAGGCACTATTTTGTGGGCACAAAGCATTATAATAGTTATTTCTGGAAAGCAAATAGCAATCCTAATCTATAATCTCATTAAAAATATCAAAGCAAATTCAATGAAGCTCCTGAGAAGTAACATCATAATACCATCAAAATGTGAGGTTACTGAAAAGCAGGACATGACTTTGACAGTGATGATTATTTCCACACATGATAGTGGGGAGCTGCTGTACCAAATGCTGCTCCTTGTGGTTTGTAGGCCCTCCAGGATTTTAGCTGTACAAAAGCAGGTGTCTGCTACCAGATCCTACATCTATATGTAGAGTTAAATTACATCTCCTATTTTTAATTGTATGCAATACCATTTTTGACTATCTAAAAAAGGCTTTGTGCTGTGTATGCTTTTTAGCTTCACCGTGCCTGAATGTTTTATTGGAATATTAACTCAGGTAACTTGAGAATTACTGGGTAGTAAATGCACTAGTTAGGGAATTTAGATGTGGGGTTTTATATTATTTTTCCAAAAATGGGCTATGGTACAACTATTATTTTGTCCAATTATTCCTTTTTGAAGGCTATTAGTCATCCTTTGCTACAGATTAACCTTGTAGGTTTGAAGCACTTATGAAAATAAACCTGTGATTTCAGAAGGGGAGCACACAACTTTTTTAATGCATGTATTGCATAGCAGAAATTATTTTCATACATCCCCTGTCTAGTTTTAGTTCTGATTGTTGATTTGAATGCATTTTCACTTAAAGTTGATCTCTCAGTCATAATGAGTCATGTTTGACATTTAGTCTTGAGCCATAAAGGTTTGAATATTTCAGCTATATCTAGGTCATCAGTGTCTGCAGTCATCCACTGGCCACAACTTTTCTGCTTTCACAGTAGCTCTGATCATTTGAAATGTGTTTCCTTGAGGAGAATTCCAGTCTTAAAATTCTCTCGCTAAAACTCATGACTCAGGATTTTTACAGTGTTCAGATCTTTAGGGATACTGAGCCACTTATTGCTGATTCAGTAGCACATGAATTCTGTAGTGTTCAAATTACTGTCTACAGATGTACAAACAAGTATTTGGTCCAAAAGACTGACTCATTGCATCTGCCTTAAATGCTCAGGTTCCCTGTCTAACAGGGAGATACCTCTCAGAACTAAATTCTCAAAGTCTTTCAGATGACACCTCTAGCCTTTATAAAGCAAATATTTCCTAACAGGGCTGTTCAGCTTCCCACATCCAGTGAGGAGCTGCCCAGAACCAGTGGGATAGGGAGCTCAAAAAGGGAATGATCTGGACTATACCCAGACAAGTGCCCTGCATTGGGCAGCCCGAAATCCAGACTTGCTACACCAGACTGTTAATTTAAATTGGCTTTCTCCAGTCATGGGAGACTGAGGTAACAATGATTACCTGTAAGAGGCAATCTGATTTTCAGTGCATTTCCCGCTGATGAGGGCTAGGAGCAAGCAGACTGGTGTTTAGAGGTGTTGAAAACTTCCTCCTTATTTCCCTGAAATTAATTACCTACACACTTTCTTATCTCCCTTTACATGATGTGAAAAAAAATAAAAAAATAAAAAGCCTGATTGCCAA
Source organism: Acridotheres tristis (assembly GCA_037013685.1). NCBI lineage: Eukaryota > Metazoa > Chordata > Aves > Passeriformes > Sturnidae > Acridotheres > Acridotheres tristis. The sequence continues at coordinate 10,656,977 of CM072885.1, forward strand.
TCTCAGTTATTTAAACACTTTGGAAATCACTGCCATATGTTGACATGTATGTACAAACCCTGATTCTGAACATGTAATTTTCACTCATCCTTAAGGCAGCTAAATGCTTTTGCTTTCCCAATCTCTGTGCAGACTGGGAGCTGTTTGCTACAAAATCCAATTTTTTATTGCATGAGAATGCAGCTAATTCAGGGACCATCTGTGTGTACTTATAACTTAAATCATTCCTTTCAAAGTGCTTTATTTTGTGCTTGTCAAGATCCAGCTTCATCCTCAGTGGTGCTGTCTGTTCACCTAGTTTTCCCCTTTCCCAATGGAGCTCATCACTTTCCTTCTGAGTTTGCACATAAATAATCTTGAGACAGCACCATATTTTACAAGTTTTCCACATTTTGGTGAACCATGCAAAAAGGGCAGTATCTGCACAGCTAAGCTGCAGAGGATACTGTGCTGGAATTGCTGCCCATCCTCCCAGTGCTCTCTCTCAGCTGCACAGCACTGCCCCGTGAAGCATCCAACAGCAAAGTGTGATTGCCACCCTAAACACAGGCAGGGCAGGGCAGGAGGCTGTCCCACCTCAGCCTGCCTGAAGTCCATGTGTCCTTGCTGAGAGCACTGAGGAGGAGCAGGTGTCTGGGAGAACAGTGGCTGGCACCTTGAAGAGTCCACTGAAGATTCATGTGACACACAAAGCACCTCCTGATGGATGACTTCTTTCGGAGAGCATGACAATAGCACAGAGAGAGATAATTAGCTCTAAGGTAGCTGTCTGAGGTACCATGAGCAATGATGCCTGAGGCTTCACTGCAGCTACATAACCATTTGCCAAAGACTGTGTTGCTGTGAGTATTCTGTATATCTAAGCCAGATGGACTTAAGGTACTGCAGGCAGATCAGCTGCAGACCTTATGCATAGGCAAGTGCTCTTTAACTTGCTTTCTGCACATTTGCTGTCTTTTCAGAGATGTCAGTATCTGTTTTTAGGCCCAGCCACTCATAGGAGGTATAAAGGGTCTGTGTTTCTGATGAGGGATTAATCTTTCTGAACTCCAGTTCTCAAGTACATGCAGCTGGAGCTGCAGTACTGGCTGACATTTCTTCAGCATCCTGCTCTGTGTCATCAGCTCATAAGGTTTTATCATACAGCTTTTTATTTTTGGGGGATTTTTATGAAAGTTCTGGTTCTCCTGTGACTCTAATTTTTTCATAATGTGACTTTTTTGTTGTGGAAAAGGTTTCATCTACAGCCACAAGCACTGGAAAGGAAAGACTAACATCTATAATTACTAATGCCACATGGTTTTTAAAAGCCTCAATTACAATTACCAAAAGTTGATCACTGCTAAATGTAGCCCCCAATCAGAACTGGAGACAACTTTGGCAAGCAGCACATGCTGTGGTTACTGTCAGCTGCCCAACTGCAGGATTGTCCAAGTCTTCTCATCCTGAATCCTGGTCTCCTCTGAGGAAAGGAGCTGAAGGACTCACCAGCACTACAGGGATCTGCAGGTAGATAAAGGAGGAAACAAAAGTTATCAAAATTAGAAACAAAATTGTTTCATTTCAGGTGTGTAAGGTACCAAAGAGGAGGAAAGGGAAAAGTGACAAATCTACAGGTGCTCTGAGAAAAGGAATAATGAAAGCAAAGAATGAAGGTGGTTGCAAGGAGTGCCAGTTCCCATCTGAGTGCCCATCCTCTCCTTTGGAGCCTGGATGAACAGGAATCTGCCAGATGGTGATCTGAGGTGAAGGAAAGCAACAGAGCCTTAAACATCTGTCCAGGGACATTCTGGACTTGGAGAAAAGGGACAGTCAGGAGAAATCCTCTGGGAGAAGGAAGGAAACACTGACAATGGTTTACAGGGAGTATTGCTTCTCTCATCTATTTATACTGCACACACATTGCAAGAGAATCTGTGTCTCTGTGTCTGCACAATGTCAAGCACCTTTCAAGAGCTGCACTCAAATAAAAGGGAAATACAGTGCTAAAAGAAACTGAGGGGTTTTTGTTCCCAAGAAACTCAAGACAACCCTACTGAATGATCATTTATCTATATTTAAGGGTTTCATTCCCAAAATGTGTTTGTGGTGTGTCCTCAGCTGTCTTAAAACCTGAAAGGTGATTTTATGGAACACAGTTTTTTAGTTAGGGTTGGTTTGGTGGGGTTTGTTTGTTGTTTTGGGGTTTTTGTTGTTGTTGTTGTTTTGGGGGGATTTGGGTTGTTTTTTGTTTGTTTGTAGACATGTATTATAGAGTTATATAAATGTGTGATGAATGTCCCCCCAGCACCCTACTTCGTTTAAAACTCACTGATTTTCTGTTGTGCAGATTTCTTTCACAGTTTTCTGGGAAGAACCATATAGATGTAAGCTGTGGAAGTCAGAAGAAAGGCACAGGAAGCAAATACTGTTTAAAAGGACCAAAAGACGATGCAAAATTAGATACAATAAAGAGAGAAAAAGGAGGCAAAATGCAAAGAAATAGAAAGAAGACCAAGATGAGAAAGAACTACTTATCTTCATAGAGTTAAGTATATCCTAAGAAACATTAAGTTTTTGAAACAAATTGCACAATATTTCTGTTCATAAAAATAAAATATAACCTGCTATTGCACAATTCTGCCAGTCTCTTCTGAGAAATCTTCTCTTAAATATTTTTTATCTTGTCTCTTCAATAAGTGCAAAAAATCAGCAAATTGTGAGGTGTGTTACATCATGCATCTTCCTTCAGTATTTGAAAACTGTACTGTACAATTTTACTTGTACTGCTAGGACCTTGATCCTGAACTTTGTCATTAAAAAAGAAAACTAGGAACATCAGTAGCATTTTCTGACATGTGGTAAAATACATTTTTTTGACAATTATATTGCTCCTAAAAGTCCAGAGTCAGCACATAAATGTGACTGTTTTGGTAATTCTGGTTGTCAAACATGGTCCCTCTGCCAGACAGAACTTTTGTCTCAGCAATCACAGAAAGCTTCAGGACTCTCAAGGCTTCCCAGGCTTCCTAAAAATTTTAAGCAAGGTAAGATCTTCACAAATAAGTGTATGCTTAATAAAGAAAAGATAAGCTACAAAAAACCAAAGGTTATTGCACTGCCTTGACTAGAGTTATGCAATCCTCACTAGAGGGACTTTTAACTTCAATTTCATGCATTTTTCAGCAGTAGAAAACAATGAGGGAAATGTATTTACTAGCTGTAAGTTGATAAGAGGAGCTTAAAATATTCAATGTAAATGTCTAACACATCTTTTTACGAGGTAAATGCTAATAACCTAAAATGCACTCAATGCTACTGTGTTCCCTGCTTATGTGAGATAATTATAGCAAATGGGAGAGTTTTCCAGAAGAAAGGATTGTTTGGCTCATCTCCTCTTAGTACACAGCTGTAATTTTAAACTCTATGTATCATGGCCTAATTTCACTAGATAAATTAGTAATAAATTAATTAGTAATAAATAAATAAATCCATGGGTTTATATACTTGGGTTGTAACCTTAGGAAATCTCTCCTGCCTTTATTTTTCTTCTCATTTTTGTGTTTTATCAATCTCATTAGGTTTCCGAGTCAGGGATTATCTCATGACATATTTTGCTCTCAGCTATGGCTCAGTAAAAAAGACCTTGATCTCATTTAGAGTCTGCTCACTACTGTAATGTAATGTTAATAAAGAGTTCAAAATAGTAATATTTCTGTTGCTGTCCTTGAAGACTATTCTGTAGACCAACACTCAAAGGAGGTAGACTTCTATCAAAGAGAGTTTTCTTTTTTCATGTATTATCACAGCTTTTTCTTTCTCTGCAAAACTCTTATGTGCTCTCAGCTGTTCTGCTCAATGCTGTCCTGAACACTCCTTATCTACCTCAAAAATCCACTCATCAAATATTTATAAATTAAATGAATGTTTCATCACCTTTTAAGTTAAATACACAGATTTCCCTTTCTAAACCCTTCTTCAAACCCCCTTAGTCTCTGGATTTCATTTTGTGGGTTGCCTTTGGCCATCCAGTATTTCGTACAAAGGTACCCTTTTTCCTACAAGACAGCACGAACAAAATATCACCAAGAAAATTTATGGCCCTAAAAAATTGCTTCACAAGACCTGAAATAGCAAAGCATTCTTATTAATCCTGAATGTACCATACTACAGGAAAGTAACATGGATCCCCAGTGACAGACCATAAACCACACTTCTACAAGTTTTAGTACCTTTCTCAGAAGAACAGCTTCTGTGTTTAAATTTTAAAATAAATGTTAGATATTTAAAGTAAAAGGATTGCTTTTGCCCTTCAGATGCTTAGCCAGTGGTAAGGCACAACAGGAACTCCTTTGCCAGCACTGACATCCAGCTCTCGTGCTGCTGGTGCCACAACTGATTACACTTTACAGGAAATGAGAACTGCCAGCAGCAGGTCCAGGAAGGCTCTGCCTTCCCCCACCTTTTAAAGGCTTTGATTCAAAATGTGATTCACAGCTCCTACGTTTTGTTTTTTTTCCTGTGTAGATATATATTTGAAACAGTATGACAAGAAAAATATGTTTGCTTTTATTTTGGGGGGTATGAATACAGCACATATTTTTCAAATAAAATAACTCAGAACACTGTATTAAGTGATGGACTTTTTTCACACAGAGCTATTTTTTCAAGGTCAAAATCTGTTCCTAGTCAAATCCAGAGGAGATTCACAATTGATTGCAGTGGCACTGGGATGTTGTATTAAAGTCCAGTTTTTTTCCTTAGAACTTAGCTTTCATATATACAACAAAGTCAGTGGTTTGTTTATGGCATTGTATTTTGAAAACTTTTCGTGATTCACAGTTTTATTTTTTGTAACTGCAAGTTAGAGCTGGAAAAACAGAAACAAACTGTAGCAGAATCCATCTGCCTGAAATATTTAGTGAACAATCACAACCTATCTAAAAAGCAAAATGAAGGGAAAAGCAGCTTCGTTTTCTTGTAGAGTGATTTGAAAAATTTTCAGTCACTTTTTTTTCCATTCTGTTTTTTTTACTATCACATGGTGTCCTCCAGTCTCTCTCTTCCTTCCTCTCATTTCTACCATCTTAACCCTTTTATAAGAATATAAACACCCTTCTGCTCTTAAGATAGATGGACATTTTTTTTTTCCAGAGAAAATTTCCACTGAATAGAATGTCATGTTCTAATATAATTCAGTAATGGCTTTTCATGGATATTATCTCAGATTTTTAGAGAGTTCAGCTCTGAACAGCTTCAGCTGAACAATTTTTATGCTCATGATAGCTCTAGTGATGGGGAAGTTTATAAAACGAACCCAATGAGTGTCAGAGGTGTTCAGTTGCCCAAGCATAAGTGTCTAGTGATGAGATACCCTGGGGCATCTGAGACATCCCCACAGTGGAAGCAGACACAACAGAGGGGCCCTGCAACCTCCTGCCTCTATTTGGACAACTGAATCAAGCCACTTTTCTTTGAAGATAAACTGCTGAAGGAACTCTGTTCCCAGAATTATGTCTCTGATGTCTATAACCATTATATAAGGGAGCTTAGATGCCATAATGTCATATGAACACATACTATATATGTTAAGATCATAAAGCTTGCTTTAGAGCCAAGTTTCATTCACAGGGATTCAACTGGCACAAGTAGAACTATGATCATTGTCATACATTGCCAAAATCTTTATTACTTGGTGACAATTTTTATGCCAAAGCAACGCAGGCTTCTCAGAAGATTGGAAAAACCCAACCCAAAAGAACCAGATGCCAACAACCTGTTATTTAACAATCACTTCTAAAGGAAAGAGGTGTATACAGTAAGTTTCTTGATGCACAACCAAAATCATACCAGACCAGATAAAGTATGGGAATCACCTAATACCTTCCATCTTCCATACTGAAATCTAGGGAGAGGATGATCCTTATCCAGAGCAGGAATAAAGCCTCTCAGTGTGTCACAGAGTGAACTGTAATTCCAAAGACTTCTAAGTATTAGCAGATAATCTGGTGCTAAAATAAAGTAATTACTATTAATCTTCTAGTTGCTATATAGAGGCTGCAATGCATAAGAAATTATTGCCTTTCTGAGCTTGAGCCTGTAGTGTAAATAGCTTTTTTCAAAAATAAAGTTCCGTTACTGCAGTTCAGAAAAAACTGAGTGGCTTTAGTGAGCTCTAATTCAAAAATCCTGGTTCCATACACCAATTAAAGTCTGTTTAGAAACGTGGTGTTTTACCAATACAAAAGTGCTAGATTAAAATCAATACTGTAACTGATGTTATTTTTCAAGAGGAGAGGCATGTATTTTATCTATTACATAATGGAGATTAATTAGCTACAGACCTTAACAACAACGAGACCAGAAATCCTTGACATTCAGCAACAACAAGTCATGATTCAGTCTCACACAGCTATGGCAGATTCAAATAACTGCAGATGACAGAAGGGTCAGAAAAACCTTCCATGGAGTTTTACATGGTGACCATTTCTCAGTCTTCATGCCAGAGTCAGCTTGGATGGTGCTCTGTGTTCTTGATCCTGCTGAGAAATCTGAAATAATGCCTAATCAAAGGCAGCTAGAAGTGTTTAGAGTTTCATTTGCTTTTGATTTACCTGCACAAAATGTTGGGAAGAAGTGAAAAATAAAAAATGCTGGCCAGGTTGATGCATGAACAATGTCTTCAGTAAAGTAGAAACCTGGCAGTTTCTGATGAGAAAAAACACTGACTCTAATGCTTTACTAAAGCAGCTACTCTTCTCCAACCCACCAAATTCCCCAACTCTGAGATTATAAAACAGTATTCAGTCTGAGGCACAGTAAGACAATTTAAATGTTTAGAATTTGGGTTTGTAAAAAAAAAAATAGGTTTCTACCTTCCCTTGTGTTAGTGCTTCTCGGTATCATTTATAACTTTACTTACACATTTTAGCACCACATCAATAGATAAAACTGACATGCTCATTACTTGGGGCACAATCAGGGACTGTACACTTAGAAAGAAAATACTTCTGAGATTATGTGATCGTGATTGTGTTTTAAGCGTCTGAAGTGGAGCATTTCAAGGAGGCACCAAAAGGAAATGTATAATGAATGATGTCCTGAAAATTTCATGAAATTTGTTTTCTGATGGAGAAAACTGGCTAGCTTATGATTGTCTGGTCTGACATCACATGTCTAAAGTCATTTTAATGCAATCAGTAGAGCTTTAAACTGTGGAAAGCTAACACAGTCTTAAAATTGGACCCATTTTGATTAAATAATCTTTAAAATCAGCTTTAATTTACTGTATCTATCTCTACAGTGTTTTCTGAGTCTTGATTTTATCAATAAATTAATAACGATTACAAGCTTATTCTGATTAAAAGTAAAAACGCATTCAGACGCCAAGACTATGTGAAATGACACCACGTACAGATGCTATTCATGGAAACCAGTGCTGCTGAATACTCAGCTAAGACAACAATTAAAGTATAATGTGTTGTTCCTTCAGGCTTTCACACAATGGAGACTTTTACAAGCACTCGTTCACTTTTATCAGATAATTTACAGGGGAAAAAATTTGTATTAGGAAACAGTTAATAATACGGAAAATGAGATAATGAATTAAAAGCACTAAAGATTTTTGAAACCAGAGTTTCTGTAAAACCTCTTGATATCAGCAGACTTGTAAATACACTGATCATCTCACCAGAAAAGGAGGAGTGCAGGCAGGGTAACTCAGCTGCTCCTTTACTTGTAATAGCTATGGGGGCCATGCTTCAGGCTTGGGGTGCAGTATCTGCTCTAAAGTCTGCACTCACTGAAATTTTAGTTCCATCTCATTTCATTAAAGTGGGTAAGGCTTTACCAATGTCTCTGCAAGAAATGGGCAAGAATTAAAGAACAGGCTGAAACTTATCTGAGTGTATTGGGAGAAGCAGAGAAAATAGTGATGTAATCCTAGACTCTGACTTAAAGCCTAAAACACAGGAGGATGAATAGCACAGGGATGGCCTTAGCACATGCTGGTCCTCAGTCTGGACACTGAGTCCACTTGGCTATTTTGGCATAGGTAGCACTAAAGTACTCTAGTACTTTACTAGCACATCTAGTATTCTATATGTGACTTGCCTTGTTTTATTTCAGCCTTGACCACCTTCAAATTAGACAACCAAAACATGTGGCTCCATGGTGCAGGAAAAACCAGCACCAATGCCTTCCTTTGCCTGCAAAGCCAGTGCTCATTTGCCTCGTGGTCTCCAAACTGCTCCCAGGGTGTGGAGCTGAGAGCCATGCCTTGGGTAGCACAGAACACACCTGTCTGAAGAAGGCTTTCTTTGCTTTGGGTGCAGTCACAGGGGTGAACTGAGCTGAGTGACTGATTGCCTCTTGTTTTAAAGGAAAGGGCATCACCAGAAGGGCATTTCCCATGAAGCGTGGAACTGATTTCACAGAGATGCTACAAGATCTTCTCATGCATGCCCAGGTTATTGATCTGGCAGCTCTGGGGGAAATCTCAGATTTGGTCAGAAAGAGAGGCAAAGTAGAGTTTCTTCTCTTGATTTTCCTTGTTGGTTGGATGTCTGAAGCCTTTACTTATGCCTAGGGGTTTTTTTTGTTTGTTTGAGTCTGTGTAAACAAGTGTAATTACAAATCTATTAAATTAAAGTCCATAGAGGTTTTGTATTGATCTTTTTATTGCTGTTTAAATCAAAAAAATGCAGGTCTGTGTCTTTTTTAACTGCATAGATGAGTGTATTGGAACAGATATGTTCCAATAATGATTTTTTTACTTTCTGTAATGAAGTAGGATTACTGAGGTGAGACTTCAAGGAAGAATGTTGAAGACCACAACACTGAAAGTGTGGTTTTTACTTTCAGAAAAACTTAGAGTTTAATTAAAAGCTTTAAAGAGGGACTTGATCAGTCTTAGTTTTCAATAAATACATAATTAACAGGAACATGAAAGTCTATTTGTACAAAGTCAAAGATGGCCACATTGATGCCCTTGATGACAGAAAAGCACACGGGGTTATTTACCAAATACAGTCTCAGCCTTCCTGCTTCCTCAGCTCTCCACCTAATTATCACAGATGTCAGGAAAAAAAAATAAATCTGTATTTACTTGTCCTGATGTACATTCAGAAAGCTATCATTAGGTCTACAAGGATTGCAGAGCAATTTTTTAGCATCCAAAATATATTCATGTTAAATTAACCTGTTACATGTTAATTGCACGAGTATCTAGTCTTTCACCATAACATTGATCAGAAGATGGTTTCTCTTGCTCAGATGTTCCTGTCCCTGTTTCGCTATTTTATCTGTTGTGACAGATGAGCTTTGAGTTTCAAATGGAAGGTGATAATGTGCTAGTCACATCATCCCATTTGATTAGTTATTTCATAAAACTATTTTGGTGACTAATCACTTTTACCATGTCAAAATGAATCCTACTCAGCTTGAAAGGTACTGCACAGACACAGTAGTAATGGATTAAAATTATATGTGGATAATGACTTTAAAATTTCTAAAATGCAAAAACATTAGTTCTCTACACAGTTTGTAAACCACACATATGCCTATGCATAGCAATAAGGGAACAAGGCTGACTCCTGAAGGGTAGTTGTTTGATGACACCTATTGTAATATTCTTTTCAGAAACCAATATGGCTCTCTGTCTTAGAGTCAATTAGGTTTTATACCCTTACACTTCTAATTGGAAGTCTGTTCTCAATTCTTGTCTCTTGGTTAAAAATCTCCTCATATCCAGCATAATTGCATCCATAGCTGGTTTATATGCATTTATTCTTGTGTCAGCACTGTCCTTTACCATAAATAGTTTCTCTCCTTCCTGATGCTTACCCATCAAGGATCTTTATAGAGCAATCACATCCTCTCCCTGAGACTTCATCTGATGGACTTAACAAGCAAAGCTTTTTTTTAGCAACTTTTGATGAAAAGCGTCTCCATTCTACTGATCATCCCAGTAACTGTTATATTTCTGATTCAGATTTTGGTTCAACTTCTTAACAAATAATATTTTAGATTTTTTTTTCTCCAGCATCTTGAATAATCCCCAATGATTATATGATCCACCTGTTGCATCTCAGTATTGCACTTGACTTTTTCTTTGTTATTTATGGTGTTTCATGCATTGACTGGTATGTGCCAGCTGTTCCCAAGACTTTTTCTACCTACTGGTTTGTATGTGTACACTTGTGCATTTTCTAAAACGACTAGCACTTCTGCTGTGGTTAATCACAAACAAATGCAGAATATCTGTTATTTTGCAGAGTATCTCTCTGCACTTGATTTATGGATAGTTCAAATTTATGTCAATCTGAATAGTGAGAATTCAAAGAAATATTATTTCATGGTTTTGTTCAAGAGATTACAGGATTGAAGGTCCTGACCTTTGTTAAGACAACTTCACAGTCTGTTAGCAATGATTAACCAAGATCCAAGATTTTCAAACAAGTCTTAAAGACTTTATAACTATCAGTACAGACTTTAAAGATGTAATTACAGACCCTGTAGATGATTTCTCAGAATCTCAGGTAAGTCCCACAGAGTAGGAATGCAGAGTTCACACTGAAAAATCTACCTGGTGTTTTGGGTAAAGCAGATGGACATTGACAAATGACATAATGAGGCAACACACCTGTCTCGGAGAAAGCAAATAAAAAATTTGTTGTGTAAAGGAAAAGCAATATAGAAATACTCTCAGGCATCAAGCTTTCATTAAACTCTATAACATGTGACTCTGGCCACATGTAAAAATGCAAATTTCAAAACTTAAGCAGATGGACTGAATATTAAGAATAGGTCAGAGAGATAAAATCATTCACCCTTTTGCTTTCTTCTTTTTCCTTCCCTCCTCCCCTTATATTTTATGAAAGCACTGTAACTGGAAAAACGATTTTGCAATAAAATATTTCTGCTGAAAAACTGGGATAGATCTGACATACATTTACAGTCTAAAATATAGTGTGTCCTTGATTTAAGGAATCTGACTCAGGACAGAATAAAATTATGAGCCAGGGAAATTCTTACAATTAAAAGTGATTGCTCTTGCAGTGAACCTCTTCAGTTACTTTAAGAGCTTTGTCAGTTTGAATGGGTTTGCCAGCAGCTGTCACACATGTTTAGCCAATTTTTCCTTGTCACACACTAAAGAACCAGAATGACTGTTTTTAGCTGTTATGAAAACCACTTGGATTTCTTGAAATACTTTTAAGTGAAATTTCTGTGGCATTTCTTGGACTTATTCAGGATGGCAGCCTGGCTCTCTGGGACAGTCTGCTGATACTCAGGACAAATGCAGTTCAGATGCATTTTCCCACAGTCTTGCAAAGGAGTGTAGCTGTGTTTCATCAAAGTGTGAGAACCTCCATGAGGAAGGATGGCCTTGGGAAATACTTCTGCTGTACAACCTCTCTGTGACCATGGTCACACCAGTGTGTCACCCCATGGGTGACCATGGTCACAGCAGTCTGTCACCCTCTGTGTCACCATGGTCACACCAGTCTGTCACACCCTATGGGTGACCATGGTCACAGCAGTCTGTCACATCCTCTGTGTCACCATGGTCACAGCAGTCTGTCACACCCTATGGGTGACCATGGTCACAGCAGTCTGTCACACCCTATGGGTGACCATGGTCACAGCAGTCTGTCACCCTCTGTGTCACCATGGTCACAGCAGTCTGTCACATCCTCTGTGTGGCCATGGTCACAGCAGTCTGTCAAGCAGAGCTGAGGGGGTGGTCATCCTTCAGCACTATGTGTGCAAACACTCCAATGAATGATGGTGGGATGTTTGGATTGGGCTCATAGAGGGAAACCTTTGCTCGTGGCTACAAGCCAGTCATTACCACTAGCCATGGTAAAAGGGGAAGGTACCTTGGGATACTGATATATTAATTTAGATCTTTGGCTTCAGGAATTGGAACTCATCTTGCTCCTGCAATTCAGAACTCAAGCAGGGAATGTCATAACTGTCCAAGCCTACCAGACAGAAAAACACCTAAGACATGTTCAGAGGTGTTTCTGTCTTCTCTTCCATTGTGAGTCTGATTAATAGTTTGCGGGGGTTTTGAATTCTTTTGATTAATTTAAAATGCTAAAATTGGCTATTAGCATAGTTATACCAAACCAAAAGTAGAGCCTTTTCTCATTTTATGAAATGCTACTGCTAAAAAACACCTCATGGTGGTGTAAGAGTATCTACACTAACTAACTAACTAACTAAGCATGTGAATTCCTTTAATCTCCAGTCAGAATCTAACACCTGTTTGCTTGTGAGACCTCTGAAAATCTCAGTCTTAATCATATCTGCTTATCTATTACACTTTTTGGGTTATATGTCAGATAATCCACATGCTTGTACTGTGGTCAATGAGTTATGAGCCAAAATAAGTTTGAGGTGAAGGTCATGCCAAACTCCATATTTTTTTCCTGTGTTCTTTCCAAACATGCCAGCTTCTGTTGAGGAAAAGGGTGCTCAGTCAGACAAGTGCTGAGCTCTGTGCACAATGTGCTACATGCTCAGTTAATCATGAATCCCAGCCCATCCCCAGACCATCATGACTGTGTGCTCCAAGGCTGACTGAGCCCAGCATTCCTGAAGATGATCTGTGGACAGGTAAGTCACAGGCAGCCACATCCATGGGAAGCCACCTGAAACTGGTAATTGAAAAACATAATATAGCTCTTTTGTTCATAAGCTTCCATAAGATTCTGCTTTTGTCAGTCTCCAAAGTGGAACAGAAATATGTGTCACATATATCAAAACAAGAAATTACCAAAATAAATCCAAGGGAAGTTTCCCTCATAAAAGTATTAGGTCACAGAGTACAATTTAAGTGGTAGTCTATTTTTTTCCGCCTAGAGGGGCAGATGGGAAATGGGATCTGAAACTGAACACTCTTTTGCTCAGACCCACAAAATGTTCCACTCTACCTCATTGCTGACCTAATCTTAAATTCATGACTGCTGTAAAAAACTCAAGCTGTGAGCTTTATTGACCCAAGTATGACACCCAGCAATTCAGGAGGGACCAATCTAAACATCTCGTTTCATTTTCTTTCATGAAGCCAAGAGTCCATATCACTTTCAAGTTCATTTCAGCCTTCTTGTGTGCTTCAGCAGAAAACAACCCCCCTATGAACACTTTTGGTCCACTAAAAGGATATGAAATTTATCTATGCTAAATTTCACAGAGTTTCTAAGGGCAACATTTTATATAGTTAGCCATACAGAGAAATGCATCATGCTGGGGAAAAACAGTAAAATTTCTATATAAAAGGGTGTAATGTCTGGGTTATTGTGTCCCTTAAATAAGATTGTCCTTGAAAAGATTAAGGAACTCTACAGAGCTCTCACAGGCAGGGATTCAGAAAAAAAAAAAAATCTAAGATATTCAAAGTCAGGCTAACACAGAATGAATTAAAGGACAGGGTTGGCAACAGGACTTTATATATATATCTATATATATATATAGATATATATATATATGTGATTTGGAATTTCCTTTATTTTATGTGGAAAATCTCATAGATATCCTTTCACTCGAGCTTTCATTTACTAAATCAATTTTACTGGAAATACATTCAGTTTCGCAGAAAAGAATAACTGCAGATTTCTTCTATGACTGAAGCGCCAAAAAATTGACTAAGATGAACTTTTCTCACTGTATACAGTAATATCAACTTTTATCTATAGAAAATATTGGTTTTGTTTTGTTTGAGACACAGATACTCTAAAAGTTAATATGGGCTTCAGTTGAACATTTTTTAGTTAAAAAGCACTTAACCTAGGTCCTAGGTAAGTAGTTTAATTCACTTTCAAACTGCAAATAGTGAAAAAAAATTGCAAACACTTGAATCCTGAATAAAGATGCTCAATCATGGATTAAGAGCTTTCATTTTCTTTAAAATCCCATTTTTAAATTGGATTAATGGCCCTGAGAGTCATCACACAAAGAAATCCTGAATCTCTTTGACTCACTCTAAATTCGCGGTTTTTTCCAAAGTATAAAGCTGTGGTAAAATGGACAGATTTTATTTTTAAAGGAGATATATAAAACTTCCAAAGAATTTATCATATGCATACAGATGTAGATAATAAAAATGTAATAGTAGCTGAACACATCAGGATCTTTTTGTGCCAAAGAATCATGAGATCAAATCAATAAATTTAAATGCATTTGTTAGGAGAATCCCTTTCAGATGAGAAGCAGAGAAAACTCAGGGAGAGCTTGATCAGGCAACAGAGGAACGATAGATTTGGGGATCATGGTTGTTTTTCAATCAGCTATTTAGGTGAGATATCACTGTATTTATTCCCCAGTAGATTTCCTCCTGCCCCAGAGATGGTTTTGCTCAGAATAAACTCCCTATTTCAGGTGATGTAAGAACCTGAGGAACTTCCTTTGCACTGCTGTGCAGACCAGGATTTCCACGGAACACGGGCAGCAGATACTGGCCCAAAATATCTGCCACGTTTTCTGTCAGTGCCAGAGTGCACACATGGACAGAGCCCTGCTCCTGCCCACAGCCCAGCACCCCATTCCAGCCCTGGGACCATCAGTGCCAGCCCCAGCAAGGCCACAGGACACATCTCCAGCCCTGTCCCTGCTGTCCATGGGCTGAGTCTGGCCACTCCCAGCCCACCTCCCGTCCCCAGCCAGCTCTGCTCCTGCCCAGGAGCCTCTGCCCCTCATCCCTGGCACAGCAGACACAGAGGGGATGGGAATGATCCATTATCCAATGGCAGACATCAGGAATGAGCTGGCAGCAGAGCAGGGGAGAAAAGCACAGCTCTTCAGGAGATTCAATAACTTGTGGGGTAAAAGGGTAACAGGGGTTCTCTTGGATTGCTAACAGGACAAAGCAGTTACCAGCTCTTCTTTATCTGGATAGTAGCAGCTGAAGCTGACTCATACAGAATGTTAAATCTTATACTGACCTGCTCTATCCTCTATTAAAATTACTGTGTCTCTACTCGGAGACTGATGTTCTCCATACAATATGTTCAGCTCATCAAAGTGATGCATGCACACAAGCCTCCATATTCATGCTGGCTCTCAGGAATACAGACATATGCATAAAAATGGATTCTTGAAATTATATAGATATAAATATACACATAGATAGGACAAAAATCTCCATGAAATATCTGTATGTGATGTCAAATTTTCTCTTATGCACACTGTTCAGTCTTAGCAATTGCTCACACAAATGCTGCCTGGAATATTGTAGGAGATTTAGCAAAGATGTAGATGTCCAGAATATTCTGATCTATGCATGTATATTTCATGTTTGTTCTATGCAGAGGGAAATATTTCTTTGTGAAGATTGAAAATAATCCATTGGAAAGGTCATCAATCAATCTTTAGTCAAGGAAGCCAAAAGTGAAAAGCCATTTTTACTTAATGTCAACCTCTTTCTCTGAAAAAGAACATTTAAAATAATGTAATTAAAAATAATATCAAATTATCAGTAACATTTTTCAGATGTGGCTTTTCAAATATTTTTATTTTAGGTAAAATTCTTGATGTTTTCAGATCCATAAACACTCCTAGAAAAAAAAAAACACTTTGGTTACATGTACGTTAATTTCCAATTAATGTATGAAATATTTCTAAGTCCCAAAAGGTCATTCATAACAGGGATTTCTTTCCTAGCAGGGATTTTAATAACTGTTGCCCAATCAGCTCTGCAGCAGATCACTACCATGGTTTCACAGATGTCTCTGTGCTCCCCAGCAGAACATGTTGCAAACCTGCCCTCAGTGACCTTTTTATAAGTAAGTGATTGGCATTTTTTCTTTCTTTGTCCCCCCTACACAACATACTTTGCCAGTCAACGCCTGAACTGAAAAGAACTCCTCATCACATTGACAGATTGTCACATTTTTGACTTGATTCTGCATGCTCACATAAAACTCATCTGCCTCTGCAAAAGGATTGGGACCATTGTTTTACAGACTAATGTGTCCAATTGATCAATAATATACTCTCGTCAGGCCATGGAAAGTATTTACTTGCTCTCAGTGAATGCCAAAATTCCCTGTCTAATTCAATATGCTAGCAAATGAGGACACATTAAATTGCTTTCCTGTATGCATATGTCTATTGACAAGAGATTTCACGCTAATCTCCTTTATACCACAGAACTATTTTAATGGTTGAATGCTTCAGCCTTTGTCTCTGCTGGGTAGTAGAGGTAATCAGGCTTTCTCTTCCATAATTTCTCTTCCCTGTCTGCAGATGTATACAGAACATTTTCTCCATAAGCTTAATGGAAAAACTTTACATATTGGAAGAAAATGCATGTACTAATAAAAAGCAGAAAGCTCTGCAAAGTTGATGCTCAGGCCTGGACTCCTTCATTTCCTCCAGCACCATCACATACTTTCTACAATGCCAGTTTTAATACTTTGCCTGTTTATCAGACCTAACCTAAAGTATGTTTTCTTGGTTCAGGACCTTGCTAGAGATTCCATTAGTTTTATGTACACGACACAGGGTTAGAGACATTATTCTGACAATCTGATCTAGGCCATTGTCAGCAGTTGTATGTGTATCACATCAGGCATTGAGAACATCAGAGGAGCCTGAAGTTAATCTTTCTGCCCTCCATCAGGGACTCACAGCAGGCAGGGTGAAGCTGAGTCCTGCCATAGTTCACCACCAGCCCAGCCCAAACAGAACCAAATTATCCAAGGCACACATGATTTCACTGGCACAGAAGGGTGTTCCAGTGCCTCCTCCACCATGCCAGTTCCAGGACAGCACCTTCATTACACATTTGGCCAACATTTCACCAGGTTCATGTGTAGGTCAAATCAGACAGGACTATCTATGAAAGATATATCTATAATATTATCAATATGGTATATATGCCATGGATTTTAGAAACATACCATATAATTTTGGGTATTTTGGATTCAAGGATACCTAAGTATATTTAAAAAAAAAAGACACAAAAAACCTGTAACACATTCACATAAATAAAAGAACACCAAAAAACTATTCGTTTCAATTATCATTGAAATAGTCATAGGGCAGAGTCAATCATAGGCCCATGGTCATCAAAATACCACCCTGGCATCTAATTCATTATCCCATTCTACAGAAAATAGAACAATAATTCTTTGCTACCCTCACACAACATTTGCTGCAGTATCTTACCAGAGTCAGATGAAATATTTTTGGAGCCTTTAACTGTTAGTTAAAACTTTGATTTATATTTGCTTTCTCACGTAAAGAATAATAATGCGCCTTTATGATCAGAAGTATTAGAAATTTTATGTGAGCAGGTAGGCGGTACTGGATATTCTTCTAAAAGGAAATAAAAAGGGCAATATCTTATGGTTTTTGAAAGACAGCCCTGCAAATTGTGAAGTAATATAATTCAGGCAGTATCTCTTTGTGCTGCCATGACTCTGAACAGGTTCCTATCTGCATCATGTGTGCTGATAAGATAGTCAAATACCACAGGTCTGTGATTTGTAAACATTTGAATCAAGGGCACTGCTACATACCCTGATCATTCATGCAGTGGAGTGCAGCAAAATGGAACAGAAAAGCTCTTTGGAGCTCTGACTGCAATGCCCAGAGTTCAATAAATTAGCTGAGTCTCAGGGAAGGTTAAAAGAAACAAGCTGGTTTGATTCAAGTTATAATTATTTTTCTTGTATCATTTTTGGCACTCTCGAAGCTTGTTTATGCCCTAGAAAGGCATGTGCTTCTTCCAGATTCATGCAAATTATTACTCTATGCATGACCTTGTCAGGCAGCCACATTGAGCATTTCATTGTCTATGGGAAAACTCTGCTTTAATTCAGCCAAATAATTATCACAAAAGTGATGCAGTGAAAAAATAAAATCTCTGGGTCTAATGCTGCAATACTCCAATTTTTTTAGTGATTTGCAAGGCATACAAAGTGGAAATAAGGTAGTCAAGTGAAAATACTAGTAATTTCCATTCATGTTACTGATAAAACAAAAGCTCAAGGCAACAGGGTCCATGTACATTTTTATTTTAATCATGAGACTGCATACTGCATCTCAAAAGGGACATCTAAATTGACACTAAACATGTGGCTACAGCTCCTGCTACCGCGTTATGCTCACATGGAATTTGCCACAGTGTTCCCAGTTCTGAAAATTTGTCTGAAAGGAACAGATCTGTGTGTCTCAGTAAAAGCTTCCTCTTCATTTGGCAGTTGTCCTTTCCATTGTGACATGAAGTGGTAGCAGAGGATCCCCAGCTTCTCTCATGCTTTTGGCATAAACATTGCAATGATGCCCTGTTTGGATTCATTACCCCCAAAGAAGTAAAATTGCTTCCTATTCAGCCTCTTTTCCTGAGTTCATTTTAGAATAGCAGGTCAAGTTTAAAGTCAAGAGAAGAGGTTTTTTCAACAAGTAGAAAAGCTCATCTCTTCATTATGAATTGAAAATTTTAAAGGAAGCATTGGTGCCTGGGGAGTAATTCACTGCCTGAACATCAGTACCTGGTAATGAGGGCTTTGGCATGTGGTTATCTAGTTTTCTGGGGGGGGAGTTTTGTGCGGTTTTTTTTCTTTAAATGAAAGAAGCCATAAATGATACATTGATCCAATGATCCATGAGATGTGGATCGAATCTGCTCGTTTTTTGTACACATAATCACCCTTAACTTTGTGAATCTCTGTTTTGTGCTCACTCAAGCTGTGTTTCATTTCGTGAGATGAGGTGAACAGCGTAGTGTGGAATGGCACTCAGGGCTCAGCCAAGTGCTGTGCTCTGTGTCATCACTGACCCCCTCAGCTCTCTGTGCTCTGGGGCTGCACTGCCTTTGACAGCAAAGCTGACTGGAGCAGATTCTGGAGCTCTACAGGACCTGCTGGGGCACTTTGGGTGAAAGTGCTGCTACAACATGAAGCCCCCATCAGAAGAGGTTCCAGTGGGACCCGCTGCACCCCCCAACACCACAGCATCCAGTAATTTAAGGTGCAGAAAAAGGTCACTGAAGTCCCCTTTACCCTACTTGGGTCTTGACCCTGAAAAGCCCCCTTTGCCTTCCAGAACCATGGCTTTCATACAATTTCAAAGTAGCACAGAAGAAGCAACTTTTCCCCCTGAAATAAGAGTCCTAAGGACCTCAGGTTCACCAGGATGAATTAAGTGGGACAGAAAAAAACACTGTAATCAATGTTCATTTTAGGCTCATTTAATTTTAATTTTTATTTCTGGGTTTCGAAATTGGATGAATAATCTTCTTTATGAACATTTATATTGCACTGTAAATTTGATGGCATATATCTTTGCAGAAGTGCTAAATGTTACAATATTTAATTTGATTCTGCTGGTTTAGGATAAAATTTATATTCATTACACACAGACTGTCTAGCTTAGTTTTTACATATATATTTTTCTTTTCAGTCTGACCCTAGGAAAATAAAAATAATGTCATTTCAGATTTTCCTTAGATCATTAATTTAAAGAACAAAATTTTTTTTGGTGATAAACTTTAAAATTACATCTCTTGTTTTTAGGTTTTAAGAACTCATATGAATGTAAGGATGAACCTGTTCTTAAAATATTCCTCATGAAAACTACTGTTTTTCTCTTTGAGGTCCTGGGACACTTATTGACTGAAAAGTCTCCCAAAGCCAGACATTTCAAGGAAGAAAAAATTCAAATGATATCGTTTAAGTCTTGCAGCCACGTATCCCCAGTGTTTTCATATGCTCAAATCTGTTTTTCATGTAAACTAGCAAGGTCATCCTTTGTTTGGTTAAGTAAATATAAATAAAATTAACAATTATATAATGCCTGCCTGTACTCACATGAGAGATTTTGTGGCTTTTTAAACCATAAAATTAAGCCTCAAACAATGTTGTTACTGGCTAGAATTTCAAGTCAGAAGTTTTGTGCACTGCCATGTGCCTGAGCTCTTTTTATCATGCAATAGTCTCAGTTTAAATGAACCTCTTCCAAGGGCTGCATGCAGACATTGCTGGTGGCATTACATGGGAAACACCAGGAAGGATCATTGCCCTCAGTCATGGAGAAAACAAGCAAAATACAGCCTTTAACTGCCTTCCCTCCCCTACAAAAGAATATCTATTTAAAAAAAGAAGAGTAATCAAGTACCAATTTGGAGGACATGCAGCAGAGCAGGAAGTCTTGTGTACCATCTCACTGCTTACTAGGCAGCACAGAAATCCTCTTACACTGAAGCTCATTCCCAGGCTCAAAAGAAACCTCACATTTATTATTAGGGACACAGAAGAATAATATGTGAAAAATAGATGCTTGAAATGTTTGTGGAGAGAGAACCAAGAATTATGTTTTTGAGTGTGATGCATTCTTATAAACTAAGTCACAAACAGAGTGAGATGAAAATGGCAATGCACATCTCAGCAGTCCTGTGCTCTTTTACATCTCCAGGAATGTCAGATCCAAACTTATATTTATTTGAACAGAAAAATCTCTTTCAGAAGACAGGCTTTTTTCCTCTCAGGCTTTCAATGCTACTGTTCTCTAAGAAGCTCTCATCTGATTTTTGATCTGAATTATGCCAAATTATTCATGAAATTGTAATATAATCATCTAATCAATTCAACAGCAAGGGAAAACCAGTTAGAAAAACCCACTCTGTGTAGGTTACCAAACTTAAAGAATTAAAGAATTTATGTTCTTCCACTTGAATTTATGCCTTTGAGAATCTGGGTTAAACCTACTAAGTCATCTCTTGCCAGTGCAGATTACACTTTTAAAGTAAAAATAAGCTGTAAAATTAATTTACTACAATTGTTAGATCAGGTATTTAATTTTGAAAAGTATTTCTACAAAGGAAAGATCAGAGTTTTTAAGCAGTAGGGAAATGCAGAAAAGTGTCCATAAACATGATGAAATGAGAGTAAAGAATGCAGGAGAAATTCTTCTTTCTGTAATTTAATTTCGTCAATATAGTTTTGATGGTGATCACCAGGGTAGGTGTGATACTGAGCTGTATGAGGTTGGATCATGCTTTCATTTCACTGTCTATTTGCTGATCTTCAGTGGATATTTCCTATATTTTATGGTCTTCCTAAATTCTTGATGCTGTGAAACAACAACATGTGCCACAGTTTTCAGGACAAAGTCCTTGGTCATCTAAATGTGTCATGGTTTTGAGGAAATGTCGGTATGCACCAGGCTGTAGGGGTGATCCTAGGGCTGTTTCCCTGTGGGTTGCATATTCTGGGTGACCTAGCATGGTCCTACACCTGCAAGAAGACCTGAGGTCCACCACTGTGCATCCCACAGCCATGTGCTCCCATTCCAAGCTCTGCACACCCCAGCAAGGATCCCTGAGAGTACAAGTATGCTCTGTGTGTGTTTTCTGCTCCAGCCTTCTCACATGACAAGATAATTGAGACCAAAGCACAGAGGAAGGGTGAAGGTGTGAGTGAATCTTAGCAATCTCTACAAAACCAGAGAATTAAGCTTTCCCATTCACTAGTGTGCTCACAGTGTAGCCTCACATAAAAGTGGCAGGTAGAAAGAATCAATGCCTAAGGAAGGATTACAGACAGGTTCTTCCTAGGCAGAGCCCACGTCTCCATCTCAATTATGAAGGCAGAGGTAGAGGTGGCCTGACTCATGGCAGCCCCTCTGCATCCCTTGTCTCTTTCCAGCAGTGAGAGGGCATTCCCTGCCATTCCCACACAAGCAGAGCTGCCCAAGCTGTTTGGCACTGCTGACCAGCCAACACAGCTCTAGCAGACACCTGGCCAGTGAGTTTGGAAGTCCTTGATGATGCCAATGCATGCAGCATCAGAGGCTCTCTGAGTGATCAGGGGTGCACGGGTTTTGGCTGGGATACAGTTCATTTTCTTCATAAGTTAATTTTCTTCATAGTGGCCTGCATGGGGCTGTCATGAGAACAGTGTGGATAACACAGTAATTTTTGTGGAGCAGAGCTTACACAGAGCCAAGGCCTTTTCAGCTGCTCACCCCATCCCACCAGCGAGGCGGCTGGGGGAGCACAAGGAGTTAGGATGGGACAGAGCCAGGAGAGCTGACCCCAACTGGCCAAGGGATACTCCACACCCTACAAGGTTGTGCTCAGCACTAAAAGCAAGGAAATAAGGACAAAGCAGGGGGTATTCAAAATTACAGTGTTTGTGTTCCAAACTCACCATCACGAAAGATGGAGCCCTGTTTTCCTGGAACGGCTGAACACCTGCCTGTCCTTGAGAAGCTGTGAATTAAGTCCTTATTGTACCTTGCTTCCACACACTGCTTTTGCTTCATCTATCAGACCCATAAGTTTTTTAACTTTTGCCCTTTGATTCTCTCCCTCATCCTACCGTGGAGGGTGTGACCAAGTGACTATGAGCTGCCTGTTTGGCTTAAACCACATCAAGGGATTAATCATGTAATAATCCTGTACTTGATCCCATTGCTCAGCCTGAATGTATAAAGTAATGTCACACTGAAAGAGAACACAATGATTTTATGGGTCACATCCTTTAACACTGGATTTCAGGACACATTTTCACCTCCTAGCTTACTAAGAGCTTTTGAAGGATTCAAAGGTCAGAACCCTTCAAATTTCATGGTATTTGTGCAGCTGTCCAGATCAAGAGACTACCAATCAGATTTCAGTCAAATTTTATTTTTCATTTTATAGCGATGAAAAGATGCACAGTTTTACTTAGTGGATGTTAGAATGTAACTCAGAACATTTGGTTATTCAGCTTCAGCCTAGGCGTGTTTCATCACAGCCCAACCATTTCTGAAACTCCACAGGGATTATAGGATATAAGAGATAAAGGGCCCGTTAAAACACCACAGTCCTTATAAATTCTTACCCTGTCAATTTTTCAGCTGGAAAGGATGACAGAAGCATGAAAAAGCATCCTAACACAGTACAGAGTCCATCAGTGCCCTTAAAAGAGACATGAGCCTAGCAGTCTTCCAGTATTGTTGTCTTTGAAAGGTGGATAAGAAAGAGCTAGAGGTTGCAATGTGCAATGAAGATTAAAAGCACTTTTCCTGTAGAGAGGAACTCATATGACATCCATTTAAAGATAATGATAGCAGTCTATTAAAGGCAGAAGAAACAAAGGGACAAAAGAAAATGTGTCTAAATAAAAAATAATGGTCATAGAGCTTAAAGGACTCAAAAATAAACACACATCGGGTCAATAACCAGTAAGCAGTAGAATCTTAAGGGCCATTTATGACAGAACTGAACAGATATACATAAAACAAACAATGTTCTTCACCTCAAATCGTAAATCAAAAGCATGCTTTTAATCAGCAACTTTTGACTCACTCGTGACATTGCACATATAATGGCATCACCTCTCAAGACAGTGAAGGATAAGTCTGAAGTTCCTTCTCAGTGTTTTTTTCAATTTATTTAAAACCAAAATTAATTGAAAGAAGATAGGCTGTTCAGAACTTGCCTAAGTGTTGTATGCTGGGGTTGAATGACAGCTCCATCCAGCTGAATTGATATGTCTTAAATTGTCTATAAAAACCCATAAAACTCAGCAGTGTTTCCAACCAATCTGGTCACCATGAAGTATAAGACTCGTTTCACAAGTTTTTTAATTTTCCTCATTCAGGCTGAGCTAAGAAGATATGAAGACACAAATACAGATTTCTGCCAGACTGCAGTTCACAGAACAGATTTGCAGATTTTATACATGGTTGCATCTTGTTAAACTCCACAGAGACATGCAGATTCAGAGATGAGTATCTTGTCCATCAAGCAAGTAATGCTGTTATATGTGTGGAAATGAACAGTTTATTTTAGGACTAGAAAAGGAAACTATTTTATGCAAGACTGCACTAGCCTTGCAGAGTCTGGTTTGCAACAAAATTTGTACAGAGAAATTGTATTGAATTCACTTACTCGAAACTTGTAAATAAGGCATTGCTTCACAGATGCGACCAAATTTCCTCAACAACTCAGAGGAGAACTTTACCATCCCAAATATCTTCCAGAGCCTTTAAACCTGCTAGCACAGATGCCACTTTATGTACATTAGATAGATGCTTCATAACAGGAGAATTTAGAATATCAACCTTTTTCTTTTTATGCCAGAGGAAAATTATTATTTGCTTGATCTTTGATACAACCGGGTTT
This sequence comes from Acridotheres tristis, assembly GCA_037013685.1. Lineage (NCBI taxonomy): Eukaryota > Metazoa > Chordata > Aves > Passeriformes > Sturnidae > Acridotheres > Acridotheres tristis. The sequence goes on from CM072885.1 coordinate 10,681,077, forward strand.
TGATGCCATCCAGCCACACTTGAAAGAATGTGTGTGCCCACATGCCACCAATCCATTACAGTGCTTTGGAATAATGTATTGCATATGAACTTTCTAAAATTCCACATCCTACTTTAGATGTAGCCCACTTGGAAAATTCAAATGCAAAACAGAAAAATGAATATTTGACTTGCTATTCTAACAGACTTGGATGACTGGAACACCCACTGCCAGTAAAACTGCTCAAGATCTCTCATGAGAACTTAATATACAATTTCAGTAAGTTTATTTTTCTGGTAATGCCTCTGGAAAGCTGGTTATAATCATAATCTTAATTAAAAGACATCCAAAATTAGACTGACAAGAACCATCAGCCTGTCTTCTGTCAGACTTGCTGTAATATGTTCTGAAGATATCCTATATCCCACATACTGCCTTGCTGGTGACTATGTGACTGGTAAGAGAAAAAAAGTTTTCATTAGGAAGCATCAGAGAAGAATTTTCCTACATAATAAATGCTGCTTACAGATAGATACTTTTCATTCCTCAGTATTTAAAAAAGCCCCAACCAATTTCTACACAGGTGACGTGTGGAAACCGGTTGATGGAACAAGTCACAGTAATGCTTGCTTTGATACCAATTCCATTACTTCAATCATTGCTACTCCAAGGTGAAAAATAGCGTGGGGAGAACAGTTTAAAATGTTTTATACAGACAAACAGATATTTAGAGAATTTGTGACTTTTGCTCCGCAAACATCACAGATGTGTTTGATTGAATTTCTGAAACCAATTCACAAATATGAATGCATTAGAAATGGCCAATGACCACCTTTTAAAATTTTCGTTCTTTAAAATCAGAACAAAAATCCACTGAAGCTGAAAATAAATCACTGCTTAAAAAAACCCCAAAACAATAAGATTCAGTTCAGAGCTCCCTGGGTGTTACCTTTTTGTCTGACTTCAGATTGTGATGATTTAATGTTGTTCCTATCTCCATAGAATTCACATTAAAGACGACATAGGATAAATCATTATGGATGTATTTAGATAGCTATTGCTTCTTTCTCATGTGCCCAGGACGGCCCCAAGGAATGCTAGGCAAAGCTGCTGTTATGAGCATCTTCCGGGGGAAAAAAAGAAAAGGTTTGCTGACAGCTTTCACAATTGTTTAGGGCACATAACAATATCTAGAAATTCATTGCACAGGTGATCCAGAGCAGAAATATTCTCTTTCCCATGTCAGTCTAGATATACCTAAGTGGAATGCACATTGCTTGGTGACTCAAGGATATGTTCTCTGAGACAATGTCTTCAGTTCAGCAGGTTCTTAAAGTGCAGGGGAAAGGTTTGTCTGGGAAGAAAGCAGATGATTTGGCAGAAGGAACAAGGGGGTTTTTTTGTGGTCCCAGAGATCTGCCACCACTCTCTCTCCTTTTTTTCTTCTTCCCTCATTGAATGAGTGCAGACTCCTACATGGGAAAGCATAGGAGGAGAAAAGGGTCCACAAGAAAATACTTTGAAAATTAATATATCTTGTGTCATGCTGTTCAGGGACTAGGCACCCTAAAACTCCTGCACTATAATGTTTTTCCTACTTCCTTTTCCTACTTGCAGACCAATTGTGCCACAGCCACTCTTTTGTTGAGGGTTCCATGTTATTCCTTGCAAGAATAAATGACAAACACCAATCACTTCTGTGACTGTCTAAAATATTGTTCACAGAAGCAGATGAATGGTGGAACAAATATTAATACTCTGTAAAATAGTAATAAATGTTTATTCCCAAGCTCCTAATGTACTCATCTATGCTCTATAAGGACAACTTTGCATCCTTTCAGTCAGTTCTCCTTCTGGCTATACAGGGGACTCAGATTCCATAAAGACTGTGGTACTTTTCAAAAGGTTTCCTGTTATGAACTGAAACAGACTTTTTCCTGAACTTTATGAGGTCCTCTGAAATGGCAGAACATTGAAATGCCTTTGATATGATCATTTTCTCTCTGAGTAATAATTATAATTAGCTCTTTTCTAATCTCCTCTTTTGGCTTTAGTACAGCTAGGGCTATAAAACAGACCTGAAGCTTTTCCCAGGCACTGTTGGGAACTCTTTTGTATTTTAAGTCAATACCTAAATATAATAAGTTTTCTTAACGTGAATGAAAATTCCGTATGAAGTCAAAGAACTTTTATGATGTTCTACAAAAATATTAGACCCCTCTTCCCTTGAAATAACCTTGATTAGATGGCTAGAAACTCATGAGTGGAATTCTAGAATGTGTCCTAATTTTCTTCCTGCTTCCCTCTCTTTCTCGTTTCCTTCTACACAGAATCTTCCCTTCCAAGTGACCTGAGCCTCTTAAACATTCTTGCCTCTCTAAAAACTTACTCCCCTTAATTCCTTTTCATTTCCAAATACTTCATACACATCATTTACAGCTATGGTGTTTCTTTCTGCACTAAGATATCGTCTTCAAAGACATCTGCCTATGGCTCTCCAATAGACAAACTCATGTCAAATTGTTTCATAAGAGCTTTCTTAAAAGCAAGTATTCAATCTTAGCTACTCCTTGTCCTCTTTGAGGACCTCCTTGAGGACTGTCTTATCTACTCATATTTTTGAACTGTTTCTTGCTATCAGCTTTCAGAATATGGCCTTGTGATCGTCATTCAGGTGGCTGTATGTGTCCCAGAGGGTTCAGTCCCCATCTGCTGCTCTTTCCCTGCCACACAATGTCCCTGAGCAGCAGCATTCAAAGCAGTTTATTCTGAGGAATCCCCATTCTACTTCTGTGGGCAGCTTTCACCTCTGATAGAGACATACACCTCCTCTTGTGTTTCTGCCATATTCTTATCAAAGGATCATATGAAATTTCAGATGGGAGGACAAGAGGCATCCTCTAGTCCAATCTGCTGCTCAAATCAGGGTCAGCTCTGAAGTCAGATCAGGCTGCTCAGGGCTTCATGCAGCTGCATCTTAAAAACCCTCACAGAAGGAAAATGTGCAACCTCTCTGAAAGCATCATCTTGTGCTGGGCTGTTCTTCTGAATCTCAGTCTCAACATTCTCAAAAGTGCTCTAATGGAGTAGCTCTTCTCTAATGCTCACCTACTATGGAAAATCCACTTACCTTATTGTTTTCAGGTTACATCACCTGGCTGCTGGTGTTGCACACGCTCTGAGAGACAGAAGTCTTTGTGCTGAAATTAATTATTTGAATTGTGGAATAGGATCAGGGCACAACTGGACTGTCTCATGGACCCACTCAGGAGTCCCAGTTTCAAGGATTCTCACAGCAGCAGCTTCAGCTGGATTGAGTGAGACTCCCTGAGATGCTCTTCTGCTCATTTCAAACAATCTGCCTGCCTGTGGGTGTACGTGACCACTTCAGTTTGTGTGTGATAAAATATTATTGATTGTTCCCACTATATCCAAACCAGCTTTGAAATACCTAACCAAAGAGCTGTCCTACGTGCCCATTTCCTCATCCGGAGGAATATATTCTATTGGCTATTTACACCTTTTTCCCACGTACGATTTGACTGATCCTGCAGCAAGAATCTCTGTGACACACCACCCACAACATTAATCAATAGGGGTAAGCAAATAAATTGGACTTGACACAGCAGGAGCAGCACAGTGGAATCTTTAGGGCTGTCTAAAATTCCCTTCTGGAGAGCTCTTGCAACAATCAATAAAATATTTAATTTTCAAGGTTGCTGGTGTTCAGACAATCTCCTAGTTTTTTACTTCCCTGTTGGAAAGTGATAATGACAGCAAGCTCAACTCCTAACTTTCATGAGATGGGGGAGTAACAAAGTCCTGGGAGTCTTTTGCTGTCACTCGTTTGTATCTCAGTCATTTCAAAAACCCGTGTACTCCTCCAGGCACTAAGTGGGAGTCTCCAGCTGGGATTGAAATTAGCAAATTAGTTTACTGTAGCAACAGCAAATTGACACAAGCATAGAAATGCAATTTTTTTTCATATTTTTGGTTTCTGCTTTTAACTATGTATAAAGAAGAAGAACATTGTATTCATTAATATAGTATGGACAGGTCTACTTTTTTCTCAGCTTGTACATACTTGGTACGAATGTATTTATGTTTCTTGTTCCTGATGTATTTCTTTTATTTAATTCAACTCTGCCAAGGGTTGGTGTCTGGTATTCTTGTAATTTGGAAAAAAAATCCACAGACAAATAAAACCATACATGATACAAAACCTCCCCTTTTGTTTCTTATTTTAGATCAATACCTTATTCTTGGAATGAAAGCCTGATTTAAAATATTCTGATGTCACCTCATTAATGAGAAGTCAGGGCTGACACTTGCTTGTCAAAGTCCTTCAGTACCTGTATGACACAGCAAAGCTATTCATTTGATCAGAATACACTTAAGCCCCAGAATTTATGAATTTAAGATTGCAAAGAGAGGGGGGTATATGGCCCAAAGAATTCATTAGAAAGTTTTACACAAAACAAAACTTTAAATTCTTTTGAACCTGGATATCTGAGATGAAGTGACAAGGAGTAAAAGAAATGACAAGGAACATCATTTTCTTTTGTGTTACTCTAATCTTTTATGTGAAAACCACTTAAAAGTCTTGATCATGGTACTTGTTTGAAAACTGCAGAGGAAGATGTTCATAAATTAAGTTTCCAAGTCATTCAATAGCTATTTAACCAAACTGTTCAGAAAAACTCTTCATAATTGAATTAATCATACCTTTTCTATTGTGCATGTGTGCATGATTTTTAATAAAGACAGCCCTTAAACATTGGAAAACTGAAATATTCATAAATACATTTGACCTTACTGGAAGATTTACTTTTTCTTCACTCTGAAGATCACAGTCAAGTCTGAGAGTGAATTACAAATGTACACAGATGCTGCAACCCATGAAATGTTTGGATTAATCATATTTTTGCAATACAAAGCAACTTCAAAAAGCATGTTGTTAGCTTCCTTCAACAGAGGTGATACCAAACCACGCTGGTAAAAACATTATTGCTAGTGGATATGTCCTAAACAAGGACATATGTGGTTTAAGATAAGAACAGAAATCCACCCAGCCTGGCATTCTGTGACTGACAACAGCCAAAACAAATATCCTGGGCATATGGGAGAGGGACAAGCATATAATGATTTTTCCAGAATATTTTCCCGCCTTTCTGTTATTTGAACTTCAGAGGTATCCTAGAAGAAATGTGATACTTTTATATTTAAAAGAATAAAGGAGATAAATCAGCACCTGTGCCAGCCCTCCACCACCTCCATGCCCTGCTTAAAAAAAACCTAAACAAAACAGCAACAACAAAAAAAACTTTAAAAAAAATTATTATCAGATGAGCATATTGTGGGTTCAAAATATTATTTTGTATTTTAGCCTCCTAATAACTGATATGATATTATAAGGAAAAAACTCATCTACATGGCCCTGTTGATTCTAGCAAAAGATAGGGAAAAGTACAAATTTGGAGTTTGGGGATTAACATCTTTGTGCTTGGCAGTACAGCATTTGGATGTGTTTTGTGCTTCTGTGTCAACATTCACATGTGTTTGACAGGGGATGTGTGAAGATGTTCAGGCCACCAAAGGTTCACAGCCCTTTCTCAACAGAGCACAGCTTGCCAGGGGCAAAGTTACTCTGGTCTAAAAAACTGACTTGGACTAGAAGAGGCATGCATATTAGTTTTAAAATATCTTTAAATCTCCTGGAATGCAATAAATATCATCAATCATTTCAAGATTTCCTGATGTAGAGACAGTGCTGATACCCCTTGGGGTCTGATCCCAAACTGCCTTGCATCTATAACAGTGTTTCTATTGCCCATGGGTCTTAAGGAAATTTTCATCCTCCTTACTATTATTTTTGGTTACTAATATAGTTAAGAAAATCTGATCTGCTCAATCAGTTTAATTAAATAAATATGAGCTCTTTGTGTGTACATTATTGTTTTGGATTAAATGAATTTAGTTAAAATATTCTGAATCAATATATATATGTATAAAATAAACATAATATTGGACTGAAATAGCTGCTCAAATACAGTTTTTCATGTTCCACATTTTAACTCCACAGCTTAAGTTAAGATTGTGTAATTTTAGACTTTGGACGGTGTATGATGTCATTCCACAGTAATTCAGATATTTGAGACAAGGTTTTCTGGGGTTGCATTTAGTTCCTTATCTATTTCTCCTTTAAAAATTCAGGCCCGAGCAGAAGCATTTGCTAAAATAAAAGAGCCAGAAAACAATTTTCACGCCTATCAACAGCAGATAGACACTTAGAGTGCACAAATGTCAGGATGCAGAAGCTGTTGAAATCAGTTGGAAAATGCTTATCAACATTACAATTTTGTATCCTGCCCAGCAGACTAAATATTTACAACTGATAGCAAGTTTTGTGGCAGCTAATGATTTCCAACCAGAAGTTTTTCTCTTATTTAAAATAGCAAAAATAGCAGTTTCTTTAAGCTATTTAACAAAGCTAAACATTAAAAGAATCTGTTAGAGCCAGATTAAAGCTGTTAAAAGGGAAAATTTTAAAAGCAATTAATAGGGTTTTCTGCAAGCCACTGTCTTGTAATCTATTTGAGACAGTAAAGAAACATTTTTGCACTCAGACTGCCAAAAGAAACTTTTTTTTACTCACAAACGTTGTGTGTTTAAGCTCAGTGAAATTCTTGTTCGATGAAATTATTGGCACAATATTTCTTTTTTCACCCCTGGGAATTTACTTATCTTTAATTAAGATATGTGTCAAAATATTGTCCACCCATGCACTGCTTTATGAGGGACTTTCAAAAACTTTATTGAGATGCAAACACAGAGCTGGTGACTGCAGAGGATGTTTGTACAGAAATGTCAGGGGAATCCAGGTCCTCCAAATGTAAAAGATATGCCTGAAACCTTTGAGGGGAATTGAGATGAGCACTTTTGTCATTGGTTTAAAAGGAGCAGGGCTGAGTCCTGATGAAGCAGCAGACTCTTTTCCTAAAGTTTTCACAGTGATGGGAACAGAGCAAAGAGCTGCTTGGGCAGCCTGGTCCCCACCAGGAGGGCCAGTGCCAGGGAAACAAGGCACATCCTTGCTCCCTACAGCTTCCTGAGAGCTGGAGAGGGAGGTGCTGAGCTCTTCTTCCTGGTATTCAGTGAAAGGACTCGTGGGAGTGGTTCCAGGCTGCCCCAGAGAATGGTCAGGCTGGACATTAGGAAGCATTTTTTTTGCAGAGAGGGTGGTCAAAAATTGGATCAGGATTCCCAGAGAGATGGTCAATGCCCCAGGCCCGTAAGTGTCTAAGAGGCATTTGGACAATGCCCTTAATATTATGCTTTAAATTTTGGTCATCCCTGAAGTGGCTGGGCAATTGGATTAGATGCTCGTTGTAGGTCCTTTCCATCTGAAATATTCTATTCTATTCTATTCTATTCTATTCTATTCTATTCTATTCTATTCTATTCTATTCTATTCTTCAATTTTAAATATCTTTTTTCTTCCTTACAATCACAGGATGCTGAATGATCCAGAAGATACTAGGGAGAAAGAAAGGAAGGATATTCTTCTTTACCAAGCTGTTTGCCTCTCACCAAAAGATCAAGTTCCATCTATTTCTCAGTGTGCAATGTATTCCCGTTTATACTGTGATTCCCTAGAATTTGTGAATGAGATTAAGTTGTTGCAAATTCGCTTCTTAAAATAAAATAAACCTTTTTTTTTTTTTTTTTTTTTTTTAGGAATATTACTTATTCTTTGAGCTATATCAGGAATAGGGGTAACAGTAATTCAGTAGATGAGAATAGATTATTCTCTGATTCAATCATCAGTTTTTAGCCAGGTAAGTCCTTTGACTTTCCTGGCAGGTATGATCCAAAGCCTCTTTACAAAGCATTTCTAGCTCCCATCTTGTTTACATTAGAACCAGCTCCAAGGGGAACAGCAGAATAGAGAGAATATTGCATGTATTCAAATACCTCATGTTCTTGTCTCAAAAATTTCATTCATCAGGCAAGCTCATGAGAGATTGTTAACCAAATCCTGGTTCTTGGCTTGGGCTGTCAGCTTGATGCCACTGAACCCATGGAATTACTCCAGAGCAAGACTGATGTAACAAAGGGAAGAGAAAACCCCCTCTCACCATCCACATCTTGACAATTTTTCTAAAAGGTGCACATTTCTTCTATCTTCCTGTGAGAAATTTGTATTTGTTGAGATTGAGAATTGGGGTTTATAAAATGACTGCAATATTATTCTTTCCTCTTTTTGTTTTTTCCCTAACCAAAGTGAAGCTGAAATTAAATATTGAACAGTTACGTTTCAACTGTAGAAGTCACCTGTACTTTTCATCTTTTATGCTTAGCTGGGAAGTGGTGCCAGAATCACAACTGTGTCCCAACATTAGTAGAGACAACCCAGAGCCTTTTTTGCTAACTGTGGTTGTGTTATGTTTTTTGGCCATTCAGCCCACTTCATGTCAGCCCCTGTAACATTCTGCTCCCACTAAGCTGTGGTCAAGTCATGTAAAACGAGTTTATGCAGAATCCAGTTTAATTCCTGGCACAGACAAATTCTGGAAGCAGGGATGCATTTCTTCTCAAGGGGATCTAAGAAGTCTTCCTCTCATTTCCCACTACAGTCAGCTTGGCTGTATTTATGTGAAGATGCCAAAACCATCTCAGAAAAAAAGGTAGGCTATGCCTTTTCTTAGCTATATGGAGTATCTCCCGCAAGAAATTGTAAAACATGAAGATCCCTTGGTTTTGTTTATTGTCAATGTTTATGTTATCTCAATTGTTGTAAGTTTGCAACAGCTGTGAAACCCCAACAGAGATATTCCTGGAATAATTCTCTCCTGCTGCAGTCCAATCAGAGTGTGTGACTGGGTCAAGGCTCTGGAGTTTTTTAAGATGAGATGCATGTGATGATAAATAATGTATGTGTCTAATGTGTTGCAACAAGATGTAAAAGAAAATTAATTCCAGAGGCAGTTTTTATTATTCTTGAGTCTGTAACCTGTCATCTTCACTGAGAGTCAAATGCCAAATTACAGCTAAAATCCTGTTCTGCAAATGAAATCCTTTAGTCATGCTAATTTTAATTTTAAATTTGAATGTTTGCATTTTACAACTCTTACTATTAGCCTGCAAGCCAGTTATACCTCCTAAATTTTAAGACTCACAAAAAGCTCTTTTCCTGTTCTAGCACTGCAGATGTAAATCATGATGCCATAGTCTTACCTCAAGTGCTTTTCAGGAAGGCTGTGGGTAATGAACTGAGGAGGACTCTGGGTCTATTGAGAAGGCCTAGAGGAAGCAGAAGAATTAGGGCAGGAAGGATCTAGAGATCTTTAGAAGATATAAAATCTAGGCTACAAAGCCATAGAAAACTGAGTTTCATCAGTTTTCCTAGAACAGTTTGTTTCTATAGGAAGATATGCTCTTGTAAGCAATAAATTTAACAGTTGCTCAGATTCAGCAAGCCATCAGCAGGGTGTGATACTCCTTTGCACTGGGAGCTGTCTCTCAGACCTGGGCACAGTAACTTCCTGCCACCTTTAACACTATCTAGATCAAATGCTCCTCTTATACCTCAGGATTTGGATCTGGTCCTGAGCTCCTAATGTTAAAGCTTCAAAATTACTTCAAGGTACCACGAGCCAAAAACACTAAAATATTTACTTTCCCTTTTAAGAAGTTGATCTGGAATGAAATACAACTTTCATATTTTCATAGCATGAATCAATTTTAAATCGTATTTTATTATAGGAAATGAAACATACCAGGTGAAGCTGAGACATGCTTTTTAAATTGGCAAAATTAATCAAACTCTAAATTTGATAGGTCAGTAGAGTTAATATAAATAGAGATTCAGAAAGTGCCCACTAGTGAATACTGTTCAAGACTTTTACTTTCCAAATGGGAAAGAGAACTCAAGCAGTTTAGATGTCATCCCCTGGATGCTGCATTCCCTTGCTCCCAGAGAGGTTACAGTAGTGCATTCCATAACAAGTGACTGGCCATGTACAAACAGCATAGGTTAATCTTTTGCTCTAAAAATTCACTAGCTCCAGGCAGACCTCTGTCTGGAGCAACTGGGAAAGTGGGTTTAGATGACCTTGATGTGTATAACACCAGGCACAGAGCTAATCATCTGGGAATATATATCTAAATCTAAACTATCACAGCTAAATGCTGCAGCTCTATGTTCAGCTGAAATTTGTTGAACATATTTGCACACCAGCTTGGCTAATATCTAATTTTAACAGCAGAAGTTCTGCTAATTAGATCACTATTCAGCAACTCAGGCTTTGAAACACTTTTCCCACTGAATTAGCCATAAGATGCATATCTTATGAGAAGGAAAGTTATCTGGAGAGGGAAAAATGACTGGTATCACAGCACACAGCTCAACTATTGATCTGGCAGCTGATAGTTTTAAATCTCTAACAAGACATTTCTAATAGCCTAAATAAGCAACAGCTGAAAATGCTTCTAAGAGAAAGGAAAAGGGGGGAAGAGAAGACAAGGTCAATATTCACTGTGTCATTCAGAACATGAAATAAATGAAAAGTTAAGAGTGCACATAAAGTTAAATGAGAGAGTTGACAGGAAGATTTGAGGTGAATGTAAGATTTTGTTTGGGTACTGTATTTTTTTAGATAATCCTCTACTGTTTCACTGACATTAAGTTGTCCTGGGATTCAGTTTCTAAACTGATAATATGAGCAGAAAATTATTTCTTAAAAAAAAATCACTTCCTCAGTGAGGCACATTCCTATCACAGAACGAGCAAAAATGCTTGTATCATTTGCTCATGCAGGCCAGTCTGAAAGCATACATGCATTTTCACACTGTGTATATAAGAGACCATGCCAGATCTTGAGTTCCTCAATGAGACAAATTACTGGAAGCTAGGCAGGATGCAAATTAATAAATCAAACGTTGTGATTGAAGGAAATCATGGGTATTGACCATCGATTATAGGAGCACTAAAGTCAACATGTGCATGGACATCTTACTCCAAAGATTACCAGACACCCGAATTCCTGCTTTTATGCATACCCAGGGTCACACCAGTGCCAAAACCTGTCCACCAACCTTCCACTCAGCTGGGAGCAGGACTGGAAGCCCAAGGGACTCCACAAAGATTTTATTTCTCTAAAATTGTAACTCCAGCTGCATCTCTTCAAAATAGATCTGCAGGAGGCATTTGCCTCTAGGCTTCTGTTTTGAAAGTGGGGTACCAGGGTCTGCAGTTGGGGGGTGGGAGTATTCCCCACTCTTTCTGATGATGCTGTTCAACAGATAATTTGGCTTTAGTGAGGACAAGGGAATATAACTCAGTACCACAGCAGTTACTATGATCCCATAGGATAAAAGAAATTACAGAACTAATAGAGTTACCTAGGTAGTAAACAGACTTTTCCTGGTTCCAAGTGGATTTAGAGGATCCAGCCACAGGCCTTCCTTATTCTTGGTAAATGTTAGGACATTTCTGAATAAATATCACCAGGGACTGAGGTGCTCAGGGGTCAGATATTTCATCAAGGATGACCATGTATCTGGAAATCCACACATGTCCAGGGCTCATGTGTAGTATTACTAACAAAAGGTGATTTTTGGAAAACATTTAGCTCACTAATCCTCTGCTACAAGTCACAATGTAGTAGGGCCCAGGTGCACTGTGCAGTGACTGCGTGGTGGCCTCAAGGGCTCACTACTAAAAGGTTTGTGTATGTGTTTAGGTGGGTGACTTAATTTCAAATGTGAATACTCGTCTGTGCCTCCAACTTTGCACACATTAAAGCTTCATAGAGCTACAGCTATTTTTGACGTTTTGCTTAGAATAATAAGGGGGATTGAGATGTTAGTTGCTGTAATCACAAAATAATAATAAATTATTATAGCCTAAATATTAAAACTCACATGTGGGTGATATGCAGGCATACATTTCTCTTACAGATTGGAATTACCTGTATTTGTACTGCAGGAATTTCCAGAACTGAACCTAAGATACTAAAAAAACTATGTAGACGACAGTCAGAAGAGAAAACAAACAGACAAAGCCAGAAAAAAGGTCTTTCTGCTCTCCATATAATGTAATTCCACATAAATTAATTATTTAAAAAATAAATTGCAACTAAACCTCCTGCAATCTTCATTGCAGCTTGCATATCCAGTAAACTGTATACAAATCATAAAGTAGTTCTTCATTCAATGGTCTAATGTTTTGGAATTTAGAAGGAGACATTTTCTGTGAGTGATGTTGCAGTACATTGCTACATTAAAATATGAACCACTTTTATGAGGCAGCAATACATATCATTTGGATCTTTTTGTAAAACCTCTCCTGGCAAATGCTTCCTAGCATATTGATTTTTGAAGAATACTTCAGATTTTCATGCTTTCATGATGGTTTATTAGCATACAGTAATTCAAAAAGTACATCTATTTTTGGACATTTTTTCTATCAATATTAATTAACTCTTGACTATGCTAGAATGATTGAGACAGATGACAGTTTTATTTTGCCTTTTGCTGGATATCTTGCTCACAAATTTTGAACTACACATGCATATTTTCATGAAGAGAAAAAAAAATCTAATATTTAAACTCTCCTGAGTTTTTAGTCTCAGAATATCAGAAGAAAAATGAAGTTGTGTAACTCATATATTTAGAAGCAGAAGTGGAAGAGAAAGGATGGTAGAAAAATAGTTTCTCTATGTATATATTGTCATTCTACAGTATGTAGAATGTACAATACAAATAAGTACAAACAAGCAAGGTGAAAGGAAGATTGTGAAATAGCAGATTTTACTGATGGCTTGTGAACAGGGAGCTCTGTGCCCTTAAATAGTGTTCTCCACAATACTATGTAGTACTCACTTCTCATTAAAAATCTGCAGTCAGCGGCAGCCTGAAGGCTTTTGGCCTTCAAGTTGTTGAAATAGGAAGTAAAACAGAAATAATGCAACCAGTTCCCTCATGTTTGACAGCTGGGAGCATACTGAGCATATACAAATTTTAATAGCTGACACAGAAAAAAGGAAATTTCTTGAACAATTCACTTGTGTACAGTGTGGTCACCAATCACAACTGTTACACTCAAGATGAAGAAAATAATCTTCCAAGGAATAATCTTGAACTGAAGGTTTAGACTGAATATATAAAAGGAGTCACTAGAGATTATCTTATCCAGTAACTTGTGGTACTCATGAATCAGCCCTTGTTTGATATGTTCATAAGAGCCTGTAAAGAGATTTTGAGCTTTCTTCTCTTAAATAGACCTTATCTACTTTAATTAGATAATTTTCACAGTGATTAGAAAGTGTTTCCTAATATTGCATTTCAATTCTTTAATGCCAAAAGTTATTTCACTTTCCTATTTGCTTTAGCCATGTAAAAAAATAACTTATTCTCTTTTAGTATAAGCTTTGACAAGTCACAATACCTTTACTATGATTTTCCTTTTGTATCTTTGTTTGCATTTGCATTATTAGACTGAATTAGTTCTGTCCAGAATAAGTTCCTGTGAGCTTCTCCTCACTTTCCAACAGAGAGGCCAATGGAGAGATCATGTGTAATAATTTACTGTTAATACACATGGGATCCTCAGTTTCTTAAAAAATTATGAGAGATTCGAGTTAAGAGTAGAGCAGAAACATTGTTCTGTCACTGGTGCATTAAAATGTTATAGTCAATTCAGGCATTAAAGATTTTCTGAGGTGGACATAAACTGAATGCAAATCCCTCTCTGGTCAGAGACATTTTCTTCCACAAAAATAACACTTACAAGGCAGACAGAGATTGGGGAAGAAAAAAGATACTGCAGCAAGTATATTAATCAGTGTGGGGGCTTGGACGTGTACTCAAGTACTCAAGTCGAGAAACCTACCATTCACCCAGCCAAAGAAAGCCAGTTCTATTGCCCAGAGAGAAGTCAGTTTATCCTGCCAATACAGAATATTATTCTAGTTAATAATCTTAGGTGGGTTTTTTATAGTATTCTAAATTTAAATCAGGAGAAAAAAATTAAATTAGATGTATTTCTTTAATTAGATTTGTGAATATCTGCTGGATTTTTGTATTTAATAAATATTATAGAAGTTAAATCCATTAGATTCTAGAGGAAGACAGACTTTTCCTTCAGGGTTTATACCACCATTTGCTGTATATTGACTATTTTGATCTAGCACCATCTATCACTTTAATCAGGCAATATAATTCACTCTTTTCATTCTATACAACACCATTCAAAATCCCAATAAACTGGAAGGACAAAACAATATACAGCCTCCAGGGAAAATTTTGTATGCCTTTAATATATGTTTTTATATGCCAGCATCTTCACTGTGACTGAGCCTGAAGAAATGTTACCTGTCATCTCATATGTTGGGAGGGTGGAAGGATGATCTTTCAAAGGCTGAGATGTGTATTGGGGTCAAATTGCCTTTAAACACTTTATCCCCTGAAGAAAATCTATTGTACTGATCAAACCAATTGCTTGACAGATGGATGAATAGTGCCTTTCAAGCACAAGCTGCTGGGCCTCTGGTAAGAATTCCTACAAGGAATTTCATGCCTCGTGTGTTATGGCAGAAAGCTGGCTACATGGTCATTATAGTGTAATCTGTATGTAAAATTTATGTATCTGTGAGTGTAGCCCCAAAACATGCTAAGAGAAATTAAAATAAACGTGTGGACTGAAGAAATGCAAAAATTCATAAAGTGACTATCTTTTAGGTTTGGGGTTTTTTTTCTGGGAAACATTACTTCCTTCTTTCTCCAGAAACAATTTGTGGTTGGCTTAAAAAAAATAACCCTCCTAACCTCCACTGGTTACACACCAGGATTTTCAGCATTTGCTGAAAAATTTGAAAATATATAACGGAGGTAGAGTCAAAATGACCCTTGGAATGAAATTGCAGTGTGATTACTGACAAAAATAATTATTATAAAAATGACAATATCATAAAAGATAAATGGACCAAGAAGCACTGATGTATGCTTTCACTTCAGGTTGAAAAATACCAACAAAATTATTCAAAAACTGAGAAAAATTTAAATAAAATATTCTGGAAATGTATTAATGGTAAAATTCAATAAACAAATCTGGTAAGTTTGAAACCGTGAAGTGTTTAACTACCAGCCTGTGAATACATCTGATTTGGAAAAGACAGAATGACAGAGGAGAGAGGAATCAATAAATCTTAAGATCATAAATTTTTGTGTCATAAGAGAAGTGCAGCGGAATCCATTCTAAATACACATGCAAAAATACTTCCTATTAGGTGTCATGTAAAATTATAATACAGTGTTACTGCAAACTAATTCAGAATTGGTCATATGGCCTACCTTGAATAACTGCAAATCCTGCTGTAGTGATACAGGAGAATAGTTAATTGATACTAAATTTTTACATCACCTGGATTAACTGAAAATGTGCTGCACTGTCAAAGAAATGGAAAAAATGGGGGGCGGGGGAAATGCACTGGCCTTAAGAATCCAAACAACCTTGTGTGGAGTGCATTGTTTACTGAAGCATGGCTATAAAGCCTATTGCATCTGGTAGAATGGCTGCAAATAGAAACTCCTTGTAATATACGAAGGGACTTGATTCAGGAAAGTGCTTTAGAAAAAATTGTTCTTAAAAGACTGGGTGAAACACAGAGTTCAGATCCACAAAAGTCCAGCCAGGGACATTAGTGCAATGCCTAAATTTGACTAGGCTTGGCTTGAGGTCACTTGAGACTTTGATAGTTCTGCTCTCATAGCGTGCTTTAATGTCACACTAAATTTCCCTCTAAGAAAACTGCTACATAAATGAGCCTATAGCTGAAAGGCACTCACTTAAAATACATGAGGCAAAGCAAAAAGAAGGAGGCTAGAAATAGTTGACCATGGTCTTCAAAAACATTGATGGTAAAAGAAATATTTTCCATTCATCATGACATTTTCTAGAAATCATGTTAGATACCATTAAAAAATGCAAGAAATCAGTTTAGCAGGATACACACGACCGCAAATAATTTTTGCAAATATAGGTTTGCAAAAATAATCCATTTATATCAACAAGTGTGTAAGGCAATGAATGGTATATATGCTTTGCTTCTATTGCTGTGTGCTCTTGTCTTTGTCAGGTGTGACTTTTCTCTCTATTTGAATTAATGAATTCTGTGATGGTGTGCAAAAAATTACTCTCGGCTAATTCTGCAGTGGAACACAGAGAAGAAGCATAAGCACTTATAGTTCCATTTTTTAAAAAGGGTTTTGATTTCAAATTCAAATAAATAAATTTTAAAACCTCAGCCAGTTAGAGACAAGGTGGTCTGATCATTCAGCCTGGAATGCCTGAAGTCAATTGTGCAAAGACTACCTAAGTGAATTTTGTAGGAAAGAATTCCATATCTTAAAGAACCTACAAAAATTGAAAAATGTTTTATTGAAACAAAGATTGACAGAGTAGTTATCAAAGGTTCATTGTGAAAATGAAAGGATTTATTGCATGGGATTCTGAGAAAGTCTGCTGTGGATGGAAACTAACTGGTATTTCCAAGAATGACTTGAATGATGGAATTGGGCATGTTTCTCACATTTGCTAGTGACATCATCCTGGATGAAACTGCAGGTACGTTCACCTGGAATTCAAACAATCTTGATAATTCTTGAGAGCATCTGAAGAAGCATAAGGCTGTCTGTGAAACAGGAACCAGAGCAAGATACTGATTATAGGGCAGGAGAAATCAGCTACAGGACGTAGGAAGGGGACAATGGATTAGGGAGTAGTTCTGCAGCAGTATATCACCTAGAGAGGGTTACAAACTGAACCTGAATCAATCAGACTTTCTTGATGAAAAAGAAAAAGACAAATACAATCCAAGAGGTACATGCAGGAACACATTTTCCAAAGTACTTGAATCAACATCGTGGAAGACTCAGCTGATGGACATTGTTGGGCTCAAGCATGGGAAGAATCACTTGGACAGAGTTTGGAGAAGAGTAACAAGATCAGTAAATCTCAGTCATGCATCCAAGTTCACCGTGAGGAAAGAAGTGAGACTGGCTGGCCAGAGGAAGAGGCAGCTGAGTGGCAACTCCATAATTACGCAAAATTGCAGAAGTTTGCTGCAGAGAGAAAGGAAATAATCTGTTATTCATGTTATTGGTGAAAAAGACAAGCAGTAATCAGCTTAAATTCAAGTAAGGAACATTAAAATTAAACAGTAGAAATTGTTTTTGATAGAAATAATAGTGAAATACTGAGCTTTAGTAGGTAGGATAAGCTGTGTACCTGGACATGTCTAAGAGCAGGTTAGACAACCATGTTGCAGTGGTCCTGGTTCGGGATGGGAAAATGAACTTCATGATCTCTTGGGGCCCTTAAAGCCTTCTGATTCTATGTTTAAGGTATTAGAAATAAAGTGATAATGCAATAAAGTGAGACTTGCCAAAGGAAATGCTGAGAGAAGTCTTGAAAAGGATTATGGGAAATAACAACAAATGAAAAAACCCGAATGGTTTTTATCCATATAAAGACACAGAAGAAAAGAGAAATAGGGTTCAATATAAGAAAAAGAAAGAGATTTTTAAAGTAATATAGAACAAGGAGAGATGTGTCAAGTAAATTCTGAAAAAGTAATTGAAAATCCAAGTAAGTACAGGACGGTGAATTTATCATCTGAGGTGAAAGCAATAAGGTTTATTTAGAGTTTTAGGAGGATAGGGCAATTTCTACTGCACAATAAATAAATAAATAAAAATCAAGGCAAAATCCTTAATAAAGAATAAAATATTTTTGAGCAAATATAAATGCTAAAAATACATCTTTAAAAATAATGAAAATAAAAAACATATGGAAAAAGAGACATCAATAGCTACAAAACCACTTTCATCAAACCTTAAAATTATGCAAGACTTGAGAACAAATTTTTGGAATAAAAATCAATATTGAAAACACACAGATAAATCAGAAATGGGATGATCTCCATTATCCAAACAACAGATTGCCAAAGGCTTGCCCAATTTCTCAGTAAGAAACTATTTTTAGAGGAAAATTTAAATATAGTAGGTATTTTCTATCTGATTTTCAAATATGGTGCTTTTTGGAAAACAGTTGGCAAAGCCTGCCTAACTGCATGGGAATTAGTAAGTGAATTCTGAGGGGAAAAGAAAATGACTTATGGAAAATGACACCTGGCCATGCTGGAGGGAAAAATAACAATCTGGGTAGAGTTTACCATTCTCTGCCATTGATCTTTTAAAATGTTTTTGACAGGCTAAGCACTAAGGGTAGTGGTATGCTGCTAAATAGGGCACGGTCAGCACACAGAGGGACTGGGATAGCACCAGGAAAGAACAAGACAGCCATGGTTTGAGCACAGTAGAAAAAGGATGAAATACAATATACAACACAATATACATAGAGACACCAAAGATAAATTTTCCATGTAAAATAGCAGAGAATGGGACAAAGAGCACCAGCCTTGTGGTTGACAATAACTGGTTCCCCTTACTCCCCTCTTTCTCAGGATAACCAGCTACCAGAGCTGGAAGTTAGTGATGGGGAGGTGAATAAAGGCCCCACAGTCCAGGAGGAAAGAGTTAGTGATATGCTATGCTAATTACACATCCACAAGTCCATGGGTCCAGATGAGAGTAACAAGGCAGCTGACTAAAGAGCTCACCAAGCCATTTTTAATCATTTACCAGCAGTCTTGGTTAACCAGAGACAGCCCAGCTAAGTGGGAATCAACAAACACAACACCATGGACAAGAACAGCCAGGAGGAGGATACAGGGAGCCATAGGCCTGTGACTCAGTGCCAGGGAAGGGCACAGAGCAGATCATCTTTGACACCAATTCCCACAGCATTCTCCTGGAGAAACTGGCTGATCATGGCTTGGATGGGTGTACTCTTTACTGGATGAAAAGCTGGCCAGATGGCCATGTCCAGAGGGTAGTGGGGAATGGAGTTACATCCAGCTGGCAGCCAGTCACTAATGGGATATTGGCTCCTGCTGAATGCAAGAGACTTGGTATGGCACAGTATTACACAACAACAACTTGGCTACAGAGCTCTCCCATGCCCTTGCCACCAGCCAAGCTTTCTGACATGTATCTGTTCTGATTACTACACATGTAGTTTTGATAAGCCTAAGCACCCCAGTTTAATCACTGATAATGTTGCTCCTAGTTCCTCTTGGTACTTACTCAGGTATGTTAATTTTATCACTATTAGCACACCTTCCTTTTGTAGACCAACACAAAATACCTGTGCCACCTTCCCTCTCCACCTTTAATCTTAACATTTCTGTGGCTACTGGGTTTTGTATAATTAGGCCCATTTCTGAAGTGAAGAAGGTCTGGCCAGTCCAACCAGTCCTGGGAACACTGTTTTTCACCTACTAGAGTGGTCCCATGGGACATATGTACTGTCTTGGGGAAGGTAATAAAGCCCTGATGGTGTAAGGCATCACGTGAAATTCTATATGTAGCTCTTGTTGCCCCTGTTCAAGAAAGACCAGGTCTAGAGAAGGTTATTAGTCTGATTTGTTAATACAATTCCAGTGTGTCTGCATTAGCATTTAATTCAGGGGTGCCCTTCTCTGGCTAATCTCATCACCTTCATTTACCACATTTAGGGCACACAAATGAGAATATTTTCAAGCAAAACCCAACAGGTAGGTGTTCTACCCACAGGACCAGCGCAGAGGAGCAGGCAGGGGCTCACAGGGATGTTGAGCAGTGGAAATGTCCCACTCTGTTCGTGCTGTTTGGCCCCTAGAGGGTTATGTTGGTGCTGGCAGTGGTGAAAAGCCACCCTGCAGCCCAGCACACCCTGCCCAGGGCAAACCCCTTGGAGTCAGGCCCCTGCCCCAAGGTGAGCAGCCCAAGTTGGGGCTGCTATGGGAGACTTGCCTGGGCTTTGTGTCACAGAGATGGAAGGGGGGCATCTCCACTGAGGGCAGGGCAGTGCTAGGGTCACAGGTGGGTGACTGGGATGCTGGTTAGGTCAAGTTACCTGAGCAGGGTGTGAGAAATGGCTGGACGAGACATGAGAAAGATATTTGGTTTAACAAATAACAAGGTGAGAAGCTGACAAAAGTAACAGCACCATAAGGTATAGCTAGATTTTTAAAAGGTATGTGAGAAACAGACAGAATCCTCAGATAATTGGTAACAGAATAAAGGGGACCTTTAGGAAGCCCAGACTTATAAGATCACCTAAGAAAAATAGTAGTGATTTGTAAATTTGCCACCTTGTTGCCTGAGTAAGTGTTAGAAATACTAAATACGGGTACAGATGCAGAAACACCAGCAGCAGTGAGGAAAAAGTAACTAGAGGGAGGTAAAAAAAGGTACTAGAATTTACCAAAAATTCTGAGAGAAAATAAAAAGAAAATTTAATTATTCTTTGTCTGACAAAACAGAAGGTTTGTTGGGTGCTTTCTGACAGAAGAAGAGGCAAAAATTTGAATTCACAAAATATTGATGTTATTCTTCCACAAGCTCAGGTGAAATCTGTCTGTATAATTCTGGTGCAATAGCCTGACATAAACATTAGAAAAGGGAAAGGCTGACCCAGTGAGAATAAGTAACAGAAGGAACTGTAGAAATGAGAGTAAATAATAGAAAATTACTTTCACTTCCCAAAGGATTCCAACAGCCCTGAAGCTATGCAAATCAGTGTCTTCCTAACCTCAAGTAATCCAAAACAATCCTGCACCTGCCCTTGCTAAAATTGTAAAACCAATACAACCTTGCAGGGAACCACTGCATGCTATAATAAGCAAAATCATTCCACTGCAGCCCCATAACTGAAGTAATTAAAGACTTAGTTATTCAAAAAAGAGCTCTGTGGCAACTTAATCAAATTTGGAATGAGAATATGAGCCCTACCTTTATTGACAACTTCTGTCTCAGACTTGGGAACAGCTAAAGCATTTCTGCTGAACATGACAAGATCTATCACTCTGTAGTAGTGGCAAATCAGAAAGAGGAATAAGTGTTATTGATACTTCTCCGTACTTCAAAAAACCTGATAAGAACAGAACTTGAATCAGGGCAGGATTCTAATCCACACGGATCCATTCTTCAGGAAACAGATTCACTCAAATCTAACAGCACAAATGGACAATGAAGTAAGATAATTATTTGCATTCTGATAACAATAACATTGATGGAATCATGTTTTTAGTGTAGGAGGTCTTCAAATTCTCAAATTATCTGAAATTAAATTTAAATTTTAGATGCTTAAATTGTGGCCACTGAACTATTCCCAGTTATTCTGGAGCTATCTGTTGAATCTCTAACCAAGTTCAACAGATTTGCAGAGGAAACACTTGGGAGGGAAAAGAAACCTATTTTCTTTCTTATTTCAGCATTTAATAATTTCCAGATTAAGGAATTAATGAATTCTGATGGTAGAGGTAGAGTACAGGAGAAAAGGGCAGAGTGGAATAGAACATATTAGAACAGAAAGAACACATGCCTTGTCAAAATATTCTGGTTGCACAAACGAAGCCAATTAGGAACTCAACTGAAAAGATCTTTTTTCCCACACAGGGGAAATATTTTCTAGACATATAGTTTTATGTTTACAACAGCTAGAGAAAACAAATGCACGTTGCTAAAGAAAATTATTGTAATGATTATAGCTAAGCATGAAAGGTCTCTTGTTTAGTGAATAATCCATATTTTTAAGTGCTCACAATTATAAGCAAAAAAATTTCATTTTCTGGAATTGTACCCTAATTTGTTCTCAAAAAGAGAGGTGGTTTTAGACCCTTGAGCAAAATTGGTTGACTTACTGAAAACATTTTGAATACATAGGAAGAGCTTGCAGATGTAATTTAGTAGAATTGTCTCCACAGCAAGAACAAAAACTTAAGCATAAACTTCAAGTCTTGGCTTCTGTAGCTTTTTGAGAGATATATGGGGAAAGGATAGTTGCAACTTCAAATGTTATGAATTTTTAAACACATGAATGATGGACTTACTCTGCCCTTGTAAACCTAGGAGAGGGTATATACCATGGCTTGTGAAGACATCAACATTAGTAGTAATTCCCAGTTACCAAGATTTTTTGAGCAACAGATATATATATTATTTATTTTAAACCAATTGTGACCATTTGAAGCAGCATTGATACAGCTGCAATGTATAAAAGAAGAGATATGAGTCAGTTCTGTTAAAAGATTAAAAAATAATCTAGGAGTGATTTTCTGTATTTACTGAAATCAATCATAAATCTTGCATTCAATTTAGTGTCACAGACCTATGTGCTTTTTCTTACCTGAAGTTCTCTCTCAGTCTGCCTTGCCTGAAGTCATGCAGGTTTGTAAGGGAATCGTGATTCACTGATACTCTGCAGAAAGAGAAGTGGTACACCTGCAGCAGGAACATATCTTAGAGGGATTTATTTCTAAGTTCTTCTCCTTCAAGAGGTGCAAGAATGACAGTAAATTGATTTTCCATTGCTCACCAGAAAGGCAGGAGTTCTTGTGAATGTGAGAACTCCAGCTGGATATTGGGAATTGTCATGCAACCCATGTTATGCAGCAAGCAACTCGAATAATGGTGTTGCAGATACCTTTATATAAAACCCTCTGTGCTTAAGCATGATGACAATAGATGCAGCCTCACTGAAGGCAGCACTCTATTCTTTAGCAGAGAGGGGCTGACAGACCACCTAACCTCACACAGCCCAGGAATGAGCCATGCAAGTTCACCAATGTATTTCTACATCCTGTGCAGCCAGCAAATCTCTTGTGACAGCTTTTATAAGTAGATCTCTTTTCTTGCATAGCAGGCCCCCTGTTCAACATAATCTTCAGGTGAATATTGCCATTGACACAAACAGGAGTCCCTTGAATGCTCTAGAGGGTGCACAATAGAGCAACAAACTCTAACAGAAAAGACATCTTAGAGTAACAAGACCATAAAATTAAAGAACAAGAAGCTCTCTCTCATTCAGTAAGCATGCCACAGAGGAAGGGTCCTGTTCAACAATTAGGGAAATGGGATTGGGCAGAAGGTACAGTCAATTATAGTAAAAAGGAAAAGATAGGGGAGAAAGAGAACTAGGGAACTAAGCCTGTCTCAAAAATCAAGAGCTGTAATTTTTAGTAGCTACTGGACACTTTCACTTCCTTTGAATTTGGTAGGAGTTTCAAATGGATTGCTTTATGGATAGCTAGGTCAGAGCTTTGAGTAATTTCCACCAGACTCTTGTATTAAGTAAGAAGTCTCTGTCAATAGTCAGGGACTCCAAGGCAGATTATATGCTTCCATTTCTAACATAGCATGAGAACATGCTATGCCTCTATTTCTAACATAGCAAGAAGTGAATATGTTGAGTCAGCAAGGAGAGCCTCAGTGAGATGAGTTCTGTGGGGGATGAGCAGAGGGAATGTCAGGAAACAGCATTCATGGATAATCCATGGCACTTCTAACAGGACAACCACAGACTTAGGCAGGAAATAGATGACAACTCAGGAATAAAATTTCCAGAAGTCCCATCCCAACAAAGAGGTAGGTCTGGCTCAGGTAAGGACACCAGGGTGCAGCTGCCTTCCCAGTGACTGTTAATGCTGCTCAGAGACTCCAGACTAATATAACTGCCTCCAGCCACTCATTTGTCACCAAAGTTGTTCCATGAGTCTAAATGCCAAAACAGTCTCAACCACAGTCTCTAAACATGGGCAGTATCATTTACCAGACAAAAGGGAAACTCATCAGTTGTGAGCTCCATGCAGGAAACTGATGGTCTCCAATCTGTGCAGCATAAAGAATATGGGACACAAGTTTTTGGTTGCTGTACATTAAGAACTGCTCTAAAGCTATTGTGTCTCAGTATACATCATAATTAATAATTTAAGTGGTCAAATTAACTGGATCTTTTAAACACGAGGCCCTCATTTTTCTACTGCTGGAATTGGTTTTTTTCACAGCTACCTCAATGGATTTCAGCTCTATTTTCACTTAATTGCAGGTCTTCAGTAGGGAGAAAAAAGATAAAATCTCACTACAGTTTTAAAGACTCGAAGATGTTTCCCTGACAAAGAAAAAACAGTCTGCAATGAACACAGATTCATTAATTTGGAGGCAAAAGATTATTATGAACATTTATTCCTTCCCGCATAGCTCAGGTTATAGAATTTCCCACAAGCGATTCCAGTGTCAAATCTTGTAATTTACAGTTGAATTAGAGTACATACACTGAGAATTATTGGAATTTTTCCATAATGATGATGTAGGGCAGCCTAGTATGTTCTGTAATGTTCTACACCAGCTTCCTTACTAGAAAGGCACCGAGGAAATATGAATAACCTCACACTTTTAAAACTTTGTTTTAAAACATTTTTCAGCATTCTTTCATGTCTTATTTTTAATTAATTAGACTGAACTTAGTTACTGAGCTTTGCTACATGAAATATTCACTGACAGTTTGTGCAAATATCAACTCTGACAAACACAAGACCCAAGACATAACTGGCACCATGGATGCACTTCTGCACTGAAGGTTTATATTAATGAACAGTGCACATGACCAACCTCTTTTTGGATCCGGCTCTGTATTACCCAGATGTAGTTACTCTGAATTTGTGGCCACTGTGCATCTGGGTACAGGAGCATGCAAGATGGATCTAAAGTAGTGCCCTGCGGGTGTTCAGTGACTCTGCCTTTAGCTGTGTCAGGCTTACTGTGGCACCATTTGTTCGGTGCAAGGAGCTTGCAGTAATTCAGCTAACACTCATTAACAGATCTACCCAAACGGAGGCTGCAAAAGTAAATTTCATCTTAACATTCTTTCAAGCAACAAGACTCATTTCTCAGCTGATGCAGAAATCATTAAATTTACTGAAATCAAGAAATCTTCAAGAAAGTCTGTTATCACCGATGGGGCTAATGTCATCAAAAACTCTCAAAATGGAAGAATTCCAAAATATTCCAAAAATACCTGGAAAGAACTTTTCAACAAGCCTCCATGGCAAGACCATTTCTCATTTGAACTTCAGCAGCTGATTCTATACAATCACTGCACCATCAGCCCCCTGCATGCCCTCAAACATGCAGAAGAAAGCAACCAGTGAATCCCGTAGTGTCTCTTCTGCCCTAGAATAACCATGCAGCTATTGGAACTCCACTCCTAGTTCAGTGCATAATTATTATTCTATTTCTTTTGGAAATGACTGACTTTTATCAGCCTTGATTGCTCCTCCCCTGGAAAAGGTCAGTGTCTCCCCAAGGAGGTCCTGCTCGCTGCCTGAGAGAGATTGCCTGGGAGTCATACCCTTTTGTCAGCTGACCTTTAAATACAATAATGTCAGTTTGTTAACAAGAAAGTTTCATTTGTTAAAGTCCTTAGTGTTAGTCTGACATGCCATTTAAAACAGTTATCCGATTTTTTTCTAGCCTGTGATCTCATGATAATGCTACAGTGTTAATCTTTGAGGTCATATACTAGGCAGGTTCTCTCGCCAGCCCTTACTTGCAAGCTTAGTATAAAATCTTTCCTATGTCATAAATTAGTGTTAAGGAAATTCAGACACAAGTTCAAAGAAATATCATACCATTTCCAAAAGCTTTTACACCAGAGACTAGAAGCATTATTTCTGTTTCTCTATGTGACTGGAAATCTCAGGAAATTTGGGGGGATGTTTTTATTGATTTCATGGGTCTCATTAAAGCAGTGCTCTGTTCTGCAGAAAACAAATACTGTATTCATCCTCTCTGTACTAAAAGGGCCAACACTGAGCATTTAATTAAAGGTAGTGATAGTGCAAAACTGTTTTTCAGTCAAACATGTAGCTAGAATATTGTTGGGTGAATATGTATCGTGCAACACTGCAGCATAAATTCAAACATGCTTTCCTAAACTGCAAGGCTTCTTCTGGTGATGCCTGTATTCACAATTACAGGCATGATATTAGGCCTTTTGATGAATACATACATTACTGGCAAAAAGTAAATAATTTTTTCTTTTGGGGATATCATTTTTCTTGTAACACTCTTACAGAAGCAGAATGTCAGGCTCTTAGGGATCCTCTCCTAGGAGTCACTCAAGTAGTTTACACACTACAGGTAGCAGGCTAAATGTAAATCTTCCCTAGAAACCATCTGAGTCCCTGGAGCACCACCCTTCTCCCCAGGCTGCTTATGTAGCTTATATCAAGATGCACAGAATGCCTTTCTGCCTTCCCAGCAGGTTTGCTTCCAGAGAAAACTGAGGGAAGTATGAGTGCTGGTAACGACCACATGGGCATTAAGGCTATGGGACATGATGCAGAGCACACCTGCTCCAGCATGGATGTATCAATGAAAAAGAGAAGAAAAAATGAGGTCTCAGTCCCTCAATCTTGTGAGTGTGAACAAGGTGGGGAAAAGAGTGATGTGCCACCAGTGTGAGAGCTGGTTAGAGTCAAGACACTGAGAAGGGGAAATACAACTTATCTCATATATCCCTTATCTCATACTGCAAAAGCCAAATTAAAAAAAAATCTAAGCTACCATCCAAACTAACCTGTCCAAGCCAAGGAAAAATGCTCTTCCAAACTCTGATCAACACCTTGATCATGGATGTGTGATTGTTTTACACTTGCAGCACATCTAAGGACATGGATTCCCAGCAAATCACTAGAGCACTGACAGAGCTGTGCTGATGATCTGCCTCCAGCTGTGCCCCATAAGCAATGCTGCAGGCAAAGATGCACACACACACGAACTTCAGATTATTTTCCTACCTCTGCTTGGTGTAACTTCCCCTTAATGTAATTCTGAAGTTCACATTATCCCTTTTAGTCACAGCACTGCAGGCATCTCCTGTTAAGGTAATTATCTGTGATGACCCCGAAGTCCTTCTTGGAGTCTAATGTACCTATCATACTCATTACCATAATATCTGAGTCTCCATAGTACCAAGGCATCTGAGTCAGTCATGTCATTCTGCAGAGCAAAGCCTGGAGAACAGTAAAGAAGGAAAATAGATGAAGATAAAGATTCAAGAGCAAAAACATAGGCTTTGTAATTATTAGAAGATATTTAGGAGATCAAAAGGGTAATGTAAATTTTCAGTAATGAAATGAAGTCTGAGTGACAGTGTTCCATTTGAATTAATAATGCTGAAATCTCTGTGCAAAGCACAGCACAAAACTGCTTTGTAAGAACTGACAGGAAATCTTTTTTTTCTAAGAACAAATAGATTGAACAGAAGCAAATTACAATAGAAGACTAATGACACTGCCATGTACACTGACTAAACCAGGAGTAACTTCATTGCAAATCATGCAGCTACACGTGTGAAAGAGTGCTGTGAGAGAAAAATAAAGGAAATTCAGCTCTATTAGTATTGATGTGGAACTGTGGACAGTCATGTAAAAATAATGCATGTTGCCTGGCATGGTTTCTGTCAAATTATATATTCACTCTGCTCTTACAGATCTGTGCTCGGACATTTGTTTCTTACTGATTAGTCATTGAGTGACCTCCTTAACAAATTACACACTTCACATCTATAGTTTTGTAGAAACATCTATAGTTTAATAGAAAAAGTATCAATCACACATTTTCTCTGTTGAATTATGCATCTCATATTTTGTGGCTGAATTGAGGGAAGAGCCATGCTGGCACAACAGTGCCTCAGGGTGGGAATCATCTCACCTGACTTTACATGTCTACACTTAAAGCAGTCAGACTCAACTCTTCCTACAGCTAATTACAGGCTTTTCTGTATCAGGGCATAAATGGCATCTACTTTAAGTGTAGATGAGTTATGATCTAAAAGTGCCTGTTTGTCTTTATAGACTGCAAAGGGAGCCGGGAGTGACTATATCAAATAGAGCCTGTGCAGAGTCAGCTGAGTCACCTCCACAGTTTATAATTTTGAGAAAACACACAATTTAAACCAAATTTGTTCAGTGAAGCATTCTTTTAATTTAGTAACATGCACCTAGAAAATAGGTCCTTCTGTGTAAACCTTCCCTGCCAATGCACGTGCAGGGAAGTCTGTGTCACTATGTTGGAATATCACTTGGGCAAACACTTTCCTGTTACTAAAGGACAGCAGACCAAAATTGTATGGCTGCCTCCTGACTGCTTATTAGTCCTCTGTGGCCTGGCCTATGCTAAAGCATTTTAATGAAGAGAAGGAGAGTAAAATAGTGTTCATGAACACTGTTTGAAAATCAGACACTTCTTGCTGCAGATGTCAGGTTATTCCAGAAAGCCTGCATTGGATGCCTCTGTGGGATCCATTGTTGTTACTGCCGAATTCTCATGCACTTAAGTGGTTCCTCAGCTCACCTTGTGCTCTTCTCTTTCAATTTCCACTACATGTAGCAAACCATACATGGTGAGCTAAAGGCATAGTAGTGCAGATGCTCAGAGTTGCACACCTGCTTCAGGCCAATCTAGTACAAGGGAATTCTGATCTGCAGCCATGTAATCAATGTAGGACCAAAGGGCACTGACCAGGATCCCTTCTCTGCTTCACGTTCATTCCCATCATAACAGTGAGACAGAATCATAAAATCATAGAGTGGTTTGGGTTGGAAGGGACCTTAAAGACCATCTAGTTCTAACCCATCTCCCATGAGAAGGGACAGGACACCTTCTGCTAGGCCAGGTTGCTCAGAGCCCCGTCTAACCTGGCCTTGAAGACTTCTAGGAATGGAGTATCCACATCCTTAAATATTTTTTTTCTAATATCTAATCTAGGCCTACTCTCTTTCAGTTTGAAGTCATTCCCCCTTGTCCTATCACTACATGCTCTTGTAAAAAGTCCCTATACATTTTTCTTGTAGACTGCCTTTAGGCACTGGAAGGCCAAAAATAAGTTGCCCTGAAGCCTTCTCTTTTCTGGGCTGAACAAAGCCGATTTTCTCAGCCTTTTCTCATAAAACAGGTTCTCAGGTTAACTTGGTGCCCTCCTCTGGACTTATTGCAACAGTTCCACATCCTTCCTATGCTGGGGACTCTAGATCAGGGTGCAGTACTCCAGGTGGGATCTCACAAGAGCTGAGCAGAGGTGCAGAATCACCTCTCCTGATCTGCTGCCCACACTGCTTTTTTTGCAGCCCAAGGATGCATGCTGAAATCACAAGGAATATATTTTTTTTAACAAAAAAAAAAGTCTCAGATGATCAAGAAATAACTCTAGGTAGAAAGGCTCAGGTAGAATCTTCAGGTAGAACAGTTCACCCAGAGTGGTTGTGGAGATAAAAGATGTCTGAACAAGGTCCTGGTAGGCTGGGTCTAGGCAGCCCTACTGAGCAGGGGTTTGGACCCTTCCTACCTCAGCCAGTCTGTGATTCTGTGAAAACTCCCACCAAGCTAGGGAGGTTGGTCAGGAGAAAATTGAACTGATGCATTTGTACCTGTGCCTGCAAAACCAGTGTATGGAACAACCTTTATATATGCAGTGAGGAAGGATATCACTGCTGCTGCTATTTGAGATCCTTGTTCAGGTATCCAGGTAAAACCAGAGTTGTAGATTTAATCTCTGCCATAGGAAGCAGCTGGAATGTCCTATAAGCCTCTCTATTCATAGCTCCCTTCAGCAGATATTTCACAGCAAGACTCCAATTTCAATTGTACAATTTCAAATATAACAGATCTATCCATGTTACTTCATAACAGCAGCTTTCATTTGTATTGATTTTAAGACGATTCTTACATAGTAGATTTTGGAGTTACTCTTGCTTTTGTCTGCTTATATACATTTGTAGAAAATCATAAAGGTTCTCTTAAATTAACCAGTCTAGGGAAAAATCATGTGCAATAACAAAATCTATCCAATGCCAACACACATCAGGGCAGTATTTTCAAGGCCTGAAACAGCACAGAAAAAGGAGGACTTGACTTTTTTCCTTCACAAGTAGTATAATACAACATAAGTTGACTCTCTTCACATGAAACATTAAAAAATTATATGCCTCACCATGTTTTGGATATTTGGCCTTATTTCAGATTGGTTAATCAAGTTGTGTGGATTAAAACCGAGATCTGAATGCCAAGAAACCTATATTACTGGACAATTGTGGTTTTAAAATTTCAGTTATTTTGTAAACAGAAGCACTGAGTCTCACTTGTGATTTTCTGTCTCACATGAAATACTGCGTTTTCAGAAAACAACAGTTCTGGAGTTTAGTGCTTGCCTTAGGACAAGCCTACAGTCTACAGGAGCCTCCAGTCCTAGAACCCTGCTGTAGAACTGTTTATACCACCTTTCACGGATTATTTTGGTTTGTACCTTCTAGAGGCGCTGCAGTTTCAGTATTGAACAACAGCATCTTGTACATTGAGGAATATTTTTTTAATATCCCCATGCACTGCCTGATGAATAGCAGCCTGATGAAGCAGTTTTCAGGATAGTCTGATCTTCCTTTGGTATTCTGTTACTTGTTACAAGATGAAAGAACCACTGAAGGAATTTGTGTTAAATGCCAGTCTCAGAGAATGACGTACAAAACAGCCTCATTCTCTTTTCTGCGTAGAGATTGACTAGAATTTTTTTTAATCTTGCTTTTTGGGGAATACATATGGAAAACTCTTATATGATCCCGAATTTTCTTGGAATTTTAAGAATTTATATGAGATGAGAAGTTACCCTTTTAATTTTTTTTCCAGAAATTGACTTTGAGACATATTTTAAAATTCAGCTGACACAAGACTATATTTTTTCCATCCCTAAAGGGGCTTGTATGATTCTGTGATTAAATATAAGTACATAAACCTAAAGAAATTATTTTCACTCTTGCTACTTTATAAGCATATTTACTCATTTATTTACTACATCATTTACTGCAGCAGTGTTTGTTGGTGTTTGTGGCTTTCATATTAAGGAAGTACAATGGGAGGTGAGATAAGTCATGTGGACATACAGAACTGCTTTGGAAGTCACCTTTGCATTATGTGGAGAAGAAATGAAGGGGAAACTCATCCAAGAGGGAAGCAGTTTCTCCAGTTTACCCTCTGACATGCCACATGCTGAGTACCTGCCCTGTGGGGAAATGTCACACGGCAATTGTACCAGCAACATGAAAGCTTCAGAGACAGAATTCAAGAGACTTGGAAGGCTGAATAACAGGAACTGAGAGAGACAGAAAAATTAATCAGCAGCACTTTCACGGACATGTTGGAGCCATCTAATCTTGAAAGGGGCGTAAGTCCTACCTAAGGAGATGGAACTTCTCATTAAGAAATTCAGAAATATCACAGAAGATGGGAAAGGTAAAAAAAATTACAAGTGATGCGTTTTCCCAATAAGATAATATCAATGTAGCATCCAACACTAAGGATGCTCCTCTGAAATTAGGAATTCAAACTGGAAGAGGGGCAAATGTTGGTAAGAGTAGACATAATCATCAGGCAAAAAGATCAGGCTACTTTGAGGATGATTATACAAAGACTTTTGCTCATCACAAATGCGGTAGACATCATAAGGAATTGCAACCTCAACACACAAAGAAAAGGGGAGGAAAATGCTTGTTGAGACATTTTGTTTGCATGTCTAAAGAAGGGCAATGAAACTGGTGAAGGGTCTGGAGCACAAGTCTGATGAGGAGTGGCTGAGAGAACTCCCCAGGGGTGTTCAGCCTGGAGAAATGGAGGCTCAGGGGGGACTTTATTGCCCTCCAATACTACCTGAAAGGAGGCTGTAGCCAGGTGGAAGTTGGGCTCTTCTCTCAGGTGTCAAGTGGCAGGATGAGAGGAAATGGCCTCAAGTTGCACAAGGGGAGGTTTAGGTTGGATATTAGGAACATTTTTTTCTCTGAAAGCGTGGTCTGACATTGGAATAGGCTGCCCTGGGAGGTGGTGAAATCACCATCCCTAGAAGAGTTCAAAAGGTGTGTGAATTTGCTCTTAGGGACCTGTTTTAGTGAGGATTGGCAGGGCTGGGTTAACTGCTCTACTCAATGATCTTGGAGGTTTTTTCCAACCTTGACAATTTTATGATTCTGTAATGGAAAGAAAAAATTACTCCAGGTTCATTGTAAATAAAGGTGATTTTAACAGGAGAGGCACACCCTAAGGGAAAAAAAATCAGCTGGTATTTAAAGTCAAAATGGATGAAGGGAATTTTTTAAATAAATGGTGGAGTGGAGGAGTGTCAACTTTTGCAATATTTTAAACTAGAAACCTGAAAAGCCCAAAATATAAAGGAGAGCTCAGGAAAGACAAGTCCACTGAAGAAGGCAGATGAATTCTTCAAAAAGACATTAACTTTAGTAAAAAATTGAGACATTCTTACATGAAAATCTTTCCTTAGGAGCAAGGAGAAAAGGGTCAAGGGTGTCCACAGAGAATCTGTTTGAAGCCAAAATAACTGTGGAAAAGACTGTGGTGTAACTATATAGAAAAGATGTTAGTGGACCTGTGAATAAATACTGTTAGATTAAAAATTCAACAATGCTTGTTTAAGGGCAAGTCCTGCTTTAAAACTGTCTTAGAGGGTTCTAAAGGAGTAAAAAGTTATAAGAACAATAATTATTTGAAGGATTTCATCTAACCTGATTTCTAAAGGCATTTTAAAGGAAACTGAGCAATGACTTAAGAAAGAAGGTCCTGTGATGTAAAAAATATTTGATAAAATATAAAAAACTATATAAAAATATAAAAGTTAGTTCTTACATATCAAGGATGTCAGCAGTGATTTCTATAAGGATCTGTTCTGAGACCTCTGCTGGTTAATGTATTCATAAATGACCTAGAAAAGACAGTAATCGATGATAAAGTTTGCTGATGGTTCCAAGTCATTAAAGATAGGAAGATGAGAACCGATTGTGAAGTGTTGCAGAAGAACTGACAAGACAGATTGGGCAATAAAATGTCAGATGAAATTCAGTGTAGACAAATGCAAAGTGATGCACCTGAGAAGCCAATTGTACCTTCAGACAAAGTGGTTTATCCTGAGCTGGCATTTGCTGCTTGAGAGGAAGATCTTGGGGTATGATGGTTGGTTCTAAGAAAATACCAGCTCTAGACTGGTCAGTGTTTAAAAAAATTAAAATTGAGCACATGATAGGAACATGTTGGACAAGAAATAGCTAACAAAGAGCATCTCTTTACTGCTGTATAAATTCACAATTCACCCATGCCACACTCTTCAGTTTGAAAAACATACGAGTGAGAAGTGTGACACATCTACAAAACCACACTGATGACAGAGGGCAAGGAGACGGATGGACTGCTCAACAATAATTCAATCAGTGCAAAAGAATCAGACTTCCTCCATGCTCAACATCACTAACAATAATACAAGGCGTTGGACAGTTTGACCAAACGGATTTTGGAATCCATCCCTGCCCAGTAGGAAGTCTTACCAACAGGGCATGAGATCCATTTTGTTTAAGTTTAAATGTCTACATTTTGTCTGTACCTGAGTTAGTTGACTGGCCTTGTTTTGTGCTCAACAGAAACATATTTTCAGTATGTAAAACAGATGATCATTTTAGACATGCTCAAAAAGATTTGTAACCAGAACGCCTCTTTTCTTCCAGTGACCATAAAAGAAGCTTAGATAATTATCTCAGATACAGAAAGCTGCACCCAGCCATCTCAAATTTAGGTGAAATATCAGAGATATCCATATGTTGAACTGGAGAATATGAACTGAATATGGAGAACTATTTTTCTGACATGAACAAATAAATTTGCAAGAGTGTCCCATACTCAATTGACTCCACAGATGAAGTCCACTGACTACTGCAGGATCTACTTTTATTCTTCTAACCCCCAAAATACATGCTCCATTTTTATCCCTTCCCATTGCTATTATCTGTATCCCTTTGTTTGTGCATGTGCTTTTCCTAGCTACACTTCTATCCCCCATGACTGCCCACCCTCCCACAAATAAGTGACTGTCTTCCCCTCCTTTACCACAACTCATCTCCTCCCTTGCTCTCCCTGTCTCGATTAGGGGCTTCATGTCCCATCAATCCACTTACATCTTCTTTAAAGCAAGATCCCACATTCCCTTACCAGTGGTTTCTGTGAGACAAGGTAGGCTATATGATGTAAGATGAACATCACAGGTTTCTTTGATCATTTGGCATTCTGGCAAAATTCCTGAACTATTTTCAGCTGATTGGGCAAATCCAATGAAGAAGCTGCTATTTAAGGAATGTAGTAGCTATTGAATAGAATAAATTCTAAATTATACCATAAAAGCAGGGTTTATTTACACACACGTGCACAGTACGAGCCTGTTGTTTTGTACCAGATCAGTGCAGACAAAAACTCACTTTAGAAGATGCCTACTGTCCAGTATAAATTTAATATTTTTTACCTTTAAAATAAAATACAATTTGGATTCTCTTTAATAGCCCCTTAACATCTTTTATATTCAATAAAGCAGAGCAGGTTTTCCATCACGGTTTAAAAACAATCAGAGCATGAAGAGCTAGATTTTTTCAGTTAAAAAAACTAAAGCCATGTTCTGTTGAGCTAATTTTTGACAACAGTTTTGTTTCATGAAGATGCACAAGAATATGTTCCATCTCAGTTTAATTCACTACTTTGGCTTAATGTAGAGCTGAAGCAAAGCTGTGAGAACCAGAGCATGTTGAAAAGGGAGAAAAGTTCATTTTCCAGTTTCAGTTTATAAATGAATGATGAGGTATGAAATGGTGAGATCTACCCATTTTAAAAATGTGAAGAACATGGCAAGAAAAAAACTTCATTGACTAGTGATGACTAATATTTTTATTTAATAACTTAAATTGCATTAAAGCTTGTTTTGAGGAGCCCTTTAATGCATTTTTTTCTAGTTTTAAGTCCCAAATAAATAATACCAAAATACCATTAATCTTTAACTGGGCATCAACTAAACTGAATTTCCATTCAAATGCAACTTCACACAAATAATAATTTAAAAGACAAATTATTCATTAAATAATGAATTCACCATTCATTGATTTCCAGCATAATAAAACTATAAGTACTAAGTAGCACAATAAAAGCATGTAGTTTGATTACAACTCAGACAAATATGCGGCAGACATGCATTTTTCACGGAGCAAATAACTTCATTAAATTTATCAAATTATTTCAGCTAATTAGAACAGACTATTTTGCAGAATATCTTTGAGAAAAGGATAAAAATTATTTAAATTAATCCTTGTTGATTTAAATGGTGCTTAAAGTCACTATGATATGAATCACTCATCTTGGTGCATGTTCTGCATACACACTCTGGTTTTATATGCAGGCAGTGACATCTCGTTTGGAAAAGGTTGAAATCAATTCCTGTTCCATTGTTAGCTGTTGAATATTTACATTTGCAAGTCTGATATTATTCCATCATCTCTGTTTTTCAGATGTCTGTTCTATATTAACATAAATCGTAAGCATTGCCTGCTTAGTCTGCTGGTACAAGATTTTGTTAAGAAATCTAAGTACAAATAGAATTTCCACAGTTGTCATAGATGTAGCTAAGGTATCTAGGTAGGACAGACACACGGGTGTGAGAACATCTGCATTTTTGAACATTTGCAAGTGGCAGTGTGATTTGCAAATAATGTGAAAATAGGAGTTTCATAGTACAGCCACTGTACAGGCTGTAAAATGGTGTAAAATTATGAACTACTGAACTACACTCAGCTGGAGAAACTGAAAGCTTTCCATGAGGCACATGCAGTGCCTCCAAATCTCCATGATTGTCACCTAGGATAAATCAACATCAAGGATGCTGAAAAAGCCAAGATTAATTTCTAAAAGGCATTATGCATGGAAATAATGCCCTTGAAAATTCACAAAATAAAGAAGGAAAGCTCATGATACAAATCCCAGGGGAAAAAATGGAGTCAGCATTGATATAATTGCATTTAAGAAACCTCTTTTGAGCTAATTTACCTCAGCATCAGTAACCTTGTGGAGCTGGCTACAATAGTGAAATTCAAATTTGCACAGAGTAATCGGCCAGTTCATGCTGCATCAGAGGATGCAAGAGTGAGGGAGACTACAGCAGCACTCAAAAATGCTGCATTTCCTGACAAGCAAATCCAGAGGAGATAGGGCACTGACAAAGAAACAAATACAAGTCAAATAATTTCTCCCTGCCTCTTTATATTTGCCACAGGGAAAATACAGGTTTATGAAATACTTGCTAAATTCAAATAAATGCAAATACCCACATAATACCAGTCAGGTAGCATAACTATAGAACAAACCGCCTAATTTGAAGATAGAAAAACTCATAGTCATATATAAAGTTTAATATTCAGAGGACATTATTTGTTGTAACTACTGAAACCTGAATAGCCGCAGGAGAGCATAGCAGTTGCTTTTAAAACTAGTTCACAAAGGATATATATATATATAGAGAGAGATATATATATATGTATATGGCAAATTACATACAAAATCACACATCACATTGGAATTATATCTTAAATTGGAAGAATGCAGGTGATTCAAACAAGAGCAACACTTTAATGCTTGCTCTTCTCTGGCTCTTACAAAAAAAGTTCCTTGTTAATGAAGATAACTACAATATTTTTCAAGGAAATAGACTACAAAGACTAAGAAAAACAGCTTACAGAATATTTAGCTAACATAGATGTATTCAGCTAGGCATGGCCAGATGTAATTCCTCCTTGGATGATTAAGGATATAGACAAAACAGGCTCTGATTACTATCTTTAAAAGCTGTGAGAGACAGATAATACCTTGAGGACTGGAAAAGGACTACCAAATTCTCTATCTCCAATTTAATGTGGAGAAAAGAGGACTCTGTGAAATACAGATCTAATCATCCTAGTTCCAAATCTTGAAATACGCTGGAAAACTTTCTGAAGGTTCATTTTGTGAATGTCCAAAAGATAATTAAATGATAAACAACGACCAACATGATTTTGTCAAGAAAATTAATATGAAACCACTCTAGTTTCATTAAATAGCTTATTAGATAAGAACAAAAGAAAAATGTTTTATGTAGCTTTATTTTAATAAGGCTTTAGACATTATGTAGCATGGGATATCTTAATGTAATTAAATAAGAATAAGTACTAAGATGATCAGTTAAAAATTAGATTTCAAATTTGCTTTTACCTATAGTCTACTCTTAAAATGTTATGCATAGTCCTAAACATGTCTGATCTGTTTTTCATTCTTCT
The DNA here is from genome assembly GCA_037013685.1 of Acridotheres tristis. NCBI lineage: Eukaryota > Metazoa > Chordata > Aves > Passeriformes > Sturnidae > Acridotheres > Acridotheres tristis. Next base: position 10,718,171 of record CM072885.1, read on the forward strand.
CAGAAATATGTATTTAAAGAGGAGGCTGGGCATGTATTAAGTTTCCTAGCTGACCTAGAAACTTCAAACATTCTGCAGAAATCCTAACAGATGAAATGCACTATATTTTCTCTTTCTAGAAAATTAGGCACATCTTAGATGAAATATGGCAAATTAGTTTGGACTGATCTGATTTCATAAACCGATATTACATTTAATCCCATTTTCCATTTATCTCCATGTCTTAATTATTCTTCTCTTCCAAATTTGTTCAAAAGGTTTTCATTATACTTAGGTCAAACTGACATATATCTAGTTTTCAAGATCACATTTTTTTCTTCTCTCAGATATCATTACCATAATGCTGTTCTCGCTCTTGTACCATCTCCAGTTTGACAGATTCAATACAATGCCTTGCTGCCAACTTTAAAACTTAATGTACTAGCTCTTTCCAGTATTATGCCATGTACATTATTCTTTCCCTTCCAACTGAGCATAGGAACTTTCCTTCCACCTAAAATGGACAGGCACATTCATCATTCATTCTCTTAAAACTACAGGGGAGATGACAGATGCTGGTGTCTACCTTCCCTTCAAGGCCGTGCTTTTCCTACCAGCCTGTTCTCTAAAACTCCTCCAGACATGATCTCAGTCCAACTGAGCAATAATCAGGTTTCCTTTTGTCCAAGAAAATCCAGTTTGTCAAGGCCCATGTCGATGGCTTCTTGCAGGCTGATCAGCCAGTGACATGTAGCCCTCAGAAGGTACATGGTACTCACCTGCCAAGGATAACACAACCTGGGGGCTTTTTCACTCCCTTATCCTTGTTCTTTCTTTGCTCTGCATCATCTTCATTTATAATATAGATTAATGCAGTCATCTCTTTTAACACTTCCAAAATATTTTGACTTCCCTCACTTAAAATATACCTTACTGAAGATTTCCTGCCAAAACACGGTTCATGTATAATACTGAGAGTATTCTCCCCTCTAAAACCTCTGTTCACATCTTAGAAGAAGTTTTCTTCAAGAAAAAGCTCTGATTATGCAGTGCTTACTGTCCTCTGCTGCTTGAGCACTACAATCCTAGTATTAACTTCTTCTATAATTCCTAGTTTCTGGGTTAATCATGCACAAATTTTATTCTACGAAAGCAAGTTAAAATTTTCCCAGCCACTGCTGTGCCTGATTTACTACTACTTCCCTCTCTATGCGTACAAGATCATGGATTGTACTAATTGTAATACAGCATGTCACTAGTAATTTTTTACATGTAATTCTACAGCACTAATGGCATATATTTTTCATTTCTGTCTGAGCTAGACAGATGTTTAATCCCCTTGTATATTTTTAACAGGAAGTTATTGAAATTTTGAAATAATATTGATTTATTCATACAGATACAGTAATGAATTCATTGTTTGCATTCAAAACAACAGTCACAGAAATAATAGATCCTGGGTTTAGTGACAATATATGCCTTTAGGCATTGGGACCAAAATCCTATTTGGCTCATACAAAAGATCCAGTAACTTTCTGTGAAACTTTAACAGCCAAAGTTTTGGCCCCAGAAAGGATGCAGGGGATGAAAATAGATTCAGAGACAATTTAAGAGCACAGCTTACAATTTATGATTTGAGAATTCTGCACTTAAAGGCTTCCTAACTCTGCAATTGCCAAAGCTCCATAATACTTCAGGTTTTAATTTGTTAAGTTCCCAAGCACATGAAGCTCTGCCACAGCTCATTTCCAGGATGATATCTTTCTTGACTAATTTGACCTCCTTGCTGCCCAATTTATGCCAATACACCAGATGGAGCAGAAGACTGGTCACACTTACTGGTCTCTGCTTGTGACCTCCATACTAACAGGGAGAAGATGACTTTCTCTAAGAGCATGCAGACAAAAAGGCCAGGTTATCACAGCACACTGCATCTCAATTAATGTGTGCACACTCTTGGACTCTATAGCAGATGGCCATTTCCTAAATCAGGACTTGAAATACTGTGTATAGAAAAATCCTATGTTGGACTTTATTTGGGCAGAGAGGAGGAATTGAACTTCAAGTTTAAAAAACTGTTGAAATGGTGCATGCTTTCTGTCATATTTTGCATAAACCACTGAAATTTGACCAAGTCACCGGGTTAACATAAGCATTAGCAATTTATTCTAGTAGATGAGGTAAAATTTTAACAAATTTTAAGGCTCTATTTGCCTTACCAGACTTCTTACACTGAGTCAGGATATACTCTGTTCTACAATCAGAAATAAATTTAAGCAGATTGGTGGCTGGGACTTCCACTTGGAAAAGTGGAAAACTATGACTTCACAGGCCTTGTCTAATTTTTATTCCAGTGAATGTACCATTTCAAGTATGTCCAACAAGTCAAGCCTTGATCAGGCCTGGAATAACTTGTATTGGAAACTCAGAACGATCACATGAAATAATACATAATGCAACATGAATAGCCAAACAAAAACTCAAGCCTTCCATTGTCTCTTCAGTCATATCTGACTGTCACTTTTATTTCAAGCCTAGGGCCAGCAGAAGGCACTAGAATGAAGCAGCCCTTGCCTTATCTCCATGGCTGGAGCAGGCTATTCCCAGCAGCTGAGTGGTCATACACCACAGCATTAAAAACTGACTTGTCCCCAAAGCAGAAGGGCATACTAATCCAATCTGCCAGCATTTCAACACCTCAGCTTTAGGTGTAGAAAATGGAAATGCTAATGGATTTCAGATAATTACAAAATATATTACTCCTAGTCTACATTTAGGTGTTGATGTCTGTTTTTTCCACATTGGACTGGAAGAGTAGAAGGGAACATAAGCATGTAATACTTCTCCCCATGAGACATTTGAGAAGAGTAGGAGAGGATAAGGATTTATGTTCATCTCTGGTTTTTCTAATAGTCAAAAGCAGTGCAGAAATTAAGTCTAGAGATAGTCATGCCAAGAATATACTAGTAAGGCTGAAGTCTGCAGTGTGTAAAGGAATAAAAGAGAAGGTACAGGAAAGTTATACAGTCTCCGTGTGAGTTTATGAAGTTCCTCATAAATAAGTTTTGCTCAGCTGCCTTGATTTATTTCTTTATTCTTTCCTCTTTTTATTTTTTTTCTGTTTTTACTCCCTTTTTTTCCTTTTTTTAAAAGATGCCATGCTTTGAAAGAAAGCTTTGGAGATAGTAGCACTTTTGTAGTGCAGGGTGACTTTTCAAAAATTATCCAGTTTGGGCCTGGCTCATGGATGGGATAGTGTGCTCACAGAGAAGTTACATCTTACACGTTGCATCTTCCTGGTCCTACAAGTAACAGCAGGAGCAATCACCCAACTACCTGATGTCCTTCAAGGCTGCATTGGGTGAACAAATTCATATGGTTCTCCCATACTGAAGAAGAAAATACCGAATTTGTGTACAGAAATTACATCAGAGGTTTAGGAGCAGTTAACCACTGACACTAGAATATTATTTTGCTGCCACTGAGATTGTAGAAGAACTAAGGAATGGAGAGGATTCAGGATGATTGACGGTTTGAAAAACATTGCCTGCAACAAAATTTTCAAAGGTCTGAATCCATTATGTTAGAAAAAAAAAAAGGTGATTTGATTATGGGCTGTTAATTCTAATTTGGGTAACAATCTGATTGTAGCTGGCTCATCAACCTCATAAATAAAGATAAAAGAAGATTCAGGGACTGGAAATTGAAGCAAGAAAAGTTCAGACTGAGAAATAAAACAAGGTGAGAACTTTTAGAAGAGGTATAAGCAACCACCAAGATAACCAAACAATATTAATGTTAATATTGTTAGCTTGTTGATTTGATTTTTTGCTTCTCTTTTTTTAAAATGAAAAATATTTAATTCAAGCAAATTTATTCAGGAAAGCCTTATGACATGTATTATTCAAGAGTGCAGAGTAGATGATGGTGATGATGATAATATTAATACAGAGCTAACATCTATTCTGAGTGGAAACCTGAGCTTATTTAATCCACAAGTATTTTGCCACTGGCTTGATTTCATTGTTGTTTTTCATTATATTAAAAATTATTTCACCACACTTATTTTACTGATAAAATAAGCACACACAAACCCCACCTGAAGTAGACCAGGGGATCTGGTCAAAGACAACACTCCAGGAAAAAAAGTTTTCTTGGGTTATTACAGCCAAGTATCCATGCACCTGTGTACAGCACACCACTGCATAAATAAATAGTTAAACTGGCACAATAGGAAACACAGCTGATTGTGCCAGGACAGCATGATAAATTGTCACACCTGGCTTTGGCAGAGTGGAGCAGGAACTTTGAAAGCAAGCTTTTCCACCAAAGACTGTATCTCATGTGTCTCCTAAAGCAGGATACTGGGCAGAACAGGACAGTACTGCTACACTGACCCCTCATTGCCAAGCTTCTAAGCAATAGATCATTTTAATGCAGTTGTTTTGAAGCATCTTCCTTGTGTTTGCTTATGAAGAGTAAGAGCTGAAGGGCTTTTACCACAGAACAGTTTTCATATAAACCACAAACCCACATTTCATTTGCTAATAGATCTACTTCATATTTCCAGTCTCTAAAAGAAATAATACACAGTCTTTATGTCATTCTTCTTTTTGAAATTCAGCCTCTCCCACAGGCTGTACATTACACCCAGCAGTCATCACAGACAGAGAGCAGGACTGGGTTTTTCTTGGTGTTGGAGACTCAGTGAGCTGCTGACTCAGAATCACCTTTCTTGGAGACATGCCTTCCTCACATGCTCACATGTTAGTCCTTTGCTTAGAACACTAGAGCCGTTTAAAGAATATTTGATTCACCACATGGAAGCATGAATTTTGAGTAATATTCCCAAAGCACTTACAGTGTGGTTTAAAATAGCATCCATATACAGTTATATCTTAAGATGATAATTTATTTTTAGAATACATCCCAGAGTGTTTTTTAATGCCCGCATTTCATATCACATTTGTCTTTGATTTGTGTAATGGAGAATCCCTAGTTAATGCAAAGTGTATACAACGTATTTTTTTCAGCATTTTTGAACAGATATGCTATTTTTAGACAAGATTAGTTATTCCCTCATCTAGATACTATATTTTGATCTGTTGCTAACAGGCCTCAAGCCAACTTTAATATGTCATGTCCTGAAATAAAAAGTAGAGAAACAGTACAAGGGAGACATGGCTGTGTATCTATATATATACAGCACATACAGGATAAAGAGATTTAGCTGAAAATACCCATAAGCTTCCAGGTACATAGTGTGGTAGCCAAAAAGCAATCCTCAATACCCTCAATACTTTCTTGTAAGGCTTTGGGAGGAATGCCACAGCATTTTGAGAATCTGCTAGAACAAGCATTCCTATCATTACCCTGACCCTGGTGAATTACTCGAACTACCTCATCTGTGATCACCCAAGCTTTATTAACTGATGCAGAAGCAGGGCTGGGGTCTGGATTCAGCTTAGTCCCTCACCTTGATGGGATCAGCAGGATCCCTGATCTATTGGCTGGGGGACTGCTGGTACTGTCACAAGGAGAGTGGCAATGGGCATCTCAGGCAGAGAGAGTTTTGAAAAAAGTTCTTTAGTCTGATCAGCCAAAGGATTCACACTTTTTACTGGTGTGTTGAATGCTTTTCTGGTGAGAAATTAGAATGTATTCAGCCTGTATGAGCTGATGCAAAAACAATAGCACATATATTATTACAGACCATCTACTAGGTTTTATAGCAGATGGTCTTAGATTTAAAACCGAACTATCATGACAATCTTTTCTTGCATAGAGCTGACTTCACGAGTCCCTAACCCAGGCACTTTCCCATTCATTGCCTCCCCAGCACTGCAACCCCATAGCCCTGCAGCATCACTAAATCACTAAATCTGCTAAATGAGAGGCCATAAGGACTGAGGCTTGCCAGAGCTGCTCTGCCTGCACTTTTCTTGACTTACCTGCAACTCTATGGGTAATTTGTTCTACTTTTGCTAATCTTTATGTGGTACAACCATGGTTTTATACAGATAGCTGTAACAAGCCGTCATTCTGGGGAGAATGAGATACTTACACCTCAAACACAACAATGCAAGGTAGAGAAATACAATACCAAAAAACCTGGGGAAGTGGAGAGGCAGGATGCAGCACAGAAAAGTGCCTGTCTGAAATGGTAAGAGGTGGGCTCAGGCTGGCATTGAGGTGTCCAGAGATATAAACCATCCAGCAGTAGGCAAAGGAATGCAGACCAGAAGCTGGGTTGATGGCAACAAAGAAAAGAGAACAGCAGTTTCTTCCACAAAGTGAACATTAGAGAGTAAGTATGGATTTAATATGGAACTGTGAAACCATGAACGAAGGCAAAGGTGTATGATAGAAAAAAGTGTATGGTAGAAAATATATAAAAATGGGCAAAGTAAGGAGAAGAAACCAGCAAGACCAAGACTGGATCCTTCCCATTGAAGGTTCAGGGGCTGATGGCTTATGGTCTTACCCTTTCCAGCAGCACAAGTCTGCTGATTGTTAGTTCAGAGGAGAAATACAAGGGTAAGCATTCCTCAATAAAAGCATAGAAAACCGAGAACTGAGTTCTAATATTTCAATTGTATCACTATTCTTGAGACCTTTTCTGTAGAGAAGCACTGTAATTGCATAATTAGTTTCTTTTCAAGGTCAAAAATAGGTCCAGAGTAATAACTACATTTGAATTGAGCTGCTGAGATTGCCATCATATTAACAATAAAGCAGTGGATTCATGTATGTGTAGTGTGCTTCCCCCTTGCCATAAACAACACTTTGAAATACCACCTCCCCCTCAGTTGCACTTGTTTACTAGTTTGGGAACAGCAGCTGCAGTTTGAAAAGGGCAATGGCCCTTCTGATGGAGTGGACCCACCATCAAAATAACTCTGAAAGAGAATCCAGCAATCCTCCAAACAAAACCACTCGTTTTGTTACTGGTTATCAGCTCCTGATCTTGTCCACCACTGCTCCACAAAAGCTGCCCTGCCATAACAAAGGACAGTGCAGACCCAGAACAAGCAGAGATCAGAATTACTTAAACCAACACTGTTACCAAAGGAACAACAGCCAAAGGGGCTGCTCTGGCTTCAGAAAAGAGGTGATAAGACTTATACTCTCCAAGTGGTCCGCCAAAAGTTGGAAGATAAAACGTGTGCAATTTAACTTTGTTATTTGTGAAATAATATCTTTATATTTCTTTTCTTTTTAAATTAGAGGCTAACCATAATGTAAACCAAAATATTACATTTGATTTTGCATATGTAACACAACAACAAGAGAAAAAGATCGAACCTGGAGGCACAAATATTGGAGACATCTAAAGTCATATTTCAAATCAGCACACAGAGGTTAAGCAAATAAACAGCTAACAATGGCTAATTTAAAATTTCTATCCAGATTTTTTCTGTATTACAGATAGCTCTCAATTTGACTGTGTAGCTATGAAACAAACCAAAGGGGCTATGGATATCTGTGGTCTGCAGGAAGCAGGGATAGCTGTGCCATGAAATAAATAATGTTGTATAGCTGACAAAGGAACATGATGTAATGATACACAGGTCATTAATAGCTTTACATATCTGGTAGGGTGAAGATGCTTAAATTGCTTTAATATTGAATAACCTCATTTTGTAAGAGAATAATTTTCCACAGGAAAACATCAAAAGAAAAAAATGGGCTTTTAAGTTAACTTTATTTATATTTACCTCTTTTTGCAAAATAAAGATCAATTAAATTAAAGAATTTTTTCTTATTTTTTATTCTACCAGAATTTCTCAATTCTTTAGAGAAATTTGATTTGTAATTTTACGGTATAAAAATATTTTGTATTTCAAATCGTGTATGGTATATTTTTATTATTTTTCCACATTAAATATTCTTGATTTTTTCAATATCTTCTCTTAAGTAAAAATGCCAGAATCAGCTTTTTCAGGAGCAAAATCCAGAGCTTTGTGAACTGCATGAGCTCATTGAACGGCTTGATTAAGTCTATTGTGACTGAGATGAGTGAATCATTATTTTACAAATTGTTGTTTATTAGTTCTGAAATACCCATTAATTTTTACCAATTAAAAATTAATACATTTCTTTGTTAAGTTCATATAATTCTTTCCAGACTGTAATTTAGGCCATTGTTTCTTTGGATTTCAGGACTTAGATGGATTTCTGCAAGTTGTTTAAGATCCTCCTTGAACAGTGGAAAATATTTCTTAGGTTTCTCTTAAATTCTTCATTATGCTATTCATTGTAGAGTATTCATGACTCCAGCTTAAGTAGGTAATTAAAAAGTTCTCAGGTTAGGCATGTAAAATGTTTCATTAAACAAAATTCTTCAGTGTTGATGAGTACTTAAAAGTCTGGGTGAATCGGCCTTGGAGAATGTTTCTTCTCTCGGAGCAGCTTAAACAATCCTTTTCTCTTAGTAAATTATGTCCTTGTCACTGATTACTTGTGGTCCTCTTCAAAGAGAAGAGTGCTATCTTTTGATTTAGAACCAAGTCTCAGTACTTGGACTACAAAACCTGCTCATTTGAAGAAGTAATTAATGTCTGTGTCAGGAGATGGGATATTTATTATCAGGTTTAACTTGTTTCATTAGAGGTACAGCTTGTTCCAAGGAAAAATAAAATCAAATAGACACTGTAACACTGAGCACTCTAATGACCTTATGTTTATGTTCGTTGGCTCCTTGTCCTAAGAGGAATTCAAAGTGGTGCCAACAATAAGAATTGTGCCAGCAGAGAGACATCTAAGCATAACAGGACCCACAGGAGACAAGGGTATCTCCTAAATCCCATATGACCCCAGAGGAGCCTAAAGTCCCTACTTAGACTGTGAACTCAGCTCCAACCAGAGCTGCTCTCTGCGTGGTACCAACAGACAGGTGCCAGCAGTCCCTTGTCAACATGAGTTGGTGAAAATCCTGAATCAAAATCTGATGGACCTGAGTGAGCATACACCGTCCTGGCTCCGAGGCAAGTCCAGAAAATTAACTGTCCACTGCTGCAGACACTTCACTGGGCCATGTGGCACTTGGATCTGCACTGATCCAGCCATTCCTACCATCTCTTATTTCTAAATCACCCAGGGTGGAAGCAGCTTCCATGCTTTGTCCTTCTGAACAGGACGATTGCACTCTTCTCCCCCAGCACATCCACATGTTCCTCCTGCAACCTTGGCCCTAGGAAAACATTCACTGAGTCCTGAAACTAGTGTGAACCCAGGAAAATCAAGATTGGCTTTTGGTTATGGGGTTTTATGACTGGAGAAGAACCACTTACAAATCCGCTCACATGATGAGAGGAGCCAAAGCTACAAGCTCTGTCTCTTATGAGAAAAATAATTCAAGAATGCAAATAGTCTGAGGTGGGCAAAAAAATCTGCTCTACCTGAAATTCTAACAGATCCTATCCTTTCATTTGTGAGGTTTACCAACTCTAATGTGACTTTCAAACACAAGGAAGAGGAAGGTTTCTCTCAAGATCAAATCTATCACATCAATGAATTCCGTTCATCATGAGCAGATTAATGAGGCTCAATGGGGGACCCACAGGTCAGCTCAAGCTTCACCTCTTCAGTGTCCTTCTCTGAAGCTCCCACGTGTCTTCAACCCCATCTTTATTTTTTAGGCCAATCCTTCTTTCAGGATCTCAGACTAGAATAACTCTTAAATCTCTGCATCTGTAATCTAGCTATGCATCTGCCCTAGACATAATTTCTGTCTGTTCTTCTAGAAGGAGTAGACATTAATGGTTGGACTCAAAAGCAAATTTTTCCCTACACATATCTATTTATGTATCTGAAACTGCAGCCTAGAGATACCTTTATTCCTTTCCTTAGCTCTTGACCCATCCTCAGAAGATGTGACACTTGGTAGAATCTTTGTCATGTAACATGGCAAGTAACCATTTCTACATTTCAAATTATCATTTTTGCACTCTTAAGTACAGCAAACAGAAAGAGAAACACAGATTTTTAAAATTAAAAATTGCTTTCAGTCAATTTTTTTTAATTTGGGGAAATATTATAATATATTTAAGGTTTCACAACCTCACTGCTGATGCATGAACTAATATATGACACAGTTATTGATTTGAAATGCCCAGAGCACAGTAAAGTAATACAGGTCCTAACCTGAGACATTGTATTTAAATTCTGCACTAAATCAGATGGCACTGAGATCTGGAAGTAACAGATATTACAATTATAAATATTTGCAAATGATGTGTAACATCTCAGTGCAACAATAGAATAATAATTTTCTTTTTGTCCTGAAGACTAATAAACTTAATCATTCTAAGAAAGTTCCTAAACATTTTCAATGACCACATGTGATCACTGTCTTTGAGAAAAAGGATACTCTTACTTTAAAAAGTTTTTAGACACAATTCTGAGCCACAAGTAGATGTCCATGAAATAACTTTGGAAGATCTCTCTTTTAATCTGCTCAAGGTAATGAAAACATTTCTATTTCTACTGAAAACAGTTTCAGCAATTTTTAAGACAGGCTCTGATAAAGTTCCTTTTATATCACTACTGAAATACAGATTTAATATGGTACACCTGCAGTCAAGTATTTGCATCACTCCTGTAATTGCTATGGATGGTCACTAATACTTAAGGCTCTTGCTAAACCCACTAATTTTAATGATCCAGCTCCTAGACTATAAATCAGGCTCTTCCTCAAGTGTCTAATCAAATCAAGACCTAAAAGAGCAGCTGGATCTGCACTTCTTGAATTCCTTTAATATTACGAGAGTAATTTGAAAGTTATAGTATCAAATATTATTTTGCCATTCTGTAACTCCTTGTATAGAAATCCTGAAGTGAGCCAGAGGAAAAAAAAGTTAAACTTGAAAATGATCCATTATTGTCCGTCATTATTCATTATTATTTCAGAAAATTATGACATATAGGTGATAAGATCATATGTGTGCCTAAAATCAGATACGTTAAGTATTATTTTTAAATATGATTTCTAGCTCCCTGTGAAGCTGAGGTTCCAGAAAAACCTTAGCTAAAATTACGCTTTTTTCAATTCCTCTGAAAAATCAAGGTGAAAATTTTCAACATTTTGGCTTAAATGGCACCACAAGGATCACCAGGGTATGTATTGGTGTTGATAGTACAGTCCAGAAGTCCCAATTCTGTTTTTACCATCAGTTCTCATGAACTTCAACAGGTACTGACTGCATTCAGTTTTTCGATATTACTTTTTCAGAATATATTTTCATATTCATCAGAACCTTTCTGAATTGGAATAATAAAAGTTGCTAATTTCTTTGGATTAATTTTATTTTCTTCTTTTAAAATAGATATTCAGATCTTGAGACTACATATTTCCCTGACAAATTGCAAACTTCAGTGTATGAAAAAAGCCAATCTATTTCCTTTGTAACTGCCCTTTCAACATTGAAAATATAATGGATATTAATATTGAATACTCACCAAGCTGCACTACTTTTAAAATCTCTGAGAGCCTTATTGGTAACGTCGTGTTCTATCATTAGCATCAATTACTGTTCAGTTGACCACAGAAAATAAAGATCTTGATATACCCTGATGCAGAAGATGAATAAAAGCCTCTCTCAACATATTATTCATAAGTGTAGTGTCTATTTCTATTAGGATTCCTGGAACGTGATGCAATCACAGGAAAAGAATGGACCATTGACTGCCAGAGTAACCTTTCCTGTATATGATGCTCTTCACAGATTTGTCACCAAGGGTAAACACTCTCACCTGAGGTAGGTTCATTTACAACTGGGACAGGTCAACTGTGCCTTCATTTTTGAGCTGTTCACAAGCAATGGCATAAAAGTCACATTTTGCTGGTTTTAAGTAGCTCCTAGTTATGTGGATGAATTGTTGTTATTTTTTCATCGCATCCTTTGCACAGTGCAGAACAGAAAAAAAGCTCTTGGGAAATTTTTTTTTCTATAATTTCCCATTATCAGTAGTGAACATTAACAAATCTCTTGTCTGGGTTATTAAAAGAAAGTCGGGAGCTACATAACCATGGAAACACAACTTCCAGCCCCCTCAAGCACATGACTACTCCAAGCCATGACAGGCAAAGCCCTGGCAGCAGGAGCATATGATCCACTGGATCTACTGACATTCTAGGCATTAAATTTTGTTTGAACTTATGTACAGTGGAGTTTTTTATTATTAGATTTGGCTTTTCAAAGGAAAATATAAACACATAAAATGATAAAGAGGTTTTTCCATTAACTCAAATGAGCTTTCCGTGTGTTTACCACGACCATTAATTTATGGGCTATGCTGGCACCTGGGGACCTGATCACAGATCTATTTTTGTTTTGGGCATTTGAACAAACACACAGTGAGACACAGTTCTGGTCCTAAGGATCTTACATGTCTTACAAATAAAATAGCCCAAGTATGTGAACAGAAAAAGAGTCCTCTTCTGACCATGTCTTTGAATACACACTATAATGACATCATGGGAAAACCAAGTTGCTTTACTGAGTCAATGCCTAAGGATCCTAAGGGTGCACAGAAACTCTGCCCTGGTTTCAAACATTGAATCTCTGTTTCCCATGTACCACTGTTGCCTCAGCAACAAATCTGTACAGTTTTCCTCAAAGAGACGTGCGTCTTCTGCTCTGCTGATCAGGTGCTTTTCGCAAGAACATATTTCACTACAAATTTAAAAACTGTCACTATCACACTCTTTTCACTCCTCCGTAAGGGAAGACTACAACCAAAGATCTTCACAAATGTCTGGGGAACAGCTGTTACCTTCCCAAGCCAGGTACTCAGGGTGGTGACAGATGAGGTGTTGAAACGCAGTGTTATTGCAACACTTCTACTGTATTTAAAGTTCACCATTTTGATTCCTGGAAAGTTCACCTTCCACTAGGAAGTTCCTGACAGACCACCCTGTGAAAGGTTGTTTTCAGATTGAGGGCATCTTCCATACCTAAAATTACAAAGATAATCTTGTTTGGGAATAGCTTCAAACTTTTCTGCTTCTATTGAAGCAATTCTTAAGGTACTCAACACAGCAAAATCATCTTTGCATTCTAAGAGGTCTCTAGCCCTAGCACATCCCAAATCTTGAGAGGGACTGTACCATACTGCTGGGAACACTGGATGCCACTTCCATGCTCACTGCATGGGGAGGCAGGACATCCAGAGGCAGGCTCAGACCCAGCACAACCATTCATTGGTACTGCCAGAAACTCCACTCTTCTTTGCTTCTGAACACACCTTCAGCAATGTTACCAACCACAGATTTCACAGTATGCATATTATTTATCAAATAATCTTCAAGGACACGCGAAAAGTTTCTCCTTGGGAAAAGAAAAGAACTGCTCATGATGCTGGATGATCACGTTGCTTACAGCAGTTTCACACAGGTTTATTAGTGCAGTGGTGTGAGCCTACACAAACCAGAGCAGAATATTGACACTGCTGTTTTAAACAGAAACATCCCAGCAGTACTCAAGGACTCCTGCAGGCTTTAGAGGAGCAAGGGATTATGAGGACTGGGATATTTCCTGAGCTCCATCTGCTTTCTGTGCTGGGTGGAGTGAAAAAACCAAGATCCAAATTGCTTTGTTTCATCATCAGGGTCCTATAATGAGATGTCCTCCTTGATATGTGACTAAAGCTTTGCTTCCTGGGATGTACATATACATATATACATACATATATGTACATATGTGCTTACTGATCACATCCCTCCCAAGCAGAACCCCACTTGCCCACAGAAGTTCCTAAGAAGATTTTCTCAAAAAGGTAAATACTTGGCTTGGGGGGGCAGCCCATGATGCTTAAAATATCTGCTTGAGATTTCTGTGCTGCTGAAAACCTGCAGAGGGGAAGTCACTTGGCCTGCAGTCAAGTGTCCATGCAGCATAGAAGAAATCACTAGGAAATATGAAGATTTTCATTCACTTGTCATCCAAATTACCCAGCCTTCTTCTGAGGATGAGAACATAATGGATCAGAGCTGCTGTGCTTTGTATTTTATATTTTAGTCCAGAAATTAAAGCAGAGACTCAAGAAGTGAAAATCCTGAAAACACAATGCTGAATATTATTCCTGGCAGTCTTTTGCATCAGCATGCATTGTTTCCCCTCCTGTTAAAGGTAAACCACTTTTAGGTCCAAGAAAGCAGGACCTGAATGTCTAGAAGGAGACCAGGAAACTGAGTGCCTGCTCTTCCTGTTTGAATGGATTTTTCTAAAGTTATGAAGCCTGTTTATATAACTAAATCTGAACTGAGCCCTCTAAGTATGAAAGTCTTGTGTCATAAATGACGAGTCTGGCAGACCTAACGCAGTGTGAGCTGCTCAGGTCCCAGGTAACTGTGATCTTCCACTGCTGCAGGCAGACCTGCTCTGCTGTCAGTGCTGTTCCCATGTCAGCCAGCTGGAGAAACTTCTTGGACATATCACACTGCCAGCTGGAGTGCAAGAACACTTTCCTCTCCTAAAGTCAGAATGTCAGATTTTAAAAAATATAGTCGTAACATTGTTAGGAATGCTGTCCAGATGTAATTACATCCACCTGCAAGAACACTGTGCCAGCCCAGTTCAGAGAGGCTTCTTTCTGCTCAGGACCATTACTGAGCCAGGTGAGTTTTAGGAGAGGGAGAAGAGCAGCACAGGTGTTCTACAACAGGCACTGAAATGTGGCTTCAGGTGTGCAAGGGCAATTTCATCAAGTGCCACCACATGGGGTAGCTATAACTATGTGGGGTTTTTTAACCCCATCAGCTGCCTGATGCCATTTTAGTCATCATTTATTGTTCTACCTCGTTTTAAAATGTCGGCTGGGTCCTTGCATACTACAGCTGTTGAACTATTTAGAGGCTGCCGAAGGAAATTTGTCATCTCTATTCTTCAAAGCAGCTACCTTTCTTTTCTTTATTGTGCGGCATAAGCCTTTTACTTGACTATTAAAGATAAGCCAGGTAAATGCCCGTTCTTTAATTAAGTTCATCCCAGCAGTCACAGAAAGCTGTCAGAGTTATTACAAGAATATTTTTGCACAACAGAAATGGAAAATAAACTATCCAGTATTGTAAGTTCAAGGTTCGATGACACATGGGAAAACCCTAAGTTTTTGGTGGACAGCTCCTCATCATTAAATTGTTTAGCAAAAATTGAAAAGGTAACAGGAGAGCATCACTACTGCCCATTTTAATGTTTAAGTTTGTCCAGGAATTGTGACAGAGATGAGTGCCCTTATGATAACAAAACACCCTTAGGGAAGATATGGGAGCTCATCTCACTTCTATTATTCCACACAGCTGAACAACTACAGTTAGGCATCCAGGGAGATGTAGGCTGAACAGAAGGGCATGCTATGAATATAAGTGCTTTCAGGGGCAATACTCTTGTAGAATAGGCAGGCTGGATTGGTTTTTAGTTTTTGAGATTCTATATTTAGACAAGATTTAAGTGCTCAAATGTCTTTAAAACTGAGGCTTAGTGGAGAAAAACACATTATAAAATTATTTCCTTTTTACTCTAAGCCTTCTTGTCTGGATGAAAATTTAAAAAAAAACAAAAAACCCAGAGGATTTAAAACAAAGAGCTGAAGGAAAACTTGTCTCTCAGTCATGCTCCTTTATCTCCATAGCTGAGTTAGGTACCTTTTCATTTGTGAAATTTACCTACCTGTATTTTGTCTTGATCCTTGAAATACCCTATTTTATTTTTTAGATTTTACATAATTGACATCACTTCAGCATTAACCATAACATTAGGGCTCCAGTGCTGTCAGAGTTGACTTGGCCAGTATCATCGTAGGTTTGGCATCAACACAGTTTGAATTCAGAAATGTTATGTAATCTCAAAAGTAAATTATTTAAATACCTTCATACTCATATATTTAAATAATTACTTATAAGCATGATGTAGTCCATCATACTAATGAATAGAGTATCAGAAGGCATCTTGGAACACTAATTGATTTCTATTTATAAAGATATTTATGTGCCTTAATATATATATTAGCTTTTATAAATATGTGTGTATATATATATATATATATAAAAATACATATATGTATCACAAAATCTTTGTTTTTCTTGAAACAGCCTATTGCCGCCTGTTTAATCATTTATATCATCATCCTGAGTACTATTTAATCATGAAGCTGGTGCAAAACACAATGCCAGGATTGATATTTATTCTACTGTGTAGGAGGTATTAATATATGATAATATACCAGGTATCTGACCAGCAGGAGGGAGTGATTCTAGCCCCAGAAAAGTCCATTCTTCTGCATTCTTACTTCCTGTCCATCATAGGACTACACAAGGAGTTAAGAGTACCAAGCCACGAGACACATGTGAGTGCCCAAATGAAAACAGAAGCACTTGTTGCCATCCTTCTCTGTTTCTGTGTAAGACAAATGAAGTTCTTGTAACACCCAAAGAGATCAGTTTGTCACTGGTGCACAGAGCGGCTCTTCAGAAGAGCCAAGCACACTTTTCTGGGTTCTTGCAGGACACAGTAATGTACCCAAACCTCCAGCAATCTCACAAGGGGCATGCCTGTCTTTACTGCTTCTTAAGAAAAAAATGTAACTGAAAGACATTTCCAAGAAGCAGAACTTAAAATGAAATCCTATCGATGAGCCACAATTGGAAAATACAAAATATATAATTTTATTAAAGTAGTAACTTTAATAAGTCATTGCAAGAGACCAGAAGGATTGCTGGCTCAAAACACTTCAGGTGTATGTGAGGGGAAAGGGGCAAGTCAAATCTTCTCCTGCAAGGCAGTGCTTGGCTTAGCACATCCCATCTGTATCCCAGCTGTGCCACACCCCTGGCAGACCCGAAGCAGTGGTCCACACCCCACCTCTGCCATCCCTAACCCAGCTCCTGAGTCGCCACCAAACCAGAAGTCCCACCTTAGGGGAGGGCCTAGGAAAGCCAAATTGGACTTAAACCAGAATGCAATACTTTCTCATGGGTCTTTTATCAGCTAGAGCACAGCTGGAAGTAGGTGTGGTAGCTATTTTTGTTCTTTTCTGTATCTCTTATCTTTTCCCTCTAATTTCTTCCTCTCACAGTTTGGCTAACTTAAAGGTAGGTGCGTTGGAGTTTGCTAAGTTGAGGGGGCCTCCCTTTGTTAAGTTAATGCTTTGTGGAATGTTTCATGTTGATTGTGTTGATTGAATGTTGCTTTACACTTTTGACAAAGTTAACTGATTTTCTAAAGCTTGCCAGTGAAGTTTTTGTTGTTTTGCCTTCTTGAGAATATCTTCTTTCCCTTGTGTCCAACTCAGCTACATAAAAATCCTGTAAGCTCCTCTAAGGGACTTGGTGAGGAAGTTCTGGGGCCTTACAATCATGCAGTCATCTGTGTCACTCCTATGAAGAGCCCCAGTGTCAAAGAGGAGGAGCAAAACACAATACTGGATTTGAGGGAGAAAATGAAAAGCTGGGTGTGAAGAATTATCTCCGTACCACAGTCCAGTGCCCCTCCACTGCTGAAGGCAACTGGCAGGTGATCCACCAGAGAGAGCTCATATAAATCCAGCACAGCCAAAGTGGCCTTCATCAGCTGGGAGTTCCTGAGGATAGTGAGAGCTGGCACCTCAGATCCCACTCCTTTCCCTGTGGCTGGGACTACAGCATCGAGCTGCACCAGAAGGAGAAGTGGGTCCTGTTACTGTCAGATGCCTTTCTGTGCTGTCTGCAGATGAGGATCAATGCCCCCAGCGAGCTTGGTACGTGATGCCTGTGCAAAGATTAAAAACCAAAATGTTTCAGGATTTGATTGTGCTTAACGGATTTCCAGGCAGACAGACAAAGAAGTTTGTACTCCCTTGAAATACTGGCTATGTGTTCATTTAATTACCATGAAATAATTTTTAATGAGAATCAGAAATTTGGATTATTCTTAGTCACTGACAAAATTTCTGGTACTACTGATCTAAACAAAGAGAAGAAATGAAAGAACCAAACATATACTAACAACTGATGTCTCGGTTTTTGTACTTTTCCATTTAAATGCAACTCATGTTGCTATACACAAGAAATTTATGACCACAAGATAACTTTTGTAATCACTATATCAGGTTTTTAATGTGATATTCTTCATAGCATCTAGTAACAAATACTCAATTATCAGCCTCCAAAGGTCTTTACAGTATGTACTGACAATAACAATTGAGTCAATAGTGGCTTCTGAATAAGTGGCTATCCAGATCTATTGACCCAAGAGTTAAATATTAACTGAGGAGATTCCAAGGTCAATATTCTTCCAGAGCCCCAATAAATCCTAATGTTCTTCACAATAAAAAGGATGCACCTAATACCACAAATACTGAAATCTCTTGCCTGGATGCCCCAATCTCTCTACTAATCAAATAAAAGACGCTCAAGAAAGAGGGAAATCTTTGTAATAGATGTGAGTAAAGAGCAAAAGGTGCAGTAATTCAGTTTCCAGACCCAAATTCCATTGTATTCTTCAGAATAAGGTGTCCATTGCTCTAAAATATGCCAGGAAAAGTTCCCATCTGTAATCAGCACAACATGGAGACAACAGGTGGCTTCTTAATCTCTTCCAGATTCATATTCTCTAACTATGAGTCTTCATCCAAATTTAGGTGAAACCATAGAGAGAATTAATTTCCCTCTTACACCAGTGAATGGGGAATCTATCTCAGCTTCATTTGAGGATCAACTGAATTGCCAGAAATTTCCTGTGAAGAACATTCATGAGAATATATGGACTTGGAGAAGACAGAAATTTCTGATGCAAATATCTCCTCCTTTTTTTTTTTCAATTAAAAGAAAAAAAAAGCTGTTTCAAGAAATGCTCTAGACAGCAAAAATTTAATTTTACTACATGATCCATTATTGCATTTGCTTTGTAATGAGAAATGTTGAAGTTGGCCTGTTAGATACTACTATTTATATTTCAATCATCTGAATTATCTG
This sequence comes from Acridotheres tristis, assembly GCA_037013685.1. Lineage (NCBI taxonomy): Eukaryota > Metazoa > Chordata > Aves > Passeriformes > Sturnidae > Acridotheres > Acridotheres tristis. The sequence continues at coordinate 10,737,099 of CM072885.1, forward strand.
TACATGTGATCTTGGTAGCAGTTAATTGTTGCCCAGATACTGCTCTTTCAAAATCAATAGTATTTTCTTTGTGGCAAAACATCCAAATCAACGAGAAACACAGTTTAGGGCCTGAATGACTCACGTAGTCACTCAGCAGATCAGAAGGAAGGGCAGAACGAAAATCAAGATGATTTCCAATCTCATAGGTGGAACACATAATCACCAATTTGTTTCATGTGTAGCATAAAAAATAATTGCTGCTGTTATAAGATATCCAGTAAAAGATTTCATCATGCATTGAGTTTAACTCTTACTCAAGGTCAGAATTAAAAGGCAAAACAAAATCATGTTTTAAGTCAAAACAGGCCTAAAGCAGCTGCTTTCTTTGTTACTGTTATGAGATCAAAGAGATCAACCCAATTGTACTGTGAGAGGCAAGGTGATTAACATATCTTTATCTGATTGATTATGCATGGTAAATAGATACTTCCACAGATAAATTGTTACCATGTTAAGCATCAGGCTCTAAGAGAGCAGCACAGTGATCCTACTCATAATTACGTTTTAGGAGCAAATGACCTAAATCGTGGAAAATTGTGACCCAATTGACTTCAGTGCATAGACTGAAAGCAGAATTTTGCATAAGGATGCAAAGATGAAAAATGCAAGAATGGAAGGATAAATAGTGTAAGTAAACATGTCAGCAGGATGGGAAATCCCATTCCAAGAAGAGGAAGATTGTGTTCAAAAGGTTGTGTGTACATCCCTTAAATAGCAACTTTATGAACTTTAATATAGGTCTAACAAGATTCACTGCAAATTTTCCAGCCATATGAAGTTTTTCAGCATGGAGGAAGATTCACCCTTTCACAGACAAGCGTTCTTGGCCTCTGGGCATTTTGGGGGGAGAGTATTTTGTTTTTCCATGTGTGTTCACTATTCCATTATTTCTCTGTACAATTTCCTTGGAATAAGAGCTAAATTCAGATAAGCAGATTTTTTTTTTTACCAGAGTGGCATTTATAACCTATATGTCAAAGTGCATGATCCAATAGCAGCTAAGGGAATTTTCAAATATTTATTTCTATTCTGTATTTTCTCCTGTGTATATGCAACGTTACAAATATGTCTCATTATTTATTTTTACACTGCTTGACACTAATCTTGGGGGGGAAAGAATGAGAAATTTTTCTTATTTGCTCACTCTAACTTCTGATATTTAAATGCAAATTACCTACTGTTAGCCGGATTGTTATTCTTATCTCTCTGAGCCTTGTCTTTCTTGTATCTCTCATTCGTTCTGCTTTACTATCGGTGAACTGTCTTTTTTTAATTGCTAGAGGCAAATTCCCTCAAGCCTGTTCTAAGATGTACAGTAGTAAACATTCTCTTCTCTCAACTGGTAGAGCCATTCATCTACATTTCAAGTCTCATGCTGCAGGAAACTGGAAGATATCAGAAGATTTGTTTATATATATCACTGTGTTTCTAAAGTTCAAACCATTATAATAAGAAAATCCTATCCAATATTGATAGAGAAAAAATGTCAAACAGAGAATATGGACATATTGGGTATTCAGAAGACTGAATCTCAAACAATATTGTACTAGGGGGAGGGATCAAAAGCAATTTCGAAGTTAAATATTTCAGAAAATGTAAGAGATGAACAGCAGGCAAAGGTCCTGTAGTCACATCTTTTTTTTTTTTTTTTTCTTGTGCTAAAATCCAAAATTGTAAGACTGAGCAGATACAATGCCATGCAAACAGTTTGGTTCACTTTTAAACTTAGGAATGTACTGCCATAACTAAATTTCAATTTTTAGTGAGAAAATTTTATTGGAACTGACATTTCTGAACATTTGCGAGATGGAAAATATACTAACAATAACATGCACAAGGCCATGATCCTGATGATAGATTCTTAGGGGTATTGCCAGATTGTTTTATAAAATGTTTAAGAAAACTGTAGAGAAAACTAAAAGGATGATTCTTCTTATTACTGGCAACACAGACTCGGGAAATAAATACTGGTCTTAAATATTTGTTTCTGATTTTATTCTTTTGATTGAATTTAGTGTCCATGGAAAATGGAAAATCAGCAAATCTTTTCTATGTTGAGAAAAAATGAAAACAGCTATAAAGCAGCTTTCTGTGCATAGCCCCATAAATGCCTTTATTAACAGACCTTCCTGAGTGGGTTTTTGTGTGATGTGGCTTTCCATAAGATGGCCTTGTTAGAGTGGGATTGTTGTGCCAGGTGACCTCCAGAGGTCCCTTCAAAGTTCAGCCATTCTGGGGCTCTGTGAAAGGGGAATAAAGGTGTTGGTAACTTTCTGAGAAGGGTACCTGTCTGTGTGGTCTTCTCAGAGTCTATTAGGGTTTGTTCTTGCAGATTAAAAAACTGCCAAGAGACTTTAACAAACTTCACTCCCTTACAACTTGTCAGGTTCAGACCTCAGTACAGGAGAGCCTTTTAAGCATGTGAGTAACTTCAATTTGTAATCAAGCCTGCAAGGTTTTTACTAATTTCTTCAATGGGCTGTCGATATGCTTAAAATTATGCATTTGTGTTTTGACCCAGGCCTCAGCTTTGTCCTGAGTTTCCTTCAAGCTGAGCCCCAGCCCAGGCACTGGCTGTTCAGGGGGGTCGAGTACGAGGGTTGAACTCCCCTCATTTCTTCCAAGTATATCCTTAGGTTGTTTTCTTTCTTTTCTATATTTTTCATTGCTTAAACTTCAGTACCTAGCAGATATTCTCAGTGTAATGCTGTTAAGTCCCCCTCAGAGAGTTTTATTCTTCACTGCTATTCCTGGATTCCTGGCTTATTGCACGTAGAGCCTTGCAGCTGAGCAAAGTTCTGACCCCTGGACAGGGTTGGGTGTTTTTATCATCAGCTTGTGTGGGGTTATTCTTTGTAAGGTCAATATTTCTGCCTAAGGCCAGGGTAAATCCTCAAATGTTATTTAAAATCCTTCCATCAGCTTCTTTCTCCTGTAAGTTCAGGGATAAACTTTTCAGCCTGGTTCTTTTAGCAAATGCATCCTTTTATTTAAATACAAAAAGAAAATTTGAGAGTGTATTACCACTTCCTCTTCGTGTATGGATTACCAGCTCAATAGCAGGATTCACTACACAGCTAAGGAAGATGCTGCCTGTGGCACACTGGAAGTTTCTTGGTAGTCTTGAAATGTTTCTATAAACCTGGTCCTCTGGGGGCAGGTTTTTCTCGAACCTCTGCTGTTTCAAAACCAGAGTATCTTCCCTGACTCCTGTAACATTGTAACTGATTTATTTGCAATTAACCTGCAAATAAAGTAACTCAGAAAAATAGTCCTTTTAGTGTGATTTTTGTCACACTGAAAGAATTGTCAGTAATTTTCTTTTACACAGTATAAACTTATACTTTAGACCTTGGTTTTGCTCTCAGTTAAACACATGTGTTTTGAGAAAATGAATACAAAAAACCCCAAAATCTAATATTTTCTATTTGTTGCCCAATAGCTAATTTATTTTTTATGTAATGAAGAACTGAATAGCAGAAAATTATTTCATTATTTCTTTGAAGAAAAATAGCTTATGAAGTATGCTAGAGCATTCTTTTTAGCTAGGGAAGTAGACCTTAACAGGGCTTGGATAAAACCAGAATCTGACAATCAAAAGACAATGCTTCATGAATTCTCTACAATATTTTTTTCCCAGAAAATTACTTTAAAAGGAAGTTACAATCTTTTCTTTTCTGAATTGCCCCAAATCCAACTTCATTAAATTTTTTAATCATGTAGAGCAGGGAGAAAAGTCAGAATCTTAATACTTCTACTGCAAGTATTGTGGTAGTGCCAGTCACTAATTCCTCAGGAATTAGTTCAGTAGGAACTGGCAACAGTATAAAACATTTCACTGGGCAGGTCAGAGTGCTTATCAGACATATTCAGGGTTTACATGGCCTTTTCTGAGTGCCAATGATGTTGAATTTAATCTTATTAGAAATTTCAGCTGCAGTGGTAATAGGTCACTAGTGAATTGTATGGAGAGTTTGAGTAAGAAAGAGGTTTCCTATCTGTTTTCATTATGTCTAATATAGATAAATGGACAGTGATTGTGTTCAGATCAGAGTTAAACTGAACGAGTTGAAGATGAGGGTTCAAAGTCTAGACCTGAGTTATATAGGTTTGGTTTCAATGATCACATTCTCCAGGCTTACCTTGCAAGGTCTCTGCCATCCTAAATCAGTAAAATTTTACTCATATGATATTCTTCCCATGTCTAAAGGAGAATGAGAAGAATCAGGGTTTTAGTTTGGACATGTCCTAAGTGTGACTTCATAGGAATAGATGGAAATTTTAATATAGACATTTCATATTTTTGAGAATTAAAATATCTTTTTTTGTTGTTGTTTTTCAATCATCTTTAAACCCTAAATATTTGCTCTCCATATCCATTTTCTTCTTGGGCCACATCAATGTATCTTTGGAGCCCATTATCATTCAAGCACTGCACATTTCCTTGTTTTCTTCAGTAATCTAAAATATGGATTAGATTTCAATTCATATGCTAATATTGTGCCAGTTTCTTTGAAGATTGACTCTAATCTTTGATCCATTTTTGTCCTTAGGTGAGCTTGTCGTGAGAAAATAAATGCCTGGCTAGTCAAGTGCATATTAAAATACAATGCTAATAAAGATGAACTATTGAACTGAAATATGAAACTTTCAAATGTCATCTTCTTTTCATTTTTCTTCTCTGCAGCATCCTTTCTTGGTCCCACACCACTAATTTAGCTGATAGGCTCAAGACTCTTGGGGTTCACTGATGGTGTTTTTCAAAGGAACCATTTCTAAGAACACAATTACATGAGTCAGTTGGGTCTAAATGCAGGGAAGATTAGAGTCTTCCTTCTGAAAACTGACTTAAGAGCAGAATTTCATTTAGAGAGAAAAAATAAATTATGTCACTATAAAAAAGAAGGTTTTATTGTATTTTAATACATGACAACCATAGTGGTATTGAGTCTTTTTTTAATTGAAATAATGCTTTGTGAGACCTCTAAAGGGGAGGATGGCTTAAGTGAATATTTTGCAAGCTCTATTGTCACTGTGAATGAAAATATGAAGTCTAGCAACAGCCTAAATAAATATGATTTGAGAGATTATTGGGATCAATACAAAGTTACTATCACTCCTATCATTATGTCTGAGGGATGCTCTATTCCTGTAGCAGTAGAGAACACATTTTAAGGTCACTGCACTTTGCAGGAACACAAATACAAGAAAGAATTACCACATTTCTACTTTGTTATGCTTTCAACTTAAAATGGAAGGCCAGACACCTGGAGACACTTTCACTATATCTTAACTAATTCGTGTCAGGAATATTCACAATCCAGCTATTTCAAAATGAAGGCTTCATTGTTTGAATGCCTCGCTCGCTTCACTTCTACTGCTTCACAGAATCTTGGTTATTCTTTCTTGATGTTCGTAAAATCTGCATTGTAACCTTGACATGAAATGATCAGGTGAAAGGAAAGCCATAAATTTGTTGTAAAAATACAGTTTTTGAAGTCCAAAATAAAAGCAAAATAATCCATTGGGCCAAATCAGGGTTTACTTCCTTTGGATATTTTTCATTTTTTTCTTCTGGCCCTTTTCCAAAAGGAAGTAGAAAGCAGCAAGAAATAAAGAATTCTAAATGTTGAAGTAATAATCATATTAAGCTTTGTCACTCAGAGCTTGTTTTTTCTAAACTTTCCATGATGCCATTCATCTGAATTAATCAATTCACGGAGTGTGGTTTGTGCTTTAAAAAGAGCTCACCCGCCCCGAGATACAGCTCGGAAACTGGCAATTGAAAACAGATACAGAATGCATTTGTGGGATGAAGTTGGCTGCCTCAACAAAAAAGTCAGATTGACACAACAATTAGGCAAGACTGTCAAGTAGTTCCTGTGTCAGATACAGCTTCTCAAGTGGATTTGAAGGGGGAAAGGGATAAAACCACACTTTCTAGAGATAAGCCTGGCTCACAGGGATCGAGTGCTTCCTCAGCCATTTTGCAGATGACTCCAGGTTGGCCAGGAGGGCTTTGCAGACAGATGTGAACAGGCTGGACTGATGGGCTGAGGTCAACTGTGTGAGGTTCAACAAGGCCAAGCACCAGGTCCTGCATTTGGGTCACAACGACCCCAGGCAGTGCCCCAGGCTGGGGCAGAGTGGCTGCAAAGCTGCCTGGTGGAAAAGGACCTGGGGGTGCTGGCCAACAGCAGCTGGACATGAGCCAGCTGTGCCCAGGGGACCAAGAAGGCCAAGGGCATCCTGGCCTGTGTGAGTAACTGGTGGCCACATCTCACATCCTACGGTCAGTTTTGGGCCCCTCACTATAAGAAGGACATTGAGGTCTTGGAATATGCTCAGGGAAGGGTAACAAAGCTGCTGAAGGGTCTGGAGCACAAGTTTGATGAGAAGCTGCTGAGGGAGCTGGGGGTGTTTGACCAAGAGAAAAGGAGGCTCAGAGAGCACCTTATCACTCTCTACAACTCCCTGAAAGGAGGTTATCACCAGGTGGGGGTCAGTCTCTTGTCCCAACAGGTAATAGAACAAGAAAAAATGGCCTCAAATTGTGGGAAAGGACACTAAGAAAAATTTCTTGCCCAGAAGGGTTGTCAAGCATCATAACAAGCTACACTTGTAAGTGAGAGCCACCATCCCTGAAGGGACTTAAAAGATGTGTAGAAGTAGAACTTACAGACTTGATTTAGGTCTGGACGTGATAGTGCTGGGTTAAGTGCTGGACTCAATGATTTTAAAGGTCTTTTCCAGCCTAAACAATTCTGTGATTCTTCCTTATCAACCACATTGCAACATTTGATTTATGTAATTAAATGCAATTCCTCTTGTCACCTGCATAACATGACAAACAACTGGCAATAATTTTCAAAAAGCTTTACAATACATTACCCTGGAGTGGTGGCTCTCCAGACTAACACAGGTGAAAATCATCTGAACTGAGGTAAAATACTGGAGGATATTTGTGGTAAGCAGAGTTTATATGCATTTCTTTCAGAATTTCTTGTATTATTACAGGGATCACTCACAGTCAGTGCAGGGTTTTGTCAGTAATTTTCTATACTTTCTTTTACAACTGTAGGAAAACATATTTTTTGCCTGCTACAATACACATCTCTGCTGAGGAATTTTGCTGCAGAAACTAATTGGTATATTATGTTCTCCATCACTTCTATGATACTCCAGGGAAGAAAGAATGAAAAATTTATAGCTGCAAAAGAAATCTTTTCACCCCTTTGGGCAGCTAGATCTTGAAATAGTTTTAAACGGAATTTCAGGCATTATTACTTTAGCAGTTATCCTCTTTCTAACCACATCTGGTACTCACCCATCACTTGCCAGTCCACCAAAAGAGTAGCTCTTTTTCACCTTAAAACAATCCAAAATGAAACACTTAAGAATGTTTTCATTAGGTCTTTGATATAACTCAGTTAATAATTCAAAATTATACTGTGCTAAGAGGAAAGATTTTAATTCTGTCAGACCCATGAGGGGTCATTTTTATTTCAAAATAAAATTCATACCAGAATTAATTTGGGTGAACTCAACAAGCCCGTTAGCTTCTGCTGTTTTAGCAACTCGGAAACCTGGTGTTATTTTTCTGAAGATAGTTACAAATTGAGTTTCTTTTTTTGTGCACTTACACTGTGCCACAGTTCTCCCTGAACTGGCCTTATCTGGTACAGAACCAGAAACACTCTTCTTCTCAAGCCTTTTACTAGAGTATTTGGAGCAAAACAAAATATGTTTCTGGTTCAGCACTAGCGAGGTTATCAACATAGTGACTCAAAAAGAGAATGGGTAAATGCTAACTATTCAGCATAGAAGAACTCATGGCTTTGTGACACTGTAATTTTTTGTGCTTGTTTGGTTCAAATTTTTGCCACAGGAAAATCACCTATTCAACACAGAATATGCATTGTGTCCTTGAATTCATGAAATCTTACTCATATTTGTTGGAGACTCTTTGAGCACATCCACCCTCCAAGACATTCTCTAGCACTCCTCACCAAATCTTTCAAAAAGCCTACAGATCATCTCAGGCTTCAAGGAGACACATATTTCTAATAGTTCTGCTTATTCTGCTACCTCTTCCTTCCAGGTTATTTGCCTGAGCTGCCCGTTTGACTCTTGGGCTCAGATTCATCTAATCTGTATCTAGATATCTAATATATGTAAAATCAATGGAGAAAGACAAACCACTCCTATGAGCCATTGGTGGCTTGGGTGGGCTGAGTCCTCCCCAGGGGTGCCCATCCTTCTCCCCTGTCTGAAGAAAGATGCTGCAAAGACTGTCCATGCCATGGAGACTCCTGAGCAAGGCACATAAAGCTACATGCCATGCTCCAGACATGAAGTCTCACACCTCTGTATGACTTCAGTTTCCATGGGGACAATAAAAGAGGGCATTGCTTTGAGAGAGTTTTGGTGATATTGTAACACTGTTTGTGCTTGATGCTTTTGGCACATCTTTCTGCATGCCATTATTGCATTACCTACAACTTGTGGATTATAAGACAAGACAACCTGATGTGTAATATATAATCAAAGCAGTGATGAGGCCCAGGAAAACACATGGGATTCCTGATTTTCTTTTCCTTCACAAGCCTTTTGCTTTAATTTTCATATCAGGATTGTCACAAAGTTTAAAGATCTGCTTTCTAATGACTTCTTAGCAGAACAAGTATTAGACTCTAATAGACTGAGCTCTTTCCCATTCAACCCAAGCAATTAAAATGGCCATATTAAAATTTCTAACTTGAACTTTTCTATGGTATGAGAAATAGTTTGAAGAATAGAACCAAAAATCCTTCTCTCTTATCTTTTCCAGATGAATTTTAAATGACAAGGAATTATTTGCTTGTTGGTGGTAACAAAACAATCTCCACATAAATCTGGGGAAAAAATGGATGAGAAGATAGGAGAAAATGCCCACACCACAGAGCAATGCTGCTGCAGTTTGAAGCCTGAAAGAACAGGAAAACGTGTTCCATATAACACAGAACTATCCACTAATCCATCCCTCAGCTGAGCTGGGATGGAGAATGTAGGGCATGAATTCATATCAGAGGTGGACATTATTGTAATCTAATCAAATGGAGACTAAACTCCTGGAACTTATGTCTAACTCTTGCATTCAAACCTTGAAAGTACATCAAAAGAGTCAGAGCACTGACCCCAGGTGAAATCCAATTTCTTTTTCATCACACATTTTTAATTTTCTGGACAGTGTCTCTGTCCCTCTTCCCATTCCTGTACTGTTTGAGTGTACTTAGCTAAATTTATCTGCTCTTTCTTCATTATCATCAGGAAAGATTCTTTTTTATTATCTTTCACTTAAGATCATTCTACCCTGGTGAAAAATCCCACCTACATACATTCTGTGAAGCCTTGCAATGCCTGTTTACATACCCTGCATCTTTTCCCTCAGACTAATAAAGTGCTGTCACCAACCAGGTTTTGCATCCCATCTGGTATGAACATAGCACATTAACTACTTAACCTGAGCCTATAGATAACAACTATTCTTCAGAATTATCTAAATATTATTTAATATTGTCATTTATACTTAAATTGAGTGGTAATACACTCCTGGCAATACTTGCTGGGGTAATAAATGCTTCTGGTGTTAGGGCTGAGGGGGTCAACAAGAGACCATAGGACTTTGAATATTCCCTGAGTCCTCACAGTGTGTTAGAAACACTGCACTTAGGGTGTCATACTGTGAGCAGGAAATGAAAGGCAAATAATAGGATGAAAAGGCTGTACATTAAAAATGCCAAGGGTATAACCTTTCTAACAACAAAGCAAAAAGATTTTTGCTTTATGCCATACTTCCATAATAATTATTTTATTATTAGCACATTAATTAACTTTCCACTGCATGTAGTAGGTTGCAGTTTGAATATGATTTAGAACCTGCAACATATCTGTGCAGGTTTCTCACAGTGGGAACTCCTTACCCAGTTTGGAATCAACGACTTTTAATGCTATAAGGTAGTTTTGTATCCTGCTGATCTTCATCATTTCTATAGGCTGTTTTTGGATAATGTCCAGTGATAGAAGCTATATTTTTATCATAAAATACCATAAAGGAAAAGATGCACAAAAAGATAGATTTACAGAGGTAATTGAGCACCTTGAAAACTGAGAAGCACCTACACCTTGGGACTTAGGGACTTGTAAGCACAGCACGCTATGGACAGTGGTCTTGGCTGGCCAACCCAGCTGTGTTCCCAAAATTTCTTTGCCATGTGACTGAAACTACCCTGCTTGCAAGGGCAAAGTGTTAATTTGCACATGCCCCTGAGCATTGCTGGAGGATCCCTTTTCAGTGAGCCTGCAGGTCTCACCCAGAGCAAGGCTGGGTTATGGGCAGATTCTGGCCTGAATTTCTGCTGCCACCTGGAGCACCTGACATCCAAGGATGTCCCAAAGAGAGAAATTACCCAAATGAGCATCATACGTAAATGTGGGATAACAATTCAAAAGTTTAATACTCTGGAAGTGTGCCAGGAAGACCATTTTTCACTATGCAAAGATCTCGGATAAATGCATGTAAATCTTCTTGTGGTTTTGTTAAAAAGAATGAGGAACAATGATTTCAGAAGGAGTTCTGACAATCAGAGACAGATTACATTGTTAAATTCTCTCTCATAGATGTGAACATACACATAAACATTAATCCAAGCATTTTATTCTCCAGTCCCAAATTTGTCTCGCTCAATTTGGCGAATAGCACGCACTCAGTGTGTGTGCCTATGAGCAAATAATGTTCTCCCCTATCCCTCAGCTTCCCTTTTCTATCAGTGGAAGCTTCTAATCTAATAATTTTTAAATTTGTACACAGAAAAATGTTTTCAGGCTTAATATATCAAGATAAATAAATTACACAGAGATGTTTGCAAAAGAACACTGCGTCTGTGCTGAGACGTTCATCATAAAGAGCAATTATAGCAAATACACTTTGAATATAAAGCCTAAAATGTTTATAAGCATATAAATCTTCAGAAGAAATCCTTTGAGTAAAGCTGCTGCTTTCACAAGAAAGTGCTATGCAAGAAAGAGATTAAATTTTGTTTATGTATATAGCATACCATAATAATGTAGCTGCATTAACTAAAAGTAATAATGACATCATATTAATTACTTTAAAGAGCTACCTTGTCTCCCACTACAAGTGCTAAAGGTCTCCTAGCTATAGCTGAGCTAAGACAATGTCCCCTATGTATAAAATCCATTCTTTAAAGATATACTTTTTGCACTTAACATATATCACATTCATGTGCGTGTTAAATGGAAACCAAGAAGAGAAGACACAATTGCTATCTCTAAGCAGCTGAGGTGCATAAATATCAAGGAGGGAGATGTGTCACAAGATTATAAAGATTATAACAAGAAAATACAGACAGAATAGTTCAGGCTGAATAGATGGAAAAGTGTCTTAACAATTATAAGGTCTATTGGACTGTGGAAAAGTCTTTAAAAGGAAATAAAAGAACCCCATCTCTGGAGATAGGTATAAACACACAGGAAAAAATATGAAATGAAAGATTGCAAGAAACAATCCTGATGTGACTTAAGATTTGTTTTTTTCAATTTAAATTATCCGTGATACATGGTGGACAAAGAAAAACCGAAAACACAGCACACAAGCACTCCAGACTTTTAGTGATAGAAACAGTCCAAAAGATTAACATTTTGAAGACAGATTTGCAGACCTATTGGTCATGCTGTGAAAGCACTTATTATTTGGAATATATGTTGATAATAACTGATCGTTCATATTTAAGTTTTCAAGTCTCCATTCCTTCCCTTATTACCTCTGGGCTTCATTTAAAAACAAAACAACAAGGCAATGGACTTTCTGATATTTATCTCTCTAGATCTTGTCAGAGCCCAATCACTACATAAATTGTATTCTTAATAAACTTGACATTTCCTTGCATTTTTATTTTTATTGCCATGGATATTTTCTTCCTTATAAGCACTAACATAGAGAATTAATAACATGCTTTGTAATATTACAACTCATGGAAAAAAGGACTGAAATTGTAGTCTTCCAACTTGAGGCTCTTGAGGTGATGGCACACAGAAGTATTTTCCATTGGTAGAGGAGAACATTCATCTCTAGGACAACGAAAAAATTAGGGCTTGGCCAGAATGAGGCCAGCAACCATAAATTTAGTCTCCAGAAATGTTAAGGTCACAGGTGCTAGAAGGACTGTAGTTTGAACAGCTTCCTGTCTTAGTTTCTTTCCCGAATCTCAGTTCTGGTTATAACTCTAACTCTTCAGAGAGGAACCTCTAAAGATTCCTCCACCTTCCAAGTCTGGATCTACTTCAGTAGACAGGGACTCAAAGGAACTAGTGACTGACCTTGACAAACCCTTGAAAGCCATGTTCTAGAGATAAGATGGCAAAGTACCACGATGTATAATATACAGGTATCTTCAGCATACCATCCCTGCCAGAGATCCTGTGGTACCCTGAAGACCACAGTAATCCTGACAGATTCCCATCAGTGCCTACAGATCCAGCATGGAACCAGGTTAAATATTTTAGCTAACCTGGCTACTATTCAGAATAGAAACTGCATATACAATTATGCATATCACTTTGATTGTTGAGCAACTCTGTAAACACTTATTCTCTCCAAACACAAAATCCGACCCATGCCTGAAGATGGAGCACGTAAGATGTCATGACACTGAATGATGAAGGTATTTTAGTATAAAAGGGATAAGCAATTAAATATGAAGTTTAAGGTCTCCTAAGCTGTTTTGCTACAAAACTAAAATACATGGCAGAGGCAAGCTGGTCTTGTCTGTTTTGTGTAGCTGAACTCTTGACTGTGCCTGTAGTGTAACGTTATCTGTTTTTATTTACACTCTGCTAGCATTGCATTTTAGTTCTACATTCTGATTCCCTTCCAGATGTAAAGGTTAACAGAATAGAGACTTCTTAAATAAAAATCCTCACCTTACTTCTCTACTTAATGTGAAACATCGCCTTTTAGTGTGTAACACTTATTTTCCCCTCTGATTTATGGTTCTCAGGTGTATGACATGTGCTCACATACACTCTCCATCACAACTTCAAGTACATAAAACCCAGCAGTTCTGTTATTCTGGCTGCTTTGATTCTCATTCCTCACCTTCACTAGCAAGAGACAAACAGCATGAGCAGTAGAGGGCCAGTTCTTGTAGTCAATTATCTCACATGCCCCTTTTCCCCTCAGCCAGTGTCTTGTATTCCGAGTTTCCATGCCCCATCCTTGTCAGCTTCTCAGAGTAGCACATGCATTGTCAGCTTCTGAGTTTGGAACACGCTGATTGACAGGCATACATGCTGATCAACAAACCTGTGGGTATTTTTGGCTTTCCAAAACAGAGGGCAGTAATTTACTCCTTGTATACTTGGCTGCAAGTTTTAATGACCAGCTGGTTCATTATGGGGGTAGAGGGAGGCAGACAGATGGAGGAAGAAAGAGGCAGAAAATTCACTGTTGCTGTTGTGATCAATTGTATATGGAGAACATAACTGCAGTCTCTCCATAAATTGAAAATGGCTTACAATGGTAATACAAAGATTTCTCTAACTATAAAATGACAATTTGACTTTTTACGGTCAGCTACATTTTCTAAATACCATTGCTATAGATACCTGGGACAATGAAGAGAAAGGTTTTTAATGTGCTGATACTTCCAATTAGAATGTAGGACTTAGGGTCATTATAACTTCATACATGGATGATAAAAGAATCTGCCAATATCTGGTAAGATCAGTTTTTCAGAGGAATTCTGGAAGGAACCTGAGAACCAGAATAAAAAGCTATGTAAATCTACTGCTCTGGATAAAGTTTTAAAGATTCCAAATTATGTTATAATTTCCAGACTCTGAACTTTATGTCAGCATGTAGTTAAAACCCCAAGATGGGGTTTAGAGAAAAGCATATAGGAAAAATGAGTAAACCTGAAGAAGTTTTTCTTTTTCTCTTAAGTTTGAAGACAAGTGGCTTGAGCAATTAGAACTACTGTGTTCAAGGGACAAAATTCCCAAATACAGGTGATATTTATGTTACATTTAACCATCTGAAGTTAGATATCCTATCTAAGCTGGTCATCTAGATTTACTTTGTAGGTGGAGAGACATCAGCATTCGTGTCATCCTCCATTATTCACCTGAGAGCAATGAACTAGCTCTTCAAGGAACCTGCTTGGTTTCCACAGATAGTTTACAACACACAGTTAATTTTGAAGTTTCTCAGGTTGACTAGATAACAGCTAACCAGGCTGAGTGGGTTGCTGTGTCCAACAAAAGATTTGCAGTCAACTAGAATGAAACACACGAAAATCACTGGGGCACTTTTGTTGTGGAGGGGTCACCATGTGCTGTCAGGAGAGAAGCAGAACCAAGGTGCAGAGACAGTGAAGGGCTTGGCTACCTCAGCGTGGCAAAATGTAGCACTTGAATACAAATCAATGTACATTTGAATCAACAGAAGGGCTGAAAGCAGCCCAGCAGACACCTGCACTTCAGGCTTGCCACATTATTCTGCCTTACATTTCACCAGATGCTGCTTTACTTTGGGCCCATCTCAAACTGCTGAGCACCTGAGCACTTGTCTCCAGTGTGCCACACAGGTAGGAGCTTCTTCATTTAATTCTCAGGAAACTTGGACCTTGCCATCTTCTCAGATCACTTATATGCACAGCAACCAGTAGAGTTCTTGAAATTAAAAAGAAAAATGCAGTAAAGCTTCCAGTATCTTTTTTGCCTTTCTCCTCATCCCCACTCATTTATTAGTCTAATAGACAAACCACTTTCCTATGAAAGCAGCAAATGAATGTTCATTTTCTCCTTCCAGCTGAGAGAAGTTTTGAATGGCAAAAACATATGTCTTTCCAGTCATCGGTGCAGATACAGATTTTTATCAACAGCTTTTAAACCATCTACTGCTAAGCATCTATTGTGTTAAAGCAACTGTTAAACTAAATTCATCTTAATATATTATTTAGTTGCATCCATACAGTTCTAACAAACTGTATTTTCTCCCTGTGTAACTTGGGTATGAAATTTGTCTTTTGGTTCTATAACTGAAGTTTCACAGGTCTGATGCCCACTTGTACTTCGTTTTATCATGAAATTCTCTAAAAAGTAAACAGAATACCCATGAAACATTGCTCAATCTGAACATTAGTGTAGCAGATCTGCTGTGTAAGGTGACACTGATGCAAAACACAGGACAATGCAGAATCCTAGGTCTTCAGACATTAGTGTTCTTTTCTTAGTCTCAGCATTAATATTCCCCCATACTTTTTAAGTTTTCAGAAGCCAGTAGTATTTCAGATCTGCAGGAGGTTGTGAATAATAATGTGCATCAATAAGGTAGCAGAAGACACAAGTTGCTGCTGATTGCAAGATTGTTGTTGATGACTACATTACTTGCTAAAAAAAGTAAACAAATTCCTACATGGGCAGATCCAAGATATGCCAGTTGCCTAGTTGCTACAGTATATTAACTTTTCAATTAAAAATGCTCAACTGTGCTATCATTTTCAAGAGAAGCATTTCACATTTTTGGAAATGATATCAAAACACTTGAAAGTATGATACACTTTCAAAAGAAGTGTAAGGATTTTGTTCTTTTCATTGCCCATATTATCATGGTCTCTAGCATCAAGTCCAGCACTAAAATGCCCATGAAATCAAGCAAACCTTCAAATATGGAATATAAATTGTTTTCGTGAAACTGAATTTCACGTTTTTATGTTGCAATTAAAATAACCATCTTTATTTAACCAGTAGCTTATTTTGATAACCTTATATGTCTGGTTAGAGTGAGAATTCATCTAATATCCCCGAGTCTTTTCCATTGACTTCAGCTGAACTTTTCCCATGAGGATGGATGCTAAAAGGATTAGGCTGCTTTCAATTTTTATTTCATATATTTTTATTTAGGTATATGAGCCAAGGCCAGTACTGAGGGAGTTTATTTTTGGAATATGGGAAATGTAAGTAGGCAGTTGCATTAATAGATTTATGTAAAATTCTTCAACATGCAAAAATACATTTCACATCTAGCTTTTTCTTAAATAAAAAGCTATAGAATTCTGGGATACACCTAATAGAGCCTGACTTATAATTTGTCTAGGACATGACTTATTAGTTGTTATACAATATCCAGCTTCCTGAGCATCACTGAAGAGAAAGTGCAGGCTCCAACTGTTAGATACATAAATACAACACAGTATTGTTTGGAGACTCCCACAGAAACAAAAATAAGAATATCGAGATGGGAGTTAGGCTCCTCTTCCCAAAAAAAACCAAGAAACAACGAGTTTTGGGCTATTCCAATAAATAATTTCTTAAGGGGCTGGTAGAGCAAAGTACCAGCCAAGGACTGTCTGGCTGATATTACTTGCCAGGGAAGTTCAGGTGGTGGTTGCTGATAGAGTGAGTCTTCTCTGACCAGGGATATTAATGGCCATAACTACTCCCACAAAATAAATTGCTCTGTAGCAACAATTCCACAGTAGCTTCTCCATGCAGACATCAATTTCCAGGCCTTATTTGTCTGGAATAATCTTCATAATGCTAAATTGTTTCAAACAAACCATAGTTGATCTTCCAGAATAATTACACTTGTCAGTTTAATCTTTAGTGACAAGTCTGCAGAAGACAATAGAAAAGCCTTGAAGATCTGCACTATGTCCAGGACATGGGTACAGAACCTTTTTCTGAAGATGATTTTATTTCTGGCAAATATATATTGTTCTAGGACAAGGACCTGCCTAGACACAGGCACCAGACCGAAAGGACACAGTTCAAGCACACACAGGCACCAGGTTTGTTCTGACTAAAGTGCCAGCAGGGCTGGGACCAGGCACATGCTGCAGGATTATAATATTTGCTCATGCATCAAACATTAGGAATACCCATTTTAAGCATTAATATTGTGAAATATAGATGGCAAAGCCTAGGCTGGGTATAAGACATCTTCAGCAGTGGTTCAATTTCTCGGTCTGATCAGTGATACCTGGGAAACACACAACGTACAATTATTATACAATCCTTGTTACATTTTTTCAAGCCTTTCTGTTGCAAGCTATAAGCGCATATACTAATGCAATGTATAAGCGACTATGCAGCATTTATTTTCACCATGCTGTTGAATTTTACATCACACATGGATATTTTTTACTTTGCACAATTGAAAGCAACGAGGTACAAATTGAATAATGTGCAAAACCAGTGAGTGCAATGCAAATCAGGAAATTTTCAAGTATCAGTGCAGCATGCAAGCATAGCAAAGGGAGTTATCCTTCAAGATGTATCTAACTGCTTTGTCAGAACAGCAGTGCCTGCAGAAAGCTATCCTAGCTCTTGATGTTGCTAACACCCCTGCCTTTATCACAACCTCACAACATTTGTCACTTTTTCTAAGTCCTCAGGAAATGCCAGTAATTTGTGGTGTTTTTTTCCATTTTTTAGAATGTAAATTTCCTACGTCTTACAATGTTAATGTAAAGATTGGAAACATGTTTGTCCAGAAAAGACAATCAGAAATCGCCAAAGTCGTAATTATTTTTCATACCTAGATTTTTGATGTGTATCTTTTTTTTAAAAAATGTGTGGTACTGGCTTCTTTCATAATCTGTAGCAATTGATTATTTAGTTAAGTTTTCATGTTTAGCTACTTACGTTATTGTATACTTTTAATCCGGATTAAGAATCTAAAAGGCCCAAAGTTTCAAAAAATCCAGAGTAAATCTGGATACAATCCAGTTTCCACTTTGCAGACTTATTTTTCCTGAGAAGTGATTTTGGTTTGGATCAAAATAAGCAGCAAATCTGAACAAAGTTTGGACCAAAGCAGCAGCTCCCTAGACATGGCAGCTGGCCAGTGAAACTGATGCCCTTGTTAGTTTAGCTGGGAAGACAAAGTACAGCAATTTCACTGCTGAGAAGTTGCTGAGGGCTCCACACCTGCCTGGCACAAGGGCAGACTTTCCACTGGACTCCCCTGGGCCACCCTCCATGGTCTCTTAGCCTTCTCCAAGGAATGTTTTCATAATTTGTCAAAGCACTCAATATCACACAGCACTCCAGTTTTGACAATAACTGGAGTAGGTTAGACACAAAGCTCTGGGAAACAGTAAGAACAATGACTTTTAATTTTTTAATTAATAAAACAGTTGCAACTATCTTCATTGAAATCATGGTACAAGTCAATGTATTTCTAGTATGGTGATAGCCTGCAACCATCAAGTGATCCTTTGGACACAGACAAAGCAAAGTATGTTCTGGCATCTGATAACATCGTGAAGTTTTGAGGACATCGTCTGTATGTAAGTCTGAAAATAGAGATATCTATTTTCAATAATCTCTCACAGCACAGCAGAGCAAATAAATATTAGTGTTGGGTGAGCAGACTGAAAATCTGAGATTTTCCAAAACCAGCACTGGTTTAATCTTCAATACCACTGTCAGACTCTCCATAAAGGGGAGGAACAACAATTTTAATTGTAAAGATGAGCCATGGGAGAGATCAAAGTTATTCCTCCCAGTGATCAACGTATGTATTTATTTCCTCATCTGACATTTCATAATGCCTTTCCTCTTAAATATTCTCCTTCTGAGGATCTCAACAGGATTTGCTGTGGGTACAGTTTCCCAGAGCTGATTAAGTACATGGCTGGGTGTCTCTGCTGTCATACTGGGATACCTGCACACAGAAGGATGGAAACAGGGCCAGCTCAGAGGTCTGTCTCAGCCTGGGAGGACTGGATTTGCTTTATTGGGTGAGTAACACCTGCGTGTGACTGGGAATTTGCAGATGGCATTGGAAAAGATGTAGTTGGTATGCAGAACCACATGGGGCTGAAAACCTACTGTTTGGAAAGGGAAATAAAGCATGTGGATGCTGGAACACAGAAACAGTAATAAAAACTTGCCTGTAAACATTGAACAGTGAATAGTGGGTTTAGATGCTAAAAAATATAGTTTAAAGCAGTTCAGCTTCCAGAGTGAGGAATTCCACTGTGCTCCTATTCTTGGGAAGTCAATGAGTCTGACAAGCAGGGTGGGAGGGATAAATGGCAGAAAAAACCTTGGCAATGCACAAAGAAATGCACAAAACTGAGAAGGCTTTTCAATCCCTTTCATCATTATTCATCTGTTCTGACTGTTCTTATAGCATAGGTATGAAACAAAAAAGCCCTGGAATTGAGGCTGGACTTCTGCACAAGTAGTTTTTCCACAGTGGGCACTGGAAAGAACTAACATGTTCTCATGGAAGACACATACATCAAAATAAATCAGTAACTGCCCTTGGCGGAATGGTGAGAAGCTGTGGTCCACTGGCCCCATAAATACGGGGGAAGGACATTTTTAAGAAATCAGGCAAACCCTGGCACTAGGCTGGGAATTGTAATTTCCGTTCCCATCTCTGCCTTACTCCTCCTGCCTGAACTTGAACAAGTCTCTAAGTATCTCTGTGTCTCAGTCTGTAATGGAGTAATAATATTTTCCTGCCTCACTGTGGGACACTGTCATCCTGATATTGTGCTGATGGGTACAATTGAACAATCTTCCATATATTAAAAAGAAAACTTGTTCAGATGGATGGTACTTTATCACTGAAAAACGTCAAGTGAATGAGGTGTACTCGCTTTTTATAGGTTCCTTGTATGTGCTTTGTTATAATAAGAAATTCATCACCACTGTGGGGACCTGAGTCATCTTTGTCCTTATTCTACTCTTTTTCCAGTGTTTTCCTTGAATGCAGTACACATAAATCAGTATAAAAATGGAGTAATACCATGGCAAATCATAGGTTTTGTTTTTCTCCCTGGAAGTTGCACTAGCCCTGCAGTCCAAAACAATTATTACCATGTAATTTATTTTCACTTTATTATGTTTCTCTGAAATACAAATTGGAGTTTGCTAGTTATGCAACAGCTCTCCATATTCATTTTCCTACACAATGAAACTTCAGCTGGGAATACATACAAATTAAGGATTCAAATCTTTCTAAGAAGTTTTGCAAAACTTCCTTTAGAGCCAGCTTCTATCAAATCCCATTTGGTTTTATAAGCTGCTGAAAACTCTAATCAGAAACGTCTGTGCTTATGTGCTCAAAACAGAGCACATCTATATCTTACCTTACTTCCCTGCAAAAATCTCTGAATAACGTCAAAATGGCATGCCTTTCCTAATTCAAGCATTTGGCAAAACAGTGTTCTAATAAATGATGTAACAAGAGAGATCATAATAAGAAACATCTGTACAGATTGCTGAAGGCAAGCTCAAAGTATGTCAGAGTCTAAGAATTTACCACAAGGAAAAATTACTGAGAAAAATATGTTAAAAATGTTTATGTTCGATGTTGCTTGAAAAGAAACATGAATAAAAAATTTAACTATACCACACAAGTAGACCACAACTCTATTCTCAAATTTACAAAGGTATTGAAGGGCTGGCACAGGGAAGTAAGATACCACCCCTTACTAGCAGAAAAAGATTATGTCCTCTCCCTTTTTGATAGGAAATCTCAAGTACAGAGAGGTCAAATCAAAATTGTTCCTCTCATCTGAATGTGATAAAACTCGGGCAATCAATCTCATTTACCTTTTGCTTCATCAAAAAATACAATGTCTGAATCTTCCATAATTTTCAGCTAAAGAAGACAACATTTGGCCTCTTTGGACACCCTGTCCAAGATTTTTCAAGTAAGAGACCTCTTAAATGAGTATGTGAATTGAAGGTCATCCACCCATCATATAAGGAATCTGCCTAAGGACATTCCTACACCAACCATCCTAATAACCTGGTTCCCTCTGCTTCAACACAATACTGCTTTTCATTTTTAAGGGACTTTTTTCATCCATCTGTACCAGTAGGGAATGAGTAAGAAAAAACAAAGAAAAAACATGTTGCTGAAACACACTGTGTTCTGAAAATCCCTACCAGGCCCTTGCCAACAGGTAGGGAAGGCAGCCACTGAGATTGTAAGCAGGATTATTAAAAATAGTGCTCTCTGAATGCCATGCCTTTAGATGCCAGGATGAACAAGCAGTGAAAGACAAAAAACAAGGAGATTGGACTCACTCTGGAGAATGAATAATAAAGCTGGACAAGCACACAGCACCCTGTCAGCCTCTTGCTAATGAAAAGTCAAGTATTCCAGGAATCAATGCCCTATGCCTGGAGTCCAAGAGACAAAAGGGCTAAGAACCTCCAATGTTTTGTATTTTTTTAAGCTTGGCCAGTTCTAGAAGGAAAATACTTGCAGTATTATGTAGTATTGAGTGGGGATGTCTCTGCTGTGCCAGATACCTGATTATGAGAGCTCAAGGACTACTGACAGGGTAGGTCACTGATATTCAAACTAAAACTTTTGCTCTGTGCTTGGCTAGTAACAGCATTTTTTTTTTGTCATTCCTCAGAGCTTTTCAGAGTGTTTTAAAAGTGGAAATACACTCTTTCAAGGTTTTAGTTGTTGATAATTGTTTCTCCACACATGAGGCTACACAGTTTTGAGGGGAGCTAAGGATGGTTTTTAATAACTCCGTTACTCGGAACTACATAAAATGTTTTTGTGTTCTATAAAAATAATGCTGATTCTAGTCAAATAAACTCACTGCTGAGATGCTGCAGTAAGCTCCAATATTTTTAGACCATTTGGGCCCCAGGCAATCTGAAGTAAATATATTTATTTTAGCTTATCTCTGGTGTAAACAGAGAAAACCTGAGCATCAGGGTAAAGGTCATAGTCCCATGGGCAACATCTGTTCTCTTGAATTTTGAGGAATAATAATTTGGACTGTATATGCAATAAAACTCAAGAGCTCTGCTCAAGCTCCTCACACCCCTCCAAGTCTCCCAGCCCCAAAATGTTGAAACTCTTGAATTTCACTTCATGTATCAGACAGGAGTGGATCAGCTACAAGTGCTGGACAACTTCAAACTGTGACTCAGTCTCACAGTGTCCCAGCTTCAGTGAAAATATCCAACAAGCTCTCATTACCATTTGTCATCACTCTGAATCAGGAAATATGAAGCTCTATAAACTCGTGGGCTTTAATCTTAGTTTTTCAACCTGTATTCATTCTTCTAAAAAAAAACTCGGTGCTCTTCATTGAGTTAAAACATCACAGACAGAACAGATAGGATCTTTGTGTTACGTTTTGCGACACAAATATATACATTTAAAACCTTACACAGTTTGTCTGTATTTTTCTTTAATTATGCTGGAAAGTGAAGAATGGCATTCATTAATTATTTTACTCATGATTTCTTGCTTTGGCAGGATTCAGTATCCATTTCAAAATACTGAGTGTTCAGTTATGCCTGATTATTATTTATGTAAAATTATTTCATATGTTCTGCACCAAGAACAAAAAACAATTGTAGAATCACAGAATATGCTGAGTAGGAAGGGACTCCCCAGAATCGTCAAGTCCAGCTTCTGAGCCTGCACAGGTCACCCCACCCATCCCATCCTGTTCCTGTGAGTGCTGTCTGAACACTTCTTGAACTCTGCCAGGCTTGGAGCTGTGACCACTTCCCTGGGGAGCCTGTTCCAGTGCCCAGCCAACCTCTGGGTGAAAAAATTTTCCTTATCAGGAAATCAAAACTTCCCCTGACTCAGCTTCATGTTGTTTCCTTGAGTCCTGTCTCTAGTGACAAGAGCAAAGAGATCAGTGCTTGCCCCTCTTCTTGTCCTCACAAGGACTTTTAACTGCAGTGAGGTCTCTCCTCAGTCTCCTCCAGGCTGAACAGACCAAGTGCCCTCAGCCACTCCTCACATGGCTTCTCCTCAAGGCCCTTCACCATCTCCATTGCCCTCCTTTGCACAGTCTCTCACAGCTCAGTATCTTTTTTTAGATTGTAGCACCCAAAACTGCCCCCAGCACTGGAGGTGAGGCTGCCCCAGCTCAGAGCAGAGCAGAGCAGAACAATCCCTCCTTTGCCTGGCTGGTGATTCTGTGCCTGAATCCCCCAGGACAGGGTTTGCTCTCCTGGCTCCAGGGCACTGCTGGCTCATGTTCAGCTTGCCACTGACCAGGACCCCCAGGTCCATTTCCCAGCACTGCTCTCCAGCCTCTCATTCCCCAGTCTGTGCACACAACCAGGGTTGCCCCATCCCAGGTGCAGAATCCTGCCCTTTCCCTGATTGAACTTCATATGGTTGATGATTGCCCATCTCTTAAACTTGTTGAGATCTCTGCCCTGGAGGGAATTGATAGCTCATTCAAATTTAGTTTTGTTGAGAAATTTCCTTAGTATTCCTTCAAGTCCTGCACCCAAGTAATTTAAGAAGATGCTGAAGAGAACCAGGCTGAGGATGCAGCCCAGTGGAGCCCCACCAGTGACAGGTCCCCAGCCTGATGTCCCCCCTTAACCTTTGTGCCTGACCTGTGAGCCAGTTGCTCTCCCATCGTGTAACTCTGTTATCCTGCTGTGAGCTGGATGTTTTATCCAGAAGGATCCTGCTAGAGGAAATGTCAAAAGTTCTGCTGAAGTCCCAAAAGATGACATGTTATGGCTTTCCTAGATCAGCTAGGGGGGGTTACCTTGTCATACAAGAAAAACAGTTTCAACGAGAAGGACCTTCCCCCCAGGAAGACGTGCTGCTTGTCACCAATGACTGCATTGTTGTCCAGCTACTTTTCAGTACCAACCAGAATAATCTTGTCCATTATTTTACTGGGCCTTGAAGTGAGACTGATAAAAAATATTTCTTATTGCAATATTTCTTTATAGATCTAGATTGAGTTATATATTATATATTATTGATTTATTATACTGTATTAAAATATTTATTATTGAAAAGCAGTTATTGTTTCAAATGACACACCCTTCACGATTTTAGATCCAAAGAGTTCACAGGCACTCGGATCTCTGGGATATTCAGATGTAACACTACTACAAGTCCATCTTTGTTTTTCTCAGTGTTTTCACTGTTTATAGACACTGGAGTGCCTATCTGCTGGGTACCTGCAGTCATGATTTATAAATAACAGTTTATAACAAACTGTTCCTGTATTTTTCTGCTCACAAGAGCTGAAATGCACATAAAACATGAATTCTTCAAGGATATTATGCAGTGAGCTTGTTTCTAGTGAGGCTATTCTAAATCTAACGTAGTGAAACAGCAAGGTTAAAATGCCAGTATATTTAACTTTATTTATAGCAAAGCAGCTGCACTAGTTCAAGGCATTTTATTTTTCCAAGTAAGCTTTTGCATAATGGTCTGCCTTTCTTGTTCAAATGAAGAAATAAAAATTGGCAAGGTATGAAAGGAAGAAAGCAGACATAAGAAACACATTCCTGACATGGATCCACAGTGACACAATGAAGACCCGACTCCGAGAATTCACCAAAGTCTGAATATATTTGGAAGAAAACGAGGAAGTCACTTGCAGAGCTCTCTCTCAAAGACAGTTACTCTCAGATGAGTTCTAGATCTCCTGGAAACGTCATCATCGAACCAACTCCAGACTGCAGACCCAGGCTCTGGCACTTAGAGGGTGCAGCCTCCCCTGAGCTATGGTGTTTTACCATTATAAGTGAGATGCATCACCTTTCATTACCTAAAGAAGCTGCAATCATACCTTCACTCCTACAAACCAGTGAGGCACACTGAGCATCGTTCTATGCCAGCATGAATAAGAAATTCCATTTTGCATTAAATTAGATATTAACTGATAGTAAGCAATTATTTATACTGCTACATTGAAAAAGTCTTTAGGAAGAACACTTGCAACTGTGTTTTCAAGCTTAACTCTGTCTCCTGACTGATGGTTGTTTGATTTCTGAGGCTGTGTGATGCATAAATTCTAGGCAATTATTAAGTTATTTAAGATGCAGGCAGATTTAGATCAACTATGGATACACCTTCTGTATATTTACACACCATTTATGCAGATGGCAAACGGTCACATTCTGAGGATGTTGGCAATTTATGAGATCCTAGGATCTGTCCTAAAGAATCACATGGAGTTTTTGTATTTCTTAGAGGTTCCCTGTGATTTGGCCATTGACCATCTGAAGAAAAGGATCACATCCATAGGCACAATTTTGCACCATCAAGCATTTTCTAGGCTGTGCAAGTGATTCCCACATCACAGTTCAGGAATCACTGCACTAAGTTACATTTTAGATCCCGAAATTATATGCCAACTAACTACGTAACTAATATAACTAAGTAACTTAGTTGTTGGAAGAGATAACATGCATGCCTGAGTCCACTGCTTCAGAATCTCAGGCAAACATGTTGTCACTAAGGCCAGAGGTTCATAAGGACATCATTTCCACAAAGTAAAAACAAAATACAGGCTTTTAAGTAATAACATTCAGTCCTACACAGCTTAAAACCAATAAATGTTCAGTACCAGGAGAGATTTTTACTGTTCTCACCACATACTAACACCTTTGCACTAAACCTGAATTACAATTAAGAGACTGAGGTAAAATAGTAAAAGACAGGCTCAAGGCAGAAAGACTTACAGACCTTAGAAATTAATTTCTAAATCTCTAAGCACAATTTTTCAGAATTGCAGTGATAACTTCTTATTGGAAACTGTCCTGTGCTGCTTTTCTATTTTATCATGGTAGCACTAACACAAGTGCACTTGGGATATACCTATGGTCCTGGAAACAAGCCTGATTGAGTGTTTGGCCCAGGTTTGCAAAGCTGCCTGGATTTCCCCACACACTCACACCAAGGAAAAGGTTTTTCACTTTCAGAATACTGCTGCAGGACTGCAGGAGCATTAGGGCATAACCCCATTATGTTAAAATAGTGGTGAGATTAATTTATGGAATAACACAATTTACACTGGATAATTCCATGCTGTCCCTCACAGGACATCATCACATTGCATGCCTGATGCTGGCACCACCAGCTGCCTGCCCAGCCAGCATGTGGCATGTGCTGCATTGTTGCAGCAGACTTCTCATTAGGGGTAGAAATGAGCCAAGACACAGACTCTCATCCAACAAAATGAGAATATTCCCAGTTTATTCTTCTTTACAGATTATTCATCCTGACTCTGACTACAGCAAGCTCCTACTGTAGGGTCCAACTGCAGACTGACTGCTGGCTATTTCCTGCTGGAATATGACTGCAAGTATTGGTTTGCAGACTGACTGCAGGCCTTTATCTAGCTCAGCTGTGACTGCAGGCTCCAGCAGCAGGCTCTGACTCCATCAGACCCAGACTGATTGCATAGCAGATCTTTCACAGCACCAACTTTCTTCCTTGCTTTGTTCTTCTTTGTGTCTCTATAGATTGTTCCTTCTTCCTCAGGATTCTTCTTCCTCGGGGCTCTTCTACCTACAACATCCTCCCTAAGCAGCCAACCCAACCCTTTTATCACACTCATCTTTATTAGTCACAGCTATGATCCTTTAAGGGCAAGGCTGTTCCTCTTCTTTGGTAATTAGTACAACTGTGACTTATCACCTGTAATCTCTTCTACACCTACACTGTATGAATAAGGCTGGACAGGAATGGTAGGACAGTCTGCCTCCCTGGGCAGCAGCTGGCCCTGAGGCTCCCTGCCCAAGGTCCTGCACCCAAACAGGGCCTGCCAAATGCCCTTTTTCACCAGGGTCCATGCCCAGCAGCTCTCTCCCTCCTGCAGCCTCAGAGGGGCTGTTTACATCACACCACATAAACTGTGCCCCTGCTACCTGGCCCAGGACAGCAACCTCCCATGTTGGTTTAGTCAGAAAAGCAGATGGTCTGAATTTTTCCAGGCAATTGCTTGTTCAGAGAGTACTCCCCGAGCAGGAAGATGAGCTCATTCAGACTCAACACCTCCATGTGAGCAACAGAGAGCATAACACCAGGCACCTTTATTTATTTATTTATTTTATAGGTGGGCTCATGCTGAGCACTACAAAGTTGTCCAGTGGTATCAGCCTTGTCAGATCTCTCCACAAATATATCCAAAAAGATGAAGTGAATGTGACAGTGTTCGAGGAATATTAACATAAATAAGTAATATAATACATTAATAAGCAAAACAACATCCAAAGCAACAACAAAGCCAAATATCCCCCACCCCACCATCCCTACTCTGCCTCCTTCTCCAAGTTGTTTAAGGCATGCCACCTACCATGATTTCTTCTTTGGGTATATGACCACAGACCCAACTTTGCCCTCTAGCAATGGATTTATCAGTATCTCTGTAGTATAATTTAGCCGAAAAAGTGAAATTATATTTATATTTCATATGCTTCAGCAACTGTTTAAATATGTTGATCTTATTTTTCCCTTTAGTTTATTTAGCATATAAATTGTCTCTTTTTAGTGTTATGTACATTTTATCTCTTCCAAAAGATAGTATAAGTTATAGGTCAAGAACAGATTTTTCCATAATACAGCTCTGGTTTTCAGCTATTGTGAGTGGTAAATTAAAAACCATATTTACTGTCACAACAGTAGCACAGAGAAGAAATGTATTGTGGGTTGATTCCATCCGGGAGAGCAAGAATCAACAAAAAACCAGAGTGTCTACTTTACCCATCAGGGAACCGTGCAAATATGACTCAAAACTAGCTTGCCCCATGGTGCCAGACACAGCAAAATACAAAGCCTGCCTCATGTACACATCTTAACTCTTTTCACAGGCACAGTAAGTGGAAGAGGAGTGTTCCCAAGAGGTAAATGTGTGCAGCCTTGCTGGCTGCTGTTGTCAGCTCAGAAGAAGTGAGAGCAAGCTCTCTGAACTGGGGAGAGCAGGGCATTTTGAGTGTGAGCTGCAAGAAGCCTGTGGAGGTAATGTCACTGCTGCTCTGGCTGTTACACAGCTGTGAGGAATATCTTTGTATCCAGTTTGCAAAAGACCAAATAATACACAATCTTAGGGAAGTATTCATGCTTCTCCTAGCTTTTCATGTGGCTTCACTCATTTGAAACATGAAAGTTGTTACTGCGATAGGACCACATCCATGCATCATTTATGATTTTTCCAGAGCCACAACCATCTGATATGAGGATCAAACCCTTCTGATATGTCTCATTTCAAAATGTAATTAAGATTGCAACTCCTAAGAAAAACTACTGCATTTTTCTGAATTATGAACACCTTACATTTTTTGAAACACATAGCATTATGAGTGTTAACACAAACAAAAAAAAAATCTCTCACCAAAGCCAAATGCAATGCTGATCATCTATTCAGAAGTTTTTGGAGGAATATCAAATCTAACTCAATATTCCTAATGAATACAAAAAGGCTGATTCTTCACAGTTGGCAGGTTGGTGTGAGCCATATAACAGAAATTTGTGGCTGTTCTCTCTCTGGAGTTAGAACTAGGGCTATTGAAATGATGGATGGTAAGGGGTGTTTTACAGTATCCGCACAAACCTGCTTACATTTTACATGTAAGTCCCTTTCTCTGCAGTGTGCTGGGAGAGCAGTGGATCTAAATGCTCTCAGTTATAAATGCCAGCTTCAAACCACTCAGGTGGGATCGACAGCACTAAACTGGATTAAAAACAGCCCACATGAGAACAGAATCAGACCCAGCAGTTACAAAACAGCTATATTAGAAGACAGTTAGCTGTTTCCATAGAAATGGAAATACAGATTCAATCCCTTCAAATCAGAGCTCTGAACAAAGCAGGAGTAACCAAACTGTTTGTAAACGTGTCATGTCAAACAGAAATCTCTGGTAAAAGTGCAGACTTGTAGTGCTTGTAAAGCTATTTTAACTGATGCTTATAATACAAAGTCACGAAAACCGCAGGCCCCAGTGTCTCCAGGCTGCCTTGCTCTTGGGAAGAAGGAGAATTGGAAGCCAACTGTAAATTATCTGATGATACTGATTACTGTGATAGCTCCATCCTTATCCCACGTTAGAGCACTCTATAGTGCTCACCTGTACTGGTGCTTACCCACCATCCATCCATCCATCCATTCATCATCCATCCCTCATCCATCCATCCACCATCCATCCACCATCCATCCATCCATCCATCCATCCATCCATCCATCCATCCATCCATCCACCCATCCATCCATCATCCATCCATCCATCCATCATCCATCCATCCACCTATGCATCATCCATCCATCCATCCCTCATCCATCCATCCATCCATCCATCCACCCATCCATCATCCATCCCTCATCCATCCACCCATCCATCATCCATCCATCATCCATTATCCATCCATCCATTATCCATCCATCCATCATCCATCCATCCACCACCCATCATCCATCCATCCATCCATCCATCCATCCATCCATCCATCCACCTATCCATCATCCATCCATCCATCCATCCATCCATCCATCCATCCATCCATCATCCATCATCCATCCCCTGGCACAGGAAGTCACTGCTCACACACTGCAGGATGCTGTTCCAGCAGACGGCACTCCAGAATACCCGGCACCCTCCCTGCGGTGCTCAGCAGCACAGGTACTCCCACCGGGAAGTCAGGGGTCCAGCGGGACAGCTGAACTGCTGGAAACGCTCCCATTCAGGAATGTTTGTGGGATGTGGCAGGGACAGCCCCTCTCCAGGCAGGGATTGCTGCAGGGTGGAAATGCCTCGCCCGGTGCCCCCCAGCAGCTGGGTGCCAGCAGCGGCACGGGGGAACCCAGCCATGCCTCCAGAGCTGGTTTTGAATACCGAAATCACCCTGACTGGGCGTGCAAAGCTCCAGCAAACTGCCCAAGCAGCAACTAAAAGGAGCTTTGAAGAGTGAGTGAGGAGAATAAGCAGGAATTGTGAGTGCAGAGGACAACAGAGGCGCAATCACTGCCAGGGATGCTGAACACCCTGGGGTTGAGAGAGGATAATAAAGCCCTGGCAGCCAGAGCAGTGCCTGGCCTTCCAGGAGGGAGCCACAGCTCGAACCATTCTGACCTCACATAACGAAAATCAATTAGCAGACACTTTTCTTTCGAACGTAATCCCAGTCTTGGGCTTTTCATTAGTTTGGGAGAGTACTCGCAACTCCCACATCAGTAAGAATTTCCCGATTGCTTTCTGAAACGCTGCTTGCTGCATTCCTCAGAGAGAGAAATGCCTTCCCATTTGCACAGCATAAACAAGCACAGGCATGGGTGAGACTTTCTGAAACCCTTAGCAGCAGTGTAAAATGGATACTCCTCCATATGTCTTTATTTCCAAGGATGAACTTTGACTTCTCTGTTTCTAGCAGTACTTTAAAAAGGTTTTTTTTTTGGTGGGGGTTTGTGATAAAATGAAAAGAGGAAAGTGGATAAAAGCAAAAAGAGCAAAATGTAAGTAAAACAACAAACTGACACTTCCTGCGGAAGACAGAAGAGAAATAAGTTTTCTGGGGGGAACTGTTTTGCACTAATTTATTCTTAATTTTCAGTATATCCTCCTGCCCACAGTAATTTCACAAGGTCTATTAATCATCTATGATCATAATGGCAGGTTCCAGATCCTTATTCCCTATTTACAGCATTTTGTCCTCCATATCAGCCTATGGTACTTGCAACTCCTTAGCATATATTTTGTTCTTGTTAGAAAGTCGCTTATGCTCCTTTATTCTTTATTAGGAATGGCTGATTTGGCTAAGCTGAAACTATTGATGGCAATAACAAAAATATGGAAAAAAATTCTAACATATTTCAAATACAAATTTCATTACTTAAAGAATAAAACCTGCTATCAGAAGTATTTTTATTCCAATTAAGATGTTTGTGTTCTGATCCTTCAAAAATTGCCCTGTATTTTCAGTTCAGTCACTATAGCAATGCTCTAAACCATCGTTATATGTGGAGGCATCAGAAATTTTAAAAGATTTTATTTAAATATTTTTCTGTTGAGGTAAACAGAGATATAGACCTAAAGCTCTTGAAATACCATGCAGAAGTTTTACATGCACGGAGCTCTAGCAAGTAATGAAACAGTTGAACATTTTACACACACATTTGCAACACTGTTTTGCAGAGCAGTAACTTGGTTACGTTGTCTAAAAACCTAATTATCTCTACTGACTTTGACAGTAAAAATAGGGGGGAAATCCTATTTCTGAACCATCAATGGAAAAATATGGGGCTACGTCAATGCTTAAAAAAATTACTTGAAAGGCCTAAAGTTGTTGAAAGTAAATGATTAATGATTGAAAATTTTTGCGCATTTAGATACAGACATAAAAGCTGAAAAAGTACAGAACTCCCTAATCTCCCTGATTATGCTTCCTTTATGTAACTGCTCATTAAAATAACTTCATGCATGTCCTCCTATCACGAGTGAAAATTAGACTGATTGTTCAAAAAAGAAATAAATAAATGGGAGTTTTCTTTCTTGTTGCAAAACCAGGTTGAAAAAAATAACGTAGTTTCCCCTCCTTTCTCACATCCACCCACTCATCCAGTTTTTGTTTAGTGAAGGTTTGTTTTTTCATTCCTACACCTTTAGACCTCCCCCAGGTCTTCCTTCCAACAGTGCCCTGATGTCTGTCATGGGACATACAAAAGTTTTGCAGTTCCCACTAAACTCGGTTAGATCTCAGCTGCTGCTCTGACTGTGAACAAGTTTGGGCAGGTTGTGGGAATTCCTCCTTGTGATCCCTTTTCAGTTTCATGCCTAGCCCCTGTTGAAAATGAAGTACTAGGCTTCCCAACACCTTTTCCCTACAAACAATTCTAAAAGCAAAACTTCCTCCCACATTTCAGCCCCCAGAATTAAGAGCTGATGAAGACAACTTTGTCTTACCTGGAAGCCAGCACAGGGCTTGTGTGATGAGCAAGAACAAACATCTATTCTCTGTCCAGAGCTTTCAACCTGCTACGTGTTCTCCATGTTAATGCATTTAAACACAAGTTACTGGAACTTCTCAGTCTTTTAAACTGTTCCACTATGCGTGACATACAGAATTAGCCACTTGATGCCACCAAAGACAGAGATTATGTAGGATATTACATACACATTACAAACATAAGGGTGGTCAATTTCTGCTGGAAAGTTACATAAATTTCAGCCCTTGCTCCAAGGACTATTTAATCAGGCAGTACAATGCTCTATGTGAGCTCCTTGTGTTCTGACCATGGGGTAAAATGCCATCCCCCTCTCCCTTGAATACATACAATTATGTACTTTCTGTAAAATAAAAAAGCTGCAATGTGAGAAATTGAGAAACGCAGATGCTGTATCATCAGGCTGCCAAAGGGAGTTGATCACAGGATTTTTACTTACTGAATGAAGATTAACCATTAGATAGTGGGAAAAGTAGCTATAAACCATGGTTAGTGCATGTAAATATCCTTTCCTACCATTTAACATGGGGCATAAGAATGTTGTAAGAATTTTTACACTCATATTGAGGATACCAGTGGATCTCTTTGTTGGGCCCAATCTATCCACCAGATGAACATGAATTATCAATGTATAATTTATACTTAGCCAGGTTTACAGCTCCAAGTTTCCACTGACTACTCAAAGTCAGCTCTGCAACACCGTAACTCTGCAAGACCCAACTCCTTCTGGAGTCCTACATCTTAAACCAGTGCAGTGTATCTTTGAGAGATGCTTACTTAGATCCAGCACTGATCAGTCAATTGTTCCCTTCTGCAGGAGGTCCTAGAAATCAGGTGACAGTTACTATCCTAACTGGGGACTTTGGACTCCACCTGTTTAATCTGCATGAAAAGTTGTCACCACAGCAGCTCTCGGCAGGTTCTGGAGTTGTTACATATTTTACGAAGTATGTAGATAGAAATGTTTTTTCCCCCAATTAAGTTTTCCTATTCCCATGGTTTCCAAATGACACTTTAAATGAACAGTAGCTGATTTTGGTAGCTGTTTTACAGAAATACAGCATTTGGAGCCTTGCCCACACAACAGCAAAGTTTTATGGGTATTAAGAAAAGCAGAATTTATATTTCTAAAGAATTATGCCTATGCTTCCTGCAGCTACTAATGTCAATTTGTCTGAAGATAACTGTTATATACATTAATTTTAATATTTGGAGTTGCCATACAAACAAGGACACAAACATATACCCATACTTCACCTATATATATTCATTATATCCATTTATGCAGGAATATAACATAAGAATAAAGGAATAATATTCAGTAAATTTTATTTTCAAAGCATTTTACAACTTTTAGCAAAACTCAAGTCTTGCCTCATCATTGCTTTTTCCATGATGTTTCTGGCATCTCTTGTAGTGCTGTAGCTATTCCCTAAATGAACACCATTTTCTCACCACAGGAGTCCACCCTGCTCCTGCTCACCTGAGTTTGTGCCTCTCCGCAGGTGTTCCTGAGACACCCTCGGCTCCACCACACAATTGTGGGTGCTGGTAGGGCCCTCCTGTTTGAGATCTGCAGAGCAGGGAAAGATCTCACCGCTGACGTAACCCAAAAGTTCAGAGGGCTCTTGGAACCTCACAGCCAAGTGATTCCACCCACTTCTTATCTGTTGGCAGCTCAGTTATTTCTCTGATGCTTGTCAAAGATGCCTCAGAGGAGTCTGGATAGGGTGGATGCCACTGAGTAGACTCAGCTTTTGAGCTCGTTATCAAAGAAAGCTCCAGACACCAAAATTAATTTTAGCACCTATTCATTCAAGCAGTAAAAATGAACACCACCACCACCTTACCGAAATGGTTCTGAACCTTGTATCCAACACTTCAGAGAAGACAGGAGACACATAGTAAGGAAATCAAATCCACTTTCCTAAAATACTATAAAGTATCAATCTGCATCTCTTATTCATCAGATTATCACGTTCCATTATAAACATCATACCATATGTTGAAGTATAGTTTGATCATGTTTGCATGAACAGATTTGTTATCAGATTCTGGAAATAATCATAAGTTATTGAAGTTCTATAATGACTTGTATTTGCACACAATAGTAAAAATTTATTCTAAGTAATAGTTATGTTTTCTCACTTTTGTGCATATAAGTAATTCAAGTGTCATCCTTGGGAAACAGGATAATTTCTAATTCACTATTAAAAGCTGTTTACTATGACAGGTATATTAAAATTTCTAAGTAAAAAAAAAAAGTAAAATATGACTGTCATTCAAAATCAGTTTTAAGGTAATTCCCTCTCAAATCAGGGCTTGGCTAGATTTACATTATTTTTTTCCAAAAAGGGATCTCTAAAGATGCAGGACTCTTCAAGCAGTTGCATCTGATTAAATATGCCATGCACAGAGAAGGAATAGCAAAGATTAAGACAAGGAAAAAATAGAGAAGATTACATTTTCCACAATTTCCCTCCTAGCTTTCTAACTAAATCCCGTCTAACGTAGACAGCAGTGTGTTTTAACTTCCATCTACTACTCTGCAAATTATTTTTATGTCCTGTTACATAAGTACATCTTGAGTGCAATAATGCTTTAGAGGGATAATAAATAAACAGCAACATAATAAAGAATGTTATGCTGCAAAGAGCATTGCATGGGGACAGCATTCTGTCCAGCTGATTCTTTCCCAAGTGTGTAACCCACAAATTCAGAAATCATCATTTAAGTTTAAGCACTTGAGCATCAGATTTTCATTACTGTTCTAATAAAATAGAATAATAGATTGATAGTTCATTGTACTAGTTGCAATTTCATCTGCACTTGTAAATTTTGCCAGGCAAGGTGAACCTAAAGCTAGAAAATGTAAGCAGAGAATTATTTTAAAGCTCATCTGAAGAAAATATAGGATAACCTGAGAAAAGTTTGTGAACCCTGCAGACAAAATAACTTTTAAATAATTTTGAATACTTCAAACATAATTACAAATCCTCTTCTTCCCTTTGGCTTCTTCAAGGCCATAACAACATCATTTCCTGTGTCAACATTACTATGCAGGGCACCAATCTTAGAATCACCTGCAGGAATTTCATGCTTCGTTAATGAGCTATGCCTGTAAAGAAACTGCTTATTTGTTTAAAGTTCAAAGCATATTTAAAAATGTGTGCATTCAGAGTCTAAATCCATTTGCATTATAGAATAGAATCACATAATTCATTTAGGTTGGACAAGGCCTCTAGGATCATTGAGCCCAACTGTTAACACAGCACTACCAGCTCCACCATTAAACCATGTCTCTAAGTGCAACATCTACACATCTTCTAAATTCCTTCAGGGATGGTGACTCCACCACTCCACTGAGCAGCCTGTTCAAGTGCTTGTCAACTATTTCACAGAAGAAATTTCTTCTAAATCTAAACCTTCTCTGGCACAACTTGAGGTCATTTACTCTTGTCCTGTTATTTGTTACCTCAGAGAAGAGTCTGACCCCCAGCTTGCTACAACCTCTTTCAGGTAATTGTAGGTCCCCTCTGAACTTCCTTTTCTCCAGGTTAAACAACCCTGACTGCCTCAGCCAGTCCTCATAATGTTCCAGAGGCTTCATCAGCTCTGTTGCCATTCTCTGGACGTACTCCAGCAATGTCCTTAGAGATCCCTTTTAGGGCAAAAATTAATTTAAATCTTGCCAAGCCCTGATTTGAGAGGGAATTACCTTAATAATGTCCTCCTCAATGTCTTCACTTTAGTGAGATGTGGCCCAAAACTGGACACAGGATTTGAGATGTGGCCTCACCAGCATCAAGTGTTGCTGATACAAGTCCAGAGGCCATTGGTCCCCTGGGCACAGCTGGCTCATGTCCAGCTGCTGTTGACCAGCACCCCCAGGTCCTTTTCCTCCAAGCAGCTTTGCAGCCACTCTGCCCCAGCCTGGGGCACTGCCTGGGGTCGTTGTGGCCAAAGGGCAGCACTCAGCCTTGTCACACAATTGACCTCAGCCCATCAACCCTGTCCAGATCTCTCTGCAGAGACTTCCTGCCCTCCAGCAGATCATCACTGCCACTCAACTTTGTGTCATCTTCCAAATGGAAGGAGCACTCAGATCCTCTTGTCCACATCATGGATAAAGATATTAATCAGGACTGGCCCCAATACTGAGTTCTGAGGACCCCCACTGGGGACCAGCCACCAGTTGGATGTAGCTCCATTCCCCTCCACCCTCTGGGCCCAGCTTCCAGCCAGTTTTATCCCCAGTGGACAGTGCTCCCAGCCAGGCCATGATCAGCTGGTTTCTCCAGGAGAATGCCGTGGGAAATGGTGTCAAAGGCTTTACCAAAGTCCAGGCAGACAACACCCAGAGCCTTTCCCTCATGCACTGTGTGGGTCACCTGGTCAGAGAAGGAGCTCAGGTTGGTCAAGCAGGACCTGCCTTTCACAAACCCACGTTGGCTGGGTCTGATCCCTGGCTGTCCTGCACACTCCATGTGATGGCATTCAAGATGTGCTCCATAACCTTCCTCAGCACTGAGGTATTGTTTTGCATTGCCATAAATCACAGTTTTAAAACAGGCTACAATAATTTTTCATCGAATATTCTGAATTGGAAGGGACTCACAAGGATCATCAAGTCCAACTCTTAAGCGAATTGCTCGTATGAGGATTGAACCTACAACATGGGTGTTATTAGCACAACACTCTAACCAACTTTTAGGAAAAAGAAATCCCCAACTCAAATGTAAAATAAAAAAAAGTATGAATATAGTTTGATTTTACCCAAGTATTAGCTCATTGATTAATTTAGAAGTTTAAGATAACAGGGCACTATTGCAATACTCTTTTTTCTAACTGATAAGGGTTAATTAAATTCAATTTACCATCAACAAGATACTATTATAATAAATGGCTTAATTTATGTACTAATTTAGCCTGGTGTAGTAGATACACCAATTATTTTTATTTGTTAGCCCAAATAAAGGCACTTAAGAAGGCTTAGTCCTATTACAAGAAAAGTGAGCTGCATGGTGAGGGAGGGAGCCCCAGTGCAGTCCTACAGTTTGTTAAGTTCTGATGGTCATGAGGCAAGACTGTAGAGTAAAATATTTGTTCTGCAGTCATAGAAGAAGGGATAATTTTTGTGCTTTCTGTGTTAAGTCATCTAAGCATGGAATATAAAAAAAAAAAAAAAAAATCCAAGTCCCCAAAAGAGTTTACAAATCTGGGTTCCAGCCAGACACAACAGTGAGTGAAGCAAGCAGATGGGAGAATAAGGGCTAGGATAAGGAGCAAGTTTCTGCTGCTAAGCAGTAGTCACAGCGTAACACCTGCCTACTGCCATCCTCTTATCACTGCAGAAAGCCAAGTGTTAGTAGTAACAAACACTGTCAAGTGCCATGCTTTTGCAAAAAGGAGTGAACTCCCAAAGTGTAAGCACTCGTAACAGTCAAAATCGCTGCTAGAATCACAATTTCTAGAATCATAAAGAGCGCCTGTGATTCAGAATAAAAAAATACAAGCAGCTACATTCTTTGTAAAAAATTTATGCTGCCTTCTACATCTCCAGCAATTATCCTAGAAAATAATCCACTTTTCAAATGACAAACTAGACTTAGAACTACTCAATTATAACATATAAATGCCAAACTAAAGGTAAACTGTGGGATATAGGTACATATAGCACAATACTGAAGTTAAAAATAAATCATTAAGAACAGAAATTCAAGTTTATTTTAACTCTTTCACACTAGGATTAAAGCGAGTCTCTTAATATTCACGCAGACTTTGTTTTGATAATTAATTACAATATACATATATGCAAATCAATTCAATGGAGTTTAATGCCATCATATTTACACCTAGAAGAAGTGTAAATTACTTTACTTGTTCTTTCTGGCTGGAATAGACTTGCTATTTCTAAATCACGAAATTGACTTATTTCCCTTAAATGTATAGAAAACAAACAAACCTTGAAAAGGTTCAATTTTGACCTATTTTTCATCTGTCTGGTTATTGCTGTCTAAGAAACAAAGTGACTTCTTGCTCCCTTACAATGGCTGAAAACATGTTCTTCAGGAAGACTTCTGTAAAAGACACCAAAAATTCTATTCGAATTCTTTCTTTGCTGTGGATTTTTTTTCTAACAATAAACTGCCTAGCTTGAGAAGACAGTTTCAAAATTAATGTATTTTAGATTTTGCAATGGTACAATCTAAAAGCAACAACTTTCAATATTTTTTATGTACAAAAATAATTTTTAAAAAATCTGACTAACTATTTCTTCTGAAGAAAATACTAAGATAACGGACTTCAATAGAAGCCAATATATAACAGTGTACAGGTCTGCTTTAGGAAGATCATTGCATAAACAAAATCTGCAGGTGGAAACTTGTGTACTTTCTGAGAGAAGGGCATCCTGAGGTTACTGAATAACAAAACTAAAGGAGCAATATCAGGAAAACAATTAAGCACTTCAGAAAATAATACTGTTAATTGAGTAGGTCAGACATTTTCTTATACTAATACTGCAGAGAAACAGCTGCCAGTGCAGCACTCATTTTTTAAGTGCTAGTAGCAAGGACAAAAGATTTGTTCCAATGACACTTAAAAATTAATACCCAAAAATTAAATCATACAATAAATGCAACACTATGTGGGTCCCACTGAAAATTTGGTTTCACCTGAAAAGAAGCAAAAAATAATTCATTATTGGCTTATCTCTGTGGGATAATGAAATATTTTCCTCTATTTCCAGCACTCCTTTCTAAAGTGTACCCCACATGATATAAAATCCTGTCAAATGAACAATTTATCATTTTCTCTCATCACTGGGAGAAATCAGTTTCAGTCTGAGACCACCGAGCTAATACCAATTGCACCCATTTAGTATTGTAAGAATGCCAATATATAAATCCAGTAAATATATTATTAATTTATTCAGGGCTCCTAGGTTTGTAAATTAGGAGGGTTATTAGTCTGGGTTTGGAAGAAGTGTCTTAAGAGTGTCAATTAATTTTTAAATTGAATTGCATACTAAGAGTTTAACCTTCAGGTCAAGAGGTGCTCAGAAGCCAATTTAATACAAAAGTCAATAGGACAATTGCTACGAAGGAGTAGTGCTCAATCTAATAATTGAAGAACTGGTCCCCATCCACAAAATATTGCTTTCATACAACTTTATGGCAAAGGTGATGTGGCTCCATGAACAGCTGTGTCAGAAGACTGCAGACTTGGGTCTGGCTGGCACACAACCACACTGAATTACTGAATTGTTGAGATTAGACACGACCTCTGGAGGTCACCAGGTCCCACGCAATGCCCAGAGCACGGTCAAGTAGAGCAAGCTGCTCAGGGTTGAGCCCCGTTGGATCTTAGAAGTCTAGAGTGAGTTAAAGTCTCACCAGAGCTTTTTCTAGTGTTCAGTCACCCTGAACATCGATTATATCCTTGGAAAGTATCCTGGAACTATGCGATCTTGCCTGCTTTTACCCCTATTACCCATAATATCTGTATTAGAAACTATCCAGAGCATAAACCCTGACTTACGATGCAAATTCATAGCACAAAGCTCATAGTGATGATAGGAGCCCTACGAGAATTGCAAGTAATGGTATCTGACAAGAAGTTCATTGAATTTAAAATCTAAAGTGAAAGCAAGACACATCCCAAACCAATTTATATTACAAAGTCTTCAGGAAGTAATTTAATTATTTTAGAAGTTATTTCTAATTACAGCAGTTCTTTCTTTCTTCCTCCCCACTCTTTTAAACATCTTTAAAATAAATCTCAGCACTGGTGTTAGCCTCCTTATTTACCTATGATATGTTCATTATTCTACTACTTCATTATTAACCTTGGGGTGAAAAAGAATGAAGGACTGCAGCAGCAGAACTGTGGATTAGAGTCACCAATGCCTACAGCATTAACTGAAAGGGACAAAAGAGCAAGTGTTACTGGCTTCAGACACAACAACCCAGGCACTGGCTATCACAGGAAAGAACAAGACTTACAAATAAAGAATCCTTATGAGAATAAAGTATCATGATGATATGAAGGTTATGAGAGGTCCAATATTATTTAGATAGAAGAAAACTAACAAACTTGTCCTTGAATACAGTTTCTCAGATTAATTAAATAATCTGTAGGAAATTGAAAAAATATTCTAATTGCCCATACAGAGTTTCTTCTTCATGTGTCTTTCTAACTACACAGTGACTGAGAACATTTTTTCCCTTTGATTAGTGATAAAAAATTCAACATATAGCAAACACAGTATTTATTTAATTTCCAGCCTTTATATAACAAGGCAATGATAGAGTATGGTATCTTTTCCTCTCAGCTCAAGAAAACACATTTCCAAAGTCAAAATAAGAATAATTTGACTTGCGAAATTTTAAAATCTATTTTTATATGCTATGTGTTCAACACACATCTCTCAGCTGAGTGCAGTAAAGTCTAACTTGTACCGTCTTGCTCCACAAGGACAAGCGTGCTTCCTTCTGCAAATTCAGTGGAGGTGTCTGTCTGGGAGTTTTTCCCAGGATAAACTGGATTTCTGGTCAGGCGTCAAATATTCCTGGAGACTGTCACCTTGACCTACAATTTATAGGAGCAGAAAGCTTGAATTGAAGTCTTGATTGAGGGTTCTGTCTTCAAATCATTAGATTTAGGTCATTACATCAGCTGAAGCTTTTTTTTCCCCTGAAAAAACGTCATCCAAGAACAGCATCAGTGACCTGACAGTACAGTGCAGTCCCATCAGTGAGCTGCTATTGATGGAAGCACCTGTGCAGAAATGTTCTTATTGAGAATAATGTTCGGCCACCAGCGTGACAGAGCATGGAGCCATATTCTGAGAATAACACCAAAACTGCACAGTAATGTAATTCAGCTTCCTTGAAAGCACTTTTGTTTATCATCCTGAAAACACAGCAAAGCCCATCTTGTGCTTCTAAGCCTGCGTGGACCAATTCCAGGACTACATAAACAAAACTGAATAAAACCTCAGGGAGTGCAAATGGTGCAAATGCCCTTATGTCACATCATCTGGAGCACATGCACTCTGGTTGTGGGGCAGAGACAAGGGCTCTAGGTTTACCCTAGTATTCGAGTTTTTGAGTATTTATATATCACTCTGAAACTAAGCCCTGATAATTCAGAACCATTTTTGCCACTAACCTCAGTGTGATGATACTTTTACTTAAATATGTCTCCATCACCAGATAATCTTGCAAAACAACCAGCTAGTGAAAGCAATCCAAAGGTTTCTGCAGCTGTGAAAAGCATTGATAGCAGGGAGTGAAGACTAGCTGGATCCTGATCCTCAGCACCCCCTGATCAGACAAGGGATACCTTGTCCTTCAGCTGTCATGAGGCAGCACGAATCAGGAACTCAGGTGAATTTTAAAATGTGGTAGAGCAATGGAAATCAGACATCATCCTCACCAACTGAATTCATTAAAGCTTCAGGCCTAGTAAGGCAAAAACGTAGAGAATTTGGCCATTTCAGTGCTTCAGCACCACTTGCACCGAAGCACTAAATTGACTGAGGTGTCTTTCCTTCTTACTTTGGCTCATGCACAGCCTCTGAGCAGTGACAAGCATTGAGTGAGTTTCTGCAGGTATTATTTTAGAGTCATTTTCTCCAAACTCCTCATTGCACCATGCTTTAATATTTATGGAAATATATCTACAAAACATGCAACCTCTTATAAATTTCCATGGTGATGTCTGTGTGAATACTTCTAACTTCAGAAGTATTTGTTAATTTTCATGACAAAAAGGCTTTGCAATCACATTAAGTGCGAGAATTTTGACATGGAAAAGTTATTCCTCTCAAAGAGATGAGAGAGATGTGCAAATAAGGTTCTGAATGGACATGCTGTCACAATTTTACATGGAACATCAACAATACATCCCTAGAATAATACGCTTTCATTTTATCTTTTATAAGTTCATAAAATATTCATCTCCTTTCCCAGCCACGCTGTGAGATCAATCTCAGCAGCACTGTTAGTTCATATGAAATGTAAAATGAAACCGATTATAAACATGAAAGAGGAAATTCTCATTTTGTCTAATCCAAGGGAAATGAAAATAAAGCAAGGAAAAAAGAATTCAGAGAATAGGTTCGCCATAGTTTGCTAATCTAAGACATCATCACATACCAGAAATGACCAAATATTTATGGATATTTTAATGGTGAGGTAGATCACTGAATACTGAGTATTAAAATGTGTAAGTAAAGAGACTAGATACAGGATAACTTTAACTAGCAAGTGCACAAACTGGTGTCATGTGGTAGAGAAGTCATCAATTCAAACCCAGGCTCTTACTGAGCCACTTTATCTGCTATTTTTCAGAATACCAGCCACCACTCAGCAGCAGTAATTCACAGTGAGCCTCACACTTCTCTTTCACTTCACTGTAACAGATACTTGTAGGTTTGCTATCTTTCTACTGTCAGGACAAATTTAAAGGATTATTTTCTGATAGGGTGCTGTGTGCAGTTTTGTTTCTGTCTTATTCTCTCTTCTACTGTGGATATTTACTGGGATGCAATTTAAACTTGCATTGCTGTAGAAAGAGGCTATCATTTCTTTATGTCAATGTCTCTTTCCAAATTTATTTTGACTGACTGTCTCCAGAACTTTGCCCCTGGGGAAGTTTTTGACCTCCAACAAATTTTCTATATCTCACCTTAATCAACTCATGAGCAGCTAGCAAGAGCAGCATGGGAAGTATACATTACCAAGGTTTGACAGGAAGTATACAATACCAAAATGTGATACCAAAAGGGAAAAGTAACTGGGAAAGACAACATTTAAAACAAAAGCCAATATAGAGATGAGCAGGAGAGAACAAAATGTTTCCTGCAATCTTATGAACCTGTTGTAAACAATACTATTTAGATGAACTTCAGTCTTTGATTTCTCTCTGATCCCAGAAGTTATATTTATCTTTCAGTACAGCCAGAGAGACTATTTTCTTCACATGCAGAAGTGATCAGATTTGTCCTCTGCAAGAGCAGTTGCCAAAACAGAAATCCTCCAATGGGTCAAGACAGCTGAGTATTACCCATTACTTTCTATTTTTGCCAGATGTATGATTTACAGAATGTTTTAGTTTAAAATTAAATAACAAATTATTTTGAAGCACTGATGGCCAAAACTATGAAACATTTTGGTCTAAGACAAATAAAACCCCAACCAAACACACACAATAATTCTTTTGCTCTGTAGTTCTTTTGCTCTGTAGTATAATAAAACATGTATTTTTTATCAAACTTGAGAATTTGGAGGACTTGGGAAAAGAGTTTTTAGATAAATAGCCTGAGGTTTTAGCCTTTCTGAAGCAAGTGTTCTCAAAAGCTGAAGCCAGGAAATGGGAAAATATTATACTAGAAATAAAGCTAGATTCATAGTAGTGGAAGTAAGCTCATAGAAGACATGTGCGAATCTAATAGATGTTGTAAAAAATGTATTGCGATTTTTTGGTGAAATTTGCAGCAGAGAAGGTATGGAATTTTAAACTTCTATCCAAAGAAATAAAGGAATTTGAATTTTCTCAGAATCCCAAGGAGAATATTTAGAATGCCAAGCAGAAGAAATCAGCTAAGACACTCTGGAGTTCCACCGATGGGAAGATTATCTATTGCAAACATTTCAGGCAACTAAGGGTATAGGGAAAATATTTGTGATTTTGCATTTAATT
The DNA here is from genome assembly GCA_037013685.1 of Acridotheres tristis. Taxonomy (NCBI): domain Eukaryota; kingdom Metazoa; phylum Chordata; class Aves; order Passeriformes; family Sturnidae; genus Acridotheres; species Acridotheres tristis. The sequence continues at coordinate 10,780,619 of CM072885.1, forward strand.
ATCTGAATTCCTGATCCTAGATGAATACATGTCCTGTGGTGAATCTATATTGCAGTGTTAAGAAGCTTATTTAAAAATAACTGTTGTGTGGCTGACATGCTAAATAGAAAACTGTAGAGAAAAGAGGAATTATGCCCATACTAAAATGGAAAAAAATAAGAGACAACAATACCATGTAGTTATCATCCAGTCACACAGGAAGCATGTGCTGAAGAAGGAAATTTGATGTCTTCTGAGTTCAAGTCCAACATTACAAACACAATTACAAGGCAGAGAACTCCATTCCTGCATAAATAATAGAAGGTAATGGATGTATTTTCTTTTTATCCCCTTTGGCATGTGCAATACATCATTTTCTGTTTGAGGAATTCACTTATCTAAAAACATGGCATATTGAAAATAAAAACAGAATTCAGTTACTTTTTTACTGAATCGGTAATATTACAGTAGGAAGGATTCCTTTCCAGCTACCAAATATAATTATTTATGAAGTCTCACACTTCAGCTTACTCATGTGCCCAACTTTACTCCCAAACGTATAGTGGCTTACTGGTTCCTGTGTTTACAGGCTCAGTTTTAAAGGAATAATAAAGGCATTCCTGTTGTTTGGTGAATGCGTTTCATTATGAGCTGTTGTTACTTTTGCTCACAGGAAATCCTTTGTGTTAGATACCCTTACATTCACACTCAGGACCAGTTCACTTGCCCTCCTGGGATGAGCCAATGGAAGTGACTAACAGAAACATCTTGGCAAATCACAAAGTCCTTTTCAAGCTCTTCGGGGGCCAGACAGCAAACCTGCTCACACACCCCCTCAGCTACATGCTGGGACACTTACTCTGTCAGAGACAAGAATAATCTTGTTGCACAGATACCCCTCTACCCCTGTAAAAATTAAACAAAATTAGCTGAAATGGTGCAAAGCAAACTATGCATTTCTGGTATTGCTGCTCTAGACCCAAAGCAGTGATATGATGGCAAAATTTTACCCATACTCAGTGAACTCAAAACTCTAAAATCTTATGCCTCCTGTAAGAAAATGCTGCAGAGAAACACCGTGTTCTTCAGCCATCCTTCACTCTCTCCTGATCTTAACAGGTATGACCTGCCCTTCTACTCACCAAGTTTTCTTGGTCTCTGAACCTGAAAACTGCCATCCTTTTCTGGCATCAGAATCAGCTGATCTCATGGTCTGATAACACACAGATGGCTTTGGGAAAACTGTTAAGGCTCCTTCCATCAAATCTCCCACTTCTCTGCCAAATTGCAGATGCCTGTGCTGGGGTCTGTCAGCTCATATCGCTGCCCACCTCCAGGAGGCAAAGTTAATGCCCCAGGAACACCAATTCCATCACCTCTACATGGTCTTATTTCGGATTAATACAACTGCAGTTAGACATGAAGGGTTTATTCAGCTGGATTTGTCCATAGCACATGTGAAATCAGAAGTTCTCTACCCATTACCTACTGTTAATGTCATCTGTCTTAAAATGGTAACGAGCACTTTAAAAACTCTGATCAATAAATTACTAGAGACTCCTAAGAAATAGAAAAGTAACATCCACAGGATACCCTTCCCCCATCTAGGGATACTTCCAATATTTCTTGACATATTTATTAAAAGCTGCATTTTTGGCACATGTCCTAGTGTTGTACATATATTGTGGTAAACATGGAGTTACTTAAAAATTTATTTTAATTATAAGACAAATCAATAACAGCAATACTATGCCAGCAGAAGAACTACAAACTCCAAATTAAGAAATGGTGACCACTTTAATGGAGTGGACTTTAGTAGAGCAGATGATTCAGCAAAGAAGTGATTTTGGTAAAATAAGGGAAACTGAAGAATAATGGGATATTACGTCTTCTAGTCCTCTCTTCAGCCATTTGCTTCCTTCCTCATTTCTGAACTAATAGCCAAGACAATTTGAAAAGTCAGGGCTACAGAGACAAACCTACTGACTCTCTTGCTCTCTTTCTGAATGCCTTAGCCTCTTTTTGTCCAGATCAGAGCCCCTGCTCCATAGGGACAAGAAGACACTCATGATGGTCTTTGGAAAAGGGACCATCACATAACCCTTGTCCCACCAGTGAAAAAATCTTAGTACCTTCCAGTCAAGGTACCTTTCCCCTCCCATCTTCCCATCTCCCATCTGTCCATACTTATGCGTCTCATGTTTCCAAATACGTGCAGTCTTGGTTTGGTTTTTCCTTTTATCACTTGTGTGAAGCCACTCACAGAGTTTTGCACTTCTGACCAGGCCTCCTCAGCAAAACAAGTGAAATGACTTGCAGAATACAGATGTCAGTAATTTCTCAATGTTTTCTTCCCCTCTGCATGTGTCTGTTCCACCTGTGGAACACACGTAATTCTGAGGGAAAATGAACTGAAGAACCCTGGTTTCCCACAGACTTATAGTGAGGCTGATAATGAGCTGTAATTGAAACTTTTCTCATTACCAAGACATTTATATGGTCTCTCAACCATGTGAATCACTGTTTAATAAGAGGTAAGTTCATGTTACTGCCTTTGGGACATTTACAGGATCTCTCAGTGCTACCCAGCTGCCTGTTTTCATGAAATAATTATATTTGAGATAGATTTGGGTAAAACTGCCCAACAGCTTCAAAAGTTATTGGAGAAGTAAAGGAGACACAGCCAAGCATGATCGCATAAAGGCCTGTTTCCATGGAAACCAAGAGGAAAAACAGCAGTTCAGTTTGAAAAATTTCATTGCAGAGTCACTTTAATTGAAATTTTAAAAATATCTGACCATCTTTAAAAATCACATGCCATAACACAAAGTACATTTCTCCTGCCTCAGCCCTGTCTGCAGACCCCTACTTTCATGTATTCTGCTCCCCTATACCCCCTCATAGGCACAAAAACTTATGCTTCTTAAAGTCAGGATGTTGTTCTGAGTGTATTTTGTCAACCTCCACTTCGGATGGAAACTATTTTTTTAGTCAAGGCAAGTTTCCCAGAAAGACATGCCAGTTGCTACACTCCATGGCTCTCACACATGTGAGGCATATGACAGAACTCATTAAAGGGAGAGCTTGCAGGAAGAGCGAGCTACCCGCTGAGCAGTGTAACCCACTACTGCGGCTGTAGGGAAGATCTGCAGGTTGGAGTGTGCGATTTTGGCCACTAAGGACAAGTGACAGAAGGGAACCCGAGCGAGGGTGGTGAACACCTGCTGGATGACAGTCAATAAATTTCATGGGAAGAACTGCCACCCCTCTCTTTGTCATACCTTCTTCAGGTGTAGCACCCACCTGAGCCATCGGCTCTGGACACAGCACCCAGAGTAAAGAATAATACCCATGTGCAACTCAATAAACTGACACCTGTGCGTGGAGTGACATCACTGCAAACGCCCGCGACACGGACATCCTCAAAGCAAACAGGTGTCGCTTGGTTTGGTAGCCACAGCCCGAAGCCCAGCTGCCTTTGGTCCTTCCCGGCCGCGAGCAGAGCTCCCGGACCGCAGGACCCTTCTCAGCTCCGGCTCGGGCAGAAACGCGATGCTCCGCACGGTTCGCGGCGCTGCCGGTGCCCTCGCGGCTGCAGCGGGGCCGGTGCTGGGCAGTGTCCGGCCGGTGCTGGGCAGTGTCCGGCCGGAGCTGGGCAGTGTCCGGCCGGAGCTGGGCAGTGTCCGGGCCGGTGCTGGGCAGTGTCCGGGCCGGTGCTGGGCAGTGTCCGGCCGGAGCTGGGCAGTGTCCGGGCCGGTGCTGGGCAGCGTCCGGGCCGGTGCTGGGCAGTGTCCGGCCGGAACGGGGCTGGTGCTGGGCACTGTCCGGGCCGGTGCCGGGCAGTGTTTGGCCGGAGCGCGGTCGGTGCTGGGCCGGTGCCGGGCAGCGTCCTGCCGGGCCGGGGCGGGGCAGGCGGCGGGACCAGCTCCATCGCTCCCCCGAGTGCCGCTCCCGGCCGGGGCCGCGCTGGGGTCGCGCTCTCCTTCCCGCCCGCCGAGCGCCCTCGCCCCCCCGCCCGGGCCGTTCTCCGCCTTCTGCCGGCCGTGCCAGGCAGCCTCTCTCTCGGCCTTCACTACCGGGTCAGGCGAGGCGGGAGCGGCGAAACAGCGCCCGCCTCGCTCCGGCACCGACACCGACAGCCCTCCTCCCCGCGCCGCGGCCGTCCCCTCCCTCCCGCTGCCTCCCTCCCTCCTCCCTCCTCCCTCCTGCCAGTTTCTCTACAACTAGTGCATCCACGCGCAGGCAGGGTCCGGCCGCCGCGGCTGCCATGGATATCAGCTAAAGCCGGCAGGAGCGGGCACCGAGGCGCTCCCCGACCCAGCGCAGCCCGCGGGGCCGCCGGCCGGCACAGCCGCGGCCGCTCCGCCCGCCCGAGCCTGCCCGCAGGAGCGCGGCTGCCCCGGGGAGTGGGGGCACAGAGGGAGGGGGGCAAGAAGCACAGACTGCAGGGAGGGAGTCGGGCAGAGCATCCCCACGGCAATGTCCAAGGGCTTGAAGAAGAAAAGCCACTGGACGAGCAGAGTCCACGAGATCGTGATCGTGAGGAACCCGGAGGGACAGCTGGGCTTCGAGCTGAAGGGGGGCGCCGAGAATGGGCAGTTCCCCTACCTGGGGGAAGTGAAGCCCGGCAAGGTGGCCTATGAGGGCGGCAGCAAGTTGGTGCCGGAGGAGCTGCTGCTGGAGGTGAACGAGACCCCCGTGGCCGGGCTCACCATCAGGGATGTGCTGGCCGTGATCAAGCACTGCAAGGACCCCATCCGCCTCAAGTGCGTCAAACAAGGTAAGGCGGGCATGGGCCCCCCTCTCTGCCCACCCCCTGGGGGCCGCGGTAGGTCTGGGGGAGCGGAGGGGGAGCAACTTTGTTGCTGCAGTTTGACTTTCCCCCTCCCCGCCGGAGCCGCCCCCTCCCCGGCGGCGGGGGGAGGATGCGAGCGGCGCTGCGCGGTACCCGCAGCCGGGCGAATTAAATGTGCGTCAGTGACAGCGCTTCGCCATGCCGGGGAGGGCGGGCGGGGGGCGGCGGCAGCATCCCCTGCAGCCCCGGTCCGACGGGGCCGGCTCCCTGCCCGACCCGACCCGACCCACCGGGCCCGGCCCCGCCGCCCCTGCGGGCGCTGCTCCCGCTGGAGCTGCCGGGGGCCCGGAGCGGCGGCCGGGGCCGGCTGCGGAGCGGGGCTTGCCCTTGGCTTCGCCTCGCTCCGGGCGCCTTGGAGCGGGGACAGGGGCTGCGGAGCGCGCCGGGTCCCGGGTGGCGCCCAGGGTGGCTTTAGCATCTCTTAAGTGTCATTAGCGGAAAAGTCATTCATTTGATCCCTGGTGAAAACGATCGCTAATCGCAGGGAATGGGAGCTCAGAGCAAGTGAGAGGACAGACAGAAAGAAACTTTTGTGAGAGAACGGTATAGTCTTGCCTCGCCTCTGTTTCGCTTATTTATTTTGAAGTACTGTAATAGGTTAATGCGTTTCCAGGAAAGTCAATAGAGAAGAGACCGCACAGATGCTGTTTACATGTTTGTTTCTGTCCTCTTTAAACTATGCTGAGTTCTCTGCAGCTGAAGGCTTGCGAGGAGGTTTCTGCTACCCCAGCAGCATTTCTGGAGAACAGGAGCTGCTCTGGGAAGCCGGTCTGTAGGTGCTCCTTGGCTCTGGGTGGTGCAGCGGCTGTAGGCGTATCGCTAAAGTACGCATTCCAGCCGGGCAGTGAGCCCAGCCATTGAAAACTTGGGAATTTCTGCGGTGGGAAGTTTTTAGATACCATGCATCAGAGGCGCTTGTGCTCTGCAACTACAGCCATCAGCCTGTGCTCAGAGGACACAGAGGAGAATCTCTCTGAAACGGGGTATAAAATTTGGCAATTTTACATCCTCTTTGACAGTTTATTGTTTAAAGTATAATTTGTGATACTTCGGAGTGCCTGAATCATATGCTAATTATTAGTTTATCTAAACATGACAGAACCAGTAGAAAGAATCTGATTTCCACACAGGCCTTCAGAATAGACTTTATTGTATATTCAGTTATCCCCATGAGGTCAAGCCTCTATATACAGATCTCGGACTTTTTAATGTGTCCTTATATGTAAGTTGTGCAATATGCTGTGGATCATATCTTGACGGTCGGGCTATGCAGGGAGACACACTAGTTCACGAGATAAGTTAAGATTAAAAGTTAGTATAATGGATTCTGTCTTGGCAGTGTAGTGTCAGTGTAGTGTCATCTCTGGGCACTTGAACTCCAGGAAACCTGCTCTGTACTGTCCTCTTCTTATTAATAGTTTTTGTGTGAGTGGTCTTACTGGGATAGGATTCAAAAAGAAGCAGCAGTTGAAGTCTCAAGAAGATAATGGTAGATTGCCTGTAATCCAATTTTAATTTTTTTTTCTAGAAATCCTATAGATTCTTTAAAATAAGGGGAATTTAAGGTTACTTTGAGTTGCTATGTGAAACATATGTCCTATCTCTTCACTGTTTTTCTAATATTTCTCTTTAAGTCAAAGCAACCACCGGTGATTCATTAATGTGTGCACTCTTAATAAATTACCTGTCACACATGAATTAGGGACATTAGTCAGGCTTTTAGTCTGGGAATTACTGCAAGCTTCTGCATGAGACATAAGGGATAAATTCTGAATTCTGCCTAATTCTATATATCTGTACTTGTATCTATACATACTTGAGGAGTTTCAGTTCAGTATGTTAACTCACTACAGTTTTAATGCAAGTTCTCAAAGCACAGGCCACATGACTGTGTGTTTGGAAATGACACTTCAGCATAGATTCTTGGACTGAGAAAGACTTCCTGACTGGAATGATCTTTCATGTGCTCCTTTATGCCAAAGACAGAGGCCTTCTGGATGCAACTTCCTATTTGGAAAAAAAAGAAGGTCAATGGTTTGTGGATTTTACTACCTGACTCCTCCTTCAAGTGTAAGCCGGTGTTTGCCTGCGCCCCTCGGTGACAAAGCACAGGCAGCCACGTTACAGCAATATTACTATTCCCTAACACTGCTGTGCAGCAGTGTGTAGGAGAGGAAAGGCTGAGCAATAAAATCTTTATATGTTTTTGTAACTTTTGTACTCCTTTTAATTATAAAGCACCTTTAGTGTGCTGGAACAAGGTTAATGGCTCCATTATCATAGTTTCCGCATAATTTATCAATGCTATCTCTGTCAATTAGAATAGCATGACCTTGAATGCACCATGTGACTGTAGCTGCTTCTTCAGTGCTGCCTAGGAATGAAGTCAGAGAGAGAAATGTGGAGGTAGGACACGACTATTTATAATGTGATCTTTAGGAGACTGTGAGTATTTCTCTTGTTTGAAAGTTTTGACAACTCAGCAGTGAAAATTTACTTGTAGATGAAATCAGGGAATGGCTAATTTAAGAATTAACTGTTTTGAGGCATAGAAAAGGTGCTTTCATGGTTTTTCCTTATGTTTGATTAAACATCCCCCTCTCTGAAATAATGAAAAACTTCATCATTTATCATATTACTTCTTTTGAAAAGATGGATGGAATATTGTTGTTAGCCAAACATCTTGAGTTATAAAACCCCCAAACATATAATGTAGGAGTTGCTGCATATTATGAGGAGGAGTAAACATCATGAGAAACTGATTTGCATGATATGATTCAACATGAATTCTCCTAGGTATGACGCCTGATAAATAGGGTTTTAATGCAGAACATTGTGCCTGGGTTTGCATGGGGAGAAAAGACTGTAAGAATTATTATTATTATTATTATTATTATTATTATTATTATTATTTAGTCTTAATTGTAAGAGTTGAGAAAGAAATATTCCTTGGAGAGTATTTCCTGTTTGGGTTTTTTTGTCAGGGTTTTGGGTTTTTTTGCAAGCCACTTGTTGTGCTACTGTTGGCAGAATCACAGAGACTCTCTGGAAACTCATGAGATGAAATCTTGGCCCAGATGAAGTCAAAGGCAATGTCCTTAACATCAGATAAAGAAGGCAGGGTTTCCTCTGCAAAATCACATGCTTTTTTGAATATATAGCTTTCCAGCAAGAGAACTGTATACAGCGTTGCATTCGTTGGGTGTCTTGCAAATGTACATTCTGACCCTCTGCTCTCTTGGGTGAGGATAAGAGCCTTGTACTATTTCTTAAAGGAATACTTCTGATTTTTAAATGTGTTTGTTTTTACATGCAGAACAGTTTGGATTAAGTGCTGTCTTCTTCCCACACATGTACAGATGCGTAGTTGTAGAAGTAGCAGTGTGTTAAGGAAAGGCATCTTAATTTGGATAAGTAATCACATGGGGAAGAGTCATATGGGGAGCCGTGTTGCCTCCAGTTCCATTCTCTGTTCATCACTGCTGTCTGAGATCCACAGTAATTCCCACCAGGGGCTGATACAGGTCTGTGCTGTGCACACTCACTCCTTGAAGGGTTGCACAAACAGCCCACTTGGTTGTACTGCATAAACCAGGATCTTTATTCTTTACATAGAGTTATAAACTTGCACAGATGCCCTCAGCAGAATCCCAGTGAACAGTCTGAAAACATGGATTTCAGAACTCTGGAACATTGCAAGAGATTTTGTCCTGGAGCTCCTGCCTGATGCATCTCTTACTCAAGGAAAATGGTTTGGATGTATTAAGTAACCAGGTGATCTGACCATCTGAGAAATTGAATTTAGTTTTAGAAGTATGTAGTGGTGTGAATATATGAAATATGAATAAAACAGGCACTTTATATGGACACTTTCTAATGGCTCTTATCTAAGTAATCAGACTTTAAGCATCAACCCCCAGTTCATTAGCTCCTTATGCAAAAAAGGCAATTAATATACATAATAGAAGGAGGAACTAAAAACCAGTTTAATTTTCTCAGCCCAATCATTTGCTTAATAGTAGGCATATACTAAAATGTTTTGCTGACTATAGATGTACTTGGGCATGTTTTCAAGTGCTTTCCCAGTCAGGAAAAGGTTTGGACCCTCATTAGGATGGATACAAGAGCAGCCAAGTTTGGGCAGACTGCATCCTCTACATCCTATTCCTGGTGGCCCTGACTGTGGTTGCTGAGTGAAGACTAAAAGGACAGGTTGGTACTGTCCCAACACCCACTGACTTGTGGCTAAGGAGTTTAGTGGCCTTGAAATATTTTTTTTTGTAATGGGTTCATCCATAAGCTTTGCAATTAAAACCTGGGTTAACTTTTAAAAGTTCTTTAAAAGTCTGTGGCAAGCTTTTTGACAGAGAAATGCAGGAATGTTGTGATTTTCCAAAGTTTTGCCTACACATGTAAAGACGTTAGCTAGTTAAAATGTTAGTATTTTACTACAGACTTTTTCATACACATATCCCAATGTATAGTTATGGTTTTTAGATTATTTTTTTGTTATTTAAGGTCATAAATAATTCTCTGCTACATTCGTTAAAACACACCGTGCATATAGTCTTTTGGTGATCTTTTATTCCTGGATATCACTGTATACTGTATTCCAAGATGGGAGTGTTGGATATAGTTATCTTCACAAGAAGAACAGTATTTTGCAACAGAAAGCTGCAGGATTTTCCAGGCTAAAAAAAAATCACAAGGGTCTTTCAAAAACCAGACCCAAAGAACCCTGAAAACTTGTGTGGTTATACTTTTCGCTATGACTTTTGCATAGATAGTCTTTGAAAATAAACTTACTCCTTTTTCCTAGTTTGTGCTCCTTAGGACTTTACTAACTCCTGAAATTAAATTCAGAGTTATTTTTTAACCATTACTTTATGTTATTCTTATGCTTGTCCATCTTAATTTAAAGACCATTGAAGCTGACTTCTGACTCATGTAGCTTGTGATTTATTCTTCAGCTCCTCCAGGGAGCTTGTGATGCTTCATGTCAGTGACTCTGTGTTCACTGGCAGTAGAATTATATTCATCAGTCTTTTTCCTTCTCTGGGAATTACAAATGTGCCATTAAAGGATGGGGCCATGACTTTGTTAGTGCATCATTTCCTTGAAGAAATTAAATAATTGAGAGTGCTCTGCTTAGTTCTGTTTAGTCACATAAAGTAAAGTTAATTTTACAGTAAGACTTGTACATCTGTTCATACTGTTGACATCAAAGGAAGGTACTGGTGTGAAGGGGTAGAATTGTGTCTGACTTCCTTTATGCATCCTATAACCTCACCTGCATTAATTCAGCATTTCATGAAAGATATGGATTCTGAGCTTTTTCTTTCAGTATTCTTGATCTTCTCCTTGCTCTTTATAGATGAGGAGCTCCTTTCATGACACAAAAGATTCTATAAATTATTCATCTACATATTTTGTATACAAGAAGTGGTGTATACATGGAAAAAGTACTCCTTCAAAATAGATTTATGGGAGGAAGTGGCCACAATTGTGATTTAGAAAGGGTGATGGAAAGTGCTGCAGTAGTTGTAGAAGCAGATGTTTCTTGTTCTTTTCTTCCTCATGGTGCTATAAACAAACAAAAAAACAAAGGAAAATTTTTTTACTAGAGAACATCAAGGCAAAGTTCAGAGAGCAGTGATATTCCTTGTGTTAACATTCTGGAACTAATCTTTTGCTTACATGCCTAGGTGTTGACAAATATAAGAATATACATAAATATTTGTATAATCTTTGAGTTTTTTGAGACTGGTAGGAATTTTCATCTGTAGGTTAAGATTGTGTAAGAATCTGTATAGTATTGCTGTACAAGTATTGCTATGGTACTACTCAAGAATATTTTTAATTCAAGTTTTGGTGCAAATATATATATGATAGTTACAATGAACCCATTCACTCTGGTGGCCAAGCAATGAAGAGAATGGCAAAGAATTCTGCAGTAGGAAATAAAATAATCATAAACTTTAGAATAAGATTGACTAGATGCCTATCCAGGTGGGTGCAGGCCGGAGCACAGAGTTGGAAGGTATTGATTTCAGTGGCAAAGTGCCTGTCATTGGGTTTTGTTGGTGAATGCCATTGCAATGCTGGCCTTCACTGAATTTTCTAAAACCACAGGGGCTGTGATCCCAACAGTATCTCTTCAGCACACCTAATTGTTACAAATCTGCTTTTGTTCAACCTCACAGAAATCTATCCAGTAATAAGGTGTCATAATTTTCTGGCCATTTGTTTAGCTTTCTAACTGCAGGCTGAAACTACCCAATGAAAACTGGAATGGTGGGCAGAAGAGAGAGAAAAGGAAGACACTCAAGGGCTTTAACAAAAATTATTTAGCTTTCCTAAAGTGGACAAAAATCCTTGTTGGTAAATGATAATCTCAAAAACAGTGGTTATGGTTTGAATGTTCTTTTAATGTTAACCTAAAATCGCTCATTTATTCAAACCTGCTATCCACAATTTGGAGACTTCACTAGAAGCTGAGCTGAAAAAAAGGTGTTGCTTGTGTGTATCTGCCATGTAGTTATCCTTTTTACATTATTCTTGAACTCCTAGTCAGTACCTTCAGATTGCTGTTATTCAGAAAGCTTAATCAAAAGGTAGCTTGCTGTCAACACAGCACTACCAGGTGCCTTCTCATTCATACATACATTATGATTAGTAATATATGAATAATGCTGTTTTGCTCTGCTTATCAGCTTCAGCTGTTTCTCCTGTGTGTCTTTGATTATTTCCACAGTGCATGAATTTGAGACGAAGGAAAGTAAGACAAGGAACAAAATGGAGAAATTTGTGTGAAAGTTCCAGGAAAAAATTTTAGAGATTATTAAAGTACAGTACTGGTTTTAGAATTTACATGTTCTGTCATATTCAAGAGAGTGTATGGCCCTGTGCCTCCAGCACAGGAAAAAATCAGCACAGGGAGCATATGTTTCCTGGGTCTGTCTTATTTTCTCAAAACATGTTGAAATCATAGAATCATTTAGTTTGGAAAAGACCTTTAAGATCAATGACTCCAGCCATTAATCCAGCACTGCCAAGTCCACATTAAAGTGTAACCCCAAGTACCACATCTCCAGGGTTGGGTGGCTCAACCACTTCCCTGGGCAGCTTGTTCCAATGTTTGACAATGTTTTCAGGGAAGAAACTTTTCCTGATATCCAATCTAAACCTCCCTCGTGCAACTTGAGGCCATTTCTTGTCGTATTATTTGTTACTTGAGAAGAAGCTGACACCTCCTTTCAGGCAGTTGTAGAGTGGTACGGTCTCTCCTGAGCCTCTTTTTCTCCAGCCTGAACATCCCCAGCTCCCTCAGCTGCTCCTCATCAGACCTGTGCTCCAGACCCTTCCCCAGCTCCATTGCCCTTCTCTGGACACGCTCCAGCACCTCAATGTCCTTCTTGTAGTGAGGGGTGTAGCACTGAAAACACAAGATCATTGATAAAGATATTAAGCAGTCCTGGCCCAAATACTGAGCCAGAGGAACCCCACTGGTTCCTGCCCACCAGCAGGATGTAGCTCCATTCCCCCCACTCTCTAGCCATCCAGTCAGTTTTATATGCAGCAAACAGGGCACCAGTCCAAGCTGTGACCAACTGGTTTCTCCAGAAGAATGCTGGTGTAAATCTGCCCCTCTAAAATATGCACAATCAACTCATTCCAAAGGAAAAAATAGCATTCCTGCTTCTTCAGATGAAAGCATGAGTTATTGTTAACACATTGTGTTTCTGTCCCAAGTTCTCAAGAAAGCAAGGTGAAACAATGAAAAGTGAGGGAGAAACACATATTTGTGTGGGGTGACTTTCCTATGTATGTGATGTTCCGACAAGAAAAGAGATTTGCCAGGTAGTGTTTTGTTATGGACAGAACTGCGTGCTGGGTTCCTCGCTGCTGAGGCAGCACCTCGGCCTCCCTGGCTCTGTTTCTGCATCCTTCTTCTCTGGTGCTGACACAGTCATGGTATCCTGGCCAAAAACACCAAGCAGTGGTAATGCAGGACCATAAACACTGAATCATTGCTGCACCTTTCTTTTTAGGCCTTTGACCTTGGGAAGCAAGGGCAACAGTCCAGGTATTCAACACTGTGTGAAAATGGAATTGAAATACCAAATGTGCATGTGTTTTATGCTTTTCAGACAAGACAAGCTGTCTGTCTTCTGCCACATCCATAGATGACATAATGCCTTTCTATATACATTTCTATATAATATTTTTGTTACTTTCTTGGGCCATCCTTGGATCACATCAGTGTACTTCATGGAGGTCCCCAATACAGTTGCAAGCCATGGATCCCTATCTGCCACCAACATTCTTCTGTCTTGCCTGCTCCAAGCCTTTTGTGCTAATGAAGCATCTTCTTGTATTGCTGGAATTCATTTGAACCTTTCGGGTAGTGCGCCTTTCAGGTCTGGCATTAGCATCAACTATTTTATCCTGCCAGGAAGATATTTCTACCCTCTGTGCTTGAGTTCACTTCAGAAAGCATGCAGAAACTTGTTTTGACACAGAATTCTGGCTTTCCATGATTCCAGATGATGCCTATTCTACTGGGAGAAAGCCTGGTATAACAATCTCCCATTGTGCCTCGTTTGGGAGATACATGACACATATGGTAGTCTCTGTAGCCAGTGATAGCAGTCATTTTATTGAAGTATCCAGAATTATTAAATTGTTCACAGAGTTCCCAGATTACTGCACTGGAGGCCAGGGTTCTTCTTTGACAGTCTGTTAGGTCAGACACTGAGGACAGAATTGAGATCACTCACTCTCTGCAGAGTCATAATGTGCTTGTTTTTAAAAATGCTGAAGAAATATTGTGTCCTCATTATGCAGGAAAAAACGGAAAAAAAGCCCTAGAAATAGACTTCATCATTATGAGTAGTGCTCATAGAGCCACTTTACATAGCAGAACTATGGAAAGCAGTGAATAGTATAATGAGCAAAATTTTCTACACTATACTAGCAAGTACATTGTGTAGCTGTGTTAATGTAGCATCAGTATTCCAGAGTGGAAATCCTTCCTGCAAACAGGTACAATTCGTCTTTTATTACTTATCTATTTATTGGTGTCTTTGTATCTCACGTTGCCCTTGCATTTCTCAAAATGAAATGTGCAAAATGATTTTTAAATTGCACATTTTAAGGTTCTTTTTGTAATATTAAAAAAAAAATCTTCCACCTTTTTTTCTGTCATGCCAATCATGAATTAATCTGCATATTTCTGATAAAACATTGCCATTTCATAAAAGAACACCTAACCTGTCCTACAGAAGCTGAAAGAAAACAAAATTGGGACATAAGTCTCATTCCATGACATCCATCTCATATGTAAGTTCTTAGAACACACACCATTTTTTCTACTTAGACTGAAAAGTGTTGTACAGTCCTATTTGCACCCCGTATGACTTATACTGAATAGTTTTATCATGTTATATTCCCACAGCTGATTCTTTAACTAGTAGGAAATGGAATGGCTGTGTTCATTTCTGTTATTCCCTTACTAAGTCCTTCTTTGTGCTAAATCTGCATTAATAAATGTCACATAAGCCTCTCACATGCTTCCGAAATGGTATGTTAGTATAAACAAGTATTAATCCCATTATATTTTAATTCTCTGTCCTTGGTTTTTTAATAAGAACAGCAGTTTGTGTTTCAAAGTGTTGCAGAGTCCTGTTGCTAGCTTAAAAAGCTAAAAGATCATGCAGGTGTTCCTATGATGGAATTGAAATCCTTGTGAAGTGGGAAAGGGAGCAGCTGCTGAACTCGTGTATCAGACTGATGGAGGAGCTGAACACTTCTTCAGATTAAACTATTGAGTGCTTTACTTAGGTAAAGTGTAATTGCCCCCAAATTCCCTGTTCAGCCACTATACTACTAATTTGGAAAACTCTCCTTGAAGCTCAGGCCCACTGCTGAGCTATTCTGCACTTGATATTAGGTGGTCTGCTCTGACCCCCTTCACTTTATGTATATATATATTATATATATATGTATATATATAGCAATTATATGGTCATTATTTTTACTACTGTTTCTGATTTCTCTTTCCGTGTGGGTTTGTTATATCTGTCTGTTGTCTCACTCATGAAATCTGAAAACTTGGTGAGAGAAACTTGCCTTTTTGTTGTAGCAACTAGCGTGGCAATTTCAAGTTGAGAGTCTCTCGTTTCTATGGCAATGTAAGGAAGTATTCACATTAAATTCAGAGTCTTAACATAATGAACTTCCTGGAATTAATCGCTGGAAATATTCTGTATCATTTTAACATAGGATATATAACTCAAATTGATCATAATTCAGTCTTGGTGATAGAAGCTTTAAAGTGGATAAAAGTTGAGCAATATTTTTGGATTTAAGAGAATACAATAGTCATTACTAATGTGGAGCTTCTATTATTGGTAGTGCTGGTCTGTTGTCTCATGATTTTTCTATTATAGCTACTGCTAGTGAAGCCTGTTCAAAAATCTTTCTTATACTGTCTACAGAGAATATGTTTCCTGAAGAATTTGGTTTTTCATTTTATCTACTTGATTACAGATGCAGAAGAATATTTTTGCCCTGTAAACTTCGGGAAGAATTACTGGAATTTCTGATAAGCCAGTAAAAAGAGCTTTTTCAACACTCTCTCTGTTTGGTCATTTTCCAGTAAAAATAGCAGAAAAGATGTCAGGAAAAGAATCCATCACAGTACTGGAGGTTTTGTTAAGAAAATGAAGTAAAATCGAGATGTTGGGTTTGCTTAATTAAAATTAAAAGTTGGTAATTGAAATATCACTTAAAAGGTCTTCTGGATTCATATTTACATTGAGTTTTTATGTTAAGCCTGTGATACTTATGTACTAAAATAGTCTTCAGAACAGATGAACCTATAAAACTTAAATATGCCACTTTTAAATATGTGTGAAATATTGTATGGGTTTGTGTACAGTTCATCTGACTTGCAGAAGTGTAACAGCTGCTTTGCCTTGATAGGGATTCATGTCTGTGCCTGTGCTTTAAGGGTAGTGAAATTAATGTTTCGGAGTGTAGAAGTCAGAAAAGATGAAGGTTTTGGTTTTGTTTTTTTTGCATATGTGAGAAAGCACCTCCTGCATGTGACTAGAGCAGTACCAGTTCTAGAAGAGTAGTAAATCCAACTAGTATTCTTTTGGGTCAATATTAAGATTATTTCTGGTAAGTAGTAAGCAACTTTCTCCCCAATTGCTGTAGGAATAGGCTGCATGAGCTGCAGAATTCCTCCCTCTGTATCTGTGCACTGCTGGCCAGCTAGTGAGGATGCTGCTGCTGAGAGATTCACAGCTGGGACATGAAACCAGAAGTCTTCACTTGTATCTCTTCAGACACTAATATTTGCCTTGTTATTAGACTAACTGAATAGCTTCCAGATTCTGAAACTCAGTTACAGAAAAACTTATTCAGAGTCCCCAGAGAGGGAGCTATTCTTGATGTCCTCAGCTACCTCTGTGAATTCCAGTGTGAGGACAGAAGCTGGAACTATGTAAAACTTCATTCCCTCCTTGGTCTTCTGACCTGGGCTATGAAACAGAGTTCCATTGAACTCTAGATAGATAGATAGATAGATAGATAGATAGATAGATAGATAGAAACCATTGGGAAATTACTGAGTTTCACAATCATCATGATTTTTATCCTCTGTGCTGTCTCTTTATGGTTTTGTTTGTTTTTAATTTTTTAAATGAAATTTGTTTAATTATTAAAGCCTGTCTAGCTTTTTAGGAAAAAAGGATCTTTCTAAATATATATGGTTTGCCCATAGAACTGGTGCTGTATTTCTCCAATATAATTGCTTATTTTTTTCCTTTTATTCCTTAAAAAATCAGTCTCTTACAACATGAATGTTGTTATTAGCCTCTCAAGCCAACTGCACTAAGATCCCATGGTGACAGGTACTACAAGCTGTTAGTGAAAAACACCTGCCCCAAAGGGTTTATAAAGGCAAATTAGACACAGAGGATAGGTAGGAATAGACAGAACCCCACAGCAGTGAAATGACTTGCCAAAAATCTCAGATCAATCAATAACAGGGTGGAGAGCACTGCAGTGTAATTTGAAAGTCTATGCAAGCAGAACTGCGTCCAAGTAAAGGCACACAAACCACACAAAAAACTCTCTCCTGTTCAATGAGGGCTTCTATTGATTGCTTGAGTAAAACATTTTTGTAAGTATTTATTTTATATTTTACATTACAAATCCCACATAAAGCGGAAGCTTTTTTAATAACAAAGAAGCACCGGCATGCAGAGGTATCTGCAGATGAGAGAGTGTGATGGAATGTTTTCTCCTAAAATGAAATGCATTGCAGAAATGTATTGGAAGTGGTAAAGTGTAGGAAACCAAAGTTATATACATTTATATGTTTTAATGAGATATTTACGTTTGTTTGCACTGCTAATTGGACAAGTAGGTACATCAGTCACACTGTATGAGATATTCATTAAAATTCTTTTGGCCTGTTAACACCACTATTTGACAAGTAACAAATCATAAGTAATTTGTGTGGGGTTTCTCTTGGGGTATTTATTCCTCCACCCACCCTTTTTGTCTTTTTGTTTTAAAGCCTTTTAGAAATAGGAGAAGTCCTTAAAATGTAACCATAGGCAGAATTTTGTTTGAGTGAAACTGAGTGAAACCTACAAAATCCTAATTAAGAACCCAGTGGGAGCCTGTAACTTTTCACAGTGGTGGGGACCTTCAGCTTGGCTTCCCTGGGTGGTGGCTCCTTTCAGACCCCTGGTGTTGCCACCTTTTGATCCAAACTGGATGGCATTATTGGCAGAATCTTAGATTTAGGCCAATTTGACATCCCACCACATGAATGAGGAATTGTGGAGAAGGGAGGCTATCCTGATGTTTCCAGGACACCTGGTAATCCCAGGCAGGGCTCTGTTGTTGCTGTGTCACTTGTGGTTACACCAAAGGTTTCCTTTGTGCCTCTGTCCCCCTGCGAAGAGCTGTTGGTGCCTCTTTGTGCTTTCACCTCCTCTTTGGCATCAGTTTCTCCTTTCTCACTGGAAACTCTGCTCCCACTCCCCTTGGAGAGGCTGGTACCAAGGAATGTGTTGTGTTGCCTGCTCTGCAGGAGTAGGTTTCACTGTCTAGAAGGTCTCTCTCTGTTCTCCTCTTTCAGTTCCTGGGGCTGGTGTGGAGTTAAAGCAGTGATCAGTGAGAGGTCAGGGTAGGATTTAGCTTTGCAGCCTAAGCAAGGCTGCTTAGGTCTTGCTGAATCCACCCTTTGTTTTCAGGAGAAAGGAGTTGCATAACATTAAGATGACATCTAGCTGAGGTTCTGCAATCGTTCTTTTAATCCCCTTCTATGTACCACAGTACTTCTAGATCCTTTAAATAGAGCTGGCACAAGCCAGTGCAGCACATTCCTGTTTTTTTATTCTGTTGAAGTGCTCTTGTGTCCTTTTGACAGCCATGCAGTCCTGTTCAGTCGGCAGCACCCATTATTATACAGTTAGCCTGATAGATATAGATAGCCTGAAGTTGATCATGAGCACACTGTTGTCTTGGTTGCATTGTTAATTCATCAGGATTTTTACAGGTGCAGTCATTGGTAGGTCTGAGGACAGAGGAAACTCTGAAAAGCTGATGTCTCCAGCTGGTTCACAGTGCAGGGTGAAACTGCTCGACAGTTTGCTTCAGAAAATGTGTAATGTTCTGTGTGGCCAGTTACCACCAGGGAATAGGTGAGATGAGCTAGACTTTGGCTCAGGCACCAGACTTACCAGTCTGTCCTCCTGTAAAGCAAAGGTCCAAGCAGTACTTGATAGAATAGCACTGCCTGGGCCAGGTGTCCTGAATTCAGCCCAGGATCAGACTGTTCAGCCATGCCAGGTATCTTCATAGCAGAAGGTAAAAACACCTGTGCTTAAAGGCTGCTGGGTCATTCTGCGCTGGTGAATACTCATTTATTTTATGTCTCTGTGTGTGTGTTTCCCAGTGTCCTCAGAAGGATGGGATAGCTGGAGCTGCACGGAGTGCTGGGCCCAACCACATTCCAAAATAGACAATGGAATAGTGCTTGCTATCTGGGTGAGAGGGAACCTGAGATGCCCTATGGGAGTGTTGTGTGGGCACCATAAAGCTGTTGCTGAAGACACACTTGCAAGCAGGTGACCTGGATGGGCTCCAGTGTGACCTGTGGAGCAGGTCTGTACAATAAAGTCCTTGGTATGGGACTACACTTGGGTGTAAATTCCTCAACTAATGTTTGAAAGATTGCCTTCTTTCTCCTCCATTTTATTTTTTAAAAGCGCAAAATGAAACCAAATGTCAATACTTAATTTTGTATTTTTTTTTTAAGCAGAATCCTTGTTTTCTGACCAGTCTTTCTCAGTGTAGTTTTGATTGTTTAACTCAAGAGCAAGTGCTTCCTGCTGCTTTACCTGGCCCCGTGTTATGCACACTGAGAAGTGTCCTGTCCACTCAATCACCAACTCGTTGCAGCTTTCCAGTTAGTTTGGAAGCCTTTGTAGCAAGAGATGACCCCATCACATCATGTTTATCTTCTAAGATCTGGTGGATCACAGAACTAGTGCAGCATTGCTCTGAATCGAAAGTTTATGCACATGTTTATTCATGTTTTGCCTGAAAACAGTATTATGTGTCACTGCTGAGAAGCGATTTCTGATTAAATCCAGGAGCAACCAGGCCTCTGTGAGTCTATAGACTTTTTAATTTTTTTTCCCCCTCTGGCTGCTAGCTACAGATAAGTGCTGTCTCTTGAAAACATCCTGCATTTAAGGTGGGTGAACCTGCAGAGTATGAGCTACACAGGAGATTTTCAGAAGGGCAGCAGAATAGAGAGGGGAAAAAGCCCCTAGCAAGATATTTCACCCAGATTGGCAAGTCAAGGATCCCTCTTTATATTTTAGATTTTTTAACATGTATTTTTCTGTTACAAAGAGCATATCCGTTGAGCTTGCAGCAAATATTCTGTAAATCAAATACTTACATTTTCTTATAATGTAGAAATGCCTTTACAAATATCAGATTTATTTTTCTGACTCTTTTTTTCCCTTTATTACCCTAACCAGCACACTGCGAACTCTGTGTGTTCTGCCTTTGAATTGTATGTAAAATATATCTTCAGTAGTAAATGGGACCTGTAGCAGAGAGGCTCCATTATTAGCACCTAAAGGTATTTTACACATACAGGGTTTTGTATTAAAAACAAAGAAATCCCCGGAGAGGAACTTTTTACAAGAGTGTGTAGTGATAGGACAAGGAGTAAAAGTTTCAAACTGAATGAAGGTAGGTTTAGATTAGAAATTAGGAAGAAATTACTTACTGTGAGATGTTGGAACAGGTTGCCCAGAGAAGCTGTGAGTGCTCCATCCCTAGAAGTGTTCAAGGCCAGGTTGGATGGGGCTCAGAGGAACCTGGTCTAGTGAAAGGTGTCCCTGCCCACGGCAGGGGATTGGAACAAGATGATCTTTGTTATGATAAACAGTATTTTAAGTCATGTAAGTTAAAATTTGGCTTTTGAGAAACTGCAGTTTTCTCAGAGAACATAAATTGCAGGTGTTCTGTAGCTTTCACTGTGAGGTGCACATTTCTTGCAATCTCTGAGCCGAGTGGATCTGCCCATGCTGAGCAGCCCAGGTGGAAGTGGCTGTCATCCCCCAAAATGCTTCTCAAGCCTGCTGGAGCCAGCTCCTGCTTGCCCTAGGAGCAGCCTGTTTCCAGTGCCATCCTAGCACAAACAATAGCTTCTGACTGCTCCAGACCAGGAGTGGTCATAACTGTTTCCACCTGCGTTTTTTCATTTGTCAGCTTTGAGATCTTCCTTCAGCTCATTTTCCTTTGAAGAAAGTTGGTCTGTTAACAATCAGCTGGGTGTCATGTTTGCTTGCAAAACACCTGCAACAACGCATAATTTCTGCTTTGCTTATGTCAAACGAGATCCAAGAATTACTTGCCCATGCTGATTTATGCTATACTGTTTGGAATTACATTGGAAATGCATGAATTTAATGTGTCCTGCTGAGCTTTGCTATATTTTCGTGTGCCAATATCAACTACTCAGGGAAATTTCCTATCATTTTTATCAAGTTCACAGAACAGCATGTAATATTTCATATTTCTCTTATAGGAGAGTTCCCAATCAACTGTTTTCAGATGCTGCATTTCTGAATGTTGGAGCTGTGTTTTAAAGGTTTATAATTGAGTTTTGGTTACTAAAGCTGTCTGTAAGCAATGCCTGTAATTTGTTTCTGTCTTACAGCTGTTTCTCAAACCAAGAAATTTCTGATTGTTTTTCAGAGATGATTGCAAAGTATTTTTATAATTGTTTACTACACATACAAGGAATAATCTGGTCAGCAAAGAAAAGTGAAGGAAGGGGAAGAAAAAGAACAAGTGGAAGGCACTGCTGAGTAATTCCATCCCATCCAATTGCCTGAGAGGCTGCAAAGATTTGTCAGTCTGTAGGGCTGATGCTACTGCCTGAGAATTTCCATATTTTCAGATGACATATTCTTGCACAGGGCTCTTCAACTGTTTTTTTTTAAAGGAAGACAGCATCTAATTAAGAGCTGGGAAGTTTCATTGGGAACTGGAGATGTCCTGCCTTTGGAGCCCTGGCTGTGATGTGCAGGAAGGACTGTTCTACAGCTCAACCTGGGAAGTGGAAGAGGCTTGGAGCTGGTGCCCTGACTCTGACTACAGGAGTGGAGAAGGGAGAGACATTGCTCTCCCCAGTGACACAATGTTGGAAACAATGGGAGACCAAGGGAGTTGTGCTTTTAGTTGTGCTTTGTGCATGGGGCAGAAGCCAGTGACCTTGGCACGGCACCTCGTGAGCCAGAATCCCCATGCAGACATTAGGTGGAAGAGTCTCAGTGTAACAGATCATTAGAGCTGTTTGTTGTCCTTCATTGTGCAATTCAGATCAACAGAGGAAATGAATGTACGTGGTCTGAAAAAATTCTAACAAGAACCTTTAGAAGAGCTGCATGTTAATGCATTAGTGGTTAAGTTACAGTAGCATTAAGGATTTGATTTAAACCAACAGATTCAAGGATTTCTGATAAAACTCTGTCTTTTCATCCAAATTTTGTTAAGTGTGTTGTGTATGTAAAATATCCTCTTTTTGTGACTGTTTTAATGGACATGCCTTTTTTCATTTTATCAATGGAAGAGGTTCAGTTTTTCTGTACTACATTAAAGCAGATCCAGAGCAACTAACTAATCCCGTCTGTTTCAGTCCTTACTGGTGTGTTGGAGCATGTTCAGCATCAATCAGATAAACACTCTTCTCTATCACAGTCTTTGATCCTGTGATTTGATAGGAGTTGTGTGCATAATCTCACTTTGTTTCAAACATCTTGGCTCTCTTGGCTCCTTTCACACTTCTACCCTGTGTTTTAAATATGTTTTATTATATAGCTCTAACACTAGAACACTCAATACATGGAACCATAAAAATAGTTTGGAAAAGACTGCTGAGATTGAGTCCAGCCTATATCTGATCACCACCTTCAGCACTAAGTGCCACATCCATTAGTTTCTTGAATACCTCTGAGGACAATGACTGTGAAGTATGTTGTTGCTGTCACAGAATCACAGAATGGTTTGGGTTGGAAGCAACCCAAGAAAGATCATGTTCCAAGCCCTCTGCTGTGGGTAGGGACACCTTTCACCAGACCAGGTTGCTGAAATCCCCATTCAGTCTGGCCTTGAACATTAGGGATGGGGCATCCACAGCTGTTCTCTGCAACCTGTTCCAGAGTCTCTAATCTCCCTTTACCCTCACTGTAAAGAATTTCTGCATAATATCTAATACAAATCTACTCTCTTTTCTTTTGAAACAATTACCCCTTGTCCAGTCACTGCATGTAGTCCTTCTCCTGCTCTCTTGTAGCCCTTTATGTACTGAAGGATGCTCCAAGGTCTCTGGAATCTTCTCATCTCCAGTCTGAACAATCCCAACTCTCTCAGTTTGTGTTCATGAGGAGAGGTGTTCCAGACCTCTGATGATTATTGTGGTCCTTCTCTAGACTCACTCCAGCATGTCCATGTCCTTCTTATACTGGGGGCCCCAGAGCTGGACACAGCACTGCAGATGGGATCTCATGAGAGTGCAGTAAAAGGCAAAATTACTTCCCTTGACCTGTTGGTCATGTTCCTTTTGATGCCACTCAGGATGTGGTTGGCATTTTTAGTGGCCTTGGGTGTAGCTCCTGAAGTGTTGAAAAAGATGCAATCTTGAGGGGTAAACCAAGACTAACAAATAGACCAAATGAACAAATAAGCAACCCCCCAAAACAACAAAACAAACCCTAAGAAGAAAAAGAGCAAACAGAAGGGAAATTAAAATAGAAGAAATAGAGTATCCAGAAGATGCTTTTTAGACTCCATCATTTAAGACCAGCATTAATCCATTTGAAGTGATGTGATGCTTCAGAAAAAATGCATACAGCTTGCAGCTGTTCTAGACTGGGGATATCTCTGCTGCAGTTCATCAATCCCATGGCCAGGGGAAGGAAACAAGGTGCAACTGCTGGGGTGTCAGAGCAAGCTTGGCAACTGCTGGGAAGGGGACAGCAGTGCTGGGGCCATCTGGGCCTTTGGTGCTTATGTCTGGGTGGATGGAGAAAGGATTAGAGGTAGCTACAACCACTTCTTGCCTTCCATGCCAGAAGTGTGCATTTCTTTTTGAGGGCTCTTGTAGTTATTTATATGCAGCTGTCCATGTGAAGGGTCTATATACTAAAGTCATGACAAAAGAAATTTTTGATGTCTATGTCATTGATACAGTGTTGAGAGGAAAATGTTGTTATTTATTTTAAAGCGGCAAATCTAGTGGTAATTTCAGTATTGTGAGGTGTTTGAAATGTGCAATGGTGTAGATTTTAAGATGCTTAAGTAGATTAGGGAATGGGCAAGCACTCAGAGATCTGGGCTCTGTCTGATTCTCTAAAAACATTAAATAAATTTCTCAGTCTCTCTACCTTAGCTCCCCAATGATAACAAAATCACATAGATTATTAAACTAATAATGGGTCTGTTCCTCAGAGTTCTGAGGGAACTCAATTAATGTTTGTGATGCATTTGTCTGCAACAGCATTAGGGTAGCATACTAATATGACTTACAGACATGTAATTACTAATTAATCAATATTGACCTGATCCTTGAAAAATAAACTCTGAAAACTGAATCAGGTATTGTGTAAATATGATAAATTATATGTATATATATTTTTTATTTTTTTTTATTCAGGGGTGTGTTCTTCTTTGTTCATTTTCTCTGCATATAATGTAGAGGCTCAAGATGCTTTCCATATCAGTTTTGAGACAATTCTCTGATCAAGTCAGTGATCTTTTGTATTATGTCTCCCTACCTTTTTTTTTTTTTTTTTTTTTTAGCTGCACAGAATGGGCTTTTCCCTTTAGCTGAGAAGTATATTTTTTGCTAATACTGTTTTTCCAGGGGGTTAGTTTCTTTTTGCTGGAGATAGTTAAGGTAGGATGCTCACAGAGTGCATTATGCTTCTCCTTTCACCATGTAGCTTGTGTGCTAAAGGTTTTGTTTAAGCGTGTCAAGCAGTTTATGTAAAACTGATGTCTAAATGTTGGGACTGTGGGGCAGTTCTGGACAGTTTAATTCTTACTTTCCAACAGAACTGTAGTAGTAGAAGTTTATGATGTTTGTGAGTCTTATCTTTGCACTAGATTTTTCTCCTGAGTGTTTTGTGAACATTTGGAAGATATTTGGCCAAAAATATCTCTGTGTTAGTTTGTTATTCTTCTTCTGCATTGTTATCATTCTGTGATTTGTCTATTTTATTTCTTCATATAAGGCATCTACATTCTGCATTATATTTCTTTTATTTTCCAACATTTTGCACTTCATTTTCATCCAAAATCATACTTGTGGTCATTCTCATGTCGGTTGTAGATGCATCATTGAAAGTGAAGAGAGGTACAAAACCCTCAGTCTCAGGGTCAATACTAAAGGTAACTAGAGTGAACCCTTGATCTGTATTTACTGAATTGTAATTGCCCAAATCCTACAGGCTGGTTGCAATAGTCCAGTAAACTTTGGGAGCACTAGGTGCATAAAAAAATAAGTCAAAGAAAAGATAAGGGCACACTTGACAACCAAATATTAAACTTGATTCCAAATGAAGGTGGTTTGGATAAGGAAAAAAGTATGAGTTATTCCTTTGATCTCTGTTTGATATTAAAGAAATTGAAATTCAGCATTTTTTTTTAACATACTGATTCTTCTATGCACTTCTGAACACTTTGGACTTTTTTAGGTAGCTTGTCAGGTATCCTACATGCCAGGCCTGGGGCAGTTTATTGTTCTCAGATGTCAAGTAAGAGAGGGTATCATCTTCTTTTTTGCCTCAAAATGATCTTACAAAACTATGGTTAGTTTATTTGGATAGTCTTCAAAGAAAGAAAATAATTCATCTGCATAAGCAAATATAAGATGCAAACAGACTGAATTAGTTTATTTCTATTTGAGATTTTTTTGTAAAATCTGGGGACAAAATCTGCTGTCTGTTAAGACGTTGTACACCCTGATTATATCTGCTGTGGAATTGCCCTGTGTTCATGGAAAAAATGAAAACACAATACACTTCACTTTGTTCCTTGTGTTTTAATATACTGGAGGCTGTCATTACTCCGCTTATAGGGGCAATACCTGATGTCAACAAAGATAGATATTTCCTAAGCTTATTTTTTAAATTAATATAGCTTTTCATAGCCTCTCTGAATTAATCTCACTAGGAAATATGGACATGTAATGATATTTGGAAAATCATATTACAATTTTGGGCAGCACAGACCATAGAAAATTGAAAAAATAATATAGGTTTTGAGGTAGAATATTCACTGTTGGCATGCTAGAGTATGTAAGCCTAGAGACAAACATGCCAAGACTGGGATTTCAAAAGGACACAAGGGAGCAGGGAATCACTGAAATGGAATAGCCCTCATGAAACTTCTCTAAGGGAGTAAGGTTGCAGTACAGTGTTGGTTTCCTTGAATAATTTTATGATCTCAGGGACCCTGAGAGAGCTGTGTTGAGCATTGATGATCACTGGGGATTGAGGCCAAAGCTTGTCCTGTACTGACAATACATGCAGTCAATATCACAGCTGGCTTTTGTTCTCCAGGTTTCCAGTGTAGGAACTAAATCTGGTAGTGTTATTAGTGAGTCTGGCTTCTGCTGTCCTGTAGTGCATGATTTAGTTAAGTAATTTGTTTAAAAGAGCCATCTGATCATTTTAGCCATTGATTACATTTGGTGCTGTCTAATTCCACTCAGTAATATACAGCTCTTCATTTCTGCAGAGTCCATTATTCAAGGGGAGGAAACATCTTATTCCTTCATTGTATACACATAAAAAATAAGAATCAGTATTTACAGAAAGGGAAAAGGAAGTAGCCATATACCTTGAAGACAGTAATTTATTAACTTTGTAATTTATGTGAAAGAGACAAGTAACTGGATGATGTGAAGAGGAAGTGAGAATTTATGTTTGTTTGGCTTTTTTTTTCTACTGACATTTCATACATTCCCAATAAATAATTGAGTGACCATGGTGGAGCTAAATATTTTTGCTCTTGATAAACATACTGATTTTCCCAGGGTAAACAGAACCTGAGAAAGTGGTAACTTGGGAGGTACCTGTAATGCCACACTTAGAGAGCAGTGTGAATTCCTTCATACCAAGAACACAACAGCCCACCTCCTTCTGGGAAGGTCACCTGGTGGCTTTCATGGTGTGCATTCTGCTCTGTGGGAACTAGGAATGAAACAGAAAAAGTACTTTTGGGTAGGTCACTACCTAGAGATGTTTGTGTCACATCAGTGACACAGTGCCCAGGGTGGCAGCTCTGGGGAGCCCTGGGGTGCATGTGTTGAGTGCCCATGGAGAGAGAGGTGTCACTGAGGTGTGTCTGACCTACCCTGCATTCACTCTGCACAGTTTTGGTAACATATGTACAGTAAGGTTGTTCTTTCCATCTCCTGCAGCCATTCATGCAGAGTTTCTCTATCTTCCAGTTGCCATAACAGTTCAAAAACTTTGTGGTTGCCTTGTAAAAGAGCAGTTACTGGTGTATATATGATAGATTTGGGAGGTATCAATGACAGTTGTCATGTAAATTTACTGCACTTTCCAATAACTTGCACTCCTTAGCACTGTAAGCTGTATTTCACCATCTGATACAGAAAGTGAAGTTTGGGGTTTTAAAGAAATCTGTATTATATTTCTGGTATTACTAGGAATAGTCTGTGAAACTGAAATATGTAGAAGTTGTCATCACAACCCAAAGAGTTTTGTGTTTCAGAATCTGTATACTTTTCTAGAAGTGGGGGGGAAAAAAAGAGTTTAAATTAGCTAAAACTGGTTTTGTTATGTATTAGTGGAGGAAAGAGCAAAACTATGTTCTTCAGTAGCATAATAAGATACCTCAATAAATTGTTGTCTCCATGTAGTTTAACACTGATTTATTATATTGGTCTGATCCAGGCTATAAGATTCTTTATTTTGTTTGGCCATAGCTGATTACAGGTCATACACATTAGTATTGACTGAAACAATGTAAAACTAGTGGAGGAGAAAAATAAAATCATCCTGTTAACTACAATAAGTAAATATCTAGCTTTTTATACATAAGGATAAATCAGGAAAATAATGCCAAAGTTGTGTCAGAATCCAAATTATTATCTACGTTTATAACTCCATGGTGAAATGTTGCAAGAAATTAACTTTATCTGCAGAATTGTTGCCCAGAATTCTCTAACTTTGACAATCTTAAAATCATTTGAGTTTTAAAAATACAAATTAATTCAAAAGGACCCTTTCTAAAAAGTACATTTCAAGTGAGTTTCAGTAAAGAGAACACAGAAGCAGAGACTCAATTTACTATGTCTGACTGAATTTATTAATTTTTTTACTGGATGGTAAAAATACCTTTCTCTGAACTCCGGTCTTATAACTGAGGATAAAATTGATTGTGTTGTGTGTTGATTCACATGTTGGAAAAATCTTTTGTACAAAAGAAAAGCAGATTTGTCTCTTATTTGTGATGTGCTCAGGAACATGTGACTTAATCACTTCAGGTAGTAACTGGAACAGATAATCCCTTTGGAGCTTAAGGAGGTGTTCCAAAATCAGGGTATGGTCTTGCAGTCCTCAATTACTTGATTACTTGACCAAAGACCATCAGCCCTGTTTTTAAAAATCGGTGTTGAAAGGTATAAAAGCAGCTAGTGGGGATTTCAGGCAGTTGAGGAACTTAGGAAAACTTTGCTTACCAGCTGCATCTTTATACTATCACAGGCCTTTATGTTTTAATGTGTGATTATGAATGGGAACCCCTATTTTATTCTAGCCTAAATATGCTCCTGATTAAATGTCAGAATGTAGATCAGCCAGTTTTAATTCCTAAATGGATTAAAGAAGAGTGGAGTGGACCTCCTCTTTAAAAAGCAGAAGGGATTTCTTCTTCAGCGGTTTGACTGGATGTCCTCTCCTCTCTTTGGCTTGTTCACCGAGGCTGTATGGATGCAGGAGAGAGGAAAAAGCTGTTACTCAGCCAACTTCCAGCTTTTTGGTTTGTTGTTTGGAGCAGCCCTACTCCCTAAAGATGACTGATAAAGGTTTGTTTTGGTTTTTTTTGGTGGTTTTTCTTCCCTACCTGGGTACCTGTTGCTAAAGACAAACTGCCAGTTTTCTATTTTGAAGAACTGTTGTAGTAGTTTGTAGTTTGTGATGTTCAGGAGTTCACCAGCCCCAGACAATGCAGTGGCTCTCCACTGTGCCTTCCTCCCTCCAAACACCTCTGAGCAGGCCAGGGGCACGGGGAGTGGGTTTGGGCTCCGTGGTTTCTGTCTCTGCTCTCACTGGTCAGGCCATGAATCCACCTCACTTCTTTAGCTCACTCCGTGCTCCTCTGTCCTGTTCTTCCAGGTGCTGTGTCCCGCTGGTTTAGGAAAGGCCATCTCTTTAGTGCTGTACATAAATCCTTTGTTTACACTGTAAAACTTCTGTTACATTTGCACAAATGGGGAAATTTGTGCTTCCTAAACCAGGTGTGGAAAATAGTTCTGTTGAGATCAAAGCACACAGGCTATTGTGTGAAGAGAGTGGTGCTTCATGGATATTGAGCCCCTGTGAGGAAGAAAGGTTGGTAGTGACAGTTTTGGGTTTTTTCTAGGAACTGTAGGTAACGTGAATTCTAATTTTCTTTTTTTCTTATCATTTGTGGACAAAGTATTTGAAACTGTTTGAAGAGAACTCGTAATCTAATTATTGCAGAATCTGAATACCTGAACATAAATTAAAAAAAAAATCTATACAGGATTTTTCTTTGCTTAGGCTGCTTAACAGCTTATGTTTGAAGAATGATTTAAGCATCTCAGTTCTAGAATAGAATACCAACAACCCGTTCAGGCTGAAGAATGGTGCTTCCACTGTCTTTTAGTGAACAGCAGCAGCCTGAAAAATCAAAGCATCTGTGCCATCTTCCCCATAGGAGCATGTGCAACCACTGTGCAGTAGTTTGCATGCTAAAATACATATTGCCCAAACTGGATGGACAGTTTTGTAGGTTGCCTCCATACATATTTATATGAATGAATGAATGATTAGAGTGTCTTGCTTCTCTTTGCACTTCATAGTTGAAATTTATTCCTGTATGATCAGGTATCCATTACACTATGACATTTCACTGCCAAGTCTCTTTCCCAGAGGATAATTTATTTATTCTTTTTATCTGCTTATTTTTAAAACTGGTATAGAAAGGAGTTTTACCTAAGGGAAAATGAGGATTTGGCTATAGGGAGGAAATAAGGAACCTAAGAGAATAGCTAGAAACCCTGCAGGCAAAGAAGATGATCTGTTTCATGGTGCTGTTACATCCTTCAGGGGTACATCAATACTATATTATGTCGGAAGCAACCCCTGCAGTTTCCCAGCCAGAGTGTCTTGTGAAGCCTCTGAGTCAGCAGATAATGGAGACAGATTTGGGATTTGAGAGAGTTCTTAAAAGAGACTTTATTCTTTTCTTTAAATTGACATAAGAAACAAACAAAGCTTCCTAAAACCACTTTCTTGGTCTTTCTATATTTAATTTCTTTTGTTCTTATTCAAGAGTTATTTTTGTAACACTTCTTTTCAGTCTGGTCTGTTTAGGTTTTTATACCATTCTCATCACTATTGTTTCTGAGTGGATTTGAATACTATATAAAATGACATGACAAACATCTGTCACATGTTGCTCTTTCATCCTCTCCCCAGGGAAGAGCCATGCCTGCAGTGCTGTATATTTGTAAGACCTTTGCTGTTGCTTGGGTTTGGATTTTTTTTTAGCTGTATACATGCTGCTGTAAGTTTATGTTAGAGCAGGATGGCTCAGAAGAGAATCCTTTGTACTTGGAGGAAAAGGAGAGGAGGATTTTCAGCTGCTGAGTGTCTCCCCCATAAATATGGGAAAGAGTGGCAATACTCAGGCGCTTGTCTGTGCTTTCAAAACCTGCTGATATTTTGCTGGTGCTTTTTGAGCCATGCTATAAGATTATGGTGGGAAAGTTAAAACAGAGGACTTAGGTATGCCTATGGTTCAGCATGTGTTAAAGTCAGCTGCTGTCCTGGTTTGTATTTGTGATCCACTTCAAGCTCCTGTGAGGTTTGTGTCCTGGACAAGCCCTCTCCCCTGACAAGTGACAAGCAGATACAGTCTGCAGGTACAGTCAGGTGCCCTGAGCCCTGTGTTATAGCACAAACCTTCACTGTGGTGGGGGTGGTATTTTGACAGGATTGTCTAGTTGGGGAAAGGGAGATAATCATGACTTTCTGCTTACTGGAGTATGGCATTATGTCAGCAGTAGATTGAGATAAATGCTCTTGCAGGCAGAGTTGCCTGGATGGCCCTGCTACAGTGACTGCTTTGGTAGGAGCCTAAGTCTGCAAAGTCACATTACTGGGCAGAGGGAGATCACTGCAAGTGAGTTCTGTGCTCTCAAGGCACCTGGCTGCAGCTCTGGCTTGTTCAGTTCTAGTCAAGGACTCTTGGTTTCCAGAGGAGACATGAAAATTGTTGCTTTAGTCTAGGATGAAGAAGCTACTTGAGTGGGAAATTCTTCCATTCTCCTTTAAAAAATGTATGGAAAATATATGCTCCACCTTTAACAGAAAGAGCTTTAATTTTTCTGACTAATTTCGTGATTTCAGAGCTGCATTTAAATTACCTCCTCATTTCTTTAACTTTATTTCAGGACTGTATAGGATGTACTGTAACAATACTAATTTGTGGGTGAAGGTTACTTTTACTCAGTAATGGGATGGGTGACTGCAACTTCATGCCTGGAGTCACAGTGGTATCTATTCTGGACATGTGGATTTATCAGGGAAGGTTCAGCTGAGTCTGGCTTTACTTGCCATCTTGCCATCTTTACTTGCCATCATAGTAGACATCTTCTACTGTGTTTTGTTTCAGGATTTGCAGTTTTTCAGTCTGGGAAGACCATTACCATCACAACAATTGACTCCACCTCATACTCACCATGTAATTTCTAAGAGATGGGTTTTTAATGAAGGCCATAAGTTTTGGAGTAATAAGTTTTGTATGCTGTTTTTTAGCTCAAGCATATCTCTCAGAAATATGCACCCTCTTGATTTAAGGACCTTAAGGGATGAGAAATTTGTGATAGGTGAAGTGTTCCATAGCTAATTATCAAACTCTTAAAAAATCTTAATTATTTCTAGTGTGTATATCTAGTTTCAGCTTCCAGTTGTTGAACTTTGTTAGGCATTTGAATAAAAATTAACTCAAAAATACCCTGGTACTTAAATCTGGAGAGGAGGACTAAATTGCTTCTTAACCTTCTATGTGTAAACTACACACCTGAAGTTTCTTGAGTAGTATCCATTTTCCAGCTCTCCATTTATTTCTGTAGCTCCTTTTGAACTCTTTCTAGTTTATCAACAGCTGTTTAAACTACAGACACCAAAGCTGAGCCCAGTATACTGCTAATGATTTTATGAAGCTGTAATGGTACTGCCAGTTCTGAGCACTGTTTGAATGCTCACCTCGTTATCCATGCAGTGATCTTCTCACATTAGATCACCTTTTAAAATCCATCACTTAGTATAACTATAACATTTCTTATTCTGAGACACAGAAAGTGATAGGACTTATGCTCTATTAGGCAATAAATCTGTGTCAGCAGAGCTATGAATTGTGAAACTAGACTTTGTCTCCTTACTTGCATGCTTCAGAATGTGTGTGTGTGTGTAGGCTGCAATTTCTTTCAATATCATAAGTGTGACATGTGAAAGTAACCATTCTGAAAATTGCAATGGGAAAAAGGGCATAGGTCAAATATCTAACATTTTTTTGCATTGAAAAAAAACTTACATATTAAGAGGCATCTATCAGAAAACAGAATTATGTTATTGCTAAGTGATGCCCTTTATTAGTAACCCAGCCATTAGTGGGGACTTAAGCTACTCTTAGGCATAGGCAGTTCTGTGGGGTATGGTGGGAAAGGAAGAAAAAATGTTAGAAGATTAAATAATTAATGAGTCATCAAGATTAGGTAGGGCTCTTAATCACAGTTCCCCAGTTACAATTCTGAGAGGGCAGTGAAGCAGTCAGTTTGCTGTGTTATATTCTAATGCCATAGCTGGTAAAGGGAAAAAAAGGAAAAGACAAAGTCCATGTTCTTCCCTAAAGGACAGAGTATGTCTGGGAATAACTGCTCAAACAAGTGAAGGGAATACAGCTGTCAGAGCACTTGGAAAACCCACGCTGTAATTCTGGGCTTAGTGATGATGATGTCTTGGGCTTCAGCCTCGCAGGTCAAGCTTGGTCCTAGCTGGATAAAGTAGGATGCTGTGAGCTGCCCTTTTCCTTCCTTAGATGTGTCTGATCATTTTTGGGCAGGTTTTAGCTATCCTGGAAGATAATGAGAGATCTGATCTGATATCATACCTCGCACAGATGCACGTTCTGTCTGGCCAGCTCTGGGGGCAGCTGTGTAGAGAGCAGGTCTTGATTACATTCCCATGTCTGAGCTCATCAAGATCAAATAATTCAGAAGGGGACACAAGGGAGGATAGTAGTTAAGGGAACAAGTAGATGTGTCTGCCACTCATGAGGAGTATGAATGGGTAGGACTGAAGAGATGAAGAAGAGAAAATGTGGCCAAAGGAGTATTTGAAAGAATACAGGGGTAATAGGGAGAGATTTGAAGAATAGTGGGGATTTGCAGAGAGCAAAAGGATATGTGGACTGATGTATGGAGAGGTGGTTGATGAGATACGGGGTGTAGTGAAAGAAGATGAGAGTGTGAACTTCAGTGTTGTTAAACTGCAATTATTAAATACCAACTCCATCTGATCAGTACCCTACCTGCCTTGGACCTCATTTGCATGGCTTATGTACCAAAAAGATGTGATTTTCTGGGAAAAGTGATTTAATCTATAAAAAGAAATTTAAGGAGCAGGCTATTCACAAGGTACTTAGGGCATGAAGGATGATATGGCAGATAGGAAGGAGTACAGTGACTTAGAAACATAAATAAGAGCAACTTAGCAGCATTATTTGCATTTCTAAAGGTTTTACTAGAGCATATGTCAGTACAACAAGTAATGTTTTTATGTCTTATCACAGTAATACTCAGCACATTTATTCTGAGCAAAGAGTAAACATAAACTATAAATAACTAGGGCTTCAGATACTGTGGGGTGTTTTCCTCTGACTGCAGATAAGATAGAAAATTGGCTCAGCAGGGCCCTGCTGGAACATGTCTGATTGTTCCTATTTCCCTTTCTCCTTCAGTTTGGGAGTAGTCTGTTTTATTGTCTTGGGTCTACTGGTTTGAGACTCAAGTTTACTACCCTGAAGTTACCATCTGCATTGTGAAGGGGGACTTAGGAACCCCGGTCCTTTCAAAAGATACCTAAAATAAGGTAGCATTTACATAGCATTTACATATGTGTATGTATTTGTATGTATATACATTAGCCTGTATCATTTATATGTAATAGCCTCATGACTAGATCCCTTGCCAGGAAGTGGGAGGCCCAAGATGCAAATTCTTTTCTCCTTGATGAGATCTAAAATGTAATTTGCTATCTTCTGAGTAGATGTCTTCACCCCAGATGCCAGGCACACTTCTATGGTATAAGAACCAGTCTGCATAGTCCTTTTGAAATTATACCACTGTGAAGAACTGAATGCAGGCTGGTCTCATTTCTCATTGTGTAATTTTCTTTAATTTTGCCCATAGAGAGTGAAGTCATTGAGTCTCCTACAGTTGTTCATTACATACAATGGGGGCGTCATCCCATTTGAGATGTTCAGATTCTGAATCATTTATTCAGGCAGTTAAATAATTTGTTTGGTATATGAACTTATCAAAAGCCTAAACTTAAATGTTTAACACCATCCAACCCACTGTTCTATATGTAAATCAATGTAAGAGTGTTTTACTAAATTGAGCCTGGTAGGTGGTTACTCTTCTGCTATTTGGCAACAGGTCAAAACTTGCTGAACATAATTTGCCATGGACAGAAATAATGCAATAAACTGTGGTCCTTGTTTCTTCTTTTATTATAATTTTTTTTACCATATTACTAAAGAAGTACCAGAAGTATATGTTTAAGATTAAATCTTTTTGAGTGTTAGCAAGGATTGTAAAGCTTAATTCTTATTAGTGAATCAGAATTTTTGCCTTACACGATTGGAGTGAAATCATTCAGTGATCCTTTTTCCTCTGAGATATGTCAGAATTCCAGTCAGCTCCATTTCTCTTGCTCTGTGACTTCCATGTGAACTGAGGTCACATTGTCATTCACTGTGCTGAGTTCCTCTCTGACTGTAAGGTCAGATGAACACACACAACCTTGGCCATTGATGGCCAAATGTCAGGGATCTTTCACATCCCTCTGGCCCTATGTGGAGAGTCCTTACTGACTGAAGTGGTGATAAATCCTCATCTGCTCCATGTGATGTGGTCTGGCAGGAATGCTGGGGAGCTGGCCAGAGTGGTGAATTAGCCTTGATCTATGGCTGGTATCTCCTGAATCTGGTAAATAATCAGCCTGGGGACAGCACATGACTCCTCTTAGCATTCCATACCTGGATTAGGATTTACAGTAAGCTCATTGACCGTGCTGTACGTTTGCTATAGTTGGGGGTTTATGTAAACAGATCTCTGGAGAGTGGCACAAAAGCCACTGTTCATAGGGGGATGGCCAGTGTAGAGCTGCTTGGTGAACTTTTGGGGTGGGGAAATCACTGCCATATTTCAACACTCTCTACACAGTTTACCAGGCATGTCATGTTTATGTAACTAATAAGGTTATAGTGAGTAATTTAGTTCTTACTCCAAAGTTATGACTACTGTTTAAGCACCAAAATATTCCCAAGTAACACAAAGAATTATATAGATATGGACAGTTCTGAATTTCCTTCATTTTTGGGAAACTGGAATTCTCTTGTAACTCTGCTGTTCTCTCGTAACTCTATTGCTAAGTTCTCAGGCTTGTATTAGGTCACATTTTGGAATATAGTATCTTTCACTGTGGGAAGTAAGCAGCATAGAAGGAACTTAAAATTTCAGGAGAATTGAGCCTTACTGGACAAAGCTATGTTTTCTACTGCTGTTGCAAACTGAAAGACAACACATGAAAAATTGTCTGGGTGTTGGAGCTTAAGTTGTTTCATGCCCACATCTTTTTTATTGGTAGAATACCTTATAAAAAAAATTAATAGCTTAAATGCCATGCAGACTGAGTTTACACCATAGACAATAAGCTCCTAACATAGAGCTTTTTCTTCACACAGCAGCAATCATTATGGCCTTGATCTCAGGGCTGTTTTGTGCAGAGTTCTGTACAGTCCATAATAATACCTGAATAGCCGTGCCACATAGAAACTCCTTTCTATGACACCATAAAATATTTTTTGCTGGAAGTCTTCTATGTATAGAACTATGAAGTGTTTAAAAATGAGCTCAGAAACTGCCTTGTGTGGGTGTGGAGTGTCCCCATTTATTTTCTATACAGTTGGAATGCACCGGATTGGCTTAGACCTGGTCGATTTGGCATTTTTTCTATGACTACTTCTTTTTTTTTTGTAACACACATTCATTTTAGAAACTTACTGTAACTGTTTAATTACATTTTGCAATTCAGTAATTGATTCTTGATTATATACCAGGAATTACATAGATTATAAGAGAGGTAGGACGCTAAAAGGGATGTCTAATTATCTGTGCTATTTCTAAAATGCAGTTTTGTAAATGGCTACTTTATTAGCAGCACATCAAAGCATTTTTCTAGAAAGAAAAAATAAATCTGCTCATGAAGGCTGTCTGCAGCCAAAAATGCCTGTCAACTTTAAACTTGATAAGTCAATGAATCAAAAGAATATACTCCTAATCTGAACACCCAGCATTTTATGAGGTTTGTGAGAGTTAAGGATAATATTAAATATTTGAGGACTGGTCTTTAATTAGAAGTTTTTAGATCCAAAGTTTTGTTCCTGGATAGACTGCATTTCTGTGAAAGTTAGCTGATTTGGTTGGTTTTTAACATATGGCAATTTCTTAATACATAACTTACATTTTAATGTAATATATATTAAAAAATTAAAAATAAGAGCTGCATAGTTTCTTTTAAATCTGTTGATGTTGGTTTAGATGTAAAAATAATGAGGCAGATGAAATTAATTTATTTCTACTTAGGCACCCTCTGTGGCTTCTATTCAGTCAGTAAGCCTTACAATGTGCAATCCATGTTTAAGCAATCACAGACGCATAGTTCAGGCCCGTATGGAGTGAGAAGTTCTGGTAATGTTCTGCTTTGCAGCAGGTATCTCACGTCTGGTTCTCTAGCACGTGGTGTCTAGTTTTGGGCACCACATGGGAAAATGGATAGAGTTTAAAAATAGTTCTCTAGTATCTGTAGGGCTCTTTCTTGCTCCCATCAAACTAAGAGGGGTCATTCACTTAACTTCAGGCAGAGGGTGTCTTGCCAAAAAAAGAAGCAAAAAACATGAAGTTTGTCTTTTCAGTTTCTTCTTCATCCTGTGAAATGAGAACCTCATACTCACTAAAAGGAAAACAAGCCAGTGTGCAAATAAAAATGCCCATCCCTTCCTAAGATTCACATGCCAGAGGGTCCTGAGAGTTCTGTTTGTCAGAGCCGTATAAGGCTTGGCAGCTTTTAGTCTCATACAGTGAAACTTATTGCAATATGAAGTCATCCAAAAAGGCAGCATGTTTGCACTTCAAGAGAATTTATAATCTGTAAACTACAAAGAAAATATTTAGTAATTCAAGGGAATAAAAGAGCTGCCAGTGAGTTGCTGTGTAAGCTGACCACGAGGATAGTCTCTGGAGAGAATTCCCACTGCTCTCTCTGCACCTGCATTGCAGTAATACCTTGATATACAGTTTTTAATTGCTTCCCTCTAAAAATCCCCTTTGGTTCCTCCTGGAAGCAGGATTCCAGGTGGTAGAGGCAATTGATATAATTTGGTATAAGAGGTGTTTTACTATTAGGTAAATATAAATAGTGAAATATAACAAAATGAGTGATACAAATAACCAAACCAAAAAAAATTCGAAAAACCACACTAATTTAGCATGGCATGTGACCAGTCAGATCTAGACAAGAAAGAGTACAGCTGTACAAAACAGAAGTATCCTTTGTGATGAGAGATGAGCAAGGCATATTGGGGGTGCTACTGATTTTGAGAACAATCATTCTATTTTGGGGCTGTTGTGACCAACTGTGGCACAATATCTCTTAGGGAAGGCTATTACAGAACTACCCATTATTTCAACTATACTTAAAATTCTATCAGCATTTGCATGATAAATGTATTTCTAAAGGCTACAGCGAGGCGGTAAATGTTCATTCAGCAACAATGACAGCTGCGATTAGCCATTTTAAAAATATAGAAATAGAAGCAGAAGTTAACAAAAACAAGCTCAGATTCTGGCATTTGTTTACAAGAATTCAGGAGGTGGACAAGCACTGCAGGGATGGGACATGTCACTGGTGTGAGATTGTACAGGACACAGAACAACAGTTCTGTCTGCCTTGTTTTGAGAGAAAGCTACTGTGTGGTCTTTAAGACTCCAAGCCTTTGAATATCCAGTTTCTCTGAGCTATTAGAAGGCCCAGATGAAGTGCCATGAGTGATAATTTTGGACCAAGTCGAGGTTTGAATAACTAAAAATGCCACAAAGAGCCTGATTTCTGTGAGGCTGCAAGACTAATGCCATAACTTCTCCCAGTGTGTCTTTACACCGTGTTGTTGGTTTTTTTCAAGACTTTGCTTGGCACAGATGACCCAGTATCAGCTGGTCTCAGAGGACACCTGTGTCTATTCTTCCCATGGGAAGAGTGCAGTTGGCACCACGACTTTGCCAAAGCCTCACTTGTGTAATGAACTCATTACCTGGGAATTTTCCAGCAAATGGGTCACCAGTGCTACATCAGGGCAGAAAACTAGAGGAAGTTACATGGTTGAGTACAGCTGCCCTTGCTTATGGCTGATACTTGCTTCTACATATATAAGGTTTTGTGCAACTTGCTGGTTTTGCCATCCACTTCATGTTCTTGTCTGTGGAGTGGAGAAGGACAATTCTCATCTCTCTGGAGAGGACGGAGTAGGTTCAGGTTTCACCTTTGGTGGAAGTGTCCATGTAGGTTCAGGCTTCACCTTCAGTAGGCTTGCAGTGTGATAGTCAAGATGTGCCAACAATGTGAGAGATCAGCCCCTTTCCAGAAACATTGTCCAGTCTTTCTTGGCATGGTCCTCTTAATGCAGCAGGCACCACTTCTGCCTGAAACACGCCAGTCTGTAGTCTTTGCATTGGGACAGCCACTCCTCTATTTCCTCCTTTTGCCAGCAGGCTTCAGCTCACACACACGGCTCAACTATTTATCTTCAGGCCATCACCACCTGAAAATTTCCTGAGAGCCTCTGACTAGACTGTATACATTTGCCAGTAGATGTGAAGGAGGGCTTGTTTTAGGCACCCAGCCCAGATTGTACAGGAGAGCGTTCTTTCTTGCTCCTGCTGGACAGCAGGCAGGATTAGGACATTGGTGGGTCAGGGTTTTGGGTCGTGTTTGGGAGAGGGAGGATAGGTTGAGGTAACTTCAGGTCATTTTAAAGGGAGCAGCTCTGTGGCTATGGTCACATGAAGGCGAGCACAGGCAGGCCTCTGAGAAATAGGTCTTTCTCATGAACTGGGCTTAGGATCTTACAAGTTTTCTGGTTCAGAGGAAGAACAGGTTGTTCAGACTGCCCAGAAAGAAATGTACCTGCTTGGCTACTGCCTGTGTGAGTCTGACCCACCTCTGGTCAGGATGGTCAGTTAGGAGTGACAGCCTTGTCCCTTGCTTTCTTCACAGAGTCATCAGGCAGAGTGTCTCTGTGTGATGGGTTTTCCTGTGCCCCACTGCCTCTCCAGCAGAAGTCCAGGCTGCAGAGGGCACACCAGCCGTGTGACATCCCAGATCTTCTGGCTCCAGTAGACCTGTATGATGCCACCAGGCCATACCAAAGCTTACCAAGAGTGTAGATGACCAAGAACAGCTGCAGCAGGATCGTGTAGGGTGGAGGTCTGGTGCAGCTGTGAGCCCATAAGGTGGAAGAAGTCGGTGGGGCGTGAGGAGTTCCTGGCACTTCTCACATCAGATACGAGAGTGTGACTGCCAGTTTCCTGAAAAATTCCATAATCATCTGTCAAGTGGAGACACCCAGGCATCTTACTCCCCTTCCAGGCAGAGAAAGTGTTTACAATTACTGGTCTGCTGGCTCACTTTTGAGGCCCTGTATTCTCAAGTCTAGGAATTCCATAGCTGGGTTAATGAGTGATGCAGCATTGGAGGGCACACCTGCAAACTCATCGATGCCAGTAGTGTAATGTCCACAGACTTTGATGGGACTTATGCTCACAGTATTCTTTGCTTTTAAAAATGCTATTGGTGTTGGCTTTGACTTTGACATTTGGAGATGCCCTGACACAGACTAGTAACTCTAATTAAAATCTGATAAATTGATCTAATGAGGAAGGGGACAGACTGGGCCATAATAATAGGGCAGAAAACACTAGAAGTCTTCATATTTTTGGTACATTTCAACAGACATATGCTGGTGCTGTAGATACTTTTTTTATCAGGTTGCCCAAACAGATCACAGAATATTTTAGTTCTGTTTTTCTCTGTCATCTCATTCAGAGGGATAAAGCCCCAAGAGTGCTCCTTGGTGCATGTAATTTCTCTGAACTTCAGGCCTCACTCACTAAGGATGGCCAGTTTCAAAGTCTTGTGTGGCAAGACAGTGCCTGATCTCATCTGGTCCTAGTAAACAAGGGTGGCCTGTATGAAAATATGTATAGGACAGTTTGACTGCTGGGCTGTGAGAGTGCTGGCTGCAACAAGAACAGCTGCCTCATTTTGAAATGTCTTCTGTATTTGCTCACTGGTGTCCCATTGTGGTAGGTAATCCACAGAGTTAAATATTGGTTGGTTTTCAGGTCTGCTCCTTGCCAGCAGCACTTCTATATAAGGTTAATACAGTTGCCTTGCACTTGTCAAACCGGAAAACAAATGTGTTAACAATTAAAGCTGATTTTGCACTGTACAGTATGTGACTGTTCTCTGTACTCAGTGTCCTTTGGGAAGATTCTGAGCTTTATGACTGCCTCAGCCTCCTGTGGAGTTTAATTGTCACTTGTCCTAGGGTCGGGGGGCAGTTTTGGGATGAACTCTTAGTTTCTCACAGAGGGAAACAGGGAATTTGGTATGGTCTGAGGGGACCTGATCCTGCAGCAAAACTGCTGTACTGAGGAAAGAATGAATGTTGGCAAATGCATGGCTAGTATTTTCTGGACAAACTTGTGGACCTGGTAGGCACCTGGGACATTTGCTGCTCTTCCTTATGTTGGCTGCTGAGTAACCCTGTAGTTTCCCATGACCCTTGTGATGGATCAGTCTTCCCTAAATTGTGTCTACAGAGCTCAGACAACAATTTTCTTACATTAAAAATGTGTTTTGAGTGAGTTTAGGGAAGGTTGACATTGTCTAACTCTTAACAAAGCTCCTGTCCATTTTCATGGCAGAGGAAGAAGGATCTGTTGTCTCCAAGCCTTCTCCAGTGATAGTCAGTGATAGTCTGTGTCAGTTGTATCAGAGAGAAAAATGTGAAAAAAACCGCAAACAGGGGAAGAACTTTTTAAAAGACCAGAACAGGAATTTGAAGAACAGGTGAGCCTGAAGTTGCAAAATCAAGGTGATGCAACATGCTGGCATAGGAGGATATTGGTAGTGCATGGGAGTCTTTGCATGTCACCCTTGCTTGCAGTTGCTGTGTTAACTAGGGCTGTGTTCAGGGCTGCTGCTGGGCAAGGGCTGCATTATCTCGTCCTCAGACAGCCCCAGCAGGATTTTTAAGGGCTTTGTCTTTGCACGTTTGCATCAATACCATCTCAGTGGCAATGCCATGCTGCAGAAGCTAGTGACTGAAACTCCTGGTTGGAAGGGATCAAACATGCTGCTTATGGCACTAGAGAATGGATGGATAGCTTTGCCAGTGGGAGTTTCTGTTCTTTGGCAGGAGCAGGATACCAGCATGTCCCAAGATGTACATGCTGGAGCTCTGATTGTGTGTGAGGAGTACCTGGTTTTACCTGTGGACTTTGTACATCACCATGGAGATTTCTGAAACCTGAGCATGTGGTGGGTTTATATTCCTTGTCATCATAATGATCATATATTTCCTCCTGTAGTGTTGAAAGGGAAAATATATCACATTTGAACCCTACATCCCTTGGCTTTGCACGTCTTCAGTGGGGAATTACAATCAGTACAGCAATGGCCTTGCCAGCCTGACAGATCTGCTGACAGTGTAAAAGTTAAGAAGCCCTTAAAATAAACCCAGTGCCTGCTACTGCAGCGCTGATGATTGCATTTTTC
Source organism: Acridotheres tristis (assembly GCA_037013685.1). Lineage (NCBI taxonomy): Eukaryota > Metazoa > Chordata > Aves > Passeriformes > Sturnidae > Acridotheres > Acridotheres tristis. Next base: position 10,822,466 of record CM072885.1, read on the forward strand.
CATTTGCCTGGCCCTCCATGGGGCCTTCAGCTCCCTCCTGCTTTTACTGAACCTTGCAAGTGTTCACCTGTCATAGCAGGGTTGAGCAGCAAGATCAGTGTGAAGGCAGGAGGCCACTGACAAACTGAGCCCTTCTGAGTGGATAATTGATTACCTGTGAAACAGGCAGAAGCAGAGAGAGCTGGGAGGGGCCTGCTGGAGCATCTGGAGATTTGGAAAGTCTCTCCTCTTTGATGGAGTACTGAGGCACCAAACACAAGGTCAGTAATTTGGACATTGGTGGGCAGTGGTTAAGTCACAGCTCTCCCCTGAGTCCTGGAGGTTGCACCTACCAGTGCAGTGCAGGTCCAGGCAGCTGGCTCCTGGTGCTTTACTGGACTCTTCAGTACTTCAGGTTTAGTAAAGCTGGTAGAAATTTTTGAGAATTAGGTAGGTAGTAGATTTTGTTACCTTTTCTGTGTCAGGTAAGACAAAGTGAGAGTTTACAGTTACAAATCTTTTAAGTTTTGAGAATAAGAGGTGCAGAGGGCCTAAAGGGAGCCTAAGAGCTTCATCTGTGATGGGGGAGGTGTCAGCTTAATGTTCTCAAGGTGTTCACTTAGACCCAGTTCTTCTAGTTTCTGGTTAAATGGCTTAAACATTACTTTATGTTGAATATTTAATATTGCTTATGAGTTAAAGATGGATAATGGTCAGGTCTTTTCTTCCTTTGAAAGAATGTGGCTCTCTCTTTTCAGCTGGACTGAAGATGGTATTTTTGTGGCATAGTAGGTGACATTAGAGCAGCCTAACAAACCACACACCTATGGGGATGTCAGCAGTTATTGCAGAATACTTATTAGTGCAGAGACTTCTGGATGCTTTTTTGGTTTCCCTGTGGTAAGATGCCTGTGAGATGTCAGGAAGCTGTGCAGTCAAATTAGATTTTATGGCTTGTTCATATGGATTTATTAAACTGCCTGTTTGTAGTGAGTGGGTAGTAGGACATCTGTACTTAACAAAGGGAATTTGAGGACAGACTGAATAACTGTTGAGTGTTTCTATGGAGTCTTCCTTATGAGTGTCTTCTGAAATGTAAGAGTGTCCAAATACTTGGGATTTATCAATTATTGTTAAAGTGTACTTACAGAAAACATTGGTAGTGGGGCAACTCTGACATCTTTTAGTGTGGCTGTAATATTAGATAAATAGTTTTTCTAAGAAGAAAAGGGAAAAAATTGGCCAAATTTGTACAAGATAATTACCATGAGAACAGAATAAAAAATCTTGGACCTAAATACAGGGATAGCAATATTTTAAAGTGCTAATGACTGTTCTGTATGGCTAATTTTTCTAATAAAAATCTAGACTCAGTCCTGGACACTGGTACATGTAAACCAAAAACTAACTTTTAGATTAAAATTCCTACAATCCCATTATGCTAAGTAATACAGCAGTTTGGATTTACTGTATTTCCCTTGTAAGTACTCTTTCAAAAGTACCTAAATAAAGTTCACATAATTTACTACAACAGTTCTGATAATTTTCTGCATAAATATTGTGTCTGAAAATTTCCATACAAGGTAGTTTAGCTGCAACCACATGGAATTAGGTAGCAAGAAGTTAATATGTGTAGTTTATAGACGTTTGTGAACTATAATACCATCTTAATCAGAATCTATAAATAAGAATGCTTCAAAGTGAGAAGTTTTTCCCTTCTTTAAGTGCCCCAACTAAACCCACTTCAGGCAGCCTCATGGCACAGCATGAAATGGGATCTGCCTCAGGTATTGAGTTATATTTGCTTTTAAAACACATCCGTAAAGAGCACTATAGAAGATCGTTTGTGCTAAAAAGGAAAAGCTGTCCAAAGTGAAGGCTCTGTGGGAGATCTTTCCTAGGGTGCACTCAGACTCAAAACTTCCATCTCACTGCTCAGTGACCCTGATGCTATCAGGTGCTGAGTGCCTTCAGGTTCCTTGGCTGTCAGTGGGAAAAGACCTACACAGCTCAAGATCAGGCCCTTGGCCTTCAGTATTTGCACACTCATGCTGCACCGAGTGCAATGGGATGGATGTTCAATGCTGGCACCAAAGACTGGCACTGCAGATGTCCTGCAAATACTCGTGAGAGAAACTGAAGGAGCATTTGCTTTGCTTACAGGGTAAGAAGAACTGTAAAGCTTCTCTGGTATTTCTTTTGAGATTTCATGCTAATATTTATGGCTTTCCGCTTCTTTTTGTTCTTAACATTTTCTAGCTTGCAGCGAGTTACAGCTGTACTAGTTACAGCTAGTCATCTCTTGGAGCCTGGAGACACTTCCCTGCATCTCTTCTTCTCTCAGAAGGATTTCACAGCTTCCATAACCTCCAGCACTGTGAGTCCCCAGCTCCCTGCAGTGCCCAGAGCCTGCAGGTCTCATGCAGGCTGCTCTGGCCATCAGACCCTCCATGGGCACAGCCTCCACAGCCTGCCCAGGCTACCAGTGCCCAAAAATGGGCTAGAGGTGTTATCACTGTATGTGGTCAATGCTCTTGGCACTGATCTGCTGGCGATAGCTCTGCTAATGTATTTTCTTCTTCTGGATGATCAGTAAGTGTGGCAATTCCTATTACTAATTCAGTGACTTTAAACAAATCCTAGGAAACTACTGAGGCTTTCCTCAAGGGAGAGTGTACTGAAAAAGATAAATGGCATTGTTTTTTTCCCCTTTGGTATTTTCTTTGCTGAGTATACCTGTGAATTTGCCTAATCACAGAGCCTGCACTACATGTATTTTTGTTAAATTTGGAGTTCCCCCTTTATTTTTTTTTAACCCATCACAAATTGTGTTACTGGAAACAAGATGTACATCTAGACTGTAGCTTCCATGATTGTAGTCTTATTGGCTAAGTGTGGACCTCTATATGAAATGTTTTCATGTGTCTTGAACTCAAAGAAGAATGTTACTTGCATTGATGCATGTGTTTCATGGTCTTTCAGAATTAAATGGAAAAGACAGCCTTTCAGGAAGCCTTAATGCCTTTCCATATGGAAGCAGTACCTTGTTGTGCACATAGTCTTTGGTTATTTTCAGTTCTGAAATTTCTTACCTTATGGTCTGTGCTTCTCTATTTTTTTTCTCTTTTTCCCCCCTTTTTTTTAATTTTTCTTTTTTTTTTTTTCCTAGAGAAGTAAAATTTAGCTTTTTTTAATAGAGAAGTAAAATTTAGCTTTATGGAACTTGATGTATTTATAATGCTGGAACTTTTCTTGTTTAGTGGGAGAAGTTGCAAATATAATTATTCTATAACAGGAGAACAGGTTGCTATATTAAATTGAAAAGATTTGATGTAAGGCCTGTATCTGTCCATAGAATAATAATATAGAATTATAGATTTGTATAGTATAAGAAATACAGAATATGAAACAAAATAATACTATCAGAAATACTTTTTTTTTTGTATGTTGGCTGTGATTACCTTTTCTTCTCTAGAAATTAAACTAGAATGTATAAACTTAAATGGAATTTAACTGTAAGGTTAAATTGAAAAACTCATCTCAGATTTACTGAATGTTAATTTGACTGAGGTTACCTTTCCTCTCTGTCAGGGAATTTGATTTCCTCAACCTTAAAGAACTGTCTAGTATTCAGATGCTAGGACTTAAAGTAAAATCCAGGGCACTAAAATCCTTGGAGGCTGAAAACCCACCAACCCAGACAGCAATCCAGCAAATTCATTTTCCAGGACTGCATAACCTAGTAAACATTTCCTTTCCTTACCTGAAAGCTTCCAGGATTCCTGTTATGAGGAGATAAGCACTTACCTCCTGCCTAGACTGTATTTGCAATTGGATTTAAGGAGGGAATAATTTATACCTCAGCTGGGTCTCTTGAGAAGCCCCAGAAAGTCCAGAATTTAAATTACTGTTTCAGCCTGAATTCCTGTCCGTCTTTCCATGCTCTCTAAACAGTACCCACAGTGCTCAGCTCCCGTGAAGTGTAAGGGTGAGGGCTGTATGAAGGCTGATGCCATGATAAATTAGCATTTCTTTTAGTACACCTCTAAAAATAGCTCTTGATGGAATGATATTAGCCATGAAGGGAATCCCTCACTCTCCAGGCTGCTGTTCATGGAGGAACTTTCACCAGATGTGAAATGAGGACAGACAGTGTTGTCAGAGTCTGGGTGAACATTTCAGATGGGAGTCCTCATCCTTTGGGTTTGAATTGTCCTGTTGGGAGAGGGGTCAAGGTGGAACAGAGATATTTTTTGTCTTTTTTCTGTTATTCAGCAGTATCCCTTAGAATCTCTGAAAAATCTGAGTGTGTGAACAGCTAGTGGACTCAAATTCTGTATTCCCTGTAGCTCCCAACCAATGCACCAAACCACTTGCACATAGGAGTGATCATGTGATAAAACTTCAAGAAGAGCACTATGCCAAGCTTCTTACCCTTTTTCTTGCTGTTAGTATTGTCATTGATTAATCCCTGTGTACAACATACCAGAATCTATTCATAATTCGTCTGAATTTTGTATTTTCCTAGTATTTCATCTCCTTTGCTGTGAGTGTTCAATTGTTGGCCTGACTGTGAGCATTGATCCAAATCGTGAAGGGATGGAAATAGTCTATGGTGCCTCTGCAATTTGAGACCAGGAGTTCTGCTACATCCGTAATGCCCATATTAATTCAATATATCCCATCTACAAATTGGCAGCATAAAGCCTTTTGTATTTGTATTTAACATAAGCAGTGTTGTCAGATAATCTCTCCTACAAAACATGGAGAAGAGGTTTTTTTCATCAGTGTACTTCCAAATGTTCTTAATAAAACTGAGTAACTTCAGCCTTAAGTCTGGTGGCACATGTATGTAATGTTAACAAAACCAGCTGGGAACCAGACTCTTACTGTTACTTTAGTAGAAAATTAGAAAGGTTTGATCCAGCTGAGCAATGTTCTCAAAGTGCTGAGTACCCTTATCTTCCAGAAACTTTAATGAAGTTGAAAGCACTGAATTAACTAGATTGACCTGGCATGAATTAATCAAGACATCCCATCAGCTATTTAGCAGAGTAAAGCTGAGCAATGTTTGAGTGGTCAGATCTCATTGTATAAGATAGTGCTCCAGTTCTCAACAGCAAAGTTATGTATCTGGGGTAGTACATGATGATTTTGATAGATGAGTAACCTGCAGGATGATGAAATAACTGGTGAAAAAGGCTTTAATTCAACTTGCTTTTAGAAAACTTCAGGGTTTTTTTATGAGCAACATGCATTATTTAAGTAATTGCTACTTTAGTCCTTTTTATGGACACACTAATTATGGCAGTTTGAAAAGTGCATTGGAAAGAAATATATATCCTCTTTGTCATTGCCATGTGCATTCTAGCATAAGAAAATGGAGACAAATACACAGTTTTAGCTCATACACCATTAGGAACTACTCCATGAATCCTGCAGCTGCTAAAGTTCTGAGTAAATGATGATCTGTACCCACCAAGTCAAGGAGAGCTGACTCATGCTTATGCAGCAAATAGCTGCTACACTTAAAGGGTACAATCAGCCCTATAATATAAATGTGAATTGCATATGCCCACACCTTCAGTCACATCAGTAAAAATTTGCCATTATATCCCAAATACACTTTTATCAGCGTTCTGCAGGTACTTGGAAGGAAACTGTATTATAGTGGGGTTGAAGCCAGATGATGCAAGAGGAGAGCTAGGACATCTTTTGCAGTAGATCTTGGGCCTTGGAACTGCATCCCAGAAGAGGTCTCAAAGCCCATACGAATTTAGGAACAGGATACACATATTTAATACAATTCTACTACTGTAGTGTCTTACAGTACATATTCATCTTAATGTACCAGAGCAGAGGAATAAGAAAATATTTTTTCCTCTGGTTGAAGTCATATTGCCTTATAATTTTGTTTGTCATTTGTGTAGCTGCTTCATCACTGAAAATACAGGTTAGCATTTGGATGGCACAAGCTTTTCCTTTAGGAACAGAGGCATATGCAAAAGCCTGTGCAGACTCTGTGTGAGAGTGTCTCAGAGTCACACCTGCTCCCTGCATATTCCTGCAGCCCTTGTGTTGCTTGGTTTAGGCAGCAGCTCTTGAAGCATTATTTGTGTCTCTGTGTCTATCCAGGACCTCCCTGCAGCTGACCAACCTTCCAGGTACATACAGAGCATGTGATGTGTTTGGAACATAAAAAATTGCTAACGGTCCCAAGACATCCATGAGTTAACAGACAGGAGCTGCTCTTTGTGACTGCTTCTTTGCAGCTGCACAGGCACAGCCAGGGACTCTGAGAGGAAATGCTTGGGGTTTGGATTGGTTCCCTGAATTTTCCATCAGCTCCTAAGGAGTTAGAACTGTACCTACAAAAGGTAAAGCTATTTGTCTCTTCAGAATATTTGCTGAACCACATAAGAGAATAATCTCTGACATATTTCTGTTGAATTGTGGTTTTTATGGGCAAAGACATTATAAATTCTTATTAAAAGAAGAATCATGTAAAAATGGAGATTACATTGGAGATAGTATGTCCAAAATTCTGCATACTTGACAGTGATAAATTAAACCATTTAACATATCCTAAGTTCACTGAAGCAATATTTCAAGAGAATCACTACAACCAGGAAGTTCTATAAATTAATGAAGGCACATAGAAACTGGAGTGCAAAACTCAATTTAAAAAATGTATTTTAAAAGAAAAGCAAGAAGATATACCATGGTTTATATATTTAGTCCATGTATACTCATGTTCTCCCATGAGTAAAGTAAATTCCTGAGTGAGCAGGAAAATTTTCAGGTTATGGTTACTTCCATAATTTGTTTGAATTTATTCATCATAAAAGATGTCATGAGAAGATGCAAGGCACCCATTGCTTCTATTGTTGGCAAGAGTAGAAAGGGCACTGCATGGTGTGTACTGAGGAATGCCACTTCTGAGACTAATATTGAGTATAAAGCCTTTTCACACACTGGAAAAGAGAGAAGAAACTACTCTCTCTGCTCATGCTCACATGCTTTCTGGTTTTGTTGCTAGAGAGCCTCTGGCAGAAATCATGCTAGCTATAAAAGATTGGTGACAGGGACTTAGCTCTTTGCATCACAAGCAGCAGAAGTTCTTGACATTTCTTGTCATCTGCACCAGACATGCCTTCGCCAGGTATTAAAAATTAACCTAATCCTGCAGCTGAGTCTTCTGGGAGTTTGTGTGCCTTTGGGAGTTCTGTAGTAGCAGAGGAAAAACAAAAAAAAAACAGGGAAAAACAATAAGAATAAAAAAGCAATCAGCTTTGACTCAGAAATAAGTTTCCCTTCTCTAAGACTGTTGGAAACTTCTCAGTTTACTTTATAGAATCATAGAATTATTTAGGTTGGAAAGGACCTTTGAATCGAGCCATTAACTGCACCACAAAGTCCACTGCGAAAACATGTCCCTTAGTGCCACATCTACATGAGTTTTAAACACCAGGATTGGAAGTAAAGTATTTGCAATAGCAGCTCACAATTCAGGCTGTTGCTCTGAATACTGTGCTCTAGCATCATCAAAGTTTGCTCAGGGAACATGAAACTTCAGAATTCTGTTGCATCCTCAATATTCAGTGGGTCATGACTCCTTACTTTTTATACCCTTACCCAGAAATCTTTGGACTGGCAGGGACTCTTTTCTAGTGTCTGGTGTGTATGATGATCATGACTCCAGCTTCTGGAACTTTGTTTACAAGACAGCATTTTGCCATAAGCATTATGCAATTGTCAGTTCACAATGTCCTTTATAAGCCTGTTACTATAAGCTCACTAGGTACAAAAAATCCAGAAATAGTTTAATGGCATTTTTTCTGACCAGTGATTCTGTCACCTGCTGTCACCACAGTAGAGTCTGCAGTAGTCAGGGTGTCATTGCAGCAGCAGTTCTGAACAAAGGTACCACACAGACACAAAGATGCAATGGCTCTTCCCAGTGCAGTCATCTGTCCCTGATGGCTTATCTCCAAAACGGCACATGTGGTGCCTGAACAGCGTCTTATCCCATTCCCACCATCATTTGCAGAACTCAGCTGTGGTGTTACGTGTCCTGCCTCAGCTCTGATTCTTTATTCATCAGCCCTTCTTCCTAGGCTCAACAGAGAGATACAGACATAGCAGAAAATAGTACCAAAAAAGGCAGGGCTTAGTTGCATTTTTCTTTCCTCATGGGAAATTCATCTGAAAGATTCAAGAGGAGACAGCAGGACCCACAGCAAACACACGTACACAAAGTACATTCTGCATCCTCAGTATCCTTACAAATCTCAGCTGTTGCCAGTAAACACCTACCCTGCTTGTGAGATCTGAAAACATATCACAGATCTGAGAGGTGTTAAGATAGATGAGCTAAAACTCGTTACTAGTTATTAGATACAAATAAAGGAAGCTGTCTCAGAACTCTGCTCTTTTCCCCATTTTCACCTTTTTTTTTTTAAGGCATAATACATACCCAAGGAAGTAATGGGTGAAAACAACCAGCCTGGATCAGGATAAGAAGATAAGAAGTCCCATAGAGTTAAATTCTCACTTGAACTTGGACTTCAGTAGAGCCTTTCTGTAAATGCTAGAAGAAACTGAAGACAAAGAAAATAGTTAAAATAAAAAATATGGTCAAATTCCTTAAGAAAGTGAGACTAGAAGAGTTTAACAGTGAAAAATGATAGGAATCAGGACAAAAAAAAAGAGTTAATTTTTTCCCTTTTTTCCAACATTTACAAATCACTAAACTCTGACAAAAGCCCTCCAGATATCAGGGCACTCTGTTCTTCACACATAGCCTTTAAGAATTGTTCCCTACGTTCTACCATGGAACAGTTCAACAATAACAGCACTTGAGTTACTTTGCCAGTGCCTACAAAGCTCCTCCTGTTTTGGGATTAGGAACTGATGGTCTAGAATCGGCTTTATATCTTTCACACATCGGGTTCTGTGCCAAGCCTTGGCTTGTCTTTTTAGTTGTATTTCTTAAGGCTGAGAGGCTCTTTGGATTTTTAGGTTTTTCCCAAAATTTTCAGAGTTGCTACTAGCAATATCTAATAATGTTTCAGCCTTGAGTTTTCAGGGTATGAAGTGTACATAGGCACGTTTTAATTGTCACACTTCCTTATGGAAGTTTTCTACTTCTGTGTAAATAAAGCACCTCAATTTCATATCATTAGTCTAAAAACCATTAATTTCAAATTAAGAGCATTATTTTCATGTAAGTTTTTAAGTATATTTGTGTCTTCCTTTCATGGTTTAACTCCAGCCAGCATCCAAGCCCCACTCAGCTGCTCACTCACTCCCCTACCAGTGGGACTAGAGAGTGTTGGAAGGATAAAAGCTGGCTTAAGATAAAGACAGTTTAATAGGAAAAGCAAAAGCTGTGCAGACAAGCAAAGCCAAAGAAGGAATTAGTTCACTGCTTCCCATGGGCAGGCAGGAGTTCAGCCATGTCCAGGAGAGCAGGGCCCCATCACATGTGATGGTGACTTGGGGGACAAACACCATCACCCCAAACGTCCCCCGTCCCTCCTTATCCTCCCACTTTATAGACTGAGAGTGGTGTGACATGGTCTGAAATATCCCTCTGGTCAGTGGAGGTCACCTCCTCCCGGCTGAGTCTCCTCCCAGCCTCCTCGCCAGTGTGGCAGTACAAAAAGCAGAAAAGGCCTTAGTTCTGTGTGAGTCCTGTTCAGCAATAACAAAAACATCTCTAGATTATCAATCCTGTGTTTAGCATAAATCCAAAGTACAGCCCCATACCAGCCACTATGAAAAAAATTAACTCAGCCAAACCAGCACACTTGCCCACCTGTGTCATAGTTTCTCTCCTATCTTAATTTTCCTGTTAATTATTGATTGAATCTCATTCACAGTTCATAAGAACATAATGGTTCACAAGGTAGTTTGTAAGCCAGATCTGGACTCCAATTGATATCATAAATATCATCATCTTTTCTAGCTTCAGTACACTCACAGATCCAAAGATCTTTGTCCTTCCTTCCAAATGCTCACCTTACCTAACAGTGAGGGAGGCTGCTGACCAATTGCTCTGTCCCTTAGTCAGTGGCCAAAGGTCAACATTTAAAGGTTGAACCCTCTCAATGCATGGAAATTTTTCTTTTCTTATTATCATCTTCCTTGTTCTAAATACTCATTTGATGGGACAGTTCAGGTTTATCTGAATGAAGGCAGAAAACAACACAAGAACAGTCTTTAAAAAGAGTGGGAGACCTCTGCCTGGTGTACCATGCACTTTTCTCTTTTATTTTCATTATTATAGCTTTAATAAAGTGGCAATTTTAATTAAAACTTTCTTGGAGTAGTTTAGGAATTCATAATGGCTACCTCCCAGATATTTTGGTTGTTGTCAGACAAAGTACTTGAGCAGCTTTACAAACTCAGCATTAATATGCATTATGTTTTCTATTGCAGCTATTTTTTCTGTCTCATGTAGTCAGTACTTTCAGAACTAGATCTCAAAGAATGTCCCCCTCTTTTAAATGTTATTTAAATTAAGTGGGAGTCTTAAAGATATTTAAAAAGTGACAACAAACAAGTTGCTTAGGCTTCATTTCTTTAGTCAGGTGTGTGAGAGTAAAGAGTTCATTCCTGCAGTGCTCAGTAGAATCTACTCTAAATTTGGAAAACATGCGTTTTCAATTTTTAATGGAAATTTTGAGTAATATGAAGTTTCTTGGTCATCCTCTTTCCTTGGACAGAAGCATGTCAGGAAATGGAAACTGTTGGACCCAGTTTCACAACGGATGAGGATGAACCAGCTCCATGGCATCATCCCATCCCTTCATGGAGTTTGATAATAGTGAAAGACTCAGGTCCATGGAGCTGTGGTTCTCATGCTATTGGGGCGTAGTGGAAAGAAAAGAGATCTTCCATTTACCTTTTCTCTTTTGTCAACAACACCAAAGCAGGAAAGAATGGGAAGAACTTACCTTATTAGCACTGTCTGTTTGCTGAAAGCCTGCACCCCTCTATGCTCTGCATCTCCCAAATGCAGAGACCTGCATGGCCTCCCCAAAGGAGGTGTTCACTCCCAGGTGCATGGGGACAAAAAAAGCAAGAGGAAGAGTAGAAGTTTTGTCAATACCCTTTTTAGTTCAATATTGCACACAGGCATCAGCTGATGCCTAACAAATGCAAAAAAAGAGTTATATTTCTATTATTACTGAAGTCAATTTGGCTGTCATTTTGGTGTTTTCATCTAGATAAAAGGAAGTGCTCTGAGAATGTCTGTCATTACAAGAATGATGGTTGCATTACTATAATACATTTCAGCTCAAAGCACTTCACAAAGCACAGAGCTTTACAAGCATAGATATATAAGCCTCTATAGATAAAAAAATAATGGTCATATTAAAGCACAATCAACAGAAGTGGGAAGAATACACATGCATAGAAATTTCTTGTAATTTGAAAAAATATAGATAGGAGGACTGCTTTGTGGTCTTCATGCCATTTAATATCCTGCATTCAATTTGCGACCATGTAAATAAAAAAAACACCACCCAAATTCCAAAAAAGTGTCTTCCAAATTTACCTTCATTTACAGCAAAATTTGTCACCTCATTGACTTCTTGTTTAATTTAGCTCTAACAGTTGTTTTCTTCAGCAATCTATAGATAACTGTTCTTGTTTTCAACTTATATGAGATTCTCAGTTGCTGAACTGGTAAGGGAGATGTGGTCCTGTGTACTTAAGGTATATAAAATCCTTGTCCTAATTATTTTTGACAATGATCTCTCAGACTGAAAGGCTCATGAAATGCAATTCCAGTTTTAACACTTTCCTTGTGTAATAGCAAAAAATCACAGGAGTGTTCTGAACTTGAGTTTTCACTGTTCATACTTGGCTAGTCATGCTCGATGTACCTGAGAAATGAAGTGGTAAACTCTTGCATTGATTTTTAGGAAATTGTACATAGAAATACAAATTTACTCTTAATTCTTACTGGAAAAGACTGTTTGGAATGCTTGGAAATTAGAGCATCTCTTGCTGAATATAATTGCAAACAGCCATAGGTGACATGATTATTTTTTTATTTGTTGATCCTTACCTTCCATTATTTGGTTTAGCTTGACCTGATTTAGTATCGTCACATACATGATGTGACATATACAATTAAAACCAGTTTCATTTTGCATCATGAACAACTGATAAAAGGAGCATAGCTTGTTTGTGAAAGGAAGTTTATCATCAAAAACTTCAAATTATGCTTGCTTTCATAATTTGTTTTATGAAATTCAAGAATTAAAACAATCTGCAGTGCTAACAATTATTTTTAAAGGTCTCAATAAGTACATTATTTTCTAATTTGATTATAGATATCTTGATTTCTAGTCTAAATGATCTTCACTGCCTTGAAGGAAACTTTATTGAACACCTTATGAAATCATTGCCATTATAAATTTTCCCCATCATTTAAATCTATCTGAAGAAATACAGCATCATTGGAATGTTGCAATGGAATCTGGCCAACTAGATTTTGTCTGTCTTATCTCTCACTCTATGTCTCAACCTTTCCAGCTTGGTCACCTCTATTCAAAGTAAAGAATTTTCACACTCTTTAGATTGAGTATTAAAGAAAAAAAAAAAGAAGAAATATTAACAGTGATAAATCTATGTAAACTATAGGTGTGTCTATGTTTTGAAAAACTAATGCATAATATTCAGCCTTGAAGGATAGAAGCTTTATGGAATAAGCTGTTCAGTTATTTATATTGTACTTCAATATCTAGCACCTTGAAAATTTCTCCTAACTACCTTTTTGTAATCCATGGAAACTCCAGAAAGCCTCGAGAGTTCATAAATTGCAACTGTGAAGTGTTTGTAAAAATAATATACCATATATATGGAAAGAATTAAATGTTCAGGTGGCTGAGTTACATCATTGTAACAGGGTCTGTGTAAAGGGATGCAGAAACTGCCAGAGACCTAGGTCAGTATCCAAAAAGAAGTCAATAAATTGTTCCCAAGAACTGCATCTTAGTAAGAATAACTCAATGGAAAGTAGAACTTTCTGTTTTATGAGCACATAGTGAAGACATTGTACTTTTTTATTCAAACTCAAAAATCTTTAACCTAAGAGTTTACCCAGTGACTGAGAGAAATTGTGACTGGAGTTTACAGAAATCCAGTCCAAAACCTGTTAAAATTGACTGGATTCTGAAAGCAGAACATGGACCTCAGCTTTGGTTTGATCTTCCCAAAGAGATTACCACCTTGTGTAACTGAGGAACATAATGCATAGGCGATAAACTGACAAAGAATAATGCTGTATAAAAGATGAATAATTAGCTGGGACAAAGCACCAGAAGGCATACTGCTGAGAATTTAAATAAAATAACAAAATCCTAGTGCAATGTAGCTACATTTGTGTGAATAAAGAGCAGTGGTGAGATAAGCAATATGCAAAAGAATGGAAATGGTAGTGGGAAAAGGGAAGGCGAGATTATTGTCAGTTGATTTTCTTCCAGTTGTTCCAAAGAGGCTGGATTGTTTTTGCTTCTGCAAATTGGAAAATTATTAAGATCCAGAAATGTTTGACCACATATCATACACCCCAGATACTTGTGTCACATTAGGCTTCAGTTTATTTCCAAACTTAGGCCACTTAAAATACAGGAGCTCTGATTCCAAGACTGCCAAAAAAAATAATTGCACATATAACTGCAGAATTTTTTGGGGGAATTTTAGAAACTCTTAGACAAGAAAAAAATCATCTTCAAGTCCATGTTTCCATTCTTTCTATTTTCTGTGAAGCTGGTGTTGTCTCTAGATATTGTGGAAAAGGAGCACCGAGCTGCAGAGACAAATGCCTTTTCTCTGTGCAGTGGCACTGTACCTGTAGAATCCTTTAAAGACAGATGGAAATTGTTCCTTCTCCCTTCTGAGCACACTTACATCAGCTGTATAGGTTATAAAATACGCAGATCATTCATGAGCTCTCTAGTAAATTTCCAGCACCAGATTTGAACTTTTATTCTACGGTGGATAACCAGAACAGATAAACACTTCCTTATCTCACTGCAGTGCAGGACAAAGATAGCCATCATCACCCAAAAATGAGGATAAAGAGAAGGAACTTTGCCTCTTTATGTGGCTGCTCAAATTACTAAGAAGCAAAAAATCTTTACGAGAAAGTTATTTTTTCTAGGTTAGGATCAATAAATATAACCAAAAGAGCCAGTTTTCAAGTGATAAATCTCTAAAGCTTAGCATAAAATCTCAAAAAAGGCAATTTATCCTGTGGGCATCAACCATAATTTTCTTTCTATATGTGCAAATCAGTCTAAGAATTTTAATACATAATTCATGTGTGGAGTAAATGCATTTATTTTCATGGCATAAAATGATATTGTCTAAATAGAGAAGGATGGGAAAGCACAGCTATTCAGTAGGATCATAAGATAGGACTCATTATCTTGAAATGTATTCTGTGTGTGTTGCCGGTGGATGATTTAATATAATGCATCTCCATTGCCAGGATTCTTTATGCCACACAAGCTGTAAAAGGCATTATCTGGCTAAAAGGCAGAGATGGCCTTATTTAGAGCTCTACTTATTATCTGATCTCTGAAAGTGAAGGGAGGAAAAGTCCACAGACTTTAAAGGTTTTTCATGTTAAAGGGAGATATTGAAACCCATTAATTTAAAGCTGAGAAATCTTCCAGTGGTCATAGGATGTTGAGATATATAAAGGGCCAGCTTTGTAATTTAAATTCCTACCTACTGTTATTATTTTGCCAACAACATTTCCAGTCTACTTTGCATAAATTCGTGTCTTCCTTACTTCACAGGATACTGTGCTTCAGGAATACCAGCAAGTCAAAGATAGGTAACTAGATAAAGGTAATGTTATAAATCCAGAGCAAAACTACTTTTTTAAAAAAAGCAGTCCAAAGTAACTCTTCAGTGGATGTTGCAGTAACACAAAAGGATCAGAGATTCAGTCTTTATCCATTCCTAGGGCTGCAAAGCCAGAAGTCATCCTGCAGACCTTGAGAGCTCAAACCTCCCAGCCCTGGCTGGGCTCTGATGGAGAGGGTCTGAGTGGACATGATGCAAAACGTCTTGTGTTTGATAGACAGGGTATCCTGTTTCTCAAAGTGTTCACAGCTTCTCATCACCCAAGAGATGCACTGATAGCCTTTCCTACATTGGACAGAACTCAGCTGCTTCATTTGTTTCAGAAAAATGTAGTCTGATGGATCAAGGGCAAGAAACTTTGGATAACAGGTAGGGAAAAGCAAAGTTGCAGGGCAATATTATTTACTGAAGCCTAGGACAGATGCAATTTTTTTGTTTTAAGAGTCTTGTGGGAGGCAAATAGTCAGGCCAGCCATATCTTATAATAACACTTGGCAGGATTACATGAATTTTCATGCTTCCCTAAAATTGTTGCTAACTTTTCAGATTTGTTTGGTTGTCCTGTATGAAGCATCTTGTATGAGTTACATTCTTGGCTGTTTCACACATGGTAAGAATGGAGGACTGTTTATGTAAAAGGTTCAGATTTTTGTTATGGCCTTGTAGTTTTGATGCATTTCATGCAGAATTTAGCTAGAGTGGGGTTATTTCAGATTTTTTATTGAAGAAGTTGTTTGCCCACAAAACAATGTGGTATCCTGTTACAGGCCTATTTCTTGCTCAGTGCCAATTCATTACATCCAGAAGCTGATGCCTAAGCTGAAAATACAGAAGTCAACATTATTTAAGGCTGTTTTGATCTCCATGACATTGTTGGCTGTAACTTCTTATCCCAGTAGTATTGTCATTGAGGTTACAGGAATGACCTGCTGGAGAATTTCCAAATAGGCTTGTGCTTGTGATTCATTATTCATTAAAGGAGACAATCTATACATGGTTTTTAGGGTAGTCTAGTATGATGTGCTGCTTTCTTCTTCATCCCTTGTTCTCTTTTCTGCTGATTAGGAACAGAGTCTGAGTTTTCTGGGAGAGAAGGACAACTTGATTAAAACAAAAGGCAAAAATACGTCTTTAAAAAATGAACGGCCTTGTTTCACAAGGAGAAGTTAGTGATGTGTAGGATGAGTTTAAGTGACAGAACTCAAACCAAGAGCCATGTTCTCAGCATGCAGATTCTTACTTGCTTGCTTATTCTACTTGTTCAGTCTCAGCACCAAGGCAGAGGTGGTCCTGGAATGGCTTTTCTCATTGCCCTTGGATGAAGGGCAGAGCCCTACAAGGTGATATTTGATTTCGCAGGTGAAAAAAAAACAGGTGACTCTGAGTTGACAAGGACAAAGAGCACCTCTGTTGGGGAAATCTCCTGATAAAATAACTGGATTATTTATGATGATGATGATGATGGTGAATATTGTGAAGTGAAAAGCATGATTAGTGGAAAAAATATTAAAAAATAAATTATTAAAGGAAAATGAACTAGTGAAAGAGAAAATGATAGTGAAAGAAGTGAACTTTCTGCAATAATTGAAGTTATTCTGATGTCTCTGTTTTGTACTTGAATGTCCCTATAACAGCCATTTTGCAAAGAGCTAAAGAAGGACATTCCTTCTCTCATACTAAGCATCTCTCAGACAAACAAATGTAATAAATTATGTGAGTCAGCACTTAATTCACTGTCCAGAATTTAAGAATGCGAGCTACTCAGTTTGTTTTTGATTAATCATATACCTCAATTGAGAGTGGAAAATGCATAATTTTAATATAAATATTTAATGTTTGTGCTCTGTAAGTAGTGAATAGTCATACTGAACGTCAGATTTTGAATAGTACAGATCTCCTTTTCTGGAGGGTAGGGCATCTGTGACTTTTTACAAATGCTTTAATTTGTCCTACACAAAAACTGTAGTTCAACAAATTACCTACACATGTGCATAGTTTGATGTGTGGATACTCATTGATTTTAGCTTAAAATTTTGATCTTTAAAGCATTAATGTGTTTAATTGCATTACTGAATTAAGGCAAGAGTTGTTTAAAAATGTCTTGAATTGAACTCTTTGGGATGCTATAACATTCAATTAAAATTTGTAAATCGCTTCCTATAGCATCAGCCATTTCCTGTTAATTTGTACTTTATTTACTGACAAGCCCAGGATAAAAGTCTGAGCAGGAGTGCAACACAGTGCTTTGCAATGATTCCACTGTGTACCACCCAAGGAGGAAATGAAGTTTTGAGGCATTTTCCTATGGCAGTGTTTTCCATCATCACTAGAACACAGGGCTGTGCCACAACTAGAATGTTGAAAGAGGGAAGTACAGGCTGAAAAAGAGGAAGAAAGCATTCACAGACTGATGGGGGAGAAAAGACAGTTGTAGAAGTGGGACATGACATGATTTTCCTAAGTTGGGGTTTTTTCAGTTTGTGTTTGTTGGTTTGTTTTGTTGCGTGTTTTTTTGGTTTTGGTTTTTGTTTTTTTTTTTAGGTAAACAGCTCCCTTGACATCGTTTTATCTGTAATTGTAAATAAGCTGTGCATAGGAGTGAAGTAACTCTCTAGGGTCAAGTCTATAACTAGTCAGAACTTATTTAAGTCAGGGGAGTTACAACGGAGCTTTAGCACATGGAGGTTTAGTTAGTCAGAAATGTCTCCTCTGATGGAAAGCAAAAGAAAACCAGCTTGAAAGATACTGCGCCCTTTGAGGGTCAGTATAATCCTGTCAGTATTTGAAATGGGTTTCGGTATTGGTAATGTGACTGAAGTTGGGTCTGCACCACGTTCCTGGTTCAGTGAACAAAACTTAAGAGTCTGTGTCACTTTGAAGATAAAATAATCTCTCTCAGGACATGCTGTCAAAAGTCTGATGAGATGAAGTGCTGCAGCTTTGACTGATTCTTTAGTTCTGCTTTGACTTCAGAGTCCTTTGGGTTATTCTTTATTAATCTAAAGAAATCACACCTTCTGGCTATTTCACACTGTTTGAATTGCTAAACAAGTCTGGCTCCTTGATATCTAATTCCAAAGGAGTCCTTTATTTCATATGAATGACCTCGGGCAATGTTGCTAGTACCTGAAAACAATTCTCTGGATTTAGTTACTAGCAGTGTCAATATTACACAGGCTTATTTCAGGAATTTCTTTGGATGCAGAAAAGTCATAGTAGCAGTACTTGACTCTGGGACTCCAACTGCAGTTCTGGGCTTCTTCCACATTTCTGGACTTAATATTCCATTCTCCATGCTCTTGATCCTATGCTAGCAATACGTTGAAATTAATTACTGTTCCAAATTAACTATAGTCACTGGGTTTCTCTGATGTTGAAGTATCATTGCAGAGTCTCCACTTTCCCACATGGACCCTCTAAAACCCTATGTACAGTTGAAAAATCCTTCTTACAGAGAACAAGGGAGCCAGTGCCTTTTTTATTAGTTTCTTACTCTTATGTAGCACAGAGACCTTAAGTCACTTGCTATCCCAAAATACCAAACAAATAATAGTATTGGTAATTGCTAATGATTTATGGGGTCTGGAGAATCAGCATGGGATTATTTAAGGGAGTCTTGAATTCATATCACTGTGTTGACTGTAAGCTGCCATAGCCAAGTATGAAGACTTAGTCCTCATCCTAATGAATAGTTGGTTGGGCTTTTTCATTTATATTCTTTCACTTGTGCTTATTGAATGTTGAAGTTACTTAATGGCTTAGAAGGCAATGTATTTTATCTACATCTATTCATCCCAGAAGGCAGAGGTTTCGATTTCCTTCTTTTTATGCTACTCAGTACAGAGTAAAAGCAGACTGAGGAAGAATTCAAGAGGCTGACAGTATATATTTCCTTGAGAGTAGTTGTTTTTCAGGTTGGAGACATTTGGCTCAAGTTTCTTTATTTTAAAGTTCTTTTCTTTCCTGTTTTTTTCTTCTATTTTTTCCTTTAACATTTAAATTTGTACCAAGTAATTGTACTCTGATAATAACTTCTCTGAAAAGAGATGTTATTTCTTCTGACTTTATTACCAGTGATTCCTGATGTAAAACATTGTGGAGAATGAGAGATTTGCAACACAATAGATGATTCATTAGCTGTTCCAGTAGATAAGTTTGGTGCAAAACCATTTCAATCTACTGATTATATGTTTTGAGTAAAATGAGTTTAACATTTTTTATAAAATCCTAGTTTCTGAATTCTAGATCTGAATAATTTTTATCCTTCTATAAAGAATTCCTGTGGGACATATTTTTAAAGGTAATATTTGCAAGATGTGGAAAGAGCCTTCCATTCCCTCCATCCCTGCTTTATAGCTTTGTTTCCCTAAAGCCACCGTCCCAGCCTTGGATCCCGCAGGTCCTTGACGTCACTTTGATGGACTCCCAATCCACTGAGTTGTCCTTTTGATTTCTTAATATCTGCAAATTCTCATAGCTCCAGCTTTTCCTTCTTCACTAGTGCCTGTTACCCAGTTGTCCTGCTGGTCCTGATGACTCAAGTCCTCCTGATGAAGCCTGTTAATTTTAGGGCAGCCAGCAGGATGCAGAGAAATGGGGCAGCATTTCAGGCTCTTAGAAATCTGGAGGAAATCACTCAAATCAAACTGCAAATGCAAATTTTAGTCACAGTGTAGAGACAGACCTGACCTGCACAAGTAAATCCTTAGTTGTTATGGATATTTCTGGCCATGCAGACCTTGGTGTGTGGAGCCATCATGGCACACAGTGCTAAACCCAGGTCTGATAGTCTCCACTGAGTCCCACAGTCTTTACTGGTACCAAAGCTGACTGAAAGTTCATCTGTACATCTTTGTGGGAAAAGGTAGGCTGAATAGATGTATCCTGAGGCTGGCAAGAGTTTTCTGTAAGGATCATCAGAAAATGGTGGGAAAATGCTGTCTAAGGAAAGTTTCTGTTTTCTGTGACAGAGTCAATATTTTTCACTGAAAAATCTAATGAGAATGAAACCTTGTATTCTGGGAAAAGATCTGCAGGGCAAAAATAAATTCTAATAAACTTTCTGAGTTTCATTCAAACATTAATTTGCTTCTCTTGATTCTATTTCCACTCACTTCTTTCTCATTTTTCCTCATGCCAACTGCACCACTTATGACCCTCACATTCCCTTATCATGTTCTTTCAGTTCATTTGTTACCTCCTCTGGCAGCACCAAACACATTTTGTCTCACATATATTTTTGTATGTTATCTCCTGCCACAAAATAAGCTTCTCTCTTTGTGAAAGATTTACACATTCTTGTATTTTCTTAGTTGTTTCTGAATTGTCACTTTATGCTTAAGCTCCTCAGTCTTAGACCTTTGGGAATAAACCCTATTTATTCCTTCATTTATTAGATTCTTATCATCCCCTGGGTGATCCTTTCTTTGTCTTTCCTTTGCATTGTAAATTCCTTTTGTAATGGTTCCCCAAGAATTTATAGTGCATCTGTTGCTCTGAATCTGTGCCTGACTTTCTGTTAATGATATTGAGCTACTTTATTTAAATCTATGGCAGTGAAAAACTGCGATGACCTTCAGACATGCTTTGAAGTTGGGGAGTAAACATTCCGGATGATCAACAGTTTTCACTGGAATCATCAGAAGATTACATTATTTGTTGTGTAAGAGAAGAATGTGATTGTGGTATTGAACCACAAGTTCATGAATCTTGAACATGAATCGTGATCCAAAAAAGTTAATTCCACTTAAATGTCACATTTATGACCATCCCCCTGCTAAATCAAAGGCTGTTGGTATTGTTCTCAAGAGGAAATACTGCTTATGTAGATTCATTTTTTTCTGAGTATGAAAGGCCACAAATATTTCCAGAATGCTAATGACATTTAACACTGTTTAGTTGTTGTTTTTCCTCATACACTGTGCTGTTGTTTTTTGTCTGCTTTCGTTCTTCCTTCTTTCTTTCTTCAGAGAATAGAAAATAAAATTTAAAAAATTTAAAGTTTGATTATTTGTCTTGTCAGAAGGGAACCAGAATCTAGATGGAAGAGAACTGTCTCCTGATGGAATAATATTCTATAACTGAGGTGTTGGGAGTAATTCTTTAAAATTGTGGTTAAAACAAACATGTGACTCCCCCCTAAATTTCTTTTATAGTGACATTGTTTCATGAAGCATAGAGCATGAGATGCAGAAGGAAAAAAAAGAAGACATGTCTGGGGCTTGTTTCATTTGTTTGATGTTCCCTAAAGACATGGGTTTGGGAGATCACATTTCTTTTCTGCTATGGAAAATTTAATGGAAGTCTACTACATATTAAAATCATATATTTTCATTTACTAATATCGGAATTTTATTCCTTCTGTTGCACACTCCTGCTTTTTCAGAAGTTGGTAGGAAATGAAAAAAGTATTGCACCAGATCTCAGAAATTATTATGATAAATGTGAAAATAGTATTTTGGGGGCAAATTGTCTGTTCCCAGAAGTGTGAAGACTATCCCTATATATTTTCATTTAAAAATGCCAAATTTTTCATTTGAGCTTAGAAATTCTCTGGATTTAATACTATTTGAGATGACAAGAATACTATAAACCTTAAGCACCTCACTGAGGAGATTTCAATATTCTGTTGAGTGTTTACATGAAGCTATGGATGCAAATGAGAGAATGAAGTCCCTGCTCAACGTGTGCAAGCTCTGTTTATGTGCAGCTTAATAATCACCAGGGTGCTTCATCAGAGGACTACAATCGGTTTTGATCTTGCATTTGTAAATCAGACGTACCATTGGAAACTTTTGTCCAAAAGGAGGGTTTTCCCCATGATCTTGCTATTGTTTCTAAAATACAAAAAACTAGTAATGATTTATAAATCTGTTATTCTAGACATGCCTGTCCACAAAGTCTTCTTTGAATCATTGTTCACCATTACTTTCTGTCCCTTAGTTGGCATTTCTGGTTTTCAGTGCTAGAATGGTAATGATGTCTCTCACAAAGGCATGGAGAGTATTAAGTGGTCTGTGCCACTCTTGAGCAGCTCTTGCAGCTCTTAATGGTTCCTTTGTAAATAGTAAACAGGATTGTTCTCAGTGATTTGTTTAACAATGTGTGATTCACTTCATCCACACAATTTTCTTGACTAAGAACTTAATACACTGGGAGCCATTTAGAGACCTTGGTTAAAATCCTGTCTTCAGCTAAGTCAGATGGAGTTCTCTAAACAGCATAGATGTCAGGGCCTAATTGATTCCCTTGCAAGCCAGGTGCAAAGCTAATTTCTGTCTATACCAATATATGGAAAAGAACTGCAGCAAGACTGTAGTGGCATGGATGTAACTCTGTGTTGGGTAATGGAAAAGTACTGGTTAATGAGAAAGTATCTGAAAAACACTTATATGGCTCAAGGAGGACAGAAGGGTTCAGGTGAAGAAATCCTCCTCCCTTGACATCCAATGGAGACACACTCAGCATAAGTAAAGATTTGTATTCATTTTAGTGGAGGCAGCATGCCATGTGACAGTGCTCTTTTGACTCACAAGCAGTTGTAATGAAAATACACAGCAGTTTTAATTGCTCAACACTGCAAGCGATAATTTAAATATTGTGGTCTGCTATACAAGTTTTTAAGGCTGTGCTTCTCTCTGAGTGCTTTGGGTCTCAGGTGTGTGCAGTGTAGTAGACGAATTCTTTCTCAAGGCAAAATAGATTATTGGACTTTGATAGTTTTAAATATAGGCAACTCTCCAGTAACTGTAATTGAGATGTTTTATGTATGATTTATGTAACACCACAACCTTGTTTTGAGATTTTAATCATTTTTATCGAAGGCTTGATTTCAACCTAAACTTGCAAATAAGAGTATCATCAGAAAGTACGGTGATTTCTGCTAGTGATGGAGTTCTTCTTGCTTATATTGTTTTTAAACCCAAGTAATTTGTAGTTTGCCAATGTAAGGTGTTCTCTGAGCGTATGCTGAGTGGCAGGGTGAGCATTTCTGTGTCTGCAAGGGCAAACTGTCTAGTTAAGTGATGCTTCTTAAAGAGTGACTACAAATTCCACTAACAATGTGTTCATTTGGTGAGAGACTGGGAGTTTGTAGTGTCTTTTCATAGCCTCGAATTACTCTGAGTTTCTGTCAGTTTTACATAGGCTCCTTCTTCCCTG
This sequence comes from Acridotheres tristis, assembly GCA_037013685.1. Lineage (NCBI taxonomy): Eukaryota > Metazoa > Chordata > Aves > Passeriformes > Sturnidae > Acridotheres > Acridotheres tristis. The sequence goes on from CM072885.1 coordinate 10,845,500, forward strand.
TTAGTCATTTCAGTTGTGTGATTTGTGAAAATAAGTCAATAGGCTGCTCTAGGAATGTGGTCCTCATGTCTCTCTCTTTTCAGGCTATTGGCCAAATAGTCCTGTGTGGCCATGCTGCTTTTTTGCTTCTGCACAACACATCTTTCATTGGTTTGAGAGGACATGCACCAATCCATCTGTGATGTTCTTTTGCACACTCCTGACTCCCTTGGGCCAGACCTGACTCTCCTGGGTCAGCTTATCTTACTCAGTCCTGATCCTTTCACCCTATCCTGTTGCACAGTCTAGTTGCCTGCCATCCCTGTTTATTTTTTTATTCCTTCTCCATAGACGTCATTAGGAGATTTAAGAGAGGATACGTTATCCAAATGGGTTTTTTTTAATCTTAGGGAAAACAAATTAGACAATTCAGGAATATTTATGCTTATAGTGATAAGAGGTTTAAAGCTAATGTGGCCCATTTGATCATGTATGACATTCTCTACCTGAGAAACCAGTTGTATTTTTTACAACTTTCACTTTCTTAATCCTAGTTAAAAAGTAGACTTCCAAATATTCCAAATATGATTTGACATCTCTTTTTACTGTCCAGCTAGTCTTATTCCCAGTAACAGAAACTGAGAAGAATATTCTAAAAATTATTTTTCATATTTAATCTTTGTACACTTCTATGTTTTCTGGAGAGCTGAGATGATTTTTTTCAATGTTGCCTGGACATTTTTTCAAAAAAGATGCTTGGCATTGGGCTGAAGAAGAATCTCTCCAACTGTTCCATAGCCTGCTCTAGCTGTCTTTCTGATAGGTATTGATAATAACAGGAAGACTTTTAATGTATACAAATTGAACCCAACTCTAGGGTGCTCATAATTATTTTGGTTTTTCCACCCTGATGGCTGGGCATCTGGTAGTGTTTGAAACCCAAATTCAAACAAGCTTGCTGTTGTTTTTAGCTGCATCTTCTGGAGGGGATTATTTAACAGAAATTCCTACTGCATGTTATATCAATTCCCAAACCATATAAAAGTTTCTGTTATTTTCTTTTTATTTTCATGCTTCGAAGTTTAATACTTATATTTTCCTGTCTGTTCAAAATACTGTTGTCATAAAACCTCATGATATCCTCTGTACCTGGTGATTACAGCATATTGCAAATATATTTGCTATTTGCCTATTGCTTATTTATGAAACATATGCCCAGTGTTTGTCCAATACTCTGAAACACTTCACGGGAGGAAACATATGGCACCTGTTCTTACTTAAGGAAAATGTTGCTGAATCAGAAACTGATTAAGGATTCCTTTGCTTCACACCCAAAATTCCACTGCCTGAGGGCAGGAAAAGAAATAAACGGAATAACTTTGACTGAAAGCACCATTCTGTTTACAAATGTCTGCCTAGCTGCTGTGTTGTGCTCATTCAAATCCTTCCTCAGAATTTCCCACCATGCTGCTGCACATTCACAGAGTTCAGTAGCAGCCAGCAATCTGCTAGCTGCTTATCAAGCTAACCATAAATTTATCCTGCTACACTCCTTTCACAAGTATTTGTGGTTCCCATTAATTGTTTCCTCTCATACAGTTAATATGATTGTAAAATCATTGCTTTAAGCTTTAAGCTTTTTTCCTATCTGAGTCGATAGTACTTAGTATGTATGGGTGCATACATAATTAAAGTAAATAACATTTAATAAATTTCCAGCTTGCTGCAAGACAGTTTAATCTATGGAGAGCTGTTGGTTTCATTCATAGGAAATATTTACCTATCCATCCCCTCAGGTGGTGCAGGAGATACATTTCAGGTAAGAGAGCAGGCTCTGTGCAAATAAACTTTAGATTATTCTCTACCTTGAGATGACAAACAAATCATTGTCTGCCTGAAGGATTCCCATGGACTTGTGGAAGTGGGACTTTCCCTCTCTCTAGTTTTATTTTTTAGGATCTTCCGCTAGTTTTATGGCCTCATTATCCCTTCCGTCCCAGTCTGAAATAAAGCAGTCTGACCTTTGATTTTTCAGTTAGCACTAATTTGGAATTATTTCTGTTAAGTGTGTGTGATTTTTCCTAAGATTTTTCAAAGGAATGCAAACTATTCTTAATATTGGTGTTTTCACCACTAAATTTGTAAAGAAGTGGAGCTTTATTTAGAAAGACGATTTTTTCCATGCAAAAAAAAAAAAAAAATTTACCAGATAATTGTCTGTGAGACTATAATGGTATTATACATGGGGAACATTGAGCTCAATGCAAGTTAGTGTAAATAAAGTAGTCTAAACTTATTGAAACTTGTGCTCCCTTCTCTACTGGGCTAACCATCACTTTTGAGAATGTAAGTATGGATTTTAGAGGGTCTTTTAGTTGTTATTGTGCATTCTTTTTTATATTTTGAGCTATTTTTTAGCTTATAATTTCTTTCTTATCTAAATCCTTTCCAAGCAATATTATCCATACCACAAGCCTAAATAATCTGTTGTCTGTCTGATCCCACTCCATCTGAATTTTCCATATAGAGTAATTTTAAGATAAGGTGTTACGTATTAAATCTACAATAATACTTTTCATTATTGGCTTGAAGTGTTGTTGAATTAGATTCACTGGGCAAAGCTGAATAGGCAGCAGAAAAAACTGTTCACAAAGTCAAAGAGTATGATGTACAGAGATGAAGGACAAAGAATCTGTATTAATCAATCTGCCAGGAAGAGACCCTAAGTATAAATGAGTAACCAATTAAAGCAGGTTGTTCTCACATAAAGACTAAATGCCATATTATAACATCGATTCACACCTTAAACACTCATTGATTTTTACAAGGTGTTCCATCCATAAAAGGGTGGTAAAAGATAGAGATTTTAATAAAAATTCAGTTGAAAAGGATAAATGAAGGTATAATCATACCATTTCAAATCACTTAAGATCTTCATTTTGGGAACAAGTACATTATATTGGCACATGCTGTTTCCAGAGCTGGGCTGCCCAGTACATAGTCTGACTTCAGAAAGTCCAAGGAAGGGACATAGAAACACAGAACTTGGAGAATCTCCTATTTAAGGAGATTCCTAGGGAGCTGGGAAGAGAGAAATGCCACGTGGATCTCAGCAATGCATGAAGGAAAGGGGTAGAGAAGACCGAGCCAGGCTCTTACCAATGAAAGGACAAGAGGCAAAAAAATTCCATTTAAGCATTGGAAAATACAATTTTACTGTTAAGAGTGGACAAAAACCAGGACAGGTTGCCCAGGAAGGTTGTGGAGTATTCATCCCTGGAGATAATGTAATGGACACAGCCCTGAGCAAACAGCTCTGACCCTTTTATGAGCAGCAGGCTCAATGAGATGGTGTCCAGAGATGTGTGCCAACCTCATCCGTGCTCTGATTGTGCAATTCTGTCACATTGGGCAGTTTTCTTATTGTTGGGAAAAGTTTTCTAGGAACTCAGATTTTTCTCCAGCTTCTGCAAGCAAGATTAATTGTATAGATTTTTTAAAGTATGTATACGCGAAACAACTTTTTCATGGTCATATCCATGAATTTTTTTGGAAAGAATAATGTTGTTGTTCTTCCCTAGACTAAAGGGATCTGAAGGACCATAAAATATTTGCAAAGAAGAAAATACTTTTCAGAGAGTGGAAAACACTCTGAACACTCTTATTCAGAGTTCACTTTGAACAAAGAGAGGTATTTTTGAAAGACTTTGTAAATAATGTTGGTTCAGGGTATACATCTGCAGAATGATAGCCTGTATTAATCTGTCTGGATGCTCAAAATTTCTACATGAAATAATTACTTTTTTACTATTTATTTTGCAAATGAGTAAATGGAGAAACAGAGAATATTAAGAAACAATGCAGTAACATGGTGTCATACACAGAAATAGAAACCTATCTAGAAGGATTAATTTCTAGACTCTGATTTAACATTCCATTGCATTAATTGAAAACTACATTGCCTTATACAGTAAGTTTTGTAACAAGGAAATTCTGATTATTATATTAAATGTACCAGAAGTTAAAATTAATGACTTACTGTTTAAGTGACATTGTAGAGAACAAGTTTGTTCTTGTTCTGTCAAACAACTGGTTTTTGAGGGACCTGTAAAGGTGAAATCACAGCTGCAATTGAAATTTGATAAAACCCAAGATCCCAAGTCCCACAGGCACTTTCAAAAAGTGTACTTTCTATGTCTAACAATGCACATTTATATAAACTGGAAAAGTAGCTGAAAAACAGTGTGAAGAAGATGTTTGCATAAATATGAAGTTGGATACAGCTGTTCTAAGAAAGCATGAAGCTAAAATAGCATAGGAAATGGGAGCAAGGGATTCTTTTATGTTTAAAATATGAGCCTACATAAGAAGAGATTAATGAGAATAGTTGTGAAAATGAATTAATTTAAATACGAGCTATTTCCTTTTTTGGACCTGTTAACTTACGGTTTCATGAATATTTGTCAAAGTTAATGTTGTGAAGCTGAGCTGTTGCTTTTCTTGGAGAGTAATTCTTGTTGCCTTCCTTTGTGTTACGTATTCTCTTTAAGAAAATGAAGAGAATGCAGTGATTAATATATATGATGCTAAATCCTTATGCATAGCTTGGTTCAGCTATGGAACAAGAACATTTTGCTTCTTGTGAAAAAGTAATGAACTGTATAAATATAGGAATCAAAGCTTTAAGTTGGCTGAAAATGATGAAGGGCTCTTCTCCTTGGAAACTTAATCTTTATTCTGTTTCTTGACATTCAGATAAGAAGAGCCATCAGGTTTTTCCAAACTTGCTCATGCAGGGTCACATCCATTATGGTGCTGATGGTCTCATGGGAATAGCAATGCTTTGTCCAGTTGTGAGGTGATGTACTTGGAAATAATACAGCTGCTACTGCAGATGTAAAACCAACCAACCAAAAAAACAAACAACCCCCTTCCAGGTTTACTAGTGAAACAATAAAGCCAAACCTTTGTTAAGTGCAGTTTGCATATGTATAAAAAATGTTGTTATTAGTTTCTACATTATAATAGCACGAAGAGCCTCAGATAATATGCCTAACCTTGATTTTTAAGAAACCAGTATAATCATGCATGTGGGGTCAGTGAAGGTATTCTGCCTGTAGTGAGGGGTGGTACTCTAAAGCACAGTGCTTGCCTAAGCACTGCTGAATGGTCAGTCAGTCATGATGGTTAGCACTAATACCCTTCAACATGCAAATACAAGGAGCTGCATTCGGTTCAGAGTGGTAGGACTCCAAAAGGATGTCTTCTGGGTAGACTTCGTTACATAAGACATAGAACTCAATATATTGTAAAAATCTCAATGTGTGCTTATAGCATGGGACTTAAACAATGCTAAGGACCTTTTTGTCCAAGTATTTAAAGTTAAATAAAACTTTGCCATTGCCTTAAATTGATTTTTTTTTCCTGTACATTGTTTGAATGTTGAAAACTTGGTTACAGTGTTGTTTATTCCTAACTATTTTCCTGAGGCAGGTAGGTTTTGCCCTATGGAGATACTTTTGAAAGTTGAAATTCAGATGTCTGCAGTTTCTAGTCTTACTAAGGAGAAAATCTCCTCCATGTATTGGAGTTGTCTCTTGAGTACTCAAAAATTTGCTTACACATATATCTTATCATTCCTGATGGCATAGTCTGTGGTGTGGAATATCTAGGAAAGAAGTATGGTAGAACATAGGATCATTGACCTCTTGCACTCTTGGGACCACTGGAAGGATATCTAAAAACATCTCAACCACTGCTGGAAACCTTTCAGGCAGTTAAACTCTGGGCCCAGGTTATGTGTAGATACCTAAATCTAGATTCTTATTCTGGATCTGAATGCCTTTACTCAGGTAAAGGAGCTTACTATACTGCCTTCTAACCAGATTCCCTACTTGAAATGTGTTCTTATATATGTATGTGTGTGTGTATATATATGTGTGTCTATATATATATATATTTAACAGTAAATGAATATTTATATGACTATATATATATTTATTATGAATATATATATTATATATATTTAATTGTAAATGAATAGTGACACATGGTGAATTGGTCTTGGTATACATATGAGATCTCTCATTCTTGGAGATACCCAAAAGCCATCTAGACACAGTCCTGTGAATTCTGCTGTAGTGACCCTGCTTTAGCAGAGGACCAGATGGCCTCCAGAGGTCCCTTCCAACCTCAGCCCTTCTGTGGCTCTTTGTGATATTTACTGATAAGCAAATTTTGAGTTAATAGGAATATGCCAGTAGATGGTGCTCATGAATATATAGCTTTGTCCTCACATAATTAGCAATTTTTTGGTATTGAATGTTACCAGGATTCCAGCATATTGTTTATGTGGATCTTTTAACAGCTGCATAATTAAAGTTCAGCACATACATAACTGTTTGCAAGGTAAGAGCCTAAATAATGTCAGAAGGTTGTAGATGAAACTGATCCTATAATAATTCCCTCAGCTGCCTTCATGCTAGCATGAATCCTCCAAAACCAAATTATTTCTAATCTGTGTGAATTTCCCACTACTGAATGACATTGTTCCTTGGCTCTGGAGCTATCCAAAATCAAAGAATTTTGAGCATGTCAGGGAATGTTGAACATGAACTGCTGCCTCAGTGCTTTATCACAGATAAATTAGGATAATAACATCTTCTGTTTGCTCAGGCTGCAGGAACTGACCTGAGAACTCTATTGCACTTGACTCTGTTAAACAGATGTTGTAACACGATGACAAAAAAAAATCCAATTTGTTCCACAGAAGAAACGAAGAGGAGTTTTATTTACATGAAGGGCATAACCACTTTAAAACAGTTTGATGAACACATTACACATTTCAGAAAGTTGTTGCTGAATAGAGTTAGGACTAGGGCTTACAAAAGACACATTTACAAGCCAGTATGTCAGTGGTTGCTGTAGACACAATGGCGCCCTGGAAATGCTGCAGTGGGAACTGGGTGCCAAAGCCCCATAGAGCTGGGATGGGTAAAACTGGAAGCTCAAAGAAGCAGCTTGAAAACCTGAAGCTGAGTGAGAAGCCACTAGAAGTAAACTGCTAAGGTATAAGAATGGTATCTGAACTCCTACCCAATGTAGAGAATCTCCGTCCTTGGATCCTGCAAAGGGATACAGTTTGGAGTCTGGCCATTTCCAGATTTATTTTCATGGAGCAAGTGAACAGAACCTACTGCTGTCATTGTAAGGAAATAGCATGATAGTTCCTGACTTTCATAGGCTAAGGTAAGTGGGTGGGCACTTCCCAGGAAGCAGGAGAAAGATGCCTTCTGCAGCCTCCACTCACGTGTCTCCCAGGTGAGAACTTCAACCTCTCCATGAGGTGGGCATTCAGCCCAGCCCAACAAACATAGAGATGTGACTGGACTGAGGGGGTGAAACAGAGCCTGACTCTGCAGCTTGGTGCCCTGGCATGCACTGGTGAGCTGTACAGACATAGGCAGGTCACATTAGTCTCTGGTAAAAATGCAGAAGCTCCCCAGAGGCCAGGCACCATGGATTGAAACTCTCCATTCTATTTTCCCATGTACTTAAGTAGAGCCTGTTCCTCCATGCCTTGTCTTCCTGTCCCCACAGTGCTTGTTTTCCTGCCCACACAATGTCTCTGTTTCAAGAGCACAAGAGTATTCCTCCACTTGGGCCAGCCTGCAGCCTGCTGGTTCACACATTATTGGCAATGTGGCCTTTGTTCACCTCAAGCTAAGGAGGAGTTTGGTCCAAAGTCATCTTCATCCCAGGAGAGGGTTCTCTTGTGTAGATCAGGGTTTTTTTCTCAGCTGGTGAAATAATTTCCATGCATGTTTCCAGGCATGTGACCCATAATTTCTCATACTGACTGAATCCCACACAAGAGCTTTCTTGCTTAGGCCTTACAGAGAATTTGAGCATGCCCATACAGCTCAGGTCTCAGTGCAGTGCAGGGGGAAGAGCATCTTCCTGGCATCTTCTTGGCATGGACAGGGTGCAGCCCACCAGGAAATTGGTCAAGCTGTTTTTGGATCTGACTCATACCTGAATAAAATGCTAAAATTATTTAGTAGCTCATGTAAGTAAATTCATGTTTTTAAATGATAGGAAAATGAGGGGTTATAAATTTTACACAGAAAAACATACACTACCCTTATTTTAGTGCAGCATAAGGCAAAAGCTGAATGTTTTATGCTAATGGATTCCCATATTATTTACATTTTATTTGTATTATTTCGTTGGTCTTTAAATACAAAAACATCATTATAAATATTTTAGATATTTTCAACTTGTAAGTTCTTTTGCCACAGCTGGTGGTCTATTTTGCCAATTTGGATTAAAGGAATGTCACCAGTTGGAAATCTAATCCATTTTACAAACAGAGTTAAAAGGGGAATAACTTACAACACCTGCTAATAAGCCTCCAGCCAATTTCCCTGTTTCTTTTTAATATTTTTTTCCCCCCTACTTTTCCCTCGCTGTGGCAGGGTTTGATCATTGACTCACTGCTGTGAAAGGCTGCATTGCCACCAACTTTGGGTGCAGACTTTGAAGCTCTAGAGGCGGCTGCAAGGCTCAGTGTGCTGTGGAAAGCTGCAAAGCTGCAGCTGTGCTGCGTGATGGACTGCCTGGAGCTGCTGTGGGGCCACCCCTCACATCAGCACTCTCATATCAGCACTGCAGAGCTGCTCTCAGTAGAGATTCTGGCATTATCTTTAAGTCAGCCAGCTCAGTCTGCGTGTGGCAGAGCAAAGCTCGGGGCAGGCTGGTTTGATGTGCATGTGCCCTTGGAGAGACAGTGAGCTACTGAAGGCACTGACTGCAGAGGGAACCAACAACTGTGCCCAAAGGACCAAAATATGCACGAAGCCATAAATTAAGGGGAGAGGAGGAACAGAAATGCTCATGAATAAATTGATAGCTTGTGTTGTGTGCTTGTAAAATTCATTCCATAGCACACAGACTCTCGAGTGCATCATCTTCCTGAGGTACCTAGAAAATTTGTGAATGTGAGAGCACTACCAGCAGATGGAAAGCTACTACGATGAGTTTACACCAAGTTCCCTGTCAGTCTGACTCATCCACCCACCTGGTCTATGCTGCCAGTGAGGTCAGACTTCACAGGCACTTTGCTTTCTCTGCCTTGTGTGGATTCCCATTCCCATACCAGCACATGGGATGGCTGCCCAGCAGACCTGCAGGGACCCTGGACCACCCTTCCTGGGATGCGTGAAGTAAATGAGGCTGTCAGGAATGGGAAAGCATCCAGACAACTGAACGTAGTAGAACGTGGGTATGTGATAAAATCATATCATTTCTTTATCAGTAGTATATTAGATTTCCCAGCAGTTACTTACCAGAATGTGTCCTCATCTGCCCCTCTCTTTGCACACAAGTACACACAACCTCTTGGCAGCCAGACCTCCCTCCCACTTATTGTTTGGGAGGCAGGAGAGTGGCTGAACTGCCTGACACTCATTCACAACTCCCAAGATCACCAACCACTGCCACAGTGCATCAGTTCAACCATTCATCTCCTACAACGTCTTGCAACAATCACTTCCAAATACTGCTCAAAAATGTCTTACTCTCCCTCACTATGCAACGTACACAACTACAAGCCTTGGAGGAAAAATTTTTTTTAACCTCAGGCATCATAGCATCTAACTTTCCCTGCTGACATTTTTTTTTTGTAGGCCGGAAGGATGTTTTTGTTTGCCACATGCATACCTTCTCCGGCTTCATTAATATAAAAGTCTTGATAAAAACGACTTTCATTTTTTTTTTCCAGACCATCTCAGCCAAGAAATGTTTTCTATGTCCTCTGACATTAATCAGTAAAACCCTGTTCCTGTGATGCATAAAAAAGCCACCTTCAGCACTAAAGTAATCTTTAATTTATGCAATATTTGAGTGATTTTCATCAGTTACTAGGTACAATGATTTAATTTTCCTGTATAATCATTTCATCTTAGATACCTCACTTGCCAAAAAAAGCGTGACAGATCTGATGTGAACACTATTTTTTATTACAGTAAATTACTTTGTATTCAGATTTTGATACTTGTCTACCTTAAGAGATAATTCAAAATAATTATACTTTATTTTCATTTTGAAGTTTCGTACTTTTAAATGAGTCACTGATAAACCTGTTAATTCCCTAATGCAATCTAGAATCCAGTCTGCTATTTTAAGTAACCAGTTACTTCACAAGGAGCACAAGTACTCAATTCCATATTCATATGGTTCAGTCTGCCAACCATAATTTTGTTTTTTCTCCTTTGTATTCAACAGAGGAACTCCTGAAGATTAATGGATCCAGTCTGCCTCATTTAAATACTCACTGCTCTCCTTTGACTGCGTGTGGTTTTTCAACACTTTGAGAGGCTTATTCAGATTTATTGCCAAGCACCTTCACAGTAATGGAGAGAAACAGTAGAAATGTTAGAGAAATAGATTTGACACCCAGTCAGCCTAACCTTTTATTGGCAGTGTGTAGTAGCATGCCAGCAGCCACCCTATGCATTTTGATAAGGATGCTTTTCAAACCATGGGGATCTCTGGGCTTATAAGGAACCAGTGAGAAGGAATGAGGACAAGACTGATAATTCCGGTTATGTTAAAATCACTTTGCAGAACTCTGCCCTTCTGTATGAATGAAGGTTTTAGTCACTTTTCCACTGAACTTTTGTTCTTTACATTATATTACTGTTGTAAAAAACCTCATGCTGGTCTAAGAAGCAATGCTTAGAACTCCCCCTTTTCAATGACACCAGACTTTAGTGTGCTTTTCCTTAGGACTTCAGCACTCACCTCTGGGGTAGCTGCCCTGCTCGTGGCATGCTCAGGATTCCAGGAGTGGATGCTCAGGCACTGTTTGGCAGCACACAATGCTGTACCTGTACCAGTTTACAAATAGAAAAAATCTAATATCATTGAATCACCTTGTACTTGGTTGATTCAATTAAGGCAGGCAAGGAATTTTCAGACTAACTGGGGAAGTACCTAATTAAGCTTTCTGGAAAGCAGACAATGGACCAATATGAAGAAATTTGAGTGGCCTGTATAGGCCCACCTCCCTACTCAGGTAGAAATTTCTTGTTGGTTTGTCCTTTAATAGAAATAGATTTGTGCAAATGGCATTGCAAGGTTCAGGCTGGCCTTCCGAACTTGACACCAGGGAAGGTCAGGAGATTATCTGAAAGCTAACATTGATACAGTTTGCACCTTACCTACCATCATTAACACCTTAATTAGGGTGTAAAGCCCACACTCTGGCTGATGGTTGACCTTTCTGTTATGCTTCCTGGGCAGGAGGCAGGTAGGAATAAGAGGAATAGAAGCAGAAACACTTAGAACAGATTTTTGCCTAAGTGTACCATTGCTCAATGAGATCTAATTAAAATACATGTAACTTGTAAATCAAAGTTCTGATCCTTCCACAAAATCAGTCCTTTACTTACTTCTGTGACTAGTCTCAATAAACCCAGCTTCCAGAATGAAATACTGAGCAGAGAATTTGATGCACTGCCTGTCTACACAGGGATCAGCTTCAGTTGAGCCTGTAATATTAATACACACATCTGTAGATCAAAATTTCCCATTACATTTTCTTCTAGGGGAGAAAGATTTTTGCCTGTATCAAAGAAAAAACAGTAATTACTACGGCACTTACTCCTCAGTATGAATTTTGTATGTTTGTTTAAAACCAAAAGTTTTTGCATACTTGTAAGCATGTCCTTATAATAGTTAAACTTAGATGTAGTCATAACCTGACTAGGAATAATTTATTTATGAACTATTTGAGATTTAATTTCTTCTTAATGTTGTTTTGGAGACATATGCAATATACAAGTCTCTGGACTGCCATGGAAAAAAGAACAAAGCTTTCTCTTCAAAGAGAGTAAAATAGAAGAGGATATTCCTTTTTTTGGCTAAGCTTTAGATGTTTCTGGTTTGTTTGGGTTTTTTGTTTCAATATTTATATTATACTTAACTCATCAGCAAAGGCAACTTTTATTACTTTACCCATTCCAATTAATACTTCCCTAAACAGTAATGCTGAGACACTTTTGACAAATTTTTACGTGCATTTCACCAAACATATATCTGGGTAACTACAGCATTTGGTGCTATCCCAGGAGCAACAAGAACGTAATTTCCCTGCACTAAGTGCCCACAATCTCACAAAATCATAGAACAGCTGGGGTTGGAAGGAGCCTCTGGAAATCACCTTGTCCAAGCTCCTGCTGAAGCAGATCCACCTAGAGCAGGTTCTGCAGGATTGTGGTTTTGAGTTATCTCCAGAGGATGAGACTCCACAGCCTCTCTGGGCAGTTGTTCCACTGCTCTGTCTCCCTCTCAGTGAAGTTTTACCTCACATTCAGATGGAATTTCCTGTGTTCCAGTCTGTGCCCATTGACCCTTCTCCTGTCACTGGGCAGCACTGAAAAGAATCTGGCCCCATCCTTGTAACACCCACTCTTAAGGTACTTGTATGCATTGATCAGATTCCCTGTCAGTTTTATCTTCTTCAGACTAAACAGACCCAGCTCCCCAGTCCTTTCCTCGTATGAGAGCTGCTCCAGTCCCCTAAACATCTTTGTAGCCCTCCACTGGACCCTCTCCATCTGGCAGTAGACTTAATGAAAAGAAAAACCAAACATTTTTCAATTGGCATGAAATTACATACTTTTGGAAAACATCGGGCCTTCTGACACAAGTTATGCATGTCTTCTCTCCCTCCACCCAAAAATACCAAAAAGATAATTGATTCCACATCCTCCAGCCCTAAGTTCTTCACAGAGCTTCACTGCTCACAAATTAACTCCACCAACAACATTCCCACAGAACCCCCTCTGCATCCTCTGCTGTGTCACAGACACACGGGCAGCTCTTCCCCCATCTGCCCCGGGATGCTCCCTCATTACCCAGCAAGGTTCAGGAGAGATGGAAGGTCAGAAGGACCAGGCAGTGGCCAAGGTGACAAAGGAATTAGCTGTTTAGCCAAACCCACTAACTCTGCCTATATCTTTGACTATGTGTACACATGAGAGAGGACACCAGTGTGAGCTGCTTTTTAATTATTTACCTGAGATCACAGTGCATATCCTATTGGCTTCTAACTGTTTGGACTCCTCTTCACCAGGTAACTCCGTAGGAGTGGTCCTGATTCCTCTGGTGAATCCCTTGATATCAGAACCAGGGAAATGTCTCTGTTGTAGGACAGGAAAGAGAAACAGACAGGTCTCTGCCACTCTTCCAAGAAGTAAATTGGATTCTTCATCATATAGAGTGTGTACAGCTTGGAGATGATCTTGGTGGCAGAAGAGCATTCAGAGTTGACTTTGATGCTTGATCTGGTCTATGGTGGGGAAGCAGTTGGAAAGTTTGGGTACTATACTCATTTGGAAGGGCCACCCTCAGTTTGGATACAAGTGTGATTATGAATCCATAATGTTCAAGCCCTGCACATAACTCAGGTTCCTAGAAAAGATTAGATAGTTGCCATGAGTTCCAGATCTTGTCCATGTGTTCAGCCTGGAAGAACTGGAAAACTATGAAAAACATTTCAAAGAACTAAGCATGGTGTCTTCTTACACTTTGTTTTTCCCCCGAGCCTGCCACTACTCATTTTTGTAACAGCCTTGTGAACGCGTAAAGATTTGATTGGTTAAAAAACTTCAAATCATTATTTTTGTGTTGAAGGATGGGCTAGAGAACTACAGGGAGGTAAAACTCAAGTCACATTTGGGCCACTTGAGTTGAAATGTAGTCTGTGTTACATAATGCTCATCATGAAAAGCCCATGAATTTTTAAATAGGTACTGTGATACTGCCTGACAGATTGATTTACTGTACACAGACTCCTTCGCAGGCGTGCACCCATCCCTGCCTACCAGAGCTCTACGAGAATGCCAGGGGAATCCGTCTCCTGGAATGATTCTAGGTTGTAGTAATTCCATTTTTCTTCAGACCTAGTGTCAGTGGCTTACATTTTTCTTCCTTCCCCCCGCTCCCTTTCCTTCTTTTCCTTCTTTTTCATTATTTAAAGCATTGTACTTTTAATTAGATGCAATTTTTGCTTACAGATGGGAAAGACAGTTGTGTTACGTAACAGACTTTGTGAAATCCATCTTCTTTTCATGGTAACATGTGCTAACAAATCTTTTGTGCTTAAGGAATAGAGAATTTTTTTCTTTATTCACTTTCCTTAAATGTTCTTACTCATCTTAGTTCAGTTGGACTACAAGTTTTTTAAAGCAGGAACCAGTTCTTAACTTGTAAGAAAGTCTTGCACTGGAAGTCCTTGTACTTCTACTAAAGAAGTGCAAGTTCTTGTACTAAAATCTTTACTTGTACTGGAAGTCACCTGATCTTCCTGTGACCTAAGGACATTACTACGGAACAACAACAACAAGAAGAACAAGACAATATCTTAATTGTATTGGTCTTCCTGCAAAACCTGTTCAGTAAAGTACTTGTTCACTCTTAAATCTGTTGTTGTGTAATATTTCATAAAGAATTAAGTGTATTCTTGAGCACATCTCATAAATGATTTCTGCCCTTGAATGTATAATACTCCTTGGCTGAGAAACCTAAGGTAAGAAATACTGTTCATTGTCTCCCCACAATATGTCAGTCCCTGAAGAGCAGCATAAACTTCAATATCTCTAAATATCGTGGCAAATCCTAATGTTTAAAACTTTGTTTTGCCACAGTTAGAGATTTTAGTGTTTCTCAAGCCACCATTGCATCTCTTGCTGCTGCTTTGCTTCTTCTCCATATGACATGCAGTGCTTTATAAGATTTTCAGATCATTAACAGAGTTGTAAGCCACTCAAACAGATATATAAAAATCATCTAAATTACCAAAGTTTTTGTAAGCTTCTTTTCTTTGCCTTTGACTCTTGATTGTTAATTAATTTTCAATAGAGAGGAAAACATATATTCAAAAGGATGCAAATATTAACTGGTTCCCAGTTTACTTCCTTGAACCTGTCTCCTTCCTGTGCTGTCTCTGCAGTCCTTGAATCAAATAAACTTGTAAGTCTTCTTTCTATGCCAGAACCATCCTCTCCCAGGAACTAAATCACTCCCAGGAATTGCTGCTGTATATAACACGAAGTGGTATATACATCTGACATACAGAAATTGAATGTTTGATCACTGAGCATTCAGCTGGGATAGTTCTATTGTGAATAGTTTATAAGCCAGAAAGTAAATTTAAAATTTTCAAGAAAGTGCAAAACTTCCTTATGTCTCAGTGCTTATGTATGCATGTGTAACATGGTCTAGCTGTTGACTCTGATATATTGATTTAAAATGAAGCTATTCTATTCTAGAAACATATTTTCCCCTAGAGACACGAGTAAATTGAAATAATCTCATGAACTTTGTTTCATTGTGTATTTAGGGATAGCTGCAGATGCTTGTGGATCTGAATACTTTGGTTACCAGGTCAACTCACTATTTTTAATTTATTTTTACTTTTATGTAGAACATGCTGGTAAAGGGTTACAGTTTTTAAATTAATTTTCTCATATCTCATTGTAATTCATCTTACTGGTGTGTTTCAGGTTTTTTGTATTCACTGAGTATGCATATCATAAATTGTTGTAATTACGAAAAAGAAAATAATGGTGTTCCTTAGCAGCAGTAGAATTCCTTATTATTCGTTTTAAGTTGTGCCAAATGACAAACAACACTATTGTGTAGTGCTCAGAACACTACAGCAAATAAAACTTTAAGGATAAATAAAAGGCTTCTGTCCAATATGTCAAATTGAATTTACTCCAGTCCTTTCAGAGTAGCAAACTTGTCCATGATCATTTAAATAAAGAACTGGAAAAGAGAAATACAAACAATACATTAAATTTATGGCATGGAATTTATGCTATGGAAGTAATTAGGTTATTCTGCTTACAAACCAATTCAAATAAATTCTTTAAACTGTTTCCCCCCACAATAAAAGGTTTATAAAAATCTTAAGGAAATAGACTGCATGTATGCAATAGAAAATGGCTGCCAGAGACTGCAATCTTTGCAGATCGTTTTACTAAAGCAATGGTCTAATAACTAGGAAAGATTGGGTCTTCTGCACAAACATTGCTACATATCTAAAAAATAATTCAGATTTTTAAGAAGTCTCATAAATATATTTTTCTCTTTCAGTACCATTAGACTGGAACATATCTTTTGTTTATAAAGGACCATGTACATCTGCAGCACAAAGACTTTTATTAGTAATTAGGTCAGTAAAATTCCCATGTAAAATCTCTTAATTATCTATGTACGTGACAGATTAACCCTCAGAAGAAATCAGATTGACTCATCAGACCTGTAATGCACACTTAAAGGAAATCTCTAAAATTGATCAGTAGTAGACCCTAATACAGAAAGCATGCACAGATCATGTTATCCAATAAATCTCCCTTATCTTTACTCAAAATAAGCTAAAGAAGATTTATACTTGCTATCTTTAAATTGTCGTGTTTCTTGGATGGACTTGCTTTCATGTGTAGAGCTGCCCTACCCCACGTAAAGTGCTTCAGCTGTTCTCCATAGATCTACTTTAATAATAGAAATTATATTTAGCCATCAAGAACAACTTTTATTGAAAACCTTTCTTGTGTGAGTCACTTAAAAGCTCATTGAGAAGCCAGTCGGTTCTCCTGTATATCCCAAAACTTTCCTTTATAGCTAAGGAAATATTCTTTGTGTAGCATGTCATTGTCTGCATCAGTGCTGTCATCAGTGCTCTAGGGTCTGCTGTACCCCATGTCAGTCTCTCTGATTAATATTTCTCTTGCAAAGCTGTCCTCTTAAATCAAGTGTTCTTCCACTTTTAATGCAGACTCCACTGTTACTGAAAGCAATTACCTTGTCAGACAAGGTGAGAATAGAAACACAGCTTTTCTTCTTCTCCTTAAGCTGGCCACAGATTTCCCTCTGAGGTCATAAGTCACAAGTGTATTGCATTTTCTACAGAAGAAATTTGGGACTGTGTTCCCTTCTCAGCACTTTGATGAGATCAGCTGGGATGCTGCTACTACAAGGATTAGCGTGCTGTGTCCACTGAGAGACAATTAGGTTGTTGCTGGGTACACTTCTTGTTTTCTGAGCACACTTTGTATTATTTGGGGATTTTTTTTCCCTGAAACATGCATGTATAATAATGACTTTGCTTGTGAGAAATTAATATTCCTTTTATGGGTCTTATTATTTGGGTCTGACAAAGGGTTCCCACCAAACTTTCACTTTATCATCTTTGGCAATTGGTAAGAGAGCATTATCTGTTGTTGTTTTTATTATCTCTCTCTGTACTTATATTCTATCTTAATTTACTTTCCATGTTGCCTTTGTGTATTTGACACATCTGCTTTTATTTGAGGGCTCTCAAGAATGTGTTCACTGAACTTCAATTATTTGATTTACCTGGGGGGAAATATACTAAAATGGCATTTGATTCTCCCGTGAAAACACAGTAGTCCTGCAACTTTAATTTGGATGTAAATATTTCAGAGATTGAGGTGATAAAGAGTGCATAAATTTATGTGCATAAATTAGCATAATAAAATATATTATTGCCACACACTTTGTGTATGAGTTTAAGGACTTACAGATTTTTCACTAATGTCACTTTATTTATGTCTTTCCCTTTCTACTCACTGGATTTTTTTCCCCCCTCCCTTTATAAATTTGTCTTTATTTTCCATTGGAAAATTAAAATATTATACGATAGTGGGAAATTTGTCTTTCTTTTCATCCTGGAAACAAGCACTTAACACTGCAACTGGATGATGTACCAGCTTTTACTTTGTGTTTCTGGAATGAGTATAATAAATCCTGATTAGAAAGCTTATCTAAATATATTAATATTTTAGGCTGACATGGGGTGGCAGGAAACCTCTTCAAGATGATGAAGATAACATCCCCCAGGCTTGAGGCTGGGTCGTTCTGCTGCAGTTAAAGTCATTGGGCAGTGCAAAAGCACTCGAGGCTTGAATAACAAACTGGGAGCAGACTCAGGAGCTCAGACTATGGCATTAATTGCTATTATGGCACTGTGATAAGAGGACCTATGGACTCTGTGATTGTAGGTTTTACTGTCATAAAGCTTCATTTGGAACTACAGGGTGCCCTGGTCCTCTCCTAACTCCACGTACTCACCACATATGTACCTTAAAGAAGGAACATATTTTGAAACCATCACACTTGCCTGATTCAAAGTGGAATAACACAACAGCTTGGACACTGTCACAGCTGATGCACATGTGTTTGTTGAGTGGACACAATGAATTTTTGAGTTGTGTTCATTGACATGGTGGTTAAATGAGTTCCTAACATCTTAAAAGCATCTTGTTGAGATGATGTGTGCATGTTGCAACAGCTTAATTCCTGCTACTCTACTTATCATGACTGTGTGTCTGGTGATTTTTCTTAGTTTAGCGATGGTACAGTTTAGGAATTAGAGGGAAAGAAATGCTCTTGACATGGAACAGAGAGGGTGAAATGAAGCTCATTATGACTGAAACTTTCAAATAAGTTACTGTGCTGCCAGACAGACACGTAGACAACCATCTTCTTACAGAGAAGCCTTTCTTTGAGGGCCACGAGGATGGTGAAGAGCTGAGTGAGGAACAGCTGAGGGCACTTGTTCTGTTCAGCCTGGAGGAGACTGAGGGGAGACCTCAGTGCAGGTACAACTTCCTGATGGGGGGAAGAGGAGGGGCAGGCACTGATCTCTGCTCTGTGCTGACAGAGACAGGACCTGAGGGTATGGCCTGGAGTTGTGCTGGAGGAGGTTTAGGTTCAATATTAAGAAAAAGTTTTTCCCCCAGAGAGTGGTTGGGCACTGATCAGGCTCCCCAGGGCAATGGTTACAGCACCAGCCTGGCAGAGTTCTGGAAGTGTTTGGACAATGCCCCCAGGCACATGGGGACTCTTGGGAATGGTGCTGTGCATGGCCAGGAGTTGGACTTGGTGATACTTGTGGGTTCCTTCCAAGTTGTCAGATTCTGTGATCTGAGGGAAGCTTTCTTTACGCCTTTTTAAAGTAAAATAAAGTTATTTTCAGAAGATTGAGGCTTCAGAATGTATTGAATGTATTCCTGCCTCGCTGCCTGACTTGACTACACCTTGAGACTTGCTAAAGTCTGTTTTCAAGTCTCTTAGCCTTGCTTGCAATCTTTGCAGGAAGGCTGTTGTATTCTCTCTGGCAAGTCAAAATACAGTGCCAGCAATCTGCTTTGCAACCTGTCAGCTCTCCAAGGTTGTCTCTGCTCATGCTGGTTGAACAGATTTTTTTGAGCCAGTGTTTTTGGGGTGCTGGGTTTTGGAGTTTTTTTTTTTCCTTTCTTTTTGTTTTGGAGTTGTATTCCCTTTCACTTCTGCTGTTTCTTTAACTTCTTGCTTTTTTAACTACCCAATGGTAATGCACTAATTTAGAATTCTGTGAGTTGGAATTTGTTATTCTGAAATTCTGGAAAGACTGGGAGCAGACTACAGATTTGCAGTCAGACTGCTTTTCATGGAGGATTGGCATGTGTATGCTTTTCATCTTCCAAGTATCACAGTATTTTTTTGTTAAGAGAATTTTCATTATCAAAAGTGTGATTCTTTGGGAGACTGTGGAGAAGAAAGTCTGTTTCACCAAGACAAATGCTTCCAATGCACATGTAAAGGAGGCTTCTTAAAGTTGCCTTTGGACCAAGTCCCAAACTAACATGGTGGTAAAGCCGGGGCTGTCACTGAGCCTTCAAAAAGCTTGAAATGCAATTGTTATGATGGAAGTGAACAGGAGAATTTAGAAACACATTAATTGGAATTTGTCTTTTTAGATGAGCATTTGAATTGCTTTGTTCTTTTAAAGTTAATCTTCATAATATTCCAGGGACCTGATGTTTAGAGTCATATCCTTTTGGCATAAGTCAGCCATGGTGCAAGCCTTCTCAAGGGCTTGTGGCACACAATGCACCTGTGATATTTGTTAACTCAAAAAAATTAGCACTAACTAAACTCTGAATTTTATTGGGTAGGAAATATTTCCTACTTGTGATTTTCAGCTATTGATGTGTCCAACAGTCCTTGGAGAGACTGCAAACCCAACCTTCCCATTTTCACCCAAATGTTCCATGAAGATGGACACAGACTCAAGCCTAAGCTTGCTGCCTTCTTGTGCCAGCAGTTCACAAAGTGTGGCCCCTCTGCAAGAGCACTTGAAACTGAGGTAGTTCCTGGGCCAGACTTCTCTCTACCACAAGATTTAGTTAATGCCTAAATTAAAAGAGGAATGTAAAGGAGGAATTTGGGTCCCTTGAAATGAGGAACTTACCACATTATCTGTGGTATAATGCTCTGAGAAACTGGTGTATAAAACTGGGGCAGCTAACCTCAAGTTAAAACAAAATGATGACCCCTGGCCTTCCTTGAAAGAAAACTGTTGAGTGTCTGGTGCTGATCTGTGAGTATAGAAAAGAATTCCTAAGATTTTCTGCTTCATACTAAAGGTGCATCTCTATGTTCTGCCTGTTTGTAGTAACTGAAATAAATGCCTTCCTGTTCAACTGGTATTGTCCTTCTGCCACCTCAGCCCCTGGAGATGTTAATATGAGAAGTTAACACAAATCTGATTGCTAACCTTTCAGAAGTGCCTGATTCTCTCCCCACTGAATAGGTGAACTCAGGGTGACCAGCTTTGATTTAGATACCTGAATTTTAGCTTCCTAGAGTTGAAAAATATTAATCTCCTCTTTTTCTGCTAAATGAAAGACACGTTGCTTAAATGTCTCAGAGTAAGTGAATAGCCCTTTCTTTTTTAAATGCCTCAGAGTAAGTGAATGGCCCTTTCTTTTTTACTTATCAACACAGTATATAGTATCTTTACTCTTTTCAAGATTTTGTGTAAACCTTACATGATGTTAGTTTAATTAAAATTAATTATACTATTACATTAACTTTTGCTTCTCCAGGGCACAGTTGCCCAGAATTGTCAACTGTTATCTAATGATACTGTTAAATACCATGATTATGGATATACTTTAGGTCACACAATTTTTTATAGGTACATTTGTGCGTTTTCCTCTTTTTAAAAAATTCCTGTTTATTGTTACCTGATCTGAATAGCTATTGTACATCTTACTCTAAGTAATTTAACTAGAGAACAGGGATAAGGAGTTGACCAAACAGTCCCTTTCTGATGGATGATCCTGCTAATAGTGACAAGTAGTTATCTTAGAATGGTTTGATCAATAAAATTCACCTGATTTTAAGATCTCATTGTCTTTGTCTCCTTAGAAAGTAGTAATGCTGTTCTTGTAGGCTTGGTCAAGCATTCGATTTCTCAGGTGAAATATTCTTCTTTGCCCAGTTGAGACTATCACTAAAAGGTTTTGCAGTTTTCAAAATTCTATTATTTCTTATTTAAGATCAGGCAAAGAATTTGCTCAAATGACAACTGAGGGAAATCTAACCTACAAAAAAAAAACCTGTCTGTAAAGGGAGGAAATGTGACTTTGTAGACAGATGGAGGTTAAGGTTATCTAACAGCAGGTCTGTAAGTAGAGGTAATCAAATATATCAAGTGACATCCCTGAGATGTTGGTACTGGCCCTGGTGCTGTTTAATATTTTTGTTGGTGCTTGCAGTCCTGAAAGCCAATTGTGTCCTGGGCTGTGTCACAAGCAGTGTGGCCAGAAGGTTTAAGGGGTGATTCTCATCTTCTACATCACTCTTGTGAAATGCCACCTGGAGTTCTGTGTCCAGTTCTGGGGTCACCAACATCAGAAGGATGTGAACCTGTTGGAGTGAGTTGAGAAGAGTCTGGGAAGATGATCAGAGGGCTGGAACATCTCTCCTCTGAAGACAGACCGAGAGAATTGGGATTGTTTAGCCTGGAGGAGAGAAGGCTCTGGAAAGACTTTGAGGCAGCCATGCAGTTTTTGAAGCAGACTACAAGAAAGCTGGAGAGGAAGATTTGCAAGAGCATGTAGACGTAGGACATGGCAGCCTTGAGCTGAAAGAGAGTAGGTTTAGGTTAAATGTCAAGAAGAAATTCTTTACTGTGAGGGTGGTGAGGTGCTGGAACAGGCTGTCCAGAAAAGCTGTGGATGCCCCTGGAAGTGTTCAAGACCAGAGCTGATATAACCCGGTGTAGTGGAAGATATCCTTTCCCATGGCAGAGGGATTGGAACTAGATGATCTCTGAGGTCACTTCCAACCAACCCATTCTGTGATTCTCCTACATGACAAAACAGTTAATACCAGAAAATATACTTGCTCATCACAGTAATCTTGTAGCTCTTGAACAAAGATGTGCCAAGAATTCTCTTTAAATGAAATTAACTGCTTGTGCTAGCTGGCAGAATGCTACTTAATCTTAGTTTTTCTAGACGGGTATCAGAATTTTATAGAATAAAGCCTAATTTCTCATAAATGCTAGTCATAAACATATATAAACAATTCATGCAGTCATTTTGTGGGAGTTAGAGGAGTAGGGTAGTTAATATTTATTGGTACAATGTCCTAGGAATGCAGCCAGATATCCTCTGATGCAGGCTGTGCTCAGTAGCAGTGAATATAAGATTAGCAGCACATGGAGTGAAAGACTGGCAAAGACAGGACTCTTAATTCATAAACAGAGAAGTTGGATTTGTGCATTAAAGTTGTTATTGTGCAACACTGTACAAAAGACAGCTCTAGAGAGACCATTTGCCTTGACTTTCCCCCTACTTAACTAATTGCTCCCTCCTAGCTGCTGCTGTTATGGTTATAAACCTCAGCATAAATGCCTCCAGGTTTTGCTGTAATTGATCATAACAAATCTTTTGCTGTCAAAGCTTAACTGAACCTTTTCAGTTCAGTTTACTAAGTTATTCTCACTGGTCTCTCTCCTAAGATTGGCATATTTTAATTTAATGTTAGTCTGAAGAGGCCTGAGCTTGTCCAGATTATTTACATAAATCTTGCATGTCTTTTTTTTTTTTTCTAGATGCATTTTTTAAGATCTATTGCTTTTACCTGGGCAGTACTAGATATCAGATAAATATATTCCATAAGCTTCAAATATCTTTTTTTTTAAGGAAAAAAAAATATTTCAGCCCACAGGGGCCTTTGGCTATGATGGCCAAAATTGAATTTATGCTCTTAATAGAAAAAAAAATCAGCCAAATGCCCTGAGGGCTTGCCTAGCAGTTATAGGAACTTCATGTATAGGAAATAGAATGATTTGGATTTTGGCTGTCCCTCCTACAGGAAGGAGCAGCTTCAGTGAGGGGTAAGGCTAAGGAAAGATGCCTGTTGCTTGCTAAATTATAGTCTTGCTTTGCATCTGTGCAAACAGTTTTCTCACTAAAAATATCTTGAAAGTAATAGAAAAGGATAAATTATTTGGATTATCTAATTAGAAAACAAAACCAATATGATAATTAATCTTCACACAGCAGGGGCAGTTTTTTACACAGTGTGTCTGCCATACTGTTCAAATGGCAGCTCCTGTAGGCATGGTTGGGCTTGTTCTTTTGGCCTGTGCTACACTGCACCCTTTATGCTGGAAAGAAGACTTCCTCTAAGGACATGTCCTTCACTTCACAAAGTAGGCCCTTTTTTATTAATGGGGCCACTAAGCAGCAACATTTTCATTGCTACATCAACACATCTTGATGCTTTAAAGGATCCCACTCATTTTCTAGAGTCTGTTTCCTCTTGAAATGATGACCTAAAGTGAAATTCATTAATAAGTAGCAATAGGTTTTACAACAAGGACAAGTTAGAGAAATATTATATTAGCATGGCAGTTGTCTGTGGGTTTCCCAGCCAAGGAGGGTGCACAGCCTTTGTGTTTTGCCCAAAGGAGAGCTCAGAAGACTTGTAGAAAATCCATTTGTGCTATCACTGTAGGACTTGTTTAAAATATTTGTTCTATCTTGCCTGTCTCATTGATTATCTGTGACTTTTTTCATTTTTCATTTCTTCTTCTTTAGTTTTTATTAGGTACTGTATATAATGTGGTAGTAATGTGCATCAACAGGTGAAAAAGAGGATAAAATCCCAGGTCTTTCTTAAGTGAGCTATGTAATTTGCATGTTACCATATGGTGTGGTGGATCTGGTGAGGTGTCTGTTTGGAATTAAAGTATATTTTAATTTTACTTCTTCAGGGACATAAAAAACCCCAGTCTTTTTCAGTTCCTCTAATAGAAAATTTTCAAGTTTATGGCTGAGGATTGCAAAAGTTTTTCATTCTGTCTGGTTGGGGATTATTTTTGTATTAGCACTTGAAACTCTTAGTTTACTGTTTGGATGAAAGTGCCAGGCTTCCAGTGAATATCTTGCAATATTAGGATTTTTTTGCTGACTTTAAATGTCTAGGTACATTTTCTTTCTGAGCATCTAGGTTTTTCTTTGTGTAGTAGAGGGATTTGAAGTTTATAGCCTGGATATGCTTTTTTACTACGCCTGTAAAAATCCACCCACGTTTGGCAAAGTTATGAACATTTGAAAAATTGCATTTCACACATTCTTGGTCAAGTTTTATTAGATTTTTTTAGCAGCTGCATTTCCAAAAGATTACATATGTATTGGATGTTTGCCTCCCTTAAGAAGGGACTTTCCTTGAAATTGCTGCTCTGAGTTGAACAGGTCAAACCAGTACAACCAAAGGAACTGAGACTGAGGAATTTGCCTGTCGTATTTTCTAGTGAGTATCCAGTTAGGATCAGTTAGCACAGCAATATGAATTAAACATTGAGGATTAAACTTCAGAAGGGATAGGACCTGGGCAGGTGGATGGGAGGGATTATTAGTTAAGTGCTAAGTAAGGATGTATTTGCATGGCTAAACAGGAGTGGGGACAGGACTAAGATAAGATGAGGATCATGGCAAGGAGCTCTGGCTGACCAAGGGATGAACTGGTGGTTGGATTGCTGGACTGCATGAAGAGATTATGCTGCAGTTGGAGATAAACCACAGAGGGGAGAGAGGCTGGGTGGGATGGCCTTGATATTGTAAAGGAGAGAGCCTGGATGTGCTGAATTAAATCTCCTGTGTGACTTCAGTCTGCATTCCTCCAGGAGATAAATTACTTCAAGTGTGCAAGCTGTGTGCTTGAGAACAAACCATGTGACACCAAGGACAGGTGCAACGAAAAATTTTTATCACAAAATTAATGCATTAAAATGCTGATATAGATGAATACAGTGTCCCCCTACAGTACTTCCACGTGTTGATACAGAGCTTCTCAATCATTCACTTATGTTGCCTGCCCCTTATCACCAAGACTTTTGTGATCACTCTCTCTCCCATTTTTTTGCTAGACCATATTTCCTTTTGTTTTGCATTGTGAAAATCCTTCTGTTGATTGACAAAGATCCTGGAATTGTTTTTTGTAACTTCTGACTACATTTACCACCTGCAATCAGAGAAGAGCCAGCAGGTTGTCTTTGGTGTCAATAGAGAAGCTTTATGCAGCAGAATTTATGAGTTTCCAAGGTTTAAAAAATAATTTGTTTATCTATCGATTTAGTTCTCTTAGGTGGTCATGCATTCTGTCTACTGTAAGTGGAGGCTCCATGCCTGCCTTTGTTCTTCTACCTGAAGTCCAGGGTATGGTAACTTACTGTATCTTCAATTTTATTTGGAGCACTGCTGTAGTTGCTTAGTGTTTTCTTGACCTGTTGATATTCCCTATAAGACAAGAGTGACTTTCACATAAATTTAGCATTCCTTCTGTAGTCACCCAGCAAGAACAAATTCTCATCCCTTTATTTTCTTCTCGTTTTTGCTCTCTGTAAGTGTACAGGTTTTATAGGCCTTTTATTTCTTCCCATCTTTCAAATAGTCTTTGCATAAAGAAAAAAACCCCACAACTGTCTGGCAGAAGTGAAAATCAGATGGTGTGTCAGCAGAACCTGAAATCTCCTGAAATAAAATCTGTGCCCTGACCCACTGAGCTGAAGTTGATTGATACAGCTCAGCGTAATTGTTTCAGGCAAAAACACAGGGAAGCAAACTGAGCATTAAACAAATATCTGCTTTGTGACTCACTAAGTTGCTTGAGACAGAAAACCATTTCATGACTTAGGGAAGTACACTTTTTCCTCTGTGAATCAGCATCATTGTATTTTTGGCCCATGTGCAGTTGAGGAGGTCCCCAGTCAAAGGAAGTTTTCTAAAGACAGAAGTTCTATGCTCCTACATCTACACCTTGCATAGAAGTTCATGGTCTCAAGCAAGAATGTTTTATTGACTTAATATCTTCCTTCTGAATGTCAATTGAATGATACCATTCTGGAAGGTAGAAGAGCCAAAGTAGAGCAAAGCCTGATTTCTGTGTTAAATGATGACTTTTCGACTATGACAGAAATTTTCTAAAAAAAAAAAAAAAAAAAAAGGATGATACTGCAGCACTTTACCAAAAAATATTGATATTGAATTGTGGGGTATCCCCTTTTCTAATAGCATTCAGCTTTTTCTTTGAAGGAAATGGAAAAGAAAGAGGCATTAGCTGCTGAATTTATTAGATGTTTTGATTTACTTTATCCTGGCCAAGACAAGAAAATCATGTAAAGATTCAAAACTTTACAGCTTTCTGTAGTTGCTTACCTTTTCCTGATTATAATGTGTTCTTTATGTTTTAAAAGAAAAAATGGTTTATAACCATGCAGCAAAATTCTTTTGAGTTGTATATGGTGTAAAATCAGTTAATGCCCAACAGAAGCGAGACCCAGGGTAGAATTACTGGGCTTCTCCCAGGGCACATCAGGAAAGTTTGACCTCATGTTTAAAAAGAGTAATTTAGAAACAATTCAAATTGCATTGAATTGAGTGGAAAGTTGCTGTACTTTTAATGGAAAAAGAGTTGGGGTCTTTATTAGTAACTTTAATATAGTACAGTCTCAAGAGGTTGCATTCTACTGCATTTTGTGTTTGAATATGACTGCATTGCTGCAAATGAGATGGTTATTGTGATTTCAGCAGCAGCAGACAATTTCTTGAACAGATTACAATTACAAGTAATGGCACAGAGGGAGAAAAGTTTATTGCCTGCTTGAATTTATTTTGTGGATAAAGCACTAGAAACACAAAGGCTTAAAGAGGAGTTGCATTTCTTGGTTTTAGTGTACAATGCTGTGTTACAGAAAAAGGGGAGATAAGGGAAAATACACGAGCATATGGAAATATGTCATGAAATAGCTGATTCACTGATAGCTGGAGTTGAGGTGCTACAAAAGGTCCCAAGAAAAGTTACAAAACCTTGACAGAGCAGTGTCTGGAGGCAATGGAGCAAAACTCCTTCCATTGTAGTAGGAGAAATGTGGACCTGTCTCCTTGCTTTACTTGTGAATGAAGTGTGTAAATGCCACTGAGTGCTGCTCCATGGGAGTAGCTCTGAGGCTGGAGAGAACACGGTGGTGCCAATGCTGGGCTGTGGCAGAGATATTTCATGCTGGTGGCCCCATCCAAGCTCTGGGCAGGGAATCCACTGGATGCCCTGTTCAATGGGACAGCAAATATGTTGCTTACAAACTTTTGCAGGGGTTAGCTTCTTCTTTTTCCCCTTCATCCATCCTAGGAAAGGAAGAGGATCTTAGTAGACTCTGCCCAGTTTTCCTCTTGCTATGCTGGAATAAATTTGGAATAGTTCCCAACTCCAGATGTGTATTTCACATTCTGCAGTATATCTGCATGTAGGCTCTAGCTCTCACCTGATGGCTTCTATCTTTTAAATTTACAGCTAGCTTGTTGGGAAGCAAATTACATGTATCTGGGTGATTCTGTACTGCTAGTTCTAAGTAATGCCTTTCTGAAGCTTACTTCGATTTTGGCTCGTGGATGTTTGGTGTATTTCTGGATTACTGATATTGTCCCTTAAAGGCAACATTTTTCATTTCTGTAAATCAGTAAACACAGTAAAAAGTTAGGTAAATCATACCCAGATGGTTTTCTGACAATTTCATTGTCATATACATAGAAATGAAAGTATAGCATTGATTAGAAAATCAGAAAATAATTTTTTTAACCAAAGAAATCCAAGATCTACTTAAAATTTACTTTTTATGTCACTTCTCTCATATTTTAGAATCTAAAAGCATAGCATTGCACACTGCTAAAATAATAAAAAGTAAAATTTGTATTTCTTTCCTGATTTCAATGCTAATGTGAGGTCGCCCTGAAATGAGATAGAAGAACACAAGTTCCTTAAACTTGTCTAAATGTCATCTTTTAAACATTTAGGTAAACATTTAGGTAGTTTCACAAAGGCATTAAATATTTAAGTTTTAAATATTGTCCCATAAATCTATCAGGACCCTATGTTAATAATCACTGTGTGTATTGAATTTTCTTCAAAGAAGTTGACCCACCCTCCTTTTTGCAAGGCAAATTTCTGAAAGCAGGATAGTCTCTAAGTAAGGAGATGGAAGTGGGCTGTGTTAGAGTGCTAACAACCTTCCTCTTACAGTCTTTCAGAAAGGTTTTTTATTGTGACCACACCCAATTCTATTTCTACTCTTCTGCCTTTATCAAAGTCTTAGGGTGTTTGATTGCCTCAGTCCAGATCTCAGTTGATGCCACATAAGGATCTTATTTGACACCCCACAAAGGACTTGGATATTGGACATGGAAGGATAAGAGATACAGACTGCAAAATTGCTAGGTTAGCATCAGCCCAAGCCATGGAGGATCTGCCAGTGCACTGGCCACAGGAGGAGGCAGCTGCTGCTTTTTAGTGTTGAGCATTTACTGCTGCATCCTTTGGCTGGGTGAAAGAGAGCATTGTTTGGCCCTGGCACCAAATGTTTTGTGTCCCTAATTTTCAGCAGTTTGCATGGGCTTAAATACTTACAGATACACATTTACTAATTTGTTGTGTGAGTGTTGTTTGACTCCAAGTTTTTCTTCAGAGATATGTAATTCCTGATTTCATTTACTCATCTAACAATGTGCATTAGCTAAAACTGCCCTTCATGCTTATGCAGAAGATGAGTTTCTTTCCAGAGCAGTGCCAATGAACCTCCCTATCATCAGCTATTCTAGTCTTCATTTCCTCAGTTTATTATTTCAAGCCAAAATGTCCATTGCTCTAGTTTCCAGATAATCACAAACCAGAGTCTAGACTGAATTTCTGCCTTTGTTTCCCTTGCAAGGGTTTGTATCTATGGTTTTTATAATGGAGAACTGATGTTCAGATGCAGTGATTTTTCTGCAGTATGTAGTATAAAAGGGGCTAAAATAGTTTAGCATTGATATTTCCATTAAGTAAAAAATATGAAAACTCTGTAGGAAGCAACATTAAATTAGTACAATTATATATCACTCTAATCTCAGCAAAGAGAATTATTATTAGTTGTATTTCTACTTACCACTGTGGGCAAGAAGTAATAAAAAAAAATACAAAAGATAGAGAAAAAAACAAAAAACAGGGACATGCATATGACTATTTTTGTTTTTACTGAAATGAGCAAGTGGTGGGGGAGTGAATAAGAGCAGAAGGCTTGTAAGAAAGAGATTTAGGGCTAAAAAAGTCCTGGGTAAAAATCCTTCAAATATCTGGAGACCTGTTTTCTTTGCCTTGGTGGTGTAGAAAGAACAGTATTTTCTGGGGATTGGGAATGAGGTTGCGGGGTGGGGATGGGTAGGGTTTTGTTTTGGTTTGGTTTTATTATAGTAACTGAATCAATATTCATTATAATAATCCTGCCACTTCTGTGAGAAAACAAGGCCACAGGAGTCTGGGGGGAGATCATCAGCCTTTTCTTTCATCACGTTATTGGCTTCTACCATCCAGGTTGGCACATTTTTTGGTTACGTGTGCCAAATATTCAGGATTATTTGTTTGGCCACACAGCAACACTGCATGGATTTTTAACACTTTGGTCAGTCACCTTTAATGGCCCTCCTTTGATTTTCTTTTCTAACACCATTTTGGTTTTTGCCTAATGATTGCTTATTTCTTTCAATTAAAAATAACCCTTTTCCAGTGCTGAAATATTTCACTTGTTATTCTGTTCTATGTAGAATTAAAAAAAAAAATCACTTTTTAAATATTATTTGATTTGAGACTGGATTTAAAGGCTGCATATGTCAGGTTTTTATTTGTTTCCTATTGTTTCATTTACAGTACCCTGAATTTAAAAAACAGGCATAAACAGAATTAATTATCCAGCATGTTTAAAGTTGAGAATAACTACATAGTAAAGGTGTACATATCCTCCGAGATGGTATCCAAAAGCTTGTGTGAACTGAGAAATTAGAATTTATGCTTGGGGAGAAATTCACTTAAATTTTCATCCTCTCAGAAATATGATCAGAGAGAGCTGTTCTTAAAACATTCTTAATGTTCTTTAAAAAAAGTAATTTAAATAGTTTTATACTTACCGAAACTGTTTGCAGCCCTAGTTGCTCAAAAATAGTTATTATTATTTTACAGTTAATTCTAAATTTGGATTGTTGTTTTCATTTATAAACAAAACTAAAACACTATTTAAGTGAAAAATGTAAGTTGTTGAACAGAGACTCTTTAGTGAAGATTAAAGTTCTGGTATGTACTGCAGAATCTAGTACAGCTTGTGGCTGTAAAGGTATTTGTATTAAGTTTTGCAGACATTCCTGTAATGCTTTCTCATTTTACATTAGCACTTAAGTGTGCATTTTTTTTTCCAAATTCATCACCATTTTGCTTTTAGGTTCATATACAGGAGAGTTATCAATAGTATTTTCATAAATCCCATTGAACCTTGAGAATACACACCTTTCAGTCTTTGCAGAATTAGGTCCAATAATAATAAAGGAGAGAGTTAACAAATGTCAGTTTTGTCGTTCATATGACCCAAAGTTATTTATTCAGATGCTTAAGGTGGGCAGAAGTAAACACTGATTAGGCTGGTAGGAAACTGCAGAGGAAAATCTGAAGGATTTGGATATATCTATGTAACAGTAATTGTATCTTCCATCAAGAGAAAAATTGTGACTTTTCCTTAGTGATGTGCTCGAACACCTTGTGGAATGTTTTTTTTTCTTCTATTATTTTTTTCCTTGAAGCAATGCACTGGAGAATTTTATGATTCTGTGATTCAGTATTTATGGTTTCGTTTCAATCCTTCTCAGGATTCAAAATACACACATATTTATACTATGCACTACTGAGGAAATGCTTTCTTGCATTCCCTTTCAGAGGTATTAAATTGAGGAAAGGGACTTGATTTGATGCATAGCTCAATCACTTGACTCTTTCTTCACAATTTTGAACTATGAGTCTTAAATAGGCACATAGGCATCTTTCCATCATTGGGCCAGATGGAAGTAACTTTTTCACTTAGCAGAACCCAATTTGACTTGAGCCTATCTTTCTCTTATTTATTTTAATGTGTTCCATTTCGAGTCTCCAAATGTTTTCATTCTTACCCGGCTCTATGGATTAGTTCCAAAATTCACATGCTATAACCATTCCTCTCCCCACCTCTACCAGAATGAGCAATTGTATTTTATTCCTTATTCTCCCAAGTGAGCTACTTCTGCCAGACTTGTGTTTGTTTTGTTTGCCTGCCAAACACCACCAAATGTCTTGTTTTAAAGATGATGGGCCTGTCTCCACATGGATTCAGATTGTTCTGAAGATTTTTTGAATGTTTATTTTGGTGAGAGTTTATTTTTTTTTCTTTTGTTTTGGGCCTCTTTATTTAATTTTTACTTGCAGATTTTTTAGTCTGTAAGACATTGCAGCTAAAATGATCTTCGGCTGAGGAGTGAATTTTTTTCTGTCCTTCCAGAAGAATACATGTTAAATTCTACTTTAAAGCAATCTGGAATTCAGAGATCTGCATTGCATGATCTTTCACTCATTTATGAAGGAGCTATCACCTGTCTAGGAATATGTGGTTTAAACACAGTATTTACAGCTAGTGCACTTTAACAGCACTTCACTTTGTTTACAGGACCTGTTAAGGGCAAAAACTTATGTTCGCTCATATTCTTCTGCAATCAGTGTAATCCTAAAAACTGCCATGAAAGTTCAATTTCAATAGTTCACTACTCACATTTTTACGAAACTCCTCTTGGATGTGAATTTTTATTTCACTTCTGTGGGTATTGCCTATGTAAATCTGTCTGGGAAAATAAATCAAATTACATGCAAGGCTGATTTTTTTTTCCCCCTGAACTATTTATCAGTTCTATTCCACTCCAGAAAACGATAATGATGTGGCTATCCCGGCTGTCATCTGAATATTACAATGGGAGTGGGATATTTTCCACACAGTTGAGAGCTCAGCCAAAAGAAATAGCTATGTTCGAAATATTTTTGGTTTGCATTTTAACTTTTTATCTTTAATGTGAATTAAAACTCTTAAGTTCCATGGTGCTGTAACATATCTGCCTGTATAGGAGAAATAGATCAATGTGTCATATTCCAGGGAGGCCACACAAGTCCCTGGGGATCAAAATGCTACAAGTTTTGGGTGATGGGGAAGGTTGTGAGGACTTTCTTCGAAGTTGCTGCTGCCATTTGCACTGTTTTAGGGAATGGCTGTGAGTGGGCTCTGAAGAATAACAGGGAATCCTAAGAATGTGTGCTGATGTCAGTGGTGGTTTTCCTCATTAAAACTCCTGTGCTATGCCTGAAGAGGTGAGCCAGGTAGGTGAGAAGGAACTCAGTGCAGGGAATGTGTTACAATCTGTGTCTTCTTCCTCTGGCAGAGGTGCCTGGGAAGGACTGAGAGAGGTGTCATGACCAGTGTTGAGCCCAATTTATGTCTAAGAGAGTATATTTTTCCATAAT
Source organism: Acridotheres tristis (assembly GCA_037013685.1). Taxonomy (NCBI): domain Eukaryota; kingdom Metazoa; phylum Chordata; class Aves; order Passeriformes; family Sturnidae; genus Acridotheres; species Acridotheres tristis. The sequence goes on from CM072885.1 coordinate 10,878,242, forward strand.
TCAGGTATTACAATGAGTCCTGTCTTCTACTACTCCCTTTCATCTTAGATTTTTTCCTGCTTCCTCGATGGTAAATTCAAGGAGAAAACCATTGCTGTTATTCCCAGGCAATAAACACATAGAGGCAATCAGAAAAATGACTAATTTCCATCAGTTTTCCCATTCCTGTCTTGTGCAATCTTACATCACAAACTACTTATCAAAAAAGGCAAGGGAGGGAGAAAACAAGACATATAAAATAATTTCCTTATCCAGTTTTGCAGCCTCATAACAGTGAAATGAAAAGAGGGATTTGACATTTGTGAATTGCCCATGGATTTAGCACTTTCAGGCTGCCTGTATTTTGGAGGCATTTATCCTGATTGAGTCTGCTGTCATTCGGGCAAAATAATCTAGGAGAGAAAAACTTTGTGGATCTTTTGATCCCAAAGTAAAAATAACTGGTGCTTCTATCTGTCTTGAAATGAGTGCATTCATTTACAGCCATGACATGAGACCAGATCATTTTGGTGTTATTTTACTCTCACTCCAGAAAATGTGTAAAATATCTGTAAGACAGTAGGTAGTGTTCAGGGACTAATGTGCATGTGTTAATTTAATGTTGTCAATGTTAGAAATGGCTATTTAGCATATATTAAGTGAATATTCAGGTTGGAAAAGATCATAAGGATAATTGAGTATCAGCTGTAGATTTGAAATTGTCTGCTTCAAGGAACGGATGAAGAGCTCCCTGTGCTTTCCTGGGGCTCTGTGCTTGGTTGGTTGCATTTCCCACTTGTTTGTTTTTTTTGTTTTTTTGGTTTTTTTCTTATAAAAGAAGCAAAACATAATGAGACGAAAGGGATGTACCACAAACATAAATCTTGAAAGGGTCAGGGAGATTTATACTTTCCTCTCAACAAAACGGAGGTAGCTATAATTAGAAAATGCTGGCCAAATAGTTTACATTTTGAAAAAAAATTGGATAAGACTTTCTGGTAGACCTTTTTTGGCTCTTTTTTTTTTCATAGAGTCATAGAAAATGCTGATTTGGAAAGGTCTCATCTCGATCATTGAGTCCAGCTCCTGGGCCTGCACAGGTCACCCCAAGAATCATACCATGTCTAAAGAAACACACATTGTCCAAATGCTTTTTGTACTCTGACAAGTTTGGTGCCATGACCACTTTCCTGAAGGGTTGAGTTTTGTTTTTTTGTTTTTAAAAAGCAGTTATTAATCATTGCCTCTGAAGTGTCCTTTCCAGAGAGTTAAATTTTGGACTTTGACAGTCAGTTTTGTTTATCTCTAGGTAGCAGTGTGTGGAGGATGCTTTGTGGAAATTTACTCTGTGGTGATTATTCTTTGAACATTTGCACCACAGAAAAAGCCAAAAATCTACAAATCACCAGCATTTCTGACACAAGAATTTGAGAGTCCAGCATTTTAAAGCCACTTAAAGACTGCAAGAGAGATGCATCTGTGATGCATCGTTTCCACTAGTAGATCATTAAAGTTGAAGACAGGAAAATACAAGAGAGAAAACAAAGGAATACAAGAGAGAAATGAGATCCTACCTCTGCATGCAATAACTGGACTAGGAGGCACTGTAATATCAGTGAGGAGATGACAAGTCACGAAGTTTGAAGGTGCAAAATATGTCTTCACTGCTATTTTCTCCATGATCCAGGAAATGGGAGACTCAAAGGTATTTACCATCCTCTGTTACCAAAAAGTGGATTAAAATAGAAGTGCATCAAATAGATTGATCCTTCAGGGCTTTTCAGGGCTTTGTGTTTGCTGATTTCCTGTGGCAGTGTTTGCCTGCTTCCAGGGACTTGTTTGTAGAGACTTTAAACCAGGTGGAATATTAGACCAAGAGATCAAATAGCATCTTTCCCTTCCTTAGGTGCACTGGAATGTGATGAAGCTGAGGATTTGGAGCACTCTTATAATAGCAAATGATGATAAATTAGTTAAAAGACAACCTTTGAACAGGACTAGAATTTCAGTGAACTACTGCAGAAACAGAAATAACTCATCTGCAATTTCATTTGGCTGCGTGATGCACAATGGAAAAGTTACAAATGGTGTTATTTACCACAGGGCTATTTTTAAGTGCATGTACCGAGCCTGCAATGCAAAATTTATAGCTGGCTAGTGCTACTTAGTGACTGAAGCTTGCAAGCGCCCTATAGGAGGCTGTAGCATACCAAGGATTTTTAATCTAGAAGAAAAATTATTTTAAAAATGAGGAAAGGAAAAGTGTGCCTCACATGCCCTCTCTTGCTATTTTTACTCTTGCTAAGATGGACTTTGCCAGCATGAAAATATTAAGACTTCTCCTCAGAATAAATTTTGAGCCAACCAGCAAATAAATCATTACTTGAGGAGAAGCTATTGTGTGTGTGTGTGTATGTGTGTTTTTCAAGGAAAAGCCAACATGCTTGTGCACAAAGACGTGAAACAATATTCCTTCAGGCAGCTTTCAGGACACAGAAAGAACAAACAGAAGTCACAGAATTACATGTTTGAGGCAGACTTTTGCAGACATGCACAGCATGGGGTCCACTCTCCCATCCTCACAGCAGAGGCTGCTGCAGAACCTGGGCTGTGGCTCTCAGGGCACATTGTCCTGCTGAAGTGTCTGGAACAGGGCCTTTTCCAGGCCATGTGATGTCATATAGATAAAGCCTTATTTTGGCACACACATGTGCTGCACGGATGCATTTCTATTGTGTTTAGTTTAAAGATGTTTCATTTGTCGGAAGAACTGCATGGAACAGTAAGATGTTAAATGCATAGCAGGAGTGAAGGGAGAAAAAAACACAAACCCAACTATGTGGTAGTGAGTGCTTTCTGGGACTGATCACCTGAAGTCTCTGATTCTCAAAAGGGCAGCTTTGTTGTGTAATATCTGTCTGCCTTTTACCATTTTCTGAAAGGAAAAGCAAATCCTTAAATTTTTTTACATCATGCTAGAGGACATTGGAATCCCTGGAACTTCTGTCCATTGATGGTGGCTATAAGCTGACTACTCCAATAACAACGTGAAAATATCAGACTTGTAGGAACTTGTCATTTCAGTGCATCCTTATCTGTAAAGGCCGGATTTATTACTAGGCCTATTTCTGTACCTTCTGTAACTGGGTTGGAATAGTTGTCACTGAAGCTTTAACAGACTCACACATCAGACAAGCAGAAAGAAGAGGAGAGTGGCAAAAGCTTTTTAATACTTCATCAAAATTTTATTACTTTGCTTTTAATAAAATCTAGTTAGGGAAATATATTTATAGGACTTCTAGTATATTTATGAATTCTGAAATATAAGGGGAAAAGTCCCCCACGCTTGCATGGCTCTAAACCAAAACATTGCTCTTCAGACACTTTTTTCGTTCTTCTGTTTTGGGTAACATCTTACTGAATGAATAACAAACTGTGCTAACTCCCACAGTCTGTCACTCTGTACTGCAGCCTCTTCTGTGCCACTCTGGATCAAACCTGTACCTTTGGCTTTTCCAAACTGCACTTTGCAGTGGAGTTGTTGATCCTTGTCTGGCATTTGCATTGGCTTTGTGGGGCAGCTCACCCCAATCCACTCTGCCAGAACACGCTGGGGCACACGTATCACAATTCCCACAGCACTGTTCTGTCAGGTCTGGGTTGTTCTGCTTTGCTCTCATCTTGTCCCTTTTGGCTTCCAGGAACGCAGGAGCACAGTGTGTTGGCAGAGGTCTCCATCTGACATTTCCAGGTGCCCTGTCAGGAATGGAGATCCTCTTTTCCCTCTGCTTGTCACACCTGCCTCTTGGTGCCTGCCAGCACGGGCCCCAGTCTGGTGGAGGGGTGCTCAGCTGCTCCCACTGAGACACACATAAAAGGAGTTCACTGAGACACACATACAAGAAATTCCTCTGAAACACATGTAAAAGGTGTTCACTGAAACACAGGAGTCCACTGAAACACAGGTACAAGGAGTTCCACTGAGACACATTTAAAAGGAGTTCACTGAAACACAGGCACGAGGAGTTGTGGGTGCATGTGAAGCAGCGAATCTCTCTGATGTTGTTGTTCCAGTCCTTGTTCTCAGCAGCATGAGCGTTCTGCAGGCTCACTCCTCACCCCAGCCATCTCTGGTTAACCAAAGGCTGCAGTGGTGCTGCCCAGCTCTTCTCTTCCAAGAGTTAAGGTCTACCAATATATAACCCTGAGTGGTCTTGAAAAACTCAGCATGTAAATGTAGAATAAATTATAAATGTTCTTTTATAAATACTTCTTCATGGAAAATTTGGAAGTGCTCTGTTCTGGATGAGGGATTGCTTGCCACGTCTAACAAGAAATCATGAAGAATGAGGCACTTATGTAATGATGCTATTTATGATTAAACAGTCATGATGTTAATCAACATTTTGTATTTTGGTCACTTAAAAAAACAAAAATAAGCAAGTTATAGATTGGTTTTTTCATTACTTTTTGTTTATATTTTTTAAAGTTAGTGAAATAATTCATTATTTAACTGACCAGTATTTCACAAAATGGTTTTCTTTCAAAATATTCACTTTATTTTAAATTTTGATTTTGACTATTAAATAGTTTCTTATAATAAGATTCAAAGGGCCTAAATTGCTTTCTAGAAATAAAATCTGAACATGAGGTTTGTATTTAATGAAGGTGTCAGTCTGAGAGTGTTACCAGGGTCTCTACAATTCTGATCTTGTCCTTTCTCGAGTAAGTTGAGGGAAAGGTTAATTATAAAATAAGGTAGGCTGAAGGAGAAAATTCAACATTTCAGCACGAATATGTGTTCTGGCTTTTTGATTTTAATTTTTTTGAAATTATTTTTAAGTGCTTCATAATGAAATATTCATGCTTCATTTTATTTGACTTGTAATTTGGTCACATATTTCTGGAGGAGAAGATTGCCAGGCATGACTGAGCTGTTGGATCTTCCTCAGTGTTGGTCCATTTCTGTTTTACAGATTTAATTGACTCCAGATTCCCTCTGCACACTGAATACAAGCGTATTGTTTGCTTAAAATCCTGGAATGCAAATCAGACATAGGTCCCAGAGTGTCAATGGGATATCATTCCCAAGACTTGTAGGACTGAACTGGCTGAACCTGTTGTGCTTCAGGGAAGCAGAAGCAGTATTACTGTCTTTCATATCAGAATTGCATAGAAAAATATTACCAGTCTCTCAGTTAAGCAGCAGCAGCAGCTCTTCAGGGGTAAAGCTCTGTGAAGACTGAGATTGAGCAAGCTCTGTCAGGTTTTTCTCCATGTTTCCCAAATCCTTCACACAGATGTTTTCCTTTATCAGTTAGTTTTGGTTTGCCTCATCCCAAGGAACCTGCCACACCATGGGAGTTGCTGAGCTGCTGGGCACAGGGCAGTCACAGTGGGTGACACTCCTGAATGCAAAGTCACAACTGAGGTGTCTCATGTTCATCTGGAAATTAAAAAGGATTTACAGATTTACATGTAAGCAGAAAGGTCATGTCCTGGTTTATTTCTTTCTACAAGTCAGCAGAAACAAAATGAATTAACAAAATGAACTAGAATTCAATGGGAACAAGAACAATCGAATTAATATCTTTGCTGATGCCAAATACAGATTCTCACAAGGTAAATTTCCCCCAAATTTGGCAAAAATATGACAGTAATTTAGGGTAAAAATCTGGGTTGCATTAACTATATATACTCTGATAGCAAAAACACTAAAACCTCATTAAAATTCTTATTTAAAACTTCTCAAGTGTTCATAACACTTCCTTGAATGAGAGCACAAGCTTGTCATTTAGATGATTGCTGAAAGGAATTTCTTTTAAATATAGTATGCAGCAAGGACCTGAAATAGATTCCTCAGTCAGAGGAACTCAGCTCTGATAAGGTACAGTCTTACGTTGTGAGCAAACAAAATAGTAAATAAAATAATTTGAGAATCTTAATTTTGGTGTTGTGGTAGTTGATAGGATGCACAATGCTTTTTTTAAGATCAATGATCTTTTTAAGATCTTTTCAAGTGCTTTAAGATCTAGCAATTTCCCTGAAGAATTAATTCAGTGTGAGGACCAATGCTGCAGTTATAACGTGTTGCAAGAGGATGAGAAGAGCTGTTGCCTGTTGTCCTCAGTAGCAGAGGGTTTCTGTAGGTTGTTTGTGTAAAGCAGAGAGAGCTTCAGCCTGACTGTATTAACTCAATTGTGGCTGAGAGCAGGGAAGAGTTAGCTGGGATCAGGTAGTCACAGGTGTTGGAGAACGATGCTTACAAGGTCTTGGAGAGGAGGAAGCTGGAAGCAGAAGTGCTTCTCCAGTTCTAGGGGAACTTGCTGCTACAGAGCTTCCATGCCAAAGTCAGTTTTTCAGAGCAGTGCACTTCACAGACTTACTGCCATGTGACATACCCAACAGAAACAACCGTGGCTCCTGAGGTAAAGGGGAAATTAAAGGATTAACTGCTGATGGGACTTCTTCCCTTCTCTATTTTATTCTGGAATGGAATTCTGACTGCATCTCAGCAATTCTGATGATTGGCCGATCTACACCTGGTTTGGACAGCTGAATTTAAGCACGTTTCTGTGAAATAAAATTTTAAAAAGTCTCCACATTCCTGTGAAATTTGGCTCAGCTGTGGCTTGCTTTTCCCCTTTTGGAAGAGGGAAAGAAGCATAAAGGTTTGAATGTTATCGGGAATGTATGGTTTGGGAAATAAAGGGTGTAGTCTTTGCTCTAAAAAAACCCCCAACTTCTTGAAATCACTGAAATGAGAGCAGAATAAAAAAAAAGAAGAAAAGAAAAGGAATGTTGGGAAGAGTCCAAATCCACAAACCCCACAGACGTTCCACATCAGCAAATGCCTTTTGTTTTTGATGATGTTCTAAATGATGTATTGGGGGCAGACATAGCAGATTTTCCACATAAATGCAGAATGATGATGCATGATAAAAAGTCAGTGTGTAAGTAGTGCTGTTGTTGAGAGAGGTGATAAAGGTCTAATGTCAGGTAACCAAGAGAAATATTTTAAATGTGTAGATAATTGATAGGTGTCACTCCTTAGTTCTATATTTGTGCTGTAGATACGAGTAAGAAGCTGCTGACTGTCTCTCACAGATATTCCATAGAGGTTGTGATGCACCAGGACTCGTGTGTGTGCCCAACTTACACAAACACAAGGGGTGTTTACCTAATAGGATTTTTCACATGCTTGATCTTACTGAGGCGTTATAATGTTAAAAGCAGGCGCTCTATTTTCACTCACATGGGTGATGAGGTGAGCAGCACTGGGCAGAAACCAGCTATGTGTGTACCCCCTAAAATTCACTCTAAGGACAAGTACGAGTCACAGTCTAAACCATGCAGTTGTATGAGTGCATGTGCACATGTATATGTTGTTTGGCAAAGAAGTAGGAAAAACACATTCACTGTTTTGACAGATATTAGATCATTCACACTATAAAGTTCCAGTCTGTTAGATAAAATTATCTGTAAAATGGGATCTCCTTCACTAGCTTCTTGCCATTAAGGAAAACTGTTAGATTAACATCAAAGATCAAATCAATCCCATTTTATTTATAATACACTTAATTTTGGCTCGTAGCTATATTCTGCAAATAGTATATATGATTGAAATGTTAACTGATAAAAGTTATTGTAGAAAAATTAATTTTAAGAGTTTATTGGGGGTTGACTTTTTTGTTTTGAGGGACAGAAAAAGAAAATTTAGTGTCTTTTTGAGTTCTTCAGTAAGGGCATACCAGAAGTTTTTGCTAAAAAAATGTAAAGATGAATAATAGACTTACCTTATCATTTTGGTAATTACTAAAAATATAGAAATTGTATTTCTGTTACTTAGAATTAAAATAAGGAGAGGGTTTCCTGGGGACTTGAGAACTCATCCAGCTCTCATCCTCTCTCTCCTACAGGCTGGATCAACTATACCTGTGTACTTCCTCACAGATGTTTATCTGGCTCTTTCTTAAAGATCTGCAGTAATGGAAATTCCATAGTGTTTGTAGCCAGGCAGTCTGTTCTGGTGCCTCTCTTATACCAGGAATGTTTTTTTCCAGCTCTCTTACCTGAATGTGCCTTACTGCAGTTCAAGGTCATTCTGTAGAAGAGGAGAAGAGATTCTTTTATTTGTAGGAGCAACTTCCACTTCTTTATTTAAAGAGTTATTATTATCCTTCCAAGTCTTTTGTAAGTTAAACACAGTTCATTCTTCACTTAACATTTATCCCAGGATTATACCAAGATCTAGAATGTGTAGTGTAGGGGGTATAACTGCACTTACTGAGAGACTGATTTGGAGTACTTTAATTACAGCTCTTAATTATGCCTGCTTATTCCAGCAGATAGCTGGGATGCCACCAATGATTGTCATACCCAAATGGGAAGAACAGAAACTGTGTAGAATATCATGAGCTTTTTACCTTTTATTTTGTGGTTGTGATTTTAGGATTTTGTTAACATGGTATTTCTGTACTACTCTGTACCACTACTCTGTATATTGTATTGCTGTTACAAGTTTTTTGTATAATGTTGAAACAAAGCAGATATTATAAATCCAAACATATATTAATTTTATCAATTATATTAATTTGGGAAATTTTGTTATAGAAACAATGTGAGATATGGGAATTTTCTTTTTGTTTAAATGTAAAATTATAAGGAACGTGTTAAGAGGTTGAAGGGGATTAAATTAAAAGATTGCAGTAAACATTAAGATTCATTTGTAATGAATTGCAAACACTAGGCAGGCTTTTCCAGCTCTTACTGGTCTTGATTTAATTTCTTTCAGTAATGCTGCAATTCCAAAAGCTGGAAAATTTCATTTTTTTTAAATGCAGAGGAAATTGCAGCTTGAAGTTAGATGTTCTGAATTATTTTGAATGTCTCAAATTTGCATTTGTGTTTGGCACTTGATTGGTTTTGGTTTTTTTTTTGTTTTCATCTGGGAATAGAAAGAGAATGATTCTAAAAATATATATATTATTGAAAATAGAGTGTAAGATGGAAGGAGAAAGATCTCCAACAATGCTGTTTTACAGAATATCCTGGGAAGCGTTTTGACAATGGAGACTTGATCAGCTTGAAAATTTGTTTATATGGAAAAAAAAAAAACCAAAAGAGTGGCAAAAAAATTCCCTTGAGCTTGTTCCAAATGGGAAATGTGTGTGCAAACACATTTTTTTTTCTGCCAAATGCAGGGCTAGGGATAGTCATGACTGGAACAAAGGAGAGGGGAGAAGGGGCTGTCCATGCCCCCCCGGTGCTGAGCTGGAGCCCCAGCCCGAGCATCGCTGTCAAATTCAGCCACCCCTCCTGCCCAGACATCACCTGGAACACCAGCTGGCTGTAGACCATACGTTAATACCCCTGATTGTTTTTTAGATTATCTGTAAATCACTCAGTGCTTAAAGCAGTGTTTTTCTAGATGTGAGATGGATTTCAGTTAATTTAGTTCTAAGAGCAGTACAGCCACAAGCAACTTCCTCGTGTTCTCCTGCCTTTGAGGTCAGCCTGTTGGGGTGGGCTGATATACAATTCAGAGTTACTCATCAGTAAGGGCTGATAGCTTATTACCCACCATCTCTGTGTCCTTTTTCTTAATGTTTTAAAAGAAAACTTTTTCTTTTCCCCTTCTGCCTTCTTTCCCTGAAGGCATAGGCCAATAGCAAACAGAAAACACCTACTTTAACTTCTGGTCTATGCAAGCTTTTGAAAACCTCATGAGCTTCACAGCTCTGGTATCCAGCTGCCTTTTATCTAATACACTGTCATTTTGTGGTATCTCAGTGACCATGACTGTTTGCAAACCTATTTTTCTCTTTTCTGTGGGGGTGGCAGGTTCTTCACATGAAGATCTGGACGCAAGTCATTGTCACACCAACAGGAGCTTGGGATCATTGGTTTAGGGTGGGAGAGGGGCTGAACATCAGCTTTGTACAGATATTGGATGTTGTGATCACAGAGGAAGGAAACCCATTGATCTGAACGCTGTTAAGTGCCTGCTTGGATGTGTTCTTGAGATGCAGGAAGCCCATTGATCTCTGGACTCAATAGGTCAGCAATCCATTATTGTAGGTCAGAGGGACAGCCTTCCTTTTACATTTGTGATGCTTTTACCCAATGCACTGGAATGTTTTTTTCACGGTGAATTTTTTAAATGATGGTTCCAAAGAATCATCTCTTTTCAATTTTTCCTATATGTGACCATTGTTCCTTACTATTTATGTTGGCAGATACAGCTATAAATATAGATATATAGATATAGATATATACAGATGATATAGATGTGAACGTATGGAGTAATCCAAATTACAATTTAATCTTTGGTAAGGTGAAGGTTGTTGCAAAAATTAATAAAAATTTTGCTAAATTAATAATAAATTTCTTCTGAAAAATGTGAAATTAAAGCTGGAATTCATATGACCAAATGTATTCAGCTAAAATAGATTCTAAAAGAGTATTTATATTCCTACAGAAGATGAAAGGATCTTGTTGTGAACTAAATATACATATGCTCAATAGAGATTTTAGGGTTGGTTTGCTTTGGGGTGTTTGGGGGGAATAGAATGTTCTCTAGATTTTGCTGTAGTTGATTTCTTGTGTAGAAGTCTGTGTTTTTATATGTATGTATTTTCATTTGCAAATATATATTTTGATATATATCTAAAAAATTCTGATGAAACTGTGTTTGTATAATTAAGCTTAGATCTGGATAGCACAAATAAGTATGAGCCTGTAGATAAAAATAAGGGTAAAAGAATGTGTTGACTCAAAGACCAGCAGAGCTGCTGCCCAGTTTCTGCATTTTAAATGTATAGGCTAAATAAACAAGCTAACATGATTGTGAAACATTTAAATTGAGTTATGTGGCAAAAATCATTTTTTATTTGAAAACAAAAATATTGCTAGCAGAAATTCAAGTTGCCATTATGAAATTAATGCAATTTCAAGAATGTAATGAATAATCCTAGTTTGAGTTTTTCAATTAATGCAATTTTAGTGAAGTAATTAAAGTTAAAGCAGAAAATTACTGTTTTGGCATTGTATCAAGCTATAGTTTTAGGTGGTATTATCCTAAACATGTGAATAACAAGCATATGAAGCATATACCAATAAATTAAGAGACTTTCACAATTAGAATTTTTTATGGTACTAATTTAAAAAAACCCCTAGAATGCAGTCAGGAAAATATAATCATGGAAGTTAAACCAACAACAAAACCCCTTGGTATTGTAATGAATATAGAATTTACTGGTGCCATCTACTGTTGGCAAAATAGAGAAGACAGAAAGATTTTAAAAGAGTGGTGAAAATGAGCATAAGAAAAGAGAGGTCAAATAATTCCACTCCTTAATATCAAACTGAAGAAAAACATGATAGAAAGGTCAGATTAGTTTTTCATGTTTCTGAGTTCTTACCAAGGAAAAAAAAAATAAATAGAAATAAGGGAGACTGTATTTGAAAATGTCAGACTTTTTTAATCCTTAAAACTCCATTATTGTTCACCGAGGAGAGCCAGAACCGGATATGTGCAATTCGGCTCTTTTGGGATTGGGGTTTGTCTTGATAACTTTATCCTGTTTTTCTTTAGCTTTTAAATCTAATGGGGTCAGTTCTTCAGCTTGTACAAACAGGTGTTGTTTAATTAATGTTGGTGTTGAAATGCCATACTAAAACATGACTGTGAGGAATGCTCTTCCCCCCCACCCCACCCCCTTTTCCCACTTGTCAGAAGCAAATTTCCTTCTTTGGCTTCTAAAGAAGTAGATAAATGTTGGAGTAGTTTAAAAAGTCTCAGCAAAGTTAGCACAGAGATCAAAAGGATATCTGCAATAGAAATAATTCAAGTTTTTCATAATAAAAATAACAGCAAAGGACAAGTCTCTCAACATAAGAAAACACGTTAGGAATTTAAGAAATTCAACTGCTTGTGCTTTCCAAGTGATCTTGAAGCAGTGACAGAGGCAAGCACAAGATGTCTGCTTGTGTGCAGAGAACTTTGAGGGCTCTTCTGCTGGAGATTTCATGTCTCTCATTATGGGCTGGGTGCTTTTTTTACCTTTCAAAACTAAACCCTGATTTAATTGAAATCAACATCAAACATCTTGATTACTTTAGCCAAGGTAGAGTTTCACCCGCAAGTGACCCTGAAATAGGAAACATCCTTTCCTGGACAGAACCATGTGCTGGATTTTAAGCTTTTGTTTCCTTCCAGTATACCTTTGGAACATGTGAGATGACTCTAAAAGTGACTAGGATTTCATTTAAAGTTCAAGGTCAAGTAGGTGACCACTCTGTCAGTAGCCAGATTGAAATATTAGTTTAGAGGTCAAATATTTTTCCTTCATGTTGCTAGGAGCTTGCCTGTAAAACTTAACAGGACTTTAAACACCACTGATGAAACAGAAATGCCACACAGAAACACACAGGTAGTGCATTGGATCTGTTTTAGGAAAATCTTAAAGATTTTGTTTTATTTCAGGTGGAAAAAAAAAAAAAAGAAGCAAAAAACCGAAATGTAGACTTGTCCTCTCATAGTTCATATATGACAAATTCAGGACAGCTCCCCAGCAAAGCAGAATCCCAAGTGTGAACTGTTGCTTGAGCTCCTTTGGAGATTGGGGGTGAGAATGAAGCTGTTCTGGTTGCTCATCTGGAAAGCTGAGTCTGGAGTGAAGAACCTCTGGGTGTTCCCTGGCTCCTGGGCCTGAGGGAGGATCTGAAATGCTCCAAAGTGACTCAAGGCTTATGCAGTGAACATGGTTAGAAATGGTACAGATGAACTGCGGGTATAAAAACTGAATGATAAAAACTTCCCACATAAAGGGATTCGAGGCAGTGTTTCAGACTCCAGAGCTGTGGCTCTGTGCCCTCTCAGGCTGAGGAGCATCCCTCTGCTGTTTCTCCAGCTGTCTGCTGAAGATGGCTGTGGTGCAGCCTAGGGAATGAGGTCAGGGCATTTGTGTCAGGACAAAGACTGCCACTCCCCTGGACAGGGAGCAAAGCCCCTGCAGTGCCACTGGCCACGTTCAGCTGGTCCTGTGTTGTCTCATTGCCAGTGTCAAGGTTGTTGGTGACACAGCAAGCTGTGCTTGCCTGCCAGAAGGAGCTTGGGTATGTGTAGGTGTTGGTACACTTGCAATAACACCTTCACAGTCATCTTACTTTAACGTACACAGTGCAGAGTTGATCCTCTCCTGCCTGAAATGCCAGACAGAGGGGTTTGCCCACTTCCTTATGATGGCACTGGATGCATCACTGGAGGAAAGGATGGAGGGGTTTAGGCAGAAGGGTTCCTGCACATAGGGAGAAAAGGAGATTGGAGGTTTGAGAACACTTGCAGACAAGGAAGTCCAAAATCGCCCTTTTTACACAGAAAACAGCAAGATTCATGGTTCCATTGATCCATGATCCATGATTCACCATGAATGATTTTTGCAACTTTGCTTCATTTCATGCATATCATCTCATTTCATGAAACAAACTTCACACATTGAGTGACTCAAACTGGAAGGTATGAAGAGAAGGAACAGCCTTCTGTTTGAAAAGGTTCAGTGCTGCAGTGAAGGACTGGATTATAACAATGCCACTGAACTCCTATATTGTTTTAAACCATTTGTTCTAATGTGAATTTTCATACAGTATAAACTGGGATTGCAGTTACAGGCATGCTAAGCACTCAGAATTGACAGAGAAATTGAATGCTTTGGATATGTAAAGCCCAAGTAATATGAAGAGTTCTAGAAAATAACAGATTGTATTCCTTGTTAACTGGGCACCAAATCACTAAATATGTGTTATTTTTTTCTGTCTTGAAGTTCTTAATCTGAAAATTTCAGATAGTATAATTCTCTTCCTAGAAGGAGTCTGATGAAAATGGACTAATATTTCTGATGTTTGAGGTCATATCAAGGAATACAAGAAAAATTCCACTAGCAAATTAATTGCTTCTGTTTGCAGAGCATGTTTGAGTGGGGCATGGTAAACTAAACATATGGTCACAGAGTGATCACTGAAGAGAAAGCCAGATTTTAAATGTGTGTTCATTGAATGAACTTTGCTATCCATCTTTTACATTCAAATGGGCAAAGGTCTTGCAGGAGAGTTTGAGTAAGGTTATGCAGACAAGAATGTCATCATATTGCAGACACATGAAAGGCTATCCCTTAAGTATGGCTTTCTGTAAATTTTCTGAATGTTTATTTAGATAAAGCTGAAGTTGCTGTAAGCAAATGTGTTTTTTTAATATATCCTGACCTTTTGCTTTGACAGCCCCAACCCATTTAGTTTGTATATGTTCTATGTTGCAGCTCCTTTGCAAACACTGTTCTCTGTTAAACTGCTGATTCAAGAGTGAATCAATACATATCAATGCATATAGACTGAAACTGCATCTTAAAATTACTCAAGGCAAACCTAGGGAAAAAATTAAAAATCTTACACCAAATATGCTTTCCTTGTCCAGATAAGTGATGATCAGATATATTTTAAGTCTGTTCCAGAAGTACAAATCACTGCATAGATGTCTCTCTACTGTGAAATTGCTTAGCCCATCCAAGGTCTCCAAAATGTAATATATAGAGTATTAAATATATTTTCACCTGCATGTAAAAATCTGAATAACAGCATTGTACCTTCTTGCTACTTTTCAAGGTTTTTCCAGAGATTTATCAACTCCCATCTAGTACTTCAGTAATGCAGATAAAACAACTGGATTAATCTTTTTGCTGTGCATACTTTAGTTTTAGTATATGTTGCAACAAAAGCTTTTGTGTACTGCATGTGTATGTTTTTTGTTTGAACATTGCTAGCATTAGCCATTGCTCAATTTTTGTTAGTGTTAGATTAATGCTACAGCATTGCTGTAAAGCTGTGGTGGTGCAAAGGCACAGCACTGATCTGTGTGTATGGGTAGGGACTGGCTTCCTCTTTGGTTTCTTTTTTGGTGTGTATGTGTTTATTTGGATTTTTGGGGAGTTTTATTTGATTATGATTCTTTTTTTTTTCTGTTCTGGGGTGGATTTTGTTTTGTTTTATTTTGGTTTTGTGTGTTAATGCTTTAGGATTAGTCAATCTATTGTCTGCTGCAGAAGTACTTGTTTGCCCTTGGGGAGATGAGAGGTATTTTCAGAAGCTTATAGTACAGACTCTGAATAAGTGATTAGTGCCAGTGTCTTCCCTTCAAAGTAGATGGCTCCCAGCCTTGACTGAAGTAAAAAGTGATTTCTACTGTATGACTCAATGATTTGATAGCATCTCTAAACCTGGATGGGTTGGGGGAGAAGTGTGTGTGAAGGGTAAAACTTGGCATGAATCCAGGTTAAAGTCTTTAGCAGATACCCTTAAATGAGCAGGGTGACTGCAGGTGCACTGCTCTAATAGCACTGCTTTGTCCCTGTGCAAAGTTCAGTTTTACCCTTTTTTAGAAAACATTTTAAATAGTTTAGTAGTTTAGAATTTAATCACTCCTTGTTGGTTATGAAAAGTCTCAGATGTAATATATTACCAGGCTTTCCTTTTGAGATGTTTCCATACAAACTTCATGATGATGTGTGAGCCAGATGGGTAGAATTGGAAACTTAAGTAATTTCTACCCTAATTATGTTACTTTGCCAACAGGTGCACTAACCAAGCACATTGCAATAATGTATGGGTTTGCATCAGTTTGTGAATCTAAATTATAGCTTTATTATATTATAACCCTGGTAGAAATCTATTATAGATCCAGCTCTTCTAAATATCAAAAATGTAAATTTATGTCCTTTCTCTTTCAGTCTGGGGAAGATTCCTTAGCTGTTCTGGTGACTGCATCTGGCTACACATTTAAATAGCAACCATTTTTCTCAAGTATGAGAACTCTGGAATCTGTCAATTTTAATTTATTATAGTAGATATGCATATTTAAAACTCTGGAATTGAGATAGCAGCAGCCAAAGTCAGTGCATGTGGTTTTTTCAATGTAGCTTTCTCAAATTATTTCTATTCTGGTCTAACTTGAATGAAATCATTTAAAATTGAAATATCTAGGTTTCATTTTAGTGTGTTCAATATGGTTTATTAAGGTTGTGCATTCGAGTTTCAGATCCCATCAAAACATAAACACTTCTGGCCTTCTGGTTCAGGGAGTCTTTGTTGCAGAATGCTTCCTTGCTTTTTGTTAAGCAATTTTTCTTTCTCAATCAATAGAAATTTGTTCTGGTGGTGTGGGGGAGGAAAAGATCAATTTAAGCTTTACAGTATGTTGTTGTTGTTGTTTTTAGTTCAAAGCAAAGTGAATTTAGACAATCTGGTACCCAGACCACTGGTGAACGAGCTGTTCTTTGCAGAGACCACTTTTGGTGACTTGGCTGTGAATGTATTTTCCAACAGCAAGGTGACACTACCATGATTGTTGGATTTGGCAATAGCTAGCATCACTGGAGGCTTAGCAGAAAGCTCAAGGTCAAACTGTTTCCTTGCACTATTTCTTTTTTCCTCTTCTAAGAATGTGATCCTTGCAGAGGGGTTGAGGCATTCCTGGGGTTAAATAGGGAAGGATAGATTTTTGCACATTTCTAGATAATTAGAGGCCTTTAGTCTCTGAAGTTCTCATTCTGCAGCTTTCATGAGCATTGATTTTTCACTGGAAAAAAATTGGGGAAGGGAGAGAGAGCTAGAAAGCAGAGGAGGCTGCAGGACACTTAATTTATGAGAACTTAAATTAACATCTCAAACATATGCAAAGAGAAAATGTGCTTAGTGGACTTGGTATTTTTTAAATGTTTTCTTCAGAAGACCAACCTGCCACTGGGTTATTTTAGCAGTGTCCAGTCAGCAGAGTCCCAGCCATGAAACAGCAGTGACCTTGCCAGTGCAGGGATATTTCTTTAGCAGGGTTTGAGCACTGTTCAGATCCTTCCCTCTCTGTGATCGTGCTCAGGTTAGTGATTTTATAATATTTTTTTTCTTTTGAGAGCTTAATGGTGCATTTTCAGAAGGGAAAATGTAAATGAAGAAAGTAGATTGCAGAGATATATTTTGGACTCCTCAATTTAAAAATATTACTTTAAATGCAAAGACTGAAATTAAGCACGTTGATCTTTTCTTAGAATCAAAATTTCCTCACTCTTCACTGCCAGAATAATAGCAGAGCTGTTCCCACCATCACTGTCTGCATGGTAAAGGAAGCAGGTGATATTGCAAGTAATTATGTTGGTCTGGAAAATTATTTATTCAAATGTAATTTAAAAAGCTTTAGGATAAAGAACTGAGTAAGACCTATTATTCTATGATATTAACTACCCTCTTAAAAACATCTGTTTCTGGAGTCATCTTGGTAAAGAATCTTGGCAGTTTCTGCCTTGCTCATGAGTTCGCATGAGTGGTCTGTTTACTGCATACAAGGTTAATTTTTTTTAAAGTATTGATCAAAAATGATCAGCCACTGATTTTGTTTTTTTCCTTTTTTCCTAAGTAGAATACTGTAATAAAACAGACAACATGGTGGTTACTTATTGGTGAGATGACCAAAGGAAAGGTCAAATAATCAATTAGGGCATCTTATGACATATAACTCTTAAATTTAGCTCTTGGTTTCGAGCATTCTCACTTATTGGCAAACAGAAGCACTTGGAAGCAGATCAGGCCACTGGACCCTTGCTCTTTTTGAGTGTTAGGAAGCTGCTTCCAATTCTTTTTCCAAAGAAAAAAAAGATGGGCTCAGTTTTATATGTGGGCTGGTAGTTCTGGGCTCCCACATTCAAACACGATGTTCTCTAAGCATTACTTACACACGCTCAAAATTTAGTGTATAGTAAAACTGCAGCATTTACTGCCGGGGGCTCCTGTGGTCAGGGAGCTGTGGGTGGGAACAGGATCAGACAGGGAGCAGGATCAGACCCAGAGAGAGGAGCAGCAATCAGACCCAGCCAAGAGAGGATGGGCAAGGCTGTGGGGCCAGGGATGGGCCAGGACAGGACAGGGCTGTCTGGTTTGGCAGGGTGGGATCTGCAAACTGACATCTTAATTCCTGCTATTGATCTGTGAAATGTAACATAATTAACTCTGGCAAACTCAGAGCCATTAGCTGACATGTTGCACCACAAAAGCTTAAGATGAGTTTTAGGAACTGAGGCCAACACCATTTTACCTGTTATGGAAATCATTGACAGTAAATGTGCCCACTGGCTCACAAATGTGCAGTCTCTTTTTCTGAAGCACCTGAGGGATGTCACAGAGAAGGCTTTGGAGGACACCTGCATGAGAGAAACACGGCTGTGTCCCTGCAGTAGCTCTGGCAGTGACTGTGCTGAACGTGGACTGGAGGTTTCCTTTTTGCTGCTCCAGTAACAAAGCTCACACTTGGGTTCCAGCTATGCTGAGTTGAAAAGAAGAGGCTTGTGTGCTCTTGCTCTCTCAGAAGAGCTGAGTGCTACTTCTATTCTGTTAAATTTATATTGAAATTTGAAGAATGTGTTACAGTGCCTTTTCAGGTTTGAATGTTTATTTCAGAAGGTTTATTACAGGCTTTTGATTATCTCTGCCAGCTCCTTAAACTGTGCATTTGTCTAAATAGCATCATTTTAGTCTCTATACATCATTGATTTCTAAATACAAAAACACTCAACTAAAACAACAGGTTGGAGAAAACCTCTTATTTAGTAATTTATAATTCTTACCTTCCTAATTTGAGCTCCACAGTGTCTTCTAAGGTATGGAATTACTGTAAGTGTTCTGTATTGTCTTACTGAGCTCTGTGATTCATGTCAGACTCTCAGAGAGCTTGCTTTAAGAAAACCTAGGGTTAGTGTCTTCCTTAATATTGCTGTGCTTGAGTAGACTACCTTGTCCAGCAGCTCTTGCACAGAACAGGCCATTAGACACAGTCTGTGCTTCTTCCTGTGCAACAGGAAAGCAAACCAATAGTGTCTGAAAGTTGGCTGGACTACAAGGCAGACAGTGGCTGGAAGAATTTGATCTGAAATTAAAATCTGTGCTCTGAAGAGCAGTGGCACCTCAGTGTGCTTGATGGAATCTGCTTTATGTCTCTCAGGTTGTCCAACAAAGACAACAGTCCATAAATTACATTATTGTGTAAAATGTAACGTAAGAGTAGTGAAAATAAATTGGATACATTAAAAAATTATCTAGTCTAATAATTCTAATATAGTAACATTGATAGTTGCTTTAAAAATATACAAAACTCTCTTTTCTAGTTTTAAGTGTATTACAAATGTACTTTGTCATTAGTTTGAGTTGCAAAGAGAAGAATGTTGTTATACTGCTATTGAAATCCTTCTCATCACTGGAGAGATCTTCATCTTCCTGCAGTGTTCTCCAAATTATTCTAAATATAACACTGCATAGTCTCTTTATTTACTCCTTTATCTCATCTCAGTCCACTGGAATTTGTGGCCCCAGGCTGTGTAATGGTGAAGTTTGGCTATTGATTTATTACTCAATGCCTCCTTGCTGGCATGCTGAACTCATGGGCATGATTCCCTTTTGAATCCCACTGGGAACAGAGTTCAAGAACTACATTGTTTGCCTAAAATATCCTAATTACAGAGAGCTCATCAATCACAGGTTTGGCTGTGTGCAGTCCCTCCCACTGGTAGCTCTAACAGGGTCTCTCCTGCTGCCTGTGAATGGATTTGGTCTTGTGCTTGTTCACAGGTTTTTCAGTTAATTTCCCTGTCCTCACTGGAAACCATATCAGTTTATAAAAACCCAAGTTTTCCCTCAGTTGTAACCTGTTTTGAAATACAGAGTATGCTAAACAGGTACACTTCTTTCACATCCTTGATTTTATATCCAGTTTTGGTGCCTGTTGGAAGCGGGGTCTCAGACGACTTGGATCTTTATAAGAAAGTCTGTACTAAGCCAGAGCCCCTTTCTTTGTTCTTATATTCTGGATGGAGGTATAAGATAGGCAAAATCTCAACTGTGAATATGTTAACAAAGTTTTCTATAAAATCTCACAATGAAGCAGATATGCTGTCCTATGATATTTGAATTCATTAAAGATGAATAGTACAGCTTTTGTTGAACATTAGAGAATGTTCAAGTAATATAAAAGCAGGGAACCTTTTGGCCTCAGAGTCATTGGAGAGGTAATTACTGTAATTGTACTACACTGTTTCTTTTCATCACAGCTTGATGCATATGCTATATATTTTGCTTAATATTTGTATGAAACCTGTAATCTTAAATAACACATGCTGTTCTTTGGTGCAGTAAGGTCTACAGCCTGTTTAAAAGGAAAAATTTGATGTACTTCATGGTTGGAGAGATGCACTGTGAGCAGCAACAGCAGACAGAGAGATGGATCAAAACTACTAATCATTACCATTAGGGAAGTGTTGATGAAAGCTCTCTGTGCTTTGTAAAAACCCAATGGGTCAGCTTTAAAAGTTCAAACACTTTGGCTAATAATTTAGATTAGTCATCCAAATCTAGCTCTTCCTTTTCCCTGAGTCTTTCTGCCTGGATGCTGACAGCACTGTTTTCAAATGGAGGAGCGAGAGCCAGAAGGAGAAGCAGATACCTAATTCAGTAGCTCTTCACAGCACACAGAGTAGCTTTGGGGCAGGAGAGAAAGAACACTATTTGGTAGCTGTTGGCCCAAGTGTGAAAGCTTCGGGTGTGAAAGGTTCCCTGTTTCCTTTCCCTTAAGAGATTCACTCTGCCAGTGGGCAGTGAAGAGTCACCTGTGTCCTGGCAGGTGACCTGGGAGTCATTCACCTGCCTGAAGAGCTCAGCTTTCTATACTCAAACTTGAGCATGCAGTCATAGAGCTTAGTGCTGCCTTCCTTTTCCATGCCTGCCTTCTCAGGAGATCAGTCCTGGTATGTCAGTCCTTCAGGGGCAAAGCTGATCAGAGGGTTTGGGTCTTGATTTTGTATGATTTCCTGACCTTCAAGTGCATCAAGAGTTGTTTGAAGAAAAATGAATTCCTAGAAATGTCTGAATTCAGTTTTGCTCATCTTTCCACAAGAGAATTGTAAGAACAGATTCCCCAAAGTGTATGAACAGGTGGTCTAAAAGATAATCTTTTGTCACTGTTTTATATTTTGTAATCCAGTAGAGAGGACTTATCTTTTGGCCTTAAGTTCCCCTTCTGCCCTCTCAATGAATGACGGAGAAGAAAGAATAAGGCACAGATCTAAGCTGATTTGCCAAGAGATTTTTGGATTTTTTTGCTTGTTTTTCCCCTTCTACAGAGAAAAAAGCCACCTGTCTGAACTGGGAGATTAGATGGAAACATTTGTGTCTAAGTAGTGGAATTTCAAGGAGTGTGAACATACTCTTAAAAGGACTGTGAGCAATAACCACTCCTGGGTTTAATGCTGCTTAGGAAGCTGGAATTTAAGGACGAAGACTTTGTTCCACTTATGGAAATCCAAACCAGTATCAGTACGTTTCCACAGAGTACAGGTACCACTGAGTTTCTGTATCCCCATGTCTGCAGCTGCAGATTACAGTGTTTTATTCCTGCTTCTTTCTTCCCATGATTAAAGGGAAAAAACCTAATACAGAGAAAGAAGTGCCCTCTTGCTGACAACACTAGCCTACTGTCCTGCCTGCTTCAACCCCCAGAGACAAAATCTTGCCTATATTTTGTGAGGCTATGGAATTTATCATTCCTAGTAATGCTCTGATGTACATGACTGTCTGAAAAGGTTTTGTCTCTTGTTCTTAACTTTGAGATGTTTATCCTTTTTCTTGTTAACTCTTTCCAGACTGCAAATCAAAGGTGTAACTTCCCATGTCTGCACGTTAAAAAAAGCTTCAAAAACAAATTTTTGTTACTTAGTACCAAGGTAGATAAAATCTGAAAGGTCATGTAACACTTTGCCCTTGTTTTCACCAGTGATCTAACACTGTTGCTCAGTGTATGATTTCTGCTCATTTTAAATTAAATAAACCAAACCACTTTAATAGGAGTGAGATACAGCTGTGTCAGCATGTTTTGCACAGTCCTCTGCATCCCCTCTTCTAGAGGTTTATCTGTGAAAGTGATACATAGGCACTGAGATTAGATGCCTTGGAAAATCCCAGCTCTCAGTGCCAAAGCAGAAAATTGTGCTGAAAGCTTGAGACTAACCAGAATCCATCACAGGTTTTTTGTGAGCTTTTTCATTTCTTTTTTTCTTTTCTGTCAGAATCCACAAAAAGGACTAAGTGTTGAGTGGCAAGTCTGAGGCAGTCCCCAAAGCAAAACAAGAGGGAATATCACTTTGCAAGCGGTTTCTGGAATAGATCCAGAGCTTAGAACGAGCTCTATGGCTCCTAACCCATCCTTCCTGGACTTGATCCTTGCATTAGCAAGGAACTTTCAGTCTGGGAAATGACAGCCAGCTATAGCTTCAGACAAAAGGAGAAGAATAGGCATTGTCCAGAGGGGGAAACTAGTGGAGCTGTACAAGAATCTTGCTGCAAAGTTGTCTGTAGAGCAGAAACCATGAAACATGGATGTTGGATCCTAATGATGTAGGATCTTGAGGCTTTGGATAAAACCGTGAGAATCCATTTATAGATTCCCTCTATAAATACCTCCAAAGCAGATGCTGTTGTTAGATCCCCACTCACTGTTCACATGTCCTGCAGTACACGGGTGATTTTATTAATTTAGGGCATTGGCTTGTCTTTGCTAAATATAAATATAAATGTAAATGTAAATATGTTCCATTTTATCTTAAAAATATATCCAAATATTCAAAAGTCTCTTGAGTTAAAGAAGTATTAAAGTCAGTGTTTAGAAAAATAGAAGATCATTCCCTCCAGAGATAGAAGAAAAAACTATATGCTCTTTTATGCAGTATCATGATTTGTGATTAAAAAAAGACCTGGTGTAGTAAGTGCCATACTAGGAAGCCTAGCTGGAATACACAGCCTCGTTTAGTAGAAACTGATTTTGGAAGGATGTTAGCTGATCTTGCAAAGATAGTCATTAAAGACATGTCTGTGTCAGGAAAAAAATCAAAACTATAGCTGCTAGGGAAACCATCTGGGAACCATGATTTCACTTGCAGGTGTGCTTCAGCAACTTGGTGTTCATGTTAGTCCTCTCTGGTAATTTCTCCATATTGCATCATGTCACCCTACTGGCAGAAGGCAAGATCATAAATTTCATTAATTTATAAGGGATTCACCTGTTTAGCTGGTGAATGATCCTTAACCATGTACATCAGGAATAGCGAAGTGAAATAGTTTGGGGACTGCATAGCTAATAGAGGAGGTGTAATATCCCCTGAATCTCAAAGGACCATTGTCATCTCTCTTGAATAACTGCTTTGTTCCTGCTAGGACAGCCAGTGTGCATGGCAGACTTTGTGCAAAGAAATTGGAAGGTATATAATAGTACCTTGCCACTGAAAAACATCAGCATCTTTTGTGGGCTAGGTAGCAGTACCAAGGAGAAAACTCACCCCAAGTTTCCAGGGTCAGTAGCATGGAGAAAAACGTGTCCCTGGAATATCCTTGTCCTTTGGGTATATATTTTTTTTCCCCCCTTCTTTTTCTCTCTTTTTTTTTTTTTCCTTGATACCAGTTATGAAACACCTTGTAGTCTCTTAAACCATCAGAACTTGTCTGAGTGGGTGATTAATGATGTCTCACAGATTGGAAAGGTTGCTGCTATAGATCTTCACAGAGCTCTTCAGAGCCAGATAAAATACATGAAGGAAGCAACAGAAGCAATATTTGTGTCTTTTTGTCAAGAAGGCTTGGCAATGCTGATTAGCATAAGAGGAGGATTTTAAACATCTTTCTCCCTTAGGATGTTTCAAGTTATAAATTCAGCTCTCAGGTCGTAGCAACTCAGATAGATACCAGCATGAAAGGGCAGTCACTTTCCTGAACTCCATAGCAAAGCTAGAAAACCTGGCTAATTCTTCAGTTGAAGTCAAGGCATGACTGTGAATTTATTGTTTCTAGTATCTTAGTACTTGCATGTTTTGGTTCTGTTGCTGCCTTTGGTGCATTTTTCTTATATTAATTAAAATGATCATTTTAAGTGAGTCTATGTTTAGCCTGTTAAGGGAAGAGAATCTGTCTAAAAGGTTAATACATCCCAGTGGAAACCATTCTGGCAGTGTTAGCTGTCTGGATATACAGATGAAGCATACATTCTCTTTGGTCCTAAGCATTGATTATTTTGGTCCTTTGTTGAGTTGGAAGCCTTCTTGGATGAGACCCAGATTGATACTTGTACTTTGGAAAATTGCTCCTAATAGCCATAGCCAAAATTTTCTTCAGTAAATGTGATACTTATTTTACCTTTCAAGCATAAACAATAAGAACATTAGTACTGTTACTGTTACAATGAAGGTGAGGAAATTGTATGTCCTCTAATGAGATCTGCTTGTTAAAATGTGATGTACTGAAAACAATATGGGCTTTGCCAAGTAATTTATGATGGTCACTTGGTGGCAGATTTGAGCAGATGTCTTTCAGTGGTTAGAATTAAATAAAAACATGTTCTTATTCTGAGCTGTCCATATTTAAAGAGTAATTACATTTCATACGCTGGAGTTGATAATTCAGCAAAAATCCTCTTTTGATAATTCTCATAGAATCATGACAATAAAGGATAGGCAAATTTCCCTCTTCTTCTCCCTCTCCTTCTCCCTCTCCTTCTCCCTCTCCTTCTCCCTTTCCTTTTCCTTCACTGATCCAGCAAGATGTATTTGCTTGGTCATCACAAAGAATATTTTCCAGTTTTAAAAATGTAATTTTCTATCAGAAATTTTCATTATATTGAATTGGAGACCAGGCGTGCCGGTGATCTGTGGTAAGAGACACAAAGGAAAAACACCAGGTAGGCATAAATCCTCTGTAATTGAGGAAAACAGAGTGAAATAAATAATGGTTGTAAAAGTTGTACCAGCAGATTAATTTCCAGGGGTGCTTATTAATATCAGAAGAACGTGACAGTCATTGTTATGATGGAAAGCTGCCATCCATTTTAATGGATCTGCACACATTATTAGAGGGCATAGGAAGAAAAAGCAAGTAGATTACAGCTGGGGTGGGGTAGATGTGTTAGTCTGTTGTTTTGTGAAGCTTTGACTGCTGACAGAGACTTCCAAGCAGAAAGAATGTAGTACTGTGGATTTGCCAACACTATTTTCACAAGAAAAAGTGTTGTTTCCTCAGAGAAAAAAAACCTTCAGAGGTTTTCTGATAATTTGGCCCCTTTTTGATGCTAAAATGTTAATGAACATTAGTGGCTCATTTCCATTAATCCCCCCCCCAGAGGAAGTGAGACTTTGGCAGACTTAGGATCTCTGAATGCAGGTAGTGGGATGCAGGTGATAGTTTCGAAATCCGTTGTCCAATTTAAGCCAGTTTTGACAGAAAAAAAACCCCCCAGATTACAGTGCTGAAGGCTTTGGAAAAAGGAGAGTCAGATGTAGTTCAGTTTGAGCACAGGAATATTAGAATTAAAGAATTCACATGGGAAAGAGCTGGTAGAAAGGGCCCATGCTGGATTGGTGCATTTACCAATAGATTTCTCATTCTGTTTCTTGTGAATAAAAGGTTGTCAAATGAAGATCAGAACAACCTGATCAGCTTCTGTTTTGTTCCTGCATGTGATCTAGTTCTAGGAGGAATCACATTGGCACAGGGAGCCAGTAAAAGCGCTGCGTGTAGCATCATGTTCTGCTTAGTTTCTTTCAGAACATAACTTTGTTTCTAACATTGCTTCTGATGTTTATAAATATCACTCCTATAGTTTGTAGGTTTTTTGAGGAAAAAAGTAGAGGCTCATTTTTCAAAATGCTTACTTGACTTAAGGCTCATGCGATAAAGTCAAGCCAAGAAACACCTTTTACCTTTATATTGTCCCTAAAAGTTTTTAAAAGATGTGTCCTTTTTAAAGTGTCTTGAGAGTCTTGTTCCAGCCTGAGAGTAGTTTGATTCCATAGTATGGACTGCCTCATCTTCCATGCCTCTCAGTTTCTGAAGCAGGGAAGACAGGCAAATTCCAGGAAAATCCCACCTAAGGAACACTCAAGGATTTCACAGCTTTGACACTGTCAACGAGTGCTGTCCCTTGAGCTCACCTTCATCAGAAAAAGAAAGATGATCTCTATACCAGTATTTGTCTCAATTCAAATGTCTTTTATAGAGGTTTACAGATGTATGAAGCCATTTCTTTTTTTCTTTTTCTTCTTCCAACTACTCCCCATATTCACGTCTGTTCCTCCCTTAATTGCATTGGATGCAGAAATCTCTCTTAATAGAATGAACACCACATTTTTCAGTGTCACCACAGTCCCATCCATCAAGAACTTTATCCTTCATCTAATTGTATTAACCTTGAGTGATTTCACTAGGTCAGCAGAACACAGAAAGGAAAAAGGCTTTACCAGTTCTGTCTCTACACTTTAAATGTAGAAACTGCTCTTATATATAGGCAAATAAGCACAGAGCATATCATATGGGAAATCAGTCATTACACTGTTACCCCATTAGAGTGGGCAACAAAAAATAAATTCAATCATATCCTTCTGGGACTCCTTTTGACCTCTTCCTAGAACACACTTTCAGAAGCTATCTCAATATTTGTGCTAATCATATTGAAGATACTAAATGAGGAAACTTACATATTTCCTTAATAAAATTCAAGGCTAGTTAAGTCCTTGTACAAAACAGCAGAGTCCCCAATAGCTTCTCTTTCACTATGAGCTCCAGCATCATCTAAGAAATTTAGAAGAAAAATTCATGAAAGTTTCTGGACATAAGATGATTCAGTGACTTTTCCTTGCATAAAAGACAGAAATGTGTTATTTGGGCACAGATTCAGAGGAAAAAAAATATTAAGAATTTTTTTACGGGCAGAGATTGGTGGCATATTTCTTATGATCTCAGAAATATGTTGCTTTATGATATAGGTCATCTCAGTCTGCTTTTGACACAAAATAATCATTGAAAAGAATTCTATTCCTTTGTGAAAACATGTCCTAGATTTTGCTGAACATTTTGTATTTTTTGTAGAGTCTGTTTTAAAAACCCAGACAAACCATTAGCAGGACTTAGAGAGCTTTAGAATCTCTATTTAAAGACTTTAGTTCTTAATTTGACCCAGCTTTGATGTAATTATGTCTGGAGAGATGTTACATACTAAATCCCTAGCTTCATTGAACATGAGCAACAGTTTCCACTGTTCCAATTACAGCAAACAGGTCTAATTCAGTGCCAGTTTGCAAATCCATCAAGAGGGGTGCAAGATGTGGTTATCATGCAATACTGTAGCATACAGAAAGATGCAAATGAAAAATTCCCTTCACGTACACGTAGGTCACTGCTCAGGACCATTTAATCCTGGGGTGATAGCAGGAAAATGTTTTGCTGTCTGCCATGCTTCTTAAATAATAATAATTTCTGCTGCTTGTTAAATACAATGGACAAGGATAATGGTAAAAATTCAGATCTGTTGTAAGTGCTTTTAAATAATCTGTAACAGTAGTTGTCTGTGCTTATTCTAGACATCATAAATGCTTATCATAAGGCATTTTGCAACATAACCCTCTGTATCTTCTACCTTAGTCTTTGCTGGAGAGAGTGAGCTTTACACGAAATGTCTTTCTTATTTGCAGCTAGTTTTAAGAAAGTAGAAACTGGTATTTGCCTTTTGAATAAAGGCACTGAAATGAATAAATAGTTGAATTAAAAATGGAGAATTAGCTAGGCATAAAATTTGTTTAGAAATTTGTCTTCACAGGGCCACTGTGTATGTATTTCTTTTCTGCTTGATAGCTGATTAATCTGTTTCGACAGCAAGTTAATTTTACTAGCTAAGATATAGGGCTGAGCATCTATTAGCAAATACTTCTTGTGAGACACTTGCCTGGGGCTAGTTTCTTATTTAAATGAAGAACCTTCTAAAGCACATCAGCTAAGTAAATGTACCTGGGTGTGTTTGAAATACTATGCATGTCTCTGTTACTAATCAGAGAACTGCATAACAATGAGACTGAAAATCAGTGTGTGAAAACCATTTTTAAAATAGGGTTCATCTTCTCTTCTTCTTTTGAAGAGAAACTAATTAGATTTGCTCCTTTCTCCTTTTACTTTTATTATATATATTCTTCTTCTAGGATGCTCTTATTTTAGCTATCCCCATATGCATTTAAAAAATTGACTATTTGTAATGTACTGTGATTTTAAAAGTGACAAAATATGTGGACTCTGGCTGATCAGAGAGGGAGTGTGAAGACTCCTAGCATTTGAAAGAAAGAGAAACTAGCAACGTCTCCTCTCCACATCTTTGTCCTGAGCAGGGAAGTTAAATGTAAGGCTGAAGTAGTGCTCAAGGATGCAAATGTAACAGCAGTGAAGGGTGCAGCAGCCGAGGGACAGAAATATGTCACTCACACTCACTGCACCCTCAGCAGCCAAGGGACAGCACTGTGTCACACTCACTGCACTGTCACCAGCCAGGGGACAGCACTGTGTCACACCCACTGCACTGTCACCAGCCAAGGGACAGCACTGTGTCACACTCACTGTACTGTCACCAGCCAAGGGACAGCACTGTGTCACACCCACTGCACTGTCACCAGCCAGGGGACAGCACTGTGTCACACTCACTGTACTGTCACCAGCCAGGGGACAGCACTGTGTCACACTCACTGCACCCTCAGCAGCCAAGAGACAGCACTTTGTCACACCCACTGCACCCTCAGCAGCCAAGGGACAACACTGTGTCACACCCACTGCACCCTCAGCAGCCAAGGGACAGCACTGTGTCACACCCACTGCACTCACACCAGCCAAGGGACAGCACTGTCACACCCACTGTACTCACACCAGCCAGGGGACAGCACTGTGTCACACTCACTGCACTCACAGCAGCCAGGGGACAGCACTGTGTCACACCCACTGCACTGTCACCAGCCAGGGGACAGCACTGTGTCACACCCACTGCACTCACAGCAGCCAGGGGACAGCACTGTGTCACACCCACTGCACTGTCACCAGCCAGGGGACAGCACTGTGTCACACCCACTGCACTCACAGCAGCCAGGGGACAGCACTGTGTCACACCCACTGCACTGTCACCAGCCAGGGGACAGCACTGTGTCACACCCACTGCACTCACAGCAGCCAGGGGACAGCACTGTGTCACACCCACTGCACTGTCACCAGCCAAGGGACAGCACTGTGTCACACTCACTGCACTCACACCAGCCAGGGGACAGCACTGTGTCACACCCACTGCACTCACACCAGCCAGGGGACAGCACTGTGTCACACCCACTGCACTGTCAGCTGCCTCTTGTACCCTGCCAGGTCCATCCAGGCTTTTCTCAGGAGCAATCTCTGCAGATACAGCTACGGCTGCTTAAATAAGAAGAGTTGCTCCATGTGCCTAGGAGAGATTAAATTATTTTGTATACAGGTCATGTTCTAGTCTGCTGTTGTTGAAGGAATTTTTAATATTTTTTAGATGCTCAAATGAAGTCAGATATGCGTTGATCCCATTCGGGGAAAAAACAAACAAACAAAAGAACAAAAAAAAAACCAAAAAAAGAGAAACCCAAACAAAACTCAGAAAAGGGACAATGTTTTTAAGGGACAATGTATTTTGTTTCTCTACTGTATTAAATTCTATGGTAGCTTTGATGACTGAGACAAGAAAATATCTAGTGGGTTAAGAAATAATGTTGAACATCTGAGTAGTGAGAAAATGTGTGATGCTTCTGAATTCCCTTTTTATGAAGGATTAATCACCAATATATTTAGAGAAAGAAACAGTTATTTGAAGAAACATGAGCTGTATTTGGGTCTAGATAAAAAAAAAATGTGTGTGGTGGAAAGATGAAATGGATGAGGGGTGATACCTTCTGATCAAAACTTACCTGCTAGAATTAAAAAGATAAGAATTTCTTAAAGAAAGAAGTCCTTGGAAGCTGACCCCTAAGCCTATTTCTGATATTTCTGTTTTATCTTTATTTTCTAACAGATAAGAGTTAAGGAGCCATCGTATTTCCTACTGAAATATTTTATTTCCTTTCAATTTGCTTTCTGTCTTAAAATGACTATTCCTCATTCTGACCTTGTGGCATTTAAATAAATGGAAGAAAATGTGTATATTATCTGAACAGAAGCCACAAAAAAGGACAGCCATAAGGAGAAGCACATTTGTGTAAAATTGAGCTGTGATTTTCTTTTGCACTGCATAAACAAATGCAAATATTGCGTTGAATGCAAAATGCTAAAGGGAGCCACAAAGGCTGGAGAATAACTGAAAAAAAAAGAAAGGGCACACGAGGTAAAAAAACAAAAAAAAAGAAAAAGTGGATTCTGGCAGGGCATATGTAACACCAATGATGCAAAAATACAGAATGGAGCACTATGTGCAGGAGACGACAAGAATAGTGAGAGTAATCGAGATTAAAGGGAACAGAAGAAGAAGTGGAATAAAAGAGCAACAGAAAGATGAAGAAAAAAACATTTTAAGGTTTGAAATAAGATGAAATTGAGTTTTAAGTGGCTAAATGGGGAATTAAAGCAATAGGAAATATAATCCAGAGTTGGGGTAAACTGCTGTCTTTAACAGTTGATTCTTTAAAAGCTTTGAATGTTGCATGTACATTTTCTCAAATACCATGTTAATCTGGTGGCACTAATATTATTTAATCTTGTAAAAACTGCTACTTTCAGGGAACACTTACCACAAAAGTAATTTACTGGACAACCCCAGCAATTTTGAGTTTTAATAAATAGAAAGCTACAAGCAATTAATGGAGCTGCTCTGTTAAGTACTTGCTAGTAAAAATCCTTCTAAAAAATGCTGTTTCTAGGATTATGCCCCCTGTAGTTTTTTAAATATCCCAGAAGTGGTAGAGTTCCCACAACTCCCCTCAAGCAATTATTTCACAGTTTAAGAAAGCTGTGAAGATAACTTCTGAGCTCAGCTTCGGTCTTTGTCTTTTGCTGAGTTAATTGCACAGACATGGGCTAATGAGAAACAACTCATTCAGTATTAGCTTTTGTCCCTTAGAAAACTGTTTCCACGTCCCTTCACAAGCTGTTGCTCAGCTGAATTGAAGATGTATTTGAAACTACTTTCTTAGCTCTCTCTTTCATTTCCCAGGTCATCCTGTAGCTCTCCTGTGGTTCTTTTCTGGACTCTGCAGTTTTTCCTTCCTTCCCCTTCACTCTGCAAAATTGAGTCTAGATTTTATGTGGGTGCCATGGGGTGTTACAATTACTGTTATATCTTTATCTGCATTGTCTCTAACATTTAATGTGAAGGTCACAGTTAAGTACAAGTAATTAAAGTTTGATCAGATCTGGGAGGTTTTTGGGGTATTTTTTTAGTGAGGTGTTGGATAGTTTTGGGTTTTTTCTTTTTTCTTTCTCAGTCTCTGGCACAATTGAAGCATTTCCCCCACCTCCACCCTGAAGAAAACCCAAATAAAGTTCTTTATGGCAACACTGTTGAAATTGAGGACACGGCCCCAGATTTGTTCCCAAGGAAAAGCTGGAGGGCTCTCGCAGCAAACCCTGTCCTGCTCCAGTGCTTCCTCCAGCATGGATATGAGCAAAGGTTACACCCTGCCAATGGATTCTTTAGGCATCCACGTGTGGAATATGCTTGGAAGTGGTGTCAGCAAGCCCCGAGGCTGGATGTGCCCCAAGCCTGGCAGACTGTGGAGGGACAGGGGATGTGTGGGTCCCAGAGCCCTGGGATCTGGCAGCTCCTCAGAGCTCTGCTTCCAGGCTGGAGCATATGGCCAGGGAGGGCCTAAGGAGGCAGGAGTGAGGCAGAAGGCAAGCTTGATCTGTCAATCAAGAGCTTGAGTCTGTAAATGAGTATTTTAACTTTTGGTTTGTATAGACTGCAACCAATACAGTTTAAGGTCTGAGATCCCCTCCATGCCCTGAGCTGGATGTAGTTTGCTGTGCTGAACTGTTACCATTTAATTACAGGCACGTTCAGCATGTGTATCTAAGTAAGATGCTGCTTTCATGAAGAAGTACTTGGCAGGTAGTTAAACATACCACAAATAAACAGGGATTGTTGGATGGCAAACCTTACTTGTGTATAGCCATTAAATATTCCAATAAGACAATGGTGCAGTAGCAGTAAGCCTGAGTTTCTGCAGACCAACAGGGTTTTTGAATTTTGTCGAGTCCTGCTCTGATTAGAGCATGGTTTACCATGGGGATTTTGAATTTGGTTTGTATGACCATGCAAGTTTCAAATTCCAATTCCACATCTCCAGTATTTCAGTTGCAGAAACACTTCTTGTTGTTTCAGTGCAAGTTCTGCTCTAATCTTGCTGTGTTCTAAACAAAGACTTCATTACCACAACCATTCAACAAGGACCACAAGTAGGTAATTTTTACCTGAGTAAGCTGATTTTGGTTGTACTAAACCCAGACCTGAGATGTGTCCACACCCTCTGCAATGCCTGCCACAGATATTTAAGAAGGCCTTTAAGACAGGATCATCTGGTTGTGAGACTTCTCTAGAATACTCTGATGGCTTCCAACACATCTTAATCACAGATTTCATAAAGTTTAGGGGAAGACTTGCTATTCAATAGTTGTCAGTGGATTTTTCTTCCATAAAGTTGTCCAGCCGTTTTGTGAACTGAGGTAAGCATTGTAAATGCTTTGGGAAGTAATATCATAACATCTTTATAGTGAGATATATAGAGAAATATCTTTTGTTCCAACCTGCTATATGATGCCATTTTTAGATGCCCCCTCATCCTTGTTTAAGAAGGCAGTGAATATTACCAATTACATCATTCCAGATTTCTTAGATTTATTTCCTGTCCCACTACAATTGTATCGTTTCCAGGTTCAAAAGTCCCATTGTATACAGTCTGTGTTCTCTGTTGTAATATTTCCTATTTTGCTTTATTTCAGTTTGGGTTGCTGTGCCTAATGGACTTTGCATTCATTCCATCAGTACTTCATAACAGTCGATATGGTCAATGAGTTTCTTTCTCTGAAACCCCAACCTTGAGATCTCATTCCTTTGTGGTGATAACTATTTCAGACCCAACCACAGCATACAGTTTATTTCCTAACATGTATCACTTTGCTTTAATTTATATTTCATTTTGT
Organism: Acridotheres tristis; assembly: GCA_037013685.1. Taxonomy (NCBI): domain Eukaryota; kingdom Metazoa; phylum Chordata; class Aves; order Passeriformes; family Sturnidae; genus Acridotheres; species Acridotheres tristis. The sequence goes on from CM072885.1 coordinate 10,911,302, forward strand.
CTTTCTTTCCGCTCAGTGCCTTGAAGCTCTTCTGCAGCATATGGAGTTGGCCTTTGTCTTTACTCCGTGGAATAGTTTATATTATCCCTCACATTTGCTGCTGCGCTGCATATTCCCTCATCCAGACAGAACTTGCCCTTTGCCTGTTTTTTTTTCCTTTCTTTTTTGCTGCTCTGGCTTTAAATATGCAAGAGAAAATAAAATTGAGGTCTCTCTCAGTCTTGAAGAGGTTTCCTAAAGCTTCATGCAAATTTGACTAAAGCCTGTGGGTAAACCTTAACAGCCCTAAAAATAACAGTTTCAACATCTCCTATCACTGACATGCTATTCCACCTGCCCAAATGTGATAAACTCTCTGCCTAAAGGAGGCACAGCAAGGACAAGAGCAGGTACTGCAGGGACATTTAGCAGAAGAGGTATTCACAACAGAAAGCACAGAAGAGGCAGGTACCACAAACTTAGGGGCAGAGGTGGAGAGGACTGGGGCAATGACAGCCAGGATAACACAGAGCAGTCAGACCTGGCTTTTCCTCCACCTCTTGCTGAGCCATAGTGATCTCAGTTTTTGCAATGTGCCTTTGCAAGGTTTTGAGGAACTCGGAGGCCCTGGCTTTTTGCTAAACTCTGGTGGTGGTATTACCCTGCAAGGAATAGAAAGGGTTTCTAATAAGTTACTTCGTGTGAACTGATAGCTTATAGATCAGTGTCTGTAAATTCATTACCCAGTCCCTGATTCTTTTAGAGGAAATCATTAAGAGTGTGGAAAACAGTTTCAGTTTGACCATTTGAATCTACTTGAAAGATATGATTAATGCAGTCACTTAACATTTTATGTCATGAGGTTTGCTCTATCTTTTTTTCCCACTTCCAGACTCTAGGTACACGTCATTAAGTATACCTGTGGTTATACAACTATGAAATATTTTGTCATTCAAGATACATCCCTCTGGTATTAAATTAGTGCTCATGCTCTACAGGGTTTGTTTTCTCTGTTAAAAAAAATACCCACTAATGTGCTTTTTAAAGAAATATTACAAGAACCTCTGCTGTTTCCAGCTTTCTCACCAAATGGACATTGAGTACTGTGAGGAAGAGCAATCCAATTCACTGGAGTCAGAAATTTTCATATGCCCGTTTCCCATTCACAAAGAACAACTGCCTATTTCTTGTCCAGATATTATTTGTGTAATTTACTTTCCTAAAGGACCAGCAGAAATGGTATTTATACTGAAGGTAAAATAACCATTTAAAGTAATTTTTTGCTTAACAGTGCATTTACTGATTAAGCATTTGACTGTTCACTTCCAGGGTCAATTCAAGAAACACCATAGAAACATCATGGAATGATTTGGGTTGGAATGGACCAAAAAAATTATCCAGTACCAAGACCCCTTCCAGGGGGAGTTCAAGTCCTTTTGCTTCTCAAAATAAACATGAATATGTAATTTGGTTTAATTACTGTTATTAATTATGTAGCCTGTGCTTATCTGTACAGTTTTGAATAACTTAGGCTGTATTTAGCTAAATTAAAAACGTTATTTTAGAAATAACAGGTAGGTAAAGACCCCTACTCCTTTATCCCAAAGGAAGCCAAACACTTGAAACTTGTTATATGCACAGTGTAGTGGTTTGACTTGGCTGACAATTTCAAAAGGATCTGTCATCAAGTACAGCAGCTGTCCTTTACATATAATTGAAAGTATTGTTATAATGGGAAAACAACATAGAACTATTTACTTTTCCATTCAAGGTCTATTCTTTGTGGATTGGTTTGTGGGTTGGTTTCTTGCTTTCTTTGTTTTGTTTTTAGTTTGTTTGGTTTTCCCTAAGATACCCAAAGCAATTCAATCTGAAAAAGAATCCTTAGTAAGTTCAAGTAAAAGAAAATCACCAGGCTTTAATTTTGGTTGATGCATCACATACTTGTTTGTCACAAAGCCTTAGAGTCCAGCAGGTCATGATCTTTTGTTGCTCAAACTATTCTGGTAATCTTTGTCATACCCAAGAGGTTCCGTTTAAAATTGTTGCTTTCTTTTGTAAGAATCTGGACAGTCCAAATTCCCTAAATGCTAGAAGTGACTTTTTGCTGTTACCAATAATCCTATAAATACGAAAAATCAGAATATTATGACAGGTTTGATTACACAAGTTAATAATCTGCCAAAACTAGAGCAAAACTTGTATAATAAAGTCTGCTAAATAATCCTATATGCCTGAACAGATGAAGGAGAATTTGAGATTCTTAACCAGGGCAGTAGTTTACCATCCACAGTGGGCTATTTAAGAACATTTGCTTGATGTTGTTGTAGATTTCCCAGTATTTATTCATTCTTCAAAATTATTTGTATTTGTCTTATTCAATAATGCCTTTGAAATTAGTAAATTCGACTGTATTAAATATATCTTCAGTTTTTAAGGATCAAAATCCTGCCCTGTTTTCACCTGTCTTCTGAAACCAGAAGAGAACAAATACCCAGTTTTTCTAACAAAGCCTCTTAACTTGTGTCTGGCAGAACTGCTGGCAGCAGCCCAAGGTATTCCTAGAACTCACTGTTGAGGCTTTGCACCAGGTGACAGGCAGAAAAGGTACCAAAGCCTACAGGTAGCATTTAGCTCCCAGCAGGCAATTCCCAGCTGTGCTGCTTTGTGTGTCAACCATAAAATGTGTGTTGTCTTTCTGAAGCCTGACTAAGCAGCTTTGGATATTACAAAGGCTCTGCTGCATGTTTTAATTTACATAGATTAGTCTTTCTCCTTTTTTATTACATTGACTAATCAGGAGAATATCTTAGCCCAGACATGTTTATAACCTTGTGTGGCTGTGTTTGGCTACATAGATAAAATATCCTCTCATTTGCATGATTATTGCATGAAAGCAATACTCTGAGAAGGCCAAAACACTAATTTAATAGTCCTTCCCTGCCTCTCTTTTTACTTCCAGAACCCAATTGTCCAAATCCTCAGCCTCTTCCACTTCTTCACTTTGGTGATACCTTTTCTACTTGGCTCAGTTCTGGTTTGCTGTGGCTGGAAGTTTTTCTGCTCAGCATTTGCCCTTCCCCAAGTTGTGCTGGGCAAAGAGGACAATCCAGGTGCGAGGAAGGAGGTGGTGGAAACTGAGAAAGGGAAATCTGGAGCAGTAGTTTACTGTAGAGAAAGTCTTGGGAAAGCTGAGGACAATCTTTTGGGCGTTTGAAGGGCCACCATTGAGTGGCTTTTGTGTCTGGCTGCAGCTGCTTCACAGGCCAGGGGCTGGCAGGCAGGAGGAAATAAATACCTCAACACTGAGCTGCTGCTCCATAACATGCTCAAAACACAGACTGCTCTGAGTAGAAACAGAAACAATTGGTTTCACATAAAATTCAGTGAAATAATAGTTTAATGTATTTTTATTTCAGGGAACAAAACTGTGTCAGAATGTTACCAAATCTTCAAAAATACGGCTCTAGTGGTTGAGTCACTGAACTTAATGAATGTGGGATAAATTCACACAGAAACATCTGGCTTTTCAATTTTTCTAACAGATGGATAAGAGAATGGCACAAATTCAGGCATGAATACTCCTTCCAAGTTTTATTTGAGATCTGAATTAGCAGATTTAAGCTTTGGTATTTCATATCAAGTGTTCAAACCTCTGTAATGAAAACAGAAGACATTGGCTTAGATTCTGATAATAAGGAGTGAAGCTTAGAAATAATAAATCAGTCAAAAGAAAAACAAATTTAAGGATGTCACATCTAAGCAAGTCTGTCATCTTAGTTTTGTAAGATTTTTATAAAGCATATTGGGTAAACTTTCAGCAATGACTGCTAACACAATTCTGAGAGATGAAAATGCCATTTGAAAATGTAGGATTTTTAAAATCTTGTTTGGAAAATGGGAATTTTTATTGTGGAAATAGAAATAATGTGTGTGTTTAACCTGAACTCAACAAATAATTATGGTAAAATACTTGAAAATGCTTTGGAAAACATTTGGAAAAGTGATAACTTTTAAAGTGAAGAAATTCCCAAATCTATGGGAATATATACGAGAATTTTTCGAAACAGGGGTTAAATTTAAATGAATTTAACCTAAATGTTGCTTCGCTTACTTAATTTTTAACTTTCTTTTTTCTTATTTCACCAGAAAATGGAAGACACTCCTCTTCCTAACGAGTGATCTAGTTAGAGCAACTACCTGAGCAACTGGGAAGAGCAGCAGTGACTCTCTTTAAGTGTTTTGGGGAGACACATCTGTCACAGCCTCAGCTTAGAACATCTAACCCCATTACAAACCAGCACTGGCTGCTTGCTCCCAGCACTGTCGTAAACAATTCACTTAGTTTTCTTATACAGACATCTAAACATTGTCCCTTGCAAAGAAAACGGAGTAAACTGTCTGCACAGATGGATGACTCTGCACTGTGATTTATTCTGTCGATTCTGCACAAACAGCTGTCTGACTTGAGCCAGGGCCCGTGAAGCACAGCCCAAGTGGCCATCAGAGAGCAGGGCAGGGCTGATGATTTCAGAGACAAGTGGAGTTGTCCTTGTCCTTATGCTGTCACAATAAAAACAGTCAGGATGGGGTGGTTTTGTGCACTCATGTACATTCTTGCTTTCCACGTGGCTTTGACATTTGTTTTGTAGCTCTGTCAATCTGTGAGTTACCAGTTCAGTGCTGCCACGTTCATGCTTTCCAAGCACAGGATCATGGAGCTCTCATTTGCTCCAAATCTACTTGTATTTGAAACACCTACAGGGCACGGTAGAAGGGTTAGCTGCAGAACTGTACCACCACTTGCTGCTTTCCTCTTCTTTTCTTTCTCTCTTGTCTTTTAATATGGGGAGCAAAATGCACATTTTGCCAGCCTAACCTCTTTCCCTTTGTGTACCTATTACCTTTCACAGTGGGATCCCAATTCTAAGCTGAGCATCTGTGCACTGCCAAAGTACAAATGCTTCCAGACATGTCCTAGATGAGTGGGGAAGTGTATCACTGTACCATACCAAAACACCCCTTAATAACACTCTTAATAATGGTTTCCTAAAAATGTTTCGTAATAGCTATAAAAATCCATTCTTTACCCTTTGCTTCACCTACATTCACAGCCTTTTTGCTAGAGCTTGTGTGGTAAAACGTCTGATATTATTATTAATACTTATTCAAAAGATGGTTACGAGAAGCCAAATGTATAATTTTGTATTCATGGCTTTTAACAAATTTCTGATCTATTTTCCGATCTTACTTACTCTGTCTAGTATTGTACAAATCATCTGAGCTTGTCTGGAAAATTAATTTTGTGTTACTTATTCAGAATAGTAAGTTCTAATTTTTTTTTAGTATGCATGCAAGTGCAGTTTCTTGTTACCACAATTTTAGTGAGAAAAATGAGAGGGCGGGGGTAATGACTTGTGTCTGGATTTCCTATGTCTCTTTTTTTAAAATTTCCTTAGAGTATGGTGAATTGTAGAGAACACAACGGTTGGGACGTGGTAGTTTTTGGGGTTTTTTTTTTGTGGTTGTTTTTTTGGTTTTTTGTTTTTTGTGGGTTTTTTTGTTTGTTTTTTTGGGGGGGGTGGTTGGGGTTTTGGGTTTTTTTTTTTTTGGTTCATTATATTTGAATTATAGAATTAAGATCGCTTTTCAAGAGTCAGGAATGCTCAGTCCAGGCTGGGCAGTAAGTGCTACATTGAAATTCAGACCCATATTACTATGACAGTAATAATTTAAAAGCGAATTTATAGAAACTTAGTCATGTGACTGTCAGTTTCTGGTAAGAATTAAGTTCGATGAACATGGGAACAATTTTGCCATTGACCAATCTGCCTGTGCCATCATAAAATTGAGTATTACCAAGTAAGCTCACCTAGTCTTGGAAGTCTTTTCCACATTCTGAGTCTTGCAGATTATTCCACTTTGAATCACATTAATATGTTGCATGAACAAGCTCTCAGATTTCTGTTTTACTTATTGTTATAAACTGTATACTATTATGAGTAAATCAGAAAATTTAAGGCAACACCTCTTAGAGTTGTCTTAAGCTGCTTATATTTCAAATCAGTTGATTTGCATAAACCTGGCCTGCTTCCTTCTTACTCAGCAAAAAATAATGTTTATATTCTTAGAAAACTTAGATAGGACTGGGAGGTACTTCACAGTAGTTGAATAGTGAGTGGGTTTTCACAAACTCCTGGTTTTAAGGTGGAGTAATTTGAAATTTTGTTGTGCATGACCCCTTTAAGCACCAGTGACACACCTGTGCTCCTCTTAGCACATGCAGCATCATGCATTCTATGTGATAGCTTTTGTTACATTAATACTGAAAATTGATGTATCTTTGTCAAAATAAATGATACAATCATCCAAATAAATAACACAACTAATAAATTAGAGTTTGACAATATTCCCTAGTCAGTGATTCAAAAAAGTAATTTGCTTATGATTAATTCATGTACTTCTGTGATGGCCTGTCAAACTACCTGACTCTAAAAATGACTCATTGAAATATAGAGATGTGTCGAATGCATCTCAGTGAATTGCATTCCTAATGTTTTCATTTTGGTCTCTCAGTTTCTGCAATGTGTAAGAGAGATGTTTGCTGCCTTCCATGTGGCTGGAAGCCAATGTCTTGTTTCTTCAGTATTGCCTTGAATACTGTCAGATCTAACTTTTAGCTCCTGCTTTTGGCTGACTTTACACAGAGGATGATGATGACTAAAGTGTTGATACTAATATCTGAGTTTAATCCCTTTATTGAGTATTTGCAAAATCTGTATAGTGCAATTACTCTTTTTTCTATCAGCAACTTTAATAATGACTATGAGTAATTAGAGTCAGGATGTCAGACAAGATTTCCACTTAAAAGGTGTGCCCAGTAATCATGCTGATCTCAGATGATAAAAAAGATTAATTACTGTACTCATCCTGGCTACTGCTGGAGATTTTGCTAGAAGGAACAGTGAGAAAGTGCAAAGCAATTAATTAATTGCACTGTATGCATTTCACTGCTTGTTCTCTTGCTGCTTGTAATACTTTGGAGTGCTATTATCTTTTCTGAAGCTTTTATGAACTCTTGTGCGTATTTAAGCACTTTTGAAAAATTACCTAACAAATATAATCCGTGGCATTTAAATCCATTATAGTCTTCTCTCCCTCCAGATTGTGTGAGATTAGTAAAGCACATTGTAAAGAAAATAAAATGGCTATTAACATTCTCTCTCCACATCAGATGTGATATCTTATACATGGCAGCAGTTGAGTGCAATTTTAACTGGAAATACAAATCCATAAGCAAACATTAATATAGAAAGCATTTACAGTGATTCATCTACCTTTTTATGAAGAGTAAAACAGGTGCCAAACATGCCCAGGATTTTGTACATGACTAATTTTATTTGAATAGCATTTCTCACTTTACATTAAACCCACAACCAACTGCACCACACACTGATTTTACACAGTGCCTGTAGACTACATGTATGAGAGATCAGTGCATTTCCTACTCTTTAAGTGCACCTCTGAAGAGTGAAGGTATCAGTTTTAGTAGAAACTGCTCAGAGGTGGTGCAGGAAGTGCAGGAAACATGAAGCAGTTCAAGCCCATGCAGAAGGGCCCACCTGAACTGCTGCTGCTGCTGGTGGGGTCAGGGTGATGGGTAACAGAGTGTGCATGAGTTCCTTCCTTGGGTATCCAAATCCTCCCTCCCAGCCAGCAGCAGCAGTGGGAAGGGACACAGATGTTTTAGTGACCTGACTGAAATTCTCAGCCATTGTGCTCAGTGGTTCTCAGCACTCTCCCCTCATTCTTGGGCTGCTACTCCTGCTTCTTGCATTTCTTCGTATTGGTATGGCATTCTTTTAACTCAGTTTCTTAAATAATGTGCAGTGGAACTGTTTGGTCTTTGTGGAGGTGTTTCTGCTCATGAAGGCATAGATTGCTATCATTTATTAATTGTTACAGTATGGCAGATAAGCCCTAACCAATTATGGCCCCACGATACAAGCCAGTGATTCAGCACAAAACCAGAATGTTGTTCTGTCTGATAGTTTTACAGCTCTTACTTTTCTGTTTTGTAGAGAGGAAACTAAAGGCAGAGCATGAAGATATATCTTTTTAATGTCACATAGCAAGACATTGACAGAATCTGGAATGTAAGACCTTATTAATCTTAGTCCACTGCTGTAACCAGAACAGCATTTTCTTGCCTTGCAGCAGCTGATATTATTTACTTAGTGTAGCTAAGCTTTCTCGCTTGGTTGGTAAGAAACACTATTAAACTGTGGTATAAGAATACCATAAATCTAAAACAATTAACATTATATTCACTTGGGCAAAGACTTTTGTGGTTTTAATATTTAGAGGGTGTAAAGGCTATTTACTTTTTCTTTAAAGCAAAAATGTGTGTGCATGTTGTGTGCAAAAACTGTATTTGCTTGTGTTTTGCTTTTTCCCTCAAGGAATGAACCAATTACTTCTCTCAAACAGAGCATGACATACTGGAGCAAATGTTAAGAAAAAAAAAATTAGTCAAAGTTGAAATAAATAGTTATGGTAAAAAAAAAAGCCCTCTTTGAATTCAAGAAATGTGAAGTGAGACTGTAACATGTCAAGAAGAAAATTACAATAGGAATTTTCTGTATTATAAATGATGCTGCTCTGCAAGCAAGGATTATGTAGATCTTTCTACTTCATTAGGATGCATTCACCTGTGAGATTATGGGATTCCCTGCAATCCAAATGAGGATATACCTTCCCCTAGGTGTCTGAAAAACAGCTCTGTGTCAGTGCAGGGGGAGAGGAAGAAATCAAAGCAAAGTAATACTGATTTTTATTACTTGCAGTTTATTTGTGGAGGAGGAGGAAGAGGCAATGAATGCTGTTTCTCAGACCTGGTATTTACTATGCTCCTTGAATATTTTGCAGAGAGCCAAGCAATGTAAGTGCCTTTGCTCTTAGCAATTCAAACCCAGCACTCAGCTCTGGGAGGTGTCAGAGTGTTCTCAGATCCAGCAACCCCCCCATGGCCCAGCTCACATCACAGGGCTTTGCTAAACCTCGCAAATTGTAACTGTGTTTTGTGAACAGTGTTTATAGAATCATAGAATGGTTTGAGTTGGAAGGCACCTGTAAAGAGCCATCTAGTCCAATCCCCCAGCCATGAACAGGGACATCTTCAACTAGATTGGGTTGCTCAGAGCCCTGTCCAACCTGGCCTTGAACGTTTTCAGGAATTTAGAGTCTCTGAAGTTTATTCTATCCAAACATCATTACCTTTGTCAAGCTTTTGTATCAAGAAGGTCTGGTACTTAAAGACTAGGACTGCCTGTGTCTGGGTGATCCATAAAAGTAAACAAATCTCTGTCAGGATTGTGACTGTAGACAAAGGTATCAGGAAAATCTGTTTTGGAACATTTATGATGTTCCTGCTAAAATTCTCCTGCGTTGTATATCCATATTGTTTTCCTACTTGTTTATTCTGCTCAAAGCAGTATGGAGCAAACGTCTCAAAGGCTCACTGCTGTTAGAAAAGAGGAGTTTGGGGACAAGTGGCATCAGGCTAGAGGAGCTGGAGGTGTGAGCAGCCACAGCTGGAGAGAGCCTATGGTGTGACAAGGGAATGCCAGTCACTGCCACAAAACCTCTGTGGCTCTGAACACTTGGGAGGGATTTCCCAATTCAGGGGCTTTGTGCTCATCTGGGAGCACTTGTGAATCAAGGGCAACCTATACACTTAGAGGTAATAAGGTTAATATATGTGCTTTTGGGCAAGTGTATCTCATAAAAGATATTACCTCTCCCTGTAAACTTGGCTCTGATAGTTGAGGTGGTCTCAAGATACTACATTTAATGCAACAGCACTTCTCTGTATCTACATCTGTTTGGTCCTCTATAAACTTCCCTCAAAAAAAAGGTAATTTCATCTTTCTGATTTGGAGACAATACTGTACATCATAAATAAGAAGTTAATACCTCAATAATGTTTTCATGATTAATGAAATATTTAGCTAAACTAAATATATACTCTGATAAAACTAGAATTTTAAATGTCATCTCTCAACTGATAGGCTGACAAAATTTTTGACCATGCAGGGAAAGATTTTCTGGAAAAAAATCAAAGCAAACCAGTGAACAACAAAATCTGCAAAACTTTATTCTGCTGACTACCACGGAAAGTTTTGAGCTTTTATTTTTTTTTTTTTTTTTAATTTTCCTCCCCAGCATATGAAGTCATCTCCAAATTCCAAAGCAATAAAGGGTAATATACTTGAAACTCTAGAGAATAGCTGTCTAGTTCAAATTTGATGCTATGACTGAATGTAATTATTCTAAGGACCTCTTTGAATTAATATAGGCAAGATTAAATGGCTGTGGTACTTACACTGTAAGCACAGAGAACCAGAAGTCCTGCTAATAAGCAAAGGATGTTTGGATATTTTCATGTACAGCTGAATTCTGTTACCCATATTAAATTTTAAAATTAAAAGTTAACGTACTCTAGTAAACAAACTTGCAATTTTTGCTAAAACTGCTAGTGAAATCAATCATCGAAGTTCGTGTAAGTTTTCATCTAGAAAAAGGCTACTGGTTTTAGTTCATAGTTACAAATGTATTCTAAATGACTGTCATTACAGCTCCGTTATGGAAACATCAGACACTGTGGCTCTGATTCTGATCTTAAGGTGGGGTAAATGAGGCATGAGGTCAGTGAAGGTCCAGGTACATAAAATACCCGAGTAAAGCCTGTCCTGCCATCTCTGAGCTGGGGAGAATCAGCCTAGAAAGGATCCTGCTCACAACTCAGTTGTGGCTCTGTGTTTTGTGCAAAATGGTAGGAAAACATTAATGGTCAAGGCCTAAAGTCACTTTGATCTCAGTTCATTGCCCCTGCCTGGTCTGGAGTTTGGCTGAGACCACAGACTGCAAAGCTGTTTTGTTGGTGTGCTGAATTCATTAGAGATGAGAGCAATGCACATACAACCTTATGATGATCTTTCCAACTGTCTTTGCGCACTGAATGTTAAAGAGAGAAATCTTTTAATTTCACAGAGCATGTGGACCAAAGATTAATGCAAGTTTTTCCATTAATTTCCTGGGACACTGGCATCATCAGCCAATATTTCTGTGGAAGCTGATATTCATTAAGGAGACCAGTGGCTCTAATACATTTAAGGATATCTGCTGAAACCTATAGGATTTCATTATTCTAATAAGTAACATATTAGCTTATTTACAGAGGAAAGGCTAAGAAAGTTCATTGTTTTGAAGGAAAAAAGCTTTAAAATTTAAAATCTGTAAAAAGTACAGAATTATTAACAGTACCTCTTGGATCCTGGTTTTTGAATAAACATCTCCTGCTTTATTTCAGAAAGAATAGCAGGTGATGTGTGTGTAGTAAATTCAGTAAATTAGGAAGCAGGAAGCTTTCATTCTGCAGTTGCTTCACTGGGTAATCTTATCGGTCATCAAGTTAAAATATGTGCTAACTTGTACAGTCACATATCTAACTACCTCCTTGTTAAGATGAACAAGACTTGTTCTATGATAGCAGGTGGCAAATTAGTTTCTAAGAATCTTGCCTACCAAACAAGTAATTATTTCTGTGCCTGATTTAAAGGTTTTGTTTTTAACTATTACTTTTCCTACTGCCTTGGTTATTTTCCAAGCTTAATACTCCTTTTGTTAATTATGATTTTTGATTGCCAGACTGAAGGCAGACATTTGTTTGGAGAAATAGAATGTAGTATTTTTCAAGTAGGTATCCATTATAAGGGATTTGTCTCTCCCACTTTTGCTATTCATAGGATATAAATGAGCATTACAGTTAAATTAGAGCAGAATTATTGTTGTTCATAACAATCTCTGAATATTTTAAAACTTTATTTTTCCTCAAAATTACTTAAAAATTTTTAAAAATCTCGAAAAATCTTCATAGTGGGAGTTCAGGTGTGTATCCAAAAACCTTATCTGCAAGAAGCAGATATGCACGGTGAAAATCAAGATGAAGAATAAGGATTATTTTAATTTAAAAACATCTGTTGTATGACATAGTTAGAAAGATAGATAAAAAATACCAAATTTACCAAAGAAGGAAAAGCCAAATTTCTCTGGTTGAAAAACATTATTTTCTAAAGTAAAGGAAATGAAGTCTGAGCTGCCTGAGGTAGTAACTGTTTCTGTACCAGACTAAGCTCTCTTGCAATGAAATTTTCATATATGTTAGTAAAAACTTAGCCTGTGTATAGCCAACATCCAAGGAATGGCACAGTATAAGAGCTTACGAAAGGAGCATGAGTCAAGCTGTGAAATTCTGTGATGGGCATTGTGAGTAAGGAAATACTGACAGTTTCTAAAACAGGAAAATGCTTTTTGTTATGAAAAAAAGCTCCATTTTCTTCAGAAAAAAAAATCCACCAAATCCACCAAATATCAATTAAGAATTTTTTATGACTGTGGGTAAGTCTAGTTGATGGGCTGCTCTTAAGAAGTTACTTCTGTTAGGTACTGCTGACCTCTATTGGCTTATTCCCACTATATGCTGATGTTGTGGCACTGCTATTTTCCTCCCCTGGGAGATGTGAGTTTATGTTTGATTTAATTTAGGAAGTTTTGAAGCAGAATGACAAAAATTTGACATATATGTGTGTGTGTGTTTCTTGTCATGCACGAGTTACTTTTCAGTCTCAGGTAAGTCAATGGAAAAGCCATTATCTCGGAATAGTGATTTGGTCTGGGCCTCTTGTGTCATAATTTACAAATGTGCTTACATGGTTTTATTGAGGTGCAGCTCTAGACATACTACACTATAAAAATGAAAATAAATGCCATAATTGCAGTTTTTCTTTGCCTCTGTTACTCAAAAACTACTTTTGTTTTAGAAAGGATAATTGACAAACCATCAGACTGTAGCATAGTCTAATTGGTTTTGAAGCCACAACATAAAATTTAAATTGGGGAAGATATTTAACTGTGTCAAATATTCTGTTCATTCCCTCATAGAAGTCAATGCCATAATGTCACTTTCCTTGCATTTGCTCTTATCACTTTTTAAGTCTGTTTCTGGTTGGTGAGAAGCTTGATATGACCTGGCAGTGTGCACTGGCAGCCCAGAAAGCCAGAGAGATCCTGGACTGCATCAAGTGTGGCCAGTATGTCAAGGTTTAGATTAGATATTAAGGAGAAATTCTTTCCTGGGATGGTGAAGTCACTGGCACGGGTTGTCCAGAGAAGCTGTGGCTGCCCAATCCCTGGGAGTGTTCAAGGCCAGGTTGGGTGAGACTTGAAGCAACTTGGACTCATGGAAGGTGTCCCTGCCTGTGACAGGAGGGTGGAAAAACATGATCTTTGAGATCCTTTCCAACTCAAACCATTCTACAGTTCTAGAATTCACATACTGTACATCATCTTTCTGATATTTGTACACAGAGGCACAATTTTATTTGCTTTTGTAATAACAGTAATGTCTTGGATCAATTCATAGCCTAAAGCCACCTGCACTGACAAATGCAAGTATTAAGACCTTCTAGCTCATTCTGAGCCTCCCTACCCCAGCCTCATCCCCAAGATGTGACTTTTATAAGGCCATTCTTTTGATCTTTGAGAAGTGCAGACAGTAATGGAAGTTTAATTTCCAAGTTTGCTTTTATCAGAGAGAGGGCTTGTGGTTAGCTCTGTGACAATGTACACAGCCCTGTGGAGTGCATGCAGTAGGTAAAGTAATGCTCAGTGTGTGCTTTTTAGAAGAAACCTTGGTTTGGAATTATTTTTAAAAGGAATATTTGCTTTAAAAATTAATTGTAAAAATTAATTTTTAATCATCTCTAGGATTTTGCTACTTAGAGTACTGTACTGGAATTTCAGATCTTAATGACTTCCCTGTGTGGAGAGGACAATTCAAGGAAATAAATTTCTAAGAAACAGGTTTTTACATCATGGTAGAGTGTGCATGGGCTGTAAGTGTAGCCTGTAAGAGCATGATGATTCTCCATGTAAACATTCTGTAGTCACTCAAACCAGTGGGAGCAGATGTAGGGAACAGGCTTCAATTGCTACATTGGGCTCAAAATTTCAGAGAATTAGGCCCAAAATTGTTTGGGCTTTTCTTATTTAATTCTCTCCAGGGAAACATAGGAAACAGAACCAAGAGGATGAATAATAAGGCTTAGGAAATTCTATGTCCCTTTGGGTAAATTATACAACACATGCCCAAATAGGAGAATCATTCTGTGATTCTGTGAAAATTTTTTATTCTGTCTCAGAGCTGCCAGAGAAAGACTGAGAAGTTTCTAAACCCTTGGGATTCCTTCAGATCTAAAACTATCCCATTGTCACGTAGTCCTAAAACATGCAGGACTTTCTTTTTGAAAAAGAAACTGCTGTTCTGGCTGTTCTCTACTGAAATTTTTATTGGGAGGAAGCATTCCAAAGGTCAGTTGCACTTCCAGAGAAATGTTTCATATTTCTTGGCTTTCCTAGGAATCAAACCTTTGCCAGGGCCTACTAAATGAAATGTATCTCATTTGCAGCAAGCTGAATTTAACTGTGTCAAAATTCTTTATAGACCACAATTATTAGTGCTCTTGCTATATCCTGAAGATTTTTTCAGCCAAGTAATCTAAGCTAGTGAAACTCTAATGGTGGGGCTACTCACAGTGAAACCTTAGGTTTAGGCTGTGGGCATGTAGCCAGGATGATGAGTAGCAGAGATCAGAAAGATTTGCTGTGGGTGAGGTGCTGAGGCACAAGGTCTGGCACACAAAACATGCGTGCAGCCAAGGGAGGCAGACAGGAGGAGTGGGGACAGGTTTGAACGAGGCAGAGAACAATGCTGAAAGAGACCCAGGACTTAGATCCAGACTGATGTGAGGATCAGAAGCAGATGTTGAGCAGCAGTGGCTCCGTGCTGGGCTGGCTGCCTCTGCTTTGGAAAACCTGTTCTCCCAAAGATGGGTGGTACCTGCTGCCCATCTCCAGCCGTCCCTGCAGGCACTGTGCAGTGTCTGCCTGTCTGGAGCTCTCTGGAAATGGGTTTGGGGTAAGAATGACCCAGAGCAGGGGAGCTTGGAGTGTAAGAGCCTCTGTGAGCACAGCCCACAATGGCTGCATTACCATGAGAGGAGAAGAGCCACCAAAGCTGGAAATCTGGCATTCTTTTTTCATGGGCTGCATCCTTGACTAACTTCTGTCTGATGACTGAAATATCCAGGCATTTCAAGAGTTCTTTTAAATTTTGCATTAATAGCTAATTATCTCCATTCACCAGATCACTATGGGTGCAGCTAACCAGATTTTATCATCATGATAAGGACTTTCAAAGTGTCTTGTTTAATCTTGCCTCATGAGATATTCCATGACTGTGCTAGGCATGTGCTAATGACCTAAATACTGTCTTTTCTGATTTTGTTTACTTTTTTATTCTTTTTTCCCCCTAAGAAGCTTTACATTAATATTATTTTCTGGGGGAAAAAAACGATATTAAGTAATTTCAGGAGAAATTCACTATTTACCCCTGAAAAAAATTAAAATTAAAGGGAGAAAAGTCACTCTCCCATTTCCTTTTTTTATTTGAATAATCAGTCTTAAAAAGCTTCAGATAGTAGAATATGAAAATCTGAAAGTCTTCATTTTCAACTCAGACTGGTTTATCTGATTCTCACAAGAATTTTACAAATTAGATTTCTCAGTGACTATACAGTTTCATAATGATAAGTACCCTTGCATTGGTTTCAGAATAAGATCAAACCCAGTACTGAATTTCCTCTGTTAGGCTGGTATAGCTCAGCATGCAGGTGGGGAGAAGTCTGTTTGAAAAGGCACCACCCATTTTTTAGTGTTTTCTTGTGGAAAGGCAATGAGGCATCATACAACAGTATGGTGCTGTTAAGGTACAGTTTTAGAAAGTTCTAACTGTAGTTGCCCTTCAAGCTTACATTCTTGTTTAGTCATATTCCAGAAGTTTAGAAAAACTATTGCACACTGAGTCTCTGTTAAGCCTTTGTCAGGAGTGTTTGATATTTTTATCTTACAGAGAGCAGTGAGTGAATTGTGTTAATTAGCACTATGGTTCCCCTGTCTCAGTGGTAGCAAGAATGTTTCTTAATAAAAATGTCTTTTATAAGGTATCTTTTATACAGCTAATGTGTAAATTCATCCTCTTAAAATATTTTTAATAGAGGGACTGTTTACCTACCCTGAGGTAGGTTTGTAAAGAGGACAGAGCCATGTGGTGTGTGCAGCAGGTAATTGGCCACTGGTGGAAGGGGCAGAAAGGTCTCTGTGTTTCCCTGTAAAACTGCCAGAGCAATGTGGTTCACATTCACAGCAAAGGCAGTCTGAGGAAAAGTCTTCTGCATCCTCTGGGATTCAGTCTTGTGTATAAGATTAAGCTTCAAGAGTATGTATTATAGCAATAGATTTGCATGAAGTTTAGAATTTAGAAATTCTGTCTCTCAGACACCAAAGAAAAATCCAAGTGTTAAATAATAAAAGTCATCCTTTCCTTTTCCAAGATCATCCCCATTGTTGGCACAGCACTAAACAAGCCTAACACTCGTGTGACAAGAGATGGGTAACTATGTTTTCTTCTCCAAACAGACTCACTCAAAGAAGTTTCTGCCAGTATTGCCCCTCACACCAAGGGCACAGGAGCCCTGTGAAAAGTTCCAGGGCTCCGTGTGTTTGCTGCACTTTGTGGCTGTAGGGGATGTTTTCCTCATGCTGTGCAGAAGGCGACAAGAGTCTGATGTTTTCTTGAAAAAGCCCTGTTGTTCCAGAAATAGATTTAATGGCCATTTGTTTTCACACCTTCACAATGCACATACCCTACATTCAGTTCCTTCTTCTTTCTACTTCATCTGGTCATGGGTTGTTAAGTGTTGACTGGGCAACACTGAGTGACACATCCAGAAAGCAGTTAATTAGCATTAAAAGTGCTGTTGTCAGAAGTACATCCATCTGTCTGAGTAAGAACATGTCCGGATTCAGTTTGTTTTATTTTTCAGTTCAATCAGGTTGTTTGTATCAAGTTGGAGTTGTAGGAAAGTGGCCATTTCCTTGGCAGTTTTTCACAAAGATGAGAACAGTTTCAATGAAAGACTGGCTATAAAGCACCTATTTCTACAGGATTTCAGACTTTTGTCTTAAGTTTTAGGATAAGAAAAGCATATTTGTTTTAACAGGCCTTTCATCTGTAATTATAATAACACTTAGCACTTTTCAGCTTCAAAATGCCTTACAAATGATAATTTCACAACACCCCAGTGATACAGTAAGTATTTCATTTGCCCAAGGCACTCCCCGCCACCACTAGGTTTAAAGTGAAAAGAAGAAGGATATATATGGAGAGAAATATTTTTAGGAAAACTCTACAACAATTGTTTTTTTTCTGTAGGTTCCTCTTTTTTCTTCTTTTCCAAAACATGTATTTTAATGGTGAAGTGCTGAGACCAGTAGAACAAAACCAAGGGAGAAGATTTCAGGTTTGGGTTTGTTCTTGGACTTCTCGCCTTCCACAGCTCATTGTACACAGAGATTTGACACTTTTCTGTATGATTTCAGTATCACTCTTGAACGACCAGACCAAGGTAAATGTGTCTTTTAGTGAGGCAAGAGGGAAATCCAGTGCTTGAGATTATTTAATATACTGAAAACAATGTAATACTGCATATCCTTTAGTGAATAACCCAGGGTGTGAGAGTTACAAAGGAATTGCAATTCAATTTTCATTGTCCCAAATTTCCAGTTTTTGCTTGTATCTAGAGAGGGCAGCAAAGAGCTGCAGTTTGAAACTTCTGCAGCAGGTAACCTGCCCTGTCTGCTTTTTCTTTGAGTACAGCTGTAAAATAACTCATCATGAAGATATTTTCAAAGTGTTTCTTGGTTTTCTGACTCCAAGTTTTTTGGGGGTAGCTCTGAGATGGAATGGTCAGAATTAACAACTTGACCACAGGCAAAGGATGTTGGCAAATCAAGGCAGTGTCTCATAATCACAACCTAAGTTCAGTTTATCAGTTTCGGTGCCTCCAGGTAATTTAGGATATTAGAAACAGAATTTTTATTAAACCTCTGGAAACCTATTCAGTGTCAAATGCATTGCCCTGAAAGAGCAGGCTGGATTTATATCTGAAACTGACTTAGCAGACATTGAAGTGAAATTTACTGGTTTCATTGGTTTTCAAAAGGAAAGCTCCCTCATGCAAAAACACTGCAGGAGCAGGTGAACTGCTGGCAGAGGGGACAAGTCTTTAAAAGTCAAGGAAGGGAGGTGAGCTCTGGGATATTTGGAGGGCAAATCCATGAAAGTCACATCATTAAAGAAAAAGGGGGTGGATTTCAGTGGGTTCAACAGAGATGACTCCTTTGGAGCAGAGATGTAAGAACAGACATTACTCTGAAGTCCAGACACTTAACACATTGAACTTTCCCTCCACTGTTCATTATTCCCAGCTGCCTGGCTTAGCTACAAATTTTTGTCCTAAATGAGTTAGTGGGAATTTCGCCACTATTTTCAGGAAGACTGGCATCTGAGGTTAGCAGAAGTACCCTTACTGAATGTCCTGTGTTCCCCTGTGCTCATCTACAGCATGGCTGGAATATATCATGTTCACAGCCTCTGATTACCAGCTTGTACATTTTGTGGTCTACAATTATCCCTGTCAGCCTGAACAAGCCATGGTTTTATACCAGTTGTATTTTTCTCATATTCTGGGACCTAAAAGGGCTCTATTTTAATGGAGCATGCCACTCATGTATTTTGATTCTTTAGACAGGCAAAGTACTGGCCCTGACCTCATGTGCTGATTAGAATTGATTTCCATAACACCCCTGTTGAAAGAAGGGATTTATATCATCCTTAAGTGGGAATTACCTGAGGGAGGGGGATCAGTGGGATGTTATTTATGTGTACAAATATCAGGTGGGTTGTATAGAAGGCAAAGTTGGACTGTTTAGCAACAGAGCAAAAGGCACAACAGGCACAAAAAATACAGGAAAATCCATTTGTGCATAAAAAATAATATTTTGTTGTTATTGTTTAAACTGTTGGGATGGATGGAAAATTGGCATGGATAGCTCAGAGATCTTGTGGAATCACCTCTCATGGGGATATCCAAGAACCGTTCATGACCAAGAGCAAATGGCTGTAGGTGACCTTGCTTTGAGCAGAGGGGTTGGCTGGGAGAATATCTGGAGTTCCTGCCTATCTCAGTTAATGTGTGGTTCCCCAAACAGATCTTCTTATCTGCTGCAAACAGTCAGCAGTTGTGCAAATGCAAGCTGCATGAAATGTTTATTTAAATATAAAAATTATCAATCATTGTAAATTAGTTTGATTATTTTCCCTAATAGTCTCAATAAACTAATGCATTCTTTTAAAAATGTGTAGTACAGCATCTGTTGAAAATATGATCTCCTTATCCTGCTGTGTGATTTCCAGAAAAGATTTTTTTTCCTAATGTTTGCAGTGCTGTATAAATTCCCTTTAAATATTCCATTTGATAATCTTCCTTCCATTATAAAGTTTTTGAACTTCAAATGTCATTTGAAAGTCCTGAGCAGAAAGAATATATAAATTATGATGGAAACATGTCAAAAATATAAAGAAAATGGGCATGCTTTTTCTTATTCTGTTTGTTTTTTAAGTGTTGTGACATCTTGACTAAGAAATAAAATAAAGCTTTCACAGAACTGTGGGAAAATAATGACTGAATTTTCGGTAGTCATAAGTAGACATTCCTGAAAGTCAATGCATGAATTTCTTACATCAGTCTTACAGTCTCAGTGTTGTAGAGTGAGAACTTTCCTAGTCAAGGAACAATAATAAAAATAACCATTATTTTTTAAAAAGCGCCCTAATAGCTCCCCCTGATGCTGTGTGCAACATTCCAAGAGTATCTGGCAGAGAGAAACAAAACCAGTTCAGAAGCAGCTACAGCATGCTGCCTGGCATCAGAGGAACTTTTCAAGTGAGCTCTTTAGGAATCTCATCTCATTTTAATCATTCTTAGATTTGGTTCTGTCATTTGCTAATAATCTCTACCAAACATTACTTTCTTACTCTTGGCAGCAGCCTTTTGAGTAATTGAAGACTGTTTTCGTGCTCTGTCTCTTCATTGGTCATCTTATTTTTAGACTAAACTGTCATGATGGTTTGTTGGTTTGGGGTTCCCCCCATCCATCTGTTTATTCTCATTGCTGCCATGTGGACTCTGCCCAGTGGTTCGTGTCTCTTGTGATGTGTGGACACACACCAACCATCCTGTCTGCCAGCCAGCAGAGACTGCTACAATTTACAGTTGCAGCTTTGAGTATATGTAGGGGGGTTTTTTTTCAAAAAAGGGCGTTTCAAAAAGCTGTTCCCTATCTGACCCTTCTTAATTTGGATGCTTTTCAAGCCTTAAAGCTGGAAAGGAGCTCCTGGCCCCTGTGGTGCACGTTTATTTGTAGGGAGGAAAAGCTGCTCTTTTGTGTTCCTAAGGAGTTAATGGACTGTTTTAGACTGATTAATGCTGATCACAGCTGTCCAATTGAGACAGTTTACCTGGGCTGAATGGATTGAAAGGAGATATGGCTGACTATGTCCTCCTGGTAAGATGTTTGCCCTCTCTCCAATAGCCTGAGACAGTTGATGTATTGGACAAGTAGATGGTGGAACCATGGAAATACCTGTGCCCTTTTCTACTATCAATTCAATTCTTTCTTTTGCTTAAGAAAATGCATAAGGAGCTCTATTCTTCATTGTAGATAATTTTCCTACTTCAAATTCCTTCTTATGATCAACTTGAGTAAAAGCTTTTTTTTTTTTTTTAAAGTCTACTTCCAGTTTGTTAATATTTAATGATGCTCTTCAGGGTACTGGCACTTCCTCCCAGCTTTCCTGAAAATTTACTTTGTGGTCTATTACCAAGCTCTTTGCTGCTTCTGGTGATTGTTATTTTTAGGAAAATTTAGGAATTTTAGGAATCCCTATTTAGGAAAGGGAAAGGTGTAATGTTGACTGGAGAATATACACTCATCCATAAATTTCTGTGTATGGAGAGAACGTGCAGATCATCTGCCACCTATGTAGCTGTCCTTTCTTCATCATCCATATTTCTATCCCAGGTACCCAAACAGTATGACTGAGAACATCTTATTTACATTAAAATCTATTACTTGATGTGGAAATTTCTATTTTGAAAGGTGGTGGATGGATCCAGCATTATATGCTGTGAAAGTTTTTCCATGTGTCTGCTTGATCAGTAGAGCCACAGAAGTGCCTGTATTGTTGTAGCTTGCTTGGAGAACACAAATTGGAGAGAGTTGCAGGTCACTGACCTGCTGAGGTGCCTGAAATGGTGTAACATGTTTCTGCAGGGCAGGGGTGTAAGAGAAGGGAAAAATCTGCTGGCTCCCTGGGCAGCCAGGTCAGCCTGATCTCATCTGCTCCATTCCTGAGATAGAAGAGCAAAGAAATTGGGTAGTAGTGAGAGAGAAGTAGCTGAACCTTAAACGTGAACCTTATTTAAAGACCAGAGCAAAATTCAAGCTATGTATTGTTATGTTCTTAATTGGCAAACAGAACACAAGTCAAGAAATGAGTGGGTTAAGTTTGCTAATATCAGTGAGCTTGTTTGTGTTGAAAGTGATTTTTAAATTTTAGCTATTCACAGTTCTGTTTGTTTTAGTCTGTTTGAAAACAGCTCAATTTTAATGAATTGGAGCACCTATGCCTAAAGGAAATCAGAGTGAAACACTGTTTTAAGAAAACCAACTTAAACCTTCCTGAGTATTTATTCTTGCCATGCAGTATAAAAATTAATTGAAGAGAAAGGATCCCAGAAGAAACTCAAGAGACCTTAGAGAATGATAACTTTTTGTTTTGAATGAGTGCTATTTTTCATGTGATATCTAAACTCTCTCAAAAAATTTGTTTTGACCCTTTTTCTGATGAAGAAACAGCTAAGGAACCACAGGGGAACAGACATTATGAAATAAAGATTGCTTCAGTCTCAAATAATTTTTTTTTAACTTCCTTGTTTAATGCTGCATAAAATACCAATAAATCTCCCTCTAGGCTTTATGAGTCCTACTTTGTAGGTGACAGATCTCAGGCAGTGATAGGCAGTCAAGGATTGGGGAAAATGAATGTCATAGAAAAGTTTGGAACAGAGAATATGCCCTGATGACACAATAACAACAACAAAAAAGGCATTTGTCATTGTCCAAGTTTAATACCTGCAGATTTGGAGCCAGCTATATTTTCCTGGCTTTCAAATACATCCCTAGTACCGTTAAGTTGCTAATAATGTATTCTGGATGGTTCTGCAAGTAAGTGTTTCCCACAACTATAATTATACCTTTTTTTTCCTTCTTGATGGGATTCCACAAAGCCACAAGCATGCATTTTAAGATGAACTATTATTAAGAGGAAAGAAAACAGTCACCAAAGCTTCCCCAGTGACTAATGTTGTGTAAATACTGTCATGGTACAGTTGGATTTATTTTTAATTATTAGGCCAGCCTGGGGAAGTGCTGTCAGAGAGCAGTGATAGCCTGTCCATTGCTCGTTTGAGCAGAACAAAGGGCTTGACTTGGAGCAAGTTGCAATGCAGATAGTGTTGTCTGAGTTTATTCTGCCTTTCTTGTTCTCAAGCAGCAGAAATGTAATCTAGAGCTGCAATGGAATTTAATGCTAGGGTAGATCCCTGTGGAGTTGTAACTCAGCTTTATATTTCTTAAAATAACCATAGTTTCCAATTTTATTTTTTATATGATTTTGACAATAGTTAGGAAATCATAATTCTGGTCTATCAGAGATTGATCTGTTCCCTCCTTTACTTTTTTTTTTTTTTTAACTTTGACTTGTTTTTCTTCTGAGAAGTGTCTCATCTTATTCAAATCTGAATTAGACCCAATAGAATCTTAGGACCTTTTCCTGTACAGATTTGTCCACATTTTGTTGCTTAGGTTTTCAGGGGGCTATGCGTATGGAAATACTGTTAAAACAGAATTGGAATGAGCTGAGTGGGAATAAATAACTTACACAATGCTTATCTCAATGTATTGTCTTGCATAGAGTGTGTTGTCTTTTCTTACACTTTCCTACAAATATTCTGTTTTATAAACCCACTGTTTAGTCCGACTCAGTGGTGCTGCTTTACAGAAATAGATTTTCACTAAAGATGATGGGGGTTTTTTTTCTGCAACAGAGTTGAGACACCTGCAATTTTAGGAGTTAATTCTATTTATTTGAAGGAAAAAATGACACACTGAAGTAGCTTATATTGAGACAGACTGATGTTTGGGGGGAATAGTGGAAGCAACCAGAATAATCCCACAAACTCAGAGGCCAGTAAATAACCAGGATGTTACATCTGGAGTAGGATTGCATTGCTTGCCTATGGACACCTAATGCAATTTTAGATGTCCTGCAATCTGAGGTATCTGCAGAGCATATCCTGACATGGCACAGGAGCTGATGAAGACCTGTGCTGCTTGGTGGCCAAGTGTCCAAGAACCGTGTAAAGTAGCCCCAGATGTCTTCTTTATTTTGGTAGTCAATGAAAAACTGACCCTGCTGTCTAAGATAGCACAACAGTCTTGCAGTGAGGAGTGTATCCCAGATGTTTTGCTGTCTTTATTTCATCTCTTTTTCCCTGCATATTGCCCCTTTATGGGTAGGTTTTGTTTGGTTGGGTGTTTTTTTCCCCACAGAGAAGTACTGACAGTCTGGAAGCCATTTGTAAGGGAATACTTTCAGACCATGTGAAACTAAAGCTAGTTTTATGTATGCATTTATATATAGATTATATTAAGTTTTAGGAGCCTAGGTATGGAATCCTTAGCCTACATGTTGGATCTCATGCCCACACCCTTCCTGCAGAGGTGATGTCAGGCTTTATGCAGGGCAGTTCAGCACTTTGAATGTGGCAGTGCACTTGTAGCATCTGTGGGTGCTGAGATATTGGGACAGCCAAACTCATCCCGAGCTCATTGAATTCAGAGGATTAACTGTGTCACATAAGCTGTATTTAGTGTCTAAAGGAGCTGTGCTGTATTGAAGTCTCTGTCAGATGAAATCTTCCCCTACGGCAGGCTTAAGTACATATATTTGAAATGTTTAGGATCAACAGCAAACAAAAAATTATTCAGAACTTAATTCTTAGGGTCTTGATGAGGAATGAAGGCCATGAAACCACACTGCATGATGTCAGTTTTTGGCCTTTTGTACAAAAAAGAAGGCATGGAAATACTTGTGACCAGTCTGGTGCACACAAATATTGCCTAACATCTGGATAGCAGAGCAGTTTTGAGTGGATGAGGAAAGACTGTAAACCCAGCAGACACAGATAAGCAGAATTAAAATTATTTTAACCATATCTTTTGAACCAGTTTGGAAGATCCTGGGGATTCAGGATGGGAACACAGCACATATTGGCAGTCACTCCTTGCAGAGCATCAGGGTGTTCTCACAGTGTATAGAAGATCTCTAAGCAGCTGTAAAAATATATTAGAACTTAAAATTTTAATGTGTTTAATTGCAGGAAGTTCAAGGAAGGTTGAAAATGTTATGTACAACTTAGATTTCATTCTTCCTAGGCAGAATTATCCAACTCATCACTGCAACCATTTTAGTGAGTGTCAGCTCTAATCCCCTTGAGAGAAGTCAGTTCTCATTTCATAAAGAAGCAGAATGGCAGAAAGGCTAAAATATTATTGTTCAGAGGAATGGGTGAGAAGAATCTGTTTTCTGAGGCTCTGTATATTTATGATAAAAGTATGTTCATAAAAGGACAAATGATCAAGATAGCTTCTCCCTCATCTGAGAGCCCCTTATCTGAGAAATGGTTACTGCATGTACTCTACTTGTCAGGTGGGAAAAAACACACGTGAGCTGATCTGCTGTCATGGGTGCAGGAAGATAGAAGGTGTTGGCTTAAACTTGAGTGAAATCTCCTGTTCACGTTTGGCTCTAAACACACATTTGGTGACTGGAGCTGACAGCCAGTATCATGGGTGATCTCAGTAACTGGGTGGTGGGCTTTCAGCCCAGAGAGGTAAATAGAGCTGCCATCCCCTCGTCTGTCTGGGCAGCTGAGGAAACCTGTGAGAGCCTCAAGTGCAACCCCTGACTCCCAGCCAGAGTCTCTATCCACCAAAGACCTTCTGTATTCTTCACAATCTGAAAAATCCTCAAAGGCTTTAATAACGATTTCAGTTTTCAGCATTTGAGATGGAAATGCCAGCGTGTGCTGTTGATGAAGTCTTGAACTAAAAAGTCTTGAAGTTATCTCAGAGAAATGTAATGGAAATCAAAATACAGTCTCTAAAAAAATTGAAATTGCTGTCCTAGAGTCTATTTTTATTATCCCTTAAATTTCCTTCACTTTTAGTTGTGCATCTAAGGTGAATGAATCTATTTGCATTAACTGCTTGATGCTGCCCAAGTACTGAGAACTGGAAATTATATGAGGAAATATTTTCTTTTCTGTGAGCTAGATTAAATTAGGCCAAATTAGGCTGTATGTTCTGGAGCTTGTTCCTGTGATGCAATTGTATTTTCTGTGAAGACAATTTTCTGCGTCACAGTCTTCCTTCCCAGAAGGCATAACTATTGAAAACCATTTTTTTTACAAGACTTTTTTTGCATAACAGGTTAGAAATATAAAGGCAATGTCATGTGAAAAGCCTGTGTGCATTGATACTGACAGCTTTATCCTTTCTATTCCCATTTAGATTTCATTCACTGCTTTAGTCAAGCACATTTTATAGACTCTACTGCTTCATGATTTCTATTTGTATGAGAAAGTAGTATTAACCATTTACTGCAGATAGGGGTTTTTTTTGAGTTTTTTTTTATTCCTGACTGACATTGTAATGATAGAAAATTGGCAACGATCCACAAGTTATCTACAGCCATCTACAAGTTTCCTTCTATTCACAAAAGTTCTGAGAAAAATGTAAAGCAAATACTCACAGAAATTTGTTCAAAGGAAAGTAAAACATATAATTTGAGCTCAGTCTTTCCTGTATTGTGATAATATTATGTAAGTGTTCTAGTGCAAAAGTTAAACATAGAGTTCTGCTCTCAAAAATTATAATTCTCATTGAAAATTGCCTAGCCTGGACTTCCATTACTCATCCCATTACCTAACCTAATGCAGAAGATGGGGCCTCCCTAGTTAACCTGTGCTGAATTACGTGTCAAGAGCAGCCCATGATTCATCAAAATAGAATTATGTTCCCAATATGTGTGTTGAACAGGGACCTCTACACTTACTCTTGTTTGCATTTGAATTTTAAGGGAAACAGAGATCATAGACAAAATCAGTATTTGGTATAGTTTGTATAGATGCAACTAGATGAGTAATAGGAATATAAACAGGAATATTTCCTCTGGCTCCTATTGAAAAAATTGTGTTTACTCCTTAGGAGATTGAAAACATGTTAAGTGTGGCTGATTTGTTGTTGACATGGTTAATCTGGTATCTCTTTAAATACCAAATAATTCAGCTGATATATTTTGTAAATTTAAAATAAATCTTTGCTATTTTATAAGATATTTTTTAGAAGTGGTAAAAATGAATGACATGTAAATATAATAAAAATAGTCATAATCACATAACAAAACAGCCCCACACAACTATACATAAAATACTCAGATATCAGTGCTCCTGGCTGTGGACAAGGACTGCAGAAAACAGCAAAATTTTTGCTTGCTTACCCTAAAATTCTATTTTTATTACATGCAGAAATTAAATGCCCAAAGTCTAGATTTCTCACTTCCTTTCTATTTCCCTGTCATTATTTTTATCCTTATATTGCACCTCCCTTGGCTCTGCAATCCTCTGAAACATTTCACAGTCCTGATTTTCCCATTCCAGCTCTCCATTTTTTCCTGTGCCCAGTCAGCTTTGTGTCCTTCATAATCTTTCCTGCTTTCATGCCCATGTGTTTATCTCTCTGCATCCCCTTATCTATTCGCTCTCAAATCTCCTTATCCTCGATTCAGAGCATACCCTAACCTTGCTCGTGCTGCAATCTCCCCCTTGCTTTGACGATCCTATGGCTTTCAGCTGCCCAGCCCTATGTACATGTCCCATTGCTTTTCCTCTGTTACAACTCTTTCTGCCCCACTTGGGGGTAGTGTGAGCAGGGCAGCTTGAATGACTTGTGAGTATCAATGAAAAAATCACTTTTTTGTCACTTCCTACCTGGTGACAAAACTAATACAGTGTGAATCATTGCAGGAAGCTGAAGAAAGATAATTTTTGCTGCAAGAAATGCATATCACCCCTCTTTCAATTCCCTAAAACCTCTGAAAAAAACCATTATTTTTATAGAAGGAGTATTGTTAATTCATTAGTTAGCTGTAGATTGTGGAAGTTCATCAGGACACTAAAAGAGCATAGATCTTTTGGGTTTAATCAATTAAATAGCCTGAAAAAATCTCACTGTTAGTACTTAGGATTAACACTCATTGTCATGTACAGCTGCTGTAGTTAGAGGTTTACCTGGAGTGGCCCCAGCAAGAGCTCCAACCAAGGGTCTCCTAACCATCTTCCACTGCTTGGAAATGTGTCTTTACCAGATACTGAAGTAATTGTTGCCTCTTACAATCCCATTAGCTAATAGATATAAGTGACTTTTTAACACAATAATGTGTCCTAGGCTTCTGATTTCCTGAGTTATTATACTATGTTGAGTCTATTCTTCTCCAGTTGTGAAGTAGAGTGATTTGGGGGAGAATGTGCTAAAACTATGTAAGTTATGTGAAAGAAAGCTGGTGTTGTACTGGGAAGATCAGTTGGTAGAGATTGTATGCTACTTTAATCAAATTCCAGTTTATTCTGAAATTAATATAGGAAAGCCACTGAGCTTTCAGGTGGGACTGGATTCTGTCCTGTGTTCTGGCAGTCGAGTGCAGGTAAAAGGAGAGCTGAAATGTGCCTTTCCTTCCTGCCTTGTTCCTCCCCTCTTAGCCTCCTCTGCAGAGAAGTGACACTGACTGGGTGATACAGCAGCAAGGAAGGGGAATTTGATTTCTTCTGATGCTTGAGAAAATGCTGCTGCTTCTTTCTTAATAGGAATCTCTGTTCTCTAAGAGATGAACAATTCAATGCACATGGGCACACTTTGCACTGATGGTTTATATAATGTGGTTTAGATGCTGGGTATCATTTCCATTGAATTCAGAGGCTCTGCTGATGTAGATGTACAAATATCCTGTGTCCTGGGATGCCTTTGTAAATGAATTTTTCTTCCTTTTTTTTCCCTTTTTTTTTTTTTTTTTGTCCTGTCTTCAGTGGCTGATTTGTGCTATTCAGCATCTGTTGCCTTTTATCACAGTGAATTTCAGCAATAGGCAGAGTGATTCCCGTCAGTTTATATATCATTTTTAGTGCAATTATGGAAGGAGCAGGAATGAAACGCTGTACAAATACTGTTAAGAGAAAAAGAACCACCAAAACCAGAAAAAAACCTCACACCTCAAACAACCAAGCAAACCACTCTACTGCTGTTTGAAAAAATAAGGGAAATATGTTGAGTTTCTGTTTCTTCTTTTGATAGTTTTAATCTGATGAGTGGTTATTCAGATTTATTTAATTCTACATAAAAAAAATAAGTAATTTGATTTATAAGACTAGTCACCATTTTTCACAAATGGTCAAGACTGAATTGCATTTAGTCAGCTTTTGAAAGACAATGAAAATTTTGTAGAGAAAAGACCAAATATGACATGAAGGTGCCATGTGTCAAGTGAATGGTTTAGACCTCCTTCACTGTTTTGTCAAAAGCTGAACAGTTGCTTTGAATTTTTTTGATCACTGAGATTCTTTAGGTGATAAGTGAGAACAACTCGTGAAAAGTTATCAACAGGAATATGATCAGAGTTGGGTAAGCAAAAATTGAGTTACTGTACTAAAGGACTTTCTCTGGGCTTCTATAGAGAGAAAACTTCCTTTTTTTAACGTTCAAGAAAAATGAAATTTTTCATTAAGACTTGGAGGTCCCAGAAGGATCAAGTAGTTAATTATTTAGTACGAGTCAGGTTATTTCATTATCATCAAAAGGCTTATGAAACACAGTACATATGTGGAAGCTGAGTAAGCAGGAAAGAGAAGCAAAGGTTCTGCTTGAGTCGTGCAGAGGTGTACAGTGTATGGAATATGCTGAAAGACTGAACTTGGTCCTCAGGGAAGATGCCAATGGGGAAGGGGTACAGGATACAGCCTTTGTGTTCTAGAGCCTTATTTTGTAGGAGTTAAAGCAGTATGCAGGGTTGATAAGACTAATGAGATAATTAAGTGATTTTTTTTTGAATGACCTCCTTCACAGAGTCTAGGGATCTGATTCATGTTGAGGTGACAGTAGGAAATGTTACTGGAAAATAAGGAAATAATAAGATACAAGAGAACATGCTTGCACTAGCTAAAAATATTCAGGAAACAGGACAGGAATATGATTTTCATATTGGAGGGTATTCCGGGGTAGATTTTTTTTTTTTAATTATGGGGTTTTACCTGGTCATGAATCATCTGGAAAATTACAGTGAAACGTGCTGAGGATAGTGAATTATTCTGCATAGTGAAGACAAATGCCAACTTGAAAAGATGCACTGAATAATTGAGAAATGCAATGGCAGAGGACAGGATGTTCAGTATTGAACAAAAAATGATGCAAATGAGAGAGAAACATTTTCTACTTTTGCCCCAGCAGTGATTGAGCACTGGGATAGCCCCGTTCTGGTTTCTATGCCTATAAAACATCCGGGTTACTTTTTTTTTTTTTTTTTTAATCTTTTTGGTAATTCGAGAGCTGAAGTTACCAGCTGGTGGTTTTCCCTAAAAATAATTTTAGTGTGAGCACAGTATGTGCATTTTCTTTCACTGATTTTGTAAAGGTACATTACTAGTGGTACAAAATAGCCATAATTTGCTTTGGATACTAGAACTACACAAAAAGATGAATGGGGCATATATCTACTGTATAGACAGCTTTCCTTTTGTTGCTTTGGGCAATCATATAGTTAAGTGATAATGTTCCTGGAGATTAAGTCCATGAAGCAATAAATGGCTTTTATAGTTTATTAAATGCTGAAGTGCAGCTGTAGCTACAAAAGCCATCTCAAGCAGTAAGTATGTTATTACCATTATGGAAGGATAAAAGGAGAATATCATGGGAATAGGAATTTTTAAAATTTTGAGGCAGGGATAAGAACAGAAAGGATAATATTTTCATTAAGTCTATTTATACTCATAATGTCCCACCTAAAAAAATATACTTATAAAAATCCACCTTATTGAGAGGTAGATATGAACCAATGCTGTCTCTAACCTTTGCAATTTCAAACAAATCCAGATCCATAATATGTAACTGAACACTGATAGCATTATCTGCACAATTTTGAAGCAATAGAGTGAAATAAAGTTAAATTTGGGTCTGAATTGAGCATTGAGAAGGAAGACCAGTGGTTTTTGCAGCAAGAGTAGTTTTACACAATTTTCCTAAATCAATACAAGTATCAAATTATGCTGGTATTGGAAGCTACCTTGTTAATTTTTCTTTATAATCTTTGGCCTCTTAAGGCACATCCCTGCCCCTGGCAAATGTCTGTTATTATTACAGAAGGTTTGAAAAGGAAGCAACTGTGGAAAGGACAGGACTAAGTTCTTTCTGCCTCTGTCTCTAGTCAAGCAGACAAAAGTCCTGCAGCAGCTGAACACATCTGTTCGTGGTTCAAGCCCCCAGCAGAAGTGAGGTTACAGGGCATGGGTACCAAACCTGATCCGGCCAGGACTGAAGTGAACAGAGGCTTCTTGTGTGCCTGCTATAACAAGGACCCTGGTGACCAAGTGGATATTCAGGAAAAAATCATGATGGATTTTGCCAAAAATTTAATATCACTAAGCAGTTGTGCTTTACCCTAAGTATCTGAACTGATTAATTTTCTCGCCTTCTCTGATCCAGTGAAAGATATAAGAATAGCTGTATGATATTAATCAATCCATAATTGTGTTGAAAATTATCAAAATTACGAAATAAATATTCCCCAGTATTTACCTGAAAATCTTCACTTTTGAACCAGCTGTGAGTCCAGCTCTTCAGGACTGGGGAAGCCAACACATCAGCACCTGAGTGTCTGAACAGCGTGGTGACACATTCTCTGTCCCAGTCCATTTCAGTCACTGTCATTTTATCCAGAAAAACAGCTGAGTTTACACTGCAGTACTAGGAGTTTAAAACTGTGGACATCGACTGCTGGCACCTGGAGGAGTGATTTTATGACACATTTAGCCAACTGTGTTGTGAGCTCAGACCTGGTAACCAGAGTCAAACCTCCAGCAGCTATGGCCCAGTGTATGTGTCCCTGAATTTAAGACCTAGATACGAGTCAACAAACAAACAGTGGGCTGAGCAGAACTGCTTCTTCACAGCATCTGCATTGCCTGAGATTCTTGATGATCTCCAGGACAACAGC
The DNA here is from genome assembly GCA_037013685.1 of Acridotheres tristis. Lineage (NCBI taxonomy): Eukaryota > Metazoa > Chordata > Aves > Passeriformes > Sturnidae > Acridotheres > Acridotheres tristis. Next base: position 10,942,743 of record CM072885.1, read on the forward strand.
TCTGGAGTCTTCCATTTTACATTAACACTTGTGTCTCCTTTCCACATACTTTAAGATTCATGAAAAATGGTTCAGTAATGAGGGCTCAGTCTGTTCCCATAAAGTCAACTAAACTTTTCTCAGTGACTTACATGGAGGCAGACCTGAGTCCAATGCAAAGGCATCCTGTCACTATAAAAGCAAACTGAAAAAACTCAATTTAACGAAGAATACTTTGGGGTTTTATTTTTAGATCAGGTTGTCTACAAACATGTATTCCTGGTCTGTACCATAGTTTTAGCTTTAACTCTCCATTGAGTTTGAAATATGGTTATTATAAATAATAATGGAAAGCAGTTATTTTCACTAGATCTTGTATATAGATCTCAAATGCATTATGTGACAATTCATGGCAACTGTATTTCTATAAAGTGATCCTGATCAACAAAATCTCCCAGGGACTGAATGCCAACCTTTATCCTGAATTACAGTTGTTGCATGTCTCTGTTTTCAGCCATTTATCTAAATCTTTGCCTTGTTTCTTTAAGGAATTTTTAAAGCTGTGGGAGGAAAGCAGTCTTATATCACATTACTCTTTTTATATAGAAGTTAATATACATGTTATCTTCTTTTGCCTTTGCTAAAGGCACAAGAGAAAAACTATACCTGCACTTTTCTGAAAAGTGTAAGTATATTCTTCTGGCCATTGAACAGATTGCAGTTCTTAGCTGAAAACTGTAACTTCATCAGGTAATTACAGCAGCATATATGCACCCAGGTGGGAAAGGTCTCAAGAGTCCCTGTGCTCAAAGCAGAAGCAGCACTGAATTCAGAGCCGGTTGCTCAAGGCTTTGTCCAAATGGATCTTGGAAAGTCCAAGAATGGGAACCTGCAGCCTCTGGGAATCCAGTTCCAGTGCTTAATTATCCTCCTACTGATTTAATTTTTTTTCTTATACCCAGTAGGATCCCTCTGTTTCAAGTCATGCCCATCACCCCTCTTCTGCACTGCAGTAGAGATCTCTCTTCCTGATCACCCTTTTGATATTTATTGGCAGGATGAAGTAGCTGTCCCTGCAGCCTTCTCTTCTCTGGACTTAAAAAACCCCTGATCCCTTAGACCATGCTTGTGGAATTATATATGTTCTGTAATACCTACAGTGTCTTTAGCTGCAAAGCATATCATTTATTGCTTATTCTGCTGTGTTTTTCCTGGGGTCAGATAATTTTTAGCATTATTCATTACAAATTTGAATGTCTTTTCAAAGCAATAACTAGGCAAATGGTTTATAGCTATTAGTTATAGACAGTGTCTGTCTGAACCTATGATTGCATTTTCAGTCAATAGAGTCCATTATGAGTGTGTGTTCATTTAAAAAAATTGAGATACATACCTTTATACTTCATGTGTTTTAATCCTTAAAACATCAACTGTATAAGAAAGTGTCAAGTTCCTTCAGCCTGCTTTCAAATAGACATTTTAATGTAGGATGCATACAAACACATCATTTTTGGAGCAGGACAAGAATTAAACATCCACCTGCTGACACACGCACCAGGGATTTTTTTTTGTGCCAGTCCTATGGTCATCTGCAGAGGCAGCAGATCTGCTGATCACAGGCAAAGGTAACCCATGCAAGCCTTGCCTTCATGCTTTGATTACTTCATAATTACTGGCTCTAACCAAATGAGGCACAAAAGTTCTTTCATTAATAAATTACTAACAGAAATCTGAAGTGAAAGCCATGAAAATTTTAATGTTCAAATTAACTGAGTGTGTATCACATCAGAGCTTCAACTTGACAGCTCAGAGATTTCTCAGCAGGCCTTGTTCCTGTAGCATCTCTGAGCTATAGGGAGCTGGTGAAACAGTCAAGTTCATGCTGTGGGACCCATGTTTGAGACTAAATTATGTTCCTTTTTTCTCAGTTACAAATGTGTGGATGGACACTCATAGCTGGTATATGATTTTGGTAGCTATCCACAAGATTTTCACGTTCAGTTAAAGGGAGTGTAAACACAGCTGCTTACTTGTTTCCTACTCTTGTGACTGTAATTGAAGCAATGTAATATTTTCACTTTTCAGCAAGTGGCATAGGCATCCATTGCTGACATTTCAGCTAATGACCTGAAATGCTCCTGTTCTAACCCGTGTTCTACTAGAGTTATTATGATTTGTGGAATTTCAAAACCACAAAATTACAGTTTGTACTTTTTTCCCCCCGCAATAGCTCAGTTTATAATAAAAATGGACAAACCCCCACCCCCACCAAATCTAATGATCATACTCATTTTTCACAAAGACTGACATCTGACTCCTAGCAAAATAAGACTTTATTTTTTTGGTGTGTGTTTCACCCATGGAAGCAACTATTAGGTAATTGAGGCTGCTGTTGATGAAAGTGAAGGTGTGCAGGGTAAATGGGATTTCATAAGCCACTGCATTTGAAGGCATAGGACCATTTGGGTTCCTGACTCATGGGAACTGTAGAGAATCAACAGGAATATGAACAAGAGTTGCATGAAATATTTATAGACTACCTGCTATATCTGCAATATTTATATGATTTAAGTGATACGGATCCTGTACAGTTCTAACATGAAGGTTATATGTTTCTGGTAAAATATATAATTTACATTTCTTTAAGAAATTGTGAAGTGTAGATTTATAACATGTGATGACCTTTGGCAATGCAGTGTATATACAACAAATAATTCTCTGACTCGGGATATGCATGAATCTTTTTTCTCCATTATTTAATCCAATGGTTACACAGTAGGTCATTCTGTCGTTAGATGCTGTATTTCTGTCTGGTAAACAGAGATATGTTTAGTAGGGACATTACTGACTGTGATAAATGAGAAGTATTTCACCTGCTCTTGGCATTATTATTAATTATTTTTATTGCCCACAGAAGTATGCTAAGCACTTGAAAGAGCCATTTAATAAATTTAATGCATTTTGTAGTGGTCCAATAACCAGGGATTTTTTTTGCACATATATTTCTCTTGATATAGATAATTTTACAAGATGTGCTGAAAGCAATCACCTACCAGGTCCTTGTGTCACCATCGTGCATGATGTGACGTGATGTGATTTTTCCTGCTGTCTTATTCTTTCCATTTCACAAGGGACACTAGGACTCTGGCTGATATTATCAGAGTGCTTTATATTTTAGTGTGATAGTTGATTTGCATTTATTACAATGTAAATTTGCATTCTGCCCATCCTTAGGCATGCCTGTATGTGTTAAACCTGTGAACGTGCCCAGAGAGAGAAGGCTGAGGCCAACAGGTGTTCTTATGAGCCCACACTTGCTTGAGTTGTACCCTGAGGGAGAGCTTGTTTCAAAGGAGAATGAAGGTCTCTGGTTCTTTCTGTTCAAAGTTAGCTCTGGTTTCCTGTGGGAGGGACCCCACACTGGAGCAGGGGAAGAGTGAGAGGAGTTCTCCACCTGGGAAGGAACTGTGGCAGAGACAGTGTGCGATGAACTGACCCCAGCCCCATTCTCCATCCCCCTGTGCTGCTGACGAGAGGAGGCAGAGAATTCCGAGTGGGGTTCAGCCCAGGAAGAATGTAAAGGTGGAGGGAAGGCATTTTTAAGATTGAGTTTTATTTCTCATTACCCTATTCGGATTTGACTGGTAACAGCTTAAACTCATTTCCCTGAGTCAGATTTGTTTTGCTGAGGGTGATAACTGGTGACCTCTCTCTGACCACATCTCAGCCCATGAACCTCTCATTTTATTTTCTTTCTGTCCAGCTGAGGAGAAGAGGGATAGAAGAGCTTTAGTGGGCATCTGTTATCCAGAAAGGGTTAAACCACCACATCTACAATTTTGTGTTTGGACCAATCTCATTAACAGTTTTTCTACATAATTAGTGACAAGGGGTCATCATTATGTTGTTAAACCAAACGAGGATGCTTTTACATGTGATATCAAATCTTGCATGTGTAAGCAGCCATCCAGAATGTAAAAACCAGATGGACTGTCACTATCTCTTGTCATTCCGAAGCAAACCTAAATCACATCTTCTTAATTAAAATGTAACTTTCTTTCATTTGCATTGACTTGGAATGAACTGTAATAAAGAGCAAATGCTGCTAGGTTTAATAAGAATGAAACTTAGATTGGTCACACAACTGGAGTGTTGGAAGCAGACCTTGTTAATCAGATTGGGAGCATTATATTCGACATTGTGAAGAGGTGCAGTAGCAAAAGACCATTAAGTGCTATTTGGAATAGAAGTGTGCCATTTCTATTTGTATATGAATTTTTGGAACTGCATATATACTAGGTCCAAACAAATTTAAATTGCAATGAATATGCTTCTGTATTTAAAAGGCAGTCAAAATTCATAAGATATGGAAACCAACCTCTTTATCTGAGACAGTTCCACTAAGTAAAGAAAAAAAGAAGAGGGAGAAAAAAGGAGCTCATTGAAGCATAACTGATTCCATTTATGTGCTGAAATAAAATCATAGTGATAAAGATTTATTCAAACAGCAGCTCAGGGCAGATTGGAAGTTATTTTAGAAACAAGTGTGTGTTTTTTAGTGCAGGTTTTTAATGGCAGAGCTGCTATATTAATATTTTTCTTTTCAGTTAGAGAAAGACTGTGTGTTTATGAGTGCATGCATCCTCTTGGCATTTAACATCATTTCCCTGGAGGGGGGAATACAGCAGTTTGTTTAAAAGATCTGGAATACAGAGACAATATTTTGTGAATATCCAGAGAGTAGAGTTTGATTGTATTTTTATAATAATAGAGATATCTTATAGTACTCTTCATCATAACACATCCCAGAGAGCTCTGCAAGGCTGTGAAACACAAATCTACCTACCTGGAGGTATTTATTGCAGCCTCTTGCCAAACTGCAGGAGAAATAGAAAATGCTTTTTAGTGCTTTGCAGCAGCACATGCCTGCATCAGAGAGGGACAGGGAGCGAAATTTATCTGCCTAAGATATAATTTATTATCATTTTAATACCAAAGTTGTCCTCCAGTCTACCCCAACTTGTGTAAAAATATATTAGGGGGTTGTTTTGATACCTAATGCTCCACATGGTGTCACTTGCTCTTCCATCCTCCTGCTTATGGTCATTGTTTGGGCCACCTGCACACCCCTGCAGGTGCTGTCAGAGCTCCCACGTGCAGGCTCCTTCTTCTGAGCTTGGTTCAAGTGTTTGGAACTGGAAAATGAATCAAATGACTGAATGATTGGAGAAAATTCAAAAGCCTCTTCTGACAACAGTTAATTGATTTGTCCATAAAAAAATCTTGCTGTGGAAATGGGGAGAGCTTTGACCCCAGTGTTGGGGAGCTGTGTAAAAGTGGAAATGCCCATGGGCTCTGGTTGGCTCTGGTGCTCTGGTGATCCTGCTCAGTGCTGAGCCCCAGCCCCATGCCAGTGGCACAAGCATCACCATTGCCTTCACAGCTGGGCAGGGTAGCATCTTCTAGAATTTACAATGGCTGCAGGAAGGTTCTTCTGTCTCTGGAGGGCAAAGACCTTTCCATAATAAAGCATTATTAGCCATCAAATGCCCTTTTACTTTTTTCTTTATTTTACTTCTGTCAGAAATAGACAAAAAAAACTTGTTGAAATCCACTAAATTAAAGCCTTGTATTTAAAAGGTCTTGAGATTAATTTAATTACTGAAGCTTACAGAATATCATTATTCAGCATTTTTTATGCCCTACTGAAATTGCTGGGGCTTAGGAATTGTTTACACTTTCAAGTGTAAAGATTGCTCAGAGGGATTTGATGCTTCATAAATGAATTGCTCCATATTTATTGCTATAAAGATAATCTAAACGTGAATTGAAGCTGCTCTGACTTCCTGGGAATTTCTACTACAGAAAACCATCCCAATCAACAAGAGAGGGAAGCTGATGATTACTTTGATACGATTTGCTACCTGCAAGCATGAAGGACAGAGATGGTGTGATGTGACCATATTTGTTTGTTTACAGAGAGCTAAAATATCACATGGATACTTGGTGGCTAGGAAGTGCTTCTGAGCAGTTAAAAAAATTGGTTTTTTAAATTATAAAACTATGCCAGACATCTTTTTCACTAAACCAGTTTCTGTATGCCTTTAGTAGGTCTAAGGCTTGTAATTCCTCAACTGAGATGTAAGCTGCACTCTTATAGTTGGGCAAGTTGGCTTCCTGAAATGTAAAAAAAAAAATAAAAAATAAAGGATTGCTTAATAGAGAAAGAAACGTTACTCATTAATCTGCCACTCCATTTTCTTGCAATTTTCTTTTGCCCCTGTTGTCTTGGAGATTCTTTGCACATAGGGATGAAACAAATGGTGGAAAATAAGATAATTTCATAAAAATAATTCTTGCCTTCCTGTGGTTCCAGTCTCCAGGAGAGCAGATTGGTTTGGGCACCTGTTATATGTAATATATATTTTATATTTTTCTTTAAACAACTATGGTGAAAAAGAGTTAAGAAATTACGAATTTTAGACACTGTAGGTGCTGAACAAACAAATTCAGAGATTGAATACAAGTCGAAAATGTCTGCAAGATGAATTGCTAAAGGAGCAGGATCAGGAGGCCTGGGTCAAGGTTGATAGTTTGTTTCATCTTAACTTTTCTAGACCTGCAACATGGGGCTTGTGAAGGCAGAGGCAGATAAAAAGGGTATGTATGGATGAAAATTTGAGGAAAAGTGGATGAAATCATTAAGCAGCAAACTTAAAAAAAAAAAAAAGAAAAAAGAAAAAAACACTTTTTTTTTTTTACAAACTTATTTTCCATTTAGGTGGGAAAATGTAGCAGTCTTAGACTAGACAAAAACCCCTTAATGTTTTTTATTGGATGAATGCCTTATCTTTGAATAGGAAAATCGATATATTGTTATGTACTTGGCAAAGATTTGTGCTTCTCAAGATTGCTCCTGATGGATTAATTTTCAGGATTGAGGTGCCATTGTTTGGAGTAGTATGTGACATATTTTTGTAGTGCTTTCAAATTACTGAAATCACTGCCTTAGGAAGCAGATGAAAACCCAACATGTTTCCTCTGAATACAAATGTACAGCATGTTCCTTTGCCTTTTGGGAGCTAACCTTTGTGCATTACAGGTCTTTATTTTGGGTATGCTGAACTGAGTGACCTGTGATATGACAGTCACATTTCTTACATGTGTGACAAAACCAAAGCTATATTAAAATTTGAATTATTTTGGGTTTTTTGAAGGCACGATTAAGTATTTTGAAATACAACTTGCACATATTTCAGACCTGTAATTACATTATTTTCTAGTCAGTGTCTCTGTTAAACCTGAAAATACCTATTTCCATTCTTTTAAGGATATTATCCATTACTACTGAAGTGAAAAGTGAGAATTCATTAGATTTCATTGGTGTTGGGGTGCCACTGGCAGTGAGAAAGGATTTTTCTAGAATTGATAGCCTTCTTGCTTCTTGGTCATTTCAATTTACACTTCAGAATCAGAAAAGATTAACCACATAAAACCCTTTCATAATCAGAGAGTGTATTTCACTGCAGTTATTCAGCACAACAGAAGCACACACCACAATTTCATCTCTCTTGTTAAGATTAAAGCTGTTCCAGTGCTGAATAAGGTCTAGAGGTGAATAAGCCACCAGCTTCTTTTCTTTTGTGAATTCTGTAATCCACTCCAACCCATTTTAAATGTGGAAGTGATACTGGTGGGATGTAGGCTCCACAGAGATCTTGGGATCAGTTGTCTTTCATGTTGCTAGAAGGTACCTCATTATCTAATAAAATCAGAAATTTTACATTAACTGCTCATATCTTTTGTTAGAACAGATAGTGTCATTGGGTCTAAATGACGTTTTGATGTTCCTTTACCATTTCTTTGTATCTGTTGTGCACATATTTTTTTCTGTGCAAGTCTTGATGAAAAAGCAGTTCAGTTTACTTCTAACTTGAGACTGTAGTAAAAGAATTACAAGCATCAGGTGATTTGGTTGCCCTGAGATAACATCCTTTAAATATTTGTACAGCTTTATAAAAAATTACCTGGTGTTGTCAAGATGAGAAGAACAAAGAAGGAAAATGCTAGTATTATATTTAATACGTGACATTCACATACTCCCTAAATCAATAATAAAGTTTTGAGTTTGTGGGGCATATTTGGATGGTGTCCACAATAATAAAATATAGGGCTAAATCTATAGAAACCTTCTCTACTATTAATCAAATTCTTTAGTAAAGCCACTTTCCAAATAGCCTTGGACCATGTTCTTCTCTGTAGAATAGAAGTAATTTCAATTGATTAATTGATTACGAATTGGAGAAGTCTTATATGATGTTCAGAGTAAAGTTCACAGACTTGCAGAGCATAGCATGAAGCTCAGTCTGTTCTCTGGCAGAGTCTGGCTCACATCCCTACTGCTGTTCTCTTTTCCAGTCAGAGAAGTGGCAGGAGCACTGCAGGAAACTTCATTATCTTATCCCTTATACTTTTTCCACAGGAAAATTTCTTCACTTCAGATATGTTTTTCACAAATTTAATCCTTATTTTGGGGCTTGAGAAGATTTTCAAGTCAGTAATCTACACCTTCTTACGTATGTTTGCAGGCAGCTTTAAGAGCAGTTTATACAATTCCTTGTGAGAGTTTTCTGTTAAATTTTCATTCTGGTTTACTTTGTAATCCACTTTGTTCCCAAGATGCTAGCCTGCTATTTAAAGATTAGATCCATGCATTTTTTTCTAAATGTCAACAGGAGCTGCATCTAATGCTTTTTTATAAATATCCTGGTCATCTGTGAGTGCTTCCTGCTACACAAAGGTCCCAAGTAGTTAAACCAAATGAGCTTGGTACACGAACACCAAGTTGTTTGGCATGCTCTGCTTTTCTGCTTGAAAATCAGTGGTGTAAGAAGGCAACGTGGGGAACAAATACATGAGGAACTGTAGTGCTCTGTGAGGTCTTCAAGGGGAGAACAATCTGGAATTTCATATTGTGCTAAAGAAGATGATGGGATTTATGATGCTGGCTCCATTACAACAGTGTACTTAAAGCCAAAGCATAGTTCCATTAGATAAATCTATTTATGGAGGTAGATATATTCCCTCCTTAATAAATGCAAGCAGTCCTTAATATTAATAAAGTGTGTGAGTAAACAGTAAGAAGAAAATGCAACAATTAGCTTGAACAACAATTCTTTTTGGGTATTGTTTTTTGGGGTTTTGTTTGTTTCGGGTTTTTTATGTTGTTTTTTTTTTTTTAATAATAACATCTAGACTTTGTCCATAAAAAAAAAAAAAATCTACACATTAGGTTCATTCACATTATATATCTGAGAATCAGGTTCTTTTGGCACATAGAGAGCATAGATTCAGTCACATTCATGATTTCAGCTGCAGCTTTTGATATACAGGTTTTATTAATAAAATCCAAACAAGCAAAATTGTAAATTTAATTATTGAAATTATAAGAAAATTTAATGCAGCACCCACAAGTATGCTTATTTTGTAATAATGGAAATCCATTGATAGTCCCCCTTCCACAGTGTCTTTTAAGAAACTATTCTCACGAATTGTAAGTCATTAATGCATCATTTATTACAGGATCCTGCAATTATTGATGAAAGTTCAGAAGATTAATGTCTAGAGGCTGAAATATGCATAAAAAATTCTTATTCAATAGGCTCTGGAAAGAATAAAGGGATTACTTGATATAGAGATAGAATGGACTACAAGCTACTAAAGTTTTGACAACATACATATTGTTGAGTTACCTTAGAAAATAAGTAAGAAGCAGCAGAGTATTATCTGTGCCTTGGATTTGAGTTCAGCGAAGTACTGCCTATTACAGAACTGCTTTTAGCTTGCTGAACCATAATTATAGTTTCAAACATGACCCACTTGGGAGTTCAGTCTGTGGGGAAGCAGTGCTTGGGGATTGGCAGAGAGCAGTGAAGGCAGGAGGAAATGCATCAGAAGACCCAATGGAAAAGGAAGGGAGTTCTTTGAGATACAATGAAAGGAATGGTTTAGCAGAGATGGAGAAGAAAAGCAGGAGCCAAAACAGAGTGAGAAGGGAATTTGGAGTAAGGCTGGAAGATTCAAAAACCTGGGGTAAGGGATGCAGAGGTCAAGGAAAAGCCAGGGGTGATCCAGCAGAGTTGTGTGCTGTAGATAGGCCAGGCTTACTGCAATCCCTAGGCTGGGATCTGTTACTTCTCAGCACTATTGGTCATGAAAAATGTTCATTATCAGAACCAGCTCAATGCTGCTCGTTGATTCTGACAAAACTGAGTATTTTGGCTCTAAGTACAAGAGAAAAATCTCTCTCTGGCTGCTGCAGTGTGGGGCAAGAGGGGGAACACCTCCCTGTGTTCCTCTGCCCTGTCCCAGGCACACAGGCTGTTGCTGGTGGCAGTGATAACAGCAAGGTCCTCACCTTGGGACTGTGCCATTGAGGAGAGCTGACAGCCAGGACAGCTCTTACTAGGACAGTCTGTGCCAGTGTGCACATCTACTTATTTTGCCTTTGCCTGAAGCTGGCCTTATGTTCCTCTCTGGGTGGTGAGTCCATATAGAAAGGATGTCCAGCCCCTGCTCTTTCTTCTTGAGCAAGCTATCTTAGCCTGGGCCATGTCCCTAAATAGCACCATAAGATATTTGTTTCTTTGTTTGTTTGTTTTAAATACATGAAATTACTTACAGTTTCCTACCTCCTTCTTTTTTCCTCAGTGCCCCTGAACCCTTGTTTTCTCCACAAAATTATTGTCTCAGTCAGAGCAAGGGATAAGTGGTGATCACTGAACGAGTAACTACTCAATATTTCTTTTTAACATCAGCCATATGGTAAATCTGTGATCATTGCTGAACTCGGTCAGGGGCTTAGAGACACAAAGCTTCTTATGCCTTTGTTAGGCCAGCTGTTTCAATTGGAAGGTTGAATATCAAGCATCCGTGGTGCTGAATTTATCTTAAAAAATCTTACTCCATATGGAAGGATTTTACAAAAACTGATTCTAATGTGTGCTGAGGATTCTTACCTAAGAATTCTTACCAATTATCCGAGGCTAGCCAGAACATGACATTCCTTCTTTCTTATCCTTGTTACTGGTTTTCTCCTGTTCTTAATCATAATATCAACCACCCATGTCTTTTATTTTAACTGATTTTTAGCAACATCAGAAGGGGAAATAAGAATACTTCGCATCCAGTTTTATTTTAAGCAGAGTTCAAAAGTTTCCATAACAGCTGGTGGTAATGCAAAAAGCATTTCCTGTCATACTTGTTTAAAATAAACTTTCCAGCAATATCACAAAAGCAATAGCAAATCAAATTAAATTTGATAAAATTAATTAATGACAGTGCAATTACATGACAGATGTCTAGTAACTTCCCACTTTGCTGCAGATTGTGTTTTAAATGCACCTTATCAAATAATACTGTCCTTAAAGCTCTTCAGAGCATTAATGAACTTCCTGATGATGTCATTGCTGGGAGTGGAGAGGAAAAGGGTTACTACCTAAAAAAAAATAAGAAAAGAAAACTTGTATTTTTCCAGTATACACAATGGTTTTACACTGGGTGTGGAGCTGGGTGCTGAGCTGGCTGTGGGTGTGTGCTGTGGTCCCAGCCAGAGCCTGCTCAGCTCTTGCTTTTGGCTTGCCCCAAAGCTATCCCATCAGCTGATCCCATTCCCACAGGTGTTTCCTGCTACTGTAAATTGAAGCAGTTTTATAGTCTGAAATTATGCTCATCTTGTGCTTGAAAGGGGAAGAGAAATCTGTTGAACACAACTTACATCTGTCTCTCCTCCTCAGCTTAGGAATTGTGTTAGAGCCAGAAGGCTTCTCTGGGTATGTTAACCACAAAATAATGGTCAATGAAGGTGTACACCTCTTCATCCTCACCCTGCCCCCAGTAAACAGTGCAGGTAAAGTGGTAATGGATGAGGAGGAGGTTGGGCTGTTCAACAACTTCTGTTTCTGAGTCTTCAGTGGCAATGGGGATGCTGCTGGATGAGAGGCTGGACATGACCCAGCAATGTGCAAAGCCAGTCGTGTCCCAGTCTGCATCCAAAGCAGCGTGGGCAGCTGGGGAGGAAGGGGATTCTGCCCCTCTGCTCTGCTTTGACCCCACCTGAGTTGTATCCAGCTGTGGGATCCCAGGAAGGACATCGACCTGTGGGAGCAACTCCAGAGGAAGGGCAATAAGATGATTAAAGGGATGGAGCCTTTCCTACAAGGAAAGGCTGAGAGAATTGGGATTGTTCAGCCTGGAGACGAGAAGGCTTTCGGGTGATGAAATTGCAGCCTTCCAAAACCTGAAGGGAGCCTACAAGACAAATTGAGAGAAACATTTTACATGGGTCTATAGTAACAGGACAAGGAGGAATGGCTTCCAACTGAAGCAGTGTAGATTTAGATTAGTCACTAGGAAGAAATTTTTTGCCTTGAGGGTGGTGAGGCACTGGAACAGGTTGCCCAGAAAAGTTGTGGATGCTTCATCCCTGGAAGTTGACCAGATTGGATGGAACTCTGAGCAATCTGGTCTCATGGAAGGTGTCCCTGCCCATGGCAGAGGGGCTGGAATGGGGTGATCCTTATGGTCTGTTCCAACCCAAACGATTCTATGATTCTTCTGTGAATATTTCAGTCAAAAAGTCCTGTTCTTGACTCTAAATCTCCAATTAGAAATAATGGAATGGATCATTCAAGACCAAAATTACAGAGCCATTCCTGTTGCAGAGTGCACAGAGAGTGTTTTGCCCCCTGGAACAGGAGTATGAGGAGTTGCAATCCAATAAACAGAGCTGCAGTATCAGCTACTCCTTGTTGTAACTTTCCACAGCATCTCACAACACATGCTTCAATAACTGCTGGCAAGTATTGACTTTGGGAGCACTAATCTCCCTGCCAGCTTGTTCATGGTACCAGAGTTGCTAGTAACTGTGTGTCAGCATTTGTAGTTACTGCCTCCAGGTTAAGAGGCATTTTCCCATGCTCTGTAATTACCAGCCAAACACCAAAGAATTAACTCTGCCCATCTGACAGATTCAGTGATACTGTGTGATTGCTCCCGCTGAAGCAATAACTATTCACTGACCAACTGGTTCCTGCAGGAGATTTGTTTTATAGCTCCATTCAAACGCATTTAAGAAAACAAGAATCTGAGGAGTGACTCTATGGCCTGATGTAGCTTACACACTGACATTTTCAGAGCTTTGATTTCAGACACCAAATTGCACAGTCATCGAAGCAATCAATTTAGAAATGACAGAAAGCTTTCAGATAAACACAAAATCATCTGTTGTTTAAATAAAGGTACAGAGGAAAAAAGAGTTTGATAATGGAAAGAAACAAATAAAAAAAGCCTATCTATAGAAGAATGCTCCAATAAAAATGGAGTGATGGAGAGGTTCTCTCCAAATATCTGTTTATAATGTGCAGTCATTTCAGCTTAGCACCCATGAGGAATGAAAAGTATAAGCCTGCATCCAGGGCTTCAGGCCAAACCTAGTGTTCTGGTTGTCAGCAAATGGTGAAAATGCTGTCAATTAGCAAAAATCGTTCTCTGTCCTCTCACATCAAAGCAGTGATAATGTGCCCTTTGATCTGGCAGCAGCAGGATGAGAGGAGGCAGCTGATGGGAAAGAGCCCACGCAGAGATGAGCTCCCTGTGTCAGGGTGAGGGGCTCCTGCATGGAGCTGCAGCCCTGGCCGGGTACCTGTGGAGAAGGGGATGGCTGATGGGCTCAGCAGGGAACAGCACCAGCCAGGGGGATGGAAAACGAGAAAACCTCCATTTTCTGCTTTTTATGTCACTGGGTGATGCAGTCGAGTCTTCCCCTCTGCTGAAGGAGTGAGGAAAAGGAGACTAGTGGTACCCAGGCAGACATGAATGACTATTCATTAGGCGTTTAACATTTCAGGTTTATGCAATCTGTCTTTGTTCTGAGATGCAAAGGAGAGTGAGACATTAAGAAAAACAGATCCAGTGCCAAAATATCACCAAGAACTATTTAGGAATCATAGATACAGGAGTGCAATTTTATATTGTTTAGGAAAATGGCTTCACGGGCACTGAAGTAAAATCTGATCTTGATTATATTACTATAAACTGGTAGTAAACATAGCTGAGTGCAGAAATAGATCAATAAAAATCAGTCATAAAACTGAAAGAGGTATTAGGAGTTTGTTAAGGTGGAAAAGAATATGAACATAGCATGTGAGAGCCAAACCCTTTAGCTGTAGATTCAAATTTGGTTCTACTAATCACAGAGTGATCCTGCAGAGTTCCATGCTGCACAGGAGCAAAGAAACTGAAGACTTGAACCCTTTGCTTCAAACTGTGGTAAATGGGAAGCAATTTTTCATGATCTTGTTCTTTGAAGTTCTCAGATCATTGAGTTCAACAATAAAAATGACATCAGCAGCATAAAGTTTAAAGTAGCGAATTGATTTTTAAGCTCAGACAGCCAAAGGCAAAAGTTCTCAGTAACATGAAAACGTTAAGCCATGGGGTTCTGGGTCTAAAAGTTGCTGTAGATTATTTCTACTTGTATTGCAATGTGTGTAGGACAAATCTCTACCTTGGTAAATGCCTTGCTTTGAATTTCTCCACCACAAGTACATTAAAATCATTCATAGGTACTTAGAGCATCAACATCTGAGTAAAAGATCTGAATGGAAAAGAATTTTCTGAGTCCTGTAAATCACTATAAGTGAAAATTCTAACAAATTGCTAATAGATATTCAGTAGTGAAGTATGCTACTTAAAAATGTAAGAGAAGGCCTAGCTCATTAGGCAGAGCACAGCTTATCTGTGTCAGAAGTACTGTCCTGTCATAACATCCTTGGCTGGATGCTTCTTATAATCCCAAAATTCTGTGATGCTGTCTTTCTGTTGTCCTTTTTGCAGTTTTTGTGAAGGTTTTCAGCCTTTCAGAGCTGAGCCTTTTCCTGCTACAGGCAGCCAGCACTGCATAGCACAGTGCTGTACTCTGCTCACTTGCCACTGGTACTGCAGTAGTGGAGAATTGTAATGCAGGTTGCATGTGCCTGTTCAGTACACTTGGAACTTAATAGAAAAATCAAAGTATTATGTTATTCAGAAATTGAAAAGACAATACTCAAATTGGAGTTGACAGCAAATCCTGAAATCACTGCTGATATTTGGAACTGTATGGTATAAATTTGCTTGCATTGTGCCTCTGTGATTTCATTGATAATTTCAGGCTGCTGAGCAATGTTTAATTTGTTCTTAATATTTCTGGTTGCCAGCTTGTGTCTGTGTGTTTTGAAAACCAATACTTTTGCACATTTGGGAGCATTATTGTAACAGAAAAGATTTCAATAGAAAAAAAGTCTCTTTAACCTTAGGACATGCTCTTCCTGCTGTTGCCAATGAACACTGGGAGAGCTGGGGTTTTCCTGAGAGCATTGACAATATTATTCCATGTTTTTACTGCATGAGGATGTTTTATACATTGCGGTTTCAAAACTTAGAAGCTGCTAACCCTTTCTGCCATCAACTTTTATTCTGAATCAATGTATAGGTCTTCCAATTGTGGGCTTTAGCAGTTTTTAAGATGATGGTTGGTTTGTATTTAATGTTTCTTTGATATTGGAGAGTAAAGCAGTAAAGGACATGGTTTCATCTCTGTTGGTGCTTTGGTGGCAAAAGTGATAGAATTATTTCCTTCTTACATCTGATAATTTGTGAAATTTCAGTGGGAGGTTTGGTCAATTTTTCTTGCAGCAAATTGTCAGTCATGTAGTTAGTAACTTTCATAAAACTGCCTGAGCTAGAGATGGCAGCAGTGAACAGAAACTGTGCTCTTCCCTTGTGTCCATCCTAGGCTTGATTTGATCTGAGCCTTGCAGGTTCTTTTGCTATGTGAACAAACCTGAAAGACCTCTCTAGAGATAAGGTGTGAGAATTCTCATATAAAAAAAAATATGATAAAAAACAAGCTAAAGTAATGTTGAACAGTTGGGAAAAAAAAAACAGCATTAAAATTAAAACTATTTCTAGCAGAGGAGCAATGAAATTAAGGACTTTTAAAATTTATCCATTGTTTTCCCCATTGAACTTGTTTAAAGTGTAGGTAAATAGTTACAAGGCACAATGTCATATGAACCTTTTCTCCTTATCCTTAATTCACACAATTTAAACTTAGCTCCTACACAGCAGCATAGATATCTCCAAAAGACAGTTATTCAGCTAGAGGAAACATTAATCTTTAAATATAAGGTGGTTCACTTTATATTCTGTTGCAGATTATTTAATGCTTTTCATATACTATAGCTCAAAGTGTTTTACTGAGCTATGAACTATGGTAGAGATGTGCCCTGAATGCAGAACTCACCAGAAGTACAAATACAAATGCATTAGTTATTTTTTGTGTCTGAATGCTGTCACTTTGATCTATACAAATGATGCATTGGGGTGAGTCCTCTACAAAATAGATGTTTGCTTTTATGGACTAACCAGAAAATGTGAATCCAGGAGTAATACTTGCAAAGAGGGGAGGCATCTTACAGATAAAGATTTTTTTACCGCCCCAAGAAAACACAATTGAATATGCATGAAAAATGCAGGCAGAAAAAATATTAGTAAATATGAAGCATTATTCTACTTTTTGTTTTCCTTTTTTGATTTCATCAACAGCTAGAATTCCACAAAATAAGCAGACATCAGATTTTGCTATTCATTGCAGAAGTGTGTGAGAGAAGACAGTTTGACAGTGGAGGTATGACTGACATCATCATCCCCTTATTATTTTAAAAACTTCTTACACCTTTTCTCCATACCCTTCCAACAGGCAGCTCCACACAGCATTGACTCTTTCTCTCTTCCTTCTGCATGACCACCTCACCCTGTCAGTCCCTTGCACAACCTGGTGTCCCTCCCTCCCTCCCTCCTCACAACACAGCCAGCAGACTGCAGCTTCTGCAAACTCTAACCCCAACAAACTCCTCTGGGCCACCTGCCCCACTCTTTTATAACACCCATCCTCGCTGGACAGGCATGGCTGTTTCCACTCTTTGGTAATTAGTACAGCTGTAAGTCATCAGGGGAGATTGCCTTCAGCACTGTCTTTACCAAGTGTCCTCCCACAGCAGCTCTTCCCAGAAAACCTTGTACTCTGGACAGACAGGACAGGAGAAGGATGGTGGTGGTGGAAACTGAAAGATGAGAGTGGATGTTTGAGAGCAGATAAGTTACAGTTGTATAATAAATTAATGCTGAGAAGCTGCTGAACAATGTGCATATTTTTAACCCCTTCAGTCATGGGGTCATAGCAATGTACTTCATCATCCTTCATTGGAAAGGCAGGCGAGTCCTGGCAACTGGTGACACTTCCTGAAGTGACTTTGTTCACTTCTGTGTCTTGACATTGTTTGGTCATTTGCCTACATCCTCAGTCACACAGAGATTGGAATGGTTTGCACCTTCTTTGATATTTGAGTCTTGCTATTTCTATTCCTCTTTCCAGTATCTTGAACCCTCTTATTTTTCATGGAAATCCCCTGCCTCTTGTAGCATTTATTGAAGCTTATGAGAAGATAAGGAGTCAAGATAGAATTTAGAATGTAAAGAGAATATTAGATTATATTTCTACTGTGCTTCCTATAAGTCTCATCCTTCCGTAGCACAACAGTGTAAAGGCAGCACTCTAAGACTCTGGAATAAGAAAGAAGAAAGGTATCTTGAAAATTAGGTATTACAATTAACATATCTCCAATCATGTGGTGTGTTACAGCATTTCTTAATGGATACCTTGGGCAAAGTGAGTATCTTCAGTGCTTACTACTCTTACTGGTTGTCACAGAAAGGGAGCAATCTGAAGGTGGTTTTCAAGTATGAGAAACAACATTACATTGAAGCAACTACAGATTTCCTTTTTTTCTCACTTTTCCTGTTCTTCCTGTTGTCTTTATTCAGGAGTTTGGAGGATCACTGAAGTCAAGTGATAATAATTTCAAGAACAAAAGTTTTTTCTTATTCTAGAACAGAACCCCCATTTTTCTGTGTATCTCATGCTTATGTAAATGGTATTGTACAAAAAGCACAATTCAATTAATATAATAATTGGCCTGAATGACATCAGCAGCAGAAAACCACAAGAACATTGCCTTTTAGAAGAAATGGATTATGGACTAAGTAGCTCACTTTTGGAGTATCAGTTCTTTGTGTCCTGTTGCAGGTAACAGTCCAGTGCCTTATCCTTTGGACTGGAATGCTCAAATTTGGGTTTTCAGTGGGATTTTATTTTGTTTTCTTGTATTTTTGTATCTGGGCAGAAAGATTGTGGGGTATATCGCCTTCAGGCCTTGGGCAAAGTTATTTTTTTTTTATGATTATTAGACTGTGTCTAGTTATTCAGTGTCTCTACTTATGACTCTGGAGTTACCTGATTAAAAAGGCATTAAACTATTTCTATTATTCTTTTTGTTCTAAGGAATGGATAATCTAGTTAGGTGAGCTTAGGAAACTTTGGTGTAAATGCTCCAAGCAGCTTGAATAGACCCATTTCTTTCAAAATCTTTCCTGTTTTATTCTGTGCCACCAAGGGAGGTCAGCTCTAATGCCCTACATGATCTTCATGGCAGGTCATTAGAACAAACACAGTTTTCTCTGTGGTTATGTTCTTTTGCTCTGGGGGTTTAATATTCTCTCTCTTATTTGTTATGAATTGGTTGGTTCTTGTTACAAGCACACCAGTATGTGATTATATTTAAAAAAAAAAAAATTGCTGGCCTGTTAAGCCTGTTAACATAGGGTCTTGGTTCAATGTGAAGCCTTATTTTTTATGTAAGAAGACTGGCTATGGCTTAAGATACCAAGATCTGTGTTCTGACCCTCACTCTCTGACAGCTTCTTCACAGCCCCAGGCAAATCAATTTAACTTTCTTCTCTGAGAACTGTGGATGACAATGAATACTTCAATATCTCACAGGGCGCTGGAAAACAAAAATTCTGCTGGATAATCTGCAAGGAGAAGGTAGTGTGGCAAAAGAAAGATACATTATTAGCCATAAGTTAAAACCAAATGCTATTAAAATATCAATAAAATCATATGTGTTTCAGGGAAATGTACCTTCTGAGTAGCTAACAGAAAACAGCAGCTATTATGTGCTGTCAGGAGTGGAGAATTAAAATGTCAAATATGCTCTGCTTTGCCACAGTTCTTGATGCACCTGCTGTGTGCTCCAGCTCTCAGATTGCCTTCGTGTCTCTCTCTGGACTGGGGGTGTCTGGCTCATGCTGGAGAGCCCAAACCAGAGCATACTCCAGGGCTCCAGGTGTACCCTCACCTGTGCAAAGGGAGGTGGGAATCAGTTCCCATGAGAAAGTCATGTGTACTGCAGAAATAGCTACTACCTCCCCAGTTTAAGCTTTTCCAGAGCTTAGCACAAGATTTCTCTCTTAAAAACCACTGAAGAGGTCTCAAGCACTGTAGGATTGGAGCTATAGCTATATTAATTCAGCATTCGTTTGCCCTAAGGATCCTGCACTGTGGAGGAATCTGTAATATCTTAAGTGTAGAAAGCCCAGGGTAAGTTTCTTTGCTGATAACTGCTAAGGACCAGTCTCTCTGTGGAACAATTTCATTCATGTTCTTGCAGTGCATCTGATATATTAGTTGCCAGAAAAATAAAGTAATCTGACTCTTCTCATGCATAACTTTTATCATTGTTAATATTAAAAGTTTGCTAGAAGAGACAAAACTGCTGTCAGGAGTGGCATGGGGGGAGGGATGATGCTTTCCAACTATGCCTGGCAGTTGTATAGGAAAACGACTGTGGGAGAAGTCACCTGTAAGACAAATGAAATTGCTGAGCATTGATAAATACCGTGGCAGTTATGTAAGACTTAGAAGTGGTAGTAAATGGGAAAATATGAAAGCTAATTTACTGAAATACATGAATATTGTAACCAAAACAGTAAGACCCTCTTTGTCACTACTGTTATGCATCAGTTCATGACACAAAATAGCAGGGCAATATTCCAATATCTGATGTACTGATTACAGCACAGGCAAATAAAGTCTATTGCTTTGCAACTTGTCAAACAGCTGTGTAAAATGTGGAACTGATCTAATAGATTATTTTTCTAACTGATGATACAGTACAATTGATGTAAAATATGTACATTTATATAAATAAGTCTTCAGTCACCTTGGAAGAATATCTGTACAGGTGAAATACTTATTTCTCTGGTTATGCACTGGTTTGGTGAAAAACTGTTTTCATGTAAGGGGCAGCAATCAGATCTTAAAGTACATAAGCAATCTCTTGTACCTGACTAACATTTAAAGCTGTCTTATGGAATCTGTTTCTTGCTTTGCTCTTAGCCATTTGAACTTTCCTGTTGTCAGGAAAATCTATAAAAAATGACAAGGGGATTCAGGCTTATACACAAGTGAACTTTGAGCTCTCTGAGACAGCAGTCACAAGCAAAACCTAAAATTTTCATAATTGTTATTGTTATTATCATTATTATTATTAATTAAGAAAGAACCAATGTCTGATGATTTAGTGCACTTGATATAAATACCTGTTCCTACACTACTGCAAAAATTATCCTCAAGTAACTGATTTCTGGAGTGGGAGATAGGGTGTTTCTTAAGTTCCATGTTTATTTACCCAGCAGTGTGTTTTGGACAGCAAACTGAGTAGATCAGTTTTAGCTGCTGTTTAGTAGTGGTCTATATGCAAACATGTCCAATTTTTCTGTGGTCTTCAGCTATTAAGACTGTCAAAGTATTTCTGCAGGAAAAAATCCTCATAAGAAAGTCATGGCTTCATCTTTGAACCACAGCAAGATGTTTTTCCTTAGTCAATACAATACTGTTGTCTGAGTAAAATATTGCTTTATTTATATTTATCTACATCTATTTCTAATACATTAGCTATATGTCTGTGTAATTTAAATTTTATCACTTTTTGGAGAGGACTTAGAATGACTTTTTATGTAAAATATTTTCATTACATTTATTTCCTGGGGTAAGTATTGGCCAAGGTATGGTCTGGGGAACATGTATTCTGTGAATGCCTAAATAAGTATTGCATTGAGGTTTTAGGAAAAATTCTAGCCTTTATTATATATTTGTAAGAAATTACTTTCAGATTGCATTTGACATATCCTTCAGTTCTCAGTAGTTCGGGAGGTAACATCCAGTATGAAATATATTCAGAGACCTCAGGTACTAGACTTACAATAAAATTGCTTTCCTGATTCTATGGTGTGCTTTATAGAAGCTTTATGAAAAAGCAGATATGAGGTTTTCTTTTTCTTTCAGGACTCTCTTTTGATATTTGGAACTTCTTTTATCTAAATGTTGATATGTTGCAGTATTAGTAAGTGACTTGCTGTTTAGAAACTCTATACAAGATTCACAAAAGTGCAAATAATTTATATTAAGAAGGCTGTACCTTTCACTGTAGTTGTCTGAAGGTGCTGTTCAAATGGATAAAAAAACCCAATTTCTCAGGCATATTGTGTTTTATTTAATATTTTTCAATATGTCTAAGGCAACACTTCTATGTTTAAACCAAAATTTAAGACTAAAATCCCATTTTCACATATAGTAATTGTACAGTGCAGAATAAATCATATGTGATGTATGTGAAATGTTTGGGTCTGAAAAGTAAAGGCAACAGTTTTGCTGTTTGATTCCTGGCATCTTTAAATATGAAAACAGATGTATAATTCTGCTTGGGAAAAAAGGCAGCAGGGGCTGGTTAGGCTGCTGCACACCTGTCAGGCTTTCAGCTGGAAGAGCTGGCAGGCTTCACTAAAGGTCAGGGAGGATACCTGGGGCATTCTGGATCCCCTTTGTGGGCAGATGTTACCTGATCACCCTTGTTACCAGCACCAGCTCAAGAGGCTGTGCAGGTTTTTACCAGCCAATTTGCCAAAGCACAAGAAAGGGCAAAATTCATCTGCAATTATCCTGACAAAGCAGGTCCAGTCCAGAGTACCTCAGGCTAAAGCCAGTTATTCTCATGGATGAAAATTAAATCATGTGATATCCAGGGAGTTTGTTGTATAGTTACTCTTTTTAGATTTTTCACTATTCTTTAGTATCAGATATGACAGTTTTGCTTTTTCTCTTCTGTGTTTCTGAGTGCGTATAAAACCCCCAATATAAATTTATGTGGAAACAAAAATGTCAAAATAATGGAGCTGAACAGAGCTACAGGGATAGCCAAGGTACCCTGTTAAAAAGATATATCTTGAATTGTCTTTATTTCTGTGTCACAAGGGTTCACATCCTCCAAAGTGTATTATTAAAAGTTTTTATGACCGTGCTCAGGCAATTTATACCAAATAAGTCTGATGAAAAAAAATTATTGAGCAAGACAGAACACTATGCAGCTATGATAAGCAATACTTCATGTCCTTGTTAATTAAGAAATGGAGCAAGAAAATATTACATTCATTTTTCTATAGTAATGAGTTTCTAATTTTTATTGAAGAAATACGTAACTAAATTACAGAAAACCAGTCCACATTCTTTATCCGTCTGAAATATTTCATTAAAACCCTCTCATTTCTTTAAAAGTAAAAGAAATTGTAAACCAAATTGATAGTTACATTATCACAATCAAAGTATCAGAAATATGTTTAGAATAGGTAATTTGATAATGAAATAGTAATTGTGCTTCTTCGTAAAGGCAAAAATAATTGGTAATAATAAGCATATAAAACAAGTATGCTTAGAAAAATACAAACTAAAATAATACCATTTTTAAGAACCTTTTACCAGGTCCACTTGTGAAATACTTATATACTTAGTACAATTTACATAGTTTTAAGTTAGCTGCCCCAATATCAACCCCAAAATGAAATTGTTCATAGGCAAGTGAAGACCTTTGCATCACCTGCAACTGCTAACACTAAACAAAATGAGATTACATAAGGAAGAGAATGATTAAGAGTCTGAAGAAAATTGTCTCAGTGCTGATAATCTCCCACCAAGAAGGAGTAGAGGGGTTTCACAGAAAAGCAAAGTAGATGATCAGGGACTTTTAGGAAGCAATTCTCATGGGAAAAAAAAAAAAAAGTGTTAATAAGACTGAGATGCCTTCTTTTTTGTTGTTGTTGTTTTTTGGGGTTTTTTTGTTTTGTTGTTGTTTCTGTTTTTGTGGGGGTTTTTGTTTTGTTTTTGGAAAGGCAAATAAGAGTAAATTTATTTTGGAGTTCACCTAATAATACGAAAAATAACATCTTGACCTTCTTAATTTTTGATCATAATTAATTTCAAAATTTTCTTAGAGATTGTGAAGATGTCCACATCAAGGCTTGTCCTAATCTCTACTGTTAGAAATAGATATTGATCAAGTGTTACTGCACATAGATATGATATGGGCTTCTTGCACCTGTTTCTGAAACATCTGTTACTGTTAGGAACAAGATAAAGAGCCAACTAACAATTTGTGTAGTGACCGAATTGAATTTCCTTCTGATTATGATAAGCTCACATCAGTCAGTGGCTCACTGCTGTCTCCAAACAGAGACTGCCAATCTCTGAGCACTTTCAGTATCTACAGTTTTGCATCCCCCGTTCATAAAAGTAAATCTGTTCTGTTGGATAATCTTAGTTTCACTTTTTCTGATTCTCCAAGGAATTAATCTTGCTGTCCAAAGGATCCCTTTAGAAATAAGCTGAATTTTTTTGTTGTTTAGTAGCTCAGTACAATGCTCTTGAAATACAGCAATGGCCATGAGTATTTAGAAGACTTTATTATTCTTCATGTTAAGGTCTTCAGCAGTGGGATCAGTGGATATTCTGGTTTTAACTTGCATTGTAAAATGCCTTATGGGCTTTGTATTATAGTAGCAAATAATATTAGTGTATTGCAATTCTCTATTAAAAAAAAATAGGGAAACTAAATGATCAACTTTTTAAATTTTGAAGTTTTCCCTTTGCTCACATGCTGGGGTCTACCCTGGCAAAGGAGGTAAACACTGAAGGTCCATCTATTGCCTGCTCCACAGGTCTGCACAGAAAACTGACTTCTGAGGTTCCTGCCCTCGGAGGCTCCTGGCTTGTTTGATCACACCTACACACAGTTGTTTCTGAAGTGCTTCAGCTCCCCACTGTGTCAGTGGAAAGAGAGGAGGGCAATTCCAGATGGAAATTCGTCTCACTGATTTCCCTGAGGAAGTTGCCCGTTTCTTTTGTTGTGTGTAGAGGCACTTTATGGTAATTACGGTGTAATTATGTTCACCTAATTTTAGATCTCTGCGGGCATTTGTAGAGTCTGGTTGGTGTGGCATGTACTAAAGCAGCTGCTTTAGGGTGAGATGAATCCTGTCTAAAAATGCTCATTCCTCCCCATTTACTGTAAGGGAAGTGTGTGTAACTACCTCTTAAGTAAATGTCTCAGTTTTCTCTGTAGGAGAATAATTAGGCCATCAGCATTTTTTGTGATGAAGGATGTTGTCTAATTTCTTCTCATAAGGCTGCTTCGCTTGGCCCAAATGATTAAGATCCATCAACTAAAAAAAAAAAAAAGAACGTCAATGAATGCTAACATTAAAAAATAAACCAAAAAAAACCAACAAAAAAACAGAAAGAAAATCTGATTGTCGCAGTTAATTAGCCATACCACAGAAGAACACTGGGTCTTGTTTCAGGAAGTGCTGAGCAAAAACATACAACAAGGATTGGAAGTCAGAACTAGCATCATGGATAAATGCCCTAAAACTAAGCCTTGTGCTGAATCTGTCTCTTACCCAGCAAATATTTGTGCAGAATGGAAATGAGGAATGATTTAAAGCTGCCTGCAAGGCCCCTGGAATACCTTAGACTTGTATTTGGCAAACTATGTTAGTTGGGCTGAACCTGGATGGGTTTGAATCACCTTCTGCACAAGGATTTGAATGCAAGTGTCCTCATACATTTCTGAGCATATTCCTTAAAAGCTGAAAGGCAGGGAAGGACCACTGGGGAAACAACTTCCCTTCGTTCTGTTCAGCAGGATTTTGAAGGACAGCACTCATTTTCCCCAACTTCTGAAGGACCTGGCTCATGCTCCTATTTGCAAATGTTGCCACTGTGCACGTTCTAGAGTACAGGCTGGTTTTGAGGTAGGGGTTTCCTATTTCTTACCTTGTAGAATTTCACAAGCAGCAGATCTATTGCAATCACCTTTTATTTTGTGCAATCCAACTCTCCTCAGCATTGCCATCAGCTCTCTCAGTACTGTGGATTCTCTCTGGGAAACAGGAACAATCTGTGTGTTGTTTGGTTCCTTTAGTGCTGGACCTTTCCAGCCCTCTTCCTGTATGCCCAGACCTCTTGAACCATAAAAGACATACCTTCTGTTGGCTCATGGAAGCATTTCAATTGCAGCTGGAAGTCTGAAGGTTGCTGAAATAAATGGAAATAGAGTATGCATATGTGCAAATTACTTTTGCACAGAGCAAAAGACAGCTCCAAATGTGTTCTTCCCTTATATTCTTTTCATTACTTAGTGTGCTCCCTGTGTGACATCTGTTTCATCTTTCAGCCATATAGTCTACCCTCAAAGTAAATGACAGAGGACACTATATTCTATGCAATAGTGCTGATGCTATAGCTAAAAAAACATTTAAAATTTAAATAAGTAAACTGAGACACTTCAATTGTACCAATGCATTTGACAAAAAAAACAAATAGTATAATTTTACTCTGTTTAGTCTAGAATATGCTTGATAGTAAGATATTAGAATTATATAGAACTTTCATTTTGAACAATCTATATGTGGTCTATAAAAAGACAATGAGTTCATGTGCCACCTTCAAAGAAGCAATGACACACAGAAGAGTGAGAGAGTAGGAATCACCTGACCAAAACCAAACTTTTCCACACACTGCAATTAATTCCTTATTCCTTGATTTTTGACATTTGTTTAATCTGAATGAATGGACTAAAAAAGTAGCACATCCGTTTTAAATGCTGCCACTTTGCTTTTTTGAATTTGCCATATGAGTGTACTTTCATAAGCAGACATTACCATTGAATCTTCTTAATGCTAAAGTTTATCATAATAAAAATATGCATGCTATTGTCACATAGGTGTTAAATTAGATACTTTCATTTATTGGTGGAATGAACCAAATAGTAAGGAAACCCAGAAACAATCAAGGATAACACTGAAGATGAAGATAAAAATTTCAGACACTATTTATTGAATAATGTAAATTTTAAGTTATATTTCTTTAAAATTGACAAGATTCTCTTTTTTAAGAATTATCCTACTAAATTTTTATGTGTTTCCAAAAGGAATTGCAGTCTGTCATACTTCATGTGTGAAGTATGCAGTTACAACTTAATAAGCACCTATGAAATTTAGGCACACATAAAATCAGGTAATATCTAATATCTATGCTGTCTTTATTTCACTTTCCTTTGAAACATCTAGATTAGCTAATCTAGAGCCAGGAGTTCACTTGTACCAAGTGAACTTGAGCTCCAAAAGCAACCCCATTTTTTGATGCCTGGGAAGAATTATTTTAATTTTTTTAATTACTATTTTCCTATTAATAAGCTTTGATAATGCATGCACCATAAGAAAAAAAAAATCGTTCTTCAGAGTGCTTGTTGAAGCTTCCATATATTTTCTATATAGCCTGAATGAAATAAAAAAAGGAAAATATATGAATTCTGTCTAGAAGCATTTGTAGTTTGTGATCATTTACTGGTTTTCTCAGAAATCATTGTAATTATGGTGTCACTTGGAACAGAATATGAAAAAATATCTCTTCATTAGCTGGCACTTATTTCAGGCTGCACAGACCCTTGTAAATGTAGTTTACAACGAACCACCCATGAATCATCATATTTTGCTAGCGAGTGTTATGAGGCTGTTCAGAGAAAAACCCCAAACAAACAGGTTTTGGGACCTGTCAGGGTAAACATTTTGGTATTTATAACACAGACCATGTAACTTCCTGAGCCACACTGAAAGACATGATTGGCTGTCCAGTGGGTTAAAATGATATTAATTTTTATTACCTTTTGGAAAAGTGCCTTGCAAAGACTCATTCTTTGGCATTGAACAAAAGTAGCTGGTTTTTACACTAAACATACTTTATTCAAATAGAAATTTAGAACATAAAATGCTGATAAAACTTAACTCTAAATAATATGTGTATAGTTAGGACCTGAACATTTGCTATGTGCAATTTTTTTTCTCTCTCTCTAAAGAACAGTGATAAAATGTTGGCCTGTGACTTGGTTTAGAGGATATATAAGTCACCAGCATGCCAGGAGAATATCCAGTTGTCAAATCAAATTTATCATGTATGCTAACAGAATTGTATAAGTAAAAGTAATTATTTCACATTGGACTTTAGACAATTAGGTCAAAACTTTATTTTAAAATGGAGGAAAAAATAAATTGCCATTCTACACAGTGTCCACACTACTCCAGATCTTACCTGAAACTTCTGTCTTGGTGAGAGAAATCGCTGTTTTATAAAGAGTTTATGAGTAAAGAAGAAATTACCA
Source organism: Acridotheres tristis (assembly GCA_037013685.1). Taxonomy (NCBI): domain Eukaryota; kingdom Metazoa; phylum Chordata; class Aves; order Passeriformes; family Sturnidae; genus Acridotheres; species Acridotheres tristis. The sequence continues at coordinate 10,970,210 of CM072885.1, forward strand.
AATTCTTAGGCAAACAAGTAAATACACATATTCTTTATGTATAATGTGCAAAATATAAATATTAATATAATGAATCATTAGAGTTTATTCACTTGCATAAATGCATAGACACCTCAGTTTGGGTTAACCTATTGCAAGCAAAATTATAACTCTGGTGTTTGAACATTTTTAAGTGAGTATATTCTTTTTTTTCCATGGAAAGTATGCCTCTCCAAACTGTTTCTTGCAATTTCTAAGTAGCTTAGATAAAATAGCTTCTAGATTTTGCTGTTCTTATTGATTCCTGAAACCAAGGCTATAAGTAAAAAGTAAAAAAAACAAACCACAAATATAACACCACACCAAAACAAAGGTGTAAAACCAAAACCTGAAAGCAAACAGAAAAACAGTAGAATAGACTAAACGCACCTTTTGCAATGGAACAACTACAACTGGTATGTGGAATAACTGTTTCTTCACCATTTCAATGTGGCTGTTCCCAATGTAGACCCCAATAGAGTTTCTAGGAAGACAGCAAAGACCTGTTCCTCCAGGTCAGACCTTTTCTTGCACAAATTTTCCTTTTCTTCGTTGACTTTATGCCCACATAGGGCACCTGGGGCAGCCAGTTGCCTGCAGGAAGAGCTGTGGACCTGGCAGTGGCTGGGGAAGAAGGGCAGCAATGAGTTTGTCTTTGATTCCGTTTATTAGCCCTAATAAAGAGACTTTAGCCTCCACCCTTTCAGCCCCCTTGGAAGCCTTTTGAGTCAGATACAGAGATAAAACTGAAACCATCTCCTAGCAGAGCTAAAGGACTGCCATCCAGAGCCATGAATAAACTGCTTAGCCAACACCAGCTTTTAGCTTCTCTGAGCAGCTGCTGAGATCTTAAGTAATTACATAGCTCGACAAAAGACTGCAGTTTCAATGTGCTGTGTGGGGGAGTCTGTATTCAGTTCATTTACCCTGAACAGCTCTTCCACAGCTGAGATAGGAAGCTATCCCTTGTCTTTTTGTCTCTGTTTAACATATAATTATGGTTTCTTAATTGCATTTTATTACCATCTGATTTTTAATTCTACATGCACCCTCTAGGTACACTTTAATTCATGCACAAGATGAATGTATTTTTTTATTTTAACGTTTTTGCAAATAGGTAATTTAGTTTGATTTTTAGCTACAAAATATATTTTAAATTATTTGAAAATGCCTAGATCAAATTTTCTTATATGTTTCAGCATTGTAATTAAAACTCTCTAATTCAGAAGAAAAATTTAAAAAGTCTTATGACCACATGGCAGGTCACTGAGTGGTAAAAATCACTATTAAAAATCTCATCTTGGAAGTTATCTGCTTCTGCAAAATGTACTGCTACGAAAACAATTCACAGAAAGTTTCTTATATTTGAAAAAAATTTGTAAGAGCTAATCCTCACTTAATTTCTTGTGAAAATATGTGGGAAAAAACCTCTTCTTGCAAGCTTCATGCTGTACTGCCCACTTATGTTACCAATTTGAGAATAGCCCATGGTACGTATACTGAGTTTTTCTTTTTGAAATGTGCATTACCCGGATTTCCCAATTCCTGTTACCTACTTATGCAGCATCTGAGCAGTTTGGTTGGCTTTAGAGGAATTATTTTTGATAAAGAGTGGACTGTCCCAGGTGCAAACTGTGTGAGTTCATGGCTTTGTGCTAAATAAAATGACACTTTTCCAGCTCTGCACAAACTTAGAAAATATAATATTGTCAGGAGAATATCTTCTGTGGGGAGTGAGGAATCCTATCAAGAGGACCTTCCAGGAAAACACCTGGGTAGAAATCCAAGTAGAAATCTGGGCAAGCAGAAAGCTTGATGCTTCTTGTTAATGACAGGATGATTGTGAGGAATGTCTGTTACTTTGTATTGGAGGGCAATTAATTGTTCAAATGCAACCCTGGAATAAAATTAACCTGTTGCTAATTGCAATCCAGGTGGTTGAAGCAGAAGGTCTTATAGATACAACATAAGAAGTTGCTGAAAAATCTCTATAGGTCTGTCTTCCTTTGGCAAGACCAAGCTTCATTAGATTTTTTTATTTTCATATTCGTTAAAGGCTTTTGCAGGTTGAGAACAGTAATGTTCATACTTTAGGCCCCTGATCCCCAGAGGGGCATCTGAGGACAAAGTTGAGCCATGAAAAGGAAGACTACTTCAAATGGTCATTATTTTAATCTCTAAAAGGTGAAAGGTGAAGGCATGGACTAGGTACACCTGAGTAAGTGGTTTTTGTTCTCATCTAATTTCTAGATTTAGATGTAGTTTGGTCAGAATCTTGGGGTCATCTGCTCAGCCACAGCCACAGTGGTCATTAAATAAATGTATGTGCCTGAGGAATTTTCAAACCATGAAGCCAGAAATCTCATTTGGGATTTTTTTTGGACCTAAAGTGCAACAGCCTGAAGTATGTGCCATCTTTTTCTTGCATTGGACTCAAAGCACATCAGATGCAGTTGCTAAGAGAACAAGGACCTGTATGTGAGATGTACATGTTCTCCTGGTGGCACCTGCTAGAAAAAGGGATACCAGGAGAAGGGTCAAATGATGATAGCATGAATCAGTCAGAAGTGGAATTGATATATTTCAGCTCCATTCAAAGCACTCTGTCTTTTATGCATTAATGCATAGTCTCACATATTTCTGTCTGACTTGGAAATTCTTTGCAAGTAGTCGCTCATTTTTTTGACAGTTTAAGGAATTTACCAGTGTTTTGTGTTTAAAAATTAAGATTTTTTTTTTTTTTTTTTGTAAGACATTCAGTTAAAATTCTTCCTGTGTTAAGTACTTGTTGAAAGAAAGGATTAGAATGTAGTTAAGCACTGTGTACTTACAGGTCATGCTGTGCACCCATAAAATATAGAGGATATAAATAAAAATGCTAATATAAAGGATATAGCTATTGTGGGTGTTTGACTGTTCAGAAAGTAGAAAGCAGCAAATCAGGCAAGGATTTTAGTAAATCTTCAACAGGTCTTCTATGTGCTGAAATGTACAGTAATCTGAATAAGTCTTCCTAGTGCAGCAGACCATGAACTGAAGTTGTTGCTATTAACTTAAACTGGGTCATCTAACTCAGCTCTATACTCCTGCAGAAGCACACTGCAATAATCAGAGATCCATAGAATGGTTTGGGTTGGAAGGGAAATTAAAAATCATCTCATTCCAATCCCCCCACCATAGGTAGGAACATTTTTCCCTAGAGCAGTTTGCTCAATGCCCCATCCAGCCTGGCCTTGGGCACTCCCCAGGGAAGGGAAGTCCACAATTTCCCTGTTCCCAGTTCCTCAGCACCCTCACACGAGAGATTTCTTCCTTATCTCTAATCTACATCCACCCTCTTCCTGAGCCCTCTCTCCTCCAGGCTGAGCAGCCCCAGTTCTCTGAGCCTGTGTGGAAAGCAGAGATGCTCCAGCCCTTGGACCATCCATGGCCCTCCCTGGCTCCTTTCAGCAGGTCCCTGTGCTGGAGGCTCCCGAGCCACATGCAGCTCTGAAAACAGTTTTGCAATACAGGAATTGCATTTGAGTCATACATGGGTCACTACAGAAAGACTTTCTAAAAATCTTACCAACTAATGGTAGCAATGCGGAACACCTTGATTTAAAAGTAATTCTTTCTGCCAAAGACCTCTGTAGGAAAAAAAAAATCTGGGTTTAAGATTTGAGGAAGAGGTTAGAAGTTAAGGAATTGGAGAGATGACTTACTAGAACTCATACATATTTTATTTCTTTTAATACCTCACTTTTCACCCCACCAAAACAGCTTCTAATGGATTCTCAAGTCTCTAGAGATGATTTTATCATTATTTTTTGATAGAATAAAGTGCATCCATATGTCTGCTTTATTGAATGTTCGTAGTGCTCTCTGAAAAATAGCACTTCTGTTGACAGCAATACTTTTTTGCCATATATTTTTTTTTTTTCAGTTAAACATTTTGGAAGACCAGTCCATACAGATTTAGCCTTAAATTTTGATTCTGGTTGCACTGCTATATAATGTGTGGATTTGACATTTCAATAAATGCCTGAAAAGAATGAATGAAAAGATCCTATTTTCTGTGTCACTTAATCAGTGTTGTATCCTTAGTCAGATAAGGAATCAAAGTGATATTCTTGGTACAATACAAGAAAAACTTCATAAGCTCATTCACTTCCCATATGGTATTGTAAAACAAAGTTTAAAATGAAGCTTGATGGATACTTTAGCAAATTTTGATTGATAGTTGGCTAGGAACAATCTAATTTAAAATTCTGCCAAAATGTTTGGGGTGGAGAGAAATTAATGGGAAGGAGTGGCAAGGCTGTTGGTGGAAAGTTGCAGGTGGAAGAAGGCTGCAGGTGGACTGCAGGCAGTCTTTTGAGACACTGTGTTCTAAATGTTAGTGTCATGTTTTTATGAAAAAAAATTAGGATAATTCTTTTCCCTCTTTCCCCTTAATAATTCTACTTCTCTTTTGCCCTCTCTAAAGTCATGTCTACATTGTTAGTCACTGTATTAACTGCTGAGGGAGACCAAATGACTAGTTCAGACTGGATATCTGATTCTTAGATAGCTAAAGATGAATCATATTTGTTCTATGGTATCATTTAATTAATCCCCAGTAAGTGAGGAATGGAAAATGAGTGGAGTGGTGAGAGTCATGAATCTTTCAGCTTCAGTGGTTTGGGTGTTTCCAACTTTAATTTTCATGTTCCAGTATCTGTAGCATTAATTCCCTGATAATTCAAAACGGCATCAGGGAGGCCTTTAAGAAATTAAAATCTGAAAGCAAATGAAAGCAAGCAGTGTATGATGGTGAAAATGGATGAGGAGTAAGGATCTCTGTAAGAATTGTGAGTAGCCCAGGTGGTTCCCCGGGGTACCTGAGGGCAGCCAGGCATGGCCAGCTCTCTCCCTCTGTGGCCTGTTTGGAGTTTGCAAGTTCAGAAGATCAGACACAGGTATCTTCTTTTGCACAAAAAAAAAATTGCCTTCAGTTTTACAACTGATCTAAAGGGATTTTGAGGTGAGTCTGGAATTTATACCCTTGCAGATACTAGACACATAGAGTTCTGCTTCACAGTATTAATAGAGAACTGAAAGACAAGAAGTATAGGAAGTGGGGACAAAAGCAAATGGATAAGTTAAATATAAAGAATTTGACTCAGTGGCATTCATTTCCTCTGTCACTGCAACTCTCTTGTTTTATAAGTGCAGTATTTATATTCAGGATTATGCAGTTTAAGAGCTACACTACTACTTTGTGTCGGGAGAAAAGAAAATGGGGAGAAGAAAATCAATTGATGAGAATAACTGCTAGCAGCATAATACCTCTACTTTCATGCAGTTGAATCTATGAGTTTGTTAAGCATTTTTTTCCTTTAAAACCAAGGACTATTTTTCTGTAATTATTGTAAAAATCCTATTGGAAGCAATCACAAGCATTTTGCAAGACTTATCAACACATTTTTTAAAGTCCTTCTCTAACAGTGCAACATTTTGATTTTTGTTAAAGTGTAGCATGCTGTGGCTAAAACCTACTGATGTGTAAACACCGCTGAGGTATTTTTCTGCAAAGACGTTTATGTTCAAATTGCAAGTAGTGAAGCACAGCAGCAGATTAGCTGTGAAATTCGATCTTGCTCATTTTCTGTAGGTATGTAGAATTAGAATTTCCAAACACAGAAAACTTGGCAGTTGCCTGATCCAGAATGCAACTTCATAGATATGCTGGTTTTACAAATGGGTTTTACAAATGGTGGTTACAAAGGCAGTGGCTGCTGAATGATCTTCTAGGACAGCACCTCAATAGGAATTTATTAGCCTGGGAAGTGTGTACTTAAACTGATCCCAGTCTATGAACAGGAAGACAGCATTATTCTGACTGACTTTTGGCACATAAAATCCAAGTAGGTTTTTTGATCACCTAATAAACAATGGAAAGAGAACAAGGCTTTATTTTAAATGTCTATATACTTTACCAGATACTTCAGCTTTCTGGTGCATCTAACATTTTTAAGGTAGCCTAAATATTGATTAAAGAGCTCTATTGGGCTTTTTATAGACTTTTATCACCTGATAGATGTTCATTCTTCAAGGGAAAAGTCAATCATCATATTGCTGTCAGGTAAGAGAAGTTCCACCACTTCTCAGCTCCTCTCTTCCACCTCTAATGCACTTGACACGCCCTACAGCAGCAGATCTGGTGTCTGTAATGAGTCTGTTCCAGCAAGCCATGGTTAAATAATTGTTTTCAAAGTCTAATTCCAGCTGCAGCACCACAATATGTGAAATCCTACTCTTCAGAAGAAGTCTGTTACACATTTCACTGATACTCTATATCTTTTAATGAAAATATCCCCTAAAGGAATGATTTATTCCAAGAAAAGCATCTTCCAAAATAACTTTTGAATGAATATATGACATTGGGATAAATCGGCGATTGTTACCAAATAAAAATACCCTTTATACACATACTTAAATTTCTTTTCAAATAAAGCTTGTAAAATTTTTAATTAGTTAAAGCAAGGAAGCCATATTTACTCTTTCCTTCTTGAGACTTTAAATACAACAGCTAGAAATCAAATTTGGTGCTTCCTCTGTTAGGAATACCAGTGCTGGAAACAAACAAAAATTCCTTCTTGAGATACAGGCTCAAAAAGTACTAAAACATCTGTCTCTCTTATAAGCTTTTTCTAAAGGAATGACAGTTCATATTTCTTGGAGAAAGGACCTGTCAAAATGCTTGACTTTAAAATGCAGACAATTATTTGCAGCTAAGAGTATTTTGTGTTGTACCTAGTTCGGGATGTAGAAATTAACATACCAGTCACAAAGGATTCAACCTGTTTATGAAGGTCGGGGCAAAAATGGATTCATTTTGCACTGAAACCTCTGGAGGATGGAGGGAGGCATCTTGAGGCCTTGAGTGATGAAAAATTGTAACCACGGTGTTTACAAGCAAGACAAGCTTGCACAGCTATACAAAAAAGGCTAAAGTACAATGAATTTTACATGCCCTGTTTTGCCATAGGAATCAGCTCGGAGAAGTGATACTTTAGTTGGGCAGGTCAGCAGCCTTCCAGATGCAGGAAGACATCAGAGCACCTGTTTATCCTAGAAGAGCTTGGTTATGAAAAAGATCTTAGTTACAGAGAAGGCGTGAGTGATGTGACATACCCATCATTATAGAAATGTGCCACAGCTTAGGGCATGATCTAGGGAAAGAATAGAAGGGTTATTGTTACTGTAAACTGAGAGAATTTGAGCGAAAAACTAAGAAATATCACATTGGATAATCAAAGGTCTGTGGACACTGTCTGCTGTATCTTCCATTTTTGAGGGACTTATATCTACAGGAAAATAAATGTGAAAATGAAATTATACAGTGTTAAGTACAAGGACTAATATAATCCTGTCCAGGAGAATGGTGTCCTGTCTTATGTGGTGCACCAAAAGGGGTTTGCAAATTTCAACATACATCTTGTGTTCATCAGAATAGTTTTCACATTATTTTGTCCTGCTCATCAGCAATGCATATTTTCCTTTGTGCAGCAGCTATTTAGCCATCAACAGAGTGCTTTGGAGAGGGAGGAGCAAGGAACCTAGCTGCAATAACATTAGCCTTAGCTAAAGGAGTGGTGTAAAAATCATCCCTCGAGTGCAAGAAGAATGTTAATGTCAGACAATTAAGCCTTCAGAAGCAGGGAAATGCCACTTAATATGCCATATTAACTATTGAATAGTGTTAACTGTCCCTTGTGCACAGGTATCTCCTGGTACTCGTTAAGGGTATAATTGTTTAGTTTATCACTCAATACTGCATAATGTCACATATTTTTCATCTGTGGCATCAGACCTGTCTCTGTTATTAAATGTGGGCAATAATAGAAGAATTGTTAATAATAAAAAGGAGATAATTTTCTATTGGCCTTCCCCTATGTGTACAACTGAAAGTGAGTAAGACTTTAAATATTTTTATTCTCATTTTGAATTTGTTCAGATATCTACTAGAGAAAAAAGAAAAGTAAAACCAAACAAATTAGGGATGGGGAATATCAGTGATCAGCACAGCAGAAAATATTTTTTCCTCATCAAATTGCAGTTTCTTATTTTCCTAAATTTCAAAGATTCAAGAAAATGTTTTTTCAGTAATAACAATACATGTGTATCTACCGTAGTATCTTTGTGCTGTAAAATTCAGAGTTTCTTTTGCATCATAAGCCTCTTCACCATTTAGGGATATCAGCACCTATAAACTTTAGGGCAAGTATATGAAAATTATGAAACTATATGAGTAAAGGCAAATTAAAATTTTTAGAGATATTTATGCGAAAACTGCCAGTTCAGTTTTCATACAGGAAATAATGTTTAAGAATTTATTATTATTTCTCACAAGCATTTTTCTGCTTGTTTTAAAATACTCCAGCTTTTCTCCTGCAGTTTTATCTTGCAATGCCAGAGTTATCTAGGCCCAAATCACAAATATATATATAAATATCCACCTCCTATTTTAGTGACTGACTTTGAAATCATGGTAAATACCTTTGTCTTTTCAAATGACCCTTAGAGCACATTTCTTACTGATCACCTGTGCCATTGAATGCCATGATTGATGGTTTTAATAAAATAGTTCCTATTCTTGTATTGTAATTTTCCTGTTTCTCCTAAATATTTGTTTTGAATCCTCTCCTTTTCTGTGTCCTGTGACAGCCTATTTCATTACCATTAAAAGCTTTATTGTTCTGATACTGAAATACTCTTAAATACACAGTGTTCTATAGGCACTCCGAAGAAATGAGAGACTTTTCAGAAGAGCCATGAGTTCATTTCTGTTAGTTCCTCTAAAGAAACATCAAATTTCCTTCAGTTCCAGTGGTGGTGCAGTCATGGGTCCTCTGTGGCTCTCGGTGAGGCAGTGAGGGCTCTGTCTAGCTCTGCTCTTATCTTTATATGTGGTGTAGACAAATTAGAAATCAGCTGCAGAGGAAAACATCCAAGAGATATAAAAACAGAAATTTGTTCCCTCAGTTTGTTCAGCTCAACATTAACAGGAGAAAAAAAACAGGAAAAGAAAGTGAATGAAGGAGAAATAAAGTGATTTAATTTGCAACATAAACTTTTTTCGTGGAGTAGTTATGGATATTTCATTATTGAAGGGAGAGCGGGGTACTGTAAGCCAAGACCTAGAAACAGAAGTCAGAGACATTCAAATTAAAATTAAGGGATACATTTTTAAGAGTAAGGACAATGAAATTACCACAGAAAGAGGGAAAGGTCTCCATTTTTTCTCATCTTGAAGCCTGTAGAAGTTTCTAGGAACAGCTGTAGCACCATGAATTAGTAGGCTTAGTACAGGGGTCCCTGTACTGGTTGATACAGCATATCCTGCAACGTGTCAGAGCTCAGACTAAAGGATCTAAAGGTTTTTTTCTGACCTTGAACATCAAGCATTAGTATCTGTAATCTTAAAATATAGCTGCATACCTTTGCTCATATTTATGGTGGTTTTTGGTCTTTCCAAATCGGCAACCACCAAATGACAGATATGACTCCTCTCTGTTATGCTTTTAAATTCCCCACATTTTTGATGTAGAAATCCACAAAATGTAATTTGCCTTAAAACAGACAAGAAGTCATCTTAAGTCTGTCTCATGCTCAGTTCCATGTTTAGAGACACAAATACGGCTCAGTGACATTTTTCTAACCCAATCATTGCTTCAGTAGCCTTTGGCAGCCTGGCTAGTTTGAATCTGAAACTCTGAATAAATTATTTCTAATACCCAGCACTTTTCAGTAACATTTTTTTCTTGATTGTGGTGTAACAGTTGGCTGCTATCCCAAAATGTATCCTTTTTCCCTTTGTGGTGTTCTATTCTTAGCACAGATTAATACAGGGATTATTATTAATAATGATGATGATGATGATGATGATGATGATGATGATGAAAGTAGCAGTGGTGTTGAGTACTGAAAGTAGCAATAGTAATGACTATCTTTTTGGCTACTTGTTAGGGCAACAGATAACCATTATGCTTGCATGACAGAAGCAAAAACAAAACACATAGCATAAGTTAGTATTGCATGAAAAGAAAGAGTTTATAGCATGAGAAACATCTTTGCAGTGAGAAATTAATTTTATACTTGAGTTCATCCTCCAGATCAGTATCAGAAGATGTAGGCTGGATTCTTTTGGTTGAAGATAAACCAGAAAGTGGCCAGGTCTGAGAGAGCCACCATGAGTCCATGGGCTTAGATTAGTTGATGTTTTTCAGGAGATGCTATAGTGCTGGGAGCATCCTCAGAAGTTAGCTTTCCTCTTGGTTTTCCTGATGTATGGCATTCCTTTGTTGTTGAAATACCTCCAACCAAAAGAAGTTGTTATCTTCATACACTGACTATTCCCTTTCTGAATAAGGGCATCTGCCAGCTCTTCTTTGACAACTGGTGAGTTAGTACATCTTTTATATGTTCCTTAAGAACAAAACTCAGATCCCCTTTTCATGGTGTTTTTAGTCTATTGCTGATTAAAAGACATCTCCAGACTGCAATATAGGACAGACTGCTCTACTCAATTTTCTTTGAAATATCTCTCCTCCATTTGTTTAATTAAAGCACTGAAAATCAGATGCCTTTGTGGAATACCTCTGAATTCACCTCAGGAATAAGATCATAGCTTCAACTGAAGTCAGCCAGCCATGGATGCTCTGCTCCAAGCTTCAGCCAACATCACACATTCATAACTTTTTGAAATGTTTTGGTTTCTTCCTTTTTGCTGGGATGAACACTTCCCTCACTGTCTCAGTTAAAACAAGAGAGTTCCCCTTCTCTAAATGTTCCCTCTCAGGAGTTCATAATTTTGATGTAGAAACTAGTTCTGAATCTGAGTTAAACTGGCGTTCTGACACCATTGCAACTTGTCATTTGTGCAAAAGAAATCAGATCATTAGCAGGGGATCTGAAATATTTTTGTTTATAATGTTCTTTAACTGCAAACAAAAATATTTCTTCCCCTCAGTATTGTAGAGTCTGAAAGTCCTTAGGGCTTGTGCTACACTGATACAGACCTGTACAGATATTTCCATTTTTATGAGGCATTTCTTTAGATCTGGTATCTATTGCAAGAAAGAGTTATAAAGATACAGATGTGTTAGGTTCAGGCAGATTTATACAAACCCAATGCTGGCTTGTTTGGGACATCAAGAGTCTTGGTCCTGTGGGGTTCACTTCCTCTGAGGACTCAGGGTGGCTGGCACAGCCAGTCTCTATTAACACTCTCTATTAATACTGATCCCCAATAATTAATACTGATCTCTACTACTCTCTATCAATACTGATCCCTAAGCTGCATTATTTTTTCAGTTATTCATACAGTTTCTGAGAACTTCACATCGAGCAAGTCCAATGGAATCTTTAAGTTCTTCTGTCATGTAAACCAGTTTACAGTTTTGGGGCATCACTTGGCAGCTCAAGCAGCCTTCAGAAGCAACCTCAACATTCAAATTGAACCCTTAGCATATTTTAGTCTGAAGAGACTCCTGAAAAAAAAACCTCCTTCCAAATGTGCAGTGGATGATATGGTTTATTTATTGCATGAAATATGCATTTTAAAGTCATTATTTCATCCTGTGCCAACATCCTTTGCCTGTCTTCCTAAAACAAATGAGACATTTGCAGAGTCCCTAAATGTAACCATCTGGTTTTTTCTGCTCTGACACCTTATACCCCAAAATTGAATTCAGACCTACTCTGGCATTAGCATTTGAGCTTCTTAGTATAGGATGAGTAAAGAATCTAACTTGCACACTAGCATTGCTCTGCATGTGAGGCCCAAGTTCACCAGTATTTGTCCAAGAGACCTCACAGTAGTGTTTCAGACTTAATAAAAGTAAAATACTTCAAGCCAAGTACTGAAGTTATTCTGTTTCCTTTCAGTCTTCAAGCATGTAGAAGAGAATACAGGAGATGAACAGAAATTTTCTTTACTATAGCTGCACAAGTGTCCAAGAATACAGCCTTTTATTGTTTTAATTTCCTCTTTTATTGCAGTCTTAGAAAAACAGAAAATTTTTACTGGCTTCCTGACTTAAAACCATAAATCTCTCCATTATCTCTGCATGCCAGTTTAATACTGTCAAGCATGTTAAAAATAGAAAATGGTAAATTGACTACTGGCATTTCTTATATGTAAAGAAAGGTATAAAATTTACTTACAGTATATTGGACCTGTAGCATTAAATGAAGGAAATGGCATTGGGAAAGTACGGCTCTAATATTTTATGGGGTATGCATCAAAATCTCAACAAAGAAAGGCAGGTGAAATTACAGGCACGTCCTGCTTGATAATGTTCATGTTTGAGGCTCTTTTAATGGCTTTGTGCCATATGCAGACTGATATTGACCTTAACATGCATAGATAAAACTGGAAATGTGTAACTATTAATCCACACCTCAGTGGCTTGCCAAATTCTTTATTGTCCCATGATTTTAGCCCTCTAGTCTTCTCTTTTAATTAAGTAACAACTGTGAAAATGTAACATGTTCTGTGCAAAACAACTAAGCATATTCCTGAACTACAGGCTGTATTGATTTCAGTCCAGTAGATCATAGCCATGGGGACAATGTGCCTGAAGGGTAACAAAGTGAACCTACAGCTCTGTCATCTCACTTTTTTCCCCCGATGTGACACCTTTCCGCTTCTGGGGATGCAGAGTGAGCAATTTTAGTCCAGTAATTGTGTGTTTTGTTCTGTGGCTCAGCAAACTGGGGTATTAGAGAAATGCAGCAGCAGTCTCTTCCCCAGAGGTGGAGGGCATCGTGTCTCTGCAGGCAGAGTGCATGATCTTGCTGGAGTACCCACCATCTGCCTGCCTACAGCTCCTGGGAACAGGAGCATTTCATTTCTCTGTTGAAACATATTATGTAAGCACACATATTTTTCACAATCTAATTTTCCACAATATACAGTGTCTCTTTTGGTCATTTGCATTTTCCAGCAGTGCTAATTAAATCAGCACGAGGGGACTCAGCTAACCAACTGAGACTGTCCCAGAATATAACAGCCTCTTCATGCACTGAGCAGCTGGTTCAGTGCTCCAAGACCAAGTGCTGTCTTTCATGCTAAAGTACCATTCTATATAAAAGGTACCTTTGATGGCATAAAGACATTGCCCTCTTGGCTACACATACAGTAATTTTGAAGTGTTTATTGAGTGGCATTCAAAAGAGTTCAGGTTTTTTGTTTTAAAAGATCAGTCCCATTTTTGTAGGTTTTTGAGAACAGGCTAATTTGAAGCTACATTGTGTTATGTGCTGAGGATCTGCTATTTCTGTCTGACCCAGAGACATGGGCTCATGCAGTCTGGCTGTGCCCAGAAGTGAAGGACGGTGTTGCATTGCTTAGAAAACATTGTCAGCAGTAAGTACACGGCAATCGTTTGCTTTGTCATCTACAAATCTCTGTGTTGTATTTTGTGTTTATTTATTTGCTTTCATTTCATCCTGCCAGCTTATCTCTGAGACAAGTAGGAAGATTTTCCTTCCCATATGTAAAAAAGAGTGACTGTAAGAATTGTTTCCTCAGTGGGAGTGATTCAGAGGCAGAATAGAGAGGGTGTCTGCCCTGCCACATTTCAGCAGCCAGAACACCAAGACTGGTCGCTCCTTTTTTTGCCTTGACTAAATGTTTGTCAGAGACCACCAAACATACTGATCCAGAGTGTGATCCAGAGCAACAGTCCTCTGGTGTGAAATGTTCTGGTACCTGGAGATGAGTGCTTTTATGACAAATATCGTTATATTTAATTAACACCTAAGTAGGGAGTTAGTTCCCTGTCTGTGGAATTAACAATATGTTGTAAATCTCTAAATATTACATCTACTGCTAGTCTAGTTATGTCTTGTTTGATTTATTTTCAAGACTAATAATGACCTGTTCCACTAGTAGAGCAGAATTTGTTCCAGGTGACCTCAAGCACTCCACTGTCTTCACTCCTGTCTTGACTGAAATGCAGGTTTCTAAGTGTGCAGGATATATCACCCTTTCAGTGTTATCCTACAAGGACTAAACACTGCATCCACTGGTCCAGTGGCCTCTCACCATGTGGGAATAGGTTGTACAGACAGTGCAGAAGGCAATCTTTCCCAATGAATTACAGCTGTAATCAGTACAGCACTGGAAACATCTGTGCCTGCCCAATGAGGACGGGTATCATAAAAGAGGGGCTAGCTAGTCACGAGTAAGTTGCAGTTGGAGCTTGAGAGTCTGCTGCAGTTTGGGATTGAGTCTGCTGGCTGTGCTGTGAGGAGAAAGGGTCATGCAAGGGACAGACAAGGTAAGAAGATGCTGTGTGAAGGACAGACAGGGATAGGTGGCCAGGTAAGGGACAAGTTGTGGTTTAGCCACTCATGCAGAAGGAAGAACTTGCAGAGAGGAGAGAAGGAGTCAGTGCTGTGTGGAGCTGCCTATGAGGAAAGGAGTCAGAGTTGCTTGAGAGAAGTTCACTGAAAGAAGGCATGTAAAGTTTTTAATAAAGGACAGGTGATGATGCCAGTCCAGTCCATCTTGACATAATTGCAGTATCAACATGCTGAGGCACTCACCTGCACTTGCTTGGGGACAGAAGTGCTGATTGCTCAATTTCCAGCATGGCTCACTTTGGTTTTGTGTGCTGAGGAATTTTCTGACTGTCCTGGTTAACTTGTGTGCTACCTGCGAGGTTGTGCCAGTGTGGGCTGCAGGCTGAGAGGAACATCCCAGACATTAAATACAGAGGGCTGTGACACTTAACTGGTGCTGAGTATGGTATTGTTTATAAAACTGGAGGATACCTTGTCAGCCTCAGGCTTATTTGCTTGTTTTGTGTTGCCTTAACTTCCCATTGCTGAAAAATAGCTGCAAAGCATCTCCCCTTTTGGTTTTTCTCAGCATTTCATCCTTGTTTTGACTTGGTATGAATGCCATGACACTTGATTCAGAAAAACCAAGGGAAAATCAAAATTCGGGAAAGGAAACACATTTGATAACATATATGCAATTCAGTCTCAGAGACTATCAATAATTTTGTGACCTCTGAAAAATTCAATTCTCTATTGCAAAATTAAGTTTGCAATTGACAAGTTTCTTGAGTACAAAGTCTGCAAAATGCTATTGTGCTGTTTATGACTATGAGAATGCAAGGAAGTAGTGTATTATGGTAGTGATTTTTCATGGTACATTATGAGTTCAGACTGAGATGCTATAAAGACTTTAAAAAAACTGGGCTGCCATAATTCAGATACCAACCTAAATCATATTTTTAAACTATTATTAGAACTTATACAATGGTAACCTCTGTGAGCTTACTTCCTTCATAAATTGTGTATTACTGGGATTCTTTTACCCAGAATAATTTTTCTTTTTACAAAGTGTCAGCACATAATTCACAGCCTATTAATATGGCAATATTATTTCCAGAAGTAAGGAAAATAAGTCTCTATCTCAAGCAATTAAAATTGTGCAGCTATGATTTAAGTAAAATACCTTTCAAATAATTCAAGTCTGGTAAAATTATGCCGCTATTCCAATTCAGTCTTTCATATTTTATTTAAATACATGTCAGACCTCAAAGTTCCATCACAGTTGTCTTCCACAAAGATAAAATGAAAAGAGTATTAGAGAAAAAGAATATTTGTGTCCCTAGTAGATGAACAGTTATAATGATGTATTAATAGAAAAAGAGTATTAAACAGAACAGTAACTTTTCCATTAAAGGTGAGGAGTAATTTCTGTCTACTTTTGCAAGGAGCTGGCTTTACCCATTGCAAAGCAAGGACAGGAGAATGTTTGTGCACAGAAGGAGAAATTTGAACGTGTAAGTTCTGCTTTTGCTTGAATAATAAAGCTTGGAATAATAAATCTTCACGAAGATTCTGGCAGTATACCCATGTGGATCCCAGCACAGGACTTTTAGGGGCAGGTGGCCCAGAATGGAGCTCAGAGGGGACAGCAGAGGTGGCTTTTGGAGCAAGTGAGCTGTGTGTGGCTGCTTCCTGAGGAATATTGTCTGAGCAGGCTCTTCTTCCAGGTGTTGTGGGCATCCACCAGTTGACCCCAAGAGAACTTGCTGGGTGAGTCACCCCTAAAGCACAGAGAATTACACTGATGCAGTGAGGCATCATTTGTATCCAGCCAGAACAAATGAGGCCCCCATTATCATCATTATTGTATATTACAGATTAATGCTGCGTTTTTCAGAGAAGTCAATTTGTCTCTTTTTTTCTAATGAACTTGTCAGTAAGCAGCATGTGGGTGTTTTGTTTTTATTCTTCCAAGTATACGCATAAAAAACCATTTTGCTATACTTTGATTAAAAATAAAGTTCTTACATCTTTGTCCTTTTTTTTCCTCATTAATTAAATTTGTCTGTTGGACATTTCTGACTAATATAGATTTTCCCAGAATATATAATATCTTCCTGGAAATATATCCAACTCAATTAACAATATAAATGTTTTTCTGAAGCTAAAACCAGCCTTACTAGTCTGTTCAAATGCTTTTAGTATGATACAATCTCTAGTTAGACCTGTCCTGTGAGTTTTCATCTTTATGTGCCATTGGTTTTCAAAGAGGCTTTGTCTTCAGAAGTATACCAATAATCTGTATTATTTCCCTTTCCCAATGGACTTCTTGAAGTCAGTTTCTGGAACTTTCTTTGGGAGCTGTATCTCAGAGCTCGGTTACATAACAAACATTGGTGTTAGCAAATTTCATACCCTGTTGTGATGCCCTTTGACCAAATAGAAGGAGATTTCTCCGAGTGGGAACATCTGAATGCCAGGTACTATTCTACTGCTAACAAAGTCTTCTGTAAATATGTACAAATTTCAAGAGAAACCTATCTGTGCAAACATTGCTGGCTTCTATATGACTGCACAGGATGAATGTGGGTTTTGACATTCTCATTTTGTAAGTAAATGTATAATCTCTTACAATTTTATGTTTGTCAAAAACATCTGTAAAGATAATTATTTGCCTTGTAGCAAGTCTTGTAGGAACAATATGACTCGTTTAAATATGTCAGTAGCAGTCATTAAAGTTTTTGTGTAAGTTAAAAAACAAATCATTGATAAACTGGAGGCATTTACAAACAGCTGGTTCATAATTAGCTTTAGCAAATTTGCAAAACTGGAGTACAAGGCAGTTCATTTCCAGACAGGCTTTGTAGAGAGCAGCAGCATTATTTGAATGTTGCTTTATTTATGCACCTATTAACTGGAATACCCAATAAAAGAGAAGTATTCTGCAAGCAAAGTGCCCCAAACTGTCTTCTCTGGTACAGGAATGACAGCTGGCCTTTTTTTTACCAACAAGTTAAATCATGGCATTTCCCAGCAGCTTCAATCTAGAGCTGTGCTGAGCAGTAAATTAACTGAAGAAAACAAAACAAAGTACCTCTAAATAGCAAAGGTACAAAATGATTTCACTGGGTAAATGTCCATTTTTTGGGGTTGACTTGGAGTGACTTTTAGATTGGAAAGTCCACGTTGCCTGCTGCTGGCAGCCTTTGGAAGGTGCTGCAGCTGGCATTGCAATGGAAAACTGTCTCTGCAGCCATGAGGAGTGGAGGTCTGTATTGTAATAAGAGCTGAAGTTCAGCAATCTGAGGTAAAGTACAAAATGCACATGTGTTTGGCTCAGTTGATTCTCCTGCTGACACAGCTTCTCTGTATCATTATAAACCACATTTTTGCTTCCAGGACAGTGCACACTTGTTTCTTCACATTTCAAACAGAGGCTTGAGGCTAGCCACAAAAACTATGAAAATAAATCCAGGGAATGAGATGCTTTTACAATGTTCCTAGAATTAGTCTTCCCCCGTGCTGCTGGTTTCATTTGTGGCTGCTCCAGGGTATCCTGTTTATCTGGTCCTCAGACTACCCCGGAAGGTACAACAAAGGCAGGTGTAACACAGAGATGAATTGAACCAGGGTGTCCTTAGGCAGTGAGGACTCCTCTGTTCCCAGAAACAAAATGCAAACTTTCTCCACTGTGAAGATCAAAGAGTGTGCAAACCTCAGTCTGTCACTTGGTCTGAGGAGAGCAGGTGGAATATATCATCTGTAGAGATTAGGGAATTACATGTTTGTACAGCCATACATCCAAATTTGAATTTTCATAATGGAGAAAGTAATAGAATTTATTGCAGGGTTTTTAATACAGTCTGTATGTAGTGCCATCCCCATGCAGTTTAACCTGTAAGTTCTACAATTCTGTATTTTAAAATTTTGAATTTAAAATTCCAGGAGGAAGAAATCAAAGGATAAAGCTAAGGATGCAAGTGTTATAAATATGATACATGTGTACAATGTATAATATAAAAGATCCATAAGCAAAAGGGTTAGTAATATATTCCATACCCAAAGAGAAAAACTACAAAATAGCAGTCTATGAAAGAGAAGGTCATTTCCCATCAATAAATTAGATCTTAATGTTTTTCATTATATAGAGCACATAGAAGAATATCAAGATCTAATTTTTTCCAAAGCCTTGAAATTTGTTTAGATCTCCATTAAAGGATCATGGAATACAATTTATTGGAATAGCCCCAAATATAAAAGAAATTCATTTTCTCCTTGAGGATTTCTTGCATAATTCCCTCTTGGTTCTCTGTTGTATACATTTCACAGAGCTCATAGCTCATCCCAAAGGTTTGATGCTTTGTAGATAAGTCAGATGGCAAATTTGGGTGAAGGTAGCGGTGAAAGGCAGGCAGAAGTGCAAAGATAATGCACAGTTTAATCTAGGGATAGAAAGGCTTTAAAATAAAATATGTGATCTTCAGCTGATGACTGGCAGTGTAGAAAATGCTTCTTATAATTTACTAAAGTTTGGAGATTTTTTTGCTGTTATGGTGTTTACGTGTTTTATATGGAGACCTGAAGGAACTTCTCTTGTTGAATATGCCCATTATACCATGACTACTGAAATGCCAGCACTCATCATTATACTAATCTGAGCACTAGATAGGTTTGTTGAGAATAATTTCCCTTGAATAATAGGCTTAACTACAGGCTGTATTTTAATAATGAATCCTTATAAAATTCAAGAGTTTTCATACTACTTGGAGTTTTCATATTCTCTTTTAAAAGAGATTTTTCTAGTTAACTGTTGCCAGTTAAAGAAACTATTAAAGTAAATCATCTTATACTGACACATAAGTTTTAAGTGCCTGAGATCTTTATTAATCAAGTACTAAAATAAGACATATTTCATTTGTTTAAAATGTACCATTTGTACTACAAATAGAAGGAATTCATATGAATAGTTGTAATCATAGGTTTTTTCTTCAATGAAGGCTTTCTTAAGGATTTTTTTTTTTTTTTGAAGTTTATTACAATAAAATGTCACTGAACTTGTGGGAGGGGAAAAAAGAATTGTGGTGCTTTTCTTCTGAGAGGATCATCTGGGGAAAAAGCCTGAGGATACAGCAGGAAATTTTGGTTTATGCTTAAAATCTTTCATGGTGTGAGACAGAGGGTGTTTTTGGGAGCTGTGGCTGACATGGGCTTTCTCACAGCTATGTGAAACCCATCCCTCAGTGCTGCTCACTGCATCAACCTGGGGGTGTGTGGGTCTGGAGAACAGGACAGGAAGAGGAGAGTTATAGGTCACCTCACATTAGGTTGTATATGACAGAATGAAAAAAATGATAGAGAGGTTTAAAAATAAGTGATTGTGGTGTCACTAAAATTATTGGAATTACTAAGATGGGTTCTATAGGGTAATTTCAGTTATTCTGGATTCTTACCAGGCCATTTAAAAAGACATTCAGAAATGAGCAATTAGACCATGCACACAGCTTTTTACCTGTGATGACTATGATTTTTTTGATATATCCCAAAGAGTCACAAGAAAAATATTCTTGCACTTACCTTCCTAGGTGAAGTATCTTTTTATCTCATTGGCAGAGAAAATAACTAATAAATCAGATATTCCTGATATAGCTGATTTAAAGAATTTAGGTCATCATTTAGGCTACCTATAAAAAGGTCAATTAGATTACCTGTGAATAGTGAAGGATAAATTAATCTAGCACGCACCAAATTGCATGTATTCTACTGAAGAGGTACAGAAGAAACTTGAGCTGTTGTCAGATGGCCATGGACCCACCCCATGGTATAGGATATAAAGCTCCAGGTACCACTTGGATAAATAATTTGGATGAGACTCTCCAGTAGAATACTCCTGCTGAAGCTGATGAAAGCCAGGTCATTCAAGGCATTTGTTTTTGCCAGATATATGGCTTATGTTTACAGTCAGAAGCAGTAGCTTGTTAAAAACAAAGGGAGAGCCAATATGATTAAAGTAGGGCAGTAGAAGAGAGGGGGTAGTTTATACTGAAAGTTTGAGCTTGTCTGCTTTCACAGAATAACGATACTATGATATTTCCTTTAGTTTTCACAGACACAGATAATGTACAGATGCAAATATAGATCTAAAAGTCTTTCTTGCACATAGATATTTCTAATGAGGAGTATTTGTAGAAGCCAGGGAAACTGAAATCTTTTAAATGTTAATCCCAGCAAATAAAATATCTTAGGCAAATTATTCTCAGATAAGATGCAATTGATTGTACTGTTTAAAAAAAAATCCAAATAATTTACCACACCACATTTTGGGAAGTCAATTCAATGAAGGATTATGATATAAGATGAGCAAATAATAATGGGTGAATACTCGTAAGTATTTGAAAATTTACACCAATAAAAATGTGTTAAGGGTAAAACAAATTATTTAGAGCTACCATTGCAGGAACAAGAGGGATGTTTGTGTTTATATGTTCTTCATGGAAAATATAATGCAAGTGTAGACTCTAGCTGGAGCATCAGTCAGTTATCACACAAGAAGTTACAAAAAAAACCTGTTACAATATTTAGAATTAGAGAAAATTATAAAGCTTTATCCCTGCCAGTTTCTTGGAAACAGCAGTTATCTTCAGGTTTGAATTTTCTAATGAGCTAGAAACTATTCACTACCCTTTTGTCTGTGTGTTCTTTATTATATTTCTCTTCTGATTGGACTTTCCTACTAGATTTTATAAAAAAGACAAGCAGGCATGAGAGAAATGCATCAGAGCACTAAAAAGTTATATTTTGCTCATTAAATTCCTAAGTATAACATGCAAACAGAGCAGTTTTTAGCTGAGCCAAGTGTGTCTGATTTTACTCTGTCTGGAATCAACTAATGGTTATGAGTTTGCCATCGTGATGGGTAGCTGTACCTAAACCACACATACATTATGCAAGAGGTCATTGCTGGAAGTATTTAATTTACATCCTAAGTTTCTCAGCTAGCAAAGCAAAGGGATTTATTGGAGTGAAATGAAACTGAAACAGAGCACAGGCCTCAAGCCAGCAAAAAGAAAAAAAAAAAAATGGAACATAAAAGCACTGCATGGCTGCAAGCCAGTGGATGCTCCATCGTGCAGCTGTCAGCCTCCTCCTGTGGCAGGGGCCAAAGAACCCTTTAAGTGATGGTCTGTGGGTTGGGTTCCTAAAGCCTGAGCTGTGGAATACCTCTGACACTGCTGCTGTCACATGCAGCGAGCTGGATGTGGCCTGGGGAGCTCCTTCCCTCTGAGCCCCAGCCTGAGAGTCCATTGTGGAATGTTGGGATGGGCACCAGTGGTCCCTGGGCACCATCCCGAGCTCCTCCACTGTGGGCAGCCTGGGAATGAGAGAAAAGAAGGAGGGTAGGTTCATGTCAGGAATTTTTCAACATCTCAGTAATTTTCAGTGTACTACAAAAAGAAAATAAATGGAAGTTGAATTCTACAGAAATCAAGTCAGTCACTTGTCTAACTGGGCTGGATAGGACCATTAAATAGTAGTTACTGACTGTAAAAATGCTTTTTACTTGTTTCTTTTTCTGTGAACTTACTTTCAATTGCACTGTCCTTCTTCCCCTCCAAAGCAAACCAAATGATTATATTTTCTGTGTCTTATTTTCAGGACATAGACCTATTATTATTATTACTCACGGTATTCTTGATTTATATAGTCTGTAACACAAAATTTAATTCACTGCTGCAGAATCAAGGCTGGTTTACATGTTTACAATTCACTATAGTTGTCTTGCAAAAAGTCTTATGGACCCATAACTGCACACACAAGATGTTATTCTGATTGTATTTCAAAAGGATCAGGCTGCTCCAAAGCTCAGGTACTATAAATACCACAAAAGCATTTCTGGAGTCAATATGCTTTTAAAAAGCATCAGGTAAAACTACAGAACTTTTTAGGGGAGAAAAGCAGAAGAATGACAATTGAAAGGATGAACTAAAAATGTACTGCATCTATTTTTCAGGGCTTTAGAACTTTTACTTTTTACAATTTCCAGGAGGAAAAATTATTATACCATATTAAAAAAAAAAAAAAAAAAAAAACCAACAAAGGTAGCTTATGCCCAAAGAATTGGAAAACATGAATTGTGTCAGAAAACAGAATGACTTTTGAAGAAAATTTGCAATTGTACGTGTATTGACTGCAGTTAATCTGATTGCATATACTCAGATATTAAGAAAAAATTAAATGGTTTCCATCGTGCTTGGAAGCTTCTAAGTTTTATTTCCTCTGCACCATGATTTTATTTCTGTTTATTTCTGTTAGAAACTTGCTTTTGAATTGCATGTAACAAATGCAAGGCTGTAGGCATCTCTTCCTGTAAGTACACGTTTTTATATCTAGTTTGGAATATGCCATTTGCAAAAAATATCATGTGACTCTTTTTATGAGGTGCTTAGGAGGTTTTAATGCATTCATTACACATGTTGAACTAAATTAGCTAAATGGCTGTGTTTGAAACAAGAGCCTGTAAATAAAAAATGCAGTCTGAGCATCAGAAACCTGTGTAGGTTCCTAAACTTACTAATGTTATAAGTGGAATGATTTGAGTTTGTGTCAGTGGGCAGGCTACAGCTGTTGTTCTTGAGCTGGCATTTTCTCAGGCTGCCAAAAAGCATCTGCATCACTGGGCATGTTCTGTATATGAGTGAGAAGAGCAAGAGCTGCAGGACCTTTATTCTCTGCAGCCGATCATGGACAGCAGACTCACAGAATTTCTCTACAGCCTCCTCAGAAATCTCACAAGAAATTAGAAGTAAGGATGATCTTGTCTGCAAACTGAACCTATTGCAAAAAAGAGTTAGTGGTACAAAGTTTGAGCTTGGGGATCCTGGAAGAACAGAGATCCATATGGAAGTTCTCAGCCTCAGGGAGCCAGGCATACAGGTATTCTGTGTCTTATGAGCTGGCATGCCTTTCCCTCCCCTTCTTTTGATTATGAAAGTTTCCTGGGATTTTTGCCATTAGCAAAAGAAGAGAGAAATTATTTATAAGGTTTTCATAAACCTGGAACAAAAAGTTTTGAAGTTACTGACAACGAGCAGCAGTAATAACATTATGGACTTTTAATAGGCAGATAAATAGGAATAGCTGTAAGAAGAAATATATTTTAATTTATAACCATTTGTGCTCCAAAGTGACTTTCAAAAAAATTGGGTAGGGATATTATGTGTTCCTATTTACAGGAAAATCATTATATAATCTAAGTGAATAAGACTTTTGGCAGAGGATTCAATAGCAAATGGCACTTGAAAAAGTGTTTTAAGGTTACTTTTGTGAAGCAACAAGTTAGGGACCTATCTACTTGAAATTTTGCATCTTTGGAATACATGTTAATGTAGCAATGATTTTCTATATTTTTCCTATGTCAGAATTTCAGAGAGAGAAGAAATTGAGTTATTTATAGACTTCTCCATAATTGTAAATGTGATCCCTATTTAAAGTTAAAAGAAATGGAGAGGAACTATATTGGGAAATGCTTATTAATCATGTTGGATTAGATTTATAGATATGCCTTTCATAGTAGAGCATGGTACACCAGTCAGTGGCTAAAGAGTAGTTTATATTGTTTTGTTCTAAAGTTACAGTAAAAGTGGCTAATACAAGGTATTTTACTCTTTTTTTTCAACATTTGCACTGCTTTGCTGAAATGTTATAATGACATTTTTGGTGGTGGAAATAAAAAATGAATCCTTGTTTTTGATAGTGTCTCTTTCAGTTGTGAGTTCTGTCAGAAATAAATAAAACATGTAACATTTATATGATTACTAAGTACAGCCACATTTTATTCTGGTTACACATGGACTGAAAACACTGCAGAGAGATTTTGAACCAAGATTTTTGGTTTAATAAGAAATGGGAAATTGGTGCAATGCCACTGGAAACATAATACCTAATACTTTATTATTTAGATAGATGTGTAGGTACTTGTATAATAACAATATGTTCAAGTTTTGTGCAAAAAGAAAATTGACAGCTCTGTCTATAATCCTGTATCTCTTTTCTGAACTGTTTAGATTTAGTCAGTTATTTGTCATTAACTGTTTTTAACCCTTCAATTATCAATAGTAAAAAATACTGTACCAACCACATGCTTTAACCAGAAAGCTCTGTGTGCTTTTGCTCTCCATCATGACAGAAACATGAAGGAAAATGAGCCACATAGACTACACAAGTGATTCATAGCTTCCACCAAAGCAATATAATTTTAAATTGTACCTTCATTTGTCTTTTCCCTGGCAGGAGGCATTGTTGATAAGGACCTTCGTCACTACCTCAATCTGCGGTTCCAGAAGGGTTCGGTGGACCATGAGCTCCAGCAGATCATAAGAGACAATCTCTACCTCCGCACAGTGCCATGTAAGTAGGGTGGAGATGGACAAGCCTGGCTGTTTAGTGACAATAGACTGTCTGGGTGAGTGCTGCTGAGGCCCTTTACACTGCATGGAGTGGTGGTCTGTGAATGAAACAGCCTTTCTGTAAATAGATTTGTGGCTTGGTTCCAGTCTTCCACGTTACCGCTGAGAAATTCAGCGGTGCAATGTTGATGTTTTCATGGTGTTTTCAAAGTTGTAATTTTATAAAGTCTGTCTCTAGAATAATAATAATCTTATTTCTTCTGTAGTTTCAGAAAGCAGACATTTAAAGAGAATAAAAGTTTTCTGGGCTGGTTCAGTAGATGTCTAACACAGAGAGATTGATCTGCCTCATGTTTCACATATCCATTATGTAATAATCCCATTGGATTTAGAAAGCAATAGGGTAACAGAACAAGTGTATAAACTATAATTTGTTTGAATGCAACAGGCATGGCATTGAAAGTTTGTACTGTCTTGCATATGTATTTGTTGCCATATAAGTCAATATTCAAAATATTCTGAAACCTCTAAAATAATTTTTGTTTTATTGACAATATTCAGCTATTTCGACAGTAGACGTGAAATTAACAGAGTCAGGCCAGCCTAGTCCAACTGTCAGGGCCATGCCTTTCAGAACAGATCTGCTTGGCTGACAGACAATATATCATTTAAAATGGACTGAAGTTCCATTATTCTTCCCTCATAAAATAATTGCTTAGCAGACATAAAATGGGTCTTCTGGTTTTGGCAAAAAAGGGGTGCACTTTTGAACTTACAGGCTTGACACTGGAATGCCAGGCAGAGGAAGCATACATATGCTGAGTAAGTGGCTGTACTATTTATATGGTAATGAGTGGATGCCCTTTGAAAGCTGAGTTGTTGTGAATGCTACTGTATGTTTTTTTTCTTTCCCTACATTAAAGAATGGAGCTTGAAAAGCTACTCCTAAAAAAATAAATAAGAATTCCTAATGTTCCATTTGCAACTGATCAGAAAGGAAGGTGGAGAAAAGCATTTAAAAATTATTACCTGTATGCAGGAAACAAAAACGTTATATTTATGTGAGATTTGTGATGAATTAGGTTTGTCTGAAGATGCTGAAACATTACAGCTGAAGTGGAAATGCAAGTACAAAAAGGTTTTGAGACTAAATCTCATTTCCAAGGATGTCTGGGAGCATCATTTGCCTAAGTGTATTCTTCTTTGACCCCAGTCTGTGCTCATTAGTGCCACAGGTCCAGGTTAAAGAAGAAGGAAAATAAAACAATATTGCAACTGCTGCACACACGTCGTGTATGACAGATACTATCTGTCAGAAATATGGGCATAATAAGTGTTTTTGAGGTGGTTCTGTTTTCATTGAAGGCAATAATAAAGTGTTCTCATGTGTCAAGTAAAATACAGTACTCACAGAAGCAAATTCGTCATTCAAAATGTAACACTGCGACCACAAAGATTGCAATTTGAAATCTATAAACAATGCCATCTTTTCTTTCTCCTATGACTTCTCCATCTTCTGTGTCACTTTAGCTGGCTAAATTCTTAGGTCATTATTATGCAGTGAGTGTATTTGACTAAGTAAAAACTACGTTTTGAAATATAATATAGTATTACAGATGGCAGGTGTTGATTTGCTAGGTAAGCTGGCAAATATTCTTGGAGAGCGGAGGACTCTTTTCAGTAGTAGTGGTAGGAAAAAAACACAACAAAAAAACCCAACAACTCCCTACTGTCTAATTGGTATATTTTCTTCAAAATGTTCTTGAAAAATTCTATGAAAGTAATCCTTCTTAAAAGTGGGTATTTAAAAAAGAGATGAAATTATCAATGGCAGACAGGATGATTTGTGGTTAGCTAAAGGATTTTTCATAACCAGTCAAATAAAAAGGACACCATCTCATAGTTTGCAACCCAAATTTCCTCTAAATCATAATGGTGAATCTTTCAATGTAACTTTACTCTGTCCCCCACAATCATGCCTAGGAGGGAAAATGTTCTCAGTGGTTTTCTTATTTTCATATAACTTAATTTTTGAATCACAAGCTTACCATTCAAGGGCATTGGTATTCAGAATCTTCTGCTCTGGGCAGTATTTTGTTTTTAAACTCTGTACATAGTCTAAGAGTACTGGTTGTTTGTCCTAACTCTGTCCTTAGCATACAGTGGTAATGTTTAACTGACTGTACCACTGCCCACAAGTTCACTTAATGAGTGCACCTAACCATGAACTTATTGCAGATCTTGCAGCAGATGCCAACACAGCAAAAGCAGCACTTAGTTTTGTCAAATTCTTGTGCAGAAAAATAGATATGGAAACCCAACTGCAGGCAGCATAGACTTAATTTCCAATGACAAGGTTGTAACACAAAGAGAAAAAAAAAAACCTGAAAAACACGTGGCAACATTTTCTTTTAAAAAATGTGTCTGCAATCTCTGCTGTTACAGAGACAGAATTGCCAGTAAAACCATGAGAAGGATTATAGAGAGTCTTGGATCTTGAGTTTTTCTGTCCTTTGCTTTCTGTTCACACTGGCAGCACTGGCCCCAGCAGTGCAGTGGGCATGACCATGGGTTTCTCAGCCTTCTAGGTCAGACTGAATCATCTTTCACTTGCATTGAATTGAGTGAGTGTGCTCTGTGAAGCCAGGAAGCAGAGAATTAATCCATACCTCTTTTAAATCAGGATAAGCCAACTCAAGTTAGACAACTGAACTAGTATTTTCTAGAAACTAGGTAGGGTTGGGCCTTGGACTAAACCCTGGTAGTGTCTAAAACCAGGCTGGAAAAGGCCTTAAACAACCAGCTCCAGTGGGAGGTCCCAGTCCATGGTGTGGAGTGTTGGGACTAGATGATCTATAAGGACCCTTCCAATCCCTTAACATTTGATGACTCTATGATTCTAGGTAAGTCTTTGAATTGTCAATTATACAAGTATACATCCCAGTGTACACCAAAAAATAGCTGGGCCAGAATCACATGACATGAGGATAATGGGTCAATTCTGCCCTCAGAAATTGTAGCCCTGGGAATGGGATGAATTGTTTGGGTTTGTGATCCTTACATTTCTCTATTTTTGCAAATGCAGTGCCCCTTTGTACTAAATTAGAAAAGACCATGTAACCCAGAGAGTCAAATGCTGCCTTCCATAAGTGTCCCAGTTCGCAGTGCCACATGAAATTGCTTTTCCCTGCATTGCCAACAGGAATGATATGGGTATATCCCTGGGCAGGATGTACAATTGTACTTGCAGCAGTCAAGATGCAGCTGTTAACAAGGCAGTTTTGGGGGAAAGAAAAGTTCCTTATTATCTAGTTTCAGAAGACCTAGCTGAAGTTTGTGTCATGCATTTTCTTCCCCTTTTTCTGTTGTGTTGAATTTTATCACATTTCATGTCCTAAACTTACAAAGATATTTAGAAGCGCTATTGTGGTTGTCCTGCAATACAGAAAAGTAGGTGTGGTGAAACGTGGTAAGCTGTCATCACTGTCTGACACTATCCATCCAAATCTAGGGATCTGGAGAAGGGCCACCAAACACATGTAGGGCTCTGAGTGCTATGGGTAGACAACACCTTAATCATGCTGCATCTTGTGCTTGGTAGTGCTCTCAGCAAGCTGCAGTTGCCATGTGGGCCGAGCAGCTTTCCAGTCTTCAGTAATGTGAGAAAAGGTAGCTCTAACTTTGTGTCATCACAGGGATAAAGCTTTGAGGAGAGTACATCACAGGAAAGTAGTTTTGGTAGTGACAGTCATGGTCTGACCTGTCTCCTTTCATATGTCCTTCCCAGCAATTGCAAATTCCATTTCTTGAAGAGCTGGCAAAATAGGGTGGCTGTGGTTGAAAATAGAATCTCTGTATGCTTCCTTTCCGGACAGGGAATGTGAAATGATAGTGCAAAACATTGTGAATAAACAGCACTGTAAAAAGTCAAGGACAAGCTGATTTATAAAAGTAAAAAGTCATCCATTAAGTGGAAGAGAAGCTCATTGATATCCTCTGGGATATAACCTCACATTGACAGTAGCTCGGATGAGTTGATCTATGCTGCTGCACCACAGGAGGATGCAGCCCATGAATGCTTTCTTCACAGTAAAAATGGGGGAAAATAGCTTTAAAAAGGTTATGGGGATGAGGAAGCTTCCTTTCTAGTCTTTGAGTTTAGAAAAAAAGGAATGAAGTAAGAATACAGAGGACTGGGCATGTGGACCAGCCTTACAGCACCGGATACTGCACTATTACCATTAGCACAGAGATTGGAGGAAGGATGTTTTATTTAAGGCATTTATCAGCAGCATAGGAAAAAAAATTCGGTTTGTAACTGAGCCATATGCTATATGTGAGTGACCAGGGGCAAGAAATGGAATCATTATGAGCAGCAGTTTCCCACATACCAAATCCTGATAACAAACCCTCCTTTTTCTCAGCTTGCCCGTTGATGCCATGGGTGCTCTGTGTTAGATGAGTATAATCAACCCTGCACTGCAAATATGACACCTATGAACACTTAAGTAGCTTAAGTCACTTCTGCTGTGACTTCTTTTTTCCATCTTCTGTGAATATTTAGATTTAGGTAATTTTGAGTCAATATAAATAAGAGCCTCATTTTCAAATATGTTTTAGTTCTATTGTATTTTAGTATAGTCTGGTCTAATATATAAATTTAACCCAGTTGCTGTAATATTGTCTGTGTACTGTTGAAATGTTGTATCTTGCAGCATGCTTATGCTTATTGTCTAGTCCTCTTCCCAGAAAAAGTAGTACATGCAGTGATACTTTTTTTTTTTCTGGGTGTTGGTTTTATTTATCATATATAGTAAAAGTAGAACCATTAGCTTATATTTTGGTGATACTAAAGTCAATAAAATATGTTTATATGTGAAGCTGCAGGGGAATTCACACTTTCAGACCTGTAGAAATCTCCATCTGCAAAACAGTGCAACACAAACAAGATCTTTCCCTTTGTCAGAGAAGTGTAATATATTTGCCAACCTTCGTTATTCATAACTTACTTCATGGATACCAATCCGAAATAAAGAACTTCTGGGAGTGTGTAAAACTTTCCTCTCCCAATGATAGGTGTTATCATAGTTTGTATTTCTTCTAAAACCTTTTATTTTGGTCACAATAATTAGTAAATACTGAATTAAATCCACATTACATGCTTAGGTTTTGATATGAGGTTTCTAATTTCCAAGCCAAAGAGTTACTCTGTATTGGTTGAGGGTAGCCCAAACTCAGAAGCTCCCTGTGCATAGTTCTGTTGCTCTGGATACCTTATATATTAGTGAGATATACCTGACTAATCCATATTTGGACAAATATGAAGCCTTTAAAAAGTTTTTTGAAAAGTACTTTTCTTCTAAAAATATATAGCCAAGGAAATTCAAAGGGAAATGTGTGAAACAGACTTGCCAATGGTATAATACATTTTCTTACAAGTTTGTTCATGTCAAAAGTATCTTACAAGAGCTACTGTCAGTGAAAGAGCTGCCAGTTTGACGTCATATAGAGCTATTTTAGGATAAAATAACCTGTGCTTAGCATACCATACTGCCAAGAAATGTCTGCATCACTGGAAATAACAGTACCTAACTTTAATGCCTACTTTATTGTTCCAGTGTTAGCTATTGCTTAGACTTTGATGATTCAGAATGGAGCAGTGCAGAGCTCTTAAGAAATGTTCTTGTTGTGTATCTCATGGAGCACACCTCCAAAGTGTACTTAAAATGAAATCACTGGCATCTCAAGTAAAATCAGGTAATTATGTGAGATGAGGGCCCCATTATGTTGCTTGCCCCAGAAGATGAAAAAGACGTCATTGCTTCCAAAAACTGACAGCCTAAATAGAAGAGGAAAAGAGCAGCTGACAAAAAAAACAGGGCACCAACAACGCCTAAGTTGTCCTGCGTGGGGTGGAGTGATGGTTAAACTGTTGCCTGTGGACTTTGCTTCCTTCTTCACTGCTGCATTCACTGTTGCTAACTACCCACTGAAAATGCACACGGGACAATGACCTGTTTTTCTAAGGACTCTATCAAAAGAGTTTGGCTTATACATCATTGTATTGACTTTTCATGTTATTTTATGAGACCTTTTGTCTGTTTCAGAGCAGGGTAGTAAAGACTGGAATCTGCACTTGTGCTTCTTCCCCATCAGTTTGTACAGAGCTTTGCCTGTGCCCTGAGCATCTTCAGGCTGCAGAGACTGCATTGCTTACAGGAGGAAGGGGATAAAAATAAAACTAGGGGAAAAAACAATTTTTAAAATTTTTTATCAAAGTGAACCTCAATTTTAATTAAGGTCTAGGGTAAACAGATGTCCAAACTATATCTACAAATAATAACACCAATGGAAAATACTATACTGTCTGTTAGTCGTGAGAGAGACAATGTAAATAATTTTTTTTCCTCAGAAATTTCTCAGTTGTACATATTGGGGACATCAGCTTCCAGGTGTTCAGTGACTAAGTAATCACCTTAAAATAACATGTGTGCAAAGAAAATAAATACAACTCAAGAAGAAGGGGGGAAGGAATGTGTCTGATGTGGAATAACTGTAGTAGGAAGTGAGAACAGTTGTAACAAAATGAAGACAGTAATTGTGTACCACTTCTGATATTGCAACTTGGATGTTCCATAAAGGTTGTATGAAGACATTAAGATGCTTTCATTGGCTGTACAGTTACAGCAATTCTGTTTCTCAGAAGTCTTTGTACCCAAATCACATCTGCAAGACTCTAAGGCTGAACATTCTGTCCTTTATTCCCTCCTTTCTCCTCTTTTAAATACCATACTTTTCTTCCGTTTTAAAAACCAAATCATCCAAAATCAGTATTTTTTTTATTCATCAAACAATGCCAATATAAATTATTTTTCTAACAGGTAATCTGATGCCCTGCCAACTGGAAAGTTGGTACGGTCTCACTTAGGTCACTAAAAGTTTTAGCAGTGAAAAAAAGGATAAGAAGATATTCTGAAATTGCAAACCCAATCTTTCTAAAGCCATTTTCCAACAAAAGTGTATCACATATCTTCCTTAACTGATGTCAGCTGGCATGTGATTTAAAGACTAATGTCAAGCACCTTGGGTTTCTCATCACATCTGTCTGGAATAATTTATATGTGATATAGTACATGCATAATTCCAGATGAAAGTTTAATAGCAATATTTGTGCTGATTGTCCCCAGGAATCAATATGTGTTTATTTAAACTTTGGGGAGGCTCTCTAGTGTTGCAAAATGAGTTCTCTAATTCATGGGGATCCTGAAAGGGTAAAGGATAGTGGCAGTTTCAAATGAATTTTGATGATAGCCCTAATTTTTACTGATTACTAGCAGCAAACTCGAAGGGCAGTAGCATGAATCTGATTAAATACCTTGCCTCAACAGAAAGAGAATAGCATACAATAGAAGAGGCCACAAATAACTTATTTCACAAGTACAAGTCTTAGTTCTTGAGTAGCCTAAAGCAGCTTGAAGTTTGTGCAGAGGCTGTATCTCCCTATGACAGTAGGCTTTTCAAGCCTTAAGGTCTTAGATATACTACTGACCTTTCTCCTTAAATAACCAAAGTATTTTAGAAATATAAGAATTACCAATATGATGAACAAAACTTGCAGCTTTGTTGGATGTAAGCATTGCTGTGATTTCTAAAGCATTTTTTATTTCTTGCATGATCTTTCCAAATTGACTTTTGATTTTAAAAGATTTTTAAATATATCCTCTAGATGAATTTAGCCTCCCTCTGCAAAATTTCATTATTTTCTTAATGTAAGCTGAGATACTCTAAATATCTGTGATTTCTCTCAGTCTGGAAAAGATAAACTGTCAGAGACAGTGGATAATTTTTACCTGGCGATTTTCAACTGAAGAAAGAACAACTGAATAGTGAACATGGAACACCAACAGCTGTCCCTAAAAACTCAGAACAGTATTAAAAAAAAAAAAAGTAGTTATGTAAAAATAATCAATATTCTGAATTGAATGACCAGTTAAACTACTAAATCTATATTTGCATCATTGGATGAAAAGGTCCAATATCAATTTTGGGAGGATGTGCTTCTTTCAGTTTTCTTCTCTTCTGGGGCTTTCATCTACAGCAGGGAGTGATGATGGATGTCCTCATGAATAGATCATCTGGTGCATACTGAGAAATTCATGTGAGCTGGCGAGCACTTGGCCAAGTTCACCAAGTAACCAACTTCTCACGTTGTGTCTCTGAAGTGCCCCTGCAGTTCAGTCGCCTCCTCCCAGCACTGGAGCCCAGGTCCGTCTTGGTTTGTTTGGATACTGTGCTCTGTGCCACCACTCCCTTCATTCAAAAAGATGCCTAATTACATTCATGAGACTATACAACTTTAGAACTTTTTTCAAGATTTAAAATTTTCCCACCTGTATAGAAAAGGCACACCTTTTTGCATATTTTCTGTGTCTTACAAAAAAAAAAAAAGAAAGATTTTCAGCCTTCTGTGCATGATAAGCCCAGCTCAATGGACAAGTGTATCTTATGGCACCATGTTTTAGATTCAAAAGTATCCTGGCTAGAATAAATCCCTTTGAGAAGAAAAAACATTAGAGAATGAAGATTACAGAGGTGCTGTAACACCTGAAGAGGTACTTAAGACCTGAAGAGTGAATAAAACTTTGGTTTCATCAATAGGAGTGAGATTAATTTTTAATTTACTGGCTGAAAAACTGGTATGAGGAAACTCCTTTTCTGCAAATCCTTTTCTTTTTATTTTTCTATATCCTGAGGATAGTGCTGTCCTGGTTTTGACCCATGACAGTTTGTCAAAACTTTTTATTTCTCCTTTATCTCCAGGTTTTGATTCTACCTATTGCATTTTTCTTTTTCTAATGTATTACTGTTATTAACACATCAACCTCTTGACTAGCTATCAATCTATTATGGATTATTCAAATAATTCTGTCAAATTTATTTCATTGAGTCTGAATAGAGAAACTTTCTTACTGTGGAGATGGCAGAAATGTATTTTGGTTAGAAAAAAATAATTAGAATAATGCAGAGGCTCCAGACCTCTATATTTCAGATGAAAGCAGGGATCTGGATTTATATGCAGAACAGTGATGTAATTTTAGCTTTTAAATTCTTGTCTTTGAATTTTATAAACTTGTATCGACATATATTACAGGGTCTAGACAACACTAAGAGACCAGATTTTTTAGTACAAAATTTCACAATAAATTACGTTTGCTATTATTTTATCAATGTGTCTGTCGAAACTAATCATTAATACCTGTTATACATTGCTAAGATATTTTCACACTGCTCACAAAAATAGTGGATCATTTTATATGTAGGAAAGGATCAAATCCACTGTAGGCTTCTGAAAGTGCAGTCTCCACCTGTGTTGTAGTGGCCTTTAGCTAGTGACAAAATGCACACCAGCACTCAATTTAACTCATCTGTAATTTCTGATTCCTGTTTTTGATTTTGACTGGTTATTGAGCTTTCTTTTTCAATTTGGTACTGCAATGATTTCTTCAACTCATTGATACTGACTTGAATAGATGCTTGACCAGTTATTTCATTTGGCATTTGCTAATACCGAGAAACCCAGAAATGTTTTGGTTTTTTGAAAAAGTTTAAATCAAAACCATTATACCCCTTCTTACAAAAATTATTTTTTTTTCTGGAGAAGAATCTGTAGAGCCCTTCCTGATTGCAGGTGTGTCAGAAATCTTGGAGTAAAGTTCTGCCCTGTTATGAGTCATTAATTTCACAGAAAACTTCATTTAATTGGGAAATGCACATTGCATTGTAATTCTTGAAGAGCTCTTAGAATCCAGAGAACAGACTGTTGTTTAATTACCTTTAAATAATTGTGAATTATATGCTATGGGGACACTCAAAATTGGCAAGATTTCCTTTCTTACATAAAAGTAGAAGTCGCTTTTACATGCGATATCCTCATAGTAGCAGAATCTATAAAAAAATTCTCTTGTTCCCTTAGAGATGTCCTGCTTTGACTTTCACTAAAATGCTGAGTAGTTCTGAGCCTCTGCACATTGTTGGCTCCATATTTCTAAGCCCTGGCTGACTCCCTGCTCAGAAAGCTCCTGGTTTGGTGTCTGACTCCAAGCCTTCCATAGCTGCTCAGGGAAAGGGAGCTTATGACTTCAGGTTTTACACAGGTTGCAGAAGGTGGCTTTAACCAAAGCTGGTCTGGGCATGGACCTTTGTAACTTCAGCTCATACAATAAGCAAGGCCCATTCCCAAATATACTTCAAGTTTTATGTCCTCTACATAAGCTAGTGCAGCTACCTTCTCAAGAATAGGATAAAAATCAGGCTGGTTTCATATTTCTCTCTTTCTCTCTTCTGAGTCCTGTGAGGACATGGTGAAAGGTACAGCTGACTAGTGAGTCATTCTACTATTTGGGGTTTCGTTCAACAAATATGGGAAATGTAAAGTTCCCCATCAATTACCAAAGATTATTCCCCCTTGTGTGTATCATGTAGAATGAGGCTAGCTGTAATATATATCTAATCTTTAGTTTATCTTTGTGTACTTCAAAAATAATTATTATTTCCTATGAAGCTTCAAAACTTTCCATGAGATCATCAGTCACTTTTATCTGCAATGAAAATGCATCTGTACTTGTATTAAGAGTTGGGCACCAACAAACTGTTATTTAAATACACAGTTAAAATTGCACTGACTCAGAAACATGGCACTTGGAGCCAGAAACAATTTAGTAATCTGGACTGTAAACTGTCAGAGAATAGTTGTTGTTCTGTTTTTGTACTTTATAATGCAATGTCCTGGAAGAAAGTGATGTATTTTTTTAGAAAATCCTTTCTTTCATCATCTTCACAAAAGGAGAGCATCTAATTGCTCCTTTCCTGTCGTTATCCTTGATTTGCATCCCCCAGCTCTGCCATGTCCGGTAGGTTTTTGCAGGGAGGTTTAATTTTCAGAATCTTCTGAGTAAGATATGGGGTTATTTCTGTCCTGAATCAGAACTGTTCAGTCTGAACTGGAGAAATCAAGTGGAAAAAACCCCAGGATATTTGAGGGAATTAGTGGTGACCTTGCTTCCACTAGCTTACGCATTTAAAAAAAATATTAGAAGTCCATGTGGCACTGTGTTTCTAAGAGCATTTTTCCCTATACAGTTGAGGAAAGTAACCAAGCTCTAAGTTTTGGAAAATTTATTTCTGTTAATTAATTCCTACTCTATTTAAATTATTTCAAAATTCTGAAAAAGCAGCAAAGTCTAAAAGAAAAGGTTTCTGCAAGATGCAATTATATTGTCTTTCTTTGTCCCTCTTTATTAAATGTAAAAGATTTGAGCAACAATAATAAACATGAGAAAATGTTAGTTCTTGTATAATCCTCCATTATCATTATAAAAGAGAATTCTGAATAAAGATTAAAGGTTTATTTTTTAAAAAGACAAAGGCTTCCAATTTAAGTTCTCTCTTCTACAAAAAGAGGAAGCTTGAAAGATGAACATAAAGGAAAATGGAAAAGCAAAGCAGAAGAGGTTTTTCAACAAGGGAAAGTGATGGAATCTGAACGAGGGATGGGGCAACCTTGGATGTACAGACAGACTGATGGAAACCAGTGTGATGATGGAAAGCAGTGCCACTGAAAGGGACCTAGGGTCCTGGTCAATGCAAAGTTAAACCTGAGTCTGCTCATTAGTCACTGCACCCTTCTAAAGACTAGGCAGAAGTTTTAAGAATTTTAAAAGGACAATGATGGATCTAGAGACAGTAAGCTCTGACCACAAAATGCACCTCCTGTTCTCCCATGGATTGACACCTCACAGGTCTCAGGGTACATGACACAGTATCAGACAATGAGGCTGTTATCTCTGAAGCCATTTGTTGTGGTGGAGGGAATACCACAGGCAATTTTAGAAGGTAAATTTATAAACATTTGTGTGATAAATTGAAAACTTTCTACAGTTTCCTGACTTTTGTTAATACTCAGTCTGAAACCAGATCATTGTTTTAGACAAAAGATTATCTTAAGTCCAGTTAAAAATATACATGCAGTTCAAAAAAAAGGCTTTGTATTTCATTTCTTGAAGTAATTTCTGATGTGATTAATATTTATTTACCCATTTCTGCTCTGACCAATCTTAAAAAGCTACTACCTTATCTTGATGTAGCAGTGAAAATAAACTGTAAGTCACTTGAGGGATGATTTTAACCCACTGGGCAAGAACATAAGGAAAATTACGTAGGAAGTGTACAGAGGAACAGTCATAACTTGGAGCACAATTTTTACTGTTCAAGTGAAATATCATCATGAACTTTCATTGAGTTGAAGTGAGAATTAATTCTCTATGTCTCTTGTAGAATTTTGTTAAATTATTGCAGGCCTTAGCTTTCTGCAGGTTAGAAAATAATGCACCTCTTCCCCAGATAATACAGTGAGGTTTATAGCAGCTTAATTTTCTTTTGTTATATGATTCCATGTAGGACCTATAAAGATGTGATCTGCACAACACTAACCATCCCTCAAAGCTAAAGCTTGAACAAATCAATGTCTTCAGGTCCATTAAACTCAAGTACAAAGCACATCACGTTCCTGGACAGAGGATTAATAAAGGTGTAAGAGTACACAGAAATAAGGAAATGCTGAATAATTATGGAAACTAGATTCAACCTGATTATTCCAGAAGTCATTCACAGGAGGCTCTGTAGGCTCTGTAGTGCTCTGGCTCTGTGTTCTTCCACTCCACTTTTATTCTGGTGCAGATCATGGCACAAGATAGAATATATTTTTTTCTTCTCGTTATGTGGTCCAGCAGAGGTGTTTTAAATGGTTTCACAGAAACTGCTTCTAATTTAGTGCTGTATCAGTGCAGAAAGAGAAGGTTGATTTAATCCCCCTTGGTGAGAGAGGAACGTTTAAAATGTATTGGTCTGCTTTTTTGGTTCAAGCCATGCATGTACCTCCCTGTGCAGAGCTCCCAGTTCCCCATGGTTGTGTCCTGTCCCTGTTCAGACAGTACTGTGCAGTACTGCAGCATGTGACAGACAGAGAAATCCGTCTCCATGCAGTACTCCATATGGTGCTGTAGTCTCCCTTCATATCCCAGTTCTCTTTTCATACCCCAAAGAGACATCAGAGAAAATGTGGGAACACAATTTCCTTGGCCAGTATGGAGTGTCCTCATTAAAAATGCACAGTTCTGAGCATTTCAAGGTAATGGCTGTGTCTGTGCCAGAAAAAACAGACAGAGATTAATGGAAAACAGTGAACCTCTAGGCCAGTGAGAAGGGATTTCTTTCCCTTCACCTCCACTTACAAAAACATATGATGTAGTTAAATATTCCATTTGTTCCACTACACCATCAATCTCCTACATCCAAGCTTATTTACCAATGTGCTTCCAAGTTTAAGATAGGAAAACTGATTCTGAATGATACAGACCAATTTTCACTTCTGGAAGTTGAAGACTACTGCAGCAACTTGGAAAATATTATTCTGCAATATTGTATCAGGGCAATATTTAATATATGTCCCTTAGCACAAATAGATGTTTGAAGTGGTTTTGGGTGTTTGGGTGTTGTTTTGGAGGGGGGGAGGTTTATGTGTTTTGTTTTGGTTTCATTTGGGGTTTTTTTGTTTGTTGTTTTTTCTTTGGTTTTGTTTGGATTTGTTTGTTTGGGTTTTTTGTTGGGTTTTTGTTTGGTTTTGGTTGTTTTTTTTTTGTTTTGTTTATTTGTTTGCTTAGTTGTTTAAGGGTTTGTTGTGGTTGTCTGTTTTGGAATGGTTTGAGGTTCTTGGGTTTTTGTTTGTTTGTTTGTTTTGGGGGTTTGGGATTTTTTTTTTTTTGTTCTTGGGGCTTTCTTTTTTCATGTTCTATGTAGCATTATGTATAATATTAGGAGTCAGAGTTTTGGTTTTGTTCTCATTTGTTAGATTTGGGATTCTGGCCCACTGCCCTCACCTTCCCCTCACCCTCCAGCCCCTCAATGAGTTCTGCAGTAGCACAGGGGAGAGAAGGGTATTGATGATCAGGCTGCTCTCTCTTCATGGGTTCCCTCCTCAAGGCCAGGAGTATGAGCACAGCTTGCCTGTTCATTCTCTGCAGGCACCAGTGCCACTCTGCTAAGAATCTGAGCCTGTTTGCTGTCACTGTACCCAGCAATGCTGCAATAATGCTGCTGATTGGGTAGAACCCTGCTATCATATATTGTTCATGGCTAACACTTGAATGATGCATCAGTGTCAGTCACTAGACTTTTTTTTTTTCTTTTACTTAGAATTGAAACTCAAGAGATGGAATTTTTTTTGTTTGGACTTGGTTGTTTATTACATTTTGTCTATAATGCAGAGAGTTCTTTAGCTTTTTTAGCTAACCAGCTAAAAGCAAGAAAATTGAGGTAGATTTAGCTAGTCACAAGGTTTTTTAAAGGCTAACTATTCAAAGAAAAGCTAACATCTATATTACTGATACTTTTGGCCCAATAACTGAACACTTGTCACTCGCACTGCAGCACTATCCAATCCAAAAACTACTACTTAAAACTAAGAAGAAGGAACAAGAATGAAGAAGAGATAACACCCAAGAACTTCCCTCTTGTCCCATACCTATTACTATATTCTAAAACCCCAAATTCCAAACCCTTCGCCATGTGATATTACTTCCATTCTAAGTACACACCCATGACTTTAACTCCATCACTCAAATTTGGAAGCCTTTTCCAAGGCCTCAAGTCAAAAGCAGTGTTCTTTTGAGGGTCAATGGCAGAAAGCACAGAAAGTTCAAAACTCCCAGGCTTCTGGGTTCAAACAGGTCAGGATCCTGTAAGATGTTTCAGATGAGTAATGCCAGGAAAGTAAAAACAGTTGTTATTGGAGCAGTTTGGTGATTTGAG
This sequence comes from Acridotheres tristis, assembly GCA_037013685.1. Classification (NCBI taxonomy): domain Eukaryota; kingdom Metazoa; phylum Chordata; class Aves; order Passeriformes; family Sturnidae; genus Acridotheres; species Acridotheres tristis. The sequence continues at coordinate 11,009,812 of CM072885.1, forward strand.
GAAGCAGCCTATTTTACATTAATGCAAATCAAGGGTTTGGCTATCAGATAAAACCCTTATTAACTTCATAATATTCTTTTCTCTTTCATCTGTTTTATTTTTTTCTCTAAATTGTATTATTCAAATGAAAATTCAGTGCATAGCAACGAAAGCATGTGTAACAAATGTATTTCTTTTTAAAAAGGCTGAATTTTCTATTTATCCCCTGGTGCCTCAATCTATGAAAATGTTATATTAATTATGATAGATGCTGTTCCTGTTGATCCTGCCTGGAGTTATGCAGTTGTTGTATTCATGCATGATGAGACAATGAAGTGCCTGCATGGATTGCAGCTGTGGTGGGCCAGACACAGCACCTTGTAAGATCAAGGTCTAAAGTGTAGTGCTCACAAGGTCTTTGGTGGGACAGGGGACTTGGGAGGATCTAAAGCTTTGCCTTAATGATGTAACAGCTGAATTAGATCTGCAGGTATAACTCTTCTCTTCCTCTTCTGCAACTTACTCTGTACAATGAAATATAAGTTATTACTCTTAAGAGTTTCCAGTATTCTGAATACAGCAGTATTTCTCTGCTGATGTCAGTCAGCATAACTTCATTACTGTTGGGGATTTTCAGAAATTAGCAGAGTTTCAGGTTTTAACCTTGTTATGATAGCCAGGAATCATCAAGTTCCTTTTCGAAATTATTACTGAATGCTAACAGCTCTCTGGATGTTACTGATGTAGTTTGGCACAACTAGCTTTGTTCAATGCTGAGCTAAATATGTTCCTGAAATATCAAAATAATTAAAATTTTGTAGCATTTGTCTGTAGAGACTTGTAAATGCTTTGTTCTCCTGAATTACGAAAGAAATTAGCTAAAAGTTTGATCACAGAACTGTAAAAGGTTGCAAATCTAAAAATCAGGAGCAGCTTTATTGTTTTCTTTAACTAATATACTGTTATTGCCATTTACATAGCTTAAAAACAAACAAAAAATTCCCAAAACCCAGTGCAGGTTTAAATTAAGAGAACTGTTTTCATTCATTTTTATGTTTCTGAAATAATTCACTTTGCAGACTAATTTTGCAGCACGGTGAACATTGTCATAATTGCTGCCTGGGAAGGGACACCTTTGCCAAGGTTGTTTCTGTCACTTCTCCTTATTTATTTCTTTGACCTTTACCTCTGAGAATAAATGTCATGTTGTGGCTTAAGCACTATTATAAGCAATAGCATGCCTGAGTGCAGCTGTAATTGAGGATCTACCCATTTTTCTCTTTGCAAAATGGGTGCAGGCTTCACAGCTAAACCCAGGTGCTCTGACCACAATTAGGGGCAATTTGGAAAACAGAAATTCTGTGTGGTCTCATTTTCATAAACGTTCTTTTGATGGGGCTATTTTAGCCCACGTGTGCTTCTGAAAAGAGAAGCAGAGCAGTAAGGCCCTGGGTCAGCACTGTTCACACAGGCAAGAGGTGTCTATGTCAACAAGAGGTGTCTATTTCCTTGAAAGGAAGAACAGTAGATACTGGAGTGAGACACTGTTTTTTGTGCTGCTTTTTGCTGTTTTGTTTTGTTTTGTTTTGTTTTTTTTAATGGTCGTTCATGCTTGTTTCCTACATAAGGAATAAGAGCTAGGAATGTGCACAGTGATCCTGGGCTCAGACAGCAGCAGGGAAGATGGACAAGGGGAGCGTGGGATTCTCGATGGTAAATGAAAATAAGAGGCTATATTCCTCACAAGAGTGATTGAAGTGGCAAAGCTATGGGGAAAGTAATGTGTGACAGGATTATTAAAGATTTCATTATAATAGAAATAAGAAAGAACATGAATTAAAACTGCTAAACTATGACATTTTCTAATTTTTAGTGCTGTGGTTTACAAGTATAGTAATTTTCTTCTAAGTTGCAGTGTAGAGATAGTCATAAAACATTTTAAAATTTTTTTTCCTTGCAGGAAATAATAACACTTTAAGGGGGCTTAAAAAAAATTTAGACTTTTATCTTACCTTTTTTCTGTTTATTTTTCTCTTATTGTTTCTGCTAAACAGCACTCTGGGAAAAAAAGAAGTTTTCAAGCTCACTTTAATGTAAAATAACTACAGCTTAGTAAATGTGAAGACTGAAATAATTTCTTAATGGAAAATCCAGTATTGCTTTAAATATTAAAAGAAAATATTTAGTTTGCATTCTTAGAGAGACTTTCTTCCCATAAATTTGCACTTTTTCAAATTGTTAATTAGTTTTATGCAATCATTCTTATGTTTTTGGAGGAAAGAAAAATAATAAAATACGTGTTGGCAGTTGCAGCTAGAAACCTTGAGTGATACAGAAAACAAAGATAAATAAAGATTCTGAAACAGTGAAAACTTGTTAAGAGCATGTCTAGCCCAGTGTTCATAAAATTGAGATTATGGTATTTATTTACAGCAGTTCTGTAAAGCTTATGTGAGTCATGAAATAGTTAATAGCATATGAGAGAGCTAGTTCCTGATCTTTGTGCCAAGCAGGCATTTAGGTATCAGCTGGAAAAGTTAGTAGCATTCTTTTAAAAAATATAGTGAAGCTATGTATGTCAAAGGAGAAGGAAAAAAATTTAATTTTTTGCTATCAGTTGATGTGAATTATATTCTTTTGTTCCTAAACATTTCTCCAGGGTTTCTCTTAAACCCAGAAGCATTTGTGATGCACTGTGAATGCTGGGGTAGCTCAGAAATACATTGCAGTGATATCCTTTTTAAAATGAGAGATGTTTTTTTCTAAATGGTAGTGTGAACTGAGCTTTCAAGGAGTTTTCTCCAAGCAGCAGTATTAATTACACAGTGCTCCTGACCAAGAAATGTCCATGAACTTTCAGTCAGAGGTGCTCAGACATGTCCTGGCTCTGTATGGCTCTTGTGAGGAACCAGGAATGACTCCAAACTCTGCAGGAGGGAAAGAAGTGGGATACAGGAGATGTTCCTGATGAGAAATGAGATGGTTTTGACCAAATTATTGCAATAGAGAAGACTGGTGCTATCAAAAAAAAAAAAAAAAAAAAGGTTCTATATTTATTATATCTTAGAAGCTTGAAACTTTCTAGATAGGTTAAATATTTACAACAACATCAATCTTGAATCTTACTCATTACTTGGCATTTGCCTTTGGTTGTAATATATGTGTCTGTTTTTCTTGACTCAATATATTAGCATTTGAGCAAAATAAGAATGCACATGTGAATAATCCCTTGGGCTTGTTTTTTTTGTTTTTCTCAGTAAGTATTTTTAGTCTCACCTTGACAAGTTATAGCCAAGAGCTGGAACAGCTTCCTGTTAATGACATGTCAGAAGACCCAATGGAAGAATGTTCTTGGAAAGGTGTTTTGTGTTCATTTTAGTCACAAAATGACTGATGTACCAAGGGTGTGCAAATTAATAAATAGTGAAATGATTTAAACATATTTAATTTAATTTAATTGGAACACAAATAAGTGATCGTGAAAGTGGTGGTTTCTGTTATTGGCAAAATGCAAGCATCAGTTTAGTGCAAGAAATATAGATAAAGTAGGAGCAAACTGAAATATGTTGATTTCAAATGCCAAAAATGAAGCACTAATTTGACCAAGAATTTTATGCTGAATCTAGAGATATGAGCTGTAGAAAATTAGGGTCATTCTGTAGTTATCAGGGAAAGTTATTTAAGGGTTCAAAATACTTGCTTTTGTTTTAGCATGCCTCTTTCTTCCTGTGCAAACTTAATAAAGTCACTAAACTTTTGCTGCAAAATCATTTTGTTCGTATAGAAACCAAGAGAAATAACAGCCTTTGTAAGTTTCTTGTGAAGGCAGAATAATGAAGACTCATTAAATTATTTTGTTTCACCAAGTGTAGTGTGAAATGGAACATACTATCAAGTAAAATGTATTTAGTTAGTATTGTCAAAATCAAAGTCTGAAAAACTACTCAGATCTGAAAAAAACGAAAAACATATCCAGGTAGATTTCAGATAATGACATATTACAGCACCCAGTTGCTTTAGGCTTTGTTTCTGCCCTCTTTCTGTAATAACTCCTTGCTATGTGTTTTAGTATAAGTCACAATTCATATGCACTACAATGCTTTTGTTTTGTTTTGTGTTGTTTTGTTAAACCCTAAATTTGTAAGACTTCATAATATTGTGGGAGGACTGGCATTTTCTTCATTATTTTTTAATTAAAAACATGGTTTTTACTTTAATGGTTATAGCTAATAAACATATGATTTTATATCTTTTAAGAGGGAGAACATTTATTGAGAAAAATGCTAAAACATTCTTTATATGAGTAATCTCCTCAGCTTCATGGTACTCTAATGCCATGAAGAGAGCTTTGGGGGAGGAAGTATTTCAGGCCTATATTAAGTGGTTGGTTTTGATTATTTTTCATAGAAGGATGCTTAAGACAAAAAAAAGATAAAAAGAAAACTATATAAAAAATTTCAGACTTGCTATCAATACAGATCTAGGTCCATGAATAATCCATAGCTCAATATTATATATTAATATATATTATAATGTATATATATATTATAATATATTATATATTAGTGTAAGTTTTGGCTTATAGAAGTTCACTTAAATGGAAGTCCTGCAGTATATTTGACCAAGGTCTAGTTTCTGTCTCTTACTCAGTTCTGAGTTAAAGATTTGAAATTAAATTTGGTGATTGTAAGTTTATTACAGGCCTTAGTGGATTCCTGCCTCATCTGAGAGTATCTCTAATTATTATTAATTTATTTTCTTGTTTCTAATTCTAGATGTGTAATCAATGGTTGACGGACCTTTAAGGAGTGTTATGGATTCATTGTGTGTTCATTGCCCTGAGAAATGTTTCATGAAGTATCCAGTTATTGTCACTTGCACTTGCAAGCACAATTTATATGAACAAAAGGCATTCCTGTTTCATTATGGTAATTTGTGTTGAAAAATAATGCTTAATCTGTAGATAAAAACATCTTCAGTGGGGCTATGGCACAAAAAGCATTATTGCTGACTCAGTGATTTAGTCAAGGCCCTCAACTGCACTTTTACACTCTAGGAGAAAGTAACAGCTAAGGAAAATATGAACAATCATTTCAACAGTGTGCAACATATATGTGAATTAAGCTCAAAACATCCATTTTTTGGATAATGTCTCATAGCTTTCCATTCAGCAAGCACTGAGATAATAGTGTTTTGATCAATGGGATAAGAAAAGTGCCAGTCAATTCCACGAAGAAAGTTTGCCTTTCATATTTTTCCAGTTTTAGTTTCTCCTTTGATAAGAGGAGTGCATGACTCAACAAGACAAATAAAGCTTAAACAGGTTGATGCAAACAAGAAACTAGAAAGCAAAACCAGGCTGAAGGATGCTTTAACAAATAAGCACAGAAACAAATCATATATGTTCACACATTAAAGTGTATACTTTTATTATTTACAGATTTTATCGAAATATGTTCTTTCTGGAGTGAGGAGCTGTACTGAGTCAATTAACTTAGGAAATTTCATAGCTGGGGGTAAAGGTTCTGTAAGATGAATATGTAAATCCATCCAGAATTTTCTTCCAGGCAAAGCGAAAAGAAAAATCAGAAAGAGATTCAATGTTTAGCTACCAAAAAAAAAAAAAAAAAAAAAAAGAGTAGTAAGTGAAGAATATACGAGGAACAGCAAAGATATTTATTGGACAAGAAAGTAAGCTCTGTTCTAGTGGTTGAAAAGTAAGTATGAGAAAAATAAAGATGAATTAGATCTTCAGAGAACAAACCAAAAAAATTATTTGACCACCTACATAGAAATTTAATAAGGGAAGAGTAGAGGCCATTCCTTAAGAGGAGGTGACTAGGATTTGCTATAGTTCACACAAATAAAAATCAGTAGGGATCATTTAGAACCTAGACATAGAGGAAAAATGACTAATGAGGAAATGTGTAAATTTGAGAGGGAGTTTATTTTTAGGGCTTTTCGTTTTGTTGGTCGGGTTTTGTGAGTGGTTTTGGTTTTGTTTTTTAATTAAAAAACCTTATTGCATCTGACATATGGGCAAAACCAAGAACTTGACTTGGGGTGTAGGGGAGCAGATTAGGTCCATAACAGAATATCTGTAGAATTTAAATATTAAATTGCAAGTTTGACATGCAGAATATTTAGTTAATTTATAACATCACAAGTAACATTAATAATAGCAAATATCGCTCATTTTAGGAGAAAAACACCTTTCAGAAAACTATTTCTTTATTTGCTCACCTCTTTAGAAAGCAAAATTTAAAATAATTTTGAAGTGTTGACAAAGGAAAGTCGTAGAGATAAATAGAAAATGAGACAAAATGCAGCAAAAAAAGGTTTAAAAGGTCAAGCTAATCTGATAGTTCTTCAATGGAATTATTGATTTTATCAGCTGAAGAAGTGCACCACAGATTTAAGCAGCCTATAATTCATTGTGCTGTTTAGTACAGAGATTAGAAAGAGGAAAGCTGCTGTATAGTAGATAGGAAATTTTCTCACCTGAAATTTTTTGTATTATTTTTCATGTCCAAGAAGAATGTAAAATTGGAAGAAGCACTTAGAAAACATAAGAAGCTGCTCAGCAGAGCAAAATTCTTGTCTTACTGGAATAGCTTTACCAAATTACTTTAGCAAAGTAAAGATCAATACATAAGAGAAGTTTTATTCTCCTTCTATAGAAAGTCTCAGGAATTAATATCAGAGTGATAAGATAAAAGAAGTGAAGAAAGGAATAAAACCTGAATATGAATCTATTAAGACTGGAAATTAATGGCACTTTTGAAAATCTGATGGGTTTTGGTTTTAAGGAAACAAATTGAAACTAATTTTAAATATGTGAATGAAGCTAGCTTGTATTTTTGCTATGATTGTAAACTGACCTTGATGATAAAATTATTATCTTTTTAGCTAATCATTCCTATCCTGTATGTGATACAGCCATTCACCTTCAGTGATGGGTTTGTGTGCTACAGCCCCATTGACAGGACTGGGATTCTTCATATGAGATTATGTTTTAGACCAGATTAGCAAAGCATGTCAGTATATGCTTCAGTGCCAGTGAAGTCGTGAGTTATTGAATTTTATTACTAAAACATACATCTCTATAAGAATAATCAAACTAAGAAGCTACCTTTTTTTTTTTGTTTTGTTTAAACTTGGATATAGATAATTCTGTTGACATTTTAACACTATAAAGGTAGAATTTTAATTATGCTAGCTCTGAGAAACAGTGAAAGATTTCTCAGCTGCTCTTAAAAAAAGCTTTTCCTCTGACCTAATTCACAGTTTTGTGATTGTCATCAGTTCATGTCAGCCAACAAAACAGTGCTGATGTTAATCCATGATATAAAGCCAATTTTATAGTATCAGTGGGTAAGCATTTCTGTGAGCAGTGTTTATAAGCTGATATGATATGTATAGAGAATTATGGTCGATTATTCTCAGTGTAGTCACTACTGTAATTTTGTATGCGTCTAATATAAGTGAGAAATAGAGGAAGCAATACACAGATGTGTCTACTTTTCTGTTTTAGACTTCCTATTAAAAACAGGGGCCTCTTCAGATTTGGGTAATCAGTGGGATACTCAGTGGGAAATAAAAGGATAAATGTGCCTCTTCTCTGAATCTTTCATTTCAGAAACTGGTGACTTTTTAAAGTTGCTATCTATTAGATTTTTAGAAGTTCATTGCTCTATAAAGGAACTTCAATACAAAGTGCAAGTTGTTATTTAAAGGCTGTTCTTGATTTAAAAGCGTTATAAGTAGAGTAAAAATATAAGAAATCTAGAGCATGTAGTGAAAGGCATGTTCCAGAATGAGGGAGTATTCATAAACACAAACACCTTTTCTTTCCTATATCAACTGTTTCTGGTGAAGAAGGGCCTTTGCAGAAGAAGACAAAAATTTGTCAATCCAAAAGTGAGGGGTAGTTCGTGCAGAGTTAGATTAAAAAAACAAAACTGGTATGTTAAACCTTTCCTGACACCAGAGAAGAAATTATGTTTATTCTATTCCACTCCCACTTCATTGTATGTGTGTGTGTGTGTGTAAATTAATTTAGAACATAACTGTGCAAGTTAATTATTAATAACTTCCTTTTTATTTATAAGAAATGAGCTCTACAATGCAGATCAAACACAACACTTCTGCTGTTTAATGTCATCTCATCAGTGCAGAAGTGCAGAAGGTCACCCACCTTATCCACTGAGTATCCTTGAGGAAAGAGACATTTTGCAATACAGAAATAGCTTCAAACACATATTCTGTGTAAAACAAATCAGACACAATAAAAGGCATGTGACTGCAGTCCTCAAATACACTGCATAAATATTCTCACTTCTCCAAAAGGTTGCTTGCACAAAGACTGTCATTACCAAAAAAGGAAACAAAATTTACCAATGTAATGATGCAAGAGAGAAGTACCTTGGTAATTTAATAGCCTGAAGCTTTTTTTGTTTTGAATAGACGCCTTTTCACCCAGAACTCAAGAGCAATAAGGAATATTTAATTGACAATGTTGAATTAGGTATCTACTCCTAGAGTTTGAGATGCAGCAGTCTCAAGAGAGAATTCAAAGGAGTGGTTCTCTTTAGGAGTAACTGATGGAGGGGTTATCCAGTGTTTTAAGGCTGTTTAGGTCATCAACATCATCCACAGGGTGGACGTCACCCAACATAATTACTTTCCTTATCTTTCCTTATCTGTATGGAATGATCAGTAGTAAAACTTGTTTATTTCAAACTCCATAACTCTGTTTCTGGTTATTGAAAATTAAAAGCCTTCAGATTTTATATTAATTTTCAAAAAGAATTTATATGTTGGTTATACTGTTACCTGCCATTAAAAACATTAATTTCTCAGTAGCCCTTTTGGGAAAACTTTTGCATTGGCACAAAGTGGATGCCAACCCCTTCTCTTAAGTGCAAAAGAACACCAGATACATCAAGAAATGGACGTGACTGCAGAATCTACTCACAGGAAATTTTACATTCTGTCTTATAGCAAAGTGGCAGCACTGCTTCTGAATTACAGCTGTGCACATTTAACCATTGTGTTAAATTTCTGTATCTTTGAATAGTAAGTTTTGGACATATTGTGGCATCGTGGAGTTTTACTAAGAAAAGCAATCTAGAAAATCAGTAATGTCACACCCGATTAATCTCATTTTGACTTTTATATTGACAATGCTTTAGGTATTTTTCTGATTTGAGATTTTAGAATTTCTCAGTTATTACCCAAAATTCGCAAAAATGCCTCTATTTATTAAAATCTTTCAAAGGAAAACATTTAAAATACTTTTTAAAGCTATCCAGGGGGTCCTCTAATGGTCTTTAAACCATGTGTGTCTTTCAAATAGGTTCAGAAAGATACTCAATGAGTTAGGCAGGAATTTCCAGACTATCTGTCTCTGTTATCACCCACCAATGGCAGTGACAGCTGCTATCATTGCAGGTCTACATTTACGCACAGAAAGAGAAATGTAATCTCCCTTTTCACTTTCTAAACTGGAACCTATATATTATTGTCTTCTCTTTTCCTTTATGCTCTTCTCACTCTCTCTCTGATTTTTCCTCATTGCTGAAGGAGCCCCGAATCATCCCTTCATAGCTCTAAGGGACATGCAGTCTAAGTCACAGTACAATCATCTCGATAAAAGCAGGGCTAAAAGCTGTTACATTTTTCACCTGGTTTTCAGCTGTTATATTTTTCACTAGGGCTGTATCCTGCTTTCACATAAGCACATCACATTGACCTGTTTCTACACCTCACCCGAGGAACTAGCCTTTTTAGGTAATAAAAACTTTGTTCCGAGTCACACAACTCAGATGATGCAGACATCTAATGAGCAGGTTTCCTTGCAAGCACTTCTCATCTATGTAAATGTTAATATATGTGGAATTATTTATTACCAGCTTTGAACTGGTCATGTATACCATGTTCACAGCCTGCCTTCTGAGTGTCATTGGCTTTGTATATCAGACACCACTAGGACTTTTCTTTCTTTATACTTTACCACTCACCACTACCATGATAATCCTTTCCCCTAAAACATCATTTTGGGATTCCAGATCTCAGTGAGCACTGCTTCCACCAGTACCAAAATATTTCTTTGGTCACATCCCATTAAATAGTGATGGGAACCCTGACATTGCTTTGGTCTCAGTTGTAGCCAACAAGGCTGCACCACTGTAGAGCTGTGGTTTTGCTTTGATCTATTTCTGAGCGTATTCCAAGCCATGCATTTGATCTATTCCGACATCTACCCGGGGAAAAAAAGTTCTTTTCTTTTCAAATTTTATACGCACAGGCCAAATAAGCATTTTAAACACAGATGTCTAGGTACATAAAGTCAGAGTTCCCTTCCAGAATCACTATTCTGTTTATTCACCTCTTGCATTCATTATGTTAATTTCACTTTTCATTTGTAAATTTTCATCTTTTCCTTCAGCTGGTATTTTAAAATCTTTGACAAAGATAGTTTTTTCAAAAGTTAAAATCTTTTCTACACTAAATTATCAAGGAAACTTAATTCAATTTGAAGTACATATGAAGAAAACCTCATGAAAATGGATTCTTCTTTAAGACAATTTTCTCCAAGGTGAAGCTGGACACACAAAAGAAACCCTGCAGCCAAGGAGTCCCAGCAGTGCCTTGTAGTACTTGTAGTGATTTTTGCATTCAATGTGTTATATGGAACCTTCTGTATATATTACGTGAGGAATGTTCAAGTGTTTCTAAGTTAATTCCAAAGGAGGCTGAAGGAAACCTATGGAAAAGGAACAGAGCCGATTTTAAAAATCAGGCAAGGACTGAACTGCCTGCAGCACTACCAAATGCAGATGAGAGCAGGCAGAGCTATTCCTCAGGTGAACAACTCACCACTGCTTCCCTGCCCCAGATAAGGTGGGAAAAAATGGGAAAAAATGGAAAAACACTCACTAGTGCTGTTTTCCATTGACTTTTGTTCAATGGAAACTGCCTGTAGTAGAAATCAATGGAGTTTTTCTGCTCGTATGCATTCCCTCAAACTCCATGGCCCATACTTAACTCATTTTACACTTCTTCATAGCTCCCCACATGTGATAAAGTTACAAAGCTATAAAACCCAAGCTAAACTCTCCCTTTAAGTCTGTTTTATCTGAGATATGCTCTTTGCAGAGACATCCAGTTTCAATGTCAGAAAACACCCTATAGCTAAAGAGACGTTGACAAAATCTATTTGTCATATTCAAGTAAAAAGAAATTATGCTTTTACCGTGAGGTAGAAATGAACAGGGGAAAAAGCTGAGTTAAGTATCTTATTGTATGCTAATGATCGCCTGAGTTTGCAAATGTTTCAGTTACGACTCTGAGACAATTTTTTCTTTCCTAGTGAAGATGTGAAGAGCACATCAAGCTGCTTCTGTCCAACCAAATCCCTTTTGTGTTCATACAGAACCCATAACAAGACATTGACATTTATTACATCTTCCAAAGTCCACTGTATACAGCTGATCATAAAGATTACACTGCCAAAATTATAATTAATACAATCCTGGTTTCTTCTGTGCATACCCTGATTTACTGCTGCCATTTTCTTTGAGTCAAATGAAAATAGAATGCTTGAAATAATTTAAATAATCTAAAGTTGTGTACAGCTGTTTTCTATTAAGCGTTTGCCAGCCTGAATAATGACATGCTTTCTTGGCATGTCATAATAAGGCTGTGGTAAAATATATACATTATGATTACATGAGTTAGTAACCAAGGAAACTAAATTGGTATTGTGCCAGTGTCCTCCAGGACATATATAATTAAGTGCCTGTCAGGTTTTCTGTGGAAGTTCTCCACTGTCTCAGCTCTTAACAACATCCTTGTGAAATTCTGATTCACAGACTGAAATGTATAAGGTGAGAGAGCAGGTGCTGCATCAAGTGTAACACACTTGGTTTCTCTGTAAAGGTGTTCATCAGCAGATTATTTATACAGTTTTTATATTTTTCAATGGCATTTTTGAAGTCTTCTCAGTTGCTCACTGAAAGCAAATGCCTCAGAAATAAAGCCTTCCATTAAATTGAAGCCAACAATTTCACTGAAATCAGAAACTGTTGAAAACATTGGGCAACTTCCCACTAGATTGTAGCATTGGAATTATTTTAGAAATTCTTTACATTAAGACCTTAATTCATTTCATCTGCCCTTAGATGAAAAGCCAGTCGAGTTTTACATGTACCCTGCATGAATCTCAGTCCTTTGGGCACCTTTTGTCAAGACAGAAAACAGAAGTATCTCAGGGAAGGTTAAATTGGATGTCTGAGAGAAAAACCATATCCACTTGAATACCTGAACCTAAATTAAACAGAGAGTGCCTTTTCCCACTTTTGTTTTACACTTCTTTTAAAGCTGATACCTTTTTTGTTTTGAAAGTCCCTTTAACTCCCCATTTCAGTTTATTCCAGCTACTGGTCATCTTCCTCTTTAAGAGAATTTTGAGAAAACACCTGATTAGATATTCCTAACAGCCCTTGTTACCCAGCCAATTTTGCTAAGGGTTGTCCTTGAAAGTCCCCCACAGATATCCCCTTGTTAAAGTCCTGTATTAACTGCTGACAGCTATGTAACAGTGAATGCTTCTGTTTCTACCCATGGAGTTCTCAAATTTTATTGTCTTAGTTTTATGAACTTTTTCAATCTGATTTTTTTTTTTTTGGCTACTTTTTTTTTGGTCATGTGCTAGGGCTGTATCCTGACAGTACAGTTAAAACAGTGACTTAACACTTCCCTCAAAGCAAGCAGTTGAAGCCTGACGGTCTCATAGTACTTCTTATAATTTTAAGAGAGCACGTACTGCAGCTCACAATTAGTTTGATGTGAGGCACAAATAAAATTTTGATGAAATATACTCATAATAAAATCTGAGAGCATCACTTTTCTCTGACTGGAAAGCAAGGTGATTTCCCATTAATCCATGTGACTTGGTACATTTGAGTAGCATGAAAACTCCTCTTGAACTAAGGAGCAAATTATCTGACATGGCATTTATTTATCAAGCATATGGGTACAGAAGAAGGCTTCAGAGCACAGAAAAAGAAAACACAGCTTGTTGTTTAAACAATAGCAAACTCTGCTTTGTTTTCCTAATATTTTCAATGATCAAAAATGGTATTCTGATATGAAATGGATCATGCAATTACTGAACAGACAAAATGCCCAAAGTCATTGGATTGTAGCTCCTAAACTGATGTGTGTGGAATAACCCCTTCTCTTGCATGAGTGTGAGGCAGGATGCCCAGAGTTTGCTGCCATTAAGTTTAAGTGCTTTCTCCAATAAGTTCCTAAAGAGGTAGAAGCATAGCATAAATATATGTCATGTTTTAATTTGAAATATCAAAAATAAATACAGTGGTCCAATAGCTTCTATATTGTCACATATGGAAATCGTACATAATTTTCACAGGGAAGAAATTCCATAATTTTGGGACTTTTTTGGCCACTTGCATTTACATACAGTGTTGTTTTTTTGTAAAGAATTCATTTGGTTTTGAGGTATTTCAAAAATTGGTTCTGTTATGGACTTTATACTCCTTGTTAACTGGCTATAGTGGGAGTTGCACATCTGAAATCAAACACTACAGAGCAGAATGAAGGTCACTTCTGGCATGCAGCAGAGACCAGCACAAAAAAGAAAGGTGATTGTTATTTCCACACACTGTCTCATAAAGATCCAGGCACTTTAATATTTTTCTGTCTGCATGCTCCACAGTTGCATGAAAATAATACAGCACAGCACAAAAATTGTATCATAGAGTTGTTCTGAAACCTCTTCCAAGCTGTTGTCATGGCAAAGGAATCTATGAAAATGCTTTTAATTCAACGAGGTTTCAGTGGGCCTTAAAAAATGTGAGTTAGAGCCATATAGAAAATGTTCATGAGTGAATGACAACCTGGCATCCTCTCTGGGTATTTTAGATACTGTTTTTCATTGTACCCCAGTACTAGGAATATTGGAGGGTGAGATCCTTCTGCTTTATACATTGTCAAAGGTAATTGCTGGACAAATTGCAGTGTAGTAATGGTGAGGAAGGAATCACTCCATTGATACCCCCAGTCCTTATATAGTGTGTGGAAAATGTCACCATGCTGGGAGGCTTATTCTTTATATCTCTGAATCTGAAAGATGTAAAATTATCCTTATTTGGACTCTTTTATGGCACAACTGGAGAAATTTCAAATTACTTCTGCTTATGATTTCAATTTAGGAATAATTTCAAAATAATCTCCTTGGAAAAAAATGTTAAGAGCATTAATTTTTTCTGTAATTTTCACTGTTTCTAAGGAAGAAAATAAAGCGATGATTGGTCATTCATCTGTTCAGTGTGGCGGCTGGCATCTCTGTGCCAGCAAACACAATTAGGGAACAGATTTATTATATGAGCATTTCAGAATCAGTAATAACACTAATTAGTTTTCTCTTTTCCTGGAGAGAAACCCAAGTAACCCGTCTTTGTGTCTGTGCAAAAAGAAATAGTTTAAGATCCAACTGCTGGAAATAGAAATCTGAAATATTCAGATTGGAAATAAAATTCTGCTTCCTAACAATGAGGGCAATATACCACTGTCAATTTGTTAGAATAACTGCTCAGAGAAAATGAGAAATTCATCTTTACTCGTAATCAGTAGTAGCAGAATCACAAAATGGCTGAGGTTGGAAGTGCCTCCATGGAGGCCATCTCCTCCAAACCCTCTGCTCAGGCAAGGCTGTCTGGATCCAGTTGCCCAGGACTCTGTCCAGACTCCACCATCTGGAGTCCTTCAGGTCCCTTCCTGCCCAGCTGCTCTCTACATGGGTGTGCCCCAGCATTGGTGCACAGGGTTGTTCCTCTACACTTCTTGTTGAATTAGCCACCTACAAAAACTAGAAAGGATTTTGATTTCTTTCAGTACAAGATGGTATTTAATTTCATTATTTAAAAGAATTTTTTTTTCCTGTAAATAAAATTATTTGCTGGGGGTGCACTGTATAGATTTGTCAATACAAGATTAGTTGTTCTGGCCTAACAAATGCCAACATGAATCAGCAAGAGTGGTTTGAGTTTTAGAAATATAACTGCATTTTAGTACTGTTCTGATTTATTTTTCATTCATGTTCAAAAAATAGATCAAGTAGATATTACCATCTAAATCACTAAATTAGTTTATCATTTCATGTCATAAAGTTCAGAACAATAATGACCAGATGGTTAGGTATTGCCATGCTTTAAATGGCTGTTAAGCATTAAATGGCTTATCATTATAAACAAACTGTTTATAGAAAAATGTATATTAAAAAAAAAATAAAGTCGGTTTCAATTTTTTATTATGTTAATTATATCTCACAGAATAAGTAAATACTCCTATTACAGTTGACTCATGGTCTTATTTTTTTAATTTAAATTTAAATTTATTCATCAGGTAGACATTAAAGGTATGATACCCTGTCTTTTTCCTTCCAGGAGACTGGAAGAGTTGAAGACAATACATAGAACCTCTCATTCTAAAAGGAGAAATTTGTGATTTACACTTAGTTTAGAAGTAGTGTGAGTCTTAGTCTCCTGATTTTAAGTATATAAGAACATGTAATCCACCCTGAAACAGAAGGATGTCAGGTTTAGCTATTTTAATAAAAACAGAAATTATCAGAAGCTTTCTAAATCTTAATTACTGATGACCCCATTACTGACCTGGACAGTAATTGCACGAAAAATAGTATTCTACTTTCTAATCTGAACCCTAGTTGAAATGCAACAGAGTGCCTGGCAGAAGGAACTGGCAATTTTTTGAGGAACTGGATTTTGACAACAGCTGTGGCTCATCCAGGTCAGCGAAAGATGTCTACTAGACATGTATAAAGATAATCCTGTCACCAGGAAAGTGAAAAATAAATATGAACTGAATGGGCAGCAGGACAGTTTGAAATTGAATACATGTAAGAGCAGCGAGAGCAGTGAGAGGATAGGTAAGTAATGAAGAAAAAAGATAAACTTGTAAAATTTAGTTATTCTACTTGAGAGAGAAAGCAACCTAGAAGTGTGGTAAGGGTATTATCTGAGATAACTGCATGTCAAACATTTCTCCCAGTCCTTGTGATAGAGCAGTACATCTTTTCTTGACTTTTCATTTTCAAGTCCAACCTGGCCTTGGACCAAAGAAGGTGAGTTAAATGGACGCCCTGGAGGATCATGATGAAATGAGCAATCGTGCAATGGGTTTAATGATCAACCTGTGTGTGTGATGCAACCTTTGATTATGAAGTGATCTGCAGAAACACATCAAATTGTCTTAAAGTAGTACTAAGATAAGAGTCTCTTTGTTGCAAAGAAATAAAATTTCTGGCTGTGGTGTATCTGTGCTTATGTGTATAAAAATCCCAAGCCAGAAGAGTATGTGCTCCTAAGTACTTCAGTTGCACACTAATGGGAGCAAGAAACAGCATAGTGCAGGATAGCAAAGAGATTATTGAGTTTGTAAAAATGCAGTTCTGTCATGCCTTAAGTGACTTAGAATACCTGATTTCTACAATACATCAGAAGAAAAATTAGTATTGACTTAATCCTAATAAAAATGCAGGCCTTGAAAAATAATTGAGTGTGAGGAATAGTATCCATAAAATAATTAACTTCTCTTTATGATGAATCACAAGTTAAAACTTCCTATCTGTTGCCTCATTTTTAAAAATAGGGATGTCAAGGAAATGGGGGAAGAGTTAAAAATTATACTAGAAATGAGAACTCAACTTAGTGTTTAGTTAATCATAGTCATAGTAATGTCACAAGTGAGAAAACTTTTAAATGGTCACGAAGGTAAGAACGGGAACATACCCATGTGGAAAGGGCAACATTTTTTTGAGAATTAAGAGAACTTAATAAACTCTAAATAAAGTCATCTACACTGAGTCATTTATTATTTAAAGTTGCTTCCTTAGGAAAATGAACAAAATGTTTCACAGTTTTGAGATGTTAAAATGTCTTTTCTGACATGTCTGACATAGTTTTTTGTTCTTGCATTTCTGCAAAGTTATAGCTACTTGGACAAAAACGTGTGGTGAAGTCTTTTATTTGTAATTTCCCATATTTCCAGTGGTGGGGCATGGCATTTAATAATATTTTTTAAGGCTTCCTGGTCCTTTTTGTCCTTCTCAACTCACATTACCAAGATGTATACTAATTAGTAAAGTGACTCTTCCCCTTCTTCAGAAGTAGCATGAAGCTTCATTCAAGGGACATGGGGTCTCACAAGGAGTGATATTATCAGGGGAGATGATAATCAGGAGCAGTGGATATGGGCATTCCATGGTGTTCTGGGTAGGGATCCCTTCCAAAAATACACAGACCCACTCTAAGGTCTGCTGACAATGGTACCTTGACAGGAGGCTGCAGATTCTCTGTCCTCTCCAGATGTGCTCATGCAATTTTACATGCTTTTTTCCTCACAGAAACACGCAGTTCCCCTCAGAGAGCACTTTGCCTTTTTTCTTTTCTTGTGTGCCTGTGACATTTCTAAGGAGCTTTTAACAGCTTGAATTCTGCTTTCAGCTATCTCTGAGAAAGCCACATTCAAAGGGGCAATTACATGTGTGGCAACTGTCTTCTTTCAGTAATTCCTAAAGAGCCCACCAACAAAACCTAAAAGCAATGCATGGAAACAGCATTATTCAAACGTTATTTGTATGAAAATTGTGTTAAAAGCTACTGTTTTCTAGAAATGTCTGGGGTACAGAATTGTAGAATATAATACTTTTTATGTTTTGCCGTTTAAAATGTCTCTTAAGGGAAAGTGTTTCGATTGTGAAAGTGCTCCCTTGGTTATCTTGGCCAGTCTTTGCTAGAGAAAAGTGAGATAAAGGGCACCTCCACAGTTAAAGGGAATAGCAGTGCCTTCTGGATGAAATATCACAGAATATTGATGCCATCAGACAGTTTGCAGATCTCTTGCCTTTTGTACCCAAATAGTGAAAAAAAAGTTGTGCAAACTGGTGCCTACCATCCTCATAAGACCCAGTGCTATCATAATCACTATGCATAGAATAGTGCAGAAAAAATAAGCAGTAAAGAGAATTATAAAACTTATAAGCAATAGGAAAAACAAACAGGTTTGTACCAAAAATACTTTAAAAGCCAATGGAATAACTACAGAAATTTTTGGAAAGAAGAATTAATGAAAAATCTTAATTCCTAAGATAAAGCCTTCAATAATGTCACTTTTATTTGGTTTTAAACTGAACATGTTTTTAATAGGCTCCACTAGAAGATTAAATGAAATAGTCCATTAAAAATGGTATTTTAATAAATGTTTATTTTGGGGTTAGATTACAATCTGTTAAAAAGAGCAACTCTTCCAAAACTGTCAGAGTAGATCATGCAGGAATGTGAAAGATGCAGAATATTTACTTAAGAGAAAATGGCCTAAGGAATTACTGCTAATTTTAATTAAGTTTTTTGCATACCCAATTGGTCTGCTATATCTGGACATCCTTAGAACAACTCATTTCCTGCAGAGCACATTGCTTCGTGGCTGCAGCAGTACCTTCTGGTAATTCATTCACAAGGGTTGCTTGTCATTTGATCTTTATTAATGCGAAAGTGGAAGGAACAATTTATTTATTGTATGGTTAAGAAAAAGTATTTGGTGAAAAACTAATTATGTGTGATACCGTGTCTTCACTGAACTTATTACATTCATAATTTCTTTGCTCTTTGCTGCTTGTGTATCAAATGAAATATCCTTACAATTTCTCAGTAATATCTGCAAGTTTTTATTTTCCTGTAGAAAGTAGTTGGCTGTTTGAGAGGCCAGCATAGCCCAAGCTGCACTCAAAGACAGTTTGCTAACTGACCCGTGAAGTTTATGAAGGACATGAACTTGCTTCACATGCCCTCTAATAACCACTAATGGTCTATTCAGGGTAGCTAAAGCATTCTCCTCTTGTCCATCTCTTCTCTTGCATCACTGACCCTTTTTAGAAAATTGCTAAAATCTGTTTAATATTCCTGTAAAAAAGAAAGTGAAAAAAAGGCCCAATTCTTACCAAAAAAAAAAAAAAAAAAAAAAGGCCAAAACCGTAAACCAAGTAAAAAAATACCCCACAACCTCTGTCTCCAAAAAACCCTCACCAAAACAACCCAAAACTTCTCTACCCCTTTGCTAAAGCTGTATTTTAGTCAGGGCAATGATACAAAAGATCAACAGTCTAAGCTGGGCTGCTCTGTTGAGTTTTTTCTGTACATGTGTATAGTCTGTGCATTAAAAATCCATAATCCAAAAAGCAACAAAACCACAGGTGCAGGGAGATTATGAGAAGTCTCTGGGTAATTACCCAAAGCATTGGGTTTTGGGTTTTCCTGTTGTCTTCATTCAATGGCTATAATTAGACTGTGTATTTTATGAAAAGCTTTTTAATGAGCTTCCCATTGCAGTTTACCTGGCAGGTACCCAGTTTATCCCAGCAGATTCTGATTACCTCCAGTGAGCTGAAGGGAAGCAACTTGCAGAAACTATCCCCATTCTTTGACCAGGGAACCATTTTAACTCAATGAAGATAAGTTATTTAGAGATCAAGTTTCTTAAAAGAGCTTAAAATTCAGCAACTACAAATGATTCTTCCTGCTGGTGAGGAGCCCTGCCTGGAAGGCAGGAAATTGCTCAACACCTTATAGTTCCCCATAGGTTGATTGTTAAGGAGTTTACTGCCATGGCAATCACCCATTCTTTTTTCCAAGTGTAATGCTGTTTTCTTATAATCTGGTACCAGCAGCCAGTGAAGGTCACTTTTGAGAACCAAATGGGGAATAAAGTGCACAGTTCTTTGGATTTAATGCTTTTGATATAATATTTTTACTCAGATCATTTCCTTCTTTCTCACAAGCTTAGGTGGGAGAATCACTTCTTTCAAAGAAATGGTTTTAAATTAGTGTTCAGAACTCGAACTGGTTTATTTTTATTTGGAAAGAATGTCTGATTGATAAGAGATAGCAGCGCCCAGTGGGAGACCTTTAGATCAGAAGAAGGCCAATCAACACAAGATTTTTTAGGGTGGAAAGTGTTGATTCCATGTCTGTTGTGCAGTGAGTTCTCTGTGTCCATGACAATGCTGCTTTTTGGTTTTCTGTGTTTATAGGGATCTGCCTGAAAGATTTTGAAAAATTCTACATCCACTTGATTGAGTAACTGGACCTGCAAATTCCAGTCTTACACAGGAGGTTTTACTTTGGGTAAAACAGCTGCAGATTTTGGAAAACTCAGGCATGAGTCTACTCTAAATGAATCACTATAACCAGAGACGTCAGCTTCATCAAAGCCAATACACCAGCATTTCACCTCAGAAAAATTAAAATCCTGTAATTATTACAATTTAAAATGTCATTAAAAATGCCCTTCCATGGAAGGATTTTGGCCATAGCTGCTCTGAACACTGCAGCACTGTTGTCATGGGCACTTATTTGTGATCAAACTCAGCACCATGAGCAAGAGTTTGTCTGATGATGAGCAGAAAATGCCTTTGTGGATAGAGCAGCGTTTTCATCAGCCTCTGTGCTCTCAAGGAAACTAGACACAGCCAGATATCTCTACAGGGGAGGGTATTTTCATTTGAAGAAACAGCAATTTCCGTAGTGAACATTTTGTATCCTGATGCAAAGCTAAGTGATATTGATAGTGACCTGATAACATTGAAATATAACATGCTCTTTAAAACACAAGTAAATTTAGAACCAATACAAAGAGAAAATGAGTCTATTGTTAGGAAATTTTTTTTCCTATCTGTCCCATCAATAGCATATTTCTTTAAAATATGCTAATGTATATAGTGCTTGCACAGTGCTGTGAAGGGTGTGTGTCTTTAATGACTCCTTAACTTTAGATATACTTTACAGTTTCAAAGAGTTGAAGTGTCTGGAAGCAAGTAGTTTAAAGAAACAACCCTCTCCCCACTTCTCATGCAGCTCTTTCCCCATTGCTATCCTATCTAACACATGCTGTGCATCCCAGAATAATTTCTGTTGGCATGATATGTAAAACTCATTAAAAAATGAATAGGGCAGTGTCCACATATCTTCTTTTCACTTAAAGTACTTGTTAGATATTTTCCCTGAGGATGACATGATCCATTTTAAGGTAAAGTGATTCAACTGTGAGAGTGCTCCCTGGGCAATAAGGAATGGTTAGCAAGTAATCATAAAACCAGTTAGGACATTATACAAACAATGTATGTTAAAGCTGGGGACTAACTCTTCATGCCACCAAAGTGACAGACAAAGTGAATGTCTATGAGAAGAGCACGTTGGATAATTCCTTTTGTCTGCTCTTCCTGGCTGCACACAAACACACACACTCTCACACTCATTCCAGCATCCTGCCCAGCACTGCTAGGAAGGTAAAGAATATTCCCTTTAGAAAATAGAAATAGAATTATGGATAGCACTCAGATTTTGTCTGGACCAGTGAACCAATGTCCATTTTGGCATTCCTAAATCCAGGTGGGAGCTTAATCTTGTCAAAATACCCCACTAGGGCAAGGCCTAGGCAGGCAGACATTCCTCCCCTAATTTTTGGTATGAAGGATGCTCAAGAGCATAACCTAGAAGGGAATTGTTGATCTCTGGTTGGGATGGACAAGACACCAGGGCTGACCATGGTGTGCATCTGTATTTCAGCCTGTGTGTAGGCAACCTGTGCTAGCCAGGGTGTCCTTTCCTCCAAAGGATGTGTTGGATGGCAAGACTGCCTCCAGTGTACCCTTGCTTCTCTGAGGGCTTCTTTCATCTTTTTGTTCTAAGTAATGAGGGATTAAAAATCTTTGGGATTAAAATAAGGTCAACTGAAAGAGCCTTTTTATGACTGTACGTCTCAGTTATACTAAACACTAAATAAAGCATCTGACTTGGCATGAGAGCTCAGTGCCACGAAATTTAATATCTGAAAAATGTATTCGTGTTTCCTGAGAAGTTAAGGGTGCAGTTGCAATTTTTTCCCTTTTAGATCTAGGTCAAAAATGTCAGTACCTCAAAGAGCTGAAGCCTGTAAAAGAAAAAAAGAAAAAGGGGAAAAAAAAATCACTACTGAGTGTGCCAGGGATGCCATCACTGCCAGTCTTAAACAGGAGAGGGGTTCTGTCATACACCAAAAAGGGTATGAGCATGTGTTATGGAAAAGCGTTTTTTTAAATGAAAACCAGTAGAGGGAAAATGCAGAGGTAAATTTCACTATCCAACCAGAGTTTGAATATAATTTAATATTTCATTCTTTTTTATTTCCTGAGAGGAAACAGTTCAAGTTCTTCATTCCAGACAATGGAATAAAAACAGCTTTTAGCCTAAGGTAATTACTCATTATCATAATCTTCACAAGAGCTTCCTCAGACGGACATGAGTGTACCTGGGGATCTTTAATCAAATTGAATGGATATTTTCCTTTTTCTAATTAAAGCTAGGAAGTTTGGTGTGAAATAAATCACCAAAATCTGGTTGTTCTATGAAATGTTAATACAGTACTAGCACATCTTGGTCAAACTGAAACCCAGTATATCTTACATCATAATGATTCTCTAGAAATGCACATGGAAAAGTGCATTTTGGGGACTATAAAGTATTATATTTCATTTAGGAGGTGGAAACTCATCCTGATACTGCAGATGCCCATATATCACCACTTGTTTTGAATAAATGTCAAAAATACCCACATTTCATAAAATACTACCAAAAAAAAATCCATGACATTACATTTACACATTGTGGTTATATACAACATCCCAGGAGCAAGAGAGATTTCAATGCAGTTGTAGTTCCTTCTCCCACAGCCACTGGACTCAAAAAGAATGCATGTGCTGGATGCCAAATGTTCTAGGACTGTCTCCACTGCAGGTCAGCAGCAAATTGAGTGAAGGTGGGTGTCTGGTTCAGCCATTCAATTTCCTCTTTTTTTTTTCAAATTTTCCACGATTTAAATGTTTAGACTAATATGTCTGAATCCACGTATATGGCAACTCAGTTTAGATTTTCTACAGTGCTTTTTTTGCCATTTATCACATACAGCAAATTTAGCTTTAGACAATAGTTTCATTTCAGAAGTCTAAGCATCAAGATTAATTAGGCATAAAGCATTTTTGTTTTAATGTTAAAATGATTGCCTCCACAGAGCACTGTGTGAATTTAAATCCACCTGAAAGGACAGACATATCTAAGTAAAATCAATTCAACAGATAAGATTAACACTGGGTTGTTTAATTTATGCTGTACTAATCTTAAGGTGAACCAAACCCTGAGAAAATACGTCAATCCTTAAAAAAACGAGTTAAGATCTTAATGTAGGAGAAGCAGTTTTCAATGGAGATGCAGATTAAATCTGTGAGTTGTCCTAGTGATATTAGTGAAACCATGGACATGGAGAATATTCTTAAATAGTTTTCATGGATAAAATCTGTAAAACAATATATAGTCATGTGTAAGGTATACAACCACCATGCTATCAACAGGTTAAAACTGCAAAATCCTACAAAATATCTTCATTAATTATTCTTAAGATATGAGCTCTCGAATGTGACATAACTAGTCAGGAGAGATTGACTCAGTTGCAGGTATAAGCATAATGTGTTACTTTGGCAGTATTTGAGCATGCAGTTCAAATGGATTTGAAAATCTGCTGCAGCATGTTTATTTTCAAAGCACACCCAGTCTGAGGAAAAATCTTTAAATGTGCAGCTCTAGCAATCTATCCTTTCTTCATTAAGGCCACAGGAATGACACAGCCTCATTGGTGCTCTGCATCTGTTCCTTTGCTGGTGTGTAATTCCTGTGCAGTTCCTTCTCACCTCTGCTCCTCCACACAGATACTTGACATTCAAACTGTGTGAATGTCCTCCTATAGAGGAGTTGGGCATGGAAATACATAAAGCTCTAAAATTAGGCCATGACGTTCAAACTCCCAAAAATAAGGCAGTAGATTTCAACTAGTATATGAAATAGAAATTGAGCCTGGTTTCAATTTCATTGTCTAATTTCAGAGCTGAATGAAAAATCAGCAGCAGAATGAGATTTAAAAGGGCCTTATGACTGCCTGGTATTTTACAGTTTTGCAGTAGTTAATATTCAAAGTAGGATGTTTCTTTTGTCACTGTTTAATAAGTGGATTTTTCCTGCTAATGTGGCAGTGGTTCTCATATGCCTTTGAAAATTATAAGCACGCTCATGTATTTCTGTGCTGTCAACATTCAGGTACCAGATGAAGTTCCATCAAATCTAGTAATTCATCCACCATCATAAGGCACAATGAACTGTGATTGAGGAAGTGATGAATACTGCAAAGCTTGTGAGTGTCATCTGGCTCACTCTTTATTTTGAGTTCTAGTTAAGTAATTGTCACAATATGTTCTGAAAGTGGTGAATTGCTACTAAAGATCAAAGAGATGAGTAATAGCAGAGGATCTGAAACCTTAAACTGTAAAAGCAAAATACCATGGCCAAGAAATTACTCTTCATATTATAATGCATCTAGACTAGGCCTAATTAAACTTGCAGATTTCTTCAAGGAAATCAAATTTTAAATCTTCCTTTACCTCAATGAATTCTTGTGCAACAACTAAAACCACAACATAACTTTCTACATTGTTGACAAAAAATTATCTGTGCATAGACAATCTATATATCACTGACATTAAGGATACTGTTTCCATTTCAAATCCTGACACTTTCCTAAGGCTTTCAGATTATGGAATTTCCTTAAGCTTCTATTGTGAATTACATTCCCTGGACAATACTTTTTGTATTGAACTGTGAACACTTACTGAACTGAACAATACATTCCTTCTAAGACAACTGGTCAGGGAAATCTATCATTGTTTATATGTGGTTTGGTCTTCTAGTTCAATATGTGACCAAGAGAAGACATCAGTTTTTCAGCATAAGAACTTCAGGTCAAAACACAAACTGAGTAAAAGTAAATTGAAGGTTTGCTTTGCAAATTCTTAAGGAGCAGCTTCAGTCACTCATCCAGTAGAGGGAACTCTAATACAGTACATGGCAGGTGACCTGGGACTGCAGGAGAGTAGGATCACAAATACAAGGCAAAGAGTAAAATGTATTTATGCTATATATCATGTATAAAACAAAGTACCTACCTCATATGTGCCATTAATTTTTTTAGTGAGCTTATTCCAATTTGTTTATTTCCTTTCCTTCTTTTCCTTATATTCTGTGGTAACAGTTTATATATGTCTGCCAGATTTAAGGGATGAATTGCCAATGACAGTAAATTCATAAATATTACAGATCATGTACCATTGACCATTTAGTTGAAATTTGGCCAGGAAAAAAAAAAGTTAGTTTTTTAAGATCCCACAATTATGTCAAAGTGGCAGATGGTAGTCTCTCTTGGAATGACTGGCGCACATCCTTTGGAGGAGAGAATGGCAGTTTACAACCCTAAGACACAGTAGTCACCAAAAAACCCCAATGTTGTATTAAGATGCCTTTCTGTAGAAAGTACCAAAAAGGAATTCACTCACTTCCTTTTTTTTCCCCTTTCTTTTTGACCTTTATCACCCGATCATGCTTTCAGCTGATGTGTCACTGTTTCATTGTTTTTAAGGCTTGGTGTCTTCACTCAGTCATCATTCTGTCATTTACTGCTTTCTTGTTGTTGTTGTTGTTGTCCTTAGAGACAAAATGTCACCACATTGGTTGATCACTAAATAGGCTTCTTAGGGTAAATTGTTTCCTATTTCTTCCAAACTGCTAAAAGTCAGAAATAGATGTAACATTTCTCTGTTGCAATTTGAACTTAAGATCCTTTCCATGTCTGTCTTCTCCAAAGAGCCTTAGTTCTTCTCCTACACTGCATTGAGACATTCTGTTATGTCTACACATTGAAGTATCCCACGATCTTCTATAAAAGATTTAAATCCAATTTAAAAAATGCAAAACCTGCTGACATCACTGAACATTTTTCAAAGCTTTTTCAAAATATATGCACCTAGAGTAGGGTATTCAATATTAAGATCTCCCATGGAAAGGGATTGAATCCTATGGTTTTAACAGGTATTTATTCTTATAGAAAGGAAAAATATCCCTGCATATATGATATGCTAGCATTTCCAGTGGCAGCATTTCAGATTCTGTGCACAGCTGTGTAACAGAGCAAAAGTCTACCCCAGCATCTGCTGTGGACTTGACAAGTGCCTCGGCTGTGGCTACTGAGGCACAGAACAGTGGCCTCTGCTCTGCTTGCGGGCATTTCCAGAATTAAAGTTACAGAAGGACAGGCTCATTAGCTAACTAATCTGCCCTTTCCATGAAGTGTCCTGGCTATTGTTCTTTTCAGATGAAACTCAACTTTCCACTATATTTAAGTGGTAGCTTTCTTTGAAAGGGAGTCATTATGGGTCATCTAGAAATGATTGTTAATGAAGGAAATTTCAGGAAACAGAATTTATTCCGGTTACATACATAGAAAAAGAGATTAGCTCAGTTGGTTAGCACATCATGTCAATAATGCCAAGTTTGTGGCTTCTGTCTCTCTTTGGGAGACTCACTTAAGAGTTGAACCCAATTACCTTTGTAGGTCCCTTCCAACTCAGAATATTCTGTGATTCTGTGAAAAGCCTGATCTTTAATACTGTTAAAGTCAATGCAAAGCTATTTTCTAGCTTCTGCAGAACCAAGAGGCAAAAATTTGCAGGAATGCTTACAATTTTTACCAGTAATATTTTGTGGTTTCAGGGGAGTAAAAATTTTCAAGAAAAGTGGAACAAATAAAATATAGGTATGATATCTAGTCTTTCTCATTACTCAAATCTTTTGCTGCATCCCTTGGAATAAGTCTAAAATGCTAATTCTAAGTTGTAGCACAAAACCTAGGAGAAAATGAAGCCATGCATTCCAGAGATCAATTCAGAATATCCTGAGGATGCCAAAAATAAGAAGGAATTAACTTCGTTTTTACCTTTTAATTCATGGTCACTCTTGAATATGTATTGATATCCAGATACAGAAAAAAAATATCTCTGAAGCTCTAGGCTGTGTGCCTGCATAAATTCCCTGTTTAGTGTTTCGTGTTAGCTTCCTGTAGAGTATCCTCCTATGCAATGTATCCTGCGTTAAATATAAATGCATCAAATCTTCCTTGAAATGTGTCTAAACACAACGGGGAGAAATAGGTGCCTCAATTCATCAGAATTCTGCAGTGGTGTCAGACTCGAGAACATCACTTGGGCTCCCTGAATAATTACAGTAATGCCAGCTATTTCATTATATAAATTACATGTCTAAATGAGGCATGAAGTGGACAGTCAGAATGTGCCCCTTATACAGGATATTTAGGCCATATGTTACTTTCAGGTTGGGTTTTCTGTTCTCTGGTCATTCAGGATGGCAGAGAAGGATAGATTGCTTTGTTTAGGAAAACAGTTTCAAAAACAGAAAACTGTAAATGCATATTTATCCACCTAAACAATCTGAAAGCATGAGTCTTGACAGATATCTCTAGCTGCTGAAGTACAAATGCTAGATAATATTTGTAGAACCTTGACAGACCATGTCTTGTGTGTGTTTACTTTTGGGGTTGGTTCAGAATAGTTTCACTGATTTTTTTTGCCCTCTATTTTCTGATCTATATCTAGAGGCAATGAACAAGCACCAAACATCTCCATAGGATTTTTTTTTTTTATCAAATAAAGAGGTTTTTTCTGCAGGAAAAGGACAACCTTGAATTCAGTCCCTTCCCCAAGATTCTTTGCAATGTAAATGTTAATTGGTATTGACAGAGTAAAAGGTATGATGACTTATTTTCATTAATAATTAAAAAATGGATTCTTCTTTGTAAGAGTAGTGCTGTAAGGATGCAAGATTACTTGTGGGGCTCTTGCATTTTCAGAATATTTCCCTTTTCTTCGGGTTTATACCGATTGCATAGAAAGCTTTAGCACCTTTTTTTTTTCTTTTTCTTTTTTGAGATAAATACTTCTCTGTATACACAGTTCAAGGCAGGTCTGTGCAAATAGATTGCCAGTTAATGTTCTAGTTTTCATGTTACTGCTGGAATCTAAAATATTTCTCATTTAGCATGTTAGAAATTGATCTGGGTTGTTAATACATTAAGTGATGGAATGGATAATAATTTCCTAAAGTAAATGCAGAACATATCATACAATATTAAATAAAATATGTAGAGGGACACATGTATAAGACAGGAAGTTAATTTGGTCTCTCTTAAATTATTTAGAACACATTTCCATTTAAGTAAGGAGCTAATGATAAGCACCCAGGTGAAGATTGGCACATTGACTTATGGATTTGGATGAAAGATTTCACATGGATGATTACATTTCAGCAAGTTTGTGGGATTTCTCTTGTAAACAGACCATTTTATATTCTGTATATTAAAATGAGAGTTGGTGTTTAGGTCTCCATTGCACATGTGTAAAAGGGCAAAAAGACAGTTACTAAAATCCTAGTTTTTTTATTGATAGTACTTCCGTCATATACAGTGCTAGCATAAGCTCGGGAATGATAGATTTCTTTAATTAATGTTTTCAAGACATCAGTATGTTATATTTGAAGAAAACATTGATATGTTTTAAAAATTTTTACTATCTTGAGCTGTTTAGAATCTTATTAATTAGTAGATCATACTATACCTAATATGCAATGGTTGTCTTATGATACAGGCAGCAGGATGGATGGACCTGATTTATTGGAAAATATTCAATAAGCTTTTTTAAAGCTGGTATGCTTAGCAGACTCAATTTGTCACTGAAGCCGAAATTAAATCCAGTGTATTAATCCACATTATCATCTTTCATTAAATGTATCATGACTAGATTGAAGGGGTTTATTTTCTATTTTATATTTGTAACATAATATACATTGAATGTTCTGCATCAAAAGACAACTGATGCTGACCAAAGAACAAGTCCACAGTTTTCTTCTTGAAGTGCAAGATAAGAGATAAACCAAGTGCTTGTCTGGCCTCACACCTTGGTGACTGCAGTACCTCAACTTGTCTGAGTGAATTTGCTGATTAAGGAACAATTTTGCCTGTGGTTTGCTGACCTCACTTGGAGAGTGTGGACTAAGTGTTCCAAGCAGCAGCTCAAAAGCAGCTTTTGGTGCTTGGTATCCATTTGCAGCCATTGTTAATCTTCACTTTGAATTCTCCCCTACACGACATGAGCCAGAAAGATGCGCTAAAACTGCAAGGTAAACTTTTAGAGCTTGTGATGCCTTGAGCAATGCACCTGCTCAAATAGAAAATCTAAAGGATGTATCTGCTCCCTTCAACCCTTAAAGAAAGGCACCATAGCCCCAGGATCAGTGGGTCTAGAGCTCTGCAAGTACAGCTGATGGGGAATGCATCAGCATGATGTTCCAGGATCTCTAGCTGAGTTCAAGTCTATGCCTTTAACCATTAGTGTAAAATTATTTTCTTCCATGTGCAATGCGATTACTCTTTTGAATAACAGATGAGAGAGAATTCAGTAATCTTTAATCTATGCCAGCTGGTTCAACCAAGCAGCCTAAAGAAGTGTGCAAATTTCCTATATAAAAAATAGGAAGAAGAAAATCAGCATTTGATCAATGAATTGTGAAAGTCAAAAGGGCATTTGTAAAAATAGCAAATTACATTCACTTTATCTGCTTGCCAGTCTGCTTGTTCTCAAATATTTGCTTCATGGAAGATGATAAATAGACAGTGAATTTTCTACACATGTATCTGCAGAATTGTACCTTAGCAGAAAGCAAAAATATACATGTAAAAGATTTAAATTTTTCATTTTTTCCATATCTGACCTTAAATCTTTACTATGTTCAGCTTCAGCATAATGATATAATAGAGGAGATTTGTTGAATTCCATTTTGCACCTTTAAGATCATATACATGTAGTGATGTATACATCTCTCCCAGTACTTATATGATTCCATTATTGTGTTATTGTAATTGTAAAAAATGTACTTCACAATTTTTATTCTGTAAATTTATGGCATCTTTGCAAGCAAGAAAATATAATTGGACCCATTATTCAATTAGGAACTTAGGCACACCATTAGGGAAAGGTAAAGGAAATAATAGTGGGTCTAGCATGCTTCAAAGTGGTTTTCTCCCTTTTCTAGCAGTTTTTGAAGTGACTTTTAAATTCAGATAAAATGGAAACTCTTTTCTATCTAGTCTGTCTAGTCTAGCCAGATCTTGAATGCAGAACAAGATTAATCTCACTTACATTTGTACTTTTCTAATGCAAATTTTGCATTTGAACTAGTTGCTAAACTCATGTTGAAGGCCCTCAGTGGGAACTGGGTGTTGAGGGCATGAGTCATCTTGTCTTATTAACCACACAGGGAGTCTGGATAACTAGCTGAGATATCTACAGAGAAGACAACTAATTAAGCTAAATCTAACCTAAAGCAGCTAACATAACTTGGTCAAGACCACATAAGCAGAACAGGAAGCTGAGTAGTATTTCACCATTCCTAGGTCTGTGTCCCAACCTCTGACACAATCCGTCTTTCCATGACCTCAACTGCATTCTTATCTCCTGCTCTTAGTACTTGTCACTGTACAGCCATGAATTATACAGTGAAAGTCATCCCACTGAACTTCCAAAGCCTATGATGTGGCCACCAGTACAAGTACTACTCCTTTTAGGCTCTGCTTATTAAAAATGTATTGTTGAGGTATTTATTCCATCATGGGAGATTAGAGGATTATCTCAAAAGTAGATGTTGACATGGTCTCATTGTCAAAGAGTGTGAGCTTTTGTAGTCATGAAGTGTTCATTTCAGACAGAACAGATGAAGGCAACTGAGAAACCAGACATTTGGAAGAGAAAAAACAACACTAATTTCCAATATTCAGAAAAAATTGAGCAGGAGTCTCATGGCATGATTTTTTTCAGCTTTCTATTTATGCCACTATTTGGGATTTGATCCCATTCTTTCTTCCTGAGAATAGTAGTTGCTGTGAAAAAGCATTTGTGTGTGGATTTTATACATATCATACTTTCAGATGACATTCTTGTTATTATCAATGTCTTAGATGTCACAAGTTCTGTTCTTTATGTGTAATTGAAGCACTGGGATGAAGTGACAACAGGACTGATATTCCTGGTGTAACCTGAAAGAAGTAGAACTTCATGTACTCTTGACAAGATTATCCTAATTTATCCAATAATATTATGATCTGTAGAATGCAGAATGTTCTCTACTTTCTGGACCCGAATTTTTTACTTCATGCTCTGTTCTTTGACAGTAAGTTCTATGTAAACCTGATAGGCAGGTAGGTTTCATAGTTCTTGTGCTCCTGTCTAGAGAATCTGCTCAAGGTGATGCCAAATTTTTTTTTTTCTTTATTTGTAGTTCTAGAAATGGTATTTGAAGTCTTGAGACAAGAGATTTTGTTTTATTTCAAGAAGGACCTTAAGTCAACCAAAGTGATGAATCATATGGTCAGGAATATCTCTGGGAAGCCTCTGGTTTGCTGAGATTTACAGCTTAGTGAAGGCCAGTCTTGTACACTTTTATGTGACTCAGAGAACGTATAAATCAATGAAGAGATTTTGGGTTGAGTATCCTTTTAATTCATTCAAGCCCTAAAAAGAGCAGAATTCTTTCTCTGCATCCCATTTCTATCTCTGAGTCTCACTGCAAATTCTGAGGCTTAGAAACGTTGAGATATGACCTGCTTTTTTATTTGAGACTGTCTTTTTTTTTTACCCTCTGTAAAGAGCATAACAAAGACAGCTCATAAAGGTTCTGGAAATATTTTTTAAGTTTGAAATGGGACAAGGCAGAAAGCAGTGATAAGTGGAGTGATTTTCTGCACCTGAGGTTTCTGTTGAATACTTATTAATCACCCCTACTCTCTTTGCCCTCTAAAGTCAGTGAAACCACTCAGCTGAGTAATAGTCTAAACTTTCAGAAAAACAGATGTCAACAGGACAGACATTACAGTGAACTCAGATAAGTTATAATACTAGTGAGTAGAAGTGAAAGAGCAATAATTGCAAGGAAAACAAAAAAAACCTAAAGAGAGAATGATATTAAAAACAACAGAAGAGTTAACAAGGAAGGGAATGGGATTGGAATGATGATACTTTTGCTCATTTTAAGAATAAATTTAAGATACTATTATCAAAATAGCCATTTTATAAAGAAAATCAAAAATATGAAATTTGCAAGCTGTACTGTAATACTTACATTCAAAGCTTTAAGGATTTCCCTTTTCTTTGTATTTTTTCTTGTCACTTGCTGATGAAGACAGAGTATCTGTGTTTCTAATGAATACAACTGTCAGCTGTACAAGCAATTAGGTCTGTGTTATGAAACAAGGTGCATACATGTTGACTGCATATGGAAAAGTGCAGGAAAGAATTCAGGATGCTGGTCATAGGTAGAAGGAATAAGAAGTTGACAGTGTAAATATATGGTCATTAAAAAAAAAGTTTTACTAGCCACTAAATATGAACCTATCAGAAACTCGAATGAAGAATTTGAGTCTTGTGGTCCTCAGAAAATCCCAGTTTGAAACAAATGCTGACTGTTGAGTTGAGGACTCAAAGGAGTTAAAATGTTCAGTATTTGCTGTACTGCAATACTAGTGAAGCTGCAGCAAACTGAAATTGGTATTTCATATGTGGAGTATGGGGAGAGAAAAGAAAAAAAAAGTAAAAAGCAAACAGTTGTATAAAAATTACTGTTCCTTCTATTTAGGTCAGCTTCTATATTACATGGAAACCTCATGATTCTGACCTTGTTTTGTGCCAGATTTTGGTAAAATTGAATACTTTTATTATTTGGCTAAGGAAATAATGTAAAAAGGTCCAGCTCTGAATGGCATGCAATGTTATTAAAATGTTAGCTGGAATCAAAAGATATATTATGGTGATGGGGTAATAACAGTGTAGTTAGGAAATACCACATTTGTGGCTTACATCTCAATAAACAGAAGAGTAGCAAGGTCAGTTGATGTTTCAGAGTTGAGAGAATAAGACTTTATCTGGGCAAGTGCTGGTCTTGTATCCCCTTTACAGAGGGGCATGATGTGGGATCCTTATGCTTTTCCTAAGGAATAAAACCAGGGCCTCACACTTGTGGAAACAGAAACAGCTCCAGGTTTTTGTTGTTTCTATGGAAACAAACTCCCACTTTGTTTACGAGGCGGAGGAAATGCTTTTTAATGCATGAATTAAGGGGATGAAGCACTGTGCAAAAGAGGTGAGCCTCCAAAAATCCTAAGAGTCAAGATCAGCAAAGCCGGTTGGGCGAAAAGCAGGGTTTAACAAGAGCTCATCTTTGCTAGTTAAACAGGGTGAAAACTAAAGCATCAGCTGCTGCTTTGGGGAGGATGGATCGCTGCTATTATACCAACGAGTGTTTCAGAGGTTCCTAAATTGTCTTCTGTCTCACACTCAAAACTGCCACATTTGAACATTGAAAAATATTGTTTCACTTCCAGCTAAATGCACTTTAATGGTTTCTAGACAGCCATAAAGCTGAGCAGCAGGCATAATTCTTCCAACAGGATATAACATCCAGTGTGTTTCTTGATTATCCAACTCAGTCTGATGCTCTACAGATTTCCAGTGTTTCACACTTTTGTACAAGATTTATTTCCAATAGAATGGATTCATTTACCAGTTTGGATATCTTTCTTTATGTTATACTGTGAGGATTTATCAGTCCCCATCAATCTGTATTTTATCAACCTACCCTCTAAATTTCCATAACAAGAAATTATTTTATTTCATGATCCGTGTTAGCTTGAAGGTCGTATTTGGCTTTCTGAAACATTTTTTTCAACCCAGCAACTTCAGGAAGTTTGGCTGCAGGTCAATAATTTAGTTTTAGCTAGGCCCAAGAAAAAGGGAACATGAGAAAAATGATGAAGTCAGAATGCTTTGTAGAAAGTATTTTCTTTCTTGGAGTCATTAGGAAAAAAACTCAGTAGTCAAACCTATATATCCTCCAGTCACAAAAGCTTTACTGTTATCCTATGAATACCTACTTTCACGTCCAATGGTCTGCAAAAATTCAGTGCTATAGAGTAGAATGTCATAGAATATCTCAAATTGGGAGGAACCCATAAGGGTCGTTGTTGCTCTGTGTACTGGGTATTTTACTTTACTAATTACATCTCTATAGTAAATTAATATTTTAGAGTAATAGTGAGATAAATGCTCTTGAATATTACCTTCCACAAACTCACTGCACAAAATAATTTGCATAGATGTGCTTCTGTTCACTAGCATTAGAATTAGTAATTTTGAGACTGCTGTGCTGTCTGCTGCCTTGTCTGCAAGGTTCAGTCATTAAGACAGGTTGTTTGGCTTTCACTCGTGTTGTTTATTCCTGCATTTTAAGTGAATTGATTAACTTCAGTGATTTTAGAGGCTTTCCTGAATGAGGTGGGATGGGTCCTTTTTCTGCAGTTACTCAGAAGAATGCATGGTTGTAATGTCTCAAGCATGTGACAACAGATTTAAAAGGCAGGAGATGGATAAGTATCCAAAAGAATGAGGTTAGGATTAACACTGTGGCTTTTTGTTTGACTCATTCAATCAATGATGTTTGTAAGAATCTCTCATGACAGTTGCTTCTCAAAGCTCCCCAGTAATCCCAAAGGCAGTGGCATTTTTGTTAGGTTCAAATACAGTTATATTGTTCTCCATTCTAGCTCTCTGACATTTTGATAATCAAATTTAAAAAAAAAACAAAAACCAAAAAACTATAATCTTAGTCATCATCCTAGGGTCATGCAATTTTTAGAAAATAAGATTGGATGAAACATTAGGCATTCACTTCTACACAGTTTTGTTTCTCTCAGCCTTCCAGTTCAGCTGGTGGGTCTTCCTGATGCATGGTGAATACCCATTCAAAAACAAAATGAGGATTCATTTACTATGGTGACAGAGAAATGTATTATTACTGACTGTGATATAATAAAACATGAAAAAGGATAAAAAAGACCTGGACAACCTCTACTATTGTCTGATTGCCATGAAATTTCATCATGTTATTTGGTCCTGCGTGCTATTCAGTGGCAAATAAACCTTACTAGTTTGCTTTTCTCCTTATTTTTTTAAACCCCATTTAATGCCAGGAAAGCTGTTGAACATTCCACCTTAGAAAAATCTCTTGGCTACATTTTGGTCTCACATATTGCTAGAAGTCTACTAGTTTCATGGGGATCTTATAAGTCAAAGTAAAAACAGTTTATACATTGAGTTACTTTGTTAAATTACATGCACAAGTACCCCTGGAGTTTTCCTTCCTGATGATGCTGTCTTCATTTTGAACTGCTGTTTTGACATTTGCAGAGTTTTAGCAAATGCTTCAGGAAAAGGTCAGTTTATAGCGACATTTTCCCTTTTCAAAAACCTGTGGAGAGGACACTGAGTACAGGTTTACTGGATAAGCCATTACATAAGAATTAAGAACAAGCTTTTTTTTACTGTGTTTTTGTATACTCGTTTTTCACAATCTTTTTGTGCTTTTGAACTGTGCTCCAACCATTTACTATAAAGTTCTTTTCACAGATCTCAGTTCTGAATGTTTTCCTTGCACACTGTTAAATTTAAAAATATTTCACAGCTTGGGGGTTTTTGATACAAGAATGAAGTGTTTAGAAAACATAGGGTCAGAATTTTAATGTTACTGACTTAAGTCCAAATACACTGGAAGCGCTCCTGCAAAAACCTCCCTGCATGTCTGTGTGGTTGTGCACTTTTTGCTCCTGGTCAGCTGTGCTGCAGCTCTGTGTGCAAAGTGGGTTTGGGTTTTTTTCCCCATTCAACTGGGTCATTTCCATCTGTCAGTCAGTCCTGTAATGGTTTGAAATCCACCAAATTAATTAGATACTGTCTAGTAACATGAATCAATACTTTCCAACATAGCCAGAGCTTCTGTCAATGATGTCATTGAGTAATTTACTGTTTAGGGAATAAGGGCCCATTTATTAACAAGAATATTCATCAATCTTTTTTTTTCATATTTTCAAAACCAGTATATTCCAGTAATTTCTCTCTGACATATTTTACAACAAAAAATATGGTTCTTCAAAAAAGTTCTCTAAATATTAAAGAAGGAATAGTGCACTTTTTCTAAAATATAGTTACAGCATGAGAAAATATATTGAGAAATTTATTTACGTCTGGACATAAGTATGTTCTCTGCCCCTGAGAATTCTGTGCTTTTAGCTATCCAGGAATTATATCGGTGCCATAGTGAACACAAAATTTGTTTCTATTAAAGCAAGGCCTCTTAACTTCAAATAATAAACACTTAGAGACAACTTTTAAGAAGCTATTCAGTGCTTCTATTGGTGAGGTGGTTGTTAGAAAATAAATACAATAGAAAAATGTCCATAAATATATTTTTTTGACTATGGTATTAACACCATGAATGCTGTTTTTTTAATGATTGAGAGAATTGGCCTTTAGTTAGTATGTACTATACACTTTTTTACAGCAATGAGACAGAATATGCAAACTGACCTTTTCTTTGAATGAATTATAATAGAAATTCTACTGAATTCTCAGGACTCTGTACAGAACTCATTAGAGCTGTCAAATTACCTGTGCTCACAGAGCTGATAGGACACTCTGATAGCAATATTTTATGTGGCCACATGATAGAAGAACCACGAGCAAAATGACTCAGTTCAACTTGGATGAAAAGACTAGTCAGGATATGTCAATGACATATATTTAATCAAACATTCTGTATCCACTCTACTACCAGAGATCTGATTAGAAATACTTGGTGAATTTGATGGATGAGGAGGATGAAAATACCCATACCAACATTATCCCATTTTGGAGAGTTATTAGACATTCATGTGAATTTTCAGTCTTTTTGTTTTCTATTTTTCAACTTCTCTCATTTTATAGGGGATTATTTTTCAGCATATATGTAGCATGCCCTTACTGATACACTCAGGGATAATATTTTTGATTCTATCAAGTCAGAGGAAATTTCTTTTCCAACTGTTTATTTCTCTTTTGACTGACCTGAATTATAGGTCTTGTTATATGTATATCAAGAGCATCTTCAAATAAAATCTGTGTTTCTATGTAGTAAATGAGAAGCATATGATTATTAAACAGTTGTAAGTGTTATAACTAGGTCCATGAGAATTTCATAGCATATACTCCTCTGAGCTGCTGATGCACATTGTTTTTGATAGATTCACTTACAAAATGATGATATTCAAGGGAGAACACTTCGCCATATCTTAAGTAGAAATAGCATAGAAGTTTCATTAATTGATTCTTTACTTCAAAGGAAATACATGTATTTACAAGTTATTAATAGCTTTTACCTTTTAGCTTTCAGTTGCACAGTCTTGGACTGAAATTTGCAGGAAGATGGAAGTGCAGGTGGTATGCAATACAACATTCAAGCATTAATGTTATGTGCAATATCGAATTTTTCACATCTTTAACAAAAAAAATCATCAACTGGTCCATAAGAACTTTAAAAGAGCTTTCCTTGTGATATTAGTCGTATTTTTTAAAAGCATGTTTTATAGTTTTATAGGATTTGTTCTATTTTCACCCAGCTTGACCCAGCGTTATTTCATGGGTTTCTGTTGGTAAACTCTTCAACTGTAATAATTTATTACCTTTCATTTTTTGTGTTAAAGCCAAATGAAGAGATTGCATGAATTATTTCTTTTCCATACTAACTAAATTATTCCATCAGACATTTTTTAAGAGAGTTTTTTTTTTTACATTCTTCAGCTCAAAGTAGTGAAACTTTAAAAAACTTCCAGTTTAAGCTCTCCATGAAAATCTCTTTCCTCTTTCCCTTTTCTGTCTTGTTTCTCCATGAAAATTGAGTAGTGGAGAGAAACCTGCCAGCAAAGCAATTGCCCATCTGACCTAGTTCACTCAGTCTGAGTCATAGTCCATCCTGTTCATAATTGACTAGTGATGATTTGGGGAATTTAAATCGTCTGTCTTTTATGAAAGGGCCTAACTGAATTTTTTTAGCCTAAATATCCACTGCCAGAAGGTTTCAGGTTAGACTCTGCTCCTAAACATTGATGTATGAATTAAATGCTAAATACTGACAATACAATTTAGTTTTGTTTTGATTTTCAGGTGATGATTCAAAAGTATATATTTACCATAGGTCTGTGTACCTGCTGGGTTTAGGGCATGAGTGGCCCTGCTGAAATTGTTGAAATTAACTATACATAGAATTAAACATATTACTCTTTGTTTTCCCAGTCTATGCCTTTAATATAAAAATGAAAAAGAGTTTAATGAGGCTTGCAAGCTACCTGAAACAAAATAGAAGAGGTAACCGTGCTTCTTTATGCCACTACATTTTCCAAAGCCTGTAATAGTTGTCAGCTGGAGTTACTTGGAAAGTGTAATTTTCAGTAATGCAAGAGAATAGAAGTTTCATGGCAGAAGTAAGAGATATATCCTCTTCAATAAAATCTGCATGTTTGGAAAGTGTTCAGAAAATAACAGTAAGACTGAGTCTAATTCTAGAAAAGCTGAGAGAATCCAAATAATCTGAGCATATATAGTAAAAAGGAAAAAAGAAATGAAGATCTGACTTGATCATGCAAGAAAGTACTTAAGAGGTAGTTATGGAAAAAAAAAGTAGTTTCTGAGAGCAGAAGCATTTTACTTTAGAAGACAAAGACTAATAAAAGCTATAGCTGGGGACTGTATGTAGAGAGATCTGAAAAGAAATGCAGGAGAGCAGGTGGTGCTGCAGCTCACTCTGGAGATCAGTGGATTGTTCACTTGGTTGTTCACACTTCTACACTTTTACAGTGTTGAATTGATTTCTGTTGAACATGATGGTAGTTAAAGCACTGGGTTTAAGTGGAGACACCTGTGTTCAGGTTTCTTAAAAGCAAGTCATTCCCTTCATGTTTTTCTTGGAAGAGTCTCGAGGTCAATGAGACGCGATTGATACAGGATTCACCGTATGAAATCCTGTGTGTGCCATGCCTTTGAAAAGGTCAGATTAATCTATCACATCACCCTGTGAAAGGCATTTTCTTACAGCCTGGAGCTTTCCTTAATTGCTTGCTGTGCCTACATCACTAGTAGAAATAATAAAGAATTTTCTAGATGCTTTGTCCAATATATCAACTGAGCTTTCAGGTTATTCTCTGTATTTCTGGATGGTTTTGGTAATGATCACGTATTTCTGCACTTAGGTTAAAGAAAGGAAATTCATGGTTTATCCTGTAGCTAAATCCTGAACCTTGCACTTGATTCAGTCTCCTGTTGAGGAGGGAGGGAGAGGAATTTGTGTGTATCCCACAGGGACTGCTCATCCATGAGGATGCCCAGGGTAGTTTTAAGGACCTGCTGGAGCTCCTGAGTGCTGATGCATCGTGTGAGATTGTGTAGGAGTCATGCTGCTCTGATTTCCACCTGCAGTCCTGGATGATGCTGGGCACCTCAAACACAATGACAAGAGTTTGTAAGCCAATTAGAGGTTCTGCATTAGAGGTTAGCATCTAAAATGCAGCTGAATAAAGACAAGTGAAGAGTTTGGAAGAAATTTAGGTATAAAATATATATCCCATGATTCACATCTGCTCTTTTAACTTGAATAAAGAAATCCTTGTTTTGAAAGGTTAGAAAAGTAATAAAATAAAAAATAGTAAAAAAGCCATTGCATTTATATTTTTGCACTATACAAATGCTGATTTCAATATGCCAAGTAATCAGAGAATTACATATCTAAATATTTCTAATTACTTTAAAAGTAGCAGTGCATATTCTTTCATATTAATGCATTGCTATGCCATTTTCACTATCTGTGGATAATATTATTTTCTTCTAGCTGATTTGCAGTAAACTTTAAAATTTGTCACTCTAGTTCGTCATGCCAGAGTGCACTTACATTCTTTGTGGTATCAAAAAAATTTTTTTCTATTCAATCACTGAAAACTTAGAGTGTTCTGTAAAAAATATTGGGTATTATAAAAAAAACAATTTAGGGTTAAATATATATTGAATGTGTTTTCTGCAAGGCTATAAAATATTTCAGATTGTAAATGGGTGCTAAATTCTGCATTTTGTTATAAAGTTCATCACCTTCTAAAGTTACATATCATGGCTCTCTGAGATATGTAATCACTTCAACTGGAGCACTGAAGGTCTGTAGTCCGCCAGAGCAGTGGTGGATATTTTCTGGAAACTGCCTGGTCAGTTGTTTTTTTAATGTGCAAAGTGCTTTGAAATGTATTAAGTATTAAAGAAATGTTTTTAAAAAGTTATATTCTGTTATGTATTATTTTATGCACACATTTCCTAAGCTGTTGCAAAAGATTATCGAGGAGGTCAGACTGGCTAATCACAATGGCTCCCTTGGGCCATAAAAAAAAAAAATAAATCTAAGACTAAATAACTAGCAGTTTTTTGTGAATAAGTTAAAAGATAAAGTCTAGTTTAGTACTTGAAAACTATTGCATAGGGTGGGTTTTTTGTTTGTTTTTTTCTAATAAACTTAGAGAGAAATTGCAGTTCTCTTTTCACTTATGACATCTCGTATGTATTAATCTCTTTCAATTTTACTTATTCTGTTTTAGGAGGGTAAGTGAATAATTTCATCAATTTTGTGTTACTTCAATATGTTTTTCCTCAGTTCAAAGAAAACCACTGTAGTGCTCGCTAATCATTTATATAACATGTTTTTACAGCAGGAAGAAAACATCCTCAAGCTATAACCTCAGTTGTCTACTATGAAATTACTAGTATTTATTCGGAATCTGAAGTCTGAAAAATACAGTCAAAAATTTTGTCACAAGAGATTATTAGATGATCAAAATTTACCTGGATTAAAAATTTAGAAGCAACTACCCTATTACTTAGCTGAGATGTTGAACCCTTCTCTCAGATGAGATGTGAATGCTCTAAAACCTAGGCTACAAGCTTAACTTTACAGGAAAGATGGGCATGTATATTTTAAATGCTACTTCACAGTGTAGGGTTTTTTCATGTATTCATTTTTTTATCAGGGATCTTCTAGGTGTGTTGGTTTAAAATAGATACCTTGATTAAAATTAAAGAATCTAACACTTTCCTCCATTACAGCAATATTAAATCTAGCTACATTTAAAAAAGATTAAGGTATGCAAACTTTCTCAGCCATCTAAAATACAAAGAGAACCTGTTGTTTCCTTCACATTCTTTGTGTTTTATGAAAGCAACATGTGAAGCTGAACTGATATTGGCAGTACTACTGTTGCCCTTCTGAGGAAAGGTAAAAGATATCAAGGAGCTGTAAATCATTTTAGTGAATAAGAGTGGTGTATAAGGTACTCTGTTGAGATTTCTTTACATTTTTCTTACCCAACAGTCCTCCAATAAAGGCTCTTGCAAGCTTGGGACAGATACATCTTCCCTTCCAGAGATCTCAGTCTAACCTGACTCTCAGAATGAGTTTCTGCTGGTTAAAGAAACTTCAGCAGAGCTGGAAGACCAAGACAACAAGTGATCAACTTTGATGCTCACAGCAGCTCTTCCCAGTTCTGTTTTTTGCACAGCAATGAAGTCATGAAGTCAATGAACTTTCCCCACAACTTGGACAGAAGGACTGTGCCAGGAAGATTAACTAAACAGATTAAGTGCAGTAACTTTTATGACTTGTCTAACAAAACCATGCAGTGACATTCACAAAGCAGTATGACTGCTGTGTTACATCTTTGAATCCACAGCCAGGAATCACTTCATGCACTCTCTCAGCATGGCATAAGGCAGTTTAATAGGGCATAGCAATAATATAAAGCCATTTGGAGCAGGAATAAAGACTGCCCTAATTACATGAAATTCTAACCAGAATTTTTCTCTAGAGTAGGAACTTAGGCAAAAAGACCACCACTACAT
Source organism: Acridotheres tristis (assembly GCA_037013685.1). Classification (NCBI taxonomy): domain Eukaryota; kingdom Metazoa; phylum Chordata; class Aves; order Passeriformes; family Sturnidae; genus Acridotheres; species Acridotheres tristis. The sequence goes on from CM072885.1 coordinate 11,051,657, forward strand.
GATAGACAGAAAAAATATCCATAGAAGTTGAAAATTAAGATCATTATAATAATTATTTAATAATTTTAAGAATCAGCCAAAGTCATGTTTATCAGGCTTAAGAGTCTCTGTTTCCTGCTTTCTCATAAGATAATGAAAAGATAAGGAAAAAAGACAACAGAAACATTGTCAGTTTTGCTTAGTTAATAAACCTATATTTTACTGACAGAATTTTATCTCACAAAAGTGAGATCTGTCCCTTTAATGCTAAGAATCCGTGAATTACAGAATCCTCTTTTTGAGTTTTTGTGAATATGAAAAACCACAGTGCCACAAAAGTGTCTGTTGTGCATCTAGCTGCTCAGTTCACGAAAGATAGGTTTGTGATCTCTGACTCCTAAACTGCAGATGCATGCAGAGAGGATCAGACCTAAGCATAATATTTAAAAATAGTTTTAACTAATTGTAAATGACCATATGCCAGATTTCATCAGTATTATGGATCAGTTAGAAGACCCAATCATGTCTACTGCATGTTTGAAGTCTTGTTCCAAATACAACCACTTAGATAGCAAGAGGACCTAGCAAACCATGGGCAGAGCCCATCTACAACGTGTGGTTTTTCTTGTAGTCCTGGTTGTTCCTCAGGGTGGCTTTGAAGACTCATAAACCCATCTTCCCTTAGCCAAACATGAGGCAGCTTGATTTGAAAACAACTATCTTTCACGCTATTTACCTTTCTTATGCTGCACCCAGAGTATCTTGCAGGCTGGTTTTTAGACTAATAAAACCCAGTGGAAGGCATGATTGGGGACCATTAACCTTTAGAACACAAAAAGCTTAAGCTCAGGGAATATTTCTGAACTGCCTCATAGGGCTTTGAAGCCACTGCTTCCATCCTTCATCTAAATTGCCTGAATTCATTTTCAGGGCTGATAAACTGTCAAGTGAATTATGAGACATGGGCCTTGGGTTAATTTATAGAAATGCTCCTGCACCAATGCTAAGTAAATCCACCTTTCTTTGTTGACTATACCTGCTTCAGATTTCAGAACTTATTTTGCCCCTTTACAATCTCTGCATTTCAAACTCTCCTTTCTTCATTTTCAAAAAACCTAATTTACTAAACAGATTATTAGGGAGGGGCATTTTTCTATCTCATCTTTCACACTTCTTCAGATACAGTAGTGGCAATACAGTATATGAACAGATGGTCAAGTTGGCTTATTAATTTTTTTTTTAATAAGATGAGAAAGTCTGTCTCACTATACTGCCAGCACTTCACCTGTGAAAAATTAGTTCAAAGGAATAATTCACCTTTTATCTTTCTATATTCAATGGGTAGACAGACTGCAATTTATGCTCATCTGGCTAGCTGAGTTCAGAGGGAATTACAAGGAAATCCTGTACTTGCCAGTCACTTTTCAGTGTTGGGTTCTGGCTCTTTATTTCGATATATATTCAATATAGGTAATATGGAAACGGAAATAGCTTGGCTGTCCCTTTTTAATTAACTATTTTGCATATTTTATATGAGACAAGTACCTCAAGCTGAGATATTTAGAGTGTATTCCCATGAAAATTGCTAACAAAAAATAATTAATCACTGCTATGTTTTGCTTACCTTTGGGTAGCTCTCAAATTGACATTAATGTTCATATTTAAATATTTGTATGAATGGACATTCAAATATATCACAATAACTAGAGTATCAATTGTCTTATTGAGGGAAAAGTTCTGAACATATTTCTTTGGAAAAAGAGACAAAAGTAAACTATTCACACTACTTTGGATATATTTTTGCATATGTCATTGTAGTCTCTCAGTTTGGGTGCAATATATTTATATTTCAATCTTTATAGTATATGCATGATTAGTTCTCAAATCCTGTGTCAACAAGATCCTTTTCATGGTAATGGTTGTAAAGACCTTGCATGTATAGCAATTATACATAATATGCCCCTAGAGAACGCTTAGATTTCTTAGTAAGCATCTTGTCATGGTTTAACCCCAGCTGGCAACTGAGCTGCATACAGCTGCTCACTCACTGCCCCTGGAGGGGATGGGGAGAGCATCAGAAGAGCAAGAGTGAGAAAACTCATGGGCTGGGACAGACACGGTTTGGTAGGGAAGGCAAAATCCCTGTGTGTGCAAGCAAAGCAAAGCAAGGAATTCATTCACTGTTTCCCATGGGCAGGCAGGTGTTCAGCAACCTCCTTGAAAGCAGGGGTCCATCATGCACAGTGGTGGCTCGGGAAGAGAAATTCTGCCACACTGAAAGCCTCCTGCTTTCTCCTTCTTCCCTCTGCTTTGTTCTGAGCATGAGGCCATGGTGTCTGTTGGGGACAGCTGTCCCAGCTGTGTTCTCTCCCAACTTTGTGCATCCCCTGCCCAATTGCTGATGGTGTAGGGGGAGGAACAGAGAAGACCTTGACTGTGTGTGACCTCTGCTTAGCAATAACTGAAATATCCCTCAATCATCAACACTCTTTCCCATACAAATCCAAAAGATAGCCCATAACAGGTACTATGAGGAAAACTGTATCCCAAGCAAAAGCAGCACACATCTGGAAACCTGAAAGTCCTGTGAATGAACAGTTTACCAGGCAGTCATGAACTGTAAATGGGGCTAATAGAAAGTATTTCTTGTTCAGAGAAAAGGTACTATACCTATTACCACATATCTATTAGTTATCAGCTCCATTTTGGTCACTTCTCTACCAAGAAATCTCCATCATACCTGCACCCATTATAATTGTTTTTAGTAATGAAATAAGGATTAGTAAATATGCATCCAGTTTCCTGCAGCATCTCGTACTAAAAAAAGCACTTCATTGCTATGATGTACTCAAGCATTTCATATTTGAAAGCAAAATGTATAGAATGGTAACATAAACCCAACAGACTTTTTAGCTTCAGAGGTCTTTATATTTTGTTATATTTGGCACAAAGAGCTGTGAAGATCTGCAAGGAGAATGATTAGATTTTTTTTTCTTTTTTTTTAATTAGAATACTTTGAAGCAAGTTACTTTTTTTGCTCTGAGTTTTTTCCTGACCTGAATAATTGGAATGGTAATGTGTTCATAGATCAGAAGTGTATTCTGAAACTTAATTCCCTTGGCACCATAGACAATCAGTATTGAAATGGTAAGCATTATTTTCTGAGGTCCTGATCTTGCAAAGAGCACCATGTAAAAACTTGTAAAGAGCAAAGTCACTGTGTGTGGGGAAGGGGTGTGAAAGGAGATGAAGCAGGTGAAAGAGGTTGTGGTTGATTGGCACCACTTTCATCCCTACTATGGAAATGGCTGTACTGGCAGGCATTTCCCACTCCTCGCCTTCTACACATACACAGGGGTTGTCAGCTGTCCAGAATTTCTTCACTTTTCTTCCTGTACCTCATCAGACAGACATTCTGTCCAAACACAGAAGCCTTCAGACTTTATTGTAGGGCCTTGATAGCCCCATGTAGAGATGTTCTCCCCAGTCATAACACGAAGTTCTTTACCCACAGAATTACCCAGGTAAGACACACAGCTGCACATCCATGCAGCATTTCCATCCAGGGCAAACCACTGTAGCTTTGCAGAGGTCACAGCCTCAGAGGAAGGACTGCTCTCTAGATTTTATGTTGCTCTCACTGTAGTGTCCAAGCTTAATAAACAGAATGTAATAAGAAAAATTACCAAATAAATGAGAGCTAGGCTGATAAGACATGCTTATTGTAGCAATGCATTTTTTTCTATTATTTACTTTTGGAAGGTATATTTGGGTTATAAAGACTAAATTGATTGTGTTTTCTAATTAAGAAGAAAATGAGGAAAGGGGCTGAATATTTATTTCAGAATTGCAGTCTACAGTATTTAAAATGCATGACAAGCTACAGTCTTGCTTCCTAATTACTTAGTCCCTGTCACTTCTCATTAACATGTAAATCATGTTATAAACATAGTAAAGGTGGAGTAAAATATGTCCTGAGGGGAGGGGGCATACTGGAAAATTGCTTTGGGCAGTGTGGTGGTGAGAGTGTTTCATTTGCAGCTCATCTGTATTCTACTCCTATGGGAAGATGCATATATGAGATTTAAGCAATCATATTTTCTTTGTCCTAGGCTAAAGTGGTTGTTGCACTTAAACAAATTAATCTCAAGGTTTTAAATTATCTACAAGGAAATTAGCATTCAAAATCTAAGACTATCAAAAATATTGAGAATATGTTTAAGGAGTAATCATATTTTACTTTAAAAAGAAATAAAATTTGCTTATGATTTTAGGTGATAGTCCTGAAAATAAGAACATTGTTAATAAGATGTTTTGATTCATAGCAATCCACCAGCAAAACCTCTTGGCACCTTACTATATAAAGATGGATTATATGTAAATAAGACAACATTTAGAATAAGCAGAATTACTCACTCTCCTTTTAGTATCTAATATTTAATATTGGTAAGAATAAATTTTTCAAAACAAAGTCATGCAATATAATTAACACTTTTTACTTACTCAGAGGAGCCTGCTTCTGAAAAGATACCAAGGCCTATAATTTTAATGAGAAAATCCGTTTATACATATGATTTTGCTCTTAATTTACTTATCTATCACTGACTGGATGAAGAATAAGGCAGAAGTAGAAGGTCTTCTCAAACACTACAGTCAAACATGAGGAAAAATACCTACTTCTAAAAATATATATAAATTTGGTTCTTTTTTCTCTGTGGACAACTACTTTGGAGTTCTTCATCTGAATGAGAAAACTGAATTTGAAAATTTCCCCTTCCCCATGTAGTCAAATCTTACAATGGCTCATGAAGAAAAACATTTGGACTAAATATTATAAAGGAGTGGCTTATATGTATTTAGCATAGTTAGTAATCTAATTTCAGTGAGCTGGTGAAACAGAAATAAAGGTTCTAGAAAGACAAAAAAAAGAAATGAGCATGTTATTGTTTCATTAAAATTAGCCTACAGCATATAATTATATATATATATAATGTGTATATCATGTTATACTGTACGTTTTAGCACTTTCCATATGAATATGGCAGCATATTTTAAAAAGAGATATTGGCAAGTGATTAGTGGACAGCTGGGACTTTTGGCATGAAGGATGTGTATTTCACACATCTAGAGCTTACTGAAACATTTAATATTGAGGAAAAGATGAATTTTCTGTTACACCTTGAGAAAGGGGAAGCAATTTTCATTATTCTGGGAAGAAGGATTATCTCATTCCCCAGGTTCTGCAGATTTTCATGACAGCTGGTTTCCCTAGACCATGCCCTGTTATCTGCCATTACATCCACTTACAAAGCATCAGTTCAATCACTAAACTAAAATGATGTGAGTGTTATGGTTAGCAATAGTGTAAGTGAAAGTAGCAGCTTTGATTAGAACAATTTGCTTGCCTCTGAGTCTTCTTATTTCAGGAAGCCAGTACTCTAAGGAAGACATTGTACTCAGGTTTAGTGTTTTCTTCACAGACAAAAGAGCTGGAGATATATATTTTAGAGAATTAATTGAAATTTTAGACACTTCTTTGCGGTGTATCTTTTTTTAATTAGATGGCAGTGACACTACAATAATGTTCCCTCATCTTGCCTTGTGGTTTACTGGACATACAAGGCTCTCAAGCCAAAAGGAGATAATGGTTTCAGCGAACAGTAAGTGAACTTTAAACTTCCTGAGTTAAGAAAATTGAAGAGATTTGAGAAGATGAAAATGAGATGAGAGTTTTGATGTGGGGAAAAAGAAAAGGGATGTTTCTCAGGATGCCTATATGCAGGGATATGGGCTGAAATAAAACTGTCATCACATTTTTTGTTAGAAGTCAGTGTTTAAAAAAATCTATTGATTATTATAAGAGGAAGTTAAAAGTAAGAAAGGTAATGAATCTATCTTCAGCTAAAAGAACCTGCACAAAGACTTGCCTCAGCATACCAAGAGGCAAATTTAAGTGGGGTTAATCCTTGCATTGAGGTGTATTTCCCTAAAGACGGAATTTACAGAATCACAGAATCACTGAGTTGGAAGAGATCTTCAAGATCATCGAATCCAACCAACTAGACCATGGCACTGAGTGCCACATCCAGTTTTTTTTTAAACACATCCAGGGATGGTGACTCCACCACCTCCCCAGGCAGACAATTCCAGTACTTCATCACTTTTTCTGTAAATAACTTTTTCCTAATATCCAACCTATACTTCCCTTGGCACAGCTTAAGACTTGTGTCCTCTTGTTCTGCCAGTTGCTGCTTGGAGAAAGAGACCAACTCCACCTGACTGCAGCCACCTTTCAGGGAGTTGTAGAGAGTGATAAGGTCACACCTGAGTCTCCTTTTCTCCAGGCTAAACAACCCCATCAACCTGGAGCTCCTAGTTCATACCTGAAGCAGGATTCTGGCTAAAGGGTCAGAGTCTGTAATTTCACAACCAGCTGATAATGAAATGGATTTACAGACCCTGGTAGACTTGAGTCACACAGGAGGAAATGTCTTTGCTCAGAGTAGTAGGAAGAGGGAGGAGATGGGAAGTGACAAGTTTGGGTGTCTCAGAGGTTATGTGGGGCAGTGCCAGGGCTCAGTGGCTGCCAGGCAGCTCAGCAGCACTCAGCCCCCACGGCCCAGCAAAGCCTCTGGGGGGCTAGCAGGAAAGGTAGCCCTGGCTCTTCCCATCTGCAAGGGCAGAAGGGTCACAAATGCTGAAGAAGTTGCAAGTCAGCTCCTTTCTGAGCTCCTGGGGGCTCTGGGTCATGAGGGACAGTTCCTTATATAGAAAGAGATGCTCTGTAGCAAGGGTGGAAAAAAGGAATTCCCAAAAGCCCATGGTTTAGGCTCTGTCACTGCTATCCTTTAGTAACCCAATGGCACTCCAGCCCAAAGACAGTTCCAGATAGGTCAAGCTGAGCACCCTGTTGATCACCCATTTCCTTAAGCCAATAATTAGTTACCTGCCATCACAGCAGCATTTCACCCTGCCTGCTGCATTGGCTTGTGGAAGAGTGAGACTCTAGGAACAGGCACTTAACCTTCCCTGTGACCCATCCCCAACCCTGTTTCCTGAGGGCACTTTTGCTCCTAGAGTATTATTCCCCAGCCACCAGCCTTGCAGGACTAGAAGTTTGCAAACTCATTCAAAGATTTTGCACAGTTTCATGCATAGCACAAGCAGGAATCTGTGACCTGCTGGAAAACAGGAAAGCACTGAAAAGGTTTTCTCCAAAATAGAAAGGAGGATCTGGAGGAGTTAGCATAGAAGTATAAGGTCCTAAAATGCCTCATGTACTGAGGGCAAAAATGTAGAGGGGAAAAAAAGATTAGCACCAAAAGCAACCTTTGGAGGACTGCAATAAAGAAAGGGTGGGAAAAGGAATGATCACAGGGTGTGGGTGGGCACTACAGTGAATAGATTACAAGTGATGCTCTACAGAAAAAAAGTATTTTTTTCTTCTGTACTTGTCTTTTGCTGTTTGTGTGGTTTCCTAGTGGTTACTTGAAAAAAACAAAATCAAAAGACAAAGTTGTGCAAGCAATGTCAACAAAACCTGTTAGTTTCACTTAACAATAACTAGAGAGGAAGAGTTAAGTAAACCAGAAGATGGACAGTTAAGAATACTTTCCTGGTAACAAAAAAATTTTGTGAAGCATAAAGCAGAAAATGAAAATTGAAACAGAAGTCGGGGAGAAGCTATGCACTTTGGTTAAATTTTTCCATTTGAATTCTGACCTGTTATTAAAATTTTCTGAGCCAGACAAAAAATTGAAGGCAGCCTGGGAACAGTGCTCAATGACAGTGACATTTCCTGACAGAGCAATTCTTTGCATATCACTTGTACTAATTGTATTCAATCTGACAGCAACAGTTTAACCCATTCACCAAGGGAATTGTCTTGCTTCGAGACCAGTGATCTATGTTTTCATTTAGATGTCAATCTAGCTTTGTGCTGTATATTTTAAAGGTAGAATTAGCCTTAAATGATTGTACTAATATGATAAACATCATCTCCCCTTGAATTGTTGCACAACAGAATCTTAAAAAAGCAACTTGTTTTTTCCTGTTGAAAAACTTAGAAAACTAAGGAGTTTTGCCTTTTTCAAAGCTAGGCTGAATGAAATCACTTATTTCCTAAGGCAGTTTTCTTTATTTGACCATAAAGAAAAGTAATTTTGGGCATCAGAAAGCGTTTTGCCAACAAATATCTCCAGAGTGCTTCATACAGTTGCAACAACTAAAATCCAAGTGCCTGTGCCATTTTCTTCCAATATGAGTGTGTTCTTATTTTTTGCATGAGAGGCAGGAGACCCTATCAGGCTGGAAGACAGAAACATCAGATGAAAATCAGTTAAATACATCCATTCATTGTAGAAATTATGCTGCCCATAGAAAACTTAATCGTGGGTGGAAATGGAGAGAGATGAAAATCCTGTATGACTGGCCAAGCTCAGAGGGTTAGAAGCTGCTTTAGATGCACATTCAGTTGTCCTTAGAAAACTGTCAGGCCTTATAAATGCTTCCCAGGCCTGTTTCTCTGCTTCTACAACACTGCTAGCTGCTGCAGAAAATATCACCAGAATAAATCTTCAGAAATTACACCCTGCCACTGGGTTGTATTGAAGATGATGGGTGCCTGAATAGACTTTTGAAATACAGCTAAAGTAGTCACTAAATACAGTTATGGTGTGAAAAACTCACCAATACAGGATAGTCTATTAATAAAAGGCATGAGCTTAATTGCAGAAGGAAAGAGAAGAGGAGAGGTGGGGAGAGCATTGTAGCTAACCTTCAAAACCTGAAGACCTGTAGCTTTTAATATATGGCTATTTTCTGTGTGGTGCTATTGGCTTGGGTGGTGAATTGCTTACGTACCATATTAAGTATTTATGGGGATGGCCCACTCTAATAAAAGAGTGGGTAAAGAGAACAAGCAGAAAGTTTGAAGATGGCTGCAGAACAAAACAAAACCAAAATCAAAACAAAAGCAAAACAAAAAAAAATTAAATGCAAGAGAAAGAAGGAAAGTTTTATAGAGAAAATACAGAAAGATGGAAAAAAGAGATGGGGAAAAGTAATAAAGATACTTTGTGTTTTGCAGAAAGTCAATATATGTTAGCTTAAAAAAAAATCTAAGAAATTGACATAACACAGAAAGCTACAGTACATCTATCAATGGACAACTTTTGCAGGGCCATGCTGTGAAGACATTTACCTGGTACCTGGTAGCCCAGGCTCAATTGGTGTGGTGACATTTTTTCTTAAGATGAAGTCTGATCTCTCTTGCCAGGGACCCTTGAGAAATAAAGGCTGTAGAGCACTCCTTGAGCTTTTAGTGGAGATACTTCAGAATTTTTCTTGCAGAGAAATGAGGAAAACCTTAAACTAAGTAAACAACCAACGTGATGATGAATGAACTGAAAGTAATGGACATGTGTCCAATGCAAAGTTCCGACCTTGTTTGCTGGCTCAACATTTATTTAATCTATGTATTTACACCCAAGTAAGGGATCTGTATATTAGTGTATAGAACACAATGAGACATCATTGAAACATTAACTACTGTCTAAAAATCCTTGCAGATATAAAAATAAATACAGTATTATATGCACATATCCCCATGCCAATCCTTAAATAAAGGACAGATGATTTGAACAAGTCTAATTTTATGTAACTTCAGTCCTGTTAAAGTGAGTTGTCTAATTTCATGCTAGTCACAAAGGGTTCCTTTCCAGTAAATGGAATAAATAGGCATAGCTGAAAGATAAATAATCTGGCCTACTTTAGAAGCTATTTTAGGATCAAACATATTATCTTTTGGAAGTGCTTGTTTCTCTTTGACAACAATGAAGAGAACTGACTGTGACTGACCTAGAGTAATAGGTTTAACTTTTAGATCTCTCAAACATGGCAAATCAGTTGTATTCTTTATCAAAGGAAGGAGGGTTAAAGTAAACTTGGTCTGCCAATAAGAAGAGTTTCAATATTTTTTTCACAAAACATGAGTTGTTGCCTGTTAGTAATTGAGATATGGAGTAATTCAGGAATCTCCTTTGTTCTGCCTTTGTTTTCTCGCTGTTACCCACAGCTCTTGCTGGTCTATGCTTCAAAAGCTATTTCATATAAGTTTATGAGGGGTCTGAATATAATGTATTATTTAAAAAAAAACAAGACTATTTTGTGGAGGATTTGTATTTCCATATTTTGTATGTTCTTCTGAATAGCATAGTAAAGTTAAAAATATCTTCCAGTATGACTTTTTTAACAAACAAAGTGTCTTTACGTGTTTTTGAAAATTGTTTAAAAATAGAACAGAAAAAAATATCAAATGTAGAACACCACATAGAAATGCAGCTTATTCTGATAGATGACTACAGATTGCTCATTGTTTGCTTTCACATGATGACTAGTTTTGAACAGGTTTGCAGCAGTTTCCCAGAAGCTGTCCTGAACGTTTGTACCTGTATTCAAGTAGTGTGCTTCTCACAGTACCACACTAAAGAGGATGTTGTGCTCATCTTCTGGACATTTTCCCAGTGTTATGAGGAAGTGTTCCTGTACATGGATCAAAATATGGTATTTCCATAAAATATACACAGCCATCTATTTTCCTTTGAATGTTTGGAGCTTGCTGTGGTGAAATACTGATTGTAATGAGCCCTGTTGTTTTAAGTAAATATTTGAGGTTCCATCTGAGCAGATCTCTTGTTAGTGGCAAATGGCCTTGTTGCAAACTGCCAACAAGATGCAGTGCAGAGCAGGCACAGTTGTGGTCCAAATAGATACAGCTGCATGTAAATCACTGCAGAAGCTGAAAACCTGATAATGTCATTTGCATGACATCATTTTTCTCATGATATTCATCTCTTTTTTACCGTTTTGAAGTTACAGATTCCTGCTAAATAAACTGTTGGCTGTTGTGTTCTTTTTTTAAGGATTTTATTTTACTCTTTATTGAAAGGGCTTTAAAAACAGGAGCCACTCTTAGCAGAGGTACTCTAGTGTACCATTGTGTTGTTAAAGCTGCCAAGGACACGAAATAGCATCATAACATTTTGACTGAGTACAACTGACTGTGCTGTAGTTTTGAGATTGTGGTTTGCAAGTCGAGTGTCAGTAGAGGTAACTCATTAGCTACAAGGCTTCCAGTAAAAGACCTTGTAGTGGATGGGCAGTCACATAATGTTCCACTGTGGGGTGGGGTTTTTTTGCAGAACACAGCTTCTCAAAAGGTTTGTTTCTAGATAAGCAAATGTATTTTGGGTCCCTAGACTTCAATTTCTTCCTCAATAAAACACCACCACCAAAGGAAGACTGTTATATTTTCCAGAGTAAGTTAAACTTCTTCAGAGTAGGCTAAGCCATGAGATGAGCCATCATCTTGGATATGGGTTCAAAATGTACAACTATCCTGGGACTTGCTGCTCTCTTTTTCCAGATCCAGTGTAAGCAGAGCAATGGGTTTTAATGAGGTATGTTGAGGACAAAATGGATGGATTAAAATGCTGTGCCATATGCACTGGAGTGTCCAAAGGCAGCTGAGGAATCATGAGAAGCTGTTGTGGAGGCAGGAAGTTCCAGTGTGTGTATGGCACAACTCATACAAGTTGGTGCAGTGAAGGCAATGAACATCAAAGACAAACTGTTCAAAAAGGCTGATATATGCCTGGGAGTTCATCTAAGTCAGATTCACCATTTCTTTAGTCAGATTCACTGTTTCAGATAAGTCTAGAAGATGAGGAAGGACTATGTATCTGCCCTGACATCAAAGGAATAAAAAAAAGTAAAAAAAGTAAAAAAAGTAAAAAAAGTAAAAAAAGAAAAAGGTCAACAAACATGCATGTCCAAATATCATCCCCAACCCCACCCCAATAATAAGATTTCACAGTTGCTGATCAGAGAACAGTACAACCATATACTGACTGCTTTGCTCTGGACAGTCATCATTTGTGTAGAGCACAATGTTTTTCACTTTTTTGTTTTAAACATGATTCAGATAACATTTTCTTCTGATTTTGAACCTCGCCTGTATTTTATATAGAAGAGGAAATAGAGCATCTCACATAAGAGAAGTCTTAACAAAGAACACATGAGCAACTTCAGTTTTCTGCAGTCATTAAGGGTGCTGATTTAGACTGCATTTTCTCACCCTCTCTTTGGACTCATATGTCAGTCATCTGGAGAAAAGTCAATGTCAGAAAGGTGACAGAAAGTTTCTTGAGAAGTTTTGATGTCTAAAAAGCAGATCTTTTTCTGTAAACTGTCGTCAATTATATGTAACATGTCTTCTAGGTTCTATATTCAACAGAGAAAAAAACTGCAATTTCTCTCTTTCCAAGCTGTAAGTTTATATCAGATTTTTCAAAGGAATTTTAGTGGAGAGAAATTTTAAAATGATATTTTTTTCATAAAGTGAAAGAATCTTGTTTGTATCACCAAAAACTTACTCTAGACGTAATGGGAGTTTGAATAATCTCAGAGACAGTTTTAAGTGAGAGTGAAAAGAACTGTCAATAAAAAAACCTCCAACTAAGGATAAAGTATTTTAGGTATGTGGTGTGATATAAATGTCTAAATAGTATGAGAGCTGTTGGAAGATGTAGGAGCTACAACAATCTTATCTCAGTCATATAGAGAGGTGAAGAGGGCTGAGGATTCTTTTTCAGAAATATATTGGTCTATTTGAGAGGAAGATTCCAACAAGACCATGAAAAATTTCCCATTTAGACCAGTTCAAATCAAATAACAATGTGAGACAGGAAAATAACTCTTTGGGATTTGGGGATTTCTTATATTCTTAAGAAATAAATAACGTTTTTAAAAATAAGATACCAAAAGGATAATAATAATATTTCCCCTTGTATTTTCAGACTATGATGTCTTAAAGACATCTAGAAAAAGTGTCTTGTGATTTCTAACTTATTTCGTTATTGAATAGACACCACTGGAGATTTTATGTCCATGCTTTTTATGCAAATTAAATCTGACTCTGGTACTCAGAGATTACAATAAGAAAATTATGACTCTTGGAACACCAAGAGCTACACCACAGGAGTCTTAGTAAATCGTGGCATGGGCATCATTTGTCTAAAATCTTAAATAATGAAATAAGTGAGCAATGGAACACACCAAATATGAAGAGATGAGTCTCTGTGAGCCACTCATTATATTGGTCCACTCAGGGCATGAGACTATGGGAGGCAGAACTCTTTCTAGCAATTTTTTTTTATCCATCACCCAGAACAATAGTTTTGAACATGGATGTTAAAGAAACACTGCTTACTTGTGTGAGAGAATTTGTCATTCACAGTCAGGAAGAATCTAGTCATCTTTTTGTGAGTGCACCCTCAGCAGTTTTGCCAAGGATACGAAGCTGTGCGATGCTGTCACACGTTGGAGGGAAGGGATGTCATCCAGTGGGACCTGGACAGGCTTGGGAGGTGGGAACCTCCTGAGGCTCAACACGGCCAATTGCAAGGTCCTGCATGTGAGTTGAAGCAATCACAAGCATAAATACAGACTGGGTGGAGAGCACATTGAGAGCAGCTCCCAGGAGAAGAACTTAAGGTTGGCAAGCTTGGCGTGAACCAGCAGTGTGCACTTGCAGCCGTGAAAACCAACTGCATCCTGGGTTGCATCAAAAACAGCGTGGCCAACAGGTCTGGGAGGTAACTGTCTCCCTCCAGTCTGCTCTTGTGAAATCCTCCCTGGAGTTCTGCACTCAGTTCTGGTCATCAACATAAGAAAGGCATGAACCCGTTGGAGTGAGTGCAGAGGAGAAAGCAAAGATGGTCAGAGGTCTGGAGAACCTCTCCTATGAAGAGAGGCTGAGAATGATGGCTCTGTCTAGTCTGGGGAAGAGAAGGTTCTGGGGTGACCTTAGGACACCTACCAATACTTAAAGAGGGCTTCAAGAAAGGTGAAGAGGAACATTTTACAAGGGCATGCAGTGATAGGACAAGGAGCAATTGCTTTAAACTGAAAGGGGGCAGGTTTATATTAGATATTAGAAAGAAATTCTTCACTGTGAGGGTAAAGAAAAACTGGGGCTACTGGGACGAGTTGCCTAGAGAAGTTGCAGTTGCCCCATCCCTGGCAGTGTTCAAGGCCAGGCTGGATGGAGCTCTGAGCAACCTGGTCCAGTGGGAGGTGTCCCTGCCCATGGCAGGGGGGTTGAACGAGGTGATCACTAAGGTCCCTTCAAATCCAATCAGTTCTATGATTCTATGATCTTTAAAGCATAGATTTTCAGTTTAGTTGGTGTGGAAGTGGCTTAAATCCTTAGTATTGTACTTATAAAAAAATCAATATATTTCTCTTATCTGACTTTACACTGAGAAATAATTTTTTGAGAATTTGACTCATTTATAGGGCTTGATATCAAAGTAGGAAACCACTGCCAAAAGTGCCAAAGGCAAGAGAGGTTAAGATGATGGCAATATACTCTTTTATCAGTACCTCTTAATGGGAATTAAAATATGATGCAAATTACAATGTACAAAGACCAAATGACCCAATATAAGTTTTGGGTAATGTTTCTTATAGATGAAACATCAATGACTGTATATTGTCAAAGTATTACATTACTTCTTACAAGGAACTAGCAATAATATATCAACAGTGTATCAAAAATAATCACAACTCCAGCAAACTGTTTTTTGAGGTGGGTTCATTTTCTTTTGTTTTATCTTGTTTTGAATAGAAGCACTAGAAACATCTACTGCAAACCGTTAGGTTTGCTGAAAAAAGAGGAAAAAATATTTCCAAGATGCTTTAAAGTAAAGTATAGCCAAGTCAAATGAAATATTAATGGTCTAGGTATCTACTGGTACACCACAGTCACACAAACAGACATCAAAGGATTTCCTAGGTTATAAAAGAGCTATCCTTGTGATTGTGGAAACTGAGATTACATCTGGAAGAAAGTCATTCTGAACAGATTAAAAAAAAAAGATTAAATTCCCTGAGAATGCACTAATAGGAGAGCTCTACACAAGTAACTGTGAAATCAACAAGGATGTGAAATAAATTCTGTATTTAAAATAATTCACAAAATTACTCTGTGAGCTAATTAAAGAAGACTAGAGGGAGTTTTATTGCTTGGAGTGTTAAAAATTAGAGTGGATGAGACACTAGGGGGCCTGTTCAAAAACCTTTGAAACCTTTTGATGTTAACATAAGCTTATCCCTTGAATTTCAGCAGTTTTTGAGTCAACTACACATAGTTGTGCTAAAAGAATTGTTCTCCATTGTTAAGCTATGCAATACATCACTGCAAAGTGTTTTCATTTTTTAACTTAGACATATGTAAGTGTGGGAGAATATAAACACTTATATTTTTATCTCTCGGAATAAAATTAGTTGCAATATGAATAGAAAAGAAGATAGATTTCACATTTACATGGCATAAAGCTATATATTTCCACATTTCTCAGCATTGGTAAGGGATACAAACTCCATCCTTTGCTAAAACTCAAAATCTTTTGCTAACCAAGATACAAAGATAAGAGAAAATTTTTCAGGCAGAAAATTACTGCTGAATAAAATTTAGTAACTGAATTGGGAGTCAATAAAAAATGTAATTTTTCATTATCATAACTAATTAATTTGATTGCAAAAAAAGTGCAGACTATAATATGGGACCTAACAGGAAGGAGCCATCTATTTCCTATAAGTTTTTCATTAGGTATTCCAACATTCTAGAATAAAATTTTTAAAATACTTTAAAATGGATGAGTACATTCCATTAGACTTGCATATTCATAACTCAGGTTTTTTTCTTCATAAAGATGAGGAAAGTCCATGTGAAATTTAACTTCTCCTGTAAATCTTGCAAAACTGTATTATATGTAAGAATAAGTGTCAAAATTCTCAGTTTGTGCAGGTATTTACATGTATTTATATTTGCATGTGCAGGTGTGTTCATGTGCTCCCTGAAAAGCCAGGTGGGTGGAAATGACTCTTCCAGTCACTGATGTAACATCTGAAGTGGATGCAAGTGTTAGCCATGGTTTTTTTGGAAATGTCTCTGTGATCAGTGTAAATGCTGACCCTTAGCTGTGACAGATTGAGAACAAACTGGAGGAGGGAAAACCACTGGGCAAACACCAGCTGCTGTTCCCGTGCCAGTGTCCAAGGGGATCTGCCTGTAGGAACTCCCTCTCTGGAGCCAAGCCCACGTGAAATAAGAAGCAAAACAGAAGTGGCTGATACCTGTTCACTCAAAATCCCTTCTGCACTAGAACTGCTACAGAATTCCTAACTATTCCACTTCTGCCTAAAGCGTCATTAATTTATATTTCTAAATAACCAAATTTCATACCTTCTAGCAATCTAAGAAATGCATCTAGCATTTCTAGAGGTCATTAAAAGATGGCAGTTTGGGTTGCCTTTTATATAACTTAGAGATCAGAGCTAAATATGATTTTGTTTCTGTTTTAGTTTTTGGTTTTTCTGGTCATAATTTTCTACTCTGTACAGTTGGAGCCTCATCCAACTAGTTTTTGATTAGCTGTGAATTCCATTGATGAAGCACCATTCTTCTGTATCCTCTTTACTCTGTGTTATAAGGAAAAAGATTTTTATTTACCAAAGCTTGAGTACCCATTTAAAGCACCTAAAAAGTTCCTGTTTAAAAGAATTACAAGTTGATCCATTGAAATTTACAATTTCTGTTGATCCCTGTATGATGAATTTGTGTCTAGGTATTGAATAATCCACTCAGTAGTTTCCACTCAAGCAAAATCAGGTAAACAAAGAAGTGGAGCTTAAATCCGAGATAATGATGTTTTTAAAACATCTATACATATAATTTAATTATAAGAGAGAGATTTTACTGATCACATTTTATTAAATCTATATTTCTCAGGAGTAAACAATAGCTGTTTTTCACCCAAAGATTAATGACATTCTGCCCAGCAGTGTGATTGGTTTAATCAGTGGGTTCCACAGACAAGGTATGCAGACAGAATGTACCCCAGCACCAAAAGCATCTCTTAAAATTTTCTATAAAGTCTTACTTGGCATAAGAGGCTATTAAAAATTAACAAGAAATTATGTAATTGATGCAACTACAGTACTATAGACTTACAGTTAGTCAGAAAAAAACTCTTAATTTTCTGTCTTTTTATTGTAACTAAACACAGAATTAAAAATATTTGCAAGTATCATTTGAAATCAAATGAAATATGGAACAACATAAATTCAGGTTTAGTGATCCCATATTAAAGTATCTGTTTATGTTTGTGGTAGAAAGAGTAAAATTAAAATTCCAATGCTGTTCATATTTTTTGAAAGAATTATTTTAGAATTATAACAACAGGAAAAAGTGATATGAACCTAGGATAACTCTCCAAGGGAGGCCAGACACTGAGTCCTGACAAAATGGGTTGAAAGTCATTCTGATCTTTTGGCTATATACAGTCCCCAGTGAATAGGATTTGACATCAGATTTTGTCAGTGGCTTGGTTTATATAACAAAACCATTACAGACTAGACAGAAATGGCATGCTCCACTCAGGGAAAGCTTAGGGGGAAAAAAGAACTATAGACACTATGAAACTATGCAGTCATAGTTTCTCTTCAGATAAGTTACATGAAGGATGGGCTTCATACAGTCTTGCAAAAACCCCAGGACTAACAGTCCCTGGATTGGCAGCACCCAGGCAGAGCTTGGACAAGGCATAACTGAGTATTGACACCAAAGGGAGCATGGGAAATATCACCCTTTCTCTGACCATCCTAGGAAAGACACCATGATGAACAAACTGGGTTTGGTAAAACATTAATATGTCAAAACAAACCAGTACCAACAATTTTTGCTAAAGTTCAAAGCATCACTGCAATGTTTTCCAATAATGGGAAATCATAGAATTTTGTTCCATGTTGTCCTGAATATTGTTAATTATTTTTTTATTTTGCTATCTATCCATAAGTAGGTTAGAATTAATCTTCATATTCAGTATATATTGATATATATTTCTGAGGCCCTATTTTCTTTCAGTATATTGTTACCTAAAACCTACTGTTCTACTGAAAAAATACCCCAAACAACAAACAAAGGAACAAACAAAAGCAAACCAGTAAACACCCCCAAAACCTCTATGAGAACAAAATAGCAAAAAATTATAGTCATTCATAGTATTAGAAAGTTTTTACTTTTAACCAGAGTTTTTTCATCTCCAAAGATAGGGCTTAAATAATATTTTTCAAGTATTTATAGAATATTTTCTGTTTAAGCAATCAAAATACCGTGAAAAGATTTAAATCAGGATTTCTTTGTGAAGGTGTGAACCTGAAAATGTAATGTCATGTAAATTTCCTTAGGTTACATGAAAAACTAGTCGAAGACTTAGGAATAGAGCAGGCATTTTGTTCATAAACTAATGGCAACCAGAAATTGATTTTAAACTCATTAGATATAGGATTTTCCCCAGTTTTTGTGAAAGAAAAGATTTTCTGTGTAGATAGGAAAATAATTTTAGTGCAATTTATGACTTTCCAGACGTTCCTTCTTTTCTTTTATGAGACATGAAGATTTATGCAGTATCATAGAAATTCTTGGATCCTAGAAGGTTAAAATAGTTTGCATGTCACTACCAGCAATTTAAAGGAATCTAAATACTAGAAAAGGCTTTCTATGGTTTGTGGGCTGACAGATTTGGGTTTTATTTTTGTTAGTTCAGTTAGTGGAGGCAGAGGTATTAATAACCAGATATTTGAAGAGAAATAAAGTTCCAGTAGGATTTAAAAATCTATTTTGTTGTTTGCTATCAAAGCATAGAAAACCTTTGACCCAAAAAAATAATTTCTAGTAAGGCATATAAGAAAATGAGAGTAGTGGCTTAGAATATGACATCCAAACAAATAAACACGGAGATGAATTGTGTATCAGATTTCCTCCAGGGCTCAAATCTATGACTATGGAAACTTGCTAATGCAACCTGAATGATTAGGTTCTGTAACTCCCTAAGTTATTTCAAAATTTATTTTCTGTGAGGAAATGCTATTTGTATATGAAACGAATTGGATGGAAAAATCCTTGTGAAGAAAGGTGGAAGCTTATTGACAAAATGAAACTTATATTTAATTATGTTATTCTTCATCCATTCTAAAATCTAAAAAACTGCAAACATAAACATTTATTTATTGCATCAAAAGTTTTAAATCTATTTTCTCAAGGAAGGTAAAGTTAAATTCCAATTTAACTCTGTAAAATGTCCACGTGATGTAGGAGGAAAAAAAGGAAATGGAAAATAGTGGAAAATGCATTATGTCTTGGTCATCTAAGATTGCTTGATGATACTATTAGTAGTTTTATAAATTCTTTTCATATTAGATTTATGGATTGGTTACTAATAATTTTAGATCATATTATGCATTTATTTCTGCAGTCCTCATTTACAGTGGGCTGTTACCATTCACACTTCCGTATATAATTGCCTCAAAAAAATTCTGTATTAACTGAGAGGTTACTGAATATTTTGTGAGATTGGAAAAATCATTGTTAGTTTCTGTTGATTATAATAATAAAAAGTCTTGATGATAAGGTGAGGAAAATTTAGAAAATTACATCCATCAGATAAGACTGTCTTAATGCACATGTAATTGGTCAGACACTTCTAACATTCTTCCTCAGCAATGTAATGTTATTTGCACAAAGATATTCTTCTAGCCTTAGACATTATCTCTCTGAAAATTAGTGGCTGATAAATTAGGTGCTGATGGGGAGCCAACAGAGTGCAGTCAACTGTGAGTATGAAGATAGCACTATTTGCATTCCTTATTATTCATAAAGTGTTACAGGACGCCCACACATCTGACATGATTAGAACACATGAACAGTAGATGAAAATCATTCTATATTAAATATAGGACATGAAATGGAAATACATTTTGGTCATTATAAGAAAGTAATCTTTGTTCAGTATTTCCTAACTGATCTCTCTGTTTGTGTGTCAGCTGTCTTTTCAAGCAGTAGAAAGCTTTACCTTTTGCTGGAAATTCTTTGGTTTGGGTTTCAGTACAACTTATTTCCTGGGAATTGCATTAGAGGCTATATTGTAAACCCTAAGTCACACTGGAACTGAAAACTCAGAAGAGATATTTCTCCCTGGCTTGTTTCTCAGGGTTTGTTTTTTTTTTTTTTAATTGTGGTATTAAGTAATTTAATGTGAATTTCTAATAGGAAATGTCATTATTGAAGTTAATGCATCAGTCTTAAAAGGTGGCTGAATCCCTATATTCTGCTAAGCAAATGTAAATGTACCTGTCCTTAAATAACTACAGATAGAAATGTTCAATGTTGCAAAAAATAGGACAAGAGAAACCTAATATGCCTGGAAAGATACTTGTCTGGAAGTTGGTGTGAAAACTCAGAGGAGTCAAACAAGAATGTATTTTGGATCAGCCCCGTGTTCCTGTAATCACAATATATATCCAGACGTGTGTTGCTGCTTTCATTTAATTTGCAATTTTCACAAGTCTTGAGTTCCTGTGAGAGCTTTCAAGTCAGAAGTTCATTGGCATTTTGTGACAAAAGTCTGATTGACACAAGCATATATACTATCTTTGTAATTAAAACATCCAATCTCTACAATCAGATGCTGAAATTCCACTAGACACTTCCTCTAATACTTACATTGGTATACTGTAAATCAGTAATAATTGCACTAAAATTCCACGGATTCGGGTATCTTTTAATGAGTAGACACAATCAATCATCTCCTCACTCTGCCTGAGATCCTGGTCCACTGGTCAGCTGTGGTCCAGGTGCCAAGGGGCTGTGTTAGAGTGCTGGGCCTGAGGTTAAATACCTATTTCAAAACCACACAGCTTCTGGATCAGGAGGCTATAGAAACTGATTTTGTTTGATTTGACAATATCTGTCATACTGCTTGAGCAAAATTTTTCGAACACTCTTCAGGAAAGATGAAGAGCAGCAGAGGGGATTGGAAATTACATCTCAATAGTTAAGGGTTAGGCATACTTAGCTTCTGAGAGACTTAATGAACCTTTATTACATAGTTGGCGTGGTAGCAGAAGAAATTTGGAGATGGCAGATACAAAGTAAAGAATACTAATATATATATTTGAATTATCTATATACCTCACTGGGCCTAAAGATAGGGATATTGCTCCTGCTGAGGAAAAAGGTACCATTTCAGGGAGTTTTTCTCATAATTCTGTTTAGAGAACAGGAACATCAAATAGACAATGATGTTTAAGAGATCAAAGACTAAGTAGAAAATAAAATGCAGAGTATTCAGTATCATCTTATCAGTTTAAATTTCCCATGCTAAATTTTAATCACCTCGTTTAAGAAAAATTGAAAGAATTTTGAAGAGCGAAATAAATAGGAGCAGAAGACTTTGAAAGTAATGAAGAGAGCTTGAGAAATCTAATGCTAACTTGTGTACACAAGCAAGATGTAATAGTAAGATGTAATAAATTGGAAGTACTGACAATGTAACCCTTTTACCTTTATACCAAACAAGAGTACTCATTAAAATTGAAGATAGCCACTAATATTAAATGATAAAATGATTTATTATTTTCTACTGCTTTTTCCTTTGTATGACATTGAATTTGTCTTTGAATAAATTAAGTTTCAGAGTTGAAAGTATTAAAAAACATAACAAGAGGTACGCATGACTAAAGAATACCCATAGTCATATCAGATAAAGCATGTCCTTTTGAGAAGGGATACAGACTCACAGATTTCTGAGTATAGGACAAAACATCAACTAATGGCATTTTTTCCTGTGGGCTGATTGCTTCATAATTGTCAGCTGCGGAGTTCCCTTCACCTTCATTTGATGCATGAGGTGATGGCCCCTGTCAAAGATGGGATAGTGGATTAGATGGATAATTGCTCTGATGACAGGTCAAATGATTCTATGTAAAGTCAAAGTAAAGAAGAAAATCAAGCTCATACTTTTGTCTGAAGATGAAAGCTACTGTCTAGCATGGTGGAGTTCTGTGGGGAGGCTAATCCTTGCAAGCATTTCTGCTACACCTAAATAACACTGGAGGAAGAATTTCTGGAGATTGCTCCAAGATGCAATTCGTTGTAGAAGTAGGTTGTACTAATTTAAGTTCTGGAAAAGGTTTAAAGCTGTATGAGCATGCCTTCTGCCTGTAGTAATATACTTTGCTGTGCTGCAAGCCTCATTCACCCAGGCAAAATGCACTAGTAGATGTGGTAATATTACTTCTGGCATCTAAGCCAGCTTGCCTTTGACCACTGAAATATATGTGTGGGACTCCATGTTCTGCTGTGTGTACTTATCCTTGTGGAACAAACATCATAAGCCACTTAGACCAGTTATAGGCATTTTAAGCCTTTTGGGTGCATTAGATTGACAAGATAAAAATAGATGTAGCTACCTTTCAACATCTACATGATTTCCAGATCTGTATAATGAAGTCATCTCTTCATTAGAGAAATAGCAGAAGCAGTTCTTTTATGTTGAAGGGTGCTTGAAAGAAAGAAGAGTCCTTTCCTTCCTTCTTGGCTAGCTTTTGGCTTTCAAGGAGAGTATGCACAAACAACCCTGAGTTATATTTAATGAATGCAACAACAAACTTTTCCTCCATGCAATCTCTATTGCTAAACAAGTACATCAGGACACAGAGAACATCTTGTTTTGCTTCCATTTTCTGTTGCTTTTTTTGTCTGTTTTCGCAGTGTTTGGAGCATCTGTGGTCACTGGAAGGACAAAATGCTGATCACAAGATGAAGGGAAGCTTAGAAACAGAAAAGGAGATAGTGTTTCTGCAAGGAAACAGAATGTATGGGTAAAAAAAGAAAATTTTAAGACTCATTCTCAAAACAATGTATCTCATATTTTCAGTAATGACTAATATTGCAAGTTCTGCACTCCTCTTGTGTACCTTTTCATAGAGGTTGATTAGCTACTTTAGACTACTTCTAAAAATTCCAGTATGATTTGGTTAGTAAAAGACTGCTCTGGAAAAAGAACAGAAAAACAACATTTTCTGGAGAGACTGCTTGTCAAACAGCAAAAGAAGAGGAGTGAGACTGTAGAAATATGAGGTCAAATGGTCTTGAATTTACCACCATGAATTTACAGCAGTAGCTTTCAGAGCAGCACTTAGCTCCTAATCACTAATGCCAGACACGTAGTGAGATCTTGAGCAAGTCATGAATTTCTTGTGTGCATTTCTATAGAGAGCTGTGTGATGGCCCTTTCAACCTTGTGCTTCTTGGGGCCGTGGGGCACCTGGGGCATCTTTAAACCACATCCAAGTTATACAAGTTATCCAGGCTGTCAAACAGGGTCCACTGAATCAGCTCTTTGGTCAGCTGGCCAGCAACAGTCCTGCTGGGGGACCAGTGAACTCAGAAACACATTAGATGGATTTTCTTGTACTCAATGAAGTCTGAGAATAGTGTGTGACATGCAAAAGTGACAGAGTAAATTTTATGCATTGGGTTTCTCATCTTTACGTAAAGTCTATTGGTTTTTGTTTTTCTAGCACTTTGGTTAGTTATTTGTTATGTCGTCTTTAGCTAGATAGTGAACCTGCAGAGGTGAAAATGGTAAAGAGCCCTCTAAGCAAGAAGATGATAGTGTTTTGCTTTGCCTTGCTCAAGATGTAGCTTCTCTGGAATTATTTTCCAATACTCAAAATACAGGCAGTTCCAAGGAGAAATGTAAGTACAAAATATGCCAATAGGTCTCTACACAGAGGTGTCTTGGACTCATTGGACTCATTTAATGCACTCATTTATCAGTGCCTTTATTTTTAGAGTTTTCTGACTTTATAGTGCTAGTGATTGAAACAAATCTTCCTGTTGATTTGCCCATATTCTTCCACGTAGTGCATGGGTTTTTCTGGGACACTTTGACCAGGAATTGCAGTGATATGGAAGGATGCTTAGCTCATGCAATTCAAATGTCAAGCACTGAGTGAAAAACTGATTTCCACAGTTTCATAATTAAGTCCTTTCTTATGCAGCCTTGCTCATTTTGTGGTCCCAGGTGCGAGAGGCAGCTGGTTGGCTGAGCTTGCGTGGGTGGCCAGCTGTGCCTGGCACGGATCCACACCAGAGGAAATTGCAATGGAAAGGTGCATTACCTAAGAGAACATACTGAGTCCACGGGTTGGTGTCACACCCTGCCCCACAGAGCACCCAGATGAGCCTTGGCTTTTCGGACAAATGAATATATCAAATGTAACAGTTCCACAGACTCCTCTACATGTCCTAGTGCAGGGACGGTGCAAACAGCAGATAAAGCCAACTAGTGAACCCAAAATGGCATTTCATACATGAACTGAATTATATATCTACTTTACATAAAGGTGTATACATACATTTTGTGTCTGAATCATCAAGCTTTTAATTAAGAGTTGTTCAACTTGTACCATGATACTGCCCCAGGATTCGCTGAGATAATAAAGCCTTCATGTGACAAGATTTAGATTTATCCCAAATGAATGAACTGTATTTAATCGTGCAAATGTTAATATGGCTAGAAAAAAGAAAAAGTTGTTTATGTCAATGTAGCTAAATGCCCATTTTTCAAAGGATGATAACACGTTTTTCTTGCATTTTTAGGAAAAGGCACAATTATGATAAATGACAGAATCTGTATTTTTCATTATCCTTGGTAGCAAATGATGGTATTAAGGTTGACTGATGCACATTGCACAAATATGATGCTTTAAACTATGGACCAAAACACAAAGTAAACAGTTTCATGTGCAGACAGTAATGAGTAAACCTGGACAAGCACTGGCTTACCAATAATACAACCTTTAGGCTGTACAGTTTTGTTTTATTGCTTTCTTAGACATTCTCGAAAAGAAAAAAATTCTTCTCAATTATTAAATGCCCCAGTCAGACAACTAATCCACAGACTGGATAAGGAGGCTGGAAAATATATTTATTTCCATGATATCTCCCCATAATCTGAGTTTTGAGACTTACCTACAGTTTATGCATTCAAAGCATTCAAATATCATTTTTCTATCACTTGTAACAAGGAATAGCTTAAAATATTATTTGGCTTTTTTTGTTTGTGATCTTGTTTCACAAGTATACAAGATTTTCAACAATGTTCTAATTTTAGAAAGGTAAGAGATGTCATTTGAATGTTGGAAGAAGAGTAATAATAGAGAATAATGGAGTAAAGATTGTTTTGTGATAGGTAGACAAATAAACCTGAGCTGCCAAAGCAGAAGATGGGCAAAAATGAAGTTGGAAATAGTAAATAAGTACTGGACATTGATGGATCATGGGTTTGCAGAGAGAGATGGGGGAGAAGAGATGATTCTGCAGGAGGTCATATCCATCCATCGAGACATGGAAGGAGAAACAAAGCAGAAGGATGACAAGGTTGAGCAAGTGGTAAATGGACGAGTTGATCCATGACTGAAACTCAGTCTGGGAGTTGTGCTAAGGAGTTGAAGGGGATGTCATTGCAGCTGTAGTACCAACCACCCAGAATGAAAAAAAGGCTTGAGTAGAGGAAGAAGTCCAGTCAGCATTGTTTTTCTCTTTATTTTCCTCAGTCTGTGTAAGCTTTGAAATGTTACATGTATCCTATCTATAGGCTGTGAATTTTGGCCGTGTCCATAGTGCAATAGGTATAGTTTGATTAATAACTCTTTTTCTTTATTTGAGTAGTCACTTAAATGGATTTAGATTTATATGTCCAGATATATATTTAAGGAGATTGAAGCCTGTAAGATCAGTTGGTAAACTGTAGGTTTTTTCTTCTAATATTAAACATGAAAACACTGAATGCTAAAGCTGTCATCATCACACAGTCAAGGCTGAGGCATCATTGTGGAGCTGTAGGCTCAGAAGCTAATCTTTTTGAGGGCTTAAAGAAATTGGATGAATAAATCTGATCATGGAAGAATGTTTGTACGTGGATGGATGGGATTTATTTATTATAGGCAGCCTCATTTGGCTTCTGATTTTAGAGAAAATGTCCTTATCTGAAACATGAAGATCATGTTAACAAGGTTTGTCCACAAGTGTCATTTGGCTGTAGGAAGAGATAAACTGAGTCAAAAGGCTCTCTTCTCTTGGGACTCTACTTCAGGGACTCCTCAGAGGCTTTAGAGAAAGCTGCAAAGATGAACTGACATTTTTGCAGTGTATGCATAGTCATTACTACTCTCCATTACTCTTTTTTTCTATATTCCTGGATTATAGAGGGTGGATATAATTTGAACAATTTAATTTTCAGTGTGTAATTAGGATACCAGTATAAGTGGACTGATGCTTTTCCCTCAGGGAGAGACAGAAAGGAGCACTTAAAATGTTTCTTTGCAAGTTCAAGAGTTAATATCCTAAATATGGGCCTGGAAAATATCTTCCTAAAACCCACGACTCTGACACTGTTTATGTCCCATGACCTCTTGGACCACTGCTGTCATTGACCTCTACAAAGTCTTACCATGTATTTGTATGAGCTCTAAACACCTTTAATTTTGTTAAAAAGTAAGAGATTCAGTGGGGTAAGTTACTAAAGCCAAAATTTTTAAATATACAGCAGTTTATCCTGCAATGAAAGCTTGTGCCTGACAAATAAAATTACAGCAGCTATAAAAGAAAAGTGTCCCAGTCTACAACGTTAATGATATCTCTGGTAATTAAGTTACAAAACTAATGTAAACACTGCAATTCCTTAGTTATAGCAGAGCTCGTAAAGTGCTTTTGTCTGTTCTATTTTCTTTCTGAGTGAACACGTAATAGGTTTATTGTTTAAGTTGAGAATAAACTGAATTACAACATTAAGCCCTTAATTATTTGACCATTTGGAGTAAAATTAAATATCTCTAAAAATTGGTTAGTAGTTTAGTTAGCATTCCCAATTTTCAAATGAAAAACTGAATGATATTTTACATCTAATTTGCTTAAACAGCCAAATCAAATCTTGCTGTGAGCACTTATCAAAGCTAATCTCCACTTGTGCTCTTTATACATTGGGAAAACCAGCTGTTTTCAACCTGTTCTTTAAACTTGGGTTTCTTTCAGTGGTAGTGAACAGACATCTGGTTGAATAGGTATTGTCTTGAAATGGAGTAATTTTTATTTAAAGGCATGCTTGCTGCCATATGATTTAAAAAAAAAAAGGTTTAAAAACTTACTAAAACTTTGAAAGAACAGAGGATGTGGTAGTAACCTGGTATTTAGATTGTCTTTCCTGCAAGTAACTATGCAGACTTTTCAGCTGGGTATTTGAATGATCAGTGGCACCTTCATTTAATTGACTCTCATGATTAAACAGTGAGACCATCTTTTTTCATCCAGTTTCCATTTATTTTGCATTGTCCATCTGGATTCATAGAGGGAAGAAAAGCAAAATGTTCTGAAATATGTTCATGGGCATGTATTTGTGATTTAGTATATTTTTGGCATAATAGCCCATTTTGATGTTACCTGATTACAGGAGAGATATACATTAACATCCTGGTGTAGTTTGATTTTATCCTGTCCCCATTTCCTACATGGTTCTATTTTCAAACTGCATTTCAAACTGTCTATGCAGCAAAATTGACAATAAAATTCATGGAGCCAAGTAGATATTTGCTACCAGATAATTTGATCCTTTACCTTCTACACCATTTTGAACTCATCTTACTTTGTTATCATTTACACCCCACATGCCAATGTGGAAGTCACCCATAGTTCCATGAACATAAGTTGAATAACAGAACTTGTCTGATGATTGAGAGAGTTATATAAATAATTACCACTTTTTTTTAAAGAGCATTGCATTGAATAACCTCTGAAACATGAGGGGCTGTATTTTTTTATCTGTATAATGCTGACCAGTTTCTTAGCTGATAGTTGAATTTATTTCAATTTGTTTGAATACAGAAAAAGAAAGCCAAATAGATTTATAATTATAATATAATATATAATATATATAATTATAATATTTATTTAGACCACATTGACCATTTGGCATTGGCCATATTTGTAAGGTAACTCTACCCGGGACAATAGAAATATTTCAGTATACCAATGTGCTAAGACTTTGACCCTACTCCATCTGAATTTCAACATTTCTGAAGTTTCTGTGTTTAAGTATAGAGATCTTAGACAATTTAGTCCCATGCCAAAGCTATGTAGGATGAAAGGGAAAAAAGTGAAAATTAAAATCAAAATGCAAAAGCAAAATAAATTAATGCCAAAAATATATATATATATCTTTTTAAGACTGAAAATATTGGTTAGAGTTGCTATTTTAGACATGCGCATGTAGAAGTCTGAATAGAATAATCCTATCTCTGATTTTTGAGTGGGCAAGTGTGAATAATGGCTATTTTTCCAATTTTGTCAAAGCTACTCAAGTAGTAAGAGCAGAATATCTTCTCAGTGTAAATGGCTGTGACAGCCACAAAGAGGCACCCTAATGTGGTACCCACAGTTGTAGTCAACAGCTACTGCAATCTGTCCTCTTCAACACCTCTTTTTATTTTCGATTATTTCACAGTTTAAGGCACCACCAGGCAAGTTGTTTCCTTCTCAGCAGGAGCTGCTGCAGCCTGTTGTGCCAGTGCTGTGAAGTGTGGTGAGCCTCAGGGTCACTCAAACTGAGAGATGGGCAGAGAGGAAAAAAACACAGGTAGTCAGGAGGACAAGAAGGGAAAATGGAGCAAAATCCCATTTGTGATGGATAGGGTTGTGTTGGTGCCCTGGTAGAAATCAGAAATTCCTGGATGTTCTTGGCTTGATGTCCAAGTGATCAGGGCTCTCTAAAAAGGGATACAATTTCTAGACCACAACTGAGACTATTGATCTTTATATCTTTACAAATAATTACTCCAAGAAATCTTATATCTTTCATTTTAAATTATAAATAAGTGTGGGGGGGTGGGGGAGGTGAAAAATAAGAGACAAGAATTTATATTTTTTAGCCACGTTTCTGACATCCTTCTTTCAGTGCACAGTTTATTACGTTCTTTATTCTGATTTGTTGGTGAAGTTCTAACAGACCTTGGATTTCATTGTCTGTTCTTTGTGTCTGTGTTTAGTTGGAGATTTGCCTTCTTGTGCCCTTGCTATTAGAATCCCATCTTACCCATTAACATATCACTTTATCAACTTGCTACAGCTGAGATGGTAATTGAGATAGATCTGTAGGACCCAGAAACAACAATAGGACACAGACACAGTGGATACTGAGAAGCATTCCCATACAGCTTGGCTACTGTCCATCACTTTCACATCAGTTTCTCTCTCACAATTCTACTTAGATTTCTGTGGCCAGATATTACCTGTTATGCTTGTTTGAAAAAGGCACAGAATGATACCCCATGGATCACCAGTGATTGGTTTTAGTGCTTGACCTGAAAAGCACTGAGAAAAGAATTGTTTTTCTAAGACCTGCTGGTGGAAGATTTAGTGTTATTTTAACTGAGCAGAGGAATAGGCTGCAGGGTTACCATGCTGTGTGCCTCAGAGACAGCTTTAGTACCTGGAAACGTTCAGGGAAGCTGGGTGAGGAGACTTCTGATGTTCTCAGTACCCATACACTGCTATGAAGACTCTTTAGAGATACTCCCAGAGTACTTCTGACAGAGGGTTTAGACATCCCTTATATCAGCCACTTCTAAATTCATTAGAACTTGACATCACCTTTCTTCAGTTTATATGGCCAAGTGCAGTAATTCTTCAGCTGTAAGAGGTCACATCAGAAATTTGTCACTTAAACAGTTTTTATTGTTGGAACAGTCTTTTTTGGGGTTTTTTTGTTTTGTTTTGGGTTTTTTTTTTGTTTGGTTGGTTTTTGGTGGGGTTTTTTGGTTTTTTTGGTGTTTTTTTTTATTTTACTTTATATGTGAAAAAAACGTGGGAAATATTTTCCCCAATAGGACAAATATATATATTTTTTGAGCCATGTGTTTACATTTCTTTGCCTTCTGGTGAATTTCTTATTTTGTTATTGGTTAAGTTGATATAACTGCTACAGACAGAGTAAATAATGCCATTGTTTATAGGAGTCT
The DNA here is from genome assembly GCA_037013685.1 of Acridotheres tristis. Lineage (NCBI taxonomy): Eukaryota > Metazoa > Chordata > Aves > Passeriformes > Sturnidae > Acridotheres > Acridotheres tristis. The sequence continues at coordinate 11,081,618 of CM072885.1, forward strand.
CACAGAAGGCTACTCTACAGCTGTGATTTCATTTTTTTTTTAAGTGCAAAAGCACTCTAATGCTTTTGCATTTCCATTGGTATCCCCTCACACCTGCCCGAAGCTCCACACTTTTCAGTTATAACCTTTACCCGGAGAGTACCTAAAGACAGGTGAAAAGTTCTATTTTAGATATATTTATTGTATGTTCACTGTTTTGTGGTCATGAAATCACATCTGGAGATCACCCAGTCCAATCCCTTGCCAAGGCAGGGTCCCCCAGAGCAGGTGACACAGGAATTTGTCCAAGTGGGTTTGGAAGGTCTCCAAAGAGGGGGACTCTACCACCACTGTTGTCCAGTGCTTTTCCAGTGCTCTGCCACCCTCAGGCTGAAGAGGTTCTTCCTCATGTTGAGGTGGAATTTCTTGTGTTTAAGATTACAGCCATTGTTCCTTGCCCTGTTGCTGGGCACCACTGAAAAGAGTCTGGCACAATCGCCTTGGCACTTTGAGATATTTATATTCATGAATGTCTTCTGTTCTCCAGATGAAACAGGCCCAGCTCCTGCAGTGTCTCCTCATAAGAGAGATGTTCCAGATTCCTCATTGACTTTGTGGCCCTCCACTGGACCCCCTCCAGGAGCTCCTTGTCTTTCTTGAGCTATGGAGACCAGAACTGAACACAATACTTCACTAGGGCAGAGTGGAGGGTCAGGATCACCACTCTCTACCTGCTGGCCACAGTTTTCCCTGGTGCTGGGGTTTTTCCTCCCCACGTGCCAGACCCATCACTTGCCCTTGTTGAACCTCATTATTCTCTCCACCCAACTCTCCAGGTCTGATGAAATGTCTGTGCAGCCTTCAGGTCTATCAGTGACACACCCCAGCTTCATATCACCAACAAAGTTCCTCAGGTGCATTCTATCCCTTCATCCAGGTCATTGATGTTCAACAAGTTGAACAAGACTGGAAACAAGCTGAATAACATAGAAACGAGTTAGATCAATTAGAGATTTAGGCTGAATGGTTCAAAGTTTCTGCCAGCACAGAAGAAATATTTCTTTGTAGCATTATTTGTATAGAAGGCAAGGATCACAGATCCCCCCGGCCTGCATGTGTCTGTGTCTTTGGGTTCCCTTCAAAGACTTTTGAACTTGGTGCCTTTTAACAGAATGTGACAGAAGTAGAGGAGTCTAATTAATTAAATAATTAGATTGCCACGGATTTATAAATGTTTCAGTTGGACATCAAGGTCAATCAGTCACAAGACACTTCTATAACAAATTATGTTTTATTAGTTCCAGTGATGTCAGCTCTTTCTGTTGTCTTTCATTAATAATTCAATTGCTTTGGTACAAGAGGATGTGTAAACACACATGATAGATGTAGATGGCTGTGCAATCCATGACTTTTGAACAGTCCAGATTTTCAAACATGTTTATAAGCAATTGTGATGGTATTTGAGCATCCCATAAAATGTCGAACACCTAACAGGGTTTCATGTATTGAAACCTTGGGTGTTAAGTAAACAAAGCATTTTTAAAAGTCTCCATGTATCTTTGCAAGCATATGAGAGCACATCTGTTGTACTTTTTTAAGTATGAGCAACAAAGGTTCCTATTCAGTCCACTGATGTGCTCATTTTTAGGAAACACTGATGCTCTGAGTTCCAAATTCCTCTCTGGTTCCCTAACTTATGCATATGGACAAGGAAATTTCAAAAAAACTCAAAGAAACAAACAAAAATATGGACAAAGAATTTAAAAGAAAAAAAAAATTGGATTTTTCAGTCAATTATCTGCAGACATCTTTCTTTCCTGAGGTGCATTAAAAATGTTCACAAGTGAGGTGCAATAATCTACTAAGCACATAAATCTGAGATAGTTGCCTAGGATTTCCTAACAGTTAGCAAAAAGAGATAGGTGATGCTGGAGGCTAATTCCCCCTAAGATAAGTACTAAAGCTAAGCAGAAAACATTGCCCTGTGGACATTCCTGTATCTTTTTGTAAGGCAGACTAAATGATTAGGTTATATTTGAAATCTATCATTTCTGTTGCTAAAATTAGCCAAAATTATAGCCCCATCTAGTCTGCAAATTGACATATCAATTTCTGTGAAGTAAAAGTGTTGCTGAATGTGAAACAGGTAAGATCTACCCCTTAATATTCCTTTAAATTGTCTGTTCTATTTAATGAGATTCATCAATATAGTTTTGTCATCATATTTAAAACTTTAAAAATGAGGGCCAGTATTCAAAAATTAGTATAAGTTCTGAACTCTTTCCTTTTCAGAAACTAAAGCAACTTCAAAATTTCCTTAATCTGGTTCAGAGCCCAGAGACTGATTCTGGTCATGTAAGCTTTTTAACTACTGATTCGCATTGTTTGCAGTTAAAGTCTTGTTAATTGAGAACTACTTGCCTTGACCAGTCTAAAATCAGATTCATGCTGTCACAGAGTCTCTGAAATACTTACCTTTGTCATTGATAGATAAACTGTGGATAATCAAATCAACATTCTGGGTGAAAGTTGAGCTGAAAGGTTTCTGCAAGTTATTAAGAAATACTAAAGATGCCAATTTATCTATGTTCTCTGTAAATATGTTTTGAAATTCCACTAGGAAGAATTCAGTCCTAGAATCACTTAGATTGTTTGTAAGGAGTTTGTATTATTCTCCTAATCCACAAAAACACAACATGCCCTCTTCTGGGAAGTATGCAATTGTCTCCACTCATAAAGTAATCTCAGGCTTGAGAATGTGGACAAATTTTATTTTTTTAAAAATGTATTAAATTTCCTTTTAAAATCTCAGTACAAAAGATCCCAGTAGCAATGAGCCTGCAAGCAGCATACGTGCTGCTTCTAAATAAAGCTTTTATGCCAGGCTCCCTTTTTTTCTCACCTTACACACACAGGCACACAAGGGACTCACTCTTGGCAGTTTCTGCCACTTTGTCTCCTAAAAACAGACAATAGTGTGTCATCCTAGTTGTAAGCTCTTGATGTCCTATTACACCAGTGACAATTCAGGCAAAGAGAGCTTCCAAGCTTGGCAAAGAGTAAAGTCTCCTCTCCTGCTTCCTATTCATTCACCAGAAGTCTGTTGGAAGCATGAGAAAAGAGGGATGCACAGAAACATGAATATCATTTATAGCCACCACCATGCCATGTAGCAGCAGATCTGGCAATGCCACACTGGCCACACTTTAAGGGACAGAGCTATAAACCTGTCTGATGTTCCTTTTTCTCCCCTATACCATTAATCTTATGCTCATTATCAAGGCATTTTCAAGGACTAACACAATGCTTCCTTCCACGACTGATATTTCTGGATGACAGGACAGGAAGGGCCATCTTCAGATTATGCTAAACAGAAGGTGGGGTTGCCTTGGTCTTAGAGGTCACTGCAGATATCTTGCAAAGCAGCAAAAACAGAAATGGGTCCCATATGTTGCTGGAAATCTACTTTTATGGAAAAAGTAAGGAAAAAATTGTTGTTTACCCAATATTTTATACTATAATATGTGAGAATAGAAATAAATGCCTTCTCTTTTTGAAATGTAAATCTATTGTGAAAGTATTTTTATACTGCAATTCACATTGGCTGGATTTAGTAAGGAAAACAGTATTCATTTTGGAGGATTGTTTTGGCTTTTATAAAAACTATTCCAAGACCTACAGAGATGCTGCAGGTAAGAGAAATGGAACAGGATCCTATTCCCTTTTTATGCAACAACTCGACCATAAGCCAGCATCCCTTGGTCAGTCCAGCGAAGGATTGCACAGACACGGGGGGGGGAGTGTGGATGCAGAGAGTTTCTACTGGAGCCAGTGGAAATGCTGAGCACATTTGCTGTGGAAGCCACGGAGAGTCACAGTGGGAGCTGGTACCAAAGCAATGCACCAGACAGAGCAGAGGTGCACTGCTCCCTGCAGAGTTGCATGTCTCCTGCTGACACATGCTGTGACTGTTCACCTGTCCCCAGCAATTTAATTTCTCCAAACAGTGTACACCACATTTTAAAAGGCGTTTAAAAAGGAGTATCAATGGTATCTAGAAATACACCAAGCTTTAAGGTTTAAGACAGTTAAGTTGCAAACACGAGTGCATACTCAGTCTACCAACTGTGCTTTCAGAAGTGTGTTTTCTTTTTCCTTTATGTGATGTAGTATTGTTGGGAAATCAGATGCAAATAAACATTACTTTGGAAAGATGGAGAAGGAAGACATTATCACATTAATTTAAATAAAACGAAGTGAGCACAACTGACTTTTTTTTCCTTCACTGCTCGATGTGTTACAATAAATCATCCTTGATGTTTCCCCATTTTATTATCATTATCTGTGAACAAGTTAGAAGTAAGTTGATTCTTTATCAGCTATGACATTCATCTGAAAAACAAGACTAAAAATTCAGTCTCCAGAGGAAAAAATTAAAACCATTAGGGAAATATGGAACAGAATGCCTAATCAAATTATTATATTGGATGAAGGAAAACCATGATTTGGCAATGAGGCATTTTGCTTTGTAGTCCGAATTAACTTGGTAATTATAATGAGTTATGAATTTTGCAATTGTTATTTTTTTAGAAACATATAGCTCTCCAAGAGAGTGGATTTCAAAACAACAGTGTTTCCAACAAAAACTAAACTAAAGTACTAAATAGAATTAAAGTTTATATATACACAGAACATAACTGAAACTCTGCAAGTAACTTCAGTTTCCACCAAAACCAGTACTTACTGGTGAAAGCAGGGACATGGGGTCTGGGAAAAATACAGAAATGCTGTACAAGCATGCAGGAACAGGAAATGTCAAAGCCCTTCCAGATCTGAATCCAGAAGGGGACATGATGGGCAATAAGAAGGCTTCTGCAGGACATCTGTAGAAAAAACAAAACTAGGCAAATGTATTCCTGCTGCTGAACTGTGCAGAATATCTGGTGATGAAGGATGTGGAAAAGGATGAGGTGCCCAGTGTCTTCTATGCTTTGGCCTTTACTGGTGAGACTGGCTTTCAGCAATTCCATGTCCCTGAGGCCAGTAGGAAAAGTCTGGAGGGAGGAAGGATTACCCTTAGGGAAGAAGGACCAGATAAGGGAACACTCAGACAGTTAGGGCAGGGTAGGACAAACAGAAGTATGAGTGCATCCCTGAAGGTTTTTTCCCCACTAGCACTGAGGATGCTGGCCAGACACCACAAGGCCACTGCTGGTTGTATTTGAAAGATCACAGCTCTCTGGAAAGGTTCCTAAGGACTGGAAGAAAGCAAATATTACTCCTATATCTAAGAAGAGAAAGGAGGAGGATCCAGGGAACTACAGGCTTTCCTGTCTCACTTTAGTCCTTGAGAAAGGGTTGGAGCGAAAACTCTTGGCAGCCATTACTAGATGCACTAAGGACAAGAAGGTGATTGGAAATAATCAGCGTGAATTTATGAAGCAGAAATTACCCTGATCATCCCTTGGTGCAGTAAAATAACTAGCTTGGTGAATGAGAGGAGAGCAGGAGATGATGTCCATTTTGACTTTAGCAAGGCTTTCAGCACTGTCTCCCATATTATCTCATAGACTGATAAAGTATGGATCAGGGAAATGGACTGCAAGGTGGATTGAAGACTTCTTGAACTGCTGGTGCAAAGAGTTGTGATAAGCCACTCAAACTCCATCCTTTGAGGTAAATCTGTAATGTGAAGCATAATAATGATGCAACAAAAGCATCCTGCTTAGCAGGTGTCTGTGAAATTCAAAGCACATTTTATGGATGAGTTGCTGCAATACAGAATTGACTTTTCTGGGGGTAGATGAGCCAGTTCCACTTAAGTTCAGAGTAGTCAGATCTTAAAGAGCACCTACTCTTTTGTGCTGGCAGGGGGATTGTGTGGCTTGTAAACAAGCTTGGGAACTGGTTGTGGGACAGGATTTTTCCTGTAAAAGTACCTTAGTCAGCTTTGAGACAAATCAGCACCTTGAACTAGCACGATGAATGGAGGGAGAGAGAGAGGATGCAGCCATGGAAAATTTGCCCTGCACTGACATAAAGTGCTGTCCCTTTCTCAATGTGAAACAGTAGAATAAATCAAAGACCAAGATTTCAGGAACTAGACCAATATGTGGGCACAGTTGCAAAGAAGGTTTTTTTTCCTACTGCAAAGACATCCTAAATTATCTTTCATGTATTTATAGAGTGATTATCTTTCACTGTATAAATCACTTGACACTATAGAATGATGTTGAAAGGAGCAGCAGTTTAGGCAAAGTCACACTTCTCACATGGAAACGGAACTGCTTTGAAATGTTCCCATTAGCTTGACTTTTTGCATATCTGTTTTAAATTTTACTGAGCAGATAAATATTCCCTTTGAAGTAGTGTATACAGATCTATATTTTGTTACAAACATGGTTAGAAATATTTCATTATTGATTGTGTGATTAATTAGGATGGTAGCTAGAAGGAAACCTATATTAATGTTCAAGAGAATTTGGATTGTTTTTCTTTTGTTGGATAAATTACTAACTATATAAAAGGAAATTGCTTTGGAATGGATCAGCTGACTTAAAAGGGTTAACTGCATTTCTGGAAGGGCAAACCTATTTATTTCCTTATCTGTCTTGTTCCAGAGAAAAGCAGCTGGCATGGAAAGTATTTTCTAACTGTGGCTAAGCTGTTAATTAGAACACTTCTCAGAAACAATGGATTTTGTGAACAAAATGAAACAAATCTTTGATTGAAGAGAGCAATTCAGAGCAGTTAGATATTACTTTCGCTTACAGTTTCCTGCATACTATAATTTAGGAGTTTAGGTTTTTAAAATGAATATTTTTAAAATTTGTAGATGTGCATTAAAATACGTATTTTTAAAAATTATGACGTAGAAAAATACACAAGTCTCCAAGTATAGGCATAAAACTGTAAGAGCACAAAATCTTTTTGTTTTCTTCTTTTTCACTTAAATGTGCACATCCATAACACAAGGCAATGTTAAGGCAGTGATAGTAATAGGCTTAGCTATTGGTGATTTTTTCTGAATAATAGTGCTTCCTGAAAAATGCAGTTCAGGGATTAAACTCCATGTGATCTTTGCTATAAGCTCTTAGATGAATTAACAGAGAGGGAAAGGAAATATCTCCTTTCAACTTTTTTGACACTAAATATTGCAGCTTTTTATTCCAAAGTATAACATTTAGAAACCTATGTATAAAAGTGAGATTTTTTGTTTTGTTTTGTTTTGTTTTGTTTTGGTTGGTTGGGTTTTTTTTGTTGTTGTTTTTAAATACACTGGAGAAAAAATACTTTGTTTTTGAGGAGACCTCAGACGTGGTGGTGATGTTACATGAATGAGAAGGAACATATAACTCGATTAATTATCACAAAAAGTAAGAACTGTTCATGCTAGGAGTGAGGCAGATGTCCAGAATTTACTTGATTTTGCCACTGTCATGTAGTACATTCTGTATGAAAGCTAAGATTGTAATGCAAGTGTTTCTACCTGAAATATTCCTCAGAATTTTAAGTAGCAGGATATTGGGTTCAGGCATTCATTTGCATTCTGAGAATTGGTTTTTTTGGAGGTAGGTAAAGGAAAATAATTGAATAGAGGGCAGGTCCCCTAAAGAAATTGGAAGACTAATGTGGATAAAGTCGTCATATTGTAATGTACTATTATTACTGTAATGCTTTTTCTTTAAAGAATGTCAGTGTCTTTGTAAACTTCATCCATTTATTTTTCTAGAAAAAATTGCTTAAACGGGAGACTTCTACATTTGTTAACAAAGATATCAGAGCAAAAATTAAATCTCAGTTCTTTATCCTCAGTTATCACTCTTACATTAAAATCATGCTAGATAGTCTGTCACTGTCACTCATGTGGACCAGCAATGTGAAGATATTGTGAAATTAATGACTTGGCGTGGAAGCTGAGCTGCTTTTCCACTTTTTTTCAAGCAGTTCTCTGACCAGATAGGAGCCAGTCTGGGGCAATATTGTGAGGAACCATGGAACTCTTTTGGGCTTTATTCATTATGTGATGGTATGAATTACTAGGTACATTTGCAGAAAGAAACAAAACAAAAATCCCAAAACAAACGAAGAAACAAAAAGGCATTGAATGCTTAATTTTGCTTTTGTAAACCAAAACTGAGCACCCAAAGTGTCAGCTAAGGTCAGTGAAAAGCATTATTGCTGAACTCATAACAGCTGAAGAGACCTTGATCAGGTAATGGGTGAGGGAGCCTCATTCATAGACTTATTAGGTTTAAAAAAAAGAAACAAATGTAACACCAAAACAACTGCTTCCTTCCTCCAATGAGCCACAAATCCAAGGAGACCTATGAAGATTGGTAATTAAATATAAACAAGAAGGTTTTAAAGAACTTTATAAAAAATATTGGAAATTTTGTGTAAATTCCTAAAAATAATTAATGCAAAAACCCAAAATGAAACTACAAAAAAGAGAAATAATTTTGTGGTGTGAGATATAGTAAACAAGAGCTTTCAAAATCAGTCCTTTAGTTATCTCACAAATACTTATATTTTTGCATTTGAATATGCAATCATTTTAAACATTTTCCACTTGCTAGAATCTAAAGACATTTTTTATTTTTTCATATCACAAAACAGGGACTTATTACAAATATGAACATAAATAAAACACCTGCTCCTGATGAGTTTAACCAGCAAAACCACTGCAATTTACTGGCTGGCTACTTGCCACGAAAACTACAGACTGACAAAAGAAATAAAAAAACCATTTCTTTAGTGAACAAAAAGGGTTTTACAAATATTGAGATTAAATTCATGCCATATTGTCTGTATACCACATGCATGCATCTAAGAATTCTGATCTCTCTTTTGATGCAGACACTGCAAATAACAACCTCTCTTATACAGGGTGAGAAAGAAAGCAAATACTGAATTTTATTCAGACTGAATAAAATAGCTGAAGAAAATGATGCAGAAAGATAATAATGGGGCATGAATTTTAATTTTATTAGGTATATGACTTGATTCAAGTTTATCCAGAGAAATAAACTGCTTCTGGAGGTGCTTGGAGAGTAAGAAAATCAAGCATTATTCCTTATTCAGAAATAACACTATATTATATGTTATACTATTTTTGAAACTCCTAACCTCTCAATAGAATTGATTCTATTAAAAAAAACCTGCATGTCCCCAATATACACACCTGTTTTTACACCACTCTTGATGGCAGTATCATCAATTAAAATAGATGCTGAGTTTTTATTTGTGTATCCATCAAATTATGACTATAGGCTGTGGCAATCTGAAAGGAATTTGTTTTAAACAGAATTATCCCAAAATCTGCAAACCATCTTACATATGAGAACTGCCCCTGGAACCAGCATTATGCTGCATGCCAAGTGTATTTGCTATCAAATGTGAATCAGGCTTTTATTCCTGTGCCCCTACTGTCCTGCCAGCACAGTGATGGAAGGTGAGGAACATCTTGAGATGTACACCACCACTAAAAGTGTGATTTTGGTACTCACAGTTGGTGACTGAAATGCAGTGTTGGTTTGGGATTTTTTTTTCCTTAACTTTAGCATTGTCTCAAATATAAGCTGCTCCATTCAATTTTCCATCATCTGTTCCTACTGATCTTAATGGATCCTGAAGGTACCTGATTTTAAATGGTATCTCCAGTACTTAAATAGGTAATTTTTCACTTTTTGTTGCAGTGAATAGGTGACAGAGCACTTCAAAGGTTGGTTTCCTGTGGCATTTGCCTTCCTAGTTATGGAAGGAATTAGAAAATCCTATTCCCAAGTCATCTACTTGAAGTCCTCTAGTGATAAATTTGGACATGTGACACATTATATTGTTTGACCATCTTCCTTTCTACCAGATAAACTATTAAATGAATAAACTTACTTTGTAATAACTTTAGCAACTTATTCAATCACTGAATCCTCATCAATCAGTGGTATACTGATACCATACCTGAACTGCTAGTGCACCTAACCTCCCAAACTACAATCAGTTGTCATTCTTATCCATACTTGTGTTTGTTCACTTACTTTTCATCACCTATCCACCTCTGTCTTGACAGAAAGAAACACAGAGATTTCTGTTTGTCCTTTAGTCTCTTGCCCTGGAATGAAAATTAAATGCACTCCTTTTCTTTCTTACCTTTTCTCAGATTTGGCATGTTCACTTTTGAGCAAATTTTTTCCATATAGCCAGTTTCTTCCTTCAAATCTAAATGTTTTGTTTTGCTCTTCAGAAAATTGATGTGCTTGCATGAAACTTAACACAGTAGTTTTTCAGCACTTGAAGTAAGAAATACTGTACAACAAATTGTCCGTACTAGAGTAGTGCAGTTACAGTATAATTAATGCAGCTTTCAGGGCTCTCCTGCCTTCATTAGTGTGTAAGAATATTTTCCATTCATAATTCTCTCCATGACAACTCATAAAATGAACAGTTTGTGCTCATTTTGTGCTAGTACTTATTTTGTTTCTCAGTCATCCAAGACCATCTGCACACTCCTTTTACTCTAAAGATATATATTTCCATTTCAAATCATCTCCCAGTTTGCTGAATATAGCAACCCAAATACTGTGATTGAAGACCTCTTTAGATAAACTCAAATACTTTAATTTCTTCTTCTAAAATTCCTGTGGACTAGGTACTTCTTCCAATAGTATGCTCTCATGAGTATGTGTAGACATCTAATTCCGTCTTTAATTCAGAAGGCTCATAATGATTTGCTGTTTTCCATCTTGAGTTGAATGGGTTTTAAAGCTTAGATCCCATATTTCAATTCGCATGATGTTATTTATTCCAAATAATCTTATCCCCAAATCCAGCAGAAGCTGGGAGTGAACTCAGAGTTGACTTTCTAAAAGACAAAAGCTTAACTGGTTGTTATTACGGTAAAAACAGTTTTCTTAGAAAAACTGTCTCCTCCTGAGTCTACCCCATTTTTTCACGTCAGCAGAAACTGATGATAATGAGAACACATCTGTCCCACCCAATACATTTTTCTGTACTTTTTATCTCTTCTTTCAGGAATACACTACTTCTGCACTATCTGTCTTTATGTAAAAAACTAATAGGATGAAGCATTTTGAGATTGCTCTCATAAAATATTGGAATTTTTTGCTACTAAAATGCTATACATTTTGCCCATTTATTTTAATTTTTTTTAACGGAAATTTCTTTTCCAACCTCTGTCTATATTATGTCTGATGATCTTTTTTTTTTAGCTGCAGTTTAAGAGGTAAGTTCAATGATTTAGGGATGGCCAGGGGCAGGCATATAAAATCATGTGAAAAGAAATTAAGCATTTCAGTCACGAACACAAGGGGTGGGGGGAAATCAAGTAACATTTATATTTTTCACTGCTCTGTAACATCCAGCTCAGGTTCTAAGTTAAACAATAAGCAGTTCATTTTTCCATGTTCAGGGATGAGGTACATTCTTTCACAAAGAATCAGCAACCCAGCACACTCCTTCACCATCCAGGCTTCATGCTGATCATTAAGAGCCCCCTGTAAGGAGCCTGAGGTCAGGAAATTTTGGCCCTGCACATATTATTTGAAAACTAGAGATCTGTAAAACATCTGCCTTCTTTTTTTGTGCTTAGAAGCAGTGTAACACACAGAGATTGATGCTATTTAGGTTTGAGAAAAACTAACAATCCATCTCTCTTAGTATCTTAGTAACTCCAGCATCCAGTGATGGGAATTATAGGAATAATGGGAACGATGATTACTCTTCTGCTGTAGTAATGTAGTCAGGAGTGGGGAAAAAACCAACTTCCTCTTGCCTAATTGCAACAGTAACTCAGCTTTCAACTTCTGCAATAGCTATAGCCACCTAAATCAGCTTCAAATCTTGTATAAAAATGGGTTTGCTTTTATATTTTAGCATCCACAGATCTTCAGAAAAACAAAACGAATGTTTATGGAAAGTAGTCTAATGTATTAATTGAAATATATGCGTTACCTACACATCTATAAATTTCCCTGCATAGCCTGATTCACAATCTAACCACCACTGCTTTGACCTGTCAAATTTAAACTGTGGGAAATGAGGAAATATAAAATTAACCTTAGCTCTGCCCTTGGTAATCTATGACCTGCCATATATATTTTGCATTCTGTTTTCACAGATAATATAAAAGAATCATGGAAAAAGCACTTGGCTTACTTCACAGAAACACAGGTTTTTTGGTTTTTTCCCCTTTAACTCACTCTATATTTTACCACTCTGCCCTGTCATGCACTGCATTTGGAGATGGGCTGTCACAGATATTCCCAGTGGCTTTTGCAGAGGTAAAATTGGAGTGAGTTAGACTGAGCTGTCATGTACTGTAACTCTTTATTTTATGCTTTTCAGAAGGTTTAATATTTCTGAAGTGATGCTCTGTAAGAGATACTAGGGAGAGTCTTAAATGTGTGTTAACAAAGTTTTTTTCCTTTTTTTTAAATAGAGAATGTAATGTAGGAGGATACAGATTTATATCTGATTTCTGCCATACAGGAATATTGTCTTAAGATTGAAAGCCTAACTAAAACATAGAATCCTCCTACAGCAACAGCAACAAAACAAAGAAAACTCAACCAAAAAATCCCCACAAAATAAACGCCACAAAGTAACTCAAACTAAAATAAAAAACAAAGATACTAGAACTGAATTGGGACTCTTGGTAAGTCAAAGGCACCACATATGCAAATTTCTCACTATCTGAGGAGGCAAGGACATTTAGAAAGGTGCTGAGGATGCAGCTGCCTCTTCAGCCTGTCAGTATCCAGAAAAGGACATATCTAACAATGTTTTGAAGTTCTTATGGTAAATAGTGAAATAGTTTGCTAAACTGTTTTGTCCTGATGGTAATATAAATGTCATAATTAAAGCTATCATTTGGCATACGAACAAGGATCCAGTCAGGTTTTGTCTGTGGCACTATTATGAACTATAGACTTTTAGATTTTGATGCATGACCTTGACTATCTTCCAGACAAATATCAGAAAAATGTCTTAAAAGTTTATAGATTTTTACATGTGAGATGATGAGTGTTGGATTCTCAGTACAATTATAAAGTTGTCCTATTTTATCTTAGTTTTGTTTTTTCTAATTATGTGTAATTTACTGTACAATAATGGAAAAAAGCACCATCTTTACACCTCCAATCCTGCAGATTACATGTCTTTTATTATTCTTTATGAAGAACTGTTGATACAGAGGTTATGCTCATAATAAATTCATATGCATATGTCTCCTCCCTGTACCTTATGAGCACAATTAGACCCTGCAGCACAGTTAAATGCCATTCTGGTTTTATAAACAGGTAAACTGAGGCATTGCAGTCATGACTTGCTTAAAATTGCACTATTTTAATGATAACATTATTGATGCAAGGCAGGAACTCTGACTAACAATTGTTTGATCCAAATTGTAAGAACATACAGCATCCATTAACTCAGACATCTTTAACTACAGCCACACTTCTTCAGAACTTTGTACTACAAATATTTCACTGCATTAAGCTTTAATGGTTGCTGACATTTATATTTCATCATCTACCTCAGTTCCAAGTATCTCTTTCAGAAGGTTCAGCTTTCTAAAGCCACGTCATGAATCCCTTGTTATATACTCAAATTTTTCCTTTATTTCTTCCCATTGACTTTCCACCCTGCTCTGCAAAACCACGTCACTCTGACCCTGCAGTGTGCTAAGCACACTTTAAAATTCTCTTTCCTTTCCTGATGATTTGTTTCATTAGTGACATTCTTCAAATCAAATGTACCTAATCCATGGTTCAGTCTACTAACAGGAAATCGGTTCAGTGAACAGGGTTTTATATAACAAAAGAAGTGCTCACTTAGAGAGTACTTTTAATACTTTGTTCATTGAAAAAAAAGCTGACCTTCGGATTTTTCTGGCTTTAATGCTCTGGTGTTTCAGTTTGGATTTAACTGTAAATGAAAGCCTTTGAAAGCCATATAATCCATCGATCTCATACTTGCTGAAGCATAAATTCCAAAGTACATGAGTGTTTTTTATTTCTTCAATATTTTTCTGTTGTAATTATGTCAGCTGTGTTATTTCCAGGCATGCTGTGATGGGTTGACATGCCTAATACTGTTGTCTGTTCTGCTGTATAGTTCCTAACCAAGGTCCAAATGTCTACTTCGTTTTGTAATGTTTAATTTTGGAATTAGTAATTGTAATCCCAATATCTGAATTCATTTGATGTGAAGATGGGGCTGTCCTCTTTTTTATGCTATCAGTACTTCAGTTACTGGACTCTTGGGGTTTAGGTGTTCTGCTTTGGGATTTGAGTATTTAAAGATACAGTCATTTTACTTGATAGATTTTTGTTGTTGTTGTTGTTGTTTACACAGACTTTTAACTATTTCCTGAGATATTTCCTGACACTATTTTGTGTATTCTGACAGGAGTATGTCCTTTTTTTTTCCTTTGCTTTTAGAGAGGGTATGGATATCAGAAACTACAATAGACTACAGACCATTCGATTATTTTATCATCTCTCAAATCAGTTTAACTATGCACAATGCAATGTTCCAAGGAAATACCAAAATCTACTGTTATCACCACCACTGCTAGCTTGGCTGGCTTTCAAAATTATTAATCTATTGGTAATACTCCAGAATGGAATAAAGATGGACATTAAGGTCAGGGAATGAAAACAAGAAAGACCAATTATGCCAAGAAACTCTGTCTTGAAATTGTAACAGTCTAAGGAATTATTATGCCAATTAAATAAATTTATTTATTAATTTGTTTCTTTCCTCAGGGAACAATGATTTCACAGTGTTATTGATTAGAATATTTAGGCCCTAAAGTAAAAAAGCCTTTTTACTGAGTCATGTCATGCTTCTTTTATTCCTTCATTTTTAAATCTAGTAAAATAACCTCTAGCTCACAGAACACAAATGACCTTGTGCGGCTCAGCTATCATTAAATTATTAATATAAACACATTTTATAGTAGAAGCATGCATGATGATCAGATTTCAAGGAAAGCAAGTTTCTAAAGAAAGGAAGTGAGAAGAACTCATCCAGAATGTGAGCAAGAATTCTATAGGATGATTTTTTACTCTTAGTATATACTTGAAGAGCTTTTTTCTTATGATTTGTCTCATGGATTTTCCATTGCTCCTCAGTGGAATACAGGTATTCTTTGAAAATCCTAGCCATAGAACCATGAGACATGCATATTTTCTATGTACAGATCATAGTTTTCAAAAAGGCCTTTTTGTGATACTTTCTGTCACTACTCCTACAAGTGATGGTCCAGCTCATCACTCATCTCTGACTGTTCTCTTCCTTCCCTCTGGAATAGGTATCTCATGAAATGAGATGCATAGATGGCAATTTTAACTATGCCCTAAGTAGGAAGGAATTTCCTCCTGATACATCCTGCACCATCTTCTAAAAGAGAGGACAAAAGCAATCCAGCCATTCATTATCTAGTTTTCAATTTAGAATGCACTTTATCTGACGGCAGCCTGGTTTAAAAGAAATGAGTTCTCCCCATTTCAGTAATCTGTTTTTGCTGTTGTGATGAAATGCCAATAGCACTCAATAGCCTGTGCTACTGGCAATAAGATCATTGCATTGATTAAGGACCTCTTCCTTATCTAGGACTACCTGTAAAATAGAATATTTTGCTATGATGTGAAAAAGCTGAATAGCAGAAGAAGAATTCCAAAAGCTCAATGTAGCATTCCAGTACTGGTGAATAACTATTCTTCTTTATTCACAGTTAAAAGTGCCCTTAATATTCTACAAATGAAAATTGTTGCCTGTACCATCACTGGAATCAGATGCAGGCAAAAATCCACAAGTCCTCTTATGACTCCTCTAGGGAACATGAGACCAGCAGTAAAGACCTATAATCTAGTCAAAGTTTCAGCTCTCATTTTGGAATTGCCATATATAAGTTGCTCCTGTTCCGCTATTTCAATGAAATTAAAAATCTTTTTGTATCATATTTTGATGGAGCAGCAAGTTAGAGATATTTGCAATAGAGTATTCTGTTTGTATGTTTTGCTTGCTAGCCTACAAGATTTTGACAATACTCAAAAGTTAGTTCTTACTTTATTGAATTCTATATAAGAAACTGGAAGGGTTGAATCAATATGCACTGAATTTTGGTATGTGTAATCTTTGTTCACAAAAATTTTTTTGTCAGTGGAGAACAGTGAGGCAAACTGTGATATCAGAAATCTTGACATGTATGTCAAAAATGGGTTTCTCCTCATGTGTGAACGTGTTCCACAGATTACAGAAAAATACAGTGGAAGAAGAAGTAAGATTAGGCTCTTGGTGTTGATTCTGACAACTGGATACAGGCCTGACAGTCTGGAAGATGAGTAGTTGCAGTTACCTACCTGCTAAGGAGACTGTAAGCTGTGTGCTTGGGATGCCAACTCATTACTGTAAATCATAACATTTCCTCTATTTATTAGGAACATACTGTACCAGTTTTAGTTTCCATTTGACATTCACTCAGTGCCTACTGAGTGAGTGGCATTATTTGCTCTGCTTTAGAATTTGAAGGCATGGGATCTCAGTAATAATAACAGCTCCTGTCTTGCAATGAGGATGGTTTGCCTTCCTCTTTCACTGCATATGGAAGTAGGACCTGTGATTTTGTGGTGAAGAAAGAGTTTCTTCAGTGCAATGAGCTTTGTAGTGTCTAAAATTCACCTCAGACCTGTGCAGTTTGTCTGCCAGACACACTTCTGTATCCTCAGTTGCCAGGTTATGTAATGACATATATGTTAGCCAAACTGAGTTCTGAGTGATCCAGAGTAGGGTCATAATTCATTAATGGTGTTTGAATGTGACTGCATTTGTAGGCACCTTCAACTTATTCTTCTCTAAAGGATACATATCCTTATTTTTGCAAATATGTGACATTTACCCTTCAGACCTCCGACTTTATATCACCTGATTTTTCTACTGTCTATTGATAAGTGCTTTGACTGAAAGTGGATCTTTGGTAAATGGTGCCTTGGAGCCATGATAAACAGCCCATCAGGGCATGTCAGCAGTTTGACTGTTTCGTATTGAGGATTTTTTTCGTGCGTCTGAATCTTCCGAAGCACAATGCATGAGTGTTTTTGTTTATTGTGAAGAAAGAGAGGCTATTTCTTATTCTGATGGAGGGGCCAGTGCTGAGGATGCACTCTGAATTCCATATAGCAGAGTAAACCTACAAAGCCACATATTGAGAGACATGAAATATATTTTCTGAACTCTCATGGCTTTTAGAAAGAAAGAATGCTTCCATAATTCCAAATCCAAAAAGATCACTTTAAAGGGTCTCTTATGAATCTTGTGGTTGACCTCCAGAACATGCTCATTATTCAGGCCTTCCTGATTCCCCCTTTGTATCTTCACAAAAATTCTAAAAGCTTGATAGGTTGAAGATGAGTATTGCATTATAAAAATCATTTGAAATTGGCCGTTGTGCTCCAGCATACTGAGGGAGACTGAAGGACACACAGACAAAGACATGTGTATTTGTGTATATGCCATACCCACATCCTCTCCCTCCTTCTCACCTCGCTCTCATAATGCCATTACAGAAACTTGGTTCTCCTTAAGGAACCAAAATAAAAAAATTTCACTGACTTACACCAGTCAGTCTGTACTGACTTTTGGGAATCACTTTTGATTTATATCTCTCTGAGAGTTAATTAAACTCTGAGGCTTAATGACATCATTTAGGAATGGATCTGCAAGGACATAACATGTGGCTTTGTGCAGGTGAAGAGGGCCAGTGAATGGACTGGGATTATTCACCCTTGTAAGTTTTTGCAGAATCCAATCCTTAGTTACAATTTTAAATTTTAGGTTTTCTTTCAAGTTTTGAAGAGTATCTGAAATATTAATGTGTTTTATGCATGCAAGAAGATTAGTAACTATAACTGCGTTGTTATGATTGTAATGAACTGCTTTATATGACTACAAACAGTAATTTCTGATTCAGGATATCTATGAAATAAGTTTTCTAACAATAAAAGAATGCTTAAAAGAATGCAGTGAATCCATCCAGGTACGTATTAAAACAACAAAACTGTAATGCTTGATACAATAATTATATCAAATGTCCCAAAATACAAAGTCCAAACAAACTAACAAAACCCCCAAAAAAACAAAACCAAAAATCCCCACTTAGAAGAATGAAAGGGAGAATATTTTGTTTCTGAAAAAAAGTTACTGCAACAGTAAATGTCACCATAAGACAAAAAGACAATTTGAGGAAGAAGAAGGGAAATCTGGAGCAGTCACAAGGGACACGGAATGAGGAGAAAGGATAATAATGGCTGGAACATGAAGGGCCGGGCTGTGCCTTTTGGGAGAGCCGCTGCCGGCGGGGCTCGGGCGCTGCTGCTCTCCAGGGTCCTGAACGCTCAGAGCCGCCGGCCTGGTCTGGAGGAGCAGGGAAAGGAGTGGTTTAAATAGAAAATTTGGAGTGAATGGGGCCAAAATCACTGAAGAAATGTAAATGTTGGATTAAATTGTTTGTGGAAGTGAGAACATTCAGCAATTATATTTATTTATTTATCCACTTATTTATCTATTTACTTATTGCAGTAGGGATCGTGTTTTGTACATCCTGTGCATTTCACTGTGGTTCTTATGGGGAATGTGCATGTTTTTGCATACTCATGCACAATATTTAGAAAAGAGTTTGATGTGTTCTGCTGACACAAGCTTCCCATTGTTGCATTCCTTGTGCATTAGATCTAATCAGAGATATGCTTCCATTCTGCTTTTCATACTGAGTTAATTCCCTCTTCCAGTGGGCAAGCACACCACAGAGTGTTTCATTTACTTGTCATGGTGAGATCAGGAAATCTACTGTTAATTATTATGGTTTCAATTCCCAACTCAGCTGCCTATGTCAGATGTGCCACTGTGTGAGTGTTTGACTATTAATGACTAGATGGAATATTACTACGTACACTATGAATATGAGCAAAATCTAGAAAGGAAAAAATCAAAATGGTACCAGAAAAGTCTTTTGCACTCTTGTCCAATAATTGATTTAAATACAAAACTATCAGTTTTATGTGTGCATATAGGAATTAAGTGATACAATTATCTGGACTTTTAAAATGCACATAACGTGCAAGCATAACATTTAAAACACTGCATGAATACAGAGGTGGATACTACTATGAATAATAATAGCAGATTCTTATTAATGAGAAAATATTATCACACCTAGCAAAAATACTGAAAGTACAATAAACATTAAATAAAATAATTAATATTGTAGCTATAATACCTCATACTTACATATATAGATACAACTCCTTTATATGTATTCTGAGTAATTTAGTTATTATCTTTTGTTAAAATCCAGAATTTTCGTTTAAACTCCTAGCCTACAGAAGCCCCAGTGAGTTCCCCACATTTGAAATTTCAGAGTGGAAGAGCAATTGTATGAAAAATACTTACCTCCTCTTCTCATACAGCACAGCAGGAGGGGGGAAAGGAAAAATATGTCATAATTTCCGGATGTTGAGTTTCCCCAGACCAATCATATATGAAATTTAAAATCAGCCACTTCTCAGCAAAATGTTGTTGCCTTCAGAGGAGTATTATAGTCTTTGGTCAGTAACCATTAGGAGTTACAATAGTGAATGTGTTCCCTTTCTGGAAATACCAAGCTGTGGAGTTGGACTATTTGTGCAAAAAGCATAGACCTTCCATTTTCTTTTGCAAAGGTATTTTAGCAACCCCATAAAAACATGACTTATTTTAAACAAGGTATCTTAATATAGTATATACAAGTATATACAAGCAGAATACTAAAATGTATTTTGCTTTCTTTTGTGAGTTACTTTACTTTAATATGACATTAAATAAACAACATTTTTATAGTTAAAATTAATAGGAATATAATAAATTAGTAGACTTAATGCTTTAAAAATGTTTTCCTTAATTTGTTATTACCATTATCTTAACCCAAAATCTGCAATAGAAATTTTTAGAACTGGTTTAGGAAGGGATTGTATCATATATAGGGACTAGGAAGGACTGAGCAAACATGCAGTTGAGCAAATAATCTCTAGCAGGTAATAACTTGGAAGCACACTGCAATAACGCTAGTTTGAGAAAGCTCAGTCAAGAGTCTCGTTATTTTGTAATATTAGATCCATTCCTCCTGCAAATTTAAATTTTCTTATTCTTTCTGTTTCATTCCTACTAGTAGCAGCACACAGGATTAAATAATGTTTGCTAAAATGTAATTTAGCTCTTCTTAAATCATGGTGAAATAAAATTTGAGTAAAAACACAGTCATGTCATATTAATGTTGATACAACCACAATGATTTTTCAAATGTACACTTTAATTGACATTTACAGATCAGGAATTTATTTCTCTCTGTGAAAAAAGTTTTACAAAACTTATTATGCTTGGCTGTTTAACAAAAGAAAAAAACAAACTTGCAAAAATACTATTTTTATTTAAAATTGTGTTTGATCAAGATATCATTTACATAAAAGGACAATTGGCAAAATCTTTGACCAGTTTTCATGGATTTAGGTAATTGTCTTTGCAACATACTAAGTACTTTTAGCAAAAACATTTGATGTCTTCATGGTTTAAGGTCTTAAACTGGATGACAGAGCACTAGGAAGCAGTCAGAAGGATAGGTTAAGGATTTATTTTTATTTAATTCTTTAACGTTACTTAAACCTTTAAAATCTAGAAAGATTCTTTCCAAACTATTCTATTTTCTAAAAAGAACAAACAATTTTATTTTTTTTTTTTTTATATTGGACAAAAGATCGTTTTTCATAATTAAAAAAATGGTACCTTCCCAGTTCCAGAGAGGGAAGCTACCAACACATAAGCCAAGTCATAGGTACAGGAAGGCATCACAACTGTAGCTTCAAATAAAGTAGGGCACATGCTATAAACTCAGACCAGATAGAGCTTTAATTTGTGTAGTCAGTACCACAAGAATTGTGTGATTATGGTGCTGTTTAATAAAGAATGTGGCATCTTGGTACAACACTTATTCTCTGGGAAGAGGGGAAGACGTCCTCTAACAAGAGAAGTGTGCTGAGTGAGTCAATCAAGTGCCATTGGAAGAAGAGTGAACACTGTGAATAAACCAGTAATTGACATCTTGTGGTTACCCCTATTGTAATTCAATTAAACTGTATTGAATTCCAACAGGCAAAAGCAGTAGGGGCACAGATCCTCACTGCCATGCTACCATAGACCATCCTATTGGCAGGCACTGGAAACCAATTAAAAAACTTACTTATCCAAAATAACACACTTAATGAACACACTGTCTGAAGAGGACTATAATTATGTTCTCTTTCTCATCATGAGCCTGAGCAGGCAATATTACAGGCTCAAGGAGAAACAGTTGAACTATCCCAAGAAAGTTAAATTAATATCCTCAAAAAAAAATAACCAGACATTTTTATGGGACTTTTTTTTCCCCATTGCTATCCACTGGCTTCTGCCAAAGTTATTAAGGCTACTGTGTTTAGCAGTTAGATGAAGACAGTCTTCTCTGAAACACAAGTCTCAGAACTGCTTGGCAAAGTAGTTTTGTTAAAGTTTTGCTGGAAGCTGTACATACAAATACTCCACAATACTCCCAAATACTCCACAAGTTGAATTTTAGGGAATTTAATTGAACCCTGTACAAATTTTGTACAAGGGAATGTTTCCTCTCTACTGAGCCCTAGTGAGGCTGCATCTGGTGTGCTGTGTCAGTATAAGAGAGACCTGGTGCTCCTAGACCAGTGCAGTTCTGTGAGGATTACTGGGGGACTGGACCATCTCTTTTATAAGGAAAGTAAAAGCTAAGGGAGCTGGGCCTGTTCAGTCTTGAGAAGAGAGGACTGAGAAGGGACCTTAAGAATTTCTGTATCTGAAGGGAAAGTGTCAACAGGATGGATCAGGCTCTTTTCAGTGGTGTCAAGCAACTGGAAAAGAGCAATGGGCAGAAGCTGATTCACAGGAAGTTCCACCTGAACATAAGGAAGAACTTCTTCACTCTATAGGTGACCAAACACTGGAACAGATTGCCCAGAGAGGCTTTGGAGTCTCCCTCACTGGAAAAAAATAAATCTGGATGCAATCCTGTGCAATGTGCAACATACCCATAAGGGAAAAAAAGCATGGACATTCCAGCAGACTTGATAGTAAATTTCCTCCTCACTCAAAGGAATTTTGTTACTTCTATATTTATCATTCACCTGCTTTTTAGAGAAGGGAAAGTTTACATAATTTCTTCTTGTGGCTTCCCATAATTCGACAAGGAAAGTTCATGAATTCCAAAGTATTAATGTAGCTAATCACCTCTCAGTTCTTTCTATCTGTTTTAAAGTCAAAGATAATGACTAATCCGTTTCATGGAGAGGCCTTCTGTAGAGGCTTTCTCCAGCACAAGTCACAGACCACACATCAAATGGCTTATTTATAATGTGACTGGATTCAGACCACATCTCTGTCTCAGCCTTCTTTCACTTTCTTCTCTGCAGTCTTAACCTGTGATGACAAAGGAGTGTAGGTAAAGCCAAAACCCAAACCAAATCTACCTCAAAATGGTTACATTTCCTGATTATAATTTACATTATTTTTAAGGGTGGAAGATACTTAAAATACTGTAAATGCCATTTGTGTTTTAGTTTGCCCCATTGTATGAGTTACATGTGTAACTTACATGCACTTATTTTCACTCATCAATAATATTGATGTAAAGGATCTGAAGTCAATAGATGTTTTATTCTTTAGCACTATTTTGAAACATAAACTTGCAAATTCTACATCTGAAGGGTAATGGAAAAAGAAGCTACTTGTGCCTGTTTGCTGCACAAATTCAAAAAGACTTCATAAATACATGAAATACCTGTTTTCTTACTGATTGAATATGTACCTTTTTGACTTGCAGATAAATGAACTGTAAAAAAGCCTATTTCTATGGCTTCTTTTAGGAATAAATCCAGCCTTAAACTGATATTATTATAACTAAAATAGGGATTTTTATTGTTATTTTATGTAGATATATGCATTTTTTTACTCTTTTGAAATTAACATTGCAAATATTGAGCCTGTTTCTATCACAAAGTAGACCATTAATTTATTTTTGTCATGCCTCAATAATTTGATTATGTCTGTGTTGTTGTTTGAATTAAAGCTCTAATTTTTAAGAGTGTGATTTAAAACTAGTGATTCTTCTGGGAAACTCTCAAACTCCTCTCTAAAGATTAGAGGAGATAAACTTAATTATTAAAAAACCTGTATTTATTTACTGAGTAAAATATCAGTTTGTACTGATTTTTATTTTGATAAATATTACTGCACACAGTTTCCAAAATATAATTGTTATCTGCATGGTTGAGACAGATTTTCATCCATATTTATTACACGGTTTTATTAATTATGTATACATGTCTGTACACATTATTTACATACCTACTAGCATGTGTACATACAGCCTTTAGATGGAAGCTTAGGCTCCAGTTTCTTCCAGTGGATTAGACCTGTACTTTTTACAGCATCAACATGTAAAGTCTGAATGTCTTGTTCCTGTCAATGTGTATGGCAGCCCAGACATTATAATAGGGTTTTTTTTGGAAGCCTAAAATCATTGCTCTATTTCTTAGAAACGAAATTACTTTCTTTTGAGAGTTGTAAACCATACTTTGCAATAGATGGGTGACCGTAGCATTTCATAGTTGAAAAGCTCTTCTGTACTCAGCTTTGCTGAAGTGAACATTTTGATGACTGTAATAAGTGTGCATAAGATGTGATCCTCTTGCTTATCATCACATTCAGTGGGAGTCCTGTGCAGAATGCCACAACTGCATTCTAGCAGTTCACTACATCAGAAATTTTGTTGAGCAGTCCCATGATTTACACACTATTGTAACTGCTCTGAAGTACCAGGCAGGGTAATTTGTGTCTATTTGCCTTTTCAGCAATGATAGTTTAGGCCTATATTTAATAAAAACAAGTTTTACGTTCACTTTATAACAATAATAAAAAGGTTGACAGTATCCAAGTTAGGGAGCACCAATATAAATGCAATTCTGAGTTCTGAAGACGAAGCTTGGCTGGCCCTGCTAGCCTTTCCAGGTGACTTACTCAGCTGGTTCTCTTATATTTGACCCATTGCAGCCAGTAAACGTCACTACTCTGCTTGCAATATTGTGGCTTCAGAAGGGTGAAAGGAAAGAGTATTAATACAGTCACTATATGTGACTACACAGAGTGCCCAAAAGAACTGCAGAATTCCACCTGTAACCAGAAACTTTGACAGCTGAGATGAAGTTGCTTTGTCCCTGTCTTGTGTTGGTTCCTATGGCCTTCATTGTTGGCATCATCTTAAACATGTTCTAGTGTTAAGTGTGCAATAGTTGTTAGATATCTTTCTACAAGGATGTGCTTACCTGGGCATGACAAGTCCCACTTCTTGACGTTTTCTTTCAATATATAATTAAATGAAATGTAGCAAAGTAAAAGTCCAGTTTTTTCCCCATGAAGACAGGTTTGAAATAATGTCTCACAAATATATATATATATGTGTGTGTGTGTGTGTGTGTGTGTGTGTGTGTGTATGTGTGTGTATGTGTGTGTATAATAGTTATGGGAATTTTGGCAGCCCCTTGGAATTAGTCTTGACTTCTGCCAAACGGTCATGGATTGTGACAAAAATTTTGGCTATGATAGGAGTGATATGAAGCACTCTTACTAGAGCATTACTGGAAAGAGTATGTCAGGGTTAACAACCTTAAGTCTCTGAAAGTCAGAGCAGGATAGAGGTGTTAGCATCAATCTAGTAGATATAATAGCCTAATAATATGGTGAAGTTAATCCATATAACTCTTTTCCTTCAGTACCCTAAAAGAAATCCAGGATGCCACTTTGTGTACTTATCAAAAGAATTACCTTACATCATAAGAGTGGTAGTATGGAAAGTAAAAGGTGGAAATCTGCATTCTCTGTCTAGTGCCAGAGGAACTGAGGTGTCTGTGGACAGATCTGCAGTTAATACAACACAAGTAAATGGGTATTTGTTATATTATTGGAAGCATTGAGAAGTATTAGAAGTGTTGGATGGTAGATGGATGAGTAGGCTTTCTGGCTTTAACCTGAGTCTTTAAGAATATGATCATAGGAAAATGGTTTTAGATTTCTTCTGGAATAGATGATGCATTACATCTACACATTTAGTTTCTCAGAAAGACTGATTAAATGTGGATGCCTGCTTTACCCTTTGTGCCTAGTTTTGCAGATGTTTCCTGATTGTTACCATTTTATAATGAATGCATAGGAATATTTTGGGTGAAATTGTGGTCTCATCAAACATGATAGAAAATTTTTAACAGAAACTGGGTTTTAAAATGCAGTATTTTGTCAAGACTCACAGTCTGTTTCCTTTAAGATATTCTTGTAACCTATTGTTTGCAAGTAATTCTGACTTTTGCAACAATATTTGGGTATTTCATATTACTTGGCAATAACTAGGATTCTCACAGAATCTGAATTCTTTCAGCCTTTTAGAGCCTAAATTCCAAAGCCCTGCACCGTATGGTAGCTTTAATCAGGGTAATTCCAGGGAGCACGGCCATTGGATAGCCTACAATTCAGAGAGTCAGTTTTAAATATAATGGCCCTTATATCAAAGATACTTTGAATTGCAATATAATAATATGAGTAAAGAAGTAATAATTGTTTTTAGTTGAGTACGGTCCATTTGCTGATGAGAAATTAAATATGGCTTCAGCATAAATATTTAAAGATTGTATTGTAAAAAATGTACAATTGGGAAGAATCTGTAAAGGGATACAGAACCAGCATAGCATCTAAAAAAATATTGTGTTTATTTAGGAATAAGCCCCTAATTTTAAATATTTAGGAGTGTCACGGTATCCAAACTATGCGTGATTATTGCCACTGAAAAGTTTAATAGCACATCTCTGCGCTGTGCCTTCTTGCGTGGCTTGCCAGCGCAGAGCTGGAGAGCAGAAGGACGCCTGACGATCTCCTCCGAGCCCTATTTCCCTGCCTGCTTTGTAATGTAAATGGCCAGTTTGAATCCCCCCACGGCTCCGTGCGCTCGATCGCCGAGCATGGTGCCGGTTTTTAGGCGGGAGATCACCTGACCGCCCCCCGGAGCTGCCCTTGCCGGAGGGCTCTGGGGCGGCTCGGGCAGGGCTGGCGGCGCTGCGGGGGCCGGCGGGGCCGAGCGCTCCGGGGGGCGGAGGGAGCGCCGGCAACGGGAGCGCCGCTGCCTCAGCCTGGAGACAGAGGGGGAAAACAAAAGAGCTCAGCTGCAGTTTTGTGTTGTCGCCGTGTTCTGGCTTCAGCAGAAGATTCTAGACATTCGTGCCGAAAAATCAAAGCGCAGCTGAGACTACATCTACCGGGAAGATAATTTCCGTCCCCAGAATGGGCTGGATCCAGTACAGGTGGTTTGCAGATCATGCGAAGACAGACGGGCTGAGAGCCATGGAAAGGTGGGATAAGGCGCTGCCTTCTCTTTCTTGCCTTTTTTTTCCTTCTCTCTCTCTCTGGATTTGTAAAGCAGTATAGCTGGAACCTGAGTCAGGGTCACTTAAAGAGGTTAGATGGGGTTTAATCCCACAGAACAAAACCAAAATGGGAGGCACTGCTGTGTTCAGACAGATGTTGAACCCAAACTTGGGCTGAGTTCGACTCGCTGTGAGCGATCCCTGTGTAGCTTTTGATGTTGTCTTTGTTTAGAATAGTTCCTTCGCGAAATACAAGGCTTTAGGACGAGCTGCATGCTTCTGCAATAAATTGTCAGATGACTGTTCCAATGCGAGGAGATTATTGCCAGAGAAGCTGCAAATGAAGGCTTTGGAGGTGAGTTTATGGAAAGAGGAAGAGCTGTTGACTTTGAATTCCGTGTGATGCGGGCATGGTTAGAAGTTGAGCTGTGCTTGTTGTTGTACATTGTCTGAATTGTAACAATGGACAGTTAAAGTAGAGCAAGTTTGAATGGTGTTTCTTTAGCAATACCAAATGCAATTCACTCGTATGATCTTTGGCTTTTCACAGAAGGCAAGGAATTTCTTCTTTTTTCTGAGGAAAAAGCCAACAGATTTTTTTTTTCATATCAAAGAACAGGAACAAATTAGCATTTTTATTTGAATGGTTCTAGTTAACACCAGCATGCCTTAACATCTAAAACATATCCGAGCAATTTCTCATTTCTTTTGTTGGGTAGATGCATTTCTTTTGTTCCTGAAATTTTTTCCCTGCCTCTTTAGAACAAAAGGCATTTCCTTTTATTCTTTTTTTTTTTAATGGCAGCAAGAGAGTTATATACAAATTAGCAATTTTATACAGGTTAATGCTCTGCTTCATTCTGAAGTAAACTGCCTTAAGGTATTAGGAGGAGAGGGGGTGTGCAAACCGGGGGAGGCTTGACCGATGCCCAAGAAATACTGAATTCAGATGGATTTAGATCATACAGAGAAGCAGACATTTATCTGTAACTGGATTTCAGCTCCATGTCATGGCAAAATCTGCAGACTATAGCAGGAAGACTCTTAGCAACCAATAAATCAGATTTGTAATGGGCCTTTAAAAATGTCTGTGAGGGGTGACTGCCTGGGTCCCCTTTGGCCAAATTAAGATGCAATCTGACAGTACAGTAGCATCTGTGTGCTGACATTTGCTCGTGAACCTAGTGAAAAATGGCTCCAGATCTCTTCTTCAGTCCCCAAAAGACAGTTTCTGAATAGGCATGCATTTTCCCCTTGTATTGTTGTTAGTTATAATCACCATTCTCTCTGGTAATGTCTGACTGGCTTGTTTTGCTTTGCTTTCTTTGACTGTGACTGGCTGAGGGGCTATGCTTATTTTACCTGAAATCAGAGCCTCATGCCAATACTACTGCTTACAAAAAAAAAGAAATAATCTTAAAAGGTGTGTATTGCAGATGTGTTGTTTAAATACTGTTAATAAAGCAGCTTCTGCCAGTTCTGCCGGAATTAGGTAAGTGGGTTGAAAAACATGTGTCGTTAATAATGTGCCGCCCACGATACAGGTGAAAAAGAAATGCCAGCTGGTGGTGAGTGCAACTGTCAGGTAAAACTGAAAATCCTAACAAAAGGCAGTGGAATGAAGTCCTTAAAGGCCAGAAGTATATATATGTATGGGTACAGGTGTTTGTTTATCCAAGGGAGAAGTTCACGTTCAGATACTACAAGAGTGAGGGGGGAGGAGGAGCAGGGGAGGCACTCCTTTAATTGTACTCCAAGTGTGCTGGGTGGAAAGAGCCCTGCATGGAATGGCCATTCATTCTGATTCCACAGCTCTGCTCCAGCGTTCCTGAGCAGCAGCTGCAGCCCGGAGCTGGGAGCAGCCTCTGTCTGTCCCCATGTGGGGTGATTGCCGGGGACTGGGCAAGGGGACCGTGTTTCTCCAGAGGGGTCTGTGCCAGGGATTCATGGCGCGACTGGGAATTCCGCTCCAGTGAAAACTGCTTCTTTAATGTTCCCTCGATAAGGTGGCTCCATAGCACAAATGTGCAGCATGTAGGAGGCAGGAGGGCAGCTGTGAGTAGTTGGCAGTAGTATGGATGCCCTCCAGAAAACGTGGCCAGTTTTTTGTGACTTTAATAGCGTCTACTATTTTTGTTGGTACTTAGAAAGTGTGTTGTGTGCAGTGCTTATAAAACCCCCAAATGTTACTTGCCAGACTTGTTACAGTCTTTGGAGATTAATTTTCATTGACCTAAATGCTTCCACTACCGCCAGAAAGGAGCAAAAAAGAACTTTAACAGTGCGTGCAGATCTCATTGCTGCTTCTGTACAGGTAGATAATTTGACGGTAGTAAACACTTGCTTCATGGAAAGTGACACAATTGCACAATGGGATTATGAAAAAGAAAACAAATATCTTGCAAACCATCAGATAAGCAGAAGTGTCAATGAGAGGTATTCAAATAAACAGAGTTTAAAAGCTTTGAGTGACAGAAATGTTCCAGATACCGTATTCATACTGACCATAGTTGCAAAGCACTGGAATGCAGCTGCATTTGGAAGGTAAACCAAACCAGATTGATTTTTAGGTGTGTATGTAGATAATCAAAATAAAATGGGAGTCTAATACTGAACAGGAACAAATTAGACTTCAGAACTTTGCACGTTAAGAAAAACTGATTTGAAGATCACTACAGGCTGAAAAGTTTCCAGAAAAAAATTAAATGAGCAAATTTAACCCTAAAGAAACACACACATCCAACTAGGAGCATTGTTTATTGATTATGTCATTATTAACTTCAACATTATTTAAAGTGGGATTAACAATGAAAATCTGATTTAAGAAATTAAGCATGGCTTTTGACTTTTATTGTCAAAATGAAAATTGCCCAGGGACTTTGCTTGGAAATGCACATTTCCTTGTGGTGCGGCACTGACACACTGGACCCCTGTAAAGGGGGAGGGGAAACAAATAAAATGGTGGCACTAGGAAAATTTCACACCACCACTTTCAGAAAGCTGTGTAATACATCCTGTGGATAAATATAAAAGTCAGGATTGTCTTCTAGCTGTGGTGGAAATGAATAATCACAAGAATTAGATAGATTAGTATATACTAACAGGAAAAAAGACTCAGACCCAGAGTATTGAAGCCTGAGAAAATCATATTTACATTGAAGCAGTCCAAGTAGAATTGCCAGCGTTCCAGCTGACAGACTCATCAAACAGCCCACCTATTTCCCATTTCTGTAGCAAGTGCCTATACAGAAACCATCATACTCTCACTGCAAAATAAGCTTAAAAACATTAAAGGCCATATAGTATTCCCGGTTGCCCTAATGCAACCAGTTTAAATCAAGTTTGTTGTAAATGATGTCACTATAACAGAATTGATTGTAGCCCATAGGGCCAAGAAAAGAGTATGGTCAGCATAACGGTTTTTTCCCCGTAAGAATATCCCAGCTATTCCTATTCCTCTGTCATTGCTTCCTCGTGTGTATAGCATACCCCAGACCCACATGTCTGATAAAAGCACCAGACAAAAATTACAGAGATATCTCTCTGATCACTGTAGCAGCTCCTTTCTGACTACATTATGCCGTGGGATTAAGAGGAGGATGGTTCTTTTAGTGACCTTTGGTGTTTGTGTACAAAGAATACCTATGTTTAGACTGCCCGCTATTTTGTAGAAAACAAAACATCAGTAGTAGAGTTACCTGAAAAGTGTAAGCTGAAAGTTGGCTGGGTTTATTATTTCTGTAACCAAAGAAGGTTAGGTTGACTTTTTCAACTAAATAAAGAAAACCACTCTCACCTGGAAACATGCCAGATGCTTCTAATCTGACATTATAATCTTTTCCCTGTAACCCTTCTAATTTCATCGTATTTCTCCTCTCATACTTTTTTTCTGACTCTCCTTATTTATTTATTTATTTATGTAAACCTTCTTTGATTTAACCATCTATGACTTTTCCCTGTTCTGGGCCAGTGAGAAGCAATTACTGTCACCAGGCCTTTCTTTAGTGAAGTCAGAATTTGGTGCTGGGGAGCTGGGTTATAGAGAGGTGCATACCCAGATGCCTACAGAACACAGTACTCTTAATATCATCAGTCTTCCTACAACAAAAAGGAAATTATTTTTCATCCCAGTATCAGCCAAGTATACCATAAAGAATTTAGCCAATATTCCCATGGTTCAAACTGCTGAAGGGAGCAATGAAAGCTGGTGGCTTTCTTGGGGCAGTTTTATAATCTGAATCTTTATCCTGAATACCTGCATGATCGTATGAATGGTACTAAAGGAGAGTGTGGTTTATGGTTCAGTTCTGCCTCTGCTGAAATTGGTGCCAGGTTTTACTCTAGAGATGAGACAAGAGAACATTTAGTAGAGAAAATCTGATCTTGCAGAGGGGCTCAGGTTAAATACATTTTATCACCTTCCTGGCAAAAAAAACAAGCAAATAGGATTGACAGTGGGTGATCACTGAAGCTGAACCCCCTAACTGTTATACATTATGAAATTATGAACAACAAAAAAAGTGCCTGGGAAAAATTCTTTAATCTGAAGGTATTAGGAGTTAAGTCTTTACAGCCATGACAATCCCCATTGACAGAATTGCTCATAACCTAGAGGTGATGGAATACAAATGGGCATGGATGTGGGAAGCATTGCAATAGAGAGCACATCTCAATAAAAGCTCTTTCTCAGTTATCCTTTCTTTCCAGTCAAATAAATAAATTGTAGTGAAGTATAGTGTGAAGAATTATTGCCACTAGAGTGCTTTTCTGATGAAAGAGATGATGTAAGCTATAAAAGCGTGTACTAGATAACAGAAATTAAAGATTTCTGGAAGTTTGTAAAGATTTAGGAACTCTTGGAGTCTGGATTGATTCAAGCAGACTAAGTGGATGTGGATTGTGTAACTCCAGCCTTGGTCATCTGCTGAGAAACCTGCTCTGATAGGAGCACAAAGCCTTGGCACTCCTATGCTGCTCCTGCTCTCCATCTGTCTCCTCTCCCAAGGTCCTGGCTTAAATCTTCAGGATTTCTCATGACATTGGCCAAAGTTATTGCAGTGATTATACTCATCTCTGTGACGACAGAAGCCATGATGAGTCCAGGAGATGATAACATTGGTAATGAAACATTGGTGAGCAGAGCCTCTGCAGGGTCAGGACCTTCAGGGCAAAGTTCCCTTTCATTAAAGGATTTTTCACCTTCTGAATCAGCTTCTTGGAAGAAATTCTGAAAGGTAACTTGGCATCACCCTGTAATGCTGTGCAGTCAGATACAATCCAGCATTTTGTATTTTAACAGTGCACATAACCCAAAAAGGTGTGAGGAACAGTGCCTTTTTTACTAAATTAAGGTTTTCTATGACATGGTTGAGATCAAGAACATCTAAAAGCAAAGCCTGATTATGACACCAGCCACTGGAATATTCCATTAATCTAGAACATCTAGGGAGAATTGCAGATGGCTGAATAAAGAGCTTGATCAGATCATAATCATTCACTGTTTGATCACATAATTGACTGGGGTGACTGGAAGCATGTGTGCTTCTGTCTTTAGAGCTCTGCAGCTCCTGACTGACAGAAGGAGACTGCAGTTTTGGTGTTTCTTATTCAGATGATGTAATAGAAAGAGGTTCTGGAAAACACAAATGAACAGTTTGTGGAAATGTGAGTACCATTGCACCCTAGAAATCCGTATGGGATGAGCGGTAGCTATCCCTCGGACAGTACTAGGAGGATTTTGCTGCACAAAAGGAAAGGGTAAGTCCAAACTTTCCTAGCTTTTGCATGGCTGGATTTTAAAACCTGGAATATCTGAGGGGATAGTCTGTTCCCATTCTGTCATCGCAGCCGTCAAATGCTGTTGTCGAACGAACTGCAGTGACATAACCATCAAAAAACACCTGCCTGTGTGCCTATTGGAAAGTCCTTCTGCAAAAGGAGGAGTGTGCCAGTAGGGAGCTCTTTATCGTGTTAGGTTTTTTCCCTTCTGCAGATTCAGCAGGTGCTATATATTATCCTTTACAACCTTCAGCCATTTGGAGCTAGGACACTGTAATTATGTTCCCTGTCCATGGAAGTTACTGACTATTACTGTGTGAAATACGAGGTCTGCTCAGAATTCAAAACTAAACTGAGGACGCATGTTTGCTGCTGTTTTCATACCAACAGAATAATGGCAGTGTTCATTTACAGTACTGTTCATTTACACTAGTAAATGCTCTCTGCCTCTTAAATGGTGGAACCTGTATAGAAATACCTTATTGCTGATAAGTAAAGAAGTAAAATTCCCGGTGTTTACAAGTACTACTCCTACAAGTAGTAGTTTAAACTTGTATAGTTTATTTTATAAAAAAATTCATAGAGGTTCACCCCTTTGTACATGTGAAAATAAATTGGGAGGCTGAGACAGGGAAAGTACACAAGCATTTTTAAACAGAAATAACTTTCAGTCATCTTTGCAGAGATAGTCAGGTTCTCAGGGCCCTTCCCAATGAGTTGTCTTAACTACACATTGCTCTGGGACTTGTATGTGGGTTGGTCTGTAAGTACCTGCACCTAGCTCTCCCAATGACTCAGTAGCACAGGAGAAGACAAAGTTGGGTTTTCTATCTCCTGCTGTTCCTACTTTTGCAACCTCATCCACATAAGAATTGCCTTCTGTGAGGTTTCATCACTAAAAAAATGTAGCCTGTTTTTATCTTGCTCTGTTCTCTGCTCAAGTTATTCAGAGGAAGTAAGATATGGGGGGAGAGTGCCTTGCACACTATTCCATTAGGATAAATAATGTATGCTGTCTATTGTGTTTCGAAGAATGCTTCAAAGAAAACTCTCCATGGCATAGTTATGATAACAAGCAGGAAAGAAATAAAAGGAGAGAGAGCACAACAAAATATAGGTGCTTTGGTATTATCTTCTAGTTCAGTATTACTAGTGTGCTTCTTTTGCCACAGCTCTTGTGCTTTTGCCACAGCAGTCCATGGAAGAAGATTGTAGCCTACAGCTGCCCTAAGAACAAGGAGAAAGTTTTTATTGCTCTGTACCTCCATATCATGTTCATTTCTTCTTCCCACTTTCATTTTAATGGGAAAGCCCCACATGCCCCCACATTTCTCAGGGGAATGACCATGGCTTTTAAGAAGCACTGATGCTCTCAGTTTGAGGTTCTTGGCCCACATCAGGTGAATGAGTCTGCAATAATTGCTACAAATGTTGGTGCATCAGACCCACCCACTCAGGTGTGGTAACTTTTGAAAATAGAGGACACTCCTACCTCCTACCAAGCATTAGTTTTTGATTGCACTCTATGTTTTTCAATTACTTCTGTGTATAAAGCTTAGTATGCATGAATTATCCACTATAATAAGAATATGTGATCAGACAGTCCAGATTCCACCTCAACAACAAATACAAAAATTATTGGCAAAATATCTTAAACGTTTGATATGAAATTTGCTTCCCCAGCTGGAGTAACAGCAGGTTATTTGGTCCAGCATCCTACTTTTGAGACTGGGAAAGAGTAGCAGCACTAGGCCATGTGGGGTAATACTTTCCTTTTATGCCTCCCAGTTTCCAGTATAACTTGCCAAGATACTAGGATATTTTCCAAGTGATATGACATTCTTGTTCTAAAGCACAATTTGATGTTTATGTGGCCACACAATGCAGAAGAAATGTCATTTCCAGCGTTGATCCCATGGATACACGCTCAGTGGTGTGTATGTAACCAGACCTTTACACCTCAGTACAGGGTGACCCAGTCATGGAGGAAAATTGGTTTGTTATGCCTTCACTGAGCTTACTGCTGCCTTGGTGATGAGCCTTATATCTTCAAGCACATCAGACTTTCCTGCCATCATTAGAAATACTTTAAAACTTTAAAAGTCAAATTGAGTTTTGGCTAAGTCAGCATGTAAATCTGAAAATGTGTTTCATTTGTGATAAAAACATTTCTGTGCATATGAGTCATGCCTGGCAAAGGCAGAGTACAGTAATCCAGAAAGAAAAAAAGAAAAGGAATCAGAATAAACTCTTTTTTAGGAAATTACTATCAATAAATTCTAGAAAGGTGTTCGATGTAGGATCTGCCTCTTCTGGGATCATAGTATTCTCCGTCAAATCACCTCTTCTCTGTTACTGGAATATTTTCCCCCCTTTTTTCTACAGGCATGCCTTTGAAATGCCAGTTCATCTTATCACTTTGCATATGGATTTGGTTTGCCTATTTGTTCCTCCTTTTTAGGGTTCTTCCACCCTTCCCCAGAAGTGTGAAGGGAGACTGGATTGAAATAGGTAGATGTTGATGAGCAAATGCATTTTTGTCTTTGAGTGCAGTACAGTTGTCTGTGAGAGACAGCCTCTGTTTGCCCTTAAAATTTCTGACCCTCTGTCTGAAAATGGCCATCCTTGAGCCTTGGTGTGAACATCTTACCCTGACAGAGAGAATTGGCCATTGTCAAAGGTTTTGGTCATTGTTGCAAAGGTACCAAGAAGCCAGTGGGAGGGAGAGTGTTTAACAAGCTGAGTGAGTGGCACAGAGGAAGACAGGACATGGAGAGGAGATGAGAGCAGAGGGCTTGGAATAAAGCTCCAAAAAGAAAAGAAATCAAACAATTCATAGAGAAACAAAGAAAGCAACCAAAACCAAAATTAAGATAAATGAGAAAGAAAAAATAAAATGAATGATGGCAGAAACAGGAATTCTTAGCACATCCTCAAGCTGTCATGGCAAAGAATATAAGCCCAACAACTTTTCCTTCACTTCTCCATGGAAATAAACCAATTATCAGAAAACTATTGTATTTTATTCTTCAAAGAAGTTATTTAAAAGCAGTTCCCCATTGTGGAAAGACTTGACATAAGAGCAGATATTGTCTCTCATAAGTGTTCTTTATGGTTACTGTTTAACTCAAATGCCAGAAATCTGACACACCGTGCTACTTAACAGAAATTTATGGTTTTGCCTTTTGGAACCTGAGGAGCAAGGAGGAAAATGACTTTGAAAAGAAAAATAATTGTGATCTGGATTGTGTCCACGGAGAGTTAAACCAGTGATAAAGTTTCCTTCCCCAGGTGGTAAGGTTTTCAGGGCAGTGGGGAGCTTCACTTTCACCACAGGAACTTCTTGCTCCTGATGCTCATGCTATTTCCACTCTTGCTCTAAAACATCCATATCCCACCATCACAGTTTCCTCCCTCCAGAAGGACCCAGTCTCTGGTGTGTTTTACTGGGCTCCTCTCCACCACTGCAGTTCAGGAAAGGGTTGATGTCAGGGCTTCCAGTGGGGAAAAAAGCCTTATCCAGGTTTTCAGCATCCTGGTGAACCATAGGCTGTTGAAGAAGAGGGTGGAAGGGTGAAGATGGAGAAACCCAGTCATTGTGGCCTCTGTGCAGCATCCCTACTCATGAGAAAACGCAGAGAGGAAGCAGTGTGAGAGAAACAGTCCAAAATCCTGGGTGCTTTATGATATATTATATGAGAGCAAGAGAAAACTGCTTTTTGACAGAAAGTCACCTTTTAGCACTTTGACACGCAGGTTCCTTGAAGCTCAGCCTGAATGAAACCTGGTTAAATAAAACTCTAAAACATGTTCTTTATCTTGAAGTCTTTGAAGAAGTGTCTTCACTTCTGAAACATATTGAAGCTTTATTACAAACCATACTCTGATCTGAGGCCCTGTGGTATAAATCTGCAATTACTTGCTCAATATCAGTGGTATTTTCCTAGCAGAGGAAGAGAGGAAGTTCACCCCTTCCTCCCAAACAGGTGGATGAATTCCTTCTAAATCATTGGCACTGTAAACTTCTGATATAGTGCTGGCACTTACTTTCATCTGGAAGATTAGAATTAAGTACCACCTTCATTTTACAATTACACTAAATTAAATCATTATGCTTTAAACCTTCTGTTGCACTGTAGAATACTTACTTCAGCTAAAACTCATACTTATTATTTTACTTTAAATTCTGTGCTCAGGAGTGTTTCCCAAAACATGAGAATGCATAATAAGAACATGGAGAGCTAGTTGTCTCTGAATTTTTGCTACCAGTATTTCACAGTTCAAGATGCATTAAATGTCACGGTGGTCCAAGGTTTGTCAGTTTGTGAGTTTATCAGAGAAGAGGTGTAGATGATGGTTAATGAAGAGCCAATGTTGCAATTTATATTCAAGGGGCAAGAGGCAAAGACGGAATATGCACAAGAGAGGTGAATAATTTCATTTGCTTGGACGCTGTATTCTGCATTCCAGGTGGTAGTGTCAAACTGAGAGGATATTCCAGGAAATAATCAAAAGAGTTCTTTTCTAGAACCATTAGTCCTAATCCTCTCATCATCTTTTTTTTAAACACTAATATCATGCACTATTTTAGTCCTCTCTACTAGCCCTTCACAAATAATTCCTTTTTCTCCACATTAAGATTACTATTAACTTATTAGTGATTGCCTCTGATGCAATAGGTACTTCAGATCTTGACCTGTATCATTTGTACACATTTATAAACAGAAATTCAGTGTCTGCCTTAAAGGGGGTGTGAACATGCACTTCTATATTTGACATGTTCTGTAGCTGTACTAATGTATTCTACCGTTCAAGGATTTCAGAATTTTTAACATTAAAGCACATATTACAAAGGTTATTTTTAGAAGTGTAAACCATGCAGTATTAAAGCATTTCAAAGAACTTATTCATCCATCCATCCATAATAGAGAGACACTAAGAGGTTCATATACAAGATTATAGTTTTGCACTGATTTTTTACATAGGAAGTACCAAACATGAAGCCTTTCTGTGTACAAATTATATAATTTTACAATTTCCTGCTAATGACAAGCAAAATAGTGGCCGCCTCTTGAAATTAGTAGAGTTATAACACTGTATCAGTGATTGCATATTTTCTTTCAATTAAAATACATTTACCATTTATTCAGAAGTGTAGAACTGGAAGAGTCCTCTCAGCCATTCATCTAAATCCCCCTGTAATCACGGGCAACTGTATCATAAAATCTCCTGGATAAACAAATCAGTTTTTCTGTACTCAGTGTGTGGGGCACCAACTACGTTCTCATCAGTTATCAGTATTTTTCATTGATTTCAGTGCTCTGCTCTCTTCAACAATTAACTACGCATATCACCTTCACTGACCCAAGTACAGACATTTTGCAGGATAATCTCTCATCCAGCAGCCAGATTTGCTGCTTTATGCTCTTCCACCTGTCTAGCTGCATTGTGATCATACTTTTTTCTACTGAATTCTTCTCCTTTTTATTTGTCATTTTAAAGTCATAGTCATAATATTAAGTAATGGGTGATTTTTAGATGTGTCAGTCAATTCAGGGGAGAATAATTTTTAATTTATGCTTTAAAAATAAATTTATTTTAAAATTTTGTTTAGATATTGGTTTAATTTTTGTTGCCACAGTGCAGATCCAGTTTGTGTCAAACAAATCTAATAACACAAATCTAATAACACCAACAAGCGTTGTCCGTAATGTGTGAATCAAAGCATGTACTACACAAAAGAGGAGATCATTAAGTTGTTAAAAATGCTTGATGGTGAGACTTCCATTATGCCAAATGTTCTTCTGAACTCCTGTTGTATCTGTGGTAATGATGGATCAGTGAAACAACCTTCATGTATAAACATGATTGCTGTATTTTCTGCATTCTCTGTTCTGGATGTCTGACGTTTCACTAGGTATAGCCCCTTTAACTATGATTTTTGCTGTGTCCTTATGAAATCTTACATGACTTTAAAGGAGAAATGTCACACCCCTTTAATCACATCACATCACACTTATTTATTTTATTTTTTGTGTTTCCGTATTTCAGTATTATCTTAAATCATTCTTCCTGTGACCTTGCTTGGTCCAGATTTTCAATAAAGGACTTTCTTAGAAAATTAATACAGGCCATTTCTTCTACACTGTTGTGTTGTAAGGATATCATATAATCTGTAGTTGATAATTAAAATTCATATTCCATGAGACTGCTAGAAAAAATACTTGAGTATTGGTAAACAGCAATGAAGAAACAATTTTTTTTTCTATAGAGCACCCAACAGTATATTAATAGTCATCCTTTGATCTCCTCCTGGAGCTGACAAGATAGGAAGCAAATTGGTAATTTTCAGGGTTTATTCCTACTAAAAAAAAAAAAAAAAAAAAAAAAGATAATCGCAATAGATGTTTTACATCAATATGGGACTTGCCTAGCTAAAGATCCAGGCAGGCAGAAAACAAAATCTAGATTTCTAAACAGCAGTTAAGGTAGTGTGCTAACACAATCCTGTGGTTAAAAAATAGTATTTCCTGCTCTTAAAATAGCAATTTGTGACATGGATCCTCTTACATAAACTATATCGTGTAGGTGAGGTAGCTTTTGTTTCTTAAAGATTTATCTAGCTCTTTAGTGTTACTTTGGCCACGATGAGCTGCTGTGACCCTGGGCTGTTACATTTCTAGACCCTTCTGTCAAGGAGGATTCAAACCACTTGTCTCTTTACAGGCAGCATCACCTGCAGAGAAATTAGAGACTGAACTCAGTAGTGAAGTGGTAACTTTTAGCTATATTCACAAGTGTCTCTCAACCCTGAGATGTCACTTGAGAAAAAGCCACATTCCAGAATGCTTTGAGATTCTGCTCTTGAAGTGACAAGAGGAGACTGACAGATGGGAGAGCAGGCTGAAGTCAGGTACAACAGAAGTAAGAAATGGCCACATATGGACAACTGGGTGCTCTAGCCTTCAATCACAGAGATGAGTGACTTAGAATTTATGCATAAAAGCAGATGACAAAGTTTTATTGGTCACAGTACTTAAGACAAAGTGAAAATTCATTTATTTCCCATTTGGTTAGTGAAGACATTTAACCATTTAACTTCCTGGAACACTTTTTTTGTTGTTTTTGGTTTTCTTTTTTGTTTGATTTTTGTTTGGTTTTGGGGGGGGGTGTTTTTTGTTTTGGTTTTTTTTTTTTTGGTTGGTTGGTTGGTTTTGGTTTTGGGGTTTTTTTTTTGTTTGGTTTGGGTTTTTTTTTACTTTTCTGTGAGAAATGCTTTATGGCCTATGAAGAGATAACTGAGGAATAGAAGTACCACTGTGACCAGTGAATTCTTCATGAGAAATACATTTTCGCATGAGAATTTCAAAGCAGAGAATAGCTTAATAAGCCCTGGAAAGCTGCTATTTTGGTAACACACACAAAACATTACTGAGAGGTTTCTGTAGCTGACATTAGAAATGGAAATCAAAAAGAACTTTAAAAAATTCTTCATGCATGTAACATGAAGTGGGAGGAGTGTGCCTTGCTAAGAAACCAAAACATAATAATCCAAGGATTGTACACCCACATTTATAAGGGCTGATTCAAAACTAAAGGAAATCAAAGAGTTATAAATTCACTCCAAGAAAAGTGTTAGGATTTGTGAAACAGCTTGTGGTAAATGGAGAAATAATGCAGAAAAATGTTGTGCATTTGTTTAGAAAATAACAAAGGGATTGACATAGTAGGAAGCTGTGTAATTGCCAAAAGAAGGATATTATTATTTTTTCACATTAACCTGATGATGGGTTAGTACGGAAACCAAATCTGAAAAGGAAATATTATTGTGAAAAAAAAATCTGTAAAGGTTGTTAAGCAACTGGAGGAATGAGTAGAAATGGCTCCTCCTGTTGACCTGCATTTCTCAACAGGCTGAAATCAGGAAAAAACCCTAAAGATTAACTCAGTATTTTGGAAATGACAAGGAAAGGATTCACTGGCCAGCACTATACACTGTGCTGTCTTTATGTGATTGCCAAGCCCCTATTGGGACAGTATATTTGGATATATGACCGTGTCAGCTGGAACAGAGCTCAGTCCAAAACTAGAGTGGGAAGAAACAGGAGGCACTGGGATGGCTCAGCTCATTGTTATTGCTGTTTTACACAGGGATTCTGATCTCATTAAGTTTCACCTAGTTAATGAAAAAACAGAAAGGCATGCTTGGGAGTTTGAGAAAGACACTTTTACTTTAAACATAATCTGCATTATATAAAGCTTTCTGTGTTTACACTGTGAAAGTGCTGACACAAGCTGAGAGTCACTCATAAAGGAAGTTTATTTTTCAAATACATCAAGTACAGAATGCACAGAAAAGCTTACAAAAGATGGAAGCATATCTCAGAAAGACAGAAAAAGATTCAAAATACATTAGCCTAGAAAAAATGCTGGTTTTCATATAAACCTTTTATTTGTTTTCCTTTAAGATTTAACCGCAGTCTGTGACAGAAATGTTATAACTCCAGAGATACATTGTTTTCAGATTCATTGTGAAGCATCCAATATTCCTTCTTGAACCTTTCATATAACCTTAGCTAGGGGTTTTACTTAAGGCTAAAGCCTCTCATGAAGAATTAAGGCTGTCCCAGCTTTTCCCATTTCATTTCTTCAACCATGCAGCTGAAGAAATGAAAGTACTAATCCTTCTCATCATGGCTTTTAGTTCCAGGCAGAACAGGAGTTCACAGAGCAGTTGGGCTATCAGATTGCGTCATCCTGGAAGCCACATCCACATTGCCATGGCGATGACATGCAACAGTTTGTCCCAGCTGAACCTCCTCCACTGAATAGCAGCTCTCAAAAGGTGGCAAACACGGGTTGAGTGCTGTACCCGATTTTGGAGTTTTTATAAACTTCTTTTGGTAGAGATGGGTTGTAGAATCTGTGTGTCTTGTGTAGTTATATCAGTTAAAAACTGACTTAGCATGTGCTCACGTAGGCTCTGGATAGCAATAGAACTCGCCAGCTTTCCATACAAATAGCTTGTGCTATTGCTATGTGTATTCTGCTCAGTCTGGGAATTAT
Source organism: Acridotheres tristis (assembly GCA_037013685.1). NCBI lineage: Eukaryota > Metazoa > Chordata > Aves > Passeriformes > Sturnidae > Acridotheres > Acridotheres tristis. Next base: position 11,122,963 of record CM072885.1, read on the forward strand.
TACTGATCTCAAATGCACCAATACGAACACGAGTATTAATGTTTGTGGCAAAGTTGGGTACTTGAGACAAGTCCTTTCACTGTGTCCTTGACAGATGTGACATGGGTGAGCTCTGCTGGGCAGAATAAGCTGTGTCTTGGCTTCCTAGGAGTAAAGACAACACTGGAGATTGGGCTGGATTCCAATGAGTTCTATATTTCTTTTTAATAGTGGTCTGGTCTATATTCATACCCAAACCCCTAATGTTTTTTATCTCTTGTCAGTGAAATACAGAGCATGATAACCATGCCATCCTTCTATGCAACATGCTTACAATTAGAGACGTGATTATGCACTATGCATTTTTCCAAAGTGACCTGGTTTTCATTATCAGTAATAATAATTACATCTTCTTATAGGTAAGATTTGATGTCTACCTTAAATAAATACTGATAAACTCATTTTTAAGAGCTTCTTGCTGGATATTTTTGATACCTTATTTTTGTCTATATCTTTCCTGAGAATGTTGGCACTTCTGTCAGGTGCATAACAAGTTCCATTTATATCCACCTCTGGATGTGCAAGAGTAGAGAGAAGACAGCTTACTTATAACAAAATTACACTCAGATTTCACATATATTAGCTTCTTCTGCATTGGAAGGTATTGGAAAACGTGTAAGATGGAAGAAAAGGATTACACTTCTCAAATACACTCATCTTATGAGACTTGCTCTCCATTGATTTTTCCTCAGGATCTCTTTGACTCATGCTAACTTGATGACAGAAATCCTTGCTCTGTAGGGAAGAAAACACTTCAACTGTGTAGCTTTAAAACTGATGAAAGGTTTGTTTAAACACTGAGGGAATAATCAAGTCACCTTAAAATCATCTCTGTACTTGAGATGAGCACAGTGTTGTCTCAGTTTGGGAAAATGAATGGTGCTGATGTGTCTAGTACTTTTTTATAACTGCAGATACTGCATATTTAAAAAGCAACACATCAAAGTGATTTAATGCATTAATTGGATAAAAGGAAAAACAAGTAAGTCTCTAAATGAAGGAAACCTAATAAAGCTGGCAGATCTTTTGCAAATAGAGAAGTATTTCCTTTGTATAATGCAGAATTCTTCTGAAAGCGAATTTTTTCTTTGATTTAGCCTTGATTAAGTGTTTCAGGGGTAAAAAATCCAATTATGCCTAAACTCAATGTGTTGAAAATACTCAGAAGAGAACTTAGAGCTAATTGATGTATCTGAATTCATATTCAAAGTGAGGAATTACCTAACATATGTCTGTAAAGCATTGTACCAAGGTGTTCATTTCCTTGCAGCGTCTTTCTTCTTTCAAGATACTGCCCTCAAAACTTTAAATCAAAACAAGCAAATCCAGTATCACAAATGCACTGATTGCTTTTCAAACTGTCTGAAGAGTTCAAACCACATGCTAAATTAATGGATCAGAATTCTCTAGAACACTTTCCTTGACTCCAATTAACCTGTGTTCTGACTTGGGAAAAGTCACTGGACAATCTTTTTTTTCTGTATATCAGTAATATAAGTATAATGATGTTTGTGAAGTGATGTTTACAGGTTTTTTTTTAATCAATTTATGAAAGACAAAAATGTGAAGTCCTACTGTTCATAGCTTTCAGATCTCTTTAAACTCGAACATCTCCAATTTGATGTTACTTTTAAATATTTCTTACTTCACGTTCTATTACTGTGTGATTATTGGGGTGGTGGTAATGTTGCTATACCTTATCCAGGGCAAAGGTATAATGTTACATTTCGGTGGCCTGAGAGTACAGACACCAGCTAAAGAAATCAGTGAGATAGTGAGTCTTCAATTTCTCACGCTAAGAAAAGAGTATACTATGGGCCTCTTATATGAGAAGAGTCTTATTTTTCCTTTATGAACTGAAAGATGAAGTTTTCTCAAAACTGAGAAGGATTTAGGACTACACTAGATAAGCTGGAATATTTTATTGGCAGCAGTCATTTGCTTTCTTCATGCTGTGCAAGCTGACACGAATAAATTGTTAAAAGAGGCAATAATACAATGAGAGATAATTACAAAGAAAATCGGGGGAAATGTAACCAGTTCATTTTCCTCTAAAATGTAATTTAGTTTATCCAAAGAGCAATAAAACATTGGTATTTAGGATAGTAAGTGGAAGTAGGTATATGTCCTAGATGGACTTTTAACTGGAGTGACATCAGAATGATATTGGTATCTGCTAAAAAAAATCAGCAACGATCATTTATATGTCACATTAAAATAGTTGGAAAATCATATTTCTTGCCGGTTTTTAAATTTGTACATATGGTCAAATTTCAACATCAAGTGAGACACTGAGGTACTTCTTTATAGAGCCAAACTGTGCCCAGCAAGATTTGCCATAGCTGCAGTGTGGAATGAGTCCAGAAAAGCTTTTTTGGGGCTGGACCAGAGGACTTATCACTGGCTGATAACTGCTGATAGCTGGGTACATCTGCACCACTTTGGCACAACTTGCAGGGACCCCCTGGGACTGGGAGCAGGATCCAGAGCAGTATCCAGAGTGAGATCCAGTGCAGGATCCAGTGTGGGATCCCATGGAGCAGGATCCAGAGCGGGATCCAGAGCGGGATCCGGAGCAGGATCCAGAGCGGGATCCAGAGCGGGATCCAGAGTGGGATCCCGCGGGGCTCGTTTCGGCAGTGCTCGGGAAGGGATGAGTGGTGCTGCCCATTCCCAGCCAGGTCAGGCACCGTGCTGCACTGGGGGATGCCTGGTGTGTGCCTGAGCTGGTAAAGGAAAGCTGTTGTGAAAGCCACTGTGGATGGTTTTGCATCTCCCTCCCAGCCTCAGGGACAACATATATCCAGTGGACACAAATGGCATGGTTATTCCTCAGCCCTGGCTGATGCCACCAGTGCACATACATATTGACAGTGGTCGTGTAAACATAGGTACCTCAAAGGCATGATATGAATGATATAGCAAAGGCTCTGGGCATCTTTCCTTTGATGTTTGGAGTTGTGGATGCAGCCTGCTATGGTAAAAGAATTTTTCTGTGTGAGGTCTTTTTAGCTCTCAGTTTAGCCCCAAAAACCTGAAAGTATGCTATTTTTTTGACTTGCTGCTGTTACCAGTTTTTACACAAAGCCATAAAGTGTCTAAGTTTAAGAATAATTTGAACAGTTATTTCTAGTGTGCTTAATTAGAACTGAGTTAAGTGAGGACAAACCCAGACTTGGGAGTGACTGTTCCACTTAACCACAGATCACTGGTCTATGAATCTTTTTTCTATTATTATAATTGCTTCTCTCCATTTTCAGGTCATATTGCATGGATATGTGATATGAAAGATGTTCACTAATGCTTGCTCTGCTTATCTTGGAGCGTATCAATGCATTTAAAAGTGCCTAAGAGGATACACGTGTATAGGCAATACATAGCAACTGCCTATTTAACTCATTGCTTTTCATTCTCATGCATCCTCAATGTCTCGGATAAGGGTCAAATAAATACATAATAATAAAATATTTTGTTGTAGAATTAGCTTTATTTCCACTGTTATTAACTTCATCCATTCAGCTTTTGTTATTGGATGATGTGAGTGAACTTTTCAGCTGTTAGAGGCCCTTTTGTCAGCTTTGCCAGTGACATGCATGTGCTTCTCAAAGGAAATGCACTTTTATCCGTAGCTTGCTTCAGAGAATAAAAGGGAGGTTTAGAAACTGTGAAATGTATTATACAAAATGACTGTTAATTCCGTATCTGATAAAGCTGGACTTTAGTCAACAGAAATGCTGTGTGGCGGATAGAAGTTTTTGAACTATGGGAGACTGTGATTAAAAGTAATTAAATATTGAAATTTTTAAAAGATAGCTATGAACTCTGACTCAATAGAAGTATATTTAAATATTGTTCTTAGATGAGGTACATATTTTCTTATGTATGATTTTACTGATGTCAAGTCTTGTACCAGTATTAAAATGACATCAGATAGTTCAGTTATAGAGCAGGTTATTTCATCTTTATATGTAGCAATCTGCTTGTGTAAACTTATGAAAATGTGTTTCAGGTGCATTTAAAGGAACAGCACTTCATGAGTTAGAGCATCCCTCCCAGAAGGTCTTTGCCAATGCATTGTACAAGGGTGAACCAGCAAACTGTTGGTGTAATTTCACTTTCCCTGTAATCTCTGGTAGTTGTTGCTTCAACTTAGCAGGCAAATGAGTTCGTTGTGTATTTTGGAAAACAGTTCACTACTGAGAAAATATGATTCTGTCCCCAGGAAATCAGTAGTAAAACTTCAGATGATTTTTACAGAGTTGGGAGTGACATACTCCTGCACATATGAAATGGGACCAGCAGAAGCTGCAACATCAGTTAATTTTAGGAATATACAGAAGTTATACTTTGCCCACACCTAACATTTGTTATCCAGCAGGAATTACACTGGCTTTTCCCATTAGAAAACAGGCGTGGTTTAGCCTTTGTCAGTTATCCATGTGTTTGTGTTCAGCTTTATTGTGTGGGGATAAACTGATCCATGCAAGTATCCAGAAATGCCAAGCAGGCAGGTCAGGGACACTGCTGTCCTGCAGTCAAAGGCTTCTCTCCTCGCCAGTAAACATACACTCTTTTTTTTTTTTTTAGTTTCTCTACAGCTCAAGAACTTCAACAGAAACCAGAAAGGATACTGTCTGCTCCCACTGATTTTCAGTCTGCTGCTAATTGAGACATAGCACTAACTCTGTGATGCTGGTGTATGTGACAACTCACACCCATTTACTGTCTATTAGTGTTATTGTTCTGGCTTTAGAAACTAAATCTGGCATCCCACTTTACAGCTTGGGAAAAGATCCTATGAGGAACACAGTACTAAGATGCAGTCAGAAATGTCTAGTCACTAATACCAGTCACCATCTCGGCTCACAAAAGTGCCTGGATTAGTGTTTGACAGAAGCCTATTTGTTAAAAGAAGGAAAAGGTTTATTTTAAAAGAGAATGTCTTGGTAGGATGCCTATTAAAGGTAACAATTACAGCCTATAGAAATGGCAGTCTTAGAGGAGCTCTGGGAATGTTCTGCTTCTCTTCTACCCCTCCAGTGCAAATACTTGTGTAGATGTGATGTGTTGAGTTCATTAAAGGGACTTTTGCGAGACTGACAGACCAGGAATCTGAACTCCTAAAAGCACACAGGCCAGCCTTACAATTTTTCCCCATATACAAATATTGCAGTCATAGCAAACATTTCAAAGACTAGGCATTTTGAAATTGCAGCAAGCAGGGATCAGTAGAAGCATTGTTCATGGACCAGTGTCCCTTCTTTTCTAGAGATGCTGCTTCAAATTAGGTAGTAATTTAGAAAACATCTGTACTGGAAAGATAAATCATTGTATCTCTTCAGTGTTGCCACAAACAAAACATGCACAAAAATGCCTTCTTTGAGTGCACTGGTATGTGAAAGCTGCCCTTGCTACCTCCTTGCTGCCCTGAGATGAGCTCTTTCTGCACTACACAGTGTTGCAATGGAGATAAGCAGGTGTTCAGCCTTCCCTTTCTTGATGCTTCCCAAACCTCCCAGACTCACTTTGGAGTCTCTAGTTGTATAGTCCTATGTTCTGGCATGGAAATGTCCTTCAGCTTTAATAAATTGTAAATAATTTTTGACCCAGCTCTGTCCTTGCAGCATTTATATACAACTTCTATAAAACATTTCCATCCTTCAGCCAGCTGTGATCCACTGTGCTGGTCTGGTCTCGGTGATTAGGGAACTTCTTCCCTCTCTGTAGTCTGTTAAGTCAGATAGTCCCACGCTCAGGGATCCACATGAGGCCCTGCCACAGTTTGCTGCTATCTGAAATTAATATTTAAGCCTGACAACATATTCAAGGACCTGTGGTGTAGGATTAGGAAGATTCAGGCTTCAGAGCCAAACACAAAACTTCCACAGCATTTTCTCTCCAAAGTTAGCTGGAAAAAAAACCCACAGAATTTCTGTATTAACCATCAACTTTGGAAAAGAGAAAATCCACAATTCCTAATGCATCACTTATCTTAGAATATACTTGCTTTATTAGGAGGCTGAACCTTTGCCTGAAGCTCCTGTGCCTGAAACAGAGAAGCTGCATCATCTGGAGCAGACAGTAGCACTCACTACCTCAGTGTACCTGTAAAAGGCTGCTTAGTGAGAAAGAAACCAGAAAGATTAGGAAAAAGAAAGAGTACAGAGAAAGGGGGAGAGTCATATTTCTTAAAGGCAGGACAGTATGAGAGCATTGAAAGGTCAACACTGTCTGTTTAGGGCCAGGCTCTTAATTTAGTGCATTGAAGGATGCTTCATGCTAGAGGGGAGGCTTTTCAAGCAGTGTCGGTTTACATTTGGCCAGAGGAAGAAGGATTATCATCTCCTTCTCGGCAATGTAGAAAGGAGGCCACCATCCCACTCATCTTCAGGCATGTGGAAACAGAGGGGGAAATTAAACTCACAGCAGCTCACAGAGTTTCCTGTGTGCGAGTGGGAGATGGAGATATCCAAAGCAAACACTGCTTCCCATACACTGGCTGCAGGGACTGACAGACTGCAGTGAGACTCAAATCAGTGCTGACTGACAGCATCTTTACAGGCATTCAAACATTAAAGAGAGACAAATGGCTGAGGAAATAGGTCTGTAGCCCTTGCAAAATCTTCCAACCATTTGTTTTAGTATCTTTGGGAGTTCAGTTTCTGCAGGCTGGCCAGATACAGCTGCAAAAGCACACAGGGCCATCAGCACGCGTCCTAGCCTACCTGTCTAGATACTCCAAACATGCTTATGAATACAGCAAGCTTTACAAAGCCCACCTATGCTGCTTTCTGGCACAGTGTGTCCACAGGACTGTACAATGGGCCCCACACCATTTTCAGCCCATGACCCAGTCTTCACACTCTGCTTAGTGGCTTCACACAGAGCACTCCCACAGCTGACACAGATACCTTGTGGCTGCACAAAGGACTTCACTCTCTAGATTGTCTATTGATCATCATTTGTGAGCCCTGCAATTCCCACTATTGCTCTCCTGTGAATCATTCCAAGCTACTCTGAGAAATTTGCTGCCCTTTCTGCTCTTCCAATAAGTCATCGCCTCCTTCTCATGAGCTGGCAGCTGATTGAAACGGATATGAGATTTCCAAAGCATTGAAATAATATTTAGCATTCTAATGATATTTTTGTAGGTGGTAGTAATAATAATGTATTGATTCATCGCATCTCAGGCTGGAAAACTCAGCAAGTCAGCAAGATTGGAAAATGCAAAATTATTTTTAAAGGCACTCTGTAATAAAATACTGACTGAAAAATTGTAATTGTAAAAAAATAGGAATATTTCTGCACACTCTTCCCTATGTGAAAACTTTAAATTACAAGATACAGATTTTTATATGACAGAATTATACTAGAGCAAGAGAAAAACAAGGAGTTAAACAATTCATACTAGGCTAGGATGAAAGGTGAGCTGAAAGAAATCCCACTGAGTCACAGAATAGGCTGAGTTGGAAGGGACCCATCAGGATCATAGAGTCCAGCTCCTTGCCCTGCACAGCACCATTCTCAAGAGTAACACCATGTGCCTGGGGGCATTGTCCAAACACTTACAGAACTCTGCCAGGCTGGTGCTGTAACCATTGCCCTGGGGAGCCTGATCAGTGCCCAACCACCCTCTGGGGGAAGAACCTTTTTCTAATATCCAACATAAACCTCCTCCAGCACAACTCCAGGCCATACCCTCAGGTCCTGTCTCTGTCAGCACAGAGCAGAGATCAGTGCCTACCCCTCCTCTTCCCCCCATGAGGAAGTTGTAACTGCACTGAGGTCTCTCCTCAGTCTCCTCCAGGCTGAACAGACCAAGTGCCCTCAGCCACTCCTCACATGGCTTCTCCTCAAGGCCCTTCACCATCTCCATTGCCCTCCTTTGCACAGTCTCTCACAGCTCAGTATCTTTTTTTAGATTGTAGCACCCAAAACTGCCCCCAGCACTGGAGGTGAGGCTGCCCCAGCTCAGAGCAGAGCAGGACAATCCCTCCTTTGTCTGGCTGGTGATGCTGTGCCTGAATCCCCCAGGACAGCGTTTGGCCCTCTCGGCTGCCAGGGCACTGCTGGTGGGATGGTGGGGTAAACTCAAGAGTGAGCATGGAAAACAGAAGACTGAGGTATGAATTTCTGCCTTGTTGACTGTATTTCTTTCTTTGGAATCCTTGCTAGTGTTAAAATTAATTTATCTTCCTGTGGCTGCTCCTGTGAAATACATGAGCTATTCATAGGCATGGAGAGGTATTGGGAAGGAAGGGCACTGGGCAAGAGGAAATTTGCATTAGCCAGTGTGATTGAGGGTTCATGTAAGCTCTGAAACTGAGACTATTACTCTTATTTAGTAAGCAAAACATTCCCGAGGCTGCAAAACCTCAGAAATTGGTTGGTGTTCCATCCACTGAGCATACATCTACCCCTCTCTGCTGGCAGTACTGAGGCAGTTCCTCCACTGAACAGCAGCTTCCAGCATAAGACATGCTTTGGAAATCCCAAGGAGAGCTTAGCTTTAGGTTTAAGACATAATCAAGGAGAAGAGGACCCGTGGAACAAGAATGCCAAAAGGTCACAGAGAGAAGGGCCATTTCATCCCTGTTTTAACAGTTGCCAGCTGCATGGGCACGATGAGGAGATGCTCGATGTCTGGAGATCCATGTGAAGCTGCGTGCAGGGCACAGGGAGCTCAGTTAAATGAGTGCTCCTCACCTAAGGCAGCTCTGTAATTGCCACTGCCAGTCTTTGGCTGAACAGGTCTGGCTGCCTGAGGACTTAATATTCCCCAGGCTTCTACAGATCTCTTCCTTAATGTTCTCTAATGGATAAATGCCAGCACTATGCAGTAGATAAATATGTGCTCCTAGTACTATTGACACTACAGATCAGGCATTCCTGCTTAACGCTTATTTTCCACATTTGTTACTTAGCTAAATGGAGAAAGAAAAGGGAAAAGGTGCAAGAGGCAAAGGGCTTTTTTTTTGAAGGAATAGCGGCAGTAATAACAAATTAGTCTAGTTATTGAACTGCTCAGAGCTGTCAGAAGGTAAGAACTTCCTGTTCATTTTTGATGGCAAATGGGGAAGGCAATCTATTCCCCCTTCTAGCCTCATGTTCTTGAGAGAGCTAGTCCTTTCGGCAGAGAATTTGAGTGATAGAATTCATATAGACTTCAAAAAGATCAGATGCTGATGTCAACAGCGTTATAGAGATGACATCCTCGTGCTGGAGTGGTCATTGTGTCTATTTAATGGAAATTCATGCAGCCATCAGACAAGCTCTAAGCAGTTGCCACAATTGCCTTTTCCTAAAAGAGGGGCCACAGCACATTACATCCAAAAACAGCTCAGAGGGCTCATCAGGGATCTTACAAGCAGTTTGCAGAAATAGCATGAGCTCTATTTTAGATAGATTTATGGTTTGTTTGGTTTTTTTTAAAGTTCTAGTTACTGCAGAAAACTGCTTGACTCATTTAATGACAGTAAGTACATGCACATAAGTAGTTTTGCTCCCTTGCTGCCCTGTACTTTTGTTACTGCAGGCAGACAGCTAAGTGGGATATGCAAAAATCCTACAGTCATGTTCTGTGAAGTTCTCACAAAGACAGAATGTTTAAACATTTCACCTCATCACCATAATAAGAAAACAGAGCAGACAAATATGGATGGGAAGAGCATGATTGCTGAAAATTTTTATTGGGCCAAGTCCAAAGAATTGCTGTGTCCCTGTTCCTTCCATGGGTTGCAGCAGCCAAAGCTCTGGGTCAGTTAGGCCACTTAGAGTGCTGGGTAGTCAAACAGGCAAATTTAACATCTACCTTCATCAGCTCTTTCCTAGAAGATGGAATTACCAGGCAGGCCATACTCCAAAATCGTGCTGCTATAGACTTCCTCTTGCTGCTGCATGGACATGAGTGCCAGGAATTTGAAAGACTTGGCTGCATGGACCTGACCTCGAGAGCTCCCAACACCCACGCTGCCCTCTGAAACATGAACAGGTTGATCGGACAGGTGAAGCAAGAATCTGCAGATTGGTTCAATGAACTGTTCAAAGGCTGGGGACTCACAGGGTGGTGGACTTCCATAGTTAAAACAATTTTATCATTTTTTGTTTTTCTTTTCCTTGTGATAATGGCATTCGGGATCTTACGTTGCTTGGTTTTCAAAGCTGTTAAGGGTCTCCTCCCCTCTACCTCAGTAGTCAGTTGTATAGAATTGAAAAACCTAGAACAGTCTAACTTTCCCACAAACTCTAAGTGGTGGGCAAGTTCATCAAAATGAACCCAATACCTTTCTTCCAATTTTGTTAAACGAAAAACGGGGAGATGTTGTAATTCAGTGCTTTAAGTTGTATGCTTGTGGTTTTTCCCTGAATCCCCCCCACTTCTTATGGTTGGCCTTTGGTGTATCCCTTTTCCCTCTGACCTCTCCTGGTTGGCCAGAAGCCACTGCAACCCCCGGCCAAGCTTTGGATACTCACATGTTTCCTGTATTCCCTCTCTTTTCTCTCCTGAATTCCCTCCAGACTAAACCTTTGGAACATATCCCGAGAAGAAGAGCCTCTTCTGATCTATTATCACGTTCATGCAGAGATCCAAGGACCTTCTCCTGAAACTGAGCTAAACCCGGGAGCAGGAGGAGGACCAGGATTTACTGCACATGATGTGTACATAAATCCCAGTCTAAAACATAACTGCTTGGTCAGATACTCTGAGAGCAATGACTTCAGCTCAGTATCTCTGGTAGCAGCATTCTGGTAGCTCTGCACACAGCTCCTAGCCTGTAGACGAGAGTGGGTTTGGATGATTAAATGTTTCTTGATTTCACACCAGATACACCAGAAAACGTTTGAATTGAAAAATTACAGAGCAAACTCTGTGGGCCAATGGAATGAGTGAAATAATGTCCTTCAGAAAATCTACATATTCTTAGCAAAAATTTCACAATTTGTCTTCTCTCATTAGGTAAAATCTCAACAAAAGTTCGGAGACCTTCAGCTTTGGAGTTTTATTATGGTTTTTACTGAACTAAGAAACTTGCTGATGTTGTGATCTGAGTTTAAAAGGGGGAAGGGACACAGATGGCTCCTGTAAAGTTGGTTTTTCTCCAAAAGTTTTGTTTCTACACTAACTTTACAAATGTAGCTAGGATTTTATAAATAGGTATCATATGAAATGCAACATGGCCTGTGAAATTGAAGCAGCTCTTGGCCTAACCTCCAAAAGACTGATTTGGTTTAGCTAAACTCTGCCAAGTCAGGACTGGATTTGAAGGCAATTACCAAGCCATATGTTGTCCTTATCTAAACACAAATAAACCCTTTTATTATAGCACAGCTCCTGCACTGTCACACGTTCCCTCACAGGACACAGCCCAGTCTCACATCAGTGGTTGTTTCCCTCTCGACTGTGCCCCCCTGTGCCTGCAGACCCCCGTGTGCTGGCTGGCTCCACTGCCCTCCTCTCAAACATGTTGTGGGGCTTGGCAGGCACAGCAGCCTCCACACTCATCCAGCTCCCTGGGCAAGATGCCATGTGAGCCATTGCTGGTAGCACAGGAGAGGGGAAGCAGGAAGGTGTGATCATTAAAATCAGCGACCACTGCATGTGTCCATACACGATGAGGTCCCAAGGTGCACTTCATAAAAACTTCTTTAAAATCACAATGATGGTTAAGGGGGAGATGCAAACTGGCCTATAGCCTGGAGTAACCCAACATGGGAACATGGCTTTAATTCTGCTGTGTGCTGAGCTTTAGGGACCATGTACTGCTAATATTGGTTAATAAGAGAGATGTCATGACAGTTTTGTTAATATTTTATGTGCAGGGAGTTCAATAAACTCTGTACAAATTTTGGGAAATAGACAGGGAGTGTGTGGAAGGAGGGAGGAAAGGAAAGGAAGGAAAGGAAGGAAGGAAAGGAAGGAAGGAAGGAAGGAAGGAAGGAAGGAAAGGAAGGAAAGGAAGGAAGGAAGGAAGGAAGGACGGACGGACCTACCTACCTTTTCCCTAGGGAATACATGCAGTATTGTTCTTCTCCACTACTCTGTAAAGCTTTCATGGTTTCATTCATTTGCAGAGAGATGCCTGTATTTTCCCATGAGACCAGAAAGAATCCATAAAGTCCCTCATTAAATACATCTTTTGAAAAAGCCCATACTACCATGATACTGCAAGACCTCAGCAGAAATACTGTGATTTCTGAAGTCTCATGCAAAATTCAGAATTGTATTTAGCACAGGAGATTGTTCCACTACAATATATTTCTAGAAATCAACCTGTTGAGAATAGGGACACAGGTGCAGAACTTGGAGGACTAGGCTTAGCCTTCAGCATTGCCTGAATTTTCTGTCTGACCAGGAATAAATTCCAGTCTTAAGGTCTTGCATTTTTAAATTGAGATTGAGGTTCTGGTAGTGCTGGATGTCCTGCATGTGCACAGCATCAAGTGACAGAAATGGGCACAAATTGGTAGCATTTCTAATCAATTCCACTTCTATCCTAACCTATCCATCTAATTCAGCCTTAACCCTATTTTCAAGACCATTCTTCTTTTTCAGATGACTGCATGGATCAATGCACAGTTTGATATCAGTAAACATTACGTCTTCTTTAGTACTGCAGAATGGATATTAACATGAAAATAACTTACAATGCCAGATAAATGATTAATTCCAAACATTATGTTGTATTCTTTGGGGTTTTGTTTAAATATCTTCTCTACTCTGAGGACTTCAAGCACCAATCATACAGTGTTCTACTGATTTTAAAGTGGGATGCTTTCTAATATCTGTATTATTTTCAAAGACTCTAAACAATCTCTATTTTAAAAGTTTTATCAATTAATCTTAATTAGGAAAATGCATTATTTGGTCTTTATGCTCTAGATCGATCATGAGAGATAGTTGCATAGATATTTATAGCTAGGAAGGACCATTCTGGTCTCATCCAACTTTATGCATTCCTTTAAACACAGAATTTCAGCTGAGAATCCCTAAAGCAGAGGGAATTATTTTTCCTAACTATATTATCAAACCTTATCAGTCCTAAGAACCTCTGGCAGTATTTGAGCATATCTTTATGAAAGGTTTTGTATCGTGATTTAAAGATGATTTAAAGATGAGGATGCATTCGTGGTGCCAGCCTATCCCAGACAGCAGAATAGTGGACACGTAGGATAATTAGCAGAAAATACAATGGTCCTTTCTCTTCTGTGTCACATCTTTAGATGGAGGAACCTCTTCTAGAAGCTCAAAAGCAGGCAGAAATATTCCCTTTTCTTTGTCTCTCTTGCCTGTTTCTTTTTTTCCTTAAAATATCATTAATATGAAAATGCAATTTTTCCTTGTTCACTGCACTTGAAATGCCAGTTGTGTCATTGCCCTCTTGCCACTCCTTGCTCTTCACTAAAATCCCTGCATTGTTCTTTCTTCCCGCAGCCCCTGTACAACAGAGCCCAGCACAACAGAGGAATACATCAGGTGTAAGGACATCCAGGACATGACAGGGTCCTCTGCCACTCCCTGACCTTGCTGCCGTGCAGGGGACAGGGCACAGAAACATTTTGGTGCTCTGCTGATGCTGTGTTAGGTCACATCTGGAGTGCCAGGGGGAGCGTGTGGCCCCGGGGCAGGCGAGGGGCACCTCGCAGGCAGAGGTTTGCTCAGTGCCAGATGATGAGCTAATGAGGCTTCAGTGATGCTAAATCAGACTTTGGGGGATTTAAAGCAAGGAAGTAAGGTGTCATGCAGTCACACTTAGGAGAGGGGAGAAAAAAAAAATCTTTAAGTGATTCCCAGATTAGTAAAAGGAATTGCTGAATTAAAAGTGTGGCTTTAAAATGCCACTTTGTGTGTTGCAGGCAGGAAGCTGTGTTCTGCTCTCCCATCTATTTTATAGTACAATAATCCCATTGACTTTGCAGTAGTTTTTCCTGATTTATACTCATCTGATATAAACACAAAGCCTAATGCCTTTCCAAGCCGTCCATCTTTGTGGGGAAGTACCAGTGAGAGAAGCAGCTCAGCCATGCATAAGGGGCAGTCAGAATCTGACTGTATGATCTGCAGTAGCACATTGTATTATTAGCTCCTGAGCACTCTGTTTTATAGCACAAATGGACTGAAACATGCCTTTTTTCCCTCAGCTTCAGAGAAACTATTTTTAATGCAGATCCAACCACATCAATAATCTAGCATACTAGTTTTTCTATTTTGTTCATATTTTCACTGTATGAAAACTTGTGCTGGCCTGGTGTATTTTCTGCAGTGAATTTGAGCTTGTTAAAATTGGAAAATACATTCCAAAGACGTGAAGCTCTCCTTGCAGAGACCTTGATTTTTATTCCTTTCCCAAGATCCTGGGGTAGATTATAGCCTTCACTGCCTGCAAGACCTACTGTGTAAATTGTGAGCTCTTTAAGACCAGCATCTGGTTTTAGTGAATCACATTTTCTTCTTTGGTGTGTTTCTCTTGCTTCCATTTGCAAACACGGGAGGAATGTAAAATTATACATCCTATGAATGTGCAGTTCTAAATTGATGCTGGTTTAGGACACACTCCAAAATAATGCTTTTTCTTCTTTACACAGTGAATGTGCAGAGCTGCACACACAAAAAAAATGAGATTAAAAAAAATGTAGATTTCTTCTTTGTTATTCTAGTGCAATTTAGGTGGTGATTGCATAATGAGATGAAAAAGATATTACATATTATTTTATTTTAATTCAAACTATTTTCAGTACATTCACTCTCAGAAAGGTAGGAAAATAGGAATATTCCAACGTCCTTTGAAAAGCTTTAGATTATGTTTTTCTTTGCATGGACATTTCCGGTTAAAGGGGATGATCTGCACTGTAATTGCACGGCTTCACCTAATTCCTGGAATCAGGATTTTTTCCAATTGCTCCACATTTGCTGCAGAGAGCAAACTGGAAGCAGTGTTGACCATGTATTTTCTCATAGAACTCTGAGCTGTGTGATGTATCCTCCCACTGTGTTCCTGTTGTCCTTTTCCTCACTCTCTAGTCATGCTGGTTTCATAACTGGGAGAGTGCTCCCAGGCAGTGACTTCTTGTCTTTGTCTCCGTGCTTTGGTACAGTTCTTCTATGTTATCATCATCATATCCATAGTGAAATATATGTAGATATGTATAGAATAAAGTAAATGACAGACTGCTTTAGACAGTTAATTTTTCCTTATACACTCTGCATTTCCCTCTCTGAAGGAAATTGCAACTGCTAGCAGAAGTTTTGTTGGAAAGCTGTATTAATAGCAGTGCTATCTATCAAGAACCTTGGGGAATATCTATAACTTTGGGGATTTGCTTTGTCATTATTTTCTGTTAAAAAATAAAAGTCAAGCTATATACCTAAGAAACTGAGTAAAATATGTAGGTAACACTGCAGTGAAATACAACGTACAGTTCACCTGCCATGGTATTACTGGAGATGTAAATCTATTTTTATTTTTATTTTCAGAAATTTCCTTTCTTTTTAAAAAAATCTGAAGTAAAAGATACTAAAACGTTCCATCGATTCAGTCACAGATATTTTGAATTGAGTATCAGTAGTCCTTCCTGAATGAACCTCTCATTTTCATTTATACTAAATTTCTTCAGATTCGGTAGTTGGAAAAAATGAATTCTAGAATTCTAGAAAAATGTGAATACGGACTAAGATGCCTTCCTTTAGGTGCTTACTGTTGAAAAATATGGCCACCATGTGTAAATATGGGTCATTGATATGGTACAGAAATTGTATCAGCACTGTTATACTTTCTTTACTGGCTTTAGATCATGCTCTGCATATCTATGTGCCAGTGCTGCTGTGTTGTAATGGTAAGGCTAATTATAATAATAGATGCAGTAGTGACTTTTCAGCACTGGATGGATTTTTCAGTAACTTATTGAGGTCACTAATTCCTTTCATGCAGGCTATGAATAGAAGTGATTTTCCAGCACTACCCTAGAAGAAAAATACTCTGTGATCTGTTATCAATTCATAAATCTATGTCTTCTAGTTCTCAAAAAGTGACAGATAGGCTATTAAAAAAAATAATGTAAAAAGTGATGTACTGCATACAGTATCAAAGGTGTAGGTTATATTTATACTTCATAATAGAACATTCTGTACACTAAAAGTAGTGCTAATGATTCCCCTGTTAAAATTTCCAGCTGCAGAAACTGTAAAGATGTGTGTTTTATTTAAAACATATTATGCACAGAAGAAGACTCTAATCAGAGTGCATTCGCCTTTGAAAAACCAAAATTAATGGTAGTACAGACTTCTGAAAGCTTCTCTGATGGTTCAGTGCCAGCCTGTAGCTCATTTTGGTGCAGCTGGAGCTGTCTGTGTCTATTTGAGTAGGTGCTGCTGTGGGTGTGCTAGAGGACAGGAGTACATGCCCATGACTATGGTATGTGTGTGACAGCAGTATTTATTTTCCTAAAGGGACCAGAAGCCATTTGACATGAGGATTTCACAAAAAAAAAAAAAAGGGCAACTGGCAGGGTGCCAGTTTGACACCTGCACTTTTTCTACATTTTCTGTCCTCTTCACTTTTCAATGGGAAATCTTAAGACACCTGAGAGGAGATGTATTTCATGTGTTATGGTAGTGATAACTGACTAGGCAGAGCATTCCAAACCAAAGACATTATGGCCAAGAAAAGGTTTTTCTTGTAAATGTGGGCAAGTGTGACCATATGTATTTGATTTCAGAGATTTCACTGAAAACTACCTTAGACAGAAGAGAAAAAAGTGTGAGAAAAAAAAGCTTCAGGAAGTGTATCTGTAATCTTTCTTCACAGGAATCTCTAGACTCTGTTAAAGGTAAGATTTTATCTGTGGGAAAGGACATTCTGCCTCCTCCCTGTTCTGTCTGGTGACCATTGTTCTTCAGTCACCAGTGGCTGTGACTAAAGGGAAGAATAAAGAGCATTTTAGTAATAGTAATACTTTTAATATTAGTAAGGACTATATAAACAGGGAATATGGGCTATTAACATGTGCCTGAACTGCCTTTTGGAGATCATATTAAAGCTATGGTTAAAACTGTCCATCTACATGGCCTGGTAGATCCTTGATACAGATACAGGTGGTCCTCAGAAGAAAATGTTCTTCGTTATCACCAGCAGGAAAATATGGAAGCAGAACACTATTTAGGTTGCTTAGTGTGTTTATGCAGGTGGAGCAGTAAATGACATTGCAATCCTCTTGTCTTTCTCTTAATCTGAGTTCTTGAAAGTTCAAGTAATAAAGGTGCAATATATGTACTAAATGATGCTTTAAATGTTAGATTTAACAAGCAACTTGTGTTTTTTTAATATAAAGAAAATAAGGGTAATTAGTTTTCAATAATAAATAAATCCAAAATTCACTTTTAATAATTGCAGTGCACATATTCTTGTACTACTTGTCTTCTGAACAAAGTCATAATTCCTTTTTTCTGAGACACTAAAAATAGCTGTGGCTGTAATATATGTCATGAGTCATAAATCAGTAAAAATGTTCTGCAAGACAGTGTATTGATTTAGTGCAATTTAAGTAAAACATCTATTTTGGACTTCTTGGGTGCATGAAAACTGTAGTGCTTTTGTCAATGGATTGTCTTTTGCATAAAAGGTTTGTTCAGGTCTAGGCTGCTATTATTAAAGAAGGATATTTGTTATTTTTGCCTATCTTGGGAAATAAGGAGATTTGGTTAAGAGGAAGGCACTAAAGAAAAGTGTGGTAGGCACTAAAGGGAAGTGTTCAGTCAAACGCATAATAAAATTCTTAATTTAGAGTGCAAATATAACAATTTTTAAGGTGTATGGCATCAGTGATAAAAGTATTACCTGAGCAGTTTTTACACAATCAATATACAATTGAAAATGTGACACCATAGATGAGTTTGGAAATATGTTCATCTAACTTCTTCCTTTCAAAAAAAGTGAGAGGAGCCACTGACACCATGTGGAAAACTTGGAAAATGCCTGTGACAAAATAATTTCTAACTTGGTAGCCTGTTCTGTCTTTCTTTCTGACTCATCCCCTGTTAACAAGACAGGGTGAAGAAGGAATGGTTTTCCATCAGTCTGCAGTCTTTTAAAGGTGAAAATGCTGTTCCTGGTGCTTAAGGCCACGTCCATCACAAGAACCCATGGCGTAGGGATGACTGAGTTGGATTAAAAGAATTCATGTCGACAGAATCATACTGTGTGGTTCTCGGACCTGAGAGCCAGGGGAGGCTGTTAACAGCAGAATGCTCAGTGCTGTGGGGAGGAAGGTGGGCAGAGTGTCTGCATGCATCCCGTGTCTGATCATAATGCCTAATGTGGCTCTTTGTGGGCCAGGTCCCCACTGCAGCACCAAAACCCTGTAAATAGACACAAAAATATTCCTTTCCTTTTGGGGAGTCGGGAGAAAGCCCAGTAATACTATCTTCTTTCTCAATATATATTTTTCTGTCTAATGATAATGTTTCTGAGAATAAATCTTCCTCCTCACCAAATTTTGCAGCAATATTTAGATCATCACATTATGTAAAACAGAATTTAGTATTAAATTCTTCAGAAAGAGAATCTTATCATGTGGGAAATGAACCACAGGCAAGCTAGAGGAGAGAGACACTCCTTCAGAATTAAACCTTTTTATTCAGTATTCCTAGAGATAAAAATGTCCCAAATAATGTACTAGGAGAGTCAAGAAGCATAGATAGACAGGAAGAATGACTCAAACGTTGTTTTGTCTAAATAGAATGGTTTTGAAAGCACAGAAATACTAACAGCTTTCTAATGGTACAGGTCCTCAAGAAAGATATTCACTATAGCCATCCTAAATGAAACTTTTGTTCCTTCTCTTTCTGAAGGATATGTTTAACAGAATTATGATGTACCATTCCTATTTGTGACAAAAACATTTGAGTGGATATTTGAAAGATTTGTTAAGACATTCAGTTCAGCTGCAAAAGGACAAGCTGTATTAAAAATTCTTTGACTTCATTCAACTTTTTCTTCAGTGAAGTGCTTCTGTTTTGCTCCAGTGTGCATGATGTGTGCTTTAAAATTAGGATTTCATTCATTTTCTATGTCATTATTTAAATTGTCTCCTTTCATTATTGAACTCATTCATAATTAAGTGAGACCCATTGAGGTGTTCTACAGTGCTGTCATTAGCAAATCTGGATAGTTGGATCCCTTTTCTGCAGTTAACTGCTTATTATATTTTTTGGTGTCCTATATTTTTTTGTTTTATTTAGAATTATTTTTTTTCCTTGAGAAAAGTGTTAATAAAATATATTAACAAGTACCGAAAACTTCCTACAGGTATACCTATTTTCATAATTTCCAGTTTATTTCTCAATAAATTTTTGTTCTTATAGGAAATCTATTTATTACATCACAGCATTATTTAAGTAAAAATGCTAATTGATGAGGGAACCTGATAACTTATATGAAGAAAGACTGAGAAATAAATTTGATGTTTAGGTCAACATTTCACAAGTAGATCAGCAGAAACTAATCATGGAAAGTGCTTATACACTTAAAATGTGCAATCACACATCGAATATCTTATGTGAGATGATTCAACATCTCTGTGTAGACTTAAGGTCTAATCAGTCTCAGTGTCTTTTGTGTTTATTGCAATTCCATGTATCTACTGCTTATTTAAAATATGTTCTCTCAGTCTGTTTTGCTCAGGTGCGTGTAGCATAAAATCATAGTAGTCTCAATAAGCCTGTGATTGCAGGAGCTGTGTAGTAAAATAGTATCTTGGATTTTAGAGTGTATTTTTGTGTAGCAGCAATAAAAGTACTGTTGGAATAATCTTACAGCATTGTGACATTCACAATATTTTCAGTGGCTGTGTTTTTTTCCCGTTTGGGCTCCAGTCTTTCAAGTGTTGGTTATTTGGAAGGACATGCACACCTAATTATTCCCTTTTTAAAGACTTAAGGAGTCCTCACAGGTCCAGAAGCCTGTCCAGTTGTGGGCAGATGCAGAATCCCGGCCTTGTTGAATAAACTCATGACTTAAATGAACTCCAGTAATTTTTATTGTATTTACTTTAACAATTTGGGGATTTTTTAACAGAATATATTTGTGGCATTTGGAGTTGAGAACACTAACAAGGAAATTGTCTTCATTTTGCTGCACACAATTGTTATTTATAATTATTTTTGTTTATTATCTACGTCCTCTGTCTTTAGTAAGTTGTTTTTTTCAAAAATATTACCTATTGCTCACCTGATCTTTAAAATATCACCTACTTTTCGTTTTTCCTATAGTTTTAACTTACATGTTGTGTTTACAGCGCTGTTAAAATACAACTTCATAGTAAATTGGAAAATGATCCTGCAGTTGTTATTGAGTCCTTGTGGCATTAGAAACATTTCCTCTATAACCTGTAAGATATGAAAATTCTAAGGACCTAGATAAGCACTTCTGTAATACCACCATTAAAGGACTCTAAAACTCTGAAGGTCTATTTGGAGACCTGCCATTTATGTCTCCTTATTATTGCTACATAAGAAGTTACTCCTTGCTCTTCATTAGTTACTTAGGGAACTTGCGCTTTTATTATAGAAACAATTAAAATGTGAGCATTCAACCAAATGCTATGATTACACAGATAATTCCATGTATTGGTATGAAAAAATTTATACTGAATTACTCAGGATCATAACTCCTATACCACAACATAATATTTAAAATGTTATCATTTGTATATGAGAAAGTAATATAGTCTCAACTATTAAAAAAACCCAAAACCAGAGCTTTTTCCTCTTCCCACATCAGTTGAAGCAGCATGTTTTGACACATTAAGTGACTTCAAGAAAAAGACGGGCAAAGAGTATGAAAGAGGTTCCACTTACCACTAATCTTGTTTCCAGCTAAAAATACTTGATTAAATGTTAGGCACATAGTGTTTGGAAAAGTTTGACAATTTGTGCATCTGTTGCATGAGTTAGAGTTAGAAGATTTATCTAACTTTGTGCAGGAGACAGGGCACTACAAACCGAACAGTGACATTAGGTTTCTCTGTGCCCTTTGACCAGTTGCCTCTCAGCTTTCCAGCTGAACCATTTCCTACATGCCCATGGCAAGCTCCAGACTCCACTGTCCTGTTCTTTGGATGCCTGAAACACAAAACTTTGGTATTTTCTTCCTTGTACTATCTGCCTGTGTTGGACAGAAAAGGAAATGTAACTACTTTGTTCTGATTTAGCCCACAGTTCTCTTTCTTCAGCAGGTGTGCTGGCTTTACCTTGCCTGGATGCCAGATGCCAAACTTTGATACTTGGAGTGGCTCTGGCTGTCGTGTCTTGGTGGCTGCTGGGCTTGAGTTAGAGAGATCTCAAACATTCTCCCAAAGCTTTCTGCATCTCTGTTGATGCATGGAATTATATCCTTGTCCAGGCTTTAGACACACCCTGGCTTTAGGCAGGTCTGGGTGTTAATTCACTGTTCTGTATGTCAGCCCTCATAGGCCATTTCCAAAGAAGAACAGATAGCGTCTGCAGCCCAAATGAGTTCTTGCAAGATTGCTGAGGAATGTGAAAAACATCTGAGGAAGCAGAAAACTTCTTGTCATGCTATTATTTGACCTGGACATTGGTGTCAAGTCACTGTTCTTCATACTGAATCTAAAAAAGGCGTTTACAAATAAAACCAAGAAAATTGCATTAGAGAAATATGCTGGAAAGGTTTCTGCACATCTGCTTTTACTAGTGACTGATTTCAATAATTAGCAGCTAACATACAGTTCCATATTTGTGCCTTCAGATACCCATGTTTAACCAAGTATTAATTAATTAAAAATGAACATAATTTATCGTGTTGATTTTCAGCAATATTCTCCTAATAACATTGGTATGAAATTAGTAAAATCTGAAATGGGAATGGAAACTCCAAGACTTTTTTATTATAATGAACTTTATTTTACTATTTTAAAATTGCTAGTACCAAAATTTTGAGACATTGGAAGAACTGAGTCTGAGTTAATAATAAACACACTGAAATCAAGGCTCAATTTAGTATTCCTGCATACAAGTTCAGATGTCTGAAAGCCTATGTTTATATTTCAGTATGACCAAGTCTGCTATAATCTGATAAAGTTTCCAAATCCCATGTTTTGCTAATTATGCAGAATTGATGACATTTTTTTGAAAATGATGGCTTAAATTATTGAAATCTATTTTTTCTTTATGAGATCCTATTAAGGCTGGCCATTGTTCATGCAGTGAGACCTCAGCCTGCTGGTACTTGGTGTCAGTAAGTCAGTGGAGATGATTGGGATGGCTCAATCAAAAGGGCTTTCAAGGAAGAGTCACTTGCTACCTGCTGTCAAATTTGTGGTTTCTCAGGTCATTTGACTACTCATATTTGATCCAGAGGAGCTACACAACTGTATTTGTGCTTATTTAGCAATAGCCATCACTGCTGAGTTCATGCTGCTTTTAAAACAAGTTGTGCTTGAAGAAAAATACCCAGACTGCCAATGCCTAAGCTGGGGGGGGGGGAAAGCACCCCCCCTTATAATTAAGCTATCAAAAATATTTTGACATGTTTGACATCAAAATGTGTTAGAAGGTGTTAGAACAGAATCAATACTCTGTGGCATATGGTTATGGTAACTTTGATCTGGGAGTAGGAACCTGAAAGCTGGATTTACTCTATCACTGAACCTCATCTGGGAGTCAGCAGAATCATCCACATGGGAGTTTTCTGTTTGAAAACCCAGACAAAGACACTGACATATGTGGCTTTTTTCCACTTGTAATGCCAACAACCTTTATTTTCTGATAGCTGATTTTAACACATTTACGCAGTAAGTAAAGAAATTTATAGAACCTATATTTATCATATATTAAACTGAACTGACCTGAGATCCAGCAGGCTAGAATTGCTGCAACTCATGCCAGTACATTGAATAAGTAAATAATTACTTAGATTATTTAAGAGACAGAGATAAACACATAGTAGAGGTATCAGTGAGGAAGGTCTTTAGCTGCTGTAAATTGTTACAAATTTCTATGGAGAACATTTATAGTAGCTTAAGTTTTAATCAATATTATGCATGTATTTATGGTCTAGACTGTTGTACTACTAATGTTAAATGAATAATAATGCCATTAAGGCAAATACTAAAGAGGAAATTATCTTTAATTTTATTGTGTGAAGAGTAGATCTTTACCTGTGCTTAATGCTATTGATTTTAGTGAGAATATATATGAATTCAGTGACTCTTTTCCTTAAATGTTTGTCAGAACTGCTTTTATTAAATGCAACCTAATGGGGAGATTGTGCAGGCTGTATGAAAGGCAATTTTTTTTGTCAAGTTTTGTTGCAGTTCTGGCTGTTTTGAGTTTCTACACTTAGAAATCAGCATTCTTTCCTGCTGGTGCATATTTATTATACAAAAATAATGGGATTCAGCTAATCCTATTCATTCTCAATAGCGTTAAGAGGACTTAGTGAGTCAAGTTGCTAATTCTTTAATGTGATGTTCATTAAACATGAAATCCAACAAAGTTAAAATAGACATCACTGACCATGGGTGCAATATACCTGTAAGCCATAGTCTTGCAAATTCTTTTTCTCCTTCTGGATTCTTTTTCTGAGATCTTGAGGCAGCGTGTGTTACCTACCATGACATGCAGTTGCTAGAATCTGAAATGAGATGAGTTAATGGCATTGCATTATCTCCTGATGACAAATCCATTAGAATATGTCACTGCTCTCACTTAAAATTCTAGTCTCTGCTTGTTTGGTGCTCATTGCAAAGGAAAATATGCAAGTTTTTATACTTCCATTTTATTAAAAATGTTTTGCATAGCTTTATAAGGCTGAGCAATACATTTAAATGAAGGGCTAATTTGTGTGTTCTTATGGCTATACATAGATTTGTTGTCTTAAATTATTTAAAATCGTCTTTGTCAACTGGAATGACCTACAGTATATAATTCATAATTGTATTAATTATGAATTGCATGGGTTATTTTACTCTACTAAAATGAAATATTTAGATAACTATTCTATACTCTTCTTGAATAATTTGCTTTGCAGTAACTGTATGCAGCATACAGAGGCAAGTTTTTATTGTGCTTTGCTCTGGGTTAAAAGATTGGGGATGGCAGAAAGAAGCCTTCTTGGTCCCCATCTTTACTGACCCTCCCAGGACAGGGGTCAAGGCAGAGCAGCACTGCAGAGCCTGGGAACAGCTGTGCATTCCTGCATTCCCTAGGATGAGATGAGTTAGATTAAGTTGTCCCTTCGGGGTGGTGTCACTTATGGAAATCACTGTTCAAACACAGGGCAGTACTGATCTGGGAAGTAGCACAGTGGTTGGCAGACACCATAACCTGTCTAGCTGTTGGGTTTTAATTCTGTTCTTTGCCTCCTGAATTCAGTGCAATAGGGATGAAAGATTTGTACTGAGAATTAGAAAAGAGATTTTTCTGACTTTAGTGAGACAAGGGCCAGCAGTGAGGGAGGGCAGGAAATGTGTTCAATATATAATAGTTGGAAAAAAGCAAAGAGAAGAAAAAGTGGGAGAAGTGAGGTCAGAAATGGAGAGACTTTTCCTGGGTGGAGGTAATAATGAAACACTGATCTTTTGAAGAGAAGATCAGGAATCTCTAAGAAGCCATAGGTGGGGAAGAAGTTATTATGGTCAAAGAGTCAGTTAAAGTAGGGGACATAACTGCATCAACTTAAGAACAGTGTATAATTGCCTTGTCAGAATACCAGTCAGTGAAAATAACTATACAATATTGCATTAAATTTATAAAATAAATTGAATAACAGACTTAAGGTAGTATCTTTAAACTGACTACATCAGTGGACAAGAGAAAAGCTGTCAGTTCTATATGGACTTCTGTAAGGCCTTTGACACAATCCTCCACATCCTTCTTTCTAAAGCATAGGAACATGGACTTGATAAGTTCAGTGGAAATGGTTGGATGGTTGCATCCAGTGGGTAGTGGTCAGTGGCTCCATGTCCTAGTGGACATTGGTGACAAGTGGTGTCCCTCAGGAGTCCATACTGAGACCAGTACATTTAATGTCTTCATCAATGAAATGGACATTTGCAAATGACACCAAGCTGACCAGCCTGAAGGAAGGGATGCCACTCAGAGGCACCTGGACAATCTTGAGGAATGGCCCATGGAACTTGGTGGTGTTGAACAAGGCTGAGTGCTGGTGCTGCCCCTGAGTCAGGGCAACCCCTGGTACCAATACTGGGTGGGGGGTGAAGGCATTCAGAGCAGCCCTATAGAGAAGGGCTTGGGGTGCTGGGATTGAAAGATGGACCTGAGGCAGGGATGTGAACTCGCAGCCCAGAAAGCCAACCCTGTCTTGGGCTGCATCGAAAGCAGCATGGGCAGCAGGTCAAGAGAGGGAATTCTGCCTCTGCTCCTCTCTGGTGCAGCTCTACCTGGACTGCTGCACCTAGCTCTGGAGTACTCAGCACAGAAAAGACATGGACCTTTTGGAATGGGTCCAGGTTCACTCCTGCCTTTCTGTGTTCCAGAGAAGGGCCAAGAAAGGGATCAGGGGTCTGGATCAGCTCTCCTATGAGGACAGGCTGACACTGTTGTGGCTGATTCCCCTGGAGAAGAGAAGGATCTGGGGAGACCTTACTGTGCCATTTCAACACTGGAGTCTGCGTTTTGGGTGGAATAGTTAATTTTCTGCCTAGCAGCTGTTACAGTGCTGTGTTTTACATTTTGTATGAGAATAATTTTGATAACACACTGATGGTTTAGTTGTTGCTCAGTACTGTTTGTTCTAAGTCAAGGCCTTCAATTTCCCAGACTGTGCCAATGTGCAGGTGCACAGGAAGTCCAGAGAGAGCATGGCCAGTACAGCTGACCCCAACTGGCCAAAGGGCTACAAAGATACAAAGAACTACACCATACCATACCATGCCCAGTATATAAACTGTGTGGTGTTGGCTGGAAGGGGATGATCACATCTCTGTGTCACTTGTTTCTCTTACTATTGACACTTTTATTATTATATTTTAACTTATTTCAGATATTAAACTGTTCTTATCTCAATCCATGAGTTTTACCTTTTTCTGATTCTCATCTCTATCCCACTGTGGAGGCTGGGGGAGAGTGAATGAATAGCTATGTGTACTTAGTTGTCATCTGGGGTGAAACCACAACAAGGAAGCCTACTGGAAGGATGGGGATAGACGTTTTAGCAGAGCCTGTTGTGATAGGACAAGGGTTAATAATTTTAAACTGAAATAAGATAGATTCAGATTTGAGAAAAGGAAGAACAGTTTTACAATGAGGGTGGTGAAATGCTGGCTCCTTTTGCCTTGAGAGGTGGTAGACATCCCACTGCTGGAAACATTCCAGGCCAAGTTGAACGTCTGGGGCTCTGAGCAACCTGATCTGGTTGAAGATGTCCCTGGTTATTGTGCAGAGGACCAGAAGACCTTTAAATGTTCCTTCTGACCCAAACTAGATGATTCTATGAAGATCAGTGGGTTTTCTTATAACAAAATATTTGTTATTTATTTTTAACTTAACACATTTTGAAATCTGAATATGGCCTATATTCACCTATCTAGCTTTAATAATTTAATTGATGCATTAAGTTTGGTCACATACCAAAGTTAAATAATGAATTGGTATTTAGTAAAGCAATCATGTTCCAAGAAGTGCCTAAACTCCTTAAAAGTATCCAGTAAATGAATGTCTTAGCAGGAAGAATTTTCCCTCCTGGCATATGTACTTCATTTTTATTGTCTTCCTAGGTATTCATATTCTATAAATTTGTCTTTTCATTATACGAATTCTTACTGAGTGTTTCCTGTTTTATAAGATTCATTGCCAAAGTTATGGCCCCATATATGTTAAATACCTACTAGCACAGAAGTTCGGCTCATTTAGCCAGCTTTAGCTGTCAAATTCTAATTGACACAGCTTCAAAATTTAGCACACACATTTCAAGTTCTTTCCCTCCCTAGTAAAGGCCTTCAGGCAGAGAGAATACAGCAGTGGGGACATTTTATTCATTATTATTCACCCATTGTTCCTTGCATTATTCTTTTATGCTTTTTTTTCTACTCTAGTTCTCTTTCTCTTATTTTACAATGGGAACCCATGAGGATTCTCCATTTTAGGGAATCATACCATGTTTTTTCAAGGCTGACCATGCAGTGTTTAAATTAATTGGCAATGGTTTATGATCTACCTTTTCTCAGTTGGGTCAAAGCAATCAGCACTGCTCAGTGTTATTATATAGGGCAAACACAGCACCATAAAAAGTACAAAAATGCAAAGTGGCTTTAGACTGCAGACATAAAGAAGGGTAGGTTTCTATTTGTCTACCTCAATACCTTCAGACATTTAAATCTCTCGTTGTTTTATTTTGACCTTTGAGCCACAGGATGGGTATTTTTAATTTGTTCTTTTAAGTTAAGTTTGTATTAAATTTGTTATTACAGTTTTATTCTTATGAGTTCGAGATATTAGCTGCTTAGGAAATAAACTGTTGTTAAATATTCTACAGATATAGAGTGAGTAATTAGGCTTCCCTGGAAGTACTTAACAAAGAAAGAAAGCCTTCACTGCCACCATTTTATGTAGAGAAGGCAGAAAGGTAAGTAAGTTACCTCCTACCTCCATATTTCCAGGCTGGGGCCTTTTACATAGAACATGATTTTAGCAGTAACATTTTACTGCCTCAAATTTTGAAAATGTTCTGAAGAAATCTGGGAATCTTCTAATTCCATATAAAACAGGTTTATGTACCGTCAGTCTTGCATGGTGGTGAGCAAACTCTTCATTCACTGACTTTGGTAGCTGAGAGCACTCAACATTTATTAGATGAAATCCTTTCTAATTATAAATGGAGAATGAGTCAGGCTGTTCCAGTCATGATAAATGAACCTGATTAAACATTTTGTGTCAAATATAGCACAGTGGAAAGGAAAGTGAGGATTGAAGGGCTGCATAATTACGAGGAGCAGAGCTCATTCATTTGAGGGAGGCAGCGCAGTGCAGCAGCATCAGTGCTGTGAGGTTTGGGGGGGAATTACAGGAAATACAGGTTCCCCACTGGAAACCAGCCTGGAGGATGTGCATTTAGCTTTCTGGCCTCCACAGACACCCTCGAGCTTTGTGTGGGCTTTACATGCCTCAGACTTTAAAGGTGAACTGAATGGCTGCCAGTGACTGGCTCAAGCCTTGACTGGAGGGTTCATGAAACTTCTGGAATTGCCAGTGAGGTGCTTATGCAGGCTTCTGAGCAAAAGCCAGCTGAAGCAGATAAATAAGAAAAGTAAATTATTAATAATGAAATAAATTTAAGTCTGTTCTATATTATGCCGTATTTACGCTATATTTTAATTGATCCTGAATCTTAAATGTCTGATTTTAGAATTATTGAGAAGATTAAAAATCTAAATAATTTGTACTTGTATTTCTGCCTGTGCAGGGCTATTTTTATTTATTTTATTTATTTTTATTTATTTTTCTTGATTAAGAAAAATTGTTTGCTCTTAAGTTTTGCAGAGAGTTCTGATATATACTGTCGAATAAGTGGAAGAGTAAAAGAAAGAACAGAAAAGTTTAGTGTTTGTTGAGATTTAATAAGTAGAGGATTTTTGTTATCTAGACTAAAATTTATAGAGCTGCTGGACAATTTTTGCTGCACGGGACTGAAATTTTAATTCGTTGCTGGGATTGTTTGCTGTAAGGTTTTTTGCCATAGCTACATTGCAAGTTCAAATATGCAAACTAATATTAGTATGGCCACCCTGGGAACACTGCAAAGCTGGCAGTTAGCATCTCCCATGTTTCAGATGAAATATCAATAGCGCAAAAATATGCAATTCCACAAGGATCCATCCGTGAGCTTCACTCTGTATACACCACTAAAGTATTTGGGCTGGTCAAGGGCTGCAGAATTAAGCATTTGAGTCAGGATCAAACATGGAAGAATGCATGAAAGCCTCTGGCATATTGCCAGTCATGGACACTGCAGGAATCAGTGGCAGACTTCTATTTCAAACAGCTGCATTTCTCAGAACAAATGCAGACGTCTCATCAAATGTGTATTGTGAGATTGAGGATACTGCAAATCTCAGCCTGGTTTTCATTTTCATTTTTAAAATGTCTTGTTCTGTAATCATTTTGTTTTGCATGTGGAATTCTTGGGGTGTACAGTAGAAATGTCTCTCTTGTGGTTTATCAAAATCTCACAAATTCATTAAGTTGAGAACAAATAGTGCTGAAAACATCAGGTATAGTTTCTACTGCAGAAATAATTCAGTCTTAATTTTTATGAGAAGAAATGTCATACAAAGATATAGAGCCTTTGATTAGTTTTTTAAAATTATCCATTCCTACCTCCTGATCACATTTCAAGGACACATTTTTTAATGATACTCATTCCACTAAATTTGAAAGACTTCGTGTACTCTTACAGACTCTATATACTTTCAGAAGGATACTATAAGTACAAGATAAATTAAAGAGGGATCTGTTTGCTGTAGAATAAAATGCAAACACAAAACAACAATTTGCTTTTTCTCTTAGAGAATAAATTCAAGAATGATACCTTTGGAGAAATTAAGTACTCCAATTCCATATCTCTCTGGACATGCATGAATATTTTTATTTCAGAAATACAAACAATAATGAAAAAAATAAATGTTATATTCTGCCTTCTTCAGAGCTCTATGATTTAGTAATGATCTCTTTTAAGTTCTATTCATAAAATAACTTGTATGACCAGAATCTGTGTGCTGATACTTTTGCATACGAGGTGTTGTCATTACATCCTATTTAACTGCTGAATGTGTTATTAAAAACTAATTACTTCTTCTTCATCATTACTGATTTTTTGTTTGATTTACTGTGGATAAAGTCACCCAGAGGATGAAGATTTAAAGATTACATTTCTTTGTAGTAGTAACTCAGTTAAGATCTTTCAGTTCCTGTTGCTATCTAATCATTGTCTAAAACAATGAGAATTATCTTCTGTGTGTTGCAGTTCTCCATAACTCAAGTCTGATCACGTTTGCCAGAAGTCCCCCACCCTTCCTGGGTTTTGTCTCTTAATGTCTTCCTGGATTTAGCACCTAAATCCTCAAAAAATGAGAGTTCATTAATAAAAAGTGTGCAAAGCATAATCCGTAGAATATTCTGGACCATGATGGTAAACTATGGTGCCATCTGAAACAAAGAAGAAAAAAACAGTACATATTGTCATTAATGTCAAGTAATCATTGTTCAAAGACAAGTCAACCTTCCAGTTTATTGACAGGAGTACATTAATATAATTGTGCTTATAAAATTAACAGGCTGTAACAGAGAAGACTGAGTGAATTAGGGAAGACAGGTCTTATAAGTAGCAGAAAATGAACCAGGGAGTTAAATGCATAGTATGAAAGAGGATTTGGTGAACATCTATGGCAAAGATTATCCCCCACTAACTAGTATGTCCTTAAAGCAAAGGAAATACTCCAGCTTTGCTCTCATCAAGATTTTTTTTCCAGGTAATTGTGTTGCAAGCATCATGCTCCTTGGATTCTTGGCTCATCTAAGCACTGATCAGGAGTTGCTGCTGACACTTAGGAAGAATGGAATTTAGTCAGAGGATTAAAAGGATTACAAAGTGGTTTTAATTATTCAAAGAATGAGGATCTGAAATGAGCTTCCAATATAAGGGTCAGGAACTTGCTAGCTTTCATCTGAAGGCTTGATCACTGGATGTTCAGGGTCATTTGGCAGGAGGACCTGGATTTGAGGACATAAGCAATTTCTCTTTTGATAGGAGTTGGTCTGACTGAAGGCCCCCTTGATCAAACTCTGGAGTCCTTGCATTAGGAAAGATAGAGTAGAAAAATGCTCTCATGATCTTTCCCTGTGGCTGCCTGAGAGAACCTCCCTAGGTGTAGCCACACTGGCAACAAGAATGACTCAGGATGTAGGCACATTTTGGTATAAAATTCCTGGGATTAAAGTTCTGCCACCAAATCAAGAAAAGGCACATTTTGGTATAAAATTCCCGGGATTAAAGTTCTGTCACCAAATCAAGAAAAGGCACCACTAATTACTGAGGCTTATATCTCTTTCTCATACGTGTACCATGACTGGATTTATGTACTTCCAAATCTTTCCTGGTTCTTTGTAAAGATCTTTTGTGGTAGCAAGATTTACAGTCTTGTATAGTGGAGGAAATCAGGCAAAGGGATTTTTCAGTAGGATTTAATGCTCTGTCTTTTGTCCTGGTAAGAAAGGATTTTTGCACTGACAAACAAACCCTGTCTTCAAGAACAGAGTGGCAGAGCTCTCTGCTCTGTGGTAGCTATTATCTGTGGTAGCTACACCACAGTAGCTGATATCAGAGGTAGTTTTGCAGAGTACTGCATTTTCCAGTGGGCATACCTGACTTTTTTCCCAATTGTCATTAGCTTTTCTGAGTCCCTGAGCTGCTGCCTCATTTCAGATTTGTACCTGTGCTTTGACTGTACTGAGACATTTTGCAAACATATGCCCTGAAAGCAGTGGAGAAACTGCCAGTGATTACATGGCTTCCTTAGTTAATGAAAAAATGGTGAAAAGTAACTGAGACTCCAATCAGCTGTGATTGTCAACACCTCCTTCAATTTTGGCAACCTACTGGCAGTGCTAAAACAGTCTAGAATCTGGCCATGGCTCAAGAAAATATCACTCTAAACTAGTAGTCTTGCCAACTGTTATCTTAGTTCTAATCTTTTCTACTTCAGTAAGGTACCTGTCTTGCTTTTACCTCAAAAAATCAGGAACCTTTTGAATATATTTGAATTAGAGTAATGCATATTCTTTTAACAATTAAGGACAAATGTACATACTTTTAGGTTTATGGCAGATTTCACCCTAGTTCCTCAAGAGATGTTAGTATGCTAAGAGGATCTAGGAAACAAAGCTAAATTCAGCTGATTCTGTTATCTCTTCTTACTGAGATAGGGTGAGATAGGTGGTTGTTTCCTCTTGCCAGGCATTCTCATGTCAGTGTCCCTTTGCCAGGTCCCATTTTTCTGAAGAAGTATTCATCTGTTGTAACAGAAACCTACCCTGAAATAGAAACCCAGGCAGTATTTTTGGAAAAGAAAGTTCATTCTTCTTAAGCAATATTCACCTGAGAATTTGGAACCATGGTTGTTTACCAATTTTTTTGTATAAATATCTGCTTGAATGTATAAGTGTGTCTGAATAATGTCTTTCTGATTCTCTGTATCAGATGTGTGGACATAACTTCTGATTGTTTTCCTATTTTCTCCTTAGTTGGCGTCCCTCTCTGCCCTTGGATCCGAATACTTAAATAATTACAACCTCATAAAATCCAGTTCTGTCATCATAATTAAAATAACTCATCACTAAATGCCTTGGTTTTGTCTTCATCGATTGAAATATGATTATATCTGCCAGGTACATTCAAAATCTCTAACTTTCCTTCCCTCCTGGAATCCCTCAATGGGAGAGCATCTGGAAGGATGACTTCATCAACTCTTTTTTATCTGCTGTGCACAGTCCTGCTGTTCTAATATAAGTGTAAAGACACCATGAAGAATCTCTACACATTCTTGACCAAAGATAATTCAGGAACAATTTGGTTTATGCATATCCAAATGTGGTGGAATTTTGTGGGAAATGTCAGCAAAGTCAGGAAACCTGCTATTTGCTGAAAAATTCTGTGAAAGTGAGGAAACTGAGCTCTGGGAGATGAGGGGGTTTAAATTTAGGAGACATAAACCAAGATGTTTCTGTCTTTGCTTTCTGCCCACAACTTGTTGAAGGTTATAGTTCCAGCAGCAGCTGAAGCAGGAGCAGTATTCTTGTGCTGATTCCTCAGTCACTGCTATTCACAGTCCTATACTTTGTCTTAAAGCCCCTTAAGCTTAGATTTATGTTAATACCACCCTGTGAATGGCCTGGGAAACCGGTATGTGTTTCTTCTGACATGAAAATTTTGAGACTAGTAGTTGCTCTCAGAGAACAAAGGGGACTGAAAGTACTGTCATCACCTTCACCTGTTTCAGCTGTACCTAAGACAGAGTGTCAGTGTCCAGCTGCAGTCTTTAAAGTCAAAAACAGAATTAATGGGAAATTAGGAAGTCTGTCATTTGGCTTGAATATTTTTAAACTAGCTTTATGAGTCCCAACAGTGATAATGTGTTGTTCTCCATGAATCAGCTTTCATTAGTTGTGGCCATGCTGCTTCCATATCATCAGAAAGATGATGTAACATCTCCACATTGCACAGTACGAAAGTCACCCAGATCGGTTCTGATGCTTTCTGTATTGCTATGATCACTAAGAACCCTCATACATGGAAAAAGTCTTTCACATGATGTGATTTTTGTTTTGTTCCTGTTCAAATTGCACCAGTTTGTTTTACCAGCCAGGGGTGTCACTGTGGTGTTCCCCTTAATTACCTTGCCTTGGAGAAGTTGAATCACGTGCTAAAGGTCTGGTGCCTTATTGTTATATATGTGTGAACAGCTTGAAATGAATACAAATACTAAAGGATTTCACGTAGCTCCTGTTTCCAAAGAAACCAGTTTTCTGTTGTCTGGGCATGTTCAAAGAGGGTAGGTCAATTGTAAGACCAGCATAAACCTTGCTTTGGTTTCGTGCTGAGAAAACAAACAAGTAAAAAACCCAAATTATGATAGAAAAGCTGATTGTAAATAGCAAAGCATTAAAGAAAATTCTTTTAACACTTGGATGGATGAATGGTTGAGAAGGTGTCTCCAGGGATAAAAGCAGAAGCTTATGGGAATGTCCTCACTTTTCTGAGTTTCTTTGATTAATTCTCTCCCTTCTTTTTTCCTTTTTCTTTCCTCTACAGAGCTATTTAAATTGGACCAAGGGAAGGGGAGCTGGGACAGGGTGAGATATATCTTGGGAAGTTTAGTGTTTACATAGAGCTCCTTTTTCCTTACTTTCATTATGTGAGAGACAGCATTTTAAAAATCTTTTCTGGCATGTGTCTTTTTCTCTGAGATTTAGATTTACATTTTTCAGCATTATCTTGCTTTACCCACATACGAAAAGACCTTAACCACCTAAAATCGTTCTAACAGAGGCAGCAGTGACCAAGGCCACATTTGAGTTGCACATTAGAAGAGGAGGACTGCTGAATGGCAGGATGTAAGCAAGAGCAAGCAAGTGTTGAAGAAATGACTGATCTCTAAAGCTTTTCCTTTCCTTCAGTGGGTTCAATACAGCAGTCTGTACTGCAGTATTGACTTACAGGTACTGTCATTAAGAGCTATTCTTCATTGCAAGGCATAGCCATCAGGAACTATTAGCTCTTATAGGGAACTAGCATGGATCAGTACATGTCTCTGCTGCCTAGGAGAAAAGAAATAAGTTGTTCAACTGGGAGACAGAGAATAAAAATCTTATTTGATCTTGATGTTGATCCTGCTTTCCCACTCAGTCTACTCTAGATATAGACACCCCTGTCTCCCTTAGTTCACATTCACTCTTTCAGTACCATTAGTTCTTCCAGCCTTCTGGATTGAGTATCACACCCCAGTGTGATTTCCAGTGCACTCTTTCCTTTACTGGTGATGGGAAACCAATATGAGCCTTTCCCTTTGAAGCATTTCCATTTGGGCTGAGTAGTGAAATCACTTTAAATCTGCCTATAAAGACAGGATAGCACTGACAGAGCAGAAAATCCATGAGATGACTTTACAGAATCAGAATTTGGAAGGTACCTCTAGATTTCATCTGATCCAACCCCTCTGCTCGAGCAGGACCAGCCAAGTAATCCAGGACCATGGCCAGATGCCTTTGACCCTATCCAAGCATGGAGACTCCACAGCCTCCCTGGGCCACCTGTGCTAGTGCTCAGACATTGTCTGCAGGGAGAACTGCAGTAGCTGCTCATCCCAGTCCAAACCAGAATTTTAAAGGTCTCATTCTGATCACTGTTAACTGTAAATCTGCCCAAGTCAAGAAAGTGACACTTCATTTATACTGGTGTTACTAAGATAAACATCTGCCCTGAGGCTCTTATAGAGATGTCTTGCAGGGAATGATGTGTTCTTTAAACAGCCAAAATATTGTTTGGGTTTTTTTCTGATTGTGTTTTGGTGAGGGGATAAGGGGTTCAGAAATGTAGAAAAAGTTATTTAGAAAGAAATACAGCAGTAATGTACCTGGAGCACATTTTTGAGGTTTCTTTATAACAAATATTTCTTTTCCTGATATAAAAAAATAATCTTAGCAACAAGTTCCCAACCTATTTTTCTTCTATTGAGAAACATGAACTAATGGAAAACTTAAAGTAACTTATCTAAATAAGAGTTCAAAGGTTGTTTTCAAGTCACCATTTATTATTCTTAGTGATGCGGGAGGAAAAAAAAAAGCAAACACCAAACCAACAAAAAACAGAATATCCAAAGTTGCTGTAATAGTTGAGTGGAAACTTTTTTATTGAAAAATAAAATAACTCTATTTGGGGAGGTTTTTTTATTGTTTGCTGATCTGTTTTGTTAGGCTAAATAAATGGCCTAGTGATTATGAAATTGTTGTACTGCTAATCAATTCCTTATCAGCACAGACTTTCCTTTTGAGAACAATCTCATGTCCTTGGTGACATTTGCAAAGTACAAAGGAGTACACTGAAGATGAGTAACATTCAATACTAGTATGAAGATTATAATATGCCAAGTAATAAGAGTTGTATATTTTACTTGGTGTAAGTGGTATCTCAGACCTTGATGTTTCAGGCTTTCATTAAATTCTCAGAATTTTTTTTATGAGGCATTTGTTTTGTATCTGAATACTTTATCAACACTAATTTGCACTTTCCAGAATTTAATTATCTTAAATAAAATAGAGCATTATGGTAGATGAATGAAAGTTTTTCTCACCTTTACCATGCTGCATGCTTCATGCTTCTGCAATCCTGTACTCTGTTACTTCGGTTGCTATTTTTCATAT
Source organism: Acridotheres tristis (assembly GCA_037013685.1). NCBI lineage: Eukaryota > Metazoa > Chordata > Aves > Passeriformes > Sturnidae > Acridotheres > Acridotheres tristis. Next base: position 11,158,949 of record CM072885.1, read on the forward strand.
GGTTTTCTCCCTATTTTAGCATTCAGCTCTTTACCAAGATTTGCTTTTATCAATATTCCAAAAAATTTGCCCAAGACAAAGATGTATTGGCATCTATTGTAAAGAGAGCATCTTCTGAAAAAAACTATATGGGCACGTCCATGTGCCAATAATTCTATCTAGAATTAAATTATTAATATCTATCTAGAATTAAATTGTTCCCTGTTTTTAAGGTATATTGCATTTTTATTCTATGTTTTTGTTTTTAATAATAGGAAGATGCTTTTCGAAGATATTTTAATAGATCATGCTAACCATTTCCTATCAACTTAGTAACATAATGAAATCAGTGATCCTAATGCAGCACATTTCAGCTATTTTTGAATTTGTCTTTTGAATGTTATCCCCTAAGGATTTCTAAAGTCTGTTTAAAGTAGATTTTATACCTATTTTAGAAGATTTTATTCCATTTTAGAAACTTGAGTCCTTGCCAAGTTCACACAGTAATTGGTCTTGTGCCTAGTAACAAATAATGTACTATTTGCAGTTCACATTGCAAGGCTGAATGATGTGAACTCATAGATTCATTTTTATCCCTTTTTGTGCTGTCTGAAACAATGGAAGCCATTCTGAATATATTTGCTGTATGACAATCCCCCAAAATAAACCTTAGCTGCTTCAAGAAATGTTCCTGAAAACCTACCATTGCTCACATTTCCTTATCATCCTTAAAATTTAGATTCTGTACTTAGCTTATTTAGATTTAATATTTAAACCACTGTGTGGTGGACTGGGAAACCCAAGTTTCTCTGGAAAAGCCAAAGTACTAAATACAGCAAGAGGCACCGGTAAAGCCTGCAAGTCATTTTTTTTTGTTTTGTTTTTCCTTTTCCTTTTTTTTTTTCCTTTTTTTTTTTTTCCCCTTTTCAGGAAAAATGGGAACAGGAAGTTTTCTTTCTGAAGATCTTTGTAAGAGGTTGAGGACTGGAGTGAAAGGCATGTATGGAAGTGTCATTTCTTCCTAGAAAATGTATAAGTGACAGAATATACATTGTCAGGCACGTTTTCCAGGACCCTTCCCTTTCTTCCTCCCTTCCATTTGTTATATTGTGGATCAATAAGGCCATAGGATTTCCAAGTAGATTTTTCTCCTAGAAATAGAGTATTGTCCTTGGTTCTGGAGTGGTGGGCAGGAGGACAGGTCCTTGGAGTTCTCAGCACAGAGGGCACTGCACCCCTGTCAGATTCCCCAGCAGAAAGCCTGAATCTTAACTTCCTCCTGAGTGGACCTCAGAGGAGACCAGCTGGAGGGACGAGGTGCACAGGCACATTTCTCTCTTCCATAAACTCACTTCTCAGCTGATTTACCTGACAGAGATTCCATAGAGTTTTAACGTTCTGTTTAATTGCAAGGTTCAGCAGCACAATCTTATGTTTATATTTCACTAACTCCATAATAAGCCCTATCCAATTCAGGAAAGTCTTCCTTAACAAACGGCTTCTAAAGAGTCCTTGAAGAACATCTGCAGAGAGTCAGGACAGCTTTGTGTTGAAACAAAGACATCTTGGAGTTATTTTGGCTAGATGGTTCTCTTTCATGCTGATGTGCTGTAGGATGCAGTGTAGCAGATGACAATTTAGGGCACAGGCTTTCTGAGCAGAACAAAAGTAGCTTATTTGCAGTTACTGTCTCTTTTTTTCAGAAATATGCTCATTGAAAGCAAAATTATTTGAGACTATGGTTCAAAACAGTAATTTAGTATGTCCAGTTGTAACAGTGCACATTTTAATGCATTTTGTATAAGAATCTAGTGAAATGACACTACAGTATCAGCAAAAAAAGGATCTAAGTCCAAGTGTTGCATGCTTATTTGTTCAGTTAAATGAAGTTATCAGCAAAGACAAATTATCCTATCTAACAGCAAACTTCCTTCACTGACTTCAATGAGAGTTTAATAAGAAATCTTTCTTTTTGAGAAAAGTGAGAAAAAGTCATGTTTCCTGTGAAGCTCATGATACTTTGTAGTCTGTACTGTTTACTTTATATTGATTTCTTTATAGCATTCTTTGAAAAAGATGTCTCTCTGTTCAGGAGTTGCTTATTCTCTCCTATACCAATATTGTTTAGAGAGGCCCACACACATCAGAATATTATTATACTTACAGGAGTTGTTCTGAAATATACATATATTGAGAGAGGAAATTCCTAATTTTTTTAGGAAACAAAATGAGCACAAACAGATAGGGATGGGGACACAGAGCAGAAGTTCTTCCATGCAATATAGGGATGAAAACTGCAGCAGTATTGGTCACGATAGAATATGGTAAATGTCCAGCTATAACATGTCCTTACTAACAGCAATAAATTCCAGTTTATACCCCTTTTGTCACCAAATAGTCGACAACCCATGAAGAAGTTATTGTCTTTTATCTTACTTAAAGCAAAATATTACAGAAGTTCCTATTGGAAACAGACTGAATGTTCATGAGTTTATTCATTGTAACTTGAATGGAAAGATAAACAAAGTAGGTCTGCAGTTAAATACTCTAATTTTGAACAGGGAAGACTGAGAGATTAAGAAAACTAATTAGTGAAGTCAACTGAAATGAAGAGCTAAGAATTTTAATACAGACAAGACCTGGAATGTAGAGGAAGCTGACCTGGAGTGCATGCAAAAACTATGAACAAATTTTGAAAAGAAAGAATAATTAGGGATATAGTGGTTAAGTGAGAAATGCATCATGGATTTACTCAGGCTGATCATGCTAAGGTTGTCTTTTTCTAAGATAACTGATATTTCTGAAAAATGAAAGAAAGTAACTTACTGCAAAGAAATTTAAATTTAATCTGTCAGCATCTCAGAAAAGCATTTAATATGATGTCACATAGGAAATTATTAGGTAAATTAGAAAATTACAATTAATAAAAGGATTATGGGGTAGTGGACCATAAAGGAATCTGGCTAATAGCAGGCTTTGCTAAAAGGCCATTATTGGTCAGAAATGGATTTTATAAATAAAACTAACAAGGATCATTATTAGAACAAATTGTATGTAATGATTCCTTCAGTGGTATTAGTGTGAAATACAGAATACAGATGAATTTTCAGTACAAAGGATGCATGAAATATCATAGAAGAGTACATGTAAAATGAAACCTAAGAATATTTTATTAAGAAATCACATAGCTTTGCATTAAATATTTCTGCTATAATTTGGAGACTCATAACATGAAATGTTGATGGAGATAAAACAGCACAGACTAATTAAACTGATGTGACCATGTCTAGAATTTTATGCATAGTTGTGGAAATGAATATTTGAGAAGACAAATTGGAATTGTGTTAGGAACAGAAAAGAATATTGTTCTACCTTTTGTAATGAGAAACTGTTGTAATGTTTCATGACAGGAAAGAGAAAGAGCTTGATACAAAGAAAAAAATCTGTGTTGATAAATGGTCTCTTTGTTCCAAGGTGCAAACACAAAGGTGGTAAAAGGTACTTTACTGTAAGTGCAATCATGGCACAAGGAAAAATGGGAATAAATTGGCCATGAACAGATGTTGGCTGAAAATTGGAAGATAGGCCGTATTACTCAAAGGTGCCTGACCAGTTTTTCTGAGGGAAGTGTAAGGGTAAAACCTAAGTTTGAAATTAAACTGGTAGAATTATGGAAGTGAAAATAGGACCTGTCTTCCAGGAAGAGTTGTGTGGATTTGGTAACACTTTCAGTCATTTTTCTTGTTTTGCATATGCAACCATAAATGCAGATGGATATTGTCTGCCTTGATTGTATGCCTTGCCAGTGTTTTTATTCCAAATTGTTTTGAACTTGGCAAAGCAGAAGCATTAAATTATTCCTAAAATTATTTATGCGTAGTAGCTATATAATGCCTAGGTTTTCAAAGTATTCTGTTGACATGTCTGACATGCCAATAATTTCCCAAACACATTAGCTTGCTCAAGGCTATCCTAAAAGCCAGGGGCAAAGACCACATTGGAGGTCCATTATACAGAAGTGACAATTTTTAGTTGTAAACCCTAAGGTACAATGTCATTACTTTCCAGAACAGGGTATGAATGGTTAAGGAAGAGGTTGGCATGAACTCTTTTTTTTTCCTAATTAGGGGTTCTTCAAAACAAGATTATTTCACTAATAGTCCTTTTGTTCATTCTGTCTGTACCAGCATTACCCAAGCATTGCTCATTGTTATGCTTAGAAAGTAAGACTAAAGAGTCTATGGATAGGTAAGCAGGCAACACTAATTCCAAATAGTAATAAAATTATAGGTATGTAAACCCAAGATGATCTCATTAAAGTAATAAACTCAGAAGGATATTGAAGACCAGATGGAACTCCAAATAGGAAAATCTATAATGGGACATAAGGATGCAAATTACCCAGAGCAGAGTTTTTCCACATTTGAATGTAGTTCCTTATGTCATAAAATGATATATACATAAAATACAATCTGTTAAAGTATTTGTATTGAAATCACAATTTCTAAATAGATATACTTCAAAGGCTTCTGAATTAATGAATATGTATATGAAAATGTTTTCTTTCATGCGAAGTTTCAGTGGAAAATGTCAAACTTTGTATGATGTGTGGAATCAAAATTTCACGTTTAACACGTCTGCAGCTTCTCAGAGGCTCTATACCTATTTACGTGTATGCACTTGAAACTATTTTACTGAGGAGTTCATCTATAGAATATTAAAGAACTTATGAATAACTGCAGATCAATTGGAGATTTCTTGTTTAGTCAGTGTCCATTATTCTCCCTTTATCTGTCTCTATCAAGCTTTGGTAGTAGGAACCAAGCCAAAAGGATATGATCTGGCCAGAATCTGGGCAGCGAAAGAGCCATCACACTGGTTTTAGAAATCCATCTGTTATTCTTATGCAAATAATATTGCAGTACTGGAAAAACTGGCTACTTTGAACATCTCTTTATGACTATCATAGATCTTGCTTAATTAGTATTTTAGGATGACTATCAGAATATTTCAGTGCTGGAAAATGTCCTGTCCTCTCTCCAAAGGCTGGTAGTGTCTTTATGTCAAATTTGAGGCTTGTGTCCTACAGCCATATTGACAATCCCTCTCCAGCAGTCCATTCTGGCTTTGTGGGGTTTTATTTGTCTTTTCTGTGGAAAACACATTTGGCATGGAAACTTACAAAGCATACTGGAAAATGGAATAAGTGGATTCGGATGTCTGTGTAGGAACATTTACTGTCTCTGAATAAGTTTCTATTATATGCAGACAGTCTGTAAGAATAAGGCACAAGCAGGTGTTTGCTAGGCTTCAACCCTTTGTATCCCAAGAATTAATGAAAGGGCAAGTGCAGCTCTTACTCTTAACTGCAGTAAGTCAAAGAAAGTAGGGAACAAGCACTATGAAGTGTTGTTCACTCCCTGGGTACTGTGTGTGGTATCATTCTGTGGAGGGCACCAGGGGGAAAACAGGCATTGTTTATATTGTGTGTATTTTCACTAAAATATTATTGACTTCTAACAGTGCAGAGACAGTGTTTAGCAAATGTTTCAGTTGTTAGTATGACTGAAAAATGGAGCATTTAAAAATGGCCCAAGTTCTTGCAGTATGGTAACACTTGCTCTGACTTTGTTTCCCAGACATGCTGGCTAGTCCTGGCCTGGAGATCACCCTCAATAACACTTTTGCAGCAAAAAGGGAATAAATGATGTAGAATGGAAATGTCGGGTGCAAATCTTTTTATCTTTTCCTTCCCTTCTACTACTGCTTTCCCTTCGTTACTTATTTTAAGGAAGACTTCTGTGGCAGTATGGCACAAGGCAAAATAGAGCAGCTGGTAAACCCTAAACAACAGAACAATGCTTGTAGTCCTTTCACATTAATTGATCTTAAGTCATTCTTTAAACTGCATTGCTTCACACTTAGGTCAGTTTGGTTTTCAGTCAATTTGTAAATCATGGTTCTGAAATCAGCTCAGTCTGTTGCTGTAATCTGATCTTCTAGTGATATGCAGGTGGAGGTGGGGAGCTGCTTCACAATAAAAAAATAGTGTGACCACATGAAAAGGCAACATATTTCTTAATTGTTTGGGGACTAGAGAGCATAATGACAATTGAAATGAGTATTTTGGGATTATTATTCTGGGTGGCAAATGTTCAAAAACACCTTTTAGGCCCACTTCAAATCTTGAGTTTGAAGTTACAAACAAGCTCCATCATAAAGCTTACAGTAGACAGACAGTGTGTATTTTGTACTAGACACTGATGACCATATTACAGTAGGGTTACTTTTAGAAAACAGTCAGCATGTGACATGGATTGCATTCAGTAGGGAACTGCCAGATTCTGACCTCACCCTGGTTTCACTCCAGCAGGAAACTCCAGTGGAGTTAGAATAAGATAATGGGCCTGTTTGAAATTTACACCAGAGGATATTAATTCGGAATCTTGCCCATGCCTGTGTAGCATCTTCTGAAGCAATGTTTCTATTCTAGCAGCTCTCTGAAGTTCATATTCTTCTGGTTGTGGGGATTAGAAGATTACCTTAACTTATTTAGACAAAAAAATGTTATCCAGTAAAAATGGAATATTGAGTAGTAATAACACTTCATCCACTTTCAGATTTCACATACTGGACTCTTCTTTTAAGCCACAAGTGATTTTGAATCCTGTTTCACATTCTAAACGTAGAAAAGACTAGTGGAGAATGATGTGCAGTCAGCAGGAAAACAATTAAAAGCAATATAGTCTAGTTTTTGTGAAAGTATGGACTAGACAAAAACATCGATATATACAAGTTGTTAATTCTAAAAATGCTGTAGCACTATTTTCCTGAACTGTATTGAATATGGAATTTTAGTCTGTTATTTCACGTGACTTTTTCCAGACTAAACAGATGGTCAAATACATATTTCCTCGAATTTTAAATTCAGGGAATATGCTAAAAAACACTTCTTTCCCCCAGAATCCCAGGTTCTGTGATTTAGGCAAATATGCCTTTATCCTATTTATCATTACTATTCATAAATGAAGATTATGAGGAAAGATTGATAATTCTCCTCGTGTAACAAAAATGAAGATTTTTAAATTTCAAAGTCTAAAGGGCAAGCAAAAGTACTGTGGATTTATCTTTTAAATGTCATTTTTAAAAAATTCTTTTCGCAGTTTGTGAACTTGAATTATTTTGTTAGTTGGGACTGGTGAAGCCTGAGAAGAGGCAGGGTTGTGTGGTGGTGTGAGGTCCCCAAATAAACAAAGCTCTTCTCTGTACAAACACCTTGTGTTACAGACTCACCAGGGTATTGATTCTCCTGGGAGAGAGAACCATGCCTGAGAGTACGTTGTGGGAGTTAGTCACTTTTCAGAACTCATAAAGGATGTTAAATACTTAAAGAGTGAAAAGCTTTTCTTCATACCTTTGTGAGTCTTTCAGTGTGGAGTCATAGGAGTATAAATTCATACTTCCCGCCAAGGATGTAAGTGGTTATTTTAGACCACATGTCATTTATTTGCAGTTAAAATTCCCCAAGAGTCACTGGTGAGGACTCCAGAACAGTTTAGAATGAAAATGAAGTTTTAAATTCTGCTTTAAACCAGTTTCTTTATTCTCTATTTCTTTCTCCATTTACCTTCAGAATCCATTTACAGCACATGTAGACAAAACTGTTATTTTCTGTCTTTTAAAAGTAAATAGAGCTGGGATAATTGAACTAATTGTTTGTGTTGTTTGTAATAGTTCTTGAGAGAGAAGGCATTCATCTGAATATTGTACTAGGATTTCATACTTCTTGCTGAGCCACATAGTCCACTGGATACATGGAAAGAAACTTCTAAACAAAGTCAAGATACAGAAATATATATCTAATTTCGCTTTTATGTATCTAGTCTGTCAATTTTATGTGGCTGTTCTGACATGTAAAATGACCAACTCAATTAAAGTGTATAGAATATATGTCTTCTAGTTTCTACACACCCCAGTGTGATGATCTTCTGTCTCCCCTGACTGAGTAGTAACAAAATGCTCAGGGTTTTCTCTGGCACATGCCAGGTGTGATGTCAAACTTAGTGTGCGACTGGATGTAGCAGAGGTGTAAGGTCCTACTTTCCCAAAATTTAAATTGAATTATTTTTTCTGAAAATATGGGATTTGTGGGTTGAGGACAGGCTATCCTGAAGTAGTTCAGAAAACCTGTATCTTCCTATAATAATACTGTTGATATTTCTTCCCTGTGTAAGATCTTTTTTTAATATCTGAGGTCAGACTGAAGGTGGGAATAAGAATGAGGGTTCTTAGAAAATATTGATTCACTTTTACTTTCTCAAGTGATGTCACATCAGGATCAGTTATTCTGTTCTTTTCTCCCTTCTCCAAACCATGGTAAAGTCTAATAATTGCAGATTTTAGACTGCTTAGAATGGTTGACCTTTAAGCAAAAAATTATTTTCAGTCCTAGTTAGAGAGAAGATTTTACTTTGCTGTGGTAATTAAGGGAATTGGGATATTAAAGTAAGTTTAAAGTATATTCATGGGAATGAATTATTAGAATTTAATCATGATGCAAGAGTGTGATTGAGAAATTTCGTATGTGGGAGGAAATAAATGTCACTTATCAGTACTGAGCACACCCATGGCTTAAGTTAACTCCTCTTCTTTGCACTGCAACAGGCTGGGAATATTCAGATGTTCAGCTATTGCATGTCATCCAAGCACTGTCAGTTTCATTCAAAAGCTGTAATTTCTTAAGATGAGCTAACTCTGCTCCTTGAAACCATGAAAGCAGAACCTGTTGGATAAATTTCACATAATGGCATGTTTTAGCCTTGTTAATCACAAGCAATGGCATTTTGGAAATAAGAAACAGAAAGTGAGCATGTAACATCAACTCAAATTTAAAATTAAGTAACTCAGTCCCTGAAACTTTGAATTGATCTATCTCCTGTATTTCCCTCAACACTGGCAGAAATAACTCAAGTGCTTAACAATGCTATTGAATAAGAAAAAGATACTTTGCAATTATAGAAAAATGGTGAGGGTGGGTTTGGTTTGGTTTGAATAGTCTGAAATATTTGACATATCTGATACCTAAGATATTTCAGACAGGCAGTAGTAGTGCTTGACATGCATGCTTGTTTAGATCCTCTGTTATATCTTTTGCTGTGATTAAGTCAATTTGCTACAAATTTTCATATACCCACTCTTCACTGATCTGCAAACTAGAAGTGGTCATTTTAATCATCGTGTAGTCAGTCATGTCTGACTACATGACACAAAACCTAGACTTCTACATATGTTTCTTGCCTGAACCTCTCATTTTCTCATAGGTATCACATCCTAATTTCATTTTAAAGGCTTTATATCAGAGAAAGCCTCCAACATGAAACTTGGCCTTTCTGCCCTGGATTTTTTATTTTTTACCCTTGAAAGTACATTTAAACTAATGCTGCACATTTGATTTTGCCCATTTCAGTTATAACGTAAATACTAAGCTAATTTGTCATAAAAAATTCCATTAGTGGAGCAATATTGAAGTGAGTTGTTTCTTGAAGAAAAAGTCTTTTAGAGCCTACTGAAGAGAGAAATTAGTTATGTGATGCCATCTGACACTTTTCCTGTAATACCAGGCTATTTAAATTTTCATTCAAGTCTACTGAAATTGATGTAAAGGTGATAAATCATTGAATGAAGCATTCAGTTATTAGTTGAAGCCCTAAAGAAAGACCTCAGAAGCCTGCAGATTGTAAGGTACATAAAACCTGGTTCTATGCAGGCTGAATTGGTCCTGTGTATATGCAGTCATATTTTATTAGCACCTGGCTGAGCTTTCAAGCTTCGCTTTTGGGTTTTTTTTCTCCAGAATATCTGTAACCTCACCTGGTTGACCGTCCCCAGAGTTGCTCAATGACCACAGAAGAGATTGCTGGAGTGACACTGTTTCAGATGGCAGTAACACCCAACCACAAATGTGCTCAGGTCTGCAGGCTGAGCCAAAGATTTTCCCCCAGATTTGGCTACTCCCCTCCTTCAGTCCTTCTCTCCTCCAATCTCACTAAGAGTGAACTATGAAAGAACCAGCGACCCACAAAATAAAAACCAGACTGTAAGAAGGGAACAGGTCCAGCAGAGGTTCTCAAAGACTTCTATAATTTTCCTTTTGCAGACAGTTTTGCTGTTTTCAGTCTGTAATTCCTGTGGTCTGAAGATATTGGTCAATAATCCTTGTGGTTTTCAGCCTGGCAGAGTCAGACTAAGATAGTGCTACAGCTGTGACAGACATCTCAGCTAACCCAATTACTCTCAGAAATACTAGATGATTCATGCAGTTTTGTAGATTCTGAAATTATTAATACCTGCAGTGTACATAGGAGGTGTATAACTTTTGATCAGCTTGTGTTCAAATCTTCTTTCACATGGGACTTTATAAACTATAAAATTGCTTTTAACATTTCTGCTTAGAAAAAAATACTGGAAAAAAAGAAAAAAAATTAAATGTGCTAAGAAAATTATACAACTTTTAAAAAAACGCAGAATGCTGTCTTTGGAAATGCTGTTAACACATTCAAGAAATTTAGAAAGCCACACAATAATAATAAATCACACAATAATTTAAAATCTGTAGCTCTTCATAAAATTTGCTCAGACAATTCTCCATAGAAAGGAAATCAAAACATATTCTTTAGTAGTGCTTCTGAAACTGCCTTGGACACTGCAGGTCTCACTTTGGCAGTTCTCACACATGCTAGACAGCACAGAGAAAAACGGTGCAGCAAACTCTGAAAAAGAGGTTGGAATGGATTTTTCTTTTTCTCCTTTCTTATATTTCTCCTTCCAGACTTTGTTTGCTCTCTTTTCTCCTTTTTCTTCTTTTTCTTTCGTCCCTTCTTTTTCTTTCCATCTCTCTTAATTTCACTATCTCTTTTGCTTTCTCTATGTTGGTTGTTTGGTTGGTTTTGGCTGTCCTATGGCTTAGTTCTTCTAAGCCATAGAACTTCTTAGTTGATAAAAAGATTCCCCTTACTTTGAAACTAGCCATTTATGAAATGACACAGAAAGCTTTTAGCCTAAAAGAGAAAAATCAACAATTTTAACTCAAATATTTGAAGGATTCTATTCCAAAATTATGCTTATGCTGAAAGAAAAACAAAAGTTAATCACAGTGATATTTTTAAAACTATTATAAGCTTAGAAGGCAAAATTACGTATTTAATTTTGATTAACAATAAGTACTCGGTCCACACAATGTTAAAATGATTATTTTACATTTATTTTTCAAATTCACGCATGAAAAGTCAATTTATTTTCATAGCTCTAATAGAATTCTAACTATCTGTGCTTCCTTTCTCTACTTCCCCTCCTTCCTTTCCTTCCTCCCAGAGAACTGTGCTACAGTTTTGTTACACATCAATTGATTTTTAAACATTTTTCATTGCTGGCTCTGTGTGCTCTGTTATGTTTCCAATTACAAAAAAAATACCACTTTTAATCCAAAATCTGAAGGTCACTAATTAGCTCATTTCTGTTCCACAACAAGAGGAACAATGTTAACTTCCTTAGCATCTAGGCTGAATGTAAATGCTTCATTAATCTTAGACATATGAAAGCGAGTATCCAAGGACGGATGTCAGTGTAGAAAAATAGCCCTGGAGACGAAGACACAGAAAGATCAGACAATGTTCATTACCATAAAGACATTCTTATGTGCTCCATAGACTCAGTAATATGCGGGCACCATGCAAGGTTCTGAAGAAGTAAAGATGTCCTGTTGAGAAAAACATCATTTGTAAATAGTGAAGTTGATTTCAGGTTCAGGAATTCCTGCCTAAGCCATGCCAGAAGCTCTCCCCGATCAATACTCAGCAAGACTCAGCACCTTAGCACTTTTTAAAGAGAGTGGTGGTAGTTAATATCCTCAATCAACAGAAAGCTTCCTTCAGGGACAGGGCACTCCCACTTTGTTGCCATATGTTTTATTGCTCTCTTCCCACAGGATTTTTGGGAATGCATTAGGAAGCCTGTTCAAAGTCCTGCTGGACTCAAAGCAGGGCCCTGAATCAGAATTTGTGCAAACACCAAGCTGCCTCCCATCTGGTGGGAGCAATCTGCAGGTGGCACAGTGTTCATTTAAATGAATTAAACTAATCAATGAATCATTTGGATTTTACATAATCATGTATAAGTTGGAGATGAAAACATATTCATTAAAATTGAGAGCTAATTATTTGTTACTGCTAGCACACAGCAAGTAAAAGAAGTTTTCATATGTAAAACTAAAGATAGTGATACTTTAATTCATTCCAGTTGGACTGAATAGACAAAGTTGATGGGTTTGTGGGTTATATTTGGGAATATTTCAATAGCAAATATAAAATATTAAGTGCATAATATTATAAGGCACAAGCAAAAATGAATAAGGATGAAATAGTAAAATCCTAATGCCTCATTTCTACATATTTGTTACAATTTCTTAAATTGACATGTTCTGACAGTGTACTTTGGTTATAATGAAGCTGTCTTTCCAGTTGAAGAATCTTCCACTGAAGTAATTAAGATTCTCTTAGTTTTCCAGTTAAAGTACTCTAGAGAATTGTTTCTTCTTTCAAAGTGTTTCTTATCAAAGAAATGCAAAAGAAAAAAAAAATTAACAAACAAAAATCAACAAAAAGCCCACTAATAGGTCTTTTAAAAAAAGGTTTGTCTCTCTTAAATCTAACTTGGGATAAGTAATTCTTTGATGAAATCAGGATGAATTCCTAATAGCTCTTAGTAAAAAACAAAGCAAACAAAACTCCAAACAAATCACCAGAAACCCAAATAAATAAACCCAAAACATAAAAAACTATTCTTACTTTATCAACATCCTTCCAGAAATGTTATGGGAGTATGTGAGAAACTTGAGACTGGAGAGATCTGTGATTGAGATATTTTAAAGACAGAATCTTAAGACCTTTATATACTTTATTCAATCATCTAACTGTAAAACAATTTGCCATTGACACATAAGCTGCTTTAGTGGTGAAAGTTTACAAACTATGATATTCTGACTTACACTTATTCATGTTTCTTTTCCAGTAAGATATTTTTTCATAACAGAGAAATAGAAATATTAAAAATAGATGGAACTGAGTACCACCACTTAAACTGAAGGAACCAAATCTTACTTCTTCACTGCTTTAACTAATTTTTCACTCTGTTCCATGAATGGGAACTTCAAGAGACAATTGTAACATTTTCTTTTCCCGTATTAGTATTCCTGGGAAAATCTTACAAAGGAGATTAAAATATGATTTCTACAGTAGTAACAGGCAGTGCTCTGTCCCAGTGCTAGCTTTGTCATTTGTGGGAAAGTTTAATTTGAAGGACAATCATTTGGATTTAAGATGACTGACTTGTTTATAGGAGATTATACTAGAAAGATGCACGATATAGCTTACAAATTAAAAGATTATTTTATTCCAGTTATAGTTTTGCTTCCACAAAAAGAAATATAGTGTGTGAGAATAGAGAGCAGTCTCAGATTTTGTTTTATTAACAAGGCTGTAAAATAACGCCTAAATGAAATTGAAGAAATGTAAAAAAAAAGAAAAAACAATGCAAGAAATAAAAGAGAGAGCTTCTGGCCTTCTATATAAACAATAGCCTTTGTCTGTTACATCATCATATTGTAATTAGATTTATTATGGCTGTATGCTCATGGTTTGAGTAAGTGGAATATGTGATGTGAGTTTAATTGGCTTTTTTGTCAGCTGAGTTCACTAGTGCATTAGAGTCTGCCTTGTCCTGCTGCTGATAGAAACATCTCTTTTTAAAAAATCAGCCATTCCACCATAATCTTTCAGAACTATTCCACTGCAACAAATGCTAACATTTTTTAAATTGGACTTAAGCCATCAACAAAGTTGCTGTTACCTCCTGTTGTTTCCCTCCTTCTCATAATATTTGAGAAATCTCTGTCCTTCCAGTTCCGGTGCAAAACCTGCTCATCAAAAGCAAAATTCTCTTTTTATTTCTGCCACAGGCTTCAGACTATTTCTAGCTGCTCAGAGAATGAATAACACTGGGCAGCTCGTTTCATCTGTCTGTGTCTTTATATAGCAGTTCTGTGAATAGAAGGAATAGATCTTAACCCATCTCAGAGGCTGCTGAATGAGGTATAGAATAAGATCATAGTTTGTAATGAATGTTATGGATACTCAGAAATAATCATATGGAGTATTGGAATAACAGAATTGCCTCTATTTTAGGTCTTCCATCTTGTACATTATTCCAGCCATATCAAGATGAATTATTTCTAGGGAATTAGAATCTGCAACTGAATGGACTGAATTTGTTTCTCATTTCCATTTACTTATAAAACACAATTGCGAATTCTACTTTAATGTCACTAACAGTATGGATCAAACCGAAATGGGATTTAAATGAAAACAAGTAAAAATAGGGAGAACCTAATTTAAACTCAATCCAAAGAAAATATTCATATCCAGTGCAAGATCTTAGGGAGACTGAAACCAACTGAAACCATCTGATAAATGATATGATTTTCTATGAGGAATCTGTTAGTTTTAATGCAAGGTATTCACTGCATTTCTGTGCAGACTTTTTACAAAGTTTAAAATTTATATTACATCATCTGTGCAAATTTTTTTCACAAATAGATAGAGTACATCATAAATGTCAAAGTCTACATTCATATATTAAATCACTAAATTATTAGCGAGAAACAATTTTTCCCTAAACACAGCCTTGGTTTTTAGAGAGAGAATTGATGGCAATTTTCTAGTTGCAAATTCAAGTGGTATTGTATATGGATTTTATTGTCATGTTATCTTAGCATGGAGGGTGACCCTGCATTTCAATCATCCAACAATAATTAACAAATGAATAAATGACATTCGAATATTTGACAGAATCTGTGAGTAATCTAGACTGAGCCATGGTCTGACATCCTGTCTGGTCAGATGAGATCATTTGAGTTGTCTTTGTGCATCCTGAGTTCAAATTTCCCTTTTGTTTGGAATCAGTAGGCTTGCATGGATAGTAAAATCCTGTCTGCTTCCTTAGGACATCCATTATATTGAGGACTTTAAAAAACAAACAGAAAAAAGTCTTTCGTTTTGCCAGGTTACTCTGTGATTGTGCAACAGTTCTCTTTGTTTCTTCCTTTTTTTAGGAAGATAACTCAGTTGCTGTGTCAATGAGCTCTAGATACAGTTTTAGCTGGGCTTTTCGTTGCAGGATTTATAAAAATATATACATGCGTGTAGAGCAGATATTTTTTAAAATGCCATCATAATCAATTATTAAATAAGCCCACAAAATAACATGCAGAGGTCTTTATTTTACAGACTGTATAAAATATACATAATTCAAGCCCTGAAATAAAATTCAGTAATGAGTATAACCTGTTTAAAATACTATCCTTTGAATATAACTGGTTTTATAACTATTTTGACTAAGAGCATTTGTTGGATTTTTTCAAAAATATACTTCAAATATTTTTAAATATACTTTAAATATACTCCAAAAATATAGTACAAATCAAAAGTCTTTAGTGCGTGATGGTTTGTAGTTTTCCCTTGTCTGCTTTGTGGGTGGTATGGTATGATATTGTTCCAAAAATACTAAGTTTAGTAATAGAAATATCCTACTCTTTGCTTTAGAAGGAGAGTCAGTTATGTATGAGACTTGCATTGCTGTTACGTGGTTTTGAGCAAAAGGTGAATTATGCTTTAAATTAAAGAGAAATGCGTGCACAAACTGTGCACATTTGTTTTGCTGAGCTCTTTGGTTTTAAGGACATACTAGAAATTGGGTATTAAAAACAAGTTATCTATGGTGCAAGCAGCCACTGCAAATTTTGTTTGAAATTAATCTGCAAAGTGTTGCAAACCATGTCTTGATCCTGAACTGCTGAAATTGTAGGAACTTTATCATTGTCTTCAGTCCTTATGGGATAAAGGAAAAAGAAGAGGGTGGAAGAGTGTAAATTAGAAAAGCATTACATAAAAGAATGGATTTGAAAAGTAGAAACTGACAAGGATAGTTATATATTTGGCTGTATTCACTGGAAGAAAATGCAGAAAAGCATAAAAATTATCTACCAATATATAAAAATACCATAAAAAGTGAGTTATTATTTTTCTTAATTAATAAGCACATAACTAGGAGTAATGGGCTTAGTCTTTTAAGCTTAAATGGTAGAAATAAACTTTACAGAGCACAATTATCCAGTGAAATATTCTGCCAATGGAAATGGTATAATTGTTGGTACAGAAGCTGAGCTTTGTAATACATGTGTAGAAGAAGCTTCATCATGACAAGACATATCCAGCTTTGAAAATTCCAAGTATAGGAACACAAATCTAGCCGTAGGTAAGAGCTGTAAGAGTCCTGTAAACTCCAGCAGTGGCTCATTCACCATGCAGTCTCACTGACCTGCTGGGTGACAGGAGGGATGATGGTATTTTCTTCCTACCTGCATTCCAGCTGTTAGACCTAGACGTTGTAAGGTGTCTTAAGTGTGTAGGATAAAGAGAAAAAAATATAGGAGGACAGAGAAGAAAGGTGTGTCTGTATGCAGGGTGTGTGTTTGCACCTCCATTCATTTCCTGAATTGCTGTACTCATAACTTTTCCTTCATGGAAGCAAATGCAAGCAAGTCCCAGCATTTAGGGCATAACAACATTTGCTGAGGTCCAAGAGGGGAATTTTTTTAGTTCTGGAGGGAAGTCATCCTTCCTTCTTTCTGTTTCCTGTGCTCTCTGCTCTGCACTGCAGGGGTCTGACCCACAGTGACCAATATCAACATACATGTCTCATTAAGAGAAGGTCAAAGTATTCAGTTAAGAAATTCACAGTTCTGTCGACCTTGACTGTCACCCCACAGCTCAAACTGAAGTGCTTACTCCTTCAGAAACCTTTTCATAGATACTTTCCCAATCCTACAAAGCCACAAGTTGCCCAGACAAGTGCTAATGGACATAAGTGCTCCAGAGCTTTTCAGACCATATGATCACAGAGCCCAGACTGGGTCACCACAGTGGCTGAGATGGGACTCTGTATGGGAAATGGAGGAGAAGTCAGGCCTACCCCAAAGGATTTTTGCCTTTCTTTTATACCCTTTAATGCCTTTCTTTGCACCTGCACAAGGATCTGTGATACTGGTATCTTCTCTTCTGCAGTGGTTTATAAACAATAAACCACTTTTCTTAGCAGAAGAATACTGAACTTTCTTGAGAATAAAACCTAAAGATATACATGCACCTGTTTGGGAAAAAGTTTTGAAGGTTTTTGTTGTCATGTCTCCTGGTGAGGTCTGCAGATGCAGTCTGTAATTAATATAAAAAGTTGTCAGGTGTTTGCAACTATACATTGCCTTCTGTGACAATCTGGCCTGCTTGAATCTCAGTGAATGGCAAATGATTTTGAAAGCACTGAGATGAACCCACAGGAGGACTTGCTGAAAGTTGTTTGAAATGTGAAATATAATTTATATTTAAGGAAAGCAGGATTCATGGACTAAATACTTTTTGTTGTTTTGAACCTAGTGGATTTACATAGGAGTGGATTTGGCCTTTATACATTATCATTTAGAAGCTGTCACAGCTCTTAGATTCTTCTTACAGAGCAACAGGTTCCCACAAACCATGTAATCTCTTCCATAGCAGATTGTGAGTTTGATTTCCTGCCTCTCCAGGAAATAAAAAAGCCTGATGTCTGCTATATAGGATAAGGCCAATATATGAAAGCATGAATCAGCATTTCAGTATATCTAGGAAAATGTCTTTGGTTCTGCAGGGGGAATGGCATTATTGTTACTTCCTTCTTTTTAGCAAGTAGATTAAATAGATTTGTAAATTCCTCAGTCAGTAGTAAATAAATGGAAATAGCATCACATGATAGGAAACCAGCTAAAGAGCTGAGCTTCTGCAAGTCTCTAAAATGGTGCTGAGACTGCCAATGTAAAGGATGCTTACCAAGAAATCCGAGCCACTGTGAATGATATTTGTATGTCTCAGAGACTCTATAAAGGGATAAGAGACAGCAATAGAAATGATGCAACTGAATATGTACCTGCTCAGTTAATTTTGATGTAAATGTTCTAGGTACTGCTCTCAGCAGTATCATATTAGCCTTTACTGAGTTGCTGTTCTACAGTAATCCATCAATATTTTTTAATTATTCATCCCCTGAAGACTGTTTATTAAATGTTTGTGTGCTTTTAGAATTACATAATGGGTGTTTCAAAATGAATGTGCAAATTTTGTAAGAACTCATGTAGGTGTAAAACAGAAAAAAGTAGTTGATGGTCTTTATTGCACACTATTACCCCAGATGCTTTACAAATTAAAATGATAAGGCCATAAGAATTACGTGAGAAAGGAGAGGGAGGAGGGGGAGATTGTGAAGAAGTGGAGTAAGTAGTGGTGTAGGGTATTTTCAGTTTGGATTGTTATAAGTAGAAGAGAGTTGCTGAAACAGAGACTCAACAGGAGTCTAACCCAGACAATATGATCTGCAGAGATTTAATTGTCTATCACTACTTAGAGAGGAACTTTGTGTATTGCCATTTCTTTAGTGCTGATTGCCCAAGTCTATTAGAACAGGTAGCACAAGTATTTAGGACCAAAGCAGTTGTAATAGTCTTTGGATACATGAAGACATCTTAAACTCTAAAATGGTACTTTATGCAAACAAGCAGGATGAAAGTAGTCAGGGTTCTGCCCAAGCTGCACCTTTGGAGCAGTTTCCTGGCTAGTTTGTCAATGAACTGAGTGATAATAGAGGATGAGAACCCTGTAAATGCACACAGTCTGTCTTACTATTGTTATTTTTACTGTCCCACGCTTGTCTGCTATTTCTAGCTTGAAATGTTTCTGATTTTGACCCCAGCACATTTTCTGCAGAAGAAGATAATGCCGGTGTTTTAAATTTCTCATTTCTATGAGATGTACAAGCACGTGGATACTTAATTCCTTCAGAAGAAAGAGGTCACAGACAGGAGGTGAAGCAGCACTGCCTTAAAAATTACAGCAATGACAGTAAATGTCAGCAGAACTGCAGTACAGGAGAGAGCACTCCTCCCTCCTTGCAGCATGTTCAAGACCCCCCTCCTCAGGAGTGTGAGCTATTTGTGCCTATAAACTGGTGTATTTATTGCTGCTCTAGCTGACCATAGATGTGGAATCTGAAATTAGTCCTCCTTCTCTTCCTGAGTAGGTGGAATTATTTTCAGAACAGTCAAAGTCTTTTAAAGTCTCAGGAGAAATATTTTTACATGGCCGATGAAGAGTCCCTAAATGGAATTGCCTTCAGGGCGATTCATGTATGTTTCAATTGATTAAATATTTAAAATCCAACCTGATGAAAGCAGACAATCATGTACACAGTGGGAAAAGTGCAGGAAAGAGCAGCAGAATTCATGTTTTAAACCAAATCAAGAATAAGGAAAGGGTGTTGTTACATGTTACAGGCATATTTTTATAACACACATACTTAGTGTATATGAGCATTGCATAAAAATCTGTCCAGTGAAATCAGCAATAATATGCAAAATGCAAACATAGCTATTTCACCAGACCCTGCAATGTTCAGCTTGATAATAATGAATGAAAAAAAATCTATATACATCTGCAAATGGTGATAGAAGGAGCAGTTTTCTTCCAAACTGTCTCTCTAAATTATCCTTAATGAATTAATATGCTACTGTTGAGTGAACAGACAATACTGAGGTGTCTTGGGGATGATATGTATAGTCCAACTGTTGAGTTTTACTAAAAATGACTTGAACCTTTCTTCTGGTTGTTGTGCAAAAGTGCCCAAAAAGAATTGTTACACCCTTTCCACCTCTTGGCACTTTATTTAGAAAATTGTTAGCCTGTCTTGTGAATATTGCATTTGTCTTCAATATACATCTTTTACTCTGCTATCAGACCTCATGGTTATTCTGAGCTCTTTTTTTTCTCCTATATTCTTTGGGAAAGTAATCTGAACAAAAGTTAGCCAGCCCCAAATTATTTGCACAGTTAGACATCAGGGGGTACTTTCTGTCACTTTAACATGAGCAGAGTCCCTACAGACAATTTAAAAAATGCATTTCTTAAATGGTGGATGCAGACTGGACAGCACAATGCATATAATCATATGAGAATGCTTCTAGGGCTGAAAGAGTGGTTTTTGTGATTTTATTCGTGATCAAACTCCAGCTCCTGTATTTGCTACCTCTCGCCCATTATTTCTCTATCACTGCATGATAGCATGAAGATATCAAGAATGCATTATTGTTAATTTTTAGCTTGAATAATTTTTCCATCTATCCAAGCACTTTCATGCTGTGGGAATAAGTACTGAATTAGTAATTTTGCCACTGTTACTGACATAGTATAATGATGAATAAAACTAGAGTAGAATACAATAGAACAGAACTGAGTTTCAAAATATTTTTCAGATGTGAGGGTCCTAAATCCTAAAGATTACCTGAAATCTCAGTAAAGTTTGAAGTTTTGCTGTATTTATGTATTAGGTAGGTCCCTGAATCAGTGACTGCTATGGACTGCTATGGATTGTGGTGGAGTATTACATATACATATATATATAGCTTTAAAATACAAAAAACAGGATTTCTGAGTCCTTTGTTTCAGACTCTTTCCTGTTTCTCAGACCCAGCTGAAATCTGCAGTGGTGGCTCTAGGTGGCACATTCTATCTGTTTCACTAATTCAAAATGAGGATGTCACCTCTGGATCAGCACTTCACTAATGAGAGAGAGACACAGTGAATGTACATTGGATTGACATGGATGAGCTCATTCCAGTACCTGTTGGATGGACACAGCATCACATTTGGAGCAACAAATCAATACATTAATGAGAGGAGACTGAATTATCTTCCTATGTGAAGAGCTGGTTCTTTCAAGGACATGTGAGCAGAAAGCCACAAGACATTTCTTCTTCTGCAGGTTTAGTTTTCTTGTTTTCTTATGTGTAGAAGAACATTACATTTGTAGTTTTCAGGGCAGGTATTAAATAAGGAGAGATTTTTATAAGAAAACAGAGTGAAAATAGACAGTAATTTAATAACAGGTGCACTATGTGCATCATTTCCTACCTTGCATTTATTTCAGGTCAAGGTTTGTATGTCAAACTGCATGGTACATTTCTGAACTCTTAATTGAAGGCATTTGTACCCAGTATTTTTATATTGTAGGAAAGTCTTGTAAAAACAATAATAAAAAAAAATTGAAGTATCAGAAGTGAAATTTCATTTTTCATTTTACCATAAATTATCTTAAAATAAACTAGATTAAAAGCTGGAGTTAATTTTACCAGTTTTTGTATATTGCTAAGCAATCTGAAGTCTGGAATATTCTTGATTCCATGACATAAATTAGTGTAATGATACATTTTATAGCATGAAGGTGCAATGATTTCCCTTCATGCTATTAACCGAATATAAGAGGTCATATTGCAACTGGCCTAGGAAATTTATACAATAAGTAATCATTATGTTTCTGAAGGAATGGATGTTAAGGGAAAAAAAATACTCATTATCTGAGAAAGCCCAGTATATCAAGGAAGAACACTGGGTACCTCTAAACACAGTAGAGGAAAGGTTTTTAGTTCAGGCATAAAGTGGTATTTTATTGTTCACCTTTCAAGGGTGAAAAGCTTCTGCTACTTTAACTACACTCCTCTGGACTTTAAATATTTTAGGTGTTACATTTAAAATAACTTACTTCTTACATTCAATATTGCATTGCTAAGAACACAGTTATATTAATTGTACTGTCCATATTTTATATGAACTATCACCTGCACTGGGACTTTCTGTTGTCAACTTTGTGCCGTTTTCTGCTTTCTCATTTTGCTGGTAGTTTTATGCTGTGTACTTCACATGGCTTCTGTTCTGTCCTTATTGCTTTTATTTAACTTTAAAAGTTATAAATAGGCCTATATAAAATAATTAAGGATCTTAATTTCAGGTGTGGTGAAACTTCAAGTTATGGTTATTAATTGCATTTTTGGCTGCTGTTCATGTGACAGAACAATGTGAAGTAAAATCATTCTATAGCACTTCATGTCATGCAGCTAAAATGTCTGCAATGTGAAATAGAAAAAAAAGATGAAATTAAAAAGATCTCCTTTCTCCTGAGTAGAATGTAATTCCCAATCAGAAGATAAATAGTACACTCACTAGTTGCCAATCTATAAAAATCATTCAATAAATAAATATGATGTTAAGTTTATAGGATTAGCAATACTATATTTATTTTTCTTCGGTACAAAATATCAGCAAAAATATTAACACTTGCAAAGATAAAATAGCCATGTATTAGCATTAAAAAAAAGAAAAGAACAAGGTGGTGCACTTGAAAAGTACCTCTTCGCGTATGGGATTTTTTTTATGCAAAAGCAGCTCTTTAGAAATTTTTTACAAGTAACAATAATAATGAGTATCTCATTCAAAACCATTTAACAGAAATATAGATTTCTCAGTAATGAACTTTTACAAACCTTCTTTAGTTCTTCATCAAAGTATCTTGTTAAATAAAGAATCAAAAAGTCCATGGAGAATGGAAAAGTTAATTTCCAATCTGTTAATTAAAGCAAAGTAAAAAAGTATGTTGCTGATGGGAAAATCAATGTCTCCTTCACATCTGTACCATCATGCAGGTTAAGGAAAATAAAGAAATTACAAATTTCCTCTAAGGTCTTTTCCTGTCAGTGTGCTGTACTGCCATATAAGGTAAACACGAATCCAGTCATTAGTTTTCTTTCACAGCATAAAATAATTTTGCTAAAAGGAAAAAAAAAATCATAGTACTCCAGTAAAGGTGCTTGTGTTTTTTCTGTTTTCCCTGATCAAGAAAACGAAATCATTATGACACAGCACAAGGGAGATGGCTTTACAGGGGGAGATTGCAGGTTCGTGTGTGTCCTGTTCCTTGTGATGAGTATCATGTAACTTCACCATTCGTCAGAAAACACAGAGCTAACAATTGTGTACAGCCTGTTGTGTTGGTAACATCCCTTCTGTTGGTTCCAATTAACAAGGATGAGTTCCTTCAGGGCTCCTGTGGGGCTTTAGAAAAGCGAACTGCTGAATATCTTATGTTTCTTTGTTCAATAAACATTACTGCCATTACTTTTATGTAACATTTAGCTTTTTATTGTAGCACTGCATCTGTTAGCAGAAGGAAAGTAGACATTGTTTTTCATAAAGAACCAGATAATTCTTCAAAATATAAAAAACTTAATTTCCCATTTTTAATTCCAAGTGACTGGCTTACTGTAACCAAAATATATTCTATTCCTTGGCTCCCTTTTTACATAAAGTAACATTTTCTTCAATATTCCAGTCTTCAGGCCAGCTGAGGTGTAATTGGACATTCAGGATGGAATTTAGGGCACAGGCATAATTAGTAGTGACAACTGCTACATGTTTTGGGAGTTGTGTTAGACACTCTTAAGCTTTGAACTGAAGGGAATAGGAGTGTTCCTTTCTAATGCAGGTTTTATTCTAGATTCAAAAGCGCAGAACAAATCTCAAGCCAAGCCTGGTGCCACTGGTGCATTTGAATTTCTCTTTCAGAAAGGCAGCGCTCTCCTGGGCATTTCTAGTTGAGTAGCAGTGGCCACTTCTTTTATTGATAAACTCCATTATCACAAGATCATCTCATAATTAGCCTGGAAAGTCTCTCTGGAGATCATTTGGTCCAACATTCCACTCACAGCTGGAACAACTGCAAAGTTATAACCGTCTTGGATGGTAGATCATGTTGCTCAAGACTTTGTTAAGCTAACTTTGAACATCTGCAATGATATGCAGTCTTTCTGGGTACCTATTCCAGTGCTTGATTAGTTTTGATGTATTTTTTTCCCATCTTAATATTTTAATTGATAGTGTTTGCTACTTTTTTTCTTTCTGTGTATTTGGAATAATTAGGGGAGAATTTAGGTGGAGAAAATTAATTCCTCACTTTTTCTTGGATGTCTCTTCATAAAACCAGGGTGTTAGTAGATCCAGTTTCAGTTGGAAGCAGTGGAATTTTTTTTAAGTGAAGGAAGAGTGACTGGAGAGTGACAGAAGTCTGCTTCTGTAAAATATTTGAGATTGGTTACCAATTTTTGATCAGCACTAAGAAGGTTTTAAACTCTGGGAGTGGAAATCCCTGGGATCTAAGTATGCAAGATAAGTGTCATATCTATTCTAGAGACTATAATTTATCCCTGGATGGATGGAGGTGTGTTTTCCATATTACTGGAAGCTGGTGCCTCTGTGTCTGTCTCATCCAGTTACCTGTCTTTGATGAGAGGTAGCTTGAGGAAGAGTAGGAGTACACTACCTAAAAATGAATGTGCTAATACTTCTTTAGCTAAAACCATCACTAAATTCATGCTGAATTCATAGAGTCATAAGTTCTATACCCAGAAGGGGTCATTATGTTCACCTTGTCTGACCTGCTGTGTTACATAAAGGATAGAGTTCTTCAAAAATTGTCATTTTTAACAATTAAGACAATTCCTATGAAGATAACTTTAAATATACACAGAATCTACTACGTGATAATAATTCAGATTATTAATTAGCCTCGATATTAAAAACATACAACTTTTTCTAATCTCTGTGAAGGAACGCTCACCTTCTTAGCTACTGGATAGATCATGGTACTAAACATTTTATGAAGCACATAATTATTCACTAAACCAAATTCCTGCTTTAAAAATACTGTATAATTGGAGACATCGATCACTCTTTCATAATGTAAAATTTGAAATATTAATTAAATCCTTCCATTGTGAGATCACAGAACATACATGCTTTGGACCTGCATCCGATTTCACTCATATTCTTGTTGTCTCTTTGTACCCTAGTTACTGTCAAGTCAAGAGTCAACATATTATGAGTTCATTTGTTTTATGTGTGTTTAAATGTGTTCCTATAATAGCACAGAATCTTCAGGGACTCTGGGATCATTTGGATAAAGAATGTGTATGCAATTCTTGTATTTTTCTTTCTGTTCCCTAATGGCTAGTACATTTATTTTTAGTATATAATTATTCATTGAGTTTTCCTGTACCTGTATTGTTATTACCAAAATGCAGTTAGCAAATTTAAGTATAACTGGCATATATTTCAGCTTTTGCAACATTGTGACTCTCAGCTCTTTCAAGAAAGAAAAACAATGAGAGAACATTTATTTCACTCAGTTTTACTTTGTTAGAAGGACAGTCATAATTACTATTAAAATGTCCAACAGTATAAACTCAAGACTGTCATCAAAAACAACACATCTGTATAGCAACACCCAAGGTTAGAGAACCAAAGAATGAAGATACATCCACATTGCTATAAAACAAGGTTTTCTGGGGTATTGAAGCGTGCGGTGGCAGTAGAGAACTTGCTGTTGTACATTTGTCTTCCATTTTTGTGTCTTCCTCTAGGGGTACTTTTGAAAGGGCTTAGGATCCATTACATTTCACCTTAGGAGATTTTCTTTCAGCTTTTTCTTCATTGGGAGAAATGAGTTTGCACTCAGTAAAACACATTTTCTATTGAGATGGCCAGTTTCTTCTGCAATATTTATTGTTTTATCTTCCTACCATTTTCCCTGTGAAGCCTCCTGCTTCTTCCAAACTTTGCAATATGTCGACTTTGTCTTGTCTACATTTTAGTTAGAGGGCACATTTATGGATCTCACACAGTTTACCTGTTCTTTTTAAAATAACAAGAGCCCACAAAAAGCTCCACACAAGGATTCTTGAAGGTTTAACAAGTGATACAATGGTGCTCTGTGATATTAGAGAACTAATTCACCTGCAGTGAATTTCTTGACTTTATTGGATTCTAAGATAGAAAAAGCAGCAGTAAGAGATTGTTATTTATTGCAAAATTTTAGATTTAAATTAATATTAAAGTATGAGGAAATTGTAATGTGTGATTTATAAGCTTGGTTTCAATTACATGAAATTTTTTAAAGCCACAGATCGACTTCTTGGCTGGTATAAATCAGTGAAATTGCTGTTATTTATACTAGTTGCAGGTATGATTATGTATTGTTAGTTTCTTCATGACTGTTCTTTCCTTCAGGTATTTCACAAGAAAAGCCCCACACCCATACTTCAGAATGTCAGGAATTGTAGAATTGATTCTTTTGGGAGATTTGCATCAGCTGAGCCCACTTAACTTGATTGTTCTTTGTAGCTGATCAAAAATTCAACAGCCTGTATTGTCCCATTAGCTTCTTATCTAGTGGCAGTTTGGGACTGCTCTGAAAAGACAAGAGATGGGTGTGTATTTATTTAAATCTTGGCTTATATTACAGGAAAAAATCGTGGAAGAGATGCAGACTTTAGGTAGCTAATAGATTATTTCAGATATAAATATGACACGCTCCCTCTAGTGATTAATAGATCATTTCCAAAATCTTCCTAAGTTTATGATTTATTCAAAATGTTGTTGACTACTAAAACTTGTAAGCAATCTTTTATGTTCTGGTGATACATGGTATGAATATGCTTTACTGCATACATATTTTGAATATTATCTCAACAAGTTGAAATGTTTCATTAGATGTACTTGAATGCAAGATTTCTGGACATATATCATCATCATTAGTTCCATTTTCTTTTTTAAGCTCCTGTGAATCACAGAACCTATCAGTGGTGAATTAATTTTCTCTGTGAAGATAAAAATAAAGAACAACTGTGAGTTAAATAATAAATAGGCCAATGTGCACTCATAATTCTTACATCTTAAATCTTCATAAAGTGTCATTAAAATTCAATGTTCCTTATACAGATTGATATGCAAGCAATACATATCACAAAAACTAGATTCAGTGGATATACAAGGGGGTGGGTTCATGCAGTAATTATAGCATTACTTCATTTATAATTATTATCTTTATTAGATGTATTTTAGCCAACCAGTACAATTTAGATACACACATGGATCTACTGCTTTAATAAAAATACACTTGGTGCCCTTGACAGCTTCATGCCATAAGCAAACACAGTGTATTTTAAACACTCTTTTTCTTTTAAGTTTTCTTCCTTTGGAGTTCAGCAAACATTAAACTGTGCTATTGCTGCCATTTATTTTTTCTTGTTTCAAAAGCTGTTTACTATAGCTAAAAGAAAAGAGGCCTTGGTTCTCATAATTTTTCTTCGTCAAGGTCAACTGATGTAGACACTTTTTCTTGACTAGGTTTTTCAAACCTTAATAAAGTGATATTAGATTTATTATTTTTTCATTCAGGGAGCCTTTTATACTGGAATTCAAATTAAATTTTTTAAACACGTTCTTTTAAAACAAAAATAGAACCAAGCAAACATTTTAAAAACAAGCAAAATAGTTAATAAATCAATGAACTTAGTGTTAAACTATGGGGATTAGACTTTACAGTCACAGATCTATGTGAGTTGTATTTACTTGATCACTGAAGATACTACGCTATTTTTGTGGTTGACAAAGATGCTCCACCAGTGGTACATCTGTGTTTCCCATGGGCGAATAGCTTTTTCTGCATAATTTCTTGAGTTCCATCACTGTTTGTGGTAAACTAGTCCTACAGAGTGGGAATTGAAGTTCAGTGTGGTAACCCATCAGAGGAAGTTCATGATTTGAGTGTTACTCCCTGTGAGCTGGTTCAGCAGCTGTATGGAAGAAGTCCTACTGAGTGGCAAACCTGAGGCTTGTTGGTAAATGAGGAGAAAAGTCACTTCCCATGGTGTAAATGACTGCTTCCTTCTGCTGAGCAGGGTGGCACAGGAGTTGATGTTGGTAGTATTGATGTTTATGTGTTGCTGTTCCCATAAAAACTGCAGCAATGGCTTGTACTTCCAGAGCTCACTGTTTTTCTCCCCTGGAGAAATAATTGTAGCAGCAGAATTAGCTGAGGCTTGGCAAGTCTGAATACAGCAGTATATCCTGACTAGTACCAAGTGAGCACAGCAGCAGTCATGTTTGAACAGCTTAGTGACAAATGTCATGTGCTGCAAAAACACAAGGAAGAAGCCTGAGCCAAAATAAACTCCCTGTCTTGGTGTTCACCACAACATCCATGGCAGCAAGGCAGTGTAAGGGTGAGGACATCACCTTTTCCTAGAAAGGGTCACAATGCTGAAAGGAGCATTTCTCCCAAGGAGAAAACTCTCCTCCACACGTTATTTGAGATGGAAACCTTCCCAGCTAGAGAGACTGACCACTGCTCAAATAAGGAGAAGCTTGGCTGGCATGATGATTCCTGGAACTGAAGTGCATGAACTTGAGCCATACTTCATGACAAGCACATGTTCGTGGATTTGACAAGCACAGAGCAAGCTAAGGAGCAGGCAATGCATGTATGCCATGTATACAACTTGAAGTAAATTGACAAGGTATAAATTCATCTCAAATTTCCCAGCTATCAAATGCAGGGATATTTTTACATACTGGGATGAAGGGACCACTGTATGAATGGCATGTGGTGCCAGAAACAAAACTCCATCCAAGTAAATAAAAACCAACCCACAACAGGTCAGGATTTGGATCAAAGAGATGGTTAATGTGAAAAAGCAGTATTGGTACTCTACATAGGTATACAGAGCTTTTGAAGAAGCAGAAATCCTAAGATGCTTGAAAGGAAAGAGAGCATCACTAAAAATACAGAATATTCATGTTCTTTGGTATCTGGGGAGCTAGAATCATTGACCCACACTTTTCAGGGAATTTGGTTTTATAATACTATTAGAACACAAATTGCTAAATAATAATTAATTGCCTATATAAAAATAAGAAGAGGACAATTAGATCTGCCTCAGTTTGAGACAGGTACTTTTTATTTGCTCAGTTATCATCTCAAGGAACAGATGCTAGTTTTTGCTAACAGTTTGGAGGTAAAATAACTGCTTTCTAGTGACTACTGAATGGAATGTTGCAAGGTTGATTATTAGACCTCATCAAAAAAGGAAGCCTCGCTGTATATGAAAAGCATTAATTTTTGTTATCCAACCAGAATAACACTTGCTACTCCCCAACAACTTCTTTAAGCTTTGTCAAAAACGAGACAAACATCAAGGTGACACCTGGTACTGAAATCCTTCAGATTATTCCTAGCCCTTCTATATCCAGACATTGCTTTTATGTTTTTCTGGAATAAGGATTTTATCCATTAGCTAGATCACATATTCCTCGTGAAACAACCTTCACCAGTGCTATAGTTACACCTCAGAAATAATTCCTGTTGGAGATAAGAATAGCAATGGGCGTCCTGCATTCAGAATTACATTGCATTTATTTCCTCAATTTCACTGCATTTGACTCCTTTGAAGTTAAATCTAAGTTGTTTTGGGTTTTTTTTGTCTATGTCCAAAAGAAGAATGAACAAGATTTTTTAATTTATTTTTTAAAATTGAAGGTAGTCGTAATATCTGAGTTTACATCATGCACTTTTAATTTTGTGAGTATGCTATGCCATAAAATAATGACTTCTGTATAAATAATTTATTCAGCTTGTTATCAAGGATTGTTGTGGTTTTTTTAATTAATGTGAGTTAAACTGAAAATAGTTTTTTCCTAAAAGCAGATGGAAAAAAAACCTGTTTCAAATACTTGTGTTTTATGGGAAGTAATATTTTTAGGGAAAATAATATAAAAAACTGAGATGGTTTCAAAATAGTAGATTTCTTTTCTGAATACCATGGTAGAAATGTTCCATGATGCATTCATTGATGTGAAAGAAGAATGGATTTTCTGTGCTACTATTTTAAACTGGACTTGGTAGAACAGAAGAAAAAGACTGTGTTTCCTTGGAATTTACTACATAAGGGTCAATGAAAGACCATAAAGAAAACTTTATTCTATATGAGGAACAGTGGAAGAAAAAGAAAAATGGGATTTTTAGGGGTTGTTACCCAGATGACATGAGTAAACCATGTTCTTCTTAATAGATCCCTTGGGGTGGATTAGAGTGAAATGACACAAATGACACAGAATGATTGGTGTTTGTAAATATATATATATATGTATAGGATTTATTTTCGAGCAATTTGGTTGTGTTTGTTTGCAAAGAAGAGCACGTATGTAGCCATTTTGGCTACTATTATTGTCTTTAGCAATAAAGCAGTACAAAAGCATAAAAATACTGCTTATGAAAACGTATAAGGGAAGAGAGAGAAAGAGAATGATAACCACCCACAGAGCTCACGATGAGACTTTTTTTGTTGCAGTGTAGTTTACCATTGGTCAAAGTGATGATCTTGATCCATGGGGATGGGGGAAGAAACCCCTGAAACACAAAGTTCCGTGGGCTAAAACAGGCCCAGGCTGGGTGAGGACACCCGGGTACCTTCCCTCGTGGAGGAGGTTTACTCTGTCTCTTGCAACACACCCTGGACCTGTTGCAGCACTTCTAGGTCCTGTGCAGTCTTCTGGTGGAAACCTCAGGAATGGGTCTGGGGGCACTTTGGGGTCTCTGATGGTTTGTGGCACCTTGTAAGACATGGCAGCTGCCTCTCGGCGTGATCGAGCCACTAATGGCCCGTCAGACCTTCCCCGGGAGCAGGGACAGTTTTACCCTTGAGCAGAGCACAATGGGCATTATAAAGAGAACCTGAGCAGAGCACAGTGAGCATTATAAAGAGAACCATGCCAGACTGCAGGGTTTGAGCCTCCCCCTCAGGGGTGCAAACCTGGCCGCAGCAAATGAGTCCCTGGGCTTCGGCCTCTCCCCACTGAACCCAGCCAGAGGTGTTTTTCAGCATAGCTACTGGGAAAGGCTTCCTTTGTGGGTACATTCTTCTCCCTCCAGGCTTGTTTACTTCTCCTTAGACTTGAGATAACTGGAGAGTAGTACCAGATTTATCTTGTTTCAAGTTCTCATCAGCTGGCTTAACTCGCATTCCCTTTCCAGTCGGGAGACCTGTTCTGGGAGGGTTTTGGCTTCGGTGGTCACAGATGAGTACTTTGCTAAACTCTGGTGATTTTAACAATTTTTAAGCTAATAACCATAACATTTCAGTCTATCACAGGGTTCACACCATTATTGTGTATATCCTAGTTTTGCTCTTTGTACTGGAAAGCAAGAGGAGGAAAGAGGGAACAAGATGTTTTGTCTTACTCTAGAAGTAGACAAGAAAACAAGTGGTTGCTCTGCCAGCGTGCCTGAGAGGCACAGCCCTCACCAGCCTGTAACTTGAGATGAGAAGTGTGCTCGCACAGGGACAGAGCAGTGCTGCCATGGCAAGCAGTCCCACAGCATGACTTCTCCTTCTGCTCAAAGCCCTCCCCGGCATGTGGTGGCATCCCACAGTAGGAGATCCTGTCTAGCACTGCTGGGATCCCTCCTGAGGGACATTCCCTGTGTCTCAGCAGAGCATTTGCTCTGCTGTCTGCATAGCAGTTGGCCACCAGGGATTTCAGCTGGGAATCTCCTGGAAGTGTCACACAGTACTGCACAGCCACTCATTCTCTTCTTCAAACTTGCCCAGTAAAAATGATTGCAACAGTATCTGCAGTTACATCTGAGCATCTTGTCACCAAACCAAGGTCTAGTCCGGTGTCTGGTGAATGGTGCAGAGTTTTGGCTGTGTATATCAACTTTGGGGCTGAAAGCCAAGGAATACAACCATAGGAACCAGCTATGAACAGGACGATATGAAGCCCAAGTAACATGTAACTCTTTTCTACCGTTCAGACATCATCCATTGCAGTTTTTGAAAGTACTTTTTGATTCAGAAGAAGTGCTCTGGATTGGGTCTTACTGGCATGCCTTGTGGACAGATACTTTTAGAGGTGCATTAGAAGATAAATCTCAAGACTACGGAGAGAGAATAGACATATCTGAAGGCTGCCACATTTTAAATACAGATTTTTTTTCATTCACACATACTAAGTAGTTGCCTATTTTTAGCATAAACTCCCCTCATTTTTCTGTTAGTCATCTGCCCTGATACTCTTAAAATCCTATTATTGCTTCATACTATTTATTCATTATTAATTGATGTGTATTACTGATACAAATTTAAACCGCTGAGTGAGTTTGGTTAAGAATACATGTGTGGATGGTTTCTATGGTAGCCTATTTCACAGTCCCTCTTTTAGTGCCTCTCAAAGTAAGACTGTAGATTTAGAAAATCCATTTTTAAATATTTCCAGAGATTTAGTAGCAACAGCTAACAACTTCACAAATCCTTTTAAAATGTTCTATTAAATAGACTTTATACAGAGTGGCCGGTTTCCTATGGTTGAATAAAATATAAAAAGCAAGTAAGAATAGTTGTGTTTTTTTAGTTGAAAATTATTATTGCAGGCATTGCAGAATCTTTGAAGTTACACTATGGTGTGTATACAACTTAAGATTCTTCAGCTCTGTGTGGTAATAAGTACAAGCTGCATAACAGAAGTCATCCATAATTGTTTATTTATAATATTAGTAAAATCAAGTGGTGAAAAAGCAACTTCTGTAGTTTATAAATGTCGTCCTTTAAACTAGAAGTGGTGTGTTTCCAGGGCTTCTGGAGGTATATTTGAATGATGTGCAGTCTAAATAGATGTTTTGGCATCACAGCTAAACAAATCATCCCAAGTCTCACTTAATAATATTTCCACTGATGATGCAGTCAATTGAACCATCAGCAGGAATAAAAAATTTGCTTATACTGGACAAATATTCATCTGTAATATATAACTGTTTAGCAGAGGTGCCCATGCGAGCTGATTATTTTATGCAAATAGTTCTCTATCTATGTCATCTATCCTCATGAAAAGCTGCAAAAATCAGATATTTTCCAGAAAGATTAGAGGTTATTATTGATATATAAGACATATTAGTAACATCAAAAGTTTCTGTCTGGATCTCATTAGCAGATGATTTTTATAAATCTGTGTGGAAACATAAATGTTCATGCATACATGAGTCTCATCATGATGCCCTAATGTATGTCTTCATTATTCAGATAGTTCTCTTGTGCACATATATTAATTTTCATGTAAAACCTATTCTTTATAGTTGTAATAAAGATTGATGGGGGTGTAAACAGCTATGTGCCATAGGAATCAAAGTCTGTATGTACAAAATAGGTAAAAGTTCGTTATCATGTTTTCGTTTATATAAAAGTTCGTTATCATGTTTTCGTTTATATCTTTACTTGAAAGAGTGAAAATCCGTGAAAGAAGAAGAGTGACTGTCTAAAGCATGTACCAAAGAAATATCTTGGACTCTGTTAATTATTTATTAGCTCAACAAGTTCCTACGTAACCAAAATAAAACCCCAGACTTTGTACACCACTCATTACTCATCAGATTTTCAAAGTTTTGTTCTCAAATGTTTCTTTATGGCAGTTTACTGCTTTCTTTTATATCTGTTTGGAAAGCTGATACATAATTTTCATTTTCTAATAAGCATGAAAGATACTGGGATATATTGCTGGGGTATTTGCTAAGACATTAACATGTCTTATGAATAAAATCCTAGTGTCTCCTGGAGCTTCCTGGCTGGTACTAATTTTTGCCTTAAAAAAAAGCAACCTACCAAACAATCAAACAAAACACAAAAACCTCTTGAGGCAATAATGTGGAATCCACAATTATTCATAGCTGATTTCCTTCTTTTCACTTTCCACTTTTTGAGCATTGAAAATTAGATTCCTTTAAGGACTTAGCTAACCCCTGTAAGGTCTGTACTTCCAAATGCCAGAACAGCCAATTTCACAGTTTGGCATTTTCCAGGAATTATGAAGAGTATAATTTAATTGTTTAAGGTACCTGCCTTAGCAACAGCTTTTGTGATTTTTTTTTTTAAGAAGTATTTTCTTCAGTCGTTCTTGCCCAACTTTACACAAAGCATTCACACTTCTCTGTTCTTAGATATTATGTTTGAAGTTTATTGTTAACATTTTGAAAACTACTATTGGCAAAGATAATGAAAAAGAAGTTATTTTATTTGCTCAAATTCTATATTGGCAATGAAACTTGGATATCTGGCTTAATACTGGGTCAGAGTTCTTCTCAAAAGAAAGTACCCTGTACTTAATGAGAATTCACCAACTTCAGGGAAGAACTGATGCCACAAGAACCAGCAATGTCACGTCCCCTAGAAGAGGGAACACAGTGAATCAGTGCCTAACGCAGCACAACAGCAAAGGACAAGTGCAATATTAAAATCCTTGCACTGTGTAAGGGTGACTCTGGATATGCCACATTTTAAAGGAAAGTTTCCAAGTATTTGTCTCAGTGCACAGCTGTTGTGCTGCATTTCTTCTCCGGGTTCTTTTGCTGGTTCCACTGATCCTCTCAGAATTAACCAAATAAATAAACAAATATATAATGTTCCTACCCGCAGTCCTTAGCTAGAACTACTGTAATTTGCATATCTCAGTTTTACTTTTCTGTTCAGCTCCAATATGACTTTATTTTACAGTGCATAAATTATCTTAGGGCTGTTCACTGTCTGTCACATTGCACAAAACCAAGAGAACAAATAGAAAACCCAGGCTGTGTTTTATCAGAGGCTCCTGACTGCATATTGAATCTAAAAATAATTTTTTAAAAGGTGTTTGAAAGGATGTATGCATCTGGAATCTAAAAATCCTACTAACTACCAGACAGGAGCTTATCTAGCTTACCTAATGCATATGTCTCAGTTTTGGAAATAGTGAAGATCTAAAGAACCATTCAAAGAATGCATATTCCATAAAAGGCATGCTTATCTGTTCCTATGTGCTTTATAAATCTCAAATTCAGGATTTTGTTTCTGTTTTACACTATAAAATATAAAATATTTGTCCTAAGAATTATGTGGTGTTGTAGAATGTGTGCACTGCAATCCAGTGCACAGTCCCTTAAGACTGCTTTTCAATCTTATGTTTTGATTCTTCAGCAAAAGTCAAAATATATCCAACAATGTCATGAATCCTAAATTGCAATACAAACTGTGAAAACCATGGGTGAGGCTTTTATTTTCTTTTTAAAGGTTTCTTTTGATATGAATCAAATTCTTCACCTAATTTCAGTGGACAGTAGATTGAGCCATGTAGTTCATCTGTTATTTCTGCTGCTCTCAGTGGATGCTAATTATGCACGGAGATTGCAAAATTTCCTTTTTAGTTCACATGAATTAAGCACCTAGACATGAAGCTTTTAGTTCTGTGATGATGTATGTCTTAAGTGTTTTTCACTTTCTACTAAAACTTGATCAGATATTTCAGGAGATAGTAAAAACACACTGCTTCTTCAAAATAACATCTGATTTTTCCCTCTGTGTAGAGGTAACTTTGTAAATAATGCTGCAGTCTCAGAGCTCAGCAGCTTCTAAATGCCTGCTTTCGCAGAATGGCTGAGGTTGGGAGGGGTCTCTGGAAATCATCTTGTCCAACCTCCTGCTAAAGCAGATTCACCTACACCAGGTTGCACATACTTGAGTCCAGGCAGGTTTTGAACATCTTCAGAGGAGACTCCACAGCCTCTCTGGGCAGCTGTTCCACTGCTCTGTCTCCCTCACAGTAAAGAATTTTTTCCTCATATTCAGATGGAATTTCCTGGGTTTCAGTTTGTGCCCATTGACCCTTCTCCTGTCACTGGGCAGCACTGAAAAGAATCTGGCCCTGTCCTCTGAAGACCTGCCCTTAAGATACTGGTATGCATTGATGAGATTCCCCTCTCAGCTGTGTTCTTGCCTCACTGTAGAGCATTCAGGATCTTTGCTAAAT
This sequence comes from Acridotheres tristis, assembly GCA_037013685.1. NCBI lineage: Eukaryota > Metazoa > Chordata > Aves > Passeriformes > Sturnidae > Acridotheres > Acridotheres tristis. Next base: position 11,194,609 of record CM072885.1, read on the forward strand.
TTGAATTGGTTAACATCCAGATCTTCTTCAGGATCACATTTGCCTGCTCACTGTTAGTGGAGTTTGGAACTATTACCCCCGAAAAACATTTTCAGAAATCTGGAATTCATTCCTTTGCTTCTGCAGGTTTTTTTTGTTTTGTTTTGGTTTGGTTTTTTTTAATAAGAATGCATCAGAGAAATTGCTGGTATTGCACACTTGGAAGGGGGAAACACTTTTATTCTTCGTGACCATTGGCAAAAAGGCACTTACTCCATCATGGTTTATGTTGTTATGACAATTGTCATAAACACTTGAAGCTTCTGGCTTTGTAGTACATCTGAAATCACTTTACTTGAAAATTATGTTTATTATTCTCTTCAGCTGGAAATTCAGTAGATCAAGACAAATGTGGTACTTCTCTGCTTAATGCAGTTAGTAATTTGACAAGATAGGTATAATTTCCCATACATTTCAGTTCCTCCCAGTAATAGTGTTCCAGAGTAATTTGGCAACAAACAAAAGACCTAATTAAGTATTGTTGAATTTTCTAAGAGAAAGTGTATACAAGGTCATACCAAGTGCTCAGCTGAAGTTTATTAAAGATTATCAGCCTGTTTCTGCAGGAGGGATCCCTCCAGCTACTGTAATGTATGACAGCCTGGCAGACCATGTTCCACAACAAGCTGTTGTACACAGCAGTTACAGAACAAGTTCTCAGTAGAATGTCTAATAAAGGGGCTTCATATATTAAAGACATTTTTCTCTTTGCATTTTGTTGCATTTGGAACAGATAAGCAAAACAAGACATTATTTGCTTCCGTACATTTGGAAAATTACTCTAGAAGAAGGTTATTATGCAAAAAGGACAAGGTTATTCTCGTGCTCTTCACTTAACACTGTAAATCCTTGTGGCAAAGACACACCTTTGCTTTTGAAATTACCTCATCAGTAGGAACCAATCTGTGAATCCAAACATAAATCAGCTAAGTATGTGTGAAGATGTTTGAATAGTGGTGTGCCAGGTTTCCCCTTAACTTACCAAAAAAAAAAGTAATCATTTAAATATTTATAAAATGCCTGTAAGCTGGGAGCATTGAAACCTTTGAGCCCAGTCTACAAGTTGGTATTGGACCATGCAGGGAGTCAGGCCTTTCCTTCTGCTTTCCTAACCATGATACAGAGTCTGCAAGGACACAATTAGTACAGTATTAACCTTGTGATGCTGCTAAAGACTGTAAAATATGCATCATCTACTGCAAGTATGAAGTGTTCTTTAAAATATGTCTAAAGTACTGAGTGTTTCCTGTTATAGTTCTGGGAGTTTTAACTAATATTCATATTCCTTTGCTGACAAATAAATAAATTTGCCTCTTTTTCTTTTCTGTAACTAAATGGAGTTAGCAGAAAAAAAATTTTAAAAAAATCTGAGGGACCGTTTTTCCTGCTTTTGAAAGTAGTAGAGCTCGATAAAGACTGTGAAGATACAGTGCCTCTAAGTAGTAGAAATATGTTCAAAGTGAAACAAGGCTGTGTACTTTGTTCCCAAATAAGCACTAAAATGTTATAATTATGTAATTGAATTCTGAGATTAAAAAGAGACAAATTCCTAGTTGTTCTCCTACCTCTACAAACTGGTGTGGAGTTTTCCAGCCCTGGAACTCTTCTAGAATCAATTAAGTCTATACTTCTGTACTAATAAAGGTAATCTGGACTGAACACTACATGGACTGGCCATTTTTCCAATCTGCACTAGAAGTCAACATGAAAGTGTCATTTATTTACTGTTCCTCAAGCTCAAAAAAGCAGTATTTCAAAAATAGTTTATTGCTATTAACTCACTTTTTTTTTTTAAATAGAAGTAAAGATTTCTTACATGCTTAAGCTCCTGCCCCCAGGTGCCTTAATCTCACTTAAAAGAAAAAATACTCTTTCAGAGGCTATTTAATTCCTCTCCTGGAATATAGCACCATCCTACAACACACATGAGCATGGAAAGACTGGACTCAAGTATGACAAATCACCATAATTCCCCTGTAGAAAAGAAACCAGTTGCAAAGGCAAAGGGTCTTTTAAAAACAAAATAATAATATAAAGATATAGCAGATACCTTATATATCTCTAAACTGTACCAACTCTCCATCTTGAAGCTATAAATCCAGACAAAATAGTTGCTCATTGAATGACCTTAATATTGGTTTTGAGAGCAGATTGTTTGTGAAGTGATATAAGTGGTCATGGAAGGTCAACACCAGTCCAGATTTTGTAGACCACGGTCCTACAACTTCTAAGGTACCTCCAAGTTGTGTGACAGCACTTGCATGACTGGACTGGTTATGGTTACTTGAGAGCTTCTCATTTTGTGTCTTCAACAGCACCAATAAATTGCATTTGCCAGAAATATGCATAGTGCAAATACCCCTTGTTGGGTTTGGTCCTGAAAGATCTAAAAGTATAATATTCATTCATTATGGAATTCAAAGATAATTTTTTCATAGGTTACCTTGGTAACAAAATTGTAACTGAGTTCTTATTCCATTTTGCATTAGTAAAGGGCTAAATATGACAAGTAGTAACAACTGCATCCTTTTAAAACTTGATGCTGCATAACAAAAGATGCGTTTCTGTAGAATTATGAGGCTTGGAATTAGTCTTTTGTTTTAAGTCTTGAATCACCATAAGCTTTAGGCTTGCTTATCTCTTTATATGAATGTAATTAAAGACAAAATCTATTAAGAAGTGTAGCTCTAGTTGAAAGCAAGGAAAGATTTTGCCTCTGGTCTGTAAGATTCCAATATATAGATCTCAGTGTTCAGACCTTGATGAGTGTTTAAGATGCTCCAGTAACTGTGTCCAACTCTGTAAACATGCACATTACAAAGTCCATGGTGCTCACAGAAAACTGTAAAGGACGACACAAGTATTATTAGCAAGAACTCAGTTCCTCCAGGGTGAAAGAGTAAAAGAGGCAATAGCCATTGATTATTCCATTAGCCAGGGAGTTGCCTTAACCATTTCCAAGATCTCAGGTCTTCCAGCCTGAGGGAATGAGAACAGATGCAGGAAGGAAATGGGACTCAGCAAGATTTTATCAAGAGCAATAAATTCTCCTTTTTTTTTTTTTTTTTTTTTTTTTGTGGGAAGTGACTACTTGATCTTTTATAGGTCTGCAGCCCTCAGTACACAATGCAGTGCAGGGCTCTTGGAGCAGGCTCCTGAGTATTACAAGAGGGTGGAACCATCCAGGTGGCAGTGTTATCTCCTGCTGTTGTCTAAGCAGATTAGACAGAATACTTAATTAATAGTTAATTAACGCAAGGCATGTGCCAAAGGTATCATATCTGTATCATATCTCAAAAAAACAGGACTAAGATATATAAGGGCAAAAAGATTAGGTCTGTAGCTTCCAACTTAAGAGAGAGATTCAGAATCTGAAATTTAGTCCATTACATTAGTTTTCTAGGCTTGAACAAAGCTGAGCAAAGACTGTGAGCAAAGTAGAGAAACACAGGGATAACCAAGTCTGTTCATGGACCTCCTGTGAGATTTTGCCATCATCCATCATGAATGACTGCTGAATACCCAGGTGTTTAAAACAAACTAGGGTGTATTAACACTAAATAGCTAAAATAAATTAAAATTTCAATTGTAAGGGAGCTTTTTATATCATCTGGTCCAAATTTTCCCTCAAAGCAGGGCTAACATTTTATGTAGCTTGTATTTTTGTTTGATTGATAAACTGCTAATCCAAGCTTGTCTACATAAAAAAAAAAAATTGAATAAATAGTAAGCTAGAGATACTCATCTGATATGCCAGCTTCCTCCCTGTGCTGTGTCTGGGAATAGCCTTGATTTGCCGGAGTGTTTTGTGAGGAAGATACAGTTTCTGTCAATATTCTTTGATAGTGAAAAATTCCTCAGGAGAGAGCATGCAGAACAAACATCTGATGTCTGTGCTGCTAGCAGAGCTCCCTGGAGCTCGGGGCACACCAGAATCCCTGTGCTCCAACATAGTTCTCACAAAGGGCTGGAGATCTTTGGGGCTGCTGCTGCATTCCCAGAGGTCAGATAATCCATGGGAAATAAATTCCGCATGCTTATTGATAATCCAAGTGTCTGACTGCTTTAACTACACCATCTCCAAAACACAAGAGTAACACAAAATCAAAGAGTGGGTCAGGCTGGAAGGGACCACAGTGTGGCATCTATTCCAACTTCCCTGCTCTAGCAGAGTCATCCCAGAACACGTGGCCCAGGATTGCATCCAAATGGTTCTGAAATATGTCCCAGTAGGGAGACTCCCCACCCTCTCTGGGCAGCCTGTTCCAGTGCTTGGTCACTGCACAGTGAAGAAGTTCTTCCAAATACTCGGAGCTTCCTGTGCATCAGACACTGCCTGATGTCCTAGTGGTTGGCACCACTGAGCAGAGCCTGGCTTTATCCTCTTGGCATCCCTTCTTTAGATATTTATACACATTAATGAAGTTCCCTTTCATCAGTCTTCTCTTGAGGCTGAACAGGCCCAGCTCTCTCAGCCTTTACTCATCAGATACTCAAATCCCCAGTCATCCCTGTCACCCTCCCTTGTACTCACTTCAGGAGCTCCACAGCTCTCCTGCATTGAGGAGCCCAGAATTGCACACAGTACTCCAGTTAATAGTATGAGAATTCCTAGAAATTAACAGCCAGTTTTAGTTGTAAATGTTGAGATGAGGAGGGAATTGGAATCAGAGAAAATGAGGGAAGGGTCTTACAGATTTATTAAAGTATATTCCCCATGATAGGTACTGAAATATTGTATTAACAGTCACCTTCAATGACTTCATGGACTTCAGGTTGTGTCTGAGGAGAAGAAGGTCTCTATGACAGGCAATTGAGTTAACCCAACATTTTATGTCTCTCTGTCTTCAAGTAACAGAAAGAAGGTTGGACAGGTTTCTAGCCACTTTCCAATGAGAAGAGTCTTTAAACCAAACCCTGCAAGTGTGATGTAATCAGTACAGTATTGATAAAGAATTGATTAAGATGTTTCAAACACTCTGAGACTGAGGAGAACCAAAAACACTTCCATTTCCAAATGGAATTTTGAGACTTAATTAGTGGTTTCAGTCAAAGCAGGGATAGTCTGACCACAATAAACTGGACCATCAGGAAATCAAGTCAGTTTCAGACTCTTCCCCACTAACATCCCAACTTCTGCTAGCTAAGCCAAGCCACTTGTCAGCCTGTGTGTAATATTATCTGTCAGCTTTTACAGAGTTCTGTCGTCCAGAGATGACAATAGAGGCAATAACTAAATACAAACACCTTTGCAGTTTGACAGCATGGTTAGCAGGTGATTTTAATCCCACAGACCCTAAAGCCTAACCATTTGTCAAGTCCACTTATGGCACTGAAACAAGCAATGTGAATGCAACCCTTACAGATTTATTTGAAGAATTATTGTTTTGTGTTCTAAATAAATGTTTAAAATATCATGAAGCCATTTAATTGTAGAAAAGACTTTGTTTTGTGTTATCTCTGAATGCTTGATATCACTAAGGGTCTTTTTAGTGAGGTAAAATGAACAACAGTATGATAGTTTTTCATTAGTGAGAATAAATATAGATCCAAGTAATATCTGGCATGATCTTAAACATACATCTCATATACCTCTGTCAGCTTCAGCAAATGTAGCTGGATTGCTTTGAAAGGCATCCTCACGAGGAAGACGTGCTATGTAAGATGTTGTGCAAATGGTTCACTTTGTGACTTTTCCAAAGCTTTCAAAAAGATCATTCTACATTTGGGCCGTGTGCTTGACAGTGTGTCTTTCATCTTATCAATAGGCACCACAAGGCCACATAAGGAGGGGGAAGTCCCTGGTGTGGACTATATTTTCATCACTGTTGAAGATTTTATGGAATTGGAGAAAAGTGGTGCTCTCCTAGAAAGTGGAACGTATGAAGGTAAGCACACTTTTACTGCTAAATTTGTATAATATTTCCATTGTACTGTTTTCTAATTTGCTGGAATTGTACTGGGGTATCCTGTTACAAATATGTCACTGCTACTGTTATCAGAAATTTGTGAAGAGCCATATGGCTGTTATGAAAATATTTTCATTTGTAAAAGCTAAATGCAAATGTAATTTTACATTTACAATGTAATTTTAGTGTATTATAGTAACGAAGAGGAACATGGTACTACATTGCACTTACAGGACAGAAACACTAGTCCCTTTACATCAAATACTCGAATTTCCACAGAATTTCAGCAAACAGCTGCTTTTCTAACATAGGACAAACATGTTCTACAACAGAAATCAGGTGTAAGGCATGTGGGATCCTGCAATTATCCATCTAAACCAGAAGCTGAAACCTCATTAGTTAAGTAACAGAGGAAGAATTTGCTATGTCATGTCTTACGGGTTCTGTAAAGTTATTGAAAAGAACTCACTAATTTTGTAATATGGCAGAGGGATAGAGGCTGTCCTAATGGCTATATTACAAATGCCTATCTATGGGGCAAAGAGCCAGCAGCTTATGCTTCCCAGGAGAACCAATGATTCATCTGATTTTAAGCCTTTTCCAGAACACAGCTGTCCTGAAATTGAAACTGCTGTAAAGAGGTGGGCAGTTACATAGCAGGGTATTTTAATAGAACCAGAATAATGATACACTATTTTAAACCAGATGTTTCTTTCGAATACACTAGTATTTAAAATAACTGGGTAAGGGACAGTGGTTTTTTTATTGCAATATTTAGATTTAGAGGGATCACCCTTTATAGGAAAAATATGACTCATATATATGGGAAAACCTGGGCAGGGAGAGCCATTTTACGGAAATCAGCCCCATATTTTCACCTTGTTGCAAAAAAACCCCAAAACAATGAAGACTTTTTGTCCTTACTTTGTCCCTGCCAAGAAAAGCATCTGAAGATAAATAAGAAGCTATTCACCCCAAAAAATCATTAGCTGTGCTATAAATAGCAGTAAAGAAGGTAATTTTTTCCCACCTAATCAGCACAAAGTATCCATTGTCCAGTATATAAATTTTCATTAAGTTATATCAATACAGAACTTATAACAAAGATTTCAATTAAAGAAGGTCAAATAAAAAGAAGTATGTCATCTTCCAGGTTTCTACTTTCTTCACCACTGTCTAACATGTAATGGTATAAGTTACCTAAACATTAATGCAACACCACAATTTTACTTTTATCACAGGTTAATTTAATAACGAGCCTTTCTTGAAGTGTCTTTTTATTACCTTAGGTGTTTGAAACTAACATTAGAGGAGCTTAAGTGGAGCACAAGTCTGTCATTGCTTGACCATGTAATTTCATTAGTTTGCAGCAAGTTTGTAGAGATTGAACTGCTGCGTTAAATTAATTCACAGTGCACTTCTGTCCCTCGAGGGATACTGAGATGTGTCTTTTAATACCAGCTACCAGAGCTGAGTGGACAGCAAGGTGAAATAGTGGTTGAGGAAGTCTGTGTAACTCCTCAAACCAGCTGAGGACCCAGCTGAAGAGAGGTCCAAAGTCGTGACTGTGCAACGTTTGTCACGTCATTTGCTTATCATAGGTGACAAGTTCACTGAAGCCAAAAAATCAGAAATTAAACATACAACTGACTAAACTCAACGGACCAATTCTGCCTAAATCCTGTCTTTGATTCCCAGGTTTTCTGATCACTAGATGTACATTCTGACAAAAACCAGATAATACATTACTTATGGCAAAAAATAGGTAACACATGAGAAAATGACTGGTTTACAGATGTTACTTTTCCTGTTCCCATGCAAAGTCTTTTGGACACAACCAAACAAAGTTACACTTCCAGTTTCCTGGTTAATTCTTCACTGTAACATCTTCTTTGGAGAAAAATTTTACTAATCATCCTGTCACAAGTTTTCATGAGCACATTAGGATTTCAATGATTAAGTTTACCAGTGCAAATGATACCAACACGGCAAAGAAAATTTTGATCTCCCTCATGGGGAGATGATTTTTGAATTCTTGCACAGATCAAGCAACTTACTTGAGCGTACATACTCTGGGAGATGAATTTTTCTCTCCTTATCAACGCTAGTTATTAGACTTAAGAAACAAATCAGCCTTCTTTTTAATAGTTCTCAGTGTTAATAGATTGGTTTGAAAATTTATTGAATTCTCTTTTTTTTGTTTTAAGAAGATGATTCTGTATTTAGCTAAGTTTCTGTGTAGAGTAGCTGAGTCAGTCTATGCTGATTATCTAACCACAACCACTATGAACCAGTTCATCTTTACCAGAAAAATGTTTTAAAGAAGGGATTTCTCATTCAGTTGAGATAAAAATTCAGACTGTATACTTGTGTTCTTTTTCATCACTTTTTGACTAGAAGGTTTGTTTCAGTCAATTTAACTTCTACTGTGTGAATTCCAAAGAGAATCATGAACATCCAGGTAAGCCAGAGGAGAAGGAGGTCAAGTGCAGACTTACCTGAGACTGAGTGTTTGTATTGTTCATTGTAGTACCTGATATTGTTGGGAGGGGGGTGTTTACTTATAGTAATGAGAAAACCAGTAAAAGCAATTAGAAATGTTTTGTTCTATTGCAGTAAATAAAAGTTGTGATTACAGCCTGGACAGGATATAATCTAAAAGTGAAAGCAAAATATATTCTTATAAAGGTAGAGTTGTAGAATTCTTTTTTTGTTGTTTTTTTAATTGTTGTTTTAAAATAGGTTTTTAAGTTATAAATTCTTTGGAATTAAAAATAGGGTGCTCTGTGACCTTCTTACTGCTTTAGGCTTTGGATATGCCTTTCTTTGTGTATTGCTTTTATGACAACTGTGAATTACTGTAGTTTTCCAAAGGGCTGTAGAAAAGCAATAGTATGTTAATGATAAAAACTCTACAAATCTGTCTTTTTAGTAGTTTTGAAAATATGAAAATATTTCCTATCTGTAGGATGAAATGCATTATTATTTTGACCTTTTCTACTTATGTCTTTTTAAGCAGCTGCTGGTAAGAAAGCTATCTTTATAGATATTAATTATTTTAAGCATACATTATGTTACATAAACAGTTGCTGTGTTTTGCAGCTTACCTGTGGCTCAGTTCCCTGTCAATCTAGGTAACATGATTCAATGCAGAACAAGAGAAAGAATACATGAGGCAGTTCCACTCTCACTGACATGAACAATTGAAGTCACCTTAAGTTCAGTAACATTGTCATTGAGTTTTGAATTTGTAAAAAAAAAATTATTATGCACATTTAGATAAAATTAAAAATTTATTATACACCAGCACATTGCTGTTTGAGGCAGAGGCTGTTTGCCTGAAGCACATCAAACATATATTTATAGGTCTTTATATAATAGCACAACCAAATCCTAAAGGTTTCACTTTGTTTGCTTTATAGTTGAATTTCGACTTACTGTATTGATTAAAGGAATTCTGAATTGGCTCAAAATGATAACTTCATCATCCAACACACTTACTTAGATGACATAACTGTGGTTCTGTAACCAGAGGAGGAGGTGTTCCTGTGCAGAATGAAAACCATGGCCATGCAGACTCATGTAACACAGGAGACACACCCCAGCAAAATAATCAACCTTCCTTTCCTTGTTTCTGGGATGAAGATCAAAGATAGTCCTTGAATTGACACAATGGGTCAATATATAATATGCAGAATAGCAAAATTTGGGATGAAAAGATAAATTGTCTATGTGTGTGTACAGGCTTTTGCAATTTCTCTGGTAGGAAGTTTGTCTCAGCACACTGTCATCTCTCTGATATGACAAAACTTGCATGGAGACTTCATGGATCACTGATAGGAAATATTGCTCCCATCTCCTTATTAGATTAGCAAAATTCTTATCCAGTGCAGTGTATCAGTAGAATTAAAATGTGCTTGAACTGTATATTGTTTAAGAATGTCAACACTCATTAACAGGAATGTAACAGCTTCAATATTTCCAAAACCCAGATATGTTAAGGCACATGATCAAAGGTTATAGTAAGACATCATTATGAAGTGTTAAAAATGTAAGAATTTGAGTGCAGTGCATGTTATGGGTAGAATTGCCTCTTAAAAGTGACATATGTAGTGGCAGTACCAGAAATAAGAAGAGATGTTTAGTGTATAAATACTGTAAGAAAAAGAAACATGGTTGTTGGCAATCCCTAAGGATAGAAATGTATTTCACATACATTTAAGCAAGAGTATTTTAGCAATGTGGAGCTCTATAACAAATGAAAATGTGAAAAAGCCTGTTCATAACTGATGTGGCAAAAATAAGAACATAAATTAATTCAACCAGTACACTTACCAATAATGCACTAAGTAGAACTCATTTTTCTATCAAACTTTTGTTTTTCTCAAAAAATCTCCATAATATTTGTTTTGTAAAAGACATCTTATTTGCTTTTACTATAATAGTCCTCAATTTATTCCATGAAAAGCAATGATTTTAGTTATTGTGCCATTAATTTTGTCAAAAATCCACTTTTTGTTATTTGTTTGATTGTTTGCAGCTGTCTCAAATTCATTCACTGGTGAAAATTCCAAGATTACCGAAGCTGTTTAATCACTTACATGATCATGGACTTTCCTTGACCTCACTGAATTCCATGGTAAATTTTCAGCTGGCTTAAATGAAAACAGAATTTCACCCCTGTTTTTTTCACTAATGGAGTATTGTTTGGCAGAAGGGTGAGAGTTACTGGGATTTGCCTAACATTCCAGAAATCTGTAATTATTAAGTCTTTAAAAAACAAGTTGAATACATCCCATGGATGAAACCTTAGTGTTTTGTGTTACTTGCTTATGCACGGACAAAACTTCCAGTTGTTGTAGGCACAGTTTTAAGGGGTCAGCATTATAATGACCTCCACTGGGGAAGAGAATGTCTTGCCTGTAACCCTTCCAAAAACTGCACATAAGCAGCACTGGGAGGTGCTCTGATTCCATTCACCTGTCTCCTTAAGAAGACATTAAGTTTTACATAGGCTTTCATTTCTTCTCTCAAGCCAAATTTAGCCTAAATGATCAAAACCCTTCTGTTCAGCTAATGCATTTTCAATTAACATTTCATTTTAATATCTGTAAATTTTAAAAATGAGTTAAGGACTGTTCCGTGTAGGCAATGGAGATTTTAATTACTGCTTTGTGGTGATAATGGTTTTATGAAGTGCTGGTGTTTGATTCCAGTAGTTTAGATTCCATTCTTCCTTGTAAAAATTGTAAGGTATTCAAAATTCCACCCACCACTGTATGCAGTGTTCCCTTGTGTGCAGGACATCCTGAGCACTCCAGAGCAGATGGATACAAAGGAAATTAATCAACATAAAGATAATAAAATGCTACCCTCCTAAGACCTAAGCACAGTAGTTAATGAAATATTCTGATTTAAAATGTAAAACAAAGCATTCATGAGGATAGATGTATAGAGATAAAAATAGAAGTCCTTCAAAAGCCATGACTTTTAACAGCAGAAAGTGTTTTCAAGGGCATAGAAGAATGAGAAGAGATACTTGATAATAAAAATCATATTCCTGTTGAAAATACCTCTTCAAGAGGTAGATCTCATATTAATATGATGTCAGCATTTCACCCCCATATTCAGATAACATGTAACTGTGGATATTTCAACATTTAGGTCAACAAATAGGAGAAGAAATCCTAGATAGAGTCAGTGACTTCTTGATCTGATTGGGTTCTTGCACCTGTTCTTTATTAGTAAGATTTTATAGGCTTTGTTGTGTTTCTTCTTTTACTCTTAGGGCAGAGGCAGGAGTTGGATGTCATCAGTAAATATGAAATGCAAAGAATGTAAATATTCAGAAGCTCAAAAATGTAATGACGGTGAATATATCAGCATGTATGATATTTTTAAAATTCATTTTAAGTCATAAAACATCACATTTACTAATTTTTAAAAAAAATTTATTTAAGTATTTTGTCATTTTCTCAGGGAAGTGATAAGGAAGGAATCAAAATTGAATACATATTATTTCCTTATTGTATGAAAAACAAATGCTTTTTAAAAGTATACTTTTGCATTGTAAATGGTGACTTTCATAATTTCTACAGTGCCTTTATAAACTCTAAAAGGTAGTGTTGTGTCACTGGCTGGGTTTTGGGGTCCCTTTGGGATCCCTGAGGCTGCTTCTGCAGCCCTCAGTGACGGAGCACGTTCCCGAGCCTTGCCCAGATAGAATTTTGGCTCGTGGTGAGCTCTCAGACCAGAGAGGTAAAGAGATCAGCATATGCAGAAAGGCACAAATCCATGGTTTGTTCTATGAAGGCATCCTATCCAGCATATACCCACGGCTGTTGCTTTACAGGGGTTTTATATCTTTTGAGGGTTTTACAGTTTGCATCAATTACCAAGGGAATTCTACATTCTAACCAATCCCTGAGGGATTTTACATTCAAAGCTGGCCCATGGATACTAAAAGAGAAAGAGCCACTAATATTGAAAATAGATAGGAGGGTCTACCAAGGGGGGGAATCTGGATTCCTTTTGTATTCGTCATTTCACGAGCCATTTCTTATCTCTAAGCTGTGGTTTTCCAAGGAGCTTGTTCTGAGGATGCAGGGAGACTTCCTTCTTTATGAATGTTTTCTGCTCCCTCCACAGTGTTGTAGAATGTATACTTTGTGTCTGCTCTGAGGCTGCATAAATGCTAATTATTTTGATAATCAATATTTCTGGTGTGTGGTTAGCAGCAAGGTTTATGGTTAGATGCCCTGTGTGGGTCCGTGGCAGGTGATCATCCTTCACTGGTGACACTGTTGGGAAGCTCACAGATACCTAAGGCTGCAGATCATGTCAATAGACAAATATTATAATTTCATAAAAATTTAAGATATGGGCAGTTTTCATCTACTGCAAGAAGGCAACCAATAAGAAAAGATAACACCCAGATGTACGTCATAATGCAGCATTACAAAATGTCGCCTGGGGGCTACATGTGTCACTACAGGTCAGGCCCATTCCCACAGGCATCCAGGAAATAGAAGCTTAAAGACTCTGGTTTTATGCATGAAATTCAGAGAGTGGGGCCATTCAGCCTCTAAACAGAGAGCATCCTCATCCAAAGGTCTGACAGCTCCTTCATCCTGTGTGCTTCCAGGGGAATACCAGAGATCACTTGGATGATCCAAGCTTCCCCAAGGCTTTTAACAGGGTTCAACTGAAAGGGAGCAAAGAGTCATTGGAATGATCTCTGTCTCCAGGACCATCTGTCAGCTCCATCCCCTGCCCAGCACAGAGCCATGGATACACTTGATCTGTGTGTGAGTGAGGAAGGCTGTGAGTGGGATGCACTTGACTGAGATGTGGTGCAGTCAGCATCTCTGAGCTGAGCTCCCTGTCTGGCCTGCCAGACAGCTGAGCTGCCAAGGTGGAGGGTTCTAGGGGGCCCAGCCCTTTCTGGCTATGCCAGGTGCTGGCTGGTGCTCCTCCTGAGTCAATGTCCAGTGATCCTTTAATCACATGTGTCAGGTCCCAGACTAAGCCACTGTCACATGTGCCTTGGCAGAACCCGTAATTCTGCTGGCTGGGGCTGTGTAGTTGAGCACAGGCTGCATGGACATTCAGTTCATCTCATTTGGGATTTGTTGAGATTCTGTGACTGCTACGAGCTGAAACTTACTCTCAGTTCAGAGTTGCTTCTGATATTATCAGATGTATGTTCACCCGGCAGACAGCACTCTTCTTTGATCATGTATGTTCCCAGAATGTAAAGCACATGTTCCCAGGAAAAATCAGAGCAAAAATTATAGGGGTCTAAGCACTCCAGTAACCCTGTCTGCTCAAAAACCTCTCTGGAACAGCTGTCAACATACTTTATTTTGTATCAAACCTAGATCAGCACCAAGAGGATCTCAATTGCAGGGAAATCTAGAAATAAATTTTGCCTTCATGCTTTTTTCCCAAGCTGTGTTGACATGTATAAGCTCAGCCCAAGACCTCAGCCCTCATATTTAGAATTCTGTGCAGTTACTACCAGAAAAGTATTAACAAACTGAAGTGTCCAGGCAAAAGTAATGCAAATTACCAGGAGAGCTGTAGGGAATAAATTTAGAGAACTCATCAGATAGAACTTTGTTGAGTAATGATTGAGAAGCTCAGAGAATATAAAATGTGTGAACCCAATGGATTAATAAAGATAATTCAAAGTTGGGCAAATAAGTAACCAGGACTAATGTGATGAAGCTGGAAAAGATAACATTTGAATTTAGTATTGGGGAAAAAAATTCTCATACTGATGTGATTTTAAAGCTAAAATAACCTCCAGAGATGTAGATACAAGTTTCATCTCTTAGAAATTTTAAAAGCAGTTATTAGTAGAAATATTCCTGCACTAGTAGAAGGATTAATTAAAGGCTGTAGTATAGTATTGTGTGCTTCAGAATAGTATGTATTAATGCTGTCTGTGTGAAACATTAGGTTTTGATTGTGGGGTTTTTTTATAAAATAGGTCACAGCCAGTTCATGTTTGCATTTCAGTTACATTCTAAGTGAACTTTTCCTGCAGTACATATTGTGTGGCTTTAGTTTAAATGCAAACAGTGTTAGGAAAAAACCATTAAACTGTACAGCCTGACTTACCAGGCTATCACACTGATAAGCCACAGGTACCTGTAGGAATTACAAAAGATGTAAAAGAATTTAACATTCAAATTGCAAACCGTTGTGATATGCTCTGTGGAAATGTTTATCTACATTGCTCAGTTACAGAGATCTCAATTTTTCGGTAGATTACTGGAAAGACACAATAATTGTTGTATGCAGTTTACATGTATTTCTCATGCTGTTATGTTTTTGTGAAACTGCTCTAGATTTTATAACCTCTCAGATACTACACATTCATATTTGTGATATTCCTCAATATTAAGCTTCAGATCACCTTTCTCTATCAAATAATATTCTGGTAAATACCTTAAACTGCAGTCCAAAAGGTGTTTAGGAGGTTCTTTTGAAAACAAATGGAGAAAATCCTCTTTCTGTTTCTCCCAATCTCAGAATTTTCCAAAAATATTGAAGCCATTATATTTTCTAAACTCAAGGTGTACTGAAGCTTCCACAATACCTTTCTATAAACATCTTTCTATTAATCAAAAGATTACAGTTTTTTCCAAGTATGTTCCCTAAATCCTTCTTGCCTTTTTTGAGGACTAATAAGTGTCTTCTCTAGTCTTTGCTTTCTTGATCACAACTTTTCAAATATGATAGAGAATGGTCCTGAAACAACCACAATCCAGTTTCCTGGCATTTTCAGATGCATCCTATCCAGTCCTATGGACTCGCACATGTCTTGCACATTAGCTACATTAGCTGACCTAATTAGTACCTAATTTCATCCCTCTCTACCATGGCAGTACCTGTCTCTGCCGTCCTTTGGTCCTAAGCAGAGGCCTGAACTGCCTGGGAGTGAGCAGCAGACTTTACCAGTGAAGGCTGGGGAAATGAAGATACAGTCCTTCAGAATTCCCTCCCATAGGTTATCCTTCCTGCTATCCCATCTCTCGGTCACCTGTCACACTGTCCCATATTCTCCCCAGTCTTCCTTTAGGTGCTGCTGTGGCTGTAGAAACCTCTCCTGTTGCTCTTGATGTGCTTCAGCAATCTCAACTCCACCTTTTCTTTGGCCTTCCTAATTCCATCCTGTGTATCAAGGAAACAATTTCTCCCTGTTTGCCTGTCCATGCTTCTGCCTTCCTGACACACCTCTAGTGAGGAGTTTCCTGGGAGCAAAAGTGACCCTTAAAGTCTTCCCTTGTTTGCACAATGTTCTATAAAATCAGTATAAGTCCTCTGTATACTAGCAAGGATTGCAGTTTCTGTATTTCTATTCTTTCAGCAGAAATTTCTTTGCAGCAAGAGAAAAAATTCCTTGGCCTTGGAAGGAATTGTGGGGTTTTTTAAATCTCACTTTGATTGCTCTGTTTCAATAGCAAGGTATTGTAAGACTTTGCAGTCCTGCATACAACCCTGGCCATGGTTGCTATGGTGGACTCCAGACAGGTGAAAAAAAGTGTGCATCTTTCTCCCTGCTGGCACAAAATAAGACAGGAAGCATCCTGTCAGGATGACCTTAAAATAATGAAGGACTTTGAGAGAAGTAGGCTGTGCCAAGTGCAAAATAATGCAGTATGAGTGTGGGAAGAAGGCCTGGATTTGTATGGTTAATTGAAAAGAAGGATTCAGCTACTGATACAGCTTTTTCTGCAATAGAGTTACATTACTTCCCAAGTGAGCTAATTAAAGCAAGATAAAAGACCAAAAAACCACAAGCACTAAAAGAAGTGTTTGTGTTTCAAAGCAAGGAATTTCTGATTAAAAACAAAACAAAAAAAACCCAACCCTGAAGATACTAAAAACAAATGAACAAAACCTACAAAACCTTTCAAGTGTAGGGAAATCTGTATATTTGGTTTACATTGTTTTCAAAAATAACGATTCTATGTTTTACCTTGTGTAAAAGAAAGCATAAATAGAACTACAGGGGGTTTTGGCCAATGGAAGAGTCTCCTTCTATTTAAAAAAAAAAAAAAAAAAGAAGTGGAGAAGCAATCAGAAATCAAGGTCAAATATGCTGCTGGAGAATTAAATATAAAGCACAGGTGATGACCTACATTTACAGTTATTTTGTGCGTAGAGAAAAAAATAGCCAAGAATATAGAATAAGTTTTAAAAGATACTACTGATGCAGCAGAAAACTACGCCTGCATAAGGAAAGTTCACCAGCACTGAAGGTGGTGCAGGAGAGGTGCTACAGTCTGCAAAATTAGTGGCTCTTCAGAGATTTGTGTTTCCAGACTCAGTTAAGTGTAAGTCTAATCTGCCTCAGTCATTACCAGGAAGAGATGGATGCAAGATAGCCATGACCATGGCAGGTTGGTATCTGATGTAGTTTAGAGCCTCCTCAAGGCTGCTGAAGATCAGAGGAATGCAAAGAAAAAAATCTTGCTTTGATCTAAGTTCACCACCAAATTATGATACATACTCTATTAGTGAATTCAGGGCTATGGGAGAAAAAAATCTACAATTTAAACAAAAAAAATCTTGAAGGCCTTCTGAATTGCATAACGATGCACCTGATAAGAATACTGAACTTTCAAATTGGTGACAGGGAATCAAATACTTTTACTGTCCATGGGTAGACACATTTGTGGGGTCTTCCACAGACATTGAGGTCGATTGTAGGGAAATGATACTGTTGTTCTTCCTTCATATTTTGTGCACACGAATGCTCTTGCCTAATGAGGTTTTAGGAGCTTAAGATGAAAGAATTGTTACTATTCGTATTTATGTGGTGTCAGAAAACCCCAGGCATAGACTGGAAATCATTGCCTAGGTACTGCAGAGGCAGAGAAAAGATAGAGAAAGCACTTTCTTTTGTGAATTTATGAATATGTTGTAACATAAAGGACAATAGATGAAAGCAGTCAGTAAGGAAACCAGCTGAATGCCAAGTAGTGGATGTCCATGGAACAGCACTTTGACTGCTGTCACAGCTGTACATTGGAACATTAGAGATGAAAGAAGTGAGAAAGAGGTAAATAGAGGTATTGAAGAGGCAATGGGCACAGACAGAAACACATGTTCTGTCTGAATGAAACACTTTTTACTGTGAAGTGTCCAAGTGCTGGCACAGGTTGCCCAAGGAGGTTGTGGAGTCTCTATGTTTGGAGATGTTCAAAAGCCACGTGGCCATGGGCACCCTGCTCTGAGTGACCCTCCTTAAGCAGTGGGGTTGGACAAAGTGATCTCTGCAAGTCCCTTCCAGCTTCATCTGCGTGAAGTTGTGACATCATAGTGTGGCTGTAAATAATTCTTCCTGAGGGCACATCGGGAGCAGCAGGAAATACAAAGAGATTTTGTAAGAGCGAGTGCTAACAAGAACAGAAAAGGTAAAGCAAATGCTGAATTGAGTAAGGAGCTATGCAAGTGGGGAAATAATGTTGATATGGAAAATAAGTGAGGAAGGGAAAGAAATGGGTGCTATGATGAATAAAAGGCTGCTGGTAAATTAGTCAAAAGTGCCAAAGTGTTTAAAAGATAGGTAAATACAATGAGGATTGAATGACTCTTGCAGCTGGGAGTGCAGTGTTCTCTCACTCTGAGGAGCTGGAAGACCCCACTGCTGGGACTGGAGCTGATGTCACTCACAGCTGCTTTCTTGCTCAATTTAATAAAAATATGTTATATTAGTTTAGTAACCACATGTTAAAATGAGAGCAGCTGAATGACTTCATTGTTTAAAGCTGCACTAGAAAAGTTAATTCACAACTAGAAAACCTTAAAGCACAGATTCTGGCATGAACAATATTATTGTCAGCATTTTTAACGCATTCTATTAAAGAGAATTATATTCAGTGTGGTTCATAATAACTCCAAAGGATTTATCCAAAGCAAGTTGGTTTGCTGTTTTCTACTACAATAGGCAGGATAGGCTGTGTGCTATCACAAAATATCCCGTTAACAGTCTCCTATGGTGAGGCTTTCAAAGGCTTTTACACAGAGACAAAGGAGGAATGTGCAAGTCTTTCCTCCTCCCTTGCCCAGTATGTGCCAGGCCTGTTAGAGACTCTGTGGCAGAGGGCACAGGCTCTGGAGCAGATCCTGCACTATCATTGTTTTGAGGAGCACTTCATTTGCTATGGATAGACTGTGTGACAAGGGAAAGATCATCCTCATCACCAAGCTGGAACTTGGGATATGTCAGACATAAGGTTTTCTTTACCAGTTAGACTTAACCAAAAGCTGCTGGCTGATGTAACTTCATAATTGAGAGTCCTTCGAGAAAAATTCTGTCTCATCTCCCTGTGGAGATTTTGGTTGCAGGTACTTGTGTTGGTAATCCCTAAGACACGTGTTGTTGTTATATTGTTCCCATCTGTATTTGGAGGTTAGTCTGCTGAGCATAAAACTCCACAGCTAAAAGAAATAGAAATAAAATCTTCTGCAGGCTACTGAAACTGTTATTATTTTTGGAAAACCTCTACCTCTCTGTCTGAGACAGGATAAAAATCTCTTGATCGATGAAAATTGAAATTAAAACTCTGACTGACTCAGCTGTAAAAAATATGATAGAAGCCAGATGGTATGAAGATGTGCATGATTATATGCTCAGTGGCAAAATTTAGCTGGAAAGAGAAAGGAAGGAAATCAAAGTGATAGAAGTGAAGGAGCTGCCCCTGTAGCACTATTTAACAATTTCCCTTTATAATCTCACCTGGCAGTGCCTTCCCAGTATCAGCTCCCAGCCTTAAGTGCCTCACTGCAGCCCTCACATTAAGGGGTTACCTTCAATGATAGAGTGGATTGTTCTACCTGAAGGAATAACCTTGAGACAGGGCAGGTCTCCTTGGTTGATTAGGGTAAAGCAGAATTTGGTTTGTTACCCATAGGAGGGGGTGGTGCTCTTGCTTTTTCCTTGCTGGGATTGTACTGGAGGGTGAGGCAGAAACCACTAACAGGAACACAGTCAGCAGGAGGTGCTTTGTGAGAAGGCTGAGCTGACCATGGCACAGTAACCCTCTTGCCTCACCTTTAATTCAAGCTCAGGGAAAAATATTTTTAGGGACTATGGGGTGAAAATTTGGTATTATCTTCTGTGTTGAGGCTTAGGTTGAATCAGTTGAAGCAGAGCCTGCGTCTGTGACCTTCTGGACTTTAGGCAGTCTTTACCTAAATTCTGTATGCTTTTTAGTTTTATCAGTTATAAGTAATTTCCTGCATCCTAAACTATTTTTGACCTTTAGTACAACTACTTTTGTCAGTGAAAGTCACATGGGGGGAAAAACATTCTTCCAAGCAAAAGATTAAAAGATGATGTATTTTCCTAAGGAAAATCATTCCAGTTTTTGAAAATCTCATCATTTCTCCTCATTGCATGTATATAGTGTATTTATAGTGTATTTGAAGTGTGTATTTTAATGGTACATGGCTTATACAGAGCCTAATTTTCGCATGTGTCTTCTAATGGTGAAACAGCTAATACGAACTCAAGAAACCCGTTTTTGGAATGTAGCAATCCAATTAGATAAGCAAGATTTGGGAAGAAACATCTATCACATAGACAGTAAATTTTTTGAGACATGTTTTTTTCCCCATAGGAATGCATTGTCCTGTCGAAATGCTGTTAATGTATAGAAAAACTAGGGCAGGGAGGGGGGGAGAGGAGGGAAGGGGGTTGTTGCTTGAATGACAGGTTGTAGTTTCCACTGTTTTCAGCACTGCCATAACTTTTCAACTCCTAAGTATAATCTTTATTTGTAAAAAAAGGGTTGGGCAAAGCATAGTGATATATTTTCTAGCAGTCTTCATGCAGCTGACCTGCAATTTACGAAATAATTACTTTGCTTTGCTACTTTATCTCATTTTTTTCCATTCCTCATTCCAAAGATTCTCAGAAATACATTGGTTTGTGAGATTAAATTTACTTTCAGAAGTGACATTCCAAATAAGTTATCAAGGCAGAAGAAGGTAAAACAAACCAGCTACTTCCAGTGCCTTCTTTTTATTTTTTGGTTAGGTATTGGAAAAAAATGTTCACAGCACCTCTACTTTATCAGCTGCAAAAGTTTGCATGATACATGTTATGAAGACACACAGCATTCAGAGAAAAATAAATAAAAAGATATTTAAATAATAATATAAAATAAATATTGAATATCCTCTTTTCATTTAATTCTGTCCATTTTCATTCTATGAATGAGTCAGGAATTCACCAGGAAAAATTGCATGTGACTGAGAGGTAGCTGAGGGACTATTTACGTATTTATGTAACTTTAAGACTTTAGCGCCCCTAATCATCCCCTAGAGGTATTGAATTCTCTTCATTATCTGTATTGAGAATTTCAGTGCTTAACTTTGGGTGCACTAAATTACAGGGCACTTGCTGACGGAGTTAAGTAGATGAGGGGAACACTCCTATACAGCTGAAGACCTGTTTAAGATCCCAGAAGAGGCCCTTAGCAGAACAGGGACTGTATTCCAGGGCTGATGGTCAAACAGAGGACAGGAAAACCCATCAGTGCTTCAGTCTGTTGTGTGCAGATACAGAGATGAGTTACCATTTCCATCAAATGCCCTGATGAGCATGAATTCAGAGGAAGTCAGTTCTAACATTGCCTAGGATTGCAAAAGAAGCCTGACAGGTGGGGTTCAGGTTCCAGCTTTGCTCATATCAGTAAACCTGATATTACTCAGTGCCAACCACTTTGGTGCTACAGTGGCTATCTGAGATCTGACACACAGATTGCCACAGTCTGTCTGTTCTTGTCTGGCACACACAAATGGTCTCTCTCAAGATCACAGGCTCACAGAGTTGCCTAGGCTGCAAGGTGCCTCTGCAAGTCATCAAGT
This sequence comes from Acridotheres tristis, assembly GCA_037013685.1. Lineage (NCBI taxonomy): Eukaryota > Metazoa > Chordata > Aves > Passeriformes > Sturnidae > Acridotheres > Acridotheres tristis. Next base: position 11,215,947 of record CM072885.1, read on the forward strand.
GATCATCTTTGTGAGTGAAGAGGGGGCAACATGAAGAGGGGTCAGCAAATGTTTCCTACCTGGGCTTTAACAAGACTTTTGACACTGTTTCCATTAACTCTCTCATGGACAAGCTGGCAAAATGTGGACAAGAGAGCAGTATGATGGATTAAAAACTGGCTGGACAGCCAGGTCCACAGGGTTGAGATCAGTGGCACAAAGTCAGGTTGGAGGTAAGACACTGGTGGTGTTATGCCAAGGATTGATCCTGGGGCCAACACTTCCTTAAACATCTTCATTAATGATCCAGAAAATGGGACAGTGTACCCTCTCCCTCTGCAAGTTTATAGATTACACAAAACGGGGAGAGACTGATACAGACACAGTTGTGTTACCATTCAAATGGACATGAACAGGCTGGAGAATTAGGCTGAGAGTAAACTCATGAAGTTCAGCAAAACTGGGGAAGAATAACCAATGTACCAGTGCATTTTCCCCAGGCAGAGCTCCAGGTATTCCAGCTGCAGTCTCACAAAAATATCACCTCACCTTCCGAGCCTGTCTTTCCAAAAGTTTCTACCCAGCCATTTCAGAATTTAGTTGCTATTGCATCATGTCCCTGTTAGCTCAGTGACTGTAACTGCATGTGGATTTCTGATTCCTCCTGTTGGTTTGCCCATGCCATATCCGTTATTGTCAAGCATTTATTTCAGAGAGGTATCCAGACATGTTCATTCATCAGAACAGTCTCAGTATTGTTTCACGGGCACCTTCTTCTTTACAGACCTATGCTTAAAGTGATTCCACTTCATCATTGGTTTTGTTGATTTGTCACTTCTCTTCCCACCTCCCCTGGCTCTTAATATGCCTATTCCATCCTCAGTTTGCTCACTTATTTTTTGAGGTATCTCCACCTCTCCTGTAATTACCAGTTTAAAGCTCTCAGTTTGGCCATCCTTGACACACACTGTGTGCTTCTGGTCACATGCTTTGGACACAAGAACCTCCTCCCTCATTCTGCATCATTCTGTTCTTTCTAAGAAAGAGATTCCAGACTTCAGCTGCTATAAACTTATCAAGCTCTATCTCACAATTACAGAATATCTTGTTCTTATTTCATATGAAAATATTGCTCTATAACATCATTCCTCATCTACATAGAAAATTATCTCTTACTTCTGGATTTTGTTTTTGTAAGCCAACATCATTTACTTTTATGTCCATACTGGATTTCCTTTACATGACTCTTTGCTTTGGCAACTGATAAATGGTCTAAACATAATTGCCCTTTTCATTTTGGATGTATCCTTGAGTGTGACTGATATCCAACGCAGTTCCCATGTGGGACTGGAAGATGTTACATATGACCTGTAAGTATTGCACTTTTCTGTAATAGTTTCTAGAGGCTACACTGGACAGAGTACAGTGTGTGAAATGACATTAAAATTATGTTTAAGTACCAGTTATTTTTTCATTTTACTCTTACATCATTCCTTGCAAATCTAGAATCTTTGTGTTCTACCTCATTCTTGTTCTGCTAAGCTGAATGAACCCATGTTGGTTTAGTCACTTCCTATGCAAGGGTTCACGTAAAACTCAAACTGAAGAGAGATCATGTTCCCGTTTTTTGACTTCAAAGTGTGTTTTAAAGCCTTGTATAATTTTGAGGTCAGAATAATAGACCGCTGTGTACTTGGATATTTTCCCCTCTTTCCTTAATATTGATACTTTATTTGCTTTGCTTCAAACATACAATTTGATACATACATTTAATATCCTTACTGCCAGTTGAAGAGGTCAGGTACTGGGTTTCTGCAGTGGAAATTACCTTTTATCCCTGTTTTGAGAACACTGAACTTTTCTTTGCTATTCTGCTTTCTCTCCCACATTCTGCAGTGTATAAGTACAGATATGTTAATTCCTTCTCAATCATGGAAAACAACTGTAAATAATATTAAAGAGGAGAGTGAAGTGAATTTCAATATCAGGAGTGGATTAAGAATCAATTAATCATTTTTTTTCTCTGTGTTCTTTTCCTGTAAATTTCCCCCAAAGCTGAAGGCTAAATCTTCCCATTACTCTGTTAACCCATGGTGGCTGGAATTGGGAAAAAAATAAAAGCAAATTAGGTATTCAGTCCTCTGAAATACATGCTGAAAAACTCAGGGGAGCAAATTTGGAACGTCTTAATGCTCAGACATGTATGTTTTCTTCTCAGCACTGTCTTCTTTTCTGCTGCTACCATTTTTGCTTTGGCATTCTTAAGAAGTGTCTGAAAAGGTAGATATTTCAAGCAGTGGGAGTCCAAAAATAAATGCTCTAACCATAATCATCCCAGGTATAACTAAATCTGTTTATGTATTTGATTACCCCTGACTGGCTCACCTTCTGGCGAGGAAAATTTGTCATTTCGGTAGGGGGGGAGAGGGGGAATGTTTTAAAATAACTTCCTAAATAATAACACAAACCAGAGGTAGTCATTAGATTTACCTATCAGATGTCTGAATATTTATGACAATTTATTTATTTTTCATTTGTAATCAGTCACTTGAGGAAACAAATACATGAGTGCTACACAGAATGCTATTTTTTCTCATTTTGCTTAATATGAACAGACTAAAATTAAATGGAATGACAGAAAGGAGAGCTGGTTAAGTCTTGTCAGGTCATTGAGGTTGTCTGCCTGCCAACGAAGCTATGTTGCCTGAGGTATATGCAGGTGCTTTGTTTCAGTCTAATTTTGAATGACTCATACGTTGAAGCTCCTTGCACCACCTCCCTTGGGAGACAGCTCAGTGATCTGACATCCTAACGGGGAGAAAATGCTTCCTGATACTTGGTTGGAGGTTTTATTGTGTTTAATCAGGTTTAATCCACTGCTCCTATTTGTATCCACTGAGGATTTTCAAAATAATTTTTCTTCTTACTCTGGGTTTGACCCTCCTAAGAGAGGTAATGATTGTATTTCCCCCTGATTTTTCCCACACTGCATTCTGACTTGTAATTAGTTCAGTCTAACTAAACTATTCCTAAATACTGTCTATACCTAGAACCATTGCATATAATCTGATACTATTCTTTAATGCTTTTTTTTTTCCCCACTTGTTTTTTGGCACTGAAATGCATCAAATTCTGGATTCATGGTGTAAGTTATCAACATGTCACTTCGCTGCAGCTCCTTCAGTCAGTGTTCACTGTTGTTTCTCCACCAGCTTCACTGCTTTAACACTCTCCTCAATAGCACTTGGATGGGTTTGGCATGTGTAACCTGGGACCTCATCACAGAGCATCACAGGAAGGGAAAAGAGGAATCAAGCTGAAAGTGGAAAGCCTGAAAGAAATGAGTATTTACAGATTAAATGAGAGGGAGTGAGGTGCTATTAAAATCAAATACCCTTTAGTAGCGATGGGAAATTGCAGGGTGTTAGCCTGGAGGAAACTAAAATTTAAGGTACCACAAATTTATGCAGAATGACTGGAAGCTAAGTATATAATGTAAGGGGTAAAAAAAGTGAAATCTCGATTATTCTTATTACAGCAAAAAGTGATTTTTTTTCAGAGGAAAAATGCACAGAAAGCATCTTTGCTTTAGCACACTAGAATTGGTTTAGAAAAGCCTCATGTTCTGTGGTACAGAGGAAAATCAAGTGAATGATGCTCTGGTCTCTGTGGTGTTTTAACTCAGGCCTGCTGCTCAGAGGAATGGGGTCTTGCAGCAAGACTTCCATTCCTTCCCTTCAAAAAGGCTGGGGAAAGAACTCCCTGTCCTTAGAGGCAACCTGGAACCTTCACACTCTCCTCTAGGACCTCCCTGTTCCTCTAGTGGGGCTTGGGTACCAGCTATCATTACTTATTAATAATTTTGCTTTATGCCAGAAATTTTCCCCCAATAAATTGTATTTGCGAGTTCGATCAAGCACAGCATATGTGCTTTCTCTCTTAGCCAGAATTTCATTTTGTCCTTCACTGGTGAGTTGTTTTTTCCTGAATGCCTTCACTTACTGGTGGCTTTTTCCTAGACACGTTATTGTTCTTTTCATGGCAGCAAATATAAGTTGTTCCTGAAGGAGCTTTCTTGTCTTTTTGTTAGTCCCTCTTGGATGATGCTTGCTGATATTCAATGCCTATTTGCACCTTTTAAGCTTCCCCAGCATTATTTGGGGTTCAGGGTTTCAGTGGTGCCATGTGGAGAACCATAAGGAACTTAAATCACCAAAGAATTTATTTCTCAACAGTTAATGGTTTTGCTTTCATTGAAAACATTTCTTAATAAATGCAATTAAATGCATTAAATTAAATCATCATCTTCACCAAATATTCCGGTGTTCATCAGGTCATTGATTATTTCATAGTTTCTAATAAAACAGATACTTATTTCTTGCACTTATTATTATTCATTTCTAGACTCTGCATTTTCCATCTGTTCTGGTCCTTTTGTGGTATATTAAGTAATGATATCTTTTCCTCTAGAAAACTTACACGTGTTTTTGAAGATCTGTGTTTAAAATGTATTTTTACCCAACAGATACATTCCTGAATGAACTCTGAGTAAATAAGTGAAACTGAGTATCTTTCACCTATAATTGGAAAGCAAGGATGGCAATTGCATTGAGCTATGATAGCAGTAAGTTCAGAAAAATAGACATCCACGAGGCTGAGATAATATTGCTTCTGAAGCACAGCAGTAAAATTAGATTTCGAACATACGTGTGAAAAGAGAACTGCATCTGATCATTTTGTCTCCTGATATCCAACAGTATCCATTTAGGTACCAGGTAAATCAAAATTACCTTAGTAGGAAAACATACTTTTGTTCTCCCTCCCCAAGAAACAGAATTTTTTAAGCTAAAATGACATCAGTAGGATGAAAGAAAAATAAGGCAGTTAAAAAAGACAGAAAGGAAGACATACAGACATAACCTAGAAGGTTTCTAAAAGGTCTAGTGAGGACTTTAAATATTAGAACAGTCATTTTCTAAAAAAGACAAAATAAAAAATACTGAATCTCAAGACAATTCTGAGATACATACAATACCTTTGGAAATGTCAGGAATGTGATTAAAACTTTGTTTGAATATGAGGTAAAATTTTCGTATCAGTAATCATAATTATTATATAAGTTAGTATTAATTAATTTATCCAGTAAAAGCATTAAGGCTTGAATAGTATTAATTGCTAATTGAATTAAAGACTTCTTGCACTAAGACATATTTGCTGGTATATTTACATCAGTAAAACATTCCTGAGAAAATGTGCCTTATCAGTAAAACATTCCTGAGAAAATGTGCCTTATGTTAGCGAGAGAGGTTTTGTAAGGACAGCACTCCCACTGGTTCCATGAATAAGATGAACTATCCCAACAAGAGGCGTTTTTTGCTAGTATAAATATGTCCACTCGGAGGCTTTTGCCAAGGCAGTCGTGTTAGTTGAGGAGGCTGTGAGGGATATTTTTTCACACTTCCAGTGAAATTACTCTGACAAAAGTCTTGATTAGTTCTCAGTCATTTTAAAATTAGGGAAAAAATTTGGAAGTCTAGGTGATCTTACCATGTCTATTCTAAGGAGAGCATAGCCTAACATCTCTGATGTTTTGGATAATTAGGAAGAAGAGAGTACAATATCTAAAGCTAGAAAAAGTTGTGTATTGCCTTTCATAATTTCACTGTCACCAGTTTCAATAAAGTGGTTAAAGTCCTGGCTAATTAAAAGGCCTTTTATTAAATAACATATTTTATAAATCAGCAAAGAAAATCAATTTGTGATAATGAAGACAACTGGAGTGGGCAAGTGGGATTTTGTCCTCAGGAGACTGACAGTCTCTCAGGTGATTCATGTTCAAAGTTTCATGTTTGACTTGTAAGGTGTAGCTGCATCACCAGTGTAATAACTTTCCCCAAGTGTGTCTCTTCCTTTTTGTTACTGGGGTAAAGTTGTCACACATTATTTAGCCAATACACTTGATAAAAAGAAATTGAAAATCATCCTGAGGTAATTTAATATTTTTGCTATATATATTTAAAATATTAATTCCAAACCCAATACTTGCATTTTTTTATGTTGCCCTGTGCTTAAGATGCACATTCCAGCAAGGAATGGATTGAGTGTTTAGAAATCAGATCATGGGATATATATTTGGTGAATATACCATGACACTAGAAAAGTAAATTTTGTAACCATGAGATAACTTACCATTTTGAGAAATATACCTAAATGCAGTCTACATGAAATTATGTGAAAAATACAGGACTAGAAGCATCTTATTGCCAGTAGGCAATCATAGGGCTAAGAAGGTAGTTAAACATGAAAATTACTTATAAGATAGATTTACAAGTTTGGGGGTTGGGTATTCTAATCCTTCATTTTCTCATTTTTAAATCACTTATAAATCACCATGCTATCCAAATATAAAGTTAGGATGTACTCTTCCAGGTCAGCTGATGAGGTTGGGAAAGCCAAAATCTAAAGATCCTGATTTGTGTTCCACTATCTTTTAAAATTATGTTTTCACTGTTAAAAATTATCTTAATGCATACTATTTAGTCCATGGGTTTGAGATGAGTGGTGTTAAGAAATGAAAATGCAGTAAATAATATGACATCTCTTTCAGTGTTCATTATTTTGGTAATTGAAATACCCCTTCAGTCTAGTACACTGCTTGTTTCTACTCTCATTTTACTGATTCTATTATAGCTTATTTGAATCTAAGCAGATACATCAATAATCAGTACATCAATAATGAATATTTGTTGCAGTGTTCCCATAAACATGCTGTTTCATTATTATTCTCCATTTAGGATTTTTATATTATTATTCCTTTGATAACCAAAAACATGTGAGTTCTCTGTTCCAGTCAAATTACTAATCACAGCCCAGAATTTTAATAATCCTTGTAATGAACTGTCCATAAACTAGTTACACACAGAGAGAGCTCAAGCAATGTTGAGAAACTATAAAATTAAAAGAAAGACACATCTTTATAATCACATTCTCTAGTTTATTTTACTTCACATGGACTAATAGTATAGTGAGTAAAAAAAACCCTTCCACAAATGCTTAGGAAAAAGTCTTTATTGTCTATGGAAAATAATTAATGGGGCTCATAAATTTGCACAATTAATTTCATATCTTCAGAGTTTTTCATTATTACAGGAGCATGTAAAATCAGGTTCCTGTATTGGGAGTCACGTCTCTGGTATTAAGCAGTTTTGCTATCAGTTATCTAGGCATTAGCTAAAATAATGATATAATTTCTGAAGATTTATCTAAGTTTTGAATCCAGTTACTTTAGGTTGAAAAATATGTAAGATGATTGAAAATACTTGTGGCAAAAATCTTAAAAGTGCCAAGATGAGTGAGATGTTTAAGGTGTGTTGAATGCTGTTTAAAGTTTGATTACAGGTAAGGTTTAAAGTATTATTTGGGAAACAAAACTAGACAAAAGAGTAAGCTGTAAATAGTGTGGATAAAGAAGATTTAGAATTTTTTACCTGATTACTCACAGTATTTATGTATTTATTCAGTTTATTTTTTTATCAAGCACAGAGAGACCAGAATAATAAAAAGATTAAATTATTTATATAACTACAGTGAAAAAGTGATTGCAAAACATGCTCTCAAATATTTGAAATGTGTAAATGTCAGCAGGGAAGAGAGGTTATTTAGGATGTTGTGAGCAGTATTAGTAAATAGCCAGATTAAATTTAAAAAGAAAGGATTTCATCTAGCTCTCAGGGTTAATTTCTGACAGCAAAATCCTTTGGGTTATAAAATATTTTTGAAAGGAAGCAACAGCAAAGTTCTCTTTTAGGAAATCAAAAGTAAAGTAAAGCACAGACTGAGGAAATTATTTGGGGAAATTATTATCCTAAGTGTCCCTAGAATCCATCTTTAAGAACAAAATAAATCTCTCCCATCTGTACTTTTGACCAAAAATGCTAATTTTTATGTGTTTATTTTCCAAGACTCATCTTAGTATTCACATGGTGAATAAGTGTTGTTTGTTTACATATTTTAAAAGATTGGAGCAGCTTTTGATTAGTGCTATGAATTAAAATTCCTATTTAAAGCTAAAAGGAAAATTCACAGAATTAGCAGAAACTAACATCTGTCTGCAGATAACAGAAATTTGGTTTTCACAGACAGTAACCTGCCCCCATGCCTCTTGCTTATATATTAATTGCAATTTGTTCACTATTAACTGAAGATTTTAGTAGTGCTTGACTTTCAGGCTTTCTTTTAGTGTTTAGTATAGAGATTTTGAAGGGTTTTGGATGGATACAAGAGCATCAAAGGTCTCTCCTTGCCTCCCAGATATCCAAGATCACCCACACCCTTTCAGCTGTTGCCAGCAGAGCATGGGTCTGTAGAGGGGCTGAATTTTCTAGGTAACAAAACTATAGTCCCTAAAAGATTTGTGATGCTGACACAAATGGTGGGAGTTCATGCTAAGACACTTGTGTCTAGAATTCTGATGTCCCACTGCCATCTGTTAATGAGAGCCAATTAATTAGCCAAGGGGAGTCTGGAGAGGGATTCAGCAATCAGCAGCCGCTGTATGTCAGCTTCAGGCTGGACTGAACCATTCCCTCCAATCCCTCCCCAGGCCAGGGGATTTCAGCTGCTTAAAACAAAGTCCTTCAGCATCATTTGGGAAAATGTAGCGTGCCTTTGCACTGGAAGGTAGTACAGGAATATGGGAGCAGCTCTGCCAGGAGAACCATTCACATGGTCTGGTCCCAGTTGTCACTGCAAACATCCTGTTGGTTAGACTCTGTCCTAGTCTTGCAGGTTGAATACACTTAGGGGCAGAGGACATCTTCTGTGTTAGTTCCATCAGAAAAACGTACAGTTTGTGGGCTCTGAGATGGCTCCACATGAGCAGAGATGCATGGGAAAGAGGAACAATGGGGAGTTGCACCACATGTGCACTTCTGATCCAAACCCAAATGCACACATGTATATACAGACATGGTAAATCTCACTGGACCTCCAGCTGCTGTTCTAGAAGGGCACAAGTCTCCAGGAGTCCTGTTTCAAGTTTCCAGTCCTGTGTGTATGCCCCAGGCCTCTTACTGACTCCAAAGCTGCAGAGGGCACTTGTTCTTAATCAGCTGGCCTGTAATACTGATCTCCATATCATGGAAGATTATACACTAAAGGTGGACATGTGGGTTCAGGATTTCTTATCAATTGCCCAGTTCCATACTATGAAATAGACTGAAGTTACAAAATTCAGTCCCAGTCTCTGTTAATGTTAACAACTTTCAACTGCAGCAGCTGATTTTTTTTTTTCCATGTTTCTGGCATTGCCAATTGTTTCTAGGTTCACTTCATGCTCTAGTTCCACATACTTCATTTTTCATTTATATTCATGTTTGAGTAATGTAATATTTATACATTTGGTCTTGGCATCCAGTGAATACTAACAACAGTTAGTTATTTCCTCAGTCTCAGGAGAAACAGCAAAGAATTGTCTAAATTACACATCGCTTATCACACAAAATCTCAGACTAGTATTTGGCTGTGTGTCAAATGCCTCTAGATCACAATTGTACAGTTAAACTATGGAAGGTTTGGAAGTGCTCTGTTTTCTGCTTTATTGTAGACCAATATTTCCAGTTTCCTTAGCTGGTAAACTTGTGCTCTTTATATTATTCAGCATCTAGTAGCCAGAGTCTGGAGTGAACTTTGTTAGTTAGCCATGGCTGGAGTATGGGAGAGTTTCCTTTACACAAACTATAACATTTTTTTTTTCTTTAGTTGGATGTTCTCATAAAGAATGATGAAAAACAACTTGATGTAAAAGTAGCTGTGCAGACACAAGACCACATTCACTGTTAGCATCCTCAGTCTGGTACCTGTCCCCACAGTAATATGGGGAAGAATATATACTTACATCAAACATATAGATATATAACTGTATAGGATATGGCATCGTATAAATAGTGACACTAATCTGTAAATGTAAATGCTGAATAGATGGTGTGGATGCTACCTGACAAAAGCAGACTGATAGCAACAGCTCCAAACAATTCCAAACAATTACAGTTTGGTTTTCCCTTTTATTTCCCTTTTGTTTTCCACAACATTGATAGACATGGGAAAAAAACATTTGCTGATGAATAACTGTTGTAGGGTGAGCTGAAGTGGCAAGAGAAACTCAAAATGGCTGAAAGTGTGCCATGGTCTAGTTGATATGGAGGTGTTCAGTCACAGGTTGGACTCAGTCATGTCAGAAGTCTTTTCCACCCTAACTGATTCTGTAATTCTGGGATGGGTAACAGATCTGGGGAGAATTTAGCTGAGGGTTAAGCAGTCACAAACTGATTCAAGCCTTCTTCAGAGCACTGGATCCAAATGGCCACTCCATTCTGTGGTCTGTTAATTAACTGCTGTCTTTTCCCCCTCTCTTGATGATATTGAAGGTATAACCTATGCTTCTTTTAATCTCCAATATATTACAGCTATCAGATCAAACTGCTGGTAAAAATGAAGTGTAAGAATATTTTGCTCATAGCCTGACACACTAAAGTATCTGATTAAATGACTCACTGAATATAATATGTATTATTCCAAACGCCGGTGAAGCTGAGTCAGCTGATCCAGCAGTTTATAAATAGCACAAATACCTTCACTTGCTTTCATGCTGTCTCTAACTATTACAGTTCATTAAGATCAGATGCATGTTGCTTTTCTCTGCTATTTGGATTATTCAATCCATTAAGACACAGGAGAGAGACAGAAAAATCATGAGAACTTTTGTGTCGATATTGTTGCCAGGGAACCACTTTATATTTCAGTGCATGGGACGCTGGTGTCATTTTGAGTCTGAGCTGCAGAAAGACAATTTCAGAGGAAAAGGTCGGGGATGTAATACAGAATTAAAGCATTCCTAAACTTTCATTTTAAAGAGAAAAAGAGTTACACCAGTTGTTTTGGAAGCATCCTGAATGGCCTGGATGTTTGTTGGTTTTGGTTTTTTTATTAACCTGACTAGAATTTTGAAGGGAATGTTAATGACAGATAGGATAGACTTCTTGGTCTCTCCAGAAGTGTCTTAGATAATATTGCATGCCTTTTTCTGTCCATGCATCATTGTGGTGCATCACCATTTAAGCAGAATGGTGAATATCCGTCTGGAATGACAAGGAATACTTCAGTCTTTCCAGAACTGTCCTCTGCTCACAGGTATCTGTACAAACTCATTTGTACCCCCATATGCCTGCAAGGGTTTCCTGATTTAATCTAAACAGACTTTGACCATTCTATCATTTAAACAGGCCACATATCTTTTAAGAAAATCTGTATATGTATTTTTTGAAGCACAATATAATTATTAATTTAGAAATAAAAACCATAACAAATGTAAATACCATCTGTAGCTATGAAGTCTATATAAAATGAGAAATTTCATCACTGGGTTGCCTTATGTCATTTAAAACTCATTTGGCATTTTCATTTTGATCAGATCTTCGTGAGAATTAAACTATAATAAAAGGAAATTGAAGAAGCACCAGTAAAATGATTCTAAAACTAATATTTATTTTTTAAGGAAAGGAAGCATTGACAACAAAGAGCCAGTGCAACAAAAAAGTTGCAACATCCTTCACCTCCTGTGAGGGATTGGAGTATTCAGCTGGTGGCTGGATAAATAATGTATAAAGTGCTCTTTTCAAATTACAATGTTTGCGAGATTCTGGTTTATTTTTTCTCAACAGAATTTATCTTAACTATATGTGTTTCTTATATGGAAGGCATTGGAGTAAAAAAGATAATTCATTAAGATTGATTTTGTACCTTAATTATATTTAAAATAGACACAGGAAAGCAATATAACTGCAGGGCAAGAAAAAAGATCTATGCTGGTAGGTGCTGAAGTAGATAATACTATGTGTTTTTTCTGCCACTCATTTGTGATGTTCTAGTCATTAAAGCACCTGGGAGATGAATGGTACTAAATAAATAATAAGTTTTGATTGATCTCTTGGAGCACTAAAAATCACAAAATTTTTTATAGAGAGTGGGAATTGCAATGAATTCTAAATAAAACTAAATAGGTTCCTAACATCAAAGCTTGCTGTCTTCACATTTATCTCCTTAAATTTCTTCTTTTGGTTTCTCACTCATGAGAAGCGGAAGCCAGTTTTTCATGGATGAGTATCAGAATCAGGTTACAGTTTGAGAAAAGTTTTTATGTTCAGGTTTTTTTCAGTCATTTTGAGAAAACTGCTATTTTTCAGTTATATTTTATTGATGTGTGATTGACACAGAGTGCTTTAAGCATAATCTAGTAAGGTGTCTTCCTTAACAAGTCACATTAAACAGATAAAAACTGTACACCAGTGTAGCTTGCAGCAGGTCAAGAGGATTAAAATTACAATTCCAGTCTTTCTTCCACCTCAGCACATATTATAGCTGTAACCAATTGTCTGAGTATGTTATGACCTAGATGAGTGATGAAACTAGATGAGTGGAAACTAGATATAATTTCTTATGTAACTTACGGATATATGCATATTTTTAGAATTTTTATTAAAGATTTTCTTTAAATAAATCATATATGATTAACAGCTAATTGTTTTGGTAGCCTAACTACGGGTCAAAATATTTAGGGAACTTCTGTAATGTGGAATATTATTTAAAGTCTTGGTAAGAACATACCTCTTGCTTGAACACTTGAAAAAGTTTGTTAAAGCAAGTGTGAAGAATCATATTTACACTAACTAAAATTCAGATAAGTTGAAATTTGACTTTGTGCTTGCTTGGTCAAGGTTACAGCATTTTGGTGGTCTGTGTTGCATTCACTATACAATATATCCTTTATCCTCTAGTTCCAAAGCTGTAGAGGTAACTGATATCATCTCATGTATCATTTTTGCTCCAGCAGTTTGTCATGCAGTTTCTGTCAATAACAGGATGGAATTCATACCTTTATACATATACACATTTCTTGTTTCCTAAGGTTTTGATACAACTCCTCCTGTTATGTAAACTTGTGTATATCCAGCTCTCTTGAAGGCTTCTCAGTCATAATGACTTATTAGGAAGCAAAATATTTCAAGAAAGTATTTGTCTGTCTGTGTTAGCTTGTCACTGTTAAGCTTAATTATTTTTGTTTTCACAGCTCCATCTGTGCAACAGCCTCACAGACATCTTTCTTATGCTTCAGTAGGTATAAAATAGTATATAAAACCTGTTTTTCTGATAGGCAGACACCATAGATTTCAGAGTGGTTGTATATTACACCATCACAGAAACCAAAACCCAAATGTGTGAAGAGATGTTTTAACTGAGTGGGGAGTTGGGTGCTAAAAGGCAGATGACCAGTTCTGCATTAGAAGAGCTTGGTAAATGATGGTAGGTTGTAAACATGAAGTTTTCTTATGATGGGATGATTAGTCAGGGACACACTTATACAGGTCATGATATTTCTTCTCATAATTGGTAGTTAAAGAGCATAGCAAACCACATTAAATGGGCGTGAGCTCCTGCTGTAGTGTTAGAGCAAAGAGATAATGTGTCTGTAGGCTTGTAGGACCTGAGAGGTTGCATCATCTTTGAGTATGAAGCTGCTTGAAGCTCTCCTGGCAATCTCTGTCCAGCTGAGGTGCATGCAGTGCAAGCCGCAAGATGACAACTTGGAGAGGAATTCATAAGAAATGTTGAAGTCAGACTTGAATCTGTTTGCTGTAGCAACCATAAAGGTGAAGAGGTGACTTTGTCACATTTTTCAAGTATTTCTGCAGTGCTTGTAGAAACAGATACCAGGTAATAGATAGTTCTTCAGTCTCGCAGCCAAAGTATAATACAATCCCCTGGCTGTAACTTGAACCTGTTCAGATTAGACATGAAGCACATATTTTTAGCAATGGAGGCAAATAATGAGATACTCAGGGTTACCATGTATTAAATGTTTAAAACTTAGGTTATTTTTTCCGGTCAGCAATTCAAATACCAATTAATTCAGAGATGGATGTGTTCACACATGGGGTACCACAATATGTTACAGTCTGAGAACCTGGATATTATCCCCTCTTACCAATTAATAAGATTCCTGTAGGGAAGAAGAGAGGTGGCTGGGTTTGGATCACAGTAGGTCGTGCAGAATGCTGTTAGAAGATTCTGTTGGTGCATTCCCAATGGAAACAAATGCCAAAAAGCTGGAGCAGTCAGAGTGTGAGTCACCCTGAGGCAGGAGTCCTTTCTCTGTGCTCAGGCCACAGGTTGAGCCTTTCCTGGTGCAGTGCTGTAGCATAGCATCACAGGTGAATCTATTTCTGGCATCCTGTGCATTCACAGCAGATGGGGCCATCTAATAGTTTGGCATTCCCAGAGTTCCACCGCTGCTGCTGGGACACTATAGGGGAGGCAGATCTGTGCACAAAGAGATGCCCTGGCTGTACTTAGGGGATTGTGTGGTTAGTAGCTGTGCCAGAAGGCACTTTGTGAGGTGCAGGTGTGGCCCCTGCACCCCAGCCAGCTTCTGGGAGCACTGCTGTGTGCCAGGAGCTGTGCAGGTGCCTTTCCAGCCTGGTCTGAGGCAGCCGCTCTGCTTGGGCATCCAGGGCACATGAGCCTTGTGCATGTGAGGATGTGGCTGCTTAGCAACTGCATAACAGGGCTGTCCCAGAAGAACACACCGTCTGCTTAGTCTATAAATGTAAAATATCCATTCTAAATCTCTGCAGTGCATCCTAAAGAACATTAGAGCACTCTCTGTTTTTATAATGCCAGGGTATTTGGCATTGTCAGAGCAGCACCTCCCCAACACAGCAGTGCCAGAGGTGTCTGTCAGACTGTGACTGCACAATGCATTCACCCCTCCATCCAGCAAAAGCTCCCTCTGATTTTCCTCCTGTCCTTCCTGTCCTGTTCCACTCTGTAGAGAGCATCATCGGCCAGGAAATTGCTTCATTTTCAGTCAGTTTAATTAAGTAGCAGTGGTTTGGAAACTAAAAATTCACAATGTGTATAGGAAACAAGTGTAAGTTTCAAAGCATGCACAGGCAACGCAGTTCTTAAAAAATATGTTTCTTAATCTCAGATGTCTTCTTTTATAATACATTTGCTAAGAAGCTAATCCAAATTAGACAGACAAAATACCAGAATGCAAGTATATGAAATCATAAGAATAGCTTTGCTAAACAATTCTCATTTCTGTTTTGCTATAATTTCAAAAGATATTTTCAGTTCAACAATTTTTACTTGACTCAGAATGTAATCAGCTGAATGACAAATACGTTCTAGCTTTCCCTAGAGTAAATAGTTTGGCATGTTATCTTTCCAGTTTGATCTAATGAAATGGTATGTCAGGAGTAGTAAGAAAAAAAAATTAACATGTGGCTATGTCTGCTTTTCAGTTGGTGACTGATACCTGCATTGGTTGTAGATAGGTTAAATTTAGCTCAAAAACTTGCATGAAGGACATTCTTATGCAAGAAAAAAAGCCAACAACAACAACAAAAAAAAGTAAATGCAGGGAAAAGTAATCTTTAAAGTAATTAATTATCTTCATTTTTCCTGAAAAAGAGAGTCAAGTGATTAATCAGCATGGCAATTTATAAAACATGTCACTTGAGTAAAAAAGGCATCCATATTCATAGCCATCCGTACATTACTTTCTTCAAATAAAGTCTGTGAATGGATTTTGTTCAAGGGTTTCTAACCACTAAGTAATTATGTTTTAAAACTGTCTCTCCCATAAACAGTCCTGCTGTTTTGTGAACAGACAGACTGACCTATGAGCAGTCAAGCCCAAACGTCTTTCTTGATTGCAGAGGTACTGGCAGACTGAAGCAGTTCTGATTGTTTTGCTTTCATATCTACCCAACACAACTTTACCTACACTTACTACCATTCAGATTTCTTGATTTCCAGAGAGTCATTTCTTCACTACGCTCAGTGTACAGCAGTCTTTGTTTTACAGTCATCTGAAGGACATTGAGTTCTGCATCTGGAAAGTTTTTTTGATTACTATCCTTAAATACCTGTATTTAATCCAGGCTTGCATGAAACTAAAGGAGATTTAGCGATAGAACAGAAGAGAGTTGGATATTAAGCTAATGGTAGGGACAAAAAAGGTCTTTTAATGGGTTAAAAGATCCTTACATCCTTTATTGTCCAGTGTTTGAGTTGGAGTCATTATGTCAGTATGACAGCTGGATTTCACTCCTTTGTTGGGGCACTGACAGACATCCCACCCAGCACCAGCTGGTGGAGACCTGGCCAATGTACCTGTTCACTGTTGCTTTCTCCCACCCCTCTCTTTCCTGTAGTTCCCATTTATCTGCCAGAAGAGCAGGTTGTACTCAACAGCCCTCTAATCTACTTCAGACAAAATCAGCTAGGAGTGATCACTGGAGTGAACTATCAGTAAGGATGATGGTCCATAAGAGGGCAATGATGAGGAGGATCAGGTACAACTTTCACAAGTCTTAGATTTATTCCAAGTCCAGCACTGCTGTAGTCTAAAAGCTATTTTGAGAACTTCATACAAAAATAGATCTTGCTCAGCAAGGTTGGTGAATATAGTGACAATGACATCATTAGTTCTTCTGGACAGAAAATGTGCACGGAAATTCAGCATTTCCAAAGAAAACATAAAACTTTTTACTAGAGAGGCACTGATGTTAGCGCAGCTCTCTTATATTAACACAGCATTTGAGCTAATGGCACACAACAGCAAGTTTTAGGATGATTCTGAATGACATCTTTAATGTGGAACATCCAGCTTAAAATTCAGAACTGACAGTAGCTCTGTAAGGTTTTCCTTGCAGCCTGCTCAGTGATCATCTAATCTTGCCTTCTGTGTGTGGATCTCATTCTTATGCATTCTCCGTGCCTGGGTCACCTTTGATCTTCTGACACTGTGAACCATTAATAGCAAGGCTTGTACTGTTGACTTCTTTTGTAGTGGTGACTACATATTCCTTTGATTTAATATAAATTTTGGTTGTAATACATGTATAATATGTAGTGCCCTAACAGGGAAAACAGTCTGCATCAACTTGTCATTGCAGTGATGTAGCTTCAACCTGGCAAATTTGCAGTCTTTAAACTTTGCTCTTTAGATGTACTAAGTTCAGCAGTATCAGCTGGCCACAATACCATCAAAACTCTTTAGAATTGAGGAGATTTTGACAAAATTATTAATTTTGCAATTTTAGGCTGCTATAATGGTATTTAGTATGAATAAGTTGGAACAAGTGTTAACTTTGTTGAAGGAGTTTACTGTTTTTAGACATAAGAAAAAATATTATTGTTATTATTATATTAATCTTTAATCTGATTGGCTTTCATTTGTGGGATTAAAGACACTGGTTTTAGCAACGCTGTTCTGGGCCTACATCAGAGTAAGACAGTTCCTTATTATATTTAATCTTAGAGACTGTTGATATTGCCCACATAAATTGTTCTTCGAAGGCCTCTGCATATTCCCACAGGTAACTCCTAGTGACCTAGTTAGGGTCAAGCTAAGATATGACTCTCTCATAACAGTGTATGATATTGAGCATGATATTGCTACAGTGTGCATTACAGTGTGTATATTCTTGTGCACATCTCTGGCTGCACAGCTTGCCATCTCTACAGATGCTGAGAGGCAATACAGGTTGCTCCATAGAGTACCATTATCTTATCTGCCAGTTATTACTTTCTGTAGAGGAATGTACCTCATGATTCTGCACACATAATTTGCCCACAAGCTCACAGACTAGAACTAGAGTCCGGAAGGAACTTGTACCCATCAAAACTGGCTGAAGACTGACACCCATGTGTACTCCCAGTTACGTCTGTTCCTTCTTATTCTTTGCTCTTTTGGGGACAGGAATGTGAAATGTGGATCTCAGAACCCACAGAAACATACTGCTTCAGAGGCTCTGAGTACATGAAGTTCAGCCTTTACACTCTGCTGCTGTGGCATGTGAAGTAACCGTGTAACTGCAGACCCTTCTTGACTCAAGACATCCTTGGCCACCAAGTGCTGTTCAGGGCATATGCCCAGTGCATGCAGATGCCCAGCCAGATTTAAGGCCAGATTTAAGAAATGTTGCTTGGGATTAACTCATAAGAATCCAACCTATTCTGTAATAATGTACTCCAACTTTAAGGAAGGAAAGGTGGCAGCAGCTTTGTGAAAGTCCATAAGGCTTTGCCAGTCTAGGCAAGAATGCTGAGGAGAAATGTTTCCTGCCCTGTGAGTACAGTGGTGTGTTCCTCGCACCATCTCCTCAGCCTGGAGGTTTTTGCTGCCTGTCTGTGATGTCTGCAGGTTTGAATCAGGAGCCTGTGCTGGAGCTCAGGTCAGCAGCAGGCAGAGCACTGGGCACTGCTGTTGCTAAGAGCAGCCCGTCCTCTCCCAGCTGCATGTGTGTGCCTTGACAGGGTCAGAGCGTGATTGAAGAGTGAGAGATGCACAAAAGCAAGGAAGCCTTGAAATTAAATAGAAGCTTTTTCTTAACTAGTCTCACGCTGGCACAGACCCCTGCCTTAGGGGTGTGATCCAGTAGAATAGCAATGACCTAAAGCTACTGATATACCTACTGAAACATGTGGGGAGGAGAATTTAGCTCAAAAATGATGATATGAGAATATTTGGGCTGCAAATAAATGTTTGTAAAAGATCTACATTAACGTTATAAGAATGAGGACTGTAATTTTTTTTTTCTGACTAAAACTGGAGCTTTTTTCTGAAGTACTGAATGCTACACAGCAACAAAAAGTGGAAAAATCCTGGTGAGTGAGACCTTCATCTCTCCTCTCATTTACTACTAGTACCAATGGAGTAGCTGTCCTAATTAAAAAGAACTTGCCCTTTCAAACAGAGGAGCTGAATTCTGATCCAAATGGCCTCGTAGAAAAGAAACTGGTGAATGAAGTCATTACTCTAATTAACACTTATGCTCCTGATGTTAACAATGTACTTGTAAAAGGAACCAGTAGCATAGAGATTATTCTTTAAACCATCTAATGGTCTGGCGTGGGTACTGATTTTAATTGCCGTTTGGTTATCAGTTTAGACAGATCTGCCAGGGGTAATTGCATTGTAAATCAGATATCTCAAGAAATTCTCTAATGAGCTAATGAGAAATAGTTATTTGTGAGAGGAAGCTGATAATGCTTATTTAGACAAATGGTGTACTTACGTGTTGTGTGTTCCATATGGAGAGACTTGACCATTCAACACTAACTAGGTTACAATGTCTTAGCTGTTATTCAGTCTGCTCCAGAGTTTTATCTTCCATTTTCCAGGAAGTCCCTGGAAGGCTCTTTCTGTGATTTGTAATTCACAGAACTGTAGTTTGGAGCCCTGCATTTCTATTTGACTTTGTTTATAAATTTCTTGTCTCCCTTAGCATAAGTCATAATGACAGCCTAATTGGTTTACATTTCTGAAGCAGTTTGAAATGTGAAGTGTTGCGTAAGTGTTCAAGGTTGTTATTACTTTGTGACTCTTCCCGACCATTTCTGTCCAAAATGAAAATTAAAGAGAAATTATTTGCCATTTACAAGAGTAAATATAGTGAATCTTGTCACATGCAATCACTCAAAGATCACAAAAAAAACCCCCTTTGTTTCACAGAATTGCACTTTTTAAATGCTTGAACTTAGCATGTCCTTCATAACACAGTAAGGCCATTAGCTTCAGTGGAAGTATTTGATTTATACTCATGCAAAAGGAGAGTCAGATCCCTGATATCTGTGAGAGGGTAGGGTAGTATTGAGGTGGAATGAAAGTTATGGAAAACACAGATCTTCTCTGAAGATTTAGCTATAATTAAAACACTGGGACATTTGATAAACTTAGAATTTGAGATCATGACATGTTTATTTCACTGGAGGAATTTACATAGCTGTACCAGAATTTTACAGATTGGAAGATTCCTTCATTCACAGATGCATAGTTTACCTAAATAATATACATATACCAAACTGTTTTTTCTTTTTCCATAGAGCACTAACCCTTTAGCTTTTTCATAGGATCAGACCATTGCTTAGTATTACCAGAGAATTTTTGTTAGGTGCAGTTTTCAAAAAATAAAGTCAAAACAAGACAGATGCATTTCATTTCTTTTGTTGCTTTGGCTGGCTCACAGGGCAGAGTCAAGAGGTATCCATGACAAAGTAGAGAAGGCTTTTACCCCAGAATGGGATTTTAGGATCAGAAATGAAGCAGGCAGGCAGGCAAAACAAGGACAGCCAACAAAAGGTAGCCTGAGGCAACACACTGTGTCAGTGAGAAAGAGAGAGATAAGAAACACTTGGACAGTTGTGCATGTTGGCTTCAATCTGTAATGACTGTGCAGACCACACATCAAAAATATTTGGCTGTCCTTGACAGAGAATGAAAAGAGCACAGATTTTTCAGCTACCTCTTTCCTTTTTTTTTTCCCCCCACAGTCAACCTGGTGAATAGCAATTAATTTACTTTACTTCTGTTTTTAATTATTTGTCTAATGGCCTTTAGGCAGTTATTAGGTATCATCTTTGAGAGACAAAATGAAAACTCTTTGTCTTTTTTACATCTGTTCTTTCTGCTCTTGGTGAGATGGATCTACAACTCTCACCGCTTTAAACAACATTTCCATTGCAACTTTCTAGTGTAAATTAAGGGCAACATTGCCACCATCAACTCCAATAAACCTTAATTCAGTCAGCACTGGCAGCTGCTGCATTTCTGCAGTACTAGGCATGTAGAAACCTCCATGACCTTGAGACCAAAGTGTCTATTGGTGCTTAAATTCTGTCAGAGTCAATGCATGAGTGGAAAGCACCTGTTTTTACCCCACTTCCCCACAGTCCTATCCACACTCAGAGACTGAGAAATATGAGTTGGCCAAATGGCAAAATGTCCAGGCTCTGATGTTGGCTGTGACGCTTTCTTTACAACCTCTGGCCACTTTCTTGGTCGCCTCATGTCCAAAGAAAAGAATCAGGTGGAAGGTCAGAGTTTATTTAATGTCTGACCTTGCCCTCCCAGTGAGTGGCTTAGCTCCTGAATGAAGGTGAGCCTCCATTCCTTCTTTTGGGAGAATGACAGTGTGAAGTTTGTAATTTGTGGGGCCTGAAAAAGAGCATGCCAGAATACCTCATTATACTTAGCTTAGGAGCAAGAATTAGGAGAAAAGGCTCATCAAGCATCATCAAGCTTTTTTATTACAAACTTCAGAACTCTTTTTTCTCCTGTTTTTTTCTTTACTACTAATATGTGATAAACTCACCCCAGACAATATCAATTACTTCATTCCTCAATATCTCTTAGCTTGTTTCCAATCAGAAATTTTCTGAATTATTAAAAAATAATTAGTTTTTACATCTTCTTTTTTCTTCCTGGCTCAAAGTTGTGTTTTAACACTGGTAGGTTGCGTGGTTTTAGGACAGGTTCTTGGGACTGTGAATTGCCTCATCTTAGATCTTTATGTAGTGACTGAGCTGTGGAGGAGTTAAAATGTATTTTTGTGGCACAAGACATCATTGGCAGTAAAGTTATGGACTAAAACTCACATGAGAAAGGCAAAGCTCAAATATCTCAGTCATCTCAGGAACAAGGTAGTAGACAGAATATTGAGGTAAAAAAATACCACTTTAGGAAGAGTTAGCCCACTGGCTTTAAGGAAAACAGGGAATGCAGAGCGTCCATTAAGTGTTATTTATGGCTTAGTATTTTGGGTTTATAATTCCAAATTACCTTTAGAAAAACCTAATGATTCGCACTAATATGGCAAAATAACAATCTGTTGATGAAAACAGAATTTATGTAATTTTTTCCCTGATTGTTTTTTTGGAAGTTTGTTTGTTTATTTTTTGTACCTGGAATCACTGTGAGTCTTTGAGAAGTATTTTTATTTATTCTGACAACTCCTTAAGGGAAGACCAATAGGGAATATCTGATTTATTCATGTTGTGCAAGATGACTATCCAGGACAATCTGCAGATGCCTTTTTAGGCACAAAAGGAAAGGATTCCCTACATACCTCTCCAATTGGCAAGATAACTTTCTCTGGTAGCAGCTTGAATAAATGAATACAAAAACTGATTGACTTCAGGGATCTCTTTTCTTCCTCAGGTTTGAAGAAACTGTCAGATGAAATTAACAGTCTAGAGCAGCTTTACAAGGTTGTCAAGGCAGTTGGAGACAGATTTCCAACTATAACAGAGAAAATGCCACTCTGAAAATGTATAAGGTGTCTGTAAAGACACTTTTAAAATAAGCTTAAACTCCTATATTGAAAAAATAAAAAGGAGACACAGTACTGATGAAACCAGGAGTGGGGTATCAATCCAGCTTGTTATGCCATACAAAAGAAGATCAGACAATTCTCATGACTGTAAGACCTCTGCTGTATCATTTTTTGAATAAACTTCACCTGGCCCGTGCTTCCCTACACATGACATTTTCAGATAGATCTGTAACAACTATGGGTTGATTTAACATATGTGTAATCTCTCAGAAACTTATGGTGTAGTGGTTCTATGTTCTTGAAATTCGTTCCCATTTTTTAACCAAAACTTCATCTGAAAAATCTAGTGTAGCCTTTCCTCCGTACCACCTTTTATAGAAATATAGTTAATTTCTACGACTGAAATGCATTTTATTTTTATTATAATTTTACTTTCTTTTGTTAGAATATCTTTTATCTCTGTAACTTTCTTTCCTTAAAAAAGTCTGGACCAATGCTGTATGCAATAAAGTTCTTAACCACAGGATGAGCAATGCATGACATTCTATTCCTTCAGTTCAGTTAATGATTCTAGCTTTGCCTAGTATTTAGCAGAAGGAAGCTGCTACTGTACAGGGAGGTGCCTGCAGTAATGGCAGTATCACTCTAGAAAGAACAGTAATTTGCAACAAAATGGCTCTCTGATTTGCATTAATCACTAATAAATGTCATTTAACATTATAACTTCCCCTAGACTTATATTTTCTTTCTCCTTTTTAAGCCTTTTGAAGCTTCAGAAACATTCATTTCTGTAGCCCAGACTGAACTAGATAAAATTTTGTCTAGAAATGTTCTCAGACTTTTCTCATCTTTCCAGATAATTTGTAAGGGTGTAAAACCATGTAGGCACTACTGTCAAAAGGGAGGGACTCTGCTGCAAGCTGTTCTCTAATATGGCAAAGATTTTCACTTCTACAAGAATCTTAACCATAATATATAAAAAATACAAGGGGAAGCAGAAAATCTTGTCATTTACTTAGCCTGAATCTATAAAGGAAGGAAAAAAGTAATAGCATGATTTAGTGTGTTGGGATCTTGGTCATTAAGGGTCTGAATCATGTCCTCTATCATTAGTAAGCTTAAAGGTGTCTGGACCTTCTTGTAAAATAACAACCAAAACCCAAGTATGCTTCCAGAGGTCAGTTAATCTCATCTAAGATCACTACCAGGGCAGATGGGGAGAGAGAGTTCATGACTTTAGATACTGAACTTCTAAGCAGGAAAAGTGAAATTAGCTAAAACCTCACTCTGTATATCACTTAGGAATCATATACATTTAGGGACAGGTGATCACTCAAGGGTCCCATCCAGACAACAGCAGCCAGCTCACAGTAAAAAATATAAGTGTGGTGGGAAGAGGTATCTTGGTACGTGTGCTTAGCTGCAGCAAAGAACACACTGTTCAGGAATTGAACCATGTCTCTTTTCTGGGAAAGCAGAGGTTGCAGGTTATGCTACTGCATTTTAGAAGACGAGATAAGACGACAGAATTGCTTTAAAGTGTGCTGAGCACTATAAAACAGTTACTAATGTATTTATTTGTTGCATAGTCTTGTTCCAATAGCCTGCATTCATACCTTTGTCATTCCTGCTTTTGAAGTCCGAATTCCATTTTGTACTAATTACTCAATCCTGTCCCTTTGTCCATGATTTTCCTTAAGTATGTAAGAGAAGCCTTTTCAAGATGTCTGTCTGGATTTTTCACTTCTGGTACACAGCAGAAGATCACATTATGAAAGTTAAAGGTCATTTCATTTTTGCTGGTGGTTGGGAGATGTGTGATGATGTGCAGTGTGTGCAGAACTCTGCTGCATCTGATAAGCAATCCTCTCTCTTCTAGGCCATTATCTAAAACTGATGTGTTCTGCTTCTCAGAAAGAAATACAAACTTGAAGAATATTTGGGAGAAATAAGGTCAGGACCTTAATCTTAGAGGGATCTTAAAGCAAGACAGTTCCCTCTGTGTAGCCACCTCCACCTGGACTTAACTCAGGATGGTTTACAGCTACTTTATCTGAAACGTATTTACACCTTCAACCCGTGGGATTCCCACATCTGACAGGAGAACTGTTATTTCCCAACTGTGAGAGATTTAGTGCTCAAGAGAATTGTATCTGTTCACATGGTTTGGTCTTGGTAGAAATTAAAGGGATGATGAAAACAGTTCAGGCTGTACCTGATTTTGTAAAGGTGAAATTGTTCTTTCTACTTGCTTCTTGTACTCTTACACAGAGCTTTAGGGATTAGTCTTGCATATGTGACTAAATTTGTAGATGGGCAAACAGCTAAAAGATTAATTAGCAAAACTTAAGAAACGCAGAGTATTTATAGGATAAAGCCACCCTAGTACTTAAAAAGGTGGGAGAAAAAAAAGGATAATTAAAAGGAAAAGTAGCTATGTAAAGTGGAGCTATGGAAACAGTGATGAAGAAAACTAAAAGTTTGAACTCCCTGAAATACATTAAAGTGTGAAGGGATATCTCTGACGAAAATACATTTTTTTAAATGAGAATTAATTTATATATGCCTTAGTTTGGGGGTATTCAAAATTTTCAAAATCAGACCATGCCCTGTGCATATCTGGTGTACTCTATCACTACCTTATTGTTGCAAAAGTTCATTTGTTACTGATATTTATCTTGAAAAATACCAATTAAGAAAGAAAAAACAAACTCGTATATCCTTACTTACAAAGTCTTTCCCAGTCTGTATGGATGGAAAAGACATTTTTTTATTGGGGGCACTTGGTGTCCAACAGTAAGAGAACAGCAGTTTTGTCATGTTGGAAGGTTTGACAGCCCTTCCAACATGTCTTGTCTCCATTGCTGTATTTGTGAATTTAGAAACTTCCTCTGCTATTGCATTCACTGGGGGCCAGAACACTCTTGGGCAAAAATCCATAGCTATAATTAGTGACTTAATTTTAATGCAGATGAATAGACAATCCTGAAGCCAGTTATTAAAATGTCATTACTTGACACAGAAGTTAGCATATTTGCCCAGTGTCTGTTAGCAGAAGCTGCAGAGACCAACCCCAATGAGAATTCTGCCCGGGGAAGAGGCACAGCAACACAAGGCATCAAAAGTCCCCCTGCTCCTGGGAACAGCTGGATAGCCCCTGCCAGAAAATGCTGAAGTGTTGGTTGGGAATGCAGGCAATAACTCTGACCCCTCTGTTCTAGCAGAATCCTGGAGTGTTCAGAAAGTTGGGTTTTTTTCAGTAACTTGATTTATAGCTGAAGCCCAATGCAGTTAGGGAATAGAAAGGGGAGAAAAAACAGACTTTGTAACAAGTGGCCCTGGGGATGTCAATGTCCAATGAGTATGGAATTAGTTCTGTATATCATGTATAACTCATTCAGACAGAGCTCCCAA
Source organism: Acridotheres tristis (assembly GCA_037013685.1). Taxonomy (NCBI): domain Eukaryota; kingdom Metazoa; phylum Chordata; class Aves; order Passeriformes; family Sturnidae; genus Acridotheres; species Acridotheres tristis. Next base: position 11,241,518 of record CM072885.1, read on the forward strand.
AGTAAATGAATTTTAATCTGTATTTTTAATTCGGACTTTAATTTAACAGCAAGGCTCGGAGAACTAAGAAATCTGGATTCAAAGATTTAGTTAGTAAAAGAAGAGCAAAGACATCTCTGGGACCATCAGTCTTCTGTCTAAAAGAAACTAAAAGTAGCCACAAAGATCATAGTAAAAGTATAAGTTTGCTTGTGAATATTTCAGAGAACACAACAGAAGTTTAAAGCTGTTGTTTAAAAACATAATTGCGAATCTATATTTAATAACTTCTTTCCTCTAAATTTTGGGAGATCTGAACTACGACTTTTCCTATTTCTTTGCCATTTTAGTGACACAAGTTCGTGAGTAAAAATAATATCAATATAAACCTAAAATCTAAATGCTTCAGAAGGCTTCATTTTTTAATTCCACATTCTTTGGAGTCACAGTAAGAGTTCTGCAACTTTAATCCATCAAACAGCTTTGCAAAACCATCATGAAAATGTATGAACCCAGGAACAAAATCTACTCACCCAACCTTAGAGCAATGATTAAAAAAAGCCCTAATTATAGTATAGTCACCCGTCAAAATAAATTACTCAGGGTGAGTGGGTGAAAAGAAGTTTGCTAGACTTCCTTAAGGAGGTGGTAATTGTCTTGAATTTTGTTAAAATACATCACTAATTATATTTTAATAAAGTCTGTGTACTCTTTTCCTCTTTAGGAATTTTATAAGATGGTTGTAAGAACACAGAGAAAGGTGTTTTTCAGTTTTAGAATATTCTATACATGTGTGTTTTTACTGCAGAACAAAACAGACACACAAAAATGCACTAAATTACATATACAGATGATCAGAAATGTTAGAATAAAGTGATTTCACAAGAAGTTAGCAATTATTAGACATACTTCTACAGCAGAGTGATGTGTGGGTGCAGTGAAGTGAGAGCATGGTGATCACCACATGGTTGGTTCATGGAAGTCCACAGAACCTGCATTTAAGAACTCCTTCCTGTCTTTGACATCCATTGCATGCAAATGATGCTCAGGAAGGTGGTTGAATCACTATCCCTGAAAACATTCAGTAAATTTGTAGTTGTGGCACTTAGGGACATGGTTAGATGTGAACATGGCAGTGCTGTGTTAACAGTTCTATTGATGATCTTAGAGGTCTTTTGCAGTCTTAACTGCAAAACTTAATTCCATGGTTTTAATACTAAATCCTTGAAAGAAGGTATCTGCAACCCATATTCCTGGGATATGTTGTCCAGGAAAACTTCACACAAAATTTGAGACTACCAACCTCATACAATCTTGCCCTGCTGGTTATGCTGCCAATGTGTTGGGCTTGCCCTAAACACCAAAACCATGAGCTTGTTTTCTTGCTCCTTCTTGCTCTTTCTTCCTCCTCTTCTGGAGGTTAACAGAAAGCTACGCCTAACTTACATCCCAAGACTGCACAGGGTGTGGACTCCATACAGCAGCAGACATCAGCCTCATGTCCCAGGGCTTGCAGGCTGAGGGTCATTACAGGTGGAGATTTTTTTTAGGCACTTCCTGAAAGATAATTGCTTTACTTAATACCGGTTAAACACTCCATCAGTTAAACACTTAGAGCTAGGTGGAGTGAATACAGACCATAATAGTTCCTTTGCAGACTCCCAAGCAGGTTAAGTTAAAAAAAAAACATCTTGTTATGAAAAGATCATTGATTTTCATAGAATTATAGAATAATTTGAGTTGGAAAGGTCCTTTAAATATCCAGCCCCCTTAGTCCAACCCCCTTCAGTGTGCAGGGACATTGAGCTAGATCAGGTTCCTCAAAGCCTTGTCCAACTTGACCTTAAATGTGTCCAGGTGTGGAACGTCTGTTACCTCTCTGGAAAACTTCCAGTGTTTCTACATCTTTACAATAAGAAAATGTCTTCCTTATTGTCAAGTCTGAATCTACCCTCTTTAAAACCATTGTCCCTTGTTATTGCAACAAGTTTTTCTAAAAAGTCATCCTTTTAAGTTTCCTTTAGGTACTGATTGGCCACAATAAGGTCTCCCTGAAGTCCTCTCTTCTCCAGGCTGAATAAAAACAACTCTCAGCCTGTCTTTATAGGAGTGGTGCATCATTTTTGTGTCTCTCGTCTAAACTGCTCCAACAGGTCCTTGTCTTTCTTGTGCCAAGAATCCCAGAGGTGGATGCAGCACTGCAGATCTGGTCTCAGGAGAGCAGAGCTGAGGGGCAGAATCCCTTCCCTTGCCCTGCTGGCCACATTGCTTTGGATGCAGCCCAGGATGCAGCTGTTTTTCTGGGCTGTGAATGCCCATTGCCAGGTCATGTCCAGATTTTCTCCCACCATCACCTCCAAGTCCTTCTGGGCAGGGCTGCTCTCGATCTGTTCATCCCCCATCAGTGCTGACACTGGGGTTACCCCACCCCAGGTGCAGCACCTTGCAGTTGGTCTGCTTAAACCTCCTGAGATTCCCATGGTCCCACTTCTGAAGCTTGTCCAGGTCCCATTGGATGGCATCCTGTTCTTCAGGTGTATCAACCAAACCACTCAGCTTGGTGTCATCTGCAAGCGTGCTGAGAGTACTCACAGTCCCACTGGTGATGTCACTGATGAAGATATTAAACACTGTTTTTCCCAATATGGACCCCCGAGGGACACCACTTGTCACTAGTCTTCATCTAGATACTGATTATAAACAGACATAAATCATGAACAGATGCTTCTTGTTGTATGCAGTTGGCTTCTAGTCATAAATAAATTCAGCCATCTTCCTTTAATCAAATTATAAAATATTCATATTTGTTCTCATTATCATTTTATTGAAAATTAAGTTAATTTCTGCCTACCTAAAACTCTATACCATTGTAATCTATTACATTTCTATATGTATTTGTTTATGAACTGTTAAAATATCAAATGTAACTCAAATCCAGGCAACAATTAGGCTTCAGAGTACTTCCCCTTAATTTATTATCATTAGTCAGTGATCACAAAAACAAATATACAGAGGTTTAACATTTGTCATAACATTTGCAGTTAATGTTCTTATAACTGAAAAATAAGGTTTGTCTTTCATTTCCTAGAGTTGTGGCTGACTCACACAATTTTGACTGATACTTCAGCAATTCAAAGCTGTATAAACAAAAAGACAGATCAATCTAAATGAGGGTGCTGAATAAGCAGAGGCAGGTGTGTATTTGTAGCTGGGTATTGTTTCATCCCACTCTAAAAATAAGTGTGAAAAGGAATATGTCTCTGCTCTGGGCTCAGAATGTGAATCACACCATAGCTGGAAGTATTCATCCTAAAAGCATCTGGCTCTGGCATACCTCTTGTTTTCTGTCTGGTTGTTCACTTTTACTATAATTTCCTAATTCCTCATCACTATTTTAACATTTCACAACACATTTTTAAACTAGAGGTTTTAATTTCTTAGATGAAATCCACGGAGCTTCAGGAGCAAAGGATGCTCTCAGCAGTGATCCCCTTTCTCCACAACATGATGGCTCAGGCTGGACTGGCCCAGGAGCCAAAGGAGCACATCCTCCTCCACAGCCTGGAGTGCAGACCTGGCACAAAGCCCTTCCTCTCCCTTCTCTGTCCAGAAGGATGGCAAGTGGAAATGTCCACTCTATGCTGCATTCTGGATCTTTCCTCACAAAAAGGGAGAGGGACTGGAAAGGCCAGGCAGAGGAAAATGCATGTAGGTCAGTCCCTGCAATGGAGCACAAAGTAGAGCTCAACAGGGGAGACACATTTATAACTGTGCCCAGTAACTGGGACCACTGGGTGTCCAGCACATCAGTATAGGCACTGTCAGTAGATCTGAGTCTTGCTATCATTTCAGCATGAGGATTTTTCTGATTCTTTACTACCACCCAAAAGCTCTTTTATTCTTCCACAAAGGCTTACCTTTTCTCAGGAGGCAAGATAGGATATTGCTTTGTCATCAAACACTTCATCGATAAAATTAGTCTTACTACTTCCTGACATAGGTGAACTAAAGTTAAGAAAAAAAGTAAACTGTTTTGTCTTCCTTATTTCCTCATTTTTCTTCTTCTTGTGACTTTCTGACTTCTGATCCAGTCTCTGTCATCAGAGCAAGCCTACCCATTTGTTTGTCTGACTTCCTTGTGGATTTAGGGTGCTGATCAGGGTTCATGCAGCTCAGGGGTGGCAAGGGATACTTGGCAATTGTCACTGTGCCAGGGCTTCTTCCAAGCCACTTGGGCCACATCTTCAGCATTCATCTGCACTCAGAAGCAGCTGGGAGCACTGAAGCAATGAGGAGCAGCAGCCAGATGGATTCAGCACTGGTGCTTTTTCTGCACTGCCTGTCTGCACAGAGGCTTTGATTCGGGCCCAGCACAAAGAACTTCACTTAGGCTAAAACTGACCTCTTGACTGTGCAGGGCTGGCAGGTGAGTATACACACATTTTTGTGAGTATGACAAGGAGGGAGCTGAGTAATAGAGCAGCTGCACTTAGTCAAATGGAGGGGAAATTCTACTGCTGCCCCTTGGTAGAGTCACAGAATCACCAGGATTGGAAGAGACCTGTAAGATGTTAAGGCATTAAATGCAAGAGCAGGAAAGACATGCAGAGTTACATTCTGCACTCCGCCAATCTGATTGTATGGAACTCTTGATTCAGAATTTGTACCCTTGCCTTTAATAGGCTTTTATGGTCTTTTTTTTCTTCTATGACTTTGTATAATTGCTTTCTGACTGCATTTATGATACTGGCAGCATCTGACAGTGAATGCCACTGTTCTCCCATGCTGTGTAAAGAACCACACCCACTTCTTTTGCTTGTTTTAAACCTGCTAATTTCATTGGGCATCCTCTTGTTCTCAAGTACTGGGAAGCCAAGCATCCATTCATTGATTTTCTAGGCACTTTCCCAGGGTTTTCCTGTTTTTATACATATCTGCCATATCCCCTTTCAGTTGTCCCATTTCCAAGCTGAAAACTCAAAATCAATTTAAGCAGTTCCAAGCTTTAATTGCCCTTCTTTAGTTCCCTCATGTAATTTTTGAGAGGCAAGTACCAGAACAGCAGGCAGTATGCAAAAGAGAGGGTATTATGTGGTTTTGTATAGTGCTATAAAGGTGTTGTCTGTTTTGTGCTCCATTCATATTTAAAAAAGACTCCTAACTGCTGGTTTTTCTTACTGCCAATGAGCATGGGATTTATGCTTTCTTCTAGTACATGTTTGATTTTCTTTTTTTCTTTCTCTTTTTTTTAATAATACCTTTTTAAAAATTAATTACAGTTGAAATTGTTTATTTGGTGTTCCTTTTTTACCTACAGGAAAATAAATTTCAGTACCTTGTGATTAGTGTTTCAAGAATAACTTATTCAAACAGCCCTGACCTTGCTCAAGCAAGATGAAAAAGAGATCAGAGATTTTCAAAATTTAATAGCAACAAAAGTTATGGTTTTTAAACATTTAGTCTCTATGTTATGCCTAGGTATGACGTTTGCTAAGGTTTTATGAGAGACTCCCATTATCTCTAATGTCCCAAGTCTTAAGTAAGGAATTTGAAGACACTCAGAATCTGTTCCTGATAAAAGGTACAGTTTACATTGATTCTAATTTTTCTGTAATGGAGCATTGCTCCTTCATTGAAATGGCTGGATCTCTCACCTTATATATTTTGTCCATTGGAGGTTAACTATTTTTTTAATGACATGCTGATTGTATCAATATGTGTATAGTTTCTTATTTTTATTTGCATTGTTAGCATATTTTTGAATTAAAGGTATAGATCAATAGGTAGGTAGCAATAAATAATTTAAAACTCACTTGTAAATCAATGGTTACTGGATCATAAAGCACATCAAGTGTTATGTTATAGGATAGAAGTTGGAAATTATACAGCATGTTCAGTTTGAAACTGAATGAGTTAAATCCTTTTTCACCCCTGATCTTACATGTGCTGTTTTTTATCTTTTTGTATATGTGATATTCATAGATTTTTGGGTGTGTGTGAATTTTATCTCTGTCTCTCAGTAATGCATACAGTCAGTCAAAGTGAAAAAGTGTCTAATATTTTAAAATAACATGAGAGTGTCCTTCAATTAAAACACCTCATCTGCTATTCAGGATATTAGCATTACTGCTAATTACTACTGCACTCAATTTTATATGACAATGACAAAAATAAGAACAAAGGAAAAAAAGCCAAGGTATTGAACTTTAGTTTCACAGTTTGTGTCACACTGGTATGATATCCCTGGGATATATCTTCTGATATTTATGGAATCAGTGGAAATCAGTGCATATTTGACAAGTTTTGTCAAGCTTAAAGCCTCTGAGGCACTGATTGAGACTGGCAAAATGGCTTAGGCCAGGGAGCTTTTTAAATTGAGGAATCTTTTTTCAAAATATGTGGTATCTCAAACACACAATCTCACCAATAAGGGTGACATGATCTTAGAGCAATACAAAAGTAGATTTCCAACTGAGCACAGTTGGTTTTCAGATACTCTCAAAACAGCCTGTACTTTCAGAGCATAGAAATTTGACTGCAAACAGATCTGATCTTGACATTTTTTGGAGGTACAGTTTTGTGAGTGGATCAATGTAGATTTCCTTTTTCCCCCTTAGACTCCAAGTCCTGCTTTAACTCTGGCAGTCATAGAAGTGCCACAGTCACCCTACAGAGCCACATCTCAGTGCCCTGCTGGGCTCTTGGTGAAACCTGCTGCCATCTCACAAAATCCAAAGACAATCTGCCACGAGTCAAAGCTTCATTCAGACTTCCCTAAGTCCAGAGTGACTATAAGTGCCATTTAACACAGTACATTTTTACTGTGTATTACAATTACAGAAACATCTGTTATTAATATTGTTTTGCTGAACTGCTGAGAAAAATTCATTGAGTATTCATTAGTTGCAAGGGTGTTCAGTATTGGGGTGGTCATGTGGCTGAACATTGTAAGTCCTTAGAAACACACAGAAATACAAATGCCAGTAATAATTTTTACTCGGCCTGCAAAATGTATTTTATGATGGTTTACTGTGCATGTATAACATATGCATTTATTTTTGTCATGTGTGGTTACAATAATACTGTCAGTTGCTACTGCTATTTGATCATACAGAAGTCCTAAATAGTGGGATAAGAAATTTAAAAATGTTCATATGGTCTAAAAATATTGTCATCAGCTTGATAGGCTTACAGAGGTATAGTTTTTTGGGTTTTTTCGGCTGGGAATGAAGAGAGGGAAAGGTCGGGGGGGGGTGGGGAAGTTTCTTAGACCTGGACAGTATTTTTAGTTTCCCATAATAACTGCTGTAAATCTGCTTGTCAAACAACCTGTTCATTCCCTTCAATACAGTTTATAGATGAAAAAAGATAACTGCACAAATACCATGTTTTCATCTTTACATTTTATATTACTATTTATGTTACTTTCTAGAAAGCATATGCTTTTTAAAATATTATTTAATTATGTTATTGATCTGTTTGTAACCATATATTTAATGAAAAGTTTGTGGTGTCAGCAAGACACTAATTTTGAGATCAGATGTGCTAGAAATGCAAAGATATAGATATTGATAGATAAGAAAGGACCGTGGTCCATCTAATGTAATAATCCTTCTGACAGAAAGTAGATGACTCAGAGGAAGTTGCCAGAAATTTCAGGAGACACAAATAGAGGGTAATCTGTCAGCACCTTAAGTCTTCTCAGAATTCCTTAGTACTTTGAGATAATGTTAAGCTCTAAAGCACAAGGCTTCAACTTTCTTTGAAAATATATTAGCATTAACTGTTACAGATTTTGAAGTCATGAATAGCAAAAGTTTGACAAATATGAAAAACAAGATAGTGAAAGTGTTACTGAAAACTGCAAATCTCTGAATCATTGGATGATTATTTACTTTCTAAGCAGGTGAGATAGTTTGAGGAAGTGAAAAATGATGTAATAAATAATCAGTATTCTTATCATCATTTTGATCCTTAAGAAGCTCTTGTTTTGTGGAATAAATGTTGCAAAACTAGTCTGTCCTAACTAATGATTTGAAATAAGAGAACAGATTGAAATAAGAGAACAGTTGAATAAGAGAACAGTCAGGTATTTGGATGAGAGGAATACAAACTTTAACTGTTATAGTTTCAGAAGTTGTTAATAAGATACATGTTTGTGAGCATGATTGGATCACTTGTGCTACCACCAAGAAAATTAATTACCGTTTCAGGAAAGGGAAAAATTCAATTTCGCAGAAAACATTTTGAACTGTTCTTTATTTTAGCCGATGAGCCAGATCCTACCTCACACATCCATTAATCCAAGACAAGAGAAGCAGCAGCAGCCTGTGTACTCCTGCAATCTTACGTGTTATGCCTTTTCTTTTCTTTCCAGACAACTATTACGGCACTCCGAAGCCTCCAGCAGAACCGGCGCCGCTGCTGTTAAATGTGACAGACCAGATCCTCCCAGGTGCCACCCCCGGGGCTGAGGGCAAGCGTAAGAGGAATAAGTCTGTGAGCAATATGGAGAAGACAGGCATTGAACCACCTGAGGAAGAAGAGGAAGAAAGACCTGTGGTCAATGGAAATGACGTGACAGTAACACCAGGTCTGTTCCTCCTTCTTACTTTGCAGTGAGTTTCTGTTATTCAGAGTCCTCAGTTACCTCCTTCTGCAGTGAGAATATGCATGCTCAGGTAAGGATGTTCTTGCAAGAGGGAAAGGCAGGAATCCTGAATATTAGGATTTCTCCAAAGCCTAAAAAAAATTACTTAACCTCTATTTTGGGGAGTCATCTCACTTACCTCAGCTGTTGTAAAGATTTCTGTCTTTGAACTAGTCTCTTTGAACCCTCTTTATAGACCAAAGAGAAAAATACCTTCTTTCTGAGCATGGATTGTGACCTGGTTTGGATTTCTAGGTTAGGAAATCATTCACAAATGCCTGTTTCTCTCTGCTGACTATAGAGGGAGTCTAGAGAGCTGCAGTTTGTTCAGATAAATAGTCTCAGTATTTTGGGTCTTGTTCTCAAATGGTGACACTCCCAAGATCGTTCAGGGCTTTATGAAATGAGCTTCTGTAAATTGTCATGAAGATTTAACAATATAGTGGAAGATTAAAGTTAACACATTAACAAAGGTGTGGCAGTGCCATTAAAACTTAGCTGGCAATGCTATCTGGAGGACACTTTTCAGGAATGTTTCAGAGCCTGCATAAAGCTGTTAAGAGTTTCAGATGTCAAGTCCTAAAAGACAATTGTTGTCCTTCTTGGATCACAGTGCTTCAGAAAAAACGGGGTTCTTGGACTGGTCTCTCAAGTGAGAGCACTCCAGCCTGTTCTGAAGCACGTAATCAACTTCTCCCTCAACGTCTCAGCAAGACAATATTTTACAGAACTTAATAATTCTTATCCTGAAATAGAATTTAAGAAATTATTTTGTTGTTGTTCATGTAGAAAATTAAAGAATTCAGATCTTTATATATCTAACAAATAATTCTGTAAATCATTTTTGGTAAACTTAGAAATTCAGAAAGAGATTGTTGAAGTAGAGTCTAGTGACAATCACACATATGAGAAAATAAAATATTGCAAGTTCTCTAAATGTATAGGTTACTGTGAAACAAAAACTCTATTACGTAATCTTCTAAGCTCTGTAAAAGGATTTTCTGTGTATACCTTTTTAATTCCTGCTTCATTACAAAGTATACTGAATTTGATATTTCACCGTCCAGGATGATTTTGCCACATGCTTTTCTTCAGCTGTTGCCCAACATTATGTAAAAGGGAAAACTCCTGTGCAGGATCCATGCCCATCTACCAGGGGTGTCAAGGAGCAGAGGGGTGAGAGTGGGTCTGGTTCTTCCCCTTGGCTCTCCAAAGGGCTGCAGTATTGCTGCCTTGCCACTGCCACCACATGCTGCACAAGCCTTGCTCATCCCTTCCACACAAGATTGCATCTGCTGGCATTGCTCTGGCACTTAGTGCCTTTCCTCCACAGCTGAGCAGGAAAGGATGGAGCCCAGAGATCCGAACATCAGCGCTGCCGCTGTTGCCAGGATACTTGCACAGTGAAAGAGGCAAAGGCAGGATTTGGTCTCTGATGTGTATTGGAGAAATCGTTAGAAAGATCATTCTTTGTAGTTATTCAAAATGTGCCACATGAGAGACCATTGCTGAGGAGCAATTTCTAGGACGATATGTTTCAGCTCCAAGTGGATCAAGAGGCAATATTTACCTGCATTTTCCCTTGAATTCTACACCTATAATATGCTTCTCCCAGGCAAATTCTGTGTGAACAATGACTAGGCAGCACCCAAGGAGCAGGCAGTGGCATGTGCTGTGTAACTAAATGAAATACATGAGCATGGGTGTAAGACTGCTCCCCCCTTCCCCCTCCTTCCCCCCCAAAGTAAATCCTGTCGGTGTGGCCAGCAGAACAAGCAGTGCCTGTGTTGGCTCTCATGGTTTTATAAGCAGGGTTTTGTTGTTCAGTTACACTGATTGAGGACTTTGGGGATTGTAGCAAAGCAGCTCTGTACATACATGCTGCGTTGCCTTTGTTGGACAGTGTGGCTCCCACAGACTCTGTTACTGCAGTCATTCTGTCTGTGAGCTGACAGAGGCTTAGTCACCTCTAAAATGTCAGTGCATTTGTAGTTTCGTCTTTAAACAATAAGGAAAACCAGATTATTTTAATTATTTACTTTTAAACTCTAGGTGGAGAGAGCATTTTAGTTTTTATAGAAAGTCAGCAAAGGTAGGACATTTATTATTGCCAATTCTTTTAGAAAGTGTGTTCTATTTTAAATATTTCAATTCCAGGAGGAGGCTTTTATTAATTATAAGACTCTTGGGACATCTGAAACATTGATTCATTTCTTATAGATGCTTAGCAATTTAATGGCTTATTAACTGCATATCCGAGCCTGTCAACTCAAAAGACTGTTCTAACACATAAGACCACAAGGGTGAAATAGTAACAGATCCAAGAAGAGTCTGAAGAATCCCATTCTTATCAGACCATTTAAGTGATATCTGTGGTTACAGAGATCTTTGTGCTTTTGATCTGAATTTTCAGGCAACTTTTCAGTGTCTGTTGGCATAATCTGTGCAAGTGTTGAGCTTTGGCAGTTTTTCATTAATACCTTCCATGTGCCTTGCTTCATGTCCATGAAATTTACCTGAGACAATTGTATATGGACAAAGTGACCATAATTGTCTGCCCAATATGTTTATTCTTTCTGATTTGTGTCACCTGTCCTCAGCCCAGAAGCCACCAGGAATCCTTCTCAGTGCTTTGGGATGGGGCTTTTGGCCCTTTTAGGATAGAGCACTTTCTGTCCTTCATCCTGGATCAAGTTCTCTCAAGACAAAATCATATGATTTGGGAGATAGGATTTACCTCAGCCAGCTTTAATAAATTATATGCCTAAATGCCTTACTTTTTGTTTGAGCTATTTGTCTCTGCCCTGTTGATATAAAATAAGAAGAAAAAAAAAATTTTGAAGTGTAAGAGAGCATAGCTGTTTTAGATACACATTTTAAGGGATCACCTCTACAATTTAAATTGATTACTTCAGCCTATGTATACAGAAGAGCCTAAATGGCTAAATTTAAATAAAGAACCTTACTATTTCCAAGAAACCTATGAGAGACATAATCTATAGATTAACTATTAAGATGGGCAAATCTAGACGTACTATCGAGTTTCTTACTCTTAGTGCAATTGTCCACACTACTGGGTGAGAGATATTGCACCTGAGATTTTCCTGATGGACACTGTATTTAAATTGATGATTTCTGCAAAACTGATGCTTTGATCAAAGAGTTAAAAAGAGTCTTGATCAAATTGTAACCAGAAACTTGTCAGACATTCAGCAGTTCTTACTGCTGTCACTGTTTATGTCTGCAATGGTTTGAGTTGGTCTCCTTCACAACCAGCATTAGTATTTGACACTGTGTTGGTCGTGTCACATTTGCTTTCCCCTGCTGACTGATGAAGTTTATCATCCAAAGTCCAGAAGAATCACTTTAACATTGAAAACATGCTTTCAGTGTTAAAGAGCATTATTCAATGCACAATATATGTGCATTATTCTGACAGTACTTGAGCAATGATAAGTTGCACCCAGAGAATGAAGTACTGTCAGGCTCAAATTAATTGAGGCATAAGATATGACATAAAGTTTCAAAAGTATCATTCCAGGCCTTAGGAATGAACAGAAGACCAGAGTCCCAATGTCATCAATCACCATGCAAGGTGCACTAGTCCCAGGCAGCAGGTTGAGTTTATTGTTTTATTATTACACAGCAAAGACAGCCAGAGGCATGAAAACAACATACAAAGCTTCCAAGAAGCCATGAGATTTCAAAACACACAAAAGATGGTACCCATTGATTTTTCTAGGTGTGTCCTTTAAACTCGATTTATTTGGCTTTCCCAGTCTCCATGACTTCTGCTTTCCTTGCCCAGGTCGGCTCCTGGTTCTCACTGTACCAGGAGTCAGTGGGAGCAGTGCCTCCATATAAAGTACCAAGCCCTGAATATGGCTCCAGCTCTGTGGGAAAGGGAGAAACTCCAAGGCTGCAAAGTTATATCTTTATAAGAAAATACATACACATATATTGGCAAACATGAGTTAAACTACTCTTGTATCCAACCAAGTTATTTTAAAAGGATGGACTCTTTCCTGTACAGAATTTAAGAAATCAGCTATTTGATACAATAAGGGTATAAAGATATGAAATATTTTTATTCAGAACTGCTAAAACCACCCCATAAATTACTATGTAATATTTTTTTTTCTTTGCCAATATTACTTGGGTCATATTAGTTGATTCTTTTGGATGAAGAGACTAAGTTTTTGAACTTTTCTGCATGAATAATCTGCAGCATTATTTCAAGAATTAGGCTGTAAATAGTAGAAACAATTTTCACTTTTTTTTTTTTGTCATCATAATGGCTGGGATTTGTTAATATAGTTATTGAAAGTCATGAATCTGACCTCTTCAGACCTGTTGAAAAGAAGATCTTGAGGAAGAACACATATTGGAGATATCATGGTGAAATCCCAGGGCACAGCAGTGTCACTCCATCTGTGCTCTATCAGATTAATTGGCTGATCAATAGTCAGTGTGTGATACACCTGTGCCCGAAATGAATTTGTTCTACTGTGCTCGTGTCTGCCATGGGACCTTATGTCTTATCTTCAGTTTAATCTGCATGTCTTTCTTCCTGTGGTAGAAAAGTGGTCAAGGCTGCAGGCAGCCTCAGCAATACAACTCACAGATCTGTTAGTAATGCCTGAAGCAGATGAGAACTTTTGCTTTGCAGAAGTGACAACAAAACACCCCAAGAATTATTATTACAGTTATTACATTGTCCTGTTCTCAGGGGAAGTGAGGACTGTATATCATCTCTGCTTTGCAGGAAGCTTTTATGTATTTGAAAAATCTGGACAGATAGATTCATGTTTCCAAACATGAATACAAAATGATTGTAATTCTACGTAGTTCAAGCATGAGTTTAGATTTAGCAACATGAGCTGCATGTGGATGTAGAGCTGTAGATCATTGCCCTTTCCAAGGCTGAATCTGAGCTTTTTTTAATACTGTTCTGAAGGGTTGATGTGTCAGTATCAAAAGTATTTTTTAAGATCATGAAAGTTGTATAAACCATTTATCCCCAAGAAGCAACACCTTTTACTATGTCACGTAAAGAAAAAATATTAGTTTGACATAGTTTCTTCCAGAAAACCTTGAAAAATATTTATGACCTCTGAAGAGTTTACATGTAGGTGATTTGATTCCTACTTCCTATTCTTGGAATTAGAAAGATGTGCAGTTACAGTTTCATGGGTCTTCCTTCCTTTTTTTTCTTTGCAAAACGACAAAATGGCCTAATTGAGCAAATAATTTCAGAGGAAATTTAGGTACTCAGAAATTAAGCATGTAAAATTATCTAAAAACCCAAATCACAGATATTTTTCTGAAACAAGGGTTGTGTTTGTCCTTTCCAAGTTTCTTTTTCCCATGAATTCTGGTTACCTGGTACTGTCTGTACCCTAGGGTCCATTTCATCCAGCTCTGCCAATTGAGAACAGCTGGTTCATCTAAGTTTCACCTGACCTGTTCTCTGCCCATTCCACTTTCTTTAGCCCTATTGCTGATACTAATTATGTTAGTAATTTAATCATAGGTGATTTCTTTTTACTAGTGGCTGAGGCAAAAAGAGCACTAATTGCCTTGGCATTTTTATGTGTAATAAACTATTAGCTTTCCTTCCTTCCCACATATTAGAATTAATCTGCTTTTGGGATGATGATGATGATGATGATGGTGATTACACTTATAGAAAGTTTTCTTGTTAGCCCTAATGTCCTGACTGTATCCCACTTTCTAGACTGATTGTTCTGTTTTGCTGTTAGATGTTAGATGTTAGTTTTTTCTAATTTAATCTAGTTTTCACCTTTTGTACAGTTCTGTCTCAAACAGCAGGTCATTGCAAATTCATGACTTAATTAGAATTATCTTGGATTTTACTTACTATTTTTCTTTTTCATTAGAACAATTTGTACTTGCATTCTGAGTATTGCTTATTCAATCTTTACTAGTTCTTCTAAACTTTTTATTTCTTATCATTGCTTGCCATAATATCACATTTATTGATTCTGTGGGTTAATAAAAATCTAGGCCTTTATAAACAGTTTTTGTTAATTTTTTGTTGCTCTTCTTTCTTGCTGTTGTAAGCATCACTAATTAGAACATTTCACCCAAGCTGTCTTCCACCTTCCTACATGTTTCCCACAGGTATCTGCATAGTTCCTTGTTCTGGGTACACTGTTAGATCATTTAATAAATTGTCATCTTCTTGAACTCTACTGTAGCCTACAGTGTTGACATGTTTGAAACATTTGGTATCGTCTGTGGGAAATTAAGCCTCCCACAGGTCATATCAGCAGTGAAATCACAGCCACTTTCTATGTGGTTATTATATTGTTATGAGTTGATGGATGCCATTGATTCCTTTGATATATGGATACAGATAAAGCAATTAGTGCATGTACTTTTTTTTTAATGTGGAAAGGATCTGTAGTCTGTAGTAAAACAGCAGGTTAATTGTTTCATATGTATATATATGTGTTTATGAGTATAGTTTGAAAAGTTAAGACATGAGACAGTAGAGCTGCTGGATATGAAGCTGCCTTCTGCTCAGTCTGGAAGGACTCCTGGGACAGAATGAGCCAGAACTCTTCACTAGTTTCTTGTTTCAGCTTGATTTTATCATTTTGTTTTGTTGTGTTCCAAATAAAATGCATCATCGGAGGAATGCTTGTGTAAACTGGACAGAATTTTTCTCTTAATTTTAAGACTTGCAGTTCACAGACTTGCACCCAGTAAGTTCTTTGCCATTAACTTGGATATCCAAAACCTGTAATTTTTCTTCTCTTGTAGAATCAAGTGAGCATGAAGAGAAGAGTACAGCTGTCTCAGGTGAGGCATCTACCACCCAGCCTTGTCCTGCAACAGGATATGGTCAGCCTGAAGAAGCAAAGGAGGATATGGATGTAACAAAACAGGCTAAACCTGAAGAGAATGATGACTTGGGCCCACTGCCTGATAACTGGGAAATGGCTTATACAGAAAAGGGGGAGGTCTACTTTATTGAGTAAGTCTTATTTCTTCTTTTTTTAATTGCTGTATTTTATTTAACTGGGTGGGAAAATGGTTTGTATGGTGTAGTGGAGCATTGAACTCCTTCTCATTAAAACAGCAGGAATGTTCTGGCTGTCAGGGCTCCTGAGGGCTAGTGGAAATTCCTGCACTAGTGATTTAGATGGAAGCCTGCTGAGTTTTAAGATAGGTAACTGGTCTGCTTACTTTGATGGCAGGAATTAAAGCTTTTGTTTCTTCTGTTGAAAGCAAGGCCCTTCTGCTCTTCTGTTACATTCTGAGAAAGTAACACAGTCACTGGTTTTTCCTTCCTTATGTGGACAGAGGTGGAGAGCATGAAGCTTTTTGCCAGTTAAAGGAAAGCAAAATGAGTGGAATAAAAACTAGCTAATGAACAGTAGAGGGAGACCATGCTGTATATAGAAATAGTAAAATAAATGAGCAGACTATAAGGAGAATTAGTTATATGTAGAAGCTTTTCCCTGTTGGTATACTATAGGTACCTGTTACTAATTAGTAAACTCACTGAAGTAACGGATATGAAAGTTCTTAATGCTCTATGTGCTCTTATTAAACTACTGGAGAGCTTTCAAAGGATGCCATGAGGATGGTGAAGGGTCTGGAGGGGAATCCTTATGAGGTGCAGCTGAGGTCGCTTGGTTTGTTCAGCCTGAGGAAGAGGAGACTGCAGGGAGAGCCCATTGCAGTCTGCAGCTTCCTCGTAAGGGGCATAGGAGGGCTAGACACTGATTTCACTCTTGTGACCAGGGACAGGACTCAAGGAAATGGCCTAAATCTAAATTAAGGACGTTTAGATTGGATATCAGGAAAAAGCTTTTCACCACAGGGGGTGGTTGGGCACTGGAACAGGCTCCCCAGGAAAGTGGTCACAGCACCAGGACTGACAGAATTAAGAGGGTTTGGACAATGCTCTCAGGCACCTGGTGTGATTAGAGTGTCCTGCACAGGGCCAGGAGTTGGACTTGATGATATTGATGGATCCCTTCCAACTCAGCACATGCAATGATTCTATGATTAATGTCCATTACCAGGAAAAAATACAGCAAGTTTCTGAGTTGGTATAAGATTTTGTTCCTCAAATGAAAAAAGAGAATGCAAAAACCAACGTTTTCGTTAGTAGAACTCTACTACATAGGTAGAAGGAGCATTTATGTTTGCTTTAAGGAGCTGCCTCAGCTTGGAGCATTATGTGTTATTCTGATTATTAGTAGGTAAAAATAACATTTGGTGGTGTCAATTATGCTTTAAATCCTGTATTTAATTTTAAATGCTGTGACTATCACATGAAGTGTAAACAAATGTTAAGAATAAAGTTTGTGCATGTGACCTTTTAATGAATACTGGCATGACCAACTATAGCTTCTGGCATATACAAGGCTGAAAATAGCAGTAACTATTAAAACGTAAGTGTGTTTTCTGAAAAGAGCAAAAATATGCTTATTGTAGAAAAAGAATAATTATAATAACTTTGTTAAAGCAAGCAGAGAAGAGCTAGGATGACCTCAGGGCTAGTTGAAACCCTTGTTTCCTTTTTACCTTACTCCCATATTTAATTTTTCTGTATATATTGTATGCTGTGACAGAAAGCATTCTGAATTATATGGCACTTTTGTTTCACTTGTAGCAAAAGCCTGTGGTACATTTGGGGGCAGGGGAAGGGATGATGGGTAGATCACTAACACAGCAAACTGTAAGAGTAGTAAATACTGCAGGAGGTAATTTAATAGAAAATGGATATATATTTTGTAACAAATAAGTGAATGCAAATAGCCCTAACTCTCTACAGAGCAGCCATTGCACTCCTCAAATTCCTTTGATGTTACAGCTTACTTCCTTTCCTGGAAATGCTCTGGTTTACACTGCACTTCTGACAATGCTCATCATTCACTTCCACTAAATGAATGTTATGTAAAGCAAAGAAATGAATCAGAGGTGCAGACTGGATAGAAGGGCTGTTGTAAGGGCTTCTTGCTTTTGGGATTATATTCCCGAACAATGTATTTTCAAAAAAGTGCAATTACACATCTGCAAAAATACTGGATTATTTACTAGAATCCTAGCAAAAGGGGCAACTCTCAGATCATTTGAGTTTTCACATTGCACAGTCTTTGCAGGGTTAAGTAGGAATGTAATGCTGTGGGGATGCTGTTAAATTGCCTCTTTGTTTACAAGTCACTTTGGTTAATGGCATGAAGAGACTCCATTTGCTTTCACAAAAAAACGGAAAGATAAAAAGACAACAAAAACCTATTTGTCTAACAACATCTCCCTGAACAGTAGTAAAGATTGTACTAGATTATTAAATAATAGATGAAAAACAAACATTTTTAAAGTGTACATCACAATGAGTGGGGGAAAAAAAAAGTCACACTAGGCAGCATCTTTTATTGCTTTATTTGAGGCTCATGTGAATTGTGCCTTTAAATGCTAAAGCCTTCCAGCAGCAAACGATCTCAGGTTGTCACAGGTATACCCAAAGGTCTTAGATTTCATGACAGCATTTTCATTCATTCACCTCAAAATGACCTCTAAAATTCAGATGTGATCTCACTTATCAAAACTGCCATCAGAATAGTGTGGCAGATTTACAGTGAGAGAGGAAGTGACTTCATAAGGGGAAAGATAATTGTCTATAGACAGGATTATTTATTTGTTAATCATTAATGGTTCAGTTAGCATTTTATAAAGCACAGTGGAAGGAATTTCCTCTGCCTCAATGACTACAAAGACAAAAAAAATCATCTACGAGATTCACTGAATGATTCAGAGGATTGTTGTATTTTAGAGCACGTCTTGGTCTGTTTCTTCCTTTCGTTCCCTTTTTGACATAGGTGCATGACCTTGTGTTTACCTATTTTAGCATTCACAGACAGAACAAGAGCATCTCTTCTTGCAGTATAATACTTACCAGTGTTTCTCAGGAAGAGCTACTTAAGCACATTTCTTGGGCTGTTTCCAGTCTCCCTTACATATGAATCTGAATTTTCAAATACAGGCACACACTACACAAATAGGACTCCATCTCTTACATTTGGTTTCACTGAGAGCATATGCTAATGAGAACATGCAGTAATTAACAGACTCTATATAAATTGGAATGCCGAGAAAAAAACCTTCAGTTTTGCTCCTTCTTTCCTGCTTTAAATATGGCTGATAAATGTGGCATATTTTGGCATGCTTAAATAAATCATAGTCATCACTAATTTTTAGCTTTTCCCTCTCCCAGAGCTAAGGAAAGGCTGTGATTCCCCATAGCCTTCAGACTTGGCCTTCCAACAACTCTCATCCTAGAGACCCAAGTTTGTGTTGTCCTCACAAAGTCAGCAGATGCTGCTTGTGTTGGAACCCAAGCAATCAGTGTTTGCTGTGTTGGTCCAGTGCAATGCTGAAGAGAATAAAAAAGGACCAAGATTCGAGGTGCATGTGCTCTCATGTGCAGTCAGCCTGAAATGTGGCCCTCACCCAACTATCCAGCTCCAACCCATACATTATTACATCATAGACTGTCCTGTACAGTTGGCTACACATTTTAATACTTTTTTATATTGGTTCTCTCTCTCTCTCAAGCTTTCTCTCCATGCATAGGCAGCAGAACTCTGAAATGGCTGCAGGGACAGCAGGACATGAAACCTAAAGCTATTTGACTCTTTACTGTTCAAAAGCATATATGGCTTCCTTTGCTTATACTGCATTAATTGTTTTCTCTTGGTGGAGAAAAGTCTAGAATAAATGCAAAACACTGTAAAACATCTTTAAAGGATCGTCTTTTTTGACCTGTGCTGATGAATTTTAGGAGAATGTGGTTAAGGTTTAGCAAACAACTTTCCAGTACATCTTGCAGACATTCAGTCTCTTTCTACTTCAACACTTACTTCTTAAAACAGCATAGTCAGCATTGCTTTTTGGACCTGTTGCAGTATCTTTTCTAGTTGTTAAAGATTTTTTTCTTTATGAAAGTACCATAAAAGACAGAAAAACAGCTATAAAATAGTCCTTTGCCAAGGACTCTCCTTTTCACTGTAAAAAACAGCCATTAAGTTTTTTTAATACAGCTGGTGCAATTTTCAGGTGATATTTGAGAGTACAGCTACAAGAATATTGCTATGGACTTCACTGGCATCAGTTTTTCTCCACAGTAGTGTTTAAGGCAGGAAAGTTTTTTGATTGCAGGAATAATATTTTTCCCAACATCTTGTTTACCTGAAGGACCATGATGTATTTAGTTGTTCCTGATTGATCCATCAGTTCACCATCAGAAGGCAGGATATTTTAGTTAAGCCTGTATACACCATTATTATATTTTGAAGATATTAAAAGTACTGGGTAGAAGTATACCCTTCTACCTGCTCAAGATTACTTTCATGTCCTGCAGTAACTAAAGGAATTTTTAAAAGTTATTTTGGCACTTCTACAAGTATGTTACATCATCAGAGTATCAGTCTGTAATACTGAAATGTTTTGGTTGACTGGATAGTTCTGCTACTTGAATTAAGTAGCAATTAGGATGAAGGATTTTTTTTCTCCACATACTCTCGTAATATTCACTTGTGGTGGGAGTTTTCCTTGGGAAACAAGCCATCTTGTATCAATATGATACATTGTGTAGACAATTCTGATCAATCAGGGTCTTGTGAATACAATTATAATTGTCTGTACTTGGTTTTCTTTGTGTATATGTTGGATTGGATCCTTCAGTTTTGGTCAGTATAACAAATCAGATTTCTAATGCACTTTGGATTGTAACATGACATACAGCAAGACAGGCAGCTGAAAGAAACCAAGAAGGATTTTTTCTCCTGCGACCACTTCCTTGCCTCATGGCAAGTTAATTAGGAACATGAAGATGGTGGAACTGGAAAGAATTTGTGGAATGCTGAATTATTTTTTTTTCTCTTGTCTGTTGATGCTATAAAGATACTGTCAGTCTGTTCTAGTAGTGTGCTGTCCCTTGCTCTCACCTGCTGGTTTTATCTGCACTGACATCCAGGTCAAACTGCCAACTTAACTCCTGTTGTCCTTCCTCACTTTCTTATTTCTGGTCTTTCCCCCAAAGGTCTCTGCTGCTGTGCTCTGCAGAATTAATCTTCCAGCACATTTCCTCTAATATTTGTAGTGGTGTTATAATTTTTCTCCTTTGTATTTATTGAACTAGAAGAATCAGCTCACCTGCCTTGCCATATAGCATTAGGTATCTAACATAAACTAGTTGCCAAGACTCCTTCTGTGGTCAATGGAGAGAGATAATTACCTCCAGAGGCTGATTCATCCTGTCCATATATAAGGGCAGAATAAGTTTGCCAAAAGATAGCTGCTTGTACCAGTAAATATGTCTCTAGATATCCAAAACTATGCCTGCAGTAGTATGTAATTTGTGTCGGGAGTACACTTTTGAAGGAAATCTTCTGGTTGTCTTCACACACTGTGATTTGGCTCACATTTCAGTGTACTCAAATGGAATTCCTTTCAGATGAAATGGAAAAGAAAGTTGGTCTCTGGAAGTTCACTTAGTTTTCTGCAACCTCTGGACCCTGAACTCCATCCGTGAGACCAGATTTGAGTTAAAACCAGTCTGAGCTCCTTCTGATCTAAGCCATTTCCATAGCTAAATTAGCAATATCAGAAGACTGCAGAATGAAGCTCTTGGTGCTGATGACCCAGCAGCCACAACTTCTAGGTCTTTTCAGGTGCCATGGCCTGCATGCCTGTGAATGAAATGCAGTAGGTGAGCTCCTGCTGTGCATCTTTTGGTTTAAATTCAAGTGAAAAGCTTACAAGCTTGGAGAACACTTACTGTATAAAAGAAGATAACTGAGAGAGGCATTCATTTGAAAATGAATCTTAAGCCAAAGCACCACTGTAGAACCACAGTAACAGCCCAAGACATCTCCATTATCGTGACAGATATGACACAGAACTTGTCAAAACCAGGACCCTCCTGGAGTGACAGCCAGAGGCCATTTGGGAGATGACATACCAGCATTATGTCACTTAAGAGCATATGGTTAGGTGGTTCTGCTAGATGATAGGTAAGATAAATTATTCTGTATATATGTCTCTCCCTTGAAGAGAGAAATCCTACACAATTAGCTATGTAATTTTTGTAGTCACATGAGATGAAGCCCATTCTTTGTGAGAAATTAAACTGCCTCAGTCAAAGAGAATTACTTCAATAGCAGAAATTACCATAGGAGACTTTAGGCATTTATATATTCCCCAAAACGTCTTGCATAACCATCTTCTGCTTCTGTGAATGCCTAGAGGCAGCACCACTGTCTCTGGGCTGAGTGCATAAGTGCTTATCTACTGCCCAAGGCCATCTAAGATTCACAGGACAGGTGCTCCCAAACCCGGGTCTCTTAAGGACCATGAACTCTGGGCACACCATGAAATGCAAGGCAAGCTGGCAGTCACAGCTGCTGCCATGCAAACCACTGCCAGAGGACAACTTCCTTTTGGATCTGTTTCTACATGTGTGCAAAATGTTTAGGTAGCATCCCACAATGCTGCCTAAATTGGATGGGTTGTAAAATTGCTGGTTTAATGCTCTGTTGTCCTTTCCATGTCCCTCCACAAACAAATTACTTGAAGATCATTCTTGTGCTACTTGAAAATCTCTGCAGATATGCAGTGCTTCAGCATAAAGAAAAAGGAAGGAGGAGTTAGCATTGTTGAAGTTAGGGGGCCTACAGAGCACTGTGGTTTTCTTCTCGTATGCTTCCCTTTGCTCAAGTTGTTACATCAAGGGCCAGCTTAAATGTAATGTGTTCACAATAAAAACCTCAACAAACCCATATGTGCTGCCCCCCAACACACTGAAACAGCACACTGGTAAATGTCCATTTTGAAATGCTTTTCACAATACCATGCAAATTACATAACTTGCAAGATGCATAATTTAGACTAGGTTTGCAGTGCTTTTAAAAGACATTAAGGCTACTCCTGTCAGGAAGTACTTTCTATATTTCTTTCAAAAATGTTTCAAGAGATTGCCTGAAGGCTTTGTTAGTACAAGAAACTTTATCTGTCAAACTGCTTTAAACTGACAGATTGTTAACACAAATCCATTATATTCAAATCTTAAGTAATATAGTACACTGTCTAACAAATAATTATAATAAAAAGATAATACTTTTTTAGATAAAAGCCACACTCCAAGTGTTTTTTACTTCCTAAAGATATCGAGTAGTATTCAGTGAGATTCCCAGAAAGCCTCTGGTCCTGGAACCCAGCTCCAGAGCTATTAACAGGGAACAGAGGCATTTAAATATTCTCTGTGAAGTCTTAAAAACAGAGCTACAAAGAAAATCTGGAGGAGAACATGAGGTTGAGTCAAGGCTTCTGGGAAGTATTCTATGCTTCTTTCTTTCTGTTTAAACCAGTTGAAGAACACTTTTTCTGCATGTATTTAAAATTGTGTGCAACTAGCACCAGATGACTCTGATCATAACAAACTGTTTCTGCTAGGTGCAAATACTTGGCAAAGAGAAAGGATTTAAGTTAGTTTAGCAATAATTGTTTTATTGACTTTTGGCTAAAATATTAAGCTCTACTGCTTTATTGAATGACCTGTAAAAAAAAACCAACTGCAATACACTCCAAACCTATATGCAGTTTCTATTTTGTGCATAAGTAACAAATTTGGATGAATTTTAAAAAGTTATGCTATTTCCATGCTTCACCTGCTTGAAGCAAGACCAAAGCGATCCTTTGTTAAGGAAACTTTGCTTTCAAAGTTTCAAAAATTAGGATTTTACTGTTGATTTTTAGAGAGATTCTTAGACATGCATTGTTGATTTGCCAACACTTATCTCAGTAGTCCTAACTAGCAATCAAAATCATTGAAATTATGTAAAGATTTATGTAAAGATGGGTTTTCTAGACATATTTTAAATGATAAAATACAGTTATTGCCAAGTAATGAAGCATTGGTAAGTGTAAAATGTTGCTGGAGCCACAGCTGTGTTTCGCACAGGATGCTTTTGTTGCATCACTTCACTCTGGTTCCATCACTGGCAACTCCAAATGTCTGTTTGAGTATTCCACAACTGCTGCTGCAATTCATCTGCAGTTCAGCCATAACTAAACTGTAAATCCCCAGCCCCTTTTCCTTCTGGACTGTCTATAAGACTTCCCAAATTGACACACATGATTAGACCTAGTGGTAAGGTAGGCAGGTTATGCCCCCTACAAGGTTTTTAGTGCTTAAAAAGCATTCAGTGTGCACAGCCTATGCAGCAGATACGTGTTCATGTTACTTTTGCCATTAGTGTTAATTTGACCAATTCACTGTTCCTTCTGTCTCCTCTCCCATAGCTGAAGCTTTCCTATCAAGGCTTCCTTTAAATTATATTAAAAACAGCTTAGGAGATAAAGGTTGTCTCCCTTTAGCTTTTACAGATTCTAGTCCTTTGCACAGCTGAAGAGGGAATAGCTGACACAAGGGAGACTGGAAGAATACCCTGCCAAGTAAACCTCCTATGCAGGACAGAAGTAGGCATGCATAAAAAACACAATGCTGTACTCCAGGGCTACTCATTTCCCTCTTTTACTGAGAGCAGTGTGACAGTAGTCACGTCTGTCCTCCTTGAAGGAGTGTTGTGTGTTATGTACCTGGTTGCTAAGATGATCCAAGCAAACAGCGCTGGAGAGAGGATAAGAAGGCATTGATGGTACTGTGGAGATGTTAGATGTTGGGCAGGGTTGATTCTGCATTCTTTCAAGTCCTGCCTTCAGAGGAAAGGATTTTTTATCCACTAGAGCACTTGTCTAGAAGCCTTTAAATTCCCATTGCAAGAGCTGTTTAGTCCCTCTGCATTGTATGTTTAGTATAGATTATAAAGTGGAGAGGCAGGGCAAGAGAAAAGGTACAGATACAGGCAAGGAAAAGAGGGATGAATTTCGAAAGGTTCTTTGCTCCTGCAATTATTTGTTATAGACAAAAAATCTTGTGGATGAGTTTTTCTAAGTAGCTGTAGAGGTTTGACAGATATCACCTAGAAGAGGAGACTGAATGCTGTAATAGCTGATCTAAATGAAATACCATCTCCCTTCTGTGAAATTTTCCTGCAGACTGAAGGATTACTCTTCTGTTGGAAGAGTTGTTGATCTTTTTAGGTTTTTTTACAGTTTTGTTTAATATGGCCATCTTGCACAAAACTGGGACATCAGTCCTGCTGGGTTTGTGGGAGCCACATTTATGCTTAAAGGGAAGGATAACTGCTTGCTGTTCCCAGTTTCAGCAAAAGCCTTGAAGGTTGTAATTCAACTAATTCACATTTTTAAATATTTATATTGAATTGGGCTTGTTTTCAGCTTGGCACCTGTCTTTGCAGATACTTGAAAACTCTTTCTAAAAATATTATAGGGATGTTTTCAGGGCTGGTGAATTGGCCTAGTCTGATGGGTGGACACTGGCCAGTTGACTTGCAACAGAGCTGGCTTTTAGTACTGCTGCTGTCACTGGCATGTTTCGTGGCTCTGGACAGTAATTTCATGACTCTGTGACTCCATTTTCTTGCCTCTAAAACAGGGGTGGTTATTTTTATTTCCTTTGTAAAATGCTTTGAGATTTGCTCTATACCACAGCAAACGTTGCTAGTAGTACTCATATATATTGCTTTTTTAAAGCCATAGGAGAATATCTGTGATTATAATTTAGTCCCTGCAGTCAGTGGGGGTCCCTAAAATAATTCAGAATTAAGAGCTGGGAGAGAGTGGCTGTTGTCCAGACATGCCCACACTCCAGAGATGCAACTGCAGCTCCCACAGGTATGTCCAAGCTCTCTCTGAGCTCTGGCACTGCTAGCAGAGTATCCTGGGTGGTGTGGAGCTCAGCATGTGCTGCTGGAAGCACCCAAGGAGCTCAGTGGATGGATGCTGGGGTGATGAGCCCATGCTGAGCTCCATCCTGCAGCACTGACACCATTGGAGCATCTCCCCCAGTTAATTTAAAGCTAGCTCAAGTATGTCTGCACAAGCTGTGGTTGGGCTGTGACTGCAGCATAAAAATGCACCCTACAGGAGACCACAGGCAGCCAGAGCTTCCGAGAAAGTGTCTTAGTTACACTTGCAATCAAGCACAGGCTGCTGGCATAATTTCAAATTCACCTTACCTTTGGCTCGTCATTCTTCATACTCTGCAAATATAGCTCAGCTCTCAGAGGAAGGGGTTTGTTTATCATCTTCACCTATCATGAATGGCGTTCTAGAGTAGATAATGCTTTTAAGAAAAAATAATTTAAATGCCTCAGTTTTCATTTTAGTTGCTATTTTATCCATACATAACTCAGATCTACCTTCTTTCCCATTCAAAATGTGGAGGAAGCTTTAACATGGTGACAGTTATGCTGAGAAGAAGGCACTGTCACTGTTTAGAGAGAGAGAGAGAGAAATCAAGGCAGAGAAAAATTTATCTGCTGTGGAAGGCAAGGTGGGAGAAGAAATTGGTTCTATTTATTTATTTTTCCCAAGAGGAACCAGTAGTGTTGGGATCACATGGACTATATCAGTAACTAACAAACAATTACATCCTAATCCATTTTTTTGCCAGGTCCCCTGTTTTTGTACACTTCATGCCAATGTTTATAAGAGAAGTCATAAGCACACTTTAAAATGACACAGCAAATTAATAATAAATTAATAATTCAGTATTGTATGGAATGAGCTTCCTCCTAGGGTGTATCAGATAAATAAAACATGGATTAGAAGTGTCTCTGAATGATGGTATTGTAGGAAAGGCATCTCAAAAAATCAAGGAGTAATGACCACATCATTTTCTGGTTATAGTCTTCTTTAATATATTTACAATATTTGGCTCCAAATCTAATTGCTTATGGGTTAGGTATACATTGAAAGGATCTGGCTTTAAGTCTCATTAGCTGTGCTAAGTATCAATTCATTTGGCAAAATAATCTCGCAGAAAACAATTTGTGCCAGTTCAATGCTCTTTGATGGCTGATTTCTCAAAGATCTATTCTGAGTATAGAAAGGAGCCACATGATTCATTCAGCTTGTGCATATCTATTTTATCTCTATAGAAGGATTATATATGGAGAGATAAAGGTTTGTTAAACAAAGTATCATTAATCACCCTGTCCGGAAATGTAGACTTTGCAGGAGCATGCTGTAATTTGCATCACTTTTGCTGTGCCTTGTCACTGCTGCTGGAGAGAAATAACAAACCTGTATTTATGAAAAGGACAGGTTTAAGATGAAAATAATTCTATCCGAAAACTGTGAGAATGGTAAAGAATTCTGTCGCCTGCACTCGATCAACGGGAGAACACTGTATTTGTAATAAATTCCTTTTGCTTTGGATGAGTTCTGCATTTTCAATGAGGTTAACTTGGCAACATTCTAGTTGATTTTAATAAAAATAGCTGCTTTGAGGACAGGGAGCTGAGGTTGCCAAATTTACAACTGCCTTGCACAATTACTCTTACACCTCCTTCAGGGCTACTTAGAACCAGTAAGCAAATTAAGTGTATCGATTGCAATTTTGTTGGACTAACCCTTTTTTCTTAAGGAATAAACTTGATTCCTTTCAGTATGTGTCTGCTCAGAGTGATCTCTTTTCTTTTCAGCCATAACACAAAGACAACATCATGGCTGGATCCACGACTTGCGAAAAAGGCTAAACCTCCAGAAGAGTGCAAAGAAAATGGTAGGTGATTAAGTTTTCCTTGCTGCTCAGAGGGGATTTTCCTTTGTGTGTGTGTGTGTCTCTTTCAGTTCTTACAAAAATCAGGCGTTTGGGGGAATGATGAAAGGTGTTTAATTGCTGCTTTGGTTAGAAGCCATAAGTGATACCAGTTCTCAGTGTGCCATGTGTTTCTGCTTTTTATTCCCCTTTCTGATGCTATCCAAAGCTGAGGATCACAAGTGTGTTTTCTGCCTGTTGTGTGTGTGACTCCGGGACTGACCCTCTCCCTCATCTCCTACAGAGAACTTTGGTCTGCAGAACAGAATCCTTTTCAGATTCTGAGCTTTTAATCTACAGGCGATTCAATGCATAAGGGAAGCTAGCAGCACCGTGGGAATATGAATATTGTTTGATTTGTATTTAAAGGTACAGTGCTATGCTATTTAGTAGCCAATTTAAACAAAATAGTGTCTGATAAAACAGGGTGTGGGAGGGAGAAAAGAGATCAGCGTCTGTCAGAGTTCAAGGCTGGATTTGGGGGGTACTACAATGCTAATGCTTTAAAATTTAAAAGCATACATACTGCTGAGGATGCTTAAAGGAGCTGGAGCTGTTGTGCAGGAGAGATTATTATATTGACAGATTCATAGATTTGAAATCATATCAGTATAATTCCTAATTTTTCTCTGGTAAAGTTTATCAATATTTTAAATAATTTAATAAAGTCAAGGCAAGAATATTTTGTAATCGATCTGTTTCTGATAAGGGTTTTTTTCATTGTTTTATACTTCCATGTCAGTTCTCTTAGTCAGTTAAGATGTATGATTTCTAAAGACTGCTACTTTTTTTATTGTGAGATACAGAGCATTAAAGGCATGCATGCTACGTGCATTGATTCAAAGCATTTTTAAATATTTTAAATGTATTCGTAAGTTTTCATGTACTGCATCTGATTTATTTTAAATTTTCCAAAATGCATTCATTTGGTTAACATAAATACTCTTAACAGAAAGGAAACTCAGGGCTGATTAAGAGGTCACTGAGGAGTCACTGGCTGTATGAATTGCAGGGTTAGTGGTTTGCTGAAAAATGTTTCTGGGTTGGATTTTTTTGTAAATGGCTTTCTTTTGAAAGATTGCTACACTCCAAAAATAGCTTCCTTATTTCAGCAGCAATTCTGACGTTCTGTTCTGACATCAGAAATTACATGTCTGAATGATTTTGTGGTGCTTATTCTAGCACGGACTACACAAGCTCCCAGACTAAATTCTACAGTGATTATAATAGAGGTCTGATACTGAAACAAAACAAGGGCACAGGAGCTTTTCTTTCTGAATTTCTCACATTATTTATATGAACCTGTATCTTAACCTGCTCCTTAGATAATACTAATGGAAAAAGCAGGAAAAAAAATCCACCGGTATCTGTGGAGTAACATTGCACAGAGTTACTTGATTTTTTTTTCTTTTTCTGTTAACTGTTGTATACTGGGATCAGAACAGCACTGAGATTTTTAAAAAATGCCTAAGTATCTGAAACAATTTAAAGTGAAGATCAGTGCATTAAAGAAAAAGCATTATTTTATAGTTATTTGACTACTGGAATACTGAATCACTGTAGTATGCTGGGTCATGTTGTTCTTTTAAGGTTGCTCAGCTCATTAATGCAAAGTACTTGAAGTGATGCATAAAAGACTTTAGGGAGAGATTTTCTATTCTTACAGTGATTGTTCTTCCAACATCCTCTCTTTTCTAAGGTTCTTCTGTTTTTCAAAAGTGTCATTTGTCTTTTTTTTTTTTAATCCAATACCTGCAGAGAAAAAAGTTCTTCAAAATCACTTATATGCCTTAAAATGACTGTACCTTGCCATGGAGATCCAACACAAGGAACTTTCCTATAGCTTAAAGGGATTTGGAATTTTTGTTTAAATTTAATCTACCTTTAAGAATTAATTTCAGCTATGGCTTGATAGATTTTTTATGCCAAGCATCTTTTATGTTACACTTTATGATTTATTCTGGCATATTTTACTCAGAGATACAAAATTTTAGAAAGACACCAGTGTTTAGACAAGAAATGATACTTACCATGATGCCTTATATGTGCATGCATAACTCTTGCTTTTCATTGACATTCATTTTGTCACATCTGAAACTTCTATTGATTCTCTGAGATACATTATGATGTCTTTATCGTCTACCAGATTCTGCTATCAGGTTGTCATTGTGAATAACCCAACTTTTGTGCTCTCCTTTCAGTACAAATCCTGCCAAATCCTCCTCCTTCATTCTGCCACCAGCACGCAGTTCCCACACCAGACAATGTCCAGGCAGAGTAGGAGATCAGAGTCCTGATGTTCTGGGCTGGTGATATTGAGGGCCCCCTCTGCTCCAGGCATTTCCTCTCTCCCACTTTCTGCTCTTTAATACTCCTTTGACAAATACGATTTCTTCATTATCCCTGGCTTCTGTAGCTGCAAATCCCAGTGCTTGCTCATTTCCTTTCGCAAAATCTGTATCAACCTTCCAGCACATCCCTCCTCTTGTGAAATTTTCACATCGTTTTGCCAAAAGATTGACAAGCTCTACCAAGCCAAGCTTTCTTCACCTGCATGCTGTGGACTCTTTCTGGTTTTCTTTAATGACACCTACTGCTCTAAATCCTTTTGTAGATCAGGAGATTTTAAGTGCTGATCTTTATTTCTGTCTCTGTCTCTCTGTCGTGGAACTCCTGTGTGAGCAAATTACTTTGACTTTTGTTCTGTCAGACCTTCTTAGATGGCAGGACTTTGAAGCAAGAACTGCCTCTTAGTCTCTGTTTTTATGGTGCCAATCTGAGTTTCATAATAGCAATAAGTAAAAATAGCTGGCAGTTCTACAATAATAGCAGCAATTTTTTACACATTGCTGATTTCCTCTATAAAATCTTGACCTTAATAGAAATAATTGTGTTTTCCCTGCTGAAAAATAAATTAAATATTTTAGTTTTCTGAATTTAAATACTGTTTTAAATGATCTTTTTTTCACATCAAACTTGGTCAAACAATTATTATGTGTAGAGTACTAGAGAAGTTATTGTTCTGCCACCTTTACATCTGTGAGCTAGATTCCCTCATTGTTAAATTTCCTGTAAAGTCATATAGCATATAACAGCAGATTCACAGGCTTTGTATGATTACAGGTATATTATGTGAGTGGTCTTCAAACTGAGTCTGTTCCTCAGGAGATAATGTGGAAGAGAATGATTAGTCCCATAAGGCAGTAAGAAATGTAGTTTAATATTGAAAGACAACTCAGCTGTAATGACATGAAATATCACTGGTTTTAGAAAGTTCATTTTTCATTAAGAAATGTAGCAATTTTTTTTCAAATTCTTTAATTCATTTTAGGGATCTTTTATTCTGGAGAAAAATCAACAATTTCTTCTGTATCCAATTAGAGGATTAAACAGCTCTTGAAATTTCCTAGGATCTGATATGTCAAGTTTCACTTACTTCCTCTACACAAATTTCACTAATTTCTTTACTAATCCACCCCAAGCCATAGTCTCTATCACTCTTAACTGTCTCTTTCTTTTTATGGCAACCTCCTTTCTCCTTTCCCCTAGTTTTCAAACACAAGAAGGCCTACAACTATAAATAAAACTTTGATTTGACCTAGCATTCATCCATCATCTGTCTTTCCAGCTCCTCCACACCCACCGACTTGACTGCAAATTATAGATGTTTATGTAGGGTGAGCTGAGTTGCCTTTATACTTCACTGACTGCAGATGTAACCTCTTCTTTGGCACTTAGGGGACACAGACACCTGGCTCACCTGTGTAAACACCTGTTTGCAGACAGACAACTGCATTTCTGTGTTGGACTGAACCACACCCCACCCCATTTTGCTGGGTCCAGTATTCCCCATTCCTGCAGTCACAAGCTTTGATGCTCTCACTGCCCCACACAAATCCAGAATTTGTCATTGGTTACCTGATTCCTTACTATGCTGCAGTAAGATGTACCAGCCTTGCATATTTTTGTTTTATAGATGCATTTGGGCATAGGTATGCTGGGGTTTTATGAGTAAAGCATTACTTCTTGATTCCATTGTACCTATTTCTCACTAGAAGCCATGTAGCAAATTTTTATCTTATATGGATACTGTTTGTGTTTTCTGGTGCCTGCTAATGGCAACTTGTAGAGGGTAAATGCTTTCCTACAAATAGTTTTTTATTTGATTGTTTTTACTTAGAACTCCCTTTTTCAGACTATTAACCCCATTTTAAGTATTATTTAATCAGCTTTGTAATGGAGCTGGCATTGTTTGTAATAATATTGATCACAATGAATTTTTTTTCTGTCATTTTTTGACATATTGAACATGGTTTTCCAGCTTGCATTTTCAATTTTGGGTTAATTAAACCACAGCAAAATATCTTGAACTGTTATGACCTTTGGAAGGGCATTTCATGCTGGCAACACCATCTGGGCATTTACTGACCAAAACACTCTTCCATGCCAAACTCACAATAATGATAATAAAAATAAGAAAAGGGTCACCTCATTAAATTTTCTTTCTGGGAGTTCAGAAGACACTTCTCTGGACAACCTGGTTGAGTGACACAGCTTATAATTCTTCATCCTTGGATTAGTTTTAAGGTGAAATAGCTGTCCACATGTACACACCTGGGCAATATTCTGGTATCTCCCTGGGGGAGTCTTGCATACAGTGAAGCTTTCTTGGGGGACACTTACCAGTGTAAGGGATAAGTCCTTTAAGCTGTAATGGACTACTAAGTATTATTTTGCCTTCAGAACCATTACAGTTTCTCTCAGTCACAGCCATACAAATCCCTGTAGAGTGCTAACACTAATCTTAAATAGAGTTGGTAATTGCAAGGACAAGAAGGAGTAAAAGTAGAGAAAAAATTTCTATTTTCCTTGATTATTTACCAAGCACTTGGCTCTCTTGGACTCACTGCTCCCCCTGCTCACCCACATAATGCATTTAAATGGGGAGATGCCAGGGACCCAGAGGCATCCACAGCTCCTGCTGTCCCAGCACACAGCCTGCAAGGATCCCTGTCTTTGGAGGTGTTGGCAACCCATAGTAACTCTTCCAGCAACCTGAGGATTTTAAAGGTTGCTAAATGCAGGTTGAGGAAGCTACTAACTTGTCCCATGGTCTTTCATGAGGAAAACTACAGGCTTTCATTTTAATGGTGATATGAAAACAAGTCATTTCAAATTTCTGAATTTTATGAAAGAGGGCCATGTAAACACACCTTTCATGTGCCTGTAAAACTTACTTGCTTGTAAAGTGCACTAAGATTCACAGCTGAAAAGGTTCATACAGATACGAAATATTATTTTTGCTAATGGGCCATTATGTGTAAAGTATTAAAACATGTATAACAAATGCCCCCTGGAAGGAACACAGCATGTTCTTCATTGGTATAAAATATAGTGAACAATGCATTTTGTATCAGCAATAAAGGTTTACTATTATTTTCTAAGATTTTTTCAAATTACAATTTAATTTCAGAATAAAATAAACACATTCACCAGTGACATACCACAGCAGAGAGCCAGCACACTAAAATGAGAGTACAGTTTAAACTACACTACCACTGAAAGGTGGTCCAAGGCTACATGACCACTACAGAATGGCTGTGGTACCTTGAGTTCCTACTGGAGCTGCTGAAGCTACTCATTTCCAGTTTCTGAGAGCATCTCTTTTTCATTTTGCTGCAAAGTTAAATGGCTAAGCTTAGCATGGCTTAGTGGCTTAAGCTTAATGGCTTAAGCTAGAGTGTGTAAAGAAATTTAGAAAGGGAGGGAGAGATTTTGTAAACTCATCAGGAGAAACAGGACCAGAGTTTTAACAATTCACATCTTTAATGAGCTACAGATTGGATTCCACTCACCACTGAAGAAAGTAGCAAAATTCTCATTGACAGCACGAGGTTGGTTTTTGCCACTAAAATGCAAACAAAGTGGTATGAGAATAGAGGCAGCCTGAAATATTCCTACAAGGACCATTGAAAGGAGTGGTCCTGTCTTTTTACACAGAAAAGAATTCACAGTACCATATTATGCAAAGATCAAGGTCTTGATGCCAGTAAAGAGCAAAACGTTGAACTTCCTTCTGAAATATGCACCTTGTTTAATCCTAGGTAGAAATCAACATACATGATTTTTAATCCTGTTCTCTCTTATAGCTTTAATCCTTCAGTCTCTGACTTCTGAATGGCAATGAAGCGTGATAGATTTAACAATGAGGGGCTTGAGGGATTATATTCATTACAATATGTCCAGCTACCTTTGGCTTTATTTCTCCTCCCTCAGATTTTCTTTGAAAGCTCCAGATTTTAAAAGAAATCATTAATGAGAAAGGAATGTCAGTATTCTCCTTTTTAAAAATTGTTCTTCATAATCATCTCATTTTGAATTTCATCTAGAAAGTCAGAAATTTTATCAAATTTAGGAGCCAAAAATAAATTTGGTGTACTTGATGGAAATTTTGACTTACTGCAAAGACTGGTTGGCTATTTCCAGGCAATCATTTTGAAGTCCATTGCTGCCAAATAAGAAATACGATGACTTGCTAAAATCTCTAGTAACACTTTTATTTTGCAGATAGATTTAGAGTATTTGTCATTAATTCCAAACATTCCTTGACTGCTCTTTGCTTACAAGGCATTGCAATTAGAGATGTTTCCAAACCTTTCTGTTCCATTACCGGTTAAGCTTCACAAATACACTTACCTCAGGGTTTTGTCTTAATATTAAGTGAATTCCCTGTATTTATGATTTCCTTTTCTTTTTATTTTTGCAATATGCTTTAGAAAAAGGTCTCAGTTATTTTCCTTTTGTGACACCTGGTCTTTGATTCCAGCCTAAAATCCTCAAAGTGAGTGCTGGAGTCCGTGTTAAATAGAACTGGGAAATCCTGTCTGAGCAGAGATATCCTGTATTTAAGATTTGACAGATAATGCAGCACTTTAAAAAGCCTCTGTCTTTCATGACTAATACCCTCGAAGACCCAGTGGCAGATAATCACTGTTTGTGGGACAGGGGAAAAAGAGTGGTAATATTTCAAGTTTTTTGAGACGTGTATCTGCCTGAGTGGGAGGAAGGCACAGGCATTTAGTGTGTGGATGGTAGATACTGCAGAGCTGACGAGAAGGGAGGAACTGCATTTGCAGAATTCATAGTAGAAGGCTTTGGAATAGAATAAGTGGCTATAAAAGGTGGAAAGTATAAAAAGCAGAGATGTAGAGAATGTGTTGCTGCCTATATAAAAAGATACTTGTTTTTTTGATGTCTTTAAGCATTAGAATTATTTCAGCATAGAAACATGAAGAGGGGAAAGTATGTCTGGGTATGAGGAAATCCTGAAACCTGGTAAAAGGACAGATAAGGCAAACAGGCAGAATTTTGGAATCCTGACAAGAAATGTATAATTTGTTTCCGTTAAACATCAAACCTTTATGTGTAATTACATTCTACAGAATACAGTCTAATGATTAATCAAAATAATAATTTCTGATTACACATTCTGGTGAAGCATTGGATCTTTTTGTTTTTATGCAACTGTAAAAATTAAAAGGCCATAGAATGATTCCAGATGAATGTAGTCACTTGCTATAAACACAAATGAGCCTTAGTTCCATATCAATATGTGCATATTTCTGTAGCCGTGGAGGCCAGATCCTGGTAACTCCTGAGACTGGGAGTTTGCCCAGGGATCTTCTGTACAAAGTTGAAGCACACAGCTCTTCTGTTGGATCCTCTTCCTTCTGGTGCATGGAGGAGGGGAAAAGATTCATATGAGGGGAAAAAAGTAATATCTTGCTATCAAAACTGTTAACAATAGCTCAAACTAGCAATTTTGCCTGAGAAGTTATCTAGTCTAGATAACATCTCACTGCTGATAACCTACATCCTTCCTATACTGGCACTGCAGTGACAACATTGCTTCACTCTGCAGGTAACTGAAGCTGCAACTTCTTTGTCGGCATACTTGAATGTACTGGACATTAGACTTTGTTTCAGTGTAATTTTGCTGAAATAGACTGAAAAAATTGAGAAATATTTTAATTGTAGAAATTTTTATTTAATCTTTCAGCTCTGACATCGCCATGAAAGACGTGAATTTCTCTGTCCAAAAGTTTTGTTGTTTTGGAAGGAGGGAGCAAAGGTTAAAGGACAATTGGATTTATGTTTTTAAAATACTTTTTCCTCTTTCAATCCCAGCTGGATTTCTCATATCTATTTTCTTTTAAGTAGTCTGTAAGTTTTCCTTTTTTACAAGAAAATACTTTGCCTAGAGAATTAAAAGTTATAGTTTACCTTCTCTATAACAGAATATTTACTTGAGGGAGCAAGACTTCTTATATTGGAGCACAGTTCTCACAATTTTCACTCCTTTAACAAAATTTCATTCGTTCTATTTTTTCAATGACAGAAATAGAAGCATTTGATCCACATCTGAAATTCCTGTTCCTTCTGTTCAAAAAAGGATCTAGAATAAGTGTATATCACTTTCATAATTAAATACTTCAGTGTTCATTGTGGTCATGTGCAACTCCTGAATCTGAAAGTGTTTGCCACCTCTCTCACAGGATGAACCTCATGCTTTTCATAGTGTGGCTTTTGCTAGACCATCATCTTATCTTCAACATAGATATTTTTTTAGAAATTTTCACTCTTGAGCAAAGGGTGGACAAAGTCAGCTTTAGCTATTTTGGGACTCTTATATTTTGTATATACACACAGATAGATAGATATAGATATAGATATATATATATATTTGTATATTTTGTTTCAGACTTTCATATTTTAAGGGTTTCTGTCTTCAATTCTTCCACTGGACTAGAGGAATCTTTCCATTTCTTTCAGCTGTGGAAGTGGGAAATGACTGCCCTCAGTGGTGGTTTAGGGGGCAGATGTTTTTGTAGACTTTTCAGTCTCATCATAGTTTATTCAGTGGGTTTAGTGGGGACCATTAGGCTGTTGCCAGTTGTAGCTCCATTAATATTCATTAAACGTGTCATTTTTTATGGTGGTCCACTTAGTTCAAAGGTAGAGATATTTTAATGTTTTCTACCCTTCAATTCTCTATGGTCACTTTCTGTGCCATGATATTTCTGCTTTTGCCTTGTGTCCCCACCACTGCTTTACTTACCTGGTCTCTTCATAAGTGAAGGATATCCCTGTATTTGCAAGTTCTGGATTAAAATACAAGAGCATAAAATGTTGCTCTGATGAGCAGTAAAAAATGACATGGAAAGACCTTAGAGTGTGTGTCTTCCAAACTATCAAACACATGATGTATAATACCTGTTCATAACATAGGTGACTTTCAAAATTTTTTGAACTTTCTGTGGTTAGTCCCCTTCCTGTCTCTTTTACTCAGATTCTTGAAGGATTTTATCACCTTTAGTTTTGTCTCACCACCCTTTTGTTCCATGCTTCCCTGCACTGTCTGGTCTCATACTGCTATATTTAACATTTACCAAGTAGTTTAGATTATTCATTAAATGTGGGTGTTAATTTTCGAAAAGTTAAATAATAGTTTTGGACTTCTATTGGTCTAGTGAAAAGAGCATGGCAAGTATAACAGTATTGCTTACTATACTGATTGCTGGAATTTGCACAACAATTTTTGTTTATAAAACTCCTGTTTGTAACTAGAAGATATTTATTAGCATTTAAATTTCTAAATATAAATTGGACAGGTAATGCTGGATAAAAAATATAGTCTTAGATCTATTTCAGTAAATGGTATTTCATTAAATTTTCATTATTTCGTTATTAAACATTATGAATATTGTTTCAATGACTGAATCTAACACATGGTTTAAGTTTAATTTAGTCTAGCAAGGAGTAAAACCAAATAATCTTTCCCCCCTAATATTAATCCTACAAGAAATACAGTTCTGAGGTTAAGGAAGATTTGCCTTAGTAAAGAACTAAAGAATTTTTTCTACCTGCACTATCACTAGGTAGGCAAAAGCCGAATTAGAATAAATTGTTATGGATAAAGAACATTTACAAACAAACTTTAATCTCTTGATTAAGCACGAGTAAGATTATAAGTGACAGTACTACAAGAGAAGAAGACAGAAAATCCTGTTGTTGCTCATTTTTTAGATTAATTTTGAAAGAGCCGTACTGTTTTATTTTTTTGTTTAGAGAAGCCCAAACAAACTCTCAATTAGTGAAAGGTGATAGGAAACTTCTTCAAAATCCATTGAGTGGCTTCTGTTGAAGAGTGTTGGATTAGGTGGGAAGATAATAAAGCTATAAGAAGGAGGATTTGCCTTTTTCTCAGCATAAGCTCCCGTCATTGATTGACTTGAAGGGTTCCCTATTCAGATGAGGAGTGTGCTTTTTGAGATTTTGTTTATGCAACACCAAATATTGTAATTATGCCCTCATGAATATTATTTCCAGAGAGAACAATGTGCATCCTTGTGGCAGTGAAATCCCCATTTAAAATGTATGTGCCAGCGGTGGTTATTCTGGATTGTTTATGCCTTTGTGATACACTTTCCTTCTCTCCCTTCTAATTGTTTTTGAATGACTGTGGCAGCGGTCACTGACAATTAATGACTGATGGGCAAGTTGCATGAGTCCTGGCTTTGTTCCCATGATTACTGAGACACTTGCAAAACTAAAATTAACACCACCCTCACCCCCCACATTTCTCTGCCAACCATCATCTCTGAGTTACTGATCTACTCATATTTCCTTCATTTGTTCTTGAGGCTAAAAAATTTCATAAATTTTCTCTGCTTGGAATAATTTTTAGTAATGACCAGACTGATAAAGAGCCCAGCTAGAATATTTAGCGTATCAGGGTATTTTTTGTTGCATTGTTCTTAATCTAAGAGAGAGACATAATGGGAGATTCTTATTCCTTTTCTGGGATAGTAAATGTGCCTCATTATTGCCACGGTAATTAAGTTAGGCATTGTTGTTACAAATAGAGAAGGCTTTGAAAAATCAATAAGAAAACCTTTTAAATGTTTGTCTGGTGGAAAGGTGAAGCTGATATTTATATAATGTCCTTCTTTGCAAAATAAAACCTGTGTTCCCACGAAGGTTAATTGTGCTTTATATTCCTGTTGCATGTTCAGTGTTACACAGAGGCAGTGAATTCGCAGAAACTTCAGAGTGCATTCACTGTTGTTGGTGTGGTTCATTTAATACTTATACTTTGGGCAATAGTGAGGGCATGCCTATCTCATCCTATTGACATAATCTACCTGTTTCTACCATTCTAATCACCATAGCTTCTGAGCTGCAGGTTCTGTGTTTTGCTGCCTTGCTTTCCTTATGTATACAGATCTCCCACTGATGTTGCTGTAGGGAACTATATAAGATAAGAAGAATATTGATATTCATTAGTATCATGTGCAACTGAGAGATGTTTGAACTGTGAATATTGCCCTTCAGCTTTTGCTGTTGTACATTGCCTCTCACGTGACTGAGTGCCCATCAGCTGAGTTTTCATAGAGACTTGAATTTGAGGTTGAAATAATGCCACTGTGAACTTGATCCTTCTGAGAACTGAGCCACAGCTTTTATTTTTCAAACATTATGTGTAGCCAAATTCTATTTCAGCTT
The DNA here is from genome assembly GCA_037013685.1 of Acridotheres tristis. Taxonomy (NCBI): domain Eukaryota; kingdom Metazoa; phylum Chordata; class Aves; order Passeriformes; family Sturnidae; genus Acridotheres; species Acridotheres tristis. The sequence continues at coordinate 11,280,439 of CM072885.1, forward strand.
TGCATATATTCATACACTTAGATTTTGCAACACCAAGCAAAGAAAGATAAGCTTTAAACTGGTTGAAAGAATTTTGGATTTCTGCTTGGAATTTCTCCTTCTGTGTAATGTATTTCCAACACTGTAAGTCTTGGAGTTTAATGCCAGAGATCTATTTTCTCCACTAACTTTAAACATTGCCTTTGGGAGTTGCTCATCAAAGGAGTTAAACTAAAAGGGATAGCTATGATCAGGTGTTTCTAGGCTGCTTAGTTCATACAATGGGGATTTTTGTCATGCTGTGATGAGAGTCCCTGATGAGAGATGAGAAATACCTTGGTATCCTTAAAATTAAAATCCTGTATGGCTACCTCAGCTTGAATTTTATAGAATCTTGGTTTTTATTGGGCTTTAGCATAGTTTTAAGCTGTATTTTTTCTTTGTAAAATGTTTCAATATAATTTTCTTTTTAAGATACAGGAAGTCAACTCCCTCAAACCTTCAGCACCAGAATAATGCACTAGGGTTGTCTAAAAGCAATTCTAAACATTGCAGTTTTTTCAAGCATATTCAGTGTTGATGTTTTTCACGAACTATGGTCAGAACTGGGAAAGTATAGTCCTACAAAAAGTTTTGCTAAATACCTGGATTACAAACTGTAGAAGTCTTTTTGGTCTAAATTTATGTGTGATTTTTGATCAGAAAAACTAGACACACCCATTGTTTGAAAGCAGTTTTTATTCCTGGACAAATTAAACATAGTTTTCTTTCTATCTTAGCAGCTATTTAAGTTGTTTTAAAAAATAACACATTATTAAGTTAATTAGGGCTATTTGTTTATATTAGCATGTTAGATTTAGAAACAGAATTCTGGAGTCTTTTATTGTGATTCTGTAGCTGAAGGAAAGTTAAATCTTAGGCTGAATAAATTCCTACTTTACACGTAGTGAGGACAACAGTAAGAGCACAAAATCTGTTTTACTGGCTCAGAATAGCTCTCTGTCTAACATGTATCCTGTCTCTAAGTACTGCTTGGAGCAAATGGTTGAGAAAAGGCTACAAGAAACAGAGCAGGCATAATCTCCCTCATGCACCTTCCTACTTTTTAATCTCTCATTATGTTACAGAATCTCTGAGCTGGTGATGGTCTCAGGATCACTGTGCTCTAACTGTCCCTTATAAATGTGTCTAATTCCTTTTGAGAGCCACTTAAACTTTCCCACCCTCTGGGAAAGGTTTCATATACCATTATCATATCCCTTTAGGTGATATTTCTCCTAGCCCACAAAATCTCACATTGGCAAATGAGGTCTTCCAAATCTCTGACAGCATTATCTATCCCCTCCTGCACCTCTGCAGGTTCTGCTACCTGTTTTTCAGTTGAATGACCAGAGCTACACACAGTACTAGGGTATAATTGGACTGTTGATGGCATAATGGTGTTTCCTGTTCCAGCTTCAGTTCCTTTCCTGACATTGCTGGCATTATGTTTTCTTTTCGACTACCCATGGGTTTAAGCTGGTATCTTGAAAATCTTTTATCTGAGTGTTAATACCTGCTTTAGAGCCCATCATTACATATGTGTGTATGCACAGTTAGCATTCCTTTTTTTTGCTTTCTTCATTTCTTTGCATTTATGGAGATTAAAATTAATTGTCCATTTTAACACTCAGTGTTATGAGATTGTTCTTCAAGTTCTCACAAGCAGTTTTAATTTGATTATCCGGAATAAGCTTTCTGAGTCTTTCATCAATATCTCAAAATCAGGAAAGTGACTTCAGAATCAAAAGATGGTGAGAAGGAACGTGTGGCAATTTTTATTTACTTTCTTTATGCTATATCCCTTAAGATGATTATTTGCATAATTTTATTCACCAGTAAAATGGACTAAATCTATGCTAAAAGAGCCAGAAAGAGAGTTAATACAATCATCTTGTTTCTGAAACGAAGGCTTTAGGAATGCATGGTAACAGGAGCTCCATTTAATTAGCTGAATTTAATTACTCCACAGAAATGAAACCAGCTGGCCCAACTTAGCAATGGGAAAGTGGGGTATTGAAATCCAGAGCTGGACAGCAGGGACTCTTTGTATCTGTAGACACCCCAAAGAGTGTTTCACCCCACCCTTATCTTTTATGCTAAACGAGATGGATTTTCCCTCTGACACCCTGTCTGCCCAGGTGGATCTGAAGGGAATCAGAAGGGATTGACCCTGGGTAAGAGTGACATGCAGGTCTTTGAAGTACATGAGATGCTTTTCACTTCAGTCTTGGCACACTCCAGGAAAAGCCTTCCTCTTTATAGATCCTGAGGCAACTAGTTTGGGGGATTGACAGAGAAATTTATTTAGTGTGGGATCTCCAGCAAAACTGGTCTGACAAAGCAGCAACAGCAGGCATTACCTTCATTTTTTTCTGCAAGATAGATTGAGCCTTTTACACTTGTCCTATACTCCTGTGCAACTCCTGTTGATGCTGTGCTACTGAAGAGCTGTGTAAGAGGTGGACAACAGCCAGATTTGCTAGGGAATAGGCTTCTGGCTTCACTTTGTTGCTCTGAGAATGTTTTCTAGAATCTGCTAGGTATTTTGTTCTTAAAGGAAATATAGTTCTGCTCAGATAGAGCCTGGAGTCAGGACTGTGTTTGGTCAAAAACTGCAGGTAAAGGGAAAATTTTGTAAATATATACACACATACAGACACAATTTTTGGTTTTAAAAATAATTCTCTGGTATTATCTATCCATCTAAGGGCTTTGAAGAACTTGAATGAAAGGATAAAAAAATCTGGGCTAAATTTAAATTCTTTCATCCAAATTTTGAAATGTGACATATCAATACTGTAGTATCATTTAAAAGGTTTCACAGTTTTTCAAGATTAATAATTTTAAGAATTTCAGGAAATAAAATATGTAGCTTTAAAAGACTTTGCTACTGTGTTGTATTTACTAAGTAACCTTAAATAGCACAGAGAATAGAAAAAAGTTAAGACAATAGGAAAAAGAAAAATAGGAGAACAGGAAAAAGAGAAGAGAACTTTGCATTAAGGGAACCTTTTGAGAAATAATGTAATGTTTAATTGCAAGTTGGTGATCCGATACCCAGATTATTTTGGCCTATTTTAGTTTATATAATGCTCAGAAATTCATATTCATCTGTGATATACCAGCATCACATTTAGTGAAACTCTCCTATATCTTGGTAAACTGCAGGACACCGCATCTGGGAGTTTCTGAATAATTTATCTGAAGTAACGAGTATCATCATGTGATTCTGTATCAAAGCAACTGCTCAAGTGAAAGCCAGCTGGGTACAGCCGTTGTATATCAAATAGCTGCTTGAGTTGTCTCTCTGGAAAAATTAGAGAACATAATGAGCAAAATTAGAAAACCTGGGGAGCAGCCTCCATGGATACCTATTAGCAAGAAGTAATTTGATTAGTGTGAAATCTGTGAAAGTTCATTATTTACAAAGCTTTGTAGTCTTATAAGAGAAATATGTATCTACATACACACGCCTATTTATACAGCATGGACACAAAAATATATAAAGTATGAGATGAGTACTAGATGTACTTATTTTTCTGTGTCAGCTTTATGAATATTGGCTCAAAATCTAAGGACTCATTTTGTGCCCAGCAGAAACTTTGGGTTGTTTCCCAAAAGGCTTTATGCAGTCTCACTAAAAGTAAATGCTTCAAATACAAGATCCAGGAGAGGCTGACAAAAGAGGTTTGCTAAGGAAAGATGCACAGCTCTGTTAAGTACTAGATAGATGATTTTATGAGGTGGGTCTATTGAAAGTGCCATTTGTTCCCACTCTGCCTGATGCTGACCAGGAATACAGAAACATGAATATAGAACTGAGAGGAGGCCAGACCTGCAGAATTTTCAGCAGAGTCAATGGATGCTGCAGCTGGTCTGCATCTCTCAGGATGAAGCCCTGCTCTAAACATTATAACTGCTTTTACTAACTTGTCTCCTGGTCTCCTAGTAAATCTAAGATCAGAGTGGTTTAACAATGAAGTAATTTATGACATCTTTTAGATCCACAGTTTTAAATCACAAAACCAATTTGAGGATCTATTTGTGTCAATGGCTTTTGTAGCTATGGTTAATTGTTTTTTTCTGAGAGACACGGGAGAAATACTGCTTCATAAGGTTGTCATTAGCCTGAGAAAAAAGAGGCCATTGATTAAAGGCATGAATAGAATGGCTTGTAAGCCAAATTGCCAGTTGGGAATTCCCGAATGGCCAAGGGCACAGCCTGTCTGATCTTAGCAAAACTCTGCATTGCAGTGGGGAACTCTCTAAAGGATGCATTATCTTGTGATGTTGACCTTAAATCAAGTCCTTTTTGGAGGAAATAAACAAAGGCTTTCATTTTCAATAACAGATTTGTAATGTGCTTATTCAAATGTGATCCCAAACCAGAAAAAATCTATAGCAGTTCACAGGGACAGGCATATTTTTATATATATTTAGGTGTATGTCTGCAGTATATGAAAGTAAAAAAAGGATCCTTCTGTAGTACATGAAACGTGAATAGTGCATCATTATTACACAGGAATTTGAATGGGGAGGACTGCATAACAATTCTCTTGTATATACTAACATAAAGAAATTATACTCTTAAATTGTAAAAATAACCAGAAAAAAAAAGTACATTGAGACAGTGCTTTTGTTTCTTTTCTTTGAAAGATATTTTATCAAAATATTCTATTCAGATGATAGTGCTGTTTGACTGACATAAATAAAAACAAAGTGGAATCTTTAGGTATCCCAAGGCCTACTGATACTCTGTTAAAATTCAGTTTGCTAAAAACATCATACAAACATTAAATGTGTATTGGAACAATTTTATGATTTATTGAATTTTGCTAGCTAATATTTTTCTAAAGGAATAAATGTTAGTAAATTCCCTAACCTTCATGTGAAGTGGTCCATTCCACATATATGTACAGAAGTGTGCATCATCAGTACATCAACTTGTTTACAATTTCGTGATGAAAGGTAAAATTAAAAGAAAATCAATTCATAAAAGCAATTTGCAATATTCACAGGCTGAATTAAGTGTTTTACTATTTTTATTCTTTTGGGGTTTTTTTGTCATAAAGAGTAACTGAGTCAAAATGGAAAGGACAAAACCAGTCTCTTAGAAAATCTAATTTGCAAAATCTAATCTAATCTAAATCTACAGGCTTTGGACCATTACAGGAGCACAGATACTTGTAGTGAAGTCCACACTATAGTGATTTCTGGAATGTCGTATTTTTAATGATTCTAGTTAAATTAATGATGATTAATTTTAATGATTCTAGCGAAATCTGTGATGAGAAAACAGAGCTTGCATTTAGCCTTGTGAATGTCATCCATTAGAGAGCATACATCAGCTAACCATCAAAAGCACATTGTGGCACCCAAACCTTCACTGAAATCTTAAAATTAATTTGTCAAATTACCAGTTAGCATAGACGGGCAAAGCTCAATAACACATGTTGGAAGAGATACTTTTACAGGAGCTTTAAGCACACTGTCCCAAGAGCCACAGAGTATCCTGTCAACTTCCTTTTTGTGGAAGATGAGGTTGGTAAGTGTTTCTGCAACAGCTCTGTTAGAGCACACTGTCTATTCTGCAGAGAACTGCTGTAGTGGTTGCTGTTTGAGGAGCTTTTACCTGTTTTGTTTTCCTCCTGGATCACACCATTGGTACTGTTCTGTACTGCCTCTTTCTCCAGTCATTGGATTCTGAGCATTCTCTGATTTCCACTCCGTCCCCTGGGAAGGCAAGACAAAACAAAAATACAACATAGTCTGCTGGCTACTGGAATTATTAGTGCTAAATGCTCTGTCACCACTGGGCTGAAAATTGAGTTATTTATTATCAATTTGAATGCCATTCTGGAGTTCCACTACAGTTAGCACTGCACTACTTTCATTATAAAATCAATTTCCTGGAGATGCCTATCTCCATTGGTTTAATATATACCACATTGAAAGTTGGCATAGAGGAGCTGGTGCTCTTCCAAGGTAGAAGTATTGACTGCTGAAGAGGAGGTGTAGTTAAAATAGGAAAAAGCAGTAGACTTCCTATGTTTCAGACTGGCTGATGCTCACCAAGCTTAAAGGACACATCTCAGTGACTTTTTACTTAAAAGTCCCCATTCCCACTTTAGCTGTGTGGGGAACAGCTCCCATTCTGTGCTTTCTTTCAAATGCCTCCTGATTAACCCCAGCTGTCCTTTTTCTCTCAGCTCTCCGTTGTCCTTCAGTATCTCCCAGGGGTGTACCCTGGACCCCCGGTTCAGTAACCTCCACTGCTCCCACACGGAAGCCAGGGAGGAGCAGAGCTCCTTCTGGGATCACAGATGTGGCTGGCTCAGAGGGAGCCGTGTTTTCCTGGAGTTTTCCAGCACTGCAGGCACTCCCTGCCCTGCCGAAGGGAGCTGCTGTGCCCGGCTCTGAGGGTTTGTGAGCTGCCAGCTGAGCACAGCAGCCTCAGCCACCCCCTGCTCAAAACCGGGTCACCTGTGTCCTGCACATCTCAGACCAGGAAACCCCCACAGCAACGGAGAATGTAAAATTTATTAAACCTGGAGAAGTTCATAGCTGCCTTTGCTTATGCTCTGGCAATGTCGCCGCAATCACAAGGTTACAGGAACAACAAGGACGCTACATCATGCTATTAATACGTCTGGTTTGGGGCTTTTTTAAGAGGATTTTGCAGCTTTAACAGTTTTATGTGCCTAGAGATACACTTAGTCATGGATTTATTAGGATATTTTTTCTCTTTAAGTATTATTAGATATATCTTTGGAAACGGGGTTTAAACCTGTCTCTTTTGAGGTAATTTAATGTGTAGGAAAAGCCCAACTTTTCTTCCTTTAGACTAGAGGGCTACTTCAACTCTTAAACTGTTTATCATCCTCATAACTTTACTTTATCTCATTTCTATTCATCCTATTTCCTTTTCCATCTTTCTTCCCCTACTCACCTTTTAAGTGATCTTAGCAGATGCTAAAAATGTCAGGCTGTGATAGCTCTGCAGATACAGAGTCTTTATCAGACTTTAAAGATGTTGTTAATTCAGGAGTAAGCAATGTCAATCCTATATCACAGATTATCTGTCATGGACTTAACCAGGCCCCTATTTAGAGAAGGAAAATCTATACACCATGTTCTTTATCTTCCTCGGTGGTGACTGCTGAAATATTTGCAGATTGACCACTGATGATGAATTAGTATGTAACAGGTGTATGCTACTCTGCATCGTGTCATCGTGTCAGAAGCTCCATGTTTGATGGCATTTGGGCTATTAACCAATTAAAATCATGGTTATTTAGTATTTGCACCACATAATGCCCCAGATAACCCACTATAAATGAATCACTAAAAGCACAAAACTGAAAGCCACAAATGCTGAGCTAATTAGAAAAATACTGCACAGAATGAAAAAGGAAGGAAACTATGATTTTTTGTTAATAATTTATTGAATTCTCCCCTAATTCCCTCTTTTTATAACAGTTGAACATTCACATATTTTCCTTTTGCTGTGTATCATAAACCAGGCCTATTTTCTCCTGCATTTTTTCTTTTTAATAGCTTCTGCCTATGTTATTTCCTTAATTTTGTTTTCTTTGTTAAATTCCCCTTTTCTGTTTGTGTGTGTTTTAATTGGGCATTTGCCTGTTGTCCCTGTTTCTGTGGAGTTTATCCAAACTCTAAGCCACTATTTTTGTAGACTGCCCTTGGATTTCTGCAGGCAAGTGCCTCTGCCTAGGCACAGACCAGTGAGGTATAAAGAACTGCAGATGTCATTATTCTGCAGTTATTTAGTGTGGATGTAAATTGTTTTGTTCTCTCTGTAATTATTTTTTCCCCTAGATCCTGGTTGAGTTTTTTTTTCTTATCAGCTTCCTCAGACAGAGGATGTCTTCACTAGACAGGCAGCCATAAAACCCTTCTGTAGGGAAGGAGGCTGCATGTTTACAGTGTTGGGCATGTAGAGTAGATTTCCATTCACTGGACCAAATTAAAACTTAAAGAATTATTTTAGCTCTGCTAGCTTCCCATTACATCATTTCAAGGAGATATTTTGGATTTAGGGTATATAAAGCTAACAAAAACATTGCCATTGTTTATCAAGCTATCAGGATTATCACCTTCCAAGAAAAGAAAACCTACAGTCTTGTTCTAACAAAAGATACATTAATGCACTACTGCATGAAGATAATCCTTACCAGTACCTTTATTTGTTTAAAATGCCTATTGAAAATCATCACTCTGAAAAAGGCACATATCATCCTAGAAGTTTGAAATAACATTTCAGAAATCCATCATTTTATTAAAATCAAATTTTTAGTCACTTAAAGTATTACTGTACAAAAATTAACAATATAAATTTAAATTTAGAGCTTGTCAACTGGCAAAAGCGAGTCACCTGCTTGGCTGTTATGTAATGATATGTCCAAATTTATTGAGCTGTTAAATTAAACCTTTCCTGTTATATTGCTGATAATCAATACACTAATATTTGCGTAAATTTGCTTTGCAACCTGGGGAGAGGGGAGAAGTGATGTCTGTATCATATTTTTTCCTTCTAAATTTATTTTTGCATCAATTTAATTCAGCAAGCACTATCATCTTTTACTAGAAGGATTAACTGGTCCTAAACTCTAGCTAGCCCTAAATATCTAGTCCTTCCTCAAGCTCATGTGTATCAGGAGTTCAAAGTCTCTTACATGAACTTCCTCAACACCAAGGTGCCGTCTGAACCCACATATGATTTTGTCTTTGCTATTGCAAAATGCATCTTGTGGCCGTCATCAGACTTTGGGGGGCTTTAGCAGTAGAAAGCTGCTCCAAAATCTTTCTGGCACTACAAATACCACTGTTCAGCAATATCAGCCTTTCATTGCCACTTTAACTTGGGCTACTCAGTAAATTATCAGCTTTTAGTCACTTAAAAGTGCAAAAGTCCTATTCCTATCTAAAGATGGTGAGAGTTAACTTCTTAACTTTTCACCTGGATGAGGGAAACTGTTATCTGGCCGAATCATGTCTGAAGCTGGTGCACAAGCAAAGATTTGACTGTACCTTGAGCTTCTTCTTAGCTCTCCAGGAATGCCCAGTGCTTTATTCTCTGCAGAGCATCTAAAAATACATTTAGGCAGGGTGTCACCTTCCTGGGAGAAAGGACGCCATCAGATGATTGATAAAGGCATCCTGGCATAAGGAAACAGCTTTATTAAGTGCACAGACAGGACATGTTTTGTCAGGTCTCACCTAGACTTGAAGCACAGACCTGTCCTTAAAACTTCTGACAGGGAAGTACAGAGACTTTTGAAAACCAGGCCTTTTGTACCAGGTTCTTTATCACAATGAACTCTAATTCAGTAACTTAGTGTTCATCTGAATGCATACTACAATGAATAGTCAATCATTTGTCATTTAATAATGTAACGTGTCGTTTTTCCCATTTCCCACTTGCAGCTGGCATTTTTGCAATGCATTTTATTTTTCAGACATCTTCTAGTGAATCACCAGATAGAGCAGCTGTGACAACTATCCATTAATTATATGGCTGTATTAAAGTCTAATGAAAATACGACTTTCAAGGGAAAGTCTCCAGTAGTGCCTAAGCAGCAGCAGTTAAACCAGCACTATCTGGTAGTTGAATTGGTGGTTGATTAAATATTTGTATAGAGATTCACATAGCTTTATTAACCTCAAATATTATTTATGAACAATTTGCCTTTGGGATTAGAATGAAGAAAAGCAATAGAGGTTTTTATGTCTCAGTAGTAATTAGTATTGCCTTGATGCACATTTGCAGTATGCCAATCACAGGCAATCCAAAATCACCCACATGGGTGCCATGGCCTTTCTGTTGATTTAGACCAAACAGAGCTTCTGTATTTTAGATGCAGGAAAGTAGATAAGCTGCCTTATTCTGTCTACTCCAATTTATAAAAAGTGAAAAGGATCAGCAAGGGTTTAGAGGTCTTTTAAGATATTAAAAAGTAAGTGATGTGCAAGATGGAAGCAGCTGTTTGGCTTCACTGGAAGCAGAAACTGAAATCAGAAGGCAATACATAAATGTGCTCATAATTTTGTACCACAGCTCTCCGTGGTCTTGATGGGATCAGCCTGGGGACAAGTTGTTTACCCAAAGGGCAGAGTCTCCCTGTGCGCTGGGGGTGGAGAGACCCCACAAGCTGCAGCCTTTCAAGGGGCAGAAATCAGAGGAGTTTAATTATGCAGACACCTACACAAGGGATGCTTGGGTCTTGGAGGGATTCCCAGGAAGATACATAAAAGCCCAATTCAGTAGGTTTCTGTTACAATCCCATTCAAGAGTCGATAGACTGAAGCTTATGCTGAGGAGGATGACCTGTTTCATTGATTACTAGAACTTTCTCATCATCTGTTTTGTATGATTCTGACCTTTTGCTAAATGAAATGGGGACTTTTCAATTTTCTCATTGAAAATAGATGCACGTGCTGTCAGCAGGAGCCATAGACATACCATTTCTGTCAACTTCGTGATTTTCCTGTCAGTTTTTTCTTTTTGTTACTGGTATGCCATAATGCTGACAGCTTTTTTTCTTCGAACAAAGCCTAGCAAGGAAGTTTCTGTCGAAATGTGATTATTTCTTTCACTGACATAGATGGGGACTGTTCCCACTTCTGATTCTGTAACCATGCTCCTGAAACTGTCACCCTTCACCTTGCTGGGTTTTTTCAGATGCCAAATATTTTCTAGGATCTGGCAGAATTCCAGAGAAACTGCTGCTGTGTTCCTGCTGAAATCATCATCAGACATCCTGTGTATTTCAGTTGCAGTGCATTCAGGCATAGATTTTTGCATACCACAAATACAGAATATTGCTTCACCTTGTAGGAATTTTTTCTCCATAAGCCACAAAAATGAGCTTCTATGGCTACATTTAGAACCCATTTATCTTTAAATGCTAGCCTTTTTCTATTTCTTCTAGTGGGAAAAGGTGGAATTAGTAGCATAGAGTTATTGCTACGAAATTTAATACTCCACAAGAAATAGTATGTCTATTAGTTCTTCTCCTGGAAGGTTTCAGTATGCCCCAAAGTGTAAACCACTTAAGATTCATCTCATCCATTGTATGGTGCCCACTGCATCTCTGATACAGCAGAATGAAGCCTTCAACAGAGAGAGGAGGTATGAACCTCAGTTTTCACCCTGGCCTGACTGGATGTGCATGAGCCTATCTCTCTGCTCTCTTATGTGAACTCGAATTTGTCATGGGCTGTCTGGTTGTATTTACATGGGGGAAAAAATAAAAAGCCTCTGTAGAGTTTCTGGCAATCTTAATGGATCCTGCCTGCTTTCTATGTGTGGACTACAAAGAGAATCCCAAAATCAGTCATATGGTGCATTTCTTTCCCTGTCACTTACCTCAGTAAAGATCAAGGAATCCTGATGAAAATACACCTGAAACAAATGATTATTAATAAATATAAACTAAGATGTATTTCCTCATACACTTGACACATAATTTCACTCTTCTTTCAAGGAAAATGCGATGGAGGAAAATGGGATGGAGAGGTGGCTAAACAAACTTAGAGGGGCCTCTCCAGTGGAAGGAAGGGAATCCAGATAAGCAGAGCATAATAGTGGGACCTAAGGCCTTGGTTTGGGAATTAGAAAGAAAGGAGACATTAAACTTAAGGAGCAGATGACCAGGAAAGTTTTGTTGCTGTTGTTGTTATGATGACTTGTAAAATTCTGGCTGTTTAGTGCCAGATGAATGCTAAGAAATTTAATGACAAAAAATAAGGTTATAATTCAGCTGAAGTGTCTCACCCCAAATCTCCAAAGAACTGGGGAAAGGAACATGTATTTTAACTCTCTCATCCTTGATCAATGCCCCAATAAACACAAATGCTCACCTTGTGTACAGAACATATCATGAAGCTGTCTGATATGTTGATACAGTCTATTAAATAATAATTGCTTCTAAATTGATTGTACCTGTTTGCCCCTAATCCTGCTGCTAGCACCCAATGGAGCATTAGCCTCTACCTTCTGCTACTGAAACCCAGCTTTTCAATGTAGATTTGTACCTTTTCCCTCTATTCCTTGAGAATAATCAGACATTTGATCAAGCAAGATCATGTCAATATATGCCAGCTTGTTCTAAATGACCTCTGGACCAGCTGATACTTTATACTGCATGGTCACCCAATATTTGGAATGGTTCTAAATTTTTTCCACTAGGTTTTAACACCATAGGAAACACAAATATTGAAACAATCTATTTCAGATATGAGCATGGGCATTAGAAGGATATGATTTGTATCTCATTCACCCCAATATACAGCCATTAATTTATGCCAAAACCGTAACTAATAATGATCAAGACAGTCACCATAGTGATTACATGCAGCAAATACAATTTCTTGCTACAAGATTTCAGAAAATAAAATTTAAAATATACATAGTGTATTCATAGTCTTTCCAGTTGATTTCATAGGGTTTATAAATAATCTCTAGGCTTCTTTGAATATTTTTAGTACTTAGAATCTTAACTTCTTACACTCCTCCTTTAGATTTCATCTTCATCACAGCATTTATGAGTGAAAGGTGCCCCTTCACAATTCCTTCCATGTTCTTTAGCTTAGATGAAACAAAATGCATTCTGTAACAGAAGACAGTAGAGAAAAATTACAAAGTGTTTCTAAATCCTAGTACTGTCAATGGTTTTAAAATAAGGAAAGTAGCATTATTCTTAAAATTAGTTTTCTCTTGTTTACCACTCTTACTCTAAAGAGTTAATCTATTCCTCTGCATAGCTGCCACTGAACTATGGATAGCATTTCCACAGTCAGCTTTGTTAACATTAAAATACATGTTACATAGGCTGTCTGGAGGTGATAGATGTCCTTTTCCTCTGCAGTCTCAGAACCCCAAATCTAATCAAGTTGTGGAAGTCCTGGGGAAAAGGCTAGGATCCAGTAGTGCTAGGGAAGATGATGGACAGCAACTGTGTAAAGGACAGTTCATTAGTTAAAAAGACCTCCTGTCTTCTTTTTTAATAGTTTTGAGAAGAAAATTTAGAGCAAAAACATTGAAGGACTTACTCCAGTTCAGAAAAACTAAAGCAGACTTTCCACTGTGATTCTTCTAGTGCTGTAGTTTTAGGTTTTGAAATTTGAAATCTGCAGAGTCTGCAAGGTAGAAAAGAAGACTTTATAACTCTTCTGTAGATCAGTTCAGAACGTAATGATTCAGACTACTGAAGGGAAAAAAATTATAAAATAATACATAAGTAGATACAGAATATTTATGTTTATATATACCAAACAAAAGATCAAGTTATTTGTCTAATTGTGCAGAAAAAGCTTTCTTTTGGATTTAAAAAAAAAAAAAGGTTTCTTCTTTAATTATTTTTTTTTTAGTAAAAGTTAAAAAAGAGTTATTTTTGGTTTATAAAGCCAAGACAATACTCTGAATAGCTTATTTTTTGTTTCTGATCTTACTGTTGAAAATGCTGATTTTATAGAAAATATAATTTACCTTTTGCTGTGGGATTGAAAATTAGTGGGTTTAAAGTCTTTATGCTTAATTGGAAATGGCATAATTTTTTTATGAGCGAGTTTAATCCTGTATGCACATTCAGTTTTTCAGATACCATTATAGTTCTAGTGTCCTGAGCTGTTCTGAGAAGGCAGACAGCTGGTGGTTCCTGCTGCTTGCATTTTCTCTCTGGGGCACAGCACCTTGGAATGCCCAGTGAACACTGAGTACAGAAATATTGACAATGCCAGGTGTTTAAACCACATTGTGCATTCTGCTCTAAGCACTGTATGCACAATATTACATTCTGTATCCCTGAACAACATGTTTTCTTAAATCCTGCTTTATGGACCTAGCTCTCCTTGCCTGGGCATATGGGATATTTCATAACCAATGCTTCCAGGTTAGTTACACATCACAACAAAAGAGAATTCTTCTGGCATTATAAACAGCTCTGGTTTAAGCAGACATCAAAACCAGAAAGTTTTCTATCTGAAAAGCACATGCAGTGGACTTCTCAGTGAAGAATTCAGTGTGTTTAAAAAACCCTGTGTATTTGTTAAAATAATTTCTTAAAAACACTGGTGTTGTAGTCTTCCTTGAGAAATAAATAACTGGAAATAACTGGAAATAGAAAAAGAATCCTGTCTAGTTCCTCACTGTGATTATTAGCACTTGGTGGTATGCCATATTGTCAGTAATAGAGAAAAAAAACTTCATGTAAATGCATTACAAGCATTTTATTGTTGTGCTTTGGTAGACTTGCTTTATTGAGTTTTGCAGTCTTTGTTAATACACTTCACAAAGGATAATTGTAATATGTTGTCTGAACTTGTCACTTAGGAGACTAAAACCAGCTAAGAGAGCAAATAAGAATTACAATTTTCCCTGAGTGATACATGCCAGTGTTTCTGCATTAGCTAATCCACTGAGCATAGAAGCCATCTTTCCTCATTAAAAATCTTATCTTTGAGGAAATATTATGGATTTACTGTTCCAAACAGTAACAGTTAAATCACGAAAAATGCTCTGTTGAATTTTTGGCTAGATTTGAATTTAAAGGGGGCTGAAGAAAAATAACAGCATTATGAAGTACATGCACCTGGATTAGAGTTAGTGTAGAGGTGTTTGGCTGTGCAGCCTTACAAATCTGTAAATCTGGGGTCTCCGCTTTTGCCATACAAAATAGATCAGTGAGGGGTTTTTAATCTTAGTGTGAAAGGTGGTCCTGATAATTTGTTAGAGGACACATCATTTTTTTCCGGCACTCCTGATCCAGTGATAATTTCTGCTGAGATTATGAAAGAGGCATGAGACTCACCATGAATCCCATAGCATTTATGGCACAGGTAAAGGCACACCACTGCACTCAAAGCCCACCCATTCCAGTACATAGGCTGAAGTGATAAGCATGAAAGAGCTCTCCACCCATTACATCTTCAGTGCTCTAGTTCCTCCCTAAAAATTGGACTTATTCAGAAGTGGCTGCAAGGAGAGTACAATGGCTCATGGACATCACTAGCTCCTTATCTGTGTTGGGGCCTCATTCCTCCAGACTCCAAGGAGTTAATTTTAAAAACTTGAGGAAAGCAGTGCTCTGCTGTAAGGATCCATATTTGCCTTTCTGGACTTCTTCCCATCATCTCCTTTCTCACCCCAGACTGAAATATTGATGGCTCAACTATATGGCAATGAGAAAACAACCTGTGTGTCAGGGGAGAACCAAATTCACTCAGCAACCTAGATAAGGTTTATGGTAATGTTGTTCAGTGTTTTAACAGTCTCTGCAACTCAGCCACAGCAGGAGACTCTGTCACTGTACAGTAAACAAGAGCTGATTGATTTTGTAATCTCAAGAGGGACACCTGCCTTCCCATTTGACTAAAGCTCTCATTTCTTTTGCTCTAGTAAATCTTACAAGCTAGAGAACAAACAGCACTCTAGTACTTCATACATTTAAAAAAGAAAATCCATTTCCATCTTCTAGAAGACAGAATTGTAGGTGCAGAAGGTCAGAAGTGCAAGTTCTCATGCACTCTGTAGCATCATGCTCTTGAAAAAGAGTTTTTCTTTTTGATACAGCTGAGACAATTTTAGCATCTGTGTGATATGAAGTGTGTCTTCCTCCCTGCATGCATGTTCCTTTTGTACAATTCTATTTATACGAACAGTAAGAAATAATTTTTGTAAAATCAAATTTAAAAAGGAGAAAATCAGTCTATAGGCGTTATAGAGTAGTATAAAATTTATGCATTTAAAAGAAAGCCAATTTCCCCATAAATTCGTGTGTTTAGAGCCTTCTCATATTGCATTCTTCTCTCCTTTTTTGTGAGTGTATTTTTTACATACTAATTTTGAGAGTATCTCTGAAGTTATTTAAAAGACACACTTTAGTGGTGGACTTGGCAGTGCAGAGGTAATGCTTGGACTTGATGACTTTAAAGGACTTTTCCAACTTTTTGGAAAGTTGGAAGTTGTATGATTCTATGGTTCTATATGCCTCTTGAGGCCAATACAACTGTATCTTATGGCATATGTTCAGATTTTAGAAAGGCCACTCCTGTTTTCATCATCACACCTTTTTAATGCTTTGTCATTATCAGATGTTTGGGGTCTCTTTGCAGTGCTGTATTATCTTATAATCTAGAAATGTATTTTTTCCATTATTTACTGTGACTTTAAAAAAAATTAGAAGTCTTTAGAAAGACTGCAAAGAATAACTTTGCATTAATTCTAATTCTAGGGGGAAAGTATCTGTTTCATTTTCACTTTGAGGGAGCACCTTGTTTATTTCTAAGGAGCTGAGAGCTGTCCCAGGAGTTGTGGTGTTGGATGGGAACTCCTAGCAAGTTCCTGAGTCCACACGCACCAAGGCAGCTGGATCCTGCTGAAACCCCACAAACTGTGGGAAACTGTGCTGTGGGGGAGAAGCCAGTTTGCACAACCCAGTTTTCTTTAAATTGAATGGACTCCATCCCGTCACAAAATTCACAACTACTCCTAAGCCTCGTTCTCCAGGCTGCACCCTGGGCCTTTTGCTGTTCATTTGGAGTCAAATCCCAGTGCAAGTTCTGCACACCATGTATCCCAACATTAATTTCAGTTCCTTGTAGAATTCAGGTGGAAGATGTGTCTCTGAAAGTTCTTGGTAAACTTACACAGCTCTTAAATTCACAATCCTGCCCAAGATAAATGCATTCAAATAATGAGTTTTTTTAACATTAAACATCCAGGGATGAGGAACACCAAATTTAAGCAGCATTAACCACTCTAGTTCAATCCTTTTTGTGTGAATCAATGTATGTGTTGACTGCATGAGTTCATTAAAAAGAATTCCTGGTCTCATTTAGTAGGGCAGACACCCAGCACATAAGTTTCATGTTAAGTGGTTAAAGATTTACAAAATGTTTAAGCAATTAAAGTTTATTTTTAAATGGGATGTATCAGCTGTCTTAAGCTCAGTAACTGCTTTGTGCTGTCACCTGCTCAGCCCACTTCTTTATCCATAGTCTTCCTTCAAATTTAAGTTCTACTAGCTTCAAGTGATCACTGAAATTGGGATTTAACAGGTTAAATAATGCTATTAACAAATACTTACATGTGCATTTTAATATGTCCAACTTCTTTGAAAGAAAATGAATTTTCTAACAGCATTTCCTTGAAAGTGGGAACAAATTTTGCTCTTTTGAAAGACAAGGAAAACTTCTCATTGTGGAGAGCAATGATTAAATATTGCAAGGTAATTTAAAAGGAAGATCATAGACTTTGAGTTAATTTACAGCTGAGTTATGGTCAAAGGAAAGTAGTTATTCTTCAGCATCTGACAAAACTTCCACAGCAGCAATTGTGTTGAAAAATAATATTAAATTCTTTAAACTTCTAGTCAGCCTATTAGAGATTCAAAGTACTACTAAAATGGTGTTCTAGCAATTGAGGAGCACTTTCTCTGGTACAGTGTGCCCCATCCTTCTGGCACCACCTGGAGGCACGATATTTTTAAAAACACTTAATTGCAGTTTGTTATAGAACTGAGGTGCTTTCACTAGTATTTTGGCTTCATATATCAGTTGCTTGCATTTTCAGTCTTGCATAAAAAAAGAAAGCAGTAATATGAGGAAGAAATGAAAGATCCTAAGTGAGAATGTACTTTGAAAGTGTGTAAAACAAAGACTTACTCTGTAAATATGCAATTACAAAATGAAATCAGTTTTGGTTAGGTTTGTTTGGGGGGGTTTTAATGCCTTTTGGAGTCAATGTCAGTTTCACAACTGTAAGAGAAAAAATGAAAAATCATCAAGCAGTGCTATGTCCTTAATCTTCAGGTTTTACTCCTCCAGGCTGTCATTACTCATCAATAGTCTGACTGATGTGAGCTGGACAACTTTCATGTTATTCTGAAGTACCCATTTTGACAAGGCAAAATTAGTAACATTTTCAGAGTTCTTAGCAAATCTCAGTTATACTGGCAGGCAGCATTTATTTCTTCAGCCTAGAAGCCCCAGAATTGAGGATGCAGGATCCCAACAGAGAATAATTCCCTTCAGAGATAAGTTCATGTCAGCTTTCCCTTCAGAGAGGTGGGTGAATTTTAATTGGGTGCATCTGGGAATTCTCCCATTTCCCAAGTCCCCCTACTGCCTTCCAGCTCTAGCAGGGTCATGTCTCCCCAGCTCCTGAGTTGTATTTGATCCTTTGAGAAAGTCTCAGTTGAGGTTTAATAAATGTAGCTCAAGAAAAGTGTGCCCTCCATCTCCATATTTACAGCTTTAACAAAGCCACATCAGAAGCACCAGTATAAAAAGCACCAGCTGCTGAAATGGAGAAAAGGAACAAGTTACGCAACCCTTTATCTATTGAGGGTAGATGGCCAAAAATAAAATCACCATTATGAAACTTCCAAAATCACAGAGAAACTTATTTGATCCACTTTTTTGTACAGTTGCAAAAAGATTTATGAGAATCAGATCCCTTAGGCATCCCTACCCCACACTATCCCCCTATCCCAATCCCTGGTAACCTCTATCCCATGTTCTCCAAACCCATCAATTAGATATTTCCTAGTTAAAGATATTTACACCTGTCAGTGAATCCAACTTCACTGGAAGCTGTCACTGTATTGCATATTTTGTATTCCAGATTTGGAAACCTGTACTGATTAGCTGTGGTCCATAGTCCTTTCCATGGAGCTGTTTATTTTTAGGGAAGGTTACATTAATTCTTAAAAACTTTTTAGAAATTTTTTAGAATTGCTTTTGTTTATAACGAAAGCAAGAGACTGATTTTCTTTGAAAAGAAAGTAATGCTAGTAATGCTAGTTAATGTATGGTTCTGGTTGCCCCTGCAAAGAAAAAATTCTTTTATAGCAGTAAAATTTGATCTCATGTCTTCGCCCTTCAGACAGCCTCACATCACTCCTCTAATGCATTAGTAACCTTCCCCACCCAGATCTCAGTGAAATGTCAATAATTATCTGCAATCTAGAAACCCAGTACCCTGCAGGAGGCTCGTGTCACCTCTGAGAGTGCATCTGAGTGAGGAAGGGAAGCAGAATCATGTCTGACTGTTTGCCAAGAATGCAGAGGAAAGTGATACCACCACCAAGAGCTCAGTTTAGTGAGGCTGGAGGGCATGAAATGACGGGAGAGTTTGGGTACCTTGCGCTGAAGTCAAGGTCAAGCTGAAGACAAGATCAGAATTAGTTCTTTGGCCATGATGGGGTTTTTCTATTCATTCAGTTCATAGTATTTTTTAAGGGAAATATGTCAGCAGATGGAAATGCTGAGCCACAGAGCAAAGTCAGCTGCTACCTTAAAATATGTGTCTTGGAATATATAATCCACATTCTCTGTCTCTTATCTGATGTCTTCCTTACTGACTTGCTGGAAAGACATTTGGGAAAAATCACCGTGCCTAAAAGTTAGGGATATCATCAAAAGAGTGCAAGTGAAAAAGATGATGTGAGAGATGCAAATTGGTATATACAGTATTGAAGTTCAACCTGTATAAGGCTGCAAAATGCTGAAATTTCTTAATGGACATCTAATTAATATCTGTTGTTCTTGATGTTCATAATGTCTGTCTTGGCACTGGATACTCATATTTATCTGTCTAGCTTCATCAGATCTCTGCTCTGATCAGATCTCTAGTGAGACAGACTTTGATAGAAACCCACTAAGTTATTCCACCACATGAAAGTCTGTGTCTATGGTAATATACATTTTTAATTGGTCAGAGCTGTTGTTTATGCCGTACCAGATGTACAGACTTTACAGTCTCATGTTTATCATTTAATAGGCTATCAGGAAGTAATTATCAGGTTTGTTTCATTTTATCAGACTGGCTGCAGTATACTTCTGTTAAGGATTCAAATAAGTGTTAAATTGTGTGTACTGCCTGGTTTTCAACTGGTGAAAGTACATACTAGTAGAACATTCAGAAGAGAAATATCTGTTTGCTCAGGGTACTGAGTAGCTTAATTCTTAGATGATTCCTTATTTCTTCTTTATTTATATGTGAACATAAAATAACTCATTTACTTAAGCACTGTGGTATGTCATTAATTCTATGTAGCGTCTGTAACTACTGTGCTGTTCGAATCTATAATTTAAATGAGGTTCTGCACTCAGTCTAACTGAACAGAGAAGATAGGTACCATAATAGCTTGCAATAATTGACCTGGCAGAGCCATTTTGGAATCATTTGAGAGTAATATGCTTGACCCTGCAACCTTTCCTCCCACAGACTGTCTGATTTCAATCCTACTGTTCCAACAGAGACTATTAGCATGGCATCATCTCTGATTCATGGGGACGTGAAGAATGAATGCATTATATATGGAAAAAAACATCTTGGTCTCTTGGCTATGGTATGATGTTGGAATTGAAAGGGATAAAAACACATTGTTTGAATTTTGTAGCTGAGATGATGGTGATCAGCATAGACAGGATGGATGCCAACAGGTTTCCCTGTTACAAGCTGGAAAATTTAAATGTCTTGCCATTGAGTTGGTCTGTCTGAACATGAACCCTTTTTGGGAGGGGGAAATTCCACTCTGGCTGAGGAGTATTGTCCTTTCCTCTCCTTTATTCACTTGGGAGGTGCAGTTTCAGGTAAGGCCACTGTTCTCAAAGGAAGCCAAGACTGTGACTTACTGCATTCTCTGTCATCTTCAGCCAGAATTTTAGAAGCAGTAGAAGAAGCAGAGCTGGGGTCAGAGATGTGAACAACCATGGGGTAGTTTTGGTGGGGTACCTAAAGAACAGAGTGTATTTGGTGACAGAATAAATGGCTTGGGCAGGAAAAAGGGAAGTAATGATTTGTTACAGCTCTACCACCCCAGTCAGAGCTGGGCTCTCCTGACTCCCCTTGCTGTTCTCTTCTGTGGTGAAGGGATGTTGGGTGTTCCTGCTTGTATGTGCACAGGCATTTACTGAGGTTAAATGTGAGAAACAAGACATGGACTTCTATGTGAAATTGCGTAATATGGATAAAACGAGCAGAGCTTTTGAATGAAAGGGGGAGATTTACCTCGCTGCAACTGAAATATCACAGAGTAAAATCACACTTGGCCAGTCCTTCCCCACAGGCACACCCCACACCTGGCGTTGCTGTGTCCACTTTGTGAATTGCACATGTCTGGGTATACTTGTGAATTGAAGAGCTCCCGAGAAAGAAATCACTTAGGGTAGACCACCCTCTGGCCTTGGCATTCCTCATACTGAGGGCTAAATGAGTTGGAAAGGCAGCATCTCTCTTAATAATTGTATGGAGCTTTTGTGACCAGGGCCAACAGTTCCTAGGAATGGCAGCAAATGTGCAGCAGCTGGAAACTGTATGGAACTAAAAATCCATGGATAGATGACTGCTGAGGCAGTCTGTGAGTCAGTCAGGGAAAAACGAGCTGGGCATGAGGAGCAGCATTGCCATGGAAGCTCCGGATTGTCAGAAGGAGCGTCAGGCCAGCCCGCTGATCCCACACCTGGGATGGTGGGGCTTTTGGGAGGTTTGGCAGGGAAATAAGACTCATTCCCAGTGGATGCCAGGGTGCCAAAGGCTTTCTTGTCTGAACTTGGTGACATCATGAGTCTGCTCTTTGCCAACAAAACAACCTGAACAGAGTCTAGAAGAATAACTGGAAAGGCGAGGGGAGTGGGCAGAGAGGCTTTGGACCTCTCAGCTTCTGATTAAGTGATGTTTCCTTAACATCATTTGAGTGGGAGGAATTAGCCCCCACAGATAGTATCTGAGGCTTCAAACTCCTTTCTCTTGTCAGAATAAAACAAATCCCTGATCCTGCAGGAAAGGTATTAGTGTTTCAGGCCTATAGGGCACAGCAGGGCAGGTACTTCTCTAAGAACTCTTGTGCTTTTAAGTGGTTCCAGTTATTTTTGAACGAGTAAGGAGAGTGCTCATTAAGCATTTCCCTTAAATGAAAATAATGACCTGCAAGGTCATGTTAATTAAGAAGCACAGTACGTCAGTGAGAAGAGGCTCAGTTAGTACAAACAGTGGGCCCAATGCTGCATAACACCATGTTCACAATCAGTCTGGGTTTGTGTTCATCCTTGTAATATTAAGAATTAGTAAGACAGGATCACTGCACAAATAAAAATTGCTGCAGATCAGTTCAGTCTGACAGCAGCCCTGGCTCATTATGTGGCCATGAGCAGTATCTGCTTTTAGATCATACTGACCAGAGTGCTCTGGCTTACTATGACCAGGAGCAGTGCCAATTTACCCTATTGAGAAGAAAACTTGACATATTCCAAGACTTTTACTCGCTTTTCAGAGTTTGTCGTTTGGACTGGTATGGTGCAGGATCCTACTCAGTGATGAAATTTCACAGTTGAATCATCATATTTCATCTGCAAGTCCCATTAGCTGCAGGAGGCTCTGTCTGTCAGACACCCTGTGACTCCAATTAGAACAGCACAGCCCAGGCTGGGCTTGGATTTCTCCTCTGTGAACAGCTTTAGATGTGCTGAGTCTCACATGGTCTTGCCACACGTTTACTAACCCTCAGCTCCTGTCTCTGACTGTCTCAGCTCAGCCCCACCATGTTCCCATGGGAAGCCCACCCAGCTGCTGGATCTGGGATACACAAGACCCCAGCACAGGGAAAGGCTGTGGAGCTGCCCTGCAGCCAGGGGTTCAGAGTCACACACAGCCCTGTGCTGCCATGAGTCCTCCTGGGCAAGATTTTGGTGACCAGCTACAGCTGCATCCCTTTCCCTTTACACAACAGACCCCTCCAGTATTCTGTGTCCACGTGCCCCCTTATCTAACATCAGGAGCCCAGGAAATTCACAGGATATGACACTTAGCATCCCAAATATTTGTACTTTGGGAAGATGAAGCATGCATGTTGTTGCCAGGATGACAAAACCTTAAAATCAAGAGCCGTCAAAGAGGGTATATAGGATTGTTATGGCTGACAGACCCCTATGAAAATCAAGGGAAATATGTGTTTGGCCCTAGAACTGCAGAAAATTAGCTTTTAAATTTAAGTCTTACTTTGGAAAGGAATTAAAAGGCTCATTTTGTAGATGCCTGCACACAGCCATACACTCCACTAATAAAGTACTAGAGCTTGGTGGGATATTCTTGCACATCCGTGTGTAGTGAACACTAGTTTTCTTCTGGTTATTAGTAAAACTTTGAAACAGCAGAGGAGTGACACTGGTTTTAATGAATATCTGTCCTAAAGTCTTTACTTTTTCCAGCCAAACAAGGAGTTATTAGTTAAATCTACATTCAAAAACAATAAAAATTAAAAAGCAGAAATTAAAAATTCTGGCATTTGACCAGACAAATTGAGTTACTTCATGAAATATTAATATGTTGTGGTGGAATGTTGTGCCTCATGTTATAGTACTGTATCTTACCGTTGCTTTTAAGTCACATACATGGATGTGCAGCATCTGCAGGATCTGCTTTTTTGTGTGCAGTAGTCAAGGGCATATCTCTTCTCATGTGAACTGTGACAGCTCAGTTGAAGCCAGCAGAGCTCAGGCATACACACCAGCTAAGATCTGCCCCTTCCTATTCACCCCCATCTGCTGTGTGACTCAGTCATAGCAGAACTGCCGAGCACCTGCCTGCCTGATGTTTTTTTTAATGAGTTGAACTCTCCATGTTGGGTTTGTGTCTCAGCCAGGCTCCAGTTTAATCACATATAATTTTTAGTGTGAGGTTTCACCTTGGGCTTTGAACTTGTAGACTCGGAACAAAAAGGCCTGTTACTAGTGGAACTTGTATAAGCAGTAATAATAATAAAAGCTAGGATACAAGGCAAGTATTTTAATTCATAGGTTATGACATTCAGCTTTTATGAACAGGAAGAGGAATTATCCTCAGTAGACAGGAAATAATGAGCTTGACCCATATTCCGTAATAGCGTATGAAAATTAACTAAAGATTTGTGTAGCTAAGAAAATGAGCACTTATATTTAAAGTTATAGCTTGGCCTAATTGCATAAAAGTTTGTGGGAGAAGATGTGTGTGTACACTAATAGACTAGTGGCTGTCTCTGGAGTTTCTGCTCAGTATGCAATAAGTCAAACTCAAATGGCTTGTTTATAAAATGTTTGGCTAAAAGTATCCTAAGATGCATGGGCCCTGCTTTCCCAGGAATGGGTGTTCTTTTTTAACTTTCAGATTAGAGTCAATACATGATGTGTGTGTGTTGCTGTCATTTAAGTAATAAAATGCGCTTATTTATCAGGAAGTAAAACTGTCACTAAGGAAAAAAAACCCAAAACCTTGCTCTGACATCCTGGAACCATGAACATCAGCTTCTAGTGAGCTTTTTCAAAAATATGAATATTAATACATATTGGGATTTGATAATTTTTTGATTTTTCCTTGTAGAATAAAGTATTTTAATCTTTAAAATTCTGCTTTTGGAAAAACATTGTAAAGGAGAAAATAAAAAGGCACACACAAACTTCTTGGTGCAAGTGGTTTGTGAATTTGTTAGTTGTCATAACTATAGCATTTGATTGGTACTAATAATATTATTTTTGTATTTTTCTTGCACCATTTATCTGGGAATCTGAGTGGTTTGTTTATTTTATCAGAGGTTAATAAAACAGAATAGATTTTCAGACTGGTTGAGTATTGAAAGGTAAAGTTCATTAAAACATCTTAGTGAAATGAATGTTAATAAAGAAACATTTAATAATAGGAAGTGAACACAATAATGCTAATCTACTGAAATAGTAGGAGGAATTTGGAGTAACTGAGTTTTCCCATTGCTGAAGTAGGAATTCCATTGAATAATGTGCATTTATGTTGTCGTAAGAATACAAGGAGCCAATCTCCAGTGACTGAAATATTATATATAAATTTTGTTTGAAGAAAAATATTCTGGAATGTAGTTTCTGTCACTTGCAAAGGACAGCCATCAGGGAGCAACTTCGATGTGATTATTTAAAAATTGCATACACAACAGATAGCACCCTTTAAACTGCATGCCCTGGTTTGTCTAATTTATTCTGAAAATTAAAGGATGATTTACAGTGCACTGTTGCTGTTAAAGACAACCATTTGGGACTATCTGAGGACAGCATATCAAAGAAATAACAGGCCCACAATTCTGTCTTTCATTTTACTGTTTTATTTGCAGGAATGCATCCTGTCTCCCTGTATGCTTCCTGTTTTTCCCACTTGCTGTGACTGGTAGGGTGATACTGGTGAATATTCTTTTTGCAGCCTGGAAGGGAGAGCCCATCAGCAAAATACTGATACAGACAATCTACAACATGCTGCCAAATCACAGAGTTAACAAAAACACACACACACAATTTTCTTAGTGGCTGTTTCTTGCAGTAGAAATCACAGCCCTTGTACAGAAATCTGTGGAGGGTTTAGGTTAGTGGTCTTGCTTTGCCGAATGTTATGAGCATAGGCATTCGTGTTGCTGATCAACACTAACAATGTCAGGTGCTTCAGAGGGAAGCACAGGAAGCCCAGGAGTGGCAATTAAAGTTTAATTTGAATTAGAGGAAGTTTCCTCTTAACCTTCATGAGCTTGTGATAGGACCTCAATCTGAAGGATTTTTTTTCCTTCGGTTATTATCCCAAATATTCATTATACCTACAAATTACTAAACCTGTTTTAAATCCTGTTAAGTCTTGAGGATACTCTGTGGTGCTGAGTTAATCAGGTCTTAGAGAAGAAATTTATTTCCATTACTTAAATTCACTCGCTTTAGATTTCCTATTTAAATGTGCAGAAGACAACCATGTTCAATTTATTTTCTGTATATCCATCTGTAAAAAAACCCCAAACCATTTAAAACAGTTTTGATCTTTTCAACCTCCCTTTGCACAGAATTAATTTGCCTCTACCTTTTTTATTTAATAATAATTAAATTTCCTAGCATGAGAATCAATGGCCTTGTCTACATCTGGCCTGCATTACCACCCTGGACTGCAGGCAGAGTTTCATATTATTTCTATGCTCATTGCATTGTGTAGGAAGAAATGTTTGCCTGTTTAATCTCCTTCAGCACATAGAAGTTGGAAGAAGCAACTATGAAAGCTTTTTCTCTCCTCTACCTCCCAGCTGGGTTTGCAATGATTCATTGACAGGCTTGGGTGTTCCAGGGGCAGGAGCCCAAGACTGGCTCCCAGTACAGCTTCTCAGGCTATTTCTAGAAATATTTCCAGTGCTTATAGGAGGCACTGATGCTGATGGGAGAAAGGTAGGGAGCAGGTACCTGCAGTTTCCTCAGGGTAAGTGCCCTTGCCAGAGCTGATGAGCTGCACAGCAGCTGAGTGGCAGTCACTGGCTCCCAGGAGAGCTTTTTCCCAGATGAAATGTAATAGTGAATGCCATGGTGCTGGGCTCCCAATTTGGTGTACACACAGAAGAGGGGCAGGAGTAATGGAATAGAAGGAGGGAGGCTTTACTGTGTCTGGTCTTCCCAGGACAGACAGTGTGCAGTGTAGCCTACTCAGACTGGCTGAAACTGCAGTGCCATGGCTGGAGGCTCCTGAACAGCTGGAGACCTCCTGAACCTGTTCTTAAGTCGTGCTCCTGAGGGTTACAACATCAGCAATACTCAAAAGCACAAGAGGTATCTAAAGCTCCCACTTAGAGCAGCAACACCTGAGCTGCCTCAGAGCAGTCATTTAGAGCATTTCTGAAAGCAAGAAAATGGGTGGCTGGTGAATTCAGTCTCAGACCTTGCCTGAAGCGTGCTCTTACACTACACTGTAAGTACAAGTGCTGTGGGTTTGAGAATATTACATTTTGCCTAAGCCAGATTTCCTAGTAACTTTTGTTACAGAAAAGTTCTGTGAAGCTTTTATTGAAGTCCAGATCAACTGCCAAAACCAAGTAAATGTGCTGATGACCACAAGTTCTGCTGCACTTGGGGTCACTTTTCTCCATCTGCCTAGATAAGATGGCAAGAGAAATCCTTTTGTTGTCCAGAGCACTTCGTATTATGATTTTCTTCATAGTGATTTTCCTAACCTTTGCAAAAATATAAAACTCTTTCTATAACATTCTGAAACCAAATTAATCACAAATACTACTGCCACAGTTCAAGAGGAACAGTCTCGTTAATGTTGTGGAAACTGTTATAACAGCTGTATACTTTTACACCTACCCAGCTGAGTAGTAAATATGATATCAAGAAGACAATTTTATTAGCTAACTGTACTGTGAAATCACTTTTTCAGCCTATACATTTCTTCAATAGCAGAAAAGAAGCTGGAATAGTATTAAGAATTAAAACAGTTGATGGCTGGAGCTACTTATATACTAAAGTTGCTAACTACACATATGTTGTTGAATGCTTGCTGCTATGTAACTGCTAAGGATATAGCAGAATGAGGTTAATTTAACAGTATTCCTACTCACAGGTCAGATCAATTTTTGTAGTAAAACCTTGTTATTTAGCTGTTGGGTTTACTGTTAGATGGATTCTCTAGAGTTATAATCCACGATCTGCTTTTTGATTTTATTTATCTTTTTCAACTACTCTGTAGTAGTGTGGTAGTTTAAATTGATTTAAATCTGTTTAAACCTCAATTGCCAGTTTTAATATACGCATACAAGGGATTAAGATTTCCAGTTTCCTTTTCTTTCACTGTGAATAGGAATATACAGCTGTTTTGCTTTTGTGACTCCATATTCTGGTCCCTTCAGGTCTTCTAGGTATCTTGAAAACTTGTGTCCTTCCCCAGACTAATGTTATTTTCATCTTGTTGTATATATATACACATATTAATTAATTTGCAGCATTATCATTATGCCACCATGTAATCAAAACCAGAAACTAAAATGTTAATCTCATTCTGCATTCCATTTGAGCTTTAAGGAAAACTAGGATTTTTATAAGTAGGTCTTTCTGTGATCATATCAGTGTGAAATGTAAATTGAAATAAACCTCAGGTATGAAAAAATTGCCATGTGGAAATTGTCTTCCTGAATCTTATTGTACATGTGGAGACAGAACAAACTTTGGCCTAGATAATATATTTCAATACATGAGCACACACAAAGAAAAAGAGACAGTTAAATAACGCTGTTCAGATGATAGAAACACAGTCCTGAAAATCCAAATACATTAAAATTCAGGTTTCTTGTGTGATTTCAGTTAGGGTCTTTTGTTCACATAGACTGTGATATTGTGTTTTTCTTATGTGGGTATGAGTATCTTTCACTTAGGCTCTTTCTTCCTTGAGTACAAAGGACAGAACTTTGTGTACTCTGGCATGGGTCAGAGCTCTGAGAAGAGACTTGTGACTGTGGGATGTTTTTGCTTCTTTTACAAGATTCTTGATGTCAGGCATTGCCAGAAGAAATGGCCTAGTGGGGCAGTTTGGACCTTGATTTAACTTGCTCTTGCTGAATCTAGTTCTTAAGACCTGCATTATTACACTGCAAATTGGTGGTATTCATATTTTGGGTGGTGGGTTTAAGACTCTGGAACTCATTTTAAATTTTCAGTTTTAATTATAAAATCTTAGTATTAATTTCCGTATATTTTATTGAAAATAATGGAAGAAAAAGAAGCAGGGGTGGGGGAATGACACTGGAATATTTCTGTCCATGTGGTTTATCTGCAACTTTGCAAAGAGCAGTTTCAATAACACTTTCCTTCACATGACAAAAGAGCAGAGTGGGTGGGTTGTGGCTGTAGAGTGCTCTGTAAGGTCTGTAGGGCCTTCTGCTAGCACGGGACTTGATAGACTACAGCACACAAGTGCTCCCAGCAGACAAGGAATGGTGCAATTCAAGTATGTTGGATTACATGATCTTGGAAAGAACAAGTACTTACAAAGTCTGATATTGTCACTTGTCCCTCTGTTATCTCATGCAGATATGCTTGCAGTACAGTTGTAATAAGAAGGTGCACGTTTCTATCTCATCAGCTGACATATTTCTGCATCTTCAGAAAGGACAGGATCGGCAGAAATTTTACCTGACCAGGTTTTGAAATATTTAGGGATTTTTTTGAGTCTGCAAAAGACCTTGCTTGATGTAAAAACATTCTCTTTAAGGTCTGTTCCCAAGAAGAAATTTTCTTACAGCATTTAAAAATCAAGATCTATTGATTTTTTTATCATTGTCTCAAATATATTTTTTTGAGCCTTTTCTAGGAAATAGCTGGACCACTTTCATTTCAGTTTTCTATCTGAAGTTCAAAGCAAGTAGAAGGAAGGTTATGAGGGGAGTTTTCCAGCAGTTTGGTGGCAGTCATTGTGGCCAGCACTGCCCACAACATCAGGGTCCTGCACTGAAGCCACTATAAAGCAGCTCCATGGAAAGCTCATCTTCCAGGCTGATGTCTGACCCAGGAGTGTTCTCCTGTTTGTCTCCAGCACAGCCAGGAGAACCACCTGGGTTCTGGGCACACATCTGAATAATCACAATTGCTATGGACTCACAGGCTAGTTGCTTTAAAATATGGTTGCCACCTATGTTAGTGTGAATATGGCCTTGGTAAAATGGACATATTTCTTCATGTGACAAGTTTTCTGGACAGTTTCTCTTTTCCTTTACTTGATCAAAGAGTGATGCCACAGCAATTGGTTAGATCTGAGATTCACCAGATCTGTCTGTAAGCACGAGGCTGTAAGTGGATCCCCACTTTTGTTCATGTGATCATTCATATTTACCTGACCTCCACTCCAGAATATAATGGGCTGAAACTTCCATTTTATAACTGGTGATTTTCTGCATTGCAGTTTCTCTTTTTTTGGTTTTTTTTTTTGGTTTGGTGGGGGTTTTTTGGTTTGTTGGGGGTTTTTTGTTGTTGTTGTTTTTTGGGGTTTTTTTTTGTTTTTTTGGTTTGGTTTGGTTTGGTTTCGTTTTTTTGTTTTTTGTTTTTTGGTTTGTTTTTTTTCTCCAAGACCAATTATTTCTCCTTGCTCTCTAGATCCTAAATTGACGTGAGTCACACTTAAGACTTTAAGTGTATTTGAGGAAATCCAGCAGAATTTAGTTTAAAGAGACAAATCAGGTAGATTTCTGTCTTCTGAGAAACTGAATTATATAGATGTTAGCATCAGATACCCTGGCAGGATTTTATTTCTTTTGTTGGCTTTTTCTATGTTCTTTTATCAAAGAAGTTTAAAACTATTGAGTTCAAACTCCTTAAATCAGATTGTTTTCCAGCATGGTTTCTCATTTTAAAAAGCCTGCAAAAAGTGAAGTGCTGGTTCTAGCTGAGGTTATTTAAGGTTTTAAAGTTGGTAATGCAATGTTGCACATTTAACTTTAATATATTCTTCAGTAAGATAGGAGAGAGTCGGTCACTGCTTTACAAAGATTTCTTTTTTCCTTTTGGTTTGGTTTTCCATTTGTTTTGGAGCCATTCTCTGCTAGCTCGTTACTTCTGCAAGAGGAAAAAACTATGTCAGTGCTAAAAAGATAATGCTGTGAAAACATCCACTGAATTATGAAATCATGCTTCATGTGTCTGAGTGTTCCAGAGTGAGACCTCCAAAGCAGTGTGTGCCTGTAGATGTACAAAATTGGATGTGTGTATTTGTATATTTGGGTGCCTGCTCTGCTCAGACTCCAGTCTGGCTGCTCTTCAGTCTGCTCCTGGAGCTGTGTAACAGCATTAGTGGGGCAGTGAGCCCGCTTAATACACCATCCTTTGGGTCTGAAAATGTGGGGTTTTTTCTGTATTTTACATGCTGCAGTAACAATCCAAGTGCCTGTACAGTTTCCAAAGCCCTTTGAGAGATGAATTTAATATAATACTGTTGTCATAGTTTCCTTGGTCACTTGCCATTCTCCAAAATCTCTGCTCTTTTTTGACTGGTGCTTTATTACGTCATTTTGATACTGAAAAGAAGTGAAATACTATATTTGTACCATGCTTTCAAAGCATATCCACCACGACTGCTGGTTTGAAACATTCTGTGATGCTGTGTACTTATGATGCCTGTGAGCCAGGAATAGAACATTTCAATAGTTAAGAGTTGCAGATGAGCTAAAAAAATTTATCACAAAGGCATTGCTGTCTGTTGCATCACTCAGTGTTTTCAGATGTTGATGTGCAAGAGGTTATTGAACATGCTGGTCAGCCTTGCTCAAATTTTCAGTTTTTATATCAAGCAATATTTTTTACTTCCATGAAGCACTCTAGTATAGCATCAGTACATCTGAAATAGCATCATTAAAAGATTTATACTAGTCAGTATTTCACCTCAAATTATAAATAGTGAATCACATTATATTTTCCAGGGATTTTAGAAAGCAGCATAATTGTCATAATAGTCTGAGGAAATTATGAAGAAAGAAATTTGAACAAGTATAAATTTTGGTTGAAATATTTCCACAGTAAAGATTTTACCTACAATTTTCTTCAAATTAGGAGAATGAATTTACAGGTCAGAATTTGTCCTTTTAAAGTGTCAGTTCTAAATATTGAACATTTTCAGCTATTTTAGCATCAGAATCAACACAATACATCACTAACTCTTTGGAAGGTCTATTTTAAAGAATATAATTGTGGTCCCTTCATCATTTGCTTCTAATGTTCATTTGGACAAATCAATTCCGGTGTAATAAATTCAAACAATATACAGTAACTAGGGCTGAGAAATTATTACCATGTAGTCACCAAATATCTAATGATATTAGAGAAAATCAACACAAAATTTGGAAGTTACATTTTGCTGCTTGCATAATGCCTATAAGCAGTTTATAATCTTTCATGTAACTAGTTATGCAAAATAATATGTTTTAAGATATTGTGATGTAGCACTTAGAAAACATTTGCTGTGAGAGTATTTATTTCAGAGGTCAATTTTAAAAATTTGGAATAGCACAAAAATTTGCCCAATTTTCAAAGTTTTACTGGTATAATTTCTACTCTGTGATTGGAAAGAACAGTTTTTAAGAACAGTGCAGTGAATCACTAAATTTTCACAATTACATTTCTTTATATATTCTAACTCAGCCTTATCATTCATAAAGATGTCTATGCTAGCTGCTACAGTGAGAAAAGTAACAAAAAATCTGATGTGAGTGAGGATATAAATGGCACATATTTATGTGTTTACCTGCTCCAGTAAATCCTCTATACTGTAGTGTAAGACACTAAACATAAAATGGATGTTTTATTAATCATGTCCATCATAACCATTAAAGTCTTGATGTGGGCAGAGATTTACCAGTTACAGGTTTAGGCACCAGACCTTCATATGTCATTGCTTTCTTAATCCATCCTGTGCTTAATCCCTTCTGTTTTGTGCACAGCCAACCAGTAAAAAATACAGAGTATGGGTAATTTTTTAACCTAGTGAGAAGGATGTTCCTTTATAGGAAAATATGTGAACTCCAGGTTCTAGTCTGTTAAACAAATCATCACAAGAATTGGAAAAGCAAAAGCAAATGAAAACAGTTGATTTTATACTGAGAACACTGGTAAAGCTATCCTTCTGGGTAATGGTGAATTTCCTTCAAATCTCCTCTGAACATGAAGGCCACATCTTGATGGGAAGTAACTGCACATTGTGTTTAAATTAAACATGTATTATTCTTATGAATCTCATCCAGAAAAAAAAGCAGCAGCCAAATCTATCCCAAATCTTATTATCAGTTTCTGAATAGTTATGGGTCTGTAGGTAAATTTACATATCATCCAACTCCATTCAGAATAATTTTAAAGATTAATATATATCATATTTTGGTCTCTAGTTATGGATATTGTGTTCTTGTAGCATCACTCCAACTTCCAGAGACGGAATTAATTCCATGGTAATTTCTCAATTTACAATACTACTGCCCACATTATTAACTGTAATTAGCATTATCTGATCCATAATCCATGTTTGGCTGAAACTCAAGGCTCTCAAAAGCTAATCCCAAAACATATTGTGAAGTCAAAAACCTGGGAAATAGGATAAGTGGAAAAAATTGGACTTAGAAGTACTGCATGTGAAATCCAGCCGAGAATCTTTTGCAAAATTATATTCTACAAAGCTGTCTTCTGAGACTGAAGGTGGCTCTTTAAATCATGCTGAGAGTAATGTAGTCTAGTGGTTCACAGAGAATCAGCAGTCCTGGACTCTGTCCCATGCACTGCCAGGAATTTAATGTGTGACTATGAGGAATTGCATCTGTGTTTCAGCATCCCCATCTGCAAAAATGAGCATAAGAGATTTAAAAACATTGGTATATTCTGAAGAAAAGACATTATAAAGCTAATGCTTTTCCTGTGAAATGAAATTTTCCATCTTTTCCTTTTGAGTATTTCTAACCCCTTTGCACGAGCAAAACATGTTATTAAAGGGAGTATTTAAAGATAATTTCATTAGGAGTGAAGGACTTGACATTGTGCCTTTGAAAGTATCCCTCTTTCTGCATTCCAGATGTTATTATGACAACCATTGCTTCTGCAGGTAAAACAACCATGCATCTAGGAAACTAAGTAGACAATACATATAATTTTGCTAGCTCTAAATGTCATGAGTCCATTTCTGATTAATTTCAGCTCAAGCAATTCTCCTTTCTGTTGACTTTAATGTGCACTGGCCCAGGTCCAAGGGATTCAGTACAAGCTGTAGCTACCAATCTCAAAGCAACTTTAACTATGCCACCAGTAATAACAGCTCCACATTCAGAAGCAGGTGCCATTATTTTGTCAGATTTAATCAGCTAATCTCTTGGTTTAAATATCATTAATAAAAAGCACAGTTTAAACTATATAAATGCTTCTTAACATAATGTTATTGTACTTTGTGGATATTTTGGAGTAGTGTATAAGCACATATCAGTAGTCTTGTGAAAAAAAGAAAGCTGAGCACAGAAACCAGATTTGGCATTTCATATGGAAAAGATTCTGCTAAGCTGTTGGAGAATTAGTTATTCAACTACACATTGGGAAGGCAAGTATTGCTTTGAGCAAGTAATTTAAAGAACAAACATAAAATACCTCAGTAGTGTGGATGATGCTGCTGAGAATCATGATTTACCTGAAGTCAGCGCATAAACTTTTGAATATAAAGATCCTTGCAATTCAATAAATGCTGAGTTGTAACTGGAGGCAAATTCAGGCTTAATTGAATAGAAACATATTTGCGTATCCTGGAAATCTCAGAAAAGCAAAAATTCTCAACAGTATAGCACAGAAGCTGAAATGCCATCTATTCCATTTTATCAGTTTCTCCATCTGCTTCCATCTCAGCCTGCTAAGAATATAGATTTTTTTTTTCTAATTTGCTGTTTATCATAGATAAAACATTTTCATTATATATCTCAGATAAAAGCTTTTTCAACAGTCCTGTCTTTATTGTGTTTGCTTAGAAGTTTTCCAGAATAAATAATTTTCAGTTATTCTGCAAACACTGTGTTTTGCCACTCCTTGACCTGTTGCTACTATGACTTTATGATTATTAATACATACTGCCACACAGAATAAGAGAGCCTTTTTTGAGGTTACCAAACAAATGGGTATTAGCTGATCTCAGCCCAGAAGAACTTACAATCTATGAAAACTCTTGACAACTCCAGTGCAGCAAACAAATTAAGAATCAGCTTTCAAAACGTGTTGAGGGGATGCCTGACTAGCTCTTAAAGGTCTTATTCTGCATGAGATGCAGCAAGATAAATTTAGTTTTCTTGCAGCTCTGTGCTGCTAAGTCTGTTGCTAGACTGTTTCTGGGACCTAAGTTGTGGAAATGTGGCTGCAGTGACGGCTTATACACTACAGACTGAGGGCAACATCTAGTCCCTTTTGTTCAGTGGAAATCCTGAAATTACGCCTCAGATCATAGTGAGGTCTTGGTTAGACCTGAGAAGATAATTCAGACAAGAGAATCTATATCAGCCGTTTTGCTTTTCTGAATTTTACATCTTTACACTTAACTGGGGAGGAGTGAGGGGTAGTTTGTTTACATTCTGCTCTTTTCTTAAGCATCAGAACAGCTGTGTTTAGTGAGCTAGAACTGAAATAGGTCAATAAAATGTTACCTGTGTGATTAGAGAGAAGTTACTGGATATGTAATTATAATTAAAAGTCCTACAGCTTAGGTTGGAATGTATGGCATATACAATTAAGGATAAAGGGAATACTTTTGTGAAAAACGAAAGCAAATTTATCTTTAATATTCAATTCATTTCAATGAAAAGGATTTAGATTTAAAAGATCTAGGCAGTAAAGGCAAAGATTCAACAACACCTAAGCATTTTCAGAAGGTGTGCACCTCCTGAGTAGGCTCTGTATTGAAACACATCTTGGAACCAGAATCAAAGGCTGAAGCTGAAATGGACAAAAGGAGGATTAAATACAGAGGCTAAATTTACTTCACCCATTATATACTATTGTACATTTCACGTTTTTGTACACTTGCATTGTCTTTATTGTGCCTGTTTCTATGCGGTTCTTTAAGCATTTTTTAAAATACTTTTGGCAAATAATTATCCAGTTATCTAGGCCACCTCAAATCTTGTAGATGCTGCCAGTGTCTTCTGCCCTAACAGAATCACAGAATTCTTGAGGGGCCTCTGAACTGCACTAACTCATGGTCACTGCAGCTAAGGCTGGCCTTGACCTTCCCATCCCTAGCAAGTAAGTATGACATCCAGCAGATCACTTCTCTCCTCTTTGTCTTCACTTGGATGAGAAAGTTCCTGCTGCACTCCTGGAACCTCTGCTATGTTGTCCCTTCAGCAGATATTGAGCTGGTTGGCATCCCATGATGACTAGAGCCTCCAAATGTGGGGCTGCTTCTATCTTTCTGTAGAGAGTTTAATTTGGTTCTTCTGTTGAGGGTCTAATCCACTTGTGCTTCCTGGCCAGGCAGCCTATAGAAAACACAGACCCACCCTTACCTCTCTTTTATCCTCATCCACGAGCTGTCATTTGGCTCCTCATCCATCCCCAGGCAAAGCTCCATGCATTCCAGCTGTTTTATCCCTCGTCTTCCCAGCCTGTGCTTCCTAAGGGGTCTGTAAGAAGTCCTCATTCCCCACCTAGAATATTGGTTTTTGTAAGGATAGTCAGGTTTTGCACATTGCACTGGGTCAGTTCACATACCTTCAGATGCTCTAAGATGATTATTTTGGGGGAAGAATGCCATATAAATGACTAATGTGTTATTTGACTTGTGTCTTCTACAAAAACGTTGTGGCAATGACACCTTGCTGGGCTGAGAAACCCACCTACACCATCATCAAGAATGAGCAGCCCTGAGAACAGCTACTTTTTGACAAATTTTGTATAAGTCACATCACTTCTTAAGATTTCTGATTCATTTCGAATGCTAATTCAGGGTGAATCACCACAAATTATTAGTGGCAACGTGCAAAAAAAATTAAGAAAAGAGGGAACACATTTGTGAGAAGATATATGAAAATGGAACTGAGGATCTAGAAAAAATATCTCTGAACAGTGACTGGTTGGAATCTGTAGAGAGAAAAGAGGGGGTGGAAGAAGCAACAAAAGTAGTAGCTTGTCTGTAGACAAATTGTCATTTCTGGGAGACAAATTGTCCACATCGCACATTACCAACTATCCTTTATATCACAGGAGGGTTTATGTTGGAAGGCACCTTCAAAGGTCATCTGGTCCAGCCCTCCTGCCATGCACAGGGGCATCTTTCACCAGACCAGGTTGCTCAAATCCCTCCTCATTTCTCCTGAAGATTGCAATTCCATTGGAGCTTTTAATGCAGTTATTACCCCATGGGTAATTATTGCAACTTCCAAAGATAAAAGGGAAACTGAAGAATCCAGTAAATCTGTATACTTGGGAAGCAGAACCTTAAGTACAGGGATTTTCCATCCTTTTTCATATTTCCAGCTCCATCCCTGTGTGAACATGAAGTGTCCAGAAGTCAGCTGAAGGCTCACCTAGTAAGATACCCTCAATCCAGAATGATACCCATGCATAGGGTAACTGTAGAAAAGGAAAGCACTGCCTACCTTCATCCTAAATTTCTTTCACAGGGAAATCAATTTTGATGGGAAAAAGAGGGCTGAAATGAGAAGATCTAGACTAGTATTAAAACACTAAACTAGGCAAGTCACATGTTTCACGTTAAAAAAAAAGAAAAATTACAGAGCAGCATATATAACACTATGATTTGATGCTATGAGGATCAGTAATGTGTGGGCTGAGATTTTTTGATATAACAGGCATAAGAAGCTTACATATTCTTAAGCTATTCAAGCTATAGTTCCTGGAAGATTTAATTGTAAGAAAAGGATAAATATGGAGCTACTGGTCAAAGATTACACTAAGATCTCTAATGACAGTGAGAGGAAGTACTGAAAGAACCTGTAACAATATTAATAATTGAAGAAAAGTGAAAAAAAAAACTAATACGAATGTTGATGGAAAAAAGGGGGCTAAACTGGTTAATTTAATTCAAAATGGCTATCTTACCCATCTTTTAATTATTTAGTAGATTTTTTTAGGGTACCTTTATCTTTGCTGCCTTTTTATATGATAGTGATGGGGTGTTAGTGTACTATAATTTGCTTCTATACTGGAACATATGGCAACACTGTCTGGTTTTGTTATCTTCATCTTTTTTATCTTGCATCAACTGCATACAAATGGAGTTAGAAGGTATTTTCTTTGGCAAATGTGAAAAATTATCTGTGGATATTGTCAATCTACTGTATTGTTTGGAATGGACATCAGAAAAGAGGCTATCCTTCCTGAAAATTGCACTTTGATGTTTTCAAAATCTGCTTATGCACATTTGTTTTATTTCTGTTCATTTAATTAGCTTATATCACTTTGAAGAGGAATGTGAAATGCTAGAAATAGAACCACTAGAAGAGATTCCCATTTTCTGGCCTCTAGATAACACAAAGTTTATCAAAAATAGTCATTAAGATTAAAAAAATATATAAATAAAAAGAAATAAATAAGAAAGAACTGGCAAAAACTGAAGGACCTTTGTGTGCTATCCTGAAGAGATCAAGATATTGTTTTGGGAGAGAAGAGGGAGAGAAGTTATGCAGTTGATTCTGTTCTCTTTGCTTTCCAACATTTTCATCTATTTAATAAGATTTGCATTAGACATGAGTTTAAATCAAAGACTGCAGACATACACTTTTAGATGGATTAAAAATTGAATTTTGTATTCATAGTTGGCATCTCAAGACCATTCATATTGCAATAACTGAATGAATTTTCCCTTTCTTTAATCCAATATTTTGTTCTCACAAGATCAAGTCCTGATGTCCTTGGTTTTGGTTTTTATTATATTTTTTTCCTTTACTGTCACAGTCTTTAATTGTCCTTAATATCAGAAATGTTTAGCAATTTATGAAATTAAAAACATAAGTGGCCTACTTATGAGCAGTTTCCCTTGAGGAGTGATCTCCCTCTGACCATTAGATTAGCTAATATGACAGAAAAAAACCCTCCATAAATAGTTTCTGTTTTTTAAGATAACACAGTGGATAATGGGCAGTTACCAGGGGTTAAACTCTGCTGCTTCCCATCAAGTGGTGACACTGGTGCAGGTTCTTTGTGCTGCAGGGGACAGTCTGGGTCCCACCAGGGCTGGGCAGCTGCTGCCAGTGGGAGATATAAATTCATGTGCCCGTGCACAGAAATGTTCCTACTGCAACAACTTCCATGTTACATGTCTCTATTTCCTCAGTCCTTTTGCCCTGCTAAAGATCCCTTCTTTCTCATTGATAAAAAATTACCCAGATTATCTCAGGTCATGAAAGAAAGGTTTTGGCTTATTTGTGTAACCTTGATTTGTAGAAGACTTTAAAAGTATCTGTATCAAAGTTGTGTGCTCTGCATCACAATTTGAGTCCTTTATTGAGAGCTCCTCCTCATGAGAGGAAAGTGTGATTACACAAAATAACAAATCATCAATAGACCCACAGAAAATTTCCAGTCCTTTAAAAAATTGTTAATGTTTATTCTTGTAATAAAAATAAATAAACCTGTTGCTATTAGCAGTTAAGAGAAAGATCCCAAAAGGCTATGAGAAAACTCATAAGAAAGAGAGCAATGTAGAATCATGAGCAAGGTTGAATATAATCTCCCATCAGTCAAGGATAATTGGATCTGTGAAACGGTTTAATTGTTGTCTGGTTGCAGTGAATTACTTTTGCTACAGCAAAGAAGGTGCTGTTGCCTGGCATTTTTAGGGCAAAACAGCCTCCAGACTTCCAATTTTGCTGTGTGAACACACTGAATTGAGAACTGATGATTTCTGGGACCTTGATACTGATATTTTTCATTACTATCATTGGTATTTCAGTATGTTGTCACCAAGTTGGAGGGGAATGCCTGGGATTGATTGCTGTGAATAGCTGCTGTATTAGTTCACTTTATTAAATTATTTCAGAACCTTGGTAATGTCTGGACTGCAGAAGTCTGACCTGCAAATTGAAGAGTGGGCCAAATTTAGCTCAGAGGCACTGACACCAATTGCTTTTAACTGCCCTGTTCTGAAGGGACATGAGAATGACCTTGATGTTTGTAGTGTTGCAATTGTTCAGGAGACCCCCAATTTTGAAGGTAATTAGATATCATCATACCTAACACAAGAGTGCAAGATACTGGAAATCTGAGAAGACAATGTGTATTGGACTTGCATGGCAAGGTTTTGGTGGCAGATGTCTTCCCCCATGTCCAACAGAACCAATGCCAGTTGTCTACAAACTGGACTCGCTGCTGGCCAAGGCCAAGACAATCAGTGACAGTGGCATCACCTCTGGGATAGCATAAGAAGTTAAGAAGCAGGAGGGGAAAGGAAAGAAAACAACAGCTACATTGCCCAGAGAGAGGAGTGAGAATCTCAGAGAGAAACAGCCCTGCAGGCACCCAGGTCAGTGCAGAAGGAGGGGCAGGAGGTGCTCCAGGTGCCAGAGCAGATTCCCCTGCAGCCCCTGGGGCAGCCCATGGTGAGGCAGCTGTGCCCTGCAGCCAGGGGAGAGCAGAGATCCCCCTGCAGCCCCTGGAGGACTCCATGCTGGAACAGGGGAAGACCTTCATTATGTTTTCTCTGTCGTGTCCAGCTGAGGAGAAGATTTAGAGGGTGAGGCACCTGGCATCCAGTCAGGGTCATCCCACCACATAACTATTAAGTGTTGTGAACATCAGACTCTGGGACAATGTAAAACTGACGGGCCTGATACAGCCCATATTTATCCTGTTCACAGTTGTAGTCCTAAAAAAAACGAGTGGCATTAATTACCTTTATTATATATAGGAAGACAAGGAAATGCAAATATTCTCAGGAGGACCTTAGACTGACATCTAAATGAGTTTTAATTTTATAAAATCCTTGGGATGTTAAGCACTCACTGGTGAGTTATATATTCATAACACTGGGGGCTTTGTGTTTAAAGGAACAACCAGCACATGATTTTAAAATCATATGATACGACCCCACTTTTCTTTTAGACTTTGTACATATATGCAGACAGCTTCTGCAAGCTCAGAAGTTTTAGACATTCTCTCTTCTTTAGGCTATATGGTACAAACAACTGTATGAACAGTTGTTCTGGTTTTAATTTGCAGGAGACATCATTGTCTTCTGTCACTTTTAGGAGACCAAAGGGTGTCCTGCTTATTACTGACTCAAATTTAAAAAAAAAAAAATGGGGGGGGAAGAAGCTAAAACAAATTGGAAAAAAAAAAAAAAAGGGAAAAATTGAGGAAACAGTACTGACAAATAAGAAGAAATTGACAATTCAAGGAGAGACATAATATATATGGAGGGAAACGAGCAATTCAGGGCCAGTCCAAGCAAAACTTGCCCAGCTATCATGCTTTGTCTTCCTCCCCTCGCAGGCACACCATTGCTTTCTCTCAATATTTCCACAAGTCTTCCTGTCCCTTAGTCCTTTCTCATCACCTAGTCATTTTAAAATGCTGGAATGAAAAAAGAAATTAAAGACAAAAATGAGACAGTTGTGAACACCATGTTCCCTCCTTTCACTTAAACTCCTTTACTGTTAAAAGTACAGATTTTCCTGCAGCACCAGCTGCCTTGTGTAATTAGCACTGCAACTGAAAAGTGGAAAGCTAATACATTTTTATCATTTCACTGTGTACTAAAAGGCTGGCAGAGCCTGCCATTGCCACAGGTGTTAGAAGTGTTCCAACCCAGCCAGTTTACAGACATGGCACTTGCACAACTATTTTTCTCAGTGGAGCAGAGACAAATATGCACCTACAATGCATGTACCATTTTTTTCCCTGCATTTTTAAGGCTTCTGATAAAAGATTAGAGGCTTAATTTTTTCCCATGGTACAGAAATCATCTTTTTTGTCTGAGCACAGACCAGTGAACCAGATGTTAACCAAGCCTGTGAAATGCAAGCACCTAAATGCAGATCGAGAAAGAAAGTAGACACTGGTTTAAATCCACAAGTCCTGACTGTAGCTCAGCCCAAATGGCAAACTTAGGAACTGAGCACACATATTCAATAGGCATAGAACATTTTGCTCAAAATAATTAAAGTTTGCCAAGTAAAAACATAATTAGCTCTTGCTAAGTGCACAGGGTAGCTAGATCATAAATTACAAAGAAACTTAATTTTTCCCATTCTCCTGATTTGAAAGCTATGGCTGATAATTCCACCATTACTTTATGTATCAGTGGAGTGCCTATCAATAGAGATGTAAAATCAAGTCCCTCCCAGCTCTGCTCTGCTAAGATAATAGTCTCTACACCTGTCCAATGTAGAAGCCTCAATAAACTTTCATCTTCTGTCTGCAGATGGTCTGTGCAGTTTATTAAGTTTCATGAAGACTACAAATGACTGAAAATAAACATAACCAGCCACAAAAATCTGTTATTTTCTGTACTTCCTTGCTCTTCCCTGGTTATAATACAGGCATGCATAGTTACACACAATGACAACAAAATCAATCTTATCATTTCTTCTGCTTGCAATTTCTGCAGTTTAATTGTCTGATTGTACTCTTGTGATTTATGGACAGCCTTGGTTGAACTGCACTTTTTTATAATTTTTTTGGGCCCTCATACATGTATTTTTGTAAATAATTGAGGCTGTAGTCAGTAAGGTCATGCTGCTGCCTTTCTTATTGGGCTTTCTGAACAGGATGTGTTGGCATTGAGGTGGCTTGGCCTAATCACTCTGAATTTTTCTCCTGGGCCATAGGGAGAAATCCTCAAAAAATTTCAGTCAAGTGTCACTAGGTTAGTCTGTAGAAGACATATCTTTGTATGCCTTTATCTGATTACTTCTAAGCTGGTTTACAGAAGAATTACAAAGCCATAAAACAGTTAGGAAAAGCTAGCTTGAAATGAAATTCTGCAGTGAGAGATCTGTTCAGTTTTTGTGTTTTGTGTTCCTATATTCTGTAGTAACTTTGTGATAGACCTTACATCTTTTGGGATAGTTGTAGGAGAAGCAATCTGGAGGTCTCTTTTATTTAAAGAACTTGTAGTGACCTTGATATTTAAGAAGCTGAAGGGACTGGAGTACAGTAAAGAGCAGAAATTAAAAGACTGGCAGAAAAAGAGAAAATCACATTTGTTTATTCTGCCACTGAGTTGGTACAGCTTCAATTTGGAGACTTACCTTCAACCATTAAGCACAAATGCAATTAAAATTAATTAATTTAATTTGAATAACCAATTTATATGATACCCGTGCCAGGGCATGCACTGAGGAAAAGGTTAATTTCTGTTGGAACTAAGTAGATCAGTTGCTGATTTCAAAATTGCATGTATCAGTATCATGAAAGTCAGATGCCTCATCTTTCTGGGTTGATGTTTATGATAAAGACAGCCATGACTGAGTACCCTGAAAGTTCCCTGACATATAAATGATCTATTGCAGCACAGGCATGAAAAAAGTGAGCAGACGCTCCCTTCTTCTGATAACTTTTTCCATGTCTCTGCCCCATTTCCATCTCCATCCCACTAACACAGTATCCTCTCAGTCCCCTCTCTAATGTTTAGGTTGCCACTCTATTCATTTTGAGGGAGATTTTATATCAAGAAGGAAGAGAGAAAAATAAAAGGAAGGCAAAGTAGTTCTTTCATCTTCTTTCATAGTGAAGATTTTTTATTTTTGTGTGTTCAAATGTCATAAAAAGTGACAAAGCACATATTTTGCATTCCCTTTGCCTTCCTTTTATTTTTCTTTCTTCCTATAACTTTTATTCCATGTTAGGACATGCCAACACCAATGAACACTGAAACATGAAGAAAACATGGGTAGATCTTTATTGTACTATTATCCCACACAGTTTAACCTGTTGAAGGAAAAGCAGCTTAGAAACCTGATGAGTTTGTCATTGACACAAATAGATGTATTAATTCGATACTAAAATTGCAAAGTGCCCTTATGAATGCAGGCACATTGTGTCTGGTACATGAACAAAGGACCACACACCTGTTTCTTCCTGATGCTGTCACAAAACCATACTGAGAGTGAGTTTTGGCAGATGGCATTACAATTCAAATAAAGAAAAATAAGCTTGAAAATTCATATGTATTTCCTTGTCACTCAAATGCCAAGGGATTTTTTAACATAATGTTTAAAGTATGGAGTGAGTGTCCTCATAAATATCACTAATGCATAGTGATGAATAAGTTATAACAAGAAGTTCCATGCAACCAAAGCAGCTTTTTATTGATTGTACAGCAAAGCAAAAAGTAATAAAAAATGGGCCTTTAAAGTTTTCACCCTCAACAAAGTAATGAAGCCACTGAGAAGAAAAAAAACAGACTCTGATCTTATTTCACTAGTATAAATGAAGAATTACCTTCTGCTTCAGCAGGTGCAGTGTTAACATGAATTTTCCCCATTGCAATGTAATTTCTCATCAATTGTATTGATTTATCCATTTCATCAAATCCTGTTTAAACAACTACTGTATCTGCATTATGTATTTGCAGCCAAGTTGAGAACTGTAAAAACATGTTATTAAAAAGCATGGTAGTCATGGAAATGTAAGATGCCTTGTACTTGATCAGAGCACTAGTTTATTTAACTTGATTTCAGATTTCCATCCAGGGTCAGTATCTGGTGGTTCTGAGGCAGTTGCAGCTCATCACAAATAAGTAATGTACCTTTGAAATGTTACAGTCTGGACAGGGTAGCTTTTTATTTGCAGACCACCCACAGATATTCAGTTCATTATAAGCATTCAAAGTAGTACTTGGCTTTTCTTTTTTTTTTTTCTTTTGCATGATCATTACAGATGTTACATTTTTCTTTCTTTTTTTGTAATACATCTATCCATTTGCATCACTGGCATGTCAAATAAAATTAAGTAATTAAGTAATTAAACAATTGCCAATTGCCTTGTAATAACAAGGCCAAAGAAAGCCACCAGAAAACCAGACAGCATTATTCTATGTGATTTATTTTGAAACATTGACTTGAGACTCCCAAGGTCCAGTGAGAAAAAGGCAGTCATGAAACAAATGTTTTCTAATGTGGATTGAAATTTTAATTAAAGGTTAGTATAGTTATTTAAAAAATCACTCAGAAATAAGGCAAAATAACTTGTTTGAC
The DNA here is from genome assembly GCA_037013685.1 of Acridotheres tristis. Lineage (NCBI taxonomy): Eukaryota > Metazoa > Chordata > Aves > Passeriformes > Sturnidae > Acridotheres > Acridotheres tristis. The sequence continues at coordinate 11,324,931 of CM072885.1, forward strand.
CAGGAAAGATGGCCAGAGGAGATGAGGAGAAAGGGGCTTCCTCCATGCACAGGAGCAGCATGGCTGTATGGAGCTCTCCTGAGCAGCTGGCTGATGGGAGAGTCTGTGGGGCCAGATCAAAGGAGAGGACAGTAAAAGTGACCATGCTGAGTTGTTGTTCCAGATCCCCTGATCAGAGTGAGAAAATGTATTTTAAACAGCTCAAGTAAGTCTGATCGTGGATTCTGGCTTTCATGGGTAACTTTAAGCTCCCTGACACCTGCTGCAGGGGCAACAAGGAAGAAGATAAGCAGGCAACAAGACTTCTGACAGTTTTGGGGAATAAGCTCTTGCTACAGGTACCAGGTAAGCCAGTGAGAAATGATGCATGCCTGGGCCTGTTATGAACCAACAGCAAGAATTAGCAGGAGATGTGATCAGCAGCAGCAGCTTTAGCTATAGCGACCATGAAGTAGTGAAGTTCAGGATGCTGTGGCAGAGGAGATCAGAACACTGGCACACATCAGACCCTGGCAGTGTCCTGGATGATACATGGAGTCCTCTGAGAACATTTCTGGACGCCTGAAGAAGAGGGTGGTGACTCTGTGGGGGGTTGCCCTTGCTGGATACCAGGTGCCCATCAAGCTGCTCTACCACTTCCCTTCTCAGCTGGATGAAGAGGAGAAAATAAGACAGGGAAAAAGTCATACATGAAGATAAAGGCAATTTAACAAAGAGCTGTGGTCACGTGGAAGCAAAGGAAAAGATTTTGCTCTCTTCTTTCCATCAGCAAAATGATGTCCAGCTACTTTCCAGGAAGCAGAACTTCAGCATACATAGCAATGTGTGCACAAAAGGCACACAATGCACAATAATGATTGTTCTCCTTCCTTCTCCTTTCTCTTAGCTTTAATTTCTGAGCAGACATCATATGATAAAAAAACATCCCTTTTTTTTCATTTTGGGTCAGCTGTACAGGTTATGTCCCTTCCCATAAGCTGGCCCAAACCCAGACAACTGGGGAAGTGGGAAGCTGGGGAGACACCTGTGATACTGTGCCAGTACTGTTCAGCAGTAGCCAAAATACTGGTGTGTTATCAACACCTATCCAGCTACTGGAGCAAAGCACAGCACTGCAAGAACTGCTGTGGGGAAATGTAACTCCATCCCATCCATATCCAGTGCACAGCTGGATATCCAGGGAACAGCTAATGTGCATTTAGCCACTGCAAATCATGCCTGGCCAGCTTCTTTGCTGTGCTAAAATTACTGGATTTGTGGATGAAGTAAAAGCAGTGGATGTCATTTATCTTGACTTACTCAAGTTTGATTTGGTTGTTTGTTGTTTTTTTTTGTTTGGTTGGTTTGGTTTGGTTTTTTTTGCTGTCACGAAATTTTGTGTATTACATTTAAGACACTAAAAATCTAGGTGGATGGAGAACTGTGAATGTAAGTAACTGGTTGGGCTTTGAGGCTTAGAGGGTAGTGGTTAATGGGCCACACTGTGCCTGAATGTCTGTGGAAGAGGAGTATTGTGGCAGTTAATAGACAAATCTGCTCTGTTTGATATCTCTGTGTATGAAGCAGGCAGCAAAGTCAGCTTTGCAGGTGACCCCACAGAGACCCATCAACTTGGTCAAGGGCATGGCTGCACTGGGACCTAACCAGGCTGTAGGACTGGGCCAGCAGGAACCCTGTGAACTTCAACAAGGACAAATGCAGAGTTCTACACTTGGGCAGGAACAAAATCTTGCAACAGTACAGGCTGGGAACTAACTTCTTAGACTGTGTCTGTAATGCTGAATCCAGTTTTTGGACCCCATGATACCCAGGAGAGGGCAACCAAGACAGGCAAGTGCAGGCCCACTTACCCTGTGAGCAAAGGCTGAGGGCATTCCTGTTTCCCCCTTAATAAAGGCACTGAAAATAGCACTGAAATATGTCATTTGGGTTTCTTACAGAATAATAAATATACTAGAGGTTAAGAGAACAGACAACTAAAGTTCTTGAGTGATAAAATACCTAGCAGCCTCCCATAAAATTTGGCCTGCACTGTTAGTAGCTACATACTCGTATATTAATCCTTTTAGGTCAGTAGCCAAATCTGAGGGTTTAGGTTTTATAATAACTGTAAATTCAGTAACTCCTCAAATTAACAAGGTATGCAGTTAAACATTTAATAACAAAGCAAGGAATATAAATAAAGTAAGAGACTGGAAAGCAAATAGAAGAAAAGCTTAGCTTCATGACATCATGCATTTGTTAGATAGAAAACAATGTTTTGTAACAAGGCTGAATTGATACAGTCAGCAATGAGGTACAAGCACTGAAAGATTTGAACATCCAAAAGATCGAAGAGAGTGCTTGTTTTTTGTTTTTGTGTTTTGGTGTGTTTTTCTCAGTGTAAAGAATATAGCATAAAACAGCTGTGTTATAAAATCAGTTTCAAAGGCAGAATCTTCCATGTTGGAGCTCTACATGGCATGAAGCAAATCTGCTGATCTTCAGGAATACAGACTGATAACACAGTGTGCAGTTGGTGTACTCGGGGCTCCTGTTCTGGAGGCAAAAGGAGTGTGCCAGTGCCAGCTCATCCCACTGCAACCCCCTGCCTTTCACTGGAGCGGGTTGCTCCTTGCCCCATTCAGCCTGGCTTTGCCACTGCCTGGTAGCCTTGGACCGCCCGCGGGGCCACCGCGGCTCGTGGGCGAGGAGCCCACCAGGGCACAGCATCTGCAGAAATGTCCCTCATCCTGCAGGGACTTCCTTCCTAGCATTCCTATTCAGCTAGTTTAAAGCTCTGAGCTGTGAGGGTGTTGCAGTGGCTCTGTTTATGTGTACCTTTTGTTTTATTAAAAATGAGATGGCATGTAATTTAACACACAATTCAGAAATTTTACCATGCTCTTCTGGGAAGCTAAGGCACACTGCTGTTTTACTATTCCAGGGAAGCCTGGATGCATTCCTATCCAAGCTTCTGAACAAGAACTTGTAGCTAAAATGTGAGATAGCTCTATTTCCACAGCAACATGCTGGTCACTTTAGAGGGAACTCTGAGATCAACAAGAAGTTGGTTTAAGCTTCTCTCTCCACAGAAGTTCTGTAATATGAACCTGGCACCTGGCTCAACTAATGCAGGAGTAAGGACAGAGAATAAGATAAAAGGATAACAAGATTTGATTTTTAAAATTTTGAAGTTTTAATAATATTTTTCAATGTTTCTGCTCTCCTTAAATCTATTCTTTATAAATACATGGAAAACAGGATTTTGTAATTTGTTTGAAATCTTTTAACAGAAACTCTTGGCTCTCTCTTGAAAAGGCCCATGGAGAGTACTTTTGACCAGCTTCAGCTATTGCTCACGTACATCTTGAGCACTGAGTTCCTTAATAAACCTTTATTAAGGAAACCATCTCAGACACTGCCTACAGTAATCTAGCTAAGTCCTTAACAAATAAGTTATTTTTCCCCTTATTTATTTCTAATTGATTGCGGGGTTTAATTTTTATTTGAATGAAAAGCTAACATGCCCTTTATTTACTCTTTTTGATTTAAAAACAAAAAACAGTAACAAAAACAAAACAAACAAAAAACAAACAAAAAAAACCCCAGTAATTCAGTTGACACTTTTTCACTGTATTAATGTAAATCTTAATTGGCAGTTGCACAGTTCTGCATGTCAGAGGAATCAAGTATACCTGATGTTCAAAAATATCCCTACTGCTGCTAGTATTTCACTTGGTAACAATGTCGGGAAAAGTATTATTGAATTTATAGTAACATTAAGTAGTCTGTGTTCTACATAATTAAGGATGGAGCATGTCACAATGAGCTTCACAGAAGGAAAAAGGCACATTTATCAGATATGTTATTTAGACATTTATTTCCATTCTGCAAGGAGAAATTTTGCATAATGACCTTTTATTTGTGAGAATAAATTGCACATGAATGCTTTTTGATTGCAGACAGAACATAAACTGTCATGATTCTGCGAAATTTGCTGATATGAGAATGGCAGTTGGAGAACACAAGTTTCACTGAAATTGAACTTACATGGCTTGACTTGGAGTTGGTACATTCCCTAGGTTTTCCAGATCTTCCATGAAAGGAATAATCAATTTGGGTTGGTTTTTTTTGTGGAGGTGGAATTGTCAGTCCTACCTTTGTTGTTATTTTCACTGAGAGAGTGAACAATCCAACTTCCAACTTTTTATCTAATTTTTTCTCTCCCCACCCACTGTGTTACCATAGGATATACCTGTTGATTTGGTTCATTTTGTGAGCTCCAGATGGAATGCAGATAGGTGACCTAGCAGAATTCACATTGGTATGGGGGTAGTAGGTTAAGTCCTAGTTTTTACTGGGTAGTGTTATCCTCTCTTTCCTTGTGGCAGCCTGTATGAGAGGTTTCAGGAGCAGCAGCACAACCACAATGTGTCTCGTGTATCAGCTGGACAATGTGGATTTGCACAAACAAAAGCAACCAAACCGAATATCTCCAACCCTGAGCTGTGAGGGAGCAGCACAGCATGCCTAGAGCAGCATCCACCCCCTGGGAATCTGTGTGCTGTGCCTCAGGGTATTACAAAGTTTTTTGTGTAAGCTATGCAGTGAGGAGCACTGGTTTTGACTTAAAGACAAATATTTGCAAAGACTCTTAAGAGAAACTGGAAGACTGCGACACTGCATTGGACTGTGGGGCTGTACTTTTTATAACTTTTAATCCAACCATTTTGATACCTGCTGTAGTATGTAACTGACTTGTAAAGGCAAAACTGAATTTGAAACAGGGAGAAAGAAAAGATAAGAGAGAAAGCAAGAGATTAAAAAAACGCAGGCTTTTGAGTGGGAAGGTACAGTATTTTTCTGAAAAATCTCCTATACAGGTTAGAAAACTATTCCTGGCCTGTGCCTGGGTGTTAACAAGGCAGGTGGAACCAAACTTATGTTGACTTCCACGGCTTCCACTGCTCATTGACAGTATTTTCAATAACAGCAGGTATTTTCTTTTTCTCTCTAATGCTATATTCCTTTAAACTATACAAATATTTTGATTTGCAGCTGAATCAGGAAATACGCTCTCATCTTTCTTTCCAGCCTGTCAGCAGGGTAGTGACACAATGTCTGTTGTTCTGAAACCTTGAGAAGTTTTGATGACTCTTTAACTCAGTTAGTAAATTATAAACTTCAGAAAAATTAATCTCCGGGCTTGGTAGTATGCTTTTTCATCTTGGCACACTGAGATCCAAAATGTACTCTTTCCTCCATCCCTAGAGAATGTTAAGTAGCACCATTAAAAATCATTCTGAAATGCAACAGCTTTCAGAAGGCAGAATAAGGGCATCTGCACCATTAGCATAAGCAGTCTGTGATGAGAAGGCACTACAATTGATTATTAAAGTGGCCCACTCAAATTCATATTAGTCTTCCTTTTTTTTTCCTTCTTTCTCCATCTTTCTCTTTTTCTCTTTTTCTTTTTTTTCTCTTTCTTTCTTGCTTTCTTGCTTGCTTGCTTGCTTTCTTGCTTTCTTTTCTTCTGACTTTCATTTCCACTGGGCATTTAACTTTTAGAAAGGCAGTATCTTCTGAATTAAAAGCTCACACAGATGTTTACTGAGCCAAGGTTGTTTTGGATGACTGGTGTTGGCTAGATGCAGCTTCTCTTTTAAGGAATAAAGCATGCATTGCAAAACTGGAGGATATAAACATACCATACAGATTATCCAGCACCCTGACATCTACTCATGGTGTCTACTCATGGTGTCTACTCATGGTGTCAGCATTGCCAACCACTGCACAAACTATTACTGATTTTTAAAAGGTGATTTTAGGAACAGGCACAGCACTGTATAATAGGAGGATGATAAATATTTAAGATTTAAAAATAAAAGGTAGATTTTAATTTTTTTTCCTTCTATAGAGAGAAAGCCTTCAGCAGTCTATAGACTTGGAGGACAAGAGTGGTAGAAGTGTTGCACTCCTAAAGATGACGATGTCTGTCACATTATAGCACAGTATCCATGAACTAGTGCTTGCAAAAATTGCACACTAATGAGCATGCTGCTGCTACCAAATGAATATCAGCTCTAAGATACAGCTCCTTTCCCTATTCACATCATGGTGGCCATCAGCAATCTCCTTCACTAATGTTTTACAACAATTCTCTTTAACAAATATTTACTGTTCACTTTCATCCCTAATAATCATCCCTCGGTACAGTGAAATCAAAAGGAGAAATTGTAATGCCCTCACCTCTACTCCAGCAAATGCTTAGCTTCCTGTTTTATGAAGCAGTAAAGTATTTCTGTCCTTTAATCTTTCATTCAATAGTGAAAAATGGAATAGATGCCACTATTTAATGTAATGAAAAATAATCACAGTGCTCCTGAAAGCTAATGTAGCAGAAGATTCTTCTTAGAGAACCTCTAAGAGTGTAGTAAACTACACTCTGCTAATCTTATCTGCCATTCTTGACAGGCAGGGACTGGGGTTTGTGCTCTAGCAATTCTGTTTTACTGGTCAACACTGAATTTTAATTAAACATAGCTTATAGGCCAAATCTTAAATGAAATCATAAAATCGGAGCATAACCTTACATGGAATGTATTATGGTAGACAAAGGTACTCTTGTTTTTCTTTCTTCTGAACCCATGGCTATCTTATGATGTTAAATACTCAGTCGTTCATGCATTTAAAAGCAGGTTCTCCTTAGTATGGCAAATACATTAAGTTTTTACAAACTTTTACACTAGTAAATGGAATTTTTCTTTTTCCTTCTCAGTAGTTGTGCCAGTTCATAAGTACAATTAAGTACTTAATTAAGTATTACTTTAGGAAAAAATAGGCCAATAGGTTAATAGTGAATCCTCAGTTATTTCAGATTTTTATAAATACATAAAATGAAATATGCTATCTGCATCTATATATACTTGTAGTGTATATACTTATATTAAAAATACCCACTTTCAAAGCTGGACAAAATATCTACTTTTTATTTATTTACTTCATACTTGGAAAACAATGCGTCTACTAATGGACTTAGGGAGAGGAACCTATGCACACCTGTGTGTGTATGTATATGGGGATGTGTGCGTGTTTGTGTGTATTTTTATGTACAGGTCTTACTGGTACCTATCGGAATTTTCTCTAAGGAAATATCGTTTTAGATGGACAGATAGGAAAGCAACATCAAGTTAATTAGCAGAAGAAAACCATGCAAAGTTACATGAAAATAAAATATACTAATAGTACTTAAGTTAATATTTTGTATTCATCCCATGTCATAGTGTTTGGTAAAGACATCATTTTTATAGCAGAGTTTTGCCTTGTTTATCCTGCGTGAGTTGGCAATGAAACTTTCTGTAGGGGCAGTACAGGATTTGTGCATCAGCTGATTTCTTTTTGAATATTTATGGACTACATTGCACAGTCTTCTCCCAAGATAGACATGATTTTGTGAGAGCCATTGTAGGGTGACTCACCTCATTTTACTCAAGTTCTGAGGTCTGGAAAGAGCATCACCAGGGCTTTCTGATGCTCAGAGCCTTGACATGCCAGCGATGTGCCCCTGCACCAACGTAGGTCAGCAGCCTCCTGGGCTGCGCTTGGCAGAGCATCACCAGCAGATCAAGGAAATGACTCTGCCACTCTGCTCAGCACAGGTGAGACTCAGCTGGAGTGCTGGATCCAGGGCTCCCAGCACAGGAGAGACATGGGCATAAAGAAGAGTCCAGGGAATGGCCACTAAGATGATCAAGGGATTGGAGCATCCCTCCTGTGAGGAAAGGATTAGAGACCTGGGATGATTTAACCTGAAGAAGTGAAGGTTCAAGGAGATTTTGTGAATCTAAATAAATATACGAAGGGAGGTGCAAGGACAGAACCTGGCTCTTTGCAGTGATGTCTGGTGGCAGGACAGTGGGCAAAATGACACATACTGAGCTGAAAGGTTGTGGAGTCTCCGTCCTTGGATGTATTCAGGCACTGACTGAAGATGGTCCTGAGCAATCTGGTCTGGCAGACTCTGCTTTGAGCAGAGAGCTTGGGCTGGACAACCTCCAAAGTTCCCTTCCAACATCAACCATTCTGTAATTCTGTGACCTGCTTGAATACCTTATGCTGCTGCCTTTATTCCTATGAAGTGGCAATAACAAAATTGCCCTAACGAAAGTAGTTCAGAGTGTGGACTTAGGAAGATTTCAAAGCTAACAATATTCTAAGAGTAATAGGAAAAAATTAGTATCAACATTAAGCCTTCTTAAAAAAAAAAAAATAAAGTAATGTGGCATTTCCTCTCTGGCAGAGGGTTGTATCCTTCATTGCACGATTGGAATAGGCTGAGCAGGAACATCCCCTGGGGGCAATGTGACATGAAGATCACAGCAGTATAAACAGCTTCACTCAAGAAAGGATCAGCTACTACAGATGTATTTAAATGAGAAGTAACAAGTAGAGATTAAAATGGCCTTTTAACCCTTTTGCCACTCAGGCTTTACTTTCCTATTTGCCTCTTTGATTAAGTCAGTAATTGTCCATCCATATTGTCAGTGAAAAAAAAATCTCAAGTCTGTGAGTACTTCTTTATGACCGGTGTAATGACTGTTCAATATGATCTATATCAGTTCTGTTCTATCTAATTCAGTGCTCGTTGTCTCCAAAAAGTTACTTTAAAATAGTGCAAATTTAAAAAAAAAATCTGAGATAAGGAATTCCGGAGTCAAATTTCCATTTAGAATCTCAGTACCACATGCATTGTGTCATTGTCTTTAACTGCACAGAAATCAATATATGTGCATAATGGGAATGCCCATCCCTTTGTGAGTCTCCTCCCTCCAAGTGACCACATCTGGTACTGAGATCTTTACTCTGTTCATGTCAACTGAGATACTTGTTGCCTCTGTCTGGTGCCTTTTAAACACAAAATGAAATTCTGTTGGCAGTATAGGATTTTTTTAAGCATTCGGTGTCAGTGATAATAAAATAAGTATGGACGTACATGAATATATATGTGGCAGTTTGGTTATAAGTGAATGCAGATTAATTTTCAAGGTTATTGAATTAGTATTGTTAACAGTTCCATTGTTAAGACCAGAATGTTTTAGGGATCTCTGTTTCTGAAATTGTAGTTAGCTTTATGTCCAGAGGATGTTACAATATCTTGTTTTGATTTGTACTTTCATGTACTGTTTTGTGCTCCTGTGTTCTTGATATATAACTAACCTTTGTAACAGGATGCCTTTGAAGATTGTGGAATTGCCATCACAGTATGAAGTATAATGCAAACATTTCGGTATACTAACTGTACTTATATGGCAGGAGACAAACTTTTTTTCATTCCTTCTAGACCAACTTTTCCAGGATTCAAAAAAAAAAAAAAAAAAAAAACAACAAAACAAAGCTCAAAAAGCAAATTACTTTTTTTGTGTGTACCTATTTGTGAAAATAGAATGCCCTCACTTCCTCTGGCAGTGATGTCCCACAAGGTATGGTACAGTTGTTGGCTGGTACAACAGTTGGATCAATAAAGAAGTTCAACCAAAATGTGTTGCTCTAGACACTGAGAGCTGGTTTTACATGCAAATTTCCAAGTTACTGCTACTTGTGGCTGCCATGGGATGTGTTCAGGATTTGGCATTTGCTTTAGTCACTGTATCTCCTTTCACTATTATTTCCCTCAACACCCAGCAAAGATCCACAATTTTGTTATTAGAAATCTTTGCATTTTGTACTGCATTTACTGAGAGAGATTAACTCTTTGTTTTTCAGAGCTTCCGTATGGCTGGGAGAAAATTGATGATCCCATTTATGGCACTTATTATGTTGAGTAAGTTCCCAAGTTCAATATTAAGTTGCTATTAATATGTCATGACCTAGTACTGGTATCCTCTGCAATGTTCAGCCATGCAAGGAATGGGTACAATTACTTGGCATGTTAAACTAAGGGTATACCAGGAATTCTCAGTCATCAATGCAATTAATGTGTCCAGATATATTCAAAGTATCCCAAATCAGTGACTCAGGCATTCAGTCACTCTCTTTATCCAGGGCCTGGTTACATGGTACCATTCCAGCTGACACTTGTACAAAGAACATATTCATTAAAGAGATGTTGCATTTTTTATCTGAGCTTTGGATATCCAGCAAGGTATCAGTCTTGTTAATCAACGAATAGAGCAGAGCATAATCAGTTTAGCTCAGTCAAGATCTGTTTCTGGATAGTCCTCACTGGCTGCAAATGAGGTGTTTATACTGGTTGTACCAGAAGTCAAGTTATTTATACGCTGCATATAAAATGTTATGTTTTATTTTGTATCTAAAAGTGCAGCTGTAAACAATATCAATTCTTTTTCATAGCACAGTCCTTGCTTTAATTTTCTTCAGATTCTATTTTAGCTATGAAACAAGAAAAAAGGTTCTTCCTCTGTGCAAAGGCCAACAAAATGCTTTTGTTTGAAGTAATGGTAGAACCTGGCCAGTTTGTACATAAAATAGGTAAATCTGAGAGGTTATTTCCTCTGCTTTTTAGCTTAACGTAGTGAATGGGACTTACGCAAAATGAATCTAGATTCAGATTGTCATACCTGTTTCAGAGGGGTCAATTCACTCTGCTCTCTACTGACAGTATGCAAGAGAGGAAACAGAAAACCACTCCAGTCACTGTGCAGGTAATACTTGAAAGGTTGAGAAACAACTATCCATTAGTGCCTTTTATTAAACAAGAGAGATCTTTAGAGAATATGGCCCATGACCTAAACTCTCAATTTCAAATCCTGGCACTCAAGCAGTATATTTATCTAGTTGTTTCATAGAGAATAGAAAATTTCCTTTGTGTCTCACATTTTTCCCTTGGTCTCTTGAATCCATACCAGCACACTGACTGCAGGATTGCCCTGGACAGGTATTGGAGATGCAGCTTTTTCAAACTTCAAGATATGCTGCTGTTATGCAAGGGTTCTGGTGTGCAGGGAGCTCAAAAAATCATCTAATTTCTGGAGGTCTAGAAGATTTAACATGCCCCTTTCTTACCTGCTGTCATAGCAGCAGCTTGTGGATGCCCATGCATGATCCCCAGCCTTCTGCAAAGCAAACAATCAACAGAAAATGGCATTTGGTCACTGCTCTGCTGATTCCTTCTGTCCCATTCTCCAAATGCCAGAACACCTGCCCTCCTTCTTTGTCCCCAGCTTGCTTCCTGCCCTCAGGTGAAAGAGGCAGCAGCTCCATCTACTTTTCTGCTCAGTTCAAGTCATTTTAGACAGTCCAGACTCAAGCAAAAGGATAAGTTTTGAATTCCCTATGTAATACCATTAAATTACTCCCCCTTGTGATGCCTGAGTTCTTTTATGATTTCCTCAAGGAGGTGGGGGCTGCAGTTCTCATATCATTTTGTACTTAACCCCTGCCAAAGATTTCTGCACGTGCAATTATGCAGCTGCTGGGTGTAAGGTTCTGCCCGGTGGTTTTTAGTGTATTTTGGGGTGTACCAGGTGTTGTGCAATTTTTGTGCATCAATCTCTTTCTGAGACTGTGCTTGGTTGTTAGTGCAGCCCGAGGCATTCTGGCACCAGCAAGGCTCACACTCCACTGCAGAGTCAGAAAAGGAATTTATCTGCATTTCATGTCCAGCCACAGGTAAACAGATGCAAGGTACCAGGCCCAGATGTTATCATGCAATTACATATTTTAAGGCTGTTAGTGCCCAATTTATTAATCCTACCACAGATAAGATTTGTGGACAGATACATCAAACCTATTGCAGTCTCTGAGCTTTTTAGAAGTGGAATGGATGCTCATGGTATGGCATTAAAACTGCAGCCCTGCTAAATTCACATGGAGCTTTATAGCCAGTAAAATGTAGCTGTAGTTTAATTTGCTGTCTGAGCTCAATAACTTTGAAACAAAGTTTGCTTTCCATTTTTCCTGCTACAATATATAACAGTCACAGCTTTTTTATTACCAGTATTCAACAGATGAGTTCATTCTTAACTAGATAAAATCATATTACAATAAACTCTCTTAATTTTGTCATAAAAGTAGGCAAATTATGAAAAGCAAGATTACAAACTTCCACACATTCAGGTCCAGTCCAAGTTTATATGCAGGCCTAAAAAATCCTTATGAAATAAAGGCTTGTACTCAGCTCACTGATGTACTTGTATCCCATGGGAATTTTGTAAGGTTGAGCAATGAGGCAGACAGACTCCATTTCACCTTACAAGGAGCAGCCATGTACAGGTCAAGTATAGGGAGACCAGAGAAAAAAACTAAAAAAGAAAACAAACCAAAACAAAGAAACTTAAACCTCTTGCTGGTCGAGTTCCTAAAGATGTATCACAACATATTTTCAAATTCTGTTAAAAAAAAGTCTCCAGTATAACTACGTCTCATAATCATGCATTAATGTAGGTGTGAGATAATATTATAATTTTCATTTGCTTTTTAATGCAGGTCCAGACTTCATTTGTAATGTGTAAGCATTTAACATAAATGAGAAGTATTTGCTATATGTTTGCTTTTATGCAATTTGGTCTTAATCTGTAAACTAAGAGCTAACAGCACTGAGCTATGCAGAACTACAGAGAGAAAGTAGTCAGAGTGCACTGGGCTTTTTAGGATTCTAATTGCCAAAAGATTGTTTCCCTCTTTAAGGATGATTAACTACAACACAGAGCTCAATTTCGAGACATGGGCTTTTTAATAGAACAGCTAAATTAGTCATACAGGTATTTATTATGGAAAAATATACCTCCTTGACTTAAAACTCCTGACAATACTCTGTTTCTACTCAAATGGAAGAAGTTACCTCAGGTCTTTTTGTCATCATAAAGTGTTATCAACTGAAAAACATTAATATAAAGAGTAGATAAACACTAACAAGTTATGCATTAGAATATCCATTTTACAGGCATCCTGATCCCCAGAATTAGTTTGTTGGGTAATATGCAACAATTTCAAAAGCTATAGGCAAAAATGGAAAAAAACCCCCATCCCGTATATTAAAGCAGCTAAGAAAAGGAGATAAGTTAAAATCCTTCTACTGATGCCCGTGCCATTTTGTCAGAGCTCAGTGCCTTGACCATCAACTAAAGTCTGCAAATTAGGCACTACAGCCTGCAAATCTCCTAAGGATGTGTTTCACTTGTCTTAAGTGCATCTAACCTGAAACTCATCACAAAAACAACTCAGCCTGTCCCCCCACTGCTGAGAGGGCAGAACTGTGTCTATATTTTATAGGCTGGCTGGTGGTATCCCCTCATCACACAGAGACAGTATTTTGACATCACGAGTAAATGCAGCTCAAAAGAAAATCCTCCCTCTGAGGGTTTGTGCCCAGTTAAGGTTCAGTGAGCTAACAGGGGACAGCAGCATCAGCCACTCCTTCTCCTCTGCACAGCCACAGTGGCACTAGAAGAAATTAGTTGCATTAGGCTTTGGGTTAGATTTTTATTTCACATATACTGTATAAAATAAAGGAAGAAAATTGAAGTTAGAATTGTTCACTGAATTAGATCCTATGAGCAATGAGCAATACATTTTGGCTACCATCCAAAATCTGTTTTAACCACAAAAGCACTTACTTGTAATCATCTCTAAAACTCACATTTGGCTTGTTTTATGAAGGCCTAGGCTAGTAATATATATTCTCTATGCTGTTGAAGTAGCTAGATGAAAAGCTAGAATGTGGTTTCAAGAGAATTACTCAGTTTAATAATTTCTCTCTCAAGTAAACTCATCAGCTTTTTCTGATTTAGCCATGAAGCTGTATAGGACTTAAAATTGCATAAAAGGGATGTGTTTCATGTATCATCAGTGTAGGAGCAATAATACAATATGATAAAAATGACTGATTATAAATATAATTTTATTTTCTTTGACTCCTCTTGGACACAGTATTTAATGCAGTTTTTTTTTAATTAATTGGAAGTTTCCCGCTGTGCTTTTGAGATTGCACACTACCAAAACCCAGTCAAAATATGAGAATAAATTGGAGCTTAGAATTACTAGAATTGCACCAACATGAGATGGTTCAAGAACGTATGTTAGTCTTCCTGTCTGGTCTGGTAGGACAAAATGTCATTTTCAAGATATTTTTTATCAAAGATATTTCTGTTCAAATGAACCAAACCGCAACTTAAACTCTACCTAGTAACTGTAGGTAGGCAGTAGAAAAGGATTCTAGCTGTGACGTCTGTATACCACAGTAATTAATCTTTCTTCAGCCATGAGCACAGATTAGCTAAAATCCCGACTTCTCTTATATCCCAGAACCACATATAAGTTGAATGTTAGGTCTGAAGGGGCTCTCCTGCAGCTCTGAGGTGTGCTCTGCAATTGCAACGTGACACTAAGCAAGGTCCTGAATGAGGATCTGGAGTGTAATCTTGCATATCCGTTACATCTGCATGATGTGGCACAAAAGCCATGGGAAACCTCTGCTCTTGTGGAGGGCAGCTGAAGAATGGGGCAGGATACTTCAGAGCCCCTAAAGTAAGAGATGATCCCTGTATTGAAGCAATTAACCCACGTGTGTAGCAATGCTGGTTTTAATCTTATCAAATGCTAACATAAAACAAGCTAGATACTGTACTCTGTACCTCCTACTGGAAGCTGTTTTCTAACTTCACACTTCTCTTGTGAGAAGCCTACAGACTTCAAGTCTGAAATCCTGGCATCTTTAATATATTCTAGTATTTACTTCCAAATGTATTCATTGAATGCAATTATATATCAGAATTAATTCTGCTTGAATAAAAAGCTAAAACTCCTTTGATCTTCTATAATAGAATACTCTATTTCACTGGTCTTCTTGTAAAACCTTGCATATATATTCATTTCATTTGATCATGGGTGCTCAGAACTTCATGTAGTATTTGAGTTTCATCACTGTCTTGTGTAAAGGCAAAAGCAGTATTTCATTTACAACATGGAAATACATCAAATGATAAACGCATCGCATAATTACTATTTTCATGCTTATGTTAGTAGTTCAGGATTGCCTTTTTAATGCACATAAGTCTTGCCTTCTCCATTTTTAACTAGTGAAGTTTTTCTCCCTTTCATCATAAGTTTCTAGGTTTGCAATAGAGTGAGGTGCTGAAGATCCTGACAATTACTAGCAATAATAGAAAGCAAAAGTCTAGGAAAGGAACACCTAAAATCTTAATCAGCCTGTCTGAAGAAGGAAAGAGAGGGACTTTGTCTGAAGCATACACCAAAACTTACTGAAAGCTGTTAATCAAAATTTTAGGGTATGAGAGTAGGCTAGCAACCACTTCAGTGAGTTATAGCCATATGAACAAAGTAGCAACTTAAGGATTTATCACATTTGCTTCATCTCATTAAATCAAATATTCTTTTACATGACTGAAAGTCTTTTCATTTCATTGAACATTGGCCACTGAATCCTACTCTGCAAGTATATTGCACTCCCATAGGGCTTGCTGCCTTTCCTCACTTCCTAATGGCAATCCCACTTATTTTCTTGGAAGTAGTGGTAGGATCAAAATCTCAAAGGACCTGAAAAATGCTTAATGTGGCACAACAGGTCATTGCAATACAAAAAAAGACCCTTTTAAGATCTTAGAGTTGTGAAAGTAACAGGTAACCTGTCCAAGTGCTTAAACCCGTGTTTGGGATTGGATTTTCAGAAGACCCAGTGAGAACAAATAAGGAGTGACATAAGCCTGCCCTTCTGTACATAAATATTTGTTTCCCCAGAATAGTGTTTGAAGCACAAGCCCCTTCTCTGTTGTGATTCTACTGTGATCCTATCTTGCAGCTGTGTTCCATGCAACCTACTACGTTGTTCTGCCTTCTCAAAAAAAAAAAAAAAAACCACAAACAAATCCCAGGACAGGATTTAAGGATGGCTCAGTGGTCGATAAAATATGTGCTCTTAAGAATTAAAATCAAGGATATGGTGACAGTAGTGGTAAAGATCATAGTCCTAAACACAATGCAGAAAAATAGTGGTATAATGCCAGAGATGGACTTAATGACCTGTAGTAGGAAATACAAAACATCAAGAAAAAAATATGTGCACTAACTTTTATTTCATATATGATCTATGTAGTTCTGCCATCTAATTTAGTTTCTGCATCTTATTTTTCTGTACAGCTGAGCAGATACGCACCATAGTGCGTAAAAGGAATAATCTTCAATTCATTACCTATGTTAGATTTATTTGTAAATTACCATCATAAAAGCACTATGTTGTCTAGGCTTTTCTTTTTCTGTAAGTGATTGAGTAAATTCACTTACAACTAATTGTTAATAGTGCAAAAAACTGGTTGAGATTCTTTGAATCATACAAAGAACAGTCTTCATGCTGAAGACATGAAAAACTGTTGCTGTAGCATGTTTCAGCAGTGCTGCTGTTTAATATGTAGTCCCATAGATCAAAACCATTTGTCTGTAGCAGAGTTCAGCATATTGAAGTGAGAGGATGCTGCTCATTACACAGGGCACTTGTTGTATATTCTCATCCCCAACAAAATTGTGTGGAATGTAAGGGACACACTCAGGCCCACTGGGGGTTCCCCAGTTTTACCCTCTAACCACACACACCTTAGCCACATACGGCACCCTACTGTGAAAATTATCATTTTACCCAACTGAACACAGTTTTTAATCAAAGCCGATTTTTTTCCAGCCACATAAATAGAAGAACTCAATTTGAAAACCCTGTCCTAGAAGCAAAAAGGAAGCTACAGCAGCATAACATGCCCAACGCAGAACTGGGAACAAAGCCTATGCAGGCCCAAGGTTTCCGAGGTACAGTACCATGTCAGCTCTCTTAGTTAAGATGAAAGATCCTGCTCTCCTGTTTATGTGACAATGATTTTGTCATAGTCTGGTTAAAAGAGTAGTGTTGCCAGTGCTCAAAAGGTTATCACGTATATCTTAGCAATTTTCTCCCTTAAATGTCAGAGTTCCAATAGTTGCAGGACTCACCAGCCAACTAAAACTTTCAGAGGCACAGAAAATAAAACAGAAAGTGTTTCCTAAAGGCTGAGAAACTGAAAGCACAATAAGACTCCCAAAGTAATTTTCTAAATAAAATCATAAATTCTGTTCCTGGTAAGGTATGTCACTCTCTTGAGCACCCGAAGTTGGCAACACTGAAATGCGTAATTGTACTTTCTCTAAATTACTCTAATTGATGTTTAGTATGTTTCTAAGCTAGCTCATCTAGCAAACATCAATTAAGTTAAAAGCCTCAAGCACAGTGTTATAGGAGTTTACAAGAATGCAGCTACTCGGTAACATAAAAATTAACGTGCTCCGAAGGAGCTGTATAAGAGCAAACAGTACTGGTATAGACAAATGAACTTTATTGTAAGTTTATAGGCAGAGAATGAGGCTTGTTCTCCTTTGTAACAGTAGAAAGCTCCTCCTCAACCTTACCTAGACCCAAATTTGCCCGCCTGCGCCCCGCTCCCAGGAGGTCCCGCAGCGTCAATGACCTGTCGCAGAGCCGGCGCGACCCCGCCGGGGCGTGCGGGCTGCACGGTACGGCCCTGCCGGGGACACCAGCTGCTCTGTCACCACCTGGGGTCACAGACTCCGCATTCCCCACAACCCTCCCTCACCCAGTGCAGCATGGAGAGAGGCACGGGGACCCCCGGCACCCGCACCGCACCCCGAGACACGCGAGAGGGGACGCGGAGTTCGCACGGCGCTCGTGTGTGTCACTTGTTGGATGCCTGAACCCCACGTGTTTGGAGAGAAATGCTCCTCTAATGTTTGCCTCTTCGTGGTGACAAATGGAATGAGACATTCACAGGGGATATTTTCCTCATTGTGGCTGGGAGGGGAATTGTGAAGAATGTATTACTTTGTAGACAAAACTGAATTTATAGGTTAGGAAAGAGGTTTTTAAATTACCTCACACATCATTTTTATTGTTGTAATTATTTTAGCTACACAATATCCACTTCCAAATGGATTTCTAATATCAAAGGGTATTTATATCTTTTTATTTATGGCTGATCTGACATAGATAAGAAATATGTTTTAAGCTTTGTATTAGTACAAGAACCCACAAATATTTTTTCCTGGAATGCCTGCACTCTTTATTTTCATGCCTTTGATACACTGCCACTTGATGTCAGCCAATATTGTTATCTGCTCTCTCTGCTTTGTTGTGACTAGATCAGAACTTTTGTCTTTCTTGTTTGTGTTGACTGATGTAGAAAAACCACTCTTCACCCGTGATGCATCACAGCTGAAGGGGACTTTCCTCAGCACAACTCTTAAGAAAAGCAACATGGGTTTTGGATTTACCATCATTGGTGGGGACGAGCCAGATGAGTTTCTCCAGGTGAAGAGTGTAATTCCTGATGGGCCTGCAGCGCAAGATGGGAAAATGGAAACAGGTAATTATGAGGGTTCCTCTGTCCTTTTATGTGAGAAATGGATTTCTGAGTTTCACTCTCTCCATGAATGCATACATTTCCCATATGACTTTCTGTGTTGATACGTAGAAAAGGTAAGTTTCCCGGCAAAAATTTCTTGCTAATAAACGCCAGGTAGGTTTTTTTCCCATTTCACAATATTTTAAGGGAGAAAAGATCTCTGCATTTCCCTACATAAAAATGGGATATGGTTTATAGGTTGTTTACTTGAGGGAAGTCTACATGGAAAGAAAAGAAACAGCACAGATTACTAAGTGGTAATTTATTTCTTTAGAAAGGATGGTTTTGCAAAATAATCAGTTGAGTCAGATCCAGTACTGTTCTCATTAGAGTCATCATAACAAGAGTTTTCAGTATGGCATATGGACACATAGGCATTTGTGTCCTATTAAAAAAGAATCTGTGAAAACTCATGAAATAAAATAAACTTCTTCTGAAGAGATTGAAAGCTGCTCTGAAGATGTGGCCCACCACTGCAAGCATTTTCATGTTCACAGATTGATAAAGATTGAAAACCACATTGATAAAGATTGAAAGGTCACATCAGGTCTATGGATGAATGAAACTCTTTTGGAGGAAGACAAATTCAGTTTCCAAGCAGTTGTCATCTACTTTAGGAAAAGACAGTCAGTGGATAATAGAATGATTTCAGTTGGCAGAGACCTTCAATCACTAGCCCCCTGCTTAAAACAAGGCTAACTTTGTGATTTGATCAAGTTTCTCAGGGTCCTGAGAAAATTTCATAAGACACATATTCCACAGCCTCTGGACTCCTATCCCAGTGTTTCTCCACTCTTAAGGATTAAGACATTTGCCCAGAATTTGTGGATGCCTCATTCCTGAAAATGTTGAAGGCCAGGTTGGACAGGGCCCCAAGCAGTCTGGTCTAGCAGGTGGTAGGGGAATACAAACCATTGTTTGTATACAATACAAATACAAAATACGGTTTTATGATTTTTGTTCTCTAGGTCCAGTTGAGCTTTCCACAGATACAGCTGGTTACTAGGGACTGAAGTCCTGTGTTCTGTGTTTGTGCAGCCCTGTCTCTCTGTACCATCTCTTGTCAGCATAACTTATCCCATGAGCATAATTTATCCTTCCATTTCTCACCAGACTTTGAAATAAAGAAATGCTAGTTTGGGATTTTTGTTGCCTCTGTAGAAGCCCCTTTTCATGGTGGCCAAAGTAACTATGAAGATAATTTTCTAAGCGTTGATAACAGATCATTGTGTATGGGTCATGGCAGCAGAGAAAGATCCTTTTACTGTGTTACAGTGCAGGGGGCAGACACAGAAACACATGCAGGCACACATAATGTGAGTGGAATAGTCTGAAGTGATTTTTCTGGAAATTTCATTTCATCCTTCTTTTATTGTAGTAAATTTTTTAATCATAGTCATATTCGTATGTCAGAATAAATCACGCTGGATTCTAGTTTATTTTGTAGGACTCTCCAGGACTGGCCAAGTATGAAGTGTAAAGGTTGTGAGAAGTATTATTTTTTTTTAAATCCTGAACAGGATTTGCTTCAAGGCTAATGTTATAGCCAGCATGATGTTTCTAATACCAAATAGATACACAGAAAGTTTAGATGAAGAAACAAAATGTCAGAAAGAAGTAGAATACAGATTTTTGGCACTGATTTTACAAAAAACATTAGTCTAACAGCTTTTTAATTCTCAGTTCTTGTTGCCATTTTAATTCAGTTTAGTTCCCAAAGGCAAAATTTATTAAATTAGCTGATTAGGTGAACAAAGGATGCAACAGACTTCCTGAAGTTCAGAGGATTTCAGTGACATGTTACTTCAGTTTTCAATGACTTCATTTTTCCCTAATATTTTCATATTATCTAATGCATGACATGAGAGCTTTTTCTTGTTTGTCATGGTTTAGCACTCTCAGATGCAGAGCTCAAATATAGTTGCTTGCTAATCCCTCTGAAGTGTGGGCTGGTTATTGGTGAACTTGGTCATATGGAGTTATTTTCTCTGGAAAACAGAGTACCCTTGCAACTTACTTGAATTTTTATGTTGAAATTAAATATAAGTTTCATAATACTGCTGATGGTCATTATTGTAGTCATGGATTGTGATGAGAACATGTAAGAAAAATGTTCTTTAAAATGCATAGAAATAGCATTGTTTTTTTCCTCAGGTAACTAATTCTACTACATTAGGAATGCAAAACAGAAATGTATACTCAAATATATAATCACTCTACAATTATGTGACCCCAAAACATATAAAATTAGATTTCAGAACAAATGTTGCCCTCAAACATCTTCATTTCTAAGAGTGACAGATTCTGATGTAAAGTAATTGGAGAATCTCAGACTAATGATTGTGACATCTAACTTGGTTTCTATGAATAATTTCTAAATATGTTAATGGTAAGCTGAAAAAATATATTTAAAGTCAGAATGTTTATCAAAGCACTGTTCAATAAAGTGCTTTTATTCCCTGATATCAAATCCTTTTCGCATTCCTGAATTAGAATTTCTCTCACTATTGAGCTATTTTACAATATAATCAACTGAAGATATGAAAGCCTCCCAGGTTCCATCAATAGCTTTTTGTTCATAAAACTGTTAAAATCTTACATTGGAAAACTACTTGAAGTTACATCTGTTTCTTTTTGTTTGTTAGCTAGGTTTCATTATATATAATAAATAGAGATTTTAAAGTGGAGTTAATTTATTCTTTTAATACAAACTATATGTCATTGTTCAATTTATGTGCATTCCAGGTATGATCAGAGTCATGGGAAATTTTGGTTAATGATCAAAACATCATATTGTGGCAGTAGGGCATCATAGTAGAAAGTGTGAGGGCAGTGAAAATGATCTGTGAAGCAACCTGAGTGTAAGGGATAACCACAGCACTGATGCCCCCAGCTCTAATATGATTCTGGACCCTGTCCCTTGCAAAGCTGATACTATTTTTTGGCCAAGTGGTTATCGAAATCTTCATACTTCAGACCTGCATCAGATTTGGGGGAAATACAAAGAAAAGGCACCATGTCATTTATCTTACCTAAACTTTGGCCACAAGCTGGAGACACCAAAACTGTACTTCAAGCTAATTGTTAAGAGAAATAAGCTCACATTGTAAGTTTGGTTTATTTCTCCACCCAAAATCTAATATAGGGGTCAGATACAAATGCTATTCAGAGAGTGAGTCTATGTAAGACATTGTCACCCTTTAATATGATCATAACAAAGCAGTTTGACCTGAAGGTTTCGAAATAGAGCAATTTTGGATTTCATCCTTTGGAACAAAGAGCCATAGAATGGTTTGGGTTGGAAAGGGCTTTCAAGAGCATCCAGTCCCACCTCCCATATCAGAAACAGGTGAACCTTCCACTAAACCAGGTGGAACTCCAACGTGTGACCACACAGCTTGATGTCATCAGCAAGCTTGTTGAGGGTACAGTCAATCTCTGTGTCCAGATCACCAACAAAGATGTTAAATGGTGCCTGTCCCAGTCCTGACCCCTGAGGAACACTGCTGAAAGCCTGGAAGCCACTGGGAACACAGAAGCAGCTGCCTGACTGTGACTTGGCATCGATGTGAAACAAAGCAATGAGGCAAACTGAATGCACTGAGATGCAACAAGAGATATCCCAGGTGCTGACAAGCTATCAGAACCACTTGGTGCCCAGTGCTGGGCACTAAGAGGTATTTATATTTGTCCTAGACCCACAATAAACCTCACAAGCAGACTCAGGGGAACCACATCTCAGTGGATGAGTCAAAAACAACCAAAATTACATTCCTGATCCCATTTGCCAGATGTTTCAGAATTCGTAGGGGCTATTATGCCCTCATGTAAATCTAGCATCTGTGCACTAATGGTTGTTAATAATCCTGAAAATAACTTTCTAGGACATGTTTTAGCATTTGGAGCTCAATCAAGCTGCTGGATATGAACATTGCACTCCACAGCATCCCTATCTCAGGACAGCCTAGGAGCTGATACCACATTTTTTTCTGGGAAGTTACATTGCTTTGTCTTGTCTGAAGCCTCATGCAGCCAACAGAAAACTGTCTGCATTTAAGATGCCCCTGCATTTGATTAAAATGCTGAGTGAACATCACTGGTAAAAGACTGCATCTACATGAAAAGATTTTTATACAGTGAGTGATTTTGACTGACTGCTGTTCTAAGGCAAACAAAGATTGGGGCCTGCGGCTGAGTCAGATAAAAGCTCAAGCTGCAAAGGCAAAAACTCTCCTACAGTTTCTCAAGGTTATTCAATGGACTGGATAAACTGAAACACTCCCACATAATCAAGCTCGGGGAAAGATTCTCACTCTCTGCATTTCAGCAAGCTCCATTTCCTTTGGTGAAGGTTTCCAGGAAACAGCTCAAAGACATCGTGCAAAAGTGATTCTTGGAGTCTGGTGATGACCCTTCTGACTGATGAATATCTTTGGTCACTGCAGGTTGAACCTTCCAGAAACATAAATCTCTGGGGAAATGTCATAGCTCAACAGTGTGAATCAAGAAAGGGGAAATATGTTCTTTGATTTCATCTGCCAAGCATGCACTTGGCCAGCTTTAAGATGCTAAATCATCTGTAAACAATGCAAACTTGGGCTTTTTTAGATGTTGTTTTCTCAGGAATGGTAGTTTTTCTGTATTAGTTGATGTGTTCTAGAGATATAAATTAATAAATTAAAGAAAAGGTTCAGCTAACAGATATACTTGTCTAAAATACAGATGTCTACACCTACCATATAAGCAGACATCAATTACTTTTGTATGACTGTAATAGGATGAAGCCTAGAGAAAAAAGCTAGAGATGGGTTCCACATCTACCACTCGGTATTTCTGCTGCACCCTAGATATCTCCAAAAGGAATGAGCTGTTAGAAATGCAGGAAGGAGTGACCCATGACTTTGCTTCTGTCCATGGACATAACATCAAGACCCATAACAATCTTCTGCATATGGTGAATTTTTCAAGAAGCTGAGATTACTTTAAATGTAAGGAAATTGGAGAAGCCACACCTGTTGATCTACAAAATCATGAATGTTATTTAAGTGAATAAGAGCAAACCCAAAGCCATTATCAGGTGTTTGACCCTACAATGTCACTAGGCTTAGGAGATAATTATCTAGTTTCATTAAAGCATATTTTTTCCACATTAAGGCTAACATCTTGCAACCTTTATAAAAAGTGGAGTGCTCAAACAGAAGGAATTGGGGATATCTGCAAAAGTATGCATTTTTACAAGTTCAAACAGATGGTTAATTCTGTTCCCTGTTTATCCATTGTCAGATCATGTGAACAAGCCGTCAGCTCACCTAATGTGAGCTCAGCTGAGATGCAAGCTGTCTAGTTTGAGCAACAGAAAAGATGAACTATGTGTGCACAAAAATGCCTTCAATCCAAAGAAGCAAATATGTCAAAATTAAAATCTGTTCTGGCAGTCATCTGGAAATGTTAATACTTTCAGAACATCACTCAGTGTATCATGACCACACACCACAGCACCTATACTCTTTTCCAAACAGGTCATGTCTTTCTTAAGTGCTGTCAGTCAAAGCCCAACCAATACTTTCCTCTTTTACAACATTCCTTTACCTTTGCTAGCCAACTGTTTGTCACAGTTGCCATCTCAAGAGGTGCACTGACCAGGAGCTGGTCACATACATGTAGGGCTTGATTTCCACAGGACCTGAAGCTGGCTAAAATTTATTTAACTCAGATGCCTGACACCTTCTTGTCTAGTTAAAACTGGTCTTCCAAAGTTAGGGCATGGTGTAAGGAAAGTGGGAAACTGTGCTACTAGTTGGACTGCTGAGCAAGAACTATGTTTTCATTGGTCTTATGCATCTTCAGACTAAAACACTCTCTTAATATGCACCAAGGCCTCATGAAGGGTCAGTCTTGCAGCTGGAAGCTGATGCCAGGTGAGGCAGGACTGTCAGAGAGAAGCAGCACATATAAAACCAGCTTGTATTTTCTGCTTTCCTTACTACCCCTGCTTTATTTGGAAGCTAGGATGTTTCATGTGATGCTTTAGTCTAGCTGAGACTGCATATCTCTCTCTGTCTCCATATGTTGCTAATCATCCTGTGGAGTTCAGAGAAAGAAAATTAACTGTTTGGAAAGTTACTAGCAGCAGTAATAAAAATTACTTCAGGCATCATGGAGAATGATTTCTCCCACGCACGTTAGGCCAGTCAGTGTGAATTTGTGTTATATTTACTGCTTGTATTCCAGCATCCTCCAGGCTGATGATGAAATAGTGCAAAGCACAGCAGAAGCACTATATTTGCATCAGGTGCAACAAAAACCTATAGTTCCTTCCACCAGCAGTGCTGGTTACATTTTCTTGTTTGTGAGACATACGAAGAGTAACTATTTGTTCAAACCTCAGCCTGGTTTTGCAGTACCAGTTTTCTTTCAATTCACAAGTTAATTGGGCTTTTTAAATCTAGGAGATTATGAGGGTCTGGAAACTGGAATCACAGCGTGAGTGCTGTGGTCTTTGCACCAGACATGAGACACTGTTAACAGATGCCCTTCTAGTTCATAGCTGAGGCAAACTGATATAAACTTTTTTTTCTTTTTGAAGTACACAGCATCCATTTAATTTAATGCACTTTATATTCTCACCATAAAAACTTGCACATCATAGAACTAACGCCAAAACTATGGAAGAGGTGTAGAGTCAAATTATCCCTGTTTTAATAATCTATTAATATTGCTAGCCTTCAAAATTTTATCCTGAGTCTCTATTTAACCATAATTCTTTAAAGAAAAAATCTTAATCATTTTTTGTTGTTTAAAGGGGACTAAATCGGAATCTTACTTAAATTTTACAGGATAAATCTTCTGTTCCCCTGTCACAGAGGAAAGTGCTGAAGTATGACCACATTATATTTAAGGGGTTTCAAACACAAAGCAAAGGGAAAAATGCCAGTTTTACTATTTATTTGATGTCGTATATTAAGACACAATTTAGCTGGGAAAAGGGATATGACTTGTGGTTTTTAATGTGTGATGGTAAACAGTAAAATACTTGCATCTTAGGAATATTAATAGCAATTAAAACATTCTTTTCCTATGCCCTGTTCTTTTGAATTTTAAGGCAGGCAATTCATTGAGCTTTGTATGCAAATAGAAAGAAGGTAGTATTTAGGTTGCTAGAAAATTTTCATGCTTGTGCTACTTTTTTCGAATATTAATTTTCTATATTTTTTTCGCATTTTTTGTGTTTCTGTGGCTTTCAGATAACTTGGAACAGTGGTCACATTAATATCTGTAAATTTTTCCTTATGTTGACCAAAGGACTAGGAAAAGTTTTGTTACAAAGTTACTGAATTTTAATCTCCATGAGGTTCTTATTTTAATGTTTTCTTCATATGTTCTTTCTTTTGATATTCACTATATTGTGAGGTATTCACTGAATGATAACCAGGACAGAGGCAAGTCTAGACTGAAAAAAGTATCCATCTTTTGTATAGCACACACTATTACTGTCTACATCTGAGGTCTTTGTGTGTACCTCGTCAGATTTTTCAGTTGGCTGGTGTGATATTCAATAGCCTTGTGTTCTCTCTGAGTTGCAAAAAATCCATGTGTCGCTATCTGTCCTGCCTGATAGGGATTTAGAGCTTTAGTCTGAGCTACCAAGCATTCATTAAGTAGTGCCTACCAATAGACATCCCTCAAGCTATGAAGAGAGCTTTTGATTCTTTTTAGCCCTGTCATTTGTCTATTCCCTTGAAGTCTTCAATTAAAATTACTGATGCAAACTGAAAGAGCAATTGTAGCAGAGCATCTAAGTTGAATTTGAAAATGCTTCTGAAAGTGGACAGTGTGTTGTTCAAGTCACAGGAACAATTAAAACAAATCGTAGGAACTTCTTGTCTCACATCACATGGTGTGTCACTTCATGAGATGATCCTGGGCTTGCATTATTAGTACAAATGGAACTCGGTGGTCTCTGACTCCATATCTTGGGTTTAGCCCTGAAGTCTGCCATAACACAGACATTTTGGGAATCTTCTATCTCACATTTTATGCTTAGTACCTTAACTCGAGGTGGTTCAAAGCAGCACAGTAAGGAAGATAGATTCCCAAAAAGGGTGGCAGTAGGGAGGAAAAGGGAGATAATTGAGACTAGCAACATGTAGGTGCAATTCAGTTGCATAAACATGTGTGTCCAGTGCCATTTAAAGTTTCAGGGATCTCACCAAGCCTCCTCCTGCCTTTCCAGGCAGCACTCTCCTCCAAGTCCTGTGTGGTACCTGCAAGTCACACACAAATATCTCAGATGCCAAAGGCTGTTGCAAATGGAATTAGAGACTTGCTTAAACAACCTCCTTCCTCCTTCAACAAGGAGTGTTAATAGACTCTTTTGGTTTTCCTTATCATCTAGTAGAGCAAGCAGTGACTGATTATTTACTATAATAATAATCCTTTCCTGACAATTTTAAGGATGTTTGTTTCCCCTAGCCTAATTCAAAACTCACATTTGTGGTTTTATGAATACTTAAAGCAACAAAAACCCTTTTTTAATTAATAGGCTCAATTCTCTCTCATTTAACTGTTCAAACAACAGCATTATAAGAAGTTTGATGTTTGAGTTCAACCATATACTGGGGATTATAAATTCATTTTCATCTCCAGCACTTACAATATTTTGCTTCATATATTATTGGTACCCAGAAAGAATACACCAATATTAGGATTGAATATTGTATATTTAATTTGTTTTATTTCCTATTGTGATTTTTCAGTCTTGACAGTCTTTCATTTTGCTTTGATAAAATCCATATTTCTACACAGGAAACAACTCACAGTACTCATAATTTATGGCACTTACCTCATTTTGAAAGAAATTCACATTCGTTGACACTGTATTGTGATCTATGATTATCAGTCCCAAGAATGTGTGCTTGAAACAGCAAAATTCTGGACATGTAAATAGGTGAAATTCTAGGTTATGTAAGTGTACCACATGTTCTTCTGTAGGAGTGAGTATGTGAGCAGGTGTGCTTGTATGTGGTACATTTTTTCTAATATTTAAGCCATTAGAGCAACTCTTCCAGCACCAACTATAGAAATCTGAAGATGTTTGATTAGAGATGGCTGAGGTCTGAACACGCCCAGCCATGCCAGACTCCACATGTACAACACTCACTGTCTTTTACTCAGCTGCTTCACCTTTGGCCAGATTCTCCCTGCAGTTATGTTTTTGTTTAACCCAGAAACCAATGGTGAAGTAATTTGATGGGAAGAGAGGGCATAATGGAAATATGGTATATGATAATATAAAAATCCTGTCTCTTATGGACAAATGCAACACAAACTGTAAACACAAGGCATTACACACCCTGTTTAACCTATGACACCGATCTCAGTCTGTTTTAGAAAGAGACATTCTTGTCCTCAAAGGTGCTGTATCTTTAGCAGAAAATGAGATCATACAGAAGTAAAGAAATATGGTAAAGTAAAATGTGAAAGAGTAAAGGTGAAAAAGCTAAGAGACTATTTGGACACAAATTATTCAAGTATGTGCAGTCTCATATTCCTATTAATTCAAGGTCTGACTCTGTGGAAAAATGGCCACTAAGGCCAAAAGTATAGACAAGGATACTAAAACGATGTCATACTTATTTCAGTATGCCAAATACAAAGGCAGAAAAAATGTTAAATTATTCATTCTGTCCACTATCACATCCTTAATGCACCATTATCCAATTAGAGTGTTCATATTTAAATAAGCACTTGTTTTGTGTGTGAAAGTTTTAGGAAGCCCATAAATTCATTCTTCAATCTGAACTTTATCATGTGATATCTGCAGATTCTGCTGCTAGGACATTTAACATAGAACAGGAGATTATAAATACATTGTCATAATCCTCACATTTATCAGGACAGTTTTTGTAAGTTTTGCAAGTTGCCACTTGTGTAAGCAGCATTCGGTGAACTCAGGGGCTGCCAAAAATGCTGCAGTTGCAGAAATTACTTATTTTCTATCAACCGTAATTAATATCTCTCTCTTGTGATTTGGCTATTTGTATGAACAGACAAAAATATATGTAGAATATAATAATCATAATCTTCTCATGTACTATTTCATTCAACAAATAATGATGTTTTGTTTCTTAATAAGAATGATCTATGAGATCAGAAAGAGTTCCTCACTATATATAAAGATGACAGGAAAAGTGAGGATTTCATACTGCATGATGAAAATAATCTAGAACTGTACTTTTCAATACTGTCAGCCATGCCAACTTTTATTTTCTTTTGCTTTGGTATATAGGGCTTTATTTTACCATTCAATTATCAAAACAAAAAGTAAATATTTAGCTGAGTTTCAGATTCTTATTTTAATTTTGTATTAAAAATTAATAGATTGATGTATGTACACCTCTGCCTCCACACTTGTGCAACTAAATACAATATGTACGTATATTAAAATCTGAGAGTTCAAAAATTCCTCTCATTTTTTTGCCTTTAACCACTTTTGAGAACAAACTTTTAGTTCTTTGAGAATTTAAGAATGAATTAAGTAATTAATTTTAAGATACAATTTCTGCTGAGCATTTAGAATGGCAAATATCTATCTTGACAGTTAGCAAATGAGTTTGCTTGAACAAATCAGTTTACATCTGTGTACCTGAATTTCCCCACCCAAAAGGAGAAATAGTCATTTTAGAACTTAGTATAGTCCAATAATTATTGAAGTTAGGAACTCCCATCATAACTTCTAAAAACGTAAGAGAAGAGAAGCTTAATGGAGTTCAGCTTAAGATATTAAGTCCAAATACTGTCAAAGTCCAAATGTGCAATGTATATTAAAAGAGAAATCTGTCATCAATCTCCCATGGATCAATATTTTTGTCAGTGCTGAGTTTTATCATTTGATACATGGCATGAAGTTAAACTATCCAGAGTTGCATTAGAGATGACAAAACATTTCCAGGCACGTAAATTATATTTCAGCAACTTTGAGAACCTTTAACTAATGGAGAGTTACAGAGACATTAGAGGCAATTTTATTAGAAGTTCACTTCTAAAAGCATCTTTCACTGTCTGTTGCCAGAATCGGGATATTAGCACAGATGCACCTCTCATCTGACCCTGTTTAGCTGCTCACATAGCCTTTTTAAGAAGAGCAAAGTTTATTCCAGCTCTTATGTGACTGCCTCTTTGTAATTGATGATTCTGACATTTTAAAAATAGCTTGTTTGTTTAAAGACCTGTAATGAAAATTTCTCAATGACATAAGGAGCACTTTTCCAACCAGGAGGCGGGCATGAAGTGAATCCTGATGGAAAGCGAGAAGCCCCTGGAAAAATTCTTCCAGCCTTTTGCACTCTCTGCCCCACAAAAGTCTTCTCCATAAGTGTGATGATGTGTCTGAGTGAGATGGAGGTCGAGGTGCCCTGCTGCTCCCAAAAGCTCTGTGTGAGCAGCACTGGGAGCTGCCTGGGCACCACTGGCTCATCCCCAGCTCCTCCTGCAGCAGGAGCCAGAGGGAAGCAGTGCCAAGGTGGTGGAGCCAGGGTGCCCTAAACGCTGCTCTGCTGCCATGCCCAGATACCTGGGGGCTGTGGACAGACAAATTCTTGGTGTCTGGAGCTTTGGTGTTCTGCCAGCTCTGGCTATCAGCCTCAGGGGGTGACTGGCAGGTGGAGAGGGGAGAAGAGGCTCCAACCTTCACAGGCTGGGTGCAGAACAGGGAAAAAACTGGCTGGACTAGGATATGCTGGAGCTGAGCATGACATAATTTGTTTTTGTTCTACAGGGAGGCAGGGAGCAAAGGCAGTAATTTCATGCTAGAAATGGCTGGAGAGTGGGTGTTTCTGTGCATGTGTGAGTGTGTAGGAGGCAGGAGGGGGAGGGCAAGGTTCTAAGGGAAAAAAGAAAGGAGCTCTGCAGGAAAAGTCTGAGAGCACTGATGTGAGTACAGATCTTTTAAACACTGGCAGTTTCACTCCTTTTGATGTATTGCTTTCTTCTTTAGCTCCAAATGGAAGTAAATTAAAATTCTTTGTACTAAACTAATCTCTTCTGCATTAAAATCAACATCATTGTATGCAGTATTTACTGAGACTTTCTTTGCCATACTGAGCATCACCTGTAGTACTGTTGGGGAAAAGTCAGATAATATTGCACACCCTGTCTTGGTTGGTGTTCCTCGAGAATGTATTCATAGGCTAAAAGTCAGTCATGAAGCATGTTAGATTATGCTGCTGCTCTGTTATTTGTGATCTCTTCTATTCCACCTTTACATAAGCAAAATAGCAAGTCTCAGTAAGCAAAGGCTATCAGCAGTTCACGATTATTGGCCTGAAATCATGCCTTTGAATCATCCAAACCCATCAGTTCTGAAGAAGCTGTCAGAGCTAAGCTTGTAACATGGTGAAGGGCTGAAAGAGCACTGAAAAAAAAACTGGTTGTTTTGCACTGGGGTAATTTTAAAAAGGCATCAGAAATAGGCGGGAAACTGGAAAATGTGGAAATTGAGGTAATGATGAGAACCTGGCCGTGCTTTCTTGTAAGGGACATGTGGAGAAACATCATTATATGGGACTGAAAGACACACTAAATGCGTAGGGCAACATTAATCATACCCCCCCTCACAGACATGCTACCAAGATTGTTCTCCTGGTACTGGGCAGAGCCTCAGGCAATGCTCCTGGCACTTGTCCTGTTTGTTGGAGTCTGGTTGACTCTCTTGCACTGAAATCTCCACAAAAGTTCTGGTGCCATACAGCAGCCTGGTGTGCTCAGGCAGGTTTCCTCAGGCAGCTTAAGAGGAGCACATCCATCCACAGCACAGACATTGCCTCCTTGTGCACTGGAAACCACACAAGGTGTATTTTACCTTGTTTATTTGACAAGTGGAATTGGGGGTAGATGCCTCTGTCACAGGAAAGTCATGCAACACTGCAGTGCTGCACGTGGTATGGCAATATTGATCACATTTATGTGTTTATACTTTTAATATCACTTTAGGAGGTGGTTTTATTTTAATGGGAGGGAGTTGTTCTAACACAGATGGGAGAAGTTGAAAACACTCATATAATGTCTAGTCATTTTCTAGACAGGTCAAAATGGCAGCATCATTACTCAGAGTTCAAAGAAACTTCCTTTTTTTGGCAGATTTTTTTAAAAAAATCTCTTTAGTCTGTCTTGTTCCAATTATTTTCTGCATATTAGACAAGAGTATATTTTTTTTAGACCAAACTTGATTGCATCGAAAGAAAATGCCGTTGACTATTATGTAAGAGATTCAAGTATTTCTAGCACTTTTGAAAAAGTAGTTCTGAATTGTTTGGGGAAATAGGGATAATAAGAAGAATTGTACTTGAGCAATTGTTTATGCCAAAAATTCCCCTCCAGCCAAGGTGCTGAGTGGATGGATTTTTATTTTAAACTCTGCAGTGTTGTAAATACTGTGTTTCAATAGTCTGTTCAGTTTTGAAAGCAGGCTTGTGATACTTTAATCATTTTGTTGCTACAAGAATAATGATTTTACCTTTGCCATGGCATAATACTTGTATTCTCAAGTCAACTGGAAGTAATATTTTTCACAAAATGTTGGGTGATACTAAAAAAAGATTCAATTTGAAAATATTACAAGCTTAAGAACACTCAGTGAAAAAAACAAAATCACAATATTTCTACTTTTTAGAGAGTTTATTAATTTACCTATTCCAGAAAAATTTCCACAGACTGAGAAAATCTTCTACCTAATCCTAAGCTAGGTGTGATCAGCCTGGTCCCAGGTATATAGGATTTCATCTTTTACTATATAAAAATATAACCACACATAGATGTTAGGCTCATTTTGCATGTGTGTGTCAGAATCAGATGCTAATTTTTTCTCCAGTATGAATTTTGTGTTACCCATGCTTTACCATGGGCTGACAGCAGAAAGACAGACTTTCCCTGGTTTGGATCTGCAGTTAAGTTGTACAGTAATGTCAGTGGCCATAGCAAGCTGCTTCAGGCTGACTCCCTCCCTCTCCCTCTTTCTTTCTCACTCTCTCTCACATAACTGGAAAACACGGCTGTGGAAACAGCCAGGCCAGGTATGGGAAAAAGGAGGGGCTAGAAAAAGACCCTGTAGCAAAGAATGAAATACAAAGTGTGATTTCAATCAGGACTGTGTTAAAATCTGTTTGCACAATGCAAACACAATCGAGACAATGTAGACAACCTTTAATTTATCATTTTCCAAAAGATTACCCCAAATTTGGAGTATATAATAGAAATCATAAAAGACACTTGAAACAACCTCTCTCAGAGTCAAGACTGGAGGAAGAAAGTGTGTTTGGTTTCTGACAGCAATCCCATGGCAATGCAAGCAGCCCTGTCCCCTTGACAAGCAGAGTGATGCATGATACTTGTACAGTGTAATTGCATCCACTTCAACAGACTGCAGCAAGATTTTCACTCTTTCTTGCAGTGACAGCAAGTTCTTCTCCCAAATATTAGAAATTACATGAGATACAACTTTCTTGTGACCTCTGTTTCCATCCTGAATAGCAGGGTTTAGGGACAGGCTAAATATCAAACCTACTCCTTCAGAGTAATTTAAATTTCTCATGCACCATAGCCTTACTATTTTATTGCTATTAGTGATGGAGTTAGATATTCTTTTGTATCCCATTTTATCTCTAAAAGAGAAAAATCACATTAGTCTCATATAATTTTCATTCCTTTTTCTTTCATTTCTTTGCATTTCAGTCAATTTAATGCGACAGTATTATACTTCTTTTGATAAAGGCACACCTCGTATTTTTGTGCCTGAATTAGGCTGTGCATCTGTCTTTTAATTTGGGAGAGTGAGAGGTTTGAGGAAATTGCAGAATGCTCATGTAACTAAGTTCTCTTTTAATGGCAACAGTTTTTAATTTCTCACATCTTGTTGGTATCTAAGCACATCTGGGTCTTACTTGGGTATTCAAAATCCCTGCTATGCCTGAAGAGCAGCCTTCCCAAAAGGATTCTATTTGTGCAAGTGTAAAAGAGGAATATATTATCATTCATCTTAAACAGTCTTGCTTTTGCAGATTCCCTATAACTACACAAAAATAACCATACAGACAAGTACTCATTCTACTTTTCATGACTGGGGGGAGGGCAAGCAAGAGACTTTCAATAGAAGAAATGTAGAGTGGGTAAGAGAGAACTGAGAAAATATTTAGCTCTTATCCAAAGTAGAACCTGCACAGACTCCAGTGGAACAGAAGCACATCTGTTATGTGCAAACAGTTCCTCCCTGTGCATGCAGAAGTCTTGCCATTGGACCTGAACCTCATTTGTGCTATTACTCATTATAATTACGATATTTTTTTGAATGACAGGACAAAGCCATTAATAGGTTTGGGGAGCATGCTCCTTGTAAGATTATCTGTGGACTGGCCAGGACTGTGCAAATACAGAAATGCCCTTTCAGCTGCCTTGGCCCTGTTCCATTGTGCCAGGCTGGCTGTAAGGGATCTCTGGTGCCATGGGGCTCTTTCTGATAGCAGCAGCCTGAAACTGATGTGGGGGCAGGTGCTCTCTGCTCTCCCGGGGTGAAGGCTGTCCTGTGCCTTCAAGCCCGAGTGAATACAGCTGGAAGAAAATGTGCCACCTCTGCTTATCAGAAGCTCAGAGAAACAGCTATGCGTGCTGTTCTGTAAATTCCAGATTGCCTCAGAATGCAAAACATGCTCACCGGTTTTTAGACTAGATGGACCACTTATTTTCTTTCTAAATCAGTACTGTTTTTGAAGCTAGCTGAAGATATATGAATAAGTGTGAAAATATGCATACTTCTGTTTTCAAAAATACCTTTAGATGAGTTATACTAGGTGGAACTGTGGTATTCAGCATTTAGGTTGCAGCTCATTGCAATAAATCTGGGAGGACAGTGAAGTCAGAGAAGGAAAATGTGGTCACTGTTAATATCAAAGTTACTGTCCTCTCTTTTTGTAGTGTCTGTCACATAACAAATAAGCACGCTGAGAAGCATTCACACTAGTTATCCCAAGCATATTGAATAATTCATAGAAGTAGTGTTAGAAATTGTGCTTTAGGGACATTAACAACATGGTATCAATTTTTTTTTTCATAAACCCCTTCCGCAGTCCCAGTTAATCAGAATACTCCTTGCCATGGGAGTGCTGTAACAATAGTTTTGCCATAACAGATACAAATATACATGATTTTGGAGGGATGAGAAACTGGATAGTTTCAATTTCAAGAAAAATAAAATTATAAAACTCTTCAGAATTTGTTTCTTCACATTGTTTAATTGTAATTCCACTTACTCATTAATGCTAAAAGCCTTGAAAATGTTTCAAAAGCAGTTCACAGTATTACAGGCTCACTAGGCATTTAATACATTGATTGATTGGTTCATCTTTATGTATGTAAAATTTCTCAAGGCTAAACTATTTGGGGATTCCTTGCTGGGAACAGCTAAAGGACTGTCAGTTTCAAAATTATTCAGTTCGTTTAATTGAAAACATAATGTATCAACTATTAAAAAATAAAATTAGGGGCAAATTATATTTTGTAATTAAAACATTTCCTACATTGTTATCAATTATTGTAAAAGCTTGTTCTATTTTGTGAATTTTATTGTATTGAACTGGTATAAAGTCTCTTTGATATATCATCATAAAATCCATGAAATAAAAATGCACTAAAGAAACACTGAATTCGGTCACCCAGCAACGTTTAACTTTGCTGTTAGGACAGTATTATTTATGGTGATGTCTCTCATGTTAGTGTCAGCAGACTCGTCTTTGGTATGAGTGATTCACAAAGACAATCTTGAGGTTTTTTCTGAACTCGTAGTTTGTAGTAAAAGCAGAGGGAGCTCAAATAGACAAGAAGCCATACTTTCATTTTTATAGCCAGGGTTGTTTGCAGTTTTTTAGTTTAATCTTAGATACCTGAGTTTCTCTGATTATAACACCCATTGGAAATAATGAGTGTGTAATTTCACTGTATTTCTAAGAATTGCAGTTGACATATAAGCACTTGACACCTGACTATGTTTTTGTCTGGAAACTGTTTTCAGGTAGTGCCTATATGTGAGCATTGCTCGCATACAAGTCTGAGAAATAAATAATTTCATACTTAAAATGCCATAAGAAGCAGAAAGAAAAGAATGAGTTTTAATGTAAATTGCACTCCATTTTAAAAACATCAACTTTTGGAGCAGGATTCACTACACCAGTCTCTTTGTGCCTTCCTGAAGCAGGACAGGGCTCTTAGGCAGGCAGTTAGGGTTTTTCAAAGACAGGGAAGAACAAAGCAGCAATTTCTGCTTTATCTCTCACTCTGCTGCTGGCATTCAAGTCCCACATTCCTCCTGCTCCTTCCATTCCTGTAGCCCAGAGCACACACACTCCTCCAGTGCTCACCCTTAGTGATCCCATCTCCAGTGTGCTGTGTCCATTACCACCTGGCACTCTTGCCCTTCTTTGTGCCCTTCTCATGCAGCATTTCTTAGAAGGAGGTTTATAGAGTGGCTGTCCCACTTCCCACCATTTTTACAGGCTTTCCAAAGAGGAGGAATCTCTGCATATAATATGCTTGAGAGAACTTTTCCATGAATCATCTTCAACCACTGGGACGGCTACCATGTCCAATGGGGTGGGAGACTGCAACTCCATCTCAGTTTTTGGTGGACACAGAAGCAATGCACTCTAAGGATGGATGGTGCCACCTGCTTTGTCAGGAGCAGGACAGAAATATTGTTTGGAAGCAAATGACATTAAGTGGTAGCCTTTTGAGGAAAAATCAAATACCATGATAATTTTGGGAAGGGCTTTTTAATTACCATGGGATGATTCACAGGGAACATTGGGAGATGGCAGGCATAGTGTGAGACTGCTTTTTCACTGTCTGAACAAATAGTCTGATGTGGCATCAGAGTCATTCATAATAACACGTTTTAATTTACTGTTATTCATTAGCTAATTAAAAAATTGATAAATATAGACATCCAGAAAATTAATTCTTTTCTAAAGAGGAAGATATTGTTGTTCTCATGCACAACAGGGTTAAAGACTCTTTATATCTGAGATTTGACTACTGAACAGCAGTTGATGTATCTATATTGCAGCAGTTTGTGACAGGTCCTGGGATCCAAACATTGAGCTGAACCACTACACTGCAATGGAAAATGATGGAGTATTTGCCCTGCAATGGTGTTATTGATCATATATTTACTACTGTAGAAATGAAGTCCCAACAACATTGTGACTTCTCAGTCTTCTAAACCAAATAACACCAAAAATTCTCTCTCAGAAACCAAAACAGAAAATAGAGAAGGTGGATGAGACAGAAAAGGAGGAAGAATAGCTAGTGGGAGGTTGGATAATCCTCATAAGAGGGGAATGTGATTCTTAGCCATAAAGGTACAAGGTTTCCTAACTATGATAAGGCTGGAGATTTCTGTGTATTATAAAGTAGTTTTAAAGAAGGAGCTTGGTGAGACTTTTATTAATGATTTTGCCTCCTTACAAAAAAATATTATGCAAGCTGAATTTTGTGGTTTATACTCAGCGTAGTATTCAGAAATGAGCTGAAAGAATAATTATTCAGTGGTGAAGGTGTTAAATTGTTTTGCAAAGAGTAAAAATGTATTGTCCTTGAAAATGGGTGCTTGGCAGTGCAAGAGGCTCTAGAGATGTTAAGGCAACCAACATTTTGCTTGGAAGGAAGGTCAATTTGATAATACATTACCCTCTATTAACCTGGAAAAATAGTGTAAAACCTTAGAGAACCTAAAGGAACTCCACTATTTATCTTTACAATGCAATTTTAAAGCAAGTAATATATTCATACATGTCTGAAAAACTATTGAGTAGATCTTTTGTTACAGAAATTATGTGAGAAGCTCTCTGAAGTTAAAGTAATTATTTTTGTAGATGATTTTACTATGAAAAAAAAGAAAGAAAATATAGAGATAATACATAAGATAAGCACATATAAACTAAAATTTGTATGGCCTTTATAAAACTTAGGTGTAGAAAATTACTTATATACTAGCCAGACATTTGTATAAGCATTTGTTAATGAATTGGTAATCAAATATACCTCCATTTCAAATGCACGGAGGTATTTTTATATAGTAGACTATTAGTAAAAATGCCTTTATTTAGCTGAAAGTTATTTCACTGTTTTGATACATTTAATTTCTGCTTGATAAAATGCTTCCTGTCTTTAATTTTTATTAAAAGCATTAATCTGTAGTGATCCAGACCTCTTTTGAAATATCTGTCTCTGAAAGGTGCTGACCTTGTAAACCCAGTTGACTACCTTCAAGATAGAGCAAGATTTGAGAATTTATATTTATCTACAACTAGGAGTGCACATATATATATATTCTGAATTTCTGGTTTGTCATGACAAAGAGAAGCTCCAATAACTGGGATGAAGCAGTGAATGAACATTTCACTACAACTAATGGCATGATTAAGATGTTAATCAATCAGATTCTTCAACATAAAGTTTGGTAGTGAATTTGTAGTATAAAAGGTAGCATCTGGGACAACAGTAAACATTTCTTTTGGGAAGAATGTGGATGTGTATTATTGTTACTGTAGATTAATGTGGCTAATCAATACATCAGACCAACACTTTCAGATTTGGCTCCACATGCATGGTTTGGATCTGAAATAAGCACACTGACTGCTGCCAGCTCATGCTGATCTCAGTCAGCAGAATGTGGACTTGAGCAATGAATACACAAAACATCCATAAATCAAGGCTTTACATCTTGCCCCTAAATTAAATAAATAATCTGACTGATAGTCAAATCACATTTGTACTGGCCTCAGGGAGTCAGCTGAGGAATTGGGCACCTGGATGGGCACTGTGCGAGTGTAGCAGGAAAAACAAAGTATTGATGAAACAATGATGAAAATCATCCTTTTACCATATAGATAACAGAGTTATAAAATTGACCCACTTCTGGCAGTAATGCCCACTGCAGTTACAAGGAATCTCCTTGGAAACCATAATATCTCTAAAATAGAAATGAATTTTCAAGTTGTATCTCTATAGATTTTAAATGGAGATGAATCCTACTCATCTATCTTTGCACATGTTTTTTAAGTGTCCAACAAAGTGCTGTTGCTTTCACAAATTACTAATTTAGTATGTGACTCGTTATTCTTGTCCTCATGGTGCTAGCATTACTCAAAGAAATAAAATAGCACTATTAACCATTTCAGTTCACAACATGACTACCTATTACTAAAAATTCCCAGTAACATATATATTTATATTTCAACATATGAAGGCATTTGTCACTGTGCTGCAGCATCTTTATAAATGCTCCATCTAATTCCTCACCTCATCCATCTATCTTTTCCCTTCCTGGCAGTTTATGTCAGGAATCAGCAGTGGCAATGGTGTGCAGTTGACAATGCTGCTGAAAATGTCTTCCACCAGGGACAGGTGGCACATGGCCAGGATTCCCAGTGGGGCACAGGGGCTGTTTGGTATTTACATCATGCTTTTCCATACCCCTATGCCTTTAGGCTGCTGGGAGGCTGGCTGGGCTACTTTTCCTCCCCCTGGGAGCCATTACTTAGATAAATGTGATGCTCTGCCTACAGAAATAAAATGTGCGTACAAAAGCAAATGTGTTGTAAATTTTGACCTCATTTTTCTAAAGAAAAGGGTTTCATTTCTTCATGAGCCTCTGTGCACAGTGACACCTTTCAAAGTGATCCCAAATAGCTATGCAAACATGGCACACATTTTTATCTCACTCTTCAGATCCACTGATGCTCTGTCGCACAGTTCATTCACACCAGGCATTTCAGGATGCAAAAGTAGTTCCTGCAAGCAAAGCTTAGGCAGAACAAGCTTACATAATTTGTAAATAAAAGGCTACCTTGAAAATTGGACCATTTTCATTTTATGTGGTCTTGCCTCCAATATACTTACCATCTTTTAAGTAAATATTTTTTTTTGTAAAATAGCAGTTTTAACATCCATACTATGCTTTCAGATGCTTGAAGAAGTAAAAAACTGCTTCTGAGAAGAAAATTTGCCTGTTCTGTATTGCTTTATGACCAGCATTCATTTAAGTATGCTTTTGCTATTGCATTACTTACATTTTTTAATCTGTAATGTTTCATGTTTACTAGATCAGCAAGTAATCAAGGTCTTTAGATTTTTCTGGAATGTATTTTATTTCTCTCCCAAATAAATGCCTCTATTTAAATAGCTTTTACCACTATATGCAAAATACAAATAAAATTAAAATAGTTCTTCTACTAATCCACATCTGCTTCAGTGTAATTACATGATACATGCTGGTTAAGCACAAAAATTTTGAATAGACAGCTTTTTAATTAGGCATATGCATTGGGTCAGAGTAGAATTAAAATGGGTTCTAAAAAATTGATTGTATAAAAATGGCACCTGCTTAGTCAACAGATCTGAGTCTTGGGTAAAGTTGCAGACAAGTGTCTGTGTCAAATATTTGTGTTGGCCCCTGAAGCAAAGTTCAGAGCCAGTGTTCAGTCCTTCGTGATAGGAATGATGAAGTCCAATGATGGGAACAGATTTAAGCTAAGTTATCACCCCTACAATGCTGACTTAAATCTGACAGATTATTTCTATCTGTTGCTCAGGTTTCAGAAAGAGGAAAATCTAGGCCTGTTTTATGCCAGTTTGAGTACCTGAATGACTAGGAATACATGTTGGCTTGAGTTTTTGTCTGATTTAAAGAAATAATAAATTATTATAATAATAATTAATGATTGATTAAATAAATAATAATTTGTATTACAGTGATTTTTCCCCCTGATCCTCAGTTCTCTGAGTTCAATGAGTGAAAGAAGGATCTGTGGATAGTGGTTACCTGTCAGCTTTGCCAAGTTTGTCACACACGGATAAAATATTCTGCATGTGATGAAGACTGAAAATGGTTCTTCCATGCCAGTATGAGCAGTGATATTTTAATGAACTATTTCGTGTTCTTGCATACCAGCAAGTGGTCCTGAAACTCTTTCTGGATGCAGAGGCAGCTGCCCATTATGTCTCCCAGCAGCTCATTTCATTTCACTGTGGCTGCTGCAGTACTGTCTATCCGAGAAAGTTGTTATAAAGCTGATAATAATGTGGTCAGTTTTAAATTTAGCTCTTTTGATCAGTAGCTGTAGTTATTGAGTTATTGTATGCATGTACTTCTCCCCAGGTTGCCTTCTTGATATGTTTTAGCAATGAATCCAATGTTCCTCTTTAGAAATTAGTTTTCTAAATTTTTCTTTTTTATGTATTTTCTTGGCAGGTGTTTTAAGTATTTCAGTACTAATATGTAATAGTCTCCTTAGACTGCAATCTCTTTTAAGAAGTTGTTCTAATTTCAAAATTTTTATTTAAAAATAAGGGTAATTTTATACTGGCTATTAACAAAATTAGGGCATTTTCTTTTTTTTTTTTTTTTTTTTTTTTTTTTTTTTTTAGTTTTTCTTTAAGGCAAATCAGGCTACCATGAACTATAGGACCCTAGGCTTTATTTGTTGTCTGTAAAAGTCAGGCCATCACATCTCAGCAGCTAAAACCAAAAAGGTTTAATGGGATTCTGTGGCAAGTCAGAGTACAAGAAATCAGTGAATTTCTGTTTATGCAGAACTTTCTGAAATTTTTTACAGCCAAAAAAATGATTCTAGCCATTTGTAATGGAAATTATTTATTCACACACTGGATTAACACCTATGGCAAGTGGAGGGAAGTTGAATTTCAGAGTTTCAGAATGTAGTTTGTCTGCTACTGTTTAAAGGATTCCTCACACACTAGTTCTCTGTACTGCTGCTTGTAAGCGTGTGAATGTAAAAATGGCTCATTTCTAACAAATCTTTGCTTCTTTCATGACCATCAATCACATGCTGTTGTTATTAAAATTACCTCCATGTTTCATATTTTGATACTGGAAACGTGCTCTGAATTTACTATTAACAGGCTCCAGTGCCAGCAATCTTGCAGCACTCTGCAGAAAGAGAAGACAAGGTCACTGCTGAGAAGTGACAGAAATATCTGATAATGACAGCAGAGAGTGTGGGTGGGCAGGTGAAAGGAAAGCTTCAACGATGAAGTAATCATGTATTGCTTGTTCTGAAACTGATGCAAAGTATGCATATGCAGAATTTAGATTATATGGGTGAGAAATGCAAGTGGGAATAAGTAATGCTGGAGAAGTTAGCAGAGTTTATGTGGGCTATAAATGCAGCAAAAAATTATGCAGTCCAAGTCCTGCAGAGCTGGTGTGTCCTGTGCTGACTTGCCAAACCATGAGCTGGTTTTAGCTCCATTGCTATTGGCTTGTACTGGCTGCAGGGGGGTAGCAGAGCTCTCTCCACACCAAATCACAGCATTCTGTTATATTTTAAGCACATAAACCTAGCAGTAAGAGCATGATTAAAAATCTGTCAGAAAGAATGGAGACATTTCTACTAAATCTCGATTGAAGATCTAATCTGCACTTTTTTTCTCTATATTCACATTTCAAAGTTTAGTGAATTCTAATTAATAATGAGAATCACAGTCTAGTAGGCAATCCAGTTCACTGAAGTATAGCCAGAAACCTAAATGCACAAGAAACATAAGAAGCAATAGGCAAAATGCATACAAATAGTGGGAACATAGGTAAAAAAAATGGACAAACTTTACCTACGAGTGCAAGATATCTACACAAAGAACCTAGGGATAACAAAAACCTATCAGAAAAAACAACTGGAGTCAACTGAACAGTACAGGTTTAGTACTGAATAGTACAGAAAGGAGGTAAATAGAGCTGATAACATTGCCTGAAACTGTAAGTTAATTTGTGATTAAACTAGTTATGTTAGTAAAACAAATTCTGTTTGGATCAAGCACTTCAAGCATGAAAAAAGTTGCTGTTTGATTTGAGAATTAATGCTTGTAGAAGATCCCCAGGGTGTCAGATTTCATTCTGGAGCATTATTGTAGAGAGGAATGTAAAACAGAATCTGTCATTAAAAAATGTTGAAGCTCAGAAATTTCTTCATCAGTTACTAATCCAACTAAAGATAATGACAGTATAGATCTGGTTTTGCTTTGAAGTACGTAGCTAACAAAATGTAAACTCTAATCAAACATTCAGGCACTGAGTCAATTAACATTACATGACAATAAGTAATGATCAGCAGACTTTAATAATCAAAACAAGCTAGTTAAATACATGAAATATTATGTGGGTTTGTGGCTGTTTCTGTGAAGAAGACATCAAATTTCATCAAGTGTAACATACTGTGTATCTGAAAACAGGGGACTAAGCTCAGCAATCCAGGAAGTCCCCTCCAGACCCATTTTTCTAAATTTTTCAGTAAAATTCAAGAGCCTTAACTAAATCAGAGGTAACTTTAGGACAGTTTCACAAATTTGCTTGCTGTCAGTATTCTATAAGATTCTTCAACTCAGTGCTGAATTTAGACATTGAAGAATCTGGTTTTGTGGCAGTGTAGATTTTTGAGATGTAGGCCAGGGTATCTGTTGTCTACTGGGTGTCTATCAAACCTGCCAGTTCATCTCGAGAGTCTGATTCAGATGCCTTCTCCATAGATCAGCCTTTCTGGGCTCCCTCATCCCTGAACAGTCTCAAGTAAGATGAGGTTGGTATGGCATGTGTACAGTTTGTACAGGCTAGTGAGGAAGGTGAAATTGGAGAGTACCTGATAGAGAGGATTTTCACTCTGGAGAAGAAAAGACTCGGGGATTTTATCAATCTACATAATACCTGTACAAAGAAGATGGAGCCAAGTTCTTTCTAGTGGCAAGAAAAGAGGCAGTGGGCAAACACTCAAACACAGGTTCCCTTTGAACATCAGAAAACACCTTCCTGCTGGAAGGGTAACTGAGCACTGACACAGGT
Organism: Acridotheres tristis; assembly: GCA_037013685.1. Taxonomy (NCBI): domain Eukaryota; kingdom Metazoa; phylum Chordata; class Aves; order Passeriformes; family Sturnidae; genus Acridotheres; species Acridotheres tristis. Next base: position 11,368,221 of record CM072885.1, read on the forward strand.
TGCCAAGAGAAGATGTGGAGACTACCTCCTTGGAGGTTTTCAAAAACCACCTGGACATGACCCTGGGCAACTGGTTCTGAGGGATTCTGATTGAGCAGGGTTTGGACAATATGACCTCTAGAGATTCCTGCCAAGCTCAATCATTCTGTAAGCAAGCTCCAGTCATTTTAGTAGATTTAATTCTAAAAGTCAGGCAAAGTTTGATGCTTAATATAAATGTTCTGCTTAACTTCATAGATACCCACTCACTGTGAAACTGTGATTTCTGGAGGCAGACTATAGCTTGCTCAGAAAATCAGACAGGAGTTATAAAGTGATCACTATTATGCTTGTCCATATGCACCCATTATTATTAGAAGCAGCAGGAGAGAACAGGCTGAAAAGATTCTACAGGAACCCTTAAGGAAGGTTTCCTAAAGAAGAGAGGTTTTGAACTTTGCATTAGCATGGCACTGGCTCTGTAATGCCCTTAACTTGTCTCTCTCTTCCTACCAAATGCTGACTACTTCTCTCTGTGTCAGCAATGAGGAACTCAGCCTGGAAAAATGAGTTAGGTTTGGAGAAAGTACAGTTGAGAGAATATTTTGAAGGATTTCTAAAATTAACCCCTTTTTTTCCTTCTTCCTGTCTCATGATCTAAAACTGTTTCTTCCCACTGCAGTCCCACTGTAACTCCTTTCTCTGAGCTGAACTCAGTAACTCATGCCCTTGTGCTCATCACACTTAACCTGAGGCTGTACATTCTCCAAGTGGCAGTACAGCAGGTGGGTCCCAAATGGTCCCACTGTGACTGAGTTACAGCTTCAGGCGTGCTATTCGTGTTATACCTCAGAAACAACAAAGAGCTTTAAAGATATTGATTCAGGAAATGCTGGAAGATTTTCTGCTGGCTTGTGTGGGATAATGGAAGGTTTTTATTTGAAGAAGTTCTTGCCAAAGATCTTCCAGTGCTCAGTTTTGCCTGTTTAGTGACTGGGGAAAGGGACTACTTTGGCCTGTATGTTTCCTGACTGCCCTCCTTCTGCAAAAGCTAATTTCTTTTCACTACAGATCTATATAATGTCAGCTAGTTTATGTAATTTTCTGATATATCGAAACCGTATTGATTTAAGTTTTATATCACAGCTAATCCTGTCCAAATACTGAAAGTGAGGGGCTGAGAACAGGCAATGATTTACTTGCCCAACACAAAAATTGCATTTTTCGTTTTGCACTCTGCTAATGTATTGTAAGAGAGGATGAACAAACAGATTGGTCTCCTCCCACCACATAGCTGCATTGCCAGCACTCAGGGAAATAAAGACTGCATGGATTAAAAAGTCGCAAGGTTACTGTTAAGGCATAGCTACTGAAACAGCAGCGTGCACTGAGCAGCTCTCAGTTCAACAGAAGCTGTCCTGTTGTGAGCAATGTCAACCTCACTGCTAACGTGGGAGCCAGGGATGAGAATGCAGGTAAGATCTTTCTATACCAGGGCATGAGCAAATCGTGATGAATTGCAGCCATTGACACAGGAATTTGTACGGTGCATATTTTCTTTTAAATTTTGGCATTTGAAAACTGTTTTATTTTTAGCTGCTTGAGACAAAAGCATTGGAGTTTTTTCAGCACTGTCTATGAAGTGACATTACTGTTTGTGCTTGTTTTGGAATCTATTTATGATGCAAATTTAAGAAAGCATTTGCAGCTCCTAAGGTTTATGTGTGTAATACAATCATTTAAACAAACTTCTTAGCATTTTTCCCCTAGGCACCCTCTGAAGAAATCTTCCTCTGAATCATAGTGCATATGCAATTAATTACTGCTGGGCTGTTACACAGACTGATCATGTGGGAATTGACCATTTCTTTTCCACATAGAAACAGCCTTTGCCTTTTGTCCTCACTTAGAAACAGCCCTGGCATTGGCATCTCGAGGATGCTCTTATCCTCAGTTTGCTGGATTATATATTTTGATTGAAATACTTGAAAGACATAATTTCATAAATACACTTAAAGCAATTCCACCCAAACCACCTCATTCTCCCTAAATCATTCTCATTTTATTGCTGAGTTTTCAAATACCTTTAAAATGCTTTATGTTATGATGTGTCAGTTTTTGAATTGTGTACCGTGTAGACATCTCACAGTATCCTGGTGATTAAATATATAATAATAAGACAGTCTTCACTTAGAAAAATAATTTAACTTCTAGAGTTCTCTAACCAAATATCCTTTCCTTTTTCTCTAAAGATGCAAACTTTTTTTATGAAAGTGAAAACTGACTGTGGGTCATCAAACTATTCTAAATATTGTTTGCATTGATAACTCATTTTTATTTTAATATGCACCTTAACAGTATGTAAAAAAAATATGGCTAAAAACATATAGATCTATTCTAACACCAAGAAGAATCTTGAACTTATTTCTGAACTTTTCGGTAACAGTAGATGGTTGGTGCGTGGGCAGTATGGAGATCCATAAATAGCCTGTTGACTTCAAGTATTCTACTTCCATATTTTCAGACTGATAGGTCTGCTATACATGAGACAAGACTTGAAAGTAAAGGTAGTATCTTTGGTTTTACTTGACCAGCTGCCTAGATGAAAATATTAAGCTGATTTTCAGATATTTTCCTAGATTTTTCTAATGTAAAGCTATTGAAGCTACCAAAAAAATTTTGTTAATGTCATTGTCCTTGAGCCTTTTGGCTACAACAAAATGCCATGAAACATCTCTGTGTTATGTAAGATAGATAGTTCATGCCTAGAATAGGAAATGACAGTAGCACTTCTGAATGGCTTTTGGCAAGTAATCACATTTAATAGAAAATTGTCAAGATCATGATCAATGCAAAAACTATTTCCTTATGCACATGCATACACAGTCTTTCATTGCTATTCATTGATTCTTAAGTCCAGGAATACTTTTTTTTTTTTTTTCTTTTACCCTTCACCAAACAATGGTATTTCTTGACAACATACTGCCCAAATAATAGTCCATTTTACCTTGTAAAAAAAAAGTAATCTAGGGAGACTGCACTGAAAGGAGTTGGGAAAATAGGGGGGAAATGTTTAGAGAAGGTGAATGTCTGGATTCATCTTAATTTTCCATCCATGAGCTTCCACAGAAGATAACTGGTATTGTCATTGTGTCTTTGTATTATTTTGCTGCCAGACAAACTTTGCTTTTTTGTCTCTTCTATATGAGTCAGTATGTTGATTGAATTTATCGTATTTTTTAAGTAGACTTCTATTCTCATTTTTTTTAAAAATGCACTGCATATACAGCAATTGAAGTTGTCTCATGTTGTCACTGTTTGTTCTTCTCGTTCTAGGTGATGTGATTGTCTATATTAATGAAGTTTGTGTCCTTGGACATACTCACGCAGATGTAGTCAAACTCTTCCAGTCTGTTCCTATTGGTCAGAGTGTCAACTTGGTGCTATGTCGTGGATACCCTTTGCCCTTTGATCCTGAAGATCCTGCCAACAGCATGGTGCCACCCCTTGCAGTAATGGAGAGGCCTCCGGTAGTGGTAAATGGAAGACATAACTATGAAACTTATTTGGAATACATTTCTAGGACTTCTCAGTCTGTTCCAGACGTAACAGATCGACCACCACACTCCTTGCACTCCATTCCAGCAGATAGTCAGCTTGATAGCACATTCCCACCACCTGCCCATGATGATAATGTATCAATGGCTTCTTCTGGGGCCACCCAAGCTGAACTCATGACCTTAACCATTGTGAAAGGGGCCCAGGGCTTTGGCTTCACTATAGCAGACAGTCCTACAGGACAGAGGGTGAAGCAAATTCTAGACATTCAGGGATGTCCTGGTTTGTGTGAAGGTGACCTCATTGTTGAGATCAACCAGCAGAATGTACAGAACCTGAGCCATGCAGAAGTAGTGGATATACTTAAAGAATGTCCTGTTGGAAGTGAAACTTCTTTGATTATCCATAGAGGAGGTAAGTTTGGAAAGTCTGTACAATTACAAAAATGTGTGTAAAAGGTTCTAAACCATAAGACATACATATACTCACTACATCCTTGTTTGCTAGATTGGAAATTAATTTCCATGTTGTGGGAAGTAACACCATTGGTTCTGGAAAAGTGTGTCTGTAATTAAGTATCCTAGGCAAAATCTTACAGTTTGTTGTACATTCCTTTATGTGTTTTGAGTGTCAATGGTCCCATCTCTGGATAAGAGTAAAACTAGGGCAGTTCCAGACCTTTCACCCCATAATAGTTTGTGTGGTGTCTGCAGTAAACTCATGTAGTCCCAAAGCAGTGCTGCAAGCTTTAGGTATAGCTGTATGTATTGACTCAATAATGTAGATCAAAATCAGAGCAATTTCTTTGCCCTTTACAAGGTTACTGGTTTTCCTAAGCCATTTTGCCTTCTTTTCATTCATTGTAAAAACTTTGTGCAACAGTTATTGGGGTTATTTTCTTTCCTGATAACAGAGATCCATGGTATATATTTCTCTAATTTTTAAAAAAAATAGCTTCTAGTGACTTGTTTTTTTCTCACCAGCCTGACAGTAAGTTTGAATGTTCACCATTGGAAGGGGAGAGTCAAGACTTAACCATAAAGAAGCAATAAGAACAGAAAAAGAATTAAAAACTTGACAGGGATAAGTTATTTCACAGCTTTTCTTATTTTAGCCAAACAAAATTTCTTTGGTCTTTTGAGGTGAGCATCCATCCTAATTTATTATTACCTGAAATAAATAATTATTGGATTTTTCAAATTAAAAATCTTTTTTTCTCTAAAGGCATTCATATGTCACTTAATGTACATCATTCTGTGCTTAAAAAGAAAAGAATTCTGTGCACAAAGATGCAAAAATACTAACTACTTTCCTTCTGAAAAATAGAAATTGGGAAGTGAAGCTTTAGTGTTTGCATATACCAAATGTTTATCATTAGAATACCTAAAAGTCTTAGAATAAGGAATGTATTAACATTATATCTAATTGCAGAATTAACAAACATAAGGTGATTATAGATGATTCATAGTCAATAAAGGCACATAGTCAATAAAGTATTTTTCTTGTATATATATAAACGAATTATTTACAAGAGACAGGATCTGATATTTCTTTGGAATGAAACCAAATTAGGATGATAATTAAATTGGAGTCACTATAGTATATGAACTTGGAGAAAATTAATGGTTGCAGAGAAGCTGTATTCATTGGTTTTAAATCTGGTTCTCCTTAATGGCCATTAAGAATCTTGAACAATGGAGTAAGCAACAGTTTTTTATTAAGAAGCTGACAAATTAGGGAGAATTTCATAACCAAAAAAGAGCATAAAGAAGATTAGAAGGGTTAGTGTAACCCCAAAATTTCGAATTTTATTTTAAAAAAGACAAGATAATCACCCTCTAGAGGAAAACAGTTTAGAACACCAGTCTTCAGAGAGAAGTGGAGTATGAAATCCAGTATGCTGAACAAGCCTGAGTAATAATAGACAACAAAATAGATATTTCACCAATCAGTGCAGGACAGTAGAAAAAAAAACCTGAACCAGCAACATACTCAAGCCCTTGAGGATAATTGCTCTCTCTTCAGAATTTCTTCTTAGATCATTGATTCATGATCAAAACATGATAGTTTAACATTGATCAACATGACAGTTTAACAAATTCTGGTACATTAACCAAGCTGTGGTTATTTTCTACACATCTCTGTGGCAGGTAGGAGATACTACAGTGAGCTCAAGGCTCGATAAAAGCACTGTAAGTTTACACCATCTCCTCTCAGCTCAGGCCAAACATCCCTGGCTCAGCTGACATGACATACTAGGTCCAAACAACACATTTAACATTTAACCCTTGTTGGGGGATGAAATGATCGGTTGCTTTAGAGAATGCAAAGACAAAGAGAGTGTGTTTCCTTCGTGGGAGAACAATGACCAAGACTAAACCAAATGTTTGGAAGGACTACAATGTCATTAAACTTAGGGGGATGATACAGAACGAATGCAAGTTTGGTAACATAAATTTTTCAGAAATAATGACTATACCTTAAGGTTGTGAGATTAAACTAAAATTTTAAAAAGCTCACTTGTTTGAGGGATTCAAAAGAATTGAAAAAATAGCGTATGAATCAAACCTACTCTACCTAAGAGATGGCTAAATCATATCTTAACACAAATATGAGAACTGTTTTAAGATTAAAACCAGATCTTTGTTTCTTTTTTTTTTCCTCTATTCGTAGGAAAAGGAAATCTATGTGACTAAATATACACCTATAATGCGAGTTATTATGTCTGTGTTAGTTGTCATGTCTCTTTTTATAGTCCCTGGGCAGAAATAGGTTTTTCTATGATGTAATTCATGTAATTCCACTCTAGATGTTTCAAATAAGTCAGGTATATCTAGGTGTACCTTAAAACTATATTTCCTGCTTGACTGATTGTAAAAGGAGTAGAGGATGACTTATTCAGATGTATATGTCTATCCAACATGTTATGATTAATAAATAGGTGATAAGATTTGGTCATGTGAGATAATCTGAATACAAAAAATACTTAGAGTAACTTTCTTTGATTCTAAAATCTTTAGTCACCAGTAAAGCAAAGCATACTTTCTCATTACTCATGGATCCAATTTTCATTTTATTAACTTTGATGTGTAATGACTCTTGAATTATGCCATCCTTTTCCATCATTACCCTATACATCCTGTCTTTAATGTCTCATTTTTAAGATTAAGATCAAAGGGCTGTTCCTGCCTGTGGAGGAAGGCTATGTTTTGCATAGGGTTGTGTGTTGCCTTGTAATGTTTTTGTCTCTGATATGAATATGGCCTGACTGCACACCTAATTGTGGCAAATCCATTTCTGTAAGTGACTTAATTTCTCTCTCATCCAGCAATCTTATCTACATTGCAGACAAAAAACAGATTGACATTGACTGAGATTTGTTGCCACTATAGGAAGAACTATCTCATTTGGAAAAAATACTCCCTTAGATGAACATAGTATGCATGCATTTTAAAAACTATTGTCCCTTAAGCTTAAAAGATCAAAAGCCAGAGTATGCAGGAGAAGGAAAGGTCTGCATGTTTCAAAAGGATGGAGGGAATAGCAGTACTCACATTTAAAGAGGCCACTGAAATCTCTCTGAGACTTGTCATGGGTTACAGTCCAGCTGGAAGAAGTCCCACAACTCAGTGTACTAGTTTTAAGATTTCTAAAGCAGAAGTAGCAATGTATCTGCTTATTAAAAAAATAGTAATGGAAATAATATAATTTTCTATCGAAGGAAAGCATCTCTCTAGCACTGGCTAGACATTTTACTGTCTTTTTCTTGTTTATTGGACAAGTTCCTTGCTAAGTAGATGCACCATAATAGTTCAGTATCTGTACATCTGTTTTTGCTGAACAGCTGTATTGTTTCCATTGATTACTATGAGCTGGCAGATGTGTTTGTACTGAAAAACAAAAACTAAAATTAGTGGAAAAGTTAGAAAAGTGTTGCAAAAAATAGGGGGAGGAAAAAAAGAGGGAAAAAAAGAAAAAAGATTAATATAAAAGAAAGAAAATAGCACCCAAAGAAGTTAGAGATTTACTTCTTTCCAGCTTTGCTTCAGGCTTTACACTTTATTCTCAGCTTCTGCAATCGATGTAGATTTCATTGAGTATAGGTTGCTGAAATAGTGTGGAAGAGCTCTCAAAAATCAGTCTTTCTAAATGTAGATAGAGCATAAATTCTGAATTAGTCCAGTACTACTGAAAAACAGCACTTAGTGTTTGAAGTGGTATGTAGCAAATTTATGTAGAGCAAAATATTCAGTAATGAGGACTTCAAAAACTAGGTTTGGCATGTTCTACTAATTGAGTTATCCAAGTATTTGACATATGCCATCTCTTTTGGAAAGTACCTTTGAAATATATTAACCTATAGACAGCTCCAGAAGTGGTCTTCTAAAAGACCTTTTTTTCCTGTCTAAAAAAGAAGTGATAGATTCAAATCTAGATCCATCAAGACTCTGTCTGAAATGCTGTTGTTAAGGAAACCTACAGACAGCCCAGAACTGATTCATGAAGTTATGGCAACTCATAGCAGGTGTTAAGAGTGAAACATTAAATGCAAATAGTGGGAGGCTGACAAAATTCCTACATCAGGTGGCTATTTTATAATCCTAGCATAAGAGAATGGTAGAATCCAAACTGGCTCTGAGAAACTGAGAATGTTGGTACGAAACTGAGCCAGAGAGCTGACACACTGTTGACTCTGTTGAATTGTCAGCCCAGTCCTGGTGTGGGATGACTGGCAGCAGCCAGAGTCACTGTGACATGGCATGGGAAATAGTGAGGGCCACATGCAATGCACACACAGTCAAGATGAGGAGGGAGAATTTAACTACCTACTTGTAAATTGTGTGCATAAAAGGAAGGCAAATTATCTTTCTCAGATATTGTATAAATCTTAGTAGAAGTGTGCAGCTCCTTAAAATCACTAACCACCAGATACCAGTAAAACGCACACAGCATTATCAGTTTTAAAAAGAGGCAGAAGTTTCATCAAAAAATCTCTGAGTGTTCTCGTGAAAAACTCTAATCCCTCAAAATAAGCAGACTTCACTGGAAGGAACCCTCCATCTTCAGTACCCTTTCCATGGACTTATTTCAAATTTGCCAGGTTTGCCTTTCTCCCATGGAGGTGAGATTTTTTTTGTTTTGTGTTTTTGGGTTTTTTTGTTTGTTTGTTTTATTTTTGCCAGGATTGCTATGTGTTTCAGTTCCTCTGGTCACGAAAGCTCATGCTTCTTTATCTCCAGGTTGTTGTCTTTTGAAAAAGACTTTATCTACACAAGATAAAGCTGAGGCAGCACTGTCACCCTGCTAGTCTGGCCCAGGAAATTCTGATCTCTTTGTTCCATGAGCTCATCCCACCACTGAGATCTCTGTGGCTTTTATTCTCATTCTGCAGTTCTTCATTCAAAATATTAACGGAGTACCTGTTGCAAACTGGAGACCCTGTATCTCATGACTTGCTCATCCCCAGTTCAGGACTTCCTAGTCAACAGTCCTGAGGATTTAAAGAAATTACATTCTTGGAAGTATGTTGTAGGTTTTTAATTTGCGACTTACAGAGGTTTCCCATCATTCTACTGTCTCTACTGTTTTACATCCCAGAGTCATTGGCAAATTTTTCCTTTCCAGTCACTTCCTAAAGGAACCCAGTCTTGGTTTAGTAGCTTCCTAGGAGTACTGTAAATTAACAGTAGTCTGTTCATCTTGTCTTGTTCACACAGTTCTGCTTCTTTCCTTGTTTCTGCGAGGAGATTTTGGGACAGACAAGGTCTCATATCTCTCCTGTTTCCTGATACACTTTGTCCTCTCCAGATGCTTACTTCAACTGAACATTTGCCCCTGATCCATTTCCTCCTATTTCCTGAAAGTAGTTAATGTTGAGAGGGATATTTGGCAATAGCAGCATTTTTAGCCTCCTGTATTCTTAAATGTCACATATCTCTCTTGTTTGTGATCTTAGGGGACATTTGATCACACAAAGGGAATGTGCACCTGAACCTAGTGCTGAACCCCTGACCCATTCAAAGTGTACCACGTCATCCATTGGTACCTAGAAATTGGAGACATAACTGCCTTCTGTCCAACATGCTGCTGATGGCATCCTCTTACAATTTTCTCTTTCCAGTTTGTCACACCATTTTGCCTTGCCAACCATCTAAGTGCACTGTTGCTCCTGGATCCATCTGCTTTAAAGACGATGGAAAACAAAGGTTCATAGCTGACCTTTTTCCTTTCCATCTCAAAATTATGAGCTTTTTTTATGACATCATAAATTCAACAGTTTCCTCAGCATGATTTCTCTGTAAACATATTCTTCTCATGCTGGCTTTTGAGTTGTTTCCATTTTTTATGCTCTTTTTTGTTGCCGTTTTTAGCTAGCAAAGCCAAAAACATTTAATGATCAGAAATATTGTGAGTCATGCTATAAAGTCCATTTCACTGACTTTTCTGTTACATGTCTTGAACACTTGTCCCTTCCTACCTTCCCTACATAGAAATCAGTATTTTGTGCAAAATAGTTTCCTAACAGCCTAGTGAGAAGGACAGTTGTCTTTCCTTTGTTAATTCCAGAAATAAAATTTTTGAAAGATTTTTAGAAAATACTGTTAACTTAAAAAAAAAAAAAAAGGCTGCTGTCACATTAACAAAATTCCTGAAGCACTGCTTTCCTACCTCATTTTTACAAGGCGTGTTCACCTTGCAGAATATCGTATTTTTAACTGTGAGCTATGTACTCTTCTAGTAACCTTCTAATTATTTACATCCTTTTTCCCTACACATTGAGACTGTTTTATGCTTTGGATTCACTTGAAATAGTTTTTAAGCATCTTGTTGCAATTATCTGGTATAAAACCTATTTCAATAAATATTACACATTATAGCAGGTAAACAAAAAATAAGTTATTGCATATAGAGCCTTGTTTATGAAGAGATTCAATCTAAATCTTTTTACTGGGAGAAATTGTAACCTTTCAGTAACACAGGAAATGACAAATATGAACTGGAGGAGTTAGGGCAGGAGAACAGTTATCCCAAGGTTTGCACTAATGAAACTTTCATATTTTTTCTTGCTCTGATTAGCAGTAAAACAGTGTGCAATTGCTTCCATATTTCTGAATAAAAGATAAAGAAACCATGGATGTCCTTAATGAATATGGATTCCTCAAAAAATAGACATTAATAATAGTTAGTAGTTCTTACACTGTATTACTGGAAATAGTATTAATGCATTGTGTTTCAAAGTGGTAGTGCTATGGTTTTGCTGCTTCTTTCTTATTAATGTTTGCGCACTGTGTGGTACATTTGTGGGTAATTTTGCAAAGCATGAGATAAACCCTTTTTACATATATTACACAGAAGCTTTTTAACGACTGTTAGAAAGCATTTTGTTTCAAAATTGCTTTTATCACTGCTGAAACTGTTCTCTGACGTTTATATGGTCATATAAGCTTATAAGGCTTATATAGTCTGTGTGAAATTTGAACAGTGCTTCTATTAAAACTTGGGGACACTTCTCCTAGGGATATGTGTGCCTAACTCTTGCTGACATGGGGAGGAATTAGTTTGCACACTGGAGAAGTAAGTCCCCGTAGAAAATCTTTAAGCAAAAAAGAACACAAGTGTATAGCCATATATTGTCATCATTGCATGCCACAAGAGATAACTACCTTTGCTCCAGTGGCAATTCTGCCACCTCTTATACCCAAGAGGCTACAAACAGTGAGTAGTCAGACATTAGAGTTGTTAGGACTGCAAAGACTGTGCACACGGGATTTGTGCAGAGCTGCAGGAACTCTGCCTTCAGGACAGGCACCTGCTTGTCTCTCCTGAGAAGTCCAGGGCACATTATTGTCTGATGGCTACAGCCCATGTCACTGCTAGAGCCCAGGAGCTCCACTGGCAGTACTGCAGACTGGTTTCAGTCTTACTGGTATTAGTGAATGAGTGAAGAACAGTTTACTTGAGAAAACAGACTTTTTGGCATGTCTACCTTGGAATCCGGCCAGGCCAGAGAAGTTTCTCCTCTGCATTTGCAAGCAGTATTACGAGAAAAGTTAATGATATTGTCTTGGACTGTGCATCTCAGTGAAAGATGACATCTTTTGAAGCCAAATACCTCCCAAGCATAGTATGTGGGAGAGCGTGCTGCAATATTGAGGCATGAAGAAACTTGAGTTTTTTTCTCAATCACCCACAGTCTAGTTTCTGAGTGTATCTCACCTTCTTCAGAGGAGATTTGGGAGATCTCAGCCTAAGGATGGAGAACTACAGAGCTGAACTCTAAAAAAGTACCATACAACCTGTGCTTGTGTACTGAGGCATGTCTAAAATTAGTCTAAATGTGTTGAACAATGTTTTTGTTGGTTCAGTAAAATGTAATGTCCTATTAAACAGCATTTGTTGGGCTTCCAAATCTGTTGTCGAAGTACATTGTGTAGACGTTGTGATGTGGTGATTTGTAAAATAGTGCAATATTTTATAGTAATAAAGTAAGCTAATACGCTATGAAACAAGTGACTACATTATCTATTGTGCTACAGACTTGAGACACAGCACTGGGGAGATGGGAAAGTGTGCTTTTCAGGCACTTCCTAAACCACAAAACTCTCTTGACCTCTATGATTTGCATATCCAGTAAAAATGCAGCAACTAAATTAGTCTTCTAAATGAGGTATCAATCCTTGTACAATTCTTTCAGCAGTTTTCATTTACATTCTTAAAAAGGGAAGGAAGACTTTAACAATGGCTATGCTTGCCCTCTATGATTCATGCTCAACATTTATTTTTATTTTTTTATAAACCAAGATTATAATGTTTATTAAATACAACACTGCCTTCTCAGGAAGCCTTTGGGTGACTCATGATTCAAACACAATCAAAAACAGCAGCAGGGTACATACCTCTTTTTTGTGCCACCTTCAGTTTACAGTTGAAAAAAAAGGACATGGAAGCCAAAGCTGCCAGGCACAGATTCTGGAGGTTGACTCCCAAGTATGTCCAAACAGATTTCCAAAGGAAATAAATTGCTTTCCAAAGCCAAATTTTTCATAAGTTGGAACAGTATTTCAGCACAGAAGAAACATACTGTGCAGTGTTCCTGTTTGGTAAATGAAAAAATCTTGACTTTTGTTTGTTTGGTACCTTTTGTTACCATAGGCTAAAAGAAGGCAAACTTTCTTAACACACATTCCCGGGGTCACCTTATTTTCAATGTATATTTCAAATGGGTGCAAATTATACTCAATGGACTTTTTAGAATGTTTTTTCTATAATGTAAGCATTTTTAATTGTATTTCATGTGTTCTAAGATTGAGCACTTCTAAATATTCTCAGATAATTAGAAAAATACTCTGTATGCATGAATACAAGCACAGATGCAAAATCTTTGAATGAGAAAATATTTTAATGATCTTTATATCAATTTTTTATCAATTCATTTCCATTTATATAATTAGGTCTTTTCATAGCAGAAAATTTGCTAATATTTTAAGTTGATAAATGATGATGATAAGAGTAATAGTAGTAGTAATAATAATATTAATAATAATGCCATTTTTCTTAAAGAATTTTAAAAAATTATTAAGTAATACTTCAGGGAATATTTCACATCATAGGAAAGGTTTCCTGATAATGGGAATACCGCAGTATTATCTATATTTTAATAGTTTCACTAAATTCATTCATTAATATAAAGCCAATATCTTTTTCTTACAACCCCTGTGTAACTTATGTACTTTAAGTTGTTCTCAATAAATATATTTATTTTAGGCATCTGGGGCCAAGCAGTGCCTCTCTACTGCAATATAATCACTATCATATCTCTGAAATACAGCAAAAGACACGTTAATCTGTTCCTTAAGGGGAAAAAAGAATGACCAGTTGAGGAGCTGTAAATATGATCCTAGTGGAATAGTGTATCAGGAAACACAGCTTCCCTTTTTCATCACCCTTAAGCCTCACATGATTTAACATCTCGTGTTCTCTGGAATAAACATGGGGAAGTACTTAGTGAAAATTGAAAGAGTCTGGCAGATGGTTCAGCTATTTAGCCAAAATGCAGGATGATTACATCGATGGAAGGCCCTAGAGCAGCCCAGAGAGAATTCTGGGCAAAGTCCACAGGGCTTTGTTCTGTGGCCAGTGAGAGCCAACAAATACTGCAGAGTTAAAGACAATCAGCTCCATCCAGTTTCTGCCGTTCTTCACTAGCTTTTTCCTTGTTTTACCCAGTCCTTCCTCAATCTGCATGTTTATTGCTGGTCATTCTAGCTCCATTTTCCTGTGTTTGGCAATTCAGAGAAGCTGTCATACTTGAATGTCAGCCCAGTCTTTGAACTTAGCCTTGCTTTGAGCAAGAGATTGGCCCAACTGAACTCCAACTGTCCCTTCCAGGCCAAACACTTAGAATATTCTATGGTTCTCCATATTTCCCAATCTTGGATCCAGGGTGCTAAAAGAGAGGGTCTGATTGAACAAATCACCATCTGGATCTTAAATTTCTTCCACAGTACTTCTCAGAGAGAAAGAGAAGCTTTTTTAATCTCATCTCCTTATTATACCATATTGAATATGGGATGAGTCCTGCCCACACACCAGAGGCAAGCATAGGTAATAATCAAAGTTATTTAAAAACCCCTGCATTACCACAAAAGCTGAAAGCTATCTCATCCACTAAGGCCAAATCTGGAATCCATTCATGCTACTATAGAAAACAGTCTGAATTTCTTTATAAAAGTGAAGTTAGAAATGTACACTACATAACATATTGCATATTAAATATATATTGTCTTATTAATACTTTAATAGTTTTTATATAATGGACTTTTATAAGTCTTTACTTGCAACAACTCCACTCCTTACCTACAAATGGAAACAAGTAAAATTAGTATGGCTTACATTGGATTGAATAATTGCTTCACTTATCAATCTTTTAACATAATTATAAGTAGTAAATCAGTGAGGGAATTTATTTTTAATGAACTATCTCTAGGAAAAGCTCTTGGCTTATGCCTAAATGAACTTTCTTTGAAAATCTTGTAGGAAACATAAAATCAATACTGATAAACTTTGCAGATGGCGGGGAGTTTGGTCCATGTCACTGAATAGATTAGACATTACTGATAAAGAGCACTATGGAATAACTAATAAATTAAGCATCAGCAAACAGGGAGTGTTTGTATCCAGTCATTGCAAATTAATTCCTGAGAGAGAGTAAGGAATGCCACCCAAACTTGTAAAAGTGCTTTTGAATCATTATGTATAATCACCTGAGCATAACATCACAATGAAAAAAGCCAGTTCAGCAAAACTTCTTAAAACTAAAGATTTTGTTTTTCTTAGTAAGATGCCATTGGTAAACTATTTTATTGCACTTTTTATTAATGCTAAGAAAATAAATTAGGTCCTGTTCCAGATTGTCTTTCCCTGCTTCTTCATACTTGTACATCCATCTTATTTTTCCATTTTTTTCCCGTTTACTTCAAAATTGTGGCACTTCCATATACTATGCAAAGATCAAGCATCTTGTAGATGTCTTATTTTTAACTAAAGTTTCTCTCTTTTTTTAGACCTGAAATATGGGATTCCTATTGGATTTTTCATACAGTTCTTCATTAGCAAAATGTCGAAGTGCAAGGTAGATGGAAAGATGTTTCCTTACTACCTAACTCCTAGAATAGATCTCATTTCCTGTGCAGACAACTAGACATGTAATTTCAGGATTTATTTCCTGTGAGGAATCTTGCAAGTTGTTAATTAAAACTTGTAAAAATTAAAGGACTTTGCTTGGGAAAAGTAGTCTGAAACAGCTGAAAGGATAGAAACCAGCTAGTGAAGAATTAGACATTCAGAAAAGATGTTTCGGGTCACTTAAAGAGTACTGGTAGGAGCTGTGTTGGGTGATCCTTTATTCAGCAGACAGGAGGCACAGCCCCTGGCCCACAGCTCTCTGGGTATCAGTCTGTTAGCTGTAAAACTGCTTCAAAGACATTTGTGGTCACCATGAGTAAACATTTACCTGAAGCAGCTGCAGCCATCCTCTGTGTCAAAATGGATAACAGCAGTGTGATGGAGAACTCTCTTTGGTTTCTTCCAATTGTGCAGGCTGCCTTCATTCCTCTGGAAAGTGCCTGAGTTAGGCAGGTCCTCCTGCAGTGGAGACAGACCCCTCCTTCCCGAGGTGCTGATGGAGAGACATTTCCAGTGGCTGTGGGTTCTGAGCAAGTGGAGGAGGGGTCAGGGCAGAAAGCTGGAGATCTACAGCCTAACCCAGCAACCTGCTGGGAGGAGCAAAGCACAGACAAATGGGCTGCAGATAGAATGGGATGAAAATCTGGGGACTAGCAGGGACTATACAGAGCTTTTTTATAACTCAGGGAGTCATTGATTTCACTGGAAACAAGGACCTCTAATGTAGGGACATCATGAGCAGGGTAAGCTGTTCCGAAGTTTCTTTGATTTTTACATTCTCCAGTTAATGATTTCACATCTTTCCTATTTGAAAACATATTTATTTTAGTTCTATTATGATAAAGCTCAGTGGTTTGGGTTTTTGCTTGGTGTTATATATAACCAAACCTTTGGAGCTGTTATAAGAAGGAGGCAGGTCTAGATAAAATCGTTGGCCAGCCTGGGATCAAGCTTATGTGGGAAGAAAATGCCAAATCAAAACCTGCGATATTGTCACAAAATAGAAGGTAATTTCTTCACCACTTCGCTATATCCTTTGCCTTGCAGATTAAAGGCTTGAATTCTGGAACTAAGAACTGAAGTTTCTTTTTCTTCTGAACTGATAATCATTTCTGTGGCTATGTAACTTTGAGTTAGTAGTGAAAACCAAAAATCACACAATAAATCTAGGGATTTCAGAGATTTTTACAGAAAAGGAAAGTTCTACTGCACCGGTTCTATAGAAATTTGGAGTGATAAACACAAAAATAATATGCATTAATATAATTATGAAGTCAGAAAAAAAGAGACTCAAATTGAAATACCCTGCTGTCACTTTCTCTTTTGCAAATTAAAGCTATGAAATTTATATTTGGGGAAAAAATAGAGATATCATAGAAATAAAAAATAATAGTGGTTTAGAATGCAGTATAATATGGAAATAATAATTTTGTTTCTTGAAAATAATGTTGCAATTTTTAAAAAAAAACCCACAGATTTAGGAAAGAAAAATTAATGCCTCTGAAATTTTGCAGGTGGGGGATCAGGCCTAATCTCTAGAGAGTGAATATTAATTCTGAAGTACTCAGAAGCTTTTTGGTTTTTGCTCCTCTCTGTTGTCTGAAAGATAAAGAATAACATATATACTTAACATATATACTTTTGTTACTAAATTTAAATGCATTTATTGCAGCTTACTGGTATAGAATTGCAATTCAGTTACATTTCTAACTTGTTCCTTCAAGGAAAGGGATGAATAAAAATTCATGACTTGTGTTTCTACAGAGCTACCCTTTTTTATTCATTAATATGTGATAGCTACTTGCACACTGGTTTGGTTTTTTACTATTTGCCTCAACAGTAAATAAACTTTACCAGATTAGGGAGAATTATAGGTATTTGCCATGTCTCCTATTTAAGGTCTTTTTATATGGCAGAACACACAACTTTCAGAACATTCATCGGGGAAAACGTTGTTCTGTGGAGAGTCTGAAAACAATTCTTTTTGTTTTCTCTTGCATAATGATTTTATTTTCAAATTGCTGCAATTATTCCTGAATTACTAACTTCTGAGTAGATGGAAATAGATATATTTTTAATTAGAATGGATTTGTAATTTTCCTCTATCCTATGAGCCTTAAAGCTTTCAAAAAAATTCACCAAAGAGAACATCTGTTGAAAAGTAGAGCAGCTTAATCTAGAACTGTTGGTTGCCTTATAGATCAAAAACTTTTTGATGGTATGAAAAGCAAAGGCCTGCTTATAACAGGGTAAATTACTTCTGGCTCCATGTTATGAGAGACATGTAATATTTATGCTTGCTAAATATTAGATGATCCTGCTAAAGGTTAGATGGTCAATAGGTATTTTGTCTAAAACATGAATAGAAATTTTATCTGAGATCTGATTTATTATGTTTTTTTACCCATTAATTGTTCAATACATTCTGGAAATGCAGTTACTTTACACAAATATGGTGTTAGTGAATTGCCATTAACCGATGAAAACACCCTTTGATAAAAGGCTCCCCTTTGATAAAAGTCAGCCCAGGACAGGGTCTAATTTGAATTAACCTCCTCCGTTCTTTTCCTATAAAGTAGACTCTTTGTTGTTGATCCCTGTGACATGAATTATACTCTTTAAATTATCTTGTTAAGGTTAAAAAATATAATTTTATAAAATAGAACACCAGGCGAAATTTCCTCTTCAAGACATTTCCAATCCTATTGGTTTGGGATTATACACCAGTAAACCTGTAGGGTGACTGGGTAAAGAGCATACAGATCTACCCTTAGTGTAATTTTATTTATCTGTTCTTTGGGGAAACCCAAGGAGAAAGCATCATGACCATCACAGATTGATTGTGCTGTTCATCCAGATTCCTTCAGCCAGCTATGTTCTTCAGGCATAAATTCAGTTTTTGTCTTCTGATCAAATGGGGATACTGAGGTATGAGGGTAGACTGAGGAAGAAGACGGTTTATGGATCCAAAGGCTACATCCAAGTTTGTTTTCTTACGCAGTAAGTTCTGATTTTAAATAAAGAGGGACATACATGCAATGTACCCTCGCATGTCTTTCTAAAAATGCTAATTTTTAAGGTCCACAAAGTGCTTCATGGTTGTCAGCACCATAATCTCCTCTGTTTAACTTGTCATGTTTATGTACTGTTCCAATTTTCTCAGTATTGAGGGGCTTATTTCCATTATGTTGGACATGTCATCTAACTCAAGTCTGAAACCAATTTGTGTTCCTCTGAGAGACACAGCAATGTCACAGGGAAAAAAACTATTCACAGTTTTTCTTCCTTTTCCTTGTAATACATTCATTGAATACTTATCACATCCCAACTATCTTGTCAGGATCCTTTTTCAGCATCATTTTTTAGTGTTCTGTTCATTAAATTTTTAAAGTACAGAGCAGGACTACATGTGACCAGCACATAATCTAAACATCATAAAATTCACATCAATACTGTTCCTCTCTCACTAGACTTCAGGACACAGCTGTTCTTTATGTTAATTGCTCAACTCCAGACTTTCAGGAGTTCATAAAAAATTGCATTTCTTAATGGGTTTTTTTCAAGCCAGGTCATCTTGATCAATTTATCATGCTTTATACTCTTCACTATTCTGTACTG
This sequence comes from Acridotheres tristis, assembly GCA_037013685.1. NCBI lineage: Eukaryota > Metazoa > Chordata > Aves > Passeriformes > Sturnidae > Acridotheres > Acridotheres tristis. The sequence continues at coordinate 11,387,061 of CM072885.1, forward strand.
TAATAATATCCTGCCCATCGATCATTATTACTCTCACATCTTTTCTTTCAGGCTCCTGTGGTCTTATGCTTTACCATTTGAACTTCATGTCATTTTAACCAGTATAATTTAAATCACTAAAATGATCAGTACAGCTTTTACTAATTCAGTTTTGTTCTTGATAAGCAAGTTGTATACTGAGAATTACCTCCTGAATGGGAATGGGAAAGCAAAGACATTTATCTCTACTAGGTACATGTCAGAGTGGACAATATCAAATCTTCAGTAGCTCAAAGCAAAGCATCCTACCTGGAGGCTCAGCCAGGGAACTGCAAATTTAGAACATATCTGTTCTTTTCACTGTTTTGTTACCCTTTGTACATGGGCCTTCCGTTAACATCCCTTGCTAAATATTCTGCTTTTCAACACTAAATGTTGTATTTTCCCATCTAAGACTTAATCATGTAAACCTTGGTCTTGTGATAAGTTTTGCTTCTTCAGCTGGTCTTCTCTTTCACAGTCTCCAACTGTTTGTCAATCTTTCTGTTCTACCTGAATCCCTATAGCCAGAAATAAACTCATCTGTTAAGCTGGTGTGAAAGAGCAGGAAATTGGAAATTAATTACTCCTTTGAATAGTATCTGGATCCAAAGCATCAAAGAATCATACTATTGCTTATCCCAGCTTTCACCACTGTGGCCGTGGCATGATAACCTTTTTATTATATTGTCATTCAGTGTTTGTCATTCCACCATGTGGTATGAAAATGAGTCTATTATAAGTAACACCTGAGCTCCTGACACTTCCCATTTCCACAGAACAGATTTCAAAAGCAAATTAATAAAACTTAGAACCATGCAGACAGCTTGATGCATATTAAACACAAAATACTGAAGTTACTACTGTGTAATTTAATAATGACAAGCAGTCAGAGGAAGCCAGGAGGTTGTCTCATTAATTACACTTACTTGTTGCTTTATGATGAACTTTTGTCCAGTGCTCCCAAATCTCAAAGAAATCAGGAGGAGGGAGATTCTGAGCTCATTAGCAACAAACAGGGCCATCTGAGATGCACTGCCATACCAAGAAATCTTCGCTGGAATGGCAAAGTAAGGATGACAACTGAAGCTCTGAAGTCTTCCATAGAGTCTGTGTCATATCTACCAATCTAGGACAGATTTCTGAATAACATTAGGTATGGCACCCTGGATACTAGACCTGTGTTTCTGCATCTGTCTTAAGTTCCTGATTCACAGACTATGACATGAAAATTTACTTGTCTGAATATCAATATCTAAATCTGGAATATGTGCTTGTGTGTCTGTTATAACTGATGGGGACTTTATTTAACTGCTGACATATAGGCATCCTATTCTGTTGAGATACCCGTGAATTTCCATCTCACTTCCCACTGAAGGTCCTTTTGTCACAGTTGACAACACTAGGAGGATACACATGCAAGCAAAAGAATGGATTTATTATTGTATGTTTTTCCCCCACACTTGCTGAATACATTTTGTGAATGTATTTTCAGGAAGAGGACTTTAGGACGCTGTATTAAAACAACTTATGCGCCATTTACATTTTAACAGAAAATATTTGGAACGTGCCTTGATATTCATCAACGTGGCATATTATAATGCAATGTGAGATTTCTTTATTTGGCTTAGAAAGTGTTAAAGCTTAAATGGGAGCAGAATCTAAACACATGAAAGAGCAGAGAGAGTTTTAGGCAGAGTTTCTGACTGTCAGAGAGCTCCAAAAATATGATGCAGTATTCCTGAAAAGTTCTTGAGGTTTAAATTAGCTTTCACTAAAGCCAGGCTGAGTTGTCAGACGTGTTCTTAGCAAGCATACGAAGTCGTTATGGGTATGGCAGCACTTGAAGACCTTTCTAGAAGCAACAGCCGCAAGCTGTCAGGGTTCTCAAGTCTCAATTTATATTCCAAATGATGTTGCTGGTTCTGTGTGTATGACACATACCAGGCTTTTCACCTTGCTGGGTTTGCTCTGCTCAGGAAGAGTTGCATTCAACAATATGTTTTTTGCCCGAGACAAGGCATTGCTTTCATTACCAGTTCTCACAGCATTAGAGCAGTACAGTCAAGAGTGTAATTGCTAGTCTGGTGAGAGAACCAGTGGCACTGTCTTTAGCAGCAGTCATTGGACAACACACATGAGAAAACCTGGAGATTCTTCAGGGAAAATTTCCCTTCAGCCAAACAAAAGGTTCTTTTTCATGTCCGTACAAAAATATACCCTTGACCTTTTCAAAATGTTTATTAAGTCAGCAACCTGTGGGCAAACTTCTGATGTCTTACTCGTCATGTATGACTACCTATGCATACAGACTTTTGCTAATTGGCTGAGTATTTAAATAAAAATACATATTCTTACACTTCAGAGCGGAAAATAACAGTTCATCCAATACTACCTGCATCTCCAAATCAAAAACTAGGATATGAAGCTAAGGATTTGAACTTATAGTAGAAACTTCTGTCATAAAAGGAGACAAAGCTCTTCCTCAGTTCCATAAGATAACTTTTTCTACTCCAGGTCAAGTGTTCCCAGTAAAATCTGTTCTGCAACAGCATTTTCTCTATTCCAAGCCATGATTGTCCTTCACATAATAGAGTTTGCTATCAGCAAGGAGGTTCTGGTAATTGGTGTCTGAAAAGAGAAGATACTTTATGTAAAAATGAGACACTCTATAGGTGTTTAGCATCTAACTTTGCCCTTGGAAAATAATTCATTCTTGCTGACCACATACAAAGTTTGTTCCAAAAATGTATTTTTCATCTCCGCAAATTGAGATTTTTATTAATTTTTCAACGTCTAGTATATTTACACACCAGAAACTGTCACTAACTGTTACATTTGCCTCTGCATTGTTTTAGATATGATGCAAAAATTCTCTGCCTCACATCCAGATTAATTAGAAGGACATGGTATTTTTTGGGTTTTTTTCCCTGGTTTCATAAATTATTTTAAATCTCTGACTGATAAGCAATTCACAGAGCTGTAGCAGCCAAGGAAAATAAATACCTGTATATCCATTAGAATGCAAATTAACTCATTACTATGCCAGCTTCTGACCTTTTCTGATGGCTGTATTCTTACTAACACAGACTCTTTGCTATTCATGAAAGTGAAATGTAATGGTAGCTTGAGATGCTCTGGTGTATTTTAGATTACATTCTGATAGACTCAGGTGACTGGTGAGGGTTCCAGCTTGAAGAGCAAACACTTTTAGCATTCATGACTTTGAATAGCTATCCTTTTTCTAATTATTTGTGAAGATGTGAATATTGCTGAAAATTTGTTACTTAAGCAAGCTAGGTCAGTGAAACTACAGGAACTGCACAAAAAGTGCTCCTATGTTTAAGAAGCTGAATATTGATAGTACCTGATCTCACAGTCATTTAAGCTTTTGTATCAGCTCTATAAACATAGAAACTTAGAATCACAGAATCATGAAAAGGTTTCAATTGGCAAATACCTTAAGATCATCAAGGCAAGCTATTAACCCAGAACTGCAAAGTCCATCACTAAACTATGTCCTGAAGTACCACATCTACATATCTTTTAAATACCTCCAGGGATAGTGACTCAACCAGCTCTCTGGGCAACATGTTCCACTGCTCGGCAATCCATTAGGTGGAGAAATTTTTCCAAATATACAATCTAAACATCCCCTGGGCAACTTGTTACTTGGGAAAAAAGATCAACCTTCACTTCACCACAGCCTCCTACCTGCAATATGTAGAGCAAAAAGGTCCCCCTGAAACTCCCTTTCTCCAGGTTAAACACCTCCAGCTCCTCAGCTGCTCCTCATCAGACTTGGGCTCCAGATCCTTCACTGGCCTTGTGCAAGCCCTTCTCTGGACCCATTCGAGCACCTCAATATTTTTCTTGTCCTGAGAGGTCCAAAATTGATTCAAGGTGGGGCCTCACCATTGCTGAGTAGAGGGGAAGGTCACTGCCCTGGCCCTGCTGGCCACACTATTGCTGATACAAGCCAGGATGCTAGTGACTGTAAGACTTCTCCTAGCTGCTTATAGAATATTTCATGGGCCTCTTCATCCTGGTTGGGTGGTCTACAAAAGACTCCCACCATGTTTTCTGTCTAGTTGGCCTTTCACCTGATTCTTAAACATTCAACCCTGTCATCACATCACTAAGCTCCAGACAATCAAGACAGCCCCTAACATACAGAACTGTCCCACCACCTCTCATTCCCTGCCTGTGTCTTCTGAAGAGTTTATAGTCATCCAGTGCAGCAGTCCAGTCATGTGAGTCATCTCACCACCTTTCTGATGGCAGCTGTATCATAGCTTTCCTGAGGTACCAAGGCCTGTGCTTCCAGCTCTTCCTGTTGCCTGTGCTGTGCGCAGGGGTGTGGACATTCTCCAACTGGGCTATTGATCCTGCCACCTTTCTGGGGCAAGAAGCCCTAATTCATGTGTGACCATTGCCAGCTGCTTTCATGGTTTCTAGCACATCAATAACCCACATGTCTCTTCTGCTGCATGGATCTCCATCCTCCACTGACACAGCAGACCAGAGGACATTGCTAGCACACTGTCCCTCAAACAGTGACATGCAGCCTCAGGGTTACCTATAGCAAGCCTGGTTTTGTGCCTTACCCCTTTCAAATCTGGTTTAAATCTCTTTCAGTGAGTCCTGCTAACTCCTGTGCATAGATTCCCCAGTATGAGACAGCTGTACCCTATCTGCCTGGTGTTCTCTAAATTAAGCCACAATCAAAAAACCGAAGCCCACACTTGTGCTGGTGGCACCAGGCTCAGAGCCAAGGATTGATCTGATGGTTCTTCCTGTTTCTTCTGTCGTAATCTTCCACAACTGTAAAAACAGAGGAGAACACTACCTGTGCTTCTGATCCCTTACCCACTCATCCCAAGGCCCTGAAGTCTCTTGATTTCCCTGTAACCACTGCCTACCTGAGAAATGAGTAATAGGGCTGTGTCAGGGTAAGAAGCTTTCTCTTCATGTCTTTGACCAAGGCTGCAGGGAGCAACAGGTTTCCATGAGAAGTGGGTCTGGGCTGCATATTGGCCCTTCTGTTCCCTTCAGAAGGGAGGTTCCTGTGACAATGACCCATCTCTGTTTTGGAAGGCAGCTTTGGCACAGGGAGCAGGCCAACTTGACGACAGCATCCCACCCATGCAGGATGAAGCACCACTCTTGTTATGTTTGGTTCCACTTGCAGAGCCTCATACCTGTCGTGCCCTGGGGACACTTGGGGAGGTGAGGCTGTCCCAGAGCAGACATGCAATGGGCAGGCTCTTGTCAGCACTGCCACCAATCCTTTAAGGCACTGTGTTCAGCCAGGGGGAGAGGATAACAAATTCTGTCTGTCGTGTGTCTGGTCTATCTGGGGAGCCTGTCCCAGGGCAGACAGGGAATGAAGGTTAGAGCACAGTACTAATAACACCAAGGTCATGGGCTCAATCCTGGATTGGCCATTCACTTAAGAGCTGGACTCAGTCATCCCTGTGGGTCTGTTCCAACCCAGAATATTCTGAGATTCCAGTAGTCTGATACTCTTACACTCTCCCTGATTACTCGCTTCCTCCCAGAGGTGTCACTGAGCACAGGAGCTCCTCACTTTGCCAGCAGTCCTGGCACAAGGGCAGTGCAAATCCTGGCACCAGGATGGCAGCGTGCTCCCACTGGAGCTCCACCTGGGCAGCTCATGGTGGGTGCACAGTTAGAGAGGCCATGTCTTTCTTCCTGTAGCTGGCAGGTTTCAGCACCTTTCCTGTGTGCCCTCCTGTGCTGGCTGCCACCAGACATACATCATGCCCTTGGTGCCACACCACGCCCTGTGTGCCCACCCTGCTGATGGTGCTCCTGGCCCCTAGACATCCCTACAGGCTTCTTTTATGCTTTGGAGGAAGGCTTGGCCCATTGCTCCTTGTCCTGTGAGCTGCTGTGGCATGAGCTGTAGGCTGCTGTTGTCTCTCCTCTGAGCTTCCCAAGTTCAGAGAGCTCCCCTCACTGGAGCACTCCACAGCCGATCGTGTCATCACCAGCGCCACTCGCCTCAGCAACTTCAGTAGGCTGAGACCAGGTACATTTCCCTAAGGTACTCCTCTACCTCCACATCATTTCTGATAAACTTGTGTCTCACACTTTATGCTACATGTCAAGTAGTCTGAAACTCTGAAGAGCTGTAGTAAAGACTTGGACTTATGATGCCCCCAAGTCATCTGGAGTAGAGATAAGCTAGATAGGGTGGTACCCCAATGGGGTAAAGATCTAGCTGACCTTTTGAACAGTCCCTGCTTTTTGCCCATACCTTCATTGATTGTCTCTAGGCAGGAATGTATTCATTCTTTGGGATCACTTTCCATATGTGTAGTAGGCCAAAGAGTGAAAACAGTGATGATTTAAACTGGAGCACTGCTTCTGTTGCAGTTTCACTTGGGTTGAGATCAGGAGCAATCGAGTAGTGGAGCATAAAGCAAAATGCCAGCACAAGCAACTACTGAGAATCAGTTTATACCATCGTGAAACTTTTTTTCAGGAAAAGCTGGGTTTAGTAACATCTGAGCATATGTATATAGCCATAAAGAAGACAGAAGTATTTCTCAGTGTTATTAATGTGAACCTGCATTTGATACAACAGCTGATGACTGTAACCAACCTTCATCTTAGTGCAACACAGTGCTGTATCAGGTATTGCCATTGCTGCTTGTGTGTAGCCTGCTGCAAGAGAAGAGGCACTAGCTCTAAACATTTGAAGTGTTGTGGCCTGATCAAAGGTATTGGGTCATTCATCTCACTCTGATGTGGGATGGGTTGATTTTTGGCCCATTGCATCAGGTGCCATCCCAGCTAAAGACCAAATGGATCCTCCACAGCATGGCACCATCACTCTGAAGGACAGCTGACAGCAGGACTAGCTAACTATGCTTGAAGAGCTAGAGCTCCCAGTCTTCTTACATCTACTCTTTATTTCAAGGTAAATCAACTTTTTGTTGTTGCTAGAGTAAGAGCTCAATATTTAGAGCTGTTCAAAAAAGATGAACCTTTGAAAAAATATTATGTAATAAAGATTGATTTTATTAGAAATGGAATTACTAACTGCCATTCCCTATACATCATCTGATACTTTAAATATGACATGATCAACTGAAAGTTTTTATCACCTGCTTGATTTCATAAGTATTATTTTCATTTATTTTCATTCTTTGTTTCCTTTTAGATTTCGTTTACTACAGGATATAAATTAATTTAATGTACTACTTCTCATTGATCATGTTTCTTTTCCTTAAAAGGGGAAAATATTTGAAGAGTTATGGAATTAATGTTATGTATTTGTTCTATATACACACAAAAAATTACGTCTCCCACAAGTATTTTCAGAATTTTAGCTGTAGGATATTTTAAATCTTAATGAGTTAGCTCAATGGTAGCATTAGTTCTGTGCACCCAATCTCATCACATCTAACATAGCTCAACAGCAGGTAAACATAGAGAGGGAGAAACCAGGTGTAGTGTGAATGGTAAGGAACAGTTCCCTGAACCCTGCTAAAGGGGAACACCTGAGTCTGAGCTCTCAGCGTTCTCCCCTGTCACATCCATTTGAAGTTAATGAGTATTTGATACCTTTGGAAATCGGGCCCATGTAGACAACTGATAGACATCTCAAGAATTCCAGTGAGAGAAAGAAAAAAAAGCACAGGGGAAAAAATCTACTCTTACAGTAAATTTATACAGTAACTTTTCTAGAAAGGAAAACTTTTGCTTGAAGTGTTGTCACATGGATGTTGATAAGATGCCCATGGAGTCAGTTAATGCTCTGGGAGTGCTCATCAGCCATCTGTTCAGTGACTTCCAAGCATCTAGGAAGGAGAAAGGTCTGTTCAGTGTTCAAGACAGCTTTGCTCAGGAAGCCATATGCAACAAGGATATTAAAGACAAAAAAAAAAAAAAAAAACCTCCCAAGAAGCCCGGTGAAAGCTACTGGGCTTTCACCCATTAAAAGTGAAAGTGTGACAAGTGATGTGGAGGGATTTTGACTTACCCTGAACGTTGCTTTAGATTAAAAGGCTTTGTGTTTGATGATGTTGAGTTCCTCCCTGCAGCACACACCATCACTGCAGAAATCAAACTGTTCCCAGTTTAATTATCCGTTCACATCTGCCACAGAGGTGAACATCATTAAAAGTCCTGTGACTTAGAATAGCCATGTTAGTTACTTATGATTCTACAAGGTGTGAAGAACTTTTCCAGGAAACAACGCGAAAAAGTGAGAATAATGAACGCAGAAATGAAGCAAAAATCATCCCCATGGGAGCAGACTAATAACCAAGGGCTGGTTTTGTATTACTGACATTACGGAATTTGCCAAATTCATTATTTTTACTGGAGAAAAAAAAAACAACTGAAAAGGAAACAGATCAGAATTCTATCTTGTAAATGCTCTAAGTTCTGCCAGATAAGCTGCTTTTAGAAAACTAGATTTTCAACAATAAATTCTTGTGGAAGTGTAAGGCACATGCTATCTATAAGAATATTTTACTACAAAAGCATACTTAACCTTGGATATAAAGAGTAGATACAATGAGTATGATGTGATTTGTCTTTTGTTACAGGACATCTTCATCAAAAAGGAGAAGTACAGTTAACTGAAGCTGGAATTTGCCTTGATCTGAAAAAAAAAAAAGGAAAAAAAAGTTTTTTCTTCCTAATATATTTGAATCCAAAATCTGTTTTCAGTTCATGGTGTTTTTTAGTTAAGTTACAACATAGAAACCATCACAGCTCTGATTTCCAGGGAAGATCAGTTTGGAAGGTGGTAAATACAATTTAAAAAGCAATCCCAGAAGGAATTTTTATAGCACTACTTTATGAGAAAATGTAATTCTTATTTTTAGAAAACGTGGTTGTCACCGTACCTCAGCTTATTTTTGTGAAATTAAATAATTAAAATGTTCATATGTGTTGGCCACCAGCTACTGTACCTTATTATAGTTTAAACAGCCAACCTTGAATAACAAATCATTATATTCACAAAACTAATTGTGCAGAAGTATATGAGGTTATGTATTTCTATTGTTGCGTGCTTACATGTATTCTCCTGCTAGCACCTGGCTGAATGGTGATGGTTGCTCTTTAACAAAAGCCAGTAGCTCCACTCTCCTTTCTGAAACTGGTGCAGATTGGCTGTGGGTGCTAGTACAAGGGGTGCTAATAAAAAAGGTACAGAATCTTCAAAATAGGAGCTACAGCTTGTTGTGAGGTTACTGTGAGAAGGGGTGGCTGTCAGGCACATGGGTGAGCCAAAAGCCACTCATGGTAACAGACTGCATGAAGTATTTTTAGGTGGATCTAAGCTGACTTTTATTATTTCAAATTTTAAATATGTATGTAGACGTGGAGGTGAGGAGTGTTTATATGTAAATGTATATAATATTCAGCTACTCAAGTTTTTATGAAGACATTGCAAGTTGGACAGCAGGGGGGCTGGGAGTCTGGGGAGGGAGAAGCAGAAATATGGAGATGGAATGAGGTTGTAAGAGCTTATGCAGTATATGTTTCTAGTTAGATGTGAGTTGATCAGAAGGTTGGACAGCATTTTATTGTATTAGTACTCACAAGAAAGCTGCATTTCTTGGAGAACAAATTTCAGCACTGTTGATAAATCAGTATCTGTATAGGAACTGATGCCAGACTGCTGGCAGCTGTCATTCAGGTGGCATCTCACTGTCCCTGGTGGGGAATGCTCATACAGAATGTGAAGAGCACCAGAAAGTCAAGGGAAAATGTGGTGTGAAGTGAGGTCCAACTAAATAAAAATCCACTTCTGCTCATTGCCTGCTGTGGATGTGGCTGCAGACAGCCAACACTGTTGAGTGGACACTGAATATACATTAAGGTATATTCTTCAGGTGAGAGTTTGAAGCCTCTACATGTAGAGGATTTGTTCCTGTATTCATGCGGAGTACTATTTAAATGTGAAAATTAGAAGGAGGGGTGCAGCACACCCAAGAAAGTCCATTTTGCTTTTATGTCTCTTCATGTGAAGTTCCTTTTACACTTGGAGTGTGCTACATATGCAATATTCTCTTGAATTGTTGAATTTGCAGGATTTGTTGCATGTGTTTGAATATCAGTGATAATTCTATATGTTTGGTGCACAACAATTATCCATGATCAGTCTCATTTTGAATAATTGATAATGCCATATATTCTTTAAAAGTCAGTTTTACTTAGGTGGGGAAATGGATGTTTAGTTCAGCTGTGGGTGTAGATCTTATGTGAGACAGCATTAAAATTATCAAGAAATATGTAAAAGATGTAAAGTTTGCTTAATGGAACTAGGCCTTCACTGCTTTAGCCTAGCACTTAGTCTTTGATAGAGGTGAGAGATTATCTCATCTTACATAAACTCAAGGTGTAACAGATGAAATTAAATCAGAAGAATGGATTTACTATTAGTCCCAAGGTTTGTTACCTTTAGAGATTGTTGCTTCTATAGCATACTTCTGTACACATATGGATCTCCAATTTTTTTTTGTTGTTTTTAATTTTCCTTTGGATTTTTTACTTCTCTGGCATCCTATATCTGTTAGTTTTCTTAACATAATTTCATGCCGTGTGAATAAATATTGCCTTCTCTTTTTTTTTGAGTGTAGATGTTGTCATTTGTATGTTGCAGTCTGTGCCCATAAACTCCAAGCTAAATATAATAAGTTAATATTCTCTTTTTTTGAGCAAATAATTGATTTTTTTTTTTAATTGAGGGGATTTTTGAAAAAATCTTGACGTATGTCCCTGTTTATTTGATTTTAAAATGCTTATTATATTTTTAATTGATAGTAAATTTTTTATGATACCTCCAGCATAACTTATTTTTAGGTGGAGATAGTAAATAAATAGGGGAAAAAAACCTTTCCATTTAATCAGGAGTAATTTTTGATGACAGGAAATTATGAGAGGTGCACCAGTATCAATGAGTAAGGAGTGTTACCTCTACCAGTATTTTCTGAACAACAAATCAGGGTAGTAAGTTGATTAGAGAAAGTTTCTAGTCTTATCTTTAGCTCAGAGCAGAAAGTTACTTTTTAGCTTTCACTCTTATTAGCAGTACAGAAACATAATGAGTAATAAAAAGGTAAGCATCTGTCATCCAGTAAGTTATTTAATAAATTTTCTGCTACAGATTCTTTAATACTGGAAGTGATGTACAAGCCAGATCTATCAAGGATGCCTGATATCTCAGCTTGAGTTTGCAGATGGAAAGAAATCTGTCCACTTGTTACTAAAGCAGTTTTTATCCAGGCACTGTAGAGTCAGTAAACATAAACCTTTCCAGGATTACTTTTTCTAATATACTTTTTTTAAAAAAAACACTATCAGCTCACACATCAGCATTACTGAATAGCCAGTGTTTCACTACAAATGGCTCAAGTGCTTTTACACTGCAAGATATTTCAGTTGAAATTAATTAGGTATCAGGGCAGAAAAGAATACCTCATTATCACAGAATTCTAGAAACCTTAAATAAATGTGCAAATATAATTCCTGTTGTGATTTGTCTATAGAAAGATACTATCCCAGTGCTCTAATAATTTAAATTTTCTTTTTAGACTCACTTTAGGAAAAGAAATAATGAAGTCAGTACTACTCTTTCAGCTGAATTCATTTTTTTGAATGAAAGAGCAGCTCTCCTAGTAGATACCTCATTTAAAGCCCCATTTCTGTTTCTGGCAAAAGAAATGAACACTCTTTGTTATTAGCTTTTAATCTTACCTAGCAAGGTCCACAGACTTTCTTTACTTGCTATTAAACAGAGAATGAGTTTATCAGTGGAAGCTGTGTTGAAAGTTGGTATTTTAAAAATGTGGCCCAATACTCTTTGTAAGGCTTCTTTTTATTTGATAGTTTGCAAAGGTTTTTAACATTGTACTGCGTAAAATAGGAACAGTGTTTACAATGAGTGTTTCAAATTATTTCCTTTTATGAAAAAGACATATCTGGAGTTTTAAACATTTGTAAGCTAGAAGAGTTGAAATCTAGGAAAGTCACTGAAGCAAGTTATCAATCAGTCAATAACTAAGGAAAAGGAGATAACTGTGTAAAAGAGATACTCATGTATGACTTCTTGCTAAGACTGAAAACCAGGACAGTATCAAAATAAGCAGTCCTCTCTAGACTTGGCCACCTTATCTAGACTGATGAAACAAGTATTTTTCTTCAGCCTTTTCTTCTAAAAAAATCTCTTGTATTATTAGGTTTTGTTGATGGGATGTTCTGAATGCTTCTTCCTAAAGGTGCGACTGCATTTGACACATCAATACCAGGTCATTTGGTGTCTTATCCAATGTCCACCAAGACATTTGGAAGTCCTTTTGATTAGTTCTTTTAATTTCAACCTAATCCCATGCTGTTTGTAAAGTATGGCAATGATCTCAATAGCTCTACTTGCATATATGTATATATACATGTACATGTACATGTATAAGTATATGTATATGCATATGTATGCATATGCATATGTATATTTCTATCTATTTTTTCTTAGAAATTATCCCTTGTGTTTTGTGTTTTCACCCCTTGTGTGTAGAGAATTTTCATATCTATCAATATTATCTGCAGACCTGAATGAGAATGGGAGCGTAGACACCACTTAGCCTCCATTCTTTATGCATCAGAAAAAACTGCTAACATTATTTTTTGTTTATTTCAGGTTTCTTTTCTCCATGGAAAACTCCAAAGCCTGTAAGTTCCCTTTCAAAACTGTACACATTGAGTTGATAAGATGACTGTCATGCAAGGCAAATTTCTGTAGATTTTCATCTACCCATCGTGTTCCCAGCTCATGAGACACCTCTCAGCAGAGCCCCAGCTCCAAGGGGCACAGCACCAGGGGTGGCCTCCCTGATAAGCTCTGAAGGTCTGTTGACTTGGAGTCTGCCAGAAGTGTTTTGAGAAAAGGAAAACCTTGATGTTAAGATGGGTGGCAAGCACCAGCAATGTAGTGGCTTAAAAATGAGAGGTCTGGAGGAGAAGGCAGCAGAAATTAAGCCAGTCTTCTACTTGGCAAATTCTTTGAAATGAACAGCATACAATTTTTCTGGGTTACAAGTGGCTTGAGTTTAACACCCTCAAAGAGATTTTTATTCCTTCTTGCATTAGGAGATCTAGAGCTGCAAATAGTCACACTTCAAATAAGAGCATGGGCTAGATTACTGACTGAGGTGCCTTTTAATCAACTTTTCTGTGTTTCTGTGATTGTGATAGTAAAACCCAAAGTGTAAAGACTTTTCCTACTGTAAAATTATAAGCAATGACTATATTTATTCTGTTGACAACACACTATATATTTTTTTAATTTGTGACAACATTCACAGTATAAAAAGAATTTGTAGGCTACTATTTTTGGATGTCTGGTTTGTTTTATTGTTGTAGGGACTTGTTTGGTTTTTGATTTTTGTTTTTTTTTTAATTTGGCTTTTTTTATTGAGATTTTACGGACCTTAGAGCAATTCTTAATTCTCATCAGGGGTGTGTAGAGGAAAATAGATCGTGGAAACTTCTAAGAGCAATAGGAATAACAATAGCAATACCTTTTAAAGGACATAGAGCCTTCTTATTAGAGATCAGGCAGGGGAAGTACATTAAATCTGAACAACTTTACATACTCTCTTATTGGAGCATGGCATGGGTAAATTTTGCCAAAAGGACTTTCGTACCCTGTCAAGTACAAATAGCAATTAATCAGCTGGTGCAGTTTATGAGACTGCTTCAGTTTATGGTGATTTTCCTGTAAAAGGATAGCGTCTGTATACAATATATTGGAATAAGTATTACATAAGTTTCATTGTTGATCTGTGCAGCAGGACATTTGTGAAAATAAATCAGATTATTAAAGGCTGGCTTGCTCCCTCTAGTTTAAGACTCCTGAGTGGCTGGGGTGTTCAGCCTTTAATCTCAGATAAAAAGTGAGGATAAAGATAGCTTGGAGCTCACTTGTTAAAGATCCACATTTGAAGACCTCCTCCTGTCCATACTCAGCCTTTTCATTTACACATCAAATATATAAATATCAGTGTATTTATTGTTGACAATTTTCTGCAACATTTTGTTATATAAACAGTATGGTAGTTCATGCTTCAGTAGCACTTCCCAATAATCGGAATCTAGAAAAACAACCTGAATTGATGTAGTTTTTCATGCAATGGTGTAAGGAAACCAGGGCTCACCGAATAATATAACACCATTGTGTCCTGTACCTGCAGGCAGGCTGACAGCTCACAGCAACCCCATTTTGGGGTAATCTCAGCAAGAGATTTCACAAATTATTAACTGAGTTAAGGTAGTGTGAATTCCTCTGTCTGTCACCACTTTTAACTAGAGAAATAGTCAGACATAAATTTCTTGTGTCCAAGGCCTGAGGATAAGGTTGAAACCAAGTGCTGCAGCACTGTCTGCAGCCAGTCTGAAGCAGTAAGGCCAGCACAGGAGGTTTAGAAAGCCTCCCCAACACCTCAGCACAGCCTGTATCTGTGTAACAGCACAGGAAAACAAAGTAACCTGGGGTAACAGATATTTCCAGTGGTTCCTATGTATATAGTGCATATATTATATATGTATATCATGTATAATATTAGTACAAAATTACTCTGAGCAATGTCACCAAACCATTGCCCCAATTTGGATTTGATACCCTGCACTCACTACTGTGCTTACTCACTTTCACTTACCTTCTTTTCTGTAGTAGCATTATGATAACTTCCATTACTGAACACTAGGTGACTGTTTAATTAGCTGGTATGGGTTTGGGAGATATAATTCCCCTTCTGTTTATCTGCTTATTTAGCTGGTTGAACTTCACACTTGAAGATTTAGAACTAACCAGCAAGCAAGAATTAGACATATGGGACCCAGTAGGGTTTTGCCAATTGATCTCCAGTTTCCTGTCCTTTCTCCAGGGTAAAGTTTGCTCATCAAAGATAATTATATTTTCCTTTCTTTTTTTAATATTTCTTTAAGTATTTTAATTTTGTCCAGTTTCGCATTTTGAAAGAGGTAAGTGATCTATTTCCCCAACACTTTCCAAGAAATTAGGAATCTTTCACTTCTAGACAGACATGGCCCTGCATGTCTTTCATCTTCATAATGATAAGATAGATAGTTTGGTTTCACTGGCTTGTGTTCTTCTTTTAGATCCTATGGGAAGGTAAAGTCTAAACATATTTTTCTGGTAATTTCCTTATCATAAGGAGCTTGAATTGAGCTTAGTTCTTCTTTCCTGTTTAGACATAGGGGTCATAATCAGGTATGTTTCTAGAGACCTTTGAATTTGCACTTCCATAATGCAATTATGTACTGTATATGTGTTTATAGCTACTGGAGGTAATTTCTTTTGGGCTGTCAGAAGTAGTACTGTGCTATTCATGTGACTTACCTCACAGGCTAATTTACCCAAAGAGCAATTATTTGCAGAGGATAAATTTATCTTGGTATAAGGGGTACCTGACGGTACCCAAGGTACATTCCTGTACCTAAGCTATTTCAGTGGCAGCTCAGGCATTTCTGTGTGCCACTGTATTGCACAGAATGCACATACTTACAGTTTTGAATGAACCAGCCCTACTTACTGCTGAAATTCTGACAGAAACACAGCTTGAGTCATAATAATACTTTGTAAAAGAATGAGGTCCTCGACAACTGAAGTGGCCAGTATCTATAATCTGCTTGTTCTTAAGTATGAGCCTAAGAAGGTTAGATCACCTGGGAGATGCATCAGGATGGTTATTCAGCATATTCACCAGGAGGACACTAAAACATCCATAGTCCACACATAGTTGGTGTGAAAAAAGCCTGATGCAATTAATCACCGGAAGAGAGAGTGAAGCCTGCCTGCTGACCCCCAAACACCTTCTGAAACCAAGGAACTAAAGACAAACTATAGTCACAGAATTTGTAGAGCAAGCTCACTGTAAACCTGCAATCATCTTTGATAAAGCTTGGCTGATAAAACAATAGAAGTCATTGGAATTTAATTACAGATCAGTTTGTTGCCAAGAGGCATTTTTTGTGTAATCACCATGGTTGGGTTATGTGTGAGAACACACTGTTCTGGAGGCTTTACCACCCTTGTCCTCAGGAGGGGTTATAGAAATAGCCAAGTACTCATTTCCTGGGATAAACATTTGTGTTTTGTTTAATTCAGTCTCTTCAAAGAAATTTGCTAATGCAATTTGATTAGTAGCCAGCTTCTTAAAAAAAAAAAAAAAAAAAGGCAGATCCTCAAGCCTTCTTTTGGACAGCCTATCATATCTTTAAGCTTGATGTACGTGTAAGACTGCTAAAGACAGGCTTGAAAAAACCGTGAACTGAGGTGTCTTTCATGCATAGACAATAGGCTGCTGTAGGCTTCTTTCCTGTAAATGGCCTGGAAGAGTTGAAAGCCTTATCCTGTGCTTGGAAACTTGATTGTATAATGCCAATTTAGTGGGGTTTTTTGAACACTAGATGCTTGAATATGTGCTGTAAGAATTTTCTCTTCAGTTTTGATTTGTTTTGATTTTCTTTTGGTTTTGATTTTGGTTTTTTAAATCTTCAATTGGAGCTCTAAATTCTGCTCCCAGTTACAGTTATCTACTTCTCCCTGGGCAGCTAGTTATTTTCATGTATTCTCAGAAGATACAGCATTAAGGTCATTCACTTGCTACATAGTCCGTCTCTTCTTTGTGAAGCACTACCTTCATGTATATTATGTATTTTGATGAATCTGATAATTTTGATTTTACACACCCACAGATTCCACCTTTAGCAAATCATTTCCAGTAGCTCAGCATATTCTGTGAGAGGCACTCCATATGCTTCAGAGGTAATGCTGGGCCTAATCTAACCTGAGAAAGGTCTTGTTTTGCCCTGAGCAACAAATTAAGAAGTGCATTTTTAGGCAAGTCATTTTATAAACAGCACAACACACATCTTTTATTTAAAAAGGCAGTAAATAGATTTACCAATTTTACAAAGCACATCGTCAACGGAAATCACTGTCTTCAGTCTCATCGTGGAAGCCACAGTACTTGCAAAACTTCATTTTTATTCTCTGCATGTTTTCATTCCAGATGATGGAACGATGGGAGAATCAAGGCAGCCCTCAAACAAGTGTGTCTGCTCCAGCTATGCCACAGAATATTCCCTATCCACCCACTCTTCACAGGAGTTCATTTCCTGATTCAACAGAGGCCTTTGATCCACGAAAACCGGACCCCTATGAGCTGTATGAGAAATCAAGAGCTATTTATGAAAGTAGGCGTAAGTGAAAGCTCTCTTGACCCTGCTGACCATTTAGTATTTAAAATTTTGCCTATGAATGTGTCACTGTTGGCATAATTTTCTGCAATTATCTTTTGTAATTTATAGAAAGAAACTACATTCCTTTCCAGTAAATAGAGGCCATTGTAAATGTTTCCAAAATTATACACTTACATATTTTCTTACATCTTGCCTAGATTCTCATATTTGACTTTCATAGGTGGTTTTTTCCTTGTATTTTTGATCACCCCATTTTGACTTAAATCCTTGGTATAGTGCAGTATATGTACCACCACATTTTACTTTCTTTTCTTCATAGTCAACCAATAGAAAGATGTGAATTTATCAATGAAAAAAAGAGTTTCACCTACTTTCACTTCAAAGTGACATTTGTTAAAGAAATTTCAAATGTATTTGTTTTTACAAAAATGTCTTTGACAAGTTTTCACATTGTCCTCGGTTAGAAAGCAACCCATAGCATAAAGTACTATTTGAAGACCTATACAAAACAGTACTGAGCTATCAAGATGCTCATCTTGATTTAATTTCTCATGTTTTTGGAAATATGTCCCATATTTTTTACAAGAATAAAAGGGCTTAGATTTATTTACTCCTTTTGTAAAGGACATTTTAGCTAAAAATATTGTTCTCAATTTTCTGCAGCCTTTGCACTTACTAAGATAAATTCTTAAAAATAGTTTACCTTTTTACTGAAAGCTTCTTCACCACTGCCACTACTTGCACATTTCACCTTTCAATTCATTTTGTAAAATACTTGAGCCTGTAGATCAAAATATGCTATAAATTACACATAAAATATTGGAGCTGATTTAGAGCAGCCCATTAATATTAGTTGGCCTAGAGACCTGGAATATTCACATTTCTTCAGCATGGAAAGGGTTAGTCTGAAGGAAATACATTATTGTCCCTAGCACTGGGTTCATACCATTCTTACTTGCCTGTACCTATACATTAGTTACAGCATCAGCATCTCCTCTTTGGCTTTGATATTCCCAGTCCCCTCAAGAATGGATATGCTGGAGTAATACCAGAATTTGTTTTACATCAACTCCAAGTAAACCCTGATCCAGTCTCGAAGCTGCATTTCATATTCCTCAGTTCTTTGCCACTGTGGCCAGTGCCACCATCTTCTGTCAGAAAACTCACAAACTCACTCTCCATAATCCAGACTTTTTTTTTTGTGGGAGATAGTTGTTGAGTTTTCTATTTATTTAACAAGTGCCTGAAATTAAGACCCCAAATTTAACTCTATTTACTTAAATAAATTGCTGGCTTTTTTGAGGAATACCAAGTATCTTACTCACCCTAAATATGGATTTGAGAACTTACTGAGACCCCTGTAAAAAAAGTATTTGATCTTCAATTATAAACTGTTAGGCATAGAAACTAAACTTTCCAGTATATTTACAAATAGCATGTAGTCCATGTTGGCTGGTATTCCCAACACAATACACAAAAAGAGACTATAATTTTTGAAACTTAAAAACTCGTTGAAATATGGATCAGGATACAGTGTGGAGTAGGCCAAATAATTTTGAAAGAAATAGTACTAGTTTTGAGTAAAGATTGCAAATAGTTTTCAGACATCTCCCGTCTTTCACTTTCTCTTGTGCATTAAGGGCTAGACTAATATATAGATAAAAACATTTGCTTGAACTGAAATGTTATTCTCCAAAGTGATAGAATTTGGTAAATGATAAATTAAAAGGAAAAGAATCTGTTCCGTAGTTGGAAAGAATTTTATCAAGTTCAGCACCTCTATGGAAAAAACTCTTGGCTTTGTATAGAGCTCTAACAAACAGAAAGCCCTTTGCAAATAATCATTTCCCATATCGACAGCTTTTAGAAGTTATGTAGTTTAACAAAAATCTTTCCACTCAACAGTCAGAACCATCTTCAGTAGTTAAAGTCATCAGGCCAAGAGTGCAGACTTCCTGCATTGAAACAAATATCTCTCTGAGACAATTAAGAAAATATTATAAATGCCATATAGATATATGACCTACATATTTATATGGCATTTTCTTATATCCTGATCCCTGATGTAGACTGGAACCATATGTGCCTTTCATCAAACTGTGGGAATATAGATCAAACATCAACTACAAAGATACACTTAACCCCAGAAGATTATATACTGCATTACAAGATATATTACACCATTCAATATTCATGGGTGCTTTCTTCAAGTTTTCTGAGCACTACTTTGACCAACATGAGCTCTTATTTTTTAGTTATATGATCTATTGTGTTAAGGAGTATATGCTTTACCACAGGAAGAGTGTCTAACATGTGGGTTGGAGTTATGCTAAAGCCTGGTTTCAATAGTATAATTTCCTTTTAGTTCTGTCCAGAAGGCAACTGGAGACTGTATATGAGATGTTTTCAACCAGCTGCCTGGAAGAACAAAGAATTAAAAATTGTGAAGCTGCTAGGCCCAAAACAAGAAAGTGAGGGATGAAAAACAAGACTACAGTAACTTTATCCTAGATTTCTAGCAGTGTCCCATCTTCCAGTTAATCCGGGAAACTTTAATGTTTTATCTTCTTTCACCACTATCTCCTCAACATTTTCTCTAAGATTTGATTCCACAGTTCCCAACTAGATCTTGTCTAGATTCATTCATATCCCTTATTTATAAATAGCTGCCTCCAAAGATTTCTATTCTCCCTGACATTTTTGTTTCATGAATGCCATAAGCACACATTGTCAAGCCTTAGCACCACGTAGTTGTCCTGTTTCCTGAAGATGGAAACAACAGGAAGGAAATCCATTATTGAGTCAAGTAATTGTAATCTAAATTGAGTATACAGGAGGGAGAGTTTCTAGACAACACTCTTTTCCTACCATATGGCAATGTCAGGTTGGTTATCTTTGTGAAGAACATACCCTAAAAGTGCACAGGAAAAGTTCAGCTATTTGGTGTTTCGAAGTGCTTCTTATCTCAAAGCAACTTTGTCTTATCTCCTGGCAAGACCTTCTTTTCATCTTCTAAAAGTAGGGCAGAGAAGTGAACACTCATGACCCGGAAAATTCAAAAAGAAAGAGATAGTGCAAAATTTTTGTTTCTTTCACTGTGAGACTCTATTACTAAACAGTTCATTTTTGTACCTCTGTAGCTCTGAATTTCTACAGAGCCTTTTATCATAGGGTTTCCCCAAAGTCAGCACTCACCAGGACCTCATAAAAGCTCCTGCTTGCCATTTAGAGAGGGAGTGAAGCAAGTTATGAAAAACAGGGTAGTTCTGTGGGGAGCACAAGCAACATGGCAAGAAGCAGAGCAAGAGCTAGACCATTGTGTTGCCTCTAGCTCATCCCTACCTAATGATGGCAAGAACAGGCGGGTTCAAACAGGAAGCCTCCATGAAAAAGAATTATTTTCATTCTTCAGGAATGTTTTTCCACCTAAAGAACATGAAGAACCTGCAAGACCCTGTGTGATGGGAAGATTTCAGTTTGTAATGATTACATATGAATTACAAAGCACTACCACTTCTGCATGGGAAATAGTTTCATAGAGGCAATCAAATGATGCATTAGTACAAAAACAGAGTGCAACTCTATTTTGGAAGTATAGTATTTTTGAAAATTGTTTTTTCTTGAGTTAGCTGTTACCTGTCAGCTCTTCCCTCTTCGCTGTCACCAGCCTCTGCTGTCACCTATGCTCAAAGCTCCAAGCAGATAAAAAAGGAGAATGAGGGATTTCCAAATACTGAGGAGGACTACCACATCACCTAAAACAACTGCTTAAAAGCAAAAGATGGGAAATTGGTTGATGTTTTCTTTCTTTACTGTGTTACTCTGGGTTTTGGGATTTTTTTGCTTATTGTTTTGGGTTTTGGGGTTGGGGTTTTTTTTTACCCGCTTCCCCCTTCTCTTCTTATTTCTTCTCCATGATCAAGAATATCTGCCTGACTTTCTGCTGTGACATAATTTTCTCAACTGGATACTTTTTCCTTTTTTCTGTCCTACTATTAATTCAAAGCAAAAGCTTTAACTCATTTCTCCTTACGAAAATTGTTAGATTGTAAGTGACAGTGTGACTCTCCTGATAACTAGGTTAGGTACAGAAGGTAGAAAATGGAACATCAGATCAAGAATTTCCTATTAATGAAAAAATTATGACTTCATATGCAGGAGATTGTTACAGCTGTAATTGGAGCCCTAGAGTTATCATTAGGAGAACTCATTCACCTGAATTTTAAATTTTTTCTATCATAAATTCTCCTTATCCTATCTTATATTTTATGAGCTCTGTTTATTGTAGATTCACAGTTTATAAAAAACTTTGTTCAGATACCCCTGTAGGCAGCCATTAATCAACCAGGAGTCACAAAGCTGTTGAGAATCATAATCCCATAATATTTCTCCAGTTATAACAGAAATTTGAGGTTATATTCCTCTAAGGAAAGAGGTAAAATAAAACATTTTTTATATTTATTGGGTTACATACATCCTTCAGTTAGTGTGGTAGCCAAGGCTGGTGATGTGACACAGAAATGCCAGTAGGAAGAATGAGATAAGCCAGTGATAAGCTCTCATTAAAAGTGAAATATAAACAATTACAGTTCCACCTTTAGCTGGAAGGACAAAGGTTACTTTCTTTAAAATCTCCTATATTATTTCCTCCTCTGACCACAGTATTTTGAATTTCTCAAGTCCCTTTCAGCTGTTTTATGAATTTTTTATTTTTTTTTACTGCCAGATATTTTTCAAAATTGGAAAAGAACCAAAAAGCAAAGTTCACCAACACCTGAAATATGTAAATATGTAATATGAAATATGTAAATAGCAAATGTATTTGCATAATTAGCCTCCACGAAATAGGGTGTATTCTTAGGCAGACTTATAAATACCTTTCTCTGAGGGTCACAGACAAGCACTTCAATTCATATTCACAGGCTACCTTTCCTCTGGAGCATCACTCCAGGTTTTCAGCACAGATATGCAGAAAAGTAGGAAAGATTTGTCAGACACCATTTTATTGATTCATAATGTGTGACTACAAAAATACCAGTCTTGCAGAAAAATACTAAGGCAGTCAGGGTTTCCTAAACTTGATACTCATGGAACATAAAAAAATATATTAGGTATCTAGCACTGAATGCATTAACACCTGAGGGATTTTATGGCATAGTCTACAGCTAAGCAGAATTTTCCTGCCATTACTTGTTGGCTGAAGAGTTACAGTTAAAAATTAAAGATTGAAAATATTAAAAATTGAAGAAATTTTTTCGTATGATTGGTACTATCACTTTTTCCAGACAATATTTTCCTGACAAAAAGAAAAATTCCTCTAATATTTTTTCCCATTTTGGCTCATTTTTGTTCTAAAAAAAAATCACATTTTGGTTATGGTGCTTTCACATACCTGTATGTACATCTGTGTACAGATGCATATATATGCTGAACTATGATAGCACTAAATACATAGTATTCTGAAGTATTGTATAAAGGGGGTTTTGTATGGGTAAGGGTTTTGGGACTGTAAACCAGAAAATCAGGTTCTAGTTTCAAACCTTCTTTGTACTCAGTTTACCATATCTTTCAATATTTCTATTCACCAGTTAGTGCCCCTTTAAGTCATGCCTGCCTTCACTTAGTAAATAAAAGTATTGAGAAATTGCTAATTGAGGTCTATTATCATCGAATTACTCCTTGAGCTACAGAATGAATAACTGAGGTATAGGAAGGGAATTTTTCAAAGCAATTTCCAAACAGTCCATATTGGTGTTTTCCTTGCATCTATTGGTACCCTAAGCAACAGCATGGAGACAGTCTAAGAACTTATATTACTACATGAATATAACCCTCGTTAATAAGAGATGATATACAATAAAAGGAGAGGAAATGTAGCAGACTAATGTCAAATGGTTTTGTATTGTTCGTCACTGCAGAAAGAATTACCATGACAAAATGGATTTGTTGCTTATAGGAACTGACAGTGAAACCAAAAGCATTTTCAAATGGAATTATGAGTGTATAGTCATCACAGTACCATGGACGTAAAACAATTCTGATTGCTGGATTGCAAAGTAGGTCTCTAATGACCTGTGCTAATATGAAGTGTCAGTTTTACAGCTGATGGCAGTGCTAAAGATGCAGTATTTCTTTCTCTTTAACACTTTACACTTCACTAAGAGATATACAAAGAGATTTTGATCTGCAAAGTGGCAGCATGTACTTAAGAGTCAAAGTAAAAATTTAAGAGAACTGACTTGTAGGCATCAGGGAGTTGGCCACAGGTGCATGAGACAAGTGGATGCTGCATTGCCTATGAGCTGTGTCCAACTGCTGCTTGCACAGCTTTGGAAAGGACACTGCAGCATAATCACACTCATTCTTCTCACTTGTGGAGCTCCTGTTTACCTGAAGCATGGTAATACTGAGATTCTGAAATGTCGATGTTCCCTTGTGCTAGTTTTGTTCCATGTATTTAGCATTCAACAAAGACTGATCCAGAAAACAACAGAATATTGAAAACAAATATTACTAATTATTGTCCCTACCTTTCATCAGCATAATCCTTCCTCCAGAGAATACCAGTGGCTCCCCTGGTATAAATAAAAATACCCTCGTGCCACGTTGTGGGTGAATTGTGCTACTGTAGCTGTATCTTGACAGCAAAGAATCCTGCTATTTTCACTGTTGATTTCATATAAATCAGGATTATGTCGCAGGTCTTGTTTACTGCTTATCTGTTTTCACAAATATTGTACAGTTTCCAGTTTAAAATGAATTAGGGAAAATGAAATTAATCCATGAGAGCAATTTATTTTAGACTAAACAGGTATGCAAGACTTTTACTGTTCTTTCTTCTAATAGCAAAGTTAATCTTGGCTTTGTAGTCATCTGATATGCAAAGAATCATAGAATGATTGCCATAGAATGGTTTGGGTTGGAAGGGATCTACTTCCAACCCCCAAATTTTGATGTATGGCAAGACTCCGCAAAATACAGAGCTGCATCCTTGTTCTCCAGAGCACAGGGAGTCATCACCATGGTAGAGATTTATTTTAATTGTAGTTTTATACAAATAACAGTTCAGAAGATTTCTTAGTTTTACTTTCCTGATTCTTACTTCTAGGACAGCTTAGCTGAACAAAAAAAAAATTAAATCAGTGAATTTAGCAAGTATTTTATTATACTTTCAAGCTCTGCTTTGTAAGTACTTCATTCCTATTTCACATTAAAGACTACAACTACTCATGGCAATGCAGTTGCAGAGGTTCAACCAAAAAGGCATTACAGGGGAAACACAGAAATCTTATATCATCATTTTAAGATTTTCAGCACTTTGAATGACTCTTCATGGTGGCAGTATTGGGTAGACTTGTCTCTTTGTCCTGACCTCTCCAAAATTTAATTCTTCTACCTCCTTTCCTATGAGGTGGAGGCAGGACATCCAACATACTAAAAAAAATCTATTAAAAGTTTAGAAAATGTCAAAATTAATTTAATAACAAATTAATAGAAAGTTTCAAGTTGCCTTGTGCAAGGTTAGTTTCCCATAAATCTAATTGATGGATTTCTATAAAACAAACCTTACTAGAGTCTCTCAGTATTCTGGTAAAATTACCAGCTCAGTTTATCCTTAGCAGATAGAAGGCATCAGGAGTGCACACATGACATGCATTCTGCTCAGCTGAGAACCAGGCCCAGCACTCCTTCCTCCTCTGTTGGCAGTTGCTTTTCTGTAGAGTCTTCGAGCACAGAATTAGGTGAGTTTTGAAAAAAACTACTTATCTCTGCATTTGACAGATGGAGAGAGTGCTAATTCAGTCCCTTCCTCTATGTCAAAGGTTCTTTACAGATCTTTCTTCTTTTGAACTTTTCTACTATTTGCTAACAGTTTGTTTGTCACATGAACACAGCTATTTAGAGGATATATTTTGTTTTCCAGAGTGTCATTATCACAATTACGTGTACTGAACAGAGACCCATCCTGCTGACAGTCAGTTCTTCCTTATATGAACATTGCTTTGCTATGGTTACCAAAACCACAAATCTGCACCTAGATTTATCCTTCTGGTGATCAGGCATTTAAAAAATTTAGGGCTTGATTCAGCATCTTCAGCATAGCACAGTTCCAATTTTCATGTGTGAACTCCTAAACTACAGTGAAAACACATGCTAGGTGTTGAATGATTGATTACAAGATGATAATTAACAATGTGAGAATTTACATGAATATCAGACTTCATGAGATTAGTTTTGAAGGAAACCACCTCATTGATGGGCACTTTTGCTTGACCACAAATAACAGTTCCCAAAAAAGGACACTGCTATCTTACTTAAAATATATGGCTGTCTGTCTTCACAGAGCAAGTTGTTCCCTAATTGGTCATATTTGAGAATGGTGGTGATTCTTTCACTTTGCTGCTTGAGGCTGGTTTTGGGTGATACTAAGAGTGACTGCAAGCAGAAATGGAAACAGAATGAAACCAATCTTACAGCAGCTCCAAAGAGCAATTCTAGCTGAGTGACCAAGAGAAAAAGCTTGTGTACCTTCAAACCTAAAACCTTATTGAGGCTATCAAGATGAAATTGCTTTATCTACATTAAAATCATTTTGTCTCTTTTAAGAGTTACATAAAAATCTTGAAAGGCTGTGAGTAAAAAAAAAATCATTTCTCCAAGTTTGCAGTGGAGCAGCATCAGTTTCAAAGGTTTTGGTTTTCAGGGGCTGTGCTGGTGTAACATTTTACATTTAGATAGCACGTCTCACCTGAAGACACCCAAATCACTGTACAAAATCTGAAGTGTGTGAAGGAGTTGTCTCCTTTAACTGTGAAAGACATGCAGCCACCTATAGGGTCAAACAGCATAGCCCACATGACACAACTCAACACAGACAGTAAACAAAAATGCAACAGGAACACCAAATCCAAATGGATGTCCCCATTCAGTAGACCTGGATTTGGACAGGTCAAGGCTGTTATCTAAATATCCTTATCAAAAACTTAAACATCTCTATTCTTGGGAGATGTCTTTTGGAAAATATCTTTGCCCTGCAACAACCCGTTCAGTATTATCTCAAGTGAAGTCTGAATCATTCAGCTGCTGCCATTGCAGCCCATGCTGCCTTTACGCAGGTAGCCTTAGTCTAAACTCTTTCAATCAAAGTGGTACACAGCTTCCCACACAGGAAATACTCTCTTATGTCTCTCACCACACCCTGCTGTCTTAGAAAGATACTATATACTCATAGGTTGCATCACTGTCCTACAAATGCTGTTGTGAAAGACCTTACTTCCTTTATAGCATGAAATATGCATGGTATGATATGTGGCTTAGAGTCACATAAATGTGACACCTTATTTGCCCTTTTTGTATAGGTCAATAAAAATCACCTCTGGTTTGGAATGTTTTCCAGTTCACTCTGGGTGCTGCCAAAATAATAAAACAGAAATTCTTGTTCAGAACATTTCAAAATTAGCAAAGGAGGCATGACTGAATTCAGCTATGGAGTCATCCAGATTCCTCTAATGCAGGCAAAGTAGCTTTTTTATGAAAACATGACAGTTATTTGCTGCAATTCATATAGTGAAATACAAATAATTTGAAACTGCCTGCACAAAAATTATGTTAAAGGGATTTACCTTCATGTAGAATCAGTTGTTCTTATTGGCAATATACATCCCTCTAGAAAAATCTTCCTCTTCTTGATGATAAAAGACATTTTGCAATTGAGTTGTATAAAAGCAGGGGTCAAGTCATCTGAAGTCAGGTCATCCAAGTACACCCATTAAACTTCCCCTTATATTGCTGTACTTGAATAAGCACAAATATTGTCATTATTTTTCACAATTTTTAACCAAACTAAAAATTTAATCTTCATCAGAACCTACATTGTGTAAAAGAAACATTACTACCTCACCATCTCCTTCACTTTGCACAGAAATGGTCAGGGAGGTCTTAATATAGCCAGAATATATACATGTACCACAGGGAAAGTAAAGAGGAGGGGAGGAGAAAACAAAATTTCAAGAAAAAATAGAAAATGCTTTTTAGTTATTCAAAACACAGCAGAGAAATTGATGCTCCATCTTTAAATAACTTGAGAAATGTATTTCACTTTTAATTCCCCATTTTCCTATTCAGAACAAGTGCTGCCCAGGACTGGTTTTCGAGCGGATTCCTCTGGCAAGTATTCTTCAGCCTTTGTTTTCTGTAAACTAGTTGTCCTTCATTTTATGTTTCAGCTATTCTTCTTTTTTTAATCATTTCTCAAGATGATGGACAGTCATGACTGCCCAGTCACCATTTTATTGTGTATGATCTTTGTGGGGTTGTAGAATACTTATACCAAATCTTTTTAAAATAGATCTGCATTTTGAGCAGGGAAAGGTATTTCTTTTTCCTCAGCCAGTTTTTATTTATGTTTTACTGTGTTTTATGTGTACTTTCATATTATTGTTCACTCTTTAGTATAAAAGTGTATCTCTATAGCTCATGCCCAAATCTGAGTTTAAGCAGTCATTTTTTAACTGAATTTAATTCTGTCTTAATTCTATCACCAATTCCCTGCTTCCATACTTGTGCTGTAAAAATGTAAAAGCAAAAACTTTCAAAGTCAGGAGATTTTTAGGGTGTTTTGAGTCAGTACTGGTCTTGTAAAATGGCAATGGACTTTTTTATAAAACAGCAATATTTGAATTCCCAGTGTTATCCTACTAAGTGAACAGTTAAAATAGGCATCCCATACCAAAAAAAAAAAAAAAAAAAAAAGGCTGTTTTGACAATCCTATCAAAGTCTTTCCAGTCCTTCACAATTTGGACAGAGATCCTAAATTAAATATAACATTGGACTGTTTTTACATAACCCAGTAGGGTTTATACATTGAATAACTGTTAGCATACCAGTTCTTTTTTCTTTTCTTTGATGATTTTCATACTGAGGTTTTTATTTGCCAGCTTTTCACTCTATAAATATCAAGAAGGAATATGTATGCTTTTTAAAAATCTACTCACATTGCAGAGCAGCAAATCCATGACTGTTTTTTTTTCCTTTCACATCTTTCAAGAGCATCTGAAACTCAGATGAAGTTATTGTAGTTTTGTGTCAGTCACAATTTATAATTATTTATATGAAACCAAAATCTTCACCATCTTCAACAAAGGTGTCCAAATTAGTTTTTCTTTCCAGTAGGTAGCTGAATACACCTAGAAAGACTATAAAATTATTACAGTAAAACACTTTATCTTTCCTTTAATTGCAAGATAGAAGAGATTTAATAAAAAAAATGTATATCAACATTTACAGGATCATCCCAAATACCAGGTTTATCACTGTAAAATCACATAGAGCTTGTTCAAGTTATCTCACAAATTGCATTAATGAAAATTAATTAAGTATTTTCAGGTATATATTTTCTCAACATTTAAGAAATAACTGTGTGCATGCCTATCAGTGTGTAGTTCACCCAGTGATTCAGGAGGATACAGTGCAGAAAGGTAGCTGGGACTTGATAATCACATCTTCACCTGTGAGATCTCACTATTGTTCAGGAACAATCTATTCTGGTACCATTACATTTAAAGCAAAACCCCCATCGTTCAGGAACCAGAAAGAATTTTCCAGTGCTCTTTACTTTCCTCACTGTGCAGCAATGATCAGATCACAGCTTGTCCAATACCATTCTCAAATTCATGGGGGAGCCAGCTGGTTTTATAGCCTAGCAAAGTGAATTGGTGTGAGTTTTTTTCTTGCAGGCCAAATGAGCTGTTAAGAAAGTTTTTCTTCACACAAAAAGAAGAAACAAAATGGTATGACTATAATTAAAAAAAAAAAAAAGAAGTTACTAGCAGGCAAAGTTAAAATTATTTTTCTGTTGTAAAGGTGTAGACAGGCAAGGAAGGACAGGGAGCATTGTCAGTCTGGCAAAGGATACTCATATTACATGAGCAAAAATATTGACTTTAAGGTGAAACTCTCAGTAAAACTGCTAGCAGACAGGTCATTAAGGTACATTAGATTGACTAGAAGGAAAAGCAAACTGGAAAAGACAGTGTTAATTCAGTATTGGCTTGTCTGCAGGCCTACTCATTACTTCTTACTTGGCATGAACCACAAGGTGCTAATCTAAGTTAGCAAGAGAAAACAAAAAGACAAATTTTCCATAATGAAGTTATATTAACCAACAGTTTGTAGTATATTGCAAGGCACAAGAGTATCGCTTTCTCTAAGTACAGGTAATTTTCTCTGTATGATCAACTGAAAATCTGCTCCAACAAGAAAACACAAAATTTGGTCTATCTAACAATCTAACAATCCTTTGTGAGGAACAAAAGAGTGCCAGAATCTTGGAGAAGCAAGCATTAGAGGAATATCAGATGAAATGTAATCATTTACATGGGTAAGAATACTTAATCAGTGTATATTCAGGAATATTGAAACTGCTGGTACATAATCATAGGGGCTTTTAGTAAATCTACCAAACATGAGCTCCAGTGGAAAAACACAAAGTAGTGAACAACTTACCTGTCTTTCAGGAACAAGAAAAAGGGATCTCAGTAGCAGCAAGGCTTTTGAACATGTTTTTGATCAAAGACTAACTGCAAATATGGAGATACACTGAGAACAGTGCAAAGGGAGTTTAGCAAAAGTTGGTTGGTCGGACTATCCTGGTAACTGATTTTTTATACCAAACAAGTGATATGTGCTTAATTAATCTATACTTTACATTTTACAAAATTACAGTTATAACTGTAACACTTCCATGTTAGCCTGGAAAAGACAGTGCTTAGCATGAAATGTAAAGACGAATGTCTAGAAAGCAGCTAACGAGTTCTACTAGAGGAGTCTGGACTAAAAGATTAATATTATTGGAGAGTCTTGCAATAAGTCTTCTGTCTAATTTCATTAATCACTTAAGCACAAAAACCAAGGGTAGAAGTCAGGTCCACTTCCAGAGATGTAAATTCAGGAATCTATGGTGTAGCTGTCTCCAGAGCAATGGAAAGGTGATCAGTGCAGCCAGTGGAGTCATATCATACCCAGCATGAAAGCTCAAACAGCACACAGCTTTGTGTAGCAGTCACTGGACATACTGTGAGATTATATTTCTGCAAGGCAGATGACCTAGTAACAAAGGCCACAAACAAGCTCAGTTGCCAGTGTCTTCTTTGCCTGTATCTTTACTGGTAAGGTCCATGTGCTGTTTGCTTGCAGAGGTTTGCAATAACAGGAAGCTAGACTTGATAATCCAGGGTCATCAAGTGGGATAGAAAAGAACATTATTTTTGAAAAGTAGTTTTTAGTGACCTGTTGTCAGACAATGGGCTCCACAGAATTCCAAGTCTTTGGGAAGGAAGGCTCTTCTGGATGAGCATTGTAGTCCAGTCAATTAATCCAAAGGCTTCCAAACTATGTTAGAGCTCACAGAAAAGTATGCCCCTATACAGTATTTTTCAGCCTAAACTTTTTCATGGTCAACCTGACTTATCTATTCCATTCTTAATGGGGTAGAAAACCAGTGTTCTAAAAACAAATAAAACCCCTTATATTAGAGTCTGTTGCCAACACTGGCTTGGCTCAGCTTTGTCAATGTATCTGAGGGATGTTTTCATCTCTTTGCCAGAGCAAGTATCCTACAGAACCTGATACTCTTTTATTTTCTTACTGCATTCCCAACTGTGCATATTCATTCACTTGTGCACAGTAAAGGCACTGCTCAGTTTGTGACAGACTGCTGGAGACAGTGCCTTTGAGTGTTAAACCAAATGGTGATCACACTGTGTCTATCTACAAAACCGTCTCCCTAGTGCTAAGCCCTATCCTTGTAGGCAGAGCAAACCAGGTAAAGTATTGCTTTCATCTGAAATTCCTTTGCCTCTCACAACTTTTAAATGATTTGCATTAAGCTAACATACTGTACACACCCACAATTCACTTGCTCCTTAGTGTTGAGACACTTCAAATAAATGGCAAAAGTCAGTGTAATAAGCTGTTTGGTTCTGTTTGGGTTTGTCTTCTCAATATATGAGAATATATGAGTTGGTAGGGAAAGGTAATACTTTTATTTTACCAATTGAAATATTTGTAATTTAGTCTCACTTTCACCAATACAGATTGTTGAAATAATGCACTATGCTGCTGTTTACAGAGGATTTTTATTGCACAGTCATAGTATAGAGCCAGTGCATGCCATTCTGTATCAGTCTTTGCAATAATACCTGATGAAACAAATCAGGCTTTAATCCCAGACTGGCATGTGCCAAATTCCACAGTTTATGAGGTGTCCACTGATGGCTCTGAGGGGAGATCTGTAAGTGAGAACTGCTGAAGTACATATTTCAGCCATCTGTAATCCCTCTCATCCTGAGGGAGCAAGGCACAACTGGAGGCACTTCTGAGCAGTTTGCTGGAATAAACCTTATCATCCCTTTTTTCTCTTGGGGTCAGCAACAAGCTGACACTGACCAAAAGCTTTTGTGTCAAAATGTATAGACCAGAGTGCAGTCTATAGGAAATGCCATTCCTGTCAATCACTGCTTTAGGTGATGAGCCTAAAGCATTTCTGAGCATGCAGACAAAGCGAAAGTCACAACAGACGACTTCTTAGTCCTCTAAATGCTTACGGTTTCACTTTATAATATTTTAAATTACTACTAATAATAATAATAATAATTATATCCCAGAACACTGTGTTCTTTCAAATGAAGCTAAAGACACTTTTATAAGAAACTGACTTTTAAAAGACTATATTTCTCAACTGATATGTTACAGGACATAATATATGTGTAAAGACAGGTTAGGCAGGCATATGGAAATGCAACCTTATTGATGCATAAAACTGTTGAGACTTTAATTGAGTAGCATTAAGGAGTTCAACTTAATGATGTTAGCTTTCAATTTAAACTCTGAGACTAAGAGGTTTATAATGATAATTTTCATCAAAACGTCTTATTGAGGATATTACCTGGAAGTGGAATACTTAAAAGCTACATTCCATAAAAAGACATACATACATATATATGTATTAGAACTTATATGGCCTGTAATGATTTTCATATTTTTTGAGTTGGACTGATGAATCTCTGTCTCCCATTTCAGTTTATTCTATGTAGGATTTAATGAACTGCAAGGAAAAGACAAAGACCAGAGTTGGATGAACAGCAGTCCATTATACAGTCAGTTTTAGGAAGACACATTTTTAACCTCTATTTTGGACAGATTTTTCCATACTGTTCCTCTGTGAATGTATTCTAGTTTGGTTTAGTATATTCTACTGAACGTAATCATCTTCCAAGAGACACCTACATTTTCAATTCTTCTCCTTGTCTGTGGCCCACTTGTTTCCACCAAGTCCAACCAGGATGCCATTAGTCAAGTGCAGTAAACACAAGGTGGGAGGGAAGTTGATGCAAATTCTCAGGATAAGGCTAAAATGCTTTGCTCAATGGGGTTTCTCTTTAAACCAGGTCCTGATTACAAGGAGCTGGATGTTCACCTTCGGAGAATGGAGTCTGGGTTTGGCTTCAGGATCCTAGGAGGAGATGAGCCTGGGCAGCCTGTGAGTTATTCCTTCCTGATTTTCCTTTTCATTCAAGATTCTATAATCTGTGTGAAGGTCAGAAAAATATTACTACATAATTGAGCCCAAATGAACACCATGTTAAGGCTACAAGTAAAATTACTTCCATTCATACATAGAAAAAGACAGAATTCTCAGGTTGTTCACATCTAAAAGGTGTCACAGAGAATTAAGTTAGAATAAGAAGGCCTTAAGGTGGAAGCAGAGCATCAGTCATCCCATTACTGCAGAGTGTGACCTGGCATCTCTTAATCTGGACTTTCCAAAATCGAGTTTAAGCAGGAGA
The DNA here is from genome assembly GCA_037013685.1 of Acridotheres tristis. Lineage (NCBI taxonomy): Eukaryota > Metazoa > Chordata > Aves > Passeriformes > Sturnidae > Acridotheres > Acridotheres tristis. The sequence continues at coordinate 11,420,193 of CM072885.1, forward strand.
TTCCAAAAATCCAATTATGTAAGACTGTCCATAACCGTGTTCAGAGTAGGTAACTTGAATGCAAAATGTATTCATGTGCTTAAAAGACACGGTCAACAATGCAGTTTATTTCCAGAAACAGAAGACCTCCCCAGGGAGTGATAGTCAATGTTCCAGGTTAAATGACAACATCATGTGAGGCAACAGGCATAAAAATGATAGTTTTATATCATCAGGAGGGAGGCACCCCTGTAACCAAAGAACAGGTAACAAAATGAACATAGATGGTTTGCTAATAAAATATAATATAAAATAAGCCATATGCACAATATTTAAAAGAAACAGCGTAGAAGCACAGAAAATAAAAGTCAAATGTGCATGACACACCACAAATGTGTACACATTTTGATAAATTACTGATCTATCTAAATACTATAATTTTGAAAGCAGGCAGAATTAGTACCCTTTCAGAAAAAACCTCAATGGTGTAACTATAGTTTGACAGCTAAGACTAATCTCAAATCAATAATGATAGTCCTGTACTATCAGAATTTTAAGCATAGTCTGAGTCTTGTGTTACCACATTTCTGAGATAATGTATAATTAAGTATTAGATTTGTATATTCCCTGATCGATTATTTATATATTCTATATTCAAATTAATACAGAATAGTGTATTTTTTATTCAAGCTTTAAGATTAACCAGCACATGGCTTTGAGAATCAAAGAATCTCAGATTTTAAATTTGTCAGCATTTGTCAAAGCACTGATAAATCTTAAGAGTTTACTGATGTCTCCCATAAAAGGAAAAAAATGTGGTGTAGTCTAAAAAAGATGCTTCAAATGCTATCTGAAATTCAGTCTAGCTTAGAATAAGTGTTTTCAATGGTTTTTCAAATATAAAGTATAGCTGCTCAGAAGGACTCCAACACACTACTGCATCATCCTCTACACTTGCAGTGTCTCTGAAGCCCCTCTGAAATGTAAATTCCTTCTGTGGAGCATGTCCCAGTGCACATAAAAAGAGGCCAGTGAGCCATCATCTGCACATTCTCCAGCTAAGCATTTTTCCTGTCCCTTCTGGGCAGCCCAGACAGTAAAAGTTCTCAGAGCACACCTACTGGGTGAAGCCTAAAAGGAAATCCATGAGGTGTTAGTGGAAATGTTCCATTTTATCTTTTAGAATGTTAGGAAATGGCACTAGAAAGGCACAACCTTTAAGACCAGGTTGGATGGGGCTTTGAGCAGCATGGTGTAGTGGAAGGTGTCCTGCCCATGGCATGGCAGGGAGATTGGAACTCGAGGATTTTTTATGTCCTTTCCAACCCAAACCATTCTATGATTCTATGAAGATTTGGAAATCTTCTACCTGCTCTGGACAGTAATGTCTAATGGCATTTCCTATCTCCCAGGAAAGTGTCCCTGGCTACAAGGCTGTTCAGTATTTTGTGAGAGGCTCTCTTGGTGTCTCCTTTAGTTCCTCTTTCCTTACAAATGGATAATTAAACAGTCACAAAGCATCTGACTGGCTCTGCTTGTTGGAGGTTTACGACAAAATCATGGGGAAAAGTGCAGCTCAAATGCCTTATCTACAATATGATTATTTATATAAAACAGAATGATTTCAAGGCTAAAGGACTAAAAGAATACTCATGTAGAATATCTGATATTCTGGTAGTTCATATCCATAATACATGCTGGAGTTGTGAGAGACTTGAGTCTCTGCTCAGCAATCCAGTAGAAAAGAAATTCTGAAGCAAGCCTTTTGCCCTGCAGCTACATGCATTATGCACTGAAGTATTACAGAGGACCAGCTCTTTCCAGTGTCTCTTCAGCAAAGGACTGACCTGACTTTACTGTCTGAAGTCAAAGAGCCATAGCTGGATATCAAGTGCAGAGATAAGCACCTTGCTATTTTTGGAGAGCAGGACCAAAAACGCTGCCCTCTGTGAACCACCCTCTAACACATTTCACTGTCCTGTTGAACAATTGCTCTCAGCCTGCCCTTAGCCTCAAGATTGCTATCTCTGTTCCATGGTTTGCACATAAAAAAGCATTTGTCCCCAAGACTTATCAATCCAATGGGGTTTATGTGCCTTTGCAAAAATTTCTCAAAGTCCTCAGGAGTTAAGAAAAGCCTAACTTAAAACTGAGGAATGTACAAGGCAAAAAGGCATCTTCTTAGAATTAAGTGTTGCAGTGCTGAGGTTTTCAATTCTCACTCCCTCATTGTTGCTCATCTTGTTTTCACTGCTCAAATTCAACTCCAATAAAGACAACAGATGTACTCTTTCAAGTGTCCCTCTATTTTGTATTCAAAGTACAAGACTTCTTAACTCTGTTCTCTCTCCTCCACTGCTTCCCTGCTCCCCCATGGATAGCCCACCTGCAGCCTCCCATTCCTTTCACCTCCAGAAAAGGAGAAGCAGTTTTTGCCTGTTCTCCAAACCCCTGCCTTCTCTATGAAACAAGAACTGAGACACTTTGAAATTTTTATTTCAGCTCTCCTGCTGTGCAGTCAGGTAACACAGAACAAAAGGAAGCTTTTGTCTTTGTGGTTTGATTTCTAAAAAGGAATATGGATTCTTCAGCATAAGGCAATAACTTTTTCAAAGAAGCAGAATCCAAATAAAGTTATTTTGGAAGGATAATACTGACACTATAGAAGGACTGTAGCTTAGTTTCCTTCTAGTTATATCAGCCACCTAGCACCTTAGAAGGAGAAAATGCTGCTGTACTGCTCTACTTTCTATATTTGTAAGCCTAAAAATGCTTTTGAAAGGAAATACTTAAATTTATTGCGAAATTTCAAATATCAAGACTGTGAGTTGCTCCAGGTTAAATCACCTCTCAAATCTTATAATATTGCACTATAACAACTATTTATCACTTCTTCCAGTAACTTAAGGATTTAGAGATAATCTGGCTCTGTTATGATGAATTGTAATGTTACTGAAAGTTTGCAAAAACACATAAATTGGAACTTCACTGAAGTTGCAAATGGCTGTCCCAAGGGGAGATGTATTTTGCATACATTTGTGCAGCTCAAACTCAGAATCACAGGTACACATACATAATTTCTCTAAGAGTTTTACCTTTTCAACACAGACGGACTGAGATTTTTCTCAAAAATGTCCTCAAGATATATGTTTGTATTCATTTTATTATCAATGCCAGGATACATTCTAAGTATCTTTCTACATTTCTAAGACATAGATATCCATAGAGCAAAATGTTAAGATAAGGACATGCCTTGTGAAGTCCTATTTTAGCAGTGATTAGACAGAGTTCAGATGATTAGCTTGGATTTAAGACATCACTGACTCTTAAAATCACCCTTTATGTATATGCGTAAATTTTTCTATGTGCCTGTGAAGCTACTGTGTTATATTCAGAGACAATAAAATACAAATTCGGATAATTACCAAGAATCACAAAGAAAGTCTGTATCAAAGCAGATTAAACTGTGTAAATTAATAGACACAGGCTTTAATTTCAGATTAGGCTCTGCCACCATCATCCTAATCCCAGAATTTGTCCTGTTTAATCTCAAACAATAGGAGAAACTTTTATTTTTCTCTACAACACACTCTTTATTGCTTACATGCCATCATCCTTCTCCTCACGCATTCAAAGCAATCTCGTGCCAGTATGAAACCACATTTCAGAGGTAATATAATCCTGATATATATTTTTCCAATTTGTGCTTTACGTGTAGAATTGATAACTATTATGGCAACTTCTCAGCCATGAAATGAGAGTAGATACTGCATAAGGAACAAATTCAGACACAGAAAATGAAAAAGTAGGAAAATTAAGTTATTCTGGATATTAAATATACCAAATAACAGATATCATCTTGACAAACACACCTAGCTGAAGTGTTTGAAGTATGACTGCTGCTTATGTTAGGAGTCCGACACTGAGATGAGTAACAAAATCACAGTCCATGGTGTACATGTGAAATATCAGCAATAATTTCTTAGTCAGAACTAGAAAGAATATTTTCGGTTTTGACCTACCACGCTGTGATCTGCGTTTTATTTTTCCAAAGGTTAAAGATGTTCTAATTGTTTAATATTTTGTCAGAAAATTATGAAAAAAATGCAAATTCTCAACAAAACCAAAGAAGGAAGCAAGTCCCTACAATCTCCCAAGCTGCAGAGGTTATCACCCATCTCTTCTCAAAATTCTTACTCATGTGAGATGCCTAATTCTCAAATGTTTTGAGAATACTTTGTGGATATCTAGCTGAACGTAGCCTTGGAGAGCTTTTCTTCCATCTGGTAAAGGAGCATAAATACATATTTCACAGTTGAATTTTGCACAAAGTATCTTCCAAAGCTTTGAGGTATATTTTTTCACCATTTGAAGAACAGAATGGAGAACCTGAAACAGCGTCTCCAGCCACTCAGCCTGGCACTGCTTAACAGGATCCCAGGAACACCAGAAAGCAGGAAAAAGCTGCATCATGTTCTCTCTTTTCTAAGTTTTGAAAGCAAAAGTAAGCCAAAGAGAGGCTAAAAACTGGGGAAAATTCTCCAGGCTCCATAGGGGATTTCATTCAAACACTATGCTGAGATACTTGCAACTCTGCAGCAAAGACCACAAAAAAACCACAGGCCCCCCTGTGTGATACCACATCTAGTCTTTGCAATTCATCGTGAAAAGCAATGCTTCATATCTTTTATCTTTTATTGTTTAAAGCAGATTGTCACATGGCATGTTCTATCCATAATTTTGCACTCAGTCTCACACTGAAAAAGAGAACAGAAACTTTGGAACACGCTCTGTGAATGCTTTAATATTCTTTCAAAGAAAGCAGGTTTTGTTTGAATCAATCTCAACTGTTCTAGCAGTTATTCCATGGGGAAAATATATACATCTTCTTCTAATAAATTATGTCAAATTATCTGCATAGAAAATGGAGAAATTCATTACAAGGTTTTGGAAAGATTTTTTACTAGTTTATATGTCCAATGCAAACTACATTTAAATGTTGATTTGGGAAAACAACATCTGCCCAGAACAAGCTGACATTTTTTCCTCTTTTTTTCCATTTTAATCAAGCACTGCCTGAGCAATCATTCATTAAGAGTAATAGCATTTAATATAGTACTTCTATTCCCCTAAAGAGTCCCAAAGCAAACTCTGTGTGGTGGGGTCACTTCCAGTGCTGACCTCAGGTACGTGACTCCAGGTGCTTGAATCACACAGCTGTGAAGAACCTTTGACAGGAGATACACAGTCTTGCTAATTTTAAATAAAAAAAGATCCTTACATGGAATTAATCTTTTTAAGTCTTCTGTAGATAATGTAGATAATAAGTCGTCTGATAATGTAGTCTGTATAAACTCAACACTCCTTAGAGACAGATTATCTTGATTTGAACACATCAAGCAGAACTCAGATTAGGATTCTCTGGTGTATCTCTCCTTTGCAGGTAGGAAACACCTTACCCTCTTACCAAAGGCAAGGAAGCATCTTCAGTCATACCCACGAGAGGACAAGCACAGCTTTCAGACACACACAGATCTCTTCACCTCTGCTAAATCACTAGCCTAATTTCAGAAGAAAGATAAAATCCCTGCAATATTCATGTCACTAAACTGGAGGCTCAGTGTAATATATGACAGGACTTTGTTTCTTTGCTGCCTAGATCCTCATCGGAGCAGTAATTGCCATGGGCTCAGCAGACCGAGATGGTCGTCTCCATCCTGGTGATGAGCTGGTGTACGTGGATGGGATTCCAGTGGCCGGCAAAACCCACCGATACGTGATTGATCTTATGCATAACGCTGCCCGAAACGGGCAGGTGAATCTTACTGTGAGGAGAAAGGTGCTACCCACGGGTGAGTGAAGGCTGGGAAAGGTGAAAGGAAAAACAGATCCCAGTGCTGGCAGCACAAACAAGTGCTGTTTTTAAAAAATAGAGGAAATCAAAGTGATTGATTGTGTCAGTTTGAGGAAAGAATTGTAAATATGTGTCCGTTGTTTCTCTGACAAAAATACTACAACTGAGTGTTGTTCCCTTCAGAAATGGAAACATACTGGCAACCCTGGTGTGGTGATCATAAGTGCTCTGGGTTTGTTCCATGCTGTCTTGGTCTGTGCTGTCTGCTTTAGTCCACTTTCGGGACTAAACATTCACCTAAGTTAAAGCCATTTGAGCTGACTGTGTCAATAAGATAAAGGCTCAAAGACTCTTAACTGTACAGGGCAGGAACTCATTTCACTCTTGTATGTGTTAAAAGCCCATTTCTGGTCTCACTGATGTCATCTGGAATTTCCCACTGAACTCCAATGCAAGCTGGCTGAAAACCTTCTGTAGGGAACAAGTGGCTCATATGAATAGGGTCAGATTCTTCTGTCAAGCAGACAGATTCAGAAAATGAACCTAAACCAATATGAAGTATATGTAGTAAATTAGATGTTTAGACTGGCTCAGTCCCAATTGCTGAAAAACATCAGAACCTTGAAAAATGTGTGTGGCAGCACCTATTAAAGCTTTAATGGGATAATTTGATGACCTTCCATTACAACCTTTGCTTACTTGAGGAAAGAAGTCTATTTAAGAACTTCTAGAACATTGTTGGTGAGTACACTTCACTGAGGTACCAGAAATGAGCAAAACCACATTCCCAGCCTGTCCTGTCTTCTGCCTGCCCGTGCCCTAGATCCACTGTCACTGCCTGCGCCGTTCCCCTTCGCTCCTGTGCCAAAAAGCCGCCCACCCACTCACCTTCGTCTTCGCAGTCCCCCTCCCACCGCGGCACCGCAGCTCCCTGCCAGCCGTGCTCCTGCAGGACTGACTTTCTTCTGTTACTGACTCCAGAGTCCTCCAGCCAGAAAGGTGCCCCCGCGCCGGGTGCGACGCCCCCTCGCAGCTCCCCCAGCGCGAGGAAAATGGCCAATAACCAAGGTAATGCCAACTCCTCGCCTCGGCCGCGGCCGGCACACTGCGGGCAAAGCCGGGCCTCGCTGCTGCTGCTGCTGCTGCTGCTTAAATGTTAAAGGGTCTGCCAGCCAGCCTGGGCTCCTGGTGCAGACGATAAGCAAGCTGGTAAAACACCTGAAGTTATTCTTGGGCCTTGAGAGTGCCACACCAGGGAATGTAGCATGTGGCTCATTAATGTTTAAGCATTTCAGGAGCTGAGCAGGATTTTAATGTGGTGTGTTACAACATAAGCTTTATGGGAAAATTTAAAACAACTGATGTTGGGCGTGACTGAAAAATGCTATACTAATGCATCAGGCCAATTGATTTCTTGGGAATTTCTCAGTAGCATGAATGTATACAACAGAGGGATCTGGGGTTTTCCTTACCTGTCTGTGGCTGATAGACATGTCTTAGCCCTCACCTGGAATTACCATTTTGTATATGTACTTACCCAGATCTGGAACAGAAAACCACAGTTCACAAGATCTGGAAAACAATTTATTGGAAAATGTGATTTCTCAAGCCACATGGATTAAAATGCAGTTTTTTCACAGGCAGGAGCAAAATGCAATTTTTTTGATTAATATCTATTGCACAGTTGACAGTCGAATAGCCATTTAAGCTTTTCCTTCTTTATCATTCTTTTCCTATATTTAATGGCATTCAGTTGCAATTTTTTATGGCCAAGCCAGCTCTTGGTCATTCTGCAGGGTAAGAGAATTTCCTTTCTGTTGCAGCCATACTGACATAAACAATATTCAGTTTTCTGAAGCACGACAGCCAGAAAATGAGAGCTGACTATGGCATTTAGTTGCAGATTTGGTTCAATAAGTCTTAGAGATTTTCAGGAGTATGATAATTGTTTGTTTTTCTCCCTCTTTATGCTCTCTAATTACTTTATTTCATAGTTGCAGAAGGACTGCTAAAGGACACACCTGACTGAGAAAACAACAGCTTGTCCTTGGATGCTGTTTATTTTATTAATATATACACACACTGAAGATCTAATTTGCAAACTCTCTACCTAGGATGTATGTGTATATGTGGGAGCTCCTCACATGTTCAGTAAAATTACTCTGCCACCCTTGTTGTTCCAAATAGAAAACATAATACTTACATTTATCTGAAAGTTCTGTATTAAAATTGTCAATAAATGCTGATTTGTGTAAACAACTTAGATCTGCAAAGGATATAAATCTTTTTCCCCCATCTGGAAGTGTAAATTTACTGTTTGCAATTGCCAAAGTGCTCACACTAAAAAATATGTAATCCCACAAGTTTTAACTTGTTTCCTGTTCTTGTTACTGTAAAGCAATACTAAAGTGTGCATGGACTCCATTTTCACTTCTGCCCTTTTGAACTTGCCAGACAGGAGCATCTCCAAACCTTTAAATGACCACTGCTTCTGCCATGACACCCACAGAAAAACTACTTGTGATCATTTTTCATTGTATAACAGCTCTGCTCTTTGAACATCTTTTGAACATGCTAATCAACTTCTAAGAAGAACATTATGCAGCTAATCCTAATTACTCTCTTAGCTCCCTGCTTAAACTCTTGTAATCCAAACACAAATAATTTTTTATTGGATTAGATGGTCGCATTTTCCTCTTGATGACAGATCCACCAGCAGACAAGGGAATAGCACTTGGTAATGTTTTTGGAATCTAGATAGACTCTGTTTCTTAGTTTCTTTTCTTTTAGCTAGCGTAGCAGTCAGTGTTCATACTTGCTTTATATGATTGCTCTTGAATGTTCTGCATAATTGTGTAGATTCCTGTCTCTCTGCATCTATTACAGCTCCTAGTTTAATCCTTGGGGTAGTCTGGTCTGTAGACAGTCAACTGTATTCATGTTGCATTAGCAAATGTACTGTAAGTCACAGAGCCACTGAGCAAGCCAGGCTGTGACACCGGTGTGATTTATGTTGTAGGGGAGCCCTGCCCGGAGAATGGCAGAAGCCCAGGCTCGGTGTCTACTCACCACAGTTCCCCAAGAAGTGACTACACGACTTATGCCAACAGCAACCACGCTGCCTCCAGCAGCAACGCGACGCCGCCCGAGGGCTTTGCCAGCCACAGCCTGCAAACCAGCGACGTGGTGATCCACCGCAAGGAGAACGAAGGCTTTGGCTTTGTCATCATCAGCTCCCTCAACAGGCCCGAGTCTGGCTCCACAATAAGTAAGGAAATCGTGTTTTTCAGTTCATATTGCTCTAAGTTTGCCCGAAATTAAAAAAAAAAAAAAAAAAAAAGTTAATTTAAACCTATCTGCTAATAATTTATCACTGAAGAGATTTAAACTGAAGATACTCTCAATATTTATTCAGGGGCGCTGTTTGTCTGTTTTGTCTTGGACAAAACCAAAGATTGTTTTGACCCCACGAGCCCTGTGCTTCCCACACTTCTTTGACTCTCAGTGTAATAGAGGATTCACCCACAGAGTAGATTTTCTCTGTTGCTATGTCAGAGACACTGTAAGTTACAAGTAGGGTTATGTGAATAAATTATTCTCCTACATGCAACTGAATTAGACTTTTTTAATAAATCAAGATGAAGTTTCAGCAAGTTGAAAAAAGGCTTAGATCACAGTAAACCCTATGACAATAGCTGTCCAATTATGGGACTGCAGAAGCAACTGGAAAATGGGAGAACTTGTTAGATGCAGGTTCAGAGAGGATGATTTAACTGGGTGGAGTATAGACAGCATAAAAATTACAGCTTATTACAGGGGGATAGGTGTATCTCTCTGTATTCAGTAGTACTCAGGTGGCAAGATCTGCCTTTAATGATTATAGCTCACTTTCTGTTCAGAAAACTAATTTTTTCTATGGGTCAATTTTAGTGCTTTTGTAGAGACATCTGGTGCCACTTGAGCTGTCCTGGGTACATCTAGGGAGAGGTCAGACATATGACATAGGACCTACAGAAGACTCGAACCCAGGTAGTGGCAGCTGGAGGCACAGGGGCACCTTTGGGTCTTTCCAATGACATTTAAATCAGTGAGAGCTGACCCCTTTGAAAGAAGGAGGAAAAAAAGGCTTTATATTGAGAGACATCCACATGTCCCATCAAATAATGCTAACCACAGCTGAAAAACCAAGAGAAGTGAAAAACCAAGAGAACATTCATCATTTTGCAAGTTGTAGCCTAATGTGATGCTTTCCCTACACAAAAATATGTTTTGAAGGAACTGTTATTTTGCCTGAAATTGGTTCCTGACAAAATAAAATCACAATTTCAACTTCTGGGCCAAACATCAGTCTTCTAAATTCATACCTGAAAAGCAGCTAAAAGAGTACTGGGAAAACCTTACCTCACAATAGCAAGTGAAAAAGACAAGTTTTTTTTGCAGTATTTCAGGACCATGCAGTTATTAAAAAAATTGCTTTTCATGTTATCTCGCTGAATTTTAAAACTCCATGATTGCTGGAATTAATATTGTAACAAACCATAGCTAATTAGCCTCTTGGGACTCTGAGTTTTCACATTACTGAATATAATAGCCAAAGAACTGGAAGTTCTTTGGAGAAGATCACAAAAGAAAAAAAATCCATTGAGGTACATACATGTTAATCAGTTAAGTCAGTCATGATTTTTTCAAGAAAATCATTTTATAGACAGAATTTGTTGTTGGGGCAGATGGAGAGGGAAAGGGGAGAGGAAGAGAAAGAGAAAATGCTCAAACAACTAAAAATTCTGTGACTGGAATAGTCTCTTGAAGACTAAGGACCCAGGTTCAAGATCCTGCTATGCCTCCTACCCTCCAACATGTTCTTTCAGTACTTTTCTTTCTCCACAAGCAACTATGCAAGCAGTCATTTTTGATGCTCAGTTGAACATCTCCAGTAGTAAAGGGAAATGACAGCCTACTGTGGAAGTGACAAGAGAATTTATTCAAATAATAACTGCATTGAATTTCAGTGATTCCAAAAAGTGCCAAATCCTAAGTTTACAAGAACAGCAGTGAACAAAAAATTACATTTGCTATAGACAGTGACAGAAAAGAGAAGACAATACCCTTTCTATATGAATTCTGTTACAAAACTGTAGTAGAAAAAATATCCTGAAAATTACATTATCTGTCATCAGTAATGAAAACAATCTAAAAATTATTGACTCTTTCTAGGGTAAGAGAGGTTATTCTCTTACTTAATATTTATTTGGGTGAAGTAATTTGAGCTTTATTGACATGAGCATAGCCAGTATATTGAAGCAATTACCCCTTTTACTCAGCACTCACTGGCATCCATTCAGAATACAGCCTCTAAGTTTTGGGCCCTTTGGTAGAAAATAGAACAGAGAAACTCTCCTGAGGTACCTTCTAGCTTGAAATAACATAAAATCCTTTTCTTGAAATTCATAATCAGGGGTAGAAAGCATACCAACAGCAGGAAAATATCAAATGGATATAGGAAGTGCAATGTGCAAAATATATGATACATCACTATCAAAATGTAGACCTGCACAGCACCATGCTACCAGTTACTCCTTCTCATAGCAGCAATATGTTAATTGAGCAATATGTTAATTGAGTGAAATGTGCCAGTGTCCCTTGTTTCAGAGGCAGTGCACTTGTTGCCAGGCCCTGTATCCCCATGTGGAACAGAATGATGTCATGCAGGCATGCATCCACAGTTAAATGTTTATGTTGTAATTGCAAAGAAATTCTGAAATAATCAAAATGGGCAAAATAGTTCAAAAAAGGGAGTATCGTGTAGTGGCAGACACTGTTAGGAAGAGCAGTGCCCAGGAAGTTGTCTCACTGGGAGCATCCTCAGGGCAAAGTGAAGAAGGGTTCCTTTGATTTAAGAATGTTTATTTCAATAACTCTATTCCCTCCTCTACTTTTCTTGCAAGAGCAAAAGACTTGAGGTCTTGGAAGAATAAGTAGCATCACCACTTTCACTCAGGAAGGCAACTAATTATGCACAGAAAGTATTTTCCTTGTTGTTGAAATCACACAAACTATATTTTAGAGTCCAACAGATTACAGCAGCTCTTGCTGAGTCCAGGACAAGCCCTTTGTGTCACTAGGTGTGTGTGCTTCAAGCACTGCTAAAATTGAAGCAGTCATCCCAGCAACGTTGCTACTGCCTACAGAGCTGCAGGTTCATTAGTTTGCTGCTTTGCAGTTGGCCTGGAGCTGAAGGGGTTGCACAAAAGCTGACCTGTTTGCCAGGAGAGTTTGCTCTGTCTGTGAAGCTGTAGGACAATCCCATGAGGTCACAGCAGTGGTGCTGAGTCTCAAATCCCTTTCCCACCCTCTGATGGAGTGTGGGCTGCACTGCTCCCACACAGACTCTTAGGAGTGCTTCATGCTCCTTCTGACCTGAGAATGAGCCATGAAAGGCTCAGGAGCTCCCAGAATTAGAGATTAAACTCTTTTTCCAAGAGGCTTAGACTCTTGGTCAGCTTTTCTCTCAATATGGTTTGCAAGGGGTTTGTTGTTACCGTTGATTTATGGGCCTGCCTTTGCTATGCAGAAATTTTCAAAATACAAAATGCTTTTTTCTCACTATTGATGTAGACACAGAGTGAGGTAGACTAGAGCCATAATTAGGAAACACACCAATTTTTCACATTTTGTGATGGGCAGCACTGTAATAGCTGTCATTTTGATAAATTAACATTAAGTACTTTGGAGCCAGCTTTTAGATCTGAATGTCATTTTTCCTTACTGGTACTTGCTCAAACATCCAATTCTTGTGGCATGATTATTTTCCTGTGTCTATAATGGTAGAAATTTTGTTTCCTCTTTGTCAAAGCATTGCTTGGGATGTTCTCTAATCCAGCACAAGGGATTATCATGCACTGAACTAGAGTTCTGATGTGGGAAGATGAGGAGTGGAAAATGAATGACAAGGATTGAATGAAGAGATTTTACAGGGCAAAGCAGGGGCATAGAAAAGGTCAGCCATGCTTCAAAATTGTATCAGTAAAAGGAGATAAAGTGGATAAATAAAGAGCTGTGCTTGAGTGGTATATCCAGGAGCAAGTCATTTTGCTTGGTGCAGCACGCAGAGGATCTTAGAGTGCTAAGAGATTAAGAAAAGAAAATACACCTGTCCAGGCGCCTGACCTATTTCCAACGAAAGGATTAACTTCCACTGCCTCTAAAATATATTATTGTGCCTTCCCCAGATCCTGTTCCAACATTAAAGGGGGACATGGCTCTCATCCCTTCTCCACACACGAGAAATTACGGCTAAAATACTTAAATTTAAATGATTAATCTACACTTTGCATTACATTTAGGGAAATATTTTTAGGATATCAAGAGAATTTCACTATCTGAAGCCTATGGAAAAGCACTTGCAGACTTCTGGAGGTGGCCAGAATGAGATTTCTGCATGAATGTGTCCCAGAGTTTTATGGAGGAAACTTGGCCCTGCCTACTTCATCTCTTCCTGACACTTTTTGTGTTTGGGATGCAGTTTCATCTAGAATAAATACTTGTGATCCCCTGTCAATCTCTTTACATCGTAATTTTTTTAGAGAGAAATCATGTGCTGTAAATAGACCTTGTTAACTGGCTACTTTCAATGAAATTGGAAATTTGGCAATATTTCCAGGAATTTTACTATAGCAGGTACTGTCAATTAGCACAGTTACAAAGTGTAAACAAACTGAAAATATACACCTAATCAATAAACAATTTTCAAAAAATTAAAGATTGTGCATACTTGTTATGATCTTCCTCCTGCTTCACAAAAGAGGAGTAGTAGATTTAATTTGCCCCTACACTGCATATGCCAGTGCCTGCTGGATTTCCAAAACATGATAAAACAGACTCTAATGAAAGAAGTTTCTTTCATTTCTGGAAACATGCAGTCTTAACTAAAAAACATAAATCCAAGAGAAGCCTCTGCTGACTGCAGAAAACAGCATTCTGGATAAGTCTCATTCAGCCCAGAGTTTCTTTGAACTCCTTAGTTTAGAGATAAAAACCAGCTTGTTAGTCAGTGATAACTGTGTTATCTGAGTTGTTTGTGCAGCAATTTCACCTATGCTTTTTCTGAGTAAGATGGGACATAATTTTATGTGACCAGTCTTCACATTCTAAAGGATATAGAGCTTTGGAAATTAAAATATCTGTCTACCCCACCTAGGACATTTTTGGAGCATAACAGTGAAAATCCACCCACAGTGTGAGTCCGCCATGGAAGATATTTTCAACTTGTGGGCAAGGAATCTGGATTCTCATTTTTATGCAGCTTTGATATTCAGGTTTGAGCTGTTCTGCCTCTTCAACTACAAAAGCACACTTTCTACGTATGTTTAAGTAATAGTAAAACTTGCAGCTGAAAGAAATTCCTATATTATTTAGTTTTTCAAATCAACATAAGCAATGAATCATAGGGAAATAACCTTAAGAGGTCAAAGATGTTTTTAATATCATCAAAATACATTGCTGAAGTTTGCAGGCATTAAGTACTCAACTGTCTATTTGATATTTTTTGGGGATAAATAAGGGAGGATCTTAACAGCATTACTCCCCTCTCTAGATGATTTCTGTCCTCCAGTGTGTTTCTGAATACATCATTGGGACCTACAGGTGCTGTTCATATGTTTTCAAAGAACAAACACTGTGAGTTTTCTTAGCACAAACCCATCAAGGGAACCAAGGTTTTTCTAATAATTCCACAGGACCCACTTGCTTTCATTAGAAGCGTGAATTCAAGTCTATAGGTTACATTATTTTTTCTTAGCTCTTCAGCTTTCTAAGGTATGTGCACTCCTTCCCATTTAGCTTCTTTTGCCTGTGCTACACAAGCAAATATGCTCCATGTCAGCACAAAATGGGATGTTTCCATTCATAGATTCATTAATCTTATAAAGAATAGGGATTATTTTCACATGCAAGTATGCCACATGCCATGCAGATTTCTATTTTCCAAGTAAGTGTCACATAAAATATCCTATCAATATCACGAAAATATTTCTTAGCCCTGATGGAAAGTCCACCATACTCAAGTTTTCCAAAATTTAGATTTAAATTTTTTCATAGTAATGAATTACAGGTTTCTGTATTTAATATATTCTTCCAATTGAAATCTGATATGCTGGAGCCTGCCAGTTGAATGAAAACTCTCGCATGTTTAGAGAATTGAGAATATAATAAATATTCATTTGATCACTGTATAACATTGAAAAGGACAGCTGGCTCAGGAAGGCTCATTTGCTTGGCTTACTGGCTATATCTGTTAATATTAGAAAACATTGCAAGAATTTATCTGGCAGAGGGTTTTAACAGATAAAGCAAAGGTTTGATTTTTTTCCCCTTAATTGATACTTTTTGATATTTAGCTTTTTGACATTTATAGAGGGGAAAAACTGGAAAGTTGCTGTCCAAAAATCATAGTCTCAACAGTTGTGTCTAGGACTGAATAGATGTAAAAAAATTACTGATGTAAATCATAAAAGCTCTATATATGGTAATGTTTTCTTAGAATCACTCTTTTTAGCTTGTGGGTCTTTCAAATGGGGAAAAATTATTGTCATATTCAAAAAGCAAAGAGCTGATAGAAATATCAGTCTTGTTTAATTTATTCATCAATTGTCTGGGTGAAAGGAAAGAGTGTACCATCAGTAAGTTAGCTGATGTTACAAAACTGGGAGGAGAGGCTGATACTCCTGAAAGCTCTGCTGGACAGCCCTGGGCAGGCTGGAAAGTTGGGGGAGAGGAACTTAATGAAGTTCAAACAGGCACAGGTCCTGCATTAAGGGAGGAATAATCCCAGGCACCAGCACAGACTGGGCTGGCTTGTGTAAAGCAGCTCTGTGGACAAGGGGCTGGCTGGACAACAAGCTGGCCATGAGCTGGCACTGTGTCCTTGTGGCCAAGGACAGGGGAACAGCATTGCCAGCAGGTCGGGGAAGATGATCCTGGCCCTACTCAGCCCTAGTGAAGCCACATCTGGGGTGCTGTGTCCACTTCCTCAGCCATGAAAGACAGGAAACTCCTGGGGAGGGTGCAGTGAAGGACTGAGAGGGTTTTAGGGAGCAGGAACATCTCTCTTAGATGAAAGGCTGAGAGAGCTGCGCCTGCTCTGCCGTGAGAAGAGGTGACTGACCAAGAGCATATGAATGTTCTTGTCATTGCATACAAATACCTTAAGGGTGTCAAGAGAGTAGATCCAGAAAATAGGCATTCAGGGCAGACTGAAACACAGAAAGTTCATTCTGAAAAGCTTCTTTCCTTTGAGGGTGACTGCACACTTTTGGGCTCCCCAAAAGGTGGTGAAGTCTCCTTCTCTGGAGATATTCAAAGCCCATATGACTCAGTTCTGTGCAATTTGCCCTAAGTGAACCTGCTTTAGCAGCAAGTTGAACTATGTGATCTCCAGAGGTCCCTTCAAACCCACACCCTTTGTGTTTCTGTGATACATGGTGTTAAAAGCAGTATCTGTATTCAGCAACTGCTCTGGGTTTGTGTGCAGCTGACCCAAGCATATGGACACTCACATATAATAACACAATATTTGTTCTCCTTTCTGTGACTTTCAGGTGTGGTAAGGATATTAATTTGAATCATGAAAAGCAAAAGTGGGTGATTTTTATTAAATAAAAACATTAATATAGAGGAAAATGCGAATTTATAGTTGTCAGTAAGTTTCTGAAAGCAGACCTTATCCACTTTCTAAATGCAAAGAATTCCTTTGAATCATTTTGTCTTTTAATATTTTAATTTAATCTCTGTAATGAGCTAAGAGCTGATCATTGCACAATTAAATATATTCTGGGAAAGCCTCCACTGCTGTATGCCAACTCTGGGGCAGTTTGTATTGTAATGCTGTAAATATCTGAGCAAGATTTAGGAGGAGAGATTAATGACTTCAAATATCACAGAAGCTTTGGTGCTCTCAGGATTCCAGTCTTATCCAAGTCAAGAAATTTTGAAAAATACACTGAAGAAAAGTTACATTCCATTGTAAGATCTTTTCCTAGATAAGATTTCTGCAGCATTGCTTCTCTCTGCTAGATTATTTTGGGTCTAGGATTATGCCTTCTGTCTTGGAAGGATTTCTTTTTTCTTAAGGTAGATTTCCAACTATATCACTCATGAGTGTAACATTTTGCATGCCTTAGTACTGGAGAAAAGGTCCCTAAATGTCTACTTTGCAGGGCTGTGTGGTTTGTATACATATAAATTAAATCTTACTAATTTCCCATATTTTCAACTGTTAAAAAATATGTATTAATCCTTGTTTACAGTAATTTTTCCCTTGCAGTCCTATTTATTGTGTAGTCTAAGAACCAAGAAATTAATTGTTCTGCAAAGGGAAGCTTGTTTTCTGCATTCACTTTTAGCAAAATCAATGATTTTTCTTGAAAATATAGCCACAAATCCAAATCTTTTTTGTATAGCCTGCGAATATTAAATGCTGCTCAGATAACTCAGTGTTTTGAAATAAGTGGATCAGATCCTCTGCAAAGTCTCATCCAGGCACGTGCTGCCACTCTTCAATATATACATGTGTTTGGAGAACAGCTTGTGGCAAATTGTTAAAAGAGGCATGAATAGATTAGAAAAAAAAATTAAGGGTGATAGGAAACATTTACCACTAGTTGGGTGATCTGGGACTTTCTTTTAAAGGTTACATCATTAAACGCTCTGCTTAGAGAAAAATAAAGCACCGAAGATGCAATTTAAGAAAAAAAAAGTATTGTATGTTAACAAAACCCTAATTAAATGCCAGACATGGAAGGTTTCTTTCCAAAAAGAGACCTCCCATGCTGAGAGACACAGTAGCCACACAGAGACCAAGTAGCCACACAGCTCCTTGCTGTCCCTTTGCTGTGACCAGCGGCAGAGAGGACAGCACCCTACAGCAGACAAGACCTTTCCCAGGCATTCTATCAGCTTTCACAGCCAAGTTTTTCTGATTTAATCAGCAGTGGGTCCACCTCCATAAATTGCTCTAATCCTTTTTTGAATCCTTTTATTCTTCTGCCCCTCCAGAAGGTTGCCCCAGATTCTCTTTTGCAAGGTGTAGACAGTGATTTCATAGGCAACTCCTTTGAGCAGAGGCTGTTTTCTGCTTCTGACTTCGATGCTTCTCTTCTCTGAATTCTTTGGAGTTCATTGCTGTGATTTTTGAGATGAAGATACTGAAACAATCAGCAATACTCAGACTTGGTGCACAGCAGTAACTAGCAATAGTTTGTTTCACTTGTTATTCTAACTCTTAGTGTCATATTGATTGTTTTAATGAGTTTATGTTTTTAGAGAAGTAGGCACACATTTCAAGGTCCCTTGAGTGATAGTAATTAATTTAGGACTCATCTCTGCTTAATCATAGGCAGGGTTATTTTTTCCTTGCTTATATCATCTTGCATTTCTTTTCATGAGATCCTGTCTGCCACTTCAGTCAACCCACTCGCTACTGACAGTTTACAGCTCTTCCACACTTGCTTTAGATGTGACCATTCAGAACAATAAAAATTCTGCATTAGGGAAATTCACAGTTCATTTCTAGCTTTGTTGCTTAGCTTTTACCTAATTAATCCCCTATGAGAGTAGCTCCTTCTTAACCCTTCAAAGTAAGTATTTCACCACCAAAGGCTATCTCTAAAAACTGAAAGTTTTCTAACATTTTTTGACATGGTTGTTTTTCTGTGAACAACACATCAGATAATCTCTGTTCCCTTAGAAGAATTCATGCTTGTAAAAAAAACCCTAAATAAATCCTCCCCTCCCGAGGAAGCATTTGAGACCATGGCAGCCAAGATATTGGGGCTTAGGAGGGCTCTAAGGCAGAGTTCCACTGGGAAGAGAAGCAAAGAACAGAAACTCCTCAGGATAATATTACTGGGAGAGAAGGAGCCATGAGATAAAATTCTCCTCATATTTTGTAGAAATGTGCATAAACCAGTTTCTGCTGAGTGGCCATGAGCTCCTCTAATAAGTCACTGGATTTGATCATAAAACCCTATAGAGAATAACAGTGTAACAATTAATCCAGCAGAGATTCAGATTCCTTCTGCAAAATTTTCCCACACCCTACTTTGCAGGAAGATCCAATGGCAACATATGGCACCAATACAACCTGAGAAGAGGAGCATTAAATCCTCAAATAGCAAAGTGGAGTAGAAAAGGTACCTTGACAGATACAAGCTTTTTTCTGATGGTCACCTACTGTTGATCCTTTCATAACATGACAGAATGAAAGGAGTTCAGGGATGCCAAAACATTTAGAGTAGGTACCTTTATCAGGAAGGTGAAGACCATTAGGCTTAAAGGGAAGAAGAAAAGAACACCAAGTTCCTCCTCTTTCTCCCTCCCTTCCCTTTTCTCAGGATTTGGATCCGAATTAGACTCTCGTGGCTCTCCCACCTCCAGCTTTGATTTCAGCAGACGTCTCAAACATGCAGACATCTGCTCTGTTCACTTGTCAGGTACAAGAAGTCCAACAAAAAAATTTTCTGGCAAATTAATAGGACTTCCCACCCCCACCCTCCCACACCCCTTACTACTGAAATGATGTCTCTACTTAAATATTTAGGCTAGCTAAAACATCTTTAGTGTTAGAATTGGCAAGTACAGAAATTTTAGTTGTGCCATCTCTACCATATTTCCTCCTCTTTCTTACTACCAAGTTTCTTACTTTTTTACATAAGACAGTCTTATTTTCAGATCTCCACTAATATATAGTAAAGACATGACAATTTCAGACAGATCTTTTATTACATATGCAGAAACAGGCACATTTTAGTATTAGTTTAAGTGGTTCTTGGTGATGCTTTAAGAACTGATTTGACAAAAAAACTCATTGTAAACATAAACTGTTTAAGAGTCAAGTTACTCTTGTATTTCTTTGCTCACTGATATGTATGCATGGCAGTTATATGTCCACATTAAGGGCAAGATAAACACAATTTTTGTAGAAAGTGTTGCCATACATATTTAGTATATTTTAAAACATAGAAATGTTTAGACATTTCTAACATAAATTAGGTGCTTATTTCCTAGGCAACAAGACATTTCTGAAGTACATGAGTTGTGTCTGTATTACTAAAGCTGTATTTTAATTTATATTCTTGCCTGAGCCGTAGTGGCAAATAAGCATGCAGTTTGATTATGGCTTGCACTTCAGAGTACTCATTTATATTTTCAGTGTACTGAAGATTAATTTTTAACACTGTAAACAACACATCCATACTAGAAACAAAAGTCACTTTGAGATGTGTCTATTATGACTTTATATCAGATGTGCAGTCTGTGTTGGTCACCAAAACCTTCAGTAAATGTTTATCAGCATGCTGAGACATTTGTTCTGCAGCAATTTATTCTGAACACATGTGTTAGAGCTTTGGTTTACTTGAGCATTGATAGCCTAGGTATTTCCCAAAAAGAGTTTGAACAATCTTTTCTTTCATTTTGCCAAGTTCTCTGTCGATAATTAAATGTTAAGGTTATATTATTTTTGAAAAAAGAAACACGCTGGTTTTAAACACCAGTTTAAAGGTGGATAGTGAGACTGAGCTGCCTTGTGCTAGGTTTTCCAGGACTGAAGTGTGGGACTGTGGAGGAACACTCAAACACCATTAGGATATTAATAGGCTATATAGTCATTTAATTATGATAAGCATATTTATGAATAGTTGGGAGAAAGAAAAGTAGCATATTCTTTGGGGAAAAGACTCAGCTATAGCATATGCATTTAGTTAAAAAACAGAAGATAATAGAGTAGAAACACTGGTCAAAAAATCAAGAGCAATATTTAGAAAATTCAGTGGAAAACAAGGGAAGAGACAGAACAAGAGCATAGATGGAGTAAACAGAAAGGTGAAGAACCACAGAGAACAAAAGGAGAAGCTTTGTTCTATAATGTTTTGAGAAGAGAGCTGAGATGTTTTGATATAGTACGTGTCTATGTACTCATAGCTAACTGTCAGTTCAATCCTATTCATTTATTATTAATATCTAATTAGAGAACTGCACATCTCAATGAATCTTCAGTATTATTTCTACTTATCAATAAACACATTTGAATGGAGGAGAAGAATTTCATGTACCCTGGACATTTTCAGTAACAACTTTTATATATATAATAAATAATGTTTTGGTGCCTGTATTGCAACATACAAATAAAGAAATTCTGTAAACCAGGAGGTGGGAGACAATTTATGACTGATACTTATTGTGCAAATTTATCCCTTTTCCCTATTTAATGCCTTATTGTTTTCCTGATCTGCTGATTAGGTTGTTTCACGTCAGATTTGCAAAATAGCTAAATTATAAACTTATTTGGGCTTTATATATATATATATGTGTCATGTGTATATATGCATCTGGATTCTGAATTTTTAGTGAAAAAACACAGTACTGTGTTACTGCAAGTGACATTGCATAAGAATTTATATTCTTATATGCTTTTACACAAGCTGTGTTTTAATTCATATAGAACTTTCTTCCAAAATGAGCTCATTTTCTTTCGTTTGTGAGCATCACCACTTGTTTCAGCATATGTTAACGGTGTCTATTGTTTCTTGTCTAGCTGTACCCCATAAAATAGGACGGATAATTGATGGAAGTCCTGCGGATCGCTGTGCAAAACTTAAAGTTGGAGACCGGATCTTAGCTGTGAATGGCCAGTCTATTATTAACATGCCTCATGCAGATATTGTGAAACTAATTAAAGATGCAGGTCTCAGTGTAACTCTTCGCATCATTCCTCAGGAGGGTAAGTCAATGGCCCTTAAAAACAGGAAGAAAATTTTAAGTAGTCTCCAATTAGCTTAAATTATGTCAGCACTTGAAAGAGCATCTTTTGTTCTCCTTCCTCTGCTGTAACGTGCAGCACACCAGAATTACGAGCTTAGAACTAGCTCAGATAGGATCTGAATTCTTGAAAAGGTTTCAAGTTGTGAAAGGGGTATTTAAAGCAAGCCTGGAGAAACCTGACAGAGAGAGGGAAAAAGGATGTTAAGGTCTTTTGCAAGAATTGTCTTCTACATGGAAAAGCACTCTACAGTAGAGCCAAGTTTTGAGTTTGTTCCCTTATATCTTGCTATAATCCAAGCCAAAGTTTGACAAAGTGATTCACAAGAGACTGCAATGTGAAGGAAGAGTTCAGATTTGGCAGTTTCCTCCATCACTATCATGTGGTGACATATCACTGTAAATGCACAAGGCAGGAGAGAACTGAACCCTGAATTATCTCGTTTCTAGGGTCAGGATAAGGGGAGAGACTCATTATTCTGGTCATTACTCCACATCTAATCAGTGAAGATCTTTTGATGTTGGTTCCGTGGGGTCTGGGGTTGATTTCAGTGCTTTTTTTAGTTTAACAATGTGCTGCACTGCTGCCTGAGTTGTACCACATTAATGAGACTCTGTCTTTATATCTCAGCAACAAATACCAGTAGAGCTGGGAATGACACACAGAAAGTAATGGAATTACTTAATGATCCATGGTCCAGTTCAATGACCTTCACCTTATGCTGCTGCATCTAGCAAAGGGACAGGGAAATAGTCTGACACTGGTCATAAACTGCAACTGAGGGAACTCATCTACTTTGTTAAATGAATTCAGTGAAGGGAAAAACACAAACATACACAAATTTAGAATTCACATCAATTAGCACCAGTGTAATTACTGGAGGTCAGCTTTGCAAGCATCTAAAACAAGTGTGATATTTCATGTAGTCCATGAAGTTCGTTAAGCTTCTCTGGTATCCAGGTTAAATAACATCATTAATAGTTCAGTGTTAGAGATGGATACATTAAATTAGAAAGAAAGCAGACGTGCAGCTGACTTGTAGTACTACAGGATGTTCCCAGGTGCTAGTGGTGAGAAAAGATCTGTGCCCAAGGCACAGCTTCCCTGTCTTACTGTGTGACACTGGACACCTCATTTGCCTTCTGATATTACCTTTCTAGCTTATAAAAATTGGTAAAAAATCTAATACCTCTATAATAAACGTTCAGGTAAAAAATACCATATAAATGCAAAGCAGTTTTAGAAGCAGCTCATGATTTGACCAGTTCATCCATAGTTATGAGAGTAATGTAAAAATGAGGGACAACATTTCCAATCTTCCTCTCCAAAAAACTTGCAATACGAAAGAGGCTTACAGATGGAAAATGGGCAATTACAGCCTTAAGCATGGTAATTACACAGACAAGTATTGCTTATGCCTGCATGAGGATTGTTTTAAGTGCAAATATACAAGTTTTTTTGGACAATTAATCCTGCATCGAAAATATTTTTTGTAAAGTAGCCAAAATTTTTATAATAATTGTGAGTATAAATTAGATAAGTAGAGACTGTGCACACATAGGAAAAAACGTTACAATTTTAAAAATAAAACACATAAAAATTAAAACAAAAATGAAATGTAAAACTAGGCAAGATCTGTATCATGTGTAGCTATTGCTGTTAGGGATGCTCAGACATATGTGTGTCCATTTTGTTTGTTCTGCACCATGCCACACTGGTCTCACTCCTTCTGTTGCAAGCAGGAATAGAAAAAATGTATTTCCCTTTGCTGTTGATAATGCAGGAACTTCTGTGGTGCTCTGTCCTCCTGTGGGCAGAGTCTCTCTCATTTATGCTTCCTAATAGGTAAATGGTGAACAGGACTGTGCTAGTGTGTTGGAAAAAATATATTTTATATGGCTCAGTACCAAATGTGTCTCCCCTCAAGTCCAGCAGGAAGCCTAAATGAAGATTGGCATCTTTTATTTATAAAAAAAGCAAAAGAAATGTATTTCCTATGCCAATCTCTCTTTTTGAATTTTGTGGTGTTTGGAAAGAATGATTCTGTTTTTCTGCACTGTTCTGTGCAAAACCTTAGTCATTTGACATAATACAGTGAAATAAAACATCGGTTTAAATGGTTAGCCATAATTTATTGAGATTGGGTTTACTGTTTTACTGTTCACAGTCCCCAAAAATTTTGAAATACAGGAAACTCTTGATGAGCTCTCGAAGATAGCAGGAGCTAACATAAGGACACCAGTCTTCTAGATTTTGTGACAGGTCTATCATCCCAAACAGTGGAAAAAGCAGTAAAATATTCATTCTCTCAAAATGATTTTTTTCTAAATGGAAAGCATTTCAAATATCTTGTAGCTGTGCTAAGGCATGTGCAGCATAGGGTGGTGATTCAGGACAGACAGCACAGCTTTACCAAGAGTAAGTCCTGCCTGACCAACCTAGTTGCCTTCTACAGTGGACTAACTACATCAGTGGACAGCAATGGTCAAGGAAGGAACTCTAGATCTCACCTATCTGGACCTTTGTAAGGCATTGGACATGGTAGCCCACAGCATCCTTCTCTCTAAATTGGAGAGAGATGTGTTTGATGGGGGGACTGTTCAATGGATGAGTAATTCTGCCCCTTTGCTGTGTTCTCATGAGACCTGACCTGGAGTTCTGAATCCAGCTGTGGGGTCCTCTGGACCTGTTGGAAGCAGTCCAAAGGAGGGTCATGAAGATGATCAGAGGGCTAGAGCATCTCTCCTATGAGGAGAGGTTGAGATAATGGATGTTGTTCAGCCTGGAGAAGACAAGGATCTAAGGAGACTTTATTCTGACCTTTCAGTACTTAAAGGGGGCTTAAAAGAAATAAAATAAATATGGGGACAGACTTTTTAGCAGAGCCTGTTGTGATAGGACAAGACATCTTATAGCTTGGAACTAAAAAAAGATAGATTCAGACAGATGTAAAAAAGATTTTTTTTTTATGATGAGGATAATGAAACACTGGAACAAGTTGCCCAGAGAGGTGGTAGATGCCCCATCCTGGCATTCCTGTCAAAATTCAAGGCCAGGTGGGACAGGGCTCTGAGCAGCTTGGTCATGTTGAAGATATCCCTGCTCATTGCAGGGGGGTTGGACTAGGCAACCTTAAAGTGTCATTCCAACCCAAGCTATTCTGTAATTCTGTAATTCCATCATTCTGCCATCAGTATTCCTGTGCTTTAAAAGAATATGAGAAACATGGAAGCAATTTGCTTTGTTTAATTGTGTTTTAAATAATGAGAGTGTCAACCAGAATTATAGGAGTGACCAAGACTTTGGATCCCACAGAGTGTCAAAAGGAGATCATTAGGTTCAAATGTCTTAAAATCTAATTATAACCTGAGAGAGTAAAAGAAACAAAGCATAAATTTGCAGAGGTAGAGTGTGACCAGAAATGATCATTGTGTACCTTTGCCCTTTATGAAAAGCTGTGCAGTGACAGGTCTGTAATGTCCCTCTCCCCATCACGCAGAGCTGAACAGCCCAGCCTCGGCGCCCAGCTCGGAGAAGCAGAGCCCCATGGCCCAGCAGCACAGCCCCATGGCCCAGCAGAGTCCCCTGGCACAGCAGAGCCCCGTGGCCCAGCACAGCCCCGTGGCCCAGCCACCGCCTCCACAGCCCCTCCAGCCACAGGGGCACGAGAACAGGTTTGGCATTTTCTCAATGCTCTTTTTTTTTTTTTTAATTTCCCCTTGCATGTTAGTCTGGAGTCAGGAAGATATTTTTTATGGTAAGTATAATCTCTGGTGTATCATTTACCAGCCAGTTTCTCATGTGTAATTTATGCATATACGTTAGCAGATTTATCTATAATGGAATTTAAATGGTAGGGGGACAGAAATTTTGTGGCCGGCTGTATTAAAAGTTGTTTATATAAAAAGCACACACACGCTGTGGGATGATACAACTTTCTGTGACCTCCAATCAACACTATTTACTCTTCGTGGGTTTTTTTTCAGAGTGTTAGACAAGGCTGATTACACTGACTGTCTTTATGCTAATCTTCAGTAACCAACACATATCATCAAGATCCTCTTCCCCAAACGATGCTGCTTACAGGATTATAACTTTTCTCTTCTGAAAATACTTGAGGTCGCTTGTGATTCGGACACTGCACCCTCTAATTCTCCTTTCTTAACAGATATTGTGCTTTCACTTACCCAGAATTATTTTCTTTCAATTAGTCATACTAGGAAAATTACTTTGCCTTATATTTCACTGAGTACTTTTTCCAAAAGTGATCACCTCCTAGAAGACATACGTTTCTGACAAAATTCAACACAGTTTTCACAAAAGTCATTCTGTGCTGTTGGAAGTCAGTATTGAATGTCTGTTAAACTGGGAATTTTCAGATCGGACCAGCAAACTGTATTAATTAAAGTTCAAGAAAGTAATTCTGTAATAATTTTATTGAAAAGTGTAAGCTCTAATTGCTCATGTCACCATTTACAAATTCAGCAAAAATTACAGTGCCTCCATCTGTGAACTAAAACATTATCTTCTGATCTGCAGCTGTGGCCATATATTGGGAACCTGCCTAAAGATGACTCATTTCAGAGAAAGGTCACCTATTGCTAGTTCACATAGAATTATTTTTCACTAGAGTTTATAAGCTAGGTTACAGCTTGATCATATAGCCACATACATTGTTTCTTTACTAAAATAAGATTTTAAAACTCTTAGGAATATTAACTAGTTTTTTAACTTCCAGTATTAAGGCTCAGTATCACAGTAAGCATCACAGTAAGTTTGTCCTCTCTCTTCTTTTTACAGGATCATGATACTGAGTAAAGAAAGAGGCTTGCATGTATGAATGCAGGTCTTATTAAGTGTGGCAGCAGTCTATTTTTATATTCTCAGAAGAGTCAAAGGGAAATAATTCTGATTTTTTTGTGTCTGGTTAGACATTCAGATTATTAAAACTATTGTGTAGGAAGTTAGCCACAATGTCATTGTAACTACATTAACAAAATAATGAAATTTTGAAACATATCAGACAATTTGAAACATTTAGATTTATATTACCTTTTTACATATAAATCAATATCATCAAAAACAATGCTGTCAGTTTTCAGAGTGTAATTTTTGTAATCAATAAGTACATTTCAAAATCCCTTTCAAAGTCTGCGTATGTCTCTGTATCTCTATGTGTCCATGAACAGACACGGTCATTTGGTTGACTGAAAACTTCCAGTCCATTATTAAAGCAGAATTTGAAATGTCTGTTTCCTTTGGCACCTAGGGAAGAGTGTAAGAACATCCACTCTATGGACATTTTTGTTAAAATATTACCCAAACCACTATTACAGAATTATCTTGCTAAAAAGAGTCCAGGACTTTGTGCCTCTTTAGCAAACCACATGGCTGAGGTAGGGAAGTTCGCTATAAGGAATGTTCTTTACTTCACCCTGAAGTGCCATCATGTGCTAATTTCCATGGACTAAGGGAAATTCTCATCTGAATAAAGTAAATAAGTAGTCACTGTGCCTCAGAAAGTCACATTCTCTTTCAAATTTTACCAGCTAAAGCAGTATTTTACTTGTTATTAATTCCTCATAACCAAATTTATCTTCTTTTTACCTTGTGGTATTCCTGTGCATAACTACTGAATGATTTTACTGACACAGCTTTCAGCCAGATAGCATCATAGGGAGTGTATAATAAAAATAATACACACTGTATTAACAGATATTATATCAAATAATAGCTTTCATTAAAAAGGTAACAGCTAAGACAAAGAATTTGTCCTTTTTTCACCTTAAGAAACTCACAATAACATTTTACATCGATGAAAAGGGATATAAACTGCACCGATATTCCACTTAGTCTATAGAAATAATAATTTTGGAAAAAATTTTATAAACTTATAAATTTATAAGTTTTTATCAACTCAGTGAATTATTTCGTAGTGAGTATAGTAGGTGTTTTCACATGCAGTTTCATCTTCAAAATGGGCAAAGTAAGTGGGAATTAATAGGCTTTTTCTGTTCCTGTCCCTGTCCCTTTGAGTCTAATCCTGATCTCACTGATTCAAGCTGGAAAATTGTGTAGTATGACCTGATGGAAAATTGCTTATGCCTATATTTCAAAAGCACTCTCTGTTTTTACATGCCTCGATTATTTACCCTTGAGAGTTTTGCTTCTCTGCCAAAATTTGTTCCGTGCAATTTTGCAGCCAGGCAGCTTCACTCCTCAGTATTGCGTGCAATGCATACTCGTAATGGTTTGCTACTCTGAAATTAAGCCACTGTGCCTTCCTCAGCTACAGGTCAGAAGTAAAAGCCAGGCAGGATGTGAAGCCTGATATCCGGCAACCCCCGTTTACAGACTACAGGCAATCCTCCACGGACTACCGGCAGCCCCCGCTGGACTACCGGCACCCCCCGGTGATGGACTACCAGCAGCCACCACCCCTGGACTACAGGCAGCCCCCCCTGATGGACTACAGGCAGCACTCCCCTGACACCAGGCAGTACCCCCTGTCGGAGTACAGGCAGCCCCAGGTACAGACAGACACCCCCCGAGCACCCCCACTCAGAGGGCAGCAGGGTCTGTCGGGATGGGGCATGGGGGTTGCTAAGGAAGATGCCACAATGGAAGGAAAAGACACATTAAAGGGTTTTACTCTGAGTTGCTACTTCTCTGTAGAGGAAATTGCTTCCAAACCATCAATATTACTGTATAACTGTGTGATCTGTAAATTAACATTACGTTTATAATTGCGTGACTGTAATGTTACATAAATGCCATTTTTGAGGTGCTGGAGAGTTGAAATAAAAATTCTAACATAAAAAGCCTTTTCATCAGCAGAGGAATTTTTTCATTCTTGGAACATAGTCATCAAACGGTGGGTATACTCAGGTCAGACTGCATTTCTGCAGCATTCCTGAAAACTAAGATTTTATCTAATCAGAATAAATAAATAAAGGAATGTCGTGATTAAAATTAACTCGTTTCTTTGACATCAAGCATGATCTGACAAATCCAAAGAGATGATGAGTATGATGAAGAGTTATGGTACCTTGGACAAGACTCTCTGATGATCAGATATTTACTAATTTACTAATTTACTATTTACTCTGAAGGCTGAGGATTTAGCTCAAAGTTCAGACTTTGAAAAAGACCTTCCTTTCTCCTTACATAAGGGCAGGAAAAACAGAGGTCAAAAAGTATTAACTAGGAGACTGTAAACCTCACAGACATTATATGCTGGGACTATGTATAGGTGGTTTGTATGTCCATATTTTCAAAACCAGACACATAAAACATGTCAAGAAAAATACTGAAATTCCTAAATGGGATCCAGAGAACCCTATGAAATATTGTGCATTTCGGTATCTACATAGCAAATCTCTATCCCCATGTGCACATAAGATGCTTCTCAGCATCTAGAGAGGTGCTTGGGTTGGCTGTTTCCCAGCATCTCCAATTTAATTCTCTGATCAGTAGACTGCACAACCCGAGCTTGCTCTTTCTTTTCTCCTGCTCCCATGGATCTTGCACTCTTGGCTGACAATGGATCAGGAGCTACATCACCATTTTCCTCCCAGACCCCTCTATGGACATTTGCTTATATCAAGTGGATCAATGCACTTTTGAAGAGATCTATTTTAAAGTTTTCTTGAAGGCGTACCACAATGTCCGTATAGTTAATTGTCTTTCATTTTGTATTTGTCTGTACAGGACTTTGATTATTTCACCGTTGATTTGGAGAAAGGAGCCAAAGGGTTTGGGTTTAGTATTCGAGGAGGAAGGGAGTACAAAATGGATTTGTATGTGTTGAGGTTAGCAGAAGATGGACCAGCAATAAGAAATGGAAGGATGAGGGTGAGTAAAATGATTGTGACATTTTTTTCAACATTTACAGATATGTTTGGTGTTGGGGTCAAAGAGAAATCTCTTTTTTCACTTCCGGTCAGATTTTAAAGAAATAATGCCAGATATTTCTTATAAATAAATTAATTCCATAGGAGTTCAAGAAATTAGTTGATACATAGTAGATTCCTGATACATTAGTAGATCCCTGTAGTTTCTTTACAAATAAATGTATTACTTCTGACTGATAATACCTTTTACTTTGTTACAAATTTTTGTCATTATTATTTTCACTCTTATCTAAGCAACTTTAAAATCTCAGGCAAAGTTTTGATGTTCCTTAGATATTAATAGCATAATTAACATTTGGGTCTCTAATCACAAAAGCAAAGTGATCAGTATATGGCATGTATTAGATAACTATGAAACCGAAGACCTCATCTGTGTTATTTTACTAATTTAAGCAAGTCACCTTTGTAGTGTTTGCTAAATTTGTTTATTGATCTTAATCTTGCTTGTAGGGTTCATGATTATAAGAAAAGCAAACACACAGTCTAGATAAAAAAATAACCTAATCAAAAATAGAGACATTTAATCTGTCCAGTTGTGATAAAATATAAACTCATCCAGGCCTGCTGATACTTTGCAGAGCTGTGAGTATACAAAAAGGAGAAAGAAAGAACATAGGCAAGACTACCAAGAGCCAACATTAAAAGTTGTTTATGTATCTAATTAGTGCAGTCATGTTCAACCAATATTTAATTTCAAAGATGGGCATTGAAAATTGTGTTCTGTACAGTGGTAAGAACAGATTTTACAAATGTCATGGTTGTTACACTTATTCTGTTTCACAGTCTAAACAATCTGATCAAAATTGATGTCTCACTGGAAAAGCACTGTCTGTGTATAGCTCAGGAGTTTTGCTGTGTTTCAAATGACTCTTAAGTTGGCCACTTGGTAGTATTGCAGAACTCATTTAGTCCTCAGTTGTATCATGGAGTGCAAGCCCCTGGCACTGCCACTGGTGGCAGAAGCAGTCCCTGTGTCAGGAAGGCTAGTGGGGCAGTCAGGCAGGCAACTGGTAATTGAGATATACTCCCACTGCATTTTTCTGTGTGTGTGTGAAATCTAGGTGATTTCATGCTGCAGCTAGAACTTTAGCTTAAGAATATCTTATTGGTCTTCATTCTTTCCTTTATTTTAGTATTATCATTGTCAGTTGCTCTTAATGAGAAGCCATAAGTAAGATGTACATTAGTACATCTATCATTAGTAGCTATAACATGATTAAAGATTGAGAAAAAGCTGTGCTTTTAATAAGCTTTGGAATGACGTATTTGGAAACATATGGCTAAGAATACAGGAAAAAATAAAAGACCTTTGAAGAGGGTTCATTTCAAATAATAACCTGTATTAGGCAGAAAATGAACATTGAAATCTGCAGATCATTTGAACAAACCAGTACTAAGGAATAAAGTTAGACTATTCACTTGTGAATAGCCAAAATATAGAAAGTATTTAACATGAATATGAGTTGTTTTTATTCAATTTCATTTAGAAAAGTTCAGTGTACTTTAATGAATACTGCTAATACAGTTTCTGAAATAACTTGGTTTAAAGCTTTTTCGTTGTAGTGGCCATAACGTATAGCCAAATGTTATTCTGACCAGACACCTGTAATTGGGATTTTTTCTCCCTTTTAAAAATGTCATTTTTTGGAACCAGTTCTAACATGCATCCTTGTCACTGAATCTTCTTTTTTATTCTCCTGCCACACAGACATTTTAACCTGACAAATGGGTTTGGAACATGAAAGATTCTTGTATTCAGTGACCTGTGACTGATGGACAGCAGAAGCTCAACAAGCAGTTTCAAAACAAAAAGAGAAAAAATAGAAACAAAAAAAATTGTCGAAAGAAATATATTACATAGGAAGGTGGGCAAAGGAAGCAGAGTTCTGTACCCACATCTTCCCTAAGTTTGCATCAGCTGTTAACAACGCAGGTTCAATATCACACTTCTTGGCTGGTTGTTGCATCTCTGTATCTCTCTGTTTCACAGGTGCATGTCTACAGCAAAAGATGCAAAAATCAGGGCAGTGTTACTTGCTTTAGGTACCACTGTTGTTAAAGGCATTATTCTCTATCCTAGGCTTTCAGCACTGAGGATAGCAAAGCATGCTTTTTGGTAGGATCCTACTGGAACACTTTTCAAATAAGAGTCATTCTGATGACCTACTTGTCTCCATTATTGCTTTGCTTTCTGTTTCCTCCTGCTTGAACACTCGTCTTTAATTTAAGCTTTACAGAGAAACATTGAAGCAGATAGCACGAGGTGCAGATCATGCTTATAAAAAGAAATAATGCACATAACTCCAGCCCTATTCCCACTCACAAAACCAAGAAATGAAAAATAAAGCCATATAAGTTGTTGCAAAAAATAGATCACAGAATAAAACATGCTACCTGTAGGGCACTTAGATGTAATAAGCAAACATATTCCACAAATATCATTTTGTTTTCGATCTACATATAGCCAGCAAAAGCCCTGATAGAGACTCATTCATATTGATAAAAAGCTCCCTATTTTACAGAAATAAATAAAATAATTACCTTAAAGTAATAGAGCTGAAACTATACTAGTGGTTTTATAAAATTTTATAATTGCAGAAATTAAATCTCAAACTGAAAACAGCTTTGGGTAGGGAAATCAAAGTCTTTATGTTTACTCTATTAGTGGGCACTGCAAAACCACAGTGAAGGAATAAGTCCCAACAGCTATATTCCAGTTAGACTTGTGTTAAAATAATCTGAGTCCACCACCACACATTCTAAAGATTCTAAGGTCTAAATACATGTAAAAGCATTAGGCATTACAGATGCAGAGTATATTAAAGTAAAAGCCATGATTATAGGAAAATAGATGTAAATAAAGAACTGGAATGGAGCTATCTCTTGTAAAAGAAAAAACAAGTAGATCCATTACTGAGGAAGGTAAGTATGGAAGGAGTACAATAATAACAAAGAGAAATTAAACAAGAAAGCAACGATAAAACAAGATGAAGAAAGTGACATCAAAATCAGGACATCCTTATGAAACTTTCAGTTTGATCTTCAGGCTTTTATGAACTTCAGTGAGACTTGTGAGCAGACAGTGAACAGACTCATAGAACAAGCCCAAGAAGTTATGATCTTCTACTGCCCCTGCCAAAACTGTCTGGATTTGTAAATATTGATGTAAGAAGGAAAAAGATTTGATGAAGTTCATTACCGTATCACAATTTCCAATCATAATTGATTTATTATTCTGGTCTCCCCACTAGGGATGGCATGGTAGGCACGTTGTGTTTTTATTGGAAACAAATTCACCAAGGAACACCCCATTTTAGGATTACAGGATCTAAAATAGTCTTTAATTGCACTTCATGACAGATGAAGCTTTCTACTTAGATTTTCTGCAGAATTGTTCTGGGAACTGGAAAGGTAGAAGAGCAGTGAGTTGATGTCATACAGAATTCATCTGTTTTTCAATCCTATTGCTCTTCTACTCAGGGATCCCTTTCTCCAGCCTAGGTGGACACTGCACTAAGTCATGAGATTCAACAAATTATTCCCTTAAAAGCAAGTTTAAACTGTCATGGTCTTGTTACACTTAGTCATGGCACCTTTACATTCACTGAGACTTCTATTTGAGCCCACAGACTCTGCAGAAAGCCCAAGCATATATCTTAGTTTAACTTGGATTCATCTATCACTAGACATGGGAAGGAAATGCCTAGAGGTCTCCAGGAAACTGATTCTTCTCATGCATCCTCTGCCCACGTGGTTGTTAAACTATTCTCAACCAGTGTTGGACACCCACAGCCATAAGTGCAGCTTTGTATAAAATCATATGTCAGGTCATACACCACAACTGTGGCAAGATTTTACTGCAATTTATGGATAAGATATATGGCAGCTCCTCACAGGAGACTACTGTAAGGGAAAATCTCATCACTACACTGGAATTAAATACTGACAGTGTACAGATATATAAAATGTATCTGATGTATGTAAATACTGACTTAATTCTGGCAGCTGGGCAAAGAGCAAGCTACAATGGTGAATTCTGAAAAACCTATCTGTCTGTGCTCCATAAGACAAGGATGTATTAAAATAACCAAGAAGAAAGTTCAGAGAACTATAAGTGGCTTTGTTATCAATTCCTAGACTGGCAGACATCTCACCACATCAGGATTCCATTTCTCAAGCATTCCTAACATCAGGGAAAACCACTGAAACTAGTTGGTGATGGCAACATTAAGAATAAAGCTGCAAGGCCCAGTCTCAGAATAGGGCAAGAACATGGCACACACACTGTCAGTGACAGTCATATTGAGTTGAATCTGTCACCAGAGACAAGGGACATAACACAGACAATGTGGAGCATAGTCCCCACAGCCTTTGAAGATTCAGACACTGGAAACAATTTTACAGGTCTATTTAGATAAGGCTCATGCTAACTTATATTTTATGCTTGCCTCATGCTGAGGACAATGGTTGGCAGAGCTCTGCTTGCAGATCTCTATCCCTTCCTGTCTTGGAAGAAAGGGATAAGTTCCTTACTGCTCTCAGGGGGATTGTTAAACATGGTCATAGTGTTTGCTAGACATGAGATATGATCAACAGATCTCTTATTGCCTTGAATGATATCTCCAGCAGCCAGCATGTTTATTGAAACCAGTGTCAAACAAAGAGCCTGTGGCTGAGGGCTGAAAAGGTACAGAATAACATGAAATTCTTGAAGAATGAGGGTGAAATGTGCTTTTTTTATAGACAGTGTACATCTGTGTCATTTTGTCACTTTGTGAGCTGCATCCTTTTTTTCACATCTTCCACAAAAGCCATCCATCTCATCTCTGACATCTCTAGCTTCATTGTCTTGTCAACTCATTTTTCTCAGTTCTCATGTACCATTTAGCCCTATCTCCAGCTTCCTCATATCTCCTTATGCTACATTATTTTTCTCATTTTATTGCATATTTTTCTTATATTTTGTCAGAACAGACATCTGAAATCCAGGCACAGCAGAATTCTGTATCTTTCATGCTCTGCAGCTCTGCTTTGACTCTTCAGTCTTTTTTCCTGTTCGTTGCATTTCTGTAGTTTGCATTCCTCTTTTTGTTTCAGTCATACACAGCTGGAGATAAAACCAGGCACAATGGACAGGAGGCTCCTATAGTGTCAATTATGAGCTAGTGTGTTGTTGCATAAGAGTCTGTGTGGCCTTGCTTGGTTGTTCCACCTTGCTGAGTGAGCAGTGCAGGGATGCTCACACCAGTAATCAATCTATCCAGTGGTCAGGTTCATGGCATTCTGCAAACCAGCATAGTTTGAGTATTTAATAATTTCCCATAATAATAAAGTTCACACTAACCTTATTTGTGGTTATTCAGAAACCTTCATCTACCCATACCAAGAATTATTCCTAGCAAAAAGGGAGAGTTGGGCATTCAAGAGCCAAGAGTCAAAAATGGCAGGCAGAAGGAAGGAGTCTGTCTCATTTGCAAGGAAACAGAACTAGAGTTTCAAATCATGGAGTATATAAATATTATTTTTAAAACTGCTGTCAAAACCCGTGTATGAGCATTCAGCAACATTCAAAACTGACATTTTCCTCTTTGTATGTGTCCTAAATCATATTTTCAAAAGAGTTACAGAGCTCCTGTCAAGCTCATAATCTGATATTAAAGCCCTCTCTTGAGCCATGGGAGAAATAACTTTAAATCTCCTCTGAAAAGAATGGAGTCCAGGATTCTGAGCAGTAGGGTGGCCTGTAATAGCTGGCTGTTGCTAACTATGTCTCATAGAGTCACAGTCTTATGTTTCCAATAAGACTCTTCAGGCTTCTCACAGGAGCAGGTGGTATGTAGCCATCTGGGCTCTCTAAATGCTGTACAACCGTGGAGTTTAACAAGGTAACATAAACCTGTCTCCCTGGAATATGACATTTCCAAACATCTCAAGGCAGGGCACCGTGGAATCACTTAAGTTGTTCTGGGTTCAGTGAATAGGTGGTCAGAGATGAGTTAATTAGGACCATACAGTGTTTGGAACGTCTTTTATGCAATGCAAACCAGAGTCTCTCTCTTGTTTCATCATTATGTTTTTTCCATTTCACCTTTCTTTACTGCTAGTATTGCACACACTTAGCTTGGTGTTCATCTAGATCAGTCATCTGTTTCCACCAAATAAGGAATCATTCCCTTTCTGAGGCTTGGAGCTAATACAGCTTCCATAGACACTTTTTTTAAAGTCCATATTGACATGTGCAAAATATCCTTATTCTTTTTTAAAATTATTTTTCAGTTGCTGTCAGAGGTGTCAAAGATGACAAAATCCAACAGAAATGCCTGGACCACCACATACCATTTTCTTGGATTCCATTGCACAACCAAATTTTGTACCAGAAACCACATGCAATTCCTGTAGTTTCTTCCATAGGAACCTTCTAACATTTGTGATTCTGGTCTCCATGCGTTATTGTTGTATTTCTTCAGTCTGTCCAGAACAAAGTCTTAGCAGGGTTATCTTGGCTGTTTGCAGTCCTGTTGCTAAAGGAATATAGAAAATGGGTAAATGTGAAAAAGCACTGATCATCAACAGGACAGATTGTTTTCTGTCAGTGACCATCAAATCAAATCAAATCAAATCTTAAAAGGAAGAATGAACAATTTCTTACTCTACAGTAAATTGGAACTCCTTGAAAGCACTTTGCCATGCAGACCCCACAATCTGTACTCCTCACTTGTGTAGAGCCTCTCCAAGATTTCTTGTTAATGAAGAGCAGAGCAGCTATTTGGGATGCTCCATCAGTGATTAGCCCCACATGAAAGGATGATTTCCTGCAGTCTGCAGTGGAAAAGACCTAAGGTTGCAATCAGTAAGTACAGTTAGCAAGAAGTAGCTCAGCTCAGCTTGAGGGTGATTAGAGCAAAAAGCATTAAAAATAGAGAGAAAACAGTTGTCACACATTAAAGAGAGTAGGTGACAGATACAGGTATTTCTTTATCCAATCAAGAAAACTGCAGCAAGGAAATAGGAAAAATGCAGGAATGGCTTGATCAGTCATGAGTTTTTACAAACATTTAAGGCAATCCCAGTATCCAAAAATGAATTAAGGACTCACCAGTTCAATTTTTAATTTCTGATATAGCATACTTTGGAATCCCATTTTACATTGAAAAGATAGCACAAGACTGACATACTGCTGAGTGACTCGTAAAAATCCTCATGTTCTCCAGCTCCTAAAAAGCAGTAAAGTCTTATGTTCAGAATATTGGAGGAAAGTGGATATTGCTGATGGGAAGGCTCTTTGCAAGGTTACTCTAATCACAGCAAACACAAAGGTAGGAGGAGGAGTGGTAGGTCCTACGAGGCAGAAAGGTCTGCTCCACGTGCTGTGCTGGCACAGTAGGAATTCAGCTGCTGAACCCTTGGCATGAGTGAGGGCTTGAGAAGGCTGTCAGAAACCCCATTGAAAAGTCACTAATATTTGAAATAATCCCACACATCAGGGGCAGAAGTACACTCCAGGAGCATACAGTGCTCCACCAGCAGCCACTTATTTTGTGCACACATCTGGAAGACAAATGCCCACAGAGTGATTCACGCCAGTTAAGTAGCCCATCTTTTCTACATAAGTAGCACTCACTCTTAAAACCTGCAGCATACCTGGCTTACTTTATGCAGTAATATAAATCTTACCTTCATAATAAGCATTCAGTGAATGTCAATGCTGTCGTTGCAATGGAACAAAAAGACAAAGATATTCTTAGTCCCATCTATTTATTCTGTGATTTGTGATCCATCTGAACAGGAAGATGTTAGCTATGCCTTCCCACCGAATTGCATGTCCCTTTGGGGTAATCTAACTCACACTCCAATTCCCTACTACATACATCACTGTCCAACCTCACTTGTAGTGAGGCTAGGTGTGATTGATCTGAACCCAGAGAATTCAACTGGGATACTCAAGCATATGAGCTGGATGCCAGCCTGTGGCAAGAGGAGCTCAATGCTGGGTTAGTGTAATTGGCAGAACTCAAGGAAGAATATATTGACATGCAGACATAAAGCTGATCAACATTCCACTGTCTGCACAACAAAGAAATGCAAACTGAGGCCCTCAGGGATCCTGAATATATTTTGACAGTATAAAAGCTTAATAAATCAAGAGCGAATTAACTGTAGGTGAACTATTATTCAGCATTTCTCAAAAAATCTGTGTGTGCTTTTTAGAATTTGTTTGCAGAAAGGTAAGGAGAAGGAGTATTCCTCTCACACAATTAACTAACATCCTTCTTGCAAAAATGTATCCAGTTTGGCACATTCAAAGCATCCTTCTAACTCTATGCCTAGTAGCAAAATCTTTCAAGCCAGCTGTGAAAAAAGAAACAAGTTAATAATCTTGATAAAAATAGTGTAGTACTAAATATTAAGACTAAAATACTTAGCTGGCAGGCAGGCATCGTATTTAAATCTGGGGTTTATGGAACATTTATGGAGGTTTTCAGGTCCAAAAAGTTAATTAATCTTAACTTTAAAACTAAGAATCAAATGTTAGAAAAAAAATAAGCACAACACATGATGCTGCTCTAAAACACTTTGTCCAGCAACAGGAGAGACATAAGCATCGACTTTTCTTCATTTTTTCCCAAATCTCCCAAGTGGAAACTGGGAGAGGTCATCTCTGAAGGTAAAAATATAGATATGAGGCCCATTGCTATGGCCCACGAGCCTGGTATCCTCATTCCAACAAGGACAAGTAAAGGCTGCTTAGAAAAGGAATGTAGGAAAAGTATGAAATTATTCTTAACTGCATATAACATCCAAGACCCTGGCAGTCATAAGTTTATAGATTTTTCTATTCTAGGATTCAGTGTTAGGACAATTTTTAACCATTTTATTTGAATGTACTCATGCTTTTGACATTCCAAATATAATGTGTCAATGGATGCCAAGTCTAAGTGCCTGCATTGATTGGAAAAAAACTACCTTTTTTTGTTTGTATTTACAATATAACAAACTTACTTCATCATTCTCCATATCATTATTTATTCTATTGATCTATATCATATCCACTTTTTTCCCCTGAACCTTACCAGTCTATTTCATCGTGCATTAAAAGGGAGCTGCTCTTCACCCCTGACCGACCCCATTGGCCTCCTCCAAACCATTTCTCAATGTATCACATTCATTTGGAGGTGAAAGCACCAGAACATTTTGCAGTTCTCAGAATATTGGTGCTCCTAAACGACACAGTGATGGAGTCTCCTTCATTCTCCACTTTCCCCTAACAGTTGGTATTTCCCCCTAACAGTTATCTCTATATAACAGGTATATCCCCCTAACAGTTTGGGTTTTTGGCTGTGCTGACATTTTCAGCTTAGTGAGTTAAGCACAAGAGCTGTGGGATCTGTCTTTTCAGGGGTGATGGCTGATTTAGAGTGATGGAGTAGGTAGTTTTCCACATGTACTATACTTCCTGTTTAGCACTCAGCACCACTGGATTTCACATGCTGCTTTAGCACACAGGATTGTCCCATCTGTTTTTAGAGCTTTCAAATTGAGATATAACAATACTGCATGGTAATGTGCTGTCTGCAAATCCTATCACTTCTTCCTCACATCATTTGCAAGTATGCTGAGCAGAATAATCACTGTGGTAAAGTCTTTTGATTGTGAAAATTGACCACTTATTTAAAGCATTTTTTCCTAGAATTTAATCTCCTGCCTAGAAGACCCTATTCTTTTTCATCCCACATCAGAGCCTCTACTGAAGACTTTACTATTAAAAGCTTTCTGAAAATGTCAGTATACTAACCAGATCACATTAATCTATATAGTCATTGAGAGCTCCAGTGACCTGCAATAGCTCTGTGAGGAATGGCTTCCCTCTACAATAGCCCCACTGACCCTTTCCCACTATATCATCATTATCCATGTGCCAGCTAAGCCTCACCATCCTTACTGCTTCCTTCTATCTGCTCAATTGAACATGAAACTTACTTGGTTACTTTCCAAGACCATTCTTAAAGACTGGTGTCACACTTGCCGCTTCCCATTCTTTTGAAATCCAGCAATTTACTGATTTAAGCAGTAGATTATATCCAATAGCTGCTAGCTGAACAGCTTCATATCCAAATTCCTTTAGAACTGAGGGTAAAAGTCATCTGCTTCTGGTGATTTCTTACTATCCATTTCATCAGTCGGTTATAAAATCTTTGCTACTGACCCTGCTGTTGGAGTCAGTTCCTCACTCAACTCTGCAGTGAGCAGACCCTCTGCAGGAGTTTTGCTTCCCTCCTCTTCTGTGAACATTGATGTAAAGAATTAATCTGTTTTCTGCAGGCTTTTCTATCTCGTGCCCAAATTATCTTTTGAGATCTGACAGATTCCATGCCTGTGATATGATTGAAAAGATCTTAAATCTTACATTTCAGCATTTTTCCTCCTCAAAATCTTTTTGTGGTTTCATGTTTATCTTGTCGGAGTTTATGTTCTTTTCTCTTTTGCTGCATGGATGCAACTTTGGATTAAGGAATCTCCATGCTCAGGTTTCTCTGTAGGATCTGTAGAATCAGCTTGTCAGATCTTGAATTTGCTTTGCTTTTACCTGATTAGAGCTGCCTGAGACCATCAAGAAGATACCAGAAAATTTTCTTCCTTTTCATAGTCTTTATTGGTTCCCATCCCTGATTGCAATGGTGAAGTACATGTCATTAATATTGCATTATGCTACAATGAGTTATCCCACCTCTGTTTTCAAAAAGTAATAGTGTATCAAATACAGTAGGACAATGCATTTTATTTTTCTTTGACAACTTTATTTCACATATCCATGGATTATTTTGCAGCAATGTTGTGAAAGGCATCAAGTGTACTGTAGTACCAAAAATCCACTTTGCTGTCTTTTCAGCTCTCATGACTGAGAACTCCATTTTTCCCTCCTGCACTCCCCATTCTTTGCAGACAGTCAGGCATGCACATTTTCTTCTTCCCAAGCTCTCTTTCTCAAATCTCGAACACCACTATTGTTTCTCTCTCTCTCAGGAAAAGGTGAAAAAGGGAAAAGAAAAAAGCTGTATCTCCTGCTGAGAAGTGGTGTGAAGGCTTTTCTTGCTCTGCACCATGTCCTGTGTCCCCTCTTTCCCCCTTCTTTTGGGCAGCAGTCAAGACTGTCTCCCTGTGGGAACAAAGGGCCCAGCATTTCCAGGGGTGAGAAGCCGCAGCTGCTTAAATAGCTGATTTGCCACAGAAAGAAATACTTTTTCACTCCAGACTTTTATGTGGTTGGTTCAAAAGTAGCACAAGACATGTTATTGCAATTCTCCCAAAGAGAAATACCATGTCTCCTGCTGAGACAGCCAAGCTCACCTACCTAAAATGCACTGGAGGGAGTCCAAGATTACCAAAACCCCATAGCTTTGCTCAGGCTGTGTATTACACCTGGGATTTGCAGGCAATACAGATTCTCTGCTGTGAGGAAACTTGCACAGCACATATCCAGCCTGTGCCTAACTCCAGGCTATTATACTGGGGCTTGACAGTACTTGGAAATTCACCAAAATAGATACTCCAGAGTTGCCTTTTGGTCTCCAAGTACAGACAATTTTTCATCCTTTTGGACCAATTGACCATAACAGCCACAACAAATAACATGTCAAAGTGTTTCAGTTATAAAAATAGAATGCCCATATAAAAATAATTAAACGTGATTGGTCTCTTTCCTGAGGTTTAATTATAAAATGCATTAATAAAATGTCAGATAGCAATGCCCTCCACACAAATCATTTGAGGCTGCTTTTGTCATTAGATTTAACATAGACTGAAAATGTGCATACACAATTAATTTAATTTCATGCAACTGGGAACCATACACCTGCTTAGAGACTGTTCCTTATGTGCCAACGGAGGCAACATACACAAGGCTCTCATCCATAGTTTAAAAGCACATTCAAACAAGGAAAAAATCCTCTTTACTACATTAAAGCTATATGTGTTTTCCTTCTAGTTCATCCTGTTTCTGAAACTCTGTGTGTATGGTCATCTTTTTTT
Source organism: Acridotheres tristis (assembly GCA_037013685.1). NCBI lineage: Eukaryota > Metazoa > Chordata > Aves > Passeriformes > Sturnidae > Acridotheres > Acridotheres tristis. The sequence continues at coordinate 11,461,780 of CM072885.1, forward strand.
AACAAGACCAATAATAATTGCTTTAAAATATGGCAAAAACAGAGGCTCTGTAGATAAACCCACATGTACTTGAGGCACTTTATTCTAATGATTTGGAGAAGCTTTACAATTTTCTTTCTAATTAACCTATCAATAGTGATGTCACTTAAACATTCCTTAGGAATATTATCTTCTCATTATTGCCAGAAAACAAGTTGCCCAATTTTATAGCTCAGTTGTTCTTACACATGGATGAAGCATCTGAATTAACTTGAACTGAAACAGATTTTTTAAAGAAACAATTTCCATACACACAAACTAATTTCATAATTACATTTTAATCATTAATATTCAAATATCAAAACATTAAGAGGGTGAAGCATTTAGTGTTTACTTTGTACTTGCACATTGTAAGAAAACAATAGAGGACCATTCTGCTTACCAAGTGGCATTGGGTTAGGAGGAGAACCAGTGGGGTTTGTGTAGGTATTTATGCCAAACAGCATGGAAATTCAGCAATGGTCATATTCTTCAGGAAGAAGGAAACACAATGCAAAATCAATGTGTATAAAATTTCCAGATTCATAGCAGCAAAGAGAATGTTTCTTCAGAATAAATCCAGCTCAGGCAGCAGCCAGGCAAGCTTCCCAGGCTGTCTTGCCGACGTGCTTCACCCTTAAGCTGCTGAGAACATCTGGAGGACATAGAGGTCGATCACTCCTGCTTTTAGTCTTTGCTGAAGACTGCCAGGAAGGATTAAAAACAAGAGCTGATCCCAGTTTGAGGAATGTCCTGTATTCAGGGCTTGCCTGTTGGGACTGGGGAAGGGTACATCCATCTGTTTCACGTGTTTAAAGAAACATGAAGAAGAAAAACAGGTCTACTGCCTGATGAGAATGTGGAGATGGCTGAAATATTCAGTGTTTTCTTTGTATCAGTGTTCATTGACATGTTCAGAAGAAGCATAAACAAAGAGAAATTAGTATAAATCAGAATAAGAAGAAAACTGGTTAAAGCATACTTAGATACAAGTTTGCATAATTCTCTGATGTTTATGTATGCTCAATCACTAAGGTAAGTAAATTTATAGACTGTTAGGAATTATGTCTAAGAATTCATGGAGGACAAGAAAGTTAAACTAGAGAAAGCAAAACTTATACCGTATTTTTAAAGTCAAATAAAGAGAATTTCCTTTAACTTTGGCAATCAGAAATAATCTGTGACAAGTTATCAAAAAGTTGAGAAAGTTCATTGACATGAATTGTGGAAAGCACATCTTGTCACACCAGTTTAATTATCCTTTCTTATGCCTGATTTTCATTCTTATTTCTATGTGGAAAAAGGGGGAGGAGAATGTACAATCTTCCTTTCATCTTTCAACACTACCTTCTATGAAATTCACATAAAAGGTTCAGGAAAAAGGCTCTAGGTGGAATCTCTTTTAATGTAGTTACTGACAATAATTCCTCTCAAAGGCTGCTCTGAATGATTTGCTCCTTAACAGTAATTAAAAGTGTGGTTCTGAGGCATCTGGGATGAAACCAACTCAGTTCAATATTCCATTAGTAAATGGAGACCTACTGATAAACAGTAAAATAAAATTTGCTGATGCCAGTATGTCACTATTCATAGGGAGTTTAAAAAGACTTTGAGAAACAGACTGTTTTAAAATAAAGATTTTGGACTAAAGCAGTCAATCTGATAAAATTCACTGAGGTGCACAGTGCTCAGTTTAGGGCAGAGAAATCAAATGCACAATGTAAAATGTGAGATAACTGCTTAGAATCCAAACTGACCATGGGTTGCAAATCTGATGTGTTACAAAAAGGCAAATAATTCATTCTGTGAACATTATTAGTAAATGTAGAAAGAATGTTATCATTTTGATCTCTTCTACCTACCCCCCACCTTCATAATATCTCCAGATTGGACACCATGAGCAGACATGGAAGTATCCAGAAGAGAAATGTAGAGAAATGCTGTGTGGTATAAACTGCAGGAATCAACTTTTGATCCTAAAAAGAGAAATGATGATCCCATGTAACAGACACTGATTTTATGCTTGCAATTACCTCTGGCCTCACCTTGGTGTATCTTCTATATGTGGGTATATCTAAGATCCTCTTAAAAAAATCACTGGATTTAGAAAAGACAGAAATAGCTCCACAAATCTAAAAATTGATTCCATAATAGAAAAGTTGAGGGAGAAATCATATTTGAATGCCTGGACAAAGAGAAAACATACACCAGGGTTTCCTCCCATATCAGCCATAAGAAAATCTACATCATAGAGAGAAAAGAAGGGAAGGTTATCAGCTGCAGGAAGAAAACAAGAACTGTACCTTACACATGGGGAACCACTCCTCAGACAAGGTTTTCTCCTTTGTATGAATTTCCAGATATGAGTGTAAAGTCTAATTGAAGCTATTCTCGAAGTAAGAGTGTTGACAACTTTTCCTTGATGTTTTCTCATCTAATCAGAGCTAGGCTTGTGCTGCAAAGGCAGTATAATTCAGCTGTACATCAGTCAGCCACAGGACACAAAAGCAAGGAACACAATTAACCCACTGCTCCTGCAACTATTCATTATACCTCTGGTCTCACCTTTTCTGATGTAGATTTCAGAGCACCTAATTTTTGCCAACTTGTTTCTCTCCCCTCCTTCAGTCACATAACCAGGCTGCTGGCTATTTTTTTTTTTTAAGCTTTCTCAAGTTATTTGCACAGAACATTTTATAAGAAAAGGAAATATCAAATCAACTGCAATATTTTATAATGAAAGAAAATACCAAATGAGCTACCTGCTGCCTACAGAGAAAAAAAACTTTGAATTCACAGAAATAAGAAAAGGTTACATTAATACAAGATAGTTCCTGCATAGTGACCAGTGAAAACAGAAGGAAGGCAAACAGCAAGGAAAAAATGTGACATTAACTTAACCTTTTTGCATATTAAACTATTAAAATATTTCTGTCCTTCTGCTCTGGAGTGCAGAGGATTTTATTTGAAGGACTGTACATTCTCTATGCAGCTTGCAGTACTAATTTTAAAAGCTATTCATCAAGGAGTGTTAAAAACACCTCTTTCATTTGATCTAATCTGGCACTTCTCTCAAGATATGCTAACAAGAACATTTTAAATACCTTCTGCAAAATATAGTCTACCCAAGCAATGTAGCACAAAAGAAAAAGAGCTGTCCTTAAGCCTTCTGAAAATCTGACTTTACTTTTACAGGATTTCTATGGGGTTTAATTGTTTCATAACATTTAGAAAAAGGTTTTCCCAAACTCATTGAATTTTTTCTATATTTGGCCTAATGTCCTTGTGGGGATGCTACAAATCTGTCTTCTGTCTGTGTTAACACAGGAGTGGTAACACAGATTTTCTCTTTTTGCTCCAAGTGTGTACATCAGCTGTATTTTCCAAAAGTCAGGGGGATGCAGAGAGCCCAGTATGGCCAGACCTGGGGGAGATCTCAGCATGAGCCTGAGAGCACCTGTGTTGTGTGTCAGTGTGGCCTGAAGGCCATCAGAAATATTTTAAATTTTGTGCTGCATGGTACAACCAAATGCATTCTTTATAGGAGAGAAAATTGGTTGAGGAAGAAATTTGCACTGAAAAAATAATCCTGCACAAGATAATTCTGAATTTTCTCCCCACTGTTAATTCTGCAGCATTTACAAAGTGTAGTAGCAAGGCTAATTGCTTCTCTTTGGATCATTGTTTGTTTAGTTACACAAAGTAGCAGCATAGATTGCATACAGGATCCTGGAAGGATGTAGCTCCTATTGAGAAAGCATGAATTCTATGAATTCCTATTGAGAAACAGTGCCATAGTACTTCTGCTAGCATTCTTTCTGTCTCTGAGTAAAAGTAAGGACTAGATAACTTCTTGACATCCTTTCCAGTTTTCATTGATGCTAGGAGTTGTGTTGACATTTCACATTGTGCACATTTATTTGGTAAATACTATATTTCAAACTCAGGAAAGAAGGAAAGCCTCTGAAGGATTACACTTTTAGCTGACAGAAGCACAATTGTAGCAAAAAAAAACCTTACAAAATAGAAGATACTTCAATGTCCAAGGCCAGCTAAGAGCTGGTTTTGTTAAGACAGTCTTGTAGGAGGGAAAGAAAGTGCACATCATCTTGAAGTCTGTATTATCTCCTCTCTAGGATGTGTAGGCATTGTTGTTTTAGTGTAGTGAAAACACTGTGAAGAAGCTGTAGGTGCACCCTGAGGCAGGCAAGATGCTGCTGAGTGGATGTGTTCCTCTGGCACTGACAAATGAGTGTGCTGACCCACTCGACTGAGACCCTCCTGCCCTACTCCTGGCTGCCCATCCTCTGGACCTGCTCCTCTACCAGCTCCAGGAGATCATCCCTCCTTCTGGGTTTTGCTAAGGCTGCCTTTCCAAGGGGGCTGAGAGGCTTCTGCAGGACAGAATTCCAAAGGCTGTGGTGCTGCTAACACGAACCTCATGTGTCACCTCACTGTGTTTCTTGCCCAAGGCTCTCACCAAGGAGATCCCAGCAGGCTGGACAGTGCTGGTCTCTGCATGTGAGCAGAGAGGTCCCACTCCCTTACTGAAGGAGAAGGTTTCCAGCATGGAAAGCCAGCCAAAACCAAAACATGCAGGCTGGAGGCAAAGTCAGGGAAATTGGGGTGAACGGGCTATGCAGGCATCAGTGCCGTGTTTAACTGCTGAAAAATAATAATGAAGCCTGAAGACTGGAAAGCTGACCAGGAGATGAGTGGCAGAAATCCATAATCAGAACCCTGGAGTCAGCTGCTCTAACTAGACAGTTCAGCCACAGGCTGTGCTTACTCCCAGCAGAAAGCTCCTGTGGTAAATGGTTCAAAGCATGCTCTTTGAACTCCAGCAATGCTGCTTGTCCTGTGTCCTTTCTTTGTTTAATAGCATGCTTCATAACAACTCTTAATTTGGTGTGAAACTTTACTACCAAGGTTTGGAAATTCAAATGGTGGAAGTTTATATTTGTGCTTTGAACCTTTTTTCTCTACGAAAGCTGTGAATGCAACAAAGTTCTTCTCAGGCTCACACAACACTGCATGTTACAGAGTAGCACAGATAATGTTCCAGTGATTCCACCACATCAAGTAATTCAACAAAGTCTCTTACATGCAGAAGATGTGAGCCAGTTACAAAGGCATTACACTGATTTCAGCAGAAGACAAGCAGCATTTGATACACCATATTCAGCATCCACTTTGGAGGTTATTTGATCTGCCAGTAATATTCCTCAGATAGACAAGAACAAATTTACCTTGATGTGTCTGTCTGTCATTCAAGTAACCTGTGATCCATTGAATATGTCTCTTCCTGAAACACTCATTTTACTGCAATTCTGTCTGACTCAATGTTCTTCTTATCTGACAGGTAGGAGATCAAATAATTGAAATCAATGGAGAAAGCACAAGGGACATGACACATGCCAGAGCAATAGAGCTAATCAAGTCTGGTGGCAGGAGAGTGCGACTGTTGTTGAAACGTGGAACAGGCCAGGTCCCAGAATATGGTGGGTTTTCATCTTTACATTTTTATATGTGCATGACTCTATATAAATTAATTATATTGCTTTTGAATTAAGTAGAATTTGCAGATATTTACATCTTGTAATTTCCTGGAGCGCATTAAGTATCAGCTTAAGTGCTTACCTGAGCAGAGATGGAGTAACTCACATGTGTGTACATCGCTGTCATCTGCTGCCCTCCCAACACAGGCAGTGGCTTTTTAGATGTGCATTGGAGGAAGCACTGTGAACCTCCTAGGGGACATCTCTGAGCGTGCTGGGAGTTGCTGATTTGCCCATAAACTCTCCTTTTTGTCCTTCATTGGAATTTTTTCCTTATTGGTACTTCTCTGCACATTTTGAGTCACAGCAGATGATCTTGTTGCCATGCAATTGAGTGGCTCAGGTTGAAACTCTAAGCATTTTCAAGAATGTACTCCTTTCTTTGACAACTTCACCCATTGTATTCTCTCTGACAAAATACATGGATGATCAATTAGAAGCCAGTTCTGAATTTAAAACATGAGATTTTGCTCATTCTGGTAAGAAAACAGGATCCATTCTTCTTATATTTTCTTTCAGAGGAACTTCTGGGACTTTTTAAGTATTTCAAGAAGTGTGAGTCATTTAGACAATATAGAAACCTTATTTCATAACTGAAATGACAAAAGGTAAAAATTAGTTATCCAAAGGTAATTTCAAAGACAAAAAGGTGTTTTAAAAACTGAAATCAAGGCTTACTGTTACTATGGTGCAACAATTTCATATATTTACATGTTCATATATTTACAAGTTCTATGATGTGCACCTCTGGGCTTTAATCTCTCAGGAAGAGGGCTATTTTTTAAATGGAAAGTCCTTAACTTCTTTATTCTAGGAGGTCCAAAACTCTATTAAACTTTTTTACTTTTACTTTTGAAGTTCCGGAATGCTTTCCCATTAGAATCAGAAATTACAGTCACATAAAAATTCAAATACTTAAGCTTAACTATAGGTTCAGGTGAGCCTTTGTTGCCAACATAAATTCAATACCTCTGTTGAAGTCAGCTGCACTGAGGTGTTCTTTCCCAGCTGTCAATACACATGGTAATTGCACTATTTTCTTCTCTAAATTAGAGCTAATTCTATGGCTAAGCCAATACTCAGGACAGTGCATGCTGCATTTTTACAACCTTCAAGAGCTTCTGAATAAAGGCATAAAAGATGGGCCATAGCCCACTCATCTGATAATAAAGTTAGATATTTATACTTTTAGTGAGTAGAAACAAAGCCAGTATGGCTTCCAGGGGCTCTGATAAAATTATGCTAAGACATTTTATATCAATTTTAACTCGTGTGCAGTCCTTTCAGAGAGACCTTCAACAGAAATTCAGGTCACCTCCAAAACTCTTTCATGGGGAAAGGTGCATCATTTTTAATGAAAGAACGAACAAACATCCAGGACTGATATAGTGGAAGTAATCCTTCTCAAATAGTAGAACTATATAACAGCAGTTTTCTGTTTCCTCAGAAAACAATTTAATCTAAGGTAGGTCCAGGAGGCTGCTATGAGCAAAGAATCATTAGCTGTTCAGACCCATCCCACATCTGAATTTCTTGAGGTCCCAGCTCCAAATGACACTTGAATCTGAAATAAATTTCCTTTATTTATATAATCTTATAAAATTGTACATTATTCCAATAAAAAAATAAAAATAATAATAAAATCACAAACACCAAAAAAATTTCAGTGGAAGTATCATTGATTTAGGAAAACAAATCTTCCAAAATGTGCTCAAGAGAAGATTGTGACAGTAGGCTTGAGGACAAAGTGGTCCTGAGGACAGCAGATTAACTAGTCAATATTTAATAGTTCCCTCTTCCTTCAACCAGAATTTCCCAACTGAGATGTAACAAGACTAATTGGAGCTCTTTTTACATCAAATAATCAGAGTTCTTTAAGCAAGTACATGTCAAAAATATTTCTTATACTCATCAGTGTCCAGCTGTGGAGAGCATCAGTGGGAAATAAAACTTAGCTGAGTATAAATTGCAAGGCTGGCGGACAGAACTGGTGTTGGGACTGCAATGGTGGTGTGCAGCAGAAGCCGTGGGATAAATAGAACAATAGCACAAATGTACCAGGGTCTTCTCGTGGATATTCTCGCTCAGTCCCTGGCAGGCAAAATGGTCAGGGACTTCCCAAGTCAGGTTTAGTAATGCTGTGATTAAAGACCTTTCCAACAGCAGCAACACTCAGATTCACAGCACTAAAAAGGAGAAAACTTATCTATTGTCTTCAGTCTTCAACTTCTTGATTTTCCTTGTGTTTTAAATTCCAGTGCAATGTTTCTGTTAGTACAAAATATGATGGTATGTACTTAAGTGCAAGAAATGTCAGTGTTTGAATGATGATGTGATTGACATCAGTAAAAGCAGTGTTAAGGAAAATTCATCAATAATAAGAAGGTGATTTGTGAAAGAAAAGAATGTGTGCTGAAAGGAAGAAAGCACTTAGTGAAGAAACAATGAGCTGCTGCGAGGATGTAAATCTCCTGAATGAGTTATGTCAGTTTATACTGCCTGGAAATCCGTCCATTTTCATCTTGGAAAATTCTGGCTGAGCTGAAGCACTGTTCAAACCCGGGGTAAGAAATAAAGTGTGCTGCAAATGCATAATTTCCCTCCATTCCAGCTGCTCATTTTACTTGAAAACAAATGCCAAAGATCCCAGAGCATTTGAGAGGCAGAAATCCCCTTTTAGTGGGGATGCTCCCATCAGAATGTGAACGAAGGAGCTCAGATATGATTAATGCTTCAAAACTATAGCTGATTTCACAGCAGGGAGCAGCCAAAGAAGCATTGAAAACATGTGTTTTATCACCCAGCAGCTCAGAACATGTGTGCTGAGGATAAGGATAGCCAGAGGAACTGTGCTTCCACAGGAGGTGAAATATCACAGCTCATCCAAACCCAAAGAACATCAGCATCATGTTTCATAGGAAATAGTCTGCCAGCTGAGTTCTCCGGAGAACCAAGTCATAGTAAGAAATCACATTAATGTGCAAGAAAGACTAGAAGTACTGCTGGGAATCCTGATGCCAAAAAGCACTTAATGCCTGGGAAGTCTGGCTGCAGAGAGTTTGAGGTTTCATTCATGTCATTGGACACAAAACCCAGAGTCATCACTGCAGAACTGAGCACTTCTCCCACCAGCATTAAAAACAGTTTGAATAAAGTGACAGATCAAGGCATTTCTTGCAGTGGCTGCCTAATTTCCCATGTGTGCACCTACCTAAGGGGTTACTGACCTCAGCAGGAGCTACTGGGTGTGCAGCAGTTCTAAAAATCTCTGTTCACACTATGGGAGCCTCATTACAGATGTTTATGTATTTCAGGCCTTAGCCATAGCTACAAAAACACCATGAGAAGAACATGTACTTTGCATAGCCAAACACTGGGATGAAGTATCATCCTTAGAGACAAAATGCGGGAAAACTGTTGACAAAATCCCAAAATAGTAACGTTCAAGAGGAAGTAAAGCTGACAAATCAGTCTCTCTACCCAGCTCTGAGTTCTACAAGAAGCAAGTTACCTCTAACGATTGATCAGCCCCAGAAAACTACAGGTTTTTTGTGGGAACACCTAGTCCTTTCTCTAGATGTCTTTGGAGGAAGTTCCCTAGAAAACCTGTGGTGTTTCACTCTCAGTCCCAGCAGTCCTGCCAGCTTTTTTTTTTTTGACTTACTGCTCCTGGCCTTTCCTGGCTGGAGATATTATTACTCACAGTACATTAAAATATATAAGTTCCTAGAAGTTTCTGAAAGCAATGAGTCTTATAATCAAATGAATGCCAGCAGGGTGTAAAGGTGGAGAAGGCTGAGGCAGGTTAGCCCCTGTAGGTGGATTTCATCCCTCCAGCAAGGCATAACCCCCTGCCCCCATTGCTTTGTGTCTGCTAGTGCAGAGGGAGCAAAACCACTGAATTTCACCTGTAAGGAACATCTGGAACAAAACAATTTGTTTCCCTTCCTACTTTTAGGACTACAGAATCATCTGACAGTTTGATATAAGGTTTCTATTAAGTTTCACATAGTTTTAAGTTGCTTAAGAGCTCCTGCAGGAAGTTACAAGCTTTAGAGACTCCAGCCCATTTACACAGAGATTTTGGAAAACTTTTTCATTGCCCTATCTTGGACATCTGGGTATGGCCCTGAGCATTGTAGGTCACACTGTGATGCTAACAGAAACTCAGAGCTGTGGGAACTGCAATCACTGAGATTTGGAGAAGAAGGAATCTGCATGGTGTAGTCATGGTTGGTGCTTTATGGATCTACACAACGATGGTTCCTTTCCCTCCCCTCCTGGTTTTTTTGGCTTTATTAGAAGATATGTCCTGGGGATGCATTGTGTGTTTTTGGAATCTCTGTTTCTTCACACAATGCCAAATTGTGTACACAGCTCATCCCACGGGTTTATTACACATAAACCATATTACACATGGTTTTATAGAACTAGAGGTTTGGGCTGTTTAAGGGAGGAAAATTGAAGTTTCAGTATATGCAAATTGCTGGTTAAGAGATAAAAGTGACAAGTTATTTAGCAATAAGTCATTTTTGAAGGGCCTCAAGAAGATCTCCTGCTTCAGCACTACCCCAGCAAAAAAAAAACCACAAAATGTCAGAGTTGATACCAATACAAGGATTTTTCATACAAGTAAATTGGCACAGTTCTTAAATGCATTAAACTCTTTGCTTTTGATTTGTTATGACTCCTTCAGGAAGCACCTCAAGATGTACTCCATATCCATAGACCAGGTGAATCTATGTCCTGAATATATATGTACAGTAGTTTCAATAATCCACTAATATTTAGACTTACAGCATGCTTATGTCTTAGCTTTACAGAAATACTTCTTTCCTGTTACATATAAGCTTTTCACTCAGTTTTTCTAAACTTACTAAGAATTCTCTGCTCTAACAATAGTAAAATGTCTGTTTGTCACTGGTTCTGTTAATTCTAATGATTGGTCCTAGGCTGTTCCTCCCCTTCCTTTAGGAATGGTACCTTCCAGTCTCTCCATGTGCATGAAAAGTGACAAGCATGGGTCCCCATATTTCTACTTATTGGGCCACCCTAAAGACACGGTTTGTAAACTCTGCATGTATATTATCTTTCTAATACATTTTGTTTCTCACAACTGTTAATAGAGTATTTTCCAGCTTTTTCTTACATGCTAGCTCACTTAATAGTTTCTGCAGTATTCAATTTTTCTTTCATAACTGATTATCTAAGACATCAAAGCACCTATAAATTCTACAAATGTATTTTAATATCCTAAATAATGAGTTTTGCATGTTACACTGCTGCTAATGCAAAGGTCTGCTATATATCTACTTTTTCTCGTGACAAACCATTATCTTCTGAATATGGCTTTTCAGGCAGAAAATCTTAAACTTTTGAGTTTAAGCCATAATTTTCCTCTTCTTTATGGAACCTGGCTTGCAAAAATATTAACAATATGAAGGTGGAAGTTAGGTGCTGATCTCAGACAATATTTATGTGCAGAAGAAGAAATAACAAATGAAGAAGAAATAACAAATGTAAAATTGAACACATTTTGAAATGCGCTGTAAGGCAGTAGTCGTTTATTAAACTCCATGGTTATGCTGAATTTACACAAAGCTCTTTGCTCTTGATTTCAAGTAATTTTCTTCATAGAATCAGATCCAACTGCACAGATTGTTTAGATGCATCTAATTTGTAATAGAGAGTCAGGGCCCAGATATGATACCTGGAAAGCAAAGGAAAAGATTTTTTTTCTAGTTTCCTACTGATTGTTGTCATCACAGAAAACACAGAAGTGTCCAGATGCATTCAGCACTGTCTGCTGCTGGCTTTGCACAATGTAGCACATTTTCTACAGTTATAAGGACAGTCTCACACACTGAAGTAGACCGATTGGAAATAGAAAGGGAGTGATATCCAGAGATGTCTTCCAGCCTTTGAGATTCAAGCAGCTCCTCCTGTGTGATACTCACAGAATTCCTGCCCCCAGCAACAAGGCACTAAACTGGACTTAAGTTACCAGTCTTGTGCATGCAGATCCAGGTAATCTAACCTGTGTGTTTTCAGTTTGAGCTTATTTCCAGTCTGTGTCTATAAATACAATTTTTTTAACACAGACACATCCATATACCTTGCTGCTGCAGAGCTGGACATATCTAGAGGCTATTTAGGAAATGTTCCCATGTATTTCAAGCGTGTATGTCACCTAGCAGCAAAGTTCCTGCATCACACAGAAAGGTTAAATCCACCCTTCCTTGTATTCTCACCTCACCTCTGTTTTGTTCTTCACCAAATGTATGTCAGAGAGGTTAGATGCATTAAGGCCATGTCACAAGTCCCAGTGTTCAGCTCAATGAACTGCAGTTCCAACACAAGTTCTACATATTTATAACCTCAACTTTCTGGGCACCATCTTTATTTTTCCTCCTACAGAAAAACATACACAGGAAATAACTATTTTTCCTGAAATAAGTAGAAATGTAAATACTCTATAAATATAGCTAAAGTTAGTTTTTCAGAGTCACACAGCTGTGAATGGTTCTCATTTATTTGACAGGAATTTTTGCAACAGAATTTTTTTCTCAGTATAATGTATCCAGAAAATCAAAAGAACTTTAGTTCTGGTCAAGACCAAAACTGAAATACTTGCTTGATAAAAAATGCAGTGTCATGTCAAATGAAAATATGTTTGTTATAAAATGTCTCCATTTCAGGTATTTTTAATGAAAGAGTTTGGAGGAGAAGAATTTTCCTAAAGAGCCCATTTTGATGGGGCTTATCCCAACCAAAAATGTGGCTGTGCTACCATTCATTAGAGCACTGAGCAAGGAGTCAAATTTCCTGAAGCAGACCAGATAAACTGACCATTCTAGGATGCCTTTGGAGAGTCCCTACCACAGCATCATAGAGCAGCCTAAGACCACACCTCACCCAAAGGAATTGTTCTCTTTTGTATAAATAATCACTTCTGGAAGATGATCAGCAGACTTTCTTAAACTTAGACATATCACAGGAGAGATGCAGGTAGTTTGAAAGGTACCTCCAGAATAAGTGATACATGCCTGTGCTTCCTTGCACCATGGGTTTGGTAGCCCTTAGTAGTGACCACCATTTATATTTGCAAAGAATAGATTAAAAATTGGGAGCTTATCCTGTGAGGCTGTTGTTTGAATATAGTTATATCCTTCAGAAATCTCCAGTCTGCAGTCTGCTACAAACTGATTTTTCTAGTTCTATTACAATGTCTGAAGCTTTTACATTTTAGTCTAATAAATGGTTAAAGCATTTGGCCTATACTTTGAAGCCAGATACTTCTATCTATTCAGAGTACTGATCAGATAATCCAGTTCTTCCTATTTTTAATGCTCATTTTATAAATCTCCAGAGCTGAGGTTGAGTGTTATTTGAAACTTGAACTACCCCATATATCATTTATCTGATGTGAGTGCAAAAATCAATACTCATTTTGGAAAAGTGCCCTTTCTGCCTGTGACCACCTTGGTGGAACTGCAAACATTCATTCATATTCCTGCTGCATTTCCAATACCACCTTCTTATTTCTAGCAATACCAACTTAATTTCAGGAACCTGTGGTGTGTAAAAAGAAAAAAAAAAAAACTAACTAAATTAACCAATATACTGGTTAATAAAATTGGTCTAAAAACCAGCAGGCAATTTGAATATGGGCTCCCAAAGGTTCTAGAACATTTTATTGCTCTGGGTAAAAACTATTCAAGGGCAAAATTGAATATTAAAACCCGTTTTCCAAACATGTATTTAGTATTTAATAAATATGTGGCAGCTGGCAGAAAAGTAGAACATCCTTCTATTAAGTAACAGTGGATGTGTATGTATAAGTGAGAGCATATAGTTATTTCTGTCTTATAGCAAATTTCTATTTCAAAAGATATGCAGAGCTTTTATCCCTTGGTATAGAAATAGAAAACACAGTCTTGAAAGAAAGAGGGACACATGAGATGACACTTTCAATTTTGTGGCAATGACTTTGAGCTTCCAGGAAGGCAATACCTTTTCCTCACTTTTTAAATGCAAAAATACTGAGTCCTAAACATTGCTTTGGCAATTGCACTCCCAGTGGATTCAGGCCAGTCTAGCTAAATAGTCTAACCCCAGCTTCCCCATCTGTATAACAGGGATAGTAATATTTGCTTACATATCTCCTGGGAGTGTTATGTGGATTAATTATTTAATGCTTGAGAAGCACTTTAAAGATTAAAATTCCTATTTGACTACTCAGTATTATTACTAAAGCAGAACCTTACTAATCCACACCAAAATTGGCAGTGTCCCTTCACATCTGAGCAAAGATTTATTAATAAGGTTGTTGAGCAAGTTCTCTTATAATTAAAGTTTAATTATTCTAATATAATATTCTGGAGTAGATTTACTAATATCGTGTAAAGTGTAGATAATTACAGCTAAACTACAGTGAGTAAAACAAATGAACAAACATATCCCAGGTTTGGGTCACATAAACTGGCAAGCAGACTTCCCAAAGAAAGGGAAAGTCCCACCCATAAATCTTTTCTAACATTTATTTTCATGGTTTCCTGTATTTCTGTCCAGTTGACAATACTGGAAGATAAGTACCCAAAATACAGGACCTGAAAGAATGCAGCCATACCTCTGTCTCCACAACATCAGTTTTTCCATTTTTCATTTAATCTAGATAAATGGGTAAAATAGGAATTCAGTAATAGTTACTGTGTCTCTGCAGTTTGCCATAGGACTAAATCCAGTCTTCTGCTGTTGCAGCATAATATCCCAGAAAATCCCTCTCCTGCTGCTCATCTCACAGTCCCTTTCCTTTGCTACAGAACCCAATTAATAGCAAAACTGCATCACTACAATTTGTTCTTACTCAGTGTTAGCTTCCCCACATATCTGTGATGGTATCCTTGCCACAGGGAGCTGTGTACCAAAGGGAACAGTATGAAGGCACACAGGAATATTCCTGTTTCACCCAATCCCTGTGTCAGAGCCTTGCCAGTGGCCCAACTGTGTGACACCCAAACTAAATTAAACTAACAAGATTTCTCATGATCTCTCCTCATTGACACCAGAAATATGATGAGTCTAAATGATGACACAGAGAGTGACACAAAAACCTGTTATTCCAACCACTAGGGGAGTGAAGGCAAGCTCTGTCCATAGAGGGACTTGCAGGTCCTGCCTCTGTCCTGGCTCCACCATCCCATGCTGCAACTCCTGGCTGATGCTTTGTGGCCTAGCTACAGGGAAAGGTTAGCAGAGGTCATGGCTTTTGTCACATTTCTTAGAGCTTCTTATTCCTAGCTTGGGAAAAAAAAAATCCAGAAAATTATAAATGTAGAGTTGGTTTTTTTTACTTTGACAATATGAGGTAACTGTGGCTCTCCAACCAATGCTTAACAAACATGACCATAGAGAGTGTTGAACCTTGTTGAGCAAGAGCAACACAGATATGCAGCCCAGAATTTTGAACATCTGGGTTTTCTAAGAATGTGTAGTTTGTGTTTACTTATTAGGAGCCGAATGTTACAGTGTAAAAATCATTTATTCATGCACTTCCGTCTCATTATAGCGTTTTCAGATAAATTTGTCTCAGCATCCCAAAGATACCAGATACTACAGCAGCTTTGACAGCAGGGGTGGTCCCAGAGCCAGCTCTGCACCTTCATTGCCTAAAGGCCCCCAGCATGAAAAGAGTTTGCTGAAGCAACACCTAAAAACTGCTTCTGCAGCTTCTGCCCTAAGCAGAGCAGGAATATTTATTCATGAGCTTTGTAACTGAGTTCAAACCAAGTGTTTTGCTCAAGATCCTGCTCTCACTCGTAGAGTGAGAACCTCAGTGCCTACCAGAAACACCTTTCTAGGAGCATTTCATACACAGTCAAAATGCTCTGAATTCCTCATTTATTAAGTAAATTTTATTTATTATCTACATGCTTTTAATAATGACAGCTATTTGTTGACCTAACCGAATGTGATGCCTACTGTTAACGCCCATTTTTAGCTGTGATAATTAATAATTTTAATATTTAACTTTAATTAAGTGTGTAATATCCAACTCGTAAATTATTCAGTCTCCATAGAATGTTTTTCATTAATACCACACATTTTATGAACACCTTTTATGACTTAATATGGCTTAATTCTATTAATAAAAGCTAATATGAAAGTCACTATCTTTTTAATTATACAGTAACTTCCAGTGTAGTTTTTCCAGCTCCAGCATGGCTCTGGGAGAGAACTGCTGAGGTTTCTCCAGTTCTACTCCACTGCCTGACCACACAGGAAAAAATAAAACCTTCTTTATTGACAGGACAAGTATTTCCTGAGTGGCTCTGATCTGATAAATATGTGAGATGCTCAGCACTTCAAAAAGGGCACCAAACCACTTGGAGGACCTATTGAATGATAATATGTGGTTAGAGCAGAATCACTCAAGACTGGTACTTAAGCTGTCCACAGACTTAACATTGACATAACAGTGAGGAGCTTCCTGTGGAGGGTAAAAGCCTCATGCAGGCTGCTGCTCTTCACTCCAGCTCTTTCAGTATTAGTAATCCTGCAACATTTATGCAGATGGATTAAGCTGATTCAAGGAAAAATCTGATTTACCAAGTGTTACAACCTGTCCCTGGAGGCAAGGGTAACTGCAGTTCTTGTTAATAAATGCCTTGGAGGGGATTAGAGTGAAGGAACACTGAACAAGTGGTGTTTAAATATGTTATATGTATGCACGTATATATATGTGTATATATATGTCTGTATGTATGTATGTATAGGGTTTATTTTTTTATTTTAGAACAACATGGTTGAAATGGAAAGCAGGCATGTAGCGATTTTGGTTATTATTACCTATAGTAATACAACAATGTAAAAGCATAAAAATATCATGGAAGGAAGGAAGGAAGGAAGGAAGGAAGGAAGGAAGGAAGGAAGGAAGGAAGGAAGGAAGGAAGGAAGGAAGGAAGGAAGGAAGGAAGGAAGGAAGGAAGGAAGGAAGGAAGGAAGGAAGGAAGGAAGGAAGGAAGGAAGGAAGGAAGGAAGGAAGGAAGGAAGGAAGGAAGGAAGGAAGGAAGGAGGAAGGAAGGAAGGAAGGAAGGAAGGAAGGAAGGAAGGAAGGAAGGAAGATTGGTTCTAAGACATGACAGCCACCTCATGTCATTGTAGTTGAGCCAGTTATGGCCCATCAGAAGAGATGAATAATGCGAATGTCCTGATACTTTCCCCAGTGGGGTTTTACAGCTGAGCCAGTTGGGTAAAGGAGGACATTGGCATGACAAAAAGTATTATCCCAACTCACAGGATCTGCTCTTAACAGCCTCTTCTCCTCTCTGGCTCTAAACCCAGCATGTCCCTAAACAAAAGTTCGTGCCCACCTGTTCTACTTCTGAGCTGTGACTTTGCACATCCTCAGCAAAGCTCCTGCTGCTTTTGCAAATGGAAAATTGTTGCAGTCATTAACCATTAACATTTCAGTTTCTCACACCAAGTCTGCTCAGATTGGCAATTACAATGATTTAAATATTTAGTTGATAGGACTGTTTGTTAGAACCATATCTAAGAATAAACTAAACTAGGTCTTGGAATGAGAGGTAAACTGTGCACCCATAATTATCTAGCCTTAAGATTTACAGCCAGAAGACTACTATAGTAAACGGTTAAACTGATTTACTACATTAAGGCACCTGTACAACCTACTTGTAGGTGTGGCTCCTTATTTTTTTACCCTCTCCCATCCTGTGCTTTGGATAGCTTTTTTCTGCATAGAAAAATGACCTTTTTTTATTCTTGCTATTGTAAGGGCGGTGTCAAAGTCTCAACCCTGTTGTAAGGTGTGAGTGATGTTGGAGAGAGCCAAATGATGCAGAGCTTAGGCACTATTACAAAATCACAGTGAATTGTTTATGGATTCAATTTTTATTTAAGGGGTGAACAATGGCAGAGTAACCGGGAAAGGGCTAAAAGCAGCGCCCCAGGATCATCCAAGACAACCCAGCCCACCTGCTCTCCATGGCAGAAAGTCTGAGTGTTTCTGAATTCATTAGTTATCTCCTGTGTCAGCCTAAAAGGTCTCAGGCTACTTACTTGCAGTGGCCTATGTTTTCTTAAAAAGACCTGATGTGGGGTGATGGGTGTAGAGCTCTGTGTTCATCCACTCAGCCTTCAAAAGGGTTTTCTGTGAGAAACTCCCCAACATTGGTTGTGTACATGTTCAGCAGAAGAGCAGACATCTATTTCCAGAGGTCCTTTGAGACACCTCTCTCTGTGACTCTGTGAGGCAATTAAATTATTATCTCAAGTGGCAAGATAGTAAAATACTGGTGAAACAGTATTTTACACAGTGAAACACTGCCATAATTAAAGAACTAACTGAGGGAAAGGAATTTACTGATGATGCCCTGGGTATAATAAGGTAGGATCAAAACCAGTGCAGAATAATAATAGGAACCCTCCAAGTCAGATTAGTTGCTTCCCATGTTTCTTTGTTAACCATATTTAAAAGACTACATTACATAAAAAATTGAGAAGTGCTTTCATCCATAGTGCTTGCTACAGATTAAAGCAAATACAAATCAATGTGTGTGGCTTTTTTGTTTCAAGAAAACATTCAGCATTTTTCTAAAGAATTTTTAAACTTCTTTTCCTTGCAATATACAGTTTTGCCCTCTCCTACTGATGTTTAAATTTTCCATTTCTCTCTGTTCCCTTAGCTCCAACACCAAGTAAGATCATGTCCTGAGCTTCTGTTGATTTGGTCTTCAAGCATAACTAACAATCTGTTCTTTCTGAAGTGTTGCAATAATTCTAAAATTAGATCTCTGAACATGAAAGCACTTTTCTAACAAACCTCTAAGCAGAGTACAGAAAAGGTGATGAAAGTGAATTTTACCTGAGATGAGATCATTCAGAGTCTCATTAAATGGCCCTTGCAAGAACTTTATGAACACTGTGTCTGCTGCAAAAATATTTAGGGCATCTTCCATTTAATATCTAGGTAAAGTAGATGGATATAATGAACCCAAAGGAACTAAATAATCAGTAATGACCAAGAACATGAAAAGAATTAGGACATCTGAGTATCAATGGCACTAGGACCTGAGCCAAGCAGGATGTAGAGCTGTGCTTCCCAGTGTTGGAATAGGTCAGTGGCTGAATTTTCTGGATGTAAAATTAAACATTTCAAGTTTACAGAGGAGATAGAAGTATTCATCACTTACCCTACACTTACATTTATATCTCTTCTTGTGATTCTTGAGCTCTTGTGATTCTTGAGTTCAGCTCCATGTAATAGGAATAGTAGCCACCTTTTCCAGTATTAGACCAGTGACAAAAACAAAAATGCACGACTTTGGGGACAGAAAAACTAGGTCTGGCATTGTTTCATACCCCAAATATCAGTCTTTGTTAATGAATAATTCTGCTCTTTGGAAAATGCCAAGCACAAAATTTAGAAGTGAAAGATGTCAGGGCTCAGATGCATGTTTGTTTTCCTGTAATCTTTTTTGACTTGTAAACTAACTCTGATTACCCTGAGCAACTGTCTTCAAACCTCAGAAAAAGAAATGTGTGAAGGCAAAAAAACTAATTACTAAAAAGTAGAAAGATTCCAGTCTTGAGCAAAACTACATTTAAAGGTGTATTTATAATGTACTGTAAACATTCAGAGTCACTGTGATATTGTTGAATACCAATAGACAAGTGGTTTAACAAATACGGCCACATTAAGATAGCAAATAATTAGATTAGGTTTTCATTATATCAGAAACAAGATTTCAAAATACTAAGCTGATCACTCAACTGCATTGTGTGAGAAAGGCAAAGTAGTTCATATGCCAAAATAACTGAGTAAACCTGGGTTTATTTTTATAAATGTATATGGCACGTATCTAATTCCTATGCATAGAATAAACATTTTGCACCCATAGCACATTGCCATCATACCTTTGTAAAGCATAAGAGCAGTAGTAATGATGGAAAGGCTATCCCACCTGGATATGCCCACAGTGACTGAGCAAAGGAAGTGCCACATCACAGCAGAAGGCCCCTGAACCCATTGGTGTTTGCTTCCAGGGCTACTTGGTGTTCAGGGATCTAAATGTGGATAAGTTCAGTGGAGGCGAGACAAGAGAAGTGTAATTTTAAGCCAAGAAAAGTGCAATTTGTGAGAAACCATTTGCATAGCATATTGAATAATTAACAGGAATTACAATTTATAGCTAGAAGTACAGGCAGGCCATAAGGTGGGGGCAAAGCCCATTGCCACTCACTTTCTGGGAGAGGACGAAAAGGTGGCATATTGTGTCACATCTCCATAAGGCTGATAGCTGAACAGAAAGTACTAAGAGCTTTTCTAACCATGAAATTTTCAGAGAATCGCTGATTTCAGGAGACAAAAGGTGCTGTGTGTTTGGGTTGTGGAAGTGTCAGGATAAAATATTAAAGATTCTTTATATATTTTGAAACATCCCTCCTTAGAGAGCATTAAAGAAAAGCTTCAGGAGACCAATGCAGTCAGGAACATCAAAGACATGTCAAGCTATAATGAGAAAGACCCAAATGCATTTCTGGTGTAGCACTGCCAACATTAGTGGATACTCACCAGGGGACAATTTGTCCCGTTTTTGCTATTAGCAGCAACTATAAGAACTGCTTGCCACCTCCTGGCAATACATAATTTCAGACAAAAAAATGGGGGAAAAAAATAAAGCATCATATTTTTTTATTCAATCAAACCCTCTTTGATTCCCTAGGAAAATAATTCTGGGAAGATATGGGTACAGATGCTTAGACATTTCAGAAAACACTTCATTCAGACTAATGAAAGTGTTCAAACCTTTAATATATTGTACATTATTCGTATAATTCAAAAATCATAAAGGCTTTGAGATTTTATTGTAGTTAAGTCAAAAAATGTGATGTGATGTAATTTCTACTCTTACTACTAAATATTCAGTTAAATTAATATTCGTACTTTGTGGATAATTATATCTGATGAAAAATCACACATCCTTGATAAATTACTATACAATTATATAAAATATTTTGATGCAACAAATCAGAGCCACAAATCAGAGGTCCATGGGCAGAGCTCTTGTCTCTATTAGGACTAAAGACAGGGTTCTTTTTCTCATGGTTCAGCCACCAGCCAGCACTGGATCCAGGTAGAACAGTTAAGACAGGAGCAAATATACTCATGAGAGTAGTACCCTCATTTCCACTCCACTGAATGTGTGAGAGCTGACAGAACAAAACAAACAATTCATGTATGTGGCAGCTCTACCTCAAATAAAAAAACCTTCAGACAGAAAACTTCTGCCCCTGATGGGTTTTTTTCCCTGTGTCACTCGTCCCCCAAAATGGCTGTGTTCATCTCCCACTTGTCCTCCCACACACTCCAGATCTTGTGTCTGTGGTGGCTCTAACTCACTTAGCAACTTTCTGCTTTGCCTGGGATTTGTGCAAAGCTGGTCGTAGGTGAGTTATTCTTACACATCCCATGGAGAAGTGCCCCCAACTTATATTACAGTAGCTTGTGGAAACTAAAAGCCACCCAGTAAACACCTACTAAATGACACCAAATGAAATGGTATCACAGTGACAGATTATAGTGCTGCTCCCAGCTCATTTGTCGTGTCTAAGCTAGTAGGTCAAGGGAGATTTTCTCCCTGCAAAAGAAGAAGGAAGGCATCTATTAGCGTTCAGTGAGAGGTACACTTTTGAAAAACAATTTCTCTTACTGTAAGGGTGTTATCAATGGTGACAAAGTCAGAAGCAAGTTTAAAACTATGTTGTCCCTGAATCTCTCCAGCAGTTGCAACTGAATGCAATATTCTTCTCATCTGCTTGCAAGTTGTTTGGGCATTAGTAGTTCATGCTCTGATAAACAAATACTGTTTTCAATTCCTCACAGAGGTGAAGGGAGAAAAAAATAAAATCAGTGCTCTGCCTCTGGTTTAGTATGTTTGCAAAATGTTTTTAGATACGTTGGAATAACAAAAGTAAAAGTAGATTATGTTCCTAATTAACGCAAAGGTTTTATTAAAAGCCTTAGACCAACAGAATAAAAAATATTTAAAAATATTAATAACTCTCTCGAAAATATAGCTAGAAACTGAGTATAATCATGAAAATAAATTACTGGTCTAACTGCTCTGCAGGATAAAATTTTACATTTTTCTCCTATTTATATTTGCTATGGAGAAGCATTAATTTTAGTACTGGTTGAACAAATCCAAATGAACCCTTATGGCTTGAACACAGCTCCTTAAAAGGTTTTTCTTCTGAGCAACAAATTACTTACATTCCTGCACTTCGCTCTACTCTAGTAATTTTTATATTTTTCCATAATGTTCAAACATTAGTGGAAAGTTGGCTACAATACCCTCACATGAGTATTCTCCTCACTAGCCAGTGACATACTGCAACAATGGCTTGTTGACATTAATGTCTATCAAGGCTGAGGACAACTTTCTATATAATGTCATTTCATTTGAAAGAAAAGCAGGTTAGGTTGGGTTTACCTGGCTCAGACTGATGGTACTTAAACCTTAAAGTAATTTTCTTCTTACTTGCAAGCGCTATATTGCCAAAGATTATAAAAGATAGTTTTATTCCATGGCAACATTGTTCCATAACCACCTATATATAGGTGCCTTCCCAGCAAATATTTAAACATAGTGCAGCCAGTGACACACCTGGGGCTGTCCCACAGCCAAACTAAAAAATCTGTGGCTACAAGTTTTCTTCCTTAGTTGGCCAAGCTGTCTTTTACTTAGGGTTTTCTGGGTGAGAGATAAAATCCAGTAATGCATATAATATGGCATGTCCCAGTTTATAGACACCTATACTTATATATCACTATATGTAAGATATATGCTGATTCACTTTTGATGAAGTGTGTTCTAACCCACTATGATTTCTCACTACTACATTTGGTTGTTTTTTCATCCCCTTTAAAAAAGAAAGTAGAAATTCTGTCATCTCCAGGGAATAAAGCAGTAGGCCACAAACCCCCAGGTCTCCTCTCCAGAGCATCCCACAAATAACATATTATTCTTTGTGCCTCAGAGGAGCCACAAGAGGCGTTTGCCACCTTGATTTTGAATGGTGGCCCCTGGTTTGTCCTCGTGGAGGAGAAACAGCTGATTTGAGCATAGTGGTACATTTTCACAGAGGCAGTGTTGTTACCCAAAAGCATCTTGCTGCTCCAGGCTATTTGGTGTTTTTACTGGTGTGCAGCTGACACTACCCAAAGTAACAGGCTATTTCTGTAATCAGAAGCTCTCACAGCCTAATGCAAGATTGTATAATGGCCCATTGCTCTTCACTGACACTGAAAAACTGTTGAAAAAGATATCTCATGGACAACTGGGAAAGAGGATTGTAGTTCAGACAAATATGCTGGTCCAACCTTTGGCACCACCTCTACCCTGTGTCGGAGTGACAATGCCATGAAAAGTATAAACTTCATTTTCCCAAGCTCAAGGTGGCTTCCTCAGAGTTTTCTCAGGTACCTTGCTGGTACACATAGCATGCTGAGTCCCACAATAGTTTTTGTGATTTGGACTCTGTGCATGGCTCAAGTACTAAATAAAATGAGATCCCTTGGATTTCAGATTGAAGAAGAGCCAGGGTGGGGTCTGTGCTTCAGGCACAGGCTGTGGTCCTGTACCAGGCTGGTGGTGCAGAAGAACAGAAGTAGAGAACAAGTCCATCAAAGTCAATGCTTTTTGTAGGCAAACTCCTAGGAGCTGATCACTCTACATGCACGAGTCTTCCTCTTATTTTTTCTTGCTTGAGTGCCAAGCTGGGAGCAGATGGTACATTAGTCACCCTTAACTGGAGGGTAAGAAAGTGTGATTTCTTTTTTTTTAAATTCAGTTGAGACCCTCAGCCCATTTAGATTCCCAGCTCAATGTTTATTTGTCTTACACAGAACTTGTACTTTCTACCCCTCTCAAATGCTAATCCTCTCCACACATATGCTCATTATGCAAAAGCATATGACAAACACCATCTGGGAAAATAAATAGCTCCTCAGCTAACTGTGCTGCTCCTTCCCTTTACGTCACCCACCTCACTATTGTCTCTCCTATTTTTATCTGCAAGACTGCAATCACTCAATCCAGCTATTAACTTAAAAGTGCTGTTTTAGTAGCAAGCTGCAGATCCCAGGATGGGCAGTAGAATCAATTCCATTTTTTGAGATGATGTGTCTCCATGATAATTTGAAAGCAGCCATAGCACTGAGAAAAATGCATGTTACTTTTTTAAAGGGCAGTTGATATCACTGAGAGGTACTAGTCCTGACCTGAAGAAGTCCACGCTTGTTTTTTAGCTACAAGGTTACATTTTCTCCCCCATAAAATATTCAGCTCTTGCCACAAGTTCTACCTCGTTTCCATGGATTCCTGAGACAGTCCTTCATCTCTGACAGATTATTCCTCATACCGTTCAAAGCCAGGCAATGGTGCTAAATAGGGAATGACATTAGCCAAGTTCAGTGATTTCTCTAACCTCTAAGTAGACGGGTAAGAATAGGAGCCATGCTGTCATTAATCATGATGGATTTGTTTTCTGCCAGAAGGTTAATCATAAGAAATGAGGATGTATATGCAAGAGAAAGGCATCCCAGAATATTCTGGTTTGGATTAGGAAAATCATTGTGATTCAGCAAAGGAGACATTTATTTAGCTAAATTAAACAGGATCTGCACAATCCAACCATATTGTGTTGAGGCTAAGTAACCAGGAGAAATTCAAAATGCACAACCAGGAGACTCAGCAGCTGATGCTGTGATATAAAGGCAGAGCTGTGTAAGTACCCTGTAAGAATTGTGGGGCCATAAACACTGCAATACTATATTTGTTTAGAAAAAATATGAGACAGAATTCAATGATGACCTTATCTGAGCTACAGATTCTTGTCAATTATTATATGCTTGTAGGGACATGTTTAATAGATGGCAGAAAGTCCTTCTCGTTTGTCCTCAGAGACAGCACTGATATTGCCCAGCTAAGAAATCCATTATACAGCTACAAAAGAGGCTATTTGATTTCATGAGCATGTGCCTTTATTATTTTAAGAATAATTTAACATAGGCAGAGGAAAGTGGAATCTGTATTAAAAAAACCACTGGGGTTTCCAGAATTTGCAGTTACCAGCTTTTGTGGCTCTAATGTCTCCTGTTATTTTTTGGTTTGGTTTGGTTTTTTTTGGTGTGCAGAGATTATTTTTTATTTCTCCCCATTGGTTCCACAACTGAGGGAGTTTTACCTCACCTGAAACAGAGGGGTTTAAGGCTGGTAAATGGTTTGGGTATCAGTGTTGCTCAGGATTCGTGTGCTGCTGAGTACGCTCTTAACTCTCCTCTCTTTGTTGTTAAAACAGACGAACCAAACTCCTGGAGTGCTCCCTCTGCCACCTCCCCAGGTCTGCCGGAAGTAGCTCTTTCCCTCGACGACATAATCTCACCATTATCTTCATCACACATAGCCCCACCCTCTGACCCTTCTCACCAGATAAGCCCAGAGCCAACATGGGATATCAAGAGGGAACACGATGTAAGGAAACCAAAGGAGCTTTCGGTGAACGGTCACAAAAAGAAAAGGTTAGGAGAACAAAGAGAAAGGTCAGCAAGTCCTAAAAAGGTAGACAGGTCAAAGCACGAAGAGGCTTCTTGGAAAGGATATTCAGAAGGTAAAAATAAGACCACTGATGGTGGCAGGCCCACCTCAGAAAGCAAAGCGGTGGGACACAGCGTTATGATCGAGGCTGGCGCAAGAGAGCACGTGTGTGCTGGAACCAGTGATGAACAGTTTGGGAGGCTGAGGAAGCCAGAAAGCAAGAGAGGAGGATCTCTTGGCAAAAAAGATCACAGATCCACAAACACCAGTGAGAAGTCAGCTGCAGCACCCGACCATGTCAAGATCGATACAGGAGCTACCAAGGCATACAGTAGCACCCGCTGCAGCTCGCCTGGAAGTGATATGGACCACAGCCAGAGGGACCCTGATGGGAAACCCAGCGAGTTCCCCAGGAAGGGACATCTCCACTCCATTAGCACTCGCAGCACCAACACCACAGTTCGAAAGGCAACGGTCTCTCCAGGGCCGTGGAAAATCCCTGGCTCAGATAAGCTACCTAGCGTCCTGAAGTCTGGTACTTCTGCCATGAGCAGATAAGCAAGGGACTGTTGCCCTCTAACTGTCTCAAACTGACGCAGAACATTCTTCTTAGTTTTTGTCTCACATTGGTTTGTTTTAATTTATTTTAACTATCACACATATACACAAAGCATTGAGGAATGAAAACATTAGTGTGTAATTCCATGACAATGTGCACAGTATCTAATAAGTTCAAAAGCATATAGTCAACACAGAGATTTAAAATCGACCCTAAAGTCCCAGTTCCATTTTAGGGACTTTGGCAGCTATGGAAGAAACCAAAACAATATGAAGGACAGTACATCAGAGAAGGATAGTGCAGTGTAGCTTTAGCATTTTTTTCCACTGCATGAAGGACTTGGATTTCATTCAAACTTTATATCAAGAAACTGGAACAAGTTAGAGCAATCACAAACTGGAACATCGCCTTAAATAAAACTGCACGGAGCAAGCTGAAAACGAGAGAGGATCTTTTCATGGAGCTAAAATGTTGTAAATAAATTGTTCTCGACATATCTAGACAGGGGTTAAAGGGTTTCTTTAAAGCATCGTTTGGAACTGTACACCCATGACACGTCTCCACTGTTAACACTTTGGGATAGTCCACGTGGTACCCTGTAGCATAGTCCACTGGGCGCTACGGGAGAGTGGGGAATCCAGTGGATTAGTTTCTGTGATACCATTTCTACTGCCATTTTTGTGAACAAACCATGTTTCTGTACATTGGAAAGGAGTTAAGGTGGAGTTGTATTTGCAAATTATTCTCAAAAGTGATTTATTACAGGTTCCCCAAGTCCTGTGAGGTAGCACACGAACCAATTGGTCAGGCTCAAACCCCAGGCATCTGCAAGGCCCTTGCAATGAAAGGAAGAGTGCTACAGAGAAAAAGCTGCAGTTTCCTTAAGGAAAGGCCTTTCCTTCCTGCAGAAGATGATAGCGTCACTTATCAACAGTGCTATGTTTCATACCCATCCACATTTACTTAGGACACTCTCACCTCTCATCCCCTCAGTTTGGCAGAGCAGGTGCCTTTCAGGCACATGTCAACAATAATTAGACTGGTTTCTGAAATACAGTTATCAGTGTCCTCATTCAGTAAATTCAGTATTTTTCCATTTTTTAAATGGTTTCCAATTTACCATATTTTCCCCCATCTCCTTTTTTTTTTTCCTTTTGTTTTTTATCTTTCTTGCTTGTCTGTTTTGAATTTTAAGCCTTAAGTGCCAGGTAAACATTCCAGTCTGCCTTCACAGGAAATAACTCCAAGTTCAGTCAGTCATTATCTTGTTTCAAAAAGATTTGTGTGTGTCTGTGTAAGTGTGCGTATGCTTATTCGTCTGTCAAAATTAAAACAAAATCCTGGGCAATAATACATTGGTAATTTAAAAAAAAATCATAAAGCTAAGTACTGTCAAAAATTCGTATTTAAAAATTACTGTTCACTAGCAATCTTAGTTCCTCACATGCTCTGCTGAAAAACTAGATTGAGATTGGCTTTGTTCCAAGAAATTAGCACATTACTGTATGTCTCAAACATTGCACTGGACTGCGAAATTTATAGACATGTTTCTTCCTGTCCAATTATTTGAAAAGCCTCAAGTCAAGGATTTTGCAGCTTTCAAACATTTTTTTTTTAGAAAGAAAAATCCATTTATAATTTCTAAAAAAGCACAAACCCATGTAGCTGTTTATAAAACTCTTATTTAATGGGAAAAAAAAAAATCTTTATCCCCTGAACTAGAATCCAGTATAATTTGCCATTAATTTATTGAATCTGATTTTGGACAATGCTTCTGTAGTGTAGATGCACGTCCCGGTATCTTATTTTTATGTATAAAGAAAGCAAACAATGAAATCTGAAAAACAGTTGAGATTATGCTTGCATAAACTCTAATTTGCACAGTTCACAGCTACTCCTTGTGCAGTAATTGCTTTATGCGGCTGTAATCGATAACCTGTGAAGACAGCACATCATCTAAACCCCATTCCAAATAATATTTCTGTGTAGTGTTAGCTGTGAATTTACCTTGTACAGCTCTATCTCTATAAATATAATTCCATGTATTAATAGTCACAGAAAGGCTGTAAGTGAGCAACTATTTTTATGAAACGCACCACTATGGATAAATTAACTTTTACAGAAATCTTGTTTACTGTATGATATTCTAAACCACTGTCAAATAAAATATATATCCAAAAATCTTTCATTTTTTCAATTGTATATAGTTTGTGTTAATTTTGAATAACAGGCTTCAGTGTTACCCTGAGAAACAATCATTTTCTTGCATACAAGTAGAGTTAATTAACTACTGCATTATAAAAAACGGAATAGAACATTTTAATTCCTTACTCCAATTTATGAATAATCCAAACAAATTTTATAATGGCAAGCTAAGGCTTATGAGGCTACACAGACAGAGGAAAATCATGTCCTTGGTGGAAAAGCCTAAACCCTTTTTCTCCTTCCTGTCACAGGAGACACAGGATCAGGGTGGCCAGACTCCCAGCAGTGAGAGACTACTTTTGAGAGTACACCACATATACAGAATTAACCTGAGCATAAACCATATTTACCTCAGAAATTGGGCAGTTCTAACTAGCTCTAGAAAGGTTTTGTTGACAAGCTGTGTGAAGGGGGCATAATTACATTTTCAATTTATTTTACAGGAGAAAAATGTCTCAAAAAAACATCATAATGGTGTAAAAATATTGGTAACCAGCCAGCCTCTTTTGAGACCAAATCCTATCCTCATTAAATGCTCCTTACCTCCTGTTAGGCAAAATAAATCATCAGTTTATAGATCTAGACACTGTAAGATGCCTACATGGAAAACAAGTAATATTTTTCACACAAATATGACATTTTTTAAAATAAGCATTTTCTGTTTCCTTAAAATACAATTTCTTTCAAAAAATATAATTTGTCTTCATACAGCCTGAGTCAACTTCTTCAGAACTTTGTTTTTCAGATTAATGTTCCCCATAGAAAATTTCAACCAGCTGAACTAATAACATAATTTTGCATTACAATAAACACATAGAAAATATGAAGCATCTTTAATACTCAAAAATAATTCACTGTTGTTTAAATAGCCACTATTCTCATTGTTGGAAATCTGGATATGTGACTGGTTCAGACCCAGAGGTATGACAGGGAAGTGTGCTGAAGCCATATGGCTTCATCTAGTCTAACTTCTTCTGTTAATAACATATCGTTTGTCTTTTAAACATAGCAGTACAGCATTTGGATTGCACTGCTGTTATTATGACGCCTTTTAATATCTCTTTTTCATATGTATGCAACAAGACAAGGAAATAGATGCCTTCTTTGATGCAGATTTTCTGGTCCCAACTGCAGTGTAAGTAAGCCTGCCAGCCTGTGATCACCAGTGCACATTTGGGCAGGAATTTTGACAAAAACCACCACAGAGAGATGTCAGTGCAGCCCTTTTCTTACCCAGTGGCAAATGTGGGCTCTGGAGCTCGCTCCTTCTCCATGTACTTCTCTGCTTAACCTGTTCACACAAACTGCAGAGCCTGGAAGAGGAGAATTTCAAACAAAATTTAATTAAAAGCCAGAAAATTGAATAGGTCCCACAAGATTTCACCAAAGATGTCATCTTTATTTCCAGAAGGCTGCAGGACAGACAGCACTCTTCCCTTAGTTAAAATGGTGCATATGTTGCACTGGTTTCACTACATTGTACTCCCCTAAACAGGAGGGGCATTTGTAGCCCATATATCCACTTATTCCATGGCCTTAGTGCTGCCAACAATTAAGCCCCAGTGTGGATAGCTGCCTACTAGGAATTGATGCAGAAGTTCAAACATGGACCCATTTCTTCCCTGATACTTTTCATCTGAATGTGCAGCCAGCCACCATTGCCAAAACCTTCTCATCTCCACCAAAGATGAGATGCCATCTGATTTGTGCCATCTCTGCTAAACATAAACATCTCATGCTTAGCCCTCTCTACATCCCATGTACTTTCGTCACCACCAGATTTATTCTGAATCTCTTCTCTTCCTCCTCAGCTCTCCATTGGTTCTTTATCGTACCTCCGAGGTAAGTGCTGCTGCCATTCAGTAAATCAAATCTTCCATTTTCTATTTACTCCTTCTGTCCCTCAGAATTTGCCTTCCTCTTTTTCCCTTGTTCTTTTGGCCCTCTGTTACCATCTGGTATCTCTCAGCCTCTACCTGATGTCAGCAGCTCAACGTGAGATATCTCTTCTAAGAGGTGTCATGAACAGTTACACACCAGGTCATTAACCCACTCCTGGGTGTCATACGAATGTAAAGACATACCCAACCCCTTGCACTGAAGCCCTCATCTTCCAGAAACCACCAGTGGTTACTTATAAGACATACTAAGCCTACATGCAGCCAGTAACTACTTTTTCAAGTACAAATAATGTTTTCTCTTCTTTGCTGAAGGGCTGTACTGGTAATGATTCAAGCATTCAGGCCAGGGTTTGTGGATGCAACATACCATGATCTCTACTGGAAGTCTCCAAATTCATTTTACAAAGGCTAGGACAGGCAAAGCTGCAGGCACATTTCTGTCTTAGCCATTATGCTCTTTTTGTACATTGCTGCTGCCATGGAAACCTGGGGCCAGAATTGCAGAGGCAAAAATGGAAGAGCACACCTCAGCAAAAGAGGATGTCACCCTCCAGGTTTCTCCTTGCTTGGAAGGAAGTTTTGCTGTGAAGTGGAAAAGTTTCTTGGTACACTGCCATGGAGCTCAAAGCTAGAGAAGCTTTGAACTTGCCCAGGGATGTCTGATCCCATTAGGGACTGACTGTCACATAAGTATCCAAAAGAGCCCTTTCCCTCTTCTGTCCCCTAGGAGTTAGGATATTTTCTGTAACTGCTGCTAAAAAGGCCACACAAGCATGGCAGGCTGCCTACTCTCCTGACTACTGAGGGGCTGGGAGAGAATTGCCATGGCTGTGTCCCACAGGACTCCCACCCTCCACAGCTATCAGACTCCAGGACCCCCAAGGCTCTTGGGGGAGGAGGGCCCCAAGATATTTTGGGAGGGCCCCAGAGAAATAGACACTCAGAACCAAGCACCTTTACCTTCACAGCTGTCATCCAGTGTGTGACTTTAACTAGGCATCGCTCCCAAAGGGAAATCCAGTGCATTGTCTGGACAGAAACAGCTGTGTTTCAGCCAGGATTCACACATCACCCCTCACAGGTCCCCTGCTCAGCACCCAGAGCTGTCCTCTCCCTTGGAGAGGGACACCCAGAACAGCCCTTCCTCAGCACCCAAGTAAGTACCTGTAGGCTCTGCATAGCCACCCCCCTCATGGAGCCAAGGCACACGTGCTCAGTCCAGCCTTGAGGGTTCTGGAATATTTTTCTCAGTATTTCTAAAAGCAATGTCGTGATCACACATTTATCTCCATAGCTAGCACCTCAGCTTAGAGCAATTTTTTTTTTTTATGTCTTGTCAAGACACAGTAACATAAGCAATATCTCTGAATTATAGCCAATCTAAAAATTATGTTGTGCCCTTCCTGTCTTTAGTGCCTCTATGGCAACAAGTCACTCTGCCAGTTCAATTAATCGATAAGAAGAGTTTTGCTTACAAGGTACAAATATATATCCTTTAAGCAGTTGGGGGAACACCAGTGCACAAAGACCCACTCCCACTCACACACAGGGACCTGGAACACCATCTTCTACTCCCATTCAGGATCTGCCCAAATACCCATGTTTGAGTTGGATGGCTGCCCCTCTCAGGAAAAAAAACAAAACACATAAGAATGAATGCAGACTAATCCAGAAAGCTATTGTTCATCCACAGATCAACTCCTGAACATGTAAAGACATTTAAACTGAAAAAAAATAATAAATAAGCAAGAAATGGTGCAGGAAGAAAGAGGAGTGATGAGACTTTCTGTGATATGACCACCTGCTGACCTGCTCTATTTTCAACTTCTTCAAGCTTAAAAACTGAAA
The DNA here is from genome assembly GCA_037013685.1 of Acridotheres tristis. NCBI lineage: Eukaryota > Metazoa > Chordata > Aves > Passeriformes > Sturnidae > Acridotheres > Acridotheres tristis. Next base: position 11,493,491 of record CM072885.1, read on the forward strand.
AAGATGAACTAACAAACATGACAAATGCTGCAACAAAGCTCTGCAAGTCTTGGGGACAGCGGGAAATAATATTTAGTGATTAGGCTTCTGAAGAGAATTAATTTATTTAAGTATAAAATACCTGGGCTGGTCCTTGGGAGAGGAGAGCACACACCATCCCCTGCCCTCCAGCAGCACCTCCAGGGTACCAATGGGCTCCTCCCACACAGACGAATCCCTCAGTTTGTCCAGAGGCTGCAGCCCTACTGAGCAGCCTCAGCAGAGGGCTGGCACTGCCATGGTGAGCCAGCACCAGCACCACTGTGACACAGGAAGGTCGAGAATTCAATCCCTGGGATACTTGCCTTTATCTCTGCACCCCAAGAGTGCTGCATAGCAGCAATGGACCTGTTTCCCATCCAAAGATGTTGTAGATGTGGAAGCAGTGGAAGGAGGAACTAAAATATGAAAGCCAAACCCAGACCTGTGATGAGAGCCCCAGTGCAGCTGTAAGCAGGAAGAAAGGTTCTGAGGACCCACAAATCCACAGCTACAGCAGGAGTGAGACCAGGGCACTGGCATCATTCTATCCTTCCCCTCTCAATAAATTGGGGACATTGCTGTCCTGAATATTTACACTTCTTTACTAACACTCTAAAATAAATACACATTTTCTTCCTGGAGTGCCCTTTGCTCAAAAGTAGTGAACAACAAGAGGCACCCCAACCAGTCCAAAACTCTTCTGCCACCACAAAGCAGCAGGGCTGCCCATGGTGCTGAACTTTCTATTCATACATATATATATATATGGAATTAAAGAATTTTGATGTTAGTACTTTCCCAAAGGGATTAAAAACTATGCCAAAGCTTTAGCTAAAGTACTTAAATAATTGCAATCCATAAACCAGAAAATTGTTCATCCTGTTTCTAAACCAGCAAGTACAAAAAGATTTAAGTACCTATTTAATTCAGGAAAAAAATCAGACCTTTCCCAGCATAGTCTAGAAAGCTCACCATGTATGAAACACCTATTCCAATTAGCACTTCATTCACTCCAAAAGTTTTTAGAAAATAAGCCCAGCAGGCAACATGGTGCACTGCAATCTGTTAGTACAGAATATTTCAGAGTACTTCTCAAATCTTGAACATCACAAACAATACTGATAGATTACTCTTTTATATTGCTCCAGGAAAGATGAATGCCAGCACGTGCCTCCTCCTGAATGACTCCTGTCTCCAATATCCCTGGTACTGCCTGGCTTCTCAGGTTGGTTTCTGATAGAAATGCACCCCAGTGTCACCATGCCATGGCAGCTGCAGGAGGTCACAAAGCCTTCTGAAGGCACCTTCCCATCTGACTTGCACACCAGCACCAGAGCATCCCCCCTGCACCCAGGAGCATGGAGAACCTCTCTGTGTGACATCCAGCTGAGAAGGGGTGACAGCTCTGACTGTGGAGCTGCACGAACAGCTCTGCATCCTTGGGCATGTGGCCCTGAGTCCTGCACTGGGACACCTCCCAACAACCAGCACTCAGCACCACAAGCCTCCAAATGAGCCTTAAGTCAAGGGCTAAAGCTCTTTCCCTAACCACCACAGTTTATCCTGAGGGTCTGTTTTGGGGTGTACAAGCCTGGCTGTTTATTCCTTTGCCATACTAATTTATAGTGAGGCACTCTTCCTGAAAGAGGGGAGCTCCAACAATGCTTCTGCCCCGACTTCACATCTCAAAGCAAGATAAGCTGCATGTCTGACAAAACTGAAAGATCACAGCCCCAGGCTCTGGCCATGAAGAAGCTCTGGAGGACCAGCAGCCTCACTCCCTGTGGGAACACACCTCAAGCAGCCTCTGCCCAATTCCCTGCTCTCATCTCTCATCCTGCTCTCTTTATACTGAACATTTTTCACACTGCCATGCAAATTGCAAGTGCAGCCCAAATTGATCCCCTCCATACCTTCAGTCCCCTGAGGTTAACAAGTAGGTCTCCACCTCATAGTTTTATTGGTCCATTATGTTCTTTGATGAGCAGCTCTGTCTCAGATTCAATGGCTTTGGAATAAATTCAGAGGGTTTGATAGCTAGTGTTTTTAAAACTGATTGTTACAGTATTTTGAAAATTACACTGAAGTTATTCGTATTTCAGCCCCACTTAGAAGCCCCAGTATCTTTGGTCCTCATCAGCTGCAGTGAGCACCCCAGCAATGGGAGTGGAGGTGACAAGGTCACTGGAGGGGATGCCACCAGAGCTCTCCACTTTTTGTCAGATCTTCCCACTCAGGTATCCCTGCTCTGCTGTGCAGGGCCTGGCAATCCCCATTGCTTATGGAGCTGATGAAGTCCAAACGGAATAAATGAGGGACCAACATAGTGACAAATTCCCCCTAATTTCCCCCTTCATTTCAGGCATTTCCCTCACAGCAGGAGGACACAGTAAACAATGTGTACAGCAGCTCTGCCACCATCAGCCCAAGGCTGGCCTGGTGCAGACTACTCTGCAGAATCAGATGCTGATTTTCCCCAGCCAGGTCTGGATTGCCTCCTGGTGACCCAGCCAACACAGAAAAGTGATTGGGGACCACTGATCCAGGACTGGCCAAGTAAACATTGCAGGCTCAGGTGGAACAAATGGGCCCCACGAGTCAAAGCAGGGTAGTAGGAGCTGACACTGTACAACAGCAACAATTACTCTCACATCAAGATACCAAGCACAGGAAACCTCAGCCACCATAGCCTGGGGGACAGTAAAGAACTATTACATGTTTCTTTATAAAAGACTGTATTGAAGTAATAGATTAAAAAGCAAAAAGGCAGTTGTAGCATTGTGAAATACAAAGTATGACCTGTTCATTTAATAACATCTCTCACTCCCTTTTCTTGCCTTTGTATGTCAAAAAGCTGTCCACGGCCAGCTTTTATAGGATACAGGAGTGGGATCTGCCCTGGGGGAAAGGGGGATAAAGCCAGCCCAAGTGGGATGTTGCTGCCTTTGCTCAGTGCCCTGGAACACAGTGCACGCCTGCACAGACACGTGTCCAGAGCAGAGAGAATGGAGCAGCTCTGCCACGGGGCTGACTCTTCCTGCCAGCCTCACTGCTGGGAGAGGGCAGCTCGGTCCTGTCATCTTTGTGGCCACTCCAGCCCACAGCAGGTCTTCTGCCCATGGGACTGTGTCCCCTGGCATGCAGGGTGTGTCAGCCATGCAGGCATAGCCCTGCTAAAGCTCTTCTGCTCTGTATACAGAGTTATTTATAGGCAAGAGAAAATAGACTCTGCAACCCAGTGCTGATCTTCTGAACTTTAGCAAAAAGCATTAGGGAAAAAATGCAAGCAGCATATTTTTTACTAAGGTCTTTCAGTAGAAAGGTCATTCACCAGCATACTAAAACCCAAAATACTTTAAAAGAAAACAATTTTATCCTCTAAATCATAAATAATATACATAGTCACAGAATTCTTATCATTGGCTAATATTGCACCATTTAAAAAATATTTTAAATTACCATGTATGTGACCTTAGGCAACTACCAGATATTTTATAGTGCCTAATGGAATCAGGGCATGAAAACACTGAACAAAATGGACACAGAAGAAACTACCAAGTCATGAGAACTCAAATCACAGCAACACAGTTACACAGGCTGACCTACAGCTTAAGTAACACAATCAATATAACCCATAAAAAGTAAAGAAAACTAGAACCACATAAACTTATAAAAGTAGGTTGAGAATCAATTAATCGTTCAATGTAATCGATTAATTTAAAAAACAGTCAAACTTTGAGTCTTTGACAGAGAAGAAATATCCTCCCCAGGATGGTATCCACAAGATGTCTGGTCAGCTTAACACCTGCTGGAGTCATCTTCTCAAGAATAAACTGTCTCTGTGAGTTCATTATGCAATGTTTTTAATTTCATTTTCCCCTTTGAAACAAATTTTTTGGGTTTTCCTATTTCTTCTATCATTACAAATGTCATGCAGCTGACATTGTCAAAAGCTCAAAGGACATGTAGCCTTAATCAAGACTGAGAATTGGTAATCAATAGATAAGACTATGTTGTATAGCAAGGAGCTCTGAAAGCACAGACATCTCAAATGATGTGTAAAGGAACAGGATGACACCAGGATCCCAAGGTGACAAACACAAAGCACAAATCACTAATCTGTGTTCCCAAGAGCTGTGAAGAACCTGTTTTAAGGCACAGTTGAAAACATAACGTGAATATCCTGCATGGGGTGACAGTGCAAAAACGGCAGCAAGGGGGTACAAAAGGCAGTTTTGGACCCTTCAAGACCAGGACCAAGGGACAAAGAAAAAAAATTGCTCCAGCTTCTTTACTGCTCTTAACATGAGTGGCATTGTTGTGCATCTGCAGCGGTTCCTCCATCACCTCCAGCAGAGAAAGAGATCTGCTCTTGGGTTTCCCATTGTCACATTCTGCCACTGCAGCTCTAGCAGCCACTTCTAGGACGTTACCTTTTACCATGTCACTGGATAGGGAAAATCAGGTTTTAAGAGCAAGTGTGTGTGTGTGTGTGTGTGTGTGTGTGTGTGTGTGTGTGTGCAAAAATGGTCTCTGCTCCAGCTTTCCTCCTCCATAGCTTCAGGCTGCTGCAGTGCTCCGAGGCACAACTGGTCATTATGGATTAAAGGCAAGTCATCAGTCCCTGTAAGCATTTATGCAATACAGAACAAATGAGACAGAGAATATCCAGTAGTCCAATGGTTAGAAAGATGAATTTTAGTGTCCCAAGTCCAGTTCCTGTTCCAGAGACTATTAGGATAAAAATACAGAGCAGGATTAATCTCATCCAAGTTTAGATATCTACATTACCATTCCTCATTCCAAGCTTTTTGCAAAGGACACCAGTGGGCACTTTTAGAAAACTATTTGTCTGACACCTTTAAGAATGAATTAATTATTCCGCAGAAGCATCTAAAAATTTCCACTGACTTGAAAAAGTGTGCAGGGTCACTAGCTCCAAGTCATGTCCAAGATCTCCATTTTGGAAGTCAGGATAGTTAAATCTCTACTAAAATATTCCCAGACACCTTTCATTTGAGCCGTGTCCAGAGCGTATGCATGAAGGAGTTAAGCAGGTAAACCCTGAGGGTTCAGCCAGTTATTTGTTATATTATCTGTGTGCTACATCTCCACTCAGCTGGGGCAGAGGCTCAGCCCCACGGGCAGTCAGGAGCAAACTGAGCTGCAGCTCTGCCAGTGTGGGACAACCTAGAGAATTGCTACCAGCACTAACAAGGAAGGTACCCAGGCCCTTCTGAGAACTGGAGCTTTCCTACCCGGGGAGTCCTGCTGAGACCAAAACTCCCAGTGCCTGTTATTGTCCTGCCTGCTCTGTTTGCACAGCCACTGCCTCTGCGGCCCCAGAACACACATGCAGTGCTCAGAAAGTAACACAAAAGTGAGTAACTGTGGGTGACACGAGTTTAAAAGAACGAATTTTTCACAGTGCATCTAACTAGCAGGTAATTACTAATGTGTTTGCAAAGGTGTCATGTTGGTAACTTGCAGTCTCTCTTTCCAAAGTTCACATTTGCATGGCAGATTTGTGTCCTCTTCTGATGAGATGATGCTGCTTTTCACTGTGATGTGCATTCAGTGTCTGGAGAGCACACTTCAGGGTTTGGTGTAGAGCTGTTAGAGCTCTAACAGACCATGCACACGGTTTCCCTCAGAGTGCAGTTCCTGGGGGGCTCATCACAGGTCCCTTCTGTCAGGTGCTTCTGCCTGGAACCTGTTAACACATCTGTCCCTGACCCACAGCCCACCATTTCAACTCTAATTCCTCACACTTGTTTACCTCTCCTTCTTGCAGACCTCTCAGATGATTTTATTTTTGGGTCTGGTGGGTTTTTTCCCCCATAAATTGTCTCTATGTTTTGGTTTTTTCTCTCTCTCTTCTAAAAGAATACCAGATATTTTCAAAATCTAAGCCTGGGTCTCTCAGAAATGGTTGAGATCCTATTGGCACGTGGACAGAACATGGAAGAAATCAATACCTGGGTACTAACTTCTTTCTTTTGGAGCACAGAAGCAGAATTATTTTCTACTTCTTTGCACATGTGATAAGACTGGTGAAAAACAGAAAATAAAATGTGAAAAGAAAACTTGCCTGCCTAAAGAGGGCACAGCAAAGAGGAGCTACGCATGCATGAACAGCCACACATGCTCACAAAACTCCATCCCAACAGTGGCACAAGCAGCCCCTGCTCAGAGTTTCACCAATAAAGCCTGTGCAGGTATATTCAGGCCCGACTTTCTCTTGTACTGGGATCATTTTGGCTATCATGATACCTGAATTTTGTGTTGTTTCTCTTACCGTAGTCATGACCTTGTAGTTTTGTATATCAAATTATTATTCTATTTTCAAGGAAACATGAAATCAGTGGAATGTGTTTAGTGAGCACTGTCTGTATCATGCCTGAATCCCAAAATACTCTTTAACTTACTTGGCTTTCTGAAAATGGTTAGGGGCTGATATAGAAGCCCAGAAGATGAGGGGATAATGTGTACGTCTCTAATACTGATAGCTGGATGACTGTGGAGCCAACCAAGGATTGTTGGTAATAACATGCTGTGGAAAAGAACAAGATGTGTCTGGAGAAGGGGAACATACTGGAGTAGGGCAGTACTTTTCTGTGACAAACATCTTTTTTCTGGCTGCTGGAGATAAGCACAACACAGTTCCATGCAAGCATGAAATGAAGCTGAGAGGGGGCATGGAACATATGGGGGATCAAGACCACCCAAGACCCCTGAAGCCATTTGACTCATATCCAGAAAGGTCTGAAAGAATGGACTCTGCATGATCATTAATTCACATAGAAAGAGAGGAAATATCTTCTGGGCAGGGAAAATTATCCACAAAAATGTACCCCCACCAAGCCTGGCCATCCTTCCTTTTATTGTTTTTTTCTCTTTCACACTTCCTTTCTCTCTTCTTTTTCATTTTATGTCTTTATCCAAAACCCACTGTCATTTGCTAATATAGTCGGTTAGAGATTAACATACCAATTTCCATGCCAAGTGTGTAATTTACTAATAAAACTTCATGGTTTTGTGGTCCCTCTGAGTTTTGTGATTCTTTTCAACCACAAGCACTCACAAATCTTGAGGGCTCCCTCTCCCTTAAGGGTGGGACAACATAGCTGTTTAACAAAGGGATTAGAACTTTTATCCCCCTGTACCACACAGTGACACTGGTAGAAAAGTAGGATATTATGGTCATGATATGCATAGCTGAACTATGTTTGTCTACTCCAGACCTAGCCCATCCAGGATTTTTAATATCATAAGAATAAGGAGACTAACAAGCAATGACTGTGGTTACAATCTACTTGCACCATTCACAGCTCCCACTTCCACTCCCTTGCTACTAAGTAAGTGACATAAAAGGTACAATAGAAGTTGGGGGACTGGTGGCAATTTTTTATTTCTTACCTAGGTGGTACATTAATCAGTTGTGTTTGTAGCACAGGGATTTTGAGAACAGGAATTCAAAACCACTTTTTTTTTTCCTAATCCCTTTTAATAACTATAGCATTTTTTTTCCTTCTAGTATTTCCTCCAAGGAAGCAAAAAGCCTTTGAATTAAACTAATGTTAGTTGTCTATTAGTGGATAGCACAAAGAGAGACTGAAATTAAGGACTAACAATATTCTGAAACTAGTATGACCTTAAATTACAGCAGGTTAATAAATCACTTCAAATGTAAATCTCTCTTTGCTCTCACCTTGAGATCTGAATACCTTTAATCAAGTTGCATAATAGAAATTTTGATGATCAAAGCCTGCAACTGCTGGTAGAGTGAGACTACAAGTTGGAGAGACAGCTGGGACTTAAAGTTTGTGCTGTTCAACAAAAAATGCTTTGGAAATTCAGTCTCTCAGGAACCTGTAAAACATAACAAAGTGTTGCAAAAGGTTTCAATATTTAACAAAAGCCATTGTAAAACCTTTGAAGCCCAGCATGGGAACTCAGAGGGACCAAGGAGATAGGAAGGGATCAAAGAGTCTTAGGGGACAAGTCACAAGATCTATGCACATGAGCACAACCGTGGGATGAGTTGTGGCAGGCTGTGTAACATCCTTCCCCTGGGACAAGGACAGCTAACACCCCAGAGCCTGGGGACCTGCACCTTGCAGCACAAGCACATGGGACACAGAGCCAAGCCAAGACTCACAAACCTGAGAGAACCAAGCAGAAATGTAGGGGTTCTGTCCTGCTAAGGAGCTGGAGGGCAGCTGCAGCACCAGCATCCCAACACTGCTGACCTGCAGCAGCTCTTCGTGGGGTTTGAGGCACAGGTCCAGGGTCACTCGTTCTGTGGTCGTCTTTAACATCAGCACAAAATAGACCTGCATGCATGTGAATTTTACTTTCTTTTAATTACCTACATACCAAAATTCTGCAAGTATGAACAGGCAGTGTTCCTAAGCCTTCAGTCTGAAAATCTGGGAGGAGGAAGACAAAAGGGCAAACTCAAGACAGAAGAAAACTCGAGTGGCATTAATGTCCTTGACATGCTTCCTCTCTAGGTTGTACCAGGCTGCTAAATTTAAAGTGTTCATGATTTTCTGAGGATGTTCTTGTCCAAGCATTTGCTCTCTAGGGTCTCCCTGCTGGGTGCAAGGCAGCATAAGGCTGTCATGGTTTTCTCCCTGTTTATCAATATTACTGCTCACAGTCACAAAAATAGCCTCATCTTAGAGACGTAATTTATGGGTGTGTGTGTCCCTCCACACTTAGGAAGCTTCTAAAAGGGGGGGGGAAGTGTCTTACAAGTCTCACAAGAATAATAAGTTTTATAAAACTCTCAATCATATAAATCAGACCAAGCTCCTTGTGAAATAAAAATGAAAGCTTGGCTCCACTGGAATAAAATATAAACCTCTGATTTCAAGGTGGACAGGATTTCACATAAACCTAGAAGAGAAATGAGCTGTAATGCCCAGTCTATTTCAGTGCAGGGGAAACATCCCCAGCAGAGTACCAGGCTACTTGAGCTCTTCAAGCCTTTTACAAGGAACATAAAAGCCAGAAATCTGGTGCCAAATCCCGCTTGGCTTTCTCCAAAATGAGGAGTAATTCTTGTATACCATGGAGGATTTAAGCACATGCTCAAAAGCAAATACCAAGATTTGCTTCATCCAAAGTGAAACAGTGGCTGCAGGTGTGCAGAGTGCTGCAGTGCCCTTCTGCCCCTACCTACTCTGCAAAGCTGAGCTGGCCTGGAAACATGGACAACCACAGTCCCAGGGCACTTCACCTCAGCTTAGAAGCATGATTCACAGCATTCACCTCTGATTATCAGTGTAACTGCAAGCTGCATCATCTACAGTCCAAATCACTCCATTACAGAGAAGCAAAGGCAGGCTTGCCAAGCTGCCCTTCCCTGCTGCTTTGTGCCCCAGAGTAGGCAACATTAAAGGCATTTTGGCCATGGTTTTGTTTATCCAGCACTTTCTGTTTGATATGTAAACCAAAACATATTAAAAGTGTGTATATGTGTACGTATTTGTGTGCAGTCCACGTATTTCCAGCCCATTTCTTACAGCAGTCTGCACATATTGATTGCATCCATCACAGATCCTCAGGTTCCTTCTGTTTCTCAGCAGAGGACCTGGGAAGGCAGCTCAAGGGGAAGGGCTGCTGCTCTTTAAGCACTGCATTCCCCCTTCATGAAATGCTGGTCTCAGGAGGCAGCAGAGCCCGGCTTGCAGCAGAAGAGTAATTGCCTTCTGGAAGTGAGCTGCAGCACTCTATGCCTTCAAAATGCAGTTTTCAGTCCCCATCTGCAGGCAGGATGGAGCAGGGCAGCTCAGCACCCCAGCTAGGCTGGAGGGCACTGAGTTGAGCTGGGCCTGGGGGACACTGAGTTGAGCTGGGTAAACCATGGCACTGCAGGGGAGGAGGAAGAACAGACATCCTGTCCAAATTATGGCAGGGATCTGCAGATAAAATTTTGTCTACCCTTCATCACTTTATTGCCAGCCAGAGCTTTAAGGGTCTGGTCTGCACAAGTGGTTGTAAAGGGGCAGCTGTTGTGCAGTTCTGCCAGGGTCGGGCTGGGGGGTAGGTGCAGGTGTGCAATACGTACACACACTTATTCTTGATGAAATGACAGAAATGTGGGAACGAGCTACAGGCAGACACATCTATGTGTCTGAGCAGGTACACGCCTGGCAGTGCCTCATGCTTTGGGGAAGCACCAGGGATGCAGGGAGGAGCAGCACAAACCCTGCAGAAACAGGGGGTGTGCATCCAGTGCTCAGGCTGGTGCCTTGCTCTGGAGACCCAAAGGAGCCCCAAACAACAGCAGATTCCCAAGCCTCACACCAGGCTAGGATTTCATGACAGCTGAAAGAAGAAACACAGCTACCTGCTCAGACAGCAACCATAGGTCAATTACATGAGCAAAACCAAATCAATTCCCAGATTTCCAGCTCGAGGAAATGGCTATATGCAAGACAAATTTGGGGAGAGGGATGTGTAAAGCTGAACTGTGAGCTCCACAGCAGCTGTATAGTGACTCACTGCTTCCTCAAAAACCAACAATCATCAAGCTCCTGCTTATACCAAAGATTTGTCTGCTTGATAAGTTGATGCTGAAACCCTAAGGCAGTAAAATCCTAAAGGCAAATTTTCCTTAGTCCCCACACTGGAAAGCGAAGATTAAAAGCAACATATTGAGCTTCAGCCCAAGGCAAAAGAAAAGAACAACTTAATCAATGCTTTCAGGTGAGATACTCTTCCCTTTAGCTGAGGAAGCATATAGAAGGTTTTGATTAAAGTCCACCTTCCAGCCCTTTCCCTTTTTAGGAGGTTTCACCATTATCTTAAGCACCCTCCTTCACCTGCTCACAGACAGCTTGCTAATATAGGCAATGTTAATCAAATTTGTCAAAAGTAATTTAAAATCCCATCAACATCACAAAATTGTAAAGGGTAATATTAACCCCTAAATCCAGCAAGTCAAGAACTGCACTTTCACTAGTTTCTAATGAAAATTAGTATCTGTAGTAAGTTTGTCTTAATTTTCTGCTGTGACACAGTCCTCTAATTAATACATTTTTACAACCAAATAAATGAGTTTTCTATATTATATCTAATAATGTATCTCCCAAGAAAAAATAGATTAATCATTATTTTAAAACACTGGCTTTATGGGGTTTTTATTTCATTTATGAGATCTGCACAGATAAATTTAAAAAACCACCAGTTTCCATCACCCTCCCAGAATGGCATTAATTTACCATAACGAAAATGGATGGGAGTATCAGAAGTGCTCACTCCAAATATGCTCCAGTGACTAATACCATGAATATGAAAAACTATCTTAACCAATATCTAGGTTGCAGAGAGATCTTGGCAGAAAGGAAGACAGAGGAAATGAATGTAATCACTGCAAAATATGTAAAAATGACAGAGAGAGAAAAGTCTAGACAATGTGAGATGATTGCCATGCTCTCCAGCTTGGAATGCAAAGCCTGTCTCCTGATTGTTCTGAGGTTTAAACTGCCGAACACACAATCTCTTCAAACCCATACGGACAAGCAATTTGCCATATGTTTTAGAACATGGCACAAGTACCCAGAGATGCACTACTGCTAATGCTGCAAATAGAAAAAAGCGAGAAATGCCATCCCTGTCTCTCTGATATATTAACAAGGGAGGGGAGTGCTCCAGGCTTGTTTTCAAAAAAAATACCAACCCTCTACGTGGTAACTTTTCCTTCTCCATGCTCATACCCATGTGAGCTTGACCTAGCTCCCAGAGCCCTGACACCAAGGAGTTGATCTGGAGCTCTAGGCTGATGGAAAATTGCCAGCAGTATGCCCAGGCAGCTGAAAGGGCCAACTGTATCTCGAGGTGCATCAATCACAGTATTTCTGGTCAGTAAAGGGAGTGATTGTCCTGCTCCACACTGCCCTGGTATGCACTCTGCACTTTTGGGCACCTCAGTGTGAGGAGGCTATCGAGCCATTAGAGAGCATCCAGCGGAAAGTGACTAAGGTGCTGAAATCCCTTGAGGACAAAATTTACAAGAAGTGGTTGAAGTCACTTGTCTTGTTCAGTCTAGAGAAGAGAAGGCTGAAGGGTGATATCATGGCAGTCTAAAACTTCTTCTAGAGGGGTGAAGAGAGGAGCTGATCTCTTTTTTCTGGTAACCAGTGACAGGACAGTTGAACAAAGCTACACCAGGGGAAGTTTAGATCAGACATTAGAAAAAGGTTTTTCACAGAGAGGTTGGTCATCACTGGAACAGGCTTCTGGAGCAAGCAGTGATGGCACCAACCCCATAGGAGTTCAAAGAGCATCTGAATGATGCTCTTAGTTATATGGCTCAGTTTTACGTTGTCCTGAAAGAAGCAAGGAATTGGACTTGATCCTTATAGGGTCCCTTCCAACTTGAAATATTCTAAGATTCCAAACCATCCAGGTCCAGCAGTGCACTGCAGCCACCTTAATTCATACAGAGAAAAGACACACGGACAACTGTCCCCATGTCCTCTCACCCCCCTCTGAAGCACAAGAAGAAATCTTGGACACCAGGACTTGGAAGGAAACCACATGTGCTCCATTCAGCTTGACATTTTCCCTCTCCTATCCCTTGGCCTCCCTACACCATGAATAGGTTACATGGACAAACCTGTGCTTTTGTGGAACGTTACTCCCAATTTCTATCATTATTCTAAACATCAACATTGCAGCTTTAAACTAACGAGGCCATGCCATCTTTCTGTAGGGGAAATGTGTTCTCCTCAAGATCCCATCTGGCGATTCTTGGTCTTCCCCTTAGTCTTTCTTCTACCCACATGCTCTCCTTCTCCATGTCTCAGTGATCCATTTGTCTGCTCCTCCCAACCCCATCATGCAAGAACAGAACACTACTCCATCATACAGCCAACATTTCCTGCAAATATTAAAAGAAACTGTCAGCTAATGATGGCTCATTCAGAGGAGAGTGTGTAAAATTTCTAAATATATTGAAAGAAATCTCTTATTATTGAATGGAGCATCTAAACAACCTGTACAACCTCACATACTTACCAGTGTTACGTGTTGCTGATACACCAGTCATCTGAACAATTGTCAAAAGTCAAAAGGGCAGGCTGTGGACACCTGCACATCGAATATTTCTGGTCTTTTGAGTCTGATTATATTGATGCTGGTTATAACTTTTTACAGATCATTGTTTTAAGACACTAAGAGTGTTTGCTTGTAGTAAACAAGTAACTTGCTCCTGCTTAAGTCTGACATCTTAAGCCAAAAAGGTAGGACTTCAATTTACCTTCAAATAAAGATTTGCATCCTGATTTCAAAACTAAGATTTCTTCCCTCTGCCATATAAATTAAAAACCAGATAATCCTCCTGCTGGTATTAAATAAAGTGCCTTAGTAAGCACAGAAATAATAAAAATAGGAATATTCTGAGAATAATAATAAGAAGAAATGGCACTCACGGCTGATAATTCTGTGGCTGCCCCAGTCAGAGGAGCATGCTGTCAAGGCTGATCCACACAACTCTATCCCAAAGGCTCTGGAAATGTTTACTTAAATAATAACTGCATTTAAGAAAGAGCATTGCAGGGACTTAGCAGTCTTGCTGTCTTGCCAGTTGGGTTTTGTCTTTTGGTTTTGTGTTCTGATACAATGAAAGCCTTTCTATTTTTAGAACATAGAACTGCATATGCAAGGAAATCTGTGGCTGAAATAGGCAATTTGTACCCATTGCCCCTTGTGAAGAGAGAGCCTCCATTCTCTTTGTAGCTGTCCCTTAAGCACTGTAATACAGTGATGAGGCATTCCTGAGCCTTCTCTGCTCCAGGGAGGAGACCTAGCTGCTTTAGCCTTTCCTCATAGGGCAGGTGTAAATGGGGGCTTGATCTTCTCCAGCCTGTCTGCATCTCCATCTAAGGTCAGCAGATGTTCTTCAGTGTTTGATACCATAACCACTACCCAAGCTACCTAATATACATTATTTTCTTGTACTGCAGTTACAACTACAAGTTTTGTAGAGCTGAGCTGGTATCTTGATGAGTTGAAGTCACAGCTGCTGTTAGAAGGAGCTGATTCAAAGGTTGACATCTGGAGAAAAGAGAGTATTGGGTGTTTTCAGTATATTCCCCACCTGTGAGCTCCAGGTGTTATATCTGTATTGTCAGTAGTAACTTCAACAAGGCACCAACCTAATTTTCAGTGAGACCTCCACTTATCTTCATGGGTAGGTTTGAGTGTTATTTTCAAACATTAATAAATCTATTTTGCCTTTTATTTCAAGTGGTCCTGTTGAGAGAATTAGAAAGAAACAAAATAAAAAGGTAGTGGCAAAAGCTGCTCCACTAGTCCCAGTAGTGCATTGTTTGGCTGTGCATTATTAAGCCAACACAAAGAACATTTCCAGGAATACCATTATGCTGCTGCATAGAGAAAAATGCTCCTGATTAGCATGTACTTGATATGCTTGGAAAATTAGTTCTCCTTCAGAGAATTCCAGCAACAAGTGAAACATCTGTTGTTTCCTCCAAGTTATAACAATTATTTTACAATTACTCTTTTGCATACTTTGAATTTCTAATTTTCTATTTTTATCTAGAAAGCCAGGATTTGTGGTGCAATTGTAATTCACAATGTGCACATGTGTGTGGGAAAGAAGAATAGGAAATAATGGCAGTCCCTAACTGCAGCGTTATGTCACCCCAAGGCTAAAATTGTTGGCCATCTACATTATTTGCATTCACTGTATTAATTCTCCTCTATACACAATGGGAATTAATCCAATTCCAATAAATTCAATGGCTCTCATTTATTCCAAGGTTGATGGCAGTGATCCCTATTGTTTGTAGTCACACAATATGCCTTCTGCAGCCAAAAATCCAGTTTCCACCCCCTTCCCGCAGCACATTGCTTGTGCAGCTGTGGCAGTACCAGCGCCCGGGGTATAAACAACACCGAAATAAATGGTGATAAAGAAAACCCTAAGTGGGATGGAGTAGCAACAGCATGGCAGCAGAAATGTGCAGAGGCATTTAGGAGAGGCCAGAGTTGCTTCAGCCAGTTTCATAAGTGGTGAAAACAGGTCATAGCGTGGGCAAAAAAAAAGAGTTGTAAAGAGTCAAACCCCTGGACAACACAGAAGTCAAAAGACCAGTAATATTCACATCTGTAACACTAGAGATAGACTCACCTCATTATATTCAGTGTAGTTTATCTGCTCTCAAGAGCTATTGCTTCAATAGGCGATGCACAAAGGAGAGGTAAGAAATGCAGGTTAAATACGGTACTTTGCTCTTCCTGCCGTGGCTGCCCGCACAGTGACAGCACAAGTGCCGCGGGCAATGGCCTGATCTGATTCCAGCATCAGCCTCGCAGGGTCACTGTAAGTTACTTGTCATCCACATAGGCTGGACGAATAAATAACTCACCAAATACACTTAGAAGCAGTTTGACTTAGCACGAGTTTACAAAAGACTGGAACTGGAACATCTTGCTGAAGGACAGAGGTAAAAGAACAGTGGTTCCCCCTCTGCAAGCCGGAGATTTTTGGTGCTATTTTTATTCACCTGCAAACTCTTTCAGGCCAGCCAGCAAAGGCCTTTGAGGAGTATCTTTGACTCGGGTGCAAATCTACAGCTTGAAGATAACATAGGAGACATATGGCAAAGCCTTGTCTCTGTCAGCCCTACTCCCTTTGAGCAGAGAGTACCCTTGATTCCAGCTGCTGGGAGGACACACATCACAGGGACTGCTCTGCACAGAGAGCTTGGCCAAGCAGGGAGGGCTCTCTGCTTCTAAATGGGTTTTACATGTCAATGGCATCACACCTTTACACCTGGCAGCAGCACTGCCATAAGGGATTTCCAATGTAACAGCAAAGAAGGAAAGCGTGACCCCTGCAACTCTGCCAAAACAGGAACAGCATTTCCCTATGTGTGAAGTCAAGGTCAGAGTCAATCTTGCCCATCCTTCAAATTAGTCATTTTAGTAATGAAGACGCAGATCTGTCCAGGTACACCTGTGTGTCACCCTGCTACAGGCTGTGCCTGTTTGGGTGCTGCCTGCAGGCTGTGGAGCTGCAGCTGGACAGATGTGGGCAGCTCACCACAGCACAGTGAGATCTGAGTGCTGGGGCAAGACTGTGGAATTCATGTTCAGAAATCTTTTTTAAGAGAAAACTAATACGATTTTAAAAGAAAGGAAGAAAACAAACGTCTTCCTTTCCAGTGGCAGCCAAACTAATTACGCAGCTGCAAACACTTAAAATTTCACTGCAGAACAAAACAGTAAAGTTAGATTATCTGCCCTGATTTAAGTGGCTGGAAGTTTTGCATCTGGTTCTAAATTACCCACACACTTTTCCTTTTACACTCAAGAGAGATACATCCCAGAGGATCACTAAAATGAGGGTCAAAGATCAACTGAATAAATTCCCCTCTAGAGGTAAATGTGACTTTTTAATGACTGCCAAGGAAGCCCTGGGTCAATTTGGTATCTAAAATTTAGACATCCCAGGACAAAGAACCCTACACAAAGCAGAAGACCACATCCCTGGGTACAGTAAGCAGAGCATGCAGAACTGTTGGAGTGTGACTCTTCATCGAGGTCAAACCTTTATCCCTATGCTGGTTGACTTTGACCCCAATATTGTAGAGATGGTTTAATGAAATAATGGAGTGCTCCTGTATAGTGCAACTATTTCACCAAAATTCACTGGTTTAGTGCCAACCTCCACTCAGGTTCCACTTGTTTAACTTTTTTTTTTACAATTTTCAATCAGTCGAGTAATTCACTTCCCATTTATTTACATGCATGAGACAGAAAAGAAGCAAAATATTTCATTTGATTCATAATCACATACCCAGAGACTCAGGCTTGGATTGTGATATGGGCAGAAGGCAGACAGCTAATTCCTGACAAATTTCATTACCAATAAGGCCATGCTCAAGAAGCAGGAGCTGTTTATGAGGGCTAGAAGTGAAAAGTTGGTGGGTGTTTAGGAATGCAAGCATGCCTGAACATAAAGTATTGTCATTCTCAAACAAAAGACTGAAGTAATAAATTAAATTAGTAAGAAATTGAATATTTTTGGGAGCTTGTCCCTAAAGTGTATGTCCTTTCTTTCCCTTGAAATGATCCATCAAATATAAGAGAAAAAAAGAAATAAAATGGACAAATCTTTCTGCGGCATGACCTTATTTCCTACTCTGGATCAGGATCTTATACAAGCTTGTATTGGAAAAATTGAATCTGACCAGCCATCAGTGCTGTTTATTTTATCAGAGGTGCTTGTGTCCATAGTGAATATTGTAGCTTCATCTCTGAAGAGCCAGAAAGGAAACCTCTCTTGATTTCTCTCTCCAGAGAATTCCGTTACTGACAGCAGGAGATGTGGCATTGCTTACAGCCCAGAGAATTGACTTCTTATCACAAAAGACAAAATTTGTTTTTGTCTTATCACAAAAATCTGCAGCTACTTCAGATTTCTGAAAGTTTGTTTAAGGACGGCAAAGTGTCCACTCAAGTGTAAAATTATTAACGAGTGGGAAGAAATAGGTAAAAATAAAAACTTCTAAAAATATTTTTTCTTATTTAATAACTGTTGGAGGGTTATTTGTAACGTATTGAGCACTCCAGGACTTAATCTAAACTAGTTAATCTGAAGTAATGCTCTACAGATATTTTACACTTGCATAATTCAGACATTCCATAAGGACCTACATGCACCAAAGGTACCTCAGGGAAGCTCTCAAATAGCAGCCTGACAGACAATCCAGATGGCATCAACCAGAGGGTCTTTCCTCTTTCCCATTTATTGCAATAGCCACACTGCAAACTTTCCCTGATGAAACCAAGATGGGACTTACAATTTGACCTGAGCTTCTACATTAACACCCAATTAAAATTCAAGGTTTTACATACCTTATAGTAAGAACTCTGCCATGTCTTTGGCATGATAGCACTAAAACAAGATGTGCTGAGACTTCTTTGCCAGCAAGCCCAACCCGCTTTAAACATGACATAACAGCAGCTGAAGTGCTACCCAGCTGCTCCAGAGTCCCAGCTGTTGTGGCAGGAGCTGTGTGCTCCAACACCAGCCCCAAGCAGAGCCGACTGCAAGGCACTGCTCCTGGGCTGGAGAAGCAGATCCAACTCCTGGTACAGCAGGGCTGGCAAATTCTCCTTCACATGAACCTCCCCTTTACCAAACACCTCACACTGAGCAATACTCCACAGTATCCTCAAGAATGCTGTAGTTGCCCATGCATATTAAACTGCACAGGATGTAGCATCTGAGGATCAAAATGACCAAAGAGGAGAGACACCTGGTGGCAGCAGCTGATCAGCTGAGATACAGGACATGGCGATTCTTTATGTTTAGAACCAATCTCCACGTGTGTCCTGGGGTACAGCGCAAAAATGTGTATTCTATCACCATCTGTTGAAATGTGGGAGGGGTGGTGATCCTTATCTCTGTGGGAGATATCCTCTGCTGATGTGCCATCTGATAAAATCAGGGGGATGATCATCGTTATCTTTTCACAACCCATCCTTCCTCCAGAAGATATATTCCGTTAATGGGCCATTAAGTCCTATTGTGTGACTGATAAGATTACATCATCCCATTGGGAGATGCCCCAGCCAGGGGCAGGAGCCAAGCCTTTCCTACCTAGATAAAAAACTGGGGTTTGGGACGCGAAGGCAGACCTTTCCACTGGATCCCAGAGGGAAGTCGGACCTTTTCCACATCATCGCTGGATCTTCGGAGGAAAACTGCACCTTCTACAGGAGCACTGCTTCAACGGAACCACATCTGTCATCCAGGAGGACTGCAGCCACCATTTATACGGACTGCTACCAACACCCTGACTGACAGGGTGTCAGGTTGTATTCTGACTCTGTCGGTGGTTTTCCTTTTGTATTACTGCATGTATTTTATTTTTCTCTTTTTTTCCTATTAAATTATATTACTGGAATCTCACACTGGTTTTGCTTTCAAACCAATACAACATGGTTAAGCCCCTCCAAGATGATTTGGACAAGCTGCAGCAATCTACAGCCACAGGTTGACAAAGCCTCCAGCCTGCAATATGACCATCCACAGTAAGACCAAGTGACAAGGGGCAAGACTTACAGCTGCAGCCTTCTCTGATTTCTGTTATTGACCATTACAAGTTCTGTCCTATCCCAGTCGGTGGGAATCAGCCTGACTGCTATTCCAGGTCAGGCAACCATTTCTGAAAAGGGGTTGTATCCCAAACCTAAACCTTGGGAGGCATTTGTTATAGTTGTGGTGACCCCAGGAAAAAAGTTCCAGAGTTATGGAATTGCCCATGTTAACACCTCATACATATTCCTAACTCTCATTTCCCAGTTAATTATCACCACTCCCAATTCCTAAAATGTTCTCCCTTCCTTGTATCCCCATTGGCCCTCAGTTGGTGAAATGTTCCACCCAACCTACCCCACTGGACCCTGCTTTCCCTTACCCCACCTCTGCACCACTTTCCCCTATACCCATTGGACCCTACCTCAACTCCACCTCCTCCCTTACCCCACATTTATACTCTGGACCTCTCTTCATCCTTGTCTTTGACCACTGGCTCCTAAAGGCACCTCATCCCCTTAGTTGTTGCATTTGTAGTTTGGGGCCTCATCTCACATTTACTTTCATTATTATGAAAGTGTTTTATGTTGCTAAGCTGTGGTTGTTGCACCGCTCTTCTTTTATTTTTGCCACTTTTACCCTGAATATCTGCAAACCCTAAAAAGGATTGTTGAGGACCACCCTAGACCCCAATACCAATGCTGATCAGGGAAGTAGCAGCACACTATGGGGAAGATCTTGCTGTCCCTTTCTTATTGAAAAGACTACATGAAGGCCCTTCTCAAGGCTGCCTGTGTGTCTAGAGAATATACACGGTATGCCAGAGTCCAGCAGTGATGGACTGAGGAAATCTTATCTCCACCAAGCCCCAAGCAAAGCTGGGCTCAGGGGTTATATTTCATAATGCAGATATCCAACTCTGACAGTAAAACTGTCACCAGAAGTGGGTTATCAGTTCCAGGTATCAGAGGTATCACACTCTCCTTCTTTCCTGAGTTGGAACAGTCTCACAAAATTGTCCATAGCAGCCTTGGACATCTCCTCCTTCCCAAGACAGCTGACTGTCACCAGTGGGGTCTATTTGCTCAGCCAGCAAGGCAATAAGCAATAGGCAAAAGGAGCAGATAAAATGAGCAGAGCTGACAGGTACTACCACAACACACCTCTATCAGCCCATCAGGAACACTGGCAATGCAGCATCTCCTGGTGTTTTGTGGTCAGACACTCCTTGAGGCCCAGCAGGATTGCCAAGATCACCTTCTGTCTGAACACCCCCCCCTACAGGGACTTCAAAGACACATGCAAGCTCTGTCCATCACCAGTGACAAGAGGATGGTGATTTTCAGGAAAAGGAAGTGTCAGCAAAGCAGGATCCTAACAACCCAGATGAAACTCACTACTTTTCCTAAGACTGACAAGGTACAAAGGCAGTATTCATGAGGAAAGCAACAGTAAAGTGGTAAACTGTTGTGGGGTTTTTTAAACAAAACAAACAACATGGGCACCTTCTCAAGATGACTTCCTCTGCTGTCTTGCAAGAATTACACTGGAAAAGATGACTGCTTTCCCCATTGGAAAAGATGATTTTGACAGTTGCTATTTATTACTAAAAGATTTGCTTCCCCAGCTCCTGCACCAATACAGATATTTTGTAGAGTCATGTAATAAAACCGATTGCTTTATGGACTGAGAACAAAGAGCCATGCATTCTTCCTTCGAAGTCTTCTCTCACATTCTTACTGAGAAACTCATAACAAAAGTCTGCCTAAGGAAGCACCAGTGGGCAGATCAGTATCACCAACAACCTTTCTCCTCCTTTTCCCCTGACAGACAAGCTGGATACCTTGGGGTTTGAAGTATCCACTGAAGACAACAGCAGCAGCCCACTACCACCACCTGTAAAAGAGATAATTCTCTCTAGCTGGGTGCCAAAGATGGACCTTTGAAATCTGAACCAGTTACATCCTTAAGCAACCTGGAATGAAATAAGCTTGCAATCCATAGAAGTTTTTGGAAGTTACTCAATTTGGTAGCTGCCCAAAGGGTTTTACATGTCCCGTTCCTAGAAGGTAACATGGAGAACTAAACATATTATTAAAGTATCTTTCTGCATTTCACCTGTACTTTAACTTGGGTTGTTCTATATGATATCCTGTATCACTTGCATTCTGTGTGCAGGTTTCTTTCCCAAATGTGCTTTAATTTGAGTATATTGATTAAAATCAAAACAGGCAGACAGAAACATGCTGGACATTACTAAAAGATATAGCTCACTGCATTTTTTTTCCTTTTTTACCATCAATCATAGAAAGTTTTATTCCAAGCCTGATCACACTTTCAGTTACAAAACACATGGCAAAAAATAACAGTTAACACGCAAGATCTGCCATATTTCTACTTGCCTCTTTTCTTATACTGGACTTTCCACATTGAGGGATGGAGACTAAACCTCTCTCATTTTTCATATAATGAATATACCTAAGGGCAGCAAATAAAGGTTTTTATTATTTTGAATTTCATTTCACAAATGTTTTACTTTCCCCAAGCTGCCGTTTGTTAGTGCAACAAACCGCACAGTGCTAGTTGCTGAGGTATACATGGTTAAACTAATTTCATCTTCAACCCAAACCGCAGTGTTTTCTCTCACCTTTTTTTTTTAAAGTCATGAAAGCCATATAGTCACTATTTCACATTTCTAAAAATAATTCCACTCTAGAGTAAAGAATGGTTTTGTAATAACAGGCTGTAAAAAGCAACAGCCTTATCTTTTATCACCCATAGAACTCCTGCTGTTCTTTTTTTTCTTTTTTAAAATATATTTTGTGCAAAATTAAGTTCTGTGTAGGTCTGTACCATAATTTGGAAAAAACTGTGTATAAAATGTACTTAATTTTTAAAAACAATCCCAAAGTCAAACAACAGAGAAAGGAGAAACAGATCAGAGGCAGCTGAAGTTTTCACATGAGAAACTAAATATAGTATGTTCTTAAAGCTCCAGTAATACATTCTTCCAAAAACCAGAATGCACTTTGGTCATTAAACATTAGTACAGAGGCAAATAAAATACAAAATGCTTGTTTGTGTTGCTTTATATATAAAAATATTTTTATACCACATAAGTTTAAGACTCAATACTTCCAATCTTTCAAAATGCTGAAGATTAGCAAACATAGGGCAATATCCAGACTCTTGTCAACAATTACCTGTCATTTTTCTGGTACAAAGCCAGTATTTTAGAAACATAAAATATAAGAATACTTGTGCCTGGTGGTACTAATCCTCCCAATATAATTTGTAGAAGGAAACCTTGTTACAAGTTACTTAATTCCACAGGGATGGACACGTTATTTTTGCCACACTGAGGAACCATGAGTCAATATGACTGGTCCGTGTGGGAGGCAGAGGGAGAGGTGTTGGAAACCCCAGCAGAAAGCACATGGCAATGACACCTGCTGGGGAGGAATGGCAGTTATTTCAAGACACAAACCTGCCAAATACCAGGCTCTGTAGCTCTGCTGCTCACCAGAGCAACTTGTTCTTTGTGTTTAATTGTTCTTAAACTTCAATGTGGTATGAATGGCATATACTATAGTGTACAAGAGGAGAGCATCTATCTATCTTTTGCTCAGTCATTCAAAGCATTCCTTTCACCAGTAAATAGTTTGCTTGTTTAAATACTCAACATATAATACATACTGCTCCATAGTTCACCATAATATATCCCAAATAATATACATTTATATGTATAAAGTTTCTCATTAAAAGTAACAATAAAAAGTGCACATGCACAGTCGGAGCTGCGCAGAACAGCCCAGTATTTCAAATAAATACAATATTTAATTTTTATCAAAATATCATACAGCATGGTAACCATTTACAATTATTGCTCGAATAAGTGTGTTATCAAAGAACACTTGTTGACTTCTTATATAATACCTTTTTAATATCCCAGGATATTTAAACTGCAGCCTATATGAGTTTAAATCCTGGAATTACTCAAACTATTAGAAATTTCCACTTGTTTCTAATAGTAATATAAAACATTTTTGCTACCTGTCATACTGTATTGTCAGTACTTTATATTTTGAGTAGGTCTCACTTTTCTATTGCAACCAAGCATCCATTGACATTGTCCTCAGAAATGACTGGTGCAAATGAAATATTCTAAGCAATTTTACCACACTATCAAAAATCAAATGACTTCCATATAGTGTTACTGGTAACTAAAAATGTTCAGCATTGGCTTATCTTTAATAACAGACAGAGCAATTTAGTGTAATCGATATTCAGGATTTCAAACTCTCAGACACACAGTTTTTGACCCTTCCTATATCTGACCCTTTCCAAAACTATGCAAGTAATTTGAAAATAAAACATAAATGTCAACTAAAACGAACACAAACCAGTGAGAAGATGAAATAAATACAAAGATTGCACAAGACAGATGTAAACACTTCCGTTTCCCAACTGACTTCCTTGAAGAGGTTGTAGCTTCTGAAATACAGATTCAGTGGCTGCTGTGAGGCAGTTTTGTCCATTAATGACCTTTTATGTAACACTGTTATTTCATCTTCTTTCTATACTGTCAAGATTTGATCTTCCAGAGCTGGAAAAATTAGAGCAGAAAAATTAAGTAGTCAACGTATTTCTCAAATTATTTCTGTTTACAAGAACTGCAATACTACCATGTTTTTTCTTACTGTATTTGCTACATATTCAAATGACATACAAAATACATTTTAAATCCATTTACTTTTAACAAGAAAAGGATAGTAAATGTAAGCAAACTTAGTGGCCAGTAAAGGGCTCTGTGACAACCACAAGCTTGTGCCTCATAACCTGAATCTTGAAATAGTTTCCAGAGTTTGCAGTTCAGGATGGGCCAGAGAGAAAGATCTAAGAGGACAGTCCTTCAGCAATGGCAAACCAACACTGTAGGGCTGGTCACAGCATTACCATTCCTACTGCAATACTTCACTGCAGTGCAAGACAAGGATAGCCTGTTCTTTCTGCCTCCCCTAAAGAGCTACCGAGTCAACAGCGAGGAATTAAAGACAGAAATCATATCTGGGATATGAAGAAAAGCTAAGGAAGTTCTTGTATTTATGTCTAAGAATTCTTGCAATTAAGTGTCCTAAATGAAATTACAAAGCCACAAAATGAAGAAAAAAAAAAAAAAAGCTCTGACAAATACACCATTATTCTTCGGATATAGATTTAATTTAACCATTTACCAACAGTTTACAAACAATAAATCATTTAGTTAGCCTGGTTAAGAATTAACTAGGCTTTAATGTGTTCCATCTATAACAACATGATGAAAAAAGAGTGCTTCTCAAGTATTTACCTTTAGATTAAATCCAAGCAAGTCACTGATGACACCAGAAACAGCTGACAGGATGACAACTTGAGTGATGTTATAAAGCAGTGGATTCATTGTAAGCCCATATAACCTAAAGGGACTGTCCAGTTCCTAATAAGATAAAACAACAGCAGTATTAAAAAACAAAAATGACACAAAGGGGGTTTTGTTCACATATGTATTGAGCTATATATATTATATATTTTAGGAAGCCTTCAAGTCCCAGTGGAGTAAAACATTCTCCTATTATTCTGCATATCAAACAACGTGCAGGAAAATACCCATTACAGTAACTGACTGTTGACTGCTGTAGCCTAAATAACTCTTCAAAAAATTGGAGGCTACCCATGTACAGTATCTACCAATCTGCTCATGAAGACAAGAAAATAAAGAGCTAGATGCCACCACCTCTGAATTCCTTAAAATTTTCCAGAAATAACCTTCATCGTTAGAAGAACTGACAGGCAGCAGAACCACAAAAAATAAGAAAGATTTTTTTTATAATGGCAGAAGACTACTTCACAACTATGAAAATTAACAAAAATGTCTTTCCTATTGCAATTTCCTCCCTTTTCCATTAATTCTGAAACTAACAACTGATTGATATAGCCAGAAAAGGATGATAAAGGAAAAAAAAATCCTACTAATCATTAGACTGCCAATATTTTACTTTTTTTTTTGTTGGAAGGAACAGAAAATTAGCCCAAATTAATCTGCAACAAGACTTGAACAAAGAAGTTATTTCACTGATTTTCCATTATTGGTGTGTGAATATAGTCACCCAAACTTTTGTGGCCTAAAAATATGTCAAATAAAGGAAGGAAAAGGAGTTTTAAAATATAAAAGTGGATTATATAAAGTCTACCAACTATCACTGCTTTGGTCATTTTTATTTTCTAGCTTTAAATTCATCTTCATCCCTCTCCTGCATTATATCCTGGGCCTTGAAAAATGCCTTGTAAACCTCTTCTTAAAAATGAAGAATTTCAAAGCTATGATTCTTCTTTCAAAAAGGTGAAGTAAGAATGAACAACCTTTTCATTTAGATGTAATGTCATATAAAACTCTGCTGCAAATACAAAAGATACAAAAGACAGGATTCTGAGAAGGACAGCAGAGAAATTCTGTAAGGAAAAAGTATTTCAATGTTGGATTCATCTTACCAATTTTGTGAGTAAGAAAACAGTAAGATGATTCAACAGAATCTAGTCTTCATAAAAGTTTAAAGATCAAAACCACCCAAAATCAAATTTAAAAAAACCCTGAGCCCATTTAGCTACTGAGCATGAAGCATGTAATTGCTCTGATCACTGACTATCAAGAATTTATTTAAAGTTCATAGTAGGTGGTTTGGAAATTTCACTTTTCGGTATGTTCTCACAGTAACTAAATGATGGCTTGGGTCTGGGATTTGTGCCACAAGAGCTAAGTTCCCCATTAGAAAAGGCTGTAAGTTAATACACTTTTGGCAAGAGGAAAACATGAGCACTTTTTTTGAAACACAGAAGAGCGTGAAAAAAAACTGAAGTAATTTAGACCAAGAGTTGATCAGCATCCAATCTACCCCACGTTCTCACAGCACACAAACACTTCAGCTGATGATATCCTTCACCTGTTGGACTTTCCCTATTCTTGTCCAGTCTCTCCTTGAATCCAGATAACCCTTCAGCATCCACAGCATCCTTTGACCACCCAATGCACTGAGAATACTTCCTTTCATTTGCTCCACAACCAGGTCCTAAAAGCCTTGCAGTTCCTTATTCTTATACCAGGAGATAGTCACTGATTTAGTCGGGCTTTCTTTATTGCTGCAGCACAACTCTCAAGCAGCTGCTTTGTCAGCTCTGAGTCCTTGCTGACTCTGTCAGTCCTCTCATGGAAAGTGCTGTGTGTCTTTTCAGGGAGCAGGGGACCGACACACACCTTGCTCGAGGTGTGCTGGTGGAAGGAATTACCTGTCTAACTAGAAGAAATACTCTGATCTCAGCTACTAGCTGGCTAAATTAAACAGAGTTTTAACTTCACTTTAAGGGCTGCTCCCTGGCACGTGGTGTGAGGTTTTGGAAAACTACTGGGTGCCTCTTGGGCACCTACACTGCCAGGTTATGTTCTTTTTTAAAAAGCTAAGCAAGTTAATAGTTGCTATAAAGTTATTTATTGCAGAAGCACATCAGACTCAAAGGCAAAAACAAAGCAAAACAATGGCATAAAAGCAATGGCTAAAGCAATGGCATAAAGCAATGGTAAAACTACAGTGGCAAAATGCATATGGCATAAAGTTCCAGCTTTTCCTGATGCATGTTATTTTATAGAAACTTTCCAACTAGCTAAGTCTTTGGAGCCTCAAAAGAAACACTAGTTTGCTTTTCAACCTTCACTAGAACATGTACTACTTCTCAGGTATCTAAGACCTTTTACTCACTAAAAGCACTTAAAACTTATTCCATTTATTTACTTACTTATTCACTCCATCTATTCACTTACTCATTCCATTCAAAGACTTTAATTCAATCCCTGCACTCTGATTTCTCTCTGAAGAAATCAGAGACTCATGACTTATTGACTCCAACACGTGGGAATCAACAGGCTAAGGGACCCAAATTCAGTGTGGTAGAGTGAGGCCACAAGCTCTTAAATCACCACTGTACTGACACTGAAAACAGACAATAAAATTGCATCATTCATTTCTCAAGCATTCATCATCCTGACCACCCTGAAGTACCTTCTCTCACACTGCTAATACACAGCTAAAGAACAAAACTTCCTGGATGTAATAATAATTTGCAATGCACAGTGGCAGCAACATGACAGACTGCAGTGTATGAACAAGCAGAATCCCTGTGAAAGAGGTAAGGGACAAATTTAAACCAAAGCACACCCTACTGCCTGCAGAAGTCACACAAGTGACTCTTTAACCAATCTATTCTACTTCTTTCTTATAATATGGGAATACCATTTTAATTCTTACCTTCAATAACTTAGTAGCAAGCTTTAAAACATTGTTCACTAGTGTCAGTTCCTCCTTCTTATTAGGCTTTTTCTCCATTTTCAAGTACAAGTTTATCTGATTTAAAACAAAGACACAAGTATCACCACCTACTCAAAATTTAAAGGAATTAATGTGGAACTATTTAATATTTCAACAATGATTACTCGGCAGCCATATGACAAAACTGCAATGACATTTCTGTGAGCTAGCAAACTTTGTTTCCTTTCTAGTATTCAAGAACAAGTACAGGCTCAGCACCACAGGAAAATACAATGCTTTATGATATAACAAATTAAATTTGACATTACTATAGCACCAACTTTAAAGTTTACTCTGATGTATAAATTAGGCACGAAAAAACACCAGCATAGCTGGGGTTTACACAATTTCTTTTCCTCATTCAAGGGTTGCCTGAGGTTTGACAATTCAGCCCCAGAAGGTTTTTGTACTAGTGGGCAGACTTTACAAGACTTAACATCCTCAAAAGTTATTGAACAGAATGAAATGCTAAACCATAACTCTGCTAAAGTGTAATTTCTTTTCAAAGATTCTAGTGTAATTTAGTACTTCATGAGCACCTTGAGTGGAGAAAATCAATCTTTCCAGTGCCTTGAAATATTTGAAAAATTATTAAACTCTTCATTGCTGTAGGAGAACAGTATATTGAACATTTCAATACTTCTGTGATGTAGACTTTTTTGGGTCATTATTTCTGAGAAAGTTAAGAGTTCAAATTAGCTCTCTTCTGGCCCTTTAGCAATTTTGAAACATCAGCTTTCATTCTCAATCAATCTATCTTTGATATCCTAGTTCAGACAAAGGCTACTTTTTTCTTTTCTATTGCATAACAAAAGCAAATTAAAGGAGAAAATGTCTTGAAAAGCCACTAATTTTTATTTTAGGATGACAACCTTCAAAATAAAAAATGAACAATTTAGCAACACACTGAAGTAGTCCTTCAAATGTCACTTAGCTGACTACAGAAAGGAAGTGATGCTATATGATGCTATGATATATTAAACCACCTAGTTGTATGGTGGTTATTGAAATAAGTGCCATAGACATCTAAAACAAGTAACTGATTATCAGATCTCCCTAAAATGACCACTATAAGTTTCTTACACAGGTTCAAAATCAAAATCTATGCCTAATATATTCCAAGACATATTAAGCTCCTGAACTATTACTATTGCATTTTAAACTAAAATTATGCTTTCAGAGCCAAAGAGATTTCAATCTCTAAAGATAAAACTATTGATTTCAACAATGCAAGATTTATAAGCAGGACCAAACAAACAAACAAAAAAAAAGCTCTAATTAGCAACTCTGAAACCCTAGTAAGATTCAATTCTCTTTTAAGAGGTATTATGATTTCCTTAATTTTAATAACAAACTTGGATCAGGAGGAGGAGTTTGTATGCACAGCCATCTACCACATCTATTTTGAGATTCAAAACTGGGAAAATGACAGTTATGGTCAGACCACACTTTCTAATTTGCTCACATATTTACAACACCAGTTAAAAACACTTTCAGAAGGGCCTGAAAAATTACAACCAAATAGCATAAAATCAAAAAAATCCCTTTTAGTTATCCATCATGACTCCTAATCATGAAATTCACAGGTTGAATATAAAGCACAAAGAAGTGCCTGGAACTTTGCTGGCAAAAGTAGAATTTTCAATTTCATCTTATCTGTGGAGCATTTAAATTGTATCTGGGAGTTGAGACTCATTTGTCTTTGTTATTGTTGTTGTACTTTCCTGTTTGTTTTCATCAAGCCTAATAACTGTAGTGTGCCATTTTCCAGGACACTGGATCAGATGTGCTTTTTTAGATAAAGTGAGTGTCAGTCAATTTTCTGGGCTTGATCTTTCTTGAAAAGACAAAATGTTAGACTTCCATGAGTCTGCCTCAAGAACACTGTAAATATGCTGTAGTACCCAGCTCTAGCAAATGAAATCAGGCTAAAATGAGTCTTAATCAGGGTGAAGTGCAAAAAGTCTTAAACAGGGTGAAGTCTATCCTTTTAATTTTCTGAGAAACAATTGTGAATTCTATTTTGGTTTTCATTTCATAAAGCTCTCTGGCAGGATAAGCTGCATTCAATGCAAAGATAAGTGTCTGGTGACATAACACTTCTTTAAGTTCTGAGGACATACAGAAAGTGTTTCTTTCAATATCCATGCTAGATTAAAATATTCAGACACTGACTGCCAGAAAAGCATAGTATAGAAACCTATGAAAGCAAAACAAAGGCTTGACAATCTCTTTCCCTTTACTCTCTGCATTTTTTTCCAGTAAGTGTTCCTTATCCCAAACATTTCCCTCCATTTTCATTCCAGAAACAGCAGACTAACTTCATTGGGACATTCAGCTATTTGTACTCTGAGGATCAACAGAACAATAGAAAACTCTCCAGGCTCAGGAACTCAGAGGCTTCTGACTGGTGCAAAATATCTCAGTCGGGACAAGGCAGAGGGGTAGTCAGTCAGGCTTCTCAGTGCACATTCTTATCTTAAGTAAAGGCAAAAATGAGTCATTTATATCATCTGTCACAGACCCTCCTGACTTTGGGACACACAGTGTGGAAGACTTTATTCTCCTACTTTAACACATTTTCTATAGGAAACTTGTGAAGGTTTCTGGAACTGCCTATTTACCTGGCCCTGAAGGGGTTGTTTTGTACCAGTGTGAAACTTTAGAAGAAAGAGATTACTTTCTAATCTAACACTAACTGAAAATGCTTAGCTTGGAAAACTATCAGCAATGCCAGGCAGAGCAGAGAGGGAAGTTTGAAGTACAAACACCAACCAGAAAATTCCTGAGAAGAAACACACATAGACCCAAAGCCAAGCTTGAAAAATGACAGAAAAAAAAGATGCTCAGAAAGTCTAGAAAAGGCTGTATGTAATCCAGGCAACCAAGCAGTCCTAAGCTATTGGACTGGAAACAGCAACTCACTTCACAGAGGGTTAAGTTTGTTTTCAATTCTTTTACTCACCTATCCAACACAGATTCCAGGTGTTTTTTTAATATTTAAAACCTATTTTTTATGTTAGTGCTCTGCTAGGTGTTAAATTGCATTAAAGGAGATGGTACCTCTAAGCCCACTCACTCAAACAGAAGTTGGGAAAAAGACAAACATTTATCTCAGAAACTGAACTTCAGGTTGCGAAGTTGCTTCACTTCCCCATAATTAACTGCCCAATCCAGACTATTCTAATAAAGCTACAAGGCTTGAGACCTACCAGATGAATGAGTTATTTAGATATAAAAATATAGGTCTATACAAATTCTCACCTGCTCAGTAAGTAATATTGAGGTATTGCTGTACTTTTTACTTGTTTCAGATCCAAGAGTAACAAATCTCAAGAGGAAAAGAGTTAGAGAAATGCACCAAATTATGAGTTCCCAGTTGTAGTGACAATCAAGGAAAATCTCATGCATGTGAAGTAGCTGAAAACAAAAAGAGAAAAGAAATGAAAACTTAATTTGAAATAATAATTACATTATGATATAAGAAAATAGTTACCTATCTCCACAACCTCAAGAAACATATCCCAGTAATAAATACATGGAAGGTTTTAGGCCTATAAAATTTGACTCAATTTTAAATCAACACAGTATCAGAGATATGAGGTCGGAGAAAAGATAAAATAATACACTCTAAGACAATTTTAAACTGCTGTTCAAACTTGCGAAGGCACTACATGGGATAAAAAAATTACATTCTCACATGTACTAAATTTTATGTAAATTGTATTATTAATAAAATATTTATAGTTAGCTAGCAGGCAAACACAATAGAGTTAATTAGAAATCGGAAAGAAAACATTACCAGAAGATCCCCTATATTTTGAAACAGAAGCTCAAAGACAAATCTTAAGCAACAGAAATCTTTCTACATAGATCTTACTAAAAGATTTTCCACTAGAGGGCAGGCAAATATAGCCAACAAGACTGTTTCTCACAAAAACTATCAACCAAGGTCAGTATCACCTGTCTTTGCAGAAATGTGTTTTGATGCAAAATGAAGGGAAAAAAAAAAAAAAGGTGTTCCAAAAACCTACAGTGAAAAATGAAGGAGGACACAGATTTGAAATATAACAGTGATATCACAGAATATCCTGAGTTGGCAGGGATAGAAAAGGATCACTGATCAAGCCAACTGCTGGTCCTACACAGGACATCCCCAAGAATCACATTGTCCCAGGTGTAGAATCCACCACTTACCCTCATTAGACTCTACACCACTGGTGATTGCCCAGCCCTCTAATTTGTTGCAATTTTGAATTTTGCAATTTTGAAATTTGTTGAAATTTTCTTTTGCTATTACAGAAGAATATTCTAAAGTAGATAAAATGACAATAAAAAATAGAGCTCTAGTCAAAAACACTCTAACAGCTAATACTGGTTTTTCACTGGGGTTCTTCTAACTTACTAGAAATCACCATGCAAAAGGCACTCAAAACTGTTTTTAAAACTATATAAGTCATGGCTGCTTTTCTACAAGTAACGTTTCCTCACCTGTGCACAACAGATAAACACAACTGAGATAGTCAGCAGGAAGGCAGATGAAACTATTACATCCACTGAGCGCTGAGGACCTCGACGCTGAAAATACAAGAAATGCACATGAGTGAAACCCCACCCAATCAGCACTGGTATTCAGCATAACGAGTCAGAATCACACTGTTCTTCACTGGTTATTTCTCAGTTGAGTCAGTTCCCTACACACCTGCCTCTGACCACTTTTTTGTTTGCCACATTATTATACAAACATTCCTAATGCCACAGTTAAAGGTGGAATATACAAGTGTGGTTGCAAGGAAAGAAGGGAACATCCCACAAGAGTGCTACTATTTGCAGAAATTTAAAACACCTGAACTACATTTTATTATCCAAGTGATGTTATCCTCCTTTCACCTCACCACCACCACACTAAATTTTGCTTGCCTATAGTTCTGTTTTCCACGCTCTCCAGCCTCCACACCATAACTCCTTAATGTTTTCACTCATCTTTCTCTGCTTGTAAAAACTAGTGATAGGAGATTTCAAGGATCAGAATGTCTTACAGATAATACTTAAGTATAATTTCTAGCTTCACCTGGCACCCATACACTCACAGCACAAATACACAAGAACTGTCTCGCTTTATAAATTCCTTGTGTTAATGACACCAACCGATGAGACTCTTAAAATAAGATATTGTCAGTATTAAACTACAAGTGGTCACTTTTTACTAAACGTATTCACACAATTTTTCAGCTAGCACTACTAAGACAAGACTCCAACTCTGAACACACTCAGGCTGTAATCCAAGGTGAAAACCAAACATAAACTTTCTCAAAAGCTGTCTGCCTGCAGGCACTTCTGGCCAGAGTCATGAAAGTGAAGCATATATGGGACATATGCACCAATAGTAAGTGTACAGGAGGAAATACTCAGACCACAACAACAACCTTCCATCAGTAGCATAGGAAACATTTTATGTCAGAACATAAACATACATTATTTTCAGATGTTTAAAATTTATTAAATGTGTTCATTTTATTAAAGCAAAAATATACATTATTTTACCTTCAGATAGGACCTGAGAGAAAGCCACATTTTTATATTCTGTACTTTCTTCAAACGGAAGTGAGGTACTTCTGATTTTCTTGCCCTTCTGGCAGATGTTAGATGACCAAAAAGTTTGGCAAAAAGCAGCCTCTGCAGAGAAAAAAAACACTTTAAATGATTTTCAGAGGTTCTAAAAAAATAAGAGAAAAGGCTTCACTAAATATGTCAATGTAACGTACGCTGTACCAGCATAAATTAAAATATGATAATATAAACCCAAAGTAAGTGCAGCATATCATTAAAGAGAGGAAATACACTAAAACTTTTTAAAAGTCTCCACAATTAATGATTAACAAAATTTAGCTATACTTTGAGTTCCTTTCTTCAAATTTTAGACAACAGATCTGTAATGCTTTCAAAAATTCGGAGGAAAAAAACTCAAGCCTGCCAATTATTTGCATTAGAGAGCACCTATACCACAGAAGCTCCTTTCAGGATAAATCATTATTAGAAGAAGGTTAATTCTATTCTACTGTATTACTTCACCTATTTTGGCTACAATTTGAGAACAGAAAGTATAAAATGTTTCTTTTGCAGACTAGTAAGTATTTATATGCTGCAGCTAGCAAGGTTCCTCTCTGAAGATTCAATTGCAGTAACAATCTTCAGTGTAGTACTCCAGAGAGCAGCTCTCATCATCTCCAGCTACAGAACTGATCTAACAACATAGCAGGCAGGGCCTTGGCCAGGGATGGACAGAACTGTTTTGAATGTCCCATCCCTGGAAGTGTTGAAGGCCAGGTTGGACTGGGCTCTGAGCAACCTGGTCTAATGGAAGGTGTCCCTGCCCATGGCAGGGGGGTGGAACTGGATGATCTTTAAGGTCCCTTCCAACCCAAACCACTCTATGAACTAAATTGAAAGTTTTGAATTAAACATACTGAAAATTTATAGAGCTCTTTTCCTGAAATTACTTCTCCTTGCGGAAACCAGAAACAAACTGGGACATGACTAAGCATTGGGTTAATGCATTGAGCCAGTTTTCCCCAGAAATTCTCTCCAAGGAAAAAAAAAACACCATCACCAAAAAAGACCTCTTAGCTTCAGGGACTTCAGTCCACTGGAACTGAGTCATCTCCTAAACTGCAAGCCCACTGAAATGTTTGTCATCACTGATCTATGACTCATAGTGTACTGAAGAAAACAAAATATTCACAAAGTCAAAAATGTAAACACTAAACCCTGGTTTGCTTTAGATGAAGTCTTTGGATTGCTGTTCATACCTGTTTATATGTTCTCTCTGCTACACAGAGCAGAAAAAAGAAAATCCACACTAGAGACACCCGGACTACGAAACTTATAATAACCATTGAAAGAACCAGAACATCTCCATCTGATCCAAATGCAGTCATGCAAAGCTCAGTGGCAGAATGTGCAGCTAGTTGCTCTAAATCTTTAGCTTGGGAAAGTCGAAAGACAAAGGGCATTAAACCCAAGATTAAAGATATGACATTTCCAAAAATCTGATAGCCAATTCCTGGTATATAGCTGTTCACCTAAAAACAAAAGAAAACAAGGTCTATATTTAATTTTTGAATGATTCTGTCATTAATTCAATCAACAAAATATTAATGTTTTTATTTTATCACAAAGAACACTTTATCATCTGGTAAATTGCATGAAAACGTCAAACAATCACCTTCCCATTTTACTATTAAAAAACCAGGAAGTCCTCAAAGAGCACTTAATGCACAGGAACCAAATAAGACAAATAATTAAAAAACCCAGCAATAAAACTCTGCAGCTAAACTCCAGTACCTATTCCTGCATTAAAAATTCACTGAATGATGAATTAGCCAAGTGGGCCAGTCAGACTGTGCTGCTTAGATCCTGTATGTTGCTCCTATTTCTGTTTGGTTTAGGTTGTATCATTTTTAGTGGAATCAAAGTATTTATAGCACAGACAGGACTGGTGTTCTGTTGTGCTGGCTATGGCTTGCTGAGTTTCTCTCTGCTGTGTCTTTCATCCAAACCTGTAAAGTCTCTGAGTCAGGTAGAGATCAGAACTAGGTTTGTGAGTAAGTTGCTTTTTAATAAGTTGGAGAGAGTGACTATCACCTTGTCAGAACCAGTGAGAGTATTCTTTGCCTATGCTTGGATTTTATGAGTAGCTCTACAAAATACCCACGTTGTCTGTATTGAAAAAGAGCACACCAATTAAATGCATTTCCAACTGTTTCCTGAAGAGCAGTACTAGGAAAAAGGAGGGAGGACTAGTTGAGAACATCCCACTCATCCTCTTAGAGGTTTGCTTCCTAAAGAGGAAAGCTTTCTTTTCCAATCCTAACTTTGGCACCCAGATACTCAGATCTGTATATTACCAACCTAATAAATTACTTGTTCATCAAAATCAAGGAGATAAACTTAAATATACAGCATCTATCAATAAAACTGAGGTTGGTTATGTGAGCAAGCACCTAACAATGCAAACACCTTTTATTGTACCAACACTGACGATCTGGCAGCTCTTTAATCTAGTAGTAACAAATAAATCAGAGTGATGTAAGCTATAGAACAATAATGTGAATAACAGATACTTAAACAATAACACGAACAACAAAACAAACAAATTTAAAAACCCACAAACCAATGAACCAACAACAAAACCTCAACCATGAACCAAGCGTGGTAGTGATAGTTGTAGTGCTTACACTTTTAATACAATATTTGCATAAAATAAAACAAATACTCACTCTGTTCATTATCATACCACTGATTTCAAGAACAGACATATCTGCTTTCTTGCAGTCATTACCCTCCCATACAATTGCACTTATTTTTTCTAGTCCTGGATTCAAAGTGTGGATCCAAGGCAAATGACTCTGGGAAAGACAAGGAACATCTTCCATCAGAATTAAAAATCTATTTTCATGTCAATATGACTTTGTCAGCAATATACAAACAAAAAAATGAAAAAAAACCAAAATACCCACAAACAAAAACAAACAAGCAGAACAAGAAACCAAACCAAAACACTTTAGACTGACACAAATATTGCTATATAGCATTTACTTCTACTGTATGTTAATCTCATTCCTCAAAATCATCCCCTTATTTTACAAGAAATAGCTGTGAGAACAGAAATCTCTCCTCTAGACTCCATTTTCTAATAGGGATGAGTTAACCCAATTAAGGATTTATTGGCTTCTTTTTCATTCGAAAATAAGAGAGAAATATGAAAACAAAGTTCTACTTAAAAGTCAGTTCTAAATCTGACAGATTTAATGAATTTTTTAAAAATTTATTTACCCCCAACATTCTGAAAAGCACTCTTCTCAGGTTAAGCCTAAGGAAAACAGTTTTATTTGCTCTTAATGATATTTGTACACTTACAATCCTTGTTATGCATAAAGACCCCCCTGTGCACACTGTATCTGGCCAGGCTCAGAGAGCAGGAGGTGTCTAATCAGTACAGGCAGCTCCTAGAGCCGAGCAATCCCAGCTAAATCTTATGAATGTACTCAGGGCTCAGGAACCTTTTTACAAACCACAGAGCCAAGAGAGAACTAAAGGATATGGAAAAAATATCAAGGTGACAAGTACTGCTGTGGCCATTTCTTGACTTTCCTCAGGCCTGTCTCCCTCCTATTCCATTCAGGAGATTAAAACTGCTTTCAGCTTTAGTCACCTGGCACTATGTGCATCACACTGCTGGAAGTGGTGGTGCTGGCAAGGGCATGCTATTATTTTTAGATTTTAATTATCATTGATTAAAAGTAAAGATTTTCATTTTATTGCTTGCTTTGTAAGTATTGATCTGAAATCTGCTGAGTACTCAGTATCTCCCTTCTTATTTCCACTGGGTGAAAAAGAAATTACTTATAATATTAAAATAGCATAAATATTTGTTGCAGGCTTTTCTTAACCACAGTTTTCCAGGCTCTCCCTCTAGAGGGAGTATCAACACCAGGAGCTGAAACTCAAAAATTTATAATCTAATCAAATAGAAAAATTCTCAACTGGTCAAATCAATGTAAATTCTTAAGTCAATATATACATGGTAATTCAACTCACTACTCCAAGGTTTAGTGTAGTGTTTTATGGAATGCAAGCAGGAAGAACTAAAAATGAGAAAATAAAGAAATATGAAAAAATCCAAATTGCTATTATAATCTTTATGGCAAAAAAAATTATAACCAAATAGAATTTAGACATGTATAACGCACTCATGATATATATATACACACATATACATAAAGCATATGTTATCCTTCTGTTTACCTTTCTTATATATACATTTCTAAATAACCAAGCAGAAAGATGTCTGATAAGTGTTTATAGAAAACAATTCCACTAGAGAAAAACAAAAGAGGGAAGAAACCCACCAAAACCCAAACACAACAAAAAATAAACAAAATAAACAAACAAACACAAAAGGGGAAAAAACTCCCCCAAACAGAAAAATAAACAACCAAATAGAACCACCTATCACAGGGGAAATTTAAATAAATCAGTACTTGCCCTAAATTAAAACTAAGATTCAAACACTCAAATATTCTATAGGCTATTTTGATATATTGTCATACCCTCTTCTTTTGACAAATTAATGACTGAGCAGCAGAAATCAAGTTTTCTTTGTTTTAATTCTATCAAATCACTTTGGCTTTGTTACTTCCATCTAATACAGATCTTTCTCCCAGGCCTTCTGTGACATATATAGGTAACACTGAACTTGTGTGTAGTGTAAAAAACCAAAATTGGTGGATACCAACCTGATGAAACGGGTCATCTCTGAATTCCTTCTTCACACATGGATTCACTTGAGGGCTTTCCACATCTGTCTCGCTGGTACAGGACGAGTGGCACTCAGCACAGTGCAAGAGGTCCTCCCACAGCACATCTTCAGTTTCTGACTCTGGCCTTGCACTCTCAGAGTCCTGCCTGGAGCTTGAGCACCGAGAACTGCAGCTAGTACCTGATTTAGGTGTGTCCTGAAACACAAACATCCACTGGAATTAATGCTGCTGCTTTATACTACATCATTTCCTGGCAGAGATGTTATAAAGTTCAGATTAGTGAATCTGTGGTTATCTGGATTTTTAGGTTCTAATCCATTATCCTTGTCATCAGAAAGATTTGTATGTTTATTGCAAGTGTGTCTAAGAGGTTGCACGTTTTAAGATTCAGTACCAAAAGCAACAGTCCATTGTCCCTGCTTTTTAGGATGGGATCACATAAGGAAGAATCAAATCATACTCATTATTAAAAGGAAATAACTACTTCACAGATTTTTAGAGCTCATTAGTTTAGAATTTAACAGCAATCATCAAGCCACAGACTCCTGCTATATCTCAAACTTCTGAGGAACTGACCTTCAAAGTCCCCTAAAATTACATTGTTACTACTAACATACCTTCTCAAAGACAGTTTGAGCTGGTTTGAAGACAGTTATGCATCAGGTATTAAGGGGGAAAAATAAGCAAGCCTACACATAGCTAATGCCAGGTTTATGTGTAATCTGCACAGTCACACAGAAAATTTTAATTTTAAACAAACTGCATTTGACAAACAAGTATGCCTTCATAAGCCCAAGTTTTACCTAGCTCTTAGATAAAGAAAAATCTTAAGTCTGGGACATTCAAATCTCCCAATGCATACATATGAAACAATCTACTGTTGTCTTCAGAATGACAATGCAGAGTTTAAACTACTTTCTACAATAAACAGAATCCATTTCCAGCAAGAGAGGGGTTTAATATTAAAGCAGTATCAACCTACTCACTGCCATCCTCTGGCAATTTCCATTCCCTCTTAACACCAAGTTTATTTCTTTCTACTAATTTCTCTTGAGAACACAATTTTTTACTCTGAAAAAAAAATTAAGCACTGTTTCAGCAGACATACTAACTTACTGTGATTCATAGCCCATTACTATCTGAAGAAATGTTCTTTCTGAAAACTATGCTTAATGTATTTTATGCAAACCACTTTGTAAAGAAATGTTTAGAAAAAAACTGGTCTGAATTTTGGTCTGAATTCTTTCTCCACCTTTTACAAAGAGAGATAACATCAATGCAGAAAGAGTCTGAAGTACTTTTTTTAAAAGCAAAAAATAAGAAGACAGTCACTACTGGGTACCACTGAGGCTGAAAGTTAATAAAGTAAGAATGTGAAAAATAGCTTGGTCAAACAACACATGTAAACATGAAGATAAAAGAAAATGTAGGACAGAATTTGAGAGTATATCCACTGACTTCACTATTTTTTTTTTAAATACAAAGAAAGCTTTCACTGATTTGAAAACTATTGTTTCATTTCCTTTGTAATGGTGTGGGGGAGGCGAGTTGGTAGCAAGAAAGAAAAGCTTCCACTTTAATTGCATCAGTCAGATCAGTGAACGGGGAATAAGTGTAAAACAGTACTGCCACAGCTAAACATGGATTACATTTTTGTCTCTTCAGTTTCTGAAGGCATCTACAGTCTTCCCTAGCTTTGAAGCACTCTTTGCAAGAGCAAAATATATCTAAGCTGAAAAACAAAAGAAATCAACTGTAATGGTGTCTTTCTGCTTCCTCCTGTGAAGCACTATGGCTGCACAAGCACACAGTGAAGGGACATCTTCTGTAACATGAAACAAACAGTGCCATTATCACAAACCACACATGCAAAGGCTCTGATCAGTTAACATTCTGGATCTTTCTAATCAAAGTCTGTGAGAAATGAGTGAAAGAATATCTTTATTAAATGTCTTTTATACAAAGCATCAACTTCAAGGCTTTGCAGTTGTGATCAGAGCAAGCAATACCTGAACCCTTCCAAAACACTTTTCCTATATCAAGTAGAGAGTTTACTTATGAGACTCTGCCTATCAAGCCCATCTGTTAGTGGACTTTTGTCAGCGCTGATTTTACTCTTTGCTTTCTTTGCTCAGGCTTAGTGAAAAAAACACAGCCTTTAAAAAGTGTTCCATATCTGTGAAGTTGCACACCATTAGCAAAACAGCATGATTTTTTAAAATAATGAATAAATAAACAAAACTACAATAAGACATCACATTCTCTTTCAATGTCTGAGTTCTTACAATTCAGGATTATGCTAATATGGAATCTGTGAAAACCCCTATTATAAACTGTAATGTCATCAGGCCTCTTAAAATTTTGGTATTTTTTATACATTAAAAATTTTGTTAAAATTTCATGACAAGATTTTATATTATTGTTTCAACTAACACAAAGAAATAAAAACTCAGAGTCAATCCAACTTCTTCGCAAGGAAGTGAGTGAATCCAAAATACTAAATGGAAAGAAACAGCAGTACCATGCTGAAAATTTGCATATTCCCAATGACTACTGTTTCTGTAACAAAGCAAATTTCCAGAGACGATAACTGGTGCCACAGGACTGCAACAGAGTTATCATGACCCAATGCAAAATCTACTGAACATATTTTAGTTTCCTTACCACAAATTGAAAAATGGGATGAAGCTCAAGAAACTAGGTTACAACCTCTTAGTTTGAAAACACTGTCATTAAACAAAAGCAAAAAAAATTTCTCTGTTCCTTACTGGCATGACTTTCAAGTTACAGACTTCTAAAATCCAACACAGGAAACAAACATTTGTGGAAATGTCATAGTTTAACTCCAGACAGCAACCAAGTAAATGCAAGCTGCTTGCTCAATATACCTGACTCAGTAAGAAGTGGTTTTAAGAATTCACAGGCAAGAAGCAACAGAAATGAGCATACCTCCAGAGGGTAGTGTTTCTTATAATGGTGAGATTTCCTGTTTCGAAGTGTACAGTCGCTAGAAGTGCGTTCTGCATTGCGGCGTAAAGAATAGCCGGTTTCAGGCCCCTCCTCACTAGAAACTTCATCTGATAAATTTGTCACAGTCCTGTGAGCATCCTAGTGCAAGAAACACAGTATTAGTGAGACACAGTCATATTTACTAAATCTCGTTCTCAACCGGTGAAATCAAATTTCCTTCTACAACTTTGGTGTCTGTGCTCAGTTAAATCAGATATTAATGCATTTTTAAGACTCAAAAGTAATTGGCAGAGCAGGAATTATGGAATAGAAATTGTAACATCAAAAACATTTTTTCAAAGGAAGGCCTAACTCACATTAGCCTCAAGAAAGATTATGATGCTTTTATTTTAAATGTGATTTTTCATAAACTGAATATGCCAAAATAGGCTTAGAAAAAATGTATCCACATCTGAAAAGAGAACAAACCAAACCAAAAAATCCAAACCAACCAGCCATTCAAATGTAACAGTATAACATTGAATTATCAACATATTCAGTACAAAGTTAACGTTTACCACCTCTTACAAGGATGAAGTACTTAGATGTACGCTGAATTCTGAGTTTATTAATATGTGTTACTTTGAATACAGGATGTACAGGAGACAATAAGACCCAGACAAATTAAAAGTTCTGCTTTCTTCCATGATCACTTCCTATGATTCTGTAATGGTTCTATTATTCCCTCTCATTCCTATTCCTCCTTATAGAGAGTCCTGCCTATTTCACTTGGAAGGAAATCCTGCTTTCCTCATCTTTCACACAGACCAATTAAATAAATTTAAAAAAAAAATTAAAAAGATAAAAGGGAAAAGGAAGATGATTGACGGGCAAATAAATGCTCAAAATGACCTTAGAATTATAAATTCTCATTAATCCAAAATCTGTTTCATTTTATCACAGAGAAGGTACAGAACGTTTACCTGGTCAGGAAATGCCCATAGATTTGTACATTGAAATACAGAATACCAAAGGATGTTTAAAAACCATTAAGGTTCCTACAAGAAAAAGGAAAAAGCCAGGAATATGATGAAGCAGGACAACTCACTATAATTTCTGGCTCCAGGACCCTAAGCCTAATTTCATTTTTAAAATATTTTTAAGAAGAAAGCAGATAAAAATGCATCAAAGGCATCATAAAAAGCAACAGACACACTTACTTTGTGGTGACTGTGGTTGCTCAAGGCATCTCTCCCTGTGGAAGGGCTCCACCCTGTCTCTTCTGGCCTAATCACTTCACACCGACGTTCAAGGCCCTGCACACATTCTTCACTGCCTTTACCTGGCTTTTTCCCATCAAGGGACACGTAGCCATTATCAGTTTCAGTGGATTTATCTATTGAGTTTTTTGCTTTCTTAGATCTGTATTTAAAACAAATACATTTATTAAATTAATTATTCTCTTAAGTATTTCCCAGTCTAAATCCCGCTTATTCCTATCAACCAATGTTTTAGCTTTACTAAGATGTATACTAATTAACAATATTAATATTTGATTTTGATGCCGGATTTTTACTATTTAACTATTTAATCTTCTAAATAATACCCACTATCCTCTCCTAAAATTGTTATAAAATAAACTGCCAGCTTGTGAGAGAAATGTATATCATTAGCTACTGAAAGAAGAGAAAAGGAAACCAGTTTAAAAAAAAAAAAAAAACTTTGCAGCAGCTTTGGCAATAAAAGAACCACAAGTCTCGTAAGTGAAAGAGAAACCCCTCTATTCTATCTTAACAAATAAAAGAGGTATGCTAGAAGTTGCTTTAATAATTATTAATTCAAAGCAAGCATGCAATTTCCTGAAGCTGTGAACAAACATGCTGTTTAGTACACTGTACACTGATAACTGGTGTTGTTTTGAATATACTCTGGTTACTGACAACCCTGCTAAACAGAAGGGGATCTACTCTTCTCTGTAATATCCAGTAACACCCCAGGCAACACTTTTCAGTATCTCTTACAAACATACCAATTAAGCTTTATTTTGAAGGACAAAATCTCAAGACCACTTACACTGAATAGTCTCCCATAACATCCTCTAGAATCAAGGCTCTTTCCTAGATAATAAATGTACCAGCAAGACTACATAATGCAAGAAGGTTCTCTCAAAGCAAACATTGGGATGATTATACTCCCAAACAGAAAGTGCAGTGGATGAAGGAATGAAGAAGAAGAATAGCACCTTGCTACCTTACTGATAGGGACTTTTAGTCTTCTCTTAAGCTTCTGAATTGTCAAAACAAATTAAATTTGGTTCTTTTTTTGATTTCTAAATTTGATTCTCAGAATACTTGGTGGGACAAGGGAGGAGAGAAGACAAGAGGAAAGCATTATAAATAAGGCTTCTGAAATCTTCTATTTTTATTTCAAGTAGAATATTGGGCATAGGTCAGGGAGCTATTGAGAATCTATTCAATTGATCTTGTGCTCCTGTGAGGGAATATGCACTGCCTTTCTCTTTAAGAACTAAGGCATTCTGTGAGGGCTTGGATTACACAGCAGAAGATTAAATTCCTCTTTAATATGTACATCAAACAAATTGGGAGAATTTGGAGAGTCGCCTCACATTCCTTCCAAGATAAGGTATCCCACATATGAAGTGGAGTCCTGAACACAAAAAGTGGCTAGGGACAGCTGGATAAAATGAAAAAAATAATTCCAAACAGTACCAATTCAGCTCACAAAATAATGGCATGCAGAAAAAATG
The DNA here is from genome assembly GCA_037013685.1 of Acridotheres tristis. Lineage (NCBI taxonomy): Eukaryota > Metazoa > Chordata > Aves > Passeriformes > Sturnidae > Acridotheres > Acridotheres tristis. The sequence continues at coordinate 11,537,027 of CM072885.1, forward strand.
GAATAAAGGGATGCAGACAAAATGATCAAGAGAAGAGACAATGTTACTACGGTGTTTAATCCTCCTTTTCCACCTTTAATTTAATTTCGTCACCCCAACTAGGAAAAAAGTTAACATCTATATTTCTTTCAAAGCAAAGGGACTGCCTTTCAGTGGCAACTCATTGCAAAATAATAAGTAAGGTCAGTTGAGACTACTGAAGAAGTAGCACTAAAATTAAATTACCTGCAATAAGGAAGAATTCAGATAAACTAATCTGTAATTCATTAAATATTCCCTCAGCACTATTTAAAAATTTCTTTCTAACAGTGCAGAAGTAAATGCAGTTCTTATCACAAACACTCACCCAGTCAGAAACATTTCCTCCACAAGTTACTAAACTGTATGAGCAGATTAATGGGACAACTCTTTCAAGTTTGATTTGAGAAGTTTTTATACATTTTATATGAAAGCTAGAAGTAGCCTCAAGCAGTTGAATAGGGAGAGATAAGAGAAAGAAAGAACGTGTGCATGTATGCACAACTTTTTCAGATGGGATTTCACTACTCAAGCAATGTTTGAGTGCTAAAATTGCAAGACCAAAGCTACTTGTCTGGTATCAACTAAGGCTCGTTCTATGTATCAGGGGGCTTGACTGAAGTATTTATTTGCTTCTAACAGAGAAACTGAAGCTATTTTTTTTAAGACTTCCTAAATTTAAGTGTAAGCCTCAAGCCAGAAAAACATACGTTTGGGCTTAAAGTTAGGCTTTTGTACACGTGTTTAAAAAAAACCCCCAAAACAAACCAAACAGTAACTAACAAATTATATATCCCTAGCTGACAAAAATGTATGGTTTTCTAGAATTACTATATATACATACATCCTTAATCAACTTTTACCATTTTAGGCTACAACTAAAAGTACTTAGAGTAAAACAATGAACACCAGGAATAAATACAATGTCTTAAAAGGCCTGAATATTTGCAAAAGCTAAATCAAGAACGACTTTCAGTCCTTCGTTCTTATTCATGCATTAGTCAGAGAAAACTCTAAGGAAAAGTTAAATAAAGTTTCTGGAGGAATGTGGATTTGCACTCTCAAGTATTATTTCAATGTATTTTCATTGGGGTTGATCAGAAAAACTCTCCTCTCTGCTCCCGCTGCAAAGCTTTTAGAGAAGTTACAAGAGTAAGGACACATGAAATTCCCAAATCAGTACTGCATTCTGAACAAATCACCTCCTTGGGTACTGCCCTCTTTTTGAGTAAAACTTATCAATAGTATTTTCTAAATTGGCCCTGCACTGGATTAAATTTTAGAATTATAATTTTTTAGTCAGACTTGAGTTCTGCCAATCGAAAGGATATTTATTGAATATACAATTCCAGTTAATCAATGATCTGAGCACAGGTAAATGATGAAGGTACACAGAGTCCTGCCCTAACACAGAGAACATAATTTCTGAGGTTCATTTGAAATAATGTATTTATTATCTATACTTAAAATTCCAGAAAACAGTATGTCAAAGACTAACATAAGTGAAAAACTGCTGAAAATAAATACTAATGAGACATTCTATATAAGACATTCTAATGTGCTTATCTAAAGAGCTTCCAAGTAAATCTTAAGAAACAGGACAGGTGTAGCTATGAAGGTGTGAAGCTTCCTTGCACTGAGATTTCATAAGATTTTCTTTAAGCAACATCACCAAGGAGTCAATGTACTCCACACTGTGCTCTTGCTTCCTCATTCCCAGCCCCACTCCCACTGTGCTGACAAAACTGTTTGCACTACCATGAAAAAATTACGTGAAGAAACTGAACTGTATGTTCCCCTGGGGGAAAAAAAAAAGGTTATTTTTCATCTGGACAAGTTTGTATGGCTCTAGACATAGAAACAACTGTGCCTCTGCAACTGAAGGGATAAAAAGGACTAAGGGCTGTTTACAGCCTTCTCAGTCACTCCCTGGTCTTTTTCCTTTAAATAAACTGTATATACTAACCAGTCATCGTGGAGGCTTAACCTCTCTATATATACACACACACACACCACCTCTCATTAAATGGTTTAAACAAGTCTTCAGGATAGTTTCACATAGCCTTTCTCAACTGAAAATACTGAGCCCAACAGCAGGAAAGCCAAGGGAAAAAAATAATCTTCCAACACTCTTCTTACTGCATAACAGTATCTTCAACGAAGGGAAAACAAAACATTAAAAAGTTTACAAGATGACACTCGAAACATAGCAGAGAGTAATGCCCACAGTCCCAAAGAACAGCCCTGGTTCCTATCACTATGACCCACAGTTTATCAAAGAGAGCTTAACTCACATAGGAAAAAGTCAAATGAACTCTCCTCTTACAACACTGCCAAACATTTTTGAAACTTGTCCAAGGTTTCGAGTAGATACTCCCAGAACGTAACGTAAGTTTTGCCAGTGGTTAAGAGCATAGATCACAGGTACAACAGACATGTTAGTGTTGCTGTATTTACAATGCAGCATGCACAACAAAACATCAATGTGATAACTTGCATTGTCCCTTTTCTCAATTTAATACTTTATTGAGTATATTTTCACTTATTAATAAATGCTGATACATAGCACTCCAAATGCTGCATGTATAGCATGCCTTCCTCATAGAGCTATAGAACGTTTTTTTTAAAAGACTTTTTTAATAGCCCAATCTGTGTTTATTTGAATCCTGAAGAAAAAGTGTGTCATTTGATGACAGTGACAGAGTTGAATAAACATTCTCTTGGAGTAACAAGGAGGTAATATAATAAAGTAAAATTAAAGAGTTGAATTTTTCTCTTTGGATTAAACCTGGTGGCAAGAATAGAACAGGTTGCCTAGAGAGGCTATGGCTGCCCCATCCCTGGAAGTGTTCAAAGCCACACTGGATGGGGCTCTGGTCTAGTGGAAGTTGCCCCAAACTATGCCAAGGGGGGAGAACTAGATGATCCTTTAAGGTTCTTTCCAATCCAAATTATTCTATGACAATTCAATATTTTTTCAAAATTATTGCATCAGCATTTGGAAAAGTCATGAAACAACACATTAGTCCATTTTCAAATACTCAGATGAGTTTGCCATCAAGAGCAAAAACTAGGTCAACAGAAGTTTAATCATTACATCAATATTTACTTAATTAGAAAAGGGATAGTGCATCTCTAACACATACATAGCCTTGAATAAATACAAACCCTGATAAAAAGAAAGCAGCATGCCAGATATCTCTGAAGACAGCGCCAATACTGCAAGAGGTGCTTGTACCGTAGCTCTGCACTGCTCCCTCCTGTGTGTTATCTGTGGTACTAGAGCCATCTCCTTCCCTATGTACTTCCAAATGTGCTGCTTTCCTTAATTTCCTTCATCAGAAGAGATTAAAATGGGAAGGTAGTTTTGTAAGTGCAATCTGCTAGTTCTATGTGTTCAGCAGTTTAAGCATGCAAAAACAAGCAAGATTCCGAAGTATTTTGCTAAAGTTTTGTCATATCAATTTAATAAACACCATTTAATAAAAAAGCATGATACATTGATTATTATAATACTTAAACACAAAACACATTCCATTTCATCATCAGAAGCTTAGACCTACACAATTCATTCCTGCAGTATCTCCCATTTGAATGGGACAATTCACTGTAACAAACCCTGGTCATTGGAGCGCTTGGAAAACTTAAATTCTACATTTCCAAGAGCATCTCTTTTCACATATATTTTCCACAGATTATTAGCCAGATTTATAAAATTAAATTTGCAGCAATAGAAACACTGTCACACCACTACTATTCAGAAAACTGTTTTGAGACAAAATGTCAGATTTAATGCATTAAAATTCAAATAAAACTACACCTAAATTAATCAATGCATAAAAGTTAACGAGCACCAATTAAGCAGCATTTTAGAGTTTCAAGTAAAAACAGAGCACCAATTTCTCATCTCTAGCAAAGAACAGACTGTAAACCTCTACATTTTTTATGCACATTCTCTACAGTACTTTAACAATCCTAAATGATAAAGTACTTTAACACAGACTATACCTTCTTCTTTTACCCCCAGTGCTGGGAGGTGGCTTAGGAGTTCGTGTTGAAACAATCTGACAGTGCACAGTCCCAAGCAGCAACATGAGCCATATTGGCCCAATGACTTCAGTCAGAGGTATATTATGTGGGCTTTGGGCTGTATAGAATAGCACTACAGCAGCAACTGGAAAAGAAGGGAAATGAAGTTGAGTTTAACGTCTGAAATGGCCAACTCATATGGCTTTTGTCAAAAACAAAACAGTCAGATGCAGATCTTTACCTGCATTTTAAGCCAACTCATGTAATTCCGAGAGAACAATATTATTTTGCTGAAAACTAGCAGCAATTAGGGTCTAAACAGCTGACTACTGTCTTAATACCCATCTTTTCTGTCATTCTTGTGATATTATAGGTATTGCTCAAAACAAGGTGGATGAATGAAGTAAGGGGGGAAAAACATTTGGAAAGCTGTATCCATCATGAAACTACTTCAACTATGGTGAAACATCAGTAGAAGGCAAAACCAAAACGTTAGTATCATCCTTTTAGCAGCCCAGATAAATTCAATTCTGTATCATGTGTTATGATAAAGCACAATCCAGTGAATCTGATGACACTTGAGACTAGAAACTCCTTCCATGGCAGAATGCATTTTAAACTCCATGTCCCAGCCAAGGGACAAAATTGCACATATGGACAGGCAACCACACATAAGTACAACTATAAATGCTCTAGACATACTTCTGTGCATATTTTTTAGCAGATCAAAAGACAAACCATGCCAACTCTGGGGTAGTCCAGCTGAAGTGACCAGGGCTCCAACTAGCAGTTGTGGTTGGAAAGAGGGCCAGCTTCCAATTCCATGGCTAACTGTTAATTTTGTAACCCTATAACCACTTTTCATATACAGCCAGCAATCAGGCTCTTGTACTCAGAGCCCAAACACTCAGAAACATCTTTACTGTCTCCAGGTCAACCTGAACACATCCACCAGGCATGAAGCAGGTGGAACAGGCAAACCCTCTCCTCTCTGCTTACTCTATGTCCTTGTTGCTCTGACTTGAAGAGCTGTGATGTGTAACTCAGCTGAGAGAAGCTATCAAGAAAAAAAACAAAAGACCAAAAACACCCACAGAAACTCCAAGAAACAATTCAGAAATAGAACCAGGAAATAATTCTCTGTGCCTAACATCCGCATATCCCATGAGATTCTGTTCGTGAACTACTGAGAAGTGAAAGTCCCATAATTTAGATCTATTTCTAGCACAAGAAATACAAGTTCAACAGCTGTCACCAGTTCTCTACTGAAACTGACTGAAAAAAATGCAGCCACATACAAAGCTAAGTGCCACATCCAAACATCTAAAATAAATCCCATGAAGCAACACCTCACACAGCAGATACCTGGATGTGATGTTCCTCACTAAAAAGAGGTTTGATGTGTTTTTCGTGACCTAATCTTTACCAAGGTAACCAGTATTAGAAGAATGTACATACAAAACAATGGCATTATTTTTGATTGTAGAAAAACGATTTCTAATTTCTCCTCTTTTTCCAAAATTAAAGCACAAAAATTGTGCATGGGAATATCCTTTAGTACTAAAAGTGAACTACATTTTTGCTGTATAAGGTTCCTCAAAGACCACATGCATCAGTGAGAAATCCATCTTATTAAAAATCAATAAATATAGGTATGGATGGCAAAAGATAATGTTATCTCTTTCTAAATGAGCTTATCTGAGCTCCTCACACACACAATTATAAAATGTAAAGGAGGAGCTGATTTTGGCTCCTGTCACACAATTTGGATAAACACAAACTTCTGAGAATTCAGAACTCCACAGATCCATGCGAAATGATTTGCAGGAATGGGCCTACATGAAATGATTTTAAAATTCACTAACTGCTACTTTAACAACATTAAGTGAAGCAGAGCTGTCTAGAAGAAATAATTTTCCAGAAGACAAAAATTTGCAGGTTGCAGATTCTTGTAGTGTTTCACACAGATTTAGGAAAATATTACCAATCTCCTGATCTTTTTAAAGTAAGATGGGAGGAAAATCCAAGAATTTATTTCTGCACAGTGTGACAATACAGTCTGGTTCAGGTTATCCAAGAATTGCTCCTACCAACAGCTAGATAGGATTGGAACAGGATTTCTTACAGCACTTTCAATTATTTCTTTATGTATTTATAGTATTTTGACCTCCACTTTTCTAAAACACAGTGGCTTATTTTGCAAAACAGACACAAATGAGATAATATCACATTAAACAAAAAGCTGCCTCAGAGAAAGCAACCTTATATTTCCAAGGCCAACAAGCATTTATTTTTAAAGCATTTAAAGTTTGGAAATATTTTTAATACCAAATTTTAAAATGCATACATATATTTATATATTTCACCACCACAACAAACAACTATTACATCAGTATTAGAGTTTCTTGCTTTATACTTAAAAAATACACAATAAACACCATAAGTTTGCACTTTCCCATTAGAATATAAAAACATTTTAAGTTAAAAATGAGGTATTACTATATACTAGCTAGATAAGGAAGCAGAATAAAAAGGTTTTACTTATATCTTAAGTCACTTGCCTGTTTCATGACCTTGAGCATAAAACATTTCTCTGTAGTTCTCTTATCACACATTGTACTAATCACTTTACACTAAAGGAAACCAGTGCAAATAAACCTGAAGTGTAAATCTAGAGCCAAGGAAAGTTTTTTCTGTAGATTTACATAAATGCTAGCAAGTATCCTGGTAAAGCAAATCAAATTTAAAGCAGTACTTACAAGTAATGCAATTCATAAACCTATAGAAAATATTTTAGATAAATTATTTAATTATGAACACATATAAATGAAATATAGTCACACCATTTTACAACCACGTCAGTGAGAATCTGTCATGATGACAGAAAGTCCAAGATACAATACAAAATCCAGATTCAGGGCAGAAATACAGCCACTAGAATTTTAGGTGGTTTATTTTTAAGCCTCCATCATGGATTATTGATGTTTTGGTGCTGCTTTACCAATCCTGTACAAAATTAATAACTGAGCACACTTTCTGAGTAAAATAAAAGCAAAACCTCTGTATAAATGCTTTGGGATTGTTTTGAATAGTTCCCAATAAGTAAATATGTCCATTTAATTTCACTTACATGTTTATTGTAAGTCTCTTAATTTAGTTCAAAAATCATCAAAAAATCTGCAGCTATTTCTGCACAGTTTCATTATCAAGTATTTGAAATAGTTGGATTATAGCGTAATATGGAATATTATTTTCTGCTTTTTGTTAACTCACAACCACAGAAATACTTCATCACATTACAGACTATATGGATTAGGGAAATGATGCATTCCAACCACAACTTAGTAAATCAGAGACCCTAAGAAATCTGAGAGGAAAAGGGCTAGTTATAAGAAAGCTCTGTAATGAATGTCCTAAAAACTTGCTTGTACTCAGAATCTACATTGTCTCACTATTTTTCTACTTTTAGGGTCTTACCAAGGTGCCACAAATAAAGTGCACTTTTTTTAAAAACAAATTTACAAATAGGAACATGAAAAAATTACTGCAATGGTGTTTCTCAGAGTAAGACACCCATGAACATGGTAACAAACCAACCACAACTTATGTATTTTACAACCTATATTACTATAAACAAGATTAACATTATTAACACTATGGAATAGCACAGACAAATTAGGAATCTATCTCAGAAATGGGGATAAGAAAAACTTTTGATAGAAGGCCACATGACTTATTTGTCCTGTCAGTACTGCAGGTCTTGGGGCACTGGCATGGTGAGATTAAGTTTATACCTGCTAATAACATCACCACACAAGAGGTACTGCTTTTTTTTTTTAACTCCATATATTGTTCTAATTAAAATTTCCAAATGATACAATGATTCACAACTGAGAAGACAGATGGTGAATTTGAAAAAGTAATATTGAATGTTAATTGGATTTCAGTGGAAAATTCATTAGTCATTTAGCTTCTCAGGGTACTTATATTGCTCCTAACTTTCATTAGCCTTCTGTTCCATATCTGTTGCATAAACTCCTGAAACTTATTCTTTTGGTGACTTTCATACTGAGAGATATTGACTCACTCCATTACATTCTTCCCTAATTTTCCTCTTATGTATCATACATAATTAAGAGACTCACAACGTCAGATTGCCAGAACTTAATACTGAATACCCAAAACCTGTGAACTGACTTCTGTTTGTAAACAGTTGTCCCGAACTGAATTAGATAGTCCTGAAAACCTGAATTATATTAAGATGTGACAAACTAGCATGTGCCAAATGCTGAAGAAAGCCTGTGAGGAGAGTGTTAAATTTTTCATTATGCATCCTTTATATATGTAAAAGAAATGTTAATCATGAGACATACACTTGGGACTGTCCATTCCAGTAGTTTCTGAAAATACTGGAATAGACCTTAACAGCATGAAGTGAACCAAACAGCACACTGCAGCTTCCATTAAAATAAGGCATTCAGTCCAAGCTGATGCTGTAATCCAACTCTACCTTGGAGAAGGTAAAGAACAAGCAGCCAGAAAAAAATGACCCTTGATGTCACTTGTAGCCACCACCTGTAGAAGAATGGAAAGAAAACAACTCTCACGATTCCTTTGCGGGTCAAAGATGTCCAAGGACTTTCAGGTTTTGCTTTAGCAAAAGCAGATCCTTAAAAAAAAAGAAAAGAAATTTGAATTTATTTCATCATTATGGCTAATAGAAACCTCAGTTGTTCAATAGCAGAATAGTTAAGATAGTTATTTAAAGGAGCAATTATTAAATGCAGTTACTTGAATAAATCTTGTACTTCCACCAGTTCACTATCTCCTCAGTCCAAATATGGCATAAATTGTTGATGCCTTCTTGACTGCCAGTATCAGGAACTTCTACAAATACCTGTATTTCAGAATGTTTGAATAACAAAACATTGCCATGTCAAAATTATTCTAAAATGAATTATTAAAAATGTTTCTGTTTCACAGAGGTATCAGAAACTTGATATGAAGCAACAAGTCTCATGAAAACGCAACATGGCTGTGCAGGCACAGCAGAGTCCTTTCCCAACACAGAAAAAGAATCTAAAATACCAACATCTGTAAATTGCACCAGCCATGTCATTCAGGAAAATGGAATGAGGCTGGGAAGCACTTAAGTGAATCTGTCCAACTGAGAACTAGCCCCAGGAGCAGGGAAGCCACCTAAAGAATAATTTATCTTTGTGTCTCCTTCTATACCACATTTTTTCTCACTCTCATTCAAATGTCCTTTCTCTCCCATATCTCTCCATTTCTTTGTCTTCCCAGTCAGAAAACTGTAAAATTTACTTAATGGAGATGTGACTTAAATTATGCAGTCATTGACTGAAAGGGTAACTACTGCATGCTGCTACACCATCCCCATCTCATTTACAAATATCACCGGCATTAGTGAGCTCTGTGCTGCACAGGTAAAACACTGCCTGAAACTGCTTTAGTGCCAACTTAGACATCCATGCAATCATTTAAATGTCATTCATGTACATCACTGCACTGAAAAGGTCTAACACCGTTTCTTAGTTTCTTCCAAGTTCAAACGTCGATTTTGTTTCTTTCTCTCACGTTGATTTTCTTTCTTTCCCATTTTTAAAAAATTATACTGTTGGGTGATATAAGAAAAGCTTATCTGCACAACCACAGAGGAGTTTAAAGAGAAGATTGGAGGGGGGAGCCCAAATAATACTTTGTATTTTTACTTTGTGGGGTCCTTCCAGGGTTCTCCTCATAGACCCATCACTGGAACCACCAGCCCAGCTCAGGCCCAGCTCTGTGAGGCCAGAGCAGGACAGAGGCAGAAAAGCAGGTGGGAATCCCAACCTTGCAATGAATGAACACCATGACCAGGCCCTGCCCAGGGCTGTCCCAGAAGAGCCGTGACCCCAGTGCCCAGGTGTGAGCCCTCACCATGTACGGCTGGGAACAGCTCTCCAGGCTATCTTTCAGAGGCAACGGGATGGGGCCTGAGGGGTTGGACTCACTGAGGGATGCCAGGGAAAAGGAGCTCAGGTGGCACAGCACTTATAGGGCACTTAGGGAAGAATCCAGGGGTGGGAGAAAGAAAGGGTTTGGGAAATTTAGGAAGGTACAATTGCTGTGAAATTGAGGGGCAAGGGGATAAAAAGGACTGGTCACACAAACTGCCACTGCCTAGAGTGCTGTTTGTCTGGCCATGTCACAGGGCTGTTCAGCATAGTCTGGATTGACTTCTCCCTAAACTCTCCGGACTCTCCTGGGCCAGGGGCCGTCGGCTCCGTGTCCAAGGACACCGACATGGGGCAGAGTGCCAGCAGCTGCCGTCAACGCCAGATCCTGGGGGAACTGTGTGGCCCTGGTGTGGCCATGGTGCCAGCAACTGCAGTGAGTGCGGCACAGCCAGCGAGTCCTGGCAAGAGCACTGAGCAGGGGCTGAGGCCCCGGGGAGAAAGGGGGGCTGGCTGAGGGAGCCGGGGAGAAAGGGGGGCTGGCTGAGGGAGCCGGGGAGAAAGGGGGGCTGGCTGAGGGCTCCGGGGAGCAGACCAGCTCTGGTGTGAGTGCCCAAAGTGGGTTCCTCGCCATGGCCACTGCCTGGCTTCCTGTAATGGATGCAGGAGATGGTGCTGGCTGCTGGGCTCGTGGATAAAAACATTGAATAATGTTCTCCCTAGCCTTCACCAGGCATGAGGGAAATTACATACAGATAAGAATAAATTAAGACTAAATAAAGACTTTTAGAAAAGTCTCGTATCATCTGACCTTCTGTTGCTGTTTTGTTATTTAAAACAGGCAAGAAACAATCAAGGCCTATACACATTTTACCCTCCAGAAACTTCAACATAACATTTCCTCCATATGTCAGACGACTTGAAAGAAGTCTAAATCCATGGCAGTAGGAGACTTTTAAACTAGTAATTCTAAAATGACAAAAGACAATGCACAAGTTTGGGGTTTTTTTTACAAATCTATATAACAAAATTTAAATTCTTAACCAGTCAATTTAATCTTAATATTGTTATTTCACAATATTTTCTATCCATCTGCTTTAAGGAAGAGTTAGGTAGAGTTGGCTGTGTTTTGTTTCATGTGGGGTTCTTTTAAATGTACTAATCCACTCTTGTTACAAGACACCGGATGGATGTTATTTTAATACTGAGAAATTCAGCTTTTTCTAGCTCAGAACCTACCTCTTACAAGATCAACATCTATGAGGTCTGGTTTCACATGTCCTGTTTTCTTTGGTTTGTTTCTCAAACCCTGCAATAGACAAATACTATCAAAATACTTCCATGCAGATGACAGATATTACAAAAGATAAAAGTATCTACGCGGTAATTGTATTTAACCTGCACTGCTACTGAAAATTCAGACAAACGTCTACTTCAGAAATCTAAAGTACTATAAATTAACCATTCCAAATAACAATGCACAATGGATGCCTTTTACACACTTTAAAATCTATATAAAACTCGACCAATTACTGACCCACCAGGCTATTTTTCAAACAGGCACTGAGCACTCATGGCTTTGCATTATGCAGACAATGTATGCACACACTTGCAATAATTAGTAATACATGTCTATTAGCTTTTCAGAATTTTTGCAACAAATTACATTCTTGAATCTCTTTTCTCTTTAGATGTCTAACTCAACTTGACAAAGTGCTCACGTTGCAAGTCCTTAACTCCAAATCCAAACAGCAAATCACGAAATTCTAGAAAAGTATTGAACTTTTTCCTCAGTAGTGAATATAGATTAGCCAATTAAAAGGAATGGAAAAATCCCACACAACTGGAACACAGCAGGAAGAAAAGCAAGCTTATTTTGTCTTTTAGAAGCAGCATCTTCCATCACTGAAAACAAAACTCTCTAGCAAAGCCTTCAAGTTTGTTTTTAATGCTAAAATGTGATGCTGTACTCTCAAGTCTCAGAGACAGCTGTGAGTTTATTCTGCTCCCCTTAGCTTAGATTCTTGGTCACATTAGACAGTAAGGAAATCGAAGCAAACAATTCATACAGAGTAAAATAAGGTATTTCAAAAAATATTTAGCATACAAATGGAATTATTATAAAAGTTATTTAAGTGTTCTCATTTAAAAAGCATTTAAATTGGTGAACTGTACATTTCTACCACTGCTATGGTTCATTCACGTCTAAAAATACTACTAAAATGTAAACATTAAGTTAAATGAAAGCATAGAAGTTATTCTCAATGAGATACAGATCAGTGAAATCTGGTAGCGTTAATCTTTGTAAAAATAGTATCAATCAAAATTTTCAACTGAATGCAGTTCAAAATATTTCTCACATCTAAATAAACTAGATTTCTTTTTCATTAAGAAATAAAGATAAAAAATCAAACTGAAACAAGTTAGAGATGTAGTCATGACCTAATGTGTCTATTAGAAAAATGAGTTTGCTTGAAACAAAAAAATTAATACACAGAACTGAATCATGAATAGGATGAAATGTGCTCTGAAGATGACAAAGATAACCAGTTGTATTTTAAATTCAAGCACTACAAAGACCTTATAATGCAAGATTTTTACAGAACTGCAGTCCTAAAACTGCAGTAATTTTATGTGGAATGAGAAAAGAAGCCCATAATTAGAATTGGAAATTACCGTAATTCTAGAATCAGCTACAGATTCTTGTGAATCTTGCATAAGTGAGCCACTCCATTTTATAAAGAAAACTGAAGCTTAAAAAGAAAATGCTGAATGATATTATAATTTTCAAATGTATTAGTGCTTAATAAGCTCTCTTGAAAGTCTAAATAAAGATGTGCCTCTTGGAAGAAAAAACCTTCTAGAAACACATGCGCAATCCTAGGAAAAATTTACCACTGTGGCTCCAATTATGCTTTCATGTTAAAGAAAGAACTCTGAAAAAACTAAGTCAAGAGTACAACTCGATTCAACCTTCAGAGGAAAAGAAATGGTGACTCATTCTTCAAAAATTCCATTGGTCAAACAGTACATTCAGCATCCATGGCCTTCACTGAGTTGGCTCCTGAACTGTTTGCTGCACACAGTAGAAGCATTCCATTTATTCAGATGCAATTTCTGCACTTTCTTAATGCATCACAAATCTCTAACATACATGGAAAACAGCAGTGTTTCAGACTAGGGTTATTTTTAAAAAATATTCAATGTTTTATAATGCCCAGACCCACCCAGTTAGTTCATATCATTTCTATTCAGAACCAAACAAATTTCAGGTAAGCATTAGCAAAAGAAGGTTGAAATAAAAATGCTTAAAAGTAATTGTTATTATTGTAAAAACTCTTTTACACAAATTTTAAAATTAATCTTAATAGATCCTATTACAGTTATAACTAAATTATAAATTTGCAGTAAGAGAAACTATTTTCTACTCAAATATAGGAATTTTTCTTTTTTTTCTTTTTTTTTTTTTTAGTGAAGTTAATTATGTTAATATCATTACATTATTTCTAAATTTATAATGTCAAAGCGCTGTAGGAGCTTTGAGATTAAAGCACTAATGTGCAATACCTGAACTTAGTCATGTGCCTTGGTGTTACCCAAATTGCAATTCAGTCAACCCAAACTCAGACACCACCAGCAATTTGTTAGTTACTGGACTCCTGAGCCAAACAAGACACTATTTCCAGTCAGCACAGGGCACTATTTGAGTAATTATCTGAATAACATGCTATTACACAGCAGTTAATGAACTCCTCTTGCAGCTGTGATGGGGTTTCATGGCCATGGGAAGGACTCTTCAAGCAACCCCAGGCTCAGCTGTGCTGCTGAAATACCATGGGGTTCAACTTAATGTGTGTATTTCTGTACAAAAACTCTGTAGCTCAGGTCAGTAACAATTCCCACAGAAGGCAAGCAAACCCCCACATACCGTTTTGTTTAAGTTCTGGGGAGTGAAAATGCTCATCCCCAAGGAAACTGAAGCAATGTATATTTTACTGATGTTAAGTAGTAGCAACACCTGAAAACTCATGCAGAAATAGTACAATACTTCCGTGCAGTGTTGGAGGTAAAAAAAGGTTAATTGCAAGAAAATGTTAACTAAATTAACATCATGGGTATTTCATATACAACCCGTAGAACTAGGACCTCTAGGATTGATTCCTTTATCTCCAAAACGATTTAGCAATGTGGCAGACACTGATGATACTGTTAGTTAAACCAAAATGCACAGAACACTGTTAAACTGCTTGTTCAGAGAAACAAAGCCTGAGGTACTTACCAGTCTAATAAACTGTACAAAACAATGACAGCATCATAAAGGAGGGAAAGTAAACTGCAGGTATAAGGTAACTAACTGAAAGCAAAGAGAGCTCAGATAACTGACATTAGAATTCATCACAAAGAAAAATGAAAGACAGGTATTAACACAACTAAGCCCTGTCTTAAGATAAGTGAAAAGAAAAAAAAGTACTGAGATGCAGAAACATACATTGCACCAAATGCTGCAGTTATTAATTATGTAAAATAAATAGAGCATAGTATGCTGGTTACATTTCGTTACACTCCAGAAGTCTAGTTTTACTTTACTAGTATTAAATACCACCACATACAATGTAGATTACTTCAGCACACACAACCACAAAAAAAAAATTAAAAGCTGTTTTATTACCTTTATTTCTCTTTGCTCTACTGATTTTTCCCATATTTGTTGATCATATGCTCCAATCTAAAAAGGAAAAAAAAATCTACATTAGGATTTAAAAGACATTGATCAAACAAAATCAAATCAACCTTCAACAAGAGAAGAATGAAGCCAGCAAGTTATTTCCTTGGGGAGTTTACAAAGAAATTTTTATCTTCTGCATTCCATCTTGGCTGGACAGGATCAAGATAATCTGTAATTGAACTGTGACAGAGAGGAGAGCTGAGCCTCACACAGCCCCAGCCTCATCCCAGGACTTGTGCAAGCCTGAGCACTGGGAAGAGGACACTCCCTCCCACCCCAGGTCAGGATTCCAGCCTCCATGTGACAGAGAGCAGAACTATGGCAGCTACACTGACATGTCTTTCAGATAACTTCAAAAGAAATATGCACATCTAATTGAACCCATACCCTCACCTAATTTATTTGTTTTTAAACCATCTATAATTCCCATTCCATTCTACTCACTTTTTAAAGCCAGATAGTCTTTAGCTTTATCTCTTTAACAGTGCACAGCAGCCAGATACATGGTCAGGCTAGTAATCGACCAGCTTATAGCCCAGGGGGAACCCGAACAATATCAAGAAATAGTACTTCTCCCCATTGACTGTCAGATATTTAGAGGAAGGGCAACCATAAACTTCAGGATTTAAGATGGTGACAAGAACAAGTTAATATATGAGACAACATATCCAAGTCTTGTAAGAAGTTAGCAAAGATCAGATTGCTTTGAACTCTACACAAACAGTACTTCTAGATAATAACCAGTAATAACAATCTCTTTTACTAAAACAATTTTAAAGCCTTGCCATCCCAGCTGTCCTACTTAGTACATAAATCGTGTGTATCTGGGGACCAGCTCAGATCATAGACTCTGGCAGAGAAGTGTAACATCACTCTTAGGTCACGGGACAGAGACAGATGCAGTTCCTGAGATTCAAAGATCCTTTTCCAGCCTGCAGAGGTGACAAGCAGCTCAGTCAGACACTTGACAGAGAGGAGAGAGGAACAACTCCCATCACCTGAGCAAATCTGCATAAATTCAGTTTTACTGCAACAGTGAGACCCCCTCCTTCCAGTTCACAGCTGCAGCAGACATGAGACCCTAGCACAAGTGCATACAGCTCGTACCAGAAAACACTGTTCTCATTTTTCGTTTAGTATTTCAGCCCTCAGCATTAATCTAGATGTTATAAAAGAAAGAAAGCAAAAATCAACCTTAATTTAAAAAGGATCTTTTAACCAAGTTTCCAACATAAATGCAAAAAAACTCAGGGAAACCAACACACAAACACCCACATAAACAAAGAATCTAGAGGCATCTTCTGTGCCTCTAAACCTGACCAATTCGTGAAAAAAAAGTAACGTTAAAAAAAAAAAAAATCTCATTTAGAGTAGTAAAGTCCAAAGCATATTTAAGATTGAAAGTGAGAACAGCAAACTGAATTACTCTTCCCCAAATTAAAATAATATTTCCCATTCGTAAGAGCTAAACAATTTCTATAGTTTGCTACTTCAAAACTTTGCAAAAGAAATAATCTACTGGCTGTTTGATAATAATAAATACTTTATACCTTGCATTTGGGAAAAAAAAAACCTGTGGAAAATAGGGAGTCAGGCACAGTAGTGGGCAGAATTAAGCATTTACTACAATTAAAGTAATAAAACCAAAGGAAGTTTAACAGCTAACTTCACCTGGATAACAGCCAGCAATTAAAAAGTCAATATATTGAATAACCACTCCGCCCAGGCATTTATAGCTAATTGTTCTGGCCTTTCCGCTAGATACATTTCAAATGAAATTTCAGGCCTTTCTGGTTTTCATTAAATTTGCTAAGAACAGCCCCAAGTGAAATTTTTTTGCTGTGAAATATTGTGTCCTCCCCTCCCCACTTCCACAAAAAATTTCTTTCTGCAAGGACAGAAAGGGGGATGTAAGTCTGTGTCCCTCTCTTTTATTCAAGAATCAAATGTGGAAGGAAACCTTTGCGCCAATAAAGCTGCAAAGCAAACTCCATTCATAATTCTATTCATAGCTGAAACTGGTAGAGTTGAAAGTCTTTAAAACAGTGTTCTTCTTTCAGACAAATAACAGATCATTTGTTAAAGGAATTCTGGGAAACAAATCCCAGAAGACATCTGACACAAGGAAGTCAACTGATTTAAAATCTTAATTATATTTTCCTACAAATATTTCTTTTCCCTCTTTAGGCAGCAGCTTCCATCTCTGCAAAAAGACATGAAGCAGGCATTTTGCTATTCACATTTTTTGTTTAACACTGCCCTATAAAGTAATTCTTCCATTAGGAGGTAAAATAAGAGAGCCAGAACTACTTTAAAGGACAGGTTCCTTTACAACTCTTTTACAGGAGAAGTGCATCTGTCCAACCACCTCTGATGAACTTTACTGACAAATCAAACTTTACTAATAATCAAAGTTACTGACATCCGAGGACAGGACTGTTCAGTGAGGCATGCTGGTGTGAACTGAAAGGAGTGGAAGAGAGAATTACAGACAGCACGTACCATTACAATCTCTCACATGGTTTTTATTGTTGTTTGGGGTTTCTTTTTAATCTACTTCGTATCATCTCTTTATGTTTTAACGAAGTTTAAGGAACACTTCAGGGAGCAGGTGTGTCACTCAGCACATCAAATTCCAACCTAATACTCAACTTCCCTTCTCATCATCTGCATAAGCACCCCTCTACACTTCTCTTCCAAATGTATCAGAAGAAAATACATGAAAATAAAGGCATCATTATAAACTAGCATACTAGATAGTGTCAAACTTCATTTCCCACATTAAACAAAAATAGGAAGAACTAATGTTACTGAAACAAGGCAAGTAAAAAATACAGGCATTAATTTTTTTTCTCTCCTTTATGTCAGGAAAGAGGATTTAGAGTTTGTGAAATGTGCCTTGCAGAATTCATGGAAAGCCACGTTCTCATTTACAACAAACTAAATTATAATATATAATGATTACCAGAGATGTTAAGACACGTGTATAGAATTAAAATCAAAAACATAACTTGTGAATAAACTGAAGAATGTAAGTTAATACTAGCAAACCTTCCTAGTTTTAAATTATTGAGTGCACTGGCCAATTGCAGCTTCAAAGAGTTTGGATTTACAAGTATTTGCATTTGAATTCTGTTTTATGTTAAATCTAATGTAAATCTAAAACAAATGTAGGCTCTTGGCTATCCATGTATTTCCTTACAACTGTACATACCTGCAGGACATGGAAAAGAAGCCTAGCACCTAGCCTAGCACCAAAGAAATTAAGCTCTAACAGCAAAGGAAGGAATAACCTTCCAGAGATAAGATCAGGCTGGCACCTGAATAATTTAAATATACACAAAACTTTATCAAAGCAAGGTTTCCCTCAATATGCAGCTGTCCCAGGGCTCCTCCACAGGCCAGGCATTCAGGCTCCCTTGGCTGGAGCTATTCTGACAACAGAGATGCCCTGACCAACTCCAGTACCCATTTACTACCCACCCACTGTGCATGGAGTCTCTTCCCTCACAGCTGCAAGTTCTGCACCATCCTTCAGAGAAAATTTAAAGTACAAAACACAGGAGTCGAAAAAATGCTCCCTTTTTTAACTACACAACTGTAAGAAATACTTCTAAAATCTCTTAAAGACTTAGCACAAGACTCTTCATGTAACAGCTCATCACTGATACTTTCAGTCCATCAGTCCATTGCAACTGGCAATAAACTTTTCTTAAAGCAAACTATAAAACATAATATCCCAACTTTAAACTGATTTCATATGGAAACTTATTATAATTTAATTTATGAAATATCTAATCCAAAGTTGTATTCTATAGCATTTTTTTATTGTTTATGACTTGGCAGAAAATGAACTAACAAAACATTAGATAACAAGCCTATTGCCTCATTCTGAGATGTACCTTTTATCACCAAGCATCAAAACAACCCTGTTGTAGGAAACTTGTCAGTAATGTGCTACAGACATTAAAAACAGTGGCATAACCTACCTGTAGCTGAAGGAGATAAAGTAGTAGATGTTACTTTATACAGTTTAAATCATGCATTCCAGGCCTCCTCAATGCCAAGATTTTATCCAGTCTATCCAACTCAGTTTCCTCTAAAACACTCAGTTCTGAAGACCCCAAACCTCAATAAACACCAAGTAAAGAAGACAAAAGGGATTCTGTTTGTTTATGCATTTGTAGACTTAGCAACCATTCTTCAAGCAACTATAAAAATTTTCAGTATATAAGGAATTAAATGCAACTGAAAACTGAAGCCACTCTTTCACAACAGAGGAGGTATTTAACATCCGAAATTAGCAAGGTATAATAAACTTTCAGATGTGTTTTCTTGAAAAAAACTTCTCACAAGTAATAAAAAAAAATCTAATTTGTATGCGACTTGGCATGGCAAATTACAATTACACATTTTGTAATCTCAATAAAGCCAGCTCTTTACTGAAAGATTAAATAAATTTGAGAGCCTTTTTAAGTGCAGACTCCTCATAACATTTTCTGGGTTTAAGAGATATGTGCATCTCTTGCAATTACCTAAAATAACTGCACTTACTCTTTCCCAATCAAATACGTCAGGAAGCATTTGATCAAATTTCTTCATACATCTGAAGTTTGGCATCTGTACAGCTTGGTTCTATAACAGCAATAGCAATTAGCTTAAGTAAATAGTAAAGCTATTGAAAACACAGCAATATTTAGTTCAAAGCACACTGGAAAGGCCTTTAGCACTGTACAGTGTTTCTTCCCAGGGCCTTTCTCATAACAAGCCCCGTGTGCATCAAGATTGAATTTGAGCTTTGTGAATGACACTGATATTCACTTTAAGCTAATGTAGTGATGGTATCAACCTGTAGCCCAATACTTGCAAGGCGCTTCTGATTCTAATGGAATTGATCAATATTTCAAGAGGCATTCATAATTTATGACCAAGCAGACTAGCAAAGATTATAATTCTAAGAATACATAGTATTTCCTCTTGGATCTTAAAACTTTAATGTTTATCAATAATGAAACTTGTGTGATAAACTTTGCACTTTAAAACCTCTAAACACTTTTACAAGCCACATCACAACAGTATTACAAATCCAAAATATGTAAGATCTAGAATTCGGTAAATAAATAATGAAGTTGCTTCCTTATCAAAATATTTACTGCTAAAATATTAGCTAATGTGCTTTATTAACTTCTACAATCCAACATAATTACAATGAATGTACAATTTCCGATATCAATTTTAGTATTAAGATATCCATATGTAAATAATATCTATACAGGCAATATTATTAATTTTTACAATATGTCTCATTTTCTCAAAACTTAGAACAGGATTATTAAAAGTTATTTTAAACTCCAGTTTACTTCTTACATGAACTGATCCCCATTGCAGTAAAGGCAATACTCTAGAGTAGCTCAGCTGTATAATTATCTCTGTTGGAGTAGATTTCTAGTCTTGGGATGGGTTTTTTTCAGGATATTTTTAATTTTCAAGGGTGGTAGGTTTTTTCAATTTTGTTTATGGTGGATATGTGGACTGGACAAGCTAAACTAAGACAAACTCAGCCGATACACCATAGACAGAAATCACTATATGACAGTTGTATACTGTCTGTTAACAGCAAACACTTGAGTAATTTTTAGTGAAATGGAGAAGGACACTGAAGGGATTAAGGTTCTATATCCTAAGGTACAGAGCTTTGAATTATAACTGCTGAATTGTTACTTCTGATTTTAAAATATCCCGATACTGCTCCTCACTCCCTGTTTGGTGCCAGAGGGAGAGCTGAAACCAGCTATTCAGAGTAAAATTAAGCAAGCGAGTCAAAATTTTAATAAGAGTTATTTATTATTAACTATTTGAATTCCAAATAATGACCCACTTTAATTCTGCCAATAACTGCAAGAGCACTGTATTTACAGCCATTTCACTGAACAATAATTTTACTAAGGCTTACTTCAGAGATACCATCCCTTTCAGAATCCAATAATAGCTAATTAAACATTTATCAACTACATGTTAATGGTTTTTCTGAATTATTCTTTATAGATTAATTCTTCTTAAGATCTGCCAACCGTACTTATTTATTGCCCTGAGTAATGGTTTACAAATTTTAAGATATTTACAAAAACTGCAAAACATCTCTTTTCATCACACAATTAAACACAAAGGAAAACTATATGCAGAGGAAGAGTTAGAAACCGTTTGCAGGTTAAACTAAATGAGAGTGCAGCAATAACCAAAGCTAGACACAGCACCCTAGGTCCTGTCTGAGGTGAGCTGGTCAAGAGCAATCCCTTTCCTGGGTTCATGGCTACACTATTGCTAACAACACCCAGCAACTCTCCAAGCTTTTAGGATTTAAGACCTCTGAAACACTTTATTTTTTTTAATGATACTCTACTTGCACAAAACAAAACATCCTCAAGATGTAACTAGGAAAATAAAACCACTCTGACAGGCTCATTATTCAGTACAATTCCCTGAAGACCTTTGAAAATCCAGCAACTTTACTGGTGTTGCAACTAGGATTTTAGAATAGCATTGCCCTTACGTCCCTGATCATTTCCACTTCTCACAGCATGCCTTCCTTGTTCCCTTTGTGTGGGTGGCTAAAAGATCAATCAGATCGTGCAGGAAGAGAAAAGAAAATGTTAGGCTGTAATTTCACAAGGCCTAATTAAACAATTTAAGAATTAGAGAACCCTTTTCGAGACAGAGGGATTTCATCTTGTCGATCCCCTGCTATTAGATAGGTTCATCTCCTTGTAGACTCAGTCTTGGTTTTAGCTGGATGAGTTTCCTGACCAAATTCACTAAATAAATGTATGAAAGTCTGTGGGAAGGCAAAGCAGGCATGGGAGCCTACAGGCAGGCTAAATGCAAGGCTGCTTGGTTCAGCCACAGTCCCAGCTGGAGTGATCTTTTGCACCAGATTCAGAAACCAGAGTTTTGCCTCACCAAAGTAGGCACTGAGGGTAAATCCCCACTAGGTCAGGCAACTACTCGAGTACCAAATGTGGACGGAAACTCTATCTGAACATACGTTTTCTTCCTCAGTGCTCTGAACAAATGCCAGTTCCAACACTTGTCAAGTTTCAGCACTTGAAGTCAGACGTTTTTAAACCGATGCACTTTCAGCATCAAAAGTTTTAGTAAAATAGCCATACAGCCTGCCCATTTGGCAAAAACTGCCTTTGGTGCCAGGGTGAATAACACATCATGTGAATTCAGTGCCAAAAAGGAAATCAGGTGGTTTACAAGGTAGGGTATAATTTTCGTTTAATTCCCCCATTATTAACTTAATATAGGGACCAGGTTAAGAAAGTTAAAGCACTGATAGAGTTAAACGCGGGCAGGGACCTCAAGGGCAACACAAACAAGCTTCTACAGGTTTGTTGATGACAGAAAGAATGCCAGGAAAAATGTAGGCCCTCTGTCGAAAGAAACAGGAGAGCTGGTTACCAGGGGTATGGAGAAGTTTGAGGTACTCAGATATTTTTGCCTTGGCCTTCACTAGCAAGTGCTCCAAGGTGCAACCTGCTCTAGTGGAAGATGTCCCTGCCCATGGTGGGGTGTTGGAACATGACGAATTTTCAGGTCCCTTCCAACCCAGGCCGTTCTATGAATCTAAATAGGCAAGTATAATCTTGGACTGATGAGCTGTAAAACACCGAATATTAAGATCTTAAAGCAGCGCCATCAGAACTCTAATTCTGCCCTTTAAAGCCATGAGAGAGAAAACATCTCATTTGTTTTATTGTGCCCTTTAACAGCTGTACTCAAGGGACACCTAAAGCAGCAGAAAGCTGCATTGGCAAAGTTAAATGATATGCAATCAGGTGCACGATTCAGCCTCAATTCATTAAGTTTCATTCTGCCTTCCCCTACAACCATCCCCAAGAGAAGGAACAACATAATAGTACAAATTTGTTGGTAATATTGCAGGAGAAAGAGTTTCCCATTTTAGCAGCAAGACTTCTGTAAGGATTGAAACTCAGAAAGCTGTTAAGGTAAATTTACATATCTTCTCCAAACTGGAAACCAGACCAAAAATTCTGTCTACTGTTATCTGTAAAACTTGAAAGTACTATAAGAAACGAATTCAAGAAGTTACAAGCAAAAGAAGCAGTATTTTAAATTATTCATAACTTTATTATTTTTAACATCAGTTACTGTTACTCAGGCAATACTTCAAGTACACATATATTATCGGTATCATACAAAAGTTATGCCACCAGATCCTGAAATTGTTTTCAGTAAATGTGGAGTATCATATTTTTTTCACAGGAAACACTATGATGGCATTCTCCATAAAATTAATCAATTACCAAGCTGAAGCAATTTCATATTGTGGTACATACACATAATCCTAATGCTATTAACCAAGTGGTGCATCTGTGTGAGTGGTAGCTCCGTAGCTGCCTGGAACCTTTCCAGAGAGCAATGCAGACACTCCTGCCACTCCCTTTTATTGCAAGAAGCAGGGCAGCTCCCAGGGCTGAAAACAAGCCAGGCAAACCCTTTGTCACACATAAGTATCTCAGCACTGGACTCCCTAGTGCATCAGAAACACAGCAGAGGTTTCATTTATTTTAATTTCTACAGAGCCAACCTGTATCTAGCAGATTTCATGCCTTGAAAAAGTACTTGCACTGGCTGGGAAATGCAAGCAATCACTGGAAGCACTAAAACTCCGTCTATGCAATCTTGTATCTCAAATAACAAGCTTCTGTAATACCACTCCGAAATCTTACAGTCCAACTTAAAATAATTCAGAATTGATTACTGTATTTTTACAAGACAGTAATCAGGAGCTCCAGTGCAATAAAAGCAGAATAAATCTATTGTCAAAACAGAAAAACATGTTTACATAATAAAAGGTCTGACCTTTTAAACAATTAAGGGTATTACTAAATCATCCTGGTGTAAGGAGCTCAATTTCAGACAATAGTATGAGTCATGAGTAAACATGCTGTTTGCAAAACTTGCCTGAAGTAGGGTTGGAAGAGCTCAATTGCTTAACTCTTTCCATTGAAGAGATATTAAAATGTCTCTTGCTTGAGAAACTAATAGACCTTTGAAACTCAGTAGAGAGACACATAAAATAAATATATTTAAAAATACATTAAAATTGACAACTAAGAAGGACAAGGAGCAAGTAACCTGCCCAATATTTGTTACACAGCCCCAACCTACTCAAATGCTTCTTAGTCATGTATGACTAGAAATACCAGAAATCAATGTTCTTTTTCAAGACATTTATACACCAATTTATTAATCTGAAAACATCTCCCCAAAACAACAGCTTATTTTTCTCATTTCATCATAGAGACAAGTAATATCAATTTGACCAATACTGACTGCAACCCCGGTTCTCCTTTGCCCCAGAAACAAACTTCTACCACCAGAATGTGCTACGTTTTTATCCCTCCTCACTTTCAATTCCAGTTACAGCTGTGATGAGTCAGTAGATCTAATCAGTGGGACAACTATGACTCTTAAAATAAAAACTGAAATTAAAATTTAAAACGGGAAGCAAATAACAGGTCGAAGTTCAGTATCTTGACATCATAAGCAAGGACAAAAAAAAAAAAATCTGGTATTAACTAAACACTAGCACAACTCTTTCTGTTCCCCAAATTGAAATCGTTGGTTTCAACAACAAATCCATTGGGAAAAAATACTGTGCCATGTAATAGATTTAAACAACGAAATAAATTAGCAAAATCAAGGGCACGGGTGAAAGAGTCTAGATACTCCCAGGAACAGATCACACACACCACGCTACTAGAAAACTCTTCAGAGTTACCAGGCACATCCTGGAGAATCCCCAGTTTGAGGTACCTAAGAAATTGCAGTCTAATTCACATGAACATCTGCAACTTTTCTGCAATACAGCCGTTTGTCTCAAAACATGACAATTCCTCATACTAAAGCAGTATAACTTGCTCATTTAGCAGACCCCAGCCCACAGGTAGATTGCAATTAAATTTTGTTCACACCAGGGAAAAGACCAACACCTGGTTTATACATGATCTTATCCCTCCTGAAGACAGCTCAGTCCTTCCAGAAGTAACAGAAGTCATCTCATCACAACTCCTTGCCATAAAGGCACTGTGCAATTCCTGGCCAAGCAGATCTCTGTAAAAGCCTACAGAGATTCACCACAGAAATGTTGGGTTTACTATGAACGAAAAAAAAAAATGGAAACGTGTGAAATCACTGGAAAAAACAACGGAACAAGGGTTAAAAGAATGACCCATGCTGATAACAAGCAATCCTGTTAGGAGCAGTGTCCCGGGAAAAGCAAAATTGAGGAATGGGTTATTTTTACCAAGACCAGAAGGCCTGCCCTCTGTAAAATCACACCACAGTGACTCCTCCTGCCTTCCTCACATCAGGAGGATGGAAAGCTGGAGCATATCAAATGTGCAGTTCCTTTTACTGTATGACCAACAGGAAAACAACCAGACAACAAACATGAACTTCACTTTTACATTTTATATTTACAGAGACTGCAGGCTCTTTCTTGCCTCAAAGGACCACCTATATGTAAAGCTGAATATCATGAAAGATCTGTCCACAGGATAGTACATCATCACCAACAAAAACAACCTCAGAGATATGATGAGGACCTGACACCCAGCATCTCTTGCAATGCACAAAGGGATCCTGGCCACAGCAAATACAAACACAGTTTGCTGTTTGGATATCAGTATTCTGATATCAATACACAGTGAGTGAATTATGACAGAATGAGTGAAAGCAAGTAAAATCAATATCACTTTCCCCTTCCATTAGATCCTGCATTGAATTTCATAACTTGTAAAAGATCTAATGTAATCTTCCAAATCAGAGTAAACAGTTTAAAAAAAACCCAAAAAATTCATCATTAAACTGTGAATTATTTTCAAGTTTTTAATACATAATTGAATGATTGGTACAAATTAAGCCAGCAAAATTAATTTTCCTGCTCTTCCAACTGTTCATTTAATTCACTGTTGTAAAGACCTCAACAAAGCAGACCTGTATTATCTATTTCCATAAAGTAACTGTTGCTTTGTTAGAAACTAACCAGATTTTCTCTTTTGAAGACCACTGCCATTATCTGCTTAAGGACAAGATGCACCCTCTCCAAAAGACAGCTACAGACCCAAGGAAAACACTAACTCACAGAAACATATTAAACCACAGAGAGCCAAGACCTTCTCTTTTAGGTACCTATTACACAGGTTTTTTATTACTGACAGAAAATTTGTTTCAACTCTTACTTTCTACTTTAATACAAGGATTCTTTTCTGTGCTACAGAAACAACATTTCCCTGCACAGTAATTAACACTTCACTGAGAATGCAAAATTTGGTTTTTGCAGAACACACGTAACCAAGTGAGTAAGCAGTTTCCAGCATAGACCAAAAGCTATTTCATGTCACTAAATACAGTCACTAAATATTTATTTATCTATGGAAGAAAAGTTTCAAGCTACTCACTCTCATACAATGCTAACAATAATGCATAAGTATTTTATATTTTTATATTAACACATAAACACAATAGGCCACCATAAAAACAAAGAGAAATCTTACCTTTTTCTGGTACCAAACTATAGCATCAGTTACTTTGGACGCCATTTATTCCACTGAATTCACAGAGTCATTTTAGGCTGTTAACAGAAAGAGACAGAGCTTTACTTCCACTTCCCTATGAAGGCCAAACAGAGAAGGCAGAAACACTCCCATTACCTGCAAATCACTGAACACTGTATTTACTTTACACATTGCCTCATTTCTATTTTACTAGGAGTTCAGGCTTTCCCCTCTAGGCAAACAAAACTACAAATCTGCTGCTACAGGACATCAAAAGCCCCAGTTTTGTCCTGCCTTCCCAGTAAAACACACAGGCTGCACAAAGATGATCTGTCATTGTCTCACAGGAACCTCACAAGTGTTATATCATGTGCAGTTTGGGTTTTTTTCCTGATTAATTAAGCAACCTATAGTTATCAGCCTAACACAGTACTTTGAAGTCCAGAAATAATTATGCTATAAAATGCAAGAAAAATTAATACAGACTATTAGATACACTTGGAGAAGAAAACAATATCAGTGCGAGAACTTCACTAATCATAATTAATACCCTCATGAAAACAGCAGACCAAAACTAAGTCAAAAAGAGAAAACCAAGGAAGAATGGTATGGTTTCTTTAATGGTAACAAATAGCAATAGTATTGATCTTTGATGCCTCTGTAATCAGTTTTCAGCATAAAAATAAATACCAAAACCCAAAATTTCAGCCTATGTAAAATATCTGTATCTTGAAACTAATTTTTACAGTCTTCTTTCATGTAATCAGTCAGCCAGAGTTCATTAAGAAAAATAAAAAAATAAGGAAAACATAGAAAGCCTTCAGGTATATCTGTGTCTCTTGTACGGGGAAGCCCAGAACTGGACCCAGCAGCCCAGTCTGGCCTCACTGATGGCAAGGACATGGTTAAGGACATCATAAGGATGGCAGTGGCTTTATTCCTCAAACACTAAACTATACATCAAGCATTTTCTAAGATCCGTCTTGCATAAAAATGTCACATGTACTATAGGATTGTCAGTATCAACAATAATATTACACCTTATGTTTCTTCAGTAAAAGAAAACAAGAATTATTAACCTATAGGGAGTTTTTATAGTAAAAGATTATTTGGGATCTACCTCTTGATTTAAAGACATTTGTTTACAGCTTTTACACAGATAAGAAAGGCAAAGAAAAATGCAACATTCAACAAATGGGATGGAAACCAAAACTGTACAATAGATTAAAATGAGTGTCCTTATAAAAGACCTAAGCATTAGAGTAACCTGTAGCACTTTATTGTACATTATTCATCACCAAAAAATTCAGGGTTTGGGTTTGTTTTTTTTAAAGAAGGTATTAACTATTGAAGTTCAACAAGGAGAAGTGCCAGATTCTGCACCTGAGACAACCCTGATTGCATGTAAAGTCTGGGGAACAAGAGGCTGGAGGGAAGCTGCAGAAATGGACCTGAGGTCCTGCTCAGTGGCAAGTTGAACATGAGCCAGTAGAGCCCTGGAAGCCAGGAGGGCCAACCCTGTCCCAGGGGCATCAGGCACAGCATCACCAGCCAGGCAAGGGAAGGGATTGTCCTGCTCTGCTCTGAGCTGGGGCAGCCTCACCTCCAGTGCTGGGGGCAGTTTTGGGTGCCACAACACAAAAAGACTTTAGGCTACAAGAGAGCATCCAATGGAGGGCCACATAGATGAGGCTGTCCTGTGCAAGGCCAGGGAGATGGACTTGATGATCCTTATGGCTCCCTTCCAACTCAGTATGAGTCTATTTATTTAAAAAACGACCCTCCAAAAGACTCAGTTCTGCACTGACATTTGTTTGTTCGTTCTTCTCTGACTTGTGCATGGACATACTCCTATTTTAGACAGTGCATTACTTAAAAGATATAAATAATACTGCCTTTAGTTTAGACAAGCACCATGTATACTATAGTACAAACCTTCAACAAATGGATTGATATTATATCAGGAGGATTTCTAAGAAACATAATGCCATACATGTTCATGTTTCCCAAACAAACCTATTTTTAAGATTTTTAACAGTGCAACTCCAATATCTTTTATACAACTTCAGATAAAACTACAACTCAAGAGAAAGAAATGTCTCAGAGAGTCTAGACAGTCATTGAAAATTCCAGAAATATCAGAACACTGACAATTGGTGCAATTGAGAAAGCAAACACCTCAATTTCTCCACTGTTGAAAATATCATGTCAATCACATCAAGTCAGTTAAAGCTGGCAGCCATGACTCTGTCAACATCTGTAATGGTGTCCGGTTTTCTAAGAGCAACTATCAATCATTAAGAATTCATTGGCAAAATAAATATAAAAATACTATCACATAAAGGAAGGAGTCCAAGAGAGACTCTGATATAGCCTGGCATTACCCATAGACTGCTCACCTTTATTTCTCACCCACACAAAACCGACAAAAGGACTTCCCTTCTTATTGGAAAACTTCTTCAGTTAAATTTGACTTTAAAAATCCTTTGCTACACTGGACTCAAAAGTGACAGAAAACCCTTCCCTACATACACATGGCCTCCACACACACGACCTTTCACACAATCACAGTGAGAGCAGTTCACTGCTACAGAGGTGCCAGTGCAGGAAGGGGCCACAGAGATACTGATCACATTTACAGCCTTGCCTTCCCTGCCTTCATGACCTCTTGATCTTGGAGGACCTTTAATTCTTTCTTATTTCTCTTAAATAACACCCCTCTCAAATACAATACACCCTGCTTCCTACCAGCCTAATCACAGGATAAGAGAAAGGTTGGAACAACTCATTATCAGCAGTAAAGAACTGCTGAACCTGGACAGAAATCTTTCCCTCAACAGCTACATTAACTTGATGTCTTTCTCCAAGGTCAATGATTTTTCAGGAAACCAAACATTAACTTATGAATCCAAGACTTCGAACTGTGTTGACTATGGCTAAAAATGGATCAACCATTTTAAAAGCAGTAACCTTTGTTTGCAGTAGCTTTTCAATTCAAAAATCCTTTGCCTCAGAAATAATTACCTCACAAAACTATAAACCAAATATAAAGAAGTAGCCTTATTTGATTTCTATCGACAAACCTGTTATTTAGATTATCCATGGTTTTCATATTTTTAAGAAATTCTCGGCATTAAATCCTCCATAGAATCTATTTTGATTACATGTAAAGCTTATTTACATACACATTTGCATAAACAAATGCAAAGATGATGCTTACAAAAGTAAATATGACAAAATCATGGGATGGATGTCTCAAAACAGAGTTTGGTGTGCTAAGTAAAAATACCTCTACTAGGAAATATCACATGCTTTCTTCAAGAGCTACACAAACATTTCTGAGACAGCACAGTAAGGATATGTGAAAAAGTTTATTTAATTATTTCTGTACAGTGTTTCTGCTTGCAGGGGCTGGGATTTGTCTGTGGTTTGGCTTTTAGTTTGTCTTTAGGTTTTGGGGGGTTTAATGAGGTGAGATGAGACATTATGATTTTAACAGACTCAGTCTGAAGCTAGCTTATCTGGGTGAGGGATGGATGGAAACAATTCAAGGCACTTCAGCTGCAGCCCTGGCTCTATCTGCCCACACTCACTGAACACCTAAGATGGGAGACTAATTATTTCAGCAGTTTCTGAACTCTGCATGTTCATTACAAGTTACTCTGCCACTGATGTTTCCAACTGACATTGATCCTGAGGTCAGCCTGTAAAAGCCCAGCTCTAAACGGTATCAACTGGGTAAAAGTGAAAAGTGCAAACAGCTGAGAGACAAACACAAGCACGACAGAGCAGTGCCTGTTCTGGCTGCTTCTCCCCTCCTCCTCTCTGGACCCCCCTCTGTTCCATGTTCTGTCTCAAACACCTGCATCTAGGACAGGGCCAGGCTTTAGCACTCAGCATAATGTCCTGTGCCCAGTAACTACAGCAAGATTAACTTAATCTTAACTAATTGAAGACTAAAGAGCACCACAAAAAATACTCTCAACTTCAGAGATTAGACAGAGCATCCAAACATAAAAGCTTGATCACAATATCTCTGCAACATTCAACGGAGCTTGCATCACATTTCCATCAAACGTAGTTAATGCTATGAATAACTAGCAATATTTTTTAATCGAAACTTAATTGCTTTCTTAAAGTTTAATAGAGAAGACTACCTAGTTTTGGTGATCCCTTTTCAGAGGTGGGGTTTCTTAGTTATTTCTTAGTTAATCATATTACACAATACACCTTACAATCAAATTAGCAGTTTCTCAAAAGCCACAGAAATTTATATTTAGGTGTCTTTAGATAGCTAAGAGCTCATGCAAGCCCCACAGTACTGCAGTGCTTATTGAGCAAGACAGAATTTAAATAAATTCAAAGTATATTTAGAAATTTTACTCACATCCACAGGGCTTTGGCGACCCTAGTCAGACATAAATGTATATATTTCTAAATGACAGTCTAAAGCAATCTGAACTGACAGAAGTCCACAATAAAACTGTGCTCTTCCATAGTGACAAAGTAAAAAAAAAAAAAAAAACAGGCTTTTTAAAGAATATACAAGTTTAAGCAGTGTCAACTAACAGAAGGACATAATTAAAAATACAACACAAGCAAGGACACATAGGCAAATAGCTGCTTTCCTTGCCTGTAAACATTGTGAATCACTAAGTATTTCAAGGAACCTGTTCCCTTTATAGCAATCCCAACCTGAATGGTCAGGATACCATCCAGCTGTTGAGTCAAGACTTGAGTGTCCTTCTCAGCCTGTTATGATAGAAGAACAAGTTATATTTCATAGAATGATGAAGCAATGAAGTCGCATGCTCACTATACATCATCAGAATTAAAACAGCAAAACATAGGTTGCTTTTGTCACAAACGTTTTTCAAAAAGTCATTGATTTTTAGTACCTTCAGGAAATTTAAGGCAGTTTTAAAAAGGTGATTATATAAAGCCATGAGAATACTACAACCTGCTTTCAACTGCTTTCCAAGATAGAACTGTTTTACCATTACGTTAGATCCTCCAAATTGCAGTTTCACAATCATAGGCATAATTTTACTAAGATTCCCTGGCATGTACAGTAAGAAAAGACAATGAATCAGAACAGTAGACTACGGACTAAACTGCTAATTTTATTAACAATATATGTATCACACAAACTCTCCTAAAGCATTATACGTTTTCATGCAGAGCCAGAAAACAACTTTAAATGAAAGAAAAATCCTCAGTTTCTAGGTTCAAGATCAAAATACAAGTTAACATCATCACCAAATTGCTGACATTATTTGATACTTTAAGTTTAAATGAGCCCAATAGACAGGTTAGTCACATTCAGCATCCACTGTTGACTGAAAAGCTGCTTCTGTCATGACATAAACCAAGGGAGGTATCCCTGTAATGCAGATACAGCACTAAACTCACCAGGAGTCATCCTTCCCCACTCAAACCCAGGGGAGTTCTGCCACTGCCACAAAGAACAGGAAGAAAGTCTTCAAGCAATGCTCCAAAAGAATCATTACTTTTCATGTGCATTACACCTAACCATTAAACCTACATCTCCTTTTTGAAAGGGAACATCAAATACTAAGCAATGCATTCACTGTTCTTTTAAAGTACTTTATCTATGCCTCACTGTTCTCAAAACAGGATTTCAGAATTGCAAATGGTATACAAGCAAATGAGAAACTTGTCACTCCCAGGTTCACACCTTTCAGTGGAGGTTTTATCATGTTGCTTCCAGCCACCCTTAGGAAAACCTGCAGCAGTCAAAGCTGAAGAAAAAAGTCAAGTTAGCAGACACTGCTAACCTAAGAACACAATCCAGCAATCCACATGAAAAGTTCTCTTCCTGCCATGCCTCATGAGCCCCCCCAAGTTGTCTTGCAGCCCAAGGTCAAGTTTGTAAATAAAAAGGAATTAACATACTTGCTTTCCCCAAGGAAGACCAAAAACTCTGCTAAAACTGGATACCAGCATTCCTTGGATGCTGCTCATGAGAGTTAATTTCGTGCTCATGAGAGCACTCCACCCCTCGCTGCCTGGTCAACTGCCTCAAACAAGGTTGACTGGAATTCTTTAACACACCCATGTCCCCCTGTAATATACACCAATACTGTTTCCTATTTCAATTCAAACTCTGCCCTCCACTCCATCTCAAAAAGAAATCCCAAACCTCCCCCCAAAAACCTGGAAAACCGAATTTACCATCATCCCCAAACAACCAATTAAAAAAAAATTAACATCCCTGGATGCCTATTTCGGAAGGCTTTTGTTTGAGAAGGCCTGTTTCATCAGGCCAACAGCAACAACAATAAGACATGACTCAGACCCTGTGCTGGCTGCTGTATGTCAAACCCTATTCTTTATGAACAGAGATGTACCTAACATGTCATATATGATGACAGACAGGGACATCTGGCAGCATATCCATGCTGCCTATGCCTCCAGTAAGATGTCAGATGCTGAAAAGCTGATACTTTTTCAGGCCTCAGTATTCTGCCCACAAACCACTGCATCTGATCCTATTTCTGCTGCTGCATATTTCCTTATAAGCTCATGCCCTTTATCACTCACCAGCCAAAGCAGGAAGATATCACAGACACTGCACAGAGCATGTAGTGAGAACCAGCTTTCAAAATCTGATTGGAAGTAGACTCAACCTAGTCATCATCACTTCCACAGCAAACCCACCAATATTTGAAGCAAAGAAGTGCCACATAAAATAACTATCACCCAAGGAATACTTGTTTTGCCAGTGAATTACACAACTGTCTGAAATAGCAACAAAATGTTGACTATCAAGATTTCTGAGATTTATTTCAAGTTCTGGTAAAAGAACATTGCATGCAATGTTGTAACTGCTGCAGCCATTTCTGGAATCTCTGCCCTCACTCTTAAGATCTGTGCAAGTTTCCTAATTTTGTTACATAGCTGGTTCATGGCTCCATTTGAAGTAACATGACACAATCTCATAGATACCTTACTCATAAAAATACGGGGGAAGGACTCTGAACTGAGAAGTCCAAGATTCTACACCTCCCATAATTTACTTTTGAGCCACTGCAGTATTTATAAATTAGCAAATTAGCAAAAAGCTTCCAATATTTAAACATATTCTGCTGTTCAATAAAGTAGAAAAACCCAAGCCCTTAAAGAGACCTATACTCAAGTTAATTTTGCTTTTTATCTACTGTAAGAGATGTCAGTTTCAACATTCTCACCAAATACAGTAATTGCTGTTAGCACACTGGATCTACAAGCCATTTCTGAAAATGCTGTATCTTTCTTAAAACATTAAATAAAAACCAGCACATGGTCGATCCCAAGTTTTCAGTTCCTGTTTTTTGTACTGAATACTACATGCATACACATACACATCCCATTAAACATTTGCAACCTTATACAGAGAAATCCCTGAAACACTGCATGTACACATCTGCTCTTACAACTGTAACAACTTTATTAAGGAACAGAATTTCTATAAACGTCAAGTTTTTCGTTTTTATATATATATATAGCTGCCTTAATAAATATTTGGGGAAAAAAAACTCTCCACAGTCACCACATTGAAATAAAACGCCATACTCCCTTCTTCTTTTTCGAGATTCTTAAAGCAGTAATAAATCTTGCTCACTGGAAATAATGACTTGTGTTTAGGAAGACATGTTTATCTGTCACCAGGCACTGCACAGCAGAGTTGTGGTTTCTTGATGACTACAGTCAGGAAGCTGAAAACCACTCCTAAATCACCAAGTTTGCATCATGTTCTACAAATAGTTATCCAGCAAGTTTTTGAAGCAGCTGAGGCATGAAGTGGCTGAGCAGTTGGAAAAAGCTGCTGTCTCTTTTAACGGCTGCTGTTCTGCAGGAACACAGCTGAAAATGCTGAGCTTCTATTCTAGAAAAAAAAAAAGTCTCTGGAGTGATCCAAGCAAGGAATTGCAGAGTAACAAGCCTTACATGTGTATCTGGCAAGGTCCTCAAAACAATCATTAAAAATGGAACACCATTATACCCGGAAGACTATCTGATAGGGTCTAATCAGCAGTTTCTACACAGGAAGATCATGTCTCAGTCTATCAGTATTTCTGGACATGTCAAACCAACTGATAAACAAGAGCAAGTGACAGAACATATGTGGACTTTCAAAGAACTGTTGTCTATGAAAAGCAAACATTGCCACAGATCAGAATCAGCCAAAACACTGTACAAAATCTGGAATCAACATTCTTGACTGCAATCAGCAGCAAATTGGATAATGAAGATAAACAACAGCATCCAGTCTGCATAGAGCAGGCTATTGATTACCTGATACCGATTCCCAGAAGCTCCTTGGATCACAGACCACTGGCCTGCAGCTCTTTCATTCAGTGCTAGCCCAAGGCAAAGTGCACACAAATCCCTGTTCTCGTGATGCAGAACCATCCTAATCCTGAAACCAAACAGACTAATTTTCCTAGTCTGCTCTCTTTATGTTCCACTAGCTTTCACACACCTTAGCACACTGTAGTGACAGAGGCAGACATTCAGGGTTTCATCCAGCATACATGTGCCTGCTGACTACCTTGTTAAAGGATGAGAGCATCCAGAAATGGCAAATTCCAGGTATGTATTGCATCAGACCTTTACTAGAAAGATGAACAGAGACACCATGTCACTGCTCATCAGGCCCTGACAGTTAAGGGTAGCTTTCAAATAGAGATGCCCCACATTCCTGCTGGCTCCTACATCTCCAAAGAGGGAACTTCAAGCAGAAGCAATCTCTTCCTAAAGACACATCCACACAAGCGATGGCGAAGGTCAGGATGGCCCTTTAAGGCTCTACAAGGGTTTTAAGCACTCTAAACCAGTATCACCACAGTACAGTGTCCTTAGTCACAGCTTCCAGCCCCGGAGCCCAGGGGGCTGATGCCACTGCTGAGCCCACGAGCAGCTGTCACATCATTTACCTCCGCAGAGCTCTGGACCCTGCAGGACCTGAGCAATAACGGCACACTGAACACTCTGGATCTGGATCCCTCCCCACAAGCCTTCTCAAGCACCAGCAACATGGTAATCTCAATTAACTAGGGCTATTTCCCCTCTCTTCCTCCTATTTGGACCAGTAGACGACAATTTTTAAGAAGTACTGCCTAAATTAAGTTCTGAAACAGAGTGAACTGAACCTTGTCCTATTATTCCAAATTTTAAGCTTCTGTAAAAAGCTTCAGCAGTTCTCTCTATATTTATCTTTTATACTGCAAAGGAGAAAATAAAACCTGAAGCAGCAACATTTATAAGTGGCAATCTTAAACTAGCAAAGCTTAAGAATATGTATGAAGTTTAACAATGAAAAGGCAAAATAAACAGAATTCAGTATCAACCATGTCAGTGTTATCTGTAAGGAAAGGCAGGGGGAGTGAACTATGTACACAACTCAAAGCCTTAAGAACCCATATCTCAGATCCAGAAAGGAACTTTGGCAGCTCAGGGACCTCTTCCATCAAATATACTATAGTCAGAAGAGCAGGGAGACCTGAATAAAAAGAGAATAACAAGAAGAACACTAAAGTACAGCTCTGTTGATCAGCTGTGCAATCTGACTTGAAATACACCTATTTTATTGGGAGAAGAATATTAAAATATTGGAGAAGGGGTTCTAAGAGGGCTATGAATTACCAATCACTTGAAAGACTCTCCTATTGAAACAGGCAACCATGAACAGAAAAATAAGGCATTATAATAAATTAAATGAGACTTCAAGAGAAAAACAGAAAATAGAGTCAAGAAAACAACAGCTTCCCAATAATACAGGCAACTTCATTTATTAACTAAGCTGAGAGGATAGAAAAGTCAATTTTTTAACAGAGAAACACTCTATTACAACACATAGACTGTTAAACTCACTGCTACAGGAAGTCACTGAAACCAAAATTTTACTCCCATTCAAAAAGAAAGCAGCTATTTAAACACAATAATAATAAGGAAAAAAAATAAACACACAGATGAGGGAATCTCAAGCTTCATAACCCAGGATGCAAGAAAGCATCACTGGGAGATCACTGGGCTGTATTCCACCATCCAAACACTCCCCTGAACCCGACCCCACAACAGCCAGAAGCAAATACCAAGGAAAGTATGAGCCACACACAGAACAAACTGTCCCTTAGACAGATCAACACGAAGAGTGTTTAGCTGCCAAGCCAGCATCTGCCAACCACCTAAACCCCAAAAGCATCTGGCGCTGGCCAACTTCCAAAATGCAAGACTTGCACGATTTCACGTTTGATGTGATATTGCTTTAATTTCTTCTCCCATTCTGCAGCTGTATTTTTTTTAAGAACAGAACCACAAATTATTTGCAAATAGGAGTCCAATGCTTGGACTCATTCCAGAAAGTCATCTAGGCTCTTTGGAGAACATCTACTGAGACCACCTCAAATGGGCAAAGAATTAAATACTGAGCATTACATGTATTCCCAGCACAAACAGATTTGGAAAAAAATGTCCTTCACATGCATAGATTAAAAAAGGAGAATAGTTCTAGAAACTCCCTGATATCCTGCCCTTCAGCTAAAAAAAAAAAAAAAATCCACTACAAACACAAGCTGTATTTCCAAATTTCCTGACAACACAATGGCTATATCTCTATATGTATATGTGTTTGCTCTAACTTTGAAGCTGCTCTGAGATGGGGTTGGACCAGACTGATGACTTACAATGACCCTTTCCTAAGTTATTCTATGATTACATATAGAGCATGCCCAAACCTTACACAGCAATACAAGATAGCTCTAATTAGTATTAACTCTTTTTTCCCCTATGGAAATTTATTAAGCTCTTCGGGTTCTCCTTAAAAATTCCAATATAATTTCTTCAAATAGTTAACCATTTCCTCTGCGCCCATCAGGAAGGATCTTTATGAATAACAGCACAGTAAACTCAAGGCAGAAAACATGACATTTAAAGCTTTCAAAGTCTGTTGCTTTTCACACCACCACATATCTTTGATTAAGTGGTGGTCAATTGTCCTCGAACAGTCAGATGCAGCAGTACCTCTGACAGGTACCCCAAGAGTTTTGTTTGTTTCCTTCATAAAACAAAAAAAAATTAGAGAAAAAACAGGCCTATCTTGCTCTGTGGGCAGAAGCAATTAAGTCTGCCTGCTTTCACCATTGTCCCACAGCTCCCTATTGTCCTGTTACACCCCACCCATAATATTTTTCCTGCCCCCCACCCATCATAAAAACCATCCCAAGTGTTTGGCTGGGCCAGCTGAAGTAGGCTACTGCTTGTGGCTCAGAGCTTAGCACATAGACTACCAACAGTTGTTCACTTCTTGGAGAAGGGAGGGACTCAATTATGACTGCCTTTTTTTGGGCAGGAATATTAATTTGGGTCACTACCTGTCAAAAGTTTTATAAAAATTTGTCACAGTGTAGGTAGTTAATGTCTTTCAGTTGCCATTAACTTTGGGTTTATCATCTGAGTAAGAAGTGACTCAAATGGGAGAAGTCAGACAAAGAAAGCAATTGTACAAGCTTTGTGCCCATATTAAGTCTCACTAAAAATCCACATAAACTGTCTGATGATGAATCTGTAAACAACACTGTTTATTACGAAAAGAACTTCCTCACAAAAGAAAACCCAAACTCCAGTCTTTGACTGTTATCATTCTCACTCAGAGGGGTCCTGAGAAAAGCAAAAAAAATTCTTCGACAATATTTCTACTAGAAACAAGTAAAGACAGATATATAGAAAAGGCAAGGAAGACAGTATATCTAGCTCTGGAAAATTAGGAAAGAAATTAAGTCCACTGCTTTCCAGTGACCCCTGCCAGCTGCGACAGGAACAGCATTGTTCAACTCCAAGAGCACTCCACCCCTCACTGCCTGGTCAACTGCCTCAAACAAGATTGACTGGAATTCTTTAACACACCTAGGTCCCCCTGTAATATACACCAATACTGCTTCCTATTTCAAAACCTACACGACTTTGACTTCTCCCAGAATTCACACCAATGCCCGGCAGCTATGGATACAGCTGGGATCAACTTTTTGGGACAAGTTGAGTTCAATCTGCTTTGGGAGAAATCCAGTACTGCAAGAATATTTGAAATGCTCCATGGAGATCCCAACAGTTACCGACAACTTATTTGTACGTCACATTCCACACAACACAAGAGGAAAAAATTATAGTACAAACATTGAGTTAAACCAACTAAGTTTCCGAATTCTTTTTCTGGTGACTCAGGCTCATGTTTTATCCTTTGTAATATTTATACCCAGAATAAAAACATACATTGGCAGTAAAACATAGCAACAGAACATTTAACTGCACAAACATTCCACTTCAAACATGGACTGGGATCTAAAATACACAAGTTGCAACCATTGCTCTCAACCTTCACCTTCAGAAATGAAAGCTGCTTGCAAATTCTGTACAATGGAGTCCATCAAGATGATGTGAGTACATACATTCAAGAACACCTTACTGGAACACAAATAAGACTTCTGAGAAAAGGATCATCCTTTCCAGGGAGTCACAAGCAAAGAGGCAAATCAAAGAAGATCACCAAAACTTTAGAGTTACAAAAATAGCGAAATGCATACAGTTATTTATAACCCAGAGATTTATTCACAGAACACTTTTAGCCTCTTAACCTCAGGGAAACAAAGTCTGATGCCAAGCACTAATATATGTAACAGAAATACATCCTTCTGCTGCTTACTGACCAATCCAAGTGCAGCTGAAGATATTAGGATTCACTTGCTAGGATTAACAGGTTATTTCAAGTGATGCACTTCTCCCTGATAAAACAGATACACCATCTGTTTAACATCATCAACAGGAAGATATAAGCAGACAAATTACTGATGACAGACACACTGTACGTAGTCTCATTCCTATTAGAAAACTCGTGCATCCAAACTGTAAGACAAGCTGTATTTTCTGTAGGAACATTTTATCACAAAGAATTTCAGAACATTAATTAAAGTACTTTCAACAAGTCAGGTTTTCCAATTAATTACTTTTCCCAGTTAATTATATGACAGATGGATAACACACTGGCAAATTTGGAACAAAACGCAAGACACAGCAGCATTACTTTTCAAGTGACCAATAACATGGAAAAGCAATAAAAGGCAAAATACCAGGCACAGAGCTTGACAGTATGGATTCAAAGTTCCACTGAATCTGATACACTTGGGTAACACCCACTCAGAGGCTAAATATGAGAAACAGAAGTAAAAGTAACCTGGACAGTTGTTGTACTGTGGGATAAATTTTCCCCAGCTTCTTTGTTTCTCACAGAAAAGACAGTAAATAAAACAACTAGAAAATGAATGTAACAGCAAAAATTTTGAGTGATGAGAAGTTCCCTAATATTCTGATTCCCAAACGGAAAATCAAGGATAAGCTGCAGTCAGGTTGCCACTGTTTTAGGGTGGAAAAGGGAAAAAAAAAAAAAAAAAAGAGTAAAGAAAAAGAAAACATGAACATATGTAAGACACAATATAAGAGACAAGGTCAGAGACGAAAACGAAGATGCTGAAATTCAGAACATTTAAAGGGAAGCAGAAAACACGTTCTATCACCTGACACAGGCATTGAGGCAGCCCACGATATGTTCAAGCAGCTCAGCGGAGCCGGAGCGGGCAGGCAGAGCCCCAAGCACGGGAAGGGCCCCGGACCGTACCTACACCTTTGCCGCCCGCACCGACGCCGGCGGCGGAGGACACGGCAGCACGGGCACCGACGGCTCCGGGACGGCGCGGCCGCTGCCCGGCCAGACCCGATGCGGGTCCGCGGCGCTGCGGGCAGGAGCCGCTCAAAGCCGCGCTCGGACCCCCGCCCCGGCGGCGCCGACACCGCGCCGGCTCCCGCCGGAGGGAACCGCGGCGCCGCGGAGGCCGCGGGCCGCCCGCCCTTGCCCCGGCCGGGACTCCGCCGGGAGGAGGTGGGGGGCGGCAGCCGCCCCGCTCCCGCCGCCCCGCCAGGGGAGCCGGGGAAGCCCCGCCGGTGATGCGCGCCCCGCGCCTCCGCCGCGCTGTCCCCCAGCACCGAGAGAGCACCACCGCCTCGCCCCGGCCCCCCTCCCGCGCCCCGGCCGGCCCCTTCCCCAGCCGCACGGAGAACTAGGCGCCCCGGTTCTCCCCCCGCCGCTGCCCCGGCGGGGTGGGGACGCCCCCGGGCGCCGGAGCCCCCTCCCGGTGCCGGAGCCCCCCCGCCGCCATCTCACCGTTCGCCGGTGCCGCGGGGCAGCGCGCGCCGCACGCAACGGCGGCGGGAGCGCGAGGCGGCGGCGGGAAGGCGCGCGCGAGGCAACAGCTGGCGGGGGAAGCGGGAGGGGGGGAGCGGCGCGCGCGTCCAGGCAGCAGCGGCGGCAGCAACAGCGCGCCACCCGCGCGCGCCGCCGGGGCGGGGGCGGGGCCCGTGCGGGCCGGCAGCCAACGGTGGCCCCTCCCGCCGCCGGGGGCGGAGCCGAGACGTGACTGGCGGCGTCGCTGCCCAACCAGAGCGCGAGGAAGGCGGGGCTACGCTTGACGTATAGGCGGGGCAGAGGCGAGGCCACTGTGACAGATACCGCCTTCACCAATTGGCGGCGGGGGCGGGGCTCCAGGCTGACCCGCCGCCCGCCGACAGGGGCGACCCGAGCTCGAGGGGCGTCACCGACGGCTGAGGACAGGAAGGCGGGATTAAGTTGAACGACGTCGCCACAAACCAATGAGAATAGAGGGCGGCAGGCCGCGCGTTCCCGCTGGCCAATAGCAGGCGCGAGGCGGGTGAGGGAGGCGGGCGGTTCCCTGAGGCGGAGCGGGAGGGGAGGGCCCGGCGCCCCCTCAGCTGAGCGCGGGCCCCGCGGACCGGGGAATGCGCCGGGATCTGCGGTAGGTGATGGGCAACGAGGGGGGCTTCAGCCTCGGGGACCTCTGGCACGGCCGGGGAAGCGGGGCCTGGCGTGAGGCCGAGGGAGGGGCCGAGTTTGCGAATCCAAAGCTGTGTTTAAATGGGGTTTTAAACGGGGCCTACCGCAGTATTTCTTTCGAAGTGTTAAATTACCCATACGATCGGACTAGGCTCTAAAACAGTATTTAATCGAACTGGGGTTCTATTTAATATGGTTTCACCGTAATACGAATTTCAGGACTATTTTAGGCGATGTTCAAGATTTAAATCTAAATGTATAGGTTCATGTTATCATTACCACTGAGCTGAGTCTCATCTCTAAGATGCCCTCCTCTTTATTTTTTTCTTCTAAACAGGACAGAATTAGCTATCATAATATCCTCGTTATGCAGATCATCCCACCAAGGTCAGTGATGCTCCTTGGATCGTTTCTCCTCGCTGAAAATTTTCACTCCCTAATTATGTCGGTCCTATAATAGGAGTCAAGAGCTTTTTTATTTTCACGCTGACATCCCATCCCATCAGTGTTCTCACTGAAGAGCCAGTTCAGACCTGTAGCACAGCTGCATCCTTTTCCCAGTGTCACCCATCTTGTTGGGATTGCTGGGCTCTAGCAAAGAGTCTGCCCATCATCTTTCTTTCACCATGGGATAATCAAATGCTCCATGTAATCAAACCCTTCAATTTTATGTCAGCTCTATATCCAGCTCACAGCCTTCAAAATCTGGTAGCTTTCTTTACTTGAACTGTAAGATCTCAAAAGTACACTTGGATTTTCTTGAGTTTTCATCTAAAAACGCCTCTAAAACTGACTGGAGCCTTGCAGTCCTGCCCAATCTGGCAATAACATCTATTAGATCAGAGACAGGCAGCATAACTTCTTCCCATGCTGAATTTTCTGCCTTTTTTTCCAGTTGTTGCAAAGTGGCTCTTAGCAAACTGAAAGTATTTTCAAGTGAGCAACCTTCAAATTGAGTAGCCCTATGTAATACCTCTTCAGTAGCTTTGTGTTTCCTCCAGAGAAAGGTGATAGCACCTTCTTTGAGTATCTGATAACCTGATACTTCTAAGAGTGTTGAGTTTCTTTTTCCTTTCAGACCCAAGTTTCCAGTCTGTTTCTGTTTGGTTTCTGCTTTCTCCAGTTTGCTAATAAGAGTCTCCTTCTTGTAGTGTTTGTAGCATTTCTAGAATTGGTTTTGAAAAACATCCTCATGAAAAGAATGTTGAAACTTCATTACTGATCATGACTCTTCACTTTAGCCACAGACTTGCACTTGAGAATACTGGAATTGTTTTCAAAATACTGTAAATGCTTTAGGCCAGACATAGTAATTGTTCTGTAACCCCTGTCAGCTGGTTTAGGTTTGTTTCTGTAACAAGAGCAAAACAATGCTATCTAAACCTCCTCCAATTTTTTTGTCCCCTTAACTCTTGAGTGCTGCTGAGGAAGAGAAGGGTAGGGGTCTTGGTTCCATCCTGTCAGGAACTGCTTTTCACCAGACCCTTTGGTGGTCTGAGCAGAACTGAGACTTTGAAAAGCAAAACTACAAAATCCTACTTTTAACTTTCTCTTTTTTTTTTCTAGTTCAGCTCAGGAAACTGGCCTGCTTTGGACAAGTGTCAGCCCCAAAGCAAAGAGGAGATGTGCTGACTGC
This sequence comes from Acridotheres tristis, assembly GCA_037013685.1. Lineage (NCBI taxonomy): Eukaryota > Metazoa > Chordata > Aves > Passeriformes > Sturnidae > Acridotheres > Acridotheres tristis. The sequence continues at coordinate 11,579,877 of CM072885.1, forward strand.
AACTCTAATTTAGATTATTTTATGCAAAACTGGATCTTCTCCCTACAAGAAATCCTACTGCTATCCACTAAATCAAATCCATCCAAAGTTCAAAACCAGACTGAACATAAGAGTAGGTCTGTTGAACTCTGTGTCAGAAGATGCAGATTTAAACTGTAGGATGATTTTAGGGATATACAAAATTGTTATCCCCTCACTGCAAGGGAGCAGGTCATCTCATAACCAGTTGAGACAGCAACTTTTACTTCCCTGCTTCCAGTAGCAAATCTCATCTGAGCACAGAATTTGTTCAACTTCAAATAATCTGGCAAAAACCAATCCCAGTTAAAAAGAAAAAGGTGGCAGTAGATTTCTGCTTGTTGGGCGAGTTCAGCAGCCATAATCAGGTGATGTTGTGTGCATTGGTAATAACACAGAGGAAGCAGCAGCAGCTTCTGGGCATGGGGGGCACAGAGGGGAAGCAGCTCTTGTCCTTCCCTCAGCATCTGGCGCTGAGGATTCAGTGCTTCAGAACACAACATCACACTTTGAGTAATTCAAGTATTTTTGTAGTCTGGAACAAATCAAAGCTCATTTTCTCATTTCAGGTGAAAGACTATTAGTGTTCTAAAGGGAATTATTAAAAATTTTTAAAAATTAAAATACCTATTTGAGCACCATTTCACTGGTCAAAATTATTCATTTTTGTAGCATGAAATCTAGTGGAAGATCACAGTCCTTCACACTTCAGTTTTTTACACTTGTAGTGAAAGGCTTTTGGCAGATGCAGTGGTAAAACTTTCCACTTAGGAATATAAAAACTTAACTTTCATGACTGTAGTGGCATTTGTCTTGTTTTTCTTTGATCATGACTACAGAGAAATTTAAATACCCTACCCAGCCAATAAACCTGTCAGCCAGTGTCTGAACACTTGAGATACCTGCCAAAAAGCAAACATTATTGGTAGCTTTTAGTAATTTCAAGATTGCTGGCTGACAGAAAGCTGGGCAGTGCTCACTGGCTCACTTTGAGCCCAGGTCACTTCAGCTGCAGCTCTGCAAACTGCAGGATCTCTCCGAGGGTTTCTGTGCTCCTTTGTGCTGGTTCACGTTTTACTGTGGTTATTTGGTTACACAGAGAGCATTGTTATGTTTTGTTTTCAAATGGTAGCTGTGAGTGCCTCAGTACTAGTGTAAAATGGATCTAAACATATTCTTAGCGTTCAAAAATCCCTACATGAGCCTGACAGTTTGTTTAGGATTAAAGTACAGTTTGTTTCACTGAAGAAATTTAGATTAAGGCAGTTACACAGCTGACTTAAGGCACTCCAAGGGAATGGTGGACTGGAACAAACACTCTTCAGCTGAGCATGGTAGTTATGAAAGTGCTAGGAAGCATTATGTGGGTGAGGTTAGGAGTGGGAAAGCAAGAGCAAGGAATTAGTCTCCTTTAGGGAGTATGTCTAACGGTCTAGTGCCAATTTTTGATGCCTTCCCTCTCCCTTTTGTTTTGTTAGGTGGTTGCTGACAGCGAAGGACTTCCTCTCAAAGCTGTTTAAATGAGAATGTCCCTGGCACAAAGAGTGCTGCTGACATGGCTTTTTACATTACTCTTCCTGATCATGCTGGTGCTGAAGTTGGATGAGAAAGCACCGTGGAACTGGTTCCTTATTTTTATTCCAGTGTGGATATTTGATACAATTCTTCTAGTTATGTTAATTGTAAAAATGGCTGGACGGTGCAAGTCTGGCTTTGACCCTCGCAATGGCTCCCAGAACATGAAGAAGAAAGTCTGGTACCTGATTGCAATGCTGCTGAAATTGGCCTTCTGCCTCGCCCTGTGTGCAAAGCTGCAGCGATTCACCTCCATGAAACTGGCCTACGTGTTCATCCCACTCTGGGCCTTGCTGATTGGGGGCATGGTTGAACTCGGGTATAATATCTTCTATGTAAGAAGAGACTAAGCTATGCCAGGTGGTTTCCAGTGCCAGGATTGGCACCAAATTACCAGATTATTACCATTTTGCCACAGAGCTGATCTTCAAACTAGAAAGCCAAATGAGTCAAGCTGGAGACTTAAGCTAAAGCAGGCTAAAGAACTGAAAGTAGACTTGTTTCGTTTTTTTATTTTAAAACTCACACATTCTCTTGTAAATAAAAGTATTTGTTCAACATAAGCTGTTCTAATATGATTACTGTTATTTGTTACATGGAATAAGATACAGGTTCTTCACGTGCAGGTAGAAGACCTTGTCAAAGAAACCACAAATGTTCTACCCAGAGTATTCAGCACATTGAGTAATCCTAGGAAAGAGGACTAACATTTTCTGCTACTTATGCTGTAAATCAAGAAATAACCAGTTAACAGTAATTTCCATAAGGAGCTAAATTTGCTTTAACAATGAGTAACGAGTGACAGCAGCCAACCAAGAGCAAGAAAAGGAATAAAGTAATACACTTTTTTTTTTTTTTTTTTGGACAGTGAGATTCCATTACCAGTCTAAAACTAAGCACTGTTTTCTAAGCTGCTGAAACAGCCCATAAACAACATGTTAACCTTAGGGAACACAGTTGGTAGCTGAGCTGTGCCAGCAGTCCCGAGATCCAGAGAAGAGGGAGACAGTGGTGATTCCAAGTGAGAAATCACCAGTGTTGCAAGAGACTGAAAACACAGGGCAAGTTCAGTGCTGCATTTGTACCTGCCCAAAGTGGTACGTGAATAAAACAGTTTTTAATACCCGAGGATATGAAATTTTTGTGGGTGAAGCCTTGGCTTCATGGAGCACTGGCAAACTCAGACGTGAGCAAATTACCTTTTTCAGGTAACAAGTGAAAAGGACTTCAGGAAAGAACTGGAACTGCAAGTGTATTTTGTGAACTGAAGTGCTCTTTCAGGAGATACAGCAACACCAAATTCAAATGTAGCAGTTATCTGGGACATTATTAACATGCATGCTGAAAGTACTGATCCATTTACAGCTGCTAGAGAAAAGAATCTCAAGTGAATGAAAAACAGTCTAGGGTAACAGGACATACCTAGACTAAAGTGTCTCACCAATAAAATTTTAATTATGTACATTTTGAACTGTACTTGTCTGTGGAAAAAAGAAGTGTTTGGATTTACTCTTGCTGTTTCATTACACAGACGTGGATAAAAATACAGAGGAACCATATTGTGTGAGACTGCTGAAAGAGATTTATCTAAGAAAACATGTTCCATTCCAAGGCAATGAATCTTAACAGGTAACAAATGATACATAAAATGAATTTAAGTCATATTTATTTCAGAGTGGTTGATTGTCCTCTCTTGCTAAAGTAGAATCCAGGAAAAGACAAGGACGAAAGAATTCTAAACTGTAGCTGTTGTTAAAAAAATGTAAAGTATTTATAAACCCTTTATTATAACAATACATCAGCTTTTACTAAGCAAACCCATATACCCAGCCCCAAGATAGAGCATCAGGTAATTTATGGGGAGTACCTGGCAGGAAAATTGTTTTTAGGAGGTGTATCTATGCATTGTGCAGTTCTGAAAAATACTTAATGGAAGGACCTTGCTCTGTGTTTGAGACTTTTTGGCCATTCACATGAGATTCCTGTGGAGAACTGACCTCCTTCAGTCTTAAGTGATTTTTCAAGTAAAACTGGCACTTGTGATGAGCTGTGGAAGAGTACATTGATCTCAGAACATGCTCTGAGACCTGCTGGCTGCAGGAGCTGCGAGAGCGAGCACACACGTGCAGGTGCCACAGGTACCTGTGCACAGAGGGAACAGCCTTCACCTGCACCTCCCACTTGGCTCTGTTCTGCAAATGGGAACCCAGGCCCTGAGCCCCTGCCTAGAATGGAATGCCACTCCATGGCAGGCAATCTACACCTTGTGCATTTGTTATGGCTGCTTTCAAAATCTATGAAGAAGAGTATCTAAAGCCTTACCTCCAATTCAGGTAAACTTTGATGACCCACTTAACAGGCAGTGATACAACTGTGTAACAAGCACTCAAGCACCTCAGATAAGACAATTTTATCTGTACACACACACACACACTTACCTGTGGTAGGCATGGGACCAAGCATAAAATAAGAGCCATAGTCCTTTCCCATCCAATGATTCTGGAGGAATAAAATTCGAAACCCCCTTGTTCGGAGCATGCCAGACATCCCCATGGCTGCTCAGGAGAGCAGAGCAGCTTTTCTCAGCCGAGCTGATGATGGTAATTGATTGTTATGACATAAAACAAAAGATGGAAGAATAAAAACTGGCTTCATTGGAACTTGGTGTATTATTAGCAAAATAGGCTGTGAATGGTGACTCTGCCCCCATAATAAATCCCTTCTCTTCCACAGATGTAACAATTATCTGAAAGTTTGGCATCTCTAATTAACTAGAATCACACACAGTCCTTGCAAATCTCCTTTTAATTGTTGCCTCTAATTCAAGAGAAAAAGATCAGCAATTTCAGTTTTGGTTGTGGGTTTGGCTTTCTTTTTTTTTAAAAGGTTTACAAACCTTGAAATAAATTATGTGGAAAGCTGAAGCAGATACTTCTTACCGGTGTCATACAGAAGTCACACACAGCCAGATGGAAGTGTTCAATTTCCAAGTTCCTTATTCTTACAGGGAAACTTGGACAAGAGCATATCCCTTTTGAGAATTTTGTACCCTATTTAACAGACCTGAACAGTGCTGAGATCTTGGTGCACACAGTGCTGCTTCTCTACCTTATCAGAACTTCACTCAGGATTTATGATATAAAGTACACTATAGCCCACGGTGACCCTTCCAGAAACTGCTGCAGGAATTAATTATATCTGTTCATAATTACATCTGTTCTCAAAGGTGCTGATCACAGCATGGAAGTGGAACCAATGCTCCTTACACATTTTCCTATATTTACCAACTGATCTTCAGTAACAGGATAAAACGAGTGAAAAGAAAATTTGCTGAACGTAGCAGGGAAAAGGAGAGCTCCATGCTGAAATGGCTCACACTGATTTGTGATACAAAGGCACAAGGATGTTGTCTCAGCTCCCTGCAGCAGCTGATGGGGGGCAAAGGAGAGAACCTGGCCTTCAGGAACTTTGTTTTAAACTGCAATTCAAAAACTTGTTGAAACCAACTGGAAGTATTTCTCTGTACTGATGATATATATAGGATATGGAAAGTTATATTCCACCTAATTTCCATCATTTATAGAAGTTTGAACACTTCAGTGTGCAGTGCAGGTGAGTATCTGCCTTTGCCTGATTACAGAAAATACTTCACACATGTGTGTGAAAGGTCATGAAACTAAAATTTCAATTGCCAGTTCATACTGGTTTTCTTGATTTGTCACCAATTTAGGAAAGTATCCATACAGTTTAGAACATATCTGAACAGTATTTAGAAAAGAACAGCTTTGTATCTTTTGTATGCTCTGAGAACAGATGCAGACACACACAAAATGCACTGCCAGGCACACAGGGCAATATCAAAGCCTGAACTAGCACAGGACAGGGGTACACAACCGTTTGAGACATGTATTATCAGTATTCCTTTCTGACACAGTCTGCATCATAGTACAGAAGCAGAAATTTGCCTAACCTTATGAAAGTTTTCACATTTCCATAGTGTAAAAAATTGGGTGACACAAAGTGAAAGTGAAAATTATGAGACTCCCAGAAACTCAGAATTTTAACATCAGGTGTTCCCAATATTTTAACATCAATATAATTTTGGAAAAAAAATAACATGGCTTTTCAGTAATAAAGCTCCTGAATAATTGCATCCTCAGAAATAAGTTGTTTGAATTTACTAGTATGGAAAACATAGCACTATCACGTAACACATCATGCTTTTTAATTAGGATTGAAGTAAAAACAACTATGCTGAGTTGTGAAAAGAAAATTTGCACCTTTTCACTGTAACTTTACTATTTTTTAAGGTTTTGATAGAGTTCACCTCCCATACGAGCCTTATAGACCTGAATGGGCTTGGGTACAAACTTGCTGCTGAAAAGCATCAGGCTTTGAGAACTAAGGCAACCTAAGGAATCTCTGCAGCTGGACCACTAGAGTATTGCTCAATATAAATTCTGGATTTTCTCTTTGGACTTGTGGGATAAGGAATAGGAAAATCTGCAACTCAGTGATGCCGTTCCCCCTGATCTGCCTTTCCTAACAAAACCAAATCCCACGCAGACTAATAGAAGAAAAGCTCCCTACAGTGCAGAACAACAGCATAGGAGTGAGAAACAGGAAAGCAATGAGAATGTCAGCTTAGTTCATCTGCCTTAATTTTGATCTCAGTGCTCCTTCTGAAGTTAATGAAAAAAAATCACTGCTTCAAGATGTTTTTTAGTCTAAAAATTCCATTTCTGTGATTAACTAAAACTCTCAATTGCTTCAGTTCACACTGACAAGTACCTGAATGTTACTCTTGCATGTTAAAGATTTAGCAGCCTTATGCTACATAGTCTCCCCCACACAGGTCTAATTCTCAAGATTTTCTTCTCCAGACACCAGGAACAAACAACTTTCTCTGCTAACTGCCTCACTTTATCTCAACACAACGAGATAAAAATAAAAAAGCTCCCATAAAAAGCACAGTCCTTAGAACACAGGCCTGAGCTGCACCCAACATGGCACCGTCATTCCAGTGGATGGCAAATTAAATGATAAAACATAGTATCAAAATCACTATTGAAAAATCAAACTGGATAAAAACAGAAGTTTAAACTGCTGTTTTAATCAATGTTTGTATCAGATAACTGTACACCAAATATTAAAAGACTATTTAGGACTAACGCCCTCATCAGTAGGCTCATCTATCAGCATCACCAGAACAAGAGAAGATCAATGTTTAGCTGGCACTCAAGTACAGCACGGCTTCAAAGCAGAGATCATATCAGCATCAAAGCACAGAGAAAAACAGTGATTAGAATATAATACACTAAATTTTCAATGGCAGTATCCCTGATGATTCTAACAGAAACAGCAACCTAAATATTGTGAAGTTAATCACTGCTTCTGAACAGAACAAAGAATAACTTGCATTTTTAAGAAAAATGAAATGAGTGACTGATGGGAAACAGTTCCCCAAATATTCCCACATAAGCTGCATATTCAGTGGGATCTGCACAACATTATCAGTAACTTCTATACAATTTTAAAGTGCATTTCATCTGTTTAAGAAAGTAATAAAATATCAGCTGAACACAGTGACTCAATCAAATCATTCTTGACAGTCATTCACAGCAAAGCACAAAGCAGTGAGAATTTGTCCTTTCCATTTCTAGCTTGGATACATCCTGGTAAGGTACAGGCGCTGCACTGCCTAAACACAAAGCTCTCTATGTACCTAACCACTACAGGAAAATAAATAAAATGACACTTGAGAAGCTTGAGGAGCTCCTTGATCTCTTGATCAGAATCAGTACAGTTTTCAGCCTAGCAGGGTCACGTGGCAGTGTACTTATCTCACAACAGTTCATTTTGACTTCATTCAATCAACAAGGAAAAATCATGGATTTATTTTGGTCAATTCAGCATCTTATTCACATGCAGATATTAGAAAACAGTCATTTTGATAAATGAATACCAGTCTTGTGTTTCTTGGAAGACTTACTCCATTTTCCAAATCTGTAATGTTCAGATCTCTTTCACAGCATTCTACTATTTCAAATTTCCATTTCCTACATCTTTTGCAATTCCAACTTATTTACTGTGCACATGTATATCCACTTAAAAATCAACTTTATTTATCACCAAGGAATTCTTTCACAGATGAAGAATTAAATCATCACCCTCTAAAATAATACTTTATTTCTAATACTAGACAGAATTAATATTTCAGTTAAAAGTAGCATTGAAATATTCGCTATAGTAACAAGGAAGGGAAAACCTGCATGCCAGCAGTACCTGTAATGAAAATGTTCTTTCAGAGTCAATTTTCAGGCATTTGGAGGGCTGGGGGTGACACAACACTGAGTAACACTTGTATGTAACACATGAAGTCAGTCGCCAGTGAAATGCAAAATATCCAGTAATATTAAAAGAAAAAAAAGTAGCTACCCCCCTTGAAAGCTCTTTTAGCAACTGCAACAATGCAATTCTTTGCTACCCAAAACTATGTACCAGGATCTAGGAAAACATCTAATTTTCTGCACATCATGTTATTAACTGGAACACCACTGCATGTGCAGGGAGATAGCAACAGCCCCAATGTCCTCGGGCAACTCTCCAATATGCACAAGGGCCAAGAGAGACAACTAAAACACTGGAGATTTCAGCCAAAATAACAAAGATTTATAAATCACCAAAATCCAGAGAAGGGGGAAAAGCAATAAGCAAGGACTAATTTCAGTACAGCAGAATACATGAAAGATTTATTGCTGAAGCAAAAATCTTATGCAGCAGGAATAAAGGCTGTAGCACAGGACTGAAGCAAGGCCTTTGTCAGATTAATGAACAATCAGGGAGGTGAAATTCTCAGAAAAAGTTCCCCCCTCTCAAATGACAACCTCATTAAAATGAATATACCACAGGGAGAGGACATCACTTTTTTTTAAATGAGCAAGTAAAAAGTCAGCCAGCCAGCCCGGGCTGCAGACATCTGCAAGTGCAAAGGGAGGTCTGGTAGCCACTGATAATCCCAATATGGTTCAAATTCTGTCTGCAAGGAATTCTGCCTAAACTGAGAATCTACTCTGTTTCAAAAAACTGAAAAAATACACAAAATCTGCAAAAAACCTGCCTCTTAAAAAATCTCTTTAAATTCTGAAAGTGGTAAGAAAAAAATGAGTCAAACATGTGGGCACTTAAGAAGCAAAATCTCAGGACTAAGATACCTGAACAGAAGTTCAAGACTACATCAGCCAAGACCACTGGGCAGGTCTCCAAAAGGAAACAAAGTTCTACTCATAAGTGTAAAGTTGTATTTGCTAATCATTTTCAAAGATTTATTATTTCTGTTTGGACAGGGCCTACGCTGCAGAAAGCTGGCAGCTGTCCTGGGGGATGTATGTCCACTCTTCACTAAAATCTGACAAGGTTACCAACAATTATTTGAACCCAAACAAATGGCTGGCATATGCATGACCAGCACACTGGTAAGATTGTTATTCTGAGTCAAATAAAGAGTTCTAGGAGTTTGTTTTGTGTGGTTTTTATTTTAAAAAGCAGTATCTGGCAAGACTGCCTTTGCTAAAGCTAGAGCCCTCATCTATCCCACCTGGAGAGCTGCATGCTTGGTGCAAACTACAACCTGCAGCTCTGCTCTGTTGCTGTTCTCCCATGGGCAGCCCAGGGAACAGGAATGGAAGGCCAAGTAACTGTATATGGATGGTCATGAAGCCAGAGATTACAGGTGGAAGCATTATTTCCAGAAAAATCCAGAAAACAATAAAGGGAGCTCAGACCACATTCCTGCTATAAGGAAGGCTCAAATTCTTACATGAACAAATTATTTTTTTCAGATCAGAACCTACTAGAGGAATAACCACATAACACATGAATTATTTGCTCATGGCAAAGGGGAAAGCAAGATCCCTGAGGCTGAAAAACTGGTAGTAATCTCTTAGCCAGCATTAAAGAACACAGTAGCAAGACTTAAGGATGTATTAGCCACATCCAAGAGACTCACATTTCTATTGCTTCTCTAATACATAATTATGGCTCTGTAGGAGAAATGTTTAGCAATTCAAATATTGATTTAATTAATAATTCCTCAACAGATCTATTTTGGATTAAACCAATCAGGGCACTCATCTAATAAATAGCTGATTTTAGTGCCACCTCATGAGTATGCAGAAACATTTTAAATTTTAACAACCTATAAGGAAAAGAACATTTACAACAGAAGGACCTCAGGTAGTTGAGCTGGATATCGCCTGAAAATCACATTGTTCTATTGCTACAAATGAAGCCAAAGTGACCACTAAGTGCATCAAGGTTTAAAAACTGAGTACTTAAAGATGTACAACTTTCAAAAACGTTATACAGAAAAATTCTAACAAATCAGAGATACAGAGGGCTTTGGAAATAATAGGCCTTGGATCTGAAGCTTTACATATGTAGCTGAAGGACAGGCTGTAGGGCAGCTGACTGCTGTGTGCAGCTACCCGAGAGACATGTCATTTGGCTGTGCTTGAACTACACAGGAGCACACTACACAGAATATGTAAGTTAAATGACAGAGTTACCAGATCAGATGCTAGCTAGTCTTGAAATTGTCTTCCCTCAGAACACAACTTGAAAGAATCCAAGTGTTCCATAGATGGGGAAAGAGAACAGTTAACTTGGACACTGCTTTTATTTTCTTAATGAAACACCTCTTGCTTCCAAACTGTGACTCATGAGGAACCTCCCCACTACACATATTGGCAAGCCTCTTCATTGCCTGGCACTATCAGCACAGGGAGCAATTCAAATCCAGGTATGCCTTTGTGAATTACAGGTCACTGCCGAAGCTGAGGCCTTTTTAGCTTGGTAAGTAATCCCTTACATATTCTTTTAATTGCAGTCAGATAAGAGATTTGAGGGAGTGGTTGCTTTTTTGGCTTGTTGTGTGGGTTTGTTGGGTTTTTTGGTTGGGTGGGGTTTGTTTACGTGAAATCTAAGTGTCTGAACTGTGCCCTGAGCAGGGCCAAGAGGCAAAGCCCAGGAGGGAGTTTGCTCCCTTGCACCAGCTCACCTAGAGAGATGCAGGCAGGTACAGGTAGCGCTCCTGGAGCCCCCTGCGTGTCCAACTGCCCTCCGAACAGACCCTTTGTCTCCCTGTTCCAATGAATACCTGACAGCAGGAGTTGGGGGAGTGCCTGGAACAAGCACCTGTAAGGAATCATGAAGGGAGGACTGATTTAGCCTTCTGACTAATCTGCATTTACAAAGATGCCTCAGCTCTACCTCAGTTTGCTACAGCTCCTCACCCTCAAGGTGTAAGGGCATCCTATGTGTTAGTGGCAGGTAGAAACATAACCACTAAGAGAGGCAGTTGAACTGAATTATTTTTTGCAGACCCAAAAATAAAACCAATCTGTTATTATGAACCTTTATTAAGCGGCTCACATTTCAGTATAAATCACACTAAAAAGATTCTTAAAAAAGATATTTACACTACAGTGCTGACACATTTAAAATGAAAAAATTGGTATAAATAAGCTCTATGGAAAAGCCTGGAATTGTCAAAAAGAATTCTGGCTCATCTTACAAAAAATATATATGTTAAATGTCAGCTCTACTCTAAAACCTACAACTCAAAATTATTTAAAGACTTCTTTATGTTAAACCTGCAGTGTTTACAGTGCATCTGGCCCTAAGTGCTTTGATACTTCACAGTTATGGACAGGCACTGAGGAATGTTACAAAGCTACATAACTATTTTCTGTAACAGATGCGAAGACAAGTCACAAACTTGCCTCACAATTTATGATCTTTACATTATTACATCATTAAGTTTAAAAAGGAATTTAAAACCATATATACAAATTTAGCACAAAAAATCATCCTCTCTTTGTCCATGCAATTTTGGATATGATAAGCTAGGTTGTCTGGTATCATCTGGATGTACGTGACCTCCAGAGCACAACTTGCCTTGCAAGTCCTTGTTGCCGGGTTCAAATTTAGAATCCATTTCCAACTTTAGTGATGTCAACTCAACATGATCCAGCCTAGCCTGAACATTCTGTTCCCCGACGTCATTAGGTGTCACTGTCTTTTCAGCAAGGTCAACATTCATGGGTTCTTCTTTTACTCGGAGAGATGCAAGAGGTTCATGTTTTATGGGCAAAAATTCCTGCTGCAGGTACTTGGTCTGCAGAGCATCTGGAAATTTGGTGTCTTCAGAGGTATCTTTGCTCATGGTACAAACTCTGTCAGTCTGAAGTCCGACAACTGAAGACTTGGAGTCTGCAGAGGTCCCTGCTTCAACAGTACTTGTGTTTTGAGAGAGTTCTTCCTCTGAATGATAGAGCTTGAGCCGGATGTGCCAAGCCAAACTACACACAGCTGAAACTGTTTTGAACTGGTGCACAACATTCCTCGGGATGAAATAAATGTCATTATCAAATAACTGGATTCTGGCATATCGAATGCCTTCCCTTCGCAGCTGATTAAGTTTTGCATCATCCACCCACTGGACACACTGCAGGGAAAAGGTGAGGGAAAGGTGAAAACTCTGACTCAGTACTCAGAGGACACTGACCATCAGTTCTTAGTGGGCTTACCTGTGAGAGTGGAGGCTCATGCAAATCTAACTGCATTCGCTGAACTACCTCCAAGAAGTCCTCAGCATGAAAACAGATTACATCTTTGGTTATACGAGGCTGCTCAGACCTACAGAAGAGTAAGTAGTGCAGTCAGAGGCTGAAACTACCATGCTGCAGAAAATGACAAAAAGTCTGCAAGCAAGGATAAAGCAAATTTTTAAACTTAAAAACTCAACTCTACCATAGCCTACATTTTTAAGAAAAAAAAGTTGATCTAAAACACAGGCTCGTTAAACTGGTTAAACAAATTAACTATGATTTTTTAATAAGTGGAAATAAAGGCAGCAATAAAAGGCCAACAAAACACACTATTTTTCATTTCTATTTTTAACTAGCCTCTTGGCTGTCTAGATGCTGAAAGGCAGCTGTCCCAGATACACTGGGCTTATTCTATCAGCATTCCAACACGATGAACCCATCAGGCACCTGAGCACACAGCAGTGACTGGGAGCACTATGGCAACCACGGCTCAGCACCTCAGCCTCAAACACCTTGCTCAGAGTGGGAGTAAAAGCTGAATCTGCATTAGCTGCCACAATGTAATCACCCAGCAATGGCATTCTCCACAAAACATCCTTTAAAAATACATCCCTATTTATGCTCACTAGAGAGAGCTACACAAAAGCAAGTCTGAATTTAGGCTTTATCTCCACATTCAAGTTGTTAGGAAAAACATCTCCAGTTCCAAAGCATCTTTTCCCCAAGAAATGCATACCATTCATACGGTTCCTTGAGACATCATTTAGAATCAGCTCACAAAAGGCAAAGGCAGCTACAATCCCTGTAACTTTCTGATCTAAAGGCCAAACTGTTCCTCACTGAAAATATGCGAAAAAAAAAAAGAAAAAGCTCCACATACTTGCTTTTGAGGGATATCTGCATTTTAAAAGAATTTTTAAAATTTAAATGTGATGACACAAAGATTTCATTTATAAAGGACAAAGCTCACACTGGAGTAGTTTTCAAGGGCAGTCTCTCAGACAGAAAGAACCTGGTAAAGATGTCTTTCCTTCCTCCTCCAGAGTCCCCAGGGCTGACAGGAATGCAGTACCTCCTCGGCCTGCAGTGGGCACAGGCTGCAGGTCCAGGCACTGCCCATCAGGACCAGGGAGTGGAACCAGGGACAGAACCATGACCCACTGCTGTCCACCTGCCTCTCCCACCTGCAGGGCCTCCAGTACATCCCTCACCCCACTTCCACCCCTCCAAAACCAGGGTATGAGTCAGACATTGAGGGCCTGGGGAGCAGCTGATGCAGCAGAGCTTAAACATTTCAGAAGCTAATAGATGATCAAGAACCCTTTTTTAAAAAAGGGATGACCTATTCTTATATAAAGATACATATGTCCTGTTAGTACTGTTCTAGGAAGGAAGCAATGATGTACAGCTCATTCAGGCTTTTTAATCATAGGAGACATGTTTATTTTATTTAGGTCATGACCTCAACAAAGCAAAAAATAACGAGTCTGTGGCTATTTTCAGGAGAAAAAAAAATCCCAGATCAACTACTGGAAGTATGCTAGGGAGAATTTTCAGACCTCAAATTTTACAAAGATTAAAATGTGTCTCTGTATTTTGATCTCTATACTTCTAAAGAGGATTTAAACACTGAAAGCAAAAAGCTCCAGAAACACTTGTTATCAGTGGCATTAAAAACATTAACTACATTAATCTACCTTTCATAATGCAGGTATTTATTTTTAAAGTATGAATTTGCATTTGGAGTCACCAATAATTTTAAGGGAAACTTAGACTCAAAATCAATTGAAAGATTATTCTGCACAAGAACTTTAAACGAAATCAATGCACTTTCCCAGCAGTGTCTATTCTGGTTTATGCATAGTCATTCCTAGTCTCAGTCCATATATATCTGTCCAAGAGGATGGATCACCAGCTCTGTGCAGCAATTCTGTCACAGAATACAACATTCCTTTTGCAAACAACTGAGAAAAAATACTGTCAGATAATTTAAAATTCTGCATTTGCAGATTTTATCTTTAGCACAACTAGGAGATAATACTTTGCAAAACCTTTAATTTAGGTATCATGGACCTACCCCAAAGCAAAACTGTAGCACAGAAGTTCAGTTAATGTCCAAAAAGACATTAAATGAAAACAAAACATAAGATAACTACAGAAAAACCCATTTAAGCCTCCACTAGAGGAACTGCTAGAACTGGTTTTGGCAGTATTTTTTCCCCTTAACCCCATTCTTCAAAAGAATTGGATTCCTTTTGCTGTGACTTGTCCAAACACTCAAAACTAGGGGTTTTACCATTAATATTTCTGGCCTAATGCATAAAGACTGGCAACATGACAAATTCCTATGATCATACAGAGAAGCACAACTTCAGTCCCTAGAACACAAACTTGAAAGCTGCCTGCTGAAACACAAAGCTACAAAGTGCCTTTTGTTGTCCCTGTAAAAATCCACCCAAATTTCCCACATAACAATCTTATAATTCAAAATTTCACTGGCAAGTTCATAAATTCTAAAGCTCACTTGGTATCACCTACGAAAATGGCATTAAGTAATCTGCACGATCACACCTGCATTTGTCAGATTTTACTTCAATCCTTAAAATGTTTGCTAGCAATAGTCAGAGTTCTTCTGTAAATTGTAAATACTCAAAGCAATAAAAAGAAGATCATAATATAGTAATCTTACAAAATACCTCAAATCAAGATCCTGTCACACTTGGGAAAGGACAAGTTTTTTTTCTTCTTCAAAATCTTCAGTTTCTTTTTTCACTATGTTTAGTTTCCATGTCTGTCCTCTCGCACCATAACCTGCTTTTTGCTTTTCAACAGCTCTGTTCCTGTCTGTTCTGAAAGATACCATTTATCCCACCTAGCATTAACATTCATCCCTATCAGCTAAGAAATAAATCCTACTTTCTTTAAATCTACAGCAATTTATAAAGCTTTTTTTGCACACTCAATAATCCATTTTTATGGATTTAGTTCCGGCAGCCCAGGAACTGTCTTATTTTCTCCTCACAGAAAGCATTATTTTTATATGTATTATCTCATCACTAGAATATGTGCATTTTTACTGCCATAGTGCCTTAATCACCACTGAGTATCTCCAGCTTTTCAGGCTTGTTCAACTACTCAAACAGATTTAAAAAAGAAACAAAACAAAACTGAACAAAAAACTAGATTTTTCAAAACTTCCATTCATGTTGTTTCCTTTAAAACAAATCCACCCACAGACTGAAAATTATGGCAAAACTAATACCTGAAATAATTTTAATGTGCTACATTAATCAATGATGCTTCATTATCATAAGCCCTGAGTAGTTTTCATCATGTAAGTACAGTGAAGTGGCTTTTCAAAATTACACCAATGTGGAAAGGGAAAGCAGGAATTATAATTTAGACCAAATCAAGCCTGAAATATGTAACCTCTATTGTGTTGCTTGTGTTGTATATTTTATTCCTCTCCATACATCAGTCATAATTTTTTTATTCTGAATTAAAATACATTTTCCGTCTTTACACTGAAATTAAATGCTGATATTTCTTTTTTATTCCCCACACTGATGGATTTTCAAGTATGCTATAAAGCTGTAGGATGAGAATGGGAAGTTCCCAGACACTTAAATTATTATCAATTCAACTTCTTAATCTCCACAAACATCCAAGTTTGGCAAGTGTTTTGTTTGGTTTCTTTACTTCCTTTGCTTCCTCCCTTTCTCTGATGTGCTCAGTAATTTAAAATACTCAGATCTACAGAGTTATCTCAACTCTTGCCCTGCTACTTCTGCTCAGTCTTAATTCACCACAGCATAGTGAGAAGTTGAAGGCTCCCACTGTCATCGACCTGAAGAGGAAGGAAACTGAAAACCTCAGAGCCCAAGAGACAAACACAGTATCATCTGAACAACCCAGCTCTTCCCCAATGACAATTCTTCTACTTTCTATGTCAACGACCACATGCATTGTAACACAAATTCACATCATTTTATCCAAAGGGAATTGCCGCTTCTAATTTCTAGACAGACACAAAGAGAAAAAGATATTTATACTGTTTACATATGCAAGGCTAACCTCCAAAACTAAGGTCATTCTCCATGGGCTGAAGAGGTTGAAAAATGCCCCTTTGATCTGGACCAGGAAGCCCGTATTTTTATTTGGTTAACATGAAACAAGCTTCAAATAAAGCCCATTTCATTTCCTGAATCTCACACAGGAACACCAAAAAATATCACACAACTTCCAACAGGATTCTTCCAAGGTGAGCTTCAATAAATAAATCAAGGTGATAACAGCCATGACTTAGAAAGCAGAAGTGTAACAATTCTGCTCATCTCCAGACGACACAGAGAACTGTCAGAAGGTCTCCATGTGCACCTCTGCAACAGTGACAGCTCAGTCTCTATGCACCACTTTAAGCAAAACGAAGTGTGAGGTGTTTTTACATCTAACATGACCTCAGTAACAGCAACTCAATTATAGCTATTGAGCTGTCACTGCAAGGAACTTTTCTGGTTTCGATCACACAGAAAGCCACATGCAATCTAAAGAGGGCGGACAAACATCTAATGCTCAGCCAGGACCTATGAAGTCTCCATTGAACCTTTAATCCTAGATTAACCTACTCTACACTCCCAATTATAAATGGCAATTCAGACAAACATTTTTCAGACACTTAGGTGAAGCCAATCAACACGTACCACTCCCCACAGTGCACAGCCTTCAGCACTCCCACAGCAGCTGTGGTCTGGCGTTCAAAACCTTGTCCTATGTGATCCGCATGGGCTCGGGTCCGGTCCTCAAATAGCATTTCACGGGGTTCACTGGTTCGAGGTAGGTACTGCAAGTTTTTTATTTCATTGGTAGTTCTGCATAAGAAAAACAGTAACAGTGATATAAAAATTTCTCTGAATTATATAATTTCTATCATAGCCGATAGGACTGCTCATCGATGCAAAAAAAGAAACTTTTCTCCCTTATTTTAAACAGATTTTCTTGTCATTCAGTTTTTGTCTATTCTCTCTGTTCATGTCACTGGGCACTGCTGAAATAAGTCCTTTTTACAACCTTCTATGAAGTGCTTAAACATCTATGATCCCACTGAGCATCCCTTTCTCAAGAGCTAAACCCCAGTTCTCCCAGGTCACCAGACATACTCCAGTATGACCAGGCCTGTCTTTGCCAGAACCAGGCATGATTGAAGGGAAGACACCTCCCTGTCCCCCAATCTGCTCTGCTGCTCATGCTTGAAATGGCAACTTTCCCAAGATGAAGGCGAGACTGACTGGCCTGCAGTTCCCCAGGTTCTGCTTCACAGCCTTCTAAACAACTGGAGTGGCACTTGCTTTCCTCCAGTCCTCGGGAACCTTTGCCAACTGCCATGACCTTTCAGAGACAGTAGCCTTGCAATGATACTGGCCAGCTCCCACTGCACTTGTGGGATGTGACCCATCCCAGCAGGTCCCAAAGGCTTGTGTCTGTCTAATCTGCATGTCTACTAAGTTTCTTAACCGATTTTCCTCCACTGAAGGAAAACAGCCCTTCCTCCACGCACTCTTACTGTCTCCAAGACAGAGAATTCCTAAAAGTAAATCTCTCTAGAAAAGTCAAGGGCAAAGAAAGCACTATCTCAGCCTCTTCTGTGTCCTTTGTCCCCAGGCCCTTTGCCCCATTCAGCAAATGCCTTCCATTCTCCTAGCCTTTTTTCTACTGTCCACACACCTGTGGAAGTCCCTGCTGCCCTTCACATCCCTTGCCAAATTCAACTCCAGATGGTCTTTGGGTTTAACTGTATCCCCTTCATGGTTGGACAATCTCTCTATACTCCTTCTGAGGCACCTGCCCCTACTTCCACTTCCTATATGCTCCCTTTTTGTGTTCGTATTTTGAAAAGAACTCCCATGACAATTCCTTATGACATAAAATATTCAAGTTCTGAAGAGGTTGTCCCTACTCATCAGCTGGTTCTTATACCCAATAACACAGCAAAGCTTAAAGATTTCATTTAATGTTTCTCTCCAGGTGAGAGAAAAGCCCTTGTCCCCAGAGGTCATAACACATCCACTCACATTTAACAACAGGAGTATCAATTCCAGTCTCATGGCATATATCAGTAATTGCATGCATGTACACATTTCCCTGAAGTTTTCACTTTAAAATTCTACTAAAGATCCAAAAAACGACCAGCATCTCACTTGGTCAGACAGTAAAACTTAAACAAAAA
Source organism: Acridotheres tristis (assembly GCA_037013685.1). Classification (NCBI taxonomy): domain Eukaryota; kingdom Metazoa; phylum Chordata; class Aves; order Passeriformes; family Sturnidae; genus Acridotheres; species Acridotheres tristis. The sequence goes on from CM072885.1 coordinate 11,598,303, forward strand.
AACTCCAGATTCTTACATAACAAAACAACAACAAAGTGGTTCTGGAGATGAAGATTTACAGTAATTTGTCTTAACATATAATATCAAACAGTAAAACATTTGGGATAAAATGAATTTGTAAAGCAAAAAATACTAACCAGACATTTACCAAGTGAAGTAATTCCACTTACCTCTTCCTTTTGAAAGGTGACTTTGGCATGTCAGCCACAGGGATCATCTGTTCTCCTGGACGTACCCACATAATGGGACCATCATCACTGTCTTTACGACTCTCTAATTTTAAACTAGAAAGTGTTCCCCATGGCAGTGTACACTAATGGGAAATACAAGCCACAATTTTCAAGTGAGTTACTTTAAGAAACTTGTTAAAAGCAGCCTTTTTCTCTCACGAAGAAAGCCTTTATTAGAACACTCAATTATCTGAACAAGTACCACATACTCTCACTTTATTATTATAACAGCACTACACACCATGTTGTCCCCCTTCTCCCAGCCCATTCCCTTCTGTCCTTACTTTTAAGAAGGGTGATTCTTCCAACATATCAAGGAATTCAGGGAAGTAATCCCCCACCTCCTCATCAACTGCTCCAACCAGGCTGATCTGTCTCATTGGGCCAGCTCTATACGTACCATGAGAGTATGTTCTTTTTACCTACAAGTAGAATATGACAACAAAAGTTATACCGAGTCCTCTGAGGTGCAAAATCTACATTCAATGAGCACTTGTAATGGCTATGTGTGTGCTGAGAAGCAAGAAAGACTAAAAGAAAGACTTCTTTTAGTTCTTCAGTCTTCAGTGTATTTATTATTATGAAGTCAATTACTACAAACTCAAAGAAAGAAGATCTTATTAAACATCCATGACAATTTGTATTTCAACACCTGAAGGTAAACTGGACTAACCATTCATTGCCTTTCAAGAAGATAACATTCCAAACCAGTAACTCTGAAAATGTATCAATGCATGTTATGCTCAGTACCTAGTCAATAAGGATTCTTACCTGGATTACTCAAGTCTAGCTGAATTTCTACCTTTTCTCTTGCAACAGGCTGAACTCTGACTTACAAGTAATTTAACTCTAAACATCTCCTCTGCTACTTATCCTCTCCAGTACCACCTCTTTGCGAGCACATTAACTGGAGCAAATTACAACAGTGAACACAAGGCTCATAAAGAGTTTGGACAAAAAGCAAGACAATGATTGTCACTCCTTCATTTTTGCTGTGCTGTGCTAGCACATCTTGTGCTCCCTTCAGACTTTCACAGCTGTAACATTCACCTCTCATGTGAAATCTTCTATTGTGAAATTTGAACAGAAACATATCATTTTCAGGTTTTTTTTCAAACAATCTGATCTGTTGTGTTAGATCACCAAAATACTCAGCCATGAGATTGATGAGGATCGCGTCCACTTTAAGCCTCTGATTTCCTATTTAACAGGCTGAAAGACATAGTGGCATTGTGAGATGAAATACAAAGAGATCAGAAGAAAGAGCAGATGGATTACTGCACACACCAAGTAAGCCTCCTGTATGGCACCTCTAGGCATTCAGGATCCAAAGAAAGAAAAGTAAAAAAGTGCAAGGAAAACAGTTAATGAAATACTGCTTAGCTGTGGTCCTCACCCAAACAGACCATCAACGTTCCTAATAGTTATGGCAGAGGAGAATTAACAGCAGTCCCTGAAAAGAAAACATGGAACAATACTGTGCCCTTCTGAGAAACTCATCTAATGGAACCAGATCTTTCCAGAAATGCAGAACCAAATTGTTCTGATCATCTCAATCATCTCTCATTCCTCCCAGCAAACAGATTTATAGCTAAAAGTAGGACTTTACAACAGATCTTAATTAATGCTACAGCAAGCCATCACAGACACACTGAAAACAACAGTCCAGTAATATTCCCCTATTCCTCAAATCCTTAATCATACATTCCTGCAGGGTTCTTTTTGCAGAGATAGCTGGTGACTTTGTGGTAAAATATCACAAAACATTCATTTCTGCTGAGTCAGCATCAGCTCAGTCCTCATCTGCACTGGCACAAAGCACCAGGTGCTTGTACAACTACAGCAATGAGCAAGGAAGAACCTTAAAACCACTTGCTGAAGCTACAGACACCCACAAATCTGCAACACCTTATTGAAAAGCCTAACATGCAAAGGGATGTTTCTTTCACTGATCTAAGTAGCTTAATATTCCACCACTCCAGTCCAGGATATTGCAATGCTGTTTTCATTTACATCCCTGATTAAAGAGAACAATTTTTTTGCTTTTTTCCATGCTTCCTTATGCTGCCTACTACCACTCTCCAAAGTAACAAGTGGTAAGACAAGAGAAAATGGCCTGAAGTTGTGCCAAGGGAGTTACAGATTAGATATCAAAAACATTTATTCACCAAAAAGGTACTCAAGCACTGGAATAAGCTACTCAGGGAAATGTTGTGTCACCATCCCTGGAGGCATTTAAAAGATGCATAGCTGTGGAATTTAAGGACATGATTTAGTGATGGATTTGGCAAGACTGAGTTAACAGCTGGACTCTTAAAAAGGTCTTAAAGGTCTTTTCACCCTAAATAATTTTATGAGTCAGATGGAATATGATAAATTGATTGTGAAACTACTCGAAGTGCAAACTCCAAAAATTCTCCTAAAAATACTAACTTAAAGCTTGGCAAAGCTGTGAAGCTTCCAGCTGGATCAACCCATCCATTGGGCTTATATACCACTAGGTGTTGGTAATGAAACAAAAAGTCAAAGTATTTAACTGCAGCATAATGCTTGCATTAAGAAGGATCAATTAAGAAATTTTTCATTTGTTCCCAAAAGAAGACCATGCTACTGAAAGTTAAAACTGAAAAATGACCACAACCTTTTCAAGCACTGTTTGTCCAACCCCTTTCACCCTCAGTTCTCCTGATCAACCACCCTCTCCAACCAACACAAGGCTGTACATTTGCTTCTCAAGATCCAGCTTAGGAGAAGAAATACCAATATGAATGCTCAAATATTGTAGAAGTTACAAATGATGAGCGGTTTCTTCTGAGATCATATTCAGAATCACATCATTGCAAATACAGAATGAAATGTTTGATTGATTATGAACCCTGTAGTGGCTTAACCCCAGGCAGCAGATACTGATATTACACCCCTTCCTCACTCACCTCCCACAGTGGTGAGACATGAGAGAACAGGAAAAGCAAGGAAATACAAGTAAGGGGTCCAGATAAGCATAGTTTATTCAGTGAAGAGAAAACTGAAAAAGAAAAAACCACTAAGTGGTGTTTTCCACCACTTACCAACTCCCACAAGCAGACTGATGCCCAGCAGTCTCAAGCAAAAGGCACCTGCTAGTCAACCCATCAGTCCCCTCAGGTTTTTTTGCTGAGCATGATGTTATACAACACAAATATCCTTGCACTCAACTGGGACCAGCTGTCCCAGCCACATCCCTTCCCAGCTTCTTGCCCACCCCCAGCCTACTCACCAGGGGGGTTCTGGAATCCCTGACACTCTGCCAGCGATGCTCAGCAACAGCCAAAACACCAATGTGTTACCAACAGTTTTAGTCACAAACCCAAAACACAGTCCACAAGGACAATTATAACCCATCCAAACCCAGTATAATCAGGAAATAAATCCATCTTGGTGATCAAAGGGGAAGAAGATTTCTATCTCTTTTCCCTTCTTTCCTGATAGCATTAAGTCCTCTGAAGATGAACAAGGAGAAAGCCTAGGGAACTGATCTGAATTCAATCCAGGAATTACCTAAAAAATTTCTCTATTTTAGAAAATTAAAAAAAAAAAAAAGGTAAAGACATAGGCCATAAATACTAATGCCTGGCCAGAAAGAACAAGAGAGTTTGAAAGATAAAGCAGCTGTGGCCAAGTGGAAAGCAATTCTTATCTCTTCCATGAACTGGGTTGTAGCATCCTAAACTCTAGTCTTAGAGGAGAGGTTAATGCTTGAACTACATAATCTTAGATTAGGCTAAAGACTTAGACAAGCATGTATAAAAAGGTGAGGTCATTCTTAGTGAGGAGCTAATTTTTGCTCACTCCCAACTTAAAATGCTGCTAAACCCCAAAACCTCCCATTGATGTCTGACCAATGACAAACATAAAACTAATCCTAATAAAGACAACAACCAAATAAATATAATCTATGGATATTAGATAACAGCAACATTTCCCCTTCCTTTTACTGTCGGTATCCTTTGGCTGGTTTGTTCATAGGAAGAGAAATAGATTCCTCTATGTATTTCTAAACTCACAAAAACAATATTGACATATTAAAACCAGTACTTTAATATAGAATTATCAAATTCTATATTAAACTATGCACTGACCACTAATGAAGCACTATATATATGAAGTATTATATATATACCTTGTATAAAATAATCTTCACAGATGTAATTTTACAGTTTACACTGTGACTAGGTTTTTAGAATTTTACAGACTTGCTCAAAACTGGAACAATTTAAATCCATAATAAAAGGACAAATCAATGACATGCTGCTCGTTCTAGCATGTGGTCAGGAATGAATACACACAAATCGCCAAGTATATGCAGTATAATACCATGGACAGGTAAAAGAGATAGAAACATATATAATTATAAATAAGGCATCCTAACTTCTTTCTTCTCGTGTAGCTTACCCTTGAAGTATGTCACCTAAAAATACACAAAAGGAGACTGTCATTCTCTTGCATCATAGTAATGGAAAACTGTAACAGTAAAACCACCACTGAATCTACAATTAGTAAAACTTGAGAATTATCTGCTTCTGTGACTCGTATGGCCTCAACGGATTCTTTTAATGCAATAGCAAATGTTTTGACAGAAACGTCTTGGTGTCTGACAGGAATGCGAAGACTAAATGCAAAATTCCAGATACATATAAATACCAAAGATATATTGGAGCACTTCCATCCTACAAATGGAAACATTTTAGACGCTACGCGTTAAAGATTTTCTGTTTGAATAAGTCAAAGTGGAGGGAACAATCCAGAGAAATCATGGATTTCAAGAGAGGAATTTTAAAAATGCACACTGGGGCAAGTAACAACTGAATTCCTATTTTTAATATAGTAGGATGTAGGTTGTTGTGGGGTTTATGTGGAAGAGTTTCTTCCTTAATTGAAACTGTAATTTTCCTGTTAGAATTTTAAGGTTTAAATTTATTTCAATTTTTCACCTTGAAAACCAAGAAAGTCTCGGAAAACAGACCTCAAAAAAAATAGCCAACAACAAACAAAATTATCCACCAACTGAACTCAAAATAATTTCAAGAAACCCATGAAGTCCCACCAAAGACAAACAAAAAAACCCAAAAGCATTACACCACCTAAGAATATGCAAAGACATTGAGGGAATAGAACGTGCTGCTACACAAGTGCACAAGCAATGCACTTACACATTGGTATCTCTGAACAGAAAACATCTAATTTCAGAGCCTGTGTTCATCTCAAATGCTACAGCCTTGAAGAGGCCATCACCATCTCTGCTAACTTGGTACATTTCAATAAAGTGCCCAAGTGGTTTCTGCTCCTTGCCAACTTCATACAAATCCTTAAATGCTTCCTTACACTTCCAGTTTCAAATGGGAGCCAACACTGAACAAATATTCATCAAAATTGCTTGATTTTACAAATACTCCTTAATCTGTTTGGTTTCTTTTTACTATTAAACCACATGTACTTCATACTCCTTCCTTCACCTTTTTTAGTTCAGGGCTTTAGTATCAGAATGGGATGTCTTGACAGTTCTGGCATTACTCAATTGTCATTAAAAACCTAATTTCAACAAACAGTTTTTCCCAGTTGGAAGTTTCTGGAAATGCAATCCCAAGATTTATACTGCATTATTAGCTTCACCAGCATCCTTTTACCACTGTACTTCAATTATCACCTGGCATGTTTCATCTTGCATATGAGATCCTCGAATAATAACATGGCCACGTTTTCAAAAGCAAAATTACTTCACTTTTACTCTGAATTCCAGCAACACAAAAAGAGTGAAGCAGTTTTGACAAAAATTCTTGACACAGAATTTTGAAAAATAAATTAAAAATAAAGGATAGAATCAATTAGATACCTTCGTGGAAAAGCGATGTAGCTAGATCCATGACAGGGTCAGCTCAGACCCTGTCTGAACTGCCAGTACAAACCTCCAGGGTTTTATTTAGCCTTGGGTTCTGTCAATACAACATATGTGACTAAAAAGATTAACACAAGACTGTCATCTAGTATTTATTGGATGCAATTATCAAGAAGAAATCTAGAAAGGTAACTGTTTTCTAAGTGGAAAACAAATGAGTACGTGTTGCAGATTTCCAGTGTCATTCCCAGTCAACTCATTCTTTGTTCAATGGTATTCAGTACATGAAAATTTCTCGTGCTTCAAGACAGTATGCTGCCATCACGAATCAAAAAGTCTCTTACATATAGTCCTACAAATCAATTTCTTAAAATATTTTTTATTTTAGATTTTTTAGATAAATAATATTTTTAAAATTTTTAAGCAGAATTTTTTAAAGAATTAATGTCTTTTAGATTAAAAAAAAGACGAGGCATTATATTTGCTTTAAGAGATAAAATATAACTTTTCATCATCCAGAAGGAAAAAAAAAAAGTAGGCTTAATTTTGGAGGACTTGTAACAGCAAAAAGCTGCTGGAAAATGTTATACCTTTTTAATAACTAACCAAATATTTGATCAGCTTAAAAGCAAGAAGCAAATTCTATCGAAAACAAAGTTCTACTGAAAACTACTGAAACACACTAAAAAGACATAGGTCCAATATAAAATAATTCTTTCTAGAACATAGGAAAATAACACAACATACGGAAACAGATGCACCAATCTTAAATGATAAGGAAATGAAGCACTAACCAACTATTTGAGATTTTCTTTAAAAAATATTTCAGCAATTCCCCTGAAAAAGTAAAGGAACTAATGATTTCAAGTGGAATTCCACAAATTAGAAAATAACTAAACAGCAAAAACCTCTCTGCAAAAGAAATGTTAGAGCTAAACAAGGACAGCAAGGAGAAGATATTAAAGAGGCTAAAAGAAAAGGGGAATGACAAGCTCTGTGTGCAGAACCTGAAAAATGAGGACAACTCCTCACAAAGTCACACCACAAACATGAGCTGTCATACCACCACGGGTCTTCCAAAAAAATGCTTATTAACATTTGACTATTCAGTGTCCATCACAGTTAACATGGCAACATTAATTTTTTCCAAACTGGGGAAAAAGCAACACAAATTATTTCTCTGAAGATGCAACTGTTTCTTGTTATGGAATGGGGCTGATTTTGTAGACCCATAGCATCCGTGAGCTACCTCTGACACATTTAAGCAATATAATTTGCTAACTCAGTAATAAAACCAATCTCTCAAGAGTAGTTAAGTAGTTCTACCAATTAACGAAACAAACGGAACTCACCAGCTCAAGAAGCACATCTTGGCACAAGAATATGCAACTGGGAGGAAAGAAGGAATGAGGACATTTTCTGGCAGCAGCAGCAGGTGCCAGATTGGCTCTGGCATTTTGTCTAATTGCACACTGTATAGTTACAGTGATCTTTCCTAATGTGAAAAGGCTGAATGAGGTGCGTCCTCTCATAGCTATAGCTAAAGGCAGTAAGGCAAAACAAGACAAAGCTTTAATACATCACTGAGAACCCCAAGCTGTGTGGTGCAGTTAAGAAAATGGAAGGAAGGGATGCCATCCAGAGGCTTGGAAGATGGGCCTTGTGACCCTCATGAAGTTCAACAGGTCAAGTGCAAGGTCTTGCATGTGGATTGGGGCAATCCCAAGCACAAATACAGTATGGAGAATCAACTGAGAACAGTCCTAGGGAGAAAAGACTGGTAGGTGCTGCTGGATGAGAGGCTGGACATCACCCAGTAATGTGCACTTGCAGCCCAGAAAGCCAAATGCACCCTGGGCTGCCACACCAGCAGAGTGGGCAGCAGGGCAAGGGAGGGGATTCTGCCCCTCTGCTCTGCTGAGACCCCATCTGCAGTGCTGCATCCAGCTCTGGGGTCCCAGCACAGGAAGAGCATCAGCCTGTTGGAGCAAGTCCAGAGGAATGCCATGAAGATGATGAGAGGGCTGAAGCACCTGTCCTATGAAGACAGACTCTTGACAGAGAGATTGGAGTTGTTCAGCCTGGGGAAGAGAGGGAGACCTTAGAGCACCTAAAGCAGACTACAGGAGAACTAGAGAGGGACAGTGTACCAGGGCATGTAGTGACAGAACAAGGTGGAATGACTTCAAATTGGAAGAGGGCAAGTGTAGCTATTACAGAGAATTTCTTTGCTGTGAGGGTGGTGAGGCACTGGAACAGTTGCCCAGCAAAACTCTGGATGGCCCATCCCTGGGAGTGCTCAAGGCCAGGCTAGATAGAGCTCTGACCAACCTGGTCTAGTGCAAAGTGCCCTGTCCCTGCCCATGGCAGGGGGTTGGAACCAAGTGGTCTTTGGGGTCCCTTCCAACACAAACCATTCCATGATTCTAACTCAAAACCACAAAACAAGTTCTTCAAATCTGGAAGACAGTAACGCACAATCTTAAAGAAACAGGTGTCAAGAAGACAGAGGAGCTAGAAGCTATTTAGCCTAATTCCAATTCATAGAAAAAAACACTTAGGTGGATACAACTACCAGCTACCTAGAAAATAAGATAGTAAGAACTAATAAACATGGTCACATTAAAAAAAAAACAACAGAAACAATCAAGTCAAGCTAACCTTTGTTACTATGACTGGATAGACTTGTTCAGAGGACTGGCAGACATCTTGACATTTGACATTTCCATTATATTCTAAAAACTGTTATAGAAACATGGTAAGCACAGTTTTGTCTGTGCTCACATAACTATCTAATTTTTAAGGCAGGCAGCAAGGATCCTTGCTTTGAAGGCAGTATATCCTCATAAAACCCATAGGTATCTCAATACTGCAGGTCCATTACAGGAAAGGATCAAAATTAACAAGATATTGAAACCGGAGAGGGGGTCTGACTGCAAAGGATGTAATTCAGATTAAACAAAAGCAAGAACTACACTCACATACATATTTAATGAACTGCATAAACCTGAAAAGGGGAGTGACTCAATTAGCAGGAGCTGCTGCTACAGCAGATCACAAACTGCTCTGAAAAAGGAAGAAATAGATATAAGCAGTATTTTGCAAGACACAGCAATCTTCTCATAGTCTTTGACATCAATACACCAGGCAGCCACTGTCAATTTTTAGTACTGCATATTAAGGAAAAAAATTGGATGACTGAATTGAACATAATGGGAGAACACTAAAGACTAATAAGAATATAACATGCAATCACAGACTGAAATAACTCAAATTACTTGATCTAGGGAGAGGGGAACAAAAAGGTACTTTTAAGCGATCTTCAAATATAGAGAAAACTGAATGAAAAAGATAAATTGTTTGCCTTGTCCACTAAAAATCAGAATAAAACGATAAGAGGTCAAACAAGGAAAAAAATTATTTTACAACGGATTTCTTTGGAAAGAGTGGAACCACGTTGAGATCTCCTGCAAACACATCAGACAAGGACTTGTCAAATATAGCTTTAAAATAGTCCATCTTGTTTTGCAGCAGAGGAATTGTTTGTTTGTTGAATTTGCTGTGCAGCATTTTAATTCATATGTACCAAGAAGTTGCCTCTGATGCAAGACAGTAAAATCAATGCACTAAGCATTGTTCCTGTTAAACATCAATTGTGAGCTTTGGGGTTTCAGCACAGCAATAAGAACTTACACTTGCCCAACACGAAGAAAAAATATCAAGTTCAAAGTATTAACATTTGTCTCAACAGCACTAAATAGCTTAAGTGAAGTGATGTAAGCTGCAAGTAGGTGGCAAAAGCTGATTATTTATGTTCTTCAAAATCCTCATAAGAACCTGACAAGACTCATGGCTATTGGATAACTGATGCAGCTGTTGCCAGCTACACAAATAGAGCTCAGGGAAGATGGAGCTACAAGACAGCTTTTCACCACCTGATGGACTGACTGACTGGCTAAAAGGATATCCAGACTAATTTCATTTTGCCCAGTTACAGAAACTGTCTGACTGAGCCTTCCAGTCAGTTCAGAAAGAGCTGTTCCACTAATGCAAAAAAAATTTAAGGACTACTCATGCACAGGCCCAAGCTGGATGAAGAAAAACTCCCTAGTTCCTCTCCTCACAAAACTTAAAGGCCAATTCTCATTAGAAAGAATCAGTTTCAAAACTCCCTCCTGCAGCTCACAAATCTGCGTCCCTTATCATCTTCTAACAAGTAAAATTACAATCCTCCTATTTGACACTATTGTGTATTGGGAAGCAAGCTGAAAGGAGTTAGCTTTCACCTCTGAAACTGTGAAAACCAGGTAAATTACTTGAGAGATGCAGACCTTCCACGTAAACTTAGGAAGACTCCAATTTGACCTCAGCAACTGAATTTACTGTGCAATCTGCCTCTTGTCACAGAACTTGATGACTTGGAAATATGTATTACTTAAAATCAAAAAAATCCCAAACCCACATCTGTCACAAAACAGGAGGTGGAAGATTGAGCAGTAACAAAAGGATCGACTTGAAAAACAAAAATTGATAAAACGCTCTATAATATTTTCCATTTCAGGCTCAGCTCAACCTTCATTCTTCGTTTTATAACACTTTTTTGATCTTTCTGAATACTTATATTTGTCAGATTGATTACATGTGCTTCATGAGCTCTGAGAAACCACCAAAGAACCTCTTGTACAAAAGTGAGGATCATTTCAGTGTTTTAGTTAAAATTAGCAAAAGAATACCCAAGTTTCTTAAAGCTGATGAAGTCCAAGATACATACTCAAAGCAGACTGGATAAAATCAACTTCCTACTTAGGTCCAAGAAAACAAATCCTTCCTCAACTGAGGCTATACAACAACCTCTAGACATTGCTCAGGCTGCTCAGGACAAGGAACACCATAGCACAAAGCTTGGGCAATAGACAAACAGGAAACTAAATACATTTAAAGGTTCATCAAAATACACTGCAACAAGATATTATAATCCATTTAAAAGATTGACAAAGAACTTAGTGAGACAGGATAATGTTCTCAATCTGCACAAAATGTAACGAGTCAAAAAGGAGAACAAAAAGCTAACAAAACACTTTAACTGTAGCAGACCATATGGGAAAAAAAAATCAAAATAAATAGCCAAAAGTAAAACAGAGATGAGAAAACCGTAAGGAAAAACAGAATCAATATCTAGGCAACCAAGATACCGACTTAAATATTCCAGGAAATAGGAATGCTGCACAGAACACAATGTTTGATGTTTGCCTGTACATGTTATTTATACACCATATACTCCTTATTTAGCAAAAATAGAAGGAGCCAAGTATTTTCTGTCAAGCAACCAAACTCAGAAGTGATAAAATGCCATGAAAACTGAGGAAAAAAATGAAGGAACACAAAGGAAAAGAAGATACCAGAACTAAGCCTCTAGCCAAGTAAAGCACAGCTTAGACCATAGAGCTGAGCAGTTGAATGCTGTAATAATACAGTTTGGCTTCTTTCATCTACCACAGAGTCTCTCTGCTCCTCCTGCACTTACACAAAAATGGGGAATTATGGTTTCAACCCCAACGAACACAGGACTGGTTTAACTACAGATGTTGATGTTACCACTGTAATATCAATTTATCCTTTTATTAAAATAATTCTATTATTCTGGCTTTTCTTAACTACTTCTTTAGGGTATGTACTAGCTCACAGATAGGCCTGTGCTAATACTACCTAAGACAACCAGTTGGATTTAAGGAACATACTTACAAGGACAGATCCAGCTTTTCTTCTATAAAATGGCCAAAGAGAGAACAGCTCTGGAGAGCTGCCCATCATATGTTCTGTGATTTTTATTACTAATGATTCAGTTTACATACTCAAGAAAAACAGTGACTGTAGCTCAGAGAATATTCATATTCCATGGCAGTAGACATTTTCTCAGCCAGCACTGCAAATGCTCTCTTGCAGCAACATTTTAGCTCTGCATATCCTTGTGGATAACACACATCTGAAATTTGTCAATACATGCAAGTGCTCTATGCAAATGCTTATGCAGTCAAAGGGGAAAAAAAAGGCACGTTCCTCATTAAAAAGATGACAGTGTAACTTACTTGAACTCTAATTGTCTCAAAAGTGAAGACTAAAATAATTTTAAACTGATCCATACAACATCTAAGTTCACAAATATGGGAGTTAAAAGAGTAATTGCGAGATAATGCTGACATAATTAAAAACAGGATTGAGTTTCTGTATAAATTGTTTCAAACTCACTGTAGGGGCTTTTTTGCAGTAACATCATCAAGGTGAAAATCAGACAGATTTTTTCCTGAAAGCCAGTGCTATAAATAATTTCTGTGCAACAGAAATTACTTTCTACAGCAAGTTAATAAACAGCAGAGGTGATGTTTAATCAGCAGCTGTTGTTAAGAGAGCATACAGTCATTTCTCTCCAAAAAAACTTAAATAAAAAATATTCGAAAGTTGCCAGTCAACCTATCATTTAACCTAAGAGATTTCCAGAGAATCTAGCCAAGTGAGGAGAAATGCAAAGGTTTAAGGATCAAATCAGTAGCCACATTAACCCCCAAGTGCTTCTTTAAGGATGTATTTAGAAAATCCAAACTACAAATGCAGCTAATTTATGTGCATTATGCGAGTTTTTATGTATAACATTATATTAATGCATTTCACTTTTATAACAAAGTTCATACAGATAAACTAGTCTTCAGAAACCCAGAAAGCCACAGCTAAACCATTTTTACCCTCCAAATCTCCTGGTTAATCTTCAGCTACTGAAGCAAATCCAAAGAAACCTACACACACAAGCATGCAAACACTTGCCCTCCCACCAAAAATCCAATTTGATGTCTCGGTTAACAATTTTACGTCTCTTCTCATCTTCAATAATGCAGAACTGACTTATTAAAGAAATCCCTTGTTTCTACTCTTCTTTGTCATCCACATAGCAGAGCTAATAGCAACTACTCTAAAAAAAAAACCCATTCACAGTTGTTTGAAACCATTATATGACTTTAGAAAGTAAAATGCATAACCTCTTACCTGAGCATGAAAATTTGACATAGTCGTTGTCTCTATATCTTTCTTTCCCAAAATCTCCATTTTCACTGGTGAATTGGGAAAATTAAACGAAAAGTAGTCTAAAAAGTCAGGTAAATAAGTAGCTGCCCCATGAACAATACCCATTACATAGTAAGCTGCACAGTTTTCATTTTCACTAAAAACCAGACCCACAAACTCTTCTGCAAATCTCTCCATCTCCACAGGAGACAAGTGGGAGAGTTCATTACTGTAGGCATGGATAACTGATGCACCTCCGTTAGGCTGGTGCTCAATATGAATCAGCTGTTTGAACTCCAATGTGTCCAACCTTTTGAGTTTATTTTGAACCCGTGGCTCCTTTAACGAGACAAATGGAAACTCACTGTTCTCTGGTATCTTGGACTCACAGTCCTTCTTGGGATCCATATTTTTCCCATTGAAATCCTTAAGATGATCATCTATGATGCCTTTGGTTTCCTGATCCTCAATATCAGAAACCAATCCTGAGCAGATGGTCTGAATGGATTTGCTGTACATTTTTGGACGCTTCCTCTTCTCGTTCTCTTTATGTTTCTTTTTCTTTTTCTTCTTAACTTTTTTAATCTGTAGCTCTTCTGCATTGGTTTTTGGTTTCTCCTTCCCACCTGTTGAGAGTTTAAAAAAAAAGACCTCTTAAGGATGTTTTAATATAAAATATGTATTTAAAGATTGGGATCCAAAGTCACCAAAACCCTCACACAAAGACCAGAGACCAAAAGCAAGGGTCACAATGTATACGTTACCAAATCTGAGGAGGGTAAGAGACATCTGCCATAGTCACATTGCAACTGCAAATAAGCTGAGACAACAAGGAAAAGACATGACAACAACCCAAGTTTCCCAAGGCTGCTTTCAGGATGAGTTGCAGTCCATCATTCCCTTTAGCTGGGCATCAGCAGTTATTGTCCCATAAAGTCCAGAGACATCACAGGAAGGACAGCTGTCCAACACTGCCAAACAAGGGACTTACAAACCAGCCATGGATAAGAGCTCACGGCAGCGAGCTGCCCACGAGATGCCACTGCCAAAACTGACCTTGTCTGATTGGCTTCTTCACATGGTCATTCTTTCACAACTAGATAAACTTTGTTGAAGAAGTACATGTGGGAACATCTAAAAATTGATCCCATATATATCATAACATAAATAAAATTAAAACAAAAGACCCATTAAAGAAAACGCTCACAAAAAAGAAACTAGCTTCAAGTTCACATAATATACAAGCTGAAGTGAAAACAAACAGTCCTAAATGTCCAAAATGTCCTAAAGGCACAAATTACTTATTTGGGGATAACACATTCAAGTGATTCCCAAGGTAAATGTTCTCACTTGTTTTAAACAAGTGAGAGGTGTTGTTGTTTTTTTTTTTTTTGCAAGTAATAGAAGTGGTAGCCAAAAAACCTTCTAGCACTACACTGCTCTAAGACCAAGCAGTCAAAATGATTTAGCACATAGTAAAACACAGTTAGTGGGTATATTTCAGCACGAAGCTATATTCACACCAGCAATTCAAGACCAGCATATTCAAACACAGAAGCTTTGAAGTTTAAAAATTGTGTATTTCATTACAAGATTAAGTAATATGAAACCTGCAAGAGTTAAGTTAATGAATCTCTATTTTACTATGTTGCAGTAGACTATTTTCAGCTTGCCATCCTCTACCCAAGTAACTTACAAGAGTCCTTTAAAAAAAACAGTGAGATCACAACTTGGTGGATGGAATCACAAATTGTGGCAGATGATTAAGAGGCTGGACATGGAAGATGCAGATACTGTAATGGAGGTAAAGGACAACAAGCAATTAAGACGCTTGGCACTGAGTCTCTTGAGGTTTGTGACAGCAGCTAAATATTTCTGGGATTTCTCAAATGGAGGTAGATTTAGTTATCTCTCTGGATTCTGTTTTCCCACAGAGAGGGGAAGGAGAAGTGCCCTGAGGTCACCTCATTTCTTATTTAGCCCAAACAAGGAAATAGATTCTAAGATTTCTTAACCTAATCCACACAGTTAATAACTACAAAGACTCCCTTCACTCACAATCTGATTTAACACGGCACACTCTCTGAACACAATTTCACTTTTACCTAAGTTCCACTGTCAAAAAGCAGAGTATCTTCATGGAATTCTGTCCTTTCTTAGGCTAAATTTAATGTAAACCCAGCATCAAACCTCTGCAATAGGACTCCATCTTGTAGAGGCAATATTCACCACTTCTTTGTTAATATCCTCTTTCTGTCACCAAAGTCTTGTGGGTATGAGAAGACCAAGAAGAGCAGCAACAGATGTTCAACAACGAAGTACCTCAACCTTAAAGGAATCCTGAAAATAGTTCATTCAGGGTGGCAGGGTCCTTGCATGTAATGTCATCACCTGACAAAAATCACCTACTGCTACATTCTGGGGGATTGTAATGGTGTCATTTTGGCACCAGCACCAGGCAGTGGGAAATAAAAACAAAGAAACGGTTTATGACAGTGGGAAGTTACCTATTGCAGGCTTTGAAATCTCAATACAAATCTCAATACAGACCTCCTCCTGACGGCAGGAATATATAACCAAAAGCATCCAGAAGTATACAGGTATTGCAAACTCTTAAAAATGCTTTAAGTTATCATTTTAAAATTGTTTCACTCTGAATATGAGAATTTTTGGCTATACTGATGGATATCATGAAGAAGCCAAGCATTCTGCAGATATTGTATTAGTTTGAATACAAAAACTTTGCAATTATAGCATCAGATGCTGGAGCAAGGTGATGCAGGAAGAAGCAGGAGTTACCTGCCCACCCACACTTCACTTGTTTTTAAATGGAGCTCAGATTTTTGTTGAAATTAGCCACTCAGATCTGAGACATAATGCATGACAGGGAAAGAATGGAAATTTATATTTACTTGGGTTCAATCAGGGTAATATAAATGGCAACAAACGTCAAAACAAGAAGCTATTTGCTGCAGTAAAAGTGAAATTGGTCTCTCCTACTTGAGCATGTTTCTAACCATCAAAGAAAATCCTAAGACAACTGAAGATCAGCAGCATGTTCTTGCTGAACATCCAGCTATTCAATTACATTCCATCATTACTAGCTGAAATGTACTTACATAACAGATGGGTATGAATCGGTATTTGTGGAAAACAACAAAAACTACTGACTTCCATTCCTAAATTACAAGAAGGAAGATGATCTGATTTCCCCTTTCAATCTGTCTCATTCTTTTTGATTTGATCTTTTAAGTTTTACTAACAACCAATTTCATTCAACTGCTCCTGTAATATGTGGTGGCAGTTTCTTTAATCCGTAACTTCATGTGATTTTTAAATCACGGCTATTTTTAAAAAACTAACCAAACTAAAAAATTCCACTATTAAACAACAACCCAGGCTTCCTTAGAGAGGTGGCCCATGCCCCGAGGCAGTGTTTAAGAGGTATTTGGGCAATGCCCTTAACAACATGGTTTAACTCTTGCTCAGCCCTGAAGTGGTCAGGCAGTTGAACTGGATGATCACCGCAGACCAAAGTGAAATAGTTGATTTTTTCTGATCATCAGTGAGCAGCACTCAAAAGAGCACAGCCATAATCTTGAAAGTATAGGTGTCCAAGACAGAAACATAGATGGACTGCAAACCAAATTATGCAAAGTTCACATGAACATATTCAAAAAGGTTTGTCTTCGAAACCAGTTGCAAAAGTACTTTTTATTTAACTTGGTATTTATCTATGGAAGCACTTAAAAGCTTAGAAGGAATTACACTAAGACATTTTTAAGCGAAGAACATTTATCATTCCCTCTGTTTTCACATTATCTCTATGAAACCTTCAGAAAAGATTAGAAGTTTTTAACCAGAGGATAAAGAATAATTCTTTTTCAGGTATATAAAAGAAATCTTCCACTCAGCTTTCAATACATTGATTTTAATATAGACTGCTTTTATTTCTGAACACAAGATAAAAGGGTTATGCCATTCACATACATATCAAGTATTATAATTCATCATTGCACAATTTCTCAAATCATAACAAGTTGCAAAAATGATGCGCACAATTTGGAACAAAATAAATATTTGCCCACAGCCCCTCACTTTTGTACACAACCCTCTTCCATAGAGTTTTCTGAATCTCCATATATAAGGATGGAACTGAGATCAGTTTTAATTCTGAAACACTTGGAAACCAAGAGAGCCATCACTGAAAGAACAAAAGGCTGTACAACAAAAAATCCACCAGAATATCCATGATGGAAGGTAGCAGGGCCCCTTGAACTGCTACTTGTGACTGAAAGAGTAGAATGGTTAAGTATCTAGCCTTGAGAGACAAAACATGAACCCCATCTTCAAGCATCTGAGCTACTGATGCCACTGAAGTGGGAAAAAGCCTTAAAACACAGAAATCAGAAGACAAAAAGGATTCCAAATGGGTTTATTTCAAAACATTACTAGAATTAAAGACTTTCAAAAAAATTGCACACCAACAAGAGTAAAATTTAGTTCTATAAAACCTCTTCAAGCAGGAATTATGTAACACAACTTCAAAAACTGCTCAGCTGTTTTGAGCCTTTTTAAAATTCACATGAGCTTTTGCTACTACATACACAAGTTGTGTAAAAAACTCCATTTCCCCACTAGTAGCAAATGACATACATACAGAAAACTGTTTTTACAGATACTTCATACACCACATTGCAAAGAAAAGAAACATTTTAAATCAAACTGTATGTGGGAAGACTGAAAAAAAGTCACACTCTTAATTATTAGTTCATCCTTCAAATGGATATGACACAGCTGAGCAATGTATGAGCTCACTACCAGATGATCCAACCCCCCACCCTCCTGTCACAGCTCCTAGCACACAGTCCTGCACCACTGCTGCTACTGATGCTCATCAATGGCACAGGAACTTAATGGCTCAGCACAAAACCATTCACTCTGCTGCTCCATCAGTGAGCTGGCACACAGCACTGCCACAGAGGAACTAAAGCATACAGACCACCGGGAGCAGGACACAAGGGGTGTAGCTGTAGGAAGGGGCATTTAACCCTTTAGATGCGGCAGAAATAAGACACAGCTACATGATCCCTCTCAGGATAGGAAAGAGAGACGAGTTTATTCTAAAACACATTGTTTCAGTACAGTCTCCTGAATCTCCAAAGACAGGACGAAGCTGATTGGTGCAGAGAGAGTGACACTTCTTTCTCATGCCTCTCACACGTACCCAACAGGTGTTTATCTTTGTTATTAATTCTTCTGTTATATTTACATTAGATAAAGTGGCTAGCTTTGGGAAAGAACCCTGGCTAAGCCTGAGAAACTCGAGCTGGGGAAAACTCTCACAAGAGGTTTTTTCTGGGCCCATGGCCACAAAGGGGTACTAGCACCCACCTCTCCTCGGGCAGCAAACCACCTGGTCTGCTTAGCTACCCTGTCCCCCACACCTTCTCCATCAACCTCAGCACTCAACAAAACTGAATTTTTACATGTTGAAAGAACTCCCACCACCTCACTCAACAGTACATTTATGAGACATGATCAATTTCTTAGCAAACCTTAATAGAAATTTTTATAACCTGAACACTTGAACTTTTAAATTTAACAAAGAAGTTATAAAATTTACCTTTAAAAGGTAGCATTTTAGTTCATTTAACTGTAATATGGATCAGACTACGATTTCCTCCATCTATCCTCTTACACTGAGTGTGGTGCTTGCTCTCCATACTGCATACACCCTATTTTGGAGTATTTGTGTTCAACTATTTTAGTGTACAGACAGTTCTCCTGAAGAATACAAACACAAAACAAGAAATTGATTTCTAGAAGTAAATAGTATTTCTCAGTAAAGCTTAAATAGAACGTGACTGATAGAGAAGGAAGCACATTTCTAGCCTAAGGCTTTTGCTCTGATGAATTTCAAAGATTCACTCTGAAGTAGATGTTTAAAGCTATGCAGAAGCTGCAAATACTTAAGAGCAAAAGGAGTTAGCTTGCTGCAATACTGGAATTGCTATGAGCAATGCCCAAGAAACACTTTGTTCTTCTTCTTCTTCTTCTGCATTAGCTGTAGAGAGGAGCAGAAACACACTCATTGAGTCACTCCTCTGCTGCATATATCAAAGTACTTTAAAGTAAAACACTCTACTTCTTCAAAAACCAGTAACACTGTTTTGACACTTCAGTAATGGACATCAAAAAAGAAGAGCAGCTTTCAACATCTCTCTAGGGCAGTAATCAAGTTGCTCCAGAGTAGACATATAGAACTTGGTGAAAACATAAATAAGCAATGCAAAAGTTTAAACAAAAATCCCAACACAAGACTGAGATATCCAAACTATTTTGTTTTAAGTCAGATTTGAGAACAGCAGTGTAATACTTGATGCAAGCTAACTGGATTTACCTCCTCCTGCTGAGGCATACACTGGTAACGCAAAACTTTCAAGATATTTCAGAGTCTTCACCAGCACACACAATACAGGTGTGCATATACATACATATGACTCTTGGAATCTGATTTCACATATTTTGAAGTGCATGGCATCTTTGCCTCTGTGTCCTGAGATCCATTTAGACACAACAGGTTCTGAACCGATAAACAAAAAGCCTTTCTCACTACATGGTTTGGAAACACGAGGTAGAAGTTAACAAATTTCAGTTGTATTGAAAACATGTTATTTAATGTGACTCACTGCCCTGGGACTCCCAAGAATGAGAAATAACAGGGACAGGGGGTAGATAGAAAAACCCTCAGCATCCACATTTATAGGAACTTTCCCCTTTGATCTATTGTTAAAAGTAGACTGAACTCACACTTCACTGGACTATAAAAACACCTGAGAACAGCTTCTTCTCTTATTTGTCTTAGCAATATCTGCACAAGGATAGAGTTCCAAAATTTGCACTGTATCAAGAAAGAAGTAAGAATGGAAGTTATGTTCATTCTGTTCATGCATGCACATACTCAGCAGTATCAGGACTAATGCTAAATAACTTTTAGCCATCTTCGAGGCACCAAGCCTTATGTACCATAAATAGAAAAATAATTCTCACAGACAAACATGTGAGAATTCTCACATTTTCACATTCTGTCTATAGGAATGGCAGATCTTTCAAAGGAAACTCAGCACACCTTACTTTTTTTGTGGTGCCATAATATTCCTGTCACTGTTGATGACATGGGACTTACTACTAAGGACTGATACTCAAAACTGTTCAAATTTTATGCAAATAAGCCAATGCTCTGTTATTACAAGATGACACACACTTGTAATTGAAACTGATGCTAGACAGTCTGATCTCTGATTAATTACAGACACCTTACAAATATAAGTTTTTGCAAGAAGTCAGACACTACCTGAAATTTATTTTATGTTGTGTTTTGTCCATTTGTGGTGTTTGATCACTTGATCTGAAATTTTAAATAAGCAGAGACCATGAAGTCTAATACTTTATTCAGTTGTTTCAACAAGAGCAGCTGTTTCTCAACTTTGAGGTCACAGCCAGAATTGTTAGAGGGGGACTTTAAATATTTCAAAACAAAAGACAAAAATTAAATAATACTAAACACTTTTTTTTCCACAGCTTTCTAGCTGACACCTAGTAGCAGGGAGGCACAAACATTTTTGACAGCAGCCAGTAATTAAAATTGGTTCTCACCTCCTTACTTTAGGAGAGCCCAGTCACCAAAATACAACATTTTCATTTTGATGTACCAGAGGTCTCTGCATCAAGTTCCAGATTTCCAGCTCCACCAGAAAGCTTTCCAGCACAGCTCTCCTTCAGTTGCCACTTGCTTCATCCCATGTGACATCTGTGTTTTAGCCTCTACTCAGATTTTATAGGTAAAAGTTGGTAACTTGGTGCATAAGGACTGTGAAGCAAGCTCAGTATCAGACAAAGCAGTGTGGTGGACTGTGTGCCCTGCACTCTTATCTCAGTCTTACTCATTCCCTCATCTGAGGTGCATAGTATACAAATACTTGAACATTTTACCTAAAGATATACAAAGACTCATGTTTTATGTTCAATATGCTCATTTTGTAATTATTAATGTAAAAAAAAATCTATAAAAATTTAAAAGGTTCATAAGACTGTGCAATTAAATGTCATTTCTTCCAGAAGAATTTAAAAAAGGTTTAGAAAAACATTTGCATTTACCTATGTTTATCCTAGCAAATAAAATACTCATTTTCAGTTCGTTCCTGGATTTTGGCATTCAATAAATCAAGGCACTTTATCTTGCAGAAACACATACTAAGAATTTCTCCTACTGCAATTTTAGCAGTTGCTGTGCTCAGATATAAATAATCAGAAAAACAAGACTGTTTCTATCTTTCTATCGAAAATGAAAAACAGAAATGGGACTGTTTACCAAATAAGCCTATTAATCATCTTCCTTTTTGCAGGACCTCCAGTAACTTGGTAATATCACATTGGTGCAAATATTTTGCATGAAATGCTCAATTTCTAGATGGTAACTATTTACAATGCAGATTTTTTTTTTTAATAAGTTTAAATCATTTAGAGTTTCTGAATTTTTAAGAATATGCATGTGCCAAGCAGCTTTTGTCTGAAAACCGAGCACTTCCTTCCACACAGTAGATGGAGTGACATAGAGGCAATTCTATAGCCTTATCTACAGAGAATACATCTCTTAAGTGGAAAAGGATGACAAAAAAACCTTTTAATTCTAGGTTCATAAGAAAAGCAATCAGGCTCTCTGAAAGAGCCTCATTTCCTTTAGCAGCCTCAAGCACAGCAGAAAAACTCTTTTTAAGAATCGCCCTTTTCCAACACAGGCAAGTTTATCACTGCTTTCAACAGAACACCAACCCAAGTTTAGGCAGATGAACAGCTCACAACCTAGAGCCTAAATAGAGAGTATAAGTTAACTCTCTCACATTTAGCCTAGAGCACCAAAATCAGGCTTAGGCACCAGCTCTCCCTCAAAAAGCATCAGTCCCTCAGTGCTGATCTCTTCTATAACTCATCACCTTTGACCCTGGACAGCCAGTTTAGCTGTCTGAAGTCACGTAGGCTGTTACCTCCACCCCCTCAACCATAAACAGATGGTCAGAGCAGTATTTCACAAGATATAGATCTAATACCTAGAAGAAGGAAATAAGCTGTCTTTAGGCACTGTACTGTTGCTCTCTAGACACACAAACACAAAATAGAAAAAACCACCACAAAAGCAAAAACCCGAAGAAATGGAAAGCGGACTCATCCCAAAACTTTGTTCCAAGCCCACACAGTAAATCCTGAGCTCAAAACAATACAGCTTGAAGCTTAACTTTTGTTACACAGGAAGAAGACACTCTTAGATAAAGACTTAGTATTTGAAAAGGTCACAGAGACACTGACCACTGATATATACAAGAAGCTGCATCATAAAGCACTTCTGTCTCTTCTCTCTCTTGCCCAGGATGTAAAGTTAGATCAGCAGGATAGCTCAGGAAATGTTACACAAACCTCACATCACATACAAACACATTCAGTCAGATTTTGGAGGCCCACAGAAGACACCAAGCTGCTGCTCCAAACAGGATACAAACCCAGATGATGGAGATCATCTGTCTGCTCTAAATAACTTGTCTGCTTTCCTGACTCACTCCCTTCTTTCCCTTACACAGGAGTCAATTTTGCAGGATACTGGCAAACCCAACATAGCCTCTACATAACACTTAACAGCTAACACCTTAAAGAAAATCTAAAATGTCCTGAAGTGATAAAATGTCAAATGAAATAGGGGCAAAGCACCTAATGCACTTGTAGCACTGTTTGCTGTGAAAAGAAGCTATCCTGTTTCTCAGCAGAGGTGGTCTAAGAGGCCCTGGGCATATGCACTTTTACAATAACCTGAAAATAAAGCACAGTTTTAGGCTCAACAGCACCATAAGGTATCATCTATTAGGTGCAAGACAATTTGTTGTCTTTGCAGATTGCACCTCATCTGCTGAATGGCAACACAAACAGGACCCAGCGTGAAAAAAGGCTGCTACTCAAACAAAGCCTAAAGAACCCACTGTTATGGCAGTTAAGTGTTGCCCAGTATTGAAACCACCGACTTCCTTCCATCCTCAGCAAAGACTAGTCACACCTGCCCTTTCCACCAAGTCACCAGCTTACACAATCCTCAAGTTCAAGGCAATACTCTGAGATCTGATCAACACAGTTTTAAGCTGTCGTTGTTAATACAGTTACTTGTGTGTAATGTATAATATGTGATGTAGTAATTACAGAGTTCTGTGCCTCTGACCTCACATAAGCATTCTGAAAATCAAGATTTGGTTTGATGATTTCAGTTTCTGGTTCGTAAATTAAATCCTACAGTATAAAAGGTAACAGAAAAACATATCAGGAATTTGTTCCTAACTTCAAAAGCAGAGTGTGAAAATAACAGACTAAAAAAGCATTTCGTCTACTCAAATAAGCAATGCCCTCAAAAAAATCTGATGCAGCATGACTCAAGTGAAGAGTAAGGTGGTTCAAGTACTGGCTTAACTGCTGTGCTCAAAGGGTTGTGAGCAGCAGCACAAATTCCAGCTGGAAACAGTCACTGCTGGAGTAATCCAGACCTCAATATCTTGTGTCAGTATTGTTCAGCCTCTCCATTAATGGTATCATGGGACAGAGCACACCCTCAGCAAGCTGCAACTGATCCAAAACTGCAAGAAGGAATTGATGCAGCACAGAGTTGCACTGCCTGTGAGAGGGACCTCGAGAGGATGTAGAAATGGGCTAACTTGGGGGACTCATGAAGTTAACAGAAGGGTGGGCAAAACCCTGACCTGGAAGGAATAAACCCATGAAGTACAGGTTGATGACCTTCATTCCCTTTCATCAGATTTTTAGACACATTGATGAGATCCCCCTTGAGCTTCCTCTTCTCCAGGCCTATCAGTTCCAGCAGTCTCTGCCTTTCTTCATAGACCATACAACAGACACATAGCTTGTGCTGGAATGGACCTTTAAAGACCATCTAGTCTAACCTGCTGCAATAAGCAGGAACATCTTCCAAATTAGATCTCGTTGCTCAGAGCCCAATCCTTGACCTGACCTTGAATGCTGCCAGGGATGGGATATTCATCACCTCTGTGGACAACCTGTTCCAGTCTCTTACCATCATTATATAAAAAAAATCTTCTGTATATATAATATGAACGTAGTTGTCCAGAGAGACTGTTGCCTCCACCTTGGAGATAAGGAGTCTGATAATCCTGGGCAATGTGCTCTTGTTGATCATACTTGGAGCAGTTGGAATAGATCCCTTCCAACCTCAACTACTGTACCATTCTAAGATTCAGTGGGTGCACAAGCCACATGAGAATGTAACCTTAACTACCTTCATTACAAAAAAGAAAGTTGAAGAAACAACTGTTTAGTATGGGACAAAGCTCCTGAATTATAATTCCTTAATTACTCAGTCTTGTACAATTGTTAGACAGAAAATTTAACATGCATTCATCATTCTTCTCCACAATATATAAAATGATAACCTACATCTTGTCAGCAGTTATTGAAGAATCACTAATACTGTTCCTTGAAGTACTAGTCTTTCCTATTACTATTACATATGCCACACCATGATGGTAGTTTTATCTGTAATTTCCAGTACTTAGCACAGTTGACAAAAAAGTTAACACCTATATCAGTTACATTTGCAACTCTTGCACCAACTAATGATGAAAAATGGCATAAGTCAAATGAAAAATATAGTATTAAAACACAGTATCCATTCACAAATACTTCTAGTACTAGAATGAAAAACCACTACACAGTTTAACCTACCTTTCTGCAGTAATTTGATCTCTCCGTTTTCTTTCTTGATTTCATTCATTATTTTGTGCTTCTTCTTTTCTTTTTGCTTCTTTTCCCTTTCTTTAACTTTGTCTTTGATTTGACCTGAAATGCAAATATTTCACAATTAAGCAAGAAGAGAAAACTAATTGTCACATACATGTTTCCTACTACTCTTATGCAAGCTCTATTAAGAGGATATAGAGGAGGAGTTACAAGGAAATCCCAGTACTTACAATATGAAAAGCTAATATTTATCTGTTGCATAATCCAACCTAAGCTTCTTTAACTCAGAAAAGTTTTGTTTGTTGTGGCTGTATGCAACAATGCAGCAAGTTAACTGTGTAATAATTTTTGCTTATTCCTATACCTTCTGCTCTTATTTTGCACCTGCAATCAGCTCACTTGTTGAAATTGAAATTGCATGCATTACATAAGAACTGGGGAAAAGTAAGAGTACAGTTTGCATTTTCTTGGGTGCACATCTACACTAAAAACTCAACTATCTATACATACTCTGAACTTAAAGGCTTTTACAAATATCTGGGAAAGACTGCTTAATCTGTCAACTGAAAAATATTTTATATTACAGTCACAGGTTGTATTAACAGCAGTCAGATATAATTAATAAAACATGAGATGTGCTGTATTCACACTGGTGAATACAGATTTAATTCACTGGTGTTTCCCCTGCTTACCTACCATCAGCAACAGCTTACCTGAGCAGTCTCATTATTCATTTGCTTTCTTGTCAAGTCACTCCAGGTTTTTAAATCCTTGACATAGAAAAGCAGAGCCTTTAGGCATGCTTTCTGCATGTAAAATACTAGACCTAGAGAAATTCATAATTTCAAGCAGTCATCTTTGCAAGTGAAGTTGAGATTCACTTATGAGGCAAAGCATTAAAGAAGTCAGATTTTACTAGGCTTACATGCACTGCAGCCAGCAGCTCATGCCTTATTTCCTGGCCTGAAGCCAGTACCTGCTCCAAGAGTTCACTGGGCTTTTTAACCTCCACAAGGAAAGAGGAAATCTGATTTCAAGCTTCTACATAATGTTATGCTTCAGTAATACAGCTGAGAGACAGCTCTGATGTTTTATTCATGGTACTTGCATTATAAACCCCAAGTGGAACCAAAGAAATCCAATTACTCTTCCTTAAGCATTCACATAAAATAAAAGCAGCGAATATGTTCACTACTAACAAATCAGAAATATTTCAGAACCAAACCAAGAAAAGCCCTCAATTCTAGAAAGCAATGTGGAGTGACCCCTAACCAAACTACTCAGGAAGCATGTTGATAAAGGTGTAAAGAGCTGACAGTAATCCACATAAATAAATGCTCTAACAGTGATTTCACTGCATTCATATCTTTCCTCTGATGAGTGTTCTAATAAGGATACAAAACTTAAACCCTCATAATTCCTATGGTGAAGCAAAGAATGTATTTTACAGAGAATCTTAAGAAAATAAGTCAAATAAAGACCAAAATAGATGGCAATTGAGATATGTCTGTTGCCTCTCCACAGATCATGATAAGCAGCAGGGAGAGAACAGAAACCATATTGGCACAAATATAATAAGGTAGCTGCACTTACAGAATGTCTTAGTTCTAAGTGACTGAAATAGTCACGTCCAAGAACAGCCTCCTCCTAACACCTCTGGGGGAAGGGATGGATGACAAAGCAGATTTATGTGTATAGCAGACTACAGAATCCAAACAAGCTTTCCTAAGCAACACAAACCTTTCTAGGAATAAGTTAAACAGACATAAATCTTCCTCTCCAACCTGTTTCTCCCCAAAAAGCAATCTCTAATTTGTAAATCCCCTGCAACTTGAGTATGAAATTGGGTAAATTGTACAAACAGGAGCTAACGTAACCCTGAAAGCAAACACTCAGCTAGTAGGCAGTAACACCAGGCTTGATTTATAACCTTCACTGAACGATCAACTCAGCCAGAATTACAATTATCATGGGAAGACCAAGATTTTATCTCAACATTTTTGTATGGTTAAGAGACACACTTGACTTCTGCTATCACTTAAAAATCAAACTAAGATTGAAGAGCACATACAAATGTTGAGTCTTGCTGAAAGAGGACAAAAGACTGAAAGAACCCTTTACTGCCAGCTCATGAAAAGCATCACAGACCAATGAATCTTCCAGTTTTGTCAGAAGCAACCCTTAAAGAAAGAGAACTTTTTAAGAGCCTCTAGTTATTTCCACATCTACAAAGCAATTGAAGTCAACGGTGAAACCTTCCCAACAAAAGGAACAATCAATGTGTTCTGTAACATCCCCCAGCAACAGCCATAATCCTACCTTAAGTGATTGCAAATACAACGTAACTGCAACTGAGGGAAGTTTGGAGTAAATTTTCCCTTCTAGAAATCACAGTATTGTAACAAAACCAGTGTATAGTCTGATGCAAGTAAAAAAAAGTTGAGAAGCTCAATTTAAATGTACAGATTTTCTGGTTTCCTCCCTCAAAGCTCACAAAATAGCTTAACAGCCAATAGTTCACTTTTAAAAGAAGATTAAATAAACACTGAAATTTAAAAAAACATCTTTGCACATTAAAAAAAAAAAACTGTGTCAAAATGAATGTTATTCCATGGATTAACATTTGAACTTAATTCTCAGTTCAAATGTTTATGTTTATTAATAACTATTTTCTAGTCTGGCTTGCAGAATTCAAACACGACTCTCAAATAAAATTCTGCAGATTATTCTCCTCAGGGACATACAGAAACATGAACATTCTTCACAAAATTCCTGCTTTAAAATTAATACCCCCAACATTAAGCAATTTACAACCTACGCAGCATAGAATAAACAAGCAGTGAGTGACACTGGCAAGGAAAAACAAGAAAATCTTGTTCTGTTGAAGTTATGAAAACCTGGAATGCTCTCATACAGTTTTTTTTAAGTTTACCAGTAGAAGTTACTACTGGTCTCCATTTCATTTGTAGGGCAACAAAATCATAAAGCAGTAAAAGGTAAAAAGATGTTTATGATAAGCTTTCCATGTCCACTGAATATTCTGCAGTTAGCTTCCACGAAGTCTATTCCTAACAAATAAAACAGAAAAATAAAAAAAGCTTCTTGAGCTGCTGAGGATGAAATGAGCCTCCAAGGAAATGACACAACCCAAATATAGAGACTTCCAAGGCCTTTACATACCTCCAAAGTACTAAAACTAAAAGCCAACCATTTGAAATAATTTGTATCATAAGGCAAAAAAGAAAGAAATCTATCTTTTCATTAAGCTTGTCCCACCTATTAAAAAACATGCTTTTACTTTATATGATTTTGACAAAGAAATACACTGCTTAAGAAGTAACTGGTCACAGACTAAAGAGAATTTGCACATACTCCTTACCCGAGTTAAAAAAATATATAAATCCAAGTACAGTAGAAATCAACTATGGAAGTTCAGTAAGAGCTAGGTTCAGTCCTTAGTTTTCGAGCTCTACTGACTGAGGGGAAAAGAAAAAGTCTCTATTACTATAAAGTGATATCTTATTCTTGTATAAAGTTGACCCTGGCTGGACATTAGGTGCCCACCAAAGCCACTTCAGCCCCCTCAGTTGGACAGGGGAGAGAAAATACAACAAAAGGACCGTATGTAGCATCAGTTACTGTTATGGGCAAAACAGATTCAACTTGGGAAAAAAATTAATTCACTACCAACCAAAAGTAGAGTAGGGTAATGAGAAATAAAAACTAAATGTTAAAAACATCTTCCTCCTGCCCCTCTCTTCTTCCCAGGCCCAACTTCACTCCCAATTTTCTCTACTTCCCCTGAGTGACACCGGGGGATGGGGATTGTCATCAGTTCATCATATGTCACCTCTGTCACTCCTCCCTCCTCAAGAGAGGAGGGACACCTCTCACTCTTCCCCTGCTCCAGACTGAGGTCTCTTCCACAGGAGACAGTACTTCACAAATTTCTCCAATGTGAGTCCTGCCAATGGGCTGCAGCTCTTCACAAACTGTTGCACACAAAGTGTGGCTCCTTTTCCACACGGTGCAGTCCCTCTGGCACAGTCTGCTCCACCATGGTGCCACAGGTCCTGCCAGGAGCCTGCTGCAGCAAAGGCTTCCCCCAGGGTCACAGCCTCCCTTGGACACCAGCCGGCTCCAGGGTGGAGTCCTCCAGGGGCTGCAGGGGGATCTCTGCTCTCCCCTGGCTGCAGGGCACAGCTGCCTCACCATGGGCTGCCCCAGGGGCTGCAGGGGAATCTGCTCTGGCACCTGGAGCACCTCCTGCCCCTCCTTCTGCACTGACCTGGGTGCCTGCAGGGCTGCTTCTCTCAGATATTCTCACTCTGCTCTCCAGCTGCAATTAGTCCTGTGCAGTAACTTTTTTCCCCTCTTAAAATATATAATCCCAGAGATGCTACCACTGTCACTGGCAGCTTCTCACAGAAGCCACTCCTTAATCTCCCCTGCTACCAAAACATTGCATGCAAACTAAATACAACTAAATAAACTAGTGTATACTTTTTCAAATACAGAACTTTGTAAGAATAAGTATCCCTTTTAGAGAAAATGCAACACCCAAGGAATTAAGAGATTTTTACCTGTCTCATTCAAATTAACAGTAGAGTGTCACCATGAAGTCCATATTTTTTGCTCTGCATGTCACAGTAACAGTACACCCACACACAAAAGAAATGCTGCAACAGCAGTACATCAAAATAAAAGAAGGGCTACATATAGAAGTGTCACAGGAAGAATTTTATTATGGTGTGTGCCATTTCACCTTTCTAAAGGGCATCTGAAAAATATTTTCACTTGACAACAACTCTACACAGTAAATTGAACTAATTAAGAATTATATGCATACTTCCTCCTGAAATTCCAAAGCTACTCTTTCTGGATGTTAGGTTAAGTAAATAAATGGATACACACTGTATTTATACATTAAACAGACATTTAGAACTAAAGGCTACAGTAAAAGTTCTTCGTTTCCCAACTCAGGAGATACCTTCTCATAATGACTGCCACAATTTCCTAAGCAGTACATACAGAACACAAATTCACAGATCACACCATACTGATTTCAGAAATCTAATCAGATCTTTGCCTCTACTGCAAGCTTTCTACAGACAAAAAGGTAAACCAAGAGCATAGAGAATGAGGGGAAAGCTCTTCAGTGAATGGAGTACGTGCAACATGGTGGCTGTCACTCGGGAAATTTGCACCTTGAAGCCCATGCAGGAGCTCAAACAAGCAAGTCCATTTCAGCACTGAAAGAGGAGAGCTGTACAACCCTGTCAGATGCCAAAAGTTGCAGCTGCTTTGCATCATTTTCCAGATGGTAACTCACATTAGTAGTCAGTCATAGATTATGTTCAAAGTATTCTGCTTCTTTCTCCTCTGTTTGATTTAAGGGCTGTCACTGCACATGAGGCAAAATATTTACAGACTACTGCTACGGGACACCATCAATATGGATAACACCACCAGCAGCGTAACTGAAAGGAGGAGGGAATAAGGAGGGGTGTAAAAGAACATCAGTTACCATTCCTTCCACTAGCACTCTCCTCACTTTGAACAAACACCCATAAAAATAAAATCTCAAGAAGCCATGTTTAAGTGGTTATGCAGGTACATGAAGTACATTTAACATCACCATGTTAACAACTTTGACACCTGCACTTTAATTAAATGCTACAATGTACACTGCAGAGCAGGTTTCCCAACTTAATGGACATAGAAAAACCCATACAGTATTTCCAAGATACAAAAAATAATCAAAAAGGGGATAGGCTTCACATCCCAGCAAGCAGGAATATATGGCTGACATCCCTTTCAGTAATTTAAGTTTAAAATCCAAGATATGGTGAAAGAAATCCCCTTATCAGGCAAGAACATTTCCCTAAGCTCTTCAATGAATGGAAAGGAAGACAGATCCCTTTCAGAATTAAAACACTTCCAAAAAATGGAAATATGATCTTTACAGTTCCCAGTTCCTTTAAGCTTTGCACTTCTAAGGAGACCTTCTACATGCAGACCTGAATGAGTCAAGTTTAAGCTCAAGCACTGGAGAGTTGCATCAGAAATCTGTAACAGAGAACGTGACAGCTGCAAACAAGACCTCTTCAAGAGGTTTCACATCAAATGCTTCAGCCTCTTGATCTCGTGTCAACTAAGAAAAATTATTTGGTATTCTAATACCAGAATAAGTTTCTGCTGCACAAATTACACACAACGCTGGATTCTGGGGTACAGGAAGGGCATGGTTCTCCAGCTTAGAAAGATTCTGTTCTGCCTAGCAAGTTTCAGGTTATCAAAAAGAGGCCAAAATGCAAGAAAAAGATGCACTGCTTCAAATTTATCCTAATATTGCATACTTAGATTAATGCCACTACAAGCTCTGAAAACTGAACTGCATTTAAATCTCAAACAGCAACAGAAATTTGAGAAGTCACTCTTCCTCCTGAATACCATACTTGAAACCCTAAACATTTTCTAGACATTGCTGCTTCCAGTAGGGTATCTAAATAGAAATATATTGAAGAATTCAGACCAAAGTGGTCAAAAGGCCTCATAAGCATGAAAATGGCTGCTATACTTAAAAAATTCAGCAGAGAGGAGGGGGAAATGAGTCAAGCTACACAGTACAAGGAAAAAGAAAAAAGGGAAATAGAAATTAACAGAAGGAGGAAATGTTTAGCAGAAGAAAAAATAAAAGACAACCCAACAAGCATGCATGGCCCCAGTTCTAAAGGGAAAAAGGAGATCCAAAACCTTCTTCAACCTACTTTGGTAAAAGAGACTACAAAATGAGCATCCCACTGAATACAGGCCAAAATTATTAAGACTGAAAAGTGTAACTTCTTGGAAGTTAAAATCCAAGAGAGGTCACACAATACAAGGTAACAGTTGCCAGAAGAATCATTACTAAATGCTCATCTGAAATCTAATCTTACCTATTCTTCAAAGACAGCAGGATAAAGAAGGGGAGTGGAGGGAGGTAAAGGAGGGAGAGTTGAAAAAAAAAACCAACCAGACTATATTAAAAACAAGAGCTACAGCACCATATTCAGCTTTCCTGCTCATGTGGGGAATCCCCATCTGCAAGTCAAAAGATGTCAATCTCATTTTGCAACTGCCTGCACACTGAGACAATCTTATCAGCAAATGGATCATTGAAGAAAAAAAAAGGGAAGGGAAAGAGAAATTGGACACAAAAACAGCAAGAAAAGCAGAAAAGATGGATCATGCAACTGCATTACATCTTACAGCAAGTATAGGGACCAAAACCAAAGATTTGGACAGGCGTTGTCTAATGAAGTGAGGAGTGGCTGAGCTGAGTTTTGCACTGTTATGAAAACAATTTCAACTATGAACTGCTAGAGCAGAGTATCAGTAAAATGACTAACTGAATCAGCAGTCATAGCACGAACAGCAATCACTTCTGTCAGACTGACACCGTGTTTTAAAAACAAAAACATTGCACAACTTTAGTTCCACTACCAGAATGTACGCAACAAGTGAAATTTAAGCTTATTTTAAACAGCCTAAACCTCATTATCTGCAGAAAAGATCATGCATCCGGTAAAAGGCTCTTTCAGGTTCTCTGCATGGTAGATCATCTCTGAAGGGGTCACTGAACTCCATTCATTTAACAGAATCACAAGCTGTAAGGCCTGGTTATGACTCGGCAACTTAAAAGCTCTTTCCAATTAATTAAAAGACCAAAGAAGTCTTTAAACAAAGACTTGAAGAAAATATAAATTTTTTTTAAAAGCTTAAAACACAGCATCCATCCTGGCTACTATCAAGCTTAACATCCTCCTATCACTTAGGAAATCAGGGTGTCTAGAACTAGGCTCCCTTACCTCGCAACTACTACTTGAAGTGAAGGACACACATCAGCTCGTGTCACCAGCTTTTCTGAATGCAAGGTGAAAAACCTGACAATTCCCTCCTCAGTGTCAATAACCCTATCATCATTACAGTAATTAAACTAAAATTAGGAAAATGCAATTGCTACTACTCTCAAGGCCAGATGTCACATTTATTCACTCCACAGCACTGCACACCCTGATTACCTGTATCATTTTATCTATACCACAGTCCTAACAATCTCATTAAATAAATTTTGCCATTCTTCTCCTGATTCCCCTAGTGTTCCTCCTCATTCTCTCTAGTACTGAGATCTGGGCAGGCCCCCAGTTTCTCTCACAAAGGTAAAGCTTTTTCTCCTCATACCCTAAGAGCTCTGCACAGCAGAGCACATACCTCACTGACCAGAAACACAACTCCTCCTCATTCATAGATACAGGAACAATGGGGAATTCCACTCCATCCCATGCATCTACCTGCAATGCATCTCCATTTTGGCTGCAAACAGGAAGATGGATTTTTTCCATTTTCAGAGCCTCAAAAGAACCAAGGAACTCACCCATTCCACCTGCTTATCTCTTTAGTATTTCTACCTCTACACCTCTAGTCTCCCCACCAGCACAAATTTCCTTCTGGCAGGTGCAACACTTGTACGTGTATCAGTTCTGAATGCTAGGAGAGAAGAATGATCAATACCATCAATTCCACATTGCTGCTTCTTTTCCACTGCACCAAAAGCAAAAAGACTGTCTAACTGCAGACTCCAAGAGCAAGATGCTGCACTTGCCCACATGAGGTTGATTTTTAGAATGCACTGATGACAGCTTCTACAAACTCACCTCATTACACCTAAAGGAGACTATTTTATTCCTACTTCCCTGCCCCTCATGTATTCTTGCACGTGCAAGCCTTTCAGTTTTTCATAATTACCCCAAATTGTCTAAATTTACCCAGGTCGTATCTGTAGGCTGCCTAAAACTTTCATTCTCCTTCTATCCTACCCTTCTCTAACCTTCCTGGCCTTTTCTACAGTACCTAAACATAATATTTTTCCCCGAAACAAGACCAGAATCACCTCCATACTGCTTTTACCTGCTATTTTCCTTTCCTATCAGTATTTCAAATTCATTCCACGTTCACTCATATGCTGCAACCACAGTCCCTCTGGTATCTTTTTCCAGTCTGTAGCTTCAGTACTCCCAATGCACAAGTCCTGACTATTCCACCCACCCACTTTAATGTCATTCTTAGCTTTCCTCTCTACTTAGGAGTCGATGTGCATGCCCCACAGTCATTCTTTTCTCCCTGCATCATAACTGCATTTTTCCCTTTCCTTTCTGCAAAGTAAATTATTCACAGGATTAACAGCACAAACCTGTTCTTTAATCTACAGTCAAATACTGAACCACTTTTGAAAGGCTGGCAGTTCTCAGCAGAAGACTCAGTGCATCCTTCACTTTCTCACAGTCTTCTCTGCAAAAATATATAGTTTAATTAAAATAAAGTTATTCTTTCGTATAGGAAATTATGCCACAAAATTTTAGCATTAGAAACTACTTCCTCTAAACAGCAACCTGTAGACTCAGACGCCAAACAGGGACTGTTTGCCTTTGAAAATTTGTTGCATGTAGGTAAGTTTTCAGTGAATAAATGTAAGGTAAAGATATCTGTTCTGAGCATTCAGCAACTGAAAAAATAAAAGAATTTGTGCCTGTGAGTATATAAACTCTGAGAAAAGTATCTTTTCCGGATACAAGGTGCAGAATCTCCTATTTAAAGACAAATTACATCAATTATTCAATTAACACTATCTGTTAGTGTCCATTTCTTTTACCGATGTGAGA
Organism: Acridotheres tristis; assembly: GCA_037013685.1. Classification (NCBI taxonomy): domain Eukaryota; kingdom Metazoa; phylum Chordata; class Aves; order Passeriformes; family Sturnidae; genus Acridotheres; species Acridotheres tristis. The sequence goes on from CM072885.1 coordinate 11,632,967, forward strand.
GAATATTTCATCTTACTACTGTAATATGGTTCCAAGATTTACTAGTGTGACTCTTTAACACTGGCAGGGCACTACGGCAATCTGAGATTATACGGTTATTAATTACATAGCTTTGCAAGAAGGATACTGGGTGAGTTTCTTAGCAGCTATCCTTGAAGACAAAATGACTTCACAACATCAAATGGGTACTGAGCATCGGTCGTTTCTAAAGGCCTTTTCCAAGCCACCTTTTGGACAGGAACAAAGGGGGGAAAAAAGCCCTAAAATGGAACACTTGAAAGCACTGAAATCACATACCTAAAATCTACTTGTTGGTGGTTAAAAACCACCAATCAAGATCCAAGTAAATTAAACCCCCCCTCAATGGCAAGACTAAGATACTCATAGAAATTAGTGGAAAATGAAGTAAGGCACCCCAGACAACATAATCAATAGACAAAAAGGCATACTGATATTTCTCCAGAAGCTTGGCTGATCACGTAGCTACAGGTATAGGCCACAATCAAACTAATCTAAATTTACACAACAGCTGTAGTTTATCTTTCCTTGAAAGGAAAGGAAACTTGATTAAATTAGGTAATGGAGTGCATGTTTTAAATTCCTCATATTTCAATTGAAATATGAAAGCATCAACATCTGGTTTAAGGTCACTGGAGACTGGGGAAGGACACACTAGAAATAAAAGCACGTATTCTTGTACTCTAATCATATATTCATTTATTGTGTTTTAGTTCCCAAGATTTAATGTTGATCACAGCTGGAATCCAAGCAAGACTCTTGCCTGACATCTTGTCCTACCGCGTATGGCCATTTTTGTCCAGCCCCACTAATGAACTAATCCAGCACTCCTCCCCTTATCCTGAGGACCTCGAGCATTCCTTAGGAAATGTGATCTTCAAGAAATAAAGAAAGCCTGAAGCAGCAACTATATGAGATTTCAAAAATCTAAGTATCTGAATTTTAACTGCATGCTCTCTAGTACTCAATAACATAGCCTAAGAAACGAGATGATTCACAATTTAATTCTTAAATTATGGCGATTTTTTTGCGACGTGTTCTCCGTTTTTCCCCAATTCAGTTTTGTTCGCACATTTCTAATAAATTACTCGGTATCCTCATTTCCCTAATAGGTAAGAAAACCTAAGGCCTCTGGCAGCTTCTGGCTGACGCCATCGCTAATTCCACACCCCCTTTTTTGACAGGATTGACGGCGGACTGAGCCGCCGCTGCCTTCCCCGCGAACTTACACAACGCCAGCGATGTGTGACCGAGCCCAGCACTGCCCGCAGCCCCCGGCCCGGCTCGCAGCCGCCTCCCGCTGCCGCCGGGCAGCTCCGGCGAGCCCCGCTGCGCTCGCTGCCCCTTCCAGCCCTCCCTGCCCGGCCCCCGCTGCCGGCGCTGCCCCGCCGCTCACCTTTCGGGAATAGCAGCTTCACCTCCCCGTTCTCCTCCCGCTTCAGGGCCCCGCCGCCATCTCCCGCCGCCACCACCACGGGCAGCGCCCCGTGCTTCCTCCTCTCCTTGTCCCGTTTTTCCTTGGGTCTCTTGGGCTTGGCGCTGCCACCGCTTCCCGCCTCGACCGCCAGCGCCAGGCGGTGCCGGTGGTGGCGGTGCTGGTGCTGCGGCTGGGACGAGGAGGGGGAGGCGGACGGCGGCAGCAGCACCGCGGGCGGCAGCAGCTTCCGGGACAGCGGGGAAGAGAACGCAAAGCCCCCCGCGCTCGCCGAGGGGCCCGAGGGCAGCGTAGCGAAGCCCCAAGGCCCGGGGCCGCTGTAGCTGGGCACGACCGCGGGCAGTGGCTGCTTGGCGCTCCCGCCACCGCCGCCCCCTTCACCGTTGACGCGCTTAGCGCCCTTCAGGCTCCGCTCCTCGGCTCCCTTCACCTTCTTGGCGGCTGGCTGGGATCCGCGGGAACCTTTCGAGTCCGGGGCCGTCCTGGCGCCGAGCAGCTCCTGCTCGGGAGGCGCCGCGCCACGACCGGGACTGGGCGGCTCCGCCATCTTGGGCTCCGGCGTCTATTTACTCTCGGCTCGCCCCAACCGATAGCGCCGGGGGCGGGGCAGTGCCGCGGCCTCGCCCAATGGGCTGGGAAGGCGCCGGACAGACAGGGAGAGCGACCAATCGCAGGGCGGGAAGAGGGGGCGGGCTCTCAGGGGATTGGGGGCGGTGGCTCGGCTGAGTGCGCAGGGTGTACGGGGGTGGCCGTGGGGACGGTGTGAGGGGAGTGCAGCGGGGAGCGGAGCAAGGGAGAGGCGGCGCTCCTGAGAAAGGCGCTTGTTTAGGAATAAGGAAGGTTTGGACCCCAGCGCATTCTGGGGGTTTCGTTCACGCCTCAGGTTTTGGACTCCTCCGCTCTGGGAGCGCCTGATGGGATCCTCCTGGGAAGGGCGTTTGGGAATAAGGACGGTCTGGACTAGCGCCGTTCCCGGTGGGTGTACCCCGGGAGGCGATGAACCTGTCCCTCGGGATGTCCCGGTGCCGGCGGGTTGGTTCCTTCGGGTGTACTCTGAACCCGAGTTCTCCACGCTCTACTGCATCCTTGGAGGGAGTCAGATAAAGCTTGGAAGCTCCGGAGGGCCTGATGGGAGGAAGGCAGAGACTGCCGAGGTCAGCGGCTGTGCGAGGTGCCGATGCCAGCCCGCCGGGATAGTCGGGTGTCTGTCGCCAGAGGATCATTGAACGCCATGCCTCAGGAAAGGGATTTGAGCTCAGTGACCCAAATAGGAACCCCCCACTCACGCCTTTGGGGACTAAAGCTGCCATAGCCGCGGTTCAGGAGCAGACTGAAATTTCCCCAAGTTCTGGTATCAGCAGGAAGCGTCGTGGAAATGCACATAGGTTTCTCGGAGAGTCCGCATTGCCAGGCTCCTTCTCTGGACAGTCGCACCTCGCGTCTGCTGGTTGCCACGGGCAGAACAGAGTCGATGTCACATTAAACCTAGCCTAGCAGATGGCAGCCAGATGAAATTACTCTGAGAAGTTCTGTGCACGATATATCAGCAGGCAAACAAGGTTTTAAGTTTAGATTTTTTTGCCCCACAAAGCATTTTCATTTGAGCTGCCACTGATGAGGCTCAGAATAAGCTCCTAGCACTTGAGCTATCTCCTCTTTTGTTTCTTTTGAAATTGTAAACCAGGGTGAATGCAGTTCAGTGTTCATGTCAACAGCAGCAAAGAATAGATTTCCTGTATCCAGACAACTGCTTTTTCCTCAGGTCTCAAGTTCCACCACTGTCAGAGTGTGTCCTCAAAGTGTATTTCTGGACCTGATGGGGAAAATGGCATCTGCATTGAAGGAAGAACATTTCACAGAATGTGTTTCAGCAATAGTCAACTCACATCCAATCCCAGACTGAAATCCAGGTACAAATCTACCCATGTGTACATAGGCTGGTAGACTAGATTGGGCCTATGAGTATGAAGGTCATCTTCAGCTCCCCTCAGAAATGTTTTATCTGTATCAGTGGGTGAGAAATCAGTGTCCATTTTAATGGATGTCTCTTTTCCAGGTTAAGTAAAGGTAACCCATTCACCTTAGTCCAAATTAGTGATTTTGTCTCAAGTAATATTAGAAGTGCCACAATATGCACACAAGGCTATTGGTATCCGTATATACCAGTCCCTAATGGAAACTGTATTGTGGTGACTCTAGAATGAGAATTTGAGGCACCTTCTGGCATTGTCTCAACTTCACAGGCTTTACAACCAAGTTCATCTTGCTTTTATGCCAGTATTGATCCCAAGCCAACATTATATTCTCTCAAACTTCAGATAAGTCACAATCATATTTTCACCTCTCACTTAAGAGGCTTTGTGAAACAGAAGAACAGCATTTCTTTGCTCTTTAACTGGAGTAAATCCTAAGGCTTGGTCTGGTTCAAGGAACTTGACCGCAGCCCCTGTGAAATGCCAGAGTCACCTAGGAGTACATCACTTTTCTCCATGCAGCAGACTTAGCAAGACTTAGTGTATTGAGGCTGGATAGCTGTATAAATAGCTGAATATCTTGATGTGTGTACTTAACATCAATGTTAATAATTAAGACAGTTCATATTTCTGATCTTCGTATTGCACATCCTTGGATGTCTTAAAAATGCATTGAATTATAATGCAACCCAGCAATATGAAAATATATACAAAGATAAAACTGGTGAAAGAACTGACAAATAAACTTAGAACTGTGCAGCAAACTTTAACAGCTGACAATATGCTACTAAACTCAGGTCAAGCTGAAGTAGTTTCCTGTGCTTTTCTGAAATATTGTGCTTGTAAGCATAAGGCAAGTTTTTATTAGGGAATTCTTTATTAAATTCAGCTGGAGCAAGATGACAGAGTACCTATTACATGTAATAGTTGCTTGTTGGAAAGCAGTGTGACTAATGTTTGGAGGTTTGCTGCTGCTATCTCATACCCATTTGTCAGCAGAGGAAATTGCAGGGTGCATGGAATTCAGCAGCCGGCTCTGTTTCAGCTCCCGCACTTGTGCTGCTGTGTGCGCATTAGAGGGAGAGGTGTTGTCCCTCTCACTTGTTTTGTCACCAATCACACAGATACATTAAAGTGTTCCACCATACCTATGGTGAGTACACATTCCAAAGCATTAAAACTAAATTTCAGGGTGTCTTCCTAACTATCTGTTTTTACTTTAATTAAACCTCTGGCTGCTGGTGTGCACATCCCAGGCAGGTGCTCCTGAATGAGACAGACAAGATGAGAAACACCAAAACTGCTTCAGAATAAAGAGTGTCTTTAACAAAAAGGGGGTAAATACGAGCAGTATAGCTTGTGTAAAATACAGGTTAGCATCAGAAATTTGTTCTGATGTTTACTGAAAAGAGTGAAATATATATATTAAATGATACAATCTCGAGAAGCACTGTCAACACGCTGCCCAAACCAAACTACCACACAAATACAGTAGTGTTTTATGTCACAAGTCTAGTCCCCTACAGAGAGAGAGAGAGCTGTGTGAAGCTCCACCGGGAGTCTTTGTGGGGATCAGTCCTTGAGGTGTTGGCAGCAGCCCACACACAGAGACCAGAGAGCTCATCTCTTTCAGCAGAAGCCTTTAAATTGACTATGGAAATTATATCAATGTACTTTTGTCTATAGTTTTATATGCACTTAGGGAAACCCATGAAGACTCTCTAGACTATAGAAACCAAAATGAGGCAAAACCATAGCAATAAAAATGTCAGGCACAAAGAGTACAGTAGCCAACATGCATTAAGAATAAGCTTCTCATGTTATTAACCTGCTTATTGTAAGTGCATTGCCATTTTAATTGGGATAATTATGAAATGCTGATATAAATGGCTATTAATCAAAGCATTTATTTAAACAAATTAGTGTATATGCTCACCTAGACTTTGAATCATTTCAGAATCCTCTATAAAATAAAAAGCTGAACATAAATGCTGCACACAGGTTGAGTTACAGTGTTTAGGCTTTATACTCTTAACTGCCTACCAAAGTGATGCTTTGTACCTTACACAGGTAAAAAAAACAGCTTTCAGAAATGTTATTTAATCTTTTTTATAATTCCAACAGTTTGCTCGCCATGTGCTTACTTCCTTGGTTTGGCATCTGCTCAGTTCTTAAGTCAAGCATGGAAATAATTGTGCCAAGTGTAAATTGAAAACATTTGATAACACTTAGACGTCTTTATGCTGGTTTTTGTCTGCAAAATTAGCTAACTGTAATTTTTAATGTTATTCATTTTTTCTTCAAACTCATTGAAAGTCAGTTAATTCATCTTTGGAAATGGAGGTGAAAACTAGCCTTATGTGCACAGAAATGTACTGACAAAGGTGATCTCATCATGTAAAAGTGTGATTTATTTTAGAGGAGCTTAATTTTCCATAGTCAGGGTTTTCAGAACAACCAGTGACATATCCAAATACTTCTGCAATTACCACCCAAACAATTGAACTAAATGGGACACTGGGGACTAACTTGGCTCATAACTGGGAGCTGCTGTCAGCATGACAGCATGCTGCAGGGAAATCAGAACTGCCCCCTCCTGCCTTGTCCTTTGCAAGGGACAGTGTCCCCATGCCTGAGCAATGGGAATATGCAGTCCAGCATCTTTGATCAAACTGGTGACCAAGGCAGCAGTTATGCCAAAAAGCCTTTTTTCCCCTCTAAAGCAGCAGATGTCTCTGCTGACTGCTCAGGGGTGGTGGATTAGACATTTAGCAGTGTGGCAGAGCTGACAACTGGGGACACTCATGGTTTTTATTACACTGTTCATCTGCCAACATGTTACAAAATCCATAAAAGCCACAAAAAGGAGTTTACACTTCAGGGAGGACTACAGTACTTGTTTCTTGTTTAATGTTTTTTTTCAAAGAGCTACAGATTACTGCTATAACAGTTCTTTAGTCTTTACAACTGGTTTTCTCACTTGTATTTAACATGTGAGACACCTCAGCTCCAATATTTATTTTTTGAAGTGTAATAACAATCACAACAATGGAAGACTTGGAAAGTCTTGATATACACAATTTTAAATATCTGTTTGCAGTTGAAAAGGTAATTCCCTTAGCTGTTGTCTTCATAGCACCCAAAAAAATTTGACTATTTGAAAGATCTTTAGAATTTTTCAATACAAAAGATACATAATGACTAAAATCAATATGAAAGCAACAGGATGCAAGCCAAGCAAAATTGTATTTCCTTACGTATGGAGGAGATGAATCAAAGTCTTATCCATTTTCTTATTTCATTAACAGTTAGGAGATTAATTTTCTTCAAATGAAGCTGCTGGCTTGCAACTCTGGATTTTTTTCCAGATTAACAGCCTCCTCACTGTAATTTGAGATACCTGAATTCCCTGCTTCTCTGCACAGATCTGTCTAGATACTTAAACAAGAAGTCATTTTTTCATTTTCCTTAGAATCCACTACCATTAGATCCACCTTCACTCAAATCCCCAGAGTCTGCCCACTCCCGTATTTGTTCTCTGTATTCTGGCTGCATTTTCAAAAATCTAATACAGAGCTTAAACCTTATATCCTAGCTTATCTACCACAGCTGCTACAGCAAGGCTGTGGCTGCTCCTGTCCTTAGGGAAAAGGAAAACCATGGGAGAAGAGTCTTTTTGTGGGCTGTGCCTAGAAATCTTTTCACTTTCTTGATGCTCCAGCTGCAGGCCACTCCAAACATCATGGAGAGAAGGACCTGCAAGTCTTTGCTCAGCAGCACAGGAATCAATATCTATTTGCTCTGACAAGGACTTAGACCAGCCACATTTCCAGCTGAGTTGTGCCTGCCTGGGTTGTAAGTAGCCCCATATCCCATCCTTTCATTCCTATCAGCTTGGGAATTCTATAGAAGTCTTTCAACAGCAGATTCCAAGGGTTTCACAGGTGATTGTGAAACTAGTTTGGTTTTGACTAAGGGCATTTTTGGTTTAAGTTTTGACATAGTTTCTGTTATATATCTTTAAGTTCCCATCTCACCCAAACCATTCCATGATTCCATTAAAGAAAAGTCACAGACTCTCCCAAATGAAACTTTCAAAGAATGCTTATTCCTTAACAAGCAGTTCTGTGAGGTATGCATACCTCTTATTGTTACCAAAGAGTTCAAGTCAATGAACTGAAAGCCATATGGATTTCCTGATAGATTTTTTTTTCCTATCCCTAAAGCTTATGCAATGATAAACAGATCAAAGAATGGTTGAGGAATGGTTGGGTTGGAAAGGACCTTAAAGATCATCTCATTCCAGCCCCTCTACCATGGGCAGAGATACTTTTCTCTAGACCAAGGTGATCAGAGTCCCATCCAACCTGGCCTTGATTTGGAATACATTTAGTTCTAGGAAATTCAGGTCTTGTTTCTTAGATAGGACACTTATTTGCAAAGTAGCAGTTTATATTTGTAGGTGTATATATAAAAAAGAAAACAAACAGCTAGTTATATGTAGCAGCTAATCTTTCACTGCTCATCACTTCAGCTTCTTGCTCACATAAACATCTTAATGGAAAAATCCACAATAAAGAGCTTTCTGTCTATTCACAAATTTCACTCCACGGTTGAGGCAGCAGCTCCTCAGTGGCTACAGTGATTCTGGGAAACAGTTTAAAACAAACTATTGAAAGTAAAAATACATTTGCCATAATTTCCTCAGATTTTCTCTGATGAACCAATGTAACTGGAAGATAATTGCACCTGAAATTTCTAGACCATAGCATTAGGAAAGCATCTCACAGTGTAAAGTCACTCAAAAATGTTGAAATATATGTACTGGATGGCAGTTAGGGACTTTGGGATTCACTCAGGATAGACTGAATAACGTCAGTGTAAATCTAACACATCACTATCAGCCTCAGATCACAGTCTTGAAATGGGAGATGAGCAGGCTCCTCCCAGCCTGTTCATGTCAAATCACAACTGTATGTTGTTACTTGCACAGTCTTGCCCTGGCTCAAAGGCAGGAATGCTGATGGATATCCCCACTTCCAGCAAATGTGCAGGACAGATTTGTCATCTGACCACAGACTCTGGCCCAGAGGCTGCTCCAACGGAGCTCCCTCATGCTGGTTCCTTCTGATGCTCAGAGTTAATGGGAAGGAAGAGGAAGAAGCAGATGGAAAATTCTTCACACATTCTTAATCACTCAAAGAAGAGACACTGAAAAGTGCTTGTTTGATATATCTACAAGACATCATTAATATAAAAATTCTCATAAAAACTTCAGCCACCCTTCTGAGTTGTGTAACTGAAGCGTGCAGCAAATTTAGAAACACTTACCCCGGTACCCTCTTTCTGGACTTTACTGTGACACATATTTTGGTCTCTAGCAAAGTGAGGATTTGTCTCATGGTTTCAAATATAAATTAGACAGGCACATGATGTGGTCTGTAAGAGCACCTATCTATTTTTTGAGTTATGAGGAGTCCCTGAAGCACATGACATATTCCAGAAGTGGTGAGCAGAAGAGCCCTGAATGGCTGAAACACAAAGCATTTGATTTAGTGACAAAAGCTGCTCCCTTCTAGAATACCTCCCTGTGATCTGGGGACTGCAAACAGGCCCAAGAGCAGAGTTGCCTCTCTTGGAGCCAAACCCTTCCTTGAGACAGGGTTGAGCTCAATCTTGTGGGCTAACATGGAAGATCTCTAAGAGAGACCTTTTGGCTCATTGTAGTCATTCCAACTTAGCACCCAGAGGAGGCTGGCAGGTGCCTGAGGTCCAAAGGAGGCCTGATGTTTTGGGTTCTTTTAACTGTAAGACTAGACACTCTCTTTTCTATGAATCAGGGAGTCTGAGACCACCCTCCCTGTTGTGGAATGGCTGCCCAAATGAGGGTTCCATTCTTCTAAAAGAAACATGTGAAAGGCAGTAGTGGCAGAGAAGTCAATTCCGGACAACTTTGACCACCACCTTTACAGTATCCAAACTGTAAAGAATATCTGTAGAAATATTTTGTAAGGTCTGAAAATTTATTTCCAAAAAGGGTAGATTTAGAGGAAAAAAATACACTTGAGTGTTCTTTCCAGCATCAATGACCTGTCATGAATTTGCTGTTTGATGACACAGAAGGGGAAAGAGCTGCTCAGCAAGCCTTTTCTGAGCTGTTAGGTGTCTCACTAGTCCTAATGTATAATAAAAGTTGATTTACATTATACAAAGAATTACTTGCATTGCTTCCTTCTTACCAGTGATTTACATGTCAACAGGCAAAGATGTATTCATTGTATGGCAATGGTAGCACGGAGTGCCCTTGTTCAGGTATCACTTTGAGGTCTGAAAATCCCTGACAAGAGATTGCTTTCTGAATTTAACATTCTTCATATCTCCATCTCTCCCACCCACTCCAGGATTCTTCAAGAGTCAGTTTATCCTTATTAGGTTATTATCCTTTTTTATTTTATCCATTTTTTTCTCCCACCTTGGAGAATATAATCTTTGTCTGGGCCTGATCAGGCAAAACGCAAGAGGCTCATACTCAATAGCAGATTTGAGTAGAAACTCAAACACAACAATTTATTTAAAGAAGCATCTACCTCATGCTGCATTCCTGTTACCTAACCACACCTCTCTGCCCTTCTGAGGAGCTTACAAAACCGGGAACCTGCTTAACAAGTTCACTACTCACAGGCAAAGACAGTTTCCCCCTTGCTACAGTTCAGCTCTTCCCACCTCCTCTCCTCCGGCATTATGTGTTCCTTGTTCTTCCCAACCCTGCCAGATTCACCTTTTACCACACATCAAGCAGAGACCATTCTTTGCATCATTTTATCCAGGCAACGTGCTTCACTTCTGAAGCTCTCACACATTACTCCCCATGAATGTCATGACCTGAATTATGAGTAATTTTTAAATTAACTTTTATAAAAAACAGTGTACAAATGCTTTTTCAGAAAAGCCTGATGGTACGGACCACTCTCAAAAGGTAACCCTAGATTCCCTACTGGAGTTCACAGGGATGGTTATTTTAGCTTTTGATTGTCTCTAAAGAAACAGATCAGAAGCTCTATCACTATTTTTTAACAAAACTGCCAGCCTTTCACTGGTGGTTCAGTTGTATCCAGATACTATAGTAACGTGGAATAATCAGAATGTACCAGGCCCAACCTTCCTTCACTTACAGCAAAAGTGTTCAGTGCACGCAAGACTGAAACTCTAAGACGGGAAGTGCACTGGGCAGGGCTAATAAAATGTGTAATTGACATTATAAAGTTAAATATTCACCATAAAGCATATACATTTTGGAGATGAAGCAAATAAAAGAACAGCTACAGCCAATGGACACCAGAGCTGGCATGTTTCCTCACAAGGTCTGTGTCTTCTTCCTGCCAACTTCTCCAGGCTCACTTGAACAATGAATATACCATTTAATGTGGAAACAGCAAGGAAGCAAATAAAAATTTGACAAATGTAGCAAAAGACTTGAAAACACTCAGATTATGAACCTGATGGGATTTCTTGGTCCATTTAACATTAGGTCAGAGATGTAGCAGGTGGAATATATACAAGGATGGAACCACACACCAGGTGCCTTCTGGTGATAAGTGGAGTCGAGTAAGCAGAAAAGCTTGGCAGTATTTGATACTTCATGTTTGAAAAATGGGATCATCTTTGATGCAAGTCCAGCTCTTCTTTTGACTTGACAGTTAAGCTCTCCATGAGACTGTGGCACTACCGACCCAAAAGATCAATTTTTTTTACCTGCCTGTGATCTTTTATATTAAGGACTATAACTCTGTGGATCAAAGTAGGAATTGTAAATGTGAAAGACAACTTCCACCTCACTGGCTGAAATCTGTGGAGCTCAGTCACAGTGCCTGAGGCAGAGCTAACCCCTGTCCTTACGAGTGCCCCAGAACTGCAAACACCTACACACAACAGCCATGAATGAATACCTGCATTGAGCTCACCACGGCTGTTTACATGCACTGGGTACGTAACTTTGCAGGATTTAAGCCAAAATGCAAAACTGATTTCTTACCTTGGCTTCACCACAGTAAGTTCTTCATGCAAACACAATACAATTTCAGAGGCAAGAATCAAGTTTTTAAAGAAATCAACTGTTACAGCAACTACGACTGAATAGATCAAAACAGCAAACATTTTATTTACTCACTGTTTTAAGAGTGCAAATACTAAGCTTTTGCCATGTGGTCTTAGAAGCAATGAAGTGAAGCATTTGGTACAGATCTTGAGGATATGATGGCATTGCAGCCAAGAAAACAGTTCCGTTCTTGTTCTGTTTGACCCAATACTTGACAAACCTGTGTTTTGATTAAGTACACGCATTGAAATGGTTAGGAAAAATCACATCAGAGAGCCTGGCTCTTGCTGGTTGTTACTAAGCCCATTACTAGCCACTTCACAGCCTTGCTGTTTGAACAGGCTTTAGATACTCAGACGGCTCCAGAGCAGTCGGTGCATTGTCCTGCCTTGCCCCATCTATGCCCGGTCCTAGGTCCACGTGTTCCATGCATTTAGTCTTGCTCTTTAGCCCACACAGGATAACCTCCCTTAGAAAGGGTTTCAGCTTCTCATGAGCTGAAGAGCATTTTGAGATTGTGAGAAAGGCCCTTCTTTGGCAATGGGCTGTAGAAATTGTGATTTGTTTGTTTATACTGCACAGAGATGTTACTCGTCCCTCAAGCCTTGAGAAAATTCTCAAAGCCTTAGTTGTGTGCAGTTGTACGTGATTGCTCAATTCCATTGTCTAAAGTCCTTAACTCCTTGTTCCTCTTCAAAATGCCCTTTTGAAGGCAATATTCATTGCTAGTCTTTCCCCAGTCCAACCTTCTCTTGCTGGGTTCCCTTTCTCTGACTGCAGCATGTCAGGGTTGTACAGCAGGCAAGAGCTTTGTATTTGAGTGCTTCCCAACAGTCTGACCTGCAGCTAAAAGCAACTGCTCCAGCAGCACAGGGTTATCACACTGCCCAGTCACTGCATCATACTTCATTCATTCTGAAATTTATCTCCAAAGAAACCCAATCCAAGATTCCAACACACAAAGACCCAGAGGTAATTCTTAAAGATTTTCACTGTTCTACTCAGTTCCCAAGTTAGAAACTTCTTTAAGGAAAATTACATGTAAGTGCAGCAAGTTTTCCTAGCAGATAAGAAATAAAAATGCTGGTGTAATGCTGTAATTACTGCCAAAATAGAATGTTACCTGCCAAATCAATGCTAAGGTTAAAAAAACCCTTAAATATGCTGAATAATAGAGATAAGCAATGGTGTTAGTAGAGGTCAACTTTCTTCTGAGTCTTGAGAATTCACATTTTTAAAACATAGAGAACTCAGTCTTTTTTGATGTGATCATTCACTGCATGACTTAATTCAATATTAATACCTTTAGAATAATAATAAATGGTATATTAGAAAAATACTGAAGGACAAACAAGCCAATGCAGTGGTTATGAATAAAAATAGCTGGGTTGAGTAGCATTACTTCTTTGCTACAGTGATCAAGTCAATGCCTGAGAAGCTGCACTTCAGAGATGAAAGTTGAAGACCGCTTTCAGAAAAAATAACACATAAGACTGGAACTAAGCAGGATTGATATCAATATATGTACAAAATGGCTTCAGTGATAATTTGCAAGCCAATGTAATGCTCTAAACCCTTTTAGATTCCATTTCAAATAAACCACAAGGAAAGGTCTTTGGTTTTTTGATTAAGCTGTTAAGATGATAATATTTCAAAGTTACGACGTGAAACTCCCCAATGTAAAGCATCCAGACCTGCAGTTATCTCTGTACCACCCACAAGAGCAGATACAGAAAATAATGACATTGGGGAGGTTTCACCTTGCTCTTAAAACTGCCAGCTTATCTGAAATACAATAGGTGAAAATATAAGACCTAAAGCAGGGAACAGTGAGTCATGAATCAGCTCTGTCAAAGGAAACAGAAATCCATACTGGACAATTGCAGTTTTTCATCACCAAAGCAAAGAAAGGCTGCAACATTTCTTTGAGGTTTTTTTCTGTGACAAACTCAGCCTGGAATATGAACCAAATCTCTGCAAAACAAAGAGGGGAAAGAAAGATGAACCTGGATGTACTTTAATTAAACATAACCAGATGGCCTGTATGTAGTGCATAGGTTTGGGTTAGCCTTTGCTGTTAAGTAAAATTCATCTGCGAAATACAGAAAATCTACTACCTGTACAGATTTGTGTTTTACTGGTGGACAAAAACGGAAGGAATCCTTGAAAAGTACCTCCAAAACATATTTTCTTATTTAACTTTTTTTTTCCCCAAAAGTTCCAGTGATTTGGACTGCCCAAGGGTCCTGACAGCCCATCTTGCATTACAAACCCACAGGAGCTCTGTGAGAGTGAAAGTCTGAGCTAATCATCTGCAACACAAGGGAAGGAATACAAAGTTCAGTCCAGTCTTATTCTGCCAACTGCAGAACAGTCCAGCTGTCTAAACTGTTTACAAATCAGGAATATAGTTGATATGGGCTATCCCAGATGGCATATATCATTGAATTACTTATTTTTAAATGGATAACTACAAAACTACATCCATGGGAAGTATTTATAGTGCACACAGTTCTTTGAAAGAGCTCCCCAGCTTAGCAGTCTGTCACATGTACAAAGCACATGGTGATTAAATCCCGAGCCAGAGACTGTAATTGCAAGTAATGTACCTTCAGGAAGTCACAACAGAGCTGCTATCAGGGCATTAGCTCTCTTTTAGCAGAGATACTGAAAGTACAAGTAGTAGAACAGACAATGTTTCCATCTAAAGTTCAGATCAATATAGTTTCACTACCTAAAACGAACATTTTCTTCTAAACATTCTTCTTTGCTTCTCTGGCATTACTGCTAGCCAGAACTTTTAAAGTAGTTACTAAAAATAAGGTTCTGAGTGTCAGTGTTCTGTTCAAGTATGAGATCTGTAAGCTAAGCCAGACTGCCATCCTTCACTCTCTTACACTTCACTTTTGGACACAGTTTTCTTTCCTAAGAGTAAAAACACCCAGAGTGAGATTTTTACTTTCTTTAATTTAAAGATTGTATTACAGAAAAGTTTAAGTAAGGAATCCTTATAAGGATTAACTCTTGACATAATATATTGCCAAGATACAGTGTGGCTGCAAGGGCTCCAGGTGAACCTTCATATAAGTTGCTTTCTTACATACACAGTCGCTGAACAACATAAATTGTATTCCCCATCTGTAAGAGAAGACAGTGGTATTGAAACAGTCCTTTTACCAGTGTGTTCTGGTTTTCCCAAATTAGAAACATGCCATACTATAACCATAAAATCCTACTATACAGAAAGGTGATAGAGATGAACTTCCTAAAGATTGCAACTGATGAAACATTAAAATGAAAACTAAAGAGTGTTGATTATGTAAAATGGTTTCTCTTTTACTGGCAGGTCAAATATACTAAGAAACATACAAATATTTTTGATAATCTAATTCCAGATGAACTCAAAACACTGAAGTAACATACACAGGCTAAGAGAATTCAATACTGTTCCAAGGCACTTACTGAATCTCCATGACTAGATGAAAACCAGAACAAATCAGGTCTGACAATTAAACAGTATATAATATAAAAATAACCTTTTGCTTACAATTTACAAAATGCATTACAATCTTTATCTCTGCTAACCTGCAATTCTGGATGTGTGTGTCCAGCAATTTTTGTAAAAAACCCCAGAAACTATTTTCTAAAACTTCAGGGCAAATAACTTACAAATAAGGTACACAAAAATTTAGATCATGCAGAGATTTCTTACATCTTCTGTTAATATTTTATGATTGCAACTTTATCAAATTATATACTTACTTGCCCTGTACATATACAAAATAATGCATACATGGTAATCAAATGTTAGCAAAAAGTAGTCCATAAACACAATCTGTCAAAAGTATTACTATATTAACATATGTCTACAAGCAGCGTGTAACAGGGTTAAAAGACATTAAGGCAATAATACTTGAAGTTACAAAATAAATCATATGTAATACTTTCTCCTAAGTGTAGTAAGGCAGGTAGATGGCCCCAGCAAAAGGTTGTAATACTGGAATCCACTGTTGTGAACCTGTGTCAGGTTTTGCATGGGATGCACTGCAAGAATGTACCATTGATAGTTAGATCTACACTGCTCTGTGTTAGTTGCCCCCCCAGGAAAGTGGAACACTATTTCTCTAGTTCTCAGTGGCACTTGAGTTTTCCAGTATAATTTATTGATAGTATGTCCATTGGTTCTTGGATCATGTCCATTCTGAGGGTGGCTCTCTTGGTCCTCTGGGCTTTGCACAGCGGTTACCAAAACCTAAGGAAAGAAATGTATTTAATACTTGTGTCTGCTGGGACAACACAGGCTCAGAAAGGCTGGCAGCAGTCAGAAGATCACTAAGACATGGCTTCAGCTCTTACAGCACAGATTTACTCTCAGGGCTAAAAAACAACTTTGCTGTACAAGGAATTCTGAAGGCACTCTGGCCATAGGAGATACAAATATGAAGAATTTCTATAACATTATAGTTCAGTACTTAAACCTCACTGGAAAGTACTTTTCAATAAATACAGTATAACAGTCTTTGTTATTTTTTCTTCTCTTCTCTGCATACCTAAGCAGTTGTTGGGTATTATTTGTGGAAGATTCCAGTGCTTTACAAAAGTTATAACCCATCTGACAAATTCTATATTTTATACACTTCAGGATTTTTTCAAAGTCAAGAATTATTTAATCATTTATTCTGGGGAAAACTCCTTCAGCACTGCTGAAAAGGGCAGGCAGGCTTATTTATCTGGGTTCTGCATCTCAGTGAGCTGGAGGGAGGCAGTAGTAGCAGCTATCCAAACCAGTACAGTTAGTGAATCCCCTGTTTAAGTCATCTAGTGATTATATTCTGAAAGAATTGTAATTACCAATATCTGTTACTTCTGCAGGAAATTCTGGAATTTGACCTCTTGTATCAGGGGAACCAGAAAAAGGAATCTGAGGTAAGATGTCAGTTGGTGTTTTGTTGCTTCTCTCAGGACGATCTGGAAAACACACAGACCCCTCACTGTAACATTCACTTAGACACCACTGTGGCAATGCCACTTGTCATTACAGTCCAGAAAAGAACTAGCAGCAAATACTATTTACAAAAACAAAGCTTTGAAAGCCAATTTCTCATTTCCTAAAAGCAAAACCTGAAAATTATTTATGAAGTAGATGTTCAGTGACAGCAATATATTCCTGCTTTCCAAATCTCGATTATTATTTTGTATTAGTTCCTATGGATAGCTGAAACCCCACATAGAATCTATTTATAGCAAAAGCTCACAGTGCCATTTAATACATCAACATAAAGGCATCTGTTCATGTTCTTTCTAAACTAAAGGTGCTTAGACATCATAGGTAACAATATATGTAGTAAAATATATTTGACAATATACTTAGATATCTTCAGAGCAAACACCAAGTTCAGGGAAATTTTTGTTCAGTAGGAAAAATGTATTTTGAAAAAGAAAATTAGAAAACCTTTTCCCCCGCTTACCAGGTAGTATAGGTGAAGTTGTTTTCAAACCCTGTTAATGAGAGATACAGAAAATAATTACACAAATCACTTCCAAAAAACTAAAAGTCAGAAATTTAAGATCATGAAAACATCACCAAAACCATATAACATTCATGGAAATACTTATTTGCCTCTACGTTTTTGACTTGACTCAATATTGACAAAAAATGCTACAGTAGTTAGTATGAGAATTTACTATTAGAACCTTAGCATTTAATAAAAATTTGAAAACATGACACTGCAACTTATTTGCAAATTTAGATAGGTTAGTTCTCACACTACATTTACAGTCTCTGAAAATTTACATCTATCTTTTTTCATATTTTTAAGTGAGGTCTTGGGGGCACATAAAAAAAAAGTGACAAATGTAAAAAGTTTTCCCAACTGTTCATGCAGGATAACTGTGAGCTGGATGAGTGAAAAGTGAAATCTGATGGGCAAAAATGGTTTGTTTAAAATAAATATGAACATAAGGGAACACCATTTTCAGGCAGTGAAACTGGTTGCCCACAGATGATAAGAAATGTCCATCTCTGGAGATTTTCAAGACCCAGCTGGAAGAAGCTCTGGTTAGCCTGGGCTGAGGCCCTGCTGAAGTTTGGATGAGAGACTGCTGTTCTCTTCCAGTTTGAATCAGCCTAAGATCCATTAAGGGCAGACAGCACACTCCCTTAAAAGCAGCATATTTACACTCTTAAGGCCATAGTTGAACATATATTCAGGATTACTCCTTTTAAAAGTTTTGCTGCCCTTAGAAAAACATGATTTTCTTGCAAAGAAAACATGCTCTTCACATCAATTCAGCTGCTCAGGCAGAGGAAAAACTGGCCAGTTGCAGATGACCAACAGCTGCAACTTCTCACAAGTATGTATTTTAGTTTTTGTTGTAGCTCCCAACCAAACCAGAAACGACTGATTAGTACAGACTTGTCTGCTGCACTTACTGTGGAGGACGTTTGCTCAGGCAGGTGTTGATCACGCAACGTGCTCCACTCTGACTGTGCAATCAGAACTGGCTTCAGCAAGGGTGTGCCTAGGAAGAATTAAATCAACTCAACATACTTCAGTTCTCCTCATGATGAGGCATTAGTACACAACATTAGAAATGTGCTCTAAACTTTTTTTTAGATTAAATGCCTGTAAAAACATGAAAATCTCTTTACATGAAAAGTGCTCTGGAAAAGGCAAAATGCCACAATATAACTCAAAGCACAAGACTACATTGAGGAGGTTAATTTTGTTTCTTTAGGGGTTCCTAATCAACAGGGGAATTGGCTTCCTTTTCAAGGACATTTTAGAACTTCTGTTATATCAGCAGTAATAGTCTGTGTTTTTCAGATATCCTAAGTAAACATACAAGTCAGAATAGCCACACCTGTCCTTCACTGACATCATGCAAAAAGACAAATAAAATGGAAGTGGTTTTAGTGATTCCAGTCCTGGAGAGGTTTTTTTTGTTTGTTTTGTTTGGTTGGTTTTTCTTAAGAAAACAGCTCTGGTCCTTTTGCAGTCAAAGAAAAGCATCAGGCCGGTAACATCCAAAGAAAGGATGACATTGACTCTGAATTACCTATGCTTATGATGCTCAAAGAACACATTTATTAAACTTCAGCATTTTCATGCTGAAAATATCTAGATTAACTACTTGGGCCAAAATTTTTGTAGTTTCAAAATGACACTAAACAAAAGTCTCAGTAAATAACTACATCATTTTAAGCTTTCTGAAAGATACCAAGCATCCACCTAGTTGATCATTTCAATTCATCTGTTTTGTATTCTGCCATTACCGGCTTGATGAATGGACTATGAAAATAGGAGCACATCATCTGTGTCAGCTTTCTCTTGCAGTTACCCTTTTGACACAGTCAAAGAGTGAACTACATTAAACTCAACAAACTGGGCTTGTTCACTACATGCAGTGCAGAATGAAGTGTCATCATCTTGGGAATCAGATAATGTGCATGCCCATTCCCTACCTGGGAGCAGTAGCAATAAATAGCTGGGAAATTCCCTAACTGTACTGCATCTCCCCACTGTATCATCTCATTTCCTCACCCTTCAGACTGAAAACCAGCTCTACTAATATTGATGTCTCCAATTACTTAACTATCACATAACATCATAATTAGTCAAAAAATGAAAAATAATTTCTCTGTATTCAAGGATGTGTAAAAGTTAAACCTCAAAATAAGCCGCTGCACATGCTAGATTTCATTCCATTTTACAATTTGCTCCAACATACTAACCAAAAATCAGGGTTACTCAAATACAATACTGACATGGTCTTTGCATTTTATCTCAAATTATCACCAAACATCAAAAACTCACTCTGTTCACTTGCTAATACAAATGATTCTGGTGTTCTTTCTGGGAGCGGGGGAGAGCAATCTTCACTAGCATCAGCATCTAAATCAAATATGACATTTAGATAAGTTAAAAAACAGAGATTTTTCTCCTAGGCTTTTAGAAGTTGATCTTTTCATATATGAGATAATCCTAAACGTGGTATAATGTCTAAAGCAAAAGAAAAAATTGCTCCAAGTATTACAAAACATTTTGGTTTACCATACTAACACTATGGAGCAACTTCATCTAACAACATTAACTTCACATTAAGGGCGTAGGATCAGTTTATGTGTTATGCAAGCAAGAAAACAAAAACACATTTTCAGTCTAAATAACTTGGAGGCAAAAAACCCTCAGTAACTCCAATGAATACTTTTTGTTCATTCTTTCAGGTCTCAGTTTTGCTTACCAAGTCCATGTTGAGGCCCACTGGCTCCCACACCACTGACATGGTTAGAAAGCCTAGTGCAAGGTTTACTAGGCAGAAGGGTAAATAGGAGCCAGAGGAGACATGCCAGTACCACATCCCATCCCCAGTCTGTTCCCTCTCACCTCCCAGGAGTGTACTAACACAAGCTATTCTGGCAGCAAAAGCCCCTCTCTGACCAGCTAAGAAATTTGGAGTAGCAATTACAGGTTTAAAACAATTTAAAATAGCTGCTGCCATAAGAAATCTCATCTGACAACTGTACTCTGCACAGGATTCAAAAATACAAAGACACATTTCAACTAATAAAGCCATGAAGCTTGAGTGCCAGCATGCCCAGCTGCTGCAGGGACAAAATTCCATCAAGTTCTACAAGCCATCGTCTTCCAAGTGACTTCTGAGACCTGCTCCATCTCAAGTGCACTATACAGCACATGAAAACCTTCAATGACAGAAAGGACCTCTATAAAATCATCAAATAAAATTGCTATGGATATGCACTAACTGAAAATGAGTTTTTAGGGTTTTGTTTTGGTGTTGTTGCTGTTTCATTGTTCTGTTTTGGGTTTTTTTTTCCTTTTACCTCAGGGTACAACTACTTTTCACTTCATTTGAATGAGAAAGAAGATTTAACTGCGTGGTAAGGATCATGCACACCAGCAGTTATGGTTAGGCAATTAGGATGCTGGTAAGCTCACAGACAAGTTTCACTGGTGATTGCAGCCACATTGTGAAAATGAGAATGCCACTGTACACAGGGTTTAGGATCACTGGTGCAAAGTGATCTAACCCTATATTCTCGAGTCCTAGAGGGATTACAAGCCCTGCAACCAGAATGTAAAATGGGAAGCGTTCACTATCACACAAATGGGGAAGAGATACACCCTTATTTAACAAGAGATAAATGATAAAGTTAATGCTAGAATTCTAATCGATTCCTGTGAAATCATCAACATACCAGCAGCACAAGGGCTCTACCGTTATTTCAAGATGTTTCTGATACACAGTTACATGAAACAAATTCTAGAGTGACATTTCTCCAATTCTTTATCATATTTATGACATATCGCTTATTTTATTTGCATGTTCTTATAGCATCTACATAATGAGATGCACAGAGAGGTGATAATTTCCAAACAGTGATAAACAATGATTGCTCTGGGAAGGAAGAAAAAAATTCCGGCCAGAAGTAAAAATACAATAGCCTGGAAATCTATAAAACAAATCCAAGGAGAACTGCTTGCAAAGTTGAAACAGCTATGACAAAAGGACTGCTCTGCAGAGCATCTCTTTTAAGTCACAGTGTTAAAAATATACAGGTATGTGCAAGGATTGTCCTGTGTTTACACAATGTCCCAAAATCTATAGATACAATTCACAGTATCTACAGATCTCTATCAAGATCTACAGAAACAGATTGTTATTAAGGCTGCACAACAGTTCATATCTCTGGATATATAACTTTTGATGAACATTCAGTTCACAAAGCCAGTATTTTCAATTCAGCTGGTTCTGCTTCTTGCATCATACACTGAGCCCCATTTCACTTCAGAAAGTCATGAAGTCTGTGCAGACTCCTGAGGTGAGGCCATCACTGTAAGCAGCACCAAGCACAGGAGTCTGAGCTGGATATCCAGGAGTTCATGTTCTTCCTTCAGCTCCCCAGCCTTACTTCTTGTTTGGTTGGGCTTGGCACAAGCAGTTACCAAGACCTAATCTGTTCTTCCCAGCTCTGTCCTCCATCTGCTCTAAGTGTGCCAGCTTGACTGAAATCTGCACCTGCATATTTTGGGACCCTTTTGCCTTCAATAAATGATGTTCTAACTTGCAAACTTTCACAAAAAAAGAAACAAACACCTCAAAAAAGTAGTGAAAGATAAAAAGCCACTAAAATTATTTAGTGCTAATAAAGCATAACTAGGATTTTTAGATGAACAGCTGTATTAGCTTATCACCCCCAGCCACATACAAAAAAAGAGGAAAGCACAGCTAAATAATTACAACACTATTAACATGCAGGAACCAAATCACGAGCAACTTCAAAGACCAACGCAGTGAATGAGGTTACATCTGCATTTTTAGGAACAGCACATCAACCAATAAGCATGAAATTGTTATGTATTTGCACAAGCATGTTGGAAATGCTTTCACTAGTCAACCCCCAATTCTTATAGACACTTCCATGAAACTGAGCATAGAGAAAAAATAGGCACCAAATAATAACATAGAAAACTACAATTACATTCAAACCTACAGGAAGGCATTATAAATAAAGCATTAAACAAATGCTCACAATAAAGCTCACAGTACAGTTTTTGAAGCAGCTAATCGTGGTCTGTAGTACTTTATACCAAAACCAGCTCACATGCAAACTGAAAGCTGTCAGGAAAAAGAGTTGTGCCCTCTCTGAAGCTGCCATACTGCACTGATTATATTTACATTTCGAAAATTGCATTGCAAAGAAATTTATATTGTCCAACTCTACAGATGCAGCTAGATAAAGAGCAGCACTTCTGAACCTCAGTGAAACCTACCTTTGCCATCTTCAGAACATGTTACAGCTGTTAAGTCTTGCCTAGCAATAGACATTGGCAATACTTTTCTGGCAGAAATGTTTTCAGTATTAGTGGCAGCAGAGACTGTGGCACTTGCGGTTGACACATTGGATGCGCTTTTGCTCATGGCTCTGTCAAAGTCCACCTCATCCGTGTCAGAATCATCTGCATGGAGAGGATTAGTAAAACACAGGGGTGCTCGAACAGAAAGAGGAGTATGATCAACAGTGTCACTGGAAGGATGTTCAGCCGGGGTGTTTGATACTAGAGAGAGAGTCTTAACACCGTGGCACAAGGTGTCTGAAGACAGCTCTTCAGACACGGACGTACGCAGTGCATTTTCAGGCCCATGTAGTGACCACGTGGCGTGTCCCTTTTCTGTCAGAGGCAGACGATCTGGTCTGGGTGGGGTATCAGACACCTGCTGACTCTGCAGACTTTCTGGTGAAGATATTAAGGCTGTGTTAGACTGTGGCACACTGTACTCCATACATGAGTTTTGAGAAGCATCTACAAATGAATCCCCTGAAATCTGTTCCTGTGGCTTAAAGCTCTTATCAACTACACAGGATGACACAGGTTTAATTTTAATTGCATGTCCCCTGTTCAACAGGGAGTTCCCATCAAAGCTTCGTGGTCCCTCCTGAAGAGGTACCTTCTTGATCTCAAAACTTAAGTTGCGCTCCAGCCTCTTCTCTGTGTGTTCACTGGGTTCATTCTTCCCTGAATGTTCTGTGGATTTATTATAATTCTCGTTGAGGTCTGTTGAATTCTCTGAAGAAACCATGTGCAAAACTGGCTTTGGATGGTATCTGTCATTGTCCTGCCACACCGTAGTGACTGTTGGGTAAGCTGATGGGGGAGATGGTGTTAGGATTGGTGGTACTGGCTGAGGCTCTGGAGGCTGCAAGATTTCTTCTTTAGCATCTCCTTCTACAAGGCAACTGCAAGACAACCAAGACACAACTGTCTAAGTTTTATGGATTTTTACAAGATTTTAGGTATCTATCCATCTCCCACTTCCCAGGGAAGACAGTTTGGATCAATTCTGCCTCTTCTCTCCCCCTTCACTCCTGGAACCAGTCTTAAAGCTGCAGAACTCAATATTCAACACCAACAGAACAGATAATTGGGGATACAAGCATCATGAAGTCACCCCAAGACAAGTAGCTGATGCTGTAATACCAGTGCCAAACTCCACACAGAGCTTCCATTGCACACGGAGAACAGTTACAGAATATGACTAGTGGAGTAGGCAAGAATTAAGACAACACACTCAAAATATCTTTCAGAACATCACAAAGACATTCATTCACACCACAACTAGTCCTCACTAATAGTTCAAAGATTGCTCACATCCTTTCCCAGAAGCATTTTGCAAAGACATTGCAAGACAGGCCCTCTTGTGGCAGCATTTCACTACTTTTTTCCTTAAGTAGCTCTGAGAAACTTGACATATGGAATTCAAATTTCAATAAAGCCAAGAAAGATTTCTTTAAAAAAAAAAAATCCTTACAGCCCACTTAACACTGAATGTCTTCCTTCCATTTTATTTTCCTATACATACCCAAGAGGATTTTATTTTATGTTTGTGTATTTAAGTCTCCGCTTAGTCGCAAACCAAATTTAGCCAACATGAGGTATGTACAACATAAAAAATATTCCCAGTAGAATTTATGATCCAAATTACAGTGCATATTAGTGAGACCACAGCACTTAGAACTGCAGTTTATCTCAAGCTACTTAAAAGGAGAAGTTCTTCAAGCATATGGTCAGATTAAATGCAGAGTAGTTGACTACAAACATTTAGCATAACCGATGGAGGCATTTTTATGATTTCCATGCCTTTAAAAATCCAGCAGGACCTGGACAACCTCGAGAGGTGGGCCCATGAGAACATCATCAGCTTCAACAAAGCCAAGGGCAAGGTGCTGCACGTGGGTTGGGGCAACCCCTGGCACTCATACAGACTGGGGGATGAACAGACCAAGAGCAGCCCTGTGGAGAAGGACTTGGGGGTGCTGATGGAGGAGAGGCTGGACATGACCCAGCAGTGTGCAGAAACCAGCTCACAGTCCAAAAAACAACCACGTGTCCTGGGCTGCATGCAGCGTGGCTGGCACATGGAAGGAGGGAATTCTCTGCCCTTATACTCTGCCCTCATGAGACCCTCCAGCCTAAGAAGGACCACACAATTGCACAAGAACCTCGTCTACAAGAGAAAGGCATTGGACAGGCTCTCTTTATTTGTCTGCATGCCACATAATGAGCAAAATCAAAGTACTACTTTGGCTCCCTACTTCCAAACCAAGAGAAGGACTCAGCAAGTGCAAATTCTTGAGACTATCAAGATATAGGAATATATAGGAAATAACCCCAAACCAAAAAAGCCCAGGGACTGTCTCACAACTGAATCTTGTAGATAACTAAAAGCATACCTGTCTTGGGACAGGCTACAGCATGTGTTTCATCCTTGCACATTTGTTAGCACCAAGCTATAGCAGTATGGCTTGCAGAACTAAAATCTTTATACACGAGTTTCCATACTACAGAGAACCATTTGGATTCTCAGTTTGTGAAAATCCTAACCTCCTCAAGTACTGCAAGCTTCCCAGTTGCCAAATTATCTTCTACAAGTTCCTGTACCTTTGTATCTGGAAAATCCCAAATCCCCTTTCAATTCTGGGTGATTTCTTCCATTCCTTGCCTGACACCTGTCACAAACAGTTGAGCCTCAAATTCCTTCTCTTCCTCTCCTCCCTGCACTTGTATATTGCAGTTTTTCTTTACATTAAAAGAGGGGAAATACAAAGCATATCAAAGCAATTTAACAGTAGTAATTTGGGAACTCTTGCCTCTAGATGTTGTTGAAAAATGAATAAGCTTGAGAACAAGTTGTTTGCCTGAATTAGTAAAGATAAGATAGGAAAGGGGGGGAGGACATAAGTCTTGCTTGAACTTAATACACACTAAGGACAAGAGAATTCCCTCCTCTGTTCCAACTGGGGAGGAGAAGACAGGCAAGGAGACAGTGAATGCACTTGCACAAATGTTTACATGCCCCCTTTTACCAGCAGTGATGCTCATCAGTAATCTCCACTAAATCCTCCTACTGAAAATCATGTTTTTCCCTTATTGACCTGATTTTCCTGACCCAGAGTTATTTGCAATCAGCAAAACTAATTTCTTATCTGGTACAGATCTAACATTAAGCATTACAATTAGCTAAAGGAGCAAATTAGCATTAAACTAGCTACAA
This sequence comes from Acridotheres tristis, assembly GCA_037013685.1. NCBI lineage: Eukaryota > Metazoa > Chordata > Aves > Passeriformes > Sturnidae > Acridotheres > Acridotheres tristis. Next base: position 11,658,564 of record CM072885.1, read on the forward strand.
CAAGGTTATAGGTCCACAATACCAGTCAAAATTCATTAAGTTCTTCACCAATTACTCTTCAATAAAATCACTCTACCCTTTGATCCAATGGTAAACAGAGCCTCACTTGTATTCAAATAGTTCCCTTAGATGTATCCATAGAACTGATACCGGAAATGCTGCATAAATCAGCAGCCCAAAGGTTGATTAAACAACTTCCTCCTACACAGCTCAACAGAACTACTATGATGTTCCCCATTATCACTCCTTCGTTCTTAAATGAGAGCTTACAGTGAAGAAATGAGAAATTATTTTCCAAAATAATTCTTTGCCTTATAAATATTGAAAGATATCTGTCCTCAGCAATTGAGATATCCAAATAGCACACTAGTGTATTCTTTTCTCTTTAAATTAGGTAATGGATCCCAATAGGTAACATTTTTTTCCATTTCACTGGCATTTTTCTATTTCACATGTTCTGCATTGCAAATAATGTTTCTGTTTGTTTTTACACAGCAGAGATATTAAGATATGGACACATTCAGAAGATCTCTGGCAGTAGTTTTTTCTAAAAGTCTTGTGAATCTTGGCCATTTTGGGCTGCTGCATAATGCTGTCTTTGGGCATGTCCTTCAACAGCTATGCTCCAGAGACATTTCTAGAAAATTATCTGAAAATGAACTACTAGTACTGTTGAAAACAACATGAGATAATAAGACCAGATTGATTTAAAATACCAGGAAAGTAACAGAAAGCTCATGAAAGAGGATATTAAGACAGAAAAGAGTCAGTGAACCAAAGAAAGCCAGGCCATTCAAGTAAGAGAAGTAGACTTCCATGTATTATACCTTTAAATATAAACACATACGGTTGCAAAACCTCACTGTGTGATAAAAAAAAAAATAGAAAGCTTTGTCATCACTCAGCCTTCAAGTGCCTCTTCAGATACAACTGCTCCTGATTATCTTGGAATGCCACTACCTGGCACTTCCTCATTTACAGCTGGATGTGGAATTTCCCTGGGTGATCGAGGCAGCTTTTTCATACACTTTTACTGCCACACAGCCTGAGCAGCTGTGCCCTAGTGCCAGTGGCTTCTCAGGTGTCAGGCAATAACAATTTTTAAAAATTATTTTTCATAGTAACAATTACACACAATTTGTCAAAAGTACTAATTGTAAAAAAAAAAAAAACAAAACAAAAACCCCACAACAAAAACAAAAAAACCAGCCTTCCCACAGCTTTAAATCAAAAATGTATACATGAAAAAAGGCATTTATTGCTTTTTCTGCAGTACATGATACATTTTAAAAATGTTTTAAAATCTAATCCATTCCACTCCTAATGGAAAAGAGCTCTATTACTAGAAGTGTGCACAATGGGTTCAGATTTAAATGAAACTTGGCCAGTGTTCAAAAGAAAAAAAGCCTTAAGTAATCCATGGTTATTCTATGCAGCATACTGTACGGTATTTCAAATAAAAGAGAGTGATGCCAAGGTCATGGAATGCAGCTGCTACGAACAACCAAAAATAGATACCAAGCTCTACATCCTCCCTCATAATTAAAATAGGGAAATTAAACTCAACATAAGCAGGCTGAAGCTAGACAACCACATTATTCTACTTCAGCATTAAATCACTTCCATCCACATGAAAGAAAAGCTGCACTCCAGTGAGTGAAGCTGTTGCAAATGTACTACAAATAATTTATATAAAAGTACAATGAATTAATAAAAATAACTAGCTTGTGAATTTCTCTCTTAAAATTTACTTACAGAGGCTTTTTGATTTTTTTTTTAATTGTGGCATACAAATTAGAGACAGTTAACAAAGAAGGAACACCCACCAATGAGTTTTATCTTAGCTTTGCAGGAGATAGAAAGAGATGGCTTGCAGGGCTTGAAATGAAACAGAATAACACTAATTTACTATCATTAGACTGAAGTCCAAACAGAATCTGATGAGAAGTTAAACTGCTACAGTATTTCATCTTTTCTCCTTCAGACAGCAACACACAGCTCTTCATTACACTGCATACAAAAAATCCTCACTTTTTATGAGTTTGTGTCTAAGTTTATGCTTTGATTTCAAACTGATTTGAACTTAAAAATAAAGAACTTTTTGCAACCAAGCCTGACTAAAATAAACCACCTCTTTTCCCAAATACTTTTAGAATCAACTATTAAGCACACAAATATTTCAAGGACTAATACTTAAAGGTATTGAAGTGCTCCCTCTGACACATCAGTCACATAAAAATCAAGTACAGTCCTGAACTGTAAACCTAAAATTTAAGTTTTTTGCAGTCTTATATCTAATAAAGTTAAACCTTACTTATGCCCTCTTCCTACCTTAACCTGAAAATAATTAGAACATGTCTAACTAAGGCTTTCCATCCCAAGTCCTCTAAAGAAAGGTACCTTTCATAAGAAGTGATTAACTGCCAAGCCAAGAAATTTCTAGGATAAGGTGCTGATGTATGCACTAATGAGTTGTTCTTGTTTACCTCTATAATAATCAAGGAGTAATATTAGAATTTTATTTATGTTGACATTAAATGGAGAGAGACATTAAGCTAAATGACTACACTCACATACTGTACCAGCAAGTTTAATTACATTAAAGCATTACAAGGTGGGAAGATTGGAAGGCAGTACAATTCCAAAATCTCTAAAACAAGTACAGGTAGATGCTTCATAGTGACCTAAACAAATAAAACACCAATTTAATACCAATATAATAACAATATCCTAAAGATACTTATAACTTCCAAGAAGATGTAAAAGCAGCCTAGAAAGTATCACTCCTTTCCCAAAAAATGCCCAGGCCAAAGCAGGTACTAAAAGGAGTAACTACACCTCTGAGTAAGCTTCCTGCCTTGCATGGTAAAAGTCTTTAGTGACATCTCATCCTTAGCACAGACAAGGGAGTTTACATGATATTAGATGCACTTTCAGAGGAAGAAATCTTAAAGTCTAAAGAAGATACTGAGATGATTTCATTATATTACAAACAGAACAAGAAGAGTGAGCAAGCCACCTTGACAGAAAAATTCTGCCATGTCCTGAGTGGTTAGCCAGTGGAAAGGGCTGCAAAGGAGATGTCACCATCTCATCCAGCAGACTTGGGGCTCTCAGAGAACAGCTGACAGGCATCACAGACTTCCCTGTCTAAGCAAACATGGTTTAGTCCAGTAACAATATGGAAAACAAGCATCCTGAGGCCAAGAAAATATCCCAACTTTCCTCCTGCTCACTCAGGAGCATCTCAGGCAAGTTCACCTGAAATCAAGCTGGCCCAAAGTACTCTGCACTATCAGTCCCTATAGCCCTTTCTGCTTTAGAAAACAAAGCAAATGTTAAATCTTCCCTTAAAAAAATGCAGCTTGTTTACTAAATACACGTTATAAAGCCATTTACAACACAGATGATAAAGAATGTAAAAACCTTCTTTCTTTTCAGAAATAGTAGCTTTAGCAACTTGCTTGTAACCTCTTCAGAGACAGTGAATGTAAAACTCAAGTTCACATTTGGCTGACAACCTAAAAATGTTTCCTTGTGAACATGGGGATTATATTAGAATGTTTCACTGATTCTGCTCTCCCATCCTCCCCAGGAAAAGGATGTTAATCTATGCCGAAATATCCACAAACTTGGCTCTATGTCCTTACTGAATCAGGCTGCAGATTTGTAAAATTATCCCCCACATCAAGAAAAAAACCCATGCTCATTAGTGGGTATTTTGAGCAGATGTGACTAATAGCAAATAAAGTCTTTCCTCAGAAGCATCTTCCAGGAGTAGTTTAATTAATTGTTTTTCAAAAATAATCCCCATTTTAGAAAGACAACAGCTTTGCTAAAAGCTTCCATTTATTCACCTCTAAGAAACCAATCTGCCTGCCACTGCTGGCAGATGGGAAAGTATGATTTTATGGAAACAGGCCCAAAAAAACCCCAGGCTTTAAGGAGAGATTAAAAGATTTTAACTTAATGCAGCAAGTAAAGAACAATGCAGTGCAGATAAGACAGATGTGTGCTTAAACATGAATTACATGAATTATACATATGCTAATATTACATGAATATATAAAAATGATAAAACTAAAGTACACCTAAGATTATTTCAAGGAACATTTGGAAACAGTAAGGAAATAATCTATTGGATAGAAACCATATTTCTAAGCTCAGTGATTAAGTTTCAAGAGCTTGGAACTCATGAGCACAGGTTAACTGACTCCTCTGTCATAATCTTAATGTACATAACTGAATACAATCACATTACCATCAAATCTGAATAAGGTAACAAATATATTGCCTACATATCACCAACCATGTAATTTCTTTGTAAAAAGAAATTACTTCCATCTCTTTCTTTATTTTAAAGGTATTACACTTTACTTATGCCTAAATGTTATGCAAGAATATCAACTGGCTGGTGGTTTCTTATGTCATTTGACAGCTTTAGGAAACCCAAGTGCTCACCTTATGTCTATTTAACTACAGGCAATGTAAGACAGGCAAGATCACCTGCCAAAGGCTGCTACAGGCTCTCTACAAAACCATCTGGGGGACTTGAACACCTAGTTGAGGAGAGTTGCTTCTTTAGCTATCTTAACACTTGGGCTGGGTACCCATTTTAGGCTGATGAATCTGTTGGTGCAGATTTGCTTTTTGTTTCTGTAAAGCTATGACTAGGTATTTTAAGGACTAGAGAAGATTTTCCTCTGCTGAACAAAAGGATTGGTGAGACCAATTCTTCTCAATAATAACAGCATTTGGTTGCCTTACTCTAGTCAAAAGCAGTACTTGTCTGAGATTTCTCTGGAATAAATGGGTATATTTTTGTCTCCAAAAATGGGGGTTCAGTCATTATTTGAAGCTATTTTAAGTTTGTTTTGCTACTATTACCTAGCAGAATTAAAGCACAAGTAGATCTAACATATCTGACTAGTAAATGTGTCTACTCACAGATAATCACTGCAAGGTTGTGGTCTATTTAAACACAGACTTCACAAAGATAGCTTATATTTAGAGTCAATTAAAAGACTTGTATTTGCATTACATATATTTCTATTTAGAAAACACAACATATTCATCTTAAGTCTTTTTGGTATCAGTAGCTTTATTCTACCTTTTATTCCTCTTTCAGCTCAAAATATCACAGGAACACAGTTAAATACCTGCGCGTCCGTGGAGGCTTTGGTGGAGGAGAATCCTGTTTCTCAGCATCTGAAGAACTGACAGCATTTTCTGTATTATTTTCATCCTGATTAAAAGAAAAAAAGGGGATTTTTACTCATGGCTGTAAAGCCGATACACACAATATTTGAACTGTGAGGTCTAAAGATCTGTCATGACACCTGGCAGTAACATATAACAATATGACCTATTTTTGATTACCATATAGAGATCACTTTGAAAACTCTATTCTAAATGCACAAAATTATTTTTTATCTTGTGTATCCAACTTCAAATTTTTCTGACTGAACATTTTGGTCCACTTGACAATGAACAATCCACTAGAGGAAATACTCAAAAGCTGATCTCTAGTAGTGAGCAAGCTCTCATACACCCTCCCAATTATTCACGTTGAATAATTAAATGAATAATTGGATAATAAAGCATTTATTTTCCAGTCAGTCTAATTATTTCTAATTGTACAATCACTCCAATGAAGACAAGAATAATCAACAGTGTTGTAAGAAAATAAGAAAGCTCTTACCCACTTGTCTCCTAACACATTGATCTAAAACACTCCCAAATAATTGCCATTAGTGTACAACAAAGTTGAATTTACTCAGCAAAGCATGAAGATTTTAATTTCCCTTTAGGACCATAAATATAAAAGACATATTTTATATATGCATGTATTTATAAATCCATAATACACACTTACATGCACATACATGTAAAATACTGTGGGTTAACCCTGGCAGGAAGCTAAGCCCCACAGAGCCACTCTAATTTCTCCACTCCATCCCTGGAGGGGAGACAGGAACAGCAGGAAAACTCATGGGTCAAGACAAAATTGTTTAGGAGGCAAAGGACAAGTGGACAAGATAAAAAGAAATAAAACAAGCAATGCAAAAGCCATCACTCATAACCTTGCACAGGTGGCCCTTTGCCAGTTCCTGTCTGTGCAAACACTGTTCAGCAGTAGCTGCAGCATTAGCTAAAAACAACCATCAGCACTGTTTTCACCACAGATCTAAAACACAGCACCCCAGGAGTGGCTATGAAGACTATTTAACTACAACCCAGCCACTAAATGAAAATAAGGAAAAAACTATATACGATTAAAAATCATAGAACAGAGCAGTCTAAAGTTGACATACCATTTCCAAACATGTGCCACAGCCAAAGACCCAAGAAAACCAAGGAGGGCCTTAGTGTTCTCTTAACTTTAATGCTTATTTTACCTAAAGACTTTTCTTGAAGGAGTTCTCTTTTGAAAAGCAATCTTAAAAGAGAACAACAAATATCCCAAATTGGTGTAATACATTTCAAAGCACAATACCACATTCAGGCAATAGGGTCTGCTGTCTGCCAGCCTACCTGTTGAGACTGGTGATAGACACCGACCTTCTTCAGTCTTACAGAACAAAAGGGAACTCCCTACTAAATTTCTGCTTCAGATGTGATAGTTGCATTTGTATTCAGTGAGTGATTTTTGCTTTGGAAGATAAACTCCAAGTTTCCTCAAAAGCTAACTAACTTAATTTGAATTTAGATTAATTAGTTGTATGTTTTTAATTTCCATTACTTGTCTTAAAAGTTACCATACTGCTGTTGACTACTGTGAAGAGTCTATTATCAAATCCTATTCCTCAGAGTGTTAACTGGAGCTTTACCTGTGAAGAAAAAAAATAACTATTTGATCTTTCTTACTGTTTTTCCCTAACTGGCCCTATTAACTTGCTGTCAAATATAACATTGCACAAGTACTCCAGCAGAAATACCCTATTGTTCTTTAATGAATGGATCGTGTTAGCCCTTTCAGGGAAATTGCACAGGGAGTTCATTGTCCTGTTGACCACTAGCTGTAGCTATCAGGGTTTTTTTGGGGTAAGATTCAATTAGCAGATAAAAGCCACTCACATTTAAATGAACACCACTGAAGTTCCCACAGCAGTCAATCAAAGTTGTTTGGTTTTCATAGAATCATAAAACAGTTTGTCTAGGAAGGGACTTTCAAAGGCCATTTAATCCTGCCATGAGCAGGGATATCGTCAAAAGATCAAGTTACTCAGAGCCCTGTCCAAGCTGGCCTTAGCTGTTGTCAGGAATGCCAGGATGGGACATGTACAGCCTCTCTGGGCAACCTATTCCTGTGTTTCATCACCATCATAAAACATTTCTTCTTTCCATCTAGTCTGGATGTACTGTCTTTGAATTTAAAACCATTATGGCTTTGTCCTACTGCAAGAGGCCCTGCTAAAAGTCTGTCCCCCATCTTTCGTATGAGCCCCCTTGAAGTACTGCAAGGCCACAGTAAGGTCTCCCTGGAGCCTTCTTTTCTCCAGGCTGAACAACCACAACTCCCAGTCTGTCTTCTTAGGAGACTTGTTCATCCCTCTGTTCATCTTTGTGTCCTTCCTCTGGACTCATTTCAACAGGTCCTTCCTGTGCTGAGGACCCCAATGTTGGATGCAGTACCCAAGGTGTTGTGTCACAGGCATGGACTAGAGGGACAGAATTACCTCCCTTCACCTGCTGCCTATGCTGCTTTGGATGCAGCTAATGACTGGGGGAAAATATGATTGTGGGTTGTTTTGGATTTTTTTTAATTAGTATGTCTACAGTGGTTTGCATCCAGATTTGGAATCCCCAGCATTGGAAACATTACTGTGGGGCGTGAACATCCAACCTCTCTACCAGCTCCTCTAAAAAAGTAAGAAAGCAATTTCCTACTTTTTGACATCAATAATGAGTGACCATAGAGATCATTTTGCCTTTGACAAATATGGGCATTAATTTTATTGCCTCATTCAGGCAGGGGGCCATGCTGAAGTTTGGTGCCAAAGATGCTGAGGCTCCCAGAATTCAAAAATAAACTCAGTTTCCTACTCAATGGTTGTGTCATGTTCCTCCCCACTTCCCCCAGTTGTGCAATGCAAACTCTGAATCTCTCCCTTATGTATTCATTACTATGGATAGCACTAAAGGTTCCCTTTACTCCTAAGTACTAACAACCAAAGCTGAAATGAATGTATCCTAAACAACTGCATCCTGAGAACAGAGCGGGCTGCTGGCCTTGCTTCGGCACTGCAGCACATCCCGGTTTCACAGGCAGAAAGATGCTGGAAAGAGCGAGACTCCACAAGAGATCCTCCCCCTCACCACCAACTTCTCCAGCCTACAATAGATCTGAAAAGTCTCCCAGTTCAGTTCCACTAGCACAGAAGTTTTCAGGAACACGTTTCTTATTTATGCACTCAGTTTTCTAAAGGGTATTGGCAAGGGAAAGGGTGTGCCTGTTGGCTCTAGACTAACTTGTCCAGAAAACAAACCAGCAGCTGCATCCCTGTCCTTCTATGTTTGTAAAATGAAGTGTTTGTGAACAGAATGTTTCCTTAGATATGCTTTTCTCACAGGCAGAAGAAAAAGCTTATTAAAGAAGCTAGCATATGTCAAAGCTTTATACAACTCCATGTATGCAGTAAGAAGCTGTTTCTAGTTGAGACAGGCAGAAGTAGCTGAAAAGGCACTGCCATTTTTGCTACTGGTAACAGAACATATAAGATGTATAAGTCTTACAAAAATGTATATAAATTCAAATGTCCAAGGCACATACACAACCACAGAGTTTACAAAAACAATTCATTGAAAAAAAAATTTAAGCCCCCAAACAAGCAAAACCCAGCAAGAAAACCTGCATACACAAAATGGTACTTTTAAATTGAACACCAGAAAAGCCAGTGGTTACCCCAATTTTGTACACAGGGAAGGCTTCAGGCAGAGAGGTGTTCAAAGCTTTCATTTGTGCATCAGGTTAAACTCCAGATCAATTCACTGTTTAAGTTACACTGAATGAGGAGCAAGAATTATTGCAGGAATTACTATGACCAAAAAAAGAAGTACTTTGCCACTTCCCTTAATTAGCTCAATGGATTGATGTTTCTGTGAAGGCTTTGTTTACTTTTAGAGAAGTCATTCCCTGTTACTTGTTCTCAGTTCTGTGTTACAAGAAATAGGGAATAACCAGTATTTTGAGTATTTATCACCCTTGAGGGACATCAGCTCGCAGATTTCCCTGTCATATATCAAACTCAGTGAATAGGCAAACATGCAGAAAAACTAGCAGAGAGAAGAAACAAGGAAGCTCAGCTCTCAAAATGAATATAGGGTATCTCACTGGGATGACTGCATCTGTTGAGAAGAGCAGATGGTGGTATTAAGAAAAAGCCTTCCACAGCCTTCCTAAGCACAGCTTATTGACATCAGTCAACACTCCCTTGCTTCTCTAGACAGATGTTGCATTCTCAGGCAGAGTACAATTTTTAAAAGTATCAGCTTAGACAAACCAGGACAACATACGTAGCTCACAGGGGTCATCATACAGAATAATGGTTTAAAAGTGGATTAACAAATGTGTAATTCACTAAGTGTTTAGTGTAGCACCCTGCTTTCTCACAGAAGACAACTGTCCTACTGTGGCAGGCTTCTCACTGCAACGTGTTTAAACAAAAGAACAGGATCTTTCCCCAATCTTTGTGTCTATATGCATCAAATGCTCCACAGTTCAAGAGCTCCCTTGGAGTTGCTTGCCTGATGGAGTAGCTACTGAGATCAAGTGAAACTGCTCATAGTTAGAAATTTCTAGGTATTCTGTTAAATTGCACATATATAGATGTGTGCATACCTATGAAACACTACGTTAACAAATGACAAGACCATAAACTCAAATACTCTGTGTAGATTGCCCCTAGTCTACTAAAATGCAAAGTAACTTATGTTCCTGTAGTAATGCAGAGAAATAAGAAATTCTCAGGGCAGATGCAGTGTCTAAATCCAGCTACAGTTACCCAAACTGTGCTGTCATCTCCCAGGGGGAGTCTTGCCCCCACCTGCTTCCTCCACTGGCTCAATCACCAAGGAGTGCTGTCACTAACTTCAAGCAAACAGAAGATCATAGTCTTAGACTGAGATTTTACACACACTGCCTACAATTCAAAACTTTTTGCCCAGGAATTGCAATATATCGTTTTCTTTTGGAACTCACAGTGGAAATATTTCATGTCATTCAGAAGCTTTCTGTACTGGTAAAATACTGGCAAATTTACTGCAAAGACTCCTCCAGAAGTAATCTCATGTTTTCCCTTAAAAGGAATAGAGGCATTCCTTTTGCCCTTTTCATAAAGCAGCATGGGAATCACTGAGTTTCAGTAGATAAAAAGAGAAATACTTCAGATTGAAATGATACACTCAAGTGACTCAGATTAAATAAAACATTCCAACAGAGGCAACAAGATAAATGTCTCTGAAGAAATACATGATTTTTTAGAATGCTATGATGACAAAAAATATCCTTCCAAGCTGCCAAACAGCAGAAAATATGAACAGCACAGTCTTTTCACTTACAGTTTCTAAACCATTAATGTTTCAAATAACATTCTTCTTATAGCAGCTGATTCCTCCATGACTTCTAAAAGTGCAGTCAACCACAGTAACAGAACTCTGTCACTTTGACAGCACGAAATGCAAGAGACACTGGAGAGTACTAGCACTGCCAGATTTTGGAGAAAGTGTTTATTAATACAAGCTTCTACTCATGGGTAAGGGCAAAACAAGGACTTGCAGTACTGTAACATGCTTGGTACTGTCAAGAGAAAAAAATTCAATGAGAAACATTTTTGAACTGAGAGTGGGTTTGGTTGTTTGTCTTTTAACCAGTTTTATTTTTCTGATTTCCAAACATCCAACTTCATGAAATTCCATACGATTCAGACTTTCCAAGACAGCTACAGTTGACTTCAGCTCATTAAGAACCTTCTCAAATAACTCATAAAATATTTTACTGATACAAATCTGACTGATACCTTATCAGATGACCCAGACTAATGATCTCACATATATTTCAAACCTTCTAAATCCAACAGCAAGTGTAACAGTTTCACAGAAGTTCTAACAAAGCCAGTGATGGTGAGAAGCACAGTTATTGACTTGAAATACATGACAATCAAGAACTTCAGTGGGAAGGGCTTCAGTCCAAGATTCTGTTCCAATGTAATTGTTTGGTAACTTGAAACTACTAAGTGGAGGTGGGGAATAGTTCTGATTATCAAATTTAGTATCTGAATTCTTTCCTTATCTCAAAAAAAAAAAAAAAAAAAGGCTCCTGAGCAGCAGTTCTTCACCCTGAAATTTGGCTGCTGTGGGGTACTGTTGAAAGTACTGGTATCTGAGCACAGCTTTCTTTATTTCATTTCATTTAAATACTTAGTGCTGTGTTAAACATTTGTAGTTCTACACATTCACAATAGGTATAACTATATGGTAAGAATATGCATTTACTACATTAAAGCACATCATCTATTTTCTAAGTGGTTTTGAATCCATCAAATTCTAATGGAAATTCTAACCCTCTCAATAAGTGTATTTTCAAACACTGCACGCCTTGCTGCTGACTTTTTACAGTATTGTTTCCAGCAGGGCAAAGCTGGCAAGTTCACAGGAACACACGTTCAGGATTGTGTCTGAGCTACTTGCCCATGAATGCTGCCCCTCACTGCCAATCAGATTAACTTTTTACTGGGATGTTACTGGCAAGACCTGCTTACAGTCCCTGGAACTCAACCCACTTCAAACACTGCTTGAAGTGAGAACAGCAACAGGAAAACAAAAGCATGAAACCAACCCTACAGAGCACTCCAGCTCTTCACAGAATTATCAAAATTGAATAAATGACACATTTCCTCTTCAGCCCAGTAGCATCTCCTACTTAACAAATAGTAATATATCCAAAGTAGGAACAATAATTTCATTTGGAATTGTTTTCACTGGACATAATTAAAACCATTCACATATTGAAGATTTCATAGCTGCTGTAGCATCTGCAGGCAGAGTAACATACATGAAGGAGCCTTAGAATATGACATTGTCTTTTTAAAAGTTCCTTGAAAACTTCCTGCCTCAGAATTAGTTTTTTAACCAAGATACATCCCAGAATGCTTGAACTAGAAAATTTCTGGGGAAAAATCAGACATTATATACAACAGATGCTACATAACACTCCTGGAGGTAAAAAAGGAGCTTTGTCAGAATATCAAAGTGATGTCACAAGTGAGCTTCGAAGTTTTGAGAAGCAGGTTAGAACTAGAAGAAAATATTTTACTGGATATGTGAGGTTTCCTTTCTAAATGCAGAACAGAAGCTAAGTCTATACCAGTTAATTCCTTGAAAGAAAATTTCCTAACAAATGGACAGTAGCAAGTCTAAGTACCAAAGTTTTAGATACAGAAATTCTTCATCCATGAGACTTCTCCCCTCAACCTTTCTGCAGAATTTTTCAAGTTACAGTAGGAAGAAGCATCATTTCCAAACATAAAAAAGGCTATGCCTAGTCAGACAAAGATTTACTTTGCCCTGCTTCCAGCAGTGACCAAAAGGGAGCTTCCAGGGAAGAATAAGATCAGAACAGACATAAAGGGATCCTTCCCTAGAATGTTTTCCAACGGATTCCAACTCTGGAATTTCATAGGTCAGAGGTTAGTGAAACTCACAGAAGAAGATGCCAAGATGGTGAGATATTCACCCCAAAGATACATACTTTCAGCTGCAAGGAGCTCTGCAATTTCATGTTGCATTTTTTACACAAATGTCACTTTTTTTATGAAGTCTTTCAGGTCTCACTGGTATCCTTTAGTAAAAGTTAATAGTAATCAGCTTTCTGTTGTTACTTGGCCTCTGTTGTATCTAACCTCAGCCACTTTTCTCCACCTCAGCCTGGCTGTTCTTCAGATTGAGCTTTCCAGCACCTTTGATCCTTGTCCAGTTGTTTAATGTTCAAATTCTAGTTTGAGATAAGCAGACTTGACATGCAGTCAGTAGTCAAACTGCAAGGTACTCACACGAGGACATTACATTCTCTGCTCTTACTAGTTTCCAAGTAACTGCTAAAATTCCATTTCCTTTACAACTTGTTGATCACAAACCAAGATTATATCCAAGTAAAACTTAAAACTCACACTCCATCACTGCCTTTTCAGAGCTGGGGTTTATCCCTCTCTCATCCCCATACACATTACCTATCCATTTTCTATTTGGTCTTGTTTTAATAGTCAGCAAATCTCTCAAGCTGTGCTGAAGACAGCACTTGCCTTTGTTACAGAGTATCACCATATTGTGCCACAGCTTTACTCATCTTCTGGAATATGTAAGTCATACATACATAGTAATAGGAGTAAGTAAATAAGAGACATTTTAGATTCTATATAAGAGCACAGACACATGTAAGATTTAAGTCAAATAATCAGAAGACACAGTAGACTGATCTACCCATTGTTTTATGACAAAACTCAAGTACTTAGAAATCACTTCTGTACAAAGTTAATCAATCTGCATATTCCAAAGCCCGCCATGCCCATTTCTCAGGGGAAAAAGAATAAAAAAAAAAAAAAAATAAAAAAAATAAAAAAATCACACATCACCTTAATCAAACCTATAACAAACAAAAGCAGCCAGCCCTATCCATATTGCATTTAGTCAACAGGCTTCTTGCTATGACTAAAGACCTTGTAAGTACTGCATGAACTGATATAAATTCTTAGGAGTTAGCAGAAGGGTGGATGTCTTTAATCCAAGAATTGAAAACATTCTATACTTCCTAAAAAGCACTGCAGAGGACAGCTAACTCCCTACAATAAATGGGATACTAATTAATAAAAACACATTTAAAATTGCTTCCAGATATTTCAAAGAGTCCTGGAGATACGACTCATACTCCCTGTAGACAGCTATGGAATCTACACAATTAGGGACAGAAAATCACTGAATAAACAAAATACAGTCCAGGGACAAAGGGTGGGACAGAGTTCTGGGCTGTGGGAGAGAAAGAATATATTAATCCAAAAAGCCATTTTTCACATAGTGCCCAGCAACAGCCAAGAAAACATCTAAACATAAAAAAGAGAATAAACCTATAGGAGACATGAAATTTAAAGGGGAAGGACAGAAAGACAGAAAAATCCTCAAATACTGTGAATACCAATGAAGAATATTTTTTCCACTTCCTTCTCCTTTGTTAAAAGGGTAGAGCATGAAGCATTTTAAACTTATTTTTCTCTCCCCTAACCTATTCCAATGCAAGCAGTACTTTAAAAAACATGAGAAGTTAATAAGATCACACCATTGAACACTTGAAAAACAACTTCACAGGAGAATTTTCATCAGAAGCTAACAGCTACATATGGGAAAGACACCTACCACTCCATCTGCAATCTTCCAGTCTGCACAACTTTCATATTTTTGCAGTTGCTTTTCAAATAGTTGTGCTATGGCTCGATGGACAAGTTCATACTGCTCCTATAATAAGGTACCAGATAAAAATTAATGCACATGATTTTTTTAAAGAATAGCGATATATTATCACATTGATTTTAAAACAAACTATACCTTTGTTTGCACTGCAGAATGCCTCTGTGTCCTCATTTCCTGTATTAAATTAAATACATTGAATTCTTCAGGTATTTTCTGAAATACAGAAGCAAATTAATTACGATGACATAATTGTCAGAACAACAATACAAAAGCTGTTAAACATAAAAAAGTGTAGCTTTTATAGGTAAAACTAATCTATTCTCTCCACACTGCAACTAATTAATATTTTTTCAAAGCAGCTCCAAACTGACATTTGATTTAGACCAGATGAGAGCATTTCAAACCTTTTTAATGACACTGATGACAATGTTAACAATACATCATAATCTAAACATTTCAGAATGAAAGTTATATTTGAACTGCTCAATACATCAGAGAGACTGAGAAAGTTGAATTCAAAAATTAATTTGCATTGAAATTTATTTTTTAAATATTAGAATTTTATAGTGACCTTTTTAGATAAAAACTTGCTGTCAAATGAAAGTAAGTTCCTATTAAAACACAAATGCAATGAAATTAAACATCCAACCTGTCAAAAGAGTTCTAGATTCTCTTAAACATTTCAGTATTTTTGAACACTTGGAAGCTCAATCAATTGCTGTTATGAAATTACAGAATGTCATAAAACTTCTTGTAGGATTCCTTACCCCAGCTTTAAGCAAATTCCATGTATAATCTATGGCACAGATGGCTCCTGTTCTTCCACACCCTGCACTATGAACATAAACAGAGAGGTGTTAGATATTACTTAAATTTGATTTAAAAAACCACTATAAGCTTTGTATTTCAAAAAGTCCATGTTAAAAAAAATTATCCAAATCCCTCAATCATCACTAATTTCACTCAGCCTGACACTACTCTGTCTTAAAAGTAAAATCAGCAGTGCAAAATGCAGCACTGAATCTTTTAATGCAAGTTTTCACAGCCACTTGGAACTGCAGTCATGAAAGATGATTCAGTGCTGACAATTTTATTGCCTCTTTCTTTTGTCACATTATTCCCAGCAACTGCTGCTTCCTCAGGTGTGGTCTTCTCCAAGTTTAATGATCAATGATGCAAAATGGCAGAACAGACTACGTTTAAAGACTTGCCACATTTTTCTGATTTAGTATCACATCTGTATTTTCTGCTTTTTAGCTAAAAACATAAATCTGAAAATTTAAGAATGACAGCAAACTATCTTATTTTTCCTAATTGTATTAATTCACCTGTTTTACACATGCAGAATTATAGCTCATGCTTATTAATTACATTATAATTACACTGTTGTAACGAATCAACATTCAGAATTATATTGACATTCAAAAAGAACAGGACAAAGTGAATAGATTTTAGTGCTAAGACAGTTTATGGTTTTAGACCTCATTAAAGAGTGACAACTCCAAAATAGAATGCAGCCCTTGAAGAGAATAACTAAGCTCTAAAGAGTTAATAAGTCCCATGAATTTAACATGTCCTGGCTTATAAATCTGAACTCAATTTTTCCTGACATAACACATGAACTTTTGTTGCTTTAAAAAGCATAAAAAACAATAGGCAAGATTTCCAGATAAATTGTCACAAAGTGTCAATTGAGCAAAATATTTTCATAGCAGTTCAGACTAAACAGTTCTTCTGTTTGCCAAATTTCAGGTCAAGGATGAAACTGTTGTTCAGAAGTATAGACCTCCCAAACAGAAACTACAGCCTGGCTCATTAAAATCTTTTTTGTCATATTAGAACACAGACAGAGTTCTTAGTGATGCACGTGCTACATAGGTCTCCTGTTGAGAATGGAGCTTGTACTCCCAAGCTGATTTGCAGTGATCTTCAAAGTCTGTTTTATCCTCATGAGGATTTAAGAACTTCAGAACAGGTCCCCTTTTAAGGGCTCCTTTTCTGATTGATATTCTGTCTTAAACTGAAATAAAAGCAAAATTTCACTGTGGCATCAGTTTTAAGAAAATGAAGCCTGTGTGATTTTAAATTTTGACACAAGTGGTTTGGGTTTTTTTCCCAAGTAAAATAAATAAATAAATTCTGACTTAGAACCAAAACTAGCACATCCCATAACAAAAGTCTGGACTTCAAAATATGAAAATGTTTAAAAATTAAAAGATAAATACATTTGATACCTGCAATGTATACAAATAGGAACATCTTCATGTTCCTGGTATTCTCTCATCAAGCTGATCATATCCAGAATAGAATCAAAAGATGAAGGGACATCGTGGTCAGGCCAGTTAACATAATGAAACTGATAGACACTACGAGTCTCCTAAGGGAGAGGCAGGGACAAAGGTGTTAGTGATAACACATAGTAGAGTTTGTATCAAAGAAGTAGTTCTATGAACCTGTGCTTTGACAAGCAAAATAATTTACTTGGGTTTTTTTTACATCATTTACTAGGGATTAGAAAACTCTACAGCTTATACCACTTCAAAAAATAGAAGAGAAATTCTGAAGTCATATTGGAAGTGCTGCTAATGCATAAGAAGATGCCCTAAGGGACAGTTCAGAATCCTCTCTCTATTATATGGGTAAAGGACCAACAATCCTGCACCATATGAAAAGTTTCTATGTCCTTAAAGCTATAACTTGGAAATGCAGAAAGCATCTTTTATGTGGTCTATTTGTACTTCAGTAACTTACACTGAGGAAATGAAATGGGGGCAAAGGTGTTGTTTTGTCACATTACAAAACAAAGTGTGTGCACATGTGCACAGGCTCACAGAGGGAAATTAAATAATAGAATGAATAATGATAGAAATAATTGAGACCATATCTAAATATGGATCACACTTGCAACAACAATAGGTACATTTTTGTTCTAGTAACAGGAGCTACAATAGTACTAAAGGCAAGGCAAGAAGCAGGCTTTAGAACAGCTTAGTTACTCAGCTACCTGAATCCCTGAAAACCCTCTCTCTCATCACTATCCAAAGCACCAGCAGAACAAGTAGCTAGTTCTAGTGCACCTTTCCATGCTGGTGTCACTCCTCTGGGGTCCTCAAAGTAATGTACTGAAGAGCATGAAGGGTCTGACCCATATTACAGTCTATATGTCTCAAGACCTACACTACCTTCTGTTTACTTATGTGAGAAGCAACATAGCAATCCTCTTGACCATGGAAATTTTTCTATTTGTTATGCTTGACTTTTCCCAACTCTATGGAAACACCATAGCTAGGTTAAAAGAAAAAAGAAAAGCAAAAAAAAAACCCACAGCCTAAGAAAGCACAAATTCAAAAATCTAGATGATAATGTAAAACTAGGGTCATCAGTAAAAAGGAAGAGAGTTACAGCTATCTATTAAGCTCCAGCAAGAAATTACACTCAATTACTTTTTAAAAGACCAGTCATTTTTCACATTAGTTGAATGGTCAGGGGAAAAAAAGGGTTTGTTTTTTACATGAAAATCAAAAATTTGGAAGAACCTTTATAGTTCTTTTTTTTCTACTGCCACTTATAAACTAAACAACCAAAATTCTTTTTTGAAAATAATCAAGTCTCAGTCAAACTGGTTTTCCTTCTAGAAACTATAATAATCTTGTAGTTTCGTAGAAATTTTAAATCCTTTTGCATAGTTTTTTGTGGTATGATAATCCACTCTAATGCTGCAGAAGTGACAAAACATAATTATTCTGGAAAACCTGAAAGCCAACTTAAAAGGATATTACTTGATACCACAAATACACTTTTCCTCTCCGATGCAAGGCTATGCTTAGAATTCTTCAAAGAAAGATGAAAAGTCTGTAGTTAATTTTACAGGAATGCTCAAGCAAATCTGCTACATAAATCTGAAGAAAAACCCCTTTATCAGATGCACATATCAAATAACACATCTTGTTAACCCTTTCAGCTAAATTGCTCCTCAAAGGAACAAACTTGTTTCCTTGCTTAGATCAAAAGCTCAGCACAAGCCGTAGCTTTTTGTTGCTGCTCAGTTTTTAAGCAGTACACAGGCTTCTAACTGGGACAGAACTCCCCAAAGCCAATAGCCAAACAGCATTAGCATGTATAGTTAGGCAAGCAAAATACACATCAGCTACAGTTTCTGGTGTAACTAGTTCATACAATATTCAGGTATTAAAAGGAAGGCAGGTTCTGCTTTGGGGTTTTTGGTATCCAGTTCTGGTTTTTTATTTGCACCATTTCAAAAAATGTTGCACACCCCAACTACTACACAGAATTTCTGTTATCTAAACTGTCTCACAGCCCAGTCAGCTATGAGCACTAACAGAAACAAACTGATTAAGTTCATGCATTCCTAGCAAATACTGCAGACAAAAATTATTCCCCAAAATTACTCCCCTCATGATTAAGCAGTTTTCATAACTGCTGTGGTATCCATTGTTGAATTGGAACAAAGCTTTGCTAAAGGAAACAACCACAAATGAGACTAACTTGTAATAAATCATTTATTAATGCAGATTAACAATTAAAATGGCAGCTATTCCGTAAAATAGACTGTCATGCTTTGTGTTTTTGCAGGAGGACTCTACAGTTTTTATCTATTGCTATCTGCTTTTCAGCCAAATGAAGTCTGACATCTGACATTTTGGTGTAAGTTTATAAGAAAAGCTTAATCCATTTGGGTAAACAAGAACATAGATAACAGGCAAAGAGTTTTGCTATTCCTCCTTTATATACTAAGATTTTAACATCACTTCCAAACTTTATCATTTACATGCATAATCAGCACCTAAAAAAGTGAAGATATTTTCCTGAGTTTCTGACATTGTATCATTTTGGAGACTTTTGAGCAACCATTGAAGGTGAGACCAGAAGTGACTGTATACTTACATTTTGAAATTCAAGTAATAATGTTCTAATGAAGTAATCTGTTCTTGCTTGCTCAGCTTCCTAAACGTGAGAAAACAAAAATGCATGGGAAAAAAAAATACTAAAAACAATATACAACATACAGGACATAACTAAAACCTCAAACTTTAAACTCAGGGGTCTTTTTAAATTTATTGGCTTTGTATTTATGATATCCTCAAGAGAGGGGCCATCAAAACACTGATTAACACACCAGCAAGTTAGCTTGCTGTATAAGATGTGCAAAACATGTTACTTTTATTTAAACGTGTGAGTTTGGAAATTAAAGTCTTGTCTGCTCCAAAGTCATCAATAAACCATGTAAGAATATTTCTGAGTACCTTTTACTTTATTTCTCCATACTTTTAATTTACAGATTGCCTTTCACAGCCACCCCTCTATAACACCTTTGCTGTATAAAATTCAGCCTCTTACCACTTAATACTGCAATGTCTCCTTTTATGTTTTCCTTTTCCATTGTTTTCAATTAAGGGTGTATCTAAAAGACTCACTAATTATCTTGGTTTTGGCCAAAAAACCCAGCTTATAGCTCACAGAATTTTCAATCTTCCTTTGGAATATCAAGGAAAGATTATACTGCAGAAATCAAACAATATTATTGTACTTCAAATATCAGTAACATCAGAATTTGAAGGTGCCTTTAAAAACTTGGCATTAGAGCTTTCCACAGAGAATTTAAAGCATATATGCAGTCTCCTAATGTGTTTCTGTCTCCTCCTGGGAATTTACCATTTCCCATCAACAACGGCAACACTTGGCAGGTTTTAAAGCAATGCAGCACACATACACCAGAGTACCTAAAGGTAACAGATTCTCAGCTGTAGCTAAGAAGTCAATTACAACAAACACACAAACCCCTTTCACCACTATCACAAGAAACACGGGGAAGAAGCCAAATTTTAATCAACTTACAGTAGGAAAAGGTTACTCAGAATCTTTATAGACTAAAATTTGCAAGTATATATTTTCCTGACTAGATTAACTGAAACATACTTAACTAATGTTAGACTATTTCAAAGAAGTATTAATAGCTGAATAAACAGGCATGTAAACACTTTCTTAAACACCTTAAAACACTTCATGCTAATTAACTTAATAAAAACCACTATTCCAGTGTTGCTTTCAGTTCACTCAGAAAGCACAAGTCACAACAGACAATACAACTGCACAAGATTTTGATTTCTTGAGTATGGTACAGACATTGAAGCAGCATACAAAGCTCAAGAAATAATACATAAAAATATACAAGACCAGGGGATACAGGTTCCCTTCTTAAAAAAAAAAAAACAATCATGGAGGATTCAAAAAACCACACAGCTTAGATATGCACATTCCTTTCAGAGTGCTTTTGTAAAATTTAGTACTGAACAACTAAAAAGCCCATTACAAACAGTTCATTGAACATTTAAGTTACAAACCCACTAAATACTTGAAAATTAATTTATAAAGCTTTATACTTACACAAGAAACACGAAATGGTCCAAAAGTGACAGCTGGTTCTCCATACAGAGGCCAGTAACGCTCACATTTTTTCTGTTAAAGTAAAGAATCCTAATTTAATTCATGTATGGTACTGAAAGATGATTAACAGAAGCAGAGCAGACAAAATCACAACCCTGAATGCCTTATTCTGGACTTCTTTTAAGATAGTGAAAAAACTTTTCTTTTGGATAACAAGAGAAAAACAAAACAAAAATCTCAACCAACCAACACAAATACAAGCAAAAGGCATTTTGTGAATTAGGATGAAAACTTCATGTCTGCCTGTACCATAGACATAAACATCATGCAGAGGGGAGCAACGTAAGCTTAGTTTTTGTGCAAGTTGGGAATTCATAATTCTGGATTTCCTTCTAAGGTCATAAGAATAAAGAAGAGAGATTTTTAAAAAAAATTGTTTTTGCAGCTGTATCAATTGACAGGAAATTCTGAAGGACTCAGGATTTTCATAGTTGGCCTACGTCCCACAAAGAGCAAGACACTTTGTTCCACAGTGACATGGCCAGAAACAAACCCTTGGTACAGTTCTGTACACAGACATATTCCACTGAGATGACACCTAAATAATCATGTAGCCCAACAAATGGGACAAAGAAATGTAGTTTTATGAACTATTTCCTATGTACAGAAATGTAAGGATAAGCATTCTCACTTCATCTGGCATATTATTATCACAGTTCTGGATTTGGCATATGAAGCTTCACAGCTATTGCCCCATATGGGCAAAACTCATTTATTTTTGTATTTAGGACACATACCCTTCCCATTTCAAATTCTCGACAGGCCATTACAATTATCTGAAAAGAAAGGAAAAAAAAAAGACTCTGAGTTAGATGCTTTTGGATCATGTAACTTAAACCTACACTTCACCACTTGCTTCTGTCAGGCAGATACTGAGACACTTTAAGTGGTTACTATGGAAGAGACTAATTATTAATAATATTTTCTTTCCTGCATACACATGCTCTTCTAATTCTAAAACAAAGCTTCATCCTTTACGAAGTCTACATCACTTCAAGGCTACTTAATTAAAATTCACTGTAATGCTGTATAAATACTTTATTTATTCAGTCTGTAAAGCCTAAAATTTAAAGACATAGAATGAAGAAACACAGCTATATTTGCTTAAAGTGACATAGAATGCATAAAATATTAACAACCCCCCCAAAAAAAACCCCTCAACATCAATCAAATTTCTTAGGTGAAGCTATTTCAGAAAACATGAGTAGCACAATAAAAGTGCACCAACAGGTGAGCTGTTTTTTACAGTAAGTAACCATCACTTCAATGTCAAACAACATCCCCCCCCAAAAAATTTCACAAATAATTTGTCAAACCTATCCAATTTCCACAAATACTTAAAAGTCAATTCTTGACAAAAGCTGTTTAAACAGATGTAGAATATATAAAACAGTGACTAACCCAAAATTAGCATAAAAAGAAAGATAAGTCATCTGGTTCTGTATTTGATTTTGTCAGTGTACATTGGTCAGAATTGTAAGGTCTCCTACCTTACAGATGTAACCAAGCAAGAATCTATTCATAAATATGAGGGACTTAACATTCATTCAACAAAATTATTACTTCGAATTTACATTATTAAACTGAATACATAATATTAATTTAACTATTAGCTGTTAACTATTATTTAGCTATTTAACTACAAAAAAGCAAGATTTGGGAAGCAAATAGTCTAAGTCACTGTCAATATTTTAATAATAATAGCCAGCTCAGGCATAGTCACAGTGCCATGAAATAAGGTAACACTGAATTTTTCTATAGCTACTTACAGCAACGTTGTATTCCCATATCATCCTCCAGAAGTCTATGACTGTATTGGCTAAGGGTCCCTGGGTAGCCACATATGCTTTTGGCCCATGTACTCCCTGGGATTGCAGAAAGGAACCATTAATGTTTATAAATAACATTCATCTGCACTGAATTTAACAAGGTTTTGGGTTATAATGGTGTAAAATTAGAATATCCTTTTTTAAAGTATAAAACAGGAAGGGTGAATTCGAAACAAGACTTCTAATTGCATTAGTGGGAATTTTGCTGGTAATCTCAAGGGAGCCCAAGATCACGACAGCAACAGCACTGCCAGAGACTGTCACAGGAAATAAATATGTTCAGATTCTGAAGATTGCCTTTAAGTCTGCATTTTCTTTGTTACTCAAACATTCAGTGATGAAAAACTGAAAATCTTTCTGCAAAAAAGCATCCTCTTGAATTTTTTCAAGTTCCTCCTTCCCTTTAATACATTTCGAAAATTTTAGAATCTATTTTATATAAATTTTCAGTACATTAATGTTCAGCATTTCAAGCTAAATGTTCATGCAGGAAGATTTACAGGAACACTTGTTTCTGAAAAATAAATACTGTGTATAAGCAGCATCAGAATAAAGCTACAAAGACAGCTCAAGATATTAATACTTGGAAACAAAACTCTAACAGGCTTCAAGTCAAATTCTGGCTTCTCTTTACAAATGTTAGAATGTTAATTCCACTGCCACACTTTTTCCACAAACAGAGCAAAATGTACATTAGCATATACAATTTGTCAGACATCTCATTTATGGTCCCTAAAAATGTCACCTGTTAAAACAACTGCATTTCAAAATAATCTGAATTTTCCTATGGTATAAATCTCCAATTCACTTGCCTGCCACTTGAAAATGACATATTTTACATTATATTTCCACTTCAGAGTAAAATCAAACCTTTAAAATTGTGTTAAAAATAGCACCATGTTTGCAAATTTATTCAAGTCATAATAAAAGAATATCTTCCCTCACAGCTTTAAAGGCTTATGTTAGACTATAATATTAAAAATGCACTGACAAGGAAAAAACACTTAAAAAATAGAAAACTGTTAAACTAGTACCACATACCTTAATAAAGTTTGCATTGATGTAGTCTGAATCTTGTGGGGGAGTTTTTAAAGTCAGTTTAACTCTGCTGTGATCAACTAAAAAAAACAGACCAAAATAATTTTTTGAACAAGGATTACAACACATGTAAATCAATATAGAACATCAAATATAATACATAGAGAACATTAAAGAACATTTTCCAAAGGTGAGTCACACAAGGAAGTCAATGCATTTGATTTATGGGTGAATCAGCTCAGGTAGTGAGTGATAAGCACAGTAGCTCCTACTGCTCTGTGCTTCTGACACTCAGCTCCACAGGGTACCACCTCCTGGAATTCCAAGAGCAATTCATTACAAAGAGGCAGAATACAATTCATCAGAAGCCATCAAAACTGCATTTACACAACCTTAACAAACATCATGGTGGGCACAATTAAGACACACTTAGGGAAAGCAGAAAGCACAAAACACTGGTGCACAGTTAAAGCAGCTGGCAGCTCTCAAAGTCTCTGCCAAGGAGGACTCCATCAGGTATTACAACAGGAAACAGCCACCAGGATTTACTGCTCAGGCACAGACTGACCTCTATCCTCCAAATACTGGGCTTTTTTACTTTGCTGGAGCAAAGAAAAAAACCTTCTGAACTAGAAAGCAGCAGATTCCTTCATTTAGGGGTTTTGGACATGTCAAGTTTCTGCCTCAAACATTACTGACAGTCTCAGAAAAAGCTTCTGATAAAACCAGCAGATCTTTGGAGACCAAAATCCATGGCAATATGAAAATATCCCTATTATTTGTTGACAGAATAAACTAAACATTTTGTTATTCTTTTTGGCCTTAAAAAAATTGCATCTTTAATACAACAACTTGATTGTTACTAAAATGGTGTAGGTGGTTGGCAGGCTTGCCAGTCCTTCCAGCTCTTGTTGATAACAACATTTATTAGTTATCATATAAAAATTGCTCAGACTATCTCTATAATAGAGGCTCTTGTAGTTAGAAATTCATATTAAAAAAGAAATTATCTTTAAATGGGGCAACGGAAGTATCTGTAGAAACAGCAGCTGCTCAAGTAATTTGTAACTTTCTGCTCCCAGGGTCAATTCCTCAACCACAGAACAGCTGCTAAACCTTTAATTAGACCTAAACTCTAGAAAGACAAAGAACAAATATATTTCAAAAGAGAAAATATGGTTACTTGGGTTTTTATGTTTTGTAAAAACATCACTGATAATAAAACAGGGAACCATGCCCAGAAGAAGTAAATGCTAAGAGTTATTTCTATACAGAGAGCTCTCCCAAAAAGCTTGCAAAATGGTGACATTTTTCTGCCAGAGTCCTCATAACATGCAAGAAAAAAATTGTGTTACCATGTAATGCTTCTTAAAAAAGCACAACTGTAAATTATGAGACTTTTAGATCACACATCGAAAGACAACACACTCATATAAAGGCCTAGAAAAACCCACAAAACACATAGCACTGTATTACACACTGATGCATAGATTGTAAAAGCAAGAACATTCTCTAACCATGAAACGGTGCCAGACTTGACACTAAAAACTGCTTTTGAGTGGCAGAACTGACTAATTAAAGTAATAGGCTAATGAGGGATCCTATCTTTCCAACACAATAGATCCAAAATTCTAGAGCAGCTTCCGAATGTCAACATCACCATCCTGTCTCTGTGTGCCACAGCTCTTCTGTTACAGAGTTTAAAGTCTGGAATAGAATTCCTCCCAAAAAATCCACTGCAGTTCTCAGCTTCTGAAGGTTAAGTTTGGATATTGTTATATAACTTAAAGGCTCAGTTCACAATAACTAATTGGTTCTTCAGGTGACCAGTGAACATCATATTGCATTTTACTACCATTTAGGATGGCTTAGTAAACTGTAATGGGAACGTGCATCTTCTATTCTGAAATCAGTGTTGACTTAGTGCCGAGGTACTGATCTCTCTGGTAGCAGCAACAATTTCTGATAAATACAGCACTAATCTCTGATTAAGTTACAAATGTACATTATTTCCTGGATTTATGAGAGATAGACAAGGATATTTTGCTTTTTCCTGCTTCTCATTGCAAGCTGGTCTCTCATCACTTCATTGCTGGAGACTTTGGATGTTTAAGACATTCACTTAAACTGAAAACACATCTTCAATTTTCCTCAATGCCAGCTTTGAAGTTGGCTCGTTTTCCCACTGTGAGCTTCGTTCCCTTCCAGATGTCAGTGACTCGGGTTTTATTTCCATGCAATGACAGATGAGCTCATCTACTGCTGTAGCTGCAGCCATGCACTGCTGCAGTGCTACTGTCTCACCAATTCAGCCTGGCTGCTACCGAGATTTCACTGTATTGTTCATGATCTACCAAAATGCCAAGACACTGTTAATAAGATGACAATTAAAACTTCCTCTCTCTTTTTCACTCTATCTATTAAACATTTGCTCCCAATTAATAAGCAGAACAAAATGTAGCTGTTGCTGACCTTCTTGGACAAGAGAAGTGGCAATTGTCAGAATGCACTTTAATCTCACTATCAGATGTTCAGATCAAGAAGCACAGTGAGATTCTCTGAAATAAGTGGCCTCAGGAGCTACACAAAGTGAGCATGTAATTGACAGTCTTGTAATTTCAGATCACTGATCTGTGATATTCACATGTTGGTGGGTTTAAAATCTAAACTGTGCTCTGACTCTTGCTTTCTGTGTCCACACATGAAAAAGAATTTCATTTGGACTCTAGCAAAATAGAAAGCAAAGCACTGAAAGTTTTCCAACACCATTTGCAGGATACAAACAGGCAAAAAATATGTATTCTACATCAAAACAGGTTCCCTTAAGCCTCCTTAGAATTTCACCTAGAGTATATGCTGAGATTTGTTTATTTTCTACCACGAATAACATGCTCCTAAGGAAAACATACAATCATCCAGTAAAGTTCTCAACTACTCTGAGCTAAAACTAAAGTGTCGGATCAATACAGTTTCAGAATCAGAACACATTTACCTTCAGGTGATACCTCTCCAGATAAAATATAATATTCAGTCACTTTGCCTTCCAAGTTAAAAATAAAAAAAAATTATAATTTAATAATGTCATCTTTCAGCAAATTATCTCCAATTTTGCCTTTTAGTAATAATTAAAAAGTAAAATTCAAAATACGTGTAAATCAGACTTACATGGCAGTATATCCTTGTATCTATTCTTTTTAACGTTTTCTTCTTTTTCTCCAGTAGCTGTTGGGTAGATCTTCTCTGTTCTGTATTTTGTTGATAATCTTCTTAACCTCTGGAATAAAAGATTTATGTTATACTTTCAAGCCTCAAAATAAACATCACAAGGGATTAGTTTCATTGACGAAGATGATCACTTGGAAAAAAAAAAATCTCTCTTTTTATGATATTCACTACAATGAAGTTTAAACACCTGGTTATCCAGTACTTTTAGCACACCAACAGGTTATACCCATGCTGATGCCAGCTCTATGCATCATGAGACATGGAACTTTGGAAAAGCCAGTACAGCACCAGCATGAACTATGGCCATATTTTACTTGGACAATACATTGCCCTGTTGTGGAGTAACACCTGCATTAAGAAGACCTGTGAGAAACAGAAACATCTCAGGGTACCTGGAGCACAGCATGGGCTGGCTCAGGAACAGCTGAGCACAAAGCTTCCAGCACTGACAACTGAACAGAAACCAAAATCTTACATTTAACTGGTGCCAACTTCTAACACACAACCAAGAACTTTCAAGCCCAAAGAAAGAAGGTCCCTGTCTCAGGCACAAGCTATTCACAATTAAGATGAATGACAGGTCTGCTGTATTCATAAGTGTGTCATTTCCCCTCCCATCTATTTCAAATCCTAGAAATGCGAGAGAGTCAAAACCTCTAATAATAAAAACCAGCCCCTGCCTTCCAGTAAGGTAGGAAATAAAAAGAGCAATACAGCTTCTATCATTCCAAACAAGTTAAGCCTTTGCAACCTTACAACTGAGGAGTAAAAGTTCTCATTGAAAAAAATAAATGCAAGAAGAGCCAGCAGTGCTTGTTATTTTAAACTTTGTAGACATCCAGATTTAAAAAGGAACACCAAAGAAATAAGAAATTTAAGTCAGGTGGCTGCAAACCCAGCCATGCCATCGACACTGGCATGGTGGTGGTGCATGAGACTATCCAGAGGAAGGCTGAAAGTAGCTTCAAACAAGTTTAGCATCTCCAGTGGAGGGGTGTTCTGCACAAGTAGAAGGACAGACATTCTTCATGTGTCCTTCCCTCTATAATCAATTCATCATTGTACACTTGAAGACTCAAAACATTCATTATTTGTGTTCTTTTGGGGTAGGGGGACAATGGGACAGGTTTTTTGGCAGTTAAAAATGTAAATCTTGTTTGTCACTGACTATGCAACAATATACAGGCAGAAAGGAATCATAATGAAGATGATCTCTTTGGAAAGCCAGTTTTAGTAGCTTTGGAGAAAGTCAAGAAGAAAACACTTGGGACACTCACTGCACACTTTAATTTAAAAAATGTTTTGGCAACTCAAGCCTTCCAATAATTCCTTCTAATTTATTATGCAATTATGCCATTTATTATGCAATTAATTACACATATTAGGTCCAAAATTGTCCTAGCCCCACCCTCAACCTTAAGATGAAAATCACATAAAACTTAGCATCTCTCTTACATAGAGAAAAACATTTTCATGAAATTTGTATGGATATAGCAAAACAAGATTACCCATGCAAATGTGGATAAAATCTGTCATTAATTTAATTGAATAATACACATCTAATAAACTAGAAAACTGACATTTGCAGAGCTAAAACCAATGGTAAGGTAAAAAAAAAAAGGCAAGATAAAATAAAAAGGCAAATCAAGAAGCACCAGTTTTCAATTTTTTTCTCTTCTGCGAGGACTTCATCACAGATTCAATCACTGAATACTATAAAGAGCAACAGAACTAGCATGCAACTATTTTTTTCCTTAAAATTATTTTTTTTGAGAAATCTGCAACGTTAATCAGTGAAGGAAAATGGTAAATATCTGGAGGTGTGGTAATAAGTGTCTGACCACACAGTGATCAAGCTGCTAAGTATTTAACCTGAAATCACTGCAAGAGTGAGGAACAAGAAGATTAAAATTTTAACAAGACACAAACAGTTCCTGGAAGCCTCTATGTAGACTTCACTCATCTTTACAACACTAAAAACAACTTCACAGCATAACCTGAACACACAGCAAGCAGAGAAAATTGGTTTGTCACACAGCACAAAGAATACCACTGCACATAGGAGACACTGTCCTACATAACACTGACCTTTCCCAAGTCAAAAAATATCACTTTTGCTAAGACTTAACACATCCAGGAGACTAGAAAAAACCAAATGAATGCACATAATTTGGCTAAATCAGCTATGAACTGCAAGGCTCAAAAATAGTTTGAAATAGGCTATAAATCTCCAAATAAGAGGGGGGGAAAAAAGCAAATACTAACAGTGATACTTTCCAAGCACAGTCATTAATTTGATTTTGTGTATTGTTCCAACATGGTTATGGGTCTTAAAGGGTTTTTCCCTCCATCTTACTGATTTTTATAGTGCAAAATGTCATGACTGCTTAAAAGAAGTTTAGAGAAAACCTACTTCTACAAAACAGGACTAGAATCAAAAGTTGTTTTACATGAGAAAGAACACACTCAAGGAAGTCAGATTAGGTATCAAAAAGTAGGAAGACTATCCTTGTTGTGTAAGCCCATTTTAAAGGCAAGAATAAACACTTTTACCAATACAATTTGGACAAACTGTAAGCCAAAAAGGCCTGAGTGACTAGTACCAACTCTCATTTTCTAGAAAATAATGCTATGAGAATCCAGCACAGCCTTCTTCCTTACATGATTCAATCTCCCCTGCTCTGCAGTCTGCTAAACAGACCAGAAAGTAAGATTAACTTAGCCCAGCTCCAAGGCAAAGTGTGGAAATGAAATACAGGTTGATTTTAGCACACATCTGTTCCTAAAATACTTCAGATCCATGCTTTTAATGCATGTTTGCCAGCTGCTCTGTGACATGGGAAATAGAAGATACCTAATCCTAAGAGCAATCAAAATGAGTAAGGAGCATTCTTTATATTAGTATCTGCTACATAGAATAATATCTATTCCATGCTTTGGAAAAGGAAGACTTGACTAAAGAGTAAGGAAAGAATTTTTAAAATGGAGCTTTGAACAGAGTAGCACAGGAATGGAAAAGTGCCAGATTCAGCAGAGGATTCCGCCCTACATGCAATAGGAAATTCCTGCAGATGGCGATTGCAGAGTGTGCTCACAGCCTGCTGGGGGATGCAAAGGATCCAGCGCTTCCTAGGATATAGCCCAGAGTGACCAGGAGGAGGAGAATGTACTCAACAGCAGAATGGGGGTAATGACAGGGCAGAAGAGAAAAGAATTCTGTCCAGACTACACTAAGCTGACAAGACAGCCAGCAAGATCCATCTCAGCCTAGTTTCAAGCGAATTCTTAATAAAAACTGTCTAGAGTACAAAGCAGGGCTCGTTTGGGGTAAGTCAGTCAAGTGCCCAAATGCTTCCCTGAAGATACCGGGGTGCCAAGAGCAGGGCCAGGGGAGGTGCAGCCTGGTGCCTCTGCAGGTAACACTGGGCTCTTCGTGACACTTCTCTGCTCGCTGGGACTGCTGTTCTGGCACCATGGAAATCTTCACTTGTTCTCTTGAGAACAAACAAAATGGTCCAAGAGTAAGCATGATGAGCCATAAACATACACTTTAAGAACTACATTCACAAGGCCTTTAGTTCCAGTCATTAGAAAAGCTCAATTTTTTATTCTGCTTATTCATTGTGTGACAGAAGTGGTTTGTGGGGTGGTGACAAACACCACATGTGACAGTGGGGAGATGAGTCTTTGAAACAATTAAAGTTTCAGAAACATACTTCCAACTTCCACAGTGGTTTTACAATCTGTACTACAAATCTACTTCAGAGTTTTTACAAAAAGACAAACCAGCTTTTCAAATCCAACTTGTGAAATCCTACCATATTAAGAAGAACTTTGTCCAATCAGTTCAGGAAATGCAGATCTTTGACTTTCATTGTCAGTTTATTTATTTATTTATTTAACACTTTAGAAAGCCTTTAAAGACACAATGCCTAATATCATAGCAGTGCTGTTTGTGGATTAAAGAAAGCATTTATATAGCCCACTGAAATTTAAAAAAAAAAACTTCAAAAGCATAAACTTATTTAAGATACCAAAGTTCTTTTGACTCCTTTCCAGGCTTCTTTTCAAGGAGAACAAGACAAATATTTCACCCCAGTTTCTGTTATCTCAAGTCCTCAAACTGCTTCCTAAGCCTTGTGCGACATCTCTAATTGGCAGAACAAGAGATAATACAACAGAGATGTTCTCTTGACTCTTCTTGACCATTCCTGAGGAGCAGGACATACCAGTGTCAGATGCCAGCTGCTACAGTATTCCATGACACCCACTTGCCATGTGACAAAAGGCCATAGAACCAGGCTCAGGAAGCCCTACACGGCCAGCTCTGGCAGTGGTTGTGCCAATCACACAGGAACATATTCTGTTCTGCAAAAATTTGTCAAAGAGTATTAAGAAATACTCAAAGAAACAAGCAATTAAAGAAAAGCTTCCATAAAAGTTACCTTAAAAATCAGAGCATAAAACAAGATGCTAGGAAACACTTAAAATGTTGTATTAATGCACTCACTCGTTTCATTAAATAAGATAGCTATTTATCATAAGGTGGACATGGCATTTTTCTTACTAACAGGCAGGGAAGAAAAAAACCAAGAATTATGTGCAACTCTGATCTCATTCAAAGAATTTAGATAAAGCTTACTAGGGCAGAATACATTCTCTAGTACTTATACAGTGAGAAAAATGTACCTGTATAGAGCAATGTGAACTAAATTACCACAAAAATTTCAAAATTACTATCTTCTGGTTATCTATAGTCAGATAACACAGGTTTCAGATTCTGTACCTATGAATGAAGAAATGCCAGAGATGCCTTTGGCAACAGACAGTGCAATGCAGACTTTGGTATCAGTGCTCAAATGGGGCTCTGACTTCCTAAAACGTTGGTTTGGTTCCAGAAGTATTTCAACTTCAAGGCCTTGTAAATCCAACTGGAGTTCTCCTATATCACCTTCTCATCAGTGAGGTCTCTGGGAGACACCAAGACTAGCTGATGGTAGTAAACTCAAGTGGAGAATGGACTATTCAGGAGTGCATGTGCAGCTCCAGGTTGCAATAGCAAAGAATAAATGAACACAGTGAACACCACTTTATCTTAGGAGGATTTGTAAAATAGCATACACTTGTGACCCATGTCAATATTTCCCCCTTGATTCCTGTCAACTTTCAACAGCAATTGTTTGCAAGAACTCCCAGGTCTCATGAAGGAGGGAAAAAGCCTTCCCAAAGAGCAGTCAAACAAACAATGAAAGGAGAATGACTCGGTTTTGTAAAACTTCACTGTATCTCAACATTCACAGACGGCTTTGGCTGCAAAAAACAGGCTGGCACTGGACCTCTCTGAAACAAAGCCCTGAAAGGAGATTGCAGGCTCAGCTGATACAAGGAAGAGTTTCCATTGCCTTGGCATTCTCTTCTGGCACCACCTTCTCACCCTGGAGCTCTGGGTGCTCCAAGGGAATCTCTGCTGAAGTGATTAACAGACAAGCTTGGTAACTACACTCCCTTGGGAGCTCTGTCTTCAGCATTTCATAGCAGGACAATGATGAATCCAACAAACCCTACTGCGTTCCAGGAAGCTTGTGGGAACCATGTAGCAGAAAAATCCCTCAAAAATTACCTAGACAACTGAAAACAGCATTATTTCAGTATTAGATTGTATGGTGTGTTCTGTATAGGAGTTTAGACTTTGATGATTCTTGTGGATTTTTTCCAACTCAGGACATTTTATGATTTTGCATCATCTTAACTTCTCAGGAAAGAGCTGAATTCATGTTACTGAAGTAATTGGACATTTCTATCCCATAAAAAAGTATCAGACAATGAAGACAATGCTGGTACATCCTCATGTAGAGATGGCAAAATGATAATACTGCTAGCAGTCTGTAAGGGGTACATTCTACTTTCTTCAGTATCACATTAAAATCAGAATCAGGTAAAAAACTCAAGCAGCTTATTCTCCAGAGTTAGGTAGTGTCAGAGTAAGACCAACATTTCCCATCTTTCCAAACCTTTATTTTCCCTAAAAAAAACATTAGAACCAGACACATCTCCCACACTGCTAATAACTGAAGATAGCTTTACACAGACACTATCAAAATGTGGGCTGATTGCTTCAAAAGTCTCCTTTCCTCTCCCTCATATCAAAAACTATACTATCTGCATGTTAATCCTAGTCTAAATTAGCAGTACCATCAATTACAGCTAATTTATGTTCAGCATTATAGTTAAATCATATACCCGTTTTACAAGGTTGGAGAAGACTAAGTAGATCTGTGGTTTGGTGACAAGCAAGGAAACAATAGAGCAAAAAAGAACATTAAACCACTAAAGCATATTCTGGTTTTAGCTAGTAGGTTACTAATGTAGGTTCTGAGATATCTTAGAAAGTCCTGCAGCACACTCATTAAAAATTGGGATTATAACTTCCCACCTCTGAACCATACTGTTTCCTCAGCACAGTCACATTATTGCAGTGACTACTGTGAACACATTACAAGAAGTGAAAACATGCTGGACAATGTAACAGTAACAGTTCTTTATAGACTATGAGTGAACAACATGAAAATTTCTAATTAGTATGAAAGCACAGTTAGAAAGATGACTGCTTTGGACTCGAGTCTAGGAAGCACCTTGATGCAAAACCAGAACAGGTTAACATTAGTACACACTACAAATAGCAGACTTCTTAACAGTGTTACAGCAACTCCAGAACAATTGTTGATAATTCAAAACAGAAATAAGTCTCAAATATTTTTGCAACGAGATGACTTTGCCTTCACAATATAAACCCAAACAGCATATGGAAGTAAAGCAGTTAGAGAAACAAAGAAATAAAACTCATAAAGCAGGGAACCCCCTTGTTTAAAATCATCATTTCCAAGTTACTGGATTCATTATTTTCCTCTTATTCCTTCAGTATTAAGCTTTACACATGCTGGCAGCACAGGTATATTAAAAGCATCACATTTAATCTTGTTTTAAAACAAAAAATAGGTCTAGGTAAACTTCTTTTCAAGAGCCACTATGAGTTACCCAGGAGAGGTGACCACACTACAGTCCACCCCATCTTGACAGTCTATCCCAGACTCTGCCTTTGAAATAAATCAAATTTTGGCATCCTGGATGTGACACTAACACTGTCAGTGCTACATTTGAGTGAAAACTTGTACAGACCATGTCCTTCACCCAAAACAGAGATGTAGTAGATACTTGTCCTGCTCTCCCTTACACACACCAGATTTACTTCAAAACTCAACAGCTCTGATGTAACAGCAGAAGATATCAAAATAACAATCTTGCCAGGACCAACCCTTGGAACCCTAGAAAAAAGTTTCCAAAGGAGAATTGAGGCTTTTTCCACAAAAAAATACCCCAAAAGCAAGAGGTTTTATTCCAGGTCAGTCAGGCAGCTAAACAGAACACAAACTATATTTTTCCATGGTCACAGGAGGGGCTGGACCAGTCACTGTTTGTGACAGCTTTGTGACTCTTCAGCTTCAGTGCTTGTGTCTAAACCAAGATAACATCCTGAAACACTCAAAACCACCCTGTGACAAGCATTCACAGGAAAACCTGCACAGCAAATACATTGGAGGTACAATTTATATCAACAAACAGCATGTGGATCTAAATAAGTACTAGCCTCTATCCTTGAAGATTATTGAGGTTTTTATTCTCCCCGAAATATTTCATCATCTATCACCACCTATTACTCCCCACAGTCTTTACAATTCCCTTGCCTGCATTTTCAGAGTATGTGGCATGAAGCATTAAGATCCATGGAGAATGTATCTTGCTTTTGTTCCTGCTCAGCACGAAAGAAAAGGGGGGGATCCAACCCAAATTCTCCTCCCTCTTCCTTCACAAGATGCAAAACCCTTCCTCTTTTCCCACGCCTTGGAACACATTTCCTTGAGGTCAGGGTTTGTTTTCCAAGCAATTCATACAAGGTGGGAAAAAAAAAAAGTACCATGACTGAAACAGGAAACACTGAGCTTTCACCCCAACAGAATTAAACTAAAATTTCTACCTGCTAGTCCCCCACTACCAAAGCTGCCATAAATAAAGGCACAGGAGAATAGTCCTGGAGCCTTATTAAAACCTTATTTAAGCCTTTTAATAAATCTGCACACACTCATACATACTCCCTCCAAAAAGGTCTGACATAGCTGTTATGTCCTGCCTCCCCAAAAGGGTTTTAACAGCCATGTCCTGCCAATTTATCTGAAACACAGATCCTGCCCTGTAAGACTTTCACTGAGAATGACTTTAAGGTGAAAAGCTGGAGCCTAACAACTGCTCTGGGAAAAAAAAGCAGAGCTGTTTATGCAGTCAAGAAACACTGTAATTGTGATCTAGTTTTGAGTCCAAATTACCTTACTGAAACATCTCTAGAGCTCAAAGGTGCTGTTCCTTTCAGTGACATCCTTTGGCTTACAGTTGAATTGCTATTCAAGGACACGTGTTTAGCATTTAATATACAATCCCAATTTAAAATATGTCAATTTTGTCTTTCACCAGAAGTCTTCACTTCTTTTTTTAAAGCAAGGTTGAACCTTGTAGAGAAACACAGTATCTTTAGAGACTTTCAGCAGTTTAGAACCCCCACTATTCAGCAGTTAAAACTAGGATACTGATAATATAGTTATGCCAGTTCATGACTGGCATTAAAAAAAGCCCCACTATTTAATAAATAAAAATACAAAAACTTTTGACCAACACTGAATCAGTACTTCCATGCAGCAACTCATATGCAGTGAATATATAAGGGATTGTAAAAAATAGATAAGACAGCAAATAGAAAATACATTTCTACTATCTAGAGAAAAAACACAACTATTTTCACCCTTTCTTTGAGGCTGTGTTTGGAAGCCAAGGAATGTGCTAGTTATAAAGAGGCCATTTATGATAGAGTTCAATAGCATTTTAAGAGCTCCTAGAAAGAAATAGCCTCATTAAAGTCACAAACTTGTACTAAGATTTCAACTGTAATAACCCTAGCTAATAACTAGCACAATATTTACGGAGAGACAAAGGAATTTTGTGTTGCAATCATTTCTATTTGCAGTATCTGTCGATTTTTGCCTAACAAACTTGTCCCCAACACTTCAGAAGCACACGCCTCCCAATTTTAATTCTGGTTTCAAAAAGAGACAGGATAAGAAATCCAATGGCCAGCAAAATTCTCATAATTCTGGCAGAAAGAACTATAAAGCAACTATTGAAATGAAACCAAAGCAGTAATGACTAGTACAGAAACAATAAATTCAGACAACCAGTTATTTCCATGCATGCCTTTAGATTATTTCTCTCCATTAAAGCCCTTGCTTTAATGGCTGAACATTGAAGTAGAACTCCTAAATGTTCAAATGCTTGAACAATATGAACTTTGCCATTTAATTTGTTTCTGCTGAATTCAAGAAAACGTCCTTAAATCTTCTCCATTCATGCTATATTGTATGCAATTGTCTCCCACAAAAGGAACACAGACAACTACACACTATTACCTTTAAGAATACATATTATAGTATTAATACAGTATCACCACTCAAGGAGAAGGTTTCTTACTTGCCTCATATTTTGTTCAATAAGCACTTCAAGAAAAGTAAAAGGCTGTGGTGCTTCTCCAACATAACCATCTATTGTTTGACATATCATTAACACATTTAATTCCGTGGTAAAATTAATCCCAGGTATTCTCAGGGTATGCCAATCCAAAAGTGGCTACAAAGGAAACAGTTTTCTCTGGCAGGCCTGTATCTTGACAGGATACAAAGACAAGACTATTACAGTGAAGTTACCAGAAAATAAATGAAAACACTATTTCAATCAAACAGATTGAAGTTTAACCTTTTTAAAACCATGAACATGTTTGAGGAAATTTTTTATTCTGAAGACTCGCAAGTTTGTACCTAGAGGGTCAAGTAAGACATGCATTGTACATCCTCTTAAAACTAATGTTGAAAACCTATACCACTATACTCCTCATACTTCTACAATAAAGCCTTTATAAATAAATTTTATTCTGTACATCAAAACCACAGTTCAAATTTTAAATTATTTCCAAATAGTTGCAGGATGCCTTTTTTACATTTATAATGCAATCATTTATTTAATTTTTATATTTTGAAGAGCAAAGCAAAAATTGTCTCATATGAAGCATATGCTCAATCACCTAAAGGTTTTTAAGCACTTCACAACTTAAATTTGCTACACAGCTAATGTGCAAAGTACATTCCTTCCACAGTGCCAAATTTCAACAAATAGAAAGGTCCTCGAGTCAACTGGTAGAATGAATCTGGTTAAGACAAGGGCCTTGTCAATCAAGCTGCTGATAAATTTAAAATAAACCTCAGCTGCCATTGCTTTAAAAAGATTAATATTTACAATCCAGAATGTACAAGCGATAGTTTGTTTGGTAAACAATAGCACGGGGGTTTTATCTGATACACAAACAACTTTATTCAACACCTCCAGGTTCTGGATGACAGATTCACTTCCAGGTATTTCAGAAACGCAAGGAACACCTTCAGATCCCACCTCAAGATCTTTATCTAGAATTCTCATCTATGTGGAATATGTGACTCCACTTCCTTTCTTGGAAAAGGAAACTGTTCCAATCTGAGCTTCAACTAAGTATTTGATATGGTGCCAATTCAAAAGAAGAGTATGTGAATTTCTACAGGAATTCAGTCGAGACTAGTCTCTTTAGTTTGTTTTTACAAGGAAAAATAAAAAAAAAAAAATCATCTGACTGAAGGGATTTCACAAGCAGAGTTTCTCAAAAAAACTTCCCAGACCAAGCAGGCATTTTCCTTCATGACCTCTCCAGCAAAGCAGTGCACACTAACAAATATTTGATGGTAAAGCAGAAGACAGCAAGAGATGAAGATGGGAATATAACATTAATCAAGAGAACCAACTTTCAGGGTAAAAGAAAAAAGAATAAACCTCAAAAGTGCCAAAAAAATGTTGTAGGCTAGAAGTTATAATGAAGGAACCACAAATGCATATCACAAGTAATTGAGAGGCAGCTCAAGAGTTACAGAAGATACCAAGGAAAAAAAGACACAGAATAGTTACTGATAACCTGTATTCAGTAGTTAGTCCAGCATGCTGGTGAACTACAGATGAGACAATATAAATTCTCAACAGACAACAGGACATAATTAAGAAGAAAACCTGTTTTTTTCCTAACATAAATAACAGGTTAGTTAAAGTTGCGATTTTTCTGTTTTGATGGACTATGTTTTTAATTTTCTTTGTGGTCCAAAGTAAGTGAAACTTGAAATTAATGAAATTTTCCTCTTAGGACCAATGCATTCATATTCTACTATTGCTGGTATTGCCTAAACGCACACAAAAAATGTTAATAGCTCTTACATTTGTTTCCTGGTACTTTCACATAAAACATTAATTATTTTTTATGGCAATGGTTTTAGTTGCAATAGTCTGGTTTTATTTGGGGATACTTTCAAAGTAACCAAAGAATGCTAGCAAATATTAGCATCGTTCAGGAAAAAAAAAAACCAAATCATGTTTACTCTGGACAAGGAAGAAATATTTTCCTTTTAAAAACGGTCCCTGAACATTGAGGTCTAACACCCTCATCTTAAGCAATGTCAGTCTATACTTTCTATTACTATTGTATCATTGAAGGTACAAGAAGGCTTTTTTTGATTTAAAGTCCTAATTTAAGTTCCTTGAAATTGTCTCATTCTGACCACATGTACGAAGTTATCAGATAGTCAACAAATCCAAACTCAGTACACTATTGTTTAATGAGTACTAGTGCAGAATAGTTTAAACACTTGAGAGATCAAACAGTAATCTACAGCAATACTTAAGCATGGCATCTCCTGCTGTCAAGCTTTAGACTGTGTTTATTTTCTCTGATAAAGAAATGTGGATTTTATTACTTCAGAAACAAAATGTCTATTTTTGTCCTTAATGAAACACTAACATTTTAACGAATATTTTCAGAAAGTTTGATTTCTAAGCACTGCTCTCTGCTTAGGAACATTCCTGGAAAACCTGTGGTTTCGTTAAAGCTTTTCCTGCTACTTGGTTCCCAGTTAAACTCATGTGTCCAGGACGAGCTGCAAGGCAGCTATTAGGCAATTATTAGGCTTCAGGTTTCCTACAAAGAACAGGCACAGAACTGAGGGCAACTTAGAGGCACTGCGTGTCTCA
The DNA here is from genome assembly GCA_037013685.1 of Acridotheres tristis. Lineage (NCBI taxonomy): Eukaryota > Metazoa > Chordata > Aves > Passeriformes > Sturnidae > Acridotheres > Acridotheres tristis. Next base: position 11,697,773 of record CM072885.1, read on the forward strand.
GAGGTGAGAAGCTGGAACACCTGCTGAGAGTTGGGTTGCTCAGCCTGGAGAATTCTCCAAGGAGACCTTAGAGCAGCCAACAGCAGAGATGGAGAGGGGCTTTTCCCAAGGACATGTGGCCACAGGACAAGGGCAGTGGCTCCAAACTGAAAGAGGGTGGGTTTAGCTAAGATATTAGGAAGAAATGCTTTACTGTGAGGGTGGTGAGACACTGGAACAGGTTGCCTATAAAAGCTTCCCCATCCCTGGAAGTGATCAGGGCCAGGCTGGGTGGGGTTTTGAGCAAGAAGATGTCCCTGTCCATGGCAGGGCCACTGGAATTGGATGATCTTTAAGGTCCCTTCTAATCCAAACCACTCAGTTTTCTGATCTGCCTCTTACTGTGCTCCACAGGTAACTTACATTCTACACAGGCTGGGAGCACAACTGCCAATGCCCTAACTCGAATAATTTCATTACAAATAACCGAGGCTAATATGCACGTGACTTCAAGGAACAAAAAAAAAAAACCAAAATCCAGTAAAAACAAAACACAACTACTTTGACTGCATAGACTTCCCTCCTTAAACTCCAGGAGTTACATAAAAATTGAGTGGGCTTTTTCTTTTTTTTCTTTTTTCTTAACAACCTCAAGGATCTCAATGAAAGAAAAAATATGTAAAAGTTTAGAAGAAAGATGGCCACTAAGCAGCAGTTCTCTTACCCTGTGTCAGTGGAACCCATCCACTAGATGTCAGTGTCCTCTTGGGCAGAGAAAACCTTGGTTCCCAATGGAAATAGGGCAGCTGGCAGCCCTTGGTTATCAGGCCAAGTGTACAGGAGGAAATTCTTATAAAGCATCCATGGGCCACAACAGGAGCAGTCAGGAACAGCAGCAGTTGTGGGTAAGACACGGAACAAATATAGCCCTAGACACAAAGCTCAGCCAATAGAGTTGAGAACCTCATGGCTAAGAACTCTTTCATAAAACATTACTGACATTTTTCAGGATGCTGAACATGGGTGTTAAAAAACCTGAAAGACCAAGGTATTTGTGTTTCCTACTTCCTGAAATACTCCAAAACACCAACCAAAACAACAACAACAAACCCAAAAAACACCCAAATAAACAAAAACCAACCAAAAAAAAAAGAAAAAAAAAAAAAAAGAAAAAACCACAAGCCACAAGAGTGGGTTCTACCTCTACTAAAATGTAAGTCCAGCTTAAAGAGGCTTAGACTTGGAAGCAATAATGTAAATTATTACAGCACAGTGTGAAATCCTCTGTGATAGGCATGAAACACCACACCCTAAATAAAGGGCAAAGCCAAAGTCAAAGTTCAGGCACATTAAGTGACTGCTGTCAGAAAAAATTAGTAGCTCTTTCTATTCACCTGCACTACATCTAGATATTAAGGCAAAGTTCTGAATAGAATATTTCAGTTGGAAGAGACCTAAAATTATCATCTAGTTCAGCTGCCTGACCTCTTCAAGGGTGTCTAAATTTAAGTCCAAAAGGAGACTACTAGGAATATAAAAGTAATCTTAAACTTGATTTCAGGACCGTATCTGTTAACTAATGACACCTCTACAAATCATGTTGGGCTGATGGGCAAGGGCATTCCAGAGGGGAAGCAGCATCATGGATTATAAAAGAAGACAGACAAACAAGGAAGGTGAGAAAAAGTAAGCCAAATTTTTATGTTGTATTTTAATGCACCCAGGATTGTATGAAACCTATACAATCAAGGAAATGATCACTGTAGTGGCAGCATACATAAGAAGCCTCTTGGTTCTTTTGGAGGAGACTGGGAAGGATATGAAGTTGAAAAAAAAGGAATTAAGTATTTCAGAGGGTTATGAAGTACAGATTGCTTTCTTTTTGAAGATATTGGATCAGTTTGCCAGAGCAAGGAAAACACCCTGAAGCCAATTTGAACAAGCACAAGACCTGGCTAAAGACACATTCTGAAGAACTACTTAGAGTTACTGCTTACATCTGTTATTCTTGCCCGACAGGAAAAGGCTAAAAAAAAAAAAAAAAAATTGCCACAATTTTTTCTCTTAGAAATAGGCACTTAAAAATTAAAAAAAAAATAAAATAAAGAAAGAAAATGGGGGAAGTTGAATGAAAGGAAATTATACAGAACTAAAAATGTAAAACACTTGCAAGCAGTCCAGGGCCTGTTGAAACATGCCAGGTAGCAGTAACCTGTCCTGACCAGAGATAGGCTCTGGTGTCCTATGCTGATCAAACTGCTGCTACCATGGGTACTTCTGAGCTTCTACTCAGAATCTGCCATTGAGAAAGACTGGGAGGATGGCTCCATTTCATTCCTGACATTCTCACACTATCCTAAAGTCACAATAAAGTATTAGACTAGGTACATATTTGATTCAACACATTACATTGTTTCAACACTCTGAAGAACCTGAAAAATATCATATGATCCTAAACTTCATCTCCTTATCTTCCTTCCCATTACTAATATACCTATTGCACTATGTGCACCAGACTGCATTGCACTGCCTGGAAAGAATTAAGAAAAAAAAAAAAATCTCATTCATGTTATTATTTTCTCCCAACCACCACAACTGCAGTTATGATCATTTGAATTGGTCATTTGTTTATAACCAAGTTATTTTTAAGGAACTGTCTGTCTTTTACTCAGATCCTATTTGCCCATGCAAGTCTAAGACAGTTTTACTCTTATGCTGCAAATCCAAAGAAATCTCAAGAAAATTGCCCTCAATACAGAAATAACTCCAGCTTTTATTTCCCATGTGCATATATGCCCTACAATAACACTGTGCTTGCTGGTCCATCTCTTTCCAAGATAATTGTTTGGATAATTTTAATGAACAAGTACTTCTTGAGAACAGCAAAAAAGGCAACCAGGGGAACATCCTGGCCAAGTTCCAACTCTTCAGCATTTCCTGTAATCCTTATTTAGATCATGTCTTCATTTACCTTGCTGACACTATTGGTTGGCCACAGACAGTGATCTGTAGATTCATGTACTCATCTTCTTTCCCAATTATGAATATACCTATGGTACCATGTGTAGCAGATTCTAATTTCAACAGCACTAAAAAAAAAAAAACCCACACAACCCACACCTCCCCCCAAAAAAACCTAAAAATGTTTTTAACATTTTGAGATCCTTTCCAGGCAGCATAAGAGAATCACATTCATATTATTCTACTGTACCAAACACCACAACTATTAATATTCAACTTAATTACTCTGTTCAAGTAACAAACCCATCCTCACAACACACAGTAGCCTTTACAAAACAATACTTTTCATAGTTTATTGATTCTGATTTCATTATTATTAATTATGTACCTAAATGTTTAGATACCACCCAAACCCTGTAAACTACAAATCCTAAAGGGTTAGTGAGATTGAATGGAAATCACATATTTCATATTTTAAGAAAACCTCAAAAAAAGGAAAAAACAACTAAAGTAGATTCTAGGCCTTTTCTACCTTGTAGAAAATGGCAAGTTACCACCTTGGATACAATTCTAAGGCATACTTCAGATTTTAAAGAAGTTTCCCTCAAGCTAAAACCATAAATGTAAAAACCGCTATTTATCTGCTTCCTTCCACCATATATTGCAGAAGTTAACAAATAGAATACAGGAAAGACAGGTTTTGATGATCTACATGATTATAAGGTAAGGATAGAGGGGTTTCTTTCTTTATAACTTTGGGATTCTTTAAGTTTGGTATGAGCCATGCTTTATTAATGCAAGCCTGTTCAGATTCTGGCACACTGAATTAACACAAGGACAGAGTGCCATTCCCACCCTACACACAAGGGTCAGCTGGTTTGTTTTTCCTGTACCAGAGGCAATAGTTAACATCAATGACATCAGCTAATTATGTATTGAGATTTTCTCTAATTGTTGCATCAAGTTTTAACAGTATTTCACCTCTCGGCTTTTTACTCAAATTCTGTCACTTTAATGTTATTTCCTAAACCACTAATCTCCTTTATTGTCATTCCTTCCTCATCTCAGAGCAAATGCTGTCTGTACAGGAACTTGCTAGGGATACTGGCTGCAGCCTTCACTTGTCCATCTAGGAACAGGAAAGCTGCTCACCACTCAGTCAAGTATTCCTGTTTTCTCTACTTCCATCTACATTAAAAAAATTCTGAGCTGTGGTCAAATTCACATTGTAATTCTGGAAAACCAGAACCTCTTTCAGCAAAGCCACAGAATTAACAATGTGACTTGGTGACACTGTCAGTGGACACTCTGGAAGAGCAGCAGCTGCTGGACTGGCATCAGAAAGCTCCACTGCCTGCACAGACTAGTCAGGCCTTGTTCGAATGTAAAATACTAGTGACAGCTCCCAGCACAAGCAGAACTTCCTCCACATTTTTACTGTCTCTTTCAACTCAGCACATTGCTCAAAATACATTACTCATGGAGAGAGCAGCAGGCTGCCAACCTGCACACAAATAAGGCCTGCACACAAATGAACACCTTTCCTGCTTTAGGTCACTAAAATGCAATGCAGTCTTCACAAACTCCTCATTTTGAACAGCTTCCTCCTAACCTTCACTCTTCTCTGCTGCCTTCTCCATCAAAATATTGTTTTACCTCCCTTAAGAAACATACACATTATAGCATTTTACTGAGTATTGAACTTAGATTTCAATTATTTAAAAGTGCAATTAGGTGTCATTTCTCCAATTTTAAATCCTTAAATTTGTGAAACTGCTAGTTACAGCTCTTCAGAATGACAAAATAAGTAGACAAAATACAGGAAATGAGGAAAGTTGCATTACCAAAGTTATTTCCTCCAATCTATCAAAGCCACTCTCAGGAAAAGTTAGATAAGTAAGAATCGAATTTAAAATTTTACAAAGATAGCAAGTACTAAACCAAAGTAGGAGTTTCTTTTTGTACCAAAAAAAAAAAAAGAGCAACTGGGGAAAATGAGGCTAGATTGCACTAATCAGCTTAAAAAGAACAAGTAGCATTGCTGCTTACAGCCATAAAAACTGTGACTTGCTCTTCAGTGAGGAAACAGATGTGCCTTTAGTCAGAAAAAACCTAAACTTCTAAATTCCTATAGATGTTGAAGACTACCTATTGCAGTGTTTCTAGCTAGAAAATAGACTACAGATATTACATGAAATGTGGACTGGAGAGAAACAATGACCCTTTCCAAATATCAGAACTCCCTACTTACTACTAGGAGAATTATTAAAGCACAGTTAAATAGGACTCAAAGTTTCTCAATCCTATTTTCCCTTAATGGAAGTGGCAGCATTCCAAACCAAATCTGTATCTTTAAAAGACCTCAATTAATTTTCAACACATCAGTTAAATTCACTCTCAACTTCTATATCTGCTGCTGCAGTTTGACTTTAAAGGACAGTAGCATTTTTCTAAAGCAATGCCCTCTTTATTCCCTTGTCCTTCTTCTCATTCCCAGTTTCTAGCATTGTGCATCAGTATTCCACTGGGCAACCAGAACAGCTATTAATGCTAATAAGCCTAGACAGGAATACACGTTTGTTCTAAAGAGACAGTAACTGCATGACAAGTAATAGTATGAGACATACAGGATTGCTAAGTCCTGGCTTTAAAATGCAAAATACAGAAACACATACTCTACAGCCAAAGCAAATTAATTCACAGGAGCAGTGAAGTATCACAATGTCTTATCAGGATGCAAGTGCTTCTTATAGATGCATTATGGTGAATAGCACAGGATGTGAACATGCTCAAGTACACCACTTACTAGAAGATTGCATCCTGGCCCCAGTGCAAGCCTCACTGCTATTCCCTCTGAATACTGACTGCATTCCTTGTAGCTGTCAGGACTCAATATTTAATTCTGAATACTCAAATCAGGCTTTGATCTCCATGAATCTCTGTAATAACCAAGGTTAGGCAACAGCTCAATACTACAGTAGTACTTTTGAGGAAAGGGATCCATAAGCAGTATTACCTGGCCCAATACAAACCCTGAAATATTATTTCTGGTGAAATGAACAAACCACAACAGGAAAATTCATAAGGGACACTGCATGAAAATTCTTACAAAGACCATCTAAACCAGTCTGGTTAAATCTCATTGTCCATAGTCATTAAAAAACAGTGACTATCAGAGCCAGGTAACATTTATAAATGTAACTTTCTCTTTAAGAGGATAGCAAGGTCAATAAAATGTTTGGCTAAGCTACTCTGTTCTGAATTTAAAACCAAGACCCAATTAGACCAGCCAGTTCTATTCTGACCACTCAATTAAGAAAAAAGGCAAAACCTCCACGCATATACTTTCTTATAATCCAACAACTGATCATGCAATACTCACACAGCTTAAAAGGGTACCAAACCATACTACAGACAATCATTTACCTTCAGTTAATCAAATCCATACAAACTGTATGAAGCTAATGCTTGTTCTGAAGAGCTTCTAGTCTAGAAGTGAGGTGAAATTGAAGAATTGTATTAAACTTACTTGTAAGGTTTCCCATTCATCATGCAATGGCTTCTGTCATCCAAAACCAGTAAGAACCAAAGGTTTTAGAAAAATAAGGAAATCGTTTTAGCAGCCTGAGGATAAGGTAGCACAAACAGAATTGAAAAAAAAACTAGTAAAATCCAGTCACAACATAAAGAGGGGAGCAGAATTAAAATAGACCAGATTAAGACAGATTAGAGTCAGCTCAAAAATACGTGTTGCAATTTGCATAAGATCTGACAGAAGTACTATGCCCAGTGGAAAACTACACACTTCACAGGATGATTCAACAACTAGTTGTCATAAATAGAGAATTCCTGAAGGATATCTTGTTTATATAATGTCCAGAAGCTTGATCCAATAAGTTAAAGTCAAAGACGAGAGTATGGATACAAGAGGCAGCTCACATGAGCAAGAATTTGTCTTTTCTTCCACAAAAATCCTACCCCATGACCTTCGGGACAACCTTTGCTTATGCAAGATGTGTTGTGAATTTCAAGGGTTTCTCAAGCCCAACTGGAAAATTAAAATATTTTATGAACTTAACTTTTCACACAATATGAGAATCATATACCCACTAACCCATCAACCAAAGGAAGGAGAGAAGGTTGGGATCTCCATCCAAACAGATCTGCAGCTCAGGCATACAAAGTTGGTCAGCTGCTGTGGTGGGTTGGCCCTGGCTGGTGCCAGGTGCCCACCAAAGCCACTCTACCCCTCTCCTCTGCAACTGGACAGAGGAGAGAAAAAGATATAATGAAAGGCTCATGAACTGAGATAAGGAGAGAGAGAGAGAGCACTCACTGACAGCCATATGGGCAAAAGAGATTTGACTTTGGGATATTAACTGAATTTATTACCAACAAATAACCAGAAGTAAAACAAATATTAAAAACAAACAAAACAAACCAAAACACCTTTCCTCCAACCTTCCTTCCCAGGCTCTATGTCCTCCTCCCAAGCAGAGCAGGGAGATGGGGAATGGGAGTGACAGTCACTTCATCACATGGTTTTCTTCTGCCACAGCTCAAGGAGAGAAGTCCTTCTCCTGCTCCAGCATGGGATCCCTCCCAGACAGACAGTTCTCCAGGAACTTCTCCAGTGTGAGCCTTTCCCACAAGCTACAGTTCATGAACTGTTCCAATGTGGGTCACTTTTCTATGTGGTGAAGTCCTTCTGGAACAAATTGCTCCAACGTGACCACCACAGGGTCACAAGTCCTACTAGGAAACTGGGTCCAGCATGGGCTTCACACTGTCAGCAGTCTGTTCCAGGGTGGGCTTCCCACAGGGTCACAGCCCTCTTTCAAGCATCAGCCTGCTCTGGGGTGGAGTCCTCCAGGGGCTGCAGGGGGATCTCTGCTCTCCCCTGGCTGCAGGGCACAGCTGCCTCACCATGGGCTGCCCCAGGGGCTGCAGGGCAATCTGCTCTGGCACCTGGAGCACCTCCTGCCCCTCCTTCTGCACTGACCTGGGTGCCTGCAGGGCTGTTTCTCTCTGAGATTCTCACGCTGCTCTTCTCTGGCTGCAATTACTTCTGCACAGTAACTTTTTGTGTTTTCTTCTTAAATGTGTTACCCCAGAGGTGCTGCCACCATCACTGGTGGGCTCAGCCTTGGCCAACAATGGGTCCCTCTTGGAGCCACTGGCATTGGCTCTGTTGGATGTGGGGGCAGCTTCTCAAAGAAGCCACTCCTGTAGCCCCCACCCAGTACCAAAATCAGGCCATGCAAAACCAACACAGCCACATTCCCGTAAGAACAACATTCCATCCTCTCAGCTTTCACCAATAAACACCAGATTCCAGTACCACACTAAAGAATCTGTCAGCAGGGGAAGGGGAAACAAACCCCAAAATAATAATTAAATATTGTCTGCTTTGTTATAATTTATCTTGTTCAGGTGTTCCATGCAACTATTCCATCTACACCATCAGTACACAATCTGGGAAACTCCCAAATCAGCATCAAGTTCTGGGGGTGTTACAGCGTTATATAATACAACAGCCCAACAAAAAATAAACCACATGGCACTCAAAGAATAGAAGAAATTCATTTTTGCATTTATTCACAAAAGCCAATTCCAGCGCCTCTCTGACATGCCCTACATGATCCCCTACCTAGCAAAAAATCATGGTCATTTTTAGTTCCAAAGGTACTGCCTCCAGAAATAAATCAGCTCTTTACTTATATCCCTTCATTGAATTCCCTTGTTACTTCACTGCTGCTTTTCTCACTTCTAAACATATATTGACCTCATATACACTTAGTATATCTGGAAGTTACCTTTCTCCATAAGAGCTAAAGACATAATCACTGAGATTTTTATACCCACATAGTTTCATTGGATGATCATATCATCTCACTGTACCAGACAAGGGATATTTTTTTCTATGAATACAGGAAGAGAAGCCCATTATGTATGCTGTAAGGCTGGAGAAACAGGATGCTGCCTTCATTTTCACACGATCACCAATTTAAACAGTGCTAATGCTTTTTAAATTGCTGTGCCTGAAAGACATGTTGCTATAGCTTTGCACCAAAAGTACTACAGTGTTTAATCATGTATAAGGTATCAAATGCAAGCTCACATTCAGGCTATTCCATATTAGAATTAGTTATGGAATTAGCTAGCATTTTAGAAAAACATATTCTTTGCCTTTAGGAAATCACACCGATTTTATAGCAACAGCTTGCTGACTTTGGGATACACACATTTTTTCAGTGTTACTGGTCTCTCACTTTAAATAATTTATCAACAGGCTATAGATTTCTGTAATTTGTAAAAAGTACAACTAGGCTTCTCTGCCACAGTTTCACCTGCTCTTTTCAGAACAACAAAAATAGGAAGTTGACATCTCAGATAATTTGCAAGCTACATTTTCACCACAAAAGGGAAAAGAAATGAAATCTCACATTTCATCATCTTGGTCAAAATATTAAGAAAATAGATGGCACTAGCTGAAGAAGCAACTGTAGCAGTGTTACTACAGAATGCCAGGGCAATTTCCACAACAGCTCTGTGGATTAGCCTCTGGAAAAGTTCTCCAGTTTATAAGGAAAATATAAAAGGTTGTGATAGGGCTTAACCTGTAGCTTAATAGCAACTTATTTCAGAGCATTCAGTTTGCAAAGCAGATTCATGTCCAAAGCTTTAAGTGCCCGTGTAGCACTTAATGCAATTTTCTAGCAAAGAGATATTAAAGAAAACAACATATATTTCTCCCTTCTGGGCCTAGTGTTCATGAAGTAGAAATAACAGAAAAACAAAGCATCTATAAAACACCGTATTTCTTTACTAAAGTAAATTCCAGTGTGTGCCTGTAGTACTTTCCAAGTCCTTTCTACCTGCCTAAAATCAGTCATTTTTCTCCATTAACATTTACATACAGTTATTAACATCACAGTTCTGTTTATGTAACCGCAAAGAAAATGAGTTAAAATTAATTTTACAGTCTGATTTGGTCATAATAAAAATCTACACAGTTTTGTGTAACCACCTAAACTACTAAAATGGAAATCTTAGAAGTAACTGTTGAATACTTAGAGCTATCTGGGGACATTCACAGTATCTAAGAGATTATTTCCTTCCTTTAGCAGTTTGTGCAATAGGGGTGCTGCCCTATAGGCAATTTATAATTAATTCTACTCTGCAGGAATTCTCAGTTTCTTGAAGCAGTTCAACTAACCTACATATGCCCTTCCCTCCAGAACACCGTTTCATTTTCCAGCTTTATTTTGAGCTAAATGTTTCCCCTGAGTATTCCTACTGGACAACTGCATTCATTTCAATTAACAATTACCTATTTGCTAAAATTATCAGAATATACATGAGGGAGTAAGTAACAACAAAAGCATTCCAGTTGTAACCCTGCTTCCCATGCATGAAGGTAAAGATTCAAACAGAAAATAAAGGAAGAATTAAGACTTCTTTTCTACATGTGTAGAAACAGTGAAAAAAGACCTGTGCACTGCAAAAATGCAGGACATGATACATTTACCACTTAAACATCTCCATGATTAATTTTACTCATTCACAGAGTAGCCAGGCATCAACTTCCAGCCCAGCCTATCCACAGTTGAAGAGCAGTGAACTATTCCTATCACTTGTTCTTCTCTCTGTTCTGCTTTTTATATTAATTGATCTCTCAGTTTTGTGCAGTGAAACAACTGGACAATTAATCCAATAAGAACATTTGTCTAAACAGTCAAAGTGTCAAGTACCACATGTGCTACCCAAACACTTGAGGAAAAAAAGACACTGTTCCATCAGAGGGTTATGCATTACAGAGTCAAACAATCAAACAAGAAGTGAAACATTTAGGACAGAGTAGAACACTATTCAGGCTTCTCAAGAGCAGTGCAGTTCCCACAGCAATCAGTCATTTAAACAGGATGCATAATCTACACTGACAAGTCCTCTGAACACTTGGACAGGAAACCCATGAAACATCCTTTCAGTTTGGAACTGAGTTATTCAAAGATAGCTGTGTCCTTCAAGAACTACCAGGAGAATAAAAATAATGCCATACTATCATAATAGAAGACAAAATGTATTTTAAAATGTAATCGACAATGGAAAACAATGTGAAAATTCTGGAACAGGCCCCTGAGACTCTCAATTGTTACAAGGAGCTAGAAATCATGCCAGTAAGTCCAGGAAAAATGTGCATGAACCAGAACCTAGAATTAGTCTAGCTCAGCACAAGAAATTAATTTTGCATCCATGATATTGACCCTAAAGCAAATGAGAAAGATAGCAAGGATAGCAACAATAGCAGAGGTGCTGAGTGCCCAAGCTCAATAAAAGCAGGAACATAAGACATCACTCACGGACCACATTCCTTTCAGCCTCTCTGTGATTTCATTTAGTGCCCAGAGGAGCAAGCCTTGGCCCCTTGCTCCCACTGCAGCCCCACTGCACAGCTGAATGATGGTCATTTACCCCTTCAGACCCCCAAAACCACACTCTCCCACTGATCCACATAGAAGCTGTTCCTCCTGTGATCACAAAGAGTACAAAATAGCTGTGTGTTTTCAGAAGAAAAACAAGTAGATGTCATCCACATGAGACAGCAAGAATGACAAGACAGCAGGACAAATGCAGCAAGAGGTAAAATTGTTCAAGGGACACCTCTATACCACGACCTTAGAAAAACAAACCCAGTTACACCTTACAAGACTATGTAAAAAGGAAGTTAATGTAAAAAAGTTTCTTTAAAAATTACAAGTTCAGTGTCATAACTAAAAGAGAGAGATTAAAGTAGTACATACATTCTTTAAAGCAATATGGTTTTAGCTACACTAACTTCCCCTTAGAGGCTTATGCTTTTCAACCCATGACTTTAGACACCAAAAATCATAGCAAAGATCGGGCAATTAAAACTAATAAATTTCAATCATGTTTAGGAACCAAGGCTTGCTCTCCAACATCTAAAACATGAAGTGCCCTTCTGCCAAAAAGGAAGGAACACAAGTTATATGGATACCCTTAACAATTGTGATAAGATTTCTCCAAATCACAGCAAATCAAAAATAGAACAATCCAACCAATCCATACAACACTTAAAACTTTCAGCCTTCTCATATAGTTGCCCCTGGCACATTCCTAACACTAGGCAATTCAATTCTTTCTGCAGAACTAAGGGAGCTCAGAAGTAGAATTAATACAGAAAATTAACTGTCAGAAGCATTATGGTGGGATTTCCTTCAAACTATTGATGCTTCCTTCCAGAAATCTGAATGAATGAATGAAATATGTTTCTTTATTTGCTTTTGCTCCTAATGACATGTGTAGCCCATAAGGCAACATCATTCATAGCTTCAGTCCTCTTGTAATAGCTAGATATTTTCCCCCATTGAAGGAACTGCCTTGCTACTTTTTAGAGCTGATAATTCAATTCTTCCAGGTTTTACTTTCACAAGACACTTCCATTAGGACAATACCGCCTTTAAGTCTTCCCATAAATTACCACAAATAAAATTGCCTTTTAAAGAAATTAAAAGTATTGGCTTGTAGGAGGACAGACAGGAGGAAAAATTAGGCCAACTAAACTAGGTCATCCACTTATACCTCTATTTATCTGGTACCTTTTGGGAAACATTTTTCTCTACTTGATCTTTTAGCTGTTTAAGAATTTTTTCAATATAAAGCTGATGACAAAAGAGTAGCTAGAACAAGGCCCTCAGGGACACAAGCAGTAACTTTCCTAGGCAAACCTCCGTGACTAAAACATCCTGACACCAGTATTTAGATACTTTAAAAAAAAACAATTTCCAGCCCAGAAGGACAGTCCTAAAGCTTGACAGACCAGACTGTGCTTTCTGCTCTTTCAATTCTTTCCTTACCTTGCTGCACTCTCAGCTTCCCTAGCAAAGCTACCAGCTTTGCATTCATGTTGTCTCACCAATATTGGGCCTGAACACAATCTGGTTTCTTGAAGATGCAGAGGGGCTCCAGACACAGCTCCAACAATACAGCCACTCTCTGGGGCTCCAGGTTCCAGATCCAAAACTCCACAGCCATACCAAAGTACTCTCCTTTCATAAACACATTCTGATTGCTCAAATTTGAACAAATAATTCACGAGTTAAGTTTATATTAGCAAGGTTTTTTGTCAAGATGAAGCAGGAAAACAAAGAGCTTAATCTCTCTGCACCATTCATGTGCTAGTTAAAAGAAATAGAAATGCACGTCCATGGTTCATTCAGGGCAAACACACACAGCTGAGTTATTCAAGCCTGTGCTGGCATAACCATGGCAATTGTGGAGTACAACAGCTTGAGGAAAACACTAGGATGCAAACACTGCACTTCCTAATGGCATGAAGAGCTCCTGCTCTACCAAATCCACTTGTGCTTTACGCAGTTCCTTATCTGACTTTTAACACTGATGCCTCTCCCTAACTGAAGGCTGTTTTATAAGACCAAGAAAAAAAACATCATCTACCATCTGATTTCAGTTCTAGAAATGCATAGCCAAGGCACTTGTACAGTTTCAAGATTTCCCAGCACTAAGAAGTGCATTACTATTTTCCCTATGCCAAAAAGTCCTTTGTACTAAGCATACTATAGTGAAACTGTAGCAGTACTCAATGGAAAATCCACGAATCTTAAACAGTAACAGTGAAGAAGATAAAACATAATTTCTGTTTATTACAAATCAATGGCTTGAATAGATTAATATAGTAGCCTCAGACTTTTGTTGCACTCATGATCAACAAATTTATACATATTAGATAATCTGAATATCTGATTAACCTTGCCCTGCTCGCAGAGCTGGTAACTTACATTTAGCTATAACAGCATCAAGGAAAAACAACCTGAACCTACTGCAGTTTTAAAGTAAATTACATACAATCCAAATCAAGAAATTCATACTATAAATCAGTGACACATATGCAGAGTAGTACATAGACATACAATCATGCATATACAAATACGTAAGTATGTACATGGAGCTACAGAACTACAGATTAGGGTCTAAGGTTGATGAATTATGGTCACATGAGACATACCCATATATAGGTATCTACTGATATTTATCTATCTTATACACATATCTAACTAAATACAGCAAAAGGTGCTGTAGAATTGAGGTAAGAATAAAAACAAAGTATGTATTTGACATGCTATTTAAATTATTTGGAGTGCATGTAGTCTGCCATGAGGTGCAAGGTCAACATTACCATTTGCTCCTCCTAAACAATTCTTTAATATTCTGCAAAATCCATACACAACCCTTTATTCCATGAGAACAGTAGACTTACACACTACTGTCTTTGCAAAATGAGCAAACAGAACTTATTACCACACAAGATATTTGACACAACCCAGAGCATTGCCTAACTGACTTGGTTTAGTTTCATGTACTGAAAGAACAGCAATTTCAGGCAGAGTTTGCAAGTTCTTATACCTCAAGGTCACTACAGCAGCCTTGTGGCTGCATTCAACTGCCTCTATGAAAATCCAGAATGGCACCTCTGAAGCAACAGAAACAGCACTCATTTCCTCAGAAGGGGACAAAGAAGCTGAATATTTAAACTGAAAGATTGTTCATGTAAAATTGCATTTTCAAATAACATTGAATGAACATATTTCACAAAATTTCAGAAGCCTCTAAAGTTTGGGTTTACTGAAATGACTATTCAGTCACATTGCTCCAACCAGACTGGGTCCATGTAAAAGAAGCTTTATGAATGATCTTGATGACTGTAACTGCACACAATGGAGTAATGTGCTGGGGTGTGCCCCCCACATACAAATTAACAGCATCTTGCTGAAATACAATTAACGGAAACAAAACTTTAAAAGTACATTTACACACAAATTTAAGCATAATATGAAAGGTGATTACTAACAGATCCATTATTTAACCCTGAAATGATAAAAATGCACAAGGCATATCTAAAGTGACAGTTGCCTATGACCTATTAACTCATTGCTAAGAGCAGAGTTTCACATAACTGATCAGCTGTACAACACACAGGTCATTTTCTCCAAGGCAATTCCTCCTTCTGTCACACTTTAGGGGAAATAAGTGCTCCAAACAGTTGATGTCTTTTCAAAAGAACCAATTTTCAAGAATTCCAGCCAAAGCTCTGCTTAAACCAATTAAATCTTGGATTTGAAGTTTCAAGAAACATTCTTCCCAGATGAACCTTTACAGATACAAATAACATCTCTTGAAAAGACAGCATGCATTTTATAACACATATGACAAAGTATTAGTGTTTCTAACAATATATTATAAACACAAAACTCATTAAATAGTTACTAGAAAACATAAATTCCAAAAATGTCTATACAGTGGGATCTTAAAAAAAAATTAAAAAGCAGAGATAGTAAAAAAAGATAAATGCTTTATAAGTTTCCAGACTGTATGCCTGCCTTATAAATTAGAAATATATTTTCACAGATACTCAAGACACCTCTTGAGCACTAATAATATTTGAATCAGAAAGGCTTATGTAAATGCACATTAATACACAGACAAGCTTTTAAGAGGGGTATTTCTGAAGTGCTACAGTTGAATCCCTAACGCTGTTCCAGAACCAGAATAAAATCTACGTCATGACTGGCATCAGTATGTGGGCTTTCACTACGTATCTCAGTAGTTTTAATTTAGTATACTGTAGACTGTTCATTTTAAGCAGTCTTTAGGCACCTTAGAAATTTTCCAGAAAATATCACCAAAAACAAAAAGACAAAAGCCTCAAAAAATGCACAAAGCAAGTTTTATAACATCTGGTGTAGCACTTCCTATGATCAGCTACATTTTAACCTTACAAGTCAATCACATTCCATCTCCCATTTTTTTAAAACAGCATTTTCAGAAAACAATCATTTAAAAGTGCTTAAATATAAAAATGTCAAAATCAAAACCAGCTAGAGGTAAGAAGCATAGAAATTAGTTTCTTACCTGTTTCAAACCATTCAAATTCCCTTTCATACTTCAGAAAACAGTATTCTGAGTACTTAACTCTTTCCAAACCTAAAAGTTTCAGCTTAGGCCAATTGAACAGAACACAGACACATAATATTCAGTTGAGTTAATTACCTGTGCCCTCTTGAATGAAAGGTATAAAGAAATCTGTGACTAGGTGTAACAAAGTTGGTAAAAAAAAATCATTATTATTTAGATGGATGATCTAAGACAAGATCATTTTGACATCACTACCTCCAAACAGCAGCCGAGGGTCCCCTACACAGTATCCATCACAAAAAAAAGCATTCTCAGCCATACACGGTGTTCCATGACAACAGATTAGCCGGATATCTAACTCAAAAGATGAAGCAAGACTGTCATGTACCACAAAACAATTCTAACATCTGATTTTTGAAGGTAAATCTTCACACTATTCATATTTCAATTCTCCTTCTACAACAGCAACCTACATCAAACAATAAAAACGAGAGTGTCAGAATGCTTTTGTCGTGACTATAATGAAAGAACACAAAAAATGTGTTAATTATGGGTCAATTAAAATTTAAAAAGAAATCAGCAAATAATATTTATCAAGGTCTTTCTAAATTCTAGAATAGCTGTTTTCTTTTCCTCCATATGGAACTTTGACTTCTAACCCTTGTTTGATGTAAGACACATGCTCATTACAAAAAAATCAGAACCTAGACCACGCTGGTTGTATTTATACAGCATGAAACACCAAGAGGAAGTAATCTATATTTATTTCCTTCTACTCAAATAGCAATGCCAGCAAAAACCCAGGAAAAAGTATACTCCTTGGATGTACTGCGACCATAGTAGCAAAATCCTAACCTGTATTATTTTAGGAAAAAGCCCACTTGCCCCATATCCACGTATACATGATTACTGGCAAGGCTTACAGACATGTCTGTTCTGTTTTCAAACTATCCACTTCATTTAATCCTAACTGTACACGCCCAGAGTATTGAAGTGATCTACCAAAGTCCTGCTTACTTCCTATTGCAAATTAATTAAATATATTTGATTTCCAGTAACAAAGTTGCTACTGGTGCCCAGACTACAGAATTTATCTTGTTATCAGGAGGATGTGGGGAGGCACTGGTGGAGTGGGTAATAATCAACTTTCCACCTTCCAAGCAGAAGTTGTTTCCAGGTATGTCAATGGCATTATTAAATTGTAGTCTTAGTCATCTACACTCTGGACTTTCAATAGCAATCAGCCAGGCTTATCAGGCTACCTGTGCACACCTCTAGCTTCTCTACCCTCTCCTCCAGCACTCCTTGGCACCCACACGTACTTTTAGTTCATTCACTCAGGCCTATATGCAACTCTCTAAGCCTATTTCTTAACACATTCAAAGGCAACAAAGACCTAAAGGTAAAGAATTGTTTTCATTTGCATTCACCCACTATTCCATTGATATTTTAGATTCCATTTTGACTTGGAAATGAAGCGATGAGTAACAGCAAATCCTATTCCACAAACTTGCCACTATTTAACAGCCACAAAACATTCTGCACTTAAATGAGAAAACACAATTTCCCTTCTCAAAAAATATCTACTAATTCTCTAACTGAACAGAATACTGAAACTTATAATATAATCCCCTTTACCTCTTTCCTTCTTTCTTCTCAATCATTTCAAAGAGAACCTAAGCATGGCTCTGTTAAGGCAGCCAAATACACCCCAAAACACATACCCCAAGAATCCCAAAATACCCCAGTACATTCCTAGTGAAAGAAAAATTAAAAATCAGCAACTATGATTCTTGTACTCACACTAATCTATGTCTGCTTTACTACATATAAAGGTGACTACTAGAGCTGAAGATCCTAATTTCCTGGTTTTACTATTATTTACAATATGAAAGTCAAATATTAAAGTTTGAAATACAAAGTGTTAAGAGGACAAAATAAATTTTCAACACAATTCTCCCCAAAATATTTAACACTCTTTCAGGTAATACATCTTTCTCCTGAAATGTCTTGCCCATTAGTTCCTATAATCTTATTTTTCCATTTTTACCCATATTTTCTTTTCTTGCTGCTACAGGAAAACAATGGGAAAACTCGCTGTCTATACCAGTGAAAGCTACAGAAACAGCATGCTGTCAAAGAGAGAAATTGAAACAAAAGCTATTTTTCCATACAGAAGTGCCACTGTTTCAAAGAAAGGATGATAAAAATATGTATTGTATATCATTTGACTACAACAAAGCTAAAATATAAGGATAATTATCAGATATGAAATGGTAGAGGCAGATTAGGAGATCGAGAACAAAGTACTTAATATAAACGTTATTAAAAATTTCCCGCATTTTGCACTAGTCTAGGCTAGCTTTTCTGTAAAGTATATATAATTTACATGAACAAGACGGGTTCATCAGTGCAAGGCAAGATGTCAATTCCTGTTAAATAGCAATTATATTACTAAAACTATCACTTAATGAAAAGCTTCTGTCAAATTCTGTAACCTTTAAGCTCTCATGTGAAGATTTAGAAGGGTCCTATCGCTCCAATGCCATTCTTCATTTCACACGTTTCTCTCTTCCTTTCCCACACGCTCAGATGTTTCAGCAGCATACTTTTAGTATTTGTAAAATCCTGCCCAAAGAGCGTGGCCGATTTCCCACGGGCTCCCTCCCCACCCTGGATGAACTCGTTACTTCCCAAAGTCCACTTCCTCTTCCACCCTGGACCTGCCAGCGCTCCCAACGCCCCTCCGCCTTGCGCAACATCCGCGGCCTCCTCCCCACATTTCGGACAATCTCCGATACGACATTTACATTGAGTTTTTTTTTTTTTTTTTTTAATTCCCAGAACACTAGCACAGACTGACAGCTTAAAGGGCTAACGATGTGCTTTTAATCCCGAAGAGCGATGCATAATAAAAACGAGCTACAAAGACAGATACGGAGGGCACTGACCCGCTCTCCTTCAGCTCTTCTGTGGGTCAAACTGCATTTTGATATTATTTAAATGATATTAGAAAGTGCCAGCAACATCTGCCCAATCAAAATTATTGTTCACAGCTCAGACGACCAGTTCAAAAGATAAAACTCCTAAGATATTGTAACAGCTCGAAACAGCTAAAATAAACCAGGGAAAGCACTAATTCTCTAATAGAATTTTTCCCCGAGCGCACACTGACGGTGAACTGATCTGGAAGGAAGAAAGGACGAGTGATACAGGCAGGGCTGCGATGGGGGATGGGAGATGTTAGCGAAGGGAAGATGAATATTCCTCCAAGGACTATCAATACATTTAACACATCTCCTCGGAAAGGAGAGAAATCTCAAGCAGGCAGCTACAGAGTCAGATAAAAGGGAAAGGAGGGGAGGAGTGTCCGATTATCCCCAGCTGACATCACAGAAGACAACCCTGCAGAAAAGGGGCTGCAAGGGCGAGGAAGCGCTCGCAGCCGCCCCCCCCCCGCCGCCTCTGTCCCCTTTATGTGATCAGGGAAACAGCAGGGCGGGTGGACGAGGAGCCTCCCGGTGAATTTTGCAAGAGCCGATGACCACCACCTCCGCAGGAGCGGGGAAGGGCCGGAGCCGCGGTGACAAACCTCCCGGGGCTGGGGGGCAGGAAGGAGGCTGAATCCAGGCGGACACTCTCCCTCCCCCCGCCGAGCTCCGAAGTGGCGGTGGGCACGGGGAGCCGGCCGAGCCCCGGGGCACACAATAGCAGGTGACCCCCAGGGATGCGACGCCCGCCGCCCCGACACCCCCAGTCTCACGGGGGGATGGGGAAGGGGGTGCGGGTCACCCCCCCCGCCCCGGGGGGCGGCAGGAGCCCCGCCCGCGCCGCCGCGCCCGCGCCGCCGCCCCTCACCATGAAGTCGCTGGCGAAGTTGTCCTCCCCATTGTGGTCCGTGTCCTTCATGGCCTGGACTCGCTTAATGAATTTCCTCAGGATCTCCTCCTGGCTCATCCTGCCCCGCCGGCCGCCCTGCGGAGCGGGAGCCCCGGCCGCTCGCCCGCTCTCCGCCCGGAGCCCCCTCCGCCGCACGACCCCGTCACCCGGCTGCTTTCCTTCCCTTCCCTGCCTCGCCTTTCCCCCGCCCGGGCCTGCCTGCGGCCTGCTGGCTCCGCTCTGGCTCCGCTCCCGCCCTGCTCACGGCCGCCCGGCCGCCCGCTCCATCCTCTCCTCCCTCCGCCCGACCCTCCCTGGAGCAGCCGACACGGACACGACACGGCCCCGCCTCCTTCCACCCCGCGCACGCGCGGCATCCGCCCCGCCCTCTCCCTTCTGCCCCGCGCCCATTGGCTCTCCCGACCGCCGCCTTGCCCTATTGGCGGCCGTGCACGCCAATCACCGGCCGGCCGGGCTTCGAGAGAGCGCTCGCTGGGCTCCGCACCTTGCCTTCTCGGCCGGCCCTCCCCACCCCCCCCCGTTTCCCCTGGATGGGATCGCCCGAAGGGCGCCTCATGGAGCGCTGGAAGGGACCACTTGGCGCTCGCGGGGGAGGCTGAGGGCAGCGGAGCGCGATTTCCCCTGGCTGGAGCACAATGGGCGGCGGTGAATGCCCGCGGCGCCGCGCCGGGAGGCAACGGCATGTCGGGACATGTAGTCTCGACAGCGCCGCGTCCCGGGGCTGGGGGCTCAGGCAGCATCCCGCTGAAACTCCCGCATCAAAAGGGTCCCGCCCCGGGTGGGAAGCCCGCAGCCGTGGGAAGTGCCGGGGGGTCCCTGCGGCGGTGGTGCCGAGGCGCGACGGCGGTGGACGGCGGGCAGCGGGAAGATGGCGGGGCGGGACAGGGCAGGGGACGGGCGCGGACACCTGGCCGGGGACCGCTCCTCGCGTATTTATATGTATGTATATTAAGTATATATATGTGTGTGTGTGTGTTTTATTATTAAATATATATATACCCCTATATATATATATTCTTTATTAAGTGTATATATATATATATTTATATTCTTTATTAAGTGTATATATATATATATATATATATGTGTATGCAGATAGATAGATAGACAGATCGATCGATCTACGTAATAAAAATGTCCGCAGGCTCAGCTGAATTATGGAACTGCCTCCGGCAGGTGTCCGCGGGCTCCAGGCCGGTGCCAGGCGGGGAGAGGGTCCCGCACCCCTCGGCACCGCAGCGAGAGGGCTCTGGCACCGCACACGTTCCTATTTTAAACATAGTGTAAAATCTCTGCTTTACGTGGTGTTGGAGGATTTGGCAATGTTCTATTTAATTCTTAATGTTATATGGAAAAGTTGAACTTCTTCATGTTTGGTGTCCTGATGACATTTATAACTTCTGCTTAAGCGAAGCAAAGCAATTGTAGAGGTGTACATATGTATAGTCTCATAGCTTTATAAATATTCCAAGTGCAGTTTTTTAAAATGTAATTTTATTGATGAAGATCTGTCTACACGGACTTGAGTGATGCTGTTGATACAGTAAAACTTTGTCACTCAGGCCAATGATAAAGGTCCAAGCTGAGAGGCATAACCCGGCGAAGTCACTCCAGCCCAATCGCCCGTTCCCCACTGCTCATTCCGTGCCCCGGGAGCGTGTGGCACTTGCAGTCACACCAACACAACCCCAACAGGACACCGAAACGGCTCAGGGAACTCAGTCAGCTGCAATATAAGTCCATAGCAAATCGGTGTGTTTTCTTCTCTGATCATTCCATTAATCTGATTTTGTTACCAAAAGAAACCTACAAAAAGCTTGGTCTTCCTGTGTTGGTGTGAGATATTAGAAGGCTGCCAAAGAATACCGCTTCCTCATCAGAATAAGTACAATGATACATTACCACCCTCAGCCCAATTCAGTGTCCACTAACTCAACATCTTCCTAGTGGAGGCGAGTTTTGAGATATGGCATAGGAGCCTGAACTGTCGCTGCTGCTGCGTGGACACACATCTGCATCTGCTACAGTCATCTCTGGCAGAGGGGTAGGCTGGAAAATTGAGAGGCTTAGCATTTTCACATCACTTGCTGCAGACTTCAGCATCTTATTAAGGAATTGGATTTTTTAGCTGTTGATGTTCATCAACAAATATACAGGAGACATAGGGACACATGAATGAGCTAGAAAAGGGCATCAGTTCTGTGCTGAGGTTTAGTGAAGCACTCCACACAAACACATCTGCTGTCAGTCTCCTCTCCATGTCCTTTGCACCAGCTTCCATAACAAGCTAATCAACTGGCCTTGAAGAGCTATAAGAAGATCTGCTTTTCTTGTTTTAATTCCTCTCTTCCTTTTCCTTCTCCAAACCTCCTTTTATACAAAACCAAAAGGCAGCTTTAAAGGAAAAGACAGAAATTAGAGAGACCAGAGACCACAGGGATATCTGGGGCTTGGATCATCAGATAGTTTTTCCATGTCACCTTGCTGGATTTCCATCTGCTTAGGAAGGTTGCTGTTTGCTCAGCAGTTATCCTGGCAAATATGCTCCCAGTGCCAGATGGCAGGTAACTTCAGAAAAGTGATACTTGAGACTACACAACCAATTAATGAGTCTTGAATGTTATATGGTTTTCTTCATTTATTCACACAACCGAGATATAGAGGAGAAAAAAAAGATCATGATGAACTTGATATTGTTATTGCCTTACATGAAAAGGACCCAGTTGTCAGTCTGGCCTCATTCACAATCTGCAACTTAACTGTAATAAATTGTTGTAAATCAGCAAGTGTAACCATGGCCTTTCATTTGGTTTAACTGATAAGAAGGTTACAGAGTCTCAGAAGACAAAAAATGCCCCCAAACTAGGCGTGTCGCTAGCCAAAAGTATATATGAAATGAAGAAATTAGGAATAGCATGGAGAACTGTGCCTGGCATTGTCTGCCTGTGCATCTGTACCTGTACCTGTGAGAGCAGCAAACCAAATATCACCAGTTTTATCTCCCACAGCCCTGGAAATGCTGCATGAGGTTGTCTCATGTCTGTGCTATGAACTGACACCTAAAGCCTCAGCAGCAAAAATAGCATTTTAACTCAGGCTTTTGATTTGAGGCTCATACTATCTGGGTTAACCCCAGACATCTGACCCATGCAGCATGTGTGCATGACTGCATATTTGTGTAGCTGTAGGAGAGGGGCGGAAAAACAGACACACAGCGTGAATTACTCACCCTATAGATAGAACAGGAAGTTTCAACCTAAATCTGTAGAAAATTCTACTTTTGTCTTAACAATCCATACAAGTATGGTCTTTGAAGAAAAGCAAGTAAATCACCTACAGCTTCTCTGCTATAATCTTATTTTGCCTTGCTGTGCACTACTCCAGCTGCTGCAGGGAAGGAAGACACACATTTTTTTCTGTTCCAAGGTGGCTTCTCATGTTCCCACAAGGTAAACATGGTGCAAATTGGTAAATGTGCTTCCTAGCCTGCATACCATGGTGCTGCCCAGTCAATGGGTGGGACTTCCACACATCCCAGTTTACCAACCTTCAGCGGTTTCTCTCAAGCTGAGAAGGAGCACAGGTTCACATCAAAGCTGTTTGGCGTCAATGCCTCTGTGGCTTGGAGCTGTGTTCAAAACCCAGCGCCTATCTACCCGAAAGTTTGTTTCAGTAAGAAATCAAAGAATTGGGGTGGGAGGGAAGGGTGAAAGAACCCTACAGCTCTGAGTAAGGGCATCACCTCCTACAGTTTTAATTCCTCCTTTGTCCGGCGAAACAAGACCTTGTGTATTCCTTGTAATTTCGTGTGAACTACATTACAATGATTGCTCACTTTGTCACCGGCTTCTTCTTCCCTTTGCAATAATCTGCAGACTCATAGACTTTCACTATTTGGAGTAATGCAAAAGAACCATAATGCACCATAACACTTTATGGCGTTGTAAAATTAATAATGCAATACTGAAATTGTAATTAAATTATGATCAATATATCCTGTACATGAAAGCTCAATTAATTTTATCTATACTGGGTGTCCACAAAGCTTTTGTAATCAGAATTATTCAGGATAAAAAATAGATGTTAGCATTTATAGATTTCATAATAACACTCCTGAAATATACTTCAAGTGCAGTTAGTTGGAAGCTTTCTAAAAATATGGTGTTTCAATGGAAAATGCTGTTTCTGTAAAAGTTACATTTTCCACAGGAAACAATTTTGCCAATGTTTTTCTGCTTTCCGACAAAAACAATGCACTGTTATACTTACAGATGCAGAAATGTCTTTACCATTGAAGTCAGCACAACTTGGGTTAGGGACTCAGCACATGAAAGAACTGGAGCATGGAGTAAAAATGCCAGGAAGCTGTTGAACAGCTCAAGGGTACACATAAAAACTAAGTCCAAGCGAAACATTTGTCTTTGATCTAACAAACTGAAATGCAATGTGTCTTTCCACAAATGTCAAAATGTTTCATGCTGGTTGAAAATAGTTAAATGAAACATTCTGGAAGATCAGGATCACATACTTTTTGTATACTCTTATTCTCAAAAAATTTCAGCATTTAGTCACTTTTGTTTCCGAAGAGGATAAAAATAATGTATCAAGTTTTCTGGATGATCTTCAGCTACAATTTAACCACTTAGATTATAAGTAACAAACTAAAAGACAGCAACCCCCTTGGAGTCTCAAAATTGTAATTTGTAAAACAAAAGGCACGGTGGACAATAGGCCTGAGTAAGATACATAGTATCCTTTGTATACTACAAATAAATTGAATTTCTGATTTAAACCTGAAACTAATCTCATTTTAAATTAGTCATAAAGACCTGATCAGTGTCTGTATAATATGTTCCATTCATATTCATTAAGTGCAATGTGACTGCTGGATTTCTTGACATTTGCCTCTATTACTCTCAGTTCAGCAATGACAGGCTCCTGTAATTACCACTGAAAATACTCCTACTACAATTTAATTTTACCTGGCTTGCTTAGTTTTTATTTATTTATTTACCGTCTTCTGGGATTCATTGTGTGATAGTGCTAAAACCCTTTAAATATGACATTTCTTATGCAGGTAATAAATATTTTAGACCAGAATTACTGAGTTTCATGATCAGTGCATATTTTGGAATCCTGTCTAAATGTAATATACACCCCTCCACCCCATACAAACACAGTTTCAGTACATAGAAGAAACTTTGTTCTTGCTGCAGCACTTACTGAAGCAGCATTGAGGTTTAAAGTGGATTTTAGGTATTGCTAGCATGCAACTGAAACAAAACTAAGAGTGTGCATTATGATCATCAGCATAATCTTCTACCATGACCAGCTTTAAAAAGAATATAACTGGGAAATACTGTTCAGACTTAAAATGTTTCTGCTGCTTTTTTGTTTGGTTGGTTGGTTGGTTGTTTTTTTGTTTTTTTAAAGATTGTTGACTGAAGTACTTTTTTGATTTTTGTGAGTGGAATAAAAAGAACATTTCAGAATATAATCAAGATTTTTCTGCAAGTTTTTAACAGTATCAAAATAAATAGCATGTGGGTTTCATATTAATTGCTGTGTCCCCTTTTGATAGTTGCTGCTTGGTAGCCTCACTGTAAACCCATCACCGAGAGACCTGGTGACTGTTATTTATACGTGTCACTTAATGCAGCAGGAGACCTGTTCTGTGCTATTGGACCAGGAAAATCAGGAGCCATTTTCCATCTGTATCTTTTGACCTTATTAAAATTGGACACAGAATTTCTGAGCTCTTATCTCGTGCCTCGGCAGTGCTGTGACCCAGGGCGAGGGGCGTGGGTTGCTGCGGGCCAGCTGCAGCACTGCGCTGCTGCTCCGGGGAACCTCATTTGCCTCCCTGTGACAAAGCTTTCCCCGAGGGTATTCCCCGGGCACAGCCGCAGCACATCCGAAATGGAAATAGCAGCAGCAGAAGGTAAGCCTGTGCACAGGCCACGCTAGGTATCTGTGCTCTCCAGCCTTTGCCTGCGAGTATCAGAAAGAGCATTGTTAAAAAAACTGGTGTGTTTAAAAGACACCAGGGAAGAATGTGGATGTTCTAATAGGAGGCACTCATTCAAAATGTGATTTTGAAACAGGTAATTGAATAAAAATGAATTTTGCAGTATCCTTTGGGAAAAAAAATAGAAACCTTAATATGAAACTTCGCATCAATGAATCCAAAATGAATGAGCTTTGCTTAATTTATCTTGTTCAGTTATTGTGAATCAACCTCGAGAACAAAAGAACAAAAGAATTAACCAATTCTATTTCAGGGTTCTTATCTATTAGCATAGCAATATTTGTATCATCCTTAAACAAACCTTAGACTTGTTAGTCTCTAGTTTTACATTCATCAGTACACATTAAAGTATTCCCACTTCTCTAAAATGCATCTTTACTGAAAATAAAACAAAAAATTGCTAGGCAGCATCTGAGCTAAAATTATTAAACACTGCTATTTCACCTGGCATGAGCATTCTCTGGATGCACATACTATTCAATTTTATTCTGAAAATCCTATTAAAATAATAAGGACAGACACTGCTAAAGCATTAGATGGAGTGGTGAAACTAAGCTCCCTAAGAGTCTCTTCTGTGAAATGCCTGCTGTTATGACCTTTTGTAGTCATAATGGCCAGTTCAGATTCTCAACTATTTTGTAAAATTTAAAAAATTATTTCTAATAGTCTCTTAGGAGAAATAGTAAGCATTATAGTTTGGGAAACA
Source organism: Acridotheres tristis (assembly GCA_037013685.1). Taxonomy (NCBI): domain Eukaryota; kingdom Metazoa; phylum Chordata; class Aves; order Passeriformes; family Sturnidae; genus Acridotheres; species Acridotheres tristis. Next base: position 11,724,301 of record CM072885.1, read on the forward strand.
AAACCAGATGGGAAGGGGGGAAAAAATAAAACTAAAGACACCCCTCCCCCTAAAGCCTACAAAAATTATACTATAGGGAGCCACCCTATATATGACCAGATCTGTTTATATATTAACTTCAAACAAATACGGGTACAGTTCCAACTTTATTATCTAACGTGAGTTTTCTCCCCACATTTCAGTGAAAGGTTTACTGTTCTATCTGTGCACTACAGCAAAGTGACATAAGCCAAGCATATACTGTGTCCAACAATATTCATATTTTATTATCAGAGAACACAACAATAGTTCCATTGTGTAGGGCAGCTTTCCTTGGAGGTGGAAGGAAGGCTGCACACAAGCTTCCAGAGTGGTCCAGAAATACGATGGTGACACCAGACTGGCTCATGTAAACAGGAAATCAAACCAGGATGTAAACTGGACTGCTTCCATATTCACTAATATTTAGCTAAAAATAAACAGTTTGAATAGAGGTAGGAAAGCCAATTCTCTCCGTAAACTCATTTGTCAACTCGAATTTTTCAAGACCTGACAGAAAAATTCAAATACAATGAGTCTTAGTGTTGCTCTATCAATATGCCTGTAATGAGATTGCAGTAACGTCCAGAGGGCCTATTAGTGTGAAAAGGGCAATGGAAAGTCTCTTTCCAGAGAATAATAAGAGTGAAGAGGGATACAACTGATCTGTAAGTATAGCAACAGATTTAAAAAATCAAGGAGAAAGAAGTCCTACTTAAGCTAAAAGACAATGTAATCATAAGAATAAATAAATACAGATTGTGAAATCTAGAACTTAGGAGCATCTCTTTCTGAGAAGAATAAGGGGTTCTCAATCAACCCACACAGTAAGGGGAGAAGCTGGGCTTTTTTTTTGTAAGAGTATTATCTAATGCTATTGCTGTCGTCAAGACCATCATGTGGAATTCACCTGGAAGTTCCTCAGCAGTCTGAAGTTCCTTATGAATTCTCTGGCTGTTGAAATTAGGCCAAATTGCTCTCCGGCTTTAGGAATAGGTGAATATAGGGTAAGAACTGGAAAAGAACTGCAAAAGTCACCAAGTCCAAGCTTCTACCATCACATGTAAACCTGAATATAATCCAATTAATAACACTGTCAAGCTTCCTCTCCAAATAAATCACATTTGCTTCCACTGGCCACAATAGAAGACTATTTCAAAACCTTGGTGCTATAACTCTAGGAGGTTTTTTTTATTTTCAACCTAGTTTTTCAAGGATATTCTTTGCAGCACAAAGTATCTCTTCATCACATTCATCTTTGTTTTACTATATTAGAAAAGTTATGCTTTTGCTCTACTCTTATGCCATAAACTGCTCATCATTTCTAACAGGGTATTCTTCATAGCTGGAGAGTCAAATTAATTCTTTGAGATGAATCAATCTTTCTAGGATGGGGAAGATTAGGTACGTGCCAAGTTCCAGATTATTGAAAAACTTCCCTAACCTCTGTATCTGCTGCTGAGGATGAAGGATAAAAGACACAATGAGCAGATGTAATTCTGAAGGAAAATAAGGAAACACAGGAGGAAGCTTTTTGGTTAGAGTTTCACTGCTGGTAAGCAAGAGCAGTATGTCACTTCCAGGGCTATGCTTGCTGCCTGAGCAGCAAGGAATGGCCAAAGGTTCTCTAATGGGTGGCTGTCATTACTGCCACCTAGAGTACTGCATCCATCTCTGGGGTCCTCAGCACAAGAAAGACATGGACATGTTGGAGTGAGTCCAGAAGAAGGCCATCAAGATGGTTAGAGGGATGGAGGACCTCTCATACGAGAAAAGACTGAGAGAATTGGGTTTATTCAACCTGGAGAAGGGAAGGCTTTGGGGTGATTTAATTGTGGTCTTTCAGTACCTGAAGGGAACCTACAAGAAAGATGGAGAAATACTTTTTACAAGTCCAGGTAGTGACAGGATATGGGGGAATGGATTCAAACTGAGAGACAGTATGTTTAGATTAGATATTAGAAGGAAGTTCTTTGCTGTGAGGATGGTGAGGCACTGGACCAGGTTGCCCAGAGAAGTTGTGGATGTCCCATCCCTGGTGCAGGCCAAGATGGATGGAGCTCTGAGCAATCTGGTCTACTGAAAAGTGTCCATGCCCATGGCAGGGGGGTTGGAACAGGATGATCTTTAAGTTCCTTTCCAACCCAAACTATTCATAGCACATTCCATTAGGAGCTAATCAAGGCTTTGGCATTGCCATAGACTATGTGAGACTGGAATAGGACCCAGAAAGCAAGTAAGCCAACTGACCTAACCTTCAAGGAGGGCTCTTTCTTGAGAAAACAGTCCATATGATCCAATCTTGTGACCTCAGGCCCACTGGAAATGTTGGATAAGTAAATGAAAAAGTTGCCCAGATTTTTTTTCTCCCTCTGAATGTAGGACTTCCCTAAAAACTTGAAGGCTGTGGAAAGAGAAAAGCCCAGACAGGCTTGGCCGTAAGCCAAACATCTTGGTTCATGAGTCACAGTTCTGACCTGGAGACACACAAAGGATATCCTGGATGGCAGAGGTAGAATTCAAGTGACTGCTATTAGTAAGAGGAATCACATGTAGTAGAGGTGGTGCATGTTCTCATTCACATGCAAGCTCTCTCTACACCATCTAGAAGCTTATGAGAAGGTGTAAATGCAAACTCTCTGACAAGGCCTGTAATGGAACTGCCCTCCAGTGCAATGGATTTTACTCTAACTTCCACCCTGTTCTTAGTCCTCAGGTCCCCAGGGATTGCCTTTCTTCCTTCTTTAGCTTTCTGCCACCAGAAAGTTCATTAGCATATTCTTATTTTGATCATTAATGAAGGTGATGAATAGTACCATTGAATGATCCTGTCCTCATGACTGAATTCTGAGCAATTCCACTTGCAAAACAAACAAATCCAGAAAACCAAAAATAGTAGCATGAGACTTCCAGTAGTTAAAACTGTTCCATTTTCATAGTACAGACTTCGGGCTTCTTAGCTTCATAGCAAACTAAAGTGGATGATAAAATCTGTAAATATGAACTAAAATAGAAAGACAAGAACGATTCAGTCGTGATAAAAGGAAATCTGCACAAAGAATGAGGGTAAAACACAATGCAGCTGTTACATTTCAGCATCATTTATGGAAGAAAATTAATACCAAGCTCTTTTAAAATAATCCTTTTTCCTTCTTTTATTTAGCTCTTATGTACAAAAATGCAGTATTTGCTTGAATAAATGAGTCATAAAACTATTTTGCACATGTATTTAACTATAATTTTCAAGCATGCACTCTTGAAAGTGCTACGACCTCAGCATTAACATAACTTGCTTGCAGTATTGATTGTATGTATGTGTGCTGGTTAATTATTTAACTTTGAAACTTCTCACTGTTTTATTGTTCCTGGTTGTTCTACCAATTTGTGATTCTGGCAAGCATCAATTTCTACTCATCACAGAAGAAACTCTACTTGATTAGAGTCAGAAACCATTCTATTTGGTTATATTTTCTAAATGCAACATGTTCTCTGTACATAGAATAAATTATATACTTGCTACATTACCAGATGCATAGTTAGTAGGCAATCTTCGGCAAGCATAGGGGGGTTTGTTGTTTTCACATTAATATTAACCATCTCAGTCAAAATGCAAAATTCACATTCACTGCCATCTGGATGATTGTAAACACAACAAAGTCCCCGGACAGTACTGTCCGGGGACTTTGTGTTTACAAATGGAGAATGGCTTTCCCTCCTTTACTGATGTAACTTCACAAACAAAATTAGCAAGATAAAAATCACCATGAGGTATTATAGCATATACTAAGCATTTTCAAAGCATTCGTGTCAAAGAATTTAGCAGGATGTAAATTATTAATATGAAGGAAACAATGGCATAAGCATGTGCACAGAGCAACAAAGATAAAAGTTGTGCCTTTTATTACAGAAAGCATCAAGCAGATCGAAAGCATCCATGATGGAGAACACACCTGAGTATTTCTAATTTATGTCAGCAATAGTCACAGGCAATGTACAAAAATAGTAAGAGGTAAATTTCTTCCACTAAGTGTTTTGAAGTTACAGCCTTGTGAAAGACACACTGCCTGGATTGTTAGTATTTTTCATAAATTAGAAAGGTGTCAGTGTGTTGGAATGATATATCTGCTAAGCAGTCAGGAAGTCTCCCATAACAAGATATATAATTGACAAACATTTAATAGATCAAATCTGCTCTATATACATACAGGCTGTCTTATTGGAAATACCTTCAGAATCCATTAGCAACTTTTTGGATTACATTCTTTTCCTCCCAAACAACCTAGAACCAAGAATCAAGGAGCCTTTAACATAGTAAACCACTTACCATTTTTTCCATAATCTATCTGGCAGTCAATAAGTAGGTAATAGCATATCTGAATGCTTTGAATACTAAATACAAAAATAGAGAAAACCAAAATATTCTCAGGTCCACACACAACTACTGAAGTGGAACACTCACAGAATTATCTGTACTCCTGGTTTAAATCTGCTTTTAATTTTAGCCTTTACTTGCATTATACAAATCCAGTCAAGTCGACAGTCACATTCCGTAAAACTGGTATAACCAAATAAACAGCCTTTTAATATGCTCAGCAAAATTCACCATTCCTGAAAAGCCTGATCTCTGGTTAACTGCAAATCTACATGTTGCCTGAGTTGTTTTTTGGTTTTGCTTTGTTTCATTCTAAATGAAACATGAATGGTTGTCTTCTATATTGCTCACAGAAATGGAGATCCACAGGAGAGCAAACACTCAGCAGGATTTTTATTAAGAGGCTTCTCAAACGCAGTGATCCTAGCAGCACTGCTCAGCCCGTGCCAGAGCATGGGCACAGCATCTTGGGAGTGTCTCCTGTATGTACTTCAAAGGCAGGGATCCAGATGCCTAATTGTGTGTCCATTTAATTCAAGAGAAGCCACTGCTAAACTTACTGCTCACTGTCCTGACACCAGTTTTTAAGCAGGACTGCAAGGCAGACCTTCAGTAGTCTGAACTAATACCCTGTATTTATTCAAAGAGAAGAAACAATAATAAGCAACAGAATTGGCAGACATTGGGATAAGCATGGTATAATGAGGAAGAGTCAGCATGGTTTTTCTAAAGAGAAGTTGTGCTTCACTTATCTACCAAAGTCCTCTGACATGTCAATAACATGTTGGCAGCACAGATCTTTTTGATATCATCTGTCTGGATTTCCAGAAGGCACTTAAAAAGTTACCCCCCTTGAGGCTCTTGAGGAAGCTAATCAGACATGAAGAAATATTCAGATGATGGGAAGAAATGAGGTAAAGTATCAGTTGCCTCTCACAGTAGAAAGAGATCACACATGGAACCCCACATGGCTTCGTGCTGAAGTCCACATTGCTCAATACAGATCACAAGGGATCAGAAAACAGTGTCAAAAAGGGATGAAAATATTTGCTGATGGCACTGAATTAGTGATACAGACTATGGCTGATTGCACACTCACATATGAACTTCCTATCACATAATGACTAGGCAAAAAAAATTCACTGTAGAGGAATGTAAAATGAGGACAAACATTGCTAGAAATAACTACAAAAGGAATCAAGAATATAAAACATTCTTTTTCTGTTGTATAGATACATGGCATATCCACATCTTCAGCAATGTTTATAGTTACGTGTCCATCTGACGACAAATATAGAAGTCCTGTAAAAGATACAGATAAGTGTCTTGGAGTTACAGGATGAAGAACAGGATGAAAGGTTTTGTTTGCAAAAAGAAAACATATACTAGAGAACAGTAAAATCAGGAGTGGCCTGAATAAGGTGTATAGGAAATAACTGCTTCTTTCAGCCCAAAATTTGGAAGATATCAAATGAAGCCAAAAGATGCCAGTCTCCAGGCCAACAAAAAGACCTGTGTCTTCACTCATCACATTCTTAACCAATAGAACTTGTGCCAGGACATTGTGGATGCTAAAAATGTGCCTAAATTCAAAATAAGATTTTGATAAATTCATGGAACAAAAAGACATCTAGGACTATTTGTATTTATAAATACAAACCCACATCAAATAGTTTAAGAAGTCACAGAATTACTGATTGGTAGACACTCAAAGCATATTTTGGGAAGGGCTTCTAGAGGGGCCTTAAAACCTTCTCAGCAAACTTACTTGGTAGTCACTATTGGAAACAAGGTGCAGAGCTGGATGAAACTGCACTTACCCATATGCAATAACTGAAGTTAGAATCGGAGTTTTGCACTGTCAGTGCTGAGTCACTGTGCACAGAAGTAACCTATGCTTCACTTGCAGAATGAAACTGGAATTCCTGAGCTGTGCCATCAAACTGGGCACATAGATCTGCACTTCTTGGAGAAACATCAAACCTGCTCTACACATGGAGCCACAATCTCCAATGTGTTATCAATGTCCAGGATTTCTAATGTCAAGCCTCTCCTCACAACTGCACATGCTCATTGCACAACTGTCAGATTTCCCAGGAAAAAGGTTGCTGCATACCTCCAAATCTTAGATAAAATACACAGTTCCTCTCTATTGTGCCAGACAATTTCTAAGTGAGAAATAATTTGTGCTCACGAAAACACAGAAGGATGGTAATCCTACTTAGAATATCTTATTTTATCTGGAGTGAATGTGGCCTCTCTTACTTGAATCACTATTTTTATATCATTTGGTGGTTCTTGTTTTTGTTGTCCACAAACGAGCGGCTTCTTTGTCTCTGCTCGGTGGTGGAACCTAAAGGTTTTCCAGACAGTTGCATTTCATTGCCCTCACCATTTTTGTTGTCACAGTTCATAGTCCTATAATGAGAGGTGGTTGAGTTCATGAGAATACCCTTATATTTCTTCTTGTCAAAGTGATCTTCCTGGTCCATACTGCACACGTGATTGAAGCTCTCGAGTGCAGAGGTGTGGTTTTGTAGTGAAGTAAACCAAGATAGGGTCATAATCATGTTCATTTGCCTTAGTGTTTGCTTTGCTGTTTCAACATAGTTTTCCAAGTCCGTTGACCTCCAAATAATACAGGTTACAAGTGCATCTATGAAACCTCCATACCTTCCAAATATCTGAAATTCCTGGGATATTTAATGTGTTCTATGAAACAACTTTATCATAAATGTTGGTGTTTAATGCTACCCAGTTGTTATTAATTGCCTTGCTGACTAATGAATTATTTAGCTGAGTTTCATTAATAAAACTAGTGCAATAGTTGCTGCAAGCAGGTCCTGGTCACCTCTGTGTTCGAATAATTCCATTGCCAAATGCCTTCAGGCTCTGCCTCAGAAATTAGCACAGGCTTATTCTAAGTTTACCCTTAATATTCTCTGTACAATGAATTTTTTCTTCTTCTGTTTCTGCCTTGTGTTGAATTTAATTTTTTTTTTTCAAATTATTCTTGCATGGTTTTGGTCAGCACAATACCAGTATGAGTTCTGTGGGATTATTCTCAAATCTCCACATTTTCCTCAAAAGAACTGTTTTCTTTTCTTGTAGGACTAGTTCACTTCGTCCAGACAATTCTCTGTTTTATTTTAGATGTCTGCAAGAATTGATTAAGTCTTCTACCATCTATCTAGAAGATCTTTTGGTTTTTTTAAAACATTATATTACTTCCCTCTGTATCTGAGGGATTATTTGTAGATTATGCTAAGTGTATTGTGCTATGCCTTGGTCCTACACCTCATACTCTGAAACAGAGTAAGTGAGACCTGTTTGACAAAAAGTAATGTAATCCTCCAGTTTTACATTCAATTACAAGCTATATTTTCCCATCCTTTTTCTCACAGAGAAAGGTTTTCTCACAGAAAAGTTGGCAGCAGGGATACCAAACCTTCCTTAAGAATATTTTCTAGGAATGTTTTATACAATTTACCTCTCCAGAACTTGTCCAGATGGTTTTCCTTGCTGTTCTATCATAGTGTCTCACTTCAAAGCTCTTGTAGACACATTCATGATTTTCATCTATTTCTCACAAATAAATATGGTAAGTTTTCTTACTGTTACTAATATGACTTTCACCTGGAGGATGGAGGGGGGGGCTGGTGCTTTTGGCTGTTTCTGAAAGAACACAGATAAACTTTCTGATATCTAATGGCGATGTGAAATAATTCCTTCTCTGCTTGAGCATAAGTTTGCTCTCCCAGTTAAGTGCTCTCCATTTGCTCCATTCCTGCCACAAGGCTGCTCCAAGGGCTGCTGGTGATGGAGCTTAGAAAGCTGTTTCACACGTCAATGAATTAGCAGACTTTCCAGCTCACACTCTGCTTTCAGTAGCCAGCTCATCAGAAAGAGTCAATCACTGAAAAGCTGGAGCCTTCATTGATTTCAATTGCTTGGCTTTTCTAAAGGGAAATATACATGTATATAGATATTTTAATGTCAATTCCTCTCATTTTATCTCCTAAAAGCTTAAGCAATTAATCAATAATAGACAGCCTCCTTTATATTTTACAGTCATATTTTAAGCTGAAAACTAGCCTGAATGACAACATGTGTTGATTTCAGACACCCCCAGCAGCAGCTGCAATCCTGCTTCTGTGGGAGATTCTTCTGCAGCCAGCACCAGGACAGGGGACAGTGTGAGAGCAGACGTTTGTGGCTCTGTGTCCTGTACAGGGTTTCTGCCACAGGAGATCAGCCCTTGTTGTCCCATCAGCTCTGTGAGGAGGAATGGGAGTAACCAGGAAAAAGGGTACAGGGAATTACAGATAGCGCTGCTGGTGTGTAGCTGGCCTTTGCTTCGGGTGTTGTTTATTTACAACATACTGAGAGCTGCTGAATTTGTAATCTCCCCTTTGTGGCACAGCCACAAGAATTGTAGGCTTAAGCCTTAAGCTTAAGAACATTAATGTTAGAGGATTCTGATATGCACTTTTATTCTGTCATTACCAATAATTTGCAAAGGCAGGAACAAAATCAATCTCACAAATAACAATCTGTTTTGGCAGAAAATGCACATAGAGGCATTAACATTTTAAAAAAACTTCCAGCTTCTGCATGAAAAACTGTGAAGCATCGGTCTCAAAAAAAAAAAATTAAAATAATTTTCTGGAGGTCAGGTGATTTTTTTACATATTATTACCTCATAATTTAGTTGGATGCAGATTGTGGCCTATGAACATCAAATACTTGATCTTCTCACTCCTTTTGTTGACATTTTTGCTCACAATGCTCATCATACACTTCTCTAATGCAAACTTCTTCCTTTTGATCTAACAGTGATCTCAATAGTTTTTCTCAGAAGAACTTACCTTTCAGCAGTATTTACCACAAAATATTTTCAACTATTATTTTGTTGCCATCTTTTGATTTTATCATTCACAATGGGTTACAGTTGGTGATTGCTAAATGTAGATTTCTACTCACTAAGGCTGTAATTTCTACTAAAATGGAATAAAAAAAGTTTCATGACTCAAGCCTTTAAAAGCCAGATGTTTTTAAAAAACCTTTCTACATTTCAAAACAACTGTTTATTAGACAGATGGAGAGAATATTTTAAAGTTAATTTCGCTATCAGGACAAAGAGTTCAACAAAACTGGAATTGTTCCAATAATACCAGCTGAAATAGGATAAAAACATAAGGGTTAGAAATTGAGTGTAAAAAGTATAGGTCTGATGAATGAACCTGAGATATTAATGTGCATCCAACTACTAGCAACATACATTAAAACCCTTCCCCATTTCCTTTTCCCCTCAAATGCAACATAGGCAGTTTATAGGTAATGCTCTCTCACCATAATGGTGGGTTGAAGATTACTCAGTAATAATCACTAAAAGGCTTAACATTAGAAATTTGATGGTTTTTTACACTTTTTTTTGGTTGTTGTTTTTGTGCTGGTAATCTGTGTTCACAGAGATCAAAGAGTGAATTTCAACAAACTTATTTGTGTTTCTTTCCAAAATTTCAACGAAAAAGTATGAACATTTTTTGATCACAGTAGGTCAGGTCACAGCTCCCCTTCAACCTATCATCTATCTCTAAAGTGATCAGTAGTGGATGTTAAGTGAATGAATGCAAGAGATGAGACAGATCCATAGCCAGGTCATCCACAGGCACTGTCACTTTGCAGCTAAGGACATCCTTAACTGGAGTTTATACATTGACATCCTGTGCTACAGTTACCAAACAATATCTGCGAGTGTCGCAGCTCCCTGACATGACACATTTCAAGTCCAAAATATTCTATGGTATCTAGTTCTGTAGCATAATTATGTATTACCTGTAAAGGTACATCCATCTGTTCATTTTAAATCTATTGACCAACAGGATTTAATTTGATTCCTCCTAAATCCATGTGTCACCAGAAAATAATGGCTAACACCTACTGTATTCAAATGTTCAGAGTTCTCTCTCAAATCCCTCCTCACGTTTTCTTCTGCAAGCCAGTCATCCAAAACTCTTTTGAGTCTCTTCATACAGAAGCTGTCACATCTGCTCAATGATTGAAATTTTCACCTGTCATCTTTAAATGGGACTATCCTGAATAATTCATTACCATTCCCAAACTAATCTCTACATATCCAAGATTGTTTATGGCCAGTTAATTGAGTAGTGTCCATCTCAGTAGAGATACTTTCAGAGACTCCTTATAACATCCTTCATTGTGAAGACAAGAACTCTGAAGAGGACTTTGTCTTTCATTATATGACACCTCCATTTCTTTCAAATACTTTACTGAGGGACTTAAAAAAAATCGAAAAATATCAGTATACTTACTATAGAACTGGGTGATCCCCACCAGAGTGTGGAGTGACCTCTAGCATCTCCAGCAACTTTCTGAAACATATCAGATATAGAGGTTTTGTTGATTTTTGTCCAACATATCAATCTGAATGTATTTTTGTATTCTTTTGTATAGTTTCCACCAATGTATTCATATGTACTTTCTTCTCATATGCCCTTTCTCTTTTAGAACAGCATCTCCAAGGAAAACATATTTTCATTTTTTATACTCCATGAACAACAAGCCAAAGGAACTTTAATGAAAAATTAATACAACACATTTGCAGAGCTTCAAGGGCAAGTTTAACTGTAGAGAGAGGCTTGCAGTAATTTGGAAGTAATTTAAAGCCCACTGAGTCTTTTTGCAGCTCCAAAGATTTGCAATGCATTTAGATGACTTGGTCACTGTGTGTTTGATGCACAGAAAAATTTGCAGCCAAGGCTCTGCTGTAGAAAAGGCTTCTGACTGGTTATAAAGTTATCCCATGAGGCTGATGCTGTTCCATAGACTTCCAAGACTTCCTACTGACTTCAGTGAGCACAGAATAAAACTACACCATCCCACTGCTGCTTCGGGAAGAGAAGCTCATTCCAAGCAGAAGGAGTTCTTCTATGAAGAAGAATCCTATGCCATTTTTTGGGAGAAGAAAATCTCAAAGTCTTTCCTCTGGAAAACTTTAATCTGAAGTAACAGCTTAAAGCAATTCTGCACTAGGTAGTAAATGTCTAATTATTAAAAATGATTCATCAAGGTAAAGGAAAGAAAAAGCTGGTCTGGCATTTTATTGAACTTTTTTTCATTTGTAAAATATGCAAATGAGCAGTGACAAAAATGTCAGTACTGACCTTTTATCTACCCTTCCTCCTTTTCTTACATATTTTACATTTTCCAAATAACTCTTTATCAGCTCATTTTTTAAAAAATGCACTGTATTTCTACTTTCCCAATGTCTTGATGCAAAACTTTTGTGCATGCACCATAATTTGCACATTAAAAGCCAATTTACAATGCAAAATTTCATGTTAATTTTTATATGCAATTCAAATTTCCAGAACAATGGCACATGCATTAAAAAATACCACATTTTGAAAATATAATCCTATGTAGGCAATAGATTGCTATTGCACCTACAAAAGAATATCATAAAAGAGTGAAACATGTCTCACAAGTCACGGCAAAAAACACATTAGCACTCTAAGCAGCAGTTTGTTTACATTAAAATTAGCTCTGAGAAGGTTTACTGGGAAACCAAGTGCTTGGCTTTTCCATTAGAGTACTGCGTGCAAGATGTAGAGTTGCTTTCATTTTTGTGCAGCTTCTGTTTTTCTAAGCCACATGGAAATACCCATTTACTTGGAATTTTCTGTAAAAATCCAAATGAATTTCAACTGAAGACTTAGGGTTGCATGAAACCAATAAATAAGACTATGTTGTCTTCATGCCTTTCAGGAAACAATAATTAGTTCACACTCAATAAAATGGTGCTGGATGTCATCAGGAATGTTTGGAGCTACAGGAAGGCTAAGGGAATGCAGAATTTCCAAGCCTGTACTTCACACCTAGCCCAGTCACTTCTCATTTAATGCCAGAGGATGATTTATACAATGATCAAGGGTAGAATCTGGCCAGCATTTAACTAGCTGGATGAGAAGGAAGTGTTATAAAGGTGTTATTGTCATCTAAAAATGACCTAAAGAAAAACAAAAATATTCACACTTTCTCTGGTATCTCTGCAGCATCAGTTCTGCAGCCCAGATGTCACACTGGAGATTTTTCTGTAACCATGAGCTAAAAAAAAAGAAATCACTTTATGTTAATGATTCCTGAAATTTTAGACAGTTGGTAGCCCAAATTCTGAATTTGTTGGTAGGGCCCATAAACGGTTCTTTAAATGCCACAGCTCCACTGCACAGTCTGTTTATGTGATGATCCTGTTTCAAAGTATGAGGGGGGAAGAAGAAGAGGGACCCGCTGAAATGTACTTGTTATTTCTTGGGGTTAATGTTGTTTTGCTGAGTTGCTCTTGACCTTTTTCTATCCCAGACTTTTTACTACTGCCATTTACCATGTTTATACTAAGATCCCTCTACACAGCAATGAGTAAGAGCAGGATGACCACAGCTACTCTTTAGAACCACAATCAATAACTTAAATAGAGATCAAATCTTGGTTACTTGGGTAAAAGCTTTTTTTCATTTTCAGCTAGGGAAACTAATATTTATCATTTATACAGCATTCCACGTCTCTGAAATACTGAAAACATTTTAAATTGATTAGTCCTGTCTGTCATACACATTGAGGTCAAACTCGCTTTTATGGGCAGTATTACACAGGATTAATTCAGCAGAATTCAGCTTCTTCAGCATTACATGATAATATAATTTGGCTTTTAGTAACAACAAATATTTTAAAGAGGTTAAAACATTGAATGAAATGTCCTGATCTGCAAAGCTATTGCTGTGGTCTACAGAATTCCACAGTTTTAGGGGCTGGCAGGATCTCCTCATTTTGAGGTTTATGCTTGTGTAAGGGGTAAAATTTACGCCTGAGACAAATTCACTGAACGCAGGTTTTTGCCAACACCACAGGTCCTTGCCATATCTGCACTACAAGTGCAAAAATCCAGAGCAGAGCAAGATGTTAGTGAATCTCCACCTGGCTGCAGCAGTGCAAATACAGGCCAAAGGGAGGGTTTCTCTTAGTTCTAAGGAACAGTGCTAGGCTGGCACACAGAAAGGACAGTGAGCACACACCACTAACTAGGTCCAATACAGCAAATCCTCACCCTTCCAGTATTACTGCACTTTATCATATTGGATATACATTTCAATAACTGTAGCTTTAAAAAAATGAAACAGACTCTCTTTAAATGAAGAGCAGATGGTTAATTCCTACTCATGGCCACAAGAGGAAAACCAAGGAATAACTAGGTTATTTTATAGCTTGGGAGATTTACCACAGACATTAGGAATATGCTTTCCAACCTAAAGGATTGTTAAACACCACAATAGGTTAGCTTGGAAGGCCAAGGTTACCTTGGGTGGACTAGAAAGGCTTTAGAAAATGGGAAGTTTTAAGAGCACTCCAGCATACTTGCATTGAGGATGGTCTAGGATACAGCTGATCAGATCAGTGTAGGGGATGGACCACCAATCTCCTGAATTCCCATACAGCTTCTCAGTACCATGATTCCCTAGTAGTACAGCTGCCCTTAGTCTGGTACAATACAAACAATCCTGAAAGTAAATGACCAACCTGAAACAATTGTACAACTGACTAAATTAAAGAGAAAGGAAATGTCCTCACAATTTTCTACTACTCTTTATCTCAAAGTTAAGTATTATATTGGGTCAGACAAGAAAACAAGCACCATATTCTGATGCAATCCAGTCCTGTCTGTTTTGCCCACATCACTGTTTCTTTTTCCCTATCTTGATTACAGATCAGAGTATTCCAGGCTTAAAATTGTAGTTGTCAGAACAAGAGGTCACTTGAGTCACTGCAATTTCCAGAAATGTGGCTTATGCCCTCAGAATTTTCTCTGGCAATGTTTTCTTGCAAATGAAACATATTCCATATCACCCTGTCTTTGCAAAACTTTAGAAGAGTTGGCAAAGTGGGACAGAATGGTTGAAGGGTTTCTGCTTGGGTTTTTTTGACTTCATAAACATTAGAACAATACATTCCTGGTTTAGCCACTTCTTTGGCTGACTGATTGCACTTCTGGTAAAGAAAAAGTTTAAATGAACCAAACTGTAAACTGATGCCCTATTGAAGTCATGGTGTCTGCATCACCCCATTAGAGAGGGCAAATCATTTTGAGTGGCCACATCTTGGCCTTGGAACCAAACTCTTCACTGCTGTAACTCCTTTGATCTATGTAAACCTGACTTTTGCTTTCTTTAGTTTTTGCAAATTGCAGCTTGAGTTTTCACATGTCTTCTTTCATGGTAGAAACTACATCTGTCTGTAAAATTACAAACTCTGATCTGAATGCAGTCTTGGTCACCTAATGCTGTAAAATTAGAAACTAAAAGATGAAATGACACTTTCAAAAATATATAGTAATTCTAATTCATCTTAGAGGAAACAAACCCCCCCCAAAAATAATGAGATAGAATTTTCTAATTTTTGCCTTAAATCTCAATTTTATTCCCACAGTAAGATAACTAGCTACTAAGTCTAGCTAGTGTCTAAAAAGCTAATTTTCAAACATGCATACAATTGCCCATAAGTATAATCTGTAAAGACGCACATGGAATACAAATGTTAAAAACATTACATCGAATTCTGGTCCAAACCAAAACCAAATTATATTCCAATTTTGTACCAGTAAATCCCCAGCAAAGGTCAAAAGGCACAACCAACACCCAACAGAATAAAAGCTGAGCACTGGGAAAAAGCTTTACTGTATCAACCACACTGAAGCAGGAATAAAATATACTAGCATAAAAAAAAAACCCAGTAGAAAGTAAGCTACATTTATCCTCTGAATATAAGGGGGGAAAGTACATAGTATTTGTGGTTCTCAAATGCTTCAGAAGATTGCAGAGTATTTAGTGGAAATCTTTCAAAATTGCCAACTAAACTGATGGACATCTTGTTTGTACATGTTACATTACCAAAATTGGGCATTACTATATTTAAATGAGATTTTGTGGAAGTTTTTCAGGTCTTACCAGTTTCAGATTAAGCCAAACAGTGGTTCATTGAAATTGAAACATTTTCCAGTCAGTCTGGCCTAAAGACAAGCCTTAAGTGACTTTAATACTGGAATTGTTTAAATTAAAAAAAAAAGAAAGTTTAAAGATGCTATGCTACTTATGTTAATTTGGTTTTGCTGCACAGAATTTTTTTCCCAGCTTTTATGTTTATTAGTTATATTTCCAAGATTTTAATATCTGCCTCTAATTCTTTTTTCATTTATGTTGTGTTCTAGATGGGTCATGAGAGGTGTATTCCAGGTGGGAAAGGTTGGATTACTGTGTTCAGAAAGCATGCCATAAAATGTAATTCTTAGTAGCATCAACTATATTTCATGAGTTAACAGCAGGTGATATTTGAATCTAGCATCTGGGACAGTCTGACACCAATAAGCCAGTTAACTTACAACAAGATTATCTTTTCTGTTAAATATATATATGTTTATGTATGTATGTATGTATGTATGTATGTATGTATTTATAAACCAAATCAACCTACCAACCAAAAAAACCTTACAGTGGTCCTCACACACCCTAACATACCTACTTCTTACAATTCAAAGATAGCCCATTTTAAGCAAAAATGATACATATCTTACATGAACACAGTTGTCCTAAAACCTGCAGCTTTATCTTTCAGGTCCAGCAGCAATTCCTGTGTTTTCCTGCTTCTGAAACCTTTATACATCCATGTAGGCCAAACTCAACAAACCTGTAAGGAATAAACACAGTTTCCCCCACTTTATAAACACAATTCACCCTCAGACTATTAAACCTGATCTAGTTCACTAGCAGGCCCAGCTTGTGGCTGTAATCATTTTGCTCTCTGAGTTCATTATTTTTACACATTCCTTGCTTTGCACTACTTTGTCTTTGTGGTTACAAAGCACCTTGGGGTGGTAGATGGGGGACAGACAGACCACTCTTCCCATCTTCCTCCACTCACTGAATAGTTGCATAAGTTTGGGTTCTTAGGCAACCTATAAAAGAGTTGGATGTTTTCATTAGTCTTGCTTTGAAACTCTGTATCCCCCACTGGAGAAGACCAAGCCTTCCACCTCACACTCATCCTCTTCAGCCAGGGGGATGACTCTTACTTCACTGTTTCAAGGAGTCACATTGTTTCTTCAAATTTTGTGTATCCAGGACTCCTAAGTGAATTCATGGCATTTCACCTGAAAGGACCAGTCTGCTCTGATTAAACTTGATTTCCAGGAACAACAGCATGTTTCAAAACACTCAGTTTCTCTAGGTAGTGACAGCTCCTATGGAAAGGATGGTGAGAGGGCAGTCATTACAGTAGGATTGCAGGCCTGAGCAAATTGAAAGCTGGTCTTAGGGCGTTTGCAGTCCCCTGAAATAAATGTACTTGCACTGGCCATTTGAAAATGAAAATTACACTGTGCACGCCTGTCGAACCCATTGGATGTGCTGGAGGAGTGGTGGCTTTACTGACTGGCACAGCTGAAAATGAAGCACTGAGAGGTCACAAATTACTGTTCTGTGCATTCCACAGTTTAGGGGAGGTGACATCTTGGGGATCCCATCATTAGATAAAAAGACATAGGATAAAAGGCTGAAATAAATTACTCATGATCATTAGCTTCTTAGTCATAGGAGAACTACAAAAAGCACCTACAACTGGTTAGATTTGCATGTTGTGCATTCATCCTGTGTCCTCAGTGAGTTTCTCAGTGGAAGGAACAGCCTGATCAGTGAGCTGGAAATGCAGCTCTACAGGATGCTGCCTGCCCTCCTCAGTGACTTTGATTATTACTTCATTAGGTAGTTTTATGGAGCAAATTTTCTACCTCCACCTAGATTTTAAGCAAGATTGCTCTTTTTCTAACTTTCCATACATTCACCAACTTCAAACCTTTCCAGAAATGACAAAAAGCAGAGCAGCAGCAGGCTACATTACTTTCAACTGACTTCACTGCCTTCAATTCAGCCAATCTGAGTTTTCCTGATATTTAAAGTGATCTATGAAGCTGAGCTTTACATTCAGAACCAAAAATATTATTTCAGGGTTTTGAGAAAAACAGACTAATATTGATACAGGTTATGTACAAG
Organism: Acridotheres tristis; assembly: GCA_037013685.1. Classification (NCBI taxonomy): domain Eukaryota; kingdom Metazoa; phylum Chordata; class Aves; order Passeriformes; family Sturnidae; genus Acridotheres; species Acridotheres tristis. Next base: position 11,741,809 of record CM072885.1, read on the forward strand.
TAATTAAAATGTAGAACAGAAAAATAAGATTGTGGTAATAAAAAAAAAAAAAGAGGGTTTTTATAGTAAAATATCAAGGTGTCCTTAAGGTACCTAAACAACTGTAACCTCACTTCAGAGAGAAGTCACACAACAATCAGACAATTAGAATTAAGATATTTGGTGAACTTAGCTTTTAAGTAACTAAAACTGGTTTTTAAAGATGTATTTACATTTTAATGTAATTTTTTCCCAGACTGAGAATACCACTCAAGGCTATTATTCATGGAGTTCTTAAAACAAAACTGTGTAGAAACATTCAGTCTGCACAATATGGGACATACAACTCATTAGCTAAACTCATTAGGCTCTCAGGCCACAAAGCAGTATAGAGTATCTAATTTGAGGTCCTTAAGCAACTTAGAGCATGAAAACTAAGCAAGCTTTTTGTTCCCATACCCAAGAGCCACAGTCCCACTGTGTGCCCAGCACCACCCTGCAGATTTCCCTACCTACAGTCCCCACTAGGAATGGGCAAACATATAAAACCTACTGCAACTGCAAGGCACTGCTGTTTTCTGTGGCCACTCTTCCTACTGGGCAAGGAGCAGGTAAGAAAATGGGTTTGGCAAGCAGTGAACACAGAATGAATCCTTGCATGGTCTGCATCAGGAGGGACCTTAAAGATCATCTAGTCTGACCCTCTGCCATGGTCAGGGATATCTCTTCCTGCCATGGGAAGGGAGGTTGTGCAAAGTCCCATCCAAACCCGAACATTTCCATGGATGAAGTATCCACAACTTCACCTGGGCAATCTGTTCCTGTGTCTCATCCAGCCCTCATCATAAAACATTTCTTCCTTATAAGCAATCTAATCTACTCCCTTACAGTTTAAAATCATTGGCCTTTCTCTTATCACCACAGGCCTCAGTAAAAAGTCATTCTCCATCTTTCATATATATATATTTCGTATATACCACCTTGAAGTAAAGAAAGGCCACAATAAAGTCTTCCTAGAGTCCTCTCTTCTCCAGGCTGGGCAACTCCAACTCTCTGAGCCTGTCCTCACAAGAGAGGTGCTCCAGCTCTCTGATCATGTTTGTGACCCTATTCTGCCACCGTTCCAACAGGTCTGTTTCTTTGCTGTGCAGAAGACACCAGACCTGGATGCAGAACTCCAGGTGGGATCTCATGAGAACAAAGTAAGAGGGGCAGAATCCCCTCCCTCTTCCTGCTGCAAACACTGCTTTGGATGCAGCCCAGGACACAAGTGGCTTTCCAGGCAGAGTGCATATTGCCAGGTCATGTCCAGCTCTCATCCACCAGCATCCCCAAGTCCTTCTCATCAGGGCTGCTCTCAATCCCTTCATCCTCCAACTTGTACTGATATTGGGGATTGTCCCAGTCCAGGTGGAGGACCTCGCTCTTGGCCTTGTTGAACCTCATGGGTTCATTTTGATCTCCTGAAGGCCTGTGAAGGACGTTGCCAAGTACACCCTGTTTCTACAGCAATTTAACTGTCCCCACCAGTGTGCTGTCCCAGACAGCTGCTTCCTGCCCTAGGGCCAAAGCTAAAAGCAATGTGTGAGCTACAACTGATAATTAACATTAGATGGCTTTTGTGCCTGTGAAAAGCAAACCACTCATTTACATGCCTTCAAAAAGATACTTACAGAAAATAAAATATAAAATGGAAATCAGAAGGTCTAGGTGAGAATTTGACAAGCAAATAGTCATTGACGTAATAAAAATTAAAGGGAACTTTATAATATTAAAGATGCAAATTATAGATCAATGGCACTCCTGAGAAAATAAAAACAACAATTACAAAGAATAAAGCCTCTGTATACCTTTTCAAACAGAAGTCGCAGGAAAACACAAGGAAGTTTAATAAAGATGATAAGACGTAGGGCATAGATTTTACATGCAAGGATATTAAATACACTCCTCACCTTGGAATAAGGAAAATGTGATAAATGTACATAAAATCTTGAGTAGAGAATGATTATGCACTATTTTTCTTAACTTAAAAACTACAGTACACCACACAAAATTATCAGGCAGGAGAATTAAATAGACAGATGTACTTTTTCCCCATTTATTAAATCATGAAACTAATTATCATAGGATTTTTTGGATGCCAAAAAAGTAAATTAGTATATTCCAGATTGTCTTGATTCCTTAATTTTATAATCTGGAAGGGTTGCAAGAGAAGGAAGAAAAACTTTTATGTTTTTATATATGTTTTCTCTTGGCATCTATTACTGGCTACTGTCAGAAGCAAGATGTTATTTATGTGGACCTTTAATCCGTCTGGCTTCATTAGTCTGAAGTTTCATGCAAAACAAATAACCACCCCTGTTTAGCTTTTTTTTTTTCCCAGTAGAGAATATTGATTACAATAATGTTTTTCTTGTAATAAAAATACAAAAACAGCAGAAGGATTACAGAGGAAATAACACAGATGTTATAAACTGATAAAAAAATAAAACAAAATTTTATTTTAAAATAAACCCAAGCAGGATACATCCAACACTGTAAGAATGAGAAAGTTGATAAGCTATAAAGAAACTTTCTCATTTAAAACATCTAATAGCATTTTAAGTCAGTAACATGCATATATATCCACAAGAATTTGGCTAAAAAAGATTTCTAGGAATTAAAAGATAAGAATCTTTATCACTAGGTCAAGTGGTTGACACAGTCTCTAATTACAGACTTATGAAAGGCCTAACTATGATCATGATAGGCCAAACACCTCTGCCCATGCGAAGGAAAACCACACTCCTGAGTGTCCTGAAAAAATGGAAAAACATTTTATATACATTTCTTCTGGGTTTTAAAGAAGATTTTTCAAAGGCCCTCCTCAGAAGATTCTCAGAAGAAGCTGCAAGAATGATCCACAGCATGGAAAGCAACTTCTCTGAAGAAAAATTTAGAAGATTAATTGTGATTGATTTAGGAAAGCGCACAGAACACTAAAAAGTGCTATAGGAAAGATGGAGCAGGAGTTTGAAATTAATTCAAAGCAATTAAATGATGGAAGTTTCTTAAATTATTCTCTTACTTCTCATGTACCCTGTAATTAGACTGTGGATAAAAAAGGTCATTGAGCCTAAAATTTAAAAAGGAATTAAACATTTCTATGGATTTTGAGAATATGTATAGTTCTAATTAATCTGATTACCCTGGAATATTAAATATTACATTTTGAGGATAAATCAGTCTCTGACTATCAGAGTTCAGAATGAAACCTAACATCAGGACAGGTGCACAGTGTCATTATTTGACAACCACAGGGCTACTTGCACCTTTTTCAGAAGGAACTGACCATTTTCTGAAGGTACAACAACGCATCTACATGAAATTTTAAGTAAATTTTTGCTTTCAATACTCCTGTTGTGACAGGAACAATTAATAGTGCTGTGGGAAGAGGTAGAATCAAGCAGCATTCCTCGGTTTTGAACTGATGTCGTTTGTAGTGGAATGAGGAGTTAGTGGCCCAAATTGTGAGAAAGAGGAAGAGGAAAGCAAAAGGTGCCTTTTGGTTAGAGCCCAGGGCAGACTGGGCTGTAAACAATCAGATATGATGATTGCAAGGCTTGTGTTTGCTGGCCAGGGTTAGAAGAGAGGAGTGTGCAGAGGAAAAGATGGAAGAGGAGGCTGGCCAGTATGTGCTCATGGGGAACTTGGCACAGATCTCTATGGCAGCCTGTCATGGAGGGAATGGAGGGAGGCTGGAGACCCCAGAAAAAAAGAATGGACTAGGCAAGAAGACTGCTTCTTGTAGGACATGAGGGTATTAAACACGAGAGCTACAGGAAAGAGCTGTAATGGATGAAAGTGCTGCACCCAGGTCTAAGAGTAGTGTTTATCCACATAGAGCCTCCATACAAATGACAAACAAGTAAATTCCCTTGTAGATACTGCTTGTAAGTACTGACCAAAGCAATAAGAAATGTCTTGGGGTCCAGTAGCAATGGAATAGTCAGGGCAGACATGATCTGCTCTCCACCATGTCTTGGTCTGACCTTGGGAGAGAATAAAAAGCTGAGTCTCAGCTTCCAACATGGTTGCAAAAGGACAATTCCTTTCTGCCTGTATCCCTCCTGTTTGTGTTTTTTCAAAAGCATGGAAAGATGTACATGTCTCCAGGACTGGGCTGGTGGAACGAGGTTAACTGGCAGTACAAACAGATAAAGTCAAATAAATAAATGTGCAACAGTGCTGATTGGAAGGAATTCTTCCAAATACTCATAAGGATAATAGGTTCCATCTTTACTGTACCACTCAAGAAAAAGGCCTAGGCATCATAGGAGACAGCTGACTGGAGATACCTGTTCATTGCGTGCTTGTATTCAAATGAAATAACAAAATATAGGACCTACAGAAGACCACAATATAATATACTGACGATTCACTATTTAATAAATAGTGTCTCACAATACACAACAAAATATAGGAAAATAAAAATAAGTGGTTCAAACGTGAATGAAAAAAACCACTCGGGACTTAAAAAAGCAGCTAAAATTTTTGACTCTTTCACTTTAAAGTGAGAAGATACAAAAGTAAAAAGAAAGAGATATGTAACATAATATGTGTGGTAAAGAAGACACAACAAATATAACTACAATCTTTATAATTGGAAGAATCATTAGACTGGATATTAGGAAGAGCCAGTTAAATCTGATATTAAATCTGATATTAAGAAAAATTTCTTTGCTAAAAAGGTGGTCAGGCATTGGATCAAGCTGCCCAGGAAAGGGGTGGAATCACCATCCCTGGAAGTGTCCAAATATTTGTGTGGATGTGGAACTTGAGGATATGGTTTAGTAGTGAACACAGTGGTGCTGGATTCATGGTTTTATGATTTTAGAGGTCTTTTTCAACCTTAATGATTCTATGATTCTGGGATTCTAAACAAATGGAAACATAATAGACTGCTAAGAGTAATTTTTTTCATATAGACAATACATCTTGTTACCCAGACCCACTAATGACAATATATTAGCTTTTAAAATGTATCGTCCTGCATCATAGTGAAAAACAGAAAACTATTAGGAAAATCAATACTAGTTAGGAGGATTTTTAGAAAAAGACACGAAAAAATACAGAAAAAAGATCGCCATTGTCATACTGTACTAGTGTAGTCACCTAATATTGCAATAATATTCTACTTAAAAACAGTTAAAACTTCCCGAGAAAAGTCAATTACTTTTAGTAATAATTCTTCTGATTGAGAAATCTAGTGACTGCTTTCTTCAAAAAATACATTTACTGTCTTGCAAAACTAGAATTTAATGCTTTCATTCGTAGCTCTACATACCTAATGTAATAACACTCAGTTTATTGTTGTAGTACTGAATTCAGAACTTAACTCCATATTTCCCCCTTATTTTTGTACTTATAACACTGAAAAAATCACACATGCATCTCAGGAATTGATTCTGTGACATTTTACCATGTCCCTCTGAGCTGGGAACCAAGCCTGCAAAATCATACTCATGAGAATATGCTCCCCAAGTCAGGTCAGTGAATAAAAGCTCCTCACATGAGTAAGGCTACAAGAATAGACTACAAGAGGTCAAGGTCAGTGGTGAGTTTTGGCTGAGTCAGGGTTGGAGGATAAGGCCCTTATGAATCCTATAAATAGTTCATTGTTAAAAGAGGTCAGACCTAATTCTGGAAGTATTTTGGAAGAAGAAACCACTGCGTGACTGATGACGTACACCTACCCAAGCCTCTCTGCTTATTAATGTGACATTTGTTTGGAACCAACATATAATAAATAAAAGATATTTTTAGGATGTGTCAGGGAAATGTATTCTGATTTTCAGAGAATAATTTGAATATATTAAAAGTGTTGCACAGTATCAAATAAATGGTTGTTAGAGTATACAAATAAGGTATTTAAAAACTGGTTTCTATTGATCCTGATGGAAACAGAAAAGCAGGCCAAAGAAGCTAAAAGTAAGTTTTACTACCTGAATTCAATCAACTAAAAGCTCATACCTAGACTCCTTTTACTGTAAAGGGAAGCAGGTGCCTCTATTACCATTACCCACATCCTAAGGCTGTAGTTTGACAGAAACTTACACTGACCTAAGTGAGCACCAACATCAGGAAAAGCAGTTTCCCCAAGGTATTTTGCCCAGAATGAGTGGTTTATTCCCAGTTCTGTAGAGTAACTTCCTTTTTGCTGACATAAGAGTTCAGTAACCCTGATAGATAGCTGACATTACTGAAACCACGCTCTTCCACCTCCTTCTTTCTCCTCTCAAGGTTGCTTTTCAGTTGGATCAGTTCTGTGGTCCGGAAACTATGCCAGCAGTGTCTGGGCAATGGATCAAAGCAATCCTGGGCAAAAATGACTGCTTCTTTCAACTTGAATGTCAGAGGAAGGCATTTCACAAAGGGTCTGAATGACCCATGTGGGTCTAACCCTTCACTGCCACCAGTACAGGGAGATCTATTCTGTTCCCTCCCTGCTGCCAGGGCCACACAACCATCACTTCACTTTGAATGGCTGTGGACTTGTAAAAGCCTTCTGTGACTAGAGACACCTTCATAAGCTGGTAGAAAATTAAACCATTAAAAAAAAGTAAATAGATTTCAGTGTGTTAGCCAGTACAGCTGGTTCACAGAGGTGCTGGATGGACAGGAGAGCTGGCAAACAAAGAGGCTGAGTGACCTGGGGATGAGGAAGGGAGAAGAAAACAAGAGAATGAAGTCTGGGTCCATCCTTTCAACAGTCATGAGCTGTTAGATCAGTTGCTCATCAAACTGCACTCTCAGGGCCCCCTTCCATAGTACACTGGATAGGATCTAATTGGAGGCAGACATGGGAGGGGACAATGCCACTTTCCTCCAGGCCTTCAGCTGCACATTCTCAATAGGCATGAGAGCAGAAGTGAGGGGACAGGAGAAACAGGATCCACACTCAGATAAAATGCACCTTAAATAAACTGCTAAAATCAGGTGGTATCACTTACTCTCTGGAGTTCTTATATTTGCTCATGAACTAGAACGAGCCTAGACAAAAAAACCTCACACTAGAACCCTATTTTCATAGTGCCTGAAGCTCAGTGAGACAAAAGTCAGACTGATGTGTTCATCCTGTGCTCTCCCTGTCTATAGTCTCCATTCTACAGTGCTGCAACCTTACATTTTGAAGGAACGCATTGGTGCAAAATATTTCCATCATTTTACAATAAAAATTATAATGGAAAGACATCGAAAAATTAAATTAGAATTGATCTGCTGATCTATGCATTATTATACTGATTCCCAAGAGTTGCAACCCTGTTGCAAAGTATTGACACTGTCCTCTTGCAACTCAAAATGAAGTGAAAACTGAAAGATCACAAAGAAAAAAAGACCAAGTTTCTAAACCCTACTGATGAATCCAAATAAGGCTGGAGCTGGAAGAATAAACATAGAGCCAAGAGCTCCTCCAACAGCTGTGGAGACAGTGTGTGCTCACAGGGCTTTCATCAGCACTAGCAGGGGTTAGTCTCTGGAAAGAACAAAGGAGCCTCAGAGCCTGGGCCATAGAGGGAGAAGCAGCGGAAACAAAAAGGCCACTTAGATGACAGTCAGAGACTTCCCTAAATCCCATTCTCTTCCCCTCCCTCACTTTGAGGAATACCTTAACTGTTTCAGGGGCCTTGTTCACTCATTACTGGCTTGAGCATGTTACTGACTTCAACGAAGTCATTTAAAAGAAGGTGCTGTTCAACATGAGCATGAATAGCAAGATTTTTTTTTCATTAATAGTTGAAAGACTATTTCCTATGATGAATTATTAAACAAAGCATACAAAAGCACCTCCATGAAGCACTGGCTTCCATAATAGATGCTGACTGATTTCAGTGAGATAACTCTGATCTATGTTGATAATCAGTGATTAAAGAGACAAAAAAAGGTAATCTCACACACTGAAATAAAGATATTTTATTCTACTAACTCTGACTTGCACACTTTACTACTAAAATATTGATTTCAAATTGCATCTTATTTGTGTTGCCAAGAGGGTTTAGTAAACATATTAAGCACCAACTTCAGGAAGAAAATTTATGTATATTTTTTGTGTTTGACTGGATGAAAACATTCAAGGAAACAACTGTCTAGACATGATGACAACAAACCCTCTATTACTGGAACAGCGGGAAAAGAGGTTGCCCTCAGTAAGCAATACTTCCCAAAAAAGTCATGAACTGTTTGCCAGGCTGTCATGTGCTTAAATAATTATTTCAGATATTCATTCTTCATAAGAAGTCTTATGTATAATTTCCCAGTGTGGAACACATGGATGGTTTGTGGATCTGTATGTTTTTGTTCATGAACAAAGCTTTGTTCTGTTAAGACTGAAAGGTGCCTTACACTCACCATTGCTGTGTCAGGGGGCAATGCTTCATGAGACCCACACTTGTGTCACGGTATAATTTTGTAATTCTTGCCATATGAACTGTGTGAAAAGGGATTATAGGCACACAGGAAGTTAGCACAAAAACTGTAATTAGCAGAAAAATAATGCAAATGATGGTTACAATGAAATCAGTAGGGCCATTACTGCTCTCTAATGATTTCCCTGTGGCTAAGACTCAATCCAGATAAAAATTTGAGGGAGATCCTCCTGTTACTAAGGCAGGCGCAGATTTCTGATTAAAAAGAAAATAGGGAAATTTAATTTGTCTTTTATGGGACCTTTAGTTTCACATCCCATGCCTGGAACTTTCTCCATTGGGATCAGCTCCAGTGCCTGCACAGCTTCAGACTGGAACTAAAAACCAAAATTAAGTGAGTCAGGTAATCGGAAAAGGAAAATGAGTACAAATTGAAAGCAAAATTCACAATTTGGTTTCATGATGCAAGCAAAAGTGACAAATGGGTTTTAACATTAATTACACCTGACAGAGATAAGAAATTGGGTTGCTTCTTTAAACCAAGAGCTTTTTTCTCCATCTAGAAAAGTTGGGAGATGTTATAAAAGTATATCAGGCTCTGTCTTAATTCAAAGACTGCTGAAGGGTTTTTTTAGATGCTTATGGCTTTTGCATCAACTGTTTAATTTTATGTATCAGGTTTAAGGTGGCCTGATACACTACACTGAGTTACTCCTTGAAGAACTCTGAATGAGTCAGCTTTGTGGTTTCTGAGGAATGTCTTGTGCTTCTAGGAATTCAACCGGAGCTCTGGGCCTGCTGATATGGCTTCTGATGACTGATGGCTCAAGGAATACAGAGTTTTATATAATAAGCATGAACTCTAGATCTGGGTACAGGAGACTTTCTCCATGTGAAAATCTTCCCTTTTGCACATACTTACAGAATCAGTCATTTCATTGGTTTTGTTACCCTCCTTTGCTTGTCTCTCCAGTTGTGTCATTCTCATACTCATTAATTAGCCCCATCTTTTCTCTCAAAAAATGCATCCATTTGGGACCTCTTGTCTGTTTTCTACTTTTGTGTTTGAAATAAATACTCCAGTCACATTTTCAAGCTTCATTTCATAACAGTGAAAATATAAGCTGAAATTCTTGCACAACCACTTGATCTAAGGAGCCTTAAGAAAAATGCTGAATAGAAAACTTGTGGTAGAATTGTAAAAGCTGGCAATATGGAGATTGAGAAGAAGAGCATGTTTGCTTTGCATTTCAATTATCAACCTGCCTTTCATCCACACTTTGCAGACATACCTGGTTCTGATCTGGCCCTTTTATAGCTCCAGATCTTAGCAGTGATGGGGAAAAACTTGGTACAGGGATTAGCTCTTAGAACAGGCTCAAGCTGTCCTGTATTTGGGTATGTCGAGCTTGGTGTGCGCCCTCACAACCTCTCTCCACTTTTATGCCATCTTTAGCTGGCTAATATCAGCCAGCACATTTCAGAAGGGAAATGGTAATTAGGCAGGCTATAGATAGCCATGGAGTAGCACCTTATCATTGCTGCAAATATTTTCAACAGCTAAAATAATCCCAAGCAAACAAACCACAACCCCCCCTAAGATTACATGAAGTTTTACCTCCTCTACAGATGCAAAGCACCAACAGACCAGGCCTAGTCTGAGAGGACACCTCAAGCTTTGCCAGCAGTTTAGAGACAGAGACTCCATCTATTCAACAAAGCAATTTCAGAGTGTGCAGTCTCAGAAAACAGGGATGATACTTGAAGTTCTGGAAAACATCTAATCCTTCCTGGGGGATCAGGAGGAGGGCAACTCATCGCGGGGCCTCGTGGTTTGTGAACACCAGGTGACTGAAGCTCAACCCCAGGCCTCACTGACAGGCTGCTGTCTAAGGCACTTGGGTCACTCCAGAAGCATTGCCCCTTCTCTCTGGTGACCAGTGACAGGAGGGAATGGCCTGGAGCTGTGCCAGTGTAGGTTGGATATTAAGAGAAAGGTTCTCCATCCAGAGGATGGATGGACACTGGAAGAGGCTCCCCAGGGAAGCAGTCACAGCACTAAGAAGCGTTTGGACAACGCTCTCAGGCACATGGTGTGACTCTTGAAGCTGACCTACTCAGGGCCAGGAGCTGGACATCGATGATGTTTGTCCTTTCCAACCCAGAACATTTTGTGATTCAATGATTCTTCCAGCCGGCCCGAGGAGGAGCCTGGGCGCCCGCTCCGTGGGGAAAACGAGAGCCTTCGTTTGCGCCGGGCTGGCAGCACGCAAAGGCCGCCCGCCGCGGGAGCTCGGCGGCGCTGTGCGGCCGTGCCCGTGCCCGGTAGGAAGCGGAAGGGCCGGCGGCGGCGGGAGCGGGCCGGGAACCGCCGGAACAGCCGAGGGCCGCCCCACCACAGGGGGAGGGCTGAGGGCAGCCGGGACGGAGCGGCGCCGGGTCGGGGCTATGCTGTTGCGCCTGGTGCCCGAGTTCGAGCTGCAGAGGGACGTGGTGCCCTGGCTGGCGGAGCGGGGCTGCGCCGCGGCTCTAGGTAACGCTCCGGGAGGCCGAGGAGAGCCCCATGCCTCCGGCCGGCCGTCCCTCCCTCTCTCCGGCCGCCTCCGTGCCCGCCGAGCTGCGGCGAGGCCCCCGGGTGCGGGTCCCCAGCGGGAGCTGCGGCCGTGGGGCCGGGGATGGTGGCGGGGGAGCGGCGGCCCCCGGGGGGAGCGGCGGCCCCCGGGCCCCCCTCAGCCGGGGCTCGAGGGGAGTGACGCTCGGGTTCCAGGGGCCTTGAGGTGGGCAAGTTTGCTGTCCTCAAGGAACTTCTGACATGACGAAAACACTTCTACACATCTGCTACACTGCACAGCTTGTTTCTTCTTCTGCTTCTTCACACGTTTGGGGCTTTATCTTTTTTTTTTCCCCTCCTCCCTCCCCGCTCCTCCCCGCCAAAAAAACAAAAAGAAAAAAAGTGTTAGCAATACTCCCTCTCCCACGCTGCTCCCCTTTCTGGGAGGAAAAACCCCACAGCCTGAACACTTTGGTGTGTTTGATAAACGAGTGCTAGTTTAAAATTAGATGCAGCGTCAGCTGTCGCAGCACCTTGCGATCGCCAACATAGCGAGAGCTCGGGGTAGTGGTTGGAAAAAAGTGACCTCCCATATTCCTATCACTGTGGCTTTTTGCTTGTTACTCATCTGCAGAGCAGCTGGCTTAGTTCTGCTTTTCAGAAACTGATGAAAACCTTATTCTAATAAAATAATAGTACTGTAATAGTTATTGCTTCAGTAGAAGTACCATCGATATGCAAGTGTGATGAACTTGAAATGCCTTCAGTTGCTTTTACTTTACTTAAAATACTTAACTTGCTTCCCTCATTGAGGGGCTGTTATCAAATAGGCTCATAAGATTTTGTTTGGTGACAAACCAGAAAGTATCAGCTTGGAAAAGAAGAGAATTATTTACCAAACCATCATTTTAAAAATCTGTTAAAAAATACTTCACATATTTTACATTTACTGAACAATTATCGAAAGGTATACTGAAGGGATCTGAGGTAAAATTCTGAAATTGTCCATGAATAATTGATTAATTTATGAATTTATCAGCTCATCAGTGATGCATTTGAAGATAATCTGTATGTTAATGGCATAAAGGTCTCAAAATGGCACTGACTTGTGTTTGGGAAGGAGAAAATTGTATTGAGTCTTTTAAAGTGTAATAGAGTCTTCGTTGAGTAATGTCCCTGGTAATACAGAATCATAAGAATCTAGTTTGGAGGATGCATCTGATCAAATACCAGCACTGCTGTATTGCATTTTAACTTATCTGTGTATAGTGACGTTTTCCCCCTCTTGCAGTGCTTTCATATTAGGAATGTGAAGGTGGGAGGCAGAGATTTGAAAATATTAATTTAAACATCAAAGAAATATCTAATCACAGAAAGTAAGTAATTTTTAGGAGTCATGGTACTTTCGTGTCAGTGTTTTCAGATGTTACTCATATTTATTATGTTTCCTAAAGACTTGAAAGCATTTGATAGCATGTGAGAACTGCTAACTGCATGAGAGCTGGGAGTAGCTGTAGTGATAGGAAGGGAGCAGCAAGCAAAGTGAACCAGCCTTTTCTCTTCATTCATTACACTTAATTTGGTATGAGCTGCATAGAATGGCCTTCAGGAAATAAAATTTTGAGTTCTCCTGATTATATTGGTGAAATCTGTGTGCTGGGCAGGCAGGCTGGGTTGGTTCTTTTGCAGCCCTTCATCTGCTGGTCTCAGCTGTGGGCATGAGGAAGAAGTTGTAATTCTATGTGCAGGGTTTTACTGCAGGGCTTTCCAAGGGCAAAAACCACGGCCACTTCTTTGCCTCCATATTCCTACTGACTGTTCTCTTCAGAAGAGAAACTCTTCTGACACAGAACTCCTTCAGCACCTTTAAGGTGTCTGTGTCAGATGATAGCTAAATTCATTGACATGGAGATTGCTCATGGACCTTCTTCTCTACCAAAATTTTGCTCTGAGGAAGTATTGCATGAGAAAATGTGGAGACTGTAGTACTCATCTTGAAAGTTTGAGGTGGTTGTTAAGTTCCAGGAAGCTTCAGATGAAAAAAAAAGAGAGAGTATATTGTTATCTTAGACTCTCCCAGTTGTCATCATCTAGCTCAAATATAGTGGTATTGTAGTGTACTTCGAGTGATATGAATGCTACTCATTGTAAAGGAAGGGTTTTCATTGTCCTCCCACAACAAAATGGAAAATTTACTTTCTTCTGATAATACTTGAAAACAGTTTTTTTTTTCCTATCACTGCAAGCTGTACAAGCCAGTATATAGTATCAGTCTTGTTAAACTAAGTTTCACTAAGTGTCTTCCTTCTATCAACACTTTGTGATAACTGCCAAGTAAATAGTGTCAGACTTGACAAAATGCTTGCAGAGGGTTATGGAGAATTATTTATGCTGATGCTTACTGAACTGCAGGCCATCTTTATTATATGAGAACAATCATACAACTTCAACCTTACTAAGGGCAAAATTTCCACTTCTAGTAAAAATTCCATTGGAGGTAAACACATTTTTGATGCCTATGGTGATTAGAAAACAAAAGCAGCATCAGGAAAGCATGCATTTTTCTCACCTTGAGTACAATATTTTATCCTTTTTTCTGATGGTTTTCTTTTTATGTGTACTGCTTTGTCGAGATATGGTCTTCTCTTTCTGTGTCCATCTTAGCTTCCTGCTCATTTATTTCCATTTTGACTGTACTCTTTTGTTGTCATCCCATATAATTTCGTGTCCTGCATTTATTAGTTCCTTGTACTTGTAGGTAGGTTGCATATCTCTCTATATGGTATTTAGTGTTGTGGTTCTTTAGATTTTGGTGTGGTTATTTCTTCCTTTATTTCTTTTTGGAGGAGGGGCTAAGAACGACACAGGAGTGGTGGTGTTGATGTTGTAGAGCTAGTGTCTAAAGATGTAGTTTATTTTCAGGCTTTTCTTTGGGATGCTGAAGGAGCAGGTGTGAGCAAGTGATATTTTCCTCAGGCTAGTTCTCTCTTGCTGTAGTGTGCAGAGGACTGGAGTATGGCTTCACTGTTTGAACCCCATGTGGCGTATAGTGAATAAATGCAAGGGGGTGATTTTGGTTTAATTTGTTTTTTTTATTCTTTGAAAAAGCACATTCGATTTTCATAACGAAAGGTAATGGTCATTAGAATCATAATTATAATGAAGAGGTAGGCCTTACAAAAATAATTTTTTTCTTGCATGTTTTGAAGTCCCTTAATTATCTGTGTTGAAGTTTATCAGATTTAAATCATGGTGTGTAAAAAGTACTCTCTGTTTTTCCAGAAGGGAGTAATTTTGGCATATGCAAATAAGTATTTACAAGTAAAAATGTATTTAGCATATTTGCTTAAAGTGTACATAAATTAAAGGATGAACCAGCTGAAATGAAAATCCTGTGCCTTTTTGTACTTATTTCAGACACTTCTGAGAATTCATCAGCACTCTACGTTGTAAATGTTGAAAGAAATGGAAAAATTATTTATACCTGGAAGGTAAGTCCACCTCGGAATTTAATAAAAATAGTTGAGAATAATACTGTATGTGAATCTAATTGAGTTCTTGTAGTTTAATTTTTTTTTGCAGTCAGTGTTAGAATATGGAAACACGACTGATTACAACCTGGGGAGGTTGGGCAGTGGGAAAATACCTGTTTCCACTTCAGACAATGGTTAAGAATGATGAAATGGAGAGTAAAGTACTCACCTGATTAAGTCCATAGGGTTTTTGTCCTTGACTTTTTGCTGGCCCAGAATGTCTCCATGAACAAAACACAATTTCTTTAAGATACTTCATAAGCAGCACGTAATTTCGCCCTCCATTTCTTAGTGAAGCCTAGCTATTAAATTCATGTGCAGTGCTGTAGTTAAATGTTTTCTCCTATTAAAATGTCTTAAGATGCCCTTTATTAACACTATTTCTGCATATGCCATTCTTTAAGATTCATCCATAACACTTTATTGCAACTAGTCTGAAGTAACTCCTGTTTATTTGATATCTTGAAATATCTAGAGCTGGCTTCTAAACATAGGATTCTGCTCTTCATGGTATATGTTTTTAGTTTTACTTCTAAGTGGGTTTTCTAATGGTTTTAGAAAGTGAAACTTTGTCTTCTTTTCATTGTTCATTTGATGAGACAAGCTGTGCTTCTTGACTGTGCATCTCAGAGGAGTGTGTAGATCCAGCTGGATCCTGTAGGATTTTGGTTCTTGAGGAGTACAGATAGGAGATGAAACTCCAGTCGAGTAGGGATGCCTTTCATTCCCCTCTGGCTCAACAATGCTAAAACTCTCCAGCTTCCCTAGGGTTAAGGGAAGAGGTGAGGCCTTCATCAAGGCTTTAATTTTAATATGCTTTCGCTGTGGGTGGATGTTTCCTTTAGTACAAGCATAGGGGAGTCTATACAAGACAATAGTAACCATAAAAACAATTCTAAAGAGTGTGTCAAATTTTGGTTTTTTTTCATTGCTTAAGACTCTAGAAGACTTAATACAAGTAACCATGTAGCTCAGCAGGAGATCTGGTACTCTGTGTGTGCGGTGTTGCTGCTTTCTAGTACCTGTGGAATCTCACACTAAGCTTTTTAGGGCCTCTGACAGTCTAACTGCCCTGTGTGCTCTTCAGGCACTTGCAGCAGCACAAGGGATGAGTTGTAGCTCGAGGTTCACATGTCTAAATGTAGGTGTGTACCTGCATGCTGGTGTCTAAGCTGCCGCTGTAGTCTGTAAGGATCTGGGCAAAGCAGTTGGTGGAACTGAGGGAACTGGCCACTTGTAGCCTGTTCTTTGGGAGGAGGTGTATGGTGTGGAGGATGTAAACTAGACTGAGCTGGCCTGGCTTGTATCCCAATAGACACAAATAGAAAACAACCTTTGTCTTCTAAGTGAGAGACAGTCAAGTGTATTCTGTGTGAAATCAGGGGAAGGTGGACACTGAGTTTTATTTTCAAGCTTAATTTATAGTATTATGTTGTACTGCGGTTTTGACAATGTCTATATTTTGTGACATTAATAGTTATTGTCAAGGAAGATGTTTTTAACAGAAGTGTATTCTATTTGCAAGGTAATGCAAGAATCTTCAGAGTGCACATGGAAACAAGTGTCCTAGTTTATGCATAGTCATAGGCATTCTGTCACCAGTCTTGTAAAGTGTATTTTTCAGTATCTAAGTAAGATGGTGTTAATGTTTCAGACACACTTGAAAAAAGAGTTATTTGTGAAAGTACTTGCTTAATCTTAAGTTAGGAGGCCTGAAGCCTGTGTCTTAATATAAAGACATTTTGTTTTCCTTGTTTAAATCAGATGTCAAAGACTTTTGTCATTGCCACAACAATAATGAGACACTCAGAAATAGACCCCTTAGGAAGCGAATACTCAGGCTTTTGTTTCGACTTCACAAAGCAAGATGCCATAAATTTGTAAATAACCACAGATCTCTCCTCTCTCCCCCTAAGCAGTTGTTAAAAACAGTGAAGCTCACTGTGAAAGTAGAAGCCTGTGTTGCTGGATTTAATTTCAGTAGTTTAGCAATTTAGTGCCTATACCCAGAGTGCATTAATACACATCAGTTGGATTTGCTATCCAGTATGTGCTGCAAAGCAAAATTTTCTTTTTTAATATATTTGGAAAATTTAAGGCATGGTAAAAATTAAGACGTAGTAAAGTTTTGATTTGTAGTTCCAAATATTTTTTTTCTCCAAATAAAATAATAATTTATTAATTAACAATAAGCTAGAAAGGGTATATATTATGTGACTCTTCAAAGGCAGAAGGCTAATGGTGAGCTTATAAAATACTTAGCCTTCAAAGAATCACTTCCTAAGGCAGACCTGAAATCCTTTTTCCAGGCTACAGCCAGATCACTGGGAGCTGATTTTTGGTGATGTTTGATGTTTCTGTGCTCCCTTTTGGAGCAATGACCATCAAGTTGGTGAGGTTCGGAATAGCAGCCTTAGCTCTCCAGGGGCCAGAGCATCCCTATTGATTCTTGTACTGATATCTCTGTTCCTGGCCCTATTGCCTGTAACTAAAACCAGTTTAGAAGCAAAGTGAGAGAGCCAGAGGTTTATGCAATGGCCTGTGGGCTGTGGATTTGCCACATTTCAGCTTTATCCCATGTGTTAGTTCTAAAAGGAAAAAATAAATCTTTGTTCTCTTGGAATTAGAATTTGCTTTCTTGGAATTAGATAATTAACTGCCGGTTTATATATAGGACTGGGAAGTGTGTGAGGATGTGTGTCAATGGGCAGGGGGAACAGGGAGGTAGGAAAAAAAAAGAGCAATATTTAGCTTTGTGTATGTTTATATTGCTAGTGCTAATTTGTTTCCATCCATAGGGAAATCAGAGAAACACTCACATTGGATTGTTTGATCTTCAAACTAAACAAAACGAGGTGAGAGCAATACCAAGTTTCTCTCTGGTGATGACAGTGCTGTAGTGTTTCAGATTTTGATGCTTTGCAACACAGTATGTTATGTCCTTAAGGAGTGTGTCCTTGTTGCAAACATCTAAAAGGCTTGAGAGTAGTAAAGCATCATGTCTACAATCTTTATTTCTAAACAACCTTTTAAACAGCAAGTCCTTTCTACTCTCCTCATTGCACACGTGCCAAGAAGTAAATGTTTGGAGTTTTCTTTATATGTGCATTCTTGGTCTGTTTGGTGATACCATTTTAAGAGATTATTTTATTCTAAAACTGAACATACTGCAATTCAGTAACTAAAATCATGATAACAGGTTTTTCAAGGTGTCCCCATAATAGTATGAAATGAGTGAAATTTTGTATTTACACATAAGTCTGCTATGCTGCTCTAGTGGCAACATGGAGCTCAAAAGAACCAGTAAAAAACAAACATGAGAAAAAGGAGAACTGTTACAATTGAAGCATGAAATGTGGTTCTTCTGGGCATGAAAAGATATGGCATAAAGATAAAAACTGTGGGACAGCACTATTTTCCTAAGAAGTAGTGAGATGGTTTCCTTTATGGAGTTTGAAAAAGCACAGTTATTGACATTACTGTGTTTCTCTGTAGCACCTCTATATGTTTGAGAAGAATCTGCACATAATCAGCTGTTCAATCAACAATGAAAAGACCTTATTGGGTAAATATGTGCTTTATCGTTAAATTTTTTTGATAAAGATTTAGTTCAGTAGGATGATACAGTTGGGTTTAGAATTACTTAAATCTGTTTTGATCTGTGTGTTGCCCACAGCAGTTTATGAATTTCAGTGGATCCATCATCAGACAATGTAGGTGACAACATAATGACACAGCTATGACAATATTGCTGTTTTATTAAAACATCTAATACACGCTGCCCCTTTTTCACTTCCTCCTCCTGCTATTCTGAATACCTGCTACATTTAGAGGAGCTTCTGATGTTCCTTTTACATGTAAAATTTTACATTGGTGAAAGAATGGTGGTGCTCATTCTTCAAGGATGTTTGGTAAGATTAATGTCAAATATGCACATTCACTGTGGTTGTGTTGGTGTTTTCTCCCCCCACAGCAGTCAGCTTCTGTCAATATACAGAGGAAGAAAGAACAAGTCAGCTCTTACAGTCAGGTACTGCAAGTGGATTTTTTAATGCTGTTTGAAATATTGTACCTTTTTGCTTTCTTTTGCATGTGATTTCTGTTTAGAAGACCAACTTGTGTGCATAAAAGAATGTTATCTAAAATATGTTCTTCTTGCAGTGTCCAAGTATTTAACCTTGCTAATCGAAATTCATCCCATTAATAATGTGAGAGTCCTAAAGGCTGTGGATAGCTGTGTTCGAGTACAGGTAAAATATTCAACTAATCTAATGACAAGCCTTTATAAACTTCTGTATTAGAGAGAAAACATGGTTTAGTGCTGAAATATCTCATGTTATCTTGCAACTGATACAGAGATAATGTCCCGTGTTTCTTCAGAGAAATAAAAAATGAAACTTCATAAAATGTTTGGTATAGAATATTTCTCCAACATGAAGGCTGCTTTTTTATTTCTCTTCAGTCTTCCACAGTTTGCAGTTATAGCGACTGGTAACTATTCATGTGTAATATGAGCTATTTTTATTAATTAAATATCATTAGTGTGTCTGATTTAATTTAAAAATACATAAATATCCAGTTGAAAAAACCCAAGCATTTTTAGATAAGTGTTCTAAACTACTTTAGTTTTTTACTTACTTTTGTGAAATTTTCTGTGCAGTTTCTTTATCCAGTTGAAGGCAGAAATGCTTCTACAGAAAGTCGTCTCTTGCTAGTTTCAGAAGATAAATGTGAGTTAATATTTTCAAAGTACATTGTCATTATTTTACTTCAGGATTATTGTTATAGATAGTATTTTTGGTAGCCTTTTATTTGGGGGAAAAAAACAGGAAAAAGAAGGGTATGAGTTATTCTAGGTATTCCAAAGGCCTTTCAAAAACTGTATCATTTACCAGATTTTTTTCAAAGTTAACAGAATGGCCATCTTTGTCTACAATTAGTTGCTTAGCTCTCACATTCATCAGTTATCTTTACTTCTAAAAAAGCTAAAATAGACTCCTTATAGCTGCCTACATAAATTCAGAGCAAATCAATTGATTGAAAGATGTCATTTAATGTGGGAAGTGGGACAAGAATAGAGCAATAGTTCCTTGAATTCAGCTAACATTGCATATTCAGCCTAATCTAATGGCAGGGAATGGATAAAGATAGACACTTAGAAAAGACTGGGGTTTTCCTTCTTATTATAGAGTGAGATTTCTTTTCCCATCCCCTTGGAGAGACCCATCTTCCCTGAGCTAGACACCAACCTTGGGTAGATGGACTTGGGTGGACAGAGCTAAATCAGAAGCACATCTGCTAGGTGAATGCTGCACTTCTCATGCAGGCCAGCTGTGGATAACTTTCAGGAGTTTTGTGTGGGAAAGGACAGTGAGGGGTATTCATGTTAGGAAGTGAAACAGGTCAGGGATAGTCTCAGACATGGACATGCAGCTCCACAAACTCTTCCCACGGGTCCTCCTTGGCTTGCCTGGACACATTCCAGTCATTGCTCTTCAAGCCTGTGCTGTGCTGGTGTGGGCAGGGAACTGTTTCCACGAGGTGTTATGGCTGAGGCCACTCTCAGCTCAGGAAGGAAGACACTCCAGGTCTCTGTAGGCACCTGTGCTCATGTGTCACAGATCTCCTCTTACAATGAGTTGAACTTTCCTGGCCCTAAAGTGTTCTTACAGAATTCTAAGAGGTGAGCTTGTTTAATAAGCTGTATAAAAGCATTTAAAAATGTTTGGGTTTAATGATTTTTTTCTTTTTAATATTTCAAAGATATTGAACAATTTGACATTCATGTTGTTGCAGAAGAAGACCACAAAGTGGTAAGATTGAAAAATCTTTGAGTTTGAGGGTTTTTTACTTTAATTTGCTGAAAGTTTTGGAAGTTTTTTTGGTTTTATACTTGGGCAACACAAGGTTTATTAAAGAAAGCACTGATTACTATGGCAACTTATGCAGGTGAGCAAAGCTGATTGAAAAAATTTACACCTTGTGATCTATGAGGAAAATGATTTATTTTACTGGGTTTGTTACATGTTGCTGAATGCTTCTATGTGTTAGAAGTTGGAAGTAAACATAGTGTTTATTAATTTTAAAACCATTTTAAATATTTGCAGCCATTTAAAATATTTACAGAGTTGCCTTCCTAACCTTGTCTATTGTGAGTCTGTGTGAACCCAGCAAAGGACTCATTTAAAACAAATGAACAAAAGATGTAAAACTTAGATGCAGTCCGAGTACAGTGAATGTTCCAATCTCTTTCCCCTCATCTATTTTTGCTTTTTAACATGAATTTGTCATCAACAAATTGTGGATATTCAGCTTGAAAGACTTATTATTAATGAGCATTTATCTAATATAGTAAATAATTTTGTCATGAAAGCCAATATTATTGGGTATTGTATTATGGGGGTGAATGTAGACTTTGAAGGAAAAGTTAATGACCTGATTTTTGTCCCTTTGCAGTCTTTCATGGTTTTCTCAGTTTATCATGATCCTTCAAGCAGAGGGGTTTTATATGCTAGCCTACAGTCGTGGAGTAAAGACTTAAATATAATCAGAAAACAGATTGATCTGATATCCTTTTGCCAAACAGATTTGTTTTGGTTTACATGATATCTCCCTACATGATTCGAGTGTGCATGTATACAATCCCAACAGTTTTCCACAGCTCTAACCTTTTCCCTACACCCTCTCTCTCTCACATGGCTGAGACTTCAGATAGAAATCTCTTCTGGAGACACATCTCCTTTCAGTAGTTAATGCAGCTGATTCTGAACTGACTGTGGTATATCCCTCCTCTCTGAGGAAGAGTGCCTCTGCTATTCTTTGTTCACTTTGAGCAGTCTAAGTGGTGAATTTCTTGCAAGCAAGGAAGACTGAAAGATCTGTTAGTAGTTGTACCCTGAAAACTGTGCTTCTGATCTCTTTAAACTGAGAACCTTGCACACAACAAGGGTGGACTTCATGCTGCTGACAAGGAGCCTGTTCCTTCCAAGCTCCTTATTATTTGTGCCTCTTCTTTCACTGCTTTTCTCTTTAAAGCACAGACTGTGCATAATTGTTGCAGAACTTTATATGGTGGCTTCTAATGTTTTCATTCTTTCCCTGCAGGTGATTCAAAAGTCAGGTCAGCTTTCAAGAGCCAAAGTTGTAGATGACCTCGTTTGGGCACAGTGGGATATGATGGAGCAAAGACTCTTCTACATTGTTCCAAAGGTGAGCTGAAAGTCATTCTTGCAGTTTCGTTCCTGCTTGTCTAGTGACAGTGAAGTTTTAAGTGTGTGGGGTGGCAAATAGGGGTTTGTTTTCATTAGGATGGTCTTTCTTCTTGCCTCAAATAACCTAAAGTAAAATCCAAACTTGCCTTAGCTGCTACTGTGCTTAGTACATTGCAAGAAGAATGGTGAACTTAGTGCTTTCTATTAAAAAGGTGAGCTTGCTAATTTTTTTTCTTTATTTAGAAAGGTCTTTAACTCAAAAGTATCTAACTCTATCCAAAACTGTTGTGAGTATAATGCCTCTCTTCTAGAGAAATCACATCCAGAAAGTATTTTGTGTGCAGAGTTACTGAGTGACCAAGTGAGGACAGGTTCTTGGCAAGAAACTCTGAAACTCTTAGGGTTTGGGTTATTTTGTCTGAGGGACTATTTGCACTTGATGCATTCTCTGTAAATACAAAAGGATTTTTCTGTACTCTTCTTAGCCACAAAAATAGTGAGTTAGGAAATAACAGGAAGTGAACTGTGATGGAGAAATACATTTATGTTTTTGTTTCTGAGATACCCTTTTTGAACTGACCAAAGTAAGATACAATTCTTTTTGCCATATAGGTAGATATGGAAAACATTTTTTTTTAATTTTCTAAAATGTGTGAGACGTGTATTGCTGTGTGTAAGTGACAGCCCACGCAATTATATATGATTGGCAGATAATGATCTGGGGCAGGAAGGAAGCATGTCATAGTGCTACTGTGAGGGGTTATATGTGGTTTATAAATTCTTTTGTCCCCTAAATTCTGCATATCTGTTAGCAAAGCGGGTTAAGTGTGAAGAATGGTGCTGAGTATCCAATCACTTCTCAGTCTGTAGAATATGCTTTCTTACTTACAAAACACATACTTTTTAATTCCAGGAATCAAAGAGTACTTTAAGGTGTGTCCAGTTTTATCCTGATGAAAATTTTAACTTAATAGTAAGTTATTAGTATTTTCTTATATAATGGTTTTTAGTGGGACGTGATTATGTTTTCCAGGTACTATCTGTTTGTCTTTTTAATGGTTGAAACGTTTTCAGAGGAAAACTGGAGTTTGTTTTTCCATTTGTTTTTTGGGGGGTTTTTTTGCATTGTTTTCTTGTCAAGAATATATTCAGTCAAATTCAGATTTTGCCACAGTAAGGTAACTTTGGTGGAATTACACTTTTTTTGACCTAGAAGGCAGTAAATGACATTCATGACGCTATACTAATCTTATACTCAGTTGTTGAAAAAGCAGGCTTATCAAGTGCACTAGGAAAAAAAACCATGTACTGATTTTGTGTCAGTTTTAAGTGAGAAAGGAACGTTTGTTGCAGCCAAAATACTAAAAACAGAACATAAAAATTACAACATGTAATTGTTACTAGACTTTTGTCCCAGTGGCTGAAAATTGCTGCGCTACAGCAATTTATTTTCTCCTTTTAAAAAAGAGTCTGTATTATGGGGGTTTTTGAAATGACTGTAAGGATTAGAGGATTGTTAAAATATTGAACCTGGTGAAATGTGACTATGATACATTTTACTGGTCTGAAATGCTAAACGTGGTATATTGACCTCTGTAAAGAACAGGTTTGTTTACTTTTTTGTTTAACAGCTGGAATCACACCTGGATATTGCTGTAAATGACACACAATTAAAGTAAGTTGTTTGTTTTTTTAATGTTTTGGTTTGCTTTCCTTTTAATATACATGGTAACATTTTACAAATCCAAGTAAAACTTTTCCAAGCCACAATATCTTTGTTTGCAGTTGCCTATATGGTACTGGAACAGAATAACATGAAAACTGTGTCCAGACCTCCAGTTCTTATTCTCATCAGGCTCAACTGTAAAAAGTAATTTAATCCTTGACTGCTTCTTAGTGTCATTTTAAAAAATTATTTGTCTGAAGAGCTAGCTATAGGTTAAACCTTCTAAGTATGCTGAACCTATTTAAATTAATTTGCTTTAACCTTGGGCGTGTTGTAATGGTGATGTCAAAATTTGTCAAGGGAAGCTCTGCATTTTTAATTGCTGTTGCAAATTTTATTGGGCAGTTAAGCAAACCAGTAGCACCTTTTATAGCCCGTGAAGACACTGCCTGTACTCTGTTCTCCTCCAGCATGCTCTTTCCAGCAGCCTGCACTTGCAGAGATGAAGATTTGT
This sequence comes from Acridotheres tristis, assembly GCA_037013685.1. Taxonomy (NCBI): domain Eukaryota; kingdom Metazoa; phylum Chordata; class Aves; order Passeriformes; family Sturnidae; genus Acridotheres; species Acridotheres tristis. Next base: position 11,765,668 of record CM072885.1, read on the forward strand.
CTGATGCTGTGTCTGCCATGCACATGATTGCATCTGAGCTTGTCTCCTGAGGGCTCCCTTTTAACTGAGGGAAAAGCTAGTCAGGATGGCTTAACTCTGTCATAATCCTCATCTATCTTTACATTCCAAATGGGCCCATTTATTTTTTGTGACTAAAAAGAGAGGCCAGAGCTATTAGGCCAGGTATCAGTAGCTGAAGGTAGTTGAGTTCCACCCTGCCCAAGGAATGTCTCAGTGCTGTGCATAAGGCTCAGCGTGGTGCTCCTGCATGTGCAGGTTGCCCTATAAAAGGCACTGTATCCTCTTACAGTTGGTGCTGAAAGAACACGGCTCTTGTAAGAGCTTCCATGCTGTATTTTGCTTTATTTTATTTTTTTCCAAGTTAATGCAGAGGACCAAGGGGAAAATCCTTACAGGATCAAAATACTTTCTGGAAAAAAATACAACCAAACAGAAAAAAACACTCACCAACAAAAAAGACAAAGCAGACTGACTACAGTCTTCTGCTGCATGTTTTGCAGGGTGAAAATAGGCCTTGTACATTTACAGATATGTAAAACCATTAAAGCACAGGTAGCATGAAACTGAAAATGTCACGGTATAGCAAGTTCCATATGAGTGTGATTTTTGTGCTTTTCTTTTCAAGTATTTCCACTAAAAGTAGTGTCCCTATTGCAGATTAAATTGTAGTTTTACAGACATGCGCTGTAGAGTTAGTCTGCAAAACCTTTGAGTTATTCCGTGTCACAAGTATTTGGATTTCCAGTATGTCATGAGAACTTGCTTTCACTTCAAAGTATAGGAATGGTTGGACAATAATGTAAGTGAATATGAAGTGAGTATGAAGTTGTCAGGTGTGTTCAAAATCGTTGGATAACAATGTGCAGTCTTGGGATTCTTGTTTCTAACAGCATTGAGCAAATTGGTTAAAGCCTAATTTAACTTGCATTACAGAATATTTGATTATAATTGAATTAGTATATTTTGGTTACATAGTGACTGTTCTGGTGATCTTTTTGTTGTGATAAATCCCTGTGGATTTACTCAGTGATCTTTATTTACTCATAGACTTGTGAATTTTGGATATGATTACTGTCAAGATCAAGATGTTGCATCTAAATCTTTGAACCTTCAGGTTTTCACAAGTAAAGCAGGTAATGAATAAATACGAGAATGGTCAAAATTGCCTTCGCTAGTAATTATCATGCAGTGTAATCTTAATTGATTACTGAATTTCTTCATAAAATATTGCAAACACACAGAAATACAAACATTTATAAATGTGAGTATGAGATTTGTATTCCTTTAGAGTGTACTTGGCAGGTAACTGTGAGGAGAGGGAGAAGGCAACTGTGCTTTGTCTTAATAAATTTTTTACCTTCCGGAAGCTGCAGTGAAGTTAAGCTGAAGTACCCAGGGTTTTATGTATCAACATCAATAACAAAACAGTCACCCAGAAAATTTTTTGGTAGCCCAACTTCAAAGAACTGGTACCACGCTCTTCTCTAGTGAAATCTCTCAGTCAAAGAACACCTTAGCGTTTTCCTGTCAGTGTCAGAAACCAGAAGGTACCAAAGTGTAGCTGTGTGTTACATTAAAGCAATCTAATGTTAAAGGTGACCAAAATTATGTTAGAAAGTAAATGCAAGGAAGGTTTTGTCAGATTTTCTGACCTAGTATATATTGGTGTTAGACAGTGGACATACATACACAGAGCATGTGCAATGCAGGCTTTAAGAGCTTCATATTGCTGTTAGTATGTGGTGTTCAGAAGGTCCAAGTATGCAATAATAAACATGGTATGTGCTACTCAAGGGTTTAGTACATATATGATTCCTTAAACTTCAATCTAGAATGTTTCTTAAACCTTTAGGATTTTGAAGTCTCCCTCCATCCTAATGTATGCATGAGCTTTTTCGGATTAAAAACTGGTCTCAACACATATCTGTTCATCACAGCTGTTTTCAGCTTCTGAGTTAGACCATACAGGCAGGCAGAGACGGTGCTTGTTTAACCTTTGAGTCATCAGCACAGTGGTACAGGGAAGTGTTGCAGGAGAGGCTTCACATGTCACTCCCCAAGGCCTGCTGTGCACACCAGTGAACTGCTGAGCTGTGTGCCACTTGCACTGAAATGACCATTAGTGCAAATCAAGTGAAATACAGCTTCTTACGTGGATTTTTTTTCTTACCAAGGCAAACTGCATGCTTAGAAAGATTAGAGGGAAGGAATTAGAAGTAAGAGAAAGCCAAGTTTCTGTCTTTCAAATGCAGATTAGGCTTTTTCTCTGTTAGCAAGACAGTTACTTATATAAACAGCCAGTCCAATAATGGAAAATATTATTGATTTGTATATATGTTTACTTTTTAAACCTTACTCTTCTGGAGTTTATTCAGATTGCAGTACCTCCTTGAGTTTGGGATGAAGTTTAGTCATTCTCCATCAAAACACTTGTTTAGTTACTGTGAAAGAAAATTTTTTTTTCTGTCTGGTGACACTATTTAAAGTCTGTGTGGAACCTTTCACAGGTGCTTTTCACTGCACTTACTGTAAAACAGATAATTTGACAATTACACTTGCTAAATTCGATTACTGTATGTGTCTTTTCCTTGAATGTTGTTTAAAACTGAGGATTACCTTTCACAACCCATTTCAGGTCACTAACGGTTTGGAGCAAGTTACTTTGGTGCTAAGACCGTATCTAGCTCTTGAAAAACACTGTGGGTAATCACACTAAAGGTTCCCTTTTGTGCCTCAGTGGTGATTTGCAAAACTGGGCTGCAAGTTCTTTGTGGTGTGGACTGTGCCTGCTATGGGACTGCTAGCACACCTCTGATAGTAGTGCCAGTATCCCTACTCCTACCATTCAGACATCCCTGGCAAAGCATAATTGGCAAAACTTCAAACTGGAATATTCCATACAACTTCCCATTTAATAAAACTGTTACTGGCTCTTGCCAATCTGAACTCTGAATGAAATCACTTCTCCTTTCTCAAACTTCTGCACTAGAAAAGTAGCTCTCTTCCTTACACACAGCACAGATGAAATCTCTCCAGATAAAAGCCCCCATGTAATTTTTGAATAGCTGAGAAAAAAAAGCAGTTCCAGTCTCAGAATTAACTTTGCATGTCGAGAATTCAGGGGTTGTTAGATAAACACTGTGCTGTTATTTTTTTCTCTTGGTGCTTTAAAAATATTTTTCAATTAAATTTGCTCAATATTTAAAAAAAATACAGGCAGTAAGAGGTCATAGACACTGGATAACCATCACCTATCTTCCTGGAATTTAGGCATCTAGACTATGTTTCTAGAGAGAAATAAGCATCTCCAGAGGATGATTCAATCCATATTTCCTTTTTTGCTGAATAGAGGTCTGAATGAGAGATGTTTGGATAGCTGAAGTTAAGTGAGGCAAGTCCCTCTTAAGTCAGTATAACTAGATAAAATGGCCTGGTACAATCTTGTGTTTGAGTTGTAACATTTGGATGCTGTGTTGAGATGCTGTTACAGCCTTATATCTTGAGTTTTTGATTTAACAGAAATGAGGAATTTATAGTTAAAGTTTCCTAGAGAAAATTTAATGCCGACATATCGTAGGTGACTCTCAGTGGGGTGACTTTGTTGAGTACCAGAGTTGTAACTGCTGTTTCCTGAATAGGAGTAGAACTTAATTCTAAAATTCTTCCTTCTTTTTTCTTTCTTTTTTTGTTTTAACCTTTGTGGTCAAGATCTTTTTTCCCTCTTACTTCTGGAAAAATAAGTGTCCATCCAATTATGTACTCACATGAGTCTTCTCACGTCAAGGCATTCAGCTACAGCTTTTACTGTTTGCAAACGATTTTGAAATGGGTAGTGTGAAAGACCTGGCTCTGCATACGGGTGCAATAGGCTAACAGGCTTTCCCTGCAGCAGCACAACCCAGTTCTAATTTGCAGGAGCACTGCTAAGGGTACGAAAGGAGTCTGTGGTGTATTCTCAGTCTCTGGCTGCTCTACTGGGATTGCCAGGACTGTGTCAGATGTTGCATTGCTTGGACACCTGCTGGTCTGAGGCTGCCACGTTTCTGTCTGTATTAACAAAGCACCGTTTGTTATTTCCGGTTGTTTGTAATTCAGTTTGTTGACACGTGGACCAATATTTTTGAGTTGAAAGATCACATCCTATTTATAGTCTCCCATAGATGCCATATCTGTGGTCAGTTTGCACATTGCCCACTGACACTTCAGTCTGACCAATACTTGCATGTTGTGCAATTTACAGAACAGTGTACACAGAAGACTCCAACATACAAGAAAAAAAATGCAGTGCTGGAAGGGAGCTGTTGATAATAAAACAGCAATCCGGTGGGTTGCTGGAACTTTTCCAGTCTTCCTCATGAGTCCTGATGCTGCTACTTTAAAAATTATGCATATTCTGAAAGAAGCCAAGTGCTCTGGCAAAATGCCGTGTCTGTTGTCTGAATGGCTCAAATATCCAAGCAAAACTGTATCAAACCATATTCAGTCAGCTAAGAATAAGCAGAAAGAAAAACTGCATCTTAAGAAAGCAGTTATCTTCCCCAGGAGACAGAAGTGTGAAGTGTCTCAGCTATATCTGTATCACAGCTATGATACAGCCTTGTGGTGTGAAATACTGAGGCATTTAATCAAATAAAGTAACTGGGCAACTTGCTTTTTTTTTGTACTTGTGCTTTTTCCATACTGTGCCCTTTTCTGCATAACTTGTATACAAAGCCTTTATTTTTTACAGAACAGTACCTATATTAGTGTTACTTTATTTTCTTCTTTAAAATTCTGAACTTTCAATAAAGGTAAATGGTCATATTTATGGACGAGCTTTCCCAACTGTATTGGGATAATGTGGTTTGGAAGCTGCTTCTAACATGAATGCCAAAACATCAGAGTAAGTTTTTATAAGAGATGAAAGCAGGGTTGCCATCCAGTGGGGTCAAAACAGGATCAGTCTGATGTAGAATTATTCTGGGAGTGGGAAACCCTGTATGCAGTACCCCAGCTGAAATAAACTTGTCCCAAGGACTGACTCCTCTCCTAAAAAACGTATTAGCAGTTCTTTGAGCTGGAAGGGGGAGAAGTGGCTATCACTTCTAGTGTGAGAAAGCTCTGGTAGTGTATTCATGCTGCTCCCAATAAGAGATTACTTGAAAAGCAAAGAAATGGTGTTTTACTATGTTATTGAGCATATCTGACAGCTCCTGAACACAAAATATCTAGATTGAGGCAGTCTGTGGAGAGAAAGGCTCGATCAGTTTTCTGGCTGCAAGCATGATTACTCCTGGAAAGGGCTAAAATGTACTTCCCCTAAAGGAAAAAACTGACCATGCCAAACCCAGGTTTCCATTATGCCAGATTGCCTCCTCTGTTCTTTCTTGATTTTGTTTCATTAGGTAAATGATGATTAGAGCCCATAATAGATATTCCTGCAATGTTTACCTTTTTTGAGAGATTATTTTTAATTTATAATTTGAAACAGTCTTGATTTGGTTTTTTGCAGTATAAAGATGTCTAGATGTTCAGCTAGACAAGTGAATTTTCTTTCTCTATTTTGTCGTTTTAGGAGGCTTGTGTGTGTGTTGTAGTCTAGTCTCTGATATTCCTCATGAGATCATATACTCCATTTATTTTTTACATAAAGGTAAGACTAACTTGTTAACTTACTGTACATTATTTTGGAGAATGTCAGTGTGCTGAAAGAGGTACAGAATGGCTTTCAAAACAAATAACTACCGAAGTCTGCAGACAATAAACTACTGTGGCTGGTGTTTAAACACAGCAGCTGCCTTGAGCTGCAGAGTTGACTTTCCTGCTGTAGACTTCCTGCCTGATGCTGAGTGAGTAGCTTCAAACCAGTGGCCTTGTAAATGGTTATTAATTTGGGCCCTTATTTCTAGCCAGGCTTTCCGGCGTGCTGAGCACAGACATCAGTGCAATCTGTGGGAGCTTGCAGGTGTGTTGTACTTATGCCATAAGGCATTTGTATGGGAAATAAAGCCAACAGCTCTTAGCTTGAATGTGTGTTTAGAATTCTAGTTCAACATGTTATTTTCACAGCAAGAGGTGCAACACCCACTGACTCTAAGAATAGTTGCTGTCTGAGTGGTACTCTAGCTCTTAAAGTTAAGACTTTTGTTTATGTTTTAAAATAATAAAGGACATTGTTTTATTCCAATCAGAATGAAAATTCTGATTATCAAGATTTTCTTACTTGATACATGGACAGAGAAGCAAATTATTTCTCAAGAGATAAGCTGCATAGTATGGAGTAACTGTATTCAAGTGCATAATACGTCTCTGTTCTACCTTAACTATTTGCTTTCTTGTGTCAGGATGCTTCTCACATGTCAGAGCTGCACATACATGATGCTTTGCTGCAGGAATATTGTGGGATTGAGTGAACTACCTTTTTGTGTTCTCGAAGGCGTTAATGAATTGGAAAAAGTCCTCTTTGGGTGTGACACACTGTGCATTCACTGCTGTGAAGGGCTGATTTCCCCAGATATACCTGACGTGTAGCCAGAGAGTTGTTGGATTGCTTGGAGCCAACCATGGCCCTTGTACATCCTGATCTGTACTAGGAAGAAACTGAGGATAAATATGGTGACATTGACTAGCTAAGTCTGAAATGAGCTCTGTGGAATGGAGTTGTTTGGTGCAGAGCTGTTTGTGAGTTCATGTAAGATTCATCAGTTGTACAAGAGAATTTTAATAATGGTCCTGCAGTGACCCACAGAAGCAGTGGGTCCATAACTCGCATTTTGGGGTCCATAAGCCATATTTTGGAGACATTTAAGGAGTTCAGTTTGTTCTGCAGCCTCTGTAATCTTGGCTGGAAGCTTCCCACCCATGTTAAAACAGTCACTGCAGCATGAACAGAGAAGTCACGATGTTGCAGTTGAATTCTGCCGTGCTGGTTTTTTAGCTTGCATGTCCTCATGCTGGCAAATGACAAAGTGGTGATGGTGAGTGTACTGACTCATTGCAAGCTAACTTCAGTCGTATTTTGTATGAAAAACTGTATCTTTTGACACTTCTGCCTCTTGAGTGTTGCTGTTGGTGACTTTTTCTCTTGGAAAAACTGTGGATCTTATATTGAATTTCCATGCATTGTTAAGTAGCATCCTGATAATGACATTAGTAGTTACTATAATCCTCAGTATTTCTCAGAGATAGAGGAAATTTGAGGGCATTGTGTCATTCTTGCTGGGTGCCAGAAGTGTAGTACAAGTCTAGATTGAAACAACAGCTGTGGTGATGCAAAGCCCATGCAAACACAGCAGGTCTGAAATTGGCCTTTGTATAAACTGAGCTGAACTAAATTACAGCAATAGGGCATGCAGATAAACAAAGTGGAAATTCTTTAAAGCAGTTGAAAGATCACTAAAATGTGAAACACAGCTATATAAAGGACTTGTGTTTGGGTTTTTCTGGGGGAAAGGTATTTTTATACAAGCTTTCTCTGGGATTGAGTGCTTCTTTAAACACAAACATAGGCTATGCAGTGCATGACTAGTTTTCACACACTAAAGAACTGCATTGTGTAGGTGCCAGTCTACTATGTGTGCAGGACCTGTGTTTAAGATGGATTAAATCTGTCTGTGCAGACGACCCCACAAAATATTCTAAAATATTCCTGTTTGGGTCTATGGGCACTGCTAAAATTTCTGGCTATAAAGTAATAGATGGATTGTAACAAATGGTGTTTATTTTCCCCTAGGTTATAACAAAACTTTTACAGTTTCTCTAGAAAGAACAGAATCTCATCAATTGAAGGAAGTGGCTTTTATGAATCTTGGTAGGTTACTTGTGTTACTTTCCTGTGTGATTACCTTCTCTATCTACTAGGGAGACAAATAGCTAACTCTTCTCTGGAAGGAAAGGATTTTTTTTTCTTGACTTTAGGTAGCAGTGTTATTTTGCTGCTTTTCTTTTGCTTGCCTTTTGTATTTGGCATTTGATATTGCAATACCTCACTATTAGTAAGCAGCTTCCTTTGAAGTTGTCTCAGAATCTGTGCTGGACACCAGCTGCTGAGTTCTTGAGTATCTCAAGTTTCTTGAATCCTCTCCTGGAAACCCAAATGTGCTGCTAGTGTTTCCTGTGTTCGTAGAACACCAGCTTTTATTTAACTCCTTTTATATTTCCTAGATATAATCAATTCCTCAAAGAGAAGTGGGCCAAGTTGAGAATCATGTCAAAGAGCCTCTTAGAGCAAATAAGTTATCATGTGTTAAATTGACCACTGCTGTTTCTTTAAATAGACTATTACGTGGCTGCTTATTTGCCTGGCCAGTTCCTGCACCTCCTGAACATTCAACATCCTGATCTGCTGTGCTATAGTTTATTTCTGACAGGTATAGTAAAACTGCTTTAAGTAATTTCTTTGTTGTTGTGGAAACTTGTTCATATCTCTTTACATAAAAGTTGTATTTCTCAATGTTTCCTTAGAGCACAGTGTTCTGACAAAAGAAGGGTACTGAAAAAATCAGAATGACATTTTTGCTACTTTCCATTTTAGAAAGAGAAGCTGAACTGGCATTTCATACTTTATGTATTTCATACTTATTGCTTGTTATGAGATGGAAGAAGACCTTTCACTGAATTTGAAATTCTCTGCCTTGGTTTCATAGTTTCCCTTCCCTCAATTTTGCCCGTGGTTCTTGGTCCTCCACTGTTTTCATTTCACATGAGATGTAAATTTGATTTTACATTTCCTTCCTCCTATTGAGTTGCTCTAAATGTGTGTGTTTGGAGGGTGTGGGGAAAGGAAATCTGTGTTTCCTTTACCTGATCAGGCTGATGCAATTTAATTTAGAGTCTCATCTGAGATATGTGTTACTTCATTTCCAACAAACATGTCTTTGTGGGAAGTGGTTTATTTTTGGAAGTGGGGTGCCTTTGTTTGAAAACAGAAATCTGTTGTTCTGATTGGGTGAAGGAGACATAAATTGTGGAAACTGGTGCAGGGGCAGCATCATAGGAAGCTAGTACCTGTTTCATATGCATAATGAAGTATTGTCCTGCTAAAAATGAGTGGAAAACATCACTGCTGGATGGTGGGCCTGATTTCTCTGATTCAAAGGGTCTGAAATACAGTACCTGTATGGTACCATCATGGTGGACATGAGTACTAGTATAAATAAAATGGTTTTGGTCTGATGCTTCAGTGAATAATTGCATTATTCACTGAACCTTCCTGTTCTGGCCATTGGGATTGATGGCAAGAGATCCACCAATAGAAGTTTGTATCATGATTCTGCATGTGAGCAGTTCTGACCTGCACAAACAGTACCAATAGGTGCTAATTCTAGTGTTGAAGTTGTGCTACTGTCTTTGTGCTCTGCTCTGTTCCATCACATGTAGTCTGATTTGCCTTGGAGCAGCATTGTTAGAATCAAATCTCTGCACCTTCTCTGTGTCAGCAGTAGGGAAGGAGAGAACTGAGTATGGACTGTGTTCCTTATCTGCTTTCTTTATGGAGCCAACACCATTCCTTCTCCTCTTTGACATAATACCAGGGCAGGCAGTGCAAGAGGCAGACTCTTTCTTACTACTGGGAGCCTAAGAGTCTTAAGAGAAATACTGGTTGCAGGCAGATTTTATGTTCTTACTCCTTTTTGTTCTCAAACCAATGTTCTTCAGGTGAGGATGCAAGAATCGACATGTTACAAAACTGTTCCATCCGGTCCCCATGGGCGTCAACAGTCCTGGATTGCAATGCAGGAAGTCTGTATGATGTGAGCATCAGTGACAGTGCCTTGCTGCAGTTCCTGCAGAAGAGCAAACGAGACTGTGAGAGATTGGCAGCTCTGCATTGTGCCCTGCTATACTTCCAACATGCAGAAGGCTTGGAAATGCAGGTGGGAAAAGAACCTCCTCTAAATTTTTTTCCAGTGACTGATGTCTTATACAAAGCAGGAACAGGGCATGAATGGTATCAACCAAAGAGAAGTCTTGATTCACCTGAGCCAAGAGGCTTGTTGGCTGGGCTGCCCTAAACCCCTTTACCAGTCCAGGCTGTCCAGAAAACATTTATGTCTCTATCACTACTCCATGCAAAGTGTTACTACCAAAACCAAATTTTCTATACTCTCTTAGAACACCTGCTTAAAGAGAGAGATGTAACAAGCTCCCTGTCCTCATTCTGACAGATTATTCGGTGGATTTCTGAGAACCTGTCAACATGTCATTCTTTTGACCCCATTCAAGAATTTATCATTGGTAGGTATTTCTTTTCCTGCATACTGAGTTTTCCTGCATACTCCAGTTGACACTGAAGGAGAGGCCATGGCAGTACAAACTGACTCTTATTTCTGAGCTTTTTGGTTATGATTTGTGTTAACTAACCTGCATTTTGTGGCATTAAGAGACAGTATCATTATTTTAGAAGATACATAGACATCTCAAAATTGTCTAGATCTCAGATTGGCAGTAAAACTTCAAATGCATTCTTCTGTGTAATGGAACAAATGGATTTATCATTATTTGTTCCCCAGCTCCATTCTCCTCTAGCTCTAACCCAAACCATTTGTTTCAAAAGAATTTGGCTTATCATGATATTCCCTTCTAATAGCTGGTTTCTCAGTCTAGCCAGTGCAGAGTCTTTGTACAAAGGACCCCTGCAGTGCTGAGCTATAGCCAAGCAGCTGACCCAGCCCTGCAGCCATCTGGACTTCTCTTCCTCCTTTTGTGCACAGAATGGGACTAGTTCCACGATGGAGGAAGCTGTTTCAGAGACAGCAGCAGGATTTATCCCTAAAAAAGTGTCAGATAAGGAACAGTGAAGCCTACTCTTGTTAACTGATTTTACATCTTATAAATCTTTTTACATTACATTCAGCCTCCCTGTACTGCAGAATGTGTCCAGAAACTCAGAACCTGGATAAACTCCTGCCCTACACATCTCTGCATGACTGGATTGGGGTAAGATAACAGCTGGTACTTTAATTAATAGCTAGAGGGTCTGGTATTTTATCCCTTAGAACAGCCTATAGCTTGTGTATCTTACCTTTTCATAGCTATGCTCGAAATTGATACCTTTATGCCTGTGCTTTATGCCTGCTTTAGTTTGCCAAGTCTTACCCTTTGTGGTGTTTTCCATGACTCAAATTTTTTGACAAAACCTTACCATATGAGGTTTATTATGTATACAGAATACATTTAGCCAGCAAAATCATGCAGTTATTTCCAGGACAAACAGAATCAATAGAGTTAAGATTTACAAGTCAGCTTGCAGAAGTAAAATAACTTCAAGCAAGACTTTACAGTTAGAGCAAATAGCGTCTTAATTTCTCTGCTGTGACACTGTTCTAATACGTCATATTTAAAAAATAAGGGCACAGTTTTGGCTGGCTGCCTAGCTAGTTTCACTGAGGAAATAGATGATGGAGATTCATTTAGATGCCCCGTGTTCTATGCTGAATTGTAAGATTACAAATAATTTGTATTTATAGGTTGTCCCTGGAGTAACATGTGCCACAGACATTATTTCTCTACCTGTGTTAGAGGTAAGTTCTAGTATAAAACCACATTTGTATTTGCAGATTAGTAGCTGCTTTTTTGTGCATGGGGAGTGTGCTAAATATTAATGCAGCAGTGTCACCATTATCCAAAAATAGATGTAAACAGAAAATTGCCCTGTTGGGAATGATTTATGCATTTACTAAAATACCAGTTAATCAGACTCAAAGATGGTAGGGTTTTTTCCCCTTTCTGAAGACACCTCTATTCAACAGGGAGAATTATCCACAAATTAATTCATGTTAATCAGATTGATACCACTTTGCTTTATCACTTTGGTAGCTGAAGGCAGAGGTGCCATAACAGGCCAGTAGGATTTCTACATATGTCTACATGTGCCCACATGCCCTTGCAGGGCTATTTCACTGTGCTGCCATTGGTGTGCATGGCTCGTGACCCTCACTTTGTTTTGTCCAGAGCGTCCTGTGATTGCACTTATGTCAGGGCTTTGGTTACTAAAGCTAGCCAAATTCCTGCACAGCCTGGAAAGGGCAGTGGGCTGTGTGTGGAGAGCACAAGCTGTTTGGGTAGGAAATGGTACTTTCCGTTGAAAACAACATGAATGATTCTTCCCATCTTCCTATTCCACTCCCTCAGCTCCAGTTTAGAGAAACTCTTGAAATTTTCCTAAGGACTCCCCTACAAAATCTGAAAGAATTTTAATAAGCAGCTTGTTGTGGAGAGCTAATGGGAAGAATGAGGAGTTTAGACACACCAGCAAGACATAGATTAGACTCTGGATACACGACAATGTTGTTCCATGTAGGTCTTTAAAGATGTGCTTGTAATGAATCATAAAGCATCACTGTTCATAAAACCTTTTAAAAATCAGTGAAATTGCCCACTGCTCTTTCACTTTGCAGCAGCGCATCACAGCTGTGCTGTGTGTATTCACAGGGTTGCTGTTGGGGAATCAGGTTTTGCGTGCTTTGCTTGGAAGGGCTGCCCTGAGAACTGGGACACCTGGGAAAATCAGATCTTGAGAAAATTTGTGTGCAGATAATCCCTGTAATTCACTGAGGTCACAGTTAGCAGGACTTTAATTTGTCTGAGATTGAACCTCAAGCCCCTGGGGGCGCATGCCTTTAGCAGCTATACTTCCTGATTGTGGAACTCATTTCCTATTTCTGTCTGAAACCTAAACAGACTGAAAAGGTCAGAGTTGAGCTAAAGACAAATATTTCCTGCTACTTTTGACAGCAAATTGCTCTGACTCTTGCATGAGGACAAAGATGCTAATGCATAGAGTAAGGTTTAATACTCTGGCTGTTTTGTACCACACCAATGTCACAAACCCACCACAGCTTAAGTGGTCAGCTGTTGTTTCAGTTGGTCCATGTTGTTGGCATCAGGAGTCAGACCCTGGTGACAGATCTGGTTCTGCAAGTAGTATTTCTGTTGCAGAGATTTTATGGCATTTCAGAGAAACAATGGTTAATTGTTACTTTGAGAAGCTTTTTGGAGTTCTCAAGCCCATCAGTTGTTCAGAGCTTTTGGGAGGTCTATGTCCATATACACATTAAAAATTTGTGTTATTTGGGTATCAGGTGTTTTTATCAGTAAATTCCTGTTCATCAAGATACACCGAGAAAGGGGGAACAGTTAGTCCAATTGTCCAAAAGCTCTACATAAGGATTGCAATTGATAAGTCTAATTTTCCCCCCTTTTTACTCACAAACCAAACTTGCAGGGATGCAAATAAGTTCAACCAGAAAGGGAGGAGGCAGGAGGAAGAAGGAAAATAAAGAAAACAGGAGGAGGTCCAGGGGAAGAGTGAAAATATATAGTGCAAGAAATCCTGGTGCTGGTCAGAGCACCAGGAAAGAGTTTCTTGTTTGTGCTGTGCTGAGCCCCAGGGGTGCAGTGATGACAATGCTCTCTGAATGCCATCACTGCTTGGGAGACACAGCACTACAGTCCAGAGAGACATGGGCCTCTTGATGGCTATTATTACCCCAGATCTTTTCCAAGGGGTGTAGCAGAGAGCTCTCTATCTTCAGTTAAAAACCCACTAATGAAAGGCTTCAGGGGGGCTTTTCATGGATTGCAAACTGGTAAGGCCTTGCTTTGACTTCTGGTAATACAATGTCTTTTAGCTGTCATGCTTAGGTGTTAATTCTTGACTCTCTAGAAATGTCTCCAAATAAACACCTAAGATGAAGAAGCCTTCTCTTTCTAGTCCTTGTCCTGATGCTCCTCAAGAAATAATAGATTAAATTGCAAAAATCCTTTGCTTTAAACTTTTGACTTTTTAATGAGATCTAATACAATCCATCTTTTTGGGATTAAAAGCAGACAACACTCAAGTCTACCACTTCCTGTTAGAGATTGCATATACGAAAGAAAATTACTGTCTTGCTTCCCCCTGCCACATATCCAAGTCCAGTGTGGCCTGAACACAGTTTTGCAGTGGTAGTGTTGTTGCATGGATTGGTCACTAGATGATACCCTTATGCTGTATTTAATATTTCTCTGGTTTCATATTGGTAACATTTAGGCAACATTCTGCAGTAATAGGTTGTAGATCTCATGAGTTACAGAGTGAACATATGGTGCCATATGTGATCCTAGTTTGCAGCTGCTAAATATAACTAATATGAAGCAAAACCCAAGGTTTATTTTCTCTGCTGCAGCTACAATAATAGTGACAATAGGCACTGGCAGCAAGAGGAAAGTGGCTGGCAGGACTGAGTCTTTGAAATTTATTTTCCTTGACAATTTATAGTTTATAGTAGGAAGTAGTTTCTTCCTTTTGAGGTTTTCTTTAAAGGTTACTGTTATTGTAGGATAGTTGAGAGGAGAGAGAAAAACCCAGTATGTTAGTGGAAATGGAGGAATATTGTGAACTCAAAGCTGTCTTTATTCAAATGTTGTTACTGTAGTGTCTGTGTTGGGAGATAATGTCTATTAAAAGGTGCAAGAATAGCTCATACCATTTCTTGTTTTTAAAACCGTCAAAAAGAATTGCCTTAATCTCATCTCTTCCTCAGCAATGATTGTGTCTTGTCCCCCTTATAAACAGCAGCTTCAAATTTTTATACCCAGTCCAAGAACTAGCTCAGGAAACTGGTGTGGTTTTGTTTAGATTTTGTTGCTGCTATCTATTCACAGCTGAGTTTAAATTGATTTTAGCATTAGAGTCAAATGCTTCAGAATTGCTGTGGAAACTTTTGAATTTTTTTTCTTTTCTGGGATGAAGCACTGTTACTTGAGGCTGGTAAATGGATGTTTGCAATTCTAAGTATTAATGCAGCTTGAAAATAGTGGCATCCTGCAGCTGTCATGGCCATGGTGGTATTCCTCTATTTGGAACTAGTAGAATTCTGAAATGTGACTTATTTGACCAAATGTAAACATTTTCATCTAAGTTAGTAGCTTAAGGCTCTGTTTACAGTCAGAAGAAGTCTAGACAATATGGCCAGTGTAGTCTGTGGTGCTATTCTTCCCATCTCAAACATGTAAATAGGTCAGATGAATTGTGACCCAGAAATACTTGTTTCTTTCCAGACACCAAATCTTCACCTCAAGTCAAGTAAGCGCTACCACTGCCATTCCATCAAGGGAAATTAGTTTTGGTGCTTTGGTTTAACTTTTTTCACTTAGATTATTTTTACATTAATCACATGTGCTTGCAGTCACTTACTGGGAGGGGGATGAGGTATTTCTTTAAGAGGGCAGTCTGTATTCATGCTTTCTCTGCAACACTTTGCAGTTCCAAAACTCCAAAGGCTTCTGGGAGAAACTCAACTCAAACTTGGAGAGTGTGAAGTATGCAGAGCCACACTTGCACTACCACAGCAACGTGCTCAGGAGGGAATGGCGTAACCTTTCAGAAGAGGTGAGTGACAGGCACTGAAACTGAAACACCTGAATTCTCCAACTGCCTCTGAAATGGTATTTTAAAGTCAAGCATGGACCAGTTCCCTTTTTATTTTGAAGATAAATAGATGGGAATCTGATTATCAGAAGTTCAAAGACTTGCAGTCATTTCACCTAAGGTAATTGCCTGACAGTTTTGTTCTCTTAAAATAATGCAAGAAATTAAAGAAAAGGAGAGCTTGCTCTGTATTGTCACGAGGTTTATATGTGTATGAGTGCCTGTGGTACTTGGAAGATGGTGTGAGGCCCCACTGTGTTTTATTTCCATTCAAAGAGAAAACCAAATTAATTTCTCAACTTCATTCTGTCAGGGAGTATTTTATTTGGTCTTCTGTTTTGTTCATTTTGGGATTTTTGTTTGTTTACAAACCAGAGAGAGGAGAGAAGAACCACAGCATATTTGAGGAATATTTTTGAAAATGCCAAAAAGTACGTACTGGTTTCTGTTATATTTACCCCTTCTTGTTTTGCACAAGTATGTTGGAGGAATTAATGCGCCATTTAATTAATTGATTAGGCATCTGATTAGGTATCTTGAAAGAAGATTATCCTGGTGAAAATCAGTTATTTGAATCCTTGTAATCACTACAGCATGATCTGAAATATAGGCCTCTAGAGCTAGGGAATTTATGGTAGATGTGAAGTTATTCTCATGCAAGCTAGACAGATAGAACTTTTTTAATGCTATCTAGTATTTTTACTACATTTAGTCACATGTACTGCTCTCAGATTTCTTTAGCTGTCTTTGAAAGATCAAAGGCTCATTTGAGTTTTTAGTCATGTTATGAAAGCCTTTAGAGTATTGCATATGAAACACACTGATTTTTGTTTCAAACCCCAGGGTCCTTTCTCATCTGGACACTTGGGACTCTGGTAAGTAAAACCTTTCTTGATGTAGGCCTTAGACTTAGGCTTATTAGAAGACTTAGGTTTATTAGAATATTTCTGTCCAGCTGTTGTTTGCTAAAAATCAGTTGCTATGTGTGTTTTCACCACAGAAGAGTTTGAGGATTTAAGATGAGAAGAAAACTTTGATGTACTGACTAGGAAATGCTTGAAAAGAAAGTTCCTAGTTCATGTTGGATCTAACAACATAAGCAGTAAAATTTGGTCTGCTAAAGGATATCGTCTTCAGGATTTTTCTTGTGGAGCAGAGTATCAATGACACCATGTTACTGTTGAGTCTTGTCCACTTAGTCCAGCTGCCTTTGCAACATCAGAACTTGTGCAGGAGATTAGGGCTGGTAGAGAGAGCAGGTGTAATGAATTTCCTTAGGCCAGAAACTCTTGATTTTTTGATGCTCAGTTCCTCTGTCACAAATAAGTAAAACTGAATGTAGTAGTGTATTATGTTCCTGCTGTTCACACATCAGTGCCTTCTATGTGCCCTGCCACTGTGAGCTGTGACATGATGCTGATCTAAGTGCTGCTTGGTCCTTTTATTACCGAGAATTTTCAGTGTACTCATTTCCAGCCCCTAACAGCAGTCATCAGTGTCACTGCTCATTATTGCAATGGACTCTGAGAGATTTTGTATCAACTTCGTGAATCTCAGCTACTTTTCAAAGGTGCTTATTTGATAAAGAAGTCAGATGTTTAACTGTTACTAGATAATTCCTAAATAGCTGCCAGCTAGTAACAAGCATCAGTGTAGTGTTTCTCCGTAGATTTGTCCTTGAGTCCTTTAAAATCAAGCAGTACAGGTCTTTGTGCTACTAAGTGGTGGTGTAAATATATTTGAAGGTGAGCAAAAACGGGTGGAAATTTTGTAAGAGTTTAGCATTTGGTTCCATAAAATCTCGACTTGGTATTATCTTTATCATGACATAGAAGATTGTTTTTCTTCCTTTGTTTTAGTAGACAGGAAGCACTGATTAGGAAATACAGGTTATTAATTTCAGTAGGCACTGCAATCTCCTTCCATTTAGTTAGAGAAGTTGTGTTCTTTTCATAGTGGTCTACAAATCTGAGTAACAGAAGCAGCCAGACCATGGGAGAGAATCAGTGGGAGATGATTCCCTGGACTATTTATTTTCTGTCTAGCCATTTCCTTGGAAAACCCATGCAGCTGCTAGAGTTTGTTTGTAAATGACAAGATCTAAGTAGCACATTAGCACTGGTGTTACCAGAAGGTTCTCTCTGCCTCTGCTCTCTTGAGTCACCACACTGTGATAACTCTTACTGAAATATCAAAGAGAAGAAGTGGATGGCAGATAAAGGATTATCTTCCATTTTTTCAGTTCTCTTATTCAGGCCATGGTTCTTCAGTGTCTTAGTTCTGCAGCTGAGTAGGTCAAACCACAGCTTCTGTTTGCTTGTCTGTTCCTAAGTACTTTTGAAGCTGGTTGAATTCTTGTGATATGTCTGTAGTGCCATGTCCTTGAATGATTGTTGCTGTGTTTGTTACAGAGGCAAGGCTGGTACCTCTCTTTGAAGAGGAGGATTATCAGCAGCAGTTGCTCATGGGACTGGTATGTGCTTTTGTCAGTGTGCACTAGAGGACGCACAGGCTCCACCCATGTGTGAAGAGTGACCTTCCAAGTTCCAGTGCTGAGTGGAAGCTCACTCAGGGTAGCTATGGAGCAAACATGGCATTTCCTAAGTTTTAGAGTTCATCATCATGATATCTTAGCAGGTCATCATAAGGCACAGGGGAAAAACAGGAAAAGAAAGTTGATTTGTCAAAATGCTTTATCCCCTATATAACTTTGGGTAGAAACTGGGAGGTCATCTTAATCTGTCAGTTATTTTTGGACTACTTTATGCCTTTAAAACATATATAAGTGAATTCCTGCCCCACCTATCAATTTGATGAGCAGAGATCTTCTTGCTCCTCAATTTAACACCTATTTTTCTGTTTCTTTTTTCTTCTACCTCACTTCTGAGACTGCTATGGCCATTCTGAGGTCCCTTCTTCTTTTGCACTGTTTTCACCAGTGATCTCCCTTAAAGGATCTACCATCTATATGCTTCTGGGCAATAAATCCCAGATCTGTCTCAAATCCCTACCTGTCCTCCCTCTAGCTAAATACACATCTTGGCTTATCTCTTGTTCTCTTACTTCTAAAATCAACTAACTCTTCAGCATGCACTAGAAGGTCTCAGCAGTGAAGAGCAGATCAACACTGTCCTGTCTGTTCACATCTGAGGCAAATTTTCCTTCTTTGCAGTCGTCTCCCTGTTCCCAAGTTTTGCCTCTCATTCTCTGAAGCTGCTCTACATTCCTTCCCCTCCTTTTATTCAGACAGATTTTTATTTACTCCAGTTTCACTCTGAGCTTCTTAGTAATTCTCAGAAAAGTGCCAATATGGACTTGAGTTCCAATTTGAAGCTACATGAGGTCAGCAAATACTTCAGAAAGGAGAGAGTAGGGAGTGGCATGGAGTGTATATTAACAAACACCCAACATTAATGACTTCACAATTAATGTTTAACCTGAAATTGCCATTAATCACTCTGGTTCTCAGATTCTTGGCAACTAAAACAAACTGTACTTGTGCTAGTTTTCTCTATCATAAAATCTCTCAGGTTTATTTGTTTGTAATAAGTACTTATATTCTTAGAATTCAATGCTCGTATTTAAATCCTTCTTTCACCCTTGACTTTACACAGAGGGGTGTGAGAACTGTAAGCTTTTTCTTTTCAGTATCATGCTAAGTTCAACTTAGTATTAATTTTGCTGAATTTACACCAAGTAACCACTTTGAATATTCACATCTTCTGCTGAGTTTAGCAAGATTGTACAGTAGCTTAGGATTCCACTCTGAACTGGGGTTTTGTAATGGGGAAACGTTTTATTGAGCCAATGCCCATTGATCAGGCCCTGCACCTGCTGCAGCTTTTGTCTCTCTTTGAAGATGCCCAATGACAACAAATAGTTGGCTTTTTTTTCTAGATGGTTGCTCAGCTGAAGGATCACCTTATGAGACATCTACAATATGTTGGAAAAAAGAAGATTGACCAAATAGTTTTGGATTACGTTGCAAACCTGGTTAGTTTGATTTCATAGTCACTATTGTGAGCAAGTGTGTATTTGTTGGATTGTAGGTCCTTGGGTGTGTACCAGTTGTATATAGCATATATTGGTGGGAAGAAATTGTTTTAAAGATATTTAAACGTATTTTTCAGCCTAATATTGTATACATTGATAAAGAAAATTAGTATTATTTAAATATTATTAAAAGAGCTGCACCAATCACTCAGAATACAGAAGAAATGGTTCCATTTACAGCTTGTGCAAATATGTTCTACTCCCAGAAATAAAATGGGGACTCATCCTGGACATTTAAAGCTGTTAGATCCATTTGGTTTTCTGTAGAACACATTACTGCAGGTCTTGCATAATGAAAGTGCCACGGGGGAAAATAAAAAATGAACAAAAAAAAAGATCACCACCACTCCTACACAGTGACTTCAGAAGGCTGTGCATGTGACAGGAGACAGTTTAGCATGAAGAAATTTTTGTAAACTACTGTGAAAATTTGCTTTCCAAATTCTTATTTTTCTGTTTTTCATCCTCTTAAGAGACCTTTAAAAAGAAAAAAAGCTACAAAAACCATAACTGTTGTGCACAGAAGTTACGTACTTGGTTTTGTCTGTCTCAGGATCATGTCCTTTAAGTGCACAATGCAGAGTCCTCAGGAGCTTGCATGGCAACTGTAAATCCTATTCTTTGTGCCATCCCAGCCCCAGTGTTCAGTAGAAACTCCTCACAGTGCTGTTTTCTAGGGATGAAAACTTTGGGAAACTTCCTTGAGGCTACCGATGCCTGCATCTCCTCCAAAGTCCTGTGTGAGTCAGTTCCTCTGTCAATGTCACAGCTTCTCTGAACCACTGCAGCCCCCCTGCTGTTCCTGACTTTTCAGGCCTCACTTTGACAACTTCACAAGTTGTTTCCCTGGTAATTGGCAGACTTTGTGCAGGATAGAAACTGTGCAGGATAGAAATTAAAACTAGTGGCTGATTAAAATAGGAACAGTACAACATGAACCAAAGTTTTGTACCTGAAAATGGTGCTGGAAAAAGCCCAAATGGAACATTTATTTTCCTTTTATTTAATTTCTAATAGCAGTTCGTTCACTTTTAGTAAAAACTAAGATAAAAAAGTGAAAACATCTATTCGGCCTTGATCTGCAAGGCTAAATTATTGTAGACTAAATCTTGCAGAACAAATCTCAGGCCCTCCCCACAAGCAACCCCTCAGGACTAATTCTCTCAACTCAATTGACAGGATTGTTCTTGGAAAAGCTACTACAAACAAAGATAATTTGCCTCTAAAAATTGTTTCTGCTTTCTAGTGGTGCATCTTAGATACTTTTTGGAAATCTTTAGAAATTATTTCATTTTTAAACTTGCATTTCCCCTCATCCTAATTAGAAACTCTTATGTCTCAAACCTTTCAGTATCCTAAATGTTTCAGAGTTTTTCAGGGGAATTAACTGATTTGAGTCTTCCCATAGTTCTCTGTACCATCAGCAGTGAGTAACACAGCTATTGAAACTAATGAAACAGGAAGAGACTTGAAATTTGTCTGTTTGCTTTCATAAAATATTTTGCATTACATTCAGGAGCCCAGGAGTGGCTGAGATTAGGCTCCATGGTGTGTAAGTCACTATGTAAATCAATTGCAGAAGCCAGAGAAGCCAAAACTTGGGAGCACTGAGAGTTTCTTATGAAGCAACAGGCAAAGGCTGGTTGCTATCAGAGAGTTGTGTGTTCTTGTATACAGACAAGTAACGTGGGGAAGTGTGACTAACACACTTCAGTGGAAATTATTTGCTGAGGAGCTCTGCAGAGCTGGAGTGTGCCTGGTTCCCAGTCCATGTGCCACCTCTCCTGCAGTGGCTGTGGTATGTCCACAGACTCTCTCTCCTCTGCAATCACTTTATCTTAGCTTTGCTCTATATCTGTTTCTGTCACTCTTCATTATAGTGAGGCAGGAAAGGAGAGAAATAACTTACAGAAGCAGTGTGACATCTGCTGTGGACAGAAGCAGTGTGACAGCAAGTGGAAGGGGAAGGCAGGGTGAGCAGGCAGCCTGTGGCATAGGAAGCAGGCAGACCTGAATAAACTACTGACATTTCTCTGCAAGTCGCTGCAGTAGCTGCACGTTTTCCCCTGATGTCTGTGGCCAGCTGTCATCTGATGTAGGCTCAGCTGCAGAGGAACAAAGACAGACACCATTTGGATTTGAGTTTCCTCAGGAGGAGGAGGACTATGTCATACGACTACACAGGAGGGGATCTGAAAGGCAACAAGACCTTGTCTGACTCCCTTTTCTCCTTTGCTCCTGGTTCTTTTCTTTGCTTTGAAGTCTTTCCTGTAGAAACGGCCAAGGGAGCTGAGCACTTGTGGTTCCCAATTACTTTAGGGGAACTTCAGTTTCCTTGGCACTATTGCCTGGAACTGTAGATGTTTCAAGACAAGGTGACAGCACTGTCAGCCAAGGCCCTCCTGCATGTGCTGTCTTGCTGTTGGTCATGTGTTCTCTCGTTAGTTTAAACCACTCCAAGGGAAATGGCTTTCATGTATGTAATTGTGTGTCTGTTACTCAGTGAAAAATGGCATCCCCTGGTGTTGGAGTCTGTAATCAGTCTTTAACCTCACACCCTGGTGTGCATGTAGCTCTTAACTTGGCTGGCCCAGACATCCACTGCTAACCTCGGACAGGAAGCTGCCTGTTCTCCTTCCATCAGACACATAATGATGCCTTTCTCTCATGCACATTATCTTGTATGTTACGTTCTGGAAAAAAGATCGAGATGTGGCTTATCTTTCTGTATGCATTTTCTACAATGCAAAGGGTAGATGTTGATCTCCAAAGCGAGTTGTGCTGTTAGTGAGGGTGTCACATCACAAACATTCATGCATTTAAGATGCAAGTATGTTGTGATAGCTTGGGTGATTATGCCTTAAGAAGTTGTTTGCTTTCTGAGCCCTGTGAAAGCTGTACAGTGTGTTGTTAAGAAAAAAAACTTACTCTGGAGTAACATACTCTTGAAAACCATTTGTGTTGCACAAATAATAATTGGTGATTTTGGAGCTTCTAAGAACCTTCACTTCAACACTGATCCTTCAGATCCAGCTGCAGTTCCTGATACAGAGGCCTTAGCTGCACCCTCTGTCCTGGCCAGAGGTGAAATTCATTCCAGCAGCAGGGTGGTTCTTGTGACCCTTCTGTGGAAAGTGGAAATCCCTCATTTCCTAGAAAACTTGCTATACTATAGAAAGATTAAATTGGATCTTTTCACTGCACCTAGAAGGTGTGGAGATGGCAAGTATTAGGTAGTTATTTTACATCAGGCAGCTGTCAAGCCTGGCTCAAGTCATGGTGGATGGGAAAGGTGCTGCCTTGTAGAGCTTTCTGGCCAAGGTACAGGGGGACACTCAGGAACATAAGTTGAATATTCCAGTTCTGGCCTTTGCATGCAGATCTCTCCTGTGATCAGCCTGTGATGAGTCAGACAATGGAGAGGGCAAAGTCTACGAGGGAAAAAGAGAGTGGGGAAAAATCATTCCTGGATTCTGACCATCTAGAGGGAGGAAAAGGGTTCCTAACTTCTTGTGACACCTCTTTGCAGAACAGGGGTCAGACTAGTTTCCTGAGTTTCCTGGGATAGATTGATTGCTGTGCTTTGAGGGCCAGAGATAAAAGGCACAGAGGAAGTGTCTCAGTTGTGTTACTGAGATGTGGAAATGGTTACACGTGACAGCCATGAGGAAGTTATTTCAACTCTTCCATGCGTGGTTTCTCTTTCAGCTGCAGAAGCTGAGAAGGCCTAAGTGAGAACAGGGCTTGTGGCTTGGGTATATTCTGACTGTGTATGGTGGATGTCAGTTTGGGAGCATGAAGAACAACAACGTGGGCCAAGGGATTGTTTCACTTCACTGGAAATAAGAAGGAAACTCAATAGATAAGGAGAGGCATTTGCTTGTCTCATTTTTCCTCCTGGCCAGGACTAGATCTGTGATTCCTCCTGCAGACTTTTCTTGGCAAACTGAACGTTCCACTGTCTTCAACATTATCCACTTTTTCTGAGCCCTTGGGACTGTTCCTTGCCAAATGCTCAGCTGTTTTTGCTTTCATGGCTAACAGATCTTTGAGAATTTGCTGCAAGTGCTTGAAATCAGTTATCTCCAAGAAGCACAGAGTGTTAAGTTGCTTGCATGTTTTGCATGATGCCTTGATAAGCTGGAAGCACTTTAAACTGCTGGAATAGGGCAATTCCGTTACAATTCAGATTTTAATAACTTTACATTTTAAGGCCCTAGAGAAAAAAATGAAGACTTAGTAGGAGTCCCATGAGAAGTTTTTAACATAAACTGGTGTGTGAATGAATGAAGGCCAAGAGCCTGCTGTATACAGGCTATTGGAAACATCCAATCTTCTCTTTTTTGTTTTAGCTGAATCTGGTGCATCGAATAATGAAAGAAGTTTGGAGGAGATACCAGCTTCATTCTTGTATCTTCTGCTTGTGAGCAACTGATTTGTTAAAGTTTTCAGCCTGCCTTTTTAAATATGGGTGTAATGATTTTGGTTTTCATCAGTAGTACTCCTTTGAACGGTCAGTGTTTATGCTGCTGTCAGTGTCAATTGTACTGTCATTTATTCTTCCTAAGGATCCTGGCCCTCTCTAGGCCAGTGTACATATTAACTACACTGGCAGTGTTATGGCTGGAGTTCAAACTTACTGATTTTGGAGCGGTCCTCAGCTGGGTGGTGGGTGTTAAACAGCTATAAAAGCCAGGTCACTTACACCAGCATCTTTTTACCTGTTGCTGCTGATTCCAGCCACTGCCAAGAGCCTTGTAAATGTTCATCAGTGAGGGGAGGAGACAGGGACGCCACAGAGACTTTGTGTGTAAACAAGGCAGCATCCCATGGCCCTTCATCCCAAAGGATTCGGTGCACTCCCAGTATGGCACATGGACCCTCTCTCCAGCAGAGCGCGGGTGCCTCGGGTTATTAATGTGTTGCTACTTTGTTAATTACAGTGATGAGAGAGGAAGTGCAGGAGAGTTTGCTGTGTTCCACATCATGAGTCGCATTCTGGAAGCAGCAAATGGCATGTGCATGCCTTTACCTCCTGGTAAGTTCTGTGTTTTGCTGTTTTAATCATGAGTGAGGAGAACAGTGCTATTAATTCCTCCCACCACAGTACTGGTTGCAGCACGTGTGTCAAGTTAGCTTTGGCAGTATTGACATTTATTCAAGTCAGTTATAGAGGGGAAGGCCCTTGATAAACTTGTACAAGTGAAATGAAGCAAAACTAAGTAGTTACTAGAAACAGAAAACTAAACAGAGGGTTCCAGTGGAATGCGTGGGTGCAGCCTTATCTCAGAACTAAGATTTAACTCTGTTCACATACATATATATATTTAGACAACTGGACTTCAGTGTGAAGAGCTACAGATATTAGCAGATACTGTTTTTTCTCATGCTCTTGCCCTGCTAATAATTTTCAGTTTTTTCCTGAAGGGATTACTTCCAGCCTTGATGGAAAAGCTGGTCTTGATAGTAGACTATAATTTCCTAGAACTCCTCATAATTGTTTACAGCATTTTCAAAGCAATTGCTTATTTTCATTAGGGAAAGACATCTTGACATTGCACTATCTTAATCCTTTCCAATTCTGTTTAAATCTTTCTGTGTTTCATTTCCTGGTCTGTCTTTGGTCGTTGAAACTGCTTTTGGTATGAGTTTGTCCCTCTGTGTGGGCAAAAAAGGTGTCACACAGTAGTGTTCATGATAACAAGACCATCATCTGGCTGATGTTAAAGGAGAAGCTGAAGTGTTAATGCTGCCTATGGGAGTGTAATGCTGCCTATGGGAGTGTCTGGGTGGCACTGACATCCTGAGTGGCAATGACATCATTAAATAATTAAGATAGAGGGTGATAAAAGACAAATTAATAGAACAATATATAAGAGATATATATGATATAGAAGCCAACAGCTTGGAGATGTTTAGCGACAATGTATGACTTCAATGACTATTTTCAATCCCCTTTTCTTAGTTCTGACAAGATTGTACTTGAGAGGACTTAAAGGATGTCTAAATAAGACTACCTGACTTGATAAATTGATTTCCTCACCAACTATAAACAATCAGAAGTCAAGGGAAATTATGGCTTTAGCTAGAGTAATTCCAGTCTCTAATAGAGAATTAGAAAAATCCTCATATTGTACCAAACAAGTTTGTCTCTTTCATAGGTTTTCACACGCTGCACCTGGGTCTTGGTGTTCGATGTCTCCCTCTGCACACCCTCCTGCACTATATTGACATTGGGGTCTTACAATTGACAGAAACATGTGTCAGGAGGTTGCTGAAAGGTACAGTGAACATGGTGTTTCATTTGTTACCAGCCAGCTAACTGGGAGTGTTGTCCTTCAAGCCACTCTCCTTGGACACAGGTTTTATTGCCCAGGATACTTGGCTCTGCTTAGAATGTTGTTTCAGTGCAGGCTGTAGCTGATGGTGTTGCCTGCCTGAAAGGAGAAAGTTAGGGCTCAGGCTATGTTATTGGCCTTACCACAGCACACAAATATCTGTGGGAGAGAATTTGAGTTTGTAGTTTTTCCACTTGAGACTTAGAAAATACTAAAGACCATAATAGGATTTGATGGGGAATTTCTGTGACTGTGAAAGTGCATGCCTGTGTATGAGGAAGTTAGTCTGCTATCCAGCCCTCAGCTTTTTCTTTATGTTTGGAATGAGAGGAGCAGGTCTGTCATGCTGACCTCGTGCTGGGGAAGCTTATGGAGCAAATCCTCTTGAATGCCATCACATGGAGTGTGCAGGACAACCAGGGATCAGACCCAGCCAACGTGGGTTTGTGAAAAGCAGGTCCTGCTTGACCAACCTGAGCTCCTTCTCTGACCAGGTGACCCACACAGTGCATGAGGGAAAGGCTCTGGGTGTTGTCTGCCTGGACTTTGGTAAAGCCTTTGACACCATTTCCCACGGCATTCTCCTGGAGAAACCTGCTGATCATGGCCTGGCTGGGAGCACTGTCCACTGGGGATAAAACTGGCTGGAAGCTGGGCCCAGAGGGTGGAGGGGAATGGAGCTACATCCAACTGGTGGCTGGTCCCCAGTGGGGCTCCTCAGAACTCAGTATTGGGGCCAGTCCTGATTAATACCTTTATCCATGATGTGGACAAGGAGATCGAGTGCTTCCTCAGCCATTTTGTAGATGACAGCAAACTGGGCAGGAGGGCTCTGCAGACAGATATGAACAGACTGGATTGATGGGCTGAGGTCAGTTGTGTGAGGTTCAACAAGGCCAAATGCTGGGCCCTGCCCTTTGGCCACAACAACCCCAGACAGCATCACAGGCTGGGGCAGAGTGGCTGCAAAGCTGCCCCGGGGGTGCTGGTCAGTGGTGGCTGAACGTGAGCCAGCTGTGCCCAGTGATGTGCTATTTCTCCAGTGGCCAAGAAAAGGGACAACAAAATATGGTCTATCAATCTGTGCCTGATCTTTATAACTGAAATATTATAAACTTGTAGAGTTGTACTTAGTCAAAGTGTATTTGAGTTACTGTATAAATTGTTACATAAAACAATGAAGTTACGGACAAATATACAGAAATATATTTGTACATATGATATAAATGTAAATAACAACCCTTGTTTGTAGTATATATTGTACATATTTATATATGTAGTATAATGTAAATAATAGTCTTTAAGTTGAAATTTCTATTTCAATAATGAGGTGATGTTTATTCAGAATGTCTTCATTGAAAGTTGAAAGTTTGTTATGTGATTACTGTTTGCTTGATTTGCTTTTTTCCCTGTTCCTTACAGATCTGGATGACACTGAACAGAATGAAAAGCTGAAGTTTAGTATTGTCATGAGGCTTCCAGAGGTAACTAATGGCTTTAGATGTAATTTCTTGGATTTTTTAATTGATAGGAAATTCCTCCTTGTGCATAGGGTCAAACCAATGAAAGACTTGGCTGTGATTCAGATAGAGCTGGATTCCAATATAACCAGAACATCCACAGTTTCTCCATCTGCTGCTCCTGGACTGCAAGATATCCTGATAATTTAAATTATATATTTGCCCATAGTGTTTTACAGAGTCTCCAGTATCCTACAGAAGTTAAAAAGACTGACACACCTCTGCTGAGTACTCATTTGCATAAGGCAGTGAAGGTTTAAAGGGGGTTTATGGGTGTTTTGTGTGTGGCTTTTAGCATCCACGGAGTCTTTCTTACTTGTGACCTCTGTGTTTGGTTCCACAGGCTAAAAAAATATGTTCAAAAGCTGGTTCAGTAAAAGCTGTAAAGTTGTATCGTACCACAGCTTGGTTGCAGGGATGAATTCCAAGATCTCCCCTCAGTTAAACCTCACAGTCTCACCCACTAACAAGGTGACTTGTGTAGCCACAAGATCTGGTTACTGGTCCTCCATAAAACGTTCCAGCAGAATGGCAGATTCTCCCCTTTTGCTCTTAGGGCACAGCACAGGACTGCAAGGGAAACACAAGATGTCAAGAAGCAGAGGAACACCAGGGATCCCCCTCGGGGAATGCCTCACTGCAGAACAGGCTTTTCTCCACATGAGTCACCCATTGTTTGCTCCTCATGTACTGTCACTTAGAGTTCAAATGGCCAGAAGTGCTGCTTGGATTTTCCTCCAACAAAGGCTTCTTTATTTGGCAGCAGTTTTGAGAAGGGGTAGAGGAGGAGAACTCCACAGGATGTTCTTTGTCCTCTGTGTCTTGTTTTGGCCTAGGACTGGTGAGCTGGGGTCAGCATGGGGCCCCTGAGTTGCCAGCCCTGGGCCTGGTGCGTGGGGAACTCCATTCCAACCACGCTCTGACGTGAAGGGCTGAGCTGGGAGAGATTTAGGGAACAACTACTGCTAGCTATGTACAGTAGACTCAGTGCTTTATTGTATCTATTTACAGCTTTGGGAAAAAATGCCAGGAATAGTCTGTTTGCCAGAAAGGTCACTTTGGGGTGACTCCGATTATTTTGAGTAGGTTACATGCAGTGGATGACTTCAGTTTAATCAGAAGCAAGGATTTAAGCACCATTAAACTGTACAGCATTTACTAAAATGAACAGCTGTTTGCATTGCAGTATAACTGAAGGGGAGGGGCAAGGGAATATCTACATAGGGAAAATAGCAGAAGGTGGAGTTAATTTCAGTGTGTTCCTATTCTTTTGCTTATTGGTTGGAAGCTTTGGGAAACCTGTTTTTGAATCTCTTTTGGGTCTGGGAATGTGAGTCAATGTTATCAGTTTCCAGGATGATGACCTGAATAATGGGATCCAAACTTACATTCCCAGTATCTTTCCTTGCCAGCATTCTGCTTGTCTAAGGTTCCTTAAGACTGAGCCTTAGAAGCTCTGCCCTGAAGGAGCTTTGAGGAATAGAGCATCTACATTATTCTTTGGGGGAAAAATAGATTCAAATCAGTCACAGTAAAGGATAAAGATTCAATTAGCATTAAGTACACATGTCAAGTGGGACAGTGGCACTGGGACAGACCGATTGAGGTGAGGACTGAGTGACGAGGTTTTGATTTTCCACATTTTGATCTCTTAGTTTCTGGCTACAAAAGGAAGGCTCTGTGGCTAAGCATGATGACCTCTTAACCTCTGTCATCAGGGTCTGAAAGCAAAGCACATCTGCATTACAGCCTGGATTTCGTGTCAGCTTTTTCTCCCTTTTCCTCTTTCTAAGTTTCCACTGTCCTATGTTTATGTTCTCAGGTTTTGGGGTTTGTTTTTTGCTTACTAGGCTCTTGGTCAAAAGGTCCGCCAGTACTGGAATCATCCAATAAATGCAAATTTAATAGCACGGAAATATGTGAAAATTTTGCTTGAGAAGCTGGGAAACAGGCAGGTAAGAGCACAGAGACTATGTTTTAAAATCTTATGCTTTGACAGGGTTGAGATTCCTGAGCTTTCTGTGGACTATAACACTGTAAAGAAACATTGAAACCTTGGTGTGACTGTGTGACTTTGTGACCTAACGTGAAATGTTCTCCCTTACAGTACAGCAGGCCTGTCCCTGAGAGACTCTCTCCTGTGGAGTTTTTGCCGCTGAACTACCTGACTAATATGCTGGCAGAGATAGAGAATCAAGGTAATGTTAATTCTGTACTTTGGAAGCCCAGTGATCGTTGCCCTTTGATGCTCACTCAGATGTGTCCTGCCTGTACTGACATTACTGAGTTATTAAAACTCCAGTGATGTCTGAACACATAAGTTTCGTCATCTTTCTGCTGATGGAAAGTGTCAGGGGCCAGGAGTCTCCATGTATGGGTATCATACTATTTGGGGAGGGAAAAAAGTTACACCATGTAGCAGTGTATGAGCATGTGCCCTGGGCCATTTCATGCATTAGCACTGACACAGCCACTTTGCTTCAAGTTGGGTTTTACATCTCCAGTTTGGAAGTCCAGCCTCCAGAGAGGCTTCCCTCTATGTGTGTTATAATTTACTTACATCCCACTAATAGGATCGTTTCTGCCACAGGTGAGCATCCAAAGGGCACCACTGAAAGCTGTAGTTATTTTGAGTGCATGAAAACATATTTCTATTACCCCATATCTTTTGGTATTGTAGATGAAGGTGTTTAATAGACTGCAGGACTATAAGTGGACAAGAGCATGTACAATTTTGTAACTACTTCCTCACCATGTTTTTCTAGGTGTGCATCCATATGAAAAACAAGACCATGTAAATGCAAGATTTGTAGAGGAAACAGCACTCAAGCACACTATGACACTTCTGGGCCTCAGATATTCCTGAAGCAGCATGCTGTTGAAGAAGGCTGTCAAACTGTGGTGCCTCTGTAAAAGTCATTCTTTAAATGCAATGTTGGTTCCCAAATAATCTGCAGTTTTGGGTAGTTGCCAGTACAACATGAGCTACTCAAAACAGTGTTTGGTCCAACAAACTGAGGTTGAAATGACTGACTTCTAGATAAATCCTAGAGAAATGCATTTGACATAACCCTAGGTTTGATATATATCTATGGGTTCATTTTGAAGTGGTCAAGGAAGTGGACCAACAGTGGGTGTCAAAACATGCTGTGAAAATTGGTATAAATATCACGTCTTTTAACAAGACAATGCTGGAAAAGGCAGTCCAGTTGTACAGTAACAAGCACCAGTAACTGTTTACTTGGATTAATAAAAGGATTTCTTGGTGTGATTTTATAAAGCACCTAAGAATAACAAATGACTTTTTATTTCAGGCATGAATAAAGAGGTATGCATTCCTTGTTATGGTATCAGTTATCTTATGGTACTTCTGCTTCTGGACCCTCATTCTAATATTTTCAGTTTTGTTAATTAGCACAAAATATAATCTCCTTAAAGTGCATGTGATGGATTTTGTTAGGGGATGGTTTGTGGGGTTTTTTGTTTTTAAAGATATGTATAATATATTGTAAGTAATATAGGATAAGAATAAAGCTTTTAGAAATTGATCTTAACAGTGACTTGGACAGAGTTTTACATAATTCT
This sequence comes from Acridotheres tristis, assembly GCA_037013685.1. NCBI lineage: Eukaryota > Metazoa > Chordata > Aves > Passeriformes > Sturnidae > Acridotheres > Acridotheres tristis. Next base: position 11,796,576 of record CM072885.1, read on the forward strand.
TTCTTACAACTTCGAGTGTTACAGTTCAAACTTCAGCTTCAGAAAGAAATTAGGCAGGCTGGTTTTCCTTTGTTTGCAACTTGTTTGTATTTAAATGAGCCAATTTTGTTTGCTCTTTGTTTTAAGTTCTGAATTGTGACGTTAATTTAATATGGTAATAGCAGTTTGCTACACAGAGAAAATTGCCAAGTTGTGCCATGCAGGATTTCTGCAGCCTTTATTAGATTTTAAAAAACTGTACAAAATTGCAAACTATTAAACTAGAGAAACTCATTAAAATCTAGTATATTTGGGAGGTTTTGAAAACCTCTGATATTCTGAGTAGTTTCCATTGATGCTCCCTGTTCCTTACCAGTGAATTAAAAAGCTTCAGTTCCTGGGAGTGACTTGGCAAGTTCTGGTCACGCCTTTGTCATTGCCATCAGTGAAGCTTTAGCTTTCTCAGTGACTGCATAATGAGAAGGAATATTTTTCTTAATATAATTAGAATTTCTGTGGCAAGTGTAAACTCCAGTCCCAGACTGCAGAAAGCCGTGTTGGTGTATGTGTATAAGTGATTTGTATTATACTAGTAACAGTACTTTGTATTCTATTAATAACACAGAAGATTTTCTAGCCTTTTCTTTTTAATGAATGTATTATAACATACCTTCAGATGCAATAACACTTCACCTGGAAAAAAAATAAATATAGCGTGAGAATCACTCGCTTTTCTTGACACTTGGAAATACTTCACTGCATTTTGGATACCAGGAGAAAGGATTCTGGATCACTGGCTAGTTAGCTGTGCTTTCGGCATGGACAAATACTTAGTTTTCAGTATGGAATTTGTCTGAACACCAACAGATCTTCCTTCAGTGACGTGTAAATGCTGCTGACTCTTGTGATCCAGCAGCTGGTAATGATCTCTCCTGGTGCTGTCTGTTCAGATTTCAGATGGCCTTGCAGGAGGCTTTTTGAAATGCCTCAGGCTCGAGCTGAGCTCACTTGGTCTGAAGGGAGCCATGTGGGGCTGCAGCAGTGGGAGCCTGTCCTCCCTGGGGATAGTGGGGACATGGCCGGGCACTGCACCTTGTTCCTCCTCTGCAGGGTCCTGTCAGAGAAACACAGCCAGGTCACTCAGGGCTTGTGTGCTTTAAAACTCCAGTGCTTTCCCGAGCCACTATACAGAATCCATGACAAAGGATGTCTAATCTGCCTACCCTCTGTGTCCTGCCCAGCAATCTGATTTCTTGCTGCTTCTGATCTGATGCTCATTGCATCTTGTATATGGGAGACTCTAAACTTACTTTTCCTGAACCTCACACTACACCTTTTGCAGCTTTACCTTGAAATCCAATGAAAAGCAGTATTCCACTGATGGTTTCCCTGTCCTTCAGCCACAACATGGTGACACAAGCTACTTTAACAATCAAAGATGAGGTTTTTAGTACATGATCTCTGTAAGATTCAATGACCAGCTCCAAGCACTGTTGCTAGAGTTAAAACTCCACAAACCCACTGTAGTAATTGTCTCTATCTTTACCATCATTTGCACTGGCTCCTGAAGCTCTTGCTGTATGTATGACAAAAACTTACTTTAGCTCTGGCTTCAGCTGCTGCTTTTTGCATCTTCTCATTGCATAGGATCTTCCACCGTTCCTTTTCTGCTTCTTTAGGAAGGGGAAGGCCTTGACTTATCAGCAGTGAAGCAGTCATCACAAATTGTTCTTTGTCTCTGATTTCCTGCTGGAGTTTAATAGCAAGTGCTTGCTTCATGGATAACTCTGCAAAAAGAGCCCTTATCTCCTGGGTTTTGTCATTTATCTTCTTCTGCAGTTCATTGGTCTGGAATGCAAAACACCTGCATTGTAGTTAGGGCTTCCCTTTAAGCACTCACTGGGCATGACACTTGGGTTGCATTAGGCATGTGAAAATAAGTTTAACTTAACAAGGTTTTAAACAGTAGTTCAATTCTTGAAAATTATTTAATTTTTGTGATCACTTAGAACAAAGAAATTTGGCTGCTCAAGAAGTCACATTTACAAGAAAATAATACCACATTAGTCTTTTCTTCTTGTCCTTTTCAGCTGGACAGCAAAACTCCCCCAGCCCCCAAAGGCCTGGGATCCCAATTCTTTTTGAGTTTATACACAATTAAGTTCTTAATAAAGCTGGAATAAGCTCAGTTCCTATGAGATAGTTGAGTGATAATACTGATGCAGGGGCTGTGGGTTGTGACATTATTCTTGGAAGGGGGACAAACAAAAGGAATGTGACAGAAATCTTTGAATCTCACTGCAGATGATTTTAAAAAACAAACAAAAAAAACCCTGTAATATTCTTTAAGTGACTAGTTGGAACTGGGAGAGCGAGAGCACTTGTGAATGCAACTTTTGGCACGCTGCCATTCTTACAGTATTATTAGCCCATGGCCATCATTTCACAAATACAGTTAACAACCATGATCTTTTTGTGTGTGTTTAAAATAAATTATAAAAAACTGTTAAGCTTTCATGTGTGCCAAACCTAACATCTAAGAAAAATTTCTACCCTGGCGTTATTTTACATTAATTACTTAGCAGTTTTTTTCTGCCTTTCCTTCAGCTCTGCTCAATTTGCAGCTTTTTCATTAGGAATATGGGGGCTGGGAGCCTTTTTCGTCTTTTCCAAACAATACTACTTGCAGTTAAAAGCAAATAATTATAGTTATATTTAAAAAACTCTATTGGAAATGATTTTTCCTGTATGATTCTCCCTACCTAAACAACAAAAGAATTTTGAACCAGATACCAAGTTGATAGTTTTGCATATTGGAGTAGAATTTACCTGGCCTTCCTTTATTTCTTTTTTTCCCTTATTTCTTTTCAGCCTTTGGCCTGTTTTTTGTGGAAAGGCTGTTAAGTACATTTGCAAAAGGAGGATCCTACAAAGTTTCTAAGCACCTACTTCAGAAAGAACTAATTCTAGGTGTTGGTGAAAGGTATTTATGGTGCAACTTTCTTTTTAAAAGAGAGGACATTCGCCTAAATAGTTTTGGTTTATCTGTATTACTGTTGCTATTCATGTCTGTAATTTCTGAAGACTGACTTATGATTTGCCTCTCAACATTTCCAGCCACTTTTGTAATTTGCAAGTGAATCACCTCTTGCCCAGATAGTTTCATTTTGTGCAGGCTGGCAAGCAGAGTGTGCAATGCCCTTCTTACCCTCCTAGCGAACTGCAGCGTGTCCTGCTTGCCGTTCTCCACCACAGCACGGATTCTGTCTGTCAGATCCGAAATGTTTTCGCAGAGAAAATCTATCTTCAGCAGTCTCTGCTCCTTCTGCACCAGCTCTGCCTCCATCTGCAGCAAGGAGCAGAGCACAGTGTAAGGACAGCATAGGGGAAGGTGCAGCCCAAAGCATTTTGTGATTACCTTGAGCTGCTGAAATAATACCAGTGAACAGTCATAAATGAACTCCTTCACTATCAGATTTCTCAAAATTTACACACTTTGCCAAGGATCAGGCCCAAATTGGTTCAGTTGGTTACTGTCAATTGTACAATTCTTCCATATCCAGGCCCTTTTGGGCAGGGGTTACCTCACTGTTATTGCCTTGCTGTGCTTTCTGAAAGCAATGGGGCTTTTTTCTAGTCAAAACTTTTTTAATCTTCTGGTTCCTAGAGTCACATCATAATGGAAGGTTCCACCTTTTGCTTTAAATGCTTTTCTCTTCCTCATGCTAAAAAAGTAGGGGCTCCATAAACAAATTATAACTACAATGACTTTAAATCTCAAGAAGATATAGACATTTAAACTTATCATAACTCCAAGAAAACCTTCTTGATGTGTAGGCTGGTGATAGCAGGCTTTGTTGTGGCCTGCTCAGCTATGCAGAGCTCCCTTCTGTCAAGGAATATGGGATAGTAAAGCAAATGCTCAGGTAATTCAAGCAGCTGTATTCAGGGTCTATCTTTACAAACTGGATTTCAAAAGAAGGAGTCTGAGGGGTGCTCAGAGCTTGCTGCTCCTGCCCTCACATCTTCAGAGCCCTTTGCAAATCCCCTCCAAACACTGAACACAGCAGGAAGAGTTTTGTGCTTCTGTAAATGGGACAGACAAAACTATATAAGAAAATGCTGTTCCTTTACCTTCTTTCCCCCATACAGAGGGTTCTGAAACTGGCTTTCCATTGGACCTAGTGCTTCCCTCTGAAGTGTCTCAGGGCAGTCACCAGCAGTGCTGCAGTCAGGTGTCAGCTGCTGGGCTGGCCTGGCTGCTGCTTCCACCAAGCCCTCAAGGCTTCTCCTTGTTCAGCAGGGAAGCAAAGCAGTAGAGCCCAGTCCTGACAAGGGGCACTGTTTGCTTCTGTGTCAACAGGCAGACTTTGTGAAGAGGCTGGCAGGTCTGCCTCCTGCTCACAGCTCGTGGATAGTGGTAAAACAGCTCATGGCCGTTAGCAAAGTCTGACAACCCTGTTTGTTAGCAGCTTATTATTCTGCATTTATCTCCCTCTGCTGCCTTTTCTGTGCCTTCCCCTAGTGAGATTACTCTGAAGTGCCAGTGATGTGAATGGAGTCAGCAGAGGATGCTGCACAGCCAGGGGTACCTCACAGAGCTCCCCCTCCCCAGCCTCCCCTGGAAGAAGTCAAAATGTCCCATGTCCAGTTGACCTGGAAAGTAGATGCTGGGCTAGAGTTCAAAATATGCCAATATATTATGCCAATCATAATTATTTTTATTCCTCTTACAAAAAGTTTCTTTTAAAAATAAAAGGCACTATTTTCATTTTCTAAAAGAGGTCAAGCATAGCAGGATAGCTTGTGATGTGAGAAGTGACATTACCTGTTCAATCCTTTTTAGAAGCTCAGGTGGAGATGGGTCCTTCCCTCCCATTTCTTGCTTTCTGCTCTCATTTGTGGCATCACCATGGTTTTCCTCCAGCTGTTTAATCTTGTCCCTGCACTGGGAATACTAGCAAACAAAGAGCCTCAATAGTTATTTATTCCCACCAATCTTATCCTCTGACCTTGGTCTGGAGACTTCAACAGACAAGGTTTCCTTTTACTGGGAAGGAGGGTGGGTAACATAAAATTATGAGCCATTTAAAATTTTTCCTTTAAAAGAGAGCTACAGTGTGACAGTTGCAGGGCAGAGGAAACCCTGCTATTTGACAGAAATTGACTTCTACCTGTTTCTTGGTCCTCAGGCTACTTTTTGTTCTTTATCCTCAGGAATACAGTCGAAAGCCCTGCTTCTCTGCTGGTCAATACTGAAGTTCTCATTCTTACAGACATCCAAGTTTTCTATACTAACATTCCCAGGCATGTGTCCTGAAGTGACTCAGTGGTGACACTGAGCAATGAGGTACCCTCGGGACTCACAGAGGCAGGTGTTCCCTGACCTTTCCCATGTGAGGCCTTCCCATGGAATAACGCTTCCCAGAATATGCTAGGAGCACATCCAGGCTCAGTGTAAATACTCACTGATGGAGTGTCTGGGGCTATTTTTTCATGTTTGGATTTGTAAGACTGACAGTGGTGGGGCTGTGTGCTCTGATGTGCACCTGGCTGGCTGTCAGTGAGCTGTTAGCACTGACATAACACTACCCAAGTGTAAATGTTAACCATCCACGGCAGCTGACGACTGATTAAGGAAATAAGTAGTCCCAGGTTCTCAAAGTTATGAACAATCACCAAAATATAAAGTAAATGTTTAGATGTTGCCAGGATGAGGTTTGTCACTGGAAGTTAATATGTCATATTTAACTAGAAAAGAGAAAACTGACAGATGTTCTCAGGTGGCAGTGGAACATTACCAGAACACTTAAATACTTCTTTTCCTAGTAAAAACACAATCCACTCCTGGACACTTGGTCTAAAAGCAGCTAAAGTAAAAACTTTAGATGAGTGTAATGAACAATTTCCTCAGCAAACCATCATTCTGAACATAGCTAGGTACTGAAAGTTATGTTTTGCTAACAAATAGCTAAAACTCAAGTCCAAAAATACACATAATGGAAGAATACAAAAGTAAGGCCAGCACAAACAGCAGGATGCAGCTATGCTTCCAGTGATCTTTTCTATCTCAGGCCAAATTTCTCAACCACTAATTCAGGGGAAAATGCCTTGTTGGAGGCAGTGGTATCTTAATGAGATTAGGGGCAGGTCACCAAGGAAAATTTTGCAGGACTGAATAGTTAATTTAGAGAAGGACTATTGCAGCAAAACCACTGTCCAAAAGCCATTAAAAAGTTTCATGTTAGATGTAAATATTAACCTTACTTTTAAATGCAGTATGAATTGGAAGTGATCAGATTCAAGCCAATCCAAAAGTATCAAAGTGCATTTAGAAGAAATCATGATATTATGTGTCTGCTTAAGTAATGTGACTACAGGCATCTTTAGTTTTTTACTTATTTATAGTGTTTTCCTTTGAAAATATTATCTGAGTTATAAGAGATTCTAAGTCTTAAAATTTTAAAAAATCCTTTCTTAGAGTGGATTTGATACAGGGGATAGGAAAAGACTGTCAAAGAGAGGCTTTTCTACATTGGACTGTAATCAGTCAGGAGGAATTGTTGAAGGAGGGAACACATGTCTAGATAAAGCAACTGGCCTGAAAAAGTGGACATCAGGTGCTTTTTTTGAAATCTCAGAAGGTAGGTGAGGTATGTACAGCACTAAAAATACAAGACCTATTTTAAAAAATGAGAGGGGGAGGGTGCAGATGAAGCTATGGAACCATAGATAATCACCTTCTGAAGAATAAATCTGGAGCACATGATTAAGTTTTCTTTGTAGAAAGAAGAGAGAAAGAGAAGAAGGAAGAGAGAAGACAGGGATAACAGCCACCACAAGTGTGTTGAGTCATGACAAACCAGATCAATGTCTACTATGATAATTTCACAGGTGTATGGATGACAAATAGTAGGTATCATACATTTTGATTTTTATATAGCTTCAATATTTCATATAATATTCTCATAAACCAAGCAAAATAAATGAGTTCTTGATTAAAATATACAGTAGACACCTCATCAGTAGAATGAGGTTAAGCTCAGAGAGACTGCAAGTATTTTTTGGAAAAGATTCAAATTCAAAATTATCTTTGTCTGAAAAAAGGTCTGAACCAAAAAGATAATAGTAAATAAAAAATGTAAGTTGTTATATGTAGGCATGAAAAACTGCCTGTACAAACCCAGAATCAAATCAACTGGTTGGATGCCCTTTAATAAAAGGGTCTGGTTGTTACATCTATGAACATGAAGATGAATCACTATGTCATGTGTCAAGAAAGGTGCTACCATACCTGGATGCATAAGCAGGAAGGCAACCTGCAAGATGCCTGAATGAATCATTTCACTCTCAGCCACAGGTACTGCACCTCAAGACAAATAAAGACTACATTGTCAAAAATAAAAGAAATGCAGAAAAAGAATGATCTAAGAAAAATCTCTAAGAGCTGATTGAAAGAAACAAGGTTGTGTAGCCTAGCAAAAGTGTCAGAGAAGAACATGACTAATGTCCTTCCAGTAACATGAAATGTTGCAGAAAGGAAAAGAATGGTCTGTTTGTCATGTCCCTGGAGGACAGAATACAAACCAATATTCTTGCACCACAGCAAGAAAGATCCAGGCTAAAGATCAAGAAAATTTTTCCACTTAAGGAAAGACTGGGATAACTTGCCTGGGGAAACCTGTTTCTCAGTGGTGGCATGACAGCACAGCTTAGCCCTCTCAGGAATGATTGGCAATCCAATGCTGGTGTGGGAGCAGATTGCCTAGATAAACCCTTTATCTCTCTACTAGTCCCATTATTCTATGATGTGATGATATACTCTGGAGATTTTCATGTATTAAAACCTGGACAATGTTGTTGCCAAATGCCTCAAATAAACTGACAGTCCTTGTACATTGCCTGAGCTCTAAGGCATCAAAGTCCCATCTACAATACCACGACAGCTCAGCAGGTTTGCGTGTTGGACTAATTAATGATTAATGTTAAGTATTTCTCATTGATGCATGAAGGTAGATTAGTTTTTATGGGTCACTTCAGTCAGCAGGAACAGTCCCTTGATGTGCAATCCCCATTAAAAGTTACATAGTTTTATGCCCAGAGAAAACCACCTTACAGTATCACCAGGTAGTTTTCGTGTAAAGAAGTGCCTGTAAGTATTCTATTTTTAAATCTTTACCTTGATGTTAACAAGCCTACCTAGTCCATGTTACTTGCACTTGCTTAGAAGAGGTCTGGCCTTACTTCAAGATGATAGTATTTTTTTAGCTTAACTATCCACCAATATTTAGTGGAAATAGGCAGTTTCTGATGAGAAGCATACAAGTGGAACATACATTACTTTGACGATTAAGCAGCTCATGTGGAATGTAGAAGACTCAGGTGAAGTGTTTGCTCTTGCTGAATTGGCACACAGCCCTGATCTGGGCTTTTCCCCTTCCCAGTGGGCACTACATCTGCTGAGATTATGGGTCAGTTTTTGCAGTCTATAAATATTTATAATTTTAATTTTTTTCATTGATAATAATGAAAATACCTAGTCCACATTACTAGCACTTGCTTCTAAGAGGTCTGGTATTGCTGAAGACTGAAGGAGGCAGGAAGGGTAGGAAAAGGGGAGGACAAAAGAGGCACAGGTACAGGATTCAGCCTACCTAATCCAGACAGTCTGTGACCATGGTAACTGAACACAAGCCGAGTCAGATTTCAACATGGGGGCAAATCTGTAATCAGCACACAAACCAGCAGTGTGAATTTGGCATCCAACACCAGAATTCAGATTTGGGCTCATGTTTTTTATTTAAATCATGGAAATAAAACCAAACAATTTGAAGCTGCTTCTCATTGGACTTAATTCCTATTGGCAGTAGGAGTAAGAGTATTAAAGCCAGAATGGTGGAGCATAACGAGATGAACGAGTTAACAGTCAGTTTGAGCCATGTAATATTCAGAAATCACAGTATCTAGTTAAATTTTTAAGGTTGATAACTGATTATTTGCCATTGTTCACTGGAAAACCCCTGACTTGGGAACATTTATTAAGACTACTGCATGCATAATATCACACCACTCTGTATTTTCCTACTTTTTAATTTTATGTCAACATTGCAAAAAGATTTAAAGCACCTCCAACAATAGCCTCCCTTTAACAGTGATTTTAGGTTTCACATGAAGTATCATCATAAAGGAGAAAGTTGCAGGAATGCAGAACAGAAAAAGCAAAGTTTCATGATTGACTCTGTCAGTTCACAAAAATCATCTCCATTTTGCTACTACTGTATTTGACTCAGTGACTCTCAGTCTCATTTTAAATCTTAACTGAAAACTTTGGAATCGTTTTAGGTTTTTTCCTTTAGTCTTTTTGTTTGTTTGTTTTAATTTTTTTTTCTAATATTACTTCAGTTCATCATTTAAATCTGTGATGGCCCTGTAAAGTTCTTTGGGGCATGATTTGCATGAGGTATTAAAACATATACTATGTTTTATTCTTGTAGCAGAGAATACAATTTCTTCAAAAGGCCAGAAGTAAGAGAATAGTGCAAGCACTATTAAACAGCGAGCCACAGCTCCCATTGATGTGAGTTTGAAAGGCAGTGCTACACCCCAATTTATGATTTTGTGCAGGCACTAGCAGAGTATGTATGGGAAAAATTACCATCTGGAGATAAGGTCAAAAGTAAATGAGCCATTTCAGAAAGCAAGGAAAGAATGTCCCAAGCACTGCAGTTTGTTAGCTGTTTAATGCTATTTTGTAACCAGAACTAAACCTTACACTGTTTTTCCGCATAAGAAAATATATGTGGATTATATCATTGTAGGCAGCAGAGTTTCCAGAGTGGGCTCAGGGTCAAGTGTGAATTGAGTTATTATTTTAGAAATTCGATGGTCTAAGTGTATCTCCCACCCCTCCACCTACTCCATCAATACAGTTTTAACAAATTTTATCTACAGTCCCATTTTTCCCCCATGACTCCCATTCTCCAGCTTAGTCATACTGACATTTCAGGCTGTGGGGTGGGTTAGCTGGAATTCCATACCCAGGAAACATTTGGCATGTGAAAGAAAGAGCAAGGGCCAGTTACACATAAGCATAGAAACTCACATATGTGAAGTTAAAAACATGTATCAGTGTTTTGCTAGACAGGTGTATTACTAAACTCGCTGTTTTAATAAACCTTGTACATACAGATAACTTTTTTCTATGAAATCACCTTAAATTTTAAAATACAGAATGATAGTAAAAAAGGCTTCCTTTAACACCAACCTGTATCTGAAGTCTCATCAGTTGTGCATCCAGGGCATTCTTCACTGTGAGCTCTTTAAAACACAATTTAATCTCTCTTTTTTTCTCAGCTACCTTCAGCTTCAGAAAACTGATCTTTTCATCCATAACTTGCATCTTGATATCTCCGTTTCTACACAACACCTCTTGCCTGTTTATTCTTTCATACAAAAAGCCTAGTTCTTCTTCTCGTTCTCTGAGCAAAAGACCACTGAAATACAGCCAAAATGTAAAGATATTTTTTTAAAAAATGAGTCATATTCAGTATATCCCATTCAAGAAAATAAAAAAGTGATCTTAAAAGATAATAATAACCCGTGAAAATTTATGAGGCATTCACGAATATTATTTTAATCTAATGACAGCATTTTAAATAAGTAATAAAATAATTGCAGTATGAAAACCAGAAAACAAACTCTTGGAAAGGTGACTCTTGTCTCTCACATAATTTTTAAGGTCTTCTGGCCTTCCACAGCATTTAAAACTGGATTAAAATCAGAGAGATCTAGATAATCTGCATTTTTGCAGATTCCTAATCTGTGCAAAATGCACAAACAGAGTAGGAGGCTACAAGTTCTCAAGGCATTCAGTAGCCAAGCTACCATATTTTTTCAATAATAGTTCTGAAGTATGGGCATGATCACCAGTGGAGAAACATCCACACAATGCAAAGCAGCACTGGCAGTGCAGAGAGGGGGACAGGGCCATTGCAGTGCCACAGACCTTCAGCAATCCTAATGACAAGTGCTCAGAAGCTGAAAAATATTGTTGCTTCATGAATGTCAAAATTAAACACTACCTTAGATCAAATTTACAAATGTACCTCTCATTTTTTTGCTGAAGAGCCCTTTCATAATTTTTGCGTAGCTGCAAAATTTCCTCTTCCACGTGTGAGGCTGAAGTGGTAAGTCTGTCAATATTCAAATACTTCTCCTTTTCTTTATGCTCTAGCATCTCTTGTACAACTTTGCTATAATCCTTTTCGATCAACGCTTTCGTTCTCTCGTTCTTTTTAATCTTCAGATACTCTTCCTGCAATTTTCTTTAACATAACAGAAATGTGGGAATATTTTTAATCCTTTCAATTTGAAACCAATTTCAGCAATTAAAAGCAGAGCTTAAATTTATTTCTCAAGCACACAAGGGCTCCTCTATGTCTCTGCTTCACGGAAGCTTTACAAGAAGAAAGACTCTCTGAGAGCAGGTTTTTTTTTTTTTTCAAGTTCTTTCCAGCTTGAAAAGAACTGGATTCTGGCTCAAGAAAAATGCTATATAGGGAGCGCTGCACTACAGCTTCTTTATTCTCTACTAGGTATCTGAAGAAGCCATAAAAAATAAAGTTTAAGAGCATAGGCATGAACTGTGATGAAAAGTCTTAATGTGTAAAAATCCTGCCATTCTATTTAAAGAAAAATATTTAAATTATATTTTAAATAAAAATAGATAAATTATAATAAATAAATTATTATTTCAATTAAAATACTTAAATTATTTTGCAACTCAATGTTCTCCAAATCTATTGTTTATAAAACAATATATCACAACATTAACACAAGAAAAAAATTACTGGATTGCCCATTTGACAGATAAAAAAACCCCAGGCCATGGTGGGAGGCTAGTGACAGGATCACATACAAATAAAGAACAGATTTCATTATTTCCAGCATCCTTGTTGATCACTGGATGATGGTCCCTCATTTAAAAGGCAGATTCTTGTCACCAAATGGACTATTTCTTATCTCACAGCACAGAATTTAGAGTTGTTTCATTTAATCTGTGTTATCATTTCTGGATTGAGACACAACTTTATCAACACTGGGAAGATATTCATGTCAATGTACAAAAGAGGTAGTGAAAGGAAAAGCAAAGTCTCCTGTTAAAATACAGACCTGCAGATGAAGTATTCTTCCCTCATGGGCTCCATCATTTAATTGCTGATTTGCTGTATACAGGGCAGGGAGCAGCTTTTTTTCAATTCCCCCACATGTATAACACTTTGAGCACCACAGGGTATTGCTGAATTTAATTAAACTTCTGTAAGGCAGGTTTCAGACTGAAAGTATAACAGCATTGCAGAAATGCAATGTGTTTTAAATATTTTTCTGAAAATTTCTTGCCTTACTTGGACTGATTCTCTGGCCTCCAAATCGCATAGGTTGCAGCGAAGCCAGTGGTACTGATACTAAAGTCTATTACTGGGATTAAAAATATTTTTCATAGGCAAGAGAGTTACTGAAAATTCAATACCTCTGACTAGTTTAAATCTAGATTTGCAGAGCCCAAAATACCTGTTGAATCTGTACCGAATAGGGACATCAATAATAACGTTTGTATATTTCTGATATCTATACAAAATTTATGTCTTACTAGCCATTCTCCTCCTTTCATCAAATGGGAAGGCCTCAAAAATTTTAGCACAAAATGTCAGCTTGTGCATCTTGACAAAATCACTTCAGTCACTGAAGTTCCATTTCTTTTTTACCTCTCTCTAGGTTTGGGTTTGATTCCAAACTCCTAGGAGATTCACAAAAAATAGTGTATTCGTTGTCTGATTGAGCAATTTTTTGGCACCAAATAATGAAGTTTTTGGAAAATCAAGTTATTTTTAACTACTCAATTTTAGTTTTCCTGTTTTGCTTACACAGTTGGCTATTCACTGTTTCCTTACTTGCCCAAGTACAGATTTCCAAGACATTGTAATTCTCTCTATATTGCAGAATTTCATCACTAGAATGACAAAAATATATCCCCACTAGGATGGAAAAAAGATATCCCCACTAAATAATGGTATAGGAAAAAAGAGAGTCACAAGTACCAGCTATCCTGACTCATTATCTTTGCTGTGAATGTAACCTTTCATTTTGTCTAAGATTGTTTGAAAATTGAAACCACATTTTATCTGAAATAAATGTTATCTAATAAAGGTCAGTGTAAGTTTGAACCAAAATCTCCAATTTGTTTTAATTTCATAATTAGACAGCCACATTCCTAGCTAGTGACTCATTTAATAGTCCCATGCACCACTTCATTAGAGAATCATATGTGTCAGACCTCTTTTTCTCTAAGGACAGCAAATATGAGTGCAACAGTGTTGCTCATATTGAACGAAGCTGCACGATAATGCAAAAGCTGAGAGTTCCAAGAACTGTGATACAAAGGATGGGAAAGTGAGAGAGTAGCCAAACTTCAAAACTACTTTCTGACAAGCAGTGATGCCCAGGCTAGCTGTGGAATGTAAATGGGATAAGAAAATAGAACAGATTATGGAGGAGTGTTTCTGAATGTCTTTGTTTTAATCAGATTGTAAGAATCAGGATAATAACTATAAAAGATGATAGGGACATAATTAAAGATAGAGTAGATTCCCTCCTAAGACTTTTTTCCAGTCTTAAATTTCTATGATTGTGAACTACAGTGCACTTTAAACTCACCTTTCCCTGGTTAAAATAGCATTCTTTAAATTTTCTATATTATTTTCTAGCAATTTTAGCCGGTTTTCAGCTTCCCTTGCTTTCCACTGAGCAATACGCATCAATTGCATACATTTCTCCTTTTCAATTTGCATGAAATCAAGCATCCTAGCAAATCCTTGGAGTCTGAAGAAACGAAATGTGTGAAAGAAATAATTATTAGCATTTTATGCATACATTACTTGAATAAAAGCTGCTTTAGAAGAATTTTTTTTAGATAACATATTGTTATTATTTTCTTACTCTTTTTGCATTTCTTTTTTCATCTTTTTACAGATGATTAGTTCACGATCTTTTCTTTTTAGTTCCTTAACAATATTTTGGAGTTGAATCTGAAATTTAAATAAAATTTAGTAAGCACTTTAGATATATTAGAGAAATGTCTACAATAAAATTACCCAGAACAACTCTTAGATGAGAAAAAGACAGTGAGGAGACATTATTATAAGAACTTTTTCTTATTATAATGAAATGTTTATATTAGAGCAACATAAAAAGCACGGTTTTTCCATTTATATTAAGCTTACAATTACTATTAGTAATGTAGGTCATTTGATGCTGCATCTTAAATGCTTGGCTCCCTCTATCTGGAGTTCCACTCTTTCTACTGATCAGACTGTCAAATCCCTCATTATATAATTATTTGGCATATGAACCATTGAAACTGTACCTTTACAAATAAAATTTCTTTTTTTTAAACTTAATTCTGACTTTTAAGCAATCACTGATGTTTGAGCAGATTTGCATTCTGTTAAGTTTCTGGATCTTTTGGTTCCAGTTGTGTTCAGTCCCCAATAGTCTGGGCCATCATCTTAAACCAACAGGCCTTTTCTCCTCTCTTACTGGTATCAGGAAGAGGAGATTGGTATTAGGGAAAGCTGGTGGATGATGGGTTGCACCTCTGGGCTTGTCTGTGTGTTCCTGAATTTGTATTATTTTATTTGTTTTATTTGATCATGGACTGATTTTTTTGAAGGTACAAAGCCTGACATGTCTGTTTATTTTTATAGACAGAGTATCTCAAGATGGTAGAAGGGTAGCTTATCTAATTTATCTGATTACAGACATACATTTTGGAAACATCAATACCTTGTTCCCATATAGCATTTTGGTATTTAGTAGATTCTGTGTGACATCACAATATCATGTCAGAAAAATGCAGGCAGCAAATACAATGACTAGTCATAGGAAAAGTTTTCTTTCCCTCTTTCTCTAAACCAATATAATTATTTATGCCTTGAAATGTAACAGGAAAACAGGAAGTTCTGCCTCACTATGGAATAAGTAGTAGGTCAGTTTATCTTCTAATGTTCATATATTTGCAAAATAAACCACAGAGTTTTACTTCTGAGAATCTCAGGTGAGGTTGTCTGCTACTCTGCTTCTTTCTTTCAAATTGGTCATTTTATCCCATGGGCTTGAGAGAAAATCACAATCTCAGAATCACAGAATGTGCTGAGTTGGAAGGAACCCACAAGTATCACCAAGTCCAACTCCTGGCCATGCATGGCACCATTCCCAAGAGTCCCCATGTGCCTGGGGGCATTGTCCAAACACTTCCAGAACTCTGCCAGGCTGGTGCTGTGACCACTGCCCTGGGGAGCCTGATCAGTGCCCAACCACCCTCTGGGGGAAAAACTTTTTCTTAATATTGAACCTAAACCTTCCCCAGCACAACTCCAGGCCATTCCCTTGGGAGCTGTCACTGTCAGCACAGAGGAGAGATCAGTGCCTGCCCCTCCTCTTCCCCCCATGAGGAAGTTGTAACTGCAGTGAGGTCTCCCCTCAGTCTCCTCCAGGCGGAACAGAACAAGTGCCCTCAGCTGTTCCTCACCCAGCTTCTCCTCGAGGCCCTTCACCATCTTTGTTGCCTTCCTTTGGGCACTCTCAAAATGTCCTTTCAAATACCTTGTTTCAATTATGGAGTCATATTTTAACATACTGCACTGCACCACAAATTGCCAGTAAAACACCACAGTATTGTGAGTTTCCAATGTTCTGATGGAACTTCAAAACTAGGGTGGGAAATGAGTCCACAGGACTCCCCTCACTTGTAATTTAATTTCTCCCTATACCAACTGGTACTTTTGAACAGTCTTTCAAATATATAATTTTTTACCTTGGCTTTCTGAACATTCCTGCATTTCAGTTGCTTCTCATCAGCTCTGAGACAAGCCAGCTGTATAAGTGTGGATAACTCATTTCTGCATTTTTCCTGCTCTTTGAAAAGCAAGCGTTCTGCAGCAATGCATTCTTCTAACACGTGGGCATCCATATCTGATATCATTTCCTAGAGAAGATTAAATTTAAATCCTAATGCAACAACATATATGTATTGGCAAACCCAAAGTTGGAAATACTCTGGGTTTATCTGCAACATAAACAAATATACAGACTACATAGATTTAAAACGGTAATAAATTATTGCTTTAAAATACTATGCACAACCCCTATAATAGCATTTCAGAATATATCATCACCTAGGAGCATTCCTGTTACTCAGTCTAACATCTTTCAGCTATTGTTCACTGGACAGAATGGATCTTTAATATATAATAGCTATATAATAATTATATAATCTTTAAGTAAGTTCAGAGTCAGGTCTTCAGGAGGAAGTAAATGGAAGCTTCCTAGGCTCCACTGACTGCATGCCTGTCTGTGGCACACAAGTTACATATCCCAAAGAACGACATGTAGGTACTGCAATGCATATCTATCCAAATACAAGCAGATTCCCACCTGAAAATGTTAATGAATTTGAACAAAACACACAAAGAAAATGGAGATAAGGGTAAGAAGACAAGGTGGTTTGACCTTAAGAATGCATGCCTGAAATAGATTGTTTCTTAAAAAGTCATTTATGTAGTGGCAAGTACTAATGCTCTTGTAATGCAGGTATCTGCATTTCCACACTCTGTATGGATGTGCTGCATACAGCCAGACATCCACAAATGACAGAACTGTGAAGATGAAAAATCTTCATGTACAAATGCTCAATTTTTATTGTTACAACAAGACATGGTTTAATATGCAAAGGAAACCTATAATAATATTATTTCTAGCTGCAGTGTCATCAACAACATTCAGAAAGACTTAAACTAGAAAGTAGATTTGCTTTCTACCTTCTAGTATGTGGCCAATAACACAAAAAAATGTTCTTAAAAATGAAAGACAAGTGGTCTTTAAAATTGAACAAATACTATTGCATTTTCTCATCAGTAAGCTGCAGCTAGAAATCCCTATTATTTTTTTCTTCAAACAGTCCCTTTATTCTCATGATAGAAAACCAACTGTCAAAAAGATAAAATATGAGAAAGCAGAACTCAGCACCTGTTCAGCTAAACCTCTCTTGATCGTTTCAATCTCCTCCTGCAGTTCTTGTCGTCTTTCTAATAATACTGCATTTTTTTTTGAGTTAATTTCTGCCTACAAAAATAAACCAAGCACATAGTGATGCAAACAAAAAATGAGGAAAATGCGAACTGCAGATAATGTATTAGAAGTAGCTACACAAACTAAGAAATTAAATCTCTCTTCTTATAATCACTAGTACAAGAATGCTTCATTGACTAGAATTCCTCAGCAACATATTGAAGTTTCTCAAATTTTTCTTTCAAGAACTATGAACACTAAACTTCATGAATTTAGAAGGTTTATGGTTTTCAGCAACTAAAACGTCATTAAAAAAACAATAAACACATAAAGAGTACATAAAAATGTCACCTAAATTCACAGAGGATTTTCAGAGTAAAATTCTGAACTTACTAAAGGAAAAAAAGAGTTCACATCTACATAGTGATATCACATATTTTCCTTTTGTCACTACAGTAGGATTTTCATTAGACTAAAAAATCAAGCTAAATAACACAAAAATTTATGTATTATTTTTTCATGTACATTATGGGAAATTCATTTATTCAATCAGATTTTAACATTAAGTATGTGAAGGAATACATAGAAAAACCCACCTCTGATTAAAATATATCTGATCAATCTCACTACAGCTACTTACATGATATAACTTAGAAAAGAAAAAGCTGTACTGGCCTCACTGTGATTGACTTCACTTAAAAATTCTTTATGGTTGTAAAAAAGAAAGAAATAAATGCATCAGGCTAACTATGAAGGCATATATTGTCTCTGTGTAATTGATGGGGACAAACAGTTTAGCAGGACCTGTTGTGATAGAACAATTAATTAATATTAATTTAAAATAAAATAGGGAGGATTAAATAAAAGGAAGATTTTTGTTCATCAAGGGTAGTGAAACACTGGCACATGTTTCCCAGAGAGGTGGCTGATGCCCTGTCTCTGGAAACATTCAAGGCCAGGTTGGACTGAGGTCTGACTAACCTGGTCTAGATGAAGGTGGCCCTGCCTACTGCAGGGGTTTGGACCAAATCACCTTTAAAGGTCCCTTCCAACCCAAATGATTCTAACTGCAAATCCGTAATTCATATGGATGGAAAAAAATTACATTTAACAACATACCTGGAAGATATTCAAAGATAACACACACAACCCTGTGATATCTTGCTCAGATCTCAACCAGATGTTAGAGTTCAAAACACTATAAATCAATACTGACAGGTAGATGTTTTGCACTTGTTATTTTCACTTCAGTGATAGTATTGTAAAATTAAGGTCTGATCACTTGCTTTATGGGAAAGGGAATCAAGAGACACAGTAAAAGTCAAAGTGTGCAGTTACTTTAGTTGCAGCTGCCAGCTCTGAGATTTGATTTGATTTAGGTTTACTAAAATGTCAGTAAAGCCTGTCCTAAGAAAGTGACTTTCAGTCTTGTGTTGGGACCAAAAATAGCTTTTCTGTGCAACATATATTAGTTACCACTTCTGCTGTGTA
Organism: Acridotheres tristis; assembly: GCA_037013685.1. Taxonomy (NCBI): domain Eukaryota; kingdom Metazoa; phylum Chordata; class Aves; order Passeriformes; family Sturnidae; genus Acridotheres; species Acridotheres tristis. The sequence continues at coordinate 11,815,170 of CM072885.1, forward strand.
AAGGTAAAAAGCTCACATAAACATCTTTAATCCATTAAGGACTTTTGTTCATGTAAGACAGGACTAAACTTAGGCACTTTTGGCTGTCTCTGCATTGGCCTGACCAAAGAGAAGGTCCACATGGAGAGGAGAGCAGTTCTGCTCGGGGCTGGAGACAGCGGGACCAACAGTTCTCTGTCACACGCAATGTTGGTGTTTAGCAATAGCTGACCTTTCACAACTTACTGACAAGAAAAACACATTTGAAGGAAGTGTTCCTGTAATTTCCTTATTCTACAAACCAGTCATTCTGCACTTAACATATGAGTCAAAAGAAGAAATCTGGGGAAACACACTGATGTATTGCTGCTTCTGCAATCACAAATTTATACAAACAATTAATTCTTGTGATTTTTTCACTTTGAATCACAATGAATAAATGTAGTTTAAATAGTTTTAGAAAAGTTTTAAGTAGTTAAAGAAATTTTATCTACTTAAAATACTGGTTTTTAATTTTTGCTTGGTGCGCTCCCAAGTCTTACAAACTAAAATTGTCCCAGTATAGCAAAAGCCAAGCAGAATCAAGCTGGCCAATTGACTCTTCCCTACTGCAGTATTGTATTTCAGTTGGCCACCCTGCAGAGGAGCAGTGGTTTCACATTTGCTATTCTAACAGAGCCAGGAAAGGAATCAGAAAAAACATCGAGCATGGGAGGTTGGGCTAAAACAACTCTATTGCTGTGGCCTATTTGCATTAGAGTAATATCCTACAGCTGCTGGAGTAAAATACTGATTAGAATTCCACTTCTGTCTCTCATGGCATTCCTTTTCCCCTACTCCTTATGATGAGGAGTCATTTGTAAGACACATACAAGGTCTTTTCCTTCTACAGGGTGAAGGAATTGGGTTGGGATGGGTTTGGATCTCACCCCAGACTATGAAATCTAACCACAGCTGCTGGTGAGTTATGGCATTTGATTTTAGTATTACATGCTTTTAAACAATTGTGGTTCTCCATCCAGGAACATTTCCTCAATGGAACAGATGCAAAAATACCATCTCCCAGATTCTCTTAGCTGATACTGAACAGAAACTTGTTAAGCTTTAAGATCAAAGTCTGGAATATGAGTCAGCCCTTTAATCATTATTTCAGGCAATTCAATCCAAAACTTTGCTGTGTGGTTAGAGAGCTTTCCTCCCTCTTCTCAGGTGAGCTTATATTACTAGGTAATCCACATGTGAATTCAGGAGGAATTTCAAGACTGACAAAAATATTTTAAAATAATATTAAATATTATCAAGTAATAATTTGAGTTGTTTAAATAACAAAGCTAAGCATATATGAGTTTTGATACGTATAGCTATTTTTTAAAACTTTACAATTATGTCAGACTCTTTTCTGCCCTGAATTGCTTAGAAGGACCAAGAAAAATTTTAAGGACAATATCAAGGTAGGAAACATCAAGTGCTGTGAAAAAAATGTTCACCTGACTAAACAAGATGAATTTTATATGACTTAGAATCTAGACTGAGCAAGGAGCAAGTATAGGAGAAAATATATATAAGAAAGAAAGAAAGAACCAGTGATGAGAGAATAAAAATATAAAAAATTTATAGACAAAATAAATTTTTAAGAAATTACTGGAAGCAGAAAAGAAAAAAAATGCTTTGAATACACAAGCAGAATGGTACTTCCCTTTAAAATTACCATAGTAAAAAGACAAAGCAAAACAGAAAAGAGTAAAGCATTATTGAAAGAGGAATGGGTGAAATACCAAAACAAGGAGGAACTGAGGAAGTGAAATAACAGTCTTCCCCACTTTCCCCTTGGAGGACTGTCAAGAGATTTCATAGAAGAATTTCTTACAAAAAAATTTACAATCTTTATGATCAATGCATTCATACAGACCTCTGATTTGAGTCTTTTATGCTTTGCTTTATCTCCTTCCAAGGAATCCCAAATCCCTTTCAGTTGTAACTCTATCTTTTTTAGACTTTTCAGTTCTTTATCTTTCTGTGTTTGATGGTGACTGAGAATATCTTGCTGCTTTTTGTTCTCGAAGATACATTTATTTAAATTATTTTCCAGAATTTGTCTATATAGATAGACACAGAATTTTAGAAACAGGTAACTTAATCAAGGCATATTTATAAACAGACACAACTATTTTAATGGGTTTTGAGTACCTCATCACTATGGATCAGCAAAACAAACTCGTAAACTCGACAAAAACTACCTAAAAAAGTGGCAGTACCCTAATTATGTCAGTGAGGTTTCACAGTCTGTTCTAAAAATGATAAAAATATCAGGGAATCTAGTACGTAGAGGAAGAAGTAAACACGTTTTTTAGTATGAGGGAACATTTCAAGATAAGATGCCATGGGCCCGTAATACAAAGCTTGAAAGGCAAAAGCACTGGTGCTGAGAATATGGCCAGAATTACAACCATGTATCTCCCTCTGCAAAGGGGGAAGCTTGCCTTCAACCTAACAGTTTATTTTACTTTATCAAGTAAATATAAAATCATAGTTGAAAGGAATATTAAAGAGATGATTAACCAATCCCCACTGAAATTCAGGACTACATGAGGGCAGGTATCTATGATCCTCATTTGAAAATGAAAATACTGACACATTTTATTCTTTTTCAATTTACTTTCAGCGGATTACACAGTAAAGAAAATACGTGCACTAAAGAGAGAAACCCTCTAAAATATTTCACTTTTAAGAGCAAAATCTCACAGAATTTTATCAAATGCCTATGCTTTCTGATGTTCTTCTTCAAGCCAAATCCTAGATTCTAGATTCCAAATTTTATATAAACATTTCTGAAGTGAAAACCAAGCCTCATCATTTATAATTTGCAGTGGTTGCAGCATAAAACTTGAAAAGAGAAGCAACAGCAGAAAAAATAAGTAGACTTTTGAGAATAGGGAATCATTCACTCTTGCCATGTGGCTCATGTCTCTAACCTGTCTGAGAGGACAGCTAATTCCTTCTCTGCACTAATTTCTAGTAATTTTTTCAAAGCAACGCAATCTCGTTCATTCTTCTTTATCAAAGTTTGTCTCTCATCCAATTCCTTCATTACATCTTCTTTTTCTTGCAAAATCTCTTCAGTCCTCTTTTCAGTGGCTTTCAGGGTTCTATTCAATTTTTCTATTTGGTCATTAAGGGCTTCATTCTTCTTCTCTGCATCACTGTGGATATATTTTAACAAAGCAGAAAGGGTTAAGTTTTCCACATGCATATTTAAATGACAAAATGTAAGTTGCCAATTTTTGTGGACATACAAAATAATTTTACAACAATATATGTTAAATATTCGTTAAAGGAGACACGAAAACCTTCAAATTCCAATAGTCCAACAATAAAACTGCAGATAGACATGGGGATAACTGACAGCTTAGCACCATGACAGTATTAAAAAGAGTTCTGGTAAACTGATTTCTGTCAACATTACTAGGTACATGGGTGTGACACTTCTAAATATTCTTCCTAAGACTGGGAACTCTGGTTAGTTTATTCTGTGATGTGACACAAATATAAAGACTCATTTAAATATTTCATTAATAGCAAGCTCCACAATGTGGCTTTTAGAAATTGCTTCTCTGTAACACTATAGGGCAAACTTCTTAAGATTTATGATGGCAGAGTTGCATTAAGCAGAGTAGTGAGGAAAACGTAGAAGAAAACCATCATAAAAGTTTTAAACCTGAGAAATTTAACAGTCAAAACAGTTTAGGTGTTACAAATAAAGACTGGAAGCAGGAGACACAAACCTCAGTGTAACCCTGTGCACAAATGGAGTACAAAACCCATCATTCATCTGGATGGCAATTGGATCTCTGGGATCTGTGAATGACCTGGCTGAAACTGCACAGTGCTAATTTGATCTTACACTTACAGAAAACAGTGCATGCCATGCTTCAGAGGAGAAGAACCCCAGCTTCACAAGAAAGAAAGGTCTGGCTGCTGGCTTGCATTTCCTCTGATGAAGCATTAGAGACTGCAGCTCATGTCAGGACCTTACAGCAAAGCAGCTGTGACTCCACAGCTGCTACAGAAGGACCAAGGGAGAATGGGTTTATAGCTCAGGCCACACTGTTAGCTGTGGAAGTGTTAGTTTAAATGTTGATCCTAATTTTAATCAACAACCATCCTCAATCATTTCTATAGCCAAGGGATGAGAAGAAGTCATACATATATATATATATTCATGTATATAGAATTATATATTAAAAACATACATTTTTTTCTGATTCAACTTCTCAGTTTCTTTTGCAAGTTGCTTTGGAACACCAAGGATCCTAACTAGCTCAGCCTAGTAACAAAACACAAAGGTTTGATTAATAGCCTCAAAAGCTGATGAGTTTTCATAGCATTCATTTAGAACTGCTGTGAAAATCAGTAGGAAACATTTTTTTCATTACTTGAGTTTTTCCCAGAGAATTGTAGCTGCCACTTTTAAAACAAAACATCGATGTTTACAATTTTAGTATGTCTTCAAGATAAAAATTATGCTTGAATATTATTAATATTCATCTTATTATGCCATTTATACCATGGAAAGAAGTAGACCCAGGTATGTTTTTAATTCTCAGCAGAAATCTGTATTAACTGTAATCAGAGCAACCTACAATAACAGAACGTAACTGAGATGTCTTTATAGAAACCACTTTTTAATCAAAACCATGACTATTAGTATTTCCTAAAGGAGTAATAAGGGTATGGCACAGCAGCATGTTTCCCAACTATTGGAAAATGGTCTAATATTTAATGGATGACATAATGAATTTGGAATGACAACATCCAGAAGATTCACTGCTCCTTTGGGCAAAACATGTACACATACACACACACATGCACACACACTCACAGGTACATAGGCACAATTAATTATGTGTTACTTTTAAATAAGTCTGCATCTCCTGAAGCTTTTCCATTTCTTCCTCATCTGTTAATATCAGCTTTTCCTTGGATGAAACAGCTTCTTTTATTGAATCAATTTCTGCTTTCCTCTGGATTACTTCTTTGCTGAGCTCATCACAATTTTCTTTCAACCGTTTAATTTTATTATCTTTCTTTAAAAATGAAGTAAAAGAACAGATTAATTGTATTTTCTCTTTTACATTTTGCAGGCTTCTGATAACACAGACTCGTTAACATTGAATGATAACATTTTTAGTGACAAGATATGAAATATATATTTTACCAGATATGAGTTTCTTCTATCAATACTAACAGAATTTTATTTCCAACAAAGCCACATATATTCCTCAGGATTTATGACTTCAAATGTATTTTTCATGTTCACATCCTAGAACCAAAAACGTGCAGCTATTTTTTGCAGTATCCATTTGCCGAATATAGGAAACATTTTATTGAGTAAGAAACAAGAAACAAAAAAATCCAGATATTTTCTGAATCAGCTTTTTATTGCTTGTCCTAGTTATCAAAATTGAATTATATCATATAGCCTATAAATGCCATTTATTTTAAAATCTATTTTTCTATCTATTTTAAGTAAACTCTAGAAATGCACACTGAGAAAACACTTTCAGTGATTTTTTATGTTAGTTGACAGAAGATAAAACATTGCTTTTCTCATGTTCTGTACTTACCTTTTCTTTTGAAATTTTTTCATATTCATTTTCCAGAAGCTTTTTTTCTTCTCGCAAGCTAAAGTAAAAATCAAAGCAGAACCAAATATATTAGTAATAGAATAATCATGACTGTAATATAGTAAATGGTAAGAAAGAATGACAGCCTATCCCACACGGTGAATTGCATGAAAGGTGCTCAGATTTAAAGGAAGTTTGCTGACTGGTGACAGGGGGTCCTGAAGGACTGGGTGTATATATGGAAGAGCACACATCTAAACATTTGAACCTGGTTTTTCTTAGTCTGACCACATTCTGCAGGGGTGCATGAATGAGGCATTCATGCCTTACTCACCCTTATCTTTTACGAGTGGCATCCTACACCCACAGCTCTTCCCAACCTCAGAAAACAAAATGTTAACATGAAAATGGGGCAAAAGGAAAGAGGAGGTGGGTAATAAATAGCCACAAAGACATGACATGTCAATGAAAGTGCAGTTGCCAGTGAAAAACCTTGTTCTTCCTATTAATGTTTTCACATACACATTTACTCTTTGGAAAAATGTAAGTGAAGCTCCTCAAATCTGGACTGGATCCTGTGGGAAAAATCCTGAACAGTGGCAGGGGTTTTAGGCTAAGCCAAAGAAGTATGGTAGAAAAGTAAATTGAAATAGCCACAGTGATGTTAACCTAGATCCAAAACTAAATTGCAATTTAATTTCAGGCAACAATAGGGACAGATGCTAAAGAAGTGAAGAAGGAAGAAAGGAAAAAACAGGAAAGCTCTTATATATTGTGGGTATTTAGTAACACTGCCCTGAGAAAGATGAATGAATGGTTATAAAAGGGAGTTCAACGTGTTGAATTGACAACAGGGAGCTTCTTGGTAGCAGGCAAGTAAATACTGCCAAATACAGAAAATTATCCCTACTGAAGGTACATCTGTACATCCCCAGTGCATGCACAGAGCAGCTTTGCATCTATAGTAGGTAAATGGGTTACAGCAGTCTGTGTGCCATCACAACCAAACAACTTAACTGAGTCACTGTGCTATTCACTGGGAGCAAGGGGGCAGTTTCTTGCAGTGCAATTAGTACCTACAGTGACATTTCAGAGTCTCAGGCTATAAAGAAGTAAAGATTGCAGGCTATAAAAAAATAAAGATTGCAGCTAAAGAATAGGTGGAACAAACAAATCCTCTGTCCCAGGTGTAGCAAAGAATCAACTTCAGTGCTTAAATTTATAACTCCAGTGGAAGGATGTGCTGGTCAAGTTTTGTTGAGACCCAGGGCAGTCTGGTTGAATAAATAACTCTTTAAATTAGGGAAGCATTAAGAGAAAGGCACGAACTTCCATAAAACAGTTGTTTCACTTGGAGCTATAACAATGACAAGGGACTCCTCGGCATCCCCACCCTCCCCAAAGCAGCTGTTACAGTAACCTCATAATGTGGCTAATACAGAAAAGAGGCAGCTGATTGCTATTTCTTTTTTTTTTTTTTCTTCTGAAACCTCCCAGCAGCAGTGCAAGACTTTGGTGGTGTTGGTTCAGGTTTCAGAAAGTGTGTGGTCATGGGCACAGAGATCAGTCTCCCAGCAGCCAACCTCATGGAGGAGCATCCCTAGAACCTTGTGCTCAACTCTTTAGCAGTGCTGATTTAAGATTCCCTCTGCCACTTCACCACCCCCTCTCTCTCAAACTCTTTCTTATATTTGAGTCCTCCAACAAAACGAGTGAAGCTTATACCTGGAAGTCTCAAGCAACATATTTTTAGCTAAGGAAAGGAAATAGTTAAAAAAAAGAGAACTGGGTTGGTGGTGTTGCAATATAAACAGAACAAAACAAAACAACATCTCTCCCATGAATAGGAAGCTCTGGCTCAGATGAAGAGCAAAGAGAAAATAGACACAGACTAGATGCTGATATACAGCATGTATGATATTTGTGTGGGCAGACTACAAGTATGCCTCTACAGGGACTGGTAAAGTCTAACAACTAATTTGAATGCCAGTATTTGAACACTCACAGGGTGAGTTTGCAAAACAAAATCTTTTAAAGGAAAAAGTTGAATTTGAATCAATTTTCCCCCAAAACTGATTAAATTAATTAAAAAAAAAAAATCCCAAAATCATATTCCAAACCCATTTTGGCAGTACTCCTAATTGAACTCCTTGGGACTGGCCTAATCACACTAAGGATAATGAATGCCTACTTTGCACAAATTCCCGTAACTGTTTGATTGCCACAAAATATTATTAAATAAGTCCTGTGCAAAATGATTAAAGAGGTACTGCATGGCTTGTGATTAGTCCGTGCTGTGCTCTCTTTCATATCACACTGGACGATCAAAAGAGCAATACCAAAGATCAGGAGGGAGAGCAAAGTTGACACTGTTTTCATTTTGTCACATTCCTCACTCATGAGGACAGATTCCTGTGGAACCATTCCAGTTTCACAACAAAGACTTTTCCATCCAGCAAAAGTAAAATGATTTGAACACTTCATTTTCTGTGACATAAACAAAGGCAACAGTGAATGACAAGGGCTAAACTACCTAAACAGCCAGCAGACCAACTACTTGCACACAAAAACCAGTGGAAGTGTGAAAAGAAAAAATGGATAGAAAGAGAAGTTAAATCTCTCACTTTTGAGCAATGAGTTTGATCCAGCTGCCCATAGCCAGAAGTCAGGCAGCCCTATGCTAACATCTGGGGCTTTCTTACTGTCAGGGACAAAATCTGGGACCTCCAAAGGGCAGGTCATCTCACATACCAGGTGGCTGTTTTAGGATGATATAAATTACCAGATAAAGATAACATATCTCTCTGTGGACCCTAAAGGGGAGGCAGGGTGATTAACACACATTTAGAAATCAAATAAGATTCTTCAAAGAATTTAAGTTTAGTCTCTGATTTGACAGATGAACACAGAAGCTTAATGTAAGATAAGCAGATAAATTTTTGTCTTTCCATTTAGACTTTGAATCTTTTAATCTGTGTTATATGGGTATCAACCTCATGACTGTTTTACTTAGACATCAATGACAACAAACAAAACAGCTGCAACTGGCATTAGGCACTTAAATTTCCCATTACTTTATAGCCCTTCCCTGATGGATGCATTTTTCAATATCATGTGGATTTTATTATTATTATTATTATTATACCTCTAATACACACAATAGAAAGAAGATTAAACTCTTAAGTTTCATGATTAATGTGTGCAAATGTTTCTAACATTGCTCTTATTTTCATGAAGCCTAATAACAGTACTGCACATGAAAAGCCGTCATAGACGCAGTTGCAATGAGTTAAAAAAGGCAGTTGGAAAAATAGGCCATTAATAAAAACACATCACAGATTTTTCCCTGAGAGACATTTACAGCTGCAAGCTGACACAGAAATAAAAAAGTTAGGTCAGAGAGATAAAGAAATGTACTGGTAGTTGTCAACAGAAGTCCATTTCACTTCCTTAGCTCACAAAATAACCACAACACTGTTACCATTAGAAGTCCCATCATGCAAGAAAGTGAACTCCTTCAGCTACTCTCTGAGCTGGGATTGCTTGGAAATCCATAGAAGGTGTTCAGCACCTCACAACTAAAATCTGTGACCAGGTAGAAGTTATCACAGCTGACAAGCTGCCAGCATGAGTTTCCTGTAAGGCTCTGAGCTGTAATTAATTTGTAGGTACCAGAGACTGCAGTCACAAGAACAGCTGATAACTTCAGCTGTGATGCTATTTATTTTACCTATGGCCTGTAATTCTTTACTAGAGAAGCTATGGACAACAACTCAACTTTTCACTTTTTAATTATTGAGTGACTAATACCGAAATAATTACAAATGTTGAAATAGTTTTCCTTATTTGCAATGCTTCTACAAAGACAAAGTCAGTTTTGCAATCCTGACTTGCATGCAGTTGCACAGAATACTTCAGTAAGGTGTCACTGGCTGGGTTTTGGGGTCCCTTTGGGATCCCTGAGGCTGCTTCTGCAGCCCTCAGTGACGGAGCACGTTCCCGAGCCTTGCCCAGATAGAATTTTGGCTCGTGGTGAGCTCTCAGACCAGCGGGGTAAAGAGATCAGCATATGCAGACAGGCACAAATCCATGGTTTATTCTATGAAGGCATCCTATCCAGCATATACCCACGGCTGTTGCTTTACAGGGGTTTTATATCTTTTGAGGGTTTTACAGTTTGCACCAATTACCAAGGGAATTCTACATTCTAACCAATCCCTGAGGGATTTTACATTCAAAGCTGGCCCATGGATACTAAAAGAGAATGAACCACTAATATTGAAAATAGATAGGAGGGTCTACCAAGGGGGGGAAGCTGGATTCCTTTTGTATTTGTCATTTCACGAGCCATTTCTTATCTCTAAGCTGTGGTTTTCCAAGGAGCTTGTTCTGAGGATGCAGGGAGACTTCCTTCTTTATGAATGTTTTCTACTCCCTCCACAGTAAGAAGCTGTTTTGTTACCTGAAAAAAATCACTGTGAGAGCTGGAGATTGGACCGAGGCTTTCAAATAAAATTGTTTTCAAGCAGTAGACACCTTTAATCTCACAAACTCTTGCTCTAGATAAATTTAGTACAAATTAATTGCTCATTTTTAAATTAATTTTTTAGATGATAGATTTAGATTTAATATTTATTATTTCTCAACAATAAACGACTGTTGATACCATTGTGCAAATAAAGGAAAACAGCTCTTTATTTTTTCTCATAAACCAGAACTCCAAGCCTCATATGAACATTAAAGTTTCCTTGCTGATCACATTGATTGTTTCATTCTTGTTCTGCTATTTGATTTTTTTGGTCTATAATCTTACTTACTGAGGCCTCTTATCAATTAGATGAAGAAATTTCATGCCTCTGAATGCAGTTTTAGCAGAACTGAGTGGAGATGACTCTTTTCCAGTTTACTTTATTACCCTTGCCAAGTAGTTTTTCAGAGGAAGATTACTCCCAGAGTCAGCTCTGACTTTGGGATGGTGGCCCAAGCTTTATAAGCTTAGTGAAATCCTTCCAACCCTTGTTCTCCCCCTGAGCTCTCAGAAAGACACACCAGCAATGAGCCCAGTACATCCATATGGCAGAACAGGCCACAAACTGGAAGAGGAGGCACATACCTACAGTGGGAACACAGCCCATCCACGCAGTCACCCTCAAGGTGACTTTCCTGACAGCTGAAGTGAGTCAAGAAATACACTGAATACCTCATATACCTATTCAAACTGTTAAAAACGTCACAAAATTCCTGAAAACCTGATGATGCTTCAATGCTGAAAGCAATTTAATTTATTCTGGGAATGTTGACTATTCATTGGAACAATAAAAAATTAAAACTGAAATATCTTCAGCTGTCAAGAAAGGTCTGGAAAAAAATTACAGAGGCAAGCAGATAGGAAATTAAATAGGGATAGAAGAGTATGGAATATTAAGAGACCTTGAGATTTTCTAATATTATGGCATATCTGTATGACTCCTCAAGTATAAATTGTCATTGTTGTCAGATTTGAATTTGAGTGCAAAAAAGGTGCTAAGTACTCTTAGATATCAGAAAAAGTGAATTAAGGCAGGAAACAAAGGCATCAGAGATAAGAGGGATACTTCAGAGAAAGAAAGGCTTACAGAAACAGGGGAACAGAGTTCTGCAGAACCAGGGAAACAAGATCAGATGTTTCACTTCCAGCTCAGCACTAGGTCTGAGTAGACATTCTAAAAAAAGGATAAAGCAGTAGATAAAGAGACACAGATGAACCCTTCAGATCTTTCCCCCTCCATGTTCCCTGTCTGCTATACATACAAAAGTAAATAAACAACATATTTGTTTTCAGGCTGAACAGCCATTAGTCATAATTCCCAAAGAGAAATTTACTTGTAAGTGCCAAGCACAGCTGGGACTGTATTAATATAGTTGGACAACACGGGAAACTCTGCTCCAGAGAGATCAAGGGCCAAGAGAGGTTGAACCATGACTTTTTATCCCGAGAAAACTTCAAATACCTTTGATACAGCTTCCCTCCCCTCTGTCTGTGATATTGTCCATGCACACAGATATTTCAGAAAACTTTGCTTTACTCTTTGGATAAAACCAGCAAGCACATAGATCTTCATTTTACATCAGTGTTAGTATTAGATCACCTGCTATTCACAACTCTATTCTGGACATTCATTTTCACTGTCCTTCACAGGCACCAAACTCATTCCTCCACTACAAACATGTATTCACACCCATCATGTGGTTTTCTTCATAGTTCATTTCTCATTTCTCCACTATATTCACTCACCCATTCTTCACACGTATTGTGCTAGTCCTGTTCATTCTAGACTAGTTCAACTTGAAATCAGTATAATTTCTTGAATATTCCTGGAATTTCTCTCCCAGTAAGCAAATCCACATATAACCAAGGCACATCTGTCTCACTCCACACCCTCAATATACATAAGACTCAATGCTACCATCAGGCATAAAACAGATTTCAAATAAGAAGTAACTAAATAATCTGTAGCTCTTGAGTTTGAAAAATATTGTCAAATTAGAGGGGGAAGGGGTTGTACAAAAGAGATCTATCAATCCATTCTGCAGCAGTGAATCAGATGCTCATTGTCTCATCCAATCCAACAACTACAGGGCTTGAATGAAGCTGTAGGAGCCAGGTTAAAAAAGCAAGGAGGTGGCAGCTCTTATGCAGTTAATCTTTGGAACGCTTCACCCAGCATGTTGCAATGTCAGAAGTTTGTTCTGGAGAAGACAGGAGAAGTTCAAAGGAATAGGGGTCAACTGAGGATTCCCAAACACAGAGGACTGTATCTGGCTCGTGAAATCCCCACATCACAAGAGGCTGGGGCTGCACTTTTGGTCTCCATTAGGTAATGCACCTCTGGTCAGACTGTACAGCTGGGTTTGATCCCAGGCAATACTTAACACATACATTTCTTATTACTGTGAAGGAACATTTTTTACAGCATGATTGACCCAAAAAGTGGATTTTTAATCTGAAAGATATTCAGTTCATATATAAAAGCTAATCCAGTAAATGTGCAAGGGTAATTGAAATAATACCTACACTGCATTTTGTATAGAATAGAGTCCTCATTTTGACTGGAGGTAGAAAATAGAGAATGGAAAAATATTGCCTAAACATATAAATCCTCTTAATTTTTTTGGAAATTGATGCAAAATCAGTGAAAAATGTTCAAAAGATATGAGGACAAATGGTTAAAAAGCATGATACTTTTGAAGACCTCATTTCTGGACTGCTTGGAAATTGCAATAAATTCTGTATTTAATAATTATTTCAGGAAATTTCATGTTTCTTAGTTATCTCATAGCAAATAATTTTTTCCAGATGCTTTCCATGTTTCTTTCCCACTCCCAGTTTGCTTCATTCTCAGTTTCTTTTTCTCTTAGAGCAAACATTTGGCTCTAAAAAACCAAAAAAAAGTCAAGAAAGAATTGCCAGAAAAACCTGCTCCATGCAGTGTGTACAGTGTTCATGATTTCCTAGAAAATAAGAATAAAAATCTTAACTGCTGAGATGCTGATATTGCATGTTTGTGTTTATAGGCACCAACAACACTACACCTGGAGTGAAGATGGGTAAAAACAGCAAGTCCCCCACAAAATAAAAGTCTGATTTCATCTGCCTAGATACATATTTTCACAAATGCAATACTTCTGCTTGTAATTTTACTACAAAGTATGCAGATAATTGAAATGTACACAATACCAAGCTAATTTTGGACTGTTGTCCTTATATAGAAATGTTAAGATTTCACTCCTTTCACAGCAAATTTATCATTTTTCTGACATTAGAATATACAAGTACTTCTTCCCCTTTGAATACCTGAATAGAAAAACTTGTATATACCGTGCTACTGATGTTAAAAATAGCATTGTGTCCATTTATGACATTGTTCCATAAAATCCAAGCCAACAGGTCTCTGAGACACTTTAAACATTTGTATTGAAGGTATTCTAGACTAGAATTGCTCATGTTAATTTTTTCCTACTAAATATTATTCATGTAATGTAGTAAATTTTAAACAGCATTTTAAAGAACCCCATCCATATTCTACATTAAAAACTATCTACAAATCTCACCATCGTAAATTTATTCATCACTGACATGTTGCTGTAACTGGGGAAAGTTTATGGCAATTCATTTAACAACATCCATCAAGAAATGTTTCCATGTAAAATGTAAAGGAGATGGATTTTTATTCTGTTTATCTTTTTTTTTTTAAATTGGCTATGATAAAATTAGCAGCATTTGACCACTTTCACCTACCATTCTATCTTCAACCGATTTTCATACACTCTTCCTTTAACAGCAGTGTATTCACCTCGGCAGCTAAGAAGTTGTTGCCTTATTTGGGAAGCTTCACTGGAAGCTTCTTCAGGGACCTGTTCTGCTTTTTCCAGTTCACATTGTTGTTCCAGTTCTGCACTCAGGCGTTTGGCTTCCTGGAACAGCTGGGTTTCAGATTCCTGTAAACTACATTAAATAGACTAATTTAGAACTAGGCAATGTGAAGTACAAGCTTTGTATTTATACTTCTTTACATACCTATAATATTTAGTTCAAGGTTTTCAAGATGAGATGGAATTAAGATCTGAATAATCGTTTGACCTCCTAGTTGACCTTACCTTGGGCAGGAGGTTGGACCTCCCGAGTTCTGTTCAAACCCAAATCATCCTATGATGCCACGAGAGCAATGGAATCTGGTCCCAGGGGGGTTTTCTGCATACCTACAGCTGGAGTGAGATTCATCTTATCTAATTTTAACCGTATGACAGACTGTTACTTAGTGTAATTTATTTATCTAACACTTCCTGGACAAAAATGAAGAGATAGGGAATCCATTTTATTCTAAGAAGTGCCAAAGACTAGATCTGATTCAATGTGGAGACTTATAAAAGTGATGTATTCACCAGGACAAGGTCCAGCCTGGCCTATATGACAACTTTAAGTTCTTAATAAACACCAGGACATCTACCCAGTGATGAATTGCATCTTGCTACTGCTGTCGTGCTACCAAGACCTGAAATAATTCATGTAATGATACACAAGCTGAAAATACATTTGTGGACATCTGGAAAAACTTATTCTAAGGTCTGGAGATCAATGATCTGATCTGACTTGTGTCACCAGAGTAGCTCCACAGAAACAGCAAACTCCTGCCAGTGACTGGTATTCATAATATGATTCTTAACTTTGGAACCTATGTGGTGACAGATGAAAACATCCTAAAGGCTGTTAGTAAAATACATAGATTATTATGGAAAACTCTTAAAGGGAACAACAGTATGAAAATTCATATACAATGCACCACACCTAAGCCTATGCTTTATGCTGTAGATACACTGTGTATGCCTCCTCAATATTACTACATTATGACTTTTATATAATGGTCTACTAAAATTAGTCACAAATTATGTAGAAGAATAAAGAACTCTATCACTTGCCTTTTAGTGTTTAAAAATACAGTGCAATAATTTTTTTAAAAAATAAAGCAACTCAGAATTTTGCATACTGAGAAACTCTATACATAAATTTTGGCTCAAATTTGATATTTATGGCTTAAACAGAAAAACAAAATTACATATCACACTAAAGAATAGAGTTGGGATGGTAAAATGATGATAGAAATACAAAATACAAAACTGACTATGCTGCACATAGCTGAAATACTAGAGCAGAAAAAGTTTTGATTTTGATTCATGCAAAATTTCTCCCTAGATAATAACTTCCTTTTTCTAAACTAGAAAATAAGAAAACCACAGACTTCAACAGAAAACAGTGTACCTTCATTATGAACAAATAATTTAATGTGTTTACACATATATATTAAAGGAAAAGTAAACTGACTTATTCTAATAAAAAATAAAAACTGACTGGATTCTATATGCTATTTATATCTTTAAATATATGAGAATGTATGCAGTTGTGGGAGAAAATATAATTGGTTGTAGTTATACAAATAATATCAAACACAATTCTTTCACAACATATAAATTTTACATAGTTACACAGACACATAACTGAATTTATAAAAACAAAAATTTTAGTATTGATTTTTTTCAAGATAATAAAAAAAGAAAACAGAAACAAGAATTGAGTGTTGACTCTAGATGTTGCTCCCTAGAGCTGCCAACAGTATTGTGTTGATTTAAATTTAATTAAAGGCAATGAAGAAATAACTGCACACCTACATAATGAACACACACAGAATCACATGACTACAAAAGTAAGTTTGTGCAGTCTGATAGAGCAGCTTTTGAATTTGTGAAATAATTAGTAATTTAGCGGACGCTTAAGAAAATAAGATTCCCAATCTGCTAATGAATCTTCATATTATCTGAGTCTCTTCCAGTCTGGGTTATCAGAATATTCATATTAGGTTCCTAAATTGAGATAATGCAAAGAAAATCTACAGCTAGGCCACATAATTGAGTGACTAAAAGGGTTTTCAGGGGCCACATACAAGCTCAGATGCTCCAACTTTAAATGCAGTTTTACTACAAACTGGATAGATGAGACAGCACCACAATGGGATGACAGCCTATTCTCAGTGAACATAAATTCAAAAGCACTTAAGACTTTGAAGAAAAGTATCAAAGATGTTATCTGTAGTTGACATCTTTCAGCTTTTAGAATACCAAATTGTGCCAAACTGAGAGCAAGAAATAAATTTGCTATTAAACACAGGACTGTACTATACACTTACAGCTCTGTGTACACTGGCAACAGCCTTGGAAACTTGCTGCACACGGAGAAATTGCATTCATCGTATTAGACAAATCTGTATTGTATATCAGAGAGATCAGTTGCAATAGTCTGGCACAGCTGTCACAGGGAACTGTACTGCTTAAGATGTACAGGGCTTTCTCCTTGAGATTTTTATATGATAATAAAGGAAAGAAGAAAACACACAGCTTGAAAACCTCATCCTGTGTCATTTGTCTTAACAGGGCATTTCAAGAACACTAGGACAGATTAATTTGGAAAGGAATTGAATTCAACTGGAACAGAACTGTACTGCACATGTTAGGGTGAAGAGTTAACAATTAAAAAGCAGTATTGATGCTGTGAAGGGTTCTTTGCAGGAAGAGAATATACACACATACTGCACTTACCACCAGGACAGTCCTTACAGCTGATGGAGAAAAGCAGACCCTTGCAGATGTCTGAATAAAGAGGAAGTGTGTGGGCCTCATTTTGTTCTATTGACTGTAAAGGGACCCTTGGTACCCTGTTCAGATGAGCATGTCTACTGATGTTGACTGATATGGACAACTGATTCTCACTTTTGCTGTCTGAATCCCACTTTTAATGCCTTTAAAATATATTGGAGATCATGACTGATTTTTTGTAATTGATTTCCCTTGCTTTCTTTTAGGAGAAAATTATCTGTGGGAATTAGTGCTTGTTCACACATTGGTGTTCTGCTATGACACATAGCTACAGCTAATACAGAATGTGACATCATGCTCTCTGATCCACTTTCTTACAGAAGTATGGCCATTGCATATTCCTGTGAGAATGACAGAAAGAATGAAAGCTGTGATCTACCAGCTAACATTTTCATGCTTTTGGTACATTCTGTTAAGACTAGTTTTAAGTGTGACAGAAAGGACAGCTGAGTGTTCTTTACACTCAGGCCCTATTCCACTTACTATACACACAAAGGGATTGCCTTTACATAAATGAAAGAATACTGTATAAATACACAAAACATGTAGGAATATGTTTGTATTTTTCCAATGAAAGACTGTTTTCAAACTAACACTGGCTAAAAATCAGCTAATTAGCAGTTACTGGATTTCTGCTTCAGCTCAGTGAATAGCAGGATAGTAGAAACCTTCTCAATTAATTAATCTAAACCCCACAAAATATCTTAGATCTGAACAGTTAGAAAATTCTTCTTGTATTTTCTAGGAATGTGAAGTGGTTTAGTAGTGCTGTTTTTAATTTTTCTTCCCAGAAAGATTTGCTATCTGAGTAATCTGAAATAAAGTCAGATGATGTTTCATAAAGTCAGAACCATATCCCAACTCCCCATTTTAAGACAAAGATGGAAGACTCAGCTATCCTCAAGACAGACTAATATTTCAGTATTCTGAGAACCCTTTTTCAAATTACTTTGCACCTGTTGCTATTCAGACTGCCAGGAGGCACAGCAAATCCCAGAATAATTCAAATAAGCAGATAAAACCTGAATTAGTTTTAGAATACTTAAATTAGGCTTTAACTTCAATGACAGAGTTGCCATAAATGACAGAATTGTCAGTGAAAGTGGGATAAAATATTGTTAATAAGGTGGATATCATGGTATGTGTTACAAGAATGTAACACGAATATCATGATGCTGATTTTACTTATAATTACAGGTGTGCTGTAAGTAATATAAAATCACCATTAATAAATACTAATGTGGTATTGCAGTATTTTCAGTAGGACTGCTGTGTTCTGGTACAGTTATAGTATTGTCTCCTCCTTTTCCCCTCTCTGTCTCTCTCCTTCCACTCACACATGCCCTGCCCAAGCCTGGCATCAGGTTATGAGCATGATCTCTGCTCTCTCCTCCAGCAAGTACTGGTGCAGGGCAGGCTGACAACTACTACACCTAATTTCCAGATTTCATTTTATTACAAAGCTTAAGCTTCTAATCAAAATCTATTAGCAGTCCTGTCTAATGTAAGACAGAGGGTAAAATTCACACCTATTTAGGAGTGACAATTTCATTTTCCTTCTTAGAAACAAGCCTTTAGCTTCTTCAGTTGCTCTCTATAATGTCAGCTCAGTAGGTCAGTCTTTTCATATATTACAATTCTGGCTACAGGATCTTCAAATACATATTTATTTTAAACTTGCAAATTGTCTGTTGCAGTCTGTACATCCATTCACAAAATTATTATGGTTGTATTAGAAACAAAGATGTGCTTCAAACAAGTATTTAAGTACCCCAAATTAGCTTGAAAGTTCCTATTAAATAATACGGGTTTTCAACCTCATGTTCTGGCTTCTCGTTTATGAACTATAACTGTAAGAAAGTCTTAAATTACAATTAGGCTTCAGCATGAACAGAAAATACTTTAAAAACAATGCTTTGGCTATTGGAAGTCTAAAAAGGCATATTATACCTTATCACAGCCTCATGCAGTAGGGTGTACTGTTCCTTCAGCTCAGCTACTTTGGTGTCTGTGATTTTTCCAGCAGAAAATAGCTATAGAAAGCAAACAGACAGTTATGAAATCTCCTAAGCACTAATACTTTCATTCTGCTGTAACTTTTTATAACTGTAATTGGCAGCCTTTCAGTTTATACAGACTTTGGTAGCAAAACAAATTAAATACACAACCAAATCAAATAAACAGAAAAAAAATTGCTTATTTACATAACAATTCAAAGCATAAATATAAGAACATAAAGAATGTTTCTATCACAACTACAGTGATACCTGCACTGTACCATTTCTTCTCTTTCTGTCTGTATTAATATTTCATGACAATTTTGTCTTGACTTTGAACTCAGGCTCTAAGTAACCTCTTTTCCACATTGTTTAACTGGTTCAGTTTTGGTTTAAACCCACTGGCCTGCACAGGCAAAACTGAGGCTTAAAGTGTCTCTGCAAGCAGTAGGATTGTAAAAATAAAGAAGCTAGGCTAAAGCTGGATTATCCCCAGGCAACAGCACACATTACCTTACATGCCTGTGCAGATCTTCAGCAAACACCAAGATCAAAAAGGTCTTTTAAATACCTCCCAGGGAAAGTGACTCAAACTCTTCCTTGAGCAGCCTGTTCCAACACCTGACCACGTTTCCAGTGAAGACATTTATCCTAATATCCAACCTAAACCCTCCCAGTGCAACCTGAGGCCATTTCCTTCTGCTCTATCACTTGTCACCTACACTGACCTCATGGCTACCCCTCTTTTCAGGTAGTTGTAGAGAACAGTAATTTTTATTCTGAGCCTCCTTTTCTCCAGGCTGAACACCCCCAGCTCCCTCAGTTGATCCTCATCAGACCTGTGCTCCAGACCCTTCCCCAGCTCCATTGCCCTTCTCTGGACACGCTCCAGCACCTCAATGTCCTTCCTGTCGTGAGGGGCTCAAAACTGAGCATGGGATTTGAGGTGTGGCCTCACCATTGCTGAGTGCAGTGGGACAATCATTACCCTTGTCCTGCTGGCCATGCTATTCCTGGGTGATATTTCTTTAGAAAACCTCTCTTCCCCTCCATTGGTCACAAGTAAGGAGAACCAGGTTAAATCCAATTTTAAAATGTAAGTGGATCCACCTCTATAAAAGTCCATGGCTAGTCCTGTGGGGCAGCAAGTCAAATCTGCAACTTCTATGGGACCCTGCCAAGAAATGTGATTATGCAGATCTCCTGAAATAAGAAGTGAAATTATTACAGCACCAAGAAAATCCCAGCAGTTATATTACAACCTTCAGAATATTCAGAAGAAACCATCTAGAACTAATCCTATGGCTGAAGCAGAATGCATGCCAATATGTCAAAGGAAGTATATATTTTCTTGGTAACTGCTTAAGTATTTTTGAAGATTTGTTTAAAAATATTTCATGGTAGCAAATCTTTGCTCCCTGAGACCCTGAGAATAGAAGGTCTGCCTTTCATTTGTTTGCATCAGATTAAAGATAAGCAGCTCACAAATATTTATTTTGGCATTCTCTACGATCAAAGATACTGTTCACTTAAGTTGAAAATACTGTCTAGGTCTTCTGTGAAAAAGAAAACATTTCCCTTTCTCAACCCAATTATTTCTAGCCTCATAGTCCTACTTGTGTGGTACCTCACTAATATGCTTTTTCCACACTCCTCTGATCTGTACCTGTGACTTACAATTTTTTTACTACTTAGCTTCTCACTGCAGATCTACACCATGTTTGACAATGCTTCCACAGAAATAAACTTGTTTATCCTGGAGGTTGTGTCTTCTTTATATCCATAAACTTCTTACAGACTTCATACCTCATTTCTCAGTTCAGTTCAGAGCTAAGAGCTCTATTTCTGGAAGGTTGGTCCTATGCAGTGTGAAGACTTGTAGCAGTGGGACTACACAAGACAGACTGCGTGGATGGCATACCAGCATGTCAAAGGCAGTGAGACCTCCTGGAAAGTTTCATCACCAGATAGCTCCCATTGCCACAGCATTATTGGGAGAGCCATCAAAGAGACAGCACTGGGCTACCCTGGTACCAGGATTTTTTTATTAAAACCTTGTTATTATTGGTATTATTATTGTTATTAAAGCCTATTTGTTATGAAAGGTATACTGTTTTCTCCAAGATTCTTGGGAGGGCAGAGGGAAAGAGGCAATTGTTTGATGGGAAGAAATAGTTTGTGGAAGAAGGGAGCAAACATGTGATCCTAGACTCTAGAAAAATTGTATTAATTGTGATGATAAAACCACATAAGAAGAGATGATGCCCCTGATATAAAGATATGAAATTCTTTCAAGGCGGCTGTCCCACATTAATGACAAAATAATCAACAGTATTTAAGCACCCATAGTTCATTTTATTGCTTGGAAGCTCTCACACTGCTGGGTTAGGTGAAATGTAGGTCTCCTCATTGCTACACTGGAAAGCAAAAGAGCAAGTGAGAAGATGGAGAAGTGAGGGAAAAAAGGGCTTGTAACTGGCAATTGAGGATGACTTTTTTTTCAGTCCTTGTTAACCATCATGCCCTTGTAAGAAGTGAGGTAATTTTATTATACTGGTGATCTCAGATCTGGAGTCTGGAATATAGTTGGATAAATATTCTTAAGTTGTTGAGTCTTCCAGTCCCATTCCACATCAGTTGTACTTTAATGTATTTTGCTTTTCTCAGATTTTCTCTTTCTCATTTTATAAGGAACTGGGACCCCATACATTTTCAAACACACTCAACATTGACAGATCATCTAGATAAACCAGAATAAATTTTCATTATCTAAATGCAGAATTACTGGAAATTTGGATGAATGGTTTAACTAATGGTTGCCTGGCAACTTTCTGCTTTCCCTTTCCCCACACTCCCATAAATGCAATTACATTAAAAATATGGAACTGTGTGACTTATTACTGGATTTACTTGAATCTTTTCCTTTTAATGTAAAGTTCCTGTTATGTTTATTTTACCTTATTAATTTACCCTTAAGTTACCCTTGTGATTTTCTAACTTTGTTACAATTTTTTATATTGCTAGGCAATTTGAAGTCTGGCTTTTCTACCAGAAAAACAAAACAAAACAAAGCATAAAAAAGCAAAACCAAATCCAAACCCAAGTTCCAAAGCAAATTTGTGTCCTTCAATCAGTGAAAAGGTCCATGAAGTAAAGTCCTGCATAATTCAGTCCTATTACAAAATATGTGGAGGAAAAATTTGCAGAAAAGATGAAAGGGAAGGACATATCCTTAATATTTTTCTATCAGGAAAAGGTAGATTTTCTGTCTCTGAGCAGGAATCATTTAAATATAGGAGTCCATGAGAAAAAACAGAAGCTACTTATGCTCAAATAGTTGTTCTGTACACCTGAGAAACTTCTCTCTACAAGTTCATATTCACTTGTTACCAGCAGTTCCCCACCAGACCTGTCTTCAAAATCTCCTGATGAAAATTCCAAGAAAAAGTGAGCACGATGTGAGGCTATACACTATCTGAGAGATCTCTTTTATATCCTTCCAGTTTGACTTCAGGTACACGAGCCACTGGATCTAAGACCCACAGTAGTTTCTCCAAGGTTGGAAGGACAGAGATGTTTGTAAGAAAGAGAATATGCTAGAATAGGAATGGGAATTAAAACCACAGAAGAGAGAGGACCCATCTGATAAATGAGGTACTCATCCATGTGAGCAAAACTAGTGAAATCAGGCCCTAACTTTATCAACACCTCCTCACTCTGCATTAAGTGCAGTGGACATTCTCCATTTTATCAGATTATATTCAATTCTTTCTGACAGTCAGCTCAAAACAACGCAGCAAGGAACTCATCTGAAATTCCAAAACAAATTTTCTCTTATTTAAATGTGGTATAAATAAAAACTCTAGGAACATCTCCCATTTCAAATTTCAAGGCTCTTAAAGTTCTTTTGGGACTCTCCAGAAATTAATAAAATTCAGCCAAATCTTAAACATAAATAGATGATGGAATCTGAATATCAGTCTAACTCTTCACAGTTTTTTGATAAAAAAAGCACACAAAATAAGCACAGAAGATAAAGTCGCCACCAAGAAATTACTGCTAAACATCAATTACTTACAATCATTATTCCAGTGAAGCAAGTGAGGCTTCTTAGGAAAGACTCAATTTCAGCTGTGCCTAGAATCTCTGCATTTTGGAGAAATGATGTAGCTAACACGTGTTTCTAATTATGCTTGCAGTCACTGCAAAACAACTGAAATGTATTCTAAGCTCAAATGGAATGCTAAATTGTAGGTTTTGTAACTGTAACAAGACATTTTGACTACACTTAATGTTATTTTAACACATAGAATAGCCAACATTTTATATTCACTTGCTATTTCAAACATGAAATGTCTCATCAAACAACTCTTTTCCCTCCTAATAGTAGACTAGAGAAAAACAACAAGGGATTAATATATTTTATAGTTTGTATACACTCAAGATTTCAGTATAGTATTAGCCCCTTGGCATATGGCTCTTCTGGCCAATCTGTTTTGTCAGGTTTGGAATTTTCCTTCTGTACTGTTTATTTGAAGAGCTTTTCTTAACCTCTTTCGTATTTTATTTAAAAGGTTAAACATTCAGTAAAGAGAAAGGGTAAGTTCTCCTCTTTGAATAGAAAGCTCTGCCTCGTCTGTCAAAATCCTCATGAAGCCACACAATTTGGACACAGCACACAGCTCAGGTGTGCCTTATTCAGGGCGAGAAGGCAATGCCACTTTCTCAGGGGTTGTTTCAACATCATAGCAGGGCAACACATACAGGCACACCAAACCCATGCTATAACCTGTGGGACAATGGATTGTAAAAGAATAGAGATAGTGCTGCAGGAAATCTTACCCCTGAGAAGTTGTAGCTGTGTAAGACAGATGAACAGCACTGAAGGAAAAAGAAGCACGGAATGCTGATGGGTCTTGACCAATCACAAAAAAGGGCAGGCAGGTGTTAGGCATGTGAGAAGGGTGGAAAAGGTTGCACTGGGGAACAAGAAAGTGTTGATGCTTGAAACCATTCACGGTGTCAGCTGTGTGTCCTCTGTCAATGACTCTTGCATTTCTGTCCAGTCTCCACAGAACCACAGGACTAGGGATATCTGTAGGTGTTTCATATATGTAGGAATTTGGCTTGCCTGTGCCTGGTATCTCCAACTCTTGGACCCATGATAATGCACTAAGGGAACTGAGGATTCCTCCTCAAGTTCAGCCCACTGCTCAGAGCAAGTTCAAAACTATAACTTCTCACTAATTCTGAAGATCATGTCCTGGCTACTTCAAGATGAAGCATCCAAAAATGAAGGAAAACCAATTAAAAGGTTGTGTTTGCAGCCTCTTTAAAAAAATCCAAACACAACACAAGAAAATATAATCTTTACACTTTTTATTCAGCCATCATGTATTTTTCAATATCTCAAGTATTCCTACATGTATGGAAGACTAACACTTCCAAAATTATATACAATTTCCCTACTTAACAATATTTTAGGCTTCAGCACATATTTCAAAGTATTTTAAAACAAGAAGACAAAAGTCACTAATTTAAGACTGTAAACACATAGTTTGCAATAAATTGTAGTTATTGGTATGCAATTCTGCATTCCATTTTGGAGATTGGGAAACATTGAAAGTACACACTGAAATAGCTATACTGCAGATATTTAGAGAATGATATGCCTTGCTTAAGTTATTATTCTAGGGAAAAGTTACGACGATAGAAAGTAAAGAAAAATGCACTGAGGGTTTTAAATAGATACAGTAATTCAGAGTTCAAAAATAATGTGTCATCCCTCTCACCTGGAACTACAAACATTTATTACAGGAAGTGGACTTTAGAATAAGTATGGGAAGTCTATACAAAAAGCCTATCTATTAGCTTTTCAAGTAGGAAAGTATTTGTCACTGAGTTTCCTAAACTTTTAATTTAGGTGACAAACAAACAACACTTGATGCCATGAGGTTATTGGTTGTACAAATGAAGTCAGGTGGGAGAAAAGGCATGCACAGAAATCATAAGTACACTTACAGTAGATACACTGTACTGCCTTACACTGAACTTCTACAATTTCACTTTTTAAATTACAGATGGATGAAGCAGGCATCCTTTAATGAAAAATAAACTGCTGAAGAGCCTCCTAAAACTAACAAATAACGACTAGGAAAAATAATATCCTAAATTCTTTCCCAAGGCTTAGTACATAACAGTAGTTTTGTGGCCTGCTCATGGGAAAAAACAATCCCTACATGGAAAATATAAACATCAGCCACAATCAAGATGGTACAGTGGGTGAGAATATACTGCTGGCCAATTGAGTCTTTCATGGCTCAGAAAAGAGGGCACAGCAGACTGATAAGACAGGCATTTCAGGAAAGGACATAGCTATCCTACTGTCATCAAATTTTGTTTGGTTACAAAGCCAAAATCAGGACAGTAAGTAACCAGCACAGTCTTACACTTGCTGCTTTTATTGGAGCAGGTTTTCAGGAACCAGAAAGGAATTTTTCTGAAAAGACATAGGAGACAGAGGCTTTTGTGTTTGATATCTCATCACTGTGAAAGTGCATTTGGGTTTATTCTCTTCGTATTGAGCTACCTACAGCATCTTCTATGGCTACAGATAAAGGAAATAGTCAGCAGTAAACTGTAGATTTTGAGCAGGCAGATCAGATGTCATGGGAAAAAGAGAATTAATAAGAACATAGTTTTGTGGTTCTACTTCTTTAAAAATATGGTCCTCACCTTAACAGAACGAGTGATTTTCTTTAACCACATGAATTTTATAATTATATTATAAATTATTAATTATATTTACAGTTGCTGATAGACATATCATGTCCACTGCTTACATGTTCTATGTCAGTGGCGCCTTTCTGCCTGCTGCCAGAATTTATAAATAAAGCAGTGAACAATTTAAGCAGGTAGGAAAGTCATGCAGCCACTATTTCTATGTAATCTGTATCTGAATAAGAATATTTATAGTATCAAATGGAATAGGACTGCCTTTCCTTTTGTGTTCTGATATGTTCTCACAGACACATGAGGAAGTTGGATAGGTAGCCCCACAATCCAGTGGACAACATAAGGACTGCTTGCATAAGAATAACTACTAAGCTAAAAAAGAAAACAATATCGTTAATCAGAAAGAATTCTAAATTAGAATTTGTTTCTAGTATGGACTTTTGGTATATATTCCACATTGTGGAAAAACCTGAAAATTCATCTAATTACTTGCCATTCTCTTTCTCAGTCAAAATGTATCACAGAATTGCTGAAGTCTACAAAAAAAAAAAATCAGAAATATTACAGCAGCAGTTGAATTTCAACACATTCCATCTCTGCCACCAAAATGGATCATAAGAATGAACCCCAATGTACTTCATGTTTGTACATACCTATCATTTGAACTGCTTAGACAAATCTGGATATTTTGCAGCAATTTTTCTGCAGGAGATGTTGACTCCCGAACAAAGCCAGAAATCAAACAGATGCCAAGCTGTTGTGTTTTAAATTGCCATAGTCACTAGTTAAATTAACATCTGCCTACAGTCATAACTTTGTTGTTTTCTGTTTGACCTACATTCCATTATCTGCCAGAAAAAGAAACTTACTCTAAAAATTCATGGGAAATGGTTCATGCTGGTTTTGATAAACTTTGGATAAACAACCTCAGACAAGTCTGATAAAACAAAATATATAACTTCTTTAAACTTCTAATCACTAGTTAGTTCTGTGAACAGAATTAAAATCTTCAGTAGAATTTCAGAGTATCTTGAGTTGTCAGTTAATTTCTTTACCTTTAGGAAGATGTCTGTATGATAAAGATATCTCTTCAGTCCACAGGAAAAAAAAAATCCTAAAAAGTAGACTAAAA
This sequence comes from Acridotheres tristis, assembly GCA_037013685.1. Classification (NCBI taxonomy): domain Eukaryota; kingdom Metazoa; phylum Chordata; class Aves; order Passeriformes; family Sturnidae; genus Acridotheres; species Acridotheres tristis. The sequence continues at coordinate 11,841,821 of CM072885.1, forward strand.
GAGATTAAAAGCTACAAGAAAATTAGCTTTAAGTAAAAAGCAAAGACCTTAGCAGAAAATTCTCAGTTACAGTTAGATCCTTTCACAGTTGAAAAAGATTGGCTTTTGGAGTTTGTGATTGCTTAACTAATTTAATGTTTTAAGTATTATGCAGAACATGCTGGATCTAGAGAAACCCCATCTGGGAAGAAACTTTGTTTATAAACAAACAGCAGGTCTTAGTTTAAATCTGGACCAATATTTCTGCCACTAGCTAAAATGCATCAGCATCTCACAGCTTAAGACTACTCAATGTCTTTCCTCTTTGCTGAAAAACTCAGATTTGAAAGTTTGCTTCATTTATTCCAAGAAGGATAAGAGACATGAAACATGAAAAAGGCTGTGTCATACTATTTTGGGTTCCCGAAGAAAGAAAAGAGATGTGACAAATTATTGGGAATGGACACTCCCTGACAGAACAGGAAGAAAGACCAGTACTCAATTACAAGAGTGTTCCAGGTAGGAGAAGCGTACAGACTGGTGGAGAAATGGATCTGCTGGACTCCAAGCAGACTGGTGACAGCTTAGCAGCAAAACATCAGACCAATAATGGAATCAGGAGGATAATAAAACAACTCAAGATTACTGAAGTCTCATCCAAAGGAGGAAGTAAATATCCCAAAAGAAAGATATATATGAGACTACGGAAAGGATGGCTCAGATAGAGATGCTTGAAAAGTTCAGATTCCTCACCTTGCTGTCTGAACTTTCTTTTTGCATTCAGTATGAGCAAAAATTTCTGCCCTTCTAAATGTTACAAGATTTTAAAGATAGTTTAGATAGTTTAGGCTTTCAACGCAGCACAGCAATCACAAATTACAACAATATTTGTTACACATTGAAATATTTCAAGGCAAATCATAGAATGTGGTCTATCAAGGATAATTATGACTCATTTTTACAGATAAAGAACAGTTTTTCCAGTTCAAAGTCACAAAGCAGATAGCAGAGTTAATTGCAAGCTGAACAAACAAGAGTGTGGGGGGAATGTGGCTTCCCAAATAACAAGGATTTAAGAATTCTTTTCTATTTCTAAAGCCCCTCCAAAGAGGCTGGTATAGCTTTCCTTCATCCAACAGTAGCAGCCATACACAAGAACAAGGCTTCAGATTTACCCGATTTTAGACTGATACAATGAAAATATTAGCATCCTGTTAATCAAATTAAAAAATTAAAAATTTTACTTGCAAATTAAAATAATACGTTTTATCTTTTACAAACATTTCGGTTTTGATGCATTTTTAACAAAACAAAAGTGATGTCAGCACCTTACACCTGAATGGCAGGGAGTGCCTTTCACCTCATTGCTGGGGAAATATCATGATCTGACAGGGGGAGATACAGTTTTGCCACATAACTAGAGGCATCATGGCAGGTCCTGGGATGTTCACTTAGAATACAAGAAAGCTATATTCAAAACTCATCTCCCAAGAAAGCACCTAAAGTTTTGTGCTATGCAGGAAATCTGAAGGAGTTGTTGCAGGGGTTAGACAAGAAGGTTTCCTTACCAAGCCTCCCTCCTGTACTATCAGTATAAGCATGTGGTGTGTATAAAAGTTAGCAACATTACAGAGATCACGAACTTGTGGATTACACGTGTGACTAATGTCTGCTTAATGTTTAATCTGTGTTATGAGTAATTTCAAATAGGTCTTAGGGAAAGAAATGGTTCAGACTGTACTAATTAAACAATAACTGGTGTAAATACCCTTTACTCCTGCAAGTTGACTCTTGACTGAGCTGTGAATGCACAAAGACATATCCATGTAGTCTTGTTTTGAGGCACAAGGAAAATTACATAGATCATTAAAAGTGCAGAGGTATCACATGAGAATGGCAAAGGTAGCTGTGGAATGAAACTGGAAATTGTCACCTGGAGAAGAATTTTATTTGGAGCTATCAGTCATGCAAAGCATATGATTAACTCTGAAAGTTGATATGAGGCACAATAGAAAGATGAGCAATACCTCAAACAGAAGAGAGTTCCTTCCCTAGGTCTCTGCCTCACTTTAGATTTAGAATTTGGGACATTACTCAGAACATCAGGATTTTCTTTGGGTTTCCTGTACAACTAATCTAAAAAGTAGGATCTCATGCACCAAAGGGCAAACTGTCTTAAGTTCACTTCCCTTCACTTAAAAAGGCTCAATTAGAAGTACCCCAAATCAGATAATAGTGAATTTTAACTGTTATGTGCCATAGAGATTAAGAATATTCAGATAATTATTTTAAGGTGGGCTAGGTGCAATAGGAAGAAGAAATTGCTGTTCATCCTCCTGAATGTGACACTCTGTTCTGAAAAATGTTTGGAACCAAAACTACATTTGTGTTTCAATATGTTTGGGGTTTTAAATAATTTATATGAATATATCTATTAAGTTAAAAAAAGAAATTAGGGAAAAGGGGACTGACTGTCAGTAAAGCTATTGCTATGATAAACCTCAATCTGGGAAAAGGGCTGGCTTTCACTTTCTCTACCTGCTTTTTTACCAAAAAAAGAAAATCCGTGTACAACAAGGAATGAAATTAACCTACATAATTTACCAGCACACATGCATTTCATCATCTTGCTTACATACACTAGCTCTGAGTCAGAAATACTCACTGAAATGTGCTAGTCTTGCAAGCACTACCTAACTTTGCTCTGCTATTAATCACTCGTGATGCAAGCACTCCCACCCATTTCTGAGAACAGTGTAGGCTGTCTGATAACTCACAGGCTTCAAGCTGCCCTCATAAAGTTGTTCCACTTCTGCATACTTCCTCATACTGCTTGTTTCTCCGTGAAGATGAAGCTCCTCATTTACATAGTCTTGCTGAAGTCAAGTCTCCTTGCTTTAACAAATGTTTTTGCAGTAATTTTAGAAGAGGAAGAGAATGCTAAAGAAGCAAAACTTACTGAGACTTGTCCCATAAAGCTCAAAGCTAATCGGAAATGTGATGAAGGAGAGGATTGTCCTTATCAGATAAATTTGCCTCCGATGACCTTCCAGATACCCAAAGAATTCAAACTGCTTGAGAAGACTCTCGAAGAAGTACAGACCCTTAAAGAATCAGTAAACAAGCTGAAGAAATGCTGCCAAGATTGCAAGCTGCAAGCAGATGACAACCAAGAAAGAGAAAGAAGTAATGAATTCCTGCTACCTAACACTGCAGAAAACGGTGAAAGCCAAGATAACAGAGTAAAGGAATTGCAAAGCAAAGTTAACAGAATGGCAACCAGCTTAAAAAATGCAAAGAGCCAGATTCAGACACTGCAGGGTCGGTTAGAGAAGCTGAGCCTCGTAAACATGAACAATGTGGAACATTATGTTGACAGCAAAGTTGCAAATTTGACATTTGCTGTGAACAACCTGGATAACAAATGCTCTTCTAAGTGTCCAGCAATGCAAGCAAAACCTGGTATGTAATCTGTTAATTCTTACTGCCTGTATAAGCTTTCCTTACGAGTGCATTTCACCCGTATTAGGTAAACAATTTAATATACATTTTACCCAAATAGCTGTGTTATTAACTTCACAAGTATCTGCTCTTTTAGTGTTTATTTATACTCCTGTAAAACATTTCAGCAGCCACTAGAGGGTTACTGAGAGCTGCAGGTGTTCAGTCCCTCTGAATTGGACTTCATTAAGAGATTTAAAACATTAATTTTTAAAGGACAATTTTTTGCAATTCTAATAAATAAACATGAAAAATTAAGTTTATTTTACATCATAATACCCTTCATAAGAAATATTAAACATCAGTGACCTTTTTTTCCTTGGATGAGAAGGGGTAAATTTTCTCAAGGTGTGCCTTAGAAAATTGCCTTTTTATTTTTTATTTTTTCTCACTGCAAAACTGCAGATACTCTGAAAAGGGGGGCAAGACATCATTAATCATCAAGTGAATCTAGCAAAATGCTTAGTTTTCAACAGATGGATAATAAAATAATTTTCTTATCATCACAGCAAACATTTGAAAGGCTCAGCTAAAAAAGGTTTACTGACATTTCTTGACTGGGTAACAAAAGTATCACCATTTTAACACTAAATATATAAGCAGTATAAAACAGAAGACAGGTGTTATCACTGAAAAAAACATTTTTCTTTTACCATTTAATCCTCCTAATAAAGGAATAGAACTAATGCTCTCTTTATAATGTTTGCTGTCATTAAGGCAACATTGAGGAGTTTTCTAAAAGTCATAAAGTTTTTATATTACATATAGGAATCCTTGAAAACAAGAAATGTTCCCTAGATTGTCAGTGTATCCTACCACTTAGATCTCAAACATAAGAAGATAAAGCTCTCAAGAGACAAAACAGAAAAAGAACAGGCTGCATTACAATCTTTTAAGTCTCTTGCTTAGCATCCAAGATTAAAATAAAATTGTCCTATCTATACATATTGAAAATAGAAGGATCTGCAAGCACACAGTGTATGTACAACTGAAATTCTTGAAAGTGTTCTTCTTTGAAAAGAGCAAGTAAGTAATAATAAAGGTAATGCTTTTATTATATCAGTAATCAAACCAGATAAAAATCACTACAAATAAATTATATTCATTCAGATACAAAACATTCACAGAAAGAATGAGTAATCTTTTGTTATATTAATAATGGGCAATGAATCACATTCAAGTAGAGTACTTCAAAACAGACTAAATAACAAACTAAATACATTTTCAGTATTCTTTTTCATTTACTGAAATGCTGGGTAGTGTTCGGGGCACATGATCATATAGACACTCACCTATTTTACAGCAACATGCTAAAAGCATTTGTAGCAGCAATATATTCATTATGAAAACTAGCAAGGAAAACAGCTACAACTTTTTCCTATTCAGGAGCTATTCCTGCATCCACTGAAAGTAATAGTAAAATTGTATTTAAATAGGAGTTGAATTTGATAATGGAAGCATTTTATCTGAAATGTATATTCTCCGTTAAAAACTGCTCTGAAATTTAGTCCACCAAAGATTTTAGATTAAGTTCAGGAAATTTATTGTGGATTTATATTTGGCTTTAAAGTCTTTGACTCCTACTTCATGGTTTCATAAATGTCCAGTTTACTGGCAAACAAGAAGGCCTGACTCTTATTCCCTGCTGCAGCCTGAGATCACTCCTCCCTTTCAAGAAGTAGTTTGTTTAAATTTTCTAGGAAAAATTGCAACAGAACCTGCAAATGAACACACCCATACATTCAAATCTGCAATAGAAATGAACATTATGGTTTTGACTCTTAATTGAGAACTTCTGAGAGCTCTCCATATATCTTAAGAATATGGAATTCTAATACCATGCTGTTGAACAGAATGACATTACTGAATGACATGGATCAAAATGGATTTTCACTCTGAGGAAAAAGCCTGGGAATATTTTTCTTCTGAATAAAACATATCATCCATTGGTGGAAAAAGATACTGATAACAGTAGATGCTAACATTTTTCCTTTCTGTAAAGCCAGCAATTCCACATACACAGGAAAGCACTGTTACCTTCATCTTTCCAGGAGTCACGCAATTGCTACAACAGATGTGACAATTTTATTACCTTTTTCCGGCTTCCTAAAGGACAGTCAACATTAACACACAAAGCATTCCTAATGATGTTATGTTCTCTATTAAATAATGTTTACTTAACAATAGCCAGGTTAACAAAATTGCTACATGGACAAAGTTCTTTCTCTGACATACTGGCAGATGGAGCTGTAAATTGTAGGCAGGTTGTGAAGCTATACATTTAAATACAAAAGGCAGCAAGTGTGTAAACACAAAGCATTACAAACAGGGACTGAAGAAATCAGGCTGAATTTACACGAGATAATGAAAGGATAGATTAGAGAAAAGGACAAAAAGGAAAGCAAATAATCAAAATGCCCTTATATTAGGCATTTTGATTTAAAAATGTAGTTTAGATGCGTCATTTGGACACCTATCTGATGCAGAGATCCTAGGCGACATCTGTTATAAAGTAAATCTGATGGAAAAGGTATTTTGCACTAGACCTGAAACTGCTGCAACAGTATTTCCAATGTAAAAGTCTCTTCAATGCAAGCTCTGTATGCCATATCAGTCTGGGTAAATTTTTTTTATATTTTTAAATTGATATTATCTTTATTCTAATATTACCTGTTCTTTCACCAGTTATACAAATAATGCAGAGAGACTGTGCTGACCATTACATAGCAGGAAGAAGGAGTAATGGAATCTACAGGATTAGCCCTGATCCTAAAAACGAGAGCTTTGAAGTTTACTGTGACATGCAAACTCATGGAGGAGGCTGGACAGTGCTGCAACGGCGTCAGGATGGCAGCACTAACTTCAACAGAACCTGGAATGACTACAAACACGGCTTTGGGAACCTCAGCAGGGAGTTTTGGCTAGGCAATGACAAAATTCACCTCCTGACAAGGAGCCAGGAAGTGCAACTGAGAATTGATCTCGAAGATTTCAATGGAATCAGAGAGTATGCAAAATACGACCACTTCTACGTGGCCAACGAGTACCTCAAGTACCGTCTCAGCGTCCACGGCTACAGCGGCACAGCAGGAGATGCCCTCCACTACAGCAGGCACTACAACCACGACCAAAAGTTCTTCACAACCCCAGACAAGGACAATGACAGGTATCCCTCAGGAAACTGTGGTGCGTACTACAGCTCTGGCTGGTGGTTTGACGCCTGCTTGTCAGCCAATCTCAATGGCAGGTACTACCACAAGAAATACAAAGGTGTTCGTGATGGCATTTTCTGGGGTACGTGGCATGGTGTTGCTGATGATACTCCCACTGGATACAGGCAACCCTTTAAATCAGTAAAGATGATGATCAGACCCAAAAGTTTTGTGCAGTAATTCTACACGTTTCTCTTAACTAGTTTGCATTGGAATGCACTCAAAATCATACTCAGTATTATACTCAGAAATCAAGTATTCAGTTATGTTTGGCAAAAGATTGTACTAGACAAAACAACATACTTCCACATAATATTTCTAGAGACTGTTTGACCCATATAGTGTATTAAAACCAGCATTAAAATACCTGAACAGTTATTGCTAAAACTTAACACCAGTTAGGTCTTGGTTTTGTTATGTAAATATTCTAAACATTGCTTTTGGTGCTTTTACTGACTGTGATATACCACATTTTATGATTTAAAACTTTTATATTGTCTTCCACAAGATGTGTCTGAATGAATACCTACATTTTAACCTGAAAGTGATTCAGGGGTGTAACTAATATAAATTTTTCAACACTTGGAAAAAAACCCTAGTATCTCTAAAACAGTCTTTTTCCATCTTCTATCCTTGACAATTTTAAAGGTATACTACAGCAATATCAATATAAATTAGGAAAAGTACTAAAAATTATTATTTTTAAAGGACTAGAAAACAGAGGGCCACATGGTTTGCTCAAAGACACCAAAAAAGGCCTTGAAGAAAACAAGAAGAAAATGAAGATGATTCCTCAAATTTCATCCCTTTATCAAAGCTTTTTCAAATAAGTTGATGGAAAAATTGAATAAAAGCAGAGGAAATAATTATAAAATAGTTTCGTTTGGAAAGGACCTTTAAGATCATTGAGTCCAGTTGTTAACACAGAACTGCCAAGTGTACACCAAACCATGTCCCTAAGTGACCCATCTACACATGGAGAGAGCATGTATTGAACAACATTCTCGCTCTTTTTGGTTCCTCCATTCAAGCTCAAGGTCCTTTTGTCATTTGTAGGAGAAAGGAGCCATTATAAAGCTTATTGCACATTTAGGCAGGTAGACAGGGAGCAGGAAGACACATCAATAAGAATCCATATTCTTTGCATTATTGCCTCTAAATACACACAAAAAGTTTCCAGCGCCATTTTGCTTTCTCCTGAATCCTTTAGGTAAGCCAAATGTTACAAGATGCTCTTGTAGAAACTCAAGATCTCATTCAAATACTTCTCAATCTAGATATTATTAGAAACTAAAACTAAAAAAAATTTTAAAAATATAAAATTATAAAGTGTTTTGTAACATAAGAAAAGACTGTTCTCTCCATTTTTAGACTACACGTTTTGTAGCCACAGAAACATAAAATCCTATTGTCAATTCTAAGCAAGAAAGAACATATATGATCAAAGAATTTGTTTTTTCTAAACTACAACAAATAAAAAAATCAAATTGTCAAATAGTGCAGGAATTTCAAATTAGAGATACTGTTATTAAATCTCACATTGCAGATAGTGAGCACAAATTTAACTGTGCATATCTAGGCCATGTCTCTATAAAGATAGTGACCAACATTGAGTGGAGATGCAATTTATCTTAGCAAGAGGTTCTTGCTTACACCAATCCTGAGATGCAGAAAAACTATACTAAGACTCTATTTCTTTATCAGTTAAAGTGTGGCCATTGCTGGCATAGCTTTTTGGATTAAAAGACACATAAAAAAAAAAAAATACAAGTATACATCTGACCTAATACTTTATAAATATGATCTCTACTATTTTTTTGAGATTACAACAAAACTATTACGGTTATAAGTTGTGCAAATGAAGAACACTGGCAATAGCTAAATTGTAAAATATTAATATATATTTTAAAGAAGTAAATACTTTGAAGGATAATTCAAATGTAATTTGGTTTAATATATTTCAATTTTAAAGAGCAATGAAAACTTTTAATTGCAAGATGTATCATCTTTGCTTGAGAATATGTTTTGAAGCTATAGAATATTTATTTTGGGATAAAAAATAGTTGTCTAAACAAAACAAAACAAAAAAAACGGATGAAGTATTGGTTAAAAGAGCAAACATTTAATTGCATATGATTATATGTAATAATTTTGCATTAAATGCTCCTATTCATTATATGATAACTTGCTAAGTATGACCTACCGTATCTACAAGCTTCTACCTGAAAATGTCTTTTTACTACTAAGTTGCTAGAAGTTGTTAGAAACTGTACTTTTAAAATCTTGTTTAAAGGAAACTGTAAAACGCTGAAATTTTAACAGAATAAGCAAATGGGACTAAAATCACCTGCAAAAGCTTTGTCTCATGTCTTTAAAAACAGAAAGCAAAAAATAGAGAAAGAAAGTGTAATGCTGTTACAGAAATCTGATTATTACCTGCCTGGAACTGTTGTAGCTGAATCTCTGTCAATGTGTACTAGTTGTACAAAGTATAACTCCATCTACTTGTTGCAAACATTACTTGTTTTTTCTTGGTGTAATAAAATAAGAATGTCCCACTGTTAAAGCTGGACTACTGTCATAGATGTACATAAGGACAATAAAATAATTCTCATAAATAATTTTATTGATTTTCTGTAAAAATTGAAGCAGTAAGAAAACACCAATAACCAACACAGACGACTATGTGACATGCCAAGAGAGTAATTGCTCGTAATGATCGCTCCTTAGAGATCTGTTTTGTGGCTCTTCAGGTGCCAGATAATACCATGGGCTCAGATTTTTTTTGAGACTATTCATATTTTGGAAGAGGAAAAATTAATTGCCCAATGAAGAGTTTACACAACCTCTTCTTTAACATGAAAGAGGAGAAGCAAACCAATGTTTAGACCTTTTAGATCACATACAAGGGTCATCAAAGCATGTGAATACAAATACGACCCCAAATTAAATAATACAAATTTTTATACAAAGAAGAAGACCTTGATCTCTGCCTAAGGCTCAAGAATTCAAAACATGGCTTTCAATCTAAGGAAAACATCTATGTAACACTGATTTGTATATGAAAACACTTGTGGATTTAATCCTGCTAATATTTAAATGTTGAATTTTAGTGGAAAAAATTACTAACAGGGGGTCTGCTAGCAAAACTCCTATGGCTTGTTTCCAAAATATAAAGACACAAGCCCATCCATTCAATGTGATCAGCCAAGCAAGCTGTAATGTCTTGGCTTTCTACATATTGCTTAAACAAAACAAAACCAAACTAGAAAAAAATCCCAAACAAAGCGGAGAAGAAATAAAAAGAAGGTTTGAAAGCACTGGTGCTTTTTCCTTCCCTTTTAAATGCAAATACTTGTTTCCTGAATTGTGTTTATTGGGAAAGACTGCAGTCAAACTTGCAGTAAGTTGAGAATAATACATGGCTTGATAAACTGGCGGGGAAAAAAAATCTTACTTTTATGTGTTTATTTGGAAAATACCTTAAGATGATTGCCAATCCCTGCCCAGAGCTCTTTTGACAAACTAAACCAACAAAACCAAAATCAAACAGAAGTGCCAAATTTACCTAGCTTCTATGATTTACAGGTCATGTAAAAACCAAAGCAGGCAGCATGTGACTTTGAATTTTCATAGAGAAAAAAACCAAACAATATAATTAAATACTGGCCTGCAAAGAAAGAGGATTTAAATAAGTTTAATATATTTTTAGGTTTTTTTGGTGTCCTTTTACTTTCAGGAAAAAAAAAAAGATAAAGTGGTACACATAGTCCTGAAGACATTGACGTAAGTTTTAAAGAAAAAAGGCTGAGCAATACCATCTGTAGGACCTGCTAGATGCAAACATTTCACATACTAAACTGATCTCTTTCATTCACTGCTTTAATTAAACTTTTATGGAGTTATAGTTCTTCTGCCAGAAGTTACCTTGGCTGTCACACTCAATGGTAACCAGAAACAGAAAATACAGTTTTAAGACAGTATGTCAAGTCCAATCCTCACACAAGTCATGAGAACATGGAAATTATGAAAGCAGTATTGTTTTTTTAAGTCCTTATTCATCAGTTTTTTCTGATCTCAGTAAAAGACTAATCAATTTTGAAACTAATAATAGAAAAAAGTAACCCAAATTACCTGATTATGTTCATGTAATCAAGATAAACTGGAAGTTTAATTAAGATTACATTTCAGCAGAAATAGCATGCCATCATTTAAAATTACATTGTACAAAATAATAGTAGGTTTAACACACTTTTAAGCAATTACACGGAGTGAATGATTTTTAAGGAGAAACAGGATGCACTTTGGGAAACAGAAATTCTCCTAGCTTTCTTCAGACAGAGTACAAAAGCCTCTCCACTCTGGAGCTTAACCTCCATACGCTAAATCCAAATACAAGGATTCTTTCTCATGCAGATATTTAAGGCTCTGTTTATTCAGGAGTATTTGGACACAGGTGCTTTGAATAAAACCAGGAATCCCCTTTTTAACATTTAAAGTAACCTCATGTGTGTAACAGATGATTCTCCACCACTGATGTTTTTATTGAATGTATGATTGGTTAACACTGCTCTGGCTTCCTCAACACAGGGTTGTGCTGACATACAAGGCCAGATAGACCAAATTTTTAGTAGAAATTTGCCTACATATTTTAGCTGAGAAAACAGGAAGAGGGGGATAGCTTTGGAAAACAATATAGCAATATACTTGTCAAATCTCATGAGTATCAGAAATGGCTGAGAAAAGGCCAAAATGCAAGATGTTACAGTTATAGGTTATTCCTTCCCCTAGTCTCACACTAGAGAGCTTCAGTTCCTCTGTAGGGTATGAAATCTGCACACTTGACTTTAAAACAGCATAGAAAAACAAGACATCATAAATACTTTCAAACAATTTGCTTTAATATTCACAATACAAACTATTTCCTGCTTGCTAGAAGCTGTTGCAAAAAAACATATTCTAGCTTACAGACACATTATCAGCCCTAGCTGACTTCCCAAGTGACCATTTCAATAAAGTCAAAACAAGTTTATTTAATTAGCAGTCAGATTACTGTGCATGGAGGTGGAGACAACATCTGTTAGCTGTCTGTTCCAACATATTTATACGCTTTTTTGTTGGGCCAGGACCAATAAATAATGTGCATGCATTAAAAAATTCCATACATTTTTGCAGCCTTTTAAGAATCAGATTACATATACATGGCCTGTAATGCACTAAAATAAAAATAAAACCAGCATAATTTATTGCATCTTAATGTAGCATTTATTCAAGTAATATATTTATTTCATCACACAGGTACAAGACTATATCGTTTTCCATGAAAGTTATTAGCAGATGCAGATTGATTTATTTCTAACACTAGATGAAGACAAGACATGAGGAAAAATCACAATTCAAGAAATTCAATTAGAAGTGTTACAGCAAAGATCTTTATTCCAAGGACATAACAACAAAGGCTAAAAGAAGTGGAAAGTTCATTTTGTGAATGTATGGCAAGCAGTATCTGAACCAACAGAACAGGAAATCTCAACTTGTTAATAAATAAAAACACTTGGTGAAAAGAGGTAATTATGAATTGGGTGGCTTTTGTTTGAACTCTATCAAGTATTTAATATTTCTACCTAAACCACAAAGCTAAACAATGTTACTATGTTTTATTAAAAAAAAAGGAGATGGAGTGTGCATGCTTGACTTCTTGCTCTTTGTATGTTTGAGTATCTGCTGCTTACATGGGAAAAACAACCCTTGCTTTACAGGAAGAAAGCATATATCTGCTTTTAAAGAAATCTTAGAATAACAAAAGGTGTCTCTTCTGGTAAGCACATGCTGTGCAGGCATAAATGACCAGTCAGTGAAACCGAGATAATACAATACAATTCTGCTTCTGTGGAAAAATCCTGAAAGTCATTCCAAGTAGTTGAAGCCAGCACCAATGCAAGAACCTCTATGGTGACCAAAGTCATATATTTATCCCTGAATTATGTATAAAGTTCAACAAAAAGAAAACAAATATGTCAGTGGAAGAGAAGAAATGTGACTAAGTGATGAGAAGCCAAACTCACCGGTAAAGTACAAGCGCAAGCTGTTAAAAATTATGGTAAAATAAATGAGTCATAGTTCTCTTCTAGAAATAGACAAAACGACCAGACAACCTCATTTATGAGATATTATGCAAATTGCTTACTTTATTTTTCCATAGCATGTTTTTTCTTGAGTTGCAAACAACTCAAAATACTGCTTACCCTGTATTTGCCATTAATGTTTTACAATGTTATCAGTGTTAAACAAGTTAGCTTTAAATTTGATATGCAGAACAACCGCTTTGGAAAGATTTTTTATTGAGAAAAAAAATCAGGCAAATAATCTAATAATTTTCTAGAATAAGTCTACAAAAATTACTTTTCACCAGGATTAAAAGTAAGGAAATCAAAGCAGAAATGCCGCATACAGTTTAGAAGGGATGTGGGAGCACTTTTGCTGTTGCCCTGGACTGAGAATAAAGTGAGTTTGTGCTGCAACAATAGTAGAAGGTGTGGGCTCCCCATATACTGGCACTGGACTGAAAGCAGCAGCTTCAAGCTATGTTCAGTATGATCTAATAGCAGGATAGCAAAAGGCCAGTCCTATTTTCCTCTTCACTAGAAATTCTTGCCCTGTCCTTTCTCCTGACCTTAGATATTAGGCAGAGTGAGAGCCAGCGTAGCAAACTGATCTGACAGATCCAAGATGGAAAGAGTCCAAGGTAAATGAACTTTAGGTAAGAACGTCAAGAAAAACATGAAGTATGAACAAAGCCTGATAAGGATACAAGAGAGAGATGTACATTTTTACTAGAAAGAGGGCAGAAATTCTCTGGCCTCCCTTTTTAATGTGGGAAAGGCAAGAAGAAAGCTGCATTATTCGCTACAAAGGAAACTTAAACTGGGATATAGGGAAAGGTTTTTATAAAACCCTGGCAATGATGACATGCTGGAAACAGCAAGCTATCTCCATCAATTAAAGATTTAAGAACAAATGAGACAAATATCTGCAGATTCAATACTTCTAGTATTCCAAAATACTCCTTAACACAAAAAAATCACAAAAGAAACTGAGCTCCAAAAGGTTTCTTCTATTACCATCATCAATTAATAATGCCTCAGGAGCCACTTACCTGTGATTTTTCCTGCAGCTATGGAGCCTTTTAAAAAACCATGATGCAATTACCTCTGTGGATAGAATACTACAAGACCAAAATCAAGACCTCTGTATTCTCATTCCCCTTAAGGCCACGATCACTGAAAAAAATAACATGATTATCTATCAAGCACAGCATCCCCAGCAAGAGTATGACACTGCTTCACAAAATTTTCTTAGCACTTTGAAAAAAAATCAAAGAAACGGGGATGATATAGATAGTCTGTGGTAACAACCTTCAATTGCTAACAGCAAAAGATACACCTCAGAATAATTACTGTTACAGACAGAGAAATCTGGGGCACACGGTACCTCATCTAAACATTGAAATGCAGGACTTGCTGTTACGTCAGTGGGTCCCTCTTCCTGGCTAGGAGCTGTTGGAGTCAGCACACAGGTAGGTGACTCATTCTCAGCTGCCAGTTCTGTGTCAGTGGGCCCTCCTTCATCAGCCTGACTCATTGTTTAAAGCTCTAGAAAGTAACAAAAATACCAATATAGTTCATTAGATCCAGGGATATGATAGTGAAAGATAACTGCATAAGTGTAAAAACCACTACATCAACATGTCAGACCCACATTCAAACCATGTAAGGCACACTGCGAGCAAATTAGGTAAGTCTACAGCTATAACTTCATGAAAGACTTCATGCAAGAGGCTGCACTATCACTCTAACATCCTCTTGAGTATTTTTAAAATATCCTGAAGAAAGCTCTTATTCCAATTAGGTAACACAGTCTTTTAAAAAATGCACAGAGAGAGAAATTAAAGAAGATTGGAACAAGCAGATTTGTTGGAAAACATAATTTTGCTATATTAATATTATAGAAAATCCCATATTCATTTCTGTCATTTAGGAATAGAAATCTCTAAAATACTTTCATTAGAAAGAGTTAGATCAAGGACATTCAGTACTCACTTCTCAGCAAGATGAGACTTAATGCCACAAAGGTTCTATATTTCACTTTGTGTTTACCAGCACTTGAGCATTATGTTCCCAAGTTTCAATCATCAGAACTCTTTGAGGTGTGTGAAAATGCCAAGGGGGATGAGGGAAATAGGAAGTGGAATACAAGGGGATACAATGCTCCTGGTACCCTGATAGACAGCAATGTCCATCAGGTTGGGCCTCATCATTACATCAAATGCGAATTTATGCTATGCCATCTTCTGGTGTCTTAAGGGTTTTGTATATCCGAAGTATTTTAAAATACCTTTTGCATGAAGAAGCATGAAAGGTGACAAAAACATTTCAGAGAAAGATATGAGACATGGGATGATCCAACAGAGGCAATAAGCATCTTACAGAGGGAAGAGGGACTTGTGAGGCACACAGAAATCTTGCCATGAGATATGAGATAGGGGAGCCACTGAACATTTGTAGAGTAAAGCACAGCTCAAAGGGGAGATGGAGTGTAGATGGAGGAATTCAAGAATTCCTTCACAAGTTCACTGAAGTTGTTTGTAGACGACAGGAATGGACAGATCAGTATCACAGTATTTTAGTGCAAAATTTTGGGAGAAAGATTGTCAACTTTTGCAAATGTTCACCTGACACCAGAAGGTCTTTCTACATTAGCTGTTATGCAAAGGACATTGTATTCTGCAGTGGAACCACATCAGTGCAAAACCCGTATCAGCTGTCAAAGATGCAGAATCCTCTTCAATTTATGCAGTCTTGACATCATTCAGCCTTTAACATAACATATGGGAGACCTTTCTCTTTTTTAAAAGAGAGCATCTTACTATAAATCAAGGACAACCAAAATTAAAACTGTAATAAAATTAAGAAAAAAATTTGATACTATTTCAATAATGTATACCAGATCTTTTTAATGAAACAGACAGTGCAATTTGGCATTCCACAGCCAGAAAGCTGACTGTTAAAGAAAAATAGAATTTCTTTTTATTATTGTGGTGGGAAAACGGATAAAAAAATGTTGCATTGTTTGTATTCACCTTTTGAAAAGTCACTTGTCTATAAAGGTAGTGAAAGTTAAACTGTGAGTTTATTACTTTCTTCAGTACTGTTTGGAATTCCTTCAGGAACATTTTGACTTTTAGAGAGCTTTCAGTGTCTCTATTTGCTTATGGAAAAAAAAGCAATTTCAAGATCCCTCTGAGGAGTCAAAACATTGTGAAATAACTGTAAACATCATAGAGGCCAAGAAATAAAATCGGAGTTACTGTACCTAAACATGTATACACATTTATAAATAGCAAGTGATTTTTCATCCGTTAAGAACTGCTGAATATTTTAGCATATGCATTTTGTGTTTATGGCTACTGCTGCTTTATTTGTTCCTCTCAACTGAGAATTTAGACAGAGGGAAAAGCACTGTGGCAGAAACTCTAAGTAGAACAATGCCAAAATGTGGGAGTTTCATGGGTGTAGGCATATTTGTTGATACTTTTAAGTGAAACATACAGTTGACATCAATCAAAAATATATCTCCTCCCAGTACAGTAGTACAAAAGAGTCCTCACCAAGACTCCAGTTTGCTGGGCAGGGAGACAACAAAAAAAAATCTTCTGAATCTGAAAAGTTTATAGTTTTATGTTAAGACACAACTACAGAAATCTGATAGAGAAAAACCATTAGACAGCCTCAGCTGTTGTGACAAGCCCTCGTCTCCATGCAGTTTTAAGAGGGGGCAGATATAAACAAAGCATAAGTAGGTTTATGGGACATTAAAATAAGATTAGCATTCTTCCATTACCTACTACATTGCTAAATATATAATTCACCTTACATAAAATTGGATCTATAAACTTCAAAAAGCAAAATGGAAAATTTGCGTCTTTGTAGTATCTGCTAAATAAACTGTCTAATTGAAATACGAATGAAAGTTGCGTTAATTTCTAACTTCACAGAATAGTCCAACAAGTATGGATGTTTTCAAACTATAGAACTGCAAATAATATCACAGCCTTGATCCAAAACACTGAATTGCAGAGAACAGGAATTACAAGGCTGTTTTGGAGCCTGGGTCAAATCAGGCTGAGAATTGTCTTGTGAAACAGCTTCAGGGCAGTAATAATAAAAGTCTGAACTCAGATTCCCCAAAGTAATTTCAGCATATTTACTTCTCTCTCTCTCTCTAGAAAACAGCAATGTTCATACACAAATCAGTGCAGAATCCAGGTAGGTGACTCTTAGCTACATTGATTCTTTTCAGACCGATAGGTGCAAAAAGTAGTAAAATTTTATTCTGAGCATAAAGAGATGCAGGTCCATGTATGAAGATGAATCAACTGTCTCTGCACACTTCCAGCCTACAACTGGATGCCTGGGGAGGCACAGAAGTACCCACCAGTCATGGCATGGTGATGCTTCCCTGAACCCATCTCCTTTCTCCTTGAACTCATACAAAACTTTCAGTATTAGTAAAATCCAGGGGAATGGAGATTTTCATTTTACCAAATGAATAACCAGTCCTTCTTGTTGCTTTTGAATCTGACTCCTTGATGTTCTTTTACTGGATGAGTCACTGAATAATCACAACTTTTCTATGCCACTAGGTTTATTCCTAATGCTGAATCATCACTTTACAATCCTTTTTCTAAGCTGATGCAGACAATCCACCTGCTGTCAGTGGCATGACAGCCCTTCTCTGCCTTCCATTGTCCTTATCCTCCTTCTCCAAACTTCTTCAATTCTACCACATCCTCTTCAAAGAGAAGGGAGACCTATGAGACCTACAGATATTAATAACAGGAGCACCATAGATTTATTCAATCACACAGTGATCCTCTTTCCATCCCCTAAAATTTTATTTTCTTATGCTTTTTCCCTAACGCTAAAGTAGAGCCTGTTCTTCAGCATGAATGGATGTGCCATTAAACAACAAAACCATGCCAGCATTAAACAATAATTGCATTTAAAACCACATCATGTACAATAGGACATTATCCTAGGCATGTAAATCAGAATTGATTGTTTGAGTAGACTGTACAACCTCACCACTTTAGGAAAATGAGAGCACACCATGTACCTAAACTGCTCAACAATTTCTGTTGTAAGTTCTGCTGTTTTCCTTTGTTTTCAAGTCTCTGCTATTTGGAATAGAACCACCCTGAGCCACACACAGACTTTATCTGCTGGAGTTCTAATTAGATATGGCTAAGATAAGGAGAATTTGAATGCTAAGATTTGTCACTTCCCATTTCATGTGGTTTCCATGAGGAACTTAATTTCCTCAGAAAATTTCTGGTAGTGTGACAAACAAATAAAAAATCCCTGAAATCCAAACCATTGCGTGCTTTGCAATGCTAAAGTACAGAGGAGGAAAAAAACAAAACATAATTTGCCTCCCTACTGAACCCTAGACACATCCTGAGAACTAAGAAGATTCAAGGAAGCAGCTCAGAAATGCACCACTAAAAAAAATAAAACAAAATTCAAATAAAGGTAGCCCTACTTTAAGAAATTTTTTAAAATTTATTTTAATAAATGAAGTCACATTATTTCCTCATTACAATTATAGCAAATGGGTAAAATTAATCATGCTCAGGCAGACTAAGTTTATACTCTTACTATTCTGCGATAAATTCCAAATTTAAAAAATTAGAAAAATGTATTCCTTCTACAGCCTCTCCTGTAAAAACTTCTCATTTAATTCCTCTTTCGTTGAAATCTCTCTCACCATAGCCTGAAAGGGTAATGCTGATAATGCTTTGGCTTAAAATCTGCTTTTTATCACTTTACAGAACTTCTATGAATTCTAGGGTTTTTTGATCTTTTGCATGAAATACTGAATATTCTTTGGCATACAACACCAATATCTGGTAAAATGGCAAATAAAGATTGTAATTCACTAAGAAATCATGCAGCTATCAAAAGTGGAGTTCTAATCAAATCTTCACCTATAAATTTGAGACAGCTTTCTTTTCCTGCAAATTACATGTCAGAAAATGAAAGAGGAAAGCAATTAATTAAATAAATAAATATTCTTTCACTGTTGGAGTCTGCTACATGCTATACCAGCTGACCCAACAAAAGCATGAAAGTTAAACAGAATCAATATAGCAAAAATATAGATGACATAAGTAAAACATTAAACATATGAGGTTTCATATGCATGGAGAAATAACTTCTTCCTAGCAATTACTTTTTAGCTGTTTTGTTCAGTATTTTTAACCATATGAGTATGCTTAGACTGTATCTAATGAGAAAACCCAACAGCAACAATGAAATAGAAACATAACTGAGGCTGAAGCATCTTGGAATGGTTTCTTGGACTAAGGTCTCAGCTATGCAAAGCCTGACACTATTAAAGGTGATGCAGCACGGTTTACTGCGGATTGTGGGTACTGATAAACCTCTGCCCACATGAGGAGCATCAAATACCAAAGTCCCGGGGGGAAAAGGGGCTGTGGAAAAGCAGCACAGAGGAGGTGGGAGCCAAGGATCAGGAAGAGCAGCACGGACCCAGGGAGAAGGGGGCAGCAGTGAGCCCCGCCTCACCAGGGACAGGATTCCCTCGAACAGTCGGATCAGAGTTATTTGCTGAGCCGTCTGTCATCTAGTGGAGTTATAGCACATTGCAACACACCTCTTAAACATCTGTAACTTTCCCCCTGACAAACAATCTGACATCTAAATTTAGTATTGGTCTCAAGGGTGAGAATTTTGTAGATTTTTTTTCCCAAAATCAACTATTTCTGAAGACCTGGGAATAAACCTTCCAGCCTCCATCATATCCCAAGATATTTCTTGATACTTTTTTGACTTTGTAGAATTCATTTTTTGTATACTAAACTATCATAAAGCAGGCTGGCCCTTTTTGTGTTTAAACTAATGATTTTTAGACTGAGTAATATAAACCAATGAAATAATTTAACTTGAAGGGCTTTATTGGTGAATATGAATCTTCATTAAACTTTCCACAGTGAAAATTCCGATGGACCAAAAAAATAGGACAATCTTCTCTTGGACACGGAGATGTCATTTCAGATTCATAAATAATCAAAGCCAGACAGTGACAGAAATGAAAATAGAGCTAATGAGATGAAAAGTATTTGATGACTAAGTATCATGCTTGCATGGTTATTTATGAAAAAGAAACACATGGAGTGCAAAAGGGAGACAGTAATTAAGTAACAGGCCCAGATTTCATTATTTCTTGTGTTGCAATCTTGCTAAGACAATGCAGCTTTCTGTGCATTTTTCTCTCTCATTATTGGCACTAAATGACAACTGTTACAAGAATTCAGCCCCTGACTTGGCTTCAGAATTACTAAAAGCAGTGCAACACATTACATATTGATCAAAACTTACTGACAGAGAGCAATTCTGGTGCTTTGCGATATCACTTCAAAAAGCCAACACCAAATAACTGTTTTTCCAACACATCTGCCAAACCGCTTTTATACCGACTGACCGAGGACATTTCAATACACGCAGGCTCGCTGCAGGTTTAAGAGCAGTGAGGGACAGGCTGCCCCGGGTACCTCGTCTCCTCACGCGCGACACGGCACCGCCCCGGGCCCCGCCCGGGGGTCTCTCTCCCGCGCCTCAGGGACTCCTCGGACAAGGCTGTGGCGGCGCCGCTTGCCTTGCTTCCCGCCTCGACGTCGGAGCCGCGGCTTTACCTCTCTTGGCCTCGGTCCCAGCCCCGACCTCGGCCCCGGTCCCCTCGAGTCCCCCCCGGCCGCCGCAGAGCCCGGCCCGGCCGAGCGGCGTCCCCGTCACTATGGCGACCCGCGCACCGCCTTCCGCCCGCCTCAGCCGCCCCCGCTTCTGATTGGCTCCGACGTCCAGCCTCGCCGCCCAATAGCAGCAGACTCTCGGCAACGCCCCGCCCTCCCCGCTCTCCGATAGGCCCGGGGACACGGCTGTAGTTTCTTCCGCGCTCTGCAGAACTACGACTCCCAGGAGGCTCCGTGGCGGAGCCACCGCCTGTTTACCGGCCGTGCCGGTGCCGCTCCTCGCGTGCAGCCGCGCCACGTGACCGGCCGGGGGTCACGGCCGCCCGCCAGGAGCGGCCCCGTCACGTCCGTTCCGTCCCGGGCGCTCCCGCTCCTCAGGCGGCAATGAGGGCGCTGCCCCCGCGCTGGGTGGCCCTGGCTGTGCGAGCAGCGGGCGGGTGGTGGGCGCCGCCCGTGCCCCGCCGCGGTCGCAGCGGCCCCGGTCCGCCCCCGCCGCGGGAGTGGGCGCTGTCGGTGAGCCCGCGGGGGCGGCTGCGGGTGCGGGTGCCGTGCCAGGTGAGCATCCGCCCGCTGGACCCGCAGCGCTGCCCGGGCGCGGACCGGCTCCTGGTGGCCGTGAGCGGCGGCAGCCCCGGGCGGGAGCGGGACCCGGTGCGGGTGGAGCACGACGAGGCGCTGGGGCAGGTGGCGATCGTGGCCGACGGCGTGGACAGCAAGACCGCCGTGGACGTCCGGACGCCGGTGAAGTTCGGTGAGTGCGGGGGAGGCGCAGGGGTCGGGGGATCCCGGCAGGGCTGGGCTGGGCTGGCGCTGCTGCCTCGGCTGGGAGCCGCTGTTGGGAAACGGCCTCGCGCCCTCGCTAATTTAGAACATCCCGTTTTGTTCCCTGTGTTCTGGACTGCCGGGGTGTGTTCGGGTACGTGATTTGGTGCTGACCCTTTTGCCGGCTGTAGTTGGTGCCAACCCTTGACTGGTGAGTGAGCGGCTTAGAGCGCGCTGTCATTTGCGCTCTGGCTGCTGCTGCTCCGAAGTCTCGGCTCCGACACAGCATCCTCAGCAAGAGCTGGGCACTCCTCTCCAGGGGCTGCTCAGTAGGGCTGGGGGATCCACCAGCTCCACTAGCGTTTGTTATGCTCTGTGGCTATCCACAGGATCAAAAAAGCCTACAGGGAAACGGTACAGATAAAATACCAAGAAGGGCTCCCTTGTCCAGTACAAACGTTGCATTATATTTTTGGGCATAGGACTACGATCTGTGAAGGGTTTCTTGTATGGAACACAATGTGGGAGAGCAGCTGAAACCAATAATCACCTCTGCTGAACTCACAGTGAAGTTCTGACAGTGGCCCTAAGTTTAGGGAGTACAAACTCAGAGATTTGTGTTCAGTCATTATTGTGTTTTTGGTTTTTTTTCCTATGGATTTGGGCAATTTCCTGTACAGTGCAGAATGTTTCACCATGCGAAAAAATCTTTTTGATGTATTATGCACTCTTGTTTTGCTTAAAGATGTTGAAGACTGCTGCATTATCTCATTTAATGTCCTGCTGCAGTTGTGATATGAGAAATGATCAATAATCCCACCCTACTTACTCTTCATACATGTAATCTATAACTTTTGTAGAATATCTTACGTACAGCAAAGATATTCTGCACCTTTCATCTTAATTTACCTTTTTTTCTACCCTGTGTCTTAGGGAAAATTCTGCAATGTGCTTTTATTTTTTCCTGTTTCCTTTTAGAAAGACGTGAACTGGATATAATTCAAAGTGGAGACATCCAATGGGTTTGACATAACATCATTCTCACATTTTCCAGTCTTACTCATCCCTATAATTTACTTTTTTTTTTTAAACACTACTTATAACTAAAAGGATGTTTCTTAAATATGTTTATCACATCTTAGGGTCTGTTTTGTTTCCTAGCAACTAATATATGCACAAATATTCTGTAACTCAATACAGAATATTTGTGCATATAATCTCACCCTTCCTGCCCTCTGTGTGCTTTGCTCTGTCAGAATGGCTGTACTCATTCCTACTGTGACTCCAACAGCCTACTGCCCTGTCTGTGGTCATAAACAGATGTTCAGGGAAGAGTAAGAACAGAACAAATATAAATCATATTTCATCTAAGCATTCTCTTAACTGTCAGCTGTTTTCATCACAGAATTTCAGAGCCTGATACAGCTCAACCTCTCAGTGGATCTCTCTGCTGAGTGTCCCTTTTCACATGGAAACAGTTTCAGGGTGAGAGCTTCCGGGTAAACTCTTGGCAGAGTCCCACAATTTAATTTCCTGCTATTTTATCATTTGAGTATGTGGTATTCCAAGGTCTTCCTGCAATTTGTCAGTTTTTAACTAGTCTGAATAATTTGGTGTCATTGATAAAAGTTTTCAACTTTGCTATTGGTATTGATTTCCATCTTCTTGTACTGTTGAAGGTGGTGCATAACTTACAGCTGAGAGACAATATAGAACTAAAGATATTGTTACAGCCATTTGGAAATCCAAGTTTGCTCTCTTAAACAGATCAGCTGTTACCTCTATGTTCACTGAACTGTAGCCAGACTGTCTTCTCCAAGTCTTGTAGTCTTGACTCTTACCTGAGAATTTTCAGTTGCTATCTTACAGCTCTTATTTTTTCCCCTCCCTTGCTTGCCAAGCACAAAGATTACCTTGGCTTGTCTGTAGCACATTCACAGAGTCCATCCTATAATTACTGATAGTCAAAGAAACCCAGTGTCCCGTTTATTACCCGTCAATTCTCTGGTACCAGGTGTGTCTGGATACTGTAGCCCTTTATTATTTCAGTTTCTCCAGGGTCTCTGAGTGACTATTACAAGTCACTCCAGAGCTGGTTATTCTCAAGGTGAATTCTCAAGAATTCATTGTGTTAAGATGTGATGAATTTTGGCCTTCAGAAAGGGTTTCAATATGGAGAACCTTACTAAAAGTTTTGATAATGAATTCTGATTAATGCAAAACAATCATTCAGCTTTTGTCCTGTCTTTGAGATTCTTACTATCTTCTGAATGTCAGCCAACCCTGCAGACAGTCTTAGGGGCTTTCTTCTTGACACAGGTTTTCTTTTTTTTGTAGATTTCTAAGCTGTTCCACTTGGGTTTGTGGTAAGCTCATGCAATTCAGGTTCCCTGGACAATCTGTGGATTATAATGTCCTTCCACAAGTTGTTCTTTGTCACCCCATAATTAGCAGGATTTTAGTATTGTTTGTGCTGTCATCCAGGTGCATCTAGAGATACATTTACAAAAATGCAAGGTTGTGGGGTTTGGGTGTTTTAAGTTTTTACTCAGTGAAGTAGAATTTTTGCTTGCCACTGAGTTTCTACTTTTAAGTGTTATTTCAGCTCTAGTTTGTGTTTTTGATCTTCTGATTATTACTTTGTGCTTGAGTTGCTCCGTTTATTTATTTAGAAAAGAATTATCCATTAAATATCATTGCATAAGCAAAAGATCTTACCCCTTATAAAAACATATCTCAAACCAGAGAGGAACTGTTGTTACTCTGCAAACATTTTGGCTTTTCTCTGGCTTTCCTTGGATGCATGAGGAAGATATTAACTCTGTTCTGCTTATAGAGTTTTGCCTGAGCTCTACCAGTCACTTAGCTGTAAGAAGTTGAGAGGTTGATGTGAATCTCTTTTCAGTCTTCTTGTTTGCTTCCCTTTGGAAGTTAAGGCATTTCATAACAGCTTTTGCAATTTAGGTTGGAGCTTATCCAGGAAGCTGCAAGTTATCTAAAACTCCTTAGAGCCTGAATGAAGAGCATCTGTGGAAGATGCTAAGCTTAAGTATTTATTTTAAACCAAAGGCAACCTCTAGGCAGCATAGTAGGGCAAGTACCAAATGATCCTCTGTTTGTCTTAGTGTCTAGTTTTGAGCTCTCTATAGGATTGCAATGTCATACATGATCTGATAATCCTCTCTGATGCATTTAACCTTCATCGATGGCAGATGTCAAGGAATTTCTGTTTAATCAAGCTTATTTATTTTTGCATGTGTTAATTAAACCTGAAACCAGCTCTTTGATTTCTGGTTACTGTCCACTGACTGCATGAGTATGCAGAAGTAAACTGAATTGAGGGCTTGCATAACCATAATTTGAGATAATTCTAGTAGTCTAGGGCTGCTGAGTCATCTGAAAATAAATAATTATCCAGTCTGTTTCAAGTGTTATAGCTTAAGGCAGCTTAATAACTAGCGTGCTTAAGTACCTACATTCTGATACCAAAGTGTTTCTTTTTTCCTATATACCTTTATTTCTGATACAAGTCTTTTACACCATGAAGATCTTCATGCATTCTTTGTGGTTTATGTGGCTAAAGTTGGCTTCAGCCCTTGTCTATGCTAGGGAGGAATCAAACTGGCTATTTTTGGAGTTTTGGCACTGAAACAGATTGTATCTTGTTCCTCCTTGTTAAAATTTCATTGGCAATATCATCCAGCTTTCAGTCTGCTTCTTTATGGAGTTGTTTATCCTTGGTTCAGGAACTCAGAGGGAAAGAGACAAAGGGGCTCAATTCCTTGTCCACTAATTTTTGTTATGTCAAGGCTAGCAAAGTGTGTGACTGCAGAGGATCAAGGCACAAAGTGTATTTCCAGATGTCCCTGGTGTTTCTTAATGACATGTTTATGAATTTTCAGACTTCTGAATCCTCTTTTAGCACCCATCTTTGATGACAGGATTACACTGCTAACTCACCTTTCAAATGATGGCAATAATATGCTCTACAGGATCAGAAGTTTTTTTATGAACCTTGTTCTTGTAAAAGTCATAGTGAGTTTGTATCATGGCTAAACTGAACACTCTCAAGCCTTTTCCTTGTCCCTTTGACAGAAAATAAGAGCAGGAGAGTTTCAAGCTGATGGAATTCAAAGACTTATACAAGCAAACTGGCTTTTGTGACTCTCTTCTCAGAAAGCAAAATAGCAAAAGTCTTGGTTGCAGACCTTCCCAAGCACTGTGTAGTTGTCCAGGGGGTGAACTGAGCAGTCTGGGCAAGACAGCTTGTTCAAAACCAACATTGCTTTCCAGTCTACCTCTTGTAGCCTTTTTTCTTAAGGAATTGTTACCTTTGAATACAGTCTACATCCTTCACTAAATTTAACCTCTTGGCCTACTGCAGACATAAGGTAGCAAGCTTGCTGCAAAGATGTTGTGTTTTAGCTCTGTCTCTTGGATTCTCCTAGTCTGTCAGGTGACAGAACTTTCATTTGTTGGTAATTGGAGTTCTCAGTCTCTTGTCTTCATGGTCTGCCAGCTTACTGTTGTCATAGTTCCAGGAGCACCTGTCCTGGGCAGCAGTGTGCCAGTATTGATCTGCACGCTCTGCTGGGTCATGGGTCTGACTTGGGAATCTCCTGGAGCAAAGCTTGGTGTGCACATCCTGATTATTCTTTTCATCTTTTTGATAACCTTAGCAGGCAGTGGCAGTGAAAGGGAGACTTTCACATTTGCTTAAATGAAGGTTTCTTTACCAAATAATCTCCTTTCCTTTAGGGAGTAATGGGGCTCACTGTCTTAGTCCTTCTGTTGTGTCTTGAAGCAAACACTTCTGATTGCTCTTCAGTTTTTCTTTTTCTTCTTTTTGCCTTTTATCCTTAGAAGAACAAAATGACTTTTTTCTTCTCCTGCAAGTCACCTTTTACAAGTCATTATGGTGGTCATTTATACAAATAATGAATAGAAATTATTATTAATTCAGACAGAATCCCTAGACTGTACATTCTCAAACTTATTCCCATTCCTTAAATGCAAGGGTGAGACAAGTAGCAGAAACATGCCTGCCCCTGCATCTTACCTACAAGACCTAGTGATTTTTCTTTGTGCGAGTCTATGAACAGGGGATGGGGCTCAAACTAGAGGCAAAAATGCTTGTTCATTCCAGGGGAATATCAGGCTTTCCAGAAGGCTGGGAGAATGATGCACACCAACACCTCTGTGCCTGGTTTTGGGTCGTGGTGCTGGCTAGTGGAGCAGCAAGGCCTGTGTATTTGTGCTGGTGAACTTTATTACTCTACATGTGGCATCAGACACACACCAATCTTCTACCCCAAAATGTGTGTCAGGGTGCCCAAGTGTCTAAGTAGAATTTCTAATGGAATTGGTGGCTAGGGTAGACAGGAGATGGAGATTGAATTATAAAAGAAAAAAGATGAGTCTTCACTAAAGGTTCACACCCTGCTCATTCCTTGCCACAGGTTACAGTCATTCTTCTGTTTCTTAATGTTCTCTCTTGGAGGTGGATAGCTCCAACACTGGCTTACTAAACTTTCAGTGTCCATAGTTGATGGTGACTACTCGTGCTGTTCCAAGTGCCTGGCCAGACACAGCAAGCAGGTTCTTAAGTAACAAAGTGCTGCTCTTTTTCCTTGCTACGTGTGGTTACTGTATAACATGATCAAATACTACCTTAAAGACATCTGGTGTGGAGGGAGCAGAAAACATTCATAAAGCAGAGCCCTTCTGTGTCCCTAGAACAGGCCCCATGAAAAACCACAGCTTAAAGATAAGAAACTGCTTGTTAAATGATTAATTCAAAAAGGAATTCTAACCCCCATTAGTGGACCCCCTGTTATCTATCTGTAATATTAGTGGTTTATTTTCCTTTAGTATCTATAGGCTGGTTTTGAATGTAAAATCCTTTGTGGATTGGTCAGAATGTAGAATTCCCTTGGTAATTGGTGCAAAATGTAAAACCCTCAAAAGATATAAAACCCCTGAAAAACCCGAACCGTTGAATATGCTGGACTGGATACCTGCACAGAATAAACTATGGAATTGCGCCTTTCTTCATGTTCTGATCTCTTCACCCTGCTGGTTTGAGGGCGAGCTGCAAGGCAGATTCTATCCAGGCAAGGCTTGGAGTCGTGCCCTGTCGCTGAGGACTGCTTTGGCAGTCTCGGGGATCCCACGGGGACCCCAGAACCTACCGGCGACAAGTGGCGCTCGAACAGTTGTGGGCACTGGCCACGTTCTGCAAACGGCATCTCTCCGATTGCATCTGTTTTCGAGTGTCACAGAAATTCGGCAGTTAAGACTTTGGTTTAAAAGACTTAACTTTGCCGGATCAGCTTCAACAATCCTGAGACCCCCCTCAGGACTGGAGTCCACCAGCAACCGAGCGAGCTGTCAGTGACCCCTCAAACATAAGCTTTGTAAGTATAATTAACTTCTCTTCCCTTAGGGTCTTGCTTTGTTGGTTGTTTTTTTTTTTTTTCTTTCTTTTGTTTTCTCTTTTTCTGCTCATTTGGCAAAGGGTCCGTTATGGGAAATCGTTCTTCTAAAAATATTCTCTCCCACAATGAAAGGGATCTATATAATATAATAAAACCAACTTTGTCCACTGCCAACTTCTCTTTTTCAAAAGACTGTTTTAAAAAGACTTATAAAATGGATTTCTGCTCATTTTTCCAACTTTAATAACCAGTTTGTGGAAGGGACAATCACCATCCCCGTTCCCCCTCCTCCGCTTCCCGTCCCTACAAGCGCCGTCTCCATAGACACCGACATTCTTACTCGTCCCCGAGGCCAAACACACAGAGCCGCCGCTCCAGGTTCTCACTCTGCTTCACCCCGAAATCAATTCCTGCCTTCCCGAACCACATTTGCCATCCCAACCACCCCCTGCCCACCCCAGCCTACAACTCCCCCCAATTCCAGCCCCATAGAACAGCCAGTGCCCACCCACAATGTGCCTCCTACACTCCCACAAGCGAGGCACCCCTTTGTTCACATGACCTCGAATTCCCCTAACCTTGAAAACTCTCCCCCTCCCCTCTCTGCGCTCCAAAATTCTCCCTCCATGCCAGCCCGACCCTCTCCGTCCCCTCCCCCTCTCGGCATTCCGCCCCCCCACGAGCCCCCGGCTATCTCTGTCTCTCCAGCACCACCCCTTCCCCCGACTAATAACGTGTCTATAGAAACCAACTTCGCTACATAGTTCCCAAACTCTGCCCTTTACACGGCAAGTTCTCAGCACCTCCCAGCTGTCACTCACCGCCTGTCACCACAGCCCAGCCCCACTCTGCCCACACAGCCCTAAACCCCCTCCCACCTCTATTTTCCCTGCCCCAGAACCCGTTCCCGTGGTTACCGCCTCTAACCCCTCTCTACCTCATTTCCCATGCAATGCAGTGTCTCTTTCGTTCGGATCCGCTACTTCCCAAGTTACACAGACAAGTCTCAACACCTCCCCACATAACTCCGCGTTTTCCCACACTGGATCGTTCCCTAATGCTGCCCCAGGACACCCGCTCCAACCCTCAGGTCCCGGGGACCCCCTGTTCCCGTTACCGTGCCGAGTAATGTGTTACCGTCTTCCCTTCGTGCTTTCTCAGTCCCCGCTGGTCCCTCTGTTCCTTCTCCTGTCCCAGATGCGTACACGGATCCAGTTGTGCCCCCAACAAACATCTCCGCTCCACTCCAATGGCGCGGTTCCAATGCATGCCCATCCTCTGCACCCTCCGAACGCCTCCCCCTGCGCGGCGGCCCCACACCCCCATCCCTGAGCGCGTATCCGGTTTCAATGGCGCCGCCCGTGCGGCATCAAAGGTGCGCGGCCGGCACAACTGCGATCGCTGCTGCGCCAGCGCCACCCTCTGGCCAAACCATGCAGTGCAGCCACATACAACCCGCCGCGCCGCCCCCCCGCATTACAATCCTCTCTGCTCCAACCTCCCCCCTCGCCTTCTAAACAGCATCGCGCCCGAGGAGGATGCTCCTCTTCCTCTGAATACAGTGGCAGTGACTCAAATGCCTCTGATTCAGAAGAAGCAGATCTATGGGTAAATGCAAAGTTACAAGCAACCCAAGATGGTAACTGGCAATTAGCCCAAAAAAATCTCTGCCTTTCCTGTGATTTATAAACGAGGCCACAGAGGATCAGAATGGCAATCAATTGACACAAAACAATTAACGTAATTGGCAAAAATTGCAAAAGAGCACGGCAGATCAGCACACATTTTTAGAAATTTTTTAGAGGCTTTCTTTGCTGCTTTTGTGATGGTTACACATGATCTCAGAAATTTGGCCAATTGCCTTCTATCTCTGGCCGATTTTATGTTATGGGAAAGGCATTGGAAAAAACAATTAAAAATACTATCTGATAAATATTCTAAAGATGCTAATCCACAGAATTTTAATGTCGAACAAATGTCTGGAGAAGGTGATTTTTCTAAACCTTCAGACAAGCTAACTCTATACCTGAAGAAACACTGTAAGACATTGCTAATGCAGCCAAAACCTCATTCCTTCTTACCTTTGACGACTCTATTCCCATCTTGCATTTCTCTAATATCAAGCAAGGGATAGATGAGACTCTTATAAAATTTGTAGACAGGCTCAAGGATGCTCTTGAAAAACAAATTGAGAGCACAGAAGCGCAAAAGGAACTCTTAAGAAAACTTGCTTTAAGCAATGCAAACGAACAATGCAAAACCAGTTTAAGAGCTTTACCTACAGACACCAATCCCACCATTGAGCAGATGGTGGAAAGCTGCACATGCCACATGTCCATTGAAAACACAGTGGCCAAAGCAGTTGCCAGGGGCATTGCTGATGGAGTTCTGGAGCCTTTGCAGCAATGGTGTCCAAAGACAATGCTCGTTGTTTTTACTATGGGGAACTTGGACATTTTATAAAAAACTGCCCTGACAAATCCCCCACCCCAAACCCCAACAACTACTGGAAACCGCAAAGGCAGCAAAAACAACAGCAGCCAAAAATCTTCCAGTGCAGCCTGGTTTTAGCTCTGGGTGCAAACAACAAACCACAAGCTGCCTTCCACCCAGCCCCAATGATGACAAGCGAGGGACATCAAACCCCATTGTCCTCAAAAATTCCAGACTACATCAGGCAGAACCAACATTTGGGGAGATTTCAATGGGAGCCCGGCGTCAAGTGTAAACTGTTTTGTCTTTAAACATTACAGATGAAAAGTTTTATCGTATCCCCACAGGAAATGGACCACAAGATGGTCCTTGGGACATTTTAGTCCTTGGTGACAGTTTCCATGGTCCACCACAAATTTCCATTTTACCTGAAATACAAACTGTAGCACCTGGAAAAGAAATCTTTGTCCAGTTGTGTTGCACAGACATTCCCTTTTTTCTTCCACAGAATACACCCATTGCACAAGCCTTGCTGCTTCCAAAAAATCACATAGAACGGATCCCTCTCAACCCTACAATAATGTGGGCACAAATTATGGGTGCAAACAAACCCATCCTCGAGTGCAACCTTTTCTGCTATGGGGAAAAAATTAAAAAAACAGGAATGATAGACACTGATGCTGACGTCACCATCATTGCCTGCTTGGAATGGCCACCACATTGGGAACTTCAACCTGTAGCAGGCATGCTGGCTGGAACTGGAGGAGTCACCGTTTCCATGAAGAGCAGATGCAACTTCATCATCAAAGAGCCTGAAGGTAAACTGGCAACCACCCAACCATTCGTGGTAAGAGCCCCTATCACCCTATGGGGCAGAGATGCCCTGACCCAATGGGGGGCTTCTCTCCGAGTTCAAAGTCGGGATTTCTGATGGGGGCCACTGAAGCACGCACTGTCCCACCCACTCCTCGTCTCACTGGGAAGAGTGATGACCCCCAATGGCTGGACTAAGGGCCCCTTTTAAAGGTCAAACTGCGTGCATTGCAAGCCCTCATTGAAGAACAGTTAGTAAAAGGCCACATTGTTGAATCCAGTAGCCCATGGAACTCACCAGTCTTTGTCCTGAAAAACCTGGAACAGACAGGTGGAGACTCCTCCATGAGCTTTGCATCATTGAAGACATGGGTCCTCTCCAGCCTGGCCTGCCCTCTCCATTGATGCTGCCTTGAGACTGGACATTTGTTGTCATTGACATCAAAGATTGCTTTTTCAGCATTCCATTGCATCCCCAAGATGCACCACGCCTTCTCCGTCCCCTCTTTCAACAGAGAAGCTCCTCTCAAAAGATATCATTGGCTTTTCCTTCCCCAAGGACTCAAAAATTCTCCAGCTGTTTGCCAGTGGTATGTTGCCCACATCCTTTCTCCTGTTCGAGAAGGATTCCCAGAAGCAATCATTTATCACTACATGGACGACATCCTAGTTTGTGCATCAGAAAAGACCTACTTAGAAAAAGCTGTCAAAACAACCATTCAGACTATAGGAAAAGCAGGATTTGAAATCCGTGAAGACAAAGTACAGTACACCAGCCCCTGGAAGTATCTGGGACTTCTAATCTGAGAAAGGACCATTGTACCCCAGCAGCTCTCCATCCCAGACGATCCAAAGACTCTAAGAGACCTACACAGCCTGTGTGGATACACCAACTGGATCCACCCCCTACTGGGACTCACAACACAAGACCTCGCCCCTCTGTTCAACCTCCTCCGTGGCAATGAAGACCTGGACTCCCCACGCACACTCACCCCAGTAGCCCAACAGTCCATTATCAGAGTTCAGGAAGCCCTGTCTTCACGTCAAGCACACAGATTTGAGCCAAATCTGCCTTTCCAGTTTGTCATTTTAGGAAAGGCCCCTCGCTTCTGTGGACTGATTTTTCAATGGGACCCTCAACTCACAGACCCCTTGTTGATCCTTGAATGGATTTTTACAAGCAATCAGCCCACAAAGACAATTACCACATTTCAGGAAATCATGACACATCTGATAAAAAAGGCCAGAACCTGCCTCTGCTCTCTTTCAGGGTGTGAGTTCACATGCATTTACCTGCCCCTGACCACAGGAGATTTGGAAAAACTGCTCCAAACCAATGAAAATCTTCAATTTGCTCTAGATAGCTATGCAGCAAATTTCTATTCACATACCAAAACACAAACTTCTTAATCAAAGTGCACCCTTCAGTCTGGTCCCAAAACTTGTTCAAAGTAGATCACCTCTCAATGTTCTAACTGTTTTTACAGACGGCTCAGGTTCCTCTCACAAGTCTGTCATGACTTGGAAAAACCCCAAAACTGACAAATGGGAATTTGATGTCCAAATTGTGGAGGGATCTCCACAAATTGCAGAATTGGCAGCTGTTGGTAGAGCCTTTGAGAAATTCAAAGACAAACCCTTTAAGCTGGTCACAGATTCAGCTTATGTGTCTGGTACAGCTGTGAGAGCAGAACATGCTTCCCTCAAGGAAGTCTCCAATCCAAAATTACACCAATTGACTTCTACATTAATAACCCTAATTTCCAACAGAAAATTACCTTACCATATCATGCATGTTAGGTCACACAGCAACCTCCCTGGTTTTATTACGGAGGGAAACAGGAAAGCGGACTCCCTGGCCATGCCAGTTGAGACTGCAAACATCCCCAACATTTTTGCTCAAGCAAAGCTGTCACATTCATTTTTCCACCAGAATGTACCTGCCCTCATGAGAATGTTTAAAATTCCAAAATGCCAAGCAAAAGTCATTGTTGCAGCATACCCAAATTGTCAAAACTACCAAGTGCCTTCTATGGGTATGGGAGCCAATCCCAGAGGCCTGAACAGCTGCCAGCTGTGGCAGTCTGATATCACCCATTTCCCACCTTTTGGAAAGTCTAAGTATGTGCACGTGTCCGTTGACACGTTTTCTGGAGCAGTTTTTGCATCGGCTCATGCAGGAGAAACAGCCACTCACGTTATCAAGCATTTTCTCCTGGAATTTGCCACTCTGGGAGTTCCAAAAAAGATCAAAACTGATAATGGACCTGCCTACATCTCTCACAAATTTGAAGAGTTCCTCAGCAAATGGGGAATTGAACACATTCAAACCATTCCTGGAAATTCCACAGGACAGTCCATTGTAGAGAGGACTCATCAAACCCTCCAAAGAGTCCTTCACCAGCAGCAGAGAGACACAGAAATTTTATCTCCAGTGGAAATACTCTGCAAAGCTCTCTACATCATCAGTTTCCTAAATGGCACCGAGTCAGAACCAGACCCTCCAATACTCCAACATTTTGCAAACTCAACTCAAGCAAAGCTCACTGAAAAACCACTAGTGCAGGTGAAAGACCCAGAAATGCATCAGGTCTCTGGACCTTTCCAATTAATAACTTGGGGAAGGGGGTACGCTTGTGTCTTCCTGCCATCTGGGCCAAAAAATGGTTCCCAGGAAAAAATATAAAACCATACCTAGGCACGGAAAAACCTACTCCAACAGACAACAACAAAAGCTCCCCAGAGCCAAATATAACCCTCTCTCCCCACCCCATCATAAAAAAGAATTTTACTTATATTCCCTATCAGAAATCCCATCCTTGTCCAAAGATGAAAATTATCTCCATTGATGCTGTCCTCACTGCTGCCTGGATCCTCTTCACCGTGCCATATGCCTTCAGCTGGATCAGTCCACAACCCAAACACAATGTCTGGGTGACTTTAGCAAAGACATTAAAACAAGATAACGTGCCTGTCTACGGGCAACCTTGATAACCCACTTTCCACATGTTTAGTAGGAATTCCCTTTGTAGCAGATGAATGGCCCATCCAGAATTCAGAGCTTCTCCACACCACTGGATGAAGAAAGCACAAGACATGCATCCCTCAAAATCGAGCTGCAATCGCCTTCCTGCTGCTCGCCCGCAGACATGGCTGTGAAGACTTTGAAGGGATGTGCTGCTTCAATCTCTCATCATGTTCAACATCCATCCAGGCAAACATCCAGAAACTGAGGGACCTCATGAAAGATTTGAAAGTAGAAACCACCCCAGACTGGTTCAACAACCTTTTTGGACAATGGGGACTGACGGGGTGGGCCGCATCTCTGGTCAAGGGACTTTTATGGATTTTAATCATAGTTGTCATTGTATTAGTTATGTTTGCATGCTTTGTTCAATGTTTCAAGAAAGTTGATGGAAGCGCCTTTTTAGTAAATACAGAGAGAGGAGTTGTGGAGGGAGCAGAAAACATTCATAAAGCAGAGAGCCCCTCTGTGTCCCTAGAACAGGCCCCATAGAAAACCACAGCTTAAAGATAAGAAACTGCTTATTAAATGACAAATTCAAAAAGGAATTCTAACCCCCATTAGTGGACCCCCTGTTATCTGTAATATTAGTGGTTCATTTTCCTTTAGTATCTATAGGCTGGTTTTGAATGTAAAATCCTTTGTGGATTGGTCAGAATGTAGAATTCCCTTGGTAATTGGTGCAAAATGTAAAACCCTCAAAAGATATAAAAACCCCGGAAAAACCCAAACGGTTGAATATGCTGGACTGGATACCTGCACAGAATAAACTATGGAATTGTGCCTCTCTTCATGTTCTGATCTCTTCACCCTGCTGGTTTGAGGGCGAGCTGCAAGGCAGATTCTATCCAGGCAAGGCTTGGAGTCGTGCCCTGTCACTGAGGACTGCTTTGGCAGTCTCGGGGATCCCACGGGGACCCAAAACCCACTGGTGACAATCTGGCTTTTTTTGTTCTGTTGCTAATAAAACTCTTTTGATTCTAGATTTGGATATCAAAACTTCAGGGACTGGCTGTGTGAAGATTCAGAAAATAGAATGTGATAACTGCAAAATCGAAACAGAGAAGGGGACTAGTGTCTTGCAGTCAATAAAGGTACAAAGAACACTCCCTCACTGTTTGAAAAGGGGTTGTGTGGTGGGATATTGTGTCAAAACTTAAATACCAGTTCTGGAGATGAGGAGTATTTCTCCTTGGAACACTTGTATTGCTCTGTGTATGGCACCTCACCTTTAATTATTGCATACAATTGCTGCACAGAGTTAATAACAGTAAATAATGTGGAGTCAGAAGTCCACGTATCTGTGACAGCCAAAGCCAGCAGAAACAGTGACAGCAGTAAGCCTGATCCCTGTCTTCCCTGCCCCTCAAAGAAACAAAAAAAGATTGGGATTTCCTGTCTGGTAGATTAATAGTTATGCCTGCTCAATCAAGACTTTGCAGCATGCTGCTGTTTTTTGTGTGTGTGTATTTTTTAAATTATTGGTATATCAGAGCTTTTGACAATCCCCTTAAATTTCAATCAGAAGTTATACATTGCATGTCCAAAATACTTGACTGAAATGTATCTGATATATACTGTATATATCATAGGCATGACCTTATTTTTTCAGTCTTAACACTTCAAGTTTGCTTACATAAGCTGTAGTAAAATAAATCACAGTTTATCTGACTTAGGTGCTATTTGGAATCAAATTCACTTTATTGTTTGTGATTGCACCTGCAGGAATTGGTATAAATTCAAAAGAAGGGCCACATTTTTCAGATATGAAATTTTTTTCTACGTTTTTCTCTATTGTGGTAAGAGATGATTTTATAACAAACATAGGGAAAACTGAGCTTAGGCAGAGGTGTGATATACCATAGAGCTAGGTTTTCTCTACATCTAGGGAGCTATAGACAACTTGAACCTTTCAGATTCTGTGTAATTGACCATTTTTTACTCTTATAAAGTACCTAAAATCTAACAGAAGTTAATAGTACTATGTGATGCCTATCTAAACTTTTAATTTAAAACTATTCTGTTACTTAATGAAAACAGCAGTGCATGAGAAACCGCATAATATGAGAAAACAAGGTAGTTTTGGCCAGCAATAATGACAGTAATCATGGCATGCCATCACATCAAGAATTTTTGTGGTGTCATGGAAAAAGATGGTTTTGAGGAAAGACTGCTAACTTACCTTCTGGGAGTCTTGTTTCAAATACAATCCAAGATGTGAAATATCTTGAATTTTAAAAATTAAGAGCTGGGTTTTAGTCTAATCTTGTTTTTAAGTACTGTAGTTCTAGTAAGGTGACTGAGCTCATTTTTTTCTAATAAAGCTTCAGGAATTATATTCTATATTATCAGAGAAGCAGAATTATTTGGGAGAAACAAAAGTACTAGCCTTCAGGGTTTTCCCAAAACTACTAAAAATCTTATGGACCAGATGCTGTAGTGAAGCATAAGAGCTGATTCCCTTTTAGGGAATTTACTATACTGAGCAAACTGAAGTGATAGTGCCCTCCCCTGGATGGATTAATGCTATTTTAATGTTGGTTTTCTGTTATTAACAAACCTCATTAACTAACAAAGCAGGAGACTCTTTCTTTACAGGAGAGAGAAAAAGATCACTGATGAATGATTAAGTGAAAAAAATCTGGTCATGTAGGGATTATTCAAGAGCACCAGCAAACAGCTTCACAACTGCTGATTTTAACTTGCAGAAAGTTTTTCTGTAAATTGTAATTTTAAAATTGCTGGTTTTTTTTAAATACGATCTGTAGTGTCTTTATAAAAGACTTAGAGATTTGAATTCTACATAGCTTAATCATGCATACTAGTAATTGAACAGAAAGGAGGAGCCTCTATGAGGCTTTTTAATGGATTTTGTCTGGCAGTTTTGGTGTGGTAGACATTACCCAGCCAGTGAGATTTGAGGGTGGTTTTATTGGAATACCAAATATAGTTATTGCATTTAGTCTTCAAATTCTTTATTGAGAAAGTAGTGCTTCTTCTTTTTATTTTTTTTGTCATGCTTCTTATTGTGACAGTGCCAGCAGGGAGACCCTTTAATTATGTTTCCTTGCTCCTCAGTTACTCCTGACTCCTTGACTGTGCTGGTGATAACAAGAATTTCCAGGCATCTCACTCACACTGCCATGCTTCCTTACCACACACCAGGTCTGAGCCTGATTCCTCCTCCACCAGTGTCCTTTTCTTCTCCTGAGCAAACTTTCCTGGTTTTCCTCTGACATCTGTTAAAATCTTGACAGCCCTTTGCCTCTTCCTTATTCAAACCTTTCTCCCTTGCTCAGAGAAGCCCTATGAAAAGTTAGTGCTTTATTCTTTCAGCTGCTGGAATATTTCCTCTTAGTGAAAAAGCTCCTTGACCATTGTAACTTTCTTCTCTCAGCAAATCCTTCTGTCTGTTAGGTGTCTCTAGAGATACCTACCTCTGAAAGCCTGGTTGGTTGTTTTTTCTTTTAGGATGATATTCTAATAATTTGGTATGGGGGGAATTAGTGTGTTGTGGCTTTATTTTACTGAACTCTCAGTGGCCACACTGGTGAGCCCATGCTATACACTAGTTTTTCCAATCTTGCAAGTTCCCATATTCTCCTCAAGTTACATATTTGGAGGATTTTCTGTTTAACCATTATTCTGATAGCAAGCCTGGTGTAATTGCCTCAAAGGAGGCATTTAATTCATCATGTTTCTGTGTGAGGAGAGAACATTCTAGTTATTTAAATGTGATTTTTAAATATTAGAATTTGTATGCAGTGAAACACTGTAGAATCTAGTTCTGCTTGCAGGACTAAGGCTTCCAGTGGTTAATGTGGTACAACTTAAAAAACAATATAACCATAACTAGAGAACAAGTTATCCTAATTATATGACTTTTAAATATTTTTCAGAGCCATAAAATTGATATACGAACAAATGGTGGCAAAGTTATTGGTCTTGGAACACTTTATGGAAATACAGATATTTGTGCAACAGAAAAGGGGGTAAGTAGGAAGTAAAACTTTCTTTTCAATGGCTTAATTTCATTTGCTGTAAAAGGACTAAATTCAAAGAATGTGCTAAAGAATATATAAATAATCCTCATTGTCTGTAATTTCACTGTTTCTTAGGTTTGTCTGTTAAATTATATTATCCTGTGCTTGGATTTGGATTGATAGACAGGCTCCACAGAAAGCAGGAATAAGTATGTGATCATTCCATCAGTACAGAGGTTCTTCTACTGATACAACCCATCAGCTTTAATTATATAGACCCCTCACAACATTATTAAACTCTCTCCTTGGCTAATATGTAGGCACTTGGATTCTGCAGAAGGCTCAGGAGTTTAATTTAGTGTCTTGTAGATAGTGGTTTGATATTTGTAAATGCTGTACAGTTCTAGTGTTATGTAGTTGTAAGAATGGAAGATTAGAAGTGCAGACTTCTTTGCAGCTGAGGAAATACAGTCACATGCAATCTTGCTGTGAGATGCAGTGAGAAGAATCACAGTTTTGTAGAGAACTAACTTGTTTTTTTCAGTAGATGGCAGTATGAGACTAACCCCAAACTACTCTGGTTTTGTTGCTTGGCATAGGTAGGCAATTCTCCTTTATATAAAATAACGTAGAGCTAAACTCCCTACATTTCTCACACCCAGTCTTGTTTTTGGTGTTGTAATGTCCATGGAACTGGTTGCATTAGGATTCATTAGATGTGAGGCATTGCTGTATGAACATGTGGAGCCAAGCCAAGCCTGAAGTGGCTTGGATGTGTGCTCTGTCAGAATCCATGGGCACCTTTAAACCAGCAGCAGTGGAAGAGTCAGAGTGGGGGCAACTCTCACTTACCAAGGTTAGATTTGAGACCAAACTATTAAGTTCCAGGCACCCAAGGTCACCTCTGTGCTGTTTGGCACTGTTGTCCACCTTGTAGGCTGGGCTCCCAGATCAGTTCACTTACCTAGAGTCAGCTGTGAGCTGTTCTTAATGTCCTACTGTAAACTAGGCAACTTGCCATTGGATTTTCCAAAAACTGTCAGCATTAATTTATCTATGCTTCTTTTTAAATGGGTGTGAGACTGCCTTTTATGTAATAAATGTAATTATTATATCTGTATGGGATAATATAGTTCAAAATTTGTTTTACTTTGAGCCTTTAAATGCTTTTTAGCATTTTTAAAGAATTTTCAGAAACATCATCCTTCTGAAAATATAAAATAAATGTCATACAGATTAAGTTGAAGTGCTTCTTTGTGATCATAAATATTTGTATATAGTGTGTAATATTACAAGAAGTCAATCTTAGAGTTGTAAAGCTGTAGTAACTTGAGTGAAGTGAGTCATTTCAGCACGAATTGACAGCTACAGAACAATATTTTGGCTTATGTTATTGAATTTCTCACTAACAAACTTTGTAGTGTAGTTAGGAAGGACAGATTTCTCAATTGGTCACTTCTGTTAATAATCAGTCAGCCTTATGTCTCCTCTGTGTGTTTGTGTGAGATGTTTCTTCCATCGGTTGCAGTCATCATTATGTAATTATGGCTCTGTCAGCATTTCCAGCCCTCTCCTGGAGGTGGGGCGGGAGAGGATGTGGTAAAAGGCACTAAACACTTGAGAAATGAAGGATATTTTTCAAGGAGGGGAAGTGGGAGAAGACACTAGTAAAACATTTGAACAGTGATAGCACAGAAAGGAAGGCCAAGAGCAGGGATTTGTGGAGAAGGAGCTGCATATGTCTTATTTAAACACAGCAAGATGTTAGTTTTATCTTGAGAATGTGTTCAGGTGTAAAGCCTTCTCAGTGTATCTTATGCTGATGAAACCAGTGGAACTTGAGCATGTGGTCAGTTTTAGTAACTGCAAGCCCCAAGGCTCTATGCCCAAGGGAAGGAATTTCTTCCAGAAGATCTGGTGGTTCAATGGACAAAACTTAATGAAATTTGTTTGGCTGGGGAGTTATTAGCTAATCTGTGCCATGGAGACTTTTCTATAACACTTGCTTAGTAGAGCCAGACATCTATGTTCTGCCAAAAATCACAAGAGTTAAAGAATTTGAGGTTGAAAACATATTTGTTTTCATTGAAAAGCAATCCTATTTTTCCATGCTTTCCCCATCTAAAATACTTTTTTATTCTTATACTTGAGCAGTCTGACTTCCCCCTCCCCCATGCCTCTACCCTGATATGAGTTGTCCTGAAACAAATGTTTTTTGTATTGGTAGTTTTTGTTTCATTGTTTATAGGAACTTCTTCTGATCTGGAGCTGAGACAACTCTTTATATTACTGTGCAATTTTAAGGAAGGTAGTTGAGGCTGGTAAATGAGTTGGTATGTGAGATTGTTTACAATAAAGCACTTAATTTTAAAATAAAATAATATATTAAAATAGAGTTAAAACGTGCATTCTATAGTAAGAGAGGTAGCTTTTTGAACTTCCCTTTGCCTGGTTAGGAATGCCACAAGGCAGCCAGTTGGTATCCAAACTATGCAGATATTTTAATTTTATTCCTTCTCTTTAAAGTGTGCTTTGTTCTACTTTCATTGTGCTGATATCAGTGATGGCTCTGCTCAAATGGGAAATATTCTTTGCAAGTCACTGAACTCTTAGAACAGGTTGGATCATAGAGCCTAAAATAAGAGTGGCTTTCCCTTTACTTGTTGCTGTGGCCATGTGTCACAGCAGGTTTGCACTTTGCCATGCAGGGCGAGGGAGTGGAGGAGACTCTGTGGAAGCTTTCCTAGGACAGATGCAATGTAAATTAACGTGTAAGATCTCTGGTTATTAAGGTTTTGTTGCAAGCAGTAGAAGATGAAAAGCTGAATTGCTGTCTGTTTCAGTAGTGTCAAGTTATGCCTTTTATTACTGGATTTTGTTTATATCTGTAGCATAATTCTAAGCAGCAACACCTGCAGTGGTTGTAGACATTGACTGTCATGTATTTCTAATTCTGCTGTGGATTATGCATAGCACTTTGATTTTCTTAAAGTTTAATGTATCTTGCTAAATTATTGGCGATTTAATCTGTGTTGTAGCATCATGGGAAAAGTCTTAAGCCAGTAGTCCATTCTGTAATCTTATAATTTAGTGGCTCATTGTGAATGGATGGATAGGGTAAGGCCACAGTATAATTTGGCTGTCATACAGTCCATACTAAATCAGTTTCTTCAGCTCAGTTTTTGGGATACAGTGCAGCACCGAGTTTGTGCAGCACTAGTGGCTATTTGTCAGAATACCTCTTGCTTCATCCATAGCTTATTTATATAATATTAGAATGGAAGTGTTGACAGATTTATTTTTTTATATCAACTTTTTTTGCACAAGATGGTAATGCTAAAATGACAAGGAGGATTTAAAAATTGAGTGAGGCACAGTTTGATCTAGAAAACCATATTTTGTTTCATGTAGTGAATAAGGATTTTGTGCAATTCACTGAAAGTCTGCACAAGCAAAATAAAACCAAATTGAGTAGGGGTTCAAGTATGACCTATTGCATGCTTCCATCATAAATCAAATTTAACTGAGAATAGAATTCAGTTTGATATGGTTGTTGCACAAGCATTTGAATTGTTCTGTTTTGTTCAAATAGATTGATATTCTATCACGTGACTCATCATTTTTACAGAGATAACTTAATCTGTCACCTTTTATTTCCAAAATCCATACTGCAACTTTTCATATTCTGTCTTTTCTCTCTGTTTCTATTGAAAAAAAAGTAGAAATGGAGATCTTATCACTGTTTTTTCAGGGCTTTGTATGTCTTGAGGCTTAAGTCCAAGAATAGAAGCCTGAGTAACCAAGGTAATAGGAAAATTATCCTGAGAAAAAGGGCATCTGGGTGGGGCTTTTTTGCAAACCTTCACCAAAGATATATCTACAAATTAAGCCAGTTAAAAATCTTTATAAATAGCTGTATGTATGTAACAAAGACAGTGTATGTTTCAGTTTGGTGGCAGAGAATTGATCACCAATGCTCTAAGTGTCATAATGCTGTATGAAGATTCAGTCTTCATAATTAGAGCTAATCCTTCTTTTGCTTTTGAAAATGAAGTGTTTAATTTTTGAAAATTAAATCAGAGTTTTCTTTCATCTATTTGTGACTACTTGGGTTCTTCACCTGAATAATGGATGTAATAACTCATAGGAATGTAGTAAAGCATCATTAGCTCTTAAGTCAGAGCTCTTGGATGAGAAGTTTTTTTGTTTTGTCCTGTATAGCTTTTAAATAAGAATCTGATTCCATTTCTCCTGCACTAACAACTGCTTTCCATTTGTTTTGTGACTTAATACTGTTACTTCCTGCTGCTTTTTCAAGCTGTGATGACAAATTTTCGATTATGTTTCTTTCTCCTAGAGTGTAAATATAGAGAAGCTGCAAGGGACAACCATCAATATATCTACTGAAGATGGGCTGCTGAAAACTAAGTATCTCTATGCAGAATCAGCATCTCTCTCTTCAGAATCTGGTGATATTATGTTGGGAAGTGTTCATGGTAAGAAGGAAAATATATCACAAATTAAGCTGCCTTGAAGGTATTCAGTAGTGTTCACAGTAACAAATGGACTAATGCAGTAACTATCACTAAATCAGCTGTGCACAGTATATGAGCAAAACAGTTCTATCTTTATTAGAGATTTAATTGGTTTTTTGCCACCTAGCAGACTCTGTTTTTGAAAACAGTTTCATAAGCCCAATTATTAATAGCAGAAGTGTATGTTATAGGAAAGAAATGTCACACATACTAAGAACATCAAAATATTCTAAAATTCAGCAATGAAAATGATACTAAAAGTTGTCAAGAGGTTTCTCTTTCCCTCTCCCCATCCTTTATTGTCTTCATAGGAGAAGCAAATCTTAGACAGATCATCTACTAAGAACTATTGTAGTAGAGAGTAACAATTAGAAGTTTTTATTAGAAATAGCCTGTGTGTTTGCTGGCACCTTGTATTAAGAATGGTGACAATTTCTGTTTTTAGAAGAAGTTCTTAGAACTTCTTAGAACTTAGACTTCTTAGCAGACTCTAAACCATCCACCCTTTGGTGTCCTTCCCGTAGATCTAAACCTAATAAACTACAGAGTCTTTTATTTAAGCAGCAGTTGAGGTTCAAATCTGGTGTGGTTTTCTAATTTAACAAAACTCCCACTGAATTCAGACTGTGCTGTAATGCATTTGTGGTGATTTAACATTGAGTAAAACAAGCTGGAAGACGTACAAAGAAAATTACTCAGCTCTGTCAGAGTTCCAAATTTTCAGCTATATCTCTTAAAAAGAATTTGCTACAATTTGTTAGCAATTTTATGTTGTCATCTTGCTTGAGAAATTACTTATTTCTGCCTTGAAGAAGCACCTCCTCTGTCCATTTATATTAGATGTGAAAATGGTTTCTAGACCTCTTAGGTAAAGTTAATTTTAGCATACACTGAGAGAAATAAGCTGCTTTTTCTCTTGCTATTGTATTTTCCTAACGTGTAGACTTGTATTATTTTTGGAACTTCTGTCTGATAAGTCATGCTGGTTTGGCTTTTTCTAACTTTTATGCAGTGTAATGATA
Source organism: Acridotheres tristis (assembly GCA_037013685.1). Taxonomy (NCBI): domain Eukaryota; kingdom Metazoa; phylum Chordata; class Aves; order Passeriformes; family Sturnidae; genus Acridotheres; species Acridotheres tristis. The sequence goes on from CM072885.1 coordinate 11,885,354, forward strand.
TTGTGGAGTGATCAATTTGGGAGCAGGTTCATGTTTTTGTGCACATCCAAGAGTTTGTTTTTATTTTCTTATTACAAAAATGAAATAATAGCTGTAGTTAATAAGTTACTTCCTTCAGTAATGTCTGTTGCCATTAAGCTGAAGAGCAGCGTGGAAACAAATAGAATTGTGTCCAAATTATGCAGACATTTCTTATGTTACTTCAGGATTTTTTTATGACCTCTCTGCTAAATGAGTTTGGAACACTAATGTTTTAGCTGTATGGTTTTTTTTTTTAATTGCACATTAACATTTGCTTGGTAATTTTATCCTATTTTTTTGAGAAAAAAATATTTTCTGTAAAATATCATGTTCCTCAATCATGCTTTCATAGTAACAGCAAAGGTTTTTAAAGTACACATACAAACATGTATTAGCAGACAAGATAACTCCTACTATAAATTTCTTCTAGAAAAAAATGGTTACTTCTGATTTTTGCTCATGAGGTAGCTCAACTGCAATAGTTTTGTCTGTAGACACCTGGACAGATTGTGTCTTGGGCAACTAAAGTCACCATTTCCCTACAGCTGACACTATAGATGGCATCAAATCAGGACATCCTGCACAAAACTAAGCTAGATTTCATTGGTTTTGTACTGGGAAAATTTAAGTTGAGGCAGCACAGACTTTACAAACCTGTGTGAGACACATTTTATGGTTGAAACTTAGGCTGTACAGTCACAACACTGGTACAGCTCAAACTTTCACAACTGCTCATTTGCATGCTTCATGCTCCAGTGGCAAATGAGTAATGCATTGTTTTGAAATTAGTTAATTTGGGGTAATTTTCATCAGGTTCTGTAACAGGCATTACAGATATCCGGTGCTATTAAGCTTTTGAGTTGACACCTGTAAAAGAAATTTCATCCTGAGAAATTTCTTTATCTAAGAGAAAATAACATTACAGTGAGCCTTCTCTGCCAAGGGGCACATGGGAGGAGCAGGAAATCCCTCTTTGCAGGTTCCAAAGTCTTGATTTGAGTTGTATTAACTATTAATTTATTATATAAATGTAGTTTAAATTTGGACAAGATATCAAATTGCTTCCCAAATAATGTTTAAAGTGGGCTCAGTTAGACCAAGCTTGCTCAAGGCCTTGTCTAGTTGAGTTTATATTTCCTCTTGACCTTTTCTTCTGTCATAGTCTAGTACCTATTCAATTATCTAAAGCAATCACCCTGGAAAACAAGGTTATTGAGGTTCCTTTATATATTTACACATTAATGTATGTACAGGAAAGGGTGAACATATAACTGCCTTGTCAATGACTTGAATAAGACAAAGTAGAATATCTGCCATCTTCCAAAGGTAGTGCAGTCCAATGCTTGAGCTTGGCATTCTATAATCCCTCTTAAATAATAAGAGAAAATATATCTCTTCATGTACCAAAGTGTGTTCCATATATTTCAGCTACATTTCTGGATTTCACTGTGTGTAGAGTGGAATTGTAACTTTACATTTTAAAATTTCATCAGACTAAATTACAGACATGTCTATAAAGAAGTGAAAATAAAAGTAATTTCTAAAGTGGTAAAAAGTTGCATAATGGTTTCCCTTTTTTTGTGCATTGAAATAGTCCTGCCTTGTTGAGAGCCTCAAATGGAAGGAATATAAATAACACAACATGAAATGTTGCCTTTTCATCCCAAAAGCAATCTTTTGCCCCTGGTCCTATACTGATCCTGATTGCAATACTGTAATTTGAAATGTTACTATGTTCATTGAAGAAGCAAAGATTGTAGATGATAGAAAAGATAACTCTTCAGAAGCAATAAACCCCCAAAACACCAAGGCACTGCTCTGATAAAATGATTATGTTTTGGATATAATATTGCATTACAATGCTGAAATCGGTTGTAGTAATCAATTATTTGGTTTAATTACCTTTAGTCCATTCTTTCTCTCTTTACCTTTGATAAGCCCAAGAAATACTTGCCTAACTTCAAAATCCTAAGTTCTGGCCTTCAGAGAACAGGTACATGACCGAAAATGCAGTGTCTATAGACAGTGCAAGACATTCCTGTCTGCTTCAAAAGCAGCTTTTGTTCTAGCTAGATGTTTGAAGGGAACTTTTCACACCAGTATGTTGTGTTGACATTGCACAGCATCAGTGGTTCTGCCATATAAGTATGTGTCTAGAAGGAATTTGATTTCTACTTGTTGAATATTTTTCAAGGATCTATTTATCAAGACAGCAAAGAAAACCCCCGGAAAAACAAACAAGAGACCCAGGTGCTATATGCTGACAGAATATATAATCTATCTTCACCTGCTCCATGGGAGCTGCCAGTTAACAAAACCCTAGGTCTTTTTGTAGGTTGTACCAAACTAAGTGCCAGTCATGATAAAATGAGAAAAAGAGTGGGATAATTATAGCATGACTTTTAAAAACAGCAAAGAGTGAAGCCAAACATCTTTCAAGGTCATTGAAAAATGCTTTTGTTTCTGCTCTGATTTTCAGAACTCCAAAGTCTTTTGTACAGTATGTGCCTGAAAAGATGAATTTAAGACTGTTGATGATAGGCTGCTTTTCTAGCTTTCAGCCCATGAACCACTAAGAAAAATATAGGTCATATACAGTGGAATGCACTCTGCCCTAATGGTTGTTTACTACTGTGTAATTACATAAGATAGGGTAGAGCTTTGTCTATTTGCCATTTTTAAAACCTCTTCTGAAAGATCTGAAAATTACGACTACTGTGTATTACTGAGCTGTAGTCAGTTTCTGTGATCAGCCTTTTTCTTCAGCCTTTCTCCTGAGAGGATGAGAGAATGGCAGGGATGACATGGTGTGGTTTGGTTTTTAATTTAAAGCATTTTCTGTGACACATTTATACATGGAACTGTAGAAGTTCCTACAATTTAGTTAGACTGTCAGTCGTGCAGATGTCTCTTCTGTTATGAGGTACATCTGTCATCCTTCCAGATTCTCTTGATGTTATAGGTGAAAGGGCAGAATAAGTATTTTGAAATTTTAAGGCTGGAACACCTGTGGCTGTTTAGAGTGATGCAAGTTCAGTAGAAGACCATTCCACATTTTATGCCTTACCCCCTTTGTTTGATGTTCTCCACTTTGCCCAGCATACTCTGACTGAAGCCAATGGAAACGTTGACGAGGGGTTGTCATGCACGTAAGAATAAGTTTGGAGGGAGCAGGAAATGTTCAGTGGGTCCAGGAAGTAGCCTTTGCAGATGGCACACGAGATTCCTTCCAGCAGAGATGGGGTATAGATATATAAAAGAGGAAAATAGTAACTGTTTACGTTATTCATGCAATTGAACTTAAATCATCCATAGTGCTGTTGCAGGCATCAGAGCAATTAACAAAAAATTGCCTGAAATAAAATAAGACAGTATTAGCCTTGCATGTGCCTCTCTACATTTTTTCTCCCTCAAATCCAGGTGGTGTCTTTGACTTTACTCAATGTTTTTCTTGTCTGGAATCACTTGATTGTTACCCACGTGTGTTGAGGTTTTTGCTTGTAAAGTTGCAATATAAAAAAGAAATAGATAATATGTTTCAATAATATGTTTTTAACATTTTTCCCCTTTTCATTATAGGTAATACCAACCTACAGACCAAAGCAGGGAGTATCACAGTCGGTAGGTTCTGCCTTCTCTCTGTCTCTCTTGCTGTTCCCTTCCCCTTTCTAAAATCTAAATATTCACAGGGGAAGTAAAGAGGAGGTGATTTCACACCAATGTTTTTGCCTCCTTTTCAGGAGTAGCACTGGTAAGTGTGAAGTGTGGCCGTTTCCAAACTCAGCCTTTTGTGGTTGGGCAAGGCACATGATCTCACTTGATACCCTGTAGCTGCTGGACTTCACACAAGTTAGACTGAGCCTAGGGATCATCTGGGAGATTAGAACGGGATAAAAGGACACGAGAAAATTCTTAAGTCTACATCAAACACAGTTGTGCCCTTCTTAAGGTAGTTCTCTGTCTTACAATTATTGCTGTCAGTGATTAGCTGTGTTTAATTTTTATATCAGGAAGCTAATCATTGAAGTATTACTTATTTGGGGAGGTGATGGGAAGGCTTGTGATAATTTCAGTGTTTTCAAACTATTATGCTAATAGTTTTCCCTTCAGAAATGAAAATAGCTCATAAACATTTTTTTGAGAACCTGGGCATTTGTATGACAGGGTAACTCAGCTATCAGTTGTGGTATACCTTATATCAGTGCATTTTTCAGCACACAAATCACCAAAGGGAGAAACTCAAAATCTAATTATTGCTATGGCAGAAGATTGAAGTAACAGAATTATAGACAAGGCTCAGTGTATTTTTTGATTGTACAAAGATTTCCTCAGGCCCAAATCTTGAAGACTTCTGCTGATGGTGTGAAGTGTAGTCACTCACTAAGCATATTTCAGGGACAGTCTCTAAGAATTGTTCAGGGACCGTTAACAACTCTTCTTATGTTTCTAAGAGCTCTGTATTAACATTCCTGGAAAATGAATGCAAGACACATTCTTATGAGTTAGTCATTAAACCACAGAATTAAATTCAACTTGCTAGGCTGTTTTTCCTTCTCTTAAATAAACTCATAGTGTATGAAGAGTGGTTAAATAAAGGTTTTTAAGGTAGCTTTTTCCATCAACAGATGAGGATTATTTTCCTTAACTAACGAGGTTCAGCTTCAGCATTAAGACACATCTTACAGTTGAAGAAACTTTATTTTTCAGATTTCAATTCTGACAGCACTAGTTAGACTTCATCTTTTCCTAAACAGTATTAAACATCCCTGGAATTTTATGGATTTTTCTAAAGGTAAAAGACTTTTAAGATCCAGATTTTCAACTCTAAAAATGAGAACACCTCCTACTCAACCAGTTTGCTCGAGGCCTTATCCCTTATTTCAGTTGCAAGGGACCTGCAGTGATCATCCAGAACAACTGCCTGGCCAAGGGCTGAAGTGTCTTGTTTAGGGGCTCTTAAACAGTGACATGCTTGGGGCACAAGCCCCTCTCTGGGAACCCTGTTCCAGTGTTTGAGCACTCTCTCTGTAAAAGAATGCTTCCTAAAAAAGAACCATTCCCATGCAACCTTTTGCTGGACACCAGGGAGAAAAGCTCAGCACCTCCTGTGCCCTTCCCCTCCTCAGGAAGCTGCAGAGAGCACTGAGGTCACCCCGGATTCCTTTTCTCCAAACTAGACAAAACATGTGGTTTGGGCTTTTTAGGAGCAGAGTAATTTATCAAAAAGAGACTATGGCCTTTACAACCAATGAATATAACTTAAAATTGGGGTAGAAAATAGATCATTAAGAGGTAAAAGGATAGCCTGGATAATTTAGTTAGGAAAGGAATTGTTTTTATGAGTGATTTTTTTGCTTTGTGTGTTGCATCATTTGTTCTGCTGTGTCCCCATGGTAAGTATGGTCAGGACTGCTAAGGATTTTTCAGTAGTATGTGCAATTTAGTGAATTCTAAATAATAAATTATAGTGAGGTCTATTTAGTCTATTTCAGTTTCTTTTACTTTTCATATGACAGTTTTAGAGCAATGAACTAAACTAAGAATATTTGCCAGTTTTCTATCAACACAAAATAGTAGATAGCAGGAATTAAATCTTCATCACACTTCAGATATGTTGGAATTTTATGCTTCCTCCACTCTGTAATCAAATCATAATAAATATTTTGTGTTCCTATAGACATTGATTTTGTCACTGATTTTACCATGAATAAGGTCAGTCTTTAGGTGGTATTAGGAAAAGTAGGTTTTTGCTTAGATTTAAGGAAAGATCATTTGTGTTTAATCCTTTCTTTAGTGCTTGGCTGATAAAGTGAAGGGAGAAGTGATATTAAATGTTACCTTTGTAGGCCTTTCACTCATCTTGCTGTGCAGACTTTCTCAAGTTATGTGACTTAGGTTTTATTCTTCAAGCTCTATTTAATTTTCATAAAACTTAACAAAGACTTTTGTCCTTGCCAAGAATATCTTGCTTCGCTGTGCTCGTATTTCTCATCTTTTTTTTCTCTTGTACCAGTAAATTCTTAAACTGCTAAAGCTGCTCAAGAGTGACCATCTGTTCAGTTTCTAGTAAAAGGCTTTGTCCTTGTTCTCCCCCTTGAAAAACCTGTAGAAAAGCTTTTCCCTCTCAGTCCTTAGCAAACTCTGAATTCAAACTATACATTTTTTCCTTATTTTTACCTTCAGGTATTCACATTCATATCAGCAAGCACTGGATATATATTTGAAATTAAATTGTCTTAGGTTTTATTGTCATAACCATGAAATACGTGTTGTCTCCATTACATTGTTATGTATTTTATCCAATAAGCCTAGGCTTCTTAGTATAGGGTAATTTTTCATAGTTGAAATATTAATTTATTTAGATTTGGGTACTTTTTGTTCCTCATCTTTGGGAGTTTTTAAAATCCATTTTCCTTTTATTCCCCTTTATTTGTTAAGAGTTAGAGACACAAACATAAAACAGCATCTCTATGGACTTTGCAGAAGTGATGAACAATTCCATATTTCTTGGTATTTTTACTTGTATCTTAAATTGTATCTTAATCTCTGTCAAGATTATGTGGAGAGTTGGCGATTGGCTGTTACTAAATTTGGTGGGGAATATCTGCAAAAACAGCTTTGCATGAAAACTTCTAGTGATCACTACTTAAAATGTGCATTAAAAAGGTTGATGCGTGTCAAATTTTCCATTTCTAATGACTTTGACTTTTCAACTATTATGAACAACCTTCTAAAAAGTCATTGGTTAAAACTGATCTTTCATTTTCACTTAGACAAGTAAAACTCTTCATTATTAATGAAGAGTTGTTTTTTTTTTTCAGATTTTGAACAGATCTTCTTTAATACAAAGTCTTGAGATGGCAGAAGCATTCACATCCAGTTCTAGTTGTTGTTTTCATTTTTAGCCAAAGCCCTTCTCAGTTTCTCAACTAAGTATGGACTAGCTGCTTTTCTAAAAATTACTTTTCTGTCCAAAGAAATCAGCTTTAGCTGTGGGATGAAGATTCTTTTCTGTGTTTTTGCTGTTGTAAGCAATGCACTGATCTTTGGCATCTGTGCTTGAAAGCTGGGGTCAGAAAAGCTCCAGATGAGTTTACTTAGAGCTAAAACTGTATGGCAAGCATAAAATATTAATATAATCCTTGTTATGAATAATTAAGTTCATTCTCTCATTAATGCTTTTACTTTTTAAAATGGGAAATTTCATTCAGGTTTTATTTTATTTTAGCTACTTCTAACAGTTTGGCTGCTGGGGTTTTTCTATGCATATTCAGAAACCAGTCTCTATCAGTATCTCAGGATTTCTTGCCAATACTTGAATTTCTAGCATTGTCTCTAAAAATACCTCTCACTAACTAACTTTTGCTCATGTACAAATATAATTTTTTATGCTACTCTAGAGTTTCTTCATAATTTCTTTACAATTTTTATTAGGTATAAGCCTGTTCAGTAGTTTGAAAGTAAACTCTTTGAGACTTCACTTAACGTTGTAGAAGTATTTAAAATTGGAATACATTGCAAATAAAGACTACTCAAATGTACAATTAAAGCTTCTTAAAGATTTTCTATTTGTAAAAATGCTTCTTCTCAAAGTTTTAGGATAATAAATTTCTGGTAATAAGACATAACAGTAAATGTAGGCCTCCCTATTCCAGGGTATAGAACAAATGCTGTTTTCCTGCACATACCAACACATTTGTTGATAATTCAGATGTATTGACTTTACAAAGCCTGTGTTCAGTTACTCTGTGTAACAAGATGTTTTAGTGAACAGCTGCTTGGTTTTTGCATGGAGTAGCTTTCTTGGGTAAAGTTCTTCCTGCACAGAGTCTGAGCAAATGAACTCTTTTGGAAAAATAAAAGAGATCTTAGTATTCAAGTTTCATGCTTGATTTACACACAAAGATAAAGACATTCCTGTAGAAAGATGTGCACTGCTGTTGGGTTCTTATAGATGGAGAACAGCAGAATTACAGCCTGAGGACCGAGTGTGCCCCATTCTGGATTGGGAAGATAATTTTTTTTTTCAGAAACCTGTTTTTCTATGTGAAGGCTGACATTGTGTAAATTACTATGATACTTCTCAAACACAGAAGAATTGATAAAAATCCATTTGAGGTACAAAGAAGCGTTCTTGCAAATACTTACTTAAAAAGTGAATGATACACAAGTTCTTTTCTTTTGTTTTTTAGATTCATCAGATGGAAGTCTAAAAGCTTCTACGTATCATGGGTCAATAGATGTTTATGTCAGTCAATTAAGAAAAGTGGATCTGAAATCCCAGAAAGGTTAGCAAACTAAATAATTTTTTTTTTTTGTGGCAGATTTTGATGTAAAAGAAAAGGAGATAAGGGTTTGTTTTGGGGCTTTTTTACCCATCTGTGAACAATAGTTTGTGATTGTTGGTTATTTACTTTTTTTTTGCATTATTATTGGAAGATACCTATAAATACTTAAAATACAATAATCTCTGTAAGGGACAAGAATATTTAAGATGGATTATAAGCGTTTGTGTTTTTCAATATTTTTTTTTCCCTAGCAATATATGCAGCAGAATTTCTGCAGAGCTGGCTAAGGTTACAGTGCTCCTTTGCCTTGAGCACAGTTTTCTCCATGATGCTGTGTGTTCAGTGATAACTGGCACACATCCATTTTTTCCTTCCTGACTGAAATGTCCTACTATGAAAATTTGAAGGCAGAAAAACAAAGATGGGAGATCCTTGAATTACCATTTTTCCTTCATTTTCTCTCCAGCTTAGTCACTAAAATTTCTCTTCTTAGTTAAAAGTTCATACCTAAAGTTGAATTCATAGTTTTGACATTCTGAAAATATGATACTGTAAATAAAGTACAGAGCCCTGAATACATCTTGTTCATTCTAGTTTGGGAAAAAAAAACCCAAAACACCAAAAAACACAAAATACAAAAAAATCCAAAACAAGCCAAAACACACTACAGCATTTTTATTCATGACTTTAATGTCATGTCAGGCGCTTCAGGTGGTTTTAAATGAACATGGTATTTGGTCCACTTCTGTCTCCTGTGAGACAATGCCTGTGCCCTGTTTAAAACTAATGGTTACTCAAAATGGAACTGATAGTGTCAATGAATTGAAATAATTTTGCATCTTTCTGTACAATCTATTTTGGTTTCATTAGTGCAAAGAAATTTATTTTTATATTATTTCTTGTTACCTTTTGTGTCACTTATTTTGTTAAGTTAATGCCTCTTTAAGCTAGAAGAAAAGAGGAATGTATTTAATAAGAGCTAATTAATGTTCTTTTCAAAATATTTTTTGACATCTCTTCTGGCAGCAGTTTAGTAAAGACAAAGTTGAAGTTCTGTTTGTTTACCCTGTAAATTCAGAATAACTGCTGACAGCTGCAGTGTAGAAAAAAGTCCCTTTTGTGATAAATGAGCTGCATGTGTGTTGGTTTTTATGAGTCATCACTGAGCAACTCTCCAAAGAAGACCCAAAGATGAAGACCTTTTCCCTTTCTTATTCTAAGGCTTTTGTGTATCCAGCAAAATGCAGGCCTAAATTATACTGGAAGTTATTTGTTCATCAGAATTGTCACAGGCAAGTGATTCTGCTGAGTCTAAATTGCTTAGCTAGGGTTGCTTTCTGGTGCTACTTAGCTGTTATTCTTACCATGTTCTGCTTAAGCTTCTGGGATGTGTGTCAAGAGACTGTTTTGTGTTTTTCTAAAGTGAATGTTGGAAATAGAGCTAAAAGTAAGGAGCACGTAAAAAAGAAACATATTCTAATTTTTTTCATGTTTTTGATCTAATGTATAAGAGAGAACTTTAAAGCTTTGTGACTGAGTTATTCCAAAGATGACTAATGTGGGCAGGCTGGAGGCCCACTCTCTGCCTTTGGCCTGAGGCATAGATGCACATATTTAGGGGAAGCAGAAGTCAGAATTTCTGGTGATAATCTCAAAGTAGACTTATTCAGGCCACCAAAGCTGTGATTTTGCTACTAGTTTACATTTTAGTGATGTGTAGTCTAAAGTGGTTGTTCAGTTTAGAGACTGTGTCTGTTGGAGGATGTGAACAGCTGGCCCTAAGCAGTAAAGCAAAGACAATCACCAGTGTTCACAGTAAGTGAGCAATGTCTCATCCTGCCAGAGGAGCAATTTTTTCATCATTTGCCACGCAGTGACTGGGTTATTTGTCAAGTCTGATGCTCTGTCCTTGCTCAGGAATGTCAATATGCAACTGGAAGATGAACTTAAAGTCATAATACCTGTGAGATCTATTATATTTACTTCTGTTGATCATTCCTGTAATAAGATCCTTTATCAAAAGACATTGCTAGACGTGTATATCACTATTTATTTTCATGTCTGTGAAGGAAATACTGTGATACCATTTTCTGTATGTGACATACTCTGTTAATGATAAATGAAGATACCTTCATTTATCCTTTCAGTGACAAAAAAAAAAGAGGTTACTGTTTCTGAAGACTTTTTAAAAAACCCAACCAAGCACAACCAAATGATGATTTGATTCAAGTCAGTGAAATAATGGACTATTTCATGCTTTGATCTCAGGATTAAACTGACTAGCTTTTGCTTAAATTTATACCAGGTTCAATTACAGTCAAGGTACCTGCATCTCTCAAAGCCTATTTAGAGCTTTCTGGAAGAAAAGTGGATGTGAGCTCAGAGATCAAGTTAAAAGAAACACAGAGTGCCTCCGAAGATGATCATGTAACTCTAAGTGGTAAGGCTTACTAACCTTGGCTTCCAATGAATGTCTGTCTGGCCTAAGTCAAAGGCATCCACATTTCTTTATTATTGTCCTTGGCGGCTGCTTGTTTAATCTGCTTCACATTCAGATGTTTGCTTGTGCTGTTGTACTCCCCATGTTACTGGATGACTTAAACATTTTATTTGGTAAATGACTTGTGAATGTAATCAACTTCTTCTAACAAAAGTCTTAGAGCCAAATTCCTCCTTAGTGTTAGTCCAGTGAATTTATGGGAGATAATCCAGAGCTGAATTTGACCCATTGCTTTGTTGGCTTAGAAAGTCACACAGACTTTCCTAGGCCATCTGTGATATTAAAAATATAATTTAAAAAATCTGTCTGTTTCTGAGTCAAAGGGGGAAATAAAAGGGATATATGGCATATTTATAAACGTACAGTAGTGCAGGAGATAGGCTGAGAAATGATGAGTGGGAGATGAGAAAAGCAGAAGAAGCTGGAGCTGGAGGAATAGAGAGTACGTGAAAGGTACCTGCAGTTACTGGAAGTATTCTTGTAAGGAGTTTAAAATTGAACTTAGAATCCCAGGTCTTACTCTTTCCTGCTTTAGAAAACAGTTACACGATTCACTGTCAGGGTGTGCATTTCTCTCCCCCACTCCAGATGTGGCTATCTGGAACTTAAGGCTGTTGCTTTTACCAATTACACAGTTTGCTCTAGAGAAAACATTAACTTAATGTGTCTGAGGGCTCCAGCTTTATATTTGAACGTGTTATGTCAATGTGACCTGATGTGATAGCAGATTGGGTAAGGCTTTGAGTTTTGCTCTGGTTTTAAGCCTAAGAAAACATGTACAAAAAACTCTTTCTTTTCCTCCCCCATGTAAGATGGTAATCTCGAAGTCAGGAAACATTAGAAGTGTAGTTACATAATTTTAGTATGTAGCCTGCTTATATATCTATTCCATTTAGTAGTGGTTATTAAATACAGTTTCTTTAAAAACCATAATTAGAAGTTTTCAGGCTAGAAATCTGTGGAAGGACCCCAGATTCCAGCAAGACTCTGTGGAATAATCACCTCAGCAGTAAAACGAGACTTCTCAGTGAATGAGGACCACTGGCCAATCAATCATCTTGTACTTTGGCAACATTAAAGATAAGAGTGGTGTTTCAAATATACACAGCTGAATGACTTCTCTGGTTTCACAACCCAGTCAGTGTTTGTGTAGGACAGTCACCACTGAAGCAGATGCAATTTTTCAACCCACTGTTCTGTATGGAAATTATCTTGGTACTTGAGGCCAAAAATTACTCTGATTAATTCATTCTCAAATATACACATCTCAAAGGCACAGAAATCATCAAGAATTTTGCAAAGACAACAGCATTAGGTTAATGATTATCAGTTGTTTAAAGAAGTTAAGGCATTATATTAAAAGGGAGATACTTCCTGCTTCTATTTCTCTTTACCTTATGTTGTATTCTTTCTAACGGCAAAGCACTTGCCCCCTCACTATCAACAATTGCTTTTTCCTGAGGGTGATATTTGATCATTTTCTTGTATAATTAGATTCACAAATAATTGAAAATCATTTAGTACCATTTTTGTATCCTGAGAACATTATTCACTGTTGAAGTTTCAGGTACAAGGTCTGTAGTTGTCCTGCTGCTGTGACTGAAGAAATGTAAAATAGATAGTGAAGAGGGGTTTTGCCAAGTGGTTAAAAATTGTATCACAAGAGCATGGCAGTTTAGGAGTTTTATGCTTTTGAGTTCAAAGATTAGTTTGAAAACATATGATTTTTCAGAAAATCCAGTTCTCATGTGAATAGCACAGGAACTGTGACCTTGTAAGAAGTTTTACTTGCCTCTGGGAATATTTGAAGGCTTTAGAGAGAAGGCTGTCCAGTGGGAAGACAGGGCAGAGTTCTTTGACTTGGGTAAACATGCACTTTGTCCTGCACTTTCCTGCTTTAGGAAAGCCTTCCCTACTGCTTTAGAGCAGTTATCATTTACATCACCCACTTCCACACTGAGAGGGGAGTCAGTACACTACAGTCCCACAAGCCCTCATATCCAGGGTTTTTTCAGATAGCCAAGGAATAGAGTGGGATTTAGTGAAAGCAAAGTGATTGAAGTCTTGAGTGAGAGCTCTAGAGACAGAGGGATGAGAGTGTGAAAATGTGTTTTGCTCTTTTAGGAAAAGAAGGGACTTTCCTGCGAAATTGAGACTCTTGCTGAGAAAGGGAGGGAACTAGAGAGCAGTGACAGGGAGTTTATTCTTTGAAGTAATTTGCAAAGGCAAGGCATCTATTTCCATTGGCATCAGTAGGCAGTCTTAGAAGTAGTATGTATGGTATAATGTAATGTTACAAAAACAGAGTTCATACTAATTACTGGTCCAGCTTCCATCAGTGAAAGTGTTTGGCTGTTTGTCTTTAGAATGCTTGAGTAATTACAGTGATTTCTAATTGCAATCATGTCAAGGTGTTCTTTCTTTTCCCTGGCAAGAAGGGAAGCCCTTACTGCTCAGTTTCTCCCTTTTCCCTGTCTCCAGGTCTGCCTGTGTTCTTAAATCTTATGCCTGTGAGTAATTAGCTATAGGTACTACATGTGGTAAGAGAAAGAGTAGCAGGCTGAAAGGTGTTAAATACTTAAGCAGAAAAGGAGCTTAGGAGACCATTATGTCAAAGGAGTTGCAAACATGTTGAAGGTCAAGGTTAAAGTTCATATAATTTTGATTTACATGCTTTTTAGGTCATTTTCCAATAAGTTAAGTTCAAAGTGTGGGGATAGGAACAATTTCCTGTGTAGTCCCAAGAGAAGCAATATTTAAATAATATCAGGAAACAGTAGTGTTGCACTAGCGATAACAAACAGCATATTAACATGATGGTTCTGTAAAACTCAAAATAATCCTTTGGCTTTACATGGCATTAGTAATACTTTGCTGGAATGTGTCCAGGTTTGAATACTGTGCTTCAAACTGTGGAGTATCTAAAGGAGAACATGTGATCAGTCTTAAAATCATGATTAATGAGAGAAGACTGAAAAGTTGTGGTTTTGTCTCAAAAGAGAAGACAAAGGGAAGAGAAGATGCATTTTTCTAGTACATTAGAAGTTGCTACAGAGAAATAAAGAAATAAATTGTTCTGTCCCCTGGCAATAGGGCTGGAAATTATAACTTGACCTTATGGTAAAGGAAAGTTAGCTAAATAGCAAGGTAAACTTCCTTGTAGCACTTGTCTGGGGAGGCAGTAGGACTGTCAGTACTGCAGGTTGTGAAGACCAGGTGATGTGAGCACCTCAGACCAAATTCACTGCTTCCTCAGGAGCGGCTTTCAGCCCTGTTTTCTCTTGTCTCACGTTGCTGTGACCATCTGCTCCCACCCTCTCCACAGTAACACAGGAAGGTTATCAGGCATGTGGGTGGATGGGGACTAAATGAAATGCAGCCACTGGACACACTTCAGCCCCTTGGTTGCCAGCTTGTGTGTTGACCACTGTAAACTTGCTGGAAAAAGTCTTGCAGTCATTCAGAGACTTTTGAGTCGTTGTAGCTAATGGAGTAAATTTCCAAACCTAATTGTCTGGAAAATAAACTATATAAATCTCATCTCTGAGTGGTGCCAGGGACTTGCCTGATTTTTGCATGTTTCTTCATCTCTGTCCCAGTTCTAGTGCCAAGTTCATATCCAGTGGCAACTTTTCACCTGATGCCATCTGCTTGGTGCTGAGTAATCTTTTAGCTTTGCAGGCACTTCATCTGGTTTGCAGCAGCTGTGTGAGTTTCCATGGTAAAAGTCCCACCATGTCCCACCATGTCCCAGGTGCTCCTCAGAGGCTGTGGATATTTGTCATTGTTATTGTGCCTCCCTGTTTTTACTTTCTCAACTGCCAAACTTCTTTGGTTTTTTTCTGTCTTTATTCAAAGAGCATATGCTTTGGGGGTTATTGTTTTCTCCCAAGTCAAGACATACTTGCTCCCAGTTGTTGTCAGCATGACAATTGCAGCAGTTAACAGGGCTTTCAGGTTTTGGTACTAACTCCATCCCAGCTACAGCACAAGGGCTTTGCTAAGCCACCTGAGAGCAGTGTTCCTCTGAGCCATGCCTCTGGTGACCATGCAGGTAATAGGACTCTCCCATGTTAACTTAGGCCTTCCCTCAGATGTGTATACAGGACATGGAGAGGAAATCCTCCATTGACTTCTCTAACTCGTTTTCCCCTGTGAAAATGTTCAGGTTCACGTTGCCTCTACATTATGGGTTGATCAAGTATCCAATTATTCCTTTAATACTGCAGAACTTCTTAGCTGGCCTCCCTCTTCCTGTGCCTCTGGAGAGTCAGCCTGTCTGTAATTACCAGATTCCTTTGAAAAGATGGACATTGACACTACTCTCCTGTCTGACTTTTCAGGTTTCTCTTATTAACATGCTTCAGGTCTTCTCATCCTGCCTGGTTCTCCTCATAGATTGTGGTGAGAAGCACCTTTCTCCTTAGAGCAGTCAACTCAGGCATTCACTGAAATATTAAAACTTTAACATCTGCCTGATGTTCCCTGCTGGAGCAAAGGAGATCTAGACAGATGTTTCCTGCCATCAGGAATAATTACTTCTCACTGTTCACTCAGTGGTCCCTCATACAGTAGTACTGGGAGAGCAGCCTATGGAATGCTGTGCCCTTCCCTTTAGGATTGCTTTAAGGTCAGTGTGCCAGAGTGGGCTGACTGCCTGAGTTTCTTATACCAAGCACAAAGCTTTATGGATTGGATGTTTAAGAGTCTTCATTATGAGAAATTCTCTATTGTTTACTCCAAGGTAATGTCTGTTTTTAGCTGCCTGGAGTTCAAGGGTTGAATACAAACACAGCTGAAGGAGCAGTGAATAACATGAGACAAGCAAGGGAAATAACTGAAAGTTTGTATTTTGTCGGTCTGCTGAAACTTCAGGTTTTATCTGAAGCTTACCAGCTGCCCAAGTGTAGAGCTCCTTCTCCCACTGTGCAGCTGTCTTGGGTTTGTTGCAGTCAGCATTGCAGTTCTGATCCCAGAAGTAACACTATCTGCTGTTATGGCCCCCCCCTGTTTTGTCTGTTCTTAAGGCACTTCAGAACTTTCCTTCTTTCTTAGAAGCAGTTTTTATTGACTCTTGGCCATTAGAATTGAGTGGGAAGAGCTTTGTTTTATAATGTCCCTCTACACACTGCCCTCTGTGAAGCCTTGATCCTTAAGCAGTATCTTAAAAAAATAAACAAAGACCCAGGTTGTATCTGGAAAAGATTACATTCCTTTGAGTCAAATAGAAAGTTCATCCAACTTTTATTAAACACATTAGATGAGATGCTATCCTACAGACTTTTATTGGTTTCAGCTTGCATTCAACTCAAGCTGTTCACAGCCTTTTGATATATACCACAGCACTAACGCTACCAATGAACAACATTTAAAATATGATCCTCTTCTTGTGTTTTGTGGTATGAAAATAGAGCTCTCAACTTCTCCAGTCTCCAGGAAGACAAGTAAATACACAGTCAATACTTGACTGTATGAAGTTTTGCAAAGTGTTACTTTCCTTTAAACACCACAAGGAGTTCATTTGGGGTTGGGGGGGACACAACCTTTTCCCTGGGCATTAAATTGAAAAGGTGGCCACACAGCATAATGGTGTATCTGTCTTCTGAACTCGTGCTGCTGTCTTGACTGGTGGGTTTTGAAATTAATCCCCCCTCCCCTTTCTCAGTCCATGAGGCTGTTTGCTTTTGTGATTTTATCAAGCTAGCAAAGTCTTACTCAAAATCCAGTTATGTTCTCACGGTGTTCAGAGTACCAGCAGTGAGTACAGTTAAGACCCAAGCGATCAAGGTTTTCAACTAAACCTTGTTGCTTGATTAGTGCCTCATACCCAGACCTATTTAAACATCAGAAATAACTTTGAACCTCCTACTAGTGATGGGCTTAATAATCTTAATATTTGCCTCACAGGCAAATTTCCAGAAGAAGTATAAGGAACAAAACTTTTTCTTTTACATTCACATAGCAAAAACAAAATGCGAAACAGCTCAGACAGTAATGTAGCTTTAAAATGGCTCTCGTAAATTTGTTCCTATGTTCTCTAAACTCTTCTTTAACTTTTTTTGCCATGATGTAAGCAGTGCATGAAACTATTTACAGCACTGATTCGTGCTTCAGTGTTTGTTTCTTGTACAGAAGTACAAACCATAGTCACAAAAACATGAGAGAGAGGAACTGGGACCAAGCACTCCAATATGCACTTTCTGGAAGTGTACCTTTGCCTACATTTATTGTGTCCTCTCTCCCTAGGAGAAAAAGCTGTATTTTTAGTGTTCTACAACTCTGTTACAGGATCAGCTGAAATTTTTCTTTATATTTCTTCGTTGGTTCAATTTCTTATCACCTGAAGGCTGTTTCCTGTTTGAAAACCAGACTGATGAAATGTTTTAAGGGCTATCTATGCTTGAAGGACAGATTCTGTTTTAACTTTCCTTCTATACTCTCTGATACAATACTATTGAAAATCAGTGAATCAATTTTAATGGATTCCATAACCAACACATATGTCCAACTTGGTGATTCATCACAGATTTAAGTCTCCAATTAGATGGTGAGTAGGTCTGAGGATTCTGCTTTACTATAGGAATGATACTGACACTGAGTATGATTGAGACTGCTGCTGTCTGGAGCAATGAGGAGTGCAGAATTTGTACTGGGACATCCCCATGGAGACACCTGAAGGCATGTTGTAGTCTAATAACAGGGGACACTGAAGTGACTCTGACATTGTTGGACTTCTCTGAGAGCTCTGTACTTCCAAACCATATCTCAACATATTGTGAATTGCTGTGGGTTTGGCCCATGAACTTAAATGAATCCCACATAGAACTGCTAAAGCACTGAAACGCTATTGAAAAGTTCTGGCACGTAGGCCTGAGTTGTGGAAACCAATGCAGTGATGTCAGTTGGAGTTTTGCCACTGTTTGCTGTGGCCAAAATTTAATTTCAGCTGTGTTACAGGTCAGAGCAGAGCATGTTTGCAAAGTTGGTTCAGAATCTGCTTTCCTGCCATCCTCTTGCTATTCCAGGCTCAAATTAGTTCTAAACTTAGAATTCACACATAATGAACGCTAAAATAATAATAAATGATATTTTGTGAAGATAAACCAAAGTGAAGGTTGATCTTGTGATAAAGGCACTGATTTGGGACTTTAAGGATCCCAATTTAATTCCCTATATGGACACAAATCTTTCGTATAAATTTGGAAGGTCGCTTATTGTCTCTTGGCCTCAGTTATTTAATTTTTAAATGACACTGAATTGAACTCTCTTTTTTGTTATACAGTGAGCTTTTCAGAGCATGGCTGTGAATACAAAGTTTATGTGAAACACATAAGAAGACATATACCTCAGTGTTGGGGGGGGGAGTTTTAGGCCATTATCATAAGGAAACAGTAATAATAGCAAAATGTCAGGTTATCTGGACAATGAGGTCTTGCTATGCCTCTTTTCAGTGTTTGCAATAACAATTTAAAATCTTTGAAATTACTTAGCCAGATTCGTGTCTCATGTAGAGTCATGGTTTAACCAGAACTGGCTATTGAGCACCAGGCAGCCACTCACTCCAGTGGAATGGGGGAGAGAAGCAGAAAAGTAAAAGTGGGAAAATGAATGGGTTGGGATAAAAAGACTTTGTGATTAAGACAGATGGATAAAGCAAAAGCTGTGCACACAAGCCAAACAAAATAAGGGGTCCTTTCACTACTTCCCAGGGCAGGCAGGTGTTCAGCCATCCCCAGGAAAGCAGGGATATATCTCACATAACAGGTACTGGGTCACACAAATGTCATAACTCTGAATGTCCCCTGCTCCTCCTTCTGCCAGCTCTATTACAGAACACAGCACCATACAGTTCAGAACATCCCTTTGGTCATTTGGTCCTGGCTCTGTCCCCTCCCAGCTTATTGTGTGCCCCCAGCCTCGTCACTGGCAGGGCAGTATTAGAAGCAGAAAAGGCCCTAATGCTGTGAAAAGGCCACTCAGAAATAACAAATTTTGTATATTGTCAACACTGTTTTCAGCAGAAATCTAAAACATGGTCCATCCTAGCTACTATAAAAAAAATTAACCCTATCCCAGAGAAAACCAGTACATGTAGGGTTTGTGTCGCAAGGTTTTAGTAGTGGGGGGGGGCTCTAGGGGTGCTTCTGTGAGAAACCTGCCAGAAGCTTCCCCTGTGTCCTACAGAGCCAGCCTGCTCCAAGGTGGCCCCACTGCTGGCCAGGGCTGAACCCATCAGTGATGGTAAATAACACAGTTAAAGGAGAAAAACCTTACTGCACACCAGCAGCTGGAGAGAGGAGTGAAAATATGTGACAGAAAGAGCCCTGCTGATGTGCAGGCCAGTGCAGAAGCAGGGGCAGGAGGTGCTCCAGATGGCAGAGTAGAGATTCCCCTGCAGCCCCTGGAAGGTGCAGAGATCCCTCTGCAGCTTGTGGAGGACTCTATGCCAGAGCAGGGGAAGAGCATGAGGAATTCTCCTCCTGCAGAGGAAGGAGTGGCAGAGATAATGCATGAGCTGACCAAAACCCTCATTCTCCATTCCCCTGTGCCCCTGGTGGGGAGGAAGTAGAGAAATCAGCAGTGAAATTAAGCCTGGAACAAAGGGAGGGGTGAGTGGGATATGTTTTTAAGATTTGGCTTTATTTCTTATTATCCTTCTCTGATTTGATTGGGAATAAATGAAATTAATTCTTTTCCCAAGTCGAGTTTGTTTTCCCTGTTACAGTAACTGGTGACTGAACTCTTCCTGTCCTTATCCTGACCCATGAGCCTCTTATTATATTTTCTCTGGCCGATTCATTTGAGGAATAGAATGGTAGAGTGGCTTTGGGTACGTGAAATCCCACCAGGGTCAAGCCACCATAAGATGTTTCTAAGCTTAGAATAAAAAGTGCAGTACTATATAATAAAAACCACTACTCTACTGTAAAGATGTATTATGGGAAATTAGATTAATGCAAAAAAAACTGTACCAAGAAGGAAATGTCAGAAGTCTTTGCTAAAAGTACACAAATTCTACCAAATTAAAGTGCTATAAGTGCTTCCAGGGAGCTTGGAAAAAATGACAATGTGTAGATGATATATTTACTGTGTGTCAAATTAAACTAAAACAACTCTCTTTTCCAGGTCACATGAATCAAAGGGATGAAACAGACAAATGGATTAAGGCTGACACACAGAATGGCAAAGTGTATCTTAAAAGCCAAAGCTGGATCCAGTCTGTCAAGCTGAAAAGTTCTTAAAGGTGAAAGAAGCCAAAGAGATTAAATCAAGAAACTACAAAGGAACATTTGTGTAAAATTATGAAACTTTTTGGATGATTATTCTTAATATAAAAGAGAAACTATTAAAAATGAGAGCATTTTAACCCAAGATTTGCCTGTGACAGTGCTGGTGCTAAACAGTCTGGTTTACTATTAGTGCCTTTTAAGAATGATATGATCTTACATATTCAGAATTTATATGACTTGACCCACTTACTGTATCAGTTTAAAAGCTGACAGCTTTCAAACAAAAGTTTGCAGTTGTCATTTAAAAATTAAAAAAAAACATTTTCAACACTTCCAAGGTGACATGCTTTGCAAGCTCAGTTATACTTTTAAATTAAATGTATCAATACTGTGGGAATTATGCAAAATGCAGAGAATTTTCTTCAACCAAATTGTATCAGGGATAGGAAAAAAATCACTTTCAGTGTAGTTCTTATGTGGTCTTTTTATTTGGTGTTTGAACCCTGAGCAGTTTCTGCCTGGGCAAGGGGTACTCTCTGTGTAAAAATACTTCTGTGAAATGGCAGAACTTGCACCGTGTCATCCTGAACCTCTGGTTTGTGGATAGGAATAAGAACTCCAGCTCTGTCTACTACTGCTCATCTGCAAAGAAAAGCTTTTAAAATAAATAAAAGTGCAATGGATCTGGCTGATTTCAAGGAGGAACACTTCTCCAACTGGACGTCAGGGGAGAGTCCCCATGAATATTCCCCTGAAGAAAAAGCTGCCATAGAAAGGAAGTGTTGCCCCTGTAACTGAGAACTGGAATCTCTTTGTTTGCAGTGACTCAGAGCCCTGTCCTGCAAAGCTGCCAGGCAGCTCTTGGAGGCAGGAAGGCAGAGGAGGGAGGTGAGGGGAGCAGGTAGACCCTGCACAAGGGCAGGCCCAATTTCTGTGGAGGATTCTGTGTTACTGAAATATAAGCACACAGTAAAGTAAATGGAGCTTTTAAAAGCCTTTCCATACCTCTCTATGGCACCTTATAAAAGCAGTTGTGAAATTCATGTTTTAAGCTGAAATGTAAGAGTCCCTGCCAACTGAGGAGGTGGTGAGGAGCAGGAGAGAATTCAGACTGTCACCTCAGGCTGTAAGTTGTATGTATGTGTATGTATTTTAAGTCATAATGGTAAATTATGAAATTAACTTCTCCTTTGCCATAGGATTCTGCAGGAGGTATAATTGCCCCTGGCTAATGGAATTCAAGAGTCAAAGGCAGCATATCTACTGTAACTCAGGGTGGTTAAAAACTCCACTTCCTGTTTACTGTTGTGTGTACTGTTTGTTGGGGTGAGGTGGGCACTGATGCATATGACAAATTATATGTATTTTTAATATAAACACTAATATATAAAACATTTTTAATAGTATTACTAAAGGCATTACAATATTATTAGACATGAGTTATTATGATACTTTTTAAAGTTACAAAATTATTAAATTATAGTGGTTTTGGATATCCAGAAAAATATTTGAAATTATTTCTATGCCCTGCTGCAGCCAAAGTGAAAAAAGTACCTCAAAATTCACACCACATGAAAATATAAAAACAGTCTAGTAGATCCCTTAAATGGTCCCATTATTCATCTGAAATACAAAGCCTGACAGCCTCTGAGATTAAGGTTGTGTTAAGGGAGAACATAGTAAGAAAACATGCTATTTGTTCCATATTCAGAAGAAAGCAAACCCAGGCTTTGAATTCATTATTTTTTCTAAATTTTGCAAGAATTAAACATCAAGATTGTTAGTTACTTGCTTAAAGAAGTTTAAATCAACCAGCAGAAAAATTGTGCTACCACTAAAAGCTACTGCTTCATTCCAAGTTAGTACATGTTGAGACTAGCCAGAATGTTAATATAAAGGTCAAGAATGAGTTGAAGGAGAACAAATCCTTGGGAGTTTCCCCAAAGGCATTGAACAGTGTCTTCTTCTGCTATAATGAGGTGAAACTGTATTTTTCTCTAGACAAGGAAAGATTAGTAGGTTATCATCAATTAGAATTTGAATCCCTTGTGTGCTCATATATCTTGTCCATTTGATGAGAAGACATTCTTGTAACTGGAGCAAATTTATACTTTAACACTTTTTTTCTTCTGTGCTCCTTTTAATTTGATTCTCCTGCTCTTGCAGCTGCTGGCCAGCCCACAGTTCAGACCTGCAGACATGAACATCAGCTTGTTTAGAGAGCTGGACTCAGCCCAAGAGGCTTTTATGAGAATGAGGGCTCTGGGTGCACAAGTGACTGTTGAGAAGTGAAGAACTGTGCATAAATGTATGGATGTAGTTGTGTATTAAAGAATCTGTAGTCACTACCTACTCACTGCTCTCAATTCCTCAAGAAGGCTGTACTTGATGAGTACCAGCCACATCAAGTGTGAAGTTCTCTGGGGAGTCAGAGTGTTCATGTCCTGGAGAGGTCCTTCATGGCAAACAAGAACCTCAAACACATGCGAATTTATTCATTGCTTGCTCTGCACGGGACTACAAAACTTACATTATTGAAAGGAAGACAGCCTGAATCAACATCTGAGCGATAGCAGTGCTGAGTGCAGCTGTCTTGCTTGAAGGCATTCATACTCCTGTGAGAAAGATTTGCTATGCTTCCTTACTAATGCAACAAATGGCCTTTTATTAAAGAGTGATTAGTTTTAATAAAAAATAACACAGTGGTCTTTTCATGCTCTGGAGAAAAGCCCTTGAACTGTAGAGATGTTGCACAATTTCTTCATTTTTCATTTTGAAGAATTTGTTTTTTCAGGCTCTGATCTGTGTTTTTTGGTGAAGGTGGTTATGTTACCATCCCAGACGTATCCAAGCCGGGAAGGAGGGTCAGCATCATTATGTTCTTGTTTCTCCAGTTCAGCTGTGTATTTCAAGCTTGTCTACAACAAGAGTTTGAAAATAATAATGACAAAATAATTTTTTTCAGAGGCTGTTTTTACAAAGAACACTAAAAGCAGTTTAATGAGGAAAAGTTCCTTGTTTTAACTAAAGCTATCAATATTATAAGGGTGTTGTGGAAAGTAAACCTGAGGATAATTGGTTAGGTCACAGAGTCACAGGATGAATTATGTTGGAAGAGGCCTCTGGAGAGCATTTCAACATGATGTTGCTTTAAATATATCCAGCTAGACCAGGTGAGTCATGGCTTTGCCAGATGAGTTCTGAATATCTTTAGGGATGAGGGTTGCACAGTCTCTGGAATCCTCTTCAAGAGTTTGGCCAGCTTCCTGGTTAAAAAAATTAAATCTTCCTTGTAATCAGAATGTAATCAGAATTTTACATATGCCACATGTGCTATCAGTGCACCTTTGACAATGGTCTGGCTCTGTCTTCTCTTCTGTGTATTCATTCTGATGAGAGCTAGAGAGAGCAATAATGTCTGCTCCATCTCGAGCCTTCTGGGACTTACCAAAACAATTCTCTGAAGGTTCTTCATATGTTACTTGCTCCAGCACTTTAATAGTCTTGATGGTCTTATCCACACTTGCTTTAGTGTGTCAGCATCTGCCTGAACACAGATCTGAGTAGGGGATGCCACTGGAATAATAACATTCTCTTTGGAATAAAATATAAAATCAAACGAGATAAATAAAACAGCTACATCCAAAGGTATTACAGCATCTCCAGGGTGTTTTCTCAT
Organism: Acridotheres tristis; assembly: GCA_037013685.1. Lineage (NCBI taxonomy): Eukaryota > Metazoa > Chordata > Aves > Passeriformes > Sturnidae > Acridotheres > Acridotheres tristis. The sequence goes on from CM072885.1 coordinate 11,909,072, forward strand.
AGCTCTGTTGGAAGGCTATAGTAACTGTGCAGGTCGCTCTCTCTGGTTTTCTATTTGAACCAGTGCCTGTGGCACCTCCAAGTATTTTTACCCTTTCCTCATTCACATTCTGCTTGCTTTTTGGCCAGTCTCTCTACTGTAGTTATCTTCTGTCACCCACCTCTTTGAACGTGTATTGTTTCAGAAATGGAACTGAGTACACAACAGGCAGTGCTTTATGGTTACATGCACTGGCACTGGCCCTGGACCTGCCTCAAGGCTGTGTTTTGTAGCTTTTGTGACAGCTAAACCAGAAGAGAGTTGTCTGTGATGCCCAAACCTACCCATGACCCCTCAAATCTCCCTCAACATTTTGTGGCCACTGCCCTTTCACAGCATTAGAAGACAGAACTAACAAACTAGATCAGAATTTGAGAAAATCAGGCCTCCTGAGTGAGATACTCTAAAAAGAAGACTCCTTGTCTTCAAGTCTACCTCCTTTTTCAGCAGTGTCAATCCAGCAATTTTTGTTACCTTCCCAAGTTGAAGAAAATGAACCCACCACTTTCAGTCTTGTGAATGTGTCTTTCTTTCCATGCCTTGTGTGACCTGGCTGCCAGCCTGGTCCTGCTGAGCTGAGCACCCTCCTGCCCAGCCTCCCCCTCACCAGCTCTGTGCTCCAGAACCCCCCTGTGCTGAGCCTACTCCAGGGCTCCTGGGGAAGAGCCAACTCTGCATCTCCTATCGTCTCCAGGAAATTCAATCTGATCTGGTGTGTCACAGCCACAGCAAGGCAGTCTTTCACCCTGCTGGCCAAGCTCTGGAAAAATATACAGCATCCAGACAATACTAGAAAAAATACAAATTGATGTGCCCGATTATCTGCCAGTAATGCTGCTACAGTGTTTTTTGCATTTGTTTCCCAAAAATGGAAATGCTGGAGATGGTTACAAGAGATGTGCCCAGCTGTAATGCTTGCACCACTACAGCAGGAAAGGGGAAGTGGGCAGGAGTGGAAAAGGGACAAAATTACTGAAGCAAGAAGGGCTTGTTTCAACCACTGCAGGATATTTTTTTAATGAAAAGTCCAACACGGACACACTCTATGAACCACATGAACACAAGGCTGCATCTGTTTTTATATTAGGGAGGCCTGTGCCATTGAGGAATGTGTGCACAATTTATATGAGCTATAAGCTTTGACCTATAAAAAATCAACTCATCCAAGTCCAGATTCCTGTTTTTCATGGAAACTGCAATGTATAGCGGCTGTCTGAAGCATGTATAAGGGGAGCTGTTACTATTTTTTTGGAAACTTATGATGTCCCATGCCTGGAGCTACAGTTGAGTGGTTTGCCAGAAGCAGCCATTCATTAATCATCAACACATGGTAAAAAGATTGTTTATTTAAGATATACTGTACTATGACAGAGCCTGTTTATTTTATTTATTTATTTATTTGTTTACTGTCTTAAATGAGCACATTGATGAATAAAAGTATCTCAGCCAATAATTACAGTTATCTTTGGCTAAACAATTATCTCTTGGTATAAGTAAGACAAAAGTACTGGCCCAAACACCAGGCCTGAGCAGCACTGGAATACCTAACTGAACCCTTACCCAAAGTTTGAATCCATTTCACTGAGAGAGGGTAACTGGGAAATACAGTTCTGCAACATGGTCTGAATCCTGAGCCATTCCAAAATTCATCAGTTTTTCAGAATCACAGAACGTGCAGAGTTGGAAGGGACCCACCAGGATCAAGTCCAACTCCCAACTCTGCACAGCACCATCCCCAAGAGTCACACCATGTGCCTGAGAGCATTGTCCAAACACCTCTTGAGCTCTGCTGTGACCACTGCCCTGGGGACCCTGTTCCTGTTTGACTGGGTCCATCATAATAAAAAGCAGAGGTTTTGAAAAAGACTTCTTGAGATGAGGTTCCAGCAGCCAATCAACAGTAAAAAGCAATGGAAAACAAAAACTCAAACATAGGAGAAATGTTTATAGTGCAAATACAGGAGAAATTAAGCAGGTGGAGGCAGAGAGCTAATGGGAAGAGCAGGAAGCATCCCAGAGTCATGCTCCAGGTTACAAAATGTTGTAAGACTACATTGGACCTGAAGTATTCTGAGGTGTATGTCAGCTGCAGTAGTTTTAACATTTTATGGCATCCAGTTCCTGTGCACTCAGTGGCTGAAATATGGCACTCCAGGAGCCTCTGTGTCACTTCCAAAAAGAGATTTACAGCCAGTGAGAAGACAGTACTGTATTTTTGTTGCCTATTAAACAGAAGACTTAGGATTAATTGTTGTTGGTCTTTTACCAAATCATGTGTAGGAGGTCTTAATTTCTGATTTCATGGTTATTGGATCTTTCCTTCCTTGAGACCTGAACATTTGGATAACACCTAAGAAATTCTGCTTTTTCAGGAAAAAAGGAGTTCTTACAATCTCCTTTCTATCCAACAACAGCCATCAGAAAACACAACAAAACCAAACAAAAATGCGAGTCTTCTCCAAGTGTCAAATGTATTTTGAAACTATTATGACCTAATGTAATGTTCGTTTAAAAGGCAAAAATTGTAAGAGTTTTTGAGGAGTTACTTGTTGATAGTGTAGTCATGAGTTTAGAAGAAATGGGACCAGTTTTATGTTAGTGCAGATAAAAAAGAGGGAAGCACCTCATTTTGCTCTCAAAGAAGATCTTTTGGGGGAACCAAACTGTTACAGATGAGATGTAGTTTGGGGAAAGCGCAAGACTAGCTGGCTTCTCTGTCAGTGACACGTTTCCTTTATCATTTTGCATCTAGAAATGTTAACACAGAAAGTTTTACAGGGAACAGAAGCATTTCTCTAAAGATGCCAGTGTGTTATTTCCTGTAGGAGTAGTCTTAAGCAAGTCAAACTGACACAATCTTTCCTTACATTTTAGAAAGCAGTGAGTTAGGCTTCTTTTCCTCTAGCAGAAGAAATCAGTTGTACCAGTAATATGTACTTCCACATTAGATTATCCATGATTCTTTCTGCCATTTTGAAACTGGATTAACTGAAAGGTCATTAGCCTCTGGATACAAAAATATGCAGCAGGGTACCAGGCCACAGACCTTTTCTTTCTTCTAACATTTATTAAACCAGGAAACAGGGCAGTATGTTGGCAAATATAATCTCAAAATCTACCTAATACTGGAAAAATGAACAATTGAAAGTCCATAACTGTTTCCTGTGAAGCTGCGTTGGACTGAAACTTGAAGAACTTTGTGGCTCCACATGTTTTCTATTTTAATCTATCAAAACAGTAAAAATAATAAAAAAAGAAAAATCATGTGGCACAATACAAGAGATATGACTCAATACTTGCAAGGTTTACTCTATTAAGAAATATCTGCTAGGACTGGTTAGTGTTTAACAATAAATAATGGGGAATTCCTTTGGAACAATGAAGTAGTATTTTATGCCATAGATATTTTAGGGCAACTTTAAACTAAAAACATATTTCTTCTATTGCTTATTTAGAACCTAAGCCACTAGCATATTTAATTCTCCAGATGAATGTGATTTTTACATAGATGACATCTTCCATCTTCTTAAACAGGGAATGAAATGTCTCTGCAATGTAGGTTTCACACCCAGAGAACATAAATTACATCTGAAACCAGCCATTACCTTCTATGAAAATCTAAGAACCTGAATATGGTTTTAAGAGTTAGTCTGAAAACAGAGAATGAGGGCCCACTGTTTGTCTTTCTGACAATCTGTTGCTTGTCATTCATTACTAAAAACATACAGGTTGTGAAAGAAACACATAGTTTTATAGAAATATCTGACAGCGACAATACTGTAGTTGCTTTTGATGTTGTTGAAATGCTACTGCAAGATAACTAACTATAGAATTATGCCATATTTTAGTGTGATTTTGATGTAGTTATTGGCAGAAGATACATTTTTTATCATCTTTGCCATATTGGCCTTGAATTGCAATTTAAAAAAACATTTTCCTAAACTGTGAAACATGCTGGATGTGGAACACATCTGAATCTAGCTGTGAACTCCCTTTTGTCTTCTGAATATCATCCCATCTGAATGCAGCCAGTATATTCTATGACCTGGCAAAGTCTAGGGTGGGGTGTCTTTGGACCTGCTGGAAGGAATAAGCAAAAAATGTTCGGGACTACATTATTCTGCATAATCAATCCACCTAGTAGGTGTTGTCCCAGACTCAGATAGTGCAGGATAGGAGTCTCCTATCACTGAATATATGGTGTAAAGAGTTAGAGACTGAGGCTGGCAAGGAAAAGAACCATGTGCTGTCCAGAAAATGAGACTCAATAAAATAAAATTGGCAAAGTTTACCTAGTTATAAACATAACAAAAAGGGCAAAGATAACACTGGGCAGAGACGTGTGTCTCATGGTTGCTTTTTTGTTTTGCAGAGATGTGTAACTCTCCAGGGTTATCTTTAAAGTAAAAATAACTGATTGGGAAATTCCTTGGCTGAGTTAGAAGAGTTTAATCAAGACCTTTGGAGAACCGATTGCATGTGGGACTCTGAGGCAGAGGCATAATCCTGGGTCATCCCAGGCCACAATAATGCAAATGGGTTTCTGAGAAATTGTGTCAGCTACTTGATGATGGCTCACCCAACACAAATTGTAATTTGCACAAATTTCTTATTCCCATTGCATCTCACTTCTACAGGAAGATGATCAGCAAGCAGAATCAGAAAGGGCTGACACACTCTTGCTGCTCTAAACAGAGATATGAAATCATGGAATAAACAAGTCAACAACAGTAAACGGAGGATAAAAGAAAATCTCTTGAGGTTTAATATGAGAAAAAAAGTAAATCAGAAAATTAGGAAGCGATTAAATGAACCTGAATTGATTTAATTCTTTTTTTTCAATCACTACTGTTGCATACCAATCCTTCAAAGCACCTTCTGTATCTAACAAGTGTTTAATTAGAAGTAGAGATATTAAGGAGGAAGTTCTGAGATGACATTGAGAAAACTACATCTGAGAGAAGTGAAGAAAATAAGACCAATGACAGCAGAATTGTTTGTGGTAAGGCAGGGAAATAGTAGAGGAGGGTTTGGAAAGTGTGAAGCACACTGGAAATACCTTTCGAGTTATGAAGCATATGTATTGGTCTTGTGGTCTCTAAAGTGACCATTACAGCCTGGAATGGTTTAGCAGGAAGTACAGTACTAACAGAGGACTTAGAGTACATTTAGAGCTCTCCTAGTATAGGCTGTCTATACAGGACGGTATTATATATTTCTTACTCTCATAAAGTTTTATTAAGTTATTTACTCAGATATATCAACTATATCTAAACTTCAATTCCTTTCCATTTTCAGGCCCTGTGGCATACCTGGTCACTGTGCTGTTCTAGGTGTACAGGTCTGGTCTGTAATACTCTTAACCCCTGTAGAAGGGTGGACATTGAACCCACATCTTTTGAGACTCACAGGTGAAAAATCAACTCCCTGCTCAGTTCTCCCAATTTCTAAGAAGGGTAAGAAGGAAGGCACTGGCATTTAAAGGCCCTCCAGTCTCACTTCAGTGCCTGGTAAAATTCTAGAGGTTATTCTGAGAGTAACTGAAAAACATTTGGGAGACAATGCAGTCACTGAGCACAGCCAGAATTGGTTCACAAGGGGGAAGTCATGCTTAACCAACTTTATTTCTTTTTATTACAAGGTCATTCACCCAGCTGATCAAAGGAAGACAGTAGATGTGGTGGGTTTGGATTTTAGCAGAGCTTTTGATACTGTGTCCAAAAGTATCCTGGATAAACTGTCCAGCACTCAGCTGAGCAAGTCCATAATTCACTGGGTGAACAACTGGCTCACAGGTTGGGCTCAGAGGGTTGCAGTAAATGAGACTACAACAGGTTAGTGGCCAGACACCAGTGCTCAATTTGTAATGTTTTTATAAATGATGTGGATGCAGGAATTAAATGTAACGTATGCCAATGATACTAAACGAGACTTTCTGTGGGGTAGAAAGGAGCTACAGAGAGATCAGGATAGACTGAAAGCTGGACATTTGCCAGCTGCATAAACTGAACAAGAGCAAATACTCAATTCTCCACCTGGGATGGGTTAAACCTGGTTATACATATGCACTGGGGGATGAAAGGCTGGGGGAAAGCCCTGCAGAAAGGGATCTGGGAGTCTGGGTCGATGGAAAGGTGAATGTGAATCAGCAGAGCCCTGGCAGCCAGGAGGGCCAACCGTGTCCTGGGGGATTCAGGCACAGCATCACCAGCCAGGCAAGGGAGGCATTGTCCTGCTCTGCTCTGAGCTGGGGCAGCCTCACCTCCAGTGCTGGGGGCAGTTTTGGGCACCACAATGTAAGAAGGACATTAAACTATTAGAGACCATTCAGAGAAAGGTGACCAAGATGGTGAAATACCTTGAACACAAGAATTATAAGGAACAGTTTTATGCCACTTGTCCCTTGGAGAAGGGAAGGCTGAGGGGGAAGTGCTGACCAGTGATAAGGCACAAGCTGTGCCAGGGGAAGTTCAGATTGAACTTTAAGAAAAGGTTCTTTACTGAGAGGTTGGTCAGTAAAAGCCAACCTGGGAAAGTGGTCACAGCACCACAGCTTGACTCGCTCGCTGTAACTGTGCTGTGTTTTGAGCACAGGCACACATCTACAGCCATACACTGACATCCAGTCATTGGGAGACACGCACAAACCCTTGGCATGAGCTCAGCCTGGTTTTCTCATTCATGTTCCCATGTGTCCTTGAGGTAGTGTCCTTTGTTTGCAGAACCTTCCCTAGGAGGACATTGTCTGCCATGAAGAGAGACAGAGTCTGTATTCACTTCTGGCTGACACTCGGATATGTAGATAACCCTGCACAGGAATCCTAAGGCACCAATGTGGACACCTCCTATATAAAGAAGCTAGATGGCTCAAGCCAGATACCTAGCATGGCACCATGATGCCAGTGAAGAAAAGAACCTCATGTTTTGGGGTTTACAACCACCTCTGAATTAAGATGAGGAAATATTTTCTTGGTAATTTTTCTACAGTACAGTATCATGAGAATCTGGAGTTGCTCACAGCCTTTCCATAGATATTTCAGGTATCGTCACTGAGATGAATACAACCTGAGATGTCCAAGAAGGAGAGATAATGACAGACTGTAGCAAAGTATTGGATACATGTATCAATCATCTGTAAATGAAGCAACAAGACATGCAGAAGTCAGAAGATTATTGAATAGATGAAAACAAACCCCCAGAAATCGCAATTTTAGTGTCTGAATGGTAGGAAAATTGTTTTAAAACTGAAGTAAGGTTTCTGGCACAACAGAATTCTGAATCTCTGCAAGAGGTTCTACAGAAACTGTCACTTTCTAATATTAGATATTAGTTAACTGTGATTCCAGTCTAGTTTTAAATATTGTGGGGTTTTTCATGTACTGAGAATGGTGTAACTTTCCCAGCCATATATGTGCATGCAGCACATAGAAGCCTTTAGTATTCATGCTATTGCATGGGTCTCTCTAAATTATTAGGATTCACTTGTGTCACTTTATAAACTCAGTTCTTTTACAAAGGAGTGTCTCACACTAAGACTTTTTGAATGTGTGGCTGGTTTTTTAGCTCTGAAGCACAGCTGCTTAGTTTCACCTCACAAGTCCATGTTTCAGGAACTGATACTCATTGCTATTAATGCTGGAAGCTGCATTTGAGAAAAACATGACACACAGAGTCTTCAAGGTACATAAGCAGCCATGCAAGCTACTAATCGCTCCACTGACCTCAACGGGAACAGTTAAGAATACATTATGCACATACTTAATTACCTTGTTCATTCAGAACCAAAAATCAAGAGAGAGCATAGTAAAAACCTGTTAAAGATATTTGATTAAAATCACTGGAGCAGGGTGGTAGAAAGAGAGATGAGGATTTCATTTGTACTAAACAGCCAATTTCATGAGAATCTATAAGGGACAAGGAGGCAAGATAAAGCTGAGGCCTGGGGTTGTGGAACAAAAGTTAGCACATTATCTCATTATAGTCCTCCTGGTAGGTAGAGGAATGTACATGTGCTTTGCTTATTTCAGACCTATTTATAAGCTCAGTATTAAAATCTTCAATAGATTAATAAATAGATCAAAATATTATTAAGTAGATTGTAGATTAATATTCTTATTTCAAACAAAGAAGTTGCTGGCTCTAAAGTCAGTATATGGTATCAGATGCACTTAGAAAAATCTACATTTGTCATACACTGGATCCTATTCCCTTTAGAGGGCTGAATGACAGAATTCATTGTTCATTTTATTGTATCTTCAGAACTTAGCTATTTTAAAGGCCAATTCGTTTAACAAGTGATTTATTTTCAGTTCTTGTTGTATTTTTTATGTGTAGAATATTTCCCACAGCAACTTCATTTTTTTTCTGATGAAATAAGAGTCAACCCTTGAATCAGGATTATTCCCTGAATAAGGCTCAGAACAGAACTGCTGAATATTTTATACAATCAGCATTTGCACAATGATTTGAACCTGCCTGAGTAAACAGAACCGTGATGCAGAGGCTCACAACACTTCCACTGAAGTCATTGGAGTTTGTTGAAAGACAATCGATTTGCCTCAGAATATAGGATTAGAGTGATAAACTCTTCTAATTTTACAGTAACCTGCATAGCACATTCAAAATATTCTTAATGTACATCTATTTCAATATTAATTTAATATTTTAATATGCTAATTTTAAAAATTATTTTTCTTAAAAATAAGATACCTGATGTTCCAGGACACATTAGCATATATCCTTTGGAACAGGTTCATTCTGACTTTAATCTCCTGACCATTTTTAAACAGTTTCTGAGTGGAAAATATTTCTTTACTTAGCAGCTGGATACCCTCAATTTACACTACAGATTGCCAAAGGATTTGTAAGACCCATTAGCTTTAACATCCACAGGTGCACCCATCTCATTTTATGGAGCTGGAAGCTGGATTCAAGTCAAACAAAGACTTGTAAACTTATGGGTAGGTTTATGTGGAAGAGTCTCAATGTTCTTTTCTGAAAATAGTAGGGTATTAGCGTTTAACAGATTGGCTTTATAACTGTTTAAAGAAAAGATACCATCTAGAACAAAGTGTTGGAAGGGGGTTACTAGGTTAGTGAGTTGACTCATTTTTCCCATTTGCAGGAACTGCAAAATACAACCCAGTCCATTCCCTTACCAAGAGCCATACTAACATTCCTTAACAGTTTGTCTCATCTCCCTTCCCAGAAAGCTGTTTCATAATTCAGTGCTGTGATAACCAAAAAATCTCCCAATTGCCAGCCTAAATGTATTTACTGACATTTTATGGTATTTGTTTTGGTTTGTTTTCCTGTGTTGGTACATCATGTGTCAGGCAAGCGTGGCAGACAGGACTGATTGCAGCTCTACAAAACTTCAACTGCTTTGGGACGACCTCTGTGCACAGCTTGATACAGGAGCTCAAGACCCATGTATATAATAATTATTGGTGTACCATAGGTATCTGTAAGATATAAACCAAGGGCTAGTGTAAGATGGAGAGTGGCCTCCCAGATCTCAAACAGCCAGTGAGGTTTGGCCTAGAGGATGAGAAACTTATGTACGTTTGGAAGGCAAACAACTTGATCAGAGAATATCTAAATTTAGGGCTGGTTAATTAGTCGGCCAAATAATCTCTAATTAGTTGTTCAGGAGGCAGTGTTCAGCCACTGCAGAGAATGAGGGGATGTGTGGAGGACTGAAAGAATAGTCAAGGTTTATGGAGATGGGTGTTGGTGAGGAGGAAGGCAGGGACAAGGGATGGCTGCAGACTTACTGTGGAAGGAAAGAGGACATGGGCATTTCAGTGGGAGAAAAAAGAGGAAAACTCGTTCAATGAGTGGCAAAATTTTAAAGGATAGTGCAAGATGAACATTTCCAAAAGTAGCAATAAACTTGTTGATTGCAACATGATAGTGACAGAAGTAATGTTATAACTTTTTCCATGAAAAAATGAAATCAGCATATTTAAAATTGTGTTTGCATGCTTATTTTCAAAATGAAGCAAGTATTTTGTTTTGCTGTTTAAAAAAATTAAAACTGCATTGTAGCCGTGGAAAGGGGTATTAACCCTTTAGGTGCGGTGGAAATAAGATGCACAGCTACATGGTCATCTTTCATAATAGGAAAAGAGACAAATTTATTCAGAAACACAATTTCTTAAATAGAATGACTCACAACTCCAAGGGCAGAACAAAGATGATTGATTTAGAGCGAAGACACCTCTTTCCCAGGGCCTGGTCACGTACCACAACAGGTGTCCTATCTTTGTTATTAATTCCTCTCTATTTTGACCAAGTTATCATCCTGGGACAGATTTTCCCTGGTCTTCAGCTGGACCAGCTTATCAGCATGGGAATGGACCTGAGAGGCAGGAGAAGTCCAGGCCTGAGAAAGAATTCTCAAGCTGTAATTTCCTAGCTCTCTAAATATGTGTCCACACTGCATAAGTAATTAAATGCACAAAAGCCAGAGCTATTAAGTCAGAAAGTATGGGGAAGGGATATAGACTTTCATAATAGCAATAATTTCAAAAGGGAACATACATTCATATACAGCAAAAAGATAACTGAGATGCAAGGCTTTAGTCAAAAAGAAATTACACAGAAAGTACAAGAAGCAAAAATGCTGTAATAGAAGTTCATGGTAAAGAGGAACTAAGTTTCACTACAGATTAATGTAATCTAAATAATTTAATTTCAAACCTGAGTGTTTCAGCTTTTAGGTACCTCTTCTATTTCAAAGTAGCCACTGCCTTGCCATGTAAAAACACAGGTATTAAGTTCTAATGCCCCAGTTTATACTTTACTTGGGTTCAGAAAAAGCACTGGGAAAATCAGGAGTAATTAAACCAAAGCCACAATCCTTTCAAAGCACCCAAACCACCAGAACCTGGGAGAGCATTTGCAGGAAGTGGTATATAACATGAAAACTCTTCTCTCTTTACCCTTCTTTAGACATCAACCCCTGGAGAGAAAAACTTTTACCTGATACAGCCTGGACACCTTTATACTGTAACAGCAATCGGAAGAATGCTAAATAATCCCAAGAGCCAAGTCTCAAATCTTAAAACTCACGGAAAAGCAGCTGAATGATGCCAGCAGGTCAAATTTCTGGATGAAATAGTAAGTAATTCTTTGCAATAGCAATCCCAGAACTATCACCCTATTTCTTATACATACCTTTGGGCAACTCACTATGTTGACAGATGCCAGTCTTTGGCAGTGAAATGCCATTATTTTCACAGCTTCATCTGTCAACTAAGGGCAGTAAGAGACATGGCAGTGTTCTTTGCCCTTGCAGAATAAAATTACAATATATGTATATCAATCCTTTGATCCACTTCAGACACTCCAGTTCTCTAGGCAACCTTCGTTAGTAGTGAAGCCATTCTGCTGTTGATTGGGAGTGTCACTAGAAAGAGAAGAGATGCATTAAGGGGCTATTTTCAGTTGCTTATGTATTATATGGTGGGTTCATTAGACTAACATATATGTAAGTTCCACTATATATATTAAAACGTTGAATTTGGGTTTTTTAATTGAGTACAACCCAGAACATAAAACGTTGTGCTTAGAGAATCAGGTCCAAATACATTCATTCTACTACTCTCTGCAAATGCCCATTTTTGTGCATAATAACTTTTTCTTTTTCTTTCTTTTTCTTTTTCTTTTTCTTTTTCTTTTTCTTTTTCTTTTTCTTTTTCTTTTTCTTTTTCTTTTTCTTTTTCTTTTTCTTTTTCTTTTTCTTTTTCTTTTTCTTTTTCTTTTTCTTTTTCTTTTTCTCTTTGTAATGAACAGAAAACTATCTCTATAAATCACATTATATTTTTGGAAGAGAATGGGTAAGAACCTCAGGACTGTCACTCAGGAGTTCTGGGTTCTGATTTGCTCTATGGAGTTCAGGCCAGTTAACTGTGATACTGGTTGACTACAATTTCTATCCTAGTTTTTAAAGGGAATAAACATTTTCAGATCCTACCAACTGCCATTCCAGCACCTTTATAACTCAAATACTAGCTTTTTCTGCAGAGCAGATAGTTTTGGAAAACAACAGTGGAACTCCTGTGGAAGGTCACATAGATTCTTAAATTACACTTTTCTCCTTTGCACTCTGAAACTTTTTTTACCTTTCAGACTGAATCATTTTCAAGCTTGAAAACCATCACTTCTAGGCCTACAAAGAGAAGTTGGACCTTCTATTGAAACCTTCTCTGGAAACCTCTTGAAAAGAGATGCCTAAAATCACATTTCTTCACCTGACAGCTCATGAGGATCACAGGACAGCCTGCAGCTCCACCAGAGGTTTAGCTTCAGTCAGAATCTCTCCTCTTCTGCCATGTCCAGCCAAAAACCGTGGTGAGATGCCTTGAATGTGTAACTGGGCTAGCTTCCAGGCCTGCTAATCTTGGCCTAAGGCCAGAGTAATTTGTCATTTACTGGAATACCAATTCTACCTCTACAGGGAAAGCACGGAAGTTTACATAGTAGATTGAATAAAAACCACTGATTGCATGAAGCTTTCCAAAGCTTTCAAGAATTAGTCCTGAAGTCCATAAGTACTACATGGATAAATAAAATAAGTACATGCACAAAGACACAAAAATTCATGTATTTATTATGCACAAATGTTATATATTTATCATTCTGAGAAAATTACCTCTGCAGTAATCAGACTATTGCCACTAACACACAGCTAATTTTTCCTTACGTTAAATAGGAATTTGCACAATAACACAGGGTTGATCACTAGAAAATATTATTATTGTTATGACAAAAGATTATGTGTTTCTGCGTGATTTTCATAAGTCTTACCTAAATAGATGCTAAGAAACCTATTGGATCTGAAATTTGTTTCATAGACCGTACTTTTAAGACTTTTGTCTGTATCTTCATTCTGGTTTCATTTTCTTTTGTATATTGGTACAGCTATATCAAGGCAGTTCGTCTTGGGCTTTGGGTCCTTGTTTTATTCTACAAAATATTAGTGGCAGTGTCTGAACCTAGGATTGGTTAAAGTGGAAAATTCAGAATATATATTAATTGGCTTCTCTACCCTTCCTATTTCAATCTTGGATTTATGGGCTGTTTTTCACCTGTAATACAGAAACATTCTACACCCAGCAACTAAATGTTTTTCATCCATGTGCAAGAGAAACTGCACTCCTTTCAGAATTAGGTCTCAGATGTGATGACTTAATTTCTACATTCTCAGCTAGGGTATGTAACACAATTTAAAGCCAAGATTCCAATGCCTTAGATATGTTTATCTTGTTTTTACCAGCATAGCTTGTCTACATACTTATTTAAAATATCCTTCGAAGTTAGGGTCTTGGAAATGGTTTTGCAAATTGCACTCAAATTATATTTGCAATCAAAAGAGATGGAGCTTTGTTTGCTCTCTTCATCCCTGTATCCCTGGTTCTTTGTCTATAGAGAAAATAGCTGAAATGACTGTGAGGGTAAATTATATTTGCAACACATTTAGACACTATAAAAAGTCAAATGCCATATGAAGAGAATGTAATTTTCTAATTTAATTGCACAATTTTAATTCTGTACAAATAAGGCCTGAGGACACACACAAACATCAATGAAAAGGCCAAATACTAAATTGCTGTTGATTAAGTGGAGTCTCTCTTTTCAAAATATGGGATCTCACAAGTATTTACATACTGTTATAATGCCTGGGAACAGGCAGTGTGATTACAATGGGATTACTCTCTGCAAATGTTCCATAAAATCATATCCTTAGATTCAATTTACAGAAAAGGACTTGTCATTTTGTTTTGAGTTACTCTATGTCTCTTTCTCTTGCCTTCTCTAGATCCATGAAAGCAGGGCTTCTGCAACTCTTACATATGCTCCCCTCTGCTGCTTTCTTCCTCAAAAAGTTCAAATTCATTTGGCATACAAGGAGAGCAGAAACACTTTTTTTTAACAATCTTTTTTTTTGAACTTACTTTATGTAATGAGACATCTGAAATAGATTATTAGCCATGAGCATGTCACAACACAGAAGTGAATATTCTCTGATAGCAGCAACACTGGCACCACATATCTTTCCATGAGGTACACAAGATGTACATACTTGGTCATTATTAAAAACATGGAACTTTACATAGAACATTCATGAAAGATGAGTCAGAATTATTCCTAGAGAAGCAAATGGCCTGATATGTATGTTGGGCAACAAGACTCAATCCAGATGCAGCTTTTGTGGTGCAACAACTGACTCATTTTTACAATATATGACTATAAAATGATGGATGTTTAATATTTATAATGGAAAAAATGTAGAAGCTAAAGACTGGGATTATGTGATGGCATTGGCTGTAGCTGCAGCCTTATGATCTGCAACTTTTTATGGGCATGAAATTGATACCATTAAAAATACATGACTTAAGCATTTCTGTAATATATAATTATATATACTATATATATATAGTTAGGAACGATTCTCAGTTACAAAAAAAAAAAGTGCTCTTATTTGGATGTCAATTCCTAACAAGATGGATGGTTCTTTCTACTACTGTAAAGTTATCTACTACTGTTTATTTCTCATACTGTTTTGAAATACAAAGTACAATACAAATACAAAGTAAATCTATGCAATCACATTGACTTTGTTAAATCTTGGTAAGGATTTTGTTAAACTTCAAGTAACCTGTGATAAGGACAAGGAATTTCACAGTTTAACAATACATTTTGGAAACAGTAATTTCCTCTTAATTTTGAATTTTCAAACTGAGTTGATTTCATGCCCACTAGATTCTGCATGGAAGTAAACAGCAAGAAACTGCCCCCTATTCATCCTTTTCAAGCCACAGTTGAACAGATCTCAGGCATAGGGAGCTGTAGGAATCAAAGGGGAGAATTTTGTTGTAGAATGGTGTTATGAGGAATGAAGGATTACATGCAGAACAAAAGAAGATCAGTTTTGGATATGGTTAATATAATGAACTAGAGAGGCTTCCAGACCCCAAGAAAAAGGTGAAGTTTTACCTGAATCCCATTGTCACTGAAGTTTTTGAATTGTGATATAGAAAGTTCCAATGTTTTTCCATGGCAGCCAAGGGTTCTCAAGCCCTAAAAAAATCCAGAAAAATTAATACAGAAAGGGAAAAAGTCTATTTTCCCACCTCTTGAGAAACCAAGAAACTGAAGAAGGTAGTGTTGTGTGAAATACTTCCACCAGCAAAACACATTTACAGATCTCCTCCAAAACTTGGGATTGAAGAACTTTTCACAATTTTTTTGGGGGTGTGGGTGTGTTGTTTGTTTGTTTATCTTTGATTAGTTGGTTGGGGTTTTTTCTTGGAAGAACAAAATACTACTTGCTAAGACCAAATGTCTAAAAATTACTGCCTTAGCATTAAGGGTTTTATGGCTACAGCTGTGGCACAAGACAACATTTGAAATGGTGCTGTCACACTCAGAAGTGCATGAACAACCCCCATATTCAAGACAATAAGGAGATTAAAACTTTGGTAAATTCCCATGTCAGGACTGCAAAAGGATCTAAAGAGGCTCTGTGATTTTTACTGGTCCTACACCAGGAAACTGGGCAATGTTCTGATGCTAAATGCTCTAATTTGAAGAAGAATTAAATGTTGGTTTAGTAAAATTAATTTTGATAATCACAGCAGAATATCTCTGTACTTCATATCAATAAAGTAAACTTTACTGGGAAAAAAAGTTATCACTTTATTCCATATGCTTAATAAGTTATCTACAATTAGACAGTGAACAGCACTGCCTAATTGTAGACAGAGAGGAAGTATCATCCTGAAAAAATAAGCACATGTAGATGTGTCTGGAAGCCAGATGTGGACACTGTAATGATAATGTGGAAGAGTGCGGCTGGAGTTCAAATTTTGCAGATTCCTGAGATCTCACGAGCTGAATAGATACAAACAATGGAACAACGAAAGATGTTTCCAATCCTTATGGCTACATATGAAAACACAGAACTCTGCATTTTTCTCAGCAGACGCAGTTATCTGGTGAAAGTCACTTTCAACAGCTTTGTGAAAATCCAGATTTCAAACTTGGTTGACCAGAGTACTTCCATTCAAGACAATAAAATAGTTATGTGCTTAAACCTAAAATGGGTTTATGCCAGAACTTGAATTTCTTACAGCAAAAACTGATGCTCTGATAGGTGTAATCTGAAGGACATAATTTCTTCTTGCATTTTTCTTTATTTAAAAGTGGCACCACTTCAATGCACTTGCTAATGAAATAGTAAAGATTATAATATTTTTTTGCTACATGACAATGCTGCTATCACTTCAAAGCTAATTTATAATCATTTTATATTACTAAAGTGACATTAAATCACAGAAAAACTATTTTTTGTAAATGAAAATCAATGTCTATATTGGGGTATTTTGTTAATAACTACAGATTTAAGAAAAAGAGTGAAGACTTGAAAGACATGGAATGTCATTGGGACATTCATAAAAAAAAGAACAACATTAGGACATTACATTAAAAAAATCTATGAAACTTTCATTTTTCCAAAAAGAAACCTCTTCAAACAATCTCTATAAAGGAAGCTTAATCTATATGAATTTTTTAACTATTATTTTTGCATCTAGCATACCTACAAAAGAGTCAATCATCAACAGTTTTATTAGACTTCCTGATTTATTCCCGGATAAATAATATCAGGGATTGCCATCTAGGATATTGACCTATTTCTGGAAAATTTCATCTTCTATACTAAACGTCCTCATATTTATGAACGATATGGTTGGAGCTATCATATTGGAACTCCTGGAAACAGAAGCTGGCAAAACAAATACTGTACAACACACAGACTAGGATCACCCACTCTAGGATCACCCACTCTCCAAAAACCTATTTCTCCTTTAGTGTCAATAAATGACTCCTGTATCTTGGATTCATCTTCTGTTGCTATTGAGAAAGGGAGGACTTTGCCCAGCATCTCTTCTATAGCATATTATCATTTCCATTTTGAAAACAATTTAAAAAGAAACTTCTCAATCCTCTGTAACAGCTGATTTTTTCAAGTAATTTTTACGTTTTTGCTCTTTTTCAGTTACTTTATATCATAAGGCCTACAGACATTTGCAGAACATAATTTATTATTATTTCACCATGGTTTCTGTAGGTGAGAAAATGAGAATTGACTGTACCAATTGGTGAAGGTCTTCACTCGCTAGAGACAAAAGCCACCCGAGGCTATGCCATACCAAAGAATAACTCTTCATTATTTATATTCTCATGCTGAAAGTCTCTGCCTTTCTACTGCAGACTGCAATGAATATATTGTCTCTCACTAACAATAACTGTGTGCTAGGGTATTTCCAACTTCTGAGATTTCTGTTCACATATCTCTTTGCAGCCTTCAAGGTCAGCATCTGTAATGTATCTTTGTGTTTCGGAGATATGCAGATGTTGCTTCTTGTTCATACTCCAAACCAAAGAGATTGACTCCAACGTGACTCCAGTCCTTGGACAGCTCTTAAGAGGTGTCTCTCACCATCCATGTCTGAGCTATTTACTATTAATTGACTCTATTTATCCTCTAAAATGCTCAAATTTCTGCACAGATTAGCCACAGTCAGGCATCAGTGTCATGGATTGAACACTAGAAGAGAAGAATGCAATTCCTACCATGCAGATTCATTTTGCCATTAGAAATACATATGTGTCAGAACAAAGTTCAGATTCACGTAGTAAAAACCTCCTGGAAAATGGGTGAGTTCTTATGCAAATGTAACTGCACTGTTTCTAATACCTGAGCCAATATAAAGGTGAGCCAGATCTGTTTTCAGGAACTGTAGGGACATTTTTCTCTTGAAGTGTAGAAATCTCTCTGTATAACGCATGCCATAAAATTTAATTTCTATACCTAACATCATTTGTGGTTAGTCCAGATCATAGTTCACAAACTATGATTGCCAATGTTTTTTGAGACAGTCCAGACGATAGGGATTCCATTGCAAAAAAATATCTTGTAAAAATATCAAGCCTGACTTTCAACATTGTTGAGTACTTTTAATCGCAGCTGATTTGCATTGGGACTCCAGGTGCTGGTATATCTGGCATTGATCACAATGACTCTGTTCTAGTATTTCCTATTTCTGTGCAGCATCAAGTTTCTAAGTCTCCAGATTAAATTCTCTCTCCATTGTCCTAAGCAAACTGGAATTTGGAGCCCACTTTAATATACTTCAACTTTTTCTTTTCCCTGCCTTGTGAATGTGTGAGATTTGCCACATCCTTCCATTTGGAAATCAAATGCAACTAATTAATTTGCAGAATTTGCAGCCTGTAGCTGGTTATATCTATTAGGTACAATGATATCTTTTTCTTAAGCATTACAAAGCTACTCAGTTCTAATGGCCTAATTTCCAACAGACCAAAAAACAAAGCCAGGCTATGGATTCAAGTCACTGCAGATTCAGAATCCCACTAAGACTGCTAAAAACTTGCTCTAGATTATTGTGGAAAGTCAAAATGCCACTTTTGTTCATGCGGGGATTTTTTCCCCCCTATTTAGAAACTTATTATTAAAATATTAGTAAATATTTATGTTGCAACCTGGCCTTCAGGACCAGTCAGGATCTGAAGATCATTAACATAAGAAATGAAAATGGAGCTAACTGTTTATACATTCATATAACCTCTACTCTGGAGTATCTGGAGTACCCAGTGATTACAAAGCATCCCCAACTTTAAACAGTAACTACACACACAGCAACAATTCAGCCAGAAGAGAAAATGGGGCCTTAGATAATTACAACAGAAGATTTAATGCATGACAGTCATTGCAGAAGAAAGTGGAGAAGCAGAGAATATTTCTCTGTGTACTTTGTACGTCCTTTTATCTTTGATTTCAGAAGCGTTTCAGAGTTGTTCTCATTTTTAAAGTATTGTACCTATTTTTTATGTTTCAGGCTATTTTTTTTTCTTTCTAATTATTATACTGCATATAACTCACCCCTGATATTAAGCTTGCCTGAACCTATGTTAGGGCATTTACTGTTTTTGTTGCTGGATGCTTTTTGTAACTCAGGAGTCAACTAAGATTATTTTATTATTCTGTGCTATGTTTTTCTGTCTAAATCCTGCTTGACTAAAGACATTTTCTTCAAATGTCCTGACAGTTTTGTACCGAATTACTTTTCTAATGTCCCAGGAATATGGGTGGTCCAGGCCATATGCATCAGCAGCTTGTGCTGGAATGAGGAAAGTGGGGCAGCTGCAGGCTCTCAGGCTCACCCTTGGAGCAAAGCTGCCAGAGCCTTGTCATGTAGACATTGGGGAGAAATCAAGATATTTTAACAAACATATGGAGATTGTGAGAATAAAATTTGTGACTAGAATTGCTTCTTTAACTCATGGAAGCAGTTCCAGTGAGTCTGCTTTCATAAAACTGACAGATTTTGGTACTAAGTGCTAATGTTACCATCTCTGTAATAGAAACTCTTGTGTAAAATATAAATAATTTTATAATGATATCTAAAATATTTGTAACATCGTCTCTGCATTCATGGACACATTCACCATACTCCCAATTTAAAACACAATAGTCCCTATTGCAAGGAGTTTAGGGGAGCAAAAGATGAGGCAAAACAATGAGGGAATGAAAGCATAGTTAGAAAAAAGGGAATTTTCCCAAAGATTTTAAACTTTTTTTTTTCCAAAGAACTCAACATCTTTGCTCTGTCATTGCATTGTTGCTTTATTTTTTCAAAGAAAGTCTCAAAAATGCAAATATTTTCATTTCTAAGATTCTTTTAAGTTTTCTATAATTTTAAGAAACTAATGTCGAGTACTTCAAGAATGACAAAACCAAACGTCCTTCTACTATCAAAAAATATTATTGGCTTAAAAAGTGTGTGTTGTTTAAAAAAATCTATTTTGAATGAAGAAGGATATATTTTCTGAAATGTGAAAAGATGAATGCTAAAATTAAAGAGTGAAAAAATTAATATTTAAAATGTAATTCTGTGGGGTTTTAGTGTAATGTTATATATTTTCCAAGACTAAGAACAATATAGTCAAAGCCCTAAGTGAGAAAAGTACAGAAACTTCATTTTGCCACCAGTTCCTCATATGCTTGGAATTCACTTCCTTTTCATTATGTATTTGATTTTGTTAATGAATGGTCTTATTTACCAAGACATTTAAGCACACATGCAACTTCAACATGGTGTGAATTAATTCCCTTTTTCTGCTACTGTTCACAAGTTTCCCTAGGCATGTTTTTTCCATGCAAAATGTACAACTTTCTATGCAATATCAAAATCTGAACATATTCGATTTCCAATGTTCAGTTGAGAAGTAGGCTCAGGAAAACTAAAATAAACTTCTCCAAACACTAGACTTTTAATGTCTATGTTTGAAGAAGCAATAGAAGAGAAAGGCACCAACACTGAGGGAGAAAACTTCCATTTTGATTGTCAGCCATACCTGAGACACAATTATATAAGAAAATATGGCTCTACTGTATCTCTTCTCCACTATGTTAAGTATATATAATCCTTATTGCAAGAAACCCTGCTCTGCTTTGAAGGACAGAATGACTCTGCTGTCATTAAAAAAAAAAACAAACAGAAAGGAAAATTCTCTTTTGTAGTGCAAATCTAAGTTGCACCCTCTAAGTTTTAAACACTAAACAGCAAGACAGGAAAAGCAAGAGAGATCCATTGCACAGACTGCTGGAAAGCACATGAGCTTTACAATCTTTCTTTAATTAACACAGCATACGAGTATTGATTACTGTATATAAACATTGTGCTCTGTTGCATTTTTAACCCAATACTTAGAAAGCCCAAGTTGAAAGAGATCATAGTATGACATCCTCTATATGCTAATCAAATGTATAATATAAAGTCAAAGCATAAAAATAATAGCTTGTTACAGAGCAGACCAATAGATTTCCTTTTATCAAGTAATATTTTAAGACTAGGAAAAGTATTTAATATTAAATGTATTTATTTCATATGTGCATGAATTTTATATGCTTAAATACAGCAACTAGCTAAAACCACAGGTTTTTTCCTAGCA
The DNA here is from genome assembly GCA_037013685.1 of Acridotheres tristis. Taxonomy (NCBI): domain Eukaryota; kingdom Metazoa; phylum Chordata; class Aves; order Passeriformes; family Sturnidae; genus Acridotheres; species Acridotheres tristis. The sequence continues at coordinate 11,930,156 of CM072885.1, forward strand.
TAGCACTCAGAAATTACAAATATTAAAATGGTCAATTTATCTGTCTTGTGGGACAGAGAAAACTGCAAGCCTTAGCAACGCAGTGTAAGCAAAAAAAGCTTGGCTTGTTGCCGAGGTCATGGGCTGTGCTATGTGAAAACGAGAATAAGAAGCAGCACAGCGTTTTAAAAGGCTAGTTGTGGCAGGCAAAGAGAAAGAAAACATTTTTGTTGTAACATTGTGGGATTAAATTCAAGGCAGCATACATTTCATTCAGATATAATTTTGTGATATTTTAAATGAGCACATCAAGTGAAGTCTTCTTGGATTCTCTAACCTCTTTATTTAGCTTAAGTATTTTATTACTTTTTGGCCTCCATAAAAAATACAGGCTTTTTTTTTTTTTCACTTCTTAATTTTTTTTTGCACAAACTTTGTGTTTCTTTGAGTTTCTTAGTCAGAATTGTGTTTGGACAGTGACTGAGTGAATAATCTATGGAAAGTTTTCTTGACAAGGATTCTCTTAGATTTCTGTGTTCAGTGCAAAGGGTTTGTCCCAAAAGTAAAAGAAACAGCTTTCACAAGGCAGCGTTTAACCTGACACCCCCCAATGCTTTTTTTTTTTGCTTTCCAGTTTTAGCAGCTTGACATATTGACGATAACTTGTTAGCTATTCTTTCTCATTGGCAATTGGTTTTTAGACCACGATGGACACCAGTGCCTTTGTTGGAGCTAACACTCATCTCTCTTAGCTTAGCTCCTGGAGAATCTTGTACAAATGGCCTTACACTGACCACTTACACTCTATCACTGACCCCAAAAGAGAAGTGTAGGCAATATTTATAATCACTACTTTTCCTAATCTGTACAAGTCAATATGTGATTTGCATTCAGCAGCCAACATTGAAGATAAGCAAAAATTAATCATGGTATTTTAAAACTAGACCTTTAAACCCCAAAATAGTCAGAATAATTAATAACTTAATTAGAAAAATGCTGCTTTCTTCAATGGCTGAAAAACCGAGCTTTCTGGAAAAAAGTCTGTTGGAGATAATGAGAACTTCCATTAATTTCAGCACTCAGAAATGATCCCCACTCCAAAAGACAGAGCTTGGAAAACAAATCTAGAAAGAATCAGAACCTGTTTAAACACTTCAGAGTAATATTTGTACTAATATACTTTTTTAATTTAAGGCACTTAAGTAATTTTAAGGAAAAATTATTTTCTAACACAGCAGTAGCAAAAGTCAGCAGCAGCATTTGTGTGCAGTAGCTGTTCTGTACCCTGCATGAAGAGTTAACCTGAGTCCTTCCTCAGAGTGTTTCACTTAATCAATTGCATATCTTGCACATGACTAACTTATAACATACACAGAGGTTATAAAAATGAAGTAGATAAAAAAGCTTTCAGCCAAGTTGAGAGATTTGGAGACTACAGCTTGGGTGTTTCTAAACACTTCAGATACCTGGTATGTTTAACATTACTGTACAATTAGCTTTACAATGTGTTCCCAGTATTTCTTTTGTGTTCCCTGATGAATAAAAAATTAATCCCAGAATTCTGTAGGATAGAATCATATTTTGGCTTGTACAGTTTGTTGCAGCACAAAGAATCACTGCAAATCCCACAGTCCCAGCACTACTAACAGACTGATAACCTGAACAGGGCCTCATTGTGTGACCACACGCTACAGAAGAAGCTAGAATTCATAAAGTCCCCCTGCAGTAATTCAACCACTGTGGCAGTTTGGGTGTTATTTCACAGTGCAGTTGTTTTTCATTCAATAGGACAGATAAAATTAAGAAATGCAACTTCAGAATAACCAACTTTTATAAAGTTCGCAAGGAATACTGAGCCTGGCAACAAAGTCAACTGGGTTTTAAAAAGTAAATATTCTGTAACCACACTGAGCTTGAGGGCTGAAATGGCCACATTATAACTTTTAAATAATCAAGACATGAACGCACAGCTGATCAACTGTGTGATAACACAGGCCATATACTGCTTTATCATACATGAGGACAAGAATGCCATCATTCCTAAACTGAAATAATGTGCCAGGGAGATGAGCCACTACATTAGCTGTGTCTATTTTTAGACATGTTTTTACTCACATCTTTTAGTTCTAAAAACCATCATCTATTAATTTTCTTTCTTCTGTTTTCACATGTTGTCATTTCCTATTATTTAAGAAGTTTGATTTGGTAGATTTGAAATCCCCATTCTCCTGTGCCACTGAGGGGAGGAGGCAGAGAATTAAAGGGTGAAGCTGAGCTCAGGAAGAAGGAAGGGGTGGGGTGAATGTGTTTCATTTCTCATTATCCTACTCTGATGTGATTGGCAATAAAGTAATTTTTTCCTCCAGGTCAAGTCTGGTTTGCCTGTGATGGTAGCAGGTGACTGATCTCTCCCTGTCCTTATCTTGACCTACAAATTCTTTGCTGTACTTTTTTGTCCTGTCCACTGAAGTGGCAGAGGAGCTTTGGTGGGTACCTGGAGCCCCGGGTCAACCCATCACATGAGTTTAGATGTGTTAAAATCTGTAACTTTGCTAATGCTGAAACGTTTGAAAGTGTCTGGAAAAGCAATAAAACAAGTGTGGATTTCAACAATATCTTTGCTAGTGCTTAAATTGTTTTGTTAGGATAGTGCAGCCATTCTTTAGCAGTAGAAGCAGCAGACACGTGCAAACACATTCACAGCCCATGATTTGGCTGACAGACTGGAAAACCCAGCCTGCTAAATGTTAAACCAGAAAATGCAGGCAGCTGTCCCACCTGCCCTGCTAAATTACCAACAGGATAACGTGGTATTGTTCCAGCACTTTCCAGGGTTCCTACAGACAATATTACCAGATTTTTTATATGTCAACAGGCACAAAAAAAGCTTTTGTTACACTTTAAAGCAGAATCCCTAAACCTTCTCATAGTGTCAGAAACTTTTAGGATCAACACCAATTCCAATTTCTTTGTATTATTTTATAGGTATTTTTGAAATGTTTGTAAGCTTTTCCTTCCCTGTTCTCTCTCAGCCTTGACTCTATCACTGTGCCACAAAACAGGGATGAAATGTGCAGCTTTGGAACTCCTTCCATTTTTTTTTCCCCAGTGATACATGACACACCTTAAGTGGAAAACAAGTCTTTACAGAAAATATATTCTTCTTCTATACCATGCATTACAATGTTTTTGTGATAATTGTAAAAACTAGCTATTTTATTTATATCTTGGTATTAGACAGTAATAAAGTATTACTTCAATAGTCACAAAATTAAATAATATCCAGGTTTCAATGGAATTGTCTTTGGTTATCATATTTTTTTCCTCATAGCTACATTCCAGCACTATAATATGCCATGGCTATTAAGTGACACTACATCTACAGTTAACTTTGCTTGAACTGGAGTAACAATGAATGGATTTTTGAAAACATTGTGCAGAAACAAAAAACTATTTGTATAAAATATTTTTCAAAATATTAAGATATCTAACTTACATTCTAAGAATTTATTTTTAAAACTGAAATATGTGTTAAGAGGACTTACTAAAACTAAAATTTACTTTAGTACAATCCGTTTGCAATGGTTACAGAAATCTGATGTGATCTAATATCTTGTGCAGTCTGCCATATTCAGTAGAAGAATATGCTTCAGTGGTGAAATCATCTTAACACCAGCTTCTGTAATCTTCTGGCAATCAGCCTCATGAATGTGCCAGATGTATGGGCAGCATTTTCTCATCAACTTGAAGTTTAAGTCAGTATTTTGGTATCATCAGTATTATTCCCTGTTGAAATATTTAAGATGCAAGTTACACATCTGACATGCATTAAGAGCATGATCCAAATACCCACTGAAATCAGCTGAAAGATTTATTTCAAATTATCTGAGTGAATTGTAAAAATACATAATCCTAATGACTTTTTATCATTATACTAACCTTCAATGCTGACCTTCAAAAGTTTACATTCTGCAAGGGCATGAAAAGTTGTGTTCAGAAAGTTTGGGAGAGTCAAGAAAAAAAACATACATTACCTGTTAGCCTTTGAAGAAAAGAAGTTAAATAAAACATTAATATGCTCATGCTGTCACGCAAAAAAAATAAGATGAGCAAATATTCTCCATATAATACCAAAAAGTTACCATTTAAAACAAACAAATAGTTATAATCCATTTAACAGTAGCTTCCAGAGAGTGAGTGGCACATAAACCACTGCAATTCTCCATATAGCTTTTATGTCTGGGAACACAAGGAAAAGAAGCAAGTACCTGGAGACATGAAGTATGGACAAGACAGTGATATAATTAACAATCACTTTTGCACAAGCTTGGAAGTTCTTGTTTGATAGGCAAAATCAGTAGCAGAATGCTGTTCCCATATATTATAGTTGCTTTACCACTGAAAGAAAAGAAATGCTCTCATTTATAAACTGGAAGACCATAATTCAAACATACCAGTGAAAAAAGAAGACAACTAAAGTTTTCTGACAATGACTGCAAGTGAGCAAGATTTATAAGCATAATTAGACAATAGTTGTAAAAAATCCTTTTGATTAGAACTTCTTCTCCTGAATTGATTCTTACTTCTTTGAAGTCATTTGAGAGGATAACTCAATTCCAACATCATAAAAAATGTTTCTCAAAAAGTACAGCTTATTTTCAGTTTCTAACTTAAATACATCTGTCTGTAAGAGTTAACATTTTGCTGATTAGCAAATCTTGAATCCAATTGCAGCCATTGACAGTATTTCTGAAGACATCAGCTCAAATTTACACAAGAAATTAAATGTTTATGTCTTAGCAAGTCTGACAAAAACAGTACAGGGAAAACTTGAGATCTCAATGCTTTAATATCTTACCATAGGCACCTAATTGCTCACTAAAACAAGAACTGCAATAATCTCACTAAAAGAAAAACAGATCCATGAGGGATACATATTATTCTGAAATTTAAACATAATGCAAAGGATCTGTTAAAAATGTGTCCTCTAACCAAATAAGAGTCAGGTACAACATTTTCTACAGCTGACACTATTTATGAAAGTGGCAGTGAATGCTACTGTCTCATTTTCCTACCTTTGTTTTCCCAACCTTATGATTTATTCACCTATGATAGATGTTGAAATTCAGTTTGAAGCAAGATCTAAATGCAATAAAATATCTTATTGTTTATTTCCAGATCCACAGTAAAACGTGTGTAAGATTCAGAGGGGGTACAAGGAAAGGTCCTCTGCAGTCACAATAATATCGAGCTGTTCTACAGAATCCTTCATGCAGGACGACAACAACTCTGTGTACTCTAACAGTGTGATATTCAATGAAATTACAAACGGACTGATGGATCTGTCAATTCAGTTCATTCCTTCTATCACTCCAGAGAGACAATTTTTAACTGCTTAAATTCAATAGATGTCAGTTCAGTCTTGGGCATACAAAGTATTTTGACATATAAATGCTGTGTAAATGACAGTTTCTTTTTAGCTTCTACAGAAAACACAATGTGAACAATTCCTCTCCATGAAGTAGTCCCCCTGGTATTTCCATGTAGAGATCTCACCTTTTTTCCAGGGTTTTGAAGTTGTGTGTAATATAACAGTTGAGGGTTGAACTTGGGAATCTTAGAGGTCTTTTCCAACCTTAATGATGATTCTATACTAACCCTGTGCAGCTCAGACTACAGCCTCAGGAATTCATTTGCAAAACATCCACAGAAAAAAGTAGTCTAGCATGTCCTCCTGGGTACCAAATAAGACCTGTGGAGAGAAGAATCCAAAGAAGGAATCTTGTAATATACACATAATGGGAGGGATTTTTGCTGTGCCCCATATTTCCAGCTGCTGCAGAAGCCTGATGTGCTTGGCTACCTTGCCTAAGGGGAGCAGCAGTGTAAGGCACAGGCTTTGCTCAGGGTGGAAATGCTGTCTGACAGTGGACACCACTAGCAGACAGGAGATAGCCAAAGACAAGCAAGCCAGAAACTGAGCAGCAGCCGATCACCCATCACACGTCAGTATGGTAACAATGCATCAGGAGATGCTCCCAGTTCCTGCGCTTGTAGTCTACAGCACTTGTAGCACATGACTGGGCCCCGCTACTACTTATCAGTGGAAACTAGAATCAAGCCTGCTTTATTTCTATCTTACATTAAGTGAGGACATTCACACCTTGGATTTCTGGCTTCTATTTCTGAAAATTTTATATTTGGATCCTTTTGCACGTGAGATATTTTTTAATGGAGTAACTGACTTTAAGTTATAATCAAGGTGGACTGTCTTTTCTTTTCTGGCATAATGCCTCATCTTTTAACTTATGCCTGGGTTGGCTTGCTCTTTATTTTCAGGCTGAAGTCGCCTTTTAAACAGATTCTTCGTCAATTGTTTTAAATGCTTTGGTGTTAAATGTCTTTTCTTAGAGGACTATGGCACTCTTTGCACATTCTCCCTTCTGCAGAGGGATGCCAGCCCTAGAGGGAAATTGGCTTAATGTCTGTCAAATATACTCTTACACTTAAAGTCTTTGTGCAGATCTCACAGACAGACAAATAGACAGACAGACAGACAATATGGTGTGGCTCATAACACACACTGGCACTTTTAGCACTGTGGATGTAAATAATCTGGTGTGTTTTGAGTTCAGGACAAATGCAGCATATTTGTTTTTCCACAGTGGGTCTGTAACAGCCCACAAAATGACAATGAAAACCCTATCATCAAAATAAATAGAGGAAATATTTTACTGATAATGCATGGAGATATAAATCCCATCAAGTCCCATCCCTCTGACAGCTGGCTGTATTCAAGGTGGGCTCTGATATGTGTGTTACCCTGGATCAGGCTTTTCCAGGAACAGTTATACTCTAAGAAGCAGATGAAGAAGGGAAAAGAGAATCTTGTAAAGCTGCAGGGGAGGTGGCAGAGAGGGATTATAAAGAAAGAACCATCTCGTAACCACAAGCTGGTCAGAGCACGTAGAGCCTGTTGGTGCCCTCCAGGTTCTCACACCACATCCAACGGAGATGTATCTGTTGGAGAAAAGAACACTGTGACTTTGGGAATGTGGTTGATGTGGGCAACACATCAGTGAGGATCTGCAGATAGTACTGCAGACCTCACCATCAGCATGGATAGGCTGGATTTGCCCACCCCAAATGATTGCAAAACAACAGGTGCAGTGTAGGGCTACTATGGCAAAGGCAATCAATCCTCTTTTCTACTGGTAGTGACCATCAGAAGATAAATGTCAGTAGGGAAAGTTGTGTGCTGGTTCTCAGGACAGAATACTAAAATCAGTTGTCCAGATTCTAGTTTTGTATTCACTATTGGTATATGCAATGTGACATAATCCCGTCTCATTTCCTCACCCCAAAACCTTCATTATGCATGAAAGGGAGTAGCTTAATGGTGAATATCACACAAGCAGCTGCCTGAAGGATGTATTGGGAAATCTATACTTTCTGCTTTTGAAGAAGCACCAATTGCTTTAACATGGCATGACCAAGTTGTTCAAGCAAGAGTTTACCTAACTGCAACAGGCTTCTTGCTCATTGGCTCTCAAGCATCACAACAGAAAAAATATGAATCCTGGGATCTCTGCATAGCAAAGAGCAACAAAGATCCCAAGACAGGTCTGAATCACCTCTGGAGACTTCTCCCACTCTCTAATTGCTATATGGATACATTGATTTTCTAGGCACCTAAAATAAAGTGAAATTCCCATTCTCAAAAGGAGAGATTTTAGGCAGCAGGTAATCAGATCAAACTCAGCAATCCTGACAGAAATAGCATGCCTTTTTCTGGAATTCAGTAAGGATTGCATAATGTTAAATGCAGGCTAAAGGACTTTTAATCTCTATCTGGAAAACCACTGCTTGCTTAACATAGGCATTTGATACCACAAATAGCAGAAATCTAGTGTTTTTCCTCCATGCAAGCCAAACCAAATTATATAGAAGTAGTTAATAATAATTCCCCTGCACAGATTGTTTCTAATTTCTTTTTCACTTGAACTGGTTTTTAACTTGAAACTGGATAATGTATCTCAGGCACCAGGTTGAGAAAGCTCCTGTGTGAAATATGCACTCAGATAAGATTAAATAAAATTGATCAACATTTAGATCTTACTGCAATCATATGTATTTCTCTTATTTTCCTGTATTTCTAGAACAATTAAATCTTAAATTTCTTTTCTAAGGCCCCATGGATTCTCTATGAAACTTCAGGCACTCTCAAAGCTAAGGTCTAGAAATACGAAATTTTTTGCATATTTCAGTAAAAATTTTCTTTATCAACTCACTTGGAATTTCAATGAGCAGCTTGGCCTGAGAATCAATGTTTTGTCCCATATGAGTAATTCCACTTAAACCTCATCTTTCAAAACAATTGGGAGGGAGGCTATTTTGAAGGTTATTGAATCTTAGATCCTACAAAATTCTGCAATACAGAGTTTTCGTGCATAACTCAGTAAAATTATTCTATAAATGTCTTATTTTTCTTGCATAAACAGATCAGAAGTGAATACAAAAATAAATTGTAAATGTAAATAAAATTAGGTAAACAAGTAAAATACAATTCTTTGTCTGTAGGAGTTTTCAGTCTAATATGTAAATGACTGTCTTGGTTTTTTTTCTTGATTGCATAATAGTATGCTATGATCTGAAATGAAAGTACAACAAAACAAACATGGAGCAAATCACAGCTAAAGATCTGTCCCCATAGATTTAGAAAATAATTGCAGAGAAATGATGAAATGCTTATAAGAATATCAAAGTTCATTTAATTCAATCTTTCTGTAGTTTCATATTCTGAAGAATAGGAATACACAGGTTTTTTTATTTAGGTTTGGCTTTTTTGCTACACATATACTACTTTACAATTCTGTCTTTCTCCCAGAACTGATTGGATTTGTGGAATCTGGCCTGCAAGGCAGAACTCTGTCTTCAGCACAGAAAGGATTTTGAAGAAACACTCCTGTGATTCCAGTATTGGCAATACACTGAGGATAGAAATTTGAAAATCAACATTCAGAACTGAGGAAGTACTCTCTGGGGGACATGGGACTATCAATTTTGTATCCTGTGTTTGTCAAGAATCATAAAATTAATTGTGACATCTTTTCAGATGTTTGGCACGTTATATTGATGGCTTGACTCCACGTGTTATTTTTCTTCTAATTTTCCACTGTCCTAAAAAAAGCACTTATATTAACATATTCCTGAATTAGCATTATAATAAATAACAGAGCATTTTTAACTTATAGTTTGTACGCAGGAAATGTAAACAATCATCTTCTTCAATAAATAGATAAAGAACATAGCTCAGATTTGCTCCCCAAGTGATGCTCCCTTTTTTCTTGCTTGATACGCCTGAATAAGCCAGAATTTGCCAAAATGAGACTTCTCCTAGCGAAGCTGAAGGGGGGAACACAGATGATGGAAACTGGTGAAGTCTACATGTAGGTTTCTCTGGCACCCCTGCAAAGCAGATGTCAAGATATGAAAGGGACAAATTTATTTTTCCCAGTGGCTTGCGTTCTCTTATCCAGCTGTTGTAACCTACAGCAAGTGACAGACTGCTGTAATACATTTTGGGCATGGCATGCAATAATTTATACCCTCATTCTTTCCAGTTTTGTGTCTAATAGCAGAAAATTTTCCACCAATACTGTTCAGCTTCAGAAGCAGAACAAAAAGATCTTATGCTTTCTAGGTGGGGCTCTGGGAATGTCAATGATATAATAGGGTACCTTCTGAACAAGACATAAGAGAATCTCTATATTTTTATGAAAATACGTTGAAGCTCATTAACAAAAATATTTACTGCCGGTGCCATACAGATAAAATGTTTATTACCATGACTTTATGCAAAAACCCCCATGCCAACAATTTCTCCACTATTATTACCATGTATGAAAAATAGTCAAAGAAAAGATTGCCTTGTTTTGTAACAATGGACTAGAAAATGTCTGGTTAATTCTCACTTTTCTGCCTGTGTATTAATGAGCTAATTAAATGCCTTGGTCCTTAAGCTGCAACTTACACAATCCTTAACTTAATCACACATTTTACAGATGGGCTTTCTAAATAAACATTCAAATCCTACACAAATAGTGGCAATATAAAAAGAACTGTAATGTTAAAATGAAAGAAAAAACCAAGAAACATGAAAAAAAACATGAAAAATACACATTCTATAGAGTATTTTAACCATAATTTCAATGTTAATAGTATAACACCTCTACAGTTTTCCAACTAATTCTGAAATGTTAGCCTTACAAAATTTCCCTTTGGTTTAGTTCATCCAGTGAGGAGGGAAAAAAATCTTTTTAAAATCCTTTATCCAACTGTGATGCAATTTGATATTTTTGGGGTTTTTTTGTTTCAACTGTTCACTTAAGTACTTGGTCATAATCATTAAGCACTGTTCCAGAATCCAAAAATGGAGAAAGCTGTGGAATTCCTTTCAGGGCTCTCAAAGACACTGGCAAGCAAACCCACTGTCCTCTGGTAGGGGAGGATTGTGGTTTCCTCTGTTTGATGATGATCACTTCTCCCTGAGTACTATTAGATCATGCTTTCTAGAGGCAGATCCCTACAGCTCATGATGACACTTCTAAGCAAGCAGGAATGATGCTTTTGGAAAACAGAACCAATTACTGGCATTTTGAAAAAGTTACTCAGAGGTAGGTAGTTCTTAACTTTCCTCTAACCTCAGCCCTCATTTCAAATTTCACACTGTCACTGCACAACAATCACAGCATGATTCTCATGAACAAGAAATGGTAAAGAGCAATCAGAAAAGGACTTGCCCCATCTGCCCCATCCTTTGTTCTGAAAAGGTTTTGTTAGATGGAAAGTTAAACTGTTACAGTCCTCAGACTCCATCTCTATCACTTCACATGTATTTTGGTATATGGAGAATATTCTCAGTGTATAAAGAAATTTACGTGTGAGTCTTTACTTAAACATTAGGGGACATTAATTGTCTTGCAATTTGGCATTTCATATTGCTTTTGGAATATGTTTCAAGATACAGTATATATTTAAAAGTTTCTAAAATACTACCGAATTCTAAAACTTTGGTTTTCTTTACAAGTTTAGTAGGATACTAAAATAATCCAAAACATAACTATTTTTAGATTGCAGTTATATATACCACTTCAATTTATATATTAAACCAGTGTAAAACTGCACCAAAAGTTCATTTTTTAATTAACTTCCTACTCAGGAAATCAACTGTAAATTTGTATATTTTTCCAGCACAGAGTGGCTTTTATTTTTTTGATATCTTAGTAAAAACTACATTTTAAAGCTCCAGATAAAAACCCCCAACTAATCATGACATACAATTAGTCTATTTATGGCTACAAAAAGCAAGCCTTGTTCTCATTATGCAGTAAGTACTAGCTGTTTATAGATCTGACAGTTTGCTGGAGGTGATCCAAACCTATAGTGCTATTATTCCTTAGTAAAACTTAAACAGCTGTAGTCATGTAATTCAAAACCCTGGAAGGCTGCTGCAGTGCTTGCTCAACCTCAGTATACCATGAATGCAGGATGCTGCCAGTCCTATAAAGGATCCTCTGCTTCACATAATGAAAGAAAGACGTGAACTACAAACCTGAATGAAACCTGGAATTTCCAAACAGATGATCTTGTGACAGCCTTTTCAAGAGTCCAGGTATGGTAAACCTTTGTCTGTGAATTTTCTGCAGTGGGTTAAACTCATTTACTGTAAACTGGGGAAGCTTTGCAAAAAAACCTACAAAAAACAGAGCAATTTGCTACAAGGACACAATACAGAATCAAAAGAACATAAAATGCCATAGATAAAGCTTTCTGAAAATTATTGTAAAGAAAAGATGTTCAATATGAAATAGAATTATCTACTTGCTGAAGTTTGAAAGTCCCTTTCTTCTGCTGCAGTTTTTCCTCTGCTCTTGTATTGCAAATTAGTGGGGAATAGCGCTATTATGCAAGCTATTTCACCATATGAAACCAGTAACATTGTAAAGTTATCTTAAGTAACTGCAAAAGCATACTTTTTAAACTAATAGGAACTTCTTTGTGCATACTTTGCAAGTATGACTTTCCAGTGTAAGTTTGTTGGACTGCTTTTGCCATTGATTTTACAAGCTGTGCCTGCTGGAAATGAAAACCAGATCTCTATCAAAAGACATTAAAAGCAGAAATGTGTAGTTTAAACTTCTCAAGTAATATAATTATTTAGAAGAGTATTATTGAATCTGAAAAGTTGAAAGAGGTACAAAAGTGAGTCATGTAATTTTAGGTTTTGATCAGTTCATTTGGAAAATATTTCTTTATACTAAACATTAGTTAAGGGAAAGCAAATTGTGCATGTAGAAAATGTTAATCAACAGTACTCCGTAAAAGCAAGAATCTATACTCTGAAATTACCTAAATTTTCATCTGCAGGTTTATATCATACTGAAAATTATTCATTGACTGAACTACATTTCTAACTGGAATAAATAACAATTACTACAAGCACCACAAATGAAAGCATACAGAAAATCAAAACCTAGAATTAGGACCTTCTGCTCTGGTAGACATTTAATCGTAGTCATGCAGTTCTGCAAGTCAGCAAAATTAGGCATTTTGAAGAAGATGGGAACTCCCACTGTGGAGCTGACTGCTTAAGGAGTGGCATACTGACTTTTGGAACTGACTTTATGCTTTCAATTAGAATCGAGAAACATGCTGAACACAAATGCAAAGAGATAGGAAGTGTACAAAGAATGCTGTTGTAAAAAAATAATTCAAAAGTATTAAGAAATTAAATATAAGATTATATTTAACAGAAAAAACCCACAATGTGCAGTAGAATCAGACATTAGAATATAAAAGCATGTGTTATTTGTGGTGCCTTTTTTTTTTAAATGGAAATGTTTAATTCATAATAAGTACAAAAATAAAAGTATGCTTCTTTGTAGAAGCCTGAGCTATTTTGCATTTTAGTGTGATATCCAACAGAAATGAGTGGGGAAAAAAATAAAACTTGGAGAAGCATATTTCCAAACATATGTAATAAAATAGATAATAAATTAAGAGTCTGGGGTAAATACTCTGGTAGCTCTGAGTATTTTTAATGTATATGTTGCTGCAAGGCTGCACAATTTAAGATACAGATAAGCCTTTCTTATTGCATTTCAAAGACTGTGATCAAAACCTCACAATAATTTTGAAGATATGATTTCCTTTATTGGTCACATGACCAATATTTAGTGATCTGGGACTTTTAACACATGCCTTCTTTTTACATTTTTAAAGTGACATCTTCCTTAAAACTCAAGGAGCACACAGACTACCAAAAATCCTAGTTTTGTGTTACACCTAAATTCTGCAGGAATTCTGTCATGCTGATTTTTCAATCAATTTTGACATTTGCAATCTCAGGATCATTGAGCAATCTGACAAACTCACCTTCTGACATTCCTGATGTTCATGAATAAATGTTCATGTCTACCATATGTGACAGAAGTTTTCAGAGGGAAATATGTTGTGCCATATAGAGACTAAAATGCTTGTGTGGGATTGCATGAGAGAATAAAAAATTACTCCTGCACTTCACTAACTCCTCGTTCCAATAAAGGATGTCTGATACACCACAGCAAACTTCACATGCAGCATTATGAAATGCAATACTGCCACCTTGCACTTTGTCTTAGTTACCATAGCACACAGGACCTGTGCTGAGCTAATGCTTTTGGGATTGCCATGTGAAATGTTCATGAAATCTGTCTGCTTTCATATTCTTCACAGGACAGCAGCTTATTGTACATCCCCATAATCTCAGAAACAATGAGCTTTTCTTTTTGTCTAGAAATTGTCAATACAAAGAGTGTAATCTTGTGGTTTTAAATCAGAAGCATCATGTGTAACTGGGAAAATTTCATATTAACAAGGTACAAGGTAACTGCAAAAGGTCATTTGTCAGTGGAGAATTTTTCTCTATTTACACATCAAAAATAATATTCCAAACTTCAGCAAAAGTATGTGGAAATCTAAAAAGACAAAATATCAGCCAACATGTAAAAAAACACAGACTATAATAAAAGTAATACTGATGAGATGAGTGGTAGCATTGGAGATACTAATGCAAAACTTTGCCAAAACAAATGTTAGTTATATGAGGATATGGTATTTCAGACTAAGAAAAACAAAAGCCAAAATGTATTATGTACATGCCAAAGAAAAACACGTTTCTGAACTTCATGGGGATGTTGTTGAAAGACATACATTTGTTTTCCTCATAGGAAAGAGAAATAGTGTACAGCTATTCTTCAAATCCATATCCATATTTGTGATGGCTGCTGCTGTGAACAGCTCACCTCATTTCTTCCATGGCACCTTTGAATCCAGCAATTCTACCTGCCAGGCAGACCTTGAGTCTCTAGGGATACCTCTGAAACAGGAATGGCACACTTTTGTAAGATTGTAAATTCTCTGCCTTCAGCTCACTGATCTTCCAAATAACAGTTTGGAATAAAATCTTTCTCTTGCAGTTGTCACACAAGGCCTTGGCTCACACAATGCACCTACCCACAATCCTCTCTTTCAAAAATAAATTTTTAAAAACTTATCTAACTTCCAAACTTCTTGCATCATCATGAGGAACTGGATATGCACAAGAAATTTTGGGATAGTGTTTTCTTTTAAAAGTTTCTGTGAAACTCTGCAATACATAAGGGAATCTAGCATATAGTTTTAGATATACTAAAAAGATAAAAGAACTGCTATCTAAATGAAATGTATGGGGCATTTATTCCATTTTGTATAGCAGACAGAATCCTTCAAATCACTCAAAAAAGAGTATTTCTATTACATATACCTCTAAATTTCCTGCAAGATTAAAACAAACACACTTTCATATTTCTCTGTAATATTACCTTGCCAATAGTGATAGAATTCCATTAGTACTATCTCTATACAACAGATTTAAATAGATTTAAACAGTCTGAATAATAATAAAAAAAAACAAAACAGAATTATATTAAAATTATATTTGTATGTAATAAGGGAAAAAAATTGAGTAAGTATCTTTAAATCTTCATCATAATTTCTGTACATCTCAGCCATTTTCTTTGGAAAAGCCTCAAAGTGGAATACTGAGAGATGTGATGCTACTGTTACCAACTTGAAGTATGTCAGTTTTATAATTTCAAAGGATGCCTACACTATATAGTCCTACAGAGCACAAGAAACTTATCATATGATTGAAGGTTAGCACATATAAACACATTTTGCTAAACCAAGATTACTGTTAGCCAATCCTGGTATCTACAACCATTGGTGAATTTTCTCCATGAACTCTGGTATATTTCTCTAACCAGTAATATTATTTAATATAATTTACACAATGCTTCCTGTTTAGTTCTACCTTCTAGGTGGAACATTAAACTTGAGTAATTATAAGGCTTCTATATTTTATTGACTGCAGAACAGGTACCTTATATTGTTCCATTCTTATATAATGGGAACAAATCTCCTAGTATGATAAATGTCTCAAAATAAATGTCAATATAATACAAAGGCAAAAAGTCAGTACTTGTACATGAAAATGTAATAGTTGAGCCTGTGTCTCTTTCCATGTTGTGATCACCTTTTCTCTATTTCAGTTATCAGGCAAATAACTGGAAATTCAATACCAACCAATCCTAAAGAGGAAAGTTTGTACTTTTGAAATATATTCCTGCAACAAAGGATTTGAGAGAAGAGATATATCAGTAAAAACAGGTATGTAGATGGAAGATAACCATAACCTTGAAAGGAGTGAAGGCACAAGGAGTAGTGAGAAAGCTGGGGGAATAGTGATGAGGAAAATCTCTGAAACCTTCCATGCAAAAGCAGCACAAAGGGGTCTATCTCAAGTGTCTGAACACAAGCACTGGTAGCTTGGGAATCAACCAACAGGGACCAAAGTTCATGCACTGGTACAGAGCTGTGGTTTCACTGGGACTCCAGAGATGCAGTGTGATAGCACAAGCAAATGAAGAGGTGCTATGAAAAGTGCCAGAATATTTAGGAAAGACAGCCCAGGAAGGTGAGGATGGGCTGCACTCTATGCAAAATCATGCCTGAACACATGGAGCTTTGCATTGAAATGGGTGACAAGTCAATCAAGAGTTGATTTATAATGATAAGAAGCCAGACCTATGAGCATTACATTGTGATAGGGATCTGCTGCAGACTGCTTGATCTGCTTGATCAAAAAGAGATAGTGGATGAAACCTTTGGGCAGCTGAAGGAAGCCTTATTCTTGCCTATCCTGGTTACTCATGAGAGATTTAGCCACTCATATCTGCTCATATCAGAAAATATGGCTGGGTGTGTGTACAGTTCAGGAGACTTCTAGAGTATGTTGAAGACAATTTCTTGATCCAGCCAGCTAACAAGTGGCCTAGGGAATGTGCTCTTCAACTGATGAAGGAATGTGAAGTTGAGTGAATGTCAACCTGAATGAACTTGAATGGCTTTGGTCACTGCAGCCATGAAAATTAGAAAATGAGAAATTCAAATTCCAGACAGAAGAAAATTGGACAAACTGTAGAAGAAAAAACCCTGAACTTGTTAGCAGATTTTGGCTAGTTTAGGGACCTGTTTAACAGGATCTCACAACAGACAGCCCTGGAGAGCAAAGTGGCCCAGGAGAACTGGTTAATTTTCAAGGACAAGCTACTCCATTACTTTTTAGCCTTGGTTTTTACAGCTAAGGCTTGTCTGAAGGCTTTCCAGGTGCCTGGCTTGAGCCTGTGAGCAGAGTCTGTGAGAGTGAAGCAATACCCACTGCAGAAGAAGTTAATGTCAGGGAGCACCTGAGGAAATGGGATGAGACAGGGTGCACCCGAGAGGAAGAAAGCTGTCTCTTGTCATTGAGAGGCCTCGCTCATTGCTGAAAGGTCGTGACAGTCAGAGGAGATTCCCAATGACTGGGAGATAGGAAATGTCACATCCATTTCCAGAAAATGGAAGAAGATCCAAGAAACTGCAGGCCAGTCAGCTCCACTGGAGTCCCTGGGAAGGTTATGTAGCAAATCCTCCGTGAAGCCCCGTTCAAGCCCATGAAGGATGAAAAAGTGACAGCGAACAGCCAGCATGAGTCTGTCAAGGGCAAAGCATTCCTCACTAATTTGATAGTTTTCTATTATGTGATTACTAGATCTCTAGATAACGGGAGAAAAGCAGCCCTTGCATCATTAACTTGACTAACCTAAACCATTTTTGTTTGAAGTTCTTAAGCCATATTTTACCTATGGTAATTTTCAAAAGCTTGTGTGTAAATATTGATGTTTCTGGGCTAGAACACTGGATGTACACTTCACTGAAAAGTGACTATAAATAATACAATTTTTTTATATATACTTTGCACTATAAATGGCCTATAAATGGATGAATATATTAAGAAACAGAATTTCTGAACAAAATATTAATATTATTCTTAGATTGATTTGTTATAAGAAAATTTTTCATATAACACTTCCTTTTCTAAAAAATTAATTAAAGCGAAGTCAAACATTGTTTTTCCATCAAGGAAGAGCAATGAAAAAAAATAAAGAAAATTAATGGAGGCAACATAAAATTAAAAATGCTAAACTGAGAAAAAAATGGACAAATACACAATGGTGATTGTGTTCTTAGACACCTTTCAAATTAAATCTCTTAAAAATATCAAGAAATTTAGCGAGACATTTCTAGAGCCCAAGTGGCTACTGAAAGAATAAAGGAAGTTGTAAACAATACAGGAATAAAATGTATTGTTCTTCATAATTCCAAGCTTATAATAACAACCAAACCTTCTTCCCAGACTGGTGAAGTTTTGAAGTGTATATATCAAAATTAATCGAGATTGAATATATAATTTTGCCCTGTTACTGTAGAAACCAATGAGAACTTGACTATCTCTGAATCCTACTAAACTCCATTTTCAAAGCACTTAAGAACACAAGTCTCTCCTTTTTTTCTCTACGGAAGACTTGTAACCCAACTAGCCATAGCACTTGAAAAAAATCTTTCTTCTTGGAATAAATTAGACTTTGTAGAAAGAGTTTGTAGTTCTTATATTTAATCCCTGGCATTCACAGATATGTAAGCCTTGCAAATTTTTTAAGTCACCTAAAAAACCAAAACCAAAACAAAACCAAAGCCAAAACAAAACTGAAAACAACCAAAAAAACCCCCCAAGCCCAAAAACCGACAAACACCCAAGGCAAAAACCTATCATATTACAGGTGAACAGGTAAAATTCTAAGGTGTATGACATAAATGAAAGAATCCTCATACAGGATACAATCTATCTGGGCCAATATCCTGAACCATGGTCACAGCAGATTACTGAAATGAAAGCACAAAACCCCAAAAATTGGGGCAAACAGTCCTGAGAAAATGACTTGAAAACAAGGCCACCCTTGAGCTCTGACTAAAACTGGGAGTCTGATGGGCACTGCATGGCTTTCCCTGGTCTGGCTCTGCATGTGTTCCAGTTGTTCAGCACTCAGCAAGTCGGGAAAGACCTGCTACACACTCCTCGTTTGAGCTCAGCTTCCAAGATTAACTTAAATACACAAAGGTCCAGCCTGATCTGTTTCCCTAAACACATGAGAATCTCCTAACAAAGATCAGTGAGAAATTGATCCACATGGTTTCCCATGTTTAATCATAATGAAAAACAGTAGACCAGAGTCAGTAAAAATTAACGAACAAACACAGAGCAATGGGATATTAAATCTTCAAAATATTTATGAAGTTCCAAGTTGTGTGATGATTGAGTACTTGACTGCATATTATATACAATCCTGCATGGAAATGCCTATTTCATCTGTACTAATGTTTTCTTTTTCTTCCAACACAGGAATCCCATATACCCCAGCTGTGCCTCCTCAGATCTGTAAAACACTGATTTGGACTACCCAAAAATTTCAACTGTTCCAGCTGTCACAGAAAAGAACTGGGGTCAGCTGAATGTCAGGATGCAAGTAGTAACTATTATATTACTACTTCTTCTTTGTAATGCATCTGACTGTAGGAGGACAAGGAATAGGAGTTTGAGAAACAATGAAAGGGAAAACATTTTAAGGAGAGCATCTAGCACTGTTAAGCGCAATGCCCGAGGCCAAACATGTGATATTTACACTTATCTTCATGAGAAATACTTAGATTGTCAGGAAAGAAAGTTGGTTTTTGTGGCACCTGATTGGCCAGAGGATATAAAACACATGCTGTTAGCAAGAAACAGGATTCGTAAATTAAAGAATAATATGTTTTCCAAGTATAAAGTACTGAAAAGTCTGGATTTACAACAGAATGACATATCAAAAGTTGAGAGCGAGGCTTTTTATGGTTTGGATAAACTTACCACACTCTTACTTCAGCATAACCAAATTAAGATTTTATCTGAGGAGATTTTTATTTATACGCCCAATCTAAACTACCTGCGTCTCTATGACAATCCCTGGCACTGCAGCTGTGAACTAGAAACTCTTGTTACAATGCTACAGGTTCCAACAAACAGGAATTTGGGAAATTATGCCAAATGTGTGCACCCAATAGAACTGAAAAATCAAAAGCTAAAAGAGATAAAAGCTGATCAGCTATGTAGTGAAGAGGACAGGCAGGATCCCAAAAACATAAAACGAGAGAAGCCTGAACCTGTTAAACCAGAATTTGATTCCTCTTTGTGCCACATGTATGTGTTTCCTGTGACAACTCTGAACTGCAAAAGGAAAGGTTTGTATCTGTCCTTGTAACTGAATTAATGATTTTAATATTCTATTTATTTAATCCTTTCTACATTTATTCACACATTTACTGCAAATGAACTTAGTACTAGTTAGCTTTACTTAAACTGAAATTGTTAATTATTTTTCTCTTGTAACTACCAGCAAAAAGTAGGAATTCTTCCTGCATTTTACCTCTACTCTGCAGCCCAAATTCAACAGATATTCCTTAGCACTGTAATGCAAGTATCTAACAGAAATCAACAGGAATAAAATTAAGCATATTACTTAAGTTACTAGTCTGTTTGTACAACTGTAAACATACTAATCAGTCAAATTACAGTTGTGCTGAAACTGTTGAATTGATACAGAAAAGCACAGAGTATCTTTTCTTCCTTACATTGTACAAACACAAAGAAAGCAATGACTTTGACAGAAGTGAGCTGTGAAGCAGAACTGGAGCAGCCAGCTGCGCTTTCAATGCCCACAGGAATCTGATTGCAAAGCAAAAGCTTTGCATCCTCACATTTGCTGCACTAGATTTCTTCTACTAAGGGAAGAAATTGTATGTTTTTATTAATGAAGAAATACCTCCTCTGTGCTCTTCCTCCCAGCATCCAGCAAACAATTCAAAGTTGAAGGGACTTTAAGAAATGTTTTTCAGACACTTGGATCTATTCCAACTTGAAATCTTTCTCAGGCCCCTAAGAGCCACAGTTAAGCCTTAAGGGTAAACCAGATGGGGTGTATATCAACATGAAAATGCACATTTATTTGTCCTTTATATTTTCCATATTTTATCCCATGAAAAACAAAGCAAACAAAAAAACAATTCAGAGGAGAATCATTCTTTAAGAAAACAATTCTGAAATAAGAAGCACTTCTTGAAGCAGTTGACATTGTGAGACCTTTTTCCCAATTTTAGCAGAGCTTAGCCCACATGTTTTGTTCAGCTGAACTTCTATTTGGTTTAAGATTAACTTGATTTTATGTAAAAACCTCGGTGTGCTCTTGCTCCTTTATGCCAGAGAAAAGCTCAGAATTCAGTATAAGGAGATAATATCTAAATATCAAGGATTAATGATTTCAGTATTTGATTATCTACTATATATGTAATAAAAAATGGTCTGTGTTCTCTACATTTTTTCACCCTGTAAATTCCTTTCTTGTCCTTCTGGCTCAATTTTCTCTTTTACAGTTCAGCTACTAAATCTTCTTATGAATGATTTATGCTGCTTTTTTTTTTTAATATTCACCTATCTTCCCTTTCCTTGTAGATAGGATCTTAATTATTAGATTATAGATTATGATCTTAATTATCCTTCATAGGATCTTAATTATATCACTATTATTACTTTTCAGTAAGCTTTGTTATTGAACAAAACCCAAGCATAAATAATAATCCTAATATAAGCAAAGACCGACTTTACAGCTCTCCTCACTTAGTGGTATCAAAGAGATGAGCTGAATACACAAATATACCCAAAAACATCTTGGGAAAAGAATTTCACTTTTTTCTCTAAGTTCATAGAAACATCCAATGTGGTCTGATCTTCATGGGAGTTTCAAAGGAGTTTATGGTATTTGAAAACATGGTTTATTGTCTTTAATATTAATAATGGTGGAATAAAGTTATTTCAACCTCTACACAAGGGTACTAGAAGGTACAGAGACTCCCTCCTTCAGGTCAAGAACTAAGTATATCAATCCAGAACTTCCTGCATGCCTAGCATGGACACATTGAGTGTGTTTCAATACTTTTTTGGAAGTACTAGATCTACTGTGCATATGCTTGACAGCTGGATGCAGATATCCCATGGATATTTGGTATTTCTGAACATATAGCAATCTTTGATGAAAGCATTGTACTTGCTGTCTTTGTATATGAATATTGTACAGTAGATGCACAATTTCAGTGGCATTTTCATCACAAATAGGTGTGTAATGCACACAAAATCCAGGGAAAACATAAACGTTTCTCTAAATCTGTGTGGATAAGAATTCAGAATAGAAAAAAAAGTGCATCAGTTGCCAAATCAGTAAGATGGCATGAAAATCTGCAATCCATTATTCCCTTATAGTGGAGGGAATGGAATGACAAGCACTCGCTCTACCACTGCTAAATATGTCGAGGTATGACAATAGGTCAGGAGCTTTCAGTTAATGTCAGAAGGCTCATGAAAGAAAAATCTGAAAAATACATTTATCCATGTGTATGTTCTCTTTTTTTTTTTTTTAATAAGTTACTTATATCTCATCAGACCAGTGATATGCCAGACCTTGTGGTACTCCAGAATGAAATACTCTATGCCCTTGATTCTGTTTTACACACACAAAAAAAAAGGCAGCAGAAAAAGCGGTTTGTTTGCATTTCTGCAAAGAACTTGTATTTTCAAGGACAGTTGGAAAAAAAATCTGCTTTCTAGTACTGCCAAACTCTCCAAATCTCTAAACTCTAGCATTATTTGCATTCATTTGGTGATAAACAGGCCCTGAAACTTTGACATCGGCAGAAGCAGGAAGTAATCCAACCACAGCAGGCTCGAGTAGTTATAATATTTATGTATTTATAAAACCAAAGCTCTGCTCATAATCAGATATAAGGCAGGAAAAGTCTGGTATGTTGCTTTAGTCTCAAAAATACCTGATTCATTAGATATCTTCAGAAGTACAGTGACCACACAGATTCCAGCACAGATCCAGAAACTGCTTGCTTTCATTCAAAGATGGTCAAATAAGAGACACTGCATTTTCTTGTTATGACAGCGCAGGGTTAGAAAACTCATTGAGCAAATATAATAATCCTGGAGATTAGGTTTGTTAACATTACTCTGAGAGGGTTCAAACCACTGTCTGCACTTCTCAAGTATGGGCCCTTTCTGCTGGAGTAGGAGCTGTTCTTTCTGGAGCTCTTTTGCAAGGAACACTGCAAGGATAAGGACATTGATGACTGAGAGGTCCTCAGCTACTTTGGAAATGCCAATGACAGAAATAGGAGAGACAAGCAGACAGAATGCCACTCTGCTGCCTGGGTGTGTTTTTATATAGTTACTCTGGTTTCTTTTCTTTAAGCAATCAAGCCCTTCACACACATTTTTAATATTAATATAGTATCTTCACTACTTACCTTATTCTTATGTGAATGGTCTAGTTCTACTAAAATAAAAATATAAACCACAGAGGTTTTACTATAAGCACTAATGAAGAGAAAAATTTTTACATGAAAAGTAAAGGTACAAGTAAAGAAAGAATGAAATTCAGAAGTTGAAAAAATATGGTGGCACTAGTAGAAGAGAAAAAAGGGTAAGAAAACGAGAAACAATGTTAGGCTGACAATACTCCGTCTGGCATGTAACTGTGATACTTAAGCAGTAAGAATAAACTAAAGCTGATGTCTTTTTCATTTTTTAAGATTTAAAGAAAGTTCCAGGTAACATACCTCCAGATATAGCTAAACTTGATTTGTCCAACAACAAAATTAGACAGCTACGAGCCAAGGAGTTTGAAGATGTCAGTGAACTGAAGATATTAAATCTAAACAGTAATGGAATAGCATACATTGATCCTGGTAAGAACAATTTAAAATACTCATTAAAAATTATTTCTCTTTTATTAAATACTGTCTCTATCAGATATAAACGGGGGGGAGAGGAGGGGATGGATTTAAAAATCTCGAAGTTGGTGAAAATTTTACCTTTTGTACCTTTGAATTCATAGAGTAAAGGTTTGCACTGGAATATATTCATCATGAAAATCAACACACAAAGACACATTTCAGTTGCCCTTTCTTAACACTTAACACTTATCAAGTACAAAAGGTAATTTAAAAATGCTAAGTAGTTGAATTATTTTTTAAATATCTTTGCCACATCTAAGAAAACATGTCATATAAGGAGACTACTTTTCAATTATATTGTACCATAAAATAACAGACAAACCTAAAGGATTTAAATTCTTTTTGGTTAAAAATCACTGTATCTAATTGCTTTTAAGTTATATTTTATTAGAACTCATGTACCCTTATTGGCAATTTGCTTATAGCCTATATGCATTTGGATTTAATTATGAAAGCAGCCATAAACTGGGTGAGAGAAAGAGAGAGAAAATGTATCAAGCATAAAGGGCCTTATCTAGTATTATGTTGGCAATTAAACAGTGGTAATATAGGAAAAATTGTAGTTACGAGGTTTAACATTACACAATTTATTTATTTTAAATTAAGACTTCTCCTATTAAATGAAATAGTATTGAAAAAAAGTATGAACAGCTGTCTGAAATGTAACTCACAAACATTATTATGAAGCTCTATGTTCACTCCATTCCAAATCTTAAAAAATTAATTTGAAGGTTCTATACATGCACACAAATACTTACATATATATATAAAAAAACCTCTGGCCCTTCACAGTGTCTACTAATAAGTTTCCATATTCCTACTTCTGTATCATGATAATTACAGTAAGATTCAATGAGCAAATCAGGCACTCATCCACCTCTGCTGTCTCTATTCTACACTCAGGCAGACTCATGAAGTATTTTATAGCTTTACTAGCAGTGCAACTCCCCTAATATTTCTCACTTCTGAAGGCATGTGCCATATTTTAAAGTTCAGTGTTTGAGAAATTCTTTTGTAGACTTTAGCCAGAAGAAAACCCCAACCATTAACTGTAAAATTATAAAAATGTTTTTTCTGTTCTATATATGCATATTTTTTCCTGTTCTAGATATGCATATTTTTCCTGTCACAGATATGATTTTTTTTTCTAAGTTAACTTCATAAGGTACTAATAACTTTTTTTCTATTGATTAGCTGCTTTTTTAGGCCTCAATAACTTAGAGGAGCTGGATCTATCAAACAACAGCTTGCAGAATTTTGAATATGGAGTACTGGAAGATCTTTACTTTCTGAAAATATTGTGGCTGAGAGAGAATCCTTGGAGATGTGATTACAACATACATTATCTTTTCTACTGGCTGAAACATCACTACAATGTTCACTACAATGGCCTAGAATGTAAAATGCCTGAGGAATACAAAGGATGGTCTGTTGGAAAATATGTTCGAAGTTATTATGAGGAATGCCCAAAAGACAAGCTTCCCATTTATCCAGAAACTTTTGATCTGGACAAAGATGACGAGGAATGGGAACGACACAAAGAGCAAACAGTTCAAACAGCAAAGAAGCATGGTGTAATTGTCACCGTGATAGGCTAATAAGGGAACCCTTTCTCTTAGTAGATTTAAATATTTGATACTTTGAAAAAGAAAAATATGCTGTTTACATTTGTTTTCTGTTGGTTTGTAGGACTATCTGCCTACAAAGATGTCTCTTTACTGCAGGTAATAACTACAGAATGACATTAGTTCAACAGCATCCTTCATCTAGTAATTGTTTTTGAAAGTTTGTTCTGGACACTCTTGTGAAATATTTTGGCAAATATTTGAAACTATACAGAGAGACATAAATGTACATAATATGGTGGGGAGAAGCTGTCTTATGTATGAACACAGTTTATGTGTACACACAGAAATATCTGCAGGATTGTGACCAAGACACATTTTTCTTGAATGTATTGACAGTTCTTTGTATCTATCAGTTTCCTGAAATATTCCCAGAAAATATTTCCAAGTTTTTATATCAACTTCCTGTTGTTTTATTGTAGACAAAAAAAAAATCAAACTTAAGATTATCCTTAAATACAATTCTAGAAAAAGAGGAATGGCAGTTGTTATACTAATCAGGATTCACAGAAGGTGGGTTCCACTTACTTTACCAGTGTTCCTCCTCAGTCTTGAAGGAATAACTCAGCCTCTGCCTTTTGCATACCTGAGCTGCCTTAAAATGATAAGCAGCCAAGACATGGTTGGTTCCTAAGATCCACCTCCACATTCTCATAATTGCTTTGTTTGGTTTTTGAGGCAGGCAGAGCTGAAATCTTTCTGGAAAGAATTTTAGGTTGTTGTATCAGTTTGACACAGATTACATGCCATCACTTCTAGGTGACGAGGATCACATGAGGGATGCTGTGGTCTGCATCCAGCACATCGGTGCCCACCCAAACTGAAGGTAAGTATGCTTTTGAGAGCTCAGAAGTGTAGGACATTATCTAAGTTCAGTCTTCTCTCAGCTTGTTTGTAAAATGCTCGTTACAGCACCTCCTTGTCAAACAGCTATGTATGTGAATATTGATTAAAATCTCTGATCATTCCAATACTGCAGTAACAGGGCAGTACAAATATCTCAGCTAAATGGATGATATCTATTCTAAAGAAAAAATTCCTTGCTACATAATATACTTAGATCACTAAGAAATGCATAAGTGCAGAAGAGAAATTCAGGGCCAAAACTTTAAATTTCTCTTGACTATCATGGAAGAAGTTCTGGGAGACTCCAGAGAGAAAGACTCCTTTAAAGATCTGGAGACAATTACGGTGTTTGTGGATTCCTCTGGAGCTTTAACCAAGTCCCAAAGGTCGTGCATTTTGTTTTACAAGACAAAGCACTCAGTGCTTTAGTGCTAACATGAAATAAAAGAACAACATAAAGGAAAAAAATCAGATGTTAAGAGTGGTAGGAATGTCAAAGAATCTCAAAGCAAACACTTCCCATTATTATTTGAATGTCTCTATGTTCTCCATTATTCAGATATTGAATGGTGCTTTGCTGACAAATTAATTTAGTCATTTCATCCACAATATCTTTCAAAAACTCTATAGCAAAAATACAACAGTATCTGACTCATCCCTGTTCCTGGAAAAAAAATCTTAAGCATTATCTTAACTATTAAAAGTTGATCTTGATAAGATGGAACAGAAAGGAAAATCCCATTTGCCAGTAACATTCACTAAATAGGGCATATTCTGGAAAATTAAAAGTGCCAAAAGTATAATAAAAAAAAGTCTGCCACAAATAGTAGCAAATATTAAGTGATGTTGTCCTCCTCTCAAGTTCTGGAGAATTATTTCAGTCCAGAACCACTGGGTATGATTGGAAAGGACAGGCAATGAAACCACAGCAGAACATCTGTTATTGGCAGCACAGCCAATGGTGAAAATCTGAGTAGGAAAAAATGCATTTATAGACCATGTTATGTTAATTTCTACAGTCAGTGCTGGGAAAAAAATACTAGCTTAAGGCAGGCAAAATCTGGGTAGAAAAGACAATATAAGAATATAAGAAGAATATAAGACAAAATATGTGTGAGAGGTCTCTGGTCTCTCTGGACAGCAAAAGTACCAGTTGAAAAAGCAGTGGGATAAGACTGAAGACCACAAGCAGTGACCTAATTGCTCTTGTTCAAAGGCCCTGGGGATTCCCCAACAGATCATGGATGTACCTCTTAGGACCAAGGCTAAAACCTGCGATACACAGTGATAATTAGGATGATTGTTCTGCAGAAGGCAGAGTTAAGGGAGGGGAGTGATCATTCAGGGTTTCAAACAGTGGCACCAGAAGGTGCTGTACCTGCTGAAGGTTCAAGGGGGATAATGAACTGAACATCCTGCCCGTGTCTGACAGCACAAGATGTTTGTCCACAGCCATTAAGTGAAATATGTAAGTGAGAGAGGGACATATTAACAAGGAACACGGTTCAACAATTATCCTCAAAATAAAGGTTTCCATGTGACCTTGTGAAATCAGTGTCAGCACAGAAGCTCCATGAAAGAAACACTTGTGCAATAAAATCAAATTAAATTCAGTACTTAAGGGCAGGACTGATTAGGCATTTGGAATCAACAAATGAAAAGACTTCTAGTAATGAAAAATGGTCTGAAGTTTTGAATGCTGGAATTGTCTTTGATACAGTTTTCCTTAGATGGCCTTTGGAGCTTTCAAGGAGTACCTGTAAATTCTATTGTTTTAACTACAATGCACTATAATTTTATTCCTTACTGCTTAAAGTTATTGCACATTTCACTTTTTTCAATGATACTAGAGAATTGTTTCAAAATAGACAAGGAAATATTCAAGTGGTGGATTAGCTTTCTGTAATAAAAATAAAAAAAGAAAGGTTATGTGTTCCTGGGAGAAACTTGAAAAACTAGCTTGAAATACATCAGGATTTTGTGTATGTTGGCATTTGCAGACATACAACCCCGCTGAGGATGAAGCAGAACAGACAACAATAATTGCAGTAATTGCAACTACAAATAATGTAAGAACATAATAGAAATATGAGGTTGTGGAAAGGATAATATAGGTTAGATGACCTCCTGGCAGTGACTAGTAGCAAATTCTTTGAGAAAAGATTGTATGAAGAGAAAAAGCATACAGGAGTTATGAAGGTAGTGCAGAAGGAGGCAGCACAAGAAAAAAGACAATAATATATGTGGAAAACATACATATATGGGGGAAACTAACAATTAATAAAACCTTCAGCATTACAGGGTTAATTGCTATTTCTCTGACCTTCTCAAAAATGTAGTGTAAAGTACAACCTCCATCAAACACCATAACCACAAAATACAACTTAATGTTGACATATCTATGCTTCTGTAATATTTAATCATAAAGGTCCCAGAAGACCTTCCATGTCTAAGAGAAAATCATGGGCCTTCCTCTTCTTTTATAAGCTCTTTAAGTCTCTTTCAGCAACTTCTCTCTTGATTTCTCTTCTTTCTCTGTCCATAGCCAGGAAATAATAGCATGAAGACAATTGCCTTGTCTTCCTGACATGGAGTGTATGTCCTAGGAGTGCTGCTTTAAGGGATGAACTACAGCACTCTACAGGGGCAGTGCCCTTCTCTCTACACAGCCACATGAAACACAGAAAAGATTATTTTGTGCCATGTTTTCCATGACAGAATACAGGAAAAATGGATATGTCTGTCAAAGGGAAATAAAACACTTCAAAAGCTTCTGAGGAAATTTTAGCTCCTGCACTATGCATACTAATGGCAGCACTTAGAGGCAGTTCTCAGTCACACATGGAAGACAAATGATTCTCCAAGATCACTGAGTAGGTGGAGGAATACCACAAACAGCTGAGCCATAACCCATGCATCTCATATACTCATATTCTCTGGCACAGTAACACACTGGTTTGCCAGACAGTCTGAGCTGGAATCATATTAACATTCACATGCAGATATTAGACAAAGACTACTATTTCATCAATGCACCACAGGCCAAAGTTAGAGTACACAAAACCAATTTTTTTAAATTTCAGATAATTAATTTATCAAGTAAACCCCACAAACATGTTTACTCAGATGAACAGACCTAACTCACAGTTCATATAATTGCTTTTTTAACATTAACAATAAAAGCATGTTGCCAAAATCTGTGTAATCTTGGGTTTATTTGGAAAGATGAGGTCAGAACTGTAGCTCGGATAAGTTCGAATGGAAAGGTTCATCACATCTGTAGCCTATAATTGAACAGACAGTTCAACTCAGTTTGTCAGCTGAAAAAATGTCAAAGGAAAAGAATCACAATATGATTTTCAATCTTTAAAAGAAGATAGTTTTGCAGCAACATTAAACCATCCACAAGAGCTTCAAAAGAATGGCACAAGTAGGCTATATGATAAATATAGCCAGCGACTTTCAACATATAAACATATGTAGTAAATCTAAATACCAATAGCATACTGATTTAAATGTGTTTCATGCTTAAAAAGAAATACTGTGTATCTTCAAAACTAGAAGAAACAGCTTTATAAATCAATGTTTTCTAAAAGCCCCTATAGACTTTCATATATGATTCATCACAATTAGTTCAAAATAGCACTCAGTAGATGTAAATAGACCTAATGTTTGATTTTGAGCCTACAGAAAACATTAATTATCAACAAAAATGGAAAATGCAAGGTTTGTAGAGACAATGATTGAATTTAGTGTCTTTGATATGTATGATAAATGAAAATGGGTGGCAATCAACATACTAATACTCCAACTGATACAATCAACACTAGATATGAATCAGTTAACATGACAGAAAAGGTTGTATACAAGATGTAATTCTATCACAACTGTTCTTTACTTAATCCAGAAAATATAATGATTTTAGTTTTGTACCCAAATACATGAGGAAAAAACAATCATAGACAGATTTAACATTTTTAAGTACAACACTCATAAAGGAGGTGATGTGGCGATGTATGGTTTATTTTGGCTTGCTTCTTTATTAGTTCCCAAAATTCATTATGATACTGGATTAAATTCTGTCACTAAACAATTTGTATGCTGGCATCATTGAGAATGTTATTTTATCCTGTGATATAAAAGCCAAAACCATGACCAAAATACTTTTTATTCTTAGCCAGTTGTTCTTTTTCATCACCAGTCTAGAGACTAAATTGTTCTCACCCATAATTACACAGTCATTTTCTAACACAAAAGAAATCACTCAAATTGCTATAGGCTGCATCAACAATTTCAATCATGTATTATCTAATTAAATAATACATGCTTTTTAGCCTCAAAACATAAAAACCCACTTTTTAAATTCGAAGATTTAAAAAATTTCCTTTTATTTTTATGCATTTGAATTCAATTAAAGTGTAGACTAGAAAAGAGTTAATCAGTAACATTCTCTTGCTTCAGAAAAACTGTGCCAGGAATCAAAAATGTTCTTTGGGATCTTGCCTAGTTGTATCAGAGGAGATTTTTCTCATGAAAACACTTCCAAGATGTTTTCAGACTCTTCAAGATAAAACAGATGAATAACAGTTGGGACTCAGGTGATTCCTAACAAATCAAGTACACTTTCACACTAGGACTAAACCTCTCACACTGATCATAAAGGCTTTCAGTTTTTCTGCCCAATTGTCTGCTTGGTGGAGCATACAACCATGTTGAGAAAAATATTACTGACCTAGAACTATTGAAAATGTCACAAAGAGAATTAACCTCCAAACCCTCAGTCACATGTACTTACATGCATAGAATCAGGAAGAACTAAGATGCTTTTTTTTATATCTAGAAGGACTTCGATTTGGCAATAGAAGCTGATTATTTATAGTATAATAACAGATTATTTGTGAACACCACATTACTATCTAGGACCATGGTTAGTTTTGGGGGGGCGGTTAGCTTGCCTGTTGTTGTTATTTTTTGGTTTGGGGTTTTTTTTTGTCAGAGAGCCTCTTGTTGGAGGCCAGTAACTAACAGTATAGCCCAGGGGTCAGTACTGGGGCAAGTCCTTTTTAATATCTTCATTAATGACCTGGACGATGAGACAGAGTGTACTCTCAGCAAGTGTGCAGATGAACTGGGAGCAGTGTCTGATAGACCAGAGGGTCTTGCTGCCATCCAGAGGGACCTTAGAAAGCTGGAGAAAGGGGCTGACAGGAACTCCATGTAGCTCAAGAAGTGCAAAATCTGGCATCTGGGGAGACATCTGGCATCTCAAGGCACCAGAACACGTTGAGAGCAGCCCAGCTTGAAAATAGGCTGTCAGAAAAGGACATGGAGATCCTGCTAAACACCAGGTTGAACCTGAGCCTGTGGTGTGCCCTTGGCACAAAGATGGGTGGTATCCTGGGCTGCATTAGGAGTGTCTCCAAGAGATCCAGAGAAGTGATTTTTCCCTTCAGCACTAGTGAGGCCACACCTGGAGTACTGTGTCCAGTTCTGGGCTTCCCAGTACATGAGAGACATGGACACATTGGAAAGAGTCCAAAAATGGGCAAAAAGATGGCTAAGGAATTGGAGCATATTCCCTCTTAGTAAGGCTGAGACCTGTGACTGTCCATTTGGAGAAGGCTCAAGGGGCTCCTAGACAGGTAGTATTTACTGATGCTTTAAAGTTAGGCCAGTAAAAAGAACAGCAACCTCAATGGTTCAAACATAACACACATGGACATCACTGCTGCATAATATTTTCTACATGTTAACATGCTAAAATGTCACATATCCATAACCATTTACAATACTGAATTACACCATCACCTGCTGAAATATCTGATATGCAACACTTCAAATCTGCAATTCTAAGTATGAAGAAGAAACCAGAAAGAAACACAGTTAATAACATCCCTCATCACTTCTCCTAAAGCAACTTTTATATAAGAAAAGCTTTCTGCTTCTAATGTAATTACTTTTATAACTGCCCAATAATATACTAATGGCAACAGTTTAAACTTGATATGGCAATTGCTGATAGCAAAAATACAAAAACACTTTCTAGTTTTATCCCATATCCTGTCACTGAAGAGAATTTTTTCTTACACATTTCCAAAGAACTTTGAATTTAAGGTATGTAAGTTAATAGTAAGATGCCAGCATGAAAACACAGCAAAGATGCCACTGTGGTTTATAGAAGGGTATTTCCATATTAGCTACACAGCTTTCCATAGACTATAATTTCATCAGCTAGAAATGGAAAAATCTGTAGGAAAATTACTGATAATGTTTCTTTTCCCATTAGCATTTAATTGCTTAGGTAATACATTCAGGTAATATGCCTTCTCCTCAAAGTATGCTGCTGTTCAAAAAGCTGTCTCTGTTCACTTCATGTAAACTTCTTCCAGGTTTTCTTGCTTTATGTTCTTACCAGAGAATTTCTGGAACTTGCTAAAGCCATGGTCATTTAAAGATATTTAGCTGGTTCAGATTGCATTTGGGGTTTACAATGATTTTTTAAGGTATAGAAATGTGTAGGCCTTTTTCGATAGCAAATTCTTTTTGTGCATCTCTTCAAAGACCTGCATCCATGATAAATATAGTTGGATCCATCATGGCCTTCTCTAACCAAAAATCCGTTTAATTTGGACATATGGATCATTTCCTTAACTTCAAAACTCTACCTAATTTAAAACTCAGTATCAAGACCACAGCAGCCACATTTAAAACACAGCAATCATTTTCTGTCAATAATTCAACATCAGGGTACTGTGGTACCACTGACCTTTTTTAGGAAGCTGTAATTTACACAGCAAATGGTTTCCAGCTGGCCCTGAGGGCAGATCTTGTCCAGCCATAAGTAAAAAACTCATAATTTTTTTTGGCACAGGAGCAGAACAGAAATCTGCAATAAATGGTAGTGTGCTAAAAATTATATTTACTAAATACCTTGTAATTTTGAAATGATCCATCACCAGACATCATCTACAGTGCCAGAGACAATAAAGGCCACTAATCATAAGTTCCAGAACTTTGAAAAGTCCAGGCATGCCTTATTTTCCACTGTCTGTGAATGCTCAGAGCAAACACGTATTTGGCCTGGAGGAGACAACACCCAATAAGGACCTCCTGTTGAAGGAGACTGTATCTACATTCTAGATCCACCAAAAAGAGAACATGAGGATTCACAGAGGAAGAAAGAAAAAGAGCTCTGCCTTTCTGCAGCAAATGGTCAGGCACTCAGCTACAGCAAACCTCTGCTCTGTCTTCTAAACAGAAGAGCTCTTTCTGTATTTCCCATACTGAATAAAACAGTGACAGCTCAAGAAAAAGAAACCAGGTGACAACCACACAGATTTCCAATCTGAATCAAGGGAGCTGCAATCTTTTAAATACAAAATGGAAGCATTTCAGTAGGCTTCCTGCTTTTCTGTAATAATTTTTGTTCCCTCTGCACTTTACACATAAATAAAGGCATTATTTTGTAGCTTGTCCCAAAGTTTCACAGCCCTAGCTCCCAGCACACATCCCAGGGCATGTTGAATTATACCAGAAATGTGTTTTTAAATGACTTAGTTGACCCAAAATGTCTACAAAAGTGTACACAATATAAATATACACAATAAAAAAATGACTCAGTTATATGCATTCTAACCTAATTATGGAAGTCAAACCAGTCAGTGCAACTGCTATTAAGAATGGACAGAATTTGAGACTATTATTCTCTGAGAATGCTGTGATACGTTCCAGAAACAGGACATCTTTAGCCAGCCCAATTTAGTCAGACTAAAATTGGAAGTATTTTAAGATACTAGTTTGTCTTCTGACTTTCTTAGTTTGATTTTCCCTCCATCCTCACCTCTCATCATGCATTTCATCTAATCTAAAGCTAAGACTCCAAGTCTGTGATCCTTCCTGTTTTAATCCTATCACTGCACTCTTCACCTCCCAGAAAAGCATCCCAACTCTATCCACCCTATAATTCTGACATAAACTCCATTTCCCTAACACCTCCCAACCAGCATCACTGCTCAGTCTTGAGAGAAGAGTACCAGCACCATCTGTCGTAGCAAACACAGGGACCTGCTTCTCCAGGCACTCATGGCATCAAGTTGTCACAGCCCAACCAGTGGATGGCATCCTGCAAAAAGACAGCTTGATAAATTGTTGGACCCAAGAACATTCAATTCATGCAGCATAATTTTCGATTATCTATTATGTATTTTTTGTCTTATGCAGACCAGCTACCTAGACTTACATGTCTTTTTCCTTGTCAGTCTGCACCCACATGTTCCACTTCTGTATAACAATTTTTAATATTTGGACATTATAATGGACTTATCCTAGAGCCATCTTCCACTGGCTTTTTTCTCATTCCTTTTCAGCAAATTATATTTTATCTATCCTCTGAAATGTAAAACAAAATGAGTAATTTAATACAGTTTCTGACCTGAAGTAAAATCCACAAAACTCTGCAATTTGCGGTAAAATTCAAAGCAATCAAGCTCAACAATATTAACTTCTGAATAGAACTGATGCTTATTATTTATAGTTTCGATAAAATACACATTGAAGGTATTTTTCAGTAGCAATTCATCCACTCATTTTGATAAAATTTCTACTTGTTTCTAATTTTCTGAAGTATCAAGCAATGAAAATTTGCCTGCTTCCACCACCATAAAGTCCTGCTACTGTCATCTGTACTTCACTAAAGTACAGATCTGTATTTATTGGAGGACATTTGAGTGTTTATAAAAAATAATTCAAAAGTGCTAGATACATGCATTTACTTAAGTGCTATTCATGTTTCCTTGGCAATACAAAAAAACCCAATATAACAGAATGCAAATTCAATTTATATCTTACCAATTTTAACCTTTGGTAGAAGTCCCATTTTCCTTCCAGGCTAAGCAATAAGAAATAATTAGATTCAGAACAAAAATGTATTTCAAATGAGTCATATATCTCTGATATATTAAAATACACTATTTCTCTGTATCAGACTCGATGAATGAATTTCCATGGCTACATTCATTTTCCAAAATCTCCCTCACTTCATATTAAAAAAACTGAAAACATATACTTGGGAGAAATTATAAATGGAACATGTTCTGTTCCAGTCCAATGTCTGTGATAATTAACAAAAGTCTTAGCTGAGACTATCTTAGAAAAGCTACACTGAAAGAAAAAGGAATAATTTTCCATGCCCTTATTATATAGGATTATGAGATTTTAGAAAAGAAGGTGGTCGGTTTTTGGTTTTGTTTGTTTGGTTTTTTTGGGGTTTTTTTTTGTTTTTGGTTTTTTTTTTGGCAAGAAGGGCTACTGTATTAGGAAAATATTTGTAGTAGAAAGGATTATGAAGTACTGGAATATACTGCCTGCTGAGATTGGTGTGTCTCCAACACCTGTGATATTTAAAACTACTAAAAACACCCTGGACAAACCTGCACCAAGGTTAAGCACAGCACAGCTTGAAAACATTCACCTACCTGCCAATTCTGTCGTTCTGTGGTTCTTAGTAAGGATTTACACCAGTGTTCCTAGCACAGTTGTACCTCCTATATAATGAGCACTGTATGCTTTTCAAAACAAAATAGCCCACCTTAGGTAATTCTAAATGGAAGATCATCACATTTTATGTACATAACAAAGTAATCACTGGATGTGTTTATTGAGATTATCATATTTTAAAACTTATCTAGGTGTTATCCCCATTTTTCACAGGAAAACTTGGATAATGTAAAGTACGATCTTCCTAATCCCAAACATAGAAAACCAAAGAAAGAGCATAAGAGAACACAGATTGTTTACTTTCAGACCTAAATGGAAATTGCCCTTTTATTTCTGGGTATACCACCACATTTCTCCACAAATAAAGCTGATTAAAGTACAGAAATGTCAGGTTTGGAACAGGAGTAAAGTCAGAACTGACAAGTTTTAACATAGAATAACATCAGAGAAAATGAATACCAAATCTAAGTTTGTAATCCTCTTTATGTTGTTGTGTTAAAATGAAAACTTGTTCCTCACACAAAGGAACAACATAAATACTGCTTTGTAAAAGATTTTTCCTATGATGCGCCTGAAATATGGGTAAAATACATATAATTACCCAAAATAAAGCTTCATTAAGTTTCTGCCATAAAAGTCCCACTCTTTTTTGCACAATTCTTTAGTCATCTAAAAAATAATTTATGACAGTACACAAAAGCAGTGCTGTTTTAGAAATGTTTTGAGTCACACAAAAAATTTGTCTTTTCCATGTTGATTGTTGCGAATTAAAGGATCTAATTTGAAGTGATTAATATTCAAGTATAATTTTCTGTGTATAGTTAGAAGTACTTCACTACCAAATAACACTACTTTTTTTACACAGAGAAGAAAAAGTTAAATTAGCATAAAAACCAGAACTAGTTTGTGTGCTTGAAGAAAAGCTCAATAACTGATAACAGGATTTTTTCCCTCACATCCACTTTTTTATTGATCAGCTGTATTCAGCTATCTGACATACTAAATCTTTTAGTTATCCTTTGCAAAAATTGTGTCATGACCCATTGTTATGTCAGCCATTTACCACATGAGTCCAACTGGTATTTTCATAAACCTGTCTGAATTTCTACGAAACCAAAACTGTGTAAGACTACGGGCTAAAAATATTACTGTAAAACAAAATATGATCCTTTGAAAGTACAAAAAGCAATGGGCCTCAGAAAATACTGGGGTTTATCTCATGTATTGCTCTTACTCCTATGAATATCTATGAGAGGATTTGACTGCAACAAGTTTGTGTTTGTACATATGTACTGTATAAATCAAGCAATCCACTTTTGGACTGATCTGAATACTAATTGAATAGTTAGCAAAAGAGGAAACAGCTGAAATGTAATTGCTGTGAACTGAGGACAGATGTACTAACAGAAGACAAAATTGAGTACAGTTATACAGAGATAATCAAGAGAATAATCCTGTCACACTGCATGCCAATTTACTGACTCAATTGTTGAGTGAGTGGACCCAAAGATTTAGGATTTATTATTCACATCCAGTGGAATGTGAATACTTCAATGAAAGTTTCATTGAAAACTTCAACCAGAAAATTGCAGAGAACAGAAATATCACATTATTTTCTAAGATTCCAGTATACACAAAATTAAATCCTTATTTTTTTATCTCATACTGTGCTGTCTTCATTTGAAAGGGTGAAAGAATACACAGAGAACCAAAAAAATGTGAAATACCTCACTTAATGATGGAGTGCTTGAAGGCCACATCCCTGGTTCATATACGTAAATGTACCGTGGACAGCAATGCAGTTAAAACACTTAACATCACCTCAGTTTTGACTACCACAAAAGTAAAGGTTTCATATATCAACTAAACAAAGAGGAGCATTAAGTGGAGGCTATGTTCATTAAATATTCTGTAGACAAAAAACCCACAAACAAACACCCCAACACCCCCAAACCTATAGATATAAAAATAAAACATACTTTATGTTTTAGAGATATTGTCTTACTGTTTTTGCAATATCATATGCCATCAATATTTTCAAAAAGCAATATTATCATTTAAATTGCTGACTACATAATAGATGCTGTACCATTAGCATGTTTTAAAAGTCCAAGTGCAATATTATGAACTACATAGGACACATACATAGACAATAATTCAGTATGTATCATAGGAAAATATCTAATCTCTTTGCCATTATTTCTCTGAGCTTTTCATCTAAAAATGTCCGTGAGTCTTCTGGATGAGCAATAAATACACCACAAAGCAGCACCTGCAAAATGAAACTGCAAATTAATTCCTTGTATTTACAGCAAAGTAGCATCTAGTTATGAAGATGTTAAAATAAACAACAGTTTACCAAAATCTTTTAAAGTAAGGCAAAATAGGCATTTCTTTTCATCAGTTCCTTTTCATTCAATTTTTAAAGGTAATATTGCATGTATCAGCATAATTCCATTGCAAGACTTCTAAGTACTGAGTTTAGGATAGTAAAATAAGTGAAGTTTCTTTAGCAATTGCTGCTAAGAATTTAATTGCTTTTAATTTGCATTAAAGAAAGAATATATATAAGATTGGATAATTTTATTTACTAAATAAGAAACGGAATCTAAAACAAGTTGAATACTGTGAGGTAGAGTACGTTGAATGGGAAGCTGGACAAAACCAGAGCCTGTAACCAATAATGAAAACAAAATGCAGCTAAAAAATATTTGCTTTTCAGGATTGTTTTATACAATTTTACATTATCTTTTAGTAAAAATGCACAATAACCAATGAAGCAGTTTTTCTCATTTGTCCTTTACCTATCTTCAGCTAAAGGACACAGATCATTTACTTTTGGACTTTGAGCTCAGATACAGCAAGAACATTCAAAGTATATTAAAGTATATAGGCAAACTGCAGTTATTTAAGTGAGTATTTATTGGAAATGATAAACAAAAAGTTCTTGTGCCTGGTAAAAATGTCAAAACATGGCATGCAATACTACCTTCCTTTCAAGACATGGCCTCTTGCTGTTATGAAACTAATGTGGAGCTTGTGCTTGAATCATTTTCAGAAAGCATGGTGGGAGGACAAAGAAAAAGAGGAAGGTTCTAAATCAAACCTATACTGTGGACAAAAGCCATGCATGGAACAGAGGCAAAAAAGGCACCAAAAAAGGCACCAAAAAAGGCCAAGCTGCCCCTCGCCCTGCAGAGGCAGAGAGCAAGGCAGGTAGAGGGGATGGCTCGACAGGCCTGCCATGCTCTAATCAGTACACTGTGTAGGAACAGAACCAGACATTAATGGAAATTGGAAGCGATCCCTGAAGGTAGCTGAACAGAAGTTTTTGGGATGCCTCATTATTGGAAGTGTTCAAAGTCAGGCTGGACAGTATTTTGAGCATGCAGATCGAGTGAAAGTTGGCCCTGCTCATGGCAGGGTGGTTGCACTAAATGTTCTTTGAAGGTTCCTTCCAACCCAAACTATTCTGTATTTCCATGAATCTAAGTCAAGACCAGTATGAAAAGGTGAAGACAAAATTAAAGGCCAATGTCTTCAGTTTAGATACCCGTCTTCAGTTTAGATACAACACCAATCAGCACAACAATTCCAACCTTAGAATCTTTTCAATCGTCTTAACAGAAATGTAATTTGCAAGGTGTAGCTGACCGTTGACTATGTTAAAAATATATAAATGCATCACTTATCATTGTAGTTCATGCCATGCAATATTTTAAATAATAAATGGTTTTCATCACAAGTTTTCATATGGGAAGATTCCCAAAGTCATTCCCAACATTGGTAAGCTACTCCCTCTGCTGGATAAGCCAGTATGTGACTGCCATATTTTATTTCAAGTACTGTTTGCCTTTTCATCCCCCTTTTTCAAAGAAACAGACAACTTCTTCTCCTTTGCTGTTCTGAAAATTCTCCAACACAAGAAATCCAATCTATCCAATGATATACAGGAATGCAGTGCCTTTGTTTAACATTTGAGAATATTAATTCAAAAAAGGAAGCAGTTGTAACATCTCATCTTGTGATCCTTATTCAAGTACTCTTCAGTAACGCTTTGGAAACAATTGTGTCAATTATGTCAAGCAATTAGGTCTGTAAAAGTCTGGCTGTTTCTCTTACACTTCTACAAGTCTCTCAGCAATCTGAAAGAGTCTGTCACCAATGTTTTCACACATTCTTCTTAATACCATTTTAGCCATTTACCTTCATGGCAAAATTAATTTGGGTCCCGGGGCAGAAAAATCTTAGGCCAGCTCTTCATCCATATTTAATTCTAACATTGTAAGAATACAGCTACTGACTACAGTGAAGTTGTCACACACAAGAGTGTTTGCAGGCTTACAGTTTGCCTGACTTTTAATGAATACTGTTTAAAAGTAAATCTGGATAAGAACAGAGAGAAATCAGACAGGAAGGAAATTTTCAGATGCAGCAGAGAATCCTAAATTATTTGGACAATATTTGGACTTCAACTTGTTTGGACCATGTCCAAACCACAACCTCATCATAAAAACACTCAGAAAAATGGCCATTTTAGAACTCTACATCCTTAACTTTGCGACTATGTGTATAAATGTTCAAAGGTCTCATCTTAGCTTTGATGTTCCTTAATAAAAAGACCAGTATAATCTAATTTATTTTCACACCAAGTATCCCATAACTTCATAAAGAAATTAAAATATAACCAAATTAAATAAGAAACATAGCTAGATATCAGCAAGCAACATCCTCTAAGAAACAAGAAAAACAAGGACAAAAATATCTTACACAGGGTAAGTTTTTACTGGTTCTTTTAAAAAGAGTCTTCCTTTAATCTTTAATTCTTTCATTTTAGTTCATTAACTTAATATCACTGCTGCTATAATGCTGTTACAGCTATAATGCTGTAACTTTTGCTTGGAAAGGTAGATATGGGCTGGTTTTTAAGCGCTGAATCAGGAAATACACCTCATGCTGGTACATCTTGTATTTTGTTTTTCTGTGCTTAGGAAGCAAAGAATGATCTAGAGACAGTCTCCCAGGAGAAGTACTTAGTCTACACGGCAGCACTGCTCTGTAATTATTGCAATTGGCTCAAGATTTCTTTATTAGTATTTCCATGGAAATCCTGGCTGCAATAGCTGATTGCAAATGGGGTCTATTTTGGCAGCTTGAATATATCAGGATATCTCTTAAACTTGCATTTGTGCATTGTGCCTTTTTTTGTTTAAAGGAAACTGAAAAACAGCTGCTGCGGATTTGGTTACAAGCAGAGGTGAACGTGACAAACAGGAAGGAAAATATAGAAACACAAAGAATCACCTTACAAATTCTAAGAGCAAACCTACCAACCCTGTTTTCCCCACAGTCCGTCATGCTGTGCCAGCTTTACTCTGACATTTTGTGGAAGTCTATTTACTCCTGTGCCAACAAGAATACCTAATCCACCCGTACCTGAAGCATGATCCAGCGTCATTGAAGCACGGAAAAACTTTCTGTAGCCCACAAAGTAAGTTATAAGAGTAGGTATGCATTTATTCAGCGCTGAGGTGCATGGGGAATAGTTCCTCCAAAAACATGCACACCTTTGGCGACCTGCGCCTCTCCTTTTGTTCTCTACAAACTAGGACTACATAATTTGCTACATACAGATTCATCACCTATTCTCGCTTCATATTGAAATTAGTTTGACACCTCTTTGCAACTGTGCGTTGTTCCTTTTAGGTTGCTCTGGTGGTCGTCTGAGGGTCTTTGGGATGAAGTAAATAGTCTTCCTTTCAGTTTGAACTTTTCACTTTGCTTCCTTACGCATGCTTTCTTTTTAGTTTTTCGGTTATTTTCCTGACTTTGATACCAGTTTTCCTGGTCTCAGGGGTCTGAGGACCCCCTTATCCTGTGGTGGTTTTGTCTTTGCATCTTGTTTGCACATTCTAGCCCTTGACCCCGCCTTGTAGCCTTGCTCTCCTCCTGTTCTTGTAAGCACCGTGAATTATAGCAAACAATGCAGTTTTGTTAGTCCCCTTTTAGTCAAAGCATTTCTTGATGCTTGATTTTTAATTCTCAATTTCTCTATTTCATCATCTTTAAGACTGACAGGCCATTAGAAAACATGGATTGCACCCGCTGCACTCATGAGGAAGGCATTACCTGGCTGGAATCTAGAGGTTCTTCTGTAATTAACACTGACGAAGTTAAAAGTATCAGGGGAAGTGCCAGTGCAGTTCACCGGGTTCGTCTTCATTTCAATCCTCATTTTAAAACAGATTATAAAGCAGAATTGCTTTGTTCCATCTCGTTTCTATTCTTAAAGTTTTCATAAATCGTTTGAAGCATTCTAGTGACAAAACGAGCAGAACAAAATCATGCCCCAGGCGAGCAGAGAGCAGCGGGAGGGGTAGGAGATGCCTCGGCCAGCGCTGAGGGGACAACGAGGCGGGGCCAGGGCTCTGCTGAGGGGGACCCTTCGTGGGGGAGGGTGGCGGATGGCTCCCTGCCATAGGTGTTACCGGGGAGTTTGTGGTCCCACCGGCTCCAGTGGCACCAGGCTGCCTGGGCACCCAGCGGATGGCGGAGGGCCAGGGCCGGCGGAGACGGCGGTGCCCCACTTTGGGGATGATGTGCCCCCGCCAGGGGCTGCCATGGCTTAGGACCGCCCTTCCCGCCAGAGGCTCCCCGAGCGGGAAGCCTGTTTGGGAACGCGCTGAGGGATCAGGCGGGCCCGGCAGCGCGGGTGATTCCTTCCTGTAAAACAGAAACTGCATCGCATCGTTGTCACACAGCGGCGCGGCCTCTCCCGCGCCCCGCACACGGAACTTTGGGCTCGGCATCCCTGCGGCACCTCGGGCGCTGCCCCCGCGTCCAGTGCCCGAGGGAAGGGCAGAGCCGCGGCCGAGCCGCGCCGGATGGGGCGGTGGCTTCCGCGGGCGACGCAGCCGAGGCCGGGCCGATGTGGGAGCCGCGGGGCGCGGCGGTGAGGGCGGCGGCGGCCCTGCTGCTCGGGGCCGGCGCCTGCTACTGCCTGTGGCGGCTGGCGGCGGGCGGGCGGCGGGGCCGGCGAGCAGCGGCGGCGCGGGGCCCGCCGGCAGGTGAGGGGCAGGGCAGGGCAGGAAAGGGCAGGGCAGGGCAGGAAAGGGCAGGGCAGGGCAGGAAAGGGCAGGGCTCGCCTCTCTCCGGTGTGCAGTGGGGCCGGGGGAGGCTCCGCGGGGCCCGGGCGGTTCCCAGCCCGCGGCCCTGCCGCGCGGCTCGGGGCCCAGAGGCGGCTCTGCGCCCTGCGACAGGCGGTGCCACAATCCTGCGTGCTGGCCTCCAGAGCCATGAGACGATTTGGGACGATTTGGAGCACTCTGGAGCGTGTTTTTTTCTTAGAAAAGCCTAATTTTTAATTTTTTTTTTTTTTTAGTAGTCCAAAGCGTATGTCCTATCAGTGTGTTTACTTATATTATTGCAGTTATTTGTGTTCCCCCTATAATTCAAAGCTAAGCGAGTTTAGCTAAATGAGTTTAGACGAGGATGAAAAACAATTTTGTTTTTAAAGTGAGCTCTTGGATCATCATAATTAACATTGACCTCTTTTTTTTGTTTTTTTTTTAAATTACCCCGAAAGCATACTGTGCTGTTTGCCAGGTCAGATGTTGGAAGTAAAGCTATGGAACTTAAAGCACTGGTAGCTTCTCAGAAGCCATGTCGAGTAAGCTGTGACTAGTCCAGCAGTCATAGATCAGGTCTTACGGCTCTTCAGTTGGCTAAATAGTTCTGCCTCCAACCTGGCTGAAAATAGCCTTTGATGGCATTTGGTGCCCTTTTATAAAGGCCAGGTACTCTGTAACATCATCCTGACTCAGAAGCAGCCTTCTGTTGTTTTGAGCGATGCCATCCAGCAGTGTTCCTAACATTGTGGCTGTTATTTTGTCAAAGCATACTAGCAAAGTGTCATTATTATAATTTCTGAAAGTAGTAGTCTCTAAACTGGAAGTTTGTTTCTTACAGTGCCCAGACAGATTTCCACATTTCATTTCAGGGACACAAAAAAAAAACCCCCTCAAACCATGCTTGGTGAATATTCCTAATAATTTTGCAGAGAAAATTTGCTATTGGTCAGGAAGTACCATACCTCAGCCTCTAATTG
Organism: Acridotheres tristis; assembly: GCA_037013685.1. NCBI lineage: Eukaryota > Metazoa > Chordata > Aves > Passeriformes > Sturnidae > Acridotheres > Acridotheres tristis. The sequence continues at coordinate 11,973,551 of CM072885.1, forward strand.
TGTGTTCCTTTTATTCTCCACCTTCAAAAGAGGTAATTAGAGGACTCAGGAAAAGGATGAAAGTTTTAGTGTCATAAAACACAGTCTTTTTACCATGACATGATGGTTGGGCACAACCTTAGAACAATGTGTCCTACAACTGAGAGCTAAATTTCGGCTTTGTAAAAAACATTAAGTAGCAACTAAGTGAAATGTCTCAAACTTAGTATCAAGTATTTAATTTGTAAACATTAACAGACAGCAGTCCTCCAATGTCAACCCCTACCATGGATGTGGACGCTCTACAGAAACTAATTCATTTGCTCCAGGCCACAGATGATCCATTAATTCAAGAGCAAGCTTTAATCACTCTGAGCAACAGTGCTGCCTTCTCTGTAAATCAAGTGAGTATTGTTCTGTAGCAAACAAAAATGTCCAATGCCAGCCAGTCTGGCAGAGGAGAGCTGCTGTTTTGCTAAAGAATGACACAGGACTGAAAGTCAGGATAGCTTGTGCTCTAAAATCCATTTAATGTCTTGCCTTTATTTCTGCTGGCCCAAATAATATAATCACCACCTTCACAGAATTTATCAAATCATAATGTTTGGACCACTTGAAGTCCATACAGTCCTGTACTTCAAAAGTGCTTTAAATATATCTTTTGTGGCTTACAATTATGTAATGTTAATAAAAGGGTTGAATACTAGGTTAAATACTTTCTGGTTCAGATCTAAAATTTAGTGAGATAAACTATATTTTTTATGCCTCGCAAAGTTGTGTGTTGTTTGCACATTAGCAATTTTACAGCTATTGAGGTATCTCCAAATCATTTGGACATAGAATGCAGAAAACCTTTGAGCTGGATGCTGACTTTTATGCCTTTTTAACCTCCAAGGTCCCACCCTTTTTGCTACTTACGACAGCTGTCTATTCTGGCTTCTCAAAACAGCCTTCTTAATATAAACCTCATAGAACAGAATGCAATTGGAGCCCAAAGCCCATTGGTCCATTTAAATTTTTGTTTTAAAGCAGTATTTTTTTTAAAGACAGTTACAGTCTAAGTCAGAAAGATTAAAACAGTAATAAAAACAAGTGTAATGGGAAAAGTTTCAGAACCTCTACTATAATAATATGAAGCTGCATCTTGAAATTCTGTCCTGTTCAAGCAGGACTTTTAGGTACTGCAATCTGGCTCAGTTGTTCTATAAACTCATTATCCAGTAATTTAGTTTTATTATTTATAATCTAAAATGCTTTAAGCATGCTTTGCAGACCAGATTTTAAAAGCAAAGGTGATGTGCCATTGTCAAATAACAGCAACTAATACTTTTTGTTCCTAAGCAGGACCCTTCTTAGTTTCAGTAGAAGCAATAAAGCAGTATCTCTAAAACACTTTTTTTTAAACAGAGCAATCAATTCTGGAATTCTTTATTTATATACTTAATTTTTGTCAATATGGAGACTTTGAGGGAATGCTTCAGCATTTAAATTGAATTTTTAAATAACCTATTAAATACCTTCTGTATTTCAGGATATAATCCGAAATTTGGATGGTCTTTCTGTTATTGGAGGGATGCTCTCCAACTTTGTTCCCAAAGTTAAAGAAAAAGCACTAAATGCACTTAATAATCTGAGTATGAATATTAAAAATCAGGAAGAGATACAGGTAAGATTCTTAATGGGAAAAAACAAAGTAACTGAGGCAAAAAGATAGTACAGGGCCTTCAGCATGTTTGTTAAATACAAGCCAGGACGCCAAAATGCCTTGATGATAGACATACAAGTCAGCAGATCTGGATGACTGAAAGGATGACTTAGAAATGCATTGCTTTGCTGGCATTTCCTTCTAAAATAAAAGACAGGAACCTATGCAGTTTGTGTTCAGCTTTCACAAAATACTGTTAAACAGAGATTGTGCTGCTAAGATCATAGTAAAATTATGTGAGGTAAGATGATTTCCAAACGTGCCTGGAACATCACCAGTGGCTGTTTAACAGAATGGATTGCAGATTGAACTTGCCAGGACTCCTTAGGTGAGGGAGAAGAAAAGAGTAATTGAGCCCCTGGGTTTGTATGAGACCAATTTTTCAGGTGATCCTTCCATCTTAAAAGGAAAGTGTGTATAAATAACAAGTTCCACTGGTAAATAGAGTACATGCTATGGATATGAAAGGACTAAACATCAAGAAAAAATAAATCTATCTGATTAATCAATAGATCAAGAAGTGTCCAAGTGGTAAGCTGAGGCAGATTTGAGGACTTCTACTAGTTTGTTTCAGTAGCCTGATAAAAAGGTAGTGTGACTGTATGTGGTAGTTTGCAGCATCATTAGCAATAGGCAATTTTTATTAAGTAGTGCTTGCCAATATTTGTCTAGGTGTATAATTAGAAAATAACTCCTTTGGTAAGGGTAATTTTTTTTTTGTCAGTTAGGACTCTAAGATTCATTGTATACTGTTATCCAGAAGAAAAATTGGTAAAAATAATAGCTAATGTCAGTTGTCATCGCTGTTCCTACAGTGTGCTCCAGTAAATGGGCCACATGGTTGGAAGAAAGGATTTCATTTCAAAGCTTGTCCTTAGCTTGTTCTCAATATTACTTGTGAGTTTTAAAACAACTCATTAAAGTAGCTGTGTCACTTCTGAGATGGGAGTCAAAGCAATTTAAGTTTCCAGAGCAAGTTATGTTTCAGGAAGATTAGTGAGCATAATGCTGTATAGTCTGCTTCTGTGATGCCACTAGAATGTTTGAAATATTCAAAACAAAAAAGCACTTGTTTCCAAGAACCTTCACCATTCAGCCAGCAATGTTCAGGAAGTATTTATGTTACTGTACTAGGCCATTGATACTATTTGTGACAGAAAAGATGCTTCTATGAAAAATTGTTCTCTTTATTTCCTTCCCTCTTTCCCCAGGTATTTATTACACAAGTTTGTAAGACTGTTGAGTCAGCTCCCCTGAACTCTGATGTGCAGTTAGCTGGACTCAGGCTGTTGACAAATATGTCTGTTACTAGTGACTACCACCAAAAGATGATAAACTCAATTCCATGCTTTCTTCGTTTGCTTTCAGAAGGAACTGAAAGGACACAGGTACTGGGTGATATTATTTTTACAAGCCATTTATGAAGCTGCTTTACTTGCCTTGTTTCTTACTGTTTTTGTAAAATGGTTTAGATTGTGCTAAGAAAACCCAAATATTCATTAATGACACAGATTTTATGCACTAAAATATGGATCTGTGTTACTTTCACAATATGAATTCAAAAAGGGGGAAGGGAATCTTGATAGTGTAACCATCAGGCTACAGCTCTACCAAAGCAGTGCGAGGTGCACTGTGATTGCCTTTGCCATAGCAACTCCAGAATTCTCTTCTGCTCTAAACATTGCTACTGCATCCATGAGCAAGGAGAACCTGCATGGGAAAGGCTTCACTGATGCATGAATCTCTGTAGGGAAACATGCCAAGCAGTGATCCTAAGTTATGGACTTTTGTCCCCTTATGCTTATGACACCTCTCGCAACCTTAGTGACTGCAAGTGGATATCGTGCTTATCTGTGAATTATTGCAATACTGAAATGAACTTCAGTTAGGGACCACACTCAGCTTTTATTCAAAATGTGGTACCATCAGTGTACACAGTTGCTCCATCAGATCAAAACCAGTTTTCCAAAACACGCATTTCCATTAAACATAACACATTTATTGTACTTAAGTACAGGAAGTAATATGGCCTTTCCTAGTGTTTAAAGACTAGCATCACAAGGTCCAAGAAAGCAAACAAAGGTGTATTTGTATATGCTTTGGATAATTTTAAATGTAGTACTTAACCATCTTCTTTTGTACTTTAAAAATATTCTGCATCTGACCTACTGGGATTTGTTTATGGGTTTTGCCTTTTGCCTGAATTTGCTTCTAACATGTCTATATTTTGGTCTTCCCTATGCCAAAATACTCAAGATGTTAGTTAACCCATTCTACCTTTTCCTCCCCAAGTCAGCTTTGACACTCTTGATGCCCATTACAGCTGTACTTACTGTTTTGGAGCTTTTAATCAACTTGTACATTCCTCACTTCAGATTCAGGTTTTGAAAGTACTTGTGAACTTATCTGCAAACCCAGCCATGACAAGACATCTTCTCAGAGCTCAAGTAAGGTTCTTGCTGCTTCATTTTGATTTTAGCATATATACATGTGTAGCAGTTTAGATATTGCACGCACTAGAAGAATTTTAATGCATTGGAAATATATATGCAATTCCAGAATAAATTCTAGACACTAGTTGGCCAAAATCAATAGCTAAGTGCACGTTCTTTCACAGGCTGGCGTTATTCCAGAGTTCAGTGTAATACAGATACCATACTTACAGAGGGAGAGGCTTGGGGCCTGTACACTCAGAGACTGTCAGTTGTAGTTCCTGTGTATCATTCCAAATAATCAATAACTTGCAGAAGTCTGTTCTAACCTTCCCTTTCCACCAAAGGGGTAATACTATGAATTTCAGTTTGTATTATGTAAAAGGAGCCCAAAACTTCATTTCCAGACACACAGTCAGAATATAAATTGAAAACCATCAAATGGAACCAGTACTGTAAATGATCTTTCTCAACTGCTGTTTCTATAGCCAATGTACTGGACCAAACCCAACAAAATTCCACTGGAATCCCCACCCCTTTATTCAAATGCAGCCATAAAACTGTTGCCTCTAAGTGCTCTAATTGAACTTTCCCTGTGCATTTCCTTATTTCTTCAGGGAGAAGTTTGTGTGACATTTGCTGTGCTGGCCTTGGCACGCAGGTTTCTTTTAGTTTCATTTCCTCCCACCTAAACAGTCAGAGGCTGGAATGGTGCTGCATCCTTGTCCCCCTTCTCCAAAGTAACTTTCCTAAAACATGCAATGGCTTTTGTAAGCTATCTGCCATGAGCAAAGCTAGTCTAGATAATGCTATCTTTTCATTATTCAGACAAGGTTAGGGTAGCTAAATATTAATTTCTCTGTTAACTGTATTTTTTTTTTCATTTATCGTATATATTAACAAAAACATTCAGGGCAAAATCAATGTGGCTGAGAAGGAAAGCAGACCCTCTCTTCCAAATGGGAATTTTCCAGACAGACACATTTTGGAGATTGAAAATACAAAGCATTTATTAGCCTGTTGATGCACAGGCCAGTCTTTTCTAGAGAAAAAATGTGCACACTGGGCAAGTTTCTGACAGGAGTTCACAGCATACGAAGTTCTGGGATTTCCTACAATTTCTGGTTTAGATGCACATTTTTTTCCATTTTCTGAAGTTCGATTTAGTTACATGTACTTACTGCTGGTGATTAAGTATGGAATATTTCTTCAATATCCTAGGTGCCATCATTGGTGTTACTTTTTGACAACTGTATAAACAGAGATATTCTGGTTCGAGCCCTGGTGTTTGCAGCAAACTTGAAAAAGAACATGAACGATGAAGAAGGCACCATAATTGAGGAATACAGTGAAGACTCCATTTTCTTCACACTTTGCAGGGACTCTTCCCCCTTCACTCAGAGACTGGCATCTTTGCTGCATCACCCTGACACAGAAGTGAAAGAACAAGTTGTGAGAATATTAACACAATAGTGTTTTCTTAGAACAGACTGACCTGATGAAGATATCTAATCTTGGCAATGCTATGCTAAAAAAGCCTGTAACAAGTAAACAATATAACAACGATGGAGAAAAAACCCCCAAAACCCTAAATCTTACCATTTTAATAGGCACAAATGAGTTAGTACAAAAGAGTATGCAGTGTACTTAATACAGAGAGCATAACAGATATATTTTTACAAACAAGAGAAAAGCAATAGCTTTATTACTGATAAACCACTGCACAGTTGCTACATTTATGCAATTGCGGCAAACAGTTTAAAACATGAAAACATTCGTAATGTAAAATGAACATTTTAAATGAATGAGTGAAGTGAATGAAAATATCCTTCACAATGTCAAAGACTTTTTTTACTTTAAGTATTTACAAATGTTTTTTTACAATTATGCATTAAAGATTTAGCAATTGGAGATTAAGTATTTATATTTTTTTAGTCTATCTATGAAACTGGTACAACTGAATCTTACAAAATAAAATTAAATTAAAACAATACCAAACTATCATTGGCTTCCTACAGAATTAGTATCTTCAATGAAAGCTACATGCTAAAGTCACCGAACCTAGGTTTTTTCATCTTACCTGCATGGAATTTATTCTAAAACTTCATTCTTGTATGCTTAGTATATCCATTCCATTGAGCCAAACTGCAGTGCAATTAACCACAACTGTGAAAGGTTTCTACACTTGAACAAAAATTGAAAGGATTTTATATTGCTTTAAAATTGTCATTTTAGGGAAAGCAGACATATTTTAAAAAATACTTTATTAGGAGTCAAGAATTATCTGCAACTGCAATTCAGCATTCTCATTCTTATTTAAAAAAAAAAAAAGTCTTACAAGAGCAGTATCACATATTTTTAAAAAAAGCTTCCAATTCTGTAGCAGCCTTTGAGCTTCCTTTCCTTGGAGATCTTGACTCCTTTTTTTTTTTCTGCAACTGGAACATCATTGGAATGACTGCTTCTGCAGAATTAGCCCCCATAAAGTTTTAGTCATCAATCCAGCATTAATTCAAAATGAAGCAGAATCCATACAAACATCACGGTAAAAGAACCTGAACAGAGTTTTTTCATTGATGAACAGAAAACATATTGGAAAATGCTTCTAAAACCAAACTACTGAAAAACTTCCACTACAGAGAAACTAAGAAAGGCGTTGGATGCAAAGGCTAGGAAAGTTTTCCACTTTGTTCCATTTTTAAGACAACTCCATCACCTAAACTGTTACCAAGTGCTTAATCTTCTAATGGAGTCTCTCCACTCTTAAGAAAACATTACTATCATCTCTTTCTGTCATGCAATAGATACTTATTTTCAGGTCACTTTGCAAATAGCAAAAGCTGCAAGAAAAATATGACCTTGAAACTGTGACACACCCATGCCCTGATCAATACAGGGGGTAAAGCTACACGTATCTAATTTATCCACATAGGTAGTTTTAATGCACCAGGAATACAGCTAAGGCAGAAATAGAAGTTGGCACGATTCCCAGTCAGAAACTTGACAATTGCTAAATTGACAATTGCTACAAATTGACAGTGAACTTCCTTTTCTCCTTCTCACTGCTCCTAAAACATGGTACAGTTGGTACTAAGCAGGTTACACTACAATCACTTAATGTTTTGCAACTTTTTGTAGATTTAATGTTTTCTGCTACTGAATTTGACTAAGAAAAATAAAGACTAGGTCAGACACTAAGAATTTACCTACTGTCCTCCCCTAACAAGACATTAGGATCAGTCTGTTCTAGGTATAGCTGATACATGGTTTCTTAAGCTCACCAAGAGACATCTAGATGTCCCTTTCTGTGTTCTCTAACCTAAAAACAAGTTTTTCAAATATCTTTTTGATAGAGTTGATCTCTTAGCTGTTGCTTTGACAGCTGACAGAAACAAGTGACCTTTTCTAAAAATACATGAGAACATGCGACAGTGTTATCTCAGTTTTCTTTTTCTGGTCTACAAAGAATTATTTTTAAATGCTTTCTTCATAGAGCAATGCCGTTGAGATGTTTTGAAATCATGCAAGACTTTCCAATGTGCCTTTATGCAAAGATGTCTCATTTTTTATCATCTACCCCACACTTGGTGGGATCTTACCAGCACCAAGCAAAACATAATGGTCACCATTCTAGATACAAATGTTGTGAATTAACAGATCCAAAACAAAACATGTAATTACTGACATTTAGTTTCTGATCCATGTAACTCAGTATTTCTCTGCTCTGTGGCTGCTTATCTAGGTATTCTGTATTTTAGTTTCACTCTTTCTAAAGTACATAATTTTACAGAATAACCTATTGATGATTATAAAAGCAGGAAAAGAAAACAACCCACAACAAAACCGACCTTAATCTTAAACTTGTAATTCAAAGTACTTGAAACTTCTTGCAGCTTGGTGTCCTCCACAAAATTACAAACAGATAACATACATTGTATCACCCAAATTGTGATTGAAGCCATTGTATAAATACCAGGGACTTCCTCTGAAACACCCTAAACACTGAATAACAGGGTAGTTTTGGTAACTCTCTACAGTTAAAAGAATACCTCACTTGTTCCTACCATGAAATCTCATTAACTGGGTTTCATTAGTTGCCAGAAGTTCATGCCTTTAAATAATTTGTCTTTTTTATATATATTTATCTTCGTGGGATAGGAAAATAAAATCTACATCAAGAGCAAAAAAAACCCCCAAACCAACCCACATATCCCATAGACCAAAAGAAATCATAAACAAAACATGATTTGCCAATGAAATTATGAAGGAGAATAACAATCCTTTTTATTGGCAACAATAGGCTTTAATTCTGTAAATTAGCAAGACAATTTGATACAGACACATTTAGCCAAGTTTTATAACACTGAACGATGTTGTAAATCTCTCATTCAACTTTAAAATTATAGGGAAGCTATTAGAAAAAATACCACAGCCCTTGCTTAAGACTTTCTACTGAAAAAAAAAAAAAAAGGTACTTAGAAAAAGGCTGAGTTAATGCAAGGACAAGGGACACTAAGAGATTTTTCCACTTCATGTGCTACAATTGATACATTCAGACCTAACTTAAAAACATAGACGAAACAATAAAAGTGTGCAGATAGTCTGGCCAGCAGTTAGTTTTACACATCCATGATGCAATATTAAACTATCTCTCTCTTTAAAAGGCACATTTCCTTGATGTAAAATTCAGCTTCTGTGGTTCATTAATACATGAAGAGTGAAACAATTTTATCATGCTTGTGCTTTAGTAACACAGCTGTATTGGAAGACTTCACTCCACAAAACATACAGTGAAGCTATCAAGGTACAGGGCATAACTTGAAGACTAACAAGTGGGAGATGACAGTCTAACAATGAATAATTCAAGTCAGCCATTAATCCTACGTATATGTTCTGTGCTGAAGTTATTATTGCTGCTGCAGGTAAGATGAAGAGTTTAAAAATAATTTTTTTATCAGTGGTGTACATCAGAGCAAGTTTTTCCCAGACAACATTTAATATATAAACCACTTTTAGATCACCTCTCTAAATTTATAAACAATGTAACTAGTCAAATTTGTCATTAAATTGGTATGCAAGCTTTAGTTCTGAAACAAAGACAAATCTGGCATTTAGAAATCCGATTCAATCTAAAAAAAAAATCTATTGTGTACATACATTATTACAGTATTGTAACATTAATTGCTAATTCAAATCAAACAGGGCTTACAAGGAACTGACACTGTTTCAGTTTTCGTTTTTATTCAAATTCCGTGATTCTCCATGGCGCAAGAGAAAGAAGTCATCTTCTTTCAAGCCATATCTTTCAAGAGCTTCATTCAATTTAACCGGAGGATCCAAGTAATACTGAAAAAAAAAAGAGAATAATATGAGAGAAAAGATACCACTGCAACATTTTTTGAGGGAAAAAACCCCAAATCACTGCTCTAAAAAACGGGAGGAGGAGAAGGATTTGTCAAATTAAAATGTTTGGGTTCATTTTAAGTTTTTGAACGATAAGAATGCTGATTTACAGCTGCAGAGTAACTGGCAAGGCTCAACTTGTCAGCAACAGAAGAGCCGGAGGAGGCGCGGGGCCGCCAGCAGCCGGCGCTTTCCCTCGCCAGTAAAAGCCAGCGGTGGTGCGGGAACACTCGGCTCCCTCACTGCGGCCCCTCTCACGTCACCGCGCTGTATTTGTGACATTTTCGAAAGCCAACGTCGAGGAGTAATCATCAATTTTTGGGCTCCTAAATACACAGTAACATTTGTACCGCGGGCACGAGTAACACAATTTATTGGAAACACTGGGGACAGGAAATGTTCTACCGAGCGCCCCATGTTCCCTCCGTGCTCTGCCACGGAGCTGCACGACGAGCTGGGAGGGAGCACAGACGGGACAGAACATTTGACAGATCAGGTGATCACACTATCAGGAATGAACTAGGAGATAAAGTGGTGCAACTGATGCAAAAACAAAAGTTGAAAAACAGCTACTAGACAATATCAAAGCAAATAGATACTTCCTATTCACTGCATTTTTAGTTGCTGTAGAGGTATCTGGGTAATCTTATTAGATCTATGGACTTGGGGGGGAGGGGGGTGAGAGGGGAATAAGACATTAAAAAGAATCAAAAACTCAGAATAACTCAATTTTTCCATATCCTTTCTGGTTTTAACTTTGAATCAACTATCAATACTGTTTATATATTTACTAGACAGATGTAATAAATGCCTACAGGCATGCAGTTCTATCTTCAAGTGATGCACCACTCTTTTTATTACTGCATAATGTAATACATAACACTGCATAATACTGCATGTGTCCTCATGTGTTATGCTCCTGAGCATCTGGATGTGAGAAATCCTCCACATCTGCTTCAGTAACTCTGTATTTTCTTAACAATGGAAATATTTTATGTAATTGGTTATGAAAAGCTAAGCATTGTTTTGAATAGCAGTACATAGAGTAACAACTTTTCACTCATACAAAGTTCACATTTTAAATTTAGGTTTACAGATAATGTAGGTTAAACTGCACAAGCAAAGCTTCACTAATGACTGTCTAGTCCTTGGAAATCTGAACTCATGTTTAATGTTGCAATTTACCTCGTTTGCTAAAGCAAAGGTCCCCCAATGAATTGCTACAGACTTCTTTGCTTGAACATCAATATGGATTCTTACTGCTTCTTCAGGATCCACATGCTGGTATTTCATAAACCACCTACCAAAACAAAGAGCCACTTTTTTGTGTCACCTAATTCAGTGCAAGATTTCTCCTTTACTTCCATTGCAAAGAACAAAAAGAAATATATGCTCACCTAATAAAAAAAATCATAAGCATGTACACCTGGGCAACATAGAGAACACTCAAGACCAGGAAACTAACATATACCAACATACCCATCAAAGAGCAGTTCATTTATTGCACTCTCTCTTTGAAGGATTTTTTCTTATCTCTGTTTTCAATGGGTTAAGGACATATTACTGAGGCATTAAAGCCAAAACTTTAAATCCATCCCCGAATAAATTTTGTGCTAGCAGTACACACCAAAAAGTGTGTGCTTCAGATATAGCCCAAGGGAACAAGCAAAACAGAAGAGAGAACTTAACAATTCTTGAAAGATACTAAAGTTTTGCCATGCTATTTGGATTCCCATCTTTTTTCCCAGCCCATACATGCTTTCCTTCCAGCATTATATGAGTACTATCGCCTAAATGTTTACTCCAAAAGGAGAAAAGTTTGCTCTCCTGAGCAAACAGATTTTTCATACTCTATAACCAAGTCATCTTTGTCTCCAGGTAAGCTGCAAAATCAGGGTAAAGAGCAAATCAAGAGAAAAATGCAGCAAACGACATACACTGGAATGGGCTGGATTAAATGATGCTGTTTCAGAAAAAAAGGCACAGAGTAATTCCAGATTTTTACTCAACATTTTTAAGGGAAGAAAGACTGCTGATTCATCCTTGCTGTCCTTTAGTCTGAAGAAAAAACTCTCCAGAAACATCACACATACTTTTTAATAAAGTAAACTTATAATTTTAACTTCTGGGTGGATTTTTTGTCATCAGTATATAGTTTCATTTATGTATTTTGCTCAAATTGATTTTCCTACCTTGGCTCATAAGCTCCAATGGGGATGGCTGCAAGATCGAAAGGTCCAAACCTTTTACCTATTTGTTCAAAAGCAAAACAATACCCGGTATCTCCTGCAAAGAAAAACCTATTCCAAGGTCCCAAGACAGACCAGCTGCCCCAGAGAACCTTGTTATCATCTGTCACAGTCCTTTTGCACCAATGCTGGGAAGGGGTGAAGACAAAAGTTACTGCATCATGACCAGGGACACAGTTCTCCTCCCACCAATCGAGTTCAATCACATTCTCACAACCACATCTCTGCATCCACTGCAGGAGCCCCAGAGGCACAAACCAGCGCAGCTCGCTCCCAAAGCGTTCGTTCAGACTCGCCACGGAGTTGTAGTCCAGGTGATCGTAGTGGGTGTGGCTGATCAACACCGCATCTATCCTGGGGAGCTGCGCTACCGTGCACGGAGGCCCTCGGAAGCGCTTGGGACCCAACAGCTGGACAGGGGAAGCTCTCTGGCTGAAGATTGGGTCAGTAAGAAATATAAGTTCATCCATTTCCACCATAACTGTGGCATGTCCCAGCCACGTGACTCGCATACCAGATCCTGTTTTCCCAGCATCTTCTGGCGTTTGAACAAAGTAAGGTTGTAACAATGGAAGTTCTTTGTCAAGTTCCTGGCAAAAAAGAACACAATATGCATGAGAGATTTCAGAATGTACTTGGCCATGGAACAAAAACTGCATACAAGGCAAAACCAATTCAGCCAATACTTGTACTTTGGGCTTTTATGCAGAGAACTGCAGCACACACCAGGTGCCTTTTTAATGTCCATTTTCCCAGCTACTTCCTCCTAATTTCATTCTAGATTTTTGTAACATTTACACTTCTCTATCGAGAAAGAGAAGAGCATATCCCACCAGGCCAGGAGACCTGATAGAGTCTGAGGGCATTGCAACCAAAGCACTGCAAGGCACTAACAGCATCCCAGGAAGGGATTCCTCCACCTGAAAAATAATATGTATGCACACACAAAGTATTACTTAACAAATACTCAGGTTTAGCTTATGCAACTAAATGATGCATCCTCTTAAGTCCTAGCACAAGTAAGTCACAAATGAAAGAAAATGCCATGTTTCCCAGCCACACTCCACAAAAGCTCTGCTAGCTTTTATCAGGCTCTCTCTCTGTCCTCACTACATCTAGAAGTGGCACACAAAGGTTAACCTCATTTGGCTAATATTAGCGATTACAATTCTGCCTTCCCATCCTGCCAATAATTTAATGAACATTCATAAAAATAAAATAATTTTTAAGATAAACCTTAAGGCACTTGGATATCCTTGTTTATGAAAAGGTTCCTCCACCTCCTCTCTTATTCCAGCTTGACAAGTTTTGCAGTCTCTACTTGAGTACAAGAGGTCAGAGAACTGATCTGTCTGAACATTAATCCAGAGGTAAAAAGTACATACCTCACATTTTGATTGGCTCAAATTTTACTCTGTCTGTATCCTCAAGCTGGCACAAAGGAGGCCATGGCTGTACATTACCTATTGAAACTCACTGCCCGACTACCACTCATTCTCTCATTTTGAACCAGAGTTATGCTCTTCACTGCAGTTTGGTTGAAGTGCTAAATACAGAAGTTTTATGTGTAATAAGTAATAGCTTTCCTGCTAAAAAAAAACCCAACCAACCAAGTCTTCTCAGAATTCCTGACCATCTCAAAATTGGCCACAATGTGGCTAAGGCTCTCCTCCCAAACCCTTATGGTCTGAACTGCTCACATTGCTTTAGGAAAATTGTTATGTGCTAGGGCAGCTTCTAGACTCCTGATACTCCTCTCTCATAATCAAAAATGTCCCAGCACTTCTGGTTCCAAGTTAAGTTCTGCCTGCCATGGTTGCTGCTCTCATTCTCTCAGTCTAGCACAGATCAGCACTATCAGTGAGTTTATACAGAGCTGACCTTGTGCTCCTTTAAAAGTCCAGCTGATGCTGTGACAGTTTAGGACTCCAGGACTTGCCTTGCTAAACCAGTCCTGACAGCTTCAGGGAAGTTACTTTCTCCACAATATTTTATTGATTTTGAAGGCATATGTTGGGAAAATCAAAGCATGCACATCTCCATCCCCCTGCAATTCTGCTGTAAATAATAAAATATTCATGAAATTGCTTTTTCTGAGAGCTAATGGACAAGACATGTTTACTGAAGAAGTTTCATTATGGTCTCCAGGAATGAGAAACAGATAACCTTCTATAAAGTTGAATATAAGGTTAGTACAATAGAATCTCTTAGTTCATACAAGTAGGAGTCTTAGACTGAGATAAATGGGCTTCTCTAGGAGAGAAGCATAACTGTCTTATCTCTATTTCATTTTAAATACATGGGAACAACACTGGCCACAGAAATCTGAACTACAGAAGCATTATATTGTGACACTTCAATGAAAAAAAAAGAAAGATACACAAAACTAAGATAATACTCAAAAATGGAAATTAGGACAAACCAACAACTTATAGTTAAGTCAACAATCGGATTATATCAAAGAAATAAAATTCAGATATGGAACTTAATAAATTGTCATAATGCAATTTAGGTCAGTACATTTTTAATGGAAAATGTTCTGTTTAAGTAGCTGATTTTAGAGTTAGACTACAAATTTTCTCAGAAATAAATTAATTCACTTATTTTTGCTGACATTTGGCACAAATTAGGGTTTTTTTTAAATGAGTGTTATGCAATATTAATAAACACTATTAAATGGATGAGGAACTGGCCAATTGGCAGATGTGAATAATAAGTTCTTAAGCGGGACTAAGACTTATTTTACCATGTTTTACGTGGGGTACAGTTAATTTTCTTCCCAGTAGCACATATGGTGCTATGTTTTGGATTTGTGCTGAAAACAGTGCTGATGGCAGACTGATGTTTTAGCTATTGCTGAACTGTGCTTACATAGCATCTCAGCCAGCTGACTGGGGCATACAAGAAGCTGGGAGGGACACAGCTGGGACAGCTGACCCCAACCTATCACAGAGATATCCCATACCATATGACATTGCTCCCAGCAGTAAAATCTGGGGTAAGGAGGAGGAGGTGGGGGACATTCAGAGTGAATGGCATTTGTCTTCCCAAGAAATTGTTACATGGGATGCAGTCCTGCTTTCCTGGGGATGGCTGAACACCCGCCTGCCCATGCAAAGAGAATAAATTTCTTAGTTGGCTTGTGCATGCAGTTTTTGCTTTACCTATTGAACTTTATCTCAACTCACAAGCTATCTGATTTTTCCCCTTTCAATTCCACTGGGGTGCAAACAGTTGGGAGTGGAAGTGAGCAGCTGTTTGGGACTTGGCTGCCTAAAGCCAAAACACATCTGCACTACTAATAAAGGCTTTACAGGGATGTCCCTGGGATTGATGCTATCAAGTATTTAGAATAGTCGATTTAAAGGTAGAACTAATCACTATAAAAGGCATTTGTAAAAGCCACACAGATAAGAAGACTGGATTGATAGAGAAGAGCACAGTCTGAACAACTGCTATCCTGACCTATTTAAATGAAATTCTCTGAACAAAAGTCCAAGACAAACCAGGAGCACAAAGGCAGTGTAACCTGTGGATCTTGTACATAGCTTGTGCCCTCCGGGTTTGTGATACACAGGCCTCTGATCCAACTCAATGATTCCTCAGAGGATGAGATCAGAAACCAGGCATGTTCTCAGTGCATGTGATTTGTGCCTGGGGTTGTTTGGTTTTGTTTGTTTTTTTCCAGTATTTTACAAAAGCACATCAAAATTACCTTTTAAAGCAATAAGCAATACTCATAAGACTTCAAACTAAAATACAAATTCTGTTAGCAGTATACTCCACATGAAGTACTTAAAACTCAGACAACAGGATAAAGCAATATGATGAATGAAATACATATCTTATGGAACTTTTATCCTGCTATAATACATTTTGTTCTGTCAGACTAACCAGAAACATATTAAAACTAGAAGAATTATAACCAATTTTTGAAATACAACAATTATGTCAAATCAGTCATCAACAGAAGTAGTGTGCTTAATACAGTCTTGTCTTCATTACTCAAGTAATACAAAAATTCCTCCTGCTGTGTCCCTTCCCCCCTCCCTGTTCTTCTTTCCCTTCTAATGCAAAGCAAGAAAGAACACATGACAGGCTTTGGTAAGACTAGCTGATTAGCTTGGGATTTTTGGTGCTTAGTGCATACTGGAATACCACGGGATTTTACAGAAATGAAAACAATCTTAACTGCTGATGCAACAACTAAAAATTCAAGATCCTCCAATAGCACTGAACAAAGTTATTAATAAAGCCTGTAATGAAAATACAGGAAGTCCATGCATTCTGGATAATGATATAGGCTCATTGTGAAGGCATGATTATAATACATATAGCTTTTCCACAGTAAAGCACAAGAACATATCCTGGATAATATGCTCATTTTTACATACACAAAGCACTTGGTACAGATAAACTGAACCTGCCCAGCATAGCAGGGCATCACTAGGCTCACTCCACGTGGAAATTGAAGCAGAGCTTCAACTGAAGCTCAAAGGACATGCCATCTCTAGCAGTGATAAATAAAGTATAGAGCCCTTAGTTTTAATTTTAAACAAGCTCAGATGGACTTCACAGGATGATTTAGGGGTAGAAAAAAAACTGGTTGAACCAAGTATCAAAATGGCTGAGGACTCCAGAAGTGCATTTCATTGATCCCTACCTAGGTTTATCTGTTTCTGATTTATTTCAAAGTCCTGAGTAATTGCAGGCACTTAATTAAAAGATTTCCACTGCAAAAAATAGAATGAGCACACAATCCCAGCTGGGTCAGAGAGATGGCTTTTCAACAGGTACCTTGTAGATTTCTTTGTGATCATCCTTTATTGTAGGGATGAGCTGTAAATTAAAGGGGAGCGCTGCAGTTCTGCACTCCAACAGAGCACTGTATGCTCTGCACTCCACAGTACACCTCAGCATTGCCTTCGAGGGACTTCAGTCACCAGCCAGGTTTGTGACTGGCACTGGGCAGACATAGAGCCTGATCTACACATGCCAAGTAGGGCAGTAGTCAAAGGCAACCGAACACGTCCAGGTGTGAATTTCATGAAAAAGCGGCCAGCACACTCTAGAAAGCTGTACACACTGATGCAACTGTTGTCAGCACAAGGAAGATACCAAATTTTAAAAAGTAAAGTGGTCGAAGGGATTACAAGACTGACACAAGTTTGCAGTGCTTCTAAGTCAAATTATTTATTATTATTATTATTATTATTATTAAATTACAGCCAAGATTATTTGTTCCTTAAACATCCCCAAACCTCTGGCTATCATGCCTTAATGCCTAATGTGGCTTTCCTGCCCATAAAACTGATAGAATTCCTTCCTTCACAGGTAATTCAGGTAAGACAAAACAGAGAGCTCTTTACTAAATACTGGCTGTGAGATTTATAGCTTGTGCATACCTTCTTGCATGCTTAAAAGCATTATTAACACCTGCTTGTTAACAAATACTGGCCTTGGTTGTGCACCCTTCAGCACAGTATTTCTGAAGCACAGTCAACACATCAGAAATGCACTGAGAAGTAATTCTGTCAAAACCTAGTCATCCTCATACCACCTGTGACCATAAAGATAACCCATGGCTTTCCAGTATCCATTACTTTCCATGGAAAAGAAGCTTCTCCTGTCTCCTCCTTTATATACAATATCTGACAAAAGCATTTCACCAAGAACACATAACAGTATTACCCAGTAAACTGCCACTGCACTTTAAGTGTTTCAGTACAAATACTTGCTCAGGTTAGTTTTAACATATGCAATATTTTCTCCTGGTGTACTGAAACACAAAAAATAGATTTTTAACTCTTTTCATAAGTAGGTGACAGAAACGATTACATTTTCATGCAAGAGACGCAACATATGTATTACATTGCCATCTGGAAAAAAAGGCAAAATTTAAAAAATTAAATATGTAATGAAATAAGCTATTTCATGCAACACAAATTAATTTAATAGTATGCTTCATAAGGCAACACCTATTAAAAAAGAATGGCTGTAACTGGTTTATGACTCAGCTAGGGGACCAATTTTTTGTTTTTATAAATTGAACTGTATAAATTAAAGCATGTGGAACTAACAAGGAAACAAAAATTAAAGAGGCAGAAAGTATTAACACACCTTTTGAAAATAATAAAATGAAATCAGAAAAGTAAGACTTAGAAAAGTCTCCAGAAGATGCCTAATGAGTATTAGTTAGAAACTGTCCTATTTTATTGATTAGAGCAGAGGTAAAAGCAGTCTTAATCACGAAAGTAAAACATGGAAGTATTCACCTGCTTCGAGCGTGGCACATTGCTGTTATTTTTTTCCATGAAGGACCATTTCAAAATGTTTAGTAAGGTTGGTGATTTCCATGTTGGCCACGGGTTGACAAATCTCCCATCTTTGCCCCTCTTTGATTTAGTTACATCCTCTTCTAATCTGTAGTCCAGCCTGAAGCTTTTTCTGAAGGTCCTGGAAGAATCATTGCCCCCGGAACCTCGACCCGAATTCTGACGTTTCTTCACTGCTTCTTTAGGGTACTGGTTACAGGCAGTTGAAGGCTGCTCTTCATCTGTGTTCTTATCCATACCTTTTTCAGGAGAACTAAAGTAAATTTTAAATTAATCAATATTTTCTTGGTCTAGCATCAACATTCATAAGATTGAATGTTCTCACACACATTAGAAACAAGCCCACCTTTCTTGTTTTATGATCTACTGTATTTTTTTAATCAACAAATATGCTTTTAAAACAGTCGCTATTACACAAAAGACTTCAAAAACATGCTGTGGCAAGCAGACATGAGGGCTCTTTGTAGTTCAGGCTGAATTTTACTCCCTGGAATGCACAGCCTCAGATACTAACACTATTATCTACCAACTGCAAAAGTGAGGGGGGAAGGGTTCCTTAATTTACATTTGGGAAGAATAGTCATTCCTCCTGAAACTTATGACATTGGGTGCCTGATGTAATACGATCCTGCAAGTCTGTGCAAGAGACACTGGAACTATACTGTACCTTAGGATTTGCCTACACCCTGACTTAGTTTTGTAGTAGAAACAGCAGTCTTGGGCAGCATTACACACATGCAAGAAACTCAGAACACAAAAGATATTTGGTACTGTTTCCTATTTTGTCTAAAACAAATGAAAAGTTTATTATAATCAAGGTAAGTAACTTGTTTTAAATATAGTTTTGATACACATTTAACTGAACTGACTGGTGAAAGATCACAGGAAATTTAAATATTCTAAATCGCAGTTGCAACATTCACTCTTAATTCCATTGTGAAATATAGAAAAGTGAGGAAATAACCGAGGAAAACTTAGTTCTATGAAGTCACGATTCTGGTACATTTCTTAGAAAACTACAAACTCAGTAGTCAGAGTCTCTTATTCCAAACTGCATTGAAATGTTACAGACTTTACAAATATAATTGAATTATACCCAAGGCAGAAAAAACAAATATCCCTATTTTATTTTAGAAGTTGCCAAAGTATTTCAATTGAATCTAAATGCTTCTATTTCTTTATTTACTTTCAACTGAAATGTTGAAAGTAAATACACTGTTCTGTTAGCTTTTAAAAAAGTTGGTTACGGTTTTAATGAGTGCACAACTTTCTGGCATTTACAAATTCTACCTGATTAAAAGTGGAAGATGACTAGTAATGGAATAGACAGCATTATTAACAGCTTAGGTGCAGGAATAATTTTTAATAACAAATTGTGATTTTCCTGTGGAAAACTCTCCACCACATGTTTTGGCCTATCTACTGTTTCACTAACTCAAATACTCAGACTTCAGAAGCACTGGGCTGATGTAACCAAGCCAGCCCATGCAAACAACATTGTCAGAGAACAGAACTGAAGCTCACAGTTTTCTTAGAAATCCTAGAACTCGCTCTGCCCCCTGTAAGCTCAATTACAGGGAAAATTAAATATATTGTTCACTGCAACATTTCAGCTAAGATATTACACACATGTCAGCAAACTGAACCCAAATGCATTTGCTGATGATGCTCCAACTTCAAACGCACAGTCCATTTCTGCTGTTTCAGCAGCAGCTGACAACTAAACACTAAGTATGGTATCAGCTGCAAAGAATACATCCATTGATAAGTATTGTGAAATTTTCTTAACAAAATAACCATTATTGTGCCATACAGTAGAGACAAAATACCAACATATCAAAATTCATTTCGAATAAAAAAGCATGAACAGCATTCAGAAAACAAGGCTGATAGAATTTTTTTTACACCTGGTCACAATCTTATTTTATGTAATTGCTTTGTACTCCTGTTCCCCTGCAATATGACTGAAACCATTCCACTTATGTATTTCCTATTTAGCATTAGGATGCTGTATCTGCATCATAATTTAAATGTAACTGTTGATATTTTTAGGCTTTTTTCCTCTATTCCACTGAACGTTTACCAGAATCAGCCTTCAATGAAACACTCAACTTGCTCCATAGCATTTTAAGCAGACATAAATGGCAACACAAAAAATCAGTGCCACAAAAAGGTAGGCTGAATACACAAAAAATAGTACTGGATATTTTAACTGTTACTTGAACTTAAGGGTTGGGTTTGGGGTTTGTCTTTTGCATTCCTCAAGGAGCATTTTCAATGCCAAGTCAGTTTATTAATTTAGCAAAGCACATAGACAGCATAAAACAGCTACTCTTTTAGAAAATATCATGAAAACAAATCACAAAAGTTTAATCAGATAGGTCTTAATTCCAGGAAATTATTCTCTTAACATCTCAGATGTCTGATTTTTTAAATATATATAACTACCATAATTATTGCTCTTACAAGACATTTAATATTAGAGACTGGGGTGCCTAAAGTTTTATTTTTAAGCTTCTGTTTATCTATTAATTCATCTCTAAAATAGGTGAATTTTACTTTTGCTTAAACCTTTGATCTTATTCTGAAAGTATAAACCCCTAGGGAAAGCAGGGATTGACTATGCTGATTAAACAAAGGCAATGCCAAAGCATTTAAGGCACTGCAGGTATCTATCTGTCTGCCAACATATTTTCCACATGATGCACATACATTACTTTCATTAGTATTCCATAAGCAACTGAAGGGATAAAAGACCTCAGTGCTCATAGAATACTTTAAACCTTTTACATGCATAAGAAAGGAAGACATTTACAATCAGTTAAAGTATTCCTGATGAACTATAGATTCCTTTGAAGTATCAGTCTTGCCAGATCATTTCTGCTCCATTTAAATTGATTAAATATATCCTACAATATTCATGACGTAGTTTTCTTACATAGAAGAGGAAGATAATTTCTTGAAAGCCAGAAATCATTAGCTTAAAATAAAACTCAACCAATTATTAGCCCAAGAAGATTCTTACGTTTTTGCAAAAGAAAGTCTCTACAGACAAGGAGATTTGGCAGGTATACTTAAATAATAGAAAATACCCAATTAGAAATCAGTTTATTTTTCTGCCAAGTTTCCTATACTCTTCCCACCCAAAAATAATAGTTTGGCACTTGAAAAACTAAGTTAAGCTCTTGGTGGAAAAAATTATGAGCTATAAAGATACAAAAATCAAACTGGAATGGAATTCTGTTCACTTAGGAGGGACAGAGGGAAGGGATTACATCCCTGCTGAATATTTATTGTTATGTAAAGTTCTACATGAAATCTTTTTATTCTTTTAAATATAAAGAAAAACTACTATTCTACTTAAAATCATTCAACAGCTTTCCTGGCAAATGGAACCTATCCTTCAGGATGAGGTGACAGCCCCAACAGAGGGCAAGTGCATTGACATTATTTGTAAGAGGGGCTCAGGAGACACACAAGGCAACCACCCTCTCTCTGTCCTCAGAGATGCTTTGCTTTTTCAGCTGAATTCAGAAGAGGAAATGGACCAAAACATACAAAATTCTGAAGAAGACATTAGTCATGCCAAATGCACAAGGCCAGAAGGTGTTCTGGACAGAGGGGAAGAACTCTACTGGCTAATGAATAAGACAAAGTAACATGAATCAAAATGCAGAGTTCACATATCAGGTCTTCCAAAGAGCAAAGCTGTAGATCTGGCAAGATGTGGCATGGAAAATCTATGTCTGACATCCCACTAAACTAGTTTACACCTGTAAACAGGATATAGCCCTCAGGACAACAGGTTTTGGGCAAATGGTTTATTTTAGATTTGCTTACATGGCTGAAAATTTGGATACAAATATTTTGGCTTTGAGCCTTGTGTTTATTTAGGAAAATAACAAAAATTTAACTAAATATTTTAATATTTAATATTTTGAAACGCTCTGTTTCAAAAGAAGGTTTGAAAAGGGATACAATAACATTACAAGATGCACTCTGCCTTTATAATTTTTCTTTTTAAACGGTCTTTTAAACATAGCAGAGCTTCAAGTCAAATTACTTGAACACAGGCATAAAATCTATTGTCTTCACCTTTTCTACCTAGTCTCCTCTAACATCTGCTGCTCCATAAATGAAATGGATGTAGTTCTCCCTACTAATCATAGAGCCATGCACAACATGCTACTAAGCATCAAGTCGGCCAAAACAGACTTACCCTTCTTTCCTACACAAAAATGTGGTCCTTATTTAACAAATCCATTGGCCTGAAAGTTTAAGAATTACTATGAAGCTATGGTTTAGTGGAACATGACAACTTCCCCAAAACTTTACAATTGCCTGGTAAACATTCAAGAGCTTCCCAAATACCTTTAATTTCTCTGCTTTTTTGAAGTAAAGGGTTTGGTTCATTTTTAATCACTGTCTCTCTGTGTAAACTACATCCAGAACTAGGTTGCACTAATGATCACCCAGAAGAGACAGCACACAGTTCCCAGCAAACTCACAATACTGCAGCCTTACCAAAGCAAGACTCTGAGCTTTCTCCATATACAGCTACACATTTCTGAAGTGTTTCTTCATTATACATATTTTCATTATACATATTTTCATTATACATATTTTTAATGACTGCAAAAAACATGCATTTTGGCTTGAAATGAAACAAAAAATTGTTTCAATTAGAAGGGAAGGTATTTGCAAATGCTAGGGACCATGTAAGTAATTGGCTCCCACAAGCTTTACTATCAAATGACTTCCAGCTAAGTTTTGGCTCTGCTTTTATTTTTCCTTCAAGTCTGAAATTGGCTGCTTTAATTAATGAACAGTTTGAGACTGGAAAATTCTGAATGCATTTAAACTTTTATTGTGCAGTACCTCAAGCTGTTCCATCTTACCACTGTAGACTTACCAGAACAATAACCTTCTGTGAACTGCATACTGCTACACATCTTGAAGTTTTCTTTCACTATACCTATTTTTTTATCACTGCACAGCAGTTCCATCAGCGATTATTCTAGATGCTCTTGTTGTCAGGATTTCACATAAAGATCTCTCAAGCTTGCATTAGTTGATTTATGAATACTTCTATTATTTGAATCACATTAAAAATCCCTAGTAACAAGTGCTGCCAAAATTTTCATTCAACAGATCTGTAAGTATCCTGATTCTATACTTAGTCCTTGTGTACTATTCAAGAAAGAGTAATAAAAGAGTTGATAACAGAAAAAGGAATAGCTCTCTCCATAAACAGTCTCACGGAATTAGAATAAGTCCTTTAGCATTCTTATCAAGCTTTGAGGATCAACAGTTAAACAAAGCAAAGTTTTATTTAGACATCATGGAGAAAAATAAGATTAGTTACAAATAAAAAAAAGGTGAGGCATCTACCCGTGGCCATCTGTTGTTAGGTTTATTCTTTGGCAGCTGCATTACTTAAGCGGCCACTACCATGAGCCAATCCATTTCTGCCCTCACTACTCACCCAGGCTTGCAAAAACAAATACTTTTGTCCACATGGTGAACTTGTTTAAGAAACTACTCTAGCTGACAGTCACTTCTTACCTTACCATCCCTAGAGAAGCATTTAATTTTCACCTACATCACTGAGCAACCATGCAAGTGTTTATACCAACAAACCGGTTAGGACAGGGAAGGGTGAGAACAGGAATATATTGTTGTAAACAAAAACTACTTATGCCAGCACTGGTCTGAAAAAAAAAAAAAAAAAAAAGATAATTAAATACTCTCCATTCAGCATTCACTGTGTAGCTCAGTTACACATACTACCAAGTTTGGTTCAACAATTCCTCCTACCCTTTCATTTTCAATCTATTCCATTCCAAGATTTCATTTACACTTAGTACTGATGATGCTGCAACTCTCCATTTACCTCCTTAGACAGTAATGCTTCATATTATAACCAAGCACATTCAATAGCTACCTACCACCCACAAAGCAGCCCACTCCCATTACTACACATTCCACCTCCATTTTGCTGGTATTCATTAGGGGAACTAAACCAACAGAAAGTTATTCATGCCTATCAGCTACACCTTTGCATGCCTCCGGATACAAATGCAAATAGGCCTTAGAGTCAGGCCCATCGGTAGTCCCTGGAGCCAGTTATTTCTTAACGCTGGGTTAAATGTGACCAGCTTCGGGCATTGTATCAACTGAATAAAGATCCTGGATCTGGGACAATACATAACTACTTTCCCTTTGTTTCCAGGTGCCCCAGCTGATTGTCCCTGTCCAATATGAGAATTCTGTAGTCACCAAATGCATCTATGATCAGTAGATAATATGATAGAAGATTTTTGTTACATGCATGTTCTGTTTAGGTTGTGATCCCTGATATGACAGCAGCTGTCCATAGGGGACACGCAGCAGAACAGATACCAGACCCAGGAGCCAATTTCTTTAGCGATATGGGCCTTTAAAATAAATTCTTTTCCTCTCTACCCTCATCTTTTACTGCAGTCTTGAATAAAAGAACCCAAAAGTTGGCTTGTGGCCATCACATTTGAAAGAGCAGCCTAGACTATCATTATGATTAAGCACAAGAGCAGTGTAATTCTGTGGTATTGCTGAAGCAGTCACCAAAGGCAAGCTGGAGTCAAATCTCCCTACACCAGAAAGGAAATTGCTTTCCTTTGCTCTCCCTAAACGACTAGTTTCATATGACTAGTTAATTTACAGGGAAGAATGTTTAAAGAATAAGATCTGGAATCAAAGTTTTCTTACCTGCTCTGCAGGACTGAGACTGACACACAGAGAAGCAATGTTTGTGCATTACAGCTGTGTTACGGTACACAAGACAATACTTAGGTCACAAATCAAACAGAGTCAATTTTTAAATCAACAGAATAATAAGCGCAGACAGCATATGCACACAGCTGTACAGGTAAATCGTGGATTCCAACAGAAACTACAGTCTCTATGGATGGCCCTTCACACTTAAGACAGAATTTCAATAAAGTTTTTTCCAGAAGAGCAAACATGAAACTTGTACCACCACAGCTACATGATCCAGAGCCCAGCTTTAGCGTTCTAGCACCAGCTGCACTTGTGCAACTATTTATGCAAACGAGTAGTTCATTAGTTTCAGCTGGTTACTGATGTGACTCCAGTTAATTACAGAGGCACATCTTACCAAGATGGGGTTTACTGTTAGAAAAAACTGCCGAACTTTGAAGTTGCCATTTATAAAACACACTTTAGCCACTCCTGTGTGTTAACAGCCTCTACATCTTGGAGTTTGTATTTTAAATTATGATGCCATTGAAGCTGTTAGCATACATTTTTCTTAACTAAAAAAAGTTTTAAAATATTACAAGCTCACACTCCATCCTAAGGGTAAAGGTTTTCCATCTAACATCTTAATGTCAATTAGATATGACTGAACCCAAATGTTATTACACATCATGAAATTAAGGCTCCACTTGAACATGCTGTGGGAGAACACTGATTTCCTTTGTAGCATGTGGTTAGAGGGGCAATGCAAGAACTGTTTCCATAAAAAAGCACAGAAATAATGTTAAAGCTTTGATGCATAAGATTCAGAGTTGATTTATCATTGACTACGGCACTTTTATGTGTGCAATTGCTGTCTCCACCTCATTTACTAAGTCTTTTAATTTTCTTTTTCCTTGTCTCCCCATGCTAGAAAGGAACAAATACCTATGCAAACTTCCTCTAGAATCACACCAAAAATAATCGTTCAAAACTCTATAAAACCTCCGTTTTCCAGGAAGTGCAGCAGCACCCAAGAACTCAATTTTATTTTTAAGCTAATAGACAGTCATAAAATTTTGTTTATATTCATATTTAAAGGCTTGTCTATTTTGATTCCCTCTTTTCACTTCAAAGTCCGAGCACATTGGGTTCAATGTAGTTTCTCTGCAACATGAAAACACTTCCCTAAATTATTTCTCTTCTACTTGATTTTCAATATAAAATCAACTTTTGCTTGTCCTAACAACTTTCTCTCTCTTGCTCTGTCTATGTATGTACAGGCACCCCTTACATACATGGGTTTTACAGAACTATTTATAACATTTGAATTCAAATTTCTTGAAATCCAAGCAAATAATTTCCAGGTCAGCTAAGGAAGCGAAAAGTTTTTTCTTTGTTGAAATAGATGCTTTTCTTGAAGGCACCTGTTAAAAGACCAACTTTAACACGAGTTAAGCCAAAAGGTCACCAGCCTTTCCAAATAATGAAAGTTTTAAACATCCAAACTTCCTATCGGAGGGCCAGAAAACACATCCAGAACGCTTATAGTTCTTTAACTGAAACACATCCATTTTAAGAAGAAATTCCAAGAGACAGTACACAGACACAGCAAAACATCAATATTCAAGGAAACTAGAAACATCACGATACGTAAATGTTTTTCATTACACCCCTTTTTCGCCACATATAAAGGGCCTTTGATTCCACCCCCACAGCTCTAGATTACAATGTCTTCATGTACTCTAAATGAAATGCAAAGTGCTTTGGTTGTTAGTCAACAACAGAAGTTTTAATACTAGAAGTTGTGTGGTTTGGGTTTTTCTTCTTATGGAAGAGTCAAGGCATTCTTCCAACACAAACATGAGCCATCTACTAATTTTCAAAGCACCATCTTAAATATGTAGGTGTTTTAAGGAGACAAAGTGTTTCATGTAAACATATCTGAATAGACACACATAAACACCATGCTATTGCCACATTCTTACCAGAAACAGTTGAATATCACTGAAACATTCCCTCAAAAACCAGTGCAAAGCATGACAAAAATATTTCCAAATATTTTAAGCAATAAAACCTGTTATCCTAGCCTAAGCCTTACTCGTCAGGCAGTAGAACTTACAGCTCCAGCCACAGTAACAGGTCTTACAGAAGAGGTAACTCTTGACAGAAATTCTTTAACACCCAATTTTTCACTCACACATCTTAGCAAACTTCGTTTTTCACAGTAGGTGCACGATGGCAGTAGTGTTTTCACAGTGTCACTTGGCAATGTGTTCAGTTGTCTTTCCTGAGCAGCTTGGCCAGGTTTATCTGCTCGGGCACAGCTGTAGGCTGATCAAACCCAAATGATCCCTTCCTTGTACAGCTGCTAAACACCAAGGTGTTACATGCCAAGAGTATATAACACAAAACTTCTTTCCTAGACTTTCTAAGAATATTTAAACTACGTGCAACATTTAGTTTACAGGAAAATTCTTTTTACTCAAATCTTTAGGCACAAGGCGATCAAGTGATTTTCCATGGTCCTGGCTCTGACTGTATTAGAAGTAGGGCTCACACTGCAACCTATAAAATTAAAGCAATAGACTGAAAAAAATAAAGGGAGATCAGGAAAGGATTCACAGATGTGACAAAAAGCAAAACTAATTTCACTGCAGGTGTTACATATAAAGACACTAATTAATATAGCAGTATTTCTGTTTTTCTCACCACAGACAAAATAATTGCCTTCCTTTTAGCTGAAAATAACTTAAAAGCTATTTCTGAATGAAGAATTAACAGTTTTGGCTCAATCTTGAGCTTATAAAGGCTGAGGAAATAGCATATTTCTCCTGGTTATTTCTTAAATCGACTTAGTTAATGCAAGTGAATAAAATTATAATAATGGATTGCTTCCTCTTAAAAAGGCTTCACATCTCTTTGGTTTGAGGCCAAGCAGAAGCTGAAAAACTGTTATTTATATTTGAACAGTTTCGCTGTCATCCTTCACTTCCTCCTCTCCCAAAAACAACTCTCCATCATAACTGAATCAAACAGGATTTTCCAAGCCCCAGGTATTAAAACTTCCCATTATTTTTTATAATAGGCATTTCAGTTTGAAATAATTTGGGGTATTTTGAAAGCAACTGTTGCAATAATTCTTGAATTATTAAGAAAAAAGAATATTCCTGTCTTTCTCAAAATGTTATCTAAAAATAAGATGAGCTTCCTATTTTCTTAACTGATACAGTGGCTACTATGAATAAAAAAATACTCTTTTCAAGGGTTTTTTGCCAGAAAACTGAAGTGGTTTTCCTGTCACTATCTTTAATTTTGATGCCACTTTAGTCGGTGCAGTTTGAAAAGAAAAGTAAAAAAACTTAAGTATAAATAGCACTTTGCTTTAAAACTAAAAATTTGCTTCATAATCGCCATTTAGCAAATGGAAGAAATCACAATCGTCACCAGAAAAAAACATTTCTGCATAAACTCATTAATTTTACTGCATGCAGTCAACAAACACTTTCCCCAAATCCTTGACAGAGATAATTGACGACCACTGAGATTATTTGACTGCACTAATTACATTAAATGACTTCCTTAATATCCTCCACTTCGCATTATACAATGCGACCTTCCCCTCACTGCAATAAACATTTGTTTGCGCCTCTTCTTCAAAAGAAAATATTCTCCAAACCCCCGACACTATGAAGCGGATATTTTTTTGATGTGATTATATAACTTGTTTCTTTCCGAGCGCTGCTGCAGCGTTTTACCATCAATTGACAGCAACGAAAGCCTTGCGCTGGGAGCGAACGCAGGACTTTTTTCTTGCGGGGTTTCTTTCACCGGTGCCAAAGGATCCCCCGGTCGCAGCTGGTTTTGGAGCTGGTGCCCGTCAAGGTCTGTGCCCAGCCAGGGCGTCAGGCAGGGAGCGGAGCGGGGTCTCACCCCGAGCTCCGTGGGCAGCCGGGCTGTACGGCTCCTTCCCGGCCGGGTGCCGGGCTCGCCAGCCCCATCACCTCGCCCGTCCGCCCGCGAACTTTTCCGAGCGGGTGCCCGCGCCCGCTCTACCCCGTTCCCACCGCCTCCCGCAGCGGCTCAGCCCGGTCCCCCCACACTCACCGGCGGGGCCCCGGTACCGCGTGTGTGTCTGGAGAGCCCCGCTGCCGCGCTCGGAGCAGGTGCTCCGCTCCTCCGGCCGCCAGCCGGGCTCTGACAGCGGCAGCCCGGGCAGAGCCTCCTCTCCGGACGGACACAGGACGGGAGCCGCCGCTCGGCTCGCTCCGGTTCCCCCCTGCCCACAGGAAGGCGCGGGGGCAGAGACCCCCGGCCCCAGAGTGCTGCTGCCGCTGGAGAGCCGCTCACCTCCTGGGCTGCTGCCGCTGCCGCTCCTGCTCCTGAGGAGTCTCATCCCCCTTCTCCTCCTTCTTCTCCTCCTCCTCCATGGTGCCGCTCCACCCCTTCCACGGCGGCGGCTCTGCAGGTCTCCGATAGGAGTTGGTGAACGGCTGCGGCGTTCCACCTGACCAGCACGCTGCCGAGGGCAGCGCGACGAGCTGCAGGGACCAGTTCCACAGCGCCCGGCGCCCCACCATGGCGAACAGGGGTTCCGCGGCGTCCAGCCCTTCACCGTGGCGAGCAGAAGTCACCACACAACCCGGCCCCTCACCGTAGCAGGCAAAGGGCACCACACCTCCCTGCCCCTCACCATGGCGGGCACGGACTCCCTACCGCCCGGCCCCTCACCATGGCGGGCAAAGGGCATCACACCTCCCGGCCCCTCATCGCGGCGGGCACGGGCTCCCCTCAGCCCGGTCCCTCAGCGTGGAGCGGCGCCGTTAACAAGATGGCGGCGGGGGGCCGTGTGTGGGGGGTACGGGGAGTCCCGCAGGCATGGTGGGACAGCGTCAGGGCTGCCGGCACGTTCTGCCCCTGGAGGCCGGACTGCTCTTCGGCACGGGGGAAAGGAAGCGCTCAGTTGTGCTTCTGTCCGGTTCCGATGGGAGGTAAACGCTGCCTACAGTGCCGTTTGGGAGCAGGAGACTGCTCCGGCCGCCAGGTGCTGCGGTGAAAAGTTTCCTGGGCTCGGTTCTCTCAGCAGTCCGGGGTAGTGCCGCCAGCCCCGGGAGTACCGGCGCTCACGGCAGATGCGCGGTCCGGGCGAGGCCACCCTCCTTCTGAACAGCCCACCCTGCAGGCACCAGTGTCCTGCGGCCTTGGGAAGGTAAAACTCATGTCCAAGTCACTTCACGTGCTGGGTTACAACCATCCTCTCACTCCCTGCTCATGTCTTGACCGAAGTTTCCAGACTATGGTCTGAGAAGTGAGGTATTTTGAGGCACCCAACCCAGAGGAATTGGGTTCTCAGAAATAAATGTGTATTTTAAAAATATTTCCTTACTTCCTTAAGTATGGAATGGACGGCAAAGAACAAAGGTATGCAGGTGTGATGTGAAAAACACCCCATGTTATCTAGCAGCAATATGAAATCTAAGACTATCTGGAGCTCTGAAAGCATATTTACATACATTTATCTCGAAGCTTGGGACTGGATGTATGGTTCCTAGGTAAAGAAATCCTACCTGTGTTCAAGGCCAAAGTTCTCAATGAATGTCTTGGGAGACTGGAAATATGGTCCTTACTCTTTTGTTATCTGTCATTCTCTTAGTTTCCTTAAGGTAAAGGAATGATAAAACTATCAAGCTGCCTTGTTCTGTTATCTGTTTTCTGTGTTCTTTACATATTGATACAGATATATGTTGGTTGCTTATGGCCAGGAAGATTTGCTGACCTTTGCCAGTGGAAATTCCTAATTTATTTCTTATTTCTGCCCCTTCTCGCCTGACATTTCCTGGTCATTTCATCTACCGCTATGTCTAATGCTAAGCTGGCCTTGTAGCAATGACTTTTACTCACAATTATTAAACACAAATCTATATTGATTGAAGTTATTTCTACTGTTACTTTATGGAGTCTAAGATCTCCTGAATGAGTTAGATAATAAAGCTGTTTGGATTAATGACTGTTAACATTAATAATTACTGCATATGTATAGAAATCTGTGTAGGCCACTAGGTAAGTGCCTCCAGGCTGGTAGTAGCTGATTGCCAACAGTAGCAGATTCGGGGTGCTGATCCTACACTTCAACTGAGTATCTCCTAGTAGGCAGCCCTGGCTCCACATATGGTATGGAAGTAGTTTCTGTATCACCAGTGCTGCAAAAGCCATAGCTTGGGAGGCTCTGCTTTAGTGAATGCATTTTGTCTATACTACAGATACAGATGTCAGTGGTTGGAGGCTGTAAGTAAAGACACCTGATATCTGTGCAGCATGAAATTTTCAACTTGAAAGGAAACATGCTTGGTGAAGAATGATATTGCTTTGTTTTTCAAGTAATTTCTAGCACTGCTAGAAGTGTGTATCAGTGTATTACCAACTGTGCCACACCAGCATGCACAACATGAGAAAATTCTACTCTAGAGGTGCTGTTCAACAGAACCAGGATTTTAAACTAGTTTCCTGTTTCAGTATTCCATGGAGCCAGCTGATACCTCAGTCTAGTCCTTCTTCTTTTGTGGGTTTGGTTCTTCAATGTCTTATGCACTAAACTAAGGAAAAGTCCCAAGGGAATATTTGTGCTCAAGTAATTGTGTAAACCCACAACAGGGATCTCTCTGATTCTTAATACTCCCCAGACATGCTAATATGCTTAGAGGACTGATGTTACAATCCTGCAGGAGTTGGAAGCCAGAAGTTACTAACAGATGGGAAAGTTCCAGCCATCTGTGCATGAGGTAAGAGTTTTTGCTTGGCATCTTGTCTTAAGAAATGGAGATATAATAATTTTATTTCCATCAGTGCCATGTAGTCCTGACTATTCATGCACTTTTTGCTACTTTTACTACTATACACTGACCCTATATATTGTCCTCTGTTTATGAAAGTAGAAAAGTTATGAGAGTTTCTTAGTACTGCAGAGAAGCACAAATATGGAAGGATAGGAGAGTGGGATTATTTAGGTGTCAGTGCATTTCTCTTTCCTCACAGTGAAATTTAACAGCTGAAACAGAATAACTTTTTATTGAAATTTTTGAGGTATGCCATTTCATTAACTACTTGTAAGGATAAGTTCCTTAAACTAGCTTAATTTGCTTAATGCAACAACCTGTATCTTAATTAGAATCGCACAGTTAGTATTTCATGAATTTTATCTGCAGTGGTGTCCTTCCCTTGGAGATAGTGCATTAATCATGGGCAGGACAGTTTGACTAACTTGATTATAAAATTTCTCTTGATGAAAGGTTTAACCTTCTTCACAACTGAAGTTCATCAGTATTTTGTTTCGATTTCTCAAGTGTAGTGTTAATGTCTTTTTCACAAAGTCTAATTTAGTTGGTTGACATAAGCTGTCTCAAAGCAAGATACTCATTGTCTTGGCCAGTAACTGAAGCACAATCTAAAGCAAGAAAAAAGTAGAAATTCTTATAGTTAAAATTTTATAGCTTTATAACTGAACTGTCTGAACTTAATTGAAAATCCTCCTAGATGACAGAGTAAAAATGTTGTGCCATCTCTCACTCCATCCTAGAATATTA
This sequence comes from Acridotheres tristis, assembly GCA_037013685.1. Classification (NCBI taxonomy): domain Eukaryota; kingdom Metazoa; phylum Chordata; class Aves; order Passeriformes; family Sturnidae; genus Acridotheres; species Acridotheres tristis. The sequence goes on from CM072885.1 coordinate 12,005,969, forward strand.
AGTCATAATCCAAAATCCCCTTTGGCTCTGGTTTGCTATATACTAGGCAATGTTTACTGTTATAGTGCAGATACAGTTTATTGCAGAAAAACCCCACACTTGCTGGAACAGTTTGTGCTGGATATCTGAGTGAAATGAACTATCCTCGCAAAGTTTTTTTTCATCACTCTAATATTGGCCATACAGGAATTTTTACTAACATAGAAATGTAGCACCAAAAGAAATTCTACGAGGCTAATAAAAGCCTCTCTGGCAAAACTGGCTCATATTGGGATATAACCAGAAAGCCTAACCTTGCCTTTCTCATTACAGTGTGCAGAAGTAACCACCCTTATGGTATCCACCCTCTTCAGGAGGGAACTCGAGGGAGAAAATTTATTTGGCACCTCTTGCACGCAGAGGCAAGCAGAATTTCAAATCATGTTGGACGTTAAGTTACCCAGTGAAAGAGGGTTACACAACTAGCTCATATACATATGTGTATATATATACATATACACATACATAAGTAAAAAATGCTTCACAGTAATGTTTAATCAAAACATTGACTTATGGACAAAATTTATACATAATAAATATATAATAATGAAATTACTGTAAATGTTATGTTTACAAGTCCAAATCTCTTACATGATAAAGTATTTGACAGTTTTGAGGATTTTAGAGAAGGAACTTGTGAGTTACAGTTAATGCTCAAAAGCACATTTTGTTTTGTTTTTTGTGAAGTACTCTCTGATGCCTCGCTGGTGTACTTTAACTTCTACTTAGGGAACACAACTGAGGAAGATAATAAACTGGAACTGTAACAGAGACATTTACTCTGTATTAAACCAGTAACAGGCCAGGAACATTCTGCCCTGACACTTAATTCTCCAGTGCCTGTATTTTCACAGAAATAAACCTTCCTAGCCGTGAGGAGCAGCTGGCTGTATCAGAATTGCTGTTAAAAGTCTTTCCAGGCCCACGCTAATCCCTGACTATACTTGGGCACTATGTGGGAGAATGCTATTCAGCAAAACTCAGGTAGCAACTTTGCTAGTCATTTAATGCTTATTAAAGAGCAGTAATGCCCACCATATGTTGTAGTTTACTGGAACACATCTAGCCTAGATAACACTTGATCTTGAGATTTAACCTTGTAACTCAGAAGAAATGAAAGCTTTTAGCTTTCTTTTCAAAACTGGTAAAGCTTGGCAGTGTCATTGTGAACAAACATTACGAGATGATGCTGTTACTGTCAGTACCTGACACTGTATTGTTATTGCATAGCATTTTGTAAAATTGCTATTATTAAAATTTACTTAGGAAGTTCAATTACAGTGTTTAAAAGGCTGCATTGGATCCAGATTCCTTGTGAGTGGCATTGTTCAGAAAGAAAAATCCTCGCCCTTTTACAAATGAATTTGTAATTGAGCACGAGGTAGTAAACAGGAAAAAAGCCATTCTGGATTTACAAAGGAGAAAAAATTAAGAATATGTAGAATAGCTCCTAACACAGGTTGATATGAATGTTTTGACTTTTAATTGTGATTTAGAAATTATAGAACATTGTGCTGTTTTCATTGCAGGAAAGATGCTGACAAACTGTTTCTTTGTGTCTAAATGCATTCCATGAAGGAAGAGCGTCCTTCTATCATTTTAGACTGATACTAAAATGGATTGAGTTTGTGAATAATCCTTTGTTTAAGGGAGTGTTTCTCACGCGTAGTGCCATAACTTGAATGTGAATGTTGGCAATTGTGAAGGTCTTAACTATACTCTGTAATTTTAATTTTTGATATGACCAGGTCACTATCTGAATATGCAATGATCCTTATTCTCATGCCATTTATATATGCGTGGCTTCACTTTTTTTTTTTTTTTTTTGGTGGCTCTATGAAGTATTTGTCTCTAGCTCTGTGTGTTTATTCACCAGAGAGCAAACAGGTTAACTCTGAGACACATACACATCATGTGACAACCCTGGTGCTGGGTCTCAACGGGTCTTTAAGATGGCCTAGCTGCCTTCATGGCTGGGAATGTTGCTCTTCAGCAGAGTCTCCTGGAATGTGGGGGGAAAAATTCATCCTGTCAAGACAGTGCTTCCTTGTTTGGTGTACAGTTGGCATGAAAAATGAGAGGGCTATTAGCGCTGGCAGTACTACAGTGTCCTCTGATACAGACAAGATGCAAATGTGTAGGAAGGGAAGCAGGCATGGTATGAGAGTATGGAAGAATGTAGTCTTGGGGACTTCATGGTGGACATGCTGGGGCTGTTCCAGGCTCTGTACATCTGCAGGCATATCTAGACTGCCTCAAGGGGATGTTCATAGGGTGCACAGGCCTGAGTTTTCGCCAACAGTATCCCAAATAGATTGATCTCCAAATAATTTTGGAGGTGCACCAATACAGTGATGAGCTGATCATGGAAGTGACAGGTCAGTTCAACCATGTATTCTATATGTTTTACAGGAGCTGTTTGTAAAGCTGCAGGGTGTTAAAACTTTCTCTCCCTTCTCATGTATATGAACATAACACCTTCAAAATCCAACAGACAGTGTTGGAGGTTCATAGATGTTTATTTCTTGCTAAAAAGGGACATACCTGTTTGGAGATTCTAAGATTACTAAGAGAGATGGGAATGGTCTAAGATTTCTTAATCCACCGAATCCATCCGTCCTAATCTTTCTTTCCTTCTTTCATGTATCATTGAAATTGGCCAATAAGTTTGAGAGAAAGGCACAGAGCATGATTTCACAAGAAAAAGGGCTAAAATCAGATAATGATGATATTGTAAAATACATAATTAATAATTTCAAATAAGTTAGAGTTTATATTACAATGAGATATACATTATGAAAAGGGAAAACAACAAATAGTTACTTTTAAAGTCATATAAAGTTACTGTAGGGAAATAATCATAAATGAGGAAGTTGTATAGCAGTGAGGTAAGTCAGAGCTTCCTTGTAATTGCTTGTAGATACTCTGAATGATGACCATCCCTTTCCTTGTCTCCATAAAACTTTTTTAGTTTTATTATACAAGCATCATATAAATACATGACAAGAAGGGGATTCAATAAATCCCATTGTCCAAACCACTACATTCAGTGAGGGTCTTTCACAATTGGAGTATTATTGTAACTGTCAGCATCCCATGCAGGCATGCTCTGTGCTACGTGGAGCTGCTTTCAGCTGCCAAGCTGCTGCTCTGCCATTAATGAAACTGCTGGGTTCCCAGGCTACTGCCCTCCTGAAATGAGTCTGAAACCTCTTCTTCATCCACAGCTCCCAAGAGGGAGAGAGAAAGGAAATCCATGTTGATTTTAACAGCTAGCACTGAATAGAGGCGAGAGTTACAAATAAATGGAAATAAAGAATGAAGGCATGTGACTGAAGCAATGACAGTCACTTTTTGGTATGGCAACAGATAAGCAGCGCTCTGAGTGACAAAATGTCAGCCCGAATATGTAGACACTATGATGATGTCAAAAGAGTCTCATTTGAATTGGAATTCAGGAGGATGCTCTATTTAAATCCTGTCTGAACTACTGACAGGCTGCATGACCTTTTACAATATACAGAGCTCAATGGGTCAAATTGATCTTTGCTGCAACTAAATTGACTACAATGGAATTATTCTGTGACTGAACTTGATTTCTCAGACATCAGTCAACACAGCTGGTTCACTGAATAAATGAAAGAAAGCAATCATAGATGTCACTGGAAAACAGATGCATCTGAACTGAGTCTTTTAGTTTTGGCAAAACTGGAGCACAAATGCAAAATTTTACTTAAAATGCCTAAGTAATTGTTGATAGTGGGTTCTTGATAATGTAAACTCTCTGAAGGTAACAAAGGTGAGAAAGTGCCATTGTCTTTTCTAAAGGGAATGTAAATATCACATATGTTATTTAAACTTGGAAAATTATGGATGCTTCTCTAAGTATTCTGGTATTGATTGATTTTTCTTTTAAAAACTAATAATGACAAATGACTCAGGTATTTATGCTGAGTCATTTACATTACAATGCTGCACACTGGTAAGCTTCTTCCATAGAAAATGCTTTAGAGTCAAATAATAAAATAATTGTGTTATTTAATAAAAGGTAATTGTTACTAGAGCTTCAGGGCCAGAATGGGAGCTTCAGACAGTTTATTGGGGAGACCCCCTGCCCTGTTGAATTACAAGCTGCAGAAAGGACTCTCTTGCTTTCTGAACTCCTCTAAAAAGAGTCTGGGTGGAGCTGGATCCATGACTTTCAGTGGTTTATTTCTAAAGTAATATATAGGTATAATTCAGCCTTTATACAACTTTGTCTCACAGGATTAAAGATGGCAAACCAAATATATTTATATGGATAAAGTAGATAAGAATTTAAATTGATTATCATGATGAAAAGACTAGAAGACCTTAGTCAAAATTATTTGCTGCACAGTATAGGTACCTATAACTACTAGTATGGTGCACTATGTATTGAAGCAATATTGAAACAATGATTAAAGCTAGCAAAATAATTATGGAAATTGATGTTACTGTGGGCAAACCTCTTGCTCAGGATTAATCTTGAGGATTAACCTTGAGGGGTGTCCCTACCCAAGGGAGGAATCTCCACACACACTGCAAGAAGGGATATGTTAGAAAACCCTGCCATTAAAAAGTGGGACTGAGCTTTTGTAGTACAAAGTGATTGACTATCACTCACATGTCTCCAGGTTGCATTATCAGTACTATCACTTGTTGGCACCTTTGTCAGGAGCTCTGCCACATCCTCAGAGGTGCCAGTTTCCACCAGGAAACGTTGTTCTTCCTCTGGATATTAAATTTTGGAATTGGTAAGTCAGACTGGTCTCAGCATTCTTCATTACCATTGTGACTTGCATGAGGTGGGAACCTCATGATGTTCAGTGAGGCCACATACAAGGTCCTGCACATTGGTTGGGAAAATCCCAAGCAAAGTACAGGTTGGGCAAAGGATGGATCAAGAGCAGCCCAGGGGGGAAAGACTTGAAGGTGTTCATAAACGACAAGCACAACATGACCTGGCTATATACACTCCCAGCCCAGAAAGGCAAATGTATCCCAGGCTGCATCCAAAGCAGGTCAAAGGTGAGACTGCACCTGGAGTACTGCATCCAGGTCTGGGAACACCAACATAAGAAGGATGTGGACCTGTTAAAGCAGAGAAGGTGAGCAGAGGGTTGGAGCACCTCTCCTATGAAGACAGACTCAGGGAGCTGGAGCTGTTCAGCCTGGAAAAGAGACTTCAGGGCAACTTCCAGTACCTAGAGGGGATCTACAGGAAAGCTGGAGAGAGATTTTTTTACAAGGGTGTGTAGTGACAGAACAAGGGGCAACTACTTCAAACTGAAAGACAATAGGTTTAAATTTGATAATTGGAAGAAATTCTTTACTTCAAGGGTGGTGAGGCACTGGAACAGTTTGCCTGGGGAAGTTGTAAATGCCCATCCCTGGAAGTGTTCAAGGCCAGACTGGATGGAGTTTTGAGCAACCTTAACTAGTGGAAGGTGTCCCTGCCTATGGAAGGGTTGGAACTAGATGATCTTTAAGGTCCCTTCCAACCCAGGCTATTCTGTGATGCTGTGAAATGAATCAGATCAAGAATATGTTTTCAAGCCTAGCTGAAAGGCTTCTTTGTCTGTGTGTACCTGTGTCACTGAGTGTGCTGGTTTTGCCTGGAAAATTTTTTTCATAGTAGCTGATATGGGGTAAATGTTGGATTTGTGCTGGAAACAGTGTTTCTAATTCAAGGATATTTTTGATTTTGCTAAGCAGTGCTTACACAAAGTCAAGGCCTTTTCTGTTTCTCACCCCACTCCACTAGCAAATGGGCTGGTGGTGCACAGAAATTAGAAAGGGGACACAACCAGGACAGTGAACCCCAACTGACCACAGGGATATTCTGTACCATATGGCATCATGCTCAGTACATGAAATTGGGGAGAGAGAAGGAAGGAGGGGTTTAACAAGTAGAAAAAAAATACTTGGCATAATTTAAGAAAACTCGGAGAGGTGACACTGGTACACTTTTTCATTTTTTCATGCCAATTAATAATGAGGGCAATGGAGTTGCTGCTTTAGACATGATAAAAAAAAGAGCTCTTAAAGGATTTTTCAATTCATCCTATTGCTTCAGAGCAGAATACACTCTATCTAATCAGCTCCTGACAGATATTTGTTCAATCAGACCTTGAAAATTTGCAGTTATACTGATTCTTCAGATCTCTCCCCAGTCAGCTACTGTGTAACATTCTTTACAGTTCAAAAGCTTTCTTTAAAATATAACTGAAATCTTCAAGTTGCAATTGAAGGCTATTACTTCTTGCCATATCAATGGGCATGAAGAACACTTTGTATTTCTGCAATACTTTCTACATATTTGAGAAGTGATATATTTTCCGTCAATCTTCTCATTGCTAAACTAAAGAAATTAATTCTTTCAATGTTACCTCTTATCATCACAATCTTACATTTTCTATACCTCTGAAAATTACATGGTTCTACTGTGGTTTCTTTATTGGAGAGAAATCACAAGGTTTCTTTATTGTTTGTAGAAGGTTTTCTACAGAATGTTGCTTTTAATAGGTTGTTTTCTGGCAAAACCACATTACCTCTTATTTATTACCACAGGATTACAGGATAATTTAATTTGAAGTGGATCATAGGAAGTCCCTAGTCCAACACTCTGCTAAAACCAGGGTCAGCTATGAGTTTAGATCGAACTTGATCCTGTTGGATTTTGAAAACCTGCAAGAGCAGAGACTTCAGAAGCTCTATAGATGACCAATTCCACAGCTTGACTGACACACAATGTTTTCCCTTAAATGTAGCTTGAACCCCTCACATTTCAATTTATGCCTATTACTTGTCACTCTCTCACCATGCAGCAATCTGAGGAGTCTGGCTCCATTTTCTTGATAACTTCCTCTTGGCTATTGTATAGATGCTTTGGACTACTTATTATTACTGTTGTTGTTGTTATTGTTATTGTTGTTGTTGTTAATATTGTTGTTCTTACTATTATTGTTGTTGTTGTAGTAGAGGAGGAGGAGTAGTAGCAGTACTAGTAGTAAAAATGTAAATAACTACCTTTCCTGAATTCCTGAGTTTTGGATTCTCCCATTTTTCCATTGGTATGCTTGACAATTCCTTTCTTATTTAACTTAGTTATTCCTTATTTAGAGAGAAAATGAAGCATTTTCTTCCTTAATAGAGTACTAGTAGAGAATGGTTACAGGTTATAGCAGGCTGACACAATTTAGAACATTTAATTTATCTAAGTTGTCTTTATCTGTTCTTTCCCTTTTCTGCTTGAGAGTCTTATTCTCTTCTCTAAGTTACAAATGAAAGCAAGCCATCCCACATAAACATTTGCAGAAGTCAAAGCAAGGAGGTTAAAAAAGAGACATTAGGAAACAGTTCTTTACCAAGAGAGTGGCCAAATGCTGGAACAGGCTTCCTAGAGAGGTGGTCAGTCCCCAATCCTGACAGTGTTTAAGGGACATTTGGACAATACCCTTAACAACACATTTTAATTTTCAGTCAGCCCTGAATGGGTCAGGCAATTGGACTACATGGCCATTGTTGGTCCCTTCCAGCTGAAATTTTCCATTCCATTCCAAGTTCTTGATATTGCACTATTATATGCAAGTCAAGTAATCTGTTTAAAGGCAAGTACTCTGAATTAATTTGAAGGTCTCATTAACTCTGCTGAACTTTGATTTGGGACTTTAGAGTCTATGGCTGTAAAGATCAGATAGCAAATCTCAACTATGCACATAGTTCCTAGTGCTTTAATGTAGACTGTGTAGATGTGTTGTCTTTATTCAAGTGTACATGACTGGGGGTGGAATCATAGAATGGTTTGGGTTGGCAGGGACCCTAAAGGTCGTCTGGTTCCAACTCTCCTGCCATGGGTGAGTACACACTCGATCAGGTTGCTCAAAGCCCCATCCAGCCTGGTCTCAAACACACACAGGGATGGGGAGACCACAGTCTCCACAGTCTCCGGGGTAGATTTTATGTAGACACAGGGAGGGTCAATCAATAAATTTCTGAGAAATGCATGAGTACCTTATGTGGATGAAATAAAAATTGGAATACATATTTTTAAATTTATTTATCCACAGGCTACTGAAAAATTTGGAAAATAATGGAATGGAATAGTTCCAAAAAGATTTGGGGTATTTAGAATTTCTTAGTAAATCTTTTATGATCAGATTATATGTATAATTATACTAAAAATTATTCCTAATGCTTAATTTATAATTCTAAAATAAAAGATTGAGAAGTAGATAATTTCACTTCTAGAATGTCAAGACTGGAAAATACAGATTTATCATAGTGGAAGAAAAAATGGTAGAAAAGACAAAAGGAATAGCTGTGAAATTTGTGCACTGTGCAGCTGGAAGCAAGTTCTGGAGCTTTCTGGGTTTATTTTTTATTGGGAAAATGTTTCAGTATAAAATAAATACATTACATGATACAAAAGTAGATCTGCCAGCATTAGTAGACCAGCAGGATGACTGATAGGCACAGTCAGAAACACATGAGATTATGGCTAATGCTTGAATTAGTGCAACCCCTATGCAATGCTTTCAATGCAGTAACTGCAATCAGCTAGAGAGTAACTGCCCATCCCCTAATTCTCTTGGATCTACTTAGTAGTAATGACTTGGATTCCTATTCCAGACCATATTTTGTTTGACATACTGTAGCTCATCTGCTATGAAGACATGTCATGTTTGAAAATGCCTCTTAGATGGATCTCTTAAGCCTCTCGTATTAACCCAGTTCTTACATACTTAGTTAAATGCGATTTCTAAATTAAAAAAAAAAAATCTATTTCAGAGGCACACAGGTATTCTCATGCCTCGCAGTCAGCATCTGAAGTTCAAAAGGCAAACATGGAAGCATGTATTAAATGTATTTAAGGTATACTGGATCTCTATGTGTTTGTGTCAATTTGTTTGTCTTCTGGACATTGCAAACTTACAGCTTGTTTACAAATCAACTTATTAACACACACGCACTGAAATTCTCCCACTGCAAACCTGGTGATTTTCTGAGCATTCAAGCCTTGAGGAAAAGCATTACAGAGCACATCAGCTGCAGAAAAAAACCTGTGCACACTCTGCATGCACACTGTGCATGCACAGTAGATGTTTGGAAGCTTTCTTGGAATTACTGCACTGAACTGGCTGCCAAACATCTGGAAGTCCGAAGAAAAATGTAGAAAAGTGTTAGGGAAGAAAATGACTAGCAAAAGTAGCTGTCTCCCATAGAAAATGGTAGTGTGCCATTCTGGGTTATAATAGGATTTGAGAAATGCATCAATCTGGGACATAGAGCATAGTGGGTTTAAGAAGCTTCAGAAATTATTTTCCTTCAGAGGACTGTAAAAAAGGCCAGTGAATCTGAAATCAGTTTGAAAAAATAATAATATTTAGTGAAATGTGCAACTAAACTCAGTGCAATCAGATCATTAAGTTGAAATTTAAAAGTTCGAATATCAGCTCTAACAAGTTAGCCTCTTATATGAGCAAAAATATCTGACCAATGATATTCCACATTTCCAAACTTCTGACAGCTTCTCAGGTTATAAAATCCCCAGCTTTCTCTTTCCCAACCATCTGTCAACACTTCTAGCTTTTCCCTTGATGCCTTCTACATTGTGGTTGTTTATCACACTAAAATCAGCACAAAATCCAGTTGCTACACAGTCTTGAACCTTGAATATGTGTATGCATAAAAAAATAAACTTCTTGTAATATAAAATAAATAACTCAAGGAATACTCATGTGATTACTGTATTTATATTTAATTAATGGCAAGCACTCAGTATTTAAAACTACATAAAGATGCTGCAAAATTTCCAGCCTCACACATTAAAATGTTATAGGCCCTTATGGAATATAAGTTCAACTTGTTGTGCCCTTGAGAAAATGCATTTGTAATCTGTATAATATCCTCTAATATATTAAAATATATGGATCTGATATTTAGATAAGGGATATTTAGATACATGCGATGAGCTCCTATTCTGAAGTTCAGGATAAGGTTTGTTTGTTCAGGATAAGCCTGAAGGTAGCTGCCTAGAAGTTGGGTGTTTGAGAATCTGAACTAGTAATTCATCCCTCTACAATCAGTGGGGGAGGGAGGTACCATGAGGAGATATTTCTAAGTAACCACCCTAAGGGAGGTGTCCAGAGTACAAAGGATAACCCAAAAGTCGAGGTGCCTGTTTACCTCTACTGACTATTGAAAGAGCACAGAGGGCTAGTTTTATAGAGCTGAGGTGTGATGAGTGATAAAACTTTTGTACACGAGTACAAGAGAGGCCCTAGAGCACAGAAAGATGAGTTGGGACACAAATTTGCCCAGTCTGCAATAGTATGATGAACCCTAAAAGTCTACAACACTATGGCAATCAGCCAGGCTGGGAAATCAAATAGGAAGCTGGATAGAACTGTAAAGCAGAATATGTTGCAAAGCAGAATCTGTTGTTTCCACAGTTACAATGTAACATAGATAGCTAAACAAAACCTGCCCTGGATCAATGACGATTTTAGGGAAGTCTGTAATCACACTGTATTCATATCAGTATAAAACTACATGGTCTGTAGTTTGTGTTGGCTAACTAAAGTATTAGGAAGATGATAGGAATTAAAGACTGAGAAAGCAGGGTTTAAAAGAGGAAATAAAAGACAAAACTCAGTTATCTGGATATTACAGTAGCATGTAAGTGTACATTTACTGTATTATAAACTGTGATGAGTAGCATTAGAAACATTTTTGGGTAATGCAAAACCTACTTTCCTTCCACAGATTGTTGAAAAATGCCCACAGCATTGCTACCCAAACAATGCTGAAGAGAGGAGGAATGAACCAGAGAATCAAAGAATGGTGGCTGTCTTGGCTGCCTGAACAGGTGCCAAATTCTAATATTTTCAGTAACTGCATTAATTTCAATTTTCAGTTTGTTAGTTTTAGTTGAATCATACCAGAGACTCGGGCGACTTCTTAATTATTTTCTGGAGAAAATATTCAATGAAGTGACCCTTTCTTAAAATGAGAAAAAGGTTGAAATAAATGTTGGAGTTTTGGAAACTCATCTACCATAGAATCAGAATAATGCTCTATAACAGGGAACCTGTATGTAGTTATAGTCACAGGGAAGGATGGAAATGACACTTGTGTACAATGCAAACAAAAGCAATAAAAAAGGACTGATCCTTATTCTGCAGTGAGTCTGCTAAAGGGCAAGGAGAAACCTATCTGTTTAGCTAAATCAGATTAATCTACCCACTGGAATTTCCTGTTGAGTTACTGCATCAGGCAGAATCGGTTTTTTGGCATGTTATTCTTGAAAATGTGTTGTTATGAGCTATCCAAACTCCTCCCATTTATCTTTCTGATAAAAGCCCTCAGCTGTCAGGTAGAGGGCTGCCTGGCACTTACGGACTTACTTATTTCACTGCATAAATACTTACGAGAAAAAAGAGAACTGCATGCAGAGAGAATACTGTAATATTCCCTGAAGAAAGCTTTTAATCAACAGCTTCAAAAGAGTGCTCTGTTAATGAGCAACTGAAATGTTATAAATTCAGCCAACAGCCTCTATGTTTAATTTAGACAGTCTTCCTTGCAGCTTGAGAGTACAAAAGACCAGTGTCAGTGGTCTGTAGGCCTTTGCAGTTGCTGCCCAGTGGTTAACCCTGGGAAAGAAAAGTTATTGCAATTTAATTAGCTGAAGGGTAACTTCTAGGTAATACTGATAAAAATAATCAGCTAGATGCCAGTGAACAGCTGGCATGAAAATCAGACAACATAATGTTTGTAAAGTTTGATTTGTATTCTCAAAACAGTTTTCGTCCCAAAAAGCCTTCCAACTGACTCCTCTACAAAATAATGTATTATTTCTTAAGCCCATATTTTTAGGCTCGTTTGAATTCTGCTTGCTTGGTTGAGATCAAGCCAATTCCTGGCAGCTGGATTTCAGCACATTCATTAAAGGCAATACTGTATCATAGCTTTAAAAAGATAGTAGATTGTAAATTAGCAGTGAACATGATGACTCTACAAAAAGCTAACACAGCATTAAGCAGTAGTTTAGCCGAAGGCAATTTCAGTTGTTAATGTTTACTGTGTGATGGTTTCAGCAATTTTGAAGGTCTTTTTCCTTAGCAGTGCTGTTGTAATGCTCAGTTCCTTTGCCCTCTTGTTCTGTGGCTGGATCAGCCTGTAATAGGAGAGTTCTTCCCAAGTACTTCTGTAATAAGCTGATCATAATAGTGTGTCTTGCTGATATGAACTTTTTCTTTATTTCAGAATAAATACTTTATATATACAATTGAAAATAAAACCTTTCAAGACCATGCTTTCTTTGCTCATACTAAGATTGCCATCCAAGTTCAGAGTTACAGAAGTGCTGGTTTCACAGTGTTGTATTTAGCCCTGTGCTGACATGTGGTTATACATACATCAGGTATGTATAAACAGATTTCTCATTTATATCACTGCTACCACATTGAATTGATTTATAAAGTGGAAATGTTACTCTAGAAGCAACAAGCTAGATCTATGAGTGCTGGCACCAGCACCAGCTGAATCTTTTTTCCTAGGGAGTAGCATAGTCTCTCCCATCTGTGAGCTGACAGTGCAACACCTCCTCAGCTGGTGGTTCCTGGAATGGCCTTTTCTTTGAGATGACTGTGTCATTTGGTTGATATTGTACAGTAATGAACATGAAAACATTATTTCCTCAGTAAACCAGTTGGAATTGTATCCTCCAGACTGTGTATTACTACTGGTTTCAGTGGAGTTCTTGACAAGTTTTAAGCTTAAAAACCAAAAGTGCCATTTGGTAATTTTCCAGGCACCTCTTTGGGAGGGATGCTGATCTAAAATAGCTGCTTAGTGTGAAATACAAAGCTCCTATACTTAGGGTGAAATCTGGAATCTGGATTTCAAGGAACCAGATTTTCGTCTTGATACTCTCACCTACATAATCCACTCAAAGGCTCTATGGCATCTTGAAATTAGCAGGCAACTATTTATCTATCATGCTGATGACAAGGACATAATTTGTATAGAACTCCCTTCTTTTAGCCTTGGCCTTTCTATTTCATTGTTGCTTGAGACTGGACACATAAGAATTATGAAGAAAGGTCTAATTTTCTCCATCTGGAAGCTGCAGATAATACTGTTTACCTAAACCAGAGGGAAATTGTGAGCATTACCTCTTAGAATAGCCCATTTCTAAATAATCTCATTGTATTAAAAAAATAAGTGTTTAATAAAAGTTGAGTGGTGAATATTTACATATTCAGCTTCTACTGTTAGAACGTCAGCTTTTGTTTTATTTTTTTGTATTTTTAGCTGGCTAATAAGATTTCTTAATTTAGAGTTGCATCTCTTTAATGACCTTTGCTGGATGCTAAATTTTAGATTACATTTACATATGAGACACTCCTATTTTGTTAAGTAGGAGACATGTTATAGGGATAATCAGTTTATCTTAAGCTGTAATTCTATGTCTAGCAAGGATTCAAATTTCTAGGATGGCTAATGGGTTAGTGAAATCTGGTAAAACATCTTTGAGATAAATCCCAGCATAATGAGATCAGTAAGATCTAGCTGTAAAATGGAACAGAAGCTTAATTTTAATTTTCAGTTGCACAGTTTGGTGCTTTGCTTTTTTTCTTTTACAAATTGAGAGAGCTCTATTTGAAATTTAAAAAATGCTGGAACTGGATGGATCTTTTGAATATGCATAAACTGAATGGGAGAAACAAAACTAAAAAAAGTAGCTAATTTCATGTAAGGTAATATTTTCTATTCCATAGAAACTAATTTGACTCCAATGTAAATTCTCTGGTGAAAGGATGTGCATGCTTTGCAGCTACAAAGTCCTTCTTACAAAGCCTATATGGGCACTAAAATAGTACAGGCAGCAAAGTAACAATTTCAGTGAGAAATCTACCGTTCCATATGTGGTCAAGGCATCATTGTCAAATTAGGAAGTATCTGGTTTCTTGGCGTTTAGGTTTATATTTTGACCTATGTGTTAACAATAGTATCACTTTAATTTTTAATTGTATGCAATACATCATGCTTTTATGGGGGTTTATTATTGCTATGTAATTACAGTCCTTGTGACAGAAACTGGACAAGCCCAGCTGCAGGACTAAACTCTGTTTAAGCACAGAGTTTATGAATGCCAGTGCAAACGTGTCAGGGCAGTCGGTGCAATTTCATTCTGAAGTGCCAAGGGAGTAAGAACTTTCCTATACACACAAAATACCCCCGAAAAGCTATACATTTAAAATATAATGTATCTTTCTGAAATTGGTCCATGTTTTGGAGTCTGAGAAGCTAAATCTCAGAGCCTTCTCACACCTCAGCATCCGAGCTAGCTCAGGAACTACCAACAATCTCCAGCGTCCTTTAAGATCACAGTAGTTTTTGTCACCTAAAATCTGCATGTGACTGTTAACGTTTCAGGGGGAAGGGAGCAACACTTCTGACAGCTCTCGAGAATCACCTCTGAGTAACAGGACCTTGGGAGTTGCAGGAAACAGTTCATCCTGAGCAGAAGCATTCTCAGTTCTCACCATTTTCAGCCTCTTCCTCTTCATCATGTGCCAAGAGCCCAGTTTTTTTCCTCACCTTAGAGCGGGCAAGATGGGGAAGGTTTGTAATATCTGTACAGAGGCAGAGGGTGTCAGAAGTACTGTGCTACCGTCTGAGACATTCAGGGTTAGGAAAATGGTACCTCGAAAGCATAAGTAGTACAGAGTTCTTTTTTTAAGTAGTATTTTGTTTCTTTGCATTGTGTCACTTAGACTGTGGGACAAAAAACAGAATTTCACCCTGGTTTTCCTTCATTTTGAAGATAATGCGCCATACATTTCAAACGTGCTCAGGAACATCTTCAGCACTGAAATGAAGTTGCTTCCACTGGTACACTTCCAGAACTTTTCCCGGCCCAGATTTGGTTCTTGTCAAGTAGGATTCCCAGAAGCCCTTCCCAGCCCCTGGCAGCTGGGAGGGATCATTCCCAGCAGTTTGGATTCCTACGTCTGGAGCTGAGGTACTTCACCGGCGCTGGCACAGGCTCGGCGGAGCGCTGGATTTACTGCTGTGCTTGAAACCCTCCTATCCATAACCAGTGTTTCAGCTCCGTTGCATACATTCCTCAGAAGAAGACTCCAGGTTATTCCAGCCTCGGGATTTCCCCAGTTCAGAGCGGGTCTGTCCCGCAGGAAGCGCAGCGCCTTCAGCCAGCCCTGCCGAAAGGGCCCGGAGCAGCTGCAGGAGCCGCAGAGCGCAGGGATGTGCCCACGGCAGCTCACGGAGCAGGCGGAAGGCAGCGCTTTGTGTTTATTTACTGAACCTGGCCATAATGGGAGATCGGCAGGAAAACGGCTTTCGAGAACTCCGCTGCTCTGGGGCACCAAGGGGAGCGGACCGTTAAAACCAAGCCCCAAGCGTGCCAGAGCTCCAGGAGCGCTTGGACAACGCTCTCAGATACACGGTGGGATCGCTGGGCTTGTCCTGTGCAGGGCGAACAGTTGGACTCGATGGTCCCTGCGGGTCCCTTCCAAGCGGGACATTCCCCGATTCTCACCTGCCCCGGGACGTGACAATACAGTTTGCGCTGCCCCACTGCGCCCCCCGGCGGGAGCGGCAGGGATTGCCCCGCGCCTGCGCGCCCCTGAAAGCCGCTCACCCCGCCCACTACGGCGTCAAGATGGCGGCGTCTGCAGCACGCTCAGCGGCCCGGCGGCTTCTCTTGCCCTGGTCCGCCCGCTTAGTGCGAGCGCCCAGCGCGACGCAGCGGGTGAGGCGGCGGGGCGGGCCAGGCCTGGCCGGGGAGCGGAGCGGAGCGGAGTGAGGCGCGGGGAACGTGGGCGCCGCGGTGGCTCTGAGCGCTGGTGCTCGGGCTGCTGCTGAGGGGACGCGGGGAGTTGGAGGCCGTAGGGCCGGGTGCGTGCTGGGAGTTGTAGTCGCGGCGGCGCAGTGCACGGCGGGAGGTGTAGTAAGAGATCGGTTTGCCCTGGTCAGGAGATTTGTGTGTGGCAGCTGGTCCGGGGCTCTTCAGCGTGAGGAGGATGTCAATGAACTGGAAATGTTCAGCAGGGATGAACTGGACTGGAACATGTGCCCTGTGAGGAGAGGCTGAGGGTCCGGACCTTGTTCGGGCTGGAGAAGCCGTGGCTTCAGCTGGAACTGTGAGAAGTATCAGTGCCAGCACTATGGAGAAGGTTGTCAGGCAGATAAAACCAGGCCTGTCTTATCCTGCACGGTGGCAGGATGAGAGACAACGGGCGTAAGTTGAAGCAAGAGAGGAAAAACTGGATATGTGGCACTCAAGCAATGGAACAGGTTGCTCACAGAGCATCTCGGGTTACTGTCAGTACCCGGGTGCAAAAAGTCCTGAGCAAAGTGGTCTGACCAGGTTGGTCCTGCTTGAAGCAGGAAATTGGAATAGAGACCTCCAGAGGACCCTTCAAACCTGAATTGTGCTGTGATGATGAAATAAGTGAGTTTTAAGAGATCTAACCTGTTCTAGGAGGAGAATGGATGAGAGTTGGGTTTTGTACTTTCGTGTTTAGGACAGCTATTTGGGGAGATAAACCTTTGTTTATTTGAAATATTTGAAATCACAGTTTTTGAGATGGCTGTTTGCCTGAATTTGAGATACATATTTGCATTTCTTGTTATTGAAAAATGATTGCAGTAAACTTCCTTCTTTTCTACCTCGCTCTCATTTAACGTGCTTTAACTGCCACATGATTGTGCTGCTCTGATTAATGGGTGATGGATTTGCAGTCCTGGCACAGGCCTTTGGGCTATATCTCACTACACTTTAGAAAGCAGGTACCCAGGAGAAATCCAGATGGTAAAGGTCCTGCAGGCGCTCGCTGGCAGAAGTGGGAAACAAGCGTGGCTGGGTGATGAGAGTAACAGCTCCTATGTCAGATCAGAGGGCAGCAGATGCTGCTCACTTGTAGTTGTCTTCAGGGTTTGTTTCAGATTCAGGTTACTGCTTCCCTTATGTGAAGTAGTGGTGAATAGCAGTTCTGAATTCTTGTCCTTATAAATGCATGCTTTAAGAAAGATCCACAGACTTAATGCTTAAGTTTAGCAATGCATTTTTCAGAAAAGCATCCTTGGATATAACTAAACAATCTGAGTGTGACTGATGATTTTCCTTTCCAGTGTGTGCATGTTGGAACAGGGAAGCTCACAGTTTCCAAAGCAGCAACAGAAGTAATCTTAAATGTTCCTGAAACTAGGGTGAGTCCTTTGGAAAATGGCTTGCAAGTAGCTTCTGAAGACTCTGGACTCTCAACATGCACAGTAAGTAACGTAGAAAAAGGAAAGGTGTTTTGTATCTATTCCTGTATTTTCATTTCCTCATGAAACTAAATTGCATTTGCATTTCAATATTTATTAACAACTGTTCCTAGAACTTTAGCTAGAACATAGAAGTCTTAAGACTTCTGTAGATTTGTAATTAAATTTTTTGTGAAGGTCAATTTTCTTTTTCTTGAAAACCTGTTCTGTTTAAGAAAAAGCCATAGCAAAGCTGTTAGCTGGTAAAAAAAGCAGGTGAAAACTTTTTTTTTTCTTCACTGAGGTTGGACTTTGGATTGATGCTGGAAGCAGGTATGAAAATGAGAAGAACAATGGAACTGCTCACTTTCTTGAGCATATGGCTTTCAAGGTGAGTGTGAATATTGATGTAGACA
Source organism: Acridotheres tristis (assembly GCA_037013685.1). Taxonomy (NCBI): domain Eukaryota; kingdom Metazoa; phylum Chordata; class Aves; order Passeriformes; family Sturnidae; genus Acridotheres; species Acridotheres tristis. The sequence goes on from CM072885.1 coordinate 12,023,728, forward strand.
TTTACAATAGATTTTTAAGTTATTTATCTTTAAAGATCAATGATAAAAACTTTGCCAGAATTGTATAAATAAGTTTTCCAAATTGAAGTGAGAAAAATAACATGGACAACTAAGACTTTGGTTTCCATTAGAAAATGAAACTAAAATCCTAGTTCTGTGTAACTGTTAGACAACTATGGATTACAAAGATCTAATTTTTAACTCATTTTTACCTTCTTATAATAGTCTTAGAAGACACACAGTCACCCTTTAGCCAGCTTTTTATTTTCACTTGGGAGCATAGTAGGATTTATATCTGACTTTCAAGCTTGGTGAGATTAATATGCCAGTTTTATTTCCAGAACGCATTTTCTTTCTCTTGATCATGACTTTCCCAGACACGAAATAGTAATGAGGAGTAGATGAATTGAAGGGTCTAGTGTGATTTTCTTATTTTTCTATTTCAGGGAACTAAAAAGAGATCTCAGTTAGACCTTGAACTAGAGATTGAAAACATGGGGGCTCATCTGAACGCATACACATCCAGGGAACAAACTGTGTATTATGCAAAGGCTTTTTCAAAAGATTTACCAAGAGGTAATTGCTCTCATTCATCAGTAAAGCTGCAAAAAACAACATGTTTATCTAGCTTCCAGTGAGATGACACAGAATGATGCTTTTGCAGTGTAACAGTCCCTTCCTTGCCAGATGAAAAGTCCATTCTTGAGCTTCACAAGAACGTGAGTTTACAGGTTTGGAAAGGAGCCAGCAGGGAAGCTGATATTTGAAATATTTTTATCTTGAAATATTTTTCTCTTCAGAGTCCAAGAGCTTTTGGACTTCTCTCTTCCTGTCCCCTTGCTAGTCTTATTAGCACTTGCACTTTCGAGTGGGTTTTTGGAACCAGATTTTTCTAGTAGTCTGAAAATACTTTTTTCATTTCCATCTCTGTTTACAATTAGCTGTGGAAATTCTTGCTGACATAATTCAGAACAGTACCCTGGGAGAGGCAGAGATTGAGCGTGAGCGAGGAGTTATACTTCGAGAGATGCAAGAGGTTGAAACCAATTTGCAGGAAGTTGTCTTTGATTACCTTCATGCCACTGCCTACCAGAATACAGCCCTAGGACGGACAATTTTAGGACCCACTGAAAATATCAAGTATGTCCAAAATTATGTTTGTCTTTAATTGTGTGGTAACTATATATTGAGGAAGACTTATCTGAAAATGTAGAGAACGATGCCAGAGTTCATTTTTACACTGGAGAGCAGCTGACATTGCACTGAATATAATTATAAGTACAACCCCTGTATTGCCTTAGTTTCCCTGTAGGCAGGCATTAAAGGCTATGTGAACTTCTTATGTTATCTGTATGACTTTGGGTTTTTTGGCCACATTTTTCCTGTCTTCCTGCACTTTTGTGTATCTGACACAAAACTGGAAATCCTTCTTTTTCCTATAGGTCACATGTTAGGCATTAGTATAAGCACACAGTGTTTACACTGCTATTTCACCATTTGTTTGGACCAGTACAAACCAGGGGGCTGCTAAATGTGCTGCTTTCAAAGACATCATTAGTGCATCGTGTTTCCACCTGACTGAGTTGGAATTCTCACTCCTTCTCAGGAAGCTAGAGGAGCTTTTTATCGAGTTTCTATATGCTTTTTAGAAAGTCCCCCTTGTTTTAGCTTTCTGAACATTAGCTCTGAACATTGGCAGCACTTTTAATTATTTTGATAGTGTATTGTTATATACATTTATCTCTTTTTACTCTAACAAACTTTACTGATACAGTAGTGCTGTCTATTTTCCTGTTTTTAGATCCATAAATCGTAATGACTTGGTGGAGTACATAACAACACATTACAAAGGACCCAGAATGGTCTTGGCTGCTGCTGGAGGTCAGTATGGGATACTCATCCTTGATCATGTGAAGCTATTCTTGAAACCATGGCTGTGTCTGTGGAAACAGCATGATGAATTACCCATTGTTCAGTAGGTCCTGTTTGTTGTTAGCTCTGTGTAGCCCTGTATGTTTTGTGCATTCATGCCCTTTGAGCTTTTGTTCCCTTTTCCTCTCAGTAATATTCCAGAAACCTTAAATCAGGAGCAAGAAGTGAATTGGAGGCCAAAGTCATTCTTCCATATGGGCAGGAAAAAAGGGTCCTAGAAAGTGTGAAGAGGGCAATAGCAAGGAGTCCAGACAGAAAGAATTAACTTTGAGGCTTAAGGAGAGCAAAGAGCTTGATTTGATGTAGTTTTAATGGAAGGCTGTTAAAGAGAACCAAGAAGGGGGAATCATGATGATCTTGCTCTGTGTAAAGGGAATGTGGGGAGAATACAAAAGTGGGGTATTAGAGCAAGGGCACAAAAAATTACTGTTTGGTTGAGTCTTTAAACTGTGCAGCAATTTAAATTAACTGTTTACAGAGTAACATCACAAAGCATGTGAAATACCTTTGTTCAGGGGTCTCTCATGATGAGCTGCTTGACCTGGCGAAGTGCCATTTTGGTAACTTGCCATCTGCTCCAGAAGGAGGACTGCCACCCCTGCCACCTTGTAGCTTCACAGGTAGTGAGGTAAGCTGCTGGGTGGCTTTTTGAGCTGGCCCTTACATCCCCTAGCACGTGCTCTCTGGTGAGGAGAGAGGGTGCTCTGCCACGGACTCAGCACATGAAAAGGTTTCTTGTCCCCAGTGATGGCAGTGGAGTAGCTGCTTTCCACAGCAGTTCTTCCCATCCTTACTTGGGAATCCTTAGGACAAGCCTCACTGCCACCACTTTTTGTGCTTCATCACTTCCTTATCCCTGCTCCTACTTTCCTTTTTTCCTCTTGAACTATGGTGTTGGAGCATTTCCACTTGTTGATAATCACTCATTTAAAGGGTGTGGCAGAGAACTGAGGCATCCATGTTCTATTCCCATCTCTATTGAAATTTTACAAAGTCATGAGATTTCCTTTGTGCTGGTAGTCATAAAATGACTTGTAATGGCCTCTCTGTGTATGTTGGCACGGTGATCTGAAATTGCCCCAGGGGACACCCCATTAAGGCTGATGTTAAATTTTTAGTGCATGTTTTGTAATCCAGCTGTATTGGAAAAGTCTGTTTTCTGTTGTTTAACTTGCCCTGTGCCTGAGCATGAGTGCACTAGAGCTGCTCTCCTGTGTTCCAGATTCGGATAAGGGATGACAAGATGCCCCTGGCACACCTGGCCATTGCTGTTGAAGCAGCTGGCTGGTCAGACCCGGATACAATCCCACTCATGGTAGCCAATACTCTGATAGGGAACTGGGATCGGTCCTTTGGAGGAGGAGTGGTGAGTGAACCTGCAAGCACTGTCCCTCTCTTAATGAGGTTGGTGGGATCTCCCTGACTTGGGCACTGCCAGGACAGAAAAGGGGATCCAGTTGTGAGTCTGAGAGAATTTGTTACCCAGGATCTAGGAGAATCTTAGGAAGTGGTTCTAAACCACCAAAATAGAGATAACTTGAGGTTTCCCCGCCTTTGTGGAAAGTAGGATGTTTTATACCTGTATGTCATCAGAACCTGTGGGTATCAGTAATTAATTGTCCCTTTATTGAACATAAGTGTCTTTCTGATTTTGGATCAAATCTGGGGTATTATTTTGAAATGTGGTATTACATGAAAGGAAAGAAGTGGTTGAAATGAAGAGCTGATAATTAACCTTGTAGCTATTACTGCATGTTCTGTCACCATTGAAATGAAAACAGGGAATCATGGAGGTGAGTAGTAAGCTTTCAAAAAGCTTTGTAAAGTAATATTTTATTTTGCCTTAACAGAATTTGTCCAGTAAACTTGCTCAGATTGCCTGCCATGGTAACCTGTGTCACAGTTTCCAGTCCTTCAATACCTGCTACACTGACACAGGGCTGTGGGGACTCTATATGGTCTGTGAGCCATCCACTATTGAGGAGATGGTGCACTTTGTTCAGAGAGAATGGTAAGCTACCAAGTGTTTCTCTGAAAAGATTGTTTATAGTGGAGGAATACAACTTAAAAAGAAAGTATTTAAAGAGAATATTTTTCTCTGCTTGGGTTTGCCTTGGAACAACAAACACATCAAATTCTAAACTTTGGCATCCAAAGCCAAGTCCCAATACCCAGTTTTTGGCACCCTTACATGGATTGAATAGCTTAAGATGTAGATTTTGTTCCTTGTAGAAGAAAACACAGCAGGTTTTTTTTGTTGTTTTTTTTTTAACTGGCAAATGGCAGAAGTTATGAAACTGTCAGACCTTTTAGAATACTATTCAGTCAGTGTACAGCCTGTGAGCTACAAGTGCCACCTTTGAAAGAGTAAATATTTGTGGATGAGAATAATGAACGTACAATTACCAGACAGTATTAGTAGCCACCCAGTTTACAGTTGCTGCAGTTGATGTACCAGGTGCTGGTTTTAGACAGCTCTAGTGAATACACAGGGAAATGAAAGTTGAGCTGTTAGATTTGGAATTTTGAAACCTATGATTCTAGACAGTATTCATTCATCTGAGGCTTAAATCTGTTTTCAAGGATGTCCATAGACACAACTGTAAAACTTGAATGGCAGATGCTACTAAAAAACACATATATGTTACTTAAGAGCACTGATTTAAAGTGGGTGAAATTGAAACAAGTCTTGAAAATGAGGAGTTTCTTTAATCACATCTCATATACTATTATTCTGTGAGATCCTTGTTAAGTGATGGAGAAAAAGGTTATCACTTTGATTCCGTTTGTTGCAGACGATTCCTGGGACAAGAATTCAGAATTTAATACATCCCCTTCTCTGCACAAAATGTTCCATAGGCAGTGTGGCAAATCATTATCTCACCAAGAGAGGAGCCAGGAAGTAATGGATTGCCTTCTGGCTAATTACCTCTTATCTACTTGCTTGGCTCCTACTTTGTCAGCAACATCCATTCTCAAGTTAACAAGTACTGACTGCACTTGCCTCAAAATATTTATTTAATAAAATGAAATGCAGCTCATCTAAGAGAAAGAGCTTGCTCTTGGGTATGTTGGTATGCTCCCAAAACCCTACTCTTAGGCTGCTGCTTTGTATCCATGGCTTGTTTTCCAAGCTGTCTTACCAGCTTTGTCTACAGAAAAGTAGTGCCTGGTAGGTGCAGTAATGCCTATGCACCTCCTTATCACAGACGATTTTATGTGCTACAGACGACAATTATTTAATGCCTTTGGATTTAAACTGTTTTTCAGGATAAGACTTTGCACAAGTGTTACAGAAAATGAAGTAGCTAGAGCAAAAAATCTTCTAAAGACAAATATGCTGCTGCAACTTGACGGTGAGACTTATGAGAATTTTTTAGTCTTTGTGGAGCTGTAGGCTGATACTGAAGCATTTTTTCCCCTATTTTAGGGTCCACACCAATCTGTGAAGACATTGGAAGACAAATGCTGTGTTATAAGCGCCGAATCCCAATTCCAGAACTTGAGGCAAGAATTGAAGTAAGTAGCACTCGTGTTGCAACTTTTAAAAGGCTGTAAAAAAAATTACTTGCTACAGAATGTAACAATATAGAAGCTGTATTTCTTGTTCAGCTGAGAAGACGTTTCCAACTGAGAAAACTTTCAAGTGTTTTGTTGCCTGCTGCCTTAGATTTTACAAAATTAAGATCAGAAAAGGTTTTAAGATGGGATTGTAACAAAGATGCCTCTTTTACCCCTTTTAGGCTATTGATGCCCAGACTATTAGAGAAATCTGCACAAAGTACATCTGTGATAAGCATCCTGCAGTTGCTGCCGTGGGTATGTGGTATAAGTTTACCTATCCTCCCATAACCCACCCAGACCACTTGCCGTGAGTTGAACATGTGTCACGGCCAACTTTCTTTAACTTCCAGGTCCAATTGAACAACTTCCAGAGTATAGCAAAATCTGCAGTGGCATGCATTGGCTTCGTGAGTAGTGAATAACAAGAACTTCCAGCATATTTTAGCTTTAAAAAGCCAGGAAAACAACAAAAAACAAGCAACTACATCCCTGTTTAAAACTTTGGAGTTGCTTTTGAGAAGATTAAAACTCAAGAACCAGCTCCTCCTGTGTGTCTGTATAATGAAGAAAGGAATGAAAACATGTACAGTATTTGCATTTTTATTATAAAATAAGGATTGTCAGTAAGAGTCATTTCTTGACTTTAGTAGCATTCATCACTTGTTCTTGAGCAGCTTTCTTTGCCTTGACCATTTCCACGAGTTCCTGAAGAGGTGGGGGAAAAAAGAAACTTAACTAAACATGTAACTTGTGAACAATGCTGTGGTTTTGAACACTAAATATATTCACTGTGAAACACTCTCGTTCTCAACATAATTAGAAATATACATAGTTTAATACTGTAGAGCAATTTCTCTTAGAAACCAATCAATTGATGGAAGGTCAGTGCTCCTATACTAGGAACTTTACCTACAGGAGGCTAGGGATAGGACTTCACCATCTACTAGAGCTTGCTGTCAAACTATAAGACAAATTTCCTGACACAAACTTTCCTTCACAAGAGTCCAGAGCCACTATTTTCACTGAGAAACATTTAGTCCTTACTTCTCTTTTGGGGTTGAGTTACCAAAAATAAGAAGTTCCCCATAAGGCTCTATAATTTTGCCTCTGTCAGATACTGTCTCTGGGAGGCAACAGAACAGTAAAAGTAAAGGATTCTCTCAAGATCTGGACTAGTGCCAGTCCCAGGAGGAGGTGAGGGACCTTACCTTATATCGCTTCATGCAGTCTTTTTTTGACCGGCCTGGAACAGCTGCTGCTATTTTCTCCCATCTTTCAGGAGTATTGACTGGATAAGTCTTCAATGCTTGTTCTAGAAGTTTTTGTTCTTCTGTAGTCCATGGGGATGAATCTAGAGGTGATCCTGTTTTAAATACAAAAAAGACAGCAAGAATAGATATTTTGAAGAGTCTAGAAAATACTGTAAAACCTATTATAGTTGATTTAAAATCCAAGGAGTTTTGGGACATACTGTGTATACCATAAACCCTCAAATCTGGCACCAGAGCCTGGATCACTTACTTGCTATGAAAGTTTGTAAGCAAATCTTGAGTAAGTTCTGGGTTACTTTCTTCCTATGAGACCCAGGGAAGAAAAGTGCACAGGAAGGGTTCCCTTTTCACCTTTACCTTCAAATCGTTCTGAGGGGGCAGCACTGTCCATCTGAGGCACCACACCATGTTCTTTTTTAAATTTGTCAAATGCTTTCTTGTTTATGTCATCTTTTTGATGAGGGTCTATGAGCAACACACATTAAAGAGAGTAATTATTGCAAGAATATTAAAGCGAGATGTAATAATAACAACAATATTCTGTAGCAGATTAGTTACAATAATCACGAAATCATAAAAGTCAATTCCTACTTACTTTAAAACTATGGTAAAGAGGTTGGTGATTAAAAAAAAAATCATCCAGGATCCAGTAAACTTTTCTCAGAATGTCAGATTCTCCAACCCTTATCCTGCTTTATAGTGCTCAGAGGAATACTTCTTCCATATAGTCTTAAACCTGAATCTGCAACTTCACCAAACTCAAGAGGGATTTATTCTCTCTAGTAAAGGCTGCGGCACAAAACTCATGCACTGCCCAGGGTATGACCATGTCAGAGAGGCAAAATCCAGGTGCTCCTTGTGCCACAATGTGGTTTGTAATGCAGAAACCTCTTGAAAACTTACTTGGCTTTTTTTCCTTCTGTAGTGAAATGTATAATTTCCTTAAGACCTTATTCCAGAGCTCTCTAGGCTTCATTTTTATAGTCATTTTTGAAGAGGAGATGAGCCACATTCATTTAGGATTCTTACTCTGGTGGTCGATTCCATTTATTTTTTTAAAGTATCTCTAGAGCTTCATCAGTTCCATTTATTTTAGATGCCTTCCTTTGTAGGGAACTTTCTGAGAGCCCATTTATCTCTCTGAGCCCTGGCATTTCATGTGCCCCAGACATCAGAGCATCAAGCTACACTAAGAGAGTTGCTGAGAGTTGCTCGTGAGGTGCTGACTTAAAAAGGAGCCATTAGGATGAAAACACTGAATCACATAAATGCTCCTCTGAGTCCTCCATCTGAACTACAGTTCTTTTGGGGCTGTACAGAGGATTTTCTCAAGAAACACATCTCCATTGAGAGAAAAGTCAGCTGTACATCAGCAGGCAGACCATGTTATTACAAAAATTAGATAATATAGATACCAAGCTTCTGGAGACTCTTTGCTTTATTGATGACATCTTTCGCTGTTCGTTTTATTCCAGTAGTAGAGTGCAAGTTCATGTAATTGGCAATAACTTCCCACCTAAAGCAAGAACAGAAAGGATAAACCAGCATATTACATAATACCTTACCTTCATACAAGCTACGGTCAAGCTCCTGTTCACTTTATCAACTCCTGAGTAAGTTCAAACATACTTAAATACATGTAAAATATCAGAGTAACTATTCTAGAAAGCTTTCAGTCATTAACTGAAGAATTCAATCAGCTTGGGTGAACTTCTTGGTTCCCAATACAGAAAAAGGATGGGGTAGAATGTAGGTAAGTGCAAATTTGTAATCCTCAAAATTCTGCTTAGCTGCTGCTTTCCTGAATTCCCAAAACACCTCTGTCATTAAATACTGCAGGCTGCACTGAAGGGCTGACAAGTTACTAACCTTATGTCCACTGTCCCCCAGAATACCTAAACATCACGTAAAGGGGCTTAAACAGGAGAGAGCTGTAACAGCCCTAGCCCTAAGATTATTCCTAGTGGATTCTTAGAAAATGGAAGGCAGTATGTACCACTGATCAGACAGGAGCCTTGGGGACTGCTGAGCTGCAGAAATAGGCACTAGTACCACCTCCATGGAGTATGGCCGCTTTTTTTTTTCAGTAAGCATCCATTTCTAATGGAGGTTTGAAATCTTTGTAATCCTAAATGGAAGAAGGCATTTTGTTCCTGGGAAAAAGTATTTATAGTGTGCTCCTGTTTTTGATGCTTAGCAGTAAGCTGAGTGCCAGTACTGCTTTCTGTAAATCTTAGCCTTTCCCTTTTCCCCTGGCTCTCCCCTCAAGAAAGCTGGTGCACTTCACTCCTATCTTGGGGTATTTTCCTCCTACCATGTGGAGGAGAAACCAGCCTCACATTCATTGTGGAGCACCTGAAAGTAGCTCACACATTTGTATTCCTACCCTGCCGCACCCCAGTCACTGGTGTGATTTTGTTGTCTGCTTTAAGGACTAGAGCCTACCCTGGAGTAAGCCCTGTGCAAACAGGCACCTCAGCACCATCCTGGTAATGGACTGAGGCCCAAATCTGGGGGGGAAACAAGATACAGGGCCAGAGCTAACTCCAGTGACACAGAGCATGGTACCAAGGAAAAACAAACCACTGCCTGCGAGTCAAGGAAAAGGAGGATGGTTAGGAAGTCCTTATACTGACAAAGTACTTGGGATGATCTGAAAATATGTTTTATTATGCTTGTTATTTAATTAAAAATTGTTAGTAGGGCTTTTAGCACCAAACCTGAGAAGTACCTTGAGTTAGTCCCTGCTGGAAAGAGGTTCACAGCTTTAATTAACAACTGTAAATCATCCTCTGGCCAATTTTTGCTTCCCCCTCCACCGCCAGTGGTTGACTTTTCTGAACTCTTTGTTGCTTGGCGCATACGAGCTTCTGCCTCTTCTTTCTCTCGCCTTATTTGTTCATTTATTTCTTCTATCTAAAGATTGTAAATAAGCATTAATTTACTTACTAAATTATTGTTACATTTTACAGTGTCACAAGTCCTCTGACCTTGCTTTGAACCTTGGATTTTGCTTCATTTCTGTTCTGTATATTATATATAAGGAAACAGAGGAGCTTATCTGTTCCAGTATTATCTCCCTTCATTCCATATGTATATTTTTAGGATTTAAAGAGTAGGAGTTAATAGCAGATATCCATCACAGGTTCACTAGGAAATTAAATGAACACCCCCAGAATTAAAGCAAGAGTTTTCAACCTTGTGTGAATGTCTAGGCTAGCACTTGATTTAGAGGGACAGATCCACAAAAGTACTAAGACCAGTGAGGGCAACTTAACGTGCATGTTGAAGACACTGATTCTCAAATATTCCAGCCTAACTGGTATCTAAGCCTGATTATGTCAGTACAACCATAGTAACAGAGAACTTCTAAGTTAGAATGAACTCCAGATTTTAGTTACTAAGTGTGTACTCAGGGTTAGATGGCCATATGTAGTTTTTAGCGAGCTAAAAACGACTTAAGTTAACGCACTGCACATTTTTGTGACCTGTAATCACATCTCAAGACTATGGTGTGACACATCTTTAATCATCTGCTTCTGAGTGGGCCCAGTCCAATCTTGGCAACAGTAGAAGAGCTGTGCACTTACGGTTGTTGGCAGGATGCCCAAAGGCAAGAGCAAGAAACTTATTTCATAAAACCTTCCTGGCAGAAGGAAAGTTACCTGATAGATAATTTTTAGTGGAATAGTTGTAACAGAGAGAAAGGGGACTGCCCTGCATTTGGAACACCCTCCTGGAGAATGGAATATTGAATTCACTCCCCTGTAGAACAAGAGGCATTTCAGTCTTAAATTGTCTGATGAGTAAACCTGACCCTGGGATGGGGGCAGATTGTATTCCCTGCCATGGAAAAAAAGTTCACAGTTGTGAATCCACAGTGGATGAGAGAAGGCACCTTATTCTTTCTGCAGGATGTAGGTTCAGCTTTTAGTTCAAATGGCTTTCCCCAATGGCAAACATAGGCAGATCCTTGCTGAGTTTTGGTAAATTTTGAATCCATGTGTCTTGCATTTCCCATTCCTTGGTATCCAACCTACCAGCCTTTCTAGTACCTACAGCACACTTAAATGTCCTTTTGTGGATCTATCCCCAAGTCACAGACACTAGACTAGGACTTTTTTTGTATAACAGAATAGGTTAATATGCCCTCCTTCCCTCAAGGTAACTGCTAAACGTTGTTGGGCAAAACGAAATTCCTCTAGTTTCTGTATAGTGTACAAGAGGTAGATTTTGTGTTCTTTACAGATAAAAATGTGTATTTTTTTCTTGGCTGGCCCTGTTAATTTGACCGGCCATGAGCTGCACAATGTAAAATGGAGCAGAGATACCTCTGCCTGGGGACTCTGAAAATCGAGTCTTTTACAAAGCATGATTCCACAGCAGCTATGCTGTATCTTACTTCAATTCAGACAGGTTGATTTCACAAATTATTCTGTTATTTTGATTCAACACTCAGCATAATTACCTGTTTTACTACAGCCGCCTTTCCTCCTTCCCTTGTTGTGGATGTAAGTGCTTCATTCAAGCATTGCAGACTAAAAATAAATTATTAAGTTACAATGGAGAGCTAGTAGAAAGATGGGTATCAAAACGAGCAGAAAGCAGCAGCAGAAGACTTACCTTGCTAGCTCAAGACGATCACAAAGCTTTTCCACCTCCTCCATCATTTTAACACAATCTGCCTCATTATCAGAAAAGTAATTCCAGTTCTGGAAGCAGAAATACACGTTCTACAAAGTTCTTGAACTTTATTGTCCTATTCCTTCAGACAAAGGCTTAACACACAGCATTCTTCAGCCACTGCTGCATTTGGACCTAATTTGGTCAGCTTTACCCGTAACTCATACCCATGTAAGTATGTGTTTTAGTATTTTGTTCTTTTAGTAAACCCATTTTCCATACCCATTTGCAGCCCTAAGAACAAGCAAATGTGTGATACAGTCTGATCTAAGCAAACAGTAATTTGTCTGATGTATTTCATTGTAATAGTAGTTACATACCTTGCATGTTGTTCTGAGTTTTTGCCTTTCTTTCTTGATTGCCTTCTTCTGTATCTCTTTTTCCTTTTTTGCTACTAATGCTTGCTGCCTAACTTCTTCCTCCTCCTTTTCTTTTGCTAACCGTGCTGCTTCTAATTCTGCTTGTCTTTGCTGCAATCAAAATGAAAAAAAATCCAAGTAAAAAAATCCTCCAAGTCATATTGTTACAGGGTCATTCAGTCATGCAATATCAAAATGTGTTGTTTCTGGTTTGGGTGGAGTTTTGTTTGTATGTTTGGGGGTTTTAAAATGCATAAATACTTTAATGTTTGGTTTCCCAAGAAATTTGAGGGAGATGATGAAACATATACCATTTGGCATTAACTCAAGTACTCACTGTGAGGACCCTCAGTTTATAAAACCTGACTTCCTCTACAACAAAGATATAAAACTGTACTTAATTTCCTGCGTCTGCCTCAGGAGTATAAACTTCGTGGTCCAGTATTTCTTCTGCATCACTGACATATTTTGCAGTGTTCTAATGTCTTTTAAGTTACTTTTTTACACCTTACAGTTCCCTTTCATTCCTGTACTTTCAGAGCCATCTTTTCCAAACTGTTCATATTTATCAAGCATGTTCTGTTACTTCAAAGCATTTCATACCAACCAACCATTCACAAACCACATGCATCAGGCACGCAGACATATCCATCTTATGCACTTAATGCTTGCCTTGAAACCAGAGGAAGTGTATGCAACAAAATAACTCAGTTTTCAAAGGTCCTGTGTTTCAGATCTGCATTCCTTGTTTCCATCTCATTCTCCGAAGGCTGCCAGCCTTGCACTGCCTGCTGCACAGGCATCAAAGACAACACATCTTTGAGCCCCAGTGTAATTCTGTCAGTAGTCTTCTGCCACATCTAGAACCTGAAGCAGAGTTCTTCAACCCAAATAAAGTACTTCACTTACTTTTTCTTTTGCCTCCTGTTCTTTTCGTTTTGCTTCTACCTTTGCTTTCTTCTCTGCTTCCTTCTTTGCCTTTTCTTCCTCCTTAAATTTCTTTATCCTGGGATCACAGCTGTACGCATTGTCTGGCAGAAGAAAGGAAGCATCATGTATAGAAGACAACCAGGAGATTTCCACAGTTAGTTAACTAATCTCTCTTTAAAGAACAGCAGTTTGTGTGCTCACCAACAAGAGTCCTAATTCTGTTCATTTCTTCTTTTTTTCTCAATGCTCTGGCAGCTCTGTTCTGCTTTTCAATCCACCTCCTTTCATCTCGACTAAAAGGGAAAGCACAGTTCAGTGCTAATGCTTTACAGTGCCACTGTTAGAAATTCATCAACAAGCTTCTTAAATAGTTTCCCCCACACAGATGTTCTTCTGTGAATACTTCAAAAATAGACTTCAAGAAATGAAGTTCCAGGCTCTGAGCTCATGTGAAAAATGCTAAGTGTTTACATAGTTATATAAACCTGACAAACCAAGCTGCTTATCTGTCATTGTAGGGAATGAGATCATGGACTTTATTTCCAAAATGCAATCCGCTTGCTTACCTAACATTAAACTCAGGCAGAACAACAGAAATGCTAGCATACAGTAATTAAAGGACAGCAGTATAAGCAATGCTACAATTATCTTGTTTTGCAGAATATAGTCATGTCAAGTAAACCCACAGAAACAACATTCTGTTAAGTAGCAGGATATTTTGGGTAGTCATATTAGATTCACTCCAGTAAAATACAGCTCAGGTTATAGATGGGCCAGCTAAATAATCTGAGATATTTACCAGTGCTGTCAAGAAAGAGGCAAATTTTTAGCGGGGGTCTATAGCCTCATCCACACAACCACACAGAGAACAATAGAGGGGGCAGGGAGATTGGAACGATGTGGTACTTAAAGCTCCTTCCAACCCAAAGCACTCTATACCTCAGAACAAAGAAAACAATCCCCAAAACTGAGGAGACTAATATGAGTAGATTGAAGCTTTAAAACACAAGCAACATCACTTTTGGCAAGAAGGGGTAGCAAGAATCATGACATCTGAACAGCAGCTGTAATGTAGTTCTCTCTCCTAAGCACAGCAGACTAGGTACCATTTGTCTAAACATCTTTGAGAAAGGACACTAATGACAGGAATAAGCAGAAAAAAAGAGCTGTGCAAGTAATTCAAGATCCTTCCAATGAGAAGCCTAGACATTCACCTGTGTGATTTACCACAAGTACAAGTGATAGGGAATTGATTACAGTGCCTTCACAGAATCTTCACAGGAGAGAATAGTGGGTCTGGTGAGGCTCAAGAACTTCAATAGCAGGAAGAGGCACAAGAGAAGAGAAATGCCTAGCTACAGCCTAAATATGGCAGTTGCTAGCACAAAGCAAGCCAACCACTGAATCTAAATACAAAACTGATTTCTGTCCAAACTTGGAAGAAGAGATTCATACAATGCAAGTTATGGTTTTCACGGATTGCTAAGTGAAAGGTTTGTGTCCTGTGAAATGTGTGTTAGACTAAATGATTCGGTGCTCCAACTTGAACATTCTGTGTTTATAAGTGTAGGAAGGATTTTCCAATGGCACATGGTCTGAGTAATTCAGTAACTATCACTACATCAACAAATACATATTTTTTATTAACATGAAGCCATCAGAACTCATCTCTCCAAATTCTAGGAAGTATCACTTTCTCAGTACAAGTTAAAGAGAGAAACGATACCTGCACACTCATCCACTCTGTCCTGGCTCCAGGTTCAACCTGTGCTTGGGACTGGCAGGAAGTGCAAGTCTGAACTTAAATGAACACACATTTCAGAGCACCTCAGAAATACCTCTGTGAGGCAAGCAGGAACTACTTCAATTACATGAAAAAGCCCACAGTAAGTTCAGTTCAAGTCTGTGACTGACCCCTAAGCTGGGAGAGTGGAATTCAGACTTGGCTCAGCTACCTTTCTTCCTATGACTTACAGTCTAAGAGAAAGTTGGAAAATCTTGCTGTATTAATCTCTCAGTCTCCTGTCAAAATTATTTTTACTTACATACCATTCTGCTTTTTCTTTTTCCTCTTCATCTAAATAGGAAAATTCTCTCCAGGAATCAAAATTATACCTAAAGTAAATTTAAGAAAAAAAAAAGTGAATGAAAAAACAGCACATCTGTTAAAAATCAGCTACCTTTTCTACTGTACTGTGTTTCTAGGCAACTATACTGCTGTTTACAATTTATAAGACATAATTTACAATTATACTGCACCTACAGTGATTCCACTGTGTTAAGTAAAAATGCAGGATATGATTTACACCTCTCTGCACTGTGGGACATAGTCTACTTCAGGATGGCATCGGTACTGCCTACTCAAAATGTCTACAGCTGTCTAAGCTCCCATCACAGGCAGTGGAAATGCAGTGCAGTCTGTAGAGTTCAGAGATAAATTAGTCCTTGTGTTAGCACCCATATTTAGCAGGTAAGGCAAGCCATAAACATTACTGACTTTCTTGGACTAAACACACCTTCCTTAACTAAGGGAGCTTAAACACCTACAACATTTCCACTCAAATACAGTATAGGTGAGATAAACCTGACTTCCAGTCTGTGGGTCAGCTCAGTTCTCAGCCACTGTGCTCAGAAATTCGCACTGCAACGGGAATTTACAAGTGGATGGATTAGCCAGCGAAAAGCCAGCTCAGTTTGTGGAAGGCACAAACAGCTGTGGGGTCACTTTGCAACAGCCCACAGTGAACAGCTCACACACCAAAGGGTCTGCAAGCCCTTTATATTGCGTATCTTGAACACTGAATAGAAATGGAGGCATCAGCTCACTTACCAAAAGGAATAGAATGCATCTACCTCCTCAAATGAGGAGTTCATGTCCCCAAGTTTAGGTACATTTTTCTTATTTGACCACCTGAAAATACACGGATATATTCAAGAAGTAATACATACGATCTTCATAACATGGCAATTGTTAAGTACAGAATCAAAATCCAAGACTCCCTTCCACCATCATAGAAGAGGCACCAGGAAAGAGGAACAGAACAGGAGAGTTCCTCCTAAGTATCCTCCAAACTGGGCATTTTTGCGGGAGTCTCCCCTCAAAAAAACCCCTTCTCCTGCCTGAGTTCCTTTTGCCTTGTGCCTCAAGAAGACCTGATGGAGCACAAGCTATATTTGTAGATACTCAATTCTCCATGCACATTCTTGTGGTAGAGGAGGTTACAGAAAGTGGACAAAAAGTGCTCTGTGAATAACTCAGCTCTGTAGTAGGGTACAGGAAGTCTCCCACACGTTCTAATGGAGTACAAGGGAATAATGCATACTCTGCCTCTACTGCATTCTTTTCTAGGGAGATTTTTCACAGGCTCTAGAATTTGTTGTTCCATGACACAGCATCCATTTCCATTGCAGAGAAAGAAAAAATCTCATCTGACAACCACAGATCAGGGTCTGAACTCTAGGGAATACTTGATAGATTCACTAGGACTACTTTAAATAATAATTGTTCAGAATGTTGTAAAGTGCCTCAGGCAATTAAGCACTTTTATACAGGGAAACGTTGACAAGTTTCTATTGTGACAACCTTAATACCAAGTTAATTGTCAACCATGAATCAAATGCAGAAAAGTCACAAAATGTAAGAGAGAACCATCAAATATTGATAGTTACAATTATCTTCTCTTTTAACCAGGAAAACTGTGACTATTACTACCGTCTTCTGTTAATGTGCCACTCAGAAGAAATTAATTTAAAAAAGGAATTTTTAGTCAGCAGCACACAAACATTTCGTATTGTAATTAATTTTAAGATGAAACAATGAGCTGTACAAAAAGGGCAGTAGGTAATATGAAGCTGAGAACTTAAAAAATTGCATGGGTCAAATTCAATGCCATCAGTGTGACAGTTCAGATTATTTTTAAATTAAATAAAAAATAATTGCAACTATTTTAGTTGTATTACATTTCTAGCAAATTAATACATCTCTTGTTACAAACACAATGTCAAAAGAGTTTGCAAATGCTGATTCTCCAGCAACAGAAGAGGCAGTCAGACATAGCTTACCTGGCATTCCTTTCAAAAACTGGTGAGAAAACTTCGAAGAAATTTTCTTTTGCTTCACTTTTGGAAGGTACCGAGTTATCAAAAGTTGGATCTATGCTGTTAAATGCTCGTCGTTTCACAGGATCAGATAGTATTTCATAAGCTGAAATTTACCAAACATAAGGTTGTAAATGTTTAAAAAGATGTTCTCAGATCGTGTTTGATCTATCTGTAGTGTTCTGTTCAGCTTGATATTTAATTATTTTAGTGACACAAAAAAGTGTTGCTGTCTATTCCTGTTAAACTAAGTAGGAGGGAAACATTTATGAAAGAGAACACATTTAACCATTAAGATGTAACAAAACAGATAATATTTAATTTCATAGCAGTAAATTTTGTTCAGACACTGGGAGTTTGGGCATGTCATCTTCAGACTTTTATCCTACATCATATCCTTGCAGATAAATTGACAAAATGGTCTACTGAGGCACAGAGTAAACGCAGTCCCTGAAATGTGTTGTCAGAATGGGCAAGAACAGGAACCCTTCATTAGAATTTCTGCAGGTCATGATGAAGTTATACTGAATCTTGGATAGAATATAGAATTCCACATAAGCTCTCCAAAACATGCAAACACTCCCTGTTTTCCTGTTCTTATACTCCTGCAGTTGGGGAGCATCACATTACTAATCTTATATTCTGGAAATCACACAAACTATAACTTCAGTACTCTTACTTTTTTCTCACTGAAGTGTGGAGTTTTACAAGGACTACTATTTTTCAGTGAGAATGAAAAGCCGAAGGAATCAAATTTGTGTTGCAATCATTCATGGACTTCTGTGCCTGCACCCGTGCCAGAGGACACTGCACCATGAAGGCTGGATGTAGGAGGTGATAACCTGGAGGAGACCTTGGTGTTCTGTAAACTGATCTCACTCACATGTCAGTGGAGAGAGGAAGGAATGACAGTGGCCACACCAGTGAGCTGCTGTCTGCCAGGCTGCCCTTTCCCTCTGGGCAAGGACTTCACCAACACTCCAAATGAACCCAATTATCCTGCCTCAGTATCCCTCATACCATTTTCCTGATGCAGGAAATTCTGTGCACATCTACCAGTTCCTCTTCCGTTTAAGAGATGTCCCTTCCACTTACAGATCCCCAGTTCTACTCCCACACACTCAGCTCCCCCAGCTCTGTATCTCTCACACATTCCTTTGTCAGAACAAGTTCTGAATCCAACCTATGTTCTCCCACTTTTCCAAGTTTCTTCTCCCTGTTTTATTACTGTTTGCTCCGACTCCTACAATTTCCTACAGTTCCATTTCAGTATTTCCTTCCTCCAAAATGCTGCCTGGGAGCATTATTCCTTTTCTTTGCTACTTTGTGCTTTCCTTTCTGTTTACCCCCAAACTTGGACTGTAAGCAGTTAAGGAAGATTCTGTGATATTTTGCTCCATGCAGGTAGAACACAGAGCATATTCCTGAATTCATGTGCAGGTAGTTCTCATCACAGATATCTTGACAGTTTCTGACAGGACTGCGACAGAAAAACTATTTCCTTTGGCAACCTTCCTCCTTCTGACAACTCCAAGGGAGGCTGAAAACATTAGTTTGTTTAACATATCTTACACTAACTAGTGTGTGTAAGAAGACATTCAGAGAAAGAAGTTTAAAATACAAATTCCAAGATTTCCTCCTGCTTCAACTTTATTGAGTGAAAAAAAATTATTTAAAATAAATAAAAAAGCCAAGCGCTCAAGCATTTCTGGAGATGTAAGTCATATACCTAAAACAGCCCCTGTGGCTTTGGAATTGGCCAGCAGTGGTGTTCTGGATCACAGAATCATTAAAGTTGGAAAAGACCTCTGAAATCAGTCCAGCCATTAATCCTGCACTGCCAAGTCCACCACTATAGGAAAGAGGGAAATGTTATTCAATTGAGTTCACTTGCTCATCTGTGGGCAAAAATGAGCAGCTGAAGAAACTGATGACCTGGATCAAATCAACACGTGTTCTGTTGTCACAGCAAGCACATTAGAATTCAGATTTTCCAACTGCTGTTGGTGCCTGTAGGGAATTGCTCCACGGCTCACTAATTTATCCCAGGTATGGGGCCACCTCCAGAGGTTCATCTGTGTGTGTACAGCTACAAGTGTCACATTTGTCACCAGCTGGTACGGCAGCCAAACGTCTGTCAGCTGCATTCCCATCCTGCTTCTACCCACTGGGAAGTTACACCTAATGTGATCTATTGATGCAGTTTTCTAAATTGGAAAAGAACTTCTCCAGCTTGAATTGACAATTCCTTTAAAATCTTAATGAAGCACAATAAATACATTTCTGATAATCAAGTGGATTGAGAGAGTATCTAACAAACGAGATCAATTGCTTACCTTTAGTTATGCAGGTAAAATAATCATTATCACCTTCTCCTATCTGTTCCCCTGCAGCTTTTCGCTTGTCTGGATGATGTTTCAAAACCATCGATTTATCTAACACATAAATGCATTACATTACAGTTAGAAATGCTTCATCAGAAACTGTTTCAAACTACAAAGTAATACAGTAATTCCAATTGGCATTTCTCTAACTCGAAACTTAAATAAAAATAAAAACCAAGCAGTCAGATCTGGCAGAAAATAGAAGTTAATGAATTTTCTTAGATTTAACACTATAGTTAGAATTAACATTATTTCATCTTTGCTGGGACATAACCACAACTCAGGAACTCTATTCTCTATTCCATCTCAACATCTGAAGAAGTCTCTGAGGCTTATTCTACTATTATGCCTAGCAAAGTGCTTTAGCACCTGTAAGTGTACCATTAGCTTCATAACTGAATAAACAAAAACAATTAATGTAATTTTAGTTATTTCTAATGAAAAACAAAATAGCTTAGATAAAATAAAAATTGTATTCTGTCTCTTAACTGAAGTTCTGAACATGATCCAAGGTGAAATTCAGCAAGAAAACTCAACCTGTGAATGCTGCTGCACTTCTCCATGGCTAACACTGAGCAGACACACAAGACTTTGGGTTAAATTCTCCTTCTACTCAGGCCTGGAATCCTAAGGCACAACTGGTACATACAGAGTATGTACTGAAGGTGCTACCAAGGTTGTCTTGGAGTTGAAAAGGTAAAACCAGATTTTAGACCAACTTCTTTGCCACAAGATCTTGCCATATTGTGTTACAATGCATACTGTACCTTCTTGGTTCTCTCTAAAATACCAGAGAGAAGATGCCATGCAAGCAGTTATAGCAACCTGTCTCCTGAGAAACAAATCAGAATTCTTCTTAGGAAAGCACAGTATACACAGGTGGCAAAGACATCTCTACAGCACCATGGAATAAGTGAGTGCTGTCAGAGTCCTAAAGAGAGAGGCTCAGGTTCTTGCTCAGAAGATCATTGAGACCACTGACCACCACCAGAACAGGTGCTGCTATATTCTATAGTGTGGAACACCTGCCTGAGGCAACATGATTTCCTGTGTAAGTTGGAAATTCACTGATTTTCATCCATTTTCATGTGGAAGTATCTGGAGAAGACAGTGATTCTTCTTGCACCAGCACAGTTATACAGGTTTATACAATTGTTCACAAGACCCATTCACAAAGCCATCAGCTTATCCTAGAAAGCCTACTGAACAATCTTCAGTCTTTAAAAATCTTTCTTCAGTAAATATTTGTATCCTTCCTGCAAAGTCAAGTACACTGCTTTCCAGAAATAAAGTTCTGAAGCCCAACATGCTCCATTCCCACGCCACACTCAGACTAGCATGACTGTTAACAGCAGCAATAAAACACTCTCAGGGGGCTGCAAGTGAACCTCTGGGAACACATGGGGCAGGGACAGCTCTACTCCTCTGCCTTTCACTGAGCCTCACTGCAGACTCAAAAATATAGAAATGTATAGTTACAGTCTCAAGGCTGTTGACAAAAAACACAAGCCAGAAAGCAGAAATATGAAATTTTTTTATTCCCTAGCTTTAGGCCTCTAGATTTCAGAGCTGTGACATGAATTTAAGAGGCTGGTAAGCAACACAAATCAAACTTTTAGGCCTGGGAAACAGTAAAAACCTCGTTCTCAACATGCAGGTATTTTCACTGGAAACCAGTTGTGTACATCTGAAAATAAAAGTTATGCTTATGAGGGAAAGGTACTTACGAGCTGCTTTGATTTGTTTCTGAGTAGCCCTGTATCGTATATTTCCCAGTCCAAGAACTGCATAATGGTCTTGATTCTGAGAGAAAAGAACCACAAACCCTAATAAACGCTCATAAATACAACCCAAAACACAACACACACACCAAACCAGTTCTCCTCCCCATCTCTTAATGGCAAGAGGGAGAACTCTTCCCTCTCTCAATAAACACTGGGAAAAGACTATAGGAACAACTGTCATAAATTCTTTAATAACTACTGAGTAACTGAATATCAATAAATTAAGGCACTGTCATAAAAATTCAAGTAGTTTAATCTAAGTTGGGTTGAAGCACTAGAAAATTCAGTTATTGGAAAATTGAATTGCCATTAAGAGTGCCAATATAACTCCAGAATAAAGGAGATGGTAACAGGGAGAAGAGACTCTTAATACTTTCAGGCAACAAAATAAAAAGCCACAGCTCAAAACTAAGATCTTATATTGGTATGTTTGCCTTCAAACACCTGATATTATGGTAAGGGACACAAACTGATCCAGATGTGTGTAGGAGGGGAAGAGAAAGGAGATCTTTAGCACCTGGGCATGGCAAATAACCGTAATGGGCAAAACTAGTTAAGAGTAACCCGTATTGACTAAATACCTTCCAGTCCTTTGGGTCAAGGGTTTTTAACATAGGATATTCCTCAAGCTGCAGTTCTTCATCCCCCGATTCTTCAGAAAGTTCCTTCTCATCTTCCAGCTCCTGGAAAGAGGCAGAAACGTTTATGTTTCTCCTCTTAATAAACGCTTCAAACCATCTTCCCACAGGTTCCACTTGACAGAGTACTGATGCTATAAGCAAAAACATAAAAGCAACTTCACCTTTTGTGGTTTACTTTTTTTTTTTTTTTAATTAAACCCCATCAAAACCCACAGAAGTACAGCATCACACAAGGTTTCAGATCGCTAAATCTTCTCTTTGGCTCCATATACACCAGACTGCAGGAGCCAGCACTAGTGCCCATGAGACAGGACCTCCCATCGCTTCGCCGTGCTCTCACATCTGGAAAGGTGCTTTCAAGTTAAAGGAACGCACGCGTTTTATAAAATAAATATTAAATACAGTCCTATTGGCAACGGAGGAGGCAATCGCGGCAGTGATATTAAATTTGGATTGATCTTCCCCGCGTTCCCGCTCCCCCTTCCCAGGCCACTCCCTCCGGCAGCGAACCCAGACTTGTTGCTCGCACACGGGCTCAAACGATGCCGGCGAAGGCACAGCACGCGAGACGGAGACAATTAAAGTCGAATAAACAGGGAAGTTCTTCGAGACCGGCCGATTTCCCAGCTCCAGCGCCCGGGGGGCGGCCTGTCCCCGGCGCAGGCCCCTCCGGCCCGCGGTACCTACCGGCCGAGAGCGGCCTGGTGACGGCCGAGCGCTGCCCGTCCCGTGCGGGGCCGCGCAGGAGCGCCATGGCCGCGGCCTGCGGCTGCCGCGGCACCGGCGCGTGCGGCGCCCACAGCGCTTCCGGGGCGGCGGCGGCGTGCGGCGCCATAAGCGGCCCGGCCGGCCCTGCCCGGGTCCCGCGGGCCCTGCCGCGCCCCCGTCGCTCCCGCGCCGCCCTTGCGGCCGGAGCGGCTCCCGCGGGGCGGCACCGGCGAGGCTGCCCAGGGCCGCGGGATGAACCGGTAGCGCCGCGCGGAACTCCCAGCGGCGGCCGCGGCGCCGGGGGGAAAGGTGTTGCCTGCGCACGGGCCGCGGTGCACCCTGGTTTGTGTTCCGGGCGGAAGCGTTGCGGTGCTGCGTAAGGCGGGTGGGCGCGATGCCGGATTACCTGGGAGCCGACCAGAGGAAAACCAAGGAGGAGGAGAAGGAGGACAAACCTATCCGCGGTGAGGGGCGATGGCGAGGACACTCTCCGAGCAGCGCCCGGGCCGGGAGTGGGGCGACGCCGCCGGCGGCCATGTCGGTGCCGGGAGCGGCAGGGCTGGAGGAGTGGCGGGGGAAAAAAGGACTAAAACGGATTAAAAACGTCTCTAATGTGCGTTTTGGCGCTGCGGCTGCCGCTCCGGGAGTGTCCCCTGGCCCGGCCCGGAGCCCGGGCTCGGGCCGTGCCGCCGCTGGCGGGGAGGGAAGCGGGGCCGGCCGGGCCTGAGGCGGACGCGACTGTGAGGGGCAATGGCGGGGGACAGCGGGGCTGCAGAACAAACAGCGAGGGGCTGGAAGGGGCGATCCGCAGTTTTAAGTCTGGTTCTTTTACAAAAGGTTCCTAAAATGTCGCATTTCTTCATCGTAAGAGAAAAAAATGCCTTTTGTGGTTTAATACTTACTTTTATACTTAAAATATCCAGCAAAATGTGATACAATAACGCTACACCTCCCTGAAAGGAGGCTGTGGTGAGGTGGGGGCTGGACTCTTCTGCCCTGCCCGCAGTGAAAGAAATCGAGGAAATGGCCTAAAGGTGGGAAGGGGAGACTCAGATTAGATATTAGAAAAAAATTTTCGCAGTTCGGGTGGTCAGACACTGGAATAGGATGCCCAGGGAGGTGGAGTTCAAGAGGCGTCTCGATCTGTCGCTGGGTGATGCGGTTTCGGGGTTACAGGGGCAGGGCTGTGGGTTGATGGTTGGACTTGACGATCATGAAAGTTTCTTCCAACCTTGATGATTCCATGATAATTTCTTTCTCTTGCCGGCGGGAGCTCCGCAGAGCTGCTCGTGTGCTGCTGCTTTCATTCGGAATTCCGGGGAAGCAGGAGAGGGAAGGCGGCAGAAATTTCCGAGGATACTGGCACAGTGTGGAAGTTGCCGGTTGCCCCTCATGTTTTAACTTATTGTGGCTTTTTATTTAGTGTTAGTAAATATTTAATAAAGCATTTGGAAGCACAAGCAGCACAGAGTAATCAGTGATGGACTTTGAACTGTTCCCATTCAAGAAAGATTTCTAAATTATAGCAACAGAGTGTTCAGTAGCCATAAAAAACCAATCAGTGGTGTGGTCCAAGTAGTCAGGAAATGGATCAACATAGAAAGTCTTCAGAATCATGTATAACACATGCTGCACCCAGATCACCAGTGCTATGTGGTTTGGGCTCCATCTGTCTTAAAAAGAGTGGAATTAGATAAGAGGGGAAACAGGAATGGGAAGGGAGAGGGAGTGTTGTAAGTCTGTTAAATGGCAAGTGAAGTGATAGTGGTGTGTCAGACAGTGACACTAGCACAGTTGTACTTTTCTTAGTTAATGGAGTCACTGGATCCACCTCTGTGCAGAGATTTTGCTAGTGGAGAGTGGTGACAGTTTTTCATTGATGTTTTCTTGAACATCTAGAAAGAATAAGTAAAAAAGATGAAGTGGTGATATCTTCCATCTCTTTTTTGAACAGTCATAGGCTGGGAAACTACTTTGAGTGAAGCAGAGTTGAAGTGGCTTGCTTGCTGTGAGCTCTGAGTGGTGCAGGTTTTTGGACTGATGAGAGTAGCTGGAGACCTGTTTCCTTTTTCTTGTTTATCTGATGCTTTTTGTTCCACTTTGGTTCAGTGAAAAGTGGAAAGTCAAAAGAATCTCTCCAAAATACATGTTTCGACCTTTTAGAAGCAGAATTAATACTGCTGGCTTTGTTTTCAGAACTGGAAGCTAAGTCTCTCCTGTTTTGTTTCAGCTCTTGATGAAGGAGATATTGCCTTGCTGAAAACATATGTAAGTAGCACACACGTGGGAGTGTTAAAGACACAAAGCAGTTCCTGTGGGGAATACAGGAGTCAAGGGGTGTGCACTTAGCAGGTGGGGAGTAACTCTGCTTCTCTTAGTGCTTTTCTCTCCTGCCAAAATCTTCCCTCCCTTTTCACCTTCCAATGAGAAGGCTGCAACACTAAAAATAATTTTGGATTTGCTAACTTGGAAGTAATTAAGGGTTTGCTTCTCTATTTTTGTTTTTTATCTCATCACTGATTGCCACAGTGGTCTAACAGCCAGTGCTTTACTAGGGCGTTTTCACTGGCCAATTTTCTTGGTTTATACAAAAAATGTCTTAAGGCCCCTCCTGCCACCAAACTAACTTGCTTTTAGCCATCATGTTAAAAGAACATAATGTTGGGAGGCACTTTCCACAGAAAATAAGGCTTAAAATGCCTTTCTATTGGGAAGTACAGTGGGTCTGCAAAAGAACTCTTGAAAGATGAAACTTGCAGCTTAGGTATATTTGGCAGAAGTCTGAATTTTGTTGACACCAAGACTCCTTTACAGAGCTCTGAAATACAGCCTGTACCCACTGCAGCTTCTTTTTTTGTTGCCAGTGGTCTACAAAGGAGATTTTGTAAAGCAAATCCAGGTATGAATCTGCCTGTGTTAGGCAGATCTGGATCAAAAAAAGCATTTTATCATGGGCAAGAATTCTGATTTGCCCCTTGATCCTTCTACTGTCCTCTGTGGATGATGGAAAGGTTGGGTCAGGCAGTTAAAGCACTTGTACAGATGGTTTTCAGAAAGTGTATTCAGAATTCTCTGTGTGTATGATTTTACTAAGTCTTTTTTATACTTTAGGAAAACTAGTTTGACAAAATAAGGCTGAACAAGTTAAAAAGAAAAACAAATTATTAAAGTTTGCAAACGTGGAAAATTTCCACCTTCCCAGTTGGTCAGCTGTGTGTAGCTGCACTTCACTTTTGCAAACAGAAATATTATTACTGGAAGTTAATTCTGTCTTTTTTGGCTGTCATTAATGGTTGGCTGTTGTACAAGACAGTCTGTTGAACATCTTGATGTGCAGCAGCTCTTGTCATTTTTTCCTAAACATGAGATAATCTGGCTTAGGAAATCTATGTGATATTCCTTTTTCAGGGCCAGAGCACGTACTCAAGGCAGATCAAGCAAGTAGAAGATGATATTCAACAACTGCTTAAGAAAATCAATGAGCTCACTGGTATGTTTTTGTTGTAGAAAGGTTTCAATAGAAGAGCCACAGATACCAAAACTAGTGTTGTAAGAAGTTGATTTCCAGCAACTTCTGCATGGGTTTTTAGTTGTTGTTTTTCTCAAAAGAACACAGTTCTTTATTTGTTAGCATGAGATTTTTGCATGTTAGATGATGGTTTTTTCAACTGTACAGGACTAATCTGTACATCTGATTTTGTTATTTTGTACTTTAACATACTTTTAATCAAAACTGTGGTTTTTATATATAATGGTGGCATGAAACAAATGCCCCTTTCTGACACCAGATAATGAAGTAGTAATAACAATAACAATTAATTTGTTTCCTAATTTTTCTTTCACTGATATATGTTTTTTTGCCCTGTTGCTAATCCTGCAGTGGCTCTCAGTTCTGCCAGGAACACCACAATTTCTCTTGTAAAATAATCTTGATTCTTTTAAATACATCATAGAGATAGTATTTGTTATATGCATGTTTTGGAAGATTTATGGGGTTTTTTTATCTGTGTGAATCTCTTAGTTTCTGATACCTTTCACTGGAGCTCAGTGAAAGCACTGGAGAGTTTGACTCCTTTAGTGAAATGTAAATGTCATCTATCAGTGCTCTGTCCTGATGTAATCATCCTTACACGACAAAATTGTCTGAGAGGGTGGCCAGGCTGGGATTTGAATGTTCAGCTGCCATGGTGATGTAGACCCTTTCCTAAGGAAACTTGTTCTTCAGAGAATCCATCAAAAATACATGTGTGCTTTGTTTTGGAGGTCTCTCAAAACTTCCTGCAGGGTTATCTCTAAGGTTTTGGTGGGGGAAGGATGGCTGGCATCTCAGTTAGCTGCTTCCTCCTCAGCTTGTTTGTGCTGCACACAGGAATCAAGGAATCCGACACTGGCTTGGCTCCTCCTGCCCTTTGGGATCTGGCTGCAGATAAACAAACTCTCCAAAGTGAGCAGCCATTGCAAGTTGCAAGGTGAGAGCACTCTTATCCTTCCAGTAGAGCTTATAGTGTTAAAAATCTGATTTGTAGCTTATGCGTGGACTTCTTTTAAAAAATAAAGCTCATGTTGTGCATATTGAAAGTGCTTTTTACCACTGAATCATAAAGGAACTGTGATTATGTGGGATGTATTTCATACTTGTACTTATTCCTGCAGCCATTGTATGGTGCTGTAATGGTGTAATCACAAGTACAACAGGTATTCTGCTGTATTTGGAAAATGAGACTCTTGATGCTTATGCAAATAGCAAACAGTTTGTCTGCCTGAAGGTGCAATTGTGTTTGTGTATTAGGTGCACAAAGATCATCAATGCAGACTCTGAGGATCCCAAGTACATTATCAATGTCAAGCAATTTGCCAAGTTCGTGGTGGATCTCAGTGACCAGGTGGCACCTACTGACATAGAAGAAGGCATGAGAGTTGGGTATGCAAAGTCTTTGTGTTCTTGTGACTCTTCCTGCAGAAGCTTTCTCTGAGTTGTCTCGTGTTGTAGTTTGACAGGTCAGCAAGCCCTCATTTCCAATTTTTGCAGTGGTTGAAATTACTCCACTGCTGTCTTCCTCTTGGATGACAGTAATTCCACCTGTATGCTCTGCTGGAATCTTGTTTTGATGTTATTTTGACAAAAATTGACAAAACCCATGTGTCATTGGACAGAAACCTTTCAGTTTGGGCCCCAACAGTCCCAGCTTTCAGGTAGCTCCTTCTTTGCCACACTGCAGTTGCACTCAGGACAGCCAGGAAATGTTCACTGAGGACGTGAAACTTGTTACTTTAAGAGTCAGTATTTTGCCAGTTTGCTCTGTGGGATATTTTGAAATTAGTAGTTTTGGAAACCTTAAAATTTTCTGCAGAAAGAATTCCAGTATCTAGCCTACCTGACTATTAGCTTTCAGGGCTGGGCTCTCTTGATGCCAGAAAAAAGAACAGTTCAAGAATTCAGCTTCTCATTTCCAGAGTTGTTTCTACATAACACTTTACTTAACCAGTGTTAAAACAATAGTCTTTATGCTTCCTCACCAGGGTGGACAGAAACAAGTACCAAATCCATATCCCCTTGCCTCCAAAGATTGATCCCACAGTCACCATGATGCAAGTGAGAGTTGCCTTTACTTACTTTGGCATGACTTTATTTTGTAATTCTGATTCCTTTCACTGGATTTTGCTGTGGGCTATTGAAAGCCCGTAGAGATTTGCAGCACCAGGCTGGTAACTGCTCACTCACCTCTTTGTTGTGCAGGTAGAAGAAAAACCTGATGTCACTTACAGTGATGTTGGTGGCTGTAAAGAGCAGATTGAAAAGCTGAGAGAGGTGGTTGAAACCCCTCTGCTTCACGTAAGTAACCTCCAGATTGACGCTTCTGTTATTTTGGAAATATTCTGGTCATCTGTTAGCATGTGAAAAAGCAAGAAAAGACAATGTCACTGAATGTAAACATGTTAATGAAAGAAAGTGAGGTTTTACCGAGTGAAATCCAGCCCAGCTTCATTTACATTGCTCTTCATTCATGATTTCCGTAATTTGCATATATGCTTTGATGCAGATAATCTTTAATTTGGACATAACCCTGCCTTCTGGCTCTCTTTGTTACAGCCTGAAAGATTTGTGAACCTTGGAATTGAGCCTCCCAAAGGAGTGCTTTTGTTTGGGCCACCTGGAACAGGCAAAACCCTCTGTGCTCGTGCTGTGGCTAACAGGACTGATGCTTGCTTCATCAGAGTGATTGGATCTGAGCTGGTGCAGAAATACGTGGGAGAGGTAAGAGCATGTACTTGATGGAGAGTGGAGGGGTTTGCAAATTTCCCTTGTTGGTACCAGACACCACAGTGAGGGCGAGGGATGGATGTTCTTGGAAGCTGCAGGTGCAGGGGGCAGACAAATCACTGCAGGTTAGGCAATGGTGACATGACTTCAGCTTTGCTGTCACTGATGAAGGGGATTTTACCACTTATTTTTGAGTTGGCCCTGAGGTAAATTACTTTGTCTGTATTTCTGAGTTTAAGAGCAGTAATTTTTCTCTCCTTTATAAATTCCTTTGAGCTTTATACTTGTCCCATTATATACGTGAACAAATAAAAGAGTTTTCTCATAGGAAACTTAGAAATATTTGGAATCCTGCAAAGTTTGATTTTGATAGTTTTCTGTTAATGTGCCTCAAACCTCTAAAAAAGTCTTGATTTTTTTGCTTTCAGGGAGCTCGAATGGTTCGTGAACTCTTTGAAATGGCCAGAACTAAAAAAGCATGCCTTATATTCTTTGATGAGATTGATGCCATTGGAGGTATGTTTGTAGTGGCTACAGTTCTAATTTCCTGTGAGATCTTCCAGGTTTTTCTTGTAGTTCTGTATCTGGATTGCTGCATTTCAAGAAAAGTGCTTGAAAATACTGAGTTAGTAAAAGTAGTCCCAGGATAGTCTGTGTCCAGGAAGCTGTCAGAAAGTGGTTTATATAGCTCAGATGGGAAGCCATTTTTGCACATTTGGAACACCCAGATTATTCGAACTTTAGTGAGGAATCTCTGTATTTTGTTTGCAAAAATGTACTGTACTTAAGCCCCCTTCAGCTTCTGGACTACAGGCCACATCTTTATGACTTCCTGAACATTATTCTTTTTTCTCAAAAGAAAGCACTTAGGTCCTTTGAAAGTAGAATAATTTTTAAAGATAGGGGAGAAGGATGATTTTGGTTGAGGGAAGGACAAAACAAACAAACTACATGGGTAAATTCCAGGAGCTTGGCCAGTTGTTAGGTAGGGAGATAGAGGCCCTTTCACACTGACGACCTTTTTAACTTGTCACACCTTTTTAACTCATCACAAATACTTGTATGCACTTTAAAATCATTTTCCCAGGTGTCCTGTGTTACAGCCACTGTCAGACCTCTGTGTCCATGGCCTGGAGCTGCCTCTCCCTCAGTGAAACTCGTGTGTCTCCTCTCCAGGTGCTCGTTTTGATGACGGGGCCGGGGGTGACAATGAGGTACAGCGCACCATGCTGGAGCTCATCAACCAGCTGGATGGGTTTGACCCCCGGGGCAACATCAAAGTGCTGATGGCCACAAACAGACCCGACACTCTGGACCCAGCGCTGATGAGGCCTGGCAGGCTGGACAGGAAGATTGAGTTCAGCTTGCCTGATCTTGAGGTGAGAACTCTTTATTTCACTGCCAAGTATGCTCTGATAGTAGAATGTTTCTTCAGTTAGGGCATCATTGTCTGGAAGTTTGAGAATCAGCAAATGCATCACTCTTAAATTATGTGAAACTACATGGAAATATACGGAGGGTTACAGGTGTGCCAAAGGTTTTCCCACACTGCACAGATTCCATCCTGGCCCAGAAGCCATGATAAGCAGCTGTAATCACTGTACGGTCCTGCCTCAACAGAGAAAAAATCCTTTAACCAGATGCACAATTTAGTTCAGAAGCTGGAATGTGCTTCGTTTCGTTTGGCTCTTTTGAGAGATATTTATTGAGGTACTTCTATGATGAAAACCTTTATTTATAAAGTTATTTTCTTACTTTAGTGTCATGGGCACTTAGACTTTCCAGTCCAGACCTGGGAAACCATAGTTGGGCAGCAAATACAAGATGTATTTTCCGTTTTCGTGTGCTGTGGACACAGCTGCAGGCTGGAGTCATCACCCCTTTCATGCTATGAACACTTCTCCTCCTCCCTTTCCTTCAGGGGCGAACTCACATCTTCAAGATCCACGCTCGTTCGATGAGTGTGGAGAGGGACATCAGATTTGAGCTGCTGGCTCGGCTATGTCCCAACAGCACAGGTGAGCTGCACGTATTTATTTCTTTACTTAAACTGCTCTGTGTGTGCCCTGTGTCCCCTGGCAGTCAGTGTTGTTTATCCCTGTCTGTCCCAGGCGCTGAGATCCGCAGTGTCTGCACGGAGGCAGGAATGTTCGCGATCCGAGCGCGCCGGAAGATCGCCACCGAGAAGGATTTCCTGGAGGCGGTGAACAAAGTCATCAAATCGTACGCGAAATTCAGCGCTACCCCGCGCTACATGACCTACAACTAGCACCTGGGAACGTTCTTCCTGTTCTTCCCCCAAAACTTGCTCTGGAACAAAAATCCAAGTGTAG
Source organism: Acridotheres tristis (assembly GCA_037013685.1). Lineage (NCBI taxonomy): Eukaryota > Metazoa > Chordata > Aves > Passeriformes > Sturnidae > Acridotheres > Acridotheres tristis. Next base: position 12,054,677 of record CM072885.1, read on the forward strand.
TGATTCATGTTTTGTTTTTAGAATCTAGAAATAAAGGGAGTGTTCCAAACAGTAGGTGGGTGTTCATTGTGAGTATTTTACTCCAGTGGACTGTTGCTGCCGTAGGGAAAAGATCTCAGTGAGGTTACAGCGGCACAGGGTAAATCACAGATAATTTTAAATCAGATACCTGGGCAATGGCAGACATCCCAAGTTTAGATCTCTGGTCACCATCTACACGCCAAAACCTTCAATCTGGGCCATAGAGGTGCTAGAAGACCCTTGAATGACTCCAGTGTTTCTGGGTGTGCTGAGAAATGCTTGTGTGTCCCAAGAAAACAGAGCTGCCGTGGGAAGGCATGTGTGGTGGTCTGAGTCATTGTCCAGCTTAGGGAAAGCATGAAAGGACTTTTTTTCCTTCCCTTGGTGAATGCTCTGGTACCATCACAACTTGGTTTTTCTATCCCTTTTTGTGAGATTTTTTTCTTGTGTCTTACAAAATAGTAAATGGGTCAAGGAGGAGGAAGGTGTAATTTCTTAGTGCTAAGGGATGGAAAATTCCTTTTCCCTGATCCTGCTGTGAAATTTGACATCAGTCTGGTAGTGAGCACTTTGATCCCTTGTATGACTGGTCTGAGATGCTGCTGCACACAGGATGACCCTGGCAGAGTCCTGATGCTCCATAGCTGAGCAGGGGCTGGGAGTTGGCCACAGGCAGCCTTGAAAGGTTAATTCTCATTCATCTGACATGTTCCTGCAGAGCTAGATGTGCTCAAAAAAAACCCAACAGCCTTCCATTTTCCTTTTCTTTCAAGTGTTGCATTAAAGTGGTTTCAGGGGAAGAGGTGGAAGAACTTAAAGAAATAACCGAGGGGAAAAATGCTTTTGGGAACTGCTTTGTCTTGGAAGTGGGAGAAGTTTTAATGTCAGTTGTATCAAAATAAGACCTATCAATTTATCAAGCTTAAATTATGAAGCCACTTTTGGTTTTTTTTTAAAAGAGGAAATGTGTGCAATAGGGAGAGTATGTAGCCATGGACTGGGTTAGGATTCTGGCTGGTGTCGTGTCTTGATATGGAAACTTGGGCAATCTCAGTACTCGTATGTCATTTCAGGAAGAACATTTTAGGGAAGGATGCAAGTTTATTGGTAGGACAGACTGTTTCTCATTTTCAGAAAGCATCACTGAAAGCATCTCTATGTACCAGGAGCAGCGCTGTGTAAAACTGTATCATGTGTAGCCTTTAACTGAGAAGGGTAAGTGAAGTATGGAGAAAGAATTTAGATCTTACCAGGTATCCTGACATCATCAGTGCTCTTACAAAAAAAAGGAGGGGAAAGGAGCATGACCCTGATTATTATAAGGTACTGACCCATATTTAGGCCATTCAGTACCATCTGCTGTGGTGGGGCTTCAGCACACAGGGGAGGCACTCCCCTGTCCCTGCAGACAAACTGGAGCCCTGTTACAAAGTTAAAGGACCTCGGGTTGTTTATTCTGGCACTGAGAAGCCTAAGATAGGATTTAACTCTTAGATAGTGGTCTGTTAATCAGTGCAGGGAAGAAGAAGTGACTTCCCTTTCCAGGGGTGGGGCCAGGCTGCCAGGAGAAAGCAGTGCTTCAGCTGGTGGCAGCAAAGCACAGGAAGAGATGAGCAAAAGCAGCTGAAGATTTTGTTCTATGAAGCGAGTTACCAGCACTGCTGGGGGGTCACAGAAGCACTTGTTCTATGTGGTCTGGGATGTGGGACTTCCCTGGGCAAAGCATTTCAGCAGCTCCCCAGGAAAAGCAGCTGTTTCTATAAGGATGGGAGATCAGCTTTAGCTGTTTCCCTGTGAGGTCTGACTTGGAGAGGGCTTCACGGGGGTGACAGTAAGCAGCACAGCAGGGAAGAACTGCCTGGAGGTGGAAACCTCTCCTGGCATCAGACACTTGGATCTGGGGCTCTCAGCTTGTCCCTCATACCGAGTCTCACCAAGACAAAGTGCAAAATTTTGACAAGTGACGCCACTTTATTTTGGAAGTTGACAGGATTTCAATGTGAACTGAAGAGACTACAGAGTTAAAAACTGAAGCTGCCACAAGCTGAAAGTAGAAAAATATACTGTATCTAGATACAAAGGTTTGTTGAACATCATAAAATGTACCAAAAGTTGTTTAAATAAGCACACACAATGTCTTGACATGCATGCACTTCATCCTTTGAACTCCAGCTAAGCAGCAATTTCTGATGCAGAAAGCTTCCCATCCCTATGGGAGTTTGAGGAAATAAAGTATCTTCCCCAACTTCCCTGGTTCCTGGAAACAGTTTACCTGAAGCAATCCCTAACTGCAACAGAGCCTGAAATAAAATAAGAGTATTACATTCTGTGACCAGAGGTGAGGAAGGTCTGAAGTCCTTATGCACAGGATCTATGATTTGAGGGTGCTGAGTGAAATGTCCCTGATGCCCCACTTGCCCTGTGCTGTCAAAACAACCTACAGAGAAACACTTTTAGGTTCCTGTCTCTGCTAAGCTTCACAGTGACTGCTGTGAGGGAAACAGGGGCATTGAAGATTTCTTTTGCATGAGTTCCATGGTCTTGATCTCACACCTGAAGTCAGACAGTACCACAGTGGCCAGGATGACAAAAGAAAAAGAAACCCCATGCTACTGTTTCCTTTAGAAAACCCAAACGTACCATTTTTGAGTTCTATTGAACTCTATTTCTCAAAGCACTTAAAAGCTGAGGCAGAAGCAGCACTACTTGGAGGAAGATGGGCAAAGTACCTTTTTTTTTTTCCTTTGGACCACTGAGACTTTAGACCTTGCTTAAATTTTCATTCCTAAAGAGACTGCATATAGGGCATCAGTTCTTAAATAGGCTTCATTCCTGTCTTAAACCAGTTTTGTCTTCAAACTTTGAAGCTAAATTAAGTTTAGCTTAAAAACAGCTGTGTTCTTTTCTAGAAAGCCTGAGTTTTGGCAGTGCAAGTACCATACTTACAATGTAATAATTAAACAATGAGTTTCTGACTTGAAGTTCACTTAGAGCAAAAATTAAGAATTGGGTGTAGCTGCGACAGGTTAGATATTTTTTAAAAAATAACTGTACTGTCTAGATTTAAAAACAGCAGCAGCTAAATGCCACCAGTGTGAATTAATTAATCCAGCTGGCAGAGTATTATGCATTGTACAAACCTTTTGTGTGCAGATGTTGACATCAGGCTTTAAAAGTCACCTAAGATAGTTCTTTAAAGACACTGGTACAGTGTATTGCACTTGCAGAACAGTTACCTCCTGCAAGATCCCACTTGTAGTGATTTAAAGTGCCCATTTTCTCACCAGGAGTAGGAATGTCACCTTGTCCACCAGATTCTGATTGCAGCAGAATACACTGAATTTTCTTTTCTTGCATGATTTTGTGCTTGTGTATTTTTGGAAGGCTATATCCTGATTGAAGGAAAAAAATTCAAGAGCATGAAGGCCTCCATTTCCTTATCCACTCTTCCTACATAAAATAAGCATCACCCTATACCCGTAGATACAAACAGCTTCAGGCTCTCTTCAAAATGTGCAAATTAAATATTCAGAAAGAATCTCCATCAGCATAAATCTGGCTCCCAATTCTGCTCGATGCCACTCTTCAAAGGTTGGAGTCAGCCTGTGCAGCAGACCCATCTTTCACTTGGCAAGCAAGGACAGCATCGTGGATACTGTGAAACAGCAACTCTCTTGTTACGCTTTCATCAAAAAAATTCAGTCTTGTCAGTTCATTTGTCACAGGGTCTACAAAACAAAACCCAAACATGGCATCAGTGCATACACTTAAGTACAAAGATGGAAGACAATGGCATCCCAGGAAGAAGATGAGAACTTGTTCTCTTACTTGTTACTGAAAAATTTGAAATAGCCAGGTGCATCATGTGCTACTTCTACTCTAAACAGGTAATTCTCTTATGCAGACACAGACAGAGGCCTATTCTTGGCAGAAGATGCTACAGTCCCAAATATCATATATTGGAACATTTCAGGCTTTTTCCTTATTACATTACCACTACGATTTCAAGATACTAAGTTCAGTGTGGCATTCACAACTTGCAGCTAGAAGAAATGGGAGTAGGACCCAGATCTCACAAAGCTGGTTTCATCAGTGCTCTACTTTCACTAAAATTAAGGCATATGGGCTTGCTTTTCCTCAAATCCAAATTCATTTAAAGTGCTGATATTACTCAGGCACAACTGGCAACAGGAAATCCAGGAGCAGAGGGAAAGAGATAAAATATAATCTCTCACATAAAGCTCACATAAAAAAAAATCTCTACTCACCACTACAGCTGGCAATGCAGACACAGACACCAACTTCATTGTATTTTTTTATAATCTACAACAGAGTTAAGCTGAAGTTAAATGCAGATAATACATCATCATACACATCACAGTTCTGGAAGCCAAATACTGTGAAAGCTGCAGAATACACATTTCCCAGTATTCAACTAAAAGAATTAAACCCATGATTAGGTGAGATATTGGACAATAATTGAGATTATTTGAACAGGCAGTTATGTCTCATGCTGACAGGTTCTTTATTAGGTATCTGAAAAGTCTTCTGTGGGTTTTTCTGGGGAAAAAAACCCTACTTACTGATTTTAGTGTTTTTGCTCCAACTGAATCCACAAAATTCACTGGGGTGAAATCCAGAATTAAAGAGTGAATATTCGTTTTGGGCTCCACAAAATGTTCATGCTCATCAGGAGACATGTCTTGTACACTAGAATCTGCAAATTTTCCATTCACAGGTAAGTCATCACTTGCTATCTCATGTTTAACACTTGCTTCTACGTCGTTTGTCTGGGAAAGAAGATGAATAAAGCTTAAAGGCAGTCAATGCTTTTTCAATGTAAATCCCTTTGCTCCCCTCACTTGTGTGTTCTTTAAGCCTTTAAAAGGTGTACAGCTCCTGGTCACTACGGAAACTGGCTTGACATGCACACTCACTTCCATATCTTGTGTATATCAAGGTTTGTTCTCTTACACTCAGCCTTTCTACAGTCACACATGAGCAGCTTAAAGCTGTTGTCTCAGGACTGAACTACCCATTTCTTTCAAACATTGACCCCTGCTCATCTTTACTGACACATTTTTACTCAATTTCCAATCCCTGGCTGATTCCATCAAGACCTATATATTCAAAATAAAGAACAGCAACTGGGCTCTCAAGTTAGGCCTTTTTTAGGTTTCTCATGGTAAAATCACACACCATCTCCCACCATGGCAGTGAGTTTAAACATGCATAAAAGTACAAGCATGTCCCAAATCACCCTTCTCAATCTTGGCCATGCCAGGATTAGCAGAGGGAACAGCACCTTCTTGTTACAGGAGCTGCTAATTTGAATTAATTTTATTGTATCTTATTTTTACATTATTATTCCAAGTGTGTGGGGAGGGATAGAGGCAGAGTCCCTTTGATTTCTGCCAACACCACTGGTGAGACAGCATGGCTGTGTGGAGAGTTTCTGTGCCACTCTGTGCTACCTGAATGCAATCAGGGTCCAACACAATTATTCAATATAGCAGTGAGCCTCTGATCCTTACACTGTTCCTTCAGCTAACCTGTCCCCACTGCATAGCACTTGCTCCCTAAGCAGCACACCTTGTATAAAACACAAGAGTTGTAACACCTGAGAGCAGCCTGTAAGCTGATAAAGCAGAGGCAAATATTTACCGGAGAGCTCACGAGCTTCAGCACAGCTTTCTTTCTGTGTTCATTTGCTGCCTTTATCTCCCTGGCATGGCGCTTCTGGGCTTTTCTCCTTGCTGCTAATAAGGCACTAGGGTCCACTCCAGTCTGTTAGGAGAAGAAAGTATGATCAGAGGAGATTCAGCTTGTTAGGATGGCACTGGAGTATCAATTTGCACTGAATTAATCACTGCCATAAATTTAAACAAGAAGCCTGCACTTTCCAGCTTCCCTTGGTGAGGCTGAGAACAGTGTAAAGAAGGAATCATCTCGGCAAGCACTGTGTTAACAAGATGAGGGAAAGATCCATCACATTCTTTCCTTGAAATCAGACAGTGTTGTGTTTCAACCAAACGCTGATTGGAGTGCAGAGAGCAAAGGGGAGAGAAGTGCATTTGGGCAACAATCACCAAGATCTCTTGCTTTGTGAGGGCAAATACCACCCACCTGTTTTGTATAAGACTCGCCACAGGAGCTACAGAAAAATTTTTCAGAAGTGAGTACAGGCACAGTTGTCACTGGGTCAGGTGGTTCTGCTGTTGCCACTGGCACCCAGTGAAAGCCTGGGTGACACAGGCAGTGAGGCACACCCTGTGTGCATGTCATCTGTTGCCCATGAGAGGCACTAAATGCCACAGCATTCCACAGTCTTACACTTCAGTAAAGTTTGTTACCCAACAAGAAAACTTTTATTCCCGTTTTGTTTTCAGCTCAGCAACTAGTTTCCTGCTGGAAAAAAAAAAAGGTTTGACCACCACTTTCCATTCACGAGCAGTCAGTATGAAGCTACACTGTCTGTTTATTCCCTCCCACCACGTTGTTGCTTCCTAAGATAATTTGTAGCTGGCTGGAGGGTCACCTTCTCATATTTTACAGATCATTAGGGGCCACAGGCTGAGAAACACTGTGCTGGACTACACTAAAGGAGCTGAAAGGTGAGCATGTTTCTGAAGCCAGTTTGAATTTTTAGGACACACACATTAAAGAATTTACTTTACTCACCTTTTTCTTCAGTGCACTTGTATATGACTCACTATTGGCAAAATAAAGAGATGTATTAGCTTGAAATATTTTGATTCCAGGATATTCTTTAACCTAAGGAAAACATTGGATGTGCACAGTTAAATATAATAAAAGCCTCTGTGTGATCACAAGACACATGAACCTGCAGCAGTTTAACTGCCAACCCTGGATGGCTCTCAGCACGTTCAAGATAAAGAAGGTTGGCACTGTTGTGAGCAAAGGCAACCAGGAGATCAGAACCTCCCCCTTTCCCAGTGTAAAACTGCACACTATCAATGCCTGGTAACATTTCTCCTTCTATATTACACCAAAATGTACAACCATAAAAAAACCCTAAATATTTGTGGTTCTCTGATACTGCTATTTGCAGCTGGTATTACCATGAGGAAATCATGCACTCCTAGAATTGCTTGCTTTTAGCCTCCCTTTCTACAGGCATAATAACTTATTTCCCTTTTTCTCTTTTTTTTTTTTTTTTTCTTGACTCCCCAGACACCAAAAAAATCAACCTTTCAAATCTTTGGTTTTATCCAGACCTTCAGACAGGTCTTGATATTCACTTCTATCCCCCACCTTAAATGCAGTCATCTCTAAACAGGCTGAACTGTGACATTTTGCATGCAAATGACCTGGCCAGCAGCAGAGACCCAGCCTGCCATATGCTGCCAACCCCACCTTTACCCAGGAGGAAATGCTGACTGCATTCAGTGTAACAGAAATGGAGTCTCCTCTCCTTTGCACACAGATATCAATGTGTGCACTCATATTCCTGCTTTGCATCATATTTAAAGCAGAACTGCATTATCTTTTTCCATAGGTTTTTACAGACTGGCTCCTCAGTAAAGGAGGATATAACTTTCATAGCAGCATCTCTGAGAACATAGGAGAGTGCAGAAAATTGGACCTGCTATTTGAGAATAAATACAGCATGTTTATATCCATCACACTGAAAATAATGCTTTCATCAACTTTTGGTTGAACAAAATGGCATCTATGAGAAGCTAAGTGCATGGCGAGCAATTGTGCCATTAATCATGTATATTTAATGAGCAGGGGATGGGTGGGATGTTGTTTTGAACAGTTTGTGCAATTCTGAAGAACATACCAGTTTGGATCCTGGGTTCCATGGATTCCATGCACTTCTGCCACACAAATAAAGAAGGTGACCTGGTATGCACTTGTGTACATAGCAGGTTTAGCAGTGGTATTCCAAAACACTTGGACAATGGAAATAGTATAAAAGTACTTTTGATCACTGCCTGGTAAATGTACATGCAGTACAAAGAACTCACATTTTGAACAAAACAACTTTTACTACTAAACCCACATTTATTTCTTTCAACACAGGTGAATGCTCAGCAGCCAGCCCTGCACATGTATGCAGTGTGGTAGGGCAAAGCAGCAAATTGCCACAGCTGTCTTTGCTCCACTGAATTAAACTACTCAGTGCAGAAGAACATGTTCCTACCTCTTCATACTCTTCCACATCACAGTAGATGTCAGTGTTAGGAATCTGACCAAGGATTCTGTATTCAGGGCTAGAGAGAAAGGAAAGAAATATTTCCGTATTATCACTTATAAAGTGGAAACCTGAGTGTTTAACACAGACTGAAACTGATTTGAAATGGTCATTCTGCAGGGCCTGTCTGGTAGAGGATTATCTAAACATGGTTAAATCCAGTAAGAAATTTATGGCAGAACACAAAATCTTTTTTGTCAGTGCAAAAACAATTTATAAGCTTAGCACTGAAATGTTGTTATTTTCTGAAAAGCATGAGTCAAAGCATGCAAAAGTGCAGGGCAAACTCTCTGCAGCACCAATTGGTGCAACTCTATTGACTGTCTTGCAAATATACAAACTCGTACTGGCAGAAAACATGCTGCAATTTCAAAGAGCCACTCTGCTCCCAGGACAATGCCTAAGCAGATTAATATTCTCAACTCACAAGAACTGACAGCAAAGTACATTACTGTTCTGTTTGCAAGAATAAAACTGTATAGAGATGGCAGAAAAATACTCTTATTTATGCAGAGTGGAAATCTAACAATTTGCATAATTCCAATGCAGACAGAACCAAGACTTGTACACAGTTTCCACCTGTCCCAGACCTTGAGCCTGAAAGCCTCACATGCCAGTCCTATCCACACATGCAAGAAATCATTTCACTGTAGACCTGGAAAGCTGCACAATAAGAGTTTAGTCACTTTGAATGGGGAGAAGTGACTAAAAAACTAGAACAGCCACAGTATTTAACAAATTAGAACTTACTTTTAAAATACCTAAGCTGACAGAACTTCAGCTTGTCCATGACAATTAGTGCACACAAAACATAAACATGTACTGAAAGCAAGAAAATTTAAAGTTCTAAACAATAAGCATTAAAAAAAATAAACAAGATTAACCCCTATGAGAAATAAAAAATCTCCTGTTTATTACTGAGAGTGCAAGTTCTAAAAATTTTGTTCTCAGAAAAAGAAAACGTGAACCCTGGATCAGAGCCAAAGGGCATGACCTATATTAGGAAGGAAATTCCATACAGCGTGCAGTTGAAAAGGGTGGAATGGACTTCTGTTTATTTGCACCCCTTAAACAAACAAAACCAAATAGAAGATCAGCAAACACTAATTTTGATAAAGAAGAAATCTGACCTTTGTGTTCTGTAAATAACGGTTATCATTGCAAATGTTACTGCAGTAAGCAAACCATAGTCTAGTCCCAGGAAAAGAGAAGCCACAAAAGCTACCACCCAGATGGCCTAAAACAAAGAAAAGGTCTGAGTTATTGTGCATCCTTTCCTGTTAAACACAAAAACAACAGCATAACCCAACCTCAAAATCTATGTATCACTTCTGATCAGGAATAGGCTCTAATGTAACCCATTACGATGCCAGATGGGAACTGCCTTAATCTTTCAGAAGGGCATAAAAGCTCCAGGCACTCTAACTAATATCTAACTAACTGTCACAATATTAATTAATGCCTTAAGTCCTGTTCTCCAAGGAACTCTGTTCAACCATCAGACTCCAAATAACTTAGGATAAAAAAAAAATATTCAAGGCTTGCAAGTAGCTCTAACTCAGTTCCATCAGCCAGTTCACCCAGGAGAGAAATGCTACCAAAATGTTCCCTCCAATACACTCTTACTTCTGGCCCACTCCAGCCAGGTTTTTGGTTTGTCTTAAAAGATGGCAAATACATTCAAGTGATTTTCTTTATTACTCTGTTTTCAAATTCTTCTCAGACATGCCCACAGCCTTCAGTGCAGTTCCTATAGCAAAACTGCCAGAGCTTTGCTCTTACTGCAACCAAACTTCTTCTGACCTGAGTTACAAGATTGTTGAGCAACAACAAAAATATTCCTGCCTCCAACAGATCACTCTCCCAGGGTACTTCCAGCTACCTGTCTTATGTTCATCTGCAATACAACATTAATTTGTAACTCCTTGGTAAGTTTCTATGCTGTTTTGAGGATAGCAACTAATTTAATATAGTAAAATATATGCACTGAGCTGTGCAATACTCACCAGCTCGATCTTACTGGTTCTCCAGAAGCGCATGATATCTCTAAACTGTTTAAGCATTCCCTTTAGGTTCACCATGACAATTCCAGCTAGCACTGTCTAAGAACATTACAAAAATGCAATTTTCAGAAATAAAATAAACCCAACGTCAAGTAAGAACTTTAAAGAATCACAAATAACTACTTCTGTGCTTTCTAACTGATATAAGTCCACTGAAGAGATGTTCTATTTAAAAACCCACAACTTTTCAGGTATTTCAGTGGACACGTGCTTTTCCTGCAGCTGCAGAAATGGCAAACCAGTTCAGTTCGATTTACTCTTTCCTAACAAGAGGAATCACATGCTCCTACACTTCATGCTGCTACACTTACAGTGCCTGAAGCAGTAGACTATAATCTCAAATTCATGTTACTCTACAACATACTGAAACAATTCCTGCAACAGTCATATAGTTGTAACCCAAGGTCCAACTGCTATAACAAGAAACAGGAATTTTGTATCCTTTGCACATCACCAGAAACAGATTCTTTTTTAAAAATCAGAAATATACTTATTCACATAAATATATTTTTATACAAATAAATATAAACTGCAGCAAACCCAACTCATTATGCTGAGCCATTAACCAGCCCCAGCCTTCTACTAGCCAAGATGTAACTTACTTTTTAACCTTAACCCTGAATTCCTATGCTCCAATCAAATATGGCCAGCAGGACCAGGGCACTGATTGTCCCCCCTGTACTCAGCACTGGTGAGGCCACACGTCAAACCCTGTGTTCAGTTTTGGGTCTCTCACTACAAGAAGGACATTGAGGTGCTGGAGAGTGTCCAGAGAAGGGCAATGGAGCTGGGGAAGGGTCTGGAGCACAGATCTGATGAGGAGCAGCTGAGGGTGTTCAGCCTGGAGAAAAGGAGGCTCAGAGGAGACCTTATCACTCTCTACAGCTGCCTGAGAGGAGGTCATGGCCAGGTGGGAATTGGACTCTTCTCTGAAGTAAAAAGTGACAGAATGAGAGGAAATTGCCTCAAGTTGTGCCGGGGAGGTTTAGATTGGATACGAGGAAAAGTTTCTTCATGGAAAAGTTTGTCAAGAATTGGAACAGACTACCCAGGAAGCAGCTGAGTCACCATCCCTGGAGATATTTAAAGTGAGTAGATGTGGCACTGAGGGACATAATTCAATGGTGGGCTTGGCAGTGCTGAGTTAACAGCTGGACTCAATGATCTTAAAGGTCTTTTCCAACCTAAACAGTTCTAAAGGGGAATTGCTTGAAGGTATTCTTATGTTCTAAAGACAGAGTCCAGGATATCCAATACTAAAAACAACAACAAAAAGCATGCTGGATCATTCAAAACATTATTTATTTCTAGGCTAATTTACAGCAAAAATGCATACAGAATTTAAAGGTTTCCAGAACAAAATGTAACTATTGTTTACTAACCCTCCCACAGTCTCAGCAATACTCCTGGGCCTCTGCTCATAGTCAATGCAATGCCTAATATGCAAAACTCCCTTACCTGAGGAAGTGGTTCAAAAAGGTATCCAATAGCCACAATTACCAACAGAACCATAACTGCAGAGAGTGCACCTGCAATCTGAAGGAAAAAAGCCAGAGATTATTTCTAAGTGTCCCCAAGGGGAAATATTACTGATTAGCTAATCCCTTGTGCTTTCAACAAGGCTGGTTGTTCAAATGACTTTTGATTCTTTCCATTCAGTTCACCCATTTTGCCTATCATGCTGCTTTCTATCCTGACCCAGTCTGGATTTGAAACATAGGAAACTCATTATTTCTTCTGGCCCAGGCAGAGAAATCTAGCCATCTAGATAAGCTTAAGACTTTACTTTTGGAGCTCCAAAGAGTAAACTTGATTTGGCTCAGGATTTGGGTATTCTACATACCTGAGTTTTTCCACCAGTGCTCTCCTGGACAAGACTCCGAGACATTGAGCACGTGATTGGAAAGGTTTGGAAAAATGACCCCACAGAGTTGCATATTCCCAAGGCAATAAGTTCCTGTGTTAAACAATAGAACAGAAAAAAGCCAAAGGCAATTATATCTAGCAATGGTACCAAGCTGGAACCATCCACAGACATTAACAACCACATCTTATTTACAGTGCTTTCTAGCAACTTCATTGTAGATAATACGCAACCTCATTGTAGCTTATACTTGTACTTCTCACACATGCACAAGCTGATGCATGTTAAGTCATCTGTTAAATGAAGTCTCTAAAGAAATGCTGGAGACATTTCCCATTCCTAAATGTTACACTGAAAACTAAAATGACAGCACTGCTTGTTTTAAGGATTTCTTCACCTTGGGGATAATTTGAATTTTAACCCTGAAGATACATGAAAAATATCTTTTTGTGCAAGTATTCTTTGCTCCCCACCCTATGTGTTTAAAACCATGAGCAGCCCTGTCTGTGTTTCCATGAGTGGTAATCCATTGCTGTACATGAAAGAACCAATGAGTGTCCACTGCTTCCTCAGGAAGATCCCACACGAGAACTGCTCCCATGAGTGAGGTCAGGGCTCCATCTACCTCAGTACTGCATTTCTGATGCCTAAGAAATTATTTGCTTGTAATAAAGCTTCCCCAGACTACTCTGCATCTTGCTATTTGTAAGTGAGTGATTTGTCATACATTTCCAATAGTTCTCAATGAGTTTTTCTTTGAGTTTGTACAATCCATTTTGGATTCTTTAAACATTTGGATGCATTGCTACTGTGTCAAGGACTTTTACAGTTTAACACTCAGGTTAACTAGCATCTGGCATCTCCTGAGGAAAAAATTTAGATGCTTAACTAGGGTCAGAGATTATTATGTTTAAGGTAAATAGAGCCAATTAAATTAATGCATTACAGATTTGTCCTCTTCTGTCTTTGGGTAACAGAGCACAATGACATGAAGGATGAGATTCATCTGACCAGATGTAAAACTCTGTAGGTAAACTTCGTTTCCTCTCAGAAAAAGGCAATCATTTTGATAAGGGGGTGGAACAGCTGATCTGTGCTGTGTCATATGTGTGCTCTAGGAGATGTGTTACAGCATAGGAACTCTGTCTCCCTTGACACCACAATGATATTGACTAATAATCCAGTTGAAGTATTGATTCTAAATTGTACAGGAAGGCAAGAGCAGGTGAGAAGGACATATAATTTTCATTTTAGGGAGTCCTAAACACAGTCCTTATCACTCAAATCATGCTCAGAACGCTAAGTACAGACAGGGCCAATTGCTGCCCCAGAAAATGACAAGTTGCCCATTTGCAATGGGCAGGAATAAAAAGAAACTATAAAACATAATTGGAATTTTTAAACTCTAGACAAGAATTCTTTGACACATAAGGTACTGTATTTATCACATGGGACCTCTATGCTTTGCTCTATTACAGAAAGCAGAGAAAATGTAATTGCTCATCAGAACAGTATGGCCAAGTAATGTCTGTCCCAAAAATTAAAATTCATGTGCATGTCCAAGTATAGCAGAAGCAGGTTTCCCAAAATTAAGCTAAAAGTGAAACTTGTTATTTAAACACAGCCAGAATAACTTAAACTAATTCCTGACCTTTAAATGTTTAGGCTGTAAAAAATCTGGCCTGATTCCTCATTTTTGCCAGTATCACACTCTCCTTCAACAATGTAATAAAGGTGCTACTGAGAATTTTCAACAAAGCAACCCCGCTACTTTTACCTGATTCCCGTCGATGGTGTATCCATGTTTAAGGGCAAAGATCTTGGCCATTGATACAGCCATTGAAAATCCAACTATTGCTATTGCTACTGCATCCCCAAGTATTGCTGGGATTAGCTGAATCTCAGGAACTGCTGGTGCACGTAACCTTGGAGATGAAATTAATATTTATAAATTAATATGAAAAGAACCATATGGAATACAGAAAAGGCAAAGTCTTAATAAGAATATATCATCCCTACCCTTGAGGAATATTCCCAACAACATTCACTTTGTATGACTCATTCAGATTCATTCCAGCTGAAACTGCTGTGCCAATAATGACCTAAAAATCCACAAACACATTTGTAAACATTATCTACAAAGAGATAAAGCCACCTGAAGAGATATAAAGGTTAGCTGACTATGATTAATACACACAAGGGGTTACATTTATTTATCAATCAGTTTTCTATGAGTTAGGGCCTAAAAGAGCAGACAAAAAGGAGAAAGCATCATGACTTTCCATTCATCATGTCCAACTCATCCTGATTTTACAGTTTTTGTGTAAACATTTAAGTGGAACATGCTGTATGGTATGATATGAATCACTCAAATTCCCTTTACCTAAGCCAAGCTCAGGCAAAATAGTGTATTGGAAAAATTAAATGCAAAGACACTCCTGCCTGTGTGCACTGGCTTATTTGCATGTGCGCAGCCTGTTACCTGTAAAGAGAACTGATGCAACAGCAAAGAAAGGAACACTGTTTTGCTATTGCCTATCAAAAAATACTCTATTATACCCTCTCCTTCATCTCTCACCAGCATCCCTTTTCCTTCTTCCTTCTATCTAGATTGTGCCCAGAGCTTCAATTATTCCCTTTCTTGACTCCATTATGTGCAGGTTTTTTGAGAGCTGCGGTAATTCGAGAACACATTCTTAAATCAAATCCCTTTTAAAGGCAAAAGGTTGTCTAAGCTGTAGGCTTTGTGTGTATTATGATAGTCTGTTTTATACAGGTATTTTAGACTGGTTGTTTGAAACAGAATCAGTGCTGCAGCCAGTTATCAGTCTCAGAAACAGAGACAGGAAGACATATTTAGTCCTGATTATTCCTGCTCTTTCTGCTACTGCATTTCAAAAAGTGAGCAAGCCCTGCAGAACCTCTGAACAGGCATCTGTAAGCACCTTCCTTCAGGAAAGGGTTCTGAGCTCTTGGACTCCAAGTGGGAAATGCACCCAAGACACTCTGCATTGTCTTGCAGAAAAATCAGTCAGATGCCCAAACTCCTGGATAGAGAGGGTTTTACAACACATATATAACTACACATTGCTATAGGGGACTGGAGATGTTTTAATTGTTTTTCAATTGTTCTTTGTGACTTTATGCTCTCCATATGGGCATTCCAGTTCTTAATTTTAAGAGAATCCAAACCTTCAATTGGATTAAGGCTCAAATGAATTATGTCCAATGAAAGTCACTCTCAAGCTCAGTAAGATAAGATAGAAAAGGAGATAGTTTCTACAGCTTTAGAATAGCTATATAATTTAGCCACAGAATTTCCCTGCTGGCTTACCACAATGATCTCCATAGGAATAGGAACTGGGAGCTTCTTCTTAAAACGGCGATTGATTGTCTTGCCAATCAGCAACAGAATAATGCACGTTAATCCAACAATCAATGCAGCAATATTGGTGGTTGTTATTTTTGAAAACACGGAAGCTAGGGTCTGCAATATAAGAAGCATCATAATTATTCTTAAGAAAACAGAATCTTCATGGAGATTTGCCACAAAAGAGCAAATTATACATCGCTTTTCAGCTGTGGTTTCATTCTAAATTTACAACCACAGTGAACGAGGGCCTCACCAAAATACCCATTGTTCCTACAAAACACAGAAGACTTGAGTATCCCAGTGAGAGAAATGCACTTGAATCATTTACAATATCAGTGTTCCTTAAAGGGGGCAAAAATTTGGAGAAAAAACTTTGATGGGGTAAAAAGCTTAAACTAAACCATGTCTTTCAACATTTTCACACATATTCCTCAGTGGCAGCTACCTGAAAGCAATAATGCAAATTCCCTCTAATACCTTCAAATATTCTTTGGCAAGTCACATTTACTTAGAGCTGAACAAACTATTCTAAAACAATAAAGCTGCTGATAGAATTATTGAGGTTGCCATAACAATATGGTTAAATAACAATGATCCTGCAAGGCTGCTGAACCAAATACCTTTTAATTGAAAATGCTTACTAAAAGGGTATTAGAAAAAAAAGACCTGCTGGAATACACAAGTTACCAGAGGGTAAATAATTCCCCATACTGATTATTCCTCCTTCTTCCACTGCATTAAAA
The DNA here is from genome assembly GCA_037013685.1 of Acridotheres tristis. Lineage (NCBI taxonomy): Eukaryota > Metazoa > Chordata > Aves > Passeriformes > Sturnidae > Acridotheres > Acridotheres tristis. Next base: position 12,070,962 of record CM072885.1, read on the forward strand.
TAAATAAATAACTTCTGGAGAGGCCTTTGAAAGAAGACAAACATACTCTTCCTTATGCAGATTGAAAACTGCAACAACTGTCAGGATGTTATACATTCAAGATGTCCTGGCAGTATGCATCTTGAATTTATATCTTCCCTTCTATTTGTTTGGCAATTGGTATGACTGGTTCCCAGTTTAGTGAACTGAACAGCAAATTTTGGAATTAATCATTAATGCAGACTTGTTTGCAAAAGGTTTGTTTTATCTGCACAAACATACAAGAAGATTCCAACAACGTATTTTCTATAGCCTACATGTAGATGAAATCCTGAATCTTCATGATTGCTGAGCCATCAATCTGCTCAAAAGCTTAGGTTTTCACAGACATCTGAGATCTTCCCTTTTCTTCCACTTATGAGTGCAAAGATTCTGAGAGTAACATGTCCTAGCTTTGCTGAACATGTCTAATTTACAGCGAAACATTTCAGGAGCACGTTTTCCCCCAAAACACAAGAGACTTGCTTCAATGAACAATATCTGTTCATTTTACAAAACTACATTCAACAGAATCCCAGAATCTGCCCATCTCAGACTGTGTGGATCTATCAAGTTCCACTTGGGCTTCACTTTCAGATATTCATATCTTGCTATGGCATTTAAAGACCTCATACCCAATGTTCAATACTGAAGATTATTCTACTTAGTACTAAATAATACATAAAACCAGAAAAAAGCTTAGGAACTAGATCTAGACACACACAATTTGCATGTTTAGTAGGTGAAGTTACTCACATATACAAGTGACAGGGGTCCACTGTACCGGCTGGTCTGGATGCCAAGGAGATACTTTAATTGGGAAACAAAGACATGAACTGCAGCTGCAGTGGTAAATCCTCGCACCAGAGGCTCTGTTAGATAGATGGCCACAAATCCAAATCGAAGGAAACCTAAACACAACTAATGAAAAAGAGAAGTGTCAAGCATGTGACTCCCACTAGAGTCTGGATATAGCACACCCCTCTCTCTTTTTCTCAATGCCCAAGCCAGATCAGACAATCCTGAACTTGGTTTTTCTAAAGCCACAGTTCAGTAAGCAGCCATCAGTGCACTCAATCTTCCCTGCCACTGGCAGGTCCAGTGTGAGATATGGGTATGTATGTATGCATTGTTTGTATGCATTTATGGATGGATTAGAGAACAACAGTTGAGTTTTTCTGATGGGATAGGAAAAAATGAAAAGGGGAAAGATCCCTTTTTTTTCCAGTCCGGCTAAGATGCCAGATGAAGTCCTGCCCCCAATGCATCCATCCCCAGTTCTATTAGGTGGCTGCCATACAGCAGCCTGTGTCCTACATGGAGCAGTGCAGAAGCACAAGTCTGGTTACAGGGGATCTACCATGATCCAGCACCCCCTGCAAGGCCAGCAGCAGCAGCTGCCCTTACAGCAAACTGTGAGCACATACCTGGATAAGTCCTGAAAGAAAGGCAAGAGCCACAGCTACCTGCACCCTCTTGGTATCCCTAGCACTGTAATATTCAAGGACATCTGTAATATTAGTAGAATTAGACTCCAGAGAAATAATTTCATCAGGCACTTCTCTCACAGCAACGCCACCAATCATCATACTAACCACAGCAAAAGTGCCTGAAATAAAAAGGAAAGTAACTGCTTAAAATCCTGGCAAGATTTTTTTTAGGAGTGGTTCTTATTGCAATATGTAGAATTAAACTAAAATAAGAGTTTTCTACCATAATAATGTATTTTTAGCTCCCAAATCTGCTCCAGTACTCAGTACTATTAAAGCACTTAGATGGTGAACATACACCTCTGCAGTAGGTAAACACCATCATTTTTTTTCTGTCTCAGTTTCTATTTTGCAAATTGAAAATTCATCCTGGCCACACAGCCGACTGCAGCAATGAAATCACAGTTCAGGAGTTTGCAGCACACATTTCTAGATCTCATCTCATACAAGATGCTCTTCTACTGCTTTCTAGGTAAAATGGATGGACTAACAATAAAAAGTACTGGTTACGTTCCAAATATTTGTGTTTCTCCTATGCACTTAAATTTGAATTTATGGAAAACAACTACACTTTCTATTTATCCAGTTTTATTTTTTATAGCTTTATTAAACACACACACACATACAGACAGACTTTCAGATATCCATACAGATATACCTATTGATATGTGCCTGGAGGTTCCAAAAAAAGTATATAGAAAAACAGGATAAAATGAAGAATATAGGCCAAATACTGGGGGAACAGCTGCCAGCAAAGCATAGGCCAAACCTAGAAAACAGACACAAATATGTATGTTAAGTAAACAACAAAAATAAACCATCCTAAGCAATGGGATTTAAGCCTACTAAAACTGAACAGGCCAAATAGGAAATCTAGAGACTTGTCCTGGGTTTAAAGAACAGGAGATTTTTCAGTGAATAGTTTTTAAAATGTATAATACTCTAGAAGGGTTGAGTCAGGAAACCAAAGTCTCTAATTACAGGCACTGCAGGTGTGTGTGTGTGTGTATGTGTGTATGTACACTTGTGCACCTGTTTCGCCTTTGTGGGTGGAAGCACTCCTTAATGGCCACCAAATGCCTCTTGTTGCTTTTGTTTTTATCTACAGAAGAATATAGTTAGAAACAGCCAAACCCTCATAACAAGTGGAACACATTTGACTTTCTCTTCCTTTTCTGATTAGACATGGTGTTCATGGCAATCTATAACTGGCTAAACACTTTCCTCCTTCATCACCCCAGAATGACTGGGATGATGTAACAGTTTGTGTTTCCACAAAACATGCTTCAAAATGTAAAATAAGCAGAGAATAATTTATGACAATCTGTAATGTCACAGAGCTTACACAGTCTGGTATTCTTCCCAAAAACAAGGTACTTTTTGTCATTAAGCCCTGTCCAGTTCCATGCAGTGTAATGCAATCCACATTGTTCCTAACACAACTCTGGAGCTGTGGGGAGAACAGCTCTAAGGGACACCAGGGAACAACTACTCCCACCCTCTGTGTGACTCAGAGTGTGCTTATCATGGGACCAGGCTCACAAGAAAGTGGTGTACACCATGTGATATGGCACATAACTGTCCCAAGCAGTTCCAGCCAAAACAATAGCTCTACACGGCTTGTGCTAATGAGAATTGACACCAGAACAGAACAAATGGGCCCCAGGGAGAAAACACTGTACCCTGGCTTGGCTTGGTTCTGCACTCTCACAAGTGCAGGCTGGTAACACCTGTGTGTTCTTGCCATGCTTGGGCAGACTGGTCCAAGTGAGGGGTAAAAATCTCAATGGGCCAGTGCAAATTCCAAACAGAAGCAATGGTTCACCTACCAGTGATACTCAAAACACATCTCCCTAATAATTTAAATTGGGAGACAAAGCATCACATTACAAAAAAATGAGCTAAACCAAAGGGATCTTCTGTGCTATCCAAGTGCTCTTGTGCACTGTAGTAACTCATAGGGCCTTGTTCTAACCCTAAGCAGTACCTGAGTCCTAACCAAAAATTCATATTCTCACCAAAACTGGACTGATGGTATCGTTTATTCTCTTGCTCAAATGAGCATTTCATCAAGTACTTGTGAAACTCATCCCACATATATTCTCTCACCCAAGGGGTACCTCTCCTGACATCAGCAAATACCCTGTATTGTAACAGCCTGGCCTTTAATATGATGATGAACTTCACAGTACAAGTAACCAGAACTGAAAATCAGTGTTCAAAACTGGGAGGGTGGGTCTATGTGAAGCTCCTGATCTGAATACCCTTTTATTCCCTTTCATTTGTACTGGCATTTTTAGAGACTGTCAGTGCCAAGGAAATAAAGAGATATTGACTTGATAAGAGGCCATGACTTAAACACCGTGGTCATTGTAGTTCTGCCTAGAATGATTCCCAAGCTTCTTTGAACTCACACTTGCTATAATTACATCCATTCCAGAAAAATGAAAGTTCAACTTTTGTGTTTTTAGAAAGGGAAGGATTAGGAGCATTTTAAGGGCATGTTTACAGTCACCAAATGAATAGTGTTTACTTTAAAAGAGAGCCAAAACATTAAGTATAAAGTTCACTGCTGACCACTTAAATTTTAGTGTTCAGGTCACAACATAAATTATATTTCAGTATACAACTGGCAATGTTTGTGTCTAGTATATGACAGATATGCCTGAGAGTTAACCACATTAGCTATCAGTCGAAGATAAGTTGATGCTTCCACATGTGGAAGAAAAAATTACCTTAATCATAAAACTTACACAAGACCAGGAAGATACAAAAATTAAGAAATGACCTGCACAGACTAAGTTAGGGTATTTAATTATTTTAATGGGTTACTACCTACTAGAATCTTGGATTTACGGATGAATTTTTCAGACCTGCTTCAGCCTAAAGTGGAACAAGTGAGGTGCAAATATGAACTAAGTCAACAGAGAAGTAAATCTGTATATACTTAATTACAACACCCTCTGGACAAGGCTCTGTACAAATCAAAGAATTTCCTTGACTCCGAGACCTCTCAGAAAAATCTACTGAGACTATGGCAGCTATTGTGAAGCTGCCATTCCCACAGCAGTGGGCACCCTGTATTGATATTTCTAGACTGTGCTGCTGCTTTCTAACCTCCTGAACACTTCTGAAACTGCCAATAGTAAGTGCCAGACTAAACAAAAGATTCTGCTGATCCATTCACCAGGAGCCGAACAGAACAGTGAATACTGGCTTTCTCTGTCTTCCAGAGCCTGCTCCTGCTTCAGGACTGGGCTCCACTTAGGGTGACACTTCCAAGTAATTTAATAGAAATTTCCACAGATTTTCAGTCTTGTTACAGATGGTACTTTTGCTTTATTTCCACCGCATAAATCACTGCCTGCTACTATGGTTCCAGCGTAAACTGGTGACTTCTAGCCTTAGGGATCGGTCTTTGAATCCTTGCATGTTCTTCTCTGGTTAAATTTAGTTTGGTTACTTTGTCCCAGTTGCTCTCTGAAACATAATGTCTATATGTCTGTTAGCTACTGCTACCCTCTGTAGGAAATTTGCCATGACTTTCGGGACAATGAGATCAGTAAATAATATGGCACATTCAGCAAAAGTTTAGACATGCACTTAAACTGAAAAGCTGGTCTGCCATTGAGAGCTGTGAATACTGATTAGAGAGGGAGCTTTTTTTCTGAGTTTGGTGCATATCACTGACTTGCAGTTTTAAGGGAATCACTATTCTGGGCTGGTCTGCAGCATCCATGCTGATCTCCACACAGAGCCATGAGATACACATCCTGTTCTCAGGAGCACCTATTTCAGGATGCCAAACATTGCCATAAAAGCACACAGAGAAAAAACAAGGAAGAAATAATTAAATATAGAGGTACACTGACCTTGAGGAAGCTGCATGATTCCAGTGCTTATACCTGAGATAATGTCTCCCAACAAGTATTCCTTCACTGGGTAACGAGGAAGCCATTTTAAAATTGGTAAGAAACTGTAAAGATGAGACTTGGCTTTCTTAGAAGAACAACTGGAAATACAAAGAAAGTTAGACACTAGTGGGGGACAAACAGGTTGCAAAAATTCTTTCATCCTTATACAAGTAAACAACTCCTTTACAGGTAGGCTCAGACTCCTGATGACGATAATTTCTGGACACGCTTAAGCACAAACAACTATGTCTCCAGTTAATTTAGCCCTTAATCACATGATAGTGCTGTTCACAAACCTTAGGGGACTGGAGAAGAGAACAAAAGTCTTGTGAGCCTGGAGGTCAGTGGGAAGTAAAACTGTTACTGTGCACAACACCTTCAGCTGAGATCATTCCTAGTAACAATCCCCTGAGCATAACTTGCTTTCTGATAGTGGTTTTCATTCATCAGAGTACTTTGCAGTGCTTTTTCCCATTTACTAATTCCATGCTTTATACTTTTTTGACTGTAACATTATATATTACTGTGCTTTAAAAACACCAAATCTATTAATTTAACCAGTACTTATTACTATCACTGCTAATACTGATAGATCCCCTTTCAGGCTATTTGAGAGCATAACCCTTTTTCACCTGAAGGCACTGAAGCCAGCAGCACTGACTCTTGTGGCTCTTAGCAGAGCTATGAACCTTTTGAAACCCTGACTCATAACAAATGAATAGAGCCAGGAAATACAGATCTCTATCCAGTACTGCCTTACATCATACCTTGATTGTACTGTGGTAAGTTTAACCTTAGTTAAAAATGTAACACAGGGATTATACAAATGCTTTTCTGTGTAGGGGAATTGCAAGAGAATTGTAGAGATTTGTTAGTTTTTCTGAATTGCACAGTGAATAAGCTTGTTGCTACAAGTGAGAGAGTCATCCACACTTCTCCGTGGTTAAGTAGACTGTATCACAATAAGGAGGATTTTGATCCACTTTTTTAAAATGCAGGACAGATTAAGTTTTCTGAGATAGAATTAAGTGTCTTTACCATTGAAGTTGTTCCATAAAACAAAGCAAATCTCCAAATGTCAAATCATGGGAACAGGAATATGTTATAGAAAAGCAATTCTGTTGTCCTGCAGAGCAAGGTTTGAGAAAGAAATGGGAAAAGCTCTGCAAATGAAGCATGGATAAACATAAAGCTAATGAGAACTTAACTAGAATTAAATTCCCTGGTACCACTAATGAGAACTTAACTAGAATTAAATTCCCTGGTACCACAGACCAAGAGAAGCACAGTTAAAAACATTTAATGTCTAACAAGATGATTCCAAGGCAGTTAATTAAAAGCTAGAGAATGCCTTTAGTAAGTTCTTTTTAGACTAATAATTTAGATTACACAGCTATCACACATCTCCCTTCTTCTGTGAAAGGATCACGCGAAGCACAAATTTGGCCATAAGTATTTCCACATAAAAAGGACAGATATTTTTCTGGGTCTTATGAATTCATGTCATGTGATTTGACTAATACTTCACATTCCTATGCTGCACATTTTCCTTTTGCATTTTGATGAAGGCAATTCAACTAATTTATCCAATATTTTCTACTATAGTTATAAGTTAACATTAAAAGCACATACACAGTTTCTTCCCAGTCTTGCTGAATAGTCAGAGTAGAATTACTGCTTTTATCTTTTAGGTTTCTTTGAAGAGATACCAGCTAAGTGCATGAATCAATTAAGAATTATAATATTTCTAACCAGTAAAACAAAGACAAAAAAACCCTACCGACAAGAATGTGCAATCTTCTGCCCTAAAGTCTGAGGGGTTCTCTGTCGCCTGTGCAGCTGTCCTTGCAGGAGCTCCTGGTTATATATTGGTCTCTGCACACAATACCTCTGGGTTTGCTCAAGACATGCTTCTTGTTCTTGAGTATGTTCCATAGTTGATCTCACAGAGCAGCAGTGAAGGAGGAACAGTTCCACGGTTTCCACCGAAAAACCTGGTTGCAGACAAAATAAGTTTGGTTTCCTTTTAAACCTCAGATTTGACATTTCCTTTCAAATAATGTATTTTGACAAGCTAGAGACAAGAACTGTGATTGCAGTCTAATTAAATAGTCTCTAACAGCAGTAAGAAAATAAATCACACTCAGTCTTTAGTATATGCAAGCTATTCATTTCTGCTTCTCTTGTGTAATGAAAGCTTTTGCATTAATTACTTTGTAGATAAGAGCTGAAACGAACTTAGAAGGTTGTATTCATGCTTATCAGGATTTTCCCTTAGTTTTTAAAGAATATGGCACTGTAGGAGGGAGATTCCTTTAGTGCTGAGTTACTCCCTGCTTACTCACAAACTGGCATGTCCATTTTCAAAAGACAGAACTCTGATTTTGACACTGACAAACCCACTTCTTTCTTCCAGACTGTCAGTTGCTTCCTGCATCCATCCACCTGCTTTCCCCTCTGTTTCAGAAGCTTCTTTTTCCAAACATCTCAAGGATAAACAATTCACTACTTTAAAACAGTTATTATTTCAGTGGATATGCCACTTACTGCTATTCTCAATCTGCACTGACTAAAACAGGAATCGGGAGATGTGCCCAGTTTTAAAACCAGCCAGAATGTTTGTAAAGTTTTATTTGTCTGTCTGATTCAGTGCCACAAACATCTTAACATGTTTCAAAGACACCCTGCTAATTCCATTGCCCCATGTTTGCTGCTTTCAGAAATACCAGGCAAGAAACACAACTCCCAATTCTGAGCAAAGTGACAGGACTGCTATGCTGTTAGGCAGAGATGCTGGCTAGTGCCACATTTGATGACAGAACGTGAGTGCAGTGGGAAACAGACCCATCATTGTGAACAAGGCCTTGGGCTCAAGTCCAGCAAGTCACTTAAGCATGTGTTTGCCTTCAACCAAGGGTGCTAACCCAGGGGTGTTCCCGTTTTTAGCTGTACATCAATACTTTTCTGGGAAAGGGTTACCACGCAGAAATTAAACAAATTGCTACTTAAACACTCAGACAAAGCTTACCATGATTGGACCAACATTCTGATTCAGCAAATACAGTCAGACCATCAGGAAAATACCAATATTGCTATCTACGCCTTCACTCTGACGAAAGTACTGGAATTTTCCACTCAGGTCTTGGTAGTCTCTACAACAGGGAGGTTGTAATCTATGATCCTCAGAAGTCCATTCAAGCCTCAACCATTCTGGGATCCATAATGGTCCCTTATGTCATTATTCACATAAAATCTATCTTTTCCAGTAATTAATTGATGTGTTCTGGCAACATTTGCCTTATCTACAAATTAAGAAGCAATTTTAATCAGTCCTAAACAGAAAATCCACTCAAATTAGAACAGAAACTGCAGCTGCACGCAAAAGACACAAACCAAATCAGTTCAATGACTTGGTTTTGGGCAAACTTCTCCAATAAAATGAGAATGGAATATCAAATCTATTTCGTTCAAGGTTTTAAAACCATGCACCCTGCCTTTTTTCTGCCATGCAGGACAGAACACAAGACAGTGCCCACTAACCCCAAAAAATTCAGGTCCTGAATTTCCACCTTTTAGTTTGTTCAGCTTCAAGTAAATTGGTTAATATATGGAAGAGTCACATGAGCTTGCAATGTAAATCTAGACCTAGAGAGGTCTGGAGATCTCCAGTTCTGTACACATGCTCCAGCTCTTCCAGGTACTATGAGCATATAGAGAACAACAGAAGTTCCATCCTGCCTCTGTTTTTCATGGTAAAATAAATTATACAAATGGCGTATTTGCCTAACTGAACAAGGCCCAACTCTAAATCAGTTACCAGATCATGGCAAGTGTTAGTTTGGAATACTACCAGAGGTCACAACCCAAGTTTACCATCATTCAGTCTGAAGGTTTTTAAACTGTAGATTGAATGTTTCTGATTCTGTTAGAATAAGGAAGTTACAGTGAACTGAATCATAAGAACCAGCTAAAACAAAAGTAACTTGAGAGAGGATACAATAGGATCTTGTCTTACCTTGACAGTGGATACAAGAACATGGAAAACAAATCCCATGTTATTAAAAGAGATCCTAAATCTACCTAAACCTACTGCTGAATATATCACATTCCATTTTTTCCACGTCACCAACTTCATCTTAACAGCCCTGCATAAGCATGTTCCCCGATGGCAACCTAAAATACTAAGATGTAGATAATGCAGTAACAATTAAAGTCTTTAGGATCATCCCTCTCTTTTGCAAATGTACACAGAGAGCAAGATTGAAATGCTTGTCCTTACAAGATGATGACACACATTGTCCATAGAGTAGCAAAATAGTAACATTCCACGACTGGTTCAACTGTCTCTCCAAGTGTTTGCCATCTGACAAATTGCCAACACAGCCATCCAAGGGTCTGAAACTGAGTCTTGCCCTTCACTCCCAGAATGCATGAAGAAGAGCAAAAACAAGGTACAGCCATTTTCATGAAAAGAAAGCTTACTGCTATGATTTATGAAAACTCATAGACCATTATCCAGAGGAAGAGAAAGGTAATGGTGGATAGTGGAATACTGCTCTCCAACAACCTTTGAACTTCATGGCAAGAATAAAGTTAAAAAGCTGTAAGAAACACTGTCATTAATCTTATCAGCCAGATAAGAGTTAAGTTGAAGTAGTTAAAACCTGTATGCAAAAGACTTAAGACTTGGCAAATCTTTATCTGACTGATAAAGGCCGGTCTTATGTCTTTACTGCTATTATCAAATTGAAGGTGTTAAAGAAAAAAAAAAAAAAGTGAAGCAAACATGAATTTATAACACTATCACTAATAAATTAGCACTTTCTCTTCCCAATCCTAGCTGACAAAGGAGGTCTGTCAAGCCATCTGCACTAATTCTTGTAGAGGACAATAATTTTTGATCCAAATCACATGAATCAGAGTGCAACCATAAAATTTATAGGGATAGAGATTTAACTGCTGTTCCTTAGATTCCAAATACAACTATGTGGAGAAAAAAAGCAAGAAGCTTGGAGACGTTAAGAATGGTGCAGCTTGTGACTCTTGCAGCTTTAATAGGCACTTTTCCTCCTAACACGTGTATATAACCTGAATGTGTCTGAACTACCTAAGGAAATGGGGGAATCAACAGCAAATCCATTGTTTTGCCTGTTTTAAAAGAGTAAAATCCCTTTCTTTTGGAAGCTGAGCACAAATTGCTACAAGTAGCAAAAAAGCATAGGTGGACAGTACTGTGTTACATTGTTCCTCTGCTAGAGAATTTCAACTTTGATCAGGAACTAAAAAGACTACAAAATATTTTGTGTCTTCAAGCTTACAATTAATTACAGGTGACTGCCATCAGCCAAAGAGCTAGTGGAAATACTGCCACCCTATGTAAAATATGTTCTTCCAAATGTATGTTGAAAAGCACAGCTACTGGAAGGTCTGTTCCTACTGCCTGAAGAGGCGAGACAAAACCAGGTGATTTTAGGAACCACATAATGGTTCATTTTTTTCCTTCTTCTCTGGTCTCATTCCCCAGTGCCCTATGCCCTTCCACTTTTACCCTGAGTGACATGTACAAAGTTGCTTTTAATATAAGTACAAAGCTGTAAAATGACTGGGTGGGGTCATAACGAATTTGTTCTCCTGGTTTTATTGGACTGTTATCATCATTCTCATTCCTCCTCTACTACTCCCATTAACTCCACTAACAACTAGATTTTTTAAACCTGAAGCCTTTATGTAAAACTTCATAAATTTAGAAGAAACTTGTGAAACAACAACAAAAAAAATTCCTTGTGTAGGTCCTAATCTAAGAAATGCACTCCAGGAGTGAACTTTTGTGAAAAATATAAATCAAGACCTTAAATTTCTATATAGCTTTTACACAGGCAAAATTTCCACTTTATTCATTAGAAAGGTGAGATGATTAGATGAACTGTTTGGTTATGTGATAAAAGCTTCTCCACACACCTACAGTATCATTCAGAACCACAGCAGGATGGAGAACCTGGATAATATCCTGGTGAGCTACTGCCAGGGCCACCACATGAGCCATCAGCCTATCAAAAGCTCATTGCCACCAGTCCACAGTAGTATGCAAGGGTCACGTATGGGACTCTGGAAGTCTCTGCCAGCTCTGGGTGTGAAAAGCATCTGCCCATCTCTAAGAGTAAGAGCACTCAGGGGCAGCAAAAGGGGTCTTAGGAAGCCCTGTCCAGTCACACACATGCACAAGGGATGGTCTGGTCTGTACCAACAACTGGAGTGGAGCTACGGCCTTGAGGGCTCATATTTCCAGCTCAGCTGGGGAGATTGGGATGAAGGAGCTACCAGGCAGACTGTGTGAGCCTGTGTGCTGGAGGGATCCACCTTGCAGGCGGGCGATGATCTCTACATATGTACATACACCCTCAGTACCAGAGCTCCCTCCTGCTCAGAGAGCAGAGGGGATGAAGCTGTCGGTGCTGCCTCTCTGATACACGCGACTTGCTGTGTACAAATGCAAGCACGTCGTGAATGTGTGCTTATGGGAAACACAGCTTCAGCCTCCGTACTGGTTGGATCTGGGGATATGGAGCAGCAGCAGCCCCACTTTCCTCTGGCTGTTGAATTCAGTATGATAGATTTTCCTCTAAGCAACCTACCTTAGCCACTGAAAAGAACATAATAATAACACTGAGCATAAAGATCCTTCTCTCAAAACGGTTAAAAAATTAGGCATATACATATAGATAAAAAAAAAAAATATGTAACTGGTAAAAGGAAATTTATATTTCATGTTCCTTGCCAAAAAATACTTAAGTCCTCAAAGGTTTACTCCATGGACTAATGAATTCATTAGTGTCTTAACAGTATCTCTTACCAACCAGCAATCTTATGTTTGTTTTCATCAACAGAATGTTTTAGGAACCTGTTATGATGATTGATCTGTTTAATCTATTCCACGTAAGATAAACACCTGGAGCACTTTGAGCAGCAGAACATTGGTCTCCTTCCCTCTGAGATATAGATAAGAGATGGCTTCTGTTTCTGGTGTAAACACATTGATGACCATGAGATCTCATGGCAATATGATCATTCTTATTCCCATTTTTTGCAACTTCAGTGACCTTGGATCCTAGTTTGCCATCCTCTTTCCCTTTGCCAAAAGTAGTAGCTAGTGATAATGGAATCAGTAAGTCAATCAGAATGGTACCATGGCTGATGACCCCTTTGCTGTGCTTAAGTCAACTGATAAGGACATACACCACCTCAGAGACAGGTAATCATTAGCCAGCTTCATTTTCCAGAGAAAATCTACTGTCAAAAACTTTCCTGGAGCAGTTTTCATCATTAAGCTCCAGTTGATCAGAGGAGATAACATAAATCAAGATCATGCATACACGCCAAACTAAGCCAGAATAACTTCTTTACTTCTTGTGATCTCAGTGCACCAATGACCTCCAGCAGCTGGTTCATTTTTTCAGGCAAAGTGGAACATGCAGACAGGAAACAAGTGTCTGTGCAGAAAGAAATTACTTCATTCTACACTTTATTTATACTACAGTGTATTCTACACTGATACACTTCCCTCTGCAGAGAAGCCACCAAAAGAATTCTCTCCTCTCTGCCTGCTTCATCAACTCTTTACACACATCACTACCCTCTCAAGTGCTGCAACAAGTTAAAAATAAACAACAAAAAATAGAAGGTTGTTATAACAAAAATAATTTCAGTCATCATGTTTACAGTGCAAACCTCTCAAGTCACAGAGGAAACTGAAGGATACTAAAACAGTGTGGTCAGAAGAAGAAATGACTGGGGTGTAGAGAGGGAAGAAGAGAGGGTTTAGAATGTGAATAAAATTTATATTCCAGTTTCACTGCTGAAAACACGGCATAAAGTAACTACATTACTTAAATAACATGGAGTTTTGAAAAGTCTTCAAGGATCTTCTAAAAGGCTCCCTTTCTAGCACCTTCTGAAAGGATCTGCTCCTCTGCTAAACATTCTACAGCTACTGCCATGCTTGAATAAATTCCTGAAGAACTGATGCTACTGAAAGGTAATACAGCATAAGGCAGCCACATCTTGGGAAAGTAGTAGTGCTAACTATTTCTCAAAGCTGCAGCTCTCTTCCTGATAGTTCTGAGAACTTCCCTATTATCCATGTCAGGATCTGCAAACATTTCATTCTTGGAAGCTACTTTATAAAACACATTTTCTGTTTTTTTTCTTTCTGCACTAGGTATGAAATAGACTTCTACATGAGCAGTAAGGAGAGCATGACTTATGATAGATTCTGTCCCCATTTAAGCAACTCTTGCTTGGCTAAGATGTTATCAAAACAATAGCATTCTCCTGTCTCCTGTGTACTTGAGTGTTGCTTCATGATCTCAAGGTCAGTGCCAGACAGTGGGAATAACCTTCTTCAACTTTTTGAGGAATAAACTTCCTCAATTTTGATGCCACATTTACATCTAAAGGCCATGAGTGCACAGGAAACACGGGTCAACACTGCTTGTGCTTGAAATATTTTAAAATACACTGTAAGCCAAGGATATGTAGAGAAGTTTCTCTAATAAGTATTTCACAGCAAACCCATGCTTTATTTGCAGCTCACCTTATGGCTTCATATTTCTTCGGTGGCTGATGAAATTTTAATGTGAGACAGCCCCATGTCTGTTCTTAACTGCACAAACAAAAAGACCAACCCTCACAGAGCTGAAAACTTCTCCAAATAACCCTTCAGGAGTGGTTGGCAGAACAACCTTGCATGAATGGATTCTTGCAACAGCTGCACTAGAACACGGTGTCTTGATAAGTAACTGGAAGAGCAAGAAGGGTATCTGGGCTGAGGATCATCAAATGACATGAAGAAAGGTTCATTGAGTAATTTTCTGATGATTTCTTCTTGCAAGAACCTTTCTTTCTTTCTCAGGAACACAAATGCAAAAGAAGCAAATGTCACCAGAAAGCAGGAAAAAATAAAATCAGACACACTACAAATGTAGTTAGGCTCAGGTCATCTGTTCAGCTATATGGCTATAAGTGAAGTACCAAAAAAAGATCATATATATTGATTTTAAACATGACACTAGCAAAGAAATAAAACTGGAATCATATGATACAGAACTGAAAACAAGTAAACAACAAGTACAATGCAAAATTCCAAAAAGAAAAATGCGATGAACCAGAGATAGTAGATAAAGAAACAGTAAACCTGAAAGAAATTGCGAGGGCTTAGAAAACAATGTTATGTCAAAGCTGTGAAGCTGGGGCAGGATCCTGGTAAAGCAGGATATGCAGGATTAGGTGCTGACCATGCTGAAGTGGTAAATGAACTCAGGTATAGTTTTCTCTGGGAAAGGACTTGAACTATGTTATGCTAAAAAGTTAAGGTAGCAGCAGCAAAACTTCTGCATTTAGAGAAGACATTACAGGTGCCCATATCTGTGAAAGATCCGTAGTTTTGTTCCTGATGTGACTTTTCATCTTCATCACACATCTGACTTGTGTGAGCTTAGCAAACCTCTGTGAGAACAGGAATGGGCAGCTTCCTGTGGGCACCTCTGAGTAGCAATCCAAGTTTTCTCCTGCATAGGGTATGGATTTTTAACTTCTATTTCATGAAAACCAGGTAGAAATTTTGTAAACCTTAATCAGTTCAATCCTTAATTGAGCTTAATTGGTCTGTCCTTACTAGACTGAACTTCAACAAGGATGTTTCAAACTACAGACACACTGCAATCTTTGATTTGGATTGGAAAATTCTGTCTGCGCCTTAGAATCACGGAATGGTGGAAAAGACCTTCAAAACCACCTCATTCCACCCCCCTGCCATGGGTAGGGATACCTTCCACTCGACCAGGTTGCTCAAAGCCCCACCCAACACGGGATGAAAAGTTTTCTGAGGAGTTCTCAAATCTCAGTCCTGCCTCAGAACCTAATTTCCATAAAATAAATTAAAAGGAGGAATTTGATCTTTGCTCTAGCCCAGTCTATGAGTCAGAATCTCAGATTTTCAATTAACAGATTAAAATCTATTAATTAGCTAACCCACACCTTCCCCAATAACCACAAGAATACAAGAACACAAACAGAATTGGATGTACAAAATTGTATGCAACAGTAAAAGCAGAGCAGTAAAACTTGATCCTCTGTCTGGGCAAGACCAGTAAATTTTCAGTGAAGGCTGGAGAAAAACAGATTCTTCCCAGGCAGTAAAAATACAGATTGTCAAAAACCTCCCAGGAAGGCAATCACACTCTTGTTTGTCATATGGAAGGTTTTCCCAGCTTGCTACTGCACAAATAAAATAAATAGTTAATGTAACACTTTGAGAAGAGTAGTCCAAGTTCCTGCATAGACCAGTGGTTCATATATGCACTCTTATAATCATAAATAAAAATCTAAATCCTGTCAATGCAACTGACCTGCAAAACTCATCCAACTGCCTACACAAATTTACAGCCATATCTTCAAACCACGGAAATACCTGACATTGTCAGTTTGTGCATAGCTTTCACATTGCCTGGGCACACGGTAAATAACAAGACCTGCACTTTGCTGCTGCTTATACGTCTGAAGAGCCAAAAGCTACAGATAAGTGGTCATAAAATAACAGCAATGGCAAGTCTTGTAGCCATATGCAGAAATATGACCAAGAAGGACTATCAAGAAACGCTGTCTAGCAGGACAACATACTGCTGCCTAACAGATCTAGGGAAAGAAACATCTAAATAACGATGGTGTTTAACTCATTAAAGTTAACTGGGAAACCAATAGGCTAAACAGAGCTTGAGAGTTTTAGATTCAGCATGGTTTTCTTGTGTGAAAGTTACAGGTTACGAAACAATCAGATAGAAAAAAAACAGAAAAGAATGCTTTAGAAAACCAGATCTTACAGAAAAAGTACAGCAGCAATAAAATAGAAAAAAAATAGCAGCCAGCAGTTCATTGGCCAGAAACCAAGAGAGGCAGAGAAGCTCAAAGGACTCTGCTTTTCTGGGCAACTCAGTGGCTGCACAGAAGTCTTGGTTACATTTACAGAGGCTATAGCTGCAATTCAAATTAATAGTAGCTCAAGATAATACTGGTCTGTCTATACTATAACAGGCAAAGCAGACAAACATATGCTCAGTTCTTCTTTCTCAAGTTATTAGCAAAGAGCAACAGCGTGACAGCCATGTGCTAAATCTGTGCCTGTTTTCCATGATTTTAGCCTCACACTAAATAAGAACATGCGGTTTTTGAATATTTAAGTTCTAAAAACATTGAATTTTTGGGGACAGGCTACTATACCCATGAAAAGCTGTGTGCTAAAGATATTATTTGAACCACAGAATTGGACTAAAAAATCCAAACAAAAGGCAAGATGCAATGGTTGCTCAGTGCTCCAAGTTGTAAGATCTGATGGCTGAATCCAATAGAGCATTTTAGTAAGTATTCAGCTTAGAAAATAGGGCTCTGTTTGTGCCAGAGGCTAAAAACATCATCATTTCCTAGGCCTTTCACCTAGATCCTGCTCAATCATCTGTACTTTTTAAAATTATATCAGCCTTTAAGCAAACTGTTACCCTGCACACAGAGTTTGTACAGTATGAGCAAAAAAAGCACATCAGCTCTGAACACACTACTTAGAGGAAATAAAGTTTAGAACTCAAGCATGAATGCAGCAGCAGGCCTGTATCTTACTGGACTTAGAATTTTTCTTTACTGAAATCTGATTCTGAATACAACTTAATATCGCCCCAACTCCCCACATAAACATATCTTTAAATGCAATGAAGCTTTTAGAATGGGATTGATGAGTTAAATACCCTCAAGCCTATACAAGGGAGTAAATGCTATTGCAAATTAATATGCTTTATCAGCTACCAATAACAGCTCTGCATGTGTGAAACTCCATTCTCTTCCTATACCTTTTCCACACTACATTTCAGAGATGTTTCACAATATAGTGAAAGACTATTAACAAAACAATTCAGTTTGGAAATACTGCTAAATGCAGAACTGAAACATCTATTGTGTCTTAGGAAGGCTTAGGACTGTCAGAAACCACGTGTTTCAAAGTGTGATTACTGTCCCTTGAGGAAGGCAAGTAAGAGGTGATTCCCACAAAGTTAATTCAGTGCAAGCCACCTGCGCGTGCTTGCTTCTGAAACAGCAAATTACCTTCGCTTTTCTATTTCTACAGCAGCAGTAAAGCAGCATCCTACTTAGGAAACTTCTGTAATGTAAATCAAGACATTAACCTAAAATACCTGTTACTGCACATTTAGTAAGAGATATTTTAAAAGTTTGTTTGCGGATTTTAGTCTTCCTTCGGAAAAACTCCAGCCAAAATATTCCAGTGCCCAGACCCTTGCTGTCAGTCATCGACATAGAAAGCAATGCTGTACAACTGTATTACTGTGATAGATATGAAGAATCATGAACGCATATTCTGCTGATTCATCAGCAGAAATAATGGCAGCAATCTAATGTGTTTTCTTTTCCTTGCTACTGGACTATCCCTAAACGCCTGCTGCAACAGCCACTTGGGTCCTCTGAAATTTCGAAGCATCCCAAAACCAGCTTTCAACAATATTTCAATGTTCAGACAACTACAAGTTTTGCAATAACTGAATGGGCACGAGCACAGCAAATTTAAGCCTACTTACTTTTTTGGCTGGCTTTTCCTAGTTGCTTTCACTGATCCCTTGTAAGGAGTTCAAAATATTCCCACAGCTCGTGAAGCTGAAAAAACACTGACATAGGGAAAGGCAAAATCTTCTTTGCCTGAAAAGTGGAAGGGCATGAAGGGGTTGGGAGGGAATAGTTTAACCGAGGTTTTGGAAAGGTTTTGAAGGTCTTTGTGTTGAAGCTAGTAATGAAGTGCAGAGCAGCTAGTTTTAATCGTTATGAGACTTCTTGGGAGAAGCATTCCGACCTAAACTGACAGCCCGCAGCTTGCAGTCGGAGGAGTGCAGTCACAACACGAGGAAATGACTGATCTCTCACCCTCCCTCTGGTTTCCCCTTGGGTGCTGCGCGTGTTTTACAGCACCGAGCAGCGCGGGCGCTGCCGCTGCCCGGGAGTCCCGGGGTGTGCGGGAGTCGCGGACCGGCGCTACCGCCGGACCGGCGCTGTCCCGGCACGGCTCTGCCCCGGACCAGGGCTACCCCCGGGACCGGCGCTACCCCTGAACCGGCGCTACCCCTGAACCGGCGCTACCCCCGGGACCGGCGCTACCCCTGGACCGGCGCTACCCCCGGGACCGGCGCGGGGCGAAGGGAGCGGGGGCCGCACGGGGCCAGACCCCCAAGCCACCCCCGGGCCGGGGTGACCGAGCGGGAGCCACAGGCACCGGGACAGCCCGACCCCACCGACACTCCTCGCGGCGAGGCTCGCTCCCCTCAGGGGAGATCCGCTCAAGGGGAGAGACCCCCCTCCCCCCGGCACTGACTCTGCGCTCACCCCAGGCCGGCCAACCGCGCTCCGCTCGCCTCCCTCCGCCTTGCTCCAGCCCAGCGGCCACAACCACCGCTCGCTCCGAGGTGAGGAGCCCAGGGGCGCGGACGGGCGGCCGCCGGCCGCCAGCCCCCGCCCCCTCCTGCTCCCTCCCGCCCCGCGGCCGCGGGCACACCTGGGACTCGTAGTCCCCCCCGCTGCCTCCGCTGGGCGCGTCCCCGCCGCGGCCTACGAGTCCCAGGATGCCGCGGGGCCGTGCGCGCCCCCGGCGGTGCGGCCTGCGCGGGCCCTGCCCCGCCCCACTCGCGGTGCCACCCAGGCCACACCGGTCGGAGCGAATCACAGAGCCGTGGAATCGTGGAGTGAGGCGAGCTAGAATAGTCCTTGCACATCACCAGGTCCAACTATCGACCCAGCCCTGCCCCTGTAACCCCGAAACCGCATCACCCAGCGCCAGATCCTGACGCCTCTTGAACGCTTCCAGGGATGATAATTCCACCTCCCTGGGCAACCGATTCCAGTGTCTGACCACCCGAACTGTTCAAGTTTTTTTCAAATATCTGTCTGGCTATAGTTTTTCATTTCTTTAGGGGCGCAAAGAATACATAGGTATAAATTTCATTGTGAATATGCAAGAATTAGTAGTGAAAAGCCTTCACAGATCTCATCTTTCAGTCCTTGGTCTATAATGTTTTCCATCATAATGATAGCTCTCTCGCCCAAGACAAAAATGTTTTTCCACCTCCCAGGCTTTGGTTTGCACACAGAATTTGTAGAATTTTTTTTTTTCCCCACTTAGAAACTCTTATGCACTAAGAACATGAAAAAAATTGTGAAACTGGTGTCTACATGACAGTATTATTTGGAAACTTTAAAATGATTCCTTGACATGGTAGCCCTTGCTAAAATTTAAGAGTACCTTAAATAAAATGTAAATGAATTCAAGGTGAAATAGAGCACTTTAAATTTCAGCATTTTCAAACTGAGAAATTCCAAGGTCAAAACATTTTTAAAGTTGCTTTTAAATATGAAGTTTGTTTCCTAAGAACAGGCTGTAACAGAAAGGCATTTTGTTGAAAAATGTCAGCGATAGATAATGCCACATACATCAGACTTTGTGTGGACTGATGTTGGATGCCATTGTTATACAGAGCTGGGTAAGGGAGATACTTTGGGTAAGGCATGTTTGTTGATTCAGTTATTTATCCAAAAAGCTAATTCTTTCCTGAACTTGGAAATCTTTAGCCTGTGTTAGAAAGCAGGTATAATTTACTTATAATAGTGTGGCATGATAGTGAAATGCTGACATGCTTTTACCAGTAAAACATACATTGCAGTAACATACCACAGGAAAACCTGTTTATACACCCTGCACAAAGAAAAAGAAGAGAAAACCTCAAACGAACACAGATTAGCATATTTCTTGCTAGAAAAGTCCACCCAGGTATAAAGCATTTTGAATGTTCTAGTAATGCTGAGGATTATGTTACACTAATTGTGTCAGTGGTTGCATTTAAATACAAGCTGGTTTTAGTTTATTGTGTGCATTCTAGCATGACACACTCGAAGGTGAATAATTATTTTTATTGCTTCTTTCCAGCATTGTCTAAAACGGTAAAAGGTGATGTGGTTCTTCAGCTCTGGGAGAAGGACAGGGATTAATATAGTGCTAAACTCAGTAGCAGCAAGATGAAAAGAGGATTTTTGGTCAAAAGAAGAATAGGGAGAGAAAGTTAATACAGCATAAATAATATAGACAATTGAGGAGAGTAAAAACACTGCTGTGGAGGATAATTGTGGAATGTTAGTTAAGGGTGCACACAAGCCACTGGAGCTGTGTGATGACAGAGGGCTCACTGTGAGCTTTGGGGGCTCAGCTGGCTCTCAGGGGGTGGAGCAGTGGGAACCACTGAAGCTTAAGAAATAGGTTTCAGTCTATAAACTTAGCATTTATCATCCTCCAGTATGATATCCTCAGTATGATATCATCCTTCAGTAAGAATCCAGTATGGTATTCTTCCATTCCTGGAACAACATTTTTACTTGGCCTCATCTTGCTGTGTGCCAGTTAAAACTCTCCCCATCAGCCTCTGCAGTAATTAGCCACACAGGGACTAAGCCTTTAGGCTTAATGCCAGCTCAGTCCCTTTAGCTGAACCATGATTAACATGGGGAAAAAAAAGCAACAGCCAGAAAACATCAACAGAGAAGAACACTGAACAATTAATCCATGTCACCTGTACAATGCTTGAACGCTCATACATCATGGTCTTTTTTTCCAGCAACAGATCCACCACCTCTGGATAGTGGGTGCTCTGTCTGCTCCTTCACTTGCAGAAGCACTGCAAGTGGTTTCATGGCCTCAGCTGCTCTGGGTTGCTAACAGACCTAAACAGCTCTTTAGGGCCATCCTTAACATAAGCAAGCCCTTTTACTGACCCTGTTTCATTCTGAGGCTCCCTTGTCAGCTCAGGATGAAGGTAGCTCCCCTCTGCAGCTGCCTTGTTGCTGTTCCTCTAGTGTTGAGTCACTAGTTAGACCTCACTACAGAGCTGGTCTAAATGGAGCTTATCTAGGGCTTCACAGTTGCTTCCTGCTTTGATAATAACCAGCCCCGTTGACTACTAGTGGATGAATGATGAGGTGATGCTGTGGCAGTATTTCCACCCAGTAACATTTGCCCTGAAGGGTTAGCAAGTAAATAAAACATAGAACCATGTTTATGGATGTTGTCGTGTCTCTTTCCAAATGTTTTCCTTTCTAGACTAAACAACTCTCTCTACTTGGAAGCTCATGGGTTCAAGGATCTTGTTTCTGCTGCAGTACTTTGCAATCTCTCTGACTTGTTTACATCTGTATTTAAGTGAAGGGCTCAATAGCTGACAACTGCTGTCTACTAGCATTGGCAGCCGTATTTGTATTTACTGTGTTTTATCATAAACACTTCCACTGATGCAATGCAAAATGGCATTTTTAAAAACTGCTTTATGCTGTTGATTCTACTTCTATAGTTTTGTTGTCTAGTCTGGTATTTACCCACCTTGTGTGGTGGTACCTTGCTTTGACAGTGTCATGTCCTTGAGTGTATTTGTTGTGTTATTTAATTGCTACTCTTCTCTGTATATTGTCAGGATGGTGCAAAGCTGGGTTTGGTCCTTCAAAATATTGGTGCTCTGCATATTTCCTCCCATTAAGAAAATGTTATCATCTTTGGATGAAGCAAGCTTGAGAGAAAAACATTTAGGCAAAATTATGAGAACTTCAGGTTTTGTTTATTTCAGGAACTCCAGCAGGTCAGTTTCATTTTTCTGTACTTTTGTTCCCTTTCCCTTATGTTCTCCTTATTCGACTGGAACACAGCTTAGTGAGCTGATAGAATAAATGAGGAAGACTATAAGGCATACTAAAAGTACTAAAAGTCGGTTTTCATAGTCATGTCTGTGAAAGTTTTACACCAGTAGATAAGTTTATTAGTACATTTTATAGCATTTTTATTGCCATTGATTGCCACCCTTGCTATTTTAACAACTGTTTAATGTCAGATGACTCATTGCTTTCAGCCATATGAGAGGAAAAAAAAAACAACCCCACATTTACTGAGTATACCATATGTGTATGCTATGTAGGGTGTTGTAGGACTGGAAAAAGTCTAAGGAAGAACTTCCTGGAGCCTGGAAGGGCAGATGATAATACCACTTGGGAATCTTCCAGTGAGGAGGAGAAAAGCCAGTGCAGAGTTTGTGGTGAGTTTGGGTAAAATGCTTTGTGGTATTCCTCTGTGGTTGTGATTGCATACATTATTCAAAGGAAAAAAATACAACTGTAAAAAGCAGCTTCTCTGGTTATGCTGATCTCTTGCCTGAAAGTCAGGCAAAGTGCCTCATTTGATCTAAAGTCTTTAAAATAAATTAATTCCCTGGAAGCACATTAGCTGCATATGCATTTTAGATTGAACTATCACCCTTCTATTGACATATTAGAGCAAATATAATTATCTTAAAAAATAGGAATGTTGAGATCTTGTGGCTTTGTTTGTTCAATGGGCAAAACTCTTACTACAATATTTTAAAATGGCTTGCCCAAACATTAAGTTGTTATATTCTTTAATATCGTCATGTTTTATCTTCCTGCTCTTTCTCTGAATAGAACCATTATCTTTTTTCACGGATTGAAAGTACACAAAGTACACTGGTTCTCTAGAGCAGTACAGTGAGTTTACAGGAGGCTGGGCTGTTGCAGCAAGTTTCCAGATCATCCAAAGGTCTGTCACAAAATTTTGACCAAGCCAAGGTTTTGACTAATTGGTCATTAACTGACCTCTTTTACCTCTTTTTTTTTTTTTTTTTTTTTTTTTTCCTGCACTGCTCAGGTACCTGTGATCAAGAACCTCCTAAAAATTAAACACATGGTTCAGCTGAACATGGATCTGTGACAAACATTATTCTGGTTCAGACAGGTATAGTGCCAGAAGAATATGTACAAGATATAAGAGCACAGCAGGTATGTATGGCACTTCTCTCTGATGAGAAGCTCTGATAACTGAAATTCTTTAACCTGAAGAAAAGGAAGCCCAGGCAGGACATTATTGCTCTCTACAACTACCTGAAAGAAGGCTGTAGGCAGCAGTCTCTTCTCCCAAGTATCAAAGTATAGTACAAGAGGAAATAGCTTCAAGTTGCAACCAGGTGAGGTTTATACTGGATATAATAAAAAATTTCTTCACTGAAAGGGTTGTTAGGCATGGCACAGGC
The DNA here is from genome assembly GCA_037013685.1 of Acridotheres tristis. NCBI lineage: Eukaryota > Metazoa > Chordata > Aves > Passeriformes > Sturnidae > Acridotheres > Acridotheres tristis. Next base: position 12,094,557 of record CM072885.1, read on the forward strand.
TGCCCAGAGAAGTGGCTGAGTCACCATCCCTGGAGGTATTAAAAGGGTGTGTAGATATGATGCTTAGGGACATGGTTTTGTGGTAGGCTTGGTAGTGCTGGGTTAACAGCTGGACTTGATGTTAAAAGTCTTTTCCAACCTTAATGGTTCTGATTCTAAGAAATGCCAGCTTAGTCTGTTTGGAACAAGGCTCCTCATGTACCACACTCTCATTCTCAGAGCTTGGAAACAGTGCTTTACATTTTTTGGTTTGCAAATAAAGCTAGAGTGCATATTGGTCTGTGGTCCTGTTTCATTCATTGTGCCAGGACCTGTTCCAAGGACCGTGTTACTCCCATAGGTGGCACAGGAAGATCTCTTGGTTTATGTTACTTGCAAAGTGCTATTAAGTGTGATGTGCTAAATATTAAAAATAACATTAACGTTTGCTTTAGAAGCTAGGTATTTAGTGGAAGAATTTATGATTTCATGTAAAGCCCACGTGGCTTGAAAAGTCTAACATCAGAATTCTTTGTTGACATTATCTTTATTGAAGCATGGATCTTTAACTTGGTTCACCATAAAGTGAAGCATTTTATTTATGATAATAGACAGTTTAGGGCTATAGGGGCATTATAACGTTGCTGGTGTAGATACAACTTTGTCAGAAGATACAAACATGACCCGCAATAGAAACAAACACCGAAGAGAACACAATGAAACGTTCACTGTTTACAAATCACTTCATTACTACAGACACCAAATGGCAGTTACTGTAAGTAAATCAGTTTCAGAGAACTGACTACATTTAGACAGGGAACTGGGAATTTCTGTTTGGGGCTTAATCCACAAATCCTTAGTAGAAAAAAGCTTAATGTCAAGCATTCTTTTTTTATCCACAAAACAATGCTAACCAACAGACATATCAAAGAATAAGACCGAAGGATATCAACGCCTTTACAACTACTTTTGCAATTATCTTCTGGATTAGGTACTTTGATGATTTTTTAATACATTTTGTAAGAAGGTAAATAGCCCAAAAAATCAGCAGCAAAAATATTACAACAACAAAACAAGTAAATACAGTGCCAATGTGTCATGTTGTAGAAGAGAATACGAAGAGGACAAACAATGATAACTTAATCATATAAAATGACACAGAGCTGAAATACAGTGCACTTAAATAACTATGTGACAAAAAATGTTAAATTCTGTACTTAGTATGTAGGTTTTTATAAACAAAAAATCTGAAAAGTCTTTGTGCTTAAACTTTTGTCCTGTTAATCAGAATTAGTTGCTTACTTCCAATACTGCCACTGTAACTGATAGTACAACAGATCACAATTTTCACAGACACATCAACATTAAAACATTTACCTATGAGAAAATAAGTCACTTCTCATTAGTTCACAGTGCGAAAAAGTGGTGTACACTCTGTCTTGAAAAAGGCTTTCAGTTATTCATCAAGCCAATTGCAGAAAAGTCCTGATACCAGATGCAGTGCTAGATTTAATGAATGGAAAGCAACACATCACATGTTGGGAGAAAAAAAAATAAATTTCTCATTTCTTCATGGATATCGTCTAAGTGACCTTCGTCTTCTGTTGTAGAAATGCCTGAGCCCATGTTGCCGTGAAAAATTCATCATGTAATTTTGTTTGCGAGTGCTGTTGAAATCAAAGGGTGAAAGAAGAGAAGAGTGTCAGTTTCTTTAATATGTAGTGTTCGTTTTTTTATAGCAGTGAACTAGTGGGACTGATTCTTCTTTGTCCTTGCATGACTTTTCAAGTCTGTGCCTACTGGTGTGAAGCACACCCTTTGTTTAACTGCAAAGGTGCAAGGCAATTGAGAATCTGTCCCACTTGGCTTCCATTTACAGTAAGGGATCTTAGGGAAAGGTTAAGAGCTTTCAGCTAATGAAAACTGGTGCTACCTAGGGTCAGATTAACTAAAATTGTAGGTGTGCTTCATAGCATTTCTCTACAGGGGTTTTATATTCCAGTTATCCTTCTGTTTTTGATCATTAACTGCTTTATCTTGAGAACAGAAGAAAAGCTTTACTCTGCTTCATTATCTTCTACTTTTGCCATATAGGAAGTGAAGTACAACACTTTTATTCAGTTAATGTTCCCTCCCCTATGCACCCTCTTCCAAAATGAAAGGAAGGTCTGAGAAATAAGCATCATCATGTCTGGCAGGATACCAAGCAAGAGAGCCCATCTGCAGCCAGGTTTAAGAAGGCACACTTGTTTGGAAAACCTACCTGAATGACAAGGCCCATCCCACCTAATGTGGGTTTCTACTTCTCCCACTGAGGGAAGAAGGAACCATGAGAGGGCAGATTTGTGAAGTGATGACCTGCAGTCAACAAATCTCCCGTTTGTGGGTTCAAAGAATGTTTTCACTAGTGAATTTTGTCTGTGAGTAAGAAGTAAATACTCATAATGTAGTAAGTCATACTTTCCTCTCTAGGGCATAAACTTATTTTTAGTGAATATGGCCCTTAGGAAAAAGGAGTAATTGTATGCTTTGCAAAATACCTGTGATTCTCCACAAGCAAAACCAGGTTTTGCTGTAGTATGCTAATTTAACCTAAAACAATCTGTCTAACAAAATTATGCCCTTTTCACAAGCTAATCTTAAACACAACTGACTAAATTGATTAATAGTTGTCATGTTAAAATCTAAATTATAAACCCCTAAGCAAATCCAAGTAATTTCCTGACTAGTTTTCCAAGGCTCTGCAATTTTTAGGTTTTGTTTTGTTTTTTTTTACCCCACTGGAATGCACATACAAGAATGAAATACAGACCAGCTCCCAGTGACTATGAGAGAAAACAGATGTACACTCGGCACAACTTTTAGCACTGTCATAGGAAGGTAGAGCTCTAGAGCATCTGGCAACTGAGAGACTTATTCAAGTGGAAAGGAGAGGTCTGTCCTGATTTGTAAGTTTTGTGTGAGAGATTGATAGTGGTGAGTTTATGGAAGGTTAATGCCACTTGGTAGCTCAAGTGCAAAGCAGCACTGAACATCAGTCTTCATTCTGGTCCTGAAGTCATCAGGGTGGAAGGCCACCCTTGCTCCAATGCCAGGTGTCTCACTGATGAAGGCAAGAGGGAAATTAGGACCCCAAACCTGCTCCTGACAGTGCTTGTCATTGGTCATGAAGCTTAATTTTTCCTTCCCTTTAATTCCCACTGCCTGGGAAGTGGGTGGTTCCTCAGACATAGGGCCTTCAAGGCCACATCCCACCTCTCAGGAGAGCATCCTAACCATGAGGTGAGAATAGAGCACCTATCTGCTGGGAGAAGGCTGCTCTGCAGCCAAAATACAGCAGATGGGCCTGGAGAAAGCACAGCTCAGCTCTGAGCAGCTTTGCTCTTTGCTCTGGGACTAAACAGAACCTGCCAAAGTGTTTGGTTGAAAAAAATTGCCATTTCTGGACCTGGTTAAATTTAGGAATGAGCTTGGTTTTGAGAGCCTCAGCTTGGACAAGACTTGGGCAGATGGGGCACATGGTGTGGCAGCCCTTTGCCCAGGAGCTTTTTCTATCCTGCTTTTGGTCAGCAACAGCTCAGCAGAGATGTTCAGGAGTCATTTTGGACACTGCTATGTGAACCGGGACACTATTTCACTTCAAATGACCAACCATTTTGTATCTGGCCTTAAAGGGATGGTGAAGATGTTTAAAACAATGAACAAAGAAAAAAAAGGAAAAGAAAGAATAGGAAAAAGGAACAAAGAAATGCTTACCTAGTAATGTAGAAGGGATTTAGTTATTTTTTTATGTATATAATTTTGTTCCATTGGAAGATGATCAAGGTGTTAGAAAGAAGCATATATTTATGTCTTACACTGAACACTGTAGCAGTGTGGTGTGTGAAAAATAAGAGAAATCTAACTTCTCAGGAACTAAATGTTTTTTTTTACCTTGCATTAATGTAGTTCAGACTTGTCCTCACTACATGAGACAAACTTTCCAGCTACTGGTTGGACGCCACAGAAAAACTCGATACTGCTGTAGAAATAGTATGATTTGCACTCTTTCCATGGGTAAATATATATACCCTATGTGTTATAGTATTGAATCGTATTGCACCACAAAATCAGAGTAGGTCTATATTTATATTTTTGAATCGATTTTATATATTGTATGTATTTATATATTTTATACAGGAGGCAAGCACTGCATAAGAGAAATCAATAGCGCTTTATAAAATCACAAGAATAATTATATAATATAGTCTGCAAGAGTATTTACACGTTCCTTGCATTTGGTGGATGCAAAAATGTTTTCAATACTACTAGTAGTGATTTTCATTTTAATTTTTATTTACACTGAATGATTAAAGGCTTTACCATATACTTTTGCTGTTGTTTTCTTGTTCAGAACACCCAAAATATGCTGGGCAGCATCAAGCTATACTAGGAATAGACCCTTCCAAGATGGAGGGTGTGGTTTTCAGAATCAGTGGCAACTTGAAGACTGCTTTGTGAGTGCATAATGGACTAGTCAGCACCTGCTGAGCTTTCTGTTTTTTCTTTGCATTTACTGAACCATCAGTCAATTAGAGAAGTTCAGATCCAAAGTAATTATCTGTGTATTACTGATGGAGCACAAAGCAAAAAAACCAATTAACAGCAGTGATTGCTGTCACTGACTGACTGTATAATCTGTTTGACAGTTTTGAGTGCACTACTAAAAAATAAACAGAAGATAATACTGCTTGAATTTATGTAGGGAACCCAAAAAATGTTCCAATGAAGTACCTGGAGTTGTGCTAGTTGGATGAAAGCAATATGCAGCCAATAGAGAAGAGCAAAGACAAAACTATCTAGGGCATGTTCAAAAGAATACCTACAATAAAGCAATTTATGATAAGGAGTCTCTCTGGACTAAAGTCTCTTTAGTCTTTAGTAGAGCATTATGTTTATTGCATGTTTCCTAAAGCGCAATTTGAACTACAAGGCTGCAATTTAAAGTTTATGAAAATGGAACACAGCCAAACAGAATGAAAAATATGCAGTACATAACCCCACTATATACTAGTGTCATTCATTATTTGCGTGTTTTTAATTGACAGGGCACAAAACAGGAACAAAAGAGAAACAAAAATGTTTGGATAACAAAATTAAACATGAAAAAAGCTTTAGAACACAGCAAAGGTATGTCCCTCAATACTAGGTCTGGAGTAAATTTTCATGCTGAATTGCAAATGTTTTGTTAGGCAGGTACTGTAAAGAAGAAAGTTATGTGCTCTGACTGGAGTTCTGAGGGCTCATATCAATGGCAAACATTCTTTGGCTTTGGTGGAGTCAACATGTGAACCCAGAGCTCAGTAGCTGTACTGGTTAGTGGTGTCTATTAACTGCAACAGCACAAAGCAGCTGGGTTACATGAAACGAAAACTCGACTTGGGGACACTGGTTCTGTGTCTAAGGGGCAGGTGTGGCTGTGCCACCGTGCAGATTGACTGACCTACACTGCCTGCGGCAGCTGTGGCCATTTAAAAAAGTGGGAATTGCCCCTTGGCTGCCTGTACAATGCTCTGGGTGCCCTCCATTGGCAGGTCTCACTGTACTCTATCAGAAGCAGAAGAAGGAGCAGTCCTTCCCACCACGGCCTTGGTGAAATTCCCACTGCAGTATGGCACAATCTGCTGAACAATTTCTGCTAAGTTTAACTTCCCCCAATGCTCACTGAGGAAGGGCTGCAGGATCAGGGCCCTCAGGAGCTACGTGGCACGTCTCAGAGTATAAATGATTTTCCACCAACCCACCATTGACAAAACTTTGTGAAAGAGCTGTAGCTGTAACAGAAACATACATTTAATACTGATTCAGGGAAAGTACTTACCTTATTCTAGTGCAAAACCAATGACAGCAAACAATGAAATACAACACAAGTTAGAAAATGCCTTTCAATGCATGCAGCACTGTGATTAGTCATAAAACCCTGATGAGGTTTAGAGGCAATATAGGACTTTTCGTCTCTTTTGAAAATAAAAATTGAACAAATTATTTCCTCAGATTTCAAATCAATGTTTAGATTTTTATTTTCTATAAAATTCAGCATGCACATTTTAGAAACATAATAGAAATGTAATAGAAGCACAAACCACATCATATTAAATTTGGCATAAATGTTGTAAATATTCAGATAGTCATCTAATGTTTGAACTGCTTATGTTCTTTATCATAAATATGTTGATTCTTAATTTAAGTGCATTTTTAAAATCTTTCCTTTTTACTAAAAAAAGAAAGCAGATGAAAGTGCATTTCCACATGAGCACTTCTTGTTAAATCTAGAATATATAATTTGTATTTTAATCTTCCAAAATAAGGAAAAACATTCTTTGAACCAAATGCAACATAACTTCTGACTAAATCATTTGTGCCAAAAACATGAGAATATCTCAACAATGAAGAGCATGGAGTGATGGCTATGGAGGGATTAATTCTGTTATCTATCAGTTAACCGTAAAATAGTAGCTGTGAATAACATTTCTTGCATTCCTTGCACAATGTAAATTCCTTTGGATCACATAACAAATTTTGGGGTAAAGAAAACAATATCAGACCCTTAGTGTTCATCTTATAACTACCCTTCATTTCTCTGTACGTTTGACTTTGAATGAAGTTAATGAGATGTCTCTAAGGGCCTGCCCTATACACAAAGAAATGGCAGTTGTGTAATGCCCATGCAAAGAAGTGCGAGGTGTGTGTGCAGTGGGCAGGCTGAGAGCTGTGCTTCCAGAGAAAAACAATGTGCAAATGAAATGCAGAATTGGACATGGGCTCTTCTTAGGGCAGAAGTACAGGGGCACAGAAAAACACTCTTTCTTAAGGCTGGGATAAAATACTTTTTTATCCTAAGAAGAGCCACATGGAACACATGAGAATTGGGCCCAAAGCTTTCTTTACAAATGGAGAGAAAAAACGCTGCACTAATGAGGAATAATCAGCACTAGCTATAAAAGGGCTGGACAACTTAATAACTTGTATCCTCTCCCCACCATAGGACAGACATCAACTGATATTAAGTTGGCAAGATCAATCTAATATATAACATTGTCAACAGAGGTACTTGGTTTCACCTGTTTAAAAGAGGTGCTCAATTTAAGCACCATTTGCAGATGCATCACAATCTTAAAAATACCACTTTATTGAGTGGTTCAAATAGATCATTCAAAAGTGGAATGATTTTAAGTAAGATACAAAAGCATTCATCTTTGGCCTGTTTTATCACTGCCAGGTATTTTGCATGCATGTATAATCTGCAGGTTGATTTTTCCACCCCAGCAATTTTCTTGGGAGCAAAAAGGAATTAAAGAAATGGCATCCTGAAGGAATGTTTGCTGGTGAGAGGATGGTGGCCCTTGACTCACAAATCTGTTGAACTGAACAGTGTCATGACACTGGCTGTGTGTCAGCTGTAGCCGTTTCTGCACTATGACTTGGCAGCTAGGCCTGTGACAGAACTGATTTCAGATCTTTGGATTGCTGAGAAGAGTTGGGCCATGAAAGCTGATATTCACAGATATGCCCCTGGGGTGAGCACTGTAGGCAGGAGCAGGGACATCCTCTGTTTTGGATGGGAAATAAAATCAAGAAAATCCTTATTTACTTTACATTCCTACAGATCAGCTGTCCCTGGTGGCAGGTGCTTTTCCTGCTTGCCCTCAGTCTGCTCGAGGAGAGCATGGCTCACTTGCTCGTGGGCTGAGGAAAAGCTGGCACAGCACCTAGGTGTGCACCTGGGGGTGCAGGCAGCCAAGCCAACACGGAGGCTGGGAAAATCAGACCTCTGTCAGCCCACAGGGTAGTGAGGAAAACACAAGAGGAGATGTGTGGAAAGCCAGGAATTTATGTCCCAAACCACACCTACTAGTGTAGGTTGGCTCCTTGTTCTAACACCTCAGGCTGAGGTTTTCCTGCTGCATCAACGTGGATACACAGGTCACAAACATGAACATCTAGGACTGAAACCAGGGCCAGTGAGGATAATTTTGATGGTTCTGGAGAGGTTTATGGGGTTTCATCCAGGTGGGTGGTGGAATGCAGGGTTGAAAGAGGACTAAATACAGACTCTGTTGGACATGGACCATCAGTGGGTTTTTTATCTAGGGATGTTTATGGCCTTCTGAGACCAGCCAGAGTTCCAACAGAAATTACTTCCAATTTAAGAGGCACAGGTATTTCCTAAACTATCCCAGCTTTGGGATGAATAAGCCAGACAGAACTACCGACTACCAATGACTACCTACTGACTCTACCAATGACTCCCTATAGAATTAAAGGAAGAGGTAATTACAGAACCCTGGTGAATGGTTTAAGTTCAGGCTGTGCCTCTCTGCAGCCCTGACTGAGAGCCCTGGGGTGGCTATTGCCCACAGAGCTCTCCCCTGGCACTCTTGGTGGGAAGGGAGAGCACCCAGAGGACTCTGCCTCCTCACCTCTTGCTGGAGAGCTGCCTGGGAAAGGGGGCTTGCTCTTCCCAGGAGCAGTCAGTGCTTCTGTACCCTTCATTGGAAAATGAAGGAGTATTAAGAATGAAAGCCAAGTCCTATCCCTAGTACTGACAGTGTGATTTCTGGTAGTTGTGCTGTGTACAGGATCATTTAGGGTAAATACTAACAGATACTGATCCAGGCTCCCTTCTGATACCCTGAAGCACTCCATGGAGGTGACTAAGTATCTTCATCATTTAACAGGTGAAGAAACTGAAGTGCTGGGGGTAAAGTGATCAGTGTGAGGTGGCTAAAATAGAAGAAAGTGAAATAGCAGAGCTACAGAAAAACCCAGATGAGAGTAATTATTGATAAGGAGGTTGCAGGTTACTTGCAAATAAATTTGAGGAGGCCTAAAGAATATTTTGATGAATTACAATGTGCAGATGGAACTTAAGCAGAACAGAGGAGTTAAAGGCACCTGTCAGGTCTGAGCACATGCCAGCATAGGAACCAGATACACTATGGCATGTAATTCTGCCCTTCCTGAGAGCAGCATGTCTCGTGTGTTGTAGTTAGCAGGGACTAGAACTGTACATCTGGCCTTTGGGAAAGATGTCATGGCACTGTATTTCACAGGACTTGGTAAGGGAGAAATCAGTCCAGTTTGGTCTGTCTTTCTCTGTGGATTGTACCAGATGTCCCTTGAACAGGATGGAAATCCTCTGTCTCTAGCCTGGTATTTAGGGCAATTTTCAGAAGATCCTTAAAGCTCTTTAACAGGACTAAAAAAACAGAAGGGAGGAGACACTGTCTGCTTAACTGGTTTTCCTTCTCTTGCTAAGGTGTGATTACTTGCTTTGGCCATTCTAGTATAACACATCTCACATGACTTGCTACCACTCAACTTGTGTGTCTAGCCTACAGCCTGGCAGATCTCATTGTCAGAGAAGTTCTCCATATTTCAGCCTCAGAATAACTTTTTAAAGATCTGTTTTATTCCTACTTATGGCCCCTAATTCAGTGCTTGGATTGATAGGTAACATTATGCTTTATTTTTTCTCTTACATGGTTTGTTCTCTTCATTTTATTTTTAATTGCAATGTAGAAAGACATGTGAATATTTCAGAATGACTAGTTCCCTTTTCAATGGTTTCCTAAACACAGTGAACTTCCTGCAGGCTCATACTCTTCCATATCTTTCCTGATGCAGCATCATACAGCCAGTGATTTACTAAAACAGGAATCATATCCGTCTCTCTCCTCTCTTCCTTCCAGTTTTAAGCTTAATGTTATGGAAGCAGAGCCCAGCAAGGTGTGTAAAAGCAGCGGAGGGTGTACAGTTAATCAGTGTTGGGACCAGTTTGGTTTGGGATTGATATGAGTGCCATGCAAGCTGGTGCTTCTTGGTGGAAAGGAGAACAGGACTGACTAGCAATCAGACAATTCACTTTGCTATTGTTACAAAACATTACTTGCAGTGCCTCTGCTAATTCAGAAACCTCATAGCTATAATTACACAGTCTGGAGGTTATCTTAGCCTAATTTCTTCATAGTTAGTTTTTTTAATTGTTCAATAAAAAGAATGTTTGAACCTATCTATGGAGCAGGCTCGCCTCTCTTTGCCAACCACTGCCAGCGATGAGTTCCTGCCCGGGAAGCCACTAGCATTTCACTTCTACTGGAACTAAATTGTTAGAGAAAAAGCAGGTCATCTCTTCGTGATGCAACACAGGAAAAACGGGTTAGCTGCCAGCGAAACCCATCTCAAGAATGGGAGAATCAGGAGGGTGCAGACTTGGTAAAATCTTGACAAGGGGATGAATATAGAGCTCGGACCATAGGAACCTGATATAGTGAACCCTGTTTTTGAACAGTATCCTTCTTACTAAAAAAAGGAAATGAATAAGGCATTAGTTGCTAACACAAATTTTTAAGAGGCACAACAACATTACTTTGTGCAATGAACAATACAGAAGAATCCTTTTTGTATTTGAAAGGATATAGATCGGCCTTAAATGGCAGCACAGTGTTGAATGGGAATATCCTTTCTTATGTCCCAGCAAAATAGTTTTTAAATAGTCAGTGCTGCTTATAGGACCACAGCAATACTTGGAGGTAATAAAGCCCCACTTTCCCTCCTGCATTTTTCCACGATGCACAACACACCCCCCTGCTGTGACACTTACTTTGTGTCCATCTTAACTACTGACTGTTGAAGTCAGGGCAGAGCATCAGGAAAGATAGGATTTTAAAGGTTTCCCTTTGAGAAAGGATTCCCTGGGCCACAATGGTTCTTAATGTGCTTAATACTCATGTCATGCTGGAGAAAGTTCAGTGCTTTCTGAGGTGGGGTGGGATGAGGTGAAGCTGATACTCACAGGACGACTTCTACGTGGTCCAAAGCCCACTGATCATGACCTGTTCCATTGTGACGGGGCTGCCACCAGCGCAGTAAGACTCCTTTCATTCGTGCCTCCCTGTCACACAAACACAAGAGCCTGTCAGAGCTCCAGACTATTGGTGTGTTGCATATCCCTAGGTATCCCCAAACCGAACCGAGAGCAAAGTCAAATGGTTTCTATATCACTGAACATCAACACACTGTACGTGTAAAACAATAGCTAAAAATGCACACAGGTAGGGAGGATTTTCCCCCTTATCTTCAAAACAAGTATTCTTTCTGTTTCTAAATGCATTGATAAACACTAGCATGGAATTTCTTAATCAGCCTTCCTCTTAAGTCTTCTTTGTTTACCCTCTCATCAACCTTTTTTCTTCAACAATGATGCAAAGCAGAAAGGTAACTTGTGCATTTAGAGGTAATGAAACGTGACTGGGTACTCACAAGGGAACATTATAAGACACTCTTTGGGCTTGTATAAAGTCCTTTGGCTGATGCTGTGCAATTACTTGCCATGTAATTCCATTATTTACACTGTATTGGAGGAGCACTGCCTTGTCTACAGTATTAGGATCACTCAGATTGGTGTTGCAACTGTCTGTTTGTGAAATACTTCCAATTTGCAAAACAAACATGATTTTGCTGTAAAACACAGAGAGAAAAGGTATTTTCAATATGCAAAATTATTCAAATAGAGACAATAGTATTTCTAGGTTTATTGCAGTTACCTTATCAAAACTTGTAGCCTTTTCAAGAATCGTTACTTTAACATACAAAATAAATTGTTCTCACATCTTTAAGACATAGCTCCCCTTTCAAAGTAATAGTTTACTATGTATAACATATTGTTGCAAGCAGGATCGAATTTTGCAATATATCTGCACAAAACTGAGATGGATAAAAATGCAAGCATGTAAATGAGTGTATGAAAAGTTTAAAAGGACAAATAAAGGTTGAATATAAGAAAGTGATGAAAAATAGGTATCATATTCTACCTGGGTCTTCAAGTAAGAAGAGAAGAACCTGATTTATATCTGGTCCATTGGCCAATTCATCCTGTTTCTAATCTTGCTTTGGACAACTAAATATAAACCAGTCCTGAAAGCTGTCACTCTGCTAAGAGCCAACACAGGCTGGTTACATTTATTTTTCCATGGCCAAAGAGGCTCAATAGATGAAAAATATACTTCTGTTCATTGCCAGGTGAATATAATTCTATTTGACAACTGAAATGGGAAAATGATCCTGTAATTACTAAATAACATCTTTAGTCATAACCATTGTGGATGCACATACAAGCATGGGATTTGTCTTATCAGATCAGGCACCAGTCCAGGCAGTCTGGTGTCCAGTCTTTGCCAACAGCTTCATTGTCAGTGCTGGCTTACATAGACAGTGCTCTGTTGGGCATGATGAAAACATCTGACCTTTTCATCTGACATCCTCACTCTCCATCTCCCAAATCAAAGTCACAAAGCCCTAATGTTTTCTGCCAGCACATCCAACTACATGGCAGAGCCAGATCAGTCCATCCTCATCTGTACTGGCCCACATACATGTGAAGAGTTTCCTTTCTCATGAATCGTTAAAAGAGCTGTTTAGGCTCAAACTATTACCTTGCTCGGGTGAGATCCAGAGGCTTGGTCACAGCTTGTCTTACTTGACATCCATTAAAATAGAGTGAATCTCCGTGGGCGTAGGGTGCCAGCTGTCCACATCCATTCCCTATCACTCCCCCCTGAATGGTTTCCCAGTTTATTTCAGTGACTCTTTCAGATTCAAAATTATCTTTAATATAACTTGGCAGATCATGGCTAAAAACAGAGCAGTCATCACCTAAAAATGACACAGTGCAGTAGTAAAACACACAAAAATAGAAAGAATGGAGAAAATTGAGTTACAGGTCATTATAATTCCTTTCAAGGTTATGGCTCAATATACAGTGTGAGGACAGCCTGAATGTATTTCAGCAGATCCATTAATAATGTGCACATTGATATACAGCAGTCCTGTTACAGAATTGAGGCTGTGAGTCTTATTTTTACAGCACTATATCTTGAAGAACTGCAATACAGTTTCTCCTGTTTTGTATTGATGCCAATAGGAGAAACTTCAAATTGCTGGTTGAAGGCAAATATGTCTAAAAACTCGGAAGGGATCTGATCTTATAAAGTTATGAGGCTCTCCTGGAAGACATTAAACACTGGCTTCACTCCCACAAAACACTTAGAGCTTTCCAAGGGCACTCAGGTACCATTAGGCATGTACTTAGCTGTACTGATGGCTTAGAGCAGAACATTGTCCTGATGGGGCACAGAGTCCCTTACAGATGCCAGTCACCAACATCTGGATCCCATTTCCACATCCTCTGGGATGCAGCCCTGGAAGGAGCACAGGGTGGAAGCTGATCCTGGCTAATCAAGTAGCCATATTCTGCCTTCAATAAAGGCTGGATGGATTTTACATACAGTGCCAGATGGGAGAGACTGCTGACTCAATATGCAAAGAATAACGGGAGGGAAAAGCTGTTATTTGGAGCCCTGACAAATTATTAACTTTGAATTTGTTACTCAGACATTCCAGTGATGAATTTGGACATGAGACATCACTTTGTCTGTTTGTTTAATTTTGAGCTAGACTAGACTGTAGTAGATGTACAAGAGAGAAATGAAGAAATGGAACCTTGGAATCCTTCATCACAGATGCAAATGGCTCCAGTTGTGCAATAGCCATGGCCACTGCAGAGCTTTGGGCAAGCTTCCCCAATGTACACATGATCGATTGCCCAGCTCTGCTTCTCTAGTTCTTCTCCCTTCTGAATCCACCTGAACTGGGTTGCACTGCAAATACCAAAATCCAAACACTGTATTAGGATACACAGCAATTAAACACATCTGTACAGTGATGTTCTAATACACCAGCAGCAAATGTAACCAAAAATGTCATGTGAGGGCCTGTGACTTCAATAACTGGAAAGACCCACCCTGCTACATCACTGGCAGTAGTGACTTCTATTAACAAAAAGCTTCCTGAAGAACATTAGTTATGTATCAAATCTAAATCCGCAATAAGGAATAATTTTTAATTCACCAATTGTTCCCAGTAAACCATGCCAGCAAGACAGCTGTCATTTTATAGGCCCACAGTGAGCTGGCCTTTCAGTAACCTACCTGGATGAGACATGGTCAGGCAGCTGGATAGTTATTCTTCTCCACATGGAGCTGTTGACAGAGTTATAGATGGAAGCTTCATGGAATTGAAATGGGGAGCAGCCAATGCTATTAGATGAGGAAGGAAGGCAGTGTGTCTGGACAAGTTGCCATGAGTCTGTCCTGTAGGAAGCAAAAAAAAAAAAGAAAAAGTTTTAGAACAACTGAAAAAATAATGAAAGGCAAACAGATTATTTCTAAGGGTCATGACATTGCCTGTCTTACAAAACAAACACAAAAGATTGTCAGCAATAGTTTCCATGCTCTGGAGCCACAAATAAACAAGAGGTGAGAGGCCAAAGCACAGGTGCAGCCAGGGAGAATGTTTGAGTGTTGTGGAGCCCTTGGTGGTGGTACTCCCAGCAGTGTGATACATATAGCTACTCTGGGCTGCATGACTGAAGGATTTATTTAGGAGGCTGCTCCTTAGCCTCTTTCTTACAGTGTTCAGAAGAGTCCCAATAGAGTTTGCTACATTTTCACTCACAATTATTTGAGCACAGAATATAACTTCATTTTTACAAATTATAACGTGCTGCTATTCTACAGCACATGAGGCAGTGTTATTGTTAGCTAGTTAAAGACCAATTTGGAGTTAAGTAACTCCAACTTCATTACAGCTTGGTCCTGTATCCTACTAAAAGAGTTTCCTGCAAATGTGTTTTCCTGTGAGTACATTTCTAACAGGAACATACTCATGACTGTAACTACAAGCTCAATGCCATGAATCTGACAACACCTGGCAAAAATTAAAAAGAGAATTTATGGGAGTTATGTAGACAAATCCCAGTGCTTGCACACAGTCTTTGTTCAGATTCTGTTACAACATGAATAGCAATACAATTGCTTTAATAAATAGATGCTCTCTACGTTTTTAATGTCATACTATTTTTTTTTCAGGTCTGTGTATTCTGCTGTCATTTACCTGGCATCCTTTGTATACTCCAGCATCACTGAGTGGAGGTCCCCACAAGAATTTGCCTCACAGCCAACCACGATCTATAGCACAAATAAAATCAACTGCTATAACAAGTCAGGTAGACATTTAAAGTGATATATGATCAAGATATGTTCTCCTTTTTGTTTCTTTGTTGGGTGTATGAGGGATTGTCAACTTAGAACTTGGACAAAATCCATCAAAAGTGGATGGAAAACAAAAGACACTGTACTTCAGATACTGTTTTTACTTAAAGAATTTAACTTCCTTGATACTGTTATTTCCTAACAGAATTCTAGCACTTAATTTCTAAAGTCCAAATTAAATATCTAAACAAACATTGCTCCTGAAACAAGAGATATAATAGTTCCTTGGCATTTCCAAAAGTGAAGCACCTATGAACATGTGGACATAAATCAGTCCAATTTAGCAACAGAATTATCCTGAATATATCAAAAGAAGACATATTTGTTCCATATTAAAGTAGAAAGATTACAGTACCCAGTGTATATTACTGATTTGATAACACAATGCTAAATTTCAAAACCAAACAGAAGCCCTGCTAGAGCTGAGTTCTTAGTTTAGAAATAAAATCTTTGCTGTGAGCAGTGAAGAAAAATGGGGAGAAGATCAGGAAAGAACAACTCTGCAGTAAGAGTTTAGTAATATGAACTATTAAATGCTGATGGGTTATCATAATTTTGGTCTTAGAGGAAAAAGATGATAGGCTGGGTAAAATAAGCATCTTGGAGGCAGTCTGAACATTCAGTAGTAAAAAACTTAAGAGACTCCTCTTGCATGTAATTTCATTGGCATGCTGAGTAGGGAAGCAGTGCTTTTGGGATTATATTAGACAGTCAATATAAAACAGGCAGTGATGCTGAGAAAAAATGAAAATATTGATCAGTGGAAGATGGAAAATTCTGGAACTATCTCATCAAAAAGAAGAGCAAGTCAAAAACCATAATAAGAAAATGGAATAATATTTTGATAGCCCTCTTTTCATGTTAGTTCCTGGCTTATTTAAGACAGGATGCTTGGGGAACAGCCAAGAACATTTCTGGAAAACAACTAGATGTTGCCTTTGGCCCTGTGTAGAATTCGACCTTAAATCAAATTAAAATACTCAGAAATGTTTCTCTGATGGCTTAGGTCATTTGCCATGACACAAGAAGTAGAAGGAGTGCTTCTACTTAAACACACTTGCATTTTCCATATGACACTCTTCTCCAGCCTTCTCCTCCCTTATGTTTTCTGTTACTTCACAAATTAGGGGAAAATAACTTATTCTGCATAGCATCTATTCTCACCTTAGAAAATAATTCCTACTATATCTGATGATCTAGTAATTTCAGGAAAAAGGTATTAGACTTCCAATTCCTCTGACTAACTCCAAATGCATACAGACAGTCAGAATATTTTACAGGACATTTTACATTCATGCAACCTTTTTGGTTCTCATTACCTACACTTCATATTTTCCTTTAATTTCTAGTAAAAAGTCACTATTAATTATTCATCCAATTGAGCATCCTAGTTGGAAAAAGAATAATTTCTGGAGACACATTAGATGAATTTTCATTATGTTCTTTACTTCGGAGAGAGAGAACATTTCTTACTTTAAACTGCATCATGTATCCTGGCTGTATAATGAGCTCCCTGGAGGACAGGATGTTGTGTGTTTTATCCTTTTTCTTATTTGGCCAGTAGAGATGGAATGATGGATTTCCACAGAACCCTGCAGTTCTGACTGCATTAGGGTAAAAGCTCCAGTTTTCTTCATGAGAGGTGCCTTCTATTAAGATGAGTTAAATACAATTATTGCATTGTCTTGGTAAACATCAAGGCTTAGTAATGAATCCACAGAATCACTAGATAGAGTACTTTAGTGATACGGACACTACATTTATGCTATGTGTAATGACACACAGTCAGCTACAAAGAGACATTCATCACCAGAAAGGTAATTAAAATGTTTAAATAATACTACCTTTAAAATATATGATGACAGAAAAGCATAACACCAGAAATTTAAATGAAATGAGTTGGGACTGAAATAAAAATTTTTATGTGTATATATATGTGCACACATACACATCTGAATATACATGTATATATATATATATATATATATATATATATAATATATATATATATATATATATATATATATTTACACATTTCTATTAATAGCTATGAACAGCATTAGTCTACAAAATGAAAAATTTGCGGAGTTAAAATAAAAGAAAATCTGCTCACAAGCTCACAGGGCTCAGGTAAGATAAGAACAGATAATGCCAGCCTACAGATGAGCTGTGGCAGCCTGTTTTACCATCATCAAAGGTATCCACCAGCTGGCTGGGGTTGATCTCTGCTCCCCCGATGAGGATGTTATCCAGAGCCCACTGTGCCCGCTCGGGGCCGGGCACCACCATCCCGCTGCTGAGAGTGAACGGCTGCCACCAGCGCAGGCGCGTGGTGTTGGTCAGGGCGTGCTCGGGGAGCAGGATGTAGTCGTGCCTCACCGAGATGTACTTTTGGTAATCCATCTCGTGGAGCAAAGTCCAGGATATCCCTGGAATGAAAAGATGCAGGTTTAATAATAAAACTGAGCACATGACAGAATCTTCTAAAGGATTAAAGTAAGATAATAGGAAATAAAAGTAATAGCTGTGGTCTTCTGGTAGAGCTTAACTTCTAAGGATAGTTGGCAACTGTTACTCACTGCAAGAGTAATCTTGTAATTGTAAAATGGAATAATCAACTTGGGTGGAAACCACTGATTACTGAAATAAGCCAGGAAGAGTATGGAAAACTTCTGAGCAATAGATAGAGATTTTAGATGGGGAAAAAATAATTACATGGACAAAAATAGCTTTACAATTAAGAATTAGCTTTTTATTTTGGATCTCTGAAAAATTCTCAGGTATTCATGGTGGATGGATACAGAACCAGATTGTAGCTCAGCTGTAAATACAGTATGTACTTGCCTCCATCAATGGAATAGTCTAGCAGCACTCCTTCCTTTCTGCAAGTTGGTCTGTGGCATGTTGTCATGTTGTTTTCACTCCCAATTCTCCCCCAGTACTGTAGAAACCTAATAGTAAATGCATATAATCACATCTATTAGACTTGCACAAATAGAGGTTGCTTTCTGTTAACAGACATACTGAAATTGTTCCAAATGCCAGCATTTTTAAGCAAAAAACATTGATGTGCAAGTACTACAAAGGTTTCCAAAAACATTGTTTAGTAATTTTCATTGGAACCTCATGGAATTCAGCTAAGAACTGCCCCTGCGAGGGAGTAACCCATTGCAAATGTACCAGCTAGGGAGGTGCTTTGCTTAGAGCTCCCTGAGAGTCCTGGTGGAATGGGAGCTCACCATGTCTTAAGGTGCCCTTGTATCAATGAAGGACATAAAAGAAGTTGATAAACTGAGCCAAGGTGAATGAAGGACACTGGAACGATTGTAACCAGAGCTCAGAGTCAGTGCTCATACACTGAAAAAATAGGAAGTTCCAAATGGATTTAACAGGGGAAAAAAAAAAAGAAAAAAAAAAATCACTCTGAGAGTAACTAAACACTAGTACAAGTGTTCTAGTACAGACAGAGACAGACAGTAGGATCTCTGTTCTTGGAGGTTTTTACAGATCCAATGGGAAAAAGTCCTGGACAAACTGGCCTGAATTCAGTGTTACCTGGCTTTGAGCATGAGGTTGGACTAGAGACTCCCTGAGGCCCCTTCCTTCCTGTGATTCAGCAAACTTGCAGAAATTCAGAAGTCAGAATGTGTGGCATCATTAAAGCCATATGGTCAAGAGAAATGATGCTGAAGTTGTCTATGTCATGTCCTTAGCTTGTCTAAACTGACAGAGTTCTATTGCTCTCCTGATAAGTCATGCTTTCCAACAGCACAGAAGTGGAATGGATCTTGTTCGGGCACCCAAAAAAGGACAGCCAGCAGAAGTTCTGCTCTGAACTCAGTGAGAGACATGGCTGGTGCCCTGGTGACTGTGTCTTGCCTTTTTGCAGGACAGGAGTTGCTGATTCCAGGACATTTCTAGACAAAGGGACCTGCTGCTTCACCTGGACATGTCAGACCCTTTCCACTGTGCTAGGGTGAGCCTTGCTGTCTGTGACTCATCTGAAAGCATCAGAGCCCTGAGAATCATAATCTCATCAGTGTCTGCCTCAGGCAGGGCTATTCTTGTGGTGGCTTAGGAATTCCCTGAGCCACCAGCTCTGCTGCCTCCTGCTCTGCCAGTGTATGACAGAGCTCCCTGTGACAACGGCATGGAACCATGACCTACTTTGCCCCCCGCAGGTCCAGATCTTGAGTGACAGCCTGCCTCACAGTTGCACCTCCAAAATACAGAGTTGTGTCTTCTGCAAGAATTCCACACTCAGTACAGGTATTGCCACCTTCTAAGGACATCCATAAATCTGGTTTAATTTCCTCATTGTCAAAGCGCTCTTTCAGGAAGGTCTGTAAGTAAAGTATTTAACATGAAGCACTGGTAAGTAAGATTTTAAGTCTTTTTGATAACCACACCTGGAACTGACCTAAACATGTTTTAAGGGCTCAAGAATACTGTAAATTTTCCTCAGGGTGACTGAACATAATCACTTCTGGCTGAATATTTGAACTTGAACTGAATTGGCTAAATGTGAAAATCTATTAGGGCTGGATTTTAACATACTTGGGAGGTATTGCAGCAAATTAAAATTGGCATGTGCAAGTGAACAAGCATGTTTGGTTTGCGTGGCAAGGTTTTGATGGCAGAGGGCAACAGTGGGGGACTTCTGTATGCATAGGAGAAAAAATATTCTATATCTTTCCTCAGCAAAACCAGCACTCCTGGCATTAAGGTGTTAGCAGTAAAACTCCCCTAAAATTGCTATCATTTTATCCCAAATGTCCTTAATATGATGGATATATTACTAATTAAAATTTGCAAACAGACAACGATGTTTGTTTGTGTATGTAGTATTTCAGATGAAAGCCAGAAGGTTATAATAATTTAAATGACATGTTAACTGACAAGTTAGTTACTTTTAACTTTTAAATTAGCAATATCCAACTAGAGTCCACTTGCTTGTTATTGGGTAACATGAGTAACAGCCAGGTGAATTATTTTGTAATTTTATGCTATTTTCCTTTATTCCCTACTTCAGTAAGCTCTTCCACAGTAAAGACAATCTTTCTATTTTGTTCAAATACAGCCATATGTGCAAGGGTGATTTACATCCTATAATGATGATTAAAAGATGAACAGTGAACTTTATCACAGCTTTTCCAGGCTAAGTGTTCTTTTCAAAGCAACAAACCCATTCTTGAATAATGCAGTAATGGTTTTGTTAAAAAACTGATGAAAGGGTTGAAAATGGATTTGACTGTCTTCAGGCTGACAGGAATCAAAGCCAAATTTCCAGTGAGATCAATCTGTCCTCTCTCTCCTTCCCAGTCAAACACATGCCAAAATTTATTATTTAAAACATGCACTAAAATTACCTTCAGTGTCTGGGTCAGGTAGCAGTTTGGACCCGAATACCCAGGATCACAGATGCATTGCTCATTCAGGCAGTCTCCATGACCTCTACAGTTCTCCAGACAACCAGGGCCCAGATAGAAATTATCAATGGCCCACTGCACATCTGAGTATTTCTGGTAGAACCGAAACCTCACGGGACTAGATATAAAGGAATGAAGAAAACCAAACATTATACATAAAACAGCTTTGCTCAGTTGAAAAAAGGTGATTGAACACAATATAATCATGACTATACTATCTTCTGAGCGTCCACGACTAGTGGAAGTATCTACTGAAATTGATTTTTTTACGTATCCGTAATGTAATGAACATGAACGTTACTATTCTGCAATTTCCTTGGAAGAAAATTAATAGGCAGATGTCCTGTTGAGTTTTCAGGAAGGTACTCAGTCCAAGACAAAATGAGTAGCAAATTCGTACTTACTTGCCCACAAGGCTTTCAGGCAGTGTGTAAGTTACTCTTTTCCATCCTTTTGTGGGAAAGAAGACAGATGGCTGCGAGACACTCCCAGAACATTTTGGATCGGCTGGTAAACACTGAGGTACTAAGTAACTCCAGCTAACGCCAAAGTCAGTGGAGTACTGCACATGGACCTGATTTTGTGCAAGTTTTTCTGAGGTTTTACATCCAACAGAAACCTAATAAAGAAGAGACCATCAGTAATTAGGAATTAATTGTGGTGGGTGCGTTTAAAAAAGTGTTTGAGCCTGAAAACAGACTGCAGAATTTTGCTTGAAATGATGGCAGTGCTGGTATGGTCCTAGTCACCTGCAGATCTCTGATATTCTCAAGACTGAGAACAGACACCACATTGTGAATTTTGTTTTCTTCTAGATAGCTCACATTTCTGGATTTCCAGATTTTGGCACTCATGCCTTAAACTCCAGTACCACATGACAAACAAAGTTAACATCCCCTCCCACACAACCTGAGATTTGAATATTTCAGAGGCAGCCACAGATTAGGGAGACCATCTTTAATGGATGGATGCACAAAGGGTTCTTGTAATTCCCCTATATTGCTGGGTTATTTCCTTAATTTAGGTAAAGGGGTGTATGAAAACCAGTTTGGGTGCAGCTTTGGTGTGAATGCATGACAACACAATTACATGGTGTCCATGGAACTGCAGTGCTGGAAGAGAAGAATGTGTCACCTCTGAGAAGAGCCTGTGGTATTAAAGCTGACCAACACAGAGTAAGTGAGAATAATGAGGATGACCTAATAACATTTTTCCCAGCAGGGAATGTATCCTGTGTAGGCCTATACATCATCCTTCCTCCTGAAAGATCCACTTAGACCTGGAAATAAATGTGATTTGGAATAATTATACTGCAGACAGATTTTACCTTGAATTGCATAATCCAGCCTTCTGTAGGAGTCAGGTCGTGGGTGACTGCATAGACCTCTCTGCCATCGTGGCTCCCGCAGATCATGACACCATCAGGAGAATCACAAAATCTCTCAATTGAGCAATCGTCATGGAATAACCAGTGTTCGTTCACTTGAAAATAAATGGCAATATCAGTAATATGCAGTGGCAATATAAATTAAACAGGGAGTAGTGTTGTCCACAAAAGGTGATTCATAGCTTTCTTTTTCAGCCTACATGAGAATTATTTAGTATTGCTCCTGAGAATGTCAGTAGCCCATTGTTCCCATGTAAATATGTATTAACATTTATCACATTTATTGCTGAAAGCACCTCTTACTACTCTCTTACATTAGCATTACAGCATTATTTTTTAATGTTCAAGAAGTAAGCATCTGAGACTTGAAATACAAACTTTTATTGCACTGAACATTTTGGGAGAGCCTTTTAATGGGTGTTGCCTACATTTGTTGCACAAAGTCTACTCCAGCAGTGGTAACTGTTAAGCCTTATAATCATAAAGAAATGTATCTTCTACAAAATTTCGTTGTAAAATGTAATTTAACTTCCCTAAAGAAAAGTTTAAAAAGGGAACAGACACTCAGGATAAGAAATTTGCTTAGAATAGCATGGCACTTCTAAAAAAATTACTTTTCGTTTTTTTCTTTAAAATAAATTAACCTTCTAAACAAATCCATGCAATTAAAAAGCTGCATTACATCTTTTCATTTCGCTTTTTGTGACCGGAAAGCTTCTTAGCTCAGACCCAGGTGGAATTGCTCACCCGTGGTTTTGTCCTCCACGGCCATGTCGAAGGCGATCCTGCCGGCGGGCCCCGCGTCGGCCGGCGAGCGCTCGTGCTGCGGCAGGGGAGCGCTGCTGAAGGTGTCGAGCATCACCGTCCTCTGGTCGGCTGAGCCCGAGATCAGCACGTTGTCGATGGCCCAGTCGTTCTGGTCTAGCCCGTCGTGCTTGGGCTGCCACCAGCGGAAGCGTGTCCCGATGGTTTTGGCATCGTAGGGAAGGAGGATGTTCACGAAGCTGGAATAAAAGGCGGAAGTTAGTTGCAGGAAAGCTGCGTGAGGAGGACACTTTGCAATGCTCTGTGCTGGGTGCTTTGAACAAGTCCATTCCTGGTGTTTCCTAGAATACATAGAATTTGGGAAAGAAGAAAAAGACTGGTCTAGCCCATATTCCTCTAGGAGATATTGCTGAAACAAAAATCTTTCTGATTACTCCCTACTCCATCCCTGGGACAGGGGCTTAGAGAGAAGTGGGAAGGGTCAACACCCAGAGTGTGGCATGGTTTGAATAACCTCACTTGCTCCAGCTGTCCTTAATGGGACTGAATGCAATGGCCTGGACTAGCAGGGTACGGCTGTAAGGTCTTAATTAAGGGAAGTGTTAAGAAGGAGAATGTGGAAATAAAATGAAGATTGCTTTTTTCAACCTGGAGCCATTCAGCAGATAGCAATGTTCAAGTACAATTTTATCTGTTCCACTGCAACAGTAGACAATAATATACTGGAATCTCATGTCCAATTAAAGTGCTAGTGATTTCTTGGTGTGCTTGAAAAAATAAAAAATAATGGGTCCCTCACATCCCCATTTTCTGTGAATCTTTTAAATTAGTGAGAAAAAGGTCAGGTCACATATATGCATGTTTTGATTCTCACAAGCATCTGAGAGTAGGGCTTGAGTGTATCCACCCTTTTGATGAATAACTGCAGAAATGCATTTTCTCCTCTCCACACAATTTTATAACTAACTTACATCAATCAGTGATTTTATGATGTTGCCAATAAGGAAATAGATTGCAAAGGTTAGCAACTTTACAAACAGGATGGACACTGCTACAGTAGCTGTTAATTTACCTTTCTGCAACCATTTACAAATCTACCAGACTGCTACAGGCTCCTAGCTATTCTTGTATTTCTGGTCTAGGAGCTGCACAAATGCTGATGCCCTCAATACATGCACCAAGGCCATTCATAAACACCTGTAGGACTGTACAAGCTGAACTCATAAGGACCTGATGTCCAAACCACAGCAGTAATATATCCCACAGGTTCTGGTGAAACATTCAAGACCACCTGACTTTAGCAGAGAAATTTACATAGGCAGAAAGAAGGCATCTACAAACCCAGGCTTGCTGAATTGATCATAGAAAATCTCCATTAAGAGGCTCCAGGTGATTCCACCATTCACAGAATACTCCAGCAGCACTCCTTGGTTGCGGTTATTAGGAGTTATCAGACATCCATACATGAAATAAAACTGGATGAATTCTGCACTGGTGAGGTTCAAATCCACTGTAACTAACATACGGCTGCAGCCCTTGAAAGCAATGAAAAAATATGTTGAGCTTATATTCATAAAAAGTGCAAAAGTGTTACACTATACAGTCACTATTAATGTGGATTCATGCTGCAAAAATTTTAAAACTGTACAACATTTTATTAATTATTTAAAAGGTAAAGCTACAATAGAAAAAAAAAATGTTTTCCCCGAAGACATAATTTCAATCATGTTTCATCTTAAAAATTCCTATTGTGTATTTATATATGTTGCTACTTTTACCTTCAGTTTTACAACATTCGTGTATTTACCTTTCTTCTTAAAACAAAAGTTGCAGAAATCCACGCCTCCATTATAAATCATGAAGTTTTCCTTGCAGAATTAATGAATCACTGATTATGTGCTAATGATTCAATTTTTGCAAACCATCAAATGGCAAAGCAATTTTAGTATGTGTGTTTTCCACAATACCTTACATATTTCACGTTGCTTAGTCTGTTAGTTGGTGTCTACTTAGTCCTACTGAAATGAAGTGGAAATGTAATGCTTCTGTTAATTTATTTTAGAAAACTTGCATCAGTTTGAACTTAGTTATAAATTTGACAAAAGAAATCTACAGGCATAAATTTTACATGTTTCTAAAACCTATTTTGGAATTTTTATAATCCTTATGTTATCTGTTAGCAAACCAGTTCAGCAGCAGTCAGGGTTATATACCTACATATGTAGCTAACCTAGGAAACTTTACTGTGAGCTTACTCTGAAAGCACCCACATCTGTGATGTGTGAGACATCTGAAAGATGAGGCTACACATGGGTGCAATGTGCTCTAGGGTGACCCTGCTTGAGCAGGGAGGTTGGACCAGATGCTCCCCATGGCCCTTTCCAACCTGACCCATTCTGTATTTCTGTGGCTCTGTATTGTCAAGGACCATGTGCAAGTTATACAAGTGCAAATAGCTAGTTATTAATTTACCCCTGCGGTCTGATTAGAAGCCACACCAAACTCCAGTCTAGAAGTTTTAAGTGCTATGAGGAGGGCCTTAGGAGGAAAATTAAAAGTCTACATACTTATAGTGTACTTCTACCTGTTAGCTCCACTTTCAAAGGCCCCTCCACAGCTCCTCTCAGGAGCCAAGCACACTGTATCTCATTTTCCTGGCTGCAGCATAGCAAGGAACACGGTATCAGCTTTCCTGGAATGTTTTTGGCTGACCCTAGCCTGTAGGACCTGTTTGACTTTGACCTTCAGCCAGGCAAAGGATTTAATTTAAAAAAATATTTTATATGTCTCATATGTTATGGGGCTATTTTTTTATGCCTTGCTATTTAACTTTTAAAATCAGTCCCATTTGTAGTGTCAAATGGGGCCAGCTGGTCCCTGTGCTGGACACACACCCCGCTGAAGTGAAGAGCCATCCCAGAGGCGACGGCGCCGCAGACCGTGCTCAGTTTGCCGCCGTTCACCGTCAGCCAGTTCTGGTTCGAGGGCGAGCGGTTGAAGTTGTCTTTCAGCTGTGTTGGAAGGGGAGTCTCTGGCTCGTCGCAGTACAGCCCACCCCAGTGCTCGTCGCAGCTGCACAGCAGAACAAATGCACAAATCAGCTGGCAAAGGCTCTGCATTGAGGTTTAATCAGTGCCATGTTATTAAGGTACTATCTTATTCTGCATAGAGGCAGCATTTACTAGTGCACAACTGGTATGTGGGGGTTTCAAACATCTGGCGTTTTGTAGTTAACATGAAACAAAAATTACTTTTTTGAAGGCTTAGTATTGTGTATCATTCAAGCTTCTAATATAGGGTACACTCCCAAACAGTAAAAGCAGTAAAATGCATTGCGCTTGGATAAATAAACCAACATAATGTGCCAAGCCTAAAAATGCCCTGCTAATGTTAAAGTTCAAGTTTCTGTAAAATTTTAGTAGATGAGTGCTTTCTTATCTTTATATAGTTCTCCCCCTTTTTTTTTTCCTCTGAAAAATGTTCTTATAGTGTGTCAAAGACTGGATAACAGCTTGGAAATGTGTTCTGCTACTTTGAGATTTCACCAGGGATATTGTGTCTTGGTACTTCAGTGTTGTCAGGATAGAGGAGAACACAATAATATGTCTATTCTGCAGTGAAATATATTTCTAAAAATACAGTCACAGTGCAATTATACAACCATTCTCCCATTTCTGCTGCCATTTGTGGCTGGAAAAAAAGCAATGCACCCATCTGGAAGGTATTTCTCTCTTGCCAAGACAGGCAAATCCGGGGGTTGCTGTTTGCTAGCTTTGCAGGACTCTATGTGGATTGTTATGCAAACAGTCTGAGGATCAAGCCAGTCTGCCTCTCCTGGCAAAACCAGAGCCATGGAGCAGAGTCATCAGACCATCAAGATAATACCAGTCAAAAAGCAAAAGCAAAATCTGGCCTTGTGAAGAACTGGCATACATCCTGCTTAGTGGATACATCCCACCTCCAGCCCAGGTTCTCTGCACTCGGCACCAGGCTGAGAGCACAGAGACGATCTGTGAAATTCCTTGAGAACAAGGAGAATATATTCTGGGAAGCTCCAGGACTGTATGTCCCTAGAGGGATATGCAAACTCAATGGGTACCCTCTCCCTTTGTGGTGGGAGGGGAATTGATGCAGCAGAGGCAAAAGCAGAGGTGATGCATTGCCACTGAAGAAAGAACTGTCTGCTTTGGCCATGGAGCATGAACAGTCAGAGGTCTGGCAGAACCAACTCCTGTAGTTCCCTTTCTGCTTGTTACTTCTATTCCCAAGTGGAACAGCAAAATCCACCTTCCTTTGTAGAACTGAATCACAGTTTTTCCTGCAAATTCATCAGAATGACAGGGGGGGAGTGAAATGCTACAGCCCTGGGCAGGACAGGGAACAGATGGCACTTACACACAGTTGTCTTGTGTGCACTTCCCGTGGCCACTGCACATGTCTATGCAGCCATCCCCAATGTAGACGTTATCGATTGCCCACGTCTGCTGCTTGTCGAAAGGAGCAGGCTGGTGCCAACGGAAACGAGTTGCTTGAGACCTTGGGAGAGAAAGAAAAACAGAATTCTGTATTTTCTACCTAAGGCAATCTTTATTTTGACTGAAAGGAAATGTCAGTTTTGAGTCTAGGCTGCTCTTGAAAGGTTTGTTTGATACCAGCATGACCCAGGGCTGGTTTCTGACAATGACAACATTCCTCCAAGAAAAGGGTGCCCTCATTTTGAGAACAGCACAAAGCACGGGTGCTTGCTATCAAGCTGAGAGTGTGGGAGGAAATGGATCACTGGTGAAAGCAAAGCAAGTGGGCCATGGCTGGTTCAGTGGGGAGGAAGGTAGGAAGAAGGTGGTACTCCCAGTTGGAAGCTCAGGCCAGTCATAACCATGTCCCAGCACAGATCCAAACCTGAGGGATAGCTAGGAGCTGGATCAAGCCAGAATAATCCAAACCCTCTAAGTTTCATCCTGAGCCGGTCAATAAGTCCAAGTCAACAACTTTACCTGACTTTTTCTCTATGAATTCTCCCAACTACACTTAGGTAAGAGCAGCTCTAGGGAGTGGGTTAGGGACAGGTGAGAAGGCCCATGCAGGGCTTGCAGCATGACCCTGGCTTTGCAGTTTCTTCCCTCTCTTCCACCCAGGGCTTGGCTGGAAATGCTAAAAAATTATCTGTGGTGTGATCCTGGCTCTACTCAGTAAATTATATTAATTTTGTTGATTAAAATGGGCTTAGTTCCCTATATGTGAATTAGGTGTCTCAACTCCCAGTATGGATGATGAAAATCTATCCAAAACACTCAGGGGGCAGCAAATAGTTGTTCAGCTCATGCAGGTGTGAACTGTCAGTCAAGAGCTGTGAGCAGATGAATTTCTGTAACTACGAATTCAGCTAAGCCCTCTTTTGCAGTACAGCACTAGATGGCAGCATTGAACTTTTTGTAGTCAGTTTTCTTTTGAAACTCAAAGAGAAATCACAATTATTCTAAACACCAAAATGAAATAAAGAGCAAAATCCCCCCAAAAATATTCAGTGTAAAAATGGACCTCATATGATAAGGTCATTATTCTCCCATTAACTGTTTCTTTATGAAAATGTTGCATGAGCGTAATAAATAACATGTTTATCCAAAGAGAAATCTACTACTCTGAGCTCAGCTCAGCTGCTCACCATACAGCATTTTAAAAATAAATATAAAAATTGTGAGGAAGTCCTTTCAGAAGAAAGGCGAGCACCTATATCTGACACTGCCTGCTTTGGCTAGGGACTTCACTAAAAATCAATGGGGCTGATGCTCCTGTGGGAAGCTCTGTATTTGCATTTGCATTTTAAAATCAGCTTCAAGTTAAAAGTAAGTGCCCATTGTCTTCTCGAGGCCAGAGGTGAGGTAGCACACACTGGAGTGCAGGAGACCTAAAGAGGCTGCACAGACAAGGGTGGTGAGCACCAGGCCAAGCTACTGACTACACAGCCTGCATGTGCCTAAAAACACAGGCACAAAGAAATGGAGACACATACCCACTATTACACAGTTTGAAATAATAAAGCAGCATAAAAATTATATTGCATCTAGACTAAAAGGCCTGTTAGCTGCACTGTTCTTATCCTAAAGCTTAACGTCTCTCTAGCTTATGAGATAAGGTTGGAATAAGCTTTCTCATGGAATGCCTAACTTAATAACTTTGGGAAATGGTATCACTTGAGCCAAAAAATACAATTATGGGATTGGACAGAAGTGCAATTTTTGGCTCAGTAGGGCATCAGACTTCTTGTGATATATACTGCTGAAAAAACTCTTCAGTCTTAAAATCACAATTATTTATAAACCTGAGTTTATCTCAGGTGGTAGGTCCAAATTCAATCGGTTTGGAACACCAATCCCAGCCTTGATTTATCCCATTCAACCCAAGAAAGACTACTGTGAACACAAATTTACAGTCTTTTTACAAGAACTGACAGGGTAATGGATTTTTACAGACAATATGTAGCAAAGCCGCACAAAAGAGGAAGCACAGAAAATTAATGCTGGGAAGAAGCCCTAAAAAAAGTGCTATTACTTGATGTAACTGCACTAAAGATTGAGGAGAGTCCAGATGGCCCAAATGATTAGTAACTGATCATGGACTTTTCCACTACTAATGTCAAAACATGTAGCAACCGTATAGGTGCTTTCAGTACAATTGCTAGAAAAGAAAGGTCTCTGTTTTCCAAACTTGAATGTACCTTTGGTGGCATCTTTCATGACAACCATCTCAAGGCTCTGCCTGTACTTTGATACTTCTGAGCCAGCATTTAGATCAGCCTATGTCTATGTGAGGGGATAAGGCTCAGCAGGACGAGCAAAGCTGTGGAGTCAAATAGTGCTGAGAGCCTGATGCCCTTGCTACTGATGTTTGCAATTTTTATAGGACAGAGTTTCATTTACTTATACTTATTTGTTGGTATTTACCTGGATCAAACAAAAAGGACAAGGTACAATTTCTTAAACTTTATAACGTATCATGACATTATAAATACCTAGCTATACTTTTAGATTTATTCTGCAGAAAACCAGAGGGAGTTACCTAGTATAGGGAGGCAGAGGCAAAGTAACCCGGGTCCACTTGTTGAAAGTGTCTGAAATGAGAATCCTCTGGAGATGGTACTTGTTGCATTCCACATTAGTGGGAAGACAGTCTTTCAAAATTGGGTGCCAGGTCAGCCCAAGGTCCACTGAATATTCCAGTTCAATAGCTAGGAGTGGAAAAATGGTTAGTTACTTAATTTAGAGACTTACATCCATAGGCCTATAATAAAGTGCAAGCCCCAGA
Source organism: Acridotheres tristis (assembly GCA_037013685.1). NCBI lineage: Eukaryota > Metazoa > Chordata > Aves > Passeriformes > Sturnidae > Acridotheres > Acridotheres tristis. The sequence goes on from CM072885.1 coordinate 12,124,568, forward strand.
CAGTATCATAAGTCTGAACTGACAAAATAACCACACAGAACTTTTCAAACCCTTGTGTCAGAGCACGAAGCCACCTCCTTTGGTGGCAGTGGGGGAGGATGTGTTACATATTGCTGAGCAGGTATAGCTCAGGTGGAGTCTGCAGTACATCTCTGCCTCTGCCACCTAACTCAAGGGACCACAGATGAAAAAACAGAGCCAACATGAAGTTGCAAGGATTAAGTCAAGACAAAGTCTGTAGCTGCAGCACGCAAGAAAATGGTGTGACAGCACCATGATCACCAAACTTTGTTTTTCAGGCTTGAAGAGTGAGATTCAGCTGGATGTGATTGCTGTGTAAAGCAGAACACTCAAATTCAAACTTGGCTCTGTCACAGGGTGGCTTAGTCAGCCTTCTACTCCTCCTGCAGACCAGCTCATTTCATTATCCAGCACAATTTTAATTTGAGTTTGTTAGTCAGTGAGCTTGTTTCCATTCAAACACAGTCTAGCCACATTAAACTAATGTATTCATTTCTCAGTGAAAATCAGCAATTTCATTGTTTTGATGTTTATGGCTTATAAACTTTTATTACAAAAATTAAAGGCTAGTCAAGCTCACTAAATACTTCAAGTCAAATTTTCACACAGCCATGAAAAAGTAAATAATAATAGGTGCAGAACTGGTACTTGAAGTAAATGTTCCAGCCGACAGGTATTCTGGCTGAGCTGGCTGCAGTGACAGGGGTGATAAATCTGTGATCTTTTTTGATTACTACCGACTCATTTCTTCTACCCTCATGCACAGGAAATGACCCTTAATCACTCAATCGGTCCTACTTAATGTTTCAGCAGAGAAGACAGTGCTATAGAAATACAAGGACAAGTAGATATAAACAAGGGTAAGTGAATCTTTAGTATTAAATTTCCCTCACCAAAAGAAATGCTTTGCTCATCATGACTGGAAGCATGATTAGGTACTGTCCTGCCTAATTTAATATGAAGATAATGATAAGGGCTGTTCACAAAGAAACAAACAAACCCCCCCCAACAAAATAAGGATCTGTTTCTTTGCCAGTATATGGCTCAGGCGCCAAAATGCTTCTAAACTTAGCAGAGATGATTTTAGGATTCCGCAATATTCTTATTAACAAAAGAGATAAAAATTTTTAAGCATGTGAGTAGCTTCAGATTAGCAAAATCAGAGAAGCTAAACCTGGGACTTCATGTAAAATCTCTTTCCATTTTTATACAGAATTGTAGAGGAAAAGTCAGCAACCCAGTAAATTAACACATACCACATGAGGCAATGTGTGTATTCTTGTCCTCATTAAAAACATCTATACCTAAAAACCCTACTCTGAGAGGATGTGTAAAACAAGCATTAAAAAGTTTGTTTTTTAGAAAAACCTATTTCTTGTGTGCCTTAAAATTCACATAATGAACTAATTTTTAATTTCCATGTGATGTGTATTCAGTACAGAGTGTGTTTTTATTTATTTATCTGTATGTATATATGTGTATATACACATATAAAAGCTGGTTCTGCACTCAATAGACATCATATGAAAAAAAGGAAGCTAGGTAATTAAAAATTGCATCACTATGTATACATAAATAGATATGTACACATGTGCATAGTATGTATGGAAACATATAGGTCTATACATATATTTATTATTTCATATGGATGATATAAATTTTTGCAGTTGATGCTGCCTTAGCAAGCGTCAGATGTATGTTGGTATAAATGATTTCTTAGATATATGGGTACAAGTAAGATCAGAACTGAGACTACACTGAAAATCCAAAACCACAAAGCAAGAAACATATGCTGGAACACACAGCTGCTTATTATTACACCACCACCCCAAGCAGTGGATGCTATCTACTAAATGGATTTGAGTAAGGCAGCTGTAAGTCTTTTTTCTGAGATGGATTGAACTGCAACTTAGATGCTCACAGGGAATAATCTACTTTAGTTTATCTTAGGCTACAGACACCTGGAATAAAAAAGCTGATGTTACAATTTCTAACAGAAACATGCAGCTTTCTTTTGTTTCTCAGGTCTTGTTACGATGAATAATGTATCCAGAAAACAAGTGAACTTTCCTCTGCAGCAGAGAAAGAGGAATTACTAAGAAGTCATTACCATAACAGGAGTCTGTGACAGAGCAGGAAGCTGCAAAATCTATTTGCAAGAAAGAGTCTTCATTGACAACGATGTCAGTGGTGACAACATAGCGGGTGCTTGCTTTCTCAATGAACACCAGAGCATCCCCAGCAGAGCCACAGACTGGCATCTTTGTTCCACCAGGGTGGAGCAGCCACTTCCTACTATCCAGTGTGGTGAAGTCATCCTCCAATACTGTATTGCCAGAGATATTTCCTCCAATAAGAATCTGAAACATTAGGAAAGAATTTGTTACTGAAAAGGAAAAATGTCTAGAAGTCTTCACAAAGATACAAGTGACATAGCAGCCTGAGGAAGAGATGTATCAGACTACGTGTATTTATTCTGTTGGTCTAAAATGGACAAAATTACTTGGTGAAGAATTTAGGCTATGAGAAAGGGGAGTATCTCTTTCCTGTAAAGGAAAAAGACCGGCTCAGCTGTACAAATCTAAATTGCAGGGAGGTGACCTCCAATCTCAATAAAGTAAAGCTGCTCATAAAAAACATGTTATTAGAAACAAAGTGATTGCACTTTCCTAGTGATTGCTCAGCTCTTCTATAATCTGGTGCACTGCTATCAGATTACGTCTGCTGATAGAAGTGGAGAAATAGCCTCTGTTTTGTCATTGACTATAAAACATCATTGTTTTACTATTCAACAGCAAGCAAGGTAGAATTAGTTTCCATTTGTTATTCTGAATTCAGTTTCTGATTGTTCTGAACAAATATAACTACATTCAATGAAGATATCGAAATAATGAGTATTTTAAAATTTCTAAACGGAGGGATGGGAAGTGAAATTTTGTAACCATAACATTAAAATGGCTGGTTAGTTTTCTCCTAACAATCTGAACTAACTTCCTTTAAAAAAAGCAATAAATATTAAAGCAAATTGTACTTGGACAACCCAATGACACTACTTAAAGCATAATTATTTTAGAGATAAATAATTTGTGATTTCTACCAAGCCATACAAAGAAATATAAAAATCTTTATAGCAGAAAATCTCAAATATGAAACTTTATTTTCATACAGATTTATATTTTTCTATAGTCTTTTTCTATTACATTATGCCAAGCCAATTACATGTTTGGATACATTTTTAATGAAGGTTTTTGAAGTTTGAAATCAGACTTGCATTTTGCATGGTAAGGCCTCCTGCAGTGTGAACTTTCCTAGATTCAAAACGGGCAATCAGTGCCCCACATGGAAATTGTGCATTAAAACTGTGAGTGCAGCAAACAGTAATTGTGCTCTAAATATATTTTTACCAAGCATTTTTGCTTATCTCAATGAAATGATACACGCAGAAAAACCTGAAACATTAAGACTGAATCCAGTCTAAGATTGTGTTAAAAGAAGAAACGCTGCAAGGATTCCTCACCTGGTCAATCACCCAGGGACTGTAGAAATGCCCGTTCTCTGATGGCTGCCACCAGCGAAGCCGCGTGGAGCTCGAACGCGCCTTCAAGGGAATTTCCAGGGCAATGTATCGTCCCACATTGCTGGAGTTACTGAAGAGGAACTCCTGCAGCAGGCTCCACGTGAGGCCCCCGTTGAGTGAATACTGCAGCAGCACAGGCTGGCTCCTGGGGTCAGGTACGCCCTTGCCACATCCCAGTCTCATGAAGAACTGCACGAATCTAACAGGAAAAAACTTCCCACTTACCAGAAAGATTTATTTTCTACAACATCCTGTACAGCGAACCAGAGACCTTTGGAGTTTGTCTGTTGACTAGCCCTGTGTTTTCTAGCTGTAAGAGACATCTTTAGGAGATCTTATGATTTCCTTTTTCCAAAGCTTCTAGAATACAACTAGACAGATAGGTGGTATGAAAAAAAATCATTTTGCCTGTGTGGTAGTTAGCCAAGCATAAGAGGCTGAACAAAGCTGGTCATTTATGTTTTCAGCTTTTGTCTGCATAGCAGATGGTGTTGCAAGAATTAGAAATATAATCCTGGGTGAAATTTTTATCCCTGTATCCCATGAGTGCAGATTCTAGTGGCAGAAAAGCAACTGTGCTTTAAGTAGATCATAATTTGCTACAAATTTGCTGAAATGCTTAAATTCAAAATAAGCATCCCAGTTTTCCATTGGCAAAAACCAGAGAAAATCTGGACAAGAGAACAAAGCACATTTCACTTTCAGGGATCATTTTGTCCATTTTGTCAGCCTGGGAAATTTGTCTAAATTACACCGTTTAAATGTGCCGGCTTCCCTGAAGCCAGCCCAAGCCACCCAGGGACACCAGTGCTTTCATCCCCCAGTTAATTGGCTTCTCCAAAGCTGCACAATAGACTTGTATCAAACTGCGAAATCCTTCCCGTCAGCCGATGCTCATAAATAGCTCCACTGTGCACTTGGAGTGGAGGGAACCGTGCTGTAATGATATTTACTTATTGGACTTTCAGGGATATTACAAGTATTAATTCATGTTTGCACAGCTTTTGCACAGCTTTAGAGTGTTTTATCTATTCTAATTATTATTGCATTAGTGCTGCCTGGCTCACAGTTAAAGGAAATGCTGCAAAAGAAGTTTTGTATCAAAAATCTTGTTCTGGTTTGATCTAGAGGTAGATCTGCTGGGAGTGGAGGCTGCAGAGATGCTGAGCAGACAAAGCTCCAATAAAATGCCAGACCTACCAGTCAATTAATTCTAGTCCTCACTGTGAGTCACAGTTTCTCTTGGTACTATATGTAACTGCTTTTGCTATAGATTATATCCACCTCCATATCCCAGACATAACATATTGCTTGTGCTGTAAAGGAGCATTGGGTGCCCTCGTGGATCAACATATCAAATGTAATGGATTTGCTTCACTGCTGGCAAGTCTTTTTGCCTTCTCAGATTTACTCCAACATTCACCACATAATTCAAAGGAAACAAACCCAGGTGACCTTGTCTCTGTTGCATCTGGTTTCTTTGCATTGCTATTCTTACATCTCAGATTTTACTAATGCAGTAATAACCCACCCAAATATAGGTAACAATGTCTAGCAGATAAAAAAGTAATTTTAAATATTTCTCTTCTTATCCCAAAGATATTTTGCAAAGGCTCTGCCTGTTTTGAAATGGAAATCAAAGTGTTTTATAAATTAGTAACACTCAAATATGTGTATGTTCTGGTAATTCAGAATTGAAAGGGATTTGATCAGCTGTGATACCTAAAACATTCTCTTCATACTGATACTTCATGGGGTGCAGTTTCAGCTACCAGTATCACCATGATGGTGACACACTGTTCCCTGTGTTAAATTCTTTAACACACAGATGGGATGGCAGTGGATTGCAGAGTGCACTTGATTTCAATCCCCAGGTGCTGAGTGTGGCTTGCAGCACTGACAGACACGGCTGCTTGCCTGTGCCCTTCAGGGGACCTCCTCATAAGGAAAGGGGAAGTTTTAATGTGACTACTGAATCCCTTAAAAAAATAACCCTTAAAATAACCCTTAAAAAAATAACTGCTCTCATCACTCCTGGCATAAATGGAAACCTCTCCCCAAGTCCTGTGCAGAACTTGGCACATCTGTGTCACAGCCAGATCTGTCGTGCTTTGCAGGTGGTTGACAGAGTCAGTCTGCAAATGTAGAAAATCCCACTGCAATTACTTAGGTTGCAAAAGAGTAGCTCCCAGCAACACCACTGCAGTGTGCCTGGCTGTTCAGAAGAGAACATTTGTTGATAAGTGTAATTTTTCATAATCATATATACAAGGAATTGAATGCTCAGCTTTGTTTTCCTAAGACAGAAGTAATTTTTCTCCATATAACACCTTGAGGTCAATATTTGCAAATACAGCTACAGACCATCATGGAGAAGAGATAAATGATGGTCCTTTGAACATGAGCAATAAGGAAAACATAATTTAGTCTAATAGAGCAATTTACAAGATCTTTTGTATGTTCTGTCAAATCATCTTTTAATTTCAGAGTGGTCTAGGAATCAAATTAGTACTGAGAATTGGGGTTTGTTTTTAGCAAGTTCTGCAAAAAGTTTGCTGTGAGGAATCTTCCAAATTACAGGGGTCCTAAATATTACACATCAGTGAGGTTTAGCTAAGTGCTGATCTAAAAATGACAATATTAGGCCTTTTTACTGACCCTAAGTCTTTACAATTAATCCATTATTTAAAGTTTCAATACCAATGCTGACAGGTAAAAAGTAGATAAAATGCTTCTTAAAATGTTTCCCACAGTACATCAGAGAGGAGTAGGGTGTTTATAAGAGATCAGTGAAAAAAAGTATTGGAGAAAATGCAGTCTCTACAAAGTAATAATATAAGAATATCAGCTAAAATTAGAATAAGTTAGAAAACGAAGCCTATTTGTTAGTATGCTCACAATTGGGATGGAGTTTAATTCATATTAGTGTAAATTTTTTTAATGTGGCTTGCTTAGCATGTCTCACTCATCACGTCTCCTCTGTAGGCTGTAAAGATACAACATAAACTGTAAATACATTAAAACATTTTCTTTTCAATAGCTGGTGACAGCTTGATGGGGATTTCTCAGTGAATTATTGCAAACAAATGTGCAAAATAAGAAAAAAAAAAGCTTCAGAAATGAAAGAATAATGAGATGACAAATGTAAGAGTTATGCTTTCAGCAGATACTCCTGTTTCAGCAATGGCTCATAATACACCACACTGTAAGAAAAGCAGAGCATTTCTCATGTTACAGATTTAGGAAACAAAAACTTGCATTAACTACTGAAGGTATGGCATCCGTTTCTGGAATTCTAATTTAAGGAAAAAAGGCAACATTTAAATGGTTAATGCAATTAAAGTTCAATTTAAATTTAATTTAACATGGTTACAGTGGTTAAAATGGAGCATTTGGTAGTGTGAGGACCACAGAATATGTCAACTTGCTTTTACTGGAGAAATATCACATATGTATTATTCTTCAGTGTGGTATATCCCCAATGAAATCCTGAAAGAACTTTTGAAAGGGTGTTACCTGGCTTGTGACAAATCCAGGTCTCGAGTCATCAGCATACGTAAACCTTCTTCGTTAAAGAAAAGGTTGTTTCCTCCAGACATTATACCACATTTCCTTGATGGCTTTCCTCCACTCACAAGGAGGAATCTATCCGACTCCAGCTGACCTGAATACACAGTGAATACATATTTATGATTTACTCTGAAGTGCTCCTGCTGCAAGAATGCTACTTCCAGAGGAAGAGAGATAAATTAAAAATCACATGCTGACTGAGAAATATTCAGTGTTTCCAATGCCATGTATTCTAGAAAGCTGACACAAATCAAAATACACAAAATAAACCCAGAAGTATGAGATCTGAGATCTTACTTTCCAGTTATGATTTTCCACCTTTCATCATTTATCTTAAGGTAACAACAAAGTACTCAGGTCTATAAAGAAACTTTACATTCCCTGTGGTAGCATGCAAGCAAGAGCTGACAAAAATGGAAATGAGGCAGCACCTGTGAAGGGATGAGTTTGGCTCACAGGTGCTGCTTTATGAAAACATGCTCGTCTTGCTGTGCTTGCTAGCGGGGAAAGCCTCGAAGGGGTTTCAGAGTTGTGTGCGTGGATGCTGTGTGTGCCCAGGCATGCATGAGGCTTTGAGTTCCCTCCTGCCTTCCCTCTCTTGGGGTCTGCTGAGCACTGCTTCCCACTGCTGGGACACTTGGTCTGCTCTGAAACCATGTTTGCTGTAGTAGGGTGTAGTAGTGAGAAATGACACAACCTTAAAGCCCTCTGCTGTTTGCTTCACTTACAAATTTTCTGCCTGTGCTAAAGTCAAACTACCATCAAAATATAATTTGCTTCCAAAATGATTTTCTACATGTAGAGTTTCAGGAAGTTCTGTTTGAATGAAGGTTTTGTATTCCAGTCTTAAGAGTGCATCAGGCATTCACAAACTGCACTTGCAAACGGAATCTGAGCTACTTGGTTCATGGGAACCCCCCCACGGCATAAACTCTGACCAGAAGCAGACAGGGGTGAGGAAGGCTTTGCTGTTTAATCCCTTGAACCCCGGGTTGCAGTAAGATGAACAGACAGTATTCAGATGTCCCCTCCCGAAGGAGATACCTTCAAAGTCATCCTTAAGGAAGTCAGAGTTCTTGGTGCTTATTCTGCAGGTTGGCCCCGAGTAGCCGGGGTCGCAGATGCACTTGGTGCCGTTGATGCAGCTGCCGTGCCCATTGCACATCTCCTCGCACTGGGGGCCAATGTACACGTTGTCAATGGCCCAAGTCACGGGCTGGGATCCAGCAGGGTAAAATCCTTGGTACCACCTGAACCTCGCCAGCCTGAAAACAGCATAAAGTGTATTTATTTTAAATAATAGTTCTTTTTTTTGTAACCCATACATATACCATTATATACACCTATATATTATTCTTTCTGTTGGAATTGGTTTGATAAATTGATTAATTCTAGAAACTGACTGCTAGATCTAATTCCTTCAGTACCTCATGCATCTTTATGTTGATGTTCAGCTGACAGAAATAAAAATAACATTATTCATTAGCTGTAATCCCAAAACTGAATGACAGACATGATTTTCAAAATTTAAAATACAGCTACTGTTAACTTCATAATTCATGGGGAAGATGAATGGCCGTGGTCTGGTGGATTCCCTTCTGCCTTGGTGTACGGTGTGTGGGTCAGACCCGGCCACTTTCACCCTCTCCTGGAGAGTGAGATTCTACTTTGTGCTTCCATTGTGCCCCCAGGGAGACCACCTGTAGGGGTAGAGTGGTAGGATCTCACCCTCAATTACCCAGAAAGAAAACATGATCTGTCATGTCACCAGGTATTCAGCTTGCTTTCGAGCAGCTTAATCTTAAACGAGGCTGATATTGCAAGTTGTTAATTTAAACTATATTCTCCTCTGAGTGCTGTCCTGTCATTTTTAATTCATCTCCTAAGTGCTACTCGCATCAATGCTGCATATAAAAAGGAACCAAATGGGGAAGGAGGGAAAACAAATTGAGATGAGGAAAATACTTGAGAGACTAATTTTATTCCCAGTTGAGAAAACGTTTTAAGGGAGGAAAGAAACCAGAAGATTGAGAAGGGAGAAGCACTTAATTGCCTTGCGTGTTTAATGTGTCTTGTTAGAGATATCTAAATTCAGCAGGCAAATCAATTCCATAGGTAATTGTAGCTGACAATTTTTTTTATCCTTGATTTGCTAAAAAGAAATTTTAGGGGAGGGGATTTTTCTGAGGGGATTTAGGTGACAACCAATAATTGATAGGTGGGGACACTACTAAGTGGCACAAGAAAGATGCCCAAAAACCAGAGTTCTGGTGGGAGTCAAAATCATTGACTTTAGTGTGCCCTGAGGGAAAGGACACAAGTGTGAGGCTGGAGGTGTTGTAAGCTTCTCTTTGGAGTACAGCTCTGTCCCACAGGCTGGGTTTTTTGTCCTGAGACATGCCACTCCTCCTCTCAGGGTGGCTCAGGTGAGGGTGAAGCACGACTTGTGTCTGAAGCAGAGAGTGAACCACTTCTTCTCTGGCTCAACAGGCACTGGACATTTAGTCAGGACATAATTGGAATACTAATTATTACTTACAGCTGTCTGCTGAGATCATATATTCAATTCTAAAATTACATATGTAGTGGAAATAACTTAAAATGTCTTCATCCTCAGTTAAAATATAACTACTTGACACTTGGGGGATGAAAAGGCTGGAGGATTTTTTTAGAATTATGTAAGGAGAAAGGTTTGGATTTTTTTCTTGTTATTCCAGTGGATTCTGGTGGAGAAATTCACCCCTCTTCAGCCCTCTGGAGCAAGGATTTAATGCATTGAAAGTAAACTACTCTGCACTGCTGGGCTTGGTTGGCCGTCAGCAATGGGATCCTGTCCTGGTGTGCTGGGGAAGGAATAAGAGGGAAGGCAGAAAAACAGGACAGAAGCACTCAGGAACAGAAGACTAAATCAAAATCCTGGAAGGTTTAAATGAATTAGGAGTCTGCACAGTTGAAATTTTTATTTGGAGGGATGTATTGATGGTTGGCTGAAGGGTAAAACAATTCTTTTGCACAAAACCAGAAAGTACAAGTGAGCTGCTGAAAGAGATGGTTACCTATTCCATGCTTGAAATGTTAACTGTCATAAACCAGAAAACTCAAGTTTAAAATTTAAACGTTTCCTTAAATTATTAAATGTTCAATCTTTTCAACCTTGATTCTTATTTCTTATATAGGTCTTTTCATATTTTCAGAGGCATGTATGGAGTCATTTATTTAGTGGAGGACCCATTGACTGCAGTAGTTTCATAAATACTCAGTCTTACAGCTGCATAGACTCATGAAGTCTCATAGTTGCACAGCTCATTTTCTTTCATACATGCTACAGTTTTATTATCAATGGTGTGATCTTTTATGTAAAGTGAGTTGATGCTAGATGACAGTTATTCCTGAAAAAGTAAATAGTCGTGCTTTTACTTTGAAAAGTTACACATTACTATGCCTGCTAGCACATATTGTTTTTCTGTGTTGTTATCATCCAACCTGATTGACTGAGCCTCTATTCAGATCAGATAATTTCTTCATACTGAAGTGTAATCAAGCTAGTAGAATGCATTTTACTGCATTTTCTTATGAAGCTTAAATTTCATGCAAGAATATCATCAGTGAATTCAAATGGCTAATGCTGTTCTGTAAAGAACTCTCAGAGCACTCTAAGAACAGTCAGTTTTGCATTAATTTCAGCAAGCAACTCCCTTCTATTAAATTGTCACTAATTAAATATAGGTAATAAGAAATTGCCTGTGGTTATTCTACATCAGCATTAGGCACAATATGACTCGGGGAATCACCTGAACACAAACTAACATTCAGGGCAAAATGCAGAGAAAATTGGTCATTTGGTCTGCTCTAGTGGGGCAGCTCTTATGCACTCTTGTGCTGGGTGAAAAACAGAAATAAAAGCAAAGCAACAAGCAGCTGGGCAGGAACAGAGGCTGGACACTTACCCACAGAGGTGCAGCTTCCCAAAGTGAATGACCTCCCTCCTCCAGCCCTGGGTAGTGCCTGCGTAGTAAGTGCTACTTGGGTGATGCTCAGTGGAGCAGAGGGAGCTGAGGTGGCTGCTGCTGCTGTAGCACAAGGGGAGCAGCAGGTGCCAGGTGGCCCCCAGGTCTCGTGAGAACTCCAACTTCACTGGGTCAGCAGAGGAGCTGTCAGTGGTGCAGCCAATATTGATCTGGGAGCCAAGGCACCAAACACAGAAGGTGACACAGGGCAGACTGTGGGACTCCCAATCATTCTTCACCTTAGTCAGCCTCCCCCATTTGGTATGGTATTTTTTTAGTCCAGGAAAATGGTAATTTGGGAACCCATTTAACAATAGGGATGATACACCCAGGACAAGCACATGAACAGGAACTCTTGCACATTGTTCTCCTGTCCATAAGTATATCACACTAGGGATTATGAATGTGATAAGAAATCCCCAACAACTTCTACCTAGAGATAACTGTGAATTTAATTGGGCAAATCCCAAAGGAGATCTGCTAACATTGCTGGAGTAAGTGCACCAGCTCTTGCAGTCCTCTGGCAGGTACTGAAGTAATCAGCATCAAGAAAATGTGCCTTACTAAAAGCAGAAAAATCAAAACAAAAAGTGCAACCATTAAAATTTTGTTAATGCTGAGCTGTTAATTGCTGAGCTGCATTATGATCTTCTTTTATGTCACATATATAAAAAACCAAACTTATCACCTCAATATGTTCAGCTATCACACTCACTACCTATTTGTTCATGTATAATGGCAAAGCCCTAGAGCATCATAGCTGGATTGGATTGAAATTCAGTGTCTTATTTTGGCAGTGTCAGACTTCTCAGGGTGTGCTCACAAGATTCCTGATATAAAGAACAGTAGAAAAAGCAGAACATGAAAACCACTTCTACTATTGAAAAAAACCTAGAATGTTTAATTCAGAATCTGAGACAACCAGTGCAAATTAGTCTGTTTTCCTGTTACATTGATATTTAGATCATCTTATAATTTAAAATTGCTTTTGTAAAAGAAGACAAATTAGTTCTTTACAGAATGACTGTCATACAAAATAAGATGTACTGTACTTATCATGCAACATATAAAAGCCAATTGCTGATGAAACACAAAACCTGCATTAAAATTATGTAACATTTTAATATTTTTATATATCTTTGTAGCAAAAAAAAAAGTGTCTTTGTATCATGCGTTTCTGTAAAGAAAATCTATTTGTTTCTAAAACACAGTAGTACTTAGAACTGTGCATGAATGATGAAAGTGTATCCTACATCGAATTTCCTTCATCACTCTTCAGTGCACATGAGTCCCATCAACCTACATTTGACTAGAAGGGTTGTCTACTCATCTGGAAGCTTAGAGATGCTTGACCCAATATAGGTTTTGACTCTTGAGACACAGAGAGAAACTACTGCATTATGCATAACTCCTTCATTTACACTAATGTTCTCAAAAGCGTGAGCTGAAAATGATGTTCTTACCACATATGGAAGTAAACATGTAGATTTTATGAGTTAATGCTCTCAAGGCTTATGAATATCTTAAAGTGACCTCAAACATTTTTGTTCTACAGGCTGTAATCTATATTTTAAAAGAGGAAATGGTTCACATTCAATAATTTATGAATTAGTTGCATGACAAATTGAAGAGTGCACGAGTACACAGCTAAACCTAATTTTCTTGGAAAACCCTCAGTATAATTTTAGTAATTTTTATAAACTTGTATCATTTGCTGATTATTATGTAGCTCATATTAATGCCACATTGTTGTTAAAAGCAGCCTGGTAACTGTGGCATGGCAATTTATGTGCCAGATTCTTTTCCAGTTTCTTAATGACAACATAATGACCTCTCTAAACTAATAAATAAATACTAACTGGTTACTCCCTTCAGTAGCTGCTCCAGCCAATGCACAGTTTAGATTTTAAGATAAATCAGAAATGCAGTTTAGTTCAGACTGTGTTGTCACTAGACTATATGAAACACAAAAATATGCTCCTTATACATGAACTTTCTTTAACTCCCTAAAATGGGATGACTTCAGGCCATGAGAGCCAAAAACCAGCTTCATTTAAATTGGCTATGATGTGGGCAGAAGCAAAAGGAAAGCAGAAGCTTGTCTCTCTGAGCAAGTACAACAGTGCAGTTAAGCCAACACGTATGAAAAATTATTTTCTACTGCCACAGATGAAGCTGTAGCTCTCCACTGGTCAGCTTGTAGAAATGCTGCACTCTTACCTCGAGCAGGCTGTGAACTGAAAATTTGGACCCTCATTATATTTTGCTCATTCTCTTGCCTGCCAGTTGTGATTACCCAATGCATAGGATATGGACTTTCTTGCTATCAGTGCAAGTATATAGGCAAGGAAAAAGTAGTAATTTAGGAAAGAAAGCAGAAGACTTTGAGGCAGAAATTTCTCTTATCTGTACAATAAAAGCATCATGATATATTCACATGAGGGAGAGTAAAGTCAAGTCAATTAGAGGGGAAATTAGACAGGCTTCTCTGTTTGGCAATCAGAACAGCTGGGCAAATACACCAGAGCAGAACATAGAAGAACATGAAGCAAAAGGCAAAATAACTTTCTGAGGACAAGTACCTCAAATTGGATGATAGTATTTTCATTCACACTCAGGTCCCTTGTGGTAATGGAGTGCTCTCCAACTTCATTTGAAACAAATACCATAGCTGAATCTTCTTCCCTGAAAATCAAGGACAGGAATGCTTTAGACTCACTTCACAAAGTCACTTCTTTCTATTGTATTGCTGAGAGAATCTTACGGAGCTCTTTTAGATGAGTATGGGCAATAAAGCCCAATGTTTCCACCAGGATAGAAAAACCAGTTGTCCTCTTTAGGACCAAAGTCAAAAGTATCCAAAAGGATAATGGGATTCTTTAGGTTATTTCCATCAATAATGAAGTCATCAATAATCCAGATTTCTTCTTTTTTGCCTACAAAGAAAATCGAAATATTCTTATTAAGACCTAATATTAATATTACTAGAGAGCAGAACAGCAGTCAGTATTTATGTGTTATGTGAAGAAGAGAGTGCTAAAAGTGTGGGATCACTATTTTCACTTTCCATGAAAATAGTTCCCATACTGCTTTGCAGCCTGACTCTGTGGAATTAACTTTTATTCCCTAAAATTTATAGAAGTCACAACAAAATAAGGAGTGAAAAGCAATGGGCGTTAACAGTTATCTTCTATTTAAATCACATTTACCTTGAAATTATGCCATTGTCTTCTTCAATTAAGAATCATCTAAATGAGCAGTTGCTAGAGTCAAAAGCAGCCTGAAAGTGCAATTTCATTCTACATCCTTGCACTCAGCAGCTTGTGTTTGCCTGAGAGTTCTTCCATTAACTCTGAAACTCCTTCTGTCCAATGGATTATATATTCGTATACGTCAGAAAATAGGTTTTCTCAAAATGAAGAAGAAGGATAAAATTTTCTCTGTAACATTTTTTCATTTATCTAGAAGTGTTTGAGTTCATCAGAGAAAAGCTTAAATAATTGTTTTAGGCAGGACATGTCAGAAGAATGAATGAAACAGGATTGTCAGAACCAGATTTGAATTTGCCTTTTTTTTGTTAGGGGTGTGCTAGAAATTTGCCTATATAGAATAAACTGTTGCTGAATCACCGTGTCTCAGAGTAACGGAGAGCAGAGAAGAACTTCCTTCAGCTGGCACGTCTCCTGTAATTGGGAGGAATGAGCTGTGTTCCTCTTGTGATTTTCCAGTCCTTTACAATTTAATCAAAAGATTAACTGCTCACTACATACTATTTCTAAATGGGTTTTTAATGCCTAGTTAATTCTAAGTAAGGTAGGCCCAGTTCCCATTTACACTTGGGACACTTTTGTATAATTGGAGCATCCTAATGGGGGCTCAGTGTAAGTGAGAATCATGTCCATTAAAAATAATGAGAAGAACCTGAGTGAAGTTAACTTTATTGGTGTTGCTTGATCTCTCTCCAGGGCCAAAGCTGATGCTTTTCTGCACAAAATTCAGGGATATCAAGTGAAGGCACTTCACTTTAAAGTATTCAGCCACTTTATAACAACAGCAAACATAATCCTGCAGTAATTCTAATTGAAGGAGTTCAAATACAAAACCCTCATGATTTAAGAGTCTAACTGTTCAGTTCAAAAAATCACTCTCTTAGAGATGCTGAGCTTTGCAAGCATGGACCTGGATTCCCAGGGTGTGTCTCTTCCTTACCATTGTTGTAAGGTTGCCAAAGCCTGAACCGTGTTGCATTGCTTTGGGCTGCATAGGGCAGAGGAACGTTGATAAAGAGGACATCTGTGGTCTGGGTGAAGTAAAACTCATCTATCAGGTGCCAAGTGATGCCACCGTTGACAGAATATTGCAGCAGGATGGAATGAGACCTCTCAGGGGTGCCTAGAGCATAAAGGACATGGATTTATGTTCATTAAAATCCAGTAAGTTCAAACAAGTATAAATGAAATTATGTAGCTCTGATATACACTACAAAGTATGGGCTTCCTTTAACAACAGCTTAAGCTGTTTCGATGTTATTTACACATTGTACACCTACGTCTTTCTGTGCTTTCCCTTGTTTATCTGCAAAATGCAAATAACATAGAGCCTAAATTTATCTTACTATTCATTATACATATGATCGTAGTTAATTACTTAGATGGGAAGCTGTCTGTGTTACACCTTTTTAGGTTAGAACACATCAGCTCCTTCTACTACAAACATATCCCAGTAATACAGTATTTATTTGCTTGTTTTGTCCAGGTACCAAACATTATCATCACCATCTGTACCACCCACAGATAAAGACAGAGTCCCTGTCCTCATAAATTTATGAGTCTATAGCTCTCACTGCAGACACTGGGATGAGGATATTCATGCCTAGAAATAACAATTGATGGAGAGCACTGAGGATCTTTATTAGCATGTTTTAACAACAACAAAGCAATATTCTGTGCTTTAAGCTGGGCCTAAAAGTCAGTGGAACTGACAGTAAAATTTGCATTTTCTAACTACCAGCTCCTCCTATTTTTTTTACTTATAGCTTTAAAGAGTAAAAAACAAAAGCTCTTTACAGCCCTAGTTATTAACACATGCTAATTAGAGCCCAGAACCCATTCTTGATGCTGGTTACCATACACAAGCTCAGCCCCCAGCCTGTATTTGGCCTGTGCCTAACTTGCTGCCCAGGAATACCAGTGTCCAAGTGGTGGCATCTCTGAACTGAGGTCTCATTCAAGTTTACACTCTCTGATCCCTTCATGGTGTGGCACAGTGATGGCACGGCCCCAGAAATTTAGTCAAGAACCAACAGAAGGAAAGGACTAAGGGACATTTCTTCATCCCTGACTCACTGTGTTCCTGTGCAAGCTTTTCCCTTGTTCTATTCCTAAACTGACCACATTTGCTGAAACCAAAGTGCATGATGCACATTCTCGTGCTCCCCTCTGCTCCAGCGCTAAGTATTCAACCACCAGCTGTGGAGCAGAGCAGGGAAGAGCTGTTTGCAGCCAGGAGCTGATTTCAGCTTATCTGTGGCAATTGAAAGTAAACAACACACTGCTCTTAACACTCACAGCTGAGAGATATGCCCAGCTATATCAATTTGTATTCAACATTAGGGAGCTTGCTGGGACTAAGTCCTAGATCCAATAGTAGGGGTAACAAGTAATACAGGTTCAATAATGAGCAATTTCTCCTGGAGTTTAATGGTCTTACTCCTTGTAGGTCAAGTATCAAAATCCAGGCTTGAGCCTTTGGCTAATCCTGCCTTCATTAGTTTAAAATATTTTTTCAATGGTCATATGAAGAAATTTTACCAAGGCATAATTGTGTAAAAGAAGTCATCACAAAGACTTTGCTTATAAACATGAAATATTTGGCATGTCATCATTTTGGGGAATGTTATATTTTTGGCTGTTACAGTTTTCTCTCTTTTTTACAAAGTACTAAACCCAGTAATAAATAAGCTGATATATATGATTAAATGCCTGTTAAAGAAAATCAATAATAATTCACAAAGAGCTATACTTTCACTTGTCCATAGACAGATTTGGCTATGATACTTATTTGGGAAGAAAGAGGGGGCTCAAAATTATTTTCAAGCTGTTGGTAAATGTTGAGTCAGTTAGACTCCAGTTCCAGAGCACAGAAAATACGGTCATCTTTCTTATATTAGAATGAGAGAAGTTTTTCAACATTCAGAGTTCAGCCTGGAAGTGCCAATTTTATCATAAAATTTGGGGAAAACTTCTGAAATTGCATGGGACTGACTCAAACCTTCAAGCAGTTTAGTGGTTCTCCATCATGTCACTCCAGACTTGGATATAATTATTTTTTAAAGCCAAGGATGGCAGGGCCTTGGAGCAGGGTAAGTCTGAATCATTGGCTTAAAAGTCCTTGTACTGGAGGAACTGTCACAAGTTATTTACAACAATGTGTAAAACTTGTCTTGCAAAGTCTGACTATCCTTCATATCAATTAAATAGAATTATGGAGTTTCAGTTATCTCTAAGATACATACTAGGCAGTCAAATCGTAAGAGCTTTTAATGTAGTGGATTGAAGCTTGAAAATGAAAAACACTGTATTTTACTATTAGTCCCTTAAGTAATTTACTGTAGGCACCATTTTATGATACAAAAAAATTGGACAAATAATTTTTTCCCAATATAGTGGGAAATCTCTACAAAATTTTGAGCTCTTTTGTTCCTTTTCTGTCCAAAGACTTTACAGCTGTGTTATTTTTGATGATGCTACAGTCCACTTTTTCCTTAGGAACTGCACAGACAGCCATGTAGGCTGGGAGCAAGGTAGGGATGATGCAAAATTTCAAGCAAGCTCCCATGTAATCTACCACAGACTGTTGATCACTTCATACACTGCAGTTGAAAATATGAATCTGTATTCTTCTCTTTGTTGCTACTATGTACTAATTAAGTTAGAGAAATGATAGTAAATCAATGGTGATCTTACCTTTAGCAATAAATTTAAATGAAAATTGGATGTACACTGTATTAGTGCAATCTAGATCTCTTGACACAAGCATTCTCAGTCCTTCCTGCAAATGCAGAATATACAATGTGAATATCAGTTCCCATTGTTGAGTATGGGTATCTGCAGCTTACTGTTGTGTGGATGTTGGCTGCTACTGACTGCTGGTGGCAGCCAGAGGGGAACCACACTGTACCACACCTTTTCCCAGGCAGAAAATGGGGACAGTGACACCCTTGGTAAAGTGAGCTGAGATATAACAGAGGCACAACTACATGGTCAGGTACAGGCACAATTACAGCTCATTCGGTTTGTGCTCTGAACTCCTGGGATGTGATTGGGTCTGCAAGCACTGACTTAGATACTGACTCCAAACTACTACACTCATTTTTTGTGCAAACTGTACAGCTGCCAAGCACCCTAATTTCCAGGCAGGGAGTCCTCTCCAGGACTTTTCTGTACCTCAAAACAAGTTTTGTACAAATACCCTTTTCTGGGGCAACCTGTTGACCTGTAAAGAAAGGGAGCACACAGGAAATCTCATAGGGATCCCTGAGTCCCTGTCCAGCTCTAGAGATGAGCTCATTGTTGTGTGGATTCTGGGGCCAGAGCCAGTCCCTGTACTGCAGAGATCTGGCAAAACACCTCTCAGAGCTTCCCTCTTTCTCAGACCCATTCCCCCAGGGGAACAGTCTGCAATGCAAATTTTAGACAATTCACATCTCACAATTTGGGATTTAAGTCACCTAAAGAAGTTGAACTAGAGTCAAGCTTTTGCAAATAAATACTTCAAAGAATAAATTTATACACCAAACATTATTTAACTTGTCTTTTTGGGGGGCACTTGAGTTCACAGTGCCAAATGAAGACTTGTGTGAGCTGATAATTTGTTGTGTACTTGTGAACAAAAGTCTATTATTCATTTTTTTAAGAACTGAAACAGAAAATATATTTCCTGACCTTTTGAAATCTGCAATCAACAAAAATAAGTCTTTAAAGAACTAGAAAACATCAAAAGGATAGAATTGAGTAAGATACAGGCAAACTGCATAAACATTGATTACACAGACTACAGCCCTGGCTAATTTGCATTATTTAAAATACTAAAAAGCCAACCAGATGACTTAAATTTGATTGTAATGTATACCATATTTCCAAAGAATTCACTTCAAGAATCTCAGCGTAGAGTTTCATTCTTTTCCTTTCGTGGTCAAAGACGAGTTATACCACTAACAAAATAATACACAACCAAGAGATGAAACCCATTTGTTCATAAAAAAAAAAAAAACAGCTGTGGAAAAGTTTGTGCATGTTTAGGGTAGGAAAAGACAAGAAAAATAAAATTGTCAAATTCTAGCCAAATGATTTCAATACAAACATATGGGGCTAACAAGAGAAAATTTACTTTCTATTTCTGACTCTACTGGCATTCATTCTTTTTTGTTTCCCAATGTAAGTAATCTCTGACCCCTTTGAAAATGAGAGCTGTTCCAGACTTGATGGTGTCACCATTCAGGTTTCCCCTCTCAGCACCATAGACTTCAGGCCAAAGGTCTGGATGTAAGTTACCATTGAAGTCATCCTTCAGGACAGATGGCAGAGGAAGGACAGGGACACAGTAGGGACCTCCAAAGCCTCTGTCACACCTAGCAACACATTGGGAAGAAAAGGTATTATCCCTCAGGCCTGGGTAAAACACATCCTTTCTATGAAGCAGCTTAAGCAGTTTTGTACTCACATGCAATGACCTGAATCACAGATGCCGTGCCCTGAGCACATCCAGGGGCATCCTGTAGCCAGGACCACATTATCAATAGCCCAAGAATCAACTCCAGAGGCATAGTTGTACTGAATCCATCTGAACCGTGTTCTGGGAGAGCTATTAAAACCAGAGGAAATGTATTTCAGGATTCAAAATTCTGATCTAGAAAGGGCTAAATACCAAAGGAAATCTCACAGACTTCTGAAGAAAAGCACATTAATAAGTACAGCCGACTTATTTCAAAAATATTCTACTGGAAACTGGAAGTTCAAATTACTCAGGTTAGTCTTTTGGCAAAATTCCAGCATATTGTAAATAAAGGTGCCCAAAGCGATAATCAAGAATGAATATTGCTGAGACATTTGCTGATCAGCAAAGTAGTTGAGCAGAAATTAGTAGTTCCATTAGCATTTGACAGCTCCATGTGTTGCTAGCAGAATAGAAACAATAAAATTGCATCAGTAAAATAAGAAGTTATGAAAGTTCCTTTATACTAAGTGCTGTGTAAAGAGAAAAACAATAGTTATGTATGTTCATATATGTATATATATAAAAGAATGTATGAATATATACACAAATATGCTCATGCATACACACTGCTGTCACTGCTGACTGCCTTGTTATCCTCAAATGAGGAAAGTACTTTGGAGAAAAAAAAATTCTTTGGAAGATGATGTATGGCCCTCGAGTGAACTGTGGAATTGGAAACCAAGATGTGAACCCTAGGCCCAGTTCATTTACTGTGTGTCCATTTTTACCACTGTTTTTTCTGGGTGATGAAAGATACAGAGGTAATGTGTAGGGTGCTGTGAAGAATTACAGAACTACTCAGAACAGGGGTAAGCAGTGTCATCATTAGCTGTCATTCCTAAACTAGAGCATGGTTTTATTTAGAGAGATGGATGCCAGCCCATCTGCCACATCCCTTTACAGCCCTGTGATATCCTGAGGAGGTCAGCAGAACTCTCCTGGTCAAAAGGGTGAAGGTGGCACGTCCAGTGATGTGTTCTGGCTTATTGAATGCTGTGAATGCCTGAATGTTGGATGACAACTTAATGTGCAATAACAGAAAACAGGAAAGGATGGATCAGGGTATTTATTCTTGCTTCTTATTGCATAAATGTTAGAAAAGCTGTTTTAGCATTCTTGTTCTTACTGTCATAAATTATAGGCAAGACTTAAGAATTCATTCATCAAAGTTGTAACTTCCTTAACTACACTTTACATTATAGCTGATGAAATATTTTGAAGTGAAATTTAAAATTCTGGTGGCGTGACAACACACATTTAAAAATTTAAAAGACATGCAGAACATTCCCAAGCTAGAGGATGTTTGTTCTAATTAGATCAGCAAAACCTTTGTCATGCTAAACAGCCAGAAGAGCAGCTCTCACTTGGTTGAGGGTGGGAGGTAGACAGTAACTCTCTTCCAGTTCTGGAATCTTTCTGAAGTGTAGATGGAGCTCTCAGTGTACTGCTGACAGCCGATTGTTGGGGGGACACACTCCTCTGTCACCAGGTGCCAGTCTCTCCCATTATTTAGGGAATACTGCAGGTGAACACTGTGGGAATTGCTGTATGGCTTGCTGCAACCCATGCTCAGCTCAAACTGCAAGAATGTGGAGGCTGATACGTGGAAGTCCCAAGTCTCAGCGTAACGAGGTTTTCCTAAGAAAAGAGAGAAAAACAACAAATACAACAACAAAGTGTACCTTCAGCATAGGCTTTCAATACTGTCATTCAAATTTGTTACCTCTATCTTTATGGATGCTGGTGAGAGCCAGGGACAATAGCAGTTTGAGTTTTACCAAGCTACTCAAAGGAAAACAGAAGGGAAAGAATTAATAACAAAGTTTAGCACCTGGTGTTGTGGACAGGAGGAATGCGTGAGGAACATGATGTTTTGGTAAGAGCATGTTTACAAGAGGTGTTGCCTTCCTTGGACCAATGAGCTAATTCTATCCTCGGTTCTGCAAACCAGTCTATAAAAATGTGCTGGCTCCTGTAATAAATCGCTTCTTCTGCTTTCTGGATGAAACCTGTGTTGCTGTATTTTTTCGCTGCTCCCTAACCTTACAGCAACGTATCTTCACCTTTTTCCAGCCCTCTCTTCCCTACAGATTACTAAATACCTGGATTTCTCGATACTTCCCGTCTTGTAAAACTTGATCCTTATATAACTTATAAAATAGACTCATACAAAATGTAGCAAAGTTTGATGACACATACCAATGTTTTCACTGAACATCAGAGCTGTATCCATAGACAGGCAGTCAATGTCTACTTGACCTCCTTGTATTCTGTACCAGCTTGCTTGTAAATCCACAGTTCCATCAAATTTATCCTGGAAGCCAGTCTGAGAGCTGTCATTCATCCCTATAAGCACATCGTCCAAAGCCCACTGAGCTGAATGCTTCCCTACAAAAACCAGAACAGACAGGTTAGTGGAGTAAGTTGTTTTTAATGCCCATATGCTGTGTTCACTCAGTGAGCAGTGCTCAGTCACATAGACCGAGTGCTGTCAAACAAGACTAAAACATTGCTCAAGGTGCACCTGGACTTTGAAGCATACTTCTGTTACAGATAAACACAGGTATTTCCCTCTTCATTTCTTTAGCTTCAGTGCCTTTGCCATCATATATTCTCCCTCTGCTTGGATGAGAAACTCCCTGAGCCTCTAGATTGGGGATTTTCATTTTATGGGTCACAACCTTCCTGTTATTCCCCACAGCTAAACTGGAAAGGCCTCTGTCTAGTTCCCAAAATAGCTTTTGTATGAAGGTGAATAGAACATGAAGGAAAATGCTGAAGGCTCTGCGTATAAATAATATTTAGAGAAGTGCTGCTATCCTTCCTGGAAATCTCTCTCCTCTTGCTCTCCAGCCTACAGGCATTTCACTTCCATCATCTCCAGCCCATTTCTTTGGCCTTCATTTCAATTCACCTTTCTACTGGCATGCTGAAAGGAACATCTTATGCACAGTTACTGTCATCACAGGAGAGGGAGGAAAGCCTTTACAATAAATTGTGAGCGTGCAGCAATGTGCCAGGGCTTTTGCCTTGCCTCCAAGAGGAACGTGGGTCATGGCTGGTGGGGCCACTCTGCACTGAGGAATGGCAGACAGAGGATAGTCCATGAAGGAACTAACATCTCTAATCAGAACTGGCTGTCACCTGTAGGCACTGGTGTGGAAGGCAATATATCAACTTCCAGTGATAAAACCTTGCTTATATTGGGAGCCACAGGGCTGCCATCAGTGGTCTTACAAGTGATGACCCTCAGCAGGGACAGATCTTATCCAGGTGCCACCAAAGCAAGAATAGGGAGCAACAGGTTGGACATTGCCCCACTCACCAATGCAAATGATCATCACAGAATGATGGTCTGTGGTGCACCACTCGTTGCTCAGCACTTTTTACCAAAGGAACTGCCTTCTTTACTAAATCACATCCCTCTTGTCTTGTCTATTCTCTTACCTGGTGAGGACAATTAAGTCCAGCACATACAAGAAAATGTATGAATAGAATCAGCCATCAAAACGATATATGAGGTCTAAGAAGCTGCATATCATAATTAATTAAATGCAAGCTATGTGCTTTGCTCCCCAAGGAATTGCTGTTGAAATGCACTTTGCTATATTTCTGAATATTGCTTTATATTTCCTGCTGATCCAGGAGCTGCTGCCTTGTGCAAAGGTAAGACTAAATCAGGACACTCTTAGTAGTGGTAATGTGCCCCCATGGGAGGTGGGAGCTCTCACAGTGGCTGTAGGAATTGGTCAGCACCAGGGTTTAATTTTCAATTGAGGATGTGGCAAGTGTCTGATTGGTTTTGTAGGGACAGAGGAGCTGGGCTCTGGGCCACTAGAAATGGTGGGAGGAGGGGGTCATGTGTGGAGATATTAAAAACAGTGAGATGGGAGCCACTAGGTTGGCAGATTCAAGGCCAAGTTATGCCTACACTTCTGAAACAGAGAAAAAATGAGATTAAGAGTGTATGCCATTTGGCATCCCAGGTCACTCTATACTCAGGTAAAAACTCTGATCTTATTTAAGCTTCTTTTTTTTTAATGTAATTTTCCCCCCCTCTCTCCTGTTACCTCAGCATCTTTTTAAACAATTTTACTCTTAGGCCGACTCATCAGCTTAGTGCTATAAAAGAAAATCACGAAAATCATGGAAAATCAGACTGTGACTCAGGAGAGCCCAAATATGCTCTTACAACATCCAACTGTTCACAATACTGTGTTTTTCAGGAGTTGAGGTTTCTGCATAACATGTCTATACTGAGTAGCACTGGTGTGTGGGTTGTGTAAAGCTGCTCAATGAATTTTTGGGATGGCCTCGCTTACCATGCTGTGGCTGCCACCAGCGGAAAGCAGTGGCAGGGGTCTTGGCCTCCCGGGGTAAATCTATGGAGACAACCTGGGGCTCCAGGTAGGACATGAAGTCCAGCTCTCGCAGCAAACTCCAGGTGATCCCGTTGTCATTCGTGTACTGAACAACAAGTCCTGTATTTAAAAAGAGGACAAGCAGTTAGTGTGACTGTGCAGAGCAAGGAGGGGGCAGCTCATCCTGTGCTCTGGAGCTGCCAATTCCCATCCGGTGCCTTTTGACACGTGTCCCGCCCATGGGCAGCTCCTGGTCCAAGAGCATTTTGTGGACAAAGTCCTCCTGCAAAGCTGATGTGGGTCACCAGCTGCCACATGCTATCTTGATTGTTTTCACCAAACTCAAAGGATCAAATCTTTTACACCCTCAGAGACACTAATGATCATGCCACAGAAACGATAGGAATAATGTGATTTTCTTTACACGGTATCTATTTCATGTTGGGTATCCTTGCAGTTTGTGTGAAAGACTAAGTTATAATTTTGATAGCTGGGATTACAATCCTCCTGCTGTGTATGCAAGCTCACAGCATCCCTTAAGGAAATTAAAATCAATTATCATAATATTTAGAAAATTTAAGATAGTCTTTGTATCATGCACACAGTATGGCAAATACTAGGACACAACAGAAGCCTAGCAGAGCTCATCAGAAGGGATAATATAAGAAAGAAGCACCTGTGTATATTTCTTCTCTTAAAACTCTTTTATACTGGTATAAGTTCAAAGATAATGGATTTTTTTGGGGGGTGTCTTTTACTGGTGCAAATGAGTAGAGAATCAAACTCTTGGTATAATCTGTGCTGCAAAATGACAGCCTTCCTCAGTGAGCAAGTCAATGTAAATGCCAAATATCAGGAAACAATCCACTGATGTTAAATGCTTTACTGAGAGGAAAATTAAATTTTCTCATCTCTCATTTCAGTGGTCTGTCTTCATGCAACTAAACCCCTTTACATGGGAATCTGCTCCCAGAATGCTGATCCTTCCCAAACACAAGTATCAGTCCTCCACCACAGTAACTTTAAGCATGTGGGTCAAATAAGAGAGGAGACATCTGGGAGAGATGAATTTATTCAGACTAAAAAAATTTTCAGCTGCAACTTTATAGTCTTGTGTTTTGGGTAAATCATACATAAGCTTGTTTTGGAAGGCAATTTTTTATTAGACCTACTGGTGTAGTTGAGAAGATGAACAAGTTCTCAGGTACATAACTTTTCTTCAGGTCAGAAATGGAGTTTACCCACTTCATCCTGAACTTGAATTTCATTCCTTTTATTTCAGACCTTATGAAAAGTTCCGTGGACTTGTAAATTTACCTGTTTTCCAACACTACCAAACAGTTTAATACAATCTATTACACCTTGCTTCGTAAATATTGTCTTTCTTAGACCATCACAGCTCCCACAGTTACTCCTACAGATGGATCACCATTAGTTTGGTGTAACTAATTATAACTAAAAATGTCCACCAAAAGTAAAGAGCTTACTCCAACACTTACGAAAACTGAGGAGGTAATTGATTTATGTTAAAAAATATTCTTGATTTTTTAAAGGCAGCAAAAGGCGAAAACACACAGAAGATGCAAAATAAAAAAGGCTTATTATAAAGAGAAAGGGGTTTACCTTCATTCCTGGCTCTTGGTCTGTTGCAGGAGTTACCAACAGTCTTGCTCCCAAGTTGTACATAAAATTGAACTAGCCTTTTAAAAAACACAGAATAGAATAGAAAAGAAGTGTAATCACCCTCTGATAGCACAAGATCAGTCAGGATAATTTGCATCTCTTGACTAATGACATTTTCAGTGAGGTCATTATTCCAGGCTTATTGATTAGGCAATATTCCCAGGAAACCAAACACGGGCATGGTAAATAGTGAAGGACCCAAGACAGAAGAAAATTATGTAGTTTATTAATCTTGTGCCTAATAAACGTTTTTGAGTGAGTATGAGAAGTTAGGAGTTGATCTCACACAAAAGCTGCAAAATCTCCAAAGCAGGCAAAGCTGTTCCTTACATCAGATCTTACCTTGAGCTATTGTAACCAGAAACTAGGTGAAGCTTTAAAATACAGCATTACAGTTGTAATAAAATTACTATAACCTCCTAAACCACCAATCCTTTTTAGATCTTTAAATTCTTGATATAAACAATTTTCAGTAAAATTAGTTCACTGAACATTTTATGAAATAAACCCTTTGATTTTGAACCTATACATTATGATTTCATTGAATATTCTCGTTCTCACATCATGAAGTGGTGAAGAAAAATGTTCCTGAGCTACTATTCTTGCAACCTGCCCTGTACTCAGTGCTTTTTTCACTTCCCTACCTTCTCTCATTCCTTTCTACTCTAAACCATGGCAGCCACTGCATCTGAGTCTCTGCATGAACATATTTCCATGTCTTCAATTTTCCCCAACCCTTCTAATGCCACAAAACTCCTTGACACATTTTATTGACAGAACTCTGGATTATTCTGGAACATCCCTGTTTAGTGATATTTGAATTAAGTATTATTCCATCCTTGTGATCCAAAATATTGCTAGGTTTTCTCCCCCCCCAACCTGAAGTAATGGCATGGTATCCCTGCTGAGCTTGTGTTTATTACTGTGACTCTGTGGTTTTAGAGTAGTTTACATTTTCTCCTAGATACACACTATTGTGTTATATAACAACAATTAATTTCAATTAACATCCTGCTGCTCACTCCCCAGATTTCACTGCATGTCTCAGGCATTCACCTGAGTCTTACTAGGTCATAACTAAGGTAAAGAGCATTGAGATGACTCAGAATGCCATCACCCCCTAATCTACACATGCTTCACAGGTTGTCTCCGTTGCACACCAAGACCAGCACCTGAGCAGAGCAGAGAAACTGGACTCAACCCCATGATGAGATTTTGCATGCTGCAAGTTGGCAATGCCATTCTCCTCCTTGCTTCCTGGCCAATTTTCAGGATGATAGAAAAATCAGGCTTCATCATTTCTATTGCATGTAGATAATGTCTTTATTTAAAATATAAATTTTGAGGTGTATTTTTGCCACTTGAATAATTCTCCACAAGGATAACTCTTTTTGCTTCAGAGGATTTGGTCCTAATTTGCGGCAATTTTGGTAAAATCACAGACAAACTACTTGACTACAGTCAGAGCCAGTAAAATGCAGACAGAACTCCCATTTCCCTCATCCACTGTTACATACACATTATCATAATCCTCCTCTAAATCCAGATTCTAAATCCAGCCACATTCCAGTTCTGTTATCAAAATCTGTGTCTACTGTCTGAGATGATTTGTATACCCATAGGGTCTAGGACAAGCCAGAATATCCTCATCAATCTCGTTGCTAAGCTAACCCCATAGATAGCTCTAGACAGTCAGGCTCACAGTACTACACCATTTAGCCAGCTAGGTTATATTTGTTTGCTGCAGCTCTGTTGCTGGAGACAGCATTGAGGCAATAAAAATCTACACAGAAGCATCAGAGGTGAATAGATGTACAGTCCTGTGATGAAATTCTTTTATTCTTGCCAAATGTGAAGATGGTTAAAAAGCAAAACCAAGGAACCAAAAACCCTTTCTGCAGAAAGGTGAATCAGCCCATCTGATCTCCAAGTGTCTGACCCAGAACAGCTCCCTGGGATGGTTGCACAATCATTAGCAATGGAGTCTGTAAAGCAGATGGGAGCCAAGTCAGCTAACAAGCCAGATGTCACCACTTGGAAAAAAATACACATATATTCCATGGTTTTTATCTAGATGCCAGGTAGGGACTGTGTGCAAATGCTCCCACTAAAGAGATAATTAAGAGTGTTGTAAGGGACAGACCATCAGGATGGGAGGCAGCAGCTCATCAGTAACCAAAATGCATCCATGTGTCACATTGTCTGTCAGAAGGATGGAAATGCTGCTGGTGAAATTGTGCCTTTGGTGTGTTGGGCCATGCAATAGGGAAGGGATGGAGAGATTCCAGGGAGTTTCTGAAGTGCAGGGCAAAAAAATGGTCTGGGCGAAATGAACTTTGACACTTACAGCTCTCTTAGTGCTAAGTGACATTCTCCTAATATCTGGGGAAAAAAGGTGTAGTCAATCATATAATGGAATAAGGAGGCAAATAGGACAAACAAAGCTAAAATTATGATGCCACTTTAAGTATATACCAAAACTTGACTGGCTTTTTATAGTCACTGGCTCCCAGGCACAAGCTTTAGTTTGAAATGCTCTCAGTGTGACACCTGGGTGTGGTGGTGCCCTGTTGGGCTGCTCCTCTGAGCAGCACCACACACCCCAGGCTGGCAAATCTCAACCCCTTTGGAGCAGAGCAAACCAGGGACACCGAGCCCACATGGACCATGCTCTGCTGGGAAGAGAAGGGTGAAAGGGAGAAGGGTCCTTGTACTTTAAAAAAAGAAAAAAAAGTCTATATATTCCTTACATAAAAATTACACTTCACATTCAAAAAGCTGTAACTGATGGTGCATAGGTAGATCTGCAGGAATTCAGAATGAAAATAAAAATTTAGTGTCTTGCAATATTTTTCAGTTTTTCTATCAGGCTCTTCCATGCATGATTTAACAAAACAAGATCTTAAAAGGTCTGGGAAAACATTATTAACCTGAAAAATAAGCAGCTTAAAAATCTACTGCAGGAGTTTCAGCCTTCCTATTCACAACCCTCAATCCACATATCTAACAGTATGTCTTTCAAGGCGTATTTGCCTGCTGTTTACTCAGTCGCCAAAACCCCCCAATCAAAAAACCCTTGCAAAAATAAAAGATAACTGTGCAGGGGCTAAAATGAACCCTAATAAGATAACTGAATTCTATGCAAGGCATTACTGAATGCAAAAAGTAATACTAAAATGGGAAAAGTACTTCCCTTTAATCTCCCCTTTCAAGTGACATTAATTTTAGTTCCAATAATGAAAAAAATGTCAGGGTTGAGGAATTATTTTCTTTTTAGTGTATGGGCCTTTTAGTTAACCCTTCAGACTCTTACAAACTTCACGTGCCTTTGCGTCTAGAAAAAAAAGAGAGTTAATGTTACAGATGTCCTCAAACATTTAAATGGGATGCATCTGTTCAGAGCAAGGTGTCTGAAGCTGAATGTCTAAGTTATACATGGCCAACTCAGGCTGCCTTACAGTTTATGAAAGAAAGAAATACGTGCTTTTCTGCTTTTATTTTTCTGCTTTTGCAGAAGACAAAGCACTGACCAGCTGCCCTTTTAGGATGAGTTGTGTTGCCCTTTTAAAGCAGCTATTCTCTTCTCTGAACACAAAAGCAGCCTGGGGTAATTGCTGTTGTCTAAAAAGTCCACGTGCTGGTCAGGCAGCATCAGGTGGCTACTACCTTTGAGCGCACACTGAAGAAAGCAAAAAATCCATGTTTAGTCCCATCTGTGTTTGAGATGACCACTATGTTCTGTCTAGCAAACAGCCCAGGGATGTGGCTTCGAGCTTGAATTGCTCAAGGGAGTTAATCTGCAATGCTCACTGTGACGCTTACCAAAAAAAAAACCAAAACAAACCAAAAAACTCCCAAAAAACCCCACCAAAACCAACCACCTGATTTATTTTGACATAACAGTTAGTTCCAGCAGTAGAGCAGCTCACACTGTGAGAACTTGGTCAGAAGAGAGATCACAGTTGCTCTCACCAAGTATCTCTCTCTGGCCATTTATGTTTTTGAGGCAGATTTAAGACAGAAGATAACCATATCCTTGTGCAAAACAGAAGCAGTGGTATATTAAAAACATCAAGACAGAGCATTGCTCAGAATTTTAAAATATCTTTTGGCTGTTCAAATGATTCAAACTTTGCAAAAATGGAAAGCTACAAATATGAATATCTGGCATTAAAAGTGGCTTCAAAGTAATATTAAGACTAAAGGGAATCGTTTTCTTTATAAAAAGATTTCTCTATGAAAGAAGGAATAACTCAAAAATACTGCTTTGAATGCAGACGTCTTGAGGAAGTAGTCTAGACTACTTCCAGTATAATGCTTCCCAGTATTAATAACACAGGATTTGAAGACAAAGTGCACACATCTTCCCAGAGTTCCAGGGAAAACATGTACTTGTCCAAAGCATATTTGTCAAACAATTAATTAGTGTAATTAATACCTAATTTGCATAATTATATGACTATGACACGCATTTGTCAGACATGCAGGGGACAGAAGAAAGGTGGCTGGTGCAGTGCTGTGCAGTGCCAGGGAGCAGCTGAGGCTTTCCCCACACCAACAGCTCCCACACCATCCTGCAGAGCCCTGCTTGCCTGAGCTGGAAAGAGATCACACTAATTTCTGGCCAGTCTTTGCTGAATGAGCCCACAAATTCAATAATGGAGCAAATAATAGCATTACTTACTCTCAGAGCAGTCTTTGTCAGGAGAAATATCTTTTACTAAGCTAACTACCAAAATTGTAGGGTGTTCAAGGTTTCAGGTCCCTAATCTCTCATGAGACTGGACAAAGCAGCAGCAAACTCCAAGCTAAATAGTGGTTAAATTAACAGCCCTTTGTCCGTCCTAATTACATTAATCAGCTAGGCAATTTGAGAGAAGAGGATAATTGCTGCCAATGTAGGATTCAGTACCAGCAGGGAGAGAGGTGAAGGCTTGTTAGCCTCTTGGCTATGCAGAAACAATTCACATTCCATTCCTTTGCACTTCTGACAAGTGGAGTAATTCACAACATCTGGCAAGTAAACAGCAGCTCCTTGCTATGCCATCCTCATGTCTGCAATTCAACACAGAGGAAAAGGAGCTTTTCTTCCCAGCTATGGGCAGTCTTAGGTTTTGTGCATTCTCCAGACCACGTCTTCTGCCTTAGAATACAATGCAAATTATCTTTTCAGAAAGATAAGGAGTTAATATTTTATTTTATTTTATTTTATTTTATTTTATTTTATTTTATTTTATTTTATTTTATTTTATTTTATTTTATTTTATTCTGCCATTCCACTGTTTCTAACCTAAGTATTCTCTCTCAAAAAAAGGAAATAGTACACCAGAATGAACAAAAAGGTATTTTTTCTATCTTTCAGAGTTCTTGTACAGGTTACGACTACCATAAAATAAAACATTTCCCGCTTTCTCCTATCCACATTTGCAACAGGACAGAACAGAGAACATGAATACCCATGCAATTGTGAGAAGCAGCACTGAGCACTGACCTGATATTTGTGGTGTCCAGGGGAACAGTCCTTGCCTCCCTTTTGCCAGGTCCATTGAAATACAGAGATTTTCCATCACTGAGCACACCACAGCCTGTCCCAACCTGACCTCCTGTTATCTTGTACCACAGAGGGCTTAGTTTCCTCTCAAACCTGTCGAACATCTCACTGTGATTAGGCACATTAGCCACACAGGTTCCATGTGATGCTTCAAGAAAAAAAAAAAAAAGAGATGGTTTGGTGAAGCTGTGCTGGACAGAGTAAGGGTCAGACACAGTACACTGGCACACAGTTCTGTTGCATCTATATATGACAAAGCACCAGGCTTTTCTAAGAAAATTCCCTGATGACTGGGTTGTACCTTTTTAAACCCACTTTACAAATTTCTGTAGGAAGAATAAGCCCTCTTCCTCTAAACTCTAAGATGGCTTATTTCACTAAGTGAGAGCCAGCCAAGCTTATGTTGATAAGGCATTTTTTGCAAACAGAAAAATTTTATCCTTCTATTTAATTTTAAACGAATCGAACAAAAGACGTTAGCTTATTGTTTGTTGGTTGAGGGTTGAAAAGACTGCAGTGAGCAACTAGTTGTGTCAATCACTTTTTTTTCACAGGGTTTGCATTTTGGGTTTTTTTTCTATTTCAGCATAAAAGCCCCTGAAATCACGAGTGAGCAGAATTTTCCACAGAAGGGCCTGTCAGAACATATGTTCCCTCCTGGTCCCATGCCATCTGATGGCCAGGGGACTCAAAAATGGCAACAATTCTTTTGAAGATGATCCAAAGGCTTTTAGGCAGATTTTTCAGTTTATAATATTTTATTTTGTTTTCTCTTTTATTGCTAGTCCCTTCCCATTCATACAGATGGTGATGTTCAAAGATTGTGGTTGCCAGAAACATCAACAGCGTCCGCTGCCTTCAGCTGCTCTGCTTTGCCTGTGCCGAATTTAATTTAACAAAACAAGAAAGATTCCTCTTGGCAGCCCATGCAATATATGTCATCCTATATTTTTCCGAGATATTGGAGAGGAAAAACAAGATGTCAGGTTTGCAGGTTTAAGTCAGGCAGTGCTCACTGCAACCCCACCCGAGGAGGGCTCTTACCCGTGTAGCCCAGGTCGCAGAAGCAGACCCCCGAGACGCAGTCCCCGTGGCCGCTGCAGTAGCTGGGACAGGGCTCCGAGATGTAAACGCCGTCCAAGCCGAACGGAGGCACGCTCTTGTGGGAGCTGCTCTCCTGGATCCAGCGGAATCGGGTCTTACTGCACAGGAAAAACAACGGTGCTGCTACTCCTGGCTTCAGTACCTACTGCTCCTTGCTTAAGATTAAAAGGACCTTTTCCCAAATTAGCCATTTGCAAATAGGATGCCTGGATTTCTGTCGTGCTACATTTGTGTAACATTGCTTAAGGATATTTCTTCCAGACTTTTTGGCTGCGTTTTGACTTCCTCTGTTTCTCTGGCCCGTATCCATCAGTGTGAGAAAAAGAACAAATATGTGGTTTTATCAACAACAGTGAATGATTAGACCTGACTTTGAAGATGCTCTTTACTACTCAGTCCAACCTGAACTCCTAATTATATATCAAAATCCCAAAACTTCATTTCCTACAGTATTTTTGATAGGAACTCAGTAATGGCAGCGATGCAGAGTTTATTGTGGGATTGTATACCTTTGAGTAAAAAACCTTTAAGTTATTTGGATACCAGAAAAGAAGCCACTTTCTAAATAGAATGGCAAATAACCAGTCTGACTCATCAATCCCAAAGTTAACCATCCTGACAGTGAGATGGAGAGGTGGCAGACCTGGTAAAACACGGATGAAGGAACAAACAAGTGATATCACTAATAACTTATCTAAGGCTGCTGAGCTGACACAGCTGGCCCAGAGACATGATTGACAGTCCATCAGTTCATACTCTAAAAGCCCAGTCCCAGATTTTAATGGCAAGGTCTTCTGACATATTCTTTCTTGGAGTGGCTGCAGATTCCTCCACTGAGTGGAGATGCCCCTAAAGATTAATCTTTGAGGCTGAGCAAGAAACTTGCCCACAGTCATTGTATGGGTGAATAACATCAACCTCTACTTAATAATTGTTTAAGCTAGCTTTAATACAATTGCTTTGATACAATTGCTTCAATGTTTCTTTGTAGTGTACTATATTATAATAGTTGTTATAGCCCAAATACTGCATAGTAAATAATTCTGATTAAGATCTTCTTGTCTAATTGTTACCATAATAAATAATAAATAAACACATTAATAGAAATAAATCTAGTTTGCCATCCTTATACCTGCATAATCCTTTAGACATAAACCACGGTCAAAATCTAGGGCTAAGATTGGATCCAGGTGCACCCAGGCTCCCCTCTGAGAAGGAGTTTAGAAAGCAGTGGGGTCCTTTCTTGACCTCATGACTCAGTGAGACGCCTTCTTTAATAAACTTTGTCAGAAGATCACACTCTGCCCACAATTCTAAATCACCGCATAGGAACTTGTTGAAAAAAAAAAAATTTTGTTACTAATTTTTAATTTCTAGTCTTTAACTTTTAGCTGAATAATTTTACAGGAGCTCCAGAGAGAGGAACAGATTTAAAAACTCATTGCCAATAGAACGGATTAACTAATATCTTCCTTGCTACTCTGCCTAAACAATAATAAACCTATTGCTTTTTCTTTTTTGCTGTGCACTGGGATTTGGTAGGTAGGTGATCATCATGCTCATGCTCAGTACCAAATAATGAAATGGGATGCTCTCTGGTTAACCCATGAACCATGATTTCCTAAGTGGCCCTCAATAAACTCAGTTCTTAACATGCCAAGACACTCATTGCAGTCACAATACTTACATTTTCATGTATTAGCATGAGCTTCTTATTCCTGATCACATTACTGAACATAATGCCAAACAGATTGCTGCTATTGATTCTTCCCTGCTTGTTTTGGGTAAATCAAATCAGCTGGTGTCAGATCTGTGCAACTTGGCACCTGCTTTTATTGGCTAATTACTGAAGAAAAGACAAACTTGTTATGGTACACACCACTATTTCAAGTCCTCGCGGCAGAGGCACTGGCTCTCCTGCTACAAAATATGCAACACACTCAGATGGGCTTGAGGTGAGGGAGGAGGATGGGTCAGAAACCCAGAGGCAGCACTAGAGAAGCTGCAGAGGGACAGGAGGCAGGGGGACATGGCCAGAGGCCTGGCAGGGTGGCTGTGCTGGCAGCACTTGGTGCATCCAACAAATCAGATCAGGGTGTTGTTTACTGATGGAGTAAACAGATAGTAAAGGGAGTGAGAAATTTCAGTCAAACCCACATAAGACGGAGAAAACCCTCCTGATTTCAAGGCTTATTTGTGTCTTCCACTATCTGATGTTCTCTCACTTGTATTAATCTGATGCTGAGGTTGTACTTGCAGATGGGCACAACTACAATTCTTCCTTCCTTTGCCTCTGGCTGTCCCAGCTGCCTTCAGTGGCACAGCACATTATGCATCAGCTCAAATATCTTGCTAAAGTTTCTTTGCCCAGTGCTAACTAAAATTAATCCTGTGCAAATGGCTTATTTAATTCATGTGACTTATTACGCTCTTGCTGGTGCCTCTGACCTAGCGGACATGGATAAAGACAATGAAGGGATTGATGTTAAATTAAAAAGTGCTGGGTTCCTCACTGCTTTGTAATTTAATTATTTATTGTAGACCAATCTGACACCTTTAAAATGGAAAATTCTCACTGCTTTGGGCAGCATAGTATATTTTCCCCAGATCCGCAATATTTTAACACTGCTCTTATTCACAGCTTTGCAACTTTTCCCTAATGTACCATTCTAGAAGCAGCTAAATCAGCTAATCCACGGGTCCCACTGGCATCACTACTTCACCGTACCTGGCTGCAAGTGACCTGGGGATAACAATAGTGACCCTTGTCCAGTCCTCGAAGTCTCCGGTGTGGTACACGGAGGGCTCGCTGAGCTCCCGGGAGCTGCCCTCGCAGCCCTTGGTGCCTGGGGATGCAGGGTAGCAGCCCTCCTTCACCAGCGACCAGAAGAGCCCAGCATCGTGGGAGTACTGCAGCAGGACGGGGGCAGAGCTGCTGTACTGGTTGGTGCAACCAATGTTCAGCTGCAAAGAAGCAGAGAGTCAGAAATGATAGGAAGAAACCTGTGCTGTTATTAGCGTTTATTGGCTGCAAACCACCTTTGATTTCTTGTGCTGGGAGGCTTCGTGCTCTGAGCACTTGCTCTGAACCCTGCTGGCAGACAGTGACATGCTTGGAGTCTGTTTCCTACACTTATATGGCATTTCTTGGTGCAAATCCCCACCATTCCTTCATCAAGGTTGCTGAGCTCAGAACACAAAAAAGTGCAAAGAACTTTCCAAGGGTCCCTGTGCATAGCAAGCCCCAAACAGCAAACTCTGCATGCCCAGGAGTGGAAAGAGCTGTATCCTCTGGGATCCATCCCATCTGCAGCCCAGTGTGCTCAGAGGATCAGCCAGACTCCCAGGTTAGCCCTAACCACAGCCCTGCCACTGGCCTTGTAGGAATGATGCCTAGGAGTTGGCATGGCAGTTTGGGCCCCCCAAAACAGAGTAAAATTTGGATTAAGAAGAAAAAAAGAATATTAAAATGTGAAACAAAAATGTAGCCAAGACCAAAATCAACTGTTGATTTGAAGTTTCAGTTTCATTCTCCAAGCTATCAGAAAAATATTAGTGTTCATTATTTTATGGCAGAAATTCTACATGAGCTGTAGAATGTAAAATGTACAACAAAATCATTCATGTAAAATGAAATGATTCTAACAAATTACTGTCTTTGATCTTATCAATGCAAAATTATTCCAGTCTGCTATTTTAAATGGAAATTTTACACACTCACGAAAGCATGCAAACAGGACTAACACATTTATGTGCAGGCTGAAAAGCTTTCCAAAATGTACAGATTCAGTCCTTGAATAATAGACGTTATAAAGAACTCACAATATGAGTTCTGTGACACATTCTTATGTTTTGCATAGTTATGTTACATTGTCAAGTGCTTCAGTGATGGAAGCTGTATGATATATTTTTAATCATTGATTCTTTTTAGCCTAGACAATTTTTAAATTGCTGTTGATCATTAAACCTAGAGAATTAGTCATTGAAGTACAGGAAGGTGGTGAAGAGGCAAATAGCATCTTTTTCAGGCTAAATGATATTTATATACTGAGATATTCTTGGGTGTAAGACAGTTTAAAGTATAAAACTACGTGCAATACTCGCAAGAAAATTGTACTGAAATCCCTCAGTTTGTATAGCATTTTATTAGCATATCTTTTAGTTGAAATTAGATTATTTTACAAATCCCAGTATTTCTAACAAACTTTCCTATTTATAGAACTGTGGGAATTATATTTGAAAAGCTGCCTGTAAACATCTGATCTTTTTAATAATTCCACTTGTAAATTATTCAGTGTCTGTATCCACCAATTATGTAAGGACCGTGTATTTGTGGGGAGCTCATTAAAATTGCATTGCAACCAACTTCCAGAATTCACCAATGGGATTTCATTATAAACTCAATAAAATTTTGATTAGGGTTCAGAAACAAGAGCTTGTCAAAGCAAATACACTTTCTTTGGAGCCGATATTCTGATGTATTGTCAGATCACTGAAATTTCTGTAAGCTCTTTAAAGAAGAAAATGCTAATTGGAGCCTATATTCATTGACATAATAAAAGTAAATTATATGAAAAACCCACACTGGAGTACAGAGCAGCTTGTAAGTCTTTAAATAGTTTAAAGTACAAAAATTTTCCCCAAACCACATTGGAGCTTTTGTTCTGACAGAGCCCTAGACAGGATAAATCCTTTTTCGCTTGACAGTGCAGTAATATTTCCTAGTACTGACTTGAATACAATGACAGTCACTTCAACCCACTTCTGAAATGTGCTGAAGAACAAAAAGCTTTAAAACTTCTAGAAAGCATGATGGCATTTTATTCTATAAGGGTTCATACTTGTGCTCTTCACATCTTTTTATGCAATTGTCTAATTTATCACCTTCGTTTGAACTGTGGCCCCAGTGGCATCTTGCAAGTATTGGCTAAGGGCAGTTTTATTGATATTCTTGCACAGATTTATGTTTAAGGAATACCTTGAACTGCAGGACATATCCAGGCTTCAGAGTCAAATCTCGAGTCACTGCAAACCGGTCTCCGTCTGATTTACCGAAGAGCATGGCAGAAGGGGTGGCAGAGCAGAAACTTTCATTTTTGGTCATCCCTTCATTGGCCAGCATTAACCATACACTCATCTGGTTCATAGGGTAATCAAATGCTGGCTTTTCATAAAAGTTCTGTTGAAAATGAAAAGGAAAGCCAGAGGTATTATCACCTCGCAGTGTGACTTCAGAATAATTCCCAAAATGATGAACTTTAAAATTTTGCAATTTTTATTTCCTGTAGTTTTCAAAAAATTTTAATTTCCAAAACTTCACTCTTGACTTTTTGCAGAGATACATCATTACATCCTCTGTCACAAAGCGTAGGTGTCTGTGGAAATAACCCAGGTTATTCCCACACAGAGTTGCAGCTGCAAGCACTACAGCTGTCTCTTTAAATAGACCCAGTATTTTCAAAGAAAACTGTACTAAAACGAATCTCCTAACAGGATAGTTCCTGTTTCATGGGGATGCCCACAGCCTGCTCTTGCTTATTACCTGTGGTAAGGTGGGGTTAACAACAGGAATGATGTGCTTCTGCTTCTCTGACAGAATGATGATGTCGTCGATGGCCCACTGGTCGTACCCGTCCCCGGAGAACACCGGCTGCCACCAGCGGAACCTGGTGCAAGGGGTCTTGGCTGCAGCTGGCAGCTCCAGATAGACAAACCTGAGCAACACAAGTGGAGCAGAACTTCAGAGAACTTTTGTAGAAAAATATATCATTCAATAGGGAAAAGAGACAGGGAAACCAGCATCTGTCTTAACGTGCACAAGTAATTTGTGTGTCCAGAGAAGGGAATGGAGCCGGGGAAGGGTCTAAAAGAAAAACTCGTATGAGGTGCAGCTGAGGAAATTTGGGTTGTTTAGTCTGGTGAAAAGGAGGCTCAGCAGAGACCTCACTGCTCTCTACAACTATCTGAAAAGAGGTTGTAGTAAGATGGGAATCAGCCTCTTCTCCCAGGCAACCAGGGACATGAGGACAATTGCCTCAAACTCTGCCAGGGGAGGTTCAGGCTGGACAACAGGCAGAATTTCTCCACTGAAAAGGTGGTCGGGCACTGGGGCTCCTTGGGCTGCCCAGGGAGCTGGAGGAGTCACCATCCCTGGAAATGGTCAAAAAACCTCTGGATATGGCACTTAGTGCTGTAATTTAGTTGATATGGTGATGCTGGGTCAAGGTTGGATTTCATGATCTTGGAGGTCTTTTCCAACTTTAATGATTCTATGATGCTATATTCTCTTTTTCCATATACGTAGATACCTATTTATACACTGCATATCAAGAAGCCTTCTTTGTTCTTCTTGTCTGTGGAGAATGTAAACTCTTCAAGACAATGTCTGTTTTTTATGCTCTATTGCTATATTGCCAAGCACAATAAGGAACTGATTTGAGCTCTCTAGCTTTGAATTAAACTGTTCAGCTGATCCATGTTCAGCAGATCTTCATGTTTATCTGATGCCAGGAAGTAATAGTGACATATGCTAGCAAAATTAATTTCTCATTCTCTTCTGCTGATTGGTCCTATTTGGAGACAAAAGCATCCTTCAGTTACAATGCAATAGATTATGTAGCAGTTTTCTTTGGGTAAAAATATTTCAGCCCTCCTATACAGATCTTCGTAGAAGAACTTCAGGTCTGCTCAGTTTGCTTTATGTCCTACTTAGAAAAACACCTTACAAAAGTGATGCTAAATGAAAGATCAAGTTTCAAGCCTAATCATACTTATGTCAAAAAGTGCAATAATTAGTTACTTGCCTAGTCCTATTTCAGACAGCTCATATATATGCATTTATACATCCAATCCTTTATACATACAAACTCTTTCTTCATATCTTTATATATTTATATCTTTATTTACTTATATATGGTTTTCATGTACCATGCACTCCGCTTCACTTGCCAGTTAGGCATAGAGAGGAGAAGGAATTATTTTTCAGTTCTTTTCCAGAGAATTCCTAGATATACTGTTGGAGAATAGGAATTGGAAAATGAGATCTAGGCCACATTTGAATCAAGAGAAAATTAAATCTGCATAGTTATGTTCAGTAAAGACCATCACTCTTCATTGCTCAGAAGGGCAAATGTTTTGTCTAAAAATGTATTGGGTAGTCCAGTATTGAAGCTTTCATTATTTACTTCTTTGTTGGGTGTATCCTGTAATTCTGACCAAGTAGAGACCAAAGCACTCACCTAGTAGATGAGGGGAAGGGGGCAGCTGTAGTTTGGATTTTAGTAAGGCTTTTGATACTGTACCTTGCAGCATCTTTATGGACAAGTTGTCCACCTGTGGGATGAGTGAGTTCACAGCATGTTGGGTGAAGGCCTGGCTGAAGGGCAGAACTCAAAGGGTTGTAGGGAATGGGGTCACATTTACCAGGTGACTGGTCACCAGCAGTGCTCCTCAGGTTCAGTCCTGGGGCAGTCCTGTTCAAGGTATTTATCAGTAAAATGGATGCAGGAGTTGAATGCACCCTTTTGCTGCTAATACAAACTGATTGATTGATCCCTTGAGGGTCAAGAGGTCTTGCAGAGGAAACTTGAGAGATTGAAGCATTGGGATTGGCTCATGGGATTAAATTTAACAAATGGAAATGTTGATTCTGCATCTAGGATGGAGTTACACTGAGCACAGTTGTAGGTCCCTTCTACCTGAAATTATTCTATTCTATTCTATTCTATTCTATTCTATTCTATTCTATTCTATTCTATTCTATTCTATTCTATTCTATTCTATTCTATTCTATTCTATTCTATTCTATTCTACTCTACTCTACTCTATCCTATTCCAAATTCAATTCAATTTTATGCTTCCAAGTGCCTAGATCACCTCTAGAAAAGAACAGTCAGCCAAATTACAGAAATCCTTCCGAAAGCATTGTTCATTGCAATGCAAAATGACAAGATGAGAAGATAAAATTATTTGTATGTAGAAAGATAGGGACTACAGGTAATAGAAATCATGTTAACACCTATGCAGACAAACACAATTTAAATTTTCATCAACAAGGTATCTGACAGCAAATTTGAACGGCTGAACATTATTTCTTCTCCTCCTTAAATATTTATTTAAAGGAGCTTTTGCTTCATATAATATTAATACATGTTCATTAGATCTAAAAGCAGAGTCAGAGGAAACGGAAGATTTCTACACTTATTTTGGGCAAGTCCTATATTTCCTTGTTAATGTTTTGCAGATATTAGTATTTCATTCATATTTCACATAGGAGGTAAGTGATAGGAAATCTTATATTGTATTACAGATTTTAAGGGCTACTTTCATTACATTTTTCATTCCTAGTGACAGGAGTTTACTGTGCCAGACAGAAAAGGTTTTTATATAATGATGACTTCTAAGCATTATAACCTTGAACTATTATTCATGTTTTCAAAAGTTGAGAAATATGTATTTTTAAAAGCTGATGCCATATGAATTAGTTAACTTAGGTCGAAATTATACCTGGGTTTGCTGAAGTCAGAGAAATACATTTCTGCTAGTAGCTGCCAGTTGATCCCACCATTATTGCTGTACTGCAGCAGCACACCTTCTTCTCTGCTATCGGGCTGATTGCATGAAGAAGTCTCTCCTCCAATCTGGATGTAAAACTGCACAAAATCCACCCATGTTGTGTCCAAATCCCAGCTTACCAACTGTCTTTTTCCAGCCTACAATACAAAGAACAGAGGGACAATAATGATTTTAATTATGGCACTCTCACGATGAGTAGGCATATTCATCACAGATGAATATTATGCACAAAATTACACAACATGGAGGACATCGACTTCTCTATCAACTTGGCTTTTTTTGTCTTTCAGTTATTCTGCTTGGCCATCCTTTATGTCACCCTGATTTGATCTCACAAGAACTTTATTATTAGATTTCAACACACAATGCAACTTCACAACACAATTTCCATGTAAGAATTTTATCTCATTCCCCCATGGTCCCAAGTGACTTCAGAGGAAAAAGAGCAGGTCCTGGATATCCTGAATTAACCCACGCTAAATTTTTAAGTATTTAGCTTTCTATTGATAATGCATAGAGCAGTAAAAGGCCATTTCTCTAGTCTTATCTCCCTGGTCAAATCTTGCACTGCACAAGGTTACCCAATCACCCGAAATCAGCTGCTCTAATATCTTGCTCAAAGTCCATCTCCTACTCAAGAACCGGGGAGTGGCATTTTCTCTTCATGCTTCAGCTGAATAAGATTTGTTTGCACACAAAACTATATTCTTTTCCTAGTAAGTGTTGTAAATCAGGAGTGTCTCAACTAAAATCTGTGGATTTAGTTTCAAGTTTACCTAAGCATAGCTGAGAGAAACAAATAGCCTTGTAAAATTTAGTGAACAGCTTTTTCAAGTATTTTTTCGAATTTAGGAGGTCAATGTGGTCACTCAGTGCATATTCAGAAGACAGAGAACATTCAGCTTTAAGACCCTTTTATTGTAACTGAAATTATCTCACACCCCTCTTCTCTTTGTGCCCTGGGGCTTGAGGCTGAACTTGGGGACCTGCACACCAACAAGCCCACAAGATGCTGATAGGGAACATGAGGCTGCCTGTGACAGGCAGGACACAGGATGGGAGCAGTGTCCCCAGAGAGGTGACCTGCATGCCCTGCATCTGGAACAGCCCTGCCCCAGCCCAGCATCATGCTGCCACAGCTCTCATAGGTAGGGCAAAGCCATTTGTGTACAGCTGGAGTGGATGCAGGGATCATATTTCTGCATTTATTAAAGTAGCTGCAACCTGGCACTAACCCCCAAAATGGACCAGGACTGTCATCATGCCTACTGCTTCTAATTCCCTTCCCCAGTGGTTCTGTCCAAGCATAAAACGGTTTAAAAAATGAAAACCAAGGCTAAGTTATGACACCTATATTTTAAGTAATGTTTGTGCTTTTCTCTCTCACTTGTACATTCAGGATCCTTATGACAAATTTCCCAACAAACTTGAGATAAGCCAGTGACTTGATCTAGCTGAACACAAGTTACAAGATTTAGGAGCTAAGATTTAAAACATCATCTGCATTTTTTAATAAGACGACAGATGAATTTAAATCCTGTTCTGTTCATCACCTCTTTCTTCTTTCTACACAGCTGAGGGTAAACCCAGCAGAGATAAATGGCTACTGCTTTCTTCCTCAGAACATTTTGCTTTGCTGGTGTAACAGCCTGGGTGCTGAGCTCATTTGTAGACCCTACCAAATAGGCCACCTCACACAGTGAGACTGACTTCTGGAAGCTGAATACATGGGGGCCTGAAATTTTGTTGGCTTGTACCCCTGAGGACAAGGCAGTAAAACCTGTGAAGAATCCTTTGACTCTCTAAAAGCTCATACAGGACACAATCTTACTGAATTAGTCTGGAATCGTTCCTGTTGTTTTGGTTTATTTGGTTGTTTATTCCCAGCTGAGATGGGAATTCCCTCCTGGATGATGCCATGGGAGTGAGAAGAACCTTGGGATGCAGCCCTGAGCTTCCTGGAGCAGCCCCATGTGGCTAATGCTGGCCAAGGTGACATTGATAATCTCTGGTTGATTTGCTTTCACAGCTTCACTGGAGACACTGGAATTTGAAACTATCACCATCAAATCAAGCCAGTAGAGGGTAAAAAAGGATGCAAACACCCTTTCTGTCCCATGGGCTGGTGTGTCCTGGCTGGCTGGGGACACCCAGCATACTGACCTGCAGTGAGCCAAGCTCTGGCTCTAAAACTATCACAGGTGGGATTTCCATATCTACACCCCACAGCAGCTCTGCCTGCCAAATCACAGAACCAGGTTAACTGAGAGAGGACACGAGTGACAAAAATCCTCAGGGGAATGGCAGGGGCTAACTGAAAGAGCTCTGAATTGTGAACACACCTACAATTGATTAAAATGAGTTATAAAATAAAAGGTAGAGGGCTGTCAGAACAAAGCCAACATTAATTCTGGCAGCAGTAATTGATTATGGCAGCAAACATTAGACATTCAAATAAAAAGTGTCTGTTTGAGCAAATGAAAAGAAATGTGAATATGAGCTCCCCAAAACAATATAGAACTGTTTGGCAACTATAAAAGTAATTTTTTATTATCTACCAGTATGGCCCCTAGACACCTTGAGAAAGATCTAAACAAAAATTAAATAAACCACCTTCTGTTGACAGCACACAGACTGCTGCTACTCAAGAAATGC
Organism: Acridotheres tristis; assembly: GCA_037013685.1. NCBI lineage: Eukaryota > Metazoa > Chordata > Aves > Passeriformes > Sturnidae > Acridotheres > Acridotheres tristis. The sequence goes on from CM072885.1 coordinate 12,168,446, forward strand.
GTGATAACATAACCCTCAGAGATCAATAGAAAGAAGCCAAGAATTTCTAAATGAGTTTTTCACTCCTCCTTAGCAGGAATCAGAAGAAAGATCATAGCAGGTTAATTCTAATTTAGCGAACTACTTTTGAGAAACTTGGCATAAGAAACTGAGCCAGAAGGAAAAACATCTAACAGGGAAGACAATTATGTATAAAAATCCAATTATCACAATTAGCTAGTTAGACTGATTGGTCTAATATGAAATTTTCAGTGCAGAGCTCTATTTCCAGGGGAGCTGGATGTGAGACTATGTAGGAGTGCTGAAAATTATTTCATGGGTTAGATTTTTGTAATGAGGTAAACAACACACAATTGCACAGCGTTGCATATTGGGTTATTCTTCTGGGACTAATCTAGTTCTCATGACAGCAGTGGCAGTTTGATCAAACCTTTAAAAGAGAAGCACATAGCTGCATTTATACTCTTCCTTTCAATTAAGAACAAAAAAATCCCTTACTAGACCTGAGGAGAAACAATGCAAAAATAAATCTGTGATTATACTGCATAATCTTACATCTGGTCATAAAGATCTCTTTTTATTTTAGCTATAATTGCTACTAATTTTCAGAATTCCCTATATTTATTTCCTGTTCTATTATTTTTTTGTCTGCAAAGTATCCAACTTATACAAAAGAATAATCTCCTTCAGGTAAACCATTTTCTAAAAGCCTGAAAAAATGTTTTTTTTTCAATAGTTTTGTTTCTCTGACCTCAAATTAAGCTGCTTGTGCCCAGAAAAGCCATCTCTTAGCCAGGACAGTACAGAAGAAACAAATGGGAGCTGTTGGATGCTGTGAAATGAGTCTTACAAAAGAAAATGTACAAGTAAAACATTGTGAATATCCACACTTCCCAGCACATTGGCAATTTACTACCTTTCATTACAGCTGCTGTTTATTGAATACACAGTGCCTGCATCTTTCCCTCTTTTGATTGCTTTGTTCTTTACCTGCAGAGCACAGCTGTGCTGTTTAATGCACTAATACTGCGTGCAGCTTTCTGCCACCTCCCTTTTCTTTGCCACACAGCCACATCATGCTCCACAGAAACCTGCAGTATGTGCCTTTATCAGCCCCCCAGCCCTCTGTAGTACCTTGTTGAAGTAGAGTGAGGAGCCAGATGAGATGACCCCACAGCCCTCCTCAGGCTTGACGATCTCTCCCCCAATAATTTCCTGCCACTCGGTCTTCAGGGTATCTGGGTTTTCAAAATCAGACATGATGGTTGAAGAGAGGGGATTTTCAGGCTGACATTCAGTACCCCGAAACCCTGAATCACACCTGGAAGGAAACATAAACATAACAAATTTTAAGGACTTTATTTGATACTAACAATTAGTTAAGGTAGCGCACTGACCTTATGAAATTCGATGTGAAATAACAAATCATTTTGGGATTACAGTTTTGTGTTGTGGAAACAAACCAAAATAACCGGAAAATGGGAAAACTCTGTATTTATTTTATTTTTATTTTTAAAACCTTTGTGGTGTCCAGAAAGTTTGAAGCTGGCAGGGAGTAGCAGTCTGTGTCCTTGGTTTAGCACCTATTCTGGCAGAGCTGAGCTGGTCTCTGGCAAACTTCTGACTCAGCAAAGCAGCTCTGGCCCTGAGCTGGAATTCTTGTGCAAAGAGGGGGCCACCAGGACACCTGCAGCAGGGCAGCCCTGTGCCACTGAAAGCTCTTCCAGTGCTTGGATCTGCCAAGGGTGCAGCTTCTTGGACAGACTGGTGTGGAACAACTGGGGGCTAATGCTGCTTGAATGGTCAACCCCTCGTAGTGTGCTTTTTTTTTTTTTTTTTTAATGTTTAATCCAAAAATAAGGGCAACAGCCAAGAAAAGGAAAGTATGGAAAATAGTAGGGTACCTGAAGTATCAGGATATTGCTTTTTATCTTCTTTTTCTTGCCAGGGCCAGGACTGAATGCACAAGTAACGGTATTTCTTGTTCAGACTTAGATGTTTACTAATTCTTATCTATGTTACAGTGAGTTCTACAGCACTTCTACTAACAAGCTAAAAGATATATCTCTGTCTATACAAGGCCTTTTGAGGCCAAATGGTCCAATTAAGAACGAACACCTAAATTATTTTTACTTTTAAGCCAATAACTAATCACCTGTGACCCACAATGAGAGTTTTTCTATCCAATCACAAAAAATCACCCAGACCTATGAAGAAGAAGGTGAAGAAGAAAGACAAAACCTCAGCCCTAAAACCTCCATCTTGCTCTCTCTATATATTGCTATATCCTAAGACCTTAAATTCCAAATTTTCCACCGTGTGATACTACACACCTCTATTCAAACTACACACCCATGATCCTAATTCTATCACTCAATTTTGGAAGCCTTCTCCACAGCCTCAGGACCAAAGCAGTGTTTTCCTGGGGGTTAGTGCCTGTCAGCATAGGAAGCTCAGAACTCCCAGTTTCCATGTTCCAACATCAGGAGAGCACTGTTAGGAGGGACTGACAAATGCTTCATACCTGCAAACACCGTGGTCACACCAGCCATGCCCACTGCACATGCTGGGACACTGCTGGCCAATGTAGATGTTGTCCAAGGCCCACTCATCCTGGGCTGTGTAGTAACACTGACTCCAGCGGAAACGTGTGGCACTGGACCTTAAAATCAATAACAATGCATCAATTTCTGATTCTTTGCAGAACGGCAGGAAACGAGGTAAAATGTAACCAAAAAAAGAAAAAATGAAGTTAGTATCCCAATCATAGCCTAGGCTGCAAAGGCTGGCATAATCAAAGACAGATTCTTGCAAATTAACTTTCTAGATGATGCCACTCATTGCACAGGGCTGTATAATGGACTTTCCAGTGGTTGATTACATTTGTGAGGAAGAGCACATTGCATGGATTTTGAGCATTATTTTAAGGTAAGCCTAGCTATGAATATTACTGGATTTTTATTGTGTTACGGTTGCAAAATTGGAAAGGTGAATCTAGGGCATGACTTTGGGTTTTTTTTGGTCACAGTTAACAGAGGTTTAAAGAGGTTTAAAGAGATCTAAAGAGGTTTCTCCTGATATTTATAATTTTAAAAAATATTAAAGTTCTTGAGAGTCAGTGAATACCAACTATTTCCATTCAACAATAGTTGACCTTTTTTTCTCAGATATAATTTGTTTTTTGGTCAGAATGATTCTAAACTAGATTTTGCTCACATATCACTGGTGACATTGAGAGCACAAGTTTTTGTCAAAGATCACACCTGTTTTTTTATCACACCTATTTTTTCCCACACCACAAATAGCTTGCTCTTGGCCAACAATCCAAAATCTGTAACACCCAAGGTTTGTGGTGAGGAATCATCAAATTAAATTTCTTGCCTAATTAAGACCTGGATATTTGTAATATTCTTCAAGCACAAAACCTTGCTTTAGCTTCTCCTTTCTAAATAGTTTTACCTTCAACAGCTTATTTTTCTTTACAATAGTGAAGTCAGCTATTATTATCCATTAAAAAACGCTTACTGTTGGCCCTTTAGGAGATGTCCAATTGATCACATTGACATTTTCCATGGCACTGACTCCTGTTGGCCAAACCCAGCCTGACACCCACCACCCTCAAAAACCAAGGCTGGAGAAGAAAGTGAATCATGACAAAAGCAATCTTTGTCATCATCAAGCGTTTTCAAGCTGCCCTGCCAAACTGTGCACATCCAACAGGTTACAGACATTGGCTGGTGGCCACTCCAAAAGGGGGACACAGAGACTCTGCCCTCCATGCTTGTGTCAGAATGAGATTAAGAAAAATACATTTCACGTAAAGTGAAAGAAAGATGGGAAAATTTTCATCATGATGGAGCAAAAGGGGCTGTGCTGGCTGCATAAGGGGTAAAAAGGGGTGGTGGTGGAAAAGGGGGCGCTGAGGCTGGATTGCATTGCTGTGGAGGGGTAGGACAGGAAAAGCAAGGCTGACTGAAGAGAATTAAAAACCCAGTTTTAAAATGGGACAAGCCTGTGTCTGGCCAAGGGCTGGTTGTGGGGGCTGAGAATGAGAAGCAGGCAGTTCCTATTAGAAGCTTCTTTTCTAGCTTGTTTCTGAGCCATATGGTTACTTTACGATGGCACAGGATATAATGCTGTTACTCTACTTTGAGATACAAAGCCATTTCCCCACCCCCAATAATTTATGTAGAATAAGACTTATTAAAATGAATATTGTAAAGGTGGCTGAGCCACCTGCTCACACGTATGGAAGTGAAAAAACGAATAGAGCAGGCCTGTGCAAGTGAAGTGGACAGAGTGGCAGAGCAATTAGCCACTCTGGCACATATGAGAAGTTTGGTACATGTGTGGATAAATTTTTAAAATACCCGTTTTGAATTTCTTTAAAAACAAGTGAAGCTGCCCAAGGGCTTGATTTTTAATTGAAATTACCCTTGTTGCCTGTTTTAAGTATCTGTTTGATATTGCAAATACTGTAAGCATTTTTACAGCACTCAGAGTTAATCTGCAGGGGCAAATCTGCAGATTAAATACTCCCTCAGGATATAATGTATCGATGGGTTACATTACAAGGGCTATGAATTATCCATTAAAAGTGTACAATGCCAGTAATCAGCACACGAAGGACTTCCTAAGCTTGTGTAGGCACAATGGGCAGTCAATATTGACTGCAATTATTTACTGTTTATTTCTGGAGTGCTCTGAAGTCAGCACATCACTTTGGTGCTGAGGCTCCTGTTCACATCAATGGCACCACAGAGAGCCCTGACAGAGGCTGTAGGCTCTGGAAAGAGCTGTAATGACCGGTGTTAACTCTAATGTGTGCTGAGGAAAATGACAATACTGAAACCAAAGAATGGTGTTAGAGCAGGCAAATACACCCCCTGTGAACTCCCAGCACAGTAAAACTGTGTCATGGTATTTTCCCAGGTAACAGGAGGGAGAGCACCGTGTTCAGGCATCTCTGTTTTCCATCAGGGAGGGTATATGGCTGGAGCTGGGGTGTGAGACTCTGAAGCCCCAGTGTAATTACAGCAAACTGGGAAAGATTTATAGTGATACAGAGGCAATTTCACCATGCCATGAAAGTCTCAGGGTGCCCCCCAAAAGAGCTCTACAAAGAGCTTGGTGTGGCATTGATGGAATTGCTGAGAGGTGCAAATGACCCTGAAGGGTGGCTGGGCTGTGAAGGTGCATCAGGGCTGGATCAGGGCACAAGGCTCACCACAGAGCCCAGCCTGTGCCAGGGCAGAGGACACCTCTGTGCCCAGGGGAGCCCAGCTGAGAAGATCCCAGTGCAGCTCTGCTTTGGGGCTGTTCCAGGGCTGGGCATGCATGGCAAGGCACAGAGCTGCACCAGAGCTGACAGCCCTTTGCTGGGGATCATGTGGGTTTCACCTGACCAAAATGTTTCCCTGGAGGGTCTAATTGTCCTATTCCTGCTGCAAGGGACTGTCACCCTGACAGGTGCAAGCTCCATTTGCCTCCTCAGTTCCAGATGTTGGCTGCACGTCAAGCTAAGCTCAGCTCCACTCATCACTTAGAAGTTGCCCCAGACAAATGCAGGGATTGCAGGAGATTTGTTTCTCTCATTTGAGGGGAGGGGAGGAAGGCAGGAGGCTCATTATTGCCTGGAGATGAACATGTGGCCCAAATGCAGGTCTGTGCAGCAGCTGGAGGCTGGGGACAGTCCCAGGGAGCACACCCCAGTCAGGAGGAGTTATTTTTATCTGCAGACAGACACTCTCCCCTGGAGATGGCTTTGCCACCACGGGAATCCGGGGAATCCCTTTTCCCCAAGCTGCAAGGAACAAGGGGCTGCCCTCACCTTCCCACCCAGCCTGCTGCCAGGGGTCCTGTGGGAAGCAATGCCACTGTCACACAGGGAAAACTCTACGGATTCAGATTCCTCCTGGCTGAGGGATAATGTGTGTTAGGCTGAACTGACAATCACAAAAGCAATGCTACTGGAAAATCAGTCCTGATCACTGGTTTTGAAAGCTTTCCCAGGCTGCTCTGCATCTCAAGGTAACAACAGCTTAAGAGGATTATGCTGCTAAAAATGGTAATCATCCATTTTAAAAAGCCATGTTAATTAAGAAAAGAGAATAAGGAGATGAGTGTCAGCTGCATTCTCAGTGATAAAACACTGGTTTTCTGGACAGTCACCATTTGGACATCTATTGAAATGGGAAGTGCAGCACTGAGGAGCTATGAAGGCATTTCTTACAAGCAAAATAAACTTCCCTAGTTCCTCATAGTTTCTCCATTTTTTAAATGCTACCTATTGGAAAGCAATCTGGCTCTCTAATGACATTATATCCAAGTCAGGTTGATGTCAAATAAAAGTCATTTTTGTTGTGTGACATTTTACATAAGCACAAGGAAATCATGTCCCAGAAGTACAGCGAGTGAAATGATGTTCTGTTATAAAATCTTTTCCGATATGTGAGTTAAAATAAAATCACTGCCTTCCCTCCTGATATTAAAAGCCTTAATGATCTAATGCAAATTTGTGGCTGATAAAATTATATTTGCTACCTTCTGAGTTACCATAATTACATTTACCCAATTATCCTGAAGCTCTCATTCAGTCATTAGGTGTTGATTTGTTTATGAAGTCAGCAACTGACAGCTGCTTGTATCTCATTAAAGCCTGTTCATATGTAAATGCCTTGCATAAAACTGAAATTAATTTTCATCAGTGGAGAAATGTTCAGTTCAAGTATAATACAATTTCAGCAAGCAGGTGCTTACATTACATTTCCTCAATACAAGTCTCGATCTTACAGCAGATTTTCTACCATCCCAAATCTCACATAACATGGGGACCTTGTAAACTCATGCTTGCTAGGTGCAGAACATCTGCAGATCTGCAGAAATACCAGCACACCCAGAAAGTTTTACAGGAGAAATAGGTGCTGTAATGAACAATTTTCCAGCTGTGTGAGCACAGTGCCCCAGCCACACGCCCAGGGTGCAAAGCCTCAGCTGAGAGCTGTGCATCCAGGGATAAAAGCTGCAGCAGCCACAGCAGAGCTGAGCAGGGGTGTGAGGGCATGCCAAGGCCACCAAGGGCCAGAACAAGGCTAAGGAGACATTCCTGAAACCTCCTTTAGGTGGTTTGTTTCCCTGTGCAGTAAGCACAGGGCAGGCTGTGCATTTGGCAGCCTCTGTCTTGTGTTGAAACAGAAGGAAAGTCCAGAGATCTCTCCCCTTCACCCCAGTTTTGGGAAGGCAGAAGACCTGGCTCTCTGCTTCTCCCTGGCCATCACTAAGGTTTGGCCTCCGTGTGGTGTCTGCAGTGGATGCAGGTGGGGAAGGGATAGGAGAAGGAGGGAGGCACTCCAAAAAGGAGCCCTGCAGAGCATATTCACCAGCAGCCACCTGGAACAATGCTCTCCGTGTGGCTGGGCTGGCAGCAGAGAGCTGCACATCAAATTGTCACCAAAAATGGCCAGGTTTTAATCAAGCCTGCTCTAAAAACTCCTAAAATCCCCTCCCAATCTCAACCCAAAGGAGCTGTTGAGCCCCTACCCTGCTCTTGGTGGTGGAAAGGAATGTTAGAAAGAGGGGAAAGTGGTGAGAGAGATTCGTGTGGTGTGCTGGATTGTGTTTGGTGGGGAACATGCAACAACCCTTGCTCTTCACTCTGATAACACCATAGCACAACACAACACAGAAAATGTGTTCTATGAAGAGCAAAGAAATTTTCAGTGGTAATTTGTACCTTAATTACAAACAAAACTCTGCTAACAGACGGGAATCCCTTCAGATACAAGACAGAGTGTGAAATATTTATGATTTGTGCACAGCATAGAACAGGAACCCGGCTATTACTTCATCATAATTTCTCCCCACAGTCTCTTAAATTAAAATGGAATTATATGCTTCTGTCACCTCATATGCTGAGAAAAATTAGTAGATCCTAAAGAAAAAGAGGGGCACAACATTGGTATCATAATCAAATACACAGTGCATATTAACTTTGAGTGCAGTATATATTTTATAAATTAGGAATAACAGCCTGCTTTAGAGTGTAACCCAAAAAAATGTAGATGCTTTTTAAACTCCTAAGTGCCTATGTGAACCACAGATTTTGCAGATGGTGGCACTAATGGCACGAAAGATTTAGTACATTATAACCAAACTACAAAGCAATTATTTGCAGACTTAGTTGCACCATTTGGTATTATCTGATATGATTCAATATTTGCCTTTGATGTTTTGCCTAGAAATAGGAAATTCTGAATATTGGCTGTACGGTAAAAAGGGCAAAAGGGCCAGTGTGTTGAAAGAAGGTATCATTGTGCTGTGACTGATGGAAATAGGCTGTTGAGGCCATGCAGAGTGCAAAAAAATAATGATGAAGGATGGGGAAATACAATGATGACTTAATCTGAACAAGCTCTCATTGCAATTGCTGTGTTGGATTCAGGTCAAACATAATCAAAATGTAACTCTAATTGCAATAATTAAATTCTCAAATGAAGGATGCCCTGAAGATTATTGGGATTTATGACAACTTTTTATTTGTATGTTATAATAAAGATTTAAAAATAAACAATGAAAGAAACAGTTTAGTTAATAAATGAAAATTTTAGGGGAGGCAAATCAAGTTTGATTACAACAAGATTAAAAGGCTTTCTGATAATTTTTGTTTCTCTTTTCTTTTGCAGGAGAGAATGTTATTTTTTAAGACATGCTATAAAAAGAAGCAACAGTTTAAAAATTCCAAGAAATGAATCATTAGTTATTGTTTATACAAGGCTTTGGTCTGAAGATGTTAACAATAAGGAATGTGCAAAATAAAAATTACCAATCCAAATAAAGCCTTCCTCCAATAGGGCATTTATAGACAAGTGCCATTTTTTTTTGAAAAGTCTGAACTTTATTAGGAGAGTCAGAGTATGTATTAAAAGCAATCCTGAACAATAGATTCTGTTGACTTCAACAACATTTCATTCTCTAATTATGTAAGGAATGCATTTTATGGGAAATACCTGTGCCTGGGTCAGCCCTGCCACCCCACCTATTGGCTTGAGTATGACCTGTGGAGGACTTGATCTTTGTCACAGCAATTGATGTGACAAATTGTCTGCACCACCCCCTCCCAAAAAAAAAAAAAATTAAAAAAAAATTACATAGGAAAGAAATGCTTACCAAGTCTTCTGTGGTAAAAGAACAGTGATTCTTCTCCACTGAGTAAATTCACTGGAGTGGTAAATACTTGCTGATGTAAACTCCTGGCAGCTCGGCATACTGGGAAGACATTCCTTAAAATAAAACATTTCAAAACCAGATTTAATATTGAGGAATAATTGGGAACAGAAACAAGGGTCAAACATTCACAGAACCAGGAGCTTGTCTGGATCCAGATGTTGGAGTGAAAGACCCAGAAAAGAAAAATCCTGGCATGACGCGGAGAAATTTCTCAGAAAACTAGTAGTACAATTGAGGGTGGAAGAAAGCCATACAAATCTGTTTAAAGACTTTAGCACTCATGACTGGCAATGTTGTGCCTTCCTCCACAAGGAATGTCCATCTCTTTGTTTTTTACTATCTTCACCCCAGCATCCACCATGCACGATGAAGGAGGGCTACAAGACCACTGTGGATAAAGTCTATGAAAGTGACCTCCAGACTATTATAAAGGTAATTTTAGAGACTTGCTAGGGAGGCTGGCTGGCCCCACACCCTCCACCTGCAGTGGGAAGCAGCAGTAGGAACAGACAGAGCCACATCAGAGAATCCAGCCACAGCCTGCTGAAGTTGTGTCCGTAGGCCCTTCCCAAGCTCTGCAGCTGTGTTAGCTTTGACACCTACAGCAAGCAGTGTGAATTCTTCCCTCCTGCTTCCAGGACTATTTCTGCTTTTAACTCAGATTCCTGTTGAGTTCTGTTTCCCAAATTCCTTTTTTTTCTTCTTTTTTGAAATTCAGAAAATATGATCATTGTCACAGCCTTTTAATATTAAATATAAACGAAGTCCATTATCCCAGCTTCTTACTGTTATCTAGCACTGCCCTTCCAATGTTTCTTCATTTTTTGCAATATACCATTAATTTATTTATATTTTGCCAGAACAGCACCCCAAAAATTGGCCTATGAGGTATTAATAAAATACTTGGAAATTACTATCAACCTGCATGATCCTCTTCTAGCCACCAATAGAGAGTCCCTTCTGCCCCTTCCTGCCACAGCACAGCTTCTCCTGACAATCCCCAATGCCCAAGAGTATTTTGCTGGTCACTGTTCACCCCCATTAAGGGTATCAGACAAGAGAACAGACATCTGCTCATGCAAGTAGCCTACTTCGACTGTTCTGAAACTAATAATAAAGCAGTGAATCTCTACAGAAGTTACGGCAATTAAGAATATATATAGTTAAATTATAAAGTAATAGTTACGTATTAAATATGAAGAAGAGTAGAATATAGTATTTTACAGAGAAATTTAATGCTCAAATATCTTAGAGTATTAAATGAAGATCTGAGACCCTATTTTGTTTTTTTTGTTGTTGTTGTTTTTTAGTAGATTTTCTAAAGGCTTAGTTTCCTTTCTAGCAATTTTCAAACATGTTTTCTTGATTCATCTCCCCTTAATGATTGTAGAAAACAAGATCTGATCAGTGCTTGCAAAGCAAACAAAATTTTCAAACATTTTAATTAATTAGTGTTTTGTTTATTTGCCAGATTATGTCCTTGAAATACACTACAAATACTCTTTTATCACAGCAACATGGGTGGTGTGAGAAAAATGATTTGGTTGCTTGTTCTCTCTGAACTCAGCTCTACTGAGCAAGGAAGGGGACACTAAAATCTGAGGGCAATGTGTCTTCCACTGATGGCAAGCACAAACCCCAAACACCCACTGCTGGGAACTATTCTTGGACACCATGATGATGCCTGCTAGGTATATAAGACATGAACAGTGATTGAAATGTATGATTTATAGCTTTCCTCTGGATTCTGTTTAAGGTAAGAAATCATTACTTGGATTTCCAAAGTTTAAAAAATGATTTATTGCCATTTCTTTATTATGCCCACCAAAGTAAACGTGGCAAAACACAACATGGCAAGGGTAACCAGGCAAAGCTGTAATTGTTCATAGAAGGTGGAACTTGACATACAAATCCTTGGGTGAGCCTGCAGAGCAGGCAGTGAAAAGGCAGTGGGACAAGTTCCCTGACACCCTCTGAACCTGCTCAGAGGCAGCCAAAGGGCCTTGGTTAGTTCACCCCGAGGCCAGGGAAAGTCCAGCTTTCGATCTAAGAGGGAAAACAAGAGCATGAACTATGGCCAAATGTGCTGCTCACATTGTGCTGAGACAGCACTGAGCCACCGGGGAAAGAGCAGCCAGGGCTGCTATTTGCACTTGGAGCAGAGTGGGGGAAACAGCCGGTCATTACAGCCCTGGACTGTGCTTGAACCAGGGCTGAGAGATGAAAGGCTCTGCATTACAATCCCCTGAAGGAATGTGCTTTCCATTTACCAAATGGCTGTGCACAAGGGCAGAAAGAATTTCTATCCATTTAAATTCCAGGAAACAGTAGATGCCTTTTGCTTAGAAAAACAAAGCAATAGCACAGGAAAGATCTCAGCCATTACCCTGTAGCTCTGACTGGCCCAATTTTTTTCTCAGCCTTGGTCCATTCCTGTCACGATTTTGTATTTCAGGCTTTCGGGTACCTTTCTTCCAAATATTATGAGGAACAGTCTAAATACCTCTATTAGTAATTTTGACTGATTACAACTGAGCATTTCTTTAATGAAAGGTGAAAAAGGAAAACATCTTCCTTTGTTCAATGCCAAAAGTGTATTTCAGACTATCTTTGTATAAAGCAGAGTTTATGGAAGACAAACATCCTCACTCACCTCCTGAACAAGATGCCACGTGAGGCCATGGTTGGTGGAATACTCCAGTTTCACCTGGTTGTCCATGTGAGGAGTAAAGGCCTGACCACAGCCCATCACCAAGTTGAACTGTATCATATACGAAGCTCCAATCTGCATAGACTGGGTCTCCACGTAGCGCATGCTAGAGGCTAGCTTTGAGTCTCCTGTGAAACTGAGAGATGTAAGGAAAGAATCAGGAGGGATCCTCAACAGATTTCAAAAAAGAGCATTATGAATAGTTATGGGTTAAATACAGTGGTGCCTATTCATTTTGTAGATTGGTATGTGGGCTGAGACCATTCACAGGAGGATCTTTCTGCTGGTACTCCTGCAAATTACCCAGATGGCCTTGATGCATCCCTGAATGTGTAATACTGAATGATTCTGTTAGTTCTTACTATATGCTCTTTGTATTAAGGATCAAGTTAGGATCTAGCAAAGGGCAACATAAGGAAAAAACAACATAAATAAAGTTCATTCCCCTGGAGTGTCCATTGCTTAAGGTCATGCCACAGTCAGAGCTGTAATTTCATTCTAATACTGGGCAGTTAAGATACTCTGTTTAAAACACTCTTATTACATAGACTGTTCATTTAATTGATTTTCAAGTGATCCTATATGCAATTCATTCACTGACCCTTGACTGAATTTCAGAATTAATCTTCTATTCTTGGCTTCTTTTCTGTAGGATGTACTGATATAAGAGTTGTATTTTCTAGTGGATTGGAGAACAATAGTAATATTTGGAACACACACATATATATGTATGTTGCAAGGTACCCAGTTATCACATATACAGTAATACAATTTATAGTCTAAAATTCCAAGGTTATTTCACTTCAAATACAGGTTTTTCTTCTATGCACTATTCAAAAGAAAAAGGAAACAACCAAATTCAAAACCTCAAATGCAACAGGCATAAGGAGGAAGTAATAACAACTTAAACTTTGAATCCTGCTCACTAGCCTTCAAAACAGGGTATTTTAATGAAAGTTCACATAGAATGAAAATTGCCTCCCTCTCCTTAGTTTGAGATGTTCGCTTAGTGTATTCAGAAGTACTGTAGTCTTTTCAGCTTCAATATTGTCTAAGACTATTCTTAAATGTGAACAATTGAGAAAAGAGATTGGCTCTTTTTAAAGAAAACCACTGCAAATCATCATGGAAAAAAAACCTACGTTCAATACAGTGGTGATGAAGAGAATAATCTGTTTCAAGGTTGCTCTTATGATTGAGTAAGCTACAGTTTATTATCTTAAATAAGAAATCCTAGTCTTTAAACACAATACAGTAGAACATATTAGCTTCTACTCCTGTAAAATTCAAGGTCACGACAAAGTGAGTATGAGGACAAGGAATACAACAAGTCCGTGTCACTGAGGACTCTTTTAAATTAATTCACTGACCTACATTGTTTTCTATAGAGTCCTTTCCAGAGAGAGCACTTAAGCCATAAATGTCAGCATCCTACCTTAAAGCTTTAGAAGAAATTACTGAAAGCTGACATTAGTTTTGTCATTATTAAATTTCTGTTACTTGAAGTTAAGTTAAGATCCAGGCTGCTTTCTACTCTCTGACCTTACTTTTTGTGACTTGATTTCCTAAAGGATGATCCAGTTCATGACATTATATGAAATTTTTCACTTTGTCTTGTCACTCAGCAGTCCAAAGTGACTGTGGATGGACACTCCCTTCACTGCGAGGGCACAAGGGCACTGTCATGGACAACTGGACTGGAGGGCAGTAAGTTGTCTTGGAAAACTGTATCTGACCTGTTTGCCCTTTCAGCTGGTGTTGTCAGTTTTTCTTCTCAATAGGAAGGGTAATTTTAATTTGAGCAGAGGATATCACGTACACTCATCAGGAGTCCAGCTGGAAAACTATGGTTTGTGCCTTCGTGGTTAGATGTGAATGCATCTCAGACGAACTTGTCTGGATAAGTCCTGAATTTATTTTTCTTCTAAATTTTATCTTGTGTTTTATAAAATTACAAAAAAATCCACAAATTCAAAAGCTAACGCTGATTTGATCTGACATAGGCTAAAGCCCTGGGAAATCTGTGCCAATACATCCAGGCTCTTCAGGTAGCAGTCAAACATGTGCAGTGCAATCAGCTGAAAGTTATGTGTAGCACTGCTTTGGAAGAGGATTTGGCATTGCACACAAAAACCTGGGCATAGCAGCACATCACAGTTACCTAAAGCTTATCTGAACAGAATAAAGGAGATGAAACTCAACCATTTGATGAAACATCTGCCCAGGAGCTGTTATTCCTAAAGTAATAGAAGACATGTAGGGGCTTGTAGTGAAAAAAGGGGCAAAGAATTAAATGTAACATTTTGTTCGTGTCTTCACAAAAATCTCCTTTATTCAATACTACTAAATAAAATGAGAAAAAAAGAGTCTTAAACTCTAATATTTTCTTTCTGTTAGCATCCAGGTCATGATTAAAATATTTTAAACTTAGTATTCATTTTAATTTAATAGCTTAGCCACTAGATATTGTACACAGTATATTAAAGAGTCAAACCCGCTCTTTAAAATGCTTATTAAACAAATATGGAAAAGTAAGCTAGTGTTGAGATGCAGGCAATATGTGATGCTCTATAGGAAGCTCTTTTAAGGGAAGGAAATCATATTACAGGTACATAAAGTCCTTTATCATCCACATTTTGCCTCCAGCTGAACACAAGTAGCATTAAAGTTGTGGGCTCCACCTGACTTGTCACTTCTTTGCTCTCCAGATGTACGTGGTTAGAGGTATGCTCTTTTGCTGGACTACCAAATATTTTCTTTGTTCTGAGAGCCACACAGCTGGAATACCTTTCTGGATTTTGCAAAACATGAAGTAATGTCCCTGGTGTAACAATAATTAACTAAAAAGTCTTCAGAAATGAGAATGCAGAGGCTCCATTTTTGTATAAATTTGTTGCTGTGAGTGGGTTTCTGGCACGTGTATAATTAGACCTGCGGAGGCACAGGAACACAATACCCACAGGTGCCCTCAGAACAATCACTCTCCCTCCAAGCACTGCCAACTAATTGGTACTTCTGGGAACGGTATCACAGTCAATGTCAGCCAACCTGCATTGCTCCAAACTGCTCCGAGATCCCCAGAGTCACCATATATTCAAGGCTGGTACTTTTAGGAATACTGAAAAGCCACATGGATGCAGCTTGTTTTGTAAAGCTGCATTGACTGAAAATATTGACACGACGGCTCAACGCTCGCACCAGACACAGCTTTGCTTCCATCAAAAGCAGGGGATGTTTGTGCCTTTTTGCATCACATCATACTTACTTTGCTACATAATTCCTAAATGTATTAACATCATTAATATATTAAGCTGATTACCCGAAATAAACTTTCTTCATGTTACAGAGTTACAATTACTCTAAATGACAAAACATTTAAGACACTGGTAAACTACCAAGCTGATGTAGGACATTGCTCCATAAAGATGGTTCATGACAAGGCAGGTTTACAGTCTTCCCCCAGGCTTCTCCAGGGACAGTGGGACACTAATGTTCGCTACACTGAGTTAAATCATAATGCTGTTATGAAGCATCTGACTGAAGACAGTTTATTTATATAAAGCTGCTTTATTTGTGTCCAGGTGAATATATAGAAATTATATATATAAAGTGTTAGCAGCCTTATCAATATTTAAATTAATTTCAGCAAGTGGCTGTATATAGGCTGTAGCAATCAAGAGACATTTGGTTCAAAATTTTGCCTGAATATGAGCATTTTGAAGAAGTGATGAATTAATGTATATCATCAAATACTTCATTTTAAAGTGTTCCAGAGTCCTTTCAGTACAACAAACACATTTGATGTAATAAAGTTAAGAATCTATTCTGAAACCAAATGATGATGACGACAATCAAATAAAATGACTGTTCAGACATAGACCATGAAAATACTCAAAAATCACCTTTGATCAAAACATATGCTTATCAGAAAACTTTTTTTTTTTTAAATGAAGTCAGGTATGGAAAATAACAACCTGCCTCTTTAAAAAAATTAAAATTTCCCTCTTCAGTTTTTTCCAGTTTTAAGGATAAATGTTTCAGGTTTACAGGTTCTAAAGCAGAAATGGAGGCCTAACAGACAATTAAAAGCAATTATGTGAAAATGGGCCTGGGGATGACACCCTGTAAAGTGATTGATAGTGTATTTCCCACAGTTGTACTAATGAAAAAGCTGTTGTCAGACTGTTCTCAAGAGGATGGTGTCAGTGCTACTGCAAGATCTGTGTATGAGTTAGAAACTCATGAGTTAGAAAATGAGAACCAAATGGACTCACAGCTGGGAAAACCCAACCATAATTGATTTAACTAGCAACCATTTGTACAGACTTTGTGTAAGTTTAAAAATTTCCCTTGAGGGAAGCAAGGTCAGTGAAGGGTAGAGTTCATGTTTTCCAGTGATAATGAAAAATACTTAGATATAAATAATGAGGAAGGTTTTGATTCTTTATTTGATGCATGGGAAGTTCAATGTTTCTACTATGACTGAGCAGTTCAAATCCTAATCCATCTCCATATGGGAAGGAGAATTTAGCTTAGCATTTATTATTTTGATTCTGATTTAGAGTCACGGGAAGAAAAGAGAGGAACCTCTGCTATCTTATCTACCCTCCTCCCCAGGATAAACTGGTCTTAAAAGTACAGAGGGAAAACAATGTCATTAAAAGGCTTTCATTCCAACTCTTTGATGAGGAAGATGCAAACAGTTTGAGCCCTAACATGTTGTTTCATTTTAATGAGCAGCGAGTACCTTCCTTGTCCTTATTAAAGTGGTTAATGGAGCTTCTACTGCCTCATTATCAGTGCTAGAACATACTTGGTATTGTTCCTACTGCTAAGCCAACTCCTTTTAGTTTGACAGATGATCAGAAAGTCAAATCAGATCATATCAGAGATACCTGTTAATAAAATTCCAGCAGTGTTTCTCTGAGTGTCCATGGGGATGCTAACATTATTTTATTTTCTTCAGGTTTTCTATAATTACTGTGATTGTACTTTCTCCAAAGAAATATATCTATGCCAATTAAAACTACACTGGGTTTATAGGTTGATCAGACTAGCATAAAACTGTTATTTGGTTTTCATCAAAACACACAGATTAAATTGAGCTTCTCTTGTATTAATTCCAAATGTTACACTCAAGTGCTCCAGAATTTTTTTGTGAAGCATGTTCATGTTTTAGTATAAAAAGGTTTTTTTTATGCAATTCTAACAATTTTTTCCTTTGTTTTTCCCTTCTTTTGCTTCTCTTGCCTTTATTTCCTTTGAGGGGTGTGATGTTTTCTTGATTTTGTTTCTAAATACACATTTAGAAAAGCATGTTTGAGGCTTAATTGCAATATGTCATAATGCTGATCACAGTGCAAATGATTAAGTTTATATAATACCAGACAAAGCAACTACAAATGGATAATGTCATTCTGCCTATATTCTGCTGCCTTTGCTTTCTGCATTACAATATAATGGCTATGTACTCAGATCTGAGCACCACTGACAAAATATTCAGAGTCTGTATATAAGAGACTATTTCATTACCTGCATATCCATATTACCCTGCCTGGATTTTAAGCGAAGACTATGAAACATGTCTGATATTAGGATATTCTTTAAATATTTCATGGAAAAATAATTCTACATTCAATGTTCCTATCAAACATAAATCTATGCAATGAAGTGAAAAGCTTACTGCTAATTGCAATGAGATTAGTGACTGTATTTCTGCCCACAATGTGAGGATGAGACACATTATTACTCTGAATATCTGCCAGAAAAATGCATTTGCAGCAGTCACTTAGCAGGATGAATAGACAAGGAAAACAAAAGTAGAACAGGAAAGAATACATATTTCTCACCAGAGAGTCCAGTCATGCCCACAGTAGGGCTGAACATTTCCCAGGTAGAATCCCAGAGACTGTGTGACTTCAACCAGGTTGGTGAAGTCCAGACTGATGCTGTTGAAAAGCACAGAGGTCATGATGATTTCATCGATTGCCCACACATCCTCGCCTTGAGAAGAGTGATAAGGCTGCCACCATCTGAACTGAATGCCAACCTGCCTTGCATCTTCAGGCAGCTCCACTGAAATTATTCTGGAAAACAAAACAAAGTTGTTATTGACAGTTTTTGCTGTTTGTAGTAATTCCATGGGGATGTTATTTTAGGATAACTTTTCCTTACTGACCCTAAAAGTCATGTATTGAATTCAACCCACAAATACCATAGCACCTGCTGGTATAGCTGCCACCAGTGACAGGGACAGGGGAATTGTTAGTTCTCTTGGTAATCAGTTCATTTACTGAAAACCAGTCATGTGCAAAAGCCACCAGAAAGAGTTTCTACTGAATTTGTAATTTTTGCTTCCAGTGTGGAGCTCTCAGCAAATATAAAGGTGTAAATTAGCAAAGGAAGGATGAGCTGACAAGGATTTAAGAATTCCAGTTCCCCTTTGTCAGACTCAGTGGGTTTTATCCTGATCTCAAGATATACGTCTTGTAAACATCTGCACTATTTCCTGCATAGCATTCACGTCATTCTAATGGTGCTCTTGTCCTAGAAGAACCCACCCCTGTAAATTGCCACAATCAAGTGGAAAAGGTTCATATTGTCAGACAGTGTGATTATGTGTAGTCTTTTTTGGCAGACATTCCATTTCTGTAGCTGCATAGAGATGCAACTGGAGGTGAGTCCCAGGTGCTTCTGGTATGCAAGGTCACCTGATTTGTCATGGCAGCTATGTCAACACACCTAGACTTGAAAAACTGCAAAGAAAATTAAGAGTATTATCTAATTTCCAGGAGCAATTTTCATACACTGCAGGAGGGAGTATACATTAATTGCCACAGCAATGACACCTTCTTGAAAGCTCCATAAATCACTAAGACCATGCTACCCCACACAGCCACATCAACTGTGAGACACACTGGCAACAGGGACATTCGTCTCCATTGGGGTACAATTACTTGCTGGCTAAAGGGTTTTCAGCCAGCTCATCATGTACCTGTCATTTTTCTTTCTCTGTTAGAGGAAATGTGGATAAACTGATATATCAGGTAAACTGAAAGTGTCTTTTTATACTCCAGCATAAAATTTTTTTCAGACTCAAGGCTTTCTAAGCTGCCTGTTGCAATGTTTTGTTCTCTGCATATGAAAGTCTTGTGCCTGTGGCACTGTTAGTGCAAAAACCACACTCTTAAAAATGACTTGCTCCTACATCCTTGTAGAGAGCAGATTTATAATACCATTGTTTAGTGTCACATTAATTTTAAAGAAGAATACATTTATCTATTAGCCAGAAAAAAAATCAAATAGCTTGGCTAAACAGGTGGGAAGCACTCAGAATGTCCTGCCTGGCTTTTCTAGGAGCTGCTTTCTGCCATCCATAGACTGGAGAGACAAGTGTGGAGGGACAGCCAGAGGCGACCTGGCCGTGTCCCTGTGGCATGGGACCAGCACAGTACACACTTGTGCTGGATACATTTCCCTTACACTCAAATAAACGTGTTTGAATGACTTCATACCCTTCTAAGAGAAAGACCAAGCTCTAGTCCAAGACTGTTCTCTGGCACCTGACTAAATCACAAGGGCTTCTTTTCAACTAAGCGTTCCTTCATAAGAAGCAACTCTATAACCTTTTGGGTTAAATTTTTAAAGGCACAAATGACAAGAAATTGCTACTGATGCTAAAAGGAAGATGTTTGTTTCTGCCATGATTCAGGGGTGTGAACCTGAGGGAAGCTGGCACCCTGGCTAGGAGGAGCATTGTATCTAGTGGGTGCTGTGAAGCACCTGGCACTTGTGTGAGCTAATGCTCTGCCATAATCCAGGGCACATTTCTCTGCTGGTGGCTGTCTCTGACGCCTGTATCTTCCCTTTCACTCTTAACTCTCATAAGCTTGCCCACGTGGATGCTAATTCTCACAGACAGTAATATACAGAAAATCCTAAATCATGACATACATCACTGAAACTCATATCAGATGTTAAAATATTTAACACATGTTAAAATAAATTCCCCATCCCAGGGGATTAAGCTAACACAATTTAAAAGTGTAGGTGTAAACCACCATGTAAGGCACATGTGTTAGTATGCAGAACCTGACTACACCTCTGGTTGTAACAACTTCTCCTGTCTGCCTTTGATTTGTTGGAGATAGATGGAGAGGGAGGGGGATTCCTGCTAATGACTTTTCTGCTGCAGAGAAGTAAAGTGTTCCTACTTACATTACCAGCCACCATTAAATTTCTTAAAAACCAGCTGGGAGACCTTTGCTCTGATCTCATTCTTTCAAGCTATGCGCATACCTAATATTGAAAAGCCACCGCTGTTCTGCTCAGAAGAAAAATGCAGCTGTCAAATGTTAGCAGATTAAATGCACCTTTTCAGCAGAACATTAAATGTGTAATTATTTTTTGTATGACTGAAGATGAATTAAATTCGTGGATACAGACTGATTGCCAAACTTTGCAGCAGTCCATCTATGTTACTAAAAATGCTGACACTTTCAGACAACATAATATGAAAAGGTGAAGCTTTGCTCATAATTATTGCCAGCATTAGCTTCAGGTTTGTATGTATGTCATTTTTCTATCTACCCAGAGTGGACTGACTATCTATCTATCTATCTATCTATCTATCTATCTATCTATCTATCTATCTATCTACCTACCTACCTACCTACCTATCATGACAAAATCTCTCTAACTGATGTGTATCGTACTTTGCTCTGCACCTTGTCAGAACAACAGGAATTGTGTTTCATACCTGATCTCAAAAATCAAAAAAACTCTACAGCATCTATGTAATTACATTTATATCTTAAACTGCATCAAAATCGGTCACCAGAATATGTAATTTCCTTTTTTGATATAAAAATTTAATGGTACTATATATTAAAAACCTTTAGGGAAATATAATTCCTACATTATAGGAATCTAAGAATTCGAAACAGAGCCATATAAAATATATATGTGACTATAACAAAGGCAGGCAAAAGAAACTTTGAAAAATACTTATAAGTGTTCCAGTCTGTAGCATCTTTCCTTTGGAAACATTTAGAACATCAAAAATTAAAGTCTACAATAAAGTTCTCAAAGATACAGTCCTTCTCTCACATTTTTGAGTATTTCTTGTAGATCTCAGGAAATAATTTTAATGTTATAAGGTTGTTTTTTTTTCATTAGAACATTCTTAATCACAAATTTGAATATTGCAGTTTTGTACTGAGTTATTGACAAGATGTGGAAATCTAACTTTTTTTGGTGGTTCTTAAAAAAGCACTCATCTGACCTCAATAAATATAAATAATGAAAGTTATATGTAGCTAAAGTGACTTGCAGGCTATTTACTTTTCCACCCCTGGGGCTGACTAAGATGTTTTCCTTGAAGTTGGTAGAGAAGAAGACATAGGGCAATACCCAGGTCAAAGATACCCTTGGGCAGGAAATGGCCCTGCTGGAATGATGCCACTGCCAGTTCTGCCTCATCTGGGCCCCTTTACAGAGCATCTCCTTTAACTGGCATTTATTGGCTCTGCTGCAGCACTCTGTGAAGGTGGCTGCTGCCAGGTTTGAGAGGGTTTGCAAAGATCCAGACCAGACTGTTCCAGGCTTTTGGTACAGGCATGCATGGAGACTCCTGATTTTGTATTGGCTACTAAATTTGGTGGATGGTGTCAGTAAAGAATACTTCTCTAAAGACAACAGATCCATTCCTCTCTAATCTGACACCAAATATAGGTGCTTCTAGATGAGATGAGCTCTTTGTTCAACTTCTTTTTGACTTGTGCAAGTCCCAAGCATAGTCACCACCAGGTTCTCCTAGGGCACCAGGCCCAGCCCAGGGCAGAGGCACAGCCATGAACTCATGCAACTGCCTTGAGAGTGAGAGCAGTTGTAGTTTCCCTGCTGACCTCAGAGATCCTTACAATCCTGCAGAGATCCTCACAGTCACATTCTGTCTCAGCTGTCCTGTGCTGCCTGCAAACTCCCAATCCCAGAAGATGCTGTAATGAGGGTATCTATAGCTTCCATGCTACAAATCATTTATGTTAATTTTTCTTTACCAGTGGCTGCTTCCATGGGAAGAGACATGCCCCTATTTCCCACAAGAACACTCCTATCCCTCATCCTGCACTGCCTCAGCCTGTTCTGTTGTACTTGAAAGCCATTAAACCAATGTGTTCATTTTTATAGAATGACAAAATGGGAAGTTCCTAGAACAGCTGCAAAATTTTAAAGAAAGGTGGTAACTTCCAGTGTGCAATAAAATCTCTTCATTCCCTCTTGCACCATGCACTCAACCTCCACATTGCAGTGACACCACCACAACCAGCATGACTGCATGCAAATAAGGCTCTTTGCAATATTTGTGCATGTACCTTGGCTCGTGGTAGTTGAGATAA
Organism: Acridotheres tristis; assembly: GCA_037013685.1. Classification (NCBI taxonomy): domain Eukaryota; kingdom Metazoa; phylum Chordata; class Aves; order Passeriformes; family Sturnidae; genus Acridotheres; species Acridotheres tristis. Next base: position 12,190,778 of record CM072885.1, read on the forward strand.
GAGTAGTGTTCCAGCAGTTTCCAGGTGATCCCGTTGTCGTAGGAGTAGTGCAGCAGCACTCCTTCCCCGGGCTGGTCGGGTGCTTTGCAGGTACTCAGCACGGACTTGCTGCCCAGGCGAAGTGTGAACTGCAGGAACCTGCACCAGAATTACGCAAACATTTTTCACAATGGGGTTTTTTTTTGTTGTTGTCGTTTTTGTTTGGTTTTGGTTTTGGTTTTCCCCTAACCAGGTTGTTTTCAGATCTTCTCAACCTAGGCAAATTCTGATGAATATCAGTTATGGGGTTTTGTATGTGTGATTTGTTTTTATTGTCAAGTAATGCATTGTGGCACATATAGTTAAAAAAATGCCAATCATTACTGCATTTAATTATTTATTAGGCACTGAAGGGGAGGGAGAGATAGTGAATGGATCTAATCAGTTGCCACAAGCTGTCAAATAAACACAACCTTATAAATAATTAATTAGCACTTGGCTTTGACACTCAGGTTTGATATTAACATTTCATATTTTCCATCCAAGCTGTACAATATCTTCCCTCCAGTCTGTTTTGGACTCTGCTGTTTACAAAGCGGGAGGAATAAAAGGCAAGGCTAAGAAATCACCATCAAAACACGAAACTAGGAGTTTCTTAAAGGCTTTTTTCCCTGCTAAAAACACTGGTTTAATAAGGCTGGAGGGGGAAGGGCTCCCCCATTTCTTTGCTTCACACTGCTCCTCCTTCCTCTCACCTGGACTGGGAGCTGTCCAGGAAGGAGGTGACGAGCTGGCGCCTGCCGTCCTTGTTGAAGACCAGGGCCTTGCCGCTGGCCAGGACCCCGCAGCCGAAGCTGACCTCGGCACCGCGGATGGAGTAGAAGCTGTGGTAGGAGGAGAGGCGGGAGCTGGCAAAGCTCTCGGAGATGAACATGGGGAACGTCTGCGACGCCGTCTCACACGCCGGCCCCGAAAAGCCAGGGTCACACCTGCAGGGCAGGAAAGGGGAGAAAAGCACCATGGATGGAGGGTGGAAAGCACCATGGGTGGAGGGTGAAAAGCACCATGGATGGAGGGTGGAAATCATGATGGATGGAGGGTGAAAAGCACCATGGATGGAGGGTGAAAAGCACGATGGATGGAGGGTGGAAAGCACCATGGATGGAGGGTGAAAAGCACGATGGATGGAGGGTTAAAAACACAATGGATGGAGGGTGGAAAGCACCATGGGTGAAGGGTGGAAAGCGCCATGGATGGAAATCACCATGGGTGGAAAGCACCATGGGTGACCCATCTTTGGCTGTGGCTGGTGTCAATAAACATGGTGGCTGCAGTTGTTCATGAACTGAGGTTACCCACAAGTTCCCCCTCAAATCTGAGGCCCAAGAACCTCACTGAGCTTTACTTAAGTAAAGTGCATAGCAAATGACTTCTTTTAGCTGGTATTTACTTTTCAATTAAAAAAAAATAAATACTTCTGAACACCCCATGAATCTCCACATAACACAATACAGAAATATTTTTATTAATTTTTGGAACAAAACCCCTGCTGATATAATTACAGTTGTTCATATGAAAAACGACAAATTTGCTTTTATCTGTAGCATACTAGATGTGGTTACAAGAAATTAAGTTACAAGAGAGAATGCCCCATGGGTCACACTCTTGTTAATACCTAAATGTAGTCACACCAATATTTAGAATGTACTTACTGGTTTTGAGTAAGCACCTTTTTTATTTTTTTTCTTTTAACAAGCCAGACTATCAGAAAAAAGTGGAGTGCTGATCTTCTGTCCTTGAGGTATGTTAGGTTAAGGGATATTAGGACTATTAAAATTGTAATTCTTTCCCAACGTTTAATACAAAAGTGATAAAGTCACAAATCACCTCTACAACCAGTATAAAACATACATCACTGACATTTCAGTGTGCTCTGTAGCACATTTTAAGATGAACTGGAAGTTAGACACTATACCTGAAGAAAATAATAAAAAAAAAAAAGACATGCTGCTGTTTAGAAAGATTGATCTTTAGCTTTCCAGTAAGCTTTATGAATTCTGAGGGCTATGCTAGTTTTATATTTAGTCATTTAAAAGACCAAGGACTGAAATGAAAATCACTTCAACTTTCACACGACCAAGTGAACTCCGTGACAGAAATTGAACACGAATACTGAATATAACACTTACTTGCAGCCATTTCTAGTACACTGTCCTCGCCCTGAGCAGAATTTGAGGCAAGATGGACCAATATAAACTGCAGAGAAGAGAAATCCGTTAAATGGAAGGTTATGCTATGTGATAAACAGAATATGATGAATACAAGAAAGTGTACAGACCTGATCATACAATTATTGTATTTATCTTAATCCCACTAGCTGGAAAAGGTCTACAAAAGGATATAAAGTGTTTGACTGTGTCAAAGATAGTCAGGGATAATTTATTACTTAATGTGTCATGTCCATGTGGCTAAAGACAGAGTACTGTGGCCACTAGTAGTGTTTTAATTACTAAGTCTGTGAATGAGATCAGATAATTTGGTAGGCATTGACCTTTTTCATCATTTTTTCATTGACATTCCCTTCATCTTAGTTTGGAGATATAATCGAATCTATATATTGGTACATTCCAATAGCAATCTTGTAGATTTAAAAAATATGTCCCTGCTTTTCTCATTGAAATCTACATATTTTACTTCACTGGACTTAGGGGAATAAGAACCTGCCCTGATATGTCTAAAGCAACTATTAATTATCATACTCATTCACTGATTCTTTTAAATGGAACAAAATTCCATATCCTAAGTGCTCAAAAATACAACAAACTTGTTTTACTCTCTTGCTTCATCTTCCTCCAATGACTCCTAATTGGCAGTGTGGATATTTTATGAAAAACATGAAGGATGGAAAGATGAGAAAATCTCAGTATAATCTCTTGCACTACATTAAAGAAAAGTCATAACTTGTGGGCAATATTATTTCAACACAGTATGCTAAAAGGCCTTAACCATGAATAGTGGCATATTTTCTGTTGAAGAATTCCTATTGCTTGGAGTTACCCACTTGCATTGTGAAATTTGGAAGACATAGCCACCAATATGAAATAATCTATAAGAAGGAGTACTTCTTCTTTTTCCTGGTTTTATAATGTTGCCCATCACAGCAGAGTGTCAGCTCTCCCTAGCAGACACACTTTAAATCCCTGTTAACTACTCCTTATAACTAAATCCTCATCAGATTTCATGTGATTTCTAGATTTTCTCACTTCTCAGGGTGCAAAAATTCTGTTCTGTCTGTTTGACTTGTGTCTTTTGAGGCCTTTTTGAGGGGGTGGTAAAAGTATAAGGGTTAAAGATGTAATGATGCCATTCAAAATGAAAAAACTTTACGGAAATTGGCATTTTTCCAGAGTTTCTGAACGATGGCCAGCTTCCAGATTTCATTTAAAAACTTAATTCACATAGGAAACAGTTGCGAAGCTAAAAGTCAAAGTGCTGGATCTTTTGAAATCTTCCTCTCTTCAAGAATTTGAGTGGCTTGCCAATATTTACGAGTTTTTCCCTACAATACACTGTAAAGCTTAGTGTCACTAGTATTTAACAAAGGAGGCATTCAAAACATCAGAAATATATCTTTAAGACTTGATTTCTGCATCATGGCTCTGCACCTCAAATTCAGGCACTTTCTAGGCAGAGGGTTGGTAAACCTTTTCTTGAGACTGTGCACACAGGAGCGTGCAGCATCCTTCCATGGAGCTGTATTTTGTTCTATAAGCAAAGATTGTGCAGGTAAATGAATTGTCAAATCATTTTCAAAATCTTGTTTTGTTCTGTTATAAGGAAATTGTATCCTTGGATTGATTTAATCTTGCTGTAGTTTCTGTGAACCTCATGAGTGTCTCCAACACTTAAGAGTCTGCATTTTTTTAGATAGCAACTCATCTTTGCAGGGACTCGCAGACATCCTCTCATGTTTATATACTTATCTTTTCCCTTAATTTTACTTTCTTTTTGATGTATATCACATCCCTAAAGAGAAGTATTAATACTATATCCAGAATGTCAAGATGATGCTACTTCCTATTATGATTAAGAGAACAATTTTCATTACTTTTAGTGACAAAATTTCCTTTATGATATTACCTTAACAGTTCAAGATTTTCTTGTTAATACTAGGCATCAATATATTTTAAGAATTCTGCATGTAAATATTTACCATTCCTAGGCACCATATCAAACCTTACTGGGAATCACTACAAAATTTCACAGGCTATTGTACATCAGTGTTAATCTCTAAATTATTCATTTCACGCATCTAACCAAACAAATTCTGAATTTAGCTTACTTAGTTCCAAATCATTTAAGGCTAAAAAACAAGCTAAAAAATTTTTTGGTTCCTCTTAGTTAGCCCTTTCAGTCATATTTATTTCTGCATTTCATACATTTAATCCTGTGTTCCTAAATACTTCTTACTGGCCTTTAAAGTATTTATTTTTAATTCTGATCCTGATTTTCCTCTGTAGTAAGTCATATAACTATTTGTCAACATAAATTTCTCCCAGTTCTTTACATTCATTTAAAGAAAAGGTAAGTGTAAAATCATTTCCTAAGAGAAGAACAGTTCCCTGAAACAGATGACACTTTCCCCTGAAGAGATAGTAAACAATGTAAGGTTTTGTCAGTGTTTTGGTAGCAGCATTGCTTGAAGATGTTTTTCTATGTCCAGGAGCAAAATACGTCCCAGATGCTGTTCCTGTTGCCTAGGTTGGTGCAGTACATGTTCATTTATGTAATTAGAACCAAGCAGAAGAAATGTTATATTAAGCTCCTGCCATCAATATTTTTTCCTGGAAAGCATTCAATTAAATGAAAAAAAAAATCTACTAGACTATTGTCTTTTCTAATAGCAGAATTTCTCTCTAGCTTCAAAATGCACCTGCTACCAAATGCGGCTAAGTAGAATGGGAATTTATCAAACTGTAAATTCATTGACTTGTGATTGTGGAAAATATGTTTACTTAGAGCAGCATATAAAATTTACTTTTCCGATGTGTCATGATCATGGATAAGAATACTAACTATTATCGATTGCCCACATATTTCCAAGGATTGGTCCTGTTTGCCTCCATCGAATCCTGGTGTCACTTGTTAGTGCAGCGTTGGGAAGGGGAGTAGTTATTCGGTTCCACCTGAAAGAAATATAACAAAGACTCTAGCATTTTACACTGCTAGTGATTAAGCAACTGTATATTTTGCAGATATGTTTATGTATTTTGGAAGCTTTGTGAGAAGCTTAATTAAAAAATCTGCTCAAATGAAGCACAAATTTACAGCAGATTTAGAAAATACAAATTAAAAAGAAGAAGTCCATATTTTCATACCATATATGAATGTTAGTTATTGTCTTATAAAACCCAGCCATTTTCCCCCTGTAGGAATAAACAAAGACCATAAGCTCCTTTGCTGCAGCAGCTTCTCCACCCCCATTAGTATCTCCTAAACTGAACCTTCAGCTGAGCTGAACTCTGGTGAAAGCCCTCGGAGGGTGAGGAGTGGTGCAGAGGATTTGGCATGCTGCAGTCTGGGCCATCATTCTCTCTCATCCACAGAGGCTGCACTTCCTGCACACACCAGGAGAAATGGTTCCCATGAAAACTGTATGGGACCAGGGGCTGTGTGTCATCAGATCATAGCACTGCTTCAACTGCATTTTCTTTCTGTAAGCGTTATGGAAGTTGGGATACCAAGGGATTTTGTGCTATGCAGCAAAATGCCACAGTTCATTTTTCAGTGAGAAGAGTAGAGAAGAGACTTAATATTGAGAAGGTTTGATACAAGAAAGTGACACTAATAACCATCTCCATCTGCAGAAGTACAGAGGATGTGCTTCACTGTAACCCTGGGATTCCATGTGAGCAAATGTGTCTGAGCTTTGAGTTGTGTTTTTTCTGACCAAGAAGAAAACTTATGTGGCTTTGACAAGGCAAAAGTTTTCTTCTTCTTTTCAACATGCTATCCACAAGTGAGTTTTGTTGTAATTTCTCTTCACCATCAAAAAATTAATATTATACCACAGAAGCAGCCCCCAAAATTTCAAGTTTCATTACTGGGTAGCCAGGGAGCTCAGACACTCCTTCCTTGCCATCCCCAGGCAGTCAGAAATGAATGTTGACACAGAGTTGTGTGCTTTCTCCTGCCACCTCCAATTCCCATGTCTAATCTTGCATGCCAGCTTTGCAGAGAGCACTCTCACCCGCTGTAGTTTTCCGAGGCATAGATGGTGCTGTGGGGCAGGTGGGGCCCAGCACAAATCTCAGGCAAACACTCCATGTGGAGCAGCGACCACGAGCGACCATGGTTGGTTGAAAACTCCAAACTGACACTGGTAACACATGGAAGGGAAGAAAGGAGAAAGACACCATGAGGGTACCTGGCATAGATCTCAATGAAGAAGTACCAATATTGAGAAACCACCAAATCTAATATTTCTAATAATTGATGAGGAAACAAGAAATAATTTAAAGCAGAATTTGAAAACAAAAAATCCTGCAAATGCAAACATGAGACAAAGTTTCATGAGTGTTTAAAAGCCCAAAGGTTTGTCGACTAAGGACTGCCTGAGCAAAGAGTTCTTGTTGGGCCACCATCTAGCCAGTGTTTTTATGCTGCTGCTGTTAAAAGAACTGCACAACTTTTATATTTCATGTTTCATATTGAAATCATTTCACATATGAGGAGAAACCTTGGGTTAATCAGAGCTAGACAATGTTGTGTCAGGACACCTATAACTGCCAGCTGCTGACTATTACACCTGCAGACAGTGGTAAAAGACCATTAGCTTTTCATGCATGGGCTGTCTCTCTCTTGGGTTAAAAAAACCCCAAATTGTTTACAACCTATGAGTATAAGGAAACACCTAGATGACTTTAGACTTTAGACTTTACACTCAAAAGACCTTGAAAAAGTAATATAGAAAGTATTTGATTTACTACAGATTTAGTATTTTACTGAATTATTCTTGTAATTTCCTCCATATAATTCGCTTGTAATATTCTGTTTTATTTTAAGTAATGGAACACTATAAAAGTCATAATTCATCTCCTCAATATTAAATTATTGGATTCTGAATTTTTATTTTTATGATAATTTGCTACAATATTACTTTATTTAAATGTACCATCACTGTGATGTTGTATCTATTAAAACAGTTTATGGAGGTTTTGACTAATTTATTTCAGGTTTAGCTGTAGAGATACCTTAGAGGGTCATATTTACTGCATATATCCAGTATGAGTCTCACTGTTGCAGCAATGAAAGCATTATGAGTAATGCTGCAGACTGGGAGATGTGAAATGCTGCAGTACTTGGGAAATACAAAGAGAAAAATTGTGACCTAATGCTTCTTTAGTTATGAAGAAGCTCACTTCTCCTTCAGAAATAGAAGGTACAATATTAATCTTTCAAAATATATACTAATCTCCATCAGAAAACAGACTGAGACAGAGCCTTCATATAACACATTTGCTGGCCAGGAGTATTTACAGGCAAAGTTTTCACTTTTCATGTAGGAAAATGTTGTTGCCTTCTCTTCCTATCTAATATAAGTGCAGTGCCTTGCTTTTTGCTTCCCCTTGAATTCTGCTACCCTGCATGGACACAAGAGCTGTCAGTGTTAATGCAGATCTTTCCAGCTGGATGTAGGTGCCATGGGACACAGATAAAAGCACTCATAGTCTCTTACTTTAAACTCTCAGCTCTGCAAAATATAAAGTAACTTAATCCTCATAAAATATCAAGATAAATATTCTCATATGCATGTAATGGAAGAGGGACAGTGGGAGTTTGGTTTTGGGTTCCCTGTTTGAAGAAGGATATTAAGAATTTTGAGAGCAAAGCAAAGGATGGGCAAGATGCCCATGGCTTTGAGCACCAAGCTAGGATGGGCTGAGGAGCTGGCATGCTCAGCCTGGTGAGGAGGGTGAGCTACAGCATCCTGTGATGGTGCAGAGGGCACTCCCAAGGAAACCAGAGTCAAACTCTCCTCAGTAGTATCAGCACACTACAAAGGACAATAATCATAAAGACATAAAGGTTTCATAGTTTTTTACTGTATATTAGGAAACACTTTTTCATTTGAGCAGGTCACTCAGAGAGGTAGCACAGTGTCCATCCATGAAGATTCTTCAAGTCATGGATAGGCAGAGCCATGTCTGACCTGCTCAGGAACAATCCATCCTGCAGCAGCAGTTTTCACCAGATAACATGTCAAGGTCCCTTCCAACCAACATTTCTATGATTCTATAAAACATGGAGTCTAAAATGACTCCCCTTCTCTCTCTTTCCCCATGGAAAAATTCACACTGAATGTCCTGAAGAAGTAAAGCCAGAAAAAGCATTTTGTGATCAGCCTACAGACAAGGAGCTCCTCACACTGATGGTCATTAAGATGAGAGTCATTTATCACCAGTCTTACAAGAATTAGATATGCTCGTGGCATCAGTAATCTCAGAGAGGTCAGCAGGGCAGGTTTCTGCTGCTGCCTTTAATGCTTTCCTCCTTACACAGTATTAAGTAAGAAGTAAATCTCATATCCATTAGAAACTGAAGCAAAAGTCACTTGAAAATCATGAGCATATTTCAGAATAATGGGCTAAGAAAAGCAAGTTTTGACCTGGAAAACTATTAAATGATTCTTTATTGCACATGAGATAAATAAATCTGGGTCTGTAAAATCAGGAGAAACAGTAGCTTTTGGGCAGCTTATATTTGTCATTACTTAAAAAAGATTTACAAATCTTCATACAGATTTTATAAACCAAAATATACTATAAAACTGATCACCAAAAGAATGATCTCGCCAGTTTTACCTGTTACCAGGTTGATAAGTTCCACAACCCAAATTGATGGAAAACTGGATCATGTGAGTCACCGAGGAAGGGAGCACCGGAAGGACGTGGAAATAATCCACAGCCCAGACATTCCTGTTGTGGCCTTGGTGACTCTTTTGCTTCAGGCAAAATTTGGTTGCAGGAGTCTGCAGGTCTGGACTAATGACAACAGAAACCAAAGACGGCACCTTTAAAAGAGATTAAATAAGGCTTAAATTAGTTTAAAAGGTCACAAGGTACCACTTAAAATTAAAAAACAGCTACTCTAATTGTGCTGAACCAAATGTGCTGCTCTCTCTACTTGATTCATTTTGTTAACTTTTCTAGCCACATTTATTTATCCCAAATAAAATCATTTACTATTATGTGGATAGGTATTAGCACCCAGGGTACCAGGGGTGCTTATCACCTCAGAGAGATCAGATTGTTTGGTTGTAAAGGCACAGAAGAAAAGACTGCACCTTCTGTGTTCTGAGAAGGGCAAGTTTATGTTGTCACCTTCAGATGGGAAGGGAAGGTGATGTTTGTCCTGAAGCCTCACAGCTCACAGAAGCTAAGGCAGGCTAGTGGCATGTCTACTCTGGATACGTGAGAATGGAGTAACAGCAGGAGTTCACAGGCATAAGTGGGGAGGATGTTATGTTGCTGAAATAAATGAAAGCACTGCCTCACAAAGCTTAGCCTTTGTCCTACAGCAATGTAATTAGAACTTTATTATGTCAGAAGAGGATGTCAGCTTTAAAACTGCTTGTTTTAAAAAACCTCCACAATGAATTCCATGTAATTTCAGATCCTATCTCTCCCCAAGTTCCCTAATTAATATTTTCTTATTTTACAATTGCAGTTTCCTTAGTTTTACAAAAGTTCTACCATGTCTTTCACACAGAAGCAGGCGAGGAGGGAAGCCATGCACAATGAAACAATGCAAGTGACTCAACCGAACTCAGGCCAAACCCTACTGTAAACATTTGGTTTCTAAGTGCTAAAATTACAGATAAAATGCACACAGACCTGTGCTTGAAATCAGCAGCATCTTGCCCATAAAACTTCCCTCAGATTATGCAAACACACTGCATTTCAATATCTAGTGCATCTATGTGCACATGTATGGAATACCAAATTTTGCCTGTTTCACAGCAGCAGAATAAAGACTAGATTATTCAGGGTAGGCATGGTCTAAGACAGGAAGGATCCTGAAAGCAAGTTCAAGGTCTTTATTGTCCTGCCTGAGGGTGGTGGAGTGGCTGGAAGTTGCACTTTGTGCAGAGGAGACGCTGCCTGTGCACTCTGCCAGCAGCTGCCTCCCACGGCTGAGTCCGTGCCCTCATCACTGCAGACTCCAGCATCCCAGCCCCTGCTCCCACCATGAATGACCCTCTCAGGACCCTGCTCCTCAGTATCACACTGGGCCTAGAATGAGCTTGAGTGGAAACAGGAGTAATCTTTTGTGAGGAAACGTTACCACTGAAGTTTTCAGCTAATACTGACAATTTTTGCCCAGTGCTTGCCTACCTGTTTCCCCAGCCCCAGCCAACACTGCACAGTCCTGCCTGGGGCTGCAGTGACCACCAGTAACTGCAGAGCTGTGCTGCAAAAGCCTGATTGCTCCCAGGTCTGCACATCATTTATTTGTGTTTGGCAAGGACACGTTTGAATGTCCCTGTGGAATTCAACACACAACATTCCTGTGATGGCTTGAAAAGAGACTATTTGTCCATCCCATCCACCTGCCTTGGTTACAAAAATTTACCTTGTAAGCAGCATAGGTCAGGGTATCAAGAGGTATGTGTTCCCTCCTGCCTTCAATCTTGGCATACAGTATGACATCATTTTCATGGGAGTCTCCAGAATCACAAGTTCCCCCTATACAACACATATTAGAGTGAGAAAAAAATTAATTGAAGCCCTTGTTAATGGAAAGTGGAATCATATCTGCAGCCTTAATTATGAAAATAATTACAGTCAGATGCTATTTAACTTGGGATCTGAAACAAAAGAACACCATCCCTAAGGACACAGTGTATAGGAACTGTTTGATCAGATACACCATGGCAGAGATCAAGGGGGTTGACGATTACGAAAACCTCAAGTACCTCCTTTAATCAGCTTATCAAAACAATTTAAATAGAAAATGCTGTGCCTCAAGCAATGCTTCTATCTGTGTGCTTCAAATCCTATTTATATAGGAATGTTCTGCTTTTGAGTTCTCATCAGCAAACTGCTATTTACTACCCACAGTCCATGCAGTCACACATGTAGGTATGTAACAGTATCTTAAATACTTCTGGGCTGATAGTTGGGCAGCTGAGAACTTGTTCTAAGTAGGAAGTGAAAAAGATTGCTGTGTACCTTATTTGTTGTGCTGCTCCTTCTACTATCTACACCATATCCTAAAAGGGATGGCTGGCTGGATGAAATCTATTGTACCACAGAAAACACATGTGGTATGCTTGCCCAACTGGAATGGGGCAGCATTTGAGATATCTTCCTATCACTAGAACCCAAATTACTCATTAAGGTTCTGTGAAAGAGTGGATGTATTGGCAAATATGAGCATTACATTCTGCATTATAGCTACAAAATGAACATCATCACACGACTTTGGTATTCTGGAAAAGAAGTTTTTAGAATAAAGTTTCTGTATTTGAAACAGGAATTATTAATTAATTATTTCCCTGTACAGTATGGTTACTGCAGGTATAAAAAAAAATCCCAAAATATAAATACAGAACAAGGAAGCTTCTTTGAAAAGACTGCAGAGTAGAAAGATTGCATATATGGGAACACTTTCTCTGCTTTTTTTGCTTTTTTTTTCTGCTACAGCCAGCCAGTTCTTGTAATGGACTAGGAAAAGCAGTCCAAAGAACTGGATAAGATGTGCATCTTTAATCTGTTTTATACTGTAATAAGGAACATCCATTTGTCCTTTCAAATATTCTCCTTGCCTCAATGGTTAAACACTTATTTATTTCATTTAAAAATACGCACAGAATACATTTTTCAAACAATATCCTGCTGTCCTCTGTGCTGCATCTGCTGACAACTTCTCCCCTAAGTTCAGAAGGTTGACAAAATTTCTTTCCTGTTTCTCTTGCAGGTGTTGTAATGCTTGGAAGAAATAGGAAAAAGCATCCTCTTTTTCCTGTGCTTTATTCATAATTCATGTAACACAGAGGAGATGTGCAACAATTTAGGACAACCACATGAGGTTTTCCCCTCGTTAAATAAAGTGTGTTTTTTCTTGTTGATACAGAAGGTTGCTTGTGGAGGTCACAGGTTTATTCTCTGCTTCCTCCTTTATTATTCTATTATTCTCTTTTAAGCAAAAATCCTCACTTTCTCTAAACATTGTGTTGAGAGAATAACCTCATGGAACTTCCTTTATGTGCAAAATAAAATTTCTGGAAAAATACTGCGAGCAATAACTACCATGTTCATGAGGATTTTGGTCTGTTGCAACATCAAACTAGTGCAGTTGCACTGACAACAGTGGGGAGGGGAAGTGACAGGACAGGCTGGTTCTTGGCTGCTTTATTAGCCCTGGTAAATGACTGATGTTGTACTTTGCCCCAGTAAGGAAGGTCCACAGATGATGCTAACACCACACCAGTGCTTCTCATCAGGGATGCCACGTGCAGAACACACCTCCTCCGAGACCATAGCACACTGTGAGAATCACTCTGGGCCAACATACTGGCAGAAGGATTTTATTAATGGAGTAAGAGCTTTTGAGGTGAAACTATTCAATGGTTCATCAGGGAAGGCTGCCCCACCTCTGTGCTACTCCCATCTCATCCTTGTGTGCAACTGTCTAGACTCTGACAGATTAACACCAGGGTCTACATGGATATGGCTACAGGAGGATATGAGAGCTACCTGTAAAACCTCTGAAGATGACACAGATATGACTGTCTCTTCTAAGTATGGATTAAGGGGCACTGAGTGAAATTAGTGTATACAAGACAAGAAGATGCTTTTCCACATGAGACTTGTTAAACTGTGGAGCACTGAATAATGTAAATCTCACATGCTTCACATCTTGTATTACATTAGTAATTTATACTCACCCATACTGAAATAAAATCTCAAGTTCCCATAACCTGTGGTGTCCATGTATGGAGTACATATTTTTCGTTCCCCATCTCTGAGAAATACCATAGCTGAGCCAGATTCCAGGGTTCCACATTCAGTACCAATGACAGCTCCAAAGATGTCCCACCTGCAGAGGCCAACAATAGGTGGAGCAGGTGCAGCAGCACACTACTGATAAACTCATACAAAACATGCCATAGGGGTTCATTTGTACTTACAAAATCAGCTGTTTCTACTCTTATGGAGGACAAAAAAATGCAGCGTTTCAAATGTGATCCCTATGCCATTACTTCAATATTAGCTTTTAAACTCAGTTGACTCAACTAAGGCAAAGCTAACATAAATATTTAAAAGAATTTGGCAGAAATGCATGAATTAATAAAAAAATGAAGCTTTTAATGAATGCCGTTACCAAATATGTAGTGTTGTATTGTTCTACCATCTTTTTTTTTTTTTTCTGGTGTTAAAATGTTTAAAACATAAATGCATTCTGATTAATTGTGCATAATAAAAGATTTATAGATCAATAAATCTTGAAAAGGCACATGTCCACCATACTTGCTATGCAAATATAAAATATGTAGGTAATAGCTGAAAATGTTCTCTTTTCATCTTTTTGAGCATTTAGGGTAACAGTTTTTAACCAACACATGACCAGAGTATGAAAAAGACTGCTGTGTTTCTAATATGTGATGATACGATCTTTCTCAGCTTTTCTGTACAACATTTTATCTTATTTTTATTCAGTGATAATTAAAAGAGCTGTTACTGAATTTTCCAATTAAATATTTTACATTGAAAATACATTTTCATCATGAAAGTGATGGTTACTTCAAAACTCAGTCAAAATGTTTTGAAATATTAAAAAGTGTTGAAAACTTGTGCATTATTTTGGTTTGACATATTATTATTATTGTTGTTATTATTATTATTATTAAAGTCTTAATTCATAATTAAGCATTTAAAAATTGTAAGGCTGATAAACAAATGAAATTATTTAGAATCACTAAATCTTGATAATCCAAACATTTAACTATTCAGCATGATTCAGGAGGAATGAGAAAACATGGAAGTTCAGGAGCCTTTCTGGGAGGCAAAGCCTTTTCCTGCCTCATGACACCAGGGACAATTTCTAGCAGGTATGTTGCATATCACAATTTCAAAACCTGCTATTTCAAGAACTAAACCGTGTATATAGTAGTTTAACCATTCCAATGACTTCAAAATGTATTTCCAGGATCTTCTTAAAAGCTGCCAGTTTCCCCATGGACCTAAGCTGTGACAGACTGGTGACATGCTTGTTTAGAAATTCTGCTTTAAACCTGTCAGTCATCTACACAGGAATTAGCGAGCTTAACATCACTGAAAAGCTTTATGATATAAATATAAATATTTTAATGGAAGCACAGTTTAATCTAATTCTATTGTGCAGATTTTTTAAAGCTAATGTGCAATATAATCAAACCACAATTTTGAAAATGGGTCTCCCGGGCTGAAGGCAAGTATAGAATTAAACAGTTGTGCCTACTTTAACTTACACAAAAAAAATCTTACAATGCTCCATTGATCTTTCATATGCTCTATTTAGCTCAATTAAAACACTCTCTGTAGTGACCCACAAAACAGCTCGGGGTCATGAATGATGCAGATCATGGATGTTTCCAGGGATCCTCTCCTTTTAGGCAGCATCAGAAATGAAAACCAGAGAATTCTACATATTTTTTTTAAAAAAGGCACTTTAATAGAAGTACATCAACACACTGCCAGTAAAGAAAATGGAGAAGGATCCTGGGTCATGGCATGATTTAGCATTTACATTTGAATTAATTTATCCTTCACAAGATTCTTGGAGTTCTTCTTTATAAAACAGGTGATTTATGGACCTAAACAAGACCAACTGAACATGGAGGTCCAAAGCAACAGTGTGCCTGCTAGGCAGCCTGATGTGGGGATCTGTCCACATGCAAAAAATACCAACCAACTTCTTATTAAAGACATCAACGATTTCCTCTGCCCTCATGTCCAAGAGCATTTGGTGCAGAGGAAAGTGGTGGTGACCCCTATACCTGAGCCTTCTTTTGCTGTCTCTTATGAGGGATGCTCCTGCCTTCCCCTTGAGAGCTGGCAGGCTCCAGCTGATGTGACAAAGCAGTGCCTGAGAACTTCCTGCAAGCTCTCTCTCGGGTATACACTGTTCTGCGACTGTTTGATTACAGTACAACTGTATTTAAAATATAGTTTAAATAGCATTCAAAAATATTTCTCTAAGAAGTGATTAAAGAAATTCATATGTATTTGCATTTATATAGAGCGTCCAACACAAATTGCAGAGAAATGTTGAAAAGAGAACAGTGGTGACAATTTTATATGATTAGGATGTAGTCCATAACATCACCCAAGTTCAGTGTTTATTTATGGCAGCATGCATTTAAATTTAAATCTCCACTCTTACAGAACAATAGAAAGAAGGAAGTTTCTTACATAGAGTAAAATTTCCAAAGACAAAAATAGGAAAAGGTTGTGAGGCCTTGGGCTGGCAGAGTGGGGGCAGATCAGGACCTGGCTGCTGGGACACAGAGTGACAGAATTGAAGGAGGGCTGCACCCTCCCTTGCCACCTGCAGCTGAACTAGGCACCATGTGATAGGGAAAGTGTCATTTTCCTAATTCAGATGAAACTGTACATTTGCTAGCCTGGGCTGCAAGTTGCCCAAAAACTAAACACCCATTTGTGTAGAGACAAGATCTACAGACAGGGCAGATGTCCACAGACAGCACTCCCATCCTGTTTTTTTCAGGAAAAAACATGGACAGCACAAGGTGTCCCACATGGTCACATAGAACACAACACACAAAAGCTCATTTTCTTCCCTTTGTCTGAAGCAGCACCTGCTGCCATTGGCTGCTTATTTGAACTGAGACAGAGCTCACCATGAATATTTTTTCTGTAAACCCCAAATATACCATGGGTCCACAAGATATATTAGCATGTATTTCTTTAGAGGTGCTCTTTACTTTCAGCACAGCATAGGCAGCATTTGAATCAGTTGCTAATGATCTGAAGTACTTTGTAGGTTAAAATCAACATTCAGTGGAGACCCATAAATTAGCAGTGTATGTTTCTCAATGCCCTGGGGTTAGAGTGACTAATGATTTTTATTCTTTTTTTAGTGGAAAAGAATGAAGACCCTACTTAGGTTTTCACTTTTTATCAGAATTTATACAATGAGATAAATAAAATGAAGCTTCTTTATCAGGACACGTATTTTAAAGTTCACTCATGTTTTGGTAAGAGTAGTAATATTGTTGTCCTAGACAGTTTTTTTTATTTTCTGTGTCCTTGTAGCAGTCCCTGCTGGATATGGCTTTACAGAGACCCTTTGAATAACAAAGTATATATTCAAAATAGAAATAGTAAATTATCAGCCAGATCCTGAGCTCTTGCCCAGCCGGCATAGCTATGCTCTTGGTGATGCTAGATGAGAATGGATTGTTGCTTCAACTTTCCTGCCTCCACCTTCTCCTCCTCCTTCAGCACCTACAGGCATCTGCACAAGCAGGAGCTCTCCCTCAGTAAAGGGAGGCTCACAGCAGTGATCCAGAGGGGATGAATTTCTCAAGGAATTTGATTTCATATGAATATGAGATTATTAACAACACTCTGATGTGAATTAACAAAACAGATCACCATCATATATTTCTTTAGAATGGCTAGATAAGTCATAAACGTGGCTTTTTTCATTAAAAACAGTAGTGACAGGATAGTCCAGAGACAAACTGTTCCTCCTGAACTTCCTGGACTTGTTTCTTTCTAAAATCTGCAACCATGTGCTATTTAGAGTATTGCTATTTATCCTAGTAACAATTCTCTGTTTATCCTGTGTCCTCATCCCTGGAGTGATGCTGCTCGCCTGTGCAGGCTCAGCTGGGGACACTCACCCTTTGGGCTGGTTCTCAAACTCCTCTGCCCACTGCTCCTGGGCATCCTCCATGGACAGGTCCACATCCCGCGTGGTGGCGAAATTGAACTCGCTGCCCTCTGTCCCGTGGAAGTAGATGGAGTTCCCATCAGACTGGCAGCTGTGCTGTGGGCAGAAGGAGCACATGGAAGCTGAGGTTATGTTGGGTTTGTACACTGTTCACACATTGTCAGATCTCAGCGTGAGCTGTACTTATCTAAGGACTCACTGATGTCTGAACCTAAATAAAAACCAGATGGCCATCTTGTATCT
Organism: Acridotheres tristis; assembly: GCA_037013685.1. NCBI lineage: Eukaryota > Metazoa > Chordata > Aves > Passeriformes > Sturnidae > Acridotheres > Acridotheres tristis. The sequence continues at coordinate 12,207,965 of CM072885.1, forward strand.
CTCCTGTCGGGCCCCAACAATTATTGCATCCTAATCTTGTACCTACTTCCCTACAAACCCACTACAGACCATGGTGAAACTGTGTTTGCATTGAAAAGTCATGTACAACATCACTGGGTCTTCATTTCTGTTTTAAAGTATCGCCCTTATGTCTGGCCCACACACAACTGTGTCTGCAAATAACTTCAGTTAGTATATCAAATATTGCTATGGGGATTTTGTAGGCAGAAGAGTTTTGTGCTGTGAAACATGTCAGATCTCTGTGTTTGAATTTTTGCCAAAAGAGGTATTTGTGTGTGAAATTGCTATGCCTTGCCATACAGTAAACTTTGGGCCTCAAGTGTATGAGTGAAAAGGCTGTATTTGCTGCATTTAGTCCAAACTGCAAAACAAATAGCTCCAGAGGAAACAAGCTCGTGTGACAGAGAAATCTCAGGGGTCCTGAGGCTGCTCCCAAATCCAGTGTGTCTGCTTTTCCTATTGCATTTCTGCACATACTACCTCAGCAACATCAAATGATGCCATGTGTCTCCCCCAACATGCCAGGACCACCAGAACTCTCCAGGCATATTGGCCTGGAGGGAGCTGCCTGTGAGGTGCACGACGGGGTTACAGTACGGATTTTCTTCTTTCTCTCATCCTACTTTTGTCTTCTTGGTGTGTCTGATAAAATGACAGTCTGCCAAATGTGTGAGGCAAAAACAGGTACTAGAAGCTTCTAAAGAAGGTCTACCTTGTCTTCATGCAAACTGAGCACTTGGCAGTTTTTTGAATTGTTTGTATTACAAAAAATACTGATAAAATAATAATTCTCTCTAAGACTTCTTTTATTCATGAGTGTGTGTTCTCTTGCTCTTCTTAAAATTGGAAGCTGAATTAAGGAATCATTAATTAGAATAATTCTGCATTCTTACAACATTTCAGTATTTAAAAAAGAGATCCAATAATGCCAAATTGCATTGACCTTTTCAGTATTGCCTATGCAGTGCCCTCTTGTCTCTGAACCCCTTCCTAACGCGCCAAGGGAAAATATGACAATCACATCTTCTGCACTTAAAAAGGTCATGGTAGTGTCACATAAGGGAATAATTAGACTTTTAACAAAGAGAAAGGTGGGGCAAGAAATGAAAACTGCTGAGTACATCTTTGTCTATCGTTTTTATGTGCAAAGTACAAAATAACACATTTTGTCATATTCTGTAACAGTTTATTTATCAGTGCAATAAAGTGACATCATTGAAATTATTTTACTGATGATTTTCAAATATGGTTGTCAGTATCTCAGCAATTAATTTATATAGAGGGATGTAATTTTTATATTTCTAGAGGTGCCTACACATTGATGGAAAAAACTGTGAGTATTTGAAATCTGATTTTTGTATAGAGACCTCCTGGTCTATACTTGAATGACAACAGATCTATGTTTATTAACACAGACTTAATATCATGTAAAAATATAACACATTGTAAAAACATAGAGACTGCTTCAACTGCTAAAATAAATGAATTGCTGTTAAAGTGTTTTTTTTCCAAAGAAAGGTCAAAGCAATAGAAAGATCCTGAAATGTTGATAATTTATCACAGAAATTAAATAGATTTTGTCACAAGTCTCTTTTCTCCTTGGTCTGTTAATGCAGCATACACACAGTACACTACATATGCCATTGAAAAGGCAGAATAATTTACACATCAAATATATTATAACTAGCAGAAATTAATGAGACAGTTTTATATCTTCTCTTTGAAAAACAGCAGTTGCACTATGCAGTTATTTATAATGGAGAAATTGCTTTTGTTTACTGATTTTAACCTTCACACTCATTGGTATTGCTAACATCAGAATTTTAAGGATAATTTCTTTGTTGTGCTTTTTGAGTTTAAGAATTTTCTTTATTTGCTGAACACAAATGAAGTATCCTTGCTCTGCCAATCAATCTGCCACAAAACTCTTATTATCTGCAGGCAGTCAAATAAATACACTAAAAATAAATATTCAGGCTAAAACTTTATTCAAATTTATCCATAACCCTTCATCACAGAAAACAAATAGAAAAATAGATCCTACTGAGCTAGATATTAGAATTGCATACAAGCATTGGAAAATCTTCCATAAGTCCAACTTATATCTCAGGTGCTAAGTTATATGTAAGTATGCACTTGATAGCAGGTATGTAATTAGTAATCTCTTGCCTGATGAAAACCATCTATTAAAATAAACACAAACCAGATACAACCCCATTATCTTTCAATGTTTGTACATCCTTCTGCTGTCTAACAGAATATTTATTGAATGGAGTTTTCATTTAGGTTGTCAAGACAAATAAATGGGCAGTTTGGCAAGGGGAGGATAAATAATTATTTATACAGTGGTGTATGATCAACCCTTTACAAAAGCTCAAAATCATAATTTATTTAATTATTTCTTTAAAGCTACATTTATGCATTTATACACAGCTCCATAGTATCTATGAATATGTATTTCATGCATATTTTATGTGTTAATGAACCACACAACGTATGGCTCAAATCACAATCTGCTCATGTCAGCTTTGGCTCATGTGAAACAGCTATGCACAGGAGAAGTTCAGACTGGGGTTTAACTCCCCTGTTATTCTAAGTACCTATGAAACTGTCATAGAAGTTCATGGCCTTAATGGCCTTTAAAGAGTGGGAAAGAGACACATCCTCAAAGTGCAGGTGTGGATCCTAAAGAAGTTCTGAGGGAGTGCCACCATTTTCTTGTACAGTTTTGCTCCACCCTGGACACTTTGCCCATGGGGGAAGCAGATGTGGATGAGCTCCACGAGCTGAGCTGCCCAAGCAAGTGCCAGAGCTCCTCCACTCTTATCTTATTCTCTCCACCTGCCACATTTACCTTGCCTGTATAACCACCACCCTCAGGTTTTTTTCGTTTAACTTTCCAAGCAGTCATTGTCTGTCACTGCTTTTACTGCTCTTTTTTTGCCTGGTGGGCTGCTGAGGGAAGAAAAACTTCAAAGAGCACTCAGCCAAATTTTCCAGGAGCAAAAGAAGCTCTGCAGGAGATGGTCCCTCACCAGCATTGCCCCCAGCTACCTTTTCAGTCTTGTTCAGCATCCAGGAGGCTGCTGAATATGTTGAATTATTTTGTGGGTTTGCAGTAGGGCTTGAACAGATTAAAGAACTGAAACCATCAGACTCATTTTCTCTTGGGTTCAACCCAAGATCTGAATTCAAGTCTTTAGAAAAAAAACCTAAAGTACAATTTACAGTGTGCTATCTCTTTCCCAAATTAAAGGCTTTACACTTGCTGTGGAAGTCTACATTCTTCCAGTGTTAAGGACTGAATTTCACAAGTGTTTATTTTGTTATTCTCAAGCGGTTAAAAATGCGGAATGGACACTTAACGAGTTCTAAAACTGTCTGGATTAAGTTCTCCCTAAACTGTAGATCTTGTGGATTATGTAGTTGCAGGGTTCTCTTTTATGAATTCCAGATTAAATTTGTTCTCTGATTGATTTTAATTTACATTTAAATAATTTATAAAATAAGAGGAAATTAACTTGCTATGCAAAATTTGTAACTAAAAGGGCCAAATGAAAGCAAATTGTAGGATATTTATCCATGTTACCATGGAAGCATCAGCTGTAGGTCCAGAACTCAAGAACTGTTCAATTTTGTTTAAAGGGGATTAAATGCAGGCGGAACATTTAGTGTGTCCTTGTGAAAATTACAACACTGAAACGTTAACTAATTTGTAAGGAAAAGTTAATTTAGAGAGTAAATTCTTTGACAAATCTGATAAACACAATTTAACAAAATTTACTCCCAGATCACCTACATAATAGAACATAAGACACAGGCGCCTTCACAACAGTAGCTGTTTCCCGTTGTTTGCAACTGGAATGGGACTATCAGCCTGCCATAAGTAAACTGTTGTATTCCTAAATAAACAACTCCTGCCTGTTGCCAAAAAGGAAAGAAGCCAGGTTCTGTTTAGAGACTGTGGTGATCCCAAGAGAAAAAAACCCAAAAAGCCAAAAAATAGTTTAATTTAATCTGGCACTACCTTATTCGCTAGCTGTAATCGTAAAGCTATTGCTCTGCAAGAATAGGAAAAAATGAAAATTGGCTGATGTATTCCTGAATCTCAACAATCTTGGATTTACTTTCAATCTAATCTTCACTCTGAATTCGCTGTGTTTCTGAAGTTTGTTTACTGGATAATTATGGTATCACTGCTTTTTCTCCACTTTCAAGGCCCTGCATGGCTCATCCTCACCTGCCTCCACCATTTCTCATGTGCCCCATCTTGTGGGCCACTTTTCCTTGACTGTCAGTGCTTGTCACTATGTGTGCTGGTGAGACAACCAAACTTGCATTTCCTTGCCCATTCTGCCCACTGCTCCTGTGAAATTCCCACGTGATTTCCTTCAGACACTTCCTTAGTGCTCTCTTCAGCAAGCCTTATCAATGATTACACTGAAGAGTGCACTGATGGCCAGGATGAGCATTTTCCCTTCTTGCAGTGTTTCTTTTTACTCCCACATGTCTCCATCCCCAGCTCATTCCCTGTTTTATAAATGGATGGCAACATCCTGGGACACAGGCTATCTTTTTGGTTTGTGTCTGAAGAAGCAGCAATGGTACATTCCTTGATCAGAGCTCTTTGATGCTACATTGGTACCACAACAAAAAATACATTTTCATTCTAAAATTGTTGTTGTCTATGAATGTTTCCAATTTATCAATACAGTTCTTAGCCAAATTGTCTAAAAGACCCAGCAAGTCTTACTAATTCATATGAGATATCTGCGACATATGATGAAGACATTAGTTAATGGGAGAGACATCAATGCATGGTTTTAAAATCAAACTTTTGTCAAGAGTCTGCAATGCTCTTTATCCTACACTACACTTCTTAGATTTTAGGTTCTTTTAGGAAAGCCTCTTGATCATACAGCAAGCAGAAGCTCAAAACCATTGGTCAACATAAGCAGGAAAGTCAGATTTGGTGAAGCAGGCACTTTTCAACTGGACCTCTTTAAGGTTTCATAACTAAATAATGACCAACTTTCTGTAGCATCCAAATGGCTTAAGGGCCCCAGGTGAGATCTGGGATCCTACATCATGTAACACGTCTGAACAATTTCCATGTTTTTAAAAAGTCTTGCGTGCAAGCACCATGTAAGGAGGCATCAGCTACCCTCAGAGTGACATCTTGGCTAGGAGCATCTGGAGGTCTCCAGTTCATTCTGCAGTGGGAAGCAGCACAAGCCTCAACCAGATCAGCCTCTGTCACAGTTGCAGCTAAGTACACAGCCCTGAAGATTTTTAGAAACTCAAAAGACAAATATTAGGAATGTAAACAGAGGCACTGAAGTTCATGCAAGCCAGCTTCTGTCCTGGTTGTTCAAGTCAAACTTGTGAATCAATAAATACCTCTTGGCTCTACAGTATGGGATTTCTTTACTTGGAGAGTGGAACAGAGGGCAACTAAATGATACAACTGTGCCATTCAGCAAAGCATCAACAGGAAACACTAGTGTGAAATTCCTCAGTGTAACAGATTTTTGGCTGAGGTCTTGCATATCATCTTCCTGAGGTTCATTCCTGCCTTCCCCTGAAAATGTTGTTCACCTCTATGCCTTTAAAGCATTCACAGTCATCTTTACCATCATTTAATTAGCTTTTTATCAGTGACGAACACTGATGCTCCACTTCATATTATCTCCCCTGGGCCTAATGACCCTGATGATTCTTTCAGACAGCTGTAGCCTCACAATTTATTTTTTGGCGACATTTCTTGCATTGGAATGAATGTGTTGGGCATTTGGGCAGTGCCAGCTTGCAAAGGGCTGACGGCAGATGGAAAGAAATCTGCCCAGTATGCCTTCACCTCTACACAAGCAGAGGGCCATCAATTTCCCCCATTAAGGAGTTGTCACGCAGCCCACCCAGCTGGAGGAGCATCTCTGATAGCCAGGCTGGCTGGCGTATGCTATTCAAATACAAAATGCACTTTAAAAAGAAACAAAAATATCATTTGTCGGCAAATTGAAAATGCGTGGCTTTGACCGCAGCCAATTTTTTAATGACTGTAATATTTTAAGTGATTATTTTTGCCACTTCAGATTGCTCCTTAGAGAGGAGAGGTTTTTTAATTAAAATCTAGGCAATGCAAACAGATGAGATATGAGAAGCAGAGGAACAAGAAGAAAGATGAAGAAAATTAATTGAAGCAGCATTGTCAATGGAGCTATAAATTAGATATTGTGTCTTTCTGGAAATGAGTTATACAGGTTTTAGAAATTTTAGAATTTTGACATGATAGCAGGTACAAGGGTAGATTAAGTCCTGATAAAATCATTTGCATGCAATGTCTCAGCCAGCAAAGGTACGGTGACAGAATTTACAAATAATTTCAAATTCTAAATTCTGTGGATTTGGCTGTTAATACTCCTGGCCTGAAATCACTTCTTTAACCAAAGGAAATAACACAATGTGATTAGAATACCTTCCCATGAGAAAAACAGAGCTTTAGTCTTTCCCATGTGCTACATTTTTACATCACTTAATGTAGGCTACAGAACAAAAACCTTGGCTGCACAAGCAGGCCAGGAACACAGAGGGTTAGAGTGCATTTTCCCTTTCCAAAACAATAGGATGAAACTTGTCTGGTGATGTAGCAAGGAACATTTTATAAAGTGTGTTTTCACTCATCATTTCCAATTATAGACTGTTATTCAAAGGCTAATGCTTGTTTATGAGTGATTTGTATTATTCATATGGTTCTTAGTTTTCTAGGACATTTCATGATGTTTGTACAACACCGATCACTCTGGTTATGACCAGTTTTCTTAATGAGTAATGACTCATTAACTGGCATGGTCTGAACTATTCCTCCATGCTACTGGGAACTACTGATGTTTGGAGCACTCTGCCCTGAGCACCATTTGCTTTTCTGAAAGCAGTGGTGTGCATTTACACCGCTGTAAAATCAGAGTGAGAAAGAATCGAGCAAAGTCGTTTCTACTCTTTGGCACTGAATGGGTCAATCCATGTTGTTTTTATTGATGTGCATCTCACAGTGACCTGTGAAGATCAAATTCTTTCTTTCTAGGAGGCAGGAAAGACCCCCTGTGCTTTGACGCCAGCTCGGAGCTAATGCTGGCTCCCTGCCATCCCCAGCCATGGGGAACTGGCATGGACAAAGGTGTAGGTTCAGCATTGCTGCCCAACATCAATTCTCAGCTGCCCAAATGACTCACAGCACTACAGCTAATCACTTGTCAGTTCTAATGAACTCCTAGGCATTGTATCTAAGTATTATTATTTTAATTACAAGTGTGATTATTAGAGAAAAAAAAACAACAATAAAACAACCTAACAAACAAACAAAACCCAAGCAAGAGCAATTCCATCCATGGGCTAGATCCAGCCCTATGGATATACAAATGCCCTTTCATGGGCACAGCTCAGAATGGCCACAACCTAAAGGGAGCCAGTCGACAGGTTTTGTGCACCCTGCACTGCTTTCTTCAACTCTCCTCCCCTCTAACACTCCTCCTTCCACCCACAGAGAAGCAGGAATGTGTCTCAGATGAGGTGCAGCAGGAAGTCTGCCCATCTCTTCCCAGGAAGATGTGGTGGATAAGGGCTCCTGCGAGGCAAAGCAGCTGGCTAGAAGGCTGGGTTTGGCCCACAGAACAAATATTGCCTTGTTATATCTTATACAAAAACCAAAGGAATCTTTTCAGAAGAATCTATATCTTTGTAATTTTGACCAATATAAGGTCGTAGCAATTTCAGTCTCAATTTCAGTTTCAATTTTCACACTGGCATACACAGAATATCACCTCTCCTCCTTCAAACAAATACATTTGAACTGATTCAGAAAATGGATGCCTGAACACTTTTAAAAGCCAGAATTAAAAGGAAAAGGAAAAAAATGTTTATTTTAACACAAACAAACTCAAAAGATACATATATGGATCAAGATGTTTGTTTTAGAAGACTATCCAAAGCCATTCCATTAATTGAGTATTCAGACATTTGGAAATCTACTCTGGAACAAGGGAGGATTGAATAGCTTAATCAGCCTTTCTTTTTGCCAAATTCCCAGGCCTGTGTGCATGTCTTCTCTGCTCAGCAACACACAACAGCATCACAGGTTCAGGAAGGACTTGCAGATCTAGGATGTGCAGAGCCCTGTTCTGCTCGGGGTGTGGCAAAAGTTCACAGTGCTTTACACATATTTTCAGCATATTTTTCTGAGTGTGAGTGTTTAGTTCTCCCACTCTTTTCTTATTCAACTTGCTCTTCTGCTACACTGGCATGCATATCTGGGAAATGAAAATGAGCTGAATGGTGAGGACCTGTTAATTAAAGGGCTTACTGAATCAGGATACTGGGATTGGAATATTTTCAAGGTTTATTGGTCATGCCCACAGTAGTAAATAACAGGGAACAGTTACCATTCCCTATTCCTAAACCCAACCTGCTCAGTGAGGCTGGCACACTCCTGTCCCCATTGCTCCATCCCATGCTAGGATGCACACACAGAGCTCAGCACCAACAGCCTCAGGTGTAGCCCCCAAACCCTGCAGACCAAACAAACCAAACTGTCCAGCTGACTGGCAACCTCCAGCCCCCAAATGAAGAGTGACTGCAATTACTGTGAGACAGCAATTCTGTAACTTGACTCTTCTCAAACATGATGTGTCAGTGGGTTAACACACCACGACCAATACCTAATACTGCTCTTTCCCAATGTAGAAAAATGCCAGGGACAGGTAGTTTGGTCTCAAGGTTATTTTTGTGTAATCAAAGCACTGCAGAAACATAAACTCTAAGACTACTGAAGTTATCTCCCTTCTCAAAATTAGTGTTAGAACTTGCGCAATCAGTTTTGGATTAGGGCAATCAGAGAAAACAAAAGAACTTGCAAATGTATCTCAAAGCTCAGCAATTTCTGGTCAAATATACAATATATATGAAGTGCCCAATGAAAACTGAAATCACTTTTCTGTTCCTCAGAAGCAGAGATCACAGGAGTATTATTGACAAAGCACAGCATTCTTCCCTGCATTTCAGCAATCTCAACCAGCAGAGCAATGCTCTAACCATGCTCAGTTGTGAGGCCGTGCTCATGCTCAGAGCTGTCACTGGAAATGCTGAAGCCCAGTCAGGTGTTCAACACCCTTCCACACAGTCCAACAAAGATAAACACGTTCCAGTGGATCCAATTAATCTCCTAAGGGTTGCTTGGCCTTGCTAACAGTGTCTCTCTTGCCTTTTGCTGTCTTCTTTGGAACCAAAATGCACAAGCTCAATGGCTTATCTCTCAGCTTGAATCCTATTTCAGTAGCCAGGTCCAGCTGCGTCTGCAACCAGCCATGTGCTTTCAAAGGAGCAGCAACTACTCCTGAGGGTAACAAGAAATGTAAGGAAATCCCTGGGCTAAGCTCGAGCAGACTGGGAAAGGAGGAGAAACTGCTTCCCAAGCTGGGCACAGGAAAGCTCCTGCAGTGTTTATTGAGAACACAGCATCCAAACCCACCAAACTGGAGTGAACACATTGCTGCAAATTTCCCAGTAATACTCTCACTGTCCATTCCAGTGGTGTTATCTTCAAGGAATGTACCCTCAAAGATGAGCCAGGGACTCAGCAGGCAGCAAGGATGACACCACTCCTCTGGGAGGAGAGCATCTTCCTAGGTGGATTCAAACTCTGCTATGTCATTTGCTGTCAGGGACAGAGAGTGGTCTAATGGCCTAATCTTACATGTTAGATCCTTAAGAAATATTCTTAAGGCTAGTTTTTCTAAAATATTAATTGAGAGAAGATGGGAGGATATGAATTGAAAGTTGTATGGCACAAACAGGCTCGGATATCAGAGAAAAGGTCTCGTGAGATTGGAATGAAGTTTGGCATCGTGATAGTGAGTATGGGAACTTTCAGCACATAGCTGAGAGTTATAAAAGGTAGCATGATACAGCAATGAAACTTCATAGAATCATAGAATATCCTGAGTTGGAAGGTACTCACTGAGACTATCAAAGTCCAACTCTTGGGCTGCCCAGAACATCCCAAGGATTATACCCTGTTCCTGAGAGCATTGTCCAAATGCTTCTTGAACCCTGCCAGGCTGCTGCTGTGACCACTGTGGAGTCCCTGTGGAGCCTATTCCAGTGCCCAACCACCCTCTGGGGAAAAACCTTTTCCTCACAGCCTACATTTCCCCTGACACAGCTTCATGTCATTCTCTCTGACCTTATCACTGGTCACCAGAGAGGAGATTGGTTCCTGCCCCTCTGCTCCCCTCGTGAGGAAGCTGCACACAGCTATGAGACCACAATTTCCTGATCCCCTAGTAAAAATGTAAAGAAAAAAATTTAAATTGTTATACAGACTTTGTGAACAAAGATCAGGACTATTTAGCAAGTCCTTGTTGTCTAGGAAGTAAAAAGACTTGTAGAAAAAAGGGAACTAGAATTATCTGTGATGGAAGCTGCCCCTGTAACACTGTTAGGGTTTCTCAAATATTATTCTGTATGCCAATGACTTTGGCTATGACAGAGAAATCTCCTATAGTCTTTCTCTATGCCATACTTAATGTTATTAGCACAATCTACAAGGATTCTTAGCTTTCTAAGTATAAAAATAATAAGTTTCTGATGAACTGAGATTAAAACTAAGTCTTAAAGAAAATAAAAAAAAAAATTGTAAATTTTTATATAATATTCCAAACATGAAAAGCAAAAAAAATTGTCAAAAAATTGTTCTTGGTGTTAGAATGCTACAACAGGTTTTATGCTGATCTGATGTAAATCTTGACCCAATTTATAGTCTTACTTTTGACATAACATGAAATTCACATTGCAAAATCTGTTCAAATTATATTTGGCAAGATTGTTCCTGGAAATCTGAGGAAGACTGCAGCAAGAGCTAAAAATGAAATGAGTGAGAGAGTGCTCTGGTGACAATAAAGACACACTGCAGGGTCCCATGAAGAATTAAAGGCCTGCCTCACACCTAGCCTTAATGCAGTGTGCCTACACCACAGTCTTACACATAGCCTCAGCCTGGTGTAAGTGGCTACATACAGTCAGAGGCCAGCTGAAAACAGGCATTTGCACCTTTCACTTCTACCTAAACAGAAGATGAGCTTGGAGGAATAGCAGGTTGGTGAAACCTCACTGATGTCTCATATAAGGTTTGAATTTTATGGGATTTCTGTCTAGAAACTCTCAGTGACCTCCAATTTTAGGTCTTTTTGTCTTTCATAAACGCCTACCTGTGTATCAGCACAAACTAGAGAGTTAAACTAAACAAACCCCAGAATAAACTCACAACCAAACAAAAAAAAACATAAACAGCAACAAAAAAAAGGCTTATTTGCTAAAGTTTAGATGTTGTTCATGCATGTTTCAGAAAGAGCAAACAGTGTTTAGGCTTGGAAAACTGAGAAAAGTAAAAGTGCCTGTGGTGCCTTGCTTTTCTTTCACACCTTTACATATGTGGACTGGACTTCAGAATCCAGAGATAAGACTGACAAAACAACAAGTGTTAAGCAATCACATAATATTCATTAAATTTTCAGGACATTATTTGATTCTAAAATCTCATGCAAAAATTTTGCCAATGTAGTCTAAATGACATTCTTGAATTAAAAAAAAAAAAGTTATTAAGGTGGCACTATGATTAGTAGATTAGTGGGAATATTTATTTCTTAAACTATTAATTTGAAGCCATTTGTATCAGGTTCTGTGGGAAAAGGATGAGGCCAAAACCAAACTCTTTACTGCCCTCAGTATTCGACATCTGTTTCCTGTGCAATTGCCAAAACCATTAACAGCATCATAAATGAACCCTGACATCAAAACTGCTTTTGTGAATGAAAATAGGATGAAACCAGAAAGTCACCAACTGTTGAACTTCTGGCTGCTTTGAAGCACAGACAGCAAGAATCCAGCTGTTTTCCAGATATTGAACAACTCTGCATGTGAAGGTACTCTGTGCACAGAGACCTTGTTGGGCTCCTTAGACTTTTTTTCAAGGTAGAATGGTTCTTGGTCCTGCTGTATCTCACATATCAAAACAGGATTATACTGAAAAAGAGAACCTTAAGGAGCAGCCATTGCCTGAATGCATGCTGCAATGGAGATGGGATATTCACAGACAGAAAAAATGGGAAACGTTTTTTTTTTGTGATGATTTGTGAAGTGGGCAGCTGTAGCTGAATAAGACCAAGTTAAAAAGCAGGTATTTAAAATATTTAACAGAATGACTTGAATTTGTTTCAACAATATTGCACAGTTTTCTAAAAGGAACCTGTTTTCCATTTTCTGTTACATGATCTTTGACATGACAGTATAAACTGCCATGGTTTTGGTTTTGGTCACAGCAGAAAACTTGCATAGAGAGCCTGAATGGAATGGAGAAAGGGTGAAAACAAAGCTAAAAAGAGCCCAATGCTAGAAGCAGATGGGATTGCCTGAACACCCCTGTGATCACAGTTTGGTTAGATGTTACTGTCTTCTTCTACTTACAAGAGTTATAGTAACATTAAACCATGGAAGATCAGACTAACCTTAACTGTGGCCCCAGGAAAGAAAAGCCAGTTGCCAGTATCCACAGGATCCAGATTATCTTCTAGCACAACTTTTCTGTGAGCAGCATTTATGATCAGGACGTTGTCCAATGCCCAACAAGCCTCATACACATCACCAGCATGAACATAATCCTGTTTCCACTGAAAATGGACGTTCTCCCCTTTAGCATCTTCAGGAAGGTACAAGATGTGGATAATTGTGCTGACGTTGGAAGGGGCACTGAAAAACAATGATAAGGAATTAGACCAATTTTCAGCCATAGTTAGGAACACTTTTCCCTCAATTAACACATTTACTCAGTGTGACATGGTTGTGCTGACATCCCTTGTATGCTGATAAAGCTTCTGTGGAGATCAGAAAATATCTGCCCTGAGGCAGTCCCACAGTGCCAGGCAGTGCACACCCAGCCCAAACAGGCAGCCTGGTTTCAAAGGGAGTACAAGGTAAGGGAATAAACAACAGAGCAGTGAAGATGTTTGGAGAGCAGGAGAACAGAGCAGGACCACGTCCATGCTCAGTGCTGGTCACAGCTGGTGACTGGGTATTGTCAGGTATCTTGCAGATATGGCCAAAAGGAAATGTTAAGGAAGCTCATTACAAAAATAGGTCTCACAAAATTTGGTTATTGCTTCATCAAAAGAATCTGCAGACTTCTGATGTCTTGGTCTCTTAAGATTTGGATGGAGCAGAATGGTTGGAGAGAAAAGCAAGTAATTTTCTCTGACAAACATGTCCTTCCAATCCCACACCCCCGCTTTCAGGATAATTCTGTGGATGGGGAGGGCCAGGTTGTCCTTCTTTCCATGTTCTGGTCCAAGAACAATGCAGAAGAAACAATCCTCTCTTGCTGCTGAAAATGGAGAACGAGGGGCGGAGAGTCAGACCTGGAGCATTACTATTGGGCAATGATTAGGGCCTTGAGCTTTTCAGAGTGCTGTGAAAGGATTGAGGCTCATCCTGAAGAAGTTGGGGATGCATGGGAGGCTGGGAGGGGGTGACCTCCACTGACTAAAGGGATATTTCAGACAATGTGACACCACTCTCAGTCTATAAAGTGGGAGGATAAGGAGGGAGGGAGGACGTTTGGGGTGATGGTGTTTGTCCCCCAAGTCACCATCACATGTGATGGGGCCCTGCTCTCCTGGACATGGCTGAACTCCTGCCTGCCCATGGGAAGCAGTGAACTAATTCCTTCTTTTGCTTTGCTTGTCTGCACAGCTTTTGTGCAACACAGCTTTTCCTATTAAAGTGTCTTTATCCCAGCCCATGAGTTCTCTGGCTTTCACCACTCCAGGTGTCTCCCCAGTCCCACTGGTGAAACAGCGCCTACATGGGGCTTGGCTGCTGGGTCAGGGCTAAACCTCAACAACCACCCAGCAAGTGAATCAGCTGCATTCAAACCTCAGGCTGCAAGGAGTTACAAAACTGAGATCTGCAAGACGTCAGCTAGTCAATGTTCTATCTGCCTTGCCTATGATGCTTTGAAGGGTGAATAGTTTGTCAGACACAATCCAGAACTTTTAGGGAAAAAGGCACCAATAGCTTCCTTTTATAACAGAAAATAGAGGAACTTGTCTTTTGAAAGCAAAGCAAAATGCCGAAAAGCAACTGCATTTGTCCCATATTTACACCCAGAATGTGCCCCCACACTTGCTAAACATTGTGTCTGTCACCCTCCAGTGCAGCGCTGCTCGGAGGCGCTGCTGGAGCCCACACACAGCACTCGCCTTCCCGGGAGATCTCTGCTCTCCCTCCCGAGTCCAGAGCTGACATCCCACTGATAGAACACACCAGCTCCTCTCCACAGCAGCCCTCCTGCCTCATCTCTCCCACTGCTCCCTGGAGCTGCACACAGTGCTGTGAAATCTGCTGAAGCACATTCGAATGAACACTGCAATTCAGATGAGAAACGAGCATCCTTCCATAATTCATCCTCTCCACTTCGCACGACATTGCTCTATTGACCTATTTTCTACTGCTGGCTCCAGCATCAAACTTGAGGAAAGAGAGGTCAAACTCCATGTACATTAACTTAAAAAAAATTGGGTCTCGAGGGCTTGTGTTTGCATCCTCACAACTCTTAAGTTTTCTGACTTGCAGAGCTATGAGAGCAACTGAGCTGATGTTATGGACTAGGTGTGTAATTTTGCATCAATGTGAGAAAAATGGAATGGATTGTGTGGTTACTCTGAGGCAACTTCAGTCCCTGCAGTGAATTACTCTCACTTTATATTCTTCTGATAAGAATTAGCACGAATTGTTTTACTAAAATTGAACATAATTTTTTTTTTTCAATTAAATTGTAGTCCCACTACCACAAGGACTTGGAAGATGAGATACTGAAATACACAAACTTGCAGGTAGAGTTTTGATTATTTGTCAGAAATTAAATACCCTCTTGCTCTGCAAATTACCTCAATGGACTGAAAATAGGCTCAAGCAAGTTACTTGTACAACACTGATACTGAGGTAAAGCAGGAAGGCACACTGAGATGCTATAAGTACATTACATATAAATAATAGCTTTTTCTTCCCCAGTTGTATAATTATATTTTTATGCTGTTGCACAAAATGCCTCTCCTATTATTACTTAATAAAATATGCTCTCTTAGAAAAATCCATCTCTGATACTGGCTCTCTCTTTAAAGGTGTGGATATTGTGATGAAAAGATTTAAATTTTCCATTCATAATCCTTTGTGTTTTCATGTATGCCAGTTGGTTTAAAAGCATGGCACTATTTGTCATAATCTTGTTATTACAAGAGTGTGTATTACAAGAGCCAAGTATTCATATTGAACTATAAATGTTTTTATAAAACATTTTACTTTCCCGAAGTAGAAACTTGAAACATTATAAAATACAGCCCTTGCTGACATAAAAAATGGTGCTAAAACGCAAAAAGTCATCAAAGTTTTGTTTTTTCAGGCACCTGAACCTGCTGGTTATCGGAATTGCATTTTAAGTGTGAAGTGATTCTCTTCCTCACTTCTCACATACTCAATGCATGAATTTCTGATTTACCAAACCTGGTGGCAGTTCTGCAATTAGGCAGGAATTTCGCCCTTCATCTTTGTATGAACAAGGAGAACCGTAAAGTTAGCAAATAAAGCAATTTTTAAAAGAGCCAAGTTTAAACACCACCTGCTCAGCTGGAAAACACGAAAATTATTAAAAAGCTGTAACAAACCTAATTTTCTCCAGCTGAGTCCAATCTGCAGAACTGTTCTTACTGTAGGACACCGTGATGCTGGGATCTGAGTAACTAAAGCGACACGAACCCGATCCTGGGAAAGCAATAAAATGAGAAGTGTTACGACACAATGAAGCATAAATGATTCTCCAATAACCACAGTTGCTGACTGTGCCTTTGTCACCTTATCACTTCTCCCCATTTTAAAATGCTTTGATTGATGATGAAATTTCCTGTGATCTGTTGCTGAAAGTAAACACAAAATAATGCATGCTTTATGAGTCCGAAATAAAGTAGAAATGATAAATCACAGCAGTGCCGTGTAATCTCTGCAAATTTCCCAGGGGAAGCCAAGTAAATTACTTAACACCCCCAACTGCAGGAAAAAATCCACAATCTAATGTTTAAACAAAACCTTCTTGTTAGAGAATAATCCACATAGCAGGGAAAACAGTAAAAGACTGTTTTTCATATTATTGTATAGATAAAAAAGTCTAGAAATAAAAATACAGTGAGAAGAAAATATATACAGAATTACTTCAGCCAAGAGCAAATGTGAATTAGGAATTTAAAAGAACAAAGATGTTATAAAATTAGTTATTTTAAGGTTGCCTGAAGGAAATGAAATTAAGAAATCGTCCAATATACTCCCTAGATCCTATAATTAATAACAAACACTTGATGCCGATCTGGGAATCTCAGAACACTTTACAAAAATGAACTAATTAAGCCTTATGGCACCCCTGCAAGGTAGGGTGATATATTTACTTTTGATTTATAAAAGGGTGCCTTCTGGGTGCTGTCACAAAAGATGAGCTTAACAATTAATACATGGGGCAGTCAAAATAACACGAAAACAAGACTGAGAAATTCATCCCAGAAAACATGATAAACAACCTGAGTTGTAATTAAACACACTAAAAACACTATTTTTCCTCAGGCACCAGATAATTCATCCATCTCAGAAAATTCAATGCTCAGTGAAATAAACACATCCCAGCCTGTGCTCTGAAGATCAAAATTTCATAAGCACATGAGACTCAAAGCAGCAAACATCCTGCACTTTCCATGTTTAAGAGAAGCAGCTCTCAATTAAACAGCACCTCTGATGGCATCAGGATACTACTGAGTAGTATTGCATGTGCCACAAGTAGTAGGTTATGTTTATGTGTGTCTCAGATATGTTCAATTATACTGAAAGTTGTGTAAATACCTATTTTAATATATGTATAAATGTATATATACACTGCTGATGGTAAAATACAAGCACTTTCCAACCCAGGCTGCTTATTTTTGTAAAAGAAATAAATGGCCTGATTAAAAAGGTGTTAACCACTTGTACAAGAGAACAACTTACACATTTTAATGGGAACATATGTCATTAAGCACAAAGCTTGCAGCCCCAACTCCCCTGAGGCAGTTCACATTCACAGCTCTCAGCCCTACAGAACTGCTTTTCTACACATCACATACCTCTACAGGGGGAAAACCACTCCAAAACATGGGATAAAGTCTTGTGTATATCATTTTGTCTGATACATCAACTAGATTCCTGGAAACGATCCACAAAGTTTTCCTGTATCTTTCACTAATGTTAAATTGCAAATAGAGTAACAGATACTTCCGAGCCACTACAGCTGCATGTGGTACGTTCAGCTGGTCTGACACGTATTCTTGCTGTAAAGAGGCACAGAATAATTAATATTGCAAAGGCAGCAGGACTTTGAATTACCAGCCATGTATCCAAAATGACTACAAAGCAACTGTCTGGTTATATTTTACTGACAAGGCATTTTATTTCTATCATATTAAAACCAAATGATGTCAGGAAAAGCCTTTGCGTTTCATATTTGCCCATCTGCTGAGATGGTCTACTTTACTGAGTGACATCTGCTGTCACTTCCTACTTCCATGGAATTTAGGAGTTCCAACCCTTAATCACATTTGTTAATTTTATTTTAGAGGAATTCAGTTCAAAAATCAGGGAACTACAGCCAGTTTGATGTCTTTGGCCAGTCAGAGACTGTGAGGTAAAACAGCAACATACTGAGTTTTATGTCAGACAGAAATTAAAAGAACATAAACAGTAAAAATAACCAGCAATATACAGTTTATAACATGTACCATTAAAGTTAGTGTTAAAATGGACTTTTGGTACAGTGCTCTTAAAAAAAAGCTAAGTTGAAATATGCTGCTTAAAAAGGGAAAAAGGCGAGATTTGCTGCACAATCAACATGAAAAATATTGTCTGTTAGGTCTCAACACCTTCAACTATGCAATGAAGATCAAAGCTGTTGCTTAAAAAAATGAGGCCACTCAGAAATGGCTTTGCAAGGTAGGTGTGATATTTCACTTCTGATACTGGAAAAAGAGCAGTGGAGACAATTAAAAAAAAGGGGAGACAAATACTGGATTTTATTATTTCAGCAAGCAGGGTGGATTGTATTAAGATTAAAGATACATTGGGAAAGTCCTCAAGCAGCAATTACTGGCTGTGATGACAAATGTGTTTTTACCAGTGTTTAAACCCTCTTTTTGTATGTTCTTGACTCAAAATCCTAAGATCATAAGATTATTTTTCATGTACTATCTAATTCTGCAAAGCTCAAACTGACAAAAACAATTGAAAAGTATTGACCTTGTACTTGAATCCTTTACAAAACTAATACACATCCTAGTTCACATTAAGAATTTCTCCCCAAGAAAAGGGAGGAGGGTGAATATGCAATTGCACCATAGGACAGGGTTTACTGAGATGGTCTTGCAAGCCACTACCTTTCAGTATAATTTTCAATATTACTTTCACTATTACTATTACTTAATAATATGGCTGTTAGTCCATATTACTGCTATTTCAGTAATCCTAAAATAGGATTATTTAAAATAGAGATCTGCTTTTTGGATGTTTGCCTCTACCTCAACCGGCAAAGCTACAATCTGACTTTCTAAACAAATATGTGATCAGAACTCAAGCCTAACACCACAAGAATAGGGGCCAATTCAGCTTGGGAGGGAGGTGTCCTTCTCACTGCTTTTATGGTAATAAACAGTTTGTCAGCTCTGAGCAGAGAAGCAGGGACAGGATATCATGCCATAAATATTCACACTGTCCTGTCCTCTGAAGGAAAAGTTGTACATAAAACCTTTTGAATGAGATTAGATTTGTTTTGCTTTAAATCAGGAAAGCCCAGGATTTGAATTAGCCCTGAAAATGGGTAGCAATACCTGCACGATGATTGCTGTAAACAAGTCTGTGTTAGTAAGCTACTGCATTAGAGAAAAAATGCTGTTTATTTCTTAAGATGAGTATTTCACAGCAAGATTGATGCCTTGGTGAGGTTATTGCTAGATAAATCTGGCAAAGAGTTAGGATTATACTTTCAATATTAAGAGCTTGCATGTGTAATTTTCTATTGGGGGGGCATCCCAAACCATCCTCCGATCAGCAACAGCCAAATTTTTTCTTTACATATATACAAGGCAAGCTTGTCCTTGTGTTTCAGGAACAAAGTATTTTTTTCCCTTTGGAGTTATTTTACTCCTTTTGATAGACTTTCATCTGATGTTCACAGACTTTCAAAACTTTCAGAGAAAAGCTAGAGTAGAGACAACCTTCATGGATTTAATTTTAAATGAGACATTTGAAACTCAGACAGCAATTTTGTGTGTTATCAAAAATTATGAGCAGCTTCTGTTATAAAACCCAGCCATTTCCATATACTGAATATTCTGAAACAATAATTTATTTGGCTGGTGCTTTACATATTTGGATTTTTTCCGAAGCCAATTTTCAATAAAAGAAAATTTTCTCAAAGTTGAGTCCAGGCACTGATGCTAATAGAAGAGGGTTTTGACTGGCAGAGTATGGGATTGCTAAACATGTCCTGACAAATGCTTTGTTAATTCTGCTTAGCTAAGCAGGAAAGAATAGAGAAGTGAAACAAAGTATGTTTCTCAATTGTTTTACTGCTGACTAGCACTGACCACTCTTAGATTGCCCAACTGAAACAGTCATGGTTTTTTTTCGTCTTTTTTAATTTTAGGTCTTCTTAAGCTGATTTTGGCCATCTAAAGTAGTGGTGAATATTCTACCTACCTTATTTTTTAAATGTCATGTAGGTAGCAGTACTAAGAGGATAGTATTTCAGGAGAGATGTTATGAAGGCACCACATATCAGCTGTTTGTATCCAGGTATTCAGTTATTTGTATCCAGGCTGACAATGGAAGGCAAAATTAATTCTCACTACGGCTTTGCCTCCAACTGTGTCAGATTTACAGAAACCCAAGTCTTACAGCTGTTGGTCTCTAAGATTTCTTAACAACATTGATCAGAAGCTGGTGTTTTGCTGAGATAAAACTGGGTGCCATCTGCAAGGGAAGCAATATTTTGCTCCTTACAGAGTGTGACGTCCTCTGCCTCTTGACAACCTCTTGATAGTTCCTGCGAGTGCTTCCGTGGATAAGCAGATGAGATATCTAATGCTGCCTTTAAGGAGAATGAGTCTAATGGGGACTGCACAAGAAAGATTCGCACAAAAATTGTGCAGAAGGCTCCAAATTGTGTCCTAAATGCAGTCTGAAAAACAAAAGGGCACTGAGAAGAATCCCTTTTATCTAATGCTACAAGATTACTTTTATTAATTTTGTTAATGGGATGAGTAATGATTAGTGTTTGCTAAGGATTACAATTTTGTGATATCACTTGAATTAAGCCAAACTGGATAATATAAATTACTACTGGTCAAATATGGCTGGCCTGCTAATAGTTTTTTCCAGAGTAACGAACCATACAGTTTGATATAATGAATGGTCCATGGGTTCTGATATTTTTTAGGTGTATGTTTATGTTGGCTTTCGATGAAGAAGAAAATGGTTTTAACCATTGTTAGATATAGAATATTTAGTGCTGGACATGCAAGATGCACTAGTACAAAAACATGCAATGCACTGTTTATTCTATTCTGCTTCTGAAAACTTTCTCAAGAGAAGGTCACAAGAGCATTTTGATTTTTCTTTGAAGTCAAAACTTTGAATTAAGTTACAAATGAGATTTTTAATTATGACATTTTAGATCCTTAGAATTTTTAAACAGCTTTTCCTTATTTATAGAGTGAAATCAGAGTACAAAGAAGTATTTTGAGTGCAAAAAATATTCAAATTTAAAACTGTAAGAACTGCATTGTATTTTGTAATCATAGTCTATCTGTTCAATGAAAAAAGTATTTTTATTGCTGGCTGATTTTCTTTCCCTTGTGGGAAAAGGATTTTAACTGTCTGTACTCTTGCATGTGTCCTGATAAACAATCTGAAATAAATATCTGGCACTAGAAAAAAAATGCTAACAGTTTTTGCCTTTCATAAAAATCAGATCTACTTTAGCATTAGTGAGAATTATGAATTTTATAATATAAAGTCTCAGCGATTTATTTTCTGCAGTTTTCTGAGAGCAGCTAATTTTTGTTCCACTGGCAGATTTAGGCTGTTGTTCCATTTCTGAAACACTGGGTTGTTATTTACATCTAAATAAAACTAAAGGGTTAACGAGCAGGCTAAAAGCCATCACTGTAAAATTGAAAAGATGAGGAGAAGAATAATTAGGACTTTATCAACTAAAAGTTTATCTGAGGCTAAACCCTAGGAGGATGGGGCTGTCCTTGCCCAGGGTGTGATCCTGGTTGGAGCATGGAGCAGGTGATCACCCACGGGTCCCTTCTCATCCACCTCCTGCCAGGATTCCCAGTAACAGTAAATGTACTTTCATGAATTAATGCAGCTAATTTCCTTTAGATGAGAAGTCTGAGGAAATACTTATCTGCTTCAACTTCCTCTTAGTCTATTTATATTCAGAGTTCTGATGTGCTTCCTGTGCTCACACAAATTTGTTCTCTTCTGATGAACAAGCTCAGATCACAATTCATATTGCTTTTTGATCTAAGAACGTTAAGGAGAGAAAAATAAACCAAGTAGAAAACTGTCTTCCCCTCATGACAATATCCAACTTACTCTGATGTAAAGCTATTTACACTGTCTCTTTCTGAGATACAGCCAGCAGGTATGTGCTTGGGTAATAAGTCTGCCGCCAAATAAATAATTACACGATGCTAAATTTAACCATGCTCTTAAGTGCACCAACTTCGTATAACAAAACACCTTGCTGGAGACAAAGTGAGTAAACTTGCTTAGACATGGCTGAAATGGACACCCAGGAACTGTAGCTACTGAAACAATAGCATCATTAATGCTCCCAAAATACCTGCAGTTGCTCTTGGGTGTCTGACAAAATAGTAACTCCTGTGCTCAGGAAGCATTTTCTACTGGGGTACCCACATTCTACACTTCAACATTATTGCTATTAAATAGTTAATGTCAAATTATGTGGAGGTCCTCTAAGTGAGATGGTGACCTCTCAATGAAGCTGGACAAAATGTATATGATACCATGTGAAAGCAGCTCAGTAGGACACTAACACATATCAGTAAATAGAAAGAGATGCTTTGTGTAGCTGTGTTTAGCAGCCAGGGTCAGCTGTGAAGGTCTATAATCAAGAAAATGAGCACCATAATGTGCTGGTAAAGGTATTAAAATACTGCAGGAAAATACATGAAGTTTTTTTGAGATCACTACAGCCAGTCCATTCTAGAGAGGCAGTAGGAAAACACACATTGGTCCCAAGAGCTGCTGTGTAAAAGGAGCTATCTTGAATATACAGATATGCAAGTCCTTTCCTTGGCTGCTTTATTGAAATTCTCTGGCACCAAGAAAATCGGAAATAATTTTTCTCAAGACAATTCTGCACTGAGGTGTCTTTTTTCTGAAACCCAGTAAAACTGATTGCCTACCTTTAAATGTATATGCAGGTCGATAATAATTAGTAAAGGTAGATAAAAATTGGTAAAAATTGGTTTTTGTAATTCCTGATGGGCTTCTTTATTTTTATCTGCTTTTACTTTCCACCTCACCCACTGGAGGAACAATCAGGACATTTTGCTGAGCTGAGGGCTTCTCAGTTCCCCCCCCCAGGAACTACAGATGCTTTGTTGTTTAATTCAAAAATTGACCTTTTTAATCATACAAAAGTGTTATCCTCATACAATGATATGAGCAGGATTAAGATGAGTCTGTCTGTAATCCAGCATCTATTATCTGCAATGACCAATTCCATAATGGCCCCTGTCTGACTGTGAGGTGGTGGCATGGCCACCTGCCCTGGATCTGAATCCTGAGGTTCTTTATCTGTTCTGCTTTTCTCCATGTAGTAAATCTTTAAGGCTCACATTTTAATTCCCAACAGTGGCTGAGAAGCCCTGGTACAGAAGTAATAAAGACAATATTTCATTGTAACCTTGGGCTAGCCAAAACAACACAAATCATTTTGCCCCAAGGCCATTAAAATGTCTTTCAAATACAGCATCAACTTTAAACCCTGGTTTTCAATCTAGGTATTACCTAGGCAGCCCCTCTTGTAAAACCCAGTGAAATCAATAAACACCACCTAATATTTCCACATGCTATGTGAAAAGTACTTGATATTATTTATCTGTCTTATTCTTTCATATTAGATGTAATGTATAACCTATGCATCAACACAAAGAGCTTTTCTACCAGGAAAGGGAAATTAGTAGGTTTCATGTCAGACAATAGCAAATGGCAATTTGGGGAGCTAATTAAAAAAGAAATCAAAACCATTGTTTTATTGGGGTGAAACAGGAAATGAAGCCAGCAGAAGAAATGCAGAATGGTGAATGACACCTGTTTTGGTATTGAGTTATGTTATACTAAATTTGCAAGCTTTTCCCAAGTGTATAGGAAAGAAATTAGGACAAAACAACCTGAGGGTTCAAATATTTTTAATACTATGCTCTTGTTGCTTAGAAGGGAAGGAATCTAACTCTAGTAACAATGAATCTGTGGCCACCAGAACTGCCTTTCCCTACTGGTACCACTATCAACACAACTCTATGGATGTGCCATGCCTGCACAGGATACCTGGAGCACTGGAGAAAGAAATTTATAAGACTGAGGGAAATCATCCATGCAGATGACTAAAGCAAAGGAGGTGGCTCAACATGCCCAAAACATTTGGCACCACAGCTTCCTCTATGAGATTATTTTGTGTTCAGCTAACAAGATAGTGATGAATTTACAAGATCGAGTGCTCCTCCATGCTAAATTCAGAAGGGATTTATTTTTCACTTTGGTATTTCTCTAGAGATGTGTGAGTGAATTTTCCTAGCAAACCTGAAGGAAATCTCTATCCAGTTCTGCTGAGTCTTATCTCAGAAAATGCTATTACAGCATTTGTCAGACATCCAATAGCTCCTGCAAATTGTAAAATGACTAAACAAAACCAGAAATTAAGAGAAAATGATCAGGAGTGGTTGCTTTCAGCCAAAGCAAAGACCTACATAGCAAAACCTGTTTGGAAATGTTCTATCAAATGGTCTGAATTCAAGCACAGCATAAACAGCACAGAAACACTACTGTCAGTATAACAGCTGCCACCAGATCTGAATTAAATCATGGTAAGAACATAAATTATAAATGTCTTCAGACCGTTACATGGGGCCAAATGCAGTCATCACTGTTCTCATGGCTGAGCCAAAGTGGAATTGGGGTATTTCTGGTGGGAAGCAGAAGAGATCATCATCCCATGCACATCTCTGCATCTCCAGATGCTGCTCTAGAGGACAGCCCAGCACTGAGAGACTGCTCTTTCCTCCACAGAAATACATGGAGCTCAGTGATCAGCTGCACTATTTGTTTTTGTAAGATTATTTTTTGTTCATCATGATCTTCTATTTGCTGAGGTTAATAGAGAAGTAAATGTGACCTCTGAAGCACAGAATCCTATCAGGTAAAGACTAATCCAAAGGGCACATTCAACATTTCTAATGATGATGCTGATTATATAATAATAATAATAATAATAATAATAATAATAATGATGATAATAATAATCTGTAGATTGATCACATATCAAGGTAAAATACTATTTCTATCATCTACATAATCAAATAAACTTTAAAAAAGACTACACTGGTAACAAAGGCAAATTGTCACTACAAATAATAAGTGGAATAAATAAGCCTGAAAAAAATTGCATTTTACTTTGCAAAGATGAACACTATCTATGCTTTGTCTTCAACAACCATCACCAAGACCAAGACCATCTCTGAGTAAAACTGCTTTCACATAGACCCTAATGACCTTGGTGGTTCAGGGAGAGAAATAAAGTCTAATGATTCACTAACTTGGTGTCTCAGGGTATAGCAAGACATGACATGAAAATCCTTTTGGAATCATTATGTCAAAGATCTGCATCCAAATCAGTGACCCTTACTCATATACTAATTGAAAGCAATCAATAGCAGATTTTAAATAGTTTTCTGAATTACAGTCACAGAGGACTGTGAAATCAGCAGCATTTAAAACAGACTGTAAATAAACTAAGCAACATAGAAATCCTTGGTATGTGCATTGCACATACAACTCACCACTTAAAAAACATGACAGTATAAATGTAAAGTCAGCACAGGTAATACAGTTACTCTGCAGCTAAATACAGCTGATAGTCTGATGGATATTAAAAGCTCAGGAAATTTGAAGTGAAGACAGGGGTGATTACTCAACCAGAAAATAAAGTTGCAAGAGTGGAAAGTGTGTTGAACAAGATTGGAGAAATCATTACTTCTGTTACTGGTTTAAGTGATTATACTGTAAGATTGTCAATGAAATATTTATGCACGTAAAAGTAGAGAGTTTGGCATTTTATTTCCTTCCAAGGAAGACAGAAAATGGGGAAAAAGTGGGTACTATAGAATGAAGATAACTCCTAGCAACATCTCTGCACCCTGAACTACCAAAAAGTCCTGAATAGTTGAATACCAATAGTAATATTTCCTAATAATATTTTCACCATATTAAAACAAATAGATAACACACATTTACCCTTACTATAGGGTTCCATTAGAAAGATACTAAGGGACATTGACAAACTGCTGTCAGGTATTGTTAGTGATTGTAATAGATTAATTTAACACACGTGGAACCCTCTATGGAATACTTGTTAAATTCTGTAATCAACAATTGGTCAAATAATTTGGAACGATGGAAGGTGCAGTAGGAATAGATAGCAGAGAAGTGACTGGATGATGTTAAAGAAGCTAATAACAAATTTTAACTCTTGGTCACCCCTGAAATAGTTGGGTGGATGATCATTGTAGGTCTCTTCCAACTGAAATTCTATTCTATTCTATTCTATTCTATTCTATTCTATTCTATTCTATTCTATTCTATTCTATTCTATTCTATTCTATTCTATTCTATTCTGTTCTGTTCTGTTCTGTTCTGTTCTGTTCTGTTCTGTTCTGTTCTGTTCTGTCCTGTCCTGTCCTGTCCTGTCCTATCCTATCCTATCCCAGAAGCAGCAGGAGAAAAGGGCAATTTTTAATCTACAAGTAAGGTTGAAATGCTTGTGGTTCTAGAGCAGTGAGCAAATCACAACATGAGTGACCCATCTTCTGGATAATATCTTCTCAGATTTTCTTGAGAGGACAAACAGAGGCCATCTGGCAAAATCACAAAGAACTCTCATAGATTAAAGCCTGATACTAAAACCTCACTGAAAACTGTTTTAACTGAAGGTAGATGTGCTAGATTTGATTAATGTCAAGTCTTTTCTTTAGCAATAGCTAAGGCATTAAGCATATGATCCATGCAGTGAAGATGTCTAAAGAATTTCCAGTGTCAAGGCCTGACTGCCTTCAGGCACTGAAGATCACCTTTGCTCATGCATCTCCAAGTCTTTGATATTAACAGCAAATAATGCTCTCAGAGAGCAGCCCCTTCCTTACCAGCTCAGTGGTATTCTCAGGGTCCACCAAAAATTTGGAGACAGGCTTTATTATTTTATTTATTGCAGGAAAAGTATTTTGCATCATACTGAGATTCTTGTAAGAGGCTTCATTTGTCAAGATGAGCAAATACACCAATATTATGCATATGAAGTGACCATAAGTCAGGTCACTCATAATCAGTTAGGGAAAGACGGTTTATGATAACAAACAACTTTTAAATAGTGCAGGTCATGTATTTACCATACAAAGGTAGTTTTGAAGGGGAATGAAAATAAGGATTAATGGTTGACTCAAAGTAAAAGCTGATAGATTAGGGAACCCAACTTTCGCAAAAGTTTGTTGTAGTAATATTTTTGGAAGGGAGAGGCCAAGCCCAAGCTTTATATTCAAATAAAGCAAAAAAAAAAAATTCAACCAGTGACTATTTCTTTGTTTGCAAGACTAATGGCTTGATTCTTAAGAATCAGAGTGGAAGCACCAAATGTTTGTAATATTTGAAGGTGTATTTCTTCTCAGAAGATAAAAAAACCCCCTTCCCCTTAAATCAATTTTAGTTTAATGTAAAATAATAGGGGGGTTAGATTTTTTTAGA
The DNA here is from genome assembly GCA_037013685.1 of Acridotheres tristis. Lineage (NCBI taxonomy): Eukaryota > Metazoa > Chordata > Aves > Passeriformes > Sturnidae > Acridotheres > Acridotheres tristis. Next base: position 12,235,202 of record CM072885.1, read on the forward strand.
AAATTTTGGTGGAAAAATTGCTAATTTGCTCTAGTAATGATGGAGGATCTTTGTGACAATGGCATGAAAGTTGAAGGGAAAGCAATTTCAAAGTAGGATTGTGCTTTACAAACATTATGTATTTATCCAGTATGTGATACTGACAAAGGCATCCTCTTTTCAGAGGAACGTGAAGGAATTTTCATAACAAAGCTGAAAAGTGCGAGGTTTCCTCATCAAGTTATTCCCATTTTCACATCTTGTTAAACAGCCAGAAATGATCTACTCATACTAAGACATCAGGACAGAGCCATGGAACAAAGTTTTTCATGGCACTATTTTCCATTAACAATTTTCCTGTTTTTTCACACATGGCTCCAAGGAGCACCTGCAATGGAGGCCAGGCTGAGTGTTGATGCTCACCACAGCATCTTCAGCTGCTGCAGAGCCCCTGCAGAGGAGGGAGGGATGGGAAGCTCCTGCCAGTGCTGAGCTGCAGAGCACACACACCCACCCCACTGCACATCCTGACCACAACACCCAAGGGACAGGCATAAGAACAACAGCCTGAACACCTCACTCCCTGCCATTGCTCCCTCAAAGCCTTCCCTCTTCTCCCCGTGGGATTCTATGTCTCTTTCTTCCTGTATTTAGCTCAGTTGCTAATCTCTCAGTACAAAGAGTCACCTTCCACCACAGTGGCCCATGTGAATGAGAGATCATGTTCGACCCTGGGGAAGCCCAGGGATGCAGTGAGGGGAAAAGGTTCAGATTTGGAATGAGAAGTAGAGAGTATTGCAGCTAGTGAATGAGACTAATGGTGTGTGGCAGCTGAGTCCATAGGCTTTTGTGCAATATCCTGCAATTCCCAAGCTGTTGAATCAGATGTTCTGGCCTGAGAGAGCCCGAATACTTTGCTTTGAGTATCTCAATTAATAATCCCACTGAACATTAAGGAAACTGCTAGACATATCAATGTTGGGTCTTGGAGAAATGTAGTGAGGGATGATTAAGGCAGGTGAAGTAATCAAAATTTTCTGCACATTTGGGCACAGAGTGCATGAGTATAAATATAATTTATTAATTTATAAATATAAATATAAATATAAATATGCACATTATTGTTGTCCTGTGTGCTGAAAATATCTTACTAATTATCTTTTCATCTTAATTAAGCCTTCTTCTTAAGTGCACCTTTCCAACTGCCTTGGCCTTTAAAGAGCAATACTACCAAATATATGATGCATGAAGGAAACCACACAGAGTATCAACTAATGAAAAATTCACTAGTCTGTTACCCTTCCTGACTACAGAGTTAAAAGGATCTGGAATTCATGGTGAAACCAGAATTCAGCTTCAGAATTTTTAGCTTCATTTCCTAGTTCTCTACTGCCTATATACCTGCAAGTACAAAATTCTATCTGAAAATTAGTGGCTAGAAAAATTAAAATGTGTCCTCTTTAATCAGGCCAAAGCTATGTGACAAATTTAACATAAATACAACCCCAAAAGGCTACAGCTTAAGCTATTCCATGGTTGATAGAAAGTGGTAAACATTCTTTAAAAAAAAAAAAGCAATTCCCTTGGATCAATCCCTAAATAGGGTTATGATTAAATCGGACATTTGGGAATAAGCTGGAAACTGGATTCTAAAGCCAAGTATTGCTGAGCTCAGCAGCAGTCCCCTGGCTCACACTGGCTTCTATCAGTTACAAACCCAATCTGCATTGTATTTCAAACTCAACACAGGCACATGGGGAAATATGATACATTTGCAACTGAAGGCTGAAATTTGATTTACTTGGATGTGCATCTGCCCCTCTCTGCTTCATCATACTGAGGATTTTACTGGTTCCTACTGGTACAGGTTCAGGCATTCTTAAGATACATGAAAATCCTTTCATATAGAGTATTTCCTGCTCAGCCTTTTCTTACCCCCTTTTTATTTGACCTTTCCCTTGTGTTAGGCACAAATGCTCCCAGTGAAGTATCAAGTCTCATTCTGAAACTTCTGGGAACCTGCACCATTCTGCAGTTCACCTGCAGCAGACACCAGGCACTGGGCTGTGACAGCAAACATCAGCTACCTGCCCATTCACCTTACCCTGCTGTTAACCACCCTGGCTCACTGCAAGAATAATCCAAAGCAGATTTTTGTAAATTTTCGTGAAAAGTGAAATTCCTCCATCATCACAAACTTGCACTTTTATAGAAGTCACATCTCCTTGTGCTTCTGTCAGTGAGCAATGCATCCCAGTGGATGAAGTGAGCAGCTACCCTTGTCTGAATGAAACTGCAGGGCAGCAACAGGCTGGTTTTCATCTGAGGCACCTGATATTTATGCACTGATTCAGTTGAGGATTGGATACATTTTTCTGGCTTTTTAAAACCAGTAATTCAAAATAAAAGGATAGATACCAGTCCTTAGATGTATGAGCATTGCAGTCAGTTGCAGGTACTGATGACTTCCAAAACTCAAATGAACAACTTCAGGTATAAAACAAATTTAAATGATGTATTTCTGAGCCTTCTAAGATTTTGATTTCCAATCCATTCAAAAACCCAAGCTATTTTCCAAGCTACATGATTGTTCTTATTTTCAACTGAGATTTCTAGAGTTTAATCACATGTCTCTTGAGATGCTTTTGGAGAATTACTTTTAAAAAAATAGGAATATGATTTGGAAGCACATATCCAGGGGTCCACAGAGGAAGCAGGCTATATTTCCTGCTTATTTTTTTATTGAACCATTTATATCAAAAGAAAATTTTTCCTTCATATTTTGAACTCTGAGATATGAGTTAACAAATCAGGTTTGTTCCAAATTTGCCCTCAGCCCCAGCTACATCCTACCATAATTTATAGCCACAAATGCACAGTGAAATGTGCAATAACTCACAGTATTCTAAATAATACAGCATACACCACACTGTTGATAAAATGGACTTAATAACTAATAGCATTTAGTCTTCATCTGCCCTACCTATTCTCTTTGTTCAACTATGTTAAAACAACAGTACCTAGGTGTAACTTGGAATATATCAGGGGTGTTAGATGATAAAAACCTGGGTTTTTTGTTTGTTATTTATTTTAGAAACTATAATCACACTTCAGAGAAAGAGCAAGAAATTACAATGTTAAACATCAGGCTATAAAATAGGAGAAAAAACAAAACCCATACAGGGCTCATCAGAGTATCCACTGGAATTTTTCATTTCCAAAACTTAAAATAGTAGCTCCATATCAGGAGATGAATAAATACACTGCAGTTTTAAAAATATTTTTAAATGCCTCATGTTGATTATAACATCAAACAAAAAGGTAACCCTGAACATTAGGGACATTTTCCTTTTCAGAAATGACTTTTTGCACTTTCTCGGGTGAAAGGGAAATCTAAACTTACCAAGGGAAAACTGAAGAACGGATGCAGTAGTTGTGTTAAGGCCAGTGGTGGTCTGTGGGAAGAGAAGCAAATATTTTTGTTAAATCAGCAAAACAACACATTCATCACTTGTTTTTCTTTGAAAGCATGGAAAATCTCTAGACACCTCATCTCTAGTGCACAGGACTGTTAGCCACCAGCCCCTTCAGGTTGAGTGATCATGGACACTTTTGTTATGTCATTTTGATTACTGAAATCTCATCATATGTCAAAGCCAGAATTTTTTTACACCATACTAATGTCTACCAAAAAAGCACGTTTATGTGCAACAGGGTCGCTTGACCACTGTTTTGAAGATTGAAAAAATGAACTCTGTGGTTTACAGTCAGCTTAGTGTAATTCTGTATATATGGAATAGTTCTCATTTTTCCCAGCATAGAACAAGGACTAAAAATCATCGTAAATAAATAATAAAAATAACATTAATTAACCCTAAAATAACGAAATATTAAGAGGAAACAATGGGACTTAAATCTTCCACACCAAAGCAAACAAAACACCTTGGTGATACCATATGGTATGTACAGTACGCAGAATGTTGTAGCAGAATGTGCCCACTTCTGACATCCTGCCAAGACCCAGAAACACCAGCAGCTCACCCTGTACTCAGCAAACCACCCTTCTTTGAGGCCTCTCTTTCTCTCTTCTCTGAATGCCTCCATATTTCAATAGTACAAATTAGAATGGTTTTCCTGAAAATGCTATAAAAAAATAAAAAGCGCTAGTGTGTTGTGAAGGACACCTAATTGTTTTCAATTTATTGTGCAAGTTGGATCTAACAATACTGCAACTTAACAAGCAAGGCATCCAAGAGCAAAAGGGACTGGACTTCTTCCAGTGCCAGTGCACACCTAGTTGAGCTATTCATTAAATGATGCCTTTGAAAATAATGGATGGAGATCTGCATGAGTTGGCATGAGGTTTTGGTGTGTTTTGTTTCTTCTCTACATACATGTTACATACAGAAAACAATCTCTTATAAATATTAAGGGATCTTCACTGAAATGCATTGAAGATTAGCTGACAAAAAGACTACATGTCCTAACAGGTAATTTTCATTTTTAAACCAGAATAGGAAAGCTGCATTTACATAACCCCCTTAAAAATACAGTCACATTCCCATTTAAGTCATTCTGCCAGGACTGATTCAGTATTAGGTATCACGCTTATCCTGCCAAATGATAAACTGCTTTCTGATTTGCGTTAGCAGCACCTATTATATTAGTTTTCATTCAATTAATTGTGTTGTGCAAGTTATAATTTGAAAACAAAACCTTTATTGAGGTTCAGTAGCTCATATCACCAAGAAATTAAACATTTCAGTTATCAGAGAGGAGACATTCATGTAGACTTAGACTGTGTTGTGAATCATTTCAGCAATGCTTTGGATAAAAGCAGTAGTCTTACTAAAATTTTTGCAAAATTCTGCATAGGACTGCTTAGTTCAGACACTGCAGAGAGCATGGTAGGGAGCCTTTAGTAGATATTTTCCTTTGCATGCAACATCTCTGATGCTATACACCTTTCCAGGATTTTATCAGCAGTAAATTCTCACCAACAGACAGAGACAGTTGATATTAGAAAACCTTCTGCCTGCAGTAACAGGTGGCTCTTGGAAATCAGGAGAAAAGAAGGAGGTCAAGGTAGCAAATCAGCAGCTGTTAGAGCTGCTGATGTAAAATATTTTGCAAATTAAACTCTTCTTGACTAAGTATTTTAAAGCAGTAATTCACGTACTAGAAGTCAGTAGCAGGAACAGAGATTTCATGACCCATTTCTAGCAGGGATGGAACAGGACTGATAAAAATCGTGGAGAATGAAGCAGATATTAAAATTTGTGACAGAAAGAGGTATGTTGTGAAATCGCCAAAACAACTACAAATGAGAAACAGGTTCTAAGACAATAGGTATTTAAATGTATGTCCGTACTCAAAAATAAAACTAGATCACACCTCTGGCCTGAACACTCTTGTGCTCATCCATAATGTTAAGCCATTAGCACGTTCCTGCAGAAGGATTTGATTTTTCTGCAACACTGCCATACTATTTAGAAATATTTTAATTTTTAGGCTCGTAACTATTTATAAATGTGATGATTTTTTCAGACTATTATCTTTTATCTATAATCTATTATGATTATGATTTCATCATATCACTTTGGTAGCATAACAAATTTTTTTTCCAAATTCCTGATGCCATGGTAGAGCTACTTTACCACTCAGCAATATAACAAATGCAGTCCAAGACTAGATTTTGAAGCCAATTCCTGATTACTAAGGATAGTCTAAATTGCATATCACTAGGGAGAAGACAGCTAATGAATGAAAATTAAACCTCAGAGCTGGGACCCTGGGTTTGTTAAATGTCATGAATAGATTTTTTTCCCAAGTAGTGTTACTTATGCTCTACTACATCTAAAAATGAATGTAAAAAATGGGGAAAATACTCCAGTGATGTGACTTCCCTTTTGCACAGGACATAAACCAATGCATGCATTCCCAAGGCAGTTAGCAAAGCACAGCACATCCAAACAGGATGTGAAGTAGCAGAGAGGCCATTTAACATCCCTGACAGGATTCCCTGGCTGAAGCTGCCTGCAAGGAAAATTCTTCTTTATCTGTAAAATCTCTAAATTAGTTTTATATGTGTTTATGACTTTTATGCACCACATCAGCAATATCTACATTGCATTTGTGTAATTCTGGTCCCAGTTAAGAATGTAAAATTAACCCTGTGAAAAGAATTGTCAGTGTCTGAAATGAAGGGAAGATGCCTGGCCAAAACCACTTCTGTTTTATGGCCCTCTTCCATGTTTGCTCTTCAAATAGCTCTAATCAGCCTCTCCTCCATTCAGAAGGCTGTTGAAAACATGAAAATTAATTTTGAATTACATGGGCTTTGATCTGGCCTTTTAGTTTTTCAGTTCTTTCCAAAGCTCCCCTTTTATGTACATCATTGCAGCTAGCTGCCCAGCATCAGCATGTGGGCATTGGTTTATGTATTGCAATTCATTTTCCACACCCAGATGACCTCAAGTTAATGCAAATTGCACCATGTTGTTTCTTACAGCAATTTTATGACCAAACTACCCCCAACAAAATTAATTCTATCCCATTCATCATGACTCAATCTGTTATACACACTTCCCTGCAACTGGCAGGTGCTTGCTCCAGGCTGCATTTAAGTCTGTAGGATGCATTGTTCACAAGTGATGTTTTACAATCAAATTAACATTTGTCAACAGGGACAAGAAAAAACGGGACATGACTAATAAAATAATAAAAGAAAAATTAACCCTATCTCTATTTAATTGTTGGATATAAAAAGAGAATTATGCCAGTTTGAAAACACAGTTCTCTGTCCTTGACTTTTCAGTATTTCAGAGATACTTTAAATGACTGGGATATGTGCTGGATCAAGAGATTGTCTCTTGCCAACTATTGCATAACCTTTGTTTAGCATCTATTGTTTGAAACACTGGGATGTTGCTGGGTGTACTTTTATGGACCTACCACCTTGCTCAAGAGCATCTCTGCTAAACACTGATCCTACAAAGCACACCAGCATCCCTGCAGCTGACACAGCTTCCCAGGCTGCAGCCCCAGCCCTGGCAGACGGGGCAGCCTTCACTTACCAGTTCTCTGGGACCGTACGGCTCGCAGAAGGTGGCAGCGCTGCCGTGCATGATCACCCCGCAGTGCTCCCCAACCTCACAGCCACTGCACTCAGACCTGCAGGCAGAGCACACCGTGTTCACAATGCAAATCACACACTGCATCTTTGAGACCAGGTAAACTGTGAAATCAGACTGCTGTGTCTTGGTGCTCAAATTGGGCTGTTTGTTACCATGGTGCTGAACACAAAGGTTGGGCAACTGCATGATGCCCTGGAGCTGCCTCCTGTGAAAGACCCTGGTGATTCTGCACCTTCTCTCTGCAAACTGCCCCTCCTCTCAAGTGGGGTGTCCCTGCTCGCTGAATGCAAAATATCTCACCATAGGAAACCAAGTTGAAATCTTACATATATAACTTACCCTGAAGCTACTCTTCTTACAAAATCCTTGTGAACATTTGATTTACCATATGTAAACTCACGAGCATGGAGTTACCATAAAGAACAGCTGAGGAGAAGTGGCTGGGATCAGGCCCCACCTGCTTGCAGGGTTATTTCCCCAAAGGCCAGGCTTGAGGCTGCAGTGTAACATGGCATTTGCTCTTGCTTCTATTTGTATTTGTCATATTCCATATTCCTAGTGACAGGGTTGCCACTCTTCTCACCTTTTAGGGAATAAACTATGAAGAAATTCTCAGAGAGGCTGGCAAGTGCTGCAGAGATAACTAATTACACCTGTTCTGATATTTCTTAATTTAATATGAAGGACTTTGTGGGCAGACTGACTGCAGAACTCAGGGAAAGGGCTGCCTCCACCACCTTCTAGGACTGGGGTATCAGATCTTGGCATGAGGACCACATTTTCAAAAAGTATTGGATATACTCCTGGTCCCCAACAAGCTGCCTGCAGTGGTGCTGACCAGCATTGCCTTTAGGCATCTAAAGCTCAACTTAAACATCAAACCTACAGGTTAAACATTTACTCCAGAAAAAAATCAGGCATAAAAATGTTTGAGTTGTTTTTCCTGTATGACCATGCCAGTGAAGTAATTCAGCAATTCACACTGACAGCATTTAGGATTTTGAATGTAAGCAGCAAAATAAAATACTCTAATAAAGTAGTATAGTTTAAACCAACTTCAGTGAATTAATATATACTTATAGAAGTCTCAGTCAGAAAATAATTTTATTTCTCAATAAAAAGCAAGAAGAGAGCACATGAGTGAATAAAATGGTACTTTTAGAGAAAGCACAGAAGTAGAGTTCACAGAGGACATGTGCTAGTGCTATTCACTTGATCCCAAAGTTCTGACAACTGAAGAGCAAGGAGACAGGAACTGGAAGAATTCGTGGGACTCTATAGGATTCTGGCTGTTATAAAAATTATTTTAATTGTCTGCCCCTACATTTTTGAATTTTATAGTGGAGCATCTACCCGGACTCCTGATATGTGCAAAGAGAGACATCGCAGGAAAACTTTGCCATAAATACTTTGTAGGGACCACTTAGTCCTTCCTGAAAGGTTAGACTACATAATCCAGGGGATATTTTAATTCAACAATTTTCTTATTTCAAATAATAAAAAGTGATTAATCTGCTCTACTTCTGTAATGTGGTCTATGAAATATTGTGTGGAAATCAAGAAACACTGTCCTGCTAATACAGCAGTTTCATCTCTGGTTGTCTTTTCCAGGATGACTCCTCTCATACAAAATTGGATGGCTTGGTAATCCTGATTCAAACCTTTGTGCTCTCTTTGAAGTGCATTACCTTTGACAATAAACTGCTCATTAGCTTGACAAGAATGCATGAAGAGCAAGATAATTGATCTGCTGTTCCTCAGATCATCATCAGAGTACTACGTGTTTAGAAACGTTCCAATTTGCTCCTCTCCTGGTGCAGACAGGAAGGTTAATTTCTTTTCTATTTATACAAACAGAAGACAGTATTAATTGCCCTGGCTGAGTGCAGCTTTCTACATTATCGTTCTCACCTACCTGGTCTAAAATCTTAGCACATTAAAATCACTTCAGCTTTGTCCTCACAGCTGGTCCTCTCTGCCGCTGCTGACACGTGTCGCATTTATCGAGATGACTTCTCCCCAGACCTGCCAACTCTCTCATCTCTGGCTTAGAGAGTCCCACCTCTCTCTGCTATTGTTCTTCACTTTGCTGAAGGGGAAACATCTGCTGTTTCCCCACCCCTATTTGTCATTTCTTTTCCCTCTACAATACCTGAGTGTGTGGACATTATATTGACTGATGTCTTTTGTGATGTCTGAACCATAAAGAAGATAAACATCTCAAACTGCCAAGAGATTTTTAAACATAAATCTTTCTGAAGTTTAATCCCACAGTTTTAGTGCAATTTGGAAACCACTTTAGGACCTCTCTCTCCTGTCACAAAGCTTTCCTCAACCTCTTTGCCACTGGAAATATCACTGTACCTGTACATTTCTCATATGCCATGAAGAAGTGATGACCAAGAAAATCTCTGTTTCTTATTGATTGATTTTACATGCTCAGCTATTTTTCATGTCATCTTTGACAAGTGTACCTTCTGTAAGTGACTGCTGCTTGGTGTGCTGATAGGCTTTGAGATGAAACATGACATCAGATTGGGAAGGAGAGTTTAGCCAGCAATACATTTCTGTACTGGCTCTTTCTCCTTTAAATGTACTGAATCCCCTGCTTTTTTCAGTTCTACTATTAAAACTGTTTTATATAGAAACATGCATTATTCCCAACATTTATTCTTTACTCATTTATGCATCTTCTTATCATTAGATCATTTATCATAGGATTAAACAGATATATTTTATATTTATTCTTGTTTAGCCTGGTTTAGTTCTTATATAGCACCTTTTTATGGTCTCCACTTGAGTTTTATGAGGTTACATGGAGGCAAGAGGGTTACAGGAACAGCTGCTCAATGATCTAGACAGTCTTCTTCATTCACGTTGACCTCTACTCATCCCTGGCAAGTGGTACCAGGGCCAGATTCCCTTTCTCTACTGAAGAAATCAGTCACTTCCACGGTTCCTGAGCTTTCTCATCTAACAGTGTCCTGTCAGTTTTCAGGAAGTCTTGTGGACACTAATCACTTGTATTATTTCAATTTTCTAATTGAAAAATGTACTAAACACTTCTAGTTAGTTCGACAGTCAGCAGTGGCTGGCTGAGCACGGACATTGGTGCTACATTTACAGTGGTGTGGGAATCACCTACCTTAACTTCCACAGCTAGTACATGTCAGTTACATAATATATTGGACATTTATGATTGTGTGAAGCATATTTTTTTCATGAGACAAGATACCTTTGTAAGGTTGGTGGCAAATAAAATCCAAGAAATGAGGAAATCTTTGCTTAAGTAAGTAGGCTTTTGCCTATGGGCTGGGGATTTTACGAACGACCATATTCTGACATGACAGGATACCGGAAGAAAAGATTATAAACATTAGTCGGACACACCACACAAGAAAATTCTCATACTGAGTGGTTTTCCAAGAAAATGAGGAAGATGGGACATGCTCCCATTCCTGCATTCCCAGCAGAGAACTCCTCCTTTGTTCTACATTTCTTCAATGTTCACGTAAGGATGTGTCCTCTCCTGTTGCCTCCTCCTCTCCCTGTCACTTTCCCACTTTAGCAGTTTCTCCTGTTTTCTTTCAGTCACCAAATTTTGATTTAGGTCAGGAATTGTGGTTACAAAGAGCCTTATCCCAACCTTCCCTTTCTCTTTTATCTGCAGCTCCAAAAACACTTGTAGCAACTCCTTCCCTGTTTCTGAGCCTCCAAAGAAACAGCTGCTGGGAAGGATGTATCTTATAATGCATTTGAAAAAGCAGGCAGTCACTCTCGAAATCATACAGTGCCCTTGTTCAAAATAGTTATTTGATGTGAGGCTTCTCCCAGCAATGGAGTGACACACAGGCTCTGCTGGGACTCATAAAATTGGACACACAGAGAGGATATAAACTGCTCAGCTGGGGCACTTGGACAGTACATCTCTGCCAGAGCTGCACGTGCCAGAAGGGCAATCAGGAGGAGTGGGAAAATATTAATAGCTTCCAAACCAGCGTTGTGTAGGATTTGGGAAGAAAATATAGGAGGAAAACACAAACACTTCTCTTTTCATCTGTACACAAATAATGGTTTCAGAAATGATTAGAGTGGCTGGGTGTAAGTGGCCCCATGGCACAGCCCTGCTGGGGTGTCTGTGCACATGAGGCAGCTGCTCTGCACAGAGCAGACCCAGCAGAGCTGGAAATACTGCTCCAGCACTTACTGCAATTGCTTGTGTAAAGATGGGATTTTAGCAGCTGCCAGGGGAAAAAACGCAATTTTAGGGTGGATGGCAACAACTGTTAATAATTCCTGATTTTACTCCCACTAGACAATCAAATGAGAATGAGCTTTCTGCCACTAAGTGAGTCTTCACTGGAGGCAGAGCTACTGCAGAAATTCCTTGTGCTGAAAAGCTCATGATACCTCATTATGATTTTCTTTTATTTGTGCTCCACTTCCATTTAGCATTGCTGAAAATGCTGGCTTTCTGCTATTACAGGACAACCTGTCTCAGGATTGTGGTGAGTTTTGGGACTCTCTCCTAGCACCCACCTCTCTGCACTGACTCACCAAGCAAAGTGGTGAAGTTTATTTCAGAGGGACCAAACCCTTACCCTGGGGACAAAATGAGCAAAAGACTAGAGGCTCTTTTAATCTGAAATTTCTCTGTTGAGACTTCTATAAGCAAGGATGAATTTAAAGTTGAAAGCAATGGATAAATAAATTACTGAGGCTCCCAACAGACAAGCCCTCTGTGAGTTACGAGGCATCTGCAGGGAAATAATGCCTATTCCCATTTCTTTCCACTCAAGTCTATTTAACACACTGCTGCTAAAGCTATCTACCTTGGCAGCTATTGTGCAACCCATTAAGAGTCCTTGATCTGTGCATACCCATAAAGGACGAGGGGTTTTTATGTTATAATATTGCAGGTCCTTAATGCCTCTAGTCCAGAAAAAAAACATTTAAAGAGCTGATACAAAAGGAACATGAGGAGCAAAAATTGTAGGCACATATTAAAAACTATTAAAATGAGTATGTACAAAACAAAAATAGATATAAAATTCTGTAAACTACAGCATTTTTACATAAGATGGTTAAGCTATGAAAGACCTGCACAGATGGCAAGTTGCGACAATCCTTAATAAAAAGGAAAATGAAGTCAAATGTCACAGAATGAATGTATTGTATGAACACAGGTAAGTGCTAAAATGCTCATCAAGGATTGATTTGAACAAGATAAACTGACTCAGTAAAATATTTCTGTGTCTTGTATGAATTAAAACAATAAAGTTAGTTATATTTATGAAATAGGATTGAAAGAAATAGAAAACTCAGAAGCAGTCTAATATTAAAAAAGGAGGCTCCTTCAAAATTTCATATTATGACCAAGAAATATGTTTATCTGGGTATTATGTACTGTATGTATACTTACTACACAGAATGGAATCAATTTTGTAGTAAGAGATATGTATAACTTCCTCTTCTGGGACATTGTACACATATATGAAATGGTCATCTATCTTTATGATCACCGTGTGGTTAAATTATTAATATTTAAGATTCAAAGGTCTAAGAGTTATCTTTGCTAAAAGAACACTCCTTTTGACTAAAATCTAACAGTCTGCCACTGTTTCCAACTCCCCTTTTCCGAGCTAAGGGAGCACTGGGGGGTTGCTCCTATAGACTCCACCAATATTCATCTCTCCATAATGTCCTTTTTTACTGTTGGACAACTTAGGACTCTGACAGTGACTTAAGGAGTCCAACCCTCCCAGGGATTGATATTTGACTTTATTAACTTTGAAGTGATTATTTTTCCTCAACTCTTCCCTTATTTTTGGAACCAGTGCATGGGTTGGGTCTCTGCAATCACTTGGCAGAGATTGGGGGAGCAGAGGGAGAGAAGGTGTCTGAGAGCTCTCTCACTATGGTCACAGCTCTGCTCCCTGACCTGCCCTAAGTTGTACTTGCCTTATTATGCATGGGAAGCTTGAGATTCTTCTATAGCACCTACTGGTTAAAGAATGATTACATCTCGTGCTGGCTGTTTCAGACATAGACTGTGATAATATGAATAATCCTAATCAAGAATCCCAAAGCCCCCCAAACCCTAGCAATTGGGAGTTTCTGTATAGAACTGAGAGGTGTTTTCCTTCCTATACAATACAAAAGTTTTGGAAAAGTGTGCCTTCCACAAAAAAAAAAAAAAAAAAAGAAAAAAATTCAACCTCAAACATTTTAATCACATGAAAAGAAGACAGAAGTATTTAATTTCAGCTGGGGTCTTGGGGGGGTTTCTTATGATTTTTTAAATCATTTGGAAACACTTCAGTTTGGAAAGAATTATTGCTATAGTTAGCTTCATCAAAAACATGTACAACATGAAATTTTTTAAAAATTGAAACAACAAAGTTTAATTATTGAAATTCTTCTCCTTTTTGATGAAAAGCTGTGTTTTCAGGAAATCAAAATCTTCATTCATAAGTATTCACTGAGCTCAGCTCTAGTCCTTCTATTTTTGGATTAGTTAAAAATTTGAAATCAACAGAATTTGTCACTCACTTCAATGTGCTTAGAATTTCTCAGTGACTAATTAATAAATTAATTAATAAACCAAAATATTTAGGTCTGAATGAAGCAAACCCACACTTTGGTTAATACTTCCTTTCATTCAATAAATATAATATTTCATTTGCTCAAATGCATATAAAGGAGTGCAGAAACTCACCACATGGTAGGATTCAATTCTTGCTGATGGTAAGAGTCAAAGTCATCTCGTAGGATAATGCTGTCACTGTGCATTTCAGCTGCAAAAAAAACAAAGCAGTGTATGAAAAGAAAATCCAGTGCAATCATTCCATGCTTTCTAAATGTTGCCTTACCTAGAGTTAAAGAAATGTATAGTAAAATGCATTTTAGGTTTCTAAAAATCTGCTTTTTAGGTTATGCTACTTATGAAAGCCAGGGTTTCTTAGTTACAGGATTTTTTGCTTGCTATGGATCATGGTATCACAAAAAATGAAGAAGTGCCCCCGTCATGAAAGTGTGTTGGCTATGGAAAGATGGAGTCATCAAGTACACACTAAAGCTTTTTAGAACTTTTGTTCCAAATTGTTGGTTTTCTGAATGTTCAGAAAAAAATCCTTCTAAATACAGATTTTGCAAATATGGGCACAAGAATGGTTGAGAAGTGATAAAGAGTGTATTACAGGTCTTATAGTCAGGGGATTCATTTTGACAACTGATAAGCAAAAATCCATGAGCTCATTGGAATTTCTCTGCTGCTATCAGCAGACCTGGCAGAAAAGGTCAACTTAAGAAACATAAACTGTGAGTTATGTTATGCAAATATTCCTCAGCACTGTTCTGAAAACTCTGGACTCCAATATTCCACCTAGATTTATTGTCTCATTTATGTATGATGACCAATAAACTCACTTAAAATCTCGAAACTTTGGCACCTATGATTGTGTTAGACAGACCCTTCTCTGCAAGTATTTCCACTAAATGAATGAAGTAACTGTCAGCTGCTATTTAAACTGAGGAAGAACTCCAGAATCTCTCCTGGACAAATCAAATTGCAGCACAAGGGTTGGTGGGTGCAGGGCTGGCAAGCAGGAGCAGCACTGCCTTGCTCCAGGGTCCCCCTTGGAGGAGCACTGGGACAAAATCTTCCTCACAGTAACCCTGTTGTGGTGTGAGGTTCTGTCCCACACTGAAGGTTGTGGGTCACAGAATCAGAGAAGAGCTTGGGTTGAAAGGGACCTTAATGATCATCTAATTCTAACACCTCTGGCATGGGCAGGGACACCTCCCACTGTACCAGATTGTTCAAAATCACATCCAACCTGGCCTGGAACACTTCCAGAGATGGGGCATCCACAGCTTCTCCTGAAACCTATTCCAGTGTCTGACCATCCTCACCGTAAAGATTTTCTTCCTGACTGCGAATCTAAACCTGCCCTCTTTTAATTTAAAGCCTTTTATTCCCCTTGTTCTATTACTACAAGCCCTTGAAAAATTCTTCTTCAGCTTTCTTGTAGCCCCTTTAAGTACTGGAAAGTGCTCCAACATCTTGCTGCAGCCTTCCCTTCTCCAGGCAGAACAATCCCAACTCTTCTATCCTGTTTTCATAGCAGGGGTGCTCCAGTCCTGGCCCTCTCACAAACATACAATAATACATAACTTGGACCAAAGGGTCTGCAGCATGATATACTCACACTGCAAGGAGTCAAAGGCAATAAAGAGCAAAAAAAATCATGACGAAGAAACAACTAATCAGAATTAGACATAATTCAATCCATTTCATATTAATCTCATTTTTATTTGAATTTCTCAGACCTAGTTTCATGAGACTTTACAGATGTTTTACTATAATAAAGTCAGTGATTCTGAGTTTGAGTAGTAAGAATGACAAATCACCTACCTAGGTGAGGATGCAAGGGAGCTTCTGTTGGGGCTGTGGAAAACAAAGACACACAGTGCATTAAAATCTTCTATGAACAGGGCTCAATTGCAACATTAGAAATCAATGCAGATTAAAATAAATTGTACAGTACATATTCTCTTAAATCAGATATCCTGGTAGGTTAATTGTGAAAAACGTGATAAAACCCAAAAGTTACACAATTATAATAGGAAAACAAAAATAATTATTCTCTTAATTAAAATAAGCATCAAAATAAATGAAAGTCAATTACTGGTTTCATAGTAAACTAAAAAGATCAATTCTAGTCTAGAATTATGAGATATCATTAAAAATAATTTGGATTAAGAGTCAAGGACTAGTACAAGGACTGACAAAGAGAGTGGAAATTAGGCACAACAACAGAAATAGTCTAGGAAAGGCAGAAAATGCCATACTTTGATCTATCATACTGCACTGAACAACATTTTACTGGGCATAATATTGGGGGAAATAATCCAGATATTCCTAGGGCAACAAGTAAAAGATTAACTCTGCAAATCACAGTATCAAACACCTATATCAAAGCATGTTTTTGCAGGCAATGCTGATGAATTCCCCAGTAGATCTCTGTCTCCCAAGAAACACCAGAATGTTATAAAAGCACACTGCATGGGGGCACATGTGAAATGGCACAAGTTCATTAAATAACCTTCTACCAGCACTTTGGAACAGGAATCTTGGTGTAGCATTACAAAATGGAACCAGACTGCATCTGAAAGGGCACAGCTACATAAAAATATATGGGGAAGTCTAGAAACTGGCTACACAGTGTGTTAGATACTCCTTGGCAGCAACTACATCTATAGCCTTGCTGGATCTTAAATCCAAATTAGGTTACCTCTCTTTCTTGAAGGCCAAAGGGATGCATATAACCAAGCTCCTGGGAAGCAGGAGCTATTGTCCTACCTGTTTGTCTAACAGTACCTCACCCATGGATCTGTATTTCCAGCTGTCTTTTGGATGTTGTTAAAATAAAACCACCAAAAAAAAGAGAATTTTTGAGGCCAGGATTAATTTGATGATTCTGTGGTTTTTGTTGGGCACTGACCTAAATTGTAGCAGTACTCCTGATTTCTTCAGCATATTTGCAATAAGATACTGAAGTAGTGCAATTTCTGTCATAACATCTGACAAATTAAAAATAGATTAAAAATAAACATAAAAATGAATGCAGCAATCTGTGTAGAGCTCTCACACATAGTCATCTGAATAGAAAGTCCAATACAAATCTCAAGAATTTTGTTTTTCTCTTCCTGCTTAGTCCCTAAATACTGGGTTTGCAAAGAGGCATGCCATTTGTAAAGAAATTGCAACATTTCATGGAGAAGTAGGTGATGAAGAGGGCTGAGCAGTCAACAAATGAGGTATCTGCAGACCAGAAAATGATGGCAAGCTGTAGGAATTTCTGCTTTGGGACGGTCGGGACAAACTTAGGTGGTCTCTTTATTCTGGTCTTAAAGTTTGCAGTTTATTTTGTAGGGTGTGGGTGTATATATAAGGCCCTGCTAGGAACTGCAGCCACAGCTCAGAGCAGGGCAGAAAAAGGGATAGAGTGAGAGTAAAAGAAGAGAGCTTAAGAAAGCAAGAATGAAGAGAGTAAGAGCATAAGAGAGAGATTTTCCCGTTTACAATACATTAAATCTATGTTGAATATTTTAATTTCCACTAACCAATCTAATACAAGATACAAATTATCTAACATTTGCATGCAACCTATAGGAATCACTATATTACCATGTTTTACTGCTTTTCTTTTCTTTAAATTTTATCTGGGACTCTTCCTGCCATGCCTAGGGAGGATGTCTGTTTGCTTCTTGGTACTTGCAGCATCTAACATTATCTCAACAAAGGGGCCTTCAGGCATTCAGCTGCTTTCAGCCATGCACAGACATATATAGGTATGCATGTATGCATATATAAGGGGGGTGTGTGTGTACCTATATATATATTTATGTGCATATACACACACAACACTGAAAACCACCACTGAAAGCTTTACTGCAGCTGAGAGAAAAGACCTTGTTAAGAGTCTGTTGTGGTCTCAGAAATCTTTTTTCCTTTTTGTGGCTAACTTGCTCCATTTTTTATACAAGGAATTCATCCATGCTGCTTTGTCTTCCCTAGCAAAAATGCCAATAATGACTCCAGCAATGGCCAAGACCTCTCATCATGCTGGTACAAAATCTGGAGAAATACAACTATTGCACGTTAAGCTTGGCACTGTCACCAGAATAGTGCTGAACTGCACAGGTGAATCCTACAGTGAAAGACTGCATTAGTCCCCTGCAGCCCCAGGGATTGTTTTTCTCCATGGGAATGTGTAAATTTCACCAGAAACCTTTTAAAAATTATTTGCACAAAGAAGTGGATTGATCTGGATTAACTGAATTATTTCCTAAATTGAGCAACACAAACTGTTCTGTATTATGCCTGCAGGAAAAGAAGCATATTATGGCATGGGATTTGTAATACTCCTGTTGTAAGAGGCTAGGTTTAAAATAAAATCTCTGTCCCTGATGTGCTGAATACTGCCTTCTGAGCAGCTCCAGAGCAGTACTGAGGGGTCATCTGCTGAGAACACAGGGGTGGCTGAGAGCCATCCTGCCAGTGCTCACCTACCAGGAGCGTGGTCATGCCAGGGCACATCATGGGCAGACTCAACAGTTGCCCAAGCAAATTTCATTGGCCTCTGAAAGTAACTCAACTGCAAGAGACCTCCTTCTCCAAGGAGAGCAGTTCAGACCTCCAAATGAAAACAAAGGAATGTGTTATCATTCACCCTAGGCTGTTTGGCATGGCTGTTTAAAGAGGTTTTCTGTGGAAAGGGCTCCAGCCAAGGATACACACAGTTGTGAATGACACTGCCAGAAGTTATTATGCAAAATTTCAGCATTCAGCAAAAAGGCACAGGTATAGCACAAACTTGGCATCTTTTCATTTGCAAACTCTTTTGACTTCACCATTATTTAATAAAATTGGCTGTTTATGTGATTAAAAAATACAGACTTGAGATCTGAGATTTTTTCCTGAAATGGCTCTTCCACCATATGCATAGTACATTGCAAAACAAAACTGCTTACCAATAGAATGAAAGGAAGGAAATTGTGCAGATGCATACTAATGCTACTGATCAATCATTTAAAAATTAGAGGAGGAACTAAGCAAACACTCCATGTTAGACAAAAAGGTTGTTGTTACAAGTACAGACTTTATGGCAGGGAGAGGTTACGTTTCCTAAATCTTTACAGGATCTAAGAAGCCCAAGTATTTTTGCCTCAGGTATTCTGATTATAATTCAAATTCCTGAGCTGAATATGACAAAAGACTGTCAAGGTACCATTTAATGAGTGATAAACATTTATTCTCTCCATAAATAATTTCTGTATTACATTTTATCTTTCATTGCAAAACACTGTGTTGAACTTCAAGTGTTGTATTTAAGGCCGACAAATAATAGAAATTCAAAACATAACACAAAACTAACTGTAGTTGTTTAAAAATATTTTCAGATCTGTCTTTCTAGTCAATTTATAGAATGACTTACATCAAAATAACATGGATTTTCCCATAAGCCGTACAGTGTGGCTAAAGTCAAATGGAGTTTCTTTGTACAATATGAAAAAGTTAAAAGAGATGACACAGTGCAGAGTAGCTATACAGGGTAAAGATATAAATTTATAACTTAAAAAAAAATTATACAATACGAAAGAAAGACCATCTCAGTTCATATTTTAAAGCATTATTCAGTTTTTGTTAGATGTTCCTTAGGCACATGGTTGGATGGTTTTAAATTTAGAATCAGTATTTGTGTGGTTCCAAAATGCATCTTAGCTTGAATGAGAATGTCATATCTTTTTAAAAAGTAAAGTAAATGAATTTATTATTTGATTTTTGACTAGCACCCTGGGTATATACACAGCTTTTCAAGAGATGGATTATACTGAACAAAGAATGGAAGCAGAGCTCAACTAAGGTCACAATCTAAGAGGCATCAGCAAATACAATATGAGAAAATGCAAGGAAATGTAGAGTGCTTGCCTGGTCTTGCAAGACAATCCCTTTGGCAAGGAAAAGCAGAGAAGAAAGTATGCAATGCAAAGTGATTCAGAGAGAGAAAGCCCACAGTCAAACTGGAAGCATGAGAATCTTCAGGAAGTTAATGGGGAATTCAAAAGTCAATGGGGACATTGTGGACTCTGTGTCAAAGGGATGAGGGAGAATGAAGGCATCTTTTGGAGTAAAAGGTTAAATATTTCTGTGGATGAAGTAAGGCTACTCAAAGGTTAAGCCAATTTAAATAAACCCCTTTTGGTTAAACTGGAAGGGAGGGAAGTATGAAGGAAGTGGGAAGGGAATGTCATCTTCTAGAAAGTGGAAGGTGAGGAGGAAAGAAACAATTTGTCAGTGAAAAAATAAGAAAATCATTAAACATGGTAATAGTCAACTGTCTCCATTCAGACATAAGAGTAAGCACAACGGAAATTAAAAACGTCCCAGAAATACCCATTTGTACTATTGATACCCATATTGCACAGAGTTCTGGGATCAAGACTGTGTATAGGTATAGACAGAAAATGCAGATAAGAAAGTATTCTTAAAATCCACTAAAAAATATACCTTCTTTTTTTCTCAGAATCCTGAACTTTTTGGGTTTTTTAATATAAAGAGAAAGTGAATTACAGTAACACAAATGCCCAATGGTCCCAGACAAACACCAGCTCAGAGTTCTACAGCCAGGGGCCATCAGCTGCTGCTCATCAATTCATGACAAATGAGGTGTGGAGGGAGGTGTTTTGCAGATTATGAAGTCTAATCTTTTTGTCATTAGCAGTCAGATAAAGATAAAAAAGGAAATTAATGCTTTTGTTTAGACTCCTTCCAATACTTTCTCTCTACTGGCAAACAAAGTTGCTATTGAATGACAGAGGCTGAGCATTCCCTAGGGAGGGTCAGTGAATTGTCCGAGGGCTGCGTTATTCTTGCTGACACACAAACTGAGGAACTTTACACCAGCTCTACACTCCAGTCCTGTGCTCTGTAAAATACTGCTCTGAGAGCTTGTAAAATACAAGCCTGAGATCCTGAAATCTGTTTTGCATCTTTTTTTCAGAGTATTCCTAAACTTTACAAGGTATAAAACACACCTAAAAGGTCTTGCACAAACATTCAGGCAAAAGTTCTCAAATAAAAGAGTCTGGGCCAGATCTCAGGATTTGCTCTCAGTATGGAGATACCTGTCAGAGTGTAGAGGGGTGTCTTAAGAAAGGAAACCCAATCCTATAATCCATGGCATTGAGCATGAGATTGCATAAAATCCTGGGAATTACACAGAAGGGAATGATATCACACTAAGAGGGAACAGCTTCCTTCATCTTTTCCATCTCAGGTTTTACTGTTCTGAGATTCTCTTCTAGTCAGTCAGAACTAAAATGCACACAAATCTCCCACTGTAGTCCTTTTTCGAGGGAATGGTGCTACTGATCTAAAGTTACAGTGTACCAGGGAAAAAGCCTCCTTGACTGATATCACCACACTTGGTGTGGCAAAGGCAGGCAGGGTTGTGCACCACTAGCTGTTCCTCCCAGCAACATTTTTATTTTCATGCAGAAATGTTAGATCTAAACTCTTCTGAGCTTTACTTTGCAATGCAGCCAAGTCTGATGTCAACTCCATTTTAGTTATGCCACTGTTTACTAATGTATGATTTTTGTTCTACTCGTTAGAAATAAATATGAATCAACATGCACAATACTAAATTTACCTTATTTTCTATTTATTTTACTGTTACATCAATGAGTTAAATATATGGTTAATTAAATATATATTTTACTGGCAAGAATATAATCAGTCATTATGATCCTTATTTATCCTTAAAAGTATTTACAGGACATCTGGCTTCTCTTCTTCCGTATTTGTTTGTTTGGGTTTTTTCCTGTTTGTGCTAGATTAACTTTTTCTATGACAGTTTTTATGTCTCCTTTCTTCAACATAATTCTCATAAAATTTAAAGCTTACATCAGCTTTCAAACACCTCCCTAGTTTCCTAAAGTATGTATTATATTCTGAACATAGAGCCTTTTAAGCAACTATTTTACTTTCTTTGGTGTCTTTCCCTATAGCATCATTTCTTACTCCATTCACATTATACACTGGCACTGCCATCCCTTAACGCTACCCTTTATCACCTAATTCCTTTCAAAATACAAAAAATCACTTTCCTTTCACTGCACAAATTCCATTAACTCTACTAGGATTTATTAATGTACATCTGAGGGTGGACAACCACAGTGAACATGATTTTTGAGATTCCTTGCTACTTTCACATCTTCATGTATATCCTTTTTACTCTACATTAGGAAGTCTGATATCACCCCTAGTGAAAATACTTATTAAGAAGATGTCCCATAATAAATCTGTGAAGTTGCCCTGTGGTTTTATCTTTCTCTACTTAATGTCACATCATTCAGTGCACTATTTCAGTATAGTAATGTTTAGGGCTAGAAACAGACTATAAAATCTCATTTATGTCAATCTATCTTGCTGTTTTGCATATATTTTAATATTATATTTGCATCTAAATGAATTCACTAATTCTTCCTGAAAGAACCCTTTGTTTACATGAGTGGTGTTGATGAAAATGGAATAAATGAAGTAAGGTCTACTTCAAAGAAAGCCTCTTTTCTTTGAATAGGAAAATTAATTCTAATTGTTTAAGGATGATAATAGTATGCAGTGGTTAGAGACTAATGCAATGCACACCGTGCTGAAGAAATAAGAACCAAAAGGCAGAGGAGAGCCTGGAAGGGGTGGGAGCAAGGGCAATGGGCAATGCAGTGGTTGAATATGCAAGTCAAGGAAACTAGGAATCTAGGAAACCAAGGGGAGAGAAGCCATGGTGAGGATTAAAATGTGGGAGAAGAGCCAAGAGAACAACTGAGAAGCTGCATATGAGTCTTGTGGGGAAATCTGATCACTGCCACAGTTGTCATATGATGTCCACTGCTCACAGAACAGCACCTCTGGGTGATCCTTGCCTGAGCCAAGTCTAATGGATGCAGAGGTACTGCAGTGACAATACATCTTTGAGGATGATAAATTCAGGATGTCTCTGAAGTGACTGTGTATAAAGCAAAGAGAATTGCTGGGAAAATAATGGCAAACACAAAAGTTATAAGGATGTGGGAGCCTGTGACAAGTTGGGGAAGCTGAAGGCCCTTTCAGGGAGCTGGTGCAGGACATGGCTATCAGTGACTGGATGGAAGGAGGAGGCAGCAAAGGGACTGTCATGGCTGAGCAGCCAATGAGACATCTCAGCATACTTTATTCTCTGCATACAACCAATATCTAAATTTTATTTTCTCCTCATTCTGCAGAGTTCCTCTAAACTCAGGGACAACACATAGTAACATAAGGACTTACTGTTCTAACCAACCTAACTGTTGCTAAAATGTTGATTTGAGGCTAGGTTATGCTCCAAAATTGCAGAACTGTAAAGCAGGGAGGAATGAAAGAATAAAAGTTTCTTTTGTCAGCTCTCCTACTAAAATCTCAGGGAACAGCATGTCTGAAGCAGGACTGTCAGGAAGAAAATACCAAGGCATTTTCTTCTAGCAGAGAGGAATCTTGTTGCTTTGCCCATATTCTCCTTGACCATGTTGCCAGTTCTGACACTGAGTCATGTATTTCCATTCAGACTGCCTGTGCAGAGCTTTCACCATCCTGGTCACTGCCAGATCTTTGTCACTGCCATCAGTATGACTCCTACTTCCCTTTCCCTTCCTTACCTGTTCTGGCTACCCCAGGCTGCCTTTGGCTGTGCCATGCTCACTCTGCAGTTATGCCTTGGAGAATTCAATCAGTTTATGAGGGTTTTTTGTGCTGATTTTATGCTGGTTACTCTGCATATTCATTTATCCACTCTTGACTCACATCCATCCAGCAAGCAGCCTGTGTGGGATATCCTCCCCATCCTCCTCAGCACATCCCAAATGGAGATCCTGCCAACACTTCTGTTCCATGCCCCGCTGGTTCCATGCACCAGTCACTGAAACCCTGCACTTCCACACTCCCATTACAGGTGCACAATTACCTCCTGTTAATTTCTCCAGATGTTCTTCCTTTCCCACAGCACAAACGTGGCTGGCCCAATCGCTTTCCATCCAGATCACCATAGTATTCCCTCCTCATTGCCAGCACTGTTACATATTTGTAATTCCTCCAAAGTATACCCAATATCCTAGGCTGCTAGCTGACATTCCTTCACCTCTCTGAATCCCTCTTCCTACTTCCATTGAACTACAACAAAAGTGACAACTTGAATATTGAAGTTTAAAGTTGAAATATTTTTCTCTCATTATCACAGAACTACTATTGATACCTTATATGAATAACTCAATTTATGCTCCTGAAATAACGTTCATCAGCTTTTTATTTCAAAAGTTGTATTCCCAAACTCATAGGAAAAAACTCCCAACTTTATAACTCTAATGCCCCCAAGAGATGTGTTTTATGGGATTTTCTTTTGTGTGTTAATATGACAACACGTTTCCCATTTAAAAATCTTTATTTTAAATCATTTGGCCTGCGTTTTATTCTTTCTTTTCACATGGAAATATCACTGGAATTTTGCTGATATAACTAGAAATTAATTTCTCTCCTGTACCAAAAATGATGGATATTTTCTCTACTTCGCACTGTCTTAATGAAGCAGGTTCAAAGCAAAGTACTGTTTGTAGACAACAGATGACAACAGGACATTTATTTTTTGGATTATTCATTGAAAGGTAAGCTGTGAAAACAATTAGATTTTTAAAGTTTGTGTAAGTCAAACATTTTGTTTAGCTATAAAAATGATCATATGTTGCATGTGACAGGCAGAAATTCAATGGCCTCCTTTCATGAAATGGGAAGGTAGATTTTTCACAAGGACATGTGAGAGCTGGATAGTAAACAAAGCTTTTGCTGCAGTCAAATTGCTTAAAGTTAATACAGTGAGGGTTAAAACTCAGCTTGTGGTTCTGACAGGAAAGAAATGTTGGCTATTACAGGCTGATTCCAGGCATGTGCATCATGCTACTGAAAGTTTTGTATATTCCCCAACACTTAGCAGAGAGGAAAAGTGGATAGATAATGGCAACTTTGAAGTCAAAGAAACTCAGTTTCAAGAATGTAAATAAGATCCTGATAAGAGGTTTTCTACAAAATAACTTGCATCAAGAGTAAAAAAAAAAAAAAATCACATTTGCCAGGTATTTTTAGAATTATGGTGACTCTTACCTCCCTGTTCACACAGCTGTTGTGCTAAGGCATCCTTGAATATAACTTGGCCCCTATGAGTAGCTGTAGCCCTGTGAACATAAAAAAGACAACAGTAAATAATATGCATTTATACATGTATATCTTTATGCACGACTGATAAAATCAGAAGTTCCATTCTGCTTTCTTTCTGTGTTCTTCTTTGTAGTCTTCTAAATGTATAGAATAATTTTCAGTGATTGTTTTGTGCATAGCAAAAGAAAATTCCTAAACCTAAATGCGTTGGTCATAAAAATCACTGGTAATAAAAATCATAATGAAGGACGTGCCATATATCTTTGACATATATCTGTAGCTGCACATAGAGTTTCTATATTTGAGACCTCAAAAGTTTTGTCTAAAGAATAATTAATTCCCAGTAGTGACCCACAGCTAGAAGATCTGTAATGTACCACAAAATTTCACAAGTTTTGTGAAAAAAAAGCACAAGTCATTCTGTTTCGTCATGATCAGGTAGAAATATAATGCAATGTGATTTTTCTCTTACAGACCTCTCATGCTAACATTAATTGTTTTACCTTCTTTCCAGCTGCTCATTTAATCCCTTTTGTAAGTGCAGTACTTCACAACACCAGTTTTTTTCTCAGAGATTTCAAAACCTTTCACTATTTGCAAGTGTTGTATTTGAAGTCTGATTTCTTTCAGCCAAAGTTCTTCCAGCATCTGTCTAGACTCACACACACTCTTCATACATGTTCTTTAGCCTTTCTCTAATTGATATTAATGGGATCAGTATAGGTCCATGTGAAATGTTTGAAACAGCCTCTCAGTTCAACAGTAAGATGCTGAAATCTATGAGTGCAGTTTCTCAGCCAGCAGTGTGCCCTCTCTAATGGATCATGCCTAACTTGCTTATGAAATGTCAGAAAAGACCAGAAAGGAAGGGTGTGAAAACGAAAATCAAAAGAAATTGTATTTTTCTTGGCTACTAGGCCAGCTACCCTGAAAAGGAAGAATAAAAGTAACGTATCTAATACTAAATTTTTCATATACAGTGGATCCTCCAGGTAAAACCCATCTTCAAACTGTCACAGTACAAATAGGAGTAAACAAAAGCTTCTCTGAGATCTACTTTGCCTTCTGTACATGTAGGAAAGCTCTATTTACACCAATGTGTGTGTCCTGAAATGCAAAACTATGCTCACCTGATGCTCCTAGGGCTTTTAGACACTGTCTTCCTCTGTCTGAGGAAGGAGAGCTGTGTTGTCTTTTTCATCTTGGACTTTCAGAGGCAGATGTACAGCTGGAGCCTTGCCTCACCTGGCAGTGACAGTATTTTGGCCACAGTCCCAAGATCACATTACCAGTGTGAGGTTTTGGTTGCAGTCCCTACCATGTGCCCCACTGAAACTATTTTAGGATTTTCAGTGTTTTCTTACAACAGCAGAACTTCATGCCATAGTTCAACATTAGCATTTCTATATCTGCTAACAAGACCATACTAAGTGACCATACTAAGTACAGAGTGAAATAAAAACAAATACACTGCTCCAGCACAAGCAAGAGAACTGAGGCTTTAAGTCCCATTTAAAAATATGAATGAAAGCATTTATTTAAGCTCTGTTGAGATGAATATGCACAAAACTATAATCACTACATACATTTCTGCAATTTACCATATAGGTGTGTTCAGTCATGCAAGTCAGAATTGGACCAAATAATCTCCAAAAGCAAATATGGGCCCAGATTTCTTTAGAAGGACCAGATATTGTGGCTTCCTCTGACAGCTGAAATGGCAGGGCAGCCAGCTTTGTGGTCGATGCAGCAGCAACAGACACATTTTGCATATGTGTTTCAGTGTGGGAATTTCATGTATCGAACTTCCCTAGCTCAAAATACAAGAAAAAGCCACATCTAAGGCTCAGAAGGTATTTTGTACAACAGTTCTATCCCCCAAGCTGCCAGGGACTGACTGTCAGAGAGGACTCTTTGCAGACAGTGGGAAAGAAAACTTTTATTAGCAGTGCACCAGGACTTGAGGGATGCTGTTTATGCGACAGCCCAGGATACAATTCAGAACGTACACAACAACAATGGCAACCAGAGCATTCCTTTATGAGCCAGAGAAGAGCAAACTCTTGGAACACAGACCACATGCAGAGGTGAGCTTGAGTATGTATCTGAATGCAAATAAATACCAAGTAATACCAATAATACCAAACTCTGTGCTGTTTACTGGATCTCTGCATGCGTGTGAGAAAAAGGGGATTTGGGCAGAGAGCCAGCAGCCAGTTGAATGATCGGCATCTTTCTGTGTCTGTCATCCCCTGCTTGACAATGCAGACTAGGAGCCAATGATTGCTGTGCCACAGCAGGAGTGATGTGCACCCTGGGGACGGGGGTGCAGTGCAGGAGGGGCACTGCTTGCTGCAGCGTGTGCCCAGGTCAGGTTTGTCGTGCCATGGGCACAAGCGTGGACAGCGCAGCTTCAAAGGCTTGTTAAGGTGCTGCTGCTGCCACTTCACCAGTGTTATCTGCTCCATTCTCTCTGTATTTATGCTTTATTAATAGAGCAAATGAAAACAGTGCAGCACAATTATGCAGGAACTGAGCTACTTCTAGAAAGAAGTTCAAAAATGTACCTTTTCTGTACTGAACTTTCTTTGTTGGTGATGTTTCTGCCTTCACAGAATAGGATCACGAATTTGGATTCTTTTTTTATAAAGACGTGTAACATATCCAAACTCATTTCAATTCCTATATTCACACTCCAGTCTAAAAACTACATAATATTATGATAATCATTACAAAAATAATACTGGCAATGCCTGAAAGAGACTCTACTAAAGAAAGAAAATTGTTCAACTATTAACTCTGAGGTTTTGCTTTTGTTACATATATATATATCTATCCAGTAACTGAATGTTGTACTTTTTTGAAAAGTTCTATGCTGTCTTAAATGTAGTTAAGTATTGCTTAGAGGAAGGGCGTTTACTAACTACTATTTGATGTTACTCCATACCAGTCTATAGTTCCACTCTGACTAAATTGTCTGCTATTTATTCCCAGCTAAAGGGCAAGAGACTAATCAGATCTAATGTGTCAGTCAGCCAAAAGGCAAGATGCATGTTCCATATGTCCCCAGAGATAATTCCAAGTAGGAATTCATCTTTCCAAAGGGATGAGAAATAAAAGAAAAATGGGAGAGAACAGGAACATCCTGACATGATAAGTGAGAGCTTTGAAAGAAAAACAACTTCGAGGTAATAAGGTTCCTCTTTATATTAACCTCACTCTTCCATTAGCCTAGATGTATTTGTGTGCTTGGGGCTATGCAAGAGGGGATGAACTGCTTACAGAGGAATAAAGAGGTCTGAACACAAAAAGGCTACATCAGGGGCCAAGGCTCACTGGCAGTTCAAGGCATTGCTAACCCCATACTTCAATTACATCAATTTTAAAAAGAATTTTCCTTCCTAGACCACAACTATTTGAGTTGAAATCAGATGCTGATCAGATGCTTATTTCAACTGAGATCAGTTGAAATAAGGACTTCCAGATTATCTGTCACTGAAAATAAAAGACAAAGACTTTCTGATTCTCTACTTAAACTATTTATAATCCATGTCACCTGTGAAATGGGGCTTGAAGTGCCACCCTGCCCAAGTGCAAACAAGCTGAAAAACACTTTTCAAGTGCAGTATTGCCAGCTCCTCTGAACACAGCCTCAGTAGTACCAATTTGTCTCCTGTGTGATGACACAAGTCATTCCAGGTGATGTGGGAGGAACAAACCCAGAGACACTTCCACACCACAGAGAGTTCTCCCTCCTGCTGCTGCTGGTTGGAGGCAGCAGGCTGATCTGTGCACCCAAGAGCAGAATGCCTGGCCTGTCCCTTCCCCCGGAGCTCTCACATGCTCTGGGGTTCACAGGCTTGGTGCTCGTTCTGCCCTTACACAGATGCTCGGCACCTTTCCCTGGTGAGGGAAGGCAC
Organism: Acridotheres tristis; assembly: GCA_037013685.1. NCBI lineage: Eukaryota > Metazoa > Chordata > Aves > Passeriformes > Sturnidae > Acridotheres > Acridotheres tristis. The sequence continues at coordinate 12,264,025 of CM072885.1, forward strand.
TGGGACAAATTCATTGGAGAGAGGGCTTCAAAATGGCTCAGGTGCCCTACAGTAAAATACCTCATTTCATCAGGCACCAAAAAGAGTTTTCTACAGTATCAAAGGAGGCTATTTCTTACCTGCACTAGCAGAGTTTAACCTTGTGCCAGCTACTAGTGGTTAGTGGCTGCTTCTACTCAAGGAAATTCAGAGTGACATCCCCAACACTGGCTCCAGGAAAATCGGTGAGTGACTAAATGAAGCTGAAATTGGTCTCCCCCAACCCCACAGTGGTGTCCCCCCAAAATCAGGTCTGATGCCAGCAGAGACTGTGTTGCCTCCCCACCACTGCAGTGGACATAGCTGATGCTGGGCAAGTTATGAGCCTGGGCTGGAGTTGAAAATAATTCATATCCAGTGATTGCTGCTGGAATTTTGTGTTGGAGTATCTCATAGTTCATGGATTACTAACATGCTCTTGTTAATAGGTTGCATTTTAAAGAGAGTTGAGCTCTTTAAAAGCCAAGAGATTTTGGCTCAGGAGAGCACAGGCAGGAGGCTACATGGGACTGACCCTTGTGTGCTGCCTCTGCTGCCTGGCTCTGCCAGCTCCATCTGTGGAAAGGACACACAGCCACACTGCCCAGAGGTGGATAGCTGCCCTCCTTATGCAAATAAATGGGTTGATTTTTAATGCATTTTTAAATTTGCATGATCTTCTCTGTAGGATTGCCTTGTTTAACCCACTTTCTTTAAAAATAGATTCTTCTCCAATACTGCCTGATTAAGGGATCTCTGAACAAAATAACTTGAAAGCACAATGGAGAAGAGGCCTTCTGGAACATGGGGCTGTGTTGTGCACAGCCTTTAATGGTGGGAGTGTGAACCATTTTCTTCCAGTGCCCTGCAAAGGTGGTTTATTGACCATTTACTGGGCGTGGCAGGAGGTGAGGTCAGCCTGGGGTGCATTTTGGACTGTGTTTCCTACCAGGGCTGAAACCTTCAGTGACAATTTATTCAAAAGCAGCCTGCCCAACATGTTAAACCTGACTGGGAGATGGTGCTGGTTCTGATGCTGGGGCCAGCAGGGAAAATGCACAGAGCACTCGTGGCTGCTGATCCAGAAGGCACTTGGGTGGGAGACTTCCATCTACTGATTAAATGTCTCCAAGTTGTTATTTCAGTTTTCACTTGACATGCAAGTGCAGTCTAATTAAAGCAGCAGAAATGAGATCTGTGTGTTCTGAAATACACATTTTGACTCTGCTTTTCTCTCCCTGTCCCCAATGGTTTCCTCACTGAGATGTTATAGAGAAAGTCATCTGTCCTGACCATATTCAGCTGAAATTGTCACAGAAATTTGGCAAGTAAGATGCAATTACTTATGTAGACATTTGTTCAGGAGGCTGGAATTAGCACACTTGCTCTAGAAACCTCAATCAGAGGTGAAAATCCTTCAGGGAGAAAGGACTAAAATGGCCAGCAAAAGCCAGGATGTATGCTAGAGGGCAAAGAACAATTATTTTATTTGGGGCAACTGTCCTGAGCTGAAGTTTGTGGTTCACATGAATAAACTATGCTTTTTACTTACTTCATGGGTGAGGCTTCACACAGGGTAAATGAAAGAGGAACAAGTGCCACCTGGCTTTGTCTTTTGTTTCAGAATTTATCTCTGGGGACTCCACATGTAGGGAAAAGGACTCAACTCAGCCTAAAGGTTGATTAAAGACTGATTTAATAAACATCTAAGGACTTTCTTTGAACAAGATTTGAATAAAACAAACATTCTCAAATAGAAAATAAATGAGAAGGGCCTACAGAAATTTTGTTCCAGTACCTGAAGAGAATGATGGAGAGGGACTTCTTAAAGAGCATTTGGTGACAGGACAAGAGGGAATGACTTCAGACTGAAAGGGGGCTGGTTTATAGATATTAAGAAAAAAAATCTTTACTGTGAGAGTGGTGAGGCACTAGAACAGGCAGGCCATTCTGATTCTACTCTAGATTCTATAATTATGATCCATATTATATGAGATGGATCTAAGACTACAGAACTGGAAACGGAGGGGTGCACAGACACTTCCAGCCCCTACATGTTACAATTTATAAGAACTTTTTTGTTGTCCTAAAGAACACCAAACTTTTGTTTGGCTGCAAGGTGCATGTACAAAAAAGATGGATACAACATAACAAGGTATATACCTTATAAAAGAGGTAAAAAGTAAGACTTACCATTTTAAAATAGTTTCATTTTCCCTTCTGTCTCAAAGAATAAAAGAGATGTGGGTTTTAAAAAATTCTGTTGTTTTATGTGACTAGAATGATTAGAGCTTCTTGCTAACTGAAAGCAGATTAGGACAATACTTTCTTCTCAGCTACAGGAAATCCAGCATTTTCATTAGTATTTTGCATTGTGTGATTATAAAGGAAAGCAAATTCTATTTTTTCTATACTTGGAATAAAGGGTTATTGCAGTGGCATCTGCCAAGCAAAGAGCTCATATAAATAATAGAACAAGCATCCATTGTCTCTTACTGACACAGTGCCAACAACTAGGCCCCTGTTTTCCACCTTTTTCAGTCTTTGGGAGAAGACTCTGTCCTTGTTTCAGGTTTTGCAATCTATTGTACTTGATTATTTAGCAAAACATCGATTGGATGAATTTTAGGTTTTTAATGCATTGAATATTTATAACTATTTGAAATCTATATTTAACCCTAAACTAACAAATACATTACTTTTTTTGGTATTAAAAAATACTGCTTTTCCTAAATTTTTCTTATGTAGTCTTCTAAAGATTATATGCAATGAAGACATTATTCAATCACCTAAATCATCCTTCAATAACAACAAAACCTTTGTCTTTTTCAGTATGAAAAGAAGAAATGGTGCAGCTACCGTGGATTTTAAAATTCCTGAAATCTCTAAATTAAAACAGAGGTATTAAGTAAATGGACTTGCAGTCAATGTATGCTTCTACAATGACCCTTTTCTAAACAAAATGTACTAATTATGTTTGGCAGTGCTGATCAACTGGGGGAGTTCAGCAGGGGCCACCAAGATGATCTGGGCTGGAGCACATACCCTGTGAGGAGAAACTGATAGGGCAGAAGAGATAATTTTGGGGGGACATGGCAGCAGCCACCAAAGGAACTTTTGCAGTTCCTCTCCATCATGGCTATATTGTAAAACTAGACTGGATTAAAGTCCTGAGCAACCTCCTTTGAGCAGGATTTTAGACTAAAGACCTCCTGAGATCCCCTCCAGTCTCCATTTAACTGCAGAACCATCATTCTAAAGTTTTGCATATCTGGTAAAAGCAAAGAAATGAAAACAAGGTTTGCATCTAATCAAATTATTCATCACTTGAGGACTGTTTTTCACAGAACAAAAGAATTAACCAGTTCGTTATGTTTAACACTTTGCATAAATAACTGTGATACTGATTCTCCCCAATCATGAGTTTACAGCTGGATATCTCAGAGTATCCAGCCAGAAGTGCCAAAGGTTTTACATGACCCCAGAAAACCAGGAGTTTAAAGATAGTTGGTGCTCTGGGGTTTTCTGATGTGATAAATTTTTAAAGGAAATCTCATAATAAATAACATACTCAGCTAACATGGTGAAAACTTAATTTGAATTTAAAATTAAAAAGAAAAATCTGAAACAGCATATGAGATGCTGCGATGAAAACAACATTAGTTTTAGAAGATCCTAAATAATAAGAAAAAGGATGATTTTAATGCCACATTTTCAGTTCACTGCTCTCATGCCATCTGTACTCACTACTCATTTCCTAGTAAAGGTTTCTCAAGTCTGCTCTATCCTTAGCTGCCCACTGCTCCCACAGGACGTTGTCACTAGCTGTGGATGAGCTGGACCACATAAAAATTCAGAACCTTATCCCCTGTATTTGTTTTACAACCTCCACGAAGAAATCTTCAATAGCCAAATTAATTCCCTTTCTTAAAAACAACTCATTTCAATATTAACTACAGATATGTAACTGGTGTCTCCACAATGTGCAAGTCAGCTTGCAAGAGAAGGATAAAACCTGCCTCTCTAGTCTAATCCTAGAAAATAATATATCAAAAATCAAATTTTCCACAGACCGCACCCCATGGCACATTGGGCAGGTTTCCCTTCCTAAAGCTTCACCAAACTCTGGAATATTACACTCCTTGCCAAATGTTTCTTTGCACTCTTCTCACCAACCTAAATGTCTTTGGAGGATTGAAAAACAAATAAAACATGGTAATCTTTCACAGACTGATCAAAACCAAACTAAGAGAGAACCTGATACAGTTGTTAGTGAAGAATTGTTGCTCTTGCTGTGAATATGGTGAACCTCTGGAAAACAATGCAGGGTCACTAATCATACAAAGGACAGTTATTTCTCCTGCATGGTTTTTAATTTTCATCCAGATTTATGAGTTGGAAGAAAGCACATATCCCTGAGGACCATACTAGCTTACAAATAGAAATAGGCAGGTGAAATATTGCCTTAGGAGAATAATTAATTCCATCAGCCACTGAAAAGAAAGAAAAATCTGTGAAGTTATCACAGCAGTCCAGACAAAAGAAGCAGGTGGAAAGGCATCATGTACACAGCATAAGCTGGAGAGATGATGGTGTGGAGCCCTGGCAGGAGCTGGTTGTACTAGAGAGGAGTAGGAGGTTATTGGGGACCTTAGAGGTATTGAAGGCAATATCGAGGTGTAGTGTGAGGGCCCATGGAAGTGCTGTGGTGTGGGTGCCATTGGGGTTTACTGCCCAAAGATGTAGGAAACTTGGATTCATGGATTCTATTGCTCACAGTACAGTTTAGTCTTTCTCCAACATGGCCTTTTTTCAAAGATGCCCATTAGAGAGCTGTTTCAGGGCTGGGATTAAGAGACAATCAGACACGTGGATGCCTAAATCACATCCAGCCTTTCCCATCTCAACCTGAGAGATCAAATTTAAAAGAGAAAAATCTGTTCTCTGGTTCCTTCCACAACAAGTCCTGTCCTCCAGCCCTGCTTTCCAACCAGCAACTTTTAGCAGCTCTTTGGGCTGAGCAAAGCCCCTGAGCTCCCCTTGCAGGGTGTTAGCAATGCCTCAGCATCCCTCGGTGAGGATGGGAGCTCTGTGAGCCACAGCTGGGGTCAGGACCCACCTGGCCTGCCCAGAGACTCACCTTTACACCCCAGAGAGGATCATAAGAAAATCCCATCTGGAAAGGACCTTGTGGGGTCTCCAAAGCAACCTTCTGCTCAAAGCAGTGTCATCTGCACTAATAAAACACAAACAGCTCTACTATACCTTCTACCACATTGACTAACAGCACACCAAGGCTCACAGTTCTGGTATTTGTGAATGCTTTTGCATAATAAAATAATAACAGGATTATCAAAATTACGTTAAACAAAATCTGAACTTCACCTTGAATTGGTCAGTCACTTGACACAAGCATAAATACACTGAATTTACAACTCACTTGGACAGCAGCCTCCCGTTTAATATACTGTTCCAACAATAATGAGTTTGAATCCGTTTCTCACTAGGAAACAATCCATGATTTGTCTTACTCAGAAACAAATTACCTGCTAAGCTACATTGCTATATCTCCTTTAGATACGGTGTGGATAATAATTCTTTAATCCCATTATTAAAAAAGACATCAAAGTCTAAAACCTTTCTCTTAAAGTAATAATGAAGAGATTTATAATCCTAACCTCGAAAGAAACCTGAGTAACAGAGAATCTAAGCCACAATCTAAGTACTTCCAGGATAGATGGTTGCTCTTGCTTTTTTATGACTGACTAATTTTCCAGAGCACAGATTTGTTTTCAGAAGTCTCTGGCAGAATGAGCACAACACTAGAATGAATCTTTGTAGGAAAATATCCTGAAATATCCCCTGAGATTCTTTAGCACTAACACTGGCTTCCCTATGTCCCTGGTGAACAAAAAAATGGTGATACTGGGTGAAACGCAACCACACTTCAACTCTTCATTTATTTGCTAATGACAGTTTCCTATAAAAATTAATACACTGGGAATTCAGTTCAGTAAAGTTGACAGGAAGGTGAACTTTTCAAATACACACAAATAATTATTGCTTTTTTTACATGTAATATTGCTTGGGAGCTCAAATTCCCCTGTCTGGAATCCCAAATTCCAAGTACTACAGATGAAGGCATTCATCGGAGACTTGCACATCTGCTGCTGTACACAACAGAGTGGTGCTGGAAATTAGAGAAATTCATCTGTAATTTGTGTAGCTAAGAAGTTTATGGTTGATTAATAAAACATCAAACTCAAGCTAACACTTAACGATAAAAGAGGATCTCTTCTCATAACTGTTATTCTAATGGGGTTTTCAGAGTCATACAGTTTTTAAGATTTTGTGAAAATACTGCATCAAGTAAACAAAAACAAAAAATATGGGTTTGTTCTTGCAAATCTCTCCTTTTAAACTGAGGAATTTTGGGTAGTAGGCCCACTCTTGCATTAGTCCTCTACCCTTATGGAAGGGACAATTCCCATGAGCTGCCTGGGATAAATTCACAAGTGTGAGGGTAAATTGAACAGGTTTTCTAAAACCTTGGTTTTCTGAGGACTCTCTTTGTCAAAAATATCCAAAGTATTGACTCCAGACAGAGCCTCCTGGAATGGGAAGCAGTGGCATCCTATATGTGACATAAATCTTCCCAGTGCAATCCAAGTAAAACTGACCAGATTAAGGATGAATTCCTAACAGGTTTCATGAAAAGTTACATAAAGGTACTACAAGTGTAATTAGCAATTTCCTGTTTTGAATGATCATCAGGCATCTGCTGATCTCTGGAAAAAAAAATCCCATGTCTGCACAGAGAATGGCTGAAATCTTGAAAAACTACAATGAAAAACAATATATCATAAGCTAAAGGGACCTTGCTGCTATGAATGGGATGGATGTGGCAGTGAGTCAAAAGAATTGAAGCAAGACCCATCAGAGGGAAGTTACAAATAGCAGTAAACTGCTAGCTGGTAAAGGTGTGTGGATGACAGGGATACAAATACAAATTTAGAAGAAAATAAGCCATACCCGAGAACAGCATCTAAAACAATGCTGCAGAAATAGCAACACTAACTATGCTGTACCACTTGTTTGGCACATGTTAAGAAAACAGGCAGACTTCATCCACTGGCAAAGATAACTCTATGTTATTCCTGTATAAAGACTGTTAAAAACACTACATTGCAAACAACAAATAAAATGTTTTAAAATACAGCTGGTGATGTGTGGCTTTTAGCTTCCAGGTGCATCCATTCCTGAGGATCCCTCAATCAAACAGCTCACAGTAAGCTTGGATTCCTTGTATGATATTGCTGCCCTTTTTTCAAAAAAATAATGTTTTGAAAAAATTGTTAATTTTATTGACCTGAGGCCAATCCTTTGCATTTAAACTAAAGATTTGGGTTTACATATTAATAATACTCAATGGAGACATGTTAACATGTACCTTTTAGCTTAAGAATTTCAAATGGTCTATTATTTCTATCTCTCAATATGTATTCCACTTGAACATTGTTCTGGCTGTATTATTGACTTCATAATTCCTAAACTAAGAGATACAGAAAACATTATAAATATATTAGATACTTTTAGTAAACCAGAACACCAGCCTTTTCTGAGTTTCCATTCACAAATCTTTTGATCTGTGCTTACCACAAAAATTTAAATGTTGTCTTGCTGCAGGGAAATACCTTCCTTTTTTGCAGCTGTCAGTAGAGTTGTGGAAAGCTGTTCCTCAATACTTCTTATGCTGGTACTTGGTCTTTTGAGGAGTTTACAATAGGAACATGCTAAAGAATTTTGACCTGTTGGTTTTAGGAAGCAAGAATGAAACTGCTTTTTTTTCCAGGTTATTTCATATGCTTCATTATGCACAACAAAATACATTAACTTTCAGAAAATCTTTGCTTTTCATATGCTAAGATTTGTCCTGTTGAGTGGGATTTTAAATGAACCACACCTACATTTCTTAATAGTCTAAAATACTACGCGTGGTTTGAACAAGCATTTATACCAATTAACACTTCTGAAACTTGTATAAAAATGAGAAAATGCCATTTGAATTTTTTGGGAACATACTTTAAAAAGATCCTGTTTAAAGCCTTGCATTCCTGAACTCGGGAATCCGTGTCTGCATTCCTGGTGTCATTTATGCTGAATGATGCTGCTTCATGACAAGTATGGGTTTATTTGGTACTGGTTTAACTCGTTGTATTTTCCTGTGCCCCTCCACACAGCAGGAGTGTGGACACAGTCATTCCACACCTGAAGCAAGGAGAAGTGATTTCTAAGCCACAGAAAGCTCATCACTTGCAGCAACACTGGTACCATCTTCCTCTTGGTCTCCCAACTCCATCCCCTCCAGGCTGAAGAGGAGTTTGCTAAAACACGTGCTCAGCTGGAGCTTCTTGCCAAGCCTGAGCTTCCTCAAATTCTTCTCCATTTGTATATAATAATCCTTCCCAATATGGTCCTCTAAATTCAGACATCCAAGATAATAATATTAAAGACACCTAAGTTGTTGTCAACTTTCATTGAAATGGGCCTAGAAGTTCAGAAATAATTAATGCAGGGAGAAAGAGGGATGGACAAGAAGCATTTTCACTCCAGAAATACATCCTATGCTACATTAAATTTAATTTCCCTGTGTGTTTTGTATTTCTTTTTTTAACTGACACAGGCACATTTAATGTTGATGACAGAAAATTTTAATATCAGTGACTGTTTGGAAACTGGACAGTTGCCCAGGAAATGGATCTGGACTGTGTCACCATGTACAGCAGTTACTCATTTTAGAACAGCACCCTCCTAACCAAAGGACACACAATATAATGAAGAAAAATTACCCCAGTCACCGTTATTTCAGAAGTACTAGTAAATGAAATGAGCTTGCAGTTAATTCTTGCACCATTAACCTCTGATCCCAAACGAGCTCTGTGGTCTTGAGCACATTAATGACATTAAGTAGGTACATGACAGCTCTGTGCTGAGCACCCTTTTGCCCAGCCTAAGGATGCCATAGCTAACAAGATATCCATTTTCTTTGCAAAACTCAGCAGAAGGAGTTCCAAACTATCTGCTGCAGTTTGGGCACGGCTGCCAGCAGAGGTGGGAGAGACGCCCCATGGGCTGGAGGGAAGACCTGGAAACCTCTGGGCCACAACCTCCTGAGACCTCAGAGCCCACACACCTTCCCGAAACTCACCTTGACATCACCCAGCACAACAATGGGAGGGGAGGCTGCTCCATGTCAGGTGACAGGATGAAGAATTTTTGGAAGATTTGGGTAAAACACTAATGAGTAAAACACTAATGAGAATTTCTAACTTTCACATATAGATACCTTTTGTTATAGAACAGTATCTAAGTTTTGTTTACAAACTGAGTAGAATTATCCACTGCATGTGTCCTGCTCCAACTTATTTTTAAGTGAAAATTTAAAAAATCCCAACAATCTCTTCCAGCTTTGTGTAATAAACTTCATCATATATTTAAATTGATTTTTTTCTCTTGTTCTAACAAGTGTTAGAAAATATTAATGAAAAGGCACACAGGATATGGCATGAAAGCTGGGGCAAAGAGACCCTGAAGTCTGATTTCTCTCATTCTCCAGAGATGTACTATTTGTTTTACTGTCCTTGGTTTCCACTGAGAACAAATGTTTAAAATACTGAACAAAAATAAGTCCTTCATTTTCACAAAACATTTTTTCTAGTTTTGATTTACGTGTAAACATTAGTATTATCCCATGAATGTAATTCCTTCCAGCCATTTAAAATACATGATGACTATTTTGCTAACTCCAAGAAGTGTCAAAGAGAACATGTCCTGCTTCTTGCAGTGAAGCGATGGGAAAACTTCTAGCAAATGGCAGCCCCAGTTCCTGCATAATTAACACTTCCAATAAACTGCATCCTAAGCACAGAGATTTAAATCTCCTTGCTTCAAAATTGCCATTATATGTGAATGATACTGTCAAGAGTTCATATACACTTGGAGCAATAGTGAGGTGGAAGTGCATTTCAAGTCAGTGCCAATCCTAAATTTAGGTTTCGTAAGAATATTTTTTTACAAAATTCAAAGGGAAAAGAAATATTTACATAAAATTTATAGAAAGTAAACAGATACTAGTTAAATATTCTGACAGGTTTTTCAATGCTGTGGATTTTAATGTACTGGTTCAAGAAAAATTTAAAGAGTTAAGAAAAGAAAGACTAAAATAGAAGTTTATTTCTATTTCTGCTTAGGAGTAAAAATAACAGTTAGAAATACTACAAAATATTGGATTTTTCAAGTGTAATTTATATAGTTAACTATTGTATTCATTGCAGAGAATAGGCAAGACTTGTCTTTAAATTTATAGATTCCCTTAAGAATAGTTTTAAGTATATTCATGTAAATATATTCCTTTTTGGCTTGTGGTAAAAATAATGATAGCATTTTCACCCAAATATATAAAACCAGAAATGTTATTCACTTGACAAACTGCAGTGTATTGCTATCTATTATTCTCATAGAGAACATAAGGGCATATAGAGAGGGTCTGAAATGCAATCAGAAGAGGTATTGTAAAGCATATTTTTGACACCATCTAGCCCAGCCTACACTTAAATGAGAGATTGGTGCCTCTTATGAATTAAACATAATTCTTGATTTATGTTCTGTTACCCTTGTATCAAAACCCATAGTTCCAGAGCAATGTCACTGTGAATTCATTTAATGATATTGATGATACACCTAATGCAGAGAATACAAAGTAACAAGCAGTGCAGAGTATGGCTTTATAAATCACTCCTACAGAGCATTAGGCAATAAATAACAAGCCATTAATTCACTCTAAATTATGCTAAAACATGAAAACCACTTGTGCAGCAAATTATAAATACCTGCCATTTCTAGTAAAAATATGAAACTTCTGACTAAGAAATTTTATTAAATCACGACATACATATCAGACTTCAAATTAAGTGGGTTTGGATTAGACCTCCTTTCTTTAAAACAAGGCACAGATGGCAAAAACAAGATAGCAGTTAAGTCATTCTCAAGGCAGCCCAAGACCCCAGTGTCTCAAGCTGCTTCCAGCACCTGCATTTCATCCGTGAGATTCTCAATCCCCTGAGATTCCCGTGCTCCTGCACAGGCAGCCCTCCCAACAAATACCAGGGCTGCTGCATCTCTTCAGATAAATATGAAGCCCCAGGTCCTGAGAGTGCTTGCACTGTGAGCTACCAGCACCGTATCACATGGGAAGCTCTCATGTCCTGTGTGTACACCAGCACCCAACCCAGCCTGGGACTTCAAACAGCATCATCTGGTCTAACTGAGGTTAGGAAACATTTTCCTTGAGAAAATTGGAAATGGAGGGCAATGAATGATTAATTTACACATCACCTGATGCTGAAGATTGTTAAGAGTTGTTACAGTTGAGAGTCTTTGGCAGAGAAACCGGATAATTTGTTTCTTATGGTCTACTTTGTAGTATCTGAAGAAATTATATTTCAAGTGTTGCCTTTTCTGCAATTCCTCAGCATGAGTTGAGTAGCTTTTTGTCTGTGTCTAAGAAATGGTAAAACAACCTCCAATTATATGTATTGGTTAAAAGTTTTTGAATCCTTTAGAGACCCAAATTCATATGGTACAATTCATGAGGTAACAACTGTAGAGCTGGATTATGATCCTGTTGTCATGAGCAATGTCATGAATGCAACAACCATAAAAGAAGCAGTTTGGTTCCCTGGGAATCATCTCTCTCTCTCCTTGTTCGATCTGCTAAGAGCTACAAGGGACATGATGAGAGAAAAGAATTGTGCTAAAAAGAGTAAGATTAAACCTAAGAAATCTGGTTAATGGACCATGCATTGACCATGGTGACAGAAGCCCAATCTTTCACGATATTTAGCCTGGTTAGTCAAAAAAACAGGGAAAAAACCAATCTGACAATTTGTATGCTACTGAATTTAGGGTGGCTGTTTTATTCCTCCATTAATCTATTAACAAAAAGGACAAATTCTCCTATTAAAAATGACAGTGAGAAAGCTGAAGGCTGAGGCTGAGTGCAGGAGATGGACACTGTCCCCATTTCATATAAATGAAGATAAAACCTTTTCATGATCACTTTTTACCTTAGTTGCCCAATAGTGCTTAAGTAAAATAAACAAAATTGCTCGAATTATTATGACAATGTGAAGCCTTGGTTTGGGCTTCCCCAAACTGTTTGGGCTCCTCTGTCTCTGCTCCTCTCCCCAGTAAACTGTAATCTCCTAACCTGACATTTGGATAGTGGAAATTTGAGGATTGCCACAGGCACAGGCATGCCACTAAAACTGAACAAAACAGCTCTGTATGAATAAAAAAGTTACCTCTCAAGGGTTTTTACTCTTCCCAAATTTCTGTAGGCAAGGTGCTGACTTTCTGCATGAAGTCTTCCCAGGCTGGCTTAGCCTGAACACCTGTGAGCTTTGTTGTCTCACCAAAAGCTCGCTGCTCTTTTCTATTTCCCAGACTGTATTTTTGTGTCCCCACCCATTTCTGTATTTCCCAAAATATTCTTAACAACATGCCAGTGAGAAACAAAGTAAACAGCTCTTTCTAACTATCTCATCTGGAATTATATCTCCCATTTTAACTTTTCCTTTGAAAATAAACCACTTAGTCTAACATTGTTTTAACGGCATTTTTAGAATAAAAATGTAATTATACTCTGCATGTATGAACCTCAACGCTAAAATTTAGCTTCATCTATCTATAACTGTGCATCAGTTGCTGGGAGACCAAAGATTATGCTACTCACTGTCTTTCTCTTGCTTTGTATTTCAACAGCCTCCAACATCCCTTTGCATACTAACAGCTGCATAGTACTTTTGCTCTTTAATTTGTTTCAGTGATTGTGTGAGCAGATTGAGGTCACTATAATGCCCTCAAAACTCCTAGTGGCAAACCACTTGTGTTATGGACATTAAATCTGAGATGCCCACAGCCCAGACTTTCCTACATAAAAATATACTGACTGACCCAGTTATCCAGCTTTGGCCTAGGTTATTCTATTAAAAAAAAAATGTTCCAAAGAAACACATCAGCAGAAACATATATTGCCAACATCAGACACAGGCAAAGCATCAGGATACCAGTCTGTAGAGACCAGGGTCAACTGTAAAATTCATCAAAATAAAGTTCTAAAGTATAAATGCAGACTTTCTATAAGGACATGACAGCCCAAGCCATGACTGGTTTTCTAGCTACCAGCACAGCTATATTTCCTAATTCTCAAAAAACCCTGAAATTAAGTACTGCCAGCAGTAGAAGTTACACTTCCCATGTTTTGCCTTAGTAATAACTAAGCAACTAGTAATAACTACTAATAAAAGCCATAATCCTGTAGCTGAAGACAGCTATTCTTAATTTGAAATTATTTTGCTAGAATTACTGCTGATTTAACTTTGCCCATGCAGCCTCTCTGCATCCATGACTCCACATCCATGCAGCAGGCAGTCAGCTTTCTGGGGGTGCATTGTCTGGGTGTGCTGCCCAGCCCTGGCTGGAAGTGCTCTGGTCTTTGGCAAGTGCTCACTGACACTGAATCTGCAGGAATGCACAGACATGAAAGGTATTATTACATTGCTATTTGTTATGCTAATTTTTTAAGGGCCTGTCGGCATTTCATTATAAACCATATTTTCAAGGAGCTCATAAATCAACCATGAAATGTATTCTGTGCTCACAGTTTCACAGACTGAATATGACCCAAAGACTTGATTTTGCCAATTTAAAGAAAAAAAAAAAAAGAAAGAAAGAAAGAGGGTTTATTAAAATTCTATTTATTAATTTTGCAAACTTAACTTGAAAAGTTAAATATACTATTAAAGCACTGCTCAACAGAGCACTGCAAAGCTTCCAGCACTTGCAAACACTGAGCTTCACTTATTCTGTAATTTTGTTACTGTCTGACAGCCTAATTAAACTCATGAAAACTTAATAAACTTGGCTAATATTTTTTGGCTGAGGTTTGTATCCCTCCCTTTCTCTCTGTCACTGGCTGTTCAGTGCTCCTGAACCTTCCACTTTCACACAAAAAGCTCCACGCAGCTGAGAGCCCCAAGATGTGCTACAGCCTTTGGAGATCCTGGGCATGCAGAGCTCCAGGATGGGCTCTCAGGTCAATGAACTGCTCTGTCCTGGCTTTGGCACTCCCTGGTAGCTCCAGCTGGGAATTCACATTGCAAGTCACGTTCTGCAACAGAAAATCCCTGCTGCCAAAAGTGAGACAAAGTCCCAGCCTTGAAATCCAGCATGACTACCTGCGAGATAGATTGGCAACAAGAGCAGTGAGTTGCAGATTAATTACCATTACCAAATTAAACTACTGCAACTAAACTGCCTTTACTGACCACTGTAACAGCCATCCAGTAGTCATCTATATCACATTGCACAACATCAGTCAGCCTCAGAAGTCCTTGCTTATTATTTTTTTAATTTATTTTTTATTTCTTCTCCGAATCCACAGGGCTGGTAGCCAGAAGTATTCCAGAGCTCTGAATGGAGTCACAACCAGCAAACCTAGCTACTGGTTAGATCCTTGGTGGGTTACAAAGGAACAACAGAAATATCCTTACAAATACAAGTAAACATTCCTGACATATCCTAAACACTAGCAAGAGTGAGATCTATTTTATTTTTATTTTGTTCAGCAAACACATACTAAAAATTTTCAACTGCAGATTGTCCTCCTGTGAGGTGCTTTGTTTTTGTATCACAGCAAAGCATTAAAAGATCAATCCTTAAAAGCTTAACAACAGAAAAGGCCGAGTGCAATCTACATACACTGAAACTAATTACTTTTATGACAATCTACTTATCCATCACATCAGTCTGGCAACCTAATACATGAATTCCCAGAGTCTTAGTGTCTACAGGTTGTGCCATATGGCAATGCAAAGTTAGATTTAGATGCGATTTCAGGATCACAATGGTTATGTCTTTAAAGGCACAAACAAGTGTACTAATACATGAGGAATTAAATAATTTTTAGAAATTTAACATTAAATAATTTGCACTTTTCTGAAGTGTGGCTCATGGAGACCACAGGGCTCTGCCAAGATTATGAAATTTTTCAGTATTGATGGGTATATTGCTTCCAAAGGAGTTAAGAACAAACCTCATAAATAGGAGAAAACACTTGACATTTATGTTATGGATATTGGGGAGGGGTTGAAAAAAACAAAAAAAAAAAGAAAATTAACTGTTAGAGAAAATGCCAACAAGGAGAAATATTTGTGAAATATTACTCATCAATCAGCACAGACAATGGCTCACAGTGATAAACTAGTGGTTTCTAGTCAAGGGACACCTCAGGTGGCTTCGAAAGAGAAAGGAGGATTAGAACACCATGTCCTCCCTTTCCCATGCAATCCAAGATGCAGATCTCTTCTGCTGGAAAGTCAGGAGGCACCACAGGGCAGTTGTTGCCTCCAGTCCAGACGGGCAGAGACCTCCCATCAGTTACAGTCACAGCCAGGTGAAGCAGGACAGAGATGTGAGCTACAGACATCAGCTGACAGTGCAAGGAGCAACTCAGACAGGGTTGTCTCTTCCAGCCCTTCCCCTGCCTGACTCTGAGACTCTTGATGCTGAGAACAATCAGAAAAAAAAAAGTTCCCTAAGAAGCTAAAAGCTCCACAGAATAAAAAACCCAGGGCTCAAAGCCACTGGGAGACACCATTCTTAAGAAACGACATTTCATCACGTTAAGTAACAGCAGAGCTCCGGCCTTTTGGAACGTTTTTCGAAACAAAAAAGACAACAACTTGCACATAAATAATTAGAATAATGACCTGATTGCCCATACTATTTAAAATACAAAGTTCAGGCTAAGAACACTGGTGAGCCACAAAACAGTGCCAGCTCCAAGAGCAAAGGAACTGTAGCTCCAAAGCTGGACACTTCACCCGAAGGAAAGGTCAGCTCTCCCTGGCAAGCAGGGAAATATCTGAACAGATTTCATGGCTTCTGGCAAGGTAAAGTGTCACAGCTGAAATGTCTGCCCTTGCAGAAATCACAGTTGAAATTTTACATGACTTTCAGCATGATTCAAGTGCCTTGAGGGGATCTGGTGGTATGTAGGGCACATGAGCCTGGGAGAGCAGCAGAGGAAGCCCAGCTCTAGATGCACATGGGTGCCTCCCTGGAGGTTTCCAGGCATAGGGGTTCAGGCACATGTAGTTTTCACAGTGATGAAGGGTCTCTCCCAAAATCTCAGAAGGGACACCAGTAACTGACCAGCCATGCTCCCACATGTCCATGTGTCCTGAATCCAGGACCAAGAAAAGTGGCCTCAGTCACTCCACTAAGCCATGGATATTTATGACTCTTTTCTCCATCTTGTCAGTAATAAACCAAGAGGCAAAGCATTGAGCCTGGAAACAGGTGATATTGACTCAGTTCCCAGCCTGGTCCAAGGATCTCCCCTCACAGAACAGGGCTTTTCCTATTTACCTACGAGCTAAAACCTTCCATTAAACCCTGGCACCTCAGAGCTTCTTACAGCCAGAGAAGGAGGCAGAAAAAACCCCCAACAACAACAATGAAAAGCCTAGAAGACAGAAAAGGGATCTAATATTTAATCCTTAATCCTTCCATGGGGCCAGAGGCCATGTGTCTCTGTGTCCTACCATGTTGTACACAGCAGAGAGCTGAGCCCCCTCTCCTCCTAACCCAGAAGGGCTCCAGGCAAAGCCACTTACAGTATTCCAGCTTTCTCCATCCACTTCCTAAAGCTTACATTGTGAGACTTCATGAGCATACCCACAGCCCAGACAGAACAGGTGCCACCACTTCCAAACCCAAATTCCACCCTGCAGATGCAGGTCAGGCATCTCTGAGCCAGTCACCAGCACATCATGCTGTGACTGGGTTTATAAAGTCATCCTATAATAGCAGCAGAGACCAAGTTTGGAGCAAGTATTCCCCAGGCACCTGAAATGCTGAACACGAAGGAGGGACACATGTGATGACCAAGACCTGAAAACCTCCTCCTGGAGCTGGATGCTACAGTGATAGCTAATTGTTTTCATTTGCTATGCTGTGAAATCTCCATAGTACCTTCCCCCCAACCAGGGAAATACTGACCATTTAACATTCTTTTCAGACTTGCTTGTGCTTCACTGAAGACATACAGTTACTATAAAATTAGCAGACTGAAAAATCCCTAATATTAGTTGATATTATTGATGAAGGATGAGCATTGCTTTCACTCTAACATTTTATGAGAATAAACCTTTCTAATAATTGTACAAAATCAAAGAGGAAGTCATGGCTCTCTGTTTTAAATATACTTCGAATAGTTTTTGGTGTATTGGGTTTGTTGTTGTTTTGTTTTTAAAGTTCAGTATCTTCTAGAGATGTCATTTTCCCTTTTAATTTTGGCAATTTTCCAAATTCTAAGGAAGTTTCCCAGTACTTCACATGCTGTCACAGCATCTTCAAGCCATCTTTACAGCTCTTCCATCGTATTTTGTGTAAAGAAAAACTTTTAGCTCATCATTGCAGCAGCTGCTAATGAAGATTTCTAGGCTTTCTTCTAATTGATGAAGAGAGAATGACAAATATTTTAAGTATCCATTAAACTGTGCTAAATGAATGGTGATTTACCCAGAATTTCTATAGCAGCATACAGCACATCCACTTTAATATCAAGCGAGTTAATTGTGATCAATGATACTACAGCAGAAGGCAAATGAATTCTTAATGACAAGAAACTTCGCATGTAACAAAAATAGAAGCTAACAAGAAACCTCTTTGCTGCATTTTCCACATTACATCATTAGTAACTACTGTACTGAAAAAATTAAAAGGAAAATATGAACATTTTAAAGACTTCTATAGATCAATCGATTTTGCAAAACATAGTAAGATAAGGGAAAAATGGTAAGCTTTTTTATCTTTTTTACATATATGTATTTCGGAAATGTATTTTAACAGGTATTAGATTAACTAAAAGTTGTCATCACAGAATAGGGTTATTTTTTAGCCACTGAATACAAGATTGGGGTCTCTATGGGTGTCCTTGTCTCACTTTTACAACCTCTTTTGTTTGACTTGTAGGTTTTAATGTGCATCATGACACCTCTCATTCAGCAGTAAGAAATTCTCTGGGGAACACTTGCAGAAAATAGGACATTGAGTCCATAATTAAAGTAATCTCTTCCCAGGCAGATGCTTCAGTTGGCTCTGTTATCACGTATTACAAAAGGCATCTTGAGGCCTATAAAATGTGTGGCAAATGGCTTTGGAGATGAGAAACAGCAATTTTTCATCTAATTTTGATCCATAGACATGTAAGTACTATATTGCCACTTTTTGGTATGAAGCCAAATAACTATTGTGGTTGTTGAAATAAGCTTGGCAGTAACCAAAATTAAAGAGTACTCCAGCTTTTATCATCAGTGAGGAAAGCCTTTTTCCAGCCATCTTTGCACTTAGCAAATAAGCATGCCATCTCAAATATGCGAGTTAATGCCTACATCTGGATTTAGAAGAAAGGCTTTATGCAGCTTAACTCACCGTACATATTCTCTATTTGTGTGTTAAAACCATCGTTCAAATTATGGCCCTGACATCTTCACTGCTTTGCCAAACTGTCTGTGATACTGATTGGGAGTGTTTCTACTGTTCATTTTTTGTACTTTAGGATGTTTAGGACATTGCTCTTTGAATGTGTAAGTAGGTTCTTCAAAGTCATTTGCTCATATCTGTTATAATTCTTTGCATAAACACTAATGGTGATAGGAGCTAGCTGAATTTGTGAAGCTTGTTTTTAGTTCCTGACTGCAGCAATGTGTTCAATGTGGGCAAAATTTGACCCCAGATTACTGATGTACTGAAAATAAAGACACAGAATTACTTTCTTCCATTATTCATTTCTTCAAAATTGTTATTTTAAACTCTTTCCTATTTGGGTGGGAAATCACAGAGATTGCTGAAGAGCTTCTTATTCTTTAAGACTTTAAAAATGCATTTTTCACAGAAAATGGCTCGAGTGAATGTACATTACTACTAGAGCTAAAGAGCTTATGTTGATCTAAGAGGGATATTTGGAGGGTTATAAGAGAAGATATATTTGTTACATTTCTAGTAAGAAGTAAAAAGATCCAAACCAGTCGAAAACAATAAGGAAAACAATGCCATCAACCTTAAAACATGTTACAGTGCCATTGTACCTCTAAAATATGTAATGAAAACAGTCATTAATCACCAACAAGAGCCACAAAACAGTATGTGAAATACTTCAATAATATGCTTTTAAATAAAAATGTGTTTTTTGAATTGGTGTAGCATCTTCAAGTCTTCCTCTAGGTGATAACTCTGCTGTACAACAGAGTTCATTCTGTCAGATAATTTGAGGCCATGGTCATTCTGAATACTCAAAATCAAGTCTTCCCAGCAGTAGGGCAGCAAAAGATGATCAAATGTTTTTGTTGTCTTCAAGTTTAGGCGTTCTTTCTTTTTGGTTTTTAAACTTTTGCTAGAACTCACCGTGAGGAGACCATCGTTATACAGACAAAGAGAGAATTTCTTCCTTGCTGAATATTACTGTTCTACATAATATTTTGTAGATCACTCTATTAAAGTTCCTCCAAACAAACAAGGTGAGAAAAGAACTGAGAATAAGGTCAGAACATCCTTGTATGTCCTTGCCTGTGTACACAAACAAAGTAAAATTTAAAAAAAATAATGTGAAGGCATGAATTTTAAAAAAATCTGGGAAGTGTTTCCTGTTTGATGACAGCATGAATACACCTGATTGCTCTGCTGGACCGAGGGCAGTGCTCAGCACCCTGCAAGATCAAATTCTTCACCAAGTCATTTAGCAATAGTCCCTTACAAGAAGTCAAGGACTTCCCAAACACAAGACAGTGCACTTGACTCCAGCTCATTCATGCACTGGACATATAATCTGCTTAAGAGATGGCATTGAAATGATCAGGCTCTATCAGGAGACCCCCCAGGAGACATTCCAGAGCCACCAGGGCCTTCCATGCAGACATGGTATTTAGTTATACAGGCTCATCTGCACTACTGATATTTATTTTCCCAAAACATCTTTTACAATTGTCCTCTGCCCTTGCCTGCACTCGTGTTTTATGCACTATGTGTCTACCTGCAGACAATGGTTCCATATATGTTTAGTGGTCACTTTTTCTATAGCTAATATTTATAAAAGAACTCCCCAAAACTGGTTTGTGGCTATTTCATTCAGCATATTTCTTCTAGGATGTAATTTTGAAAGGTTTGTTATTGATCAATTATTACTAGGCAAAAGACATTTCATTCAACTGCTCTGATACAGAGGCAAACCTGATAGTGGAAACAAAGTGTTGGGAGTGTGTGTAATATCTTCTGTATTCCAGTCATGTTTTCAAAATTAAGCCATTTTGAGAAAAGAGGAAGATAAAGCAATGCTTTGAATGAAACAAAGGTTTATGCTGTTGATGAACTTAAATACATACTGAAAAATCAGTCTGAGGTTAAATTTCAGAGATACTTTTATCAAAATTCAAGAGAGAATTTTAAACACAATTACTGATAACTGATTCAGATTGTGAATTGAGGGTCTCGTGCACAAAAATATTGAATGTTGTGCAGGAAAAGAAGAAAGTAATATCTCTGCTTCTAGAATTGCTAAAAGAATATTTGGAAGAAGGGAAGTAATTCTCATAATGGCCATTTTATTATTTAGATAATACCAGCTAAATTTAATTTTATTTCATGCAGGAGGTGCCAGAGTCCTATATGAGGCCACAACAAAATCTTAATAGAGAAGCCAAAGGCTATACTGAACTTCTTTCTCCTATTATATATTACAAGCACATTATATAATACATTTGCATCACACAAAGAAAAGAAACCATCCCAATATTTTATAGCATTGCAGTTTCTACTCTGGCACTACACAGTCCTCTCATTAAAGTAGGATTTTAGTAGGAATATCAGTCATCTGAGAGAATATTACACAACAGATTTGACCTACAAGGAAAAAGGAGAAAAATTGCAAGATTTTATGAACTTTATACAGTTGCCATTTTTATTCATACCCTTCAACAGATTTCAACAGTTGAGCAGCCCACTCATTGGAAATTCTTGACACAGACAAAGTTACTTACTGTTAAGGGTGGTGGGGATGAAAAATTCATTTTCATGACTTGGTACTGGAGGCTTTAGGCAGCTGAGACTGTCTGGGTGGGATTCCAATTCACATTTTAAAAATCTTAAAATATGTGCCTATATAAAGGTATACAGTCAAGCTATGTAGCTAGTGATTGATTTTGGTCAGTGGAGATCTAGATCTTAATTCTGCTGCCTAGAAATATTAAAATAATTTGAAATATGCTAAGGAAGCTAGTAGAGACCTTCTGTTCCTGCGAGTACCTCTCCCTAGATGTAGAACTGAATGTCAGGCCTGGATGTTTATGGAACCAGATTGCACACCCATTAACTCTCAGGGGAATTACAGACACACAGCTCACATAAACACCTACCTGGAGATAGGCACATATCCCATATCCAGCTGAAACAACTGAAAACCCTGAGTGGGCAATTAGGTGCAAACAGCTTTCAGCCTCTCTCATGGTTTTCTTGCTTTGCTCTGAACACTTTTGAGTTTTTACCATCACAGTAGCCTTTTTGTTACTATCTTCTGTTAAAAAAGTTTTTGAAAACACCCACAATTTCTCATTAGTCACCTCTGTCTGCTTTACACAAAGTAGACAAAACTAAGACAAAACTAAGACAAGTTAAATCTAATTCTGCATAGTCAGATGAGTCTTTGCTGTTTGGGGTCATAGTTAGAGGAGCCACAACGATTCCATGCCCAGCGTTTGCATTTCACTGGAAATTAACAAACACAGAAGATGAAGGAGGTAATCTGGGCACCACATCAAAATGACAGGAGTGCCAAGATGGGAATCAAATATTGGCTCATGATTTTCAGAATATTACATATAATGTTGACTGACAGCACAACAATGCCTCTACCCAGGGAAGTGGAAAACCAAGCAAGGGAGTAATTTTTCTTCATAGTTCCACTAGACTGACACACCAGCAAGGAATAATTACTGATGAATTTTTTTCTCTACAAGGCGTAAATTATAAGCAATATGGAAAAATAAAAAGAACTGCAACACTGGGCTAACATTGAAACTACTCTGACTGTAAGAAATGACTGCTTATAAAATCCCTGAGTCAGAGTCCACACCAATATCACAAAGAGTGCTATGAAATATCCTGCTTCACCCTTTTGTTGCAGTAAAGAGTAGGAAGAGAAATGCAGCACTTACTGAAGCTGGGAAGCTTCTTTACAAAACCCCAAAGTCAAGGCTATCTGTATACTGAAGTTTCCATACACGTTATGGGACACTCCTCAACTGAATGCAGAGATTTCAAATCATGACAGCAACTAGAATGCTGTGAACAACAGTGTATTTCAATGTACAATTCTGTGTCATCATAAGAATGTGAGGGAGAAAAATGCACATGACCATGTAATTGAGAGTTGATTACACATAAATGCAAGGGACTTAAGGGACCTCACTTCTGATAGATGCTGTTTTGTGTTTACTTTCATGTTATTATTTGTGTGTATTATCATTGTGCACAAACATAATTGTGTACTTAATCTTGAAGATTATCCCTTGTACTTCTTTCAAACAATTGAAAAACCCACAGTAAACAGTGCCTTAAATGACAGTTTAGCTAAGTGGTTTACCAGGGGAATGTGGTTCCTTCAGACAATACAGACCTTTCCCACTTTGGCTAGAGGACTAACATAGTAAAGCATGTAATCTTCTTGGACGTTTATTCAGTATTTCCATAATTATTATCATAGGTTTTCTATAAATGCTTTAAATAGGTAACCAAGTGTCTCAATCACAGACTTTATGTTCTGTAGTGTTTGTTCAGCGTGGTATTTTGAGTTTGTACATTAACACCATTGCCAGTTCCCAAAACAGGCTTAAACACATGGGCATGAAAAGACCAGCTCAGGAACAGGGCACTTCAAACTTCCCAGAAAGGGGTTGTATCTTAAATTACAACATATCAAGTTGTAACTTGATTATGGGAAGAGAGGCATATTCTCAGTGAAAAACATATCTCCTTTCTTGAAAATTTCTTCCAACAGTTCAGCTGCTTGCCTCAGCATTCAGTCCCAGATTTCTTCCAGGAGCTGTGCTGAGAATCAATTTCTCCTGCCTCAACAGAGGTGATGTGCCAGTGCCCTGCCTCAGCCACCACTGCTCTCTTACCTCTGTCCTTATTCAGAGATAGCACCAGAGCTATTCCCATTCCTACTGAGCCATTTGCACCATAAGCTGTGCTAATTAAGTGTCACATAATACGTGATTGGGCCTTTTAGTACTTACTAGCTTATTAGACTCGGCCTACAGACTTAGACAGATAGTTTTACAGAAGTCCAATCTTCTGTGAAGAGAAGTTATAGTGAATACATTGACACAACCATAATTATTAAACACCTGTTCAGTGACTAACACAAATGGTTACACAAGAAAAATACATATTTTTCTAGGTACCTTCTACAGCCTACAGTTCTATTTAACACAATAGCTGGAACTTCTGCAATAAACCCTGCTGGTGGTCAAAACACAATATGCTGTTGCTATTTAGGTCAGCTTTACCACTTTTGTAAACTAGTAGGTTAAGCCATCTATAAAACAACAGGCTTAACAACCTAAGATGCAGCCCAGCATGCCACCCTGCTTAACAGCCATTATTATTCCTGCTGTCAGGCTGAGCTTTAACTAGGTTAGTGTGAGCTTAGAGCAGAAATTACAAACCACAAAATCTAGCTGAAGGATTATGAAGATAATTTGCACACAATCAGAGAAATTACTTGTTAGTGTAAAGGAAGACCTACTATTTTGTAGTGGTAAAGAGCATTTACAGATCCTGGCAATTTGTTTGGGAGGCCCTGTGCTCAATACCTGTTTAACACAGTCCTAAGTTATTGCTAAGAAAACTATTCTGTAATACATGATGCATTTTAGCTTTTATTTCCTCAACTCAGCTGGAGGTATCTACGGTGAAAACATGGATTACACTAAGATGTACTACAGGAACACCAGAAGCACTCAGTGTTTCTCTTAGACGTGTATTTCATTTAAAAGTACTTTTAATATTCATTTAGTAGCCATAATGAGGTACTTTGAGGGAAAAAACCCAACAGAGTGAAAATAAATTTGCACACAACTAGTGTAAAAAAATGGCTATTGCCTCGGTTTGCATAGAAACAGGTTGGCTCCAGCCACCTTCCCCCATGGAGCACAGGGCTCTACACCATCCCTTTTCCTGCTGAAACTGGGGAGAAGGCTTGTTGAGTGAAACACTGAGCCAAGGAAAGATGCAAAGCTCTATCAGGTAACATTACATTTAGATCCAGCAGTGGCACAGCACTGTGTGCAATGGAAATAACTGGACTACATCAAACTGCAGAGATTAGAATATCCCAGTGGGGTTGGAAAGAAACTGAGTGCTGTGCTAGTAAGCTGGTTTGAATCCCAGTTTGCTGTGCTCCTGCATCTCACATACACAGAAATCAGCCCATCTTCCTTGCAGAACTGTGCCCCACAGCATTCCTTCCTGCAGCACAGCAACACCTTGTGTGTCCCTCACAATAACCTAAGTGTGGCCAGGAGCCATCCTCCCTCACCATGACTGGGAAATGCAAGGTGGACTGGGAACTGGGAACTGACACATTTACACATTGCCAGGAATATTTCTGGCAGTTTATAAACACATCACACTGTAGCAGGGAGGATTGTTGCTGGGAATGTCCAAATTTACAGGTATAAATGCGCTGCTTGGCTACTGATTTTTATGAAACTTAGTATCTTAATATCTCAACCCCTTGGCCATGTTTGGTTACCAATGGATACAAGAGCTAAAAGGAAGAATGGGCTGACAGCATCAATACACAAATCTCATGTCTTAGGGCTTCTGTCGATTTCAGGATTGAGCTCTAGAAGAGCACAACAAAAAGCACAGATGAAGTGAAAGGGAATTTTGCCCATGGTATCTACATGCTTGTGACTTTGTGTCACATCCACAGAATTCCACTGCTTCAGTGGAAGCCAGAACAGGTCAATAGTGTGTGCAGTTAATAAAAGCTATCTGTGCACCTATAGCAAAAGGTATCTGTGAGAAATTTGCCTGGTGACCTTTGTCCAGTTCCTCCCGAGAATTGTCCAGGGAGAGGTATCAACACTCAAAAATTGCATGTCAAAGCTAGTATTAATTAATAATCTTATTATCCATCCCCAGAGAGGTCAAAAACTAATGAGCTGATCTGAATCACAGACATATTGGCAACAAACAGTATAGGAAACTCTTACCTAGACTGAAGTGTTGCCAGAGTCTATATGTGAATCTTATCTAATCTTATCCAATTTATACTAAGTTAAACAAAAATTATTTAAATTTATATATTAAATGTAATCTATATTAAATTTAAACTTTATATTAAATTTCAAGTGTTTAAAATCCCTTGTTTATTATTTGCCATAAAGGCACAACGGGAGACAAGCAAGATAGAGTCCTCTGGAGCTCTTGTATTCAGGGAACTGGGTAAGGGAGGCAGACTATCACTGCACCACAAAAATAGCTTTGTTTATTTCAACTTGTGATTTAGTAAACAGGAGAAACACCAGCTGAGGCAAGAAAGTGTGGGCAGCTGAAGAAAAATTGAGGAGGAGGATTAGAGGTAAAACATATTTCTCCTCTTTACATTTCCTTCAACTGACGATCACGTTTGCCCAGTATTCCTGCAGACAAGTGTGATCCCGGAGTAAACACCAACTTCAGAGAAGCAGAG
Source organism: Acridotheres tristis (assembly GCA_037013685.1). NCBI lineage: Eukaryota > Metazoa > Chordata > Aves > Passeriformes > Sturnidae > Acridotheres > Acridotheres tristis. The sequence continues at coordinate 12,289,922 of CM072885.1, forward strand.
CCTTCCCACTCTGGTCTGAATTTGTTTCATGGGGAAGCAAACTGATATTTTGCCCATCCTCAAAGACAAAACAGTATCACCCATGGAGCATCCTTATACCTCATGTGAGACATTCTGAAAAGCCAGAGACTGACTCAGGGACGCTGGGAGCAGCTGTGGTGCTGGGCTCCCACTGCAGGATCAGACCTCTCAGCCCTGCCAGGTGTAGGTTTATATCCATGCTCCAAATCACCAGGTGAACAATAAATTCAGATTTCTGCTGAAAAAAGGACTAAGGACTTCACTAACACAGTACAAACACCACCTTTGTTCAAGGAGTGCTAATGCCAAAGAGGTGGATTATGATTTAAACAAACAGGAAATCACAGGTTTGATTTTCAAAACTGTTCAGTGTTGGTCTAACTCTGTTTCCACTGAAGCCAATGTTGAATCTTCCATGAATTTCAAGATAGACAAGCACTCATTGCCTTAGAAAGCATATTTTTAATTTCACTTAAATGAGAATCAGCATTCATAGCAACATAGAAACAGCATTCATTTGTATTTCTGCAGTTATTTGTCAGCTCTTCTTCAACAATGGCAAACATGAACAAAAAACCCAATACAAAATACCATGGAAAAAGTCACCCACAGGAAAATGAATGACCTCAAAACTCACAATGGATGGTCACATCTTATAACAAATACATTCACTGTCACTGTGCAAGTTAGGACCAAAAATTCAACAATTATTTCTTGAATATCAAGAAAACCAAAAAATTCAATAAAGAAAGGGAGTAAGCAAGAGTACACAGAGAAGATGTACAGGCAGCTCAAACAAATTTTACCTGCTTCAACTTTATCAACAAAGGAAGCTATTTCTAGAAAGGAATTAAAAGTTATCTAAACCCCATATTTGACAGATCTCCTCAAGGTATATACAACTGTTGTATATACAACAAGTGCACTCTCACTATTTAGTTACCAATCATCAAAACTATTATTTCCCAATTTACTGTTAGATGTTTAGAAGAAAAAAGAGCTAGAAATAAAAATGTCTTGCCATTGTCATCACAGCTAATAAATAATGTATCCTGACAGTATAGGCAAAAGAAGTGCATTATAAGGTAAGGGGAAATATCAAAGTCACAGGTAAATCAATCTACAGGTACTGTGCTCACCATCAGCAACTTATGTTCTCAAAGAAGTCAATCACTCATTTTTATTTTTTACAACAGTGAAACAGCTTGATTATGTGGGGCACTTATCTGCTATGGATTGAAAGGGAAAGTTTGTTTTGACAACAGAACAATCACAGAAACACAGAAACATGTCTCTGAAATGTTGCAGTTATTCACTTATTGAATTAGGGAGTCATCTGCCTCTTTTTTCTTTGAAAATGCCCAACTTGAAAGATTTTCTACTTTTGGCTGCATTATCACTGTATTTTCTCTCTCAAATCTGGTCTATAAAATTCTGGGACAAATAATTAGAAACTACTTGAAGGTAAAAGATAGTAATATATATGCTAATAATTCAAGTTAAGCTATTTTGTTGGAACTTTATTTGGTACTAAATCATCAAATGATAACTTATGTCTTTAAAACAAATCACCAGAAAACCCTCTTGGTCATTCTTGGTTCATCAGAAGTTCAGAGCGTTTAAAATTAGGAACAGTAAATATTTGAGTATAGCTACTCTTGAATACTTGCATTTTATATTGATGCTTACAATATGAATAATATAGTTGTGTGATGTTCCAACTCATATTAAATGCAATAGTTACAAGACTGTGTCAGTGCAAATGGGCTATATACTTAAAGGATCGATGATATGATTAATTGCTAAGAAAAATCCATTTCTTTTAAATGCTAGACATGCTTTGAAAAGAAGAATTCCCAATATGCACAGAAACTTTTCATCCAGTAAGAATTCAATACTCTTCAAATTACAGTCTACACTTGGCAGTGTGCTCTGACTGACTCTTTAATGCAGACAGTGGGAGCAGGTTAGACAATTTCATTATCTCCAGGGTGATTATGTGCTCACGGCTTTGTGTATACGTACATGAAGTTGACACAGCCCGTCCCTGCAGGTGGAGCAATCCAAACAAAACTGAGGTTTGTGGTTGGGAGATGGCTCACATGGGATGCAACCACACTGCACATGAACTGGTTTCCAAACTGGTGGTCAGACATAATTCCTAGGAGAAAGACACAGAGGAAGGAAAGAGTAACACGTGTTAATGGCTCATTGCAAGGTGCTAACAGACCGAGAAATGCATCTGCCATGTGTTTCATCATGGCAACACGGAATGAAAAAACCCCAGGGGTATGCCACCAAGAAATTAGAATTAATGCCAATGAAAATACTGGAGCTGGCCTTTGCCTGAGCCAAGGCTGACTTTGCATCTACTGCAAGGCTCCGTGTGTTTTCTGCTATTAGTCTTCACGAGGCCAATGCCAGAGGAATTATTTGCATTTTTGAAGGAGGAGCTGGATCACAGCTACTGTAAATCAGTTATTCCATCACCTCATTTACACCCATGACAGATCTAAAAGAAAATAACACCTGAAGCAAAAAACAAAAGTTCTAATTTAGTAAGAAAAACGAAACTCTTAGAGAAAGGTATTATCTCTTAGTAGACATCTATTTGGAAAAAAAGATCTGTCGATTCATGAACTCTTCTGATCCGAAATAAAAGCAGTAACCTTCCACAGTTTTACCAGTACACATTCCTTTGATTTTTTAAAAATTTCTTTATTGTACAAGCCTCTAATACATGAATGAATGTAAATGTCACCTATTAATCCCTCTCTCTGGAATTCACTGCAGTTCATCATTAGACAAAAGAACTGTATTTTTAACATAAAACATGTCTGACAGCAATCTTTCTCCCCTCGGACCCCTTTTGTAGTTTCCTACAAAGCAGTGCAAACTTGGTTGTTTGTTTGACACCCTTTGGCTTAAAGGAAGGCAGTCGTACCAGAATGGATCACTACACCTTTACCCCTAGTACATGAAAGAGGAAATGATGAAACTATTCTTTTAAATGCAGTTATCAGAAGAGAATGCCTTGTTCCAAATTACTTCAAATACTGAACCTTCATTTCAGAAAACAGTGACATGAGCTGAAACATTGCCAATAGGATCAAAAGGAAAAGGCAATGGTAGCAGGCACCACTGTGCTCAAAAAGGTCACATTCAGCTATTTGGTGATTGCATCTCAAAGTATATAGTGGCTGGTATTTCCCAAATTTGCTTGTTGCAATTCAAACAACAACAGAGAAATAAACCCCATCTCTGACTCTCAGATTCCTTTATTACTGGGTTTTTAGTAATTCTCCTGTAATGTGAATGCAGCAATTTCTCGTAAGCCCCCACAGATTCAGAGATGGAAGAGTTTGAAAGTGAGAGGTTTACATCAAGGAGGGGGATAAATCCTTCCTAATGCAAACACACTGCTTCACCTGTGTGCCCAGGGACTGGGTGCCAGCAGCACCTGGCATGGAGTGGGGGCTGTCTCACAAGCACACCACTTCACATTTTATAGACAAAAAGCAATGTCTGAAATCCCCATCAGGTACTGGTGAGGATGACAGACTATAGCTCAAGGTTATGGATGTTATTTATCCTCAGGGCTATGAAATTCTAAACCAGCTTCAATTTTTTGGAGGGAGAAACGAGCCACAGCGAATTTAAGTGATCCATCCCAGGAGTGACAGGAGGCAGCAGGTGATGGTAGTGATGCCTGTATCTTTTACAAACAACCACAACCTCCTCATTCAGGGTTTTCCAGTTAGTTCCGCACTGAGAATCCACATGAGATTTTCTGTCATTCACACAGTCACAGCTCAAATCCCCAAATGATGCTGAAGCTCATCATGTCAGGATAGTCACAGAGAAGGCTCAAGCTCCCCTGAATGGAGGCTCTTTTCTGGAGATCAGTAGTAGGGAAATCCAGAGAGATGGCATTTTACTGACTCTTCTTTATTGCAAGAGACTAGATACAGATGAGGTTTGGCCACTTGCCATGCTGTATTGCTGTATTTACCTTTCTTGGCTATTTGAGAGGGGTGGCAGTAGGGAAGGATTTCTTAAGGAATCCCACTTGACTGGTGCCCAGGCTCACTGCCCTGCTCTCACTGCTGAAGTCCTGCAGCTCTGCTGGGACAGATGTGTCCAAAAACATACCCAGAGAGATCCCTCACAGCGAAAATGCTATTTAGGCAACGCTTTGCTGTGCCCAGGGTGTCAGATGGTAACTCTGATTCTTTCCCAAAGCCTGTCCCTCTCTCTGAAGTCTGTGCTAAAGCCAGTGACTCCAGCACTGTCTTGGGGTCTGGGGCTGCTGCAGAGCACCAGCTCTCATCTGTCTTCATCCCTGGCTGTGCAATGGGAAACAGCGAGCCTCAGACTATCAGGGTAATTAAATAACAGATCCTGTCAGGGGAGAAGCAGGAACAGCCCTTCAGCTTGAAGAAATTCCCCCTTCTCCAGGGCCAGCCAAATACAAGGGAGGACAAAGGCTGCCCTAACACATCCCCCAGTCAGGGGAAAGGTAGAGCAGCTTGGGAAATGTGACTGCTTCCCTCCTTGGCAGCAACCTGTGAGTTAATGAATTCCCTAGGTTTCAGGCAGTATACTGCAAAAATGTGTCTAATACATCAAACACATACAACATCTGTGGAGAATTTATTTTTCCTTTGATTTACAGTTTAAAAAAACCACAATTCTGCAGTTACTAGAATAAATTCTAAACGAGGAAAGAAAACAAGTCATTCAAATTTTTGTCAGAAAAAAAGTCAATGAATATTACAGCAATCATTCAAAATCCCAATTTTATAATTTTATCACCATGTTTTCTTTATATTTTATTAATAATAAATTGTTATATTTTTACAATAAAGACAACCCTCCTCATCTGCTGGACCTTTACTGAGTACATCAACTCCATTTAGGAGTTCATAGCCTTCATTTAACAACAATTAAATACTGAAACTTCAGAGAGTGATAGCAATATTGAAAACTTCTTGATGCTTAAATCCCAAGGTTTCCTATTGAAAAAGTGAACATAAAAATGATAAAAATGCAAAAAACAATGGAAAATTCAGTGGATGCTAAGAACTTGCTAAATTAAGGGCAACATATGTTATTTCAGCCTTTTGCTTCCAGTCTTTTTGCAGTCCCTTGTAATGGAAGGCAACTCCTCCCTTCTCCTGCAGCCCCTCTCCAAACTGGTAAAGCTGCTTCTCAGGCTGTTTGTTTGCCCCTTAGCAAATCAAAGGACAAAAGTGAAACAACATTCTGCTACAAAAAAATTAAATGACTATGAGACAATGACAATTAAATTAGACAAGCTTGATTATACAGCAGCTCTAAGAACAAAACTGGATCCTGTGTGTACCTCTGACATCTTCAGAGTGGCTCAGGTCAATATTGTGTATAGGTATCTCCCTCACACCAGTGCAACTACATACATTCAAGTCTAGTGTTTACAAAACTAATAATTTTTAGGCAAAATTTTAAGGTCTTCCTATACAAAACTCTATAAACACTTTAGCAAAAAAATCAAGTTTTTCCATGCGACTTAATGACTACTGAAATGTTCAGTTTTGTGAGAGGCACCCATCCACAGCTCTAAAACATGCTGCATGCAAAGAAGTTGTTAGCATCTCTCTGAACTCCTTTTGCCTTGGTTTTTACAGCATGCACTCATCATAATGACAGGATTCAGACATCTGCACTTTCTAGATTCTCCATCCCCTAAAATTTCTGAGGCTTTAGGAGTCTCAGTATAATCAGTATAACCATTATAACCTTTCAAATCCCAGACATGCTTTGTACCTGTCAACAGCACTGCTAGGAGAGAAACGAGACATTCTCAGTCCCTCTCAAGAGGGAACTCGGCAGCTGTTTTTATTGTGTAAACTTTAAAAAAAAATGTGCTTAGCTCTATTCAATACACTATCTATAGTGACTGAATCAAAGAACTTCTATGTGAAGAGGTAGATTTCAAGGGATAAAATTAATACAAGAAATGCAGGGATAGAGAAAAATATTGGAAGCAAAGGCTTAGGTAAAGTCAGATGAAAAATACATAACTTCAATCTTTAAATGTTTAAAATTATTTTATTGATAATCAGAACCACTAGTCAGGCTGCAACAGCTAATGCAGGGAAATATCTTGCTTCTTGTATAACAAAGGTTACACTAAGGCGAGTGAGATGTGAAAATGATGCTCCATAAATGCCCAAATTCAGGTGCTGATCCTGAACTCATTATTATTTTCACCTTATTGTGAAGCTTCTCCAAAAGGAAGAACCATAGATTACAGCAGGTATTCTGCCATTTGGGCCCCTGGAACACAGAAGATGATCTTTTCTACTGATAGAGCCTGGGAAACATCTAATGGCACAGATAAATGCAGGAAGGAGTCACATCATTCTCTGCTTTGTAAGTCTGAGTAACATGGATCTGGAACATCTGACTTTCACCCTATGTTATGTAACTACATAATTTTCTGCATTACAACACGACATATCCTCCTTAGAAAACAGTTTTCTAAACCAGAACTTCACACAAGGGGCTCATCTGCATGTCAAGGTCCTTGGTAAACCCTTCATTAAAGCTAAGGCTCAACAGAATTTCCAGTGATGAAAATGGTGATGGTATGCAGTTAGCATACCATTTCCTATTTATTACAAGAATTGAGTATGATATTAAATGAGAGTGGATGTTAAATACAGGTGTAGCATGAATGACCACATTTTGGCTTTGCTGCTTTTAAACTGATGATCTGCTACATGCTTCCATTTTCAAAGATGTGTGTAAGTGACAGCAAAATGCCAAACATAAAATATTGATGAAATTCCAAGAAGAAAAAGCTCTAAGTAACAAAATAACTCTGGCATCTTTGAGAAAATAATTCCCAATTAGGAGAGAATAAATTTGAGTCATAAACAGACATTTTCAAATTAGATTTTGCATTCTGTAAAAACAAAGTACCTAGTCCTAGGAACCATCTTTTCCTTTGGGAAACAGAGCTGGAGGTCTACATTCTCCATCCAGGCTCTAGCATCTCAAAGGCTGATCCACAAGGTAAGCACAGTTACAAAGCAGGGAATGATGCAAAAGGAACTGTGCCTGAAATCACCTCCTGTGCTGAATCCCATCCTGAAGTGGCCAAATCAGGGCTTGCTACTTGTTTTCCCCATGCAGCACCAGGCACTTGTTCTGAGGGGAAAAGTAGGATGATTAATTTTTTTTTTTCAAAACGGAAAGATGCTGGTAGCTTTTTTATTATTATTATCAATTAAAGCAATCACTTTGGCAGGGAGCTTATGCCCACAGTCTCTACTTTCCAGAAGCACATTCTCTCTATGAAAATTGAAGGTCGGTCACACAGAGAGGTGCCCCCACTCTCCTGTCACATGGAAGACCTCACCACTCAGATGCAGGAGTGCTGGGACAAGTGACAACTTTGTGGCTACTAACAAGGAGCCTGGTTCCTCAGTAAAATCCCTGTAGAACAGGTCTCCAGTGCTGCTGCAGAACCACAGTCCTCCTGCAAGGCAAGGAGAAGCCATGTCCCTCCTCACATTGTCTGAGGTGCAGCACAGCTGAACTGGGGGCTGGCAAGACCTGAACTCACAGAAAGCCAAGTGGAGACCTTAAGGAACATTTTAGGATAAAATCTGAATGCATAAGTCATAAAGTGCTATTTGCAGCTGCTAAAGCTGCAGCTTTCAGACCACATTTTCAGAGGTAGGAATCTCCCTTTGTCCTGTGTATCTTCAGATGTTTAAAGGACCTTTTTGAGCTTTACATGTAAACATATATAAAAATGAAATATATGTTTTCACTGAATGCTACAGAGAGTGAAATAATGCCACAGTTTTAGTTATTGGAAGAATATTTGAGCAATGCCCTTAAACAATTATGAACTCCTTTCAGGACCCTGCAATGTAAGTCTTAAAATTTTAGAACTAGTGATGGGAAGACTATCAAATTGCTTCCTGGTTTCGGTCGGTTTTATCTTTAAAGAAAAATCCCAAACACATTTAAGGAAAACATCAATAATCCATGTTGAAAGGAACCATTGGGAGTAAAGAAATATCTGGATCTGGTAACTATAATTTCTAAAGCATGAACACAAATATACACTTATGAGCTCAGGCAGTTTCTACCCAAGCGAGTAGCCAGCTAAAGGTTTCTAAATTACACATGCAAGTTCTTTTCAACTGGAGTAAAAGTGCAGAATATGGCCCTAAGTGAACTGCACCCACCCAGCTGAAATACGCTGTTGCCAATTGATTTTTGGGAGGTGATTTCGTTCTGCCTCACAGGAAATAACACATCTCATTTGACAGAGTGTAACAGACTGCTAAAGCACTTGGTAGCCCTTGTGATCAATTAAGGGTCAGGATGGTTTGATAAATTATTAAATAGTATGAAGAAAGAAAAGACCAGCAACCGACAGATACATTCTTCCACCCAGCAATATCTTACCTTTATCTTTCTTGAAGTCAGGTGTTTGTTTCACTATTATTATTATTATTATTACTACTGCTTCACTATTAAATAATAAATCTTTTCATTATCTGCAGTGCTGGGGGGAAAATACCATCCACATGTTAATCAGAACACTAGGAAGAAAACCAGATACATATATAACAGCCCAATAAAGTCTGTCACTAAAATCCATAAGTCCTTCTGTGGTCAGGAGACAACCAGAGCCTGGATACAGCAACCTGATTCTGCAGAGGCTACCACTGTGCTGAAGTGACCCACACTTGAGATAAGAAGCATGAGTTTTATAACCTTTTTCCCCATATGTGAAATTTAAATGTATTTTCTTTATAGTTCTGAAAACAATGATTTATTGCAAGTTACATTTGAATTACATTCACAAATTGGGATTCAGGGATGCAACAGTTCAGTTTAGGGCTTTTAGATGCTTACAAGAGAAGAGCTTTATATCCACATTTGTGAATATTTACTGAGGCAAACCCTTCACTAGAAACACATTTGCAGGAATGAACCACTAATGAACACATCTTTTAAAATTTGCTCTGAAAGAGAGGATATATTTTTGCTTAATCTCCCTTTAAATGTTCTTCTTTAAAGGGATTGTTAATCAAAACTTTTGAGCAGCCTTTTGTTAGAACCCACTTAGGGTTATAATTTCATCACAGGGATTTCATCTCAGGTCTCATTAAACCTAACAGGAGCTACACATATGGAAATTGTGGAGCATGGGGAAGAGAATATCCCCTTTCTATAGCATAATTCCCAGCACACTGAATGAGTCCCTTGTGTAATGTGTGATTTGGCTCCACGGGCCAGGGGAGCAGGGTGCTGAGACCCTGGTCTGCAGAGTGTTGGTGGTTTCAGGCCATTGTCAGAAGGGATGAGAAGACAATTTATTGCTGAAATCTAAGTGCTCCATAGAGAGCAACACGGCACTAAGTGCTCCAAGGCAAGTAGATTTAGTAACAGTAAACAGGGACCAGCAGTAATATAAATAGAAAATGCTAATAAGTTACTGTGTTGCTGAAATACAGAAGAAGAAGAAGAAAGTCTATTTCCAAAGGCTTAAGCCAAAATCTATTTTAAATGTTTTCCTAATAATCCCAGCATGTTTTATAATAGCAGCTTACGTATATTTCTTTATAGACCTGTTAGGCCAATACCTTCATTCTGTACTTTTCACAGTTTCTGTTTTAGCACAGAATTCTAGTTCATCCTGTTGAAGGAAAGCAACTGTCCCTGGTTTGCATCCACTTTTTTTTTTTTTTAATTGTTACTGTAATTGACTGGTGTCTCATCCATATGAGCAGTTTTTGTACAGCTTCCAAAAAATATTGCATTGTTCTGCATCTTTCACTTTGCCAACGTAAATTTTTGTCTTACGAGCCAAACATCAGACACTCTGCTTGATAGGGCTTATACCAGTGACAAATGTGACAAAGGGACACCTTGTTATCACACCAGACATCTGCTCCCACCAGACTCTTTGTCAGAGCCAGCAGTAACCACATCCTTCTCCTTGCAGCAGTGACAATTCACCAAAGCAGCACTGGAGCCCCTGGAATTGCCCTGAATTTGCTTTAGTAGAATGAAACTGTGAACCAGCAGTCTTAACTGACAACACCATCCTGACCTGCTCATCTAAACAAAGCCATGAACCAACCAAACCTCCCTGCTGACCAGAGCAAGGAACATTAAACAACATATTGCTCTGCAATAACTAGAAAGCCACTGCAGAGGACAGTAAAAATGTAACCACCCAACACTCATCTATAAACACATGCATCCTGATTGGATCTATAAAGAATCTATAAAGCACCAAGTTTAGTTTTTTTTAAACAAACCAGTCTTCACCCCAGACTCAGCAGAGCTGGTCTGAGTGGTTTGCAGTGACAACATCCCTTCTTGTCTATATGGCTGCTGGTAACACCTCCTGCTATCCTGCTTGCTCTTCTATAGCCTAGCATGACTAATTAGAATAATGGCTTTACCTACAAAAGCCAAAGCCTGTCTTTAATTTATTTTAAATGAACTTAATGGTTTCTGGCAGCAGTCTGCCTTGTAACACATCTCCTCTATTTTGATCCTTTGCCTGCAGCCATGTTTTGCATTTGCCCACATTGCTGACACTGCCTCAGTCACCACAGGACCCACTCAGCACCTCCTATCTTGGTTGCACTTGCACTGTTCCTAATTACTCCTCATATCTCTGTTATCAACATTACTGCTGAACTCTGATGCTGTAAAATTGATAGTTTCCTCCAAGGCAAATTAAGTCAGTCAAACCAATCAATAACGATAACTACATAATGAAACCAGAGGGACTTCCATATAAATCTTTCCAGATGGAGTGTTTATCATTTGCAGACATCTATTTCTGTTTTGGAGTTATGTTGTTATGGAAGTTATCCTGTTTTATCCTCCACTTCCTTATCTCAGATGATCTGAAAGTCAACTTGAAACCATATTGTGTTGTCTGGGTTAGCTGGGATAGAATTTGTTTTCTTCTTAGTGTTTTAAATTTAATATGAGAATGACATTGATAGCACACTGATGGTTTAGTTGTTGCTCAGTACTGCTGACCCTAAGTCAAGCACTTTTCAGGGTCTCATGCTCTGCCAGGGAGCAGGTGCACAAGAAACCAGGAGGAGCATGGCCAGGACAGCTGACCTGAGCTGGACAAAGGGATATTCCATACCATAGGATGTCATGGCCAGTCTACAAACTGGAGGGACTTGGCCAGAAGTTGCCAATTTCTGCTCAGGGATGGGAGGGGCATTGGTAGTGGGTGGTGAGCAATTGTATTGGGCACTATTTGTTTTTTTCCCCCTTATTTCTCTCTCCCTTTCTTAATTTTCATTATTATTATATTTTTCTTTATTTCAATTATTAAACTGCTCTGATCTCAACACAGAAGTTTCATCTTTTTCTGACTCTCTTCCCCATCCCATGGAGTGGGGAGGGGATTGGAAAGTGAGCAAGTGGCTCACTGTAGTTGGAGTCTGGGCTAAAACTACAATGTGTACAGAAGTCATGATTTGTTCCTCATCAGGATCAACTGCAACATCTCCACAGAGCTGGAGACAAGAGGCACTTCCCATTCAGAGGACGAGTCCTGGAGGTGCTCCAGGTCTCTTGATCCCCCTTCCCACAGCTGGGCTTGCAGCAGCCTCAGCAATACCTACATTAGGGTGACCCATGTACGCCCTGCTGGGACACTGAAGTGACCTGTGGCACAGCCAGCCCCACAGTCTCTGGGAGACTTTTGGGACAGCTGAGCCTTACAAAAGCCTATCTGCTCTGGAAAGGTGGCAGGAGAGATGCATCTGTGAGGGGAAAGCCAGCTGAGGTAATGACAGACTGTGGTTTTATCTTCATACAATTACATGTGTCCAACCACTAACACATGTGCCATTTGTACTGACATTGTAACACTGTGATCAAGAGTCAAGATGTTTGCCTTTTTTCAGCAGCTGACACCAGTGACACAGTAGTGCTGGTCTAGAACAAATTCCTCAGAATTCATAAATATAAAGTCTAGAACCATAAAGTTGCATAATGGCACCATGGCCATTCTCAGCCTCTGCAAAGAGGTGAAGAGAGCAGAGGAATCACTGACCAAGCTGGTGGGAGAGGTAAGGGAGAAGTGGGGCTGGAAAATGGCATTATGGATTGAATGGAGGAATTTCAATTAAAATTGTCAATCCCCAGGAATTCTTTTTTTTAAACTATGCTGAAATTCTATGCTGCTGACTGAAATCCATCAGTATTTGTCCATATCAAACTAGTGGTGGAAGTACAGTCCTGCACACCCTGCATGCTCCACAGATATTCTGATGTATCAGAATATCAGATGTATCTGACAGATTTTCCTCCTTTGAGAGCACAAATCCATTACATTGCTAGCTTTTACAGCATAAATATAGCTTTTACAGCATTGATAGCTTTTAGAAGGCATTAGGTCTGAGCTAAAGCATTCCTGTGAGTGTATGCTCTGTGTGCTGTGTACCAGCAGCAGGATGTGGGAGCCCAGCCTGGCTGAGACCTCGTCTCTCACCAGCACCTGACTGACCCCAACAGGGTCATCTCAGTCAGTCTCACCTCACTGTCACCAGAGAAATGCACATGGGGAATAGAGGCACAAGTTTTGATATTCAGGTACTCAGTAAAGCTGGAGTGTGAAAATCAAACTGTTTCCCTGATACACATTGCTCATGCTTTCTTTCATCACCAAAACAGAAATATAAACTGTGATTTGTGGACTTTTTGTGGCATTTTTTGGCAAAAAAAAAAAAAAAGGAGAAAAAATCCTTCTCGACAAACACACAAAAAGTTGCTTTAATTCTCTATGTATCTTTAACATCTCTTTTTACAATTTACAGGACAAAACAGAAAGTCTGGCAGCTGTTCCCTTTCTCTTGTAAAATGTGCAGTAATTTACCTTGCCTCCTGGTTTATCTTAAATAATGCAATGATCCAGTTCTTCGTAGTTTCATAATGCCTCTCCCACACTGGTCAGCAATGGACCACAATGCTGAAAGTATTACAAAGGGAAGGGCAGCACAGTCAGCAGGCTGAATTTCTACCCACTGAAGGCAGAATGGCATCCATAAGAAGAAAACTCCTCAAAAAATGTATTGCAAGTTAACAAACATGAACAGCAATAAACATTTTCAGGAAACAAAACCTAAAAACAAAGATTTACATGCCAAAAGAAGCAAAAATAATCACAGCCAGCAAGCTCAGAAGGAGAGTAAATTATTTTACTAATTCATTATCACATTACTACTTTTACTCTAGTGACAAAAAAATGGGCCATGAAAAAAATCTGATGCATTGCCCCCTACCATATGGTATATATTAAGACATACATACCATAGACAGAAAATTGTAACACTGCAGTTTTGTGTCTATCTCACAACACATACAGTCAGTCAAGAGTCACAAGAATGCAAAGAAAGAAATGCTGCATTTCATCCCTTTGCCTGAAACTTACTTCTAGACAAAACATCATTAATCCTCAACAGGCAAAAGCACTTCCAGATCAGCTATAAGAAAGGCAAATAAAAGCAGGCTACCAAGAACAGTAACCCCCTTATAAACTATCAGTCAATGTTAACCAAAACTCCTGAGTATGAAGTCTGTATCCTCAGAACAGCACTTTATGACTAAATGGTAAATGTTGATCTCCTGCAGTCATTTCATGTTCCATATAGGATCTTAAAATTGAGTCCTGGGGGTGCTGCCATGAAGCTGGAGTTGGGTTTGCCCAGAGGCAGGGCTGTGTCCCCCAGAACAGCACACACTGCTCCACACACCTGGTGGAGCTGCAGCCCCTGCTGTGCCTGGTGTCCTATGCACTAATGGAAAACAAAATTAAACCAGAATACAATAGTTACATCTGAAGCCTAATCAAGGTTTGTGTGATAGCAGCCAATGTAACAATGTGCATGAAAATTAAGTGTGCTATAGAAATAGGGTGCAGGAGCCCTCTACTACACAACTTCTGAATCAACTCAATGGTTTTACTTAAAAGAAGAAAGCTCTATCCAGACCTATGGAAATATCAGGACACCACCAAACTAAAGATCATATGTAAGAAGGTCTGAGTTGCATTTTAGAATTTGGGACGGAAATGGAAAAAATATTTGGACTCCAGGTGTGGGGTGTGAGTGTGAGCAGAGCATCCCAGGTGCTCCTATTGCATCAGCTAGATGCTTGAATTTAATCTTAAACCTTGCTTGCTTCAGTTCATGAATGAACACTTAGCTGAAAGCTCGCCTCTCCCAGCTGAGGCCCCCCACTGTGGTTATAGTAGGATAAATGTTCCAAGATTTTACTGTGGATTTATAAAGGGTTTAAAAACATGCTAAGTCAAAACAACACCCAAGGGACTTACACTAGAGAGCTGCAGTCCCATTAATGTATAAAGAGAAGGCTAAAAATGTAAAGATAAAGCATGGCTCTGCTTTTTGACGTGCTAATCTGCAACTTAAAAAGAAGAGTACCTTCAAGAGCTGAAGATCTATTGGGAAGTTCTCCCCTTCATTATTGTTTTGCAATGAAAAAAAGTGTGTGTTTCACTCAGGGAGAAATTTAACTTTACACTTCAATGTCTCAAATACATTTTTTCTTGTTCAAAGGAGATTAGCAGTTTGGAAAATGAGAAGGTTTCCAAGTTTACATTAATCTCAGCACTGCCACACATGCTAATTGAGGTGTTTTCTTCTGGGACTTCCAGAGACTTTGCAGTTGTAACTTTGCTGTTGCACACTGTAACATCAGCTCTCACAAATATCAGTCCTTCTCCACATGTTCTTAATCTGGCACTGATTTCCTTGGAAGGTGTCTATTGATTTATGAACGGAGACAGTGCTTCTAGATTCTGTTGCTCACTGATAAAATAGTATATAAAAGGATATTTCTGCTAAATAAATGCTTACCAAATCTGCATAGATCAGAGAGTTTCCAATTGATCTACAACCATAGGCCAAATGTGCCAAAAAGTGTGGTCTGGAAGAATGTGGCATCCTAAAGCTGACTAACAGAGTTATTTGTGCAATGTCCAAATCATCACTGAGGAAGGATATTGTATTGCTTAACCTGCTCTTGGTAGGTTGAAGCCATGTCATATAAATGAATCCAAAGGGTGACAGAGCCATTCCAGAGGGAGGCTGAAGACAGCACCATGGTGGCCACCCAGGGAAGAAGCTCCATGTCTACAAGTTCACAAAGACACAAAGGAGTGGGGAATGTCTGTGTCCTGCTTCCCCAAAAAATATTCATCGCAGAACATTTGTAATCACTCACTGTGGCTGTAATTAATTGATGTACTCCACGTTTCTAACATTGCCTCGTATTTATTTTGCAATTTATCTCAACAAATCACCATACCTCACGTTATAAACTTCCATAATTAGTTTTCCACTCATTTTCATTTAAATGTTTTGGAACAAAAGCACTGCACAACTGGAGCTGCAGGTTGTCCTGGCAATATATCAAAAGCTCCAAGGCTGCCAATACTGTGTCTATGGGTGTGCTGTTTTTCTGGGGTGATACACAGTTTTATTGTTCCTTACACAGGTCTATGCAGTGTAGTAAAAAGTACACACAGCTCTTTGGAAATTACTTCCAAGCTTCAAATAGATAGCCATAGAGACACAGTTATAAAGGAAAGATCAAAAACATGCAATATGATCTCAGTTTCTGAATGCTTCTTTTTGCCTTGTTCATTCTTAAATGATATATTTAAGAGATCCTTTAAAATAGCAAATTAAGGAAATAAAGCATTTTATCACACACAAATACAGAGAGTCTCACACTGCATGACATAAGCACAGATCTGTCCAACCCATATCAACAACTTATGCCTCTTGAACCAGCTGTCTTAAGAGAGTTAAGTTTGGTTATGCTGAAATCACTTTTCTGAATAATTAAGACTCCTGTGAGCAGCTCCAAATTAGCTTTCAGCCAATTTCAGTTTACATCAGCTACTGATAAGATTTTTTAAAATTGTAAAACTTATATAAAGACTGAGTGAACACTTGGGCCCCTGATAACTCCCACGGGAAGGGTCCAGACCACTTGAACTTTAGATGCATAATGAGGCAGTCCTCACACAGCAAATGATTACAGTCCTTTTATCAACAACATGGAGAGATGGGTGCTTGTGATGGGCTCCACAGAAAGCTACCTACAGCTTATGTCCCATTCAGTTTTCAAGAATTCCTTGATAATAAGGATTACAGAGAGCAAAAACCTAATATATGCAACAAAAAGATTGTGATCCCCAGAGTCAGCTCTACAATACATCTCCAAGAAAATGAAGGAAAAAAATCGTGTTAGCAGGCACCTTTTATTGTACTATCAAAAAAAGGACTCTTGATAGAGATAACAGCCTGTGAGGTGAAACAAATTCCCAATATTCACTGCAGATGTGGCATTCAGAATATTTAATTTTATTATGACAAATTCCACTCACTGTGCAAATGGCAATTTTCAAAGACATGTAACGTGTGCATTATTTCAGGAGAAACATGCCATTAGGGATGGCTACCTCAGTAAATTTCATTTACTTTCAAAGTGGGAAAAAAGTAAGATTTACTGGAAAATTGGTCAAAAAAGAACATTATTAACAAAAAGGCTGAATTGGAGAGAGAGCATGAGAGATCTCTGAACAGTAGTGGGTGAGGCAGGTTGGTTTTGGTGCTCTCTGGTGTGCTTTGAAATCACGAAGGTAACAAAAAGATGTTATATTTGTACAGAAAATTTGAAAATAACCTTCAAGACAAATCTTTGCTGCTGAAGGGGATCGTTTTAATGTGATGTTTTATTCATAAAAATGGAATGTATGGCTATATTCAAAGCTGAGCCTGAAATGTCTCAGAGCATTTGGACAAGAAAGTAATAGCTAAACGACTACATCTGTACAAGTATGGCTGTAGATGTAAGTGTGCTCCACATCAGTATAGGTCATCTTACAGGAAAAATGAATCAGTTGGTACAGTATCAGATATCTTTATCCTGTTAGAATTGGATCTCTGCTAGAGAATATACCAGTTTGATCACAGCTTCCTTCCTGGAGCTCCTGTTGTTCCATCAGTACTTATTTTTTGTGCATAAAATACATCTTAAAATCCAGTATATCATAGAAAAACTTATTTTAGAGCTTCTGAGACTTCTGTCCAGAGGATATTTCCTGAAGAAAAGCCTTTCTTTGGTCAGATGGTCTAAGCAGGAATAGCAGTACTTTTGCTTTGAGGCTTATGCTTTTCCCATGGAGCTTTACTGAGCTCTAATGTGTGTGGTCATGCAGCTGTTCCTCATAACTACTCAAAGGAAGAACATCCTATTCTTTACTCCTTTCAGAAGGGATACCAATGGATTGTGACACATTCAATTAAAAAATGCAGCTATGCCACATATTGCAGCACATTCCAGGAGTGTTGACTGTGAATTGAAGGCTGACTTACAAACTTTTTATGCGCTTCGTAAAAACTCAACCCAAACTCAACATCTGAGTCTTTGGGCTAATTTTCCCCACTTGAATTTAAACAGCCTCATTTGAACAGGTAATTACTCTGGTCTCATGCTTACTTCTCCCTCACTCCCATTGTTTCAGCAAACATCCTTCTCCTCAACCTCTGCACCATCCCATTCTTTCCACTCTGCTTCCACACTGTCTGTAGACCTCAAATATCCCTGTTGAGATTTTCACTGCAACCCATCCCTTCCATCTCTTTCCTCAAGTAGCTCTCAAATGACAGTCCTCATGACAGGACTGCAGAACTAGAGCTATCTTCACCTTCTTTCTTGAGAAAAAGTGGAGCTAAGTAAATATCAAGCAGCTAATTTCAAGGCAAACCCCCAGGGTTCACAAAATCCAGCATATATTGGTCATAGTTTTTTCTGTCATCAATTTTCTCAGAAAGATATGTTCACAAAATCCAAGAGTTTCTGTACAAATCTTTCAAATCCTCATATGACTTCTGGAAATAAAATGACCACAAAGAATGAAAACTGTAACTTGATTACAGTGTGCCATCACCAAAAGAGCACCTTTCCCTATGTTGTTCAGCCATTTGGCTGAAATCTGCAGAATTCCAGTTTGGCTCATGACAATTGTTGATTCTCTTTGTGTCATCCCCATTATTTGAAGGGCTTATTGTTTTCAGTGTCATCTGAACATAACTGGCCTATGTTGTAATTAAACTTTGATCAAGTTTTTAATGGGATCTCAGAGGAAAACAGTATTTGACTAACATGTATTATTCTGCATGTATTAATCAAGTGAATTCTTGTTTAACTGACAGAATTTCACATAATAACTACTCTTCTCCATTGTTAATTAGCAGAGCAGAAAAACAATAGAATCTGTTTTCACTGAAATAATACTTCTGTATCCAGAATATTCTGAAACTTTAATTTTAATTTTAAACTTTGATTAATTTAGCTTCAGAACACCATTTTTTAGTCTTTCCTGAGGCACTTTAATTAAATATACAATTCAAAAGTGGTCCCAAGCAACAACAAAATCTATAAGGCATTAAGTGCTTGAATCACTTAGGCCAGCTGTCCCTTATAAATCATCACTAAATAGCACTTTCATGAGTATTGTCATGAAATGTTAGTCAGCATTTTCATCAGAAATCTGGAAGATCTGAAATCACCAACTGTGACACTTTTTAATGATATAAACATCGACCAGGTGGGAACAAATTGTGGGTCAGGTTAGTCACATGGAACATGGTAAACAGAGTATTCGGTAAACTGAGCCAACCTTAAAAACAGCAAAACAATCCCCTCCTCATCCCTCATCCCCCCTACTGTAGGAACAAGGAAACTTGCAAGAGCAAGGAGCTGCAGGAGGAGGAGACTTCACCTAAGGCCACACCTGGTGCCACAGCCTTGGTCTCCACTAGCAAGGGCTCCAGCCACACGACTCAAGTAGCAGAAGGCAAAGTCAGGGACTGGCAGAACAAAGAACCACCTGCTGCAGGAGAAAGGCAGGTCAGAGACCCTGCAGGGAACCTCAAAGTGCACAAGTCTGTGGGACCTGGTGAAATGCATCCAGAGGTCCTAAGGAAACTGGAGGATGATGTTGCTCATGAAATTCAACAAGATCAAGTGCAAGATCCTGTGCCTGCTCAGAACAATTTCAATAACAAACACAGGCTGGGCAGAGAGTGGATTGAGAGCAGCCCTGGGGAGAAAGATTTGCGGGTGCTGCTGGATGAGAGGCTGGACATGACCTAGCAATGTGCACTTGCATCCCAAAAAGCCAAACGTACCCTGGGCTGCATCAAAAGGAATGTGGGCAGCACATCAAGGGAGGGGATTCTGCCCCCCTGCCCCACTCTGGTGAGACCCCACCTGCAGTGCTGCATCCAGATCTGGGGCTCACAACAAAGGAAGAACGTGGACCTGCTGGAGTGAGTCCAGAGGAGTGCCACAAAAATGATTAATTAGAGGCATGAAACACAATTAGGATTGTTCAGCCTGCAGAAGAGGTTCCAGGGAGACCTTAAAGTGGTGCTCCAAAACCTTACAGGGGCCTACAGAGAGAGATGGAGGAGAATTTTTTCACAGGAGCATGCAGTGATGTGACAAGGGGGAATGGTATCAAACGGAAAGAGAGTAGCTTTTGATTAGATATTAGGAAGAAATTCTTTGCTGTGAGGGTGGTGAGGAACTAAAACAAGTTGTCCAGAGAAACTGTGGCTGCCCCATCCCTCAAAATGTTCAAGGCCATGGATGGGCTTTGAACAACCTAGTGTAAGGTGTCCCTGCCCATGGCAGGGGTTTGGAACCAGCTGATCTTTAAGGTTGCTTCCAGTCCAAACCATTTTATGATTCTGTGAACTGAGGCTACGAGAACACATATTGCTGGGGTTCACAATTTTAGAAGGAAGCTGAAGATTGCCAAAGTCTGGGAAAAAAAGGTAATCTGCCTTATATCTTCTTCTTAGATATAAAAATTATTCCTTACACCAAAAACTCAGTGTTCAATATCTATAGGTTATAAGTTATTTCTCAAAATTTAAAAGTGATTTGATTTTAATAGACAAGTTACCCTAAGGCAAAGAAAATATCCCCTAATAAAGGACTTTTAGATATGCTGCTAAAGATACAGCAAGAAACAGCTCCTGGAAGTTCAAAGGAGAAACATTAAAATTATAAATTAGGCACATTTTTAAACAGAGTATGATTAATGACTGGGAAAAGAAGTACACAAAGTGGATTCTTTACTTCTTGTAGAACATGTAAGGTCATGCACTTTAGATAATAACAAGAATACTTTCAGCTATAAGCTAGAAATTACTGAGGAGGAGAAAGCTCAGTTCACATTAGTCAATCACTGTTTGACAATAAGCTACCACTGTGAAAAAAGACAAACACTGCCCTAGAATTCATCAGCTCAATTATTTCTAGTAACGATGGGGGAAGTATTAGTACAGTGCTGGTAAAGTACTGCTAAGACATCACTTCAATTATTGTGTGTAATTATGAACGCTTGTGTTCAAAAAAGATTAACTTAGGCTGGAGCAGCTGCAGAGAAGGACTACTAGGATGATGAGAAGAATGTAAAATATCTCACAAAAGGAGACAGAAAGAGCTTGTTTAGAGAGAGGATGACTGCTATCACTAAATATCACAGGGTTGCAAAGGAGCTGTTTAAGCCAAAAGACAACCATGGTATAAGAACAAAGGGTTGAAACTGGACTTGAATAAATTCGCTCTAATTTAGATCCTTTTTAATCACTAGGCAAATGAAGCATTGAAACAATTTTGCAATAGGAATTTATGAGATAAACGACTATAACCAGCTTTAAGATGGAGCTTAAATCTACACACATTCAAGCCTCAGCATCATTGTCTCAGCTCCTGCAGCACCAGGGACCAGAGCCAAATCGAAAGGTTCCCTCCTGGGGATGGTTCCCTGGCACCACAGGGATCATGTGCCAGAATGGCCAAACCACCTCAGGCTGCGGGGCATTCTGAAACCAACATCATGCTTAAATTGTGACCAAGCCTTGAGGTTATCTTAATAACTCGCCTTCTCTTAAAAAATAGAAAATTGTATCTACGTACAAACAGCGCTGTTCCCAGGTTTTCTGTTAATGTCAGAAATTTACTTTTAGAAACTGGTCACTCATTTGTTTTTTCCAAAGCAAAGCTCAAATTACACTGAAAACGCCATGGTTAAGCAGACTTGTACCAAGGTTCGTATACAAACAGGCAGTATTTTGATCATGCTGTCAAAAATAAGAATTACCTGGATATAAAAATAATATTCACTGTTTCTCTTGTACTTTATGAGTAGGAGGCACGGCTTCAGCCACAGAGTCAGGTTAGCATTGACTAACAGTGGTTCAGCTTAATGCTGTCTGCCCTGTTTAAACAACTCCTGCTGCAAGTTCCTTTCTTGTTGCATGCAGAGTGATGAAGCAGTGCTTTAATAGCTGTGCTATGGTCATACATTGTTTTCCAAACTCTTTCTGTTTATCATCAAAGGTCATTTCATTACACTGGTTTCCTGAAACCCTTCAGATTTATTATTTGTTTTCAGGGCACAAAAATACAAAATCTTCTTATAAGGAGTCTAAGCTATTTCCCCTTGTATCAGAATAATTTTTAAACTACTTATATCTTCCTACTACTTCTTGAATGCCTGCTCTAATTAGATTGACAGCTTCTCACTTTGTTATTATGAAAGCTGTAGGAGTGCATTAAAAAAAAAACCGAAACAACCAAACAGTTCAAGAAACAAACTGCAAATAAGATGGATGGGGATTTAAAGTGCACGTTCCCTCACGTTTATAATTATTACTAAGTTTAGTGAATTCTGTTTTAATAACAATAATATAATTCAATATATTAATAATTATTATTCACATGAGCAAGGTTTCTTGTTCATGTGGTTTATGTAA
Organism: Acridotheres tristis; assembly: GCA_037013685.1. Lineage (NCBI taxonomy): Eukaryota > Metazoa > Chordata > Aves > Passeriformes > Sturnidae > Acridotheres > Acridotheres tristis. The sequence continues at coordinate 12,311,863 of CM072885.1, forward strand.
CCCATAAAACCATGCCTGTTATTAATTCCACTGAAAATATCCACTTGACTATATCCCATTTTTAACCACTTCAGAGTTCACGTCTTTTTTCTCTGGTGCAAGTACTTGTCTTCAAGATGTTTGGGGGGGAGGGCAGTCACAAATAAAGTAGGAGAGATATGATACATTTTCATTTACTAGTAAAACAAGGAGGAAAAATTTTTCAATTATAAAAGACAATAAAAATAAACAGGATCTTTACTTAGTTTTATTATGATGGAAGTGAAAACTACTTGAGCGAGTTGTAAATGTGTTTTCATATTTGTGTGTGATTTTGAAAATTATTGGCATTGCTTTTGAAGATATTTATATTTCATTTATAATAAAAGACCTCGTGTAAGCACAGGAGACTCAAAATAAAGCATGCCACATGATTACAATTGGTAGTGCTGAAGAACCATGACCCACTCATAACTGGTCAGCAGATGCCTCTGTTGGAAATTGCAAATGAATTCAGTTCAAAATAAAATGCTTTCTGAGTCATTCCCTAGAGACTGGAATTCAGCCTTTAAATACACGTGAGAAACCATCAAATGTGAGTCAATAAAACAATGCATGAAAAGCCACTTGTCCTGGCGAGACACTTCTACACCAGCTTTTTAGAAAGTACTTCAGAGAGTTTGCAACAGCACAAATTCCATAGTCACCATAAAACCAGATTGTGTTAGCCTTTCCTCCTTCTTCTCACCCTGTGCCAATAGGGTGACATTAAATACAATTTCACTTAAATAAATTCACTTCTTAAGTAAAAAAAGTTGTTCTATGTTATTTCAAAGCTATGTTTAAGGAATTCTGTAGCTGCACTGCACTTTAGCTATTCCCAAAGCTGAACTGTGAAGCTGTTTGCTACCAAAGCCAGACAATACCCTGAGTCTCTGAAGGAGAAAAGGCAGGGTGGGACTGGCCCCAGGCGCAGACAATGCAGACGTGCCTGTGCATGAGTGAGGAGTCTTGGCTCCCCACAGACCCTGCAGGTCAGTCACCCCTGCCATGGGACATGTGTCCACCTTAGGACATTCAATCTCCATGTCTCACCAGCCAACGAAAATTAACCAGTTGTAGGCTGACCTTACCTCATCTGTGGGGAAGGGGCAGGAAGGGCTCTTATCCAGAGTTTTATTAGCATTTTACTTAAAGGACAAGCACCATAGTCCATTCCTTCCCACTGATTTGTAAGTTTATGCTTTGGATATTAACTCAGTAATTAATCAACCTTCAGTATCAGTGCAGGCTGGGGGATGAACAGATGGAGAGCAGCCCTGCCAAGAAGCACTTGGGGGGGCTGAAGGGAGAAAAGCTGGACATCACCCAGCAATGTGCACTTGCAGCCCAGAAAGCCAAATGCACCCTGGGCTGCCACCCCAGCAGAGTGGGCAGCAGGGCAAGGGAGGGGATTCTGCCCCTCTGCTCTGCTGAGACCCCACCTGCAGGGCTGCATCCAGCTCTGGGGTCCCAGCACAGGAAGGACAAGGAGCAAGTCCCGAGGAGGGACACAAATAATAGTCAGAGAATTGGTGCTGTTCAGCGTGGAGAAGAGAAGGCTCCAGGGATTGCTTATGGAGGCCTTCCAATATCTGAAGGAAGCCTACAAGAAAGATGGAGAGAAAATATTTACAAGAGCATGTCGTGACAAGACAAAGGTGAACACCTTCAAACTTAGAGTAAGTTAAGTTTAGACATTAGGAAGAAATTCTTTGCTACCAGAGTGGTGAGATGCTGAAACAGGTTGCCCAACCCCAGGAAATGTCCATGGCCAGGTTGGATGGGGTTTTGAGCAATTGGGTCTAGTGGAAGCTGTCCCTGCCCATGGCAGGAGCAGTTGGATCTTTAGGGTTCATTCCAAGCCAGGCCATTCTAGATGACTCTATGATCACAGATTTACTAGATGGAAGCCCTCTGCTTCCATATGCTATTAAATCAAAATCCTGGGTAGTGAAATATTCTCATTTACAAAGTCCCTCAGTCTCCATGAGCCAATCTGTCCTACCCCTAAATGTTCCCTGAATCTAGAGGGGGTTTTTTGTGTGAAATGCTCACCACAACACCCTGCCATAACTGCATATGACAGATGTCTTTCAAAACTCCTCTGGATGAACTCTGAAGCATCAGAAAATTGTATCTCCAGAAGTACTCAATCAGTCCTTGGAAAACAGGGCACCTGAAGGCATGGTTGTATGTGAATGCCTGAGCCAGACAGCCAAAGTCCCCAAGCCATACACAGCAAAAATAAACTCCCTAACGGAAGGATGCTCAGAAACAGGCTGAGGAGATCCAACTAGGGGTAAAGCACAGAAGAAAACCCTAAACTTTTCTGGTTTTAAAATCAAAAACAAAAAATATCAGTACCTAAATTCCTCAGAAACATTTCCAGGACAGAGAATGTTACTGAATTTTACATATCCTGCTCAGCATATTTAACTGGAGAACAAATAAACATTTATTTGTCTCAAGCAAAAGTCATTTAGATTATCACATATATCTGATAAATTCTTCAGAGCAAATCTGAATTTCATACTCATGCTAAATCATTACCCAAACTTTCATCAGAAGCTAGCACACATCTCTTTGATAGTCTCAGGGAAAATTGCAGCTAAAGCACATTTCAGTTTATTTGGTTGAACTCTTGGCAGATTATGACTGAAGGTTTTTTAAAGAGTTCATTACATCTTTGCCCTCCTTAAGCAAAGGTTATCACAAAGCTGCCTGTTTGAGTGAATTATGACTACTGGGTGGTCACTACTGCCTGTGATATTAGTTATTACATGTTCAGTGATAAATTTAAATCAGTAGATAACAAGGAGAAATCTCTACCAAGACCTTCATTATGGAATCTAAAAATAGCAAAATTACAGTTACAGGGAGAAAATGATAAGCTTAATATATACATTGCTGAGCAAGCAGATGGTATATTTCAGGAAATTCACTATTCATATCAAAATTAAAAATTTAAACTTAATCCTTCTAAAAATTAAAACTTGCAGGATGAAACGGTTCTTAATGATTTTTTCTTTAATCTAGACTTTTTAAATGTTCATATTCTTCATCTTAAGAGCTGATGCTGTCAGCATTTATTGATTCAGCCTTCTAATAATTACATCATCCTTTCAGCATGTCAGAAACTGTCAAGGTGACTATGATGGCATATGACTGGAGTATGACTCCAGTGTCACAAAATATTTGTGTCACTAGTTTATCCAGAAACAGACATATAGCAAATGTCAGAGTGACAGAGAAGAAAAATACTGACTTTATTAACAAACTGCTATGTAAAATGTTTCATCACATGCTGTAATGCTGCCAAAATAGCCTTGTCAAGTAATTATTTAAATAGTTTTATTTAAATAAACTAGAATTCAGTGGAAGTGCTTTATACAACATCACATCTTCCCAAAACACCACAAGATCTTTCAACATTCAGTTATTTAATTTGATGCTATCTGGAAAAAAAAATTCAACCTTCTCACACAGCTGCAAAGGATCTTTAGTTTCCTGCATTGACTACTTGTGTATCTACTGGATTTCTTCTAAAGGTTGTTTTTCTTCAAGCACTCAAACAGCTCAAGCTAAGCCTTATGAAGATATAACTGCTTTGGTTACAAACTGCAGCAATTTTAATAATTGCATTGTTCTTCCTAAGGGTTGAAATGAGGCAAGAACTACAGCAGATTGACTCATTGGATAAATTTAAGAAAGTCCTTGCTTAAGGCTTTCAATATTTTGAAGTTATAGATTTGACCTAAAAGACATATTTTCTTTCTTTTCATAAGCAAAAGTCAGTATTCAAATGACATTATGTCTAATACATCACCATAAACAATGAAAGTCAAGCAGCAGATGAATTATTAAAGTATTAACACACATATTTTGTTAAAGAAATTGAAAATCATCTTTTTTACTCCCTCTCTTTCAAGAACTTTAAAAAGTCATGTGCAAAGCCACACCCAGACTGACATGACCACCCTGGAATGAATGGACTTCATTCAGTGATAAAATCCAGCAGTGTAGAACTGCAGAACAACCCTACTCCAAAGAATAAGGACTTCATGTGAAAGTCTGGTATTTTTCTTCCTGGGGATTTTATAGCAAGGATGACTGGACTGACAGGCTCCTGTGAGGTGATGCTCACCTACAAGCAAGTGCATTTTTGATACTTTACAAATTTCACTTCAAACTAACCCCACATATTCTAAGCTCAGCAATCAGCAAACACAGCTGTCAGAATGCCCTTGCCCATGCCAAGGCAGAATCCCTTCTCTCCACCTGCCAACAGTGCCAGCAACAGCTGAGCTGGAGCAGCACAGGGGGACACTGTCCTTCCCTCCTGTGCCCCAAGAGAGCCCAAGGGAGCAGGAGCTGGCCCTGCTCCCACTGCCAGCAGGAACCCGGGAACCTCCTTCTCTAGCTCACGTATTTTAGTACCCAATAAAGATGCAACCCCACCAATCACTCCCTACAAAAAGCAGTCACCTTTCACTGGTATATTCTTGAAAACTGGGATATTCCTTTTAGCAGATTTGGAGCAGATTTTTCTTGTGAACCGTCTCTGAAAACACACAAGTGATTATCAGTCACAACACTGACAAGAGACAAGCAAACAGTGAATTCAGCTGGTAAGGACAGGTGATGATCAGGATTTAACAGAGGGCTCCATTTTCCTGCAAGCCTGATTTTTCACCACATATAATGAACTCTACTTCAAAATGTGGCAAACTGGCAGATATGGGGGAAGCAGTCTGATGACATTTGTTTGTCACAATTGCCAGAAATTAGTTTACAAACTTGTCTTCAAAATTATGACAAAAACAATTTCCAATACCATTTCACATTTGCAAGAGGCTTCAATGCATCTTAATTGATGAAGTCCAAGAGCTCAGTAAGTTTTCTTGAATATGCTATCACATCTTGACAAACACAAAATGCAAGAAAAATAACAGCAAAAGCAGAAGGTCAGGAGAAGGGGCTCTGCCTGACTCTCACAGCACAGCACACGACAGTGAGGCACCACAGAACCAGGCTCTGGACAAGATGCAATGCAGGCAGGCACACTGGCGGTGAGAGGTTCCTGCAGCCATGGGAAACACTGCCTGATCTATTCTTGAGGCATACACACACACACACACAGAGAACACAATTTTAAGATGACTCTAAATTTCTAGATGATGGCCTTTTCCCTCTATTTTATTAAAGATATCCCTCTGTTACTACAAGTTACCATGCAACTCCAGCCTGTCAATCTTGCTGAATGTAGCAATCAAAGCATAATGACATCTCTTGGAGAGGAAAGTATTTTGTTATTGTTATTGCAATCAATGAAGGCTTAATTCATTTTTCCTTGACTTTTCTGCACTATTATCTGTATTATAATAAAAGTCATGAACAGTAAAGATTGGGTTGTATTGTGCCAGCATGTCTGTACAGAATAATAAAGAAAGTCCTTGCTTTAGAGATCAGTCTAGTTGGTGAACAAATAGGACAAATGATATTGCTAAGAAAATAAAACAGTTATAAAAGAGAATTGAGTCATCATTGACATTTCTCTAATCAATGGCAAACAAGAGTGATTTATCCATTAAAAAAGCAGAAAAGTTGAATTTTAAGGCAAGATTTAGAATCATAAAATCAACATCTCCAAAATAAAGTCCAGCTTTTAATCAAATACTAACATGCCCACTAAACCATATCACAAAGTGACACATGTAATAATTTTTTTAACACTTCTAAGGACAGTAACTCCACCACTTCCCTGGGGAGACTTTTTCAATGCTTAACCACTCTTTCAGTGAAGAAATTTTTCCTAATATCCAATCTAAACACCCCTGGTGCAACTTGAAGCCGTTTCTCCTTTTCCTGTTATGTTGCCTGGGAGAAGAGATTGGCTCCCACCTCACCACGACCTCCTGTCAGGCAGCTGTGGAATGAGATAAGGTCACCCCTCAGCCTCCTTTTCTCCAGGCTGAACACCCCCAGCTGCTCCTCATCAGACCTGTGCTCCAGACCCTTCCCCAGCTCCATTGCCCTTCTCTGGACACTCTCCAGCCCCTCAATGTCCCTCTTGTAGTGAGGGACCCAAAACTGAACACAGGGTTTGAGGTGTGGCCTCACCAGTGCTGAGTACAGGGGGGACAATCAGTGCCCTGGTCCTGCTGGCCACACTATTGCTGATACAAGCCAGGATGCCATTGGCTTTCTTGGCCCCCTGGGCACACACTGATCATGGTCAGCTGGCTGTGGACCAGCACCTCCAGATCCTTTTCCAATGGGCATCAGCTTTTTTACAAAATATGAAAATTTGGAATATGTTTGTTAACAGTGCTCAGAAAGCACTGGTTGAACATGGTACTTGAAATTAGGAAAAAAGGAGAGTGAGGAATAAATGCATATGTCTACATAGATGGGAGGTGTACCTATTTATATATTATTTTCCATTATTAAAAGGAGCTACAATTTGCATAGTTCAAGAAGGGTTTCCAATTACTTTCAATAAATATGAGAATAAATAAAAATCATCAACCTGTCGCAATGACTATTTAACATCTTAATATATTTTGAATGAAATCCTTACTTTATTGGAAACAGAAATATTCTCAGAAGTGTGAGGTATGGCAAAATCACTGATCAGATCACCAACTTTTGCATCAGTTTTTTCACTATATGCATTTTATTAAAAATTGGGATGCAATTGAAAAATTCACATTAAAATTCAATTATTCTCTAGATTTTCCCCATACCATTTTTTGGTCACCCAGGGGGAAAAAATGGATTTATATAAGACCTGAAAAAAAAATCACTACTCAAGAAATGTACTTGCTAAATTGGACCAAAATTGGCCCCAACACTTCAATTAGCACTCTGGTTTTGGCTGTGTAAAAGTATTTCTAAAGGCATTTTCTAGTTTAAAAACTCCAGGGGCCCTTTTATAAGCACTGGCACATGGAAAATGCTCCTCCGTGTCTCCAGTGCAGTCATCACCCCGAGCTCATCTGCAAAGCCTGAAGTGTTGCCTGTAGAATTAAACACTCACCTGCACCCACTATTCAGAGCTCCCAAACATAAGCAATGTTACGTGTGCCACACCTCTAAGGAGGCTCATTCTCCTTTTCAGCCTCCACCACATAAATGCTAGCAGGAGTTAAGATACATTTAAAAGGTTAAAAGCTTTAAGTATTTTCATGTCATCTTCAAAATGCTGCAAAGATATTTGAAATAAACTGTGGACTAACTCAGAGCTTCTCAACAGATTAGGCAAAATTGGATTTTGATGTCCAAGAGCTGCTGCTGCCATGGCTGGAGTTACACAAACCTGACAAGCCTAAGAGCACTTGCAGAAAAGGATGAAGGTGTTCAGGGTGACTGGACTGGGTGAAACTAGACTAAAACTAGGCCACTTTAAGTATTTTCTGTGTAGGCTCCCTCTCCAGTTAGCTTGTTCCTCCAACCTTGGGGCATTGGGGTCTGCCTTATCCAATTATGTGCAGGGAATTTTCTTCCTCAGCAGTTAAAATACTTGGGGACAGTTCCTTGCCAGGCAAGCACGGGTAATTACTACCTATGCCATGATAATGAATATATGTTGTATTAATAAAGCTGAAAGCCTTTCCACAAGGCACATATGACAGTCAATCACTTGCAGAAATGGTCAACTTTTGGCCACAAAGACAATTAAGTGGTAATTAAACATCATGACACAGAGACTTTCAAAGTTTTGTCATCATTATGATTTCTTTACATAACATTTGTAGATGGAAGTATCTTAAAACTCAAATGTAAACTTTCTTGACCAATGTCAATTTGGCATCAACTGACTATTTAATTGACTGTTAACAAATTCTTCAAGATATGACTGCTATACAGATATTTTATCTTCCTGTTAATTGGTAATTATACATTGGCAGAAAAATCACTGTTTCTTTCCAATTATTCCAGAACTCAGTGACTATTTAAACTTTGCTAATTAGCAGCGGAGGGCTGTTACATCTTCTGGGCAAATTGTATTTGATAATCCCTATTAAAATATACATGGCAGTAGTTGACTTGTAACAAAGAAAAAAAATTTTTTTTAAAAAGTGGCAGTTCAAAGGGTATTAGATACAGCACAAGGCAAACGGGGGCCTATTAAAATTTCCCCAACTGTTCTAATGAGAATGCCGAGGGTCATTTCTTCCTAGTTTACCATCTGTTTGGTTTCTGGCAAATATCTCTGGTGTGAAGGGAGGGTCCTGGAGCCCATTTGGCTTGTCACAAAATAAACCAGGGATCTGCAGCAATTTCTGTAAGTTACAAAACTGCACTTCAAGATCAGTAGCATGTACATAGCTGAAAACTTTTTTAAGAGCTGTCATTTACTGACTATTCCTTACTTTTTAGAGCTATGAGCAAGCACAGAGAGGCAGACTGAGCAGGGGGAATCAATTTTATAGGCTCACCTAACAAGAAAATGCAACAGTTGGCCTTTTTCCATCTCACACTGTTAGTGGGGGATATTTTCCTTTATATGTCAAAATCTGAAAGCAAAACATTGTCCCAGAAGCATCAGTGTTTGAGCATAAACTGATGCCAAAACCAAGCCTCTGACAGCTCAAAACCACAAAGCCCATCCAGGATCAGGAGGAGCCTTGGATGCCTCCAGTGCAGTTCCAGACCCACGTGCAGACAGAGGTGGGGAGCACTGTCTGTGGAATCTCCTTGGAGATGACACTGGGGGTTCCCTCAGCTACCCAGGCACCCTCTTTGCTTCTTTCTCTGGAGATGAAACCATGATCAGGCAGCATCACCTACAGCAGCCCTGCCCTACAACTGCTCAGAGCCAAAGGGGATACAGGACCTGGAAACCACTCTTGTCCTTCTCCCCAGCTCCCAAACCATACAGAACCAGATCAAAATGATCCTTCCTCTGTAAACTGAGAGGGGGTTTTGGTTGGCTATGCAATCACATTTGTAACCAAAACACCCAGTGAAGGATTATGTGAGGGCTGCTTTAATCCTGTCGAAAGGCAATAGAATAGTAAAAAGCAAAAAGTATAAGATAATTTGTCAATCTATTCTATTCTATTCTATTCTATTCTATTCTATTCTATTCTATTCTATTCTATTCTATTCTATTCTATTCTATTCCTAGGATTTCCTCTAGGAAATGTATTATTCACCTTATTTCAAATATTTCTAACTTCATTTTTTTAGATCCCAGAGAGTCAATGTATTACTTAAAATATGTATGATCATCTTCATGGCATAGAAACAAAGAATTGCCAAAAAAAAAAAAAAAAAAGACTGCAATATCATCGTCCATCTTTTGCTTTCTAGAAGATGCAAGTTCAGGCACTAAAATGTTTCCAGGTAACATCACCCTCCTATTTTCTTATAAAGTAGCTCACATAGTTAAATAAAGCCTAAATTTCATGAGGAGTTTATGACCTCACAGTAGAATGGAGTTATCTGTTTTAAAAGATTGCAAATGACAAATTGTGCAAATCTACACAGAATATAAACAAAATGTTTTTGTTATCCAATTAGGCCTATGGCAACACTTTCCATTGTAATCAGAGCTTGAAGTCTCTACTACAATAGAACTTATGGACTTCCAACAGGAATTTAGGTTGGAAGGTTAATGCATATATAAATATTATAATGAAATTACTTGTTAAAATGTTAACATTTACTAAAAGGTACAACATCAGTGTAGTCATTATAATTTTGCATAAAATTAGGGTTTTGGGGGGCTTAGCTAGAAAGGCTCACGTTTCCCACTGTAGTTCTTAAGAAACTAATTACACCAAACTTGGATATAATTTGTCGTGTATTTATCACTGAAAAGCCACCAGGGAGCCAGAAAGTCTTGGGAAGAGCTGGAACACGTGGAGGTGCAGTGTGAGTGGCAGCTCAAAGGCAGGCTTTGATGTGCACAGCCCTGCACATCTGCCTGCTCAGCCAGCTTGTCACCAGGATCATCCTGTGTAATGAGACAGATTCGGGTCCTCGGATCATGGCACTCCTTATCACTGCTGAGGGATTAGGCTGTAATCTCCTCCTGTAATTGTAGGAATGATACCCTGCTCCCCAGAGCACACAGCTTTGGAGGAGCCATGCAGTATTTTCATGCTTCTGCCAAGATGCAGAGTGCTCTCCTATCACCCACCACACCATCTATCCTTACTCTCGTTTGCAATCAATTCCCATCAGACCCACCACCACATTTGTAGCTTTCTAATTTTCTTTTTTTTTTTTTTTTTTTAGTACTCCTGCCTCCCATTTCCCTCTTTTATATTTGTACTAAGCCAAATAGTGAGAGCCCCTAAATGACTGTATGGGAGATTTTTCTTGGTGGGCTGACAAACCCCAGAGCACAGCCAGATGACCCAAGCAGTCAAAAAAAGGCCAAACACCAACAAGAAGCTTCAGAGACAAAAGCAGAAGAAAGAAAAAGCACTGATGGATAAAGAGATCCCACAGAAGTCCAAAATGTGTCTCCAGAGACAGACAAGGTGTGAATAAACTGAGGGCTACCCGTGTGGCATGTGAAAGGAGACAAAAAGTGGGATTGCCCATCAGTCATCAATGCTGAAAGATGTGGGAACATTTCCATACACACCAAACTGATCAGGAAAGGAGAATGGAAATGACACTGAAGAGATGCAGCTGAGAGTATCTGTTGTATCAGGGGGTCTAATGAAGAAAGAAAAAGAAGAAAGCTCCTTAAAAGCTACTTTTAAAGATTTTTTTTTTTTTGCTAAAGGATCCTCCCAGCTTGATTTAGTGAAGCTTCAACACATTTACGTTTGATCCCAGTTCTAATCCTAGCTTTAAAATTTTAGTTTTATCTTAATCTGAACTCAGAAAACGATTCAGGACAAAACCACTATTAACTTCTATACCTAAAAGCTCACACATTTCTTCCTAAGAAATTGTTAGAAGGTTTCCCAAATAAAAATTTCAACATACTTCATGTCAGTGAAATCCCACAGAGGAAACCAGGAACTATTTCTTTGCCTATGTATTGAAGAAGAAAGAAAACATAACCCTAACAATTAAAATATTTTATCATTTTTTCTTCAAAGCTTCTTGACATGGTTAACTGATATAACTGACAATGATTGTGTCTCCATCAAGTAATTGCCTAAACTGGTAAAAGATTATTGTAGTCACAACACAGTAGCTCACAGCACAGAAGCAGCATATATATATGTTAAGGAGACTTCAAATTGTTGGGCAGTTCTGGAAGATTATGATAATCTAGTGTGACCTCCTGTGTGAGACAGACAAGAGCATTTCAATGGTAATATTGCAAGGGAGAAAAAATATTCTTCCCTGCACCATAAGCAACCACTATCAACCCAATTTCAGAATATTACTATCTTCAGGTTTTAAAGGCCTAGCTTTCCCCCCCATCTAATCTATGATAAACCACATAAATCTTTGAATTGAGGTCTCTGAACCTGACTAGTCCTCAACATTAAAAAAACATAATAATTTCCAGCAAGCTAAACCTGAATATCACAGTCACTTGCCTCAAAGGAGAAACTGCTCCTTTGCTGATTGGAAATGATGACACAACAGATGGATCTGAGGTTTCTGAAGAAAGTGCTTTATGTTTTCTTCAGAAAGCAAAACAATGTCACTCCCACCTACTATTTTACTAAACAGCATATTAAATACTGTGGAGACTGCTCTATTTTTCTACTGAAAATGGTAGATTTTAAAATATTGTTACTTTTTAAAACTACTGAATAATTTTTAAAAGCCTATCATTTACATGCTAAATGCTCTTTGGAAGAGGCCAGCTTTCTGATCTCTCACTGCAAGGTAGAGATAGGAGAAGTTTATGTAGCTCTTAGTCCTGGGAGCCATCATAGATTGAGCATTCATATAAAATTGCATTTGAAAGCTATTACCATTTTCCCTTCACTGTTTATTTTTTACTGTGACTTCAAAGACACAGCACAAAAGCATCACCTGCTATGAAACATTCAGATTTTTTTTTTTCTTTTTCCAATATATATACAAGCTTAGGAAATAGAAAAGAAAAACAGCAAATTGAGAGTTTTATTTAAATTTTTTTTAACTAACAGTGTAACACAACTGACCCTACAGTTTACCCGCAAAAAATTAAATAAAAAATTCAGAGATGGCAGCACTTTTTCTCCAACATAGATGGAGCATGCTCAAGACAGAGCATCAGATCTCCCCAGGCATGATATTTGAGAATTTGTATTGATGAGCAAAATGAAGTAACTCCAACTCTGCATGGCTGTTTTTGCATCAGTTTGGCTTTTATATTTTTCCAGCCTGTAGTCTTGGAGCTTTTGCATACAGAATACACATGCCACCAATTTAATTGTTGGTTATCTTACAGTGACAGAATGGTCAAAGTAACACATCAAGAGCTAGAGAAGGACCTTTGGCAAGTTAAAGTAGGCCAGATTGTTTTTTCTGTTTTTCATCACATGTTACTTTAATATCTCTGTCAATAAAACATCAACTGAAACAGCCTTATTCTACAAATGAAGGTACACATTTAGGGAAAAACACATTCTTTGAAAATGCACAGAGGTATTTAGGTTCTTAAAATTTTGCTTGCTATTCTTAAATACTTAGTTGCAATTAAACATGACCAGTATACTTTGCCCAGTGAGTTTGCCATGATCTCCCAATGATACAAACACTTATTTTACAGCAAGGTAATAGCTTGCCTGTGACTTGACCACCCCAGAAATTTCACATTGCTAAGACCCTTCTGTCTTGCTTACTCCATCAGATTCTATTCATCCTGTAAGCAGTACAGTGGGAAAGGAGTAACAGCAGTACAAATTCCTCCAGAAAAGAGAATCTTTCAGTGCCTTTTCCACAGCATGAAATACTTGTGCCAGCCATGCTCTTCCCTTTGAAAGGCTGAGCAAAAAGTCTGAGGTTGAACCGTGATGTTATCCACAGAAGCAAAGCCCTTCTCAAATTATCCCTCAGTACGGCTTTAAATAATGTGCTATTTACATTTCATTCTTTCATTTACAAGCAAATGTGTGCCTGCTGGATGACACTCAAATGCCCAGACCACTCATGTTCTACATGCTTTAGAACAAAAGTAAGTACCATGAGAGGTTATTATGAAGGAAGCACTGAATTCTGGCTCAAGCAGACAAATTAGAATTTAAACATGCTAGTGCAAGTGCAGGGCAGTTGGAGTCCCATATGACTGGTACCTGCTTTTGTACTTTCACCATGGATTGCTTGTTAGGGTCACTGAGTTCCTCCAACTTGGGGACTGCAATTCTTATTTTTATTTTTATTTTTTTATTATTATTATTTGTAAGGATATAAGAAATGCTACCAAATAAACTGCAGAAGGTATAGCTGTCAATTCCTTGCAAAAATTTAGAAAAGATTATTTTAAAAATGTTTGTCCTTAACACAGCTGCTACTGCTGAGGGCTACAGCACAACGTGAAATACAAGATAATTTTGCAAAGCCTGTCGTATCCCTTTTACTACAATTCTGCTTTTGGACCATGGTAAATATTTGGTTGTATACAATATCTTGACCAGCATTCTGGTTTTAAGGAAGATGCTGCTAACTGAATGGAAAAGTAGGTTTACATAAGCTTAAAGGAAACAGGTTTTCAGCCCAAGAAACACTTAAAGGCTTTGGGATAAATGCTTCAGTTTATACAAAATGTCACACAATTTAGAAATGGCTGTTTAAAACAATTTATCTCCTGAGGCTTTTACCTCTTAAAATTTGTATTATTCAGCGTACTAATACCAGAGATGAGCAAAAGTGAGGGTGGTACTAGAAGCAACAAACGCTGCTTAAAATCTGCCACTGCCTTATCTCATTGACTCCCACTGACTTCCATGTATTATTGATGACTCAGAGTAAATTAGCCCGTTCCAGTAATTGTGTTGCTACTGATGTCCTCTGTACAATCAAGTACTCGTTACCCTGAGTTGCAGAAGGTAAATTACACTGGACTTACCAAATCCAAAAGCACTGGAACCACCAACACTCTGGGAAGCCTGAACACTGGTAGATGTGTAGAGCCCAGTTACCAGTAAGCCATCAAAGAAGGTACTTGTCGAAATAGTCACTGAAATGAGAGAAATAAAATAAGTGTAAATATGATGGTTAAGATCCTGTACACATTCTGTGAGCAGGCTCTTGCTCTTGATTGAGATCCCATCATACAGTCCAGTGAATCCATCTGAATTCCCCCAATATTTATGCTACTTTTACTTTCAGTTGGTGCTTGGGAAGTTGCCTTTGCCAGAAGCATCAACTATGGTATTCATGAAATGCATGAGTTAGAAAATAATGCACTGGAATATACTGCTTGTAAGCAATTGTCCAGACATTAAACTGTATTCAAATCAATGAAATTACCAGGATTATGGTACTGTTCTTTCTGGATCTAAATAGAGTCTAAGTTACAGTTATCATGCTTATTATAGTATTATACATTGAAGTTATATGGGCATCTGAGACATTACAGATTGTGTGTATTTAAATAGCTCAGGAATGCATTTTTAAGATATTCTTAAGTAATATCAGAAAACATCCAAAATAGCAACTAAAATTAATATTAGAATCTATACATTCTTTGTTAGAATTGACAATTCTTGCAATATTTATTCAATTCTTGTACACACTAATTTTCATATTTTACTTTGGTGTGCTTGATAAGATAACCCACAAGGGAAGCCAGTTGCTGTCCCCTTTTTGGATTTCAGCAAAGATTTTGATACTGTCTCTCACAGGATCCTTCTGGACAGGATGTCCAGCATGCAGCTGGACAAACACATCATTGACTCAGAGGTCGAGCACACAGGGTTACCGGGAATGGGGTGACATCAGAGTGGGGACCTGTCACTGGTGGGGTTCCCCAGGGCTCCATCCTGTGCTCTCAAGGCCCTGTGCTCTTCCACATCTTCATAAATAACTTAGGCACAGGGCTGGAAGGGATACTGAGCAAGTCCAGAGATGATAAAAAACAGGGAGGAATTATTGACTCCTTCCAAGGCAGAGGGGCCCTGCAGAGAGACCTCAACAAATCAGAGGGCTGGGCAGTCACCAACCATGTGAAGATGAACAAAACAACAAGAAGCTCTCTCTGCTGAAGAAGAGTCCTGTGACTTGTAGCCTCATACACTGAAGATGCATCCACACCTCATTTACCACACTCATTCTGCTTCATACCTCAACCCTTTCTATTCCCTTAACTTGGAGAGATCAGTGCTTGTCAGGGATTGCTGATAAACTCTGACCACTCCCTAAATCACATTGTACCTCCCTACATTTCCCTCTTTTGCTGGGGACATCATGAGCCAGTGACTGGCCAGGAAGCTGAAGCAAGGTACTCCGAGGTGACTGCTAGGACATTCCTTGGTGATACACATTCAACGGAGAATCTAATGGGTTTCTTAAGTCCTAATAGTCAGTGTTTCCTCTGTGGTACACTTTTAGCTTCAAATTAGTGTTTAATATTTTAAAAAACATAAAAATGTTGACAGTAGCTTAATTTACTTTGAACAGAGGAGCAGTATTTACTATGTTAATTTATTCTTCAACACTTTGTATTTAATTATCTTCTTTTCTTTGATTATTTAATACTACACTGAATAAACCCTGAATCCAACTTTTCTGCTCCCATGACTCCAAATTTCAGTGTTTTGCAATAGGCACTTTCCTGAATTCAGATGCAGGTTCAGAGCCATATGTTCCGTTTTTAAGAACAAGCTACTTCTGATAGATGTTAAAAGAAGAGCAAAAGACTAGATTTTTTAAAAAATAAAAGATGTATTAGGGAGAGTAAAATAAAATCAAACAAGCAAACAATGAATTTTTTCTACATTTGATGATGAAGTAGTGAATAATACATGACCTTTTCTTCCCTTTATGCCTTTAAACCAACAAAGAGGCAAAACATATGTTGAAAAGTATGCCTATGTGTTATTTTTGAAGATTTGGCAAAAGAGTCAGTGAAAAGCACTGATAGAAGGGCACTGGGCCAGTACTTTGCTGCCATTTTGTTTCCCTGTGGGGAAGCATCTTATTCTTTACTGGATAGGATATAATGCAAAAGCCTACTGTGAACAGGTGACCAGTTTCTCTGTGGGGAAGAAGTGATATTTCACAATGCCTGTATTTGACTTTGGACATATTTGTGTGATTGTCAACCCTCATTTTACATAAGCATGTAATAGGTCCATTTTTATTGTTGAAAAATTTCCAACACAGTACGGCTCCCTCATTAAGCCTCTGGGAAACTGCACAAGGCCTCTAGCACATTTTTTAAAAACAGAACACAAAGCTGTTATTACACACGTGTCATACATTTCAGAATAATTCCATAGTACTTCAAGAGAAAAAAAAATTAATCACGACATTCTCAGTGATGATTTTTTTCCTACCCACCAGTGAAATACATCAAATTCCCATAAAATGAAAGAAAACATGCATTATGCCAAGTGATAATGACCAGGAACAGGAACGTTGTGCTAATGCACAGCCCAGCAATAGCACTGTGATTTTATATAAGGGCTAGAGCTTGTTACTGTGGGGTCCTAAATTCCTCTTCCAAAAGAGCAAGAAGTTTCCCTCCATCAGGTTTTGTGCCTTTACACTGGCTCATGCCATATATAGTTGATGTCAAATATCTGGCACTACCAGAAGCAGGGACCAATGCCATGACCCACTGGGACTTTGGAAAACATCTAGAAGGACACAGAGCAGCCAGGGTTGGGTAGACAAGGGGGGCTCTGGCACTGCCCCAATGCTGCCCCATGGCACCCAAGGGACAACAC
Source organism: Acridotheres tristis (assembly GCA_037013685.1). Taxonomy (NCBI): domain Eukaryota; kingdom Metazoa; phylum Chordata; class Aves; order Passeriformes; family Sturnidae; genus Acridotheres; species Acridotheres tristis. The sequence continues at coordinate 12,328,689 of CM072885.1, forward strand.
AGCAGTGTCATCCACAAGCCCGAGCAGGCACTGCTCCATCCTCCACAAGACCCTTCTTTGGGAGGAGAATTTGGAGAGCGAAGCAGTGAGGAGGCCTTGCTGTCACTGGGGACTGAGTGTCCCCAGGGCAGGGGTGTGCTGGACCCTGCCACCCCACCCAGAGCAGCTCCTGTGCCAGCCCTCCCACTGCTGCACCGGGACAGGGACAGGGACAGGCAGGGATCCCGGCTCCACCTGCCTCACCCCCACACCAGGGCTGGGACCACACCACCCACGGTGCAGGTGTAGATTCAAATGTTTGGAAATAGTCCAGTAGGAGGGACTGAGAACATCTTCCCAAGAAATGCATGAGGGCTGCATTTTGGAACAACCTACTGATCAGGCAATATCACACTGCAAATTTTAGAGGCAAAGGTGGTAACTACTTCAAGAGTTGCTCAACACTTCCTTCTGTTTTCAGTTCCTGAGATGCTTCCTAATTTTTTACCCCCTTGGACTACTTGAGTTGGTTTGTTTTTTATGGTGTCTCTGTCAGACTGATTTAATCATTTAAGGAAGAAGGAATTTCAGTAAAAACATTTAATTTCTGAGATGAGGTTAGAGGAGAATATGTTGCCCTGGATGAAAAATTCCACTGTCCTTTGGTTTCATCAACTCTTCTGCTCTGAAGTGTGAGAGTGTTCCTCCAAGTTTGGACAAATCATATTTTATATATATACACATTAAAAAAACACAGAGTTCACATATGCTCAACAGAGACATTTTCATTTTTAGTATCTAAATATTTCTGCAGACTCTGTCCTCATTTAGTACTCTTAGAGCACTCTCTGACTAATAAAAGCTCGCTGAAAAAAGTCCCATGAAAAATATTTCCATCCAGCTATACTACTTTGTTGGATTGGAAGTGCTTTGTGGAGATATCATTTCTGATGATGTTTTGATCTAGAAAGTTTCTCAGCGTTTTAAAGGAAGAAGTCATATCTGCTGGTTGGAGAGAAAGGGTAAAGAGAGGGATCTTTATCAAAAGTCTAAGCCTTCTGTGAGAACACATCAATTCATCAAAACCCCACTTCTTGAAATGCTGAGAAATGTGCAAAATGTCACAAAAACAAAGTTGCTCCTAAAGTTTGGCCAATACCATCATCAATATCTTAAACTTAGGAGACAGAAAAGTAGACCTGAGAGCAAAAGTGAACTAGGATGGAAGAGATGGTGACTGGAACCAGTACAGCAAATAGGGAAATTTTTGGAGAAAAAATGGGGGACGAGGGGATAACAGCTGGAGAAAGTAGCCAAGAGAAGGTGATGAAAAAGAGATAGGATCTGCACCTGCTGCCTGGAAACCCTAGAAAGGTTCAGTATGAGAGACTCACAGAGTAACTGGGAAGAGAGACCAGGTGTAAAACTCAACAGCAAAACGTGGGTCAGCCTCACGTGCTGGTGAACAGCCACAAAAGCAGTCCAATGTGCACTCTTAGTCCACCTTCTAAACCAAGTGAACAATGTTTGTATGATGGATATGAAACATTCCTGTCCACAAAACACGTGGATAGGAATACATGGCTTAGTGAATAACTCCAGTTTATTTTGTAAAAGCCTAGGAGATTGCTCCATGAAAAAGAAATCATATTGGGGCTGGGAAACACCACGGAAGTATCCTCTGGTGCTGTTTTGCCCTACTCTTCTTTCTGTACAAAGACTGTGGTCACAAAATGTGTTTCTGAGAATCGTGAGGCCCTCAGTTCAGTTTTCCACCCAAAATCCGGGGGAGTTGCAGTCTCTCCTGCTCACTCAGCACATACCTGCTGCTGTGCTCTGTTGCTAACGAGGCACAAGGTTTGGCAGGCACACAGGCTGGCCTCATCCTGCCGAGGCCATCTCTGGGAAGCCTTGGTTCTGTTTCCTTGGGAAGGCAGGGGACGCAGCAGCCTTTTCTGGAGAAGCCTTTCATTTTGCACAAGTTTCTGTCAGAGCCCTGGCGCTTCCCGTGGGACAGGGAACAGCAGAGCCGCTGGCAGTGCCAGGAGCTGACATGTCTCCAGGAGGAAGCAGGTCAGGAAGAAGGAGGCTGGCAAAGATGCTGCTGGAATTATACCACAGGTGGAGGTAGCAGCATAACAGGAAACACAAAATGGGGTTTGAACTGTAGTTACAGTGAAATATTTTTAAGAAATTAATGCTATTCTCATAATTTTCACTGTTTTCCAGCGCTGTATGCCACACATACTGCATACCTTTACAGGAATCTATTAATCAGTGTAAGTAATTGCATAACTTTTGCCTTACATTCTCTCGAGGGACTGATCTACTCTCCAAAAAGGCAGTATTTTGACTGATATTCAAAATACTCAAAATATAGCCAATGCCTGTAAACTGTAAAAGTAGAAAAAAATTGCCAGGTGGAGGATGGGGATCATCTCAGGAGACAGCTGCCACTGACAGGTCTTACTTATTTTGGCTGCTCTTCAGCACCAGCTGAATGTCACTAAGAGGGCTGAAAGATGCAGAAATCCCACAGGATTTGCAGCTGCTGTTGATGACAATCACCGAGCACAAGAAGGAATTGAAAAAGGCAAGGATCTTTGATGACCCACACTTCTCTTAAGTGAGTCAAGACATAGCCACAGTATAAAACTGCGTTTCTGTAGACCATAGAGAAAACAGAAAATAATTCTGGTATGTGAAATGGAATCACCACAGACAGCGGACTTCCTGAAGTGAGGCTTTCTTGCATCAAAGCAATGACAGGCACTTTTCAAGGTTCTTCTCAAAGAAGGTCAAAGCCAGTCTCCTATAACACTGTAATATTGCATCATCACACACCTGAGTCATGGCTGGAAACCATCCTCTTAGAAAATAAATTATTTACACCGAAGTAATGCTTTTGGGGGCTTTTTTCGGCTTCACTCCTAAAAATATATACCAGCCTCTTCAAGTCAGGTGTGCAATGGAACTGTTCAGAGAGGCCTCTGCCCCTTCACAGTGCTGCATTATCCTGCAAAACGAATGGAGAGTAACATCACTACACCAAACACTGTCAACACCACACTCACAGAGTATGCTGAATTGAAAGGGACCCACAAGAATCATCAAAGTCCAGCTCCTGGCTCTGCACAGCACTATTCCCAAGAATCACACCCTGTGCCTGAGAGCATTGTCCAAACACTTCTTGAACTCTGTCAGCCTCGGAGCTGTGACCACTGCCCTGGGGAGTCTGTTCCAGTGCCCAACCACCCTCTTTGGTGAAAATCTTTTTCCTATTAGCCAGCCTAAACCTTCCCCAACACAGCTTCAGGCTATTCCTTCGGGTCCTGTCCCTGGTCAGAGAAGAGATCAGTGCCTGCCCCTCTGCTGCCCCTCCTGAGGAAGTTGTAGACTGCTATGTCTCCCCTCAGTCTCCTCAACACAGGGAAGATGTTCTCTGTCCCTTCCAAGTTTGTTCCATTTTTCAGGCAATGGAGCCTTTCTGCCACCCTCATGCAATGCCAAAGACAAGTGACCTATCCAGGCATGCAGTGTTCTCAGGGCACAGATAATACCAAGTCCAAATCCTTAAAATACTAGACCACTCCTGAAATGCCTACTACAGATGAAATTGCTAGTAAGAAGAGAATAAACCCTGATGCCTTATTTAAAGGCAACTGTTAATATACCACAGTGATTAGAAACCTATAAATACTCAGAAAGAGATGTACACACATGCTTTCCAAATATTGTGCAGATAAATATAAGTGAATGGTGGATACTACATTGTTACAAGAATCCAGAAAGTGTATATACTGAACTGCACTCAGAACCTTATTACTGAAAAAGACATTTTTAAAAGACTAGTGAAGTGCATGTTGACATCAAACTAATTTTTATGGCTCGCAGACATACTCTGCTTTCAAAAGAAAACAAAATTGAGAAATTCATAATTATACAGCTATTTCAAATATGAACACCAGACAGACACGCAAGAACAGTATGAATCACAGGTCTACCCATCATTCAGCAACAAAAGCAGAAAACCCACAGGATTCTTACTCATACTTGTTTTGATATTCCCCAAGTAGGTGGAAGAAAGCAGAAAAAAGAGATTTCAGCATGGTTAAGTAAACAGACGTGGTCTTACAACTGCAAGCATTCTCACTTAGGTATTGGTTTTCTGAAGCCCACAACCAGAGCACTTAATTCACAATGACACACCAGTGAGCTTTCCTTGAAATTCTTGTACAGAACAGCACCATCTCTAACCTGTGATGCCTTCACCAGTAATTCCAGTTAGCAATTACTCTCAGATGGAGGGGAGTAAAAATGCACAAGTTTTGAACTTTGTACTAGACAGCTAAAATTCTGATCTGGCCTTGCTTTGTGTTATAGCTTCAGTTCCTCTTCCTCATGCTCCATGAAATCTCTGTGTCTTTATAGCTTTTCAAATCCTTTCCTAAATTGGTAATGAGCAAGAGAGAACTGAAAATAGATTGCAGATGTATGGCAAGATGTCCGTAACATGATATCCAGAGACATCATTTTTCATTGATGCAAAGAGTAGCCTATCAGCTTTGTGAAAGAACTGTTTGCAGAGACATCATTTATATTCCTGGAAGTTCATAACAAGACAGTGACAATGACATCAGCAGCAATATAAAAAGTGTTTATTCTTATACTCTTAAACTGTAAGGAGTTGGTCATATTTGCTTACATGGTCCAAGATGCTCCAGAGTTCCCATCTCACTAAAAGGGAAGAGTCCCATGGTTAAATCTATGAACAGACTTCCAACGTGAGACCCAAGAGTCTGACTTCCCATGTGTCAACATTCCTAACTTAAATACACTTCTGACCATATTCTAACCACCAGAAACTTGGCCACATTGAGCAGAGAGGTGCTTTGTTCCAGCTGGCATCACCAAACACGTTGGCACAGCCCAAAGACCTGACAGAGGAGAGGTAAGACTGGCTGCTGTCATAGCTGCCTGCTTATAACCAACAGATGGGCAATTAAGGCTCTCACCTGGGTAAGAGGATTCAAATCTGAATTTCACAATAAAATATTGTTTTAAAATATTTTAAACTCCAGCACCTGTGTGGCCCAGCCACTGTCCTTTAGCTGCAAGCATTGCATTTAGTATGGGAAAAAGGGAATACCAGCTGGCACAGAGAGAGGCACATCCTCTCTTCCTTTTGGGGCAGCCTTCTTGGAAGGAGAAGATGGAGGTTTCAAGCAGTGGCCCAGTGAATATGTGCTACTGCTATATAAATCTCCAGAGAACATCACATCTATTTATGTCACCCCATTTAGGCTGTAAATCTCACCCTAATGTTGATGTTTAAAACAGACCAGATGAATCACACTCCAGAAATGTCTGATTCTCCTCACTGACTATAAAGGGAGCCCAGACTTTAAAGCTCAGCTGTAGATGTCAACACAGAAGATGACTAAACTGAGATTATTCCCACCAAGAGCCATTGACACAGAGTAAGTTAATTATTCAATTTCTATTAAAATGTCCAACTATTGCCCACATCAGAGGGAACTGAGCAGGAATTAAGCATCCCAGAACCCAGAGCTCACCCGAGGACATCAGAGACAATGACTATCTTTATATTCTTTCTTGTGTTATGCCAAACATATCACTAATGCTTAGCAACTTAGCAAGCCCTTGTAGTATCAAAACACTCCAAAGGGTATCAGCAAATGTCTGTTATTCCATTTGATAATTCACAGAGGCCTGAATAGTATTAATGGAGTTTAAGCAGTAAACACAATGACCTGCATATGAGACAAAATGTGTTTCACTAAAATGTACATCAGCTATGTCTCTAAAAATTTAACCACTGAATTAAATTATGTGCCATAGCCAAAACAAGAATAATCATCAAAATACCATTTTCTGTAATGATTGAAAAGGACAGTTATTTATAGTTTTAGCTTAAGAAACACAAGCCCAATCATATTATTTATTGAAATGCACCTCCAGGCAACAAAATACTGTAAACAAGAGAGTTATCAGCATAACAAAGCCAGTAAAATATGCTTTAACAGTATTTACATGATGGCTACACTCAAATGATAGTGAAATGTACTTTGTCAGTGTGTTTTTCTTATCCAAAGTGCCAGGAGGAGATGGGAAGAGATGATGATCATTCCCAGACCTCACCAGCTAGGTGAGGGCATGAAACAAGCCTGGTTACTGGTGTATGTTGGAACTGTTTTGTGTCCTTATTCAGCAGCCACCATTCTCTTTATTAAGTTTTGAAGCCAAATACTGTCATGCTTCTATGAAAAGCACCAACATAATTTTTTTTTTTTAAACAGATTAAATGTTATTGTGATTACCCTTTTATCACGCTAAGCCTCAGAATATTGACCCCCGTTTTGAAGCCTAACCTTATTTTTCATGCCTTTCAAATTTATGTGAGGTTGCCTGTTTGATACCCATACATGAAAATTTCATATTGTTGGCTGTGGTCTCAATAAATTATTTAGAAGGTCTGAATATCTCTGCACTGCACTGTGCAGATTTTCAGAAGAGTTTGGTAAATCCTTTTATTCTGCTGTCCTCAAAAGACAAACAACATCTCAGTACACAATTAACAATAGCATTAAAAGAGAAAATGAAGGCTGTCTTGAAAAACGACCAAGTATAATTATCTACTAGGAATTTATTATAACTCAGTAATATCTAAACACTTGCAAGAACTTTTGTCTTAATTCTAGCTAAGGAAGCACACCCTCTAAAACCAGATTGTTAAACATGTTTACCTCAGGCTAAAATAACACAAATCCTCTTACAGACACACGAATTATGATGAGGAAATATCATGAAATGCAGGAGTTCAAGTGATGCTGCAGAACAGGGAAGTATCTGGCTGCCCACAGCTTGAAAAGCTGCATTGTTCACTGGGTGAAAAACTGGATGGCTGAGCCCAAAGAGTGATGGCCAGCTGCAAGTGGTGTTCCCCAGGCCCAGTATTGGGAGCACTCCTTTTTAATATCTTTGTCAATGACCAGGGTGAGGGGATCGAATGAACCCACAGTCAATTTATACTTTTACAGCTTCAGGAGACAAGGAGCTCCACCATTTATTTACATAACGTATGGAAATGTTTTTCCTTGTTTTTAAGTTCTCATTTTTTTGAATTATTGTATTTTCAGTGTAATGTTTGCTTCATCAACAGAATTCAATATAATTTTCACAGTTCTCTCAACTATCCTTTTTCCAAAATTAAGGAAACTTACTTTAGCTTCCTATTACACAGGAAGATGTTCTCTCTATCATCATCATCTAGTATTACTATATTTTTTCGAAGCAGAAGAAATCAGATGTACCCATGACACAGAAATCTGGGTATAACATTGTATTGCACAACCAATGGTAAAAATTATGCCAGTTGTTTCAATCTTCACTCCTTTTCTCATAATTGCTAAGGTTCAATGTGGTAATTTTTTTAAAGTCATGCTTAGCATTGAGGTGATATATTTTGAAATTCACTCCCAATATCCTGTTCCACATATTTGGCATTATTTTTGCCTCCGTTCCCCACCACCACCTTCATTTTTTAGTAATACAGCATTAAATTTTACTACTTTGAGCAGCATGGTATATGATGCTGTTACGTTCCTAATAAGTTCCCATTATCATTTTGACCACTTTTAACTTCAGGCAGCAAGACATGACAATAACACTTCTTCCTCATCAGCCACAGTCCTCCCTCCTCAGAGTGGATTCCTTGTGTGATAGAATTCAAGTGAAACCTGGCATTGTCTTATAGTTTAGATGACGAACAAGACTGAGCAATAGTTTAATACTCCATTTATCTTTAATATATTTGTGCTTATCTTCCTTAAACCAGAGCTTAACAAGATTGCTTAATGGACTGCAGAAATAAGGGACTTTAAATAACCTGGTGCTTTGCAGTCTAAATATGTTGGGCATCCAATATAGCAGCTGTCTGAGGGACACACAGGTATTTTTTTAATACCAGGCTTGGGATTTATCTGCCTGGATGTGAGTATACAGAACACCATCCTCCTCACCCAAACTGCTCATCTCAGAGTCCTTTCTGTGCAAAAGATGTACCCAGCACAGTCAGCAGAGTCGGAGTTGCAGTCTGCCCAGACCCAGTTTTTACCAAGTCAGGCTCTGGGAGGATTGACTGTAGACTCTCGGGAGCAAGGGGTTAAGAGTGAACAAATGTCCTGATTAGAAAGGAGAAAATAAAGAAAATTAACATGGAAAAGTGAAGACTGAAATGCACTGAAAGTTGCTGAGAACCATGAACAGAAGGAAGAGGACCAAAATATATCATACTGTATTATTATGGGAACGGACACAAGTTCAAAAATGTGATTTAATTTTGTATCTATGATTCATGCAACAAAATAATTCTGCTTAAGTGCAGTCCCTCGTTTAGTTGGTACAGAATGCTATTAAAAAAACCAAACTACTCTACCCCCATCTATAAACTGGAACAATACTACCAAATAGCCTGGAGATTGATTCACATTTTAAGTTAGAGAATGGATCAAATGAGGATTTATATGAGAAAAATATAGGGACGTTTATAGTAAATATAAAGCAGTATTTGTACTAAATTCTGGCATATGAATGGCAGGGCTATAACAAATACTAATATAACCCTTTGACCATACACTCCATAATAATGCGGGGTCAAATCAATAAAAAATACCTGTTTCCAAAGGTTCAAATCAGAACAACATGGAAAAGAATCTGAAAAAATGACAAAAACATTCACTAGTCCTCTGAAGGTATAAACACCTAATGAAAATTGAATCAAAAGAATGAAAATAATGTGCTTAGGAAATAAAATTCCTAAAGTAAGAGCAATATTAAAACTCAGTGGCATCTGTTTGTCTCATCTTTATGGTTATGTGGCTAAATGGGTCAGAAGCAGAGATGGGGACAGTCAGACAATACATATGTTTATTCTTTACAGTGTAATTCTTCCCAGTGTGGTTTGTAAAGGCTGAGCATCCCAAGTGACTGGCAGCTACCTCAGGAAGGGTTTGGCTGTAGGTCCATCACTTCAGCAAGAGCTGGTGGCTCTTAGTGTTAGGTTTGTTATAATGGTCAACTACTGAACAAAAAAGACAGAAGGCTGGAACAGCAGCACCGTGGCAGGTTGTGATTATGAAACATTTGACAGGACTCTGGGGTAAAATCCTCCAAGTGCCTTTTCTCTGTTTTTCTTGGGCTAAGGGTTGGATCTGAAGATTTAAAAAGGTTCCTTCTAGACTCCTGTTTCTAGACAGGCAACAGATACTTTACCACCTCTAAATGTTCATAAAAAAAGTCTTGAGTCCAACATTCTGATTAGGCAACCAGCCAAACACAGAAAAAAATACAACTGCAGCACAATGACTTGCGTTGAACTTGTCATTATCAGTTAGTTGCTTGTTAAATGCTTTATAAATACAGCAAGTTCCCAAGTGGTCACTTTCTGTTCTTAAAAATTAAAAAAAAAAGGGGGACAGCATGGTTCTTGTCCCTCGTGTGCATAACTATCCCAGATAACACCAGTACAAATTCCCTTAGCAAATAATGGGTTTTTAACAAATCACTTCATGTCCTTTTTCCATACTGAAATTCCTTCTGCTCTGCACATCCCAGTGAAAGCGATAAGTATTCACAGCCATGTCCCTGCTATGACTCATATCTTGTTAGAACAAAAAGAGGCACTTGGCTCTTGGAAAATAAATCCCACAGCCGCCTGCCTTGGATTGCTGCAAGCCTACAGCTCCCTGGCTTGTGCACTGATGTGTCACAGAGGTCTTCATGTCCCACAGGAGACAATTACTAAGAAGTACCTCCAGAATAGGTGAGGTTCTGCATATTATTATAGGAGGGGAAAAGGGCTAAAATGGTAAATATATTTATAAAGGCTCAAAAAGCAGAGTTACTCTGCAGGAAAGTCAGTCACCTGACAAGCTAAGCTGTGCAAATAGCACAGGCACTCTCCTGGACAAGAGGTTATTAGCAATAGGAAAAACCAAACTATTTGCCAGAATAACTTGTATTGGTATCCTCAGCAAGAAGCCAAGCTAGCCAAGAGCCATGATAACTAGCAGACCTCTGCCAGAAAAAACAATGAAGAGGTTTTTTATCTTCCTAGCATTTCTTCATCAGTTCGTCAATGAAAATTTTAAGAGTGAAACAAAGAAAATAAACAGCCCCTCTGGAAAAACCCCCAACAAACCAAATTAAGCAAACAAGTGGCAAAGTTAACGAAGTTTATTTGATCTGCAATGCCCTGAATAAGAGAAAATAAGAGAAACTTTCTCATAGGAGAAGAGTCTACATTGGTTTTACTGCTGCTATTTGAAGTTGTATTCTCCGAGATGTCAAACATTTTGAGAAAAAGGGCAGAAGTCTCTGGTTCACCTTCAATGTCTCCCTCTAATTAAGTCATTAAAGCACAGAGGAATAGCAGACACTAATAAAAGTAGCCATGCCACTTCATACATCATACAGACCTAGCTATGATGAAATTAGGCATAAATAAATATAAGTAGCATGTTTCTGGGGAACCATATATTCAATATTTTCTTCCACTTCTGTCTTTTAAATCCCACAGTTGATTCAAAGAACGTCTCTGACATCTGTCTAACCCTCTCAGTGTTGCACATTGAGAATGAGGAAGAATTACCAGATAAGCAGAGCACAGAAAGATGGATCTGGATATGAGTGTGGTCTGTGATGCACTGTACACTGAACTTTCCAAATACAGAATAGGCAGCAGTCAGCAAGCATGGAGTGAAATACATCTAAGAAGCCACACAACAAAGGGTGTTTTAGGAATCCACCTCTGTACATCTTTCACTGCATTAGTTCAGAAGCAAATGCATTCTCCTACCGAAAATCTTAAAGAAAGTTTGAATTTGTAATTTTGCTAAATAAGCCTCTTCAATTAATTATAGAAACAGTGCAGTGCCAATAGTATTTGAACATTTATTGATATCTTGAATATGAAAAGAGGGAACAATGAGCAGCTTTTAGGAGGCTGGAATGCTTAGAAATTAATAAATGGTACAATATTCTTATTATGCCATTTTCAATGAAAATCAAATACTTTGATCTTCTCCAGTATAATTTCAGCTTGAAATTGAGTATTTCAGTTCATTTTGTTAAACTAAAATGAAAAAAAAAAAAACCTATTTTGATCTAAATCAAGATTTTAATGTACTTTGCAAACACTTAGTGCCAGGTGCTCTCTCCACCTTAGGGGAGGCACTTCTCTATGCTCCAACTCTTACCATCTAGTTAATACATCCACACCTCCAATAGAGTAAAGGCAGTTAGATCCTAATCACAGACTCTGTGATACTACATACCAAAAAAATACAATTTAATCTTGAGGTGACAAAGAACAATGTGAATTTCATATTCAGTTCAATGAAATTGAAAGCAAAAGTACAAAACCCTCATTTAATTTGAGTCAAACTCCCCTTTTCCAAAATTTTGTTTTCCAAATTAAAAAAAAAAAAAGTAAAAATAAAATGTAGTTGTTTGTCCAAGTAAGGTTTTCGTTCTGCAAAAGCTGCATTTTCTATTACAAATCATTCCTGCTGGAATTGTTTTTATTCCATTTCCTAGAGAGCAAAGGGGCACTTTGCCTTTACTTGAGTGTATTGTAATGCCTTCTTAAAACTTTTTTTTCCCTTTTCATATCTGACATATTTTTCCTTATTGCTAACCCTGAAATAAACATGACTAAACACAGTTTTCCTGTGAGCTTATATACAAAAGTAGTTTGGGCAATGTATTCATTTTGCTGTTTATATTATCCTGTCAAAAACAAGGAGAACTTGGCAGTTCCTCAAGTCTTGAAGAACAAAGCCAAAAAGAAGCCAAGCTGTCATTAGACAGCATCTCTGAGCACACTAGTGTAGACCTGCAGGACTTGTCTCAGACTTCAAGATGAGATCTACTCAAAAATTCCTTGGAAAAAAAGGTCATATTATATAACAGCATATGATTTATGCTGGTTTTAGACTTCCACTTTCTCACTCAAGGACAATTTCCATGTCCCACATCTTTGTAATGAGACAGAGTGTTCTACCTTTGCATCCCCACAGGTCACCAAGGACAAGGAAAAATATGTGCTACAGATCTAACTACCTCAGAAAGTCACACAGTAAAAAATTCAAGTCATTTAAGTCAAGAAAACATTCTCGGAATAGATATTTTTGGATGCACAACAGGGTATTAACCTGTACCATTGCTGAGCTCATCCTCTTCTCTATTAAACTTCAAGTTTGCTTTTTGCAGCAACCAGAACTCTGCTTCGTACTGAGGAGAAGCACTCTTCAAACAGGAGAAGCACTGCATCAAAGCAAGATTTCTGCCTTAGACCACAGCAAATTGCTTGGCAGTCCTTTTATCATATTCAAGGCATTCTCAGGCAGCTGGGCCTCATTACAAGCAATGGTGCTTCAGCCATTAACTTCAGAGAGATCAGGATAAAGCACTAAATGCAATGAAGATAATTTAAAACATGTTAGGCAAGAAAATGAACTAGCATGGAGCACTGCTAATGCTGTGTGCTAAGCATGGTTCCTGGTGAGTGCTGCAAAACCATTTCTACTTTGGGACAGGTGCTCCTACAGAGCTTTTGTTTTCCTCCCAGCCCAGTGGGGCACTGCCCTGGTGGGGGCCCTGCAGTGCCACAGCAGAAGGAACAGCCCAAAGATGAGATCCATCCCTTCCTCCTCATTGTACCAGTTCTAGGGCAAGAAATACCCCCAGGCAGAGCTCTGTTCCAATAAGTAGCTTTTGGGGAACAGAAACGTGGTTAAGAATTTGTCTGCATAGGACTTACTGATTTGTTTGTTGAGAGTTTTAATGGCAATAGTTTTGTAAATTAGTGAAGATAAATGATACTGGCATTTGGGCATAAGACCAGCGTTAGAGCTAAGTCTCAAATAGATCTACAGCCTTCCATACAGAACTTTATGCTTCATACAGCACCAGCAGACACATGAGGCTGTCTCACCACTGCTGTTGGGTGTTCTGAACAATTTGTGGCTCAGCAGCCACATGCCAACATGCCAGTCAGGTCTAGCCCTTCTCCCTCAGAGATACTGGCACTAATTCTTAAGCTTTTTAGTGTAATTTGTTCATTGTGAACCAACACAGCTACAACCTGGTCCAAGCTTAACCTCAGACTAGATCCAGAACTTGCACATTCCCAATCCTCCCCCAAATATTTCTGCTTTTCTAAGGAAATGCATAAATGTTGCAAAGACAAAATTTCAGTTTTCATCCTACAGTGCTTGTACAAATTTTAACTGAACCATATTTCTTTGAAAGGTACATTTAAAAAGAACTTTAACAGCTGCTCTCAGACTTGAGGTGATTAATTTTGAAGTAGGTTCTGCAAAAGAATGAACAATAACAGCCGAAGGTTGAGGCATTAATATTAACCTGTAATAAAAGGAATTATGTTTAAACCATTCCTAGAAATAAAAGATGAGTACCTGGTCCTGGAGTGCTGGAAGAAGCACATAGCTTAAATTATATCCAATCAGGCAAAATACAGATATTAAACATTTATGAGCAGCTCTGATATATTCTGAATTAATCAGTTCTGCACATTTAAATGCTTTAATATTTAATGCTGCTACCTCAACATTCCTGAAGAAATATTAAACTTTTGTATAGCCCTTTAAAAGGAATAGCAAGAGATTTTACTACACATAAAATCTGAATTGTGGCTGTTGGTTTTGTGCTGTGCTTTGTGGAGAACCACGATTATAATGTATTGAACTACAACTGAAATTCTGAACATTTTTACCACAGATGAAACAGAAATAAGGGCAGTAATAACACAAGTAACAATTATTAAGCCAGGGGTAAGCACATGTCCAATCTGATTAAGTCTCCTAGGCATGGTGGATTACTCATGAAGGCTTACTAATATCATACTTTCGTGAAATCTCTCAGATGAGTGTAAATGACATGCTAAAGGCATTTTAGACATGGCAGCATATTAATGTTAGTGTGTTAGTAAAGTAAATCTTCTCCAAAACACCAGCTGTGGTAAGCAAAAGATACATATAGATAGAGATATTTAGCTGTCCACAAATTCCCTCACTGCAAAAAGCAAGCACTCTGAAATTTGTTTATTGCTGGTGCCAATAATGGTAAATTTAAATACAAGACGTGTATACTAATTTATGAGTAATTTTAAAATACAGTGCTTAAAAGCATATTAAAGTCAAAAATGAGGACATGAAGACCTTCTTTAGCAGTGAGTCACATATGATGCTGATTCCATTATTAAAAAGTTTGTTTTGATTGTAAACATATTTCTGAGATTCTCTGCTTTATTACCCCTGAATAAAGTAAAAATTATTTCAAAAATTCCTAGATAAAACAGTACAACAACAAACTACAAATTGTCACGGTTTGATGGAAATTGTAAGAGGACAACAAACAGCATAAAGCCTCTGTTATGAACACGTGCTCATTTCCATTTCACTTTGACTGACAGTTTGGAGTTCAGACTCTGCAACACCTGAGCCCCTGCCCATCTCTTTGCCTGTTCATTCAATAAATTGCTCTCATTCTGCATGGTTTTACCTGCATTTTCATTGCAGACCAACCACAAAACTGAATTTACCAGTGGTATTATTTTATAGCGTGGCAATTTCAAAGAGAACCATAGCAATTATAATTGAAGAGACAGCACATAAAAATGAGTATATGTAGGTTGTTAGCCAAGACACAGCATGGGTCCCATGAGTTATTTTTAAAAACAACAAATTCAACAAAACCTCCCCCCAAACAACAGCAACAACAATCGGGATGAGATCTGAAATATTGATATTCCATTTATTTTTGAGGAAACATAAACCTCATCCTTTAACACCATTACCTTTCCAGTAAACAATCTGCCACAAATGCTCACACATAGCAAAAGGAACAGAGATGCCCCAGTTCAGTCCTTGTACCACTCTGTGATCCTGCTAACCCACATTCATTCCCAGAGTCCTCAAACAACCAAATCTTCCACATGCACAAAGCCCTGCCCCAGAGATCATCCTTCCCTGATTTCTCTGTGTTGCTGTAAGTGAACTCCAAAACTGGCAGTAATTCAGTGAGATGCTCGTAAGCAGCAGCCAGAGTCCTTTACATAACCTGTTAAACCAAGAGTGGGTCCTTCATTCCCAGTGCTGAATGTCGTTGTCTAAGAGCAAACATCAAACTATTGCATGTAATTTCTTTATGAAGGATCGTGTTTCTATGAAAAACAGAGAGAAAGATATGGGGAAGAGAAAAGGCATGAAAGAAACTGTAAGGACACAATCTCACACCTGCGAGACCAAAACTCTTACTCAGCTGATTGGAAGGCCCTGTGATGGCCAAAAAGCCTCTCTCATGTTGCTCAAGGAAATTACTCAGAGATCATCAAAGAAAAAAATGTGAGTTACTAATGTGAGTTACTGCAAGTGATTCATATGATCCTGAGAAATCTCAGTTGGATCTACTATCAATAAAGAGGCATTACAACCATTGACTCAAAAAGGTGCAAGTAATAAGCCACCAGACAAGCAAGTGACCCTTGACCAAGAGTTCAGCAAGTTTAAAACCAAACCAAATTGATGAACAAAAGCTATTAAACATAATATAACTTCTAGAAAGTTTTGAGTTTTGAGAAGAAAAGTCAGGGAGTCCCTTACAGATAGAGGAGATTCTTATTGAGGCAGTCATGGCAGACTCGGGGAATTTTGAGGTCAGAATGGTGAATTAATTAACCAATTAACCAGCCTGACCTGACTGCACACACTAACTTTCTCCCAAAAACAGGACAGGGGGAAATTTAGACTAACTTGAAATATGCTAAGAAAGAAATACTCTAACAAAGGCCTGAACAAATGAGCAGTCACACTGAGAAAGAGATTAAAGAATTTAAAAAAAAACCCAACTTATTATAGAACAACACACATACCTAGACAAGTGAACCTGGACCAGCAGAACAATATGAGAGAAAGGAAGTTTTCTAGCATGTAACATGGACTACAAATGAAAGGATAGTGGATACTGGTTTTCACATCACTATTTTTTCAGCAGATGTAGGAAAAAAGCTAAGAGGTGAACCCCTAATTGACTGTGTATGTTGCTGACAAGGCTGGGGTGATAACTTGTCCCCTTGAAATGTAGGAAAACAGGTTTCGATTGAAAGCGATGGAAATTTGAGAAAGAGATTCAGACAATTAATTACACAATCTGCTACCTTCTTCAGATTTAAGAATGGCAAAACCCCCACCAAACCCTTATAAAACAACAACTTTGTAATATATTAAAAATTAGGTGCATTGAGATGTAGCTTCTCAAGATCCTGGCCATTGTGAGCAGTGCTCTCTTGCTCCTCTGTGCAGAAGCACAAATGCAGCAAGAAAGGACAAAGAGTCACTCCAGAGGCCCTGGACCCCAGGGGAATCTTAGCTGCTAAAATTTCAGTGCATTTGAGACAGCAGTCCATCCATTTGCAAACTGTTACTAAAAAGCTGCAGATAATAAAGATAATAATGAAAATAAAGATGGGGACTGTGGTTGTAAAGGTCAAATGTGAGATGTATGTAATTTTAGTGTGGAAAAGCTGAAAGGACAAAGGAGAGTCTCTGCTCAGTGCTTTTACATTTAAGCAAGGAGCAGCAAATTGTTCCTCGCGAGCATCAGGATTCTCTCTTCAAACCAACAGTCATAAATAAGAAATTATATTGCAATGGATCACACCACATGGATAAGCTGTAGAGAAGGAGAAGCATGGAGAATCTGCTTTCTGTGAGGTGCAGAGAGCTAAACAGAGATATTTTAAAGACTTACTACCTTTTATCATAGGTAAGCATTCTAGATGTTACAGCAGGTTCACTGTGCCCTTCCCAAACTGCCCTGAAGAATGATAAGAAGTAGAAGCAGATCCAGGTGGCAATGAAAGCACAGCTTTATCAAATACACTAATCCTCACCAATTTATATTGATGGATGTTGCTTTTTGTGTGAGGGGTGAGGCAAGCTTTCCTGGCCAGATTGCTGTATTTAGGGGATATACTAAGGTAGGGGTTGGCAGAAATTAAATTAAAGGAGAATGGAAAGTAATTAATGTAAATAACATATATATATATATATAAAGACAAATATGGAAATTAATACCATATACATAGCACAGAAAAGACATACTAAGCTATTGCAGTGATTTATGCATAAATAAGTCTCTTGCTTGCAAAACAAATTCCTTCAAACTTGCCACAGATCTCAGCATAAAGTGGAGGAAACTTTTAGGTCCCAGCAGGTAGTCTCTGAGTGACACTCATGCAGAACCACACAAGTTTAAACTACTGATCAGAAACTTGATTTTCTTTCTTTTTTTTTCTTTCCCCAAGTGAAAATATTTTTCAAATTGTCAGTAATAAGAAATAGCAATATATAAATTTGCCAAACATCTGTGCACCATTTTAAGGAAAGCAAACCTTTAATAACCATTGATCTAAAAGGTAAAGTTGTTGCAAAGTTATAAGCAAATGTAACAACACATTTGAAATAAAAATGTCTTCAAGTTACAGCTAGAGCACTGTGTAGATCCTTCTGTGCTATAGGGGGTCTAGAAAATAATACCAGTAGAAAAATTGTAAAACTTATTGGGATGGCAGGTGCTGCAGTTCATTGTTATGCTAAAAAACTCCTAACAATCGTCTACAGCAATTGCAGCTGTCTTTCTTTTACCAGTGTATAATAATTATCCATCTGATTAGCAAATGTAACCACCTGCAGTTAACTGGTTTATTGGTACAACTACTTTCAAGGATGAAATGTCTTTCAAAATCAGGCAAGTTAGTGCTAAAATTAAACTGCCCTGTCAAAGTTTTCATACTGAAGGAATATTTCAAGTGGCTATGGAATTATCTGCACTTTGGTACAAGTGCTTAGAAAATGGTTTTTATAAGATTTGAAAAACTGTCCTAAAAACAGCCCCAACAGATTTCAAAACACCAGGTAGCTCAGACACTCTTCTATGAAGGAAAACTATTAAAAGCACATTTTTATTACTACATATATTCATGCCTCTACAGGCACTCAGGAATCTCAAGGAACACATTTAAATATATACAACCATTATACATGGCCAAGTTCTCATTCTCTCTCTCCTCTTGCCTCAATGGTTGTAATCTTGCTTCTTCTATATAAAAGCTGCTCCTCTTCAGTATTCTTCACCTGGGCCTGTAAAACTCTACTCTGGCACTTGCCCAGGGCCATTTGACAGCTAAGTAAAATATTATTATTTATTTTCATTAGCATAAGTCATTATGGTAAAGGATGAGGAGGGTAGATTTTCTATCTGAATCTCAAATTTTCATGGCAATTTGACTGGGTTGACTTTCCTCTTCTATTTAATCTCACCAGACAACAAAATATTTTAAAATACATGCAAATTATGTCAGTGTTCTCCTTTGAGATACACAAGTAAAACTGTTACACTTCTGGACACAAGTTGTCATTAATGTCTTTAATGTCTCTTTTTCTATCTCATTGGCTTCAAGGTAATTTGTTGATAACATGAATCTTCCTCTTTCTTTGTCCCACCTTTGCTTTCTGTGTGCTCCATCAGAACTTTGAAACCTGCAATTCTACTTACCTACCTTTGTAGCTTCCTTTTCAATCTGAACTTGTGGTTTTTTTCACTCCTTTTCTGCTTCCTCTCCTTTCAGAGAAAGCAGTCCAGCAAGGAACATTTGGGTAAGTCTCATTTCCATATGGAAAACACCATAACAGAATCAGAAGTGTGTTTCCCCAACATGTCTCTCACTAACTGTTGATCCCACTAGCTGATTTAAACCAAACACAACCAAAAGGTAAACATCTGGAAACTACTGCTTCTCTAAATCCTCTGAAAAATCAGTACCCTGAGAAAGATGCCCTTTCATTCCCCTCCTTGTTTGGTTACCCCAGGGCTCTAAGTCTTTGAGCGTCCATACAGAAATATCTAAAATCAGAATTTTGCAAAGATTTGAGCACCAGGATTCCCATTAAATTAATCTGTATTCATATGTGCTGGAAACCCTTGAATACCTCATCAGCACATGCAATAGGTATTTAGAATCTGAGGGAGTCCACATCAAGCCTGACATCTTGGAAAATGAGAGCAGTCCCTGTAGGAACAGAGAAGGAAGCTGAACCACAGCTCTGAGCAAGGTTAAAGCAGAAAAGGATAACTAAAGGCAGAAGTGCTCAGGACTATGCAAGCACTAAGCAAAGGAGCTCTCTGTCCTATCACCTCCATGGCTGGGCTGGTCTCTTTGTCACCTTTGACATTTTATGTGCTTTCTCTAGCTCTTTTTTTTTTTTTCCAACAATTGCAAAATGCCTTTTGAAATTTAATGTGCAACATATATAATAATGTGTATATTAATTTCAGCAGTTGGGGATACAATTGAAGCAAGATTTTATCAATGAAAATTTGCAATTCAGAATGTAATTATAAAAGTAAGGAAACATGTCTTAAACACTAAATTGTCCACAGACCATGGACAAATATTATGTAATAATCCTACAATTATAAATAGCAAAATGCTGGTTAAAAATCCCTGTAATTTCTATGGTTCACATTCTTGGGATTTCTGTTCACATGTAAACCTTACTGCTGCCATCAAATCTGCAGGCTTGCTTGTGTAAATGACTGTTGCAAAGTCAGGTTGCAAATCTGCTACAACACTGAAATTTTACTAAGAAGAGAGAATTTGGAAATTTTTAGTTAGGAACTTTTGGGGGTTTTCTTTAAATGAGAGGGAGGAGTTGATACTTTAAGCATCTGATCTTCTTGGCACATTTTCCAACTTGTCCTCTCATTGAACCAACACAGTTCTATTTTCTCTTCCTAAGCAAACACCTTTCTTGCCTACCAAGACGAGGCAGCCTTGGGCAGCGCTGTGCCCCAAAGCCCAGCTGCCTGCCAGGATGGAATTTTGGGCAGCCCTGTGCCCCCAAAGCCCAGCTGCCTGCCAGGATGGAATTTTGGGCAGCCCTGTGCCCCCAAAGCCCAGCTGCCTGCCAGGATGGAATTTTGGGGAGCCCTGTGCCCCCAAAGCCCAGCTGCCTGCCAGGATGGAATTTTGGGCAGCCCTGTGCCCCCAAAGCCCAGCTGCCTGCCAGGATGGAATTTTGGGGAGCTGTGCACCACTTGGCATCACACAAACCTCCAGTGCCAGCCAGAACAAACATCAAGGAATGTTAAAGAGCCACTTGCTGCCTGCTCTCCCTGCCCACTACAACACACCTTTTGAAGGTGTTTGAGACCCTTCTATAAAAGCATAAATTGAAATGTGTCTCATCTCCACCCTCACTGAGAGTAAGCTGATGTGTCACTTGGAGGCTGGCATCAACCATTTGTGGATGGTTGGTTTCAAATCCTCTAATCAGCTTACCATCCAAATAATTGAGCTGTGTGCTGGGGAAGGCCCTTTGAGGCATGAGTGAAGACATTCTCCCTCAAGCCCCTGAGCAAAATTAGAGCTGTGATTTCCAGCCTCCCACGTTGCCTGCACCTTCCTGTGTCAGCCAGCCAGAAGCTGTGCCTGAGAGTGGCCTGACCCCCAGCTCCCACTACATGTGTAGCTCATAGAAATGCAGGGCAGCACCTTTTTTTTTTCTAAGAAATACTGATCTACGACTATACATGGAGATTTAAAGCCAGGCTTCAGACACGTTTTTTTTCTATTTTATCAAAATTTATAACCCTCACTAAACTACCCTTACCAGCTACTCTGTGAAACAACAGGAGACACACTGTGACCCCCATAGTGGAAGCCTAACTCAGAAGTGATATAAATAGCAAGGAAAATAGATGCATTAGTAGGGGACACAGTAACAGATGCAGAGCAAGATTTTCTACTTGCACAGGCAGCCCGTAATGGGCTTTAAAACAAGGGAGGAATCCTGTGGGGTGATTCCCTCCCATGCTGTCCTCGCTTAAAGAGAACAAATTACTGCTTGCCAACGGGGATGATACAGCTGCCAGCTCCAGCACTCCCTTTCTGGCCATCCCACCTGGTGCAAGGTCCCCTCAGGAGGGGGAAACACCAGTTTACACCCAAAACCAGCACTGACAAAGCTGGCCCATTCCCCCTGAGCTCACACGCCCTGCCTATGCCATCCAGCACACCTGCCCCCTCCATCTCCCTTTCACAGCCCTCCCTCATTTCCAACAGCTCAAGGAGAAATAGACTGGGAGCTCTGTTCTCCTCTTCTCTCACAAACTAGCACACCCAGGTTTTTATATCTTCCCTTTATTATCTTTCTTTTATGATCTTCCCTTATTTCCTGGTTCTCTGTAATTACATATTGGGGCATCAAATGGTGAAACAGGGACTGCTTTTGAAGGCTTTTATAATTAGCTTTTCTATTGTGTCCTCTAATACCTCCTCTGGCTTTAGACTTACTTTTTTCTGTTCACAACCTCCTGAACATATGGCAGTAAATATGCAGCATGCTGTGAGCTTCACCTGGAGTCTACTTACAATATATCTGCAATGTAAATAACAGACTTCGTGTCAGTCAATTAATCACACGCCAGTGCTTGGCAGAGGGCAGGCAGATTGCAGGAAGGGAGATTGGAAAGTGGTGTCTTGATCAGCATTGGACTTCAAGTATTAAATATTACCTCAGCTGGCATGTTTCTCTGGCATCACTGCTTTTACCTAAAAATAGTCTGTTGCAAATTGCATTAGAATCAATTCAAGGCCAAATTCTCCATCATCAGGACCATTTTGGTAACATTTCACCCAATGGAATAACGATCTCATTTCCACAGAACATGACCCAAATGCAAATATCATACTGAAATTAAATTAAATTAAATTAAATTAAATTAAATTAAATTAAATTAAATTTAAAGTGATCCCATGATGATGCACAAAATTAAAATATTGCCATTTCAGTAAAAGTGTTTCTTTTTGGTAAAACAAATTCAAATTAATTATGTTACAGATGTGTTTTATTCTTATTTTTGCAACAATGCATTTGAGCAAGACAAAATACTTTGTTTACCTGATTCACTTTATTTAACTCAAGGGATTCATGAGGATATCATCAATTATAATCATAAACACATCATTTTATGCTTAAAAAAAGGACTCTATTTCAGTAGAGCTCTTCTAATTTGAAGACCTCAAAGGATTTTCTGTACTACATTAAAATCCTTGTCATTCCCATGGAGGACAAGTGAAAATACAGAAATAAATCATCTAATATTTAAACACACTTGCATAGAGCACAAAAGTTAGGATCCCATGGGAAGAGCTTTCTTAATAACAACACAAATCTCATTGAAGGTAATGAATGAGCCTGTTTATGGCTGAGGTTCTCCCATATCTCACTGTACCTGGCCCTGAACTGGCCTCTGCCAGGGCTGGTGCCTGAGAAGGGCTTTGCCCCAAGGCTAGCTTCAGGCAAGGGGACAAACAAGTGCCCTCAGCCACCCTGCACCCAGCTCACACCACTGCAGTTCAGCCCTACAGGTCTTCAAAGACTTTGTATTATTGGCTTCATCCTTCTTCTTCTGAGAATTTATTCCCACAAGGATCTCTATGCTCTTTCTTTGCAGTTTACCTTTACAGAAAGCTCCTCTTTATTCAAAAGTTGAAGAAAAACTTTAGGGACTAGATCAACCTTTAGCTTAAAAGCCACTGACCTCTGATGGTCACCAGAAGAACTGGTTGTGCATCCAGGACAACAAATCATCTCCTATATATGACCAGAAACCCAAACTCTGCTGCTGCTCCTAAGGGCTTTGGTGCCATGGTGGGAGCTGAGGCTGCCTGGTGCTGGGGCACCCCTGTTACCCTGGGGACCCCCAGGCATACCCACCCCAGTGGAGAGGGCTCTGTCCCCATCACTGCCAACCTCTGCTCACCCAGGACAGGGGCACACATTCCCCAGGCCATCCTGACCATGAAGTAAACCTCAGGACAGCCATGCCCTGGTGCCCAGCACCCTGTGGCAGGGGAGTCGTTTTTATTTTCAGCAGCAAAATGAAAACTGTTCTCAGTGGGGATCAGTCCCTCATGGCAGCATTCCCCAGTGTCTGTAGGGTACAGCAGAGTCTTACCAAAGAGTTTCTGTGCCTGAGGCACCTGCAGGGTCCCCCTCTCTGTGTTCTCCTAGCACTAATAAATAGCTGAGCTCACCTGACTGCCTTCAGTTTTAGTGACAGCAGGACCCTGGGTCCTTTTACTTTGCTGGCTACCAATTTCCATCAAGCTTTCAGGTCTCTTGCATCTTGGAGACCTGTATCCCTGTTACGTTTGATTAACCAACGTTAACCAACACATTCCAAAGGAAGGACAGACAGTGTACTGACCCTAAGAAAGTGCCCATAAATTTACTTCAGGGAAAAATATATTGATTTGCAAGCATAAGCATGCAGAAAAGGCAACCACACCACAGCAGTGTAAAGAATATTTATTTAGCTTATTGGTCTACAACATCTTGTTATGCCAATGATAACAGCACCAAAGCACAGAGGCAAAAATATATACAGGGACATTTTGATATTTGGGACATTGCTACGCAATGGTACTAAGAACTACTGGGAGTAAAAGGAAGTTTAGGTGTTTAAAGGAAAGCAGCTCTTGCAAAGATATAAAAGGTATCGAAGTTTGGGGGTTTTTTGTATTTCAGAGAATATGAGTTTGAAGAGTTCCAATGGGCAGTATAAAAAGCATAGACAGCCCAGGAAGGGCCAGGTTCTATACTCAGCTTCCAGTCTCAAAAGATGAGATAAGCTGTGCCCCCAGCTTATCTCAAGGGACAGGAGGGGGCAGGCAGCCCTTCCCCCTGTCACCAGCCAGCTCATGGGGAAGTAGGGCAGAAAATTCAAAGGATCTCAGCCCAGGCCAGACCTGACATCCCCTTCCAGTGCAAACGCTGGCAGTGCTGGGCAGGGGGACATGCCAGCAGCCAGAGGGGCTCAGGGGGGCTGGCACTGCTCCACATGGGACCCTGAGCAACAAACGGGGGGAAAAGCCGCAGACCTAGAGGTCAACACACCCAGCAGTCTGTAACTCCATGATCTGGCCTCCAAGCATTTAACTCTGACCCACACAGCACCTTGGGTGCCTGCATGTTTCCTGGCACCCCTGGTGGAGCCGCAGGCTGTGTCCAGTCCCCAGGGAAGCAGGGCTGTGGTTCACACCAGCTCCAGCTCTGCCTCCAGACACAGCAGCTCATTCAAACTGCAGCCCCACTGGACTCAATTAAGCAGCTTTTTTCTCTGGACAGGACTTGACCGTGGAGCAATGCTTGAGTCAGAAACAAAGACAAGCCCCGAGGCAGAAGATCTGATGAGATTTCTAAGTTAATTTATAATCGCAGTGCTTTTACTCTTAAAAGATAAAGTAAGTAAGATGATGTTGTGATTAAGGTGCAGAATATCTAATTTGAGAGATGCATAAAAGGAAATCAAGGAGTGCTATCTATCAGGAGATAACTGCAAGTCTTCCCCCATTATCACTATAAATCTTTCACTGAGAAGAACTACTACGTTATAAAGAACAAGAATTTTTTAAAAAATTAAAGTTAAAAAGAAGACATGTTAAACACTACCTAACAAGCTTCATGACATGAGCACAAAAGTCTTAAATTCATTGTCATAAATTCAATACCATCAGAAGATTCAGATACAATGTCCTTAGAGACAGTGCCGTGTAAGTCAAGCACAATATTAAAAGACACTGAAATCTTTAATATGTGTTAAATATTTTAAATTCATAGATCTGATTCAGAGAAATATCACAGAGGCATCATCAATCCCTCTTCCCTTCTCAATCATTTTTCCCTTTTAATATGTATTTTTTATAGATTTGCCACAGTTTCTGCAATTAAAAGATATCCCAAACACTTACAGAAAACAGATGAGACAGAAGACTGGCCTTGTGGACATGATCACATTCCATTATTATGCTCACTCCAGTAAAAACCCCCAAACAGGCCAGGATTATTACCTGCATATATTTAAATTACCACTTTGAAAGAGATTAGACTTAAGGCATCCCACCTATTCCCAGAGGCAGCATGCAGTGATTATTCCTTACAGGTATTTCCAAGGGGAAAACACCTTATTCAAAAGTACTGAATGTTGTGATAGTGCCATATGTAAAACCCTCTCCTTTTAGTTTCACATTTAGGGCACATAAGCCTTCATTTTCTGTTTAAATGTACTAATCTTCTTAACGGTATAATCAAGCCTTTAATATATAATATTATCAGTTTATATTTAGAAGGAATAACCATCACGTTAGTGGTGATGGACATATCTCTCCATTCATCTGACTGAAATACCCTGGATAAATCCCTTTGCCCAATTAATTTCTGCAGAGACAGCAAGCAGCTTTATTTTATTTAAAAGCATTCAGTGGCAATATATTTATAGTTAATATGTAAAAATCCTGCTTTAAGTTCGAGAAACGTTTCTTTCTTCTTCCATTTCTCATAGGGAAATGTTCCAGTTTGTAGCTTTTCAAGTAACACAGGATTTTGCAGGCTACAAATTCAACAAAAGGTATTCCTACAGTGAATAGGTCACCAAAACTTCAACTATCTTTGCATCCTTCCAAAGTTTTGTGTTCTTGGAAAGTAAAAATGAGCCTGAGCCCTTAGCTACAAATTTATGGAAGTTTATATTTAAACATATCCCAGAACTCTTTTTTCTTTCCTTTTTTCTTTTTTTTTTTTCTTTTTCTATTATTTTAGTAGAACTGGAAGATTTCCTAGTAATTCCTAATTCCTGCCCAATATACTACCAGCTTTGTACCACATAAAAGTGCCCCCACCAATACAAAACCTAAGCCTGATCTAAGCCACTGAAACATGGTCTTTCTGGGAGATATTACAGGGGGATTATAAAACACCAGGCAGTAGAGCTACACATGACAGGCATTGCATTAGGCCTGCCGTGATGCATACATTAAACATAATAAATAGCTGCTATAGACCCATGTCCCTGAAATACATATAGGTCTCTCACATACATTTCCTTTTGGCACCTCTTCTGATTCTGAAGAGCACATTAAATGTTTAGCTACCCAACATGTAACTACTCATCCTAGCAGCAACCTGATTGCCAGCAACAGAAAAGCTCAAGAAACAGTAAAATAGACGGGTATCAACTAAGAATATCATGGAACATGCTCCTAAGTGTATAATTATAAAGAAATTGATTTTTATCCTTTAATTATACCTAAACATTTCCAAATTAATCAAAAATAATGGAGAAAATGTGATGTGTTGTTATCATTCATTCCCAATCTGTCTTAAAGGTAAATACCTATAAAAGATACTCATAAGTAAAACCCAAAATTAAAAGGGCCATCAAATTCTGGCCTAGCTAATTACAAAGGCATCAATCTCTCTTTATACCAGAGCACAACGTTCTTGATGTAAAAAAAGCACAAAGAGGATGATTCCCCTCTAATTCAAATAAATTACAATCACTCTGCATGCCAACCATAACAAACACATACTAAATTCAGCAGAAGGGATGAGAAATGGACTGGCATGCAGCTGGAACCTCTTCCAGATCATTTGACCAGGGCATGCTTTTCCCATCTGCCCAGAAGTGTGGGGGGAAGTCACTACATGGAAGCTGTGGATGCTAAATCCCTGAGCAATGAGCTCAGCATTCTGACAATGGAGAAAAGAGGGGGGAAAATCTGGTAAGCTGAAAATCTGACTGCTCCCTCACACGTGGTCACCTCTTCTGCCTCACCTGCCTGCACCTGGATGCCACAGTCAGCCTTGCCCCAATGCAGCACTGCCCCAAGAGGGACAGAAACTGCCATCCAGATGTTCTGCACAAGGAGTAAATTAGGAAAATTTTCAACAGGAGAGCAGGGTTAAATCCTGTCCCACTGTCCAAAGATTTCACCTCATCACTCATATTACACAATGTATCAAAGAGCTGTGGGCTTTGCTGGCACTGATCCTCTTCCATGGTGATGACAGTCCTCACCTCCCTGAAGTGCTAAAAGCTGACACACTCCAAGACAGAACACACAATTATGGTTTGCCAACAATTTTACCATTCTGAAGATTTAAAGTACTACGCTTACTAGCATCTGTATGAGTTCTGTACCTCCTGAAAAATCTACATGCTCTAGAGAAAACACATCAATGAGAACAAAAATGATCCCTGTTTCTGACTGTTTGTATGTAGAAAATACTTGGTAACTGCAACAAGTGCAGGTTTTGTAAATCTGGAATGAAAGGTTACTAGTTATGGTGCAAGTCACTCACTAGTGTTTCTCAGCAGTTAGTGAAATGCAATCGAAAGAAATATTATACTGTAACTAATTTTACAATGTGCTTTCTCAAATGGAAAATATTGCAATTAGAAGGAGGATTTGCTCTCTACTGTAATCTCACTAATTGGGTGAAAGGCACTTTGGGGGGGATTTGTTCACTGGGGTCTTGTGCAAGGTCCCAGAAGAAGAGTAGTCGGTGTGCAATGCACCACTACCACTGCTCAAAGACAGTTTAGAGTTTAAAAACACCATTTGTACTAAGAAAACAGCCAGATGCCACCACATTGGCATTCTGTCAGCGAAGAGCAGCATAAAGCTCCCTAACATCTGCTACCACTTGATGAAACAAAACTTCCATCTCTTTGAGTGAAAATGTCCACAGAGCAATCCGGGCTGCCTGAGCCTGGGGAGGGACCAGTGCTGCCAGCTCCAGCCAAACCCACACCTTTTCATCTCTGCTGGCTGAGGCAAATCCTGCAAACATCACAGCTCTGCTGAAACTCCTTTATACTTCATAACTGCATTAACTACATGTTGAAGGAAAAGCAGGGCAATAAAGAACACAGGGATCACTTCCCTGAAGGAAATAAACCTGCATCTCTCAAATGCAATTTCTATGTCTGCTCTCAGCAGTTCATTTCTGTTTGAGGTGGACAGCCCTGTAAATATTATTCTATGAAGAAAAGAGAGCATGAAAGACATGAAGGTCTCTTTGTCTAGTTCAATGAACCACAATTCTGCAGATGCACTAAAACAGGTTTTCCAGATCAGAAGCAGAAGCACCCTTTAACTGTAAGACATGCAGAAGGAGGAAAACCAGAGATCTCCTCTAAGCCTTTTTTACCAAACACTGCAACAGGGAAAAGATTTCTGCTGAAAAAGAAAACTGAAAAAGGACTAGATGTAAAGGGAAATGTGGTCAACTTACACATTAGTAGCCACACAGCAACCAGAGATATCATTATAGAAAACATGAGTTTGTTACCTTGGAAATGTCATTATTGTTACCAACTGCTCTTTGCTGCCTTAAGGAGTGAATTATGATTCTGCAATTTATTTGGGAACAAACAAGAGGAGAGTGGTCTGAATCAGATCTGTGCAGTGGCCGGAAATTAAATGGTCAACTTGTCAGAAGTAGAACTGTTCGATTTTTGGTTCAGTGACCAAAATGAAAAGAAAAAAGAAAAAAAAAAGAGATCAGCTTGGGCCAACATAAAAGAAGTACTGCGGGATCCGGCACAAAAAAAATAAATTAAAATATCAGTTAGGTCAATATGAAAATCTTCAATGAACCCAAAAAAATTAGATAAAGACTTTTGTTCAAGCAGAAAAGTCTCGTTTCATTTTCTGGTTATTCATGCAACTTCTTTTTATTTTTCACAGTCGGTTTCACAATTAAGATACTTTTCCAAAACAAAAGTAAGAACTGTGTTTTGAAAATAACAGTAATATATTTCAAATATTTCGCTTC
Source organism: Acridotheres tristis (assembly GCA_037013685.1). NCBI lineage: Eukaryota > Metazoa > Chordata > Aves > Passeriformes > Sturnidae > Acridotheres > Acridotheres tristis. The sequence goes on from CM072885.1 coordinate 12,357,458, forward strand.
TCCCCATTTTCCATTAAAACTTTTACCAAATTCTATTCAAATACATCATCACTTTTTGTCTTTGACAAAATCAGTTTACAAATTAATTCACTATGAACATGGAAATTCCAATTAAATAAATTCAGAGAATCACAGAATAGTTTTGCTTGGAAGGGACTTTACTCATCTGGTTCCAATCCACCTGCCATGAGCAGGGACACCTTCCACTAGACCAGATTGCTCAAAGCCTCATCCAACCTGGCCTTGAATGCTTCTAGGGATGGAACATCCACAACTTCCTTGGACAACCCATTTCAGAGTTTCACCACCCTCACAGCAAATAATTACTTCTTAATTCTTAAGATCTAATCTAAACCTGCCCTCTTTCAGTTTGAAGCCATTCCACCTTGTCCTGACACTACATGCCCTTGTAAGAATCTCTCTCCAGCTCTCTTGTTGGCCACCTTTGGACACCAGAAAGCTGCTCTAAGGTGTCCTCAGAGCCTTCTCTTCCCTGGGCTGAACAGCCCCAAATTTCTCAGCCTGTCTTCCCAGGAGAGGTGCTCCAATGCCCTGATCATCTCCGTGGACCTTCTCAGGACTCACTGCAAAAGGCTCAAGTTCTTCTCGTGTTGTGAACCCCAGATCTGGATACAGAATTCCAGGTGGGGTCTTGTGAGAGTGGAGCAGAGGGGCAGAATTCCCTCCCTGCTGCCCACACTGCTTTGGATGCAGCCCAGGGCATGTTTGCCTTTCTGGGCTGTGAACACACACTGCAAGCTCACCTCCAGCCTCTCATCCACCAGCATCCCCAAGTCCTTCTCCTCAGGGCTGCTCCCAATCTGTTCTCCACCCAGCCCGTGTTTGTGCTTGGGATTCCTCATGCAAGAATACTATCAACTTAAAAAACTATTGACAGGGTATCAGCCATCAGCAAATGGACTACAGTATTTGGAAAGCATAAAGATATTTGCCAGAGGTTTTGGATCTTTATACTAATCTGAATGAGGTTGTGAAGACTACACTTGTTTTGGACCAGAGTCAGAAGAACTGCTGTACAAAAATGTTTAACACTGAACATTAGCCAGGGATTCTTTTTTCCAAACATACCAAGAACTATTTTTTTAAGCACTTTTAAATACTGAGTCTTTGATTTTGACACCTGGCATACCCACAAACTGCTGCACTGCAAGGCTGGGCAACAGTTTGTTAAACCAGGATCTTTGCCTTGGCGAGTTTGGCTGTTTTGTTTCTCTGTGCAGTTCTTGCTATAATAATAATTTCATCCAGTGTCCAGATGAATGTGTCTAATTCTGGAAGGAGCGTTGTTTTTTTCTAGCGATGCATTTCCCCTGTGAGATAAGAAGGTTATTGTGGGCTGGAAACCACAGCTTGTTTAGCCAGAAAGATAAATATTATCTATATTTCTTGTTCTTTCCTATGCATTGTATTGTCCTAGAGAGCAGTGGGAACAGTGGAAGGTAAATGGCAGAGACCTTGCCAAGCCCCATGATGTGATGAATGACTTCTCACATCCCAGGGCCTGACATGAAGAGAGGCCACAGAGGGTCAGGCTGCTGTTTTCAGATGTTAAAAAGGCTGATCACCCACCATTGCTTTCATTTCCAGCACAGGAAGAGCTCTCCCATGCAGGATCCACACGGGAAGACACAGCTTTTCCATGAAGTATTTCTCTGCAAGAACAGAGGCCTCCTGCCCAGGAAAGCTGATTTTCTGCATCCTTGCTATCTCATTTATGAATATTCTACCAGACTTGTTGAGTGATATGACCACAAACTACCACTCAGCCATAGAGAGAAACATATTCCAAGATTTCTTCAAGTCTGGGCAGCGAGTGTTGTGTGCTTTCTCTTTTCCCATTTCCTTCCCTCCGCTTTGCTATCATGTGCACATGGACAGTCAGTCAATTTTCACTATTCCCCCATACATTCCCAAGGAGCAACTTACATATGCCACTTGTGGACAACCAATATGAAAATCTCTTCAAATCCAAGATGGAGCAGGAGCTGCCTGCAGATGGGATGCAGCAGGATGAGGAGGGGAAAACAGAATTTGTTTCTGGATGAATGCCTGTGCATGAAAGGGAGCTTGCTTGATGGATTTCCCTGTACAGAGCATTTTTCTTTGCCAACTTTTGATTATCTAACTGCACTCTTGAAAATTACACTGGAGAGATGGAAAGAGGGAAACAGTGAAGTCCCTTATTCTGTGTGCTTTTCACCAGCTGGACCACTCAGTGTACAGCCACGTTGCAGCCAGGCTCTGGAAGGGGACATGGGATAGGTGCCAGCATTCAGCCATCCACGGCAGCAAGGAGTGGAGAACTGGAAGTAGGAGGCACAGACACAGCTGGAGCTAGGGCTGGCAGGCAGACCCTTTTCTTGTCTCAGCTCTCGGGTCTTACCTGTTTATTTACAAAACTACCCTTCAAGCAGACATGGGGACAAATAAATAACTGTCTAATCTGAGGCAATCAAAATTTAGCTAAGCGTGGTGCAAGAGCTCTTGGCATTTCATCTCAGTCTAGTTTATAGCTCAGTTCCTGAAGCCAGTGGGCACAGCCCTGTCTCCTGTAGGAAACAAGCAGCCAAAACCTGTATGTGTGAGCAGAAGGCATTCTGGAAAACAGAGACATTCAGCCCCCTCTCTAATGATTAATCTGCACATCCTACTGCAGAAGACCAGGGGCATTTCAGTTCCCTCTCTGCTGTACCTTTCAAAAGCAAAGAGAAACCAGCAATCACCCTGCATGGCTGCATGCCCCAAGGCTTCTGCTCCAGGAGAGACACAGCAATAATTTTACACATGGTTTCACAAGTATGTCCAACACCCAGTGAACACCCAAAAGGCCGAGCTTATTAATAACACTTCTCATCTAGCAAAACCAAATAAAATTTTACTCTGGGCATCTCAGTCAAATACTCTGAACTGTCCCTTGGAGCTGCTCCCTCTGAGAAGGGAGGGGGTGATGGGGGTGGTGGCATGCAGGGCCACCATCCATCTGATGCTCCCCTGCTGGCACCCAGCCCTTCAGCAAGGAGCTGGGGACAGGCTGTCCCCAGGCAGGCACACCACCTCCCTCCTGGCAGCAGAGCAAGGCATCCCCTCAGAGAGGGTCTGTGGGGAGCTCTGGTCCCACTGCAGGGCTGGATACACACTGGGATGCTTGTCACTCCAGAACACGGGAAACTGGGACACAACTTGGGCATGCACTGAAGCATTTGCACAGTACAGAGACAAACCTGCAGCACACGAAATTTCAGAAAATTCAATGTAGAAGTTTGAAAGAAAGTGGGGAGAGGTGGGATGTAAGACAGGGTAGTGTGAGGTAAAGTTTGCACCTGAAGGGAGATGGATTCCTTGTCTGCTGCCACTCAGGGCTCTTGCAGGTTGAACTTCAATAGACAGTCTGGAAAAATGTCATTGATTTCCCTTCCCAAGGAGATGCTTGTGAAACTCTCACAACCAATATTAATATCGAAGTGCTAGAGAGGTGCAGGGAACAACCACTTCTGTTTTGTTCCCATGATGGAAAAATATGGCAAGAGGGGTGTCATAAAGACGGTAACAAACAGTCTTCACTTTGGTATTAAAAGCCTTTGGGAAAGTGCCTGAACTCCCTTCTTGCTCCCCAGCAACTTTCACAAGTCACTCATATCCAGTCCCCCAGGACACATCCTGTTTTCTAGACTGATATATTCACATAAAATACATTGTTTACAATAGGCCATGAGGAAACACTAAAAGGTATCAGTCAGTGACGTCCTGATTCCCTGGGAAGACCAAGGATCTCCCTGGGGTGGACAGAGAGAAGCCTTGGGGAGATCTCTACCAGCAAAAACCACATCACCAAACAGCATCCCCAAACAGCAAGCCATGCTGCCAGCAGCAGGACAAGGGTGAAGAGCCAACAACCACACTGCAGGGAGTCTGCAGTGACACAGGTGATGCTGAGGTTGGTGACACAAAGCACAAGCCCACAGGTGCCTCAGCCTGAAGCTAAGCTGAACCAGCTGCCCAGGAAACACTGATGCCACGGAGGCAGCAGCCACTCCAGATGGCTGCAGGAGACAATGGCAAGGAGCCTGTGGCTCTGTGCCTGGCCACTGGGTGCCATGTCCAGCCCCAGCCAGCGCCTCTCCAGCTACAGAAGGACAGCATAATGCCTGGTCCTGGACTGCAGAATAAACAGGTACAAACTCTAATATCTCCACAAACTCCAGAATTCCTTCTCCACGAGGGACATACACACCTCCAACATGGTGTTATTTAAGGCAAATGTTTAGTGAGAGATACATTAAAACAAAACAAAGTCTTAAAAAATCCCTCACTTACTTGATTCTTTTCCTTTTAAGAAAAGAGTAAGATGTGTAGCTGTGGGACACATCTGAGCACTGAAGGGACCTGGAGAAGATCCTGTGGGCATGGACCTGACAGATCCCTGTCTGCACGATGCCACTGTCCACTGGCAGAGCCCAGCAGGAATAATTGTGTGGCACATGCTATGGCTTTCAGTTTCCAGGACTGACCTAAGGGAAGGAGGAATGGAGGAAGACTACCTGCCTAACAGCAAGGCATTGTCTTGACAACCTAGGAAGGTCTTTCCCCATGCAATCTGCTAGTGTACTTGGACAGATGCCAAAGATTGCACTTACAGGGTTTGTCCTATGTTTATCCCAGAGGTGAGTCCCAGCTGGTGGGGGAAAAAAAGGTGGGAATTACACAAACATTCCAGACACACGTTGCACTCTGTGCACCTTTCATGCCCAATGAAAAGGCAGGAAATGTTAAGACAAAGAAAGGAAGCATGTTAAAAAGACTGAACCTTTCATCAGAGACTATTGAAATTCTCGTAACAAGGGCTGGTATGAAAGGTTGCTTATTCTCAGAGGTAAGACAGTGCCATTTCCTTCCCTCTCCATGTAGCAAACACTCATAACAAGTCTAAACCACAGCTGTAGGGCATGAGACACACAATGCAAATAAAAGTTGCATCTGAATCCATCCCAGCTGCATCACCACAGCTATTATCAGACTGAAAATCATACTTCAACCAGTCAATATGCAAATATTATAGTATTGCACCATCACGAAAAGCTACAGAGTTTCAAAGGAAACTCCAAAAATCCAGATCAAGGTAGTCATAAGGAAAATGAGAAATTATGCCAGTCTGACAGTCTTGCCCTGTTCTACCTAATGAACTAACAGAGGTTTGGTGGAATAATCAGTGTGGGAAACGGACAAATGTCCTACACACCACCATGCCAAAGTAAGCAACTTATAAATCATGTACTGGTCACCTTTGGTCTTGAAGGTTTATCTCTTGTTATATATATATGTATATATGTATATATATATACACCTCTTTATATACAATTACAAATATTAATTATTTTTAAGAAAAATACATGTCAGAAATTTCTACTTAAAAGCCGTTTACATGGACAGATTTTGGCAATGAATTCCACAGATAAATTATGCATATTAGAAAATACCTCTGGACACAGAAATAAGAAAATACGTGCAACAGTCTCACTGAAACAGTCGTTTTGCACCCTTTAACCAGTCACAGGTTTCTTTCACTCCTTGACTCCAGAGCTGGGAGACATGCCATGAGAAAGGGTCATGCACACATGCCAGCCCCCCAGGCAGCTCCAGGCCTCGGACAGTGAGCTCGCTGAGGCAGAGATCATTTCTTCACGTACAGCCCAGCCCAGTCTGCCCTACAGCCACAATACCAACAATGCCGTGTCTGTCCCACAGTCAGATGTCCCCTCACAAATGTGGGTCACACCAGCACGCCATGCTGCCTTTGATTTCTGTTATTTGGGGCAATCAAGTCTCCTTTGCAGGGGGGAGCAGCCCCCTGATGAGGGGAGAAAGGATTTAACCAGAGATTACATCTCTTCTGCAAATTTGCAAGAAAGGCTCATTTAGGCCTTTGTGGACCTTCTACCTCCTTTCATCAATCCCTGCCTGAGTACATCGTTGGCTGGGCCATCTGCTGGTGCTTACGACGCCCACAAATTAGTGAGGACAGCCAAAACCATTGAAATTTAACATCTTCCCTAGAGAAACAAAGTCTGTAAGTTGCCACCTTGCCTACCTTTTTCTTTTAAGGTTGGCACCCTTCATCAGTTTCTGGTCACAGGATCCTAAAAGTACAATTCTTTAAAATTTGCAAACACACACCACATGAACTTTGGGGCCAGACAAGAACTTCAGAAATACAGACAGTGCACTGGTCAAGACCTAGAAACTCATATTGCCTCAATAACATACTAAGTAATGTTCAGATGTGAGAAATTCAAACAGGCCACAGTACCCATAAATCAGCCTTCCTTTTGCAAAGCTTACTTTATGTAAGAAAATCCTAAATACAGCAGAGCAGAGTCAGGGTGCGCTCTGGAGGCTGTGGTCGATGAAGGCACTTTCAGTAAATGCTGACCCAAGATGAAATTTTTATGTGCTATGAAGCCCTTATGCAGCTGCAAGATATTGCTAGGGATCTCGGAGGAAAGGAGAGACTTGAAGATCAAGGGTCTTCCCCATTCCTAATAACTCCCTCACCATTGCTACCTATTGCCAGACTCAGGTTTTTAATGTAAGGGTCCCTTAAGAGAAGAGTTCTGAAATAATCCCTGGAGCTAAATGGACTCCCATGAGCAAAACTTTTTCCACACTTCTTTAATTTTAAACAGAAACTGATGGAAGTCTCCATTCTTCCAGAGATCAGAGGAGGGTGTAAGTGGGTGAGACGAAAGGTTTTGAGGGAATAGCTTGCAAAAGACTCAAGAAGCTGACGTGGTTCTTGGGCTGATGCTGGAAAACAGAGACACAAATCTGCTCTTCTGTTACCACTGCGCTAACATCACTTCCTGTGCATTATTTACATCTACGGACTCACTAAAAGCTCCCTACACTGCAGCATAACTGGTACACAAAGTATCCATGCCTGAGTTTCTGCCACTCAGTTACAGCCCTGGTTATATCTCAAGCAGCATCACTACTTAAATTCCAGTTACTTTTTTCTTCCCTTCCTTGGCGTCAAACTCAAACATGTTTGTATTTAATGATCTGATGAATAAGAATTTACAACAAAAAATGCCCATCAGAAATGTTAGTAATCCTAATGAAAATAGGTACTAAGTCACAATCTGTATTTCTAAAATACAGTGGTTAGTAACAAAGGTGGAATTGGACAGACTTTAATCAACTTTTTATCAGTGCTGAAAGAGTGCACAAATACCACCTAAAATAGTTGAAAACTATTTTTTACAACCTATCACAGCAACAGTTCTAGACAATATACAGTATATCTAAGAATAGTAGCAGTCATAGATGGAAACTGATAACATTTCGGGACTGAAGGTTAATCCGTTCTCAAAAAAAAAAAAAGGAACAATGGAGAGTGAAATAGAAACTCAAGTCTCATTAAAGAAAACTATTTTAAGGGCAGAATGATGAGTTTTAGCATCAATAATGGGAAAACAGTTCAAAGTTTTTCTTAAAGGACATAAATATGAAACCTTGGGAAAAAAAGAACAGTTTGCAGTGACAGCAAAAAAAAATCTTAAGGCATAGGAACAAATACAGTGTAAAGATAATCTGTTTGTATTTTTTAAACACTACAAATCTGACTGTTCATTTCGAGCTTTCTGTTCATCAAGGTCAGTAAAGATTCTATGTTCACTCAAGTTTATCCTTATTTCTTTATGCAGTTCCAGTGTACTTATCTGCTTGTAAATCATGGTACATGCTCTCAGCACTGAAGGTGCATTGACATGGATTTTAAAAAACCAACTGCAGATTGCAAATAAACCCAAATGGAGTTGTATAAAATTTTTTAATTTGTACAGGTTTTGCCTTCTATTTTTTTTTTTAAGAAATTCTATTCTACTCTGCATATTACAGAGGAAAACCCAGGAGAAAACCAAAAGAGGATCATCCTTGTCTACCAGGAAAGCTCCGAGCCCTGATGCTGCTCCCCAAACACGCAGCCACCCCTTGGCTGAAAGGAAGCTGAGCAGGTGCCTACATTAAGCCAGTGCACACTTTGTCAGTTTGCATTTGAGCAAGCCCATAAGTGCTTCGCCAGCTCAAGGACTTAATTACATTTGAAATAAGCTAATTCAAGGAATAAAAGTCTGCCAAAGGTAATAAAATTGTTTGCTGATGTATCAAGTCAGTCCTCTTATATAAAAGAGTGTATTTATATGCAGCATGGATCTGGTCCTATTCAATCAGTGATTAAATATTTACTGTTTGCAGGAATAGGGCCAAATTTGGAGTAATTTTAAGTATTAAGGGAGAAGTGCTAAATCCTAATGTATCTAATTTAACTATGCAAAGTAGGGAACATTATTGCCTTTGTTTTACTTATGAAATTCAGAGGCACGGGGAAATAAAATATCTGTTTCAGGGTGCCAGAGAAACCACTTGCAGAAGCTCTTGTGCTTCCCAGGCAAGTGTCTTCTGCAACACACACTGCTCCTCTCCCGTCGTGTTGGGCAGCACGAGGGACATTTGGGCAGAGGGCCGAGAGCCCCTGTCACAGCTCCACTGGCTGCACAGTGGTTTGACTCCCCTTCTGAGTGCCTAAGGAAATGTCTAAACAGATTACCAGAAAGTTGGTGGCTGATTTTTTTAATCAGAATTTCTTCTCATCCAGCCCTTGGCATATGGTTTCATCCAATTCCCTCCTCTTTTAACTCGTCTTGGATGCTGCTGTCACCTGTTCCTGTAGAATGAAGGGGCAGTAAAACAGGGCCTCACTGGAACTTGCAAAGATTCAGAGCATTTTAATATGCTCTCTGAACAGGTGAATTTTCATTGTACATATGTAAATCTCCCTTTATCCTGTGCTTCTGTGCAGCATATCAAAAATCCTGCTCTGTGTTCCCGCAAGATCACCTTTAAACTTTTATTTTTAAACGATAAATTCTCAACCAGTACAGATTGGCATTTTCCAGCATTGTTAAACTGTATTATATAAAATTCCATGTTGCCACAAATTATTTCTTCAGATTGTACACTCTGGGTTTTTTTGGTTTTTTTCTTGTGCTATATTTAACATTGATAATTGTTATACTTAAAAATACTCACATATTTCAAAATATCTAAGTGATTAAATGTGCTTAGCTCAAGAATAAGTCTTCTGCTCTGTGCATAGTAAATAGGCAGTGCTTCTTGACATGGTTTGGCATGGGTAGCTTTTTAATCATGCACGAATTTGAAAAGAAATCACCGTTGGAAGTTTGATATAAATTAGGAGTCTGGCTCACATCGAGGTGTACCTACACCTTGCACCGTGTAAACAAGTTAGTTTTCAAGTTCGGCTTGTGGACTTTTCTTTGAACGCGCCCGATTTCTTTACACTGGCTTCACACGGTGGGTTTCAGCGATGCCCCGACGCGCTGGGGCGCACCCCGCGCAGGGCTGGCCCCGGCAGCGATGTGCCCGCCGCAGCCGGGAGCGCGAACCGCGGGCGGATTTTGGCAGCGGCTCCGGGGGAGATGCGGCAGGAGCCGCACCCGAGAGGGCTGGGCGGGGCAGCGGGGCAGCAGCAGCTCCAAAACCTGGGAGCGGACAGGGAGAGAAACCCCACGAAGCGCAGAGCAAGATTCAAAGACGCCGCATTTTCGGTCAGACGCAAAACAGCGGCGGAAAACCCACCCTTGGCCACCTGAAAGGTCTGGCGCGCAGCTGGGGAGCTGCTCCGCAAGCTGGTGCTTCAAAATTCAAAAACCCTTTCAAAAAGGGCGAGCGGCAGAAGAGCATCCCCAGAGAAATAACCTCTGTCCCTGCTCCTCACCGTGCAGGACAGCCGGACAGCCCTGCCCGCCACAATCCTCCATCCCTAGACCAGCAAGCTGAAGGCTAAGGGGAAAAGCAGCAACGAGGAAAGGGGTGATTCTGTCATTTATGTGGTTGAAACATAACTTCAAATATCCAGCTTTTAAAATAGTGCAAAATGGAAATCCCAGCTTTTTTCTTTTCCCTCTGCACATCTGTGGTTCAGCAGGTTGAATGCAATTTACCTAACCTGAGCGTGTTATTATAGGCTGGAAGATCTAAGGTTCTAAGGAAAAAAATTATCTGGTGAAGTCATATAACTCACATATGTGGGTTTTTAGAAAGGTCACTAGTATTTTAGAATCAGAAGTTTCCTAAGGATTTAGTAAAACTGCACTGTTAAAGCTTACAAATAGACAACTACAGGATGCCTTATATTGTGTGAAAATGAGTATTTGATGTGTTTGGGGTTTATGTCTTTACAGTAAAAAATTTAGAATCTTCACATAACTATCCAGTAATTTACCTGAAAACTTAAATTTTGAGCTGGAACATAGCAAAGTTAGAAGTTTAATTCCATCTTAGGTACTATCACACAGTATCTGCTTTTGAGCAAGGTATTTTAAATAAACATTTATTGTCATCTCCGATTTCCAATTGCTTACTGCAGAATTAGCTGTTTTTATTCTGTAGCGTTGCAAACTCCAAACAGACACAAAGAGAGAAGAAGGATTAGCGAATATAGCCTTAAGCAGTCTCCCACCGCTATGAATTAAGAAATGTTTCACACATGGAAGTTTTCTATACAAAGAAATGGTGATGAGGCTGTTGCACCGCACAGTGCTGGTTTCCAGGGGCCGAAAGCAGCTTCCCCCAGCAGTGTACCTGCCTGCGAGGCCCCACTCAGCCCTGGGCTGTGCCACTCACCCACTACAGCCCCACAAGTAGAGACGCTACTTTGTGAACAACTTTGCCTATTCTTTCTGGTTCATTATCCTCCTCCTGGGCGCTCAAAAAAACCAGAGTTTTTTTATTAATTCTGGGCACGACCTTCCATCTCCAAAGCCACCTACGAGTGCCTGACCCCCGACTGTCGTACGTGGCCCCTGCAAGGGAGCAACAGGCTAGCGGACTGCCGCGTCCGTGCCGGGCACACGGCGGTGGCACACGGCGGTGGCACACGGCGGTGGCACATCGCGGTGACACATCGCGGTGACACATCGCGGTGACCCGACGGCAGCGCCAGCTGCGGCACCGCGCAACCCCCCAGGAGAGGATGCCGCGCTCGGTGCTCCGAAAGCCGCTGAAGTGGGAAAGGGACAAACTGCCAGCAACTTGTGAGGCTCTGGATCCGGCGCAGGAACGAGGACTCGGAATTTCCTTTGCTCCGGGCCGCGCCTGGCGGGAGCCGCGCCGGGCAGCAGCGGAGCTGGGACGGGGGCGCGGGCGGCGGTCCCGGAGTCCGGGGCAGGTGAGCACGGTCCCGCACGGACGGGAGCACCTCCGAGCCCCCCGCCGGGGCTGCCCTGGGACACGGCACACGACAGCGTGGGACCCCGTCCAGGGCTTTCCCCCACCACTTTCCTCCCCGCTCCCGGGACACTCCGGGGCCGCCCCGGGGACGAGCACGGCGGGCGCCACCACCTACCGTGGTACTCCTGGCCAGGCACGTAGGCGGCGGGGTTGCCCGCGATGTGGAGGGCGATGAGCACCTCGCCCTGCTCGCCGTCGCCCTCCAGCTCGCCGTGGTGGGTGCAGAGGAAGAAGAAGGGCGAGAAGCGGGCACGGGGGGCAGCCGCCCGGCCCGCCGCCAGCAGGGCACCCAGGGCGGCCAGCAGGCAGGGCCAGCCCCCGGGGACGCCCCGCCGCCGCTCCATGCTGCTGCCGCCGGCGCCGCTGGGGCATCCAGGGCACGGCGGGGCCGGCGCTCCGCTCCGCTCCGCTCCGCGCGGGACGGGGCGGGCCGGGCCGGGCCGGGGCGGGCGCTGCCCCCCGCCGCGACCCGCGGGACTTGGTGGGGAGGCGGGAGCGGAGCGGAGCGGAGCTCAACGAGAGCAGGGCCGGCCCCTCCGCGCCCGACGAAGGCTGCGCCGTCCCCGCCTGCCGCTGCCGGGGTGCGGGGCACGGAGCTGGGAGTGCGAGGGCTGGGAATAATTTATTTCCCCCGGTGCCGGGGTGGGAGGGAGGGGAAGGTCCCTCCCCTCCTCCTCCTCCTCCTCCTCCGCCACCGCCCGCTCCTCCTGCTCCTCGCTCTGCGCGCCGGTGTGCGGTGCTGCCGGCGCGGACACGGGGGCTGTGAGCTGGGCTCTGCTGCCCGCCCTTTGTCTGCCGCCGGGTCCCTGTCCCTGCCCTGTCCCTGCCCTGTCCCTGCCCTTGCGACCCGGCTTCTGCCCTGGCTCTGCTCCCGGGTCCCAGCCCCTGCCCTTGCCTTGATCTCTGTGCCTGCCCCTACCCCTGCCCCTGTCCCAGCCCTTACTCCCTACTCTGACACCTGACTCCCTGATCCTGCTCCCTCCTTGTTCCCTTGTTGCTGTCTCTCAGCCTCAACCCAAATGATTGCTTCTACCCCTTTGTTCATCCTTGTGTCCCTCTGCTCTACCCACTGTCCTTTAGCCCTGTCCATGTCCTTGTCGCTCTGTCCCTGCCCCTGTGCACCTGCCCCATCCCCTTTTTGCCCCTATTCCTCTGCCCCAGTTCCTTTCCCTTTGCCTCAGCTCCAATTCCTGCCCTTCTGCCCCTGCCCCTGTCCACATCCCAGCCACAGCCCTGCCTCTGCTGTACCTGCACCCACTGTTGAGGAAAAGTGAGATTTTTACTTAAATCTTCTCCACTGCCATTTCAAAATGATACACATGCACACACTTCACAGAGGTATGGGGCAGCTCTGGCGGGGGCCAGTGTGTGAGTCCCTGGGGAGTGCAGGTCCCTGGGAGGAGGCTTCAACTCTCCAGAGTGTGTGCCCAGGCCCTTTACCCCAGCAAGACGAGCAAACCTGGTGGAGACCAGAAGGGGAGCGAGAAACTTAGCATAAAACACCGGCAAGTGGAACAATTCATAAAAACATAAATTTTTAACAAAGCAGGACTGACAGAATGCATCAGGAGATGGGAGCAAATCCACAGCGGTTTAAATCATCCACCATGCTGCTTCTGGATCCTGCCCAAGGGCCAGAGACAGCCGGGGTGAGCAGTAGTGACATGATGTAATTGGAAAGGAGAGCCTACCTGCTAGCATTTTTGAAGTGCAAAACTGGCACGGTCCAGGGGCTCCCTCCTGGATTGGTTTCAGTGCCAGAGGGAAAGGTTCCCTCCACGGAGGTGCAAGCCACATGGATGGCACCACGCAGCTGCCCTATGTCCATGCAGGCTGCTTCCCTGGCCCACCTCCCACCCAGCTGACGGAGAGCCCGTCCACGGGGGCCCGGGGGACATCCTTGCCATCTGCCCAACCTGCCTTTTCCTCTGGCTCTGCACTGAGCCTGGGTTCACCACCACCAGCAAAACTTTGCCGTGTTTCCTGTCTTACTGGGTTGTGCCTCACTAGGGATGGAGTGAGGTGATGTCCTTCATCAGCTCGGATGGAGAAATGCACTGCCTTTGCTGTAAAGACAAAAGGCACCAGTGGTGCACCATGCAGGGGATGGAACACTTGTCCCACCACTGGCTAGTGGGTGTCCCTGGCCACTGCTGTGGAAACTGGGCCTGACAGCAGCTGGTGAGGAGTCAGTTTGGCTCTGAGGCTTCCTTTTTGGGTGGTTTATTTGTTTTTCAACTTTGGGTATTTGTTTGCTTTGGTGGTTATTTTTTAACATCTGTGCCTCCTCCATAAATTTCAATGCTTGTAAAAGTGACAGACTAATAATATAATTTCCTCATGCCAAAATCTCATGCAGGCAAAAGCTGTGCAGGCTCACTGGTGAAACCTCTGCCAACGGGATGTGTTCTCCCTCGCTCTCCTGCTTCCCTCCAGCGAGGGCTTGCCAGCGAGGCCAGGCCATGCCAGAGGGGCTTCAGCTGAGCAAACACGCCCTGGCTTGTGCCTGCTCTGCCCAGCAGCCATGGAAAGCTGGCCAGTCATTTTTGAAGAGGCCGCTAGACGTGGCCAACTCTCTCGTAAAAAGAGGAAGTGGCAAGGAAAGGGGGTGATGGGGTCCCACTGCTGTAGCAGGAGGGGATGCCATCCATCTCTGTCAGGATGCTACTGTACCAGTTTTCAGTAAAGCCTTCTCATTTTCTCTTTTTAAGAGATAATTCCCTAAATAATATTGGGACCATGGGATAGCTAACCTGCCAGCAGATTTTGAGGCTCAGATTATCACTCCCTGAAGTCACTGGGACTTGAATAGGGTCCGTGCTGATGAATTTTACACAATTTTCTTTATTTCCAGCAGCTTAGTATCCAGGACTGTTAGTGCAGCCAACACATCTCTTTCTTCTAGGAGGTGTGTGTCACTTACCAAATGGAGACAGTCAGTAAAAGAAGGTGAAAATATAACAGCTACACTTGGAAGCCTTGTGCCTCTCCTTGGTAATTTCCATCCTCCATTTCTTTATGTTATTCCTTCCTCTCTCCTTTCTCCTTTGTTTCTTACACTTTCACAAGATCTCTAACCTTTTCTTCACTAAGCAGAATGGGGAAATCCCACAGTCATGCTCTGTTGGTGGGACAGCAGACACCCAGACCATTAATATTCAAGGACACAGAGATATTCAAAGGGACTGTTTGGGCCCCATTTCCTGCACCCTCCAGAAATAATCTAATAGACCTTCAGTTAAGACAAGACACCTGCCTTCTCAGACCTTATACATCTAGGTCAAAAAGTGCTTCCCAAAAGTCTCTCACACATTTCAGGCTCATCTTTGCATGGGAGAGTGATGCTAGTAGTGGCCTTCATCAAAAACCAAGGTACTGCAGAACCCACAAACCCCATGACTTTGCAATGTCCCTACAATTAGCTGAGACATTTGCAAGGAGCCAAAGCTGTGACCAAGCCCTGTGCATTGGGGGGAAGGAAGGAAAAGAAGCTTCCATACTCTGCCAGTCTTTCCCTAAAGGAAAATTTATTTCTAGTCCCAGGTCCAGCACAATCTCACTGACACCAGCATGATTTACCCATAAATCACCCCAAATCCTTACTTGATGTGAAAGATTTTGCTACGACCTGGAGCACCAGCACACCTGCTCAGCCCCTGCCCCTGAGCAGCTTCCAACACGGCTGGGCATAGAGGGAGCCTCACATCAGGCTGTCCCCTCATCTCACAGGGGCCAGCCACGTCCCAGTGGGATTTTGCATTGGCTTCATATCCCCTCACTGCTCTGAGTAAATACAGTATCTGATTTCTGAAGGTGAGGGGTTTATGAAACATCTTTGGCCAGAATTTTTCATACCTCTGTTACTGACAGCAAGGCTAAGATATAATTATTAATAACATCAAACAACTATTTAAGAAGAGTGTCTAAGACCAACCCTCCTGGAATAGGAGTAAAAGCTTGTAAAAATCATAATAATCTTTATTTTCTCTCTTGTCTGATCCCAGATCTCTGTGTAAGTTACAACTATTCTCTGTTAAAGACAGGACCTACATAATACTGCAGGATGGAGGTTACCACGAGATTTCACCCCTCATGAAGTATGTTTTTTAACACAGAAAACAACAAGGAATAAATTGAGATGAGAACTGAGGAAAGACTGTTGTATGCAATGTAGAATGCAATAGTGGAATGCAAATAATTACTTTGGAGGTACAGGCCTCTTTGAAGCATGGGTGGTGGTGGGAAATCACAGCACAGATGGACATGGCTGCAGTCCATATTAATTTGAGGAAGTGATTATTCAGGCAGTAGAGCTGCTCACTTCATTCAGGGAGTGAGCTCACACCCGAAAAGCAGAATTGAAAACATTAGCAGGCAAGTAGCTGCTTTATTAACATGGCCACAGCAGATAATTTTGAAGAGATATGGGCAGGCTGGGGAACTAGTAAGTAACATGGAGCAATAAGGGGCTTTGTCCAAACTCCTTGGGTCTGGGCAAAGAATTTCATGGAAGAATGTAGAAAAAGACTTTTGTCACTGTCACCTTGTGGAGAGTCCTGATGCAAATCTTGTCCCCTGCTTTCAGCAGCTTTGTATGACAAAAATTAAGGAAACTGCCTAGGGTTTCTACATAATCAGCTGCAAATAAGAAAGAGTCACGGAGCACCAAATTGCATGTATCATTTATCCATTGTGGTATAGCATGTAACATCTGAAAGCAGGACAGCAAGCTGGGGCACTTTTGATTTCTCACACTAATGAAGCTAAAAAGTGGACTTTACAGAGCCAAATTTTTCCACCAAGTCTTTATTTTCTACTCATCTGTACAAGCACTCAGTGTTGTCTTTGTATGTCTTTCCCCTTGACAGTCAGATGTACACACAAAGCAGACATCAACAAATTGTTGAGAGAGACGTCTCCTGCCCAGCACAGGTGGGCTGTCAATCCATGGATGCACTTCTCCTGCAGGCTGGAAAGCCCTCCCTCACCCATCCCAAGGTGTGTGGGGTTTCTTTATAATCCCAGCCAAGGAAAGAAATGGGAGGATGGGTCTGACCATGCTAAAGTAAGATGGACCCCCCCGTTGGGTCTATCAGTGAAATTGAGGCTTCAGCATAAGTAAAGTTTGGCTTCAGCAAACTGGAAACCTCTGACCTGTGAATGTTGGACATGAAAGTTAAAAGTAATTAATAGCTAACTGGTCTCGCTTTTTCTTCCAAAACAAAGTCTTCAGTTCATGCAGCCTTCTTGTTTTCTTCTCCTATTTATGCAGGGATTTACCAGAGAGGCCTGGCACTAAGGAGTTGCCCTGGCCATGCCAAATAATCCTTTGGGATGAATCCCTTTTTTGTGCACAGGACTTGTCACAGTCAGATAATAAAGCAGTCTTGCCTTGCCAGTTTCATGAACTTTGCTCTTAAGCAGAGCCCAAGTAATTTCTAAACAAAGGCCTAAATGTGAAATTATAGGCAACTTCCATGCCTATGTTATTACGAGATCTTAATTTTTTCTAGGGTAGGAACAATAGCAGCTGTTTGGCTGCTCCATTTTCCAGTGGGCTGCTGTAATATGCACCGTTCTGTAAACTGACATCTCATGATTTCATGTGAGAGTATTTAACTTTACACATTTTTCTCTCTCTTTTAATGCATTTCATTCAAGTGGGTTTAAACTTGCATTTCTGTATTGCTTATTAACTTTATTGAGGTATGAATATAAAAGAGAATATTAAAAGGCTTTTCTTTTTCAGAAAGGCATTTCTTTACAAACACTGTTGATGCTATCAAATAGGTGAGCCTAAACCCTTAAATTTACTATTGATCTTGTAGCCATTAAAAAGAATATAGGATTTAAAAATAATTCCATACTGGGGAACAAGTATTTAAAACTTTCTATTGTCTAGCTTAATAATAGCATTTAATGGTAAATAAATACTTTCAAAGAGTAGAAAGTTTTAGTGTTCAATATCTTATATATTTTATGAATTTTCTTTAGAGATGTAAATATAGAGATTTAACTCTCTGCTCATGCTTAGAAAAGTAGGTAGTGGGAGGGACTCTGAGCTTTAAATTAATCTCGTTGTCTATTATGAATAAAAATAAAAATTGCTGAAGACAAATACACAACGTTCATTATGGTTCTTGCTTTTATATTTTCCTAATATGGATGTTGTTTCCCTTAATGTACTCTATTGGATGCAATACAGGCATAAGAGTATACTTTTGTCTCTTTCTGATCCATGGTGCTGCTGTGTCCTATTAGCACCGTGTGAGAAGCATCCCTAAGTATATTTAAGGAAATTTAGCTTGGCTCTGGTTATTTACAATTCTAATGTTTGATGTCATTTTGTGGATCTGATTTTCAATGTACATTAAATACACACACGTCTTGCATAAAGAGGTATCTCCCACAACAAATACTCATGTCCAGTATTCTGTCCTAATATCCACTGGCTTCTCTGGCTGTCTATGAAGAAATGATGGGTATTTAACCATGTTACATCTGCATACTGAAGTTTCCAAGGCTTTCATTAACTTGCAAATATTTATCGTGGGTAGCCTTTATCTGAAGAATTTTTTAAATGTCAGTAACCACAAAAGAAACTCCTAGTCCATTTTACTGCCTAATTTATCTCTCCCATTTGGTATTCTAACTTCAGTAACCCCAAGGACCCAAGGTACACAGGGCTAACAGTCCGGGACCATTTTAACAGTTTACTTTGTGAAGAAAAGTGGGATGTAAATCCTGTGGATGCCCATAAAAGATATT
The DNA here is from genome assembly GCA_037013685.1 of Acridotheres tristis. Classification (NCBI taxonomy): domain Eukaryota; kingdom Metazoa; phylum Chordata; class Aves; order Passeriformes; family Sturnidae; genus Acridotheres; species Acridotheres tristis. The sequence continues at coordinate 12,375,554 of CM072885.1, forward strand.
AATTTTGCTTTATTTAATGATCACTAAACTTTAAGAGCTTCAGAAAATATATTCCTTCTCTTTCATTTAGCAACCAATAAACTTGCAGAGAGCTGGAAACACATTTTACTGCAGGTTTAGAGGGCTTTCTCTTATCCTGTCTGTATTTAAAATATACAGTTTGTGTAAGTGCATGTCAATGGACCTGAGCATGGAGACACAAGATTCAACACTTTTATCTAAGACACACAACTGCAGCCCGTGGGACCACAAGCATTTTGCAGGATGTATTTTGTTTGCCTACTGGCTACTGCAAAAGCTCTCCAGCTGCAGCTGCAAGTACAGCTTGAGCAAAGGCTGAATGGTAGCTGCATCAAAGCTATTTAAAATACTCACGAATTTTGCAGACCCTGATGATGAGCGGGAGCTGGGCTGGGGCATGCGGCAGGATGGAGGATGGAGGGTGGAGGATGGAGGATGGAGGATGGAGGATGGATCCATCCCCCGCTCCCTGAGCCGCAGGGACAGACACGGGGATGTCACAGCTGGTAACTTATGTGAGACCCGGTCACAGGGGCCACCGAATTCTCAGATTTGTTCTTCAGCCCTTCGGCATAGGGGTTAATGTGTTGCTCGCCCCCAGTGACTGAATCGCTGCACTTTATGCACTGAACTGTCTTTTTTCCCCCTTTTCTTTTTCTTCTGTGTTTAAAGAGGATCTTTTGAGGTGGGAGTGGGAGCCTGGCTGTGGCTTTTGACATGAACGGGCTCCACAGAGCAGCCCAGCAGCAGAGGCTGGCTGAGCACCAGGAGAGAGACACAAGGCATGAGTGTGTGTGAGTGAGTGTGTGTGTGAGTGTGTGTGTGAGTGTGGGTGAGTGTGAGTGTGAGTGTGACTGTGACTGTGAGTGTGTGTGTGTGTGAGTGTGTGTGTGTGTGTGAGTGTGTGACTGTGAGTGTGTGCTTGGGTGTGAGTGACTGTGACTGTGACTGTGAGTGTGTGAGTGTGTGTGTGTGTGGGTGAGTGTGTGTGTGTGTGTGAGTGTGTGAGTGTGTGTGTGAGTGTGCGTGTGAGTGTGACTGTGCGTGTGTGTGAGTGTGTGTGTGTGTGAGTGTGTGTGTGTGAGTGTGTGAGTGTGAGTGTGTGAGTGTGTGTGTGAGTGTGTGTGTGAGTGTGAGTGTGTGAGTGTGAGTGTGTGTGTGAGTGTGTGTGTGTGTGTGAGTGTGAGTGAGTGTGTGTGAGTGAGTGTGAGTGTGTGTGAGTGTGTGTGAGTGTGAGTGTGTGTGTTTGGGTGTGTGAGTATGAGTGTGTGACTGTGTGTGTGAGTGAGAGTGTGAGTGTGACTGTGACTGTGAGTGTGAGTGACTGTGAGTGTGTGTTTGGGTGAGTGTGACTGTGACTGTGTGTTTGGGTGAGTGTGTGTGTGTGTGTGAGTGTGTGTGTGTGTGAGTGTGTGAGTGTGAGTGTGACTGTGTGTTTGGGTGAGTGTGTGTGTTTGGGTGAGTGTGAGTGTGTGAGTGTGTGTTTGGGTGAGTGTGCGTGTGTGTGTGAGTGTGTGTGTGTGAGTGTGTGACTGTGACTGTGACTGTGTGTTTGGGTGAGTGTGTGTGTGTGAGTGTGTGTGTGAGTGTGTGAGTGAGTGTGAGTGTGTGTGAGTGAGTGTGAGTGACTGTGAGTGTGTGTTTGGGTGAGTGTGTGTGTTTGGGTGAGTGTGAGTGTGAGTGTGAGTGTGAGTGTGAGTGTGAGTGTGAGTGTGAGTGTGAGTGTGAGTGTGACTGTGAGTGTGAGTGTGACTGTGAGTGTGTGTTTGGGTGAGTGTGTGTGTTTGGGTGAGTGTGAGTGTGAGTGTGAGTGTGAGTGTGAGTGTGAGTGTGAGTGTGAGTGTGTGTTTGGGTGAGTGTGTGAGTGAGTGTGTGTTTGGGTGAGTGTGTGTGTTTGGGTGAGTGTGAGTGTGAGTGTGAGTGTGAGTGTGAGTGTGTGTTTGGGTGAGTGTGTGTGCTGTCCTGGGCCCAGTGGTCAGTAATTGCCTTGCCGTGCAAGGGGCAGCCAGGCACCAGGAGTAGCAAGCCTGACCTGTGGAGGTGCACGCTGGGCAAGAAACCACCCCTGTCTCTGCTTCAGGAACCCTGAAAGCCACACACACGTGTGGGCCCGAGGCTGAAGATAACAACACACGGGTGTAATGGTGTGGGTGATGTGAAATGGATGATGCTGTAATGAAAACATGGCAACAGAACACAAACAGTGGGTAACTTCTTTTTTTCCCAGCACACTTAATTTATTGAAAATACCTCATTACAGTCTTGTACCCCCAGAACTGCATAGTCATACTACTTTTGTTTAATTTTATCTGTTAGCAAGCTTTAAAATTAGTTGTTTTTCAGAGCAAGTACTATCCAAGAAATACATCATCGCAATAGAACACAGGGCCAACATACAGAGATGATGTGAATGCAGTAAGAAAGTTGGGAATGGAACTTCCACTTCAGTTGTGAACCACAAAATGACTTTCTTCAACAAAAATAAGACTGGTTGGAAAATCAGATTTATAGGTTAATTTAAAATAAATTTAATTCTTATTAGCAGCAAAGCAAAGTATTAAGATAAGTCAGAATATTATAGAAAAAGCAGATATTTTTCATTATTCCAAATCCTCCATAAGAAGTCTAAAATTCATCACTTATGAGTCAAATATACCTCCTAGCTCCCTTTAAGAAGGTCACTGAGAATCTGCTCAGAGTGATTGTCGATGAAAATGTATTGTATGATGTAAAGTACAAAGGAGGCTAGAGCACTTCTATCCCCAAGAGGAATCATGGTTATACTGCTAAGGAGTGATCCAACCATTGTGAGAAAACTACCAGGCTCCCATCTCTGCCCTGAGCTTCTCCTGGGGAAATCTGTTCCTCCAGTTTTAACATGAGACTGTATCAGCTGGCCCAGGACAGGCAGCAGGCTCAGGGCGTGACTGGGTTAGATACTGATGGCAGTGCTACCAAGCTCCCTTTACAATAATGATATGAAGTGGTCTGTGTCGGAGTTTGCTTCAACAACTTTTAAGTGCAAAGGGGGTCCTGACATCATCCCGATGCACGGTGAGGTGGATCACAGGGCTCTACCAGGGACACGGAGCTTTCTGGCCAGAAACTCTATTTATTGCTCTCTCTTCAAGAGAGAGTCACAGTAGAGGTGTCTCCCTGTGAAGGCACATCAGCTGTGAAGAGGGCTCCTCTTATCTGTCTTTTCGAGAAGCTGAGCAGATGAAGCTCTCTAAGTCCAGTGAGCTCCGTTCTCACTCTTCCACACCTTGGTTACCCCTCAAGAAGCACTTCTCAGAGAGAAGTGCCCCAGCAGCTGTGGGTCCTCCTATTTCATGTATGACACAGGCACAATGGTGTGAAGACACACAGCACTCATAAAACTGAGCAGGCTCTTGGAGAGCTGCCACTGAGGGGAGGGGATGAAGCTGTGAAAACGGTGTCTTAAAATACACTGCCAGGTCCTTGTGTATTGACTTGCAACAGGTTTAAAGATTTCTGGGTGTTTATGGGTTTGGAACAAATCCTAGGGTGCACCTGTAAGATCCTTTCTCATCTTTACACTTATTCTGTTTTTCAGAGTCCATCTGAAGCCTCCCAGGATGCCCCAGCCCCTCACAGAGGACCTCGGTAACTCCAGTACAGCCTCATTGCTCAAGTTCATATATGCACATATGAACTTCTGCCAGCCAATAGTAGCTCCTTCTACAATAAATTCCACGATCAGCCTGAGTGCCTGTATGTCCCTAGAGCCCCTGTCCTGCCCCTGGTACATGCAACTGAACTGTCAAGGTGGCTGCTGTGCCATGATCTTCTCCCTGAGACACTTGTGCAATTGGAAGAAATTCTCGGGGCTGTGGACTTCTGTCTCCAAAATTCTTTCTGAAATAATGTGTGATGCAAGAGCACATGACACCAGCTTGTGTCCCTAAGGAGAAGGCAGGTGATGTCTCCAAAGTGACCTGGGGAGACTGGTAACTCACATCTTCTCCCCTTGTTGCTCTCGGGCAGGGCTGGGGGCACAGCATTGTCTTTGCTGCTTCGTGGTCACAACAGCCTTTATCAGCTGTCACAGGGGACTCAGAGCACTGCTCCTGGCAACACTATCTGGCTAATTTCTTGGCCTTTCTCTTAATCCTCCTTCCAGTAAGATAAGAGGAAAGGAGTTATCTTTATTAGCTGTACACACAGACTTAATTCCCCACCGCAGGTCTGGAAATCCTGTGTTTCCAGGCATGGGTGTCACTCCCACACTGCTGCAGGTGCAGCTGCAGAAGCAGCCCTGTCCCAGAGCTGCTGGTGGTCTCTGCTCTGTGACCAGCTCTGCCTGTCCGCTCTGCCCCCTCCTCGCCGAGTGACCAGCCACTGCACCCAGGGCTGGGAGAGAGACCAATGGCCATCTGAGCTGGAGACTCCCAAAAGGACTTTTACTGGCAGAGGTACCACCAGCACTGTGTCCAAGCGTGAAATGAACACAGCTTTGTCTTGTAGGAGGAGGGGAAAACTCATCTCAGCCTGCAGCTGCCTTTTCCTTTACCCTGTTAGGCTGCACATCTGCAGCTCTCCTGCAGCTGAACACCTGTGTCCTGCACAGGGACTGGCCCAGGGAAGCATTTCCTGGGTGAAGCCAGAGCGGCTGCATCCACCTGCCAGCAGCCTGGCTCCAAATTAAAGGGTGTTTGTCAAACACTTGAGAAGCCTTGAATGAAGAAGATGTAGAAATGCAAAGCATAGTATTCGGGGTTGGGTTTTTTTTCCCCTCTGGCAAATGGCCTAGAAAAGTAAAAAAAAGAGACAGAAATGCCAGAAAGTAAACCACCTACTGTTGACTCCTGGAGATAAACCAGAACATTGTTCCAAGAAGCAGAATGCTGCTGTCATTTCTCCTGGAAGTGAAGAGAGCATCGCCCAGTGCTGGGGAGGGAGATGAGGGAGAGACAAAGAGAAATGAGTGGTTCAGACAGACCTCTCAAAGGGGAGTCAAGGTAGTGCCTTTAAATGTGTTTGGCAGGGAGCAGAACAAAGCACGATGTCACGTATTTAGAAAAATCATCGCTGCGGGAAGTTAATGTGGCTTCGGAGACACTTGTGACATTTAGCGGGTTACAATGGTTTGTTGTGGGTCATTATGACTCCCACTCCTGAGGAAAGATCTTCTGGGTATGAGTCATGAGGACCCTGCCTGGCTGTGTTATTCTGTCCCATGGCACCCTATTGTCTATTGTGTTTTCTTCTCCCCACACCAAAAATGCATGGACTGAACCAGAGGGATTGCAGTTTGCTCCTGGTACTCCCTGTGCTATTTTCATTCAGTTTTTCCAATTTTACTTCTTTTGAGTATAATAGTGAATTTTAAGCAAGATGCATCTGCTTGATTTAGTATTATTTTGAGCATACTAAAGCCCAACCCCATCATTAGCCCAACTAATGAAACTAACATCAGGCTGAGAAAGTTACAACCTTTAATGTGGGTAATAGGGAGGTTACAATATTGGATTTCTCCCTCTTTTGAAGATTATTAACCAACAAAACATAATCCTGGGGAAGGAAATGCAAAATGTGCTTGTGGGCTTGGCTTTGGCATAGCTTCTTAAACAAGTCCTGCAGTGGCCCCTGGCCTGCCCTGCCCTGTGCCTGTGCTGCTGCTAACATCCCTCTGCTCTCCAAAACAGAGCTGATTCAGCACCTACATCTCTGCTGCTCCACCCTTGTGCCCCAGCTTGAGCTGACTTGGGCAGATATTTTCTGCTGCTGACACCATTAGAGCAGCAGTAACCTCTGGCAGGCAGGTGGGAGACAGCTCCATCTTCACCTGCTGTCGCTGTTTGCTTCACTGCCCATGAGCCGAAGCCCTGAGGAGCTGAAGCTCCATTTGCAGCCAAAGCAAGATGTGGAAAGTCAGCAATTCACCTTTCTCATATTCTTTAGGGATAAAACAACAAAAGCAACAAAAGATTTAATATAGCAATGTGCTAAGGGAGTTAGATTGTAGAAATCAGTATCCAATAACTCACTGGCCAGTAGCGGGAACTATTGATGGCATCTTTACTCATCACAGTCAGCTGAATTAAATTTCCTTAACGGCCACTTCCCAGCCACAATCACCACTTTATTTCTTTGTGTTTCCACGCAGTTCACCTGCTGAGAGGATGTTGCCCATCCGCCTTCATGCTGCTGGGCAGCGGATGCTCCCAGGTGGCAAAGGAATGCTGTATCTCATTCCTGCCCTCAGTTACAGTGACACACATAACAAAACCATTGATGAATTGTATTCTTCCTGCAGGCTACTGGGTCTGTGAAGGATCAAAGTAAAAGTACATCTTCATAACTCCCGGTGCTTAAGGAAAGTCATAAATAACGGCAATGCTGTGGCTGTGTATAGATTCTGTGCCCAGGGACAAAGCATTTCACAAACGCAGTCAAGAAATGTTATTCATATTTTATACAAAGGGGAACTTACAACCCAGACAATAGGCAATATTTTTCGTTCTATGTGCCCAATGTATTGGAACAAAAGCTATTTTGGTAATATCACATTTGGCAGAGCTCTGCAACATGCACTCCAGTGTATAGCTCCAGAGCTGTTTCCTACTGCAGGTTATGACTCCTCCGAGCAAAATTTCTGGGTTCAGCACTATGACTGGAGGCACATCAATGTTCTTGTATACTGGTATGAACATGTCATAGTAAATTACTTACTGGGTGAATAAAGCATCCAGCCCTTTTAAGCCTCTGTATAGGCTGAAACACTGGGGCTGCCCAGCCTGAACAGGGCTGGGGTTGCTGGTCCATGACTTGGGGCACACTGCCTTGGCCTAAACAGCTGCTTGTGAAGCAAGGTGATGGGGAGCATCACCTCCCAAAATGTGTGTGCACCCTTGGGGCTCGAGCCAGTTGGCTCAGGACATGCTCAAAATGTGCAGAGTGACTTGGCAACCAAGTGACTAGTGCAGGAAGTTGGAGGCAGTGGGAGAAACTGGAGGGGATTACTTTGTTCTTTGTTTGAAATACTATTTTTCCCACTCTGATTAAACTGCACTGCAGTTCATTAACAATTCAGGTGTTGTCTGCTCTATACAGAAGGAAATGCAAGATGACAGACTATTTAACAAGTTCATTTTGAGTACAAATTGTGTTTAAGGCAGGAAAAAATATTACCTCATGCAAAACTTGGGTCGGTGTAATTGCAGGTCTGACTGCTTCAAAGATGAAAAACCTCTTTCTTAATTCAAGGCAAATGTAGCAGAAATAATGTTTAGGAGAGAGGTGCAGGTAGGTACACACCAGGGAGTGCAATTTTAATATCCTGAGTACAAGATTTTTTAAGTCTTTGTGTGACCCGCATTAACACACTTGCTTACATTTCATTTGCCACATTCATCTTTGTCAGTTTCTTGTTCCCCTCTGTAATTTGTTTGCCTGTGTTTACTCGTGTTTATCTCTAGCTCTGATGCTCTTGGCCCAGTTCATGTCTCCTCAGAGGCCCAGCACTCACCCTCTGAGTGCTGCAGGATGAGGTCCAGTTTAATCCTCCACAGGCAAATGATTTGTGGTTCCTCCAGAGTCTGCCAACATGGGCACTTCTTCCAGGAGGATACACCCTGTGATCCAGCCTCTGAATACCTGCCCTTAAAAATATGCAATGAGGCTGAGAGTTCATTAATCAGAAGGCAGAAGGTAACTGCTGACAGGCTCTGGAAATCAGGGCTGGTCTACAGTGATGCTACAGCTGTGCTGTCAGAACACTCCCAGGTCCAGGATCTATCCTGGCAGCATCTCAGTCCTGCTCCAGGGCACTGTGGACCACCACCAGGCTGGGCCAGGCTTCTGCAGGAGCCAGATGCCTCCTGTGAGGTGCTCTGACCTGCCATTTGAATTTGGACTGAATATGCACTGTGGCAAGTCACAAGCCCTTTCCTCTGTGCTCTGCAGGCTGCTGACAGGGTGCTCATCCCAACACAGGAATCTTTGTTCAAGCAATGTACCGGAGAGGGCAGGACCTGGAAGGGACATGGGCTGAGGTTCCTGAACACACTTTGGTTTGTGCTTTTACCATCAATGCTTCTAAGCCTGGGACTCTGCAGAAGGTGGGCATCCTCCTCACCACTGACTCGTGGAGCAGGTGGGAGGACTCCAGCTTTGCTGATCTTGTCTGAATACTGACATACATCCACATGGGACAGCCACCAGGAGGAGGGCTGGGCTTTGGAAGGGAAATGCACAGCTCAGCCAGGAATTCAAATAACATCAACCACCTGTGACCATCCCAGCTTCATTAGTGGCCCCAAAATACCATCACTAAACATGTCTGAACCAAGAGCTGCTGCCCAGGCTACGTCTTGTCAGTTTGTTTGGCTCCTCCATCCTCTACACTCCACTCTGGTTTTGCCTGCTCTTCTGTCAAACTCTGCAGAGGAGTCCTGAGCACCCCATGAACTGCAGCAGAAACTCTTGAAAAGTTGAAAACCTGATGATTAGCTGTAATATTTCTTGTTGTAGTCACTCGATTTTGTGCTGTTGACTGAGTCTCACATACCTCCTGATTCAATGTTTTGTAAATTCAGCTTTCTCCAGCTTCAGCTGATGTGTGGATGCAGACACTCTTGGATGCTATTTATTCCACAAGTGAGAAATGACTTGATAATTTATGGATTGTTAACCCAAAGTTGTACAGGTTTTTACCTCAGGGAGAGAATAAATACATGTCTCATTTCAACACGTTTTAGACAATGTGCTCTTTTATAATGGCTTCCTTTGATTTTACTCCGAAATATGTAGACATTTTCTCCTAGGATTCTCATGTAGAAGCTTCATGCTGTTCTGTCAGGTTGCATATTTCCCCCCCTGAATTTCTTAAAGAAGATCTTGCTTATCTGAATTACAAAGACGTTAACGTTGTGTTGTCACCGTGAATATGGAGTTTAGGCAAAGGTTTTATTCTCATTAAGAAATGGAAGAGTTGGAGAATAATTACTGCACTGTCAAAGTGAAACTTATAGATGTTTAATGTGAATCAGAACATATTTACTTATTTATAGATGTTGAAATTAGAATATGATTTAGCCTGCAGGCAAAAGAACTCACATAAACAGCTGGGAAGTGTAGCTGAGATGATGTGCACACTCTTTGTACCCTAAAATGAGAATATAGCTGTAATGGATATAGATTGGAGCATTGGTTGAGGAATTTTTAGGCAATGGCATTTGACATTACAGTTCAAGGATGGAAAAGATTTATTGATCCATGAGTTAAAGAGTGACCCTGGTTTCACCTCTTGTTAGTGCTCTGTAGGTTGCATTTAAAAACTGTACCGTAATGAACACTTCAGCTCCAATAAACGTAAATCTGTTCCTCAGTAAGATCACAGGGGAGCAAAATCCTGGAGAAGATGCTTAGCTCCACCACTTGTTTAATTTAGAGGGTATTTTTGTCAGATTAAGGCCAGTTTTCTAGGGTTCATCCATTTTCACTTTCCTGATAATATAATTTATTTTGATCTATAAGGACCTCCCAGGCCAATATTCGTAAACAATGACTGAAGTCATGAGTCAACATCAACATAGAAGAAGTCAAAGTGGACAGGAAGTTTTATTGTGCCACTGGGCTCAGCTTTGCATTGCTAAGGTAATTATTAAACCTGGGATAAACAGAACTTTGATCCCATGTGTGTTTTTAAATGATTGGTAACAGTTGATTTTACAAAAATGCCATTTTGAGAAGCCATTCTGTATAGGAATTCATTATGTCAACATCTAAGGTGTCTGATGCAAGGTTTAGCAAAGTAAACTAGCCTGTAGCAAAGGTGCTGCCGTGGGGTGTTGTGCAAGGAGCTGCAGGGCCTCCTGTGATTCCCAGCCAAGAGGAGTGTGAAATGTTCATCTTCCAAATGAGAAAGCAATGCACTGACATCTGTGCTACTGATTATCAAGAAAAGGTGACTGTGGCTGGGGAAAGAGTGAATGTGCAAAAGGCTAAAGCTGTGCACTGCAGAAATGCAGGGCGACCTCTCTCTCACTGGAAATACTGTTTCCATCTCTCCCTTTAGTCATGGGAAGATCGTCTAAGCCTCTTCCCTCTGTGGTCAGAGCTTGGTCTTCTCCAAGGTCAGCTCCATGCTGGACAAACACTGTCCACTTTCCTTTGCCACATCCCTTCCCACATGAGAAAGTGCCCTGTGGAATGGGAACTAGCACATGTCCTAGGCACTGACTCAAAAACATCATCTGTGACCAGAGTTAGGTGCTGAAGGTTTGTGTTTGTACATACGTGAAGGTAGGGGAATTTGGGGAAAACAAGCAGATAGGGAAGAAAGAAAACAGAGGAGAAGTGAATTTGGGTGAGTTCAGTTGAACCTCTTACTGCAAACAGGTCAAAACCACCCAGGACCAGAGGGGCGGATGCGAAGGGACCCCCTGCATCAGCCTGTCACAGGGAAAGGTCACACTTGCAGTGTAGTAACTCATCCCTGTGAGAAAAGCAAATGGTAACATTCCTACTCACACAGGGAGGCTGTGCCTGTGAAGTGCTTCCTCGGACTGTGGACAGTCAGGAGTCCTGTAGATGGTCAAGAAAGGCTGTGAGGGCAATGAGCAGCTGTATCTTGGCAGCGGGCAGCAGTTCCTTAGAGCTGCTAAGAAAGGACCAAAACAATTGGGTGTGCATAAATCTGCACCTGATGGGCAGCATAGTGAGCAGCAGCACTGACGTCTTCCCTCTCAGTCTGCTTTGCTGCACTGGCTGGCTTGAAGACAGGAAGGCAAATAGCCAGTCTAAGCACAGCTGCAACCCCAGCACATGAAGTCTAAAGAGGGATAACCTAATTTGTTCATTTACACTTCTACTTAATTAGATAAATTTTTCCTATGATTTCATTGTAGAAATAATTTCCAACAATGCGCAGGAATAAAATTATGTTTTCTCCACTAATAAAGTTTTGTGGATGTATGTAATTATATAGCTCCTGTATTTGAACTGTAAGATGTACTGCAAAGTGGTGTGTCTTATGACTATGTAAATTTAAAGCCCTAAATATTTCATACTAGCTGTAAAATAACATAGTGTAATCAAAAAGTATGCCATAGCTGGAAAGGATGGGCTAGGCATGAAGATGATGAAAACTCATCTGTTTTCTTGGCACTATCAGTTGGCCGTTACCTGCCTACCTTTCTTGACATCTCTCAGGGAATTTATGGCAGATTTCACTGCTATTCTTTGCTACCTATCCCCATAGGTGCAGACATTAATGTGCCCACAAACCATCCTGCCCTCTGCACCTGTCTCTTGCAGGAGAATGCCGTGGGAGAAAGCCCCAAGGCCTGGAACAGAATTCCCCAAATCAATGCTGAAATACAACTGGTGGCTTGAAATAATAACCAGTGAAGTAAATGTCCTCTTACTTATGGTGATAAAAAAAAAATAAATCTGCAGATGGGCAGAAATCTGCGGAGAAAATCTGCAAGAAAATAACAGGTGAAACCTCAGCATGTTGGCTAGGCTGCTTCTTTATCACCTCCAGAAAATAAATATCTACAATGGTGTCGTTTATTGTTGATCACTGATAATAGGATTACGGCTCCCACATCCAAGAAGTATGGCATCCCAAACAGCATTGTTTCATGCTGAAGACATTATTATCATATCCTGTCTTCATGTACTGCTCAACCAGTTATCTGTGCAGAACTCTGCAGAGCTCTGAGACTTTATAGGATATTATCATGTTATATGAAATTCATGCTGCTGTAGCTATAAATCAAGAGGACACCTTGCATGGTGGCTGGTTCTCCTTGGAGCAGCATCCTAAGCAGAGGCTCTGTTCTCTGAAAGATTAGAGTGTGATTTTACAAAATGTTGCCAATGAATTTGAAATTCATGAAAAGGGCAGGTTTAATAGCTTTAGTGTTGTCTGTTTAGTAGTCTTGCATGTACAGCATGTGGCCAGCATAAGCTTGTCCACAACTCCTTAAGAAGATACCCCAAACATGAATACAGAGTTCCCCCTTTGGAAGACTAAGGGGTTAATTAATTCTAAATAGTATTTTTGATCATAATCTCTATTTATAAGTGACCAGCTAGAAGTGTCCGAGCTATGCCACTGGCCAAGGGCAAGGAACATCCACGTAGGGAAACCGGAGGGGCTGTCTATATTTAAGGTTTGGTTTTGGGGGCACCTGAGCTGGTCCTAATGCCTTGTGGCTACCAAAGCACACCCTTCCCTGTCCCTTCTCACCCAACCCTGAGACATGGCAGAAAGCTTTCCGGTTTTTGGCTGAGTTAGTTTTAGGGTCTCAGTGGGGTGGGATCAGCTCCAAAACAGACACAAAGCAAACAGCAGAGGTACAGGGGGCACAGGGCTGGAGGGAAACAGGACCAGACCCACTGACAAGGGGAGGTAGGTCACTGAATCTTGTGGGACTGAGCCCTTTTACTGTGGGTAATGGGGAAAGTCTGGAGATGCTCAGCTGGGGCTTTTCTCTCCAGCCTCAAACAACCCATGAGGATCAGGGGTACTGAATCTGTGGGTGCCCACGGGAGCTGGATTGCCCCAGGCACTGCATATTTACTAGCACAGCTCTCATTTGAGCCGTTGTGCTACTCCCCCAGCAGAAGTAAAAACTGCATTTGTTGGGCACAGGAGGCTGCCTTATCCTTGATGAAGAAACAACAGCTGGAAGAGAAACACCACCTTCAAAATCCATCCAGCTGTGAAGTACTGCTAAATGCAAAATTTGGAGTATTGGTGGCTGAGTAATAAAAGTGGCAAGCAGAAAGCTTCACTCAGCTCCACACAGCTGGTCCAAGCGTTTCAACTGCCCCACTTTGAGCCTCAGCTGGGACCATCTCTGCTGGGCTGTTGACTCTGAACATCTGAGCAAATATCTTGTCTCCTTTTGCTGATAGGAGACAACGGTATTCACAGGCCAACTGCATCAGGGCACACAAAGGAGACTGGGGTCAAACATTAAGATATATTTATATAAAATGATCTGTAATTGAGCTGTGAAAAGGTCAATTCCATTTTCAGGGATCAAGATGCAGAGGTGGGCTCTCCTATCATTTACCTCAGGTGCCTTCCTTCAAAACCCACTGGAGTCAGAAAAATTCTTTGGATCTTCCCCTCAAATGCAATTAATCCTTAGAATTTAAAAAACTTATAATGAGAGATCAAAGCTAAAATTTCAGCAACAATGAACTAATCCTCCTGATAACCAAATACGCTTAGTAGCCAAACCCAGGCAGTTAGACTGAACTAACATGTTTTCCTATAGACTTTTCATCTGTGCTTTATTTTTCCACTAAGACAAGTGTTAAATGAATTGAACAGACCAACCTTTGCACTCCCCAGGCTTTGTATTTCACCTGTTTTAAAAAAATACATCTGAGAGGGGAAACAGCAGGTTATAAATTTGCACTAGATTTATGAACTCTTGTATGCCTCTTTGGGACACCCAGAAAAGGAAGAGAATTACTGGATGTACTAGAGAAAATTATGTTAAGGATCTTGTAAGTTAAAAACCAAGTAGTTGATGAGAAAAAGCATTGATGCAGTTTATCATTAGGATTCACTCAATACACACAGGGAGAAAAGTTCTGTGTACATAAAAGTAATCATTTAATAACAAAGCTATGTTGGTTACAAGTTAGGGCTTTAAAATGCCCACTGACTATAAAGGCTTGTAATGTTTCAGCAGGTTATTGCCTCCGAGATGTGTTGCCACTTCATTACACATTTTCAGATTGTTCAAAAGCCTACAATGTGCTTTCTTCTGCCTGAAATAATGCTTGAGACTTGAGTGAGGGAGTGAATGTATGGCGTATGCTGCTCATGAATAAAAGATCTCACCACTAAGCAACCTAAAGTGTTCCTCTCTTAGGGAATTAACTCTATTTACCAGAAAATTTTAAAGAATAATTTTTAAAGACTTTTTTTTGAAGAGGAGGAATCCAAGTGCTTGAGTAATGTTGGGGATGCTTTAGCAGTGGAGATGACAGGCCAGGAGCTAGGGAGGACATCGAGCCTCACAGTGGACATGGAGATACCTCAGCGCTCTCCCTTACCTCGGGTGGAGGTGAGCTCTGCAGAGGAACACAAGCTCCTGTGCATCCTGCTGGCAGACACAGCTTCGACGACAGGCACAGGGAAACTCGCCCCGTGGCAGAAACTGTGCTTGACTCTTCTAATAAGGAGGCTCATGCTGTCACTCTGACACTTCAGAGGAGGTTGTGACAATGGCCCAAACACTGTCGAACTTTAACTTTCCCTGCTTGTGCCTGGGGTGCCCAGCACTAAACTGACCTCCCGACTACCCCAGACTGTCTGAAGGGGTGACACTGAGCTGAATGTGGAGACCTCACACCCACCCCTGCAGGGCTGGCCCCAAATCCTCTGGGTATGCGTCAGTCGCTGTTGGGCTCCCAGGTACAGCTTCATAGGCTGCCTGAGATATAAAATACCTGGACACTGACTCCCCAGCAAACAGCCAGCCAGGCATCTTAAAAGATTTATTGGGAACTGTTTGTGCAGGACTGAAGTAACACAAGTGTGATACTGCTCTGCTGAAGTGTAACTCGGAGACTGGCACCCACACTGTGCTGCTGCACATGCACCTGGAATACCAGTGACAGGCAAGAAGGAGAAGCCATATGAGGAGTGGCTGAGGTGACTTGGTCTGTTCAGCCTAGAGGAGACTGAGGGGAGACCTCACCGCAGTTGTTACAACTTCCTCATGAGGGGAAGAGGAGGGGCAGGCACTGATCTCTTCTCTGTGGTGACAGTGACAGGTCCCAAGGGAATGGCCTGAAGTTGTGTCAGGGGAAGGTTTAGGCAGGCTAATAGGAAAAGGTTTCTCACCAAAAAGGGTGGTTGGGCACTGGAACAGGCTCCCCAGGGAAGTGGTGACAGCACCAGCCCAACAGAGTTCAGGAAGTGTTTGGACAATGCTTTTGGGCACATGGTGTGACTCTTGGGGTGTCCTGTGCAGGGCTGGAAGTTGGACTCAATGATCCTGATAGGTCCCTTCCAACTCAGCACATTCTGTGATTCTACGAAGACACCAAGAAAAGGGGAACATACTACATACACTGCTACAAGCAGTTCCTGGCAGCACAGCCACTCCATCTACCTGTCTACAACAATACAGTCATGCCAGAGACACCAAGACCTCTGGCCACACTGCCCACCTTGGACATGGAGCTCCTGGAGGAGGAGTGAAGGCTGGTATAGCGAGCAGCTACACAGCTCCAGCCCAGAAATGCATGGAGCTAACAGAGCTTCCTCACAACAACAACAACTTTTCAACCCTGAAAACATTTCAAATAACGTGTTGAGAGACTGCCAGTGCTCTTGTGTTTGGCTGAGAAGGAAGACACTCCTGGTGCTCTCCAGGTCCCTCTTCAGTGGCACAGAAATTTACACTCCTGTGCTCTTGGCCAGGCCCACAGACAAGGCTGTAAGTGATGGATGTTGTCCCTCTGCTTGCCTCAAGCCTCAGTGGCACAGCCAGGTACAAACTGCTGCAGTGCTCCCCTCACTTTATATGAGAGTCTTTATATGTAATCCCTCAGGAACTGCTCTGTACGTGGCAAGAAGAAAGGGAAGACCCTGTGTACCCACAGTTTTATCCTCCAGACAGTTTTATCCCCTTTTATCCCTAAAGCACAATTTTCTTTCCTTTAAGCTCTTGAAAATATGTTTTTCTTTCAGTTTGACAGCAAATGATCAAATATATTTTGTGAAGAGTCTCAAAAACCTACAGACCTGAAAATGTGAGAAAAAAAATGAAAAATACTCCTTTTTCTGTAGTGCTTTGGCTCTGCCTGCAGGGTTAACAAACGGTGGATTGCAATTCTAGTTTGAGCATCTATTCATTTTATTGCAGGAAAAACATCAACATGTGTGCTGTATTTTTTGGCTTCTAAACCGCAGAGTAAATGCACATAAAATTGAGAGGTGATGTATCGTCTATGAAGACACTTTGATCCACACAGCAAAATGAAAAGTATGTAAATTATTAGCAGTTTATAAGGAATAAAGTTTTACTAAACATAATTTTATGTGCTTGTACAGAGAATCCATAATCCTACTCAGGAACTAAGAAATATAATCTACCTGTAATAAATGAGGGAGGTTTAGAATAAGAAAACTTTTTAGATTTGAGCCAATAAATACCTAAAATATGGAAATTAAAAGTAGCATTGGAATACTCCAAATAGCCAGAAAAAATCATCACATTTGTTCTTAATGACTGCAGTATTCAGTGGTCTTCATTTTCCCAAGAAATACTTTCCTTTAAATTCTGTATTTTCTTCTGCCACATTTCTTGCTTAAAAGCCTGCATGAGCTTTTTTACTGTTGCCAGGCTTATTTTTTTGTTTATATACAGGTTCTTACCATGGAGATATGTCCTGACATGAAGGCATCCAGTATAGGAAATTACATGCAATGCCTTATTCTTCTAGTTTAATTAATGCTCTGACAACTTGGCAATAAGGCTACAGTGAAGAAAAGGTCTCTGCAGGGAACCTCAGGTTTTGAGCAATAAGAAAGCTGTCAAAATTTTACTATATATCTATAGTAACATATCGAACATCCAAAGATTTCTGGAAGGCATCTGTAGAAGAGAATTCAAAAGAAAAAAAAGGTTAGCATAAATGAAGGTCCTTAACCTGCTAAAAATAAAAGAATGACTTTCTCAGCAGTCAGAATTGGAACTGGGTAAGCAGCCTATGCTGACTTACTCATTTCATGCAAAAAGAAATTCCAGTTTTTAATGAGCGAGGACTGTTTGACACAAACAGGAAAAAGGATTAGCCCAATTCCTTTTGAGACTGGTTCTCTTCTGTGATTTAAACAAGCTGAATGAGGCGTAGATCTGTTCCATGCAGTGATCCCTGTAACCATTTCAGATCTCTGTGTCCAAGCACGTGTGCCCAAATCTGCTCCAAACTTCACGTCCTTCTCAGCTGAGAAGCGCAACAGCAGCAGCTTGGCACAGAGGCAGGAAAAGGTGTCCTCTCTCTCTCTTCTGCCTGGTGCAATAGTTTGAGGAGCATCAAAGAGGACATCCCCAAAGAGAATCCAACAGCTGTAAAGGCAGCCCACAGCCACAAGCACTGGATCATCAGAAACCTGTGGTGATCCATGTCTTACTGAGTGTATCATTTGATATAGATGATCTTACCATGCTATTTCACCACCCTCAGTTCCCCAGGAAGGGAAATTGAGAAGGAAACAGCAGCACCACCTGACTTCCTCCACTATCTCTGTATCTCTTTTGCTGTGAACCTGCAAAGACAGTGCTGTCTTTTCTGGTGGATGAGCTATTCTTCAGCTACTGATGGAAAACAGCTGCCCCTGGTCACACATTTAATTGCCTTCCACACGAAAAATTAATGAAGTTGTACCATCTGAGGAAAATATAAACCAGACACATATTTATGTATCATTCTGAAATCAGGATTTCTCACTCCTGTGGTGTGAGGGCCACCCAATACAGAGCAGTTTGAATTTTTAGTCTAATCCCCTGCTTTCCTACTTTTTATTTTAGGAATGAGACTACTTATTTCTGCAAATACATCCCAAATGGATCAGAGGGATCAGCTTCAGTTTCTTCAGCAGTCTGACTTTGAAAGAAGTAATTGGATGGTGAACAACAGAGGCATTGCTGAGGACAAATTACTTTGCAGAAAGTAACTGTGACTATTTGCACAACCATTGTATTTGCTTTTCCTATAATCAACCAAAGAGACCCCCCCCCGGACTCTTGACATAAGATAAGATTTTTGTAAAGGATTCTAAGCCATTGAAAAGCAACATACTCAGGATACATAAACACATCTCTTTACTGATAGCTCCAGACATGTTCAAGCTTGCTCGAAGTGAAGAGTAGCACAGAAGTTATTTAAGGTTCCTGCACATGCCCCAGCCCCAGGCTCAGTCAAGTGAAAGAGCCTGTGCTGACAGAGAGGAAGCTCCCCTCCCAGGGAGGCAGGAGCTACAGGTTTGTTTACATCACTAGAGAAATCGTGTACTTGTCTTTGGTTGTTCTCATTTTCTCTGAAATTCCCAAATCTCAACATGACACTGTTCTCAGAAAGTTTGAGCAGAACTCCCAGTTATTTGCTGTTTCTTAATGATATGCATCCTTAAGAAATAATCAAAAGCAGCATAAAAAATGTAAATGTGAGGAAATGGGATGGGTATTCATTCAGCCATGCAGCTGGAATTCAGGAACTGCTGTAATTGCATACGAACAACATAATTTGCCTCCCTTGTAGATGTCTTAGCTTATTCACATCACGTCTTTCTTTTCCAGGGGTGTTGCTGAAGTTCCTATGCCCTGCAAGACGAAACAACCACTCTCTGCTGTTGCCATCCCAAGCCTGAGATGCTGAGTTGCTCTAGGATGGCAACTCCAGGGCTGGCATCCAGGGTGGCATTACAGAGCAGGGCATTCACTTCCCCACACAAACCGCTGGCCCAGATGGGAACTCTCAGTGCACTGCGTGCAATGGCAGAGGAAGAAAAAACCACGGCTGGGACTGTACTGATGGAAATGGGGTAGAGGGAGAAACAGCATCATTATAAATACTGTAAAAACTCTTTAACTAAAGAGAAACTATGCAAACAGTAAGAATATCAAGGCTTTTGCCATCAGAGTGGTAAACAACTTTGCTCTCCATCACCTTCTCTCAGTATATTCTCCTTTTGCTGGATTTTGTAGAAACATGCTCCCTCATCTGGCAAGGTTGTTTTAATGAGAGGTTACTTATATCACTCTTGGTTATTCTCTCTTTACAACTATTCTCTGACTTGAGATTTAGGAGGTGCCTATGTGAAAACCCTCATTGCCTACATGAAGACACAGGAAGTGCTCAGCTGCTGAAGTACCAATGCATAGGATCCAGGAAAGCCTGGCTAGCAAAGCTCAATTTCCCAGCCCTCTTTTAGTCCTCTGAACTCAACTGCCTGAAAAATGTACATGAAGTATTGTGCAGCATGTATTTCCCTGAACAAGAATCGAATGCAGAAAAGAAACTATTTGCATATTAGAAATCCTGTTCTGTAGAAAATCTATGTGCCAGGAAAATGGAACATATGTGCTGAATGAATTTAGGCAAAGCTGCACCTTTGCTGTGCTGTTTGAGAAAAATCACATTTACTACATCAGTCTGAGACTGCAATGGGTTTTTCATCAGCATTTCATTAAAATTGAAATACGAACACCAAGTACAACATGACAGTACAGCATTAATGGTTCAACATACCACACCAGGTTTTGGAAAATAACCTCGCCGAAGCCAAACACCCGCCCTCAAGTACACAACCAGACCCCTCTCTGAATATCCAAACAAGTCCTGGCAGGACAGGAGGCAGTCAGTATGTGGCAACAGGTTAGTTGAACAATGCACACCTGCTCTGCTTGCTTGTAGGACATCCCCTGGGGGATGTCAAGCCCAGGAGCTTGTTGTGCTTCTGGTGCAGATCTCTGCAAGAACCATTTCAAAAAAACACAGAATTGCAGTGGAAGAGTACAGGAAGAAATAGAGAGGAAATCTGGTAGAGTTCTGGATACTTCAAAACATCAAAGCTGTCAAAAGGGCAAGTTCATCCACAACTTCATCTCAAATGAAAGCCCATCCTGTTTCCCTACTGAAGATGCCCAGCTGCCTACCCAAACAGGAAGCAATGAACATGCATTTTCTTTCAGTACTTTGCTGCCTGTTGGTGGTAACTCCCTTGGAAGAGCTGTACAGCAAATCCTTTTGGCAACTTCAACACACCAGTGGAAATGATTTATTACCAAATGTAGTTTGAACCAAATGAAAGGAAGAGTTAGGGATACTTCTATTGCTTTGGAAAAACGGGGTATTGGTCACTGGCAGAGGAGGAGGTGCCTCCAGCACCAAGTACAGCACATTACAATACTTCAAACATTAAGTCTATTCGGGGTACTTTGGACATCATGTTCCCCCTCCAAGAACTCTCTGCTTATAGTCAGACATTCACTTGTTCAATAGCATGGAAACACCTCCACCCATGGGCTTGACAGTGTCAGTCTTACTTTAATACTATACTTCTGAGCTCTTTGATATCTGACACCAGGGTGGATACTTGGATATTCAAATACATGGCTATATTGGCCATGGATATATTGCTAATGTCCAATAACAAGCAATATGATATTTTTCTGTTTTTTGTTTTGCAATGACACTGCCACTGAGCTGTGGCTTTTCAAATACAATAAGTTTTCAGAAAAACATGAATATGGTCATTATAAGGATTGTACTTCTGTAGTTTCAACTCTGCTGGCATACACAAACAATTTCTGTATTGTTTTCAGATTTATTCTTTAAATGGTTTTAATAAATATGCACAAAAAGTTGCCCTTATCTGAGTATTGTACCGTTCATTTGAATCAGCCTGTTCATAGCAAAAGATCTCACAATGAAGTTGAGATAAAAAACACACAGTTTTTGCTATTAATCTCCCATTCAATTTTCTAGTGGAGCCATTCCAGTATCTACAAACACATAAAAATTTTGTATTGTCTATGATTAGACTTGCTAATCAAGCTGTATCTTTATCCCAATGCATATTTACCAACAATGATGAGGCTCTTTTGTAAGTTATACATTCTGTCGTTGAGAAAACTGGAGAAGTTCCTTCACCTCTGGTAGGATTTACTTCCAGATGGAGTAAATCTGCTCCCCAACTGTCTGGGCTGACCAGAACACACAGTATGCCAACCTCCAGGCAGCCCTCAAGAACCTGCCATTTCTCACTCTTCCCTGCCATCTCTGCCAGTACAAGTGCAGAGAGAATACCTAATACTGAGATACTTAACTAGGTACATTTTGCCTACAGGTCACAGACATGTAGTATCTCCTATATTCCTGTTGAAATCCTGTCCTTCACACTCTTCTCCTGGCATGGCTGGCTGTTTGTTATGAGAGGAAAACATAGTGCCTGAATGGCCTTATCAAAATGGTACTTGGTGGATACTGGAAAGATTTCACCAATGGCAAGAATGAAGGTGTTTTATACAGTGTACAGAAGCATCAGAATTCAGAAGGTACTGAAATAAACAAAGTATTTCTTTATCTCACCCTAAAAGAGTCAACAGCTACAGGAATGGCTCCAGTAGAAGCAGCAGGTTCTGGGATAACCAAAGTAAGATAAATCACTGTCCAAAAAGAGTGAATCAACTACTATGTTACATGTGGATGCAGCCTTGCAAGCTTTATTTAAAAAAATAAAATCTTCATATTATGTGCATGAAAATGCAACTGTTGATGAAGCCAGAGCATTCAAGGGCACTAATCTCTTCACAATTGATGACAGCTGCATTTCTTTTTCCATTACTTCATCCTTGTAAGAACAAGCCCCAGCTCCTGTTAATATCTGGATCAGCCACTGGACACAAGGACTGTAAATCTGTAATTTTTTTCAGTATTATACTGCTTTGTGATTCAGGAATTATGAAAAAAATATGGCTATTTTAAAAATACATACTGCAGCACTAAGGTGCTGAAAGTCTTCTGGTTAGTTAAACTATCCTGCTCTACATTGTTTGCAGAGTTCTCAAAACCACCTGTAGAAGAGGTAAAATCCTGGCCCAGGGGAGGCTAAAAGAGGACTCATCCATGAAAATGGGGTCTCATATTGCTAAGGTATCTAGTAAGAAACTCAGCAGTAATTTATAAACTCATTGACATGGCTATATAGAAATATTTCTAGTTTGTCAGAATAAATCCTACTATTCATCATCAGCATAGTTATAGCCTACATCAATCATTTGCACTTCAGTCACCTTGTTCATTCTCATACTCTGCTGATTCAGCTTTAAATTTTATTTCACTGATAGGAGTCTTTCACAAAGGTCAAAAAAGTGCATTCAAAGTAAGGAGACTGGTTCTGTCTATTGAATCCTCAGTTGCTACTGCTTCTCTAGTTAACCTCATTTCAGTGAAATTAACTACATTCTACAAAAATTAATATCCTTATCCTTTGGATTTGCATTGGAAATAATCACTAACACTCATAAGGCTAGTATAGAAGAAACTAGACTGAAAAAAATATCAGCTGCACCAAGTTTTCTCATCGCTTAATTTCTAAAACCTTTATT
Source organism: Acridotheres tristis (assembly GCA_037013685.1). Taxonomy (NCBI): domain Eukaryota; kingdom Metazoa; phylum Chordata; class Aves; order Passeriformes; family Sturnidae; genus Acridotheres; species Acridotheres tristis. Next base: position 12,397,696 of record CM072885.1, read on the forward strand.
TTATGTCTACTTTGTACTCCAAATTTGGAACTGAAGAGTTTTGAGGGTCTGGTCTTTTTGCTGGAAATGATTTTGGTTACTGAAAATGAAATTTTGTGACCCAAGTTTTGTAGCACTTAACAAATCAGTATCAGTCCCATCGTGTTTCATATATCAAATTCTAATCCAGATCAGAAATTACAAATCCTTATGATCTACTGCTACTATTTTACATAGACTAGCTGACATATGAGTACCTCAAAACTTGTTTGCACTACAAACTGCAGCCCTAGGTAATCATACAGGAGATCCACAAGAGCCAAGCTCAGCCCAGTACTAGCTCCAAGATAGAAAGGCACTGTAAAGTTTAGCCCAAAGTTCACATTATGGACATTTTTATAAGTAAAAACAAAAGCAGGTAGTAAACATTTTTGAAACAGACTATGTATTTACATCCAAGCACTTCAGTAAGTGTGACAAATGTTGCCACCTCATGGACAGGTGCAGGGTTTGATCCAGCTCAGCAGTAGGAAGGAAAACAGATCACGGAGATGACTCATTGCTGCCCTTTCACACTCCCCTGAGGGAGGAAGCCGGAGCTTGGCCAGAAGGATGCTTTTGTCACTTGGGTCTGAATCCAGAAGTATGGCTGCACATCCACAATTGGGGAAAAAAAGAAAAGAAAAGAAAAGAAAAGAAAAGAAAAGAAAAGAAAAGAAAAGAAAAGAAAAGAAAAGAAAAGAAAAGAAAAGAAAAGAAAAGAAAAGAAAAGAAAAGAAAAGAAAAGAAAAGAAAAGAAAAGAAAAGAAAAGAAAAGAAAAGAAAAGAAAAGAAAAGAAAAGAAAAGAAAAGAAAAGAAAAGAAAAGAAAAGAAAAGAAAAGAAAAGAAAAGAAAAGAAAAGAAAAGAAAAGAAAAAGCAAAGACAACACATGTTCAGAGTATTTGACCATTTCTAATATAAGAGCAAGGGGGGATGACTGATGATTTTTCCTTGAAAAAGCCTGTAATGTTCAACTGAGGATTTGGTAGGGTCTTTTACTGTCAAACCGTAAAAGGTGAGCACTCAAGAGTAAAACTTCTGAGAAACAGGCTGTGGGACTTGGAATCTTCAAGAGGGTTACCAAAATTTTCAGATTCTTCAGATTCAGATTCATGAAGATAATAACCTCCAACTGGGATTTTAATGCTCCATAAATTGTGTTACCTTCTACCTGGAAGCTGCAATTGTAGTGTATTCCATCAGGTATTTCCAAGGACATGGTTTTATGTTACAATACCACATTGGTTATTCACTGTTCCACCACTTTTGGGGAATTATTGCAGAAAGACTCTGTCACCTGTTGAATTTCTCCCTTCCTGACAAAAAGGCAGCTGTGCCGTCCTCCTCTACAGGACAGAGGCTGTTACAAAAGCCATTACATGGTGTGTATGTTAAAAGTACATTCATTCCACACAGCACTATAATTATCACTTCATGTAGCTGGATGAGCATAGAAGGACTATAGAATGTTGAAGCAAAAATAAAACATTTCAAGTTTGACATAGGGATAGAACTTTAAGAATCAATTATTTTTTAAAAACAGAGCTTTGTAAAAATACATTCACAGTCAACATTTATGAATGGTCTGAAAAAGACAATATGATGACTAACTGGGAGTTCCCTATCATCATGATCTCCATATAACAGGTAACAGTCTGCCTACATACTACTGAAGAGAGAGAAGAATTTGTACCAGCTTGATTTTTAAATATGTTCTTATGTTTATTATACTTTGCTACTCCACTCTTCTAAAATGGTGGCCTCAGGAAAAGCTGCTTTGGCAGGCAATTGCAAAGATTCCTGTGGAGAGGAAGTGAAAAGACTGGGCACACAAACAACGGCTGCTGCCATGTTCAAAGCACTGGGGAGAGTTCATAGAGCAAAATGCAGTCCTAAGTAAATGGGTTTCAGGCAATTTCAGTGTTAAGATAACATCATTAAGAGTAGAACAGATTGTGCTCAAACCCTGCTGTTTATAATTAACACATTGCTTCCAAATACTCCAGGGTCCCTGGTAAATAGTCCTCTGCTCAGATCCACCCAGACCAATCAGAATATTTTCATCAGGTTCCATGCTGGGCCAGCACCTGTTTGGACAAATCCAAAAGAGCCAAAATACTCTTCTTTCTGGCCAGCTAAGTAGAGAGATGAACACAGCTTGCCTTCCTTAGTCATTGTCACAGTGTCCATATGGCTGTGAAGCTTGTTTTCACAAGAAATCGTACAAGTACTTTATTATGTCGAAGTTCACGGTCCTATAAACAAAAATACAATATATTAGAGCAATCATCTTAACAGTGCTAAGACTTTAACCTGTTTGGAGACAGCACATTCAGGACATTCTGCACAATCAAAAGCAAGCAATTCCCCAAAACAAATGCAAGCAAGGATTAATGAATTTTTCATTTCTCTCATTGTTTACAATACCTCTCTTCTAATTATTTAAACTTTGTAAAATTCTAGAAAAGAAATATAGCTACTTCCTAGTAAAGAAAGGAAGACTCTTATTTCAAAAATGAAACAGTAAAAATATAACAATATTAATAAGAGTATATTTTTGTATGCCAAACTTGATGTTCTAGTTGGTGATGCAAAGCACCAACCTTTTATGCTATTGAATGTTTTGTTCATCTCCCAAACCACCTGTTTTAGCATGTACTACGTAACTCCTTCATCTGTACTCATTTGGAGCCTGCGTTCTTTCAGTCTTGACAGTAGCTGACCCATGTTCATTGCTAAATTTGAAAAATCCAAGAACGCCAATCAATGGGATAGAAGATTTTAATGTACACTTTTGTAGTTTAATGGCAGGCAAAATGAAACAGCAGTAGAATGAAACATATAATTATTTTTTTTCTCTAAACTCATTATTCTATACAATCTAACACTCAGACTTCAGGGTTTACTGTTTGAATAAATAATGCAAATTACTGCATATAATGACAAGTATAAAATTAAAAAGTTCTTTTAAGTATTCAGTGATGCAAAAATAACTGCTAACAATACTAAGTGAGATTAGCTAGTTGAATTCTTATTTGTTGGACTACAATCATTTAATATTCTCTCTTCATGCATCAGCCTGTAACCCACTTTTCAAAAAGTTTTTATAAAACATTATTTTGAACAAAGAAAAAGTTTAGAAATCCCTAAGATACATAACAGGAAATACTCTGTTGGAGTCTATTTATTAATCCAGTGACAAATTTAAAGACATTAACTGCCACTGTTAGACTTGCATGTCATGGGGATACTCGAAAAAAGTGCTTTAATTACAAGGCTTTCTACAGAAACAAAATAATACACAGTAACAAATGCTGACCTTATCAACTAAATGAAACAGAATTGTCTTGTCATAACAAGTGGGTTTATTACAGACTCTCTGAAAAGATCCATTATTTTCAATAAACACTAAAAGAGCCCTACTTCAGCCAGAGAAAAATTATGAACTTAGGTTTGAAATTCTTAAAACAGAAATTATTTCTAACAAAGAAACATATAACCTTACCTTCAGCTAAATGTTTAACTACTATGTAGTAAAAAAAAAAAGATGTTTCCACAAAGACTGAGTATATGCCACAGAACAGAGCCGGATATGAGGTTCAGTGGTAATAAAGAGACTGTGTACTTCAGCAGTTACCATGTTAAAAGCCACAACGAAGAGACATAAGTTTTTTATTCTTTTCCAAAAGCAGGTGGCTTTTTTTTGTGCAAACTTCACTTTTGCTTAAAAAACGCAGAAAATGAAATGACAATCTGAACAGCTTGAATGGGGGTGGGGAGGGAGCACCCTTTTCTGTCCCATTCTTTGCACTCCTCAGCCTTCCGTTAGGAAATACACTGGAATAACAAGGTTGAGATGGTAACAAGGCTGAGGTATCTGAAGATTTTACTGACTAACAAACTCATTTTAGTACTATTGCAGTAACAGAGAAAGAAGTATCAGAAGATGGGCTGCTTACTTGATATGCATTTTGGCTGAAATTGCAAAGTAGTTCCTTTTTCTGTGACAAATACAACCAAAACTATTGCGCAGATAGAAAATGAAATTTCTTAAAGCACAGAAGATCAGGCCTTCATCCCATAGCTAGTAGCCCCACTCAGAGAAGAGAGAAGCTCATTCATAATGAATTCATGAAATCTTGTCTTTTTATGGATCATCCTCCTTTAAGATTTAATAAATACTGTGGGCTGAAAAGTGTATTTTAATAAAAATTGTAATAAAGTAACAAAGCAAGATTTTAAAACAGAGAGAAACAGGAGAAAAGCAGAACAGCCAACTTTTAAATCTATCTATCTATCTATCTATCTATTTATCTATCTATCTATCTATCTATCAAATTTAAATAGCCCTATCTAGGCAGCAAATAAAGACTTGCAAACTACTTGGAGGAGGAGTAAAAAGAACTGCTTTCTTCTTCATAATATGTAGGAAAAGTCAGTTTGGATACACATATATGTATATATATATATATACACACACATACACACACATAAAACCTAAAGGAAAGCAGGCTAAAATACTGTACCATGCACTGAGGTTTGAAGTGACAGTATCTCTGACAACTACCTTTTTCAGTAAGCATGAGCTGCATGGCACAAGTTTTGGTCCTGTTTTCTGGCCATCTCTACCTTCCAGCAACTTTAACGCAGTCACTGAAACTTCTAAGGATGTCAAAGTTGCAAGGAAAGGGCTGTCAAAGTATCCCAATTCAATGTATAACTGTATACACAATGATCCATGCTGCTGAGCAGATGGTCTGCTGTGCTTGGTTCCAGGGGGAGCTTTTTCAGGGCATCACTCACAAGTGACTTTACTGCCGGGAATAGCAAATTGACATAGCAAAGCTGTGGAGGTCCTGGCAGTGTGGTCTGGCCAGACCTGAGCCAGACAAAGTCTCATTCTGTGGCCTATCTGACTGAAAACTGAAATTAGTGTATCTGTTGCATTTACAGACAAGGCTACTGGACATTTAATAGCTCAGGAAAGCAACATGTGCACTGAGGTTATGGATTGCAGCCTACAGCTCAGGCTCCTCTGAAGCCCCACATTACAGAGAAGAGTTGGACTTGAGAACATTTCTCCCTTTTTGACACATGTCTGTTCTGGTTATAGACAGTTTTTCCAAGACTTGCTAATAAGGTGGCAGCAACAGATAAAATACGAGACACAGGCCTGACTGGTGCCTTTGTATTGCATGTATTTCCATCTGTAAATCATTGCCATCTCTGCTGATCGATCTCAAATTATTCTCAGACTTCACGACTGAAGGCTCTGGACAAACAAAGATGCTGATGTACCTGCACTCACTTACTGAATTAGCTTGTATCAATAACAAATCACATAAGAGAGTCTATGTGCAAGAATTCTTATTACCTATGTAGTTTTTATATCATATGCATAACACTGTTAAGAACCAAATATAATTTTAGATTCAAATATCATAATGTGCTTTTTGGTAATGAAATGGACTGACATTTTAGAGCAATATTTTCCCATGAAGTCCCTGACCTTTATTAAACACAAAGACAGTATGTTACTGTAACACATACTGCCACTGTAACATAAATCTTTTCCAAAACAAGAATGGACTGTACTTACCTTGGGTACATAATTTCTCATAAATAACATGACTCATTCAGTCCTTCTTAAAAAACATCCACAGATTTTCTATTCTGGCCTGCAAAGAGCTATAGACTAAGCAAATACTTGGTTTGAAGTCTCTTTCAAATCAGCACATGCAACAGTACATGAACTCTAACAGGCTCACCTGGCAATAGCTCTGATGAAATCCAGAGACACAGTACATTTGTATCGTGGTCCATCAAGCTGGTCATTCTGGCCAACCATGGATAACAGCTGCAGTGTCACGAGAGAGGTGATCTACAGACAAGAGACACTAGCAATGTTAGTAATTTTTGTTAATATGAATAGCTGTGGCCAATGTATTGTTTTGGGATTTTTTTTTTGTTTGGTTTTTTTCACATTTGGCGTAACTCCCACTTTTCTCTGGAAAGTCACTCCTACTTGCTCATTGTTCACTTCCACATAGCTTTGCAGCTAGAAAACCCAGGAATGCACATACATCTTGCCATTACATCAGCACTAGCAGTGTTAGATCCAGGCTAAAACCTTCATCCTTCATATCACAAGTTATCCTGGAGTTTTGATCAGAGTAACAGGAATAATAGGCATGAGCTGAGCATTTTCCAAATCTCGCCCTGACAATCAAGAGGGACTAGGATTTTTTTCATTTATCCCTGAAAATCGCCTATTGAACTTTCCCACTCAAAGTTGGATGGATATTCCTGTGCCAGATCATATCACATTTTGAACAGATGGATGTATCACTCTATTCCAGATAAAAACGAATTTGAAGGTTGGAAAGAAAAGGCTGAAGATTGTATGCTTAAAAAGAGCAGAGCCCGAGTTGAGAGAAATTTGCCTACAAACACACATACAGTGTCTTGACAGAGCCATTGATTATTTTACCAAAATAGCAATGTACCAGCATACTTTTTCACTTTGTTCCTCCAGTGATGGCTATGGCACCACTGAAGTGCAGTCACAGGGTGTCACCACTGAAAACAGCCAGCCCATTCTGACTCAGATAAGAAGAGACACCCTAGTGATTCCATTGTCTCCCTATCTCCTCCCACATACCAAGGAAAGAAAGAGGTAAAAGCAGAAAAGAAAATTTTTACCCAGCCTTTACAATAGACACCACTGACAATTCAGGGCAATGAGGTTACATTCTATGACAAACTGTATCTGGCCACAGGTTTCGTTTTCAAAAAACCAGCTAACCATGACCTACTTCTGAGTAATGATAATAGGACAGTAAGGAATTTCTCAAGAATAAATGTATCAGGAACGAAAGTGTCAGTTCAAACGTTCAAGGAAGCACATTGCTATAAAAAGCATCAGCAAGTTCTTACCAGTATCAATAAAAAAAAATCCTAGCTCAGTAATAACCTCGCTCTTTTGCTGAAAGTACACTTGGTTTTCAAATTTGTGACACTGCTTGTAGGAGGTATGAATAATATAATAGAAAAAAACGACACCTACCTGTGGAGAATAGAAAAAAAATATGGTACCCAAGAATGAGACAGTTTTTTTAACACCCTGCACTTAACTTTAATATGGCATGAGACAACAATAATTTGGATGCCAAAATTCTGCAGTCTTTGGAGTTTGTTTAAGGAATGCTGGTCTACACATAGTCACAAAGAAAAATTCCATTTACTTAATTCAGATCTATAAATTACATGATTTATCAAATTTTAGCACTGACAAAATTTAAGAAAATTGAACTCAGTATATGGCAAATGGCTCAAATTCCAGTTCATTAATCACTTTGCATGATATCACTAGATTGGGATAAACCTCAAATACTCATGAGAGTACATTTTTCTCCATTCTTCATCCAACAAAGTGCATATTCATTATGGAGGAATCTGCTGTAACAATTGCACCCAGGTGCATCAATACTGGCAAATCACTTCTGCACTACATACTTGCAGCTGGTCTCACATTCAGAAATCACCAGTGAAGGAATAGCAGGAGGGTTCCTTAAAGTTCCTTATGATCACAGAAAAAGTCTGCACAGTTTGGAGTCAGACCCATTTCAGTTTTATGTGGGATGCAAAAGTGATCTTGCTGTTGCTGCATTACAAATGTTCCAACAATATTTCAATAAATTGTACATTTTCTTTTCTAACTAGCACTAAATGCTCTGTGAGTAACACGAGGTCAGCAATGTAAAACTCTTTATTAAAGGCTGACTCAAGAAATCTGAACTAGCCAAGTTCAGACAGTATCTGAACTGGACACTAAGTTCCATTAATGTTCTTTTCTAAAGAAATTAACTCAAAGACTCAATATACAATACTATAAGATCATCAGAGCAATGAACTTTGGAAACTGGATCCTTTTACTTATTTCCTTCACAACACTTAATAAAGGTCATCACAGGAAAACAAGTGCAGAAACAGCAACTCCTGACCCTGAGACCACTTAAAAAGACAACTGTAGAGAGAACTGCCATTTTCAATTCATGCAGGCAAGAAACAGTTTTATCTCCAAAGAGGCTCAGTAGTGACAAAGAGAAAGAACCTATATCTAAGGGGAGTAAGTAGGAATCAGCTTTCCTAACAGCCAAATGTTAGAAGCTAAAATATCTAACTTGTTAGTCTTTGGAGTAGAATGCAACATGTAGTAGTTACAGATGCCTGGCCTGTACATGGAGAAAGGCAGAGATCTCCCAAGGACAAGTCCAAAAGGCTGCCTGCTGAGGGGGCAGCAGCCTGGAGCTTTGTTTGCACAGCTTTTCCAGCGGCTTCAGGGAGAATCAAAACCAGCAGGAGAGCTCAAAAAGCAATGGCTTCTTAATTTTTTCTTGCTTTATACAATACAGCAGGAGAGCTATATGCTCTAAGCTATATTCTATGAGCTACAGAAATGGGCAACACACCTATTTTGTGCAATAAATTGATAGAAAAGACTGAATTGTGGTAGATGTAGAATTATTAAGTTTCTCTAATATTCTGTGCTGAACCTAGACCCAATAAATAAAAGATGACTGTCTTCACCAAACAGTTCAGAAGTCTTCTGGGACACAGAAGGTCCAAATCCCTTCTGACACAGGAGGCTTGAGCACCTCTGCTGAACGTCTGACAGATAACTGGAGTGGGAGCAAAGGAAGGAGGAAGAAAAAGCCATGTACAGTATTAAATCATCACCAGCCTAACCTGCAATTTTTGCATAAAATTGCAATTTCTCTAGGTGTACCATTCACCTGGTAAAGCACGACACAGAGGAATGAACTGGGGTTTAAGACAGTGTATTTGTAGTGTATTCACCAATATTCATATCCTGTTAACTCTTAAGTTCCAGGTGCCACCTATAACTTAAGCACTGAAAAACAATTACTACTTCAAAAGTTCAGGTACTGTAAAACTTCAGAGGCAATATGTTCTTAAATTAAGACACATCAAAAGTTTGAAACACAGATGGGAAAAATATGAATGCAATGCCACACTAATTGCACTTCTTAGCCAAAAATACACCACTGTTCTTGAAATATTTTTTAACTTTTTTTTTTTTCTTAATATCATGGGTACAGTGGCTCCATTTCATTATCACAGAAGCTTGAGAAGAAACATCTGGCAAGAACAGACTAGAAATAAGCCAGAAAAACTGTGTGGGCGACAGAAGAAAGAATATTTTTTGAGAATCTTTTGAACAAAAGAAATTACAGTTGGAAGAATATTCCAGAGTTATATGTAAAATTACTTAAATTGGTGATGATTTAATACTAGCAAAAGTTAATAATGAAATGAAATCTTCTACAGGAATAACAAAAAAATCTGAAAAAACCCAACTTACTGATCTGAAAGATGTAGAGAAATGGATTTCACCAGTATGTTTAAAGAATAAGTGATGATGGAACTTGCTTTGAAATGTATTTGTGTGAGAAACCTGCTACTGAAGTCTAGGATCCAAGGTGAAAATAATCATAAAAGCACAGCAGACAATTGTTCCCAGGAGGAAATGACTGCTGAGATTGCTTCTGGAGATTCATTGGTCAAATATGGACATTGAAACCTCTGGAAAAAAACAAGCAACCCACAGGCCATCCTTCAAGGCAGCCTTTTTCTTATCAGCCTAGACTAACAGATGGGCCTTGCATCATTCCCCAAGCAGACACAAAGACTGGCTTTGTGAGCACATGGCTGTGTGGAAGTGAGAAGGATTCCAGAAGCAAGGGCTGTCTGCAGAGAAAGGCCAAGCTCTTCCCAAGGACTCCACAAGAAGCCAGAAAATATTCACTGAGGCACAAAACATGAGCAGAATTAGAACCCATGACACTGGGAAATGCGTGGTTAGTTTGGGTAAGCAATGACAGATTATCTAGGAAAGAGTCTGGACAAAGTGTGGGACATATCTCAAATCCATAGGATAAAACTGCACAGAAAATAATGCTGACTATTTGGGGTGGAGGGGAAGCTGTTTCCTCGGAGATGTGATTGAAATCTCACTAAGGGTACATTTTCAACTGGACTGGAAAAATATTAATGAAAGGAGGAACAATTTCAAACTGGCAGAAATGTACTAGATGATCTCTGTGGGTTTTTTTCATCTCCACATTTTATAATATTCAATTATCTTGCCCAAGACATACAATTAATTCTAACTCTTCAGTCTGGCTTACTGTCACACACAGATTCTGAATGTCAAACATATCAAGAAACTAGTAACTTTCCATATTCAGCACCATCAGACAAGGGTACTACATTCTTTCACAGTCACATGAATGGTGCTTTGCAGCACCATCACCCTGTGGCTCTCAAAGCCTGTGCATTTGATCAAAACCTAACACTGCAAGCAGTCACGCTCGGGCACATGGAAAAACCTCTGCTATGCAACAAGGCACTCGGAACACCCAGTATCATTTACAAAATTCATTTCAGTCAAAATGACTATGCAATACTCTCCTGGAGTTAAATTCAGTGACCCTAGTACAAATTATGTGAGTATAAAAAAACCTGCTCAAAATTATTTCAATGAAAATTATAGCCAGAGTATCATATGTCAGTCTTGTTTGAAAAGCTGGCACAGAAAGAAAACCACAGAACATTACAACTATATGTATTTAAGACAGCAATTGATCAAAATTGCTCTCATAAAAATTATTAAAAATAAATCAACATTTTCCTGAATGCTTATACAAAACAATCAGGTTTTGATACTGAATTACATTTTGTACAAGGCTTTTAATGCATGAAAAAAATACAACGGGAACTGCAGTTAAACAAACATTCATTATGACATGCTTCAGCTAGGTATTTTACCTTTATCTCAGCTTAAAGCAATCCAGCTCTATTTTTAAGCTGTATTATGAACACAGTCAAAATGTTTCTGACATTAACAGAAGTACCAACAGACCCAGCCACAGCCTCAGTGCTGCTCCACAGTCCTGTGCCCCTCCCTTTGGGGACACACATAGGTGGCTGTGCAGGATGTGACGGGGCAAACACAGCAACCCAGCCTGCTCTGCAGTTTCTTTTAGGTATGTTTGCATTAAATGTCTTTCTTTGTCCCAGACTGGGGTTTTTATGTTTCTGTCACATAAGTATATTATTCAATTATTTTGTGTTGAGTCTCTAGGACCTTGATTTCATATTCACTCCAGGCAAATCTATGTGATTCAAAAAAAATATTTAAACAAGTGACTCCATTTGCTTTTTCAAAGCTTCATCATATCAGTGATTCAGTCATTTATTAAGACAGCCAAAACTTCCTTTTGTCTCTAAAAGACAACCCAGAAGATATGTTTATTTACCCTCAAGTACATGACCTTGAATTTCTTGCTGTTAAGCCCATTCAGTTTGTTTGTATCATACTCACCATCTAAAAGAGAACTCTAAAGTTTACTAAGCCCAAGGCACACAACATTCAATTTTACTAGAAAATTATTCCAGTTTTTATTCTACAGGTCATTAGAACTATTCTAACACGGTATTTTCTCCATTCTATTATCACTGTTCACCACTTCTGCCTTATTCTACTTGGTCTTACTTTTTGTGTCCCATTTACACAAAATGATGCTTGACAAGAAACAGTGCCAATTTCATACATCTAATCAAGGGACAAATGTGCATATTTTGGCCTTTTTCCTTCCCCCCTCCTCTTTCTGCACAACTCTACCCTCTCTCCTGTCTTTCAGACCACAGAACACCTTTCTACTAGAAGCTGCCTTATTCTACTGCAGACCATTTTCCTGCAATTGGTGTCCCTTGTGGCTTTTCTCTTCAATCTCAAGAGAAGCAAATGTATTTTTCTATTTTGAGAAGACACTTCCTAACCTTGCTCTATTCATATTTTAGAATAATTTCTCTTCAATTAGCAGTCTGTCTTCTAGGGTTTGTTTAGTGACTCTGACTAGCTGTAAATCTTGACTCATCAGTGCAGCTTCTCTGTAGTTTCTCATTATCTCTACTCCTCACATATTCTCTTCCCAAAACTGCTATTAAAAAAAACGCCAAAACAACACATATCATACTTTTTCTAAAATGGGGACACTGAATCAAGATTCAAGAATCACCCCAGGAAAGCAAGAAGGCAATTTTAAAAAGCAAACAAGAAATCCAGAAGGAAGTATTCTTCATCCAAAGTTGTTAATCTGTAACACACTTTGCCTCTGAAAAGGCAGTGCAGTGGAAGAGTTTGGAGGAGTTTAGAAACCCACTGAGCCACATTCATGGAAGCAAATAAAACCACGGGCTGCTGAATGCAAAGAACATGACCTCTGTGGCAAGCATTTGGGCCACAGGTAATAAAAAGTTGCAACATACAAAGACTATGCTCATCCTGTTTTCTGGTCTTAAATTTTTCCTGCTTATTTGGTATTACTTAGAAGTAGTCAGACAGTTTTACTGTCTAAGAAATAAAACAGTGGGTAAGCCCACTTTTGGTCTGACTTAATGCATTCATCAACGATAAAGTATATCATCTGCATCTTCTATTTCCTACCACTCTGTTTCTCCTTTTAACCTTCTCTTGGGCCTCTGCAAGGGCTCTCTCACTATTAATTACTGTATTCTCCCCATACATTGCAGTCTTTGTAAAAACAAAAAACCCCATTTGATGAAAATCCAGCTTCCCCCACCATCTCCTGAAAACGTTCTTAATATCTCAAAAGCATTTGCACATATTAGCCTTGCCCACTCATTGTTACAGTAACATCACTTTTTAAAAGCAATTCAATAATTTATTCATTTGGGAACTACTATTAAAGGAATCTTTCAAAGTGTTAATGAATTTGCTTTCTCGCCATTATTTTTATTCAATATAGAAATTAAGAAAAAGCTCCATTTTTTTTCTCTCTCAGCACATTTACTTTAGCATTAATCAATTTGCCTAATAAGGAAAATAAAAGGCAGTTCACAACACTCTTTGCGTTGCTCTGCTCGTCAACTTTAAAAAGAAGTATAAAAACTCTACAGAGTGATTCATGGATAAATCAGTATTTCTGAGTCTGTTCCCTCACTTTGAGGATCAATTAAAGTACTTCATAAAGGCATGAAAGGCATGCTAGAAATTTGCTTAATGGGGTATTTTTTGACAGGATCAAATTATTTTCTGTACCTGAGGATTATTTGGAAATATTTTCAGAATTTTGTGAAGATCCCTGGAAGTGATGACAGGAGTTAATTTTGATATTCAAATCCAAGATTTGAATGTATCTGCAATCTGTTGAAGATGTGTACATCTAATTTACACCATGACAACTAGGAAACACATAACTCCTAAGAAGAAGGACTACAGATACAAGTTACAGACAGCTAATTCAAAAGTACTCCCCTTTCTAGTTCATACTTCCAAAATCTGAGAAACCAAAGATGGTAACAGATGGTCAAAGGAACACTTGGGGAATGATCTTTACAGTAAATTTGATTACTTAAGTCAGGTGGCTTCACAAAGAGGACACCAGACAAAGGCTAGCTATTTTTCAAGGCACGGGCAATAGCCAACAGAAGTATCCTTCTGCCATACCTTCTTCATTCATTTTTGCATCAGAGGTCTCGAGTTCCAGGCAGGCTTTTTTAAGGAAGACAAGGAAAGCAACAGGAAGACTGTTTTCCAGAAGCAAACCTTTGTGCAACTGACCAAGCATATAACTTTAATTCACCAAATCTAGAAAATTTTGCCTTCCTCCCCCTTCATTTATTACATCTGTCCCAAAATGGCAACATTTCTAGATATTGCAAGTCAAGTTCTACTAAGAACAAGAAAATAGCAATGTTAGAAATACTACCCAGTACCTGTGACACTGATAGGACTTGATACATTTACAGAAGGCCCCTAAATTTTTAATGCTATTTCAGTAAATTATAGAACTGTACACACAGTTACCAGCCTTTTACTGCTATATGAAGTTCTGTTTGTAGATACAGTTTTGCATTAAAAAATAATTCAAGCAATTAGGATTTCAAACCTGTCCTGAGGATAAAAATCAGTCTCTTGTACTTGGCAAGAGCAGAAATAATGAAATTAAAAGAGATTGCTCAGAATCAGATGCTTGAGAGTATCTCGTGAGTCTAGGCGATCTTGCTTTCTTCAAGAAAAAGAAGATATTCAATGTGTCTGAACTACAGTATATTTTTGGATGATTATGATAATTGTTTAAAGAGTATTGAGCCAAATATTAGATAAAGAAACAAGATGTTAAGAATTCTTTAATTAAAATAACCACTCCAGGAATATTTGACCCAAATACTTCTGAAATACAGATCTCAGGCATTTCAACCACAAGAATAGAAAAATGGTAGAATACACTGTAGTCCAAATGGGAGTCTGCTATGAAAAATAACACTTTAAAAATACATTAATTTTAAACCTTGAGATGTTAAAACAGATCTTTAGAGACACTCCACAATAGCATGTTGCTTCTCAACTACTCACGAGATGCACTATAGAAGACTGCAATCAACTCCACATTCCCTGTGACTAGATAAACTGTACATTTTAGTGGTTCTATAGTAGGGATAAACAGTAGCAAAAACAAAAATAGAAACAACTTGTATCAATTAAGTGTATAAATACAACATATTGATACAAAACAAACATCCTCCCTGGCCCAATCTGCTGCCTCTTGAAAGTACCAGCAAAGGATGCTTAGGGAAGTGTATAATAAAATTGTAAGGAAGAAAAAAAATTTCCCGACATACTGGGTCCTAGTGTTCTTAACTTCAGAGACTTCAGTAATTAGATATAAAATTGTTCACACATAGAGATCTGACCTGTTGAAACATGACATTTCATGCTCCTCTTGTATTGTCAAATTTGAGCTAAAAAAGATTGCTGATTTGTGACATTAACACACTCATCAACACATTGGAGGAGAAATTCATTATAAAGCTGCACATCAAGAGATTAGAAATAACAAAACTGCCTAGCTCTCAGCAACGTATGGCAGTGAGTCATGCTACGTTTTATGTCATCCAACAGAGGAAAAGAAAAAAACCCAAACACCTGATTTACTTTCATATAAGACAGTAATTAGAATTTGATTTGGTATGGGATGTCAGAGCCTAGATAAACCAAGAGCTATAAAGTTCTTGTACAACAGCAACTGAGAGGAACAGTTACACTTCTGTTTGGAACACTTCCCTAACAAAATCATGACATTTAACATATTCCTGCACCTTTGTTTACAGGTACCCTTAAGGAGAGCAGACTAAACACCAAGGATGAATTTAAGTTTCAGTTCCAGGTTGGTTAACTGTCATCATGCAGCACAAGGGAAGAGAGGACTCCTGAAAGTCACTCTGTGCTGGTAGGAAATGGATATACCTGGAATCTTCCTTATCTGAGCTTGCCAGAAAACCAAATAGCCTCATGGAGAATATTCTACTCTCAGTCAGTAAATCTAGTTATTTGGTTCCCATCAGAAGGAAGGGAAACATCAGGGAAGACTGTCACTCAAGAAGCCCTCTAGATGCTTGAAAATAAATAGAACAAGCTCTATTGTAACAGCACAAGGTGATGGTTGTAATCTACAGTGAGAAGTGTTGTTTTCATTAAAGAAATATATAAGCTTAAATATGCTACAACAGAGGCTATAAATTCATAACATCCATTTCTAGAGAAAGCAAAGCTTTCAGCCAACCATGAATTGAAAATTCATAAAATATTAAAAATCTAGATTCAATGACCCATTAAATATGTTAGATGCAACTTCAAAAGATATCTATAAATATACTTGTATTCCTTGCATAGATGTCCTACAAAGCAGTCAAAACTACCAGTTTTCCATCTCTTATTCAGTAATACTTTATCACATAAAGAGCATGAAGTATCATCCATCAGTATGAAATATCATCTGTCAGCAATTAACTGTAAATAAAAAAACTGTGTTCTTCTAACACAACACTTGTTTTTTATGCATTTTCTGTCACCCTTTAATGCAACTGTGAAATTCTGCTAGTTATGCCACGTAGCACTTAGCTTTTTTAACCTGGAAAAAATATCTTCTGACACTCCTGTCTGGCGAGCACGTGTGTTGGGTAAAAAGCCAACCAAGGCGACCAATGAACTAGTGAATCAGTGTGCTGCCACACCCATCAACAAGGCTGGTCAATGCATTAGACAAAGGACATGTGGGAAGGGAATAACTGCTAAAGGAAAACATTTATTAGTAACAGTATGCAGTCAGGTAATATTTCTCCCACCTTTATAGAATTCAAGGACAATTCTGTCTATTTAGACAGACAGAAACATTCCCAGAAACAACCACTCCAAAGAGTCCTGAAAACGTGTTAAAATTTGTGTAGTTTGCAAACATTGACTATACCACTCCTGTATAATTGCAAATCATTTATGGGGTGGAGTCTAAAATAGGGACATGCTGCACAAGGGAATTTCCATGTCATTCAGGACTAGAGTTGGGAAGGCATGCAGTGACAGCATCTGGGGCTACAGTAACTTCTGGGGCACAACCCTCCATGGAGCTGGGCAGGGGATTCCCAGAGTCAGGGAAACCCAAGTGAGAGCAGAGAGATCCAGCAGGATCAGGCAGCTCTTGTGAGGGAGGCTGAGATGGGGAGGGTGATGCCAGAGCACCTGAGGGAGATTTGAAGAGCTCTAGGGAGCACAAGTGACCGGCAGCACAGTGAAAAGGGTGGGCAAACAGGACAGACAGGACGTGGCACAGCAGAAGGAGATGGCAGGGCAGTTTGTACAGCATCTCCTGTAGGCAGATGTGCAGGACAGTGCAGCCACCTTCCTGATTGCTGAGTCTCAGTGGGGACCTTTTCACTCTCTGCAACTGCCAGAAAGGAGTTTGGGGATTGGCCTCTTCTCCCAGGCAAACAGGGAGAGGACAAGAGGGAATGGCCTGATGTTGCACCAAGGGGGATTTTCAGGTTAGACATCAAGAATTTCTTCACAGAAAAGGTGTTCAGCCATTGGCACAGGCTGGCCAGGGAGGTGTTTTAATTACCATCCCTGGAAGTGTTCAAGAGATGACTGGACATTGCACTTAGTGCTACGGTTTAGTTGTCATGGGGGCATTGTCAAAGCCTGGACTTGAGGATCTTGGAGGTCTTTTCCAAGTTTAATGATTCTATGATTTGAAAAGGATAAAAAAGCCTCCACAAGGTTAGTTTCAGTGGAATACTGTGTGGTCAAGGAACAATTTCTCATATTTCCATGACTAATGAACTTTTTTCTTTTTGCAGTTGATAGTTATGATAGCCATTTTGTTTTGTGAATAATCATTGTGTCAAGACTGTTCAATAATATTCAGTAATTATAAATATGGATGTTTTGAATATTAATATTAAATTACTTTAAAATGGCTTAATCCTCCAAAAGTACTATACTGATCACCAAACCGAAAAATCCATACAAGAGATCAATAGAAAGGAGTAAAAAACCAGGATGGAATCAAGCAAGCAATGAAATATTTTGAGCTCAACTGATTAAAAGTCACTTCACACTACAATGGTTACTGTAGTGAGAAAATACAGGAGAAAAACAAAACTGAACAAAGAGAAGCAGTCATGATTGGCAAAAGACACTACTAGGGTCTGATGAAAAGCTCAGTAAGAGAAGCACAAGCAGCAGAGACCAAAACATCGTGTAGGGTATGCTCTGGTTCTAAACACACCCTGAGCACCTGCCCCTCGGCCACTGAAGACTCAGACCCGCCTTTTAAGAAGTTCTCAACACATCTTGTCCAAGGTGACACAGGAAAGCTGTGACTGCCAGGAGTCGGTTATTGGATCAGGACATATAGACCATTCCTCTGAGCTGCCAGGCAGTCTGCACCTGCCTGATGGCTGAGTTCAATTTTACAACCAGATCTTGTACATCTTGTCCTGCAGAAGCACTGTGTACTGTTAAAAGCTGACTAATTTTAACTGGAAAGTACATCAAAACTTCAGCATCTCAAGAAAATTTTAAGACACAATTCTACACTTAAAAAGACAGAAAAGAAAAAGGTTCCACACAAAGACTTTCCTAACTCTAAAACTGTTCTCATTTATTTTATAACACAGAAATTGTGCAATATAAATGTTACCATGGTAACAACTCACTTTATTGAACAAGAGAGAAAATAATTATCCCAAACCTGCATATCATGCAAGCACATGCAGTAAATTTATTGCTGCCCTTTTTTCCCCCCCTCACTATTTTTCTTCTTGCAAAGAGAAATAGATTTTGAATTTATACCTTATAGCAAGCCAGGCATCATTTTGCCTGTCCCTCCCACTTCTTTGTATATTTTACACCTCCTGAGTGCATGATGTGAAGGACTCAGTTACTTAGAAAAAGAAAAAGGGATTAATGAATCAGAAATGCTCTTCCCCCTCCTGAGTGAAGTACAGAAGACTCCTATGTAAATGCTTCACGCATTTAAAAAAAATGAAGCCCTAAGGCAAGCACAGCACATGCTTAGTATTCACTCAGTATACTTAAACAGGAACCTTTAGTTTATAGAAAACCAAAAGTTATTCATCTCCAAACATAAATTAAACCTGATTTTACTGTTCTGTCCAAATATTTCCTGTGATATTGCATTTGGAAACATACATTTATATTTTATATACAAGGGGCAGCAATATTTTCAGAAGAATTGCATGGATTTAGCCATACAAATCCAATTAATCTCAATAGAACTTGTATGGCTAAATCCCTGTGCTCAGCTTTGACATTTTAGAAGCAGTGGGGGAGGTTTTTCAAGGAGTGAATATGTATTATACAAAACTTAGTTTTCTCAGAAATAAAATACCATGCAGATACCTAGAGATATCAACAAACATTTATGTGATTCTGTCAAGAAAATCACATTCTTATGAAAGCAGGCAAGGATTTCGACAAAACTCTTATTTTACCAAAAGAACAGTATTATCCTGCAGCCTATGAGATAAAACTAATCACATGTACATATTAGCTGGATAAATTATTCTTATTTTACCTCCAGTTTTGATCTTTTTACTTCACTTGCAGTGCATCTGCCTCTCTCATATGAAATGTTAAAGAATGAATTTAATCTAGTGTTCACAGTTGGAGGATGCGTTTGAGATGCATAAAATTCACGTTTTTAAATGATCTCTTTAAACCAGTGACTTAGAGGTGCTGTTTTAGAAAGATGATCTTGTAACCACATTTGTTTCTTTTTTTGTTTATTTACAGTCCTAAACAACTTAGAGAGTTTAAGTGCAGAAACAAAACTACACTGAACCAATTTCAGCAATGAAAAGTGCATCTAATTTTGGCTATCTCTTAGAAGATATCTTCAGGTACTAGAAACAATTTATGTGTATACACATTAGAGCACACATACAATCCAGGCTGTGCAAAACCTTAAGTTACTAAGCTGTCTTCTTCACAGAACTGGAACTCTCCAAATCATCTGAATAGAACTTAACTTGGTAGAGAATTCTTTCTGAAACACAGGCTGCAATAGTATGTCCTTCATAAATACACACACACACACACACTTATACTAGTGAGTATATTTAATACCTCCTTATGAAGCTCTAACATAAAAATATTATATATAAAAAATATAAATATATACTGCATAAAAATATTATATATAAAATACATAAATATATACAATGTATAAAAATGTAATTCCAGTAGCTGAACTGGTAAAACTTACAATTCCATATAAAGAAGGCTGCTCTTAGGTGCCTTCTCCCTTCTCTTAAAGCCCTCAACAATTGGTACCGAGATTTCAGTTCCTAAACCAGGCACTAATAGAGCCGTATGTTTCCCATACAGCAATTGAACAGGTAAATCTCAATAATCTTACAACTGCAGAGGTGATATAAATAATGTCTCCTACTAGAATAATTGGGATTTTGCATTTGCCAGTTTTTGTACAGAAACCTTTTTTTCCAGTTCAATTATAAATCATACAGATGCAGTGGAGACATTTTTGCTTGTTCTTGTTAAAGCAAAAGTAAGAATTTTGGAATTAGCTGGATATATAAAGTATTTAACAAGCCACTAAACGATCAGGCCAAATTCACCCAATATAAGCCATCATGCTGCTGTTAATTTTTCCTGTACATGAACTGGTTCGCTAGTTGCTCATAGGAAGCCTTAGCCCACATTCTAGTTAAAAAGTTTTACTTAAAGCTTGTTTTATTTCAAATTAATAATGATCATTGTAGTACTGTATCCTCAAATCACACTTTTTGTCTGAAATGCATTATAAAGGTACTACTTCATGAAAAATTAAAGCCATTAAAACCAGAAACATTGCTAAAGTAACGTTTTTCTGTTATAGTGTGTACTGAAAGCCTTATGACTGGCCTTGAAACAAGTTCACAAAAGCAACTTCATCTTACAAAAAAATATACATTATCAATTCAGACAGTATCTGATATAACAGTCTCTCTGGCCAGAAGTCCTCCTCAGTGCCTTCCTTGAATCTTCTTTTATTAAAAAGCTGTGTATTTCAGTGTACAAAAGTTCAGTATTTTAAAAAAATGTTTAGCTTAATTAAACATATGTAATTAAATCTTTCATCTTTAATGGACTAAAATATGAACTTTTTTTGTGAGTAAGTCTTCTATCCATAAGCCTTTCCCAGTGCAAAAATCTCCAACATCCTCTCTTCATGTCCCTTACAACCTCAGCTTTTACATCTTCCTCACAAGTCAGAATCACAGAATGGTTGAGGTGGCAGAGATCTCTGGAGGTCATCTGGTCCAGCCTCCTTCTCAAGCAGGGCCATCTCGACCAGGCTGCCCAGAACCATGTCCACATAACTTTTGAGTATCTCTGAGATTGCAGATTTCACCACCATTCTGGGCAACCTGTGCCAGCACTCAAGTCACCCTCACAGTAAGAAAGCATTTCCTGATGTTCCTCCTGTGTTTCAGTTTGTGCCTATTGCCTTAAAGCAGAGCTGTAACTCCTTGCTGTGGCTCAATATATCCCCTTACCCTCTACATGCCTCCTGCTCTTCCTGCTTCCCCACTTCTCAGCCTACGATGCTCCACACCCTGTGCCTGGGCCTTGGTTAGGTCCTAAGGCTCATCACATCCAAACATATTGAGCACTTGGGTGGGACAGCCTGAACAGAGCTCTCCTCAACTACTCCTGCTGCATCTTCCTGCACCAGACAAAACCGTGTTTGGATGTGGAGAAATGTGTAACTCAGAAACCAAACACCAACACGTTTATCCTTATGACAAGTTGGTTTCTTGGTGGGTTATTGTTTTCTGTTTGCCTTGTCTCTTGAGATATAACCCAAATCCTTATCTAAATAAGAAATTAGAAATCCAGAAAATTGAAACAATCACGAGATTCCCATGCAGCCTTCTCTGACCAAACCATCTTGGTGGTCTTTAATAACAGTAGCTCATTGAAGAAACCATGGATGAAATATGGTCAGTAGCCATAAAGGTGTTCAGGACCACCTCCTTCAAAAATAAACTGTTAAACATTAATTCAGAAACATGATTTCCATTCAGTTGACTAATAGAATGATACCTTACTGTAAAATTTTTCAGAGGTTATTTTTCATCATCATTATCTAGGTTCAGGGTTCAACTTTTAGTTTCTAAATGCTTACTTTCTTCTAAGTGACAAGACTCTCAAATTCCTGCCTGAGTGCAAGCCACAAAAAACCTGTCCCCCTGCTTTTAGGCTGGCTCATCACCAGCTAGAGCCTGAATTACAGTTCCCAGTGGCAGAATGCAGCCTATTCAAAACAGCATGATTAGTTTAGCTAAAAAGAAAACCACAAGCAGAGAGAAATGGATTAAATAACAACAAAACCCTACATACATATGGTCTTATCTGAGACTTGCCTTGTTAACATTCCCCTTTTTTCAGCCAGAGAGTGAAGCACTTGCTGGTCCTGCCCAAGTGCAACTGCTGCCTCTGACACTATAACCTGAATCCTTCCCCCTCTCCAACACAATCCAAGGCTGAATTCAGGTATTGTTCCTCCTGTTACAAAGCAACTGAAAGAAAGCCACTGCCAGGTTCCCAGAAAGCTGAGGAAAAGCTTAACTGCATTTAACCCTTTGGGCTCCCCAGAACCAGCCAAACAACATCCTCTGGTGCTAGGGACCCACTCAGAACCCACAGCTCCCGTGTTCTTTGTGGCCATTAAAAGCTGCACTTGAGAATGCCACACATGACACAGGCACAAAAACAGGGAAATGGTGCTACAAAACCAAGGAGTTTAATTTTCTTCAATGTGATCAGGTGTTACATTCTCCGATAAAGACCTAATGGGAGGACTAGAAATGCAAAAATGCGATTAACAACTATTCACTTTCTGTTTTTTCCTCCTGCAAATAAAAGTATTCAACTTTACAAATTGAATTGTAAACCCAAGTTCCATGGGTTCTCTGCAAGTGTTGAATTCAATAATGAACTGATGAGAAGGCTGCTGTGCCCAAAACTACACTATCAATTAATTTATACAACAATTAGTCACAATAAATGCACACTGCTATGTTTCTTTTGCTCCGACTGGAAAGTAAAGGTATCAGTATATATGTAATGTTTAAGGATGTCCAATGAACCACAGCTGCAACTTGATATCTAGAGCCAACAAAGAAAAAACTTTGACTCAAATGCTGATGACAGTGACTGACAATTACTATTTAACTAAGAGATTAGACTTATATTTGGAAGAAAAAGATTGATGACTTACACTGGGTCCACTAAATATCTGACATAACCAAAGATTCCAGTGACACATATGAAATAAGCACTAAAGTCAGCTACTCCATCAAGAAGCAGTCCAGATATCAAGACTTATCACAGCTGCTTTTTTATCCATATTTAGTCTGACACCTTAAATTCAACAAAGAATTAAAGAATTTATGAAAAAGATGTCCTTTTTCAATATAGATGGATATTCAAAGGTTTGCTTGACTTCTTCATTTTAAGACTAAGTTATACATATATCTATCTATATATAGATAGTATTTATTAAGTGTTGTCACTTGACATTAGATCCTCTTTCCTTGAACTTCTACTGTAGATTACTACAAAATAACTGAAGCAATACCTGCACATATTTTCAAGCTGGAAAATGTCATTTTACAAATGTCTCCATTTATAAGCAGTGAGTAACCTGAAGATGCCTGTGTCAGTGACTGCAACTACAAAGTACCCCTAGACTAAGGGTGTGTCTTGCATGTGTGCACGTGGTCATGTGTCTGGAGAGGAGGGCAAGTTCCAGTATTTATCCAGAACACACCTCGTTTGTTTTAACATCATAACAAAACAAATAAACGTAATAAAAACAAATAAACAATGAAACTCCCAACATCATCAACAAAAGTCCCTCCAAAAATTAAAAAAAAAAAAGGCAAACTTTCATGCCCATTTCAAATTCCTGCCTGTTCCTTTTAGAACATACTAGGATTTAACATCAAAATGAACAGCTTTGCTCTTACTACCTAACCTAATCCAGTTAAAAGTATAATGAAGATGACAGTGATTGACAGTTACATGATGACACACTTGACACACATCACATCTGCCAATACTTATTTTGTTTCCTCATTCCTGCAGGTTGGTGGTTTTTTTCCCCCCAAAAATATAGTATTTATTAGGTCAACATTTCCTAATTCAATAGGCATGAAAAATTATTTAAGTAGCTTTTTAACATTTGGTCGTAAAATAAGAGTTAATAATTTTAAAACAAATTAAACTGCTCTTTGTCAGTACTTTTATTCATATGAAAATGACCCTAAGCAAACCTATCATCTGATGCAATAGATACTCTATATGGATTGCACTTTTATAGGTAACACAGATAAGAGTATTGTTCGGCTCATGAGGCAGAGGGAGTTAAATCATGAAATATTCAGTTTTAATTAAGATTACTGTATCAACGGCAAGGCTTAATGCAGAATTGAAGTAAGGATCAAAATTAATGCCTATTCTAAAGCAAATTTACATAAATTATATTTCAGTAGTATACCATGAGTCTTATTTTGTTAATTTATACCATATGAGACCATAGAAATTAAAGATGGAAAATATCTATTAAGTCATCTTCACTCTCCTCCCACCAATGCAAAACTCCTTTTCCTTCTTTCAAGTTTATATCTGAATACTTTGCCTACTCTCATTTGCAATAGCTCAAGCAGTGGGGCATTGCACTAAAACTTCAGGGGAGACTATCACACACTTTAGTATCTCCAAAAGAAGGGGTTTTTTATAGTATTCAAAGCTAAGATTCCCATCATCTTATTTCATTACTCCTACTTAGACCTTTTTTGAACTCTTCTAAATGAATCCTTCCTTGGCACTTGAAGACTATAAATACCTTCAGACATTTTCATCATCCCCTGGTAGTTATTTAGCCAAATTACTGTAGGGATCATCTCTCTTCATCTGAACATCACCAAGCACACAGATAGCTATAAGTAATAATTACATGTGTTCATTTCCTTTAATCTTTCTTCACAAGTCATTCCCTTCTAGCCTTTAATTTTTGCCAGTCTTCATGCCTACATCTTAAGTGTTACTGCTTTGCAATTATTTTCCTTTCTTATTTTTCTTTCCTTTCTGAACAGCTTTATTTCAGGTCATATCCACTTATGCATGCCAGTTTGCATTTACCACTTTATCTTGACTTTTCACTGATGTGTGTAAATTTTTGCGTTTATTTTTTTGTTTGTTTTAATAAAACATCAGACTCAAATCTCTTCTCTGTTCGTGTCAAACCATCACAGAAACAATGAAATCACCTGCACTAGAGACCAGCATTTCTGCTTATTAAAAATACAGTATAAATGCCTAATAAATCGTTTACATTATTCATTTTTATGTTTGTGTCTTTTTCCAGGTTTTAGGCACCATCTATTTTGGGCAATCGGTCTGAAATACCTTTGGGTTTTGGAGTACAGATAATTAACCTTTTTTCTTTGCATTTGTCTTTTTTATTATCTGCATAAATACTTTCACTCACAAGAAAATTACATGAGGACTTCAGGCATTACTTCTTATCTCCTGTCATATTGATGACTCCCTATCCTGGTTGCTACCTTTCTTCCTCATCACTCCAACACACTGAGCTATCCCCTGTGCCCCAGCACAATGTGAAGTTACAAAAGCTTCACCTGAGCCAGATGGAGACAGCAAATTGGACTGGAGTCTGGTTCACTCCAGGGAATTCTAGACACTGAGTAGAATTAAAATTTGGGCTATTTTTGATATGGGAGAGGAGAAGAAGATATTGGTTTGAATGTTAATCTAATTGTGGATAAAAGTAGATTTCTTTACTGCTAAGAAGATTCTGCCATGTGAAATCTCAACCTGTACCTTTTCATTTCTCCCAGGCATCAAGAGATAGTCTAGTTCTGGTCACAACTGCATTGAAAACATATTAAATCGACTGGTCAAATAGCATTCCACAGGCTAGTCCCACAAAATGCCTACTACAAGGTTAAAACCAGCGAGGCCTCAAAGATTTGTCTAAGAGAGAAGGAAAAGGCAGCCTAAGGACATGATGACCAGCAGACCAGCCCACTACTTCTGCTGGAAGCCCATCACATTTTATAACAGAAGTTGTTAATTAAAACAGAAAGCTTCTCTATGTCAAAAGCTTATTGGTAAGAGCTAAGTACTAGGGTGAACAGCCACTCTCTGTCACTATTATCAAAGAGTCAGCTGGCTCAAAACAAAAGGTAGATTTTCCAGGATATAATTAAAAAGCAATACAGAGATTTTGTGCCATTGATGCCTCTGCTATACCTGTTCAGTGAATCAGAACAGATTACTTCAGACTCCCAGTCTTCTAGACTGTCAGTCTAGCATCTTTCACAAGCACTACAGTCACACAAATTATTAAAAAGCTTTTCTCTACACCATCAGTGTCATACATCCATTAGAGGCCATTCCACACTAGAAGATATCTGTTGCAAAAAGTCTTCCTAGGCCATATGCTAGTAATAAACAAAAAAGGCTGGAAAAGATCATTTTGTAACAACAATCTTCAGTTTTCTTCTCATGTCTGTGTGGTAATCTCTTAAGTCAATCTGTTAACTGTCTGTATCTACTACACCAGAGTTTTTTTATGTATATAATTCATTACTTTCTCTTTTTACATTGTCTTTCATATTTCTTGCCCAAATATCTAGAACATGGAACACCCACTAGTTCTTCTTATGTAGGTCACAGATGGTCAACAAAACATCCAGCACTCTTCAATTATTAAAATAGACCAACCTGGCTCTTCATATTCTCTAGCTAAGCCTTTCAAAAAATATCCCGGCTACCACGTCTCCTATGCTCTTTTAAACTCACTATTAACTAGAGTCTGAATTCAGAACTTTTCAGAAGATATAGATATATTGCCTGTATATTCTATTTCTCATAGTGGAATGTTTTACAAAGTTCACAAAAGAATGACAAAGCTCCCACAGTTAATTTATATTCTATTTCAGGAAACATTTATGAAAGGTGAGCAGGCAGAAAAAAGAAAGTATGTAAAAACATGCACACAGAATAATACCTCTCAATATTCTATGAGAACTGCTATGGAGACTAGAATCATGTCCTGTTAGAAATGGCAACATATATAAATTTAATCACATTAATAAATAACTACTAATAAATAACTACTAATAAAACAAGACAACAACCTAGAAAGAGTTTGAAAGTACAGAATTTTTGAAATTGAGATTTTTGTCTGTTTATTTGGGGTTTGGTTTTGAGTTTTTGTTCATGTTTGTTTTCTTTTTTTTAAACACCTTTCTCTACATGGGTAACAGCAGGGTAATGAATGTTCATCTGAATGAAGTTAAAATTGCACCATCACATGTTAGCGAAAGACCTACAGATCAGCATTTGCTCATCTGAACTAGATCTGTCTTCAAATACTTCAATTTTAGTTTCAGTTAAACTGTGCCCAAAAATCCACACTCAATCTCAGTAATATTTTTAAGCTTTTACCTCTGAAACACTTCTGGAAATTTAAATAACTTATCAGCCTTTCATTTTTTGGTAAATCTTCTATGACTTGCACTTGCAGAGGTTATATCTAACCTCTTTTTATTTCGTATTTCACAAAACAAATGTAGAAGATCCCTTCTTGACATACCCGGCATTCTAACATCAAAAAACATCACTTTCAGAGCATTTTCCACAAGACACTGAGCTGCTGTAACTGAAATACAGTTCAAAGTTGTAGGGTTCACACTGCAAGTTGAAAGATGTAAAATGACAGGTTATCATCACAGAACTCTGCAAAATAAGTTTCTATCAGAAATAGACAGTTTCAGTATCCTGTCCTTAGGAATAAGTCAAAAGCAGTCCAGCAAAAAAAGGAATGAGAAGGCCAATACCAGCTTGCCAGTCATGCAATGCAACCCTGGGCATACTCTTCCCAAGTACTCACTGCAGAATGACAGCCCAACTAATCTGCAGGAGGAATGAGTGGGAAGGGGTACAAATCAATCACTGCCCCCAGTCTGCAAGCATTTTACAAGGAATATGACATCCAAGCAGGGATATCTGATGGCAGCTTTTCCATTTGTTTTACAAGAAACCCAGAATAATTACTGAGAAAACACTTCTTAGTCCTTCAGGATGGAATAGCTTTACATAGCTATTATGCAAATGTTTGCATCTGAGGCTGTCTTGATTCCATTTCTAGAGGATGAAAGAGTCAGTGCATCAGGATACAGTTCATTGAAACCTAGTACAGATTTTAAAACTTTTCATTAAGGGAGTGGGTTTAGATGCCCATGTCTACATCAGGGTGCATGTCTGTTTCTCTCCATTAACTATAAGAGCACACTGACTTACCTCAGATGTACTTTTACTGTTCCAAAACATATATAGGTAGAAACAACCTCGCCTAAAATATTTACATTATTTCTAGTATCATCCACCCTCCTCCACCTAATGTGAGAAATTAAATCATCCAGGGGTAAGGATGGAAACTTTTTGCAGCACCTATGCAACTTCAGATATACAGCACCATTTTTAGCCATAATATTCATCACTGTCATCATCATCATCACAGCAGCTTTTCCAAGTCTAATCTACAGTAGGATTTGTCTCACCTTGTTTTGTCATTCTCTGTATTTTAAATGAACAATATCTGCAACATTTACTAGGACTATAAACTTGCTATAAATGAGATTTACTCACACCATGCCATCAATTTTCCACATTGCTCCCCCCAAATATTTCCCACTTTTCATTTCCATAGATGGAGAAGAGAGATTATGTAAATTCCTAACTACTCCTCATCTACCAAGAGGCATTCTTTTGTGAACAAGCTTCATATTTCGAAATCCTCTCTTTCAATGCAGCTGCTTCTTTTGTCCAAGATATTGCGGCAAACCCCGCTATCTGCTATCAAATGAACACAGCCAGCAGCAGAGGGTCTTTAGGGGAGGAGGGGTGTCAAGCACAAAGTCAGTAGCTAGAACTGACTGCAGCTGGCAGGGCAGAAACAGTACAAGCATTCACCAAAGTGATCCAACATATTCTTTAATGTACCATTTTGCTACCTTATGCTCTAACATTTTTTTATGTGCACAGTCTCAGTACTTCTCAACCTCATAAAAAAATGGAAGGTACAGATACAATGCTACAAATTTATTTCACATGTGATACAGCAAAGTCACTTGTATTAAAGTGACAGGAGATAAAATACCTAAGGAGAACAAACTGTAGGAAGGGAGATGTAAGAATGCATTAGACAGGGACAGGAGGACAAGGGACCATATAACAACCAGTCCAAGGAGCACAGTAACAGAAAGAATGTAACACTATAGCCAACCCTTCAACCAGTGATTCTGAACCATCCGTCTTGCCACTACTGAAATTGCAATTGCATTCATTACTGTATGTGCAGGGAAGTAAAAGATATTAAATAAGCAAAGGATTGTCAAATGAAGATCTTGACATGATATCTTTGTCCCTACAACTCGCTGAGGTGAACACCAAGGAGCTAGTACATCCATTTTAGCCGAAAGACAGTAACAACAAAAAGTACAGTAGGTAAAACTGGCCTTTAGTAGCCTTTCAGCTGGAATTAGACTTCAGTTCTAGTTACCAAGGATGTGAAGAAACAGGGCATGCAATGTAGCTATTTAACCTCAAGAGTTAGTTCTAGTTTTGAAATTTTTTTTCAATTAACCAGATTCTATACAAATGCTCAATAAGGAGACAGTTCTTTGTCCCAAACAGGTCATATTCCAAACAGTGAGAGAAAATAGCCAAATTCTGAGAAAGACAGAATTTATGAAGAGTATTAATGATGTCACCTGGGGGCTTGAACGGTTCTTTTTAGTCTTTAATCATATTTTTCTAGGCATATCAGCTTAAAACAAGAGATTTGAGAGAGAACTAATGAATTCTATCCTAATGCTCTAATTTGCTTTATCTCAGCATTGTGTCCTCTCTTATTTCCATGAATAGCTGGTAATTCTGGAGTAGACTTTCTGCATACACTAAATGGTTAAAGCAAAGTGATTAAAAAACTTATAATATACAGGCTGGTTTTAGATATATATGTTATCAAGAGAGGTTGTGCAGTACTTGCTTAATTAATCTTTGCTGTCTTAACACATGAACCAGATGTACTATTATGTTCTTTGTTCTTCCCTAAAGAGGGGATGAGCTGATTATTTATCTCCAAACAATAGGAGTTCATGTACCACAGTGAAGAATTTTTTTTAATTGGGGAGGCAATCACTAACAAGCTTCAGCTGCAACTGCTTGATGTAAACATCGCACAAATTCGTTCCTGGAGTATTAAATGATGTTCCTTCCAGTAAGTACATGAAACCAATTTCTAAATAACTGTGTAAAGAAAGGGATGGAAAGAACAGAGTTTGGAAGGAGGAAAACTCTGTTTTGTCTTTCATGTATTCGTATTTACTTCTTTGATACACTAACACATTTTCATAGATAAGATAAGATTTGAAGCTTCAAATACTGTTTACAAATAATGTGCTGAGAGAACAGAAGTTAAAGAAACTGTTGGTTAATGCAACACATTCCCTATGTTATATAGCATGCAATCTAAGACATGGGAAAGGCACAAGGGAATATATAACATTATGTTCACAGGGCCACAAGAATACTTTGTGGAAGTTATTAACATATGCACAGAGTATATAAACTCTTCATCACTATGTAGCAAATTTACATACCTACCTCAATCACAATTTCTATTTGATTACACACTGAAAAGTACAAATTTATCATACATCAATTTTACAAAGCCTTGAACATAGCTACTTCCTGGTCAGCAAATTCTCAGGGACATGTTACACAAGTAAAAAATCTAAGATCAAAAAGCAAGGAAGTTTAGAAATTAGTAAACTGTTCTAGATAAGATACTTAAGAATTCATTTTATCTTCCTGATAAACTTCACCTCTTCTGAAGTCCTCATTCTCCCTTCCCTCTCAATAGTTTTTCTTGTCATAACCAAAATTTCTTCCATAAATCTAGTTTTCAGTAATTCACAACGATTTTTCTTCTTAAATACACTGCTTTTAAGACACCAAGTAAATGCCAAGCTGCGACCTATTACTATAAGCTCTTCATAGAAATAAGGTAAGTTTTCTGCTTTAAATTACTGTAAACAAAGAACACCAATAGAATAGAGTAGAATTTGATAAAGAAAGCCTCCTAAGAAATTGTAAAGCTGTATTATCAATATACCTCCAAAAATGAAAATAAGATCAAATTAGGTCAAACAACACAATATAGGTAGAACACTATTAGTTTTTCTAAAAGATCGTTTCTGCATCAATTAGAATTAGAAGGAATCAAACATATCAGTCTCTTCACAACTTTAATTAGAAAGTACTACTTGAAGTAAGAATACTTTTATTTTTATTCACAGCTATGCTCAGAGTTGAAAAAAAAAATAGTTAGCTATTTGGTTAAAAGTAATGTTTTCTCCTTTCTTTTTGCTTAACAGCAGGCTCTCTCAAGCTGCCATAGTCAGTGCTAAAGTGCTAACTATGTCACCATGCTGTGCATCACATTAAGTTCCCATTTCAGCTCATGAATTTCTGCCAGATTAGTCCAGTAACCAATAACAGAAAATGAGAAAATGGGAGTTATTTATTACCTCTTATCACCATCTTCCCAAACCTACAGAAAATCAACAGAATACTGAGATCAATACAATTCAGTATAATGAGATCAATAGATTACTACATTTTCTAACCAATAGGCAGATCCAGGAAAATAAAGTGTGTCAGATGCATAATATACCTATAAAAGGATACAGGATCAAAAACAGTTAGGACCAAATACAACAGTAATAATATAAAATTGTCTAAAAAACCCCCCACAGCTACAAACTGACAACTGCTAAAAAAGATGTTCTAACAATACAAAAATAATCTTTTAGGTATGGGCAACCATGAAGCCACAGGATCAAAAGGTTGTACTACAAACCCACTTGGAAAATAAACATGCAGGGATATACAGATTATACATGAATGCTCTGTGAGACATATGACATTAGAGAAGATTAACAGATATTCTGTGCTGGCAAGATGTGTCTTATGTATCTGCACTACACACTGAAAGAGGAGGGGAAGTTTATTTAGACCAGTAATGAGAATGAGATAAGCCCAGAGTCTATGGTTTATATTTGCTCATTTCTGTCACTGGGAAGCTCTAAAGATCTTCTGACTGACCAGATAGAAAGGTATACCATAATTCTAAATAGTTTTCATGAAGGAAAAAAAATAAATTCAAAAATAAGCTTTTAAGACCTTTTTCCATATAGTTCAATTATTTTGTAAAAGCAAATGCTTCCCCCCGCATGGAATTATAACAGGATCATTCTAGAGATGACAACTCCTGTGGTCAGAATGGATTAAGCTGTGCAATTTTATGTACCTTCCTCTGAAGCAAGAGACAGTGAAATGCAGTCATTTTCAGGTTAAATCAATACGACAGAAGCAGAGGCTGATGACATCCTCTCTTGTAATTTTAGAACTCAAGAAGTCGTAAAAATAGGGAAATACATGAGAATATATTTGCTTATATTCCAGAAACAAAATTTGAGAAAATCTATATACACAATCAAGTCCAAGAGAAATGTAACTTTTACAATCATCTTCCTTCTGAATATTCACTACTTAATGATTCCACCTTTCAACAATGTATAAAATAATTATTCTAATATTATCAATATTTTTGTACACAACTGTTCAAATCTATCAAATCTTCTGTTCACAACTATCAAATCTTAGTACCGCCCAATGGATGTACAGAGCAAAGACACTCTCCAAAATCAGATGCATGATACACTTCAATTTTTTGTCTTGAATCAGTTTGCAATATTATCTATGAGATAAAAAGGGTTTTTTTTTAAACATTCAACCAGCAACAAGAAATCCCACTGCAATATAAACTTTGGTCATGAAGGTCTGAATGCTATTCTTCCAAAGTCATCCCCCACACTAATGTAGGTAATGTCTGCTATGAACTTCTCAATTACTTCAGGTAAAATTTTAGCAATAACTCTATCCACTTATCCAAAAAAAAAAAAACCAAGCAAAACACTTGTGGAATTTCAGAGTAATAAGGAAGCAAAGAAAGGTGGTTTAACAGAATCAGCAGGAACTTTCAATTGTCCAGCATTTCGGTTATTTTAAAAAAATTTAAAATTAATCTACTTACTGACATACAACATCTTGTACTGATAGTACAAAAATATGCTCTTTATTTCTTGCATACTGTAAAATAAAAATGGTTCCACTAATCTTTGTTCTGCTTCATAATAAGGCCTCTTAGAGAATAGTGGAGAACAACATACCAGACCTTTTTCAGTAGAATTTCACCTACTTGCTCACTTTTAAAATGGAGAGTATTCTCTTAGTCTTCAATAATAGCGTTAAAACCAGATGCAAAATGTTCCTATAAGCAGTCCCTGCAACAGCAAGGAAAGCTGGAACACAATACAGCAAAAAAGTAATTCTTATTCTGTCAAGAGCTGTCAAATATGGAATGAAAAACTTTGTATTTTTAAACATTAATACAATCGGAGCTTGTAGAGCTATTACGAGTGTTCTCCATTTGGAAAAAACTGTTAACTGACAGTATTCATAGAATCGAATCACA
The DNA here is from genome assembly GCA_037013685.1 of Acridotheres tristis. Taxonomy (NCBI): domain Eukaryota; kingdom Metazoa; phylum Chordata; class Aves; order Passeriformes; family Sturnidae; genus Acridotheres; species Acridotheres tristis. The sequence goes on from CM072885.1 coordinate 12,430,826, forward strand.
GAACTATGGAATCATAGAATCAAATTCCTCTTTATCAAACTGCATGTCAAGGGACTTTAACATAATGGAGTAACAGAGTTGGAACAGGATGTGGATATTTGGTGTCCAGAAAGGCCGTGACATATATAAGCCATAATACAAATCAAGTTAGTAGGTAACAAAACCAGGCATCTTTCCAATCTTGCAATTGAAATTTTACCATAACTGTCAATTTACAAATAAAGACAATTTAAATATCAAATTGTCACCTGAAAAAGAAAAGTCATAAAGCATGCTTCCAACACAACAGGGGCAAATAAATCTTGCAGGTAAATTGCCTCATACTGTTCCAGTTTACATTAAGAATATTAGATATTCCCTATTCATGTAAGGCAGACAAGAAAGCAAGAAAAAAAGCAAACAAATCTCTCCAAACTCTTACATTTCAAGAAAAGACACTTTTTTTCTCTCTTAATTACAGAAAACTACATTCCTCTGGCTCCCTCCAGCTGGAACTATGTTATGTACATCAGTGGTTTGTGTGTTTCTCATAGACCCATATCATATTGGCACTAAACACACTAGTCAAAATCTCATATCTGCTTGTATTTTAACTTCAGATGAAAAGTTCTTACTCTCTGGACAACAATTTGCAATGCTCTTTATCTTTACAACAGACTGAAAAATTTTAGGTTTGTTAACCTTCATTCAAAATTCTTACATATTTATAACTGAATTAGTTATATGAATTTGTGATACTCTTTAGAAAATTCAAATGCTTTTCTTAGATCCAGCATCAAAGAGATAAGAAATGTCTAATAAATGAAATACAGACTATGTGCAAGATAGCTGATGTGCCTCCATATAATCATAAATAGCCTTCCTAGAAATCTCTGACTGCAAATGCACTACAGTCAGAAGCAAATTCTAACTATACAACTATCTGAAAGTACTTGCCAAATATAATGAGTAACATTAAAACCAAACCTGGGATGACCTAACTTTAGTGCATTAGAGTAAAAATGTAAACAGAACTCAGGTTACTGATTAGTTACCTATTTGGTAATTTTGAGCTATTATATACTCTGAGAAGTTATCCTAGATGTTTTTCCAAATATTCAGGGATATATTACCAGATATAAAATATGCAAAAGTATGCAAGACAAAGGGCTTAATTCCATTTTACCTTAGATAACATCATAGCTCAAAACTAGAAGCAGATCTAATCAATCCTCATTATGAAAAGCTATTTCTCAAGGAAGCAGAAGCAAGATAAAATAGCTAGAAAATGAAAAACAGTCAGGAGAACTGAATTGACTTGAAGCAATTACTGAATTATTTTGGTAGGGTAAAAAACATTGGGTTAATTTTGGCTTGTAAACCGTAACAACAATATTTACATGCTCATTGTTTGTCATATGAACAGCCCTTGTCCTCTTCAATGTAAAATGATCTCATTTAAACTAAACTGGTGCTGATAATTCTTGCCCAATGCTTTGTGCAAAAATTCATTTGTGCCCTATACTAAGGCACATTTCTGTGAAGAGCCTTATGCTGTATTTCTGCCTATTTTCTGTGGGAAGCCTAAAATGAAATACTACTCTTACACAAAGCAGGACTGAATAGACTCTCGGAACCTTTGCAGAATGTGCTTTCAGGAGGCTTTACAAAGTTTCTTTGTATCCCTCCATTCTGTTGTAATTGCCCTTGGACACAATGAATATTTCCTATTCTGCACAGTGGGTCCATATGGGAACACAAAGAATACTCCTGGTTGTTCCTGCTGTACCAAGTAAGGAAACTCTTAAGACTTCTCTGTTGTTGTAGGATGCAGACTACACACCCCACACCGTTTTAAGAACTGTATGAAAGTCCATTTGCATTTATTCACCATTTTCTCCATGTTTTACCTTTTAAAACACTTTGGCCACATGCTCAGCCACATATCCAAAGAGATCATCAACAGTGCAAGTTCTGTCCCAGCACAGAATGGAATGCCCACTGGTGATTGCAATATCATCTTCAATCTGTTAAATTATCACACAAAATTGTATCTGAAGAAAAACATTTTAAGAACTTGTCCTCTCAAATGGCTCCAGAAATCAACAGTTCTCTAACCTCCAACCTCTAGGTTTAAAAAATAAGCAAATAAATTTAAACAAATTCAGTAACCTATTATACTAATACACAATATGTTATTTTTTTTTTCTGACGAATTAGTAAGAAAAACTGTGAATTTTCTGCAAAAAAATGAACACTGGGAACTTCTCAAATGAATACAAGCAATTAACGCATGTACTGAGATCAGGAAGATATAATTAAAACCTCAATAACCTTACATTAACTTTGTCTCAAAAAATCCTCACTGGATGTGTGAAAAGTTGGATTAAAAAGAGCACAAACCCAAGAGAAATTTCAACTTTTAAGGGAGCAATTACAAAATTGTCATTTGCAGAAGTGGAAATTTGCTTTCCTCACCCCACCCCGTGCTACTCTCTTGTACTAGTTAGTGAAGAAAACCAAAAATGAACGGGCCCAATTCTATCTCCTGTAACTTAATTACAGCAAGAAGTTACAGCAGAAGTTGTTCAGTTTTGTATTGGTTGCAAAGATCACACTTGTAAAACAAACATGTTAACTTTTGGTTTGAAAAATGTATGAGACCATTTTAAAGAGTGTAATACTAAAAGGCAAAAGATTAAGATTCAAATTTTAAATTGAAAATCGATTTAGAAAAATGAAGCATTCTCAGTAAAACCTACCATTAAGAGGAAAAATGAAATTTTGCTACTCATTAGCATAGAAGTTTTACTTTTGAAAAGCTAATAACCAAAATTTTCATGTGAATAGAAACTATACAGAAAAACAAGACGCAATAAGAAATACCATGAAATCAGCAAGTGACAGATCTTAAAGCAGCTGCTAGTCCTTCTTGAATCTTGACTGTGATTGTTGATCAACTTTAAAGCTAAGGCATGCTATTTTCTGATAGTACATGGGGAGAATTAATACGCATTTGGTTCATGTATAGCCTTTGAGTTTACAAATTAAAGAGCACATAAAATTAATCGTGAATCAATTAAGGAGCCAAATATTTGACGTAAACATTTTAAACTTCTGTACAATTTTATAATTATTTCCATGCTGAACACACAAACAAAAAAGTTAAGACTGTGTTATCTAACAGTAAAATGTATCAACAGTGCCAAGATAAGCCAGCTCCTAAATATTTACTTTGTTTGAAAAATATATTTACAGAACAACCAATGACAAAAATCAGTGAAATGCAAATTGTTTTAAACTATTCGAGAAAGAAATGCAATTAAATATTATGCCTAGTTTAAACTACTTTCCAAACCTATTTTAAACTCTGTTGTATTTTTTTATTACTTTACAGGGGACACTTCAATATTTTTAATTAACATTTAATGCAAAAATTGCTTTATAACTAAAAATATTCTATAATAATTTATAACATTTATTTTTTGTATAAACTTATTTAATTTCAAGTTCTTTGCCCTAACCTGGTTAAGATTATACACAATTTTTAAATATCTTTATAGCTTAATCTCCAGATATTCAGAAAATAAAGCATTACAACTATTCTTTGATAACACTGCCACCTAGTGCAAACTCTAAATTAGAACAAAGCATTTCATTGAACTTGTTAATTCTGTAATTTAGTCTAAAGTGGAACTAGAGAATGTAAAAATTGTGGCTTCAGGACTACTTAGCTGTACATTTAAATAATGACATTTGTTTCTCTTAGCTGTTAAATATGAAAATTTTGAAAATATACTGTACAATACTGTTATATAATACATTCACATCTAGTGTATAGCGAAATGCTTTTGATAGCCAAAAGTAAGAGAATACAAAGCTAACATCCTAAAAAACAAACACGTATATTCCTAGAAGTTTACATGAATGCAGATAATAAATTATTACTTGGTTAAATTTGATACCTAACAAGGAAAGGTGGAAAATATTTCAATAAATCCAAGTTAAGCACAACTGGAAAGACGAAAGAAATTGAGAATTTCTAAGGTGGAAGTTATATCCAAGAATCAAATTAATAGCAGAAAATCATTGTAACATATACAGAATTGGTCAACGTACACCTGACAAACCCAGAGCTCTTGAGAAAGTACTAGATTTAGTTAATTCCTCTCACTTCTGTAGCTACGCTGCCATCTAGTGAAACGGGATTCTCACTCTTCTCTGCAAGACTTCAATTTTGTCCAAATGGAAATCAGTAGCTACATGTACCACAGCAAACATTGTTCACCTGTAAGTACCTTATTCCCTCTGCTTCTTCTTCACCACTACATTTTGTAACACGTGTTACAAGGTGACTAATTTTGACCATGGGACAGTGAACATTTATACACCTAACCTGAAATGCAAACAGGATAACAGACTTCAGTGAGAAACCAAGGAACTGATCAGCAAAGAACACAGCCTGGGATCAGGGAAAAGCTATCTATCAGCACATTTCAGACCATTACACAGATAAAGTACTGGATTCAGAGCTAATAATACAGATAAATATTACTCTGAACCTTCAACTTAAATTACCCGTTGAGGTTGTTTTTTCCTTACATTTAATTAGAATTCTGACTTACAAAAACCATTTAAAACTTGGTGAATTCCAGACACTAAAAAGCAAATAAAAAAAGTAAGTACACACTCACCTGGGAAAATATATTTGCAGTTGGAGCAACCCTGTTGTCCACGATACTATATAATATTGCTAACAATCTGTCCAGGGGAAATGGCTTCGGCCCAAGTAAGTGATTGCTGGTCTGCAACAGAAACAACACTTTTTAATTCTCTGGAGTACTACATGATGTTATTTTTATCTTTTTGGCCTCTAAGGAGGCACTATGATTCACAATAGTCTTTCATACAGCCCACTTACACGTTATGGAAAACACTGAATACATGCTTATGGATCAAGAAAAAGATACAGGCAGAAAGATCTATTTAACATGGCAAGTGTTCAAACTGCACAATAAACAGAAACATTTTTGAGGTGCAACAGAGGATCTTAGGCCAAATTTCCTGTCAGTAGATTTATACATTTACTTGTCTTGTCTAATGACCTTGCCCAATCTAAGGAATAAAGAAGAAAGGCTATGCTTTATGGCATTCAAAGAATCACAGAATGGCTTGTGTTGGTAGGGAGCTTAAAGATTTCTTCCAAAAAAGGAGGACAAAACTGGACAGAGTATTCCAGAGGCAACACAAAGAGTGGTGAGTGAAGACTCAGAGTGCACATGCCTCCCACAGGTTTAGCTGGCTAAAATAAAGAGTTCAGATGGCTGAGCTCAAGGTCAGCTTCTTGGCTGGTAAGAACTGCTGTATAATGAGCTTTCAGCCCAGCTACAGGCAACTGTGTTACCAGAACACACAATATTTGCTCAACTTCACATCTACAGAGCTCTTTTGCATCGTGCACACCTTACACCTCAGCTGACACTGATGACCATTTTAGATATTATGGATTATTGTATGTAGTAACATTGCATTCACTTGTATTCAAAGAAATACAAAGTCCTGATTTGTTCAGTGCTAAGTATTTTCAAAATAACCAATTCTGTAAAAAGGAGATGTACAGTTTATAAGGCAGAACTGGGCAGTATTCCAACTCAGGCAGCACAGTTAGGACTACAGAGATTTATGGCCCACACTTCCAAAAGTTCTTACAAGGGAAATACTTGTGTAATTTTCAGTTTGCACTTAATTCTCTCTACTTTGACATCCAGTTGCCTTTTCTGTAGTGTACATTGATTTATTCTTACTAGCAGAGCAGCCATAATTAAAGAGGATTTTCAATGTAATGTTTGTTTCAAAATGCTTGGAGGGAAGAACACCTCAAATATACCACCAGCACCTCTGTGGCACTAGTCATCAGTAAAACACAACCACCCATTTCTTCTGCAAAACCAAAATTTATTTCCAATACATGTTTTAACTTTTCAAACCCAGGAGGCGTCCCCAAAGCTACCTCTTGGCTAACAAAGCAAGCAGTATGAAAAATCATGGAAACAAATAGCCAAGACCTTAGCATGGTATCTTCAGTCAGAATGCAGATGTGGTGTAAGTTATGAACTGTACAATCACCTGCCCTTCTGCTTCTATACATGCCAGTTCTGCAAAGGATATTCTTTAGTGTCAACAAGCAGACTAATTAAAATCAGTGCACTCCAAGCAGCTAGCAAATGCAGTTAGCATGGAGTAATCTCTGAAGTTCTGTTTAGTACATACAGTTACTTCAGAAATTTCTTATTCTCTATTTAGACAGAGGACTGTTTGAAACTTTTAAGTTATCTAAAATAAATGCTTCCCTCTAGAAAAAGCAGAAGAATTAATTCTAAGAGAGTAACTTTTTGGAAGAAAAAAAGTGGTTTAGAAATTCCTTCAAACATAACATGGTTAGGAATTAGAATTTTACAAATCTTCTGCAAGGAGATAAGGCAGACACTACACAGGATAGTATTTATAAAAATGCAAGGGACTCAACATCTCTCAAAAACAAAGATATCTTCCAAAGTCAGAAAACGTTGTCAAAACCTTCTATAGCCATCAAATCAAACTCTGTATGCCCTCTATCACCTTTTCACCATTTATTGTTCAAGAAGACTTTTCCCCAGTTGCCACTGTGTGTGCTCATGCTTTTTATCTGCTGTGCCAGTTTCATGCTCCCTCTGTTCAGCTTCTCCATCACCATCACTAAGCCTTTCATCACCCCACAACTGCAAGCTCTGTATTCACATTCCAAAATTTCACAAACAAGAATGAGAACCCCAAGAGCTCTTTAAAGAGCAAAAGCTTAACCCAAACTCAATTATCTGCAGAAAAAGAAGAAACTCCTTAACTACAACTGACTGAATTTTTAACCTTTATAGCACATACTTGAAGACTGAATGGTAAGTCTCCCTTTTTTTGTAATGCAGTGTGATAGGTTGACTTGGGAGGAAAAAGAGTTCGGGGGGGGGTAGTTGGGGGGGGGGGGGGGGGGGGGAAGGGGGGGGGGAGGGGGGGGGGGGGGGGAGAGAAGGGGGGGGGTGTGGGGGGGGGGGGGGGGGTAGGGGGGGGGGGAGGTGGGGTATTGTTGTGTGTGTTGGGGGGGGGGGGGGGATTGTTGTTTTTTTGTGTGAAATATGCAGACAGCATTTTCAAACTTCTCTGGTTGCTCTATGAATGAAGCATGTTCACCTGTAAGCTATAAATTCTGACACACAACAAATTCTAGACTGAAGCTGAAGCAGATATACAAAGTCGTTTCCAATAAAAAATACACCAACACACTTGATCTTCTGACAGACTGGCACCTGAAAAAGTTTCACCTGCAAAAATAGATTCAGCAGGAAAATCTCTCACTTGTCACTAAACTGGAAAAGTATCATTCCAGGCAAACCATGCAAAGAAACCAAACAAATTCTGCTTTTATCAGCAACAGGGAAATTAATAGAATGGTAAGTCAGTTTCTTCCCCTCATACACAAGATCCATTTTTTGTAATTAATAAAAATCCCACAGCCTCTGGACTGACACAGTTAAGAAGCACAAAATAGATGTTTAGTCTGACTATATACCTGAACTTTTAAGGAAGGATTTATTTCATCTAATGTCAGCTTCCTGCCAAGCAGGTACAGACACCTAAACCAGTTTCCTCAGTTCCAAATATAGCCAGTAGAAATCTAATCAATACAATTTGTGGTGCAATTCATCTGCCTGAACATACAACTGTGCTAGTTTCACCTGGTGAAGAATGGACTCGGAGGTTTTTCTCTATGAGAAAACTTCCTCTGTGAGTTGAATGGGACCAGCTGAAGGCTGGCTTAGTTACTGACAGCCAGAATAACCAATTGGAGAAAGTCAGTTCGCTCTGTGAACACGCATTTTGAAGAAGTAACCCAGAACTTGGCTCTCTTTCTTTTCTGGCGGCAGTGCAGGTAACAGGGCCCGGCCTGGCTGCACTGCAGGCCTGGCAGGGGCAGGGCCAGGCCCCTGTCTGGGGAGCTGGCATGGCCCGGCAGAGAGAAGGGGTGGCCATCAAGAGTGGCCAGGGAGACTCAGAAGAGGCTGATTTAAGATCCAGTAAGATCCCAGCAGCTCCCCTCCTCCTTTTCCAGCACGGCTGGGTTTTTGAGATTTTGGCACAGCTCCAGCATTGCAGCCTTGTTTTTTCTCCCCTGTGTGAAATCTTAACTCTTTCAATGCTCAGATAAGACCTGCAGACTTTTCAATCCTCCCTGGAGTGAGAAGGGGAAAAGGAGATACTCCGAAGTCAGTGAAGCAAGAGCTAAGTTGTTTTAGATGGAAGGAGAATGAGGAGATGCTGTGAAAATGGCTGAAAATCCTTTTGTACGTTGTAGAGATGAACTGATGTTACATTGAGTATTCCTATAAACCATGGAGAAAAAGACATGGGGGAGTTGGAGTGTTCCATTTGATAGATCATTTGACCAAAAATCACCTGCGTTGAGAATCTTTGCCCTGAGGAAAGAAGGGAATCTCGGTTTTCTGAGGATGAAGCATGAACAGAGGGAAAAGAGATGAAGAGAACTATTGTTTTGGAGCAGTTCAGTCTTAAAAGTAACACCCCATGAGTTCGACATGGCCCACACACGCAGCTCTGGGAAGGCTGTGAAGCTGGAAGGAGTGCCACGATTGCAGGTTCCCGGGCGGTTGCTACTTGTGAAAGTGAAGTCAAAAGAGAACTATTTCCTTCCCCCTTTTGGGAAAGAGATCCCCATAGCCAAACAAGAGGAAGCTCCTCTCTCTGAAGTGAACTGAATAAGATTATTTTAGTGGGAAACTGACTGAGGTGTCTTTGTATGTTGTTGTTAAGGAATGGGCAGGGGGAGGAAAGAGTGGTCTGAAGATCTTGTTCTGAATTTTTTTTTTCTCTTTCTCTTTCTTTGTGTAATTAATAAAGTTTCTTTTATAGCCTTTTAAGTTTTAGGCCTGCCTTGCTCTTTTGCTCCTGGTTCTGTCTCGCAACAGAAAATGAGTATATTTAAATTGGCAAATCAAAATTATGACATTATTTGGTGTGTTGGTCGGGAATCAAAAAATTAAACCAAAACATTTTCTGGGGAAATCAAATTAAACTAAGACAACAACCTACTTAAGTATGAGCCAAATCACATCCTACACTCCAATGACTGCATAGGCTGACTCTGCACAAGCTATAAACTGGTTTAGATGCAGGCATCCACTCGAGTTAGGTGAATCTGATCTGTAAATCAGTCTTTAGACAAGCTACTCTGGGCAAAGGTATATTGACATAAACTGTCACAAAACTGAAGCAAATTAATCTATTTATAACACTATATATGTAATTATTTACCCTTATATTTCAATTTCCCTCATTATAGAAATCTTTCTATAAAAATTCTTTAAAAAATACAAAATTATTTTTGAGAGAAATGCTGATACTTGGCAACTCCACTTATGATGTCCTTTAACTAGCTTTATTAAACACATTTTGTTGTACATAAAAATATGGCCTTATGGGACAATTTTATATTACAGTTTCAATGAAATAAAAACATCTCTATGTCACAGAAATCTGTAGCATACAAAACAAGTGCACCAGAAAGTGTTATTTCTGCAGTTCTGCTGTTTCTACAGTAATCAATGACACAAAATGAAATACAAACCCACAAGTATAGTAGAAAGAAAATACTTGCTGCCAAGCTCAGCTCAGAAGGATAAAATACATACCTTCTCATGCTTCTTCATGAAGTTGGTCTTTCTAATTTTCCCATGATGCTGCAAACAACAGACAAGAGCAAAAGAAATGAAAACAGCCCATAAAGAATGTATACACTACAAATGGTAGTATGTTACTCTAGGTCTACTTCTTTACTACACTTCCAGCATTTGCCTTTGATGTTATACCAATCATTCTTACTATAAGCCCTAAAATTACACTTGCCTAGCTTCTTGCTTCACCTTGTCCCCAGTGGTGCAAAGCTAAAACACAACATGCTAATATTTTTTGGTAATATGCATAAGTTTTTGGGTTTTTTTAAATCTACTCAGGAACTGATGAGGTAGTAAAAATTCGTTTGTAATATGACTTCATGCCACCATCCTCTTCATATCCTCAATCATCTAATAAAAAAGACAGATGATGACTATCATAGTTTTTAAAATGTATCCATGTATAAAATGCACCAGCATTTTCACCTTTTATTGACCCTATTTTAGAATTTGGATGGGACAAAGGTTGGCAGAATGACAACCAGGAATTTAATCAATACAATACAAAGGTAGTTCAAGGTTCTTGAGCTAAATGACAAAAGGAAGGAGGAGGGGAGAGTGAAGGGGTAGGGGTGGGTGTTGAAGAAACGAACATAATTTAAAGCTGCACAAAATTTGAAGTTGTCTTAACAAAGGAAGGACTATTGAAAGACAGTAGTCAAGTGCTCTTGGATCTCAACTAAAAGTGTGAGGTCAAAATAAGGGCAGAAATATAGTAAACAATGTTACAAATGAATGGGTTAAAAAATAAACAAAAAAAACCCAAGAGAGACATGAAGGATGAGGTGCAAGTGGTGTAAAATAAGTGAAGAGGTGTAAAGTTGTTAAACATAGCTAAGTGCTATTTCTCAAAATATCACCTGATGAGTTTTTCTTTCCTCCACAGCCCTAAGAAGTATACCTTATTAATACACCTTATAAGCACACTCAATGAATCAAGGAAAAAATAACTCAAATAAAGGAATTATTTTTTCACTTAAATGTTTAAAATCTTTTACTTAATATTTGTGGCCCTCAGTACTCAGCCATATCAAAATTATCTCAGTAAATGTGGCTTTTCTTGACTGACTTCTGAAGAGCTAAATAGTAGACAGGGCTTAGATTCACTTCCCATGATTTGTCTGATTAAAAAAAATAGCTAATTCAGCTAATACATATCAAACAAAATTAGAGACAGCAAAGTAATCATTTTTTATCATACCTTTGAAGAAATGACTGCAGTAATAACCATGACCTTTCAGAGGGGAAAGTGATCAAGACTGAGGTTACACAGCATGCTTTGGATGGATCACAACAAACTGCATTCATGCATTTTATGGGTTATGCTGGGATCTCCATATGGTATACTTGGTATTCTATTTCTGTTCAAGCACAAAACCCCATGAATTTCAGAGCTAATTTTCAATTAGCTTTTAATGCTGTTTTCTATAAAGACTTCCTATATACAAATTCCTATTCTTTCTTATTTTAAAGACTTCCTTCCAAACCAGCTTCGTATTTTTCTGTCAATCTACTGCAAATCTCTTGAATTTTCACATAACCAATAGCAGTGGTACCAATTATCACTTCCCTGCTCTGTCAGACTGTTAACATTCCAGGCTGCCCCAAATTATGACTTTAGTTTTAGCTGCAGTATAGCCTACCATCTACAGAGTAGTGCCTATGAGAAACTCAATGACCATCTTTTTGTTTGCATCCCTTTTGCTTCTTTTAGTCCTTGGTTCAGTCACTCCAGACGGTACTTTTCTGTGATCTAGTCTGAATCTCATTACAAACCTAATAAAAATTATATTCTATTTCCACTGTTCACATTACTCATAAAAATACTCAGCCTGAAACTCAAAAGTATTGGTTTTGTTGGACTTTGAGATGTAGCTGTTTCTGAAGTTCAATTTTACACCTGATGTAAGGGCTAACTGATACCACAAGACATGCAGGAGAAGTGGTGACTTCTGCTTCACCAGTTCTTGGAAAAAATACCTTATAGCACTATTAGAAATAACTTCCTGATCTCTGCTTCAAAAAACTTAGAAATTCATGTTTATTGTACAAAAGCTTAATATGGTTCATGTGCAAGAGTGGAAACTCCCCCAGAGATATTACAAAGAACAAAGGAAAAATCTACGTTGAAAAGGTTGTTCAGTGAACACAAGGAAGATGTGGCACATTTTGGTAACATGCTCTACAGACTTGACTCTTGCATGCTTTCCCATTTCTGCACAGAAACATTTCTTCAGCAAAAAAAGCTCTAACAAAGAAAATGCTCCAGCCAAGTGCAAAGAACAAGGCTTGCCCATAAATAAAGGCTGCCTATCTACAGTTACTACAAGTAACCCTCTACTCAGGAAAGGACTAAACAGAAGGGTGAAACACCTATAGCTTTCAGTAAGATCATACCAGAGTTTAAACTGGAAATGTACAAGCATTTCACCACTGGAAACTGCAGTAACCTCTCAAATTGTTTACCTATGATTTTTTTTAAAAGGGATTAATATTTTTACAAATTTGCCTGGCTCTCATTTTCTTTAATTGCTTACATCCATCCATCATCAATACCACACATATATATCAATATATATTGTAACAGCCGGTAAAATGTATAGAAAGAAAAATGCCCAATTGCCTGATGACTTTTCTGATACCGGTTTTTCCACCTACATTTTGTCAAATAACTCAAAATGAGGCACTTGAAGAGCTTGAAGATGCTGGGTCAGGAACAGATATACAACAACAACAACCAAGGGCACCACAGCACTTGTCTGCAGTACTAAAAACTCCACTAAAATCTTTTCAAAACGAAGCTGTATCAACTTAGAAAAGCAAAGCACAGTGCTCATGCTATAACAGCTTTATGCATAATTTGACATGAAGAAGTTGGGTTTATTAGACATTTAAATAACTCAGTGATCATTACCAATCACAGTATGAGACCTACAGAAAAGCTGCTCATCAGATCAAACGAAGTGCACACAGTAACAGAGCTCAAAACAAACAGATGAAGAGTTTTAAACCAGAAAATTCAGTATGCAGGAATCCAGTTAACAGCACTAAGAAATTAATTTTGTTACCTTAAGAAAGAATCTCTTATCTGTTCTAACAGGATTGTAGGAGGCAAGGTAAGCAGCTATTAGAAGAAATTTGGAGTAATAAGGAAGTTCCACATGGGTATGTGCAGAAAGTCCTAAAAATTAAACAAACAGTTTATGAGTTAAACAAAAACCCAGCCTGAACATTCACAAACTTCAAATTAAGACTTCACTGTATTCATTTTCTTTTCCTTCTCGCCTGCTCTAGTGCCATAACTCAATGAGTATAACTCTCTCAGCCCCAATATCACAGATACAAACTCAGAGAAGGGCCAAGGAGCACAGCACAAAAGCTAAACAAAGCCAACATTCTGAAACCTTTTCAGACTCTAAGCAAGTGTAATGGAAGCATCAGAGATTCATAAATCTTCCTGAAAAAAGACAGAAATAATTCCAGGCTACTTTCATTTAAGGGAATTTTCCTGACAAGGCAGATGAAAGGATATATTTAAATGCAACGGCAATTTGTTTTAAGATTCAACCTTTGGACTCCTCCAGACCATCAAACAGCTTGTCCAGGAAAAAGGCTGGCATGGTGAAGAAAGCAGCAGTGCTGCACTTCCGATAAACAGTTCATCTGTGATCAATGATTTTTAGCCCCTGTTCTATTTCCTACAGAAAATGTTTTAAAAATTTTAAACTTCATCCAGTTGACTTTGCCTCCTTTTAGACAGGTATACCTAATTAAGATTAAACATACATATTAAAACCCACAAGAACTACAGTCTAGTAAATATTTGCTTCCTCTCTTTTGGAGGGAAACTCAAAGTACTTTTACTTTGTATTTTTTAACTTATACAGTCCCTTGCTCTTGTTTTCCATGTTTATGCATAAGAATAGGATCATCAAACCACCCTTCATTAGCTGGCTAATTACAGAAACCATTAAAGGGTCTCTCTCGTGCCCTCTTTGCTTACAGTTTTTTACTTCAACAATTTCTTCTTCCGTGAAGCACCTGTACCCTTACACTTTAATCTACAAGTATCAGCAAATAAAGATCAAAGAATTAAACATGTTTAAAAGTTATGATTCAGGGTCCACAGTACAGGGAAAAGAATCCTAGATGACTGCTAGTAATGATTTCCTCTCATGTAAACATAAAAGAACAGCAGTTTTAGTGTCATTTACAATTAAGATATTCTCTTGTACTGCATGCTATTTATAAAAAGCAACACCAAATAAACTCTTGCAGACAAACAATTTGGTTTAATACAAAAACATCTGTTTTTTCCTCCATTCTTCTGGTCAGCCAATATTGCATCACACACTGAACTATTTGATGATTTACACCTTTATTAGAAGTAGAATTTTATTTATTAGAACTTCTTTTTAAGCATACTGGTATCAAATGCTGGTTTAATAACATGACATTTTTTCCCCATTACCTATACCTATGAAAATGCATTTAAAGTGAAGTCTCCCTTCACAGGGTTTCAGGTGCAAAATATGTCATGATCATCTGGGAGAGAGTTTAATAAGAAAACTTTGAATCAAACTGCTTTGGTCAAAACATGTTGAAAATTCACCAATCATAAACCAAACATAGGAAACAGTCTGATGATTGCATTTTATCTCAAGGAATTATTTGTCATGACATATAATACAAAAAAGTGTTCTTAAACTACAAACTGGTGAAAAGACCATGACCAAATGACATCACCTGGCAAATATTTTAGTATTCCTTCTTAAACTGTAAATGAAGGCTGAAAAATATATTGAGATTCGATTTTCCAGCCTGTCTAAAGTATAAAACCAACAAAGCTCTACTTGTCCAAGGAAAGAAAAGAGAGAACACTTGCTGTTCTGACATTTCTCTTTGAAAGAAATCTGGACCTAGGACAGGTGTTTTGTTTAGGAATGTGCTAATTCAGTGCAATACACCAGGTATAACATTCTCTTCTCCCCAGTTGGACAATTCTGCCAGTTGGCACACAGAGGTCTGACCATCAGGGTTCAGGCCATTCCCCACCCATTCTGATATCAGAAATACTGATGTAAAGAAGAAATGTACTGAAATAATGATGTAAAGAAGGCTGCTTTTACCTGCAAAGGCTATTAGGAAAGGTTACCCTCAGCATTTATGATAGAACACCTTCTCAAAAAACCATGATTACCTGAATTGTAACTGAATACTAACAAGTAGCCTTGTCTGAAAAGCACATTTCACATTACAAGCCCCTGCACAGTTCCTGTGTTTGATACCTTTCAATTGCCCAGGCTCTCCACCATCATGCTGCAAACGCTCCCACTGTGAGCTGAAAGACAAATAATGCAAATACATAGAGCAGTAGTATTTCATCATCTTTTGGAGAAAGCTACCTGCTTGGTATATTCTAATTTTGTGACAGTGACTAGGATACAGTTAGTGAGAGAATAATTAAAAATACAAGGTCTTACTATCTCACACATACATTTTAATAATCTGCAGACTATGTATTTGATTTAAAAGAGCAAGAAATAATGTTAGATTAAGGCATAGAAGATCTAATTGTAAAATACCTATTTCTTCCCATCCAACCACCATGAGTAAGCAAATATCCACAGTGTTCCAAGTTTTAAGAATAATGCAGAATTGCATAAAAAGTAAAAATACTGATAGTTTTGATTCTTTTTAATCTGCTTAATAACTATTTATGTTTGTGAGAAGAATACTATAATTACTTCATAATGGAATTTTGAAATCAATGGAAGTCATCAAGATGGATTATTCTGTCAGTGAAAAATGTCCCCAAGTTTGGTGTTTTCCTAAACAATAGTAAGAAAATTCACTTTAAAACTTCCCTTAAGGAATGACATGGCTAGCAATTTCCTATTTTCGATCATTCTGTATGATCCAAAACCACAAGGGGATTACAAAAAGATAGGTTTGTTGAAGGAATTGTTTTGGCTCGTTTTTTTAAAGTTCCTCATGAACAGAGTTTATCAGCCATAAGCCATAAAACTTATAAAAACAGTGTAATGGGAGCTCAGATAATACTTAAATTACAATGAATGACAAAACAACTCATCAATAAGTTAAAGTTTTATCCAATGTCTATTTTACAGGCAGAAAAAAAGGTTCATTTGCCTTTCAGTTCAGGTAGCACAAAAGCTGATAGCAAAGTTCTATCACTATAAATTACATGGTCAAGAAAAAAACAGAGTAATCATAGTTCTGTGACCAGAAAAACTGATTTTAAACTGTGATTTTAATTCCTCAAGCATTTTCTGGTACACAGAAATAAATCCTAGAAGTGTTAGACAGAAAGCTGGCATTTCTAATGAAAGTCAAACTCAAATTTATAATCAAAGGAAACTGTAGAGGGAAATTACTTATTTGGAAAGAATTCACAAGCTATTTTGTATCATAATCTTTTATTACAACCTAATTAGAGTAGGCAATTACACAATATAAAAAGTCAGGAAGATCCCGGGTAGACTGTGTAATGAAGATCAATATTGAATAGAAATAAATATTTGAGCCAAACAGAAAAATGCTGCATTGTATAGTGAAGCCTAGCTTGTACAAAGCAAAATCAATTCTCTTTCTGAAGGAATGAGCACATCTCTAGAACATTAGCAGACTTCTACTACACACTCAGGTTGTGACCAGAATATTCTTTAGCCTCAATGACATTCAAAGGAAAGAAATCAGAATGTTTTTGCCAAGATAAAGAAACCAAGCAATACTGAATGATCTCTCTTTACATAGTGTAACATCAGAATCACTCATCTTAAAGGCAGAGAGAACATTAAATCTAAGCCAATTATTACCACTGTGAATTAACACCACCATTCTTTTTTCTAGCAGTCTGGCAGCTTACAAAATGAACAAGCAATCTAAAAGAGTACCAAGAAAAATATCCATTAACAGGACACCAGATTTTAATGCTGTCAAAAATGGCAGTTACATATAAGAAAAAATTTGCTCTTGGAAAAGAAAATAAGGGATCAGAAAGCAGTCAGCAAACAAACCTAGCTCTATTAAACAAAGCTAAGAGACACAGATACTCAAAATCTGTGATGTCCCAAGAATTTTGAGGCTTGCACACATCCTTGGTACAGTGACTATCTGGTGAGCTAACAAACACAGCAGTGTGTTTTAAGCTGTGTCTGTATGTTCTGGTGATGGATTCCCATGCTTGGCAGTTTCATACATTACAGAAAATGGATCTAGCATCAGTGAAAAGGAGAACAAAACCTGCTGCCACTGCTTTACTTACTGAATCTATTATATGCTACAAATACCATTTTGTTTAAATTTCCTCCTGAAATATGCTATTTCTAACAGTGTATGGCAGGAAAAAATGCACATTAAAGAAAAAAGATTGCATCTAGCAAAAAAGAAACACTAGCCATGAAACACAGTGAGAGGAAGGTTGTTAAAAACAGCAATCTCAACAAAACAAACAAGTCTATGCCCTCTGAATTACCTGGATATTTCCCGGAGATAAACAGTCTGCATTGCCTTCTTCAAATGAGGTTCAATATTTTTCCAGAGTTTGCGAGTGTCGCGTTCATTTGCTGCAGCAAGGCAGAATCAACTCTGTTAAACATTTAACTCATACAACACCAAAACTCATCCCTGACACCTGAACAGTCACAGGCATGACAGTCTAGCACCCTGAGTCTGACATGCTGCTTTAGGATGATGCACCATCACCATCCATCCAGCAAGCACAAGCTGCCACACAAGGCTGTTTCTCTATGACTGCTCTGAGATAATCTGCGCCAGTTTGACAGAACCTCTCCTCTTGGTTTCTTCTCTTAGCCTTGACAAAGAAATAACTTATCCCATTACTTTGTCAAAGTCCTGATGGTTGAATGAGGAGAGAGATTTATAGAAGGCAGGAAAATTTTCAGGGTATTTCCATCTTTGTTTCCTAAAATACCACCACCAAATATCATGTGTTGCTTCTGCTGCAAGTGCTAATGGCTGGGTGCAAGTGGAGTGAGCAATGCTGTTGTGACCTGGGTTACCACTGTGCCACCACAGCACAAGGACTGGAGCAAACTCTTCACTCTTCACTGAGCAGCACCTGCTCTGTCATACACCCTCTCAAATTAAAGACACATTCTTACCTTCCCCTCTGACCACTGGTTCACAGTATTTAGCAAAATTGAGCGCTGCCTACAGAAAGCAAAAAATAGAACGTATTAAAGTACTGTCTATCTGATCCAGCTACAGAGTATAACTAGCAGGGTCATTCATTCCTTTGCAAAACCAACAAATTCTTTTTCAGTTCAGTAATTCTGCCACTTGCTTACAAACATTATACTGTCAAACATGGCAACATTTCTGTACCATAAAAAACAAACAGAAGTAATCTATCAGAGGTTACATGGCTTTGAGCTCAGCAAGATCTGTTTATTCTACTCAGGGGCTGCATTTTTTTTAACCAACATAATAATTTATTATTATAAATGCAATAAAAATGTTTTCATTAACTTTTCTTACTCCTTTAATTTTCAGGTAAAACTTTCCCTTCCAAGAGAAGTTCAGCACACTTAAACACAAGCAGAAATTTTTTATTTACTAAAAAATTATTTATTTTAAAAATATGCTATCATATTCCATATGCTCATATAAAAAGGAACTCCTTTTGCCTAAAGTAAGATTAAAAGACTTTTGACAACACTATAATCTAGACTTTCTTCTAAAATGTTTAAATCAATATCACACAGAATTTTGTAAAATACCAATCCTCAGATTTCATTCTCTTTTTGTCCTACTGCACTTTAATAAATCTCTGTGCTAGTATACAAAACTCAAAGTATAACTTCCATCTATAAATCTAATAAAATTCCAGAATGTACTGTTAATATTCACATATAAGAGCATACACAGTTAGAGTCTGTATTGGACACTAAGGAGTTCAGAAACCTGCATTCAGTTGTATGTGTCTGTCACTATCGTCTATGGAAGAGACCTGTCAACCATGTAAAGAATTTAGGGTCCAACCACATAAGTATTTTTGTAGTGTTGCACAAGCAAATAGTGCATCTAAAGCTAATGAAATTCTCATAAGCAGAGCCACTCAAGTACATGCCTGCAACAACTGTGACCCTGGTCTCTATTTCTGTCTCAATCTCATTTACATATAAAACCTGTATGGTTAACAGATAAGTTCAGCTGAAATTTAGCAGCATGCTCCTGAGGGAAACACAGGCAGAACATTCAGATCCTCTCTCAAGCACAGATTTGTTCACTGATCATATCAATCTTGTAAAATTTCATTGTACACAGTATAGTTAATTAAATAATAATTGGATTAAGCTTAACAATCATTACATTTGTTTGTAACAGTTAAGCCTATGCAAATGTCACCATCAAATAACTCAATTTTCTTCTGTTAAGTTTGTTTACTATTACATTAAAGGGTTAAAACTCATTTTTCCAAATACTTTCAATTTATTACTAGAAAACTACACAACGCTGGAAGCCCTTTACAGCCACAAAAATAACTGCAACCTTTGTTATGGATTTTTAGGGCAACTATATTTTAAGCTAACACATTCTTAGGAGGGCGAATTTACACTAGATATAAGGAAGACTTTTTACTATGAAGGTGGTGAGACACTGAAACAGCCTGCCAGAGAATCTGTGGATGCCCTATCCCTGGAAGTGCTGAAGGCCAGGCTGGATGAGGATTTGAGCAACCTGGTCTAATGGAGGGTATCCTACCCATGGCAGGGTAGTTGGAACTAGACCTTTAAGGTCCCTTCCAACCCAAACCATTCTATAATCTTTGATTTTCTCTTTGTCCATATTCAACAATAAATCTAGACTTTCAGAGAAAGAATAAATGTAGACTTTCACTTGGAAAAAGACATCCTGAAACAAAAAACCAACTCTGAAGAAGCTCATCTCACCAGATGCCGAAGTTCTTTCAGGTCCCTACAGACCATGTAGAAGACACCAAGCAAAATATTGATATATGCAGCATAGAAATCTGCAGAATATTCTGGGGGATGATTCTGAGACAAGATCTTCTGCAGATGTCCTGCTTAAACAAAAACAAATTTTGCTGTTTTCAAGCCAACTTAATAAATCAACCACATTGTGGAAAAACAAACAATAACCATCACTAAAACAACCCAATAAAATCCACCAAAACCTACATTCATTTGAAGAACTAGAAAATGTAATGGAATCAACACATTACTTTGAGATGTTCTGGCAAGTGGAAAAAGACAAGACCTTTACAGGTTGTGTGAATATACTTTTACACTCCAGTAGCTATTACATGTTCTGGTTTCTGTAAAAGGCACACTGATAAACCTGGAAAAAACTTTTGAATGTCCTTTGACAAAGTGTTATATAATCCCCGAAAAGCAGATTAAAAAATGAGTTTACCTATGCTGTAATCTGGAAAATACATGGTGAATGGCTCAAAGCACCCAATGCTTGGACGGAACAGTTCCCACACTACTTCACTGAGCAGAATAACTGTCACGTTTCTGTCAGTCTACACAGGGAAGAGAAAAAACTGAATGAGAGTGACAGGCAAGAAATAACAAAAACCAGTGCATGTTAGAGCATCAATGAGAAAAATTATTATTGTGACTTTTCTGTTTCACAAAAATCATTAAATTTACAGTTTATTACTATGCTAGAAATTTGCATTAAGGCTTCAGCTGGCCTAACCAAGCAGCTCAAACATTTGCAAATCTTCATAATTATACGATATTTCTCTCCAACCCTTGCCATTTCACTGACATGTAAGTTTTGTGGGGTGATAGACAATACCAAGTAGATTCCACCCCAAAATTAAGAGAACATAACTTTAGTAATTAAACACAGACTTTCGAGCAAACAGAAAAAGTTAAAAAGCAAAAAGAAATCTCAGTGCCTTGTGCTTTATTTTAAAGGCAACGTAGTCTTTAAAACAAACACACACACATCCCAAACCAAAAACGTAATATTAGCTGTTTACTCTCTCAACTGTTTTACTTGTAAACAACAATGGGGCTGTTCATAGTAACATATTTTTGTAACCAAATTTTTATTGACAAAATACCTGCTTCAGATTGGATGTTTTGATCAATAGGTAACAAAATGCTTCATATTAAAAACTATATTGTTTTATTTTGGTCACCCTTCAAAATATTAGCTACTTAATATGAAGCTAAAACTATCTGGGAAGATGGTCTCCCTCTTTGCAAGGCTTTTGCAACCATACTAACAATTCTGCCTAACAAAAGATGCTTTTAAATATGGTTCTTCAAGAAAGACATTTGAAAACCATTAAGGCACCTCCATAAAACAAAAGAAAGGAACCTGATCGAATTGACAGTGCTGTGAACGACTCGAAAGATGTTTAAGTGCCATTCTCTCCCTTGAAATGTAATGAAAACGTTTTTTTCCCTTTCAACAAGAAAGTACCTTCCTGCATTTCTTTCAGTTGGTTTCCTCTCCTAGAACTCCTAATGTTTCAGCTAACAGAAGTACTAAGATATGTTCAGTTCACCCCTTGACTGATCATCCAGTATGAAGAACTTCAGTACTAGAGACCACAATCCTCAGAGAAATCAAGCAGCCATGACTTATTCTTTAGCAGCCACCTGCCAGTCCCATGATATCCTTCACTACTACTAGTGGTTTCTGGTCTCCTTTCACTCCAGGAAAGAAAGAAATGCAAGAGATTTGCTCCTACAATATTGCTCTGCAACACTGGCTGCACAACTGTTTTATAAAGCCTCAGTCCAGAACCCAGAATTTAAGGACCTGGGATATCAGCATTCAAGACAACAGACTTGTTTGGAGGTTAGTCTGGAATCTGGGAGTGCTCCTCTGGCATAAGTTAGTCTTAGTCTATAGGGTTTTGATCCCTGAACAGCAATTATAGACCCAAGTTTGCCTCCCTTCTCTGCAGAACAGGTTGTTTCTACTTCAGGAGCAGCCTAGTCCAGAACATGGGCAGAATAGACAAAAAGAGAGAGAAAATGCACCAGCTGTCAGGATTAAGAACACAGCTGTGAATCAGTCTTTATTCAGCAGAGAAATCAATGTGACCAGAAGATTAAGAACACCACACAAAAGCTTTGAGATAACAACTATAATTTCAGCTATTTACATGTTCAGACATTTCAAAGTACCAGCAACTTCTGGTTTTGTCTTCAGTTTCTTTTCAGGGAATGTACCATTTTTGCTTATTTCAAGGCAAAAGCTTTGATGCTTCAGAAGTGAGAAAGGAAAGCACACTGTGGTTTACTCCAGTCAGAAACCCACTGCAGCACAGTTCCAGCTGAAGTGTTAGAAAACTCTCTAGCAAGTCAAAGCACATTCACAGCTGCTGAGATGTGCAGTTCCAGCCAAATTAAACAGCTGGTAGTCTCTTGAAAATCTTATTTTTAAAAAGACAAATAATCTAGAAAAGACAGCTATATATCTGACACAAGCCTCCAAAGAATCTACAATACATCAGATAATGTAAATAAGATACCATTAACCACAACTAAAAAAAAAATAAAGGCTCTAATAAAAATCTCCCAATGTTTAAATTCTAGTTTGGTTTCTAGTTTTGACAACTGTTTTGGGGGAGTGAGGCTTGATTTTGCAACTTTTCTTATCTAAAGAATCACTTACCTTGACCTGTGAGTCTGGATGTAAAGGTACCAAATGTTCACTTACTTTCAAGAGGCAGGACACATACAATAATTTCTTTCCAGACACTTACCAACTCTTGAAGCCTCAGAAATGCTGGCAGGATATTTGCTTCCATTTCTCTCAGCTGTTCTGCTCTATCCAGAACCTTTTAACAAACAAAACAATGATATTATATAGACAAAGTCAACTCCCACTCTCACATGGACTTAAAATTAATTGCTAGCTGCTGGAAACTGAATTGGAGAGATTATTGCTTCAAATGTGCTTCCATGAAGCCCAAGCAGCTCTGCATCTAAAAAAGAATACAATCTCTTGACAAGCAACATTCTCATGCCTTATGGCAGAAAGAATTATTATTCAAGTCCAGTCACAACAAATCCATGATATCCTTAACAACCACTGAACTCCATTTTTTCCCCAAAATTCTTCCTATGTTTCAGATTTACATGTAGCACAGTAACACTGTAACTACATGCTTACTCTAGGAGAATTATCTTTTCCTACTATGAAATTATTTTTCAGACAAAAAGAAGAGCTGGTATTTTTAAAAATTAGCAATCATCTAGAATTCACTGAACTGAATTTTGAGAGAAACTTTTCTTGCCAGAGTTTGCAGCTTAGGAATTTACAGAATTTATTGTATGCAAACCTCGTATAGCAGTAACAGAAATGTAGCATATGTACTGCTTAAACAAGAAACATCTTAAGCAAGTAGCATTTTAAAGTCTGAAGAATTAAAACAGAAGCATGAAGACATGCATAGTTATCCTCTGGCAAAAAACGTGTATTCCCAGAACACCTAAAATCTTGACAAGAATGAAAGAAGCTAACAGAAACGCATTTATTTTGTGGCTTATTTACTACTTGCAACATAAATCTAAATTCTGAAGTTCATTACTTCTTTTGAATTACTGCTGTTGAGATAAAAACTATAGGTCCCCAGAAAATTATATTTTTTTTATCCTATTACATATCTTTGCTCCACCAAAACCTTACGACATCTATTATTTCTGTGCCCACAACAAGGGAAAGAATTTTATGTCGACAACGAAACATTTTCTGAAAATAGTATTTCAGTTCTTTCAGGTTTGTGTGGTGGGATTCTATCTCTGCATAAATATCTCACACTTCCTGGGAATTCATTTAAAACTACAACATATTGATATATTATATTGATATCTGCATTTGTTTCATGTAATAAGTGACTTAAAGAATGAAGACTGCTTTACATTACAGACCAAAGAGTGGCTATAAATTTTTACTAATAAAATACTGCTTATTGGACTCAGTGACATGCAGCTACCAAACACAAAGCTTTAAGGTCTTGACTTAAGCAGATCACATTTTTTAGTTAAATGGGAAACAACAGTTCCTACTTACAGCAGAAAAAACACACTCTGACCCTGGCTTGTGGAAAACATCAAGTGGTTCACAGAAACAGCCTTCCCCCAGGTCTATAATATTGCAAATATATGAATGACTACAAGTTATATCTACTCCAATTTTTCAGGCAGTTACAATGAACAAATTCATTTTTCATAAGTAATCGCAAGCATTCAGTACCTATGCTTGGGTTAAGAGAAATATTTAGAATTCTTTGCTTGAAAGTAAACATTTATCTTAATTTACTCTGAGTTAATTGAGCTGAAATATTACATTATTTACTACTGAAATGAAACAGAGTAAGTTAGCATTGCCAGTTTATGTTACCAGCATGCTGGTCTTCCATCAGTCTCAATTTAAACCAATCTACAATAAATCCAGACAACACAGGTTAATAAACATTAACTCATTTCTCCCATTCCTGTCTATTCCCATGCAGAATGTAACTGAAATACTAATTTAATGTCTAATTCCTCTGAGGCAACAACTATTTTCATTATACAATTGAACCTTAGCAGTCATTTAATGCTTTATTTTCTACAATCATTGTTCAAGAACTTTCTAATTTTCTGAGTGATGCCAATTTTCATAGAATACATGAAGAATTCTTTACTGATGAAGAATAATTTTCAATCCAAATACTAATCTGAAAATAAGATTTTACCATAAGAAGTATTATGTGAAATACACTGAAGGTCATGATTTGTGCTTATGGAATTGCTGAAGAATGTCAATATCACTTTTGTGACAGTAAGCTAAACTACTTCTCTATTTGTAACTTTTTATCCGTTTTAAATGTTGGTACATTATTTTCTTCATTCCACTTCTAAGAAGTATGTCAAATTTATTAACCTTGTGACCTATAGGAAACTACGAGATACTGTTTCCACTAAACATGATATGAAGTTATTTAACTCAGTGGCAAAGTATTTTTAAATCAGAATAAAACATATTTAACTATAGCCTGTGAAACAGAATAAAGAATGTTTAGTATAATAATGAACTTCTGTTTGACTGCAAAAAACCCCAAAGCAGTATGGGCACATTGAGAGCTTAATGACCCTAGGTAGTCACTCTGCATGTTTCTCACAGCTATCAATCTTAACCACGTTCTTGTTTTCTTAAATAATCAACTTCAATATTTTTAAAAAAAAACTTAATTCCTACTGCTGGCCTAAAAGTTTGGTCTGCATCTTCTGCAGGTCCACACTACATATATATATATATGTATTATATATATATATATATTTACACATATAATATATATATATATATATACATATATATATTTACACATCACTAATAGTACAGCTTTCATATGGTCCTTTCATCTGATCTCTTGTATGACTGAAATTTGTTTCCATGTTCATCTCTCAGCACAAAAAATGCTGTTATACTCTGCAAATTTTGACTCCTTTTTGTAGTTCAGATTATCACAGTAAAAAAAACCCAAAGACCTAAACCAAATCCTAGTGGTCTAGTATTACACTAATTCAATCATTCCTGCAACTTAAATTCTGATTATCTTTCATGCAATCTGCTGTTTATTCCACTTTAGCAAATCATCAATTTTTTCACTGCAGTTTTTTTAATCCTAATTTTAAAACTACAGGTTCTGTCTCTGAGGTTCACAAGTGTAGCTGAAGACGTAAGATCTCAAAAGCACTTTTACAGAGGAAGTAACGTATTTCAGTTCCTTAATATTATCCTTAAGTTCTATTCTAGCCAACCAAGCCGTGTCATTTGCATTCTCCATCTTCCCTTCTGCCCTATTCCCCACCTCTGCTTTCTCATTTGTGCTGCTATTTTCACAAGGAAACAGATAAGCACGACTTACTAATAATAAAACAAATACAGGCTCTCTATATTTAAAGACTTTATAACACTATTACATTCCCAATTTAAATGTGTGGTATAATTCATGTTCATTATTAGTTATGCTATGTGGTTTTTGTGGAGAAAAAATTCTAAACCAGGAAAAATGGAGAACCTCACCCAAAGCCTGTAAGCCAACAGAAAGAATTCTGTCGACAGGTTCAAAATAAGGTCTATGGAGAAATTTTGTGCAAACTCCTCTATAAAGCACACATTTCACATACAAATTGTCAATAGCCATTACTCACACCCTCTTAGCAGGAATGGGACTGGACATTAAAATTAAATTACTTACAATGTATAATGTTTGATCCTGAAGCTCCCGACTGGCCACAGCTTGTTTAAACAGACGAACGAAGTCATTCAGGGTATCACAATGCACAGCAGAGGTCTGCTCTGTGCCAGAAGAACAGCTTTGCAACTGGATGAGAATTTCTTCTAGAAGAAGTCGTGACGTGAAGTATTCCACACAGTTCACAAACACATGAGGAAGCTGAAGAGAACAAGAAAAATTATACAATTGCATTTGGCCTTTTCAGTGTAAATATTCCAGAAAAACTTTTCCATATGAGAGAACGAAAGAAACTATACCCTGCCAACAGAATATCGAGCAAGAACCAAAAACACTTGTTAAAAAAAAGGATCAATTAGGTACCTAGTCAAAATATTATGTATCACAAACCAAAGAGAGTTTATGTATCCAAATCAAATGGAAGTATACCTTCTAATTATGTTAAAAAACTGAAGCACAATGTATCCGTTAACTATGTTGAAAAATTGTGAACAACACACAAAAAGAAAACCAAACAGCATTAGGCTGAAGAAATTTAGACAACTAAAGGACATTACAGCATCATAAAATGGTTTACTACGAATTACAGTGCCTAGAAAACACAGACATCACAAACTTACATTACAAAGAGAGTGATATCCCCAGCACACTCGCCAGAATTACTGTGAATGTTTTTGGCATTCAATGAACACAAACGATAAATTGTAAGCTTCTATATCAGACTCATGTCATCAGCATGACTGCACAGATCATCAGAAAACCAGACCTTTTCAGACCAAAGTGTGAGTGAAAAAAACAGAGTACGAGATAAATTATAACTATCAATTTAGTAATATTGAAAATCTATGGTCATTTGTCTTTAAATAGAGAGATTCGAACCTATAAAATAGTACCAGTAGTCAAATCTACCAAAGGCAAAAAAAAGAACTTCCTAGCAACCTTATTTTTAAGACATAGCTTATCTGCACAACTCCATAATCTCTGGTAAGGCAGATGCTCTTTTTCACACTGTACACTAAAACCTCTGGAAAACATTAGTCACTGGGATGCAGGAATACGGTTGCCTATAAAAAAAAAAATCCAAATACTCCATTCCAGTCTTCCTACTTAAAATACAGTATGATTCAGCAGATGTGGGGAAGTGTGGGTACATACTAGCAATCCACTCATACAGCACGTAATAAAAAAGATTTTGATGATTTTCCATGATTTTGAACACCATTAAAAGGAAAGGGCTACATCACCAAAAAGAAGCTATTGAAAACACTGCAGGTCCATAGCAGAAGGAAAGCTGGGTGCCCCAGATGTCATTCACACCACCACAGGACAGGAGGCACCCACCTGTGGCACAAGAGGTTCTGCAGAGAGTTCAGAGCTGCTAAAACCAGCTGCTTCCCAGGGCCTGGCCACACCTTCTGCTATGGTGAGAGGTCAGCACAGTGCTGTGAGCAAGGCACAGAAGGCTTCATGGAACAGGATCATAAACCCCTGCCTTCTACACTTCTCCCTCTGCAGAATTTTTAATGAAGGCGGTTTCTGCATAAAACCTACTGATCCTGCAGATATAGTGATAAGCTCACTCTGGACAAGCCAAAGGTATCAGGGCTATAGAAATACACAAGTGGAAATTTATGGTTTGGGTGTGAAGTGAGCACCTGTCATTGGATTTAAATCCCTGAATTTCATGACTGACAAAGACAGAGATATTAGCAGATCTAGATGGAAATTTCTGTAATGACACCCTTCAACTTAGGACTTTAAAACATGTTTTGTAGAAAATTTTAAAAATGAGTCAATGGAGCTACTTCAGGCTAAGTCAAGGAGACAAGGTGAACAATATCTGTCTCCTCTTTTATCTTTTTTAAACTTTCTTTAAAAAGTTATTATGATTTATATTATCTCACAGTATGCACAATTTCATTTTATCCTGGGTGCCCTAGTGAGCAGAGTGATGCATTCATGACACAGTAAGTGGAGGAGAAGAATTAGGAAGGCAGAAATGGTTGAGGAAACAAAGCATTTTGAGAAAATAGAGGCTATTTTGAGGAACCGTGGTTATAAATTGTAAATTCAATATCTTTTGTGACCATTCTTACCTGTAAGGTAGTTAGAAGAGTCTGCATCACATAAGTCTTTCCACTAGATGTATGTCCATAGATAAAGAGGGATGGAAAGCTAAATTGCTGACGCTACGGGGGAAAAAAAAAAGTTGTTGCTTCTTCTTTTCATTCAACAGATAAAGACATTTAACAATGAATTTTCCCCCTGAAAGAAAAGTTATCTTCTAAATTAAGGCATTAAACATAAAATACACCAATTATTATGGAATCAACAAGATCAAGTTTTATGTTACATCTTTGCTGAAATGCTGGGAGGGTAAGTTGCAAGAATCAAGTATCACATAATTGCCAGTGAAACTGCTATAACAAACAACAAAAACACACACAACACAGAAAAGCAGTGGGCTCTTAATTCAAATTAGTTAACTAACTGAAACAAAATCTTGGCAAACACAAACTGCAAGCCATACATTCCCCTAGCTTCTGCAAACACTACAAATTGGCCTTCTTTTCATTATCACCAAACAGAAAAGAATTAAAGGGTGTGAAGGAGATGGTAAAGCTTGCTCTTCTTTCACAAGGTAACATTTGATGTATCTATTTATTTAATAGTTCTGATGCTGTTTATTTCATGCAATTTATTTTAAGATGCAAGGAAAATAACTTAATTATTCTTTTTTTTTCCATTCTGAACAGATTTTCACACAGGTGAAAATGAAAACATAGCTTTGTGTTTTCATTTCTAATAATTCTGTGTATTGACTTAAAATGAATACAAAAATAAAATTGACACTTTTAATGAAAAACATTAAAAGATGAAACACTCTTGTGCAAGACATGCAGGTCTCTATTTTTAAGGAGAGTTGTTGCCACTGTGCTTGTAACACATACATAAAACTTGAATACTGTAACTTATTATTATTAGTATCCATAATTAAAAACAGAAAACAGATGCTAATTTCCAGTTTGTTACTGAATGGAAGCAGACGTTCTGCAAGCAAACTGCTTACAAGATTGCAGATAAAAATCCCCATTACTTTGACCACAGCTTTGTGAAGCAGTAACAGAATCAATTAACAAGCCAGTGCTTTCTCACTCGTATGACCGGCCTCAAAATTACAAAGAATCAGAACAATTTCATGTACTTAGAATTCAGGCACTCAGATATTAGATTAACAGGTCAAAACCAAACAGAATTTCCACACTGAAAAAAAATTATTCCCAGAACTTTAGATCCAGGAGGAAGAGATTTACTCCCTGGTACTAACTAGCAAAGACAGAATAGAGCTGTAGCAAAATCAGGTTCCAGAGAGACAAAGACACAAATAGCTCGAAGTTTGTTTAGGTCCTTCCAGCTGCAAGGCATCTTTCAACCTTCCAACATACTACAACCTACTGCCAAACGCTGATGTTAAAGATGGTTACAAAAAATAAAACTTCAACAAAGGCAACCAAAGCATGTTCATAGTGACATCACAAAAATACCCTTACATTTCTATTCTCCCCCCTGCGACAGCAGAATGCCTTTGTTCTATTCAAACACAGAATACAAAGAGCACTACCTCGCCAAATATTGACAGCAACGTGGACACCTGGGATTCTCGACAAGGCACCAAACTTTCCAAGTGAAGCAGGTCAGCTGCTGGGTATGCTGGATGTTCAAGATTAGGCATTTTGATACTCCTGTGGTTAGTCACATAAACATGTGCGTGTCCCTTTTGAGGTGCAGAGACAAGAAATAAAGTGATCTGGAAAATAAAAAGTTTTCATTATTATTTGCTGTCATACACATAAAAGGAACAGGAACAGGAATTGACATCAAATCTAAACAGACCATCTAGCTCAAGATAAGTGTATAACTATGATTGACTTAAAAGACTTCAGCAAAATTTGATTTAACTATGTAAGGTGTTATACAGACATTGCCACAACAGACAAAATCCAGAAAAGCAAATCAAAATGGAAAGGTATGCAGGATATGAGCAAATCAATACAAAAAAGAATTATCCTAGTTCACTTAACGGAGGAATTACACATTTAATTCAGGTTTTATGTACATTTAAAAGTAGCAAGAGAATAAAAATGAGTAAAGTAGGTTAGTCACAGATCATCATCTCCCTGAACAGTCAATAAACAAGGATTTACAAACAACAGGAAGGAGGTAGGACATAAGGAAAGACAAGGATGACAAAGTAATAGATGTCTGGTTGCTAACAGGAATGATAACCCCATCTTGAAAGGAGCAGAGGCATATGAAGAAAATTCAGTTGATGGTAAAGTCTGGAAATACTCCTTAAAAACAGTAGGAGTCCAAACCAGTTACATAAAACTATAATACTAATGCCGATCTACCTTTTAGACAAGGACTAGACAAGGAAAAACAAAGGCCTTGATTGCTGTAACACTGGGAAGGCTGGATTTCAGTGACAGAATATAGAAAAACACCTCGAAGATATTCTTTGTCTGCAATTCTAGAACTGCTGCAAAGATGGTACATTTACCTTTTGTGATACAGACAACATGCAGAGAGACAATTGAAATAACCTCAACAATGGGATTCTGACTTTGTCAAACACAACATGGCAATCAAAAATAAAGTTTGGAAATTTCATTAAGACAATGCAGATATCTCATCAACTGACAGGATTATCTGTATGTTATCAAGACAAAGATAACAAACAAAGCACTCTCAACTATTTCAAATGTAAGTATTTACAGACAAACTCATTATGCTGGTCATAAGTACAACAGCACAGGGAAAGAGACTGGGTTAGCAGAATGAAATCAGAAATAGCAAGGTAAAGGGAAAACAAACTTCTGAAGGAAAAATGCAGTTGTGGATTGCAGTAACAGGAGAGCTACTGGAGTACGAGGTTTGTAAATACAAACGTATTTATGGAAATACCTTAAACTAGAGTTCCTTTTGGGACCAATCGCTGGTAAGTATTTCCACAAATGGATTTGAGAAAATATTTTTCTTTCATTTTTACACTTTGCCTTCAGTGTTTACTGAGGTAAAAGCTGGGATTGTATAATTATCAACAGAAAAATAAGTGGAATTAATAAGAAAAAAAGGATAGCCCTTACAATATAAGCAATTCAGTACTTGTATTACATCTACTTGAAAGTAATCACATCACACACAAGGACTACAGTTAGACACCAATAAACTGAGTCTGAAGTAATTTGAAAAACAAGTTTATTTATAAATCAATCACATATTAAGTACAGGAAATCAAAGTAATGCTGTTTTCAGGGGCAAAAAAACCCCACAATCATATGTACCAAGCAAACTATTTCCTATACAGAGAATCATACAAATAGCCTTATCCCATTTTACCAGCTTTGAATGAGTCTGTGCATCTCTCCACCATATCTATTCAAAATGGAATGAAGACACAAAATCCCAAATAGCTTGATTAAGGCTGCTCTCTAAAAAATTAGCTAGAGATATCAAGGATGAAAAGAAAAAAAATTATGACAGGAGCCTCTGAAACCAAGGACAAACAAGTGGGGAAAAGTTTTAGAAAAGGCTGAAAAAAAATCTGTAAATTTACGGAAAAAAAAGACAACCATCCCTTTTACTCCACTGGCTACATGAGAACAGGGCCTGACTGTGTCCTAAATGCATGTAAAGCTACAAAATACTCCATCTTCTCAAGGCCACTCCCAGGCAAATCTCCCACCGGGGAAGCACAAATCGCCTGCTGATCGCACCCTGTCTGCCAGCCCTGTCTGCTTCTCACACACCCCAGCAAATGGCAACTTGCACCAAACACATTTCAGCACCTGGATGAAAACTTAGATCTCTACTGGCTCTACGTAGGTCTCTTAATCTCCAACGGGACCCCATTCACGAGCTCACAGGAGAAAGCGTGCTTAGAGCAACGAGTTCATAAAGCAATTCATTTAGATGAAATGGCAATGATAACACAAAGATAAGTATCAGCCAAAGCTTGAATTCAGAATGCTCCAGCCTGGGGAAGGTTCTACGTGTGACTCCAGCCAGATCAGCAAGGTGCAAAAAGCACTTTTCAGCTGAGACCGAGGAAGTCTGTTAAGAGCACAAGTTAAACTTCATGGCGGGACTTCATGATTTACTAGGACCTCTCTCAACTCATTGCTCCTAAAATACCTACACCTGGCACACTTTCCACACTTCAGCATAAAAGATGACACACAAAAATGACTGAGATTGAGAGATTAGCACGGTTCTGCGTCCCCTCAGGCCTTACCAGCGCCCTGGCCGGCACGCGGGTGCCTGGCCTGAGGAGGAATGAGACCCCCGGCCTCCATCGAGCTCCCTAAGGGCTCCTTCCGCCACGCGTGTGTGAGGCTGAGGCTGCTCCCGGCCCAAGGAGAGAATCCCCCCGCGGCGGGTTTCCCTCCCGCGCCGATTCCCACTGGGAAAGCGGAGCAGAAACAGATCTTCCACTCCTGCTCCTCACTGCCCTCCTTCCTCCATTCCCGCCCGCCCCGGCTCCTCTCACCGGCTCCTCGCTCGCTCCTTCCCGCCGCCACCGCCGCCGCGCGCCGCCGCCCCGCCTCCCCGGCCCGCGCGCATGCGCCGTGGCCACGGCGGGTCCGCCTGGGGCGGGGTGGCCCTGAGGGGAGTTCGCCGGGTGTCCTCCAGGTGTCCCACAGGATATCCCACAGGATATCCCACGGGATAGCTTGTACTTATCCCAGGGGAGAGCCGCCGGGGTACTCTGTGCTTACCCAGCCGGGTATCCCACAGCATATGCTGTGTTATCCCATGGGAGAGCCGCCGGGGCACTGCTGCTGCGGGAGCCCCAGGGCTGAGGCATTTGTCCCACAGGGAAAGGCTTGAGGGTGTTTGTTGCAAAATGCGAAACATGTAAGCTTTTCTTAAGAAGGGATGTTCTTTGATCTTTGTATACTTCGAAATCCGGTCAACAAGAAAAGAGAATTAATCCATGAAACAGAGAAAGGCTTGCAAGCTCTAAGTGATGCCGCGGTGTTAGAAAGACAAGTTACTTGGTAGAATTGCCGTGTTAAGGCCCAGGGCTGGGCGTTCCAGTAACCGCAGGTTGACAAGGCTTGGGAAGAAGGATGCACCAGGCAGTGGGCACAAAGGATGCAGAACTTACGGGCCTCAAGGACGGTCGGCAGAACACCCGAGATAAGCAAAAAACTTAAAAAGCCAACTGTGCTAAATCAGCTCCGACTGGTAATTCTGGCAGGGGCAGATGGTGACCATGGAGCCAAGGAACCCTCAGACCCAAAAGAAGTTTGAGCATGCAGATTAATTAGCATGAGAAGCGAGAGAATCATTAGCTAATGAATAATAATTAATAAGAGAATTCTGTAACTTGTAGGAAATTAAAACTAACTCCATTGTTTGCAAAAATGTATAAATAGTAAAAGTTTTGATGGTTGGGGTGCTTGATTTCTGGAATGTGACCAGGCTTGTGCAACTCAGAAATAAATAATCAGTGTCTCTCTTGTGCGTATAATTATTGGCTTGTTGCACACCAGGTAACAAATCTGATTTTTGTGGACAAATGGAACCTAACTTACCAATAAAGTGCACATAACTTAGATGTATTTGTACACAAAACTGCTTAAAGCCAGGTCTGTGGAACCTCTGCTCCAGTCAAGCTTTGAAAATCCATAACCATGGGTTCAAATTACAGCTGAAGTTATATTATGCATAAGCAGTGCACACTGTATTAGACGGATAAATGTGACAACTGCATGCTGGGTTATGAAAGCTAAAGTGATAAACTCCTTCTGTAGTCGGAGCTGGGTGAAATGTTAAATAAGTAAATAAGACTTGTGTGAATCAAGCATGGCTTATTTTTAGCAGTCAGGTTGTTTTGTAAAAATGCATTTACATGCACAATCATCGTAGCTTGGCCTGAACAGTATTTCAGATCTTTAGATATATATTGTAAATTATGGACCAAAACCAATCTGAATGCAATTAGATAAAGAAAAGAAAAAAAAATTATGGTTATCTATACATATTTGTGTACAGCCTTTTTTTTTTTAATGGCCTGCTATTTATCACAGTTTTGACAAAGCATTATAGTATGCTGAAATCGTTACTGCTACTGAATTTACATATATGTTGACAAAAGTTGTAGTATTACTAGTTCAGCCCACTTCCTGACTTGTGAAAAAAATCTTTATTTGGAGCAATAGGTATTTTTTCAAGTGTCGTATCAAGGCATATACTTCCCAACAGAGTGAAATCCTTTTTTTCCCTAGCTTTTGAAACCGTGGAATCTATTGGGGCAGATTGCTCTGCCTACAGATAGACCATGTTTCAGAAAAAAATCCCAAATATAATAACTGAAAGAAGTCTCAGTAAGTCCACATTTGTGTAGCATATGTGGGAGATGAAGTGAAATACTTTGGAAGCAGTTTTTAGCGATGCTTTCAACTTGCATCTTCTATGGATGACTACTGAGTAAATCTGAAATTTGGGTTGCAGTTGAGCAAGAATCCTAAAAAAAGAGATCAGTCTTTAAATATGTAGTTTTCAATTCAGTGATTATGTTGGAGAATCAATGGTTCAGGCTGGGATGCCTCCCAAGGTCTCTTCAACACCACATAAATCTCTATTATTACATAAATCTGTATTACCTCACAGAGGAGAGTCTCACTCTCCCTGTTGCGTCCCCACTTCTACTTGTTTTCTGGTCCTAGGATTTATGTGGTTTATAAAGATAGCTTGTTGAGGGAACCAGTCTGGCTGAAATCAACCCAAAAGATACTTCATTGATTGCAGCCTCGCTTCCAAAAGCCTGATTATTAACTGAGTGGGACCCTCACTCCTGTCTCATTTAGCTTCTAGTCTGCAGTTCAAACAAAATACCCAGTAACAATTCTGTTTATTAATCCAAAGTGCCATCATTATTACCATGAGGTAAAACAAACAAAAAAAAATCTGTATAGCTTTAATAATTTAAAATATTGTTATTGATTGAAATGGTGGGACTATAATGCTATGGTTTTGCAGGACTTACCTGAATTAACTACCACAGAATCTTGGACTCTTAAATTTCTGAATTAGAAATTATCACAGAAGACCTTTGAACAGTTCTGCTAATTACTTGGGCATATCAGTGTCCATATATTCCTACAGAAGTCTCTACTTCCCAGTAAAATGGCTTAAATTTTGTCAGTGTGACTTTTATTTTCATTCAAGAGGCCAAAACTGTTTAGTAGTAGTTGCTAGAGATAGAATTCATGCCTAATTATACCTGGTTATGTGTAGCATAATGAATTTCAGTTTAGATCTTTCATAAACCACAGTTTTCACTGATGTCACTCAATATGCATTTCTGAAGAGCTTTAAATTATTTCTTAATTTATACTAAGCTGTCACATGTCTTTTTATCTTATTATGACTATGAGTTGCTTAGATACCAAATATATTATAAAATGAGAAAGAAAACAGTAAACTGAGACTTGAAACTTGCATGTAACAGTGCAGGAGATAGACCTTTCTCACTGTGTTTGTGGTCTGATATTTTATATTGACACTTTTTTCTTTGTGAAGTTTATTTTCAGTACAGGTAGTTTATTCAAGTTTTTGCATCCACAGTTCTGGTTCAGCAGCAAACTTTAAATATAGAATATTCACTCACTAGGTTCAAATCACTGGGATTTCTCATTTCTTAAACTTATATATTTAAGTGAATTACAGAATTACATTCTTTATATATATGTCTTTCTATATATCTAAATAGAAGCATGTATAGAACACATACATATTTATCTAGGTTCTGTATTTATATAGAGCTATACAGACGGAATTATGTGTATAGAATATGTGAAGTATTTTTTTTTATTTCTCCCTTTCTCCCAAGATACATTTTACTAGAGATGCCAGAGATTGTGTAGGGTGCTATTGAGACTGCATCCAGATTATTTTTTAGCAGTCTCTTCCTATTCCAAAAAGTCAATTGCAGCTGAAAAAGGTGCAGAAAAGCACTTTGACAAAGAGCAGGAAGAAATTATTACTTTGGAAAGATGTTCGCTTGAATGCACCATTGAGGTGGTTTAAGAAATGACTGCCACCACATTTCCTGCCTTGTTGGGTAATACAGCTCTTTCAACAGAGCAAGTGGAAAGGATAGTGTCATTATCTACCTCTACACAAATCATCCACTTAAATTCCCAGGTAAAGATTATTTAAAATATATACGTGGTGGTTTTTCTTCAAAATGGATTAAAAGATCTCTAGTGACTTATCTCCTTATTGTCTTGATAATGAAACAAGAAAGTTCGGGGGTAGTTAGACTTTAAAAGCAGATTTGAATTAAAGGGCTTTGAGTTACATCAGGAGAACTAGCCCTTTGAGACAGTTCTGTGGGCTGGGAATGGCAGGAGCACAGGCTATTCCCTTCACATCTCTTGCTGACTCCCAGTGCCAAGGGATAATGCCAGTGGTGACCTGGCACTGCTCACTGCCAGCAGGGGTTCTCTTCCACCAGCACTCGGCAGCAGAATTAGAAACTGAGACTTGATCCATAATTTCTCATTAAGTTTGCTAAAGATAGACAATGATGAATGTTTAACAATCTAATCGTTGTGATTATAATCACCAACAGTGGATTTTCAAGGAATTAGGAGTAATTAAGCTCTCATTTATAACTCATTAATATGAAAAACAGTAATTCTATAGATTAAATACTCCCATAGTATCTAATGCAGAGAATTTTGCAGACAGAAATATATGATGAACGATCTAGAGTTTGAGATCTCTAAATGAGATCTGACAAAAATATCACCATAGGCAATTAGTGCTAAATTTCAGCTGGTTGCTCAGACAAATCTGTGGCACAGTATCATAACAGTTTACTTAGAATTTAGGCCTCAAGGGAAGCAATCTATTAACGGTGAAGGAGAGAAAATAAATACCTTATCTCAAGTTGCCAATAAACAAAATCAATTCATACTGGAGATATCTTAAGTTTTAGTTACATTTCCATTAATTCTAGCCATGTTTTTTTTCCAAATTATTTCTCTTGGAAATGTTCTACCACCACCATCCTCAGTTAAATCAATGTATTAACTTGTTGCTCTAAGAAGGTACATAACTTATGCTTGTTTTTCTAAGAAGGTACATAGATGATTGCAGGAATGTGTGTACTCCTCACAGAGAACATTTACCAGGAATGTATCGGTTTTGAATGCAAAACTGCTGAGGTTTGATAAGTTATTTTATATTCTTTATAAATCAGAAGGCCAAGGAAGATGAATGTTATTATAGGTATGTAACCAAAACCTGTTACTTATCGTTATATATTTAGATTATGAAAGTCATGCTAAAGTGATGTAATTTCTAACTCAGGTTAGTTCTACCTGGATTCTTGGTTTACTTGCCTAAATGCCTGAATATAGACTGAATTAATTAGGCATATGAGTTTGGGCTCTATGAATTTGCATAACTGGCATTTGTTTGCAGATCTCGGTGTGAATTGAAATAAAACTGAACTTGTTTTCAACTATATTAAACTCCCCATAGTGCCAAAAAGTAACTCACACTACATTTATCTTTCTTCATGTGCTGGGGTCCCCTGAACAGAGCCTGACAGCCTTGGCTTGCAGCTTTACCCCAGTTACAGTGTCCAGCACTGGAGACATCCTAGCAATTTCAAAGTGATCTTTTTCTCTCTCATGACATCATCTGTTATGCAAGGATTCACATTCCCAGGAAACATAATCTGTTGTGAGGGTTTTGCTTTCCTTAAATTGGTCGCATAACTGTTGACACATTTATTGTGAAATAGTTTTCTTTCATGGGAGGTTGGTATTATTTTGAAAGTGGTTGAGTTGATTGTTGTTTCATACTCATGGCAGTATTATTTACGTGGGATTTTTTTTGCTAGCTTCTAATAAATTATGAGATATAGAGCACAACTTCTTTTGTCTATATAGAATTGAAAGTTAATTTAATATTTGAAAAGAAAATTGACAAAATATTGACTCTGAAGAAGAACACGGCAACTGAGTCTGCATTCAACTTTAATATCACATTTTTAATCTAGAGAAGTAAAAAGCAGTTAAATTTCACTGTGGTCAGATAGACTACTTACTGTGGCTAGTAAAAAATCCTATCTACTTCTCAGCTTGAACTTTTCCTTCAGCTTATTTTCCAGCACTATATAACTGTCAGTCTCAGTCTTATGCCAAACTCTCAGCAAAATAAATTTGGCATTTAGATAACTGCATTGGAAAAAATTCCACACTAAGAATTTTTAATAATCCTAATTAATCATTGATTAGTACTAATGACAGCAAAAAAAATTATTTGCTGTTTGCACTGAGCTGAATTAATTTACTTGTAAAATGAATGCAATTAACCACTAAGACTAGCAGTGATAATGTATTAATCTCCCATTTCTAATTAACTATATCAATAAAAAAGTGTCTGTTTTTGAAGTGATAAGCAAAGAAAAGCAAGGTAGTTTCAGGCGATAGATCTTTCATTGCATTTATCACCAGAGTGTTGTGGTTTCTTTCAACTACAATAAATAATACATGATTTGGAGAGAAAAGCAGTACAAACCTTGGTAGACACAGGTGTTTTTCCTTACAGTACCCTTTGGGTAGCAATAAATGACCATGTAGGGCCGACCTCTTTCGTCTTCATGTCTTTCAGCTACTTTGTCAATATTTATAACAACTGTAGTTTTTCTCAAAGCATTCTAGCACTTAACTTACACAACCTATACTCAGCTTTTATCTGTAGAAAAATCTGTGCTGCCTTTGACCACTTCTGCACTTAGAAATGTTTTTTTCAGCTCTTTACTTACTAGTATGGTCTCATAGCTAGATAAACCCTGTGCTTGTGACATGCAAACAGTATTTTTGCTTGTTATTCTTTTAATAGTCAAAACTGAGTATTTAAAGATCAGCGTGGAAACAAAACCACATGCAATATTTCACTGATACCACGTACTGAGCATCATATTCCACCTTCAGGCTTCTGTTTGGCATCCCCATCTGTAGGTCCAGTGTTTGTGGCCCCTTAATTTGCCTCTTTGTATGAGAAGTTCACACTCAACAGGCTATTTATTGGACCAAATAGATGACAAGTACATATAAATGACAGGTATATTCCCCTTTTTAGGTTAAGCGAAGGTGGACCATCCAGCTGTGTCAAAATGAATAAGTTGTAAATGTGGGTGATTCACTCTGTCAGCACTCCTCAGTGCAAAACAGACTTTACCCAAATACTAAGACTCTTCCCCACCATCCCCTAAGATCTTTGCATGATAATATTTCATTCCAAGGGATGATCACATGCTTCATAATTATGACCTGTATATTCTGTTCTGATGTGGGAGGTTGCAGTTCAAAAAACTGCAAACATGTAGACTGGAGACCAGGTGGAGATCAGGTTGATCAGGTTGATCACCCGAGTAAACCATAATCACGGTGTGGTAGAAGCCTAATTATTGCTCTGTTTCTTTTGCTTGGTATATATAATAAAAAAGGGACAGTATTAAGGAAGGAACTGAAAAGAGAGAGTTCTGCTGGGATTTCAGATGTATTAAAAATCTTCTTAACTGTAGATGGTGTTGATTGGAAGGACAATGTTAGTTGACACCATGAGCTGACCAGTGATGCAGGCAACATCTCCTGTTAAAAGAGTGAGGAGATGGTGTGTGGTAATGGGTTATATATGCAAAAGTCCTGCTCTGAATGAGACATCATTTCAGAGTAAAGAGATTCATGATGATAGTTGGGTTACATGTGATCAGGAGGATGGAGATGTTGCCCATAGGAAATCAAGAAAGAGTATTCAGGCAGGTTAAGAACTCTGGATTAGACCCTTTAAACTCAGCATGACTCAGAGGACTGATGTGAGAAAGAGAGGCTGTGATTTTTACTTTTGTACAAAAGAGGACTGACTTCAAAAGAGAGAGT
This sequence comes from Acridotheres tristis, assembly GCA_037013685.1. Classification (NCBI taxonomy): domain Eukaryota; kingdom Metazoa; phylum Chordata; class Aves; order Passeriformes; family Sturnidae; genus Acridotheres; species Acridotheres tristis. The sequence continues at coordinate 12,470,779 of CM072885.1, forward strand.
TATTGCTGAGCTAGAATAGAGGTTGGAGCTAAATCTGTTTTCAGTAGAGAAGATGAGAAGATTTAAAAGAAAGAAGGTGTCTGCTGATGCTCTATCAAGAAGAATTCTTTCAACTATGAGTAAAAAGAGATTTCATTTGAGAACATTTCAACTGGTGATTTCAAACTTCCAGACTACAGTAATTGTTTTCTCTGCAAAACTAATGATTCTGCCAAACTCTATCTTTCTGTCAATATGTATTCTCTGATACCTCAATTTTATTTGTTTACATGTCTCAAGACACTGCATGTCTTGAATTATGTTCCATTCTGAAAAGATCAAATGCAAAACAGCATAAAAGCCACATCAATTATTTATTAATCAAGTCATGATGTTGAAGGTATCATGATTAAAATACAGCTATGGCTCAAAAGAGAATTCTGACCTCTGCTCCAGCATAGCTTAATGAAGAAACTGATATGTCAAAGTTGTTAATTTTTAAATTGTCGTTATTACCAAGACTACCCCAGCAGGTAAAACCCAATAGCATTAGTGATCCCTGAATCCAGGCATGGCAGAAATGCCCAGTGCTGCAGACCTCCTGTATGTCCTGATGAGTTGTCACACATTCACAGAACATTCCAGAAGGCACTGCCTCCCTTCCTGAGAATGTGATGCTGTTAAGGAAAAGGGAAGTTTCTGCTTTTGTTTCAGTATTGTGTGGAGCCAGATTAGTGTTGTAGCAGTGAAAATGAAGCTGTTTAGACTCTTGGCACCATGGACTACTGCATGGGGTATCCTGAGCCTTCTGTCATTCACAGTCACTGCATCAGCAGCACTGGCTTGTAAGGACATTTCAATCCATGACAATATGAGATAAATCAAGAAGTAAGGAAACTTGGTACAGATTGTAGGGATAATCCCATGCTCTGCATGCAGTTATTGATGGAAGATGAATACATGCTGCAAGAAAACCTGCTTGGAACGTCTTTCAGGATTATAAATAGCAGCATATTCCCAGAAGATACAAGAAGGTTAAAAAGAAACTCTGCTTTGTGCCTGCTGCTACTAGCCAAAATATCCATTAATAGGATCACAAGGTAGGAGTGAAATTTGTAGGTAGCAGCTGATTCAGGTGGTAGTAGTTCTGTACTGAAACTCCACGAGCATTGAGGAAGCCATGGGGGAGCAGACAGAAATAATTAGGAAATCTGTGTTTAGGGTAAGGGTAAGTGTCCTGCTATTGGCCCCTACTTCAGTGCTGTGCAGGGCTTGGCAGTGTCTACAAGCTGCCAAAAATGTGCTGGTGGAGAATGGAAATGGCATTATTCAAAGCAGGTTTAAAGAGCATCCTAACATCCCAGTGCATCACCCGAGCTAAGCTTCATTTCAGCACATACTGCACAGAGACAGCAGAACCACTAGTGACAGAACAGGAAAATGAGGTTTCCTTGTGTTTCCTTGTGTCTGTAACCTCTTTTCCTTAATAACCTCAGAGACTTAAAAGCCTTTTGGAAATGACCACAACCTATGTCCTTAAGAACAAGTGGTAACTTCCAGGACATGTGGGATAGTGATGCCATCCTGTCTAACCACTAACACAAGGAATGCATATCTACAGCTCCAGCTCAGAAAACATGAGGGAACTTTGCTCAGCTTTGTTAGTGTTCTCCTAAGTGAAGATGAATTTTATCACATACCAAGATTTTCATTCAAGAAAGCACTTTTGCTTTCTAGTGTATGTCTAAAACAAAATTCAGATATATTGCTTTGGTATTAAATTTGTTTGGGAGCAGGAGCTCCTACTGCTATGCCAAAACTATGTTTCACATCTAAAGCATTATATTGAAGCAGAAAGATATTTGCAAGTCAGTTTTTAAAACTATAATATTTCACTTGAGTTGCTTTTATGTGGGGTGAGGAAAGAACCTCTCCAATGTTTTTATTGTATCATTTACATTGCAGTCAGGTTCTCAAGAGCTCACTCGGCAACTATTCGGTATTTCATGGTTTGTGCTGTAGTCTCCACTAACAAACCCAGACAGGACAGGAGGCCACATGTCACAGTACTTAGGGATAAACAGAGACCTGCTCCTGACCCAAGATCTAGCTGAGTGCAGAGGATAAAAGTCTGACTCTGCTTTGAATGCTGCTTAGCTTGTTCAGGGGCCCTAAAAGCCCCTTATTCCTTTCTCCTTGTCCTAGGGCTTCATCCAAGTAATGCTGGCTGCAGATTAGCAAATGGAGCACAGCCCTGTTATGTTGTCTGTCCAACAGCTTCGGGAGTGGTTGAAATCCTCCATGAGGGCAAAGACTTTGGAGCATGAGGCTGACCCTGGCTTTTTATAGAAGGCCTCCTCTGCTTGGTGTTCCTGTAGCAGAACTCCACATACTTAATATAAAGCATATGCTTAAATGCCAACAAGATGCCTGGAACAAACTTCTACAGGAAAAAAAAGTGATCAGCCTGAACTGATGTGCATCAGCCTGTATTTGAAGCACAGTGATTTCAAATGCACTATCAAATCCCGGTGTGACTCTTGTGTGTGATTTAATTACTGCATGTGATAGCCCTAAGGGGAGCCATCTGATTTTTTAATGTACTGTATCAGTTGCTAAACCTCATGTGAAGGAAACCAGCAGGAAGTATGTGTAGCATGAGAAAGACTAATGTTCATATTTCTCCTGTATCACTCAGGCTATAACTAATATCAGCCATTTCTCCAAAGGTAAGGGCTCTGAAAAAAGCTTATACAGCTCCTTACTGATGGGAAAAATAAGAGCTTTAAGTTTGGACTCCTGCCTAGCACTCTGCAAATTCAAGTCTTCATTAGAATTGAAATGGGAGGTGTTTGGTGGGGGCACTCTCCTCTGGAGCAGACAAACGGGCTGCTTCACACTGTCTTTCTGAGTTATTGAATTCAGGAGAGCTTGTGTTACTGTTTCCATTAAATGTTAAAACTGTCTTTAAAGAGAAAGGGCTGTCCTCTTCAGGTTTTCAGTATGTACTCTGCAAGAGACTAAAAACATTAATTAGTATCATGCCACCTTCTCTCTTTCCATTCAGCCAAAAGCCTGCATTGGATTCTCCATCTCCTGTGTTTAGGCTGGAGGCTGCTCAGGGCTCCTACCCTGCATTTGCTTTACCTCCTTTTACAATGGCTCAGAAGAAGAGTGGACTATTTCACAAGCATTACTACAAGATGGATCTCTGAGAATTGTGTTGTTTATATCATTCAGAACAGTGCACTGCATGCCAAAATCTCTTGCCATTCTCTGGGTTACTAATCTGTCCGCATAGATTTGGACTGCTGACAGTCCATCCAAGTAGAGTAATTAACAAATCATTAGTTTGATGATAAAATACTTGCAATTTCATCCTTCTTCTTTTGTATTTCTCTGTGACACAGGCAATTCTTCAGTCCTAGCTTTTGTTATCTATGTTATGTCCAGTACATCCATCCCAGTCTTGGAGAAACACACAAAGCACTGAGTGTCAGCTACTATTAAAATAAACTGAGTAAAGTAAAATGGAAGCCCAAACATTGCAATTTAATTTCAGCAGCTGTTTCTTTCAGCAGCTTATAAATCTGTGTCCTAGATTATGTGGGCTTACTTCTCACCACTCATAGGAGAAGGATACATACCTTGGAGCATACCCAGGAACAACATTTTTCAAGTCTACCTTAAGAATGGGCAGTTATTAAAATAATAAAATAATATAAAGAGGTACTAGCGTTTCTCATACCTGCAGACAGCAAGAATAGTACTTTAATCATCCTCTGGTCTCTTTGTAACAACATGTTATTCCAGTGCACTGCATGGCCTTGAAAGAAAATGGGTCCTGGCCATGGGATGCCATGGGTGTGGCTGAAACATATTCCTAATTTCAATACACTGACTGACTAATGTTTATTGCAGCTTTAATATTTCTTACTTTGAATCTTTGATAAGGCACAAGTGACCAGGTGAGCTCCAGTAGTGGCAGGAACTGAATGCTGTTCTTCCCACGTCGGCAGCAGAGGAGTTAACCAGGCAGTATCTGAGATGCACACTGGCCCCCACAATAAAAACAAAGCTAATGGCAAGTGACAACCTGCTCTCCTGCAGCTCCAGCTGCAGAATCCCTATGGCAACTTAGCCAAAATGAAACTGTCCTCACCCTCGTGTCCCTGCAATTGCGGGAAGATCTTTCTGAGTGCCCAAAAACGCAAGTGAACCTGACAGCAGATATGCTCTCTTGTCACCACAGGGATAAAGTATACCCTCAGCAATTTTTTACAGAGACCATCTTATCCAGATCATCTCCATAACAAAAACCATGACTACTTTTCACTCTATTCTTAGCAAAAAGAATCCTCACAAAAAATCCTGCGATGCTCAGCAGTATGTAATTCACTGATCTCTGCAACAGCCACAAATCAGCAGTAACATGGTCTTTTAAATATACTGTTAGCATCACAGACAGAGAGCATGAACAGAAACTGATGAGTATACTAAGGATATTTTAATGGTTGTTTTAAGTCCTCCTTAATCCAATCTCTGCACTTGAATTTACAGAATCTATGCTACAAGCTTTGTGTTTCAACATCATTGCACCATCAAACACTGCTGGAGGGGCCTCAACACACTTAGATTTTAAAAAAGTCTAAAAAATCTGAAGAAACCTTCGGAAAATATCAAACAACCTTTAAGCAAGTTACATTCCCCATTAGTAGCAGGGAAGGTAGCAGAATTTTTTTTGCCTTTAAGCTTTCTTTTTACTTCTTAGTTCTGTGCTATCCATTAATAAAATTTGGTTGAGCACATAAATTAGCATTTACTTGAGTCTGCCTTTCCATTCTCTTACCATTCTCTTAACTCTTAGTATTTTAATTCCTGTATCAATAGGAAGGTCATCTCACTTTTATTTCAGTCTGTTTTCAGCTAAATATGAAAAACCCTAATAAAGTTTCTCCAAATTTAATTTTAAAAACAAAGGATGCACAGTAGTCCATTTTTCCTAAACCTGTAGAAGAGCAATCCATTCAGCATTATTGATGGAGGAGGCTTTTGATCTCTGCTGCTGCACATTTAGTAATTCATAGCTGTGTAATACCTGTTGCAACTGCAGGAGGTATTCGTTATTTACTATTTATCCATGAAGCATTTTGAACATTTCTATGGGTCTTGATCATGTCTTATTTTTTATATAAATGCATTTGGGAGATTTTTTTTGCCAGGGAATTAACTGCAATCCTAACTACAAGGGAATTTCTAGATTTCCCCATATCAGAAGGACATGTTGACTGGTGAAATCTTCAAGTGATAACAAAGACTTGAAACAAGTCATCCTAGCAGCATTAGAGTTGTACAGCCAGCCAGGACCTAGGCTGCAGAAGACTAGTTCATTTGGGCATCTGTTGATCCAGAAACTCTGGAATTGGATGTTTTGAGCCTCACCTTAATTTTCCACTGAAAGACATGCAAGAAACTCAGTATTTCCCCAATTTATTTTTTCACTTTACTAAAATGTCAGTCCAGTATATGTCCTCACACCCCAGTTTGCATGGCTCTTAGTGTGTCTGATCCATACAGAGCACTGGTTCCCACTCACAGGGCTCACAGTCAGCAGCCAGGAAGGGACAATCATCTTCAAATACTTGATGTCAGGGAAGAAGAATTATTTGGACCTTTTCTTTCCTTTTTTTCCTGGTAGGCCAGAGTATGAAATATGGAAATTTCCCTCTAATCCAGACTGGAATATTAAGGCATAACATTTGCTATTTTTTTCTGTCTGTAGAAGAAAAAATGTTGTTCAGTCTTTCTTCAGTGCAAATACCTGTTACTGAATGAGTCTACTTGTTTCTGAGACTGCTGAGAAGTTTAGACTCCATTGTTTGAGGCTTAAGAAGGCCTCACTAGCATTCAGTAGACTTTGATGTAAAATGTTCAAGGAAAGGATTGTTTAAATGGGAGTCAAGTATATGATGATTTAAGAATATAAGCAAGGTGGGCCTTTGACAGCCCAGTAAAATCCTATTAAACAAGCAGAAAATTGGGTGAAAGGGGTGTTTTTTCCATTCTACCCAAAGGGCTTTTGCCTGAAGGCTCTGCTCTCTGTTTCCAGCTGCATCAGACAGTCAAATGGAGAGGTAACCTCTCCACACAAGGTTTGCCTCTGTAAGTAAGAAATAACATCTCTCCTCACCTGCTCTGATGTGGAATTGCTATAATTTTTAATTTTCTTCTCAAAACTCTTCTCACTGACTGTGTCCAAGTGTCTTGGAATGATTTAAATAATAACACATTTCTCCATACTAAATGTTCTATTGCCTCCCAATAGAATAATACACCTCAGTTTTAATGCAAACTCTCCTTCCACAACCAGTACAATAAAACCCAAGTATTTTTCTATTTTTCACAGCATGACCAAAGTCCTCATAGAAGAGGCAGTGTGATTTATCAATTTTAATGTGGATCACAGGTCGGGAAATCTGTCTCTGCTCCTTGTCTGCCCCTCAGCAATTTTTACCATGTACACGGGGATCACGTTGATCTCTATCCAAGAAGAAGCTGCACAGCTACAGTTCAGATAAGGCTCACCCCCACACACATCCTGCTATGAGAGACTTGCAGCTGCTCTGGGTCAGTGCCATGCTGGCACAGCACAGGGCTAGCTCCAGGCTCAGACCAGAAATATGTTTGCATCTGCTTGCACAAGAGCACACAAAGACGTGTCTGTACTTCCAGATCTTCTCTCACTATCTGCATGGTCATTTTACGTTTTAAGAATAGAAAATTTTGCATCTAGAATTTTATAATAACATTTGCAGTTAAACTATGATTTTCTTTGGGGTGATCCTATGGAAATTATTCATTTATATGCCACATTACTTACTAGTAAAAAAACCCAACTCTTGTCGTGGTATTAGGGTACAAGTAGTCCAGGGAACTCATTATTATTTACCAGATGAATCGGGAAATGCAGTAGTACATGCTAAACAATGAAAAAATGTTCAGGTGCCTTTCCCAGGGAAATTATTTCTCTTCCCTGTTGTGGTGGTGTTGTTATGTATTGCATAATCTGAGATGGTGATGCCTAATTCTTCTCTTGAATGATTAGAAACCTTTTCTTGTAAAAATATATTTAGAATATGGTTTGTCTTTCATTGCTTTCAGTTCCCAAAGTAATTGCATCAGAGAGACTTAGGACTGGACCAGTGTGGTTTTGATTTTTTTTTTTAACTGATGATATTTTATCACTAGAAACCTACTATTGATGAATATTCTGGATGTGTGGGTGCCTACCCTGCCAGAACCATTATTTCTCTGTTGATATTGAAAACAGTCTCTGCAAGAAGAATATGGTGTTGCTGTACCTAAATCAGTATGGGTAACATTGTTATGTCATGAATTCCAGTTTTAGGAAGACCTAAGAAATAGATACAAGTTTAGTTTGGAGGATACCATGGCTTCTCATTGCTCTCTGCTCTTGATTCTGATTTCTGTACCTGACTAAGGACAGTTACTGCTCTGAGGCATCAGCTCTGGTTTGCCTAGGGCCCTTACATGCAGAGATAATGGTATATGCTTCCATAAAATGAGAATAAAATAAAAAATAATAAATACAGTTATAATGATGGCTGGATTGGGTAACAGTGTGTGTTTGTAATTATGTCATCTAAATTTATTTGGCAAATCATCTCCAAGGCATGCATGATCATGTAGTACAGTGCAATTCCCCTAAATGCAAAGGAGAACACAAATTTCTAAGTAAAGTCATTGTATCTAGCAAAAGCACAAATATGCAACCATAAGTCAGATGAAAACAATTCAAAGTCTTTATTTTTTATTCCTCTTTACATCCTAATGGAAGAAGGAAGAGATGGTTAAGCAACAGTGGAGAATAGAAAGAGGATATCTGGCAAGTGGGTCAAGTTTGTTAGAGTAAGATATTTATTTGAAATAATACAAATTAATTTAAAAGAGTTGAGAGTGCAAGGGCAGAGACAGAAAATCCAGTGTATGGAGAGGAGATAGTCTAGTCTTGCCTCTTCTAGAACTGACCCATAGAAGTCTACTGGCTTTGGACTTAGTTTTGCAAAACCCTATCTTGCAAAAAAATCAATCTTCTTGCAAGGCATCCCGCCCTGGCCTTTCCCTATAGAGCCCTATGCTCTGTAATTCACAGAGAATTAAGTTCACTTCTTTGGTACCACAAATAGAGAGAGAGATTCTGGAAAGAACTGACAGGGATTGACAATGGGACTGGAGAGGCTGAATCATTTTATGAGAGAGATGCAGGGATGGGGAGAAAGTGACAGCTCCACTCTGCAGTGCAGGGCTGAATTTTAATTTCCATTAGATTTAGGAATACAACACAAAATTTTTATGTTTTAGTAGGCAGTTTTAAAACAAACACACACAAAAAAGGCACTGCCACCACTGGTTTGTTTTGGTTTTAGTCCATATAAGCATATAAGCTACTCTTCTGTCTCAGGCTATTGACACAATTCTGCACCTTTCTGCATGTAATCTTACTGTCTCTTATACAAGCAATACACATTCAAATGGAGGATACTGGTTTCTGTGCTGGCTAAAGCCAAATAACTTTGAGATATAATAAATGATCATCCATGGTCAATCTATTTCAGACAACTGCAGCAAAGAAGTCAGTGACTATGTCTCTGTGAAAGGGAGATAATAACTTGCTAGGCATTAAGAACCATCTTAAGATAACTTTGAAACAATAAATATGTAGACCAGTTTAAGGCAGTAAGCAGCAGTCAGGTGTTTTCTTCCTTCCCATATGTCAATGTCTTTTCCCTTCTCTCTTTCTACTTCCAGACCAGGCGTCTGAAAAGATAAGTTGTGTTTCTATAGTAATCTGTAGAACTGAGTACATAAAACGGCAACATCTTTCTCAGAATTAAATAGCCTGTTCATCAAAAAGACACTCTGCTCATGTGTTAAGACACAGTCCTAGTGTTCCTTTTTCTGCTGCTTCTCTGGTAATAATAGCTCAAGCTTTCAGACCTTGACACTTTAAGGAGCATTGGCCCCATGTTGCTTAGAATATTTGCAAATGTGCAAAATTACTTTCATGCTTGGCCCCACAAAGAGAAGGAAATAATTTAGAAAAAAATAATGTAATCTTGAAAGAAAAGGCTCAGCTTCAATGTAATCAGTTATGTGTACTGAAGGTGAGGGAGAATCATTTCTCCAGAGTGCAGAGGTCACCTGCCATTTGCTTCAATGTTTGCAGGTGCTTTGGTAGGATTTGGAGAGGGCAATGGAGGTCTCTTTGATAAAGATACATTTCACATATAGCAAAGTCTGAACGACTGCTCTGAGCACTTCATTCCGAGCTTTCCATGGGGTCTCATCCTCTGCTGCACTTGGCTGAATGCATTCAATTGGAGCTGATTCCAGCAGTTAAATGTCACAGACCTGTGTCATTACTTGTAAACATTGGGTACCAGGGACACAAATGAAGGAGCTGTGGCAAAACCGGGCAGCAGGCTGAATAAATTGCTGATAACGATGGGGAAGACAGGAGAGTAATTTTGACCTTTCCCTTCTAAATGTGTCTTTCAGAGTTACCTATTTATAACTTTTGATATCATTGAAGTGGCAGAAGAGTAACAAAACAAAAAAAAGAGGAGGAAAAACAGAAAGTTGCAACAAGGGGAGACATCCTGAGGTTTGGGATAGTGATGGATGAATACCTCCACAGTACTGGAGCTGTTGCAATTTTAGATGTCAGCTCAGTACCAAACATGAGAAATTGATGTGACATACAGGGAGCAAAAAGGCCTCACACAGGTGGGAGGAGGGACTGTGAAGGTCTGAAGTGACTGGAGGGATGGCTCCTTCCCATGTCTCCAGTTTGAAGGTACTCTGGCTGCACTTCCAAATGGCCAGCAGGTCTTACCACACTCGTGGTTCCCAGACTCATGGCTCCAGGCTGACAGGCCTTTTCTTGTCAGTATTTTTTCCACAGAAATTTTCTTCTGTTCAGCAATTTTCCCTTTCTAAGCAGACTGTCTTGCTGGCTGCTCGCATCAAAGTTAGTTTTTGTCTTTTTTTCCATTGCAGTTGTCTGCCAGTGTTGAGTCTCAGTTTTGTTTATGGCCTCTCTCTTGTCCTTATCATCCCATTGACAAGGTCCTGGATCAAATAATCTTACCAAAATTAACCTTATTATATCCAATATCCTTATCAGTCAATGTGACTCCCATCACTCATATATCAATTGTTGTTTAGGTTTGCATCTCTGTGCCTTCTTGCTTGTGGCCTTCTCCTTTTTTTTGTGATCCCCTTTTGCATTAGGAAGGCACTTGTCAAAACACCCTTCATGGAGCAGACGCTCTCTCTTTCCACATGCCTTTAATTATAAGATCATAATAATTATGATCTTACTGAGCAGCGAGGAACATGCTACCAGCAAAGGGAACCATTATAACATCCAACATAGCCTGTACTAGTTGCAGGACTTTGATCTTGACACAAGATTTCTCCAGAAGCTGGCAGAGAGATTTTGAAAAGGGAATACTATGTTGAAACAACTGAGTGCCCAAAAGACTGTGAGCTGCTGCATCCTGTATCAGCTGCATTTGAGAGATAACACAGTTGGTAACTCCTGCAAACAAAGAATTGCAATAATCGAGCCCCGACAAGTCAAACCAATTCAAAATCCTCCCCCTCTAGGAAGGAACACAAACTGCTGTTATTTCACAGGCAGCACAAAGGGGGCCTGGTAGTACAATGCACACATATCTGTTGATCAGTCTGACAACAATACTAAAGCTTAACTCTGGGAGATGGATTTAAAAGTGCAAGACGAGGTGAATCCCAGGATGGCAGTCACATTCAGCAAACGTCTCTGACATAAGCCTTATTTGACTATACAGTGATTGTTGTGTCCAAGGACTGACTTTCTCCTGTTACATCTCCTTACAGCTTGGCCTAATACAGTTGCTGGTGTAACCTTTGCCCTGTCCTACATCTGTGTCTCTGCTGTTGGTTTTTTCTGTCTTTGATCCTTTTTAACACAAAAAGCTCAAATATGCCATTCACAGCCACTGGGACGCCTGTCAGACAAGATAGCCATTAAAGGAAAATGTAAACGGAAACTGTTAGAGCATCTGCAGCTGTCATTGTCAAACAAAAGAGGTTTAACTGATAACACTGAGTGGTAGCAAAAAGCGAAATTTCAAACTCACTGTTGTTTTTCTCCATTTACCTGTCAGCAGTTGCAATAATGAACATGGAGTGGGACAGGGCGCAGTGAAGGAGAGTTAAAACACCCATTTTTCTTTGTATAAAAATAGACAGATCTGCCGTACTGTCCATACTCCCCTCTGCCACGGGACCCTGTGTCCACCCCCACCACGAACAACACACGATGCTTCTGCTCTCCACAGTTCTTTCTTCAGAAAATCCTGCCTCGGGTAAAACAGTGTTAATTCAGACTGTAGAAAGCCTGAACCATTGCAGTTAAGAGAGCAGTGTTAAGACAGCAAGGGCAAAGAGGCACCTGCTACTTCTACATTAATCAACATTTCAAATCTATCACATGCCTTGAATTAATTTCCAGCCAAAAAGCAATCATTTTTCAAGCACTTAGTACAAACCACATGCAGAAATTAGACATAGCTTTGATTGATTATGATTTTTCTGATAAAAATGGTTATTTGTAACATTTTCAAATTTGATTTCAGTAAACTTCATTTTTTTTGTTGACAAAACTGAAGAGCATTCCCTTGGCAATTCCTGTACCACAGAGACCCCACCGAACCTTGTATTTTAGTATCATCTCATTGGTACAGTCAGACCTAAGAAATGCCTCTGCTGCAGTTACTGAGGTGATTTTATGGAACAGAAATGTCCACATTAACTCTGAACTCACAGGGATGGAGGAGACTGTGCAGTTGATGGGACACCCATTAACAGCATAGTCAGGTAAGGTATCACACAGTGCAGCATAATTGTGCAGTTCACTTCTCCTTCTTTCTCTCAACCAAATCAAGCTTGATCTTGGTGCCAGCTCTGTCAGTCCTGCAGCAGCCACACAGAGCTCAGAGAGCACTAATTTAGACTCATCAGGAAAAAACACTTAAAGAAAAGAGCTCATTCCTTAGTCATCACAGTGAGAGAGAAGGCACAGAACTATTCATTTTGAATTGCCCTAAAAATGTGTGATCATTCCCTGAGAAAAGCTGTAATCTCAGCAAATTACCACAAGGCAGGGCAAGGACGTGCACAGTGGCATATTTAGTACATTAATGACTGAATCCACATAAGTGGCTCATGTGCAGAGTTCTTACAGGTGGATCTCTCAAAGAAACAGACCAAGACCTCAAGCCAGCATCCAAAATCTCCTGAACACATCTCCTGAGTGCTTAAATGGACTTTTTCAGTGCCTTGGTTGGACTTGAGCTTCTCACTGATCATCTGGAAAAGGGGGAATGCAGCTCGAGAATGGGATTCTTCTCCTTCCACCCTGAGATGCAATCTTGATCATCCCTATGAGATTGGGGAAAACAGTCCCATAGGAGCAGGCCAGTCAAGGAGAGAAAATGGGCCTCCCTTACCTGCTGAAGGACATGTACATGACAGTGACTTGGTGAAGTGTCAGCCACCTTCCCCAGCTGAGCTGTCTGCAATAAAACAGCCACATGCTGAGTTCACCCTTTGGTACGGGCACACACCACTGCCACACTCTTCAGAGGCAATCCAGGGTGATTTAGTATTTAGGAAGATATTTGTGGTGTTACAGGAGTAGTTCACATAGCTCCCCCAAGAGGAATAATATCAAAATAGATTTGCTTAGCACTAATGAGAAGGTGCTGGTATTCAATGGCATGTAGTTTCCATGCATTGAGAAAAAAGACATACAGTCTCATTAATCTGATTTAACTGTAAGCCATTTTTCTTTTGCTTTTAATTTTCTCAAGCTTAGGGAGTGCTAAGGGGAATACAGGACAGGCTGGCTACAGAGGATTTATTTCCTCTGAAAACATTGTCATCTGTCTGTCATGAGTTCTTGAAACAACTGCAATAAATCCTGAATTTTTAATATGGTTCACAAGTTCAGAGACAGAAAAATCAGTGTTCAGACAGCTGGAATTGTGGCAGTTATCTGCGATGTCAGGGTACACATGTTTCTGAAAAAGGAAATCAAACAGGAAACTGTACTGAAAAAAAGTGATCAAATATGGTTAGAAGACAAAGAATGACTGCTGGCAAGCAGAGGAAGATGGGTCAGTAGAAATGAGTACGAAAGGTCAAGAGAGAAAAATGAGCTCTCTGTCTGATTCCTTATTGTTCTACATTGTAGCCAAATATATGGGTATATATTTGCCAGCACCATACAGGTAAAGTAACAGCACCCAAACAGAGGAACATAGGCTGTTGTGTGAACTCAAAAATCCAGGTAGTCAAATCCTTGCTTGCAAACACATCAAATGAGACATATTTCTTTGGATGGCCTTGCTGTTTGTGGATCACTGACTGGGACATGCTGGTATGGAGTGAAATCTCCATCCCCTCAGCCTTGGGAGTGAAGCACACAGGGTATACAGGGAGGAATATCTGCTGCTCTGTGTGTGTTTCACAGCTGCACTCAGGGCCCCACCAAGGCCAGACAGTGATCAGAGCAGCCCAGGGAGCCCAGCCCATGAGAATCAGCCTGTCCTAAGCCCATCACAGGGGAATGATTAAGCAATTGCCCTATTCCAGAACCCATTAAGATTCTCAACAGAAGAACCTTGCAGTGCTCTGCAAACCAAGGGGGACTTTTCCCAAAGGACTTATGGATTGTTGGAGCGCACTAGATCTGATGGTGCTTAACAAACACCTACAATGCAAATGTATCTCCACGAGATCCTCATTGTGGAGAGGTCATCCTTGCAGGGCACAGTTGAATCTTTGGATGCTGAAGATTGATTAGGTATTAGCTAGGTCAGTCTGAAACCGATGTAGAAGAGTTTGGCAAGTTAAAACCTGCATAAAGCCTCTGCATTTCAACATATGAGAGATGAAAAGCCTGAGTAGGAGTATGTCCAGAAAGAGAAGGAGACCTTGAGTGACTTGTCATTGTATTTGGACTTTGGATGTTGGGACCTTGACAAAATGTAGCAGATCAATTAGCTTGTTTTCACCTGAATGGAGTCAGATGAAGAGGCAGAGATAAGAAAAGAGGAAGAAGTCCTGCTCCCACTAAGGATGGGCTGGAAGGCTACAGTGAGGTCAGAGCAGCAGCTTTCTCTGGGTAGGATCTGCACTGCTGTGCACTGTGAAAGCTGCCAAGGAAGGTCTCTCCACTGTGTACAGACACACTGCCAACAAACACCCCACTGCACAGCTCATTCATCTGCACACAAATCAATGCTTGCACTTTGCCTACAGATAGCTCACATCCATCACAACCGTGACAGAACCTGTCCATGAAAAATAGAGGCAACTAAATGGCACAGGCTGTTGCACAAAATAAAACAAAAATGGTGAAAAACATGGAATTGGTTGGTAGGAGCTAAGAGAGAGGTAGGTTAAGGACTACCGTGATTTCTGTTTGTTTACATATACAGAAATAAATGCAAGCATATTGTACACATACAGAAATATACTATGTAGGTATTGAATTGCTATACAAAACTTGTTAAATGGTGCAAATAGTGCACAACCTCAGAATAATGGCAGCCAAGGACTTATTTATTATATTCTAAAAACAACACAATGTTTATTGCAACTCCTTTTGCATGCCATGGATTTTAGTGGGAGATGGAACCAGTTTAGTTGTAAAACAATAATTGCAAACCCTCACAAAAGCAGTGACTGTGGAAAAGGCCCCTTTCTGCCCCAAATGCCCACTTTCTGGGTGAGGAGCTGCCAATGAGAGCTGCTCACACACAGAAGGATGGCTCAAGGGTGGCTTCCACACACAGTACTCATCCTTTTTAGGTGCTTGGTTGCCTGAAATGCTGGGTATCTGAAATCTGGTGGTAAGTGGCAGGTTTCTGGTGAAAAGAGGAGTTTGATACTGAAGTGAAAGATGAAGCAAGTGTGTGCAATGACAGGAATTTCTACAGCAGCAAAAGGTTCTTTCATTATAATTTCAGGAGACCAGGAAAAGCTGGTTGCTTTGCACAGAGTATGCTTGTCCAAGTAATAAATAAAAAAACAACCACCTTTTCTTTTAAAATTCCCATGGCTTCCAAGGCCTATTTCTTGATTTTGGAGTTTTGACTGGTAACTTCAGATCATGAGTGAAAACCTGAATCTCAGTTCTTTCCTTTGTCTCTCTGACATAGAACTTAGGGCACTCTGAGCTCCTATGCAACTGCAGGGGTCATTGAAACCATCAGGTCAAGAACAACTTTCTTTGCAGTGTAGTGTACTTTTCTTTATCTGTTTGTAAAAACACAACATGGACTTACAAGACCTCCCCTCCACAACAAAACTGTTGTACCTGAAAGGAAGGAAATAGAATGGCAGAGAAGAAAAGCAGTGAGTGAGCATTCAAAATGCAAGTAGTTCTTAATTGATTGCAAATAATTAAAATTAGCAACACTACAGGATGGTCTGTGGATTCTTTTCAATTTTGGTGATCTTTTATTTAATAGGCTGCGAAATGCAAGTCTAAAACCTGAATATCCATCAGTGCCACTCAGTGGTGTTTGGATGGCTTCCACTTCTTATGATGTCCAGCACATACCTATCAGTTTACTGTATTGGTTGCACAGAGCCCTGGTTTCAGAGCACTAACAAAGCAAACCACTTGGCAGATGTGGCAAATTCCATGACTGTTGCTACTCACATCTCTGCATCTGCTGGCCTGGAGCCCCGGAAGGTCAGAAAGTCACTGCTGTCATCATGAGTACATAAGAGCTGCATGAGAAGAGACACAAGGAGACTGCTCACGCTCAGCATCAGAAGATTCAAAGTAGCTTTGAACTGCAACCCATTTAGGTGGAAGTTTGACTATTATTATTTTTTTTATTAATTGGCTTTGTAAAATTTATGTTCCTCCTGTCTTTAAGTTTTGTTTGTTTAAAATCAGTTTAAAATCAGCACTCAGATAAGGTAAAGCCTCAGGTTTCCAGAGGGAAGCTTGGATTGGAATTATTCTGTTTATTTGTGAAAGAACCATAATATGATGATGTCCAGCTAATAGTGCCCTATTTAATGCCAAATGCAGCTGACAAAGTAATTTTGTGTCTAAAAATACCATAGTTTTGTCCTTTGCCAAACATTTGCACTATTTTTCTGCCATTTATGTGATAGCTTTCTTTTTCTAAGGCTATTAAGGCTATCAAAATAGCCATGAATCCATCAAGTAACCCTACTGCTGTGTCCTATGGCCATTAGCTTTCATTTAAAATGTTATTCAAATTTTCTATCTGGTTTCAAGACTGTAGGCATTTACTATAGTATTAGTGGCAGCTCAGTCTGATTTTTGGTGCAGAAAAAATACCATAAACATACGTGATTTCAGCAGGACATGTGATAAGCTGTGGACTCATAATATTCCACCTCCTCTGTGCTATCCATGAAACCTCATCCCAGTTCAAGCATCACATGCACTTCCTTGCAGATTCCATCTTTGCTCTTTTCCACTAACCTTCTGCCTACTGTGTCCATGTGCAAACATCTGTGATCTCTCTCCATTCTGGCTCAATCATTCTCTTAACGTCAGTCTGGAGAAAGTCCTTTCCCAGATCTGTATGGGCTTCTTACCAGTCAGGGAGGTAGTTCTGAGAGGATGCCAATACCTCTTGATGTCTGCCTGCTTGATCCAAATATTCCTGCTGAGCACAGTTAATGTCCACATCTATCATGGACTGCCAGATACACTGTGTCTGGATGGAAGCAGATTAATCCATGCATACTGAGAATAAGTCTGCACATTGTCTTCCAACTTTTAATATCCAATTTTATTACTAATATCACAAAGTAATCAATGTAGCTAATGACTTTTTTCATATCTCTTAGCTCCTAGCACCATGATTATCTCATACTCTGCAGTGGCTCTCCTCACTATGAATTTGTAGGCACTATTTTGCACTTTTAAAAGGACATAAAGGTCTTCCCCATATTTCCAAGCCTCTTCTTAACATCTAACGAAGGGAGGCAGCAACAGAGGAAAAAGCATGAAGGAGAAGAGATAAGACAGTAAGAAATCAAAACCAGGAGTCTGTTTGCTGGTTTGAAAGACAGTTGAAATCGGGTGTTGAAGGAAGAATTCACAAAGAAATGGGGGTCAGGAGAGAGAGTAGCAAAAGTGGGTAAAGAGAGTGTGTGGAAGAACAAAAGAAGAATTAGAGACCCTGATACATTTTCCTTTTGGAGGAAGAAAGATATGTCCTCCAGAAAGAGAGAAAGCAAAAAAGCTTACTGAAAGTCTGACAAAAAAGAAAGGGAAGCAGAGGGGAAGAAGGGTTTGTGGGAGAAAAGACCAATCCCATAACCAGAAGTACCATCTGTGTTAGAGATGCAGTTTCTGTTAAAGGAGAACTGTAGATTTTCTGTAACCTAAGCATTTACAGAAACACTATGAAAGAAAGGGACAAACTATGGACGAGAATCACAAGAAGAAGTACCGGCCTGTTTGTCTCAAGTAAAACATCCTTCAGTTAATTGCTCACAGGAAGGTTATCCATCCATCTTGTGAAAAGGGATGTGAAATATTTTGGATGCCATACTTGATCAAGAGTCTATGCTTGTTGCTTTTAAATGCCAGGCATTGTGCCAGATGAATCTTTCCTGCTCTGCACACCTCTGCTGACCTCCACACTGAGGACTGCAGGTCACACTGCCCTCCACTTGGAAACTCAAGTTGGCACCTGAGTCTAATGGTGAGGATAAACATTTTAGAACATGTCCAGGTTCTTTAATTCCAGGAGCTGGTTAGTGAAATGAGCAGGTGTGCAGACAGCTTACCTAATCCAACTGTACTGCTGATGTCCGCAGAGCTAATCCATCTGGAGTGCTGCTTACCTGGATAACAGCCACTACAGCCTGGCTCACCACGAGAAATCTGTAAAGGGAATCCTCAGCAATGAGCCACCATATCTTCGAATTCCTGCCAGCTTTCACTCACTTAAGGTAGTGTACATATGCCTTCTTAATTGAGAGGAAAATCTGGTTTTGAAATTGCTGTGACACCTGACATATGTTCATGTTGTGTATGACAGGCCATGTGAGTGCAGAGTAAAAATCAGGGTCCAAGAAGCAGAACACATCACCAGATCTCCCCATTTTACAGTGGGTACCAATTTGTAAAGTACTGGCACCTTCTTGCTGCAGTTACAGCTGCAGTGTAGACCTAGACCTGCCAGCTGCAGCTCAAACATAGCCTATAGTCACTTGTTTCAGTGTTAGGGAAGGCTTTTGGTTTGGCTGCTTGCAGTCTTCTTCCAAGCAAGAGATGGAATAGAATGGAATTGAGAAAGGTGAGCAAAATGGTTCAGCTAGCAGAGGATGGAAAATCTTAACTGAACAAGTAAACTCAATGAATGGTGCTGAAGATTTCTGGCACTGGTAGGTGTTGTGCTGTGGGGGCAGGTGCTGCTGGCTGTTAGAGGAGCTGCAGCTGGAAAGTCAGCTTTATCTGCAGAGCATGCTGACCTTTAGTGGATCACAAGCAGTTTGCTGTGTGCCCTGTCTCACATATGTTAAGGGATGAGTGATCAGTTCACCTGTCTTTACCTATTTTTGGCTGCTGTCAACTGCAGCAGAGCAGCAGGAGGTGATCTGGGAAAACACACCCTCCAAGCAAGCCACAAGTGCATCCAAGTTACCACTGCACACCAGCTGAACTATCCTGCACCTGCAGGACAACGGGGGAAATCTTCTTACATCCTTCCAGTTTCCTGATGCAGCACCACATCCTGACACATCCTGTTCTGGGTACAAGAACTTCACTGTAAGACTTCTTCAGGCAGGTCAAAGGGCATTTCCACCAGCAACCAGGTGTTCCTGGCACTGTGTAATGTTCCAGACAGAAGTGCACCATTTCTCTTCATTTGGTTGTAATATGGTTGGTTTCCATTACTCTGAATCCGTACTGGTGGCTCTACTGCCATACTCAGATCTCCTTGTGTCCCTCAGGAAATTTTTGTCTTTTCTGAAAATGACTGCTTCATGCAGTGGAGGTCTAATTCTCCATTTCATTTGCATTAGCCTGGTACAAAGGGCCTGAAGTAAATCAGAAAATTTAGTCTGTGTCCTACTGTCTATTTTTCATCTCCTTCTACCTGGACAGATTGCTTATCATGGTATCTGTTATCACCTCCACTTTTCATTACCACTTGCTGACACTAGCCAATTTGAAATCTCATTCAGATAAGTCTATTCCCTTTCCCTCACTAAGCTCACTGTGAGCTGGGATGGGTTCATTTCCCTGAGTTCAGCACCTAGGAAGGAACAGTACATTTGGCAATTACAGGAATGGTACCTCCCCACTGTTACATCCTTATCCATTACATTTTTAAATAATTTCCTTGCACATTTTAGGACAAGCCTACCCTTCTGGAGTCACCCTCACCTGGAAAATGGTCTTTACCCTGCTAGTTGCTGCATTTTGCATGATTCCCCATTAATCTACCTCCTAATAAACCAGTTCTGCCTCTTCCCAGTTGTGCATCTGCACCTGCTTTCACCTTCTTCCTGGACTATTGCAAGCCCTATCAGTATAGTTTCAGGTCTGTATTCCTCTCTTGAAAGACCTCTCTTTGTTTCCTACCACGCACAAACCCATCCTAATCATCCCAAAGTCCCCTTCTGGGGCTGATGTTGGGATCTGGGCATGGTGCTGCAGCCACTCTCTGACCTGGGCCGTGTCTCTCAGACCTTAAACCAGCAAGAGCTGAAACTCAGGATTCTTTTTCCCATCCAGGATTCACTGCTGCTGTCACTCCAGATACAAATATGATTGTTTTTCATGCTATTATACACCTCCCCTATTAACACTCTGACTCTTTCAAAATTGCAGCTCCCAGGTGCTCCAGTTTATTTTGCTTACAGTCTCCCAGGCTGTGCCCTACGCCTGCCATACTCCTGTCAAAACATTCCCTGGTTTATGGTCCCATATCTCCTCTGATTTTATATCACTACACCTTACACCATTTTCCCTGGCTGCAATTATTGTGATTCCTAGGGTTTTGTATGCACAATGCCTTATAAAAATCAATTGAACCTCTGCTGTTTTTACTGTTTTCTATGCATAGGTGAAAGTAATTAATTTGTTTGAGGAGAGTGGTATTGAGGAAGCACCATCACTAGGTCAAAACACCTCAAATCTAAAAGAAATTACACATTGCTGAAAGGCAGGGAGAACAAAATATTTCTTCAAGCAGTTTTCTGGACATTTGGAGATCAAAGTTAGAAATAAAATTGGTTTGTGTGTATCTCCCTTCAGTTTGTGTTACTTTATCAAATACAGAAATTTACAAAAATGTCTCAGTAATAAATCAGAAATAAAACTTTGGAGAAACCAGTGAATCTTCACTTATTTTTCCAAGATACTTTTAACTGGATAGCATCCCACAGATATGCATGATCTTTCTCTGCATGGATATTTATTACTGCTTCATCTGCCTCATGTGCCTTTTAATAAACATATTAAAGTGTCAGCTAGATTCATTGCATCTCTGGAAAGAACAATTTTGCATCCTTCACTTAAAAACCAGTTTTGAAACATCCCAAAGCAATTATTCTTCAGTGAATCACAACAGACATCTTGGTATTGTTAGAGAAGAAGTGCCTAAGGGTACTGCTATTTTTTTCTTAGGAACCAGAAGAGCAGCAATGGCACACACACCTCTAACCCCTCTGCTCTCTATGTCGCAACCCAAAGAAATTCTGTTTTTACAGTCCTCAAAAAGTGTAAAAAGGCAGTTACATAAGAATGTAGGGGAGTATGAAGATAGTTAATGGCCAAACCTACAGAAATTTTTACTTTGAATCTTACAGCATTTTATTTCTCAAAAAATACATAATTTATTGCATCTTTTCACATCAGTTCCTCATAATGTAATCTTTCCAGGAGGAAATCATCACTTGCTGCTCTTCTCTCTCACAACGGGAATTGTGCACAACTTCATTTGCAGTTTGTATTAATTACAGAAGATGGCAGTACTTAAAGTAATTATGATGCATGGCTGATTGGAAGATTCCTTCATCTTTTATTCCCTCCCAGTGTGGCTTTAGAGAGGCTGTAGCACACCAAAGCTAGACTGGACTTTGTGGTAGAAAAATTACAAGCTCTGAGACAAAAAGAAATTTCAGTATCTTCAGGGAAATGAAAAGATTTGGGTTATATTCAGTATGAATAGGAATGCTTCCTTATATTACTTAATTATGCTAAATAATATTAGATATACTATTTCTAGTGGTTCTCTATTTCTGTCCACCTTCTCCAGTAAAACATTTTGGGTGCCCTGCCGAGATTTGGAAATTAAAAGTGGGAGATCAATCCATCAGTACTGGAAACATTGTTCAATGTGAAAAAGGTGTAGGAGAAACATTCCACCACACTCAGAAGGAGCAGGATCATCTGTGTAGATTTGAAGGTCTGTGAGTGAAGTTCTCTCTTCCTGCCCTCTCCTTTTGCTCTGTGGGGCACTCAGTAGCTCGGGCTGAGGAGCAGAGGAGAGGATGTGCCAGTAGCTCTCCCTGGGTCCCTGGGTGAGCCCAGGTAGCTGCTGGAGGCTGCAGGAGAGCCCAGTGTGCCTGTGCTGGGGGGCTGCTCACTTCTGGGGACTATAATCAGTTTTAAGGAGCCTTCCTAACCTGGAGCAGGACTGAAGCAGTGAAAGTTCTTCAGGATGAGCAGTTCTGAAGGTTACAGCCAGTAACATTATTTAACGCGTTTTTCTTTTAATTAGCTTTCCTAAATCTACATAAAATACAGGAGATGGTTTATTACTAGAGGATGTTTTTCTTATTAGATACTCTGTATAACGGGAAACAAAAATTTTCTTCTGGAGATTCTTAAGACTCTTCTCGCAAGTAGCTAGAAAATTGCTGTCTGCATTTCTGTTCAGAACCTTTAAGATGCAAATTCTGCTACAAGTGTACAAAGCTTTACTAATGAGTCTGATGCAAAATGCTGTAAAAACCTGAACCTCCAAAATCAGAGTTTAAGTTCTTTTAGTGTCCAAGGAATAAATCAAAGTATTTGAACTGCTTACGTGATTTCACTATTATTTGTGCCTGGACTTCATTATTTATCTTCTTCAATGCAGAGATCACATTCTGAGAGACAAAGACAAAAAAATCTAGTTTTACTCCTCATTTCCATGAGAGTTAATAGCCCAGTTACTTCAAAAGAAATGGCACATAGCTCACCATGCCTGAATTTGGTTCACAAAATATAAAGTGAAATATGCTTATGCAAAACAAATTCGCATAAAAGTCTTAAAGGATGAAATCTCACAGTCATGGAGCCCACAACAGAAGCAAAAATTGAACAGGAGAAATTCTAACTCTGCTACCACAAGATTTCACATTTTTTGTAAGAAGTATGGGTAAAGTGATTTATTTGTTTAAGCAGGTTGCTTCTTTACTTAAACCTCCCCAGTCCTCAGTGATAAGCCTGCTGCAAATAACACAAGTGAGAGTCTGCAGATAATATTAAAAATGCTGCAGAAATGGAAAGGCTTTTCCTCTCAGCTCAAGTTGTTCATTTAATTTTTGGTAATACTGCTTTTATTAAATTATTTTCCGTAACTTCAAAGTTAATTCCAAAAGGAATTGAGGATGGCAGAAACTACTTAAAGAACAAAGTGGGTAAGCCTACTTTACATTAACCTGCAAATTGAGACAGACAACCAACAATTTGAGGGAGAAGAAGCAACCTTGATGATCCACTTACATGCATAACCTGATTTCCAAGTAAAGGATATTGTCAAAAATAAGCACAAAGCAGAAGGGAAAGAAGGGAGCTCCCCTGAAATATTACTGGGATATGTCCACAGTTGTTAAGCAGATTCCTTTTCCTCCTGAATAAGTGCCTTTTTGCCATGCAGGTACAAGTTGGGAATAAAAAGATGGATTTAAACTTGGTTTAATTAAATCCTATTCCTGTCAATCTGTCTCCTCTTGAATAAATTACATCATGATATTTTTAATCAAGGCAAAGCCAGAGCAGCTCAGCCCACAGTACCCAAAACCCAGCTGTGCCCTGTTCCTCATTGCCCAGCTCTTGTTCCAACTAAGAATATTTTGAAAAGTACCTTGCCTGAATGGCACTGCAAAGCTTCCAACCACCTTGACAGGAGTCCAGTTTTGCAAATGAGGACAAGATTGTGATCAGTGGAGAGTAACTTGCAAGAAGCTTTCCCTTTCCACCCTCTCCTGCTCACAGCTGCCTACAGTTGCAGTCTACCTCTGCCAGGCATGGATTCATGCTCCAGGATGCTCCGGGTCATTGCTGTGAAGCTGAAAAGGATCTACTTTATTAAGCACATCCTGCTCCTGGATTTCCACTGACACAGCACTATTCTATCCTTTCAATATACACTTTTTTAATACATCTGCTGAGCATCAGACAAGCACAAAGTACAGCCCCATGTATTTGTTCTATCCATCTGACCTCTCAATGGTACTGCTCAAACTAATCAGTTCTAGACCAGATCCTATCAAGCAAGTTCTGTTAACCTGGGTCCCAAATCTCCCGTGGCTCTTGGTCTCATACAGCCCTTGGCCTCCCGACCATACTTGCACTGGCCATATCTGGCCCTAGCTAGGGTTTGGATTGCAGACTTGGCAGTGAAATTATTTATATACAGGTCATCATTTATTAATGCATCTGACTTCCAGCAATACAGAAGAGGCAGGAGATCTGAAGAATTCAAATTTTAGTAGGCAAACGAAAAAGGTGATTGTGCTGTGGCAGTGCTTGGAGAAGTGCTGGTATGCACCCTGGAAGTGGTGATGGGGTGAAAGGCATTACAGGCCAGTCTAATTTCAACTGGTGGAAAAATAAGAAAAAACATTAAAAATCTGTGTTTCCCTATTAAAAATTAAGTCACAAGTGTCACTCTGTGGCTTGAGAAATGTCATCAGCTATGAACTCTTTGTGTGATGTAGCCACTTTGAGGTGATATCAGTAAAGATGGTGAAAGTAGTGGGAATATCATTTGAATGGTTTCCTTTAAAATAGGCAGAAACAAGCATCTATGAATAGTACATGGGAGTGTTCAAGGATTTAACAGTGAAACCAGGCAGCTCTTCACTACTCTTTCGCTAGTAAAACACATGAAAAAATAAGTTATATTCTCTTAGTGCCTTTTATTTAGTGATCGTGGAGTGCTTTGCAAAGCAGATTCAACAGCCAAAGAAGTTGCATTGTTTGTGTTCAGTGTTACAATCAGCCTGGGCGAGTCAGGAGCATGGTCACAGTAACCCATCCCTAGGGTCTGCTCCAGACCCATGGAGTTCGGATTCATCATGGTAAAAGTCATTATCATTTAACAAAAGCATTAACTATCAAGGTAGAGTTTTGCATATCCTGAAGAGAGAAATGTCCAGTGCTGGCTGGTTTTCTTGTAAACTATTATTTACAAAACTGGAGAATTAATTCTATTTTGTTTGGATGTGGTGATGTTAGAATTCAGATACCGAGCCTCTCCCATAAATAATTTTGGACATTACCTTTTCATTCCTACCAAAAAAGTCTACCCTGTACTGGTTTGAAACACCATCTGCATTGACTTTATTGATGTAGTTCTTAACTTGAAAGAAACTTCCACTTTGTCCCCTTGAAGACTCTTTAATAAAAAGCAACACAGCTCCTTTAGCTTTGCTTTACAGCCTATTTTGCAGAGCTAGTGTAAGCTTTCTTGACCTGGCCTGAACCCACTCCAAGGTAATAATAACCTACTGATGTGTGCAGGGACGGATGTAATGCTCAGTATTTGAAAGAGTGCTTGTCAAGTGGCTCACACACAAAAAGCATTGGGGTTTTTTTGTTGTTTGCCTTTTATTGATACAACATCGGGTATGTTTTTCTTTCTGAGGCATTTGTTGACATGAAAATTCCAATTATTGTTTTCATACAGATTCCTGGTATTATTTGATTGCTCCATTTGGCACCTATTTCCTCAATCTTGGGCTAAGTATTTTACAGAATTCTACCCTGAATTTCCATCACCATTTGCTGGGGTAATCCAGCTAATGATCCCAGTCCCCTGGAAGCAGATTGCATTATTCCTCATTGTTTGCTCCACTTCTGGCTTTATCATAATTCACTTTGTAGAATGAGGACTTTGCTCCAGCACTTGGCTACTGATGAGGGCAATGAGAGAGTTTAAGCAGATGTCAGATAAGGTTACCTCCAGGGGTGTTGGTATCATCTCCTGGCACAACTCAGAGTAGCCTGAGCACTGTCTCAGTTGAGAGCAGGCACCGTTGATCTCTGTCTTGGTTTGAAAAGACAGGTATGGTTTAAGGAAAGGCAGGAGCCCCTTTTCTGCAATGCAGAGTGCAACCCCCCTCCCTTTTAATTATTTTAGGTCCAAATCAGACGCCTTTAGGCAGGAGATATGGGGATGTGAATAACAGTTCTTTACTGGTATCTAACAAGGCAGAAAACAACAACAGCTATGAAAATTGGCAACAGAACAGAACAGTCTAGCTCCGCTCCAGTCCCCTTTGGCCGCAGGCCGTGTCCCTGTGCTCAGTTACCGGTGCTGTGGGGGCAGGGCGGGTCCCGCGCAGTTGCAGAGGGCTGGAGTGATGGCGGCGGAGGCCCAGGGGTGAGCGGGGATGGGAAAGTGACTCCCCCCTCTCACGGTGTCGGTCGTGGTGCTCCGCAGAGTGTCCGGAGATAGTAGGGTGAGATGGGAGAGCAGCAGAGCGATGTCCAAAGGCAGGGAGCGTGGATCTCAGTGCTGGGATGGCAGGGGGAGATGCCAGAGCGGAGCCCGGGCTGTCTTTCCACTCCACGAGCCCAGCGAGAGCGAGAGCCCCGCTCCAGACCCCCCATCCCACCTTTCCTTTTCCGGTTCTCCCCCCTCCTCCTCCACCCACCCCTCTATGAGAGAACATTATCTGTCGTTTTAAGGTGTAGCCACAATTACTTAGCATAACAATGGGAGGAATTCCACAGAAAGAAAAGGGGAACAATCCAACCCCCAACAATCCCCCAGCTACCATTACTGAAATACATAAACTCAACAGAATCGTGGGGTGCTGTCACACAGCTGTGCTCTAAGTGGTGCCAGAGGAGGGGGGATAACACAAAAGCTCACTTTGTGCCTATATGCTACCAATGATTTCTCCTACCAAGAATGACTTGATTGCAAGGTGGAAAGAAGTTAAGTGCTGTCAAGATCAAGACCTTGTTTTCAAATACTTTTTTGATCATTTTGATGTAAAATTTTTGAATGTGTCAGGACCCTTAAAACTGACTCAGAGCTATTCCAGCTGTAAAACCAGTGAGGCAGGAAATAATTGTTCAGGATCAGAATTGTCCCTTTTTTTTTTTTCCTGTTTTAAAAGCATACATCTCTACAGTAAAAAGAAATAAGCTAGAATTTCAGCAACAACTGATGTTTAAGCTCAGATTTTGGGTTATCCTCACTACTGGTTCTGTAGAGGCAGTTCCAGAAAACACATTGACCATGAGACTCCTGACTGAATTAGAAAAACCTATTGAATAGGAAAGAAACATTTTCTTACAAGCTGAACACTTGTCACCTCAGGTATAGAAGTTACTGAAAGTATTCATAAGGTGTCTTCAGAATACAAATCTACAGCAATGAAGTTTCTGTAGGGTTGATGTTAGTTACTGGAAGGATTTTCTGTAAAAAGGTACCTTGATTTCCATCTTCAGAAAGAGATACCTACTTTGTTTTTTTCTGCAGTGATGAACATTAAGGGGTCTATATTTAGTTTCCAACAAACAGGTTGTAAAATACCCTACAGTATCAGAAATATGAGGACGAACACTAGTCAAGACCCTTGGGAGACCCGTCTGAGATGGCAATGAGAGGTGCAACTGTTTTCTCCAGGTGATATTGAAAACTCCACAACAGCAAAAGTGAGCCCTAAATGGAGCTTCAGGAAAAGTATGTGCCCTGGCATTATGGGGAGCTACTTTGCAGAGAGTATCTACGGTGGTAAAAAGCCCTAAAAATGGTGAACCATGGCAAAGAAGGGCACAGGGATGGGGAGAAGGTGCTCTGAATGGCATCTTGGTTATCTCTACAAGGAATATGTTGGGTGTTATTTTTGCAAAAACCTAGTGAAGCATCACACACCATCAGCCCATCCAGGACATTGCACAATTAATATTTTTTAGAAGCTGTGATTTATACGATCTTTTAAAGGGAGGAAGAGATAACCATTGCACATTCAACTGCCTGAGAAGGTAAAGCAGAGATAAGAAATCAATGTTGCATAGAGGCTCTACAGAGAGAGCACATCCTGGTCCCAGAAGAACCTGACAATGTTTATGTTCTCACAGAGAAGAAGAGCTAATCAAAGCTGTGACACGGTTAAGTTCCCCTAAATTAGAAGATAAGGAGGAAGGAGAACTGAAGTCCCCAGGAAATTATTTGATACTTCATTTGCACTCAAGAGGCAACCCAACAACTGTCACTGTCAGAGGGGGGACAGAAACACAGGAGAGATGCTGATTCCTTAGGATAACACTGAAGGAGCAGAGCACTGCTGATTTGTTTCCTCAGCTTCTGTGCCAGAGAAATCTCACAATGACAAATACATTGGAAGTTGCTTTTGTTGTTTATTGTTTCCCTTTCAGAACTTGATTTGTAATCAGGAATTTAACCTTTCTTTTATCCATAGCTTTTTTCATAAATAAATTTGCCGAGTTCTGAAGTTGAGGTGAATCTTGTAAAGCTGTGCATGTGTGTTGCTTCAGAGGCAATGGATTCAGGGAGAATGTCTGTAGCTTGCAGGCATTTACTGAAGGGGAGCAGGTCTGGAAATTCAGAAAAATGGATGTTTTGTGCACCATCAGGAAAATTTGGGTTTGAGGTTTGCAGCAGTATGTGCCACAAGGAGAGAATTGCCAGGGCAGGGCATTACCAGAGAGAAATATGGGGGGAGAGGAACCACAACAACAACACTGTGGCCCTGCAGATCATTTAATACACATAAATTTAACAATATTGTTTCAAATGTTTGATCCCATTTAAAGTGGGCATTGGACATTAAAATAGGTTTGAAAGTGGCTGCATTCTTTGGGCAAGAATATGTGAACCCCAGTCCTCTATAAAACAGGGTGAGAGTTACCTGATCTGTGTAGTTCAGGCTAAAAATCTCCTTAAATGAACTACATTTGAGAAAACACTTGTCTTTCTGTTCATTGCCTGCAGGGCTCCTGCATGCAGGAATCACAACAGCAACTCTCAAATCCTGCCACTGCTTTTAAGAGCTGGAATTCATCTGAGTTCAATTTTCAGCCAGTGACTCACCATCTCCATTTGTCTAATGGTAAGAAGACATCTATTACCACGTTTCTTTTGGAATATAAGAATGGATTGGTTGAATCCTCTTGCAGCCTCATGTGTGCTAATCACACAGATTTGGGATGTGGGGTCTTCCAGGTTAAAGCATGACCTCTCCTTTCATTGCTGTTCTGATCTTTATGTAAACCATTTTTAATTTATTAATATCCTCCATTAACAAGGAACCTGCATTACACCTGACAGTGTGAAATGACTGCCAAATGATCTCACTTGCTTTTCTTCTGTATGTGCATCCCAAAATCCCATCTGTAGAGATGTTTCCCATCATTCATATGTAATGTTGATTATTTATAAATTCAATTTGTAAAATTAAATGTAGTACTAAATTAATGTATAGAGATTAAGTAATATTGTGTAAATAGCGTTTATATTTCTTTAAAAGCAAAGATGCAGCTACTAAGTTCTAAGTTCTCTTTTTGATTTTATTTATATTTCAGATGTGTGTTGAAGGTTGTTCCATCTTCCATGAGGAATTGTCATCTGGGCTGAATGCTTTGTCTGTCTCAGGAACATCTAACTACTACATTATTACAGTGTATAATTCTCTGGGTGGGACTTTCAAAGACCACATCTCTGTAAAAGTGATCTCTGGAAATGATCCTGGGAAAATGGCTTTATGGAGGACTCCTGTTTCTTTTGTTGGCATAATGCAGTTGATGCTGGTACTCCTGCAAATCAAATGTAGTGGCATTACCCTTCATCTTTCATATTTTAGGGCCCTGAAGGTTTTTATTCAGTTTTATCTTGGGATGATATTATTTCTTACTTGTCAAGACAGATATGACATTTTATGATGTACGTGGAGGGGAAATACCACACGTTTAATTTTTTGTCTCTGGTGTCAAGGCAGATGACAAGAATAGATAAGGAATCAAATGCTCAGATGGTTTAGAGCCCTTATGGTTGAAACTACTCATAAAATTGTTCCCATTCAAAATGCAAAGTGCAAAAATTGTGTGTAGATTGGCCATGCAAAAAGGTAAAATTTTTAGAGATTGATCCTGCATGTAAAAATGTGTCTGTTGGACACTTTCAGTAGTATTTAAGAGACTTGTAATTATTAGACTAAACCATTATTGGCCTTTTCAATGATACAGTATTGTGTTGAGATTACAATAAGCAGGCAAAAAGATTGAATGTGCAAATCCTTCAGCAAGGAGAGGTCATTCTGCTTGTGGTAGTGAGGGCAGCTCCTAGCCCCCTGTCCTGGGGGCATAACAACTTTTAGTGAGGTGATAACTACCCCACAATATCAATTTCCCTGCAGCCTCATAGACAAACAATGTTTTCAGAGGGTGGAGGGAGGCATGGACACAGCCACTCACTGAAACAAGTACACCAACACATGAGGACTCTGGAAATGGAGGGAAAATTCACTCAGGGACGAGCATTTAAGAAGGCTGCAGAGAAAGAGGTGATGTCTTGCCTGAGAGCTGCTGCCTGCTTTTGTATCAATAAGTCTTTTAAAGAATCCAGCTGTGTTTCATCAAACACTTCCAAGTCCAGGGTAGTTGCTGTGAACATGCTGGAATTGTACCTGAGTGGCATTGAGAACTTAGTCTAATGTCCACAGTCATTCTGGCATTGTCTTCTTTCCAACCACAAAGAAATTAGTAACTTCATAGGGGGAAAAAAGCAAACCTACTTTTTCAGTCTAGACTTTTTATGGATTTAAATTCACTTCTGATTATCAAAAATTACGTTTTGCTTTCATGTGATATGTAGGAACTTAAGAACAGTCTTTTTTGGTGACTTGTCTATCTTTGAACAGTTGCAGCAGGGATTTTCTCTTCTTTTGGATTCTTACAAAGGAGGAGTTTTTAGGGTTGCACTTTGCTTTGATATAGTTATGTATAAAAATAAGATAAAAAATCTGCAACAATTTTGTCTCAGGTGTCATGCTGCACAAAACAAAAGTAAGGAGTAAATAGAGGAATTTCAGTAACCTCATGAAAGATGAAATACTTCAACATCATATCTTTCAAGGAACAGGGACATACTTCACACTGAGAAAAGAGGATCCATCCACTGAATTACTGTAGGAAACATTTAAATCTCTGCTTGAGGGCCAAATAATACCATACATCGTCCATGTAAAAGAGCAAGAAGAGACAGCTGATAAAAAGACTTGAAGGCAGTCCTCCTGCAGGCAGATTTCTATGTGATCATTCGTGCTCTACTCGTCTGGACAATAGGGGGAAAAAACCCACAGGGGAAAAACCCAAGAGTGGGGAGAAAAGTTTTTGCCCGTCTAAACTTGACTTGAATTCATGAAACAGCTGCCAAAAGGCAGAAAGGCAGCTCAGCTTGTTCCTGAACACAGTTTCTGTGGACAGCATTCAATCAGGTAAACAACTTATTTTTCCAGTCAGTTTTCCTTTTCCTGTCCTGTGTAGCTGTGTCATGGTCCTGGAGCTGACAGCAAGTGAACTGCTCAGTCCTGCAGCCACCATAGCTCTGCAGTTGTGAGCCACCCACATGCCACATTTGGGTTTTTGGGTGAGGCAGATGGCTCACATTTGCTGTGAGCAGCTGTGCCTTAGGAGGCATAAGCAGGGTGTTTATCATGGTGAGCACTGGGATCCACCAGTTCAGGTGGAGGTTCAGGATTCCTGCTTGCTCCTGAAGGGTAACTGCTGCACAAGTCAGAGCCTGGTCAGGATGGACAGGAGGCTGCTGAAAACTGCCAGACTATGGACTTTTCTGGGGTGTCTGCAAAAAGTGACAGTGAAAACTGCTACAGCAGCTCGGTGCCTTCCCTGGGGAATGTTTATGGGTCTGCAAGCTGGAAAAGTCCGGGGCTCAGTGCACAGCTCTGCTGGAACCTGGTGGCTGTTCTGCTGCAGCCTGACTGAGAAAACCTTCTCAGGAATGTGCTTCATTCACCCTGCACAGGAAGCAACAAGTATGGATTCCCCAGCATGCAGCGATTTGAGAGCCACAGGAGAAATATGTGGGAGTGAGGAAGGAATCAGTCTGTTCTCCAGGTGGCAAAGAAAACGTGATGTGTAATTATTGAGCGGTGCCAGGCTCTGAGACACAGCTTCCTCCTTCTCCTGCAGACCCAAGGGATAGCTCAGGTTCTGCTTATTATGAGAAGCCTGCAGCCTCCCTGTCCTCCCCCAGCCTGCCAGCTGCTCTTTCCCAGGATAGTGCCACTGTCACCTACTGCTGCTACAGAGGCAGCACAGGATGTGCCACTATGGCTCAGGGTGTGAAGTCACCAAGGTGCTTGTTTGAGAACTACTGTGTCCCAAGATGAGGACACCTACTCTTCAGGAAATGACTTTCCTGAGCATCCAGATGGCTGGGAGGAAGTTTGCTAGCAGGAGAAGGATACAGAAAGAGCAGCCCTGGAAAAGAACAAAATGTACTGAGCAAATGTACTGGGAAGGATAACAACCTAAAACCTCCAACTAACCAACCAAAAAATCCCCCCAACAAAGCCACAACCCAAAACAACAACAGCAAAACAACAAAAAAACTTATCACACCCCTTCCCTCTCAAAACTAAAAATATTAAATAAAAACCCCACCAAAACCACAACCACCCCTTAAAAAAAAAACAAACCAAGAAAAAAAAACAACCCCCCTCCTCCCGCAAAAAAAAACCAACACAAAAACGAAAAAAAAACCCTAAATCCATGCGACTGAAGTCTGACTCCCCTGCAGTGCACACCCCTGAATACAGAAGAGGCACTAGAAGCTGCAGTGAAGCTGTCAGCTGGGTCAGATTTGCCATACAGAAGGGACAAGGTGTTACCTAGGGCAACAAAACATCTGTAGCTGCTTAGGAAGGTGCTGCATCTCTGCAGCAGGTCTGAGACTCTGCCTGCAGCTTTGGCCATCCCTGGTTGGCAGCTCTGGAGGGCAAAACTGCTGCTGCCAGGCAGCTCCTCAGTCCCCAAGGTAGGGACAGGGCTGAGAGCACAGCAGCACTCAGCACTGCTGCCCTTTGAACCAACTCAGAGGTGCCAGGATGCATTCGATAAACATCTTCATCCAGTTTAAGCAAAATAACTTATTCATAGGGGTCTCATGAGAAAGGAAGGCACACCTTATTCAATATTTCATGTAGCTGATGTGGTTTGCAAAGGATTTGTAACTGACAGGCTAGTAAACAACCTTTTTTTAAACTCCTACAGGAAAAGTGGGGGAATGGTTGCATTCAAACTCCTGCAGAAAACATTGGTAACCCAGGCACTGCCTGGTCTCTTCTTTTTAACAACATAGTATTTTTATAATTTTGCAGAATGCACAGGAAAAGAATAAAATGTTAGAAGGTGTTTTCTTCAGAGAGGCAATTATGCTGAAATGTGTTGAAAGATGTCATCAATTTCAATTACATTTGAAAGAAAAAATCATAAAAATTCAAGGCTGAGATGGAATCTTCCTTGTGTTTAATTTCTTACAATTACCTTTGTTGTTGATATACATAGATGCTTATATTACATGTTTACGATTTTTTCTTGCTTCATTTTGTGCAGATAAGGCTATTCAAGAAGGTCATATCAGCATTTATGAACTGAATCTTTCTGTGATTTCAAAATTTTCATTTTTGTTATCCCTGGGCATAAAAATCAATCCCATCACCAATTTTGACCCTGGAGGAGTTGGATTGCACTCTGCATCCACAACTGTGCAACACAAAGCACAAATAGAATGTAGTAAGGTCAGGAGAAAATCCTGCTCTGGTGTTTCACAGCTCCTTTTACTTTGTCGTGCATCCAGAATTCCTGGGAGCAGAGTGAAGGAGAAAAAAATCTAAGCAAGTTCTGTACAAAAGAGTCTGTCTGTAAATAATTGGAAGTGTTTTGTAATGAGTTTTTGTAATTCCAAGTCTGTCTGTTTTATAGAGTAATTGGGATTTAATTATACTTGTTGCAAAGCTTTCCCAAGCTTTCTCTAATTCTCGAGATTACTGAGCCCATATTTAAAGCAGTAAACTCTGCAAACTTTATAGACCTTGGAAAAGTGGAAATTCTGTTCAAAACTGTTGTGGCATTTTTTAATCATGCTAAATGGATAGCCAGCAAATCATGGGCCAGTCAATGGCACAGTCATTCCTAGGAAGAGAATGAGAAATGGGACTTTTTCCAATTAGTGTGTCAGAGTGAGAGTTCCATAGAACATTTTATCTCCAATTGTGTAACATTTTGATTCAAAAATTAACACTGTCCAATATCAATATTGCAAGTACTAAGTTCTGTTATGCTTTATTGAGTATTTGTTAGGAAGAATGCTTAAGAAAAGAAGATGTCTCTGAAAAGTTATGTAGTGATGAGTGCCTGGCCCAGTACTGGTCTTTTTTTGTTGCTGTTGTGTTTTAATTTTATTGTGTTTGGGAAAATTCATACACTATAAGAATAGCGAATCATGAAGAACTTCTGGATCACTGTATAAACTGAACGCATATCACAGGGGACTGAAAAAAACAAAACAAACCAACAAAGAAACCCTACCACAGCCGAGATTCTTGCTGCCTTTGAAAGAGGTGGGGTTTTACACGAATTGTTTTAACAGAGCCAGACAATGGTTATCATATTTGTAAACAGAGATTGCCTGTGAACACTGGGGCATTGCATTAGGATAAACAGAGTTGAAAATATTCATAGGTCATGACAGATCAATGAGCTGAACAAAAGCACTGATGATCAGATTGCTGCTGCAGGGCTGGGCTGGGCAAGAAAGGACATTTTAGTCTCACTGGAATGGAGCAGGTCTTGGAGCACCCATCACGTCACCAAACAGCTGAGTGGTCCCAGGCCAGATGCTTCTTGTTGTCTGTCATTCCTTCCTAGCTGATGGTGCTGTGAGCCAGCCTAGATGTTTCTTTCACCTCAAAAGGCAAAATATTACTTATAAATTGGCAGAGGTTCAGCAGTGAGACAGGCGAGTAATCCAACATCTAGGAAGTGCACATTACAGTGACCTGTATCTTTGGCATCTCTAGCAGCGTGGCTTTTTCAAAGAGTAAGCAACTTGATCAAGGTCTTTATGTGGGAAGAAGACACCATGTGATACACTTCAGTTCTCACATCTGTTAGAGAAAGGTACAAAAAAATCTAGTACCTGGAAGCTGAATCTAGACAGATAATTACTGTTCTATTATATCCTAAATTTTCTGTGGGGTTTTGTCACAGGCTGTCACTAGGCACTTTCCTGGACAAGTGAATCTGTGAAACAGACCTAATAATCCAGTGTAGCATCCTGATTTCAAGACACACATTTAGCTTCTGACAAATTACTGCCCTTAGTCCTTCCCCTCCCCCAGGACAGGCAGAGAAAGAAGAACCACAAAGGAAACAACCACGCTATTTTTTACTCAGATTTGTTTTCATTTATGACATTTGACAGAGCCAAAGCCTGAAGCAACTTCCCTCTGCCAAGTCTCCCCAGGCACACCAGCCCTTTCCATGGAGGGACAGAGGTGAGCAGGCTGAAAGCAAGCACCTCTTCTGTCCTCTTCCCACTGTGGACTTCTGCAGGGAGACATCCTGCACGGCCCTGTGCTAAAAGTCCCCATGGTACAGCAGGGAAGAGCTGCATGATGCTGGTGGCCCTTTGTCCCATCTTCTCCATCCCTGGTGTCTGGAAAAGACCAAGGCAGACACATGAAGGCTCCAGCTCATGGTGACTTCTACTGAATCTTAACAAGACCAAATGGGATTTGTATTTTGACAAGGAAAGCTCCCAAACTGTGAGTTGTACTCCTAAATACATATCCTAAAGACCAAGCACAAGTTTTTGGTGTGGAGACACAGCATTCTGGGTGAATTGTTACAACCTGTGTTGTGGAAATAGGTCTATTGTAGTAATTTCTCAAAAAGACACACTATGTATCAAAAATCAATTCACATGTTGAGATATTCATTTTGAGCAATAATAGCAGCGGAACAAAAACAAGCCAGAAGTGCTCTGCTGCAATATTTTCAAAATGAAATGGTCTTGGCTTTGTTATCTAATACTGTTTCATTCTAAAATTGATATCTATGTTTAGTGTTAATAAATAGTAAAAATATGTGAAAAGTGAGTAATGTATCTGACTGGATATTAGTTTTCCCTAATTTATTTTTAGTTTGGCCACCAAACAGGAAAATCAATTATTCTCATAACTCTATTCAGTATGAGTTTCTCTTCCAACAAATTTCTCTCCACAGTTTTCTTCTCTATTATGGAGACTCTTACTTCTCTCAGTTGTATTAACTTGTGGTTTTCCCCAGATGATGACTTCTGACATTTTCATTTACATAAGTTCCCTTTAAATTTTTCTGCTGTTAGTTGTGATTATAATGAGTTAGCCTCTACAGTAAGTTTCATTAACATAATGTTTATTGCCTCCTTTGGATAATGAAGCTGTTAATTAAAATTGTATCTAACAAGGATCCACTGGGTATATGACTAAATATTGTTCCAACATTGGTTTTGATTATTTTCATTGTCTTTCGAAAGGTTTTCAGTACACATTGTAAAGAACCTATCTAAGTCACTTCAAAAATTTTGGACAAGATACTACAAAAAGAGGTATCACATTTTCCAATAAAATCAGAATGCTATGCCACTTCCCTGCTTTTGCCACTTAACTGGCAAGAAGTGGCAATATGCTGTGTAAACTCCCACTGTTACAGCTATTTTGTTTCACTAGCCTCTTCATGTTGGTGGCCATCTCTATCTATTTTTCCCATTATTTTACACATTGTACACTTTTTTATGCAGAGTGTAAGAATATTGTCTTTTTCCCATTATAAAAGTCATTATCCTTTTCTTAGAGGTATTAAAGTGTTGGCTTTACTTTATCTTGCTAACACCATTAAGATGAAAAACTAGTTCAGAAACAATTTTGGACCAACTATAATTTCAGCAGTACATGTGAAGTAAATATTTATTCAAATGACTGCTTGGGACTAAAAAAAAAGAGGCATTCTGGAAGTACATCTGCATCAGGAGAAGAACCAAGAGTCTACACAAAGTGTTGTTCTATTTCTCAGTGAAAAGGGAAAATTTACAACAGGTGACACAAGGACTTTTCATGAGGTTTTTGTTGTTGTTTTTGTTTTGTTTGTTGTTTTGTTTTTTGCTTCCTCCTGGGGGTTACATTTGAGAATATAATTAGTGCCATTATCTTTATTATAAAGAGGTGAAATTCCAGGTGTGGAATAAGAATAGGTTGAAGACCATGTAGATGAGTTTTCTTATTAGGGGAGCTTGCAGAAATTACTGAGGGAATTTTAAATCTTACCGATTAGAGGCTGAGACAATATTACAGTACACAAGAGGGACAACAGGTTTTAGAATATCAGGAAGATTACAAAAGACAAGTACAGTGTCTGCATTTAGAAAGGGATGATGGAGGAGTATGAGCATGGAGCATACAACTGAACAGATAGGAAGCTTCAATTCCTAGAGTAATATGGAAATAAGCAATGTTTTTTTATGGATACATGGAAGACAAAACAGGGCTGAGGAACACCTAATACAGATTTATCAAGGAATGATCTTGGAGTATTTACTTTGTTCTGTTCTATTGCAGGATAACATGTAGATAAAGGCAAAGATACAGGTATCCTCTATCTTGCCTCCTTTAAGGCTTTTAATGCCCTCTTAAGTAATATTTTCATAGCCAGATGAGAAAAGTTTTTAGGTGAAGCTCCTGGAAGGTGAATGCACAGGTAGGTGGCAAAGAATGATTTAAAAGAGCAGCTACTTGCAGCTCACTGATATATTGAATTTGTGTACCTTTAGCAGTTCCACACGAGTCTGCCTTAGGTTTGGTGTTACTCAATACTGTTATTAATGGCTTGAACAGTGAAATAGGTTATATGCTTATTAAGTCACTAGATTATATTAACCTAAGTGAGCTGCGAGCACTCTGGAGACTTAAGCAGTTAAGTACTTAAGCTGTGCCCAGGTTAGTATAACCTGCTTGTCATCAGGGCTAATTAATCACATTAACATCTTGCTAATGTGACCATACTGCTTGGGGTAGCTGTGATATCCCTGAGTGGCACTGCATTATGCCACAGAGATTCTCTCAAAGAGAGGAATTCCACACTCTCTTAATTTAATCACATTCCCCAGTCTGCTCCAAGTCAAGATGCTGATTTACTGGCAGATCACTTAGGTATATTTCAACATTTTACCAGAAATCCTCCTGGAAACAGCAGACTCAGTTGTGCTGCATTGTGTAATGTCAGAGCGAATGCTCACTTTATGCTAGGATATCATCTTGCAGCATCAAAATAACACACTGCAGCTCCCAAGCTTCCCCTGCAGATTCCTCTATCCAAGTATTGATCAGGCCTGTGTTTTAGGAAGGTCTGCATAGTTCCTAGTACGTACACTGGAAGAGTGGTAATTTTCCTGTTTTACATGAAAATATATTAGATTGCAAGAGGACTATGCTTCTAGCAGATCGATGCCAGAGGAGTTAATATCACCTACTTTCGCCTCCCTGTTGTATAGTTCTAAAATTAGAAGCAAGCAGAAACACTGTGCAGCATCCTAATTGGCTTGTCACTAGGGTAAAGTAACTGGCCAACTTCTGACTTACTGAAGATCAGAAGGTCCTCTTGATGTACCCTCACTGGTCTGTTGCTTAGTCTCTTGGGAAGAAATATTTGGAAATAAATGTAACACGTATTTAATTAATTAGAATTTTAATTTATTTAAAGCGAAATTTTTTATCTAGGGTGAGGCAAAATATTTTAGTTTTTCTCCACTGTAGAAAAAAATTACCTGCAAGCATTGTAAGCCATATCCTGACTACAGTAATTTTACCTTGTTAAAGGCAAAGAAGGGGATTTCACTACTGACAGGTGCAATTTTTGAGAGCAACATCAAAGTTATATTTAGCATCACATAATCCTTATACAGATGACTGAACGTTTATGGTAGTGAAGTTTTAGCTACCTATGTGATGCTTGGGGCTCTGGAAAGGAAACCTAAAATGCCTCTTGTTGGCAGAAGAGTTTATGTATTTACCTTAGACTAGGCTGGTACAGAGAAACATAAGTCCTTCTCCATGTGAATTTCAGTCTAGGAGACATCTACTAACTGAACTTTTATTACATGAAAAACATGTCTAGACAGCAGCCTTAGCTGCACAGCTCTCTTTGAAGACGTACAGCATTTAGCCTGCAGCACGGTATTTCACAGCACCTTTTGTGTTGAATCTCCTGACCCTCTGGCAAACAGCTGCCGCAGCAAGATTCCGTCACTTCAGGGGGAGTCTCCGGTGGTGTCTCTGAACAGCACAGCACAGCAAGGCACCTGAAAGCTCTGTCTGGGTTAATTAGCAGCACTGACAAGCAGGCTTTGCTAGTGAGGCACAGCACTGCACGGGGTGGCTGCTGCTGGCAGTGGGATGACGTGCTCAGAGCAGCCCCAGGTGCAGCACGGGGCTGTGCAGAATGGCCCTGGCATTGCAACAGAGCTTACTGCGCCTCAAGAGGAGCCATTCCTTGGAGAGCAGGGACTGGAAAGTTTAACTTCCAACTGGTTCATAAAGTTTTCTATTTTAGCCAGTGTGTTTCAGAGTTATTCTGCAGCTCCTCCAAGTCGGAGAGGCTGAGGGAAGGAAGCTGAAGCAGGTCTCAGCTGAGTCACGTGTCACGGTGCTTCGAGATCTCTCCTTCCTCGCCATGGATCTTAATAACTATGTTCCCACTTTCCCTGTACTTACTTCATCAGCTTCATCTGTACTCCCACCTGCTTTCCTCTTCAACAGCCACTGTTCATCCCACTTTTATGCAGGAGAACCTACCCTGCATAAAAGTACCCTGGGTGATGAAGACCAATCTTCTGCTGTCACTGAGAACCCTGCTACTTAATCCCTTTACAGAGCTTTTCTTTTTTTAAGGCTGGTGGGATCTTTCCTTCCTTTCAGTCTTTGCTTCCACATATAGCCCATATACTTCCCACCTTCCTCATATTCTTTCCCTCTCATGAAAGCCCCTGCTCCTTGCCTGCCCACTGCTCTCCCTCTTTCTGCCTACTGAAGTGGACTTGTGTCATTTGCAGCCAAGCACCTCGATTCAGGGTAGACTTTGGAATATGTGGGTTTTTTTCTGACGATTGCACACCATTCCCCAGTGCTTTGGAATATCAAGTCCTGCAGCCTTCTGGGAATGTGGCTTCAGAATGGCCACACTGTTCTTCCCAGCTCTGCCCTTATGGGTGTCCTACAGGATTCCACCTCCACTATCACCACAACCACCACCAGGACTAAATTAAAGAGAAATGGTGTAAATCTAAGATACTCTAATTTTTACAGTAGGCCTAAATTGGACCATTTCTGACTGAAACAGTGATGGCAAGAACAGTTTCAGCAACACCAATAACAGTATTTCTAACCAGCCCTTTGCTGTTCCTCTCCCACGGTTGTTAACACTACAGAAATAGAAAGAAATGGCGTTTCCTACTCCCCAAGAAGGAACATTTCACCAGTGCAGATGGGTCCCAGGGGGAAGAAAGCCAGAATGTGCAGAAACTATAATAAAATAAGACATAATGTAAAAGTTAATGCTTTGTAATAGACCAGTGGTGAGGCTGTGGGTTGCCACAGCAACAGGACTACACACACCAGGCTGCACTGTGGGGCTGCTAGAGCTGCATATTGGGGCTGCTGAAAGGCCATCATCCTGCTGCCCTGAGCAAACACACCAGCAACTGTTTGCAGCCAGCTCCAGACAACATGGGACAAGGGAAAAATTGATCCTGACTGACGCATGACTTAAGATAATGTCTACCAGCAGCTAAGCTGTAATCAAGCCCAAAACATTAATAGGTTATCTCAATATAACATAACATTGGTGTTATCCCAATCATCAGTGAAGTGGCACAGAAAGTCCTGCTTGGCCTTTAACATTGCCCCAACTCTGGCTCACACTGAATGCAGGAGAGCAGGGAGCAGACCTTCTGATTTTTCAGATGCTGCTCTGGATATCCACATATCCCTGGACGCAAGACAGAGAAGCCTCAAGTCTTCAAGACCTGCCTTCCTTTTCTTCAGGACCCTAGATCTAGGCCAGCCCAAAATTAAATGAGTCTGTTATTTGTATGTTCTGTTAAAAGATTGTAACAGTTATATGCAGCTATTTAAGTGGGGTGAGAGTGAAATTCTAAGTTGTTGATAGGCACTGGGTGAACATGGTAGCCAGTGAATGATACCACAGAAAAACAGGAGGAAAGCCCCTGAGGGGTAAAGCAGTTCATGAACCCTTGCCTGCAGTTACAGATATGAAAAAGCTCCTGGCAGCCTAGAACTCTCTATGAACCAGGGGGAAAAAAGCTTCTGAGGCAGAGGTGTACTTTAAGAGGGTTGGATGGG
Source organism: Acridotheres tristis (assembly GCA_037013685.1). NCBI lineage: Eukaryota > Metazoa > Chordata > Aves > Passeriformes > Sturnidae > Acridotheres > Acridotheres tristis. Next base: position 12,511,570 of record CM072885.1, read on the forward strand.
AGACACTGCTCAGAGGGGTTGGCAGGAGTCAGTCAAGCATCTGAGCAGGGATGTCCCTGTCATGGAAGTTTGCCTGTGTCAGTGTGAACATGTCCTCACGTGCTCAACAATTTTTCCCAGTTACCTCAACTGTCATCAAAACTTATCATTCATTGTCTGACACTTTATTGCTATTGATTCATTGACATGTAACTTCCTACTACCCTGTTCCCTTCTCACAGACTTTTTTGTGTATTTCCTCTCCCTTGATAACTCTTCTCCACCTATGCATTCTCCCCTTCCCCCTTTTGTTTTTTTTCTTTGTTTCCCACCATGTGAATATCAAGTGAAGTCCCAGATATGCATTTCTTGCCAGACATTACCCATGGCTCAGCAACTGAATGCATCTGTTCTTCTGACCCACCGTGTCCAAGGGTTTCCTGGCACAACACGCAGCTTCTCTCCACAGCACTCCAAACAAAATATTTAAATAGTTCTCCACCACAGCTCCACCACTGCAAGTAACTGATATGTTCCAAAGAGAAATGTTGTGATTAGAAACACTAACTAAATAACATTTATTATAAGCTTTTATTTTGTGTTTTGTGTAATTATCCATATAAACAAAAAATAAGCACATCCATGGTCAGATAAAATGATCAATAGTGTGCTCCAGGCAAATTTGGGGCACAGTTATACTTTCAAAGATTGTGTAAATTCTCTTTAATGTTTTAAGAGCAATATTATGGTTGGAAAATCCAGTACTGAAGAGGATGTGCCAAAAAAAGAGCTGTCTGTACCACTTGATTTACATCCCTTTGTCCTGCATTGCACGCTCACATGCTAATTAGTGAACAGGATCCTGCTTTATCAGGTGCGGGAGACAGCAGCTGCTGTCCAGAAAGATCAGGATGACGAGAATCCTATTTCACCTGTTGAAGAAGATTTCGGTGAAAATCCTGGCTCAAAGTCAGATATTTTTTAGATGAGACTAGATGGCAGCCACAGGCCTGGGACCCAGTTAATTTTCAGGGACAAAAATTGTGGAGGTACAATATTGTTGGAGAAAAATATTCTGAGGATTAAGATGATGAAAGCTGTCCAAAAGAGCTGGGGACTATCCCTGCTTCTGCCACAGAATTCTTCTGTGATGCCAGGCACAATGCTTAAAACCTTTCATAGATGAGCAGCACCTCAGTATGGCTTCTTCTGAGGCCTCATTTTCAGAACTGCTGCAAATAAAATCCGTGTGAGGTCTGCTATGAGAAATAAGGTCCCAGCTGCCTTTTAACTATTCTGTCCAGAATATGCCAATCTTCTATCTCATAGAGATATTCTATTTTCTAATGCCATGAAGCTCACATATAATTGTGGTAAGAACTATAAAAATACCTCCTAAGACTGTCTTTAGGTATTCTGAAGAAATTCCGGTACCAAAAAGAGAGACTAGAGGATTCAAAGCTCTGGAAAGGGACACAGCCAGAGAGATTCAGGTGCCCCCAAAACCAGACATCTAGTACCACTTTCCTATTTCCAACACTGAAAGGACCCATGGGTATCACCTAAAGTCCATGTGAAATATGTGCCGTTTTGGTGCTGGAGACTGGAGAAGACATCCAAGGACAACCAAACCAATCACTGCCAGGCAAAGGTCTTTTTTTACCACAGTTTTTACTCAGCTTTTCAGCAGAATCCTAGTTCCTTCCCCTGCTTCTGGCCCTTCCTTTTCTTGTCCAGACTGGTTCCCACATTTACCCACCCTAGTCAGACTCTTGTTCCCCAGCTTATTCTCCAAACTCAGTATTTTGTCTTCATCTCTTGGCCCATTTCTTCTACAAGCAACCTATTTCTCCTCTCCTGACTCCTTCCCAGGTCCATATCTCTTCTTCCTGACATACCAGTTCCTAGGTTCATCTTTACTATATGTGCACATTTACAGGCCCACCTATACTAAACCTCCCATTTGACACAGATCCCTTCCACATGACCTCCTTTTTTTTTAAATGTCATCGAGCATCCTTCCCAACCTTCCCTCCGACCTCCATTCCTAAACTGCCTTGGGCCACTTCAGACTTACTCCTGCCTTCTATATCTGGCTTGTATTGTCTGCACCTCCATATTCCTGGGGCCTGACAAGACTCAGCCTGAAGAAAACGGGAGTGAGCACCGAAGAACCATCACTCCTCCTGGTGCTCGAGGCTGGAACGCGTTCAGCTCTTCTCTGAAGACGGCATATGAGCAGTCCGGTCACGCAGCAGCTGCAGCAGGAGCAGAACGAGGCAGCGGAGCACGCCCGGGCACCTCCAGCGCGCTCGGTGTGAACCAAATCTCCAGGAATTTTAGCAGTACTTTTCACATTTGGACCCGCCTACCTAAGAAAGCGAGGCAAGTGTGAGTATTTGGGGTCCACACTGCCTATGCTGCCTACGTCTAAGCGTACCCAGGCCATGTGCATGAAGGGCACTGCTCCCACGGCCTGGCTGCACGGACACGGCTCCCTTTGTGCTTCCACCCCTCGGCCGCAGCTTCTCGAGCTCTGACTGTCCCCGATACGAGCGCGGCCGTCTGAAACTGGCAGCAGGTGCTGCCCCTTCCTAAACTCCTCTGAGAGAAAGTTGGGAAGGGCTGGCGTTGCCGCTCCATTGGTCTGCACCTGGTTAGTGGCAGTTGTGGAGCAGAAATCAAACTTTGCTTGAAACAGTTGAAAATTTAAGGAATGCCAGGAACCATTTCCACGGGAATCTCTCTCCCTCCTGCCGGCGCCGGGGAGCGCCAGTATTTAACGGAGCGCGGCCCCTGCCGGCACCGCGCGGCAGCCGGACCGGACCGGACCGCTCACTCTGCCGAGCCTCCCGCTCACAGCTGTGAGCTAGGGCTCAGCACAGGTCGGGGACTGCAAATCCGTGTGTCACTGGCACAGGAATGATTATTACCAGATGCTAATTGCTCGTTAATGTATGCTAATCACTGCTGCATGCCAGCGCGCTCAGAGCACCGAGTGCCAGGCAGAAGGCATTGGGCTGGAGCGGCTCCTCTCCTCTCCTCTCCTCTCCTCTCCTCTCCTCTCCTCTCCTCTCCTCTCCTCTCCTCTCCTCTCCTCTCCTCTCCTCTCCTCTCCTCTCCTCTCCTCTCCTCTCCTCTCCTCTCCTCTCCTCTCCCCCTCAGCCCCGCGCCCAGAGCCATCACCGCATCCCCGCGGCTACGCTGTGCCCACACAGCGTTCTCCTCCGCGACCGCCATCCCGCTCCCGAGGCCAGGAGCGGCCGCTGGCGATTCCTGGCTTCCCCGAGCTCCAGGCTTTGCCTCGCGGAGGTTTCCCTTCATCCTGGAGACGAGCGCCTCCGGTTCCCCCCGCGCCAAGGCGGGCACTGCCGCTCACCCGCCGCAGGGGACCCACCAGGTGCCGTCCCCGGCTGGAGAGGCCATGATGCTGTTTTGTGCGGGCACGGGAACACCACGCGCACGTTCCAAACTTTAAAACCCGCAGCCTGAACATGTCTCCCAGGAAGCGCTGCATGAGCAGCGTCGGGAGCGGGTCTCCCCTGCAGTCGCTGCCCCGGCCGGGAGAGGTGCCCGCGGGCTGGGGAGAGCCGCGCACAGGGCTCGCCCGGCGAAAGGGCGCGGGCGGCCGTTCGCCCCCGCCTGCCGCCTCCACCTCCCCTCGGGGCCGGCCCTGCCCCTGCCCCCGCCGTGGGCCCGCAAGCGGCGGGACGCACGCGGTGCGCGGTGTGCCGTGCGGGGTGTGCAGTGTGCGGTGAGCGGTGCGCGGTGTGCCCTGTACGGTGTGCAGAGTGCCGTGTGCGGTGTGCCCTGTGCGGTGTGCGGGTGGCGCCCGGCGGCGGAGGGCGGGCTGCGGGGCGGGCGGTGCGCGGGGCCGGCGGCGCCGCGCTGCGCCCCGATAGGCGGCGGCGGGCGGTGTCGGTGCTGCCGCCGCTGCCGCGGCTGCTGGTGCTGGCGCGGAGCCGCTGAAGCCCGGCAGAGGGGCTCGCCGGCTCTCGCACGCAGCGGCGGCGGCGGAGCGCGTCGCGTCGAGCGGAGCGAGAGGGGAGGAGGAGGAGGAGGAGGAGAAGGAGGAGGAGGAGGAGGAGGAGGAAGGGGAAGGGGAGGGGGGCACCTTCTCGGCGAGGATGCCCGGAGCGGCTGCAGGGACGGCGGCTACAGGAGCAGGCTCGTCAGGAGCGATAGCAGCGGGGATGCTCCCAGCTCAGGAGGCGGCCAAGATCTACCACACCAACTACGTGCGGAACTCGCGGGCCATCGGCGTGCTCTGGGCCATCTTCACCATCTGCTTTGCCATCGTCAACGTGGTGTGCTTCATCCAGCCGTACTGGATCGGGGACGGCGTGGACACCCCGCAGGCGGGCTACTTCGGGCTCTTCCACTACTGCATCGGCAACGGCTTCAGCCGGGAACTCACCTGCCGGGGCAGCTTCACGGACTTCTCCAGCCTGCCCTCGGGAGCCTTCAAAGCTGCATCCTTCTTCATCGGGCTCTCGATGATGCTCATCATCGCCTGCATAGTCTGCTTCATCCTCTTCTTCTTCTGCAACACAGCCACCGTCTACAAGATCTGCGCCTGGATGCAGCTGACCTCGGGTGAGTGAAGGCAGCGGTCCCGGGTGTTGTGGGGCCCCGCGCCGCCCTGTCCGGCACAGCCCGAGGGGCACGGGCGGCTCTGGACAAACTTGCGGCTCCAGCGGCTCCCGGGTCGGATGAGGGTCTGGGAGGGGCGGGGGGAGAGGCCCGGGGGTGCCCCGCCGGGGCAGGCAAGGAGAGGATGTTCGGGGGTGCCGCGACACATCGGCAGCGTCGCAGAGCGGTGCCCGTGCCTGCCCCGGGCCGCCCCGCCGCCCAACTGGGCGTGGGCCAAGTCAGGCTCAGCCCGCAGCTCCTCGCACCTCTCCGAGACCTGCCCGGGGGAGCTGCCAGGTTTCGGTCTGTGAACCGACCCGTGGGCAGCTCCAGGGACTGCGGGCGGGTGTCCTCCAGCGCGTGGTCTCTTGTAAAGGTCAGGAGAAAATGGCAGTGAGGACAATTCGAGCAGGCGACGGCGGGTGAAGGCAGCTGCCCGCCTGTTGAAGCTTAGTCCCGGTCCCACAGTTCCACCTGGCCAAGGCAGAGCCTTCGGCTCCAGGGGAGGGGTTGGCGAGGTCTTTTGCTGGTGAACTGGAAGGGCAGCTGAGGTCGTTGGATGTGGTATGCATGAGTTTTGTTTCACTTGTCCACAAGGTTTATTTCCCACTATGTGTTAGGAGTGCAAAGAAAAAGAATTTATTTCAGTTGCTGATTTTGTCTCAGAAGATCTCCTGACTTCATTTCACTTTTCCCATCACTTCCAGTATCTCCCTGGGGAAAGCGTATGGTAAGAAAGAGTGAAAACACCAGGACATCCCTTTTTGCATTTCCAGCACAGCTTTCCCTCTGAGTTAGTGGAGAACTGGTTATTTGTGTGCAGATGGGAGGGTAACAAGAAAATAATGGTCTGTAGAATTAAGATAGTAATATAAGCAGTTTTAGTGAGACAGAAAATATGAATTCTTCAATCATTTGGGGAAAAATGGAGGCTAACATCAAAGCACACCTGTTACATGTCCTCCTGGTAAAACCCTGAAATTGAGAAGTTTTGGAATAAGCAGGAATAAGCTGTTAGGGAAACAGAGCAAAATGTCAGCAAAATGGGCTCACAATCACTTTTTCAGTCCCCTTAATTGACCTACATTCATTTCACTTTCTGAGCAAAAATTCTTTTGAGTTTTCTACTGAACAGCTTCAGCATTATTCAATTTGCCATCTAGTCCATGAGTCTTGGTGGATTTCTCTGGTTTGTATGAAATAGCTTCAACCATTTCTCTCTCTGATGATGTTTTTCTGTGTGCTATTATGCATTTTTTCCATCACTGAAATTTCCTTGTAATTTCTTTCTGTATCACTTGGGGAATGATCTGCAGGCACTTGAGGTTGGTAGGTTTTTCCTAGTTCCAATGAGTTTAGTTTTGGGTTCATTATCTCCGTACTGGGAGCCCCCTTTGATGCTGGTGGCTCCTCTGTCCATTCAGTAACATGCATTCTGATATGGTCTGGTTAATCGTAAACGCTCATGTCCCTTGGCTCTGGGCTGAGCAAACTGCTTCATCTTCACATGACTGATGTCTCCTCTGCTCCATCAAGGACTTCTGCTTTCAGCTGTCTCCTCCCATGGCTCTGCTGCTTAAAGGTGCCACGAATATTCACTGTTTTGATGCATTTCAGCATGTCTTGTTCATGTCCAGTATGCAGTAGGACAGCAAAATTTCCAAATGCCTTGCGCTTTCCAACATCAACATTTATTTATATGGTTGCACTTTTTCATGCCCAGAGGTGCTAGTGCAAGGAAGATAAAATGAATCTGATTCCTTTACTGCGTTTCTGTACAGGTGTATAATGATAAAAAACCACCATAAGTGACTGATCTACTGGAGCCCAGTCTATACCACGCTGCAGGTGTGACTGGAGATACATTTTCAGGCAAAGCAACACAGAATTTTTGTCATCTCCAAAGCTGGTAGATGCCCTGTTGGTATTAAAAGTCAACAAAAGGAGCTATATGAGAAGAATCACTTCTCAGACGGCTTCCCTCCAAAATTTATAAGGGAATACATGCATAGCCAAGTGTTTGTTTGCTGTCTTTCCAAATTTGTACATGAATGCCTTGGAAAGACTACAACAATGTTGGGTGTTGAAAGAACCTGATTTTGTTGTTTGTTGAATGCTTTACCTTAATTCAGTATTTATCTCACTGTTCAATTCTGTATTACTTTAAAAAGTTTCTTCAAGGGAGAAAAAACTACCAGAAAGTCCATATTGCTTTGGGTTGCATCCTTTGGAGAAAACAAAGGTGGTGGGACAAAAGGAAAACTTAGAGTAAAATGTGCAGGACAGGAGTGTTATAATGATATATTTTCTCTGAGCTATATGACCTACTTGCTGTATTAGTTTGCTGTTCGGAGAGTATAAGTAATAGATAATAGTGATCCTAAAATACTTCTCACAAAAAACAATATAGTAATGTCAACTACATATGCATATAGTTTTGTGTAGTACAGGAAAAAAATGAATCTGAAGTAGTGAAATAAAGAAGCATGTGAATATAACTTTGATTTTGCTTGCTGTTATGTACCTTCATAGTGTTAGCATTAGGTTAGGTCATATAATACTTTTAAATCTTGCTAGAATCAGGTTTCTGATGTGGGATCATGCTTGGTTTAGGATTGCAAATAAAAGCTTAGGAACTGATGTCTTTAGAAGAAAGATTTGGATGACGGTCTGTCCTGCATGAGTCATTATAAATTGTCCGCATGATATAGCTCTTGTTTTGAAAAGGTGATTTCTAAATAAGAAAAAGACAAACAGTATCTTGGGCACATATACTTTCTGTCCTTGTTGCTTTCTAATCATGTCTATGACTAGACATGTCTATGACATGATAAAGAAGAAAAATCCTAAGAAAAAATTTATTTCCTGTGTGTGCATGAGTACAGCATAGATTAGATGGTCTTATGATTTAGCCACGGCTTAGACTGCCTTTTTTGTTACATGTGCATAATGCTGTCAGGGTACACTTGATACTTTGAGAGCCAATGTTGGCAGCCTTGTTCTCCCATCCCCTAACCTCCTCTTCTGCAATTGCAAAATCATAGGTGCAAGCAGTTGCATATACATTCACCTAATTTGAGCAGCTGCATGATCACAAACTCTTGAAATCATTAGGAATTAGGTATGATTGTTCTTTATTATTCTACACCTAAAGTTTGCATACAAATAAAGACAATTCTTGAGATCTATTCTTTTATAGGTTAAGTAACTTAAACATTTCCATTCTGTCATTGTGATTTTTTTCACTATTAGATATTTGTTATTACTTTTTTCCTTTACTAGGATGTTTCAAGTTATAAAGTAAAGAAAGCAAAAGAAAAGCATAGAAGTGTCCCATGGACAAATAAGATTAAACCAATATATAGGTTTTTCAACAGATGCCTAAGTGCATGCCCACAGTAAGAGGACCATTGAACAAAACATAAAAGCTCTGTACTTTGGCAAACCACAATCCAGTGATCTCTGACAGTGGTCTGTAACATGGGCCTATGAAAACATCAGAGCAGGTAAACCTTGTTTTGCTCTCCATGTTTTTGGTTCTTCAGCACTTTTACTCAGGGACTTCCTCAGATGGATCTTGGCATTTGCTTGGATCTTGGTGTTGGCACTTGCTGAATTTTGTTTTTGAGACTTTGGTCACATTTTGAACCTGTGTAAACTTTTAGCATTTGCAATGCCCCAGAGCAAGGAGTTCCACAGCTTGATGTGTGTTGTGTGAAGATTCAATGGTCTTTGTGTTTTAAATCTTGTGCCAGCCCATTTCATTTGATACTCTCAGGTCATGCATTGGAAGAGGCTGTGAACAGAGAACTTGGAGACACATTCCCAGTCCTGGTTCTGATTACACATTTGCTGTATCCCTTCAGTTACCTGGTTTTGAGACCTTTGACTTAGTCAGTTCTTAGTTAGTTTGTACCGAACTTGTGATCATCTCTGCTGCCCTGCCTACAGCCTTTTCCAGTCTACTGTATCTCTTCAGAGTCTGTGGGACCAGACATACACACAATATTCAAGACAGACAAACCAGCCATTCATACAGTGACTTAATAAAATTCTGTCTTTTGTTCTTTGTTCCTTTCCTACTAACTACTAATACTCAATGTTTCCCTGTTAGTGAACAGTGGGCTGAGGTTTTCACACAACTGCCTATTATAACCCCAAGATCTCAGTCCTGAAGTTGTAATAATCACCTTGGGGCACATAGTATTGTGTAGTTAGGTTTTTCCCCCCTTTAAGAAATGACTTCATATTTATCTACACTGACTTTAATTTGACTTTTTACTGCCTAGTCACTCAATAGTGTAAAGTCTTTCTTCACAGTCAACCCTTATCATATCTACCCTGAATGAGTATCAGCAGCTAAGTTTTTCACTTCACAATTTATCCTGTTTTCCAGCTCATTTATAAATAAGAGAGTAGCTCCCAAGTTCCAGCACAGATCCCTGCAGGATTCCACCATTGACCTCTCTCCACTTGAAAAATTGACAGTAGTGTCCTACCATCTGTTTCCAATTATTTATCCTTGCAAGGGCATTTATTTTTATCCTCTGGGAGTCTAGATTTTTTAAGACTTATGAATGATAGATTCATCAAATGCCTTTTGGAAATCCAAGTTGTTAACGAAAACCATAGTACACATTATTTTTTACTTCTTTGGAGAACTCTAGTAGTTTTGTGAAAAAATTACTTAAAATAGGTGCATTGGTCCTACCTCATGTCCTTTCATCACACAAATATGTCATGTTTGTACACATGCTGACATATACTGTTTCTTTCATAGTTCTACTGATTTATGTGGTGCAGATGTTGGTCTTTCTGGGGTTCCCCAGGTTCTCCCTGGACTTGTTTTAAACTAGTTTTTAAAACTGGTTTCCTATCACTCAGCTGTCAGATCTTTGAGGCCAAAGCACCATAATGAAGAGGTTATTACATGCCACAATTAAAAGTTTGCTTAAAACAGGAAATTGTTTCAGAATGAAAAGGAGAACTTCTTCATTGCAACTGTGTTGTTTGCCTTTATGCTTGAGATCAGTCTGCAGGACCAGGTGACTTTTATGTAAGAGTCTTAAAAGGCTTGACCTTGATGCTCTTGAAGTGTTTGTTACTGCTATTTGACAGATCTTGGTATAGGGGTAAATTCCAGAAGGCTAGGAAAAAACCCCAGCCTTGCACCAGTATTTGAACAGGGTATCTCATGGAGTCAGACAAGAATCTTGTTCGTAGCCTCAGCATCCTTAAAAATTTATTGAGAGAGTAATTTACATTTATGGCTTCTGCACTTTGCAGGTGGCATAAAAATTATTTGTTTAACAAATGATAGTTATTTGTCTAGTAAATTATAGTAAGGATAGCTAATTGCATAGACTGATTTGGATGTCATAATAACATGGGCTTATTTCTACAACCTGTATTTTAATACACCAAATGCAGTGTAAAACTTCCAAGAATCAGAATCATGGAATCACAGAACTATAGAATGGCCTGGGTTGGAATGATCATCAGCTCTAACACCCCTGCTATGAGCAGGGACACCTTCCACTATACCAGGTTGCTCAGAGCCCCATCCAGCCTGGCCTTGGACACTCCCAGGGATGGGGCATCCAGAGCTTCTCTAGGCAGCCTCTTTCAGAGTTTCACCACCGTCTTAGCAAAGTATTTCTTCCCAATATCTAATCTAAACTTACTTCTTAGTTTCAGTTTGAATTAATTTCTCCTTGTTCTGTCACTATGTTCCCTTGGAAATAGTTCCTTGCCATCCTTCTTGTAGGCTCCCTTTAGGACTGGAAGTTCACAATTAGGTCACCCCAAAATCTTCCAGGCTGAACAATCACAGTTCTCTGAACTTTTCCTTCACCTTTCCTTATAGGAGAGGTGCTCTATCCCTCTAATTACTTTCATGGCCCTTCTCTGGGCTTTCTTCAAAAGGTTCATGTCCTTCCTGTCTAGGGGACCCTAGAGCTGGATGCAGCACTGCACGTGGGGTCTCACCAGAGCAGAGCAGAGGGACAGAATTCAATTTAGAGAGAAGGATGTTGTGGGGGACCACGTCAAAGGCTTCACAGAAGTCCAGATAAGTGACATCCATAGCCCTTCCCTTGTCCAGGCACAGAAGCTGACAGGTTAGTAGTTCGCAGGATCCTCCTTTCTACCCTTTTTAAGATGGGTACAATGTTTTCTATTTTCCAGCCACCTGGGACTTTACCTGACTCCTATGACTTTTCAGGTATCAGGGGGAGTGGCTTGGCAACTATACCAGCCAATTCCCTCAGGACTCTGGGATGCATCACAATAGTTCCCATAGACTTACATATGTTCAGGCTGGTGGTCATGAACCTGGTGTGTACTTGCAGTCAGAAGCATTTTGCGCCCCCAGTCCCCACCCTGCAGCCCACACTTTCAAGAGGTGTGGGCAGAAATGTTGCCACTGAAGGCTGAGGCAAAAAAAAGTCGTTGAGTACTTCAGCCTTCTCCTTGTCAATTATTATCAGTTTTTCAGCATTGCTTATTGGGGGTACATCTTTGACCTTTCTTTTCTGGTTAATACACCTCTAGAGGTGCTTCTTGTTACTCTTTGCATCCATTGCCAGGTTCAGTTCCCGCTTCAAAAAATGTAGGAGGCATCCTACTAATGGGAGAATTATGAAATTATGTGTAATGGAAAACAGTTACTTAGAAGTGAAATTGCAGACTGTAGTAAATGGACATCTGCATGTGAGCTCCCACTGCAGTGAAAAAAAATCCAGTGTTGTCCCTGAATGTGTATGCAAAAAATTGGACTCCTTTGCCCGTAGTGGTTCCCATGCCTGTTCTGTCTAGGTCAAATATCTTTCAAGATGCTCTTTCAAGTATAAAATAGAAAGGATCTCAGTACTGATTTAAATAAATGAAAGAAGAGGAGCTAAAAGGATGAATTTTCTTGCTATTCAAAAGAAGATTAAAAATTGACAGATGATGGCATATGAGGACCTACAGGGGAAGATTTCAAGTCATGCAGTGCTCCTTAGCTTGACAAATGCTGTGTTGGGAAGCTGAAGTTGCACAAATTTGCATTAGCCATGAGGTATGTACATTTGTAACCTTTTAAGTTACATTTTTCATTTGTTAATTGTCTTTACTAACTCACCAGAAGCAAAGGACCCTAACCAAGAGTGCTGTCAGCTTTTGTTGCCACTACGTACTCCACACGTAATGTGGGAAGGCATATGGGAGGCAAAAGGGACAGGAAGACAAGTCCAGGTATATTAAGCAAGTTTTTAAGCTTGACTTTCATAATCGATGCTGATTTTAATAAAAGCCTTAACATCTCCATGGCACCTGTGGGGTGAGGTGACAAAAGTTATTTAGTGGTCTCTGCACAGTAGTGAATGTTGGACCATCAGGGAGAAAATTCTGAAAAATCAGGGTTCTTGAAGGCTCTGACCATGGTATGATGAGTATTGCCTCTGCATTTTTGGGAAATGGGGTGCTGGAGCTGTGCAGGCAGGCAGGGAGCAGGGAAAGAGCCAAGTGCCAACAAATGGAGTGTCTCATCAAGCCTATGAGGACATTAATTCGAGCGGGCCTGGTGCATGTGCTTCTTTTTCCCAAAGGAGAAATAATGCTGCCTGATTTTCTGTATGTTCAGCTCCAGAGGAAAGTTTCCCATTGGGTTTAAAAGAGATCCCTAGAGCCTCCTTCATCCTTGCCTGGGAATGCCCCATGGTAGCCTGTGCTTTGCTGCTGTCACACTGGCTGTGATGAGTATTGCCATTGGGAAGTGCTTGTGTCCTAGTGTGAGTCAGAAGGTTAGCTGGGGAGGTTGGAAAAAATACCTGAAGGTTTTAGTGGGAAGTTTTGGGTGTTTGGGTGTTTTGTGTGATGGGGCTGTGCAGCTTTTTTGGTTTCATTACACTGAAGTAATAATTTTCATATACTGCATGTTTGACTATAAAAATGAAAGTAAAAGGTGTGTCACGTGAACAGTGGAAATGAGGGAGAAATGCTGTGCTCAGTATCTCATCTCTATGTAATTTCTTTCCCCAAATAATCTGTGCCCACAGTACCAAAAATTCTCTCCTGCATCTCATGATGTCATGCCTTTAGTAGCTAAACTTTCTAAAGTTCTTCACAGGCTCCCTATCTCTGTAGTTGACAAAGGTACAGCATGTACTATACCTGGCAGAATTCTATTTGTTGGTTTATGTACTCAAGTCGCCATCTAGATTTGTTAAAGGATAAACTATCCCTGTCTTTCTACTGGTGGGAAATTAGGATTCTTTCTACTTCCAGCTTTTGCACAAAGCTTGCAGTTTAGTGTCTTGAAGGCTTGTAGCATCAGTCAAATTTGCTTGAAACTGGTCATCAGGCTCAAAATCACACAGCCACATCTGTCTTTATCCCAGAGAGAACCTGTCTAAAATGTATCATGTAAGAAGTGAATATCTTTTATTTTTATGAGTGATTTGAGATTTTGGTAGAAAAACTTGTTTTTTGAAGGATAAAGGTGTTTTGGGAATGGAGAAGAGATATTTTCTTTTGGTTTAGAGTGTAATAAAAATTTCAGCATCTTATAACTCTCCCAATTGCCTTTTATGAACATCCTGGGGGCTGTGGTCCATTGTTTGAAAAACAATAAGATAACAGAATAGTAAGATATAAAAGGAAATGCGTAAAGGTATCCAGGCTATTTGAGGATGAATACATTTCAGTGGAAAAAGCATGTGTGAGGGAAGAAAGAAGGGGAGAAAGAAACTGGGTGAGAGTTTAAAAAAGGAGAATATTACCTATTGAAATGTGGGGACCTGAGAAGTTGGATATGGTTAGGAAAGAGAGATGGGAGTGAGGTTTTGGAAAGTGGCTGGTGTCAGAGCAGCTCTATTTTTTTGCAGCTGAAGAAACATCTCTGGCATAGGATACAGCTGCTGCTGAGTTCTTTCAGGGATTCCTTCTAAAAGTTTAATGAAGAAAATTGCTGTATGCTAAAATGAAGCCAGGAAGAGGGAAATATACAGATATTATCAGTAAAAAGGCATGGAAGAAAAGAAGGCTAGATTTCAAACATGAAGGTTATTTTACCTTTCCTGAAGTGAACCTTTCTAGCACTGTGGTATAAACAGCATTAGCTTTGATCTTGCAAACATAAGGACAACAAGCATATCAGAACAGAAAATCTGTGGTATGATCAGATGGTGTGGACTCAATATTTGAAAACTAACAAGATCCAGCTGTGAGGAATGGCAGGGTCACAATATGGAGACATCACAAAGGAAAAAATAAAAACATTTTTGCTCAAAAATGGTAAAAGAAATAAAAACATGAACAAGGCTATAGCCTGGAAAATCTGCAGAATTCGATAACATCGGCTGCTATCAGCACTGTTAAAAATGCAATGGCAGCAGCATGACAGTGAATAGCTAGAATATGCACTGCTATGTGGAACAGTGTGCAGCTCCCAGTTACAAAGAGAGAATTATGACTAGAATCCTTAAAAAAGGCAATATAATAGACTCGAAGATCTGTCTATTCTAAGAAAGATATTATCCATCTTCATATTGGCATTCAAAGATGCAGAAGACTCGAAACAAGCTGGCCTTAGAATAAGAAGGTCATACTTACCGGGGAAAAGGTTCTTTTATTTTCTCCTTGAGAAGCCAGATGCAAATTTATGAATTTCATTGATTTTAAAAGGTAGCTAATGGCGTCTGTGGAGAGCCTCTTTGACACAAGCACATCATGTGCTATTTCAGAGAATATTATTCAATCAAGTAATTGAGAGTGCATCAGAAGGAGAAAGCTATGGAATAAACTGTTTGAAATAAATTATTACAAACAGCTGATGAGTTGCCACACATTCTACTTTCTTTATTTTTCTGGTTATCGTTCAAAAGGAAAAGTTTATAGAGAAGAAAACTAGACATGCTGTACTTGCAAGGTCAAAGATATATTCTGAGTTCAGAGGCTCAGAAAACGCTATTTGTGAAACCTTGGGAGGTTCTTTAGTTTCCTTCTAGAAGCCAAAAGTCATGTGCCTTCAGCTTTGCAGAAGCTGACTGAGTAAGGTGAGTGATCTCATGCAATTACCATGGCCAAGATTGCAACCTACTGTAGTTAATTGGTCATGGTGAACCTTGGGTGCAGCAGAGGTGTGAATAAAATAGGACAAGGTCCCTGAAGATCAGGGAAGATTTTAGCAATGTCTCTCCCTCCAGTTTGACCTTTTGCCTGCCCCTGTGGAATAACAGGCTTCTGCAGTGGCTGTGGCAGGTGAATGCCCCTCAGCTCCATGGAGTTTCTTGATGGGGGCAAGGGCCGTGGAGAGGGTTGTTTTGCCCAGATGTAACAGCTTGGAAGCATGAAACACTGACATAAATGGTCCTGTGCCTCTTGGAGAGACATTTCTGTACAGCTTGCCAGGGCCCAACAGAGAGATATGGTTGCTGTGCCTGTACCCACAAATTAAGTGGGTTCAGAGTCCCCCCCTCTGCTGTAGAGTCAGCTGGCACACTGGCCAGTGTCCATACTATTACATTTTTTATCTTCTAAAACTGGGTCACTAGACTCATTCTGCTGGGAACCATTCCTGGCATGTCCTAACTTGCAAACTGTGCCCTGGCAATATTTTGGAAGATTGTTAGATGGAACAGACTAAAACCACTCCTGTGACACATGCTGAGGGACAATTCTAACAATTTAATAGTGCAAGCAGTCGAGTTTCAATGCCTGGGAATGCTCCCTGGTACTGCTTCATTTATCTGTGTAGACATAACCAGTATGTAGCCAAGTCTCAAAATGAGGAGCTCAGGAATTAACTATGCAGGAAAGTTAAGGTAACATGGAAGTAGTCCTTTAATTTAAACCAATTTAAACCTCCAACTTAGTGCCATAGTATAAATTTCTGATTTGCTTTGCTAAATTGACAACAAATAATCTCTGGACTAAAAATTTACATGAAATGAAGTTATCTTTGAAACTAGACTTAGTAATCGCCTTGAAAAAGACAGATGTTTGTAACCTTTGGCAAGAGGAAGAAGTGATCAAAAATGTAGAACAAACCATAAAAAAAGATTTTCACTTAGAGACAGTGGAAGTGTTACCCATGAGCCTAAAAATCATAAATGAGACTCCTGTCTGATGTAGACTGTTTCAAAATCAGATTTTCCACAGATATCTTCAGCTTGGCTAATACATCTTTAAACATTATAAAAGTGTTATGCACTGAGTGCATATACTTAAGAGACATTTAGTGTAATTTCACAAAGAGTTAATTCAAAGTTTCAAGATTAATTTTGTGAGAAAAGTATTAGACTTTCCATCAAAATAAAATTATTCACCCTTGTAGCTTTATATTCCTCTAAAGAAAGTTAATTATTACTTGGTTGCTGTATCTTAGCATTTAGCCTTCCTATTACTGGTGAAGTTATATTAGACCGTCATTAAAATAAAAAGGTTGAAATTGCAATACCTGGTCATTACACTAGAAAATTATAGTCCAAAACATTCCAAACATGCAGATGTCTCACCAGTCACAGTCACTTGTGTTTAGTTCCTGTCAGACATTTGTATTTGCTCGGATTCCTCTGTCAGTGTGGCAGCACCACGTTAGTGTGGCTCACCAAGTGACACTTGGCCCTTTGTCAGCCTTGGGGAGCAAGGGGACAGTGCTGGCACAGGGAAAGGCCATGCAGCTCAGGGTGGGTAATAATGGAGATACTCAAAAGCCATCAGGTCACAATCCTGAGTAACCTGATCTAGGGGGCCCTGCTGGAGTAGGGAGGTTGGACTAGATGGAGTTCCAGTGGTGCCTTCCAGTGTCACCCAGTCCATGATTCTGTGAGGGAAGAGAGGACCTGCTCACCAAAGGATGGCAGTGGGATGGCAATGTGATACTGCTCTGGACAGGACATACAAGGTCCTGGCACATGCTTTGTGAACTATTTCCAGCTGATTCAGGGCAATGCTGACATAATTAAGGCTGCATTGTGATATTTCTTATGGGATTCTGGACACTGATGTGCAGTTCTGAATGAGGAGCTTCAAAAAGAAAAACTAATGAGCAGTGACATGTCTTGGGAAAACTAGGAAAGCTTGGTTAGTTTAATGTAATGTCTAAATGTAGATAAGATGTCTGTGCTGACTAAAACACCTGGAAAGGCTAAGAACAAGAGGAAAATAAAAGAATTGCCTGAGTCACTGATTTTTTCTTTGACTTGGTTTGGTTACATGTCATGTAGCATTGTTAGAACAAATCACAGCCTGTTGGCCTATTTTGTTTCACGACACTTTAAAAATCTCAGAAGTAGTTTATGAACTCTCTGGAATGCATGGACTGTAGAGTGAAAACTAATGATTCTAAACTCATGGCTAAAAGTGGTACAAGAAGAAATAGAAATTATCTAGATATAAATCACTTCAGGCTGAAAAATACAAGGTGGTTTCTAACTATTAGAGCAGGAAGGTTCTAAAGCAACTTTCTGAAAGAAGGAGATTTGGTAAAATACTGAGCTGAGAAACAGATACATATCTGAAAGGCATTACAGAATGTAGTGTTTGTAACAGCATGCCTTCTTCCTCTCTCATTTCTGAAAACAAACTCATCTGGGTGAATGCTCTTTTCTATTCTACTCTCATTTGTTCTGTTTTTTTAAACATTATCATTTTTATCTCAGTGACCAAGATCTGTAGATCTGTCAAGTGAGGCTCATTCCTGCCTGGCATTCTGATCAAATAGGCAAGGGCTTTCCTTACATTTCCAGCAAAACTATAAAACTTAGGCAACAACAGCAGTTGCAGTGGATATTAAATTTCTTTAAGAAAATATAGTTTATTTTAGCTAAGTGCTGTTGTTTAAAAGTGAAAGCAATTAAAAAAGGAATCTTTAAAATATTCTAAAATATCAAGGTTTCAGGAAAATAATTTTACAAATCATCAGTTCTATGACTAACCTGAGATGTAATTTTGCTGAGGAAGTTGTCCTGTGTTAGCTTCCCATGCACCTAATTATTTTCTGTTGCCATGCTGTTACATAAACAATCTTCCTAAATAGTTAAGAAACTCATCAAATCTCTTCATCTTTTTGATGCACGGGTCGTGTTTTGTGTGAATAAGTTGGTGTCAAGTGTGCTGGGTGTTGAAAGAAGGGACTCGTTGAGTGGTCCTTGCTCACACAGGATGGGTAGCAGAGTGACACTGAGTTCCCAGTTCTGTCCTTGCTGCCTCTTTTCCTGCCTCCTGTGGCAGTTTCAGAGAGGGGGAGAGAGCAGGGAGCTCTCTGTCAGCAGGATAAAGAAGTGTTCAGTGCATAAAATAACTGTATTTAAGTTATTATACCCTGAGCTTCCAGTGAAACACTGTTAATGGTGTACATGTCTGTGAAAGCTCTTACATGCAGCATGGATACTAACAAATGCTGCTCAGGATTTTGCACCCGTGGAGGGTCAGATCCGCAGCTACAAGGGTCTGGGTTTAAATTTAGTCTTACTGAATTCAGCTTGAACTTAAGATAGTATATTTAATAACTGAGTGTTAAACATACAAGACAGCATTTCATTTAATTTTAGCTATATGGTACACTGGAGGAATTATGCTGAGGCAAAAGTGAGGTGGTCTGTGAAATTGTTACTGCATTTTTGCTTCTTCATGAGAGATGTAGTTTCTTTTATTCCCTGGGGCTGCTTTTCCCCAAATCAAGTCTGGACCAAATGCATATCACACTTATGCAGACAGCTCCATTTTACTTTGCACTTCATCAGGTGATGGATAAGCATAGATTCAAGAGCAGGGATGTGCCAGAGAATGTTCAATGAAACACTCAACTACACACATCTGGCTTAGCCTGTCAGACTGCAGTAGTGAAAGGACCAACAGCCTTGGCAGACCTAATCTGGCTATGGCAGGGCCAGTCAAGTGTTCCTGCAGTAATCCAGGAGTGGTCAGAGCCTTAGGATATGATGTCAGTCTGTGGTAGCGTTGGGGATTAGGTTTCTTTCCTTTTGTTCTTTTTTACAGAACTTTTCCCATAAGTTGCTAGAAAATGCTAATGACTGCGTACTTCAGAAAACAAAAGAAGTGGCCAAACTCGGGGAGGAGGGCATGGGCATCTGGTTGCACTTCTCTTACCTGAGGATTTCTCTCTGAGGGACAAAGATACATCGGGAATTGGGCAGGGGCTGGGGCAGCTGCTGGCTCTTTCTCTATCTCAGCTTCGGAGGAGAAGGTCAGAGCTGCTGCTTGGGGAAGGGAATTCGCTGCTGCCACCGGAGAGCAGCTTGGTCCTGCTTCTTCTGCTGTGGGGTGAGCCTCTGCCTGTGAGAGCAGCCACTGAGTAGCCACCTCATTAATGCTTATCCCAGTGAAAGAGGGACCTATCCCCATCTGCTGGGGTGTTCGGGATCCTGAGCTCGCCTCTCCCTGCCCCGCTCAGAACCAGGTCGCTGCTGCCCCAACCCCGCTGCTGCTTCGACTCCGTTTTCTCTGCACTGCAGCCCTGCAGCCCCTGCCTGCCGAGACATCCTGCCATTGCAGCCTGGTGCTCCTCAGGGTCCTGCTGGGGCACCAAGATCGGCTGCCCCAGGGGTTTGTGAACCAAAGCCTCTCTCCCACCCCTTCCCGTCTCGGCACTGGGATCAGCTGCCCCAGGGTTTATAAACCAAGGCCTCTCCTCCATCCCTTCCCGTCTGGGCACTGGGATCGGCTGCCCCAGGGTTTATAAACCAAGGCCTCTCTCCCATCTCTTCCCGTCTGGGCCCAGCCGCCATCACTGCGCGCTGCCCCAGCCCTGCCCACAGCGCCCCCTGCTGGCCTGGAGGAATCACCGCCCCCGCCCGGCCGGGAGCCACCAGCGCCCCCTGCAGGCCGTGCCTGGAACTGCACCCAGGGAAATGCCCACGGCACAGAAGGGTCGCTGGGATCCTGCTCTGGTTGGTGTTAATGCTGTGGTTGTTGTTGTTTGTTGGCCTTATTACACACCAGTAAAAAACTGGTATTCCTATTCTCGTTTCTTTGCCTGAGAGCCCCTTAATTTCAAAATTACAATAACTGAGGGAGGGTGTTTACATTTTTCATTCCAAGGGAGGCTCCTGCCTTGCTTAGCAGACACCTGTCTTTCAAACCAAGACAGGTAGCCAAGCCATCAGGCAGTTGCCTACATCGAGTTTTCTGGGCTTAAAATGGCTGGGTGATCCTGTCTGACCTCTGACTGCTTTTTCAGCAGGACACAGGTCTTCTGTAGGTTCTCTGTCATCTACACACAGATGTCTCACCAAGCAGTAGAACAGTGTTGTATTGCGTTATTTTATTGTTATTAGATGTTTTGTTCTATTGTTTGTAACCCCCCCCCCGTTATAATTCAGTTGCCCTAATTCCCGCCTACCCTTGATCAATCAACCCAAGCCCCAACCCACCTTCCAGTACCTTCCCTGTCCCTCACTCTAGTCCCTGCCCCGAAGACTGTCAATCCCTCCTAGCCCCCCCTATCCTTCTAGTATCTTCTGTATCAGTCATCCCCTTCTTAGCATATGATTTGATGTTACATGTATTTCCCCGCCTATGTTTCCCCCTATTCGTTGTATGTATAACCAGCCCTGCTTTATGTTACACCCCAAACTGTAGCAATTGGTGCTGTATTGTACCCTCCCTTGGGGGAGGGCCCCTATTTAAGTTGCTGTACACCTGTGTTCCCTGCCTTCTGCGGTTCCCTTCCCCCGATCCTGGTTGTTCTCTCTCCCTCAATAAATCCCGCTTCCCCGGAACCTCAGAAGGACTCTGTCTCGATCCTTTGCTCCTCCCCGGACGCGTGTACGGCCGTGAGGGTTCAGAGCCCTACCCACATTCCGGGTTCCCCTGAATCCTGGAAGTGGGCCACTCTCGGCACTGGTCTCGCCTTCAGGAGCTAGCTGGACGAGTCGGTGCGGGGTGGAGAAGGCGGGCCGTGTCAGAACAGCTCAAGTGATTATTAGGCACCAGCATGCTGGCAAAGTGAATCAAACCCTGGTTCTACTCTCAATTACCTGTAAAACTTTCACTTAGGTTTTGCAGTGTAGAGCTGAATTCTGCCCTCTGTGGTTATGCTTGCTTGTGTCTTGAATTTATGAAGTTGAGTTTAGGGAGGATTGTTTCTGGTTAGCAATATTCTGCTAATCATAGTTCCTTCTTAATGTGCTTTTGTCTGGGATTAAAATAAAGCCACAGTGTCATGAGTACAGGTATCAGAAAATGATAAAGGAATTTGAATTACCTGATGCTAAAGGAGATTAGTAGATGGTGTATGAAGAGCTGCAAAATACATATTGGCAATTGCTAAAGAAAGCTGTTGTTATTTATTGCTTCCATTTATCATTGTACTAAAAGCCAAGTTCTAATCATTTAAGTAAATACCTCAGTTCTGCTGAGCTTCAATGATGCCTAGCAGAGAGGAACAAATGCAGGTAGTAATGTGCACCTAATATCAATTTCTGAAAAATTTGAATGGTCTATAATGAAATTGCATTCGTATTTTATATGTAGGTTCTTCAGTGCTTTAGTTTTTGATGCTGTATCCTCAACAGACGTTGTGATAGGTCATTAATTTGTATGTGGATTTAGCCAATTGAAAATAGCAGCAAGGAAAGGCATTGTAAATGAATGCTCATTCTTTTGCTCTGTGAAATAATGTATTTAAATTGTGAATTCTCAAGCTCTTCTTGAGTGCATTATGGTATTATTGTGCTGGTCTAGAATCTGTTACTGTCAGTGAAAAGCTGGTTGTTTCAACAGAATACATCAGCTGAGCAAAGGATTTATAAGCACATGCTTTGATGGACTGGAGACATGTTTTGAGTGTTTGACTGTATTGAAATCTGAAATAAATGTCCACCCATCTGAGGTTATGGATGTCAATCAAATATTTCCTGTATTCTCCTTTACATTATTTATACAAATACATGCATTATAATAAATAATAGGGTAGCAGATCCCTACCAGAAAATATTGGAGTTGACTTCTAAGGACCATTTCAGCAGTCCTGATTTGGTATTGAGGAATTTTACTCTTGAAAATAATCCCATTGTGTCTATGTCATTCGGTATTAGAGGAGCTATTAATTCTTATATTAGATTTAGTTAAGGTTTCTGAAGAGGAATTGCTATATGGTCATTTGGTACATAACATTCTGCTAGTGTGGAGTCACATTAGGATGCAGTGAGAGACAGTAAGGTGGTAGTTTTTATATGTGTTTTACTACTGCAGAGCTTAGTGTTAGTCTTAAGTTAGCATGAATGAAATGAATTCATTAGCTCGTGGCTAGTGTACCAAACTGCCATGTGCTGTAAAATGTATAAGCACATATTGTACAAAAAGGTCCACAGCAAGAATTGCCCTAGCAGCCGATTAGAAAGTTGTAAAATTAAGTATAGTATCCCTCCTTAAGAAGCAGAGTGTACTGTAAGTATTGGGTGAGTGCAGTGTGAGTCAGTCCCCTGAAGAGCAGGATACAATTGCTGTCTCTCAATGTAATCAGAGACCACAGGAGTGAAAGTAAAGTGTTTGTGCAATTAAGATTATGAAGGTTAACTGCTAAGTAACTAGCCAGGCAACTGTCAATAATGCATTTATATTTCTTGCCAACCTAAATAATTTAAGTAATAATAAGTTTACAAACTTCACAGTTATCCAAAACAAAGTGAAACCTTACGCTGAGGTTACTTCCCTCTCTCCTTCCCTCCCTTTCCAGAGTGATTTGTGTTCCCACAGAATTATGTCCCTACTGAGATGGCAAGCCCCCCTGGACCAGGGACTGGATTTGATTTGGTGTTTGAACAGAGCCCAGCATAAACTGAATCCTGATTGTGGCCTCCAGCTTTGACCGCCGTGCAAATTGCAGTAGAAATAATAATTATTGTTTGAATTGTATCTGAGTGGTGTGAGTAGCATAAGCTTGATGAGATACCCAATTTGCAACAATAGTAACTAGGTACTGAGAAGAGCCTGCTGTGCGACCTTGGGGAAGTCATTTCACCTTTCTGGGCTTTCTGGGCTATAAAATGAGAGCAAGATAATTTCTTTAAAAATGCTCTACAGGCATGGACTGTTATTACTGCAAAGAACTGATTGCATGCTGATTCTGGTCTGCTTTGTGCAATGTGACCCCTTGCCCTCAGAGAAACTCAGAGATCTCTAGGCCATCTTAGAAGTAGTCAGTGTAAACAAGGAAAAATGGTAATTACCTAAAAAAAGAAAAGGCAAAATTAAACATATTTGTGGATGTACATCACAGTGAGCAACCATCTGTAGAATGATAAATAGTGGCATACATACATAAACACACTGCGTTGTCATTCCAAACAGCATATTCTGTGTGTTTATCTCTGCATTAATGAGGAACTCGGCTTGGTTTTGACATCTGTCACTTTGCAGTCATGGCAGTACAGATCTGAATTTGAGAAAAATTAGTGGGAGATTATTTTAGCCTTTTATTCCATGCACTGGAAGCACTTGTGGTGCAACACATTTGGCCAAACCATGTTTTTCTCTTGAATAACAAGACCAAAATGAGTGCATAACATACCCAAACAGGTACTGAGGCTGTCATCATCATGGGCATGCTTGAGGGGACTGCTACCATACAGAGAGGAATGACTGACAGATAAGCAAGGTTTAGCCAATCCTATTTATTTGGTCACTTCAACATTCAGCCGAGTGTTACACTTCCTTTTTGACTTGCTTTTTCTTTCCCAAAAGAACTGCGGCAAAGCCAGATATATAGCTCATGGCTCATTTACTCACAGTGGCAGCAAGTGTCTCCGCAGTGATTCTCTTTGAACATACATGAGTGACAGATTGTTCAGACCACTGGTTCTCAGCACCCCCAGCACACTGGTGTGCTGTGGGGTGTTCTGTTGGCAAGAATTGCTGCAGGGAACAGATGTACACTTGATACACGAGGAGTTACCAAAGACAGTCGAGCCACATCCTGGGGCCTTGCCCAGCAGTGCACTAGCTTTAAGCTCACATAAGATTTAGCATTCCACTTTTTCCTTCTTCCTATACATGTCCTGGTTGTACAGCTGTGACTGTTTTGAGTGGATAGGTGATGAGATGCTGGAAAAATGGCATGCATAGAGAAGAGGATCTGTTCACAGAGTGACAGAGGAGCAGCAGCCAACATTGATTTTCTGCAATTGAGTGGAGAGAGGCAACCTAACCCTCATCAGAAGGGCCAAATCTTGGTGACTTTCAGTGCACTGCACTATGAAGCAGAATTTGGTTTGTCCCGATAAAGAAGGAGGACTTTCTCCTTCTTCACTGTTGGCTCCACTTAGTGAGGTATTTTCCTTGTGAATATATTTGCCCTTTTTGAAAATAGTCTGCGAAGCTGTACTAATTCTCACACAAGGTATGCTGTTGAGAAAATACAGGTAGCACAGAATTAGACGAATTCATAAGTAAGCACTCTTAGTGTGGTCATGCTTGATGGCTGCCCAAGTGAGTTCTACTGTAAAATTTTAAAAAGATGGGTAGTCATCTACAGTGCATTGCTGCAAGCTAGAGTCCTTGTATCTGAAAAATAGAGAACCTGCAAATTGTCTCTGAGAAATTTTCAAAGGCTGCTCATGCTATGTATGCACTGGTTGTCACTTGCACTTCTGGCAAAAAAAACTGATGTGAGCCTGGAAGTAAAGGGATAATAGTGAAACTCCAGGTAAATAATCCTTGCTATTGTACTACAAGTTTATCTGTTTCTTCTCTAATGCAAATATCCATCTGGGAAGAGGTTCTTTCCAAAAAGCATGAAAACAATAAGAAGATAACAGTTTTCACCCAAGGCTAGTAACCTGCAAAGATCTGGATACTGTTCCTGAGATGTGACTTTTAGTGCTACCTGTGGAGATGGTGGATGGATAATTTCAATCACAAACACTTTGAAAAATCTGACATGGGGCACTGTTCCAGGAAAGCAGTGCCAAGGATAATTTTATTCCTCAGTGAGTTTTTGGGTGGTACTTACCTTATGCACTGAGAACCTTTTATGGGTTATTTCTTGAGCCACGTTTTGCCAATGAAACTTCTGCTCTACAGCCAGAGAACACTTCTGTCTGGGGGAAAAAATCCATAGTGTTGGCAGCAGATTTTATGACATATTGGGTGATGTCATTAAGGGAGCTGTTAGCAATCTGTCATTTGCAGAGCAGCTTCAACTAGTCCAACGTAAGGGAAGTGATTTAATTCCATGTCTGCTTGGATTTCTCCTATATAATCAGTGGAGGCACAGGAGAGTTAGGAGGCACAGCATGATCTTGTCCTGATTACTTCACTGTGATTTCCAATTTATGGCCTAAAATGCAAGAGAATAGAGTCTTTGTGCCCAGGGGGGCTCATGAGGGGGTGGTACAGGTGCTCCCCCAAATCTTTTAGCTGTGGTGACTGCACAGGCTGAGCACTCTTGTGCAAGGACTAAGTAGAGTGGCTGTAGCTTCTGACTCAGTTTATGCAAATGTGGTTGCTGACAAATGGCAGTGGGAAGGGACCTCTGCACGAGTGTCCACAGAGAGGCACATGAGGAAATGTGCTTCCTGATGGAAGGCACCACATCAACCCACCTTGTTTCTATCCCCTGAAGCTTGTTGTGGCTGTTGCAGCCTTCATTTCACCTGCAGATAATTTGATCCTGTCTTCCATGAGTTTTCCCATGAAGGGGAAATAGATGTCCCACAAGGAGGACAACTAATTAGAAATGGAAACAGGGAATGCCCTTATGCTGTCTCTTTGAAAGCCCCTCAGGTTTTCAGTGTAATATTCTATTTCTTTTGGATGTTTGTGGCTTAGGTCAAAGAGGAGAACAGCAGAAATTTGTCCTAAATTGCGCTTTGGACATCTAGCATCCTCCTGCTTTTCTTGTTGGACACTGGAAGCTGGCATGGGAGTACCATCATCAGGAACCAGGCTGGTCCTCCTCCCCATCACTGCAGGGTGCCAAGCATGGTGCTGTGATGCACCACATTTTGTTATTCCAGTTTGTTGCCAAAGGACGTGGAAAGCAGAAGCACAGGTTGCTACAGGAAAGGATTAGATAATTAAGAGAGGAGATGCAGTGATGGCTGTTATATGTACTGGTCTGCAGTTTGTCACAGCTTCACCCTGTGGGGAGCAGACTGATGGGAGTAAGGATGGTGCAATGGGGGAAAAGCACTTCAAATTCATCTTCCTTCTAAGTGTCTGATACTGTCTGCTGTTGAAAATGTCATTCCAGGCTAGATGAACCTTTGTTCCCACAAAGTATATCCACTGTTGTGTATTAGTTGCTCCTCTGGAGGTAGGTTTAAGAGTGATTATTTGCTCTTTCTGTGGGCAATGACATATTCCAACACTAAGTGCCAGTCAGAGGATTGCCTGATCATCAGCATCCTGTTTTGAATTTTGAAAATGCTTTGGGAGACTTTTTCTCTTCATAAAATGAATTCATGGATCTATAGAGTTCAATGCCAGACAGGTCCATTAGTCAGCTTTACTGGGTAACATACACCATGGAGTTTTACCAAGCTATTGCTGTACAGAGCAGTATGCTAATATTGCTTCTTATACTCTGCTAGAAACTATAATGAGGTGCAGTGAGTGTTTGCTGCCAGAGTCAAGATCATTCTTTTCCCTTCCCAGGAGATGGCTACTGAGTTTATTTTCTCCAGATATCCTATGATTTAAAAAATACGGTTGTGGCTGACTAAGTAGACGGTTTGTGCATAACATCTGTGAATGAGAAAGTGCCCTAAAGTAGGAGCAGTGTCTCATAATACATAGTTAGCATTTACATAGTGGCTTTCAGCCAACCGTTTCAAAATATTTTTTACATAAGGATATGCATAGCTATCACTCTCCCAGTTTTCAACAACTGAGGGCAAAGTGCTTTGCTGTCTGCCAGTTTTTGTGTTACATCAGTAGCAGAGCCCAGAATAGAATCCATCCTCTTCCTCTGCTCTGCTGTTGTCTGGGTCTAATCAAACTGGTACAATTCAGGCACAGTTTGTTATAGGGCTCGTGGTTTGCAAGTGGCTGAGCTGGGAGGGAATAGAGGACCACAGTGCTATGGCAGATGGCACTTTTGAAATACAGCTGCTGTCCTCTCAGTCCTAGGAGGTGGTGGGAATGATGTGGTAAGGATGAGAGGTCAGAGGTGAGAATCATTGGGTCTGAAGATACATTACATTGTGGGAATCAGAATTGGCAGCAATGTGGATTCAGATGCAACTTTTGATGATACTTGAATTCCTAAATTTGATTGTAAATTAACCATGAGTCGACTAACCACAAGTAGTCATGAGCCAAGACCCTCTGGAATCAAAAATCTTCATGAAAATACAAAATCATAAAACTCAAATAAATTTTCTAAGGACTAATTTCCATTTAGAGTCATATCAGATTCAGATTCTCATCTCTAGAATTTGATCTAGAATTCTGAAGGTTAGTTTGACATTTTTGTGTTCACGCAGATCTCTGAGAACCATCTCTCTGATAAATCACAAAATTTCTGAGATACTTGGTGAAATTCTGAGGGTGAGAAAAAATGAGGACAAAATAACAATTACCCCAGAAACTGCAGCCTGAGATTCAGTGGTAAAAAATTCCAAATGTATCTTTTTAGGATAGTAAAGTAGTCTTTAACCTAGTAGGAAAACCAGCCAGTGAGAGAAAAATTTAGAAATCTAGGTAAAATGACAGGGTTGAATGATGATCCTGTTTTAAAAAAAGGTTTTTGTAGAGGACAGAAAAACAGCAGAAACAGTAAATAAGTCTACAAGACAATGTATGACAGTAAGTGCTAGCATGCAGAGAAGTGTTAGAAATTGGAAAAATACCTAAGAGAGATAAATCTTTTATGCAGTGATTGCGTACAAAAGCAAAGTTTAATAAAAAAAAATACTTGTAGGTTTTTAAAATGTTAATTGTATAATTTCTAATAAGAAATTATACAAGGCTTACATCCTTATCACAAAATTCCTCTAAGCAGGAATTAAGAAAAAAGCAGAATGAGATTTTCAGTTTCCAAAAATAGATTGCCAAGAGCAGAGGTTTTTTCTCCTTCTGATTGCAAGAGAATCACTCTGCAGTGTTTTACCAAAGAACAAGTAGTACTGAGTAAAAGAATAATTGAAAAGTGATTTTTCACAGATTTTTTTACCTTTCTATTCTCTGTGCTGGATTTTGTTGTGCTGTCTAGATGAAATATTCACGATGGCACTGACCCCTTCCCTTGTGCAATTTGTCCAGCGTATGCTTGGCGATGTTCAGAAGTAGTGGAGCAGAAAATCCCTTGCTACTGCCAGCATTTGCTGGGGATTACTCTTCACACTGGTATATGTTGAAGGAGATTCACTGGACAAAGTGATGAAATGGCTGTATGGCTTCAAGACTAGAAATCTTTTTTGAGTGTGATCCAGCTTGGAAAGCTATGTTCTTTTTTCTCCATTTTGAAAGGGGAAATGCTGAGCAGTTCTTTGAAATGTGCATATCTGAGCTTCAGGTTATTGTGAGAGGGAAAGACAGCGCTGCTGCTTTTCTTCAGTTCCTAGGAAGAGTATTCTTGGGGTTGACTGGGGCCCCTCATTTCCAGAAATAATGCTGAGTATTGGCTGTGGTGTTGTACTTGTCCATACTGACATTCACTGCACTGCACTGTGAAGGGCAATTGAACTATCAGGATAAGTGTATATAGAAATACATGCGTGTCTTGCAGAGTGACCAAGGGATTTGTGTTCTCTCTTTTGATAAGTGGCCAATTTTCTTAGAACTCAGACTTGGGAGCTCATCAGAGGAATGACTCCTGATTCCTGAGCAGACTGTGCTTCTCTTTGGGTATTCAGAGTCACTCAGAACACTTAATTACTTTTACCAACTTCTGCCCCGTAGCCAATCTCCATTGTCACCTGTATTGTCACCTTCTGCTCATTATGGACAGCTAAGGATGGCTGACAGCAGAGCAGGTACAACTTACAGCATGAATGTGCCCTTGGCTGCTCTGTTCTGTGTGTCAGCTATGTTGCAGTGGCCACCAGGCTCCAGTGCTGGCATTTTGGGACCTGGAAACATCAGAATATTATCTTCCAGTCTAAGTAGATGTGTCAGAGAAGCAGAGGGGACAGCATCTCATGTCCTGCTTTGTGCTTGAACTTCTCTTGCTTTTCCTAGTTGTCTCATGCCATTTTTATTTCTCTGTAAAATCCTTCCCAAAAAGTCTCATCTCTTTTTTACTTTTTTCTAGCAGTTGATGGAAATGATTTGTGGCAAACACCCAAGGGGACAAGTCTCACTGAGCTCATCACCTGTGACAGGAACTTACTGCCTGTCTGGATAAAAAAAGGAAAGGGCAACTCTTTGGTGATGGGGGCAGTCAAGGAAGCTCTCAGTCGTAGGTTTGCATCTACTGTGTGCACCTCCTGGGACTGTAGGCAGGTAACATTCCTAGTTTTATTTCTGTCAATTGGCTGAGCAGAAGAGGACGTTATTCTGGCAAAATCTCAGTTATTCCATGTAGCGGGGAGGTTGTTGAGGTAACCAGGATGAAGGAGAAATACAGATGGTGTCAAACATGCAGATAAGGCAGCAGGAACTTGTGCATGGAGAAAAGCAGGCCTGTGATGCTGATTGCATGGAAGAGCAATCTATAAAGCCATCTCAGGGTAGGTACAGGGTGGTGCTGTGTGAGTGCAGCTGACCTGTTCCCTTTGTGAGGCTCCCATGGTATACAGCATGGAAAGTGTCCAGCTGCGATCTGAGCCCTGCTGTGCTGAGCCGTGTCCAAGAGGTACAGAGGCCAGGGTTCCTCAAAATGTTGTATGTTCAAAATAGGCAAGGCAGGAAGGGAACCAGTGGCAGAGAGAGCAGAAATGGCCTAAGCATGGTGCCTGGAGCTGGGAACACAATCTGCATCTCCTGAGTTGTGATCCACGTAAACTCCACAGCCCAAAAATGGTCATGGGAGGGCTCTTTGGGCTGATGTCCATGGATTGAGCCGAGTGTTTTTAAAGAATGCTCTACCAAACTTCACTGAGAGATATTAGTGGTAATGGCATGTCATTTGCTTCACAGTTCTCATTTCAGATTGCTTGGTCTCTTTCTCTAAATCACTAGAGCACAACTTGGCTCTGCCTCCAGTTCAGGTCTGTACCTGTGCTTGCTAAAAGTTTTTATACTGAATAGCTGCCATAAATGTACAGTATCAGCTTCACTAATGTGGTTAACTCAGTATTTTTTCATTCTTTGGTTTTTACAATATCAAAAGGTCTGAGTGCTTTTATGGATGGATGACTAGAGAATATATTTGTATGAAAAGGATCTCTTTTTTAGTTAGAAAGTGATTCTAAAAATGCCTGAAAAACCTTTAATGATATTTATTCTACTCATATGACCTAAAAATAGCTAAAGCAATTTGAGTAGGAATGAAAAATCGCTTGCATATGGAGTTTCAGCTCTAAATGGAAGGCAACCTACTGTCAGATCAAACAGTGAGGTAAAAGTCAGGATTTTCTAGTTTCGAATTGCAATTTTGATACTTTGCAAAAGTACTCTTAGTGGCTTTGAGCACATCACAGAGTTTCTTAGTTAAGTCAGCTATGTGATTTACTTGCTACTGATGCCTGCTGTACAAATGTGTTAACATTTCTAAAAGTGCTTAATAAACCATATCGTGCTACTCTGTAGTTGGGATGTGTTTGGATGTAACCTGTAGCTTCATTTCATGTAGATCATGCCACCCCACCTCATTGGCTGGGTTCCTTCAGGAATTACTGTTGGACAACAAGAGGTTAGGATATAACCTGTTAAAAGCCTTTTTGGGCCTCAGGAAGAAAAGATTCCTCTTTCCTGCTTTGCACTTTCTGATCACTCTCTGATCTAAGAGTGTTGGAGCACTTTGCAAACTTCCATGACTGAGCCTCTCAACCCCAGGAGCAGCAGGACACCTCTGCTGATAGTTAATGAGGAGAAAATTGAGGCTGAGAGGAACTTACACTGGGAGTCTAAACTCAGGTCTAAGTCTAAAGATGCTGGTTTTT
The DNA here is from genome assembly GCA_037013685.1 of Acridotheres tristis. Taxonomy (NCBI): domain Eukaryota; kingdom Metazoa; phylum Chordata; class Aves; order Passeriformes; family Sturnidae; genus Acridotheres; species Acridotheres tristis. The sequence continues at coordinate 12,542,175 of CM072885.1, forward strand.
TGAGACTGGCTCAAGGTTGCTTGGGAAGGATGTGTCATGTCTAGGTCCATAACCTATAGCTCCAGTCTCTGTATAGCCAAATTATCCTTGCTAGGACTGCCAAACATTCCTCTAAATGGAGCTCCATACAGAGTTGTAGCTGCTTGAACCTGGGGGGATTGTCACTGTATCAAAGCACAGCCAGTGACCCTGACATGATAATATGTTCTAGATAACAAAAACCGATGTGCTACGTTTTCAAAGTGGTATTATTTAGTATTGAATGGCATTTTCTGTCTTTTTCTTTCTTTATAAATGGAGATGAACCCAGGGTTGTCTAAGGCCATAGTTCTTGGTGCAGCTGATGACAATGCTACAGTGAAACTCTGTAATGAAAAGCCTTTTCCTGTGAAATCTCCCAGATGACAGTCCTCTTGTGTGCATGCAGGGATTCAGGGACCAGAGAAGTGTGGTCCATAGGGATCTGGTGCACAGGGGCTAAAAAAGCAGCACACACACACTGTCTGTCTGCAATGCCAGAAGGACCTTGCCTTAGCTCAGTGTAAGAGCCTGGAGAGCAGCATGAGACTGCAGTAAGAAGGGAAAAGTGCCTTTTTGGTGGCTGAGACACTGTGCACTGGTGTTCAGGCTGGTATCTGTGCTGGAATCTGGTACAGAGAATGAGAAGCCTTTTCTTTCATCTGGAAATTCCATCTTCATTGATTTTCATACACCAAAAAAGACAAATAGGATTGCCTTGAACACCTAGTCTGACCTTCTGGTTAATGTGCCCCATAGGGCTTCCCTCAATTAATTCTGGTTTAAATTAAAGAGAGAAAAAAAGAAACAGAAACTGGATTCTCCTGCCAGTTCACCAGGCTCCTGACCAACTCATATTTCAAAATTTCTAATATTACTACTTCTCCTGCAGTTCCTATTTCTTTTACAGTTTCTTTCTAGGTCAGATCTGGATTAGAAAACACCATTTTATGTGTGGTTTTTCCATTCCTACCAAAGGCTTTGCATAGGCATCAAGCTGTAAAGAAGGACTTGTTGCAGAAACACTGGATAATTGGGTAGGGGCAGGATGGATCTAGTTCACTTCACTGCTGTGTAGCTGAGAGAGCTTAAGGGAACAAAGACACCCTGCACAACAGCCTGAGCCTGGCAGCAAAGGACTGTGGGGAGGCTGGCTGTGCTTACAGGGAGATGAGCTGGAATTCCTGTCCCTAAGACCTGGAGGTGTGGAAGGAAGCTATCTAAGTAGCTTGTCAGCTTACGATTATTTTGATAAGCTTTGAAGCTAGTCAGCAGACGAGATGGCTTAGGAAAAAGATACTCCCCAATGCAGGACCTGCTGGGATTCTGACCAGTAAACCCAAAGCTTATGGGCTTCAGAACCACGAAGCCAGAACCTGTGGCTTCTGCACTGTAGGAGGAATGAGCCAACAGCCACTGGGCTGTTTGCAAAGTCAGGTGTCTGTTTTCCATTTCTGCTCTTCTCCATCCCTTCTTCTCATGGAACATGACTCAGCAGCCCTTGGGGCAGAGCTGCACTCGAGCCTGAAGCATGAGGTCAAGGTGCCTGGTTAGCTTGGCTACTGAAAGCCTCTTGGTACGAAACAGCAATGACCAGACTGCACAAAAATCTGTAGTCTGGTAAGTTTGTGAGTTTGTGAGACAACTGTCTAGGGTAAGTATCTCAACATCTGATGGTTTGCACTATGAACATACTTCATTTGCCATGTGAGGAAGAGTTTCTTCCACTGATGTTTGCCTTCCAGCAGGGAAGGGCAATGCCAGCCAAAATTCTCATAGATGGAAGGGTGATGGAAGCTCCTGTCCTGCCATAGCAATCATAACTAAATTTCTCCTCCCATAGTTCAACATATCCTGAAAACACAGCCCTCTTCTGCATCCTGTTGGGCTGCCAAAATTTTCCAGTCATCACCCCAGTGCCAAGCTACTCACTTAACCTGCCCTAGGGTGTATCTGATTCACCCTGTTTGCACCAACAGTGATCCGTGTCCTCATTCCTCTAATCTGCCATGGTCACTGAGCCACCTGCCTGTCAGCTCTGTCCAGCTGTGATGCCAAAGAAAAGTCCAACATTAACTGTTGATAGCTTGTAAAAATATTTTACCTGTGAAAGTATTGCATAAAATGCTGGCTTTTAAGGAAAACCTGATTTCCTGTACAAAATTTGACTTCGTTCCCTGACTCCATTTCGAAGATAATAATTTTTTGCAAATCTCTAAAGTCTCTAAAACTATGAAAGGTTATACAAAAAAGGCCACAGAATATTTGTTTTAGAACACGTGTATTATTTTCTTTCTGTCAAAGTCTGTATAAAGAAAAAGAGGACTTTATTGAAGAAGCCCAGGTAGGCTCATGGCTACCCAGCTTCACTGCAGCAGATAACAGAGCACTTGGAAATGGTGCTGGCAGCTCAAGGCAGATTGCTGGGGATTAGCAGAGTTGTGACAGGAGCACGTCTGACCTCTTAACTGGCTGTGCTCTCCAGTCTCCAGCCCTGCTAATTACCATGTAGCACTACTAAATAAATAATGCATGCTGCATTCCTCTGAACTTTTAAATAGGCAAGTGTTGCACAATCATATGGACCTTCCCATTAATGGTGCTCTGTGGTGCCCTCTCTGCTTGAGTAGACAATTTGAGAGGGCATCTGGGCTGCTGCTTGGTGTGAGACTCAGGGAGAGGTGACGCTTTTCATTTCTGCATTTCCTAGATGCTTGCTGGTAATGCTGTGTCTCACATCCCTAATCCATAATGATATGGCTGGGAGCTGTCGATTTGCATGAATCACTCACATTCTGGCTTTGGTCACGATCAGTTCACATTGTAAAAGGTTTTAAATTGCTTTCTTCAATGATGAACAGCAATAAGGAGACATTTCCAGTGCCTGTTTATAGGATTTAGTGACAATATTGGTTCAGAAGTAATGTACGCAAAGGCACTTTCAAAACTGTCCATGGAAACATTTGGGCAAAAATTGGTTGTTTTCAGAGATAACCTCATGGTGTAATTCCAAGATGATCCATATCACTGGTTGGAAATTTTAATAAAAAGATTTTTCATTCGAAGATGCTGACTTGCAATGATCAAAACCACATGCAGCACTCAGCCAGTTTCAACAAAACTGAAGGTAAAAGGAAAGACATCTCCTGTCTCAGACAGGGATTACCCAAAGTAATACTCCAGAGTAGCCTATTGTGTGAGATGTTGAATACCTACTATCAAACTTTTCCTTTGAATCAGAAAGCCTGGATGCCTAAATCTTAGAAATTGTCCCTTGCCCAGGAGGATGTCCTGGTGGTCACCCTGGTGGCTGTCCCAGGATGCCTCTCCCATTTATGGAAAACTCCTGAAAGGTTTTGTTTGCTGTGTGAGGAGGAGTGGGGATCTTTCAGGTTTAGTAGAAAAGCCATTCCTTCTCCAGGGTTACAGCACACACAAGACCATCCTGCAGTGCTGGAATCCAGCATAAACCACCTTCTATCCTGTTTTTGGCAGCACACATCTGCCTTTGAGGTGTCATTTGCTGAGCCATGGTGTGTTGAGCCTGATGTGGTGTCCCAGGCTCCCCTCTGGCCCTGGCTGAGCCATCTCCAGCTGTGCTCCCTCCCTTCCTCTGCAGGCAGGGAGCAATCCTGCCTGCCACTCGTGGTGAGTTGAGAAAGGAGGAATTTCCTGGCATGCACTCGCCTGCTGTGCAGCTCCACAGAACCAGGTCTTAAAGATATTGTAGTGTTTGCTCCTTATGGAGGAAATAAATAGGCCAAATAAATAAATAAAAAAGGCCAAAAGCTTTCTGTCAATGGCCATTCTTTAATTTCCTATGGCTCTTTTCTCCTCCTGCCTCATGACTTACAGGAAGCCCTTTACTATCAGTTCTCATTAATAAATGAATGAGACCTTATTAAAAACCATGCATTCCTATAAGCTTTCCCAAAATTTAATTTCTGTCCTTCTTGGCCTCTCTAAGAATTCAGAGTATTTCTTGAGATGTTATTATGGTGTGTTACACTGCCTTCTTGCTGTACGAGGTTAATAAGGAAAGCTTGCCATAACCAATATTTTGTCTGTCCAACATCTTATTACTGTTGCTTCTGAAGAAAAAAAATTGTGAAGATTTTCATCCCTCATGGAAATTAATTTCCTTGATCACAGAGAGAGTAACGTTACCTGTAAATATATAATTAAGAGCAGCAGCCTTTAGCCATTTCTGGAAGCTTTTCCATATCATAATGTAGATGGCATTGTAGTCAGATTAACTGTGAAGAGGAATATTTTATGCTTTATCCTTTTTGTGGTTGTGGATGTACCATAAGGTCACATCCATATTAGTATGTTTGGCCTGTGCTGTTCAGTAATTAATTCAGTCATTATTAAAATAACTTGTTTAGATATTATTTTTTGTTTCAGTCAGTGCTTTCCCATTTGCATTAATATCTACAATGTTTCAGATAAAAATACTATAATGAATTTTCTGGCATAATAGATGCACTAGGGGTGGCTCTAAGGAGCCCCAAAGTGAGAGTTACCTATTGGTGCATGAGTGAAAATGTTTGGTTTTAAGAGTTTTATCAGTTTTGTTATTATGGCATATTCTTGATAAATTGACCAGATGGAAGGGTTTAAAAAACATGCATGAGCCAAACAGTCCTTAGCAGTTCAGATGATTTTATTTGGCTGAATTCTGATATGGGAAATTTAAATGGAATAGTCTCCCATTTACCAGGCCATGTGAAAACATGATGAATTTGGAGTTCCTGTGAATGTTGGCATGATTGTGTGGCCCACACATTAGGCAAAGTTTGTTGCCACTGAACTGTCAACTATAGCACATTACCTTCTGTCCTGTTAAGTCAAGTTTTATACGGAGTTCATAAATTCAGGTGATCAGTGGCCAACCTGTTGGGTTGCACCCTGCAGACCTGTTCAGGTTGGACATGAGGCAGTTTCATAAAATATAACCTGGATGATTTATTTCCTCTGTTTCAGTAATGCCAGCAATGTGCTATGTACTGTAGGAACAGTAACTATTTTTAAGTCAGCAGAGGGATAGAATGGATTTCCAAGGATGTTTCTTTTAAAAATATTTCAATCGTTTCATTATTTCTCATCATTGCTTGACTATGTTTCTTGTATATATCAGTAGAGAAATGAGTCTCAGCTGGGGCTCAAAGATGTGTCTGTACCCTTACAGAGTCTGCTTAATCTGCTAAATAGCCAAAGGACAGTGCCTTAATCACAAACATTATGTTATAGGATTATTTTTAACTTTCTGGGAAAACTTAGGACAGCAGACCTTATAACATTTGCATTGACTTAACAAGGGGTAGGCATAATCATGTTCCAGAAACAAATCACAAAAGTTTGCTTTTTCAAGTTTTTTGCTGTGGTGGATCCAGACCCAAACAATCAGTTCATGGGCCTCCATGTGTAGTGTGGGATTCACTTTTCAAGCTAAGCAAGTGTATACAATCTTTTCTCAGAGATGCCTGGGAAAATCAGTGATTTCCTCTTTGTCTCCCTCTTATTCAACATTTATCTTGGGAAATAGCGGCTGCACTGAAAGGTGATGAGAATCAACTTCATTAGTGAGTAGAGAGCAATAAATCCAGCTCTTGTGGTGAACACAATTATGGTGAATCATTACCTTGTGAGGGAAGCAGCACATTGCAGAGAAGACTTCAGTGACCTCAAAGCTTTAACGCCTAAATGAACTCAGCTTTCAGTGTCCTGCCTTCACTCTTGGCCACAATCTATTGTAAAACTTTCAGTGTTGGATTGGAATCTTTTGCCTGTTTTGGATCTGGCTGTTGTTAGCCTGTTCTGCATCTGCTGCAGTGGGCTGTTGAGCACAGAGGTGATGGATGCTTGTCACATCTTTCCTTAGGAGCTGCTGCTGCCTGTTGATAAGGAGTGTTCCCTCCTTCTCTCCTGCTCCTGTCTGTCTTCTGCAGACTTTGGGTTAATTTGCTCTTTGTCTAAGCAAAATCTGAATCTATGAGACACAAGTCTGAATAGGGACTTTTGCATGTCATATATGTGACCATAAAAAGCCCAAATGCTCCTATTTATTCATGTGTCCTTTTCTGTAGTAAATGTTGCAACTTTGTGCTTTCCTGCTTATAACCGTTCTTTTCTCCTTTCAATTATTTGTATCTTTTTATATCAAAACAATTTGAATCTATTTCTGTTGCAACATGGTGTGGGGTAATGATAGGCATTTATGGTATTCTTTGTTGAGCTGCAGAAAGTGTTTTAAAAGCCTTAAAGCTTTATTTTTCTCCTGGAATGTCACACTACTTAGAAACTAACATCTTCATCAGGGCTCACTTATGAAAGGACGATGCAACTTCCTGTGCTTATTGACAGTCCTTGGAGCTTATTTCCCTCCCTGCTTTTTTCTGGAGACTCTATTTGAAGTAGGTAAGGTCACTAAAAACATGGTGAGATGTGAGAAGATCCAGAAAAATTAGATGGCTGAAATAACAGTGATTGCTTTTAACGTGATTTCTCTTTTTCTCTGTTTGCAGGCAGATGGGAGGAAAAGGTCTGTACTGCAGTCATTTACATGATTGCCTACTTTGTCCCTTGACCTGAGAACCTGGGTAGTGGTAGGTAGCATAAGTGATAGGCAATGACAGGCCAAATGAACAAGAGTTTTCTTTTTTTAACGCGTCCCTACTGCTTTTACTGAATACTGCTAATTTCTGTCACTTCCATACAGAGGCATTTTAGAGTTGAATAGAAAATCCAAGCTATCTGACTTTCTTTATGTGAAAGGTCTGCATTAACAGTTGATATTGTTAACAGTTCAAATGCAATGGATGTGTTTTCTGTATATTGTGTCAGTCTTTGTGACAAATAAACATTTCTGCAAACACTAAAGAGCTCAAAAGATTTATTACTCATCTGAATTCATCTTTTTACCGATAAATGGTCGTGGGTGGGAGTCTTAGAATTCAAAGAAAAAGTATTTAGCAAGACAAATTTGGGATGACAGCAACGTTCTGAATTAAAAAAAAAAAAGAAGAAAATATACTGGAACAGAAAAATTCAGTGGGGAAAACTTGAACAAACTTCTTGGGAATAAGGAAGCTGGAAGAGAATTGGACATGAAAATCTCTATTTCCCAGAAATCTAGGACAGGTTATGAAGCTGCTTGTGCAAACAAGTGTGCTTGATTTCATGCCTAATGCATGCACAGAGGAGGGAATGATGGAAGCAGGCACAGCATGGCCCAGCTGCTGCTGGAAGAGGCTGCTGACTGCAGAGATCCATCCAGTGAGACGGGGAGCCTGCTGCTCAGCAGGAAACCCACCTGAGAACAGCCAAGGGACCCCAGGGGCCATGGGGGAGAAGTGCACTGATAAACATGCTTTGGGTGTGTCCCAGATTAATTCCAATGCACACCAGATCAGCGTGCAGGAGTAAAGGAGATAAGCTTATCAGCTACAAACCAGTAATTCAATGGTAGTTATCTTTCCCAGAAAAGTTTATGAAAAGGATTTGTTTTTCTAACCAAGCCCACAACTAAGAATCTAAAAGGCAGGTTGTGGGTTTTTTAAGCACAGAGCTAGTGATTTGTTGACTACCTTAAAATAAGTTATCTAATAAATGAAGCCAAAGTTAATTACTTGCTACTTTTGGGGTATATGATATGATCTAATATTAGAACGCAAAAGACCATTCTATTATTTCATTACAACATTTAAAATTGCCACCATAATTTCTCCTGCTAGGGCCAAATAACTTTCTGCTGCTGCAGTGAGATAACTTAATTACATGAAATTAGTGATTTAAGTTATTTTGTATAAAAGCTACATACACAGACATGCCTGAATTTTAAAAAATAATTAGAATAGTCTGGAAGCAAACAAAAAGAATTGATGAGTCTTTTAAATAATAGGCTCATGTTATTTTAAATCTGAGCACAATTCTAAAAGTGTTCTGAAAATGTGGACCAAAAAAGTACATGACTTTATTGGAATTCAGATAAAGGTAAATGGCTTTGGTATCATATCTGGGTACTGTGTAACAATTTTGGGCTAATTTTTAGGAGTCTTGAGGATTTTTTTTAGGCACAGTTTTCTGAAAAACAAGTAAGGGTCCTTCAGAATTTACCATCTCTGGGTGCTCTGATGTTTGAATAAGATGATTGAAAGCAAAAATTTTGCTTGTCCCTCTTAAAGGCCAGGTTGCTTTGATCATCAGATCCATTCATGAAGACATTGTACAGTTTGCCACATTGCTAATTCCGTTTATACAGTTGTCAAGCACAATTTATTTCTGTAGATTTTGAATTACCTTGGACAAAGAATGTTCTTTTGCTGACACAGCAGATCAGAAACCTGGAACGGTGGCATCCATATACAGTGAGGAAAGTGAGGATAACCAGGCTCAGATATCCACCAAACACATCCATGGTCAAGAGGCAGCTCCAAGGTTGGGCAGGGAAGCCCATCCATGAGGGTCAGCACAGCACATGGCCAGGTGCTCCCACGCCTAGATATATCCCAGTAAAGTCCAGGAGAAGAGATCTAAGCCCTGGGTCGAGCCTTCTGCACACATCCTTCTCCCACAGCTGAGCTGTTCTCACAGCAGTCATACCCAGGATCACATCAGTGCCACAGCACACCTCAAATGGAGGACAGGAGGTCCAGAGCCTGCTGGTGCAGTCTGCACATCCCTGTTCCTAAATCAGTCACACACAGCTGCAGCTTGCAAGCTGGGCTTCCCAGGTAGCTCTTCCTGCCAGGTGACAAAGTTCTGGGTGCCTCCAGGGCTGCAGTGGGGCTCTGGGGTTAGGTGACCCTGCTTTCCTCTCCCCAAACCTGCACCAGTGCCTGCCCTTCACCCCCATCACAACAGAAGAGCTTCTCTCCACCTGCCTGGCCCTTGGAAGCTGTCCATCCCCACAGGAGACCCCAGCCAGCAGCATCACCTGGATTGATAGTTAAAATAAATGGCAATTAATAGTTGTGACTGCTACTGTTTTTTATTGAGCAGATTTGTGTAACTCTCAAACTCTTAATGGTATTTTTTGATTGTTCCTCCCAACCACTAATCAGGAAGATTTTATTTGCCATCCTCACTGGAGCACATTTTCAGAAATTCTTCTGAGCTGATGCCTATCTGCCTATCTCAAGGCACACACTGGTAAGGAAGATAAAACTGCACAGTTTGTGGATACATATTTCACAATGGATTTGATCACAATTTTGAATATGGTTTCCATCCTTTTAGTGAGAAGCTCTAGGTGTCTGAGTAGACAGAAAGTAGAAATGCTTACCCAGAAATAATATCCTTGGAAAATAACCTTGACTGTGTTAGCTGAAAATGTACCTTCAGGGAGCTGATGAATTCAGTTGATGAGGACTTCTTTAAAGAGCAGATATGCAGAACAGGGAGTTTGTTCACTTTGTTCACAAGCATTACAGTGGTAAAACGTGAGGTTTCTTAAAAAATGAACAGGCATACTTAGGGTTCAGTAAAAAGCCAAGTGAATAACCATGTGTAATTCCTTCCCACTGCTTTTCTAAGATGCTTTTCTTTATTAATGTGAGGGGAATCCAGGAACAAGGCCTGCTGATTAGCACTGAATACAGCTATACCAGGGAAGGACTGAATCCTGGCCTTTTTGGGAAGCTAAAACTTACTGATTTTTTTCCCAAACAGGTTGACATATTTTAGTTAAGAATTCAAATTTTAAATATAAATAAAAGTAAATTTCTTTGACTTCTACAAAGTCTTGGGTTAACAAGAGCAAGATGTAGTAAGATTTAGACATTGAAAGGATAACAAAATTCCACGTACTGGAGCACTTCTTCTGAATGACAACAGGATGCAGAGGAAATTACTTATGAAAATGTGCTAGCCCTGCAAAGCTGAGTACACAGGCAAAATCAGTATGGAGTAGGTAGTTTTCTTCCATCGGTTTTGGGATGTCTCACTGCTTCTCCATCTGAGTTCTCACTTTCTTCTTCCATTATCACACACATCCCTGCCCAGAGCACGGCTGAACAGAGCTGCTCTGCCCAGGTTGTCCAAGTGCCCATGTGCACCCTTGCAGATAAGCCCATCTGGGGTAGAGCTAGCCAATCTATTCCCTCTGTCTCAAAGCCAAAACAGTGCCTAATTTTGCCACTTTCTGCAAAGTTTAATTATAATTAGGGCTGTTTCTTTAATTTTTTTGCTAAACAGAAAGCAGATCAACACTTGAGAGGTGGAATTGATATGTCTGTCACATGATTTCTTGTACAGAACCCAAACAGCCCAAATCACTGAAACCTCTGCAGGTACTTTCACTCCCTGCTCACTTCCAGCACCCAGAGAACTACAAGATTTCTTTTCTGGGTCTGCCTGCAGGGGCAGGAATTGTCATGGTTGTCACATAGAACATGGTACTTCACCATGAAAATGGAACTTAGCTAATACAGCTGACAGTGGTCATGGAGACAATGTGTTGGTTTCAGCTTGGGATCTTTACCCTTTTCAAAACCCTCTTGAACTCACCACCTTCATGTCAATTGTTTCGTTTATTTTAGCAGAAGCCATTCTATGCTAGAAATCCCAACACTTTCAGTGATTTTAAAATTTTGAAATGTAATCATAGCACTAGAGTTGCATTTGATTTTTTCCGGTTTTTATGCAGCCCTGAATGGAAGCTTCTGTACAGAAGAATCTGTCTGCTTTGACATCTCGTCTTCCAGTCCCACTTTATCACCTGTGGATAAATCAGCAACATTTCCCTTTCTGCCGAGTACAAGATGAGAGAAGACAGTAATTTTTTTTCCAGAGTATGCTTGCTCCTTTGAGAAATCAGATTTTTGTCTCCTACTTAGAGCAGTGTTTGCAATCTATCACTTCAGAGGCTGTCTTGACAAGGCAACACCAACTTGCTCGTGCAGGGCTGCACAATCACAGTGTTGCAGTTTTTCGAATTAAGCAGGTTTGCAGAATGTGTTCGAGGTGTTGTCAGGTTGGATGTTTAGTCATGATCTGAACAGCCTTATCTACAGGCCAAGCTGCAAACATTCTGTGACTGTCACCAGGGCCAGGGTTTTGTTGCTGGCTGTACAATGATCTTCCCCCATGGAATTAGCATTGCTGTAGACTGTTGTCATCCACTCCAGCTCAGCATGCACTTATGCCAGTAGTTCTCCAAAGTGTTACCACTTCCCAAACTTTTACTAGTTTATTGAGTCATGAAGCCAATGCTGGGACAATGACAGGAGCCTTTGTAACTTTGAAAGTGGCAAATCTGTCTGCTGTACAGTTTCACTATGGCCTTTTTTTTTTTTAATATTCTATAATAGCAATGGAGTCCTACATAACTCTACGTATCTGTGAATGCTTGGAGAGCTGGGCAGTTCAGTGAACAGCTTCCTTTCATTATGCTGATGGAAGGGGTTTTTTTGCTGATAATATACTTCCCATAAGCATCACACCCATGGAACAACTGTTAGTCCTTTGGCTTTAGGGTCAGATTAGCATTTCTCAGTTTATTTTTAAATATCCTAATTCTTGCAGAATTTTTAGCTGACCTTAGGATATCATTTGCAGATAACCTGGGAGCTGAGAGTGGTGAACTGCTTTATGCTGCCTCTCTAGGACTGTCAGCTGTGTCAGGTACACTGCCCAAGCCAGAAAGGTCATTGTACATTGCTGCAGTCTGTGCTCAGCTATGAAGGCACTGTTTCCTCTATCCTTTCTGTCCACTTCACGGTGCCAAGACAATTTTTAATTTCACTTGGTCTAACCTGCTGCAAAGTTAGGTTATCATCTGTTTATAATAAGAGAAAAAAACTATTTAAAATTACTTGAATTTTCATTGACTCATAGAATAAGCTAGGTTGGAAAGGACCTCAAAAGATTGTCCTATCTTTGATAAGGTATGTTTTCTTCAATTCTGATCTGATTTTACATTATTTTTTCTAACCAAACCTCTAGATGAGCTCAGACAGAGGTTAAATTCAGTTATGTATTTTCTCACTAGTGGTGCTTTTCCCTGTTGGGTACTGCTAAGTGGCAAGGTGGCAGGGAATGGGTTGGTGTCCTCCAGTCTCATTCCCTTGCTGGCTGCTGGCCCTTTCAGGCAAACTGAATGGCATGCAGAGAATGATTCCTAACCAGAAGCACCTTCTGTGCTGGAAGAGGTATCACAGGTTATATCTTAAATCACACAGAGAAGAGCTCTTCACTCTTGGTGTGTATCCTGGCTGCATCTTAGAAACCCACACCGGGGTAGGACTCAAGTGCCATGCTTGCCAAGGGAAGGAAACACTGTCCCTTTACCTTGAAAGAAGGGGGACTGGGACTTCTGCATATGTACACTTTATGGTCAACGAACAGGTCATTCTTTGCAGTTTGCTACAGTGGGCAAATCCTTCGATGATTGTAACAATGTTTAAACCATTGACCATTTCAGTCTCTCACACCTGCAAATTCTCTTTGGTGCAGGGCAAATTTTCTCCATCCTTTAGCTGTTTTAGTTTGCCCTGTTCTAATTTAAAGCAATTTTCCCTGTACTGAAACTGTCTGGAAGTTTCATCACTGACAGGAAAGGCAGGGTCCCAAGCTGAATCAGTCAGTCTCTTCCTAAAGCATAAATCCTTTATTGGGCCAAATGACATCCAGTGGCTCTCTGCCATTCTTCCCTCTTGCATATCCTTTGATTTCTTCCCAGAATTGTTGTTTGTGGTGTATTTTCTAATATCCTTGTTCTAGTTAATTTCTGTTCTCAAGTTCCAGATTGACCAAAGTCTTTATCCATATGCAGGAGGAACTCAGTCTGCAGTAATTACACAGAAATCTTTGCTTTTCTTACTGTTCTGATTGGGAGTTTCCATCAGAGCTCAACTCTTACTTGCCCTTGCCATACCCTGGGGTTGTTTCTGTGAGATGTCCTCCTGTTTCTTCACCTGTGAAGCTGCCCTTAAACATTCATGGCCGTGCCCTCCCACCTCCACACACACACACACACATCCCTGAACCCCAAAATACTCAACATTGTTGTTTCTTCTAGAGCATTTGAATACTTGCTATGCACTGTACCTAGATTTTAACTGGAAATGTATGTTTCTCTTTAATTTTTAATGATGTGAATGGTGGGAGCTAACCCTACTGTTTTCAGTGAAGTTTAACCTGATTTGAAAATACCCTTTTGTTTAAGTTGAGAGAGTCAAGCCATGTCCTAAAAACTGTGGCCACCAACTGTGGCCATTGGGACAGGTGCATTTGAACCCCAAGTGTGAGCTGACACATGGTCAAAACATCTCTCCCCAGCCAAAGGGAGGAAGTATTTTCTGTTGAGAGCTGCAGTGGATGTGGTAAAATACCAAGGAGGTAGATGAAGAGGAGGGGTAAAAGTGTCTGAAGACAATGTAGTAAGCTCTGTAGATAATCTTTCTGAAAGCACAATAAGGCAGTGTTATGTATTGATTCAAATATGATGAATATAAAGAAGTAGATTTCTTTTAAAATGCAGAGGAAAAGTCAGCTGTACATCAGGATATAAATGAGGAGGTTTAACTATAAATGACATGGCACAGTAAATGACAAGATATATGAAGAGGAAGCTTTTTGGCAAAGACAGTAACTTGTTTTGTTCTCTCAGTCTGGAAACCTGAGAGACTGAAAGAACAAAAATGTAAATGAATGCTTGGAGCCTAGTGATATGTACAAACCTCAGGCTGGAGTCTTGCTTAGCCTGGAGGTACCAAACTGAAATTTTAAAAAAGCTGGAGTAATACAAAGCTGAAATAAGAGATAATCAGACTCTGTATGATCAATACGAGTTCATCTTGACAATCTGGGCTCATTGTAATGGGTGGAGGGTTTACACCAGACAAGGATATTTCAGGTGGCAATGGAAGGAGTTGGGAAAAGGCCATTTTAGCCAAGGAGGAGGTAATGTATCTAAACATTGTCATATATTTTCTAGCTTACACTAATGACTGTAAACATTCTTGTAGTGAGTCAGTGAGTGACTGCCATGGCCAAGTTCATTAATACAGAAGTCTGGAACATCTGTTTGCACAGGCAAATTAACACACACACATTTCCCTGTTGGTCCTACTGAGATCCGTAGAAATGCTTGTCTGAATCAGAGTCTGGGAAAAAGAGTTTATTTTTTCCTCTCAAGTGGAATTCACATTGTAAGATGTTCTATTTAAAGAACCCAAACAACTATTACTAGCAATTCTTGACAATCATTTTTTTTCAGATGTAGTTCATGTGTAAATACTGATGGTGGAAGGAAGATTCTATCAGGCATGATATGGCAAAGATGCTGCAAAATTCTGCTACACAAATAATCTGTAATCTGGAATTCTGTTATGTCAAAGATTGTCCTGTATATTTTCTGCTTTTCTAATGGAGGATTGTAATTCAGAGAAGATTTTATAGATTTATTATTATTATTATTATTATTATTATTATTATTATTATTATTATTATTATTATTAGAGAAATTGCAGAGAGAAGCAAAAACAAGTGTGTTTATGTTAGAAGTGTGATTATGGACAGGATGATTGGAAGTAAGAGTTACCCTCTCCAGCAACAGAATTTTTGTTTTTCCTTTGTTCCTGAAAAGGTTCTGATGAGGAAATGAGAACAGAGGAGCCATTCATGAAATCTGTTTACTTTTTTTTAATCCTTTCCTCTTCAGTGAGGTTCCTTTTCAGCTAGAGGAGAAATAACCATTGTACAGTCTGTACAGAATGTGTAGCCTGGAAATCTGCTTTTTGGGTGGGCTTACAGACTGCTGCAGTGTGGTTTAATGCACATGCATGAGATTGTATTTCCGTGAACATCAAGGGTTATTGTTCTACAAAGAAATTATTAACTGTAGGTTGCTCTGGTAATTGTTTGCCCTGAGATCAATAAATCTTGATATTCATCTCAGCAGAAGTCAATATGTACTTATTAGTATTATTTTTCAAGTTGAGATTATTGATAAGAATACAAAATGGCCAGATGCAGGTGACAGGCTGCTGATAAACATCTTGAAGATGTCAGATGAGAACTGCTATGTGATAGAGAGGTAAACTGCTAATATCTAGAAGATATAGTCCAGCTTTTAAAATACATCAGCTACATCTGAAATGTTGTGAAACACAAAACACCAATGCTTGCACCTAAGGCATCCAGGAAAAGAAAGAATTACCTAGTCACTGTGTATTTACCAAAAAGAAAATCAACATGGAAGATATTTTTAAATTCAGACAAATAGCAGTATTTTGCATGCTTCATGCACTCAGTGGTATTTATTATTGTGGCAAATACCCTATCAACAGATACTCAAGAATATGTTGTGCTTAAAATGAAGAGGAAAAAAAGCCTAGAGAATTAAAAATGTCACCTAATGCAGTCTGTTGGCATCTCTAGGGGACTTTTTATTGTTGAAGCCTTCTCAGAAGCAAGATAAAATTTCTAGTGAAAGCAAGGAGAAATAAAACAGGGGAAATAAAGAAAATAACCCTGCATTTTGCTTTCATCAATGGAGATCAATAAAATGCATAGTTGGAGGAATTTATACTCTCTCTCCATCTCACTTTTGCTCAAAAAATTACAGAAAATAAGGGAAATTTTATGTTGATTATTCTTATTGTTGTCCCTACTGCTACAGCACAATAGAAACCAGAAATATTTACATCCAGATCCACACTGGACAAAAGGCTCCATGTTTGAATTGATAATATTCATATTCCAGGATAGCGTTCATGTTTCTAGAGCACAAACACCTCTAAGGGAGATAATGATTTTATTTCATTGTATTATCTCCATTTTTTATAGCACTTGTCTTGTCACAAGAGAAGAAAAATAAAGATTTTTAATAGTGGATTTTTAATAGTGCTGTGCTTCTGAAAATAGATATTCTCAAGAAAAGGATCCAAAGTAGTCGCTGAAGAAAACTGTTTCATGATACCTTTTATAGTGTTAGAAGGAGGAAGAATCAGATGGAAATAATTGCTTGCCTTTTAAAAGGCAAATAAAGATAGAAGATTCTTCACAAGAATACAGGAATCAAAAGCAGTTCAAGTCACATAACTAAAGATATGCAAACTGAAAAGTGCAACAAATAAAACTGTTGGAGCCACATTTTGTGAAGAGGCTATCAAAGCTGAACAAATTCCAGCTTGTCTTCTGGAAGAAGAACTTGCAAGGACTAAATTTGTTAAAAATAACTGAAAGGATGGGATAAGACACTCTAGATCTATTTAAATCTGCTTTTTTGGAGTTCCTCACAATTGTGTGTGTATCATGAAACTGACAATGTATTGACAGAGACTGAAGGGGTTGTAAACCCTTTAAATTAAGTTTAAAATCTGAGAAATGCCCAGCACTACCTCTATATAGTAACAGTCTATAAAATTACAGACCTGTATACACCAAGTCTTAGTTAATGTTCAACAAACACTTAGATGGATACACTGACTTAGTGTCAGATGACTCACAGGAGAGCAATGCCACAGATGAGAATGGATGTTTTAGTACCACCATCTCAAAAACAATAATAAAAAATTAATTATGTATGGTGGACAGAATGGCCATGGGCCTTATGATCACAGCAAGGTCTTAAGACATCTCCAAGGCAGACAATCTACATCTGAAGCTTCCTTTATAGTTAAGTACGAGAGAGAAATTGCGGGTTTTTATTTTTGAATGAGATAAATATCTACTCCAAAACCTCAGAAGCGTCTGGTTTTTTTTATTGCCTCTTTTTGTTATACGTCTAAACAAAGTCTGAACAGATATATTCATATATATTCAGATATATCTGTTCATCAAACTGGAGCCTACATTTGAGCAGGAGAACCCCCTCCAAATGCTTTAGACTGCAAACATATGTATTTCTTAGAACCACTTTTAAGAAAATATATAATACTTATTGACCTGTAACCTTACAACCAGATGACCAAAACCAGATGAACCTTCACTTTATTGTGTTGATTCAGTGAGGGCTTTCAGCTTGGTAGAGAGGCTGATTTTAAACTTTAAATATTCCTGTCTGTAATCCCTGGTGTATCAGTAGATAAATGTTTTATACTCAATCTCAGATTTAATTTTCTTTCAAAGGGCTACATTAAAGGGAAGGAGACAAAAGGTGATATTTTAAAAACTTTTATTTGCCTAGTTAATAGAGCAACTGGTGAGGGGGAAAAAGAAATCTTGTGTATCTGCTCCATGTTTTGAAAATGAAGTGTCAGACAAAATGACCTTACTCTGAGATGACATTTTACTTCATTTTACATAAGTTGTATCTTCTGTATGATCTCCTTTCTGTGACAATTTGTTATATCCAATTACTGAGCTACAAAATAGGTACTTCTTAGAAATGTCATTCCTTATACTGATGAAGGAGAAACCTAAAGTTCAAAAGTTTCATCTCATACTACATAAACCACTACAAAAATTATTTTTAAAATATATATATAGGTTGCTTAACAGACTACTTACTGACTATTCCTCCTTTTCTGAAGTGATCACAGGAGGGAAGCCTGCTGTCTAGAATGAAATACATATACATTGGCTAGGCAGATATATATGTACGAATTTTCCACCTCATGTTGTGTGCTTTCCCATACGGGCCTGACACCTCCAAAATTTTTACTGGGAAAGTAGAAAAGGAGGTTGTGAGGCGGAGACTGCAAATCCAATTTAGGATGAATATATTCTATTTTAAGATCTGTGGTTTCTGAAATAAGGAAGAATGTTTGTTTGTTTCTGAGTAAACCATTGCCCTTTGGAAAGTATTTAAGCAGCATTCAGTTAAGGCAGATAATCATTTAAGGAGAAATAAAATACACCCCTGGGTTAGGAGAGAGTAGGCAGCTATTGGGATAGTGGTGGTAAAGCTTCTCCAGCCTTCACACTGCAGCACCTCAGTTTATATAAAGCACCTATTTGACACCGTGAGTTCACTCTGTAATTGACCCACAGGCATTGTGTTGCACAGTGCCTGGATAGATCACAGGATGTAGGAGTGATTTACATGCCAGAGCCTTTGCTTGAAGTAAATCGTCACAAAAATTATGGCATCTGTAGTTGTGTCCCATTAAAGAAGATAATACTGTTGTTGTCATTATATTTGCTGTGTTGCTTTAATACAGGCATATGTGCACCAATCTGCTTAGACATTGCTTTTGGGTGGGTAAGAGCCCAAGCAAAGCTGTTCCTTTGTTAAACAGAATGGATGTACCTAAATCTGGGGCCTGGGGCATGCAGGCACAGTGGCCATCAGAGGAGCTGTGGTAACCTCAGCTAAATGATAAATCAAGACCCCTTAGGAAGTGTGAGGTTTCCAGTTCTCTGCACTTGAAGCTTTCTTGTGGATGATTTTGGTGGAAATCCAGAACAAATAGGGCTTATTTGTAATTGGGCTTGAAATTGCATCCTGAAAAATTAAGAGGATCAGCCTCACAAATCTTACTCACTGGGTTGGCTTCTGGTGAAGCGTTCCTGCATTGGCATCTGTGTGAGTTGTGGAACAAATGAACTGAACTGCGGGGGGGCTGCTCACACTGCTCACTCTGTTCATTCCTCACACTGCTCACACTGCTCACACTGCTCACTCTGTTCATTCCTCACATTCCTCACACTGCTCACACTGCTCACTGCTAACACTGCTTACACTGCTCACACTGCTCACTCTGTTCATTCCTCACATTCCTCACACTGCTCACACTGCTCACACTGCTCACACTGCTCACACTGCTCACACTGCTCACACTGCTCACACTGCTCACTGCTCACACTGCTTACACTGCTCACACTGCTCACTCTGTTCATTCCTCACATTCCTCACACTGCTCACACTGCTCACACTGCTCACACTGCTCACTGCTCACACTGCTCACACTGCTCACTGCTCACACTGCTCACACTGCTCACTGCTAACACTGCTTACACTGCTCACACTGCTCACTGCTCACACTGCTCACACTGCTCACACTGCTCACTGCTCACACTGCTCACTGCTCACACTGCTCACACTGTTCACACTGCTCACTGCTAACACTGCTAACACTGCTTACACTGCTCACACTGCTCACTCTGTTCATTCCTCACACTGCTCACACTGTTCACACTGCTCACTGTTCACATTCCTCACACTGCTCACCCTGGTTCACACATCCACTTGGTTTATTCTCAGCTCCCTCCTTCCAGGTTTCTGACTGCACTCCTTATGGCCATTGCTGCTGATGGAGATGTTCTGCTAAGAACATCAGCCTGGCTGCTGGTGTTTAGCCATGAAGTATGGTGTGAGCACCTTCTCTTAGTAGTTTCTTCATAATACAAGTTTGGCCACAGCCACAAAAAGCAAATAAATTCTCAGACAAATTCCTTCTCCATTTGTGCAGTTTATTCTTTTCCAATTAGCTTGCTAGAACACTTAAGCCTGGACTTGGCTTAGTAAAACCTGCTCTATATATCTGTTGATCGTCATCTGTTGTCATCATCAGCTTGTGGAGAAGGAAACACAAACCCTTGTTTTTACTCTTTAAAGGCTGCATTTATAATGCATTGAGGTACATCAATTCCTGTGGGAATCCCTGCACCAGTTGTCTCTGCAGGAGCAGAGAGTGCTGGGCTTCTCCCTTTTCTTGCATCCCAGGGGAAGAGCTGAGCTCACCAGCCCCTTGCTCACCAGCCTTGAGTAGGTGGAACAAGTCTCTGTGGACTTCAGAGGCAGCACTGCAAACAGCAGATTTAGGTGAGATTAATTACCCTTTTTAAACTGGGTACTCAAATGCTCCCTAATCTGTACAGCAAAATGCAAGACTGCTGCTGAATATATTCTAATCTTGCTGGATATTTAATATATCATTATGTTTAATGACTACCATTATTTGTGTTAAAATGGTGCTGAGATGCTCATATTTGGCATCTGTGCCTATCTTAGTTTTGGCATTTCCTATTTGTAGGATGCTTGGCTTTGTAAGCCTGAACTTCTTATTTATACTCTGGGATAATTAGCATAATAGTTCATAGGGGAATACAGCAGAAAAAGGATTCAACAGAAACTGCTACGTTTAATTAAAATAACAATTTAACTATTATTTTTTCTGTAGTTTTGCTTGCATTAATAATGTTGGTGGGCGAACTTATTGGAGTATAATAGCAATTTATGTGTTGAAATGGCTAATTGAACATAAATTAGTCAGATTCAGTTAACACTAGTAAAATAATTAGCATTTTTTGAAGGAAAAAAGGGCAAAAATCAATATGGAAGAAAAATATTTACACCATCCATAAGGGTTTGAAAAATTAAAGGGAAAAAAAATCTTTAGAAAAATGCACTTTCAAGTGTCTTTGAGAAATAGATCAGAAACAAAATAAACAACCATTGAATTTTCTGAAGTTCAATGTTGTGAAACTGAAAATCTTTAGGAATAATTAAGGTGGATGAAATGTCCTTCCATTGCTAGCAGTAGAAACAAAACCTAAATCACAGAAGTTAGGCTTGATGAGACAAAGATACCAGTGAGGGTGTCACAAATAAATCGTTACCAGGCCATGATCTTACTGTCGTTACAAAAATCAAAGTCTTAATTTTTTTAACTGGGAAATTTGTTTGCATGGGGGCTGCACAATTCTGCTGGATGGTTTCAGAATATTTTTACTCATGCAAAGTAAAGAACATCTAGAAGCCTGCATGTAAAATGAAACTTGGTGGCATAAATAAAAATGTATTAGAGATACCTTAATGGGAATTTCTTCATCTCCACAATGACCATTTTGCCAAATTTTGCTATGCTAAATTCAGGGTCTTAAAAAACTTAGCTGAAAATTGTGTGAGTTTGGATTGGGTTTTTTTTTTAAGATAATATATTGGTCAAAATATATTTCATAGCAAATGTAATGCATACAGCTCAGGCAGTATGTTCCAAAGAAAATCTATTCAATCGAGAAGCATCAAAGCATTCAAGCAAGACCTTGAATGAGTTATTAAACAGTAAATAGTCAGGGAATGAAGGTAGAGAAATATATATGAAAGGGAAAGCAGTGAATGTGATGAGCCTTCTGCAGAAGCTGCTTTTCCCCCCTTGGCCTGTAATTTAGATATGAATTTATTCTGCAGTGAACATATTATTTATATCTCTGCTCGCCACCTTTTTATCTCATGCTTTTGGGCTTGGAGTGACTTTAATGGGAGCAAGGAACGAGACTTAGCATAAAATAAAGACGTCATCCCGAGAGAAAGGCCAGAGTCTGGCCCCTGTGAAGATCAAGTCCTGAAATATTAAGGGTCATAACAGCTGCTGATTGCCTGCTGGAATTTCCCCCAAATTGTTGCCTTAAAATACTCTGAGTTTAAATGGAAAATGCTATTTTCCCTCAAGTAAGCTATTTCTCTTTAGCTATTAATTGGAGAATGAATACTGTGAGCCATCTGTTATTCTGCTGAATTTCTGCAGGTTACATAGCAAATTTTAGTGATTTTTGTTTTTCCAGTTCACTGGTTTTTTTTGTGATAAAGTGTTTTCAGGTAATTATTTTAGCTGCTAAAGATCCTTTAAAGTAAAGGTTTGCTATAAAGGTACACATGCACAGATGCATAGGCCAGGAGAAGGAATATTGGTGAAAAGTGTTTCATCCCTAGATTATCAGTATAAATCCCAGCCAAGCCTTTTAATAATTTAAAGCTTTTAAATGGGCATTTATCAGCCTATCCAGACTTGTTGAGGAGTCTTCTTTCATATAGCCAAGGAACAGGGTTTGAACTGAGGTCTCCTGTCTACAGCATCCTTTTTATATTAGTTTTCTCTCTCTCTGTGCATTTTGCAACATTTGTTCTTGTTGCCCATTTCTTTTCTTTGTGGGCTTTTGGACACTAGGATTCACAATCATTGGTCTACAACCAACATCTTCAAAATTTTGGGACTGGGTAAAAAAGAAGAATGCTAGTGGAAAAGGATTTTTAAGTGGAAAAAGAAACTTTACCAGGAGGAAGAAGACAGGAAAAGAGAAAACTTTTTTTCCAAGGGACATTCCATTGCTGCTGCATTCTTTGCCTGATAAGTAGACATATTTGTAGAATGTCAGTTTTCAGGTTCCAAGAATACACCATAATCAGCAAATATAAACCCCCAAATAGACAGGGCACATTTTACTCAAGTGAATTTAAGTTGAAATAGGACATATCTTTTAGAAAAAAATCCTGTGAAGTGTTTAGTGTCTAGTGATGTGACATTTGTCAAAGAACTGGAAAGATATTCCAGTGGTAAATCATCCTTCCTATAGAAAGTATACACCATATGTCTGAATGGATGCTCCTGATTCAGTTTCCAGTTCTTGGGTCTGCTTGCCAGACTGAGGAACCCTCTAAATCCAGTCTGTGTTTGACACTGTGTCTTGGATGTGAGCAGAGACTTTTTGTTCTTAAATCTCTTGAACACCCTGAACCTTTTCTCATGAGCTGTATTTTCCAACTCTTTCATGATTCTTTCATTTTTTTTCCTGAACTCTTTGACTACTCAATATCTGTGTTGAACTGTGGGCATCAAAGCTGGACACAGTATTTCACATCCCATTCAGTATTTCCACATTCAAGGATTGCATTCATTCATTTGGCAGAATATCTTACCCAAAAGCACGTTCAGATGAAAACCCCTTGGTTTCTCCCAGTCCTTTTCAGATTTGCTCGTGCTCTTAACAGCGTGGTCTCCTCCTGCTGCAGTTTGTGTTGGTTCTGCTGGTTCCCAGAGCAGTCCAATTCCCCCTGTACTGCAGGCTCTGTCTCCTCATTCTTCAGCCACTCATCTAATCTTTATCCTATCTGCCAACTTTATTAGTAATGATTTTCTGTTTTCTTGCATATCAGTGATAAAACATAAGGAAGAGTAGGGCTAAGAATAGCTTTAGGATCCCACTGGAAACACATATTCCAGAATACTTCCCTAAAGAATGAACAATAACTCACACTTTAATCCTTTTAATGTATGTCATGTTGATTTTTACATCATTCAGGTTAATCAAAACATCATATTGTAAGCACTATCTAAAGCAGCTTTTAGAAGTCTATTATGCCATCATTGTTACTTTTAGCAACTTGAAACCCCATAAAAAATCAAATTAGTTTGACAAAATCTGCTTGCTATGAGCCTGTGTTGATTGGCAGTAATTATATTAGCCATCTTTATTTCCTTATTAATCAAGTCTCTCTCAGCCATTTCATTATTTTCTTTACCATCATTCAGGCTCATAAGCTTTAATTACCTGCTGAAAATTCTGGTTCAACAGGAGGTTTTTTCCTGGTTGTCTGAAAGTTTATGTCCTCACGTATGAAGAACAGTGCCAATGGCACAAGGATCTCTTAAAATTCTTGATGGCATGTGGAGCAGTTTATTTAAAATTATGAAAAAAATAAGAAGGAGAATATGAAGCATTTTTGCTTACAGGATATTAGCAATCAGGGCACATTGCAGGCAGGTAGAAAAATAGTACGTGGCTTATGTGGAAAACAATTTTCAGGTTCCAGAGGATTTTAACATTACCTCATCTATTTGAAATATGAGAAACTTGGTAAGTGGGAAAATGTTACATGAAAGTAGCATCTATAAGTTTCTACATTCTGAGCATTTTTACACTTATCTCTGGACCTGTCAATCAATATTTTTTTCTCAGTCAGTCATCAAAAATATAAACAAATTAGAAAATTGCTGAAGTTTTCTGCCAGAGAATCTTTACTAGAAGTCCTTGCTTATATATATCTACTTTTGAAAATAACAACATCTCACTCCAAATTAGAAACTCTTTTTGTTCTCCAACATAAGTAAAAAATGCAGCTGCAGTTACACTTATTCATTATTCATAGATGCAGATTTACAAACCGAATATCCTCAAGGAGAGATCCCACTTTGTTCCCTTCTCCCTCTCCTGGCCAGAGTGCCCCGATCAGCTGAAGGATGTCAGCAGGGATCTCTGACAGGGGCACACACGAGGGTCCTGTAGGTTTTACAGCTCAGCATCCCACAGGGTGCCCTGGGTCTGTGCTGGCTTTCTCTGGCAGGGTACAGGCTGTGAGCAGGTCCCACCCCAGGGCAGGGTGGCACTGCTTTGTCTGAGCAGATGCACAGCTGGGAGCTCCCGGCTTTACTGGACACTGAAACATGGAGGGAAGACAGTCAGAGGCAGGACCTTGGGGAGTGTGGTGTGTGCTGATCTTCTTGCAGACTGGCAGGAATGAGGATAAAAAAGTGAGAAAGCTTTGCTGTTCTTTTCCCCAAACTGTGTAGCTATTTACTGAAAAGTGCCCTGCCCTGGCTGTCCTCACCTGGCCGCCCACAGCCCCAGCCAGGGCAGCACTGCAGACACCTTAAGCCAGCAGACACGGCACAAAGGTGAGGCTGGAGCAAGCCCAGGTTTTTCAGACTCTTTGGTGCAATTTTCCACCTGTGAGTTGGCACCCAAATCCAGTCAATGGGAGAGCAAGCCCTGGTGTGCTGCCGGGGGGGAGAGGCAGAAGCAAACTGTGAGTGCATCATCTTCCTTTGCTCTTTTTATCCTGCTGTGCTTTATAGATAGAGGCGTTTTTCTTCATCTTGGTTAGATTCCAAAGGAAACTAAATATCAATAAAAAAGCTACCCAAGTCCATTTTAAATGCCCGTGGAGACACCACTATTGCTGCTGTTTCTGGAAGCCCTGCTGCTGCCAGAGGACACCTGCACAGCGGGACTGGGCAAGCCAGTGCTTCACTGGGGGTACCAAGCAGTCAGGAAACAGGAGGTGGAAAGAAAATTGGCTTTCTACATGCCTCCACCTTTTACAATACCCCCTGGTGCAGTTAATGCAGTGTTTCCTTAATGCCTGAATTCTCATGAAGTTTTAGGATGTCTGAGCTGGAGGGAGGTGCTGCCCTCGTGTTGCATATTTGCTTGTATTTTTCCTTAGCCTATAGCAATTTTTTTTTTTTCTTGTGCAACAGCCAGCTAAGAAACGTTGTACACAGGGATTCATCATGCCACCCTCATCCACAAAGGTCTGCAAGTCTCCCAGCAGAAAAAAAATTTACTCAGCCAAAGCGTGGGAGCACACTAGTGTTAATTAATAGATCAATTAAAATCTATGCAATAAGTACATTTCAATGCTCTGGCACTCACAGATGTGAAAATACTCATTATTGAATCCATACCAGCAATGAAGATACTGAGCTTTAAAAAACAAAAAATTGGGTTTTTTATCCTCAGATTTCTAAAACCTTAGTTTTATAGTATCTTTACTGAAAAGATATAATTCTAAAACTTCAATCCTTGGTCTTGACCTCACAGTTGATGTAAGCAGACTGCTGTGCTCCCCTTGAACATCACCCTGGCTGTGTTAGCTGGTGTGTGAGCAAAGAGTTGGTCAAAGTTAGAGGGAAAAAATTCTCTCAAATCAAAATCACATATTGGAAGTCTTGTCTTTGCATCAGGATGTGGTGTTTTCTTTGTGGTAGGGGATTTTATTGCTGCTTTCTGACCCGTATCGCTGACATTCACTAGCAGCAACTGTGGCTTAACCATGACATTGAAGAATCCTTCTTGCTTAGAAAAGAGGTTTTATCATGAGGAGGCTGATTTACAGTGCAAGATCATTGTGCTTTTCCTTGTACTAAACATTCTTGTGTATATATTTTTAGATACTTTAATTTTAAAATGTTCATTCCTGTCTGAAACCAAGTTTTAATTCCTTATTATTTCTTAGGTTTTCTCGTATCACGCCCATTATTTTTTATCTTATAAATAAAGTGTGTTTAGGGACAGACGTTCGCACAGATGGTATATCTTAATGGGCTTTGTACCAGCCTGGTATTAGATACTGTTGCCCATAATAGTTAATTTTCCCGTTTTGAAATTCAGAGGTAGTAGCATTTTGCTATGGCTGGTCAGATACAGTGACATTGGAATCCTGTAAAGTTTGTTATTATACTCACTGCTCTTTAAACTAGATTTACTGCTTATGTCATTTGGGGTCTAGGTTACCTACTTGACATTCCTTTAAGCACAGCACAAAATGTGCAAATTTTGTATTCATAAAGTAAAATGTGCTGAGAACTCTCGGGTTCACTATAGCTGTATCTGAACACAGTATTTTTCTTTGCATCTCAGGTGAAGTCAGTATCCGTGCAAAATACTGTTACAATGCCAATGCAAGAGCTTTAGAAATTTGCTTTTGGTTTGGATTTCTAGCACCATTCCCTGTATCCCCATCCTCTGGCTTACAGGCTGGCACAGCTGGAGGAGTCAGTCTTGCACATCTAGAGTTTCCTGAGGGCTAAAGGAAGAGGGGAAAGATGCTGATGTGTTTGTATCCTGATTCCCATTGGTATCAAGCAAGTATTTCTTCCACTCCATAAATATTCAGAAGCAGAGGAAAACTTCTTGGCTTTGAAATTATTTGTCAAGCTATCAAAATTTACAGAAAGCATGAAAGATGTTTTACAGAAAGTCTTCTGCATAATTCACCCATCTAATTTCTTATCAGATCTGCTCTACCAAATCTTTCTGCTGACTCAGTCTGGTGTGATCATGTACTCCTATCAAATGTTTACAAAACCTACATTTTCAGTTTGTTGCAGGGAAATGTAGAGAGTATATTACGTTTTATAGAGAGATAGATTGCTGTTGTCAGAAAAGGAAATCAATTTCTGTCTGATTTGTCTTCATTGCCTATGAAAATAGTTTATTTGGTTTGATCAAATTCTCTCTGGAACCAAACCCAGTCCATTTTACTGGCTTGTTACTGCAAACAACTCTGATGAGGTTCCTGTGTAAATGATAGGACATGAAGGACTTGGCCATAGATACCCAGAAGACCCATGATAATTTAATAGCCCTGGGTAGTTCCCATCTTCCCCTTCTCTTTTATCTGTTACAAACACCTGTGTGCTCATGTTTTGTGCTGATGGGTGTATAAGATATCCCTTCTTTGGCAGCATTAGCTGTGTTTGGGCAGTGGATGGCTCATGGAGAGCAGAATTCCACAGGCAGCAAGTGGGATCTGACAGCAGCCTCCAGGTCCACAAGGCCAGCAGTGATTGCTTGCAATCATTTATGTGAGTGCCTGTTCTCAAATGAAGTCAGAGCAATGACTCTGGGGTCCTCACATTCACTGGTGTGGAAACTGGGCTTGTAGCATTCTCCAAGCAATTCTTGTTCAGGAGCCCCCAATCTTTACCAAGATAGTTAATAAAATTAATACATTGTAAGGTTAAACGATCAATAAATCATAAATTTTGTTTTCTCTCCACCTGCTGTGGGAATCAGTAAAATACTTTCTTGCAGGCCAGACCTTGAAAAGCTGTCTTTGATTTTATTAGAAGAGACTGTAGCATTTAGAGCCCCCAGAAGGATGTCTGTCTGACATGTTTTACCCGATTATGGTGACTCAACAATCAAAAGACATGGGAAAGTTTAAGAAGCTCTCTTCACTTTGTGGCTGCCATTACAAGTCAGAGGCTGCACATGTTCTCCATGGCTGTGCTGGAGGAGTTTATGTGTTGGAGGAGAAAGGGATGAAGAGTTACAGCACCATGACCACAGTCCTCAGACATCTTCAGGCTGGTGGCACTGCACACAGCTTCACTTGATGACAGACCCACAAACAAGGAGCACTGCACCTCAGTGTCACATTTTGTGTGGAAGACAGCAAGGCACGAGGGACTGATTCCTGTCCTTGTATGGGAGCCAGCACAGGCAGGCACAAAAGCACAAAACCACGGATGAAATGCAAAGAATAAATTTATTTCTTTTACCTCACCAAGCAGGAGATCCCTGAAGCAGATGTTGCAGTCCTGGAAAACACTGCATAGGTAATTAGTATTTTTTTAACCTCTGGTTCACCTTCCTCCTTTTTAGTGTTTAAGTCCTGCTGCCAATAGATCTAATTCAATAGAAACCTTTGAGGAAAATTAAACATTCAAAGCTCGTGCTGGTCACAGCAAAATAACCATTATCGTTAATGGGAGTTGCATGAGCGTACTGAGTGAGGGATTCACCACTTTGCTTTTAATTCCATGTCATTTAGAATTACTGAATGAATAGGAGTGTGTGTATCTGGTCTTGTTCTCTTCCCTCTAATGTACAGAAGATCAAATCCTAATTAAGGGGAAATAATTATCAGTCCATCCTTTCACAGTTCTCCTTCCTGTGCTTCACTGAAATGGTTCTGAGTATGTATAGGTGGAGACAAAGATTAGCGATGGTTTGTGTCCAAATTCTGACTTTTAATATTGCAGCAGCACTGGTAAACTCATAGAATAGTAAATATAACTGCTCTATAATTAGGCTGGTTTGTAAACAAGTACTACTATTTAGTTGATAGTGCAAAATGCTCTTCTGCAGCATTCATCAAATAAACACCTATTTGGGCATGTAATTTGAAAAATGCAGGTTATTTAGTGGACTGAGATTTCTTAGCAGACCAGAGTGTGATACTAATTTGATGTTGTCTGACTAGTTTGTGCCTTCAGATGACTTCTGGTAGTGAGTGGAAAATGAGGTGTCTGAGGGACATCAGGTGACTGCAGGGTGCACTGCATGCCCTCATTAGGACACCCTGTTTGCAGGGTGCAATGCTCCTGCTGCCTGTCCCAGGCTCTTCAGGCCTGCCTGACTGTGCTGCATCCTTCCATCTGTGGTCCTCTTGCTTCTGGCTGCCAAATGCCAACTCCAGCCTGAAGAAAAGGTACTCCCCTCCCTGTCAGGGAGCATGGACACAGCCACAGCATCTCATTCTGTCCATGTTTACATCCTGTGACAGCACTACCATCAGCTGCCTGCTCCAGGATGAGGCTGGAAGTAACAATGATTTACAGCAAATGCTCTGTCTCACAGCTTTAGGAAGATAGTGCCATAGCAAGAGCTACATATGAAGCATCTCTTGTTTTGTAATCACTGTACTGAAGGAGTACAACTTGTTCTGAAAAGTCACTTTAAATTAATGGATTCCCACTGACAATTGTATATGCCAGTTTTAATGAATGTTTGTGAGTGAGCTGGAAAGGATTTGGAAGGAGATCTGTGCAACATGGGCCCCTTTAAAGCAGCATTAATGGGGATTTCTGCATGTCCCAGAATGGAATCAGGATGACCAGAATGACTTTTGCCAGTCTGGAGTGTGCCAGTGGTATTTCTTTTACAAAAGGAAAGCTGTTTATTATTTTAAGAGAACAAAGGGCAGATTAGGAAGAAGGGAGGCATCAGATCTACAGGATTTGTCTGAGAAACTTCTAAGAAAAGCAGAGAGGGGGGAAAGCTCACATTGCCCCTTAAAATGTTGTAAATGGCAGTTCATGGGAGAAAAGATTCAGCTTGGTTCTCAAGTTGCAGTGGGAATTTGTGAGGTACAGGATTATGAAAGGAAGTTTGCTTTTGTACTTTGTGAAATGAGCATATTTAAAATAGAAAGAAAAACTTGAAATGCCACAGACCATGAAATGAAAATTTCCAATGTTATTTCAGGACAGAATTATGCATTGGATGCTGTGCAGTCTGGTGATTGTGCTGCAGTCCCAAGTCCCACAGCAGGACACCTGTTCTGGCCACAAGCATTTCTGGCCTTCTTCAGTGAGCAAAGATATTTTGACTTGTGCCAGTGGTTTAGTGACCAAGCCAAAGAAGCCTACAAGTGTATCACCATGATAGCAGGGGAGCATTACAATGCTTTTGATATTTCATTATTCAGGAAATGCTGAGAAGACTGGAAATGCAGCAATGGTGGGCCCAAGATAAACAGGGTCTGCAGTCAGCAGGTTAGCCTGGGTCTGTGCAATGTGCTGGCTCACAAGGAAAGGGGAGCAGTGTGTGGCCCAGCAGGATTGCAGTCCTCATACCTGCTGACAGTCGTCCACAGCTGTGTATACAGCATGGCTTTGGGTAAGTTAGCCCAGGCAAAGAGCATCTTACACTCTGTACCTCAGTGCCTTTAACTCATCTACTGCTGGCATTAAAGCAGTTAAACAAGATCTTTATTAAAAATGATCCTTTTCTGAAGGTTGTCTTCATGTGGAATTCCTTCAGTCTCAGCTGTCTTGGACATTTGAGTTAAGTGGGCCCTCTGGAAGAATTACAGATGTGAGCATAATCTCTGTGGGAGCATTTTGAAAGCATTTCCTCCCAGTGAGAGCCTTGCAGAAGCCAACACATAATGTCACAGAGCAGGGTACACTTCTGCCACTGCACTAAAAGTTATTGCTAGAAGATTGTTTTATAGTTTCATTTCCATAATATCTAAGTGCCTCAGCAGCCTTGTTCATCTCCAGCCCCGCTTGGTGAAAGCAGAGCAGAGCAGGTTCTATGCCAGTGTAGAGGACTAGAAAACTACTAGAACTAGAGGTTCTATGCCAGCAAGATGTAGAGGACTAGAAAACTACCAAAGACTAAAGGTAGGTTGATGCAGTATTTAAGCATGTTTTGTTCTTCAGCCTGAGAGAGCTCTCTAAGGTCAGATGGGATGATCAGGCCACAGCAGGGAGCTGATCCACGTTCCCAGAGTCCTCCATCAGCTCCTGGATTATCATGGAGCCAAAGCAGATGAGTTTAGAAATGCAATGGATGTCTGTTAGATCCTTATCCCGGTTTGACACAACGAATTTTTAAAAGATGGAATTTGGGTGCAATCTTTGATTTCATGATGTTGTGATCAGCATATTTAGTACTTTTGATCCATGCTGGTAACACAAGGATGGCATTTCAGGGATGTGAAACAGCTGACAAAGTTTCTTATTTTCAAGCCAAGTTTTATTCTTAATCAAAGCAAGAACAAATAGAGCATCAAAATTCCTACTCTGCATCATCTGAGCAGAGAAACTGGAATGAATGATGTGCTGGTGATGAATAGGCCTATTACCTTGTAAATTGTACTGTATAGTACCACTTGTAACAACACAAGATGTTGCTGCATTTTTTTTATTTGATGATTTATCATGCATTATGCTATTTCAGTTCTCATTCTAGAGGCAATATGGACAGGAAGGCATATGTCTGATATTTATTGAAGTTAAAGTTGAAAAGCTGGTTTCATATAACCATCTCCAAATGAACCATGCTTTATATAAGTAATAATAATAATAGTTTAGAAGGTACACTTTTCTGGTATCAGGTTTGGAAAACTTCAATCAAGGATACTTGTCTCTGTGGGATTGTCCCTAGTTGCAGAGAGTGGAGGATTTTCAGGGCTGTGAAGTTAGGATGAAAGTTGATGACCTAAGCTAAAGTTTTGCCAATCTTAAAATTCTTGGATACTCTCTACTATGGGATGCAATTGTTACAAATAATTCCAGAAAGGAGTGCTAAATGAGTCTTTCTATAGAAAAATTAGTGGTATTTTGGTCCACTCACATAATGTGGGTGGGAGGTAGAACCAGTTAATTCACTGCATTTAGTGTAGGGAAGAAATTTATAACAATGATAAAATGGCTAAATTCAACTAGTTTCTTTCATCAGAAAGATGAAGCTTCGGCTCCTTCAGGAAAAAAACCCTGCAAAACAACTTCTTTGTATGGAACCATGATCATGCAATCTACCAGAAGTCACAGAGGAAAAGTCCCACTGGACATCAAGGCTCTCTGCTCAACCTCACAGTGGTGCTCAGGCACTAAAGAATTCACTGAAGGGCCCTGCAGCCCCCATGGTGGCTGGCAGCTGTCTCATGAACTCCCTCCTCAGCTGTATCACCTGTGTGAGAAGGAGTTGGCTTAGTGTCCTCACTGCTCAGTTCATGTGTTGATTGAAGTGCCTTTCTAATACTTATATATATATTTGGTAGGAATCTGTTAGCAATATACCCAAACCTTTTTGTTCTCTTAGTGTCCTCATCTTGACCTCGCTCTTTTTAGCTCTGACAATAAAGACATAAATTCTTGCCTTTGTTGTATTTATACTGAATAATCATCAGCTTTCTTCTGCCCATTACTACCCAAACAAACTAATGTTTTAGTCTCTTCCTGTAAGTCAAACACTTAATCCTCTACAACATCACAAATGTCCCATCTCTGTTCTTGCTCCACTCTCAGGTTATCTTTCTTAAACATTGTAAGGACTGCTGCATTTTCATACTCGAGACTGTGGGGGAGGTCTCACCATTTCCTGTGCAATATTGTTAATGCTTCCTCATCTCTGTGGAAATACTTCTTGCATGTTCTAGGATCCTTTTTTTGTTTCTGCCTCTTGGTGGTTTGCAGTGATTATGTGATCAGCCAGTGCTTCTGGATATCTTGAAGCATCTGTCTAGACAGCAAGGTCTGTCCCTTAGCAGTTCCAGATGATGAGCTCCCTGTTCATGCCAGAAACACTCATTATTAGTCCCTAGCTGTATGGTCTTGCACTTTGCACAACTGATTTCCATCCATTTCTATTAATTCAGACCTCAAGGTCATCCGGTTATTACTGTGCGTAACCCCAGTTCTCTTCTGAATTGACAGAACTCCTCCTAACTAGGTATCATCAGCAAAGTATTATCACCCTCTTGCTCTTGGTTAGTCTTTAATCAAATTGATCCCCCAGAATGAATCTTTGAGGAAATCTTCTGGTAACCCAGAAGGCTGCCCTCAGGTTTCATTGGAAAGGCCCCACTTGTATCTGCTGTAATTTATCTGCATTTTTTTCACATACTGCTGTCTGGTTTGTGGTAGCAAGCCTCCTTCCCACTTCTGGTTTCCCCTGAAGAAAATGCATCCTTTACATAAATACTTAGACTCATGTTAACTTCTAATTTCTCTGTAAATATGAAGATTGACTTAAAGTCAACACCTTTTGCCATAAATAGAGTGCATATCATGACAAGTACATAATTAATTTTTCCTAATTAATTGTTGGCTGCTTGCCAAATTAGTTCAGTCACAATATGTATTATTTAGCATGATTTCAAGCAAATTATTAGCGTGGCAACCAATTGAGAACACACAAATATTAAAACTTTGGCAGCCTACCATTTCCATTTGGAGGTAGGCGAGAGTAAAGCTGCAGTAACTTAAAGCAGAGAGTTTTTTCCATACTTGTGTTACCCATTATTTTGATATCATCCTCAGAAGTTACAATCTAAGTCTGTAAGTGGGTAAAGCTCAATCCTGAAATAACTGGCTTCAGTGATACTGTCTTAAGGGTGAGTTCAGCCTTATCCTTAGGTAAGTAGAGTACTTCCTGCATGACTTAGTAAGCCACATGTGTTTGTGCAATAATAAATGATATTAGCAAGCTGAGTTCTGATTGATTGACTTCTGGTTAATAAAAAATCAAATTATATTGGCACATCTTAATTTCTTTAGTTGAAAATAATAGTTTGATTAGGCTTGGAACAAGACCCTTTCAGTCTGGTGCTGGGCAATGCAAGGCTTTGCTTTCTCTGCTTCACTCCCACACTTTGAACTCTGCTCATACTCCTGTAGGGCAGGATGTGGCATCTGACTGCATGCTGTTAGTGATGGGTGTCATTCAGCTCCTGGAGAGAGTGCTGTGTTTCCCAGGTGATCCCATTGGCAGCAAGGCTGGCACATGGAATGATGCAGCACCCTTCTCCAGCACGGCTCTGCCTTTCACACTGCTGGGGCAGGCTGGTGTGACCTTAGCTTGTTTCTCTGTCATCAGCTGGACTCGGGGGCTGCTGTGGAGTACAGACAAATGGTTCCACCTGTAATAAAAACCTTTTAGTGCTTGGACCTTTCTGTGAGATTTGCTGCAATTACTGTCCTTTAGTTTTCCCATTATCCTGGAGCATTTAGAAAAGGTAATGATGAAAGAGGATTAATGTAGGGGAGGTATTGTTGGTGCTGATGAGGCAATTAATGGATTTTTTACTTTTGCACATATCACACTAGAGGACAACATGGAAGAAATGCTATGTACTAGCTATGGATTGGTATGTTCATGTAATCACACAATCCTTTAGGTTGGAAAAGACCTTTAAGATCCTCGAATCCAACTGTTAACCCATCACTTCCAAGTCCACCACTAAACCATGTCCCTAAATGCTACACCTACACATCTTTTAAATACTCCTGGGGTGGTGACTCCACTGCTTTCCTGGACAGCGCCTGGCAAACTTTTCAATGAAGAAATTTCACCTAATATCAAATCTAATCTTCCCCTGGTGTAGCTCGAGGACATTTCCTCTTGTCCTGTCACTTTTACCTGAAAGGAGAGCCTGACCCCCACCTGGCCACAACCTCCTTCCAGGCAGTGATAAGGTGCCCCCTGAGCCTCCTTTTCTCCAGACTGAACACCTCCATCTCCCTCAGCCACTACTCATCTGACTTGTGCTCCAGACCCTTCTTCATCTCCATTGCCCTTTCCTGGATACATTCCAGCACCTTCATGTCCTTCTTGTAGTGAATGGTCCAGAGCTGCACAGTGCTCGTGGTGTGGCCTCACCAGTGCCAAGTACAGGGGTCACTGCCCTGTCCTGCTGGCCAGCCTGCTTCTGGTACAAGCAGCATGCCTGGGGAGAGGTGTGCTGAGTGTAATGCTACTTACAAACTCACACCTTTAATTGCCATTTACTGTAAAAGGACGGTGAAATCTGAGCAAAGTTTGGCACCACAAGGTGCCTAAAGGAATTAGAAATTTTTTTAGAAACAGTATCTTGAGCTACTGTGAGCTCACTGCTAAAATGGGGCTGTGCTCCTGCAATGCAGGAGATGTCACTGCAGGAATCAACTGTCTCTGGAGGAGAGGACCTGGCATGCACTGGAGCTTGAGTTTTTCCTTGACCAGGTTTTTATATGAGATATTGTCTAATTTTATATTTTAGCTGCGATGCCACATAAGCACTTTTTCTGGTTGAGTCAATCTAAATCTGAATAAAGAGACTAAACCACTGAGACCATTATTTGGCTGCAGTAATCTCTGCATGCAGCAGCTGCCTGTCAGAGTTGCAGTGTAGAACCTAGAGGCTTTGTTCTGTTCTCTAAGTAGAACTATTGCAAAGTTGAATCATAAAAAGTATCATCAGTTTAAATGAAGCAAAGAACATCCTGAAGAGCTGCATTCTGGTTGGTCCCTGCTGCCTCGGTGTTGTCTCATAGTCACGCACTGTCCCAGTGTCTCTGAGCTCTGGTTTTCACCCCAGAGTGAGCCCTTTGATGCCCACTGGCATACATGAGACCTATGCCTACAGCTGAGTTCTCTGTCCAAATTGTGAGCCTGTGCTGATGGACAGTGATGCTTCCCTCACCTTGTACACCTGGGCACAGTGGCTGTGCCCCTCTGGGGAGGCAGTTCAGGTTGGCAGAAGTAGATTACTTCATGCTTTCTACTGAAGAGGACTTTCTGCAAAGCAGGGATTGGATGAATTGCATCCTCAAAGTGTATTTCTCTCTGTTGACTGTGTAAATTCCTAGAGTGATTTACTTGGTTCAGTGATGGACATGGTCGTGCTGGGTTTACAGTTGGAGTTGATGATCTTAAAGGTTTTTTACAACCTAGATGATTCTGATTCTGTTATTCCAGAGTCATAGAATTGGGTTAGGTGAAAATACCTGTTCTGCATCAGCACTGGGAATATGATAGAAATATCACATCTGGCTTACATCTGTCTTTTCAAGTATAAATTACAAACATTTCAAGGCAATGCCCATGTCTTAGAGGCCTGTGTATAGCACCTTGCAGTGGGTCCCTGAGCTTATCCGAGGTCTTAAGTGGTTCCTGTATTGCATCTCCAGCTATTTTGTTACTACTCCATGGAGCTATTATTGTCATTATGTGATTAATAGAAGTACTGATGCATTATACATTCACATTCTGTTAAAGAACATGTCAGTCTTCAGTTATAAAGAAGTTAGGTTTAAGATTTTTAGCAAATGTTTTTTAAACTAATGTACTACAATGGTGCCTTTTTAGTTAGCCACTGTAGTATACATTAAAAGTCAAAGTGCTTTAGACTGTACAACAAGGCAGCATTGTGCAGCAGCTGAATGCTAGATACATTTTAGATGCTCAGCAAAGGAAGAGAGATGCTACATTGTTGGGAATTCTTCCTGACTTTCAATCAAATACCTGATCTGCAATGCCAAACACAAACTGCATTTCATTTAAAAATGCTGCTAGGTAGTTCTTGATTGAACACTCTGAACCTGATCAGAATCTAATTTGGGTTTGCATTGCAAAAGACACTTACATTAGCACCTCTAGCAGATCAATAACAGGTTTTAATGCATACTAATAAAAAGGTCCTAATTCCAAATACAGCTTTAGGTTTCGCAAGAGCAACGTAGTTCTTGTTAATCAAATCTTTGTTGAACAAGAAGCAGTGAAATGGAGTACTGTTTTCAAACAAATTCTCAGAATTACACTAACTAAATGCCACAAAAGGAAACCACACTAATGTATTTTTCACAGTTGTGAGTGCAATTAAATGGCACATTTTAGGGGAAAATGCTCGTCCATGGGGGAATCCTGACTTCTTCCTGATGGTAAGTATGCCTGCTCTCAGTGTGTGCTGCAGTAAAAAGTTTCCCTTTATGACAATAAAAACCATCATTGTCAGTAGAGTTAAGAAAATATGGAAGAAATTATGTCCATATGTGATTGCTCATATAGTAGGTAGAGTATTGACTGGCAGAATGATTTTGCTCTAAAGATTTGCCATGGTTGCACAAACACCATATTTGGCTAATTGATAATGAAGACAACTCTTTGTCTCTCTCTGTTGTACCTCAGCCAATGCTTCGCTGGCAGACTGGAGCCCTAGGAGTCTGCTGCAATAATAACTGTATGTCAATTTACTAATAATGTTTTAATTCAAAATTCTATATAAACACGATGCAATTTGATTTTGCAGGATTTATTCTGATTTTCTCCATTATTGTGTTAATTACATTACTGGATTCGGTGAGCAAAAACTCAGTGTGTCTCCCAGAAACTCAAGAAATTGATCTTGGCGGTTTGTGTAGCACTGCAGGTGATGCACTGCGTGGGAGGTAGAGGAAGATTTTATTGATCCAGTAATGTCATTTCCCATAGTTCTGTCCTCCCACTGAACTGACCATTCCATCTCTGCTGCATACTTTACATGTTGCAGAGCCACACTTCTCTCTCTGGTGTAACACCAGCCTCTCAAAAAGAGATGCTCATGACCTTCCTTCACTTTACTGAACCATATCTATTCCTTGGGATTTGTATTCTGATTCTGTTGTGGGTGGTTGAGATTTTGAGGTTTTTTTGTGGGCATGTGTTTGTACTCACTCAAAGTATTGAGATAATTTTTGCTGGGCCTGCAGGAAGAATGACGCCTGTATAGTTTGTCATAAAAGACCTATAAGTCTGTATTTGTTCACCAAAGCAAACAAAATGTCCAGAGTGCCTGGGGATATATTCATATGACAAGGAGGAGGCAGTCTGTGTGAATATAAATCAGAATTTATTTACTGGAGTCCCTGCTCCGGTAGTTTAGGCTTTCTCATTTTACAGAAAAAGCTACAGTGATTTTCAATTAACAAGCAAAATTATTTCTGCAATTACATCATTAAACCTCACAGTACAATTGTGTTTTCATAGACAGCACTATGGTGAGTGGAGGGCTTGTGCCTGAACTGGGGAGTGACAACTCTCGAGTTGCTGGGACACAGCATCCAGAGCTTCCATTTCATCTCATGGAGGTGGCTGCTGGGAAAGAGGAGATGGAATATGGGATGACTTGGGTTTAAAATGCCCAAAACCTTCTCTTCAGAAGTAATGAAATGTTCTCCCTAATCCTGTACCAAGAAAACAAGTGCTGAACTTCAATGTTATCCTAATGGAGTCCTTCTGTCAGTGCTCTCCTTCCCGAACTAGACAACACCCCTTCTCTCTGCAGCTGGCACGGAGGAAGGGGTGCTCTTCCTGCTTTCAGACAAAAATGATGCTCAGCTCTTGGCTAGCTCCCTCATGTTATCACTGTGACAGGTGATGAGAGCTCCTGCACAGCATCACCAGACAGGCATCACCCTGATGCTTGCATGGCATCACCACAGAAATGGTCTTTGCAGCTGATGGCACAAAATGAGCACACAAGGTCATCCAGCCAGGGAAGCTGCTTACACATGAAAGAGAGGAAGAAATGGTCCCTGGAGAAGGTGTTCCTCCGGTCTACTTTGGTCTCCCTCCTGGCAGGTTGAATTACAGTTCCCATGTACAGTTCTACTGAAATGTAGGGTGTTTTGTAATAGGACAAGCAGACAGGGAAGTGGATTTCCCTAACCATGGTCCTTGGCCGTGCTGCATTACAGCCATTCCTGGAGTTTCCACTCATCTCTAAATTTTGCTTGCTAGACTGTAGGGTATTTGCTATTGTGGGATTTGTTCTTCATACATGTACTTTTTGTCATTCTACCTTAATAAACACAACAAATCAATGACAGTACACATATAAAACATGTGAAGCCCAAAATCTCTCAAGAATATTCAAGCTTATTTGCCTTCTAATTTGTTGTTTATATTCAGGAATGCAGTGTCTTTTTTGCATTCATAGTTCATATGAATGAGTATTTCTCACTTAAACTTTTTTTGTTTCCCTTACTATTATTTGCTGTAGTAGAAACCATTTGAGAAAAATAGATTTTGAATATTGTTCATTCTGTAATAACAAGCTTACTAATGCAAAAAGAAATCTAGATACAGTCCAGAAGTTTTTATTAACATTTTATTTGCTGATATCTTAAATCTAGAAAGGTTATATCAATTTTAACCCACATTAGCATTTGTATTGAGCAATAGTTAGTCCCTAATGACTTTAGAATTACAGTTTACTGCTGTGAATACTTAATCTTTCTTACAAGCTTTTAAATTAGAATAAATGTTGCTAAAAAGAAAAAAATCAAGTAGTGTACATTGTGGACTTGCAAAACTGTGCTGCATGATTAAATATGCTATAGTATTTTAATTTAGGACTCCAAGGACATACTTATTTTTTATGGAGAACTATATATGGAAAAGAAATAATTCTAAGTATAATTCAGCCAAATATAATTCAGTAACATGGGGAAGAGAGGGGCCCTGACCTGTATCTTGTCACTTTTTGGAAGCATCAGATTCTTAGCTTTTATTATTTCAGGCTCTTATTATTTACATGTGTTGTCTTATGACCTTTATGTCAGGCTTGTCCATGTCCATCTGCAATTTGGGAGCCTGAATTCCTGGAAGGCAGTGCCAGATTTCCCCAGGAAAGCGTGGCTGTGGTGTTGAGCTGCGTGTTTCATTCTGCTAGCAGTGTATGTAGCAAGTTCCAACTTGCTGCATCCATGCTACAGAAAAGGTTCCTTGAAATCCTCCTACATGATTGTTAAACTCGAAAACTTGATAGGTGCAAAATTAATCCACATTAGATATAAAGATAAGAATTTAGTCTACTTAAAGTCATAAGAGACCAATGAAAGAGTTATTATTACTCCAGTTAAGGTGATCACAATTAACACTAGTTCAAATTGTTAAAATTCTACACAGGCAAAGCTTTTTAAACCCTATCCATTTCTCTGGTGGTGTGCTCATCCTTCCATTGCTCTACTGGCTGCCAGTGTCTTAAATCTTAGAGTACAGAGCATCCTCAGTATCCCAAGTTGGGAGATGTTGATGCTCCTCCTGGGATCCTCTTGGGATCATTTTTGCCTTTACTGACATGTACTGCAATTTGCCATTTCTTCACTGGCTTGCAAGTCTACAATAGGTCAGAATCTACTGTCTCTTACGTGTGGGTGTTGTTTCATTACTCCTAAACCCATTTTACTCAGCTCCTACACTTCAGTCCTTAGATGACCAGTAAACCTCTGCTGGTGAATTGCTTACAGCCCTGGGTCTGCTGATCTCGTCACTGTTAAAAATTTGTGGTCATTTAGAGGGAATTTTAAAGAATGTTCCTACTTTTAAGTGAGTTACTGAGTGGCTGATGAGAAAACTGATGGAGTTACTTTGGTAGAGAAGGAGAAATCTTAAAGCCTGGAACATTTTGAAACTTTAATTGCAAATAATTCTTGCAATGCTTATCAGGTGAATTGTATGTATTATATAACGTGAAACACTGCACTAATCATAGCAGTGATTATTATGCAAAGCCTTTTTCCAAGGTAGGTCTTGAAGCGCCCTAAGGACACAATAGGGAAATGCTGGGGAATTCAGGATACATTTCCATGCTTTTATTCTATTTTATTCCCTCACATTTCACAACACCTCATGCCAATCATTTGTTAATGAAGAATAGGGACTTTCCTTGTTGTCATTTGTTCCTGAAATCATACCTTGCCTCTGAGATATACACTGTAGGAAGAACTCACCATCCAGATGTTGCTCTGCTTTCAATAAACCTTTGTAGATCAAATACAAAAAAAAGGTGACCCTGAAATGCAACGACCTTCTTGGTGCTGCAATCTCAAATCAACAAACAAGAAAATAATTAGTTCTTTTTCAGTATCAAAAGGCTGTAGAATTCAGCTTGCATCCTTTTTTCCAGTGAAAACTTTGTATCATAATTTTCAACGATGCTCACATAAGAAAAGCAAAAATAAGAAGGTGCAGGATAATAATAGCATTATTTCTAGCATCTAGATTGCACATAAATTGGACAATTCCACATAATCATCTCTCTAAATAGACCAGAAATGGAAGCCTTCATCATGCTGGAGTGCAGTAAAACCCAGCACAGGTCATAATAGTCAAAGCTGTGACTCAGGACAGTGCAGGTTCTGCTTCCAGTTGTCTCCCGGTGCTCAGGAAGACTCCAGTCTTTCCCTACACTTGCTGTTGTGTGCATGCAGATTTACTGTCTGCTGCAGTTCACAAATTTATACTTGTTCTGAAATCGTCCATGCCAAAGGACTGACTGTAAAAGATGGTTTATTTGCTTTCCCAGTTGTGTCACTGACATAGCAGTGGAGTTGGTTCTCTGGCCAGTTATTTGTCAGAGTGGGTAGTTAGGTACATAAAGAATGGACTGTCAGCCATTAACTCAATATATTTCCTAGGGCATGTGCTGGGTCAAAGTTGAAAATGTGTGACTTTTTTAATACTAGGGATTTTTCAAAATCCTATTTCCACTTGTAGGGTGGTTTTTATTTAGTTGCTCAGCTGTTGGAATGATAGTATTCAATGCTAATGTCTGTCTTCAGATCTCAGGTATTGTGGCTTTCAGTTAAGGATGTCTTTGCCTGAAGGTGATGAGCAAATGTTTCTCAAAACATGCAGGGGTTTGCAGGGCAGAGTTTGGGGCTACGTGTTCAGTCTGCCTGGAGGTCACTCAGCCTGTGAGTTGGTCAGACTCACATCACTCACCTCTCAGGGAAGGTTCCCCCCTCCTTCACTGCAGTTACAGCAATGTGAAGCCTTTGGCCTTGTGAAAAGGTGGGAACTCAGGTCACCTCCTCCTTGGCAAGCAGAGAGACATTACATTTTGGTCACTCTCTCTGCTCCAGTTGGTCTCCTGTTACCTCCTGCCAAATGCTAGCATTTCCCATGGGGTAGAGCACCTTCTGTCTTTTCAGAATTGGATTTCTAACACCCACACAAGTCTCCCTCCTTTGTCAGTTCTAGTGCTATCACCCCACAATGTTTCAGGATGGGAAGAAGTCAGGAATGTGCCTGACACCACCAACATAAAGTACATTCCAGGAGAGATATCTGGACACATCTGCTGTACAGGGATCTCTCCAGACAGTGTGGGTCAGGTGCACCCAGTTGTAGGTCAGTTGTTTACACCCATTTCCTCACAAGGCTGGGGAGAGTCTGGCTGAGGTTATTGGTCATGGTTAGGTCCAAAGAAGGCACTAAACTGTGTAAATCAAATATAGCCAGGAGATCTCTCACTGTGGGGAATAATTCAGATGCAGGCACCTCTCATGGTTTGGCCTGATGTTGAATATTGCCTCTATGGTTTGAAACACAGACCTCCACCAAAATTCCACTGTAGCCACCAAGTCCTTTTGTTACTGTGTGCCCAATCCAGAGCAGGGCTTGAGCTTCCAGCTCTCACTGTAACCCCTGATGTCCTCCTAACTCCCATGAGGATGGCAGGCTTCCCAGGCTGGCATTAGGAACCCTAAAACTGTTGTGGCTCATGGCTCCAGGTAATTAGCTTCCTACTGGAATAAAGCAACAATTGTCCTCCCCTTCCCAGGCATGCACTGACAGTGGCTGCTTTCTGGAGCATCCATCTTCCAGTTCTAGATGGGACAGAAATTTACTATAGCATTTAAAGCCAAAGTAGGGAAATTTATCAACAAGGCCATGGGGACATCCATTTTCCTTTGTCATAGTGGAAAATAAGTGTTTCAGATTTCCAAATCATCCTTTGTATTTCTTAATAGGCCCAGACTCTCCTTTTGTTTCTAACCTGGACATTTATATTTTTTTTGCTGTTTCTTTCAGCCATGCATGCAGGGATGCTGTGGGATGGTAACCATAGTAACTGCAGAACGTGGAAGACATAATTTCAGCCCCAAAATGCATATTACTGGGTTTGTGTTTGCTGGACGTGAATTGTCTCAATCCCTGAACAACAGAAGGAAGTGAAAAGAAGTTACTTGTTTCACAGCAATTAAAGGAGAAACTCAGACAGTTAGTAGACAGTGGGAGAAATATGCATTAGGTGCTGTTCTGGTATGTCCAGGAAGCTGCTAGAGACAAACAAGACAAAAACAAAAATCTAAGTTCTGGTTTTATGTATCTTATATTTAATGACAATATTATATATATTTAGTAACAATAAAATGATCTGCTCTGAGACTCTTATCCACACTGGGCATTTCATCATCATGAGCATTGTCAGGTGATCTGAAGGGTCTGCTCTGCAGGGCTCCACTGACACAATGCCAAAGCTGTGGCTCTGTGCTACAAACGATGGGTAACTCGTCCATTCCTCCAAAGCAGATGCACCAAACAGAGCAATAATGGGGCTCAGCCCCTCATCTTCAATGTCCAGCTTTGAGTGTTTACCTACAGAAG
Source organism: Acridotheres tristis (assembly GCA_037013685.1). Lineage (NCBI taxonomy): Eukaryota > Metazoa > Chordata > Aves > Passeriformes > Sturnidae > Acridotheres > Acridotheres tristis. The sequence goes on from CM072885.1 coordinate 12,585,075, forward strand.
GGGATCTCCCAGGTTTGTCCCCAGGTGATGGAGCTCAGCACCTCAGGAAATTCATCCTTAAGGATGGAGGCCTCAGGGAGAAGAAATGGGAAATTGGGGAGCTAGAATCTGATTTAATACTGCTGGGGTGGAAATAAAAGTGTGAAATTACACTAAAAAACACAAGGAGTGCTTCTACTGTACAGATATCTCCAGTCTGATAGACTTGGTCCCTTATGTGACTGGTCAGATATAATGTTCTGTGCATGACCAAAACCTTTCCATTTACTAGACAGTGGTCCCCATTTGACCCAGGGTGATACAGGACGTTGCTGTAGAATTCTTGTTGCAAAAAATCAGATTCTTTCTCTCCCATCCCCTTTCTCCATATAAACAATCCCATTTCCCTTGTGCACAAGGGTCCCAGAGGAGGCAGCTCTGTGGTTGCAATGGTTTCTGTTTCCAGCTAAACAACAGCTTGGGGATTTCAGGGACCGAGCCAAAATCGTGGCAGTATGTAATAATGTTGGGTGTAGTAATTTGTCTTGCCTGTGATAGCACAGAGACAGATAGCTGCATCTATTTTTGAATAAAATCACCTATTATAAAAGCACTTCACTACTAAATAGTTCTAGGGATTTATTTTTATGTGCATTTGGAAATTAGTGCCTTGATGAATCACAAACCAATAAACAGTTTCTTTTCCTATGAATGTCTTTTTTCAGGGGACTGCTAAGCCTTGCCCTAAGGAACTTAAAAAATTACTACACTGCTTAGGCTAATGAGATTATATTTATAATACCAAATTTGTAATAACTTAAAAAATAAATTACCCTTTGCTTTTGAACTGATATTTACTTTTCCTTTCTCTCAGAGGGAAACAAACTTTAAAATGAGAGAAACTGAGTTTTACAGAGTAATAAGACTCTACAAGTCAAATATTAATGAAAAACAATAATGGTGAGAACTGTTGACTTAAGAAGAAAAGAAAAATGAAGCAGCTTAGTACTCCCTAGCTGTTCTAATGCTGAAATTGGATTTACTTATTTATCTTTTTGGGAACTTCCTCTCTCTATGACTTTCCACAACCCTGATATTAGTATTAGTATTTTCATTGTGTGGAAAGACTTGTTTTCCTCCATTACATCAAAAAACTACCTGGGGACAAAGAGCCATTTTTGCAACAGTGGAGAAGAACAAGCAAAGCAACAAACGTGCAACAACAGGCACCTTTCATAGCTACACTCTTCTGCACTTCCACATGGATTAACAAGGGCACATACAACTCCCCAGTGAATGTTTCAGGGTTTTCCATGCTCTGTTTCTCCCCTACTTTGATCTCTGGAACACATTTCTCATGAAAATGATGGATTTTTCCCCAGATTTTGCTCATGGGCATGAAAACAATGAGCTAATTCTCTCTTGTCAAGGAAAGAAAGTAGGAGGATACTGCAATGACTGCTGCAAGTTCAGTAACAACAATAGTAACAACTACAACAGCAATAATATGAATTTTATTAACTTCATAAAACAATTACAATGAAACAGTTAATTATTTTTGTCTGAAAGAAGAAAAGCCTCTTAGAAAACTTCCAATGTACAGTGGAGAGTAAACAATCCAACAAAAATATTTCAGAAATATAATGATAATCGATGAATACATTGATTACAAGAAAAAATATACTTTAAAGATTCATGAATAAATGCAGCTAACTGAATCACTCACCATGACAATTAGCAAGCCATGTCTGTATGAAAAATGTATTGTCAAATGTTTTGCGTGTGAAATCAGTGAAGGAGGCTGTCTCATACAAAAAGGAAAGAAGATTAATTGGTACTTTTAACTGAATTGAAGAATATACTTTTTTCTCAGGAAGACTTTGATTTCTTACCTGAAGCTGCAGAGCTGTTCCCTTTCAAAAGGTTGTAAAAATATTTTTTCAGTATTCAAAGGATGTCTTTTTGTGTCCTTTCCTCCCAGCAGAAAAATAACAAAAATATCTAAAGTTCAGATGTTTAGAAAAATATTGCCCTGAGGTCTGAAACCAAATACAGGAAATTCCCTGCTGAAAGTATTTATTCCCCCTACGAGATGGAAGATATGACAGGTGTATTTATTTTAAAGGGAAGGTGCCCCAGCTGTCTGCATCAGAGCTTGGAGGAAAACACTGATAACTCCAGTGGCTGTGGAGAAGGAGACTTGTCTGGCAAAGCAGTTCCTGTGTCAGGACTGATATCCCAGGAGTGACCTCACAGGCACCTGCTGCAGGGGCTTGGCAGGTTGGATTTTGGATCTACTTCTGGGTTATTTGCTTCTCTTTCCCAGAGCCTGGCAGTGAACAAGCAGGACCAACTCCAGCTTTGAAATCTCTGAGGAAGCTGCTAAATGGTCTGCTAATCCTGATGGAAGCATTCATTTCAGTGCCATTTGTCTCTTCCTCGATGGCATTGACCCACCATGACCAAAATGGGAGCTCTGGTAGTTCTTTTGTGCCTGCACTGATTACCTTGGTTGCCTGCCATATGCACCTGTTGAACATGAGGTGAAGTGTGGATGAGCAAATATTCTCTTAACACGTAATTTCTCGTAGTAATTAGGAATATCCTGAGAGCTCCTTGATTTTGTGAGCTCTCCAAACTTGCCTTCCCTGCTGGCTTAAGATTTCATGTTCAATTTATTTTGGTTTGCAGTGTATCATTTATGCTGACATGGTTTGACTTGGTTTTGACATTATATTATTGTCTTCCCAGCCTTGTGCTGCTGGCTGTATGAGTGTCTGATGATACTCAGTGGCATGCAAATAAATAGAAATTACAGTTGGTACAAACATCCATTGTATTTCACAATGTGCAGGCTCCGTACTTGATTTCCAAACCTAAACATGTGTAAGTGGTTTCAATATGCTGTTTTCTGAAAATACCCATTACTGTCAATCCCAAGGAAAATACCCATTTTAAATGTCTTTATTCTTCAGTCAGTGCTTATTGGCCCAAAAATCTGAGAAGTGTCCTGCTTATCTGCTGGGGGGATGCACTGCTCCTTGAGCATCCATCTCTCACTTGTGTGCTTGCCCACAGGCCTTGCATCCATCCCAGGAGATCAAACAGCTTCCTATGTTATGTTAAATTTATTCTTAAACACTTACAATGCTTTGGTATATTTCAACTCATTTATAGTGTGAGAATAATCCCAATCCTTCCCTGGATGTCCCAGCTAGGTATTAGTTGATAAAGAACAGGGTTTTTTCCAGTGTTTAAATATCCTGTTACCACTCTGAAGATGTGATACATGCCATGATGTTCTCCATGCTGAATATCTAATGGCCTGGATCCATTATACAGGATCTATTTCTCTGCCTCTGTGCAGTGCTGCCTTCAGCCTTAATGAAGGCTCTCCAGTAGGGCAAAATTAGCCCAGACCTTAGCCTGGCTGTCCCTGTAGGAAATACTCTTCTGTGTATTGGTTTTAGTTCCTCCAAGAATCTTCAGTCTGTTAGGGCATTTCCTGTGTGTTGTAAAAAGAAAGATATCATTGATGATAGAGTTAAGAGAGCTGGGGAGTCAATCCTGAGTTTCCACTAACACCAGTGGGCTTGCTCTGCTTGCTGCCAGTAGTTTTCAATCCCAAAGCTACTCCCATCCATGCTAAGAGTGAGTTGTGTAGATTGAGAGTCACTTTATGTCACAGATGCTTTTGGGTCTTTGTCAGACTGTCTCCTGTTTATAAAGTTAGTTCCAGGTGTTGAGAAACAGGAAACACCCTTCAGTGCTTTCCAGTCCCTCTAGTCATGACCAGGTGCTCAGTTACAGGTGCCACTGGGGAAATGATCTCCAACACAGCAGCTGCACCTGTCTGAAGGGCACCTCCATCTGTAGAGGAGCACCTTTTCAGTCTCCATACAAGGTGGATTTGGATGAAAGGTACTGTGAAACCACAGCAAAGTAGCATTAAAATGAAGGACAGTCATGTACAAACACACTGTGGTCTTGCAAACAGATATTCGTGTTTCTTTCCTGTTAACCTAGGTTGCAAACAGGACAGATAGGATGCATATCTTTGTTTGTCACTGAAGATTTCAGAGGATGCTCTATAGAAAAGTCATGCTCTGGGATAAAGAAACAGCATGAAATAATGGTGCTTTTTTCCAGTAGATCCCATGCCTTTTTCCCTGGCAGAAAGTGTAGAAGAGAATCTGACTTTTCTGCATGGAGGGACAAGCTGTTTCAGAGAGTACTGCCAGGAAGTTGTGGTGTTTGGTGATGAGATTCAGAAAGCAGACTGCATGAAATTTCTGTGCTATCCATCATAACTACATGGTACAACCCATCTTTAAGCTGGTTTTATTCCTGGGTGTAGCAGCATTTAGCTGAATCTACTCATAAAACTTCATGGCTCAAATTATCTGCTCTGCATTCAAAAGTTGTACGTTCTTGGAGAGATAGAATTGGAGCAGTTTAAAAAAGTCAGTTGATTGAAATGTGAAGTCAAGTGATTGAAGAGTTGTATAAACATTAAAGATTCACGTTTCTGGAATGTATCATGAGAAAGCTCATCCAGGTCCTCTGGCCTATAAATCCTTCTACATGCCCTGTTCTCCCTCTCCTGTATTACGATTATCTTTTTCATCTGCTCTAAGTAGGATCTTAGTCCACGAAGCTCAGCTTATTGACCACCTTCTTCCCTAGCTATCCATCCACTCTGTCTGATGATCTGGATGTCAGTTCAAAGCAGCAGTGAGACAGCTAGCTGAGACAAATGGCACTGGGTGACTATCACTTATCACTCAGCACACCAAGGTAGAGACTGTATGAAGGTGGGATAGAGATTTAACATGAAGGCAAAATTCACTTTGAGCAAGCTGTGTAAGAAAACGGAAGATTTAGGTTGGTCAGTCAAAGAGAAACTAACTTGTGTCATAGAAAAACACTCAAACCTAGCATGGATAGCTGAAAAAAAATATGGAATTCAAGTTTTGAATGTAAAGATGACAACAGGGAGAAAAAAAAAAGGCAGGACCAAAGCACAAAGGAAAAATGGAAGAGTGAAATAGCAAAAAGCACAGAGGAAAACTCTGTCCTACTTGTAAAATAAACTGATGGGAACTAGAGTAACATACCCTTACATGCAGATCTGTATCAGATTGTGTAAGCTCATTTAAACATTAAACCTTCCTCCTGGTTCTGGACATGATACTGAATCCAGAACCCAAGGGCAGTGGGACTGACAATTTGTAGTGTGAAGGCAATCTTTCAGCAAACTAGTTAATTTCAGTGTTTGGATTTTGAAGCAACATTTTAAAGTTTCCACTGCACTTCAACTTAAATTCCCATCTGTGCAATAGAGTAGCAGAAAACAAGAAAACCCTTCAGCAGAAGTCTCTAAGACTTGAATTCAAACAGAGCATTTCCATGCTCCTGCACTCCATTCTCTCCCCTTTCAGGTTTTCCAACCCCTAACAGAAAATTCAATAGTAATAACTGTTCCTATATCAGCCATTAACCACATCAAAGAATCACAGTTTGTTACTAAATAGGAGTTAGTTATAGAGAGGTTCACTGTGAATAATGAATCCCAAGAACAGTGGCAGTAATGTTAATCTTTGTTTTGCAAATATTTCCCAAGGCCTTTTTCCTTAAAGGATCTAAATGCTCTCCTGGAAACATCAGGTCTTCTTTAATTTCTTCTGTCATTTTCCTTTCTGTTTTTATAGCCATCATCTATTTTTAATTTCTTAACTATGAGCTTAACCTAGCTGTATTGATTTGAACTCTTTATGATGGGTTTGCAGGGTTAAATTTACCAATTACAGACCTTAAGATCCCAGTAATGTTGGTTAGGCTCTGTAAACATCCATTTGTGATTATTTATACTCAAAAGGTTATTTCTAGAAGGAAGACCACTATTCTTGCCCAGTAGCTCACTGTCTCACTAAGAAATACAAGAGTTCTCCAGAACGGCTCCTCCAGGAGCTCTGCTCCTTCTTCCTGGGGAAGTGTTTGGTGGGGATCCTGGAAGAGGCAGGATAATATTCATCAATACCATTATCCCCATGTAAAGAGTAGATGGCTGTATAGAGGTGTAAGTTTTGTAAAGTATAGCTGTGTAATATCACTCTGCATTCTATAAAAATCCATATTGGCCTCTAGGATCAGGTATATCTGTGTTGCCTATAAGCTGAGGCAGTATCCAAGACTTAAAACGCTTTTCTATTCATAGTCAGAAACAATATCAAAAGTGTAAAATGAGGTTGTAGCCTCTGTTGATAGTTCATTTTTTAAACACTGTAATCTAGAATAGTAGGCATAAATGTTTGGGTGTTTCAGTTAGTATTCATATTAGATGGACTTTCTTACTTGATCATAAAGTCACAATCAAAGTTTATGCATAGTTGCCTTTTGGGGTATTGATCTATGGCCATGCAGGCAGCCTGGCAAAGCTTCTGTTAAATTAATGCAGCTTTCAAGAGTGACTGAGCAAAGGATTAATGTAGAAGACTGTTAATCAAATTAAGTGTTTCTTAAAATTCTGTAATACATTTTATGCACAAAGGAAACTTTGGTAAGAACTCGTTATTACAACAGAAATTATTTTTTCTATTATATTTCATAATACAAAATGGAAATTTATTCTTTACTTCAGTGAAATCTGGTGTTCAAATATTGCAGCATGAAACCTGGAAAAAAGCCTGTATGTGTAATGATTTCCAGCAGGAAAAGAGTAAGTGCAATATGAACAAAAAGGTGAAATGGAGGTTCAGCTCTTGTTTAGTCAGTCATGTGTCATTTGGCACCATCACAACTACCTCCCATTGGCAGCAGAGTCACAGTCACCCCTGGATATGAGTCTCCAAAATTGCCCTCTGGCAGTCTGACTCCCTTACAAGTTCTTGAGGGCACTTTGGATCACCTGGATCCCAATGGGATCTTCCAATTCTGCTTCTCACCTCTTGTGTAATGTTAATGCTGATAATTATGTGTGGATTAACAGAGCTTGTAATGTCGTCTGGTCTGGTGGGTGGATTAATTAAGTAATGACTGTAAAGAAATGCAAAAATGAAAATACTATTCAGGTTCTAAATTGTAATATTTATGTTACCAAAATCGTAGGAGGAGTATAATGTTGCAGTGTGTCTGTGTGGGCAGAGTCTGTCTGTGTGGGCCAAAGGGATGACTCAGATACATCACAACTTCTGAATTCACAGGGAGCTCTGAGTGTTCACTGCACACATGGGTGAGCTTTTCTTGTGTGCCTTGATGCATTGCAGGAGGTTTGTGCTTTTTTTTTCCCCCTTTCTTCACTCCTAATTTGCAATATTTTTTCTAAGCAGGTTCATCCTTTTCTTTTCTTTCTTCTTTCCTAATTTGGAACATTTACTCCAAACTCTGTTTTGATAATTCTTTGCCTAGACTCTACGAAAATACTTTGGACCTTAGGAAGAAAAAATCAGATATATGTAATCAATATGCTGTTTGCATATAAGAAACCACTTATTAATTTTAAAAAGTCTATTTGATATCTGAATAATTCATAATATACATGAAGTTTATGTAATTTAACAATTACATGTATCTGGGTCTGGATTTGAGAAGCCTGACTTATTTGGACTGATAAATTACAGACTGCATTAAATAATTGGAATGATTTAAGACTATTCTGCAGAAATGCAGCTGAGGGAAATTACAGTAAATCTTTTTATTTTTAAAGTGTATATTTTAAGAGCATACATTGCTACCAAAAATGCTATTTTAAACTTTAACCATACAAGGTCCACTTTGAAAGACAGCCATTTTTTTGTCTGGCAATAAACAATAACTTATGACACTCAGTGTTAGTTTTCAATGACCCCCCATCTCTTTGGCAGTGACATAATGCTGTTTAGTTGCTCTTGTAAAAAAGACTACATCATTATCATTTGTGTTATTCTGCGAGACAAAAATCCTTCCTATGTATAAGATATAGGAGGGAGGCCTGGGATTTATTTTGGTTTAAAAGTTCCTGCCATGGCAGAGGTTCTTTTGGGTGTGGTTTCACTGTGGTTCTGTGAAGGGCTGGAGAACAGATCCTTCTGCTCCTGCAGCATCTCTGGGGAGATGGGATGAGAGCTCATCTGTTGGAGCAGGTTTTCTCACAGTCCCACACACAGAGCACCCAGGGCATGGTGTGTGTCTGGCTGTGGTTTCTGAGGGCTGTTTTAATGTCTGAGTGCTGGCATGAGAGTTTTTTCTTTGATACATAAGCCACCTGATAAATTGCATCTTGAATGCATGCAGTATTTCTTAAGGTCAAGTTACGCCGCTGTGTAATAAAATACAATCAGTAACCATTGCAAGAAGCCGTAGGGTAGTGTATCATTTATCTTGAAACCTTCTGCTCTGAATAACAATCCTGAATTCACTTTTCAGTATAAATTGTGATCTCTCCTAGCTTCTGCCAGGGATACCATAAAGTATGTCATTACATTAATCAATGTCCCAGCATCCTGGCATCCAAACTAGGAATTATTGCTGTAGTACAAATGCTCCAGGAGGAGTATCACATCTTATCCTAGCCTTGCTGAGAAGTGTAACATGTGCAATGTGATGGCAGAGAGAGCAGGAGACTTTGTAGAAATGCTAATCAAACCTTGTATTTGGAGATTAGATTGATTTGATAAATAATCCTTAACATTTATCTCTTTATTACACACCCATAAACCATTTATGACCCTTTATAATGCTGTATAAATAAACTTTTAAATATTTCCTATGTGCTTGCTGAATACACTCATGAAATTCCTGAAGTTCACCAAAAAGATTTACAGACTTTGCTGCATGATGCAGTACTTGGTGTTATAATTTAAAAATTTTCAATACTTGAATAAATGTTCAAAGGAGTTCTGGAGCAAAATTAGAGTTGTAATTTTTGGAGCCAAACCCTCTCAGCCTTTGGAAAAGACTAGTCTAGGATTTTCTGTGAGTGACTGGCCTCACAAATTAAGTTTCAGCTTTTTACTTCATTTACAAGGAATTACCTTATTTAATTTGTGCAGAAAGCAGCTATGTTAAGCATTTACGTAGGCTCAGAAAGGATCAGAAAAACACAATAATGTGTCTCTGCGTAAATATTTTTACAAACTGTGAGTAGACTGCATTAAAGATTAGGTAGGGAGTATTTGGTTAATTCATTTATATATTTATGGAGTTCCTTCATGTGTTTTAAATGGATTACAGAGGGATAACGGTGTCAGGAAAAAGCCAACATCAATTTGCCTTGAACAAATTGTGTCAAAACAAAATAATTCCCTCCAAGACAAAGGCAGGAGACTGTGGACAGAGGGCAAAGCAAGGGACATCACATAAGGCTTTCAGTGCTGTCTTACAGGGGGATCTCAAAGCAAACTGGAGAGGGAAATTTCATCTAGGGACAACTGGTAGGGCAAGAGAGCACCAGCTCCCACAGCCAGGCTCACAGAATGAAGACCATGGTTTATTTTCCAACAAGGAGCTCCACAAGGCAGTCCTGAGCCTAAAACTGCTCAGTGCTTACATCAGTTATAGTAATGGAGAACTAAGGAGGGTGCTTATAAAATCTACATTACAAAGGAGCTGGAAGACAGGTTTAGAGTTCAAACTGATCTTCTAAATTGGAGCAAAAATCTGAGATATGTAGCACACATCTGGAAAATTTCTGTAACTTTTTCTTGCAGTCACCAGCTGTACAGCACATTATTCACCTTCCTGACACAGGTGCCTTTTCCAGGTCCTCTTTCTATTTCAGTTTATCCAGGTAAGGGTAAGGGGCCAGTCTGCACACAAAAAACCTCCAATTTGGTACTGGACCCATCACTTGGATTTATTTTTCCAGGCAGCGTGGTGAGTGGTGATCTTCACTCTCTGCAGGAGACTGACCAGAACACACTGAGACAAAATGTTCAGGAAACAAAACCAACCCCAGCCACAGCTTCCCTTCCTAATGAGCTCTGATGAGTCCCATGTACATTGCATCATGCATTTCTCCCAAGTCCTTTTAATCTGCCTATCTTTGTTATCCACATTCAAGGCATGCAATTCCTACCAGGACCCACTCCCTGCTCGGCTTGTCCAGTTTGTCTTGGTGTTTGAGCATTCCCCAAGGGCCTGGCCCTCTATACAGTGATATGTGTGTCTGTGTAAACCTGTGTCAGTCTTTCCAGAAACTACAGACATCCAGCTTGTCAGTACATGGTCCAGCTGCACAACTGCAGCATCTTCCAGCAGAGCAGCAGCTCTTGCAAAGCACTGAGCAGGATCCTGCTTAACTGTGGCTTAGTTACACAAATTGTCCAAAATGTGGCAGCAGGGTCCGCTGGGTGTCAGAAACTGATGTAAGAGGGCCAGTGGTTTTCAAGCAGAACACGAATCAGCAGTGTCATCATTCTCCAAAACACAAAAGGGACCACCTTTGCAGGATGCAGAGCTATGCCATGTACATTAAATAAGATATTATTAATGCAAGACATTAAATAAATGGAAGAAATGTGCCACTGAGAAGTAGTGAAAACCTAGTTGGAGTTATGTCTCCAGATATGGGCACTGCTGTTCCAGAAACAAGTGGGCTACACTGGAGACCAGCAAAGGCAAACAATTAGGCTAATTAGAGATTCAGAACATATGGTATAATAGGAAAGCTTGAGAGAAAACTGGTTGTTTAGTCCAGAGAGGAGATGTCACATAGAGGCCAAGTGTCACTTCATGCCAGAAATCTCCTCTCCCCTTTTCTGCTGCCTCTCCCAGAACAAGATGCTCTGTATCCCCCATAATCTGGATAAGAAGCAATTTGGTAAATGGAGAGATGGAAAGAAGGCTTAATTTTAAAATACTGAAGCTTTGCAGGAGTATGCTGAGGAACACTGCAGTATCTTCATAACTGGACAAGTCCTGATAAAAGTCCAAGATACCAGTGTGTTGAGAGTAATTTTAAGTATCATTGAACCCAAAATGGATCTGGCAGAGATTAGCCCATTTCTCAAGGACCTTCCCTTCCTCTCCACAGGAAAACAGGCTTTATCCTAAGCAAAACATTTGTGTTACCAGCACTTAAGTTGCTGTTGTATTTATCCTGAGGCTTCTTTTCTTGGAGAAGCAGGCCATCCCAAATCAAACTTTTAGTTTTTAAAAAAATGAAGATTTTTGTAATTTTTATTTTCAAGTTTATTTTCAAATTTGTCATTTTTGTGCTTAAAAAATGAAGTTAGAAAATGTAATTATTAATAGCATATTAGCATGGCAAAGGAATCTCTAAAATCTCATAGTTTTTAAGCTGACATTATTTTTCATAGGATTTAATCACATATTTGAAAGGTTTGGAGTTGATAGACTGCTAATCTGATATTGTATAGTCACACAAAAAAATCCATGGTCCCAGTGAAAATTAGAGGCAGTATCACTGAGTGAGAACTGCTTGTGTGTGACTTGGGTGTTTGCAGAATTAAACCCTTCTTTGCAAATTCCTAAGAACTGTCATCCGTGAACCCCAAAACAATTTAGAAACATTATTTAATGTTAAAAATCAACTTGGCTCGGGCCATAACTGAGTTCAAGCAGCTTTGTGGAGCTGGCTGCTTTTCAGTGGAGAAAAATAATCCCTTTGGAAAGCAATTGGGATGAGTGTTTATAATATTTGGAGTGCTAAAATTTAGGGCAGATATTCTTAGAGCCACACTGGCAACCATTTAAGTCAAAGCACTGATTCAATGAACCCTCTGTAACCCTGTCAGGAGTTATTCCCTATCGTGTGCTGACCCTGACTGGGTGCCAAGTATCCTCCAAAGATGTTCTCTCCCTCCCCTCCTCAGCTGGACAGGGGAGAAAAAATATATTGAGAGGCTCATGGGTCAAGATAAGTCCTGGAGAGTTCAGTCACCAGTTACTGTTATAGGCAAAACAGACAACTAGGGGTAAAAGTAAATTAAATTTTTTACCAGTCAAATCCGAGTAGGGTAATGAGAAATAAAACTAATCTTAAAAACCTTTGCCCCACACCTCCTTTCTTTCTGGGCCCAGGTTCATTCCTGAATTCTCTGTCTCCTCTGCTCATTAGCACAGGGGATGGGGAATGGAGGCTCTGGTCAGTTCATCACACACTTTCTCTCTTGCTCCTTCCTCCTCAGAGGGAGGACTCTTCACTCTACCTGCTCCAGCACGGGGTCCATCCCACAGGATACAGTCCTCCACAAGCTTCTCCAATGTGACTTCTTCCCGTGGATTGCATTTCTTCACAAATTGCTCCAGAGTGGGTGCCCTACAGAGCACAATCCTTTGGGAGCAGACTGTTCTAGCATGGGTCCCCTTCCATCAGACAGGGACCTGGGAGACATTGCTGGTGAAGGCTGAGGCAAAGAAGAGTCTGACTGCCTCAGCCTTGCCTCTGTTCACTGTCAGGACATCACCAGAATTTGTAGAACAAATGGTTTCCCTCCATCAGTCTCTTGGTTTGGGAACTAAAGGTGTTTCTGAGTATGGGTGGATGTCTGGAATTAATTAATTTCTTTCAGGTAAGTGGGACTATTAGAGGTGTTAGGGGCAAGCCTGACCCAGACCAGGAGTATTCAGAGACATCCACAATTCACTGCTGGGTGCTCTAAAGACTTAGATGATTTGGATTAAAATTTAACAGGCTTGATGTGTATTTTCTAAAGAATTCCAGAAGATTATCCTTCACTGCTGCTATGGGTTTTATGATTTAAATGCTGCTGGGAAGAAAGACCATTTTATTGTTTTTTAATGCAGATTAATGTATGGAGGCTACAGTTCACACATATGGCTTCCCCCCTCTATAGCAAGAAAAAAAATCTGTAGCTTTTACTAGCACAACGACGTAAAGCATATGAACTGAGTATGTTACTAGTGTGCACTTGGAGTCTATATTTAGTATGCTGAATACTCCTTAAACAGAGCCAGAAGCTACAGTGGTTTTTTTTAATACAAGGGTAAAAAATAGAGGCAAAGAAATTGTAAGAACTAGGTGTTATCCCAAAAACTTTACTCTGCTGATATCATCTGGCACATGCTGTCATGGAACAAGTTGAATAGTGTGAAGCAGGTCCTGGAAAACGAATGAAAACTCTAGAAGAGATTTCCACAAAGCACGAGCAGGACATCAAGCACTTGAGAACCAAGGAGAGCATTCCTGGGAAAAAACCATGGGAAGAAACCTGTAGTACTTTTGTATGAAGAATTTACAAAGGAAAATGTGCTGACAGTGTTAACAAAGGGAAAGACAAGCTACACTTAGAGGTACAGATACCAACAAAGTACTCTGGGAAGGGGTATATGTAGCACTGAGATCCCACCAGAACACCTGAAAACCAGGAAAATAGATAGAGCATGCCTTCTGGCAGTATTCTTCACACTAACCAACAATAAAATGATCCAGGAATATATGCAAACTCAGCCTGGAATCCTAAAAATCACTAAAGGTAACATGTCCCTAAATCAAAACAGATTAAAAAAACACCTTTATAGGGAGATAAAAGTAGCTGGAAGATGTGCTGAATGTGATGGCAAAAGCATGCATGTGTGGGTTTCTGCATTATGTCCATCACTGTTACACATTACTACAAAAACAGAGTTTCATAACAGCACTTATGTGAAATAAAATTATAGTTGTGCTTTTATAACCTCTTCTGAATCTCATGAAGTATTTTGAGGTATAAATCTTGATGTGCCCCTCTTGGTCCAGAGTTTCATCACCAGAAACTCAGCACACCTGGCCAAGACTGTTATGGAAGGGTTGGTGCAGGGAAAATAACCCCATATCTTGATAAAACGCCATCACAGCAGTACTTGTCTGTAGGTTGCATTGCAATTCAATTTTTCCTAGGAAAATGACAGCTGTTTGCACTGAGAGCTATTAACCCATGATTCCACCCTCCAGTCTTCCCAAACGGAGTGTCTGTCTTCCACACCCAATTTTCACTCAAAACATCTATACTGGGCTGCCTTTTAAAATATTTCTTTAGCTATTATGTATGTTTACTGCCTTCCCTGACCTTTCTTCTGGCATTGAATTAGTGTTGACTCTGATTCCCAGCACGCAGAATTTGGAGAGCTTTGTCTGACCACCTCAAAGACACATTTCAACCTCAAGATCAGAAAAAAATCTCTACAGACCTGTCACAGTTAGACCAGTTGTAGTCTAACTATTTGGGGTGCAGGATTAGGCTCACCACAAATCTGACATAACCTTGCCTTTGTTCTTCTTCCTCACTGTTCTTCCTTCTGGCATCTTTGTCAAATATTGCCTCAGGTCTATTAAAGGTGAAAGAATATTTCAAGCAGTAATGAAACATCAAATTTTATTTGTTTGTCATTTAGCAGCAAGGAAACACTGCAGAGAGTAATCCTACCAAGGATTACAGAGTATTTTGACAACTGGTAAGTGCTCAGATTCAGCTAAAGCCTCCTCCTTTCCAGGCTCCTCAGTAATCCTGGTTTAGGCCAGCAGAGTAATTAAGACATTGCAGGAAAACAGAGTCCTCAAAAGGAAAGATACAGATGAATTTATAAAATTCAAGAGCAACTGCACTATGAGAAGTAGCAGAAAATGAAACAACAGTGCAAGTCTTGAAGAAATACTGTTTGAGGGAGACAAATTATTTGTTCCAAAAAAGTTCACGAATCCTAAACTCTTTAATAGAGCAACTAATCCTCCTTCACCCCAGCACTAAAATTCTGGGTGTTACATACAATAGTTATTAAAGAATAAACTACTGTTTATTCTCTACAAAATGCATGTTGTATAAAGGCTGGATGAAGAAATAAGTATCAGCAAAATAATTCTGAGAAAGTTGGTTTGCCTTTATGTGGAAATTTGCCAAAGAAAAACATGCATTTGGAGCTCCTTATCCCCAGGTTCTGGCTGTGGTATTCAACCATTCTTGACATATTTTGTAGGGGCTATTGCCAAATGGAAAGATTTGATGCTAGATTCGGCATTAGATAGTATAGAGTGTGATTACCAGTATTAAATTAAACAGGATTACTTCTTAGGAAGCTGAAATTGTATCTAGCATCTGGACATACTACTCTCACTTGTCTTTTTCATGCCCTTTCCAGTTCTTCAAAGAACCAGTGTAGTGTAACATTATTGCTGTTGGGAATAAAAATGAAGAAAAGAGACAGAAGTATTTCTAGAAATCTTTCCTTCATTTAAAACTGTAAGAATACCAACAAACAAACAGAAAAGAAGGAATAACATTTATGTTCTACTGATAGCTTTCACTGGCTTTCATTTGAGGGAAGATATTTCCTGACTTTTTTGTTACTGCTTATTGTTGGTATTTGATAGCACAATAACAATAGTCACTGGTGGTGTGTAACACACAGAGAAACAATCAGCAGACCAGGGTTGGCTCTCCTACAGAGAATCACATTATTTTTCCAGAGAGCACATAAATAGGCATGCTGCTGCTCTGATGAATTCAGCCCAAAACGATGGATTTGCCTGCATTCTTAGTGAACTCAAGTATCACACACATTCAGTAAATTATCTGTGGTTCTGGGAGACAAATCCTCTGAAAGTGATGGTGGTGCACCTTGCCAGACCATTGGGTGGTTGCTGCATGGCCCAATCATAAGTTATTAAGAGAAATTGTCCTTGACAACCTTTGGGAGATCTGCCTGTCAAAGACAATTAAGGAAAATCTCATATGAAGGCATTAAAATCTATAAGGGCTATTTATTTAAGAACAGACATGAAAATAAAATAGGAATAATACAGAGGAGTTGAAATGGCCAATAGGAGGGCATAGTTGATGAATCAGTGAACCTGAAAGAAGGGGATTAAAAAGAGAAACTAGGAAATACATTCTTGTATTATAAAGAATGACAATTTACATTTCTGTGCTATTAAAAATTGTTGAAGCAGAGTTTAGCAGGATCCAAAACCAAATTGCATGTTTATATAGATGAAATTTGGAATAGTAGAACACTGGAATTTAAGGCTAACAGCAGTTGGGAAACTGCTAATCATTGAGATTTGGGACTTGTTTTCATTGCTAGGATGAAAGTTTCTAAGGAGAAAGATCATCTCGTAACTCACTCTTCAATATCAGGCCCTCTTGTAGGTAATCCCTAAACATCTGGTATTTATTTACTGTCAACAAGATTTCAATGAAGTGAGCAGACATGTGATGTAACGTGGGAATTTGCATGAGAAGAAGCAGGTCCAAAAGGTATTCAGGCTTATGTATGCAATTGCAGTTTCAATGTCAAATTGCCCATGGGGCTTGATTTGTCTGGCCAAAGTGATAGGTAAAAAAACCCAACAAAACTCCTCTGTAGAGGTAAGGCAGAGATTTTAATCAGTTTAACTTGATTCTTTAAAGATGTTTTGCAGCAGTGTAGACATCCCAGCTGTATTGGCTCTGTCTGAGATGGATTTTATTTTCCTATAGTAGCTCTCACAGTGCTGTGCTTTGCAGAGATGTCTAGAAAGCTGCTGATAACACAGCAGTGCTTTGGAAAATCCTGAGCAGCAGCAGCAACAGCAGCACTGTCTCCCCAACATTGCCTCCCATCAATAGGCTGGGACACAACTAGGCCAGGTGACCCAAGTTAATTCCCAGAGGAATCTTCCATACCCAATGATGCCAGCTAAGTTATGAAAGCTAAGCAAAGGAGGAGGTAGCTGTTATTTACAGAGTTTGTCTTCCAGAGCAATCACTCCACATGCTTTAGCCTTGCTTCCTGAGAAGTGGCTGAACATTGCTTGCTGACAAGAAGTAGAGAATAATCCCTTTTTTTTCCTCTTTGCTTGTGTGCATGCAACCTTTCCGTTTTGCTTCAGTAAACTGCCTGATCTACCTATGAGTCATTTTCCATCTTATTTTCTTTCCCCTGTCCAGAGCAGCTTGGTGGGTGCCTGGTGTCCAGACAAGGTCAACCTTCACATTCAGTTCACAAGCCAAACTGTTCTCAAGCCACTGTGTTCACAGATCAGGAAAAGGTTTTTTCACCCAGAGGGTGTTAGGGCACTGAACAGGCGCCACAGGGCAGTGGTCACAGCACCAGCCTGGCAGAGTTCTAAAAGTGTTTGGACAATGCTCTCAGGCACAGGGTGTGATTCTGTGATAGCAGAAGGAAGCTGTAATAGTTACAATGGTTTGCAGATTAATTTAGAACTACATGAGAGCAAACTTTTCTTGGGAAAAATTACTTAGATTTTTTTTTTCCTTTGCATTATAATATTTTGCATTTTTGGCAAATGTGGCAGTGTGGAATATTTGGAGTGCTGGTTTCCAAAAATGCCTCAACCCATGGTAGTCAGAAGAGAAGATTTTAGTTTATATTTCAAATAACTATGTAGTTCTTATGTTCTAGTTGGTTTATATTCAGGCAGAACTTGCTCTGTGAATAAAACCAGCTGAGCCTAACCTACTCTTAACTTTTGCATTTACCTCTTTACCTGAGCTAACATGAGATGTTTGGACATAATACAGTTGATAAATATCTGTTCCCAGCATTTCTTTAATGCATCCTTTTAACTCAGGCTGGAGTCCTCTGTGATATTCAGGTCCCACTTGAACAGCTTGTAGCTTTTTCAGATCACTGGAGTCTCTCTCATGTACACATCTCCTCAAGCTAGGTCCTTATCATCTTCCTTTGTCCTCTGTGTTCTCTGACCTTTCTCTGTCTGGCAGAAGCTTCTTTTCTCTCATTTTGTGAGTGTCTTAAAGCAATAAGCTCTGCTTCACGTAGGCACACAGTCACATAAGATGCAGAGGCAGCTTAGGGAATTGAGTTGGACTGAGTTCCTGGGTTCAAGAGTGTAAATCTTCTTGTCCCATCTCACCTTTTTCATGGCTTCAGCCTCAGTAGTGTTGTGCAGTTTGGTTCCCATCTCCTGTACAAAAAGAGAGACACATAAAATCCATGTGGCTGAAGTGACTGCAGGGTGTATCACACCTTCATGCATACACCTGCTCCTATGGTCTCACAGGGGTTCCATTTGTCTTGGTTTATTTTCTCCTGATGTAGGAGGTAATGCTGCTATTTTTGAATCCAAACACCCAAAAGCTCAAGAATTTCCCAGAATTTCCAGTGTGGATGATTTTGTCCCAGATGTCTCATCTTCAGGAAAGGGGTGAACCACCAAGCACTATCACCATTGTGGCTGTGTTGCTTTGTAGCAGTGAAAGGAGAATTGATTTGACCCAAGGGAACTCCACTGCACCCCAGAGGAGGGGATGCCTGCCCTGCTGCCATGAGGCATGGATGAAAGGCAGGCTCCTGAGGGGCTGTACCAGCAGGCTCATATTGATGGCCAAGAGCTCTTCCTGGTTGTCCCTTTCAAAGGTTGTCCCTTTGTGTTTAAAGGCTCCAACTCCCTGCTGCTTGGCACAAGGAGTGTGAAGGGCAAGTCCCCTGGGCCTTTGAAACAGCATCAGCACTGAACCACGGGCAGGACTAATGCCTATTTTAAGACCTATTTTTATTTTAAGCTTTTAATTGGGTATTTTTGACACAGTGAAGGTGTATTGTTTACAGGACTGATAAGAGAAAATTGAGTCTCTCACCTTTTGCATATGAGCATGATTCATCTTTGAAACTGTGTCCTAAAAAAGGACACTGCATTAGGGTAATGCATGTCACCACTCTTTAAAGGCTGAACTTCTGCAAGAGATAAGTTTTAATCTTAGAAGAAACTTTTCCAGTACTGAAACTGTAATGAAGGATTTGGACCAGATCCAGAGAAGAAGGAGGCATTGACCAGTTAAGTGCTACAGTGCTTACCTTTTAGGGCACATGATCCAGGCAACGTGGTCCAAACCACAGAGTCATGTATCTCCATCTCCTCTGCAATGCCTTGCAAAAGGCAGGAGACATGAGGACATACGTGCTTAACACTCTACCTACACAAAAATGTTCCCAAGGTTCCACTTCTCCCTGTGGAAACTCGTTGCTCTAAAGAGAAGTGTATGAGAGGACCACAATGTGCAACAGAGAACAATTTCTCTGTGGGAGGTTGAAATCAGGAAAAATGACATTACTTTCTCTCTAGTTCAGCACCGCATTTATGAAGAAACCGATATTTCATCCATTATATCAGATACTACTGTTAAATTTCCATGTAATGTCCTTGTCCTTTGCCAACTTCTTTCCAGGGACTTTGTTACATTAAGAATCACCCTGAATTCAGATAATTCAGATCCAATTTAATGAGCAAAGGCGACTCTGTGCAAGATGATGAGGAAACTCTCCTGGCAGGTATAATCTGTGCTCACAGGGCAGAGGATCATAGCTGGAACCTACTTCCTCTATTTTTTTTAAACTTTTTTCTTTTATGCAGTTTTTCACAGGTCTCAATCAATATAGAATTTATTCTGTAAAAACCAGTATGAAATGTATATTTCTTCAAATTGAATAGAAACTGCAGTTGCAGTGGGACTGTGAAGAGAGGTCAGAGAGAAAATGAAAGGGTGAAAAAGAGGACATAGCAGCAAATAGAAAATGTAGGGGAAAAATAAGAGGAACTGAGTAAATTGAAGAAGGACTTTGCAAAGGCAAATGAACAAAGTCAATTTTGTAGGCACACTTAAGTTCCACATCACTGAATTATGATGAGACTTAGATGAAACTTCCCTCTTGATTTCCATCTCGCTTAGTGCCCATAATGAGATGGTATTAAGGCTTCAGGAAGACCATTTGGGCCTTGCAGGGAGTTTCTGGCTGTTTCCTTAGACACTTCATCAGCCAAAACATTACTGCCAGAAAACAGCCTGGGCTGCTTTTGCAGAAAAAATATGAAAACTGTAAAGTTTTGAGTGACTTTTCTGTGTAGGCAGAGCATCCTGAGAGCTGAAGGAAAAATTTAGGGACATAAAGTTTTCTATCTTTGATACCTGTGGCACTGCACTACAGTACAATTTATGCCATCTGGCTGGGTTATACTCCTTTGCACAAAACTGTTGGGCACTTCCTCCCATAAGGAAGCAAAAACTTGAGGTTTAACACTAGAGACAAGAGCTGGGGAAGAGTGAGTTATCAGGAAGCACAGGGGAAAAAACGAAGCAAGTAGGGATGGTTTTTATTCTGGAGTGTGTGGTTTGTGTCAGGGGCCAGGTGAAGGAAGCCTGTGCCTTACAACTACTCCTGAATATTGTTTCTTAAGGCTTGTTTGGTACTTCTGCAATGTGAGAAATCCTTTGGAATCTCTGTGTATGTGCTTGCTGTGTGACAGGAGTGTGACGAAAAGATGCTGAAATTGGCAACTCAGTAGGGTCAGAAATGTTCCAGGACAAATTTAACAGTTGAACAAGCCAACTGCAATAAATTGATTTGTGCAGAGTGAAAATGGAAAGAAAACATTGTCCTTTCTGAGGGTTTTGGTATAGTTTTTTCCCATCTCTTCACTCATTCATGTGACTTATGTTCATAGGTTATTTTCCCTTCCCAGAGCCCTGCTTTTCACTTTTTCTTGGGTTTCATTTCATTCTACACTTTATTTTTCTAACTGTGATCAGACTTTACCTCTGACCATAGACTTCAATATCAAACCATTTTTCCAAGAATAAAGCACTTTTCATGTCTGCTCCAAGGCTCACATTATGTTCAGCTTTCTGATAACATACAGCTTACTAACTGAATTAGTACAGAAAAAAAGACTAGTACTTTCTGAGAAGCAAAAAATTGTTTGTCTGTCTACAAAAAAGTAATAATACTGATATAGCCAACTGATAAATTCTGCACTAACTAAAAGTAGACTTGAAAGCATACATAATTTCTCTTTAATTCAAATGTATGTGGGATACTTCATGAGATTTTAACTCCCAATTGACTTTAGAAGTTAAAAGATCAGTTGCATAACTTCGGAGATGCATTTAAGCCCAAAGGATGACAAGTATATCACAGCGTCTTAAATCACAAGAAAAGCTCTAGGCTGGCCTGGGACTCCTAAGTGCTCAGACAGAAATTAAAGCTGTAGTGTGAAGCATCAAAATTATTCTGTGCTCTCCAGAGGTCTGCTCTGCTCTGACATCCAGTTTGGGTGGGAGGGCTACCAGCAGAGAGAGAGGCAAAGAGAGTCCCACAAACCTGATTCAAAAGTCTGTCCCTTTGTACCCAGCAAGGTAATAGCAAGGGTGAATGTTCTTCTTACTGGTCTGTCACCTGGAGTTTTGAAAGTTTCTGACCTGTCTGCAGAGAATTAATCATGCTGTATTTCTGGGGAGTGCAAAAGTCAGCATCAGGGAAATTTATAGTTAATACAGGTTCACCCACAGCCTGTGACATAACAGAAAAGTTGCTCTCAGTGACTAATTTCTGCCGTGCTAAAACACAGCTTGTTATTATTTCTTGGCTTTTCTGTTGTTCAGAGAAGCCCTAATCACACAACAGGATGGGTACTGCACAAACATGGGGCATAAAGGCAAGACAAGACAGTGGACAACTGTATTCAGAGGATTTAAAAAAGCAGTGAGATAATATAGTTTATCAATTGCCTAACTGCTGTCAAGTTGGATTTTTTAAGACATCCCCATAAAAGCAAAACTTTGCCTTGTCTGGCTTGTAGTTCTGACTTGAACTGGATGTAGCTGTCTAAATGACCTGATCCCAGTAATCCACAGAGATAAATGGACCAAAGAATAGTAATTGTCTCTCTCTGGCCAGTATCTGAGCTGCTCAGGACATGTCTTAGCCAGGGCAAGTCCAGAGCCATTTTGCAGTGTAGCTTCTCTTGCAGTGAAAAGTGTTTTTCCTGTGTTGTGTCCCGTAGCTGAGCTGCTGATGGTGCCCTCAGAGTGGATGAGACATCCGAACCAGTAATCCTGCAGTATGTGGGATGGGGTTGCTGCAGGAGCAGTTTCCCAGTAAGGCCAGCTATGCTGTTCATCTGCACACACATTTAACCAGCCTCAGTAAAAAAATGGCTCTCTCACAGAAAATTGCTGAATATCCAGGCTGCTTTCTGTAGTTTCCAACTCCAATTAGTTCTTGTGAGGTTGTGATAGTATTTTTTTCCTGCTCTGTAGCATTTCACTCTGGCATTTCAAGTGTGGGATTACAAACATAAGAAATGCCATCCTAGGCAGAAAAGGGGTCTGTGTTACCCCATGCTCTGAGCTCTGTGGTGGCAAAACAGCCTGGGGAGAGCAGGAGAGCCTGGCCACTTTCTCCTGCCACTGCCTTGAACTTCTCCAGCTTCCCTGCCTACTCCCCTTCCCATGTATTAATCATACTGCCTAATCCCTCTTTAAACCTGCTGGTGCTGCCAGCACATCCTCTGCACAGAGAGGGATTGCTCTGACCTCCCAGTGCCTGCACTGAAAATCTTCCCCTGCTGTGGTTGGCCTTGGCAAACAAAGCTCTGCTTTCCCCTTCCACACCACTGCCCCACTGTGCCACCAGCACAGCACAGGAAAACATCCCAACAACTTCCAGCTTTTCCTCCTTCCTCCTGAACTTCACCAGCACCAAGCCCCTCTCTGTGCTGTCTTAATGGCAGCTGAGAATGCCCTTTGTGGGAGATCTCTCCAAGGACTTCCAGATTTGCCCCATTTTCAGAAGATCCTGTGATAAGTTCCCTTTGTTGGTGTTGTGCCTGAATATCTAAGGTATCTGGAACTGCAGCCAATGTCAGTCTATTTATTTTTACAAAAATTTGACCCTGCAACAAGAATATTCAGTAACAACCTCCACTGACTAGACGTGTTGGTAGTCTTAGAGTGCAAAACTCAGCTATTTTCCCATTAAGTGCTCTTCAAAATGGGCACGTGTAAAATTCTGCTTCTTTTGCAATACCACCAATATTAAAAAATCACATGGTTTTTAATGCAAGATGCTCATGTTCCATGTCTAATTCAAGGTAACCGTTTGATCTTAGCTTTGTCAAACTTTACCAGGCAAGAAAACATTTGTAAGCAATCAGAAATTATTTGTGGAGCAAATTGCACTGCTCACCTGTGCAAGGTTTACAACAAAAATGAAACGAGATAAGTCCTATAAATTACTCAGGAAGCCCTTTTAAATCATTAAAATATTCTGTGCTTTCAATTAGTTTTTTTAAAAAATTATTTTAAAGCTGCAGAACATTTAAATAATGAATGGATTTAAATTAAGGCATAATTTTTCTATTTATGCATTCATTTACAAGCTCCCTGACATTAAAGCTTACAATAGTTTCTAGGTTCTAGAATATCTTTTCGGTGCTATAAATATTTTATTGTGTTAGTAATAAATATTTGTTTATATACTGGGAATTCACCTGTGTATTTAAATGCTGTCATAAAGATGTAACTAATAAAAATGCGATTTTTGTGCTTTCCTCTATTGTCAGAGGACTCAGCAAGCTGTTGTGCTTTTTTTAGTGCTGAATACTGATTTCCATCCTGGCAAAGACTTTGTTAAGGAAGATAAGTTTGGTGTCAGTGCATTGAAAAAGCTGGCAAAATGCTGACAAAGTGAAATGTGTTTATATTTGAAAAGCTACGTATTTTTTGATAATGCCATTATTCTCTGAGGCTCCAAGTTTTGGAATCAGGGAACTTTGCTATCCTGCTTCCAAGTATGAAAAGACAACAGTTACTAAATTTAGTCATTGAATTATGAAATATCAACACCTTACTTGTAACTACAATAGAAGATTATAAGGCACAGAGCAAAACAATGGGAGCTTTATTTTTAAGTTTCTAGGAAAAAAGATATTGTTCCCAAATAAGAAAATGCCCTATTTTGTGAAGCATTCAAAGCAAAAAAAATCTGTGAAGAGATGGATGTGACAGGGTGTGACACTCACGTGTCTGCCTTCATATGTCTTCTCCATCATCTTCACTCCCTTTTTTTCTACTTGTTGAATGATGTGTGGAACAAACTTTCTCTCTCGTGTTTTCTTCATTTTCCCTGTATTTTTTCAGTTTGTGTGTGTATCTAATGTTCAAGAAAGGCAGGTAAAGCTTAAGAGCATTCTTTAGTATAGTATAGATAAAGAGCTTTTAATGGTTGTTGGAGCATTTTGTGGCCCATTCAAAATCTGCCTTTGTGGTTAAGATGAAAATCTTACGTGCATTCAAGTGAAACGGAGAGAGACAGTAATCCCAGCAGGCATAAATGGAGCCATTTGTTTTTTACTTTAGGTGATGTCTAAATACAGGCATCCCTTAATGCACCCAAATCTTTACATGAGGGAGCTTGCAGAATATATTTCCACAGGGTTTGTGCGTGAGTTTGGTCAGGGATAAAGGTATTTTGGGGTCTAGTCAGTCCCATGACACCCTTGATAAGGTCTGTCTTATGAAGATGACTTGAAGCTCTTGTTTCTGAATGCTAGTGCTGGAGGTATTTGTATTCATACCTTACTCTCACAGATTCTGGTAGTGGAGTGCAACAAATATCTGCTTGCCTCTTGCAGCACACGAGCTTTAAAAACCAACAGGATGAAAAATAAATCTCAACAAACAGCACAGTCTGAATATTTCAGTTATTTGTAAACAGTCTCTCAAATTTTAAAGTGTTGGTCATGGATGAAGATGCTTTGCTAATTAACGACCTGTGCTTGTTTTGCAGCACAGTGCAGCTGCTGCATAAAAGCTTTGTTACCAACGTTTTGCTCATTTTCCTGCTTCTGGCTCTCTCAGCAGTTAATGCATCTGCCTTGTATCTAAACCAGCTTAAAAACTCATACTTCAGATGAGATTGCTTCCACTTTTAAGGGAGATTAGGTATGCTATTGCACCTCAGGACTGTGGCTTATTTTCGTCACCCATCTGGACACGACTTTTTGAAAGGGATTTTTGGTGTCAGTTTTGCCTCCTTTCCATATATGCTAGCTTGTATTTTGGTGTTGCCTGCAAGGTACATGCATGTATGTATCACAAAATGCCTCAAAAAATATTATGGTTTGTGTGATGCTACTGTTGCACAGTCCATCATCTGCATATATTCAATAAATAATATTAAAATTAGGTCTCAATCACTTACCTTCCATTACAAAAAGCCATCTGCAATTCCACATTTAAATGTTTTAAAGCTGAAGAGAATGTGGTAACACTGGTAACACCACGACTCACAGTATAGCATTAAAAATAATAATGATGCTCAAAGCTGTTTTAAGGAAAGGATTCATCCCTGATGTTGAGGCTGTGGAGAGAATTATAAACTGCCTTTTCTAACCCACACTGTGACCAGGGGAAACTGGCCCATGGTTAATTTATGTGGTGTGTGTTGAGGCAGCCCAGGCAGTAGTAAGGGCATTAGAAATGCAGGAAGTAATAGCAGGTAAATTGAAAAGTGTCTGTTCTGATTTACTGGAAAAGAAAGAGATAAAGAGGGGAATGTAAGAATGGGGGCATATTCTGTGAAAGGGGGTCAGCCACAGGGTGAGGTCTTGGTGTCCCCGTGGATGCCACCAGCCCTGTGACAGCAGGACAGCCACGGCTGGCTCTGGCATCTTCTGCAGCCAACCCTGTCTCATTATTCCAGCCCACTCTTAACACAGACCCTTATGAAATGTGCATTGGAGGCAGCATTCTGCTATTTCATTTTGATCTTCTTATATTTTCTTTCCCTCTGTGTTCAAGGGAAATCTTTGTTGCAGTGCAATTTGAGTGCCATGGCAGCTGGAGCTTGGAAAAAGAAGTATGGATGTGTATACACAGTTGAATTGGAAAAAAAATGAGACTGATTGGCAATGGCAATAAGACTCCACTCATGGAGGTATTAATTGATAAATCAGATCTTACAAATATCATCCAGAGTTTTCAGGAAAACTCAAGAGCATCATATTTTTTGCATAAGGCGTGTATTGTCTAAGCATGTTATGTAGGTCTCATGGTGTCAACTTTAAAAAAAATCAGAAATTTTAAACAACATTGAAGTTTAATCAAGATAATGATGTTCTAATTGTTCAAACTTGCCATGGATATTTTTGTCTGTACAGGTCTGATGCATTACTATTTCCAAGACCTGATTAATACAAGAAGATATTACAGAATAATAGAAATGCAGGCCTGGGAAAGACTTAGGTCCATTTCACTGCATTGACACAGAAAATTAATGACCTAAATCACATCAATTAAAAATACATTTTATCAAACAAAGCAGCATTATTTATCCAAAAATTTGTCTCTGAAGTTTTTTGTAGTTCATTAATTCATCATTTAAACTGGTCCAGTTAGGAAGTAGAAGTAATACCATGCAGCTTAGCCAGTGAGGTGCACACAATAAGTATAATTATGCATTTTGATGCTTTGCTTTATGACAGCTGGTATGTGTATATATTGAAGTGGATATTGAGCAGTTTGAAGCAGGCAGGCAGTCTTTTGGAATAGGGAGCACAAATATATGATGCCATTTCCTGAGGTGAGAACAAAGCCAGGCTGACTGGTGAGAAATCCTGGCTTTTTGTAGGTCAGCTTCCCTCATTGATCTAACAATAGGATCATCATTAGCAGATGTTTAATTGGCTTGTAGAGATGGCAACTACAAGGGTAGTTAGAACACCCACAGAGGATAACAGAGGGTGGAGCTGAAACTCTGCCTGTGGGCAGCAGGGGAAAGCTCTGCATCTTACTGAGCTTGCACCATCAAAGCTCTGAGGGTGGCTCCCGTTTGCTGGGCCTTCATTGCAAACCCACAGGTCAAGCATCCCACATTTAGCCAGCCCTGTTACCCTGTGCTCCTCCAGATGATGGGCATTTGGTACCCATTGTCCCAGACAAACCACAGTGCATATGCAAATGAGTGAGTTTTAGGGGAAGAAATACTTACTATCTCAAAAAGCTGACATGGTAAGATGTGTCCATAAATCCCTGTTACCACTGAAAAGTTGTCCAACATAAATCTGACAACCAGCTTTTGGTCTGACTTAGCCCCCTCACCCCAGTTCTATAGCAAAAGGAAAAAATAAGAAATAGTGTAATAGAATAGTTCAGTTGCAAGGGAACTACAGTGATCATCTAGTCCAATTGTCTGGAATATGAGTATGAATTTATCCTCTGTAAATTGATCTGTCTGGTCTATTTTCTAATCTCTATATTTACTTTTACAGCATTCTGCAGTGTTGCATTCACAGTTCAATTACTCATTCTGTAGGGAGGAAAAGAATCTTTCCCTATATGTGGTATAAGCATCCTGCTTGATGATTTCCCAGTATTTCAATTCACAGTTATGTTACTAGAAAAAGAAAAAAAATCTTTCCCTGTGCACTTTTTTCATGCCCTTCTGGATAACATTGTCATCAGTCTCAGCAGCACAGGAGCATGGCCAGTGTTGTACCCACCCCAGCTGTGAGATGGGGCACAGGCTCTCCTGCAGCAGAGCACAGACACACAGCCAGGGTGGGATGCTCTCCTTAAATGCAGCTCCTGAGCAGAGCAGAGGGAACGGTGCTAAGGCTTCTCACAGCTTTCTTTGAAACTGGACACCTGCAGCCTTTCTAACCTTGTCTGACCCAAGCAACCAAACCTCAGGGATGAGGGAAATCCCTGATCCAAGGAGAGACAAAGCCCCCAACTACTGCCCTCTGAGAAGTCAGTGTCATATGTAAGAATATCACATGCTTGATAATGTCATGGTCCTTTTCTGCTACCCCTGCCATGAAGGACACAAACTTGTACTCATTACTAGACCTCAAACAAACCACTCAACTCATCCTTTCTTTAGCAGCTCTGCCTCACTGGGCTAGCAGTTTGTCTTTGGAGCTGATGTGCTTTGGCATGGGTCAGAAGGATGTTTTCTACGGCTGCTGCCTCTCCATTAACTCCTTTTCCTTGGGAGATTTCTATTTCCATTGCCCTTCGATATATGCCATGCAAGGATCATGTAGCCCTAATTCACTACTCTAATCTGTAATTTGAGCCTTTGCTAACATTTATGAAATTTTAATGAATATTGCTTTCTGCTACCCTTGAAGTAGTAGACACAGAAAGAGCTGTAGCCGTCGGACGTGCCTAAGGAGGAGAAGGGGAATCTCTGCTAGAGAATTGCTATCTGCAGCTGCTTACACTGGGCCATTAATGTACACTGGGCCATTAATGTAATACATTGCTGCTTGGTAATGCTATGACCATATTTTACACCATTACCATCCTCACCATCCTCCAGTACTTTTATTTAAACCCAGCAGCATCAGCTGTATGTGACACCACACCAGTGCTGCATTAGCATGCATCTTTGATCTCCACAAAGTTTTGAACTTAGGTGGAGTCTTTACATGTTGACTATTTTGGCAGGCTATATTGTTCTACAATTTATCAGTTGATAACTTTTGCTGCCTCACAGACATTTTGTTTTCCCAAGTGAAGAACCTTTGGCTGAGCTCTGGAAATATATGCGTTTCACAGAAATGAAAAGTTATTAAATCAGTACTGTGGGGGAATGCAGAGGAATGATCCATTTGTAATTCTGGGAAAAACAATTTAGAACACTGTTTTTAAAGCTTAACGAAATTACTTAAAATCTTTCACAAAAAACAACCAACCTTTTTCATCTGTTCTCCAAGGATTTTGTTTATCTTTCAGATCTAGCTGCTGCAAAATACTGATAATGCAGAAATTCCATGAGGCGTTAAATCTCCATCTACCAGTGGCTTGCAGAATTAATCAAATTACCTTTTAAAGTTAATGCAGTCGGTGAGAAGAGTTTAATGATATTCAAAACCTTCATGGTAATAATTACAGATGAAGAGGGTCAGTCAGTTGAGAATTAATGCAAAAAGTGCACAGAATGATAATCTGCATTAATGTATCAGACCATGCAGAAGGCATTGGGAGAGTGAGCCATGAAAATAAAATTCATTTGCTTCCATTCAGAAGAGTGAAATAAACTTGCTTGTGTGAGAATTTGAAGTAAATGATGAATTTGAAGTTTAAGCTATGCTAGAGAAGAGATGGCAGTCTGAGAGAGGTGAAGGAAGGAAAGAAGAGGAGAAGAGAGAATGAACAGGAGTTAATCTGGATTATCTCACTAAATTTGAAGCTGTCAGTCTTTCTATTGGAACTCAAAGACAGAATTTTTCCCACGAATTTCCCTTACCCTGAGGCTCTTCATCTTTTTGATTTGCTGTATTCTGCAGGCAGGATTTTTTCCACCTTTTTAGAAATGATACAATATTCGTTGAGGACGGGGTTTTAACTGTCCTTTCCCATGCAGTTCATAGCTCCTGAAAGGACATTCTTAAAAATTAATTCAATGTGTCCCCACTTAAACTGAGTCTGGGTAAGATCAGGCTGCACTCGGGTCTCACAGAAATGGCAGAGGAGCAGTCTCTGTCCCAGCAAATGTGGAGCTGAGCACTCATGTGACCCAAGACAATTGCCTCCGATCACCTTGTCCTTCTGGTGGCTGTCATCAAAAACCACTGTCACCAAGGATGTCACAGTTCCTGGGTATGTGTTTGAGATGCCATACAGTGAGGTTGTTGGGTTACTCAGCACTTTCTGAAAACAGGTATCTATTGCAACTTGGCTACTCCAAGTATCTTCAAAATTATAGTCAACTTTTGAAAATCTTGAGCATCCTGATCATTCATTTCCCACTTAAAAGTTTCATCACATGTATGTAACTTAAATACACCTGTTCTGCTCCTCTGAGAGACATTGTCAGTTGCTATCTTTTCCATACTATTAAATCAGCTCAGACATCATATTATAAATGCTTCTAAAAACTGAGGCAGTGTTGCTTTTATGGTTAATTGCATATTGAACTTCCAGTGTGCTGTTTTCACATTTCAAGCTTCACTGCATGTCAGCCTTCAGATCCTTATTTTGCATGTAAGAGGGGACTATTGAGTGTGCCTGCTGGGTCCCCTGTGGAGAACCTCTTTATATAGCACTGTGATTATGTAATTGGGCTGTAAGGGTGCAAACGATGTTTCTGCATAACTACATATTGCACTCTTCAGATCAGCAGTGCTCTACTTGCAGCAGCCAGAAAGTTGCACTGAAAGTGGGTATTTTCAGAGGCCCAAGCTGATCATGGGTGCTTTCTTCATTGCAATCACAGAATCTTTAGGTTGGAGAAGGCCTTTAAGATCATTGTGTTCAATGATCAGCCAGCACTGCCAAGCCCACCCCTAAACCATGTCCCTAAGCCCCACATCTAAGATGTCGTTTAAATATCTCAAGGGATGGTGACTCCACCACTTCCATGGAGAGCCTCTTCCAATGCTTGACAGCCCTTTCAGTGAAGAAATTTTTTTCTAATATTCAATCAAAACCTCCCCTGTGCAATTTGAAACCACTTTCTCTGATCCTGTCATTTGTTACCTGCTCCAGACCCTTCCCCAGCTCTGTTGCCCTTCTCAGGATACATTGCAGCACAAGAATGTCTGTTTTGTAGTGAGGGGCCCAAAACTGAACACAGGATTTGAGGTGTGGCCTCACCAGTGCTGAGTATATAAGTATCTAAAGGGAGAATGCCAAGAAGTTGGAGCCAGGCTCTTTTTGGTGGTGCCAACCAATAGGACAAGAGTCACTGCACAGAAACTGATGCACAGGAAGTTCCACCTGAATATGAGGAAGAATTTATTTACTGTACAGGGCACCAAGCATTAGAACAGGCTGCTCAGAGAGGGTGTGGAGTCTCCCTCACTGGAGATACTCAAGAACCATCTGGATGCAATGCTGTGATCTAGGACATCCCTGCTTGATCCCACTGTGGTTCCTTTCAGCCTGATTGATTCTGTGATTGTGAGCAGAAGAAAATCAGTGCCCTGGTTCTGCTGACCATACTATTGCTGAGACAAGCCAGGATGCCATTGGCCTTCTTGGCCCCCTGGGCACACCCTGGCTCATGTTTGGCCACTATTGGCCAGCATCCCCAGGTCCTTTTCCATCAGGCAGCTTTGCAGCCACTCTGTCCCCAGGCTGTAACAAATCCTGAAGCCCTATCAGCTGTGACAATGCAATGTTTGCAACTCTGGTTCATCTCTGGAAGCTGCTTTATTGCCCATGTTCCCATGTAGGGGACCACTCTTTTCCTGTTGCTGCTTTTGTCCTCCAAGAGTACTCCCAAGAGAAAGCTCAGGAGCTTCTTCCAAGCCTTCCACAAATCTCACAGTGTGGCTGTGCCTTATCTGGGGCTGCTTTTCCTGCTTTATGGAGCAACTGAAGGACAAATTGAGCACATCACACTCTGGCTTTGTGCTTCAGTAGTCCTGAGTAGTGACATAAGGACATACATAACTGCAAAATCAGAGACTGAATATGGTTCAGCTTCATTCAGCAGAGCTGACCTTGCAGTAACACCTGACATATTGTCCCACTGAGAGTTTTAATCAAAGCACTTAAAAATGCTGCAACCTTTGTTTTTCTGTTGCATTACAAAGAAATTCGGCACTCTCTTTGCTTTATTGCAAATATTTTGGTTTCCATGTTTGTCATTTGAGAATTTCAGATGATTGGTTTGGCTCTGTTTGATCTCACAATCTGGCAAATTAAAAAAAAAAATTAAAAGTAAAATTCCTGTGGTGTAAGCATTTCTTTATGAGCTGCTGAGAAGCAAAAATGATTATAAAATGTTACAGTTAATCCCTTAGTGATCTTGACATTTGCAAAAGAAACAAGGGCGAAAATACTCTTTAAAGTCCTGTGATTAGGGAGCATATTGAGCATAGGCAGACAGTTGTTTTAAAAATCTGTGTTGGTGCTTTGTGTGACACATAGTTATATGGACAGAAGTTAACTCCCTCTTCTGTACTGATTTCTTCTGAAAGATCCAATAAGGTTTTCCAAATAAAAGCCCTGCTTTGAAGGACTTCCTGTAAGACACATCAAGATTTTCCTTTAAATCATTTTTCAGTAGCCTTTTACCTGGGCTGACTCTTGTAAAAACTGGCTGTAGACAGCAGAGTCTTCTTTAGAAAAACTGAGCATCGAAATAGTTTTAGCCAAAATTGAAAATTAAATCCTTATTTATGATGCTTAATCCCAAGATATGCTTAACAACAGTTAGAAATACCTTCTTCCCTGTTCCCCACTCACATCAGCTCCTTCCAGCACTGTTTTGAGGTGGGTAATCCTGGGAGGAGATTGTGCTGCAGTGTAGTGCAGGTTGGTTTGAAATTCTGGTCCAGATGTTATCACAGGGTGTGTGGTGACCAAATACAACCATCTCCTTCTGTGTCATTAGCAACAAAGAATTGATCTATGAGCAATTAGGTCCTGGCAGATGGTGCCCATCTTCTATTTGCTGCTGCCTAGATGGTGCTTTTCCCAGGGAAAAACGTTTTTGTGGTGGTGGTGGGGCATTTACTTGTGCAGCTGCTGTGGAGCCAATTGGCTTCATGTATTTCATAACTGTGCTGAAGAACCAGAGATCAGATTTAACAGCTTTAAAACAGATTTCAGAGTTCAGTGCTCTTTAATAAACGTCCTCACTGCTTGTGGTAGGAATACATTAAAGTCAGCCTTACACTTTTGTCGAGGAGATTCACCAGCTACCCCACAAATTCTCCTCAATAGCCCTTTGTTCTGAGCATGGGAAAGAAGAAAACTTTCAGCAGTTTCTCTCTGCCTTAGAAAAAAAGGTTCTGCCTTCTGAGATTACTTTATGGATTTAACTGCTGACTTTGTGTGAGTTTTTTAGAAAATGCAAAGGTAATGCTTTTGGCCATATGTTTCTCACTCATGCCCTTTCTATCTCTCATTTCTGTTTCTGTGCATCCCAGGCATGTTACAGGGTGGCAGTCCTGGCACACCAGGCAGGTCTGTGCAGGCAGTACACCCAGGGTTCATAAATCCCAGCAGTACTTGGCTAATTCCTCCCTTCAGCTGCAACTGGGAAAGGACAGTTAACACCTGTCCTGAGAAAATCCATCCAACTCCAGCCCTAACAGATTTTAATGGCTAGCTCAGAGTTCTGTAGCTTGGTAGAGAGTCACTGACACAGCTGGAAGCCTGCACTCAGCAGAACATCACAGGGTTATCAAAGTTCAGGTGTGCTGGTAGGGCCCTGGAGGGAATTTTGTCTGTTCACACACAGAGCAGGTACGTTTGGATTTATTGGTTTCTCGGTTTCATTTCTGACTTGTGCATGGCCATGACAGCATGTACACTTTGTATAACATGGTGCAAGCTCTTTTAACACTCACTTTAACAGGGTGTGTCAATCTTGCCCAGGGCTGGCCCTGTAATGAAAGCAAAACCCATAAGCTTTCTACCTTCCCATTTCTCATTTTCAGCAGGTGTTTGATCCCAGCCCTGTCCTTCCCCAGTGCCATCTGCAGTCCCTGTGCAGCTGCTTCTGCTGCCGTTCATTTGCTGAACCCAGGAAGTCCATTTTCTCAGTATATGATATATATGGTCAGAACCATAGATTCATAGAATAATTTGGATTGGAAGAGATCTTTAAAGGCCATCTTGTCCAATGCCTCTGCCATGAGCAGGGACATCTTCAGCTAGACCAGGTTGCTCAGAGACCCATTCAACCTGACCTTGGATGTTTCCTGGGAAGAGACATCTCCACCTCTCTGAGCAACCTGTTCCAGTGCTTTACCACCCTAATAGTAAAAATATTCTTGCTCGTGTGTAGTCTGAATCTACTGTCTTTTAATTTAAAGCCATTACCACTTGTACTATAGCAACAGTCCTTATTGAAAATCTGTCCCCATCTTTTATATAAGCCTCATTGAAGGAAGGGTCTTTTTCAGCCTAATTCTATGATTCTATGTCTAGTCTTGGTGTTTTAAATTAAGCTTCAAGAAATGGTAAATAAAATAACCTATCCATGGAAAAGAATACAGAAAACATTCATACACAATATTAACTGAAAAATAGCTTTGAAGGGAAAAATTAGGTGGTTTTTAACTGGTAGCTAATGAACAAATTGTCCAAGACTGCTGAAGAAATGATCTGTGGGTAGCAGGGATAATTAATTTATACGAGTTCAAAAAATTTCTCCTGAGATGTCAGCTGGTATGCTGCATTACAGCATGAAATATTCAAACTGTGCAGTTTCAAGAACAATCCTAGAAAGTCATGAAGGGTCCAAAGGATGAGGTAGCTATTTATTGGGCATTGCTGTATTTCACACCGTGTCCTGTTTCTGCCCTGGAAAGATCCTGCTTTTGTGGTGAAGGTGTGGCTGGACTGCCCCAGCTACAGAACCTGCCAAGCCAGGCTTGGACACCTGAGCATAGGAATGCTTGGTGGTGGCCAAGGGCATGAGGGATTCTGAATTGGTCCAAGCTCTGGTGATGTGCTGGATCTTCCACTGCTGCTGTTGTGCCAACAGAGACATCTTTGAGGCAGTGTGCAGTGATGGGCTTCCAGATCTTGTGGCACTTGCCCAAAGGTTTTTGCATTTCCACGGAGCCAGCAGAGCTGCAGGCAGGGTTTTTGGGAGGCAGACTGGACAGCCTGGAGCAAAACATGATACAGGTTTGCATACCTTGGGTTCCTCAGCTGTAAAAGGAGGAGAATACCTCCGTCACAGGGACAGTTTAAAAATAATAAAGCTGTTACCTGTTATAGAAATTTCTAGAATAGAAATGAACATTGAATTGTGCAAAGTACAGCTTTCCATGTCTTAATGTCCTTGAATGGTGCCATTCTTGACATTATTGCAGAGAGGTGTCCATGTCCCAGCCAGCACCTACTCAGCTGGCAGCTCACAGGCTTCAGGCCTTGAAAAATAGCTCAGGATTTGTTTTCATTCCTGTTCCAATTAATGGCCACCTTTTTCATCCTCCATGTAGATCCAGTACTTACTCTTAGGGAAATTATAGCAACTCTGGGGCATCCCAACCTTAGCTAGCCTGGCTGATGCCCCTCCACTTCAGCACGGGTTTGCCTGAGCTGTAGAGGTGAAACTAAAACAATCATGTGCTTTGTCTCTAAAATGAGGCAATATCACCACATTCTTCAACATGTGCATTCCTGAATCTCTAGATGTCCATACAAAAATAACAATATTGTGGAGGGTTTTTAAAGGCAGTAGCCTTGCCTGTATTAGGCTAAAAAATCAGAGTTGCTCTTTGCAATGTTGCAGCAAGTGGACTGCAAATCCCAAGAGAAGCCAAAGTTTTACAGGTAATGATGCTCCAGAGCTCCTTTTGGGCTTGAGTCCTCCCACCCATCCCTAGAGGAGCAGGTTGTGGCACTCCAGCATGCTTGTGCCAGCAAACCATGGGGGCTCACAGTGCTGCAAGGAAAGACCTCTCTGAGCCACAGAGAACTGGAACCAGGGCACATGTACTCTGGTCACCACTGCTGTGAGCTAGTCGCTTGTTAAGGAAAGACAACTTAGATATTTCCAAGATCCCCAGAGCCCAGTGTTGTCCTCATAAGTAGTGAGCCTATTACATGGTTGGGTTATTGCATTTCCTAGGAGTCTGGATAGGGTTTAATTACTCTGCTGTGCCAAATAGTGAGAGAGTACAATACTCTGAACGTGGTGCTTGGTACTGATAGTTATAGAAAACAGTTATATTAGTAGGAAAACTTCAAAATCAAGTCAAGAGTGTGTGCTTATATTTTTTTTCTTATACCAAGAATAAATTAACTCTTTGTTTGGCACGCTACAAAAATAAGCAGAATAAAAATGCATGCTTGCCAAACACTGAGCTTTCATTCTTATATCTGTATATCAAAATTATGGATTCATTAGTTCTTCATAGTCTGATTTTAATTTATTTTTGTGAACCATTTATTGCTCTGGAAACAAACGCCTCTTTTAAAACAGAGAACTGACAAGGACTAGCAACGACTCTGGATTTCCCCAGAATACTTTGCCAGTCAATTTTAGCTGCAATATTTTTGATTAACAGGTTATTTAGCATTCCTGCTCTTTTGATCTTTAGCTCTTCACTGAGATTGTCAATAAGGCTGCAAGAAAAGATCACTTACAGACATGTTATTAGGGGATCATTGTATTGATAGTAAATGATATATTAAATAAAACTCATCTGGTACAATTGCTGAAACAAGATATAGACTTTTTATCAGAATAAACAAAAAGCATTAATTCCAGTTCCTGCGAAGAAACAACTGGAATCTGGCTTTGTTCACGAGAAGATCTCTATGTTCAGGGGAAATGTACACAAAAAAAAGGAAAGAGGTGGGAAATCCTTCAGTCCCTCCCTCAACTCCTTCTTATTGACTGGGAGCCCAAGTGCCACCACCCTGGCAACTTAAATAGCAGTAGTTACACTATGGAGACGTTAAATGGTGTGGGCAAAGATAAAATAAGGAATTTAATCAAAGTTGTCACTTTTCCCCTCCAGGGATGAGCACCCAGTATTGTTGAGGTGCTCATTTTTCACATCCCTCAGTGTTACATTTTCACATCTGCACCCTGGGTAACAGACACGCCTTTGAAAGATTTCTTCCTTCAGGATTGCAAGAAGGAGCAACCTGTGGGGGAGAAGAAAAATGGTAGGGGAGGTACTGGAGGTACAAGTGTGCTTGTGGTAAGCCTTCTCTTGTGAAACTACCTGTGTAACACCTTTTTTTCTGTGAAACTGTAGAGAATCAGTTTTCTCTGCAGATCACTTGTGGTTTGTATGCATGAAAATGCAATATTTCTGGTGCAGTGAAGTGCTTTCCTGTGTAGCTTTACAAATTGCTTTGGTGTATTCATGTCTTTTTTTATTACTTTAGTCTCTTCTTAGGAAAAGAAATAAGGCAAGTATGACTCCTTATAAGATGCCCACAAATCAGAACCTGAAAACCATAGAATTACCTCCTTTTGAGTCCTTTGTGAATCTCAGTGACTTTGGGCTCGTGAAGCAGCAGATCTTTCGTACACATCCCAGTTACAGAAACATCATCTACTCCATCCACAGATCCTGTGTTCCTGGGCTATTCTGCTTTCCACATTAAAAATGCAGGAGTTGTTTCTAGTTCTGTTTTCCCCCGAGGTTCATTTATAGGAATTAATACTAAAACCCCTAGAACTAAAATACTTGCCTCAAAAAATGAAAAAACAAAACCGAAACCAAACCAAAACAAAGAAAAATAGGACAAAAATCTCCTAATTGTGTGCATGTCTGGAAGCATGGATTAGAAAACTCCTGTGGCCCAGGAGACCAACAGGAGCAATAGATACACCCATGTGCTCCTTCCTGAGGGAATATTCTCAAATCCAGTGTGAAGAACATTCCTCCATCAGGGCCTCCTCATGGACATGTTTTTTGTGGCTTGTCAACTCCCACTGGCAGCAACCAATTTTTGGGGCAGAATCTGCATTTTGCAGCAAATATATAAATAATATATATGCAAGTTCCTGAAAACATTACCTTTCCTGCCTTTGTTATATGCACTTAAATTCATGTTTACAGGAATCTGCAGTCATTGGTTTATCCAAACACCCTGACATCCCAGAAACATGCAATGAAATGCATGAACACTGCTGTTTGGTTAGATTGACTAATTGTTCATAAACTACCTAACAACTCCCCCTTCCCTGCTGGATTCAAGGAAACACATTCTTTAATATAATTAAACCTTTCTTTTTCACAAAAGTAGATCAAATAAATTCATACTGTCTGCTCAAGCAGCCCCTCTCTCTTTGGCCTGGAGGAGGTTGAATCGTTCTTTGCTGTTAAATGAGGTATTGATTTCCTATTTCAGCTGGCTGACATCCTGTCATACAAAAGACTTTAATCAATAGATCGTATGTCAGCTGTAGTTATTTCACATATAGTATTATTATTACCATCATCATCATTTTTATTAGTTTGCATTTCTGCCTGAGCTGCTCTGGAGTACTGCTGTATCTTTCTACTTGCTCCTTCCTCCAGTTCCTTTTCAACACAAGACACTTTGCAGCATAAACTCCCAGAGAATAAACTTGTGCTGCCTTATGCCAAAAACAGGTAGTAAAATGAGGGATTAAAGGGGGAAAGTGCCCTTCCTCAAAAACCTACTGCTGCCATATGCTTTCTGTATCATCCTGAGTGAGCTGTTCCACCCTTCCTTGCCTGGTTTTTTGTTGTACCAGATAAAATACGAACTTCTCCTGACAGGATAAGGGCATCACCCCTTTCCTCTGTAGGAGAGAGTTGTGTTCCCTGCTCCTCTCAGGGACAGGTGCCCACTATCTCCTTGCCCATCCTTGCTGTTCAGGGGCAGCTGCAGCCCCAGATCTCATCTCACACAGCGTTGTTGTACCGGAGCAGCCACACTAACACGGGCTGTCAGTACATCCTGCAAAGTGCAGTAATTAACCAAAGGACACTTTCCCCTTTATTCTTATCTCATTCACACTACTTTTTTACACAGCTATTGGCCTCACTTGTCTGTTACACAAAAATGGTTGAGAGCTGGATCAAGGCTACATTTCAGGAGAGAGACATTCTGCTACCTGTATTGTCAATCCCCACGCCTCATTTTTCACAGGATCTGCGGGGACTCCAGGCTGCTCAGATTTAGCCCATGTAATTTGTCATATCTCCTTTTCCCAGGCTTTTCAGCAGTGATGGATTTCTGTTGTTGTCTAACGCTTTTCTGTCAACTTTCAGGTCCTTTATTGGCAAAAGGCACATCTGAAATCTCTAACACAGGAATAGGACACAAAAATTCTTTTCTACAGTTGCATTCTTTTTAGCTATGGTGTTCCTTTGCACATCTAACAAATAACTGATGGCAAACAACTCTCTTAGAAGGAATTTAATGTTTGGTTTGGGGCATTTTCAAAAGGTATGGATATTCAGTGAAAATTATTCACCTTGCTTAAAAGTTTTTTTCATGTAAAGCTTTATTTTGGTTGAGAAAACAGCAAAGGCTCGTGTTAGGGTATTTGTATACTTGTATAATTAATAATGTCAAAAGAAATCTTGCATTTTTATTTTAAAAATTATTTGTAGCTTTCATTCAAAATAAATTAGCTGAATAATGGATACATTTTAAAACATCTACTAATGAGTTTTAAAGGTTTTTTTCTTATAAAATTGTAGATATTTCAGCTCCTAATTTACAGCAATTCTGCCTTCTCATACTTCTAAGAGGGCAAGGCATAATTCTCTGAAATACAGAGAACTATTGTACAATGTTTGACCTTCAGGTCTTGAGAGACAAAGTTATCCAAAGCATAAAGCTTTGCACCAGAACCCAGAGCAAGTCTTGTGATGCAGAAGTAAATCCTTTCATTCTGCTGTGTGCAGTTGATAGTTTAATGATGAAATATTTTCGTTTCAGGCAGTTTAAAATTCCAATTCAAATGACAGAGAATGCAATGATTTTAAATTCTTGGGCTTAGGAAGAAAATAGGAGCTAGCAGGATCCCAAATTATATCCTAAGAAACTCTGAAGTGCTTACACATAATAGAGATTTGACATTGTATGTGAAACAGTACATTACATTCTCATCCTGCACTTTCACAGTTTTTCAACATTGG
This sequence comes from Acridotheres tristis, assembly GCA_037013685.1. Lineage (NCBI taxonomy): Eukaryota > Metazoa > Chordata > Aves > Passeriformes > Sturnidae > Acridotheres > Acridotheres tristis. The sequence continues at coordinate 12,624,346 of CM072885.1, forward strand.
ACTTCTGTTTCAAAGCAATCATGAAAAACTCTTCATCTGTAATTTGATGTTATTGGGCTGTGATGAGAGCTAATGGACAGATAAAATACCTTTTGATGGCTTTTCAAAATTTGTGGGGAAGGGAAAATACCCATTCTTTTTACATAAATTCATCTATGAGTAACAGTTTTGATTATGGTACTCATAACTGGGGGAGATGACACCATACACCACAATTACTCCTAATGAACCTAAACAAGGAATTAATCTCCCCAGTCTGAAAAAGGAGTCATCTGACATTTTAGCTTTTCAACTTTCACTCAGCCTTCAAAATCATACCTTCACCGTTTTCCTTCTGACTTTGCAATGAACCTCTCCTAATTTCCCTGGAATTCTTCCTTTCTTTCCACAAACTGTTTCCTTGTGAACATGAAACCTTTAATTCTTCCCCTTTTCAGAAGGCATCAGAAGTTAGCCAAAAAAATCATTGGATATTGGTATGAAGCAATTAAAAACGTTGATTTTCTGAAGTCAGTAGTAATTTTGCCTTCATTATTACTTTGGGATTTTTCCACAAATAAGGTATGTGCTTTCACATAAACTAATCCTTTCAGATAAATCCAAGTCCAATAACAAGCAATGTAAGTTGCTTTTTTAACTAATCTTAATTGTTAATCCAGCCCAAACTGCCCATAACCTGAATAAATCTGACTTTTTTTAAATTAAGTCATAGCATTTTTAGGTTATAAACAAGACCATTACCTAGTTTAGCCAAACTCCTAAGGACACATTTAAGAACATGCTCATTGGCTTTGATAACTTCTGTTCAGGGCCCTTCTGAGCTACTGCTGATGCTTTCACTGCCCATTATAACACTTCAGAGATGAAACTCCTGTTTGAGCCAGTGCAGGAAAGAAAGCCAGATGGGTTACCCTGACTAAAGAGTTTAGTCTTCACTACAGCACCAGGAGGAACATGCAGTCCTGACATAATCACTTTATCCTGTGCATTTTGAGTTAGTTGTTTTCATCTGTAGATTCAGGCAGATCATAAACATTCATATAGAGATTGTTAACAACATGTAGAGAATGGATAGAAAATTTAATCTGATAGTTTTGCACGCACCTGTTCCTTCAAAACCTAGTTGTCTACAGATTTATGTCTCTTGCTTGATTGGCTTTAGGACTGAATTATAGTAAGATTTTCTGTTGTCCCTGCATGTACAGTCTCTTCCTGCAGAGTAGTTTGACAGCAATGTACAGGCAGCCATTCAACTGCACATCTCTTTCAAGGCTCACAGGTGGCTGAGGTAAGCCTGTGGGTATTTGAACCACAGTGTTTTCTCTGAGTAGCCTTCAGCTTTCTGTGGAATCTGTAGGATCCTGGTTTTCTCCAAGATTTTTGCTCTATTGTCCAGCATGACTGAAACTGGACAATAGATAAGAAAGTTGAGCATCCATGAAAATGTGCTTTTCAGTGCAGTCCAGAGTAACATGAGAAAAACTAGGAGCTGGTCTCCAGAATTAGTGTTTTCCAGGTCTGCTGGAAGCTGGAAGTATATAAATAAGCTAGTCAAGATCCCTCCAAATGTAGAAAAGTATGGCAAATTTTACCAGACCTCCCAGGGCAGAGCTGTGTAGCTCACGCTTCCTCCTCCAGAGGCAGATGCTGGGGCTGGTGACACCCAGCCAGTTTTCCTAAGTGATTTGCAGACAGACCCTTTGGAGGACATACCTCTGAAAACATTTTTAGCACAGAGATGAGTTACAGGAGACAGCACTTTACTCAAGCTTTCCCTTTTTTCATGTCTCTAAATGTTTTCTGCCCCCATCACCCTTTTCCAGGCTGAGGACTGTGAAGGTGCTTCTCCTTCCTGTGAATCTGCTGCTTTCTTGTACAATTAGCACCTCAGTTCATCTGCTAGACGTGTTGTCAGCCCTGCTTTCATTCCTCGATGTCAGGGAAGATGAAATTGCAGCTCACAAGCTTTGCTTTAAGGTTAGTTCTCCTCTCTGCATGGTGTTTGTTTTCTTAGTCTGAGCTCGACTGCTCCGGCAGTCACACAGCTCCTAATTGAGGAGGTACAACTTTGTTAATCTGAAGGTTTCTCTTCCCTAAGGCAGTCAAAAATCTTTCTTCCCCTGGATCACATGGCAGTCTCAATGTAATATTTAATTCGGTTTACAAAATCAGCTTGGATATTTAAAAAAATTACTAAAGAGCATACTCAGTGGAAGCTTTGGATTTTCTTCAAGAGTCTGCTTGCAGTAAACCAAGAAGCAGTTTGGATTTTAATTTATTTCTGTCCCCTGGATATGTCACTTCACAAATTTCACAGTCAGAGTGGGTTTCAGGATTATGTCTGCATTACTGCTGGCTGGGACACCAAAGCATGTGGCACATGCAGGGTTAAACTGAACAGTGCATTGCTTTTTAAGGTTCTCCTTATGACTGCTTCACCAGACCTGCTGCAAAAGGGCAAAAATCTTTCCCAGTTAAGACTGTAGGGATTTTTTAATTATTATTATCATGACAAATCTACCTAAATACACATGAAAATTAAATTAATTAATTGTAAATTTTTCTCAGAGTCACAGAAGCTGTGGAGGAACCTCAGGGCTACTCTACAGTAGTTTTCAACATTTACAATCCCTAGCACATATCAGAGTTTTCAACTTTTGGGAAAAAACAACATAAACCTTCATCTTTCTATGTTGCTATTAATAGCTGGAGGAAAGACAACAGAAATCTTATCTCAAAGCCAGCTACACCTAATAACTAGGGTTTGTTATGTTAGCTCAGACCGGAGCCTTTTACTATTTTAGAGTGAGATTGTTGGGCTAATTTCAGCTAGGTACTCCCATAGGAATGCCCCTATACCTCCTGATTGATGGAAATCTATTTCCTATGCAAAAAAGATCATAAGAATTGCAAATTTCTCAGCCTATGTCTCTGGAATTTCAATAGTTTCTGTAAGATTTCAGAGTTCCTCACTCCCTGGCTCTCCTGCAAAGCTCATAAACGCTACAAGAGCAGAGACCTTCTGGTCCTGGTAGCATATAATGCTCATAAATTTTATAGCAGCAGGGAGAAGTGCTGAAGGCAAAAGGCCCTCTAGTACTCCAGCTTTATAAATGCCACTGGTGTCATTAGCCTGTTGGATGATCCTGATTCTAGCCAAAACAAGATCCAAGGGGGATACCTTCTGATACTTAAATATGAATACATTTTACTCTCTTCTTGTTTTCTCAACTCTGAATTGTAAAATGTCAGCTGCACTTTAAAAAAAAACAATTCCGTCTTTCTGATTTCCTAAACAAAAAAAGATTTTACGTAAAATCAAAGTAATGCATGAAGAAAATACCCATTTGTGAGAAAATGTTTGTGTAGGATGTGTGAATATGCATTTATGTTTTCATCAAGTTCCTAAACATAGTGGTACATTTCTATTTTCAAAATAAAAGAGACAAAATTAAATAAATTAGGTAAGTTCTTCTGGCACATCCTAGGTTTTTCAGGTCCATTGCTGCCATTGTCCCAGCTGCAGATGGGGCCCATTAGGACACACCTGAGCTGAACCAACCTAGCAGGGATATCTAGGACAGGGAAGCTGCCAGAGCACAAAGCCTAGTGCAGGACTGAGTATTTTTATAGCAACGGTGGCAGCGTAATGCCTAAGGTAGAGACTAGCTTCTTAATTTTATATACATCACTTCCTTCAGCAATAACCAATTAAAACAGGTTCACATTTGACAGAATCCATTCAAAAGGAGGATATGTGTTTCGTGGAGTTGAAAGCATTTCATCAGTACTGTTTAAAACGTAGGATACTGTGCTCTATAATTTACCAATTTGAAAGGAAGTTATGCTCTCACAGAGATCCAAGAAAAATTTGTTGGCTTCAAAAGGGGGCTCTTTAGAGGAGGAAGAAAACAGGTTTTGAGTAACCAGTTGCTACAATAATTATGGTTTTTGGTGAGATGGATCACAAGAAATTTAAAAAATGTTCCTGGGGCTTGATTGGCTTTCATTACACATGATGCCATTGCTTTCATCTTTAGACCTCACCTTACATTCTGCTGACCTGTTGTCTGTCTGGACCATGGTGCTTCCTTACTAGTCACACTTTATGTTCACTTATTGACATTGCTACGTTTCTCTGCTCTGTTGTATCTGTCTGTTTTCAAGCTTTTTGAATATGGTTTCAGGTCTCTGTTATTGCAGTCTAGCTGCTGGAACCCCTAAAAGATACTGGTACTCTGGAAATTTCAGTTAGAGGTTCATAACCTATGTTTAGCCCCACACTAATCTCATGCCTACCTATGCTATTGTACCAGGTGAAAGGGAATCACTCCATGCATTAACAGTCCCAGAACACAGAACTGTTCAGTCTTGGGTCTGCCTGTATCCAACTATTGTGCTTTCTGTAGGAGGAGATTTTCCCATCATTTTTGGCCCCCTGCTCTTCATGCAACACAAGGAACCAGGCAAAGCCAAAAGGAGGGCACATATGGTGTGCTCTTCTGGAGAAATTTGTGATTCTCCTTTACTCAACTCATCCTTCCTGGAAACTGCACCTCTCCTGTGTCCACAGCACAACAGATACCAAGTGCAGCCGTGCCTTGGACCTGTGGATGGAAAATGGTATGATTCTGTCATCTGTCACGTCTGGGAGCATCACCACCCCCTCTAGGGAGAATGGCCAGAGACCCTCAACCCCCCTGTATTTCACACCATGACCTGGTACCTTTAGTGAGCAGAGATACAAATCCCCCTGACTGGTGGGATCCAGTGCAAGAGAAGGTAGCTGGGGGGCAATGCTTTCTTGAAACACATTTTATTGAGCTTTTCAGGCATAGCTAATGTAAGGGAGGGAAGACAAAGCTGTTTCAAAAGCTGAGAGATGGTAGTTACTTAAATTATTTCTGAAGCAAATACTTTGAAAACTGGAGCACAGGGAAGAGGTAAAATTAATGGAAAAAATCAGAGCTGATTTCCAGGTGAGCTCCATAATATGTGAGGAATGATCCCCCACACACAGGGAGCCAGAACAGAGTAGTGCAGTGAGGAGCAAAGCCCAAAGCCCTCAGTGGGTCCTTCAACAGCATGTGCTCAGAATATACAGGAGGGATGCCCCTATGAATAAGGATCAAATAATAAAATATGTCCTTTACATATTTTGTCCTTTACAAATACAGCATGAAGTGCTGTGAAATTATTCCTTAAAGACTTGCAGCTGCCCTAGAAGCCCCTGGCCTCGTTCTTTGCAATCAGAGAATTGTTTCAGAACAATTCTCCCAGATGCCCAACTTGCTCTCTCTCCAGGGACTCTGAGGGGAGCAAAGACTAACAAACCAGCTGAGGTCTGGTCAGGCTTAGTGCCTGCCTCCAGCTTTTAGTAGCCAGATAAAGGTTATCCCTCCAGTTATAAAGGTGTGCAAGAGCCGACTCCTGCAGGAAGGCATCCAGGTGCTACGAGGGTCAGTGCTCTACCCTGGATAAAATTTATCTGCAGTGCAAGTAGATAAACATCACTTCAGCTTTCTGCAGGAATGGACTCAAACAGCATCAGCCACATAACGGCAATGGATCAAGTCAAACAGAATCATAGAATGGTTTGGAAGGAATCTTAAAGGTCATCTAGTTCCCACCCCCTGCTGTGGGCAGGGACACCTTCCACTAATTAATCATGTGCTCTGGCCTTGAGCACTTCCAGATATGGGGCATCCACAAATTCTCTGGGCAGCTTGTTCTGGTGTATCATCACTCTCCTAGTGAAGAATTAGTTTCTAATAAATCTTAAATAATAAATAAATAAATAGCAACTAAGTAATAATTAATTAATTAATTAATTATTAATGATGCATCACATCCTCCATATGCTTTCATAAACAACACTATCAGGTCCACCTTGGACTAGAAATGCCACAGCTGAGGGGTATCTGTCAGGAAGAGAGAAACACAAGAGTTTCTGGCAGATCCTTCATGGGTGGTATCATACTGGTATTATACCAGTGATGCAGTGAAACTGTTATTTTTGTATACAGCAAACTTACAGAAAATGAGTGTGCGAGTCTGCCAGAAAAGTAATCTCTCCTTCTGGCTCCTGTGCAAATCTGGTGTGAGCATCTGAAAATCCTGCTTTTTAACTGCTGTCTGTAACAGGTGGAGGAGAGGTGAGGCAGGAGGTCTTTGAGAAACTGAACAGCTTGGAACCCCTGGCCTGGCAGGGGGCACTCCTTTCTCCTAGGAGATGGCTCCATAGATTTGTTTAAGGAAAGAAATCCGTATCTGATGTTGCACAAAAATTGCAAGCAAGGTTTCTGGTTACAGGAAGATCAAGGAGCATATGAATGTGATCCCGTATCGTCTCCTTCAGACCAAAGTAGTGTGACCTGTTCCTCATCCCCACGGACTCAAGATCAAAGGGATCAAGACTTCACCTGAAACCTCTAACAGGTTCTCTAATGGGCATCGCCAGCAGACAGAATTCAATTAAAAATGGCTCTTCATTAAACTGAAATGCAGACCTGAACCTGTCTAGGTTATTTTAAGTCAAAGGGGAAAGAAAAGGGATGTTTTGCACTTCAACATGTAACACTACTCCATGCACTGGCAAAAATAATCTAATTTCTTGTGGTGGAGTCAGGATGAGCTGCAGGCTGGTTTTGAACTGTGGTGCTGGGGGCTGAAGGCTTTTCCTTTCCCAGGAAGAGGTTGGAGCATATCCATGTCACCAAGGTCAGCATGGCTCCTCCGGTGCAAGGAGCTCCCAAGAGAGGAAAATCAGCTTCTGGCACATGGTATCTGAGGAAAAGGGCTAAAAATACTGACAGGAGTCCTTGCAGCTCCTGCCTGGGTTCAGGTGGCAGAACTGGTGGTCTCCAGCTGAATACCAGGTCACACCTCTCCCTGGGACAGGTGGAACTCCAGCCCTGACCTTCCTCCACCTGCATAAAGGATTTCCTTGTGCTGAAAGTGCTTTTGATCCATCTCCAGCCATGGCCAGAGATCTCTGGGGTTCTTCTCAAATCTGCCTTTTTATGAGCTTGCAAACATAGCCCATCTCAGTTTGTCTCCCCAAACTCCTTCTGTCTTTTTCAAGCTTCTTTGAACGAGGACTTTGCTTTTCACAGATGGGTTTCTGGGTCAACATTATCAAATAATACTGGTACTGAGGGCACATTTTATTCCAGTAAGATAACTTATATCAGTTCCGCAAATGAAACAATTTTTAGTGGCAAAGAATTTTTTTTGTATAACTATTTCTGACCTAATATTTTAAATTGTAGGAATACTTTTCTTTTACACTACCAGTTAGTTCATACCAATAATCATTTGAGTTCAAGTGAAGTAAATAGTCCTTCTGTGTTATTTTTTAATCAGAAGCAGCTGCACTTTGGATATTTGTCAGCAAATTTCACCTATGCATGAAAAAAGAAATTACAGACTATGCTTCAGAATACATTTCACTTATCACAGGATAAGCACACAGTTTGATCATCATGTTATTTATCAATTTTCCACAAAGAGAGATTTTAAATGCACTTGTTTGCTCTATGTGTTTTTTGTGAAAGGGAGGGATTTTTTTCATTTCTGCACCCACCCTGGAGAGCAGCAAGCACAGCACTTCAGGCATATCCCAGAGACGCACCCAGGGGCTCTGCAATCTCAGGAACCTGAAAACTTGCAGATTGCTTAAAGGCCAAAAGGGTCTTCTGGTGACTGTGAGGCACTTAGAGGTTGCTATCTCTGACGTCCTAAGGATAAAACCTCTGAAATATGCCCAGATATTTAATTCACTTCTTCAGACCCTTACAATGTTTAGCAGCTGCAGGACACATCAATATACTGGCAACGTTACTAGTGTGCTTGCAATGTGCCATAAAAGGGATGGGAATCTTCTCCACTCACAGGCAGCATTTCCAGACTTTTCCAATGATTGTGTGAAAGTGGGAATTTGCATAATTTCCCCATCTGACAGGGAAATGGTACCTGGATAATCATTTTGAAGGCATAGTTTTTTAATAGGAAAATCTAAAAATATTTACTTTAAAAAGGGGGTAACATTCATCTGGATGCATGCTGCCCAGAAATTTAGGCTTGGTTTCTGAATCCCATATATTCTTCAAAATACATGTTCACTCCAAATGAAGCCATATCTTCAGCTTAATACATTTTTTGTGTTGAGCTCAACCATCCATCTCAAAAGTTGAATACACTAATTCAGAGCATTCAAGATTTACTAATGTAGCTCTCAAATTGTAATGCAGATAACAGTGCCTCTCTGTGAAAGCATTCAATTTAGAGATAAAACAGAAAAGGACTCTATTCTGCATTTCAGTATTGATATAATTTAAATGCCACAACAGAGAATTCATTCTTGCATGGCTTTGGCGAACTGCCACCACAAAAATGGTGTGTGGGGAGAGGCAGAAAGAGAAAAGTTATTATAGAAGAAGTATACTGGGAAAAGGGTAATTTTATGGTAGGAACTGTACCTGTGCTATTGTTTTTGTTGCAGAGCTCCAGTTACACTCTGGCCATAAAATATCAATGGATAGGCTTGACCCATGAAACATTATTTTTCAAGGTTTGCCAACCATTTTTCTATTATCAATTCTAGTAATTATTGCACTTGCAAACAAAGAACCAGCAGTTCTGAGTAGTAGTGCTGAGTTCAAACATTCAGGCAGAGCTACCCTCAATAACTGGTTTTAATGCACTGAGGAGGCTTTTACCTATGTGTGCTGCAGTGCTAGGAGTATCAATGGACCAGATATCTGAATGGGAGAAGCTGGGTATTTTGCACTCAGATTTTACCAGCTGTATGGTTTCAGAATTATTTGCTCACATTAGAAATAGTGGGAATAAATTATTTTTAACTAACTGTAAATATTGTGAATCGTGCAATAAAAAGAGATGTGCACCTGAACTTTAGCAAACCTGGAAAAAGTCTCATAAATATAAAAGAGTGGTACATTTTGCACAAAGTCCCTTTAAGCAAGCCTGCCTATTTCCATAGGGCAATGATGTCTCTTTAATAAAAATTGGTGATCATGTTTCTTTTAAAATAAATAATGCATTAAAAGCTTCTGTAAGAGCTCACTCCCAATATAACTCGCCCATTCTCAAGCCAATACTGTGATCCAAAACAAATTTTCAGGTCATCCATAAGGTATTTCCATCAAAACAACAAAACAGCTGTCAGTCTTCACCATCTCTATTCTTATAGCAAATCTTATTTTTACTTGAATTCCCATTTAACAAGTCTTTCTCTTGTTCAGAGATGAGCTGGTTTCTGAAGTCTGCTGTGTCATTCACTTAAAGGAATCCCCAATCAATGTGATTGTTTGACGTTAGCACATTTTAAGGGCACAGAATTAAATTGTAAAATATTTTGGCTGTGTTACAGTGAGGATTGTAGCAGTGAGGAGTGCTGTTTATTTTGGATTAGGAAAATAAACTGTAAAGGGACCAAACAGTAGAGCAGAGTGAGGGAGGTGGACTAGTTCTGATTGCGTCCTCAATAGAGTGACTGCTCTCTGTGTCCAGAGGTAGGATTACTATCAACACGGGATTGATTTCTTCTTGGAATCACAGGAAGCATCATATGAAATAAGGCTGGTCCTTTTTTTCCTTATAACCCAGTCTGGCAGGTATCTGTGAGTGTCTGAGGTGAGGTGAGCACAGCACAGTCGGTGTGCAGCTGTGGCAGAGCAGTGCTTGGTCTTCAGTGCTTGCAGCCACATTCAGTGGGGCTGTTTGAAGCCACGTTTGCACTCTCTCACTTTGATAAAGCACTGCACTGTTGTGGTTGGACTGCACCCACATCAAAGCCAGTGAAGTCCAGGGAGTGCTGCCCTGTGCAGCAGGAGCACAAGTCTCTGCTTGTTCAGCTGCCTTTCCATCATACACCACTTTTCCAGGAAGCCACAGAAACTGTAAAAATCTTACAGTGGTCAAGCTGATGGCTAGCTTAAAAAAGAGATAGAAATTTATTTTTCTATTTCATTTTATTTAATGTCTTTGTGTTTTGCTAGCACTGTAGGTGTTTGATCCTCTTATTTGCTCTGGAAGGATCTTTGTTACTTGATACCTTGAAATAAGGATATCCATGGGCTATTAACCTTTTTGTTTCTAATTTAAAAGATGGCATTTCCTCAGATGTAGATAAGTGCTACCTTCTAAATACTTCTAATGTTACTTTCCTTTTGATTTATAGCAGGGTACTGAACAATTTTGTTCAGTATATATGCTTTTGTTCACTTATTCTCTAAAGAGTCACAGTCTCTTCAGTTTGCCTCTAAAGCAAGACTTATTTTCTGCCTTTATTATCCTATACCCGTTAATATTTGCACTATCCCTTTCTTTCTAGTTAAACTTTATTTTCTTGAGATATGAAGCTCAGACCAGACGTACTGTTGAAAGCAAGGGTGAGCATTTTATTTGCTTTGGGACCTTATGAGTTAAGAATTTTCTGTCCTGTTCCTTTTGCATTACAATGTTTTGACTGTTCCTGCAAGCAGAAGTTCATACTGAGGATGGACACAGGGCTTTTGTGCTGCACTGCATTTCCATGCTAGTAATGCAGAAGTGTCATTCAGACCACTTCCCTCACATCTGCCTGTTTGCCAGCTGCCACATTGTTTCTGCAGGATTCTCTTCAGGAGATCCTCCTGTTTTTTTCTAGTTTTGATTAATATAAATATTTTTTTCTATTTGTCTATGCTCTGTTTTTCTCAGGTCATATATAAATATAATATTTAACACACTAATTTCAGTCAGGAACTTCATACTCAAATGTAACTTTCTGTCTAGAGACAAGCCACCCTTTATTGATCCATCTGTTCCTACAGTGTTTACTGGCCACATCACTGCTTATCTTTATCACATCATTATTTACATATCTTCTCAAATAGCCATTGGCTTTTTGAACCAGCTGCTGAACTATGTCAGCTGCTTCTGTTTTCATTTGCTAATCTTGTAGGGTGGTGAAAAATGAAACTATCTCTCTGAGTCCCGTTCTCTGAGCAGTTTAAGCAGTGCGAGAATCATAGTTGTGACTAATCCATTTGCCTTTTGTTTCTCTCATTCTAGAGAAGGACAGCTGAAAATCTTTCCTGCTACAACATTTGATTTATGCCTTTCTTGTTGACTGATTCTCCCTATTATACTTTTGTCTTTCTATCTTAAATTAAATCAATATTAGATATCATTGAAGCCAGACATCCTTTGAAACTTCATGCTGATCAGCAGAGGAAGATATCAGCTGAGCAGCAGAATCAACTTAAGGAAAGAAGATACAGCTGCTTTATAAATGTATTTTCTTTTTTTTTCCTTCATTCTTCCTTGTGCTTCTAAAAGGGAAGTAGCAGCGCTCTTTGATCTTAGAAGACTGCAACACATTGATGACTGGAACAAAACTGTTTCCTTGCCTGTTATGCGACAAAATATTTCATTCTTTCTCATAACTTTTAGTGTTATATTGCTCTGAAAATTGCAGAACAAAGCAGCTGATATTAAAAAGAAAGCAATTATCTCAGCTTTTTACAAGATTCAAAAAGGACTGGAGAAATACATTGCATTAAAAATCCATTCTGGCCAATGAACACTGCCTCTGGCTCCAGAAGTTCCTGACCTGTAACGCTCTGCAGAGGGGGGAAATATCCCTGTGTGCTTCCCCTGTGCAGTCATTCCTTCCTTTCTGTGGTCTGCTCTTGGCAGCTGTTGAAGAAAAGGTGCTGGGCAGGACAGAGATTGCTGTGAGGTCCAGCTCTCAGGGACACACCAGAGGGACAGCTCTTGAGTGGTGATGCCTGTCTGGGTGTGTGTGGAAAACCAGGTTTGTCCCAGAGGAACAAGGGTGAGCCTGTACACCTCCTTGTAAGGTAGCTGAGACCACTCTCCTTGTTTACACAGAGCGTGGGAATCTGGAGCTGCTGAACAATTATCTGATCATTTGCTCCTGAGCAAAAGCAAAAGCTTCCATAAGAAGACAGGCACTTCAATACAGAAGATATTGTTGCTTTGTGAAATTCTTTAATGAAGATTATAGAAACCATACTCAGCATCTTTGAAATATGATGTCTTTGATCAGCTGTGTTGGAAAGATGGGCTGAGGTAAAAGACAGGGAGAGAATGCGTGGTTTCTTTTGATTAAAATGATTGATCACTACAGTGTGGGATAGTCCAAAACTGATTAAGGTTCTTAATGAATTACTTTATTTGTGGATTTCCTTGTAAGTCTCTTGTGGATATACATTTTCAATACCTTCCTTTGCTAAAGCAAATTATTCTTCCTCTCTTTTTTAGGACACAGGCATACTCTGAATTGCAGTCAAAAAAATCTGAGGTCCCTTATTCATAGGCAGGAGATATAAATTATTATTATCTAAAGCATACAACCTTCTAATAACCTTTCCCAGAAAGGCAAGATGTAGAATGAGACAGAAGTAATTAGAGAAGTCACCAATGTAAAATTACAGCTTCTGAGTAACAGTTTAACCACTGGTTAGTTCATGCTGATCCGTGTTTTGCCCTTTAGGAGGACAAGGTGTAAATCCCACTTGAGGGCTGACCCTGTTATCCCCCTGCATGATGGACTGGGGCCTCTTGCCACAGCCTGGTCCTGCCAGAGCATCCCCTTCCTCCCACGGTGCTGCCCTCGATGGGATAGTCCTTCATTCCCTCAGGACTCCTTCTCAATAGGGAGATGCTGAGGGACTGGGGGATTTTGTGGAGGCTGCTGCTCTTAGCTGAACCAAAAAGGGATGTCATGCCCACACCTAGAGTTTGGCAGAAGTGATGGCAAATTGGTCACTTGATTGATAGTGTTTCTGCTTGGTTGGGAAAGCATGAAAATGGCACATCTTTACTTCAGTCTCTGATCCCATCACACACTCCATGTGTGGTGGTAATTCTGTGCTGGAGACAGAAGTTTCCTATCTCTCTGGGATTTCTGACTCTTTAATGGAAGTTGCTGGGAGAAAATATTCCTTAAATCTCAAATTTAGTAACTCTGGAACAAGTTTTTTGAATTACATGGGTGGTTAACACCTGGTTAGATACAGCTCAACTGCTTGACAGTCAAATTCACCTTCATTAAATGAATTTGATGCCAGAACCACTCTACCTATGCTGCAGCCATCAGTTATTATTGGGCCCTTTAAAAGATCCCAGGTAATGTCTCACTGAAGGGGCTGCCTTGGCTCAGTCATTCCAGGGAAGACACAGGATCCTGTAATTTTTTGTTTGTCAATCATCCTTCCCTCCTAAAGCCAAGGCACCTCCTCCTGTGGAGTGCAAAAGCCCATCTGCAGGAGCCTTTCACAGCACAAAATGTGATATCTGTGTCACTCTGGACTACTGTGGAACTGTGACTATGGAAAGAACTGCTCATTCTGCAGGCAGGTATCTGATGGCTTCTTGGCTGGAGGGAGAGGAACTGGACCAGCTCCATCCATCCAGAAGGCTTCAGCAGCAGATATTTCTCTTCTGCTTTACATTCAGCCCATGAAGGTATCACCCCTACAAGGGCAGTGCCCAGGGCATGACAAGTGCTCATGTCCAGGGCTGCACTCCAGTTGCCCATGATTTGAGGCACTTAAGAAATTTTATTTGGTGAGAAAGTAGGCTGCTATTTTTTTTTCCCAAAGTTCTCCATGCTCATCAAGTTTGAAAGCCTAGGGCAAGATTAATTAAAATCAATGGAGCAAAGCAAATTAAGCACTTTAAAGTGCTCTTTGGGGGCTATCAAAACTAGAATAATTCAAAATAAATAGTCAAATGTCTGGGGCTTGTTATGAGACTGTTTCATCATTCTGCCCATTCATCTGCTCTATCTCTCCCTTATTTCTTTATCTGTTTTTCACAGAGCTCAGCAGATGCTCTTTCCTCAGCATTTCACACCAACATGTTTCTGTGCAATCTCAGGACTCTGCTCCCACGCACCTAAAATAAAGTTCACACTGCAAACACGCAGCTTTAATCCAGCAACTTTTACTCACACTAATAAGCCTTGCAGATACATAAATAGCACTGTTCAGGTTAATAGGATGGTTTGTGAGAAAAAAAAAGAGTAGGTTCACAACTCTAAGTAATCATGAGCAGAAAATCTGCATTTTGCCTTGGCTAGAAGAAGCACAATTTTGCATTGTGTGTGATTATCAGGAAAAACCCAATCACTTGCAGGTATCTTCTAATTCCTCAAGCTGTCTCCCCAGCCGTTCTTCAGATTAGAACCTGGACTAAACTCTACATCCTCCATATAGGAGGAGTTGTAAGGGTAGGTATTCACTCGAGGGAATCTCAGGTGTGTTTGGTTTTGGGTTTTAATTCAGTCTGTGCTTCTGTGCCACCTGAGAGCTCCGATATGACCCTGTTTGGTAAGAAAATCTGCTAACTAATGTATGGCTGCTTCTGCTTGTGATCTTAGTGGCCCTTTTAAAGTGATTCCAGCTTTTTCAGTGCTTCCTAGTGTAATTCCAGATGTTATGGGGGACTGCAAATGTAGTCACTGATATCTCTAGCAAAGTAATCATTTTATTAAGCTATATTCAGCCTAATTACACACACTCAACAGCGGCATTCATAATTCTGATGCCTATTTAGTGAACCTGATAGTGCATTTACCACTTGAAAGTGCAGGAATCTGGAAATAAATCCTCTGGATTAGGTTGTGTCTTTGGCTCCCTGTGGCAGGAAGTAGGCTCTGAGTCTGCAGGCTCCAGGATGCTTGGCTGTGCTCTGAGCCTCTGGTATTCCAGGAGGGGTAGGAAACACACTTACCTGCAGTTCTTGTTATCTGTGTGGCAGCAGAAAACAGATGAACACACATTTCAAGCTACCGTATAGAGTTGTTACTTCAGATCTAGTTTTTCAACCTTTTCAGTAACTTTTAGAGCTCTCTCTGTGTGACTGGAGTGACACTGTATGGCTCTTGTTTCCAAAAGGCTCCTTTGCTTCCTGACTGTGAGAGATATTGTTACCCACAGCACAGCTGCTGGTTCTCTGACTCTTGTAATTGTCTTGTAGACGCTGAATACAATTTTTATTTTGGAAAAAAATTGTTTTTTCTCTGCCAAAATTACATTCATGCTAGTTTGCTCAAGTCAATGTGGAGACATCATGAAAGCTGTGTGACAAAATGAGCCATTGCATTGACCCAGGACTTCATTATAAGGATACTATAGTTTTGATTCTTACTGATTTTCTTTTTGTCACATGTAGGTGTCTAAAAGTGTGAGATGCAATTTTTTTATGTTAACCTTGAACAGAAAATAAATTGAGGGCTAATGTGTGGCCTGGGTGAATGGATGCATAAACTAAATTCTCCTAGAGACATGCCAGTCTAAAGGTTTCAGCTCAATAATCTACAACCAGCAGTTTCTGGATGGATACACTTTATCACAAAGCCTGATGGAAGGCTAGAAAGGTGACCCAAGCACTTGCAGGGATTTAGCATCTCTGATCAGTTGTTAGCTTATGTTAGTAGAGCTGACAGACAAGAGAAATAAAGGAAAAGGGTAACTAATTCAGATTTAAATTCCTTTCTATGGCAAATTACACAGCTGTTAATTTACTTTAAGGACACTTTGATATAAAAATTAACAACTTGGTAAAAATAAGTGTAAACTTTCAAGGTTTTTGTTGTTGGAAATTGGGAGAATACTGAATATAAGTTTTTAGAGACTTTTTCCTGCAATTCCCTCTACAAATTATTCCAAGGGGTATTATAAGAAGAGAAAGCCTTGTTATCTTTCTGCACAGGATAGAAAAAGGCTTTTTGTCTCTCCTCACTGCTTTTAAAACACAGCAAGTTAAAAATAAGCAATTTAGCCATATTTCTGCATTGGAAACTAACACATCTTTCTTATGTCTAAAGAGCTTTTTCAAGGTTTATGTCTTGTATTGGCTTGTTATCCTTACAAAAAATTCAGTTGAATAGAGAAAAGTATACTAAGAATTGGCCTCCCTGAGGAAAGTTTTGATTTACTCCAGCTAAAAAAATTAGTCAAAATTACAGAAAATTTCTTTTTGATCGATTTATAGTTTCAAATAATTAATCTATTTTGGGCTGACTTGCACTCAGTGTTTGCTTTTTGTGAATATTTGCGTGATGAGGTTTTACTGGCATGGACACTCACAGAAAGTGAATACAAACTCTATTCAATTCATATTACTTGCTTTCACATAACAATTGAAGGCCCCCACAGGGACTGGAGCTCCAGGGAGACAGTTTATATGAGGAAGAGTTCAAGACCCACATCCTATAATTCATGGCTTCCTTTTTAAGGGTTTCTGTCACTCTTCTCTAATTCCTTTTCCCCTCTCTAGTTCCACATTTGAAAAAAGGTTGCACATAAGAAAAAAAAAAAATCTAAGCTCTTTTTGTCCTATGCCCTGTCCAAACCTCCGTACCTCTTTTTCTATTTTAATGTTGACATAAATACTTGGCATCTTTGGAAAATTTTAATTCTGAAAATTTAAATGTTCAGGTGTTTGTAGGGGAAAATCTATTTTATTTTCTACTGTCCTCTGAGGTGATATAAATATTACGGTCAGGTAGCCATACAGCTGCTGTTCTGTCATCTAATAAAGAATATAAATCAGAAAGGCTTCATTATATATATTTTACTCTTTAGAAAGTTTTGTAGACTGGTGGCTTCCTCAGACCAGCAAACTGACCAGCCTTGCTCAAAAAGTAAATGTCCCAAAAGGGCAGATGTAATGCAAAGGCTGTGGGAGCCCTCTGTACAGTTCTGTAAATACTTGTATTTCAGTGGGAATTAAACAGCTGATATTTTGCTCAATAGAAAGCTAAGGCTTAAAGCATCTCACCAGGCCTTGCTTTCAGAAAGTTGATGTGGAATAAATTGGTCTTCTAGTATTCCTCATCAGTGATGGAGGGAGTGAAGGTCTGTACCTCCGAGGAGAGTTTGCCATGCTGGGATGGGTGCCTGAGCTGTGCAGGTGGAGCCACTCGCCAGGTGTGCTTCCTTCTCTTCACAGTCACAGACAACAGGCTCAGAGGGGAAGCTCTGCTCCTGGATCTTCATGTGAGGCAGCACAAATGACACTGAGCAGGGCAATCCTTGCTGGAGTTCTCTGTATTGCCAGGAACCACACCAGTAGCTCTGGTTCCTGCCAGACAAAGTGCTGCTGCTGAGCCCCAGCAGCTCATGAGGTCACAGTGCCCAGGTCAGCTCCCCTCCACGAGCTGAGGACTGGGAAGGGTGAAATGGTTGGTAGGCAGCCTGTGATGGCAGGAGAACAGATGTGGACTCGTGTCAGCCCTTGGAGAGGAAGAAACTGCTGAGAGGGTTCATCCCAACATCATCATCCCATCCAAGGTCAGCAGATCACTGCAGGAGAATGCACTTTGTTCACCAAGTGGAGGATGAAATAATATGCAGGCAATAGGCATTATTCCTTCCCAATCTTGCTTTTCTGGTTGTCAGGTTGCCAGCATTGTTGCCACAGGAGAGCAACACTACCTGTGGACAATGCTCTTGAAACTGCTGTCAGAGCAGGGCTTCGTCCTTCCCTGCATTACCAGCTGTAGAAGCAGCTGCCAAGAACATCTTAAATATATTCTCATGATTCAGTCACAGCTGAGGGTTACACAGAAAATGGCTCATGGAGGAAATCCACAGCCCAGCCCCTGTATCTGTTAGCAAGGGACTCTGCTGTGAGCATCATCCCCACATGCCTGTCAGACAAGAACATCATCCATCATGGTCCGTGACAAAGGCATTTTCACCTATAGAAAATTCCATCCGTTTCGAAACTCTGTATAACCCTCACTAAAATACTTGCCTTTGAATGCTTCTCTGTGAGCACACCATTCTTCCTCACCATCAAATGCAAAACAAGTTACAATGAACAGCTATTGTTCAAAAGCCAGTATCCTATAATAATCAAATTAATTCTCCTCTCATCCACGCTTTAATGAAAACCTGTCCATTCCACTGTTTGGTTTCCCTGGTTACTGTGACTTTCTGTGATTCAGGTGAGAATTTCTGATTTTAAACATGGTGTCTTACTGGTTTTTTACTGTGATAAAAGTTAGAGGGGATCATTGAGCTTTTGTCTGAGAAAAAAAAAATATCCTTATTAATTACATAAAAATAGCAACATTTCACTATGTGCATGTTTGTATTTTTTAAACAATTAGAGAAAGCCATGGTTTAAGCCCAGACATAAGCTGATCCTCATGCAGCCACTCACTCGCTTTCCTTCTGTGGCATGGGGGAAAGAACTAGAAGAGTAAAGATGAGAAAACTTGTGGCTTGGATAAAAATAATTTCATAGGTAAAGCAAAAGTCTTATGTACACAAACCAAAAAAAACCCAAAAAAACCCGATTAATTCACCGCTTCTCATGGTCAGGCAGGTGTAACGATCCCAGTCAAAACCAGCATAGAGAAGAACTCCATAACACAGGAGTGAAACCGAGAAAAAATTATTGTGCTTGAGTACTGAAGATACAGGTTTTGCATAAAATTTGATGAATATTTGACTTACATCTTTGTTATCTCAAGCAAAGTAATTGGATATTTTGAATACATAGGAAAATTTTACTCTGAGGGGTCATAAATTACATTCCATCTTCAGCAACAAATGAATGATGGCAGCTCTCTTGCCTGCAGTAGTGCAAGTTGGGGTGGTCAGGGAGTAGTTTCAGACCCCCCTTTGCCAGCAAAGCAATGAGAGCATCCTGCAGGATAAGCACTCCCTTGCATTTATACTTCCACCCACTGCTTCTTTCAGGGCTAGTGTGGATGCAACGATTTCTCTTGCCCAGAGGCTGTATTTAGACCATCCCATTTTAGAAGGTTACAGCTGAAAATATTACAAATCTCATTCCTTCTCCCCTCTCATATACATGGCATTTCATTCCACTTGGACCGTGAAATTGGTTACATGGAGAGTTTTACAGCATCTACTCCAGCACTGTGGAGAATGGTTGGAGGTAAGTATCCTTAAATGTTGGCACTGTGTGGTTCTTTCCATCATACTTCCATGATAGCATTGCCTTGGCTGGCAACATTTTTTATACTTAGAGATTGTGAATTTGCTTATTTTACAGATATTCTTGCTGTGCAAAAGAGAAAAGGCAAAAGGGAGTTTATTATGAGTTTATCAAATTAAGTTACAGAATCTCACATAAGACAGAAATTAATCTTTTCAGTTTTCTCAACTACTTTATGCTATTCTGACACCAGCATTACCAACATGTTTTCTCCTGGCATGTGTCTGTTATGGGAGACAGAAACTGCTATTTTAGATCAAAAACTAATTTCCTTGTGTCTAGTATCCTTTGACAGAAAAAGTATAAATGAAGATGAATTGGCCTTCAAAGAATATGTTGCTTTGGGATTTTTTTTCTTACCTAAAAGAGAGCAAGGTGATCTCTCTGGATTAGGAAACATTTCATATTTTTCAAAATCTAGGTCTGGCATGGGGTTATTGACTAATGACTGTTTATTTTTAGGCTTAAATAAAAATGTCCTGTCCAGGAATCGTGAGGAAGTTTTTCTATGTGACAGATCAGGAGTTGATAATCTTTAACTAACAGATAATTCCACATGAACAAAGGGGTTTTTTTCTGAGAAGGTACCACAGTGAAAAGTCAACTGTTTGTCCTCTCCATCAAAGCAAACCTCTGCTCTGCAGGCACTCCAGGGGTATGGACATGTTGTTCAAGCACTTCCATCTTGGGGACACCTTAAGATCCTCAACCCAAAGTCCCCTGAACAGCCCAGCACGATGCTGCACAGAGTGCACACTGACAACTTGTACTGCTCTGCATCTCAGAACTTTCCACTTCAGCATTATCTGGGGAAACAGATACCTTTTTGGTACTGTGCATTCCCAACCTACCTGTGCATACTTTGGGAGAAGTGTAGATTTACTTCCTGACAAGTAAGCCACAAAGCAACTGCGAAGCTTCCCTGACCAGGCCAGTAGAAAAAGTTCATCCCCCTTTGAGAATCACTGTTTTCCTGCCCCATGCCTTTTTGCACAGTGGAATTGGGCAACCCACATATGCCCAGCTATGCTAGGTTGAATTTCTCTCAGACATTGCCTGATTTCTGTGAGGTCTCTGTGACTGCATGCCTTCATGTTAAGTGGTGTTAAGAGGAAGTTTCAACTGGAGAGCTGGAGGGAATGGGAAGAACAAGGAGATGGTAACAGAGACAAAAGCGTCTCTGGATGCAATCTCTCTTCATAATCTTCAAGAGGCATCAGGAGCATAGCCTACACCCAAGTGGAAGGATAAGAGCCTTACAGGTTCTAAAAAACTCAAATAATAGACTTAATAACTTAAAGTCATAAGAAACTTAAAATAATGCAAGAAAGGGGTACATCAAGTTCCTTTTTCCTAGTTGTATACGTATAGCTTGTTCTCTCTGGTAGATACTGGAGAGGTAGAGAAAGGTACTTGCAGGATGATTTATTCAGGGAACCTCTGTTTTGGGTTTGGCAACAAGTGCCCATCTAGGCTATCACATTCAGATTATCAACATCATCTGATCCTGTGAGAAACACATGAAGCTCTGTTAGATATGCCACATTAAAAAAAGAGATGCAGAGAGCTTTCAGCCTAGCTTTGTGTGATATTTAACAAAACTACCCTATAGACTCCTCTGCATAACATGATTTTTAGCTTGGCTTCCCTTTGAAATGAGGCATGTGTAGTCTTGCTGTCCAACTATCTGTCACGTCCTTCTCAGAAATGTTATTATCAACGGGCACACTTCAGTCAGATCTAACACAAGAGAAGAGACTCAAATGCTGTGTCCTCCTGAGAGGTCTGACACTGACTGGTTTCACAAAAGAGTCCCAAATTAGTATAATCACTGGATGAAAAACAACAGTGAGAGCCCAGTGGTTATCAGTTTGACCCCATGGCTGGTGGATGACAACCTGTGTACTGACAAATCAATAAACACATGGTGCTCAGCATGGAGCTGACAAACAGTTGCAGCATCTGCTGTTTTATCTGGTCAGCAGTTAGAGGATAAAGGAGTGAGGAGATCTCTTTCTACTTGGAGAATTTGAAGAAAAGGAATAAGAGACTTGGAGATGGTGAGGTCTTGTATCCAAGAGCAAGTGATATAGGAGACAAAGCTGTAAAAATAGCTGCTACTCCTTAAAAAGTCCAGGTCTTTAATGCCCTTGGATTAAACACTAACCAACATTTTCACTTCACAGTAGTTACCTTAGAACACCCAAAGTACTGATGTTTGTAAAGTATTCTTAAATTATCCTCTTTTGTGTTTGTATTCACATTGTTCACGATGAATTCTCTGAATTCAGCATCTGTCCAGGACATGATTCCTTAAAGCACTGCCCATTTACCAAGTTCTCAGTAGAACCCAAGGGTTAATATTTTCCACGTTTGAAGTGGTTGAACAACATGATTTACAGAGTCTATTTCAGTTATCTACAATTATTTACAGGGTCTACAGTGATTTACAGAGTCTATTGAGCAGTTATCATTTCAATTCCATAACTGTGGAAGTCAAAACAGTAAGACAGGATGGAAGAATAAATAACAGAAATTATACATAGATAATACACAAAAATTATAACAAATGGGTTAAATTCAGGCCAAAAGAGCAGAATGGTAGAAAGTGTCAAATGGTGACTCAGCTTCCTTAAAGACTAATAGCAAGGGCGATTATTTTGCTCTTCAGTTTGAAATGGGGGTTCTCCATTGACTTAAAAATTGAGCCATGGTATTGCCAGGGTATTCCCATTACTATTTTACCTCTCCTTTGCTGTTCTTGAGGAGTACCATCGTGTTAGCATAATATGTTTTATATTTTTATTTTCTTCCATATACCTCCTTGTGGCTACACTTTCTGGATTTCATTCACCAGTCTTCTCTCCATCCTTAGAACAGAGCTTCCTCCATCAAGACAGCCTCTCATTCCTCCTCCTTCCTACTCTCCCCAGTACAGCAGCATCTATTGCAGTCTCAAAGCCAAAGTACTTGTCAGCAGCTCAGCTTTTCCTTTCTTCACTCAGTGCCCTCCTGAGCCTTCATTTCTGTCATTTTACCTATGCAAAGTGATAGAAATATGAACAAATGTGATAATATTTTCATTCTCCATTGAACTATGCCATCGTCTTGTTGCCACCCTTATCTCTATCAGCTTTCCTTCTACCATCACCCTGCCCTGTCTTGGGTAGGAAATCCCGTGCAGTCTTATGCAGCAAACTCTTGGAATCAGCAGAAGTGTCTTTCCTTTTCAGTGCTCTATGACAAGTAATGTACATGAAGTCCATGCTGCTAACTACTGCATATTTCACAAGCTCTGAATTGAATGAATTGACACCAGGGAAACCCATTTCTTTTTCTATTCCCTGCACAGTGCATTTAGACTTTACTGTTTAATCAAGTGATGATTAGCTCATTTGAACTGACTGATATACAATTCTCAATTGTCAGTTCCCATAGCCTAATCAACAATGGGATAAACAGTCATCACACTTGATCCCAGCAGCACACTGCACACTGAGGCAGAGATCCTGAATTCAAGGACAAAACTCATTCTGGATCCACCCTTATTGGGCCAGAGGAGAAACCAGGAGGAAAGCTACCTGTGTGGTACAGTAGAATTGTAAAATTGGGTTTGGGGTTTGGGAGTTTTTTTAATCAAAGAGAAACTTTAGGACAAGTTAGTGTTTTCTGTGAAAAAAAACAACCCAGTACCTGGAGGTAGTTGAATGAATGCTAGAGTAAGTGGCTGTAGCTCAGTAGGCTTTATAAGTTGTAGAATGTTTGGGCAAAAGTCAGTTCGGAATGTGCTAATGAAGATAAATTTAGTAGCAGCTTCCAAAGCTTGAGTTCATCAGTTATCCCCATTAGAGATCACAAATTGTAATATATATACCACCCCCCCTGAAAACACTTTATGTAGCTGTTTCTTTCCATTGCAGCATTAACTGCAATGAGACATTTTTGTGAAAATATTTCAAATTATTTCTAAGGAATACAGCTCTTGAATTTGCTTAGACTTCTCATAATCTCAATTATAAATCTAGATGTCCTGAAGAATAAATTCACCATATGGATATCTAAGTGATATGATGATGTTCTTTTATGTATAAAGCTTTAATGGCATCATTATGCTGTAATGACATCAGTGCCAGTAATATCCTACTCAAGAACATTATTAGTTAGGGGACACTAAATCCACAAGTCTACAGGTTAAATTTATCATTTCAGTAAGCATGTCACACCTACAGCATAGGCAGAGCTATATGTCTGCAGCTGTGCAGGTGCTATGGGCAAAACACTGCCTGTAGTAGCTCAGAATCTGTGTTATGGTGAGTTACAGATGTTGCTTGAATTTCACATATAATTTTCTAGTTTTGAATTACAGTCAAAATCATAATGTTGTGGTTAATAACTAGCATCAAACTAGCATTTGACAAACTGCATGACAGACTTTGTTGCCAAGATAAATAATTTCTTCCAACTGGAAAACAGAACATCACTCATAATCTAAAATAATTGTGTACAGGAAATGTATCCTTTAATAGGAAAGCAGCACTGATGTAATGAGTGCCTAATTACTTTTTAAAAAAGTTGTTTCCAAAACTACTGTCAACAGGGGCACATCTGTTTGGCTTGGCATCTCTGTGATTTTTATAGCTTAGGTCCCACCCCTGGGAGTTACCTTTGCATTACTCACAAACCAAAATCACTTTCTATTTATAATTTTCCATTCAAAGAAAACAAACTTATCAGAAGAAAATTATATTTTTTGAGAATGCAAACTGAAAAAGAGTTAAGAAATTTGTTTATGATCTCCCCATCCACTGTGACTTACCTCCCTTGCAATTTCAGTGATCTGTGCTTTATTGTTTAAATTTGCTTTAGGATTTGCATGCGATGTATCAAAGATACTATTAATGGTTTGGTACTAATTAAAGAGAAAATACAATTGTATGAATGGCTCTAGGGCAGTGGAGTCAGATCAAAAGAAGGAAAATCCAAAGTTCACAAAATTTTTCCACTCAAACTTTGATGATATTTCTGAATTTGAAATTAGCATACAGCTTGCATTTGCATTTTAAATGTTTGGACACAACTTATCCAGAAGCAAATAGTCTTTTGGGGGCCACATTGAGCATTTTAAGAAGGCTGGAGGCTAACAGAATATATCTTGCACTAATATACATCCTGCTTAACTCCATTAGAGACAAAAAATTCCAAAAAAACTGGGCCAATGCCTGCTGTAATGTTTTTTCTTTTCAGATATGCTATACTGAAACAGTGCTTCTATATTAAAAATACTGGCTTAACGAAATCAAATACTAAAATCTGTTTAATTGATAGTACTTCCCATGAGCACAACATGTAAACCTTTCTAAAGCATAAGCACACAGTTTATTACACAGCAGATGTTCATACATTTTGTGACAGAAATCTGCTTGTTGCCTGAACACCTCTGAGGCGTCTGCATGTAGGTGAAGAGGACTTTGACCAGAAAAAGTTATTGAGCAAAAATATCTGAGATACCCCTTGGCTGACAAAGCTAACCTGTCATCTTCTCTCTCTAAAGAAATCTGCCTTCTAATTCCTTCCAGCTACATCAATTTACTGTAGCCTATATTCCATTAACATTATATTAAATTTATTTCACATTCATTATTTTATTTAAAATATTAGACTAACTCCATTGTGACTGCAGTGTGAGATCAGATTTCTGTACGGTTGGTATAGGAATGGAAACTCACGTACTTCAGAAACAGATATGCTGAGGGAACTGTAAACTCTAAAGATATAAAAAGAATCATATTTAAGAAGGCTTAAGTAGGCTTTAGCTATAAACCTTTTTAAAAAAGATTAGACATGCTGAACAATTATTAAAAAATGGTAAACTGTCAGAAAAGGCAGTGCTATAAGGTAAAAACTACAAATGGAATAACAAAAAAATCATAGATTCATAGAATCACTATGGTTGAAAAATACCTTTAAGATCAGGTCCAGCCATCAACCCAGAACTGCCAAGTCCACAAATAAACAATGTCCCTAAGAGCCATATCTACACACCCTGTAAATTCCTCCAGGGGTAGTGGCTCCACCAATTCCGTGGACAACCTCTTCCAGTCCTTGGAATTTTAGTAAAAAATCTAAACCTCCTTGGTGCAACTTAAAGCAATTTCCTCTTATCCTGTTGCTTGTTACTTGTGAGAACAGCCCGACCCTTGTTGTGGAGGGAGCAGAGACCCTCGCTGGGGAAGAATTAGGCCCCCAAGAATTAGGCCCCCCCCTAGAGAACAATCCCTTAGATAAGAAATTACTTACTTCGGATGACTAATACAAAAGATACTTCCCTGCTTGTACACCCCTGCCTTACCTCCCTGTAAAACTATTGGATGGTTTTCCCAAACCTTGTACTTATTGGTCCCCATTCCAATCCACCATAAACCTATAAAAACCCTGTTAATACCCTGCCCCAACGATTTGCTGCCCTGGACCCCTTCATAGAAGAAATAAACATTTTGTGGAACTTCCTTTGCGGCTTTTCCCAGCCTCTTTCTCTGCTGGCTAAGAAGGTACTTTGCAAGCTGAGCAGAAATCACAATAAGAGCTGATAGCCTAGACTATAGGCATTGCTTGCATCCCTGTACCTTGTGGCTGAAATCTGCCTGAGACACCAGGAAAAGCTGTTCTTTACACAACATCCGATCCAGGCTCATGGTGGCAGCTCGGAGCCAAACCCCCGGCTCTGACAGCTACACCTCACCTGGCTACAACCTCCTGTCAGGCACTGCTAGGGTGACAAGGTCACCTCTGAGCCTCCTGTTCTCCAGGCTGAACATCCCCAGCTCCCCCAGCTGCTCCTCAAAGGACTTGTGCTCCAGACCCTTCAGCATCTCCATTGCCCTTCTCTGGACACGCTGCAGCACCTCAATGTCCTTCTTGCAGTGAGGGGCTCAAAACTGAGCATGGGATTCAAGATGTGGCTTCACCAGCCGAGCACATCACTGCCCTAGTGCTGCTGGACACACAGTTTCTGCTACCAATTCCTTGTAATATAATTATTTTTACACATTAGGGTATTAACCATCTATCCAGAGAGTAGGAATATCCATATCCTGGCTTATCTATACACAGTTTGTTTACCAGAGCAGAGATAACATTTTTAACACAATTGAGCCAAATTATTTGTTTTCTTTATAATAGCAAATGTCTACCTTTGTTGTCTGGCCTGTTATTGCTACAGCAAAGGAACATAAATCCCTAAACTGTGGAATGGGAGGCAGAAAAGGCATGACAAAACCTCTTAGGGTGATGACTAAATTTCTAATTAATTACAGAACTGTTGATAGTTCATTGGTACTTTGGCCTTTGTAACCTATACTTTGCACTTATGATTTCCTTCATGGCACTTCATGTAGTTTGGATTTATACTGCAGGAATATTGCATTAGACCGAAACCAAAAGTTAAAGTACAGAAGAAAATGAAAGTATTTTCCTATTCACTGGCATACTTCAAAAAGTTTTTCTCCCTTATGAATTGCTTCATATTATTTGCAGGGATGTATTATAGTTGATTATCCTTTTCTTGACAAAAATTTGATTCTGTTCCAAACATAGTCATGGAGCTATCCCTCATTTGCTCAAAGGCAGTGTTGACAAAGCAGGGGAGATGCACAGGGCAGGATTCAGCTTGCAAGTTAATACTTCAGTTTACACGTCTGTGTGTGGAGGGACACGTGCACTCAAGTGCCCACAAAGTCTCTGTACAGCTACAGAGGATGCAGTCAATACAGCCAGTGGGATCAGAAGTGCTCTTTAGCTCACCTGGAAGCAAGCACGTTCAATTGATCAGTAAATTGCCACCCAGACATCACTGACCATATAGACCACATCTCCATGGACTGCAGAAGAAGTGTAAACAGATCAATTTGTCTGTCCTAATCTCTGTGTACATTGATGATATGATTGCTGGTTGTTCTTACTCGTGTCAGATTGAATTACTAAATGGAGCTAAAAGAAATTCTGAAATCAATTCTATTTGATAATATTATGAGCAAGAACCTCTTACACAGCTAGGGAGTTTGGCTGCTTAACCACATCTGCCTGAGTGTTTGAGACATCCAAAACTGATGTACTTAAAATCACCAGTTGTAATTTTGTATATTTCCATACCTTATTTCCCACAAGTTTTTAGAAAACCAAAGGACCACAGTGATCATGTACTTTGAGTCTCTGATGAATAGAGATAATTACTGTGTCAGTAGATCAAGGGGAAAGATTTTTAAAGCATCCTTCCCCTTAGTCACTTCCCTTAATGGTACTAAATATGGATCCACTCCAGGTCATGGACCAAGGAGAATTGACCCAGCTGCATAGCCATGTACCTGCAGCAGAGATTATGACCATAGGCTACAGCAAAACTTTCCACTTACAGAACAAATACATCTCAAAAGCTTTCAGTCTCCCTGCACTGTTTTGGGAAGGGCATGAGGGTCAGAATAGATACAGTCACATTTGAGCCTTTGAAGCTCTGCTATTTGAGTCAAGGATCTTCTTTCTGCAGTTTGAGCCTGGATGCTGAAGTACCAAAAATGTCCTACACGTACCCATGAATTACTGTTCATCTTGGATATTTTGGGGTGAAGAAAACTGCATCTTGTAACAATTTTTATATGAAGTTTATAAATCAAATTCTCTATTTCTTTGTAATGTCTGCAGAGGGACTGACCTTGGTGCCATTCAATCAATTTTGCACTTGACTTCAGTCAAAGCAAAGATGGGCCTATGGTGAAAGCAAATCCAGAGGAAAATATATCCAAGTGCTTGTCAATGAAATATTTATGCAATTAAAAAACAAATAAGCAAACAAGCAAAAAAACTCCAAAAAACCACACACTTATTTATTTATTTTGAGAAACTGCACTCTCAGTACCTCAGGCTGGTTTTTTCATGTTGTCTTTCTCTACAATGTATTTATATAGTAAAATCTAAGATCAGGTGCAGCCTTTGATGTTGAAGGGCGTGTTTTGTACACAGCTTTACTTAATAAATTCCTTCCCACATGTAGTGAAGTACTGCAGTGTCACACTGTGAAGCTGTGAAGTCTGAGCAGTTAATATTACCTGCAGTGTATAAGGGAGAGAGTGTTTTGACGATATTCATGCTCGCAGCTTTTCAGGTTTTATGCATATCTATTTACAAACCTTACATATCTTGCATGTATTTCATCAGTGTCAGCCATAATATAAATCTTCCCTGAGAAAATTACACAATATTATCTATACAGTAAGTAAAATGTACTGCTAGTCTGGAAATGTTGCCTGGAGTTTGAAGCTGTTACAAGCATTATGATCCTAGACTCTATTATTAACCCATCAGGGTGTTTAAATATGTCAGATTAGAAGTCTGACAGCAGAAGGCTGGTCCACATTGCAGAAGGAAAAATGGTGTGTGCTCAAATATATCACCTTACATAAGAGCTTTAGAAACAATGTTATGTATGGAGCCTGAAATCAAGCAGCTCAGGTCTGGTGAGCTTTAAAAGAACAATGAGTGAGTTTCATGTGTTTGAAAGTGAAGTTGTGATAACACTCCTCTTGGTTCCTGCCCTGCACCCCGGCCCTATGTATGCTGACACCAGCAGGTCCCCATGGCAGGGGCAGAGAGGGTCTGCCCATCCCGAGAAGAGGCTGTGCCTCCAAGGATGGCTTTTCCAGGGCAGAACTGAAATATGGTCTTTAAATGATGGGTGTATGCTGGATCCAGAAAGTTTCCTACCATAAATGTCAAATGGGGTTCAAAATAATGGTGGCCTGAAGGTTTGCATTTCTAAACAAGAGTGGGATTTAGGAGCAGGATATAGCACATGGAGCAGGATGTAGCACATGGAGCAGGATGTAGCACATGGAGCAGGATGTAGTACATGGAGCAGACCCTTCCGTGTAGGACTGCCAGGTCCTGGTGCCCAGAGGAGGAACAGTGCTCAGTGTCAGGAGTGCTCTCCTGCTGGTGCTGAGCATTTGGGCTGAACATCCAACCCACAGCTCTCCATGGCCTTGGGGAACCACACTGGGAACAGGCTCCTGTGTGCATTGGCCTCAGCATGGGTCCCAGCAGAAGGCTGGAAGTGCTGAATTAGTTTTCAATTACTTTTAATTATTTTATCTGCATATGACCCTCCAAGTGTGCTTTCCACACTTCTTTTTAAGAAAATGTCAAAATCTTTCACATCGAGGTAGCTGTTTAAACACACTGTGAGATTCACAGGGGAATCCTGAGAGCTGACAGCACACACAGTGTGTGGGATGAAGGCTGCTGCTGGACCCTGAGGGGCTATCTCACAGCATTCCCACGTGTTAGAACTATCCCATGCAGTCAGACACAGGCAATCTTTGAAGGCA
Source organism: Acridotheres tristis (assembly GCA_037013685.1). Lineage (NCBI taxonomy): Eukaryota > Metazoa > Chordata > Aves > Passeriformes > Sturnidae > Acridotheres > Acridotheres tristis. Next base: position 12,653,736 of record CM072885.1, read on the forward strand.
CCGTGATTCTCCTCCACCGGGAGGAAATATATAGTTATTTTCCTGCTCTAAAACAAACATTTCACTTATCAATATGGCTCATGGAATTTACGACTGCTGCATCAGCAGAGATAAAATGCAGCGATCATGGACTAAAACATTTCATCTTCTGTGACAGGGTTTGGGAGAGCAAATTTACTGGGGTTTTTTGGGAGATGCAATACTCAAGATCATCTGAATTTGCAAATCTTCCCTGTGGTTGTTTAAAAGAGCAAATGGAGCACTGGACCCTTACAAAGTTCAAATATTTCCCTCTGAATCAGCCCTAAAGCAGCAATTTGTGAACTTTGGAGCTTGGGAAACAAAGACAACTTTAAACTCTGGCAATCTGACTTTTAATTCAAACATAATGAGGGAGGACAAAGAAAAAAACAACAAAAAAAGAGCAAAATAGATTTGAGGAGCTTCTAGTAAAAGGTATAAAATCTACTAATCCTTCAGAAGAAAACATCAGAAGGAGGACATCTGCCAGAAGTCCAGGAAGATGATCATAGAATAAAGTCTCAGAGAAATCTCTGATAAAAGTCTCAGAAAGAAGCCAGAGATATTCTAGGAAAATAATCTAAAATAAATCTTCTGTACACACAGTTACTTTGGAGGGGTTTGGGGAGGTTCCCACACTGGAAGTCTTTCTTCTAGGAGATTTATCAGTTGCTCTTTTTCAAACTGAAATGGAAATAACAAAGTTCACGGGAAAAAATGGACTAAATGTATCAGAAGGATCAACAGTAACAGAGTTTTAAAGGATCTCAAGGATGACATAATTCAACATTTCGACAGCACTGTCTAACATCTTGTTTAAAATTTCTTTGGTGCTAGAATCTGGGAGATAGTTAATTACATAGTTAATAGTTAATTAGTTAATGAGATAATTTTATATCCATTTTCAAAGAGTTTAGAGGATAGAAAAGTTAGTGCAGCAAGTTGGTGTCTGTATTGGCAAAGTGATAGAAACATTGAATTAGTGGCCACTTGAAAACATGACATTCATACTGGGGATAGTCAGCATGGATTTTAGAAGCAGAAATTATGGTTCAGTCCAGTAGATCTGCAAAATGCTCAGGCAGGGGCTACAGGGATAAGCAGAGGCAGAAAATCTCTACCCTGGCAGGACAGCTTGAGGAGGCCAGGACTCTCCATCCCTGCAAAACCATGATATACCAGATACAGGGTCTGAATAAAAGTGGAAAGTACTTGAGTAAGAATATTGTCCATTGTCCACTGTAATTTCCAGTGCAGGAATTAGGAACCATTAAAAGAAATTAGAAAGTGGACATTTTAATTTTTTTTTTTTTTTATGTCATCTGATGGATAACTAAGCTGTGGAATTCTTTACCTCAGAATATTATGGACACTGAAAGTTAACAAGAATCAGATGGGAAAATTAATTGAAAAAATTCATAAAATGTCCCTAAGCATGAAGACATCCCCACTGAACTGCAGATTGTGTGAGACTGGAGAGTGCCCCAGGCATGTGCTGCTGCCCACTGCTGGGGACAAGGTGTGGGGATATGGGAATGAGAATAATGATGCAAGAAGAAAATGCTGACCTAGTGCACCTAAACTTGTATTCCTATGTTCTTTTGAGCTGTTCAGTTCCACTCTCTTTCTTGGCTGTCCTTACCCAGATATGTGGAGAACCAGATCAGTAAAGATACTTGGATTACCCATTCCAGCAGATTTTTTCAAAGGATCTAAAATAGTCAAATAGCAGTAGGCAGATAAATAATATATACTCATTTGCTGTCAAAAGAAATTATTTTTCTTTAAAGCATATCATCAGAGTGGCATTTATTCAAATGGAAGCTTACCGACCTTATCTCCAAGAGTTACAGAGTCTGTTACAAAGAAGCTTCATATCAGGGAAGGCTGCTGCTCTGTAGAGGCTGGATGCATTATTGAAAGTGACAGAGCTGTGACAACACAATACTCCTGCCTGCTGGCACTGGAGGAGGGATGTTCCCCTGGGACCCCTTTTTGCCATCAAGGTGAGTGAGGTAGTGAGGTGCCTCTTGTGCACTAATAATTTGAAACAAAAAGAATTGCAATCTTAACAGAAACTGTCGGAAAAATGTTTAGCACTTATATTTGTTACCGGTTTGTGAGGATTTTGATGCATGAATAATTGAGGCTAGGGGTAGTTACAGTGGCCTGGGACCCAAACATGTAGACACATAAAGCATTCAGATACAGGTAAAGCCCTGCAAACCCCACATAAAGCCAGCTGAAGCAAAGTCCCAACAGGAAGAGTGGAGAAAAAATATGAATCTGCATCTCACTAGAAAGGGAAAGCAGGAATGTGTCTGAGTGACTGACAAGGGAGCAATCAGCCTGCAAATGTTGCTGACATATTAAAGGAGGAAGAAAACAGACAGGAGAAGATGGAGACATATCTGCAGGAAGCATGGGGAAACAATCGACTGAGAAGCGGGGAAAATCCTGGCAGGGGAATTAGAGGAAATATTTGAACAGAAAAATCAGGGAGCAGACTGGAAGACTGAGAGGAAAGAAACGAGAGTTCAGGAGCACTTCCCAAAGTTGGGAAGACCATCAGATGCCACTTATTCCACCCGTCTGTTCTCTAGATATGTTTACTGTAGACCCTTTTAAATCTCTTACATCTTGGGTCCACACCAGTGCACAGCTGTTCGTACCAAAACCGTGGTAAACTGCTCATTTCTATGCCCTCCTCCAGCTCCCTTGGGGGATGGAGGTCTCACTACAGGATCTGTGGAAACCCTGGAAGCTGCAGTCAGCCAATGCTCCTATCTGCCTCACTCAGTGTAAGGGCACCTTACAGTGGCACTCCTGTACTGGAGGGATCATGAGAGGATCCTGGCTGGTTGAGTTTGAATTGCAGTTTTAACTGGGTTTCATCCACGAGACACAGGTTGAGTCTTCAGCAGGCATTCGTTCACACTGGAGGCTGCTGGGGTGTCTCCACCATCACAGATAGGACAGAGAAACCCAAAAATATTTAATACTGGCACCTATCTCCAAGAAAGAGGGGTTTTTTCAGTTCTCCATTTCAGACAAATATATAGGTAAATGTTGAACCTTAAACATAATCTGTCTGTTGCGTTGTAGACTATGTATCAACCCCACCCATTGTGTGCTGTGTGGAAAGAGGATTGGCAGAGAAAAACTATCCTGAGCAGCAGATGGTAGGTGACGTGATAACTATCTGAGCAGTGATAACCTTAATCTCATTAATTTCCTAATCAAGATTAAGAAGACACCAAAGGCATGAGAGAAGGTGAAGAAGAAACCTGTAATCAATAAAACAAATGCGAGAGGGTGAAAGATGTCAATGGGGAAGATGCAGGAGGGGAGGGAAATCACAGGAAAAATTACCATATGTTCTGGCAATATGAAAACAAAGTATTCAGATCTTGCATCAGTCAACATTTCAGAACAAGAAAATTTGGTCTATATTACAGAATCACAAACCATTTTATGGATAAACAAGTGACTAGGAATGGTCAGCAAGTTAAGCAAAGGTAGTCAGAATTATTTTTAAAGTATATAGGATTTGATAAAGAAGAATGGTGGCAAACTTGGCAAGAAAAATCAATTGCCAATAAACCTCAAATAACATATTTTCTACCACTGGTGAAAATGCACTTTATTTTTGAAAGAATCTCAATGAAAACAGAGCACTTACTGTTTTTCTCAGAAATCCTTTTGGGTTGTATTCAGTCCATAGAGTTCACACTGATCAACCTGAATGTTTGAAATGTTTCCACTGACCTGCTGCACTCCTTAGTGCCAAAAAAAAGTTTCAGATTAAATGTTCCACTCAGTACTACCTAAAATGAAAGGTACTTTAACCTAGTGAGACGGAAGGCATTATAGCTGGCAGCCCTGGCTGGCAAGAGATGTTGGGACCACACATCTATATTGAGAGAAGCTGAAATCCAAGGAAGTGAAGCCATTATTGTCTCTTTCTGCACAAGGCTCCAAGTATGGCTTTGCATGGAATCTGATGGAAATTCTGCTCACAGTCAGATGAGGTTGGTTATAGTCAATAGGAATAATTACTTTTCTGAGGTTTGTTTCTGACTGGCCACAAGGATTTTATTACAGAAAAAAAATGGTTTACTTAAGCCGAAAGATTTTTATTTATTCATTTTTATTTGAACTGGTGAGATAAGGATAGTTATTTGCTTTGCCTATCATAGCCCTCCTAGGCAGAAGCAAGATACCCCCGAAGCTGGTACAGAGACATCACAGGAGTCCCACAGGCACACCAGACAAAGCTCCAAAGAACCTTGCCTTAACTGTGCCTTTTAAGTAATTCATACATTCAGCTTTGGTAACACAGAAGTTAACACATGAAAATATAATTCTTGAGCACACAAATTACTTCCACCAAATTTATAGCAGCATCTTACTACCCAGTTCCCATGGTCACACTATTATTAGTACAATTCAACATACACTTTCTTGCTAAACAGAAATTAATCTAGCAATGAATCCAAATAAAAATACTTGTTCTTATTGTACAGTTTACCACTGGGCAAGGTCAGCCTAGCTTCTCTGATCAGTGAGGAAGCTCTTATGTATTTTATCAGTATGGAACACACCAACATCAGAGGTTACTTTTATTTGACACTGTTAGATGTCCATTTCTCTGGTCTCAGGTTGCTGCAAAGCTGTAGAGTCCCATCTTCACGTGGTTCTGCACAAATTACAGGTTGTCACAGCAATTTTTATGTTTCTCTTGGGCTTAATGAGATGCAAATTGTGACATGGTATTTTATCTTCAATACCAAATTTACAGAGTCCATACTGAATGACTGCTGCTGTACAGGTTTTAAGGAAGTTTGATTTTACAGTCTCTGTATTTGATGTTTCTGGAGTTGCATGGCATCTTGTGCACGTCCCTTTGTATTTCTGGAGTCCTTGTGTTTCAACTGGACTAACACTCCATTCTCTCCTTTCCTTCATACTTTGAACTTGGACTTTGGAGAGAATTAGAGAACCTGTTTTCGATATGCCCATGTCTTCAGTTTGTCAGCAGATTTAAGAATGTTCCTCCCCAAACCAAAGATTTTCACAGACATTTTCATGAACTCTGAAGTAAATTTAGTATAATTCCAAGACATTTGTTTGGGATAGGTCAAAAGCTTTCAACCCCATCACTTTTTAGTACCACTTTCCAATGCAAATTGACCTGTGAGACTGAGAAATGAATTCATGGGTGTCATGGGTAATAGAGGTAGGAGAGGTAGGAATGATGCATTAAAGATTGCTAAATTACTGAAGCCAGTGATGATTCTGATTGCATGAGTTCTTGAGGTTTATGTCTCATCTAGAGATTTATTTTCAAAAACCAAGTTATTTGAATGACAAATTGTTTACAGGGGAGATGTTATAGTTTCTATATATTTACTGAAATGTTTTAATACCTTTTATGCTGTCTTTCAATTGCTTGCAATGTAGTGATATAAGCACTTGCTGCCTGATGCATTCATGAACATTTTGAGTTGCTTGTGGAATTTTTTTTCTGATGCCTACCAGAGTGAAACTAAAGCAGTTGGTTCAGGAAACAATGCTATTATACACATTTTCAGCCATTATTTATTTATAGAAAAGGACATGAAGCTCCAGCACCTATGAGCATTTTTGAAAGAAGACACAGTTATTCTTTCCTCTGTCCCCATCTCTGGATCCAGTTCGGTCAGAATCCTCTTGCTCCCTTTGGAAACAGCACATCTCCTGGTTCATTCTTCAGAACGAGCCAGTGGGCAGCATGCCCTTGAGGGGTTTCACAGGTCGCCTAGCAAGCCCTCAAGCTTCATACACAATTTTGCGAGTACCCACTCTGCTTTTCTGGCATGTCAGTCTCAGTGGGTTTTGTGACCTTGTCAGGATTTTCCCTTTGCCTTGCACTGCTGCTTTGCCTTATATTGTTCCAGTCCTTTCAACATCTGACCATACATCATAATTTCTAAGGCAGAAATCACCAGCAGTGGTATATTAATAGGGATATGCTAGAAGTTTTAAGTGAAGGGAGACCTACTTTCTGTGACTTCTGGGCATCAGTGATGAAAATCAGCACCGTTTGCTGTGGTTGTTTGCTGTGTTGGAAGTACTAAGAATTACTTTACCTCACAGGCATTGCAGCCCTAGAATATCACATGTCCTGGGCTTCCAAAAAATGTTCAAAAAGGTATTACATATAGATATCATAAATCTAGTTGGGACTTGAAATTACATGTGCATACACAAAAGGATTTTCTGAATACTATACCAGCAAACTTTGCTGTATAGTGCAAATCTTGGGGTTAATTGACAAGCATCAAAAATTACAGGCACAGAAATGTACTTCTGTAGAAGTGAAATCCCAAAGTTAACCCTTCCAGTTAGGAACTGGTAGGAGTTTTAGGATTACCAAAGCACCAAGGCGTGGGCTGTTGTGGTAGTACTGAACAAAATTGGACACGTTACTGATCAGACTGACTTGATAGCAAATATGAGATGTGCTTGCCAATACAGAGATATTATAATAAGATATTTTTAAAAGTCATGTGGAATTCGTCGATATTTTTTCAAGTATTTCAAAAATTATCAAGTCTGCCATGTCAAAAGCAATGAGTTTAGAAGGCTGAACAATCTCATAGGCTCAGCCCCAGGTAAGAGTAGATCTCCCTCTAACAGGAAAAAGGCAAAAGACAAAAACATCTCTGGTGTTACCAGTCTCAGTGCCCAGGGCTCTCCCACCATGCAGGGCTCAGATGCTCCACGGGGGAGGCAAAGCCCCTGATTCCTCTGCTGCCCTTCGGTTCTGTAAGACATCAGCTTCTGAAAGGCAGCAAGGTCTTGCTGCCAAATGTCAACTTGAATAAAGAAGCAATGCAGCTGAGTGGTCTCAGGGCCTATTGTCCATTTCTCTTTTCTTCCAAGGAAAGCTGCTAAGGGATCAGGAAGAGCTATAGACGAGATAAGTGAAGAATAGCACATGACAAGCTGTGCAGGCATAAAGATGTATGCAGGTGCCTCAGAGGCATTGAAGGGAACTATACAAAAGTCAATGCCTTTATCATCTGTTCAGAACTTGTCTTGGCTCTCTGCCAGCCCATTTGCAATATTGGCTAGCACTGCTTGGGAAATCAGATTTAAATGATTGCAATGACTTTAGTTAAATCTTAGCACTCCAGCTCAGTAACAAGGCTGCCTCCTCCCACTTCCACTTCTTTTTTCAGGGGAGACGCCCCCATATAGCTGCTTTCCAGCTCCCTGTCCTCTCCTCATATTCCAGGCTAAAAGGCCTTTAGCTTTGCAGTGCCCACTCCCTCTTGCCTGCAGTATAAAGGTGCTTAAAACTTCCTATCTCACAAACCACTCTGAGTCCAAGGATGGGTCCCCTCATCCAGAGGAGATGGGGAACTGGGTGGAGACTAGCTTTGGGAAGGCTGCTGATTTTGAAAAAGGAAAGGAAACCAGTCTGGAGGTAGATCTTCCCATACAGAACTAGCTGGAGCTTTCTGGCAGAGTACATGGAAGGTTTCCCTGCCCTGGGACAAACTGGTGAACCCTGACCAGATTTAATACTTGGATCATTTGTCCCAATAGTCTTCTGCCCACTGTCTCATGCAGTTCCTGCATGTCAAGGAAAGTGTGGTATTGGGTCAACTGTAGGACAGTTTTTAGCAGAACATTAATGCTTTACAAAAGACAAGAGAAGCAAGAGCCTTCAAGAGCCTTTCTACCCCCATGCTTCTTTTTGTCTTGCTCATGACAGAATATTTATTTGCCCATCTTATCATCTTTCTACTTGACTTCAGTCACTCCTTCTGAAAAGTCCCTTTCTCCACTAAAGTACATGGGGAACACAAAGCTCCAAGTGAGGGCACAGGGTGTGACTCTCATGCCCACAGACAGAGGTTGAACGCCTATAAATTTTTAATCTTAAAACACTTCTCATTTCAACATTAAATCATATTTTCTATCATGATGCATTATATTCTGGGAATCATAGTCATGCTTTGGCAGAGAATGTCACAGAGGCCATGAGCCTGCACCTCGGCTTACAGTGGAGAAATCTCAGCAGTAGCTAATGATCTTAGCCACTGCCAAGCAATTTCTTGAATCTTTCAATTGGCTTCTGCAGGAGGGATTTTTCCTGCTGGACAGTGACCAAGAGCAGGCACAGGGCTCTGCCTGGCAGCTGTTTGTACTGCAGGTGTTTCACTGCTCCCCACCTGCCACCCAGTGTGCTGAGTCAGCATTCTGCACCAGCACCTCCAGGGCAGCCATACAGAGGGAGAACAGGCTCTGAACCTTTAACAAAACCACATTCCCCACCCCCAGCGTCTTTTATTTCCTTTTCTCTTGCAAGTGGTTTTATTGTTCATGTTCCTTTTATGTCATGACAATAAAGTGGAGGTCAGATAACAATTGGTGTAATTCTTGGTGGCAGTTTTGAATTCCCTGTCTCAGCTGTTGAGCACTGACCTATGCTATTCCATGTATTGGATGGCTGAGTTACCCCACTTTCCAATAATTCCTAATTATGCCTGTCAAACACCCTCAAGCTGTCATGTAAATGAAACTGTGAACACAACCAGGACATCATGGCAGATGTTTCTCTGAAGCAGGAGTCTATGAGGGCTGATTCCTTAATGCATTACTAACAAGCTACTGTTGTTAGTGGCACATGGCACATACCAGGTGAGATGCAGACAACTCCCTGCAGTCCAAGGTAGCAGTGGTGTGCATGGAATTTGGTAATGGTGTCAGGAAGCCTTGCTGGTTGTGAACTCCATCATTATGCAGTGCAAGCTGAACTGGTTTCACAGAATGTAACTGCAGCAGGGAAGTCAGCCAGGGGCTTTGCTGACTACAGTACAGGGCAGCGTTTAGCCAGGTGGAGAGATTTGCTAAATTTCTGGTCAAAGGGAAATAAATCTGATGCTTTTCCACAAAATGCCCATAATGCTCAAGCCTGGAGCTTGACTTCAGTGCTGCTCCTGCCCCAAGGCTCAGTTGAGTGCTGATTGCACTGTCTGTGTGTCCACCTCTGCAGCTATTGCAATGCTCATATGCTGAGAAAAGTGATGATCCTGGGTTTCTGGTGTCTGAAGGTACTTGATGCAAGACCTCTGAGCTCTAGCAGTTATCCTAAAGGTCCCAAGTAGTCAAATTTAGCCTCACAGAGAAACATATCCTAATAATTTTTTAATATACTGATCAAATTCCATCTTTAATAACTATTTTCAGCATACACTTGGACCACTTCAAACTTTTTTGGCATGGCCACAGCTGCTGAGTTAGTGCCAGAGTCTATCCCCTGACAATTCAAAATGCTTTCTTCTTTATGGCCTAAATGTATTCCTGGATGGTTTATATGCATTTGTTCAGATGCCAAGACTGCCCTTTCAGTTAAATAGCTCTTCCCCCTCTCTGGGACCCATTCCTTTGTGTTTATACAGGGTAATCATAAAATTCTTCAGTTTATTGTAAGGCATGCAGATCTGTTTTCTAGGCAACACTACCATGGCTTTTTAAAGTTTTTCACCTCCTTTTTTGCAAATTAGTGCTTACTGGCTGTGAAGTTGTTCATTTTCAGAAAAAAAGACTAAAGCCGGTATTTATTAAGCCACTATAGGCTTAGATGTAGAAATTTTCTTTTTAGATTAATATATTTTGCTCCTTCATTCTGTTTCTACCTCGGTAGCATGCAGAATTTTGCCATTTTTATCCTGAAAACAGTAGCTGATGCAGTCCTAGTCCTTCCTCTCTTGCCAGCATGTTTAGATTTGCTTGCATTTGCTGTAATTTCAGAAACAAGTTGGAGGCATGCACTGCCCAAGTCTAAAACCAGGCTGTTGTAGATGCATGGTGTTTGCTGGGGAAGTCAGGTCAGTTTGGATGAGGACAGCAGGAAAAGAAAATCACTTTATGCCTCTCCTCTTTCTTTCTTTGCTATCACATTTTAAAACCTTTAATAATGGAGGGGAATGACAAATTTGTATACAGAACATAGTGAGAGAGCCCAGGAGTGAGCTACTTCTTTGCCTCTTACCCCCATTTATTCTGTTAGATTTTCATTTCAATTTGATTTAAAGAACACTATTTTTGTTTTGTAGTTCCATCAAGCTGCTAATTCTTTGGCTTCTCTTCCCCCTAGGTTTCATTCTTTATTAATTTCAAAGATATTTATCTCTCAGCCTCCTCATAAGAACATAGACCAGGAAAAGAACCACTAAATCCTCATATCTAGTCCCCTTATCATGAGCTGTTACAGCTTCATGCAATACCTTTCCTAAAATACCTCCTTGCATCCTAAAATAACCTTGCTCTGATTAACTGGTCTTTGCAAACATCAGTCTTCTAAAGCTTAGAAACCACCAGCACCAGATGTGTCTAGTGCTTACAATATGCCTAAAAAGCTGTCCCTAGGACTGCTAAAACTCTTTTCCATTGGTTCACTTGACTGGTGTCTCATGGTCCTCCAAAGGATGATCAACACACACGTTTTCGCCATCATTTGTCCCAATAGTCCTCTGCATTGATAGCACCTCCCATCAGAGCATTTTACTACCAAACCTCTCCTCTTGCCAAAGCTGCTAATGAAAACACTAAATGATTGACACCCAGGCTGATTCTTGAGGTGAGGTGCCCGGTGTATCCTCACAACAGCTGGAGGCTTTTCTTTCAAGCAAAAACTGGCAGCTCCCCAGGAACAAAATGCATAAACACCTTAAATTCTCATGTTCACCTCTGTATTTTCCAGTTAGTGTTTCTGTATGACATAGGATCAAATGCTTTCTGAAAAGAGTGTTACTTTGTATTTCTTTCCATATCTTTAGTTATGCTTTCTTTCAATAATTATTCAAAGAACTGAGATAAAATTGAATGATGACTGGTTGTTCCAATAATTTTAATGTTCTCAATTTTGTCTCTTTTCTTCCAAAAATTTAGGTAACACATTTGCTCTTCACCAGTACCTCAACAATAAATTTGATTTTAAAAACCTTCCTAACATCTTTGCAGTTCAATGTGTTGGCTATTTCAGTGTTAGTGGTTGGAAGGTGCATTCCTCCAGTCTGAGCACATTATGATTGTTTTTGATGCTGTGGACTTGGAGGCAGGAGTTTCCATTTCCAGATGCTCATGCCCAGCAGTCACGGCATCGTCCCTCTTCTCTGTCATCCTCTCCATTGGAAAATGAGGCCAAGAATTAGGTCCTAACCCCAGCCCAACTCCATATCTGCTTTTCTTCTTTATTAACCTCGCTGAAGATTATTTGACTATTTGTTTAAATTTGTCTTAGAGTTAGCACAGCTTGACTTTTGGAAAGCTATCTTTTAGACCTGCATTACTTTACCTTCAAAATGTATCTTTCTTAGCTAGTAAATTTCTTTACCTGGAATTTCTAAGGCCTCTGTTCACATTTTTTTTCCCAAGGCTTTTTTGGAAGATAGGTAATGAGAGTAGAATGAAACAGAGCTTGTTAGCCATCGATAAAGAGCTGAAAGTATCCTGGTATTTCATTTATCTTGTCAATATACTTCAGAAAATTTATGTCTTTGTCCAAAATAATTTCAAGGTTTGCCCCACAATTAGTACAAACTTCTTCAGTCTAGTTAAAGCAGTTTCTTTAGCCTTTTAAAAAGTTCATCCATCTAAAATATGCAATAAAACCCAGGTTCAGAAAAAAATTTATTCATATTCTCATTTTATTTAAATTGAATTGACTCATGGTCATTGAAAGTAAGGTTATTTTCAGCTCGTCCTTGTCTTTACCAAAACTGTTTAAAATATCTCCACTATGTGGATCAGTAACTTGTAGTGGAATGTCAGCTCCATATATCTCAAGAAATGTCTAGCCTATGCCATTCATATTAACACCTATTCTCCAGTCTGTCTACTGTAGCCTACACAGGACTTGTGTTGAGTCTATTAATTAATTAGATCAGTCATGTCAGTATGCCATGATATGTAGAACAGGTTCTACAAAGAGAGGTTAACATTGAATTAGAAAGATGTTGCACTCCTCTGTGGCAGCATTTGAAATAAACACTTTCAATGGTAAGTCTAGCATGTGAGAAAAGTGCTTTTTGGCTGTGGCCACAGCATCAGGCAGCCTGCCTGCCTGGCAGCTGACACCCAGGCATGGCTCTCAGCAAGGGTGGTCACCTTTCTTATTTATTCCTGTGGTGTCTGGGCACGGACCCCAGCTGACACAGACCTCCTAATACACATCCTGTGCTACAAAGACACATCATAGAAAACTCTAGTGGGTTGTGACACAATTCTCATATTAAGATACTTTAAAGAGAAAATGAGGAGAAAGAAAATCATTAGATCCCAGGGCCTCTGGACACCACAGGAGGTGATACAGTGTAAATGTGACTTTTGACACGCACCTTTCTGTGAGTTTCCACTGCACCACCTCCCATATCTGATTCATCATAAAGAAGTATTTTTATCTCTTGTTGTATATGACTTCAGTTTACCTACTCTTCATCAGTTAGTCATCTACCTCTGCTACAGCTATTAGCAATTTGTTGTCATGACATTTCTAAGGATTTTTTGCCCACATAGTGATTAGGCCCACATCCTTTAATAGTCCCCAGCTTCCATATTTTTTCTGGACAAGGCACTATAAATACCTATTGCAAATAACCATGGCTGGAACACCCATTGTGTTCTTTCACGAGGAGTTATTGGGACCCATCTTGTGAATCACCTGCCACACACTTGTAAAAATCTATTATGTTCTTACATTATCTTTATTCTCCAGCTAATATAGTTGTTGTACTAACTAAATTATTCAGAGAACTACATTAATCTCAAAGTTTAATTATCATGGCTAACAATCAAAACTTGGAAGTTAAATGCTCCCAAGATGACATGACTCCACACAGAATTTCTGTTTCTATCAAATCAAAGAATTCTCTAGCCAATCATGAATCCAACACATGAGATCTAAAACAGGTCCCCTTAGCACAGTGAAATTTTCCTTACAGTTGATTTAAGTGGATTGCACTACCTTTGCTATTCTTTTCTACTTATTTACAGTTTAACACATTTCTTCTTGTAACATTACTTCACTTTCTCAATTGTTTCCATCTTTCTGAACAATTCACATTCCATAGTGCTCATCTTTGGATATAGCTGTCAGTCATCCCTATTTCTGTTATATCCAGCTTCACATCTTGCAACAGCTTGTCAAATTATTCCATTTTGTTGCCTAAGCATAACTAGCAAGCATCAAAATGTCTGCTACCTGTCTGCTCAGCCAGTCTTCTCCCTCTGACCATAACACCTACCTCACTACCACTTTCCACAATATCATTATCTTTACTGTTCAATCACTGAATGTTTGGTCTTCTTTTTCCCTTTTCCTAAAATCAGCATGTGAAATACACATATCTCTTTATATATGTATATTCTTATCAGAATTCTTATCAGAAAGTCCAGGCCCTAATAAGTCAAATGGCCATAATTGCATCGTGTCTTTAATATTATCACAGGAATGCAGTGGGAGATTCTCCTACTTTTTCTCCCCCTTAGCACTATCTATAAATATTCTTAATCCTGTGGAGAGATTCAGGCTTGTCTATATTACCAAGTAAGATGATGTGAAATAAGAGAATAAGTAGATTAAAGTAGTTACTGCTGAAGCCTCTTGCATCCTCATCACATGGGGCTTTAGGGTTTTGCTTCAAATCAGAAATAGTTCTGTTTCCTGGACCCAATGCCCCCATTATTCATATTGTTTGAAGATTTTTGAAGGAAGATTAACCCACAAACCCTTGCTCCTTCACTTTTGGGGAGGAGGTTGCTGGGAGCATCACGTCAATGTCCTGGAGCAATTCTACAGGGCACCTCCCTTGTCCCACATGGAAGCTTAGGTCACCAAAGTCCAACAGGATTTTATCACTCCAGCTAAGAACACTGCCCTTGAATCTTAAATTGTCCTTGAATCTTAAATTTCATTACACTTTTCTCACTGACTGCCTCATACTCAACAGCAGTCATGCAGTTAGCAGCCATCTATGAGCACCACCAGGAATTTTCAGTCTGCTTATGCACAAATTAACAGGCTGTGTCATTTCCTTGGAGAGCCAGCTGGGCTGAAGAGGCTCTGAAGAGCCTTTTCAAAGGTGGACATTGTATCTGGCAGCCTTCAAACACAGGATCAAGCAAGAGGTCATTGCATGCCATTTGCCTTTTTGTATTGCACAAGAACTATTCTGGGTATTATGGCAGCTCTTCATAGTTCAAGAGCTTTCTCTTAGGCACAGGTTTTTTGGTGATGAAGCCCACACATTGAGCCAGAATTTTAAGGTCCCCGCTCAGTGCTGAAGAACTTTTGGAAATGAACTTCTAGGCTCCTCCAGAAATACTCTGATTGCATGCAGCAGAACTATTTCTGTGGATGGAATCAGTAAATGGAGAGAATCATGCTTCAAAATGACACATTTCCCCCAAGCCATGACACAAATGAAAACACAGGGGATTATTGTCCCGCTCAGAAGTGCAGTCCACATCAGTTGATGGGTGTGTAGCCTCTGCCTTCACTCAGGATTATGTTTGACCCTGTGTCTTCAGCCACCTCCACTCAGCATTTCCTTCTTTCTCTTACAAGCTCTTGAAAGACTAATCCTAATCACCAACATGGCTGGGAAAACTCTCTTTGGTTTATTAGATATTTAATGGGTCACTGTTTTTGTAAATAAACAGGTAGAAGGAAACAAAATACCTCTTGCATTTTGGAACCACAGAGGTTTGAAGACTCTTGCATGTGTGGGCATGGAAAGAAAAGAGATGGTCAGCATAATTCCCATTCCATTTTTTTTTTAACTCCTTTATCAGGAAACTTGCCATCATCATACTCTACGCGCAAGCAAATTTGGTCTGTTGTCAGGAAAAGAATGAAGATGAGAGAGGAGTCCTGCCAGCGGGAATTTCTCAGCACTGGTTTCCTGCATAGCAGTCAGCTTTTTTTATAAATAGAACCTCATTTCATGCAATGATATAATATTAATCTGTCACCCTATTTGGCACAACCATAGGATCATTAACTACTTGTTTGCTAATTACCATTTGAGCTGATGCACAGAGCACAGGCTGTGATAATATTAGCTTGGTCAGAGTCACAAGTCTGTCAGTGCCAGTGTCTGCTTCCAATCTCTGAAAGTGTTGTATCTGCATCCTTTCACCCCACGAGGTAAAAATCCTGGGCACTCTTTCCTAGTATGAATAATTTGTCTTGTCACTCACAGCCCTAGAGGAAAACCATGTGACAGTTCCTGTTAGCTGTTCACACAAGAAAAAACTTTAAGAAGAAAAGCAAATATATAAGGCATGTTTAACTACTGTTTATTAATCATTTTTTCAAAGTTTGAAAGCTTCACCAAACTCCAATATGTAGGAGAAAGCAACTGTTTGAGTGGTGAGGCTCTGGAAGAGGCTGCCCAGAGAACTTACAGAGATCATCCCTGGAAATGTTTAAGGCTGGATTGGATGGGGCTCTGATCAACACGGTGGGTGAACTAGATAGTCTTTGAAGTCCCTTCCAACACAAGTGAGTCACTTTGTCATCACAGGAGAGGAAGAAATGGAGGAAACCCAGGGCCACCCTTACAAAGATAATAATCCTGCCAGGAGTTTTCTCAAGCAACCAAAGGGAAAACGATGTGGATATGATTCTTGTAAGTTTTACAGTTGCCCAAAAGGTTCTGAACGGTATCAGTGACACTAGTCAGTTGTTTATCAATTCCCCCCCCTGCTGCTTATCATGAAGGCCTTTGGTTAGCTACATGGGTCCTAGGCTGGGCTGTCTGTCAGGAAGGTGGTGCTGACCTGATGTATCTAGATCACACACAGAAGGCTGCTTTCAACCAGTATCAATTTAACGTTTTTCTTACTTGAGTCAAAGAGTCTGTAGGAGCTGATGATTTAAGGGTTTTCATTTAGTCAGTGAACTTTTCAATTCTAAAACTTTCTGAATTCACTAGAGCACTATTACTACTTAGTAATAAAAGAGTAGTAGCTTTTGTTACCTTTCCATTTCAGTAACATTGCCATTGCAGACAGTGGAAGTTAGACAAAGATATGGGACCCATGTCAGTGTTATAAAATCATCTCTTAGCAATTCCACTGAAATTGCTTTGAATTATTTCCATTTTACAAATTTGTATAAAACTGAAAGTAATTTCCTTTTAGAGAAAAGTCTTCTAATCCTCTGTAGGAGAATTTAAATGTAAAAAATT
Source organism: Acridotheres tristis (assembly GCA_037013685.1). Taxonomy (NCBI): domain Eukaryota; kingdom Metazoa; phylum Chordata; class Aves; order Passeriformes; family Sturnidae; genus Acridotheres; species Acridotheres tristis. Next base: position 12,670,007 of record CM072885.1, read on the forward strand.
TCTAGCAATGCGAAGTAAATCTGTAGGTGGATTTCATATCTGTCTTTTCAATCTTGTAGCTGAAAAAAGAGTCATTACCTGTTTGCATTATTGAGCAAGTCTGTATTCTTAAAGGCATTCAGTGCAAAATATTCCCTCAACAAATAAGGACTCAAGGTTGACTAATCTTACTTATGTTACCCTCTACAGGTAAGGTATGATTCCTGCACCTGAAGATGTTGCCTAAGCAGTCATCTAGTAGAAAGCATCTTAAATGTATAGGGAAAAGAGAAAATAATAATAACCCCTCCTTGATGTCTGTCTTAATACAAAAGAATCTAGTCCAGACACCATTTACCTGTGTGTCTTATCACCAAGAGAAGTCCAACTGCAACCAACAGAATGACTCCAGAAATTTAAGCAAGTATATCAAAGAATGCAGGAACAGAATTCAGGACAGATGAGTTAATTGGAAATCTGAGGAACACAGCTAGGAAGCCGTACACTGAATTCCTGAGATAAGGGTCCATTTTTTTAATTACTTATGCGTAAAAGAACAAAGTTAAATTACTTTTAGAAAGTACTAAGAATGTGTCTGATTTGCTGTGTAATAAAAAACGACAGAGATGTTGGGTATTTGCTAATTATTCATGCACAATTAGTAGAAAAATTCCACATCTATTGATTATTAACTGAGCATTAAGCTTTCTCACATGTTGATGATTAATAAAAGTAAACTGGCTTTGGTACTTGTTGTTACATAGTAAATGAAACCTTGTCAACAGTTAGCTGGGTAAACATGGACATTTTCATGAACACAAGAAGTTTGCAGATTTGCTGCATCATTTGAGTGGAGTTCCTTGCAAGTATGAGGGAAACTAAAGTGTGAGAGCAACTCCACTTTCTGGACGTGTGTGTAACCAGCTCAAGAAAAAAAAATTATTTTACTATTTGTCTCTAAGGTCTTTGAAAGATCTTATGTAATAGCGTAAATGAGTTAAGGCAGGCAATAAGTAATTTACAATTTGTCCAACTTGCATGTTCTGAGTAGATTGGTCATTATCTAATCACCCATATTTCTAAGCCTAATTGTCCTTGAAAGTATTATAAGCTGTTTAATTTTCACACAATTTAGCTGTTCAGGAGGAACTTGTCAAATGGGTGCATCCCTTACCCCATGCCAGATGTTTTCTGCAGACATGCTTTCAAGACATTGTCTACAGCAATTGTGTAGCTGTCAAAACGAAACTACCATTCCTGAACTCTCTTTACACATCCCTCTTCCAGTATTTCATCATATTGATCCCGTGTAAGTCTGTTTTTATTTTGTGGGCATTAGATGTATGTAAAGTGGTAGTGCCTATGTTGTCCAGAAAAGACAAGAAACCTGTCACAACGACAGAAACCAATCCCATAGTGACAGCAGCTGTTGGTTGCACAGGCTACTTGGTCTATAAATTGTTATTTCCAAACATTAGTCTGACTCAACAAAAACTTAAAAGGCTGAAAGCCTCACAATGCATGATTTTCAATTAGCACATTTACCTGTAATTTTGAGCACATTGCATCAATATAATATTAAGACTTATAAAAGAAGGTTTAGAACCCATTGTATCTCATCAGCCATACTAAGATAGAAGGACTAATGATGTAAATGTGTCTGTTTCCAAGTCAGAAAAGGCACTACAGGTAATTACTGAAAGCAAATGGATTTTCTGATTCTCTTAAATGCAATAAAAACTAAGGAATCAACTCATTCAACATAATCATTATTCTTAGAATTTTCTTATGCTACTTTATTTTTGTATGCTATCTTCTCCTGCTGAAGGTGACTCTACCTGGCTTCAAGACAGGTGTAACCAGAAAAATTTTGAGATTTTTGATCATAGGTCAGTACACACAACACCAAGCCTGCTGGTAACAAATAAGGTCCACCTGTCCCAAAGAATTTTATGTCAGGAGTTAGCAGAGCTTTAAACTGGATTTGAAGGGGAATGGGGACATAGCCAGGCTTTGCAGACATAAGATGTGGGAAAGAGAGAACAATAGCAACCACCTCAGTAAAAAAAGAAGGTTTAAAAGAAAGCATCTCAAAGCACAAGCAGCCAAAGACAGAGGCACAGGACAGGGATGTGGGGGATCCCTTTGCACCCCTGCTGGGATATTGACTCAATCAAATATTTCCATAAAGTGTCTGTACACCAATGCTTGCAGCATGGAGGACAAACAGGAGGGACTAGAGATCTGTGTGCAGTCACAGGGCTTTGATCTCACTGCTGTTACAGATGTGGTGGGATAGCTCCCATGACTGGAATATCATCAAGGGCTGCACAGTGCTTAGGACAGACCAGACAGGCACTGGGGTGGAGCTGCCCTCTGTGAGGCTACACTTGGAATGTGCTGGAATCAAGCTCTGTCTTTGGGTGGATAGTGAGCAAGTCCAGTGTTTATGGGTTAGGATAAAAGGGCAGATTACCAGCAAGGACAGGTAGTTTTTTTCCTCTCTTTTAAACTGGTTGTTTGCCTGACGACTTGACAGTAATCCAGTGTTGCCTTTTGAATATCCAGGTTGTTAACCATTTTCCCTTTTGGTTTTGTGTGGTCCTTTGATATTACATTGAAGAAATTTTGATTGCGAGGAAAATGTGATTGTACTGATACAAAACCTGACCAGGGATTCAGGATGTAACAGCTTTTTAAGCAAGGTGTGCAATTGATGTTGCATCTTAGGTTTTTATATTAAATACTTAATCACAGCATGTAATTCTGTGACTTGATTTTTAGTAGCCTAGCTTTGGAGTTCAGGATGAAAAAGTCTATTGCTGTAATGATAATTTTGTAGGTTCTCATCAAAATGAAAGCTTGGTCTCATTATCCCATTGTTCTCCTTTTCTTTTTTCTCCAAGCTGCCTGTCTCGTCCTGGGTTGTATGATTTTTCCTGATGGCTGGGATTCAGATGAGGTAAAACGGATGTGTGGTGAAAAGACAGACAAGTACACGCTGGGGGCTTGTTCAGTCCGCTGGGCGTATATCCTGGCAATTATTGGAATCTTGGATGCCCTGATCCTCTCATTTCTGGCTTTTGTGCTTGGAAACAGACAAGACAGCTTGCTAGCAGAGGAGCTCAAGTTGGAAAACAAAGGTAGGACTGCTTTGGAAACACTACTGTTGGGGCCTCAAGGGCAATTTCTTAAAAACAATAAACAGTCTCAACTTCATTTTATTTTATGCTTAAATGTTAGCATGCTGGCTTACTTCCTACATTACTGGGAAAGAATAAATGCAAGGGGCAGAGGAAGATGTGCATTTCAGCCTCCAAAAATTTAAGAAAGCTCAAAATTGATGTAATTTCTGCACTGTGCATGAATTATCTTTAGCTTTTAGATCTGTAGATTGGATATTACTGTGCTCCTCACTTGTACAGTATTTCATTAGCATTTAATTTTCACTGTCTCCATTTTTTCTGTACCTCATGCAAGATTTCTTCACTTGGTTCCTTTAGGATTTTGCAATATAATGAGTGTCTGTAATATGGCATATGAGTTAGCACAGTACACAGTGAGGGGCAGTGCTGGGGGCTGGCAATGAGCTGTGTAATGGGACTGCCCATACAGCAAGGAACTGGTGGGAAAAGGATCAGAGCCTGGAATGAAGAAGAATCCTAGTCCTTGCTTGAGTGTGTTGCTTTGAGCTCATGAGTCAGCTCATGGGAATCTAGGATGCTGTAGTAACTGAATACTCATGCAGTGCTTTGGGGATAAAACTCATTTCTAAATTAAGTACATGAAAATGGCTTGGACCAGTAATTTATCACACAGTTGCAAGAAGAGAGATGTTTTTCAGTAAATGTGCACAAGCCTGGCTTATTTCTGCAGCCCCTTCTCTTGTGCTCCCGCAGCATCCCAGCTGAGTATCTGATGTGATAGATACCACAGAGGGCATGTCCCTGCCTTATCTTTTTAATGGGCCTGTTGTCCCTGAATCTGTCTAATCCCTTCTAAACCTGCTGATACTGTCAGCTTCTCCAGCACTGCATGGCAGCAAATTCCTGAAGCTCACTACTGACTGCTAAAGAAGTACTTTCTTTTATCTGCTTCAAATTGATCCCCTGCTAGTTTCACTGACTGTCCCCAAGAGCAGGATTCTGCGTTCAGCTCATCTACCACCTTTGTAATTTTGTGGGCTGCTTCTAATAATAGCAAAGATATCAGGAGCTTTTCAACACCAGATTGCTGTTTGGCAGCCTGTGTTGTGTGAAAATAGCTGGTCTCAGTCCTGCTCCAAAAGGACCATCACCTGTATACCTGGCAGCACCAGTGCAGTGACCCTTGCTTGCTGGATTGCAGCCAGCACACTCAGCCCAAAGATAAATGGACTTGAAGACTGAATATCATATATGATTCCAGAGCTGGGTGGAGCCTACTAATGTTGTGAGTGAAGGAAAGTGTGTGTCACTTGCAATTGCATGTGTGCATCTGTCCTGCAGGTAAACTGAGGGCATCAGCTTCAAGGACTATCCCTGTGACCCTTTCCTGTGAGGATAATATTCATCTGCATTTGAAAATCCAAATGCTTATCACAAGGGCATTCACAGCTATGCCACAAGTGCTTTTGGCATCACCACTATGTCTGATTTGTCTATACCATACAGAGCTCATGTACCCAACACTACTTGTATCAAAGAAATGCATCTGTTTTGGCACTGTGTGAGCAACAAACAGCTTCTGGAGCCTCATCACCTCTCACATCGCTGGCACAAACCCCTGCCAGAACATTTGGTCCTCAGCATGTCAGAAAAAATCATTCAGCAGCTCAATTTCCTTGGATTAAACACAGAAACATACCACACCACTGGCTTCAAAACAAACCAGAACTCAACAAAAAAGGACCTACCCCACTTTGCCCTTCACAATCAAGCCTAATGATCACCACTTTTTAAACTGTCTTTCAAATTAAGTGAAAGAGTCACTTCTAAAAAGGACATTCTCTCTCCTCTTGTCACAAAAAGCTTCTGCTAAGCAACAACAGGGCAAGTCTATATCTCCCTGAGCCCCCTAGCATTTACCCACCTGCTTGTGTTGCCACCAGGCACAGCTTCAACCCCGAGGAGACCCAGCAGAACACAGCAGTGGATTGATCTGTACCCTGTGCACTGAACATACTGAGTGCTTTGACATTTACCCCATAAACTAAGTCTCCTTGCCCCCGTTCAGATTAGGAGATACTGGAGAACTACTCATCAGCATTAGTTCCCATGCAGAGTATCCATGGATCTCTTGGAAATGGTCAGGACGTGAAAATACTGCTACATGCAAATAGCACTAGTATATCTCCCATATAAACAAAATGATAAGAGTATGGATATAGACAGCACTCAGTTTTCCAAGCTGCTCCTACAATGTGAAGTCAAGGCCCTTATAACAAGTAACCATGAGTATTAAATTATCCTCCTATCCTTTCTTCCCCCTCCTCATATACATGAGATCTGCCCTCAGGCTTGAGCTGGCTTCTGCTTCTGGATTAGAAAGTATGGATGACGAATGTCCCTTTCTCAGGGAGGAACCCCTGTGCTGCTGCTGCTGCCTTCCAAGGGACAAAACCTATTTCTGGGTGGTCATGGCTGTCCCTTGGATGGGATCCCAGTGACTCCTTCCTCTTTTTGGTGGTGTTGGCCTGGACATCCCATAATCTATGATAAGAAAAGGATCCCCTTAAGGGAGAGTTGTGGCTCCATCATGACTTAACAGGAGAAGGCACCTAGAGAGCAATCAACACTGTAGCTGAGAGGATCCTCTGTTTGCCCTGACAGCTCATCCTCTGCTGCTGGGACTTTGCCCCATGCATGTGGGTGACACAATGCATTAGCTCAGCAGTGGGTAAGACACAATAAATTAAGTGTGAGAATCACAACAGTGCTCACTTATGTGGAAAAAAACCTTCAAGAGCAAGAAATTATTAGGCAATGATCAGACATCTGAGCAGTTGTTTTCTTAATCGGGTAGTTTTGTCTGGAGGCTTTGATGTAGATCAGCTCCCACAGGCTCATTAATGAGAGTCTATGATAGCTGAGGAAGTACCTGTTGCCATAGATGTTTGAGCATTGTTGGCAAGGAAACAGTTAAATGCATATGAAACACAACAGGATGGTAGAAAATGTGAGGAGAAGAAAAAGCTGTACTTCTATGTAGTTTCCATTACCATGCTGAATTGTCCACCTGCTCCGTGTTTTTGATGCCTATGGTTCTGTATATTTACATAGGTTAAAGAATGCTTGTAAATAAGGAATTTGATTGTTGAAATTATTAAATTATTCTTGGCAGAAGATGGCTGTGGTTTAGCTATAAATGAAAGTTTCTTTTTTCACTACATGATAAAAGTAGTGCTTGCTCATTTCTTATTTGCTTAGGTGTGAGAACAAACTACCATGTGGCTTTCACGTTTCAGAACTGTAACAAGTTTGGCAGAGTTTCTTCAGCTTATAGTCTCTTTAATGCAGTTTCCTAATATTACAAATTTTACACAATAATTCATAAGGTTTTTTTATTTTAAAAACTGTCATTTGAAGGGAAGAAAATATATTTATAAGAAGACTTTCCTGTTATTTTTATGCCATTAGCAAAGGAGGGAGAGAACCATATTGCAAGGTTTTCTTTAATACATAGGAACTAATGGTAATGACTTAAAGGCCTATATGTCATTAAAGTTATGTCATAAAGGGCACTAACAAAAATAATCAGAATTCCTCTTAGCTTTAAGCTGCCTCAACACCATTTTGAGTGAGCCATCAACATCAGGCATAAACCTTGATGTGTTGTGTAATTATATGATTTAACATTTTGAACTGTAATGTTTTAATGACATAAAATTTAAGTTTTAGCTAGAGGTAGACAAGACCAAATTAGAAGTTTCCAAAGAAATTGAGATTGGAAGGCAACTATGTTTATGGTAGAAAGTGGTAATATGGTCTGCACTATGAGTGATAAATACAAGAGCATTTGGAAGATTTTATCCTGTTCAGTAGTACCAGTCAGGGTAGGTGGAAGATGCACTTTGTGAACAGTTGTGGCTTTTCCCATGGACAGAACAGCTTCACAAGCTGTTTATGTTGAACATTTGACTCATGTTTGGGGCCCGTGTAAGCAATATAAGCAATGGGTCACAAATTAGCAATTTGCATTATAGATTTCCTGGAGCTACAAGCCTAGAGCTAAAATAGGTAAAAGGAGCTGGGAGATAGAATATTTGAAGGATTTGTCTACCTTCCAGTGATTGTAACTCACATGGACTCAAAGTACACCCTCTGCTCCCAACAGCCACGTTGCAGAGAGCTCAGTGCAGGATGCCCAACCCAGAACTTGCCAGCTGGTTCCTTACACCCTCCTTACTCTCCAGGTTGTTGAAGGTTGGCTCCACACATCTGAGCTGCAGTCAAAGCAGAGTAAACATGCTTAAGGACAGAGAATAAGGGAATATTGTTTCTTGGTGACAAAGCAGCTTTCAGTAAAAGAAAAAAAAAGTAGTGTTGCAAGGAGATTTGCATACCTTTAGCTAGAAAATCATCTTCTCCAAACAGGAATAGGCTACCCATGGGATCACTGCTGCAACAGGAAACCTTCTGCAAAAGCTGTATCTGAAGCTGAGTGACAGGAGATCACCTGCCCTAAGGAGGGATGACAGGACAGAATGCTCATCAGCTGCCATCCTTCAAAAGGAAAATAGCTCAGGATGCAGCAAACATGCAAATTGCTGCAAAATTGCAAAGCTCCGCTTCTTTGGTTTGAAAGACAGGTGTTTGCTAAGGAAGGTAGGAGCCTCTTGTGGAATGGAAAACGTAAACCTCTTCTTTCTGAATTATTATAATTTTGAAATTTTTGAAATTTTTGAAATTTTTGAAATTTTTGAAATTTTTGAAATTTTTGAAATTAAGGGGCTATTTACAGAGAGCCTACCACTTTCAAAGATACGAGAATAGGAATAACAGTTTTTTACTAATATATATAAATAAAAAGCCCCTATAACTGAATAGGAAAAACAAATATAAAATGTAGCAGTACAAAGGCACTGACAGAGTCAGAATCTCACCTGACACCCTGTCAGAGTGTTGGTAGCAGCCTGACTAAATGGTGGCTGCAGCTTTTTTGGAGTGACAGATGTGGTTCTGTTGAAGCGGTGATTTTGTAGAAGGGTGCAGTTTTCCTCTGAAGGTCCAGTGGTGGTGTAGATGTGTAGATAAGTCTGGTCTTCTTATGGGAATTTAGTGGGAAAAGGCTGCCTGTGGTGTTCCAAATCTCAGATTACATCCCGGTAGGAATGCTTGGCTCCTCCCCCTGGCTGGAACCTCTCCCAGTGGGATGATGTAATTTTATCAGTCATGCAGTGACACTCAGTGGCCCATTAACAGAGGATATCCCCCCTGGAATTATGACAGATGGGTCATGGAAGACATAAAGAACACTGCCCTACCTAGTTTTAACAGATTGGAATAGAATACAAACTTTTTGGTTGTATCTTGCATTGCAGCCTAAGACACCTGTTTGTCAGTATGTAGTTTCCATGGCATGCACTCACAAACATTCAGCCAACTTGTTCAAAATTAGGTATATTAATATGAATATTGAGACCCAATCTAAGTTTTCCCAGATAGCTACAACACATATAAGAATTATCAGAAGCCCTCATAGTAATAAAGAGTACAAATGCAAACAGAACACCATATATATACCCTGTATACCCATGTTCTCTGTCCAATATAATTATATCATCCCTTTTTCATAAAGCTATGTATCCCTAACTCCTGATACCTAAAAATATGTCAGTGTATGCTCATTTTCATTTAGGATGTAACATTACGATAATAAAAATACTTCCAAAAACAAAAGGCAAGATTTCTGTTAGTCTCTTCCCATTTTCAGACTGGTGCTTCTCTTCATGTTGCTAGCCCCCTCCCTTCCTTCTTTTCTAAAGAGTCCAAGAGTCACCCACTTCAGACTCCTGCTGTTTTGGTGTGTGGCTTTTTGGTCAAAGCACTTAAGGTGATTAAGAACTCAGAACAAATTCAACCACTTGAGTTCCCATTTGAGAAGGGAAATATCCAAGAAACTCATTGAGGAGAGATCTGTGATAGATTGCTATAGACAGTCCAGCACATGCTCCTGCCAGGCTGCAGCTGGTCAGAGGAACCTGGGCCTATGTTAAAAGGTTTATCCTCTTGCCTCAAAATAAGAGATATTAAGGTACCCTCCTTTTGCAAAGGCAAAATCAAACTCCTCTTTGAAGCCCACAGTCATAGGTTCCAGGCTGGAAAGTCCTGGCCCTCATTTCTAGCTTCAAAACATGATTCTCCACCATGTCAGCCAAGAACAAAGTTTTGCCATAGCTGTGAAGAGCTCAAATGCTCTCTTTGAGCTTCAACTGGTAAGTGGATCATCTAGCACAGCACCACTGCAATTAGATCCAATTGTTAATTTCCTTGTTCAATTACAATTTATTTTCCTTCAGGTATCACCTCCACAATGAGCTCCAAGTAGCTCTGAGTAAAAGAACAGTAGACAAGTAGCATCAGGCGTATTTAATCTAAAAGCCTGCAACTAGAAGACAAACTAACAGACTTTTTATACTTTAAAAAAAAAAATTTCTTCTTTTGATAATAGCAACCATTTCCTGCAATTTCAACTATATAAATTATTGTAAAAGAGAAAATAGAAAGATAATCATGGAGATTTTATTGTGTTTGACACCAGACAATATAATCTTTCTAAAATGAAGGTATTCATAGCACTGCTGTAGGATCTATGCCCACAGTATGAAGTTTCCAAGGAGTGTATGAACAGTCACTGGACCACATCTAGAACTTTCCTGTGCAGTGTCTTAGTGTCATGCACTCTACTGCCCAGTGTGTGTCGAATTCTGGGACACAAAGCAGAACAGCACCAGCCAGAGGATTTTTGGCTCCCCCCCTCCACAGCAGTCTAAAATGTGTTGTGTGGGACACTGATCTTCTGCTCCCCTCAGTTTGAGGGTGCTCACTCCTTAGGTAGAGGGTTTGCAGATTCCAGCCCTGATCTCTAATGACAAAGTATGTTAGAGGTTTCAATAGAAACTAAGGGGAAGAAATGGGAGAGTGAGATCAGAAGTCAAGGGGTTTTGATGCAAACTTAGAAGCCACTTTAAGGTCTTCCTTTTGAAAATGTCTATTTTTGGTTTTATGAACTTGTGAGAAGCACATGCATATGTATGCAATAAACTACTTAGATTTTTCTCCTAATATTGATAGGAACTAAGACAAAAGTTTTGGAGTGGTGTTCAGAAAGCAGAGTTTGATTCCTGATTCTCATACTGGATCTATCATTTGATTTTTAAATTTCTCTGTGTTTTAAATGGGAAGGAATGAGACTGACTTTGTTGATATGTTGTGGTTCAGCAATGAAAGATGAATTAGAAGAAGTAAATGATGGTGAAATTATTATTAAAATATGTCATCCAAGATTAAGGTCTGATAAAAGCATTTTGTCAAGGAACTACTTTGCCAATATGCTAAATGATGATACTCTGAAGGAGAGGCAAATGAGACATCAAGACCAAAAGTCAAAAGCTGATTAAAATACCTTATTAAATAAAGGTCAATCTTGCACTAGTGCTGATTGATACATCAGCTGATCCAACAGTTCCTTTCCAGCTCTACTTCCTATAATGAGAAAGTAAAATTAGTCCTAAACACATGCATTAATTACTTAACTATAGAAGTTGGAGACCATGAATAAAGCATCCTAGTTCCCCACTGATTAATGAAGGAAGAACACAGCAAATTGCTTTCTGTCTCATAGGAAGATGTATCCTACTTGCTGTTACCTTCTGTAAGGATTCTCATATAATAGCACAGTCAAAGAAATTCTCATTCCATTTGATGAGCTCATGATATGAGGGACTTACAGGATGGGGTCTTATAGGAAAGCTTGCAGCAAAAAAAGTTAGGCAGCCTCAGAAATGCATCTTAAAAGGTATAGGTAACTCAATGCATTGAACAGGCTCTGTCTTAGCTGAAAAATTCTGTAGTGCAGCAGAAGGGCTAGATGCATGGGAATGGGGGATAAAGACATTAGACAGTGCTGCTACAGGCTACAAACAAATCTCTAGCCTGGTCAAGACAAGTCTATAGTGAGCCTGGACAGATCTGGAGACCTGTGTTGTTAACTTAAAAGGAAGCCTATGCCCTGTTACAAGCAAGACCATGTTTACTGAGCTAGAAGGCAACAAATCTCACTGTACCATCACTAGCAGCTGCATTAGAAATGGTGTTCTGAAGTCTGGACAAAAATATCAGATATTTCACAATATAGAAATACAAAAGGGAAGTAAATGACACATATTTCATTCCAGGTAGGATTAGTGACACACAGGAAATATGATACTCCACTGTCCCTCTTAGAAGGAGCATCAGAGAATGGGAGAGCTCATGACTCAACTGCCCTTGCATTCGTGTTTTTCAAAAAAGTGTTCATGCAGATGAAATTATGAAGGTTTGTGCCAAGAATCTGGACTATGACTGGAAACAGCTATTGAGAGGACATTTCTGCTGTCCAGTCCAGTCTACCATTTTCAAGATCTGTCTGGGCTGTCCTTATGTTCCTACTAGCCCTGATGTCTTGTCATGATACACAGAGAAAGCCTGTAGCACTGAGTTATATTTGCTTCTTCTTGCAGCAAGTTCCAGCGGTTTTCTTGAAAATCTTTATCATGATTTAAAAAGTTATTCGTTTCAATATCTCATTCCACTGTGAACTTGCTGTGATCCTTCTGCAGCAGTTTCCCTAATGCCAGAATTGTTTTCTGTCTGCAAGCAGAACACCTGAAAATCATTGTAGGTAGGTAACCTCCTTCTTTCTGGACATAGAACAGAAATAAAGGCTATTGTCAGTAGTCCTAGAATAAAGGAGCTATCAAAAAAATCCAAATGAAATCAAAGCAAACAGCCCTGTTTCCTAAAGCTATATTCAAGGAGACATTCAAGTCATAGCTAATGAGATAATTGAGATCCTGCTTTCTGTTACAGGTACAAATTACTATAGTATAAAATAAAAGTTGACCTGCTTGGTGCTAACGGTGTAGATCTATCTTTTTAGTCAGTCATTAATATATGGCTTTAGTCTGGAATGTTAAAACTGTTCATGTTATTTCTGGACCATTACAGAGTTGATCTGGACTTTCTGTTGAGTCCTTCATCTTCTCCTGAATGACAAGCCTGGTGAACTCCAGTTTGTTGTTCCCACTGACCTCTCCCTGGATGCCTGAGAAGTCTGGCCCTGGGACAGGCCCAGACTAGGGTAAAATACACATATTTTATTTCCTTGGCTCCAGCATGACCTTGCTTAGCCTGAGTTTGCTGCAACTGAAAATTAGAGCTGTGCTCTTGACTTCTGAGGTCTCTGTCTGTTGACCTTGATAGGACTGTACAGTTTTTCTTGATAGAACATCAGAAAACAGCAGTGTAAGAGGAAACAGAGACATGATACAATGAGTAATATTGCACTAAGATTGCTGTAGGTATGTCCTGGATTCATTTGCTAGAAAGATATACAATTTTTTAAAAAGTGAAATGATAATACAAAGATATTTTAACAAAGTTTTCCCTATCTATTATATCTGGAGGTTATTTTTTTCTAATTCATGTTTTTAAAGTAAATCAAATATTTTGTTCATATCACGTAGTCCATGTTATTATGCTTAATCTTTCAGACATATGGCATGCAAGCACTCCAGTTGTCAGAAATATTTCTGTGCACCTACTACAAGAGCACTTACCATGAAATGTGCTCAACAGACATGGTAAAACTGAAAACGGATATGTAGATGCAATCCTGTTTAAATGTATTTACACCACCACAGTACATTTGATTTTACAACCACTTTCACCCCAGTTTAGTATACCCAAAAATTTTCAGGACGATAATGAGCTGGCATGAGGACGTCATTGCACACAGTTATTAATCTTAAAATATTCTTTCATCTCTAAGCACTTACACTCTTCTAGGTGGCACCATTTGACACAAACCAGACCACTACTCTGGTTCCCATATGCTATTTTCTTCAGTTCCTGCTTTCTGATGTTCCCAACTGATTCTCTCCTAATCACTACATGTATTGTTCCTCTCTACTTCGTGCACACTGAAAACAAACATCACTGCTCTTTGTATGACTTTGTGTCTGACAGAGGCTGGAAGGACCAACGTGGCCATTCCAGCTGCCCCCCAGCATCACACAGGCTGTAGGACGCCCTGAGTCCCCTCCAGTCTACCAGCACTGTGTAAAATGTGGAATGAGGTCTGGACACTGTTCCAGGAGCAGTTCTGAGTGCTGTTCCCAGAGCAGTTACAGCCCCTCTGCTCCTCTCAGAGTTTCCTCTGGTGCAGCCCCTCTGTCTGCAGCACAGCTCCAGCTGTGCTCAGCTGGTGTTTCACTGCTCTGTGTGCCCGTGTGGGGCTGCCTTTCCTACTCCTTGATGGAGCTTTTGTGTCAGACCATGCTTATAGAATGAGCCATTTGGCAACACACATGAAGAGTTCCTGGGGCCTCTCCACTGCAGCAGCTGAGAGAGAAAATGGACACTGCCACTGGCACCCAGCAATCAGGAGAAAATCTGGAAGTGTAGGTATAGCTCCTCCTTCCTCACTAGGAGATGCAAAGATGCACAGGAGACCAGCAGCCACCTTCTCTCTTTTCTGTATGTGTGCTGAATTCAGACACAAAACCCAGTTCTCAGAACGAACAGGGTCAGGACACTTTGTGCTTCCTATAATTTGCTTTGCTTTCCTACTCTTCCAAGGGTTTCCTAACTTCTCACTGCCTTTGGACAGTTCAGTCAATCAAGGTAGATCTTTGCAGTGTCCCCACTGCAGATCTTTGTGATCTTTGAGATCTTTGATGCTCCCCACTGTCTGGTACAGAAGGAGACCCTGAGTGCCCACTGTAGGGTCTAACAGGTAAACAACCATCTTAAAATACTGAGGAAATCCACCAGCATGACATGTAAAGGGAGAAATATTCTTGCTTCCTGAACACAGAAGCAATAGTTTAGTTCTACTTTTACATTTCTACCATAACAATATATGTGAAAGATGACAGCATACCAAATAAGAGTTGAAAAAAATAGCAGTATTATGTAAATGCCTGCTAAAATGGATGCATCTGGAATCTCTGCAGAGTACAGTAATTCTGTTATTTAGCAATTACTTCAGAAAGAGAACATTCAGAAATGAAATTCAATTGGCACAACTAAAATGGGCTCATTTTATGCAAAATGTTTACTACTACTCTTTTTATTCTTAAGTAGATCATTGAACCAAAATCCTCAGTTTTTTCCACTGGGCATTTTGGACCTGATTATGGAGAGGAGGGGGCAGGCTTCATCTTGTGAAACCAGTAAAAATTTTGGATGATGGGAGTATTAGCCATTAGAGCAATTAATATAATTTTTAAATGGTCATGAATCTTACTTATACTAATTCTTGACCACAGAGATTCAAAACATTTTTCAGGTGTCTCAGGTGTTTGATGTGTACCAAATACATCCACACTTCCTTTGAAGAGCTATCATAGCTGACAATAACAACTGGCTGACCCCTTGCAAGTAAAACTGATAAAGCAATAAAGATCAGACATCATATATCCTGCAGAGACAAATATTGGTCTACTAGAGAAAGTGGAAGTGTGCTAGAAATCATTCAACGTGTTTCAAATATTAAAGAGAAGAAAAAATTGTCAAAGGGTTGATTGGAAATTCAGTACAGAAGCCATGCCAGCATCAAATAAAAGTGCTGTACTTATAGGAACAGCCACAAAAACAGTGTTTGCATCCTTAATAGAAATTCTGGATTTAGCAACATGCAAAGAAGTAATTTCAAATGGTTAAGGAATAGTTTGCTTGGGAGAATAAAAATCTGTATCAGTGTTACGGGAGCATTTCTCTGTCCTTTCAGAACTAGCCTGCAGAATCCTATTGTTGAATTTAAAAACATGGTTGAAAATTTCTGGGTTTTTAGTGCCATGTAGCCTCAGCATTCCCAAGCAGAGGCAGTAGCTGTCTGAAGAGAAAGACTGCCCTGCTTTGTCTGCCTCAGTTTTGTATGTATGCTCCCTGCTGCTCTGTAGATGTTAATTCTTAGCCCATACGGACAAAGATGACACATTATTAAGTAAAATAAATCTTCCCCTATAACCATTAGCCCTACCTTTTTCCTGAAGAGGACTGACAATTTTATCTTAAATAAATCCCTAAAAAGGCTCTGTGAAATGATTAGAATTTGCCTGTTTACAATGATGCCAGAAGATGAGCAGGTTTATACACTGATCAATCATTTATACACTAGTGAGCAGCTGACATTCAAGCCTGTGTCTGCTCATCTATCAAGCAGTTCTCACAAAGGTTAGAGGCACTAGAGTTGTACTCAGACACAAATACAGGTATAAAAATGTTATAAAAATGCTAAGTATGGAGGATTACAGCATGAACCGATAGGATTTCATACTTTAGAGTAATTTCTGTGTAAAATCCCGGTCTCAAACAATTTGCCAAGGTGTCACCTTCTTCCCTAAATCCAACTGGAGCTCATCCATTGCCTTTTAATGCAGTTGATGGTTGCAGATATATACAGTATGTGCTCACCCAACAGAGTCTCAAAAAGCCTCTGTGGACAGGCTAACACTGACCTTTGTTCTCTGTACTGTGGAAACTGTTGTTGAAAGAGCAGCCTGGGAACCTCTGGGGAAGCTGGAGCTGCATGCAAAGAGGAAGTGCAAAGGCCACTTCTTGATTCTCTGGCTCTCACAGGGTGTCTACTTTGGAAGGGAGCCCATTTTTAGGCACAAACTAGATCTGACTTGATGAAGAAATAAGAAGAGAAGTCTAGGAAGGGAAGTTCATGGTGCTGTGAGGTCCAGTAGGAAAACAGGAACCAGCAGTCTGAGTCTGGGTCTGGTTGGTTCATCTGAAAGGGTTAGCAGCATCTTCATATTTCCTTTTCCATCCAAATCCTTACTTCATGCCTATGGCTGTGAGCACACATGCTTTGAGTTGCACCATGTTCTCAGCTTCTGTGCTTATCAGTCCCTGGAGTGGCCTCTGTGGAGTGCTCCCTCAAGCCTTGAATGCAGGGATTCTGGAACACACTGGAATGGGCACAGCTCCTTGGAGCACCAGCACAGTTTCCTTGGCAGGGAAATGGGTGAGCACTGCAAGGGATCCTGGTGGCAGATGACATCAGTCCCACCATGGCACACTGAGTGCTATTTAGATTATTTTTTAATATTCTGGAGATACACCTAAAACCCACCAGGCTGGTTCAGCAGCATCTGTCCTCCCTCCAGCTGCATTGCATTCTGTCCCATTATTCTTCAGACTGTTCTCTAAAGCTCTGCATAGCATTGAAATCACAGTTATCAGCCTTTGTTGGTCTAGACCTATAGTTAGGTTGCCTTCTGATGTAAATTAAGGTCTCCATCGAAAAAGTTGCAGAGAGAGAACGTAAATTTCTTTCAAACTAGACATTTTAAAAATAATATTAAACATTCATTTTTCTTCTCCTGTCAGATTTCCTGGGCTGTGTCTCAGTTCCACCTTGATTCTCCTTTATTCTTGTTTTTCGCTGTCTTTGTCCCCTCTCTTTTCATAGAGCATGTCTTTATATATCATTGGCTTAGCAAATATCTTTATTTCAATTTTATTTAAGATCTTCAACTTTCATAATCCCAGGATGTGGCATTTTCTCAATTTATGTTTTCATAATTAAGGGGGAGAAAAAAAAAGAGATTGTATCATAATTTAAGCAGATTAAAACCAGAAGTTAAAGGGATTTTTTAATTTATGTCTAATGTTGTTTTACCAGTAAAAGTGTTAAAAATAATATTATTGTTCTTAGCCTGCTTTAGGAGGTGAATGTTATCATATAAAAAGTGTATATGGGCTATTTTAGCTGCAGCCCACTGCATTGACTAATTCCATTTTTTTACCAGGAAAAGAATGCACCAATTCATCACTTGTCCAGTCTAGTTAACGTTTTGTGCCTTTTTATAAGAGTGGAATTTGTGAACTGGATAGCTTTGACAGTTTGAGGTACTTGGTACTTTTCATTTCTGGATCATTGACTCAAGTACAGCAGAAATTTGACAAAAATTGACTAAAAACTGAATCTGGAGAATGACTGATTGCTGAAGTATGTAAGAAAAGGTTTTTTTCTGCACAACTGATAGTAGACTAATACAATAACAACAACAACAACAAATACATGTATCTTAACCCTAGCAAACCTTCTGAGGAGACTGAGAAATGCAGAACATGCATAGCTTTGGATGACTTCATCCTTGATCTGCTACTTTTAGCTATCTACTACCTACTGCCAGAAAGGGAATGTACCTGGACATGCCTCTCAGGTCTCAGGTTGTCAGTGTTGGATATGATGCACTCAAAAAGTGAGGTCTCTTCTGAACAATATTCATGCTCCTGACAGGACTGTCCTTGAAGACTGGCACCATGGTGGACATGGGTGCCATGTAAATAGGTCAGCAGAGAGCTGCTGCATTTTGGGCAGGGCTTTGTGGGAGAGCCAAAGGTCAGCTTTCCTGGGCATGTGCCTGCCTTGAAAAGTACAGCAGTCTCTTGGCATTCCCACTCCACCTTGCCATCTGAATGCTATTGAATTAGTCAAGTGAATTGACCTAGTACACGACATTTCTTTTTCCAAGTTTCCAAGAAATTTAGTCTCCAGTAGTTATGATTTTCCTTTGTCTGCCATTTTCTAGTGACAGAAGGACTATTTCAACAGCACTCAATATATTCAGAAATTTGTTTTTCAGAAATTTGACTTTAGTTTCAGCAATTTCACTGTGACACCTTGTGGCATGATATGCACCAGCTAGGTCTTAAACCTAAACATAAACCCTAGAATGGACCCTTTTTTAACAAACTGCAAATTCAATAGGCAATAGTGTTTCAGGAAGCAAAGGATGGCTCTTGGATGGCTTTCAATGGATGACTCCAGAATTTAAGCTTTGCTTTACTTGGATATTTTGTTAAGCTAGTAAATTTCATTTTGATATCTGAAAGCAAAAATTCCTAATTTCCCCAACAGAATAATTTCCTTATGCAATTACATTGCTTATCTGCCCACTTGTTTATCAATCCCCTTCTCTAATAACCTTTAAACCCATTGTCCAATTTCGAGGAAATTTAACAAAGGCTAACATCATAAAAATTTAAAACTCCCAGAAGTGTTTTGGAGATTAATGTATGAATTAAAAATATTAGCATGCAATTCCATTAAGGGAAAGCCAGGAAAGAGATTCAGCCCTTAATAGCACTTGGTTAACCAAGACAGCATAAATCTCATGTCAGATATGCCACCATTCTGCCTTTTCTGGATCATCTCTCATGCTAAATAAAGTAGGTAGGGTACAGGGAACACGTGGCACATGTGTATGTGTCTGTACATAAAGATATATCTATACATAATTTAAAATGTAAGGAAAGTGAAGACAAGTCCTGTAGCAAAGAGGCTTTAAGAGACATTTGGGATATGTGGGAAGCATGGGAGTTTGGAAATGTCTGGGGCAGGAAGGGAGTACTAGTGAGGGATCTGAGAAAGACAAGAATCATAGATAGAAGGTGCAGGAGTCAAAGAGGAAACAAGATATTGCTGTGGAGGTGTCATGGGGCCGTGACAAAGGAGCTGGGTCATTACATTCTGTCCTTGTGGGAGAGGGAGCACACATGCTGTTCACTGAAAGCCAGGCACTGATTTCTTGTACCACTCATGCAACATTAGGCTTGTTTAAAGCTGACCAATAAAAAGATTATTCAAGTATCTAAGTAACTCTGAAAGTATTTAGTGAAAAATTCAGTTTAACTTTAAAGAAAGCAGTACAATGGGAAGTCGTGGGAACTCCATTTTTCAATAGAAACTGTGAAAACTCTATTTCAGTTCATCCCCAAACTATTTTTTCCACTGCTTGCCTCAGCCATTGAACTGAAAAATTGGCTATTTACCTAACAGTTATGCTTTAAAATATTTGCAACACACACTGGCACAGCCAGTACCTTTCACTCAGAGCTTTGGTGTGGGAGCAGCTCAAAAACGTGCCAGGGAATTGGCACTGCCTATTGCATTCTGGCTGATAAGATCTCAGTCTGTGCTTCAGATAATTTATTCCCTTGTTCAGACAAAGATAAACAAAGTAGAACCAACAAACCTGCCTCTGCCAACGATAATCTTCTAGGAATACTATCATTTCAGCAGCTGCTGTAAGAAACTTTCCTGAAGGCTGGTGCATACAAAATAATCAATTCTCATCTACAGATTCAAATGTGCCACGTGCTACCAGGGCTTATGCTTACCAGGTTCATGAGGTGCAGTCTACAATACTGATTAAAGATAGGATGCTTGCTGGATCTGACAAACCAAATGGACCATGGACCATGGACCGTGTCTGGGGAACCTGTAGCTTCCAGAAAATAGGTATTATCTGTTTCTAATAAGGAATAGGCAAGCAGTGCCCACAGTATAAGTGGTTTGTAGATAAGCAAAAAGCTATATCCACAAATCCTGTCAATCAACCCTTTGCAGCAATTTCCTTTAAAGAGTAAAAGATGAAGAAGAGCTGGTCTAGGAAATGCAGCATTTTGAAGAAGCAGCATTTCAGTAGTTATGGCTAAGGAAAATGTGGGATAAAAGTATGTGCTGTTGCCTTGTCAGCACTGCTCTGGGGCATGCTGCCCCTGGTCCAGGTCTCAGTTACCTTTCAGTCTGAACCCAGCACCTCCAACAGACGGTGGGGCATGAGGAGGCTTTTGCCAGTGGAGTGGGCATCCAGGATAATCCAACATCACCTGATTCCAATAACGGTCAGCCCTTACAGAGGTGTGAGCAAGATTTGAACCAAGTCTGTAATCTTTGTTATAACAGAACTATGAACCCAGATTTTTTTCTCCTGAAACAAAACACTGTGCTCTGTCTAGCTGAGTAAACCTGGAGATCAACCTGGAGTCAGGTTATAACTCCTGTTTCAAAGCATCTGAAAACAAAAACTGGGCAGAACGCAAAGTTACTGGTACCCAAGGGAAAAGTCTTCTTAATTCAATTGCTGTACATGCTGAAACAGCTTTGGAAGATCATCAGTATATCTAAACTTGGCCTGCAGCAGCATATTCTGCCATGCACATGACTCCCTGGGCTTGGGAAGGAAGGAGGAGCAGGAACACTGTGGCAGTAGTGCTGTTTGGAGTTGCTGGCCCTGAGGAGCAAGTCTCAGGCCTGGGGCACTGCAGCAGCGTGGCTCTGTACCAGCACCAGCTCCAGATGCCTCGTGCGTCAGCACAGCCCGGAGCTGACACAGCCATCCTGGGTTTAGGACTCAGCTGTATCTGCACAGCACCTTGTGCCAAGTGAGAGTGCTTGGGGCTGCTGGTTTGGTCTCTGCATTCTAATTCCTGGGTGTTGTTTCCTCTGGATATTGCTGAGATGCTGTTACATAGGATCACAGAACAGCAGAATTCCTTAGGTTGGAAGAGACCTCTTGGATCAAGTTCAACCTTTAACCCAGTGCTGCCAAATCCACCATTAAACCATGTTTCCAAGTGCCACATCTAGAGGTTTTTTAAATACCTTCAGGGATGGTGACTCAACAACTTCCCTCAGCAGACTGTTCTAGTGCTTGACAACCTTTTCCATGCAGAAATATTTCCTAATATCCAATCCAAACCTGTCCCAGTGCAACTTGATGGAAAACAGGGCAACCGATGGGCCAAACTCACAGGAGAAGCTGGTTCAGAATGCATCTTCCATTGAATATCCATCCTTTCCTGTACAGTCACACTTGCATAGACATTCCCTTTATTCTTTTAATAACTCCCTATTTCTATTTAGAAAGGAGCATTTTGAATATTTTTATCTTTGTCCATGTGTACATCACTTAATGTAACACAGTGCACAGATCCCAAAGGTCGCAGTAGCCCATGCAGGGGACAGCCTGGTTCAGATCTTCACAGTCTCATAGCTACATTATTGCAGTACTGGTGGGGCTAAGAAACCCTGTTGACATGCATGATTTATGGGCCTGAGTAGAGAATTAACCCCCTGTCACAGCTACATCCCCCCTTTCAGACACAGGCAGCTGCACAGGGACCTCAGAGTTGTGTTACTCTGTGATGAATAAATACCAAGTGTCCCCCAGCATCACTGCCCAGTCTGCCTTGAGGAGAGCTTGTCCAGCTCTCTGCAATCAAAAGAAATACAGTGAGAGACAGGAAAGGAAAAGTAATTCAGTGCTGAAAAACTACACTTGGCTGGATTCAAAATGAACACTGTATTTGCTCAAAAGTACCCAAAAAGCAGAACAGGAGGAGGCTGGAACCAGCCCTCGCCTTGAGGCTAGAGGAGGAGGAGTGGGCAGTCAAAAGGCTATTTCCAGTTCTGTGTGACTTACAGAGCACTTAACTGCTCCATGCCTCAGTTTCCTACCTGTTCTGCAGAGGCTTCAGCACTGTTTGCTTGCCTCCAGCATCTTCTGTAAGGATTTCTCAACTAACACTTCTGAAATGGTTGGAGCTTCTCTTGAAGTAGATGCAATAAAAGTGTATATTACTGTGAAAAAACAATAACAAAAAAAAAGGAACTCTGCTCAAACTGAGGAAGTTGAAAGGAGGTGCTGTTTTGTTCAAACAACCTAAGAGAGAGCCAAAGAGGGAACAGCACAAGTCTTGTCCTGCTCGGAAGGACAAGCCCAAGAATTGTAGGTGCCATGTCTGCACAGCGTGGCTGTAAATCCCGAATTGCCCAGTGTTCCTCTGGCAAACACACACACACACACACATATATATATATATATTTATGTACATATTTGTGTGTGTCTACATACAGCAAGCAGGTCAGGATGTGTTGGGAGGATGGTGGTGCTGGCGGGGACAAGGTGGCACCTGTCCCTCGTGGTGCTGCGTGGCTCATGCCATGTGTCTGTGTGCCAGGCAGGATCCACCCAGGGCTCCGGGCTGCAGCTCATTCCTGACGCATTCCCATTAATGTCACACCCGGCTCCTCTGCTCTCTGGTCAGCTCAGGGCTTTTCCACTTCTGCACGGGGAAAATGTGTCTCATGGATCAGCAGGCTGAGCAGGACCGTGCATGTGGAGTGACTGCCATGAGAAACTTCAGCTGCTGTAGCAGCTGTTGTGGCTGAACTGCTGGAGATCAGCATTAGGAAGCATTCACCAGGAGACACACAAATAAAACTCATGCCGTTGCTTTGATATCTCAGTCTTTGTTTCCTGCAAGCATTCATATCAGTGATCATTTAACTCGCAGCAAATTCCAGAAAGACCAACCAAAATAGTTGCACATAATGCAGAGGTTTTCTGCTCATTATGTTAGTAAGAAATCTTTGATTTTTTTTCTTCTTTTTTTCTCCTTTTGCCAAAAGTTTCAGATATTTGATCAGGAAGAAGAAAAACACACCACATGAAGTTACAAAAAATATGAAATTCTTAGAAACTGCTTATTTTTGATACATTGCAGCATGCCTTTTGGTATGAATAACTATTATTTTCACTTTGAGGAGAGGAGAAGCAGTTTTTTCTTAGCAGGAGTGAGACAAAATTAGGTTTTCATTCTCGTAACCTAACTAAAATAAGGATTTATTGTAAGTCTATTTATCTTTTATATACCCTTTTAGTCTCCATTTTAGTCTTCATTAGAATATATAGTCTCCATTAGCAATTATTGTTGTGGCATAATGGGGTGCTTTGGGAACTCTACTAATGATATGTGTTTTATAGCAGCTGATCCTAAAACTCATCACCACCAAATGAAGGAGTTCCAGATGCCTCCCTCTCCTCAAGCCTCTGCCCCTGGGTGCAGGCTCCATCCTCCTCCTCAGGGCTGCTGAGCTGCATGTGGGAGCTCATAGAGCAAAACAAAAAGTGACTATATTCCTGTAGTGGTACTCATCAGATCACAGAATGTCCCACAGCTCCAGGGACACCCAGGCTGTTACTGCACAGCACATGGCATGTTTGGGAGGGAGTGGGAGCAGGGTGAGCCACACAGCCATCTTGGTGGTGGCAACAGAGTTGACGTGGCTACTTGCTGACCTGAAAAGTTTCTCAGACCATTTGGAAAGACTGGTGCACACTGAGGTGATCAGTACATATTGTAAAGCAAGTATTAGCCAGTTGTGCTGTTTCATCTGAGATTAGAAGGGGTTTTCTGTTCAGGTGAGTGCACAAAAGCCCTCCAGCATTGGCACCTGTTTGCATTAAATGCTGCATTCACTCTAGTTAACTGCAATGCCAGTGTGTGAATGAAACTGGGTCACGCTTCTGCAAAAACTAAATAAGACATTATTAACATGTCCATCAGCTACTGAGGATGTGATATGGTTTTCAAACTGTTCATTAATTCTGTACAAAACCAGTGACAGGTATAGCATTGTTTTCGCAGCTGGGGGTGAAGGATGTCGTGTAGAGAAACCTGCAACATCTGCCTTGTTTGGGGATTTACCATCCTTTTCTTAAAATGAGCAAAATGTAGATGAGCATTGGAGACATTCACCTGAACTCCTCAAAGCGAGTCAGTAATTACTAACAATTAATCCCATTGTACTTTAATTCTGTGAATTGTAAAACACTTTGCAGCATGATGGAACAGATTGTCCAGTTCACTTGGGAGCTGATGAAACTTAACCCCAACAAACTCTTTCTTTTTGAGATTTGACATTGCTCTGTCTTAGAAAAACACTTGAATCCAAGTGCATCACACCCTTAAAGGAAGGCTGATTTTGCCAGAGCAAGGGCAGTGGGGAGCATAATAAGGCATCAATTTTCCATGGGTACATGAATCCAGCAGGAGCAGGAAGGTCATTCTTCCCCTGTACTCAGCACTGGTGAGGTCACACCTTGAGTGCTGTGTCCAGGTCTGTCCCCTCAGTTTGGGAAGGACCTTGAGACAATTGAGCACATCCAGAGGAGGCAACGGGGCTGGGGAGGGGCTTGGAACACAAACCCTGTGAGGAATGGCTGAGGGAGCTGGGGTTGTTTAGCCTGGAGAAAAGGAGACTCAGGGGTGACCTTATCACTCTCTACAACTCCCTGAAAGGTGGCTGTAGTCAGGTGGGGGTTGGTCTCTCTCACCAGGCAGCAACTGACAGAACCAGAGGACACAGTCTCAAGCAGAGCCAAGGGAAAATTAGGTTGGATATCAGGAAAAAGTTTTTTATAAAAACAGTGATAAAGAACTGGAATGCTCTGCCTGGGGAGGTGGTGGAGTCACCATCCCCAGATGTGTTTAAAAATAGACTGGATGTGGCACTTGGTGCCATGGTCTAGTTGAGATGTTAGGGCATGGGTTGGACTCGATGATCTTGAGGGTCTCTTCCAACCCAGTCATTCTGTGATTCTGTGAATCCCTAGAGCCTTTCACACAGAGGACTGAGCCTACTGTGCCAAAGTCACTGGGAGCTTTTTCACTGGCCTGAAGCAAGACCTGGGTCAGTCCTGCATCCAATTCCACCATGAGAAAAAGAGACTCGGGTTACACGACGAAAGCACCATTATTCTTTGCAATAAGGGCATCATGAAGGAATTAATTGTGCTTTATAATCACATCTTCAGCTAAATTCCCTCGTCTTTCCTTAACACCTGCCTTTAGCATGCCCACCTGTTCACAACCATTTCATGTTGACACTGCACAATTTAATGGAGTTGATTTCCAAAAATAATTGGTGTCCCCCTGGCAGTCTTATAACAGCATATATCCCTGTATTTAAACTTCAATGATTGCACAAGAATATATGTAAGGAAATATTTACAGATACTCTGGGACTCACAGTTATGATTTTGGAGTTATATGCATGTTGGGTTTTCTTCCCCTGTGTTTAAGAAAGGTGCATAACTGCACTACAATATTATTACATGTTGTAATTACACAGCCTAATTACATGATTATATGTCTTCACACTAATTACACAATTAAAAACCATTACAGAAATGTTGTGAATGGATTTGGATAAATTAAATTATTTTTAAACCCCCTGAGGCAACTAACAAAAAAAAAAAAATCAAAGGGTAGCAAGCAAAGCCAAGTACATGAGAAGATACCCTACTGGGTCTTGTGAGAAACACCTTGCTGCTCTTTCACTCTCAGATGAATGGGAATGTGGAACACTACAGGTAAATGTAAAAAATAACCATTTTGTGTTCCGTGTACCTGGAGCAGAATTTCATAGCCCCTTCTTGCATGGTTGCTGTATAGCAGAAGATTAATAGCCAAGATCTGGTGCTGATGCCTTGAGGAAAGATGGTTGGTAATGGTGAGTCAGGCTGCTGATTCACTGGATTGAATCCAGCCCTGTCTTCCTTGGCTGGAACCAAGTAGAAATGGTGTGAACACGTACAGGGAGCAGGGGAGGTGCTGAGCAGGGCTGTGCTAAGAGACCTGGGCAGAAAAGAGACAGCCTGTGAGGTTTGGGGCCACCAGAGACAATGGGGAGGACAGAGACAAAGCTGGGCTGGGGTTTAGCCAGGCTAAGCAGAGCAGGGTGCTGGAGGCTGTCGGACAGACAGCAGAGCAGGAGCACATCCTCTCTGTCCTGCTGAGTCTGGGTGCCCAACAGGACCACGGCTCCACCTTGCTCAGTTGTGGAGAGCATTATGAAGACACAAGGACATTCTTCTGGTAACAATAGGCACAGCTGCATCTCCTACAGAAAATACCATTTTCCAGAGGACATCAGGCAGCCTATTGGTGCGAAATTGTAGAGAAATCTGTTTCTAATGGATGTGCTTCTGCTCTGTGGAAACAGAGACAGAATTTTTCAAGGCTGTTAATGTAATATTTTCTGTAAGCACTAAAGTCACCTGGGAAGCCCTGGGACACTTCCAGAATGAAAGGGGATGTGACCAGCTCATTTATGCCAAACCTTGCTAAGGAACAGTCCCATAATGATCACAATGCATAGAAAACAATAAATTATTTGGTTTGTCTGTATCTTGCTTTATTTCTGTCTATGCATCAAGGGGTATTAATGCACTGGCAGGATTTAAGTATAGATTAGTAGCAGATCAGCAGCATAATTGATGCAGAATTAGTCATAAGTTCCCAGTCCTGTCAGCAGTGAATAAGTAGGTATTTTTCTGGCATGAGCCTGCTTGGGGAAATCCCACTCCCAGACTTTATGGCTCCTGTTTATATGTGGAAGTGAGAACATTATTTAGGCTGTGATAAAGCAATGTCTTCTACCCGCAGCATAACCATTAGAAGCTCAGCAGATGTGTTTCACGATATATATAATCCTTTCAAGCTCCTTTTTATCCTAAAGGCACAATAAAACCTTCACACAAGATAAAGCTAGTGAGTCTAACTTCCATGGTTTTGTTCAGCTTCATGTAAATTTGTTCTGTTTGTGGTTCATTTTGTAGTTTCATTCTCCATTCATTCCATATGGTTATTTTAAATATCTGTGTCGGTATTTCCCTGGATGCATGTCCCACTCCATTCTGGGCCTTACTTTTTGCTTTTCTGAGCAGCAGGATTGCTCTGTTCAAAAAGCTGCTCCTTTCTCCTCCTCATTTCTCATTGTTCAATTACATTTTAGTAAACTTCAGAAGACACTGTATTTTTCTCAGAGTGACTAAGGTACATCCTCCACAAATTCAGGCAAGGCTGTGACAGAAGTATGGTATAGACATGGAGTCCATACACTGGCTTCAGGCACATCACACCATCAGAATCATTACAGCTCTATTGCTCTTGGACAATACCTCACACATCCAGCAGGGTCAGCTCTGCTTCTCTCCCTCTTTGATCTGAGCAGAGATGCAAGCAAACTCCAGGCAGAAGGGCCAGAGTTTTCTTCAGGCCAGCTTGTAAAGGCACAGAAACACAGGAGTAGCACAGGCTAAATGTATCCATAAATAAATGCATCTGGAGGCTGGAATATACAGATGAATGACGCCTACATCATTGCACATGCCACTGCTGCAAGCCTCACTAAGTAGCAAATAAGCCACAGCTATCCTCATATATCCTTGACTACAAGCTGCAGTCACTTTATCAGGTAGCTGTGCCATAGACATACATCTCTTCATTTGGCTTTGTCTTTCATCCCCAGGCTGTCTCTCCTGTAACAGCATTGCCAATGACAACACAGCCACTAGCACAGTTCAGGTGGGACTGACACCCCAAAGACACCTGTGCAGAGGTGCTGACACACGTGAGGTACCCAAGCTCCCATAACCAAGAACATGCAGTCAGTACTTGGGAGAGCAGAGTGTGGAGTCAGCTTGTCAACTTGTCCTTCATGAGATGCACGTTGAGTGCCCACAATTCAGGTGAGGCTGGGGAGACAAGGATAGGTGCTGCCATGCTGTGCCTCACCCTCAGGACTAGAGTCTTCTTACACATACTGGTATAGACATAACCCTGGGTACCAGCATGAAAGCCTGCTCTGGCAGGATGTGCAAAGGCTCTGTGTGCTGCAGTAATCTCTGCTAGTGGGTGTTTTCCTGCTGTTCCTGTCTCTGCTGTTCATTACCCATCCCAGCAGCCTCTGGTAAATCTTCCTCCACATTCTCTCACATCACTCCTGCTTAAGTCTGCCTCACAATGGGAAAATATTTCCATTCCAGCTCTACCTCACCACAGTCAATGCACACTGTATGTGATGTAAATTCATCCCTCCTGCTGGAATTTACCTTTGTTTACTCAAATAACAGCACCACATAAACCTTGCTCTGAAACTCCTCTTGACCTTTGCAGTTTTCAGTCTTTTCCCCTACAGGGGTCCCAATGAGCTGAAGAAAAAAGTTAGCCTTTCAGGCAAGGCCAATAGGCATTGAGAGCTGTAAATTATTAAGTACGTTTAGCAGACTGGCCTGGATTTGGAAAAACAAATGTGACAATTAATTGGAAATTAAGCCAAAGAGCAAGATCTGGTAATTGCATCTGTCTCACTGAAAGAAAGGCATTTCATAAATATAATGACATGTGGAAACCAAGTTAAATTAGACATCAAATACATCTGATAATATATTGCTCCAAAGAAAATTGAACAATGAAGCTTCAACTGGCAGGTCTTCGAATGAGAGATGTAGCACTTTGTTTGGGGATTCCTGTTTGCTGTGGGACTTTCCAGGGGTAGGAGAGGGAGCAGGAGAACTCTAACACCTTGCAGCCATAACCAAGGGTTCTGTCCTGCATCCCTCATGCAGAATAAATTCCCACAGCCAATTTGATGTAAACAGAGTCAGACCTTTCCTTAAATATCTGCCCTCTGCTGAGTCATCAGAGCTGGAGGATGAGGTCCTTTCCTGGATGCAGCAATAGGATTAACACCCGCTCCATGGCTGATCTCAGCCCCTCCTGCCGCCATTCATCCATCAGTGTCACTTCTGCTTTTCCCCCAAAATTAGATTAATCTGTCATTCTGGGATTGATAGTTCAAACTATTTTCATACAGTATTGCTGCAAAGAAAATGTCTGAAGAACTTCTTTCTCCACTGGCCTACACTAGTCCTTTGCTCTGCAGAGGTGGCAGTGATTACAGCAGGCTGCAACCAGACCAGTTCCATCTGTTGGATTGCACTGATTGCAATTAAAATCAGATTATTGCTCTTTTTAGTTCCTGAAAACTCCCATGAAATTTCTTTAGGGTTAGATCATGCTTTGTTGTGGCAGGCCCTGGGGCTCCTCAAGGCACAGGCACACCCTCGGTGCTCACTCCCAGGTGGAGAGTGATTTCAGCTCCTTTAGGAGCTCTCTATTTCAGCCAATGCAGGAGGAAGAGGCAGGAGGAAGAGGCAAAGCTCTATCCGTCTTCCTTGAAGGGGTCCAGGCAGGGTTGATAAAGGAGAGCCAGGGGGCGGGGCAGAGCATCTACCCAATCGTCTGAGGGCTCAGGGGCGGTACAAAGGGGGAAGGACCAATAGGGTACAATTGATTTACATAGAACAGGGAGGCATGCCGGGAGCAACTTTTCAGTAGCCGCTATGAGAGGGAGTGGCTAAGGGCATTCCCTCCAGGGGAGAGAGGCAAACTCTTTTGCTGAGAGGCTTTCAGCCTCCACAATGCTATTTACTAATATTCCATATCTATAACTAGACCAGAGAGAAGTCTGAATGGTTAAGCTTCCTGTAAATTTACAAGGCAAACTTCCTCCTTGGCATCACATCGATCAAATTCCATAGAAAATGTCCCCATGATATATTTGACTTACTAATGAAGGCAGTTCAATACAGATGTAATTGATTTAACCTGCATCAGGGCATAAATATAATTTCAAACATTCTGGTATCTGAGTAACTTGTAGATAAATTTTGTACATCTTGGTTGCATTACTAAATTTGGAAAATAAGTTCCTTAACTGCATGTCTAGCCCTTGGTTTGGTTTCTGCAGGTTACCTGAGACAAGGTTCCCAGCCACCTCACTGCAGGTGTTGTGTTTTCTCAGTTTATGGCTCTTGCCAAAAGCAAGAGTTGAATTCTCCCACAGAAATTGGGTACTTGAGCAGGGGCTCATGGCATCAAACAGCACACACTGTCAAGGCTGCCTGACAGAGGAGACGGCCCACTGCTGACCACCTGCTTCTCATGGGTATTCAGGGCTCCATAAGTGTGTCACACACATGGATCATAGACACCATTGCTTCTAAACATGGCCAAAAATTCAGAAGAAATAAAAGAAATAGTAAGTGGAAACATTTTTTTCACATCATTGCCAACCATGTTATAAGCATTTTTGATTTTCTCTTTTCTGCAAATACATTTTTTCCAAAAGAAAAAAATGAAAAAATTCATTTCTCCTGCTAAATAAACATAATATAAAGGGGATGATATTTTCTGAGCACAGTAAAACAGAATCAAGCTTTACTTTCTATTAGAGGAAAAAATTATAACTTGAGGAAGAAAGTTTTTCTAAGCTCTAACTTCTTTGAATAGTGTCAGCTATAGTAAGGTTGGACAGTAAGTTAGCTACTTAAGATTAGAAATTGATTCCTTGGAGATAGATTATTGGTGATGGTGGCAAACAGAGTGCTTACAAATCGTGACTGATTTATTGATACAAATTATTTTTCTTTTCCAGACAAAAATATTTACATTTCAATTTATTTCAAATTTTTTTCTTGCTTTTAGTATATTTACATAAAAAAGCTATCAGCAATCTAGAAGAATATGCAGCAAGTTTAGACACCTCAAGGTTATCTTTATGTGTGTATTCTATAATTAATGTACGTAATCATTTTGATTTTATTCTCATATGTTAACATTCAGGAGAAAATGCACTGGAATGTAAAAATTCTTCACAATTTTCAAGGAACAAACAAGATTTTCTTGTTGTGAATTTGGGATGGAGGAAACATCTCAAAATAAATTTTTAATAACCAAAGGGCCAATGCTTATTTCGATCCCCTGTCATTCCTCAGACTGAATGGAAGGAGAAGTAGCCCCAAGTGTTCACCAGCCTGATACAACACTTTGTATTCTAGAAAAAGGAAAAAACCCTCTTTGTACTTTCTCCAGCTCAAAACTCCAAAAAAAAGCCAGAAAAACCGTTGGCTCACCAAGGTCATATTGGGTAGATCCCAATCCACAGCAGTAAACACACAGCGTTAGGGTTGTGGGGATTTACAGACACTTGCAGCCTGACCTCAAAGGCTGCTTCCACACTCAAATGAGCATTCCTGAGCTTCAGGACATGCCCATCTTCCCTCCAAAAGAAAAAAAAAAAATAGCATGTTTAGAAATTAAAGAAATACGTAACCCAAAAAGAAAGTCATAATGAGGCATCATTTAAAGGAAGAAGTACTTAATGAAATGCTTTGTATTGGTTGGAACACAAATCATACTGGAAGAGAAGGAAACTCAGAGGAGGAGGGAAGCTATGGAAGGGCCTGTGACATTTTGATGGCTGTCATCTCCAGATCTTACCTCTTCACCAAAATCCAGCCCACTGTGCACAGGCCTGAGGTGTACCTGGAAACGTGTGTGAGCCCCTGAGAGCACAGTCCTGTCACCTCGGGTCAGAAGAAGGTGCCATAGAAGAAAAGAGATTGGGTACTGGATTTACGACCCGGTCCTGTAAGACCATGGTTTCTTTGTGCCCCAGGTTTGTCTGCTCAGCTGCACAGTTATGGATGAAATGAACATTCCTGAAGTTTGTAGTCCAGTACTGTCCCTTGAAATCCCCTTTTCTTTGCCTCTGTCTCTCAACAGGTGGCTGAGTGAGCTCTGTGTGTTTCACCTTGCCAAAGGGGTCAGTAATGCTGAGGGTGAGAGGGTGTAGGGATGGGCCAAGGGCCATAAGGAAGACGTGGGCTGATGCTAATGGATGAGAGTAATATAACTATAAATATAATAATAAAAATAGCCAACAGGGAGAGCTAAAACTGGATTAAGCTACAGCTTGCTGCCAGACAGTGGGAGAAACACAGGATAGCTTCAAAGGAGGCATTTTATTGCTGCTTTGGTATGTGCCAAATGTAGAATGACCTTCAGCAACCTGATGTCCCTGCCCACAGCACTGGGCTTGAACTAGATGATCTTTGAAGGTCCCTTCCAAGCCAAAGCCTTATGATCCAGGGCTCAGGAGTCCTTTGCTTATGATGGGTAGGACAAGGAATTACAGAGTTATGGTTTCATCCCACTTGTACCAGCAGGCTCCATGTGGGGCAGGCAGGGTGCAGGAGTGAACCACAGTGAGTGATCCAGAGCCCCGTGGCTGCTCCGGGGGCAGGCACTGCAGCCTGGCTGGCCATGGGCAGGCACACATGGAGCATGCCAGGGCCAGAGCTGTGGGAGTGCCTCCCACTTCTTCCTTCATTGAAACCCTCTCACTGATCCAAAAACGAAGTGTTGGAGCACATGGAAATCACCCGACAGCAGCAGCTGCACTGAGCCTCTGCTGCCCCAGCCCTTCGCAAATCTGGATTTTATGAAGCCCGATCAGCTCAGTGAACAACCTCTTGACCCTGTGTCCATCCATCACACAGAGCAATGTGTTTGCCAACAGGAATATCTGCTTGGACAGTCAATGATTTAATAAGCTTTTCTTCCTACACAGAGTTTATTGATTTTTGCTTTTAGTGAGAGCAAAAGACTGTATTGTCAGAGTAGGTGTTCTGCAGTGCTTGCATCCTTTCCTCATGTATACTTTGTAATATTTCCCTCTGTATGATTTCCATCATCCCTTATTGCCACAGATATGTTTCCTGTCATCTTTGTGCCCTGAAGCATCTCATTTGCTTTTCATTCATACCTTGATTAATGTCTTCATAAGTTCTGCTTTCCTCAACTGTGGCGTGGTTGCTCCAGAAGGTCCTTTTCTGAGAAAACCTTTGGGATTTGGGTTTGGTTTTTTTTTTTAATTGTAATTAATTTCCACTTCTCCATTTGTCTTTGGCAATTCCAAATATTTTGTCCTGATGTCTTTCTTGGTTTCTTTATTTTTCAAGTTAGCAAGTTGTTTTTCAACAGTTGTCAAATTAGTTAATTTAAATATTTATCCCTACAAGTCAGAATTCTATGTTTTTAATTCACAAGCCCATGAATGTGGGTATTGTGTCTAATTTGTACCTCCTTTCTGGAAATTTAGTTAGGACAATTCTAAAAAGTCAATCGATTACACTATGGCCAAACTTGTAGATGTTCATGACAGAGTGCATTTTCCATAAATAACTCATTATTCATCCTTCTGAAAACACATCATTGACACATTAGTTTTCCTGTTTATTATCCTTCTCTACAACCTTAAAAACAAACAAACAAACAAATAAATCAGGAAATATTTCTGTGCTTAACCATACATTAAGGAGTTATATTTCTCAAGAAACAGTTATTCCATTGTAACTCAACTGCTTTTCCTGGAAAGTCACAGGAAGAAAATATGTTTGGGGTCCTGCTGGAATGACCATGGGAAAAGAGCAGGATCTTGAATTTATTACTGAATCACCATAAGCCCAGGCAATTTCCTGCTGAGCATCCATGATCTGCCACTTGTCAGTGGATATTACTGTTTGGGAACCATTCAGAAGCTGGAAGAAAGTTACTCCCTCTAAGGGCTGAATACTCCAAGGGTCCCAGACATGGGATCTGGGTTAACACAAGGCACTGCATGTTCAGGCCCAGTCCACATATCTTTTGTCTCCCTGTGCTGCTCCACCACTGCTAGCACTGTTCAGACATTCACTCTTTTATAGTAAGTATATGAAGATTTGAAAATTTCTTTAAATGCTGAGTAAAGGACTCTCCGTGCTAAAAAAGCCTAGAAGTACCAGGATAGAATGTCAACATTCTCTTTTTTTCCCTCAGCCTAGATCTCCTCTCTCTAAAGAGCTGCATTTTGTCAAAAGATAAATTGATGAAAGCCTGAAACATCATTGCATGACGCACTCACTTTCCTGTTGCAAAACCAAACGTGGGAGTTAATTTTTGCCAGCTTCTTGCCATGAGACTGACAACTTAAAGGAATAAAAAGTAGCTACAATGAGCTTCGAAGAAGGTGGGGATTATTGTTTTGCTACTGGTGAAATCATACCCACCCTCTTTTGAACCTTTTATCTCTGTTGAGTTCAATCCCACCCTAGAGTGAATATTCTAAATATACTGGGAACCATTTTCTGGGTGCAGAGACAGAGACAGAGCCACAGCACAGCATTTCTAGTCCAAGCTGCAGGACTGATGCACAGAGCCTGCACAGGTGAGCTCACCAACTCAGTGAGGATGAAGCTCTCTAATAGGCAATTGAAGAATGTTGGTGCTGCACTGAGGAAAAAATAATCATCTCTGAAACATGAAGAGAGGGAGAAAACGGAGTGAGGGTATTTATTTTTGTGAAGAAAAAGTATTGAGTTTCAGGTAGAAAACTCTCTTGGGATAAGAACACAGGATGTTCTCTTGAATGACCCCCCAGATAAAGGCAGCACCCACTGGGGTTGTGTCAGCCTGGCTCAGTGCCCCGAGCCACCCATCCTGCCCAGGACAGAGGGGAGCTGATGTGGTCACCCATGCAATGCCCTGCTGTCCCTCTGCTCTGGGAACAGTTTCAATCAGGACAGACAAGCAAGGGGTTCATTGTGCTGTGAGGCATTTTGGAATGCAAGCCAGGCTTTAGAACTGAATGCCAGTGCTGGTTCTTGACATGACTGTCCTGCTGGAAGGGCAGAAAGAGCAAGGAGGGGCCTCTTACCCCTGCAGATCCCCCAGCTGGCATGTACCCCCCTGTGCACCTCCAGGTGGCTCATACAGGGTGCCAGAGCTTGAAGCTGGGAGAGACAATTAGATTTTATCACCACTCTCAAAATATCACCCATCTGTGCCCTTATTGGGATGGACTGAAACGTAGCACGTATTCAAGAAAATTGTCTCTTAGAAAAGCATTGAGACATCTTCATTAAGCACTGCAGACTCCTTGTCTTCCCTCAGCAGCTTGTTTCAAACCCTCACTATTAACATATTTTGCCTAATTTCCACTCCAGATATTTTTGGCTTCAGCTTTTAACTATTCATCCTTTTCCATGAAAATAAAGAGCTGTCAAGACTTATTCTCTGTAATCAAGACTTTTCAATCTTTTTGATAAGCTAGACACAGTGTTTTCTATACCTCTCTCCCCCCATTAGGTGTTTTCTGTAGTCCTTGGCCTGCTTTTGCAGTTCTTTTCTGCCTCTTTCCCAGTTTTTCAGCATCCTCAGTGGATACTAAGACCACAGATAGCACTGTTTACCTTGGCTCCTGCCTCCATCTCAGCATCCCATTTAACCACTCATGGTCTCATTAGCCTTCTGAGTTATTGGAGGACTTGAGTTTTTGTCTTCTTGTTTGGCCTCTAAATCCTTTAGAGAAGAAACAGCACTTAACTAGAGCAGCTACTATTTCTTTTTCTATGGAGTTTAACTCTCTATTTGGCTGTACTTAAAAACAGTGGATTTGTTTGACCAAGCAATAGGTCTCATATCGCTGCCTCCTCTTCATCTTTTAAACATACCATCGATTCTTGTGCAAGCTGCAGATTTTATCAGCCACGATCCAATGTACCATCTGCACTGCTGATGAGCAGTTTCAGGTCTGGGAACAATCTCTATACATCCCTACTAGGTACCCTCGTGTTTAATGATGATGGCTTATTGCCAAATGGTGCTCAGGGAAAGCAGTTCTTCATTTTTGTTTCCTGTGTGCTTTATTAAACCTACATAGTGCTCCTGTTATGCCCTGAAATATCAAGTCAAAGTCTTAGAAAGTCTTTTATACTGCACATATATTGCATAAGTCCACATTTTATATAAGCTAACTTGAAATCTGGGGCAGTAGCAGAATGTTTGTCTACACTGCAGGCTTCACTCTCTCTGTATTAGTTTGGCAGCTGGAGGCAACCTGCAGCCATAATCTCCGAGAGCCCTGCACAAGTTTATTTATCCTGGCATTCCTAACTGCCTCCTTAGCAGCACAATTAGAAAGCCAGTTCAAGAAAGAAACTCTTTCACATCAATTCACCGAGAAAGTGATGGCAGTGTTTACAAGAAACTAATGTAATTTGTTAATCAGCATTTTTCTGGCATTTTTACAGGCATTTACTCAATAATTCCCTTCTCCACACAGAGAGAGGACCTACCTGTAGGAGATTTTTATTTAGGCCTGGACAGGAGACTTGGTGATCTCTGGGGTGTGTTCCCTCCTACCCAAAATCTTAGACAGCACATCGTCGAAGGAAACAATCTTGGCTAGGAATGAATACCCACCACGCACAGAGATCAAGACTTCATCCCTTCCTGGCATTGCAGAGGTGTCCAGGGCAGTCTCAGCAGACTTTTCATCATGACAGCCACCTGGAAAGATTTAATACAGTAGAAGGGAGGACAAACAATGACTGTCTTCCTGGAATGCAAGAGTAGGAAACAGCAGGGGTCCATAGAAATGCTCTGGAGTAGAAGAAGCTCTCCTCAACCAGGAAAGCTGAGTATTTCCTCTGTCTTCTATGCAGAGCTCAGTCTTTCATTTCAAATGAAAGGCCTCCTGGCCTTTATATTTTCTATCACAGATATTCTTTCTGCATTATATTGGCTTTCCTGGATCCCAAGCTTAGGAACCCATCTCTCTCCTCCAGCTGCAAGCTCCCTACATACATCCTGCTTTGTGACTGCTTTAGGAGGGTTAGATCTCTGAAAGGTGAGTGCTACAGCACCATGGCTTCACACTATCACCACGTTGTGACTCTAACTCTCCAGAGCTCTCTGCACCTGCAAAGGAATTGTGGGATAAGTCTACACTGATATCTAATTTTCAAGGATTTTATGACTGATTTTCACAAAAAAACCCCAAAAAACCAAAAAAATAAAACCAATTCAATCCAAATACCATTTATTTAATATTTCAGTAGTACTGTGACAGCCACAGGAAAGCTGATGAATTTTGTCTCCTCTTGGAGTCAGGAACTCCTTACACAATGATATAGGTTCTCAAAAACTGCTGAACTGCTGTGCTGAAACTTTAAAGAAAAAAGTGCAACCTGAGGCAGAAAGAAGTCACAGAACATTCCAGTGCAAATTATTAACATTGGAGGTATTTATTACTGACTGCAAACAGGAGTGTGCAAAGCACTCAGCAAAGGGGACAGCCCAGCACTCCCTGCTGCCCTGGGGCAGTGGCTCTCCTGGGGCTGGGGCAGGGCTCCTCCAGCACCCCACTGCTCCTTGTGCTTCCTGGCTGTCAGCTGTTGCTTTCTGATGATAAAGCAAATTTTAGGAATCTCTTTGTTTAAAGCAGTTGTTAAGGCTGCAGAATTAACTGGCTTGCTGCAAAGAAATAGGTGAAGTCTATACCTAAGGCATTCCCACTGAGCTGGATGCAATTTTTCTTCGGGTTCCTTTGAAATCTTCCTCTTTCATGGCAGAATTTCAGACTAATAGTTCTTCATTTTCCAGCCTTTCCTGCTGGAATAAAGACTTTTCTTCCTCCACATGTGTCAGCAATGTGATGGCTGTGAGAAGGAATGCAGTACAGGAGACTGGCAGTGGTCGATCTTTTCAAGAGGAATTTGGGGGGACCTTGTTTGAACCAACTTTCAGGAAAAGAACATCCAACAAAACCAAGTCCTGTGCTGAGAAGTTTAATGCACCCAACGTCATTAGGTATTTTTGGGAAACAAGGTCACTGCAGAAGACAAGGGCAAGGCTCAGCTCTTCCATCCTGTGTGAGCACCCCTCAGCAGCTCCATGGTGACCCCTGGTCTGGTGTCTGTGCTGAAGGATGCTCCCCTTGCTCCGTAGCCAGGGTTTCTCCCCACGTCACTGTGGCTCTGCTGTACTGACTGCTTACCAGCCCAGCTGTGCTGGAGTGACCTTTACTGCCCTGAACTGTGGAAGCTGTTCCATTTTTATAAATATCTCAAAGTTCACTGCATGAGGGGACTGCAACTAGGGCTTTCTCCCTCTGATATAAGGAGTAGGAACAGCTGCTTTGAGTTAGACCCTTTTGTCTGCCTCCACTGCCTGTTACAAAGAATGATATTTTCCTTCCCCCTTCTGCACACAGGTGGTATTTGGGCTATAGTTTCTATGAATGCTTTATGTTGCAATTTTACCTTTGAAATATGCACCTTTTAGTAGACACTCTAAATTCTGATTATATTTCTGTTTCTCCTGAGGAGATGAGGGAATGCACTACTTGTGTCCAAATTACAGAGTTAGCTACCCAGGTGCAACACACATGCCAAATGGGATGAGTAGTGGGAAGAGGAGCACGGCAGCAGTTCACAGCCATTGCTGCATATTTTACTCCTTGTTCTGTTGGTATATTAAGTTGCTGCTTGCAGCGAGCAGGAATGCCCCGGAAAAAAACTCAGGGAGGGAGAAGGAGTAGCTGTGACACAGCTGGCTTGTGCCAGCTCCTTACACTCAGCACTCATTCCTGTCCATGCCAGCCTGCAATTTGAGGGCAGCTGTAGCTGCTCACCTCAGGGCTGAATTTGGGTGACTGCTTGTCTTTGAATGTTTCTGATGATTGCCTACCACACTTGCTAATGATAAGTGCTCAGTGTGGGGGAGTTTACAGCCATGAGGTTGCTGCAAGGAGCTTGGCTGTGATCAGAGAGAGGTGCTCTTCTCTTGGTTTCTGGGTCCCTTGGTCCATGCAGCAAGAGGCTGGTGCCAAACAGTGCTGGCAGTTCCAGCTTCTGCCAAAGAAAGCAGAAAAAATCTGGTGGTGCTCCAAAATACAGAACACTGGAAGGATGTTCAAAGAACCTGTGCTTGAATGGCATGGGGCAGACACTCACCCTGTGCTGAGGTACCCTCTGTGGGCTGTGCCATCCAGAAGAGAAGGACCACAACAGCAGTGTCAGCTTGAAGGCATCTGTTCTCATGGGGTGAAAATTCTCTTGATGTTAATTAAAAGGGCCCTGGTATTACAGTTACATGTGAGATTTATCCAATATACATCTTTAAGAGTTTTTCTTGATCCTTCATTGGCTGTGATTTCCTATTTATACTAGTTTGAAATCTGAATCTGACACTTTCTCTAGTGTGCTGCATACTGATCATTAGAAAACCTAATTTGTCCTAGAATAGCCTGGTTTTGCAAGAGGACATTGCACTGAGAGCCTTTTCTTGTATAATAATTTTGCTTTAGAAACTGATTACTCATGGTTCCTATCAGATTTGAATTGCAGATACCTGGGGGAATGTAGCAGTGGGATATTTTAGATTGAAATCACTCTGCTATCTGTTCTACTACAGCTCTCTTCTAAAGTAGGTTTTATGTTATAAATTACTTTATAGATTTGTAAAGCATGACATAGAAACATTATATACTCTGTGAGTGCTTTAAAATTAATTTGTTCTTGAGCGTGTCCATGTATGAATGAATTTGATATAAGCCTTTCAATTTTATGCTTCACTACAGAAAGTGCACACAGTACCAACTGTAAATCAACTGCCACACTTACTGAAATAACTACTCAGCTATGAAAACAGAGTCTGCCCTATATTTAAAGAAGATTTAGATACAAAAATAATAGTGTGCAAGAGTGCTGACATACTACCTTGGAATTTTTGAATCTAAACCAGTGAGATTAGTAAGGTAACATCAACGTGCAGATCCTTCAGGTTAGGGCTGTCTGACGAGAGACCAGGAAACTGAAGGAAGTTAATTGGGATCACATTATTGTCTTGACCACCACATTCCTTGAGCTGAATGACTCACAAGGATTCACCAGCAGCTCTCCTATGTGTACAGGTAAAATCACACACATGGGCTGCCACATAAAGTGGGATTTTCAATGTGCATAATTGATGTTTAGAAGGGGGGAGCAGATTTAGAAACAGCATTTCTCATACTTTTATTATTTAAAAAATGTAATTTTGGATAATAACAATTCTTTATGGACTTGTGTCAAATCCAGCAATAGGGGTTACAGCCCTCCCTTGCCTGGGAGAAAGGAGCCCCCACTCCCCTGCTCCAGGACAGCTGCTGCTCATCCACCACATTGAGGAATGAGGCTGAAACCTGTTTTTTCAGTGTGCTCTAATTCAGTGTAAATGGCTTCACTGGCCTTTGCCACCAAGCTAAAACCTGATGGTGTTGTGTCTCAATCAAAGTTTGTACCAGGCAAGAAATCCACTCAAATATGTGCTCTGCTCTGCTCAACTGCTGAGCATTTGTAGGGTTGCAATGAAAAGTAAAATAGTCACAGCAGGACAGCTGGAAAACATCTTATTCCAGGTGACCTCTGGCTGGAGCTAGAGAACATCTCCAGTAAAAGAAGGGCTTTGGCTCAAATCTCTGCGTGCAGGAGAGTGGGTTTTGACCTCAGTGAATATTTTTCCTTTGAACACCAAGTCAGAGAAGAATAGCTGCCATACCTTATTCTTCTGCTTTATGATGCCAGGCTTTTTTCCTCTACTTTTATACCGTGTCCCTCAAATGATGTATTTTGCTGATCTGAAATTAATTTTTTTCAGAACTGTATTTCAAAAGGCTGACAGAAATCCTTTTTTTTTCCATTTTGAGCAACTGAACAAAAAAAATCAATGATTCTTACAGCTGCCATAGCGAGAATCCCAGCTCATCCTGCCGTGCTGAGAGTCTAGGGAGACCCAAAACAAAAGCAGCAACCTAAAAGGGAAAGAAACTAAAAGAGACCTCACCCAACTGCTATAGATACAGGTATTGAAATTCCTGTTGACTGTAGTAATTCAGCAAAGAAATCTTTGTCTTTTATAGTCAGGGAAGTTCACTATATAAGACATACACCTCAGAAGCAAAACCAAGGCTTTTGATGGGTGAAATAACTTCAGGAATAGACTTTTTAAAATCATGCATTTATGGCAATAACATAAAGGGATGAAAATTGAAGGTGCAATTAAACAGATTGATCTCAAACTTTGTTGCTTCTCTGAGAAAACAGTGGAAATAAGTTTCAGTTGGGGAAACACGTAAGAAGAATAGTTTTTCTTTTCAATAGGGTGTTAAATGCTGCGTTCTTATAACAGGCACAGCACAGTGTTTTTAAATAGCTTAGGTAAAAGAGTTTCCAGCACCCTTGCATTGTCTGACTTAGACACAATCATTGACATGTTTTGCACACAAAAGAGTGACTCAAATGAAAGTATTATTAGAAGTAATACCGAGTTCCTACTAAAAACCCCCAAAATGCTTTTTATATGGGCAAGTATTAATATAACTACTAGTTATTCTACTATAAATCTAATATTTACACTATTATTAATATCTGCCTGTATAAAAATTGTTGTTGGGCTTTTAGATGTTTCTTTTTTCAAAAGTCAATGGGGAAAACTTTTCTTCAAATGTTTTTATTAAAAAATATGACAGAACAACTTTTCAGCTCAGCCTTGCTGTTAATTCTCCCCAGGATGCTTTGGGCTCCAGGCAGGTACTCAGAGCATCATTGCTGACAGCAGTGCACTGCAGAAACCGAGTCAGGGCTCTCTCTACTTCTCTTGCTCACCCCTTTCCCAGTCAGCATGTGAGAAGGAGAAAAATGTCTTCTCCTCCTCCTTGCAGCCTCCAGCAATGAAGGTGGTCTGGCTCTAGAGTGCAGGTCTCCATCCAGCAAAGCTTTTAAGCACATAATCCATCCCCATTAAGAAAAGTGCAGATGCAGCTACATTTTGCCAAGTGAGACCCAGGAGCACACGCCAGCTAAGGGACTTTGGGAAGTGCTTTGGTGAGCAGGGATGGGCAACTGAGAGGGGATCACAAAAAGGAAACAGCAGAAAGGAGCAGAGAGGGCAGCTCCAGTGGTATTGAGCAGCAGGAGCAAGGAGAGCTGAGTCAGGCCATGACTCAGAAAAGCTCACTCCAATTTCAGTGCCTTTGTTCACTCTGGTGTCACCTTTTCCAAGTCACTTCACTGTGCTGTTACAGTTAACAGCAACCTCTTGGACAATATCCTCCTGAGATTTACACAAACAAAGGGCACATTGTGAAAGCCACGTGTTAATGATGACATCTTTACTGAAATTACCTGGTTTCAGAGGTAATTTCCATTATCTCTCTAGAACTTGCTAGAAGTTCTTGATTCTAACCTTGGGGACACATCTGTGACCTCACATCTTCCACTGCTTCACACTTCTGCAGCCAGGATCACATTAGGTCAGGCACAAGGAAAGAGTCAGGACAAAACGCTCAGTCTAATTCTCCAAACATCACGGGCAAATTTAAGAGCAGCCAAGGGAAAGTAAGTCACAACCCCTCTGCTTGTGGAAGGCTATGCATGCCACGTTCGTGTGATCCAGCATTAATGACCACAGGGAAAAGAGCAGCTTTCAGGCAAGTTAGTTTCAAGAATGGAAATAACTGTGTGTCTGGGAAGGAGGGTGAGGTTTTGG
Source organism: Acridotheres tristis (assembly GCA_037013685.1). Taxonomy (NCBI): domain Eukaryota; kingdom Metazoa; phylum Chordata; class Aves; order Passeriformes; family Sturnidae; genus Acridotheres; species Acridotheres tristis. The sequence goes on from CM072885.1 coordinate 12,711,856, forward strand.
TTGCTGGGAGTAAAACATTAACACAGTAAATAAAAGACCAGACGAACTGAGGAGTCCCTTTTCAAGAGGCTCTTTGCACTGCCTGGGACCAAACCCCAGCTCAGCTGTAGAACAGGGCACAAATCCAGATGTTCATTCACAGAGTACTCCCCAGTATGCCATGACTGCCTCTTACCTTTGATATGTGGGCTGTTAATTTACTGGGACGTTTGAAGCACAGGATGAAAATGTCTCTGATGGTCTCAAATGGGAAGCCCTTCTTCAACAAAATGCTTCACAGGAAATTTTCTTTTTTGAGAAGTACATACCAAAAAAGTGCTAAAGACTGTATTGTTCAAGACAAATCTAAGAGTGGGTGTTATCTAAAATAAGCAGCTAGTGCACTTTGATGTACAGCAGAAACTTTTTGGATGTTACAAAAATAGCCCTTTGTATTGATCTGACAGGTCCAGCCCCCCGGAGGTGCACAGAGCCTTAGCACAAGCAGAGCTTTCTGGTGCCTTGCTGAGTCACCACATCACCAGCTCCTGACAGAAAATTTTCTTCTAGATGTTCCCTGTAGGCTTCCCTAATTGCTGCGATGTATAAAATACAGCATGTGAGGAGGATACAGGTTACAGAGGCTGAAAAATGATGCTTAATTGTAAGCTATAAAATCTCAGTATCATAAAGATTGTTTCTGTTAGTGATCTGACAAGGCCTCTTACATCTTACTGCAAGATGTCTGTGGCTTTAATTCATCAAGCACTTTAATTTTCCCTCAAAAAAAGTTCAGGAGAAAAGGAGAATTTCATCTTAAGAAACAAATTAAACAACTACTCTTTATACTAAATATGCCTAACCTAAAGCTTTCTCCCTATTATTTCATAAATGACTTGAGATCATAGAGGCTCAACTAGCTTAGTAAAGATGAATTGCATGTGATCCTGGGAATACAGCCATTGCATTAATTATTCTTCCTTTCCATTGTGTTAGGCTTTTTGTAAATAATCTGCATGTTTAATGAATGGAGACTAATTAAGAAGAAAGGACATGCTTTATTGTAGTATTAAAACCTGTTCATTGCCATAGGCAAGATGTCATCAATATTTCAAGCTGAAAATTACTACTTGCCATATACATCATGCTGAATTTCACTGTAACCATTAAAAAAAGCTAAAAATATTTTATCACTGGGTACAAACAGCCATATGCAGATTTAAAACTATGTAACCAAATGCATAATTCATCAATGTATATGATACTTTGGAGGAAAGGCATTATAACTTGATTATTTTATGGATCCCAAAAGACAGAAAAATCTCTATAAACTATCTTCAGAGCAAGGCTGATCTATACATCTAAATAAGACCACTCAAGTGCTAATAATAGTTGTTTCACTGCTAACATGTACTTTCTTTATTGTCTTTAACAGATTTCCCTAAATTCACAGTGGTAACAAAACAGTTACCCCTGCCCCAAACATCTGATTTATATGCCAAATAGCATGATGGAGTAAATGCCACTTAGGAGCAGTTCTATCAACTTTGTAGGTACAAACAACCACATTGATTTAGATGGAATCAATCAAGTCAGCAGGATTCAGTCAGGCAACGTGTACATGAGCAATAGGAGCAGCACTGCAGGAGGAAACAGCTTGTGCTGGGGGCCCGAAATCTGTGCCAGAGGCGTGGTGGAGAGACAGCATTATTCCTGCCATGCTCCTGCTTGGCCCCACAGCTGCCTATTAGCAGCTGGAACAAACACAGTAACTGGGAAATTCACTTCAGAAACATTCTCCCAATCCCAGCTGAACCAAGGCTGTGGGCACATCCCCAGATGGCCACAAGCCTGCTGGTATCTCACATGCATCATCGTGGTTTAGCAAAGAAAATTCCTCCGAGTCTTCTCCGTGGCACTCCCAGGGAGGGACTGCACATCCCATGTGCTGGGGTGGCAGCACAGACTGTGTGTCCTGCAGGGCTGGACAGGCAGGGACATCCTTGGGTGACCCCAGGGAAAGCTTGAGTGTCTGGGGAAAGGGAGAGCATGAGGTGCATGGGAACCTTCATAGGTGCTTGAATGAGGAATTGGTTTTCCTAGGATATTTCCCAAGTGTATCCAATTGGTGTCATGCCTCTGAATTTTAACAGCTGCCACCTAATCTGCACAAAACAGCATCAGTTCCACTTAACCAGGATGTGCCAGAGGAGGCAGGGAGCCAAGCATGATTACATCACTACAAATTCCTGATTGTTTGCCCTCACAGTGCAGAAGGATCAAAATAAAATAGCGGAATAGGAAAATTATATCACTATTACTTGCTTAATAAGATCCTTTACCACATTTTTTCCCCAGCATTTTAAATGAGACAGCTGCCTTGCTTTGTATCTCAGTACTCATCCAGCCTATTCTTCAGCACCTCTATTTGTTCTATTTTTCATTGCTGAAATAATGGTAGAGATAAGCCAATGGAGGCACTCCAGTACCAGTGTACAAAGTCACAGCTTCCAAGAAAGACAGAAATAAATTCTTTTTTCAAAAAAATTACGTACACACATACACAGATTTTTTTTTTCTTGCTGCCTACTGTGAATCTTCAGAAAAGTCAATATGTTGATTATTTTCAGCAGGGACATACCAATCACATAATCAATATGTTTACATATTTCCAGCTACTGTATGTAATTTCTCTGCTGTATTTTGCAGTTCTTCTACATTAGGCCTGGCTAGAAAATACAACTCTGGTGGTAGCTTGGCTCTTCGTGATTTACATGTTAAATCCACTGTAAAGTCCTTAAATTCTTTTCAAAGCAGTTTTCAAGCAATAGTGGAACCATTGGTCTGTGTTCTTAGTTAAGAAATTACTGTTTTGAGATAGTGTCTCAAATTCTATCTGTTTTAGTATCTCCTTTCAGGCTCCCCTTGAGTAGCAGAAGTTTAGGCCAATTGATTACTCTGCCACTCTCTCAGGAGATAATAATTTTCTCCATCTTGTTAGGGATTTTTAGCTGTTCAGTAGTGTAAGGTGTAGATGTGCAAGTATTTTATTTCTTGATACAAATCCTTCAGCTTTCAGGTGACTTTCAGTGTGACTTAGTATCTGTCCTCATCAGACATGAAAGGTTTATGCACTGTGCAAAGTACTGTAAATTCACAATAAATTACAGGAGTAATTACAGGAGATGGCTGAAGATACTTTGAGATCCAAAGTACTGTTAGGTTCCCCTGGGCTTTCTCAGGGTAGCATGGGCACAAGATCTCACCAGAGGAGGCTTCTGTGGGTGCATAATTAAAAGCACAGTGTATGGCTAACCTTAAAATTTAAGCCAATAGGAAAGTTTGTGCATAAAGGCATTTGGTAGGCGGGGTCTTTCAAATGGTACCTATGATTTTAGAAGTATAATCAAAAATGAGGGGCAATGTATCAACAAGATCTTGATGTGTCATTTTTCTTTTATTGCTGTAATTTCTCACCTAGAAGAAAGGCTTCTACAGATCTTTCCATACTGAGATGAGAACCGATACAGTTTTATCTTTGGTCTAATTCCTTGTAATGATTTGTAGGTGTTCGTTTTTAAATTTTGCATCTTTATTCAAATATTTCTGAAGCAGCCAGATTAACACAGTGTTTAAAATTGCTGATGAAAAGCTATTACTGGGCGTTTTGATTCTGACATGACAACAAAAAATTAATCTTACTGACACCAAAATTCTTCACTTGTTTATGTGTTTATTTATGTTCTGTCACTATCTCTTCCTCTGTTAATCCCAGTTTTGTTCATCTGCCTCTTTAGTAATCTGTTGAATCCCTTACCTGGCTTTCAGAAAGTTCCCTGTCTGGCTAAGCTGAGATAGAAGCCTGAACCATTTACACTCCCCATGCTACAGCCAATAAAGAGATTGTTTACAAATTATACTATGATGTGCAAGATCTCACTTGACTATACCTTAACTATTCTGTTTTTCCCTCCCTACCTCACAGATGATGGAAATGCTTAAAACAAGTTAAGGTAGTATGACACAGACTAACGTAAGTGTGAGCATGGCATCCAGGGGACGAGCTGTGAAATGTTTGCGTGCTTCTGCCAAACGCTGCATGGCTTTCTGCTCTTGTCTCGTGTTTCTGATGTTAGGCAGCATGTTCAGCAACATGTAAGCATTTCATTTGATATTTATATTCCAGCTCAGCTTTGGTTCTGTGTAGTCTTAATATTCTGCCTTTTTTGGTAGCTTTGTGGCAGCTGCTAGTGGCAAATCTGCAAGCTGTGTATGTCATTCCTAAGTGACCTTCAGAAGTTCCTGCTAGGATCAGGACCCCCCCCTGGACATGGCAGCTTAGAAACCCACGGCAGAGGTGTTGAAGTGAGTGGTTCAAATGGGTCAGGGGCAGAATTGACCCTCCTGTGCTGGCCAGTGGAAGCAGCTGCTCCTGCTTTGCCTTTTCTGGGAGTCAAGCCTGCTCCTGGTGCACTGGCTGACGAGGACAGCTCTGCTTCCTCCAATGCTTTGTGACTCTTCCCTTGTCAAACTATTGCTTTGTGTGGCAGACGACACATAAGAATTATGTTGTCTGCACAGTCTCTGTTTAAAAAAGACTGGTATGAGCAAATATGATGTTTTCCTATGTTTATATAGTCCTTTTAATCTTAGTGTATGTAAAGCTTATGAAGGTGAGACTAATCACAGCAGCTTGAAACACACTTACCCACATGGGTCCTGTGGTGCTGCCTGGTATGGAGAGGCAGAACTCAGATGTTCCCTTCCTGGGTTTCTTTTCTCACTGGATTTTCACTCATATTTTAAGCATGCTGGTGGGGGTTTTTGTCATGAGGCTGGTCAAATATTGACCAAGTTGTCCAGCAAGGTGGTGTCATCTCCATCCTTGGAGATCCTCAGAACTCGGCTAGATGTGACCCTAAGCAATGTGCTCTGTTTGGACCTTCTTTGAGAAGGGAATTGGAATACATGACCTCCAGAAGTGCCTTTCTACTCACAGCTGTCCATGATTCTACAGTTTCATGGCTGTACAGGTGGGGAGTAGAGTGAAGCCACCAAAATAACTTTTAAGGCATCATTCAAAACCAGATCACCAGAGATCAGTGCTCTTGGTGACTGGTTCACCTTCATAGATAATAAAATGGATTTTGTTGAATGCTGGTTATTACTCTCAGTATACTCAGTTCAATCACTTGCAACTGAGCTTACACAGATAGATATTTGTTGTTTTCTTATTATGCAACAGAAAATACGTGTTGAATAGTATGTGTTGTGTGAGATCAAGACGACTTATCAGAAACATCTCTACTTTTGAATTATTGGAACTATGCCAGCTGACACTGACAGCTGTCTACATGATGTTTTTATAGCTCTTCTCAAGTTTCCCGTGTAAGATCCCTACCTCTGTTCCTAAGACATTAATGATTAGACTGTCAGAGCTGAGAAAATCCAACTACTGAGCAAGGTCACCTTCGCTGTTCTCAGTAACAAAGGAAAATGCCAGGCTAACAAGGCTCAGGAAGTTCTAATTAACGTCAATGGCAAACTCAAAGCCAGAGAAAAATAGGGCTGGTAAAATAATTCTCTCCAGAGCTAAGATATTTTTTTTTTTTAGCCATTGTAAAAGAAGCCTGGAAGCTGTATTTTCAAATATAGTTAGTGTTGGGGATGGGTTGCAGAAAAGAAAGGGAATCAATAAGGGGTTTGTGATTTCCTGCCTCCTTCTCCTCAGTGAGTTCCTGCCAGCAGTCAGAGCTCCGAGACTCAGCTGAAACCCTGAGGCAGGAGCACTGTACATCTCTGTTCCCACCTGCCAAAAGTCACCATGCTCCTTCTTCAGCTTGGCTCCCAAAAAAATCTGTCTCCTCAGGGATGCTGGAGCCATAACGTACACAGAGCTGGGCCACACCACAACCTCTCAGCTCCTTCCCTTGCTGCCAGAAGATCCACCTTCCCTCATCCTACACAGCAAAAAAAAAGCAATGGTCAATATCTACCCACAGTTGTTGGGTGAATGAATGTCCACAGATTGCATTTTATAGAAGACAACTCACAGATCTGTCTCTAGCACCACTTAAGGATCCTGAATTTGTCTTTGAGTCTTGTGAAATAGTCCATCTTCCCAAAGTACCCTAGTAAGCATTTTTGCTCCCATTTTCTTCCCCCAAATCAGTCTCAGTTCAAAATTCAGATTCCCTGAATTGTGCTAATCCTGCTCTGACCCCCACTACAGGCTTGATGGAACCAGCTGTCTCTCAGACACCTTATCTGGCACAGAGCTGCTAAGTCCTGCAACATTTCAGCCTATTCATTTGTATAACCTGGGTTTTTCATGCTGATGTCCTTACTCAGCTATCTCTGCTTTCTGTGTAAGCCCAGCCCAGTGCTACTAGAAGAAGCTTGGTTTCCCCACTGATCTCCTTCTATGCCAAGGATGTCTCCAACTCAATTCCCTTATTTTAGAAGTGTGAGGGAGCAGTCCATAAATGAGAGTGGTTTTGGTTTTCAGTGCCTATATGAGGGTAATAGCACCTGCAAGCAGGTTTTAAATTCCAGAAATAAATATTCAAATAAGATATGATGAACAAAATTCCCACAGCCTTTTCAGCAGTGGGGAGAACAAACAGAGGAAACAATTCCCTAAGGGTGCTGTGACTTTCCAGTGTTGTAAAGCCCTAGGGATATATTATTCAACCCCATCAGAAGTGACTCTGATGCAATTAGCCTCCCTTGGGACAAGAGGTGATCCACATGACCTCCCAAAGTTCCCTCCTGCATGTTTCTGTATGATTCTGTTATTTTAATGATGACATAAGCCTCAGCCAAAAAATGTAATCATGGTTGTAAATTGTGTGCACGTTTAAGCAGCTGACACCAGGACACAAATTCAGTGGTAAGAGTGGACAGACCTGAAGAACCACTGCAGGCTGTTGAATGTCATCATCTCCCTCTTGCACACACACACACACACACACACACAGGGGTGTAAGTCCAGGGTACACTGTCCTGCCTCTCAGTGTGACAACAGGCCAATGTTACACACTCAGACAACCCCAGCAGTAGCCACAGGGCCAGACACTGTGGCCCACTAGATCTGGCTGCCATGTGTTCCTCTGCACACCCTCTTGTCTCAGCTGCTTTCCTCCTTGAGCCTCAGAGCCTCCATCCTTCACCAAACCCTGCAGCACAGTTACCTTCGCCAGCTCCATCATTCTGAGCAAATGACAGGAATAGTTCTTCTAAAGACCTTCAGTGCAGTTTTCTTCCCCACATGAAGGTTAAATCCTCAGAAAATTACTCACAGAATGCCATCATTGATCGAAATAGTCTCCTACAATTTCATTCACCCTTCAGCAACATACGTTTTTGACCATGTCAGATTAGGAGAATGGTTTCTTGCCCTGGTGGCTTCTCTCTGAAGTCTCAGTTACCATGACACCCTCTGTGCTTCCCAGGCTAGCACAGAGCTCCTCACACTGATGCTGGGGGGCCTTGAATATGTCCACACTGCTGCTGCTTGCTGCTTCACCTGCCCCACAAGAGCATTAAGCAAAAGTCAGTGCTCTCTGAAATGGTCACTGCGTGGCTCACTTGCCTACTATTGAGTTGCCTCTGGTCCCTGTTCAGAAATTCCCTGCACCACAGAGCTAGGCATGCCTTCAGCAAGACATTTCTCCTCTTATCCTAATCCCTGGCTGTCCTTTGCTGCTAGATACTTACTGTAGTCTCTGTCATCTCTGCAGGGTCTTCTGCCCTGACGTTTCCATTTGACTCATCCCTCATTCAAGCTGCAGTTGCAGTGCCACCTCTGGGGCTCTGGGAGCCATCCCTAACAAAAAGGGGAACACAGCATTTCTGCCTCTGCTCCCACCTGCTGTGCTCAGCCATGTGCTGATCCTCTCCAGCATTGCCAACTTTGAACTCAAAGTCATATTATTCAGGGAGTAAACAGGGAGTAAACAAGTGTCTCTGTGTTTATCACTGGAATAGTGTGTACGCACAGCTCAACCTTCTCTGAGGCTGATGTTGCTCACAACCCAAAAAAATGGTGTTTTTTAACTTCAAGCAGAAGCACACTCACTCATTCACTGTTGAAAGTGTGGTTATAACTCAAGCAAAGAGTGCACTCTTGGGCAGAATCCCTACCCCATCCAGCACATTAATATGGCTTCAAGGGATGTGGAGGAGCTTTATGCAAATGGGGACTTGAGACTGAGCCCAGCAAAGCACATTGTTTCCTGGAAGTGCATAAGGAGCCCTAACAAAGTCAGCAGGATGATCCATGGACGAGAGGTGTGCTCTTATCTAAGTGCTTTTCTGGCTGAGGGCCACAGACCAGCTTGCTCCTGAGAGCCCATGGGACAGCTGGAAAAGCAAAACCTGCCCAGTGGAATATCAATGCCTCTCTTGCCCAAAGACTGACTTCCTGATGTGTGAAAATTGCAGGGTCTTTATCAAAGACATGGAAAAGCTCAGACCTTAAGCTTCCTTCCTTCAATAGAGCAGTTTTAATCCTTCTTTGGGGCTGGCCAGCCTTACTGCATCATGTGTTCCCAAAATGCCAACATTCCCCTATGACCAACAGCCACCAAATGGACCCTGAAGATCTGAAGCAGGACAAAGACCTTGGGGCTGTACACAGACAGGAGCAGAGTCCCTCTCCCACAGCTGCTATGGAAGACAGCTTGGCTGGGCTTGTTCTGGTGTCTGCAACCCCAAATCCTGCCCTGCCACAGGGACTCCAGTGTCAGGTGGATGCTGTCAGTGCCATGGGGACCTCAGTGCTTGGAAACCATAGATGAACTACTCATCAAACATAGCCAAAGGATTGGAAATTATCCAGTACTAAGGGTTGGATTTGCTGTGTATTGTAGGCTTCCTTTATAGTAGCAGCATGTGATACCTCCCTCTGCATCCAGACCACACAAAGAATATGACAGGCAGAAACCCAGACAGCCCAGCAGCCTGTCACAGCCTGGCAGTACATTAAACTTGCAAGTTATTATACATGAGATGAGCTAGAGCAGGCTGATGCTCTTGCACACGCTGCCTTACCTGTCTTCCTGATGAACAGCTATTTTGGATTTTTCAGTCATTCAACATATTCATCTGTAAGAACATCGTCTTATTTCTTAAGATAGATTCCCCTTTTGTAGTCCTATTGACAATCATGTTAGCAACATGAGACTTCAAGCACTCATCTACTCAATCACAGCATTTTCAGCAGTAAATGATCCTCTGAAATTCAGATTAGAGACAAAAAAGACTCTCTACTGGTGCTCGTTGAATCAGTTTTTTCTCATTACAGATTTCTGTTTTATATCAAAATGTGCACTGAAAAATATACTTCTTGCTCTAAGAACCCATCTTTAACAGACTTGAAGTGGTATAAAGGCTAATTAATAGGTTAGTCCCATCTCTAACATCTGTGACACAATTACAAACATTGCAAAATGCAAGAAATATTCCCCTGCTGACAAATCTGATCTGTCATTAATTTTGGTCCTCACTAGAGAGGCAAATGGGGTTAAAGGCCAGGAGAGCCAGCAAAAAAAAAAAAAAAAAAGAAAATAAAGTGTTTTTCTTATTTTGGTACTGGCTTGGGACACCCAGAGCACTACTATCTGGATGTCGAGGAAATGCAGAAAAAAACCAATTTCACTGAAATGAAGACATAGAGCTGTCTTCACTCTATTATATATGAAGGGGAGGGCAGTCATTCTCTAGAATGCCTGAAGCCAACTCTGAAGCCAGAGCTCATATATTCTCAGAGGTGTTGAGCTCAGATCCACTCTTGAGGGGGAGAAAATATTGCCTCTATCCAGTTCATGCCAAATGAGATCTCAAAAAATAAATCAAAGGACACTAGGGACAAATCTTTGATAAAAGCATATCAAAATTTTGTTTAATTTGTTTGCACTTCTGTTGTAAAGCAGGCTCACCAGAGACAATATGCTCTACAAAAGGAATATGTTCCTAAATCAGGACACAACTTACTGGAAAGATGAGTAATGATTTCATCTAAGTCATTATATCTTCCTATCAATAGCATATCTCTGTGGGGAACATGCTCACCTCCAGCTGAATATCATATAATCCCTGTAGGAGAGACTTCAGGTGCCTGACTCAAGGCACCAAACCATCCACAACTCAGTGGGGCAGATGGGCCCTTGTTGAGATCAGATATGCATATATATGTACATTTTGTGGTATGTTCAATATCCAGCATATAATCCCTTCAGTTTGTAAAATTTGCTTTTGCCCAGGTATGTGGGAAAGGGTCACTTGTTAGGACAGCAGAGAAAGGGGGTGATTATCCTGGATAAAGGCATGATCTCAGACACTCACCTCTGAGTGTGACACACACCCATAGGATCCCTGTGTGATACAGATTGGAGCAAGTGAGCAGGGGGATCTGCACATGTACACCTCCATCCTGCTAAACTTTCAGAGCAAATATCTAAAATCCTCAAATTCTGCCCAGGCAGCTTCTCTGGACAGAGCAGGATTAGTGAGTTAATGCTTGGACTCAATGATCTCGGAAGTCTTTTCCAACCTTAATGATTCTGTGATCCTAAGAGTACGTGTGCATGGGGGACTGCACGGGGTTAAAGATCAGAATCACGGGATGGGTAATGCTGGGAGGGACCACAGTGGGTCATCTGGTCCAACCTCCCTGCCCAAGCTTAGCTACAGCTGAGCCCCTTATCTTACCCATCATGCCTACCCTGTTTGTCTGTACTTGGTAGACCTATTAGCTTCTGTATCCAGGCAGCAAACACCCCCAGCCCTATTTTCAACATTATCACCATCCTCTCTCTTCTCTCCAGACTAATGCTGTCATTTAATCCTGCTGACATTCCCTCAAGAGCCTCCTACAAAATTATCTATTACTATTTGTTCCCACAGTAGAGCCACGATAACTCAGTTTTCACAACCTTCTCTGTTCTGGCCCTGTTGATGCTCACCTTGTCTTCCCTCAAAATGTCACAACTAAAATCAATTCCTAGCTTCAATTCCTTAGCAAACCACACTAAATCCTTTCACCGTTTCAACTTTATCCTTTTTGTCAGATATGTGGTCCAGCCTCTCAAAAGTTTCTGTAAAACTGCTTCTATGGCTTTTCCTACTTTTTCCTCCTTTCTTCTGAGATGCTCATTTCCTTTTCCTCTTCATGGCACCTCCTTCTCTCAGGCCTCCTGCAACACAAACCTCCTCCCTGAGTGCCACCACAGCAAAGTTCAAATCATACCAGTTTCCAAGTTTTCCATAGGTTTGCTCAGGAAAGCAGTTTTGTCTGTTATTTTCAAACCATCCTTTGATGTCCCACCTACAACTCCTGCCCATGGTGTTGAAGTGTTGCCTTCAATGAGGCATGAGCAGTGAATCTGTTGCTCTGTAATCCTCTGCACAAAGTCCAGCAGCTGGAGGAGGAATCAATGCCATGCTCCTGCCCAGGTTAGCCTTGCTTGAACTTAGCTCCAAGTAAACCAGAGTCAGTCTCTGTCTGCCACTTGTTTTTGTAGCACAGGATCTACAGCCCATCGTGAGTCAAAAACATCCTTTCTGGAGAGGAGATACAGCTGCTGCCTGTTTCCTGCCTCCATTCTGTTATTACAAATGGAGAGTATTTTAAATGCCTGTGAAAGACCTGACATTACATTAAAGTTACATTGAGGAAAAGTTCCCTTTGGAAGGGAAACTGTGATTAAGATTTGGCTAGAGAAAGTGTCTGGCTATGTCTACATCCAGATTTATTTTTTTTCTTCCCCAGTGGAAAAATAAAGGAATGTGACATGAGGACCTCAAGATACCGTCAGAGCAGAGTTTCTTGAGCAGAGGGCACACTACCCACCATCCAGAGGACATTCATTCACCTCTACCTTGTGTATGGTGCTCAGGCTGAGTATAGAAATATTTACCATATCCAAGCAGCTATTTCAGCTCTCTGATTTACAGAAAATTATTTGCCTGACAGGAGCCGCCTCTGAAGCTGCTTGTAATTAATACATCTATTTTCATATTCCTTAAAGACAACATTCATAACAGATTAGAAAGATCAGAGATGCCACAAAGATTTCTAAATAACAAGAATTAGTTGTCATTAAATATATCACTGTAGAGTAACAAATAGACTTGTCAATTGCATATCAAAGTTAATTAACAAAAAAAAAGGGGTACTGATGATTTAAGAAAGCATATACAAGAGTAATTCATTCAAGTCTGTAAACCGGAGTAGTTGTAGGTAGCTGGCAATTTTTGGGTGTCCTGCACTAGACTTAAAAGTTTCAGTTTTTTCAGCCTGGATATTCACGTGGATTTTCTGTTGGTTGTTTTTTGTTGTTGTTGTTGCTGTGTGTTTGTTTTTTTTTTTTTTAATATGAAGATGCTGCAAAAATTGCATCCAAAATTAGAGGGCTTGTAAGGGCTAAATTCATTTTGCCAAAGTCACCCATAATGGACATAATATCCTGCAGCTAAGACTGTCAAGTCAGTTGTAATAGGTTTTCAAAAGCTTTGCAAAATATGTGCAAGTCATAACTTAACTGAATTCCTTGTAAATTCTATGACTAATTAATTATAACTTGTATAAAATATTTTGAAGCTCCATTCACATGCTTAGAATTTAATTAATTTGTTCGTTCCATGCCCCTAATAATAAATGTTTCTCCATGATCTTGGTCCAGAGCTTTGTAAAAGTGCAGAGCTTTCCATCAGCTTTAAAGGCAACTCTGTCACTGACAGTGGTAAAGTTTACTGAGCCCTACAAAAACTGTCTGCTTCACATAACCTTTGATGAGCATGTTGTACAAAAGGCAACAGGCAGTATTTATGCCCATATGAGGGAAAGCACATGTAGTGCTCAGACTGCTTTGTAAAACCTACAAACCAGATAGCAACTCACTACTGCTGGCCTGGGGATTCACACGTGTGCAGTAAATAGCCAATGTCATTTCTCAGGTAGAAAATTTAAAAACAAAACAAAAAAATCATACGAATTGGCTGAATATAGTTCATCCTAGTGATGTGCTGGGTCCTACAGTGTTCTCTTCCTACCTGGTGATTTAGGATCTATTTCTCTAATAGGAGCAGCCTGAAGATTTAATCCAGCCTTTTTCATGAACAGTGAATTCAGTCAGTAAAATATGTTTTCAACCATTGTCTGATAGAAACATATTGGGAAAAAAAAAGCATTTTGCTCTGAAGAATAAAAAAAAACGGGGAACATATATTCCTTTGGCAGGATTTGATAAATCATATAATAATACAGTTATATTTCTTGCTAAGCATAGCAGCTGTCTGGAGGAACCAACCCAATTAGGTAACTTGGTCATTTGCTCAGCTAGTCAATGATCCTCATTCCTATTTTTCTTCATCATCCATGATACTACCAGAAGGTGCAGCAAACTGTTTGCACAATTCTCAAAAAATCTTCCTCTCTGCTTTAGAATGGGGCACACACAAGGTCACTGCAAACAATGCTGCTGAGATTGAGGGAACAGCTTTTTTTCCCTTCTAAACCTGAAGCCACACACACCACTTGAAAAATTAATGACTGACCAGGTGATTGCTGTCTCCTGGGGAGTTTGAAGTGAGGTCAGTGCTTATTCACCCTCAGGAAGGTGATGGTTTCATGGATGACACAGTGCCTTGGGCTGCAGCTTTGGGACAATAGGGCAGCCACATCCTGGGCAACCCAGACTTCACCTGCCTGTAGTTCCCCTCCTGGGATTTTTCGTGCTAAAAAGGTTCACAAAGAAAATGGATATATTCATGGCTGAAAGACTTTCAGGACCTTTACATGCAATGATGTCTGTTGGGCTCCAAAATTCCCCCCTCCAAATTGCTGGATGGATAATTTTGTAGAAACATTCCTATGGCTTTCCCTGCTCTGCCCGACATACCCACTGCTGGCCACTGCCAGAAAAAAGGTATGGACTGAGTGGACATCTGACCTTACATATGGAAGGTGAGAACTTTGTTTTCATACCTGCCTGTTCTTGGGGAATGTCTGTCTCCAGGCTCCTCTGGCCACAGTGGAGCTGTTCCTTCAGATGCCCTAATACTCCCCTCAGCCCCGTACTTACTGCAGCTTTTATACCATCACAGCAATGCCTCATCATGCTGCCCCACCACAGAGCAGGAGCTCCCAGAAGTGTTGGCTCAGCACAACATGCTTAGCTCACAAGCCAAGCCAAGGTCCCTCTTGCTCCCAGCACTGTGTCACTTCTTTCTTGTGCAGCAGAGATCTCTGTTTTACTGACCTGCACAACACACAGATTTATTTGCTGGAGTTACAAAATATATGAGCTGATACAACAACCAGTTTCTACCAAGGCTGCAGGAAAAAAGGCTGTAACTTGCTGTAAGAGCCACAAGCTCCATCAGAAAACAGAAGGTTCCACATAAGGGAAGCACGACACGTAACCACTTAATAAAAACAACTCCAGTCCACCAGGGAACCGGCAGAATTTACAGACACTGTACTGGGAACAGAAATCCAGCCCTCACGGTCAGCACAGGACTATTAGTAAACACACAGAGCAGTTAATATTTTGAGGTTGCTATAGCTTTATTTGTGTGCCTTGATAGGTGACATTTCCAAGACACTACAAGTCTCTGTAGAGTTGGACCTATTTTTAATAGTGAACATGCAGCTGAGCTGACATGACAGAGAAATAAAGAAGTGAAGTGCACATAGTCATTTATGCAGGGAAGGTTATTCCCCAAAGTTTATTAGTAGCCTTCCAGTCCCCTTCTACCAGAGACAAATGCCTTGGGCAACCACTACACAAAGCAGATCTAGAAACCTACCTTTGCCTTGACTAAGGATGCTTTTCCCCAAGTTTATTTTCTCATTTGTTTCTGCTATTTGCAGCTAAATGTGGGTGGGAGTTTTCTTCTGGGTGATGCCCCCAGCAGGTATTAGCCTCCTGTGGGGTTTTGTTCTTCAGTGGTTCACTGGCCATTTGGCTCGCAGCCATAGGGAAGCCCATAGGGTCTCTCCTAATGGCACTCCAAAATCCTACAGGGCAATCATCACTGTCCCTTGTCCCAGGCAACTTGTGAATGGCTGTGGGCAAGAAGATAGCCAGAGCCAGGCCTGCAAGGGGATAAATGGAGACATTTGAAACACTGAAGTAGGAATTGGACAACAGGTTTCATTAAAATCACAGCTGGAGCTACTGGTGACGCAGGTGGATGTGCTGGCAGTGGTTACAAAAGGAGCTGAAAGAGCTCTGAAATGACACCTGTGAACAGGTGTTCCTGAGACCCCTCAGACAGGTCAGGGAGGGAAATCCCTGATGGCCACATATGGAAACAACCTGTGTGCTTGGAGCCCTATTGCAAAAGGTACCGAGGCCAAACTCTCCTCCCCAGCACCTGTCCAGCTCCTCACCATCCCCATTGCACAGGGGAAGCCCCACAATTCTTAAAGCTGCTGTAATGCAGAATGAGACAAAAGGAGGAAAAAATATACTAAACAGTTGTTTCAGCAGCTGATTGTTTTTGGTTTCTTAGCAACTGTGGGAAAAGAAGCTGCCTGGGATGTGAGCTGTCTGGACAAACCCAGCAGGCATCCCTCTGTGGAGGACAGCCCTCCTCCTCTCTGCTCATCTGCACAGGGAAACCACAGCTGGCGGGAAGCCTTCCCTAAACAGGGACATTGCAAACAAGTCCACCAAAATAGATGAACAGGCTTGTCCCCTTGTCCTTCTCTCCACTGAGGGACAAGGAAACAAGCTGACGATCAGAATCTTCAGTGTGGTTCCTCCAGAAATGGAAAGTTTGTTGGAGATTAGACTGCTTTTCATTTTAAAGAGCATGGAAAACATTGACTTGCACTAACAGCTGCAGTCAACGGTGCTCCCAAGTTGCACCCAAAATAGGAACTGCAGGAGAGGAGTCGGGAACTGCAGGAGAGAAGCCAGGTTCTTCTGTGCCTCAGTGGCAGGGCCAGGCTGGAGGGGAGCAGGACACTCCTTGTGGGTCCAGCCATCAGCCACTCCAACCCTGCAAATGAGCCTGATGGCTTAGTGCAGGGGTCCTCAGCTCCTCTCCTGGCAGTGCAGGCGGATCAGCTACAGCATCCTTCACAGGTAGTTTTGAGAACACTGCTATTGAGTGCATGAAAAGCTGTTTATGGCTGTTTTCCCTGTGATCAGCAGTGTCAGTCTCCTGCAAGTCCCTTGAGCAAATCCACAGAGAGAAAGGGTTGATTTTTGCCAAAGAGTTTCACATGTCTCACGGGTGTTTGTTCTGGAGGTTTCAGAACTGGTGCAGGGTTTTTGTGGGTCTCTGTGTTGGAGCAGCCATTTCATTGTTTTGGTTTTCAGGGACAGTGTTTAAATCATTTAAATTCGTGCTTGTTACTGACATACTGGCCGTGCTCATTGCTAATAGCTTATTTCCATCCATGCTGGCACTATCTCATTCATTCAGATATAAGTATGAGGATGCTGACCTGTAGTTAATCCTACATGTCCCTGACTGTTAATTTAATGACTATTAAATATTAATGGGAGCAGAGAAGTGAAGTCAGATCACCTTTTCCACAGCTTAGTGCCCCTGTCACCGGGCTACAGCGTCATCCTTGATCTTGCTTTTTATATTCCCTTTCTCCCAGTTTCATTTACAGGACAAAGAAAGATACATTTTAGAGAACACTTTGTAGTCAAGCAGCTATTGCAAAGATTAGAGCTGCACCAGGATCTCCCATTTCTAGGTAGATATTCAAGCCACCACGCTGTTGGTTAAAAAAGGGGGTGGATTTTTTTTGTCTACAATCTGAGAGAGGGCCTTATACCCCAGCTTAAAATATGCTAGAGAATATGCTAGAGAAGGGGAGAATTCACAAAACCACAGGTACCCATGACCTAGATGCTCCTCCTGATGCTGTGCAAAAAATAATTCATTGTTCAAGGGGAGATGTGGAGGGTGTCTGGTGGTTACAGTCCCCCCCCAGGGCAGGGGAGCACCATGGGTGTACCAGGGTGTGCAGTTCATTAAAGCACAGCCTGGTACCCGGGGTGCACCCTGAGGCTCTGGTGCAAACCCTCATCACCACAGTGCCACGTGCCCTCTTCTGTTCCCAGCCTGGTGGTGGTGGGAAAACTCTCCTAACTAGTCTGGAGTACAGAAGTGAATCTCTCCTTCTAGAGGAGAGAGTTGAACATCACTTTTCAATTCCAGATGGGTATTACTATGTCTTGATTCTCACAGAAAGCATCATCACTTTCGGTCATGATTCAACAAAGAAAGCCATGTGTCCCATGTGAACATCCACAGAACATTTCATTTGCAAGCCTGTTATGTTTTCAGGCAGTGGGGACCAGGGATGGTGGTATAGAGATCTCCTTCTCTGCATCTCCCCATGCCTTTTTTTCTCATGGCCTTTTCTTTTGCATCAGGCAGTTGTGACTGCATCCTTTAAAACAGCCATGTCTAACTGCTGGAGGTATTTATCTGTGCTTAAATCTATGTATCTTCATATGATTGTATTTTTCTGATTATAAAGCTGATGAGATAAAGCAGAAATCAATCAAAGTAGCTGGGCTTGAAGTGCATTAATACTTAATACTACCTTTTACTATTGTAATTAAGATTTATTTACTTTTTCAATTGCTACCTGGTTTGCTTATCTGTATGAGAGATACTTCTCAAGAGTATCTTTCTGACTATAGTGTTTTATTTTTACAGAAAAATGCAGGCATTTAGTGAGATGGAAATTACTTCCTTATTATTTAAAATTAATTCAGCCTGTCAAAATGAGCTCATTGCCATGCACAGTGTTTCCTTTTTAATTCAGTCTCAGCCTTTCTAGAAATTGAAATTCTGTGCTGAGATGATGTACATAGCAGGCTTTTTATACATATTAAGCCCGACATATTTAGAGGATTAAGGCCACATAAACATTTTAGAATAGGGTACATAATTATAAAACAAATTTTGTAGCAGGGATAAAAGAATGTCAGTTTTCCATTGGTCTTGTAAACTGCTTTGCTAGCCAGGAATGAAGCTGCAAGAATGCCTGATGGGAATAAAAGGGACTCTCTTGCCTGTTCCTTTAGGACTCTAACTTTTGCTAAATCAGGACAAAAGTAGAGGAAATATTTGCATATAAATAATTGGGATGCCAGTGCTCCCTTCTTTTCTCTTCTTAGAATAAAAAAGAAGATAATGGAAAGCAGAAAAGGACAGAGGAGATTGAAACCTGTGATGGGTATAGGAAAAGATAACCTTAATAAATGGGAGAAAATTGCCTGTCACCTGCAAAGGGAGCAATGAAAATAAGGGGGGAAGGGAGACAAGTTTCTGACAGCAGCATCCCACAGGAATTTCTTCACTACCAAGAATCGATTAGGAGAGGGAGGGAGAGAAGAAAAGGTGGCTTTAAAAGATCTTCATACTTCCCACTCTGTCCTCTGAGCTGCTCTCAGTTCCCACTGCACACCCTCCTCATAGTAGCTGAATGGGCTTGTGGCAGAGGTTCAGTCCTCTGGAAACAGCCCAGTGTGAGAGGAAACATCCCAGAGACTCACCTGCACTGGGCTGGTGTCCTGGTCACACTTCCTGAAAAGAGAACAGCAGGAAATGAAGAGTTTTGAATGGAGGGAATGATCAAGGAAAAGTGTTGCTGGGGAAGGCACCTGAAAAGATTGCCATTCCCATAGTAAGAAGATGACAATGGAAATAATTTTTTCATCCGCTGAGTCAAAAAAGTAGTTAAATAATTTCAATAGGTTTGGGAATACCATAGACAAGACTTTCAGTGTCACTGCTATCTCCAAGAGGGACAATGTGGGGAGCAACATACCTGGCAGCGTTACCTCATTCCTTGGGTAGGTCATGGAGTAAATAATTTCCAAACAAAAAGGACAAGAAGCTGATTGGAAGTAGTCAGCCTGGATTTACAGAGGGGAAATTGCACCTGAGAAAACCTGAAAGCCTTGTACAGCAATGTGACTGCCTCAGTGGTCATGGGGAAAGCAGTGAGTGGCAGTGTTCATCTTGACTTTAGCAGGGATTTTGAGTGCTTGCCATAACTTCACAGACAAGGTGATGGAGTGTGGGCTAAATAACTAGACAATAAGGTGGACAGAAAACAGGCTGAACTGCCAGGTTAAAGGGCTGTGATCAGTGGCACAAAGTCCAGCTGGATGATACAGCAGATAAAAAACTGGGAGAAGTGTTGAAGCAGCAGAGTGTTATGCTGCTATCCAGAAGGACCACAACAGATTACAGAAATGAGTGGATAGGAACCTCATGAAGCTGGGATACCCCCAGTCCTGTACCTGGAGAGGAAGAAACCCACACACCAGATTCTGCTGGAGGACACCCAGCTGGAAAGCAGTTTGATAGGAAGGGAGCTTGAGTTCTAGAGGACACCAAGTTGCCTGTGAGCTAATGATGTGCCCTTGTGCCAAAGCAGGTTCACAGGATCCTCCTTCCAGCACTGGTGACACCTGCAGTGCCATGCCCTGTGTTGGGCTCCAGTGCAAGAGAGATGTGGATATACTGCAGAGCCCAGTGAAGAGCCAATAGAATGATGAAGGGACTGGTGCAACTCTTCTGTGAGAAAAGGATTAAAGAGCTGGTGTTGCTCAGCCTAGAATAGAGAAGGCTCAATAGGGACCTTGTGAGTGTGTATAAATGCCTGATGGGGGCCCAGTAAAGAAGACAGAACCAGACTTTACTTGGTGGTGCCTGGGCACTGTGTAAGACACAACAGACATTAATTGGCATGCAGAAAATCGCATTTAAACTTTTTTAAAAAACTTTACAGCAAGCATTGTCAAACACTGGAGCAGGCTGCCAGAGAGTTGCTGGAGTCTCCATCATTGAACCTGACGGGACATGACTCTGAGTGACCTGCTCTAGCTGACCCTCTGAACAGTGGACGAGGAGCAGGTACCCCAGAGGTGCCTGCCAATCTCTGCAGTTTTCTGAGTCTCTGACACCAAGACAAGAAAATTGATGAGTAAATAAAAGCAAAAGACGAGTACAAGGGGTTAATCTTGCCAAAGAGAAGCAGTGGTGAGCAAGGTGCAAACAGGTCCTCCCACAGGATCACCACTGTGGCAGGGGAGAGAGGAATCTCCCACTGTTGCTCCCTTAGTAAGAACTGATGCAAATAAAGCTCTGTAAAACAAAACCTATTGGCAGGAACAACCAGCTTCAAACCCAAGTCTTGGCCCTTGGCAGTAGGAACCTGTGCTTGCACGTGGAATACAATTCTTGCAAAGAACAGCAAAGGGAGCTGGGGCTGTTTAGCCTGGAGAAGAGGAGGCTTGGGGGTGACCTCACCACTCACAACTGCCTGAGAGGAGGTAACAAGTGACAGGACAGGAGGAAATATCCTGAAGTTGCACCAGAGAAGGTTTAGATTAGATAATAGGAAAAAATTTTTCACTGAATGAGCAGTCAGGAATTGGAACAGGCTGCCCAGGGAAGTGGTAGAAACACTGTCTCTGAAAGTGTTCAAAAGGTGTGTGGATGTGGCACTAAGGGACATGGTTTAGTGGTGAACGTGGTGACGATGGGTTAAAGCTTGGAATAAATGATCTTAGATCTTTTCCAACCTCAACAATTCTATGATTCTGTTATTCCCTATCCTGGAATTCAAAACCTCAACAATTGCAAATGTGCTTTAACTTGTGTTATTTTGATGGATGTTTCTGGTGGAACAGGCACCTGGAAATGCTTGACTGCCAAAACTGTAGCGATAAGAGACCATGAGAAGAAGTCAGAACTTGTTTTCTCCTATGTTCAGAGCTTTCTTTGTGCCACCTGCTGTGGCATCCCCCAGCAGCACATCCCACATCTGGGCTCTTATCTCTCTCTCTCTGCCTTTTGTCTCAAGTGTTTGCAATTAGCTGAGGATTCTGCCACCAACTATTTTGGGGACAGCAAGGTGTTGGTTTTTGCAAATTTAACACAAGTTAGTGTGAATCATCAGGAGCATTTTATAGATTAGGTTTCTGATGTTAAACAGACGGTGTTTTAATTTTAAGTATTTCATATGTACATTGCAAAACAATATAGAAAAACTCCCCACATTTTTCAGATAAACTACAAGACTTTAATTTCTTTTTTTAATCTGGCAACTTCAAAATAGTGTCCAATGAAGGAACCTAAATCCAAGTTAGTATTTTTTAAATTTTGTGCATTTAATAAAGGTTTACAACATATTCCATTTTTACACAGTTTTGAATTATATTACAAGTATCAGTAATTAATTTTCTTAGTAATGCCACATATTTTTAAGTTACCAGAACTGCTTTGAGTGAGCAGGTAACTCTAGATACCGCAGTCCCCTCTAGTGGGGAAAATCAGACTCTGCCGATTTTGCAGGACCTGCTGCATTAGAAGTGGCTGAATATGAAAGCTTTGCTTTCCCCCCATATATCCTGGGGACTCTGAGTAGATTTTTTCTTTTTATGGATTTTTACTTATTTATGGTACATTATTTTTGTTCTGAAGGAGAGATGGGCACGTGAGGCTCAGGTTCAGTTCCTACTTGTGAACTTTCAGAGCAGGAATTCACTATATGCCCTACAAATCCTCCTGTCAAAAGACAGCAAGTTTCCTGGTTTTTTAAATAAAAAGGAAACTAAGGGATTCATGAAGGACAGGTTCACCAGAGATCACCATCCATCTCCTGGCTCAGCAGCTCACCTAAATCCATTTTTAAATCCTTCTGTACTGGCACTTTCTGATTATGAATTGTGCCCTTGTAATATTCCCCTGTTCTGTGAACAAGAGGCAGTGATGTTTAGGTTTTAGGAAGCCACAGCCATCAATATAATGAAGAACACCCCCTCCTCAAGAACCTTATCTGCCCATTTGTCACACTTCTGTTTCGCTGCAGTTCAAAGGGAGAACTGCCACCCCACATCTCTTTTTGATTTTTCTCTTACATAATTGTCATCGTGTTTTTAATTAAGTTAGATAGGATGTTGCACTGAGCTCCTCAGCAGCTTCCTGAATTTTGTGATCTATCCCATCAATTGACTGAAATCAGAGCACTGTCTCTGCTGGTACCACGTGCACTGCGTGCAAGTCACAGATATTTGCATGAACAAATTTATCTCTAAAAAATATTTCTTCTTGACTGAAGAATAAATTGCCTTTACCCTAATGCTCTAGGTAATGAATTGCATTTGAAATGTGTTTATTTTTAGCAAACAAATGCTAATGGCAGCTTGCTGTTAAAAATAGGCAGTACAGTTGGCACAGAAATATGGGCTGGGGAATCGTTCTTCCCTGATCAGTGGAAATGCCCTCTGTGTAAGTCACCTGGGGAGAAAACATGATGTTCCTAAGTAATTTAGTCCCTCCAGCTGGAGAGAGGGTGAACAGCAAGCCCCTGCTGTCACCTTAGCCCTGCCTTATGAATTGCCCCTGTAGCATCCTCATGGGGCTGTGTCCCTCCTGTGGGGCTAAGGGTGTAAGGTGGAGACAGCACATTTTTCTTTTCCTGTCTCCCTGCTGCATGCCAGTGGGTGCAATGTGGGTTTTCATGTGCCTCTAGCTCTGCCTGGCTGCAGGGAGTGGGGGTATTTTGGGGGGGAGCACTGCAGGACCCCAGCATTATCAGTTCCCACTCCTCTCTTAGCAGCTGCTCCCCAGGCCAAGGGACTTTATCTTGGACAGGGTTTTCCTAATGTCTGTGAAATTTCCCTGGCTGCTGTCTAAGTCCATTACTTGTCACATTCCCATGATTTATTCCCTTCATTTCCACAGCTGCTTTTTTTCATAGTTAGGACTGTTATGTCCACTAAGTCTCCTTTCCTCTAGATTACACAGATCAATTGCCCATCTTTTCTCTTACATTAAGAATTCCAAGGCCTCTGACACTCTTGTTGTTCCACTCTTTTGTTCACCAGATAGGTACACTTCTCCCTTACAGTCTAGTGCCCAAAAGCCAACCAAGCAGCTGAGGCCTTGCTGAGCAGCCTGGAAGACTCACTTTGTGCATCTTGCAGATAATTTTTTCTGCTTCTTCAAAATGGTAGGGAATTTGCTATTTTTCACCACAGAAGGGCCCTGTGGAGTCATGTGGTCATTTGGTCCATAACTTTTATCCTGTAACACTCTCTCCTTTGCCCATGCTTGTACTGCTATAGAATTGTGTCCTGTTTTTCAGATCATTTCTCTAACTCATTGTAAATGTTGAATACTGTTTCTGACCAACAACACACTTGGAGCCCCTCCTGAATTACTGTAACCCACAAATGGAGGAGGATATCCTCTATTCCATTGGAGATCCTCTGTTCCACTATCTAATAGTGCAAGTGAAAGTATTTTAATAACATCAGACCTAAGACAGATTTCCATGAAACTCCAATAAATACAGTCCTTCAGCTGGACAGTGAGCCACTAATCACCACTCTAACATTATGTTTTTCCAGCAAGTTTTGCATTTGTTTTCATAGCAGTTTATCTAAATAAAGTTTTCTACATGCTATGAGAATGCTTTTCAGGTTTTTCAGATTCATGGTTCAACTCTTTTAGAAGTCTGGCTTATAGAAGTGGAAAAGAGATAACCTTCCAAGGACACAGGTGCTACACAACTACTGTTCATCATAGCTTGCTCTATACTTTCAATACACTTTTTATCATCCAGCCCCCATGGGGCTGTTGTGATACAAGGTCTGGTCTTCTCACCTCACTTTAGCTCCTGAGTGAAGTATTAAAGTGCCAGTTCTGGTAATTTGGTCACCAGAGGGATCCTCTCAGGGTCTGGCTGCACCATCCAAACCCTGCAGGTGTGGCAAACAGTGCCTGGCAGGAACCCAGCAGCTCCTGCTGTCTGCCCTGGCCATGTCAGCAGCCCCTCCCTCAGAAAAGGGGCAGTATTTTTGCTTACAAGTGTTGTCCTGTGATTCTCAGCACTCCTAAGGTTGGATCTGCCCTGGGAGTCATTGCATGGTGCATCATGGAAGAGCTTCTCCATCCCTCCAGAGCAGCACAGAGGATAAGTCCTTCTGCTTCCAATGAAACAGCCTAAAGTACATCTGTTCCTCTGCATCATCCATTCCACCTGCTGGCTGGCACCTGCAGGCTACTGAGTTTTCCAAGCATGGGAGTTATGGAGAGCAGGGTTCTCCTCATCTAAAGCAGCAGAAACCACACCAGACTCCAGCACCTCCTGCTCTCAGGGCCAAAATCTGCCAGCCTCCAACTTGTCCTTGCACTGGCACTCCTCTGGACCCAGATAATTCTGCACTGAAAGCTCACTGTTAAAAAGGAGTCTCACCAGAATAAAAAGGGCTTCTCTTAGGAGGGATGATGTTAACTTTTCTGTGGGCAGTTTTCAGTCACAGACAGGGAAGTGTTTTAGAAGTGAGGACCCAATTCTGCTCGCACAGGCTCGAGGCAGGAGGCTGGCAGCTCCCACCACTTCACTGCTGAAGCACAAAATTTGTACCAGAAACAACCCCTACTCAAGAGATTACAAATCTAGTTTTGAACATTGTTTTCCAGATTTTGCTTGAAAGGTAGGTTCAGTGTCCTCGAAAGGTAGGGCAGCATCCCCTACTTCCTGCCACAAAATCTTACATAGAGATCTCTAGCCAAAAAAATACTGCCTTCATTTGACAGAAAGGACCCAGTAGGACCAGACAAGAAAGCCCAGACTGAGCTGTTGCTGGTTGAAAATTATCTAAAAAGACTAAAAATTATCATCTTAACCAGAAAAATGCCAAAAATCCTGAAAAAAATCTAGTAAATATTATTTATTTCACAGATGATCTAGAGAAGGTTCGTCTCTTGGGGAAGAAAATTACAACGAGAAGTCTTTGATTGATCCTTGGTGCTTCTCATTATAATATGATCTTAGGAGCTGGCTCGGTTCTACTGAGTCAAAACAAGAACCAGAAAGGTCCCAAAGGGTTTCCATCAGATGTAGCTTTTAACACAAAATATGGTTGGGAGTCTAGATAAAAAACACTAATTAAAGAAAAGTAGAACTGATTCCTTATTTATAGGCTTTAGTATTTCCTGGGACCAAACCCATTACTTCCTAATTCTAGACTACAACCTAAACTGGAATTATAACAATTAAAAATCAGGAATTCAAAGTAAGGAAGATTTACCCATGGTGGCATATATTTCATTAGCAGGTAATGTGAAGAATCAATATTTTATGACCTGTCACATATTTGAATCATCTGTCATGTTTTATCCTTAGATGTTGAAGTTGTTTGACAGCTCTAAAGTAGAAGGAAGCAAAACAGAAAAGAAGGTTTTGCTGGTGTCACACTGTCAGGAAAATTTAACAGGTAATAGTCTACAACAAGCAATTAAAACACATTGGTCTCTTATTACAGAACAAATTCTACTCCGTGGGGCCTGAGGGAAATGCATCTCATAAAATTTGCTATTTTTAT
This sequence comes from Acridotheres tristis, assembly GCA_037013685.1. Taxonomy (NCBI): domain Eukaryota; kingdom Metazoa; phylum Chordata; class Aves; order Passeriformes; family Sturnidae; genus Acridotheres; species Acridotheres tristis. Next base: position 12,737,229 of record CM072885.1, read on the forward strand.
GTAAGAAGCCAGCACAAACTACACTTTCTCTGCATGAAAAACAAATCAGACAGAAGCAGAAATGCTGCTACTTCACAGTGCACAGATGAATACTGATTTGGAGACCTTACATAACAGGGAAGCAGAAAGATCCACCTGCAAAACCTCAGTTGGTTTTCTGCTGAGGTCCAGCCACTGATCCCAGAGTCAGTGCAACCACAGACCCATAAGGGAACACACCCATATGGAGGATGCAGTCTGTCTGTTGTCCAGAAAAAGGGCACAGCAAAGGAAGGTGATTAGTTCAGATGAAGACAAGGAAGGGATGGGGATGAAATGTCTGTAGAATTACCTACACGTTTAGAAATGTCACAACTGCTCATGCTTTCTGTTTTCCAAGTTCCAATTCCGAATCACGTGTTGTACTTCAATCTCAGCTTTAAAAAAAAAGGTGCAAACAAAACAAAACAAAATCACTCTTCTGTGCCTCGTAATTGCAAAAAAATCCACTAGCTCTCAGGAAATAAGAAAAAAGTCAGGCTTTTCAGGACTCATGTTTATATGTCTTCCTGGTTTTTGAATGTTTGTGGTTCATTAAGTCTTTCTGGAAAACAAGAACTTTATTCCCTGAGCAGCACTAATAGAATGGGTCTTCTGTCTCTTCCAGTGTGGTACAAAAAACGGAGACATTTTCATTTTTATTTGTTTCTGTAGGTAGTTAGCCTAAAAGTATCCAAGATCTTGTTTACCAGAGAATTTTCTTTCGTTTTCCACATCCCCCTAGACTAGCTCCTTTCATGCATTAAAAAAAAAACGAAGCATCTGAAAAACTTCAGTCTCGACAAATTGGTATTTTGCACTAAAAATTCCTTCCATATAAGGTTCCTATAGGTAACATCAGAAAAGTCCAGGACAGTGAAGAAATCTGAATTTAGCTTTTTTTCCTGTCTCCAACCAATCAATAATGTGAGCCTTTGCTAGCAGAGGGGTTTGCACATCACTGCAGAGAAGAAAGAGGATGGCCACACGGAGATGTAAAGGCTGTAGGAATGAACACCAAGCTCATCTCCAGGGTTCAGTGACTGACCCATCCCTTTGGGAGCACCGTGAAACAAGCACATTTACCTAACTGCAGCCACAGCTGATGCTTTCCACAGTGCTGCCCACGTGGAGCGAGCCACCACACATGGCAGTACTCAATCCACAACGCTCAGCAGTGTCCCACAGACAGCCAAGCTGGCCACTAGGCCACTTGCCCTGGTCTGTACAACAGAGGCTCAACTGCCTTATCAGGCCCAGTGGAAAAAAGGAGGTTTTCCTTTTTCCTTTAATTTCTGCTTATTTTTAAATGTGCCAAGACTGGCACAGCAGCTTGGCTCCCCCTGCCTGTAGGGACTCTGCTGCCAGCAGTGCTCAGCCCCGCAGCCTCTGAAACCCAGGCAGCCTCTGCTCTGCCTCAGGGCTGGGCCATCCGAGAGGATGTGACCTCTAGAAAAGGACACCAAATTAGGAGATGTTTCAGTGTCTGAGGCGATGAAATATTTAATCCCTGCTCTCTCTGGGATATGCATCATCACAGATTTACTTATCTGCTGCTCAGTGACAGCAGCAGCTGACAGGGATGGTGACAGCTGACACACATTAACCCAGCTGCACAACACAAGCTATCACTCCACTGCAGAAATCCATCATTATTATTTAAGCAGTGAGGAGGTGTCTCGGTGCCAGATACCAAACACAGGCAGCACCTGCACTGCAAAGTCAACACTGCCAGGGTCTCTGGGGGGTGAGGGAGCCTTGGCAGGACCCTCAGCCCTGGCAGCCCCAGCAGGGCCAGCAGCACTGGTCCCTGAGCAGCCCAGCACCAAGGGTGCACACAGGGCTCCCGTGCCCCCACTGCTGACCTGGCCACGTGCTGATGGACCACAATGAGAGGGAAGTATGGACAAACATTACTTGTTTAGGGTGTGGGAGGGTGGAAGCCTTTATTGGAGCTTTTCTGGAGCAGCAGGACAGTGCAGGTGGAGTGAAAGGCTCCTCAGGGAGCGCTGCTGCAGATGGAGCCGTGCGGATGCAACCGGACCTGACTTGCTTCCCCTTTGTCTAAGCTGCCCCTCCTTATTACAGATGAGCTTCTTTCTGAACAAACCTCTATAGTGTCTTCTTTATCTAATAGGTCATTCTGAATTATTGCTGTCTCTGAGAAACTAGTGACAGAGCTTTGAGGAATCCTGGTGAAACTGGGGTTTGGCTGGAGATGGTGGGCTGGAGATTTCCTCCCTTCCTGTTAGTGTTTGGTACTGGATTGGCTGCTGCTCGAAAGTGCTCTGCTGTCCTTGCTGCTACAATGGCATCCTTACAGTGAAAGGTGCATTTTACCCAAGACTTGTCTTATGGTCATTGATGGGAACAGCCAAACAACAGGAAAATTGTCCATGTGTCTATGTGAATCAGGTGCAGGGTAGAAGGGGGAAAGAAGCCACCACGGATTCTAGGCCCTGGAGCTGATCCTATGTTGTGTGGAGTGTGATCCTTCCAGAGGAGGAAATAAGGTGGACAATTTACAGCACCACATGGATGCCTGCTTAAGACTGCTGGATACACTGGGATGTCACCCTCCTGTTCTGACCCAGAGGACACTGTACCACACCTGTCACTCAGGGCTCCTGTAAACCAGCTTGCCTTTCTGCATGCTCTTCAGCTGGCAATTTCCTAACACAGCCCTCCCCTTCCTTCTCTGAGATTTTTTTTCTTCTCTGCACTGCTGATTGCAGTTTGCCTTCTGTGCTGAAAGCTCTTCAGGGAAGGAATCTCTACCTTTTCTTTTACATGAGTGCCCTTTACATCTCTAGAGCAACTCAAGAAAATGTTTAAGGGAATAATATAAATTAATAGCAATAATAAATCCCTACACATCGTTCAAAGCCTGCACAATTGGGTTTGGAGCAAGAAAAGGAAGATGACAGAAAAAATGTCTTCAGGACCATGAGCATTCAACATTGTCATGACTACACATCAGACAGGTTTTCATGACAGATGGTATTCACCAAAAAGCTCACCCTCTCCCTAAACCCTGGCTTTGCCAACTCCCAAATCCAGACTCTCTTCTAGCTGAGACTCATCTAACCCCACAGAGATTTTTTAAAGTAGTTTAACATGTAATTTCATACCTTTGGAAACTGCCTTACGTACAGTTCCAAGTACTTCCTATTTGCCTAGAGAGCACACAGACAGTTAATTAACATTCCTGTGCTCGGTAAGCTAATCACTAAACTGCACTTGTGAAATCTCAGACCAAAGCTGCTCCAGATCGTTATCTTTCTGTTGCCCATAAACATGTAACTTGGCACCTGTATCTTTCTCAAAAGTGAAAGGAATCAATATTTACAGCTCATTAGCAGGTTTTGGTTGAGACCCAGCACTACAGCAGCCAGCTAGTCGGAGAGGAATGTGGCAAGATGAAGGAGGCACAGCCTTGCCTTGGTGAGCCCCCACCCCAGAGGTGGCCTGGATAAAGTCCTGCAGCTGCAGGACCCTTCCCCTCCATCGTGAGCCCCAGCAGCCAGAGCCCCACTCCTAGTTCCAGCCAACTATTCATCAAATTTTCTCTTCCCATCAGCACAAGTACATACAAAGAGAAAGTTAGGAAAACTTTTGGGAATCCTTGGATGTGCCTTTACTCAGCACGGATTTGTGCCATGTTCCCAGGTCACTCAGCTTTGGCACTGTCCACAGAACAGGGAAATTCATTTCACACATAAAAAAAAGAGTTTAAATATTTTTATTATTGTGCAGCATTTAAGGGTCATCAGCATTTATATCTTTCTTATGTTTTCTGTGACATTTAAACTTTTTGCAATGTTTTAGTTATTACGTTAAAATTTAAAAATCAGGGGGTTTTTTTTCCAGGAAATTTCATTCACAGAATAGTCATGCTGGAATGGCCAGAGAACTGTCACAGCCCTCTTTGTTTCTGTTAGGAGGAAACACTCGCTGTATGAATTGTGAATTCATCTGGACAAATTCAGTTTGTTGAAAAAAAGAGCAGAGCTCCGTTTCTGTCACACCACTAAAATTAATCCCATCGTAGCAGCTTCCTTACACAGAGATCCTGGCTGGCACCTTCAAGGATCTGCTTCAGTATCTTGGCTTTCTCCCAGCACTGAACTCCCACTCTGTCTTGCTCACAGAGAAGCAGGCTCAAGCCTGAGCACACAGTGGAGGCAGAGAGGCTCTTCCAGGCTGGGGCTCAGCCTGGCCCTGGGCTCTGCCTCCTGCCTGCCCTGATGGCCCAGCCCAGACAAGGAGAGCTTTGTGTCAATGGCAGCAAGGTTTGTTTTCCCAAGCCAAAAAACGTGCCAATGTCAACATCTAGCATTGCCTAGCACAGGAAAACTCTTGGAAGACATAATGCTACTAAAGCTAGATATAAAATATTACTAACAAAATAAAAAGCCATAAGATTGTACAATGCCAATCCAAACACTTTCTGGCCAATATGCCCAAACCTTGTCAAGATACCTCACTGACATGGCTGGATCCTCAGAAAAGCTCCCTGTAAATACGTACATCAAAGTTTGTAACAGTTTTTAGATATAAACAATGAAGAGCTTCCTGAGAAGTCTGATCACACAGCTTGAAGGCTGGAGAAGCAAACAAAAATACCTATGGATCCTCTGGGTTCCAGGGGAGAAACTGAAAAACAGCTGCAGCAAATGGGCAGAATACAAAGAAATTGAAACATTTTCTCATTTAACAGTTAAAGAACAGGAAGAGTTTAGGAATCACCGTTCAGAGACTCCTGTTTAGTGACAGCAATTTATTTGACCATCTGGGCAAAGAAAGACTGCAGCAAACCACATGGAGGAAATAAAAATAGATGAACAACAAGTGACTGATTTTGCTTGACTTGAGCCTACAACTCTGCAGAGCAGGAAGCTACTTTATGTGAAAGACATTATTGATGAAGGCATTTCAGCCTCTTGCCAGTTCTTCCAACAACATACTAGATCTCCCATGCCAGCAAACCTGTCTTGAGACGTGACTCCCATCCCAAATTTGACAGAAACACCACCAAGTACAAAAGACAAATTGATGAGCCTTCTGGAAAGGGACCACCAGAGGAAGGAGCATCTCTGTGATGATCCACAGTAAAAGAAAACTCTTTAGGAGAAAGAATAGGAGGCTTTTTGCTGTTTGTTCATTATGATAAAAATCTTCCTTTTCTTGACAGAAGCAAATATTGAAATAGAGGAAAAGGCAGCCACTGTTCAGCAGGATCTGATCACGACATCCCAGTGTGTTGGTTCCCACCTCAGGCAGACACACAGCCTCCTCCCATGTCCAGGGCACACTCACTGGGGGATGGTGATGCCCGCCCTGGAGGTACAGCCATGAGTACCAAGCTGCCCAGATGAGGAACCCAAAAGCAGTTTGTGCCAGCATATGACAGAGATGACAGCTACAACTTGATCCATCCTTGGATAGATCTCTCTTCCCTCTGTCTGTCACTCTCCTCCTGTCTTTCCCACCAATAAATATGCATATGTGGTATTCTTGGAGCTGCATTCAAACCAGAGGAAGGCCACATGAGCCAGGGATTAGGAAGGGTGGCAGGGAAGCTTGAAGCCTACCCATATTCATGGTTTTAAAGCCTGTCATTGCCAACTGGCTATATTTAGGAATAGCTGGGAGAGGGTCTTTCAGTGGTAAGAAAACTGTCAGGCTCTAAACAGGTGCCTTCTTTAAGCTGCTCTAACCCCATTTCACAAGATTTGCAGTCAAAATTCACCTGCTCCTTCAGGCATGGTCTGACTCACTAGAGAGCCAAGCTGACTGCTATATGTAGCTTGGCTCATGCCTTCCCTTCAGGCTGGCCCACTGCTTGCATCCCTCCCCAGTCAGTCCTCAAGCTGTTTAACTGATCTTGCTGAGCCCTCCTGACCTGGGGTTGCAATCTCAGACCCAGCTGCTGCAAACCTGTTTGCTCTCAGGGAAGACAGTCTTGGTGCATGATGGCACACCCCAAAAGGACTAAATATACTATCCTGAAGCTGTGCTTAGACAAGGTCTCTGATTGCTTGTTACAAACAGGCCTAATCTTCTAAGCTTTGTTACAAAACTGCCTAATCATTTGATATTTCAAGCTGAAGATCTTCCATGCGTGGGCAGCAGCTTCCCTCTTCTTCCATGCATGCAGTTAATGACTTTGTGCAGAGTAATTATAATTCCAGGATTCACACACCTCACTTTGTCCATCCCAGATTTAGGCCTCCCATCTCATCCAGATCTACAGTCCCACAGAAGCCAACAGCACTCATCCATCCTGGGAACCATGCTAAGAATAAATGAGTCACCCCAGGAGGGCCCTGTCCTGCTCCAAGGACTTCCTAAAGACTCACATCTGATGTCTGACTGTGACAGAGATCATGTTATTTGAGATGTTTCTCCAGGCCTAACCTCTATCTGATCTCCCAAAATATCTTCTCACCTTTCTCAAAATTTCCACCTGGAAGAAAACAGGAACTTCAAGAAGTCAAGAACACAAATGGTTAGGCTGCCCTGACCCACGCAGTGCTCCAGACTTAATTTCCAAATACATGTCTCCTTTCATACCTTGGCACAAGGTGGTTACACTTCATTGCTGAATGCCTTTTTTTGATCAATTTTTTCTTGACAACCACATTTAGTCCTGGAGACTTTTGCTCATTGTTGTAATAGCTTCAAAAAACATTCTGTCTGGAGAAATCAACAAGGCATAAAATAATGTATCCCTGGCCTGTCATTCCTTCTGTTTACTGTCAGGGTGGTGAGGCCCTGGAACAGGTTTCCCAGAGATGTCCTGTCCCTGGATATGTTTGAGGCCAGGCTGGATGGGCTCTGAGCAGGCAGGTTAAGTGGAAGGCTCCCCATGACAGAGGAGTTGGAATGAGATGACATTTCAGGTCCTTTCCAACCCAAACCATTCAATGGTTCCATGACTATTCCCCCATAGCATGCTGTCTGCAACCAGCCTCTGAACTGACATCCACTTTCTCCTGCTATGTTTCAGTCATCATATATAACAGAAAAAGAGGGGGGGAAACAAATGTAAGATTAAATTGGATTTTAAAACTACAAGAATTGGCCAGAGTCTGTCAGGGAGGGCAGGGCAGTTGCTGAGTGCATTGAGTATTCAAGGAGTGTAGCTTTAGGTCTGATGGTGTGCTGGGTTTTTCTTGTGAATGACAGCCTGTGAGTTGACAGCAAAATTCTGTCCAGCTGTGTGTTGTACAGAGATGCTGGAAACCTGGCAAAATTGATTTGACTGGATCCTTTAACATTTTTCTGTTTCTACTCAGAAAATAATGTCCAATAAAAAAGCATTGTGTCTGTTCAGCCCATCATCACCCCTGTGGCTCTGAAACCATCTGTCATGGATGGAAGCAACTGCACCTGTAAGAGAGAAACAACAATATACTTTATTGATATAAAACAGTGATTTAACAAAGTTCAAGGGTAAATGTGACAGTGGTTTAACAAGATTCAATGGCAAGATTGTTTATTTCCTGCATAGAGGACAAGGTCAGACAAAACTGCCAGAGATCCTGTTGTTGAGCCATGAGGTTCAGAAAGAATCCCCTTGCATTCCAAACCCCTTCTCAAAGAGAAGTGTGGGTGTGGCTGAATCCAATCCTAGTCCCAGACTTGTTCAGTGTTTTATTTCTGAGAGATTATATTTGCGTAATCAATCCTTTATATCACTTATTTTGAAATTTAGTGTGCTATTAACCACTTACTAAGATTCTGTTGCAGTGAGGAATCTCTCAGCTTCAAGGAGCAACTTTGAGAGGTGACCTTCCTCAAGGGGACATCCTGGCATGCAGCCCACCATTCCAGACAGCCTTTGGCTACCATGCTGCCACCCCACCCCAAAGTCCAGAGAAAGCTGGGTGCAGCCATCAGAGCCCCACTGGTAGTTAGGGCTGAAGGAGCAGAGCAGAGCACACCACCACAGCATCCTCTCATATGATAGAAATGTGCTTGTGCAGCCATGAACTGAGCCTTCTGACAGCAAACCCACCTGAGCCACACATTTAGAAAATTCCTGAATGCTTCTGAAACCATTTCCTACAGTCCTAGAAAGATTTCCCACAAGCCATGCCCAGGAGTTCAGCTGCTGCCACTAACAGGGTGAGCAGGATCCCACCCAGCAGATTGAGTAAGTCCCACTGTTCCACTCAGCTCTGGTTTCACAGGGCTTGCATACTGAACAGGGAAAAATCTTGTCATTTTTTATGTGATTAAATTCTATTTTATTGCAAGGAAGTGCTGCAGCAGAAGAGCAAGCTCACACACCTTCTGCTCAGATGAGCTTCTCCTCTAATGCCATATGGACTAAAGCGTCACACAATTTCAATCCCAAAATTTTGTAAAATTTTTAGTGACTCCTCAAGGTTTACTGTACATTCTCTTTAACCCCTGCCCTTTTAGGTAGTCTTTGGTAGCTGTGAATGTTGGCAGAGCAGGCAGTTGCCAGATCCTGCCTGCTGGTTTGCCAGGAGAAAGAGGAAATTATTTGGGCAGCTCTGGTGTGGACAGGTCATTTATCTTATTTTGTTGAGAAGGTGCTGAACAGTGAAATACTGAAAGAGAGCTTCTAGCAAAAGAGTTGGGGAATTTCTGTCCATTCTTCTTTCCATCTCCATAGGGCAGCCTTGTACCCTCCTTACTGTGTATCAGCTGCAGTGCAGGTGTAGGCAGCAGAGCACAATTTATTCCTCTCTTGGCCATAGAGCTGTTTCCAATATGATCTGTGACAGCTTCTCCAAAACATGTGCTAGAGTTTCAGCTTGGATCATCAGGATTCTTGGAGAGGACCTGAATAGGTGCCTGAGTGTTTACTGAGAGCACAATTTGCCCCAGGATCACTCTCCAGGTGATGGATAAACATCTCCCCATGAGGCCAGGGCAAAGGATGCTCAGTGCATCAAGAGGGAAAAGGCACCCACAGCAGGTAGGGAAATGGGAATACACATAAATCCTCTCTCTCATCACATGGAAAACAAAATAATTCTCTCAGGTCACTCAAATAGAGTTTGTTATGTGTTCTAAAGAGACTACCTTCAAGGAAATAAGAGATGATGGGTCACTGGCTGTTCTGTGCAGCTGGGTGTCTATCTGCCTTTCATGCCTTTTAATTATATACACCTGGATATTGTCCAGGCCATGAATACATGTTGCTGTTTGAATTTTGGGCTGCAGTGGCTACAAGTGGAGTTTTAACACAATTAGCATTTTACCAACCCTTTTTGTAAGTAACAAAACCATCTACCTGTGGTTATAAGGAGCTCCCCAGATCAGCATGTCCAAAGAGGGCAACAAAGCTCGTGAAGGGCCCAGAGCATGAGTCCTGTGAGGAGAAGCTGAGGGATCTGGGGATGTTTAGCCTGGGGAAAAGGGGACTCAGGGGAGACCTTATCATGCTGTATAACTCCCAGAAAGGAGGTTGTAGCCAGGTGGGGGTCGGTCTCTTCTTCCAAGTAACAAGTGACAGAATGAGAGGAAATGGCCTTGAGTTGCACCAGGGGAGGTTTAGATTGGATATTAGGAAAAATTTCTTCACCAAAAGAGGTGGCAAACACTGGAACATACTGCCCAGGGAAGTCTTGAATTCACTGTCCCTAGTAGTGTCCAAAAGGTGTGTGGATGTGACACTTGGGAGTTATGGTTTAGGAATGAATGTGGAAGTGCTGTGTTAACAGTTGGAATTGATGGTCTTAGGGGTCTTTTCCAACCTCAGTGATTCTGTGGTTCTATAAGCAGAAAGGTGAGAACTCCAACACCTCATTAAAACTGAACTTGTCCAATTTTTTTTTGGCCTATAGCCCAGGTGCCTCAGCATGTCTATTTCCAGTTGCAGAGCTTCAGCATCAGTTTCTCTCATCCTTCATCGCCTCCCATACACTAACCACAGTGCCAGCATTCAGCAGAGATGATGTTTAGGCTGGAGGAATCCTGTGGAGGTCCTGGGAGGAAATCTCTGGTACTTCATTAAGCCATGGATTTGTGCCAGCTGATGTGGTTTTGTAACTGTACCAATTTTGGGGTGACCACAAATGCCAGTAGCTCTTTAGCAAAGCAGTTGTGTGTGTTTGGAGTCAGCAATAAAAGATTAACACTTGGAAAGGTGTTATTTTCTAGATGCCAGTCGAATACATGGCAAAGATCATTTCAATATGGCCGGTGACAATTAGTGGCATAAAGTGTTAAGGTTGTCTGAGATAATACATACCCCAGCCTAGAAGGTCTGCCTTTCCCTCTATATTTACTACACATTTTACTGGCTTTACGGTAACAGTATAGAAGGGACCATCTGAAATTCTGCATGTCTTTTACACCTTGTCAGGGAGCAACCTGGAAATCTCACTATGGTTCATCTTTACCACAAACAAACCTCAGTGTACTCTTTCTGAAACGTACATAAACACTAAAATGCTGTAAGTCCCTCCAGGCTGACTATACCCCAGCTCTGCAGTCAGCAGAAATGATTGCCCTAATTGAATGTGCCAATTATGAGTAGCAATCCTGTTGTGGTGAGGTCAGCCTAACAGGCACCCTTTAAAGACTTTAAATAGGGAACTTAACAGCAGAGTACCTGGGTGGTTGGGTAATAGAGCTTCCATGAAGACTGCTTTCATTAACTGATTTCTAGGCAACAGCACTGTAAGTAGCTCCAAGTAAACAAACTTCAAGGAGTCAAAAGCCTATGGTGTGATACAAAACAGACTGAGAGATGTTGCATGTGAATAACTTACTTATGTCTTGTCAACTAAGCACCTATGGCATTTTTTAGATTTCATTTCCATGTGTATAACACCTGTGTGCAAAATTTATCCAAAGAATTAATAAAGGTCTTAGTATGTTACTGCTGAAATAATGAGTGTAGCTGGAAATCCAATAAGCAACGTTAGGGGTTTGAATAACACAGGTACATGAAATTATGATTAAAAAGAATTGAAAGAAATGGCTCATTCAGTTCTATTAAGCTTTGATTGGTCCTAGGAGTATCAGGGCATGTGTTCCTTATCACGCAACATTATCTTTCTCCAAATTTCAGTTTCACCAAATATGGATTGTTTAAGAGGTTCACAAACCCCCTTATCTCACTTAGCAAATAATCTGATTAGAGGCTCAGGCACATTTTCATTCACTTTATTTGGTAGTGCTGTTTACCTATATTTCTAATTACCACGTTAATAACATTAGTAAGCACATTTATAAAATACACCAAAGTTCCAGACTCAGACCATTTTTAATAGATTTATCACAAGTATGTCCATTTCTCATCCACACTTTATCTTTCATTTTTGCTCCATATTTTAAAGGGTAAAAGGAAGCTCATGGAGATATCAATGGTGAGCTTTCTTTTAGAATTTGAAACTACCATCTCATTACATATTCATATCATAAAAATATTTTTATCACAGTGAACATCATATTTCATATTAATTTTTTAACACAAACAAAACTGACCCATTTTCCTTTTTCAGCGCCCTCCCTAATTCACCTTATGCTTCATGTATACTTATTTGCTACCTTCTAGTCTCAGCAACATCAATTAAAAGTGTCTCATAAAATAAATCCGGACTATAGATACATGCTGAACAAGTCAGAAATTTTCCTCCGAAACAAATTTTGCTTGAAAAATGTCAGTTTGTTGGAATTTGATGGGGAAGCAGGCATCCAAGGTCCATGGCAGGAGGGTTTGCCACCACCAGGCTCACTGGTTGATGGCACCACCACCCCAGGCTTTAGGGTGTGGATATCCTGCTCTCTGGGTCTGTGGGTGCTGCAGGTCAAGGTGACCACAGGAGTCAAGGGTGTAGGGAATTTGAGGGAATGGGAGAAGATGGCTGCTCCGTGTCATATGGGGGGAGGAAATTAAATATCTTGGTCTCCTTACAGTAATATTTTTAAGTGTTTGTAAGAGCCCCTGAGCAGTGACCCTTTCACAGGAGGCACTGGAGAGGCTGCCTCACAATGGACTTCATGGCTTGGTCTCAGGGGTCTGAGAGAGTTTAGCTAATGGTGAACTGGCAGAGTTCATTTCGCGCAAGAACCTTCTGTTCACTGCCAAATGCTGGGGCAGCCAGGTTTTTACTTTTGTCTGTGCGTGGGTACTTGCAAATAGATAAATAATTTCCTCACTGAGCCCGGTTCCAATGGTGCCCCTGAAGCAACAGCTCGGGGGTGTCACCTGCAGCGAGAGGAGGAGCCTTTGTCACCCTGCTCCCAGTGCCAGCACAGCCCCTGTCCCCTGTCCCCGCATGCAGCTCTGCCGAAGTACATGGAAACCGGGCAGTGAGAATTAGTTTTTAAGGGAGAGTTTGATTTGAAAACTCCCCCACACCTCTGTCCTCATTTGAAATTTAACACAGGGTATGATTTTATCATGTTTGCAAATGTGGATTGTGTCCTCGAGGGAAAGAAGTAATTGATACAGAACAGAAATGTCAGGATTTTAACTTGATTCATGGTATTCATCTAGTAAATGTCATTCTTGCCCCATATGCATTGTATCTTTATTTTCATATTGTTCAAACTTTAGATGAAATAATTTCATTATTTTGACTTCCTATGTCTATTAGCTGATGAAAAATTATTTTTGAGAATTTCAGATTACAAATCCTATCTGCAGATTAAATTTTTCACTTTTCATGACAAATGGAAATGCATATAATGAAGTGCATTGGAATATTGGTCAGAGGCTTGCTCTGAGCTAAGCACAGCATGAACATCTTTATGTTTGCTGGCAGTAAACCAGCTTCTCTCTTTTCTCTGTTTTGCACAGTCCTACTAAGCCAATCCTCACTAGAATGAGCACAAAACAAATGAATAACAGCTTTTGTACATCAACATTAAAATGGGAAGAAGCTTGGGAAAGGGCCTCCAACAGAGAAGAATGCTGACAAGTGCAAAAATGCCTGATGGATAAGCACCACCTTCTAAACATAGATCAGCCAGACATGGAAGTGATTTCAGAAGAGAAATGCAATCATGGATTACACACCAGCTCATTAGAAACTGTTGATGAATACAGCATCCAGAAGACATGCATGAAAAGTCACATTTGGGGAATAAATTAAAAGGGGTGTAGTTGTTGCTAGATAAACATATGTAATATATATGCATTGAAGAGGTTTGTACATGTCATTTTTTTAATTCGGACGGAAAGCAAAAAGCTTTAAAACCTTTCACAGTAGAGAGGCAGTTAACTTCAGACTATTCCTATCCCAGTAGCCAAGAAGCTGTTAGGACATCTCTCTTAAATTAGCATTTATAGACTCTGAATGTTTCCATCACCTAGTGGAAAAAGCATAACTTTTACTGCTACATTGCTGCACCTCATTTACTTCACTGTATAATAAGTTGACTAAAACTGTAAAGCTTCTCAATTTTTACTGCATATGTGTTCCAATTAATATGACTATAACAAACATAAGACTCATAAATTATTTCTGACCTATATTCTAGTTCTATGAAGAATATATACTCTAAGGTATGTCTGAATATCATAATGCTATAATTTCCCAAGATGCATAGAATCGTTTGCATTCGAAGTGACAAAATAAATGCCCTTGATTTATTTTTTAATAGGAGAAAGTAATTTACACCGTAAATGTAGCACAGTACTGCTCACTTCAATGGTGTTTCTTTTCCCTGTTCTGCCATACAACTGTGGAGTGACACTCTCTGGCCCATGCTAATGCCAGTCAGACAAGGTGATCTAATGAGACCTTTTGGCCTTAAGTTTAAACTCAATACAACTCCATAAACCCTCGAGTTTAAATTCAATACAAAAATTGAGAGACTAGTAAGCAAATACATTTTGCAAATAGCCGTGTGAGGGCTGGATGCAAATAGTCCTGGGGCACTGGTGGGGAAGTGATTCCCTCCCCAGGTCCCACAAGGCACTCTCAGTTCCAGAAGCCACTGAGAAGTAAAACAGGAGCAGGCACAGAGTGTGAAGAAAGATCTCTTAGTGAAGGGCCTGGATGCCAAGCACGAGGCCCAGAGCAGCAGAGGGAGGCAGAGACCCCTCTCTGCATCTCTCTAACACTCCACCAAGGCAAGGTCTCTCCTGGCTCGGGACTGGCCATGAGCACATGGCTCCCTACATGCCTCTGGGTTCTCCTGTGTATCACAGATGAATCCAGTGCAAAATGAACACTGCAGTGTTGATTTCTTCAGGGTTTTAAAAGTTCTTTGGCTTTCAGGGGTAATGGCTAAAATAATAATCAGTTGCTAGTGTTGATCCCAAATAATGCAAAATGCTGAAGACATGAGGTAAACATGAGTTTAAACTGGTTTTAACTATTGACTGTACAACACAAATTATTCCAGAACCTAGTGCATGAATCTCAAAAAATTTATTTTACTTTTGAAAGAAAAATTATCTTTAAGCAAACTGCCAGTAAACAAATACAGGGAATTAGATAATTTTTCTATCTAACAACCACGGTACCAATATGGCATTGACTTCACTTGGGTGTCATGTGTGAATCCAGGCAGCATTTAAAAAACTAAATGACTTTTTAAAATCTCAAAACTGTTCTTGTAACTGAATGTAGAAAATTCTCCTGACTTCTAAAGGACCAGCACTAGCTGGTCAAAAACCCCACCCAAATCAGTCAACCACCATAAACATCTTCCCAGTATCTGCTATTGACCTGAAGGGGATGGAAGGCAAAAATCAAGTTGTTCACACATGAGGCAGCATAAACTCATTTAAGGGCCCACTTCAGACAGGTTTTTAAATGTGTGATTAGTCCAGCCAGTGTCAGCTGGAAAATGCACATCCTCAGGGGCTGGATGCATTCAGGAGTCCCTGTTAAGTGGTGTCTCAGTGAAGCCCATCCTCATTCTCTGCTCTTGTTGGCTCACAACCACACTCACACCTCCGAGCCTGTGAAAGGGTTTGTTATGTGGATGTGCTCTCATATCATCATCTTCATTTGCTCCTTGAGTTTACCTCTATCCCACGTTATTGCAGTCTTGGCACTTCTGCTGTGACAGACATCACCAAAACAGGGTTTCTCTGTATTATATTATTTTGTTTAGAATCATGGTGATGGTGCAATGTAAAAGCCCTTTCTAAATATACATAAACATTGCAAAAAAAGAGTCATCACAAGAGATTGCAACACTGTCAGGGCAGCTCAGTGAATATGTACAATTTGTACAGCCAGAAGGAGAGACATACCAGGATGTACATCATTAAATGTTGACTCAGTAAGAATAGTATGTTTTATCTTTTTAAATGTTACCACTTTCCCATCCCACTCCATTGTAACTTGTCAATTGTAATTTCTTTTTAAGTCAACAAACTGTAAAGAAAACTGTTGAAATACCTGATTTTCTGTAAAAGTAATAACAATACATTTTGTTACTTCAAAGTATGCTTGGTATTAAAGTACCTAATAAAGTTCAATAATGACTTTTGTAGCATACTAAAATAAAGTGTGATAGTGCTTTTCTCCAGCTCATCTGTGGTAAGGACAGCTCTTGTTGGGATTACTGCCCTCCTAAACACAATCCTGGACACCTCCTACATATCTGTACCTACAGAGATCCCTCAGGTATGTAAAGTCCAAGCAGAATCAGATGCCTTAATGAGAGCATGGGTTGAATTCCTAGTAGAACCTTGTTGGTAAGTCATCTCCACCCTCTGGTACCTGGCTATATATCCATATGTGGGCAACAATATAAAGTTCCTAATTACTCTGTTTGGTATAAAACTTGGTTTATAGTAAGAGAAAGAAGAGTGTAATTATTTGTAAGTTAATTATGATTAAATAAAAAACTGCCAGGTTTGTAGGATGCTGTTCATTTTTACAGGCAATGTATTTCAGTAATTTTTAAATAGACTGGAAATCCCAAACAAGTGATTTGGATGACACAGTATAGCTCAGAAGTTGATCACCCCATAATTTCACTATGTGAAAGTACACTGGAGCCATCAGGGGCTGTTACATCATTCCAGAGTTTGCACCAAGAAGAGGTAAGTATTTCTTTGTCAAAGAGATGCTAGATTTGCCTCCATGCTGCTGATGCAGCAATACCTGCATTTGGAGATGCTCTAGAAATTATTGTGACTGGGGTCTAATTATGCCCAAACTCCCAGGCTCTGACACATTTCGATCGCAGTAACAGATCAGCTTCCCTCACACCATCCATCTTTCCCTGTTCTAAGGAGGAAAATGCAGTGCTGGGCCCAGCAGCTTTCTGTCTGTTTTCACTGCTAGTCTGATATCCTTCAAACATTTAAAAGTTTTAGAAGTTTCGTCTGATCCTCTGAGTATTTGAAATGGAATAAGATCTAGACAGTTTAAAATAAATAAAAAACCCACCCCAGATTCGTCCTAACTAGTTTACACATTGAAAAGACAGCCATATGCTGAATAGGTTCTGAGGTAGTGCTAGAAAGCAACATTTTTTTTCCCCCATGTGCTAAAGTCAAGCAATTTACACATTTCTCCTTCCCAAGGAGTTCTGTGCAGAACAGAATGGCTTTGCCTGCTGTTGGAGTAGCTGGCAGTACCTGCACACATTACACACATTACACATGCTTGCAGCCATTCCACCTTGGTCTGTGATGCTCATTGGCCTACATTAATAATTTGGAAACAGACCTTCACAGAAGGCCTGGAATTCTACAGAAGATAGAACATGTAGTTTAAAAATACATTCTCTTCCCTTTAGATCAAATAATGTTTGTGTCATGGTGCTGAAAACACAAAGCCAAGGCTTGCAGTGATCAGATACTGACATGACGCTTTCTATTACCCATCTGTCTCTCTTAAATTTTTGCTTAGTGTTACTTTATGCTGCCTTCTGAAATGTCTTTTGCATTTTAAAAAGTAAAGTGATATAGCCTGCCTTTCTTCCAGATAGTCTCATAACCCCACTGGGGGCAGGGGGAGCAGTTACACAGCTTTTCCACTTCACAAAGTGATGAAAGAAGTTTTGCCTCTGCAAGAGGCAAATCTCCAGGGAAAAAGCAGACACGTGCTCATCAACTCCCAAGAGGTGATGTGGCCTCTAATTGCCTACGAGACACTACAAAGCTCTTCTCCTTTTGAAACAGCTCCAAAAAAGTTGCTGCAAAGCACTTCCTGAGATCATCAGTGTGAGACCAGCCTTCAAGTTTGAACATCAGCCCAGTCACCTGCAAAAACAGCCTGCGAGTGAAGATGCTGCAAAAGGCTAGGAGCTGGAGCTGAATTAACCCCCACAAATCAGTTTTAAATTGGTATAACAACATGGATTATTACTCCTGATTTTGTCAAGTGCAAAGTAGCTTTATATTACCCTAATATAGCTGTTAGGATTATTAATAAGCAAAATGATATAGTATTGTAAATAATTTCTTAGGGGGAAAATGAAATAAAGAGTGTCAAAATATGCTAGAATGAAGTCTCTTTGATATGATAACGACATATTTTTAAAAGCACTTCCACAGTTTAGCACCAGAAGATGCTCTTGATCATCAGCTACATTACCAATTACACAGATTCAGGATTCCCCTGTCAGATCCCAGCACAGGAAGGCGGGAATTTTGCTCTGCCATAGCAAAATTCATCACTTTCAGGAACTTATCACTTTGACAACTCTCAAGCATGGCTTTCTCACAAGATATCAGGCAAGACTCTAGGATGACAGCTCAAATGTCAGGCTTACAGGT
Organism: Acridotheres tristis; assembly: GCA_037013685.1. Classification (NCBI taxonomy): domain Eukaryota; kingdom Metazoa; phylum Chordata; class Aves; order Passeriformes; family Sturnidae; genus Acridotheres; species Acridotheres tristis. The sequence goes on from CM072885.1 coordinate 12,754,933, forward strand.
ATGCAATTACCACCTTGAGTCTCCTTTATATAACTTTAAGCCAACACAATGCAGAATTAGTAATAAGCTAGATATTCAGTCTGAAAAAGAAAATTAGGTCTCCTCTCTATTTGCTTCAATTTTTTTCCCATTAAAAAAATGAAATTAGTCACTGGAATATTCTGAGGGTCTACTAAGTGCCTGCTGTATTTGTTGGGTTTCTCAAATGGCAACTGAAAGTAATGTAAAATATTATGCTCCATGAGCTGAGATGGTTGGTGACTGAGTTTTCTAGAAGAGCTTTTAGGTGATAAGCTACTATACGTGTTGTCAAGAAAGGAGCTGTTTTAGTCAGTATAGCTGAATTAATATATGCTTGAGAAGGATAAGGAATAAATTAATTCAGAAATTCTGAAAGAACTTCAGGCTTAATACATGCCATCACTCTTTGGGGGAGGGGGTAATTTTTATTTTATATGCTTTAATATAATATGAAAATCCTCATTTACAGGTTTTAATTTATTTTGGTTTAAGTAATGTGAAAATTCTTCACCCACAAGAAACCTTGGGGATGATGAAAGCAGTGGAGGGGCTTTCCTGGAGCAGCAGCAGGCACGATGGATGTTGTCCTTTTCTGTGCTGCCATCTAATGGCTCACCGGCCTCTGCCGCGTCGTTCTCGGGAGTTAGTTACTTAAAGGCAGCTTTGCATTTGCATTCATAGAGATCCAGGTAACAAAACCAGCGCACACTTAACCTCCCGTGCCTCCCAGAAACAGGGCAAAATCCAAGAGATGAAACCATCACCATATGAACTCACACTGCATTAAGTTTGAGATGAAGTTAGAGAACCTCTAAGTTTTTGTTTGAACTTCTCAAGACTGAGGAGAATAAGCTTTATCTCTGTAAATATGCATGACAACTTTGCTTAACATTTTAAAAGCATTTTCCAGACCTATTGGGCCCAACACTTCCTAGGGACAGGCTTCTGCATTTCCTAGGTACAACAGACACTAATTTCTATTTACCCACTCAAAGAACCATAGAATCATAGAATAGTTTGGGTTCAAAGGGACCTTAAAGATCACCCAGTTCCAACCCTGTGCCATGGGCAGGGACACCCTCCATTAGGCCAGGCTGCTGAAATCCAGCCTGGCCTTGAACACTTCCAGGGATGGAGCATCCACAGCATCTCTGGGCAACCTCACAGTAAAAAATTTCATCCTACTATCTAATCTAACCTACTCTCTTCCAGTTTTAAACCATTATCACTTGTCCTGTCACTGGGACCCTGAACTTGGCCTTGTTGAAATGCATGAGATTGCCATGGGCCCACTTCTGGAGCTTGTCCATGTCCCCCCCCATGACATCCCATCCCTCAGACATGCCAAGTGCACCTCTCAGTGTGGTGCTGTCTGCAGACCTACTCTCAGCTCCAGGAAAAGTCAGGCAGGCTGCAAAGCTCTGAGTGGTGTGTGGGAGCATGGAATGGAGGGATAGAACTGCAGAAGTAAGAGGCATCAGAATGAATGGGAAAGTTAGGTAGTTTAAGTCAAACCCTGTACCAGGAGACAACCATAACTGGTCAGTATTCCTCCAAATTGCTCTTGTTGAAAAGGCAGAGGTTAAGGAGGCTACTGAAATGATGACTCTTGGGATGATACTAATGTGGCATTGATGAGCTCTGATTATGCAATAGAAGACAGAACACAGAAAATTGATGGTCCCCAAAGAAACAGAACATCAGATTTAGGTCATCCTGGATAGCATTTGCTCTGAGAAATGCTAAAAGGGTGAAATCTGATTATGGATTACCAGTCTGAGGGCTGGGAGCAGCTAAAGCCCCTAATCCCAGAGGAAGAAAGCAGGGACTCTAGAAGCCATTAATACACTGACCATGAGAAAAAAGCATGCTGTGAGGGTGCAGTGAGACCCAGGCTGTGGTAGGAATACCAAGAACAACGAACTCTTCCTGACTGGTGAGGCTGTGCTGCCTCCCAAAGTGATGTCCCACTCCCAAAGGAGCTGGAGAACAGGAACCAGAGGCAGGGCCATCCTACATGGCCTGAGGAAGGATATAGCAAAGCCCAGAGAAGAAAACTGAAAAAAGTCCAAAGCCAACACTTAGAGTTGGGACAGGATTTTTGGCAGAGAAGCTCCCAAAGTAAGAAAGTAAGAAAGTATCACCACACACATATATTTCATGTATTTCATACTGAGGCACCTGGCGGTCTTCTCAGAGGCCTTATACAATGGGCCTTCAAAACGAATTTGTTAAATAACATGGCATTGCATGTATGTGAGCATATTTAATAATAACTCTGCCTGCTGCTTTTGCAGGACAGGGATCACTGCTTGGTGTTGAGCTCGGAGGAACTACCACAGCAGGTGATACTCAGACTTGTCAGTCATTTCTACACTGTGCTTCTGTTCTCACACGGAAATCACACCTCCAGCTGTCACCAGATAACATATATATTATATATATGCTATATATAATTATATATTCCTTATATATTCCTTCCCTTTTTCACTGCTTCTCTACCCTTATTAGTTCCTCCAAAGTAGAAAAGCAAAATACACATATATCTGTATTCAGAACCCATAAAAAACTCACAAACATCACATTTTAATGTTTTTCAGTAGCATGTATTTTTTTTTTTTTTTTTTCGTTTTTGCAAGAATTACAGAGGATGAAGAGCCTCAGCTGAACTTTCATAGACTGGAAAGTGCAAGAAGAATCTCAGGACATGAGATCCATGTCTGGGAAGCATGGAGTCACAGTACTGCAGGAACACTCATGTTGAAGGTGCTTTGGGAGGCCTCTAGCACTACCTCCTGCTCCATGAGGTCAGAGCAATATCCATTCAGATCCTGGAAACATCAGTGGTGGAAAGCACATGGTGTTTCTGAGCAGGCTGCTCCAATGCTTAATTAATCTCACAAATGAGTCAATAATTAAGTAAATATCAACGGGGAGATGCTGACACATGATATCAGAACAGCTGCTATGCATGTGGCTACACTCTTAAAGAGTACCATTCCAATCTTCTTACAGTATGTTTTTAACTTGTAGGCATGTGCACAGAGGCCAGATTTTAATGTATTAATAGTGCTAACTTGTCATTGGTACTGAATTATATTCTTGCTGTAGTTGGAAGCGATGTATTTCACCTAAGCTTATCCATTCTACCTCTTAGAGGTAAAGCCAGAAAGATTTATTACTGTGTTGAGAAGTAATAAAGGTATATAGACCAACAGAGAAATTATTGGTGAGTAACCCTCACATTTGTAGCTGTCTTTTCTCCAGAATTCCACAGCTAGAAAAAATCAGGTTGAGCTAACGTGGCTCCCAGACCTGTGCCTGCAGCCTGGACAGTACATTAAACAACTATGCCAACAGAGTACCTCTGCTTCATGTTGTATAAAAACACCAGGTTTTGTGAAAATTGTTTTGCACTGCTGAGGTAGACTGGAAGATTTGCAACAGGTTCAGTGAAAACTGAAACAGGCTGTTATGCAAAGGTGCTGCTGAAACACAGGAGGAAGTGAAAGAAGTTAAGCCCAAGTTCCTTGTGCTGGTACAGCTTGGTGGATGTAGGAGCACACAGGCTGGCTTGGTGGTGTAGAAGACCAGTGTTACAGTCAGTGGTGTCTGTTTCCAGACTCTGAATTCTGTTCATCTAGGACTCTTCTCTGCTAGTGGGAGAAGTCTTTCCAGACACTGGGAAAATACCCAAAATCTGGAGACAACTGTGTGGTGTTACATCATCACACCCCCTGTTTCTTACTGGACTTGAACAATCTCTTTAAGGTAATAAGGTCTTTTTCCCCATTTCTCTGATTTTTCTCTTCCCACCATCTCCCTTCTACTTTCTATTGCTAATTACCCTATTTTTTAAATTGAGAGTTTATAATAAGTAGTGTTACTCTGAAAGCCCAAATATTTTTTTCCTGGACTTCTCAATAAAGAGATATGGATGTATTATGTTTGTTTTGCGTTATTTTGTTGGTTTTGTTGTGATTTTGGTTTGTTTGGTGGTTTTTTTCCTATTCTTAAGGTGACTTCTGAGCACTTACAGTCATGGTGAAATGCAGGAAAATATGGACATCATATATCGTATGTATGTATATTGCCCAGAAGGCAAACAAAAAGTACTCAAAGCTCAACTGCACTTAAGCCTCATTATTTTTAAGCTGATCTTATGCTACTTCATAGTCTAATTCACTATATTTTAATGCCAAGTACTGCAATAACTAGCTAAAAAGAGCACTCATCCAGAGGTGTAGAAAAGAATATGCCAGCCAGATGTCGTCCCAGGCCAGAAAATGAAGCAGCACACAACAGGGAAAACAGGCTCCAGGTCTGAGCTGCCTGGTGCAGTGCCTGCTGGGCATTGTGCCAGAAAACAACAGCCTGGAGCAGTTTTCCCAGTTCTCACTCCTGTTCTCTCCTTTTTTCAGCATGTTTCCATGTTAGGATTTTACAGATGAAGCTTTTGACCCACAGTCCAGCACTCAACTCGTTGAGTCTTTGTCTTCCCTCTCCCAGATGCCAGATGGTTAGTCCCTTTTCAAGCAAAGAGATTTATTGAATACAACAGGAAGTAAAGGGAAATGACTTTCCAAAAGGACAAGGGAGGAGAAATATTTATGAAGGCAGAGTATTCCAGAGTCCCAATACAGCCCAGACCAAGGTTAACATTTTGCACACCATGTTGTTAGATGAGAAGCCCAGTGATACCTCCAAGCCCTCAAAGTCAAGGGAAGGTCCAGTCAAAGACACTGATATGCTGCAGTTTGTAAAGGGTTTGGGGTCATCACAGAAGAAAGAGACAGAGAATCAGCAGGGCTTGAGCACCACAAGCCAGAACTTCACTAACTGTCTGAGTTAAGGACCAGATGTGCTTCTAGAAAAAACTGTGTACTTGTATGCTACAGCTGTGAGATATCAGTAGGATCCTTCCCTTGAGACTAGTCAGAAAATTTAACTAGGAGAAGATCAGCAGATGCGTTACTCAAACCAGGTGCAATTTCTGTCTCCACATATGTCCAGCCCCATGGTTTGGTGATCCTGATTCTTTCTTGTAGCAGGGATTAGTCCACCCTGTGGCCAGGCCAGCTCCATCAGAACTACCAGCTGTCCCAGTATCCCAGTTATGTCCTCTTTACCAGACAGAAGCAGGAATTTGTCTCCTGGTCTCAAGTCTTCATCAGCTTCATCAAAGCATGAGCCTCAACCATATTTTCACCTTGGCTATCCAACATGCTAAAATCCCAGATGAATCACTGAGAATCTGGTGCCATGGCTGGCATATGTCAATCTAAGCAGGAGCAACCCTGCCTGCCCCTGCCTGCTCCCATCACCTCTCCAGTATCAATAATGCTCCCTGTCTGTGTGCACAGTCAGCTTCATCACTGAGCTGGTTCAACCCACTCTATGGCCACATGATTATCAGTGCCAAAATACACTGAGGAGCACCAGCTTGAGGATTGAAAGGGAAGCCTGTAGTGGATTGATGTATTTTGTTCAAGCACCCTACACGATGACTGTATGCAGAGTTAAGTCTAGTACATCCTGATCCCAGTGGTGACACTGTGCACAGTCTGGACAACCCACTCAGCACTTGCACAGGTGCTCCAAAAACATCTCACATGTGTCAGACATGAAGGACACTTGCTGTGAAGTCCATCTCTGTGTGACCACTAAGACCACTGAATATGCAGAGACCGTACTGGACAAGTCTGACCACTCAGCAGGATGCACTGGATGTGCCCATGGCTCCCAAGACACAGCAGGATCCCTCATTTATCTATGGGAATGGCACCACCCCACCTTCACCCATGATTCTGCCTGCAGCGTCCTAAATTTCCTACCTGTAGTTGATTGTCCATTCTCAGGATTGTCCTGAATGCAATTGCTGTGGCATCAGGTGAGTCAGACACAGATGAGTCAGCTGTACATGCTACCCGAGACAGGGAAGAGAGATGACTTTGACTACAGAGGCTTTTAATCTGACAACAAAGACTTCCATACATCTGGAAGTTGAAGCTGCTCAAATAAATATGACAAAAATGTGTAAGTAGGAGGGTCATTCATTGTTAGCACATAGCAAGCTGCCTCCATTTCAAGTTTTTAATCAAGACTTTCAGCAAAGCAATATTTGGCCTTGGATCGAGGCATTTCTGAGTGCAGTGGTACGTGTACAGAGACTGTGTATCACAGCATGTAAAACCCAGGCAGCCCTGAAAGACAGGCTTTAGCAAATCTTCCTGCTGTTGTTCAATGAGGAATTGCCCCTAGCTCTTCCTGCACCTCCCTGCCAGGACTTGGTGAGCCCATCATGGGGCTCACAGAAGGAAGTTTGCCAATTACATTTAAAAAGTCATGATTGTTAGAAGCGGGCAATTAGGATGAGTATACAGGGTCATCTAGTGACTCCTCTGAGAACATTAACATCCTCACAGAAGTTGGGAAGGAGGGGAAGAGTCACAAAAGAGTTAGGAGAGAGAAGATAAGTCACAACTTGGGAAAAGCAACTTAAAGTGAAGGAAGGGGACTTACTTGATTTAATTTACCAGAGCCCCCTAGACAGCTCACAAAGCAGCCTTAGCTTCCAGCTGATATATGTTATGTGAATGCACTATAATTAACAGTATTTGACTGGAAAAGAAGTATTTCCAAGTTTCATTAGGCTTATAAGGAAAAAAAACAAATTTAGATTAATATTCCTGAGCAAAGAATTGTGGATTCAGACTTGATGTTTGCCATGGCAAGTCATTTATGTATAGATGCTAGTGAAATTACTTGAAGGAGGCAGGAGAAGCAACCTTCAGCCAAATGTGAAGCACATGCATTGCACTGAGCACCATGCTTCCCTTAATGTGTTCTGCATTCCCTCAGTTCCCATTTCATCAAAGCTTGATTGAACTCAAAGTTTACAAGAAACATGGAATTGAGTCCCAGTGAATGGATATTTTCCCTTTGTTTTCCTGTGCCGTATACAAGCAGGAGCAGTGAAAACAATGAAAAAACAAGCTGCACCCTTTTGCTCTGCACAACTTCCTGAAATTTCTCCTGAGCCAGATAAACCAGGCTACAGAAAAACACAGGTCAAGGTTAAAAGGGCATCTGCTAGGATGCTGTGGAATTTGGGAACAGTCATATTTTCACACCATCTGCTTCTTTAAGATAAATTACTTCACGACTCGGGTGTATAATAAGATGAAAGCAGAGAATGTAAGATGAATATCCTTCTAGCCTTCACTAATCTCACTAGAGAAGCAACAGAAGTCTTGTTTTAAACTAAGGAAGGACAAAAAGCACTGAAAGCTGCATGGGAAATGGCCCAGAACTGCAGAGGATTTGGAAGAGAAGCTTTCAGGGCTGCAGGGGAGGTCTGGCGGGGGATGGCAGCTTTGTCACTGCCCCAGCAGCTTTGTCACTGCCCTGGGGCAGCAGCTGACCTTCACCCGGAGCAGCACATGTGTCAGCTCCGCCAGACTGGCCCAGCCGCTGGGATTAACCAGTTCCAAGTGCGCATTTGGAATAAAACTCCAGGAACTTTCCTGGAGGGGATTAGCGAGTGCCGGCAGTGCCTGTCCTGACCTGAACGCAGATCTGAGGGCATCCCTGGCATCGCAGCTGCAGCGAACAGCTGAGAAGGGCTCATGTCTTCGTCAGGCACCGTCCAAGAGCGTGGCAGACAGGACAGCACTCCGCAGGGAGCAGTGCCAGCTGCAGGCTTTCATTCCCACCCCAGTTGTCACAGCCCTGCCTTGAGGTCACCACGCTGCTGCCACACACTTCTCCAGTCACCCATCGAAGGAACAAAACTAGGGAGTTGTGTCATGGGATGGGAGGAAGGCCAATGCTTCATCGAGGCAGCAAAAGGACAACCCACCAACAGAGGCCCAGAGGGAGCTGCGACATTCCCAGAGATTATGTCTGCCCACAGTCCATGAAGTGCCCGAATCTGCTTTCATTTAAACCAGTTTTACAGTCTGGACTGGACTGGGACTCATGCATTTTATGTGGCCTACACAACCCTCTCTGCCCTGCAGGAGATGACAGACAAACCATGAGTGGTTTGCAGTCTCAGAGCGACTGCAGATGCCCAAAGACCAGGCCAAAGCCAGCTCACTTCTTTCTTTCTGTGACTCTCCCCATAGCTGGCTGGATCACTTGGTGGTTTCTATATCCCTTCCCTGCCTCGAGGCAACATCAGCTTCTCCGTGCAGGCTGAACAGGCTTCACACACTTTCTCTGGAGTCTGGAGCAGCTTTAAGAACCTCGGAGCTGTGCAAAGGTGCAGGAAATGCCCTGCCAGCTGCTGCCACCACCTAGGATGTAGGGTGATGGTCTGTGAAGCCAGCCAAGTGGAAGATGATGGTAGCAACCTTCAGAAGGAAGCCTGGGGAAGGGGGAAACTACTTGCTACCAAACATTGCAGCATCTCTGTGGGTTTTTTCTCTGTTTTCTCATATTTCCTGCTTCTGTCCTGCTGCCACCAGTCTGTGCAATGCCATAAATTAAAAGTCGGAGTTTTTTTCAAAAACAAGGAACATAGCTCCCATGTAATTTCCTCAGCCCAGAACTGTACCTGTGGACTGATGACCACTGTGCATGCACACGCATGAACATTGCAGCCTGCTGACACATTGCTCCTCTGCAGCTGCTTTGAGACAGGAATACATTAGTACACACCAAAAAACCACAGCTTTAAAGGAAAGCTGTGCAACAGAGGGATGTTGCACTTAATGTTTGGGGTGATCCAAGGAAGACAGACAAGATGGAGGGCAGGTAGAGCATGTACAGCATATTCCTTATTATCCCCTTGTGATGTTCAGCAACTTACAAAGGTACCAAACCAATGCCAGATTCAGACTGTCTCACCAGGATCTGACACCTTACAAACTACAAGGCAAAAAATCAAACACAATGGCCTCATCTTGTTGATAAAAATATGGGAGTGGTTTCTTTGTATCTCATCCACCCTTAAGGGATGAGATACATGATCTGGGGCAGCAAAACTGGAAACTGTTCCATAGGAAGTAATGTAATCCAAAATCCTGTGTATTTTTAAGCTTTTCAGCCCTGCCCCTACATAAAGCAGCTATTTCAGTATGTAGCACTTGTGTTAATTGAATGCCCTCCTAAATGCAAATGAGGAAAGCCACACTAAAGTCACTCAAGGTTCCAGATAAGATCTGCAGCTGGTATAAATAAGCAAAATGTCACTAAGGCCAGAGGAGTCGCTCTGTTCCTCCCTCTCCTGCCGCTGCAATCCCTGAACTTGACCCTACATTTCCATGCTCCTCCAAGGAGCCTCGCTGCAATGCCTGCTCCCTCAGCCTGCCCGGGCCCTTCCCCAGGGACACGGCGTGTCAGGCAGGGAAAGGGCCAGGGAGTGTCTGCCAGGGCGGGAAGGGAGGCCTGAGTTCCTGTCATTTCCTCTGTGATTATTTCAAGATTTTTCAGTAAAAGTCTTTACAGGATGGGTTGGGCTGCTTTATCAGAGCCAGATTTTGGCAGGCTAGTTCCCAGGGAGGTCCTTTTCACCCCGCAGCCCTCAGCCAGAGCCTGAGTACTTTCCTTAGCTCTCCAAATCCAGCCCAGCCTGGCCCAACCGATGGCAGATTCAGGCCTGACGAGGGAGACAGTAGGGACTGCCAACCCTCCCTGCAGGAGGACAGGCTTTTGATTTCATTTAAGAAATAACTCTTAGACCTTGGCAGGTGACAGGCAGTTCTGATGGTGCTAATATACATCTCCTGGTCACTTGCTTGACAAGGGCAAGGTTAATCCTTCATAAGCAAGAACGCTTGAAACTTTCCAACCAGACTTTGCTTTCCCAATCTCTCTCTTTTTGGCCTCACATTTTAAGAAGAACAACAGCGAGCAGGAAACAACAGCTCCTTCCTGCCACACAGCCCCAGCCATCCACACACGGAGCTTGCCTCCCTGGGGCTGGGTTTGGGTGTTGGCCAGCATCCCCATCTGAATTAGAAACATACAATAGTTTGAGTTGGAAGGGACTGCTAAACCTACTGTCACTGTCCTGTTGCCATTAAAACTAAGTAAAAGACTGGGAGAGACATTATCCCAGCTGAATTCCAGTAAACAGCAGCAGGGCAGTAGTTCTATATGTGATAATGATTTTTTGTTTAATCATTTCTAAATTCTCTACACTTTCACATATGTGTTCCTATTGCTTGTAGTGATAGGACAAGGGGTGATGGTTTTAAACTAAAAGAGGATAGATATTAAACTAGATATAAGGAAGAAAATTTTTACAATCAGGGTGGTAAAACACTGGCACAGATTGCCCAGAGTTGTGGATACTCCAACCCTGGAAGTGTTCAAGGCCAGGTTGGATGTGTCTCTAAGCAACCTGGTCTAGTGGAAGGTGTCCCTATCCACAGCAAGGGGGTTGGAAATAGATGGCCTTTAAGATACCTTCCAACCCAAATCATTGTTTGATTCTATGAGACAGCTTCTGTTAGGGGAAGGGAAGCTGCTGTGCCAAAGATTGACTACAACAGAGAGCATTTATCTGAAGAGAAATATAATAGTAAAACAATTAAATCAGAAGGGTACCAACTATTTTCAAACAGAAAAAAAATATTGAGAGAACTCAAAATACAGAGGATTAGAGGCTTAGTCAGCATGAGGGAGGGAGGATGGAGGGATGACAGAGTGACAGAACTACAGTGCAGAAGAGGTTTTCAGCATTCACATTAATTTTATTGTGCACGTGCATCAAAGGTCCCTGTGAAGATATGTAAAACTGTGTGTCCTGATTGAAGAGAGCAGAGTTGACCTACATCCCTTCCCCTTCTCCATGGTCCAGCTTTTGGACTCCCACTGCTACATTATACTGCTTTGCTGGATGCTCTTTATCTTAGCTGTTACAAAGCCCATGTGGGAGAGCAATACCAGGCACTCTGGTATTTTCTGGGCTTTCCCCTGCCCAAGGGTGTACTGTTTGTGAGGATGCCAGAACTCCTTCTCTTGTTCTGTCCATAATCCACTACCTGAAGGGTCTGGCTCTCTGCCTGGGCAGCTGCAAAGAATTAGCCCAGCTGAGGTTCAGCATACAGGGAGAGAGTGCAGACAAGACTTCTCTTTTTTTGCCATTCAGACCATTCGACCTTCAAGAAACCTTGGAATTAAAAGTCCTAAGTACAAGTGTTGAAATTGACTGCAAGGACAATGATGCTTGTGGCAATCTTGGTTTCACTAATGCAGATTTGCATCACTTCAAAAGTGTCTTGAGAGGCCCTATGTTTTATTTTTGCCTTGCCTCCCATCCTTGGGATGTCTTTGGTGGTTCATATTAACTTAGATGATTTCAGAGTTACTGTGTCTTTTTTTCACTACAAAGAACTTCAGGTATTCTCACAAAGGGATAACCTGTTTGTTTCAGATGGCTTTGCTGATTCCCAACATCAGTTTTTCCGAACATCAAGCTGAACAGTATTTTGTGTGCAAAATTTTCCTTTCTATTTCCTTTTCTGGCTGTACTGGTACTCACAGATTTTAAGTATTTGTTTGTTAAGCATTTTAGAAAGTACATTTCCCATTCATCCTCAGTTCATTGGTCTTTATCTTTCACAATGCTTCCAAAAGTCATAACAATTGGCCTTGAGAACTTCTGAAGTGTCCAAATGCTCAGGAGTTCCAGAAAAAAAGAAGGGCAAATTATAAATCACTCCCTGCATAAAAGAGAGGCTTTCTAAATAAATTCTATAGCATTATTCTTAAAATCATACCTGAAAAGGGCCTCAAAAATATCCCAGGCCACTGTCTTCCCCATGACAAGGTCAGCTATGCACTTTAGATATGTTAACCTCTTAGCCAGTTTCTGCAAGGATAATTACTTGCTGATGACCAAGTCAGAAACTATTTCTTCCTAGACAAAGCAGTAGATTATTTATTTCATGCCCTGTTGTTGCTTATTTTTAGTAGTTCTCAGGTTTCATTTTCAGAGCTGACAGGAATTGGTTTGAGGTGAACTGGATTATTCCTGCATACAAAGGGGTTCAATTTCATGTCTGGCAGGAAGCGATATAAACTGGAAAAGGAAACTTACTTGCAAATGGAGGGAAATACAACCTTTGCTACTTCTTCCACTGTTTTCTTCAATATTGATTATCAAGGACACCTCCATCTTCCTGCTAGTCTTCTAGGACTGATGCACAAATCTGTCCTATGATTTGCCCCTTTTCTAGCATCCATTTACTCGGGGCACTCTTGTTCCCTCCTGGGGTCTTCTCAGGGCTAATATCAATACAGATCTGGCTCTGAGGATCATCACCATTATTAACACCAAAGAAAAAAGCAAGAGAAGATGTATTAGTGAACAAAATGAAGAGAAGTGAATGTCCTTGTACTGTCACAGAGAGTCTCTGTAGTGTTCTCGCTCCTACCTGCTATTCTCCTGGTGAATTCATCCACCCTGACACAAATAATCTACAAACAGCAAACAAACCCTTTCTAGTAGTCTGTCGCTTTACAGGAAATAAACAATGGCACAATTACTCACTAATACCTCATAGAAGTCACACTCTAGGCCTCCTTATCAAATCTGCCAGGCTGAAGTAGCTGAAAGTCTATAAACTAGTGAATAATTAACTTTGAAGATTTCCTTCTTGCATCTCCTGGTGCCTCTTGCCTGCAATAGTGAATGGCTGAGCAACAATTCACAGGATTTCTGTGGAGAACCTGTGTGCTCTTTTTGCCACCTCAATGTGCACTTTAAATCAATTGAACACTTCCAAAGAAATTAAGCATGTAAAAAATAATCAAGAGAGCAGGGTCTGGACATGCTGGGCACATCCCTCCACCCAGCTCCTGTCATGGCAGAAGTGAGTGCTGCCATGGAGAGGGGGCAGTACCAGCCCCCCAGCCCCATTTTTCTGGGTAGGTTTGTTTGTAACACCTCTGCATCCTCATTCTTCTTTGCAGGAAGATGCCAAGGGCTGACATTTGGGACAGAGTTCCTGTCTGAAGCAATGACTTATCTCTGATCCATTGCAGTCAAGTCCCATGAGGAAACACCACAAGATGCTCTCCTTCCTGAGAAGCATCTGCCTTCTCCTCCTCTCTGTGGTTTAATTAAAGCATTTTAGCAATTTCTGCTCAGCATTTTCACCCTACAGGAACCCTGTCAGCTCCAAGTTTTTGCCTCAGGAGTGCAGCCATTCTGGGTATTTGCCTGGGCATCAGGGCCTACCCCTCATTTACTTTTACCAGTCCAAACACGCTTTAACCCACGAAAACTCCTTAATGAAGCTCCACATTCTTAGCAAATCCAGCTCCTTCAAGACTATACTGGTACTTTATCATTCCAACCATCTTGTTTTCTGATAGAGCCCCAATGCCTGAAAGCATGTTTGTATACACAAGGGATAATGGTCCTCTGCAGATTTCTTAGTCCTGACTGAAAAGAGCCTCTGCAAAGGTACAGCAGTGGGAGGTAGATAGGATTTTGTACCTTGCAAACAGTTCATGTGCTTACATGCACATATGCAGCCATAGGCACTGCAACATTTCCCATCCTGCCAACCTGTTTGGGTCAGTAGTGATGGGATCATCACAGAGAATAATGCTAAAATATGCCTCATGGGTGACTTCCATCAGTGATTGACACATGGTCCACAGCTGGTCCCCAGCAGCACAGACACAGGACAGCAAGTCTCCACATGAGGTCCCACTCCTTTTGGAAAGGCTTCCCTTCCCTCCTAGAAGCTGATCTGTAGCTGGGGGGTCTGGCAGGAAACCAACAGCACAGTAACACTAATGCATTTGGGTATTGATACCACTACTGCAGTGGCCACCCTGCTTCTTCACACCTCCATTTGCTACCAAACTACTCGAAACTGGGAGCAGGAGACATTCTCCTGCTGTGCAGCAGCAGAGAATCCATGAAGACCAAGGAGCTTTGAATCCCCTGGGGCAGGAGAAAAGGCAAGGCAGCTGCAATGCCTGTCCCTCTAAGGTTTCACCCACATTCCACAGTTCCATGTATATAAATTAAAATTAACTTATTAAAGTAAATTAAACTTGTCTGAAACCATTCTCTGGCAAAGAATGGCCCACACCCTTTCTCTTGAAGTCTCAGCCTCTAAAGCAGCATGGCTTCACCCAGGCTACCCACTGTTTCCAGGGGGTAGTCTGGCACATACTAATTCCCAAATCTTAGCTCAGCCTCATCTAGGTGGCCATCTTTGCCTCAGGCCAAAACCAGGCTAGGAACTAATGGACTGGTATAGATGGTTTAGCTCCATGTCACACAAAAATCTCCCTGATGGTACTTAGTTTGACGCAAGACATTTTTCTCAACCAAATTTACCTCCCTACTGGGTCATGACACCTACAGAGATGAGGTTTGATCCTGAATTCAGTGACCCTCTTAGTTGACTGTTCTTAATGAAAAGAACATTTCTATGGATGTATGCTCTGTCTGGATTTCTCAGGTCAACCTTGGTCTTAAAAAATTCAATTTAATCAATCAATATGACCAAACTTGCTTTCCCCATAAGATACTGCTTTACATATAAAACAGCCCACCTGGTGCTCTCAACATTTGGGACAGGCTTGCAGCTGACCTATAAAGCATGTTATTAACTTATACCTTGTTTGGGTTCTCCAGAAACCAGTCCCTTGAAGTGCAGACCTGTCAAAATAGATCTGAGAATGGCCTGTGTTCCCCTGGGCTCTGCTCCTTCCCATAGGCAGCTCCCTGCACATATGACTTTGCTTGGAGAAGAGGGAGTATCAATGCCACAGAAAGCTGTTACCCATTAGAAAAGTCTGCTTTTAATTGAGGCATGATAAATCATTTCAAATAAGTTACAAGTGTTGGTCAAAGGATCTTCTAGCAAAATCCTCTAAACAAGCTATTCCTAGTTTGTTTCAAATGGCAGTACAGACTTTGAAAGCACTGAATGCTGAGAAACTAAAATGCTTAAGTATAACAATGGGTTGTATTATTAAATATATTGATAGTTATTTAATAAATTATTATAAATCTCAAAAGAAGTGCTTTAAAAACCTGAAAATTAAAAAAAAATAGTCAAAGAATGTAAGAAGGGTTGTCTTCACTGTTTTGTGTACAGCATACTTTAATACAAAAAAGATGCTGCTAGATCCATATTAAAATTCCTTTCTGTATACTAGTGATTACATAGGTATAAAGATGAAGGGAATTAATGTCACCAAAACAGCACAAGTTCTCCCTTTTCTCCACAGAACTTTTCTCCCCATGTGCTAATTGTGCTTTGCAAAGGGCTGAGACACTTTGCTAGAAAGCTTCTGAGGGAATTTATTTCAATGAACGTGTTTAATTTTTAATAAGGATGGTAAGAAGTTTGGTAAATGTTGTGGGCAGGAAAAGTGATGGCATGAAATCTGAGAAAATACACATATATATACATCAAATACCCTCTGGTACTACAGAGGGAGTAGTAATTTTCAGTAGTATTTGGGCAAAATCCCCAATTATTAAGAAAAGCACCAAATGACTAACACTGACTCACTCTCTTGGCATGATGTAGGTAGATTTCCTACTGTTATTTGTAGTTGTGTTCTGGTCTGGTTCTGACATGTCAGTAGAGTGGTTTGAAAAGTGTTAGCCTGGGGTCCAATAGTTCTTTTTTGCCATTCAGTATCCTATAAAATACAGACTTTTTTTTTTAATACCTCAAAATTCAGCCACCTCTTTCTTCCTGCAGTCCCCCGTCATCTCCACGGTCCCTACAATTTAGCTTACTAGCACCAGTGGAGTTCAGTTTATAAGTTTTTTTCCCTGTTAGCTGTTAGGTCCTGTCTCTTCCTGGCTGCTTACTCCAGGAAGGGCCACTTCCTTATCCTGACTGGTAACAGGAATTCTTGTGAGACACAGAGATTATCTTGTTTCGTCTTGCTAATTCACAATCAATGAAGCAAGTTTCAGCACACTTTGTTTGGCCTGCATTTCTCAAACTAGTCAAGTAATTTAGAATTTATGTTTTGTGACTAAGTTTTTAAAAGGAATTAGATGCTTACACAGTTTTCAGGATATGTGGTCCTCATCCAAAATAAAAGAGCAGCTGTTTTGGCATTGGGATATCCAATGTGCTTAAGAAGACTTAATAAAGAGCAATGGTATGGTTTGCTTCATCTTAAAGAGCATAATAAGGTACTTATATGATAATTAATTATTGATTAAAACAGAGATAATTATAGGGAATTTTATGTTGAAGTAAAATATACAGAGAACTTTACCCAAACAGAGTATAAAGAGCACCAGAGCCACGCCTCAACTTAGGGGAACTGGATGCTCTGACCTGCATGGTACCTGGCCAAAGCATCTCCTGGTGGCCAGCAAGCCTAGGCTTCTTTCCATGGGGAGCCAGGAGAGATGGAGGGGAACATTTAGTGCATAGGCATCCAATTTGCTGAGTGAAATACTAGAACCAGAAGATGAAAAGTGCTTAGGAGCTCCAGTATGTATCTTGGTACGACAGGTGAATAAGGGAAATGCACTGAAATGGAAAGCAAGTCAATTACAAATGTCAGATTTGTAAGAGCAGAGGAGGGTGACACCTTAAGCCAAGCTACAAAATCCCTGTCAATAGGTATTGTTGAGAGTTAGGTTCCAAAACATCACTGGACAGTTAAGAGGGTAATGAGGATGTCTGACATTTTTTAGACAGGACTGAAAAATTGCTAGAGGTATAAACCACTATGTTTCAGAGCAACGTCCTTCAAATGCTCAGAGACAGAATTCAAGAATATTTGATACTTGTCCTCTAAGGAGCTTCTTAACCTTCTGCTGAAGCAGCTGGCACTGGCTGCCCTAAAAACAAAATACTGCAATCCATGCATTGGGTTGGATTTTAATCTCCATTTGAGATTACATGAACTGCTGTGAATTGACTGACCAACTCCTGATCCAATATTTAAGTTAAACAGTATTCTAGATAAAAAGGCAGGAAGAACAGCCTGTTTTCTGTCAAAGAGTGGTGGACTACAGCATCAGGGGATATCATCCTGCTAGATACAGTTGTGAGATACAGAGGTGGAAACTGTGTTTTTATCTGCACAAAGCTGATTTAGCCCAATCCATCTTTGAGTGACAAAAGGCCTATTTGCTCTGTCACAGTAAAAGCAAACACGATTCATGGATTGACTGTTTAATTAAGCATCATGGCTTCAAATAAGTGCTCTTCTGTTTTTGGGAATAATTTTCAAGGTCATTTAGCAACTGGCAATATCACAGAAGAGAAGGAGCTCAGTCCAAAAGCAAGGAAGGTAGTATCTTTCTCTTGGCAGTAGATTGACAAAGAAAATGTTGATACAAAGCAATGACACGTTGTCCTGAAAATGCAGATGAGTCTACATAATATTTGGATATGGAAAGTGCAGTGGTGTTATCAGGACCATTTGGCACCACCATTTTAGAAATTTAGGTGAATGAAGGCCATGTAGCCACAGAGAGGAAAAGGCAGGGCAAAATGCATTGACAATAAAGTATGTCTAGTAGATTGTGGGTAATTTCAGCTGAGTCACTTGGACAATAATGGAGTAAATCCCAGCATTGTGAAGAGCAATCCCACTTACATATTTTGGAACTATTCCAGTTTGCTTAGCACTTTCCACAAGGCATTTAGCAGGGATACCCTTTCAACATTTTGCTTCATGAATCTTTTGCTAGCATGGTTTCAGTCAGTTCCCAGAACATAAATTTTAAGTCTCAGGTGTTACATTTATGCTACAGTTTGTTTCCTTGTGTTTTTCATGCAAGATTTAATAATTACAGTGATATTTAACACTGTAAAAATCTGTGACAGATTCAAGTCTTTACAACTTGTTACACGGAGTCATATTACTTCTATGTTTTATAAACTTATTTCCTCTAACTTCTAGTTCTACTGCCCAGAGGGTAAAATACTAGGGTTAATTTAAAACATTTGCTTTACTTCATGCTAACTTGCACCATTTGAAAAGGTCTAGCATGTGTTGCTGGTTGATGAGTCCTACCATAATTTAGCTCCCTATTGTATGTCTGACCTTATTAATCAATATGCTTTGTTTACATTCTGTTGGAGAACAGTTCTCATGTGAAGCCTTTTTAACTCAATTGCCTGTCAGATGAGATTCATTTGATCCTCATTTTGGAAACAGAACCTCCACATAAATTAGATCTACTTGGATACTAATGAAATTATAATAAATGTTGGCATCCAGTTTCTCTCATTTTCTTTGTAACAATAAATATCATAGGAAAATAAGCTTTTATGCTTGTAGTCGTAGTTGACTAGGGTAAGAGAAAGAGCCTAACTTTTGTCTTTTTTTAGCAAGCGGTTAGAAATCCAGACTTGTGTTAGAAAACATTTCAGGTACTGCAAGATTAGGTGAGATAGAACTACCTCAAGTTTTTTATCTCCTCTCCTGTCCAGTATGACAAGAAAAAGTTATAGCTGTTTAGTAAATTGTATTTCCATCTTTGTTGAACTTAAACTCTCCTCAAAGTCTTATTACTGAATGCAGTGTTGTGACAGTACTGAGCAGTTCTGGTGGAGCTCAAACAGCAAATTATTACCTACATCTGAACCTTCCCTATGCCTCCTCAGCTGCTCTAAAGCATAGGGACACTACATTTTATGATGTTTTATCTCCCAGGATCATGATTTGATGGAATTGAAGCTGGAGCAGAGCCTTCCAGAACATACCTACAGGCTTAAAGCAAGGACTTTATTCAGCACAGTGCACAAGTGCACCCTTACCACCAGAGCGATGGGAGACGCCATCACCTGCATGTAACTGCTTGTAGAGTCATGCTGTAAATCCAATCAGTGCTGGGCTTTAGAGGACACCACCACCCTGCCCTGTGAGTGTTCTGGTCTTCAGTGGTTTTTTTAGGGAACTGCTTTAATCCAGCCAGAAATATTGTGCCCCATCGCATGGAAACCAGCAAGGAGGGACAGAGAACGACAGAGGTCTATAGGCTCATATTGCCACCAATCACTACATCATCAAATTGAAGGATGACTTCTGCTCTGACAAATTGTGCCCTGTAGCATCCAAGGCATGAGACACTCTGTGATCCCCCCTCCACAAACAGCATGAACATCTTGCTACTTATAGTTCCCTGGATCCCAAGCTCTGGGGCTGGAGCATCTAACATTTCAGTGTGGGAATGCTTCTGGGGCAAGTTCAGCTTTCCTTTTGCTCCATCTAATGATACTTTCGATTGAAAGAGTGTAGAAAGGATTTTCCTTCCAACCGTATTGAACAGTTCAGGGTGAGGGAGGGATGGAGAAAACAGAACAGAAATTTTTCTCATAGGATTTCTTATTTCATCCTACTTTAGAGTCTCCCTAATAAATAATTCTTGAATCCAACTATGCCAGGGTGTTTCAAAAGGACAAGCTGATGTTTTTTCTTATGCAATAGCAATTGAACTCCCTTTTTTGAATACATTTAATGCATGCTGGTATCTTAACATATGCATCAATCAAATATTTCCCAAGGTGTATGTGTCAGAGCCAGGAAAGAAGAATGTGCCTTTCTAATCATACGATCAGTGAATCCCTTTGGGTTTGTGCCTTACTCTGAAACACATGTTGAAATTATTACTCTAAGACAGATGATCATTGGAAGTCAAGAAGCATCCTAAGGGTACATGGCAACAGAGCCATTTTTTTATACCATCCTAAGAGTTTGAATGAAATCCAGCCTGAAAAGTTCAAATGTTTGGTAGACTGGAGTAATCTAGTGAACAAGGCCAGGGCACTTCCATTTCTGCAGTTAACCCTGTCCTGGAGGAAAGGGGTTAATATACCACCTAGCTTCCTTGGACTTAACTGATTCCAAAAGACCACATTCACCTTCATTGGTGAGGGGCTAGCAAATGAAGACATAAACTTGCACATCTGGCTGCACAGTGGGATGCTTTAATTGTTCTGCTTCACCACCCTCTCCTATGCAGAAGTGTTCACAATGCCAGCACAGAGACTCACAAACTCCATGTGTCACTGTATTTATCTTGTTTAGGAGATTGAAAAAGCTGACAGCAAATAAACCAGACACTCCAGACATTCAACAATTTCCTGTCCCACATGAAAAGTCAGCTTTCAGGTGTTGACTTCAGACTGCTTCTCCTGCATAATGCTTGCCAAATGGGCTTCTTCATAGCAGGAACCTGTTGGGATGGCACTTTTTTTTTTTCTGTCCACTGCCATATACAGTGGACTTCCACAAATGCTAGCCATTTCAAACCAGGTTTAAAACTGGTTTGTGCTGCCAGAATCAAGCAAAACTTGTTTACAGGAGTTACAAAAGATTTGGCCCCAGTATCTTCATAACTGGGGCACTCCCTGTAATGATCATCTTCAAGCAAGTTACTTTTTAATTAAAAAAAGGCTAGGATATAATGTCAATAGAATAAGTAGACCTTGGTATCCATGCTTTTTACAAAGTTGATGTCTTGGAAGGGAAAAAGCTGCTCACAAAACTATTCTGTCAGAAACATTCATGTTTTTCCTTTTTGACTTGCAGTACAAACTTGTATAGTTCAGGAGACTCAGATACTCGGGGTCTCACTCGTGATAGCAGCTCAAGCTCCAGATAAGCTCATGGGAATTACCAGGCTGTGAGTTCTGCTACATTCTGCTTCCTTTTTCTAGTAATTTCCCCAATCTTAGTATTACAGGTCAGTTGACTGCTGCCAGACTCATCTTGTGCTATTTCTGAAAGCTTTTATTTGTTAACAAATCACCAGTGAACAGCGACTGCTGCCTCCTTTAATAGTCCTCAATATATTTCATTCCTGATAAGATAGGATTATTATAAACTTCTGCAACTCTCAGGGACTGAGAGAACAACTAACCTTTATTTACTTCATAGATCCTGACAATTACTGTTTCAGTTATGCTGTCAAGTTCATCAGAGGCCTTAATTAGGCTTGCTTACAGCTGTGCATCCTCATCCCCATGAGAGCAATCTGTCCACAACGCTGTTACCCCAGGCTCTGTGGACTGATGAGTTTTCACAAGCAAATTAATTCCTGGGCCAGAAACCTCGAGGTGAAGGTGCTTCTGGGAAAGATGCACTGGGGACATTCTTCTCCACTGCAGAGCTGTCACTTGCCTCAACACGTTAGTGGAGTAGTTGTCTGACTGGAGACTCCCTCTCACTGTTGACATTAAAGGATAATCCTCCACGTACCTCAGGTGTGAAACTTCTCCGTAGCTCTCCATGGTTCTCTGTATTTCTACAACTCTTCTCTTGTAGCCAATACTTCTCTGTTCAAAACTCCTAAACCTACCGTAACAAAGCACAGAGAGAACTGGAATACGGTGACCTGATTTGCACAGCAGCTTCAGCTACGGACAAGTTTCATGTCCTGTCCTGGGGTAAATTGTTGCTGCTTCTGCCCAGGATGATTATCTGTCGGAGCAGCACTTTCACCTGTGTAGAAGCAATCCCAGTGCAGTGAAAACCTGTGTGAAAACTGAACCAACACTGCTATGTATAAAACATGCTGCTTGTATAAAATTCAAGCCACAGGGAGAGCAGGCAAGTAACAACAGAGGGGAGACTGACACACTGACAGGTAAGAGGGCAGATTATCTGAATCAAAAATCTCTGTTCGGCAGCCTCCCCTGAGGAGCTACCTATATACAGCAATCCCTATACCAGTTTACCCAAAGGCCTAAACTTGAAAATGCTGCCTTAGAGTTCTCTCTGCATAGGATAAGAAGAAATATACAAGCATATTTACATCCAAAAGCTTATGAGCTTCAGAGCGGTCCCCCAAACCCTTGTAGAATACGTGTTCCTTTCTAGGTCTTACTCCAGCTGCTAAACCAGAATAACTCATGGATGGAGAGGACTGGAAAAATACCACTTAATAAGCATTGTACTCAAATCAGCTCTGTTCAACACATTCCTCGTGTTGTGATAGCAAACTGTATAACAGGCCTACTGTACAGCTGAAAAGATGTGCACAGACATCAATATTCTACAACCAGTCAGTCATACAAACATGCCAAAACCCATGTCTCCTTCTACTGCTGTTTTCATGATCTCAAAGGCTGTCAGACTGTGGAAAGCACGAGGTACCTTTGGTCAGTCCCCAGATGATAAAGACAGGGCAGTGAGCCTGACAGCTTCACTGAGGCTAAACTGAAGAGCAATGTTGTTCCTTTATGGAGGAAGATGGTTGGACACAGCAAAAAATCACTGCTCAAGTACACCACATGGGACATAAATTTGCAATACAAAGAAGAGCTTGAAGACAGCTGGTCAAGCTATGTAAGCCTGTGTGAAAGAATCAGCAGGCCAGCAGCCACAGTAGGCAACTCCAATTTTGATCATGAAGGAAGAAGGGGCTCTTGGAAACATTAGCTTAGCTAGAAATGAAAGGCTGGGCATGCCTACTAAGAAAAGTACTAATTTTGGTGTGCTGCACTAAAGATGTATGAATTTATCAAAGGGTTTATTCTCCTCCTCGAAGAACCTCAGTAACTGTTCAGTCCAGGAGAAAGCACTGTGTGACTGCAAGACACATACACTGAAACACTGCAATACTAGCACAGAAAAACAACCCTTCCTTGATGCATTATCAGACCTAAAAACGGTATCACTAACTCCTCTACAGATATTAAACGGCCTGTAAAATCAAGATAAAGTATTTTCCTAAAATAAAAACCGCAGTTAAAGGGAAATTACTGACTTAATGAAGAAGTTAGTGAAGAAGATTCTACAGATTATACTGTTTGGGAAGTAAGAATAAAATCATACTTGCAGCACCTGATCTTAACATTTATGATCAAAGTAGGCATCTTGTCAGAACAAATATTTTTTTACCCCTTTAGTTTTTCTTAGAGAAAATATGCATAAAACCCAGTTGATCTACACTGTGCCTAAGGGGCTGTTTTGCAAAGGAAATGAATGGGAAGAGATGCATCCTCTCGCAAGCATGGCATGGGGGAAAAATGCTTAAAAGCAATGGAGTTACTTTGCCTGATCCACTTATTGGGAGTACAAGACTAATTTGACAATTCAATTAATAAAGATGAAGTAATTAGTTAATACTTCATACGTCAAAGTCATTAACACAGTTTTGAGTGGGGGATTTAGGGTTTTTGTGGTTTGTTTTGGGTTCGGGGTTTTTTGTTGTTTTGGGGTTATTCGGGTTTTTTGGTTTATCCCCTATTCATTACCTTGCTTCTATTTGCCTGTGTATGGCTTCCTGTTGGGCTAAGAGATAATCTCATTACCTTGCCTGTGTTACATCCATATGGATCAGGACATAGCTTCATAGTTGTGATTTAAAGCAGAAGCAATACTGAAGGGGATGTCCACACCTACTCCATCCATTCCCAGTCACAACTACTTATTTCCCACCTTCTGCACTAGTCTGCAGACACTATACTAGCACAGATCTGGCTATAAAATAATAACACCTCCCTGCAAATAAAAAGAGTCCTTTTCAACCAGAACAGAGGAAGAATCACACAAGCTCTGGAGCCAGTACAATGGTAGCCACGTGTGTCTGTATGGTGAGGAAATGATGGGCAGTACATATAGAGATATTAGATGCTGCAGACAGATTGTGCATATAAAAACAATATCCAGGAGAGGAAACAGTGCATGGAAGAAATCAGCTTTCCGGAGACTGTGTGGCAGCCACATTAAGTGTAGAATATACAAGAGACATTCCTTTGCACAGCTGGCTAATTTCTAAGATCTTATATAATCAACTAGCATCTTCCACATTCTCTGCCTCAATAAAAGCTCAAGAGGTTTTTTTTGTTTCATCTTTTCTCTAAGCACTAGAAAATAAATTATCAGTTTGAAGTGCCAAAAGGTAGGTTTCTTTTTTTTATTAATGTACAAGAAATGACTTGCATGGTAGAGTGAGAGACTGTCTTACACCTTACACCTTTGCTCCTACAACATTTGGAGGTAGTCCTGGACCTCTCTATGTGTGTAGCTTATATATAGTGCCTGATTGAGCTCTAGGAGCTCTGATTTGCTCATAAATCTTTAATGAATAGTCCAACTTGCCAGAGTACTTAGCAGGCTGAATTACATCTTGTTTTTTATTTCATTATAGTGTAAAAATTCTTGGAGTCACCAGAGGGCATCATTACAGAGTGCTTTTTAAGTTCCCTATAAATGATGCTGTAAGAAAGTAGATTTTGGGAAAAGTGCTTGCTTAGTAGTCACAGGAGTCCTTTGAGACTGTGGCATTCAAAGGACAAGGGGGTATTTCTGTTTACTTTCCTTAGACTCAGCACAGTACCACACATACTCTGCATTGCTGCAAATGCTTCAAAGAAAAATTCCATTGAAAATAGTTTAGCTTAATTATAAGCAGATCCAAATCACAGAATTAGAAATGGAGCAATTAAAAATGTGTGTTTCATCTTCAGCCATCTCTTCCTTTGCCCACCTTCCTCATAAATCATCTTTTAGCTGAATTAATTGTGATGAATCTAAGAGATTATGACAATCTAAAAGAAATTGGAATCTTACATACCTTATTTCACTTGAGTTTAGAGATTTTATTTCCATTCAACTCTTACTTTTTTCTTCTCGAATGTGGCTTTGCCTCACAATGTGCTTCATTAGCAAAGAAAAATAATTTACCTTCCTTTACCCAAAGGGACTTAGAAATGAGGCGTCAGTCTCCTATCGGTAGCATACAGCCTCCTAGCTCTCCTTGCCAGCAAGGAGTCTGTTCAGCTAATTCCCACACCTCTTCATGAGCTGTTGCTGCCAGACCTGCAGCTATGTTAAGAATAAAGCAGTTCCTTTCCAAACACATGTTTTCAAGGACTTGTATATTTTTGTACAGTATCAGACTTTGCATTATGACATCCTTTCTACTGATTATTGATACATTCATTTGAACTCTATTCATGCGTATCTGAAAATATAATCTCACACGCAAGGACAGAATGTGGCAATAGAGCTCAGAGTTGGCTCCTGGACACATCCAGCAAAGTGGAATTAAACAATTCATTTTTTAAAAGGCAGTTAACTGCTGGAATACTGAATAAAGATTGCTGTAAGCCAGCAGCTCTGCTACACTCACTCTTGCCTGCCCCCTGCCTTCTTTCTGTAAATGCAAGATGCTACTTTTCAGTTATGTCGTAAATTGTGTAATACTAAACTTTCACACTCACAGCATCCTTGCTGCAGTGATGAACTTGGTCCATAGTGAGCATTGACCATCTTTTCTCCTACATATACAAATACATTGTCTATTTTAGGGAGAAGCATGTATACACATCTATGGTGAAACAGCAGAAGAACAGGATGTGAAGCAGCAATTTGGATTCAGTCTTTTACGAAGTGTTGCTCTCGTACTTCAGCAATGTCAGTTCTTGTACTTGCTCAGTGCACACATTTGAATCTGCAGACTTATCAGGCCTATGCTAATACATGCACTTCTTTTATCAAAACATTATAGTATAGCTGACAGTCTTCTGCAAATTGTTACTCCATTATTCATTAAGC
The DNA here is from genome assembly GCA_037013685.1 of Acridotheres tristis. NCBI lineage: Eukaryota > Metazoa > Chordata > Aves > Passeriformes > Sturnidae > Acridotheres > Acridotheres tristis. The sequence continues at coordinate 12,780,433 of CM072885.1, forward strand.
AGTAATTCAGATGCTTAGAAAAAAGTATGAAGAAGACTTACTCCCAAGTTGCTGGATTTGTTTGAGCATTTTTTCTCCCTTTTTCATATTTTGCTTCATTTCACTGGGTAATTTAGGATTAAATCTGTGAATGATGTTTCTCCAGCAGCTACATCAGACCTGGCACTGTAAAATTTTTAAACACTGACCTAAAGCTGTGCAGTCATAACGAGGTTTTTGTTGATATTTTAAAGTAGGGAAGGTTAACAAAAGACAATAATGACCACACACTTTGCTCAAATTATTAATGACAATATCCTGTTCTCAGGAATGGCTGATTTTGTTTGGGAGATTTGTCTCTGAATTAATTTACATTAGCTATTAAGCTATGCAAACCACACAAGTGAAGTCCTGTGATTTTTTAAGAGCTTCACACACTACTTTGCAAAATGCCCAGAAAAACTCTACTTCGAAAATCTTTTGCTTTCTTAATCTCTATGTGAAGACTTTCCCCATCCTCTTCATGGAGACAAAATGTAAGCAAAAAGACTTCAGTGGGCAAAGTAAGGGTACTTCCCCCCCACCCCCCCCCCAAGTAGTACTCCAGAGATTCTCAAATATCAGTCTGGATTATTTTTCAGGTATGGTCATAAGATGGTCCTTCTGAGGCAAATAATTGTCAGAAATAGGAGACAGGAGACAAGATGGTCAGTGCTCACAATGGACCGAGTTCATCGGTGCAACAAGGTTGCTGTGAATGCAAAAGTTTAGTATTAGCTCAGTGGACGACTGGAAAAATCTTGGGAATTAAATCTATCAAGGTTTGCTAAATGCACAAACTCCACATGCAGTTCAGGACATGAAAATTGTTAGAAACTAGGACAGCAGTCCAAGAAGCAGCATTTATACCTGCTCTCTCAGGCTTTTATCAAGGCACCTGCTAACCATGTCTGCTGCAGACAGGATCAATATCAGATAAATGCCAGGCCCAGCACAATCATCTTCCTTTTATATTCTAACTGCTGCTCTGTGAAATGGTCATAATCCTCAGGAGCTTTCATGCAGAGAGAAACTTTATAGAAACTACTATTTTGCTATAAATGTCGTCACAGAATGGCAGGTATCCCACTCTAAAACTGCTCTGGGTCAATAAGCCTGAAATAAGCAACATATTTAATCTCTGAAAAGACAGAAAAGTGCTGGCAAGGCACGTTATGCTTAGTTGTGTTTGCATCCTGGAGGTACCAGTAAGTTTGAGACTGCATCAGGCCAGAAAAATGACGATATTTGTGTCCTTTGAATGACTTTGAGTTCTACTTATCAAAAAATAGTAGAACTTACTTCTTTAGGACTTAAATTTAGGCATGTATCTGAAGACCCATGTTTTCAGATCTGACACAGCTGTTTAGCTAACTTTGCAAATTGATGTACCTCATTTACTCTGGAGTTTGCACTTCGGCTTATGGTCTGGTATCTGGAGAAATTAGGTATTGTCAGACAGGTGCAGTGAATAATCTGAACAAGTATTTGACTAGATCCACAACTAACTTCCAAGGAGATGCACCACATTTTCCTGATACTACTACAGCCCAAAGAGATGAAAGATTATAAACATACAGCACAATCTAAATGAACAAACAAACAAAATCTAAACTTGCATCATATTATTAATCAGTGAATAATAACCATAGTATTAGTCAGTGAAGTTTGAAATTCAACTTAAAAACTGGCCCATCCAAGAAATTTAGTACTTAGCAGACACGGCTACTTTAGTGTGAATCTAAAGAGTTTTGTCTTTTGGAAGATAAAAGTCTATTTTTTTCTGTTCAAAGCTTCCTTTTGAATGGTCAAACTGTATAGCTAGAGGGAAGTTTGTGGACCCATCAGCAAGTAACTACTACACATCAGAACCACACTGGATCACGATTAGGTGCCGAAGCACACACCATTTACCCTCAAACTAAACTAAAACTAAGGCTAGACTTGGCTCAGCCTCTGCTCCCGGGAAGCTGCTCACCATACGCTGCTCCTGGAGAAACAGCACAAGAGGGCGCCTGATGCCTCCAACATCTCAAGTCCAACTTCCAGACTGTCTTTTCTGCAATACTGATGTATTTCCAACAGCATGACAAAGCCCTGAGCAACGCCATAGCGACACATAGTTCAGCTTCAGATTTGCTACCCTCCTGAAAGCATTTATTTAATAGATGATGAAAATATTCTTAAAGACTGGATTCTCTATTAACTATTTCAAAGTCGTCTTTTTTTTTTTTTTTTTTTTTTTGAGGGTGGAGGGAGGGTGTGAGGGGGTGGAAATCCTGCCATACGTGAGATTTAAATGTTAGGAAGCAAGAGAAACATCTCCAGACAACAAGACAAAAGCCAAAGAGGCAAAATAATTTTATGTCAAATTTGTTCTGGCAACCACCCAAAACCATGGACTTTGGCAGATTGCTTACTGGTTATAACAGAAGCCACTTCCTCTGTAGCAACAGGCATATCAACATTATTGTCTGCTTCCTGGGGATGGGCTCAGGGTGTTTCAAGCTGCACAACGTTCTTATGTGGAGCTGAGGGACTGAAAAATACAGATCCACAAACCCCCACCCATGCCCCCAAGGAATTCTCTCATGCATACCTTGTTAGGAAATGAACTGGGGTATTTTTTCTCCCTGCCCTGGCTCTGAGCACTCTGATAGCTCCATTCAGCAGTGGGGACGAAGGCTCTGCCCAGAGCTTCTCCACAGCTGCAGATGACTCATGCTGGAAGAGGCCCTTTGAGCCAGATTTAAGAAGTTTTCCCAAGTTCATTTTAACACATTGATTTCTACCACTTTAAAGCTCTCTGCATAATTGCAGCTTGCACAGCACAATGTGGCCTGTGCACAGGTAAGGATACAGGCCCAGGCTGCTCCCCAGGGTTGCAGGGCGACCTGCTCCCCCTCTTGAAGCCACATTCCTCCCTCTCCTGCAGCAATATCCCCAAGGACAAACTGCTCCATCCGTGCTGCCTTCTTGGGACAGGCAGAAGAACCAGACAAACAAACCTTGCTGCTCTTCTTGTCTATGAAAGAGCACCGGGCATATAAGACTTTCTCAGTGCTTTCCTCCCATGAGCAGGGCTGCCTGGCCAGAGGAGCAGAGATGTTTGAAGCTCCCATTCCTGCTTTTCACTGTGTTGTTTGCTTAGGGAAAGCATATTCCCTACTCTTGCCTTCTCTTCTACAGCTCCACACAGGCACTGGAGGCATACACAGAGCAGGCTCTGGGTGCACAGCTTTCTACTGAAGATGGCAGGACATGGCACTTCTGCTGTCTCTTCCTCCTGCTCTGCTTCCCACTTCCATCCAGACGAGGCTCAAAAAAGGGACCTTCCATTTGGATTTTAGCCGTCAGAGCAGGAAATAGGTCTTCTTGTAAGGGCACGAGAAAGCCTTTCTTGCAGAGCTGGGGCAGAGCACACCACTGTGCTCCTCCCCAGTGGTGTGTGAGAATGACATCATGATGCCAATAAATGAGACAGGAAGTGCAACCAAGCAGAAAAACCACACAAAGTGTCTGTGAAGTTCCGCCAAGAATGCTAACAATGGCGCTAACCAGAAAACAAGAAAAGGATTTGGTTCATCTAATTTCTTCCAGTTTTAGTAATCTCTAGTGTCACTTGAACAGTAGAGAGCAGAAAATCAGGTCCTTGGAGAGACACTGCTTGGGGCCTTATTTTCTTTTTTTCTGACGTGATGATAACCTTCTACTGTCTTACCCCACTCCATAAATTTCAGTACTTTGACACCAATCTAGTGATCCAGATAAACTGGCTGGGATTTCTAAATCTCCCCTTCCTCTTTTTTTCCCCCCAAGTTATACGAGTGCATTACCAACTGTCTTGGTAAGCCATTCTTGCATCTGTCTTTCTACTATGTGTACTCCTTTATTTTCCAGAAAATTGCAGCTGCCCAGGTCTGAGCTAATGCTTCTTTATAGTCATCCAAGAGTCACCTATTTCATCTTGTAATGTGAACATACAGGCCCATCTGAATCTGATGTGTTAAGCAGTTCTCTCTCCATCAGTCCTAGAAATTTCTAACCAGATCCTAGAAACTCACAGACAGCCAAGTCTGTGTCCCCTACCTGCCTTTTTGTCAAGTAGCTGACAAATCGTGGCAGTGCTCAGGAGAGGGATGGCACTTGGCAGCAGGGAAGCCAAGCCTTTAATAACCACGGCTTTCCAAATAGTTACAGATGTGGGCATAACTTACAGATAGAATTTCATGAAACTATAAAGCCAATCTGATTGCCAACTGCTACCACTGCTCCCTTGCACTGGCACCTACTTGCCTCTGTAACAAGCCTTTCACAGAGCTACACCAGCATCAATCAAACACTGCAAGGTAAGTGATGTTTCTCCTGTGAAACTAAACCTTCCTGACAGCACTGGTAAGCAGGTGGACTGCGATGGGAAGGAAGCTCACAAATCCTTTGAGCTGTGATACAGAATCTGTACAGTATAATACAAAATACTGCAGCCTTAGCAACGTATCATTCCTCTCAAAAGCTTGTTCATAAACTGCCATTTTCTACAACATAAACAATCCCACACAGAAATTAAATGAAATACAAGCAGGTGCTACTGTTACTCACATGACATTTTCATTTCCCTGCAGATACAGCTATCTCATCTATATTTATTAGAAAAATACAGTTAGTAAATAATTTGGTATTTCCCCTCATAATTCAGCATCAGTTTTCCTAAAACGTGCAGGTATTAAAAACATTAATCTCCTTGACCTTCAGATAATTTAATAATGCTGTTTAACTCTCATACAGTTGAAATATGATGAAAATACCAATGAAGATGTAGCAAATGACAGATTTATTCAGACACAGCTCTTAAATGGGCTCCTGTACATAATACACCCATAAATCAGACTTTCCAAAAAATCCCAACTTTAAATAGGATAATGCAGTCTTCAAATAACCACTACTCTTATCAACAGTCTGCCATCAAATTAAGTCAGCCTTTCTTTCATTTATACCCCCGTCTACACATGAGGGCAGAGAATCTGACCCTCTAGAAACAAAAGCTATATACAGCTGTGACAATGACATTATTTCTGAATGCAGTCACCTGTGGTGTGAGATATAGGCCCCAAATTTACCTCTCTCAATTTTGTAAGCATGCTCCCCATCGCAAAGGCTTTCAACCAAACAAGAAAGAATAGCAACTCCTGATTTAGAACCCATAGCAAATAATTCTTGGCTTTAGTTACAATAGGAGGTACACAAATGAATGGACTTGCTGCTTTTGACAGCGGCAGGAACTGAGTTGTCTTGCCTGTTCCCAGGGCTGTTCTACTTCTTTGTACCAGGTGCAAAAATAAAAGACAAGAATTTCTGATACGTTTCTTCACATAACTGAAAATTCTCACTGGTATTGATTCAAAGCTTCACAATCACAAGATGTTTAACTGTTTCTCTTCAGAGTTACCTCTAAAAGGTAAAGTCAGTACAAATAAGGCTGTGCTGACCAAATGCGGAAGGCAGTCTTCCAATCTGACAGGATCTCATCATATTTCTCACTAATGCCCAATAGCACATCAAGGACATGGCAAACACAGGCCATGTCTGGAATACAGTCACCTAAGAGAATTTATTAATTCCTGCTGTTTTAAGGATAGTATTTACAATTGCAGCTTTCCCCCTGAAAAAAAGCAGCCATGCTGTGGTACAGAGCAACACCTCCAGGAAGCCAAGACTAGGCCACCAGCATCTGAAACCTTGCTACTGGTAATAAGGAGACTTCTGGTATACAAAGGGAGCCTACAGAAAAACCAAAGAGGGACTTCCTATAAGGGCATGTAGTGATAGGACAAGGGGGAATGGCTTCAATCTTAAAAAGGGCAGGTTTAGATTAGATACCAGGAAGAAATACTTTACTGTGAGAGTGGTGAAACACTAGAACAGGTTGTCCAGAGAAGCTGTGGATGTCCCATCTCTGGAAGTGTGCAATGGCAGGCTGGATGTCCCCTAAGTAACGTGGTCTAGTGGAAGGTGTCCCTGTCCAGGGCAGGGGTGTAGAATTAGATGATCTTTAAGATCCCTTTCAACCCAGACCATTCTATGAGTCTAGGATAAGGTGAAAACTACTGACTGAATTGTTCTCCTGGTGACTAGCAGCCATTGGAAAGGTAAAAGGACAACAACCATTTGTGGCAAGTTCTTTCAAAATATGAAACATGGCTACAGCAAAATGAACAAAAGTCTGAAGGCTTTGTGCCCTGATATCCCACACAGCATCATCCTGTGGAGCAGCAATAACAGTCTGAGTTATTTAGGCCAGGATGGATGCAGAGAACAGATGTGGAAATATTCCCTGCTGAGATAATACAATTTAGTTTCAATAAGGAACCCAAAAGTACTCAAACTGCAGACTGAGCCTGCCCAGGTTGTCTACTTTCAACAGAACAGGCTGAACAGGACCATGCAATCACAGAAATACACTATTATGCACCAGTGTAACTGTGTGCTCATAGAAGCACAAAGGTTTTTATCTTTAAGCAGCTAATTACCCTTGAACACAACTCACAAAAGCATTGGGCCGTTTCAGCAACACTGTACAATTAATGACTGATACAGCTGTAGGTTCACTACAGATTTCTGGCAGCTATAGCCACATCATGAGACTTGTCATTTATTGTCACACAGAGACACTGAAGAGACAGAAAGAAACTTGCAATTGGGCGTGTCCTTCCAAAAACACTGCAAAGTGGGACTTTATTGTGCCAGCCAGGAGAAGACTACCCCCAAAACATGAGGGTGGCCTGGGTGATCTCCCACCCCTGGGGTCACCAAGTGGAGAATTCATTCCAGTGCCAGGCTACAGCACAGAGGAGCTCCGCATGAAAAAGCAAATCTCATCCCGAGGGAACTTCTGTTTACTTGAATGCCTTCCCTATAATCCCATTTTATGGGCCACATGTTTCGGGAATTCTGCACAGTCAGGAGACTGGCAGAGACTAAAGGTAAGTGATTCCTTTCAGAGGACTGCAGAAAGGCAGGACACAACCTCAGACACTCTCATGGTAGCCTTCTGCTAAGCTACATCTGTATTATCATAACAAATATTTTAGTTTTAAATGGGTACTGAACTCTAGCAAAACATATAGGATGTTGCTTTTTTGAAGTAAAAAAAACAATACAAGGGGTTTAACATTAACATTGGAACACTTTTCCTGTTCAAAAGTGAAAAATGAAAGCACCTCAGCTTTTTTAAAAAATAACCTCCAAGATGACAATGTAGGTTCAAAAAAGGGAAGAGTGAACAGGATTCAGCATTTTTTACTAGGTAGCTCCCTTTATGGATAAGTCTATTAGCTTGCAGGTGGAATAACAACTCAGCAATAAGCATGGGTAGAGATTCAGAAACACCCCACCAGAAAGTGGTTAGTATCAGGTACCCCACATTCTCTCCTTCTACAGTAGAGACTGAACAGAGGTGAATCACTGTCAGGGGGAATTCACCCTGCTTGAAGGAAACTTCACATCCTGTAACACCCACTCTGAGATAGTAAATACTGTCATTGCTGCACAAAAACGATTCTCAGGTTGAAAGTATGTCAATTATCAATTGATTTATTCACCTGATAAATACTCTCAGCTACTTTTACCAACACAAACTCTTGGTTCTCTAGCCAAGGAGCCTAATGTTTTAATCCCAGTCCCCCAGCCTTCTGGTAAGAGCAAGTGCTCAGCACCTGGCAGGACCAAGCACTTGCTAAGCTGCTGTAGAGTTCCTTTGCATTAGTATTTTCCATACAATATTTTGAAATGGAAGGGAGGCACAAAATACAGTGACTTATAACCCTGAAGAACAATGAGCATTTCTGTGAGCTGGTTTTCTACACAGGATGTGGGCTGGGCCTCCTTGAGTTTGTGTAATCTGTCTGGAAGTCCAAAAACCACACTCTGAAGACATGCTTTTCCTTTAACAAACAGTCTCACACACACAGAGTCTAACAGTAGAGTTTACACATCTGTCATTCACCATTAAGGAAAATTTTCATTAATATTATTTTTTCAAGCAATTTTTTGTCAAATTAGGCACACAGACCATACCTAATTAAAATATATAGCCTTTTTTAATCCAGCAAGAACTACATCTACGGATGGAAGATTCACTTATTTAAAATTATGTCAGATGTTGCACTTCTGATAGTGCTTTAGGTGCCAATTCACATCCTAGGATCATTAGAGCCCAGAGACAAAAACTCAAAGGCACTGGAAAGAGTATCACAGAACGTGCTGGTAAAGATTATCCTGTGAAGTGGCTTTTCTAGATGTTCTAAGTCACTAGGTTCAAAAACTTCAAGAAGTCCTTTGAAGTCCCATATTTCAGATACCCATGTAGAGATCAACTCTCCCTTTTCTCCAAACAACACCGAGGACAGTCCACCAAAAGGAACTGTTTGCTGAACAAGGACTGGACAACAGAGGTTAAAACACAAGAAAGAAATGGCTTCATCCAGAACTCTCCTCTAGCACTGTAGGATAAAAAGACAGCAGATCTGAAGTAAATTTTGAAAGAAGAGGACAACAGGACCTTTGCACTGTTTGACACTATTCCACATTCAGAAAGCTTAACTCCAACTGGAGTTATCTGCCTGAAAATTTGACTACCACCACTCTATCCCTTTCCTGTTTGCCTCTCGGAGCTGCAAGACCTGGTTTATCAAGAACTGCTGCTGAAGGAGTAGAGTTCGTATGAATTCTCAAAGTTTGTCTTCACAGTAAACATGCCAATCTCATACTTGACACTGAAACTCAGTACTGCAACAAGCTGCTAGGAATCCTTCTCTTCTAGGAGGAAAGCCAGCTGTATGAAGCAGATATGTATATCAAAATACTTGATATCGATTTACTACCATAACTTCCAGGATTGCATGTTTTTAATTCCGAGTGAAACTGATAGTAATTTGAAGCTCTATCATATTTCCAGTGCTCAAAATCTTTTGTAAATATTTTTGCAGCTATAGCAAGTAGCTTTTCTTTCTTTTGGTGGGAAATCAGAAGGAATGGGAATTAAGATTGAGCAACTGGGGGGAAAAAAACAACCCATGAATACTCCAGCATGCTGAGATTTATTTTTGCACAAAATCAGGTTTCAAGTGGCTACAATACATCAAGGAAACTTCCCCCCACTTTCATATGTTAATTCAGATTAGCATATTATACTCATTTAGGTAAATTATGAAGGAATAAATCCTCAGCCATGTTCGACACAGGAGTTCCTACCACACCCTATGATATTTTGACAATTACCACACAATTTGAGTCAGAAACTATTACATTCAGCACAGAACTGGTTGGCTTCTGTCTTCATCTCCAGCAAGTTCCTGCCTTAGAACATGCACTATGCAAAAACAGCTCCTGCAGCCATGAAGGAGAGAGCTGCAAGGAAATCCCAAAGCCTAGCAGGAAGTAACATCTCCGTGATTCAACGTGTTGAGTCTATTCCCCCGAGAAACCAGCAAAAAAAGTACAGTACTAACTGCACAGAAAAATCCTTATCCTGTCTACATTACAGATTCTGGAACCACTTGAGTTTGAGTGATCGAGCCTGTCTCCCTCTTCAGATTTCAGCAAGTCTTCCTTTAGAGTGTACTTTCACCTAGGGTAGTTTGAGAAAAGAGAAAGACTTGTTAAATGTTGCGAAACAATTGCATTTCACCTCCATCAGCTGTGCAAGAACAGCAGAAAAAACATTTCTGGATGGATTAACTAGTTTTGATCCTTTCATTTGAAAACAAAAACCAAAACACCCCACAAGAAAAATGTAATAGGATTATACCACAGTCCATCACTGCAGTGGAAGTAAAGCAACACAGTGAAGATTTTCAGTGTGCTGGATTAAGTGCTGTAGGCTTCCATATTACAGAAACTGGACAGAAAGAAGGTAAAAGCCATTTTCTAGGCAAAATAACAATAAAAATATCCAAAGAGTTTTGTTAACATCACAAGCCACATAAGAGAAATAAATTCCATTCTGCTCCCTGCTGTTACCATCTGGTTTTAATTTGCTAGAGAAGACTGAAGCCTGTATTCAAAAAACAGACTGAGTTGTAAACATGAGCCTCTGCCAGCATTACTAGTAACTCATGAAGTTCCAGAGTTACCAAGGTAAGGCAAGGGGAGGGTAGGAGAAAAAGGTCTGTGAAAAAGCAGGACTTGCTCTGTTATTATGCTCATTTTATTGCATTGTTTTAATCCACGAAATGAAAATGAAAAATTTTTGATGCTTAGAAGACACACACTTGCAGACAGTCCAGTTCCACTCATTTCTGTTGTTTCTTCTTTTTGTTATGAAAACAAGCAGGGTAAAGTTGAGGAAAGTCAGAACAGACTGCCTGGGCCACTGGACACCCTTGTTTTATATGGCTTGTAATTACAGGCTGCATACTGTTGCCTAATTTATTTCTTGTCATGTTATCGGTAAAAGATCCCTGCTTCATTTCCTGCAGCAATAGTTTTGTTAAATTGTGACGATTTAACAGTGAAACTACAGCTGAAAGCATCTCATGGTAATATTTAACAATATGCCTTTAACAAGACTTTGTCCCATCTCTGCCTTTTCCTCAAGCTTCTAGTTAACTCTGCCCCTGACATGAGGTACTGATGTGCTTTGGAAATCCACTCACATGGTTAAAGAGTGAAAAAAGGAGAAAGGTATTTCTGCAGCAGTATGGTCCTGGAGGGATTGTGTTTCACATCATACATCTCTGCCTCTATTTTGACTAATCTTAGGTCCACAGTCAGCCCCAACTCAAAAACTGAATACAAGAGTAGGAAGAAGAGAACTCCATATTAAACACATCAGTCCTTTGTTCACAGCACAGTCCCACAAACGATCAACAACTGATGTGATGGAGCACTACACTGTGGTATGAAAACAACAGCCCATAGGACTGGTAAAGAGCAACTAAGGGAGAACATCTCAAGCTATGATCGCCTCTGGCATCCACAACTGCCCCAACATAACACTTCCTAGTTCAGTCACATTAAGAAGCTGTGTTTCAAGGCTGAGTTGAACTCGTCACCTCAATGAACATGGCCCTACTGCTAATCACTTTTTACTTAGCTGGGTTACTACCTAAGTAGTTACAGTCTTTTTTCCAACCACCTACAACAGCTCCATGACTCCTCCTCCAGCCCACAGGCCAAGCTGAAAACCCCACCAGCTGTCTCAGTGCTGGTTTTGGCCATCCCATGATTCAAGACTTCTGCACTGACTCCCTGATGACATTTATCATTAGCTAACAGACATTAACTTTCAGCAGGTTCTCATGTAAGGCTTCCTGTTCTTTCACTATTTCTAAAAATGGCTCCCTTCACCATGGGCACTTCTCTTATTCCTGGATTAGCTCACAACACTTTTCTTGATACCATCTCACCTCACCAATCTCCCCAGCTCCTTTCCTCTAGCTTTTAGTCCCACCTTCCCATTTCATCTTAATGCACCCCCTTTAGCCTAACTGTGTGTATTATATATCAATCTACCACTCACATCCTATTATTGATACTTTAATCAGATACCAGCAGATAGCTATAACCATGTGCTTTCTTCTTTCCTTTCTTCTCAGATGTTGGTGCAGTTAGACTACCAGTAATACATGCTCATACACAGATTAGAGCAGCTTAGGGTGACCACTATATGAAGAATTTACCCATCTTCTATATCTAGATAATGTTATTCTCAGCCTCCAAAGGATACATGCCAACAGGCTACAATATACCTAGCTAAGTCACATCTGTTTCATACATGTGAAGTATGTACAATATGACCAGAAGCAGGAATTGTGAAAGGCTTATTTTTGAAACACAAGCTTCTTAAAACCACACCCCCCTCCCCCTACTCTTTTCCCAGGAAAGGTTCACAACTTTGACACAGCAAAAGGCTTTATTCTAAAGCATCAAACCAAGAACTGGAGCATGATTCACCTAGTAGTCTCAATTCTATGACCTATAACTTCAAAAATAACAGAAGGCATTAGCCCTGCTTATGTTCAGACCCTTCAATACCCACAAAGAATAAAGTCTGATGCAGTGTGCAGACCCTACCATCATAAAGCAGTGGATGTTGACTTATGCCCATCCTTCATGTGATTCACCACTTCAGCTTGTATTTATACACTGTTTAATAACAAAGGTTTCTTTTAATCTTTTGATAGGGATACTCCTACCAATATTTAACTAGCTAAGTGTTCACACAATTTTATTATTCATTTTGTATTAAGTAAAACTGTTATAAAATGGGAAACCCTGCAGAGCAAACTGCACAAATCCATAGAACTACTGACAAAGAAGTTTAATTAGCAGCAAAATTCTTGATTTTTCATCCGCAAATGAAAAATATGCTTGAAGCCAACTGGAATTGCTTAACTAACTTTCCCACTAGTCAAGTAAACATACTCTGCTATGTCTTTTTAACTAATTAAGTATCATTCAGACATCAGATTAAAATTTGACTGCTTGTGCCTAATTAAGAGAGACTGCAAGTCTCTGTAAGCAGACACTCAATTTTCTCAAGAATTCAAGATATTGAAAACTGCATTCTCAGTTGGTATCCTCTTATAAAGTTTGTTTCCCAAAGCAGCCAATACCAGCACAAAATTTTGCTTCAGCAGGAAGGATCAAGCCAGAACTCTTCAGTTTTCTAACATCTTTAAATGAAACAAAACCCTAGACCTAACATCAAACCAATATCCTCAAAGATAGCATAACCACTATGGCTACATAAGTGCAAAACACACAAGTCTGAAGAAAAGGCACAGCTCTGCATAGTAGTGTAGCTACAGGAGCATGCTAGGACAAGCCTGCTGTTTCTATCCTGGCTCCACACATGAGGACACTTCTGCATGCCAAAGCTAGTAGTTTTCTGCTTCTTGCCTAAGTTATTCTAAGCCTGTTCTGCACACGCTTCATAGTGCCAAGAACACTTCGTAGTGCCATAGTACTCTGTACTTCTAGGTGGACTGCTGCAGACTGGTTTTTGTCAGGAAGAGTGATCACTTTTATGAAGTGTATGTGCACATTGATGGCAAACATAATGAGATCCATACAATAGGCCCAGACACTTTCTGTTTCAAAGTTAACACCTGTGCATTGCTGCCAATACTCATGCAACAGGAAAAGAAGCTATTATATTGTCTTACACAATTTTTACAGTAACCAGTACCATATGCATTTTTTGCCTCTCTCCCTTAGGAAAAATCCAAGACACAAGCTACAGCTTTCTTTGTACCTCTGTGGATCAAAGTAACAAAAACCCCCTGAACTGCCAAATGAAGCAGTCTTGAACTGGACAAGTACTGTTACCAACTTACCACATTCCTTTGTTTTATAGCATGGATATGTACCAACACCTACCAGCAGGACGAATTTGTAGCTATGTACAAGCAAAACAACAGCTGATGTGAAGATATTAATGGTTATTACCTAAATATATTAATGTTACAATAGCTAAGAGGAACTGGAGTATTCAGTTTCAGTAATTTTTGAAGTTAGTCATGCCAGTGCATAGCATCAAATTCACATACCAACAACAAGAGGACTAATTCCAGTAACAAGCTCTAGTAGTCGTTGTTTTGGAGACTATTCACATGCAACTAATCAAGGGAATTGCAGACTTGTTTCAGTTGAAACTCTCGATGCCTTTGTGCTGGTTCAAAAGGGAGAATACTATCAAAGTGGCTGTACTATCCCCTCCACAAAGCGGGTCAGGAAATGTACTGACCTTGTTCAATTGGAACTGGTAAACCAACTCAGCAGTTGCTGTATTTCTTCTCCTCATTAACGTACCCAAGGTTCCTGGGGGAGGGGAAGACAGGAAACAAGTACTCTTCCTGCTCCCTCAACCTAAAAATAACAGTCTTTCTGCAACATTTAAGCCACACAAGCACTCAAAGTCTGAAATATTTATACTCTGAACAAACAGCCACAGAACTCTTGTATTTTACCCAGTATCTTTTTATCATTATCCAAACAGATCTGGAGATTGTGGCAGAAAAGTTTACTTTTCTGGGGGTAGACATGAGCCTGTTTCCAGTTGTGTCCTTAAACTGTAGGTTTTTTTCCTGTCAGTCAGTTAAGTTGTGACTACAAGCCTATTTTGATGTGTGAACTTGGACACTAGCTTCCCCTCTTCAAGCACCTCTTGCTCTGTCTTGAAATCTCTGCAGGTTTAGCAGTTTCTCTTTCATATTAGAAAGCAAATGAAATAAACACCTCGATAATAAAGTTGAGTACAACGTTGTGGAAAAAAATGAACAGCATGAGAAAATTGCTAGGAAAAACACTGCACACCTTACAAAATAGGTGGAAAACACCTATAAACATGGAAATTAAATTCCTAGTAATTTGTAAAACACAAGACTGATTGTGGTATTCAGACAAATTTAAGTGGAAGAACATTTGCAGGATTTTGGAGACATGCATCCACACAGGCTTCCTTACTCTAGTTCTCCTGTATTTAAAAAGGCAACTGATTTCGTTGTTAGAAATTCTTCCCTTTCAGAGAGCTATAAAAGAAGACAGGGCATGAACATCTCGTTCCAAAATCAGATTCCAAGTAAAATACATGTCTAGTTAAAGATAAGCACCTTCCCTTCTGTACTGCAATCTCTCATTCTTCAGTCAGTTTCCACGATTTCTTTATGTACTTCTCATGATCTGTTCACTGCACAGCAAACCTACAAGTTGATTTTAGCAGAGTCTGTTTGGCAGGTGAAAATTTAAGCATAAAACTGCCATTCGTTGAGCTACCCTTCAATCTAGCATTTTCTTTTGACATTTAGAAATAAGTTTCATTCAGATATAGCAAAACTAAAAAATTTTTAAAAGAGTCCTTAAATTTGAAAATAGGAAAGCTTCAATAAATCTTACATGCTATACTGCCAGCTCATACATACTACCAGCTGACCATGATATACAGAGTATACCTAGTTGTACACATGCAGAAAGCTGGAGAGGGAAACAATCACGGAATGACCTTCTACTTCCACAGAAAGAAGTCTCCAGTCACCCTGTCCACCCTGAGACTCCAAAGCTTACTCAAATTTCACATATGGGCAGGAAACCAGAGAATACCACATGGCCAGAAATCCGTAGTAGTTCAGACATGAGTTCCCAGAAGGAAGGAAGTTATAGTTAAATACAAGCCCAATCTGTGTTTCCCTCCACAAGCTCCAGAGGATGAATGGAAAAAGGCTAATCTTTCCTGCTGCACAACAGCTAAGGAATCGTGATGTAGGATGTAGCACGTGCTTGAAATAAGGATGTTACTCACATGCACGTCCCCTCTAAACTGGTCTTTCAGAATTCCATAGTTGCATACAATGCCTCTGTTTTAATAATTTCTGTGATCAGTAGATTACAGACATACCTAACCTTGAATTACTTCAAAGTTGCACACTGTTCAAGAATTATAGGTAAGGCCTGCTTATTTTCCAATGAGGACAGATTTCAGTAAGGTTCCCTTCTTATAGTCCCTCTTGTTGCTGCAGTTAGGGGCAACTCCTCCACTGATGAAGCATTCAAATTCAAGCTTTTTTCAGTTCCCTTTTTTAAAATACTAAGCAAACTACAGCTTAGAAAACCTACAAATGCTGATAAAAATACTTTTCCAGCAACTGTTCTCTGGTTAACATCAGAAATACACTTTTTGGTTTTATCCATACCTTTAAAGAGCTGCAGTTACAGGCAGAGCAACATTCTCCCTTTGGCCACTGGAAATCATAAGCACAGTCATTAACATATATTGGTACTTCGTGCTTTCACTGTTTCAGCTTCTCCATGCTGAAAAACAGCTAAACAGGCTAAATGGACCTTGGGTATATACTGTGTTTATAGTCACTATTTACAGAATATATTCAATTCTTATTTTTCCTTGGAATAGCCAGAAAGACCAGGAGTCCCCATTCAAACATTTCCAGTTGATAATCAAAACTAAAGGAGTTTCAAAAAGGTATCACGTCAGGCATGCTACTGCTTAATGGGATTCAAAAATACATATTTAAATAAATGCTTACATTAGACTCACGTAACAGAAAAGTGAATGAGCCTTAATGAAACATCTCATCTTTATTTATGATATGACAAACAGAGAAAGATTTCAGCTTATGAACTACAGTAGAAGTGTTTCTTAGTAATAAAAAACCCTCTCCTTCACTCCAGTGCCACCTGGGCACATCCAAAATTCAGATTCAACCAAGAATCTTAGAAACACACAAAGAAAAACAAGGTCTACTGGACCTGCTTTTTTGGAACACCCGGTTCAGTTTTTTCTCTCCCCTTTGCTGATCTACTTCTAAAGAATGGACTGATGATGCAGAAGGATAATACCAATACCAAAACAATACTCATTCCTGCACCATATAAGAAAACTCCACTACATAAACTGTTACTTCAGATATCCCTTAAAGGCTTCAGATTTGAAACGTGATCCAAGACTACAACACACTATTTCTAAAAAGATGCAACAGATGTTTTACACATATTAATACACACATCCAAAACAGAATGTAGAGCTTACTTTTACTGACTGCAATCAGTACCTATATCTCGCTCAATGCTATTCAAGCAAAAACAAGAAGCACCCAGAGCAAGCCACTTTGTTCAATACATAGGTAGGAAAAAAAAAATCTAAGCTTAATGCTGCATCTACAGACAACACACAGAGGCACCTTCCAGCAAGACACTTCTATATATAAGGATCATTTGTAGACAGCTCAACACCTCTAAGTTATAATATTCTATCTACAACTACATTGGAAGGCTGCAAGGATCAGTCACAGGAGAAATTTGAAATGTAAGGGCACAGGCACTGCATTGAACAGGAAGTAGATGAGTATACTCTTGTTAGGTTACAGAAATATGTGAAATTTATGAGGTTTGTTTTAAATGAGTTAACAGTTCTATAACTCATTTCAGTGTCATTGCATTACTGAAATTAAAGGACGTGTTTAAGCAAACAGACAAAAGGTATCATACCCTTCAAAAAGATCACCCTGCTCCCAACTCTTCCTGCACTCTCCTGAACATAGCAAAGCAGGTGCTGATACTAGGCATCAGTTAATAGGCATCCTAGTAAAGTTTAGCTAGACTGTCAAGCACCACATAAGAATCCCGAGTATGCCAAGCTGGGAGGGATCCATTAGGATCACAGAGTCCAACTCCTGGCTGCATACACGACACCCCAAGAACCACACCACATGCCTGAGAGCATTGTATAAACTTCTCAAACTCAGGCTGGTGCTGTGATCACTTGCCTGAGGAACCCCATTCTAGTGCTCAACCACTCCGAGTTAAAAACCTTTTCCTGATACCCACCCTACACTTCTTCTGCCTTAGATTCATGTCATTTCCTCAAGCCCTGTCAATGGTCCCAAGAGTGAAGATACAAACAAAGATACAGGTATCTAGAGTCAAGGAGTCAATAGCCCACTACCACTATTTCCTAGTGATCTGTCATCTCTCCTCCACAAGAGCAGTCAGTGCAGTTCAGTTTTACTATCTCTGAAGAGGACACACTCAAGTTCAAAAATTACTGTTAACTGAGCCCAGACATTGTGGCTCCTGCATGAAGTATAGCCTTTCCTACGACTATGCAGAGATAGGGAAGCAGAAGTGTTTCTCAGAAACAGTTTAAAAATAGGATCTGACAACTGCCCAGCATATCTTTATAAGCTTATGAGCTTGTTCCAGCATATGTATGCTGGGGTAACGGAGCACAGCTTTGGAGATGAATTTGAAGTAGCATCATTCTGATAAAAGCAAGTTTTGTTTTATGAAGAGTAATCTTCTAAATCAGGGTATTTGTGACAATGTCATTCAATACTATTTACTGAATAATAAATAGTAGAAGACCCATAGCTGTTCTGGATGAAATTGAGACCACTTACTCTGGCTCAACAGATAAGACCATACTGCACAATCTATCATCATCCTGACAAACTGGGCCACAAATACAGTGGCCCAAAATGAAGCAGCACAACCATTGCTTAGCACGTACCAATAAAGCTGGTAAAATACTTCTTAGGCCCGAGATTAAATTACTATCTCAGTATCATGACCAGCTACAGTATCACAGTCTCTTTGAGGGATTGCTTTGTCTGCATTAGTAAAGTGGCACAGTTCTGTACCTCCATTTTTTTTACCTTACTTTACTAAAATTTGGGGAATCACATGACAGTCCTGTGTCATGACTAACCTGCTAAGTAAAAGGCAGGAAATGGAAGAAGGGAGTTTAGCACAAGAATTAGATGCTAATGATTGTTTCCCAGCTACCTCTTCAGCTTAAATTCTTGTGCCCTCCACACTAGCTCAAACACCTCTGCTACACAAGCTACTTTTGGACGTGTATTTGGTTTGTCTATAGCAGCTGTATTAGCACTGGATCAAACAGCGATCAAAAATCCGTATACAACAGCCAACTGGACAGAAGGATAGTAACTTCTACTGATAAAATACTAAAAAGAAGCACTAAAAGAAAGCTTTATTAGCTACCAATCTACTGAAGTTTGCTGGAAACAAATCCATTGCTATAACCAGTGATACTCAATGCCAAAAAGGTACCCATTCTTAGTGCACCTTTCTGCTGCAATGAGGTCTCACTGAGAGCCTTCTTTTTTCTGTGTTGAGAAGTTCCAGCTCTCTCAGCCTGTTGAGTATTTCTGTTTTGAGTCTTAACAGACCATACTGAGTAGGACTACAGCAGTCTTTGCAACCTAAACCTTTGAAGAAACTCGATATACTGCTGCAATAAAGCTGCTGCATTTCTACTTTTGAGTAACATCTACTGCATGACCATGCCACATAAACAAGCTCACAGATGAAGCAGTCACAGTAAGTTTTAGTAGTTTCTTTTCTCCAGCACTTAATAAGCACAAAAATACAGCAGCAAAGATTTGCTTGGTTTTTGAGCTTATAAGAAACACAAACTCTTGCTTTCTGTGACAGGACCACCTTCAGCTGTACTTTTAGGATGCTAGAGTCTCCAGATCAGTAATTTCCCAACTCTGGCACAGTCCAAGTCTCCAAACCGGCAGTACTGCCACCCATTTTCTTCCTGAAGATCCTCAAAAAGCACTATTCTGCATAAACTACTCAGGAGCCATTTAATGACTGAGTATTCTTATCAAAGAACTACTATTGACAGCGTTTCACGGCTAGTGCTGCATTATAATCATGTCTGAGCACTACCTCACTTACAAAAGTAGCTACATGGACCTTAATACTGCTCTCCAAAGCAACCAGTAGCTTAGCAGAAAGACTCTACTTCAAGTAACAAAGTCATGCTGGAGGGAAAAAACAAACCAATGCCCCACTTCACTACCCGAAGGTCATAGCAGTGAACCTGGTACAAACTCCCACTAATTCCAGGATTAGGAGGTCACACAACAGCTTTAAAGTTGCTTCTTTAAGTGATGAACTCAACTGTTAAGAATTGTAGAACCAGCCAATAACCTATTTTCCAGCTACTGCAAAACCTTACTAATCTCAACTTTTTCAAAAAGGTTCATTATAACTCAAAGCCTAAAGCAAAGTTCTTATCCTGCCGCTGTTTATGCACTGAACACAGTCTGTCCAAATCCAGGTGGATAAACTGATTAGTTGTCAGTCACTGGAACGCCTTTACCTCATGCAAACAATGGAAATTCATTTGGCTTGTGACTACTGTGATCCACAGGTATCATTTTTTACCATTAGCTAAGAACTCATCCTGTAAGAAGAATTCTTCACTGAATACTCCAGCTATTAGATTATCAGCTACTTCTGGATGAAGCAAGTTTATTTCAAGTTTTACCCTGTTCCAACGAAATAAACTTAAATCTAAAATCCTATGAACACTTAACTAGCCTGTAGCTGAGAATAGCATTTCACTTAATTTTACAGGCTACCAATTCAGTGACTCTGAAGTGCTCTTGTCAACCGCAACTGAAGGTCCATCTAGCAACAACTTATATACTCGAAGTTTAGAATTATTCTTTTGAGAGTGCCTGACTCAGTGATTCTAGTTATACCAGCCAAAAGCCTTTAAGAGGTGCCCCTCACAACTCCTTAATAACTGCAGCTTTCCTGAGAAAAAGCATACCTAACTTCACTAACAATTAAAACCTGCACATCTCTATTTTCCCAACAGGTGCTTCATTCTGCTCCTGTTCAAACAGGAATGTTTGTCAAGCCACACAATGAAGATTCATATTAGAAAGCCATCCATTACTATTAGGCTTATGTTTGATCTATTCTTCGCTTCTACTTCCCCCATGATCACTTGCAGAAGAATGAACAGCTGAAAAAAGGTGCGGTATCATCTTTCAGCATGAGCACTTCAACCGTCTCAACTATGACATTAATGCATAGTTGGCTCTATTACACTGTCAGTCTCTCTCTCCTTTCTCCTCTAAATACCCTTGAACTCCTGTCAGTCCCTTTGTATGGCTAAAGGTGAACAACAGTGTTTAAATAACAGGTCTTAGCAAGGGCTCAGACCAGACATGCATGCACAGACAGGCTATCATGGCAAGTAAGAACCAATGGTGTAACTCCTGGAGAACATACCACCCACTGAAGTATCCTCATTAAGGAACAAATTGTAGTTCAGTAGAAATTGTTAGTTTCCCTGGTAAGCTACACGCCATTTTTTATCCAGTCTCCCTCTCCTACAGCTCTTTTCTTTCCTTCGAGATTAAAACAGCTTGCATCAGATAGGACATTTACCCTATGCCCAATCTCAAAGAAATACACACATTTTGTTTTTACTCATTTTCCACAGCACAAATAGTTCAGAATACACAAGACATTGCTTTGAGACTGCACTGCAATGCTGCCGGAGCTACTGCTTCCCTGAGAACTGCTAGTAAAAACAACCTTAAAACAAACAAAAAATTTTTACCAGCTCACTAAAACTTGCCTTCATTCCCATATAATAAAATCTGTGTCGTAAAATCACAGCCACACCTCCATTCAAGTACTGCTGCAATAAACTGCAAGTAACACAGAAAACTTTTAAAGTAATTAATTTCTTGTTTTTCAAGCAAAATCTGTTATCAAATTGAGTTACCTAAAAGGCTGCTAAGAACTAAAATTCTAGCTGGTTTTCTATATAAATTATTCTATAACATAAGCATTCAAACGGTTCTCTTACAGGTAATTACCGTTTCATAATTACAGAACACATGCCTAAATGAAAGTACTAATGAAATGGTTTTTCCTCTCATCTTCAGTTGAAATTAAAGTTCTCCCTTTAACAGATCTGCAACAAAGTATTTAGAGTGTCACAATGTCAAGTCCCACATAAATCAGTGCTGTGTTAAAAGAATCACCGTACACTGAAAGCTTCTCTGGAAGTTTCTATTACAAGGATTATTTACCTTGGGTCATTCGATGCCTACACAAGAAGAATCAGCAATCCAGTCATTTTAATGTTTGATCAACAAACCAACTGCCTCCTCCTAACACCATTTCCAGTAAGTTTAGGGAAAAACAAAAAAAAACAAAAAAAAAACAAAAAAAAGGACAGCCTCACAATCTCTAGGACTCAAGAACCGTGCTCTTTATAGTATGCACAGAAGTCAGTTGACACAATGCTCAGCTGACAGCCACCTTCTGACACGAAAAAAAGGCAGGATTGCTCTTTTAGAAAACAGAGCTTAAATCTTAGAACCTAAGTTCAAATGAGACTACAGACTTTTGAAAGCTTCACAGTCATTGCTAATTACTGGCTTCTCCCTTTCTTTCCTGGTATCCTCTATAAACCTACAAAGGAAAAACGTAGTGCTGTTAGCAGCTTCCAATCCTGTTTTTCTACCCCGTCTCCCACAACACAGGGATGCCCTGCAGGCTATATATGTGACCAATATGAACTACTTACAGTAGCTCTCAAGTCCCCAGTCAGTTCTTATGTAACTGAACTCCACCTCACCATATTACTTATGTAACACGTATTAAAGAGCATCTATTATACAGGAATCTTCTCTATTAGTCATACACTCAGTTACTTTCATGCCAGTTCTCAAACAGCACATTTGTGAAACACTCAAGCTTTATGCTCTACGAGGTTGCTACTGTGGAGATAAAAAGAAAAAAAATCCTATCTTTCCAGAGACAAACTAAGAACAGAAAAAGTGAAGTATTTCTGAATAGACCAAACAAACACCCTTAAATCACCAACAATTTTAACTGTTAATTTGTTCATTGGGTTAGATGCAGTGGCTAAATTTACACTCTGGCACACAAGAACAAGACGTGGGAACTAGCACTGAATTGCTTTGAAAGTAAGAGAACCTCAACCAAACAAGTAACAGGAGTTGCATTCCTTAAAGAAAAGGGTTAGGATCGGAAAACATACATTTTTCACTTCCTGTCCGGCAAATACTGAAATTTTAAAAAAAAATCCATGAAATATATTTGTCAACCTTCCAGGCCTATCCGGACCTGTGTAGTGAGTTCTTTTTCCTATGGACCTAAAAGCAAAACATGGGGAGTCCTCACAATATTCGCAGACCACAGTCCTCATTTGGACTAAGTATATACATCCATTTCCGTGTTAAAGATGCAGGCCATCTGAGGCCTGACTTTGGAATACACCTATCGCTCCACAGAAAGCTGCTCAACCCCTGCAGGAGGATTCAACAACACACGAAGAACAGCGATCCACTTTTCCTGTTCAAACACAATAAAGCCATGAACACCTGGAAGATTTTTCCCTTGGCCCCTTCACCCGTACCCCCGGCAGAGCAACACTAAAACAGCCACGACCTCCTCGTCAGAAGAACAACTCCGCATAGCCTGTGCGTTTTCCTCAGCGGCTTTAATGAGGTCATTTGGACATCGCTTAAAACGACTATTCCAGTAAGAACCACTCCGTAAGCCCCTGGAACTTAAGAGCAGAGTGCCTTCGCACCGAGCGGGCGGCACTGCCGTGAGCGCACTCAGCTCCCACGCTCGGGCGGCGCACAGGGGGAACTTTCCCTGGAGGTGGGTAAAAGCCTTGCGCAGAGAGGGGGCGGAATGGAAAGCTTCCCCCAAGAGCAGCTACACCCTGGAGGTGGGTGGAGAGTAAGGAGAAGCGAGAACCTTCCTCGGCAGCAGCTACACCCTCGTGCATAAGGCTGATGGGGGAAGGGAACCAGCGCGGGCCCGACGACGTTGTGCGGGAGGAGGGGAGGGAAGCCCGGGCTCTCCCGGGCAGCCGCCGCCGCCGCTTAAGCCAGCTTGGTCCGCAGCCAAACCCCACAGGAATGCAACGCGGTCACATGACCTCCGGCGGACGTGCAACTCCCTTCCCTCTCCAGGGACACCCTGCGCCATCTTGTACTGACGCAGTTACAAAGGCAGGCACGAGTTGCTCCCCTCTCGCTCGCTTCCCGCTCCTCTCGGCACAGCCCCAGCACTATTTGGGAAGGAGAAGCCTAGGCCTGGTCCTGCTTTCCTTTTCGCCAGCTCTTCGGGGACGCCCTGCCCGCGTAGTCCTCCCCGGCGCTGAGATCATGGCGCCCGTTTTCTCCCTTTGCCTCCCCCGGCAGCTCCCGACCCTGCCCAGCTGCGGCTGCCCCTGCTGCAGGATGATGTCAGCGCCAGCCAATCAGGGCGCGCCGGGCCACCCGGGCCGGCCCAGCCATTGGCTGCCGTGCCGCTCCCGCCCCCCTCCTGACTCGGACTCCGCCGCGGTTCGCTGCGGAGCCGCAGCCAAGGCACAAGTGCGGGGAGGGGAATAGGAGGGGAAGGGAAAAAAAAAAAAACCCTACACAAAAAAACCGACAACCAAACCCACCAAGACGCCAGCCGCCATTTCGCGCAACAACAGGCAGAACCCGAGCGAGCAGCCCCAGCCAAGCGCCCTAAGGAGAGAGAGAGAAAGAAACAAGAGATACACGCACAGAAGAGTTAGACAGGAAAAAAATACCCATAGACTCCGCCATGATCACAAGACGTTTAATCGCCCCCCCTCCTCCCTCAGACTTAATGCCCCATTACAGCCGCCTCCTCTGCGTCCAACCAGCTAGCAGATCCCTTCACCTCGGCTCCCTCCTGCCGCAGCAGCAGCTGTTTAGAGCCCCAAACTCTCTGTGCCCAAGGTGTGGGGGGACGCTAGTCTATGGCGCTGCTGCTAACTGCTTCTCCAGTCACCCGAAAGTGGCGGCTCCATCGAGGCAGGGTAAGAGCTGCCAGCCCAGCTTTTATCTGGTGCCCCGAGTTTGCGCACTGAAGGAGGCTCGCTCAGCCCCTGGTGGGCGTCGAACGAAACCCCAGCCGCCGCCTCCCCTCCCTCCATCAGCCGTATCGCTGGAGGGGCTGAAGCCGGGCAGGGGAGGCAGGGCGGCGTACGGGTACAGCGGCAGCTGGGAGGAGATACGGTGTTAGGAAGGGGGGCTCCTTACGAGAGGCCGGGGCTGTGCCTGCCCTGAAAGGCTGAGCGAGCTCCTGGTTTTGGCAGCGCCCGCTGGTCTGGATGGAAGCGCGCCATTCCTGCTCCCCGAGCGCTCTTCCCTAAAGGGCAAACGAGGCTCTTTCGCTGCTTGTCTCGTTCCCTACAGAACAGAAATGCCTTCAGGGAGTGCTGTCCCACTCGCTTTAAGGAAAGAAGCTTTCTCCCACTTGCCTTTGAGTCCTAAACGCTTCGGGGAAGATTCTCAGCCTCGAGTGTCTTACTGAGAGTTTCAGTCAAAACCTCCTGAGCAGGTCTGCAAAAACTCCCGCTCCTTTCTCGCTCCCCTCTTCCCCGCCCCTCAGGTAGTTCTTCTGCGTATGTGAGATCCGGCAGGTCTGCCCGGCTTTTCGCGCAGTCTAGGCCGAAAATGTGCTGTTAGAGATTCATAAAGAACACGTATGCTGACACCATCGACGTCGTGAGGAAGAAGCCGGAGGTTGGGGGTGTGAGAGCGGCCGAGGAGGGAGTTTTGGCGTTTATTCCTCCGAGGATGCAGCTCTGACTCAGACACCCTCGCTCCCGCCCGCGCTCGGCCTCACAAGAGGCCGGGACGGAGCCCCCGCCCCTCCCGCGCGTGCTGCGCCGCCGGGGCTGCGGATCGCCCCCGGCGCCAGCCCCCGCTGCCGCCGCCCCTCCTCCGCTGCCCTACTTCCCTCCTCACGGCCCCCCTGCTCAGCCCCTGCCGCAGTCTGGTGCCGCGGCCGCGCCCAGACCCCGGAGCCGTTCAGCGTGTTGCAAAATGGACTCTGAGGGCTCGGCGGGCGCGGGCTGCGCTCCCAGCCCGTAAGCAAAATGGCGGCTGTTTGGCTTCGCCTTGGTAACCCTGCCCCTGTCAGGCGGGGCGGGTGAGCCCCGTGCAGGGGGAGGGAGGGGAGAGCGGACGCCATTTTCCCAGAGAGAGGCAGTGACATAGAAGGGAGCGTAGGAGGCTGGAGGGAGGGAGGCACGGGAGCAGCGGCGGCAGCACCGGGGTTTGTACACAGGTCCCAGGGCAAAGGCGCCTTTGAGCTGGTCCCTGTAGGGTTCTGCGCACTGAGCTAGGTTTGGGGGGAGGGGGGGTCTCCTCTTTCCCTTTTCTTTCTTTTGCTAGCGCCTTCTGAGGGCTGAGTCCTACCTAGAGTAGGGATATCCGCAGTGGGGCTGTTGCATTGTTTTGGTTGGGATAGAGAAGGGGCTCAGCTGAGGGGTCCTGCTGCCTAGCCTGTGACCATTACAGGTGAGTCTTTGGTTATTACCAGCATATTCTGCTGTGGGTGCTTTGGGGGAGGGGGAGGTGGAAGAAGGGAGTGAAATGCGACGGGAATGTCTCATTACCTTCGGTGCTAGTATAACTCCTTCCTACCCTGAAATATGTTTAATTTCTGTTTAAGTTGCCTTGAATTTGCTTTTCCTTTTGTGGGGTTTGGTTAAAAAATGGCAGGCTGTCGCTATATCTTATGAATATGGCGGGTTACTGTAACTGGAGGAGCTGAGGAGAATTTTTTGGCAGTTACGCCAGATTTATGCATTATGCTTGGAAAATGAGCCAAAAGGAGCTATTATGTGACAACATAGGCTTCCTTGGGCTGGCGGTTTTCAGAACGGGTTTGTGCGTTATTGGGACTGCGTATTGAGTTTTACGAAGCTTGGGGAAGCCTATTCTTTTCCTCCATCCTGTATATTTTTGCTTTGTGGTACTAAAATGGCTCGTTATAGGCCTAATCTCTTTGCCTTCCACACCCCCGCCTCCCTGCCTGCCTCCCTGTTAATATCTCCGCTTCGTGGTGTAACCTGGACAAACGGAGAGCTGTCCCCAGGAGTTTCTGTGCCAGTTTAAAAGGGGATCATTCTCCCCACCCCCTTTCTCGAGGCTGTAAGTAGTTACACTGGTGCACCCCTTTATTGCCTTAGTTTCTGCAGCCAGTGATTGTGTTCCCTGGGTGGCATATTTCATTCTCTTTCCTGAAGCAGTAAGTATTGGTGGGTCAGACCGTATTGCTGCAGACACAGAGAGACAAACGGTTCACTGTGTACTACTAAATAGGGTAGAGAAACATAATATAGCCTGATTATTAAGGTCCTGTATTCCCTTATACTCGGCTGTTAGGGAACGTGCGGTGTCTGAAAGCCCTGAGGTCCCTAAAATGGTACATACTACGTGTCGTCAAAAGCAGAAGTTCAGTGCTGCATCTAGATTTAGGAATGTTTTAGTCTGTTTATTTACAGTATCTTAAAGGAATAATAACGAAGCATTTTTGCTACTCGAGGTTCAGATCAGAGAAAAGCAGGAGATATCCATGGTAGTACTTGCAACGTATGATTAATTGATTATCATCACTATACTTTTAAAGTTACTTTTAAAAAAATGCGAAGCAAATTTATTAATTTCCCTCTTTTGTCCTTTAGAGATTCTAAAAATGGCGGCCTCAGGCTGATGTTGTGGTAATCTAATCAGCTCGGGTCCTCCACACCCCATGCAGTGCGTTTGTCTGCAGCATATTAGTGTCTTACTATGTTTAAATGAAAAGGCTGTTCCCTTCAAATAACGTACAAAACAGCTCTTGACTTTACTGCGATTTAAAAATGCTGTGTTCCAGCTGATTAATTTTATTGGTTATGTGTGTGAAAGGCAAGTGAACGAGACCACTCTTGTCGGGGAGAAGGGGGGTGGAAAGAGGCAACAGACTCAGGCAGCTCCTTCGAGGGGTGTGTATATGGTACTGTAAGGTAATATGTATGTCAGTTCAGGAAATTGGAAAAGCTCCTGCGTTTGTGATCGATACTGTACGACTGTCCTACTAACGACATAAAATCAGTAATATTTATCAACGCGAGTAGTGGATTACGATCACTAAGTCAGCCAGCTGAATTCTTTGTGGAAACACATTTGTGAATGTCATGTTCATCTTCCAGGAAATACCTTCACTGGACATCGGTGTAGTAATTCCGTGTATTCACAGTTTGAGAATACAGAATGAACTTAAGGGAATAATATACGCAAGATTATAACCTGTTACTTTATGTGAAGACATGGAATTTCTTCCACTGCCATATAATCTTGGCATTACGGTTTTTTCTTCAGTTTATTTTGTATATTGCTGTATAAATTGTATATGTGATAATTCACATACAAGTACTGAGGGAAAGTGCGGTTCGTAATCTCTAATTTTTTTCCTAAATGAAATACGAACCTTTTAGTATCACCACTATAAATATGTTTGAGTGGGGGGAAGGGAGGTCACAAGGATTCATTATTTGGTAGTTGGTGTAGTGTACTCTGATACATACTACAGAGGCTGCAAATTGTATGTTTTAAGCAACAATAACAAAAAATAAATTTTAGCCTTTTTTCTAATGCCTGTCTTGAATCTCGTCCTTTAAATTAATGAGATATGAATTCCTATTCCAGTATAGCTTTAGAACCTTCTGGATTTAAGTAGTCAAAAGTGAGGTATTGAAGTGGCAAAGCTGTCTTCAATATCTGACGAATTTTAATTTGAATACCATTTAGGAGCACTGATGTGGGATTTAAGGTATACCTGAAGTTGAACAGTGAGGTAGTTAGACTTTCAGGGTGTTGTTAATGCATGCCTTTAGTGTGTTTTGAGGCCAAAGGTTGAGTGATTTCATTAATTCTCCAGTAATGCGTGCTCCCATCTTCTTTATTTATATAAATACTTTTTTTTCCCCTAAACCACGTCTTATTCTCTTTATTTAAAAGTACATGAGAAAGACTTTAAAGGGTATATGGGCCTTTATGGAAACCTTTTGCTTTTTTCTTTCCTTGCCTTCAGTTGAAAGTTCCTGTTCTTGATGCTATACAGTCTGCAGCCCTTCTTTGGCCTCTGTCATGTTCTCAAGCAGACATCTGACTCACAATTAGAGGAAAATAACTTTGTACACTGTACAAAAAGTGTTTGGAGGAGGGTAACGAAATAACCCAAAAAATACTAATTTTTCAATTTTTACATCTTATTTTATGCACTAAGAACCTCTTGGGAATTTAGAGATTTTCCATAGTTTTCCTGTATGAGTTTTAATGAGTCAGTTTGCCTTCGTGACTCAGTTTCTCCATCTGCAAAAACAGATCTGTGGTTTGTTTTAAGGCGATGAGGCTATAAAACAAATTTTACTTTTATTTTTAAGCTCCATTGATGTTTTTATTTATGTAGCCATAAAAAATGGAATATTCCCACTCCCCCAAAACTAATACAAACTTCCTGAAAGAGGGAAGGTTTGAAATCTAAATTCCTTCTTTTTTTAAGACATGTCTCTGTTCCACATTATGTTACAAATGCAATAGTATGGATTGGATTTATGAAACCATTTATGTATCTCAAAGTTTTTCATATCTAAAGGAAAAATTTGGTCGTCACTTAGCCTTTTGGGTGAGTGTTTTTGCCATCTGGGAAATTCCACTGGGGAAATAATAGTGACTCCTTATACTAAATCTAGGGAAAGTTTCTCTTAGGACTAAGTAATGTTTTCAGGTTACGTGGAGGTAGTGCAACTCCCGATTTCTCTTGGACAATTTCAGCATACACAGCTATTAAAGTTCTGTTGGAAAGCAGCAGAAATACAGAAATCGGTGTCACACTAAAGGCTGAAGTGTTTCTCCAGTTCTGATTTTGTTTTGACTAAGGACAGTCTTAATTTTGTATGCATGCTAAAACTAATTTTAGTAAGGACTATTTGTGGGACTGAGTTAAGAAGTGGTGCATATAATTGTGGAATCGTGGTATTGTTCTAACTAGATTAATGTACATGAAGGTTTAATGAAAGTATTCTGCTGTTGTCACGTGACGTTTAACAAAATGTAGTGGGAGGGGTATAGGTGGGTGAAGATACAAAATAGAACCCAATTCAGACTTCTGCAGAGCTCCTAAGAAGTGCATCTATGTTATTTGCCTCATGACTTCCATACAAATGAGATTTTGTTGGACAGTGGGTTTTTTTTCAACAGGTACACTGTTGGAGTGTTTCCACTATGCAAATAGTTCTGATTTATTGCTGAATGACACTTAAAGTATCCCTGGGGGAAAAAAGTTTCCACAGATGTGCAGTGTGGATTAGGGAAGAAACTCTCAATTCTATGTTTCCAAATTCTGGATTATTTAAAATATTAATTGTAGTGATCTTTTGAATGGTGCAAGATGGATATTTCTATCGACTTCAGTGTTCACATTCTCTTAGTAACTGATGAGTTGTTCCCATAAAATGAAATCTCTTTGAGGATCCAAAATTCTGCTCGTGACCTTCACATTACAGAAGAAACCTGCTGTAGTTGTGTTTGAAGAAAACCTGCTGTTAACGTTTAAGGCATAACAAACAAGTACTTAAAAGAAACCTTTTCAAGATTTCATATACTTGCTAGGGAATATGGAGATTCTTTTTATTTCCTTTTGCAAATCTTAATGTATTAATGAAACAGGCAAGATTTAAGCTGTGTTGGTTGTTAGAAAATTTTAATAAGGTTGTCTGTAAACCTTTGACGAGAGTTAGTTTTATTGCACAGAGTGTATTTTTTTAACGTGCCTGACCTAAGTGATTTTCTTATTTTTCAAAATTAAAATATGAGTAAGAACTGTAGTGAATCAGTGTCCATTCAAGTTATGTGTTTCAAAAGTGTGTGTGAAGATTACAGTATGTATATTTTAGTAGCACACAGGTTGCATCCTGTGCAAGTAGAGTGTGTTTGTTACTTTTGCATATTGTATTACCAGAGCACTACCTCTTGTTTCATGTGATAGTTCATAAACTGCTTCGATGGAGATCCACGGCTGTAAAACCTAAGTGAGACTCTGAAGGACCAGCAATTTTGCAAATTAGGCACTTGCCAAAGTAGTATTGTTTGTAGTTTTAGAGTTTAAAATTTGCACTTAGTGTAGATACTAAAATTTCATATTCAGGCTCAGGTTAATTAAGGAAAGCTTTTTTATTTTATTCTCATTTGTAGTTGCTTTTTTTTATTATTTTATGCTATCATAATCTAGGTAATCATTCACTTTTATATCTTCATCACAAAAATAAATTGCCATCAAGTTCAAAGACAAGATGATAAGACTAAATTTTAATGACATTATTGTACTTTATATTGCAACTTAAGAAGAAAGCCATATAATCTGTTGTTGGCCCCCTTATCATATAATGGTGTGAGTAGGGAGGGACCTTCAAAACCACTTCGTTCCAGCGCCTGTGCCGTGGGCAGGGACACCTTCCACTAGACCAGGGTGTTCAAAGCCTCATCAAAGTTTGGCCTTGGATTTCCGGGAATGGTACATGCCCTGCTTCCCTGAGCAACCTGTTTCTAGTGCCTCGGCACCCTCACTGTAAAGAATTTCTTCCTACCATCTAATCTAAATCTCTCATCTTTTATTTTAAAATTGTTCCCCCTTGTCCTATTACTATCTACTCATGTAAAAAGTCACTCTCCCTCTTTTTTTTATAAGCCCCCGCTAGGTACTAAAAGGTTTTGTGGAGCATTTGGAGCCTTCTCCTCTCCAGGCTGAATAACCCCTGTTCTCCCAGCCTATGCAGGAGAGTGCTTAGGCCTCTGGATTGTCTTTGTGACCTCCTCTGGATCTGCTCCAAAAGAGCAGATCAAAAATTTCTTTCTTGTTTTGCAGACCCCAGAGCTAGACAAAGATCTGCAGGTGGGATTTCTTGAGAGTGAAGTAGAGGGGCAGAATCACCTCCCTTGACCTGCTGCCCACGCTGCTTTTGATGCAGCCCAGGGCATGGTTGGCTTTCTGAGCTGAGAGTGCACACTGCCAAGTTGTGTCCTGCTGCTGCTCAGTCAGCAGCTGCAAGCCTCTGTCCTCCTCAGGGCTCTTTCTCCACCCGTTCTCTGCCCAGCCTGTATTTGAGCTTCATTGTCCCAGGTGCAGCACCCTGCACTCGGCTGTATTGAACTTCACCCACGTTAAGGTTCATCCAGGCCCGCCTGTCAAGGGTCTCTCTGGATGATGCCCCTTCCCTCGTGCTTGTTGGCCACCCCACAGAGCTTCATGTCATTGACAGACTTGCTGAGAGTGTGTTAAATCCATGTCACTACCAAAGATTTTAGACAGCCGTGGTCCCAACACCAGTTCCTGAGGGATGCCGCTCATCACTTGTCTCCACTTTGACATCGAGCTGGACAGCTTGCAACTCAAACGAGTGCAGCCATGCAGCCAGTTCCTTATTCACCAAATGGTCCATCCATCACATTCATGTCTCTCTCCATTTTAGAGTTAAAGGTGTTGTGCTGAACAGTAATTTATCAGTCACAGAGACTGATAAAACTAATAGCCTGTATTTGCCACTCAGGAATTTAAAGTTCTATGTAGAATGGTAAAATTGGGTCTCTTGCCTTGAGATGCTCTGAATATTTAAATTTGTTTGGAGTTCATTACTCTTTAACCCTTCTAAATTGATAGGGCTGAAGATACTTTTTGACAGTTGGTGATGCTCTTAGCTTGCCTCGAGTAGACAGAGAGACCTAACTTCTAATTGGAATGGTTATAATGGGCCTGAGTTGAAGACTGTGTCACAAGACAGATGATATTCAAGTCTAGACGGTTAATCCTGTTTTAAATATTGGTTTAAAGAAAGTTTTTCAATAAGGAGTGGTTTTAGTCAGTTCTGCTTGAACCTGAAGACTTGAGAATGACAGCAACTTATATATAACTTTTGAGGAAGGTACAGAGTGATTATATGTGTCCTTTGATTTCCAAACCTAACATTCTAGAACTGTGAAAGAAACATGAATACTTTATATATAATTCATAAACAATACAGTAGTTATTTCACTGGTGATAAGGGTAAGGTTCCTCCCTCAAATGCTTACCAAGTAATTCCGCTGATTGCTTTTCTCGTTTGCTTCGGATAGGAACATTTGATGCGAGTCTTTAATATTATGAATGATTTTTATGAATGACTGTGTTGTGGGGTTCTTTTAAATGTTTGTTTTCTGTCTTACTTTCCAGTAATATCTTTTGTGCTGAAAGACAAAAGCCAGACATTGCTTTTTGTTCCTTTCTGTGTGGCAGTAGTAGTGAAAATTAAAGCTATTTATTGAGCTTCCATCGCTGGGCAGAATTTCTTTGTGCTAATTTAAAGTTGAGGTATTTTATGTATCTGTTACTACAATTGTAAAACATACTGAAACCTCAGTTGAAAACACAAAGATATAGAGTTAAAATGCATGGAATCAGAATTTCTTAACCCAGATAATACAGTTTTGCAAAATAATTGCGACTGAAAATAAATTAGGTTTTGTTTTCTTGAAAGTAGGAAGGTTCTTTTGATCTTACACTTCTGTATTTTTTCTGTGTGTCCTTGAACATGAAATAGTCCCTCCATCTGTTCCCTCATTTTTTTTCTTGCCAGTATCTTCCCCAAGTTTCTGTAAAGAACATTGAAATACTGCCAAATTGTTACCAAAAGATATAGTCCAGGTTGACCTGTAGTTAAAATTACACAATGGAGTTCTTCTGACTGCCAGAAAGAATTAAAAGTTTGTGCTTGAAAGAATGTGACTTTGTGACTTGATTGTGTTTAGATTCCTAGATATAAATGTAGCAGTTAGGTGAATGTCTACAAATTGCTTCCATGAGTAAAAGTAGAAGCAGCTATTGAGCTATTTAGATAAATCAAATGCCACAGATAAAAAAGAGGAGCTAGTTTTTGAAATCTGTGTAAGTGAAAATATATCAAAACAAAAGCATGCTTAGCTGAAGTGAGACTTGAAATAAGCCAAATGAATTCACTTCTTCTGTAGTAGGTAGCTAATAATTACAGTGGACTCCCAAGTCTTATTAAGCAGCATAGAAAAAAATATTTTTTTAATTTGGTATCATGAAGCCTGCAAAATATTAGTAGTGTTGAAGGCGATATCAATATCTGTTTTCAGCTACATATTTTTTCACCCCCAAATACGTACTTTTTGGGAGGAATATTGGTGACTGAATTGCCATGAGGTATACTGTTATATTTAATAAGAAATAAATAGGCTTAGCCCATACAGTTGTAGACGTTAATTTAGAGTGTTCTTACAGAATGTGGTCTGTATATACGTGTAGAAAGCCTTTATATTTTGGGATATTTGTCAAGAATAATAGTGTAAGGTAAGAGATGAAATGTTTTCTTTGAGAGTAATTGCTAAGTCAGATATAGGCAGTTTGTCTAAGTTTAATCAACAGCTTTTTATCATTTTCTACTAGATGGAGAAATACTCATTTGCAGTAAAATAGTTGACGCAAAAAATGACATGAAACCAAGGTATTTTTATTGGGAAACTACTTTATTAGCATTTTGAGCCTTTGAATTTTTCTTTAAAGGCTTTTTACATTTCTCAGTGATAGACTATAACAGGCTAATGTTAGGTAGCTAATATGTATTTCTCCAAGCAATAAGCAATATTGCTATGAAAAAATAATTTTACGCCTCTTCATGTGCTGTATTTGTTTTGTATTTTACAGTTCCTTGGCTTTCCAGCTCATAATAATTGCTGTTTTTTGCATGGCTCGGCCTCTTTTTGGTGTGATTTGTTTTCAGAAGTATAGCAAGTGTTTAGTAAACTTACAGACATCAAACAACTGGCAGTTAATTTTCAGTCTTGGGTGTTGACTTCTGCAAATAGAAAATCTAAAATCTGTAAGCATGTTGTGCCTTAGTATATCTCTGCTTACTGCTTCTTTGATTGATTCCTGTTCAATAAACTAATTCTTATTCTTTCTGTAACTGCTTTTACCTTTATTTCCCTTCTACCACTCACTCTTTTTCTCTTCCTAGTCCCATATTTTGTCTAACTTCCAGTGAGAGAAGAAAAGGAGTGAAGAGAGAGAAGAGGTAAGGGCAAGTCTTCATGTTTTAAGAGACTGGCATAGATATTTGAGGAAGAGACTTTGCTTTCACTCACACAATGAGCAAGAGTTGGACCAGATAGTAAGGGAAGGTAGCTTATGTGTGGTGGAAAGCAGCTTTGGTGTATAGCAGAGGCTATAAACGGGCAGACTGACTTTTGGTTTGTATTTAAAAGTGTGACTTGCTTTGCACAGGCTAGAGTCTGTGTAGTCCATGTTATGAGCAGTGTACTGATGGAAACTCAAGTTTTTTATGAATAGATCTTGGATACCGTGAAGGAGGCAGGGGATTTTATTTCTTTCTTTTAGATACTAAACTCTGACCAATTCATAAAGTTTGGCTGTCATTCCAAACGTGACTGGTCTTTGTTGAATGTAAAATCCTGCGTTTGTCTCAAGACAAACATAAGCTGAAACAGGTTGCCCAGACAATTTGTGGATATCCCATCTCTGGAAGTGTTGAAGCCCAGGTTGGATGGGGACCCTGAGCAACTTGGTAGCAGAGGTGTCCCTGTTTATGGCAGGGATGTTGGAACTGAATGATCTTTCAGGTCCCTTCCAACCCAAGCCATTCTGTGATTCTGTGCTAGTAAATCATGCTTACTGGCACTATTTTAAAAGCAAAGTTGGAGGAGGAGTCTTACTTTGTAGTTGGTTGTAATAGCAGTCTTTCTTAAATAAATTGGTCTGATGATTAAGTTGATCTGTGTCAGTACGAGCAATTGTGTAATAAACCAGAAATTTTACAGGGCTAGGAACTTAGTAGCCTTGATCTATCTGAAGCTTACTGAAAAACCCAAAAGGAGATGGGGGAAGCTGTGAGCAATGTCCTGTGAGAAACAGGGAGAGGAAGCATAATGATTTTAGCCATTGTGTGTCATGTGTGACTTCAAACCAGCCGTAGCAGGTACTTTTTTTGGATTTTTGCCTGTCTGACAGGGCACGTGAGAAGGAGGTTAGATGGACATGAGTACTGACAGTTTATAGGTGACCCTGAGCAGCATAGGAGATTATTTAGGGGGTTGAGAGTGAGGCTGGAAGCAGTTAATATTGTGATGAGGAAGAAGATACTGCTGAGGGGGATATAGAGAACATCAAATCAGTGGGGATGTTTGAGCACGCGCTACAAGTGCCAGATTTCTTCTAGAACAAGTTGTTTCTTCTATATGATTTGCAGGAGTTGGTCATTAATAAGTCTTAATTTGTATATTTGAGTGTGCCTACTATGTCTTATTTTTCCTACTCTTTTTTTTTTCTTCTGTCTCAGCACAGATTAGAAGTAAACTGCAAACTTAATCTCTTAAGTTACCATAGAAAGCAGCAAACTGTAGCAAATTTTAATTTGGACTTGTAGTTGTTTCTAAGCCTGCCCAGTTCTTACTGAAGCTGCAGTGGTGTAACATCTGCAAATTGGATATCCACCCTAATCTCTTAGGAAAATCTGTATGGTTACAGAGCATGTTAAGAGAAACAGAGAAAACTTCCTTGTATGTAAGATTAGTCATTTATTCATGTATTCTGCTTCTAGGTCTGATTAAAGGCGTGTTACCTCCTGAGAAACAGACAGCAATGAATAAATATTGATTACTTAATACATTTATTTATGGTATGTGTATATATGCTGCATATTTTTTCCATATTTGTGTGTTGATACAAGCATATACATATATGCATATGCACAGTGTAGTTCATTATTTGAAGGATATCTAGAGTGTACCATTAAAATGCTGGTTTCTCTTGCTAATTTTGAAAATAATCTAATTCTTGTTAGGCTTCTATACTCAGAGCAGTAGTAGAAAGCAGCAGTTCAGAAAAGCGTGATTTTATTTAATGAAATCTTCTTTAAATCTTTTTCCTTTCCCAATTAAAGTTGAAAATCAAACAAACCCAGCAAACAAACAGAACCCAACATGCATACCTCCTAAACCAAAAACAAACAAGCAAAAAAATTCCAAAGGGGGGAAAAAACCTGTAGATGGGAAAGCCAAGTAGTAAAGCTTAGTTGTTGGCCTTGTGACAGTTCAGGACATTAGTTTTCACTCTGTGGACTCTTGACAAACTACTGATAGTTGCATTTTTAGTTAGATTTCTCCTGTGTAGATTGTGCTAGGGCATAGGTGCATCAACTTCCCTTAGGTCCAGTACTGTGGATTTCTTGCAGTGAAGGGTGGTTCCCATGACCATGGGATAAAATTATTGGCCTGTAAATCTCAAGGAAAGTATGACAAGAATTGCTTTTGCTCGTGATTGCAAAATGTGTGTACACATATGATGTAATTGGAGGGAGGAGGAGAATGTTTAGATTGCATTCTCAATAAATGCAACTTACTCGTAGAAGATGCATGGTGAGGTAATAAAATGCAATAAAACAGAATACTACCTTTTGGTCATCTATTACCTGAGATGACTTCGTATAAACAAGTAACAAGAAGATATGCAGGAGTCAGCAGAGATCTGAAAGCAGTAATACAATCTTGGAAATCTTTGCATCTTGCCTGAAAGACCTTATTGATGTGGGAAACAGTAATTAGTTTGTAGTGATCCTTTGTACCTTTGGAGCCAACATGGACTCACAGTAGTGTGAATTTTATACTGGGAGCAAATGGAAGTTAAGAGTTGGGTTTGAGCTTAGTGCTGTAGAACACTTCAGTATTCAGTTTGACTTGAAGTTACAACCAGGTTAGCATTGTGTGCTGGTAAAACTGAAAGGTCTTGCTTGACTCAAGACTGTCATGCAGATAATTTGTGTTTTAACACTGAATTATTTTTTATCTGTACTTCTTGTAACTCTTCTACTCTTTCTCTTCTTCCTTGGTCAGTGCTTGAGTGGCAGATTGACTACTCCAGCAATTTCATTTGTTGCTTCAAGTTGATACCCTTAAGATTTGTACACATCTCATGAAAATGAGCCTTCATGTATTCTGTGTGTATTCTGATACTGAATACTGCTCCAGGAAATGGTTATTAATTTCTTGCCTGGATCTAAAAGTGTGAGGGAAGGGGTTTACCAGTACTCCTAGTTTAGGAAAAGTTCTGTGCTTGTGTTCAGGGGAAATAAGCTCTGGGTAAACATGAGCTGAACTGCCCATTGCTGGGTAAATTGAGAAACCATGTAACTTTTTAGATGGTCAAGGGGGAATGACAGTCATTCTTGGCCACTTCAGTTACTCAGTTTACTACATATGGGAAAATTACTGCTTTCATCTTTATGTATTTTGTAATACATATTTCAAGCTATACAGTTGTTATATGTAGGTAGGTTAGAAGATTTTGATTAATTTTTCTTCAGCTCTAGTTATGTGGATTTTGTTTATAGACCTTGTGAGAATTCTGTGCAGACAGAGTATAGAGAGGGTAATTTGGTTAGTGTATGAATATTTCTGTCATGACATTAGTTAAGGACTTCATTTTGAAGTCGTATGCATCAGTGTAAAATCTAAACTATCTTACACCAGCACTGAGTCTAATGAAATAACATAATTAGAATTATATTTTTCTCCTTAAACCTCTGTGTTTAGGGAGATCCTGGTTACTTGCTTTGCAGAGGCATTCTGTGATGAAATCTCCTAAAGCTTGAAACCATCTAAACCATCTAATAACTGTTTTTTGAATCTTGTAATTGTTGATGGGTGATGGCTGATAACTGCAGAAAAAATATTGAAGAACTTTACATGTATGTTGAAGTCATAAAAACAGGAACAAAAGTATTTAGTAATTTTTAATGCCTAGTGATATCAGAAGCTTGAACTGATCTAACAATCCATATACTTAAGTTAGTGTAGTCTTCTGTGTATGTGGGAAGATTGTTATATTTGAGGTAGGTTATAATCTAACTGTAAGCTTAATTCATTATTCCAGTTTTGCCCCTTTATAAATTAGAAAACAAATGTTAAGTTTCAAGTTACTTTGAATTCTGTTTCTAACTTCTATAGTAAAAGTATTTTTTCTAACTTTTGTATGCTTTTTGCTTTTTGTATTTGCCACATGACAACAGAATCTGAAAATTGATTCGTGGGAAGGGAAAAATGAGGAACAGTGACACTGTGTCTGTGTAAAAAACTGTCAAGAGATGTGAAGAAAAACAGCTTTCATTAAATTTTTTTTGTCTTGGATTTTTGTAGTATTAGACAACATGGTTAAAAAAACCCCAACAAACAAAAACTCCTCGCCATATTATAATAGATAATATTACTGTAAGTAATAATACTATCTTAATATATTAATATCTCTTTGGGATTTTTTTTATGTTTAAGGCAAATAAGTTGTTACTGGTGTTGCCACCATCTCTTGTCATGGATTTTTCATATAAGTTTTGTATGTGTGCATCGAGATGGGAGCTTCAGTATTCTTAGACATAGGGTCTGGCAGTTTTAAAATTACTGGTGTAATTTCAGGAGATCATGCACTTACCTTCTGATTCAAGAGCTCTCCTTTGTGTACCAGTGTAAAAGTTGAGTTTTTTCTTCTGCTGTGACACAAGTGATAGATCACACTACACAAGTGATCTTAGCAATATATGACAGAAAGGAAATGTGGTCTTTGTGAGACCACAGAATAATGCTGCCTTGCTGGAATACCTTAGGGATAATGTGTGAGTTATTTTCTGTTCTTTAATCATAAATTGTGTTCTCTATACAAAGCCACAGGGATTAATATTTTGGAATGTATTACGCTCTTCTGTTGTTTGAGTACAGTTAATTTTTACTAAAAGGGTCTTGGTGTCATAAACAAAGTGGATCATGAGAAGTATGGTGAGACTTCACATATGTTAGACTTGATGTGGCTGTCGAGTCAAAAAGCTCCTGTGCATTCTCTAGAGATGAGAAGTGCCGTTAAAAGTGTAAACCAGTATGAATGAATGGTGAAGTGTGATGGGTGTGAAGAGGTTGATCTTGCACACGATAAATGTTTTAACTAGATTGAACAGAAATTTTTCTGGGTTTTAAGATGAGCATTTTATTATTAGGGAAAAATAAATTTTTACTGCAACTAAATAAAAGCAAAATTAATTTGAATAAGGATTTTTTTCCTCATATAATAAAGCTGTAGGGTGATTATGAGAAAATCTTGTGAATCTAAAAAATTGCCAAAATTCTTTGAGACCTTAGAGTGTATTATCACTAATAGAGTAGACTGTAACAAAATTGGAGGGCCTCTACTGTTGTTAATTAAGATACAGTAGGTGAGGCACTTTGCCCAGTAAAGAGCTGATCAATGAACTTTGGACTAGCGTTTTTATATAGTGGCTTTTAACTCCATGACCCTGACATTAACTGGAGAAACCAGTGTGGTCTTCCTGTCTTTGAAAGTCATGTACTGCTTGAAGAAAGACTTTCTTAAACATAAGTTGTGGAAATCAATGTACCTGTGAAAACAGTTTCTTAAAGGCCATGGATGACAGTTTGTCAGGGTTCTGAAAAAATAATTACTTGAACTAGATGGATACTTGCAGGAATTGGAAAGTACCAAATCATGACAGCAGATAGTATTTTATGACTCATCAAAAATACCAAGCTTCAAAGGATAAGCAATCTCTTCATAGATAAAATTCCCCAGTGGTTGTGTTATGTTCTTTCTGA
Source organism: Acridotheres tristis (assembly GCA_037013685.1). NCBI lineage: Eukaryota > Metazoa > Chordata > Aves > Passeriformes > Sturnidae > Acridotheres > Acridotheres tristis. Next base: position 12,820,296 of record CM072885.1, read on the forward strand.
ACTTACAAAAATACTGGAAATATTAGTATGTCATGACAATACTTCTGTTTCTGACATGGCAGAAAATAATTATTTTCCATCATTCCAAATCACTTTAGTGGTCATAATTGGATGGCCTATATATAAGGTCACAGTTCTGTTTAGTAAGTGGGTGTAGCGTCATTAATTTATCCTAGGTCTCCCCCCATTCCCATTACGGGCATTTGTTGAGGATGGCTACTCATAAATAATGAGCAATGTTTGTATTAACTTGGCTGTCTAGGTATTGCAAGCCAGTGACTGCCTTCATTCTTCCACATTTAACTATAGGCAGAGAAAAAGCTTTAGAGGGTTTTGTGTGTGTGATGAAGAACATGGTCAAAACCAGTGAATTAGTATTGCAATCATGTTCCATTTCCTTTTAGATAAAACTTATATTTAATGCTCTTCAGACAAAAAAAAATCATGATTCCTCAAGTTTCTGATTTGGTTCAGTGTAGGTCAGGCTATTAGAATTTTTGACTAAATTCTGATAGAGCTGTTTTTGAATAGTTTGCCATAGGGCAGGAGGTTTGTTTTGGCTGTGTGTCTCCCCTTTTTGTTGTTTCTTTGTTTTTGTTTTTGTTTTTGTTTTTTTTTGTTTGTTTGGTTTTTTGGTATTGTTTTTGTTGTGGTGGTTTTTTAGAATGAATGGTTATGTATTTGCTTTGTCAGAGATTGTTATTAATCGGGACATGCATTAGCCATTGATTTTCAACTTATGCATAGCTCTTCTTTTTTCTGTGTTGCATTAAAAAAAAGTCCCAATTATCACTTGATTACAGATCACTTGATCACAGATTTGGTAAGCAGGTCTCTTCTTTCTGTGTTGACAGTGGAGGTCACTTTAATATATGATGATTGGGTAACCTCAGTTGTTTTAAGTAAATTTGGAGATGTCACAGCCCATGAGACAGCTGTCTTAAGCATGTTCTTCACCTCCATCAGTCTCCAGGGTGTTTTTGCCTGTGTTATTTTACAGCTGATGTTAAAGAAAATGTTTTAAGAAAAACGACACCACCAACAAAATGAAGTTTAAGGGCAAGAAGCATCTTTCTAAGTGAGGATCTTGATCCCAGGCAGTGTTTCCAGTGTCTTTTAAGATTACATTGAACCACTAATGCTGGTTTTTAAGAATTACCTAATAACAGGCACAAAAGTAAAAACTCTATTCTGCTAATGATTTGATAGCGTAGGTCACACTGCAGGGAGTAATGGAACAGCCATTAACCGTATTTTACCTGGATTTTAAAAATTCATGGTGTCTTTTCAGTTATTGGGTAAATTTTTACTTTTTCAGAAGATGAGGACTAAATGGTGAGTTGATGTTTCCTCTGAGTTGTAGGTGCAGCCATTCAGGGTTCTGCCCTGTGAGTAGAGTTAGCTGTGGTGGGAAAATAAGTGCTCACTTAAACTGTTAGAGGGGCTTACGTTTTTTCCAAGCCTTCTCTTGAAAATATTCTATACCTGCTTCTGATTTAACATGTTTTTCTTGCTGCTTATTCTTGAAAATGGTACATTTTTTCTTATTTTTTTGCATAGCTAGTGGTACGGTTTTTTACTTGTGCTATTTAGTAAGAAAACACTCGATGTTTAAATGAGGAAAGCAGAGTTCCAATGGCTACTTGGCCCAATATCTTTCTAGTTCATTGTATTTGGTGTCTCACATAATAGGACCAAAACACAGCTTTTGCTGTCGAGAAGGAAAATGAACTAACTGTAGGTTCAGGCACTTCAAGCCTAACAAGAACATCTTGGCATGTTCTTAAGTTAATTGTTGATACTCAATAGTGTTAGAAAATTTCAGAAGTTAGATGAAGACTTTTTGCCATCTCATTCTTTAAAGATATCTTGTTCGTGCCACTTTGTCATCCCGAAGCTGCTGACCTAATCAGTAAAAGAAAATAATTCGGATTTAATTCAGAGCGTTCATCTGAAGTCCATTTTTCACCAGGGGCTTGTGCTTTTTGTCGGTGTAGTGTTGGGCAAGGAAAAAACATGTTCAGGTGAAGTTCAACCAGGAAAAATGCTGGATTCTACACCTGGAATGGGGCAACCCTGGATGTAGGGACAGACTGGAGAATGAGAGGCTGGAAAGCAACACCACAGCAAGGGACCTTGGGGGTCCTGGTCAGTGGGGACTTGAATGTGAATCAGCAGAGCCCTGGCAGCCAGGAGGGCCAACCGTGTCCTGGAGGCATCAGGGACAGCATCACCAGCCAGGCAAGGGAGGCATTGTCCTGCTCTGCTCTGAGCTGGGGCAGCCTCACCTCCAGTGCTGGGGGCAGTTTTGGGCACCACAATATAAAAAAGATAGTGAGCTATTAGAGAGTATCCAAAGACGAGCAACCAAGATGGTGAACGGCCTTGAGGAGAAGCCGTTTGAGGAGTGGGTGAGGTGACTTGGTTTGTTCAGCCTGGAGGAGACTGAGGAGGGACCTCACTGCAGTTACAACTTCCTCATGAAGGGAAGAGGAGGGGCAGACACTGATCTCTTCTCTGTGGTGACAGTGACAGAACCTGAGGGCACGGCCTGAAGTTGTGTCAGGGGAAGTTTAGGTTCAATATTAGGAAAAGGCTTTTCCCCCACAGGGTGGTTGGGCACTGGAACAGTCTCCCCGGTGAAGCAGTCACAGCACCAGCCTGGCAGAGTTCTAGAAGTGCTGGGACAATACTCTTGTGCAGATATGTGACTCTTAGGAATGGTGCTGTGCAGGGCTGGGAGCTGGTCTTGATCCTGGTGGGTTCCTTCCAACTCAGCACGTTCTGTGATTCAGTGCAAATATGTTGATCTCGAAATTGTTGTACTCCTGTAGACATCAGCTAAGATACAACATTTTGTGGTGTGAGAGGAGTGTCTTTATTGGGCACAGTGTATGTTTCATGGCAAAGTGGTCTGTGGTCTTGCATTTTGACATTTTGGAAAAAGTTTGCAATTATTAATTATGTAAGTACTGAAAATGCTGGGCTATTTTACTTAGCATGCAAATCCTGGTCTGTATTAGTGTATAAAAATGCATTCGTTTACTATCTGTGAATAGGTGAGAGATGCTTACATTTCTCCTGTACTTGGTTGGGTGTTCTGGCCTATGCAGTAAGGGAAGTGGGGACTGGTAGTACCTGGCATAGAGGTCAGATCCTGTATTCACTTGTGCGATTCAAGCAGATTGTAGTTTGCTCTACATTTAAAACTACTACTGATTATTTCTATTTTACTCCTTTTCAAAAATCTCTTCCAAAAGAGGAACTGAATGGGCATAGTATCTTCTAATGGCGATTTATTAAAATGGAAAAGGTTTCCTATCATTATCGTGAATTAATGGAATGAGTTTGTTTTTTAAAAAATACTTAATTGCAGTTAAGACATTTGATTCTTTTTTAAAGAGCAAAACAAAAGTGAACAGTGCTGCCTAAGACCTACTTGAAAATTCTCTAACTAGGTTTCTGTTGAAAAGTACAGCAACTAAGCTTTGACAACACAAGGCAGTAAGCAAATGTATTTCATACTTAGTAAATCTACCATAAAGTGAGTCTCTGGCACTGCCCTGATTGTGCTGGAGTTTTTAATAATGAATTGGAATGATTGTCCATTTGGAATATTTTCAAGTTTGGATGTTATGATCATCACACTCTTTAAAGAAGTTTATTTGCAATTAACTTTTGGAGAAGAGGGAATGTTTTCCTTTCACTGGTATAAAATAAAACTAATGAAATAACTGTGACAGAATATAAGTGGCAATTTTTAAAATTAAAATACATACGTGATGTAAAATTGCCTGGGTTGAAAATGAACTGACTTAATCTTCTGCATGTTTTGTTTTTGACAGGGTTTGTGGATGCACTTAGATGTTTGCAATGAGCACTGTGGCTGGCATGCCCCAGTGTTTTGGATACCAATGCATAGGACTCCGTAGTAATCGAATTTATCAGAAACGAACGTCATGAGCATAGTGATCCCATTGGGGGTTGACACAGCAGATACTTCTTATTTGGAAATGGCTGCAGGCTCAGAGTAAGTATGTGAACATAATTTGTAAGTTTTCTTACTCATTTTTTAATTACTTTTAATTTACTCATGACTGTTTTTTGACTACAGTTGGAGAAAACATAAGTTTCCTTAGTTTTGTTGAATCTTTAATTACTGAAATTAATAACTGTCACTTTTTTCGTATATCAGTTTCTTCCACTTCAGGTGGAGCAGAGGAGAGAAGCTAAATGTTTCTACAGATGCATATTTGTCTTGTTTATCACACTGAGAAATAAAGATGCTGCTTGGTTTACTTCTCATACTTGAAATATTTTGCCATTTCAGTTTCCTTTTTAACTGCATGTAATTTTTTTTTATTTTGCACATTAGAAAAATAATTTGGTGCATTAAACTGCAAGAAAGTAGTACTAATTAAGAGAATGATGCATTTCTTAATGAAAATTGGAGGCCTGGCTTAAATGGCTAATACTGTGACTTCAGAAAGTTATTTCAAATTGTAAAGCTAGTAGAAAATCATTAATTTTATAACTGTGTATAAAGTGTTACAAAAAGCTGATGAAATGTATTCAGTAAACTCTGGCTTAGCACAAAATATTGTAGGATAGTGAGTTTCTGGGTTTTGGGGGATGAGAAGGGTGGCTTGTGGGTTTTTTGTTAGGTTTAGGGGGTGGGGGTGGTGGTTCTGTACGTGTGGTTTTTGTGTTGTGGTTCTATTTTTTCCCCCTAGTCTCCTGTACAGTATTGATAGGCTGAGGTTTAGGTACTGTTCATCTCCGACTGGATAAGTTTCTTGTCAAACAAACCTTTCCATGTTTGTAGCATCAACATGACTGTCAAATGTTTAAGAAGCAAGTGTTTTTCGTTCCAGACTTTGAAGGAAAGTTTGAGCAGAGCTCTAGAATGGCTTTTTAAAGGAATGTTTCTCTGCTGTGCTTCCAGTTATATATAAGGCTGTTCTAGGTTTGTGCTCTTTATTTGAAGAGAACTAAGAATTTGCTATTCAAAAATTTTTGTTACATTAATTTTTTAAAGTTGTTCTGTCTTTTCATATCATGAACACTATTTACTTTGGTGCAGAAAATTTTTAACTTTAGTGAACCATTCACATTTCTTTTCATTATCTTTTTCTGTACTTCTCTTTCATGTTTAGAGAGGGTCATGATTCCTGAGGTTGCTGACATTCCTAGCAGACACAGCATGTCATGCTGAAATTAAAATAAATAAATTTAGTTGTCAGTATAAACAAGGTAGAGTTCACAGTGTGTTATTTGCTTGATACTGTGGCAGAGCGACCCAGTTAGGGGAGCTGCTTTTCTTCAGATGTTAAGTGGCTGTTGCCAGTTAGATTAATTCTTGTCATCTCTGCCGTACTCACGCTGAAATGTGTGTAGTTGCATGATCGGTATATGCTGATTCAAAAGCCATGTCACCGTCGCAAGAAGTGTGACATAAAGGTGTGTCCCTAACCTACCAGCTTACACAGTTGTAAAGCTTTTCTATCACTATGTCTGGTTTACTTTTGGTTCTAGTACATTTTCTTCCAGAAAGTAGCATGTTGGATATAGAGTGTATTAATAACAGTCGTAGATGGTCTTTGAGCAAGTTCTGGGGTTTTCCCAAGAGGGAGGAGCTAGAATTTTTCCACTGTGACTGGCAGGTCTGATGTTGCCTCATCAGTTGCTGAAGCATGAGCAAACACAAGAATGGGGGAGTGGCAAACTTGATTATGCAGAGGAAGCTTCGGAAAAAGCTCTTTGTGGAGTGCAGTCTCTTAGTGCTGAAAGATTTTTCCTTATGCTTCAAACCAAGGCATAAGCCTATTAAAAAAGGGGATAGTTTCATATGACTAATAGTTGCACATATTATTTTAATAATTGTAGCAAATAGCTCTGTGTAGAGTACTACTAAGAGGTTTAAGGATCTTCAAAATTGGGTGAAATAGTTTGTTTCTTATGTTACATGTACATAAGTGGGGTCTCCAGATAGAGCTTTGTGTCATTGTAGTCAAAACACACATACTTCACCTTCATTGTAGATCTTTACTAGAGATGAGGATGTGTGACTTCACAGTGATAAGGTCCTTGTAGGAGTAAGCAGAACAAGCCACTTTTGAAGGTTCAAAATACTTCCTGGCTTCAGAGAGTGCTTGTGTAGCTTAGAGCATAAGTACAAGCTACACATTGGGAAATGCCATTGATGGTACTGCTTTTCTGGTTTTAATATCTATACGTGTTTTTTAGAGAGAAGGTCTGTATTATAAATCTCACAATCACAGTGTACAGATCTCTGTATTGAGCTCAGTATCCAGGAGAAAAAGAGCATTGGTGTAGTCTTAAACACAGATAATATCAGACCAGCCTGTACTTGTAGGGCCTGCTACAAGGTGCTTAGGTAGCAGAACCTACTCCCTGGTAGAGAAGCAGTCGTGGTTCTTGTTGTCTAGGTATTGAGGCTTGTCAAATGTCTTTGGTTAGATGAAGTGTCTTGAAATAGAAAATGTTGTTTCTCATGCAAAATATATTGTATTCTTTTATCTGAGATGACCTTCAGCTAGATACTGTTCAGGTGTGCTGGTAGAAACAGGAAACAAACCTGAACTGCTTGAAAATTAGACCTTATCAAACTGGATTGTGGAAGATTGATGTTGCTGAGGTTGCATTTGGAGTTCTGACACATTTTCAGGAAGTACTCTTAGCTAGGTTTTCACAGCCTAAAGCTTGGATACGCTATCTTTGAACATTTTGTCTTTGAACATTTTAGTTTTAGTGATATTTTGTTTCCCATTTGAATATCTACATACTTAATGGAGTGGTTGATGGCCCCAAATTCTAACTGATTGTATTTTGGATATTAGTCAAAAATCATACGCTTTTTTTTTTCTTTCTTCTCCTTTTTGTTTTTACTTTATTACTAAATGGTCAGAAATAAAACAATATTTAAAAGGAATTGAGTGGAGAAGATGACATTTTAGAGACTGACTTTCTTTGAATCGTTGCCGGTTGATTTCCTTAATGTAAGTTAAGTATAAATGTGTAGGGGCTCAGGTTTCTCAAATTGACTGGTCTCCTGTGCTGCTTTTAGTTTCTCGCTAATGCCATCTGCTGGCAGCGTGCAGAATATTGTGTTGCCATTTTAGATAGGAGCAGTAGGAAATGACCCAGAACATGTAGCTGTTTCACTTGCGAAATGAAAATCCTCTCCAGGCTTTTTTTATTTTTTATTTTTTTTAATATGGGCATCTTTGCTTTTTTAATTGATTTGAGAAAACGTAATATTTGTGCTTTAGAGGTACAGGAGTGTCTTAAATCACTGCAGCCCAAGAGCATGTGGAAAGCTTTTGTGTAGAGTTTTTTGTTTTATTCCCTGTGAACATTTTGCGCAGTTTTGAATTGCTGACCATAACACTTAATAAGTATATATGATATTTTAGCAAAAGTCCATGGTCAATTTATCACAATAATGTTTGTTTATTTAGAAAATAATGCTAGCATTTCGATCAAGCTTCATGTATACTCTAATGTAATACAAACATTGCAGTTTTGATCAAAACCAAAAATACAATAAGTAAGTTTCTTAGTTACACAGTAAGACTGCAGTTGTTTGAGGTGAAGTTGAAAAATGTGCTACGGTCATTAGGCTGACAAGCTTAGTACCTCAGTCTCTGACAGAACTGGCTAATGTCCAAAAATACAAGCAAGGAAGGCTTCACAGTGTTCTCACAGATCTGAATGCTTACACTTTTTCCTCCTGTGAACTTGCTTTCTGGGATGGCTGTAAGATTGCCAATTGTGAGATGAGGGGGTGTTTGTCTGTAATACAGAAGTTAGTGCCTCGCTGCTTGGGCCTGGTACTTGGCCCAAAAAATGTAAAACTTGATTTTTAAATTAGGTAGTATCTCATGCTTTAATCATCTGTGCAATTAAATATTTTGCCAAGAGGCATTTCTTCTCAAAGGTGTGCGATTCTGAAATGCCTGTTTCAGACGAAGGGGTTGGCCTTTGAACAGACAAGACTGTAGAGGGCGTTTTTTTTCTGTTTTAAGGTCATGCACATAGTTGGCCAAGCCAGGGGTAATAAGGAATTCAGTAACTTGTCTGTCAAAGTTGATACTGTCTGAGACTCTCTGGAAAAATGGTGCTCATTCTGTACTGCTTTATGGGGTCTGTATCACTTTTTCGTTGACTATAAAGGAAACATGTGATAATTAATTTCTAGCTTCAGTGAATGCTCTTGGAGCTCCTTCCCATAGTTCTTGGTTCTTTCCCCACTTCCCCAGCCCAGTGCAGTGGGTAAATGGAACAGTAAGTTACATTCAGAGTTGTAGTAAGCCTGTGTTATAATTGAAAGTAGTTTCTCTGCCTGGATAAGCATTTGGAAAAAAGTTTTACTGAAAGCTTATTGTGCTCCTAGTTTTTTAATAATAGTTGCCTTTTACCACCTGATTTTTCTCCCAACCTTTTTCTGGTTTTCCTTGTTCAAGTAAAGACGTGCTGTTTTCTTAGTAACATTGTTCTCTGAGTCTGCTTTGTGAGTGTTAGAACAGTTGGTGATAAATGAATGTTTTTGGAAGCTTAATGCTTCTGCTTCCCACCACTGTTATGCCTCTGAATACTAAATTTTGTTCTCTTAAGTGATTTATAAATTGCTAGGGCAGTAAGAAATGGATGTATGGTGTTGAGTGTATTGTCTTGCCTCATATCTTGAAAGAGACTTGGACTATATTTGTGATTTTTGTAGTCAGTTGATGAAATATACAGCGTCTCTTTTTGGGACACTTTGATTTTGTTCTCTTTCACTGAATGTTCCTGTGTTTAAGTAGCTGTTATTTAGGTCACAGTAATACTTATTTTTAATGAAGAAAACTCTCCTAAATTAATCCTGGATGGATTGTGCCAGAATCCCCTCCTGCCTGTCCTTTATTAGTAAGCCTTCCTGCTCTGAAAATGGAGTATTCTTCAGCAAGACCTAGGTTGGGCGTTGAACACAGAATGGAGAGGAGTACCCGTGCTACTGCTTGTCCCATTCAGGAAATGGGGAAGAATAGCAGTAGAAGCAGTGCAGTGGTCAAGACCTGCTTGTTACTGGAGAAACTAATTTCTGCCCTGATCATGATGGATGCATAGCTAATGCCTTTTTCGCTGGCATTTTAGTTGGCTGGGTTGTCAGAAGGGTTACTGGAGCACAGAAAAGACGTGTGATTATTGCACAAGTGTGTTGGTAAACAGGCAGAAGCAAATCAGTTGGAAAGGCACCGTTTTTTCATCTTTTGTCTTTATTTTAGCCGTGAACTAAAGTTCTAAGCTGCTTCTAGAGGCTAATTCTAACAAACGCCAAATAAAATTAATTGTATTTCCAAGTTGTAAAGGGGTGTAAGAGAGTAAATGAGAGCTTTTCTGGGTTTACAAGGTAACAGAGCAAATGGTGTCAGATTTGGTTCGTCTCGTGCTAGGCAGAAGTTGAATTTTTAATGTTAGTACTTCTCATGATTTGTGTGCTCACATGTTTATTCACTGTCTCAAAAAAAAGCATCTGATGACTGTTGGAGACAGTAATCTTTTTAAAAAAGATTTTTTTCTTTAGGCCCTAGAAATTAAAGCCCTCCCCCGGAAGTGCTTTGAACTAGTTTCTTAAACAGTTTTATCATAGTAGTAACCTCACATGGGAAAAAGCTCATAAGAAGAAATGGGCCACCAAACCCATTAGTAGGACACTTTCAAAGAGATGTGAAAATACTGCATTTTGTTCAGAAATATAATGATACATGAAATCTTTTCCAAAAAACAACAGATGTATCAAACTAGTATTGCTTCATGGCATAGCAAAAAAGCCTCTGTTAAGTATTCTAATGTATAAGAAAAAATCCTATCAGTATCTATTTTAATTTAAGATTCAGAAATACCAAATTTATTTTAAAAATCGGCTCGAGGAATTAGTAAGATATGTGATAAGAAATAAAATTCACAAATAATAAAAATAAAATTAGAAAAAGGAACTAGACCTGATTTGTAACGTGAATCATCAAGTCTACGTTAGTTTTAAATGTTGGTATTTTCTGGTGCCTTTTTATTTGTTTTAAAACAAAAACACTTTAGGTAACCTGGATTCATTTGTCTTAGTGTGATTAAATCATATGGTGCAACGAAAAACCTGCAAGTTATCTCAGTCATGCACACATGAGCAACAACTCAAGAAAGGCTGTGAAGATGTAATTTTTTGTGCTCAAATAGATGTTCCTGTTCTAGTATTCCTTCACCTTTCTTGTTTTGTACTGTGGTTTAGTGCATATGAACCATAGTTTGTATATTCAAGAAGCCACTGCCTTTGATACAAAACATTGCCTTGCAAATTATCACCTTTTTCTTTCTGTTTAATGATAAATCAGTAGAAACTGTCTTGTTTAGATAATTTGCCCTAGTTAGGATTTCTGCTTGTAGCACAGTCGGTGCCGCTGTGTGTCGCTGCAGGGCTCTGTGGTCGTGCAGCCCTCGGAATGCAGCGTCAGTTCTTGGGCAGAATTCCTTTTGGCAGCTTCTGTTACTGCTCAATGAGGGGGCTGCTGGGGGGGTTGCAAGTTTGTTCCTGCCCCCGTGTGCTCCTTTAAACACAATCAGCAGGGAGTTAATTAGAAGTTGTGCAGCAAGTACCTCCAATTTATTAATATAAATTACACAGTAATTGCATTTATTCTTCATCTGTCTTTTGCCTTGCAGACCAGAATCTGTAGAAGCTAGCCCTGTGGTAGTTGAAAAATCGAACAGTTACCCACACCAGTTGTATAGCAGCGGCTCGCATTCACACAGTTACATTGGTTTGCCCTATGCCGTAAGTTTTGTGGAAAGTATTCTGTACAAAATATATTATGTAAAAATCTGCTGGTTTTATCTGGAAAAACTGATTCATGCTTATATTTCTATATCTTATTGGGAGTTGGGTAAGTCGGCTAAAAATGGTCTATTAGAAGCAGAACATAGTGTGCTTAAATCTATGACTTAGTTGAGATGTTAGAAAATAAGATGGAATTGGGATGTAACTGAAATTTTAACCTTTTACTGCAAAAATAAGCCTGAAGTTCTTTGCCAAATGAATTCTTACATTTTGGCTTGAATAACCATTGGTGTATGAGCTTTTACAATAAACTACCTTCTAACAAAATTCTAGGACCATAACTATGGTGCTCGGCCTCCTCCAACGCCTCCAGCTTCTCCTCCTCCATCCGTGCTTATAAGCAAGAATGAAGTAGGCATATTTACCACTCCCAACTTTGATGAAACCTCCAGTGCTACTACCATCAGTACATCTGAGGATGGAAGCTATGGAACGGATATTACCAGATGCATTTGTGGCTTTACACATGATGATGGATATATGATCTGTTGTGACAAATGCAGGTAATGCCTATTAAAATAAGTCAAAAAGTCAAAATTCCTTAAAAGTTAATGCTGCACTGAAAGCAAATGTAACTAAATGTATTTTAATTACATTGAGGCAACACAAGAAATTTCATTCCATCAGAAGAGTGCTTGAAGGTTCTGTGGTTTTCTAATAGGTAAATAGTTAAAGCCAGTTAGTATTTTATAAGTTAATTCCTATCAGTCTTTACTACTCATTAATTTGATCATGCCTTTGCTTGTGCATTGCTGCTTAATAAGGGTATGCCTTTTTTCACCTCTAAAAAGGATGTCTCTGGTACAATGTCCCAAGATATTTGTTAGTATGGTGAAATGAAGACCTAGGCATTACTTAATCTGCATGTACTGAGTAATAAAGCATCTTGGTGAATTATGTGTATGTGAATCAAGGAACTTGAAGGATGCAAAATAATGTGAAAGAAACTTCTCGAATATTGATTTCTCTGTGCTTGATCTTTCTGATTACTTATTTTTCAAAGGAGTCAGTTAATAAGTATGACAAGACTAATCTAGATTCTTACTGGAGAAGCTGAAGTTAAAATGTTTAGACTTCTGAGTTTATGCTTAAGCACCTAATTGATCATAATATAATAAGAGACTACTGTTAAATATTTGAAATTGGGAAAATAAGATTAGAAATTTTTAGAGCTGGTATATTTAACAGGAGAAGACAGATCTTGTATTTCTACTCAATATTAGCCTGTATTTTTACATCCAGTTAATGAATGCTGCTGTATTTGTTAGATCTTTATGTATTTATAAAATGATAGTTATGGCTAATTAAAATATTAATTTGAGCTCCATTCTTCTGTCTGCTTATGTAGCAAGCTTGTTAGTAATTTCTGATGGTCCTTGATTCTGATAATCTTGATCATTATTTTGAAATGTATTAAGATGTTCTTCCAGCAGTGGAGTTGTAGGCAGTCACCAGTTAGGTAGAATGTTTTTCCTTTGATGAAGAGATTCTCTGTGAGTTGTGACTTTATCACAACTCTTTCCAAGTGGGAAGATAACTATTTTTGTGTCCCTCATCCTTCTAGCAGTGTAGGGATGAGTGTAAACTACTCTTCTAGGTTAGCCTTCAGTCTTGCAAACAGTCTCTTCCCTGACTCTGGGAAGCAGTAAAAGCTCTTTTTATGCTGTACAGCAGTACTACCAGTTTATAACAGGGTGTATAAAAATGTGTATTTATTTTTCTCTTAAAATGTAGAAGGAAATCAAACTGTATCTTAGTGAATATCTCTCTATATAAAAATATTTTATGTAACAGTTTCTAAAAGGGAATTGAATCCTTTTGTTTAAAACCAAACCACTTGTTGCTATGTAAAACATAAGTCTTGCTGCTGAAGGTATTTGTCTCTATCTTACTCTCTATTGAGATGTTAAAGAAAGATTTTCAAAAAAGAAGATGAGTCAGCTAGCAGAGTGGTGGCAAAGACACCGATTGAGATGTAGCTTTAGGCAGTAATGAATGTGAATAAAGATGACAATGAAAAAAGAAGAACAGCTTACTTTCTCTGTGTATTGTGCACGAAATTTTTAAAACTGTACTTTAAAGCTGGGGTTTTGTTTTGGTGTTTTCGTAGTGTCTGGCAGCACATTGACTGCATGGGGATTGACAGACAGCACATTCCTGACATTTATCTGTGTGAACGTTGCCAACCCAGGTAAGTAGTTTTGTGGATTTTGAATTTTAAAACAGAATGGAACAGTGAACAACTGATGTTTTTTCTAAGTATCTGAACATTCAGTTAATTTACTGTTTATTCTAAAATAGTCAATGGGAAATGCTAGAGGTCTGTTTTAATACTTAAATGCACTGATTTATTTTCTAATTTCAGGAGTTTAGATAAAGAAAGAGCAGTGCTGTTGCAACGAAGGAAAAGGGAAAATATGTCAGGTGAGTAAAATTTAAAGCTCTTTCCTAAGTAAGGGTCATAAAATAAGTATAAACTACATATACAGACTTAAGAGTCCATAGATGGTTCCTGCAGTTCTGAGAGCCTTCAGCATAAGGTTCAGTAAATCATTCTTTTACTTGACTGTATTGTTACCAAGATAACATCATATAAGAATTGCTATAGTTCCACGTGTTTTATTAATGGTTTTCAGCACTGTGTTTTTTTATAGCAGTGTGGAGTAATTCAATCTGTTGAACAATGCTCAAGTTTCTTAATAAGCAATGTTGCTTTTATAATAACTATAACTCCTTTGATTAAGGTGCTGAAAATAAGGTGGAAAAGCTTTAAGTTTCTTGTTTTGGAATGAGAGAGGGTTTCTAAGTCTACTTTCATTCTGGAAAGAAGTTTCAGGAAGAAATCCTATTTCTTACATGTAGTACGTAGATTGGGTGTTTTGGCATGACTCTGGGTTTGTTTGGACAGTGGGCAAAGTTGCTAAACCGAGTTAATAGGATGTCGGTAATAACGATGCTTGGAGGGTTTTTTCCCTTTTATAACAAAGGTGCCATGTGGTGCAAGTACCTGTTTCATTCTTACGTATTTTATGCAAGTAGTTCTTGTACCTGTTCACAGGGTTTCAGAAATCATGTGGCCTAAATTGTGAGGAGTTTGGTCTGGCCAGTACCAAAGTGTGTTGTAGAATTCTTGGTTGACAGCTGGTACTTCCAAGATCTATTACAAAAGTAATAACTTGGGAGGAGGTCATCCTGCTAAATGTAACATGTTTTGCTTCCAGATCATGCCTCTGAAATAGTGGAGTGTGTATGTGTATTTAAAGATTTCTTTTAAAAATACCATGTAGATACATGGTCATGCTGCCCACTTCATATGGTTTCAGAAAGTCTGGAGGGTGTGTGGCACAACTGTGCTTCTTGGTGCAGTTGGCACTTGGTGTTGTCTGGTACTAAGTTGCCTAAAGTCCTTTAAAGGCATTAATGACCTACTTACAAAACCACAATCATTTTTTATTTTGTCTGTTTTTCTTTTAACAAAAACAAGCTTATTTTACACAGTTTTGGTTGGCCTACTAGGTCAACCAGATTTAAATTCTAAAATTTTTTAAAATTTAAAATTATTTTTGCTGATTCTACTAAAATAGTAGAACAAGTGGATTTCTAACTCATTTGGAGTTAATGATTTCACTGAGTGGTCTGATAATACTGTGACGTTGAAGTTGAATTTTCATAATGAATAGGGGAAGTTGATGATCTGAGCTATTTAAATAATCTCTTGGGATTTGTAGGCATACTATCTGATCGTTTACTCTAAACTTAAGGGAAGAGAGATTAAAAATCTTAGGAGGAGCTGTTGAGATCTCACCTTTGAAGTTAGTGTTTAACCCTTCTCAGTCTTGATGATCAGTATTCTAAATCTTGTTTATAAGCATTCAGTAGGAAAGGAAATAGTAAGTGGTAAAGAAAAAGTATCAAAAGAGTTAAAAAGAAAGGCAAAATCTGGTTCTCTTTAATCTAAAATATGGTCAAAGTGCAGTATTGATTATTGTGATTTATAATACATGACTTGAATGTCTGTGCTTACACTTCTTAATTTCCACTTAGCTTGGGTGAGTGCACTCTACCTTGACTGCTATACAGTTCAGTTGTACTTAGTTATTTTGGGTGTTAACTGTGAGACATTAGTAAAATGGGCAATTTTCACAGATGATTTCAAGTAGGAAAAGCTGAAGTGGCATCAATTTGAATGGATCTTTACAATATTTTAGGTATTCAGCAAAAGCAGAATGTTTCTTTTAACTTAACTATTAGTAATTTACAGGTGTTTGATAAAAGGTAAGTGCATAATTTGGATACTCTTTGATGAATAAGTCTATAAGTCTATATATATAGGGCTTTTCACCTAGATATGAGAATTCTCTAGCATATAATGTTTGTGTTGTAACGATTTCTAAAGAGTTGCTGGGTTAGCTGTGTTTCATCCAAAGGTATAAACAGTGGGGAGAAAGTAGTAGATTGGTTGGTTTGCTTCAAGGAAAGAGCTTGTTATTGAACATTGCATGTGATCGAAAATTCTGTGTGTTAAGCTTTTGTGTGTAACCACATCACCTTTTTTTCTGGCAGCATTTTTAGCATATTGTTTTGGGGCCTGTGGTTGTATGAGATGTTGTTGGGGTTTTTTTCTGGTATAAAAGTCCAGTTCTGGTGCAGCTTACAGTGCAGTGGATTATCTGGTGTTGTTCCGTGAACACCTTTATTAAGCCCATACTCAGTTGTATACTGATGTTTTGGGTTTGGTTGGTGGGTTCATTTTGGTTTTTTTGAGTTTTGTTTTAAGATACTATATCTAGATATGTAACTTACACAAAGATGTTGCATTAAACTGATTGGTCTTGAAATTGATGCTGTTGAGATCACTTGCTGGTTACGGGTAAATGAATCTGGGCCCATAACTTGTGAAATTTGGAGAGTTTGTATCTTGATTCTGACATACCAACTCAAGATCTCCCCTTAGTGTGCTTTACCAAGGCTCTTCAAAGTGAAAGCAGGTTATGTAGGTTAGGAAGGAGTGTCTCAAAACAACTCTGTGTAATTATATGTTCAGTTGAGGTAATTATTCTTTACAGTAAGTTAGAGCACAGTGTAGACAACAATACTGAAATGTTGCTTCCCTAAGGAAGACAGCATTTTGTGGGGTTTGGGGCAAGGGGGAGAGGTGTGTGGCTGTGATGTCATGATTCTGTAGGCACTAGTGTATGGACTACAGACACTGACAATTATAAAGTTTCTGTTCTGGGGTTTCTATTTCTCAGGCATTGGTTCTTCTGCTGTTTATTCTTTGATTAGACATTTCTTCTTTCCATGTGCTTTTTATGCTCGTTTATAAGATACTCTCAGCAAAGATGTAAACAAATTCAGAAAACATCATCATTTCCTAATTTATGAAGTGTTTATAATTATGTGCCTGATAAGGTGTTCAAAAGAATAACCAAGATGGTAAAATAGGATTGTTTGCTATGCATAGAAGAATCCTGTTAAGGAATGTTGTGAGCAGGAAAAGTCCAGAGTAACCAGTAGCTGGAGATCTTTATTTAGTAAAGAAGGTTTTGAGAATTAGGACTGCTGAGTGCACTGATTAAAGCAATTCCTTCTGAGATCAGAAGGAATGTTTTCTCTGCTCTCATACTAAGTATTTCTAAAGCCTGCTTCTGTGCTGTATGAGAAAGTTTGGCGTAGTGGGAAGTGTATTTACAGACTATTTGGAAAAGCTGCTAAAATCTGAGAAGCCAGCACTGAGCACATGCAAACAGCAGTCTCTTATCTGTGTGCATCATCTCTCTTCCAATCCTCCCCATCCTTCACAGCCTTTCATCTTGACAGAACTAGGGTAATCCTGTTTCAGGTCAGGATATGTGTTTGTCTGACATAAATGCTGATGTATGCTAAATTTCAGGCTTGGCCTTTAGATCTGTGAGAGCATAGCACAAAGAGAAAGTATCTGTCAGTTTGTGTCTGATCGTCTCTTCTCTTCCTGAGCAGCAGAATGTTACTGTTAGGGATTTTGAGTACAAAAGGCTTATGGCTAAATTGACCCTGATATTAACCCTGAAAAAGGCACTTGACAGTGCAAATTGCAGCTGAAATAGTTGATTATGACTTACACGTGATTAATTAATGCAGCTTCACAAGAAATGCTGCTCTGTCATTAGTTTTAATCCCTTCTAGAATACAGTCATCTGAGAGAATCCAAATGCTATATTGCAAGTAAAAGCTGTATATAAGTAAATGAGTTAACCTTTTTTTTTTTTAACCTTTTTTGTTCTGGTTCTAATTTTTCTTGAAATGGAATATGGTCATCAGTTCCATTCAGAGAATGGAATTTAATCTGGTACCTTTTTCTTAGCTTGCATTACAAACCTCTCTTAATTACCAGTTTCTCATTGGTCCTCCATATTCATGCTGTTGCAACTGTTTGTGAATTTTGCATATGAGTGCTTGTAGCATTTGTCAGTATAAATTTTTGTGGTTAGAACGCAGATGTAGAGTAACTAGTGAATGTTCTTTCTGTAGTACTTGATTATTTACAGAATATTCTTTGTTTTAAAGATGGGGACACCAGTGCAACGGAGAGTGGTGATGAGGTTCCTGTGGAACTATATACTGCTTATCAGCATACACCAACAACAATTACTTTAACTGCTACAAGAGTTACAAAAGTCAATGATAAGAAGAGGAAAAAAAGTGGAGAGAAAGAACAGAACATAGGAAAATGTAAAAAAGTAAGTGAATGTAATTTCTTTTATTACTTTGTGTTACAGATTATAGCTATGTGATGTTTCTTAGCAAGAGACACTGATTTAAAACTCATGCTGTTTTACTACCTGGTTTGAGCTTGAAATGTATTACTCTGTAGTAAATGATGGTCTTATCGGGTGCCTGACCCCCATGACTCCTCCTTATTTCAAGTTAATATATCCTGCCTGGTCAAGTTCAGTTTTGTAATTGAGGCAGAATCTCACCACAGGAATTGTGTTTACTGGACCGTTTCAAATAGTTAGAGGGGGTGCAGATCAAGCTTTGGGATACCCAAAGAATTCTTTCAAAGTCTTCTTTTGTGGTAGTTTTAAGTACAGAAATGTTTTTCCCGATGTGACTCCATTTATTTGAGCAGAAATTGTGTGGAAGTGTGCTGTCAGAAAGTTAGCCGCTAAACTAATTAGAGTAAAGAAAAAAAACCTGACATACTGTTTAGCTACAGATGTATAAACAGTATAATATATGTGAAGACAAAACGTTTGTGAAGAAGTGAAGTACATGGAACTTTCTAAACAAGTGATTTTCGTAGTTAATTTCATTTGCTTGGATGAGAATTTTGTCCTTTAAAAGTTTAAAGAGTAAGTTATTGATGTCTTTTTGGAAATCTTTAGTAAAATGTTTCCTTTTGATTGAACAATTCTCCATATGAATCTGTTGCCGCATATTCTTCTGTTACCTCTGATATTTTGGCTTGGATTCTGAAATTCTGGAGAATTAAGTTGTAGTGTGAGAGACAGGCAGAGGTACCTGACTACTGTGCATTTAGGTTGGAATGCTGAATTGTTTTTTAAAATACATTTTGTGAGATGTAACCTCTTACCTTCTTGAGATTTCAGCGTAGTTTGTTCTGTTGTTTTCATCTTGCATGTTTAATTGAAAAGTTGTTAATTCGTTAATAGGTTTTCAATTTCTTAAGAGATTTTGTATTTCCTCCAGTGAATATGAGTATCTAATTTTATTCCAGGCATTTCGAGAAGGATCCAGGAAGTCTTCAAGAGTGAAGGTAATGTGATTTTGTTTGGGTTTTGTTTCAGACCTTAACTGTATGTTACTTAAATAATAAGCATCAGTGGTATAATTGGGGCTATACACTAAGCACTGCAGTATTCTCCTCTGGTAACTAATATATTACATATGCATCACAATGATTTTTAAATCAAGGTATGAGCACTACATCTTTGTCCTGCGAAATTAACTGAAATAATTAGTGCAAATTTTTATTTCAAGAGCCAGTGGATTAATTGGGGCTCTTGTGCTATGCAAGGGAGTAAAATTGAGTGAACACCTCATTTGAACTTAGTGGCTCCAGCTTTTCATAACTGTTAAGCAGCGAAATAATGAAATGGCTGTATTGAATTTGAAGGCTAAGTTAGTGGTTCTGCTCTGTCAAACCTCCATCTACACCTGGTGGAACTCCTGTATGTCTGGCAGGATTTTACTCACTAATACTGGCATAGTCTGAGGGAATGATATTGGCATGTCTGCTTTGTAAGATTTAAGTGTTGCAGCAGTATTTAAATTCTCTGTGGCATAAAAATGTGCTTGGTGTGAGAATTAGGTATTTCCATAGTTCATTCATGCTTGGTGTATATATAAAAACAAGTGGGATGCAATTTACACTTCAGTTGTGTAAGATGTGCCTTGCATACAGTGAAGATGGAATTGGGGGAGAAAAATCTCTAATTTTGTTGGGGTTTTTTAATATGGTGCTTGTAAGGTTCCGCTGTTTTCTTCGTGGTTGTCTTAGCATCACACCTTTGAAATGCTTTTTCTGTGTATGGTTTTCTTCATGCACAAAAGAAATGTAAACAGGTAATTTGAATTGCTGAACTACTTGTGTTTTATCAATGTTTAATAGTGTCTCTGCTCAGGTGGATAGAAAAGGGAGCGTTGGCTGGCTGCTGCTGTCCGTAAGGAGCTTTGGTTGGCTGCAGCCTGGCTGCTGCTTGTGAGGTCTGGAGGTACAATGGCACTTTCTTTAAAAGTGAAAGGATCTGAAGCACTGCAGAGGAGAACTGTATAGTGAGGAGCAGATAAGGAGAGAAAAATTTTACGTGCAAAGCCTGTAACATTAGAATCACAACCTTAATGTAGCAGGACTACAATTAGTGAAGTTTAGTAAGTTATGCAGTGGAAAAAAAGATACAGCATGATCTTTGAAGTTGAAAGGGGAAAATCAAGTCTGTGTATTACAGGATAAAAGCTGGAGTTATCTATATTTGCATATGTTCACAAAAGTTGAGTGGGTAAGGAGATCTGACCCCTCCAGCTCCTGCACTTAAATTCGTGATGCAGTACAGCTGTGGGAGGAAACAGTGTCACTCTCCATTCTCATCCCACTAAGAGCAGGAATCACTGTTGAGGAGGGAATGTATTCCTGAACTTGACTGACTAAATAATAAAATTCTTGGAAGGACAAATGTAGTGGGACTGAATTTGACTCAATATTTTTTAGTAATTCAAAGTTTTATACCAGACTTGCTAAAAAAACCCAAACCGTAAATCAGTGGCATACCTTTGCCCATTATTTTGTATCTTATTGTAGAATTTTTCTTTTTATTTTAATATCTTATCTCCTAATATCTGGTCACTTACTTCCATTTTTAGGGCTCGGCTCCAGAGATTGATCCTACTGACAGTTCAAACTTTGGATGGGAAACTAAAATCAAGGCATGGATGGATCGTTATGAGGAAGCAAATAATAATCAATACAGTGAAGGTGTCCAGAGGGAGGCACAAAAAATAGCTCTCAGATTAGGCAATGGAAATGACAAAAAAGAAGTCACCACCAGCAATCTGATTTTCAAACCTCCGGTAGAGGTAATGAGCTGTGCCTTGTTGTGTTACTGCATGCTGTGTTTGTGCCGTGACATTAGATGCCTTAAAAAAAATGCCAACCAACCAAAAAACCCCAAACAAACAAAAAACCAAACCCAACCAAATAAAACAAAAAAAACACCCCAGAAAAACAACCAAGCAAACAAAAATAAACACAGGGAAAAAAGAAAACACAAAAAAAGAGACTTCACATTCACTTTCTTTTCCTTGTCTCACCAAATCTGAGCATAAGAATTTTAACATATTTTTCAGAATTTGTAGCTGATTTCTAAACATTCTGTACCACACTGATTATGTTTACATTTGCATGTAATTTATCCTAAAAAGTAGCTAAGGTGTTAGTCTCAGCCTGAGCATTGGGTTGCCCATAGACTGTCTCTTGACACAGAGTCAGCTTTAGTCAATTTTGCTGCTGCTTCTCTGTGAGGGATACTTGGAGTGGTTAGAGTAAAAGAATCATTGAAACTGAGTTTATTTTTCCCCCTACTATGTGTATCAAGATGTTAATTGTTTACATTTTTCAGGTGTGGTAAGTGTTCTGGATGTTCATGGGTGGTGTTGCTGATAAAAAAATTTTTTTAAATTCGTGATCCTGTTATTTCTAGTTGATGAAGAAATCGTGCAGTGCCCTTTCCTAGACTTACTTATCAATAACTTATCAGTTACTTACAGCCTTAAAATCAGTGCCAAAAGATTTAACATTTTGTAGCAGAAATCTTGAGGAGTAGTTACTGTAGCAGATTAATGGAAGCATCTTTGCTTCTTTTTCTCAAAGACCATCATGGCATATGGGACACCCTCCTTAGAGGAATATCCCTACTTACAGAGCCTTTTGCCTACATAGAGGCTACTTCCTTTTTGATTGGTGATGACAGTTATGAGAGGTGTGAGTTCACTAATTGCCAGGGTATGTATTGGTTTTTAATTAAAGCCATCCTTCCATCTAAATATATGAAAATGAATTTGGAAACTCTCTGAGGATTCTTTTTTTTTCCAATTATTATGTTATTTCCCTGTTCTGTTTTTCCTTGAATGAATTGTGAATGTCATTTTATGTCTGCATGTTTTGTTGTGTTCAAAGGAATTGAAGCCTTTTGAAAGTGTTGTGCAAAACAATGCAGCAATGCATCCTAGTCATGGTGAGAGCTAAGTGCACTAAAGGCTGTAGTACTTGAATTGTGAGAACATGACTATGTTGGTTTTCAGCCATGTCCTGGAGCACTAGGGCCAAAGCATTCCTTATATCTAAATTGATAACTACTAGCATTGCTAGGGGAGCAGGACAGCTTGGTCAACTCCGTCTGGAGGTTTAATTACAAAAAGGAGGGGCTTTTTAAGTTCATATAAAATTGTTTAATAGTTGTGGAAGTATAATCTGCTATTAATAATAATGGAAAAAATGTAGAAAGGGAAAATTCATAAATTAATCTATGTCTTTACAGAGTTATGTGCAAAAAAACAAGAAAATTTTAAAGGCTGCCAAAGACTTGCCTCCTGATGCACTTATTATTGAATACAGAGGAAAGTTCATGCTGAGAGAACAATTTGAAGCTAATGGATATTTCTTCAAAAGGTTTGTTCATTCCTGATGTTTCAGTAAAGTAATTGTTAAAATGATGTTTGCCAAGCTGTTGCTTCAAGTACAAGTGGATCTTAGTTGCTGTCCCTTTCTCTTCTGGATATCCTTACAGATTTGTTTAGGAGCTAGTTTTCTCTTTTTTGTTCCTCCCTGATTACACGATTCTTGGTTGCGTTGTTGTGTACCTTAAGCCAGAAAATAGAAAGAGTCTGCCATCCTAAAATAATCCATATATTAGTGGTAAAGGCTTCTTTTGTGAGAGAAATGGATTTTAAGTCCATGCGAGTGAGAAGGAAACTGGACACAAGTCAGCTTGGGGCTGTTTTACTGCCAGAGTTCTCTAGTTAGAAGTGTACTGAGCTGTGTGTGAGTGCTTCCTTCTTCCTGTGGGTTGGTTTTGATGCTGCCACTAACTGCATGAACACACCTGCATGGGAATTTGCAGAAGGCCTTTTGGAGGAGATAGAACACACAGCTTTTGCTCGGTAATGATAGAAGGGTTCCTTGGCACTTGGAATAGCGGAACTTAAAGCATGACTTGACAAAGAATTTGGAGTCCTCTTCACTTCAGGAAGGTTGGTGCTAGTGGTGCTGCAGGTATTAGGCAGGGATGTGATGGTTTTACTTTTTTAAAGAAATTATTCTATGTGACATACAAATTTCTGAGTTTCATTCTGGGGCTGTCATAAGAAAAGTTTAAGAAATTTGAAAAACATTAACTGTGTGTCTTCCATGTCTGGTGCTTGCTCTGTAAATGTTCTCCCTTTAGATCCTGTGCAGATGATACGGAGCTGTAACTCGATCTTGAGGTATTTTGAGTATATTTGAGGAATGCACCTGTTAAAATCATGAAGCTTAAATATAAACATGTCATTTTTAGATTAGCCTCCAAATTCGGTGTATTGTGCCAAGCATCGTGTTACAAAGCTAACTAATAAGAAGAATAAGCACTATTTAGCATCTTCAAAAATTATGAAATTCCTGGCTTTCTTGTGTGTTTTTCAGACCATACCCATTTGTTTTGTTTTACTCCAAATTCCATGGGCTAGAAATGTGTGTTGATGCAAGGACTTTTGGAAATGAAGCTCGATTTATCAGACGTTCGTGTACACCAAATGCGGAGGTGAGCACATTTAGAAAGTTAAACTAGGTTTTTTTACTTAGGAATCTCCCTTTTCCTTGAGATTCCTGATAATTTGAGCAACGGCTACAATTTTTATACACGAACTGGAAAATAACCAATGATAATACAATAACATTCTCTTGACTGTAGGTGAGGCATGTAATCGAAGATGGAACAATTCATCTTTATATTTACTCCATCCATAACATTCCAAAGGGAGCAGAGATTACCATAGCATTTGACTTTGATTATGGAAATTGGTAAGTATTTGAGACTGCTGTTCTAAAACACATCTAATGCTCATTAAGTTACTTTGCTATTCAGAATGGCTTTGGTTTTGTATCATTCACCTTCTTGCATGTTTTAATAGCACAAGGTTCCTGAGGCACTGTATTTACAGCGAACAGTGTGTGCGTGGGCAGGGTTGTGTATTTTTATTACTGCATTTCTGTGGCCTGCTCTTAAGCCAGCTTGGATGCAATGCAGGCATGCCTTTGCTTCTTGACCTGAACTATGCACGTGTGGTAATCAGCATAGGTTCAGACAGACTGTCACTGTTAGGAGTAGACATACTCCTCCTAAAAATACGTAGTAGTTGTGTTTAGTACCTGAAACAGCTGATAGCCCCTTTCAGTTCAATGTGTTTGAAAAACATTTCCTGTGTATCCAAGCAGAGCTTAAAATCGTCAAAGTGACTCTGTGTGTGTAAATTTTGTAAAATGAACTCTCTACTTTCCATTCATCTGTTTTGTTTCGGTTGGTTATATTTCCACCTAGGATTATACTCAGGTTTTAGATGTCTTTTGTCTTTCAAGCATAATACTAAACTTGAATTTAAAAGAATTCTCTGTGGCAAAGCTAAAGAAGCTAAAACTTCAATTAACCAGTACAAAAGTTTTTCAGATTACAGTAGTGGTGTATATTGTGGTGAAAACTTGAGTCACCTGCATTTAACGTGGTTGGTTTGCATTATAGCAGATGTTTAATGTGAAATATCAGTGATTTAGTATTGAAGGGTCTCATTGCTGTACAAGTTAATCAAATACGCCTTCTTGTGTTTAATTACTTGCAGTAAATACAAAGTGGATTGTGCTTGCCTCAAAGAAAATCCTGAGTGTCCAGTTCTGAGACGTTCTGAGCCTACAGAAAACATCAATACTGGATATGAAACTAGAAGGAAAAAGGGAAAGAAAGAAAAAGATGTTTCAAGAGAAAAAGAGACTCAAAATCAGAACATTACATTGGATTGTGAAGG
This sequence comes from Acridotheres tristis, assembly GCA_037013685.1. Classification (NCBI taxonomy): domain Eukaryota; kingdom Metazoa; phylum Chordata; class Aves; order Passeriformes; family Sturnidae; genus Acridotheres; species Acridotheres tristis. Next base: position 12,844,738 of record CM072885.1, read on the forward strand.
AGCAGCCACCAAAATGAAAATTGCAGATAATAAACAGAGGAAGCTCTCTCCCCTCAGGCTGTCCATTTCCAATAATCAGGTACTGACACAAAGAGTCTCAGAAGTAAAAGCTTTTAAATACAGATACCCTCCTTTTATAGCTACTAAAGTCACTGAAAAGCAATGTGGAGATTTCTCAAAAGATAGAATAATGGATAAGCTGTTTAGAATTTTATATATTCTTGTCGGTTTTCCTTAATACTCGGTTATAATTAAAGGTATGTTGGACTTTTTTCCTCTGAATGTCTATGTGACTGTGATGTGACGGCCGCATATTATGGTTTCAGGAGCTCCCACTCCATCCTGAGGTGCTTTTGGTTAGTTTACTGGTGTTACTCAGAAGTATTTTTAACATAGCAGTACATAGCCCTGCTCTTGAAACAGAACTCCAACCCAGAGTACTGAGTGTTGACTGCAGCTCCATGTTTAATTCAGCTGGGAGGAGGAAAGGTTTTTTTGAAACTAAATGTATAGGCAGTATGGTAAAGCTATCTGGTAATGTACTGTGATAGTAAATTTTAAATAAGTCTTTTTTTGAATATGTCAGTTTGAAAGAACTATTGGGAGGAGTCCATGAGATAAGTTATTAATTTTGCAGAGCAGCTATTAAAGATAACTATTTAATGTGATTAGCTTGTTACCTTAGTAACTGTCTATATTCCTTCATTTTGAGGGTGCTTTTTGTAATATGATGGGTTTTGATGATGATTTGGGGGCAGAGAAAAGGGAGTTATTCTGGGAGGGAGCAATTCCTAGTTTTCTTAACATCGTTTTAGGACTGAAGCAAATAAAGTAAAAAGCATACTGCCATACATGAGCATACTGACACCCAGGTTTCCTAAGATGATAAATTGTTCTGGTGTGTTAGTAGCTAACTAAATAGCTTGAAGTGCCTGGAAGTCCAGAAGGCATGTATGTGACTTGCAAACTATGGTTTCCAGAGAAGTGGTATTTAAACTTTCTCATCTTAAATGATTTAAATGATTTTTGATTTGTGTTTTGTATCATGTTTTCAAGAAGTGATAGCTGGTATATGGAGTCTTCTCCTGATCTTTTAATGTAATATACAGTGTTTATGTGTAACAGTCACAGAGAGCTTGTATTGTTTTTCAAAATTGAAGATTAGGAATTGTGGGAAGAATAAAGCTGTTAAAAGTACATTTGCACTTTCCCATACACTTTCTTTATGGTAGCATCCTAGATATTATCCCAGGAAAAAAGCTGCTAGTTGCCTGATTTCTATGTTTAGATAAAGATTTTAAGACAAAGCTTTAAATCTTTGTCCTAGTCCTTTATGTAAAAGTGAAATTCCATATAGGACTAATGAAAACTTAATTAGTTTCAAAGTTATGCTTTCATGCTTGTTTTTTCATTCAAAACAGAAAACCATTGTTAGTTAGGTAACTTTGTGTTTACATATGATATGGCATTGCTGTTAGATCATATAGTGAGTGTTTAAATGGAAATTGTGACTTCAGTTGAATACTCTTTTGAGCTGAGAAAAACTTCTATGTAAATGGTAACATCTACTTGGGCATTCATTCTCTTTCACTAAAACTAATACTATATTTTGTGGGTATATAATATAAAACTCCTAACTATTTAACTGATTATAAAGTGATTAGAGCAGTGGCCATTATTAATGTCCAAAAGTTTACTTTGGCTGGAAGGTTTAATTCTGATACTGCTTTTTTGCTTGGTGGGATATGAGGGAGTGGGGATGGAACACTTTCATCCTGTTTTGTTGGTTTAGTTAGTTTCGATGTAGTGATCAGAGGAGTCTTAGTTCTGTGTAGCTTTTAGTTCACTCTAGTTCGCAAGAGGAGTAGAACTTCAGTAAAACAGTCATTTCCATCTTCCAGGAGCCAGATTTTATTGATGATATAGAAGAAAAAACTCCCATTAGCAATGAAGTAGAAATGGAATCAGAGGAGCAGATTGCAGAAAGGAAAAGGAAGATGGTAAGTTGGGAAGCAAGTAGCTGCCTGAAAGGCATCATTAAGGCTCAGTGACACCTGCTCTGCCCAAGCTAATTGCTGCCTTGTCGTGGGCTTGTACAATCTGCACATGTGCAAAGTCGGATCCTTACATGAACTTACGCTTAAAATGCAAGGCTTGCTATTTGAGAACAGTTCATCTGGGTTCATCACTGCATTCTGACAGAAATCTGCTTTTATCTTCAATTGTATATAATGTTTTTAGTGTCTTTAGATGATCTCAGCAGTGCCTGTTTTAGATATAATTATTTGCTCTTTTACTATTGCTTGTTATTTGTAGTGGCCATTTTTAAAGATAGCATAGGAAATCAAGGTTTTTCCTTATTTTATTTGAATTCCCTACTTGAATCAATAGTGTCAGAAATCCTGATTTTCAGATTATGGTAGAACGGTGTTAATAAAAGTAGCATCTTTAAATGTGGGGTTTTTCTGTTAAGTATTTGAGAAATTAAGCAAGTTCCTAAATCCAGAATAGGACTCTCTTGTTTGTCAGGCTGATCTGGATGCAAGCCTTTCTTTAGAAGTCTAGTATATGCAGTGATTGTCCCTTTAATCTGAGCTTTTGCTGGACTTGATCTTCATGACAGACATACATTGAACATGTTTTAAAGTACTTGAAAAATGGAGAGTAATTACACGCTTATATATATGAAAGATTATGACTAAAATCGATCATGATTCTTGTTAAATCCATCAGACAAGAGAAGAACGGAAAATGGAAGCTATCCTGCAAGCTTTTGCCAGACTAGAAAAAAGAGAAAAAAGAAGAGAACAGGCTTTGGAAAGAATCAGCACAGCAAAAACGGAGGTTAAATCAGAATGCAAGGAACCACAGATTCTAAATGATGCTGAGTTTATTCAGGTAGTTTTCTCGGGCTTTATTTTTAAAGTTAGCTTTTAACATTGCATATTTTTGTCAATTTGGATGGCGAGCTGCATGTTAAGATGTATGAAATTTTTTTTTTCCTCTGAACTCAAATATTTTGGTTCTTTGACATTGTATTTTATTAGCTAGTGATTTTTTTTCCAGATAAGATGCATTTAGAATTTTTCAGTGAAGAATTTTAGTTATGTGAATTTATGCAAACCTGTGTACACACACACATCAGCTGTGTAATTCAGTCTGTCTTTGAAGTTCATGGTAGAAGTATTTATCAATGTTGACTTTAGCCACAGAAGGTGACTGTCCTTAGGCACCCTCTCTAACCAGTGGAGAAAAATTTGTTTCTTCAATGGGTTTTTCAGGAGCACATAGTATTATAATGTTGCTGTTATTTTAAAGGAAATGAGTTAGTAAAGTCTATTTTTTTTCTGAGTTCTTGCAGATGATACTTAATGTTTTATAAATAATTTTTAACTGTTGTTAATGGATGCTTCTCAGTTTGCAAATACTCACATAATGATTCTCAGTCCAAGTTGTTTCCCTGAGCTGATGTGTGTCAGCATTCTCTTAAGTACCTTCTGTTACAAAGCTGAACATCTAGTAAACTGTGAATTGCTAAAAAATATTGGACTGAAAGACATCATGATATAAGCAGTTGATTTCTAGCTTATGGATGAATGAATGAATGTTAGTTCTTACACAAATTTGTCATGATCTGACTGGTGATGGGTGTGTGTGAATACTGATGATGATACAGCTTGGTAGGAAACTGCAGGAAACCTGTCATTTGCCTTCAAGAAGGAAAATTTTATTCCTTCAAGAAGAAATATTGTAGTTCTGATACCAAAAATGAGAATGAGACTTTCTAGACTTGTAAAAGAAAAGAGAACTGACTGGTTTTTTCCTAATAAAGATAAGTAGTTCTGAATGTGTATGGGATCTGTTTGCTAGACTTCTGTCTTGTCACAGGAACCGGCAAAAGAAGAAACTGCCACCAAGCCCACCCCAGCGAAAGTTAATAGAGCTAAGCAGAGAAAAAGCTTCTCGCGGAGTAGAACTCACATCGGACAGCAGCGCAGGCGACACAGGACCGTCAGCATGTGCTCAGATATTCAGCCCTCCTCTCCTGATGTGGAAGTAACTTCACAGCATAACGAAACTGAGAATGCAGCACTGGTAGCTGAGCCTGAAACAGAAACTGTTGTTACAGAAATGGTTACTGAAACAGAAGCTCCAGCACTTAGTAAATGCCCTACTAAGTATCCGAAAACAAAGAAGGTAAGTCTCTTGAGGGATGGGGAAAAGATGGACCTTAACAGATTTTTTAAAAAAGTTATAAACTCCTTCATCAGTATGCAACTGCATGTATGATTTTTTAAAAATGTTCACTCATTTCTTGTAAAATCACCATTGTATAGCCACTCGGTGATAATAGATTAAAATAAGTGAACCATCTTTTGGTGGAAGTTAGTTTGGGCTTAGGACACTTGGAAAATACACATTCAGAGCAACTTTGGAACAAAATGTTTTTTAATTAGGCTTTCTGAATGGATTGAAATAATACACATAACCAAAACATAATTAAAGCTGAATTTAAAGAAAAACCCAAGGAAGTCTCTCTTTCCTTTGCTCATTGTATGCTTCAGATGGCAAACAGTATCTCCAAGGAAATTGCTACTTCTAGTACTTCTGAGATGTTCTGAAGTGAATGGATCTAAACACCCCGAATGTGTATGTGCATGTCTAGAGGGAAAATTCTTACCTCTTCAGTGCTTTGTTTTTAAATTTCTTTCCAGTGGACTGCATTGCAAAAAAATTGTACAAAATGGCATAATATTAAAAGACACTTAAAAATCTTAAATCTGCAAGTTCAACTCAAGCAGTACAGCTTTCTGCTTGAAAATTCACATAATGCATTAAAAAGTATTTGTAGTGTGTTTTACAAGAAGTCCTGAAAATTTTAATCAGTGGAGAAAAAGGGGGAGAAAGTCATAGGTCAAAACTTCTTGTCAAAAACAGCAATTTCAAGATTTTTTTTTTTTATTATTTTTTCCAAAAGGTACCTGAGTCATCCTTGTAACACTGCTTATTTGCATCACTGTTACACTGTTGTGACGGGGAGCACTAGAACTTTTCTTCCTTTCTTGCCTGTTGCATAGCAGAAAAGAAGGAAGACATCCTTAATATTATGAAGCAGCAAAAAAGTGCAGTAAAATTCAGGCTTCAGGTATCTGTGAAATGTCTCTGCATTGCACCCAGTGTAGTCTAAGTGCAGAGAAGATCTTGCTTTAAAAATTAATTAAATAAAAATGAGTTTTTAAAAGACAAAATAAAATATATTATGATGATTTGTGTTAAAGCCTTAATATCATATTCATGTTATTAAATGTTGCATGTCCTTAATTTTGAATCACTTGTAAAATCACTGTAAAAAAAGAAAGGTTAGTTTATCTGTTAATAGAAACTAAAATCTACTGGCATATTTTTTAAAAACACTAAACTAGCTAGGAAAGAATAGCCTTTTTAGACCAGTGTATCTTTGTATTAAATTACACCACATTTGCTATTACAGTTGAAGAGTGTTGAGGGCAGCTGCCTGACATGTTGACTGAGGCACAGTCCTGACAGTATGGAAATCTGATGAGAGGTTTCTTTAACTTTGCTCTATTAATGTTACACTATTTCTCCTCAGCCTGGGTGCTCAGGCACAAGTTTGAATTTTGGTTTAGAATTCTGTTAGTAAATTGACATCCTAAATACAGTGATCTGGGTACTTGAATGTTTAATGAGAATTAAGTGATACAGAACGAAGTAGTTTACAACCAAAAAAAACCCCCAAAAATTAAACACCCCTGCCCCTCCCCCAGACTGGTGTGTAAACAAATCTGTGCTGATTTCTTCTGCTGTCCCCATGATTTCTCTATAACTGACCCTCATTCTTGCCAGGTATTCTTAAACTTGGAAACAAACTGTTTCTGGTTTGTGTAATAGTTGGCTAGCTGAATAATTGAACTAAATAGCTTTTAAAAGGCACTGGTAAACACACTCTCATAAAACACTAATTTTTTTTTTCTTCTTTTTGTTTAGCACTTGGTTAGTGAATGGTTAAGTGAAAAGAGTGATAAAGCAGGGAAGCCTACAGACACTCTGCCAGAGAGGCCTCTACGTATAACCACCGACCCTGAAGTTCTGGCTACTCAGCTGAATTCTTTACCTGGTCTCACTTACAGTCCCCACGTATATTCGACTCCAAAGCACTATATCCGTTTTACTTCTCCGTTCCTTTCAGAGAAGAGGAGGAAAAAAGAACCTGTGGAAAACATTACTGGCTCTTGTAAGAAGGTAATGCTTCCCTTCATTACCTTTATTATTCATGGGTGTTCTATCCCATATTAATTAGAAAGAAATTTTCTAGCATAAATTCAGGCAGAAAAAAGGCTGTTTGGCAAACCAGTCATGTTACACGTTTTGAAATATTCATCATTAAAGTTTTAAGTCACTAATTGGAATTTCTTGTTGTATTACAGCGTTGGTTGAAGCAGGCTTTGGAAGAAGAAAATTCAACAACAATTGATAGATTTAATTCACCCTCACAAGAGAGATCTAGAAGTCCAGCCATCAACGGTGAACATAAAAGTCCTTTATTACTGAATGACAGCTGTTCCTTAACAGGTGTGAAGCTTTTGTAAATAGATTACATAAGAGCTGTGTTGAAGTAGCTGATTGTGGAGCACTGTGGGTTTTAAAGTGATGAGTTGATGAAAAGTCCAGGGGGTATTTGCATGTTTTCCTGATATTTTCTTTGAAAGAAATGCTTAGTTGCATAGTGGTTGAGAGTTTTTCCCCCTTTAATGTATATTAGATAAGAATATTTCCTAGCATTTACAGCCAACAAAAGATTAATGGTTTCGGTATTAATATTAAGAGTCAGGTTATAAATTTAATTTTCTATACTACCTATGTACTTAGAATCCCTTTAAAACTTGGTAGGCCAATGTAGCACATGGAGAAAAGCTGTGTAATGTTGTAGGCATAATAGAAAATTGGAGTGCACTAAAACCATCTTTTAGCTAAACAGTCTTAAAAATGCATAGAGGTTGACTTACCTTCTCTGGGGACATAGACATTTCTTCCCAGCATCCTAGCATGCAGAATTCAGTTACTGATGCATCTGTAGGCTGTTAAGAGTTCATCTCTCAGGAAGCCTGCCCTTCAGAGACCTTTTTAATCTTAGAATTCTTTCATTTGGAATTCACATTCCACTATATGAAGTATTTGACTGTGATTGTTCTATCTAGAAATCTTGTAACTTTTCTAATTTTAACATCCAGATCTAACCACACCACTAAAAAAACGAAGACTGTATCAGCTGTTGGAGTCTGCTTTCTCAGAAACCTCCACTCCTACTCCTTCTCCCTATGCCACACCAACCCATGCTGACATCACTGCCTCCGAACCATCATTGTTTGCTACTCCTCCAAGGGTGAAAACAGAAGATGAAGCTTGTCGAAATGGTTACAAACCCGTATATTCACCAGTTACTCCTGTAACTCCATGTATACATGGGAATACCATGCACTTTGAGGTGAGATTTATGATGAATTTTAGAGCATTCAGAGAAGTGTGCAGACGTTGTAGTGTAATCAGTATTTGTATTCCTGCTACAAAATGAGGGGGGTGTATTTCTCTAGGCTAAAAAATAAATTGACTTGCAATTTCTTCTTGTTTATTTAGAATATTTCCTCACCTGACAGTTCCCCAGAAATAAAAAGGCGAGCTTACAGTCAAGAGGTAAGGAGATTAGCAAAACCTGCTAATGGTATCTCAGTTTCATCTGTATGGCTGCTCTGTTCTTAGTGGATGGTTTTCACCAACCATTGCAAGTTTCTGAGAATTTAAAGGGTGACTTCCCCTTAAGTTTTACCTGTTATAGTCTCTATTTTAATCTGGTTTCTCTCTGTATCACTTAAAAATCCTGATTTGGATCAGGATCAACTCCTGTAATGGAAAGGAGCAAAAACTTTTTAGATAGGAACAGAAAGACAACAGTTTGCTTTCCTGGCTGTAGTTAGATTCAGATTAACATTTCTCCTTGTTACCAGCATTTCTTAGTTGTTCTTGTTAACCCCAGTTATGCTCGAAGTGAGAGAGCAGAGCAGAAAGTTAGTTAAGTCAGCATAGGTAGTGCATTAGTTGAATATGCCTGGGTACTCCCAACCTGCAGGATGCATGTAGTCTGCTGTGAGGCTTCATCCTAAAATTTGGGAGTGTCTTGGTGAAACCTCTCCTTCCTTGTCCCCCTTTGAAATAGGTGTTTTGATACTGAGAAGGATTGCTTTTATGTTGAAGCAAAAGCTTTCCAGCTTCCTGGCATGGGACTTGCTCCTTTTGAAGCCCCTCCTCTTCCTCTGCCAGTCATAAATAAAACCTGGTGCTTAATGTGTATTTTTACTTTGGTTAATGTACATCTTATTGAAATGCTTTAACCTAATACATGGGAATAGTAGAACTAAGTGTCTGACTGTAGAACTGTTTCTTAAAAACAGATAAATTCATGGTACTGGAAGGCCTTTAATCCCCCTTAAAGGCACATCTGAATGTCAAATAGTTGTAGGTTTGATAGAGTGTGAAAAAATAGTTACATGTTTTTTCTTCATGCAGGGTTATGACAGAGCATCGATTCTAGCACTGAATTCTTTCAGAAATTCCAACCTGACAGAAATGGGCCTGCAAGAAATAAAGACTATTGGATATTCTAGTCCAAGGAATAGGACTGATGTCACACGGCAGTGCACTGGAGAAATGGAATCTGTGTCAGACCTCCAGCTGGGACTCGAAGTAATTGAGCAAAGTGCACTGCATAAAAACCTGGAAGCCCCCACACATGATAGGACTGATTCAAACAGCCAATTAGAAACTGCTCATTGTGGACGGGGCACAATTTATCCTTCCTGGGTAAAAAGTCCTGACAGGACAGGTGTAAATTTCTCAATGAATTCTAATTTGAGGGACTTGACCCCTTCACATCAGTTGGAGGTAGGAGGTGGATTCAGAATAAGCGAGTCAAAGTGCCTGATTCAAGACGATGCAAGAGGCATGTTCATGGAAGCATCTGTTTTTTGTACTTCAGAAGATGGAATTGCACCTGGCTTTGGAAGGACTGTCAATAACGACAATTTGATGGATGGAAATTGCACACCCCAGAATCCTCCACAAAAGAAAAAGGTTATAACTTTAAGAATCATTTGGTCTGTCTTCCATTGTCTGCTAATGATATTTCTATAACAGAAAGAACCCCAATGTAATAAAAACCAACTGATGGCTCATACTTACATACTACAGTGTATTAGACATTCAGGAGAAATAAGGAAGGGCAAAGAGCAAAGCTGCATAAAACTATTAGTAAATTTATTTTTTCAACGTAAAAGCTACAAATTTTATTTCATATAAGTCTTAAATGAATTGCCCAATAAATAATTGCTTTTCAGCAAAATGAAAATGGTTGCTTATGCCACCTGGTGTTACAATATTCTGTTGTACAGAATATATACTAGCATCATAGAGACCAGACGATAGACTGTGAGCATCTATTATGAATTACTGCAAGAAATTGCAACAACAGATTCATGCCACTCAGATTTTGGTTAGAACTGCATAGAAATCCTCAGTTCCAAGAAATATTTTTCTTGACTTAATTTGTTGGTTTTTTTGTTTTGATTTTTTTTAATATTTGAAAAATAAGCACAATCTAAATTGGCTACTGTCATGAAACAGTTCTTGTTGATAAGTGATGTAGTCATGGGTAACTCAAACCAGGATTGGAAGTTACTTTGCATAATTCTTAGACTACATTGCACTGTCAGGTTGACTTCCTTTGCAGAAAGAATGACACAGATGAAAGGCAGTGGTCTACAGTGTGCCAGCTTGCCTGTTCTGTCTCTTCACAGACTCTAGTAATCTCTCTTGTTTAAAAGGTGTGATTTATTTTCTTTACAGAAGTAGTGATGAGGAGGGTGGATTTTTCTGCATGTGTACGTGCCTGCACAATGGCATTTGGGTATTTTTGGTCACGTTGCAGCACCTTGTACGTGCCTCCTTCTCTGGGGCAGTCTGCTGGGGAGCAGTGAGGAGTATTCCTTTTAGAAGTTCTCCCTCAGAACTGGATTTTTTTTACTTCCTTCAAGCCGAGACATAAATGGAGCAATCTGTAGGAGCTCTGATCTTACCTGGTCACAGCCCTGAGAATTTGATAGATGTTGTGTGTGTTACTACAGCCCTCATCTTTTGGCAAACCTATGAAGAAAATATAAGCCAAAAATTCCTGTAACTTCACAGCCTTCTTTTCTGAAGGCTAAAATAGTCTTCACAAATCCTGTCAGCACTTAGTACTTCAGTAACCCTCCCCACTTCTCTTGCTGGCAAGGATTGTTCCAGGTCCTTACTGCTGAGAGCTTATGCTACACTAATCCTCCAATAAAAAAAGGTGTGTCTGTTCCCTGACACCCCCCTGGCCCAGGATTCCTGTCTAAAAGTCTGTTTGAAGAAGCATCCAGGGAAAATTGCATCTGTACCCCTGAAAGAAGGGGGTTTAGGATTTCTGAGGACACACAAAAATTTGAAACTTTAGTATAAAAAAAGAGGTCCCACCTAAGGTGAAAGGTGAGAATTCAGGAGTTTTGTAGGAGACTCAAAAAAAAAAAAAAAGCCTTTTCCCTAAGGTCATGTAAGACAGCAATATCCTTAGATATTTGCAGGATGGTTTTGCATATTTCTGCATTTCTGTGGACATTTGCTTCTGTTTTTTCTTACTATTATTTATCAATACAGTCCTGTACATTGTGGCCACACTACATGAGTTTCTTAACATATAAGCTTTCTTTAAAGCAGTGTTCTTTAGGGGGTCCCTGTCACGTGATGTGGAAATAATACAAAATTGTTTGAAAGCAAGATCAATTCTTAATAGAACTGATTTATGCAAACTGTTTTTGCATGAATTTTTTATGAACTATTTTATGCAAAATCAGATATTTTTTACTGTTTTTCTCTGACATATGGATGGGTCTCTAATAGATCTGTTTGCAGTCCTAAAGGGTTTTGTTTGTTTGCTTTCAAACAGAGCAGCTGCTTTGTTTTTTTTCTCAGTGTAGAAATGGATGTCCAATTTTATTGAAGATTAAGCCAGTTAAGTTAAACATTAATTTTTTTCATTATTTCATTTCAGTTTCTTGGTTTGGATGCTGTATGGTTCAGAGCAGGATGTTGACATTCATAGACATTAAGTGTAACTTTTACCAAACTAGTTACTGAATAAAGTAGGTCTGAAGGTCAATATTTCAGCTTCTACTTCAAATCCTGAAGATTCATGGTGAAAACATTTCAACACATTTTTTCCACTGGAGGCAATTTACTAACCATCAAAATAGGTTTCTGTTCTATGGAACTTTGGTGTAGTGATACTACATACATAATACATGAAATAGGAACCATGTGTTATTATTTTTGGTAATAGAGTTAGCTTAAAAATATGTTCTTAATTGGTCTCTCTTGAAGTGCAGTTAAGACAAATTCAAAATAAACCAGGAAAAGTAAGTTGCAAATTCTCTATGTTAAAGAAAGGCATAAAGAGCCTAGTGAATCCTTTGGTGTATGAAGCAGAAGGGGTAGTGGGTTCTGATGCAAGGGAGTCAGTCTGAGAGCAGGATGTGACATCTCCTGAAATTATTTTTACTAGATCAGTATAATCCTAAAATTCTGGAGTTCCAGAAAAAACTGTAGAGTCCATTTTAACTACAGCCAACAGAAACTACAGCCAAGAAAACGTCCACTTCAGTAGTGGACCTTTTGCTGACCTGTGTCATCTGCTTCTTCCCTGAGGCAGAACACATAGTTCTTCTCTTGGCAGAAGCATTTTTTTAGTACCACCTTTACAGCTGGTAATAGCTCAGTACTCTGTAAATTCCACTGCAAATGTGGTGAAATATCTTCAATTAATCTCGATCCTTTTTATTTAGAATCAATTACATGGCATATCTCACTGAAATATAGTGCATTTAATAGAAACCCTGGGAAAGAAAATGGGTAAAACTTCCTTTCTAATGTTTCTTTATGTTTTGGTTTTTTTTTCCCTCCGTAGGTGTCCTTGTTAGAATACCGTAAGAGGCAACGTGAAGCTCGAAAAAGTGGTTCAAAGACAGACAACTTCCCCCTGGTTACTGTATCTCCTCATGCTGCTGGTGGAGGAAATACAAGTAGTAATAATGGTGCTAGTGATGGGTATAACAACAGTGGAGAAAATGGGGAGCAAACTGATAACACTGCAAGCCTGCCTTTACCACTGCCAACTACTGTTTATAATGCAGCTCCAGAAGACACTGGCAACAACTGTGCAATTAAGGAATCTTCCTCCAGTGAGAAGAGTGAACCTGAAGTTCAGTGGTAAGCCACAAAACTACAGGACTCTGATTCAGAAGAATTATTTATGTAAATCAAAGTCTTTGGTATTTGAAATCTGTTTTTCATTAAGGCTGCTGTTGCAGAGTACTGATGGAAGACCTTCTTCCAGCTTAATAAAGACTTGTCTTACCTTCTTCCTCAGAAATACAGCAGATACCTCATAATTATTTGAATACATGAAGAATTACCCATAAGATATTTATTCAATTATTTTAATTCTACTTTATTATCTTCTAATGGCAAAATAGGTATTGGTTTGAGCGTTTGTGTCTTTGTATTTCCACTGCCTTTTCTGTGAGCTGACAAGAATTTTTCATGCTAAAGCTAAAAACCTTTCCAAAAGTACCATAGGGCATAAGGTACAACAGGAGAATAATCTGTACTGATTAGCAAAGGCTTCTGGAAAACCTTAGGAGGTCTGGTTTTCAGTCGTGTGGCTGGAATGTGTGTGGGATGTTTGCTGTTGCTTGATTGCCCTGTGCAGGGCCGAATGCAGCCTGGCCGGCAGCTCCTGCTCGGGTGGCAGCGTGTGGTGACACACACAGCAGTTGCTCAGTGGTTCCCTTGTTTGCAGACCACATGGGCAGTGTGTGCAATGCCGGATACTCCAAACAATCTCAGATCCCGAGGAGAGGTGGGGTTTGGATGGGGAGAAGATAGAGTGACTTTAGTCTGTATAAACAGATTTTTCACTGAGTTTTTGGTAGCTTTAAAATAGATAATCAGCTCGGGTGACACTGTCTCCAAAACATTATTAGTGCAAAATAAATCCTGCAGATGTTCTTCATGCTGTAGTGAAGGCCTAACTGTGGTGGGGATGAACCATGGGCTTAGGAGTTGAAACTTCTTCCACTCAGATGCTCCAACTATTCCAGAAAAGAAGATTTTATAAAGCCAGTTGAAGGGAGAGCATAAGTGCACTGTGCAGAAGCTACTGCACTAAACTGTGGAAACAGGCTAAACAGGGAAGAATTTACTACTTAGATTTTGCAGTAACCTTGCAGAGAAGCACCAAAACTTATTGCAGTGCAGCAGTATTGTGAAGTGATGCCATATGTCCTTGCCAGAAATGAGAATAGTTTTGTGGAGTGCTTTCACTTACAGTGTTCCTGGTCAGGTTGTGATTGAGAGATGTTAAGGGTTCTGAGAGACATGTGACTGTCACTGCATACCCACTGTCTGGCAATTCAAGTGTAGAAGCTTAAACAGGGATAGATTTGCACTGGTACACAATTTACAGCTGTGCATCTTCTATTAAAGAGCAGATTCTTAACAAAAAAAGATGACTGCTTCCAATTCTGGAAGAAGACAGTTTTCTGCAAATTGAGACTGTGAACCAGTAACTGTGACCTTTATCTTTTTACTGTTCAGTTGTTTAGACAAAGAAAAACCCATAGATCTACAGATACTTCCTTAATAAGAGGAAATGCCAGTTTAATGTAACAAGGTTGCAGGAAATCACTGTATTTAAAGTGGGAGAAAATAGATACAAACCACTTAAGTAATAATATTCCTTATGCACAGCCAGTTATGTGGTTGTTACATGCAGCCAATGCTGTAAACTTTCTCTGACTCAGTATTTGCGTATACATTGTCCTAAATTTGGTCCATGGGAGTACATACTCTTAAATTTAAAATGGACTTCTCTTGCAGGACTGCATCAACCTCTGTGGAACAAGTGAGAGAGCGAAGTTACCAGAGAGCTTTACTTCTCAGTGATCATAGGAAAGACAAGGACAGTGGTGAGTTGATTTATTGTTTTGAAGATACAGAAATCTAACCAGTTCCCCCATGGTAATCTGTAATATTTCTAATATTGTGTTTGGGTCTGCTTCATCTGTAGGGGGAGAATCACCCTGTAGGCCATGCTCACCGTCTCATGTTCAGTCTCCATCTCATTCAAATCTCATTTCCCAGTTGCAGCTTAAGGTCCCTTCTTTCACTGAGATTACGGAAGGTCAGTAAGCAGATGACCTTGTATGACACTTGACATATTCAATAGTCTTAACAACAGCTTTAAGAGCTCTTTTAAAGTCAAATATAAAGTGCTTAGTGATCTCTGCAAAAGATTTGGTTTTCCCACTTCGATATCTCTGCTTTATTTCTGTAGAACCTGATTCTGAAAATCCGGAGCCAACTTCTGAATGTCCGTCCCCAGATACTTCACAAAGGACTTGTAAGAGTCCATCAAAAGCAAGCAAGGTAATGCAAGGTGTTTTACAATATTCATAGGAATAGCTCCGTACATTTCTGATTTACCTTTAAAAATGTTAATCGTAGAATTTACTACTTAGATGAACATGTGTGTATGTCACCAATCTGTGCAGTAATTTAACATGGGTAGATATTTGCAAGAATGTTTGTCCATATACACTAAGAAGGGTTTATATGCTGTGCTTTCAGTAGCTGTACATGTTTATGGGTGATCTTACACTCTGTAGACAAAGAAGAGATGGCATCTGCTGTTCTGAGGTGTGAATGCTGAAGAACTGACACTCAAAACCGACAGCAGTGATGTGATTTACCCTTAACAGGAGCTTGCTCTGCCAGGGTTTGGCATTGATTGGCAGTCAGGGCTTTGAAGGATGTTGAGTAGTTGCCATATTAAATGAAGTAATTCAGGTTGTCATATTTAGTCTGTTTGCATGCAGTATCCCAGCTTTAAAACGTTAAATCACTCTAATAATTGCTTTATTTCTGTAAGTTATGTTCTCTGGAATTACTTCTTTCAGATTCAGAAATCTAAGGCTTTTAACAAAGAACGGATTCAGGCTTTGACCTAATAGATCATATTTCTGTTACAACTTTAAAATACCTAAGTGGTCTTTGCCTTGGAAGAATTATTGATATGCACTTGCTAAAAATAGTGCCTTCTTAATCTTACTGTGTTATTGATGTTTTTCTCACACCAAATACATCCTGCGCCTCAGCACTTTTTTTTTTTCCACAATCTGGGAGGAGAGTGTTCTGGGATGTTCTTTTTCGTTTATCGTGTGTATGGTTGAGTATTTTGAACATTGAGCACTGACTGCCTTTCTTTTCATTCCAGCCCTCTTCACCGAGTCCTGTAGTTTCAGCACAGCCACTTGGGAAAACACCCTCAAAACCAGATTCGCACTGGGAAACTGCAGCTAACGCACCTGAGACTGAATGTGCGAATCATCCAAAATCTGAGGTGCAACAGAAACAGGTGACAAACAACGTCCAAGCACTTTCAAAAAATCATCCATCTCAGTCACATCTGCGCAGCTCTGCTGAGCAACTTTCACATTCACAGAAGTTGCCTTCTGCACCTTTGAAGCTGCATTGCCCCCCTTCGCCTCACGTAGAGAATCCCCCCAAGTCTTCTACCCCTCATGCACCTGTGCAGCACGGTTACCTTTCACCAAAGCCTCACTCACAGCAGCTGGGATCTCCATACAGACCTCATCATCCACAGTCACCTCAAGTTGGAACTCCCCAGAGGGAAACACACAGAACCTTCTACCCTGCAGCACCGACCCTCCAGCCCAGTAATCAGGCGCAGGCTAGTGGCCCGCTCTTCACTCAGACAACATCAGGACAATCTTCAGCTTCCTACAGCCAGTTTAACCAACAAAATTTGAACAGCAATGCGCCACCTCCCCCACCCCCTCCACCCCCTTCTTCTACTTACTATCAAAGCCAGCAGCCCTCTGGAAACTTTCAGAGCTACAGCCAGCTGAAGGGCAGCATACCCCAACAGACTGTGTTTTCATCTGGACCAAATCAAGCACTTCCTGGCACTGCGGGTCAGCAAACAGTGCCAGGACACCACGTAGCTGCAGGGCATTTTTTGCCCTCTCAGAACCCCAGTATTCATCACCAGGCATCGGCATCTGCTGCTCCTCCCCCTCCTCCACCACCCCCTGCTCCAGGCCCCCACCTTGTCCAGCAGCAAAGTACTCATCAGCAGCACTCTGTAGCACATGTTGTTGGTCCAGTTCACGCCATGGCAGTGGCTCCTGGATCACACATCCATTCTCAAGCTGCTGGTCACCATTTGCCACCGCCACCTCCACCACCAGGTCCTCTCCCCCACCACCAACCTCCCCATCCTTCCACGGGACACCAAGGTTTGCAAGCACAACACCAGCACGTTGTAAACTCGGCACCGCCTCCCCCGCCGCCCCCTCCCTCCAACGTGATCGGCTCGGGGCACCACCCCGCATCAGCACAAGGGTTACACCACCCATCGCATCAAGGACCCCCCCATTTCCCTTCCAATGCTCACACAAGCGTCTCCTCCTACTCCTCGCAAGCCTCACATCACACAACGTTAGGACCTGGACCTCAACATCAGCCTGCTGGCACAGGACCTCATTGCCCACTCCCTGGTCAGGGTCCTCACATCCAACCTCAAGGACCAAACAGTATTGCAACACCTACTGCTTCCGGGTTCTGCCCTCACCCCGGCTCCGTGACCCTTCCCCACGGAGTGCAAGGGCAGCAGCAGGCCTCGCCCGTGCCAGGACAGATCCCCATCCACAGAGCACAGGTGCCACCCACCTTTCAGAACAATTACCATGGGTCAGGGTGGCATTAAAACGGATCCCTTTAGTTATAAGCATTTTTAAAATGTTCTGTAATATAAACTGTATATTTAATATGTACCTATTCAAGGTACTTTTTAAAGCTTGTACATGATACTTTGTATAAAAGCAAACACCAGTGCTCTTCCATTGTATCCTTTCCATTTTTTGCTTTTTAAAATTCCTGAAAACGTGCTGTTAAGCCAGTATTTGGTATTTCTTTTTATTTTGTAAGTGGACATTCCAGCTGTTTTTTCTGGCAGTAGGTTTGATGCTGCATAATGTTTAAAATTTTATTGTTGCAGTTAAATTCATTTAGTGAAAGTTTTCTATATTACTTTTATACATATGTAATTAAATAAGTACACAGGCTAAGTGATGGCACTAACAGTTTTTTTTTCCATTTTCTGTCAACAGTTTTTTGTGTGCATAGAGATAGGAAACAATGCAATACAGATTTTTATAGTTTTGGTGTGGACATGGCTTTTTGTTTCATCAGTTATTTGCAGAAATTGTAATTTAATGTATAGACTGTTTCTAATGTCTCAGACGAGTGCTGTAAATACTGTATTTCTTTCGCTTGTAAAGTTGCTTAAAGCTTCTTTCATTTGATATAGTATTGTATATAATAAGTCTTTTGCAAAAAAAAGTGTGATCTTTGTGAAAGTAGTACAGTATATGATCTTTAATTTTTTTAATATACTGTCACATTGCAGCACTGGTTGGGCATTTTAATTCATGTTAATAAATCACAATTATGTCAGTTTTACCTACTTGTCCTGAAAGGGTGCTATTATCAGCAGGAAAGTGGCCTTAAGTATCTGATCTCCTCTGCTGTCTGCAAGGCTCTTCGCTTCTCTGCACTTTCCAGCTGTGGCTTCACTTCTGTTGCACAGACAGATGTGGACCAGGCTGGAGGAGGGGTATTCTTTCCCCTCCTCCCTTTAGAGGTTGAGGAATAATCACCCCAAGCACAGCAGAGTCCTGGGTCAGTTAACTGCTAGGGGCATCAGGGGCACTGATGGATATTTTATGCTGGAGGTGTTCTGACCTTGGTTACAGAGCAGGGCAGCAGTGCCTGCTGCAGTACCTTCCTCGTTCCCTTCTCTGGTGCCTCCTCAGGCCCTCCAGTTGGGGTGTACTGGGAGAGCTCAGTGGGTGGTGCTGTAACAGGGTACAGAATGTTACAAACTGTTTGGGTAGCAGCTTCGGGTTTTTGTAAGGGAAGGCATTTATTTATTCCTGCTGCAGCAAGCGGCAGCTGAGATGGTGCTGTTGTGCTCACCTTTGCAGTTACTCTGCCATGCTGAGGGCATCCTTCCATCCCAGCAGTGACTGCTCTCAGTCCTGCCGACACAACAGGACCGTGCTCAATGGCTCCACCTCAGACCAGAGGGGGAACCAGTGGGAGGAATGCTGGAACGGCATAGGAGGAGAAGTGGCTGCTCCTCCCCACTAAAAAGCAATGGTAATTCTTTGTAACATGTGAAAAAGAAGAAGGGGGCCACTTAATTTGCTTCTTACTACTGAAAAATCTTTATAGTTAAAATCATACACTACAAATGCTTTCCTGAACACCTGCTGACTCTGCAGAATGCACACGAGAATTCACATTTTACACTAGCATGTGTAGTGTAGGGACAGCATTACGCTATCAAAACCAGAAAAACCCAATCCTCCCTCTGTGCAGCTCAGACACTGATTTTGGAAAAAAAATTGTACATCATCCTGTCTACCCCAGCGTTCAGATCTGGTTGTCTGCCCGTCTTCTGTATCTCCACGAACTGACATTTCAAATACAAGAGAATGTAAAATAACCCAACTGTGCTTGGTAAGGTCGTAGTGCAATACAGGGAGCAGAACAGGACGAGGCCTTTGCAGGGCTCCCCAGTGCTGCTGCAGCACCAAGGCCAGGCAGAGGGCAGAGCTGTGCCAGCCCTGGGCTGCCCTGGCACTTCCTTCCTGTGCCAGCACTTTCTGTTTCTAACAAGCACTACAGAGCTGGACTGGGTGTGAAGCTGAACGTAATTTTTACCTCCAGTGTGAGTCCATTGTGGCATCGTCCTCCTGAGCAGTGTTGTCCTTGCAGGCACTAAAAGCAGTTCCAGTGATGAGGGTGGAGACACGAGGTCCCGAAGCCCAACTGCCGTGGGGGCCTCAGCACTGGACAAGTTTCCCCGGACCAGAGTGTTCCGCACTGCGGTGCCTTGGCAGTTCCATGGAGGAGTGGCTGCCCCAGCCCTGGGGACGGGACAATCGCTCCCTTGTTTACAGGACGTGTTACAGAACAGCTGGTAGGAAAGACGCTTTTTTTTTGGTCACATTTCACCCAGCAAACCACTCCCTCCCAGCCCCTCCTGCCACAAAACCCGTGGGGCTGCTCGGACAGACACCAGGTGATATATTTCATAACTAAACATGGGAAGAAGCTTCCTTTTTCTGGCCAGGACAAGCCAGCCCCCACCTCCCAGCCCTCCAGCACCCCCACAGCTGAGTCGTGGCTAGGCAAAGATTCCAATGACCAGCAACACTGTCTGAAAAAACAAAACACTTTAATTAGACAACTGCAAGCACCTCAAACAACTGGTTATTGTTACAGCATGGGGCTATCTTCTCACAATCTAGTTATTGCAAAGGCATGTGAATAAATTTTATATGGACAAAGTCAAGAAAAAAGTGGCACTGTAGTTACATGAAGATCAGGAGTAAGCTTACATTCATCCCACTGACTTCTAAAAGAGGCCCAAACACACCTCCGTACTGTACATTCTAAAATCTGTATTGCCTATAAGCTTCAGCCTATGCAGCTTTTTTTCCTAGGAAACACATAATTGTTGCGTGCAACTTACAATGGGCAGTCGTATGTCTACGGATGGGAAAGAATAAAGCTAGTGCAATTTGTTTTAGAAACATGTAAAGCTATGAATGGAATGAGCATGATCTTGCTTCTTGGATTATTTTACCCACTGCACTGTAAATATCTGCAGCTATATCCTTCCTTAACTGATGCCAAGCACACACTTTTATTATAAAAGATCAGTAATTCTACACAGAGAGTGGTTCTCATGCTCTACTTTTTAATTTTTTTTCTTAAGGTATAGTACAACTTACAGTGCTTATAAAAAGGCAACACCATATGGTACCATGTCTTCACTATCACATTGTAAGGGAAATTGCTATTTTTCTTTTCTTAAAAGCACTTAAAATAGGCAAAAGTTCTAAAAGGGAGTGCTAAATGATAATGCATACTTTATTAGAAAGAAGTCTAGCCTTCCTTTAAAGTGCCATTTGGGGAATGAAATCCTGTAAACCAGAGCCACTTTGTTTAAAACCCAATGAACAGGAACTGCTACAGAATAGAAAGTTTACACAATTCCTTAAAGCAGTTTAAAGTCCACTACATGCAATTGGTTTGCTATAAAGCTCTCTAAAACTTAGTCGCTTTACTCTGAAATTGAGTCCCCAGTCCCATATTTAAATGGAAATAAACATTTACAGGGTGCATTTACATACACTATAATACAAGAATGACATCCCTTTGCCAGAAGATAAAATTGTACAATTCCTCGCCGTAACTCAGTTCTGACTTGATAAATTTCTTACACTCGTAATTATATAATATGCATCAGCTAAAATATTTTTTTTTTCATAAATAGTTACAAAACTTGCCAAAACACATGGGGGGAAGTTTCTTTTGTTCAAAAATCTGACATCTGAATGTCACACAACACAAGAAACAATGCTTAAGGACACGTTTTAAGTGTTTTCTGAAGAAAGTGGGTGAGTAAACTACTAGCTGAGGACAAAAAGACTACCCTTCCCCAAGAACACAGTGCACAAAAAGCAAAATGTCAAACAGTACCTCAAGCAAAATAAAGGTCTGAGGATTGAAGCCAGCTCACGTGTGATCCTGCTAAAGATTTTGTGACAGTCACCATTTAGGTCCAACGCATTGGAAAGTGGTTGCTGGCTTTTTTTTTTTTTTTTTTTTTTTTTTTTAAAGAGCTGGAAGATTCTGCTAAGAATTCAGCCACGGATGCCTAAGGCATTCTCCAGCTGAAGCACGTTTCTCTGGGACCATTTCTAGCATGGGGATCAGGAAATCTGTAAACTGTGCAGCATCTTCATGAGGCCAACCATACTTCTCCACAAGCACATCAAAAAGACTCCAAGGTTTCAACTTGGTAATGTGTCGGAGTTCTCCTGCGAACAGAAATATTAATGGCATTAGAAAACCACCTTGTTATTCACGTCAGTGACTAACCCGTTTCATTTTTCTCCCACTCTGCATTCACAGCACCTTGACCAGGCTGGCAATCATTATTTAGGAATGGCAGCGCACACCAAGCTTGCTTGAGGTCCTCCAAGGAGATGAATGTTCCATGTCAGTGCCAAAAACTGTTCCTACAGCCACCAGTATGTTACACTTGGATTCTTCTGCTGTCTTCACTCTCCCGTGCACACAGGCACTTATTCATACTCATGCTCACACCATGGCCAAACCACACTGCAGGCCTCTCCTCACTCTGCCAATGAACCCAAATTTCACAGAATCTGCTCCAAGCCCAAGATGGAGGTCTCAGAAACACAGGTCCTTGCCTTGCCACGTGGCATTTACCAGCAGTGCAGCAGAGCACTGATTCATTCCTAACCAAGCGAAGCGAAGGTTTGGTGCTCCATAGATTCTGTTCTGTCTCCCAGGAAAACATCCCCAGGAAGCTTGGTCGAATCTTTCCTGAGAAGGAAGCACCACCTGCTGCTGCCCAGGTCTCTTCCAACCAACATAAGTGCTGGCAGCTGCAGGACTGGAGTTGCCCCCAAAAAGGGGACTTCTGCCAACCCGGCAATGTGTCCCAGACCAAAAGGCAGGAGGTGAGAATCGTTCTGCCATTCAAACCAGCTACACTATCCAGCTTTGTCCACAGGTCATCCAGCATGATGGGGAAAACTCTCCTCTACTGTGTAGGAATGAGGCCCAGAGCCATGAGATGTGCCATGAGGTACGTGAGGAAGGGATTACTGTGGGTATGAGAGGGATGAGCAGCTGTCAGGACAGACACTGCTGCCATCAGAAGGCAGAGATACTGAGGTGTCACCTTGTCCCAGACCCACAGCCTTTACAGTCCAGGCTCTCAACATCCCTCATTTGCATGTGGTGTGGCTGTCCCCTCACCATGACAGCACTAACAGGGAATTTGACTACAGCTGCACCTCCACTTCTCCCAAAAGTATAAATCTGACATTTGAAATCTTCCTTGGGGAGGATGGGAATAGGAGCCCATCTTGCAGACAAGTCAGTGGGCTTGCTCCTCTCTCCTCCCCAAAGCAGGGACGTCTCTTTGGTAACATCTGCCTTCTGACTGTGTCAGACCACAGCCAGGAACACCTGTATGTAGTGCACTTAAACTCTGCAAATCCAGTGCATTTATCACCAACCATCTAATGAATCTATGGCCTTTTGCTTCAACAAACTACACTAGCCATGAATCTGTGTGTGTTGAAGTTCTTACTGAATGTGACCAGACTTAAGAGTGCCTGATCTGTTCTAACCAGTAATTAAGCCTTGCCACACCCAGCCCCTCTGATCTCTGGGGACCAGCTGAAACAAGGGCAGTTGTTTCCTGCTGAATTTCTTTACTCTTAATGCAGCCCACGGCCATCTCCCTTCTTCTCAAGCACATCTATGTGCCAGACAACCCCCATGGGACACTGCAAAAAGCACCTGAGTGACCCCTGTGGTGCTTCTGCACTGAGGAGAGTGATGGAGACTCACCCAATACTGGAGGCTGAATGGGCTTCACAAGCTCACTTCACCACCCGAGATGGGGCATCCAGGCCACACTTCTCATAAGCCAAATGCTTTGTCAGCGTGGTGCTTGTAACCTACTGCCCATAAAATGCCATCAGACATCAGCCCAAGGCTGGAGTTCCTGCCGTGCCTGTGGCTAGAGAAGCTCCCGGGCAGGAGAAGGAACCCGTGCCCATCTGACTGCCCCAGGGGCTGAACATCTCAATGCAATGGATTAAAAGCCCCAAAGGCTCAGCAGGCCCTGTGTCTGCTGCCTCAGCAATAGGTTCTAAGCAGGGTGCAGTGCTTGAAGAAGCAGCTCTCCAGCTGCTGTCAGCAAGTGCCCACAAGAGCAAGTGTGCAAACAATCCATCACCCACAAGCTGCAGAGGAGTCCTGCTGGTAACAGGAACTCCAGGTGTGTCCCATCCGTAGCCACAGACACAGAAAGGCTCTGCTTTGGGCCCACAACTGCCTCAAGTAACAGGAAGGGCAGCACATCTTGGAGCAGCACATGCATTTCCAGGCTCACTCTCAGTCCTTAAAATCTTTGTGCAACCCTGAAATTTAATTGCTGAAAATCTTACCTTTTGGAAGGTTTCCAAAAGAGTGTACTGGTGACTACTTAAAAGAACAGGTAGTAAAACTGTGTAACAGGAAAGCATGAGCTCAAATACTGCCAAAAAGTGATAGAAAAGTCACTTGTTACTGACTGCAAGCAAAAAATTACTAAAAAAAAGAAATCATGTCCATGGTTTCTCCAGCTCCCAGCATTCATTGCAAGGGCTGCTGTAATCATGTACCAAATACAACTTAGCTCTGAGGAAGGGTGGGTGTGCTCCCATCCAGCACCGTCTTCATCTTTGCACTCTCATTTTGTCATTTCCAGCATCTTTCCTCCCTCAGATCTGATAAGGTAAGATTGCACAGTGAGACTCCTGGTGCCACTATGGAAGGAGAGTTCTTGTGAATTTTGTGAATGCCCATGGTAAGGCCAGCACAATACTCGGCAGTTTTTCTGCTAAGGAACAAACTATTTTAGCACTATGGCTGAAGTTTTCCACAAGAAATTCTGTGAGGATTGTAAGAGTACTTAGGAAGACAGGGTACAGTAAAAATTATTGGTGTGGGGGCCACGCTTTTAAACTAATGTTTCAGTTTTCAGTAAGGATCATGATGCTAACTATGGAAACAAAACAAAGTAAAAGACGATTAACACCACTCAGGTGGACAAAATGTCTAAGAAATAATTTTCATGTGGGTCCTTCTCATTTCCATCCTAAAGGATAAGAGCAGCACAAGAAACGGAGGTGTCTGCCAACACATATTTTCATCTGATTCAAGATGTTTGTACCACGTAGTTGGAGGAGAGCAAGGCTATATTTAAGGGAGAAATTAACAAAGCACAAGCCCCACCAGTCTGACACTATCTGTATTCAGGGAATTAGCATGAATTTTCAAAGAAATACCAAAAATGTAATGCTGAGAACTTCCTCAGAGAAGCTCTTTATTTGGACTTTTGATAGTGAAGCACACAGGAGATAATCCACAGAGGACAATGGAGTTGTCGGAGCTTAGAACTCCTGTTGTCAAAGCAGAGGCAGCAATGATCCCTCTGAAAAAATGAATGTTAAGCCAGAAGGAAATCACTAAAAAAAAAAAATCTGAAGGACCTGGGGGAAAAAAAGCTATTTTAAGCTTTCTCTGCTGACCGTAATATAAAAAAAAAATAGAGCTAGTCTACAAAATTTGTTAAAGACAAATTCAAGATGTGTCACCAAGTAAGAGGAGGATGGATTATTGAACTGTAAGACATGGATGATGTGAAGGACTGGTGGTGAAGTGGGTGGAAGCAAGGAGTGTGGAGGGAGCCCTCCCTCCCTTCCAGGAGGACAAATGAGCAGCATCACAATGACTGCTTCTCGTTGTTCAGCTTCCTAAGGACAAAGCCAGCACCTGGCCATATCTTGCACAGGTTTAGCTCACAAGGAAAAAAGGACTAGCAAATACCAGAAGAAAAATAAAAGGCACCATGGTCTAGGAAAAACAAAAGGGTTTTACGTTTTAATGCCAAAACATATTAATAATTTTTAGAGTCAAAATAGCTTCTATGAAGTCACTGAAGAAAAGGACTCCCTGGAGTTATTACTGGGCTCAATCAAGATGAGACCCTATAAAAATATGTGAGCATTTGTGTTACAGTATAAGAAATAACTTACAAATGCTTTTCCTTTTTTAAATGCGTCTTCCTATTTGAATATATAAAACTGCTTCAGGCAATTACTAACAAAGAACCTGATCCTGTAAACTCTTTAAGTTATTAACATCTTTCTTTTTGTGCCTGGGACTTCAGTAGCAGAACTCAAATGCTTAAAGCACCTCTCTGAAGTCAAACTTGCTCATGGACAGGAGCAAAACTCGAATTGTGATTTCCTGATTTCCACCCAAGACTGATGTTTTCGAAACAGGAGCTCAACAGCAAGATTTCTAAGCCCGCCCTTAGACCACAGGGAGAAATTCTCCCAAGAGCCTCAGTCCTGTATCACAAGGCTTCTGATCTCCAGTGCTCAAGCCACAAGCAAGTACAAAGTGCAGCAGCCTGCTGGCCAACTCTGGAGCCTGTCCCTCATACCCTGCCAGCCCACCACACACAAATCTTGGCTGGGGACACCAGAGGCTGCCAGTACTGGGGTGGCCAGGGAAAAGGGAAAGGGTGCCTGATGCAAAGAAAAGATGCTCAAGTAAGCAGGACACTTGCCATTTCTAGTTTTCTTCCACAAAACATTTCAGTTTCCCCAACTTGCAACAGTAGAATAACTGGTATGATCTGAAAAAGCAGCTTGGTTTGCTACTCCTTTGTCTTGCATTTGAGATTCTCTGGTTTATGCAGAAACAGGTGGGATACAGCCTATTTAAGCTTCCACAGCAAACTTGCACTTGTATGTTGTGTGGTTGGTGAACCAAGCCTTTAATCCTACCTTAAATCCCACCCTGAGGATTTCTTTAATCCTACCTTAAATCCCACCCTGAGGATTTAAGAGGCACTCCCAGTGCCTCTGAGGAATGTCACTGACGTTCAGCCCTACAGAACAAGTGTGACACTGCAGTTGAAGATGCTCATGGAAGCACCAGAGACTCTCCACATCATGGGAATTTTACCAACTGCCCTCTCCTGTGCACTGCCTACACTGCAGTTACTGAGTAACTGCTAGGTCATTTTACAGTTCCATGGCATCATTAGAAAATGCCAACCTGTTTGCTGTAAGGTGGAAAGTAGGAATGTGAGATACTCCAGCAGCTGCAATCCCTGTCTGGAAGTGCTGCAGGGTATCTCGTGCCCAGCCCTCTTACTGCTTTATCCATTTCCAGACCTGAGGGCCTCGAGTTTGTACATCTCAGTTACCAGAAGATTGGTTAAAGCCCTGACACAGCCCCTCTCTCTCTCTGCTGTGGCAGCCAGCTCCTGAAGCTCACTGCCTGCCGTGCAGGGAAGCCCTTATTTTAAAGCCATTCTCTGCAGATTTCACTGGCTTTCCCTCAGCTCTTTCACAGTGAATGCTGGCAAACAGCAGCTCTGTCTTCAGCTTGCCCACTGACTTCCTGATTAGATAAACCTAATCTACAGACTAAAAACTACACATCTAAAAGCCCGAGGCATTTCAGCCTCCCCCAAAGGGCAGCTGCTCCCTCCTAGATCATCACTGCTGCCCTTCCCTGCACTGCCACCATTAACAGCCTCCTTAAGGACATGGAGGCACAGAGATGGAATATCCCTGTATCCGCGGAGGCCACAGCAGGAATATCCAGCACAGAGCAGGCAGCCCTCGTGCAAGGGAGTGTGAATTCACTGACTACGTCTGGCCTCAGAGCCCCGAGCTCCAGAGCCAGGCTCAGCCCCGGACACCTCACTGCTGCCCAGCCCAGAGCTCAGCTCAGGCAGGGGCAGGGCAATCACAGCTCTGTCAGCAGGGAAGTGCCCTCCCCAGCTGTGCCCGACAGCCCTGGCTGCTCCTGACAGAACCCATCCCTCCATTCAGCACAGTGCTGTCTCATACAGCAAGGGGATGGAAGATACCTGAGGCATCACCACATTCCCCCACGAGTCAAAAATCTGCCCTGAAGAGTAGCCTGGGCCAAGTTCCATAACTTGGCACACAGCCACCTGCTCTGCCTGCTCCCTGGGTGTGACAGCAGCCACACTCAGCTCAGTGCCCACTGCCCAGGGATTCCCTTCCCACCCCCATTACTCCTTACCAGTAACACCTGCTGGACCATCAGCTAGGATCCAAAGCTGCTGACAGATGATTTTTCACCATGCTACAAGCTATGCATCACTTGAGTCCTCACACTTACATGAACATTAGACAACAGATTCACATGGAGACTTGTTAACATCCACACTTCACTGAGTACATCCCCAAATGAGTTTTAAATGAAATATTGATATGAATACCACAAATTGTGGCTTTGCCCAGAAAGTTCTTCTTTAGTAAGAGCTCTCCAATTAAATGGATATATTTCTTCAGTACCCGTAAATGAACATATTCTCCTTTTGGATAGTATTATGCTTTAAATTAGTGTTGCATAAATACCGTTACCTTTTTTGGTGAAAAACTCCTTGGAATATTTCCCCAACATAGCGTATTTTCGAGGGATTTTTCCCAGCAGTTCAATGATCAATGCTATGTGGTCTGCATTGGAGAACATTGCCAGCAAAACAGAAACATACAACAGTTTAATCAGTACATTGCATGCACACACTAACACTGGCCCGGTACAGACAGAAATAGATTGATCCTGGTAAAAAACACACGTGCACACTGCTTGCTCAGTGGCTGCTTTGGAAAGATGCTTTCAGCAAAACTTCCTTCTCAAAACAACGTTTGAGTGTCAGCTGCCACAAGCAAGTTTTGCCATGTAATTTAAAGTGTACCAACAGTTTATTTTTCAGAACATTTGGGTAAAAAAAAAATTGTCAGAGATTCCTGGGAATTTTGCATTTCAAAATGAAAATTTTGTTTGATTTCAGGAAATGCTCCTCGCTGGGACATGATACAACCAGCAACAGCAATTCCACTTCTGTCTGCATCACGGCACCTTTCAAAAAGAAGAGGTACTACCTCTGCGATTGAAGAATTCCCGAGAATATTTTCCAGATAGAGCAAAGTGCCTTGGGATATTGCCTAGCAGCTCTATGATGTGTGCTATGTGGTCTATGAGGGAGAGAAAAAAAGGATACGGGAGTGGAAGGGGCAGGGAAAGGATGGGATAAAAAAGAAGAGGAAAGAAACTGGAATTAGTAAAAAATCAGAAATAGTTTCAAATCAACAATGTTTGCAGCAAATCCATGCAGAGGTTTCCAGGATCAGCAGAGCTCTGGCATCATTAGTAGCATTTAGGAACAATGAATGATGCCCACATTACCACTGCAAAGAGCATTTACAAGCAAACAAGCATGAAAATGGACAGGTATACAGATGGAAGCAGGAGTTAACTCTGATTTTAAAAAAATTAGTAATTTCCTAATTCAAATAAAAATACACAATGTAAACATTATTCCAGTGTCACTCTTGTAAAGAGAATAATAGAATAAAGTTCAAATTTGTCGTTTCTTTTCTAAACTAAAATGTTATTTTCAATCAGGTTTCCACACATATGCAATCTTACAAGAAGGGCAGTTTAATTCCTTCAGGCAGTTGTTAAGGAGATGAATATCTGCAGAAGGGAGTTTTTGCCCACCCACTGCTAGTGGTGGAACTTAAAACTAAAAAGAAAAAAAATCATACTTATATTCTGAAAACAATGTGTACGAACAGTTCTACTCAAATACGAAACTTAAACCCCACTGTAACCTCACTGGAAATTTAAGAGAAGGAATATGAAAATAGGAAGAAACTCTTACAATACCTCAAAAGAGTCATACCTTCATCCCTGGAATAGTCTTCACCAGAGTGTGGTTCAAACAAGTAATCTCCAGTCGCTAGCTCAAACGCCTACAACATAACACACACAGTCATGGGTATTTCAGAAGTAACGCTTTTGATCATAAGATGTCAGCAAAACATCACAGAGCTGTCTCAGAACCGACAGGAAATTCACATTCACACCTCGAGGCCTATGCTTAGATCTAAGACTGTGGAGAGGCCACTTACCTGGGGACATCCCTCCTGCAGTGCAGCAGCAGCACGAACCTGGGCTCTGGAGAGAGCCCCATGTCACATCTGTGTCCTGCCCCGTGTCCAGCCCTGCTGGGGGCACAGCAGTGTGCCCACCGTCCAGGCACTGCCACCCATGCAGGTGGGATGAAGGAAAGAAATCAAGCAGGGCTGGAGTGCAGCCCCAGCCCAGCGCTCCTGCTCTGCTGCCGGGCTCAGAGCAGCACCAGGCTGCCCAGGAAGCGGCTCCCAAGAGCCCGGCTGTGCTGAGCTGAGCTTAAACACGGCTTTGCAGACTCATGTGTGCTCTGGTGAGTGTGTCAAGTATTTCTACACGTGTCAGGTGTTTCTAAATATATAATAAGAGCTACACATGTATCTGAAGGGTCAGATTACATGTTGGAGGCTGAACTAAAAAAGTCTGAATCACAAATAAAATCTATTTATGACTGTAATTAATCACTTCAGTTAGCTTCTTCAATGACTCTAAATCTGAAAGAGTTTTTTTAAAATACTTCCATGATGGAAGTAAACGGTGAGATAGATACTGATGGGGAATCCAGAACAGACACCAGGATATCAGATCCCCTCAGGGCAGGCAATGATTTCATGGGATGCTAACCCTGTGTCAGGTGAGGGCAAAACTGACTTTTCTTTATGGGTGTAACAAATATGAAAAGCTGCAAAGCACTGAAGCAACTATGAGAGCCCCTGCTTGTGTCCAGACATGGATTCATCTGGTCTAATTTGTTAAACTATTCTCGTTCAGCTCTGGCTCACCAATTGCCCAAACAGCCACAGGAATCTAATTCTTTCCAGGTGGTTTAAACATCAAACTATTTTCCATGTCCAAGACACGGGGAAACAACTGATACAGAAAAGCATTCCAAAAGTGAGGCAGAGCTTCTTGGCACAATTCTAGGATGAGATTTCACTCCATTAGAACATTTGCTACAAAATATTTGTCTCCTGAAAATAGACACTTTTCTGTTCCAATTTATAATGTGGAGTTGTTAAATCACCTGTAAATTTAGCCTATTTATGAGCACTTGGCTTCTTCAAGCTGTGAACTGCAGTGTCATCCAAGTGAGCTACAGCCAACATAACTCATTGCAATCACACATAGCAGCCAAGAAAACAACACTCCTTGTTGACACTTCTGCTGATCCTATGAACAGGCCGTTAACTTCTAAAGTTACTATCACTAATAAACAGTCATTAACTACCTTTCTTATTCCACTCTTAGCTCAAGACCAACAGTCTTCATTTTACAGCTGAAAAAAATCTGAAGGACTTCATAAAGTATCAGGTTTCTAAACTGCAATAAATGTTAAGAGCAGCCAGAAGTGATCACTGGGAGAGATCTCTAAACACAACACAGAGAACATTGTTGTTCTCCTGAGATGAGACAGAAGACCCAAGTGTCCTCTCTGTATCTCATGGCAATGTATTTATTTATAGGAAGAGCTGGAGCAGCTTTCCCAGGAGAGCACACACTGATGGGGCCGATTCCTGAGGACATTGAGAAACTCACTACTATTACACACAGATCCCTGGAGAAGAACAGAAATGTAGTTGAATTTAGCCACAAAGGTAGACTACCTAAGAATATAGTTTTCATCCCAAAAATGAAGTATTAATAGCTGGATATGTCTCCATGGGACTAAAAAGACTAAACTGAAGAACAGTGAAAACTGTTTATAGAGAAGCACAAGAGGTAAGCACACTGCAGTGATACTCTGAATTTGAGATCAGCTTGTGTACTGTCAGAGCTGAAAGCTCTCACAGATTTGGGATACTTACACCACCTCTCACTGAACAAAAACTAAGCCTTTTGAAAATTATGATGATGCTTCTCTTTTCCTTTTTGTACAGCTCTGACTCCATGCCCAGGATGGGCTGGGGCCACAGCACTTCACACATTTGATTTTCTGACTCTCCATGAAGGACTCGAAGGACAAAAACACTTCTGACTCAGATGGGCACAGGACAGCCCAGAGGCAGGTACTGTGACTGATAAGTATTTGTAATGATGGTTCTTAGCATCCTTGGAAGACAAGGTATAACAGGTTCATCTGTGGCAATCTGGTAGTATGTTCCCAGCTATTCTCAAGACAGACTGGCTACACAGTGCAAGATAAATTAAATTAATTTGTCCTCATATAAAAAAGAATAAAACCCAGACCGAGGTTTTTATCATAAAGAATCAGCATTAGAGACACATTAATAAACATAAATAGCTGTAAGAAGGACAAATACATCTCTGGATTGTATCAGAGTTCTTCTGCTCTTTAAACCCCTGTCCAAAGGTGTGGAGCACTGGAAAGCCCGTGCTGTTACCGAGTGGGTGCTGCTGGAAGAGCAGATCTCTGCTGCTGCACAGAGAGCCCCAGCTCTGGCTGTGGAAGCACTGCTGCTTTGGCCTTCCTGGGCATTCTCAGTGCTTACCCACACTTCACACCCACTGTAGGCACGTACAACTCGCCAGTCCCCAAAAGGGAGGGTCACTGACACTCTGTGATGACACGAGGAGACCCCAAGGGCAGCACGGTGACCACAGGACTGGTCTGCCCAGCTGTCACCAGCCTGGGGCCACCAGCATGAGAGAGACCCTGCCCAAGTGGAGAAAGGTCAGGGAGGACCCGGCCTTAGGGGGCTGAGCAGAGGATGCAGGAGGGGAGGTTGTCAGGGCTGGGTTTGCTCAGAGGGGGAAAGGGGAGAAGGGATTTAATTGCTGCACTCCACTGCCTGAAGGCAACAGTGGAGAAGAACGAGATGCACTCTTCCCAATTGAAAGGACAACACAGAGGAGACACAGGCAGCAAGATGTGAAATTCCAATCAAACATAAGGAAAAAAAATTCTTTGGTGAGACTGCCTGAGTACTGGGACGGGCTGCTCAGAAAGGCTGTGGAAATGCCATTCTTACAGGTACCATCATGAGGTGTGTATCCCTCAACTGGACAAGCTCTCAGTGATCTCATCTACCTTTGACAACAACCCTTGTTCAAGAGGCAGATAGCAGAGAACACTTTAAACCTGTATTTGTCTATAATTTCCACGATGCTACAAATACAGACAAAACATATTTACTTACTTTCTCTTTGAAAGTAATAATTTCTAAAAACTAGTTCTTTGACAGAAGCTCCAACTTTAAAATACCACGATTTTTTACTTAATGTTGACATTTACCGCAAGGGAAGTCAGCATTTCATTTAATTATATGGAGATAAAAAATTAGATACAGCTAACTAAACATATTGCACAGAAGCCCAAGGCAACCATCCATCCTTACTGACTGTTCTGGCAATTTCTAGTTACCATTTTCCTAAGGTTCTCACAGAAAACCAGTCTAGACTGCCTTTCTCCATCTGCAGATGGTGAACCTTGCATATAAATCGTTACACTGCTGTTTTATAGGCTCTGAAGTGGCTCTATTTCTTTCCTGCCACACGATTGTCTGAATCTACCACAGTACAGAATTGGTGGCATCACTATATAATGGACCCATATCTAACCACACAACTGGAAATAGCTACATTTTCACTGTGTGACAGCTGTGTACTCAATCTGGTGATTGAAGGATGGATGCATGCCTAGGGAAAGCTGTCTGGGAAAGGACTGGGAGAACAATTCACTTGGACTGCATCAGCCTCCCTGAATTGAAGCCCCAGCTGAAAAAGAACAACAAGCTATAGGCCAGAATTATTATTTTGACAGATGAGATGCAGCTCTTGGCCAGAGCTTCTCTGCCCCAGCTGAAACGAGGAGATGTAAATGAGAAGATGGTAACTGCTTTAAAAACAGGCTTGGTTTTAAGAACACTGTTCCACAGGTCAGTGGGAGCATGGAAAGAAGATGAGAAAGCTTTTTGAGATACACACACCAACTGACAGTTTGTTCTCTCATGGACATCTCCCTCTGAAGAGCCAGGCAATGAGAAGAGTATGAAAGGCATTTTGCACGGTTAGTGCTTGGCAAGAAAGGCCAAATATACAAATCAGAGACTTGCATGGGATGCTTGGAAAGGAAACAGGGTTCTTTATTTGCTGTACTCTGATCTTGGAATCATGCACATACTGAGTGGCTGTTTTGGAAAGTTAGCTCCACTGGGAAATCATTTTCTTTTGAGTGTTTCAGGTTGTCCACCCACCACCTTCAAAAAGGGTGTACAGTGAGTAATAACAGCATTCTGTACTGTATATGCCTACTGAAAAATATGTGCATAGCAACTTCAGCTTTTTCTCCCCTCAAAACCATATTTTTGATTTTCCATTTTTCCTCAAAATACCACTTCTGTGCAGACTGAGGCTTGTCATCACACCTTTTGGTATGTGCCACTCACACATACTAACATGATGATACTCATGATCCCATGGAGACATGATCATTTTTCCCGGCTTACAACAGTGGAAGAGTAGTTAAGGACAGTTACCTCTCCACTACTCCATGTAGGGAACAGAAAACATCATACAAGGAAGTAAACTGGGAGCACAAGCCTGCAATTTACCTACAAGCACTTACATGTAGGTTTAATTTTAACATCATAACTTACAATATCCTGCTCATTCTTCATTTTGTTTCTCTGAGTTCTCTTACATGAACAGCAATGCCCATGAATAAACCCCACTGCTGTAAATCTCCTTGCCTTGTAGTAGCATGTCCCTTGTTTTGAATGTCCCTCACACCTGGTAGTGTTTTCTTTCATCATCTGTATTCTCTTTGGGCAGATAAAATACCAAGTACAATTTTCACCTTTTCTGACTTCCTGCTGACTGTAGCTGTCATGTTTGCTAGGTCTTATTACTAAGAGAAGATATTGCAGGAATCACAACTCTCTAAAAAGGACACTTCAGAGAAGTGTTTAAAACTTAAAAAGCCTTGTTCATGTCCCAGCCTGTGACACAGCCACCTCTTCCCCACAGCTCAAACCAAAGGTAATGAACAAAACTTAGATGATGAGATTCATCACTTCAGGTGTTTCTCCTGTCTCCAATCCAAGGAGACTGGAACAAGGAAAAGCAGGAGAATCATGATGCTTGCAGTCATTTCCAGAAGCAATACAAAGGGATGCCGTCTGCCAGTACTAATTCCCTTATCTTGCCAGGATTTCTTGGCAGCAGCAGTGGAGTACTGTGTTCCATGTTTTCTGGGATTTAGGAAATGCTAAATCACTCAGTGTCTGTTCAGTTTCTGTTCTAAAGAAAGCAACCTGCTCAATACTGTTAATGTGGAAATTCAAACCAATACAACTAAATCATCAAGAGTAGTTTCAATCTTGTCAAAGGTACCGCTGGCTCCAAATCTATTTCCTTTTTTGGGTGAAAATGAGAGATGCATCTCCCTATTGGCAGAATTAAATTTGGGATTAGTACTGGAAGGGAACATCTTCTAGAATGTAGTAAATGCAGAAAAAAATCCCAGTGTCTAGCTTTCTATGAGAGCAGCAGAGTATTCCATTTAAACAAGCCACATTGTTAAAAGAAAAATAAAAGGGCACTGTACAATTTCCCTAACCAAACTTATGCATGTCCAGCAAATGACAGTAACAATCACTCCAACCAAGATCACCAAAGTCTAGAGAAAAAAATGCAAGTTACACTTTGTGGAATTCTTTGCCAAGCACTGAACAAGCAAACAACTCTGCTGTGGTCTGGAAAAGCCTACTGACATGTAACCTGTTTCATAGCACTTCATCCATGCACTGATTATAATCCTCCAAAGATATGCATCATCCTCTTTCTTCCCCTCCTTTATTTGTTTTTTTTCTTAGAGACTCTGCAACTCAGATCACCTGAGCAGAGGACTGGTCCTGAGGATATTCACATTCATCCTCTAAACCTGATTCAAGGAAGTGTGGGGCACAAGAATTGGGCCATGCCAAACTATCTAAAATTAGAAGATTCAGCTCACAGGCTGCTGGCTTGCAATGCTACTTATGCACTGACATAACACCAAAGAAACAGCACTGCAAGATTATTAGCACTGAGTTATTTTGCCCTCTTTTGCTGTGTGGGTAGAGCCCTTACACAGCTCTGATTACATACACTCCCAGCAGAAGTAATCCTGACCAGAAACTGGCTAATCCCATACTAAAGTCTAACAGTAAATACAAATAAAACAGGACTTTTATTTCCTGGAAGCTGCATCAAAATCATCAAGCTCCTGGCTAAATGGAGCCATCCTAAACTAACTGAGCCCAGGTAGGGAATGCTCTCCATTCAGACACAACATACCATGTCCCAGAAGATTCACAAGGGGATATTCTGGAAGTTGCTGTGCACACAGGAACACAGATGCTTTGTATGCTCAGGGCCTGTTTATCAGAGGCCTTGTTAAAACACCTCATCTTCATGCTTATTATTAAAGACTGTGTAAAATGGACAAGAAAATGGTATGATGGAAAAAGACATTCTACTGCTGCTGAGATAAAACACAACCTTCTGTGCTTAACACACTTTATGCTATAAAAACAAATCAATACAAGAACCAGTAGCTGGGCTACACATGGTCCACATAGTCAGTGCTACCCTCAGTGAGCAAGATTATTTCGTTAGCAAGCAAAAGGCAGTGAAAACCTTAGGCTGAAATGGAGATCTATAAAGTACAAGACCAAGTCAAGACTCCAGAAGAATCCTGTTACCAAGCATTCCAAGTCATCCTTCATATAATCCAGGACACATAAAAAGATTGGTGTGTTTTATTTACACACAAATCCCTGACACAGAAACCCTACAGACACTATGTTCCAAGAAAGGCCTTTTTTTGCAATTTTTTAAATGGAGACCTGAGCTAGCAGTGACACAGCAGTGTCATATATCTGACACAGCAGCGGATGCAAAACACATGGAAAAAATCTTCTGTTTTGCAAGCTAAGCAGCGTTCATGTGTGCTTGGTGCTGTCACATTAGGTAAAGTATGGATGGATGGATGGATGGAAACTTGCCAAGGAAAAAGTAATGGAAATACTGCTGGACCACTCATTTTGCACAGTACTGCTTCCAAAAATGCCCTTAATGACTCAGGACTTGTACATGCAAAGGAACTTCTTTCTCTTCTCTGCTCTCCTTTGGGAGTTCTGGACAACAAGACTAACAGGGTATCTGAGCTGTACTGTGGCTGAAAATAAACACCACCTGCTCTAGCAGACAATCTCTTTGAAAACATAGTAAACATGGAACAGAGCAAATTAAATAGGAAACAAGAGCAAGATAATCTAGAAGGGCACTTTCTGAACCAAATCTAGGTAAAACAGGAAAAAACAAACTTGAGAAAGCAAGTGGGGCTGTAGAGGCATTAAAATACTCTGGCACTCCACAGTTCTTGAGTGCCTCAGGTACTGAAGAGGTTCATATCACAATTTCCAAAGACACCCTAAATAAGTTATTTGGGAGTTTGTAGTTGCACATCAGGAATGCTTTCCTGGCTGTTCATCTCTGTT
Source organism: Acridotheres tristis (assembly GCA_037013685.1). Classification (NCBI taxonomy): domain Eukaryota; kingdom Metazoa; phylum Chordata; class Aves; order Passeriformes; family Sturnidae; genus Acridotheres; species Acridotheres tristis. The sequence continues at coordinate 12,881,043 of CM072885.1, forward strand.
ACCAGTCCTCTGCAGAAAGAGGTATTAAGGTCTTCAAGGCAATCCAAACCTCAGAGCTACTTTCCATCTGATACAGGATCAGCATCCCCGGGGCTCTGACCCATTTTCTCAGCCACACAGCAATGCAAACAGATTCTGGGGGTTTTCAAATAATGAATTTTTTCTATGGGCTTGAGAGGCTGCTGGTTTTTATACAACTATACCTTGATGACAACTGAATTCAACAACTGTGTATCAGTGCTGTAACGTTATAAAATTTCTACCACGTTTCTTAAGGGCAAAAACCTAAAGACTGTGACAGAAGACAGAATTACAGCAGTTCTGCCTCAAATGCCTTACTATCTGCAAGGCTTACATAACAAAAAAGCAGAAATACATTTTTCTCATTAAAATACTGAAATTTCATACATAATTGTGAATCTGAGTTAAGATACCTCCAGCGGCAGCAATGCTTTTTTTCCTTACCTGAGTTTAAAGAAAGCAGTAACATTTTATATAACATGGAGAAGTTGTAACAGTCTAGGCAACCCCAAGTATTGCAAGAATATTGTATTCCTTAGGTGCTATTTAGTACCCCACCATCTTTAAGCATAATTCCAGATAGACTTTAGCCTGCTTTATGTGCCTCTAGCTACAAAACTAAAAGAATATGTAAGACTACAAAATTAGCAGTGATGGGTACAACTTAGAGAAGAATGCAGGGTGTCAAATAAGATAAAAGTTATCAAGTTCAACTGAGGTTTACAAAAACAAGGCATCAGAACAAAGTCTCTATAATGATTTTGCAGTTAGTTAAGAGAAGAATAATTAAAAGAATTGAAGAACAAACTGTGGAATATTTTATATGCTTTGTTTTCAAGATAATAGAAAATTCTCCATTTTGTCCCCAAACAGAAGAGTAAATTTGGAAATGGATGGGTCTTCTGTGTACTAAAGGAGAAGCCAGTATTAAACTCCAGAGAAATCATACTTTGATTTCACTTATGGGTTAGTTAGTTCCAACACACGGCCTGCTGAACTTATAATATCTGTAGGATTTTATGTTCCTTTCAATCCTCCTCCTCCTCCTCTCTCTCCAAGCTGTGTAATTCTTCTCATCACCCACGCCTGGAAACTGTGTCTAGTATTTGAGTCTTCTCCTCCTCCTCCTCCTCACACATTTACCTTTATCAGACATGCATTTGTAAAATATAAAGATTTGATTAAGTTTTGGCTTTTAAAATAGGCAAAGGTATTTCTAAATTTGTTTTTTGGAAATACATACTATCTTTAATGAGAAGATGCATACAGTTTGTTCATCCTCAAAGAGATATTAGTGTTGAAGAAAGCTGCATGATTAAGTTTAACTACTTCTGTTCTCTGAGGACTCAAAAAGCTGTACTTTCAGTTCTGTGTTAGAACTAATTCTACAGAACATTACCACATATTTTACGCCAATAAACTGAATGCCTTCTCTTGAAAGTTTAGAACCAAGCCTAATCCAATCCATGTTTTCACTGCACTTGGCACCAATTTAAAGTATTCCACTGTTTTGCTACTTTACACAAGTCAAAGGAATGTAATTGCAGCTAACAGTAGCACAGGCTCTAGGACTGGAATGAAACAAGCAGTTGCACTTTTTCAACCACATTTTGTCATTCAAAATAGACATAGGTTTTCTCTCTAAACTTGCATGTTTCTGACTACAAGTTTAAAATGCATCACATAAAAATGTGATAGATTAGATGTGCTCTCCAGAATATTTCCTTTGGATTAAAAAGGCTTGAGAAATTGAAAGAAAGGGAAGAAATCACCAGCAGCTATCTGATACATCATCATTTATGATAATGTATTTGTGTCAAAATGTCAAAACCATCCCCATCAGGTTTCCTCACAGAATAAACAACTGTTTTTAGGAGCTTTACTCTTGTAAAATACACATTGCATTGTTCTTACCATACATGCTGTACTCCAGATATCAGCAGGTGTACTGTAACCTGCTCCTATTAAAACCTCTATGGATCTGTACTGTCTGGTCTGGATATCTTCTGTGAAGTGTTTATGCTAAAACAGAAAGAACCACATTAATGGAAAAAAAGGGCTATAAAAAGACCTGTTTTAAATAGTGAACAGTTAAAATGATGTAGTTACACTTACCACCCAGCAGGCATTCCCCAGGTCAGCAATTTTAACTCTAATTTTATCTGCATTTCTTGGGTCCAGTGGATTCACCAGTAAGTCAGCAGCACGAGTTTTTGCTAACACAAGCAAAATGCAGAATAGTTAGTATGTTAAGCCTACTATTCATTATCTCTGAGCACTTTTCCCTTGACACTTTGTTCAGCATTGTCATACACTGAAAACATCAAAATAATTTGCTGAATGTTGAAATTAAAGCAACATAAATAGGATTTCTTACCCTGATTTCTAAATATCCTTATACACTTCAAGTGTAATTTTTTTGCATTTTTCAGCTGCCAAATGACTGTTACTACAATATCCAGAGGAGCTTCTAAGCAAAGCCAGTGCATATGTTTCCCAGAACAGATTCACACAGAAAATGTGAAAATTCGAGACTCCAAGAACTCACCCACTACACACATGAAAGATATGTTCTTGGAAGAGTATGGATGAGAAAATAAATCCACTTCCATGCCTGGCTACAGTAAGTAAAATCTGGCTGGATTTTCCGTTTGGTTTTTTTGTTTTGTGGGGGTTTTTTTGGTTGGGTTTTTTTTTTGTTATTTTTTTTAATAAACCTATCCCAATTGGTAAAAGACTCACCAAAACTTGGCTAATTTGAGAACTTAGGGGGCTGTCATCCTTTTCACAAATAATTCAGCATTCAAAGTTCTCTGAAGGTCGTACTTGCAACAATTATGATCCAGACTAAAAAGGCAGAACTTTAATCTTGCAATCTTTAGAGACTCTTGGGACACTGAGACCTTAACACAGATCAGTGGAGATGCTATTTTTCTCTGTTTTGCCATTCTACTTGCTAGTTCCTAAGCTGCCCTGGAAAGAATGCAGATGACTTAAAAGCAGAAGACAGAATCAGATTTCACAAATCACAGGGAAGCACAGCACTGGTCTCTGTTTCCTTGTCCCAAAGCTACAAGGAGTAAATTGGAAATTGAAGGTAAAGTAAGAAAGAGGTACTAGATCCAAAAAGTACCTGTGACTGCAATGATCTGATAAACTGGTGAAAGACTTGGAAGAGGAAAATACACCAGACATGGGATAAGGACAATAAAATACTGGATGTCTGATGGTGAATTAGGAGTGACTGAAATCAGATGGAGATGTCCAGCTGCTGGCACGGGAAGTCTGAATGGGTCATCAGAGCATTGAATATCAGCCAACCACAAAATAAAGTGGCAGGGTCCACCAGAGGAGAGAGGGAATGAAAATAGAGGAGTAAATAGCAAAAGGTAGAGGAGGCAGTGACCTCAACAAACAGCCCTCTAAAAAAGCTGGAATGGAGTCCAAGACTCAAGTTTATAAAAAGCACCAACATAAGGATAGAAGTAAAACACTCATAAGATAGGTACTAGTAAGACTAGTAAGCTTAATATTTAAGTCTTCTCTAAAAAACATGCTGCATAGTACAGTGTAATTTTTTTAAAACACAATCACATGCATTACTGAAGAAATAACAGGACCTTTCTCAGTTCAGTAAAAAAAAAAAAAAAAAAAAAAGGGTAATGCTAGATTGCTAGATAAATCCTTCCCACACGTCTTGTTGAAGGACTGCAGTAAATAAAGTGGAATGAAGAGGGGGAAAAATGCCTCATGACTAACACATCTGAATATGGCATTAGGCAACAGCTTTCTTCAACTTTTTTCTATGAGAGGCACCTGAGCAGGTAATAGGGAAGTGCCTATACTTTTGTGTTTTTCTAAAGACCTATGCTCTTCTGAAAGATGAATTCTTGGATTCTGTATTTGAGAAACACAGATTATTTACAACAGAAAGTAAAGTCAAAACAAGTATATTTTCTAGAAAGTACTCAAAAAAAGCATACAAATAAGCTTAACCTGTGCACAAAAATCAGCGGACAGTTCTGTGTCCTAGTTCCATAAAAACTAAGATGTATCACCTTAATTCTCACAGTCTCAGTATGACAACGTACTTAGCAAACATTCAAACACTGGAAAGAGGAGGAGGAGAGTCGTGAGGAAATTACAGATCTGTCTTCAGGGTATTTGGTCACGCAGTGAAAACTTGAAAGAGATAAAAACTGCTCATCCACTGAACACAAATTGGTTCGTGCACCAAATAAGGCAAGTACCCCAAAAAAATAAGATGAGACCATGTCACTTAACAATGCATAGCAATGCCTAGAGAAAGAGGAACAAATGAAAGTCTACTTAGGTACAAGAAAAGGACGATAAAGATATGGTGAAAAATTATGTAGCACCATTTAAAAATATTAAATAGCCTCTAAATCCTGCATGCTTCTTCTTTCCAAATACCTTCACCTGTTTTATTACTGTTATACTCAATGTTATTAATGATGCTATTAATATCTGTAACACTCAGCTTTTCCTCTTTCTTTAAAAAAGGTCAACTATCCCTGAATTTACTGTCTGTCTTCTTTCTTTGCAAGAAAGGTATGTGAACTGATGGGATAGCAATAAGGAGGAATAAAGTAGGTTTGTTTTTCCAGCTATGGAGATAAGCTGTTCCATGAGGACAAAAATGGCTTTAATCTCTGAAGACATGAGGATTTCACACACCACTCCAGGAAAACAGCGGGGGAGTCTTTCTGCCTATATACAGCTGGCACAACAAAAGAAGCTACCAGGCATCTAGGAACCTCCTCTATATTGTTTCAGGGACATCAGAGGGTAAAGAGATGGACTAGAAGCCTTATTTGCCCAGAGCTTCCACAAACGCAGTTCCACTGAGCTGTAGTTTTTTTCATATTTCTTCCCTTATCTGTCAGACCCTGTAATAAACTGTGTGAATTGCTCTTCTAAAGACTTAAACCAAGAAATAGACTTGACTGCATTTTTCAACGCAGCTCAATTTAAATTTAGTAACTTAATCTGTGACAATGTTGATGGCAGGCTTGGTGAGCTTCTCCCTAAGCTCCCATTTTCTTCTATCTGCTTACAAATTTAGTCTCTCAGTATTTTCTTTATTAAAGTTGAAACCCATATATTTATCATTTAACCACTGGCACAATAAAGAAGACCTATGTGTAATATCCTGAAGCTATTTAATTCAATGGCAAAAATCCAGCTCTTTGCAAAGACACCAAGATTTCACCTTCCATGTCTTCAGTGGATTTACAGGCAAAAGTTCTGGACTGATGGCCAGAATTTAAATGTCCAAAACAATGCTGAATATAGAAACGCCACGAGTTGAGGGTTGGCAACATGCCCTGCTGAGTATTAATAAAAGGTTAAGATAGGAACTGTGCAACACAGAAACAACAATTAATGAATGGAAACACAGCATATTACAGAATTCTTCATTTGACTGAGAAAAGATGTGACAAGAAGCAACAGACAGAGCTGCAGCCAGACAAGTTCAAACTTGCTACAATTCTTCTAAAACAATTCGCAGCACCAAGCAGTGGAACACACTTCAATCACACTAGATTATAATTTCATCTGTCCATTTAGGAACAGGTATTTTTCTCTTTGAAAAATATGTTTTAAGCCCACAATAAAGGTTACTGGGCATATTACTGACTAGCTATCAAAGGTCATCAGGTTACATGATCTCATGTTCATCTTCTACCTTTAAACTACAGGAATGATGTTTATATTCAACTATAGATTTCTTTTTCTCTTTCACGTGTAAACTGACTTGTCAATGCAAATATTTATTCTGCAATAATTTATCTAATACCCCTTAAAATCAAGTTCTAGAGTGGAAAATAAGCCATAAATCACAGTTCTGCGAGAAAAATCATCCAATTTACTTGATCTTTTCTTAACCTAACCACTGCCTTTGTATTGCATTTATCTGCCTCATTTATACAACACACACCCATGCTACTAGACAAGTCATTAAGAGGAACACTTACTTTTTGGCAAGTCTCCAGTGCTGGAAGCTGAAACCGTTCTGCTCCTGTCATGAGATGGGCTGCTCTCCTCTCTTTCAGTTACAGTTGATCCTTCAGAAACAGCAGAACCACAAGCTACAGACTCTAGAGCCCCAGAGAACACTGATGCTGAAAATTCAGAGAACTGGGACTCTGGAATTTTATGACGTCCATTTGGCAATTCACCATTAAACTGTTCATAGGAGCTGCTATAAGAGTAATCACTTTTTGCACTTGGATCATCCAGATTATACTCCTCTGGATTTGGACATTCTTCCTCTTCCTCATCTTCATCTTCAATCTGTTGTTCCAATAGGAATGGGCCGTTCACAATATGGCCATTTGTTTTGGGAGATTCTATCCACTTAGGTTCTGTAGAGTCAGTGTTGACAAGTTCCTGCTCAACATCTTCATCTTTTTCAGTGTTTTCCTTCTCTGTGTCTTCTTTTTCATCCTGATCTTCTGCTTCACCTGAAAAATTTCAGCAAGCAACACATTACATCATACATCAATAAACCCGACTAAAATTGGCATTCATCATTTTTAACTCTTCAGTAACTACCTGACTTCTAATATATCACACAAGGAAACACTGAATACCACTGAAATATGCAAACCTTAAAATAAAAATTAAAGGCAAAAGAAAGGACTATTAAAGCTGTTGGAAAAATAAACAGTGGGAAGTGGTTCAGGAGGGAACAATCCAGAAGGGAATAATGTTATGAAAAGAAGATGAATGAGGCCTTGAAAGCAAGATTTTAAAAAAATCTAGAATTCACTCTGTGTTAACAGGGAGTCGTCATAGAAGAAGAAAAATTCTCCATAAGAGCAGAACAAGAACAAACCAAACTGAACTACAGTCTCAGTAGTTACATCTTTATCAGGACTGAAGAGCTGACCAGAAAATCAGGGAGGCCAGAATGGAGCTGGACCATAACAATGATGTCCAAGTCACCAGAACTGGACAGGAATTTTAACAAGACATATCAAAAATTTTAGCAAAGAAGTTGCAATCTTTGTTACCTAATAGATCATTACAACAAAGAAGAAAAGGGGAAGCATTCTTACATTTTCTGCAAGAAGAAAAGAGGAAAGCAGTGATGACTCCAACTAGTACAATATTATAGAAAAATGCATCTTATTGCTCTTCTACTTCACCAGGATACTCAGTTATTCCACTTAATGTGGCATGGTGACTGCTCTGCTGAATTTTCCAAATGCTTTTTTGAGTTGCTTATACCTATAGGCTGATATTGATGGTTTTCTTCACTTCTGTAGTAGGTTTGATTTTTCTTTACCTTTTTAGGTTTTGTAGTTACAATTTTACCTACAGGAGAAAATTAACTTAATAATCTAGGACAGTTTGGAGATTTTTTTGCACTGCACCAGATGCAACACTGCACAGTTACTTTCCCCTCTGGAACAGTAAACTCAGGGTCAATAAAATCACACAATACTAACCATCATCATTTCCAGGTTCTTCATCTACTACCTCTTCTATATCAGCTGTTTTTAGTTTCACCTCTGGGTGGTACTCATCTTCTTGTTCATTTGATGGTACAGCTGAGGTTATATTTTCTTCTATTTTTTTCCTTTCAGCTTCCCGCTCTAGTTCTTCTATTTCCTGCAGGCGTTTTTCTAGCAGCTCAGCTTGTCTCTTCTGTTTTTTCTTCAGTTTCTTCTTTTTGTTTTTGGATATTTTTCCAACCTGAAATATTAATACCAAAGAAAGGAAAAAAAGAAGTAATTATTTTCAAGGCATCTCACACCAAACTCATTTACAGTTTGATTAGGTGGGAAATAATTTAGTAATTACATTGCTTTTTCCCATTTAATTCTAATCAAGAATGATATAGGATTATATGACGTAAAAATTCACCAAAATTTTACACAGTTAATCATGTTTTTACACGGTCATTATTAGATACAAGAGCAAAATACATCTATACATCTAAGATGCCATAACAAAATCCCTATGATTTTATAAGCCTGAGTAAACACAATAATCTTAAACTTCAATCCAGATTAACAGATGATACTGTATGTAGAAAATAACTGGGTATCATACTAGTTGTTTGCACATAAATTGAATACCTGATCTCTCTCTCTGTATAATGCAGGTAGTAACCAGCTAAAGTATTCTGAGAAAAAAGACAGGAGAAAACTATAGAGACTGAAAACAGTGAATTTTAAATAAAACCTGTGTTGTTCAGCTATTTTCTGGTGACAGGAAAGCATTTTTATTACTCCCCTCTGGCCCAAAACATATGAATTACAAACAGCAGATGGCCATTATGAAGTTTCTCATTTTATATAACATAAGGATTGAAAAACTCAGGTACAACAACAGGGAAATGAAAAATGGACATATCAGAGCTTGAATTGAAACACTTCCTTCCATTTTAACTGAATTATGGCTTCTATTTTTACTATCTGATAAATGAAATCTATCCAATTTTCATTTATTGTTTTAATATCACAGTAAGAAATCCTCACATAACCAAAAAATAAAGCACAACAAACAGAAACATTTCCTCAAAGGGTTATCTGTTAATCCTGTTATCTTCATAAAAAGCCACGAGATAGTCTAAACAAGACGTGAAATTTCACAACCCTAATAATTTTCATCCATGTTGTATATCCACTGAAATTATACATGTTCTGTACACACAGAAAGCAGGTCTGAGCACAGATATTTCTGAACAGCAGTATTACCACTGGTTATTTGCTATATGCATATGGTAGAGATCTTTCAAACCTCATAAAATTGCCTTAACTTTCAGGCCTTGATAATTAAGGCCTTTATGCCCTTAAGATATCTGCAATGCACAATATTTAGTGCATTCACCCATTTTTGTCAGGATTTGAACGAATGGATTATTCTTCAAGAGAAGAAAATGGCAATGCTTAACTTAGTCTGACATAGGTATAGAACTCTATGTCTCTGAGAATTTCCATCACAGAAATACCGTGCTTAAAACTGGTAAGGCCAGAGACATTAAAAGAAAAATGTTCTTTGAAAGATAGAAGCTTTATTCAAAGGAAGCTTTTTAAAAAGGCTGAGGCTACTAACAGTCTAATACATACTAATACCCAGAGAAAAACAGAAAATAAGGCAGTTAGATTGTATTATATAACAATACTTACAGGCTTTTGTTGTGGAGCTGTGCTCACTAAAAAGACAAAAAAAAAATTATAAATAAAATAAATGTTTTCTTTTTTCAAAAACAGCTCTATAAAAGCAAAAACAAGTAGAAATAATTTCTTAACTAAATAAGGCAGTGTTAAGTTCACTTTGTTAGCCGGATTTTTTACTCTTTACAAGTACATGCTGCCTGAAATCATTTGATGTCTCCATTAGAGCATCTGGGATTGGAAGGAGCTAGCAGCTATCTGTGCTCACGGTGCTGTGGTTGGCAGAGAGGTTATGAAATTAAAAAAAAAAAAAAAAAGGCTGAACCACAAAGAGTGGATAGAAAACATCAAATGACTGCAGAGCTGTCACAGATTAAATGTATGGAGTCAGCTGGAGGAGCAGGAATAGACTGGTTCAGGGAATATGAGCAAAGATATATGTGCTGTGTTGTACCCAACAGAAAAGCCAAATACTCATGTTTTTTATTCTGAAACAAGGCAGTTTGATTGCTAGGGCTGGAGGTATGAGGAAGTGTCTAAGGCAGAGAACACACCACATGACAGAAAAAGCAGCTCCAGCATGGGCCTCTCCTGAGCAGCTCTGAGCAGGATCCCAGCAGTGCCTGCCTCTGATGAGCCTGCAGTGCTGACTGTCACACACAGAGCACCACAGGCCACATAAAACCTCCCCCCTGTGAGCAAACCAGCAGAAATATCCAAATATGGGAGACAGAAGCAAAGTGGAAGTGAGCAAGAGGAACTGAACGGGAGAGATTTTCTCACAAACTTCTTCAGACACACAGGCCTATGGCAATTAAGGAATGCCAAATAAAATACTGAGTTGTTTTATAGCTAAAGCTCAGGGAAAAACCTGCTTGAACACCCCTGAAAGGGTAAGGTTTTCAAGAAGAGTCTTAAACCTGAGCACTATCACTGCTATAAAAAGGGAAATTATACACAACCTACTCTTGCAGTGATGTAAAGAAAACACATCTAGCTCCTGTGTGGAAAGCCATAAATTTAATTATATTTAATTACAATTTGCTAAGAATGAAGTGTGATAAGAACCCCATTCCTTAAAATAATACTTATTTTAATGTCAGGAAGCAATATAAAGGCTGCATGAACAAAATCAATTATTTCCCACATAAATAACATAAAATCTCTAGCTATGTGATTACACATTATGTCAAATTCAATATAATATATTCACCATTTATACAATTTTTCATCTAAAAATACATAACACTGTGAAATGGATTCTGACAGCTGCATTTGTTCCCAAAATAGAAAGTATATTTAGTATACCTCACAGATTTTCATCTGTGGTATATTTTCTGACAATAGTACAAAAGGAATTACTTCTTCACTGCCCGTAGCTGATGTGTCTAATTGGCAAATTAGTAGCAACCATAGTACTAAAAATATATAGTACATAGTACTATACAGAAAAATCACTAAAATAGCCACACTTCCTTCTTGTTTGTCTTTGCTTCTTGCTGTGAACTTCTTTACCTTGGCTTCTCCTAGCTAAACATAAGGTACAGCTCCTATCTAAACTCTTTGGCAAGCTTAACATAAAACATTTTATACCCCTAGGAAAATGGGCTTATCTCAAGTTCAATTAGGTATCATAAATTCCATTTTTAAGGGTGAAAAAACAATGAATGTAAAACTTTCCATTGCATCTTAAAGAGTAAGTTACAACAGACAAAAAGGTAGATGATTTCACAAGGATGCTGATGAACTTGTAACAGAACTACACATAATTTAGATAAGATCATTAATTGTTGTCAGTATTAGAGATGCAAGCTTCCAGTGTGACTAAAACCCAGGCATTAAAGCTCGTGGGATGGGAGGGGAGTAAGTTTATATCAATAAATCTTTTTCTGTATCTGGGGACCCTAAAAACTTGAATGTACAAAACCATCAGGAAATCATTACTCTGACAGTTTCCAGAGCAGGAATAAAAATTAAACAGATACGCATTTTTCACACACAATTATTTAAAATGTGAATGTTCATTGAACAAAATACTGTCAGTAACAATATACTGATGAGAGTTTACTACATTGCAGCTCAAGATCCTGCTCATACCTGCAGAGCCCGACGGGGGAGGAGCACCAGCCTTCTGCCACTCGGTGGCTTCGGCAGCCATCCTGCGCACGTAGGCATCGTCCACACACATCAGAATGTTCTCTGGCTTTATGTCCGTATGGATGATCTTGCACTTGCTGTGTAGGTAATCTAGACCCTGAAGCACCTAATAACAAAGGGATTTTTTAAAAAATCTGTTTGAAACTGCAAGTAAATTTATTAAGAAACTCAATCTTCAACTGCATTTTAAAATAAGCCTGATTTTATCCCAATGCTCAGAAGTACCAAAAAATTGGAAAAAAATATATTACCAAGTAATATCACAGCATAACCACATAATACTCCATTGCAGCATGGAATTTAAAAAGCTTATGAAGCAAAAATGTTTGATGCACAGTAACCCCAATGCAATGACTGAATCGCTTCATATTCATCTTTCAGAAATCAGTTTTTAAGTGTAGCACATGTTTTGTCCAAGTAGAAAAAGAAGATATACACTGCCTTTAATAAGCAACCTGAAAGCCTTACCAAACAGTGCTCTTCTCACTAGTCCAAATAGCTAATTCCAATCTTGCAAAAATAAAAGCTTTTTAATCTTTCAGTACTAAGTTCTTCCTCTTTTCTCAGGTATGAAGTGCTTGAATTACCTTTGTCTACATTCAGAAAGAAATTCAGGTTGGAAGACTGTGTGATTCAAACCTTCATCTAAGTCATATCACCTTCAAAGTTGTATCTAACCTCAGAATCAGACCAGCCTCATCCAATTCACTTCCAACTATTTCCCAAAATGCAGCACTGGCTAGGCTGTGCACTGTTTGCTGGATAAAAACCTGAGTGGACACCAGGTGCAAGAGCTTGGTGAGGAATGGAGTTGCATCCAACTGGGAGCCATGACCAGTGGTGCTCTCCAGGGCTCAGTACTGGGGCCAGTCATGTTTAATATCTTCATCAATGACCAGGACAAGGGCATCAAGTGCACTCACTCAAAGCCTGCAGATGGCACCAAGCTGGGTGAGACTGCTGATCTGCAGGAGGGCAGGAAGGCTCTGCAGAGGATCTGGACACACTGGATTATGGCCTGGGACCAGTTATGTGAGGTTCAACACGGCCAAGTGCTGAGTCCTGCCCTTGGGTCACAACAACCCCAGACAGTGCCACAGGCTGGGGACAGAGTGGCTGGAAAGTGGACAGGGAAAAGAAAGAACCTGGTGGTGCTGGTTGACAGTGGCTGAACATGAGGCTGTGTGTGCCTGGCTAGTCAGGAAGGCCAATGGCATCCTGACAATATCAGCAATGGTGTGGCCAGCAGGACCAGGGCACTGATTGTCCCCCTGTACTGGGCACTGATGAGGCCACACCTCAAATCTTGTGCTCAGTTCTGGGCCCTTCACTATAACAAAGACATGGAGGTGCTGGAAACGTGCCCAGGGAAGGGCAACAGAGCTCAGGAAGGGTCTGGAGTGCAAGTCTGATGCAGGGAGCTGGGAGTGTCTAGTCTGTAGAAAAAAGGAGGCAGAGGGAGGACGTCACTGGGCAACTGCCTGAGAGGAGGTTGTAGCCAGGTAGGGGGTCCTTTGCTCTCCATGGTAACAAGTGACAGCACCAGAGCAAGTCTCCTCAAGATGCACCAAGGGAGGTTGAGATTGGATATTAGGGAAAAATTCTTCACTGAAAGGTCTGATAAGGCTGCCAAGGCACCAGGCTGCCCAGTGAAGTGGTGGCATCACCACCTCTGGAGGTATTTAAAAGAAGCACAGATGTGACACGCAGAGACATGGTTTAGTGGTGGACTTGGCAGTGGGTTAACAGTTGGAATTGATGCTCTTTTAGGTCTTTTCCAAACTTAATCACTCTATGATGTAGTACATATATGTTTTCTCCTTGCTTAAACACTTTCTCCTTAAAATCACCTCTCAGCAACTCGATTTTCACAGATTAGCAAAAGAACATATTTTGAAAGAACACATCCCAGTGAAATGTTCTGAAGTGTTCCAACTTGCTAACACTCTGACTCTACAAAAACCTAAATACAGACAGACAACAATGTCTTTAAAGAACAGGTTATTTTCATTTTTCAGAGAGATACCACTTTTGTTCATCACCATCATCATGGTATTATTATTTCCCACAGTTATGATCATTTATTTTCCAGATCTTATTTAGAACTATGACGTGTCAATCAAAAGTGCAATTTAATATTAGGATCTTCACATCTATGAAAAAGACTCATTGCTTCAACTTTTTATTCTCTAAAGCAGCTCAGAAAACTCCTTTATCATAGGAAACGTTGATTAAAAAAACACAACGCAAACAACCCCAAAAACCCCTGCAGAAGTGCAGCCTACCCATTAGGATGGTCTTGCAAACCCCACTGAGATTAAAATAAAATTATCTTAGATAGCAGTAAGACTTCAGTTCAAATATCGTAATTCTAACCTTCAAACTGTTAACAATTGTGGAAAAAACCTAATTAAAATATTAACAAAACTTACCTGTCGAATTATGCTTTTTACACAACGGATAGGAAGGCCTTGATAATTGGACTTGATTATCCATTTTAGAAGATGATGTCCAAGTACTTCAAAGACCATGCAGACATCTGTAATTTCATTAAGGATAACTTCCAAATAAACTTGTCTATGAGATCATCACAAATGTTTGCTTGTGTTCTGGCTAAAGGAGTCATCACCCCCTTTAGAGGGAAAATGGTTCCCCCTAAAATGCTTTGGGTACCTTGTTTCAATTATATATAAATCCATAGAAAACTAGTGTCCAACTGCAGAACAAATTAAAATATAACATTTTAATTAAGCAAATCTTGTCCATTACTTCTACATGTTAACAACAGCATTATGGTGAAAAATTAAGAAAGTAATTGTAAAAAGTAACTAACTCAATTTTTTTTCTTTGAGACAATTAAAAGTACTGATTTGGCCTATGATCTCTAGTTTTTAATAAATTTGAAATCATATGAATAGAAGGCTTTAATAGAAAAAGTGTGCAGTAACTGTGTTTTAGAAAATGAACCATAATAACCATTTTTAATTAAGCTCAATGGATTCACTTGACAACAAATACTACCATAGTATGAGAATGGATCTCTTAAAACCTGCAGTTTTAACTAATGGCAATCACCAAAGAACTCTCAAACAAAAGAAATGCAGAACTCAGAAGTAACATGCAAAAAACCCAATGCCAAAATGTTTAATTTAACACAGCATTTACTGTTGGCCCCAACAGAGGCAAACAGTCGATTAACAGGGGAAATTATTAGGAAAAAATATGATGTAGGGACTTCTTGTGATTTCTGCTTCAAGGGCTTTCTAAGTTAAGAGATTCTACACCTACATGCCTAGGTAGGTTATCTTTCTATCGACAATATCTTCAGATATTGAAGCTAATTTAAAGCTTTACCATCCACAACACTCTGGCAAGAAGTTATACAATCAGATTATACCAAATTAACCCTCAAACATGAACTGGGAATGACCTTAATGTACCTAGAAACCAGAAAGGATGTTAAAATCTTAACTACATGATACTATAATCTTGCAAAGAATAATATAATACAAATAACTGAAAATCAATTTATGGATACTGCAGGAAAATCTCAATGAATTAGACTACATCAGAGACCATTTATATAGATGATCACTTCTACACTGTTAGAAATCTTACCTAACTTCTCTAAGTTTAATTAACTAGAGTCTTGGCAGTGATCTCAAGAGTCACTCTTGTGTCAAAATGAGACTTACCTTGTCTGTCAGTTTATCACACACATTCTTCTCAAGTACCTACTTACATACATAAATGCAACTCAAATTTTAACATCTGCACCCTCTACACATATTGAAGTTACACTGACAGTAAAAGGTCTCAAGACTGGTCAAAGCACACAACGAAGAACTGTAACACAACTGTTGCCAATTGTTCATCTCATTTCACATTCCTGAATTCCTGAGAGGAGACACTGCATAGTCATTTCTCATTCACATCAACTGGGTATACTCCGAACTCTGCTCCATTCAGAAGAGGAAACAGTCTTGGTTACTTTACCCCACAGTGAACACAAGTCAGAGCACACAGCCATCATGAAGGATGAGCAGAACTCATGAGCTCTGCAGGGCTTATTCACTGAGCCCACACAGTCAAGCTGCAAAGCTACAGCAACACAGATTGCAAAAAGGCAGGACACTGCAACATTCAGAAATGAAATATAGGACACCCGCCCACAGTCCTTCAGACCACTGCTGCTGCAGACTCTCCAATGCACATTCCTGACATTCCTTGCACTTACAGAAATGTTAAGCCTTGCCAGTAACCAGAAGAGAAAGGGATGTAGGGAAGTAAACAGCTGAGAGGCAAGGGGAGAGCATGAAGACAAAAGATGTAAGAGGAATGGCAGAGACAGGCATAAGGAGGGAATGTCACCAGAAAGCAACGTCTATCTGAAGAGATTACAACATTTTGCTGGGAGGACTTGGATAAACTCAAGGGACACTCCATACTGTAGAGACAACTGGAATGGAGAGCAGATACAGACCAGGCTCAGGGTTGGTATTAAAAATGTGACTGTTGTCTGATTTACTATCCTGATCTGAAAAACATTAAGCCAAACTGTCCAGAACAAAGAGTTTGGGAAAAGCTCTGCATTAACTATTGGAAAACCAGCCTTGCAAGTCCCAGGATCCTCCTATAGCACCAGTCAGGTGACTGGTAAGAAGGTTCAAAAAGTCCTGCAGCAAAAAAACTCTGAAGCCCACCTAGCAGACATGCTTCTTGTGAAATGCTCTTCAAAGCAGCACAGGGGATGCCTTACAGGAGGAAACTAAGCACAGCAGCAAAACTGAGAGTAAATGTAACATTAATCAGCCGACAGGTTTAAGTACTGAGAACTGTTCTTGCTTGACTCAAATCCTACCTGTACCTATTGACAAATACACACTATTCAAGCATTTAGAAATATGACAAAGACTAAAGGCTAGTTAATCTCTAGTACCAGCACAGAAGACTTTAGGATGCATCTCAGTTGCTTTTGGATTGGCAGCATTTAGGCACTATGACATTTAATTAATACTCTATATTCTTTGAAGATGCATTTATTGCAATCATCATAATGTCTGATTGTGTGGGAATGTTTCCTTCTTTATTTTTTCCATTTGTCTCTTAACACACTTGTTCCATTTTGTGATTATCTGAATCTTTCACTAAAAAAATGCTACACTGAAATGAACATTTATTATGGCTCTAATAATGTTCACTGCAAACAAATATAATTTACACTTACTGAAAACACCAAAGTGCCCAAGACCATGAATTCTGTTATTTCATGAAGAAGTCGTAATCGCAATCTTTGCAAAATACACAAGTAGCTAAAAAATTACCAGCCTACTGCAGCATAAGACATTATTAAAATTCCTCTGTATGTAAACACCTACTCCAGCTCCTAGGAGAAAGACAGTTTGCAGTCACAATGAGCAGGCCAATGGCTCTGCACATTCCCAGGTCCGTTCTACATGGTTCTTGACAATTTTCCCTGTTTGGAAGCTCCATGACATTTTGTGGTATTAGCCATCCAAATGATTCACCCACCTCTCTTCTGTCTTGTTTTAGCTTTTAAATGCATTCCATAACCAATAATCAAGCCCCTATGAAGCATATGTTGTTTTATTTTATAGTCAAACAACAGATATTTAGTGACTTGCCCAAAGGAAGCTGGAAACAGCAGAGCATGGAAAAAACCTCAAACTACTCTACTTCTCTCAACCGGTGCAAGTCAGTGACACCAATTCAGCACCAATGTGGCATTTTAAAAAGTAAACAGCACCAAAACATTAAAATCAATTACCTGCTCCATGCTGAGAGAAGCTACACCAAAGATTATTTTCCCTAGAACTTAAAAAGGAGCTGATGAAACAATCAATGCAACCAACCTCTGCTCAGATAACTCCGGATGCACAAGCTGTTCTCAGGAAAACTCAAAGTGTAAGATACTTGGTATCATCTTTTTGCTGGCAGTCAGGACTTTGACAGACTTCCAGATGCAATTAAAATCTGAGTCCAGTATCAGCCCATCCTGTATATTGGTACTTTTCTGGAAAATGTACTTTTCAGTAAGGCAGGAACATTTGCCTTCTACATAAAAATTTCTCTACAGCCAGCTTTCAATATGAAGGTAAAACTGAAATAGAATAAATTAACATCACCTGTCCAGTTTTAATCTGCCAATACAAAGCTACCTGACCCCTTATTTTTCACTAGCACATGGTCTCTTTTGGCTTTCTCAGTGTAATTGCTATATTGCAAAAAATATAAGTTTGGATATCTTTTCAAAGTATTATCACTAACGAAATTTACTCTTCAGACCTGGAAACAGCCCTCACCTTTAATGCAGTTGTATATACATGTGAATCTCGGCAAGAATTTAAGAACATTACTGGGATATTGCTCTGATAAACAGGTAAGTACTTTCTATGTATAGCTATGAATGCACTACTGTACTCATTTCATATCAGTGTTTTACAATAAAACAGTAAATCAAAACTTTTGGTTTTTAAAAATCGTTGTTCTTCAACTGTACTACTGTCAGATGAAAACAAATAAAAATGGGTCAAAGGAAAAGGAAATTAGACACCAGTGTGTAACTAAGAACACTTGACCCCCCAGTCATTCTCACCACATAGCCAAAGGCTCTGTAACTAATGTCAAGAGGCAGATGAACAGGACGAAAACTGCTTGCACACTCCTGGCTGGAAGGATGCATTCTAGCGAGCATTCAGATTCACTGACAGCCACCTTCTACATTCCTCTCCTAGAAGATGGGAGCTGGTGAAAGCTACCTTAATCTGATCTGCTGAAGGCTGGAGGCACATCACCAAAATCAATGTGTAATTAGGCTCTCTAGAGCAGGAACTGTCTCTCTGGCAATATGAGCCATGAACAATGAGGTCTGTACTGGGCTCCAAAACGCAACGGGTGCACACACAAGTCCAGCTGTAACAGTAAATGAAAGCACAGTAATATAATAAGCTGCTGAAATACCTAATATAATTAGCAAGAAGAACTCAGTTTAGCTTGACTCTAAAATCAAATATAATCACAGACCTGAAATTTACCCCGAGAATGAGTCATTTATATTTTACTTTATCTCTCTCTTTTTCCACCCACCCCCCTCTTTTTTTTTTAAAGGAAGCTTTCAAAGACAAAGCTTTACAACCTTTGCCAAAAACACGGCTAACACCTGACCAAAAGATGATTACATGAACAAGAGAAGCACCACCATGACCCCACACTTCTCACAAGAAAACAGAAACCAGCTTTTTCATTACACTGCCAATTTCTCTGTACCGGTCTAGGAAAAAATATTTCTTGTAAGCTTTAGTTATTACAAATGTTTTCAGTAAACTCTATCTTTAAGGTCTTTAAGGTTTATCTCTAGTTCTACCAGATCATGACAGGATACATAAGATTTCTTTTTATTTGCATTGTGTTTAGAAAAGCTAAGTTACTTTCACTCCAGAGAGCGTCTTACACACTGCACTCCTCTTTGCATCTACATACATCTTGGTGTTTCTACTTTGTACATTTAAAGTAAGATTAACTAGAAAAAGTCCAGAACTAAATGCTTACTTATTACAGTAGAACAATTTTAATGAGAATGCCATGTTCTCAAAAGGATACGAATTCCATTCATTCCAGAAATCTTGAAGTCATCAATTAGCTGTACAACCATATCCTTGTTGGGATCATTAGGGTCACTTTCACGAACCTAAACCAAGAATGCAAACACTGACATTTTAGGAAAAAATTCACTTAAAAATACTAATTAGTTAGATTTCCATACAAAATGCAGTATTTTGGAGCTTCTGAAAACATGTTAACTCATAATAAGCCAGATGTTCAGAAGACAATACATAAAAAAACAGGAGCTGAAAATCAATTCTCTGTGTTTTTTAAAATTCATTATTACTGTTACTATTGTTATTCAACACTGTATTGCAACAGTGATACTTACACATTTGAGCAACTTGATTTCATCCAAGGCTGTCTCTGTATAATGCTGGGCACTTTTCACAACTTTCATTGCAACAAACCTTTTTCCCCTTGAAAAGAAGAGAAATTTTTTCAACATATATACCGAGCTAAGATAAATATACTTTGAAGGTTGGGAAATTTTAAATAGAATATTTCATATTCTAATGCATCTGCACAGAAAATGCTGAAATTACACTTAACAAGAATTTTTAACAATACTCTGCTAACAGTAACTAACTGAGCATTTAGTCTCCTTTATGCTGCTATCTCTAAAACAGGAATCTGCCTACACATTTTATCATTTAATGAAGGTAATTATATTTCTTCATTAAAGATATAAAATAAATTAAAATATAAGTTTATTCTTGTATGCTCAAGACAACATGCAATTCAATAAGCAAAGCTAATTTGTCAAAGAAAACAGAACTACATTTATTTCTGAGAGCTTTCATAAACTACACTATTAATCAAGAGCAGAATAGGATTGTAGGCATCTTACTGCACAAAATTATAGTAAGCATTTACATCACTTTATCATGCACATAAAACAAAAGTTACTGCAAACAAAACAAAGTAACATATTAAGAAAAAAGTGTAAGTATATGGAAATAAATAGTTTTCTTACTGCATATCCCAGCATAGCCAGACTGTAGAGAAGTGTCCCCATCCTAACTTTCTAATAACGTGATACCGGCCATTGAAAAGATCACCAATTTTCACTGGATGATAGCCTCCTTTGAAGAAAAAATGAGTAGAAAAAAGAAGATTTAGAAAATAAACAGTAATTCCAAGGTTTTCAAGTAATTCTCTTGTAGTATAAATTTTCCACTTCAAATTGTCCTGTACTATAAATAGGAAACACAAAGAAAACTTTAATGGTAAAAATTCTGCCTTGCTTGGCCTGGAGGGAAAAAAACATGTCCTGTAACTACTGTAGAGTTTATTCATCCTTCTCTCTTATGGCTTTTATTTATGGTAATATTACCATCTGTTCCTTATTTCCTCGGGCTTATCTTCCACTTCATAGACAGTACAGAAAAGATCTACATTATTTCTTTATCATATTTGAAGCCTCTCCAGTCAACATACTTTGGATGATTGCAGAATCTCAACAGAGATTGATTTAATTCCCATTTTCTTTCGAGTAATAAAAGCAGCAATAAAATACTTCCTGAGAAAATGTTAAGAACAATGCAGACTTCACTGATGCTCTTCTACTTGGCTCCTGATCCACAGCAGCACTGCATTTTTCTGACATCTGCGGGTTTTACAGTGAGGAGGAAGAAGGGAAAGCAGGCAGCTCTTTGAGAGAAGAGAAAGCAGGCTTTGTCTGAACTGCTTTTTCATTGCTAAAGTCTGCAGTCCAAATTTAAACCACTACACAGGTTCTCCACACTCCCATGAGGCAGAAAGGCCAACAGGACAGAGCAAGCCAGAGCTCAGGTTTCTAGGAGGTGTAATGAAGTCTTTTATTTCCTTTGTATTTTGGGAGACATTCTTACTCCTAGTTAAACAAAGGGAAGACAATGAACACACAAGATTTTTATTCGGATCTTAGCACACCAACAGTGGTATCCATAATTTTGCCTAAATTGCAAACAAATAATAAAGCTGCACCATGCAATCCTCCAGGACATCACCAGCAGCAGCTTTTGAGGAACCACTTCTTTGTCTCTTTCTGGTTCTTCACAATGTCATGCCCAACTGTCCTTTGGCAGGATCCTCAGTTATTTACCAATCCATTTAGAATCAGGAAAACCTCAGACTACTTTCTCAAAGTTTCTGGATCTGTTTTGAATCCCCTGAAAATCTTGTTAGAACTGGTTAAGACAATAATGTGAATTTATAACTTAATTCCTTGAATTTAAAACAGGCACTTCTCTCTTATCTCCTTTTATCTGTGGGAACAGTGATGTCAAATCTGGATATATTTATATTCTTTTTTTTGCTAATAACATCTTCTGCCTTAACACAAGTTCAAGAGCTCTTTTATGAACTCTCATATGCTGCCAGAGCAGGTTAAATTTAACACAAGTGTGCTACAGAACTATACCAGTTACATACTCAGGAGAAGGATAAAGCTTAAATGACTTTTTGTGTTAGATCCTGGTGTGTCTAACAAACTCTAAAACACACTCAGTTTTGATATATGTGTGCTAAGGTGCAACTGCAGGCTTAGCAAACAGCAGACACAGCTTCACTCAAAAGCTGACCCTTCCTTTGGGGAAGACCTCTCCAGCCCTTCCATCACTGGGAAGGAAATGTTCATGAAAGCTGCCAGGACAACTCACTCAGCAAAGTAAAATGGTATTTTCATTTCCACTGCTGAGTCATGCCAAGCTCAGTAAGGATACCCACACTACCAAGCAGGAACTTGTTTCCAAATCAAAAATCAGATCACTTTTGGAAGACCTGACCAGATTTACTCTCCAGCAGAGAAGGGGGGACATGGACTTACTGAGAGTAAGGGTTGACTATTATTACACTGTCCATCTGCAAACAGAAACAGCATCAGCCACTTATGAAGCCTGAGTCTGTTACAGCTTCATTATTACAGAAACTTTGCTGAATCAACGCAAATACATTAATCAATACTGATACAAAAATCAAAAAACTAAATTTGATTTTGTCTATTTAAGCATCTTTCTAGTAACAGCTGATGGCGACATTTAACAATCTGGGTAAATATAATCATTATTTAAGACAGCTATTGACTGGTTTAAAACAAACAAACAAAAATATAATTACTTGGTTATTTTTTTCCCCACAAAATTCTATGCAGGATGATGAAGTAATAGATGCAAGAGGAAAGTTAAGAGAACGTAAAGGAATTCTACCTTTCCATTAATGAAAAGGTTTGCACTTGTGAAGTGAATCAAATCTGATGACCTGCAAAATTTATATGAGACTTCCACATAATAACACCATCACAGATAAAAATATATTTCTAGGAATAGTTTAGGCAAACAAGAGCCTTTTAAATCTGACTCTACAAATAGCTTTTGGCATATTTGTGCTTCAAAAGGTCAAAAATTATCAAAAACTTGTGATAGCTTATTCCCATCACAGACAGAAAAGAAAAACAGCACGGAGAGGAAATCTGACAAAGACATCAAAGTTAATAGACTTGGGCTTGATAAGTTATTTTAATAAACTCTATGTGTTGGAAGCATAACAACACTATATATGTGAAACTCATGTTGTTTTGATCCCTATACCACTGTCATAACTAATTATAGCAATACACCACCATATGTGACAGATGCCAACAGTGGTAGCATATATAGCATGCAAGTATATATATTTCACAAGATACTTTCCACTGTCCCAAGTCACAACAGGAGCAGCTTTGGAAATAATCTGTTACCATTCCTGCACGTGGTACTCTCTGATTATTCATATCAGCAACATATGCATTTACAGATTGTGGACAACCAGGTAACAACCCATTTAGTTATGTGTATTTAAAAACTGGTGTCATCCTATGATGAATGCAACCATTTAAGTTCTCCATGATGCCAAAAGTATTTTTAAGTATTAGTAACAAAAAAGCATCTATGCAAAATTGACAATTTGATAAAAATTATGTGCTTTTGGAAAAACAATACTGACATTTGAAAATATACTCTAAGTGGCACTGCTGATAACATAACAAAAAAACCCACCCTGTTGTACTATTCACTGCAGCACACACAGAATAAAAAAGTGTCTCTCACAGCTAACTGGCTACATGCATGCAAGAAGGAGGGTCAGAAAAATGCGGTCATTATTCCTGAATGTCTCCTGAATGTATTGGTAATTGTAGCTGGCTCTGCTATGTTTGTATAGGGAATTATTCCCTTTGTGAACTGGATGAATGGGAGACATCTCCAGGGGGCAGAGAAGATGATCAGAGAAGCCAAAAATTCCAGTTACATCCATGACACAACAGACTCTTGAAAAAGAAATTCAGCAAGTGTTTCAAGGCTTTTCAGAGAAGAAAAACTAGCTTTACAAAGTATCCCTCAAAAAATCATGCAGTTGGACGTTTGATATTTCCATTCCTTAAACAAATAAATATTTGAAAAGCATCTTATGCAAATACAGTGACACAAATAGAAGTAATGTCACAGATTTAAACAGGCCCTGGAGGAAGTCCCCAGGGAATGGAAGTTAAGTCTGCTTTTCACAGATGGCTGCTAGTCAGTCTCTTTCACATCAGGTGCTAATACAAACTGATCCAATTTCCTCATTAAAAAACACTACTATGACTATTTACTAATCACCATGTAACGTGATCAAGATGCAACCCTAGCACACAGTAACACAGCCTTAAAAATAAAATTAGTAACAAAAATACTCAACAGGAAGTACAGCTAACAGGTCATATGTTGAATGCATGAAAAAATAATTATATACCCATCATCAAAATTTCCCTACTATAAAATTTCACACCGGGGTTGAGAAGAAGTATGTTCTGGGTCTCAGTCAAAAATCCTGGAAGACTGCCACTTTCAAGACAAAATTAGGAATAAAAGAGACACTCCAGTAATAAACGACAATTTCCAAATCTTTATCTTCCACTCTGTAAATACAGATTAGGCTACCCAAAACAGAAAAAAAAATATTCAAACTAATAAAATATCTCTCAAAAAAATGGAAAATGTATCTAAAAATGTATCTATGCCATTCTGGAGTTCTTTACCAAAGAAGTTACTCATTCCCTATACAGAATATAAAATATAAAATCAAATCTCAATGTGGTCATCGAATTCAGATCTTTAGAGTGACCTTCCCTTCAGTTTCAAACCTGCAGACTGAAAGAAGGAAATGCACTGCTCAGTCTTACAGAAAATTAGGGGCAGAAAATAAATAAATCCTCTACTGAAGCAACAAAAGCACTGCTCTCCCTAGAAACAAGTAATGATCATGACATCCAAATGAACCAAAGCTTGAACCATCCTTAATGTCCTTTTAAAAATTCAAAGACTCAGGATCAGAAGAATTCAGAAGAACCTTTATGCACACAGAAGTTCCCTTTAATTTTTCAGGAAGTCTGCAAGTATTCTTAGTGTAACTTGTAGTTTATTTCAGAAGTATACAGATCTCACTACTGACCTGCTCTCGTCAAACAGGTAACTCCTAAACAGGCTCTTAACTTAGATTTTAGACTATTTTTTTGTTTTGTGATCTAGCTGCTGCAGATGGTGACATTTTGCAAGGGATACTGGAAAACAGACAACAATGTATTGTTTGAAATTAAATGCAGCCCTTACTTCAGGAAATAATAAAGTCAGAGCTTTGAAATGCCTTATCTCAAGTAAATACAGATCTTTACGAGTACATAAATGTTTAAACAAACCCTTATTCACTGATGGAACGTGTTAAAGACACATAAGAGTTATCTTATGGAACAAATGTGTTTTAACACAAATAATAAAAAATCAAACCAAAATACTTGAGCATGGTTTAGCAACATATTTTTCTTTCCCCTGCTGCAGACGTTGACATCTAGTCTGAGTTTACTGTTTTGCTTTCAGTACTGGCACTTGTAAGCTGCTTATATATTTTAAATATATTAATTAAACTTCTTATACCAAAATGAAATAGTAACTTTCCATTGTTAAATATGTAAATACGAAACACTTTTCCAGGCTGGGAAGGGGGATTCTTAGAATAGCACATTTCCAGGCTTATACAGAAACTCCTGATTAAGAAGACATTATCATACTTGACACAGGAAGTGTTTCTTGGTATGACGAATACAGAATACCAGATATCATAATCAGTTGTATCATAACCCAGAGTTGTAGAATTGTTATTTATCATTTTTCATATAAGTACAATGTAATTTTGCATTCTACCCTAATGGGAACAGACTTGCAACTTTAGCAGTGACATTAAAATAAACTTAAGTTCTGACATTGTTGTAGCACAGTCATGCTTTTATGCATTTAACAATATTTAAAACCTGAATATAACCAGTACAAAAAATAAGGAAACTGAGTTAAAATGAAGATGTAGAGAGCCTCAGACAATGCTGAGAGCTGTGAAAGACACCATGTGCAAACAAAGCACATAACATCTTAGGGTAGTGCAAGTGAGAAAAGAAAGGAAAAAAAAAAAGGATACAGTGCAAAAAATAAATTTAGGTAATGCTCTTAACGGCATCAAGGCATTTTAGAATGTTCTGGAATACGAGAGGAGTTGTTTGTCTTGGTTTGGGTGTTTTTGTTTCTCTTACAACTCACAAGAATCTAGGGAAGTTTATTCTCTATTCTTATAACTGGGACATCAGGAAGAACAGAGAGATGCTGTACTTGTACATTTATTGAAAAATGTATAAACAAGCTATGGCTAAGTGAAAAATTAATGCTGAAGACAATCATGCATCAGGACCTGAAATGAAGAGCGGTTCCTAATTCCTGTGTAAGTAAATTCCATAATTAACGATCAACTCTTTAAAAATCCCTCAGGAGCCAGAGCTAAGAGCGGCATGGCAGTGTTCACCCCGAGCAGCACAGGTGAGCCGCACTCACCTTTGCAGTAATCGGCGGGATCCTCCTGCTCCTCATCGTCCGAGCCCAGAATCTCCTCCTCGGGCTCCGGCGGGGCGGGCTCCGGCAGCGGCGGCGGCGGGGGCGGGGGTGGAGGCGGCGGGGCAGAGGGAGCTTTCTGCTGAGGCTCTGGCCTGAAATGGGACACACGGCACACTCGGTAAGGAGCCTCCTCACCGGCATAACCCAGCCCTTCAGGGCCATGGAAAACCCGTGAAGCGTCTCACGTTCTCACTGTCACCTTTCACATCCCCTTGGGGCACTTGGGGAGAGGAACCTGGCCAAACCAAGAGCAGGTCTCAACTAAAGAGCTTGCAAAAGACACCAAGTATATACACTTACATATATATATAACCAGACAGAGACGAACTTTTGGAATTCCTGACGAGCCAATGAGACGTTAGACCTATCTTCCTGACCACAAATGAGATGAAATATTTTTCAAAGAACATCAAATTATTCAAAGGCTCCTGCCCGCTAGCTGAGGTAGGAAAGATCTCATTAATACACAGCAAGAAACAATCTTCTAGAGACACTGACCCAAATATTAATGCACTTCTCTCCTCTGTTGTTGCTGCCAACACTAAGGAAAGTTGTGTCAGTATACAGAATACTGAAAACATCTTTTAGAAAGTAAGAGAAAAAAATCTCATCTTCCTAGGTAGTCCATGATGCTCATCCCAGGGCATATCACATCCTTTAAACGCACTGATTTTTAAAAAACCAAAATCACTGAAGCCAGACACTACCAGGCAGCTCAAATTTTTCAGAAAAAACAACCAAAGTGAAATATATTTTATATCCTGTGCCAAAGAAAGCAGTACTTGGTACAACTACGATTACTCACATTTCAAAACTGAGTATAAGTCCAGGGTTTAAGTGATATTGATGCTTTGACCTCTTTGTCATTTAATTAAGAAAGCCTCCCCCAAACAGGTTGATGCTGTTATTTTTTTGTATTTATACCTCTTACAAATAAAAGTATATACTTTCCAAATACATGTGCAAAGTAACTGAAAGCATTCATGCCATCAAAAGCTGCTATAACTTACATTTACATCTACTTCAAATTAACCACATGTAAAAAGCACTGTATTAACAGTATTTTGCCCTTCATGTCATTAAAAAAACCTGCTATTTGCTGATGTTTCAGTACCTAGAATTAAGATCCAAATACTTCCTTCATCATGAGTAAAAACTGTACTTATGTTTATCCCACTTCTAAGTTGTCTTCCTCCTAATTCCTTTTTCTTTTTACACACTGCAATTGTTCAAGATAGACAGACAAAGCATTTGGTGTCAAAGAGAACATGGCTGGTCAGAAACAAATACCACTGGCAACATTTACCACCTGCACAGCAGCTGCTTAACAGCCTTTGCTTAAAAGGACATCACTGCAAGCTGCACTGCATACCAAATTTATCTGCCTGCTACCCCTTTCAGATAATAAAATTCTTCGGTGAATAAATGGTCAGATTTAAAAAGGAATATTTCGAACTAATTTATCAATTATTTAAGTTATGAGAAATTTAATGAAGTAAATGAATTTACGTCATTTTCACCACATGAAACTAGACAGAAGAGAAAGAAGGGATCTATTTGTAGGATAAACAACAAATATATTTGCACATGCTCCTACTTAAATTATGTTGGTTGTTTGCCTCCCTCTTTCATTTTTGGCTCCCAACAGATGTCTTTATCTGGTACACTGAGAGGAAAGTAAACTGCAAATAGAAGCTTCAGCACATTCTCTGACCAGCTATACAAACCAGATTACTGGCCCTCCTGGTTTCATGAGCCAGCCTGCTTTCAGAGTGTCAGCAAGCTGACAGCTCCCACACCTGAGATCTGAAAGCTTTAATCCAACAAACCATCATAAAAGCACCTACATTACAAACCCTGAAACTTCATCTGCCGGGCACAGGACCATTTTGGATACACAGATCAAGTAATATGAACACTTAAAAATTAAAAACTAACGGTTGGACTGGTTGGCCTTAAAAGTCTTTTCCAGCCTTAAATGATTCTACAAGCAAGAAAAAGAATGCATAGTGAAATAGCCTGCACTCCAGTGTATCTGAAAGCAGGGTGCCAGAAACACAGGCACATCGATCAGTGCCTGGACTCTTATTTTGGATAGTACCATTGTCTTTCTTTGTTCTGACCACAAGTGTCCCTGTTACTATTTTGGTCACATGAAATGGTACAACTATAGAAAAGTCCACGGTAGGGTAGGGAAATGCACTATGGTGTAAGTTCAAAAATTCATTGAAGTAAGTTAAGAAAACAGGGCTGCTTCTCAGTCTTTCTCAAACTATTCTATTCGATTTTGGTTAGAAAGGGGTTATTTTTCCTGTCTTCAATGCCAGTTGATCTTTCTATTCAGGAGTGTTTTCTTACTGTCCTTTGTGGACACCAGGAAGAAAGGGAAGATATTACTGTATTTCCTTCCAGAGTTACTTATGATTTTTGTATGCAAATAACAAAACATTGCTTTACACTGAGGAAGATCCTGGTTTTGTCCATTTAGCTTTGCTTGCGTCTTTTGGAACAATCAAATATTAGTACAGAAAGATGAAGGAGGGAAAGAAACATGCTGAGTTACATCAGTCTGACTGCTAATTCTGCAGGTAATTTTTCCTCTAGTTTAAAATTCTTAGCAAGAGATTCTTACCATTCTTTGGTTTTGTTCACTTTTACATTTCTAGGATATATGTAAAGATCAAGTCTTCAACACTTCACTTGATGGCTTAAATTCTGCCTACAGGCTGAGCATCTCATCCTGGCATCCCGAATCCTGCTCTTCTGCCAAATCATAGTTTCATAGTACTAGGAAGGACATCAATGAGAGAACTCCAGTTTTGCTGTTTCTTACTGGCCCTTTTATTGAATTGAAAAGATAAACTACGATGAATGCTTCAACAATATCTTCATTTGCTATTTAGGGTATGCATGGTTTATTCAACTTACATTTCATTTTTTCCAGTATAGTCTGCTAAAATATATTTTCTTTTTTTCTTTTGAGTAGACTTTAAAGTATCTTTGACATGAAAATATCCAACCATTTAGAAACCTGTGAGTCACAAATACATCCATAATCTCCATTTCCTTTTCAGAAATATAATTGTCAAATACTATTACAACATAAAAAGCTATTTAACAATCATTATTTCAAGTTATTAGTCTTTCTTGCTCCTAAAATGCTATGTAATGATATGCATTAGGTAACACATGCATACAGAGATAAATATAAATCCTATTCTCCTTTTTTTTCTGAAGTAATCACTTGGTACTCTGTGGTCTACCACTATTAGGTTTCTCATCACCATCCAAGCATAAACACTTAATTAACAGAAGAAGACAGCACACCATTACTAGACTCTCAGTATTTTGTCTAGATTCTAGATCTAGTGTTTTCTCTATATTCTCAGTATTTTGTCAGCAGGTATACAGAGAACTGACCATCTCCATAGGCCACAATGAAAACCTTATAACTGTATTGAAAGAAATACTAAAAATATTTAGCAAACACTAGCCAGCAGTTTTTGTATTTTAATTACTTCCTTTTCCATGGACAGAAGTAAATTTACAGTGAAGTCCAATCAAAATACAATTAATCCAATTTTTAAACTGCTCTTAGAGGGAATACTTAGTAAAAGACAAAAGAAAAGCTGAAGTATTTCTCCTCCACAATGAACTTGAAGCAAAATGCGTCAAAACCCTGCATGGAGTCTTACAAAAAATCAACTGCCCACTGTTATGAAACACAACATTTCTGACAACTTAATTTTACTGTTCTCCTTCATGGACATGTTGCTCCATGCTCCCACTGGGTAACAGCAAACAGTAAAAGCAATCTCCTTAACACTCAGACCTTAAAATGCTGAGAATATTATCCTATGAGAAATCCAGAAAAACACCGTTCATTCTTTTTGTTGTCGATGTTGTGGGGTCATTTGCTATTCTTCTGCACTGGAAAAGGTAAAACAAGAGCAGTGAGAGTATTAAAATCACATAATGCCTTCCATATGGGAAGCATCTGAAAAAAACAGAACTCTTCAGCCAAGAAAACAAACACAGCAGAGTGCTACGAAATCTTGAGAGATACAGAGAAGGCAAATAGGAAATGGCTGTCCACTCCCTCATCCCACACAAACTGAGCCAAGATGATGGAAAACTAAAAACAACAAAAAAAATTACCCATGCAATATGATGTTAAAAACTAAAGCGAATTTTTTTTTCCCTCAGATATCATGGATAAGAGAAGCTAGTTAAAGTTCAAATAGGGCTCAGAAAAACTCAATGAAGAAAAACTGACTGATGGCTAATTCAGAACTGTCTTGGACTTGTGAAGCCCAGCAGCCTGGGACCACTGGATGTAGAACAGTACTCAGCACACAGGGGCACAACCCTGCACTCCTCCCCAGGCACCTGCTCCTGGCAGAGGCAATGTAGGTGCACCTTGCATCTGTCTTCGTGCAGCCACTCCATCTTCAGACATTCTTTTCCTCAACAAATGAATGATTTTCATTATTAAAAACCAAAACAGACTTCAGGCCTCTTTATTCAAAACCCTCATAGACAAAAAAATATGTTTTCATTATGAAGTAATGGATAAGAATGTCTTGCAGGCAAGACTGCTGTAAGAGAAGACTGCTTGAGGAAAACCTCATACAACAGCAGGAGTCCCTCTCTAGGAGCACACTATTGCACTCATGGTGACTACTTTTAGGTAAACAAAGCTTTCCCTTGAAAGTAGCTAAAACCTGCACCTGATTCTCCTACCTTTAGGAAAGTACAGTTTCAAAAGGAAAACGGACTATGTCAAATGAAAAAAAAAATTGGGAGACAGAAATTTGTCAGATTAAACTAAGAACTACCTCAATCTGAGGGGAAAATAAAACTCCCCTTAAGATTTTCAGATGAACACAACCAAAGACATTTTTTGCTAACAGAAAATCCAACTAAAATTAAGTTAAATGACTTCTTCATATATCTAAAAAATACAGAATAAACTATATTCTAACAATGTTATTAACCTTCTGCCATGTCCACAGAGGTTCTATAAGGAATTTCAATTTGAAAGTGGTAAAAAGAGGAAGCAAGGGGGAGGGTTAGCATCAGAACAATTACGCTGTAAGCCTCCTAAGAGATGGGAGCTTTACAAAATCTATTAGTGAGTGTGGGTCCATCTGGAAGGAGCTCTAGCTATGCTCCTCTCCAGCTCCTGAAGACAAAAGCTTTTATGCTCCTGGGCAAGGCTCTCAAGGTTCTGTAGAGTTAAAAGTCTGAAATCTCTATACACAAATTTCTTACAGCTGTTATTAGTTGCTGAAAGACTCAGCTATTTGGATCTCTTTCTCATTTGTTCAAATGGTGTCTGCTTTACAAGCTGAATTCTTGCCTGCTCTTTTTTCTCAAATGCAAATTTAGCTTAATTAGACAGGTGCCTTCTAACACTTCTAACACTGTGAACCAGAGGCAGCCTTAAATGGAGGCTTTCTAAATAAACTCACACATATAAAACAAACAACAAAAACATAAGTAAGATCAAAGTATCTCTGAAGTTATCACTCAAGGACAAAATGATGTTCCATGTTTCAAGAAAGATTTAAAGTGGATTATAATTCAGAATATTTTAAAATTTTAATAGTTATGATAAATTATTTGAAATTTAATCCTTATTTTTAATTATGCCAGAGATTATCTTACTGTTTCCAGAAACAAAGTCTACAAATCCAGAAGGAAACAGAGAGTAAGGAGATGTGTTTTTAATTAACTCCAAGAAATTGTTGACGTGAACTTCCAGGGACAGCTTTGCTATACATGAAAAGCACTATCTGTGTTCTTATTGTAGTGCAAAACTGTACTACGATATCCAGTTCTAGAAAATTTATGCATAGAACGAGAGAGTGCTGGTATGTCACAAGCATGAAGCAGTTTCTACATCTGGTCATTATCAAACAATATTATAATTCCTCCTGGGACTGTTAACATTCCTTCCAAAGATACCATCCTACCATCAAACATTAATAGAAACACCAGTAAAAATCCCTCCCGGAAGGGAGCAGGCTGAGACACGGTGGCCTTTGTAACCTCAAATAGCAACGCGGAATGAATTTTTCATTCCCATCTTGCTTACTAGTCTTTTGGAGGCCACCTTGGGCTTGAATGCACACTCAAAGTCCAAGTGAAATGCCAAGGAACACTGCCTTCTTCCGTTCAAAACAACGGCGACTATAAATAAATGCCATTTCACGCAGCAAGTACTGCAGTTGTACCACGCCACCGCCCCAGCTCAGCATCAAGGAAGAGCATCTCAGCATCGCCACGAGCAGAGCTGAGGGACCCAGCAGCAGCCTACCATTACATCACATCACATCTAGGAGGAAGCAGTAAAGTCTGCTAAGTTTAGGAGGCAGCTCTTATGGCCTTTCTCTGACACAGTTACACCAAGTTCCCAGACCTAACTGGTTTCAAGCTCTGAAAGTCAGTCCCAAATGAAATTTTGTTCTTGAACAAATGCGATTGTGTCAAAATGTTCTTAAGACTGTAAATCAGAAGCCAAGTCTATCCAGAAAGCCTCAAGTTTAACTGGACTTGCAAAAGTAAGATGTTTTCTTCCTCAAATATGGTTTCTCACATAGTTGTATTTTCCAGACAAGTCATCCATCCACAGATTTGCAAAGGAAGAAAAGTCCACAGTTAATTAAGAAATACAGACTCACCTGACAGCACAAAAAGAAAATATATAAATACTCAGCAAGCTTGCATCTTACCTCTATTTCTATAGTCTGCAGTAAAGTGTTGTAAAAGCTGAGAATGTTAAAATCATAGAATATCTTGAGTTGGAAGGGATCAACCAGCATCATCAAATCCATCTCCTGGTCCTTCAGAGGACAGCCCCAGAAATCACATCATGTGCCTCAACGTTTTGTCCAAATGTTTCTTAACTCTGTCAGACCTGGTGCTGTGACCATTTCCCTGGGGTTCCAGTGCCCAGCCACCCTCCAGGTGAAGAACTTTTTCCCAATATAGAACCTAAACCTCCCTTGACTCACTTCATGCCATTTCCTCAAGTCCTGTCACTCATCATGTGAGTGAAGAGATCAATAACACACCTTCTGCAGAAGAGGGGACTGTCAGATCCAGCTTCACAGAGAGACATCAGGCACTGGGCAAACTGAGACCTGAAGAGCTACACCTACCATCAGGTGTGTCTGGGTGGGGGTCCTTGTCACAGCTGATGCAGTGACTACAGCAGCTACCAAGGAATGAGTTCTGAGGCATGACCAACCCTGAGCAGTGTTCACTGCTGACACTGGGGATGAGGGTGTCTCTTTGTACCCTTCTAAACCAACTGTTGAGTCTGACCACTGCCTCTGTTATCAGCTCCCAGATGTCACACTCTGGTGCCTGGTTCCTGGGTTACATGTACTTGATTATTCCACTTGGTCAGTGGAATGGCCTCTGTGGAGAGAAGCCTTTCCTCATGCCCTATTTGCCTGCTGTGGTTGCTTGCACTCACTACGGGCTGTATTTCACAGGCATGGGGGTGGTTACACTGTGTTTTGATCTCCCAGGGCTGCTCTGGCAACACCCAAGTCTCATCAGGAGGTCCCACAAGAACTTTTGTCTAAAAAAAAATTAAGAAATTCCAAAGAGTCAAACTGGAGAAACAGAGCTGTCATAAAATCCATATATTATGCACTGATCAATGGAGAATACAATTTCTTATATATACATCCTAACATGTGAAAATAAAACCTCCACCTGAAGTATGTCAGATATGGAATACCATTCCAATGCAATGATAAAAAATTTGCTAAAAGATAAGCTAGTCTCATAAATCACACATGAAGCTTCAACTTTTCAAATCCTCCTGCAACAAGAATCACTTCTGATGCTGCAGAGCTTCTTCCTCTGTGCAGCAACCCCCACTTCTGACCAGTAAGATAACCTGACAGAACACACTAGCAGATGGTGACAGAAATGGCCACTATCTTGACTTCTTTTTCTTCTCACCATGGCCGCACGATGGATTACTTTTAACAGAATGACTCTCAAGTATATAAATGGAAATTAATTTTTGACTTGCTTTCTGGCATGTTATGTTGTAGTACTTAATTTCTGCCTTTCTCTCCAGCATGTTAAATTATAGTGTCTCTAGTTTTTCTATTAATAAGATATATTCAGAAAACATGCTGTTGTTGCTTCAATATCCTACAGTTGCCACTAGCAACAAATTTACATGTTTTGAAGGAGAAGGGGAAGAATTACTCTCTACTCTCCAAGAGCCCTAACTGACCCTAGAGACTTGATCTGGCACCAAAATCACTTAAGTGACTGACCCTTTGAGGTCAAATATGGAATGAAATATGAATTCGTAACTAAATTACAAAATACGGGATTTAGTCTTTATCACATGATAACGCCTTCAAGGAAGTATATATTCCATTTATATGTTAGAAACCATATGAAGACAACTGAAGACAAATGAAGAAAAATGAGCTGAAGTAAACCAACAAATGCATTGTTTCACTCCCCTTTTTACCTATTTAACAGCCTAGCAGAACAGATTTCACAGGAATAGTGAAATTGTAACCCTTCACTTCGTATCAAATGCAGTTGAGCAGCAGAGTACCTCTTGCCTTTGGTTGGTTGGTTTTTTTCTGACCCCTAAAGCACCCTGGTAAAATGTAACCCTGGCTTCATGTGATCATCTCAGTGCAAAAATGCATTTTTCATGTCTATGCTTACTTAATGTTTAGAAGACCCATTCATCCCATTAAGTGCAAATGCATCATGCTCTGGATTATGTCTGGGAACTCAATTCTTCAGGCTATGAGAAAAGGGTAAGCAGACAGGCATTTTGCATTGGACAAACACTGAGGGACATAACTGGCAGGTGAAAAAAACAGAGCCTGAGGGAACAAGGTTGCATGACTAAGCCAGCAATCAGAAGAACCTCTCTGACTGCAGCAAACACAAACATTTGCTGCAGTGATAAATTCCAAATGCTCCAGTTGGAATTCTATTGATACCAGACTTCTCATTAACCTTGCTTTCAAGAAGCCAAAACAAGCATTTTACATGAACTCTTTACATCAACATAACTCCTTTTCACGAACAGGTTTTCTTTCAAAATAAAGAATTAACTCAATCCTTCAAAAAACACACAACTCCTCTCCCAAACGTCCAAAGCCCAGTAGCATTTCTCTATAAAACAAGGGTTTTAATAAACCTCTGCACAATTCCTACCAGCATTTATGGAAGTACCCAGCTTCCATTGCAGTATCATTAAAACTGATAAAAGCAAGATAAACAAGCAACTCACAACATTTTAACTATTACACATAAGTTGCAAAGATGCCTATCATGCAAAAACTTTTTGCTAGTGTTCGATAGTCAGTTATATTCTTCCATTTTGGGTATATGTCGTCATAAGCACAATATATTAAATGTCTGCTTTGAGTTTCTCTCTGTATATCGCTCATTCATGTTAATTTAAGCACTGATTTTCCTAACAGAAATAAGTAAAAGCAGCAAAAAGATTGCTGGGTCCATCTGTAGTTGAAAGCAAATGGAAAAAACACAGATGTTTTTCACAAAAACTCATTTTCACCCAAATACAGATAAATAACAAGCAGCTGGTTTTAGCTTCATGACCATTTACTTAATCTTTCTGTCTTCTTGTCTTCATAGAGGCAGTAGCAATTATTACTCTTCAAACACATGAAAACACTTTTTATCTGGATAACTTTGATAAACTGATCTTTAGGAAAGCAGCTACTTAAGCTTCTTGGCTTAAAAATCTTTATCTTCTTTAAGTGCCTAGATCTTTAGTTTACTTTCCATACTTCTTAATACAAAACTGAAGTTGATCTCTTGCCCAACAACCTCATAGAATATGGCATGTTTTATTTATTTTATGCATATGTTGTTCCCAAAAGCCACTGCATTCAGCATGCTCTCCTGTCACATTCCCTCAACAAAGGGGTCATCACTCTCAGTCTGTAAGACTCCTCCATGTGCCCTCTGTCTTTCCAGATGTTTCCAGGGATATGCCTTTCCATTTTTACTCACATCAACCATTTTTCTTAGGAGATGTAGAGGCAATCTTGGAGCTTTCCATTATTTTCAAAGTGTGCAAGTGAAGGATCTTTCATTTGACTGGATCTTCAATAAGCAAGAAGCTCATTTCAGCAGAGTTAAGAAAGTCACCCTGGTATTACAGAGCACTGTCCAGCTGGCTTGAATAAGGCAGTTTTGTATACTAAACACTGTGACAATTCCTGTTGAGATTTTCAGAACCTATTTTGTGTCAGCAAGTCTGAGAATAAGGGTTATCAGACCATCTGACTCATCCCAGCCTTGGCATGCTTTACCTCACAGCATGGATGCTGGATGACTCACTTATTGGAATATTCCTATTTCCAACAACAAGAGAGAGTCTCATCCATGGTGGAAAAGCACTCAAGGAATCCCAGCTGTCATGATATCCCAGGTGAACTGTCTCCCTTGTAGAGAAGATGCAACTACTCAAGAGGCACCTGTCTCCAAGAGATCTTCCCATATCCTGTGTCTTGCTACCAGAACGCTGTGACTGAAGCTTCCTCTACCAGGGCAGTAAACTCTACAGCTCAGGAAAGGAAGCTCACCTTGTAAAGGTAAATCCTGGACCCAGTTTACAACAGGAAGTGGACAGCAACTATTGCTTCCACGAGGCTACAGCCTCCAGTTCACCTTTTTTCCAGGGGTAACCTTTTCTCAGGGTTTGTCATGGAAGGACAACGGTGTCTGCTGCACCTAATCCTACAGAGAGCTCTGGAAAACTGAAACACTTTCCTATTCTAGGTTTCAAAAGTCAAATGACCAGGATAACTGGCATGGCACAATAAAGATCAGAAACACTGTGGTGCTGAGTTCTAATGGCAGTGAAGGACAGTGATAGCATGACTTCAAACCTCTAGCATTTTACAAGCAGAAACTGAGGTCCAAGGAAGATGGCAAGCTTACCGCTGCTAAAAATGTAAATATTAAGGTGTTATTGTGGTGACAAAGCTTCTTATATATGACTGGTGCTAAAATTATGACACACTACATGTCTGTGATGCGCCAATGCTGTGAGTTTCACTGAGACAGTGACAAAGGCAGTTAAAGTCTTCTCAGCCACAGTAACAAGCCTTAGAGAAGCCTTCAAGCTATGCAGACTCTGAGTAATAAAGAATGGTAAAGAGCTGAAGAAAACTCTAAGCTGACCTACAGTGTTTCAGGAGATGAGGCTAAGAAGAACTGGAAGCATAGAAGGATCATCTCCCCTTACGTACCTATAGTTACTGCAGTTGCTTTTCTCCTCCTGAATGAAGATGTGTGTATGAACTCAGTGTCACTGTGCACGCAGGCTACCACTGAGAGTTTTGATTTGCTGAACCTCTGAAAACATGATAGCTGAAGCACAGGTTGATTGCAGGAGGGATGGAGATATTCCACTATAAAATGAGACATCCTTAAATCATCAGCATGACAAGGCAGCCAAGCCTTGGACAGCTGTAAAATGCCTTCAAGCTTAATCCTGATTGATAGTGTGGGTGCCAGACATAGGAAAAGGCTAATATTCCTCCAGGAACATTTTATCTACTTGGATTTCTACAAGAGTCCCAGCTAGGGTAAATCAGTTCCCTTTAGACATTTGATGAATTGTTGCTAGGCAACATCAGACACAGACTAACTGTATAGTGCCAGGGTTGAGAAAGAAAGATGATGATTCATAGGGATGAACAGAGCCCTTCACACTTCTAAAGAATATTGCTTCCAGTTTGGTTAATCTTCTCAGAAGGTTTGACTTCTCAGAACATCCCACTTCACTGAGGTGGAGCAAGTACTTTGTGTGTAGGAGGAATACGGAAATGCAAAGAGATCACAGAACCATTTGGGTCAGAAAAGACCTTTAAGGTCATCGAGTCCAACCATTAACCCAGCACTGTCAAGTCCGCCACTAACTCATGTCCCTAAGTGCCACATCTAAACATCTTTTAACACCTCCAGCGTTAGTGACTCAACCACCCACTCAGCAGTCAAGATGAACAAAGCTTCACCCGAGCTTTCACATCTAAACTGCAGGATTAAGAAATCCCTCCCCTAAATGACTCCCAGTACTAAGTATCATAGAAGGATAACAGAGGGTTGAAAAAACAAGCAAGGATTATCTTGTGTAAATCCAGACCAGAGCAAATGGAATGCCATAAAAAAAAAGAAAAATGTTGTTCTTTAAGTCTTTGTGACTCTATAATTTGTGAAAACCATTTGAAAGGAGTTCAGAAGGTGAAAACAACAATGAAAATGGTAGGAGACTACAGCTCAGTCTATTTTGTCCCTGTTTTGCCTCAGGACAATACTTCCTTTCTCCTCTGTACGTAAGTCTCCTTGCTATTTCCATGCAAATATAGCAGTTATAACTCTATATATTTGCAGCTTTCTGCAATGCTAGATAAAGCTAAAAAATATTTTTCTATTGCAAACAGCAAACAATAGGTCTCAATTTCTATTGTTAGACGTATCTACTTATCAAAAAAATTTATAAAAATTGCTAAATGTTTTTGTGCCTTGAAATACGTTTCCTGTCTGAAAATGTAGGTCTGCATCTCTCCCTTGCACAAAAATACCAACCACAGCACAGCATCAGCCTTTCTCCCAGTGCCACCGTGTTGCCATGGAAACTAGACCCGATTTCTACTGCCAACATAGGTTCCATGTAAGCAGGAAATGAGCTTAAGTAATATTTATATAATATGCAACAGAGAACATGTATACAACATTTAGATTTCATTGGAGGCCTCCAGACTGGCTGAAGCAGCTTTAAGTATTCTCAGATTGTTTCTATCAGACATTCAAAGTATATTTTTATTATGAGCCTCAAAAGCATAGCATAGGAAATGCACACATATGTGGAATTCAGTATATTCCTTTCTCCTTGTTTTCACTCAAAAAGACACAGACAAGCTCCATAATTCATAAGTAAATAAAATCATATGGTTTTCAGTTGTCCTGTGAAGAACCTATAAGTTAATTTATTCCTTAATTAAGAGCCTTACTCTCAAAAAGGCACGATAGGAAACTATAAAGACTATTTTTTTAAGAATCTGAAACAAAGGAGAGCCAACCTCACCTTCAGTATTCCCCCTCTTTTAATAGGCTGGCATGCCTTTCTTCTCTTTCCCCCTGCCCCCTTTAAAAAAAATTCCTATAAAAATATTGCCATAAAAACACTGTCCCACAATTCTGGTGGAGGCTTGGTGTTGATTTTTTTGTCTGAATACAAGCTGTGTATGCCCATAATCATAGAAGGGACTCTGGAGATCATCTGGTCCAACATCCTTGCTGATCCAGCCAAACCACCTAGAGTCAGCTGTCCAGAACCATCTCCAGATGGCTTACTTGGACTATATCCAAGGATGGAGATTCTACCACGTCTCTCATGGGCAACCAACCCATGCTGGTGCTCAGCTTTCAGCACCAGGCATGAGATCAGACATGAGACACACTCAAACCTCTAAACAGCAAACAATCCACTGAATGATGCTCAAAATACATTTTTCAATACCAAAACGACTTTGTTAGGCAGCTTACTGTAAAATCATGGAACACAAAAGAACCTTTCAAGCAAACTTAAAGGGGTGGCAAATGATGCAGAGATTTTCACATAGAAGAAAAAACCAAAGTCTTATTTCTCTCACTTCTCTTAGACTCTCTCAGAACACTTTTTCAAGGGTAACGTGTTTTGAAAAGAACTACTGGTCTTCAACAAATTTTTTTTTTGGTCTGGAAGAATTTCTTACTAGAAATATTAGAGCGGAAGACACAGAGGCTACATGAATTCTATATGTGCAGACAATCTCAGGAAGACCCAAAAGCTGACTAAAAACCTTGATCTGCACAATTAGAAATGTAACTTTTACTTTAAGTAGATAGTTCTTCCCTGCATCATAAAGCCAATACCCGAAATCTATTACTATTATTATTAGAGTCAAGTCTTACCCTCGTTCTCAGCTATAGAGCCCTGCTTCCAAACAAAATGCTTTAAAGTAGTAAAGATTAACTGAAATTAATTATCTTGAGGGCAGAAATCCCATAAAAAGGAGCAGACGCAGGAACTTGAGCACAATATTAGAAAGGCTATTCTAGGTCAGTTCAGTGAGCCACACAGACCAATAAACTATATTTAGAAAAACAGCTACATGCAGATGTCAAAGGAACAGCATAAGAGCGAACAGGGATCCTTCCTCCCAAAAGCAGTTCTGTGGTCTCCAGAAAATCGCAGCTCAGAGGCCACCAGATGGGATTCATGTGTATTTAGTAACTCCCACCTGATGTTTACTCCATAAATCTATCCAGCTCCCCGCTGAGCAAGTGGAAACTTCTAACATCCGTCTCATATGGCATGGCATGAAATGCCAGAGCATACTTACACCTCTTCCAAAAGATCATCACCTCGTGTTTGTTGTGTAGCTGCCATCTCAAAGCTTCAACTGATACCCTCTGATTCTTGTCCTGAAAGCCTGTGAACATCATTCTGCAGTCACCTTCTTCCTGGCACACAATTTTAGAGACATCCACTGTACACCCTCTGCCATCTGTTTGTCAGCCTTGAATTCCTACTCAATTTTGTCTCTCCTCACAGGAAAGCTGCTCTACGATTCGAGAGCCTACCCTTCACTCTTCCCTGAACCCTGCCATGCTGTACTCTTCCTACACGATATTCCATAGGCAATGTGTGGAGGGCGTATATTTTGGTGTAATGACATTTTCTACCATATTGTCTCCTCATTTATTTCTAAGCATGTATTTGTCTCTTTTTATCACTACTGAACACAAAGCTGATGCTTTTATGAAGCATCTATTTAAACAGCAGTTCCCTAAATAATGATTATCACCTCATAATCTTTTATTTTATATGAAAAGTTACGATTATTTTGAAGTCTGCATTGCTTCAACATTTATTAGGCTGAATTTCATTTGCCATTTTGACACCCAAAATGCTGGTATTGAGTATAGTGAACTGGGGCTGATGTAGAGCTTTTTTGACCAAGATCCACCGAGATAAAACGGAAGAGAAAAAAATGCATATACTTCTATCACATAATACAATAAAAATAAGTTTGTTTGTATCTTCAGGAAAACCAAGATTTGATTGTTTTTTTGTTTCTAGCATCCTAGGTCTGCAACTGGCTCATGTAACTGTGACTCCCTAGAACTCTCTATTTATTTTCTAATGAGAGTGTGATTATAGTATGAGTTATTACATCTTTAAATAGAAGTAGATTAATCAGTAGCTCTAAAAGGAAATGACATTTCCTTTTAAAATATCATTTTACATAAAAATAATTATGTATCTCATGAATTTTAAATAAATAAGATTCTAGAATTGTAAAGAGACCTGAAATTACAAATATTTACCAAAGTCATATACAAAGACTACTGCTCTGCTTTAGTTAACACCTGACAGCCCCACGAAACAAATGTTTTGCAAAAGAATGCACAGAAGACATTTTCTAACGTAATTTTATCTTTGACTCAAATATACTACCCAGGTGTCCTCTCTCTTGAAAAGAAAATATGCAATTTATAACATAATACGAGACTTCAAAATAGTTATCTCTAAACTTGAATCTCTATGGATGTGATGAAATAATTGTCTTTGACAGGAAGAAAGTCACAACACGAAATACTAGATAGTACAGGCTAA
This sequence comes from Acridotheres tristis, assembly GCA_037013685.1. NCBI lineage: Eukaryota > Metazoa > Chordata > Aves > Passeriformes > Sturnidae > Acridotheres > Acridotheres tristis. The sequence goes on from CM072885.1 coordinate 12,922,628, forward strand.
ATTAGGTAAGAATAGTGTTCATAATTGCAACTCTGAAGCCATATGCTAGGAATATAAAATGTACCTACCTAATTTAGAAAGGTGAGGAGACTGTAAACTTTAACTTGGAAATCTAGTTGACTTCAACTCTCTACAGCAATGGCAAAGAAAAGGGGCAACTTACACATCAGGTAACTAATAAAAACAGGTATTTAATTTCAAATTAATGAGTGCTATATTAATAAATGAATAAGCTTTATTAAAAATAATTTTCCTTTTTATGAGGAGATTATAACAATTGTGAGACAGGGCTGCTTAAATTCTGTGATAACTGTTTACACTCCCAGAATATGAATAAAATGAACCAAACATGCCACAAAATTAAGTTTCAATCAGAAAAACTATACTCCTCTGAAAACAGCTGCACTAAAAAAATCCTAGTGACAACGGGTAAAGATGATTGAGACAATCTTAAAATCAATCGTTCAGGCTTCATTGTTAGCTATTTGCAGAAGCCAAAAAATCAGTATAGCCAGGCAACTCCAAGCTTACAGCAGATTTTGGCTTAGCAGTCTAGAGAATATAGTAGATTCTTCAAGTTAATTTATAAATATTATTAATTTATAAATTAGTAGAAGTCTTCCACATGTTTGTAGCAAGGCAATATATTGAAATTTTTATTCAGTTTTGCAGTGTAGTATGTTTTAATTTTACTTCATTATTACAATTGCAAAGAAACCTGGACTTTATAATGCTATTTGTTATTTTTCAGGTGATCATAATATATCCAAATAAAGTTCCTACAAAATTGCAGCAAGCTGCAACTTAATCCACTAACATACAAAAGTAATTTTCCCTTCAGCTACTTCTGTACAAACTGCTATTCTCAGAGATGGCTATTATTTACCTTTGTCTATCATTAAATAAAAAGTAAAAAATCTTTACGAATCATTAAAATCTAGAAAAATGAATAATGAACCAATTCTAGTTTGAAAGTAGCTGCTTCTTTGTGCAAATAAGAACTCCAGTACCAGAGTGATCTTTGTTCACAAAGTCTGAACATTCAGCAGCACTCTCAGCTGTACCTTCCACAAAAGGTGTACACTTTTCCAATGTACATGAACAATGTACACATTTGTCAGTACTGTGAGGAATTTTGAGATTAACTGGGCCAAAGGGCAAGATCACTGTAATAAATACAACTAAATGAATAGGAATGAACCCTTAAATGAAAATTGCTTTTTAAGTATAAAATACTAGCTTGCACTTAAAATTCATGGTAAACCTCAGGAAGTTTGCTCTGACTTACTTAAAATTTTTTTTGTCAAATCCCATTGGAAAAAGTACCACACTACCTAAAGTGCTAATACACAATTACATGTATTTGAAACGGCTTCAAAAGATATTGCCTAATAATCAATTATCAGAAGCAAAATTGTTATAATAAAGTGAGTTTTAAGACCCGGGGGTATTTGATGTTTGGGTTTTTGGGGTTTTTTTTTCAATCTGTAGAATAAAATACCAGTCTAAGCTAGGACAAAGATAGGTGAAGGAATATTTCCATGATGATCTTCAAGGCTTTGCTCACTCCAGCCTCTCCACACAGAGCCTTCAGCTGACCCAGCCCAGCAAGAGCAGAAAACAGTCATAAGATATAAACAGGAAGATACATTCATTTATTTCCTGTAAATTTTCTGACTCTGCTAAATGTTTAGATCAATTAAAGGAAACCAGATGCCAGAAATGTGACTTAGCTCATGCTTTCTTGCCTGGTTTTGAACTGTGACTGGAACTGCAGGTACCACAGCCTCCACTAAATAAAAGGTGTTTGATTCAATAGTGGAGATCACAGCAAGAGGAGTGTGTAGGTACAAAGATTTTACTTCAACTGTGAGGCAAAAAAAACCCTACATGTTTTGCCCCTTCAGCCTCCGATCCTCTTTTTTTGCCATTTATTTCAGGCATTTATCTATGATAATTGTATTTAATATTCAGTTAAGTGATACACTATCTCCATGAAACTAAACCACAATCTTCTACACAAAATGTCAGGAATAGACAACAATCAAGCACTCTCTCTCCCCTTTTGGTAAGAGCCCATAAAAAACTAATTTGCAAAACAGGATCTTTAAGACCTGCAACCCTGATATTTAAAGGAAGGACCAGAATGCAGTGTCACTCTGGGTACTGCAGTGAAATGAAAATTTCAAGAATACACACATACATAAGCAAAGGAACATGGATGCACAACACCAACACAGATACCTCAAACGATATGCAATTTTGAGAGGTTTTTTTGAGATATTTTGAGGGTTTTTACCTTTTAAAAAAACAGATTTGATACAGAGTGATTTGATACAGACACAGTTTCTAAGCTCCTGATGTGTTTTAGCACAGCTCTGTCAGATACAAAGAAAGCAAAAGGTAATCACATTGATTCTGCAGCTTTTGTTCAGATTGAGGGAATTCTCAGGAACCAGAAACAATGTGAGCAAAACTGCTGTTACAGTTTAAAAAAAATATGGCAATAATTTGCATTGCAATCGATGTGCAGTACAAAACATATGTGGACTCCGCAGAGAAATAAACAGTATTATTTGCTCCTTACAAAACAAATTCAGGATTTCAGAGTGACACAAATACTGGAGATGAGGATCTTAGGAATCATAGTGTGAGACTGTTCCAGATATCCTCTAAGAAACACAGAAAATTATCTGAGGGAAATGCAAAGCTTTCAATTTTCTTTAGATTACCTGTTAGTTGTATCTGGCTTAGGAAGGTTTTGCTTTTAAAACTCCAATGCAGCAGTCAGGCTGCATGTTTGTACAGGAATGGTTCTTTAGGAAAGGGTAGAAATACTGGAAAGCATAACTTGTTGGTTGCAGTGTTACTTCCATTGCTCTACTTACTGTTGTTTAATTCTTTTAGAGTCGGGTTTTTAAAAAATTCTTTCAAGAAAATGACAATCAGGATGCATGTACTGTTAGTGCTACCTGTGACCAGACGTCAGAGAGAGCTCAAACTGCAGCATTCTCCTGCTCACACATGCACTGTAACCTGAGCTCATCACCTGAAAGGCAGCTGCAGACTGCCCTGTCTTCATTCCCAGGGGTGAAGGAGCCAGGACACGAACAAGTGAAGGGGTAGGGCCTGAAAAGCCGTAATTTTTTTTTTTTTAATATAGAGCAGATTATTGGTGTGGCAATAGGTGAAATGAATCGCTACATTTTGTTTTCCTCAGCTTTTGACAGCTGACAAGGCTAAATAACCGAGCATATGATTCCATGCCTAAAAAAGGCTTATGGATATAGATTTAAGAGAAATCCTTACAATGCCAGCAATACACTGACATTTTGGGGTTTTAACTTAAATTACACTGCTCTTTGAAAGACACTGGAAGAAATTCACTAGTAATTCACTGCTGGAAAAGATCGATTCTAAAAATGAACAGGCTGCCTAAACTGCTAAAACTCTTGTTAAAACTCCCATATTTACTACCAAGCAATCTCTCTGAAAAGCACAGGTACTTGAAACAGGTAGTTTTATTTAGTATTATTTATTTAATAAAGTCACAGTTCTGCCTGCTTCCTTCTTCTACCTGAGATCGAATAACAAACTAGGAACTATGCCCAAATGACCCACAATAATTTGCTCAACTTAAAACTTCACATAATTTTTTTAACTATAAAATTGCATGATCTTAAACAAAACTAGCAAATTCATCTTCTACAAGCTAAAAATTACTGTAAATAGAAGTAAAAGGTCATGTAATGATTGCATCATTAAGTATGCTGCTGCACTAATGACCACAAAGACTGGACAAACTCCTCTGCAAGAAGTTAAATGCTTAAGGTGGCTATGAACAATGTGTTTTTCCATATTTTTCCTCTAAATCAAACTAATGAAAAATAAAATTTAAAAAAGCAATTAACTTAAAAAATTTATTTTCTCAGAAATACACTTGCATGCTTGCAGATCCCATTTTTACAGCTCAATAACCAGTTCAAACCAAAGGAGGCCATGTTTTGCAGAACCAGTCGCCTAAAATAAACATGCAAAAAGGACAGGAAAGTTCAGAAACTACTGCTGCAAGAGTGTATGAATAGAACAGCAAGTGACAGTTTTGGAAGTCTGCTTTCCAAACAGAAGAATCTGCCCTCAATTCTCCCAGGATAGGGCCTGTAGTTAAATCAAAACATGTCTGAATACAGGGTCTAATCCACATTGAAAGCTTATAGATGTGGGCACACACTTCTGCCATGATAGGCCAAACATCAAAAACACTTAAATCATGCTCATAACACACACAGTTCTTAAACTATTATCTCTTTTACTCATCTACATTTACATTACATCTCATTTACTTAATCTACAAGAATTTGGAGACATTACAAATAATTATATTATTTTAAAAGGACAAGTTATCCTGAATGGTAGAATAAAGAAGTATTTCATGAAAACTTTAAAAGGACAGTCGAACATCAGAATGCAAAAATAAAGACACAGCATTTTAATGGACTCAGCCTTCATCTGCAAGTGCACCACAGTGGTGCTGAAACTGTAAAGGCCTCAAGATATGAACAGCAACAATCTTTTAATAAAGAGTTCTTGATAGTGGGAATGAAAATCAGGTTAGTATTCAGGCTCAGAGTTGTTCAACCAGACCGACAGTGAGTTGGTTCTTGTTAGAGCTGAGGAAAAAGCTCTAAGCCCAAAGATATGTTCACTTTTTCTAAGTAAGTTAATCTAATAATAGCATATGGTATTCTGTAATTTTAAGTTTGCATTGCAAAGTTATTTCAGGAAACCACTCTCTCGCCTGTATCCGTCCAGACGATGGACAAAGCAATCATGCACAGTTGTAACAATGATCCTTCTGCACAGAGACAACACAGAAATCTTCAGATAAAGGCTCACAGATCTGCCTTTATTTCTCCAGGAGGTGCCTTTCAGCACTTCCTGCGTCAGCTGCTCCAGAACAGCACCTCTGTGTTCCCTGCAGGAAGAGCTCTCCAGCAGGCTGGCTGCCAGGCCCTCGGGCTCAGCTCCGTGCCCTGCTGCCCAGCACACCCGGCCTTCTGCAGGGCGGCATCTCCACGCTGCTCTCCAGCACTGGGGCCCAGGAATTTGGGAAGAGCACAGTGAGTGTGAGAAGCGCCTGAGCAGGTCCACAGTGAAGAGCAGAGCCAGCTGCAGGCACAGCCTGCCTGGGGTGCACTCTGAAGGCACTGAAGGCACAGTCGGGGATGCTCAGCTCAGCTCTCCGCAGTCCCCATGAAGTCCTGTCATTACACCCCCACCCACACAGCAAGGTCAGAGCACCACAGATAACGGCAGCCTTATCAGCACAACCACGGAGCTTTAGCAGAAAAGTGGAGATGCTATGCCACCTTTGAACATAAAAGGCTGAGCGCTTTTGAAGGACCTACTGTTCGCATCATGGATTCTTTGCCCTCTTAAATTACAGTCTGAGGGGACAGAAATTGCTGTAGTAGAGAAATACAACATGAAAGCATCCAATTCAGACTCTCATTTTATACTTAAGATTAAAAAAATGTTCTCCTAAGAAACAGGATCATTGTATTTCCTGGAGATGGGTACAATTATGAATGTACACTTACACCAAAACAAGGCCTGGAGTTTAAGTCACTTGCCAAAATATTACACTCTCTCCAAAATCAAATGAGTTCTTTTTAAATAAAACTGAACATCACTGGCAGGGCCTGACAGCCAATGGGCTGATTAAGAAAGGAGGTTCTTTGTAAAAACACTGTAAAACAGTCTATGTAAAAACCAGGCTAAAGATAACCTCGGATATTGTGAGAAAGAGTCTAGCAAAACAGAACAAATTAACTGTGTTTTTATGAGGACTTTTTTTCTCCCTTCTTTCAGCAGACCAGAGTCACACAACTTGCACGATACCCTAAATCCAAAGTCACGCCACTTGCCTTCAAAGTTGCAACTGGGTCTGGCTGCGTACAAACTTACTCTTCAGCACTGCTCATGAACTGTCATTCAGATTTTTTAAAAAATAAATTTAAAAATATGGACAAGTGGGTGTAATATTCAGGCAGCATGTGCTACACATACACACTGGTGAAAGGGAATTCAGCTGTCGATAAGGCACTATTAACATCTATAAAAAACTTTACAGCTAAGCTTATAAAAATGCCTTTTCCTATTGCTACAAAAAAAAAGAAGTGGCATAACTTTTTTACACAAAAGTGATTTTCAGCATTTTAAAGCATTGCCAGAGCTCTGGACAAACACTGCATCACTGAAAATGGCTTGGAGCTTTCAGTAAATAAACCAGTAGGTGGGTGCAACCAAAGATTGTATGGCAGTACTATGGCAAACAGAGATTGAAGTTACTTGCAAAGACTGTAGTCACATTTCCTTGAGAGAGACTGAAACTAAGCTTGGAAAGCAAAACAGATCTGAAACACACAGAAGTGACAAGATGAATGTGATGTCAGCTACCATATGCAACAATCAGAGAAGGGAATTTGTACACCAGTTATGAAAACAGGAAAGCCATAGTTGAATCTACTTAGATTTAAAATGGATCCCATTCATCTGTAGGAACAGGCTATAGGATAGCTTGAAATTTCTCAACTGTAACAGAAGCAAAAGCTTGAATTAAAACTAGAAGAGAACTTCTAATTTTTTTAAAATTTTAATTTTTAAACCAAATTAAAATAAGGATTGCAGCCTAAAGCCATTAAGCCCTGAGGTTAATTCAGTAAATTCAGAAAGACAACACAACAGAAATTTTCCACGAATTAGTACTCTTCTCGCAACAGAAAAATTCTGGCTTTGGTTCTCTTAAAGGAGAACTCCAAAACACTGTCATGACTTCACTAATTCTGTATGTACTCCCAGCCCTTCTATTTCTATAAAATACATACAAAATATATACCACACATATATAAAGCAACCTCAAAACCAGGTAAGTATTGAAAGGGTTTTTCCAGTTTTGTGCGAACCTCATGACCCTCCATCTATCTCACATATACTGCAGTTGCATTGCTATTGTCATCAAAATTATGTTACACTACTTAACAGTTTTTACTTAAAAAACACACACATGCCCCCTAAAATAGAACTACTTCAAAATACAGAAAGATGTAGGATTACATACCCTCCTTCTGCAAGTTCCTTACAAAGTCTTAAAACGTGTGCATTTTCCTTTTGGAATTTAAATATTTTCTTTGCTTGTTCTTACTTTCAACATAAAATTACCATCTATGTTAGAAGATTCTGTAGGTGGTTAAAAAATTATGTGATTATGTCTTTAGAGATGATTAACCTAAGATTTAAGATGAGATGTGAGGTTTTATTCTGTTTTGTCCTTTCCATCTCAGTCTGCCTTAATAAGGATGCAACAACTGCCACTTTAATTAAAACACTGAGAACTACTAATGCACATCTGACTCATGCAAAACAGAGAATATACCAGACTAGAAATTTTATTTAAGAAATGTAAAAAGCTGGATAAATATCAAAAACATTTCTGAGAGTGGGAAGGGAACATTTTAGAACACCTTCATAACTTCTGTATATATTTCAAAACTAAGGTACAAGTTTATTTTTTCTTTATTCTGTACATGGTATGTCCAAGTGAGTAGTCAGAGAGAAAGGGAATAATTAGAGAATAATTAGAGAGAGAATAGCTATGGCCTTTAGCATAGCACCTGAAATGGCTTCAACAACTTACTGTTCACCATTTCAAAACAGTCTTCACAATACAGAAATATTTTCTAGAAAAAGAACAAAAGTTTTTTTCTATATACTACTGATCACTTCCAAACCCACACATATGAACTTTTTCTTATCTATAGATACAAGACCTGAATCAGGCATCTACACTGACCAAGGTCTTTAAAAATGTAGCATGAATTTGCAACTTTCAATACTCTGTATATTGAGTATATCAATCACTTTGTATGTGTGATTTAACCTCTCTTCTAAAATTTTAATATGAAACAGCACAACTGTTATTCTACCTGCAGAGGTATATTAATCAACAGTTGCAAATTTTTACCTTCAAAAACATATTTTCTTACCTGAAGAGTTCAAACGTTATCAGTGCCAAATGTGACACATTAATGTTCAGTAAGAAAAAGTCTAGATTTATTCAGGTCATTTACAGATTACAACTTTTCTTCAAAACAAAACAATCCATGTAGCTACTCTGAGTTCTGCTAACAGGACAAGAGTTACACTGAGTCACATCAAAGTTGCATCTACTTTGTCTGTTATCCTATTCCTGACAGTGGCTCAAAGTGGACATCTTGAGCTTGAGAAGGGTACAGGAATTATCAAACAATAGCCAAATTATCAAACAACTGGCCCAGTATGCAACCATTTGCTATAGGCCACAAATAAAATCTGTGTATTTATCAGTCTTCAGAGAAGTATTTTTCTACAAACTTGCTCAGTCACCACTCCTTGAACTGATAAAAGTTTAGCATTAACATCCTGTTACAAGAACTTCTACACACTTAACTGCCTATATCTGAAAAGTAATTTCCTTTTTACTTGCTCAAAAATTGCATGCAAGCTTCCTCTGTGGGAAGAAATAGAAAAAATATTTTTATTTGCTTTTTTCATTTCACTCACAATTTTCCATGCAATTTCTCTCAATCACTTTATTCTGAGTTGAAAACCATATTTAAGGCACAAGATAGTGCTTATTCACTACTTCCTTTCCCAGCAGTTTCTAACATCATCCTTACAGTCCTCTTACAGCATTGAGCTGTGACTTCTGTGGACCCAGCATTCCTTGAACACTGATAATAATTGCACTAGATCTCATGAGTAGATGTCAAAGATTCTCCCTCTGTGAGATTCATTTCACATTTCATACACTTTTATGCACATTATTCCCTTCTTGTAGCATTTTTTTCTGAAATTTTTTCAGCAGTCCCTCAATTTTACTATCCAGACCATATCACTATGACTAGTACTAACACTACAAGAGCAGGAAGTCAAACTCCTTCTATTTTTTCACCTGCCTCCTCTTGCTAAATCCACTAAAAAGCCTCGAAAACAAAACCAATCAGCTAACTTTTCTGTTTTACAGGTTAAATGCAGTGTAGAGAAGAGCCACGAGTGATACAGCTGAAGCAAGACAGGACACAGAATAAACACCACCAAAGAAGGAATCAACACCTCCTCTTACTTGCCATTTTGGAGGGCAGGAAGTGATCTCCCCTTTTGCTTTCCTGGGGCTGAGAGTGGATCTGTGCCTCAGCCACATATGAGATCAACCTGAACTCAGTGCTGCTGTGAAAGAAGCAGTTTGCTCCTCTCTCTCACACAGCCTTGCCCTCTGCACCAGCCCTAGCACTCCTTTATTCATCTCTTTTGGAAGTTGTTCTAACAAGCTGAAACATAACAGGCCAGTTGCAAAGTAAGCACAAATGCAGGCATAACCTGATGTGGACAACACAGCCAAGAGGATGGATAAGTCATTTCAATGGTACTGAATTCTTGGATTTGTTGTTATTAAATGTATCTTTTGAGTAATATTTATTAGAATTATCACTTTAGAATCTCTACAATTTACATGCATCCAGCTCGATCCTTCCAGTGAAAAGGACTTCTGCTTATTTCCAGGCTTATTTCCTCTGCCTGTGTTTGTGTTCACACCATTATGCCATGTAGCTCCCTAATCCAGACAAAAACCTGCTCCCATCCTCTGTGGCAATTTTCAGGCTCATCAAACCTTCATCCAACTGATTACATCAAAAGCACTGGTGCCAGCACTAAAGATAAACAGAAGAAGCAAGTGCTGGATAAAAGGCAAGACTTTAATCACAGGCTTAAGTCAGCTGTGAAACTGTGGCTTTGTTGTGTTTTTTCAGTATGAAATATCTTCTCTGTGAAATTTTAGACAGAACCTTAAGGACTATGCAGTAACATATACAGTACAAATGCCTTAAAGGGTAAATAAACATAGTTCATTATGGACTCACAAAAAACAAAACTCAGGTGAGCTGGGTGTTTCATCCCAACATTTCTCCTGGATACCGAAATAAATATACATACACACACAAATCTTCTCATATTTTTGACCCGTGCAGTACAACTCCGTATTGAAAATCATTAGTGTTCTATGTAGACTTCAGCATTATCTTAACTAAGTCTTATTGACCTGATTAATTCAACATTCTGTATTGTAAATTGATAAAGAAACACAGCGTTTTTGAACAGATACTGTTTTGAACAATGAGTGAATATTTTATAATGACAGGTATTACATGTATTTGAGACGAAACATCTACCAGAGGTAGAATACTCTTACATTTTACTATATTAACAAGGTTCCTTTGCCAGTTGCTGCCTTTCTACTCAGAATGAAACCGAATCATGCAATATTTTTAGTCTCTGGTATTTGAAGGTCCCTCTTTTTAAACTGCTTCGGAGAGAGCAAATGCCATCACCCTAAGTCACCTTGTCAAAAGCTCGGTGACTTGCACATATTCTTCTTCTACCTCCATAAAGACTTATCAAAAAGGCAGTCCTGTCTCCTGGGGTTATTAAAACTTAGATCAAATGTCCTTTCATACTAGCATGCTCTAGCTATGTTCTGTTCGAACTTAAAAGCTAAAACACCTTTCCTGCAACAAAAACATAACATTTTGGACACGGTGAACTTGAAGCCATTATTATAGTCTCTAACAGCTACTTTCATGTCTCAAATTAATATCTGACAGCTTTTAGATCTCCAGCTTCTGGCTGACATAGTGAAATCACTGAAATGGGCAAAAACACATAAGGTAATTCTCTAGGGTATTTTGGTGGGGTTTTCTCTTACAATTCTGAAAATTTTTCTTGAAAGTGTTACTGTTGAACTAGGGTTAAAATTCAGAAATTTTTTTCATTCCTAGACTGGTCTAAAAAGCCATAATATTGATTACAGATCAGAATACCTTTTCTCATTCCACAAATAACTATTTGTTGCCATGCATGATACATTCGGGAGGATGTTACACTGAACACATCATTACTTCATATGAATTCTAACAGGACAGCCAATACCTTGCTTTAGCAATATTCTTCTTAGAAGTACAGAGGTGATACACCACACGTGCTAGACATGTAATCTTTGTAGGCCAAAATGTTACACATTTCTTCTTTAAATATCACTGACTACATAGTCAAAACTTTATCAAACAGAAACAGAATGCCTTGAAAGTTTTAACAGTTCCACTGCTGCCAGTAAGAACTACTGAGACAAGAAATTAAATCCTTATACCACACAGACTGATTGTTGCTGTTGATCTGTGAATTAGAAGATAATGGATTAATTAATGCTGAAAAGAAATGGTAAAAATGGAAACCATCAAAATGAAAGGATAGCAGCTATCCTGGACACTTCTGGGGAGAAGTAATAAAATATCAAGTTGATGATGTTCCTGTCAGACCACCAGGATCCAGAAGAAAAACCGCATTAAAGTCTCAACTTTCATCCCCCCAAATTGGAAGGAAATGGGTGATAAGGCTCTACAAGACCAAATGAACCTGTGTTTTCTAGGTGAGCTCTTCTTCCACATCAGCCTTCAAGGAGTGACTGACTTTGCAATTCCTCAGTGGGAACCATATATCCAAGAATATTTCATAGTTTTTCTTACTGTCGTTTCATTTTAATGTACCTTAAATCCAAAAATACCCACGCAGTATGCTAAGGTGAAGACTGCACTATCTAATAATTAAGATGAAAGAAATGTCTGCCTACATAGCAGGTAGACATTGAAGGATTACTAAATGTTGAACTATGCATGAACTTTATTAGGCATTTGATTATTCAATATGCTGAAAGACATTCCATAATCTTACTTAATATAAATGAGCTTTCATCTAGACCATGATATCCTTTTATGCCAGAATTTCTGTTAAATCCTAAAATTTCAATTGCAACATTTTCTTTTAACTAATGCTAGAATGTTTGCCAAGTGCAGCTGTACTGGCAAGAACTACAATAGAAAAGTACACAAAATAATGGTGAAGCACTAAGGCTGACTTAAAACAGTAACAAGAGAATCCTAGGTTAAGTTTTAAAGCCTAAACATGAATGTTATGCTCCCATTCAGGCTCTGCACTTATCGGATGCCTCAGCAAACTAAACTGGCTCATTGTGTTGGAAAACTTTTTGGGGCAAAGGGGACTTCAGGAAGGCTGGTGCTGGTGAGGAAAGCTGGACAACTCACCTGGGCTACAAAACACCGAGGCTGCAGTGAGCCCTTCTCATAGAACCACACACAAGAGGTATTAATCCCTTGTAGTTCAGTGGGAAGCATAAGGAATCTGGGTAAGCCTGTCATGTCACCAGCACCAAAATCCTGTTACAGGATTTGCCAACCAGAAATCCAGCAACTATCCACCTCAAAAACAGCTGGGACAGTGCAAGACATGACCAGCTCTCTAGGTACTTGTTTCTGTGCCAGAAATCAGCCTTCCTGTAGGAAAGCAAACAGAAGAGGGAACTAATACTATACCCGTAATTCATTAATCATTAATCCCAGTAATACCAGATACTAATTCCCTAATAAGCCTACACAGATCCAAGGAGGGCAGCAGCACTGCCACACTAACTAAGCAATCCTCCCATTCACAAGCATGGCTCGGTTGGGGTGTGCACACACACATCAAGCACCAACCAAAAGCTACAGAACAACTGCTGCTTCCTGCTTAAACACCAAAAAATTCCAATAAAGCACAAGCTTCATCAAAAGGTGAAGTATGTGAAACTCAGTAAAGAATTATGACAACCATGCCTTAGCTTCTCTCTGATCCATAACTGCACAAGACAACATGAAGAAACAAAACTGACAGTAAAAATGGTCACAAGAATGATTAAAACTACTTAGAAGTTAAAGCAGTGTGAATACAACAGTGTTTGATAACCAAACACAGGCCTTGTGCTTTGAGTGTCACAGGCTGGCATCATTTTAGCCACAGCACAGTCAGATACTGAGGGACAGTAACGACTTTTGGTGCTCTGCTTAAAACCCTAAGGACTCTCTAGATAAATACAGTTATTGATGAGTCCTGGAGGGAGATAAGATCAAGCTTTCCTCAGGCAAGGATGTTCTAATCATCAGCCTGGTACAAGTAAGCTAGAAACAAGAGTATTAGATGGAGACAGATACTTTCAATCAATAGGGGTATAAACTAATGCTGCTGATTGAAACCAGAGTTTGGCCACCCTCAGTCAGTATCTGTTTCTTTTACCTAATGCTTTCGTGTTTGCAAATTGCAAGTGTAACAACAGTAGAAACAAGATAAGCAGTCACCAAAACAGGGCTGAGATATTAGGACTGACTTAAAACAGGTGCAAGAGAAGACCCCATGAATTTTTAAATTTTGTTTAAAAAAAACCCCAAGAGATACTAAATTAAGCTAAACACGTAAGAAAATTTTAAATATATATTTCATTTACATGTGCCTTTATATTTATATTTCAAACACTTTCTCAAAACTGAAATACTGTTCTTTCTAAAAAAAATAAAAACTGAGGGAAAAAATCCCTCTCTGCAGACAATATACATACCATGGTATATTTTTTTTATATATATATATATGTATATGGAGAGACATAGTATGTCTCCCCATACTTGCTTGGAAGAAACATGCATATGCATCTTTCATACTAAGAATCCCAGCTTTTAAGAAAAATCAAATCACTTGAAAGAAAAGTTCTAACTAGACAAACCACAGTCATACAATTAAAGACATGCTAGTCATCTCCTGTGAATAAAACACTCCGTGTTTATATTGTTAATAAACCTAATTACACTAAAACATCACCATCATGTTAATTATGTTTATGGATTCCAGCTCAACAAGAGCCTCGGTTCTCCTGAAGTATACAGATATAATCACTTGCAGTTGACTAAAACTTAAAAAAAAAGAAACCTTAAGCAGTGTACAATATGACCTATGCAAAATACAGTCAATTCAACAGATTTTGGAAAAAAAAAATAACCATGTCAGCAACACTGGAACAGTAATTAGTAATATCTAGACATATTTGCCAAATATAACTGTCAGGAAGCTCATAAAATTAAGAAAATTACACTGCCAAATGAAATATTTATTGCAATATTATGATGACTCAAAGCATTTGACACCGTCCCATGCAATAACTTTGTCTTTAAATCAGAGGGACATGAATTTGACAGATGGGTCACTTGCAGATAAGGAAACGGCTGGATGGATGCTCTCAAAGAGTTGTGATCAACAGCTCAATGTCCAGGAGGGGAGCAGTGAGGGCTGGGGCTCCTCAGGGGTCGGTGCTGTCCCACACCTTTGTCAGGGACACCTTTGTCAGTCTGCCACTGCACCGAGCTGTGGGGCTGTCACACTGCAGGGATGGCATCCAGAGCAGCCTGGACACGCTTCACAGGTGGGACTGGGAGAAAGAACCTCATGGAACTCAACACAGCTGAGTGCAGGGTGCTGCACCTGTGAAGCACAATCTCAAGGCAGTGTGAAGCACAAATATGGCTGGGTGGAGAATGGATTGAGAGAAGGATTGGGGGGTGAATGAGAAGCTTGACACAAGCGAGCAGTGTGTGCCTGCAGCTTAGAAAGCTTACTGTGTCCTAGGCTGCATCCAAAGCAGCACAGCAGCAAGTCGAGGTGATTCTCCACTACTCTATACCCACTGGTGGGTGTACACCCACCTGAATCTGTACTGTGTCCAGATCTGGAACCACCACCTTAAGAAGGATATGGACCTGCAAGGAAGGAGTCCAGAACAGGCCACCAGGATGATCAGAGGGCTGGAAGAGTCCCTCTGCTATGAAGACAGGCTGAGAGAGTTCTTGTTCAGCCTGGGGAGAAAAAGCTCTGGCAACACCTTAGAGCAACTTCCAGCAGCTAAAGGAAAGCTGAAGAACATTTTACAAGGACACGTAATGACAGGACAAGGCTTCAAACTGAAAGAGGGCAGGTTCAGATTACTGTGAGTATGCTGAAGCACTGGAACAGGTTGCCTAGAGAAGCTGTACCCTAAACCTGGAAGTGTTCAAGGTCAGGTTGGATGAGGCTTTGAACAACCTGGTCTCAAGTGGAAGGTGTCCTGCTCATGTTAGAGACATTGAAACCAGATGATCTTGAGGGTCCATCCCATTCCAAAGCATTCTATGATTCCATGAAGCATTACTCTCCCTTATATTTAATTTTTCTCCTTTGTAAAATAAATTGTGCATTTCACGGTTCCTAGAAATTTGCACTCTGAAGTCAAATCAACATACAAAATAAGATGACTTACGAACTTAATTTTACATCTTCCTATCTAGTTAGTGATTCAATCTCAACAAATCACCTCCTCTGACCTTTTGCTGACATCACCCACACTGCTACAAAACAGCAATTTAAATCCTTCAATCCAGCACAAGGAAACCAATCTGTATCTCACCAAAGTTCTAACAGTTTCTACAACATTCCATGAAACAACATTTTAATTAAAAGCAGACTTTAGCATTGCTATGGAATTATGGGATTGAACGCTAACAGCAGCAACAAACGTGCCAAAATATAATTAGAAAGAAACTTGAAAACTCCCAATCTTCTCTTATATTGTAAATGACAAAACTCTGATTTTCAGCTCTGGAGGACTTGATTTGAAAAGCATTAAATTACTTGGGAACAAAAGATAAAATTGTATGTATCACACTCATGGCTTTGGGACAAAGGTTTAACTATGCTTTTAACCAATTCCACCTGTAAAATACTGTGTAAATAAATAGTAGCTGCCTGTAATGCCTTATATTTGCTGCACTTCACAGAATCATGGAATCACAGAACTGTTTGGGCTGGAAGGGATATTAAAGCTCATCCAGCTCAACTCCCCTGCCATGGGTGGGGAAGGGACATTTTGGATTGGAAGGGACATTAAAGCTCATCCAGTTAAACTCCCCTGCCATGGGTGGGGACACCTCTGACTGGGGGGGGATTGATCTGCGCCAAGTCCAGCCTGACCTTGAACACCTCCAAAGAAGGGCCATGAGGATGGTGAAAGGGTCTGGAGGGGAAGCTACATGAGGAGAGGCTGAGGTCACTTGGCCTGGTCACCCTGAAGGAGACTGAAGGGAGACCTCACTGCAGTCTTCAACATCCTCATGAGGGAAAACAGGGGCAGGCACTGATCCTTCCACTCTTGTGACCACTGACAGGACTAGAGGGAATGGCCTGAAGTTGTGTCAGGAAAAGTTTAGGCAGGCCATCAGGAAAGGGCTCTTCACCCAGAGGGTGGTCAGACACTGGAACAGGCTCCCCAGGGCAGTGGTCACAGCAGCAGCCTAACAGAGTTCAGGAAGTGTTTGGACAATGCTCTCAGGCACAGGGTGTGACTCTTGGGTTACCTTGTACAGGGCCAGGAGTTGGACTCAATGATCCTGATGGGTCCCTCCCAACTCAGCATTTTCTAAGATTCTATGATAATACATTCCTCCTCCAATCAATTAAACTACTCACAAGAATCCATTTACATATGGCAGTATGCACAATACCAATCACCAAGGTTTACATATTTCAATAAAAATAGCTGTAGCCCACTAATTATTATAATGTGCCTATCCTAAGAAAAATGCAGTGCTACATATTTTACAAGTTAACCCTTGTGCACCAGTATCTAAAGCATCTCTAAGCATGGAAAGGAAAAGCAGGTTATCTGGAGGAAACAATATGGATTCCACAAGAGGAAATCATGTGTGACTAACCTGATACCCTCCTACAATGGCATGCCTGGCTTGGGATGATGAGGACACAGAAGTGGATGTTGTCTACCTTGACTTCCACAAGACTTTTGACACTGAATCCCATAACATCCCCAGAGGAAAGCTCAGGAAGCGTGGCTTAGATAAGGGGACAGTGAGGTGGACTGAGAACTGGCTGAATGGCAGAGCTGTGACACAGGCACAGAGTATACCTCAGTATATACTTTGACCATTTTTTTTGCTGTATCACAACACATTGTACTATGTCTCTTGTGAACTCTAGCCATTACAAGCTGATAACTGAGTTATCAAATTTTATATATATACACAGAAGTGAAGTCCTGTTGTATTTTCATGTCTCTTTCACTTCATATATTCCACATCTCTTTCAATACATCATAAAATAAATGTCCAAATAAACAGCACAAAATCAAAGGCATGAGGTAACGAAACAAACTGATGACTGAGGACTGTGACCAGATGGTAATTCAACAAAAGGAGTGACAAGAAGAATGAAGACTAGAGTGGGAGGTAAAGGGAAAGCTCTAGGATAAATCTCCCAGTGTATTATTTCCATACAGAACCCCACTGCAATTCAATCTCAGATTACTTTGTGCAGGCAACAGTATACATATTAACTATTAGTTGTGAACAGAACAAAAAGGTCTTAGTTTAGAGAACCAATAAGTTGTTAGTCTCAGAAGTTCTCAGGAGTTAAAGAAGAAAGGTTTTTTTCAGCTCCAGTGGACTCATACAGGTTTAGACCAATGGAGCAGGGTGATGAAGCACCACATGAAAACCTAGTGAAGCTTTCTAGAGAAGAAAAGCAACATTTAGAAGGGGGAATAAAAGCTACAACCGAAACCCAGGATGGTCTTAATCTAAACACTCTTGCCCCAAAAAAATCCAGTGGAAACCTGGCAGAAGCCTTGAAAGACAGATCTTAAAGCAGCTCACACCTGTCCATGGGAAAGACCTGACAAGAACTATTTGCAGTAAAGGGCAAGAGTCCTCAGATGCCATACAGCACGACCTGGGAACAAACCGCACCATACAGAAAGTTAACAAAGGTATTACAGTACGCTTTTTTTTTTAAGTTTTATTTTAGGTATGGCATTTTTGTCCTACAAATTTTATGTCTGAGATCAAGCTACTCTCTAAGCATTCAGAATTTGGCTGCAGTCAAGGCTGACACTTGGGCTGAATACCCTCCTTTCTGTCTCAGGAAAAAAGGAACATTAGGTCTTTTACACAACAGCTGAAAAAGCAGGAAAAAAAAAACCAGCAAAAAAATGCTGTGCCTGTGATTCCAGGAGGGAGTTGTGTGGGGCTTTTTGGGTGTTGTTTTTTTAATTTTAAGGGGTTTTTTTTCAGTAGAGTACTCGCCAGAAAGGCAGACTTGAAAACATCAGCAAAATAGCTGCTTGTTGCACTTTGTTTCTACTCTGCTCAAGCAAAAGAGCTTTGTTTACATGTTTTGTGTAAATAAACAGCACTGCACATATACACACATAAACAATCCTCAAATCATATATTTCTCTTCCTGAGAAGAACAATTTGGCAAAGTCTCAAGTACTAGCTATCTCCTGGGCTCCAAGAGTAGAAGTAATACATGCCAGGTTTTTCTGAATGCTGATGTCAGATAGCCAGATATTAACTAATACATTGTGGCCCTGTGTCTGTTGCCTGCTCAGATACCTTGCAAAGGAACTGAGCAGTATCTCGATGTCTGCAGCTGAGATTAACAACTGGCCTTCCGGAAGTCTACCACGGAGACATAGCCTTGTTTAGAATGAGAGCAACAGGATTCTTTCTGCCTTTTTTAAAATGGCACTTTTTGACCACTATTATCAGACATCTCTTTTCTGGAGCAGACTACAGAGAAGTAGGATGTGAGACTGTTTATGCTTCAGAGGTGTTTACTATTATTATGGATCCAAGTGCTACCTCAAACGGATTTTGTGACAAGCACAGATACCAGTTCAGCAGAGTAAGTATAAGTAGCACTGCTTGGTTTTGGTCGTGCCTGAGCTTTGCCTTCATTACATGTATGAGCCTGACACATCCAGCAGTGTAAGTCTGAAGCAGAGAGTATGTCTCTAACACATGGTAAGAATATACATCACTCTTCCTTTCCAGGAATATAGGTCTAAAAACTAAACAGGAGTTATGTGGTAGACAAAACTCTGTAATATCAAACTTCCAAGAGACTAAGAAGTAGTGGCAAAGCATTTATGCATCTCATATCCTCAGCTAATTTCAATCTTTTAGATGCCCATATCAGACGGCAAAAAATCCAAACAGCCTTAGATCCAGTTTTGACAGGTGCTACTAGGCCCATGGGAGAGCAATGTTAGGTCTATCTGATTAAAAGCTAACCACAATAGAAACAGATCCAGCAAGGATCAGAAGCAAAACAACAGCTCAACCCTAACAACCTCAACAGCAAAAATGGAGCATGAGAATCAGCTACTCCTACGACTATCAATTAGACTATATTTCCCCAGTGTGACACCCAGCAAAATGAGTCAAAACTCTTCCCAAAAAACACCCTGAAAACTAAAGGTTATTCCCTTAAGTGTATGGGACTTATTATGGGATGCGGGCAGAATGAACATTTTGGGATTGTGCAAACCTTACCACAGCACTGTGAGAACACTGTAAGAATAAGCAAGACACTATGAAATGTTCAGGGGAAGGCATTAGATGCAGAGGAAGACCAGTATAAAAGTGGGTAAGGAAGAAGTAAGTAAGGGAAAACAGTAAGGAAAAAGACTAAGTGGGGCAGGTCCAGCACAAATGAGCATCTGGTCCCTGCACTTGTCTGACTAAGCCCTGCCCTTGATCACGACAGTCCATCCTATATCGTTATTAAACCCTATACCTGTCTTCTTTGTGTATGCACTTTCTATTTTGAGTGTGTATGTGTGAACTGAAGCCAATTTCAAGTCAGATTAGCCAGCAAGTAAATAAGGTCCAAGTGCCAGCAACTGGAGTGAGAACATGAATCTTGAGGGATCATACATTTAGAGGCTAGAAACTACTTAGAGCATTTAAAATTGGCTGGGAGAGCACACAGAGCTTTGTGTGTGAGTTTCTGTGAAAATTCCACCACTGGACTTCCATTGTGAGGAGTTGGAAAGGAGGAAAAGGAGGGGGCTGTCCAGGCAGTTCTTGCCTCAGTGCTCTGTCTGTTTGGGTGCCAACAAAAGCCCTGGTTTGAGTCTCTGCTTCCCTGCAGGGCCAGCTGTGCACGCATTTTCTGTACGTGAGCGTGTGCATGCACACACACACCTACGGGGAATCTGCTCTCCTCACTGGCTGGCCCTGGGGACACAGCATCCTGCACTCACCTATCCAGCTACAACAGGAGATATTGCCCCTGGGACACAGAGCCCTCCATGCTTGGCTACTTCTAACATGGCTAAAAGGACACATACCTTTAGCAAGGTTCTTAGCAAAGCTCTTGGCAAAACTATCAATAACACTTTGAAGGTGAAGTGTCTAAATCTGCCTTAGATTTGAGTTTGAGGTAGTCTTTAAGATGCAGAATGTTTAAGCTGTCCTGGCATCTGTTGGAACACAATCCATGCAGTTTTGCTAAGGCATTTTTTTAAAGCACTGGTACTTAAACGATAGTAAAAAAAAAAGTATTGGCATTCTCGGACACTGTCCTGCTTCAACTGGATGACTTCTGGTTCTTTTAATAGCCCTTGAAATTCCTATGTGCTAAGCACATTTGAAAAGAATCTTGACCAGTTCTTTCCTGTATGTTCTCTTTCCAACTCGGGATTCATTTAACTGAAAAGTAACATAAATAAAGCAGACACACAGGTGAAACAAAGGACATATAAATTAAGCAACAGGAACACATTCAGTAAGATTGCCTTGGAGAAACCTGTGAAGAGATTTCTATAAAGAACAACACCCCTTTTAAATATTAATGGTCTACACAAAAATAAAAATGTATTCACTGGCAGCATACTGCAGTTGGGGTGCCCAAGGAATAGGGTCTAAGCTAATTCTTTGTGTCAGTAATCCACTCACAAATATCAAGAGTTCTTGAGAGAAAGAGTCTTTCCTTGATCACCAGTAACTTCTTTGCAAGTTCACTCTTTTACTTTGGCTGTGGAACATAAGCATTCTGAGGATGGCTGTATCTCTTCTTTTGGCTTTCTAGCCTAATACTCTGAAACATTAATTACCTGGAAAGGAGCCAAGTGAGATTTCTAAGTCCATGAAGGCTGTTTGTACTCTTATTTATAACAGAATGAAAGGTTTTAATTGATAAAAATGTACTTCAGAATCACTGTGGTTGATGATCTTTTTCATACCTTAGGGAAGTCTTGGTCCAAAGCTGTATTAGTCTTCTTGGAAGCTGGCACCTCTCATAGCTAAGACACCAAGCAGCAGTGGAAATTCCTGATTCTTGTCACATATGCAACAAGAGCTGTCAGAAAGGCTTTACACGGTCACACTGGGGATGACAAAGCACCACTCAGAGGAAACCACCAGACGTAGTCTCCTAAGGGTAAGGTAATCCTTTTATAGAAGGATTCATAAAGAGCAGAGCTAACTCCAAACATCTTCCATTCTAGTTCATGGCATGAAATAAACAGAGGTGGATAGTGTCTGGCATGTGGGCATAGCAGGAACTGAATGCTTTCTGTGGACAGTGGCTACAGCAGCTGAAGACAACAATGAGAATCCATAGGACCTGATGATGGATAGAGAAAAACAGAAGAGCTGTCCACTGAAACCCACACAAATTTGAAACCACTCTTCCACTTTCACAAAAAAAAAAAAAAAACAAACAACCAAACACTGCTGGATATTCTGACACAGGAGTTGCAAAAGAAAATAATGCTGTCTCTTTATAGTAGTATTAATGACAAAAATAAAACTCTCAGTCTCTGCCATAACTAGTAAAAGTTAAGCTTTGGCAACACAGGCCAGAAATGTAGTTGAATAGGAGTTTCTGCTGCAGAAATATGACCTCCTTTGCCCCCAGAAAGGATACACACTATGGGCATACAGTAGTACTGAGCAACAGAAGTAAGGATAAGCCCTTGCCTCCTTAGAAAGGTTGACCATCCCAGCAGGTTTGGGGCATAGAAGTTGCTTCATGAAAACAAGGCACTGAATTCTTAAAAGGTTTCATGTTAATCCAATGACATTTTACCAAATAAGAAGTAGATACAAGAAGTGCTCCTTTCCATGGAATAAGACCACTCCAAATCTGGGGAAAAGAAGTCTTGAAGATTAACCAGCCCAACATTACAATACTAACATTTCACAACTCTCAAGAGAAGAAAATACAGTTTTTTTAG
Organism: Acridotheres tristis; assembly: GCA_037013685.1. Classification (NCBI taxonomy): domain Eukaryota; kingdom Metazoa; phylum Chordata; class Aves; order Passeriformes; family Sturnidae; genus Acridotheres; species Acridotheres tristis. The sequence continues at coordinate 12,944,667 of CM072885.1, forward strand.
TAAATGAGGGTATCACTAATTTACAGCCATTTGTTATATTAGCAGATATCAAGATAAAAGTAGGACACTTATTAATACAGAGAGGTTATTAAAAGTGCCTTTATTAAACACAATGGTCAAAATCTCATATAAATAGAACACATATATGAGATGTGGTTCTGGTTTTGAACATTGTCCAGTCAGAAAAGAGAAGCAATCAATCACCCTGACTGACCTAAAGCTATAACCAGACAAGGAAAGCTGTATAGATAAATCTGATGAAGAACACAGGCAGAGCTTGGAGTTGCACACATTTCTTTGGTAACTGAAGCTTTAAAGACTAAAAAGAGAAAGAGAATGAAGCAGAAAAAAAAGGAAATTGCAGCTCACTATCCATCTAGTCACAAATATCAGCAGGAGTTTGGCAGGCACTGTAGATGAGATAAATTTCGGATCTTCTTAAGGTAACAGTGACTAGATTTCGTCAGAGATCACTGAAGACAAAAGGTGAATTTTGAAGAAAATACAGAAGCACCTAAGGCAGATACTGGTTGAGGAGTATAAAATTCCTGAAGAAAGAACTAGTCAAAGATCTTCTGGTCTCAAGACCCTTAGGACAGACTGGAAAGTTTAGATGTCCTCCAAACTGTATGGTAGGATTCACACGAAGTCAAAAGCTGAGAGATGGCACAATTTCCTGATAATATGCTTATAATACAAAATGTGCAACAAAATGGAATGCTTAAATTTGCATGTATTTGCTTAATACACTCCTAGCATCCCTCAGTAACTGCATCAATTCTGGATCAATGAAAATACATGTATCACAACACAGTAAATTCACTGAATTACATTAATGTCTAAACATTATTGATTTGTAAGTAACTAATATGAATATGCATATAATATGAAGACACAGAAAACCACAAATTAGTTTATCCTATAATACACTACAGCAACAACAGAAATGCAAACTTTGGGCATAGGTACACATTATTTTATGCAATCTATCAGGTAACATTCCTTTACCATCCACCTAGGGACAGGATTGGACATGACCAAGACAATGATCAGGCAAAATGTTTCAAGTCATGAAACAGACTGAATCTGTAATACAAAAGGCTTTGCTTAAAATGATCCATTACTTTTTTCCAGACATTTTACCCTGGGATAGAACTGGAATACCTTAGAAAGTATATTGTGCAAATCATAGTTTTCAAATTTTTTACATACTTTTTTCTTTAACCATTAAATAACTGTGTTCAAACCACCACTGGATTGCTTGAGTTAGTTTCCAGTGAATAGTTCTTATACAGGAAAACCTCATACAATGCCCCAGAACACTCCATCTCTCCCTTTCACAAAATTCTCTCATTTTAGTTCCAGCAGGAGCTGACAAAATCTGAGATTTTAGTTTACAGAAGGTATATTAGAAATACCTCACAAATACCTGCATGATGAAAAGTTAATATTTTTTTTTTTTTTTAACAATTAAAGAAAAAAATTAAGTAGTGCACAGGCCACGAGTAGCAGGGATACTAATGATGTATTTCACTTGTTATTAAATATCAAAATACATAATTTTTTTACCTATAGCAGAAATTCCAAATAGACACAGAAATAAGCTAAGTCCATCCCTGAAAACAAAAATACACTTAAAACTCTCTCTCTTTTCAAAGTCTACAGATAAACTGATAGAGGCCCTACCAGCTTTAAAAAAAGAGTACGGTGTCCCCTAAAAATATCACCTCAAGTGAAAAACATGCTCCACAAGTGGCTGCTTCTATATAAGCTATTTCCATGTTTTTCCTACACAAGGGCAATGGCAAGTTGCAACATTCCTTCTCTCCACATCCCTGTTGTATTTCACTTAAAAGCCTTACATGCTAAAACAAGTGAGATCGTGAAACCTTTACTATGAAAACCACACAAAACATAGGATTTATTTTGGTCCAGAACTGGTAATCTAAAACTAAGTACCTAGTCTAAGGGAGCTATACAGGTACAGTGCCACCCAACAGAGTTGGTGGTGGAATGAAGTGCCTCCCTGGACAAACAGATTAGGGCCCACACTAAGGCAGCAAATTTTCTTTCCACTTCTGAGATAAAATACAACAAACAGAATGAGCTTGTAATTTTGGGAAAAAAGGGAGATCGAGAGGGAAATATATATTGGTCATTGTTACCATATATTAAACAAAAGAGAAAAGTTATAGCTGTGTGACCACTAAAAATAGATTTGAACTGTCCTGAAACAGAAGATGTGCAGTATTTCTTTTATCCTATAAAAAAGAGCCAGTAAAGCAGAAAAAGAGCTAAAGAAAATATAGTATTTTGAAAATGTGTTTAAAAGTTACTGGAACTGATGAAATAGTTGCATTATTCTGACAACTATTTTTTTCCAGTGCTAGTTACATAAATAATGGAATCATTATCTTATAATATCCCATTATCTAACAATTATTCCAAACCATTTATCTGACACACAGCACTATCAGCTTATACTTCATGTTGTTAGCTGATTATGCTACTTTTAAACATTTTTTTCTATATTTATTACAAGTTACACTTCTACCTTAGAAGTAGTACATCAACAACTAAATTAAAAGAAGAAATACACACACACAAAAACAGAATTAAAAAATTCCCTGATGTTCTGAAACCCAAAGGAATCTTTCAACAACATAACTTCTTTCACAATGCCTCCTCTAACACTTAACATTAGATCCCTCAGGAAAGGAAGCAGGCAGCACTCAGCCTCCATCTTTTTCCTTCCTTCTCATTATTTCAGATTTCTTCCTCCTTTACTTTATCCCTGAATGCCTCCTTGGCATGATCTGACGAAGAAACTCTGCAAAAGCAGTGAGAAATAAATTAATTTGCTCTGCAAAGATAAATTACAAAGATAGAGGGGCATATGTACCCCAAGGCTCAAAAAAAAACCCAACAAAAAGCCAAACCAAAACCACCATTATTCCTTAAAACTTGCCTTCACCACCTGACACCAAATACTTCTAGACACTAATTAACACAAACTTGTCATTTGAAAGTATCTTTCCTTTACTGCTTTTATGAACCCCCAGAATCATGAGAATTGAATTATATACGCACCAGCTACCTACTTTAAGATTGTTCACTAGTGGCTGCTATTAATTTTTTTTAAATAACTGAAGCAGAAACTCATTTCAAATGAACATGCATGTGCAGCCTTTGTAGAAAGAGGGAAAAAGAGCAGGTCAAACACCTCAGACTGATCAGCCTTGCTAACAACCTTTATCAGAAAATGCTCCATGGTCAAACTGCATTGCTGACACAAGTTTAGAACCCAAAATCAGAGCTGAAGAAATAACAAGTTCTTTGTCATAAAATGTGAAGACGAAAACTACTGTGTACAATAGGTTTGAAGTCTTAAGAGTATCAAGTCACCCAGGTGAAAGAATTAACTTTTCTCAAAAAGAAACAGAAACTTGCCAAGAGTTCCACACAGCCCCTAAAAAGTGGGGGAGGGGAAGAAAAATCTGCGCAGCTCAAAGCCTTCACCATAGTGTAGATGAGAAGAGTGCATAACTCATACAGCTGAAATGAAAAGTATTCTTACTTTCCTGGAGGGCTCCTGAAAGACCATCCCTCCTCCATCTGGCTGCTGCTTCTTGCTTCCTCAGGACACGTGCAAGACTTGGACCAGTAACCTCATGCAGCCCCCAGAGAAACACAAAGAATGCGGGCGAACACGGCAGTTTAATTACTACTCATTAGATAACGAAACCAGGTGAGTGTCACATCACAAGCACGCTGCAGGAAAACACATCCATGGTGTCTTAAGGCTCAGACATCCAAACAAATCGATTCAGCGACAGTAGCTGCGGTGGTTACCTGGTCCACCGCCCAGCCCACGTGCACACGCATCCGCAGTTACCTGGGTTACCTTATCAACACGAAACCAGGACTTTTGCCCAGGGCAGCATTAACTACTCGGAAATTTAGGACACAGAGATGCCATCTGATTGTGTGTGCTAATGAAATATCCCATAGCACGCCAAAACACAGCTATCTTAATCTCATCACCTCAATTCTGCAACTTCAGTTTTTCTAGACAGAAGGTAAGGGGAAAGGAAGGATGACTCTATGAAAAATGTCTCAGTTCGTATTAATTTACTTTTCAAGGCTGCCAATGTCTTTAAACATCTCAGAGATTTCTCAACAAAAAGGTTCAACTTTCTTGCTAATGTCTCCTGAAAGGTTCTTAAAATCCTAACAACCAACTATCCTAAGAGAACACTGCAGGATTTCTAAAATGCTGAGCCTCCATAACAGCCAAACCATCCATTACATCCCAGCTTTCTTCTCATCAGCTGTGATGTGACAGCATGTTGAACTTGCCAAATGAGCAGGAAAACCTACAAACACTAAACTGTCTTGTAAAAACAAAGACCAACCAAAGAAGGAGGCAAGTAATGGGCTTCTCTCTCATTCCTTCTCTATTGCCATTTCATCAGTCTCTGTAAATGCACAGAGCACCTCCTCTCCCCTCCCCTCTGGCTATGCAAGCGGTGTCTAGCAGCCTCTGCTAGCGTGGAAAACAAGAAACAAGCCATGGACTCTTTCAGATCTTCCACACAGCATTCCCACACGGAGAACTCAAGCTTCACAAGAAGTCCAACCACTAAGAGCAAGGATAAAAACCAGCAATAAATAAATATGCAAGAATTAATTCCCTGTGTTTTTCAAGAGCATGCATATTCTCATGTCTGTATGGCATAAATACACATTGCAATTCATCTACAGAGCAGATTAGGCCAGTTTAACAGTTCAGACACTCAATATTATAATTATTTCTTTTTTTTAAAATCTTACATATTAATTTTCAAAGAGCCTTGAAAGGAACTGGCAGCTAATAGGATAGACAGCACTGTTTCATAACAGCTTGCAAAAAAATTCAGTCTATTTTTAGATAGCTGAAAAGAATGTGGTTATTTTAAAAAAAACTCCTATAAAATAAAGATGTTTTCATTTATAACTGCCCATGCAGCTGATATGTCAAACCAATCTCCAGGTGAACCATGTATTTAAATCCTCAAAAGAAAGCTATGTGCATATACAACAGCCACATTTTAATCTTTATTGCATGATAACACATCATGCTGTTAAAAAAAATCTTCTTTTTAATGAATGACATTCAAACGAATCTCAGATGAATGCATCTTTTTCTAATTGTGTTATGATCCTTTCAAAGGACCTCTTCATCTAGAACTACCATTAGTTCAACCATGAGCATGTTCTGCTCAAAACCAGACTGATCAGACGTTGGGTGCTGCATAACATTCATTTTTATAAAATAAATATCTGTATTATATACCAAATTCCCACACAGCAATGCCAGCAAAAGTCTTTCCAAAAATCGAGTTAACACCTGTTTCCTATACTATTTTCACTCCATCACCCTCCCTGTTACCACCACCATTTTATGAGCCTTGTATTTAAAAATTTTAGGTACAAGAGTGGGATAATGGTTAACAAATAAACATTCGCATTTTCTCTCCTCATTCTTAATTTTGAACAAGCAAACACTAAAATTTTTCTCAAAGCTCTCCTTATATTTCTCCATTTTGGAAAGGTGACTTAACATCCCATTCCCCCCCACCATTTTCTGTATCTCTCATTGCTGGTATTTTGTTATAACTACAGCTGGTGAAAGGCAATGCAGTTTGCTTCTACATATCATACGTAAATACACTTATAAATCAAATTAAATTGCTCATTTTGGTTTTGCAAACCACCCATGCCACACAGCACTCGTTCATTTTGAAAGATGTCTTTTAGTCTGTTTCCTTAAGATAGCATTCAGTGCTTTATCATGTCTCTCTATGCTGAGCCATCCAATAAAATAAACTTCAGATCATCATTTCAGCCTAACACAGTTTGAGAGCTTAAAATTAACAGTATTTTTTTTGCCAACGTCCAATATTAAAATGGTGAAATAGAACATTCAGAGGGTCTTTTGCATACAGCCAAAATGTTTATGATAAATAATGGGGGGGAAATGGTATTATATTCTTCTAGACTGAAGCAGTTTCAAGAATAAAAATGCCCTAAAATGCAGCTGCAAGCAAAACAGAAGTGAGCAGGGCTGGTTTATTTAAAATCAACAAAATAATCACCGGGAGGCTATTTCACATCAGAAGACTTAAATGTACATTTAGTACCTTGAAGTATTTCTCTAAAAATGAAACAGCTACTTGAAATAGCACTAATCTGATTGACAGATAAAATAATTGCTTTAAAAACACTTCTGAGTCATTTCGTCCTTACCTGCAGGCATGAACCATTACTGCATGCAGCGACTGCTCCATTTCCTAGCACAGACTTGAAGAGGGATCACATCTATCTTACAGAATGTGACTAATAGGGGGATTTGCGATTCCTGAGCTACTTTCCAGAGGACACTCCCTTTGCCACATAACAGGGCAGGAAAGGCTCCGCCAAGTTCTATTTGCCAGCCATGTGGAGGGGCAGGAGCGCGGGCAGCGCGGCGGGGTCCGAGCGCTGCCGCTCGCGTGACAGGCGCGGGGTCTGCAGCGGGCAGCGCAGCCCGCCCGCCGCGACCCGCATGCTGCAGCCCGCCGGGCTCCGGGGCACAGCCCCGCACGCCGAAGCCCCGGCAGGACGCACAAAGCTCGGCCAGAAGGGCAGGCTTGGGTGGGCACGGTGCGAGATCCAGCATGCAGCACGCGGACAATGCCAGCAGCCGCGCGGAGGCAGAGGGAGAAGCCCCGCGTTCATGCGGACGGGGATGCGGCCGTACCTTTCTGGAGAGGACGACTTCTCAGAGTTAACTGACATCAGCAGCTCAGTCTTCTGCTTGATTTCTGGAAAAATCAGAAAACGTTCACCACCGACACCGCCTGCCCTCGCCTTCCGGAGGTCTCGCTTCCCTGCGCCCTTTTGTCCGCCGGAGGCCCGGGACGCGGCGCTGTGCGAGGCCGCCCAGCCGCGCTCGGAGGGCCGGGCCCGCGCACATGACCGCGCACGGCGGGCGGAACCATCGCCGAGCGGGGGGCGCCGCTCCGCGCCCCAGCCAGCGCGGGCACCGCGGGGGCCGCGCCACCGCTGCCGCAGGCTGGGGGGGGGACGCGGGGGGTGCCCGCCGAGAGGAAAAACGCCGAAACAAAGGATTCCCGGCACGGATCGTCTTCCCCGGTACCGTGCTAAGAGGTACTGCACACCCGCGAAAGCCTCCAGATCAAAAGCCCTGAAAAATATGGCTCTTTGGATCATTTTTGTCACAAAAAGCGAGGTATTAAATCACTACTTTCACACACGGGTGAGAAGCTAGACGTGGAAAACGCTAGGCACACCTGGATTTTGGTCTTTAGTGGTCTGCCTCTAATGTCCCCAAATACATTTTGAAAAGTAATGCTTCATTTTCCTTTTTCTTCCTTTTTTTTTTCTTTTCTTTTTTTTTTTTTTTTTTTTTTAATACCTAGTAATGCCCCCGGAGGGTGGTTGGGCACTGATCAGGCTCCCCAGGGCAGTGGTCACAGCACCAGCCCGGCAGAGTTCTGGAAGTGTTTGGACAATGCTCCCAGGCACATGGGGACGCTTGGGAATGGTGCCGTGCGTGGCCAGGAGTTGGACTTGGTGATCCTGGTGGGTTCCTTCCAACTCAGCACATTCTGAGATTCTGTGATCACCACCCCAGCACTTGTAAGGCCTGGGCCCGTCGCTCGTTACCGGAGCGCCGGCAGCACATCCCGGCAGGGACACCCGGGGACACCAAGGGAGACGCTCCCTGCCACTCGCTTCACGAGATCGTGTCAAAGCACAACACAGACTGATGAAAAGTGAATTCACCGGGAGCTCTGCAGTCAAGAGATTTGAGACCCAATAAACCAAAAGAACAAAGTCAGGGATGTGAGCATCATTTTAAGATTGTATCCTCACTGGATACCGTAGTAGCACCTATGGTAACACTGGTAAGACCTGAGCAACACTGTGGCCACCACTTGTTAACGGCCATAGTAAACCTGAACTGTTTGGGATTAACGATTCCACAATGGAAGACCTTCCAACCTGACTTTTCTTCCTCTCTTCACACAGATCTCAGGTACAAAGCCACAGAAGTTTCTGAAAACAGAAGAGAAGGTGGGTAACTAGATGTATTGATTTTTTTTTTTCAATTAAAGTTACAAAAATATTATTACTATCTGAATGAGTTCATCACTCTCATGCACTGGTGGAAGGCTTGCAAGCTAGCAAGTGATCATCACCTTTTAAAGCATATGCCACTTTTTTTTCCCAAAACACACTGATCAGAAGAACATCCAAGAAATATCTCAGTTCTCACATCCAAAGTAGATGCTTCTCAGATCTTTGAAAACATGTCTGTGAAATGTCAGTATGTTCCCAGCTGGCTCCACTGCATGAATGCAAATACCATAAAAAATTTATTTTACCATTGTCCATCCCAGGCAGCAAGTGGTCCTACAGTCACAGCTACCAGGATACTCCTCTGCACACCCAGAATCACATCCCAATGGAGGGATGAACTAAAATTCATTTCCCTACCACAGACCCTTGACACCGACTGACTATAAATATGGTCCTCAGCTTCAAAGACCAACACATTTTTAATTCCTTCTGAAGATGCTTAAAAATGAAAATTCATTACATAGACAGATATTAACGAGGCAAGATTTTACAGCAAAATAAAATCCACAGTTTGGAACGAAGTGATCAAATGACTTATTCCATAACTGAGACTCCACATAGGCTTTGCAATGGATGTCTAGAGATTATTATACTAAGACTGTATTGCTAACAGTACACTACAAGATGTTAAAAAGAAATCCAAGATAGAAGTAACTTCAAACTTTGAGTACCTGGATTCTCTACAAGATGCAGACATTTCACCACAATGTTATTACAGCACATATTTTACTTTTAGTAAGCAAGTGACAACAAAGTCTTATTTAATATAGCTGCAAAAACAATTTAAATAAAATGAGACCTCATAGGAAAAAAAAAAATCTAATGTCTTAATGAGCATTCTACTCCACAATTGGTAACACTTTAATCACAAGCTTTTGGGGTTTTTCTTTCCTCTGTTTCTATTCTGTCAATTTGACATATTTTCTTATTTGGGATTTACCAATCTTCTGTCTCTGCTATCTGAGATTTTTTTGCAAGTGGACCCCTTTTGTTCATTTTTAAAAGCAAATCTGTACCTTTACACATCCATACTGCACCAGCAAACTCAGGCTGGTACCATCACTATCACTCCTCATACAAAACTGATTATGGGAATAATATCACCAAAATAAGACACATGAGTTTTACACTACGTATCTTTAGGTCACAAGAGAATAATGTCTGCAGAAACAGCAATCTTCTCATTTGTTTATTTTGATTATTTATAAATTACATATCCAGAATTCTTGGATCATTTACAGAATTTATTAGAACTTCGAAATTGCATCCCAAGTCCAAATAACACAACAGAAAAAACCCTTCAAACTGCAGTCACCATAGCACCACTCGAGCAGCCTCTGCATCCAGAAGAATGTAAATTACAGCAGTATTTGTTAAACTCAAAGTAACAGGAAAAGAAAAGAGAGGAAAAAGGAAAAGTTTTACAATTGAACAGCTCTTCCTGGAGGTTTCTTGGTTCAGGATCCTGGAACCTAACACTTCCACTTTCAGTTTACCTCAAGCACAGTGCTACAAACGCAAATGCTGGGCTGTTCAGGAACATCTACACCTCTTACAGATTCAAAGAATGACACCTTTAATGGGTTTCATGAGTGGATTTGGTAACTGATCAGCACTCAGAGGTACAGCGAACCCTCTGCTTAGTGAGCAAACATTTACATCCTCACTGAAGAGTTTTCAGTTGTCCTAATTTCTGAGGCCACAAAGAAGACAGCACTCTACAAAGAACCACATCCAGAACAGATCATAACACTGACTGAATAAGAGCTGAAGAGAAATGAAAATTACGGCTTGCACATCTCAAAACAGCAGTTAATGCAGTCAATTTTTTGAGCTACAAAATAACAATAAATTCAGGTATGGGGTAGTATCATTGTCACCAACTCCTCAGTCATTCCATGCACTTCATCAGCCCACTTTGAGTAATTTTGCACTGTGTATAGATCAAGCGGCAGACAACTGGCTCTCAGCCAATGCCTGAGAGAAGCAGATACACTAAGTCTCTAAAGCCATTCTATTCAAGCTGTGATTGAATGAAAACAAAAACCAAAAAGGTTCTACACTGCCCAAAATGGCTTCCTAATCATCATGATTGTTATTTTTTCAAACCAAAGCAAAGCAGAAACTGACCGTATTGTTTTGGGAGTTTTTTTTAGCCTAGATGTTTGCCTCCTCTGATATACTCAGACTGGAGAAAAAGGCATCAGATGAAGTTAAAGCAGGAAGGCATTTGCTATGCTGAAAAATAAAAAGACCAGAGGCTTGGAAAAATGGAGACCAGAGTCCTAGAAAGAGATGCAGGCAGTTTCTAAACTCACAGGGGATTTGTTGGAGAGCATCATGCCAAAAGCTCCAGGCAACCTGAAGCTTCCACATCAAATCTAGAGCAAACCACCTCAGAAATTATAAGGGAAGAAACTCTCCACACAAGATGAATGAAGAAAAGAAATTATGTTATTTCAGCAACGTGAAAGAAGGACAAAAAGAAATTGATATGGGAACTAGGGATCTCTGAGGGATATATACATAATATGGAAAAAAGAACAGAGGAGCAGAATTAGCCTGTAGTTTTGTTTATTTGTTCTAGCAATTAAAAAAAAAAAAACACACAAGAGCTCTCCACAATAAAAGAAAATAAAAAATTCTAGCTGCTGCTTAAGCACAGATGGAAAAGTGTGGACAAGGTATATAGCACTGTACAAACTGTTCCCTGTGACATATGGGTAGATATCAGAGTCACCACAATTTCAAAGTCAACTAACATAAGTCACTGTGTTTCACTAAAAATTTAATCATGTCTACCGCAAACAGATTATCTCAATGGTCTACAACATGTTCATCAGTCAAGATTAAAATATCTTACTGACAGTGCATGCACTGAATTTATCCAGGGCAGAGATCCACTGTTGCAGAACTCAACTAATATAGCTTCTTCCTCCCATCATCCCCCTGCGCTTTTGAGAGCAAAGGAAGACACAAAGTAGCATGGAAACATAAGCACCTTCAATTTTTTGCAATGTAAACCCTCCCATACGAGTTTCCATGCATCCTTTTTAAAATGAATATTATACTAAACAGATGCAAGAAAAATATACTTCATTCTTAATTAACAGGTAGGACTGTCCACACATTTTGTTAGTCAAATCTGAAAATAAACTAGCAGGTTTAGTGCTTTTCTTCCATTTTATGTGTGGTGTATATGTTAGGACACAAGCTTGAGGTGCTTTTAGCCTTTCTTCTACAAAATCTTTAAAAGTGTACTTCCTTATCAACATCCATCCTAGTCTATTCTCCATTGAATTTTCCATCCTTACATCACAGCTCTACAGCTGCTTGGATCTTACAGTTTGCCTAAAATATCCTCATCCTACTGGAAGTTGACTACTTCCAGTATTACTGTTAAAATAAATAGTCCTGCTTCCCAAATGAATCTATGAAGACAGATCTGAAACTATTAAACAAACCAAACTAAAATTCTAAGTAATTTTTCAGCCTTGAAGTCATGAAATGAACTAGGAAATTTGGTATCAGCAACATGATTTTATGTGGACAGATCTATGTTTTTGAGCTTTGGATAACTGTTGTACAAGTGACATGCTAAACAGCACAAAAGGCAACAAATTTAACTTCTCCTGATGAGGCACTGGACCCCAGACAAAATTAGACAGCCTTGCACACAACTTGAACACGCTGCTTTGTATATTTTAGATCGTGTACTTTTAAAATAAATAGTTCTAATAGACTGCTAGAATCACAGGCTGTGTGATTAAAACGGGTTTCAAAATGGCACAAACACAGAGCAAGCCTAAATTTGATAAGCATATGAATACTAAATGGGGTACTATGGAAGCATAAAGAGTATAACTGCCCTAAAATAAAATCATCTTCCATATGTTACGAGCTTTTAAAGTGAGAAAAAAAATAGTAGCTTTATGGACTTTTTCAGGTCTCTCATGCATAACATTCACATCAATACTGATATTCACATCCATACTGATACACAAGCCAGCAGCTGCCTCACTGAAGAATAAGTGACAGGAAAACTAGCTGTCTGCAATCTCCTCTTGAGGAGATTACATTAATATTCTTAGTATTATTCCTCTTCAATATGTTAAATAATATTTCTGCTCAGAGCATGGGGAAATTACAATAGAACTTTTAAGGTTAGGCCATACTTGAAATATTAAAATCACCATTTTAAGAAATTGTTTACTTCCAAATGATAAAGCAGACTCTCCTTTTCTAAAGAAATGTATTAGAAAAAGTCAGTAATATCAAAACGCACTTTAAACATTTTTGTAAGAATCATGTTCTAGTTACTGTTCTGAATGTAAAACAAGTTTCGAAAGAAACACTTCCTTGTCCCACACACAAGTTCTAGGGACCAGATAATAAATACAAAGGGAGGTTTTCTTCTATACACTGCACAAGTTCAACTACAGCTGGGTCCTGCTCATGCTCAGCTAGGCAGACAGTATCTAGGAGTCAATATCTAATTACAGGAAAAAAATTATAGAAATTTTAAGTCTTTCATTTTCCCTTGCATAAAGAGGAAGATGGATTTACTCAGTATCTACAGGTACATTCAATAGACTTTATAGTACTGACTCTTTTGGGTTTTTTGAGAAACCATACATTGCATCTGATCTCCTTGTAACCTCAAAGCCACTGCTTTTTACATTTCTGATATACTTAAAACTACTGGAACCATATGCTCAGGTCCTTTTAAAGAACATATTCATAGTAATATCACTGTTGTCCTTCTAAACAGTTTTCCATATGTGAACTGTGGTTGAAAAATAATACTTTCACAAAATACTCTAAGGAAAACCTGTCTTCCTTCAAAAGGACTGTTAGTACCCAAGAGTTAAGTCTATCCTAATTCTTAAAGACAGACATCCTTCTCATGCAGATGACGCTGCCAGTTGCTTAGCACTGTTGTCCTTAACAGAAACAGAGGCCAAAGCTGATCTGAAAGACAGTACATTCCTTAAATTGTAGTTGTTGCCTTGTTTTTGCAGAAGAAAACGGAAGACTATTGAAAACTTACAGAACAATGGTATTTCATTCAAGAAAAATAGCAACACCAGTACTATCATTTTACAACTTCATTTCACTGAATCTTCAACATAAGGAGGACACTGAATAGCACGGGATACAGAAAGCAGTAAACATGGTAGGAATGAATCACACACTGCAGATCACAAGAGTGAAAACAAGCTTGAAAATGCCCACCATACAGTCAAGCTTGTTTCTGCTTCTCCAAAAGGACAAAAAAGAATACAAACTGCACAGATGAATTTGCCTTTTACTTGTTCAAATAATTAATTTCCAAATATATAAATATACATAATTCACATAAGCTACACCTCTGAAGAATTTGTAATCCAGTCAGAACATATATTAATAATTTTGAAGGAAGTTTGTAGATAAATTTGAGGAAGCATTAGATAGTTAAGAAGACAAGCATTATTATATGCTGTAATTAATAAATAGCCCATTATGTACATAGGGAAGAAGAATTAGCTATGTTTAACTAGTTAAACATAACTATTAATTTGAATTTCTTTTAGTCATCCACATAACTTAACTAAGCTTTGATGGCATAATCCAGCATTTGATCTATTGCCAGACTGTAATATTCCTTAATAAAGTGCTTACTGGAACACCAAGGTGATAATAAGAGGAATTCTTCACTCTCATAGTTCTGTTGGGTCTGGCAGCATTTTCTGTACCAGATGTATGCCCAGCACCATGTTGCTTTTCCCTCCCTCCTCCCACCTCAGACCAATAAACAACTCTGACCAAAGTTTCTTTGAAAATCTGTGCTCTACAAAAAGCCATTCTGCAAAGAAAAAAAAAATTCTTCATTTTACATAACTACTTGTCAGATTAAATACCAGTAAGCACACCAAAGAAAGCACTATTAACCCCAACTGTATCTGTGCTTGTTTATTTCCTAATTATTGACGTACTGAACTTTGTAAGTATTTAAAGTTTATAAGAATAGTTTTGTTTGGAGGGAACAGAGAGGAGAACATTTCTTAGAGCTGACAGAACACAGAAAGCTTATTCCTACAAGATTATTAAATTTAGGGAAAAAAAAAACAAACAACCCAACACAAAATATTCTAAGTATGTTAAAACATATCCTCTGTTCTTTAAAAATCAGCTGCCAATTGCTTCCTATTATTAGGCAAAAACCCATATTTCCATATGGAAATAGCAGGATACAAGGTAGCTAGAGACAGAGTGAATTAAAAACTTATTACTCTGCTAGACAAAACACAGTAAGTAATTTGCTGTATTTTCCAAACTTTGTCTAGAGGCAAGTGGTTTGCCGAGCATACATGGACAGCTTTTCTGCTAAAGCTGAAAAAAATTCAACTTCTAGCAAAATAATGAATGCTAGACACCCTCAAACTACAGAACTTCTACAATCCTTACTATCTTAACTCAATGGATGGAGTGAATGATTTCTGATTTCTAATCCAAAATATTTCTAATTTATTCCTTTTATATTGTAGCGTACAGTTATTACTGTTTAGGAATTAGGATCCTTCTGATAACAGCATTTTCTTTTGGGTCTATAATTTGCCTAAATGTCTTAAGTGCTGTTCAAATTTTCAACTACTATTATTTTTCCATCATTTGTTATTATGTGCTTTTATGTTTTTCCAGAATTCAAGAAGAAAAATAAATTGCTCTAATGTAGAAGAATGACAATTCCAGTTTTAAAGAAAAAACAGGTTTCAATTCATCCAGAGTCAAGCATATGTTACCTTATAAAGACTAAAGCAGTGACTCATAAAATCTTGCACACACTGATTCCTCCCTCTCCTAGGAGATGAAGCTACATGATTTACCCAAAAGGATTAAATGAGGTCACAATTATCAAATACATGTTATAACCTTAAACTTCAGGTTAGAATTTCTTCTTAGTCTTATTTTTCAGAATCATTCACTGTTCTAAAAAGTCTTACATTTTACTTTTCCTTACAAAATTTACAAATGGAAATCTTTATAGTAAAAATACTTTTAAATTGAGTTATTTAGACAGCATATTCATAGTATGCTTTTCAATAAGGTTTTCTATTGTGATTATTATCACAGTATCTACACAACTGGTTTTTCCAAATATTCTTGCAAGGTTTTTGACATTTCTTATCCAGCAAGATCATCAGGCTCTTATACTCCTTGAATTTTTGGATGCAAAGATATTCTCAGCCCAGTTCCTCTAGGACATGGGAAGGACTTGTTTCACCTTTTCCTGGGCTTCTAAGAGTACAAGCAGTTCTCAGAAAAAGCTCCATCAAAAAAGCACATCATCCCAAGCACAAAGCAAGCCAAAAATCTTTCCACTTCAGCAGTGACTTGCCCACTGGGACACAGGCCCACATGGTGATCACCTCACCCAAAGTCTAAGTCTTGAGGAACACTGGACAGGTTACAGAGTTGTCTCTGTCAAACTTCATATAAAATGTTCCTTATTGTTTATAATAGAGACAAGGGGCAGAATTGGGAAACAAAAAGTGTTTTTACATGAAGGAGTAAGAACAAGAGGAGCATCCTCAGCAGCCATTAAAAGTGCCAAAATCAAGATATTGATGCCAGCTGTACCATGCCAGACTCACCAAATAACATCATACACTCCTGGCTTTACCTACATTTGGACATGCCACAACTCCTGTGTAAATAAGCCTAACCCTGTCCACTCAGCAGTCCAGCTCTGGAACCAGTCACCATTGAACGAAATAGGAAGGATTTGTCTCACAGCAACCTTCCCAATATTAAACAAACCTTGAAATTCTGTATCTGAGCAGTCAGCCATCCCTCAAGTATGCTCTTTGCAGTTTGTTTCTTCTTGAAAAGATAACTGAAGGACAAGCTGTGAAATCCTCCTCGAGCCTGTCAGACCAACATCAATTACTGCAAGGAAAAGGCTTTGGATCTGTGGCACCTGCACATACCTTTGCTGTCTCTGAGGTAAAGCACACAACTGGCAGAATAAACCTAACATGAAGGCACCACCACTTTGCAGTCACTGGAAATGCTCGTGAGCTGACTGCAGCCATGCCTGCCTCTCACACGTGGATGTGCCTTCCTGCTGCCATCACCACCATCACTGACAGCAAAAAAACCCTGAGACACTGCACAGAAGGAAATTGCTGTCTACTGTAACACAGCCCCAGTAACCACAATAAAGCTGTCATGATCACACCTGAGAACAAACACAATTCTCTGTTAATACAGAATCATTTTATTACCTTAGATTTTTTAGTTAAATAAATGGATCTACCTATTCTTAAATTACATCTTGATCAAGTTTAATCTTTTGGAAACAGTATCATCAGTAAAGCTGTAACACAGAAAAATTAAATTTCAGAATTATTACCAGAGATAAAATTGTAACGATGACAAATTTTAAATACGCACACAGTGCCCACGAAAGGAGGAACCATCTAATTATATTTCGACTGTTTTTCTCACATATACCATTTTCACTCTTTAATTGCCAGTGCTCTGGATTTACATAGCAACATGAAAATACTGGGGATTTTTCTGCTGGGCTTCTCCCTAGTGCAATGGACAAAGCAGTGACACAGAAAGTATTTCTTTAAACTGTTAGAAATGTTAGAAAACCCAACACTGATAACCTGGCACTCAGCCAGCTTACATTTCCCGTTTTGTAAGGAACGGAAATACCTTTAATTCCTCAGATGCCTGTCTTTGTTAAATCTGAATGTAATTACTGCATAATACATACATGTACTGAATATCTATAATTGGAAGTATTGAAAAGGACATACTACGTTCACCAAAATGGAAAGAGAAAACATGAGGTGTTCCCAGGTAAGGGAATGCTATGAATGCCTTCTAGTCCTTCAGGAATATTCTATTAGAAATATTTTTAATTTTGTACATAAAACATACAACATGCATACAAATACATGTCAAAATATCCCCTTGCTTTGTTTTTGCTCAGTTCTTCAAAGAAATGGGATTTTTTTTTTTTTTAAACCAACATTATACATATGCAACAACAAAAAAATGATTGAAAAGGAATCTTGAGAAATATCTATAACATTTTGCTGCAAGATATGAGAAAAGGAAGAAGAATTTTTTTAAAATCTGATCAGAAGAAATTTCTGGCTACTAAGGACAAAATATTTTTACAGGAAGGAACAGAGTTGAAAGCAGCTTCACTAAGGGAGGTATTTACATAAAGCAGAGGTTTGTCCAGACCTGATGAGATCTGATCCTGCAATTAGTAAAGCTATTTAGATCTATGCTGCTTGCCTTTTTTGTCTGTTGTTCATTAATATCTCATCTACATTGTATCGTAATCAGCCACTGCTGATGTAAAATTACGAGTGTTCTTGGCTGGCCTGCAAACCTACCTCTTAAAACATTACGACTTTCAAGGTTGTTTTTTTAGCTCTACTTTTTTTCTTTTCACACCCTCTCCTCTTCTCCATCTGACTTTCCCATCACTTATTCAGCAATCATATGAGGAACCTGCTATTGTCTTGCCTAAAAGCTGGCTACAAGGAGTTTCTTCTGCAGCAAAAACACATGGATGCAGGTGGCGAGAAATCACCCTCCACTCTGCGAATGTGCACTGATGTCGCGGCCCTCTGGTACCTCCCGTCTTCTCCGAGATTGCATGATGCAGATTTTATTGAGAGATGCTGCTGGAGGTGTAGGACATCACCCAGCCTGTCACCCAGCCTTCTCCTCCACGCCCTGTCCAGCACTGGTGGCTGCTGTCACTGGCCCGTGCCCGAACCCAGCTGATGGCATCTTCAAACCAGGAACTCAGGACTTCGACACGTGCTGCTCTTTCCCTGCACACAGGCACAGGCTTCACTGTTGGCAAGACAGGTTTTCACCAACCCAGTCCTAAGTTTAGCAGTTGTTAGAGCAGCATTTAAACAATATACAATGCTGAACAGGCTGCCAACAGTGTCAGTTACATCCTTCATAAAAATAAAACCCTACTGAACTAAAGAAAACTGTTTTAGAAACTGATCGATGCTGATAATCACAAAGACATCAAAAGGAAAAAGAAAATGGGAAGACAGATTGGCAGGTAAAACTCTACCTACTATTTTGGGTTTTGCTGAGGACTCAGAGCAAGGGTGCATACCTGGAGCACCTCCCTTTATATAAACACAGGCAAACAAACTGAAAACCTTGTTGAATAAAATGAAAAACCTGATGAAAGAGCATGGAAAACTGTACTATCTGAATTCTCTTCCAGTTTCACTATCCTATTCACCATTCCCTAAAGCATCTAAGTTTACAGTCACAGAATATACATGCTTGAAAATCAGATTATTCAAGTTTCAATAGGACTGGCAAGTCTAGCCCAGACAAACCTCACCAATGATCATCCTGGCTACCATACAAGGAAGGAAACACAAGATTATGTATTTTTAAATGCCACTACTACTACCCTACCTTTGGGAAACATGGAATGTGACTACATTTATAAAATCTTTATTTATCCTGGTATTTAACAACCATAATGAGAAACTATGAATAAGCATCATAAGAAGGGACCACCTAACAAATTGATTCTAAAACAATGTGATTTCTTAAGTTATGAGAATCACCAATGATAGCTTCAAATGTTAATTAGCAATTGCATGAAGGAGAAGAAATTTAAAAGAGTACAGAGACTGTTGGGAAACACATGGAGTAAAATAAAATGGGTAGAAATCACTGAGAGCAGAGAAAAATGAAGCAATAGAAAAATACAGCAAAATTTCTGCAAGAAAGGGAAGGAACATTGACAGAGAAAAGGTATGTTGCCAAGGCAAAAACAGCTGAAGACAGTAGACAAAGAAGGATGAGAAAGCTCAGAAGAGTGTAGGAAGAAAACCATACTAAAAAAGATGAGGAATAAAACTTGCAAGGGAAAACACTAAATGCAGTAAATGCGTTCAAGTGAGCTGAAAAGAGGTTGTTAAGGAGGACAAGAAGAGCATTTTGAATATTTTAAGGAAGACTGATGTGTGCTTTTCTGCGTAGTGTCTACAGGACACCCCAGAACACGCAGTGGAAAATAACACCTGCTTTCCACCCAAAAGGACATGACACTAAGGACATTACTGCTCTCCCCCCACGCCTGCACTGCTGCTTCTACTCAAACAAGCAACTAAGCAATGACAACAGCAGCTGAGAAAATGGCAGATCTGCAAGTTGCACACATCGCCTTACATTTAAAACCATGCTTTGGAGATTTCTATACACTGGGAAATAAGGTATCTTGAGTACAAATTAACCTGACTTTAAAAGAGTACAAAGTGAATTGAGAGAACCCACAGCATCTATTTTTTTACATTAGAAATTCAGCTTTTGCCCATTTTGAATAAGGCAGTACAATAACATCATGGAAACAAGAAGTAAAACATACATTTAAAAACTGGATCTTCTTCAGAGTTCTGATTAGTTATTCTTCATACTTATTACATAGAAGACTAGAAAAAAGAGTTTGCTTTTTTATTTTTTAAATATGCAACACCCCCAAATTGCTATGTTAAAGCTGGAAAAACTTCCAATCAAAATGAGTCAGCAAACCATTCCTCCAACAAGAATAAAAAAAGAGCAAGACGTAACATTGTCCTGGTTTATTTTTTGCTTGGAAATATCATTAGGAAAAGTGATTGAAAGTGATAAAATATTCATATTTTATCCCTCTAGGATAAGTATTAAAATTATTTATTCCCTCTGTTAATATGCTTGAGAAAGCACATAAGGGAACTAGATAAAGAAAAGGCCACCTGCAGAAAAAGTGTAAATTAAATTCTTTCATGTTACGCTTGTCTATGTCCAAAGGTCCTCTAGCTAGAACAGTTGTAAAAGCTGCTAAACCCAGCACTTGTAGGTGTATAAATCTCTAGTATACTACTAAGATCACTGAGAATATCAGCATTATTTTTAAGAGGGGAAAAAACGTCTTTCCTACAGCTCTATTTATTCCACTGACTGAAGAGGCACAAGGACAATTCTCAACCACTAACATTTAGACAAATTAAACGAATTCTGCCTGTTAGAGTCTTGACCTGAGTTACCAAGCTCCTTTTACCATAGGCAGGGAAGTTGCCTATGTTGAGAGTTCAACTCATTACTTGGTTAATTTAACCCCAAGCAGGCTGAATCCCCCCAGGTGCCAGCATCTCTCCACCAACAATAAAGAAGTCTGTGTAACCAGACAGAATGCGGATGCCTACACTGAAGAAAGCCACGTGAGATCAAGTGAATCCCACTTTTACTGTACAGATTTAGGTAGTTGTAGCAATTCATATAATCTTCACCCATTTAGTTACCAACTTCTGTTGTCATTTAACGTGGGAATAAAATATCACTTAACATCACCCATCTTCGTGTATTAATGACACCAACTCACTTTTCTTCTGTAAGGTATAAACAGGGAAACAAGGCTATAGCTTGGATGGGTTTTTAGTTTGTTCAACAGTAGAGTCACTCAGCTGTTCAATTTTTTAAATTTCTTTTATTCACTGCAATCCACACATGATAAAGATTAGAACAGGTACTAATATACCTCCAGTAGCACATAATTCCCCTTACACACATACAAGTCAATCACATTAACGTTTCATCTTCATTGAAAAAGAAAGTAACATGGATGTGACAAAGTTTCAAACAGGAAACACACAACTAACCAGGGAGAGTATCAGTGGAGAAAAAGTGAAGTGCTTATAAAACTTCAAAGAAAATTGTAAGAAGACTGCATAGGCAAGCTGGCTAAGAAAAGTAATTTTTTAAAAGGAGACAGAGAACAACAAATTTCTGGTGTATTTCCTTCTTACTATCACTCCTACATTTATGCAAAGTAACAAAAGGGCTAATTTTTTTAAGTACTATGGCAGGATAGACAAGGAAGTACACAACAGCACAGGGAAATATAAATACTGATGGAAATGCACTCAGGCTGATAAAGTTAAATGAGATAAATCTAAGCAGATATATTTGTGGATTAAGAGACACAATGTAAGTACATTTTCAGACATATAATGCCCCTAATCTCTATTCATATGAAACTCCTGTTTACCAAGCCAAATTTTTAAAACCTGTGATGGGCAGAGTAAAAGCCATTTTAGAATCATTATTTTTATTTACTGTCCTAGAAATTTTAAAATTTCAGGGGTGATAAATATATTGCTACTGTTGGCAGCACAACAGAATTACCAATGTAACCCTTGTGTTGCTTCCAGAGCATTAGTGCTCCAGAGCAGGTATGGCCCCAGTCCATGTTCTGCAGCCAGGGCCAGGCTCTGAAAAACTCTGGATACAGCAACCATTATAGATCCCTTTCCACTCAGTTGTGCATTTTATTTTTTTTTTTTAACTCTGAAGCAAATACCACACTATCTGTTCACATACGAGCGTGTGAATTCCTGACAAAAGACAAGGTTTTAGACACACAGCAACTTCAGGAAAAAGAATCCTCATCAGAAAAACAGAAGCATCTTATAACAGGGTATATTTTAGCAAAGAATAGAAGACTTAATCCTGTAATCATTCAATGAACTAAAGTTTTAACAAATCTACTAACAGGCAGCTGACTGATAGAATAAAATTGAATCTTCCACAGTGCAAGTAACAGGCAAAAGAGGAAATAGGTCAATCAAGAAAGATGTCATCTTTTGCTGTGTGGCAAAATCTAACCCAGAGTGCTGACATGTAGTGTTTTTTGTTCTGACTTACTACTTTTATAATAAAATTTTATATTAAATAATGGAACATTTTAAAATATAAATATACAGTTAGAATTCAAACCTAGAGTGTGATCATTAAAGTGAAAATACCACCTAAATTGTAGCTAGTTTTTATTATTAAACCATGTCACAAAGTACAAATTATTTTATTCTGCCAATTTTATTCTGCAGTATCAGACCACTGAAATATCTTTAAAGAAGCTAATGAGAGGCTGTCTAGCCATGGCACAGGTTGTCTTATGCCTTGCATGCTGCCATGCATACAGATTGGCACCACAGCAGCTTAAATTACCTCTCCATTACACTCCTGATGATAGTATGCACATACTGAGTGTCCAACCAAGAATAATTGCATGAGATAATCAAAGTTTAAAAACAAAGACATACAAAATACAACCATACCCTAACTACTTCCTGTGCATTTCTAGCACAGCACCCACAAAAACCAGTCAACTGGAGGATAACTGGTTGAGTTTGTTTCCCTCTACTTTTTTTTCCTTTTCTGTTTTTTGTTGGTTGATTGGTTTTTCTTCTTAACCTCTCCTCTGAAATAGGGACATCAGTGTTTTGCAAAACAGCCTGAAGGAACAGAGGGTTCACAGAGGTGTGGGATTTCTGGTCATTGTAAGTCACTTAAGTCATTACAAAATACCAGAAATGCCTAACTTGACCATTTGGCCCTACTTGTACAGGGCTGGTTTATGTGCAATTGGGGCAGAGCCTATTTTTGCCTCCTCCCTCTTGCCCTTGGACAACCACAACAATCAAATATTCAAGACTGCTGCTAATTTTACAAATTTTACCTTAAGTATTTCAAAGTTTAGAGCCAAGATTTGTCCCTCTTTGCCAATCAAGGAGGTTTTGGCAACACTAAAATGGGCACAAGTATGAGAACGAAATGTAACCACACTTCGGGGGTTACTAGCAGAGATAAAATCCTGCATATCATTAGCTGCTAACACATACCAAAAGCAAACCTGTGATCTGCATGTATTTGCTCACTTGGGATGTTATTTATCACAATCCCAGCTTAAGCCCTCTAGCAGGCTTTTACTTACTTTATTGAGAGTACGTGGTCTTGAATCATGTGAAGGATTCCTTTTTTTTGCCTTGTCCTTAAGACTATTTTTGTATACCAAATTGACTGACTATATATTTTAGGCTGTGTGTTAAGCTATTAAGACCTGCCCAGAGAGTATGTGCTCAGAGAACACATATTTTAAAGTACTAGTCTCCTTGATATTGTTCATTTTCTCAAATAGCTTCATTACATGGTGGCATTGTTGTGACTGGCTCAAAAAGCAGCAACTTTCTACTAAATATGAAAAGAATAAGTAAATTGTTATGTATGAATGAGGAAAGTAAGCATGAGCTATGTTTTTCATTTTTAAATACAAAGCTATGTATCCCACAGCTACCTGAAAATATTGCTGCTGATTAAGTAATGTTCAGTTCACCTGACCCTTTCAGTCAGTCTGGTGTTTCCATGTTTGAAGGGTTCACAGCAGGTTTCACCACATTTCCAATGCTGAGCAAAAACCATTTCAGTCTTGCTATACTACAGAGCTAGACTGGCTCTCTAGAAGAGGACATCTTCATCACTGACCTGGGCTCTGCCCTGTAAGACTCATTCAGAGAATGAAAAACATTCATCAGTTAGAGCAAAAGGGGTTGAAATCAATATTTTATTACAGTCCATGTTTAAATCCCTCTAGTAATCCCTCTTCCTTTGCAGTTTGCTTTACTGTTTAAAAAAAAAATCATTAGTCATCTTTTTCCTGCAGCATTCCTCAGGGCAGACTGATTATAATGCTGCTTTCTCTCTCTTTGTAAGCAAAACGCTGCAGAGGACACTTGGCACTGATGATGCTCTTGAAGCACTGCTTTCCTCTCATCTCAGAGACAGTTGTACTGCACACAGTTCCTCAAAAAACCACAATCATGACCAATAAGTACCAGGATACACGTTTGATTTATTGACACAGCACTGTAGCATAAGTTCATTCAAAATTCAAAATGCACATTTTTCCAGTGATTGTGGATTGTGTCAACTGTCAGGGAGACCCCGGACACATTTTCCTTTTGAGGACTATTGTGCTGCCTTCCAATTAAAATCACTTTCTTTTTCTTTGCACATTAATAAGTACTTTCTGTACCTTCACAAAGAAATGCTAGGATAAACATGCTCCAAATACGTATCTACATTATGGTATTAAAGCCTTTTTAAGGTACATTTTTCATGCTAAGTCCTTATTTTTATCTCCTTCAGCATTACAGCCATGGAGCATTTGTGACAGACTTCAAAGCCTACTAAGAATCCAGTTTTTCATATTCTAGCTCCAACATTGCCATCAGACACAATTCACAGCAAACACTGAGGATCCCCCTCTGTACCAGACAAAACATCTTACATAACAATGAAGTATTCTTATATAAAGTTTACATTACACTACCCTCAGTCAGGGTTAGAACATACTGTTCCATACAAAAACATAGAGGCAAGACTGCTTCCCTGAATGAAGAGCTTACAGGCTAAGAATACAAGGACTATGCCATGGGAGAAGAGAAGGCAAGCACGGTGAGATAAAAGCATTTGTAAGTGCATCTACACAAGTAACGTTTATCATTAGAGTAATGCAACTGCCAACCAAATCCATCATCTCCTCAACTCCCTATGGCTATGATGGCAGAAATGGCTAAAGAGGTTGAGAAAGATGAGTGCAGCAGCTACAAATGTTGGTGGTGAAGGGTATTTATAGGACAGGAACACCATGGGAAGAAGAATGGAGCATTTACAGAAGATAAGGAATGAGTGGGCAAGCTTACAATGCTGACAGATATGAAGAGACAGATGATGCAATCAGATTTGCACATGAGGGAGGAATAGGGGGCAAGAGCAGATAATAGGGAAAAAATAATCTAGCTCAGTTTAGTGCACATGTTGATGAAGAAATTTTGAAAGGATACTTCAGTCAAAATAAATAGAATTCATTGTGTATGCTTCTTGGAAGGACTCAAAGGGACGATCCTGCAGTCGTCAAGTTGGTAGATAAGGTATACATATTTCCTTTCTCACATAAATTCTTCTACCCACTTGAGAAGCTGCCTTTTAGCATATAAATATAGCATATAAATGTATTTTCCTGCTCCCAGCTCTAAGAGCCTGACGGAAAGACTGAGGCTTCAGCCAGCTCTTAAAATGCTGTTTATTGCATAGATGAGGTTCCAGCAGTTGAGGGTTGTGGGTGAGCCTACAGCTGCTGGCCATAGGCAAGTCATATGTCCTGAAGCCCATTTAGTTTTGGTTACAATGTATTATATACTTTTCATTACAGAGCATTTTAATACATGACTATCAAATAACATCATACACAGTACTTCTTACATTTACATACAGCCTATCAAAACTGCTAAAATTACCATATTATGTTAGTGACTAGCCATTCATCGAAGTTAGTAGTTACATGTTCAAGTTTGAGACTTGTTCTGCAGTGGAAATTTTTGAGATCTTTTCTTTACTTGCAACATTGGTTTTCTTGGTTGCCTGTAAAAACCCTTTTGTTTAGTAAGAACATCTTTTGAAGTGAATTTATCCTTTGCTCTAAACCATAAAAGCCCCTTCCAAGTCACTTGCTCTTCACCTTCTAGCTACCCAGTAAGATTAGCTCAGCAATTCTTCTATATCAAAACTCGTTTTCATTCCTATAAAACCTTCTGTATATCTGTAAAACTCCTCAATTAAATTATCATTTTTCCAACACCAGCCTCAATTAAGACACTCTTGTGCACCTTGCATCTTAAGTCACAGCACAATATCAAGCACTCCAGGGGTTAATTCTTTTAAGAGCTTTCATGATTCCACACTAGCATAGAATTCACATAGAATGAACCAGCAGCCTAACACAACTTCATCTGCAGTATGGTATCTTTAGCAGCACAGTGTTGTTAACATATGGAATTAATGTTACGCAAAATTTGAAGAAGAGATTGGTAATAATCTTGCTGCAGTGCCTCTGAGAGCAGGAATAGGAAAAATACTATGAATTAAATGACTATGTCTTCTAGAACCATGTACTTTTAAATGCTTTCCTGTTATTGGCTTTATGACTTCATTAGATGACAAAACTGTATTAATTTCTTGCATAAATGTGCATTTCTTTAAATCTCTACTGAATTCTATATTCACCTAATTATATGCCTGAATAGCAGGAGATCTCAGTATTATTTAACCTTTAAAACAACAGTGCATATATTTAACACTATGGATTATCTGGTTTTTGCCTCTATGTATGCAGCAATATGGAGAAACTGTTCCTGTTCATTTAAATTCTAATGCTTTTCTTGAATTACACATTTCTGTATCATATGATCACAGGTCTCTTTTCCAGATTCTTCAATAACAGAGATCAAAGTAGCCTTCATCCACTCCAACCTTCACTCTGAATCTACTCTAAGAGGGTGCTAAGCATCACTTGAAGGACAAATTTGGCATGCAGAATTTCTAACTGTGTGTGGCTTGCCAAATCATGCAGAAGAAAGGTTAAACAACTTTATCTATATCTATCTAAAAAAAAAAACCCGAAAAAAGTCAAAGATGATACACATAATGATTTTCTAGACAGAAATACCAGCTAATAAATGAAGATCAAAACTTTTTTTGTCTATTGATTGCTTCTCATTCTTGAGCAGGAAGTCTTGCTTTAAGTCAAATTATGCTAATTAAATGTAACGATCTCACAGCATTATCACTGTCAAAAGCACTACCTGAGAAGAGCCCCCAAAGACTTCAAATTGTAATAGTCATCAACACATGGATGAGTGCAAAATCATCAGGACAAACCAGTTCCAGGTCTTTGCTTTTCTACCATCAAGACCATCAATTAAAACAAGTTCAGTGAGAACAGATCTATAAGTGAGAAAAATAACAGAATAAAATTACTCAAACTACTGATTCTTCAGTGCAGCTGTCAGAGGTATCAAAGTCTTAGGGACAACTGCAACACTTATGTCAAAAAGTTTATGTAGATTCTAATGGCTTTATAGTTTGCATGTAGTGTGCACACAACCCTGAATCTCAGAAGGTCCTACCTCTTAACTGACTAGTGTATTTAACCTATATCCCATTAAAAATAAAGAAGGTAAGTAAAAGGCAGAAATATAACTTCTGAAACCTACTGGGACAGGGTTTCACAGGATAATGCTTTAATATTTGTAGATGCATCAATCAAAACATAGAAGGCCACATTTAAGGGTATTAATTTTCAAATCAATACTTCCTATAATTACCTAAAAATGAACTGACTATTGTATATTTAATCATACAGTCAAAGAATACAACAATGTAGAAGAATTGTCATTCTCTTTGAATTAAATATCACAAGCAATCCCCAGACATGGGTTTGTGCTTGAGATACTTTTTCCTATGGGAAGGGCACATCTCAAAATTCAGAACTGCTGATGCTGATGAGGGAGTTAATGAGTTACCCTGAGTGAGAAATGTCCAACAGGGCTTCAAGAGCCCTCAGACCATAATTTCTTTCAAGAAGGCAGCAAAGGAAAGAATATAAAACCTACTTAGAGGGCAATTTTAGAGAATGCAAAGTATTTTTCTCTGTTGGAGAGCTGGCATATGGTGAGCTATCACAATGTTCAGTATTATTTACAGAAAACAATTACAGAGCTTACCATTATCTGAAAGATAAGTTACTACATCAGGTTTAGACTTCTGCAAAATAAAATACAGACATAGGAAAAAATTAAACAAAAAACCCAACATCATTCTCAATGTTAGAACAAAAACCATATATACAATATGATAGCTTAAGGGTCTCTGCAATTCTGTGCATTGTGCTCTAGGATGACCCTGCTTGGCAGCTCCTGTTCAAGTGCCTCGTCCTTATAGCAGTGGCCTCTTCTGAAAGCTGACACCATTGCCAGCAGAGAAATCCTTCAGATAAAAAACTTGGAAGTAACGAGGTTCAAACCAAAATTTTTCCCTTGCAGGTAGGCTAAAAATGAAATACTACTCCAAATTAAAATACCTTGAGAACATTGCTAGGACTTTATCTTTTCCTTTTACTTAAAGGCTATTATTAGTTAGTTATTTTCTTACCAAAGCACTGGAAAAGCTTGCTTTCACCTATGATGTATTAGGGCTTCAGGTTTATAACTATACAGTTCATGTAAAAATACTGCTGCATAGAAGAACTAACATCTTCAGTCATCACTAACGTGTATCAAGAATAGGCAAAATGAGCAAATAATTTCTAAAACACATACAATGAAAGATAAATAAAAGCTTTGTCAATCCACATGAGTCTGACAAAAAATTCCACTTTGGAAATTCTGTACTATAGAGATCTATCACTTGAAGGCACAAAAAAATAACATTTGTTCTGTTTAAAACATCATAGGTGTTAAACCCTCTTATTTTTGCTCTGCTTTAGATCTGACAATTCATCCTTTGATGGAGAATCTGACTGAACAAATATTCTGAATGCCTAAAACAGTATTTGACTTTCATTTGGTAATTTAATAACTGTAAATGAGATGCACATAAACAAAGAATTTGTTTGGAGAGCCCCATCAGCTGATGTCTGAGATGGGAATGAAAGGTCCCCTTTGTCTACCTAAAAGATGTTTTTCCAAGTGACCTCTGGCATGTCACTTAAATTGAAAGGAGGAGCCTGAAG
This sequence comes from Acridotheres tristis, assembly GCA_037013685.1. Taxonomy (NCBI): domain Eukaryota; kingdom Metazoa; phylum Chordata; class Aves; order Passeriformes; family Sturnidae; genus Acridotheres; species Acridotheres tristis. Next base: position 12,973,294 of record CM072885.1, read on the forward strand.
CTTTCATGAATCTAAGGTTATATTCCTATGTGACCTTTGCTAAAGATTTTTAATTTACCTAGTTATTACAAAAACCACCAGTTTGTTTAATTTAGAATATAAAATGTGCTACAAGTAACATAAAAAATGAACATGTAGAGTCCGAAACAAAATTAAATGTAGGTCTCATGCAAAACAAAATTGTCTGGTTTACTGATGTCTTTCAAATAATGATTCAAGAACTCCTGACTCAAATACATGCATTGCTGCAAGAAGCTAAAAATCAGTACAAGACTGAGATTATAAATCTAATCATATTCATCTCCTTATATGGATTTATTAAATTACCAAAGGTTTTGATTTCAGTTCATCACCAGCAGCAGCACAATCAAATAATGAAACAAATTCAAGACAGGCTTATGCTGAAATAATCCATTGATTTAGCACTTAAATTACTCATGTTTCAACCTGTTATAAGCTGCTGTAAGGTTTTCCTTTACAAGTCAGGGTGATTTTTTCTCCCATCAGTGTCTAAATAAGTAGCTAAGTATTCCTAGTTGCTCTGGGATTTTATTTCTGTGGAAGTCTCTACAAATATGAATAAATGCCCTAATGCCTGCCTTAAGACTTCATTCCAAAATATGACCCAGAAAAACTTAATATGCCAATTTCTATGATTAATTTTTTTAAATAACTCCCAAGCAGCCGCCTTCGTGATCTCATTTATTTAAAGTAAAATTAGCTTTCTCTCCCTCTTCTTCTGGTATTAAAATTAAGCTGTGTCAGTCCCATTGCAGTTTTTGGTGTTTTAACTTGATATAGGTAAGACTAACTAGCCCTTTGATTGCTCTTCTTACACAACTGAATACAAAGCCTTCCAACCACTTCTGCCCACTCCATACTTTCCACCCTAGCACAAGTGCAAAATGCCACATCTAAGGCAGTTACATCACCCTAATGGTATCAAAAAAACTGAGTAACACAATATTAGTTTCACTCACACTAGCCATTTCTTTATACACTGTTAAGTACCACACAAGCTAAAGAACAGCATAAAATTCATAACTATGGCTCTCTGAAATTATAAGACTGGTGCATCATAACATACATATTGCAGTCTGAAACACCACATCTTCAAAGCCATATCCACACTCCTGGTCACTGCAGTTAAGATATGCAGATAGATCTGTAGTCTAAAGCCAAAAATAAAGCAGTACAGGAATAACTAATTCTTTTCTTGCTTAAAGTTCCAGTCTTAAAATCACAGTGATGAGATTCTCATAAGCTTTGCTTTCTACAGCCACTCCACCATAGCCTGGCAGTGAGTCACAAATGCAGTCACAAGTCACAAATCCTTGTTAGACACAAGTTCCAGGTTCGCAGAACACAAAAGCCATTTTCCAAAGCAGCACAGCATAAGAATAATCTGCACAGAAGCACAGCTCCCTCTCCAGCACGAGGTAAATTAAATAAGACAGAAGTACCCTTTTCACATTCCTTCCCACACCAGTTTTCACACTTAGTAATATTTATTAAGATATATTTGGATTGTATTTTTCAATTGTTAAAATATTGAGATTTTGAGGATGTTCACTAAATAAATTCAAAAGGGTGGGTAGAAATACTTGCAAAAATAAGTAATCCCAAGAACACTGTCATAAACAAATTAACAGAACCTGATTTCCTATTATTTAAACCTTTTCCCCAGCACTCTCTTACTCCAGTTACTGCAAGCTTCTCCAGCACCCTTCAAACACACTTTCCTGACACAGGACAGCAAAACTCTGACACCTGCCCAAACCAGATGTGTTAATTCAACACTCCCTGCCCAGCAGGCAATTCCAATGCATTTTCATGGTTTGTCTTTGAGACCCAGATCTCCTGATTTGGTTTTAAGACTAGTCTAGAAAAAACTGCCACTTGCAAAGCTTGTTAGGTCCCTGGAAGATTTTGAAACTCTCAACTTCTCTGGACTACTACCTGTACTTAGAAGTTATAAAAATATGTATTCTAGTATTCACTACTACTTTCAGTCTAGGACTGATTTATGCGCACATCAAGGGATTTCTGAACAAGTAAAGCTCATCTTAGCCCCTCAACATGCTAACATGGAGATTAGTTACATTAGCTGATGCAGTTTAAAGCAAATTAAAACAGTATTTTAAACCTACCACAGAAGGAAGAAGTGAAACCCCTTTTACTTTGCAGACTGTTTTAGACAAAGCATAAGCCAGTGCCCTCTTGGCTCTTAAATCCACCAAAGCAAAATGTAATTTCTACGCTGAAGAATAAAAAGAAAAGTTTTGTTCAAAGGAAACCTCATTGTAGAAGAGGACAGCACTCAGAGAGAATCTGAAAGGAAAATAGGTTGGACCTTTCACCTATCTCAGAGTAGCACACTACTTAAGTTGCTCATTCAAGTGAAAAACATCAGGCTGGGTAGTATATCATGGTAGTTACAAGGACAGTTGCATTTTTATTATACAGCCCCCATGCTCCTAGCAACAAACTACAAAATACCTAATTCTGTGAAACATTCTGAATAGTTCATTTCTGACTGATTTTATCAATCATGCAACACAAAAGTAGGAAAGAGGTCAACCCAAACATGGAGTTGAGTGATGGACAGTATTCTGCTTGCTACCACAGAACTGCCAAACCTTTGTGGAAGATTAAGGAAAAAAAATTCCAAAAAAATTTCAAAACGCACTAAAGGGTACTAAAAGACGCAGCTTTTTTTTCTGTAGTATTGGAACTGATTTCCCTTTATTATTTGCATTTGCGTTTTTGTTCAAATTGTTCATAAACACACAGATAATCAGCTGCTTAGCAAGCTAAAATTTCAATTGTGTGTCATGTACACGTGACTTATAAGTAGCTGTGTAAATGATATGTCAAACTTCATTCATGTTTGACAGAGCAGTCACCTTTTATGGCAGGAGAAATTAAGTAAAAGTCAACACGTACTTGTAAACAGAAAATCACATGAACACAAATGGAAACAAAGCTTAGTATAATGGGAACACAATAGATTCCATAGCATATAACTTGTTTATCTTTCAAGGTAACTTGTTTATCTTTCAAGATAAGATCTTGGGCCTAGGCTACTTGAATAATTTGCCTGAGACAACAAACATACATGAGAAAACTCGATACAACAGAAACACTATTTTAGTTTGTATTCAGGAGTTAACTAAATGAGCCCTGTAGACAAACTGCCTTGCATTTGCTCTTCTTTTACAAAGCAAAAGTCAAGTAAGGAAAATAATTCTACTACACACAAATAAATGTTTTTGCATTGCAGCTATCAAAAACAGATCCATACTTTGCTGGGTCCATTTCTCAAAAGCATGCAGTACTGAATAGGAATGAAAATCCACATGGGGAGCAGATGGATTCACATGATTTTGGAGCAAAGACCACTGCCATCCTCCAAAATTTCTCAGACCACCACCAAAACTCATTGTCAACTTAGTATTTATTGTAGTTCTGCAAAATCACAGCAACTCACTTTTCCCTGCCTGTAATGTCACAATTAAGGAGCCACTGGAACACAGATGAATCAGAAACACTTTTTATTTCAGAGTCTACAAACACACACATACTGGGAGCACAAATCATAAGGTAAAGGAAGAAGCAGTGAACTACTTTAGACACTTCTGGTGATTTTAAAGAAACAACAGATCAATTAGCTTGGGTTCTGAGTGTTCAACCTGTGCTGTTTTCAAGGATCTCCTCCTTCCCAGGAGCCACATCTCCCTCACTGCAGAAGCAGCCTGCAGTCCCTGCTCCCTGGGGCTGTATTTCTGCCAGACACAAAACCAGGTTCAGCTTTGCTGGATCACTGGGAGACATCAGCCAAGGGCACACCTACACTTACTCTGTCTTCAAGAAGCAGAAGGGAAAATTACAAAACTGTTATTTGCATAGGGAAAAAAACATTAAAAGCATGTACAATCTGTAAACTTTAAACTGGAAACCACTGTGAAAAATATTAAAATTGCCTTAAATGAAGGGAATTAAAGCTAGCATTTGCAGCATGTGAGGCACACAATAAAACAAGACATCCCACAAAACATCCCACTTTCTGATGTGTCTTAAGACAAAAGCACAGGGCTATCTACAGAGCAGCAGTCCTGACAGGATACTTGCTGAGGCAGGTAGTTCCAGCAGTCCATCTGCTGGCTTTTGCTATGTTTTTGGGTTTTTTAATTTATTCGAGGATTCTTGTTTCCAAAGGAAAAAAAGCTCTCCTAGACATAAATGTGATCAGGGACTTGCTTAGTGATTAATCCAGCTGAAATCAGTAAAAGACAACCTAGCTTTTACAAGAACAAAGGCATTCAGTACTCACTCTTAATAAGATTCCTCAATAGAAAAAAAAATTAAATTAAGTACAATTCAAATATCAGAAAAAAATTCACAACAAGGAAAGCATGATGGCACTGAAGCACAAGGAATGTTCAGGTTGTGTCATGGCTGTCCTTGTCCCTACAGAACCAGGAGCTGCCTGAAGAGGCAAGGGAGCAACACTAAGGTAGAAAATCACAGAAAGTATTAGAATACTGTTAAGAGAGACCCATTTGAAAATACTCAGATTTGGAAAGTCTGTGGTAACACAGACACCAGACCATCACAGAAAACAAAGCACTCAGATCAAGAATGCCTGGAGGGCAGGGACACATTGTGCAAAGTACATGCCACACCTGGAAGAAAAACTGTTAAGCAGCAATGACATAACATTACTTTTGGATACAATATACCCTGAGAAAAAGGACAGCTAAGAATTAAAAGTGTTTCTTTGTAGTAGAAAAAATACCACCAGGATTCAAAATGGACACAATCACAGAAAATACATTCTAATGTATAACACAGGAAAGTTTCTGCCTTGCATTAACCCAGCCCACCTCAAACATAACCAGAATACTTCACCTACAGAAACATGTAACAATGAATACCAGTAAGAGGAAAAACAGCAAGAAAGCACTGGACTCTGGATCAGAGTCTAAAAACCTTTAACAGCATTTGCCAACTCATTTTGCCTGCTAAGTGAATTTTAGCATTTACATTCCCTGCTTAGTTTTCCCAGATAAAATATCGATGTTGCTTTACTGATCCCTATGCCTAACACAGTCCATAACCATGAAGCACTTTCAACACAGCCTCTAACAGAGTAGTACATAAATTATAAATTATTAAACGTAATAAAAACCTTAATAGCAGCAGACTCTACAGGTTTTATCCCAATATAAAGTTTTGGAAATACTTTTCTTTTATCCCAGTAGTGTATAAATATGTACTGTAATACAGTAAGATTAAACTACCGGCTCTTACAGAGGCAGTGCATGCAGAGAACCACGTCAGAGTGACACCACCAGGTATAATGTAATTACTTACCTTAAAAAGAAAATGGAAAAGAAGCTGAAGTTAAACCTGTAAAAAAACTTCAACAAGCAAACAAAAAAAAAAAAAAATCCAATCCTTAATTGTCTAGACTTGATATACTAGACATAGTAACTTATGAGAACACTATCACTGACTTTAGGAAGCACCACTCACAACCTCGTTAAAACAAGCAGTCCAGTCTGATCTATGACAGAGTTTACTGGGCACAAAGACCATCAAATCAAGAATTTTCAACACCACTTGAAAAGCAGCACCTTGAAGGGAATTCTTGTGCTGTATCAACCACACCAAAAATAGATCAGGAGAAATTGCATGACATAGGACTGAGAAGTCACTGCAAAAGCCTAATACACAGCAGACAAACAGAACAAAGGCAAAATATAGATCACTTCAAGATAAATTAGTTCCTCTAGCCACTGCCTGATAAAATGATTATCAGTACTAACAATATAAAGACTAAGTATTAAAGCAATAGACAGCACTACCTCCTCACGCAGCAAGGTTACTGACATGCCTATTACTGACAGAACAAAGTACTGGAAACAAAGCCCAAAAAGTTAAAGCGCCCAGGAAGAAAGCCTAACAAGAGCACAGCATACTACACAGATGTTTCAAAAATGCATGTGGAGTGGCACAGGCAGGATGGAGCAGACAGACAGGAGCTCCAGTAAAACCCCACTGAAGCAGAAATGCCACTGTTACCACATGCCAGCAATTTCATTACATGTATTCCCAAAATAATGACCCGAACAGGAGCCTGAACAGTTCCTTGAGCAGGAACACCAGCAAAAGCATCTTCAATAAACATGCAGAAAAAACATATACATATCTAAATAAAAGGACCAAATAACTGTGATAAGACAAGCCCTGTGACATGGGATATGGCTTCTGTGTGTGCTCAGCTGCACAAGCACTTCAGTCTTCTCTCTCACATACAAACCCAGCCTGTGTGCTGTACAGTGGCACCCACACCAAAGATATAAACAGCACACCCATTAATGAATGTCTACTTGTAACAGACAATTAAATAATGATTTCATCGACAGCCATAAGTAAATTCATATTGATTTTAAATTACATAGTCTGAAATGTTTCATTTCACCAGTAAGGATTTGTTTCTCAAATAACACTGATACAACCCAACTGATTCTAACTGGTAGGTTGAAATAAGTTTCATCAAGAAGTAGTGTGGTAATAGCTCACTTTTGCAAATGTCAAACAAATATTGTAGAAATACAAAAAAGGGAAAAACACATTTCCTCTCTATACAAGCAAATACACCCAGCTGTCCTCAGTCACCAATCACCCACACCAAGTGCTTTGGCAGAACATTTCCTCTCTGCATCAAGAAAATCTTGCATACAGCAAGTTGTAATGTTTTCACTTTAATCAAACCTACTCCCCAGTGCCCCATTTTAGATGACAACTTGAGCTGCATATATTGGAAAATTTTTAATTGATATTGCCACCTAGCGGCTTGTTTCAAGAATATTAAATAATCATAAAAGCCAGCAGGAGAACATCAACATCTACAGTAATTTTCCCAAGACTCATCAGATAAGGTTTCTCACTATTATAGAAAAATCTAATTCTGTTTTCCACCCAAAACAAAAGAAATCCCCAAGGACTACATATAGAACTAAAGCTAAGGTACTTAGTCCTCAAAAGAAAATTATTTCTATTGCCAGAATAAAACAGCATCACAAAATCATTTAGTTTATGAATGCAATACTGAAAAACTCTCCAAGCACAATTTCAGAGAAGTACTACTATGAAAACCTATGTATGAAGTTTACTTTTTTCACTTTCTTGAATATAAAATAGAAAAGAGGAACATACTTTCCATCTCTCTGGTCTTCACTTTAAAGTAGGTCAGCTGTTGTATGTTTCACGTAAAGATGACCTGAATACCCTAAATACAGAAAATAAAATGCAGAACAAGTCCTAATATAAGAGAAAACAACTTTCAAAACAATTCTGCTGGCAAGTGCATCTTAGTTATAAGAAAAAAGAAGAACTAGACAAGAAGTTCTTACTATTTATGCAGCTTTTCCATTGCTATTTCATATAGTAATAAAATTGTTTGGGTTGGAAAAGATCAGCGGGAACCATTAACTTGGCATCACCATGTTCACCACTAAACCATGTCACTAAGTGCCACATCCACATGTCTTTTGAACACTCCCACAGGTGGTGATCACTTCATTGGACAAATGAGAACTTCCCCACTACCCAGATTTTCCCAATAGCTACTACTGCAGTTCTCGGCAAGGAAATAATTTAAGATAATTATAAAGCAGTTTAAGACTATATAGACTTCCTGTAAAAACAAAGCAGATTTTATTGGAATCTTATAGCTAATACTCTTATAATTTTTCAAGTGTACATGAAGAACCCCTTCCTCTGACAAAACTTCTGTCTGTACTTTCTGCAAATATGATGTGCTGATTTAAGTAGCATGTTTTGAATTCCTACATCATCCATCTTCCTGGAAAAAGGCCCAGAATGCCACTTCCCTCAGCCACCACCAAATCAACAATAAATTTATGCCTCCTGACTTCCTAACTGCTTCTTGCCAGTTTGCAATCACCTGAGCAGCAGCAAGTTCAGAAGAGCAGTTTTATGTATTCAGCGTATTTGCATCCAGGCTACCTGACCAGAGGACGGCGATCGCTGCTCACCACGGATCACACACTGCAAGGCCATGGGGACAATAAAAATGCTGCTGCCATTGTCTGTAATGGCCACAGGCTTTGTGTTAAGGCGAGCCTTGGGACTTTCCACGTTCTGTCTGAAGATTTGGCCTGCCTGTAGATTTGTTTTAGCATTGAACAGCAACAGCCCACTGATCAAAGGACTGTTACCTACTTCGTTTCAGCTATTGCTTCACCTTGTACAGCTGTGCAGTGTAGCACCCGTTGTTATATACATATATATCTGGAACTAATATAGCAATAATAATTATTCTGTGTAAATAACTATTTAAGATATTGGAATAAAATGCAGTATAAAGGGTTCAAGACATGGAACCACTGCAGAGGACTAGAATGTGACAGGATGATACAGAGACTTGGGGCTAAAAACACCTCACCAGTAATCAGCTGCTGGCTGCAGAACTGTCACCTGGGAGCTGGGCAAAACCGCTCACAGAAGTAACAAAGAACAAGCATCAAACTGATATAAAATACACTATTATATAATAAATCTGGATGGCTTGACATAGATTGTAACATGGATTTACAAGGCAGCACAGAAATAACCTGTGGAATCACATAAAAATTATTCAAATGGATTTCAGAATAAGGAATAAAAAGCTACCAACATCAAGCTCATAGAGCTCTCAGCAGTGCCAGGAGGCTGATGCCTGGCAACATCCTTCCCTTCTCCCACATGAAAGCATCCATCCCAGAAGGGTAGGCATAGCACTGGAGAAAGAGTAGGTACTACAGAGTTTGGGTATGTACCATTCTGTCTGTAAGCAACTAGTAACAAATACTGATATCACTGTAACTCAACTATCAATAATTATTTGGTTTGACCTTTAAGACTTTCTAGCAACCTCTCTGAAACCTGGGTGCAACAAAGCAGTGAGGAGAGATTCTGAGATTTGGAAGGGCAGATACAGATGGCTCCATTAGAAGCTATTTAACCTGCAGAGAAATACATGTCCAAGCTGCATTAATAGAACACCTCAGCAGCTGGTGGGCGCAGATCAAGCTGCAAACATGGGAGACAAGCAGTGAAGAAATTCAGGCTGAGAAAGCACAGAGCTGGAACAGTCATTAGATTTACCCCTTCCCAATCTCCATAAAGAAAAGAGTGAGTTCAGAACTAATTTATCATCCTGTAAATAAGACAATGTGTTACTCAGAGGGGAAATAGCAAGCCATTTTATTTATACATACAAGCACACAGACATTCTCTCTTCACCTCACTAGGTCCCCATTTCCAATTTTCTCAGACTTCTTAGAGCATTTTGGGTGCCTGCTCAGATTCACTGGAGCACATGCACGTTCCTTCCCCATCAGTGAAACCCTACATTGTACATCAGTCGTTCTATCTTGTGCTGAAGTAATAGTCCCTTTACTCTGGCTCTGCCCTGTCTTCTACTGCTTTTCTCCAACCATCGCCCCTTTAAATTCATGTATATCTGCAAAGATAAGACAGCGTCACTATATGTTCACTGACTCTTCATTCTGATATTCTAGGTATATTCTATTTACTGGCAGCAAATATGGCCTTTGCTGCTTTCCATTGCTGCTGATAAAAGCCAAAATTAAATCTTATCCTGTGAAATGGGGTGAATATGCATTTAGTTCTTGATTTGGTTTTATTTCCATGTGATCTATAATAATTCAGTTTGAAGGAAATAATATCATCTTAAAAACAAGGCAGCTTGCTCTGTATTATTTCACTTGTTTATAATTGTCATATATTGATGAGAACACCACAAGAAGCAAACCCAAGAAGAAAGGTGATAATAGTAGGCAAAGAAGTGAGAGGGGACCAATTTTTTTACTTTGTGGTTTTCAGCCTCTCCTGGAACACTAAGAGATTACACACTTCATCCTTGCTATGATGAAGATGAAAGGGACTTTATCTACTGAGTTCATATTATATTTAAAGACTCCCAAATTAAGTTTCTTATGTAAAGGCAGTATTTTACGTACGTGCACATACATAACTATTACTTATTACGTATACCAGTACAAATCAACCGTGAAATACGAACAATAACATTTTCTCAAAAATAAAATAGTGGCAGAATTGGCACAAACTGTGGAGAAAAAAAAAAAAAAAAATCAATAAAGGACACAAGCACCGAAAAGCAATAAAATCTTTTTCTTAGCTCTGCAGCATTATTTTAAAGCAGCTCCTTTATTAACAATGTAAATTTCACAACATCAGTATTGAAATATCACTACAGAACAAAATCTGAGAAACAGTTTGAAAAGCAGACTCTGAGAATTTAAGATTCTTCTTGCTGGATATTGCTGCTGTGCAGCAATCATTGCTAAGTCAAACCTGCCAACATCTGGTATACCAAAGCTCAGAGTTTAACACAGTAATTTAAACTATACACAGTTTCAATTCAACTTAATACCTCGGGCTGTGCACTGTAATTAGGAAGAAGCTGGCACATATTCAGGTCCATTGCCCTTGCATACCAACACCACTATGTCTTAAAAACATTCTGAATAAACCAACAGGACAAGCATGTTCTCTGCACTTTGCCCATCAGGTCCTGATGCTAAGAAAAAACTCAGAGATCCTATGAGGTCTGGTTTGCTTTTTTGAGTTTTTGCTAACTCTTGAATTCTTTTCATCATTTTTGCCATAATTAAACATATACTGTATAGATTTAATAGAGACACTGTCAACATATATATAATGCCACTTTCTGATTTAAAATCTCAGACAAATTCTTCTACTTAAATGCATGTCCTCCATAAAAATTCCCACTTATTGAAGAAATCAGATAAAGTGATTTTTAGCAATCTATGCATCACACAAATAAACTGAAAAGATAATTATTTGCTGACACTTAACTTTCTGTGATAAAACCATCATAAAAGGACCTTCTTTTACAGTTTCATAGTTTTATTTTTAAAGTGGCTTTACTACTTGACATACTTATCTAAAATGTTGATTGTTTTAAAGTGGGAAAGGAGCATAACAAGGCAAATGTGTCAAATTGATTCAGACTGCAGCACAATTAGAAGAGTGAATTATTCATTTTAAATGTATAGCCCCCAAATTATCATGTTCCTTTTTCATCATTTACAAAGGCAGAATATCAGGCAAATCCATTAGGAAAGGCCTATAATTTTCACTATAAAATGAATTCTGCTCAGTAGACATTGATACACACAGTGATCCCACACACTGATGAATAGGAAAAACTATAATGAAAACAGTAAAACTTTAAAATTAAATCTGTGGGTTTGCTTCAATATACGTATTCAGCTGCAGTTTATTTTCATGTTCCTTTTAGTTGCAGCTATTAAAAATTCTGTTTTCACTGGCATGGTAAAGCAGAAGATTGAGACAAGGATTAAGACACGCAGCACCTGCAGAGAAGGTACAAGTGGAAGAGAAGGGAGCCTGATCTACTTAAACTTTATCTCGAATTTTCATAATGTTACAATTAGGACAAGATATGGCATCCTGTGAGACACAAGCTACTGAGAGTCACTTTGGAAACATAAAATTAGATCAAAATTATCATTTTAAAAGAGAAACATCTTTATTCCCAAGACAAATATTCTCATTGCACAAAACTGATTTTCTGGCTTCAGCAATAAATGTTAGAGAATACAAGTATATTACTTTTCAATTATAAGAAAAGCATAAATAATTTTATTTCCTGTACCATGTTTCTTAAACAATATGTAAAAAAATTGTGAAACCTTTTTTGCAACATTTTTAGATAACCTAATCAATTCTCAATAACACTTGTTCTAGACAAATAAAGAAAAATAGGTATTGTCTATTGGAATAAATAGTTTTAACCTTGTTTTTAAATGCTGGATTTACTAAACAATTTGGATTAGCAGTGAAAATGTAACATTTGAAAGTAACTGATCCATACTAAACACCAAAGCAGTTATAAAAGAGGTATCTGGTGATCTAAAATACAGTGGCAGCCTCAGCATAGTTCTTTATAGCACTATCTCACGTTTAAGTCCACTTGAGATTCACATACCGCGTTTTCACATCCAGCTTCTCCAAGAGCCTTGACTGGCTAGTGTGCCCAAATTATGTCTGCCCACAACAGCATTGCTGAGTTCACCACAAAGCTCCCAATTCCCAGCACTGTTCATTCCTGATTAGAGTGTCTCTATGAAATGTACAGCGTGGAAGCAACCACCAAAATCGCTGTGTGCCATCTTCTCAACACAGCTGACTGTCACCAAATGGCACAGAGAAAAAGGCACTCACACTCACTGACTCCAAGGACCAAGCAGGAAAAAGAAGCATTTTATTTACATTTCATGTCTATTTATAGAATTCCAACATTGACCATGGATTGGCCAGTGAGGATAATACCTCCTGACTCCATAGGTCCCATCAACAATCCATCAATTCTCTCTTCCTCCAAAGAGGAGTGCAAAACATTCAATTGTTTACAAGAACAGTGAGAGAAACTGTAAAAATTATCTGTCAACACTCAGAAGGCTGAACACAAGGGCAACAGTTGACACAATCCAACTTACAAGTTACTATATAGAAAACATTTCTGGGAAACAAAAAAATAAACATTAAAATCTCTAACTAACATTAAAAAGAGGCAGAGTGGAATTTGATTAGATGTCTAAGGACCAGCATCATGGACTTGGACACCAACATGTGCTGAGACACCATGTTACTATTATACAAAACAGGTCACCCTGAGCAATAGAGTAAAAGTAAGAAAAAGTAAAATGCTTTTTCAGATACTATCATCCGTGAAGATGATTTTTATTCTTTTGAGCCAGAACTCATAATAGTATCATGGAAGCTCCTGGTTGTGTTCAGGTTTCCCTGACACTTCATAACATTCACCTGGGAATAGATTCCAGCAAAAGGGATCTGTCATACTATGCCTTCTGACACCAGGAAAGGGAACTTGAAAGAAAGCTTAAGCCTCTGATCTCCTCAGGGCTCCTTCTTTCATAAAAATGCTGAATTGCGACTGCTGCACTAAAAAGAAAAATCATTTAATGACCCATACAGCCTCATTCTAACCAAATCACCATGGGTTTGTTTTGTAACTCAGAGTTACCTGGCAGCAGTCAAGCAGCATGCTGATACCTGTGTATTAGTGAAACTTGATAGCAACCCTTCCCTTTTAATCACTCACCTTCCCACTCCATCAGTCTGTTGCTCTTCATTATTTTGCAGCAGGGTTGTAAAGTTACTGGCTGTGCCTTACACACCAAAGCCTAGCATGGCCTATAATCTTATGACTGACATTTACACATGGCAGGTCGAAATAAGAAGCTTGAAATTCCTCTTACTTCACAGGTGATTGAACTACTGAGCTATTACATAAGCATGAGAACTGAAACCTTAAAGCTATTTGTTCACAGCAACTGAGGAAATAATCTGAACTCTTAGATTCACAACTTGAAAGCAATCCCAGGCTCATTTTGGCATCAAACTCAGACCTGCAGATGGCATCAAAGCCTACAGGAAAGTAGCGTTTCAAGCATGCCCATTCCTTCAGTATTTTTTTCCTCCCTGGAAAGCCTCCTCACCTGATTATCATAACCTTCCTGTTCTTGGGCATGAAAGCTCTTCTCAAACACGCTGCTACTAATTCACTGTACACTTGGATTTAGGAGCTAACTCCAGTTTCACAGCTCCTTCCTGAGCCAGGTCCAGAAGTGCCACACATTAGACCACCTTGTTTGGATCCAGCCTCACAGATCCTGTCAGGCTTGAAAATACCATCAGGTCCTGCAAGTGATCCACAGAAGTGGCCTTGAAATTCTAAGGGCTGTCCCACTAATTTAGGTCAAACACATACCTAGGTCAGTTATTACACCACTGGGTGTCAGAAACATGTGCTTAGAGATGAGTATACAAGTGGATCAATCTGTATTAGGACAAATTTACTTGACAAGTCTTCAGCAAACAGGGGCTTGGAAAATCACTGCTCTGACATTAACATTCTTAAAAACTACTGATGGTTCTGGTTACCAGCCTTATCTCTCTTACACCCACCTGTAACTTGGGACTCCACAACATACTGCAAAACCACAGTCTGTCTCTTGTACTGTACAAAAAGAAGTTGGGTTGGAGTTTTTTTTTTCAGTGAAGTCATTCTTTGAATACCATTGTTTTGTAATGAACAAAGGCAAGTTATTTCTTCCACCCTTTCTATACCTCTAATGATTTTTTGTCATATCAAAATGCTCCTTAATCACCTTTACATATCTGAAATGTACTAGTCATAAATTAAGCTGCCCAATATCCTCAATCACCTTTACTACTCCTTCTTTGAGCAGTTTTTAGTTCTACATAATATTTTTTGAAACAGTACAATATGAACTATGTCATGACTGTAAATGTAAATCACAATTTATAGAGAAGCACAACTTATTTTAAAGCATTAGCTTTCAAACCTTAAAATAGTAATTAAAAAAAAGGCTGGCTTTATTTATTACATTTTTAGTCAAGTACTTTACTTAACTAAAGTCTCAGCTGCACTTAACTGGCATTCTTTTGATTACTTTTTACCTGGATTTTAATTATTTTTTACAAACATCTACATCCCAATCTGTGATGAAGAAATAACATCACATACAGGTGAGCAGCAACAAGCATAACAAGCATAACAAGTAGCAGACAAACACAGTTATTACTCTGAGAAATTACTGAGGTGAACATGAGACTAGAAAAAGCAGAGCAATGCAAAGGGAAGAAACATGTCCCAAGAGAGCTTTCTTTGGAAACATGAATACAAAACCAATACAACTTTAAGTCAGCTTGAAAAGCAGTAAACAACTGATTTTAAATAGGAATTTAAGATACACATACTGTAGTTAGACTGCTCTGACCTTTATCACTGCAACGAGAACAGTAGAGATATAAATTTTTTTCCTCAGGGATAGGAAAATATAATTGACCTCTAATGATGGAATACTCCCTTCCATTTTAGAAAATTGCAAACTAAGCATTGATAATAGCTCAAGGCAACCTAAGCCCTTGATTCTTTTAATCTCCTACATTCAAATTATCGACTTTTAATTGACTAACTTCCGTTGAGGAAAAACAATGAGGCACCACCACTGTCAAGAAGCATTATTTCACCAGGGTCTGTTCACTAGTTTGTCTTTAACCAAGAAGCTCAAGATAAGATTCCTTTAGCATTAACACTCAAAGAGACTTCCTTAATAGAACACTGATTCATTAAGGAGGGTATTGATATACAAGTCAAAAGCCTGCCAACTGCTTTGCTGGACAAAACCAGATTATGTGTTATTTAGACATATATACTATTTTAAATTATAGGATTTCCCAGTGTATAGCTTAAAATAAAAACAGTACACATGAAATGCAGAAAAAGTTAGTACCTTTACAGAGGTTCACTTTGAAATTTAGGCCATCTTTTTCAGTCAAAATGCTGGTTCAGAATAACTTCTGTTAAATACAAGAAGTTCTTCTATGGTTATCTTAGGCTCAGATGCAGATTGCTGAAATTCTGTTCTGTAATATGTGCTTTATTATATAAGGCTTATTTTTCCAGCCACCTCTCCACATACCTTCTGCACATTATCAGAGATCCATCCAAACACAATACTTTTCAAAGCAGAGTTCATCCTGAAAGGTGTGTTACTGGGGTAGACAGTGGACACAAGAAGACTGCTGTCAAAGCTCTGCACTTCAAATAGGACCATCCCTCTTACACTTACCATATGGTGCAACTGTTAACAGATTAAAAGTGAAAAATGAGATAACAAGGATAAGCGTAGAGAAGGGAAAATAAAAAGTCTTGCTAGGAAAATCAGGAAGCAAGGGTTATCACTTCAAATATATGAAGGATGAGACAAAGAGTACTTTAAAGACACAAATACTGAGAGCCATAATGACAGGTAGAGAGATAATTTTTTGTTTCTTCAAATATTAATATTTTTAATTTTCTTTTTAAACAACCTAGTAAAACAGTGCCCATTCCCAAAGTCCCCATAGACAATTAGAACAGAATTAGTTATTGATTATTAAAATACAAGCTAGATTGCAAAGATAAGAGTCTGGTAGAATCACAACAAAAGCAATTACTTCTAAAAGGGAAGGGGATCAATTATGAATACAACTGCTATATAGCCACCCTTTTATCAGTCCTATCCCTTTCTTCAGTAGAGAACTGAGGTCACCTTATTCATCAGAAATTGGCGTAACTTTGGGTTCTATCCTTCTGAATCTTTCCTAATCCTCCTCTTTTAAAAGCTTTTAAAAATTTAACATTAGCTTCTCTGTCATTCTTCAGTAAATCATCCCAAGAAGAAAAAAAACAGCCAACAACTTCACAAACATTAATTACACTTGAGGGGCAGATACAATACCACTGCAGACTGTGTGAGTTTATGGTGACTCTCATATAGAAAGGCCAAGAGCTACATCTGTAGCCTTTGGTCAGAATACATCCAGCCACTACTTACAGGAACAGGAACTACCTAATAGATGTTGCTTCTAAGAAAAACTTACTGAAAAAGGCTGAAAATCACTGTGGTAGAGAAACACTAACAAACAAAAGCAGTGCATGACTTTTACACATTTAAGAGCTCATAATGATGTAATATATCCTAAATCTTGATAGCTATAAAATACTTGTGGATGCATGAAATTAGACATGTGGAAATGCACAGTGCAGAAATCTGACACTTCCCTTGTTAGCCAACACAGATGTACTGCATCACTGCAAGTAGTATCACGTGGTCTGTATCACCTGTTCTAAAGTACTGCTTTAAAACAAAACCAAAATCAATCTTGGTATCTGGATTTATACATTTGGATCAAAATATGCAGCACACATAATCCCCTCTCCTCTCCCCACACACATACCATCATATGGAGTTTATTTACTTACAAAATGCACTATTTTAACTTTGGTTAAAGATGTACAGTTGACATGCTGAAGAGGACAACTTTAACCGGGTATTCACTTGGTTTTGTTATATTCACTTAGAAATAAAGTCAAGCAAAAAAATATATCCAAGGTAGAAGCTTATCCCAGTTGAAGCCAGTACTAGTCTGAACATAGATCCTGCCATACCATTAAATGCAAAAGGTAAATGTACCTGAGGCCATCTGTTAGCACTAAGTGAAGGACAGTAAACAGGCTTGTCTGCCTGTAAGCAATTCTATCTCTGCACAGACTCAGGTATCTGCCAAAATCACTATTTCATAGACCTCTCTCAATGCAGACCTCCACTTTAAGGAGAAATAAATCGCAGAAGACCCAAATTAACAATTTTGATTAATCTTTTGTACAGCTGAAAAAATATGTAAGTAGTTTGCACACACAGCATGCAAATTCATCTATTACAACCAAAATCAAGTGCTAACTTATCTTAACACAGTGATATACTCTGTTTCAGTAGCCTGGATGTTTGATTTCAAAGTAAAGTCATACCAAGTAAATTTTATTATTACATGCAACTGTAGATATAGTCTTGATTCAAGACAAAGTGCTTCCTCTTCAAAATATGAGATATTTATTTTCTTTTTTCCCCACTCTATTTCAAAAAAACCCAGATTCACCTCCACCAGTTCTCCTCATTAACTTAGGGGATCAATACTAAGCAGCTATAGGACCAATCTTACAGCCTTCTTTGGCAAATAAGGTCATAACAGACAAAAAGCTATTCAGAGTACTGCAATTTTTTCTTCTTGTGTCATCACCTTAATACTCTTCAAACAAAAGCCTGCAAGTAAGCTACAATACGATATAACTCTCCTAGCCAATTTTACAAGAGGAGTCCTGCAGTTCCCTTTGAAGCACATTGTTAACAGCAACAATGGAAGTAATTCCATAAAGCTTTGACCTGGCAGAGAAAAGTTTTCCTAAGAACCACAGTTGAGAAAAAAAAAAAAAAAAGAAAAAGAAAAAAAAAAAAGCAGCTTTGGATCTTTGGGTTCAAAACTAATTTTGAATCCAAGCTAATTTTTCCTGTAGTGAACAAGTTCACTACGGGGAACTTATAGTGTAGATTCTCCACCCCTCAAATTAACATTTTCATTTGCAGATACTGTGCATTTGATGTGCATCACAGATACCATACGCCTCTAAAACACTCGTGTATGCTGTAGCAGTTGAATTTAAAGTAAGGCTAGGAACAGGACAAAAGAGATACTGAAAATGTCTGATACTGGTTTTATTTTGGGAGCCTTAACTATTTGCAAGGAGACTTAAAAACTTGAAAGGAGTTTTGCTTTCATATACGAGTTCTTGTTTGCATGAAACAGAATAGGTTGTCTCCAGAGCATAAAAGTGGTTTGAAGAGAAAACATACGTAGCAGAAGGGAAAAGATGGCTCTTGTCAACTACAGCAAAACTACTTGTTTCATAAGGCAACTGATCAGATTGGAGCATTACATCTGGAAATGCCAACTCAGTCAGGCAAATGGCCAGCTCCTGACTGTGCAGCCCGACTTAACAGTAGCTAGCTTCTTCAGCAAACACAAACACTACCAGTTCTGTACTTAGTAAGTCTCTGTGAAAGCAAACTTTTAACAAACTAATTCAGCAAAGCATCCCACTTAGCTGCACGAAGAAGTGTATTAAGTGCTCTATTACCTAAGAATAGAAGTTTATTAACAACCTTGTGGTTAAGACTTAACTGAAAGCTTCAAAAATAACTCTGAACTTCGAGCTACAGTGAAATTTAACCTATTTCCGTTTTCAAACTGAAAAAAAAACAAATCCACGTAACATACAAACTACAGCACAAAAACAAAGATTTTTGGAAACAAGGGAATCAATTACTGCATATCTTGCTCATAACATTTGTTTCCATTGCAGTAACTCCAAATTCAAACGACTGAAAGCATAATACAGCTTTTACACAATGCTGGAGGAAACAGCACTAGTGGAACAGGATGTGAACAAAAGTTAGCTGCCGAAGTCTGATCACCACTACACCAGCACCTCATCTATGTTATTTTTACTCATCCTAAAGGGGGCAAAAAGCACCCATTCATTGAAACTAGAAAAAAAAAAGCAAACCAAATACTTCATGGTCAGAGATATATTATTATTTCTTCCAATAGAAGTCACAAAGCAAAAGACCTTGCACCTTGAATCATTTGCCATAGCACATAGCAACATCTCTCCAGGAGGAGAGGAGAATGAGTGACATCAGGACGTATTTCCCTGTCAGAACAAAGCAGGTAGACTGGATCCCCAAGTAATGAAAACAAAGACAAGAGCCTATTAGCAACTTAATGAGTCACCAATAAAGTCCCACTGAACAAAACACAGTGAAAGTTAGTGACAGAAGTATGTAATCCTTCAAGGACAAAAAATGAAATAGTCCAAAGCCACATTGTCCTAGGAAAGAGTAAAGTGTGAACACTATAGAGATGAAAGAATGTTCCTATGTGGTTCAATGAACAAATATCATGAGAGAAGATCAACTGGACAATGACAAGAACATGAAGGACTAGCAGAAAACAAGAAGAGCAAAACAGAGAACAACTTCTGTTCTTATCTGTAAGATTAACAGAAACTTAAAACAAACCAAAGATGCTGGTATTAGCATCGTTGGGGATTAGACACATCCGGGAAAGGAAAATAGCCTGATGGTACCGAGGAGGATGAGAAGAGGACTGCCTATAGATGGGACAACGATGCAGAAAGAAACCTCGACACAGAAAGCACTGGGAAAGGAGACCACAAAGATGAGAGAACTGGAGGGAGAACCGAGAGGAACACGTGGGCCGGGCAGATCCCCGACAAACCGGGGGGTCTCAGGGCCGGCGCCCGCAGTGCCAGGCGCGGGTTCCCACGGGGCACCGGGAGGCCTTGCCCGAAGGATGCTCAGCCCGGCGCCCGGGCTGGGGACGGTCCCCGAGCGGCCGTGGCGACATCCCCCGTGGGCGGGCCCGGCCCGGGCGGGTGCTGTGCCGTGCCGGGGGAGCCGCCGTGTGTCCCGCGGGCGGCGGACCGGGCAGCCGGGACGGCCCGCAGGAGGGTTACGGGGCACGGGGAGCGACACGCGAGGAACGCACGGACAACGGAGGGGTCGCGGGGGGAGGCTCCGTCCCGGCGGGTCGGGGGTCCCCGTACTCACTTTTTGTGGGGCGCCGGGTGCTTGTCCCTTCTGGCGGCCGCCGCGGACTGCTTGGGCCGCCGCCTGCGGGCCTGCAGGACCAGCACTGCCGGGAGAAGAGAACAGCCGGGAGCCGGCGTGAGCGGCGGCCGCGCAGCCCTCCCTGCTCCCTCCCGCCCGCCCGCCCGCCCGGCCGGCACAGCGCGGTACCTTTGCGCGAGTTCATCGCCCCGCGCCGTGCGCTGCTCGGCGGGCGCGCCGCTCCCCGGCTCGCCCGGCTCCGCTCCCGGCTCCGCTCCCGCTCCCGGCCCCGCCGCCAGCCGCGACCGCGCACCGGGAACCGGCCGGCAGCATCGGCACCGCCGCCCCGCGCCCGCCCCGCGCCGCCGCCGCCGCTGCGCAGGCGCGGGCGAGCCGGCGGGGCCGCGGCCGGAAAGGCGCGGGCGGGGCGGGGCGCGGCGCGGCAGGTGGCGGCGGGCGGGCGCACCTGAGGCGGGAGCGGCCCCGCGGCGGCCGCTGCCGAGGTGAGGCTTTGCCGAGCTGCCGAGCCAAAGGGGAATTAATTTTGCCAAGCTTTGGGTCGCGGTCGGAGTAGCGGAGTGATCCGCCCTGTTGCTGTGCCACGTTGGGAGCTGTGGCAAGGGGCAGAGCTGAGAGGCGTCAGGCTCTCTCCACGGCAGCAGCTGGGGCGAGATCAGCTTTAGCTTGTCCCGAAACCTGTGTGGGGTGAGATGCCAGAACCAATTAACCTCGTGGCCAAATCCAGGGAAATTAGATTTCCTTAATTCTGATTCTCACTAAATTGTTGGATTAACATGACGGACAACTCTTGGCAGTTGGTTTTTTCCTGCCGACGGCATCTTGTTACCCATGGTACCAGTCACTGCTCAGATTTGCCATAGTAATGACCCGCTGAACACTGCCCCTTCTTACTTGAGCTGTGCACAGCATGGCTCAGTGCTTGACAGTGCTGTGACTGAAATTTTGTGCCATCTACACCTTAATGCCTGGGGCCAACTATGATCAGGGTCATATCCAAAGCTCCAGTCTAAGTGTGAGGGTTGTCTGGCTTACCTTCACATGGCATTGGATTTCCAAGGCATAGTAACTAAAAGATAACAGAGGATGGACATTAAATTTTGAGGCAGAACTTCTCTCTAAGTGGCAACACAAAGAATCCATGAGGATGAAGATCCTAAAAGCAGCTGCAGTCAAGGCATTATGAGAGTGAAGGGAACTAGCAGTAATTGCTGGTCTTAAGTAATTGGATCATTGAGATTTCATCTAGATAGAAAATTGAATCCCTAGGCCTGGTTAGTTCAGCTTAGGAGGGGTAGAGCCACAGAAAGATAAAGCTAGACAACCCAAAAAGGAGGGCACTACAATGCTTTTGTGTCTGGCTAGAGAGCCTGTTGAACGGAAAACAATAGGACCATGAAGTTTCGAAACTGCAGCTCTCATAAGGCACCCCAGCTGCATTTCTAAATTAAAACATTCTCTGTGTCCTATCCTCCATCATAAAAGTACACAGGAAATAAACATTTCCAGTATAAACTGCTACCAGCAATGTGCAATGCTGGTAGGTTACATTTCTCCCTTAATGTAGTTAGTTTTCAGTTCAGTGTGATAGGTTAGGTAACAGAAAGCTTTATTGAAATTTTGAAGGCTTTCTGCCAAGAAAGTTTTGGTGCATGAAAATTAATAATAGCTGAATGTTAATAAAGAAGATTATGTATTTATATGTTGTTTCCAGGCTAATTTTAACTTCCCCGGTTAAACTGTGGGCCTGCATGAATACTTAGACCTGTGTAGAGAATAAGAGAGACAAGCAGCTGATGATGGAGAAAACAGTAAGACTTGCTTTTTTTCTTTGTCGGGGCAGTGCTGCAGTAAAGTTACCTTGTAGCTATGGTTCTAGAGCAAACACCATACCAGGGTCCTGATCATCTTTTCAGCAACTTGTGTTTCATTCTATTTACTTCAACAGGAGCTTTATATGTAGAATTGATTGGACAACCGAGTCTTATAGGCAGCTTTGCTTACATCAACAGGATTATAAATCCACCAGATCTGGAGTCAGGAAAGAATTTCCCTCACGAGCATAATGTCAGCAACATAATCAGGGCAAGGGAACAATCTGCCAGCACACAGAGAAAGGAATTGTTAGGACGAGGTAAGTGTATACTACACACACAGTTTCAGTCAGTTCTAGTGGAAACATATTTTGGGACTGTATTTTATCGGGGTTTTGTTGTTTTCTTCCTCCCCTACCCTGCCAGGCATCACTCAGAGGATGATAATGCAGAAATGCAAAAAAATCACTGAGACTCTATGTATGTATAGAGGATTACCATGTGCAATTAACTTACTGGAGAGTAAATTAAGGTCAATAGAGGCTAAACATATTTCAGAAAATGAAAAAAACAAAAACCAACAAATCTCCACCCTATTTCTCAGACTCAAGAGAATAACACCCTGAGAACACAAACAGTAAATGAAATTTTAAAAAATTTAAATAATAATTTTATTTATGTGCTTGTTAAGAGAGAGTCTACCCCGTTTATTTGAATCCACTCATTTCAGGGAAATCTTCCATCTTTATTTAAATATACATCTTTTTCAAAAGGAAATGATGAGCCAAGAGAGAAGGCAGAATAAATAGCAAAAGGCAGCATTTGCAAAAATCAGTGTACAACGTAAAGGTGGACTGAGCCAGAATGTGTCTGCCTGTCTCTCTCTGAACACTTTATGGGAACAGTTGTGTTTTGTTGCAAGGATTACCATAGAGGTCATTCACGCAGGGGAAAGGTGTTGTGAGGTTCAGGTGATGTGACCTATACAGAAGGGAGGGACAACAGCAGATTTAGTTGATCTTAGGTGCAAACATCAGAAGAGAAGCAGAATTAGGTATCAAATTATAGAATGGTATTTTTGCCTGTCTATAGTATAGTTTGAACCTGATACCCACAGATATTTAGTTTGTTTCCTTTTGACCTAGCTTTGAAACATTCCCTTACGTATGAAGACTAACTTTTCCTTTTGTACAGAATAAGAAGTTGCCTAGCAGCAGTCCTGTAAACATGATACTGTCATCCATCTGAGAATAACTGAAAATTCTTCCTTCAGCAGAGGGATGTTAGAAAATTTTGCCCTGATTTCTGTACCACTTCCTTTTAGCACTGCTTTTCCCACTCTGTAGTAGCATGAGCTCATATCCTTATTTCTGCACGTCACAGAAATCAGGATATGAGCCAACTCTACACTGCTCTTGCACAGAGTTGAACAAACATGAAATAATACATAAGGCAGAGGAAGAAAAAAAACCGACAAAACGATAAGTGGTGGGAAAAGGAAAAAGAAAAATGTAGTGAAAGGAAATTCCCAATTACAGGCAAGCTCTCATTAATATGCAAGTCCAGCCTTCTCATCCTCTCGCCTTTCATTGCTGTCTCTTGTTCCTTCAGTTCCCACCCCCATTCTGAATTTAAGTATGACACACCCAAGTAGGCATACAAACAATGAGTCTGTCCTCCTTTTGCTCACTTGAAGAATTTTCTGTCTACCAATGTGGGTTTTTTCCTCCTGTAGTATGTAAACAAAGCAAAGAGGACAATTCTCAGCTTGGTTTTGAGCAACACAGACAGCAAACTTACAGATAGGAAGGATTAAGCAACAGTAACTAAGTAGCCGAGTTTCTTGTAAGGTCAACACTATTGGCTCATCGGTGCCTAAGAACAACCAGTTAATATTATTAGGAGCATTGCACAAGTCAAACAACAGAAGTAGGCTGTTATCTCCATACTGTAATGAGAAAAAAATAGCAGGAAGCATGATTTGGGATTTCCAAAAAAAACAGGTCAGAAATTCCTCAGTTTAGATTCCTGGCTCATTCACTGATTCATTGTGCCCTTCCTAAAGCAAATTACATGACTCACCTGAGTAATTTTCTTCATCTATAAAATGGTACAGTACATGCCAGCTACACAGCGTTTACATTGGTAGAGAACTCTTGTTTATCAAGTTAATTTGGATTACTAATAAAAGAAGAAAGACATGAAGGACAAAGCAGACCGGTTTAACACCAATTTGACATGAAATTAAAGACTAACCTGTGCCCAAAAATAGCTGCACCAACCCAGATATATATTGAATGTTGTCTAAAATAGGGCATGAACTGGCATGACTTAACTCAGATCTGAAATAGAACTAAAACAGACTCTGGCAATATTTTTATAAAAATATTTCTTCTGGTGTTGAAGCACTCAGGTTTTCAGAATGACTCATTCTAGCTTCCCCCATTACTTCCAGCAGTCTCCCAAAACACTCCTTCGATTAAACTTCCTCCAGTTTCCTGGGTCCTTGTCTTAAATTTCTTCATTAGACTCCACTCCTGGTTCTCATCTCTTTACCCAGCTTGCCTTTCTCATCCTCGACCTGCATCATCTCTTTTTTCAAATATATTGTCTTTTTTTTATTATTCTGTTTGAATTGGATGGTTTCTTCCTTCATGCTGATTAGAGGTCAGCAGGGGAAGAAAGGATCACTGAAAGATCAGCAACTGCTCTCAGTTTCCTATTCAACCTCTACACAAGCAATTATAGCAAAAGTTTCTCAGCAGTGATGCAGTGGTGTTTTGGATTCAGTCCTACTATTTCTTTCTGATTGGCAGCTATGCAGTATGGTCATGCATGTGAGAGATTCATCTGCCAAGTAAGCATGGAATATTTTCAGACTTAATTATTAAACACTCACATATCTCCAAGATGCACAAAATGCTGTTTTACAAAGTCTCATAATTTGCCCACATTTAAGGAGATTTTCCTAAGGATTTCAATGGCACATCTTTGATATTAAGGCCTCTTTCTATGAAATCTCAGCCTCCTACTCAAAGGTAGGGATTGCCAACCAGTGAGATGAGAATCTGTTAGAAATCAGATGTGGGGCTTTCCCTGTTTGCCTTTCTCTCGACTTGGACTACACAAACAATAGACACAATGAAAACAATAAGGGACAAACCATAAGCTTAAGCATAATGTAAGAGGAAGCAATGGACTCATTTTCTCTGGAAGAATAAAGCTTCTTTCTTCCCTGTAACCTCCTCTGTAGTTTTACTTGATACAAGATGTTTTCACAGCCTTCAGAAAAATCAGACACCAGCTGACTAGTAGGATGATGCCATGTTATGTCAGTAGTACCCAAACGTCCTTTCTTCACACATCCTGCAGTGTGACATCGCTACAACGCCCTCGCCAACACACTTCTGGGAAATTAACAGCCATTACCCCACTGCTGCTCAGTGAGGACCAGTGCTTCTTTACAAACTTTCAGATTACAATGCATCCTGAAATAAACTTCTGTGAGGGGAATGGCCAAACAAGTTTCTGTGGGTACAGTTCCAGAGCTTCATCTTGACAGCACATTTGACCTGTTTCATAGGAAACAACCATTTGGTAAAGGATGGCTCATATATGCTGGCAATGTGCTTTAGCAGCTACAGTTATCAGTATACTATTGTTTGCCATTAATGCAAAGAACATTGCCTCTTTTGCTTAATTAGTTTTGACTGAATACTGAATCCAAGGAACTACTGGACTAGAGGGGCATTTGCAAGAAGTGGCTGAGGATTCTTTTCATATTATCAAAACAGCATTCTTTTAAAAGTATTATTTATTTCATTACTCAGCATGGGATATTTCATTCCATATGATTAAAGTTTTACAAAGTTAACAGTAACTGGATCTTACGAAGTGAAATGTCAACCAATTTCATAGGCATTACCAGCCTGGTTCATAACTGTTATGGACTAGCCCTTCAGTTTCATTCTGTCTGGATAGGTCTATAACATATCTATATCATGAAGAATGTCTACAGGAGTTTTTTCAAAAGCAGAAAATCTCACAGCTAATTGTTAAAATAAAAGCAGAAGTAGCTTAACTTGTTAGCCATCCTTGTTAGCCTTCACAAAGAACACTCATGAATGAACCTTGTTATTTTCAAAGAACTGAAGAAAGACTGATTATCCACCTCTAGGCATGGGAAATTCCCTGTGCTCCTACTATAAGATATGTAACATCAAATCACAGTGAAAATATTATAAAGCCATCTAAGTTCATTCACAGCACAGAGAATTAATCTACTGCAATGTGGCCTTGTGCATTGTTTCTTAGAAATTAATTCCGTGGGCTTGATTTTTTGGGTTTGATTTAATCATGTTTTACGCCCACCTTGCCATTCATTGTAGTAACACAAATGACTGTGGTAGGAAATATTCACATGCTTTTGCCTTCAGAGCTGCAAACTATTATAATAAACATTAAGAATGTAAATATTGTCACCAAAGAGTATGTCTTTGTTGCACTGTTTACCTGTTTATTCAAGCCAGGCCTTTAAAATCACTATACTGTTAGAATATATTCACACAATAAGTCTGTCTATTTATAGTAACTTCTAAGCCATGAAGATTTTTATCCATTTTCCAGAACACTCAGTGCCTTACTGGCTGGGCTGCCCTGGTACAGATAAACCACAAAACTAATGGATTATGGCTATTTCAGTTCCCAATGAGGAAGAAATCCAGTGCAGGACAATTATTTCTTCTTTGTTCAGATACTTGACTTTAACTTGTTTTGAAAACAAGGGATTTTATTTTCTTCAAGCACTAGTTGCAATAAGTATATAAGTCTGTTTCCCAAAACGTCCTCCTCTGTCCTAACTTACACATTATTCTGCACAGAATTGCAGAAAACTGCAGGAAAAGCAGAATGGCAAGAACCAATTACAAAATGGTGATAGAATGTGTATCTGGTTAGCTGATGGTAGGATACATCCAAATCAACATGTTTACCAGTATGCTTGGCACTATTTGCATTCAGTGGAACAGTGCACTGGACCATTTATATGGGAACAGAAGCAAGAAATGTTACTGCAAACTCAATTCACTCACAGCATGCCTCTAATCATGGAAAACCGAGGAGAACAGAGTGCCTTTTCTGTCTCTTCCTTTGAACTGTAGTTGAAATTCATGTGGAAATATGATGATGTTGATGGTTCCTTGTACACACCAATTTATCTAAGACTGTTCTGGTTATAACAACAATGGTTGGATTTGATGATCTTAAAGGTCTTTTCCTAAACAATTCTAGGAGACTGTGATCTTTTTCTGCCCTGACCAAAATTTTGAATAAGGCTCCTTGTCCTTTCTTTTCCCCAAAATAATACTAGTTCAAGATTAAGAATTCTGATACAAACTAAAGTACTGTTTGAATTGTACTGGGAATTAATCTGCAAGTAAAAAAGTATGCAGAAATCTTATTTGCAGTGAAATCAATCTCAGTTGCAATGGAAGTCTGCATACTCCTATCCTTTTCTCTAGAGTTAGCCTGGTCCTCATATAAAGGACTTACGTATGTCCAAATAGTCTTTCATTTCAGGAGTTGATGATTGGCTATTACTCTTTAAAATTTGGAATTGCCTAGCCATCTGAAGAACCTGATTATGGGAAATACATGTCCCCCTTATATCACATACAACCTGGTAAAAATGTGGGCACTACAGCTTACTGGACATGAGGGGAAAGAGCAACTCAAGAAACTGTTCTTGATTTTGTAATATATATTCTAACTTTCCAGCTCTTCTCTAAACTATTGGCAACTACTTCTCATCTATCTTTTCAGAACTCAAGTTGCACCTTGGGCCCATGTCCAAGGTTTATCTGCAACAAGTTATCCTTGAATCTTTGATAGTTTTGTTGTGGTCTTTTTAATTGATTAGGTTTAATTTTTTAATTGATAAGGGTCCTTTTTACCAAATGTGCATCTGATTTGGCCCACAGAGGGAAGAAAGAAAAAAAGTGTCACCCTGTAACACTTCGTATCATGCTGAGCCTTAAATTAATATTTTATGTGCTTACTGTACTTTCATTTCATCTCTTTTTTCTGTTCAGAAACAGTCGTATCCCATGCTGCCAGTGCACAGGGCCTATAGTATTTCATATTAATGCATTCTTACACAGAGACTCTGATGGTTAGGGAGGCCCTTGCTGAGGGACAGGAGCTGTCAGATAAAAGGGATGTTTACCAGTTAAGGTTTCAAACAGCAGTGCCATGAGAATATATTAATCAGCTGGAGATCCCAGACTGGAAGGGGAAACAACTTTTCCCAGTATCTGGTAGCAGACCCTTTTAGTCTGACAGGCAATTAGCCAACCACCTAAATGGAGAGAGAGAGAGTAAGCCATAGAACAGATACAGGAAGTTCTCTCCAACAATTTCACTACCACTGTGATTTTCCTCATATTTCAGTCATTTGTAAGACTCATCAAGCAAGAACAGGGAAAATACACAGTTGAACATTAAAAGGATCCTGAATTATAATGCTAAGGCTAGCTAAAAATAAATCTGATTCTTATCATTTTGGCTGGAAGGCATTCTGTGAACTAAAAGAGACAAGAGACCAGACATAGCAAATACAAAATTATTTCTTCATTTAACACAAATGGGATTTAGCATGAGCACTCCCTGGAACAGTGCTTTAATGCTAGTACTTGTGTGGCACTTAAAAAATTCAGGTGTAGATAAAAAGGTAGGCACTTGGTTCTCACTAAGCATTTAATCCTAGCTTTCAGTAAGTTTAATAGTTACCAGTTAAACCATGCCTAGAGAAAATTGTTAATTCCATAGGTTAATTTTCACCAACTGGAATTTATATTGGATTCTATGTGGACATACCCAACAGAATAAAGGTGTCAAGGGGAAAAAGGAGACAGAAGTTACAACTCCTGTCCTTAACCAAAGGAACAGTCATACTTACCCATCTGCTACCCTCCTACTAATTAATATCTGCACAGGTTATACTGTGGTGATGCTGTAATTCTATCCATTTGACACAGTGGCTGTTAACACTTCTGTTCCTGAGTCTGTCCTTTGGTAATGGCATGGTCTGTCTATTTGGTTGTTTGTGAGACCTGCTCCACATCACAGTTACCACTTCACCACCTCTGCTGCAGGAATTTCTTACACTACAGCTCTTTTTCCCCCCATTTAAAATCTGATACAAGCTGTTCTGCCTCAAAAGCTGTCCCATGTGAATAGACGCACAGATTTACTTTATTTTCTTATTCTGATTTTGAATGACTCCCTACTGGATTCTTCTATTATCAGACTTACAAAAAATGTTTATCTATAAGAGTTTGCCACCCTGAATCATCTTTTTTCTTGTGCTCACCCTAAAGGACCAGTAGAAGGTTGTGCAAGTCTCCAGCTAGCTCACAGCATGCCCAGACACAGCTGTCCTAGAAGTCTCTTTTTGCATTGCTTAAATGAAATAGCTGTACAGAAATGGAGAAAGTCATGTGAAAACAGAGACTTAAACTGCTGTGTGGTCCCTCATGGAAAATGGGTAAGCAGACAAAAATAGAAGTTGTCTTGAAGTGTGCAAGGCCACAGAATAGTATCACAGTGCTTGTGCTGCAATTGATGTTCACACTGCTAAATAGGTGGGATGGATACCAAATGACTTTAATTTATCCACTTAGCTAGGCAGATAAGACTAGACTCAGGGGACTTCAAGAATATTTCCTAATACGACTTTTTCAGGAAGAGATTGCAAAGTATAAAAGTATAAGCCATGCTTCCTCTCCTGCCCTATTTTTGGACATCAGTGGCCTTGTGTAACTTAACTTTTCCTCTCTCTGGGAAGAAATGCTTCAGAGTTTCATCACAATAATTTTAGGTTTTTGTTGTCAGGAACAAACATCCCTTCCTGAATTTTTTTAAATGCCAACTGCAGACAAAGATCCAGGTGCAACTTGCATAAGCAGGTCTATGTTAGCTCTAAATGAGCTACTTCTGGGTATTATAGCAGCAGGCTGTTATTAGGGACCTGTGGTTACTCTGTGCTAAATTAGTGAATTAATGAACTGGTAACCTAGAAAATTAGCAGGCTACACTGCTGGATAAATGCAAGTCAACTAGTTAAAATTAGCTTAAATTTATTAGGCCAATCTATAGTTACTCAAGATCTACAGAGTGATCTTGTATCTGTGATCTTGGACCTTAAATTACACTCTGCCATGTAGCAACACATTACAGTCTCATTGGCCAGTAGACCACTGAGTTGATCTGAAATTCAGGACCTGGAAACCCCAGCTATTTCTCAGCCTTACACTGAAATGAAATCTAGCCAAGCTTGACCTCTCCACCACCTGGTTTCATGGGTGGAATAAGAATTGGGCACGAGGCCAGAAAGCAGCAATGCTGTGCTCTGGTATGGTCTCTGATCTGGAGGAACTAAGGAACTAGGGTTTGGTTATACTGAGCAGCAAAACAGTTTGCATTTTAGACTGGATTTGAGAAAGTTTCGACTGTTTCAGATTAATAATGTGTTGAATACTGTGTGTATAAAAACCTTTTTTCTAAATTAAATCACTGCTTAATCATGCTTCCCCAGCAGACAGTAAAAGATCATAAACACTTTGGATTCTTTCCCCCTTTTCCTTAAAATAGTGTACCATTAATTTCCTGTTTCTTAAGAGTTATTTTGGGGGTTTCTAGGCTTGACCTCTGGATAATCATCCCTCTTTGTATATAGCAACATTTCACCCTATATATTTAAGCAGTTAGACTTTAAACATCTCTATTTTTACTGCACTCATCTTTTAATGAAAGTTTAATTTAATTAACGAGGTCATGGTATCCTAACTCCCAACTTCTTTTTGAAATGCCCAAAAACTTTGCAAAAAGGCTATCTGAAAAGTATCATGTTTGTTGTCATGCTGCATTTATGTTTATTTCCTAAGCAATACAACAAAGGCATCTATTAATGAAGAGCAGACACTCAGTTAACCACAGGCACAGTTTTTAAATCAAGTAGTATTTAATTAAATTGGAAAATCGTCCTTTTGTAGGGCCCAAAGTGTGGAACCTAAATAGAGATATATGTCAAATTGCTCTTCTTTGAATAAGTACTACAGCTTGCAAGATAGTAATTTTAAAATGTAAAGAAACATTAGCACCAGAACATTTGAAATACCAGAAATTTTTAGTTAAGTTTTTAGAGTTCTCACGCTAAGTAACTTATTAATCTCATAACTTGTTTTACCTCCTTAATTTCTTTTTCTGAAGTGGAAAATTACATGTTTCTACTAAGTGCAAGAAATCCCATACTCTAAATTAATTAAAACATCTACATGAAACATCCATAAAGCTATCTTAGGGTTTTTTTTACTCCTGTTTTAATTTTTAGTGGGATTTCTATTAGTATTTTCTTAGCATATTTTCCAAGAAAACAAGATTTGTCTGAATGATTGGTCTCCCTCTGATATATTTTTAATTGATTGCCTGATTTCAAATGAAGCTGGCAGTGGGTTTGTCTGCCAATTATTAAGTCTCAAAGTTGCTGTGAGGACACTAGGGATAGCCACTACTAATGTGTCTCTTGACAGCAAATGAAGGAGAACTGAGAAGCCTTCTACTCTGTTTGGCAGGATTTGAATGAGTCAACCCATTCTCCTACTGTGGTCCCAGCAACAAGCTGGAAAAAGGCAAGCAGAGGGTGTACAAATGATGTACAAATGACTAGAATGATGTACAAATTACTAGAATTACAAGGTGGGGGAAAGCATCTGAGATACAGAATGGAGCTGAGGGTATTGGAAGCAAGTACAGGAAGCAAATAGAAAGACTGGAGAAATATTTTAATGGCATCATGGTGGGAAGTTGTAATGAACACAGAATACAAATTTATCAAAAAACAACCTACATTGGTTTTACTACTCATGAAACACAGTAGTGGTTTCATAGTTCAGCACTGTTTTTATTTTTAATGGAACCTATCTGAAGATAAATTATTTTTAGCTAATGAACACATTGTGATTTATATGTAAGAAAGATTTTTAAAGGAACTTTAAACCCTATGCCTTCGTTTTGATTGAGAGATGCAAGAACAATTGCTAATTTATTGTTTTAAGATAATCCTTTCTAATTTGCACCAAGTTCAAGATCTTCTCATTTACTCTCTCATGGACCAGTTGAACTGCATTCTTCCCAATGTCTAAATCTGTTAATATTTTTACCAGTGTGTACAAATATATCTGATGTCAAATAAATAGAGATCTTTTGTGGATATTCTTAGCTCAGAAAGTACACCTGCCTCTAGGTCAGTTATGTGAACCATCTAGACTTAAAGCAGAAAATCAGAATTTACCATCTTGTTCTTTAAAGCAAATAATGGATTTGTTAGTCTGAGCTGCAGCTTTGTTTAAGGCACATTTTTTTCAGCTGCAGCCATGCAGTGATTCAAGCAGCCTGTTTGTTGAGTGTATTTATATGGCAAACCTTGCTGAGAAAAACTGAGCATGCCTTTATCAATATGCTGTTATTGAGCATGGGGAGATTCAAGCTACATGCCCTTGTCATTTTTGCAGGTTTTTTTTTAAGTTATGACAAATCCTGAACCCAAATTCTTTTAACGTGGGTACAGCACTGTTAGCTGGTTACCTTGAGCTACTTGGAGCTGATCTAGATACCTGGAGCTAAACCCTCCTGAAAATCTGTCTGCAGTGTGTTGTGGGGCATTTTTTTCTCAGTATCAGTTCAATAACAATCTGCTAGAGGATGCAGATTCTGTTCACACACTATGTAAATGCATTTTATAAAATACCATATTTAGGAAAGTTTTTTAAAGGGACTGGATGTATCTAAGGAAGTAGAGGGATGCTTCAAAATGCATTAAGAATCTTTGGTGGTTTATTAGTCTGTATGGTTGTCAGCAAGAGAGAAAGCATTGGAAATACAATGTATTTTACATGATTATTCACGTTGTAATTGCCACTCTATCCTCAACTGTATTTCTGTAATGGGAAAAGTAACAACAAGAAAATGACTGGAATTATTATTTGTAGGACTGCAGTGACTAACAGTGGCATGAAAACTTAATGGACCTATGAAAGAACACTCTGTCTGCAGAGGAGTGTGTTGTCCATAGGAAAGTGTTTGTACAGAAACTGCCCACACAGGGCTGCTGTGTGGTGTTACAGTGCAGCAGTGAGCACAGTGTTTCTGTGGAGGCTGTTTACCTAGCTCAGCTACCGTGATTTTCAAACGGGACCTTCATACTGCACTGGAAAGAGTTTTTCACACTTTCTCCGTTTGTAAAAGGCAGTTCCAGACCCTATTGTAAGGAGGTGTGCAGAGCCAAATAGCTGCTGATTAATGCTTTCTGTTCTGTGCCTGGAGAATTTTATGGATTACAGTGAATAAAAGGCTAATTTGTCTCCTAAAGTATATATTGATATAAATGTAACCACTTTTCTGCACTACCTAACTTGGGTTAATGGCTTCAATGTATTGTGTTTCTGGCATGTTCTGACTGTATCTGTAATGTCTTTGTGTGGCCTGAACTTCCTATTCATTATAAATCGGTGAACAGCAGTGAGCAGTTCAACAAACAGATATTTCTTAAGCTCTCAAACTCAAAGCCTGAATAACCTAAGGAGAAGTGCAATCAGACCTGCCAACTGTAAACAATAAACACTGTTCTAAAATGCAGAATGGCTTTCAGATAAAATAAAACTGAAAAATTAGGTTGACTTGCAACTCAGCTGTAGTTTATGAAAACATTAATACACAAAAGAATGAAGGCAGCACCAGTGCCTGCTAACAACTCCCTGCTTTTCTGCTTTTTTCTCTTTTCTCTTTTCTCTTTCTGTTGCTTTCATGCACAGTGTAACACACTACAAGCATACAAAAGGAAAGGGCTGCAGGGTTCCCTGAATTGTTCCAGTCAACTCTCTTCATGTTTGACTGCTAACTCCCATGCATAGAGATTAGAGGGAGACTGGAATAAACTTTAAAGTCTATGAAGAAGCTGAAGCAGCAGCAGAGCAAGAAGTGGGTGTTCATTGCTCCATGCAAAAGCCTGGAAATGTACAGGTACTTTCCCTGTTTGGTCCTTGCTTTCACCTTTTATCTGTAAGCAATTATTCTGAAATTTTTGGGTCTGCACACACTTATACCTGAATTTGAAAAGATAATGTTGGTTTCTTAGTTAATTTTTCCTCCAGAATCTGCATTCTTCCAAACTGCTTTATCTGTTCCAGCAGTAGTTTCAGAACTACTTTGGACATAACATTATATGCTGCACATTTCCATTTGATTTTCTGTAGCAGCATTTACTGAAGCCAGACAGGAAAATACCCAGACTTTCCAACCTGGAGCACCAGACTGCAATGATAGTCTGGTCATTTTTTTGTGTGTATGTGGTAGAAACAGATCCACCCTTGCTTTTATTTCTACAGAATAAAGTCATCAATCCCAACTGTGTAATTGTAGAATTTTTACCTGGACCCACACCCATATGCAGCAGGCAAATACTGGTCAACAACAGAAAAAAACCCACAATATATTAAGATGTTAATTTAGATATTATTTTAAAGAAAGGTTTTTATTCTTGGAAAAAACAGTATGATTGGCAGTGAACCAGTTATCAGAGAACAGAAAATAAGGAGCTGAGTTTATTAGTCAAGGCTGTCTGTCTTTCATAGCAATTCATCAAAAACATGCATGTATTAGAAGAAAGATGAAAAGGTATCTTTTCAGCCCTGGAAGAGGAGACTGTCCTTTCAAGGATACAATGGTGCTTTTCAAAAGAGCAGTGACTGTGAAACTTGTCCATCAATGGAAGGCTCCTTTCAGAGCAAATCTCTGTCTACCACTTTAGGTAAATATTCTCTAACATTCCAAATTGACTGAAATTATTGTTGCATAAAATATCTGTAAATATTACTTCTTTAATATCTGTAAAAAACAGGGGAAAACCCAGATAAATTGCTTAAGCAACCACTTTCTGAATGGTGTCTGTTGAACCAAGCTCCTTCCTCACCACAAGTTAAGAATAGGAAGAAAGAGAACTCTGGACTTTAGAATTGAGGACTTGCTTGTCTGACTTACCCCAGCTCAAACTGTGACTGGCCAACGGGACTACAGCCAAAAACACTTCACCTCTCATTCTCTTTTCCCTTTTTTTTTCTATTCCTCTTCAACACACAGTTTCCACAGAAACAGAGCAGCACAAATAGCACAGATTTTGGGTGCCTTTCTGGAGAAGTAAATGTAACAAAACAGTCTGCATATAATGTCAAATTTTGGTGAAAGGCTTTATTAAATTCAGAGGTTATATGGATACTAAAAATTATATTTGGAATTCTCTCTCTTCTTTTTAAACCTTTTATAGTAACTCCATGGATTGTCTGACAAAGTGGCAGCAGAAATATGAATCTAATATTCTATTTTATCACTTGGCTTATAGGGCTTTTTCAGATTTCTTTCCTCCCTACTATTTATCAGCAACATTAGCAAGTGTCTAACAGAAGAAACAGAATCAGGCATCCACTGTATCAGCTCACTATCCAGCTTCCACTGTGCCCCACAGCCAAAATTAGTGTTATCCCTAACCCTGCTCTTATTTCATAGCTACAGGGTAATTTTGTACACTGAAAAATACAGTGAAGGTGTTGGAACATGTTCCATGTTCCTAGCTAACCACCTAGCAGGTACCTGAGAGGTCCTTGCCTGCACAGCACACCTTATTTTTGTGCTCCTAAGTATGGATGCACTGGCCCAGTGAACGCTCAGATAAAATAAGCTGCTGTGAAGTGACATACTTAATATTACCTATTTCCTATTTGAAATAATTAATATTTTTTGTAGTGCTTCTACAGAGTAGCCTGAAGTCAGTGGTGCTCTTTTTGTCAAGCAGCCAGGAGGAGCCAGGGATTACTTTTGCCAGTGCTAATCAGTTTGAACAACTCCATATGTGAATGATCTCCTTCATTTATCCCAATATCTTCAGAGAGCGGAAGAGTGATGGGTGATAGAAAGGTGAAGGATTACTTGTATTCTGGATTTTATTGTCTACGTGCAGAATTAGGCACATGAATAAGGAGTACTACTTTGTGGCTATAACCTGGAAGTTAATCAAACTCAGGTACCAGGATTTTCTGTATGGATGATGAGGAATGAGACTTTGAAGTCATTCATAACTCTGAATAAAAAATACCCCAGGTACTCCCATAATCCATTTCAGTTTCACATCTGTGAATCTTTGATATGAATGCTGTGGCTGCTAAACAGTTTTTAGTGGCCAGATCCAGTTGCACTGAGAAAAACAGGCATTTTACCAGGAGCTTAATAGGGTACAAAATTTCACAGCAATAACAGTGATCAAAGGCAGTTAAAATAATTCATGGAAAACCCAGTATGACAGCAGGCACAGGCAAGGCAGGCAGGCATGTAAAGAGCACACACTTCTACCCTGCAGGCCAGCACTCAAGCAGCATCAGCTGACAGGAGAGCTCATTTTCTCCCTCCACCTTTGTAGCCTTGGCTTTTCCTGCTGCGTGGGAGGCAGCAGCTTTGCTGAAAGAGAGGGTCCCACCCAGCATCACTCCCCACCCTCGCTCTTCCATGGCCTTCATCAGCCCTGTGGGCAGCTCACACTTGAGCCTCTGTCCTGTCCCAGCTGTTCCCCTCCTCCTCTGCACAAATACACAGGAAGGTCTTTCACCCTTTAAAGGCCTTCTGAGATAATTGTGAATAGGGGCAGAAATAAATAATTATTCCTCCAGCTCAGATCCCTATTGCATATTATATTTTGTCTTTACCATCTTTGCCAAACCTGAACAGTGCCACTCAGAGAGTTGATCTGTGGGTGATCGCATCCTGTTTTGTCTTCACTGCTGCAAAGCTTTACAGTACCCCTGAATCAGTTGGTCTAATGGTGAAATTAAGATAAAAAAAACATATTTCACAGTTGCCTCCCAATCCTATCCTTAAGGTTGATTTTCTATAGTCATATACATTCTTAATTTAAACCCACTCTGTAGAGCACATTAATTTTTTAGGGACAAACAGACTTGGTCAAAAAAACCTCTCTCTGCCTAAAATTCTCCCTGTCTGTCTAGATAAGATGCTTTTCCACCTTTCTTCTATTGCCAACTTATCTACAAAAGGATTTAGAGATGAATTTGAGAAATAAGCAGCTTTTTATTTTTTTTTTTAATGGCTGAAGGAAAAAGGAAAAGAATCAACTTAAAGGTGATAGCCTATTAAAGTGCTATAAACTTTGATAATTTGTGTTCTCAGAAAACCCTTTTTTGTCATTATTTTGGGAATCTGTATGATTCATTTTGGACTGTTTTCAAAATTCCTCAGAGAACCTTTTCGGTGAAATTGCGTTGGGAATAAAATTCTGTATTTAAAAAAAAATCCCTTTTTCATAATACTATATTTTTAAATTTTGCATGGTAATGAGTTATCACCCCCACTTTTTGCTTCATGCAAGGCCTCAAAATAAGCATGAAAAATGCAAACAACCTACATATGAAAAATACATTGGGCTTTTAATAGTTCTTTCATTTTAGTTCTCTGTGGTGCTATTAGTGACAGGTAAAAATCAGACCAGTTAAGTGCTGCTGGTGCAAAGAGGTGTAAAATTACAAGTTATCTTCTTGATTGTCTGTGCCCCTGGGAGGCATAAAACTGAAGAAGAGTGAGAGCAGCTATTGCTGCTCTATTTTATTAGCTGTTTCTACAGACTGGGAACATCTCAACTTTGTACCTTAAGATTTTCAATGAGCATCTTTGGAGGAGATTGACTCAACATGCTTCTCACTTGCATTCTCCTCCTAGGCAGATTTATGCTCCCATCTGCTGAGATGTGCTATCCTGATTTCTCCTCCTGGGGAGCCTGAGAGTAGGAAGACATTACAAATTTATTACAATTTGGTAATGCTTGTTCGTATTTTTTTTCCAAAAGCAAACCTCCTTTAGTTTACATTAAACTGAGTTTCTATGGGAATGTACTGATACACTGTAATAGAGATTAAAATATTTTTTTAATGATACCACCAAATTGATATATTCGATCATTTATAAGGGTTTTTAATTGTTAAACCAACCAGAGGAAAAAAAATCAAGCTCAAGTTACAACCATATTATTATTTTCTTTTTATATTTTACACTATAATTCTGTATGTAAAAGGAGCACTTGACTAATGGAAAGAGAAAGGGGTTATGACTGCAAGCCCTTTGCCAGCTTATACTTGGAAACCATGTTAAGGGTAGATCATAACAGAAAGTGATTGAGCCATCTTCAGTGGTCTCTACTGATGGTCTCGACTTGCCAGGGTGGATCAGATTTATCTCTGAAGCAGAACTTGCATTTCCCTCCTTTCAGCCCCTGAACCATAGGAAGGATGATCTCAAGGATTTTGTCTGTAGATTCTCAAACACAGGCAGACAGTTCTTTAGTATGTCAGAGAATGCTTGTTGGTATTGAGAAAGGAGTAATAAACTTTTCTGAATAGATTAGAAGACTTGGGAAACACACAGGACTGATCTTATTAAGCTATTTACCTTGTGGTAGCACATGCAGGTCCTACAAAATGCTGGTTCTTCAGTGTATGAGGTACTTCATACCACTCCAAATTCTATCTGAGCTGATGGTAGTAGATGAACACATAGTCAACAGGGAGAACTAAGAGAAGGGTAATTATCATACCAAGCATAGTTGTAAGATACAAGCTACTTAATTACTGACAAGGATTTTGAAGACAAGGAGGTACTTAATGTGGGAATTTAGAGGAGAAAAAAAAGTATTTGAGAAGCTCTCCTGCACAAGATAGAAGAAGCAAGAAGTAACATGACAGAACAAGTTGGACCAATGCATAGTAGAAGTCTTGCTGAAGGTTTCCCCTAGCCAGATATTTTCAGCTAGATGTTTTTGCCTGGGAGAGGTGAAGAAAGAACTTTTCAACCTACCACAGCCATAATCAATGGCCAAATGACAGCAATGTTAAAATGACACATAGCTCTTTCTCTGTTGCCCCTACCACTCAGACAGCCTGGAGCTGGTGATAGTTCTCACACTGGCTTCCTCCATGTCACTACAGCTGTCAGAAATGCCATAACCTGCCTTGTCAATCACTAACCTCCATTGCTATTTCCAGTCCACTGTTCACCTCTCCCTCAGAAGTGCGCTGAACCCATTCCTCATATCCCTACTGGTATCTAGTAGGTTAATTAAATTCCAAGTGTGAAGGCTGGACAGGGGCTAAACTAAAGCTCTGTATAAAAGACAAAGATTTGATCCCTTAGGGCTTTATAAAATAAATCTCCATGGATCCATGTCTGCTCAGAACTAAGGAGAGCAACGTCTTTGCTCCTTCCTTTTTTTCTTGATGGGGTCTTTTATATGCCAGTCAATGAGCAAAGCATGCATACCTAGGATTTTTTAAGTCCTAAGCAAACTACTCCATTTCGTTACTTTCTTATTCTACTCCAAGAGGGAAGGTAAGTACAAGAGATGAGAAAATAAGTTACCCACATACATATACCAGTTTTAAGTCTCATCACATAAGAAGACTGTGAATACAATACAACTAGAGAATGAAAAGTACGAGACACTAAATACTGGTATTAATAGCCTGGCTAAGAGGAAGTCTGAGACAGGCTGGGATTAGGACATGACACACAGGGTCTTAAAAATAAGGCCAAAGCTACGTGTTGAAGTTAATGAAAATACCTTCCTTGCACCAGTGCTTAAAATAGTAAAGAGGGTAGAAGATGACATTCTGACTATGTCAGAAAAGACTGATAGCACAGACCTGGCCTGTTTTTTAAAGTCATTTGCATAGGTACAGTGGAGGTTTTGAATGGTACTCGAACATTCCCTTATCCTGGGACTAATGTTCAATTAGCGCCATGTCTTTCAGATGCCAGGGAGGCTCAGGACGGCCACCACCTCGTGTATACGATTCCCTACTTTGGCTGTAGCCGACTCTTGGAAATTAAACTTTTCTTCTGCACAGTTGCAGTTCTGTAAATCATCGCCTGCCTACCCTAGACGCTTCCCAGGCAGCCTGAACAAGCCGGTGGTGACGGAAGCGTGGGCAGGAGCACCCCTGGCAGGTACCACCTCCCGGCTCCGGCTCCGCTTCCCTGCCCGGCGTCAACGCGGCGAGGCCGGCCGGGGGCGGGCACAGCCTGGGGCCGCCTGCGCACTCGCGGGGCCGGGCTTGGGGCGGGCTCGTTCCCGCACCGCCTCCGCCTCCCGCCCCGCCGCGCTGACGCCCGGGCCGTCCTCCCGTGCCGGCGTGCGGGTAAGTGGTTCCCCCTCGGCGGCTGCTGCCTAGCGGCGGGCGGAGCCGCGCGTTCCCGCGGCATCCCCGCAGGGCTCCGTGGCGGGGCCGGCTCTCGGCTCCCCGCCCGGGCGCGGGGCCGGGGGGGCTCCGCCTCGGGGCAGCTTCGCCCCCTCTGGCGCCGGGCTTTCCCCTGCCGCTCTCCGGCGGGCTCCGCGTGTTGCCGGGACCCCCGCGGCAGAGCCCTTCCTCCTGCCTCGCCCCTGTGCCCCGCCTGCTTCGGCCCGGCCCGTCCTCCCGCCCTGCCCCGGCAGCCTCGGCGCTGGCAGCGGCTCTTCCGGCCCGGCCCGGCGCCCGGAGCGCTGTGGCGGCGGCCCGGCCCGGCTCGGCTCGGCTCGGCTCGGCCCGACCCGGCCCGCGGGCTCCGAGCTCTGCTGCCCGCCCGCGCTCTCCGCGCTGCCCCCGCTGCAGGTGTTGGTCTTGGGGCGCTGCTGCTGCACCATCGCCCTCTCCTCGGTCGCCTTTTAATCCCACGTGCCTCGTCTCATGAGGAGGCGGCTTCGTACCCAGCGCTGCCGCGCTCCGTTACTCCGTGCCCTGCAGCCCCCGCCGTGCCTGCTTGACAGGTACCGCGCCAGGAACAATCGCTCGGCGTTTCTTGTGGCGGGGAATCAAGTGTTTTATTGGTAGTAGTAAACTCAGTTTCTGTTAAAACATTAAAATTGCTGCGGAGTTCATGTTTATGCAGATTCTGGCTTTTATGGAAACACCTGTTAGGAGAAGGGTCGAGACAGTGGAGCAGCTGTCAAAAAATAATGGACGCTTGTCACTAGCAATCTGCACAAGTGAGGCAGTGTGTGCCCCGCTCGCTTCAACGTGCTCCTGCAAGCAATTATCCTGCAGAATTCATCCCCGGTGATGGCTGCCCTTGGGCACAGGATAGTACTTTGTAGTATGTGAGTCACTCTTCTGCTGCGAGAATAGTCTGTGTGATAACTTCGGAGTGTTTGTGCCCAACATCGAATTCTTCTAACAGTCTGTGTAATTCAATAACTAGGTATTACAGTTTTATTTAAGAAGCATGAAATTTCCTTTGGTGCCACTTTTGGCAGGAGGATTTCACTTTGCTGAGTAGTGTTTTATTCACTAGGTGAAGATACTCACAAGCCGTCTAAAAGCCTTTTCCACTTCAGTGCTTTATAACCAAGCCTCTGTAAATTTTGCTACATGGGAAGAGAATCTGGAAACAGTGCTGAATTGCTTCACTTGGCTATGACTTTTACTTTTTATTCCTCTTGAAAGAAGGATTTTATGAACTTTTATTTGAAGACAGACTAAAATTGATGCTTTCACCTTGAAGGTATGTTATTTTGCTAATTGTTCCCTTTTATTTTGTGCGTGTCTTACCATTCTTCAGGCCATACATACACTTAATTTTTTCAGTCTCTCCTTATTTCCCTTTTGTTCATTTATTTTTGTAGCATCCATTTTCAGTTCTTCATTTGAGCAAAACATTTTTAGATGTTCTAAAACAGTTGTTCCTTGCTCTTTACCCTAAGTTGGTGTTTCCTTCTGTGGGGAGTCCAGGCCATGGAGCTAACTGGTAACAATTGGTTACCAACCCAGCACATGCTGATGATCAAGGTAGTAGTGGGACTTCCTTTAAAAACATACTCTTTGAAGTTGGATAGATTATGCTATTTAGTGGCTGGAGAAATAACACGGAGTGATGTATGTAGCTCTGACAGTAACAGCTGAATCCTATTAATTTAGAAATTTGGTTGTTGTGGACAAAATTGACTCGACATGGGGAATTTAGTTTACTGCCAGTTAACTTTTAATTACTGGTTGGCTAGTGATA
Organism: Acridotheres tristis; assembly: GCA_037013685.1. Taxonomy (NCBI): domain Eukaryota; kingdom Metazoa; phylum Chordata; class Aves; order Passeriformes; family Sturnidae; genus Acridotheres; species Acridotheres tristis. The sequence continues at coordinate 13,015,433 of CM072885.1, forward strand.
TACAAAGAAGACCACTACTTAAACACAGACTTGGGGAAAACTCCTTTCTTCCCCTTTTCTCTTTGGCCCCACAGGTTATGCTCTGTCCCTTGGACAAGGCAGTGGTAGTGCAGGAGCTTGAGGTTGGTACATGGACGTTTCTTTCTGCTCATTTATTCTGTTCTCCATGGCCCTCTCAAGGGTGTCCCTGTCCCAGCACAGGCACCTCCACAGGCTGCAGTCCCTTCAGGGGTGTCCCTGCTCCAGTGTGGAGTCTCCTTCCGAGGGTGCATCTCCAACTGTGCCCTCAGCAGTTGTCCCCTTCTCCATGCTTCCCTGTGCCTTTTTGACCACCTTGTCACGAGTCTCCTCCTGCGCTTTCTCTTGCATTTGCTGCTGCTGGCAGCTTCTCCCTTTCTCAGATAAACTGGATGAGTTGGAGGATGGCAGGCAGCAGGTTTATGGAGCCAGCTGGAACTGGCTGTGGCCCACATAGTCCAGTTTATGGCCTCCTCCCATGCAGCCCCTGCTACCAAAACCTGTATTTTATCCCCAATACACTCCTGTGCAGTACACTCTAATTGGGTGATGCTGCAAGAAAGGCCCTGTTCATGCCTGATAATATGAACTCCAGTTCTCTTTATAGACTTAGAAATAAAAACAAAATTCTCTCCTGTAGCTTGCTAAATAGCAATAATGTGTTGTGTCACTAGGATGGTAATACTTTAGCAATTGTATTGATTAACGTGTCCATCTGAGTAGTTGTGTTTGCTTCTCTGCAGCTGCTGATACCTGGGCCGGGGCAGCTGCTTTCTCTAATGATTGCATTCATATATGTTTTCATAATATTTCTTTTAATAAAACTTTCTCAGAGAGTTTGTTTTCCTCTTTTTTTTCAGATCTCAAGGCAGTGGTTCTGCTAATACAAAGGTGGCAGCTCTGAGCCCTATTCCACCTGTGTGAGTAGTCATGCTCTTCTCAGAGGTTGTTTAATTTCCTTGTTGTTTTGTTTGTCTCACTGATTCAATGATTTTGGTATCTCATCTCTCTTATCTTTTGGGCTGAATTGATGCCATCTTGAGTTCTGTGTGGCATTGTGTGTGTTGGAGGAACATAGAAAATGAGGACATGACATTTCAGGTTTGGGGGAACTCGGCTATTCTCTCAGTCTTTGCAAGATGGAATCTTGATAGAAAAGGGAATAATTGAGGTTAGTCATGTCTAAGAGGAGGCTTGGAAACAGTTTTTTAGGCACCAGACTGCTGTTGACAGCAGAGCCTGTGTGCACACAGGGCTGGAGGCAGCCACAGGAAAGGTGGGCAAGAGTGATGATGGTGGTAAATGGTCAGTGTAGTACTGAATTCTGCTCTGCTCCTGTCCTGCGTGCATGCTGCCCTGGGTGGGTATTAAGTCCTCATAATATCTTCCTTCTTTCTCCCCAGGTACATATTGTTTCTAGGTGGTCAAAATATTTGCTTGATGTTTAACTTAAACGCAGAAAGTTTATGCTTTTCCTGAAAAATTGCAGGGGACAGAATGCTTGGAGTGACGTGACTATGTATTGATTTTGCTCTTAGCAGACAGAAAATAATCCTTTCTTTTTCTTTCTTAGGGCTTTCTATCCTACCTTGTGCCTTAAACATGGAAACTGTAGAAATGAATAGTGTATCCTTGAAACGTCCTCGTTCTGAGGATGATGTGGCCAATGCAGATGAAATTAAAAGACAGAAGATCTTGGAGAAGTCCAAGGCAGGGAACGACTCTGGACAGAGTATTGAGAATGTAACAGAACAACCTGAGGACACGAAAAGTGAAATAATCCCCAATGAGGAAAGTGAGGAGCAGGAAGAAGAGGAACTAGAGGACAGTGATGAAGATGGGGATCCAGAGAGCTTTGCTGATATGATGAAGCATGGACTGACAGAAAGTGATGTTGGCATAACTAAATTTGTTAGCTCTCATAAAGGATTTTCTGGAATCTTAAAAGAGAGGTAACTCTTTGTCTTGTTAAGTCTGTTAATTCGTTGTGTAACACAGCTGAATTCCATTTTCCTTTTTGGACTCTCAGATTGCAGCTGGATTAAGTGAGGTTCATTACTTTTTTTTACAGCTGAGACTGAAAGAAAGGTTTGATTTGGGACTTTTCTAGATTGTGGACTGGGTTTTGTTTTTGTTTGGCTTTTTGGGGTTCTTTTGTTCTTGGTTTTTGTTTGTTTTTGTGATTTTTTTTGTTTTGTGCTTTTTAATTTATTTTCCTGTCAAGTGGAGCTCTGAAGAAGGAAGCTGTGTATGAGTAGAGATACATGTATACACCAACCTTTGCTGTTTCCTTTGCTCTCTGGCAGCAGCAGAGACATAAAACCTTATGCAGTACATTCACCTTTTGTACCTCTCCTTAGTGCTGATATGAGATGCACTGAAAAATGGCATCAAAACCAAAATAAGTATAGTTAGGCTTTAAATTACTGTCTGTTCAGTTGTACTGTTATTTACATAGAATATACATTATATATTAATATATAATGTATTTATATGTTATACATTATATATACATTATATATATAATTACATTCTATATATACATTATATATTAAAAATGCATTATATATTTAATAAGATGTTTGGGGTTTAATAGCTTTTTAAAATGAAACTTTTAGGTTTTTAAAATTAAGGAATAGCTTTGAATAAAACAGAACGCAAATACAGAAGTTCACTGGAGAATCACTGTTTCCCTGCCTTAGCAAAGCAGTTAAGGTTGCTTTGTTTACACACTGAAAAGTCCCTGTTTTTAAATACTGGCTTCATATATAGGTAATTTTACATAATAAAATGATATATACATATTATGTATGTGTTTAATCTTTATGGGCAGCATTAAGCAGCTAGTGTAGTCCTTCTCTGGGAAACACAGTCTGTGCTGAACCTTCTTCTGGGAAATCTGCCAATTTTGGTTGGCCAAAGGTAGAAAATTCATGGGTTTGTGGGAGTTTTTTGGATCCTAGTTTTTAACACCTATTATTAATTTATTCTTGGCATTTTTATGGTACCATCACTGGCATGTCTAGACGGATACAGATAATACAAGAGAGAACACGTAACACTCCTCAGGAGGGAGTTCTGCCAATATGATGTATATCTGCACACAGAGATGGCAAAAGGTGCTTGGGGGAGGTACAGTAGAAAGTTTCCCATGGTGAAGTTTTATTAATCTTTCAACAGTGATAGAATAGGAATTATTTTCTTTTTTTCCACTTTGCTAGCAAATGCTACTTAAAAATCTTTTAGCAGTTGCAACACAAACCAACTGTGCTCTGTTATAGTTGGGCTGTTTTTATTATTAGAAATGAGCGACTGGATTGAAAATGTCACAGTAAAGATCTTTCTTGATGTCATAGAGTATGCAGTGTAACGTTATTTGAATTATGTTCTCTACAACTGAAAAATGAACAAGGCTGAATTTGTCCTGCCTTCGGTAGAGTGGCTAAAATGTATTTTATTTTGCAGGTTATTTGAAGTGACAGAGATAATGCAGTAGTTAATGCATTGCACATTGTGGCAATGCAGTAGAGTCTTAATTGCCAGTAATGACTGAGATTGAGGATAAGCATTACTGATCTCTTCAAGCTAGTGAGAGAATGACTCAGAATAACTACAGCAGGTGTTTGGTGATCTGCAAAGCAGTCTGCTGTATTTGGATATGTGTTCCTGTGGCATCCCTCTGGGGGATGGGAATAGGTACAACCTTCTCATGGTTAAGTTTGTTTTATGTGAATTGAATTACATTAATTCAGAATTCTTCAATGAATTCTGCTAACAAACAGCTTTTTAGGAGAGGACTTTATGTGATGTGGGATTTTTATTACAAATGTAATGCGTGTTTCTTTCTATTCTATCAGATACTCAGACTTTGTTGTCCATGAAATAGGCAAGGATGGCCGTGTGAGCCATTTAGATGACTTTTCTGTTCCAGTGGATGATGAGGTAAATTTTGAGGTAAAGATTCGGTAATGGCTGTGCTTCTTAATGCTCCTTAAGCAAGAACATTAAAAGACTGGAAACTGTTCCTTGAGAGTTATTGGATGTTTGTTTTTTATCACCAAATGTGTATTAGGACCCGTCAGAAGAAACATTTACGGTTTTGTCAGACGAAGACAAGCAGCGTTTAGAGGAGCTCCAGCTTTTTAAGAATAAGGAAACTAGTGTTGCCATAGAGGTAAAATTAATAAATTATATGAAGTTTGAGATGGGGCAGAGAGAGGCTGAGGGAGGCAGGGAGGGAGTGAGTAGAAGGTACACACTTTCTAATGCATGTAAGTTTTAAGAGCAATTTGAATGTGATGTGACAGATAACACCAAACTCTGTCCAGTTTAGGGTTTAATTCTGTGAAGTCTTACAGATGTACTCAAATTCATGCATGTATGAGTTGTCACTGATTTTGGTGAGACTGTACACAGGAACTTAAATATACGTTTTAATTCCTGTGGTGTTAAAATTACCTTGCAGTGTTTTCGTTTCTTGTCTAGTTTTATTTTAAAGAATAAGGACGTTTACATAAAATATCTGTCATGATGGAAACGCTACTTTCAAGGTCAATGTTTAGTGATTTAATAGAAAAGAAGATAAATATGGTCTTCTATAACAAGAAAGATAAGAAAACTAAATTCAAACCTTGATATTTTTAAACATGCAAATATTGCACATATTCAAAGAATAACTATTGAGCTAAATTTTGGGACAGAGAGATGCAGATGGATTATATCTGGTAGTTTCAAGTAAGCATTCACACATTACATAATCTTATCTAGCTAATTTTTTTTCTTTTAAGGCACCCTCCCCTTTTGTATTAGTTTATTGGGTTTCTGTATGTATATGTATTAACACAGGTAATTGAAGACACCAAAGAAAAAAGAACCATCATCCATCAGGCTGTGAAGTCCTTGTTTCCAGGACTGGAGACAAAAACAGAAGATCGAGATGGAAAGAAATACATTATTGCTTATCATGCTGCTGGGAAAAAAGCATTGGCAAGTGAGTTTCAGTATCACAGTAGATGGGTAAAGTAACCCAAAGTAAGAATTATTGTTAAGTACTTCAAGTGAGTGTGCTTCCTGATGTAGTCTTGCTTCACTTTTTCCTCGTGTCAGCTGATGCTGTGCATCTAGAATGATTAGGACCACAAGAATTATTTTAAATTTAAATTCTACCTGTTTTTCTTTCCAAATAATTCCTCCAGTGCAACCATATTAGAAGAGAGAACATTATCTTCTACTTCAGTGGGAATAGACAAAACAGAGGCTTTATTTTCAGTACTTGTTTGAATTTAACTTTCATGATCTTAACTGTGTGTGTAAGTTTGCTTTGTGGATGTAAGATCTGTAGTTGGAAAATGTACATTAGGTTGATACATGGTGTAATCTTAATTATCTTGAATATTCATGACAAAATTCTCAATGACTTGAATAGAGACAAGCATCTTTTTGTTTTCTAAGAGTTACAGTTTCATATAAACATAGTTTATTTGCCATTATTGTTACTTCTGCTTCCAAGGCTAATTATATTTGCAGAAAATTATCTTTATTCATTGTAGATCACAGTTAATCTTTCAAAATAATCAAAATAATGAAGGATTTTCAAAATGAAGTGTTATCCACTTTCATCTTGCAAAATACTGTGCTGGATACTGGGAATAAATTAACGTGTCTTACATCTTTTAATGTTACTTAAAATTTGTTGCTACTGTAAGTTGAGAGGACTATCTACCTGCAGAATGGTGCACGTTTAAAGATACTAAGGTTTGGTTTAAATTGGTTGCATTCTTCTGTTGTTTTAACCTACTACAAATGATGGTATGTAAACCTAACCCTTTAATTTTAAAGACAAAGGAGATGGAGGAAAGATAAAGAAATACAGTAATTTAAAATGAGAAATAAAATAATTTTCCCCTTAATTTAGTTGTTTAAGCCTTGTTGTAAGCAAATATAGGAATGTTGTGTTTTTATTGGTCCAATTATAATGTGTTTGTATTATTTAGTCGTGTTTAGAAAATGTGTATGTTTGCATGTTTTATGCATGGAGTATGTATACTTACCAGCACAAAATTCTCCTCAGCCAGTTTTGTTCTCTTAATGGTTTGTAATGGTTTTTCCTCACCTTTTCCTTCTGCTGCTTCTATTCTTTAACAACTGTTGCAGTCAAGTGGATGTTGTTAAGCAGATTTAAGGGATACTATGTAAAAAATTTAAGTATTTTAAATATGCTGAAAAGAATTTAGTGGTGTGTCTCTAGGATTAAAACATTATGTGGAGCACCATCTTGTGATGCAGAGAAGTATCATCTATTTAGACTTGGATTTCCAGCTGTGATGCTGCAGGCATCTGTGCATTTGTTGGTGGAGATGTGTCAGTTTCTGTGTGCAAATGCTTATGGATGTAAGATTGAAGTTCTTTTTAGTCAGGATTATATTTATCTTTCTCGTTTATGTAGCCACAAATATGTCTTAGTTGTGAATAGGCTCCCCAGGCAGGAAACATTTCAGAAGTGTAGAATATTGGATTATTAGCTCTGATACCTGATTACTTTTGTTGATGACATAAAACATTACCAAACAAGCTTCTTAAAATTTAAAATCAGAAGGTACTTTGTGTCTATAGTCAGCTTACCCTCCAAATACTTAAAATACTGTCTTACTAAATTTTCAGTGAACTGTTGTTTCATCATTGTCCTCAAATTAAGTTTGTTGCATCTCCAGTTGAAGCTTTCCATATGTTCACTGTTTGCCTCTGCACGATTCCATTCCATAATTGTCTAAATTGCTATCATCCACCATAGCTGTTGGATACTACCTGAAGCATAAACAATCCCATAACCATAAACCTGCATGTTCACCTCTAAAAACCCTTTGACAGTCTGAAAATTAAATGCTACTCTTTTGTACTCTTTATGCTCTGCATTGGGACAGAGGTCAGAACTGCAACAGGTAAGAGACGTTGACATTTCATACTAACAAAAATGAAATGCCAACCAATACGACCTGCTAAAGCAACAGGACTGGCCAAACTTGTAACAATTTATTAAAAATCCCTACATATAAGTATTACTTAAAATGCCCTGAAACAGCCAAGAATTAGGCTTGTTCTACCTCTTTTTCGTAGTGTAGTATAGGCAGTATTCATTTGGTGCAGAGAAAGTCTGCTAGTAATAAGTGATATGAATTAATCAATTTTGACAGTACATATTCACAACTGTGGTAAGCTTTCCATGGATTTCAGTTAGCCAAGCCTTTGCCCTTCAGCCTGTATTTCAGGCACTACTATCTGTTTTTATACAACTTTAAAAGCATTTATCACACACCCTGCTATTAAAAAAGCTTCCAAGCCTTGAGTTTCAGCAAAAGGTTTGAAAAAAGGGCCTGGAAATACAATTTTATTGTCAAAAATGTAACATGACTCTGAAATACAGCAATAAGGACTGCAAATTGTCCCACTACTCCAGCTACCCAGCTAATGCTTAGAAGTATTGGGTGAGGAATGGTTGAGTATCAGGACTGTGGCTGCAGCCTCCTTTCGACAGGATCATGGCTGTGATGCCCAAAGCATGAGGAGCCCATTGGTCTGTATAGTACCTGCAGAGTCCTTTTAGTGTAAATCACATTAGAGCTCACTTCTTGGAGTGTGTTGAAATGACCATGTGCAAGATGTATTATTAAATGTAAGGAATGGTTCTAGCTGGAGAAGGCTCTCCTTTGTGAGTTGAGCTCTGTCTTATTCTCTTCCCTTCTAATTGCTGAGATCTTCATGGAGAACTTTGCTCTTCCAGCTGAATGCAGTGTTTCATTGTCTGAGTTGAGGAGTAGTGGTGGCTCAGAAGGGGAGACCAGGGAGAGCTTAAGGTCTCCAGTTCAGGTCCTGTGAAACTCTGTGGGAGGGGAGCTGTGCTTAGAAACTGATAGTGCAAGGCAAGTGGTGCAATAATTCTAAGTAAAACCTCTACATAGAGTGTTTTATACTGCAGCATCCAAAATTATCTTTGCAGAAGTGTGTGCGTGAATGGCAGCTTCTCAAAACCAAGCAAGAATTAAACATACTTACTATCTGTGTGGGATATCTGGACTTTACAAACCAATGTGAAAAAAACAGTATTTCCCAAGAATTTCCTTTCTGCACTGGTGTTTGTGTATTGAAATAAAGCTGGCTTTTTAAGTTAGCTTTTGCTATTATGAAAGATGCTTATGCCTTTTTTTACAAAATCAGGTATGTCTGCTTAGTGGCTAACAAGAGATAAAAGAATTCTTATTTAAAAGAAAATGAATTCTTAGTTTTGTTCTTAAATAAAAAGGAATTGATGAACTTCAGAATTGAAGGAACCTCACAGTTGGTTGCTAAACCTCTACAGAATCAGCTTCCCTTCCATTTAATGCCATTGACAGTGGATTATTGGAAACTGAAAGTTTTATCTCTGGGGGTTTTTATGTGCAAAAAAAAGGCTTAACAAATCATTGACAGTTTCCTTTCTTCTCCAGAAAATGTCAGATAGTAGCACAGAATTGTAAATCGGTTGTTAGTCTGTGGGATCTGAAGTTATTTCAACCTCTGGCCTTCTCTAAGCATGGCACCATACCTGCCATGGATTGTATGTTAATGTCTCTCTTCTACCAGATTTCTTGCTCCCATTGGATTTTAAAAAATAACCATCTTAAAGCAGTTTTTGAGCATGACTTTTTAGGATTTTTTTAGTGATACAATTCTTTATTTTACATGACACACAGAAAAAATACTACAGAAATAAAGAATAGGTTTGTACTATAAATAATAATTGTAGTCTTCCCACAAACAGGGCTCTAGTGATCCTTAAGTGTTAATTATAGAAGGAGTTAGAAGAAACATGGTGTAGCTTCTATTGCTTAGAGTCAGTATAATGATAATGTTTTTGGGAAATTTAATCAGGTAATGCAGCAATTAAATGACTAGGGTATATTTTCAGATGATTTCATGACAAAGGATCTGTAACTATTTCATTCAGGGTTTTCTAGGTGAGAGACCTGATTGAAAAGAAGTTTACAGTCCACTGGAAGTGGAGGTCTTTTTCAATGTGCTTTACAGCTTTTGCTGTCAGTAATTAACTCTTTCCTTTGCATTGTTTTCAAAGCAGATAGAAATTAGCAGAAATTGAATCTGGCATATTTAAAATAAATGTAGATGCAATGGCAAATATATACAATTTTAAAAAAAGTGACACTTTAACCTTCTTGCTTTTAAAGATCCAAGAAAGCACTCTTGGCCAAAATCAAGGGGAAGCTACTGCCATTTTGTACTGTACAAGGAGAACAAGGACACTATGGATGCCATTAATGTCCTATCCAAATTTTTAAGGTAAGACTGTTGTTTCTGCCATCCTGGCTGGCATGCAGCCCTCCCCCTCCATGTTTCTTGGTGCTGTAAATGTTATGCTTCAGAATTATGTAAGAGCAACACAAGTGATTGCTATTCTCTAATTCGTAGACAGTTTAAAATAAAAAGCTACTTTAGAATATCAAATTTAAAACTTAGAAGTTTTGTTAGGAAGTGAGAATGGAACAAAATGAGCCTAAGAAATTTTAAAGACTACTCTGCTGTTTCAGTGGAAAAAGTCCACAATTGACATTGGCCAAGAAAGACTTGGCAGCTGAAAGCCTCAATGTGCATACCTTGAATTAAAAGCCATTTTTTCCCCAGTGTGTGAATATATGCAAGTATGTTTTGAGCTTGTCAGATATTGTTGTGATAATATGCTGATTGGTTCCTAAGCAGTTACAGTTGATAAACTGTTGTGCCATGTATTAATTTCTCCATGGCAACACAGGCTTAGTTCCTTTCACCCCATCAAGTGCAGAAACAAAGATTTGCCAAGGCCTGACATGAACACAGTGAATTGCAGAGGAAGAGCAGTTTTAAAATTGGGTCAGTTTAGTGATCTACTTTTCCCTTTGCCCTTCTTGTCCAAAAACTATTTATAATCTAGACTACTACTTAGTATTGAGAACAGAATGGCAAGAGCATAGTAGGTGAAAAACTGTATTTAATGACAATCCTGCTACCAGCTGGAGCCCTTAACTGGAATAACTGGAAATACTCTGTCTAATACAGGCTGTAAAGTACATAGTGAAAAGGAAAGGAGATTTCCTCTCAGGGAAAGGAGTGGATAAAATTTTAAATTAATTTCACAGAGTCTCTCATAATGTGCAGGCATGCTATTCAAACAGACATTTGAAGTTTAAGGAAGAAGTGGACATGATTTTTTTTTTTTTTTTTTTTAAGTGAAGTTGGTGGTGGCTGTGCATTTGTGTATTGAGTGAATGTATATAAAGAAGTACTTCAAAGTTCATATTTTGAAAGCACTGTTGTGTTAAAAGTGAATTGTCTACATATAATTAAAACAGAAGTTTCCTTGTGTTTTATGTACTCATGAATGAGATTAAAAACTGTCACACACACCTCAAATTGTAACCCAGTTCTAAGGAGTGATTAATAATTCTAGGCAATTATGCTGAAAATTATGTTTGATCTGTTGCTGTTTTAATATACATAATATCTGTTACTGTTGCTTTTAAGAGTGAAGCCAAACATATTTTCCTACATGGGCACTAAAGATAAAAGGGCTATAACAGTTCAAGAGATCGCTGTTCTCAGGTGAGTAAAAGTACAGTCTGGAGTATTTGCACTTCTGCTATGGTAGCTTGGATATCTCACTGAATACCTAAAAGACTCAGTGACACAATGGCAGATTCGGGTCCTGACCTTGTAAAGCACAGGTGTTAATGGAGATGCCACAATCCTTTTGTATTCTGTGATTACTGCTGGTATTTTCGGTCAGTGGTGCTCTGAGTCACAGGCTGGTTACGTGTACTTGGCCGAGGCAGTGGCACAGATTGCCTGTGTGCTCTTGGGCTGCTTGGATCTCATGCAACAGCAAAAAAACAGAATGACATGGTGAAAATAATGTCCCACTTCCTTCCTGGCTTTTGCTTCCCTCTTTCAGCTAGAATCCTATTTTCTTTCTCACTGCACTCTCTGAACAGTGCCAGAGAAGACTAACACTACCCTTGCTCATCTCTGAGTAGCCAGAAGGGGCAAAAAAATGCTGAGGAACTTTTCCTGCCTTAACTTACTCCCTCAAGTCACCTTCTAAGAGAAAATAAAATTTACTTCATCATGTTCTAAGATGATGATATGGTTTCTGGGCACTTTATATTAGTGTTAGATCCATAAGTGAGAATGACAGATGTCTCCCAGTCATGTATTACAGTATTATTTAGCTGGCTGGAATATCCTGCTTGCACTATTTTTTACAACTTTTTGAAAATCACACTCCTTTAGTGAGGAATTCACACCTTGAAAGCCAGAAGTTTGATCAAATCCTTGTTAAAAGGAAGGCATCCACTACTGAACTGTTTATATATTTTCTCCCAATGTTCTGTATGTGTGTGCATTAGCACATATAAAAGGAAATACTGATTTGTGAATTGTGGGAAGCCCCAGATTTGTGTTGCTGCAAGGATGCTTTGCAAAGTGGTAACAGTTAACCAGAAGTGTGGTGTAGCTATGTCAGGTGCTGTTCCATTTACTTTTTAACATCCCATTCAGTGTTGTGTCCCAAAGCTCCAAGTGTTGTGTGGTGTCCCCTGACTCTCCTGCACAGGGGAGGAGACATTGCCAGTTGCCAGCCTACTCTAAGCTGAGCATGCTGGCCATGCTGGTTCATAAACTTCCCTATCCTGGTAACATTTTAGCAGACGTGTCCAAGAGCAGCTTGATGATGCAAAGAACAGGATATGCTTCCAAAAATACTAGCAACAAAAATGGCAGATATCAGTGACACATTGGATTCCATGTTCCTTCATCTGCACTAGGCATACACAGTAGCTAATTTTGCTTAACTGTATGATCTGCTAACTAGGGTGTATTCAAGAAATAATTACTCAAATAACACAGAGTTCAGCTTGTGGGGTACAATACATTAATACTGCAATATGGGTTTTTTTGAGTGCATGTTATAACATAGATGTGAAAAGACAATGCTAACAGTCTGTCACAGTATACATTTTCTTTTGTATGAGTACCCTTCAGAATTAATCTCCCTTTAGCTGTTTCATTAAAGTATTTTGAAAAGGCAGCAGTAGAAAATTGGGGAAACTGTACTCACTGTTTTTCATTTTATAATGGCACCATTTCTGTATTTATGTACTTTTCTAAGCATAAGTTCATCACTATTGTCTGTTTCTTTTTAGAATCACTGCACAAAGACTTGCTCATTTGAATAAATGTTTGATGAACTTCAAATTAGGAAATTTCAGTTACAAGAACCATCCACTGAAATTGGGAGAACTTCAAGGGAATCATTTCACTGTTGTTCTCAGGTAATATGTTAGTAGGTTTTCAGACAGTTCTGTTAGAATTTTTTTTCTTTAAATAGATGAGCAATATCAGTGTATCTTGTATTATAAAAAAAGTCTTGTTGGCAGGAGACTGTTGAATTTGATGCATGCTATATAATATTGATGTTGAGCTTTAATGTAACGGGAATCTCAAAATAGCATAAACCCTTAATCTGTCTATAACAACTTTTTTTTATGCTAGAAACATAACAGGAACTGATGACCAGATAGAGCAAGCAATGCATTCACTCAGGGAAATTGGATTCATTAATTACTATGGAATGCAAAGATTTGGAACCACAGCTGTTCCTACTTACCAGATTGGCAGGTATGTGTTGCTTTCATCCTCCCCCTTTTTTTTTTTTTTTTAATTTTATTCTTATCACCGTGTAACTTAATGTATTTTTGGGAACATTCTAACATATTGCCTGTACCAGTTTTAAATTTAGATTTCAGAGAGATCTTGTTTCTGAACTTGCTTCAGCAGTTATCTTGCATAATAGCACTACTTCTAATATTGCATAAGTCTAAACACTAATACTTGCTTCTTTGATAAGTTGACTAAATCCCTTTAAAATATTTAGTCAGTACTTAATACGCTTTCCTGTTTGAATCCTAGAGCTATTCTACAGAACAACTGGAATGAAGTCATGGATTTGATATTAAAACCACGACCAGGAGGTGAGAACTGAAAAATGATACATCATGTGTTTCTGCCTCTTCTCCAAGAAGTATATGTTTAGGACAAGCTTAAGCCAGTTTAGCAGTGGAGGAGCAATCTCCAGACTCTCCCTTTCTGCCTCATTTCCCTTGCTGTGCAGTTTCTTGCAGTGGGGCTGAAAAGGGACCTGAAAACTTAGTGTCTGCTCAAACTCCATGTGAAGCCTTCCAACCTCAAGTGTTCTGTGATTCTGTTCATCTCTAATTACCATGACTGAAACTTTAATTTTTCAACTGTTCTAACAAAAGGTGAGATGGATGCTTTCTTTGGTGTATAGTTAAAATATTTTTATTTTACATCCTTTTTCTAGCTGAAAAGGGATACTTAGTCAAATGCAGAGAAGAATGGGCAAAGACTAAAGATCCAGCAGCAGCCCTCAAGAAACTACCTGTAAAAAGGTGCGTGGAAGGACAGCTTCTACGTGGACTCTTAAAGTATGGAATGAAGAACATAATCTCTGCATTTGGCATAGTGAGTGTAAAAGCTGGGTGGTATTTACTTGAATAAACATTCTTTTGCTGGTATCAGGATGAATTTAAAATATACTCATTGATGCTTGATTAGAAGGTTGAGTTTAAAAATCTTTACATTTAGCCTGCCTTTTTGCTGGAAGTACTGCTGCATAGTAATTGATGACATCTCTAATTAATGAATGCATAATGAGCTTTCCAATTTATTCAACAATCTCTCTGGTGTGTGGGAAGCAATACAGTTATACTTAGTAGCTGAACATAATACAGATCTGAGAATTGTGCAAGTGTTCCGTTTCAGTGTTTTCCTGATGCTTTAAAAAAATCAAACTGATGGTGATTTATACTTTATTTGAATTTTATTTGATTTACACATTTATACTGAATGAATCAGCCTGATATAGAGGTGATGGATTCACTTGTTGTTTTGAAGTACTGTAATCAAGATCGAGTCTCTGGAGAAAATACCTCATCACTAGCAAACTACTGGGCCCATTGTAGGATCTGGGGGATAATTTCTTGTTTATGAAGAAGATAATTAGAGTAACAATGTGCTTTCACAGCTGCAAAGTTTACTTAAGATTTCAGGAGGTTGAATATTAATTCAGTGTTTTATAACAGACCTGTATGTTTGACTTGCAGAATTTAAAAAATGTGTTTGGTTTTTTTTTTTGTTGATTTTTTGGGGTTTTTTTTGTAAAATTAAGCACAATTCTTTTTTGTGCGGATTTCAAATGTATAAAAGCATTATTTCTTCACATATCCTTTTCTCAAACAATGAACAAAAACCAAATATGTATAACAAGAAATTTTGTAAGTCTTTTTTCTGGATAAGGTAACACTTCAAATATTCACCATTTTGGTTATGATTGTCAGAAAAAACAAAAAATATATCTTTCTAGTATTTAATTTTTTGTTTCTTTACTTCTAGATACCAAGAAATAATCGTTTAATGTATATTCATAGCTACCAGAGTTATGTGTGGAATAATATGGTGAGCAAGAGAATAGAAGAATATGGGCTTAGAGCTGTACCAGGAGATCTCATACTTAAAGGAGGTAAAATCAGACAAAGCCAGTGATGGTATATAGTTCAGATTCCTAGGAAAACAAGGCATGTAATTGTTTGTCTGGTACTGCTTACAGAATTTTTCCCACACTGTTTTGGTCCGGTGATACCTGAATCCGTTGGCTTGTTTTAGGCAAATTGTGCAAGGAGTTGGAAGTTGGGTGTTGCACTTCCATGAGCTGTTTGTTAGCTTTTTTTCAAATGACTGGGTAGGGAAGACAGACTATGGAGGACTGATTATTCTCAAGAATTACCTCAAACCTAGTTGAGCTATGAAGAACTGTGGAAAGATGTTATGAAGTTTTAACCATAGAAGTTTTTGATTGAATTGGTATCATGTAAAGCAGAAGCTCCATGCAGTTAAAACTTTCTTTGCTTGTATTTGCTCTGGCATTTCCTACAGTATATCTCCTTTATGTATGCCTGATACATGAAAGGCGGCTGTTCCTCTAGCAGTCCTTACTTCATGTAGCTTTAAGTCACTGGAAGCCAGGCTGTGATTCTGCCAGTAACTGTGTCAGCCTTGGAGGCTGTTACTTCTTTTCTTAGAAATGTTGTCTGTTAAGTGGAGATAAAACATAGTAGTTATCTTTCCCCAAGTAAGCTTATTTCAATCAAAGGCTTCATATTAAATTTAGCTGAAGTTAACTGTCACAGGCATCCATACTGGTAACTTCATTTTTCTGTCCTGACTGTAGCCACAGCTGTTCACATTGAAGAAGGAGATGTTGATAACTACACTATCCATGACGTAGTGATGCCATTGCCTGGATTTGATGTTATCTATCCAAAGCATAAAAGTAAGTCTGTTAACTGAAATATTTACTCTGAATACATAAGTCTGCTTTAAGATTGTTCTTAAAAGGAAGATTGAATCTACTCAATTTTGGTGACTTTTAAAGCAATACATCACTTCAGATCTCTAAAACATTAATGTCAGCCTTTTGTCGCTGCCAGGGTGCTCTGCTCAGTCTCCTTCCCACTGGGAATCCTGGATGACAGCAGAGCAGGCACTAACCTGTACCACTGCAAGAAGTTAATCAGGTACAGGATTTTGTCCTCGATTAATTTAATGAGGTTTCTCTTGGCCCATTCCTCTACCGTGCCTCAGTCCCTCTGAATGGCAGTCCTGTCCTTGCATGTATTGAATGTTACCCCAGCTTGGTTTAGCCCACAGATCACTTGGGGTAAATTCCAGCTCTTCTCCACTGTTTCACAGCACATATCTCAGTTCCTTGAGGAAATCTGCTTCTAGGTAGAGCTGCAGCCATTAGTGACTATACTTTGAGATGCTGGGCCAGACAGCTGTTACCCACTTACAGTCCACCCACCGTAATGTTCTAACCTCGGACACAAAGATGCTGTGGAAATACATTGACAGCCTTGCTAAAGGCAAGGCAGGCAACAGTCCCTGCTCTCCCCTCATCCACAGGTGTAGTAATTTCATCATAGAAGACAGTAAGGTTGGTGGGTATTTTGCTTTTTCTCTGCCTTTTTCTCCCCATATTAAAATCAGTCATTGTGTGCCCAAAGAGGATTAACTCCATTATTTTTCCTAGGGACCAGACTGAACCTGACTGGTCTGTAATTCCCTAATTATCTTTCCTGCTCTTTCTGAAGTTGGGCGCAACACTTGGGTTTCAGCAGTTGTCTGGGACATCCCTAGATCTGCACAATCTCTGAGGTGATAGAGAAAACCTTCACCATGATGTGAGCCAGTTCTCAGCCTGTATCTTCTCCCACTCCTGGTAGTCCCTCTCTTTCTAGACCTTGCTTCTAAGAAGAGAGGCCTGGGGCACTTTGCTGGTCAAGGCTGAGGCAAAAGAAGCACTGAGACCATCAGCCTTATGTCTGTCACTGGGCCAGCTGCCCCATTTAGCACCAGACCATCGCTTTCCTTGTATCTTTTCATTCCTTATGTTCCAGCTGGACTCTTGTTGGTATTGATTGGTTGTTGGTAATTTGCTGCTTTCAACTATAACTGAGCTTTGGCTTTCCTAACACCATTTCTGTGTGTCTGGACAATGCTGGTATAGTCCCTCTTTGTAGCTGCCCCTAGGTTTCACCTGCTCTGTGTATTCTTATAGATGAGGTTAGTCATGAGTTCCCTGCACGTTTTCCTCAATATTGGATTGAACTGTTACTGTACTCGGTTGTGAAATTGTCAACTGATTTCTCTGCTGCTTTTTAATGAGAGAGTAATGGGTAGTCTGGCCCTTTATTTTTAGGGTTTTTCTTTCCATATACCTGAGATTAGTCCTGTGAAGTCTAGAAAACTGGAAAGCATATATGAAATGGCATTTTAATGTCAATATTTTGTAAATTTTGTTTTCAGCTGAAATTTTGTTTGATGCGTTCTTTGTTACTGCCTCTACTAATCAGAGTGTAGAAGTAAACAGGCAATAAGATTTACAATCATTTTAGACTTCTGTGTAGCATTTATCCCACATATGCTGAAAATTACTAAGTGTAAGGGAAGGGAACTATACATGAGAACAGGCTGTTTAAATTGGCCACACTACATTCTCTCCTATTAAATATTTTCTTCTCTTGCAGTTGGTGAGGCCTACAAGGAGATGCTGGTAGCTGACAACCTTGATATCAACAACATGAGGCATAAAATCAGAGATTACTCACTTTCTGGAGCATACAGAAAGATTATCATTCGGCCTCAGAATGTCAATTGGTGAGTGGGAGCATAAAGGAAATTACACTTGAATTGACAGCATAGAGTTTATTTAAGTACAAAACAACATGAGACTAATCCATGGGACATCCACACAAACTGAAACATAGGTAGAGAGGAATCTCTGCACTTCTCTCATGTTTTTAATGCAACTGAAGTGGAACTATACCCTTATTTCTTCCTTGTTTCTCTCGTTCTGGGCTGAAGGAGTATCAAGACATTTATCTAGCTGTTCACTCCTTGCAATGGCTTGCCTGAACAATTCATAGATAATTACTTATGTTGAAACAATGATAGATAATATTTAAAACGGGGTTTTTTGTCGTCTTGCTATGAGAAAGTTGGTCTCTGATTACCTGTTAATCAGAAAGTTTGTATCACTTAAACCTACTAAATCACTGTTGTTAGAGATATAGCCTAGTTTTCATATGGCAACTGAATAAATACCTTTTAAACAGGGAACTGTACAAATGTGCAGAAAGACATGATCCCTGATGCATAGAATAAAATATAGAGGGTCTAGGAGGGAGCACAAAAGTGCAAATATTTATGCACTTGACACATCAGCACTAATTAATATTAGGCTTATCTACTTGGTTCCACGTGAGATTTCTGTTAAATGAACGGCAGAAACTGTAAAATGTGTTTAAACCCTTTCAAAGTTTGGATGACTGTATTGAAAGGCTTCATTCCTGCTAGGTACTCTTAGAATTGACACCATTCTTCCCTTAATGTCATGAACTATGCATCTTGTATAGTTGGAAATTGACAGCACATTAGGGCAAAAAAACTTCTCACTAACTTACAATTGTTTTTTAGTAATCATAAAGCCAAGGCAAGTCTTCTGCATAAAGCTTTACCTGTTATTTTGCCTAATTCAATTTCAGTTGTAAGTGCCAAATTGCAATAATAATAATAAAAATAGTATTACAGTAAGTACACATTTATATAAAATATGCTAATCTAAATAATTTAAAATAATAATAAATTTTATGTATATTATAAAGGGAAGTTGTTGCATATGATGATCCTAAAATCCCATTATTTACTACGGATTTGGATAAACTGGAAGGAAAACCATTACCAGAGCTCCCTACAGGTAAGTTGATTTTTCTGTTGGTTTGCTAAATGGAAGTTTGATCTGGCTATTGCTTTCATCTGCTACATATTGAAAGCTCCTTTAAGGAAGAGCATTCATTTAAGTATTGACTGTTAAGCAATGGTAACAACAGCCTCTAAAGCCGGGTATCTAAATAATGACCCTAATTTCTTAAGGATGAAAGTCATTTCTCCAGCATCTCTGACTCCTACATTTTCTTACAGGCATCTAAAATCAAGTAAATGCTTAGCAGTAAATGTCTGTGACTAACAAAGGTGCAGTTAAGTCACAAATGTATTATTGGCGCTGAACATTTAACACAAATACTTAACTTTGGTCACAAGGTGTTTTGACAGTGCTTTCCAGAAAAGTGAAGACAGGCTAGGAATTCAGTCTGAAAGAACAAATGTTTGCTTTTAAAAGAAGAAAACTCTGAAACCACCACTTTGTGCTGAGAGAAAATGTTTAAAAAATTGTTTCATTAAGTTTTTCACTGTGAATTAAAAACAGGAGTGTGATGGTGGTGGTTGTTTTGCTTTATGGGCTGGGGTAGTTGGTTGTGCAAGCTTAGTCCAGTTTAGGTGGCATCCAGAATAAGCATTATATATGCCCTTAACTACTTGTCCTTCCTTTTTGTGTCTTGTACCTTCTGACAGATGGCAAATTCAGGGCACTAAAGATGGAGTTCTCCCTTCCCCCATCCACTTACGCTACCATGGCAATTCGAGAAGTTCTGAAAATGGACACAAGCATAAAAAACCAGACACAACTGAATACTACCTGGTTGCGCTGAATGAACTGCAAAATTACTTAATTTTAACAAAGTGTTTTTTATTTACATGTTCTGTACAAATCTTTTAAAGAGTCACAGTAAGAAATTTGTATTTTTTTAAGTTTTTTTTTTCAGTGCTAGCATTTAACTTCAGTAGTCTTTTGAAAGATGGTGACTGTAATGTAATACAGATTTTAGTGACTGGTGCTTTTTACTGAATGAGTAAGTTGATTGAGCTGTAATCTGGGTGCGTTTTTAGAACTGAGCTTACAATGGCATCAGACCTGGAAGAATGTTTATCTTGCTTTCTTTGGGCAAGCACTGAATGTTTTTACGAGTTCAGCCGACCTTGAAGTCTTTTCAAATACAATGAATTGCACGAAGAAAGATGAATTAGAACAAAATTAAGATAGTGCTGAACATACATATCGCTGGAGTTTTGCTGGTAGCATTTGCACTGATGCCATAGCAGATCCTGGTAGCAAGGCTTTAGTGTGCTGCAAAGCTGTACAGCTCTTTTAATTAGTTTGACTTTTCCTTGAGAAAATACTTTTATTTTCCAGCTAATACCCTGTACTAAGGAACAGGTACTAAAAATAAATTAACCTGACACTCTTGAGCGTGTATGTGCTTCCTTTGCGCCTGTCTCTTGCCCATTGTTGGCTGGGAATGAGCCGGCCTTCCTCTTGGGAAAATAAAAAATACTGTGGAGCCGCTTTAAAGAGACCTGGCCTTTGGAGCCAAATGCAAAAGCATGTGTTGCTAGTCCTGACGGCGGAGGCCATGAGGTGCCAGGCCGTGTCCCTCGGAGCACGGGGCGGGACAGCGGGAAGCGGCTCTGCCTGGCCCGTGTCCCTCGGAGCAGGCCCCGGGCCCGGACAGGCCCCGGGCGGCCGGACGCGGCTCCCTCTGCCCGGGCCGTGTCCCTCGGAGCAGTCCCCGGGCCAGGCCAGTCCCCCGGGCGGGCGGACGCGGCTCCGTGTCCCCGGCAGGCCGGGCGCAGGGCCCACGGGAGCGGAGCCGCGCCTGCGCCCCTCGCTCCATCAGCCGCTGACGCGGCGGGGGCGGCGCTGCGGCCGCCGGGACGCGCGGGGAGCGCGCTGAGGGCTCCGGGCGGCGGTAGCCGCGGCCCTCCCGTCCCCGCGGCACCGTCCTGCGAGTGGAAGCAGCGGCTCGTCGGCCGTCGCCCGTGGCGGGGGAGGAAGGGCTCGCCGAGCCGCCGCCGGGCTGAGGGGCTGTCTGGCCGCCCAGCCCCGGCCGTGGTCGGCGGCGCTTCGCCCGCAGCCTCCCGCAGCCCGCAGAGCTTCAGCCGGTCCTTGGAAGGGCCCGGCCCCTGGCCGAGGTGGGTGCTGAGCCGCGGGGCTGAGCAGGCAGCTGCTGGGAGGGATGCGCTCAGAGTCCTATTCCTCTCTCCTGTAACCAGATCCTTTCTACTAAGTATGAAAAGATCACCGCTTGGTTATTTTTTTCGTGCCGTATTTTGTTTACACTGCTGCAAACAGGAGTTTTACTACTCTGTTTTCTTTATTCGCTTCTTCCTCTGCAGCGCCCTTGGTCACTCTGTTCGTCTGCTGCTCTCTATTGCCTCTGGCTCATCAGCTGCGCTTTCTCACTCCTGTTGTCAGTTTAATAGGGGTTTTAGCTTAATTAAAGCTTGTAGCAGATGAAGTGCAAGTGTATATGTTTTTATTTTTAAATGCTGTTTTGAAAGTGATACTAAGAAGCTGAGGATTGAACTAGCCAAACAGTTGTCATTGTTGTCTTTTCTGTTTCACTGTGGACGTCGTCTCAATGTCAGGTTTCTCTGGATGCTGCCAAGTGTGTGGGTCAGCAAGTGTCTTTTATGTTATACTGTGTGGGGTTTTCTCGGTAAATATTTCAGTGATGCATTTACTTTCCAAACTATTGTAAGACCACATGGATACTTTGCTAGTTACACATTAATCATGAGTTGATATCTCTGAAATACCCTAAACTTGTGGAAAGGGAAAGTGGAATATTATCTTCTTTTGCATTTTACAATTTTTTTGTAGTTTTCATTAAGTTTTCTATATTATATATGTAGGAACTACATATTTGTTGAACTGTTTTCAATAGTATTCATGTTTTTGGGGAAGGAAGAAATTAACAGATATATTTCTCTTTGGTAGTTAATATATAATAAATCACCAGTTGGATATGTAAGCAAGGTTTTATTAGACCTCAGATTAGACTTAAGCCAGCAAATTATCTCACTTAAAGAAGTATAATTCATGAATATGGTATTTCAGTCTCAGTTGAAATTGAACTGCCCAGCTTTTCATGGAGCTTTGTTCCTCAGTAGATAATATTTGTTTGTGCTGTCTTAGTGTCACCTAATTAGAAATTGTATACTCAGTATTGCAGAGAAAGAAAACATGGCAAGCACTGCTATTGAAAAGAAAGAAGTCGCTAGAGATCTAGACCACTGTGATATTCCATACTATGTTTCTGAATTTGTGGAAAGAGAACTGGGAAATGACTATGATTCCCTGGGGAAGCTGGACGGCCTGATTGAAAAACTATCTGAAAACAAAAAGCACTTAGAAGAACAGGTAAGCATCTTTCTGCTTTATTTTATTTTCCTCTTCTGAACATGCTGTATGACTGATGAAGAATATTAAACTGAATGAAATGTGTCAGTATCTCAAATGGTACTGCTCTACACGATGCAGTGGTTTTATGTCTGCCTTAATACCTCTCTGTCAATGCAGGTACTAACAGTTTCATCAGAAGTCCCTAAAAGAATTCAAAATGCCTTAAAGAATGCAGAAGATTCCAAAAAGTCTCTGAGTCAGCTTCTAGAGGAAGAAACTGTTCTGTCTGAGGCCATCAGTAGCCACTTGCTGAAAGCTCAGCCGTGGATGGAGGATCTCGATGTACTGATCGGTCAGGTAGAGGAGATCGAGCGACACCTGGCCTACCTCAAGTGGATTTCTCGCATAGAAGAGCTGAGGTAGTTTCTGAGTACAGTATATGTGCTCTGAGACTGGTGACCTGGTTTATCCCATTATTAAAATATTTTAAATTCAAGAAAGTTTTGTCCTTACTTTTCAATATAGGATTTTGTTTCTGTTATTGTTAATGAATTTTTGGTCTTGATTTTTTGTGTTTTATAGTGATAGCATTCAGCAATATCTGATGACCAACAATGTTCCAGAGGCAGCCAGTACTCTGGCATTCATGGCAGAACTGGATATTAAACTTCAGGAGTCATCTTGTTCTCATCTTCTTGCTTTTGTGAGATCCACTGTTAAATTTTGGCATAAAATCCTTAAGGACAAATTGACAAGGTAAGAGAGACACTGTGACTCCTTCATCTTTACATTGTACTGTAGGTTGATGTCCACGTGCTTGTTTTGTGTTGCAGTGACTTTGAGGAGGTGCTGACGCAGCTCCGCTGGCCCTTTGTGGGGCCACCTCAGTCCCAGGCATTTGGCCTTGCTGCACCAGCCAACGCTCCTGAGGTGTACAACAACCTGGAGATGCTGTTCAGTCAGCTTCTGAAACTGCAAACCTCGTATCCTTTTAAATTCTCGTGGTTAGCAAGAGCAAAAACTGTTAGAGATGCACATTCTCAAGGAGAATTATTTAAAATTTTATTCTCCCTAAAACCAGAAGATAATTTATGTTACTTTGTATTAACATTAGAATGTTGTGGGGGTTAGGGGGGTGGTTTGTTTGGGTTTTTTTTGAAATTTAGAAAATGCCAAGTGAAAAAGTTGTCCTTTTTGTCAGTAGCAACATTTTAACTTCAAGTCATCAGATCCAGTGCTGTCATGGTAGCTGACAGTTCAGGTTGCATGAGAATTTGGCCTTACATTGTTTGGTACCATTACCCGTGCATGTTAATGAAAAAATGGTGATATGTGTTTTATTAGACACAGTTAATGCTTTTCCTTTTGTAGCCTTATGTGAAATCAGCTTTAATCACTTTAATAGTCCCACCCCAGAAGGAAAAGAGGGAAAACTAAACATACATGTCTTGGAAGGACACTTTACAAAAAGGGGGAGACTGCAGGAGGATTTCTGTTGTGCAGAATCATAGTCTGCCTTTGAGGTTGCTCAGAGGGCACTGCTTCTCATTTTGTCCCTGATTTTTATGAATTAAATAATTCACAAAAAATTAGTTAAAATTAAAGCTCAGCTCAACTAAATCTTTTGTGTGTGTGTGTGTGACTGTGACTGCCTTTTTTTTTTTTTTTTAAATCATGTAGTGGAAAGGTGCAAGGCCACTGTACACAATCCTGAATTGGTAACAGTTTTGGTTTGGCAGAGTGGCTCACTTAAATCCATTACATGAAAATGGGAAATCATATGTTGCATTTATTAATCCCAGGAGTCTTTGTCCTCCTTTAACAAATAGGAATAAGTGTGTCTGTTGGACAGCCACTGTGTTTGTTTCTGATAATGGTAGTTTGCTGGATTCTTATAAGTTGTCTAAATCAAAAAGACCTAAGGGATGTGTATTGTTATTGAATAAATAATCCCTAAAGGGCTGAGTAATATTTAATATTACATAAAATGGAATATTTGGAGTATCTTTTATATTTGAGGAATTGTATTGTTTTCATAATAGTGCTTTCAGTCAATGGTGTAGAACTAAGCTGTTTTCATTTTTATAAGCCCATTCAGTTGAAATGATGATGCTGGAGTAATTCAACATTTAATTACGTCCATCCTTGACTGACAAACTTAGAGATGAGCTGTTAACCAAACCTAAACAATTGCCAGAAAAGTACCCTTTACCCCCTTCGCCACCAATTGTCCTTCCGATACAGATAATGCTGAATCCTCTTCAGAAAAGATTCAAGTATCATTTCACTGGAAATAAACAAACCAATGTTCTTAACAAGGTATGGGAGAAAGTGGTTTGACATTTCTAAATTGCTTTGTAAGCAAGCTCTAGATTGCTGTATTTATATTGTAGATTTCACACCTTCCAAAATTAGGATTCTTCAAAACTCTGCAGTCCTTGTGCCTACCTAAGTGTGGACAGACATCAAGATAGCACTTGGAGACCTTTCAGAGACACAGGCAATAATTTTCCCTTCACAGATCCTTCAAAAAGCATTATTACAATCTTAGACTGAGTCCTGTCTGTTCACAAGTTTTGATTAATTTCCTCTGTCTTTTGGGTTTGCACTGTTCTGCATTTCTTGAGCTCAAAGGCTGTGACTCTCATTTTGGCACTATGTTATGCTACCTTCATGTAACTGAAAATGTTGCATTCTGCCATTAGGATACGAAATGTGATTAGTCTAAAGGTACTATTAAAAAATTATTTTTTTTAATGGGTTGAATTTTTTAATTGACATAAAACAAGAGATGCTGAGTCTACCAGTTGTAAACTGACTCACTTTTTGTGTGAATTGCCTTCAAAGACTGAGGATTTTTATTTGAGAATTACCATTGGAATGGGTTTCATAGCGTTAATGCCACTGTAACACATCTGGAGCAGAGTTTTACAGCTGTTTTGTAACAGTCTTGTTGCACAAGCCTGCATATGATCACCTGTAAATGTAAATCTAAATACATTTGCAATCTTGACAGATGCTACTACAGAACTTTTTAATACTGTTGTGTATGTTAGTGGGAAAGAGATGTTTTAGATATGAACAGAATAATTTTAAAAGCAAATGGAAAATTATGTTCAAGACATTGAATTTTCAAACAACAATAGGTGAGCAACTATTTAAAAAAGAACTTGATAAGAAAAGTTTACAGGGAATCTAGTGTCAGATCAGAAAGAAAGATATTTCATTAGGGCCTTGCTGAAATTGGGGTTGGATTTGTTGTTGTTGTTGTTGTTGTTGTTGTTGTTGTTTAGTAATTTGGATAATGCAATAAAGAAAATACCAATGTAAAACATTTAAAAGACAGCAACCTGAACAGGATTAACAGTATTTCAGAGGAGAGGCTGAAAGTTCTCAATGACCTTGCCCAGCTGGGGAAGGAGTATTATAAAAACCCAACAACCCAGGCATGATAAAATTAATGAGACAAGTGAAAATGAATACAGAGGTGAGAAACAGACACACAAAATGTGAGTGCACCTCAGCAGAAGATTCTTTAGCCATTGGGAGTGACGATACTGGAGCTGATTCTAGTTGCACTAACTAGTGTTCATCAAAACCTGCAATCCATATTTTTAGGTGTGGAAACTGGAAAAGCTTGAAGGCATTAAAATATGAAATGAGAAGGTGACAGATTCTCCACTTTCAGGGGCAAGGTGTGGCAGAGGTGAGGTACAATAACAATAAGAGCAGAGCTTTTCTTGGGAGCGCATCCTTTTTGTTATACCAAGAGGTAAGGGCCACACAGGACAACAGGAAGAAGTGTATCAAGCAGAAAGAGGGCTTTCATGAGTGAGTGAATATTTTTCTAACAATGCTTTTATATAAATGAAAGTTAAGTAAAACAGAGTCAAAGACTTGTGTGACCTGAGACCGAGAGAAGGCAGGGAAAGAGTTGTATTTTTAGACGTTTGTCCTAAAATACTAGTACCACTTGAATAAATGTTTGGTTGCATTTAATAATTCCTTTTCTTTTTTAAATAAGCCTGAGTGGTATTTAACACAAGTACTTATGTGGATTGGAAATCATTCAAAGTTTCTTGATGACAAAATCCAGCCGATACTGGACAAAGCAGGATCTTCAGTGAATGCTGGGGTGAGTCATTAAATGGTTTGCAAATGTGAATATAAATATCTAGGTCAGCTTCTGATAGATATTTGCATAGGCCTATTTCCACTGAAATGTGTACGTGGTGAGACTTAGTCTAGTAGCGGTTTCTTTTGTATATATTTGCACATGTCAGTACTTCCTGTCTCTGACATTCACTTCTTTCCTTCCCAAAGCTTGAATTCTCTCGTGCTCTAGTAATGCTGATTTTGGAGAAGTTGGCTGCTGATATTCCCTGCCTGTTGTATGATGATACACTCTTTTGTCACCTTGTGGATGAGGTACTTCTATTTGAGAGAGAGTTATACAGCGTTCATGGTTATCTCAGCAGCTTCCCCAGTTGCATGCATATTCTGTCAGAAGAATCCTGCTTCCAAAGGTGGCTAACAGTGGAAAAAAAATGTAAGACTTCCAGTGCATTTTGTTGGCCTTTATATTGCACAGTCAGAAAGTATGTGTCTACTCACACAGTCTACTTACCCCTTCTTAAATAGGATAAGCTATTGGACAGGGCTACTACCAAAAACATATGTATTTTTATCCGCTGTAATTATTTTAAATAAAAATTGATTAGGCTTCAGCAGTGCTTCTGTATTTTGTGGGACTCTTGCCACTAAGCTGTAGGCAGTCAAGTGGGCTTATTTTTAGACAAATGTGTGTGCAGACAGAGAAGGACTTTAAATTGAAATAAGGGCGAGGTATTAGTTTTTGAGAAATTAAGAAGAAATGTATTGGAAAGGAGCAAGCCAAAAAACAAAACAAATCCCCCAAACAATTCTGACATTCAGCTCTGTTAACAGCGTTGCAAATGCAGATATATTGAAGCTGGTTTTGTATGAAACGAGTTGTCAGTAGTTTTTATAACCTGAACATGCAAAATTTAACTTACTAGAGATAAGGCTTTTATGTTAATATATTTTAGAGGGACTTTTGTTAGATTTTTTTTTTATTAAAAACTTACAATTTTTTTGCATCTCAGTTGCTCTTCAGAAAATGGACTCTATGCTTTCATCAGAGGCTGCATGGATATCACAGTACAAAGATATCACTGATGTAGATGAAATGAAAGTTCCAGACTGTGCTGAAACTTTTATGACTCTCTTGTTAGTTATAACAGGTAATTGTGTTTATGGGCATTGCTCTTGTTTGTGTAATGAACAGTAAAAAACCTTCAGCTAACAGCAGTAGTCACCAAATAATCTTGCAAAGTTGTGATATTTGTAGTTTAATAAAAGCTTCCTTTTCATTTTGTATTTTGGACATTAACTCATGCGTGAATAATCTTGACCTAGCAGAGTGTTTATAAAATAATAATTAAAAATATACATTGGATATTTACCATATTCTCTCATAGTTGGCAAAATATAATTTGTTGCAATGCAGTAATAAATCCTAATAGTCCTTTAGAATCTGTAACAGTTCAGAAGCTATTAATAACTTTTTCTTATTTTGCAACAGTACATACATATTGTATCTTCAATGGCTTTGTCTGTCTCTGTGTGAGGACGCTTGAGGGGCCACACTGGAGGGTGTGATATTACCACACATTGCTTCAAGTGTTAGAATGCAAACTGCTTGTGGAATCAGGAGGGGGAAGGAAGTTGTTGCATGTTTAGCTTTTGCATAGGCAGTTTCCCTGAAAACATTGAAATTTCATATGTTTTAAATACTGACATTTAAATACTGACTATATGATCTCATCAGCGTGAGATGGTACAGTAAGATGCCTGTAATGTTTCTTTTTGAAAAGCTTTTATTTTGTGTTGGAAAGCCTAAAACATTTTATTAATGCCTTTCCAGACAGGTATAAGAATCTTCCAACAGCTTCCAGAAAACTCCAGTTCCTAGGCCTACAGAAGGAGTTAATTGATGATTTCAGGATACGATTAACTCAAGTAATGAAGGAAGAGACAAGAGCTTCCTTAGGATTCCGATACTGTGCAATCCTTAATGCTGTTAACTATAT
The DNA here is from genome assembly GCA_037013685.1 of Acridotheres tristis. Lineage (NCBI taxonomy): Eukaryota > Metazoa > Chordata > Aves > Passeriformes > Sturnidae > Acridotheres > Acridotheres tristis. Next base: position 13,043,306 of record CM072885.1, read on the forward strand.
AGCAACAGTGTTGGCAGACTGGGCTGACAATGTAGTAAGTAATTATTCTTCTTTAGGAAAAAAATATTTTAAAATGGACTTTGGATGTTTGTTTCATAATAAACATTTTATTTTCATCACTTTTTATGTGTATTCAGGAGAATTAAAGTAGAATGAGATATAAATTTGGATTTAGTAAAAGATGTATAAATAAGGACAGGTTATTGTTTGAGGCCTGTGCTGCCAATTATAAACTTTCTAGGGAAATGCAGAGACAGCCTGGGAAATGGAATAATCTGAGGACACCAAAAAAGAGTAGTCTCTTTTATATACATTTTATTGTAAAAAAAATGAATTCATTTTGTAGATCTCTGAACCAGAGCAGCAGCCTTTGCCTGGTGCTTGAACTCCTCCCATGGCAGGAGAGCTTAGACAGATCCCATGTGGATATCTCTGTTGCAACACGGTTCAGGTGCAGCCCAGAAAAGTCACTTACTGATAACTGGGAATTAGTGCCTGCTGTGCAACAGCCTGGTGGCAGCACAGCCTACTGCAGAATTTCAGCTTTTCTACAGCTCTTGGTGCTAAAGGTCAAAAAACCTGTTACACACAGAGTGTGCAAAGTAAGGTGCTGTGTGTGCTGTGAGCAGCCTCCAAATTCTTACTGTGTTCACAGTAAGAATCCTGCTCTAGTAGGAGATAATCTTGACTTGATAGGACAGCAGCCTTCATGTTGTATAACTGCATCTATTACAGTGTCCTGATCTGCTTAAAAGCAAAACCAACAAGCCATTACCACAATGTCACCTCGATCTCGATAAACTCCATTCATTTTCTTGCTGCTGTCAGCACAGTAAATTTATGATTCAATGAATAATCATTGCTAAAAAAATTACAATAAAGTTAACTTTTGCAAATCTTAAAGAGGCCAAGGTAGGGTTTTTAAAAAGCATGCTGCTGTCAATCTCAAAATATCTTTACAGTATTTCTTTAGATCTGTTCCCTTTACCTGTCTGCTGTTGTATCAGAAACCTATATCAGTTCCATCACTAGGATTAAACTAACATGTTTTGTTTTGCACTAAATCACGACCATAGGGAAAGACAAGAAAGTGTTTTTAAAATCTTAAATTTTTAGTTTTATAAATGTGCCAGGAGAGAGTGTTTTCTTGAACTGTGCCTAACAAAGTACCAATGAAAAGCTCAAGGGGGTAAGATTATTTTCTGTGATGTTCCTCTCTGGTTTTGTGTGCCTAGTTCTTCTTGCAGCTGCAGCAGGCCGAGCTAGAGGTTTGTGCAGAAAGTGACACGGTGAGCCAGCTGCAGCTGGGACAGCTGGCGTCCATGGAGAGCTCTGTCTTTGATGACATGATCAACCTCCTGGAGCGCCTGAAGCACGACATGCTGACCCGACAAGTAGATCATGTCTTCAGAGAGGTCAAAGATGCTGCAAAGCTGTACAAAAAAGAGAGGTGATTCTGTTTATTTAATCTCTTTACAAATTACAGTATTATTTCCTTTTTAAAATATTAAACTAAGTAAAGGCAAGAACAGGTAATAGACAGTATTTTTTTCTGGAGTAGGAAAGCTGCAGAAAAGTTCTGGAAAATTCCCTTTATTCATACCTTGGGACCATTGTCATGCTGTGTTTTCTAATGCAGTTCCATAATTAGCGGGTGCATTAGTTAAAAACCCTAGGAAAGATTCTGGATCATTCTAGTTTTCTATTTTGAGCAGGAATTATTTTCTTCACAGTAGTATTGAAGATTTTATGCAAAATGGCTTGTCATGACTGTTCTGTCTTCACAGACTCCTAGGGCTTCTTGAGTACTTTTTCCTGAGTAGAATTTCTGAAGTACTTCATAAAAGGAATAGAACTCAATGATTTTCAGATTAGATGGGGTTCCCTAGAATGACATGTTCAGAGATTTATAACTAAAGCATGAGTTTAATATTAAATGAAATTCAAACACAGCATTAGACTGATAACTTTTAGATTAAAAATGGGAAAGAATTGTCTCTGAAACATTGTAAATGGTTAAGATTTTTTTTTAAAGGGTAATTTTAACTTCAGTTGTAATATGAATGATTTCATTCTAATGACTGCAGTGCACTGTTTTTTTCAGGTGGTTGTCTTTACCCTCTCAGGCAGAGCAAGCAGTGATGTCTTTGTCGAGCACCGCGTGCCCGATGTTGCAGACACTGCGAGACCGTTTGCTACAACTGGAGCAGCAGCTCTGCCACTCACTGTTCAAAATCTTCTGGCAAATGCTTGCAGAGAAAGTGGATCTGTACATCTATCAGGAGGTGGGTTTCAGTGTGACCTGTGCAATGCCATGTCGGTGTCAGTGACTGGCTTAAACAGCAGATACACCTCTTTGTGTTTGTAGATCATTATGGCAAATCATTTCAATGAAGGAGGAGCAGCACAACTCCAGTTTGACATGAGTCGGAATTTGTTCCCCTTATTTTCACACTACTGCAAGAGGCCAGAAAACTACTTCAAGCAGTAAGTAGGCAAATGTCTGCTCTATTGGTATTTCAAAAGTGAGTGTCCAGAGAAATAGAAGTGTTCTGCTTAAAACGAAGATCCAGGATTTTTTCACAGTTGGTTATAATCCATGCTTTAAATGTGTGGATCATTCATGCGTCTGATGTTTTCAACTAGGAAAGTTGATTCTGCAGTAGGTACTCAGACAACAACAGACTGTGGCATGTGTCTCTGAGTATTTTGTGCAGTCAGGATGTCTAGATAAAATTATGGAAGGAATATTAAGTAGCACAAACCTCTGAAACTTGGGCCAAATAAACTAGTCAAAGATACAGTTACAACACAACAAACTTTATTGTTTGAAGGATTGCTTTAAACTATGTTCCTCCTCAGGATTGCCTTGTGTGGGAGTCTAGTTGTTGTCAGGGACGAGAAGCTGCAACTTTCTTTATGGTTTGCCATTTTCACTAGCTCAGAGTCTTGTAAAGAGTCCAACATCAAAATCCTCATCGAATTGGGGCTGAAATCTGAGTATTTTTTAAACCAGCATGGAGCATGGAAGGTTTTCTGTTACACTTAAATTTGTGCTGCTTACATTAATCCATGTGACTTTTCCTTTAGCATAAAAGAAGCCTGCATTATCCTGAACCTGAATATTGGCTCTGCCTTGCTTCTGAAGGATGTCCTACAGTCAACTTCAGAAAATGAACCATTAAAGCCAAGCCAGCCGTCTGCAACAGCAGCACTAAATGAACTTGGAGTTTATAAACTGGCTCAAAGGGATGTTGAGATTCTTCTCAATTTGAGAGCTAGTTGGCCAAACACAGGAAAATAAAGACTTCTTCAGAAATGGTTAATAACTTGGTCCAGTTTTCTTATTCCAAGCAAAAGCAAAGAAAATATCTTGTAATATACTTACTTCTTTAATTTCTGTATGCTGAGATTGCTTTGATCTAATCTTACACCTTATCCTATACAGTTAAAAAAAATTCAAAATGCTACAGACTTGGTGTTGAACTGTGCAGATCTTATTTTCCATGGCCACCTTGCCACTGCATTTGGAAGCTAAAACTATGTTTATCTCTAATGAATAGTCTGCTTTGTCAGTGTTTGCTGTATCATTCTAAGGAGCACAAAGTATTTACAGTGTAAATGCATTTTTATACAACGTGGGCTAATATTCCCTATGTACTGGTCAGTCTTTAGTTAAACGGAGATGTTTTAAATCTCCAAATTCCAGGTAATGGTTGTTCTGTATTAAAATGTATATAATCAATGCAGAAGGAAGGAATACGTCACTCTTTTCTTCATACAAATTAAGATTGTTTCTTCTGTACAAGACTATCTCCTATTTTTTTCCAAAAAAGTTTCTCCTTATAAATTGCATAGTGTGTGCTAAGTTTAAAAATACCACTCAGAAGTGCTAACTACCTTTACTGCTGGACACTTGTCATAACTTGTTGAAGTTGTTTTTTCCTTAAAAATACACGAAAACCAAAACCCAGCAGAAGTCCAAAAACCAACTTAATTTTATTCACTGGTAATGAGCCAACAGGTAGCAATCCTTTACTGTAAACTATAACCTGAAGGAGGAAACTACAAAATACTATTTCAGTTGCATGAGAGATCTCTACTTTTTTTTTAACCATCTAATTATATCTATCTGTTATAACCATCTAAGAACAGCAATTCCTAACAATACTCCCTCCAGTGCCTGCTAGCCATGAGCACATTCTTGTCATTTGTCCTTTTCAGCTGATTGCTCTTCTGAAGGGCAGAGAAGATGAGAAAAAGAGTGTTGCTTAAAATCGATTCCTCACAGCTGACAAACCAGAAGAAAAATTGGGGAAGATGCCTGTTTTTAATATATATAGCAGACCACTGCTCAAACTAATACACAGACCAGCTCTCCAGCATCTTTTTCTTCCTAAAACAGAAAAAGAAAATCTCTGGTTAGATAATGAGAATAATTAGTTCATTACCTTTCAGTGATTGCAACCGTTAAGAAAAAATTGCTCCTAGAACCATACCTTGACTATGGGGAATTATTTGAATTCTGAACCCATTTAATCTCTAGCTGTGGTACCACCCCTGGCAAAGAAGACAACAGGGCCTCACTGTTCCACATTCCTAGATCAGTATTTTAAGCCCTGGGCTGCCTGATGACCTGTGCTCTCACCTGAGGGGCAGGTACCAAGAGAGGATCCTGAAACTGAGGAGGTGGAGGGCATGGAGCTTGGTTCACCTTACAGCAAGGCAAGAGGGGCAGGCAGTAACTGACCTTTTCTAGTCTTGCAATGCAAAGTGACACGGTCAAGCTTAAACTAGCAACTTTTAGCTTTAATTATGTAGCTTTGTAAATAAAAAATAAATCTCAGTGAAATACCTCCTATTCACCCGCCCTCCCCAAAAAAACCCAAAACCCCCCACAATTTCAATTAAACTTACATTCCTTCCTTGAATACATCCAATGTGATTATCTCATTGTCCTCCAGCTCCAAATCCTCAGTGCTCAGTCCCAAAGTTTTAAGAGCTGAAGTTAGCAAAAGAGAATATCTTATGCGAGTCTTTGGAAAGGCAAATTTAAATTTAAAGGTGTCTAGATCTAACAGAAGGTAAACGTGTGTAGCATAACAACATGTAACAAAAAGTAGGAAACTTAACCACATGTAACTTTTACTTTCCAAGCTCCAGGTCGTGCGGGCAGCTGCATGGATAATTCTTAGGTATACAGAAGGGTAACTTTGAAACTATTTTAATAATTCTGTGTAAGGAAACAGTGCGGTGTGAGGCGGAGTGCAGGTGGACGCACCTTCCCTGTACTGCGCTGGCCTGATGTAGCCCTGGCCCAGGACATCCAGCAGGCTGAACATGGCGTCCACGTTGGCCTCGTCCATGAGGAACGGGTACTCGCCCTCGGCTCGTCTCCCAGCCTTTACCCTCTCCAGCACCTGGATCAGGAACTCGCGGGGCTTTTCTGCAACGAGGTCAGAGCGTCAGAGCGCCCGCGGGCAGCGGGCCCTCAGCGGGGCAGCGGAGGCCGCGCAGCCCCCGCTTGGCGCCGCTCTGGGCGGGCCGGGCCTGTGCGCACCGGGGCGGTGGAAGAGCAGCAGCGCTCCGAGGCGGTGCAGCAGCTCGGGCAGCCGGTGCCGCCGCAGGTACTCGCGGCTCCGCTCCTCGCCCGCCGCCATCCCGCGGGGCCGGAGCGGCGTGAGGCGGCGGCGGGAGCTGTGCTGGCCCCGGGCCGGGCCCCAGGAGGGCGGGCAGGGCAGGGCAGGGCAGGGCAGAGCGGCCGAGCCCGCAGCGGCTCCGCCGCGGGACGCTCCGCTGGGGCGAGCGGGAAGGGGGGAGGAAAAACCGACTTTCCTGGAAGTCGTCACGTTAGCACCGGAACAGACACGCCTCGCTCCCGGCTGGGTCCCGGCTCTGCCTTGGTTCGTGGGGAAAGAAAATTACACGCGGTACTTTTAAACACGTGTGCAGGTGAGGATCTGTTATTCTGGAGACTGATGACATCCCCTCTCAATGCCTATTGATATCTCAAAGACCGCTGCCAAGAGGATGTGCCAGACTCTTTTCAGTGGTGCCGGCGACAGAAAAGCATTGGCCATAAACTGAAACACAAGAAGTTCCACCTCAACAGGAGGAAGAACTTCTTTACGTGAGGGTGGCGGAGCACTGGAACAGCTGCCCAGGACGGTGGCGGAGTCTCCCTCTCTGGAGACATTCCAAACCCGCCTGGATGTGCTCCCGTGTCCCCTGCTGCAGGTGTTCCAGAGCAGGTTGGACAGGGTGATCTCCAGGGTCCCTCCCAACCCTAAGGATTCTGTGATTCTGTGTTCTCACCTCCAGCCGTCTCCTTCCACCGCCGGTACCACCTTCACCTCCCACGGCTCCCCAGGCACAGCCCTGGTTCATCCCCACAGAGTGAGGGGCTGCCAGGATGTTCCCAGTGTTCCACACCCGTACGAGGTGCAAAACCAGCGGCCGGCAACTGAGAGTAAGAGAGTTTACATTTTAAAACCATTATTGAGTCTTGCAGCATAGCCTGTGCAAACAGGGAAGAGATATCAAAGAAGCTTTTGACTGTACTACCCACTGTTAATAGGAGAACCATAATCAAGTATAGCATCCCACTAAGAAAAAAATTTAAGGAACTCTACAAAGATACAACTATCTGCCATCAAATAAAATCAGACAATGATAAATGAGCATACAGTAAAGAAGAATAGTATTCCTTTGAAAAGTCTAGTGCTACATTCATTTGATTATTTGCCAAACTAAAATGTCACAGGACATTAATAGAATTCACTTATTTTTTCTTAGATAAAGTAGGAGAAAGGCAGCATCCAAAGCTGCAGAGGTTGTACAGCCATGTGCTGTCTGTATTCTCTGTTATTTTAAACTGACTATGCTACCTGCTTTGAGTCTCAGTTAGGGCTAGAGGAACTGTAGGTTTCCAACAGTTGCCTCCTATGACAATTGCCAGGCAGTGATGGAAACCTCCTTTTCCTAAGTAAAACATTCCATAGTTACTCAATCCATTCCTGCATGTCTTTCTATGCCTTTCTGCTGAATTAGTAAAGCATTAGCAAAAATTTTTCCTAAAAAAGAGTCATAGGAGAAAGCGTAGATTGAAATGTGGAGAACTACAAACAGGAGAAGAGCTGGTCAGCAGAGGAGAAATAAAGATGTGGAAAATACATTCTTGAAAATGAGAACCTAAGGATAGGAAGATTGACAAGAAAAGAAGAAGCAAGTGAAATACTGGTAGGTAGGTCAGTGCTTGGGTCAAGGAAACCAGCATTTGGCAAAGGACGTTTCTCCTTTAGTAGACAACAAAGATAACCAGTATGAAATACACATTAAGGCTAAAATTTTAGGAATAAGGACAGGAATTAGAGATTTAAATGTGTCTCCCTGACGAATGGTTAAAAAAAACACTAAAGAGAGCAAATCCCCGTTTTATTTACAAATAGAAATGTAGTTTTTAAAATTCTATTTCACTATTAAGGAAGCATAATTTATTTACTTGAAAAATATTCTGATAATTAATAATGCATTTATTATTTATGTAATAAATTATTACACTCAGTTCATACAATGATAGTACCAGCTATATATGTGGATTCTAAAAGTATGGTAGTTCAGGATAATTTGTAAGGAGCTCACATGGGCTATTGTAAGGGAAATTTAACTTCTGGTGGCTGAGAAAAACAGGATTTGATCTAAAAGTATTCTGGTTCCATTACAGAGATGCTGTTAAATTAGTTTTAATAAAGAACTAAAGGACCAAATTATTTTCATCTGTTTAAAGTGGTTATATAAATTAGATTTGTTTAAAAGGCTTAATACCTGTTGTGACAGAAGCTGAGCCTTCTACAGAATATCACTAGTAATTTAAGCCTTTTATCTAATTTAATAGGGCTAAATAGACTACAATGAGCCTTTAAGAGTTGTAATGAAGAGAAACAGGGACTGCAGGTCAGATATGCAGCTGGTTCCAGAACAACCATTTGTCTTGCAGGGGAGAACAGGCAGATGGACATGTTCTTTCAATGGGAGTGTCACAAGAGTGAAGTGCAGGGCTGTGGGAAAGATCCCTCGGTGTGCCACAGGCTTCCTGTGCACACGGCTGCTGAGAGCAGCTCCTTTAAGGCTTTACCTGCCTCTGCTGCTCCTCAGCATGGACATTGCTCCCTAGCAAAGTGCTTCCCAAAGGGTGAGCTGGAGGGATTGGTCCTGCCATTCCTGTAACTGCTTTGGAAGAGCTCTACCACCTTCCCTCTGTGTGTCCCCAAGGACTTCAAGACACGGGTGAGTTCCTGATCAGGGGATTTTTTATGATACATTTACAGAAATACTAAGCTTGAGTATTAATTATCCCAACAGCCAGAACCACCTTTTTCTGTTGTTTTTATTGTACAGAACAGCAGAATAATTAAGTTGAAATTGTCTTCTGGAGATCATGTGGTCAATTCCCTTTCCTCCTCAAACTGGGCTAATTTCAAAGACCAGCTCAAGTTGTTCACAGCCTTGTCAAGTTTTTACTGTCTCCAGAATGGAGACTCCACAACGTCATTTGCTCTGTGTTCCAGTGCTCAGCTACATGGGAATGGTATCAGCCTGTATCCTTGAATCAAGCCCAACTTTTCCCATAGGCTTCTAGAGATGCAGGATAAGCAGTCCTTCACTCAGATGTCCTTGGGATAGCACCTCAGTGCCCAAAACATACCCAAAGCTCTGAGCACAGACCTCTCCAGTTAAAACCTGAAGCAAAGGCACCCATGAGTGCACGTCCATCACTTCCCTGTCCTCTGTCACCAGGCTACCTCCACACGTAGTGGGGCCCACATTTTACTCACTTTTCCTTCCATGCTAATGTACTGGAACTGTCCTTCACATCCCTCACTAATTCCAACTCCAGCTGAGCTTTGGCTTTCCTAGTTGTGTTTCAGCATGCCTAGGCAGTGTTTATTCCTCTAGGGTAGTCCATCCCTGCTTCCATAGTCTGTGTACTTGCCTTTTGCCTCTGACTTAAGTCAGGAGCTCTCCATTCAGCCATGCTGGCCTTCTTCCATGTCTGCTCACTCAGCTTCCTGCAGATCAGAATGGACTGTTCCTGTGCCCTCCTGGGCCCTTTAGGTCAGTCTTCTGTGGGATTCTGACAGCAAAATGTCTGCAGGAGACGAAGTCTGCTCTCCTAAATTGCAAGGTTGCAATTCAACTATGTATCTTCCTCACTTCCCTCAGAATCTAAAGCTTTGGTATATTGTAGTTGCTGCTGCCAAGGCTGCCACCAGTGTCAGTGCTCCCAGCAGCCTTTCCTTATGTGTGAGCAGCATGTCTAGCATAACCTCACTTGCCCTGTTGAGCCCTTCTGTCAAAAAATTGTCCTTGATGTACTATAGAAGTACCTGGATCACCACTTGTGCCATCCCAGTCCTCTCCACAAGAACAAGAGCCTAAACTGTGAATGTTGGCATTTTTTTTCTTTCCCTCAGTCAGCTGCAAAATAAAGGCTAAACCTGTCATCAGAAATCATGTACTGGGAAAAATAAATCAGGAATTACAAAAATACTTCTTGTTTCTGAGTCAAGGAGAAGTAAGAATAAGTCACAAAATGCCTAGTTTGATATCAGAAGACTTTACTGTCACAGAACTGTCCACTTCTCAGTCGGCTGAAAAGCTGTGAAACTGATTTCCTGGAACTATGGTGGACTCCTGCTGAAGGCAAAGGGGAAAAAAGAAGCTACTTGAGCAGAAGCCTGCATCCTTTGAGATATACAGTATATTTTCCTGTTTAAGCTCTTCAAAGCACAGCTGCTTTTATTCCAGCAATATCTGCAGAATGAGTTCACACTACACAGGGTGGGATAGATCACAGGTCCATCTCCATCGCCTCGGTGTCTCTGACACTCCATGGTTTAAACAGACATTTTGAGCAACAAAAAGGTGGCATGCAGTTAGGAAGCAGGAGCAAGTATGGATTGTGCATCTCCAAAGGTTCGTGTTTCTGAAGACTAACCCCTGTCTTTTCCTGTACTTGATGACAAATCCACACATCTACTCTTAACTGTAGTCACTTCAGTCAGTACTTTTGTAAAAGCAGAGTTACCAGGAAGAGCCCTTGTTGGTGTTACAAACACAAATCCTAAAGAAAAGTAACATGGAAGGAGTAGCTCAAGGCAAAATTATAAAAACAACAAAAACCCCAAACGTCCAAGAAACCATACAGCAAAACCCTCCAGCTGATTATGGGTCAAAATAAGAGAAAACTAAAGAAAAAGGAAGGCAAGTAATTGCAATTTAAGAGTGGAGCTGACCAGAAAGGAAGGTTTCTTTTGTAGGCTGATGAGAACAGCTTAGAACTGAGGCAAGATATGTATCTATACATTTATTTATAAATATATATATATTTTGCACCTGTGGTGGGAAAGGCAAAGAGGTTGAGCCTGTGTAGTCATTTCCCAGTAGTGACCTCTCTCACTCACCTGTGCTACAGCTCTCCAAATCAGCACTAAGGAAATTTCCCACTGGGAAGGGATGATGGTTTCTCTTCTGTGGTGATGTCTCCTCCATCCTCATTTCACCTGCTGCCTCAGTAGGGCCAGGCTGGAAATGGGCTGGCACAGACACAGGACTCCCAGGGCTGCTCTCGTGTTCATCAGGCTCTTCTTTGTGCTCACACCAAAAGGACTTCACACCTGTGGATTCTGTAAATGCACTTTGTCCATGATAGACAGCTTTTCTAAAAAACTACCCTTGTGGTGTCACATCAACCATGTTAGCTACTGCTCCAAGTTTAACCAAACTCAGACATTTGGGAAATCAGCAAAGGGCACAGATGAAGGTTGTGCCCCATCTCAAATCCCTACTGGTGTCTTACCCACAAATCAAGTTCTCCCGAATCCTGATTATTATTGCTGACAAACTTCCCCTAAAGCTTCTCTTCTTTCTGGAGGGATAACAGATCACAGATTAGAGCCAAATATTTTGGACCAGCCATAAACAACAAAACCCCCCCACAAAAAATCCAGCCTGTGTCATTTGTGGTGCATTACAAAATGAGAACAAGAGCTCAGTACTGTCTGCCATGGATCCTCCAGTCAAAGGGCAGATGGGACCTGCTGCTGAATGATCAGCTTTAGCTTGCTTCTACTTAGGAAAGAATCTTTTAAAAGAGATCCGCATTTGCTTTGAATAGTTGCTTTCAGGAAGTATTCAAGGAGCAAAAACAGTATAGAAAAATCTGCATGAAATAAACATTCTTGTGTTCTGAAATCTGAATGTGTTGTATGACTCTCCTCCAAATATTTTTGGAATCGGTATTTGGCATTTTTTCCAATTGTGAATCCTGACAGATTTTGAAGAATAAAACAGATCCTGGTTTCACACAGCAATGACTTTCTTCTAAAATAAATAGTTCCATGGTAAAAACAGAAGCATAAAAACGAGAGTGCAATGAAAGTTACAGTGTGATCTGCTTCCCTCTAAAATTGCTGGTATTTAGAGCATGTTAGAGAATCCGAGCAGGAGAGGAGTGCTACAAGCAAAATACTCGTGCCTAATCAAAAAATGGAGGGAAAACCCAACTCCAAATATGCAAACAGCTTATAGATTATTCCAACAAATCCATAAGAGCTAAAAAAGTACAGAATCATTTTCGGGAAGTGAAGTCAGTGGTTGTCAACCTTTGCTGGCCATAGGCAATGATGGCAAGCAACTAATATATCAGCCATATTGTTTTCTTGGCTGTAATTTTAATTTCTAATAGCTGCAAGCAATAGCAAAGCATCTTATAAACACAGTGTTACTCTTTAGCCATACGTGGGGACCACTTTTATCAGATGAAACTGCAGCATCTACTGCTACTTCTGCTACTTCATGATACTCATTATTTCTGTAGTGGAAAAGAGAAACTAAAGATTTAAAAAAAAAGCTTTCAAAACAAAAGTCTCTCAGAGTGTCTCAGATCAAGGCATTAATTGAACAGTAAAGAGGAAATTCAGGATTTGCTTTTGTGACAGGTATCAGAAAGTCCAAGACATCACACAAAAAGCTGTTTACCTAGAAGGTAAAATTTCCCTCCTTCAATTCCCTTTTCCTGCAAGGCAGCCCAGGTTCCTATCTCCTCTGCCAGTTCTGAGAGTATGCACACAAAAATGCACTTTGCAGTCCAAACTGCTTGCTTTTAGAAAAGGTACTGTAATTGTGAGCATCTTCCCTACAGTATCTCCAAGACAGTTTCCAGATACTTCATAAAAGGAGCATGACAATGTACATCTTCCCCAGATTTGCAGACGAGGGTGGCTGCAAGAGAAAAAACTGCAATCCTCTCTGCAGAGCTGTCGAGCCAATGAACAATTTAAGTCTCATTTGATCTGTAATTGGAACAGGCTTTGCATAGAACAAGAATCTTAATGCCCAGATAAGAGCTGCAGTTTTAGTATTAACAACGATAAAAAGACTGGTTATAAATTTGTACTGCCCATTGAAGTGAGAATTCCTAAATCTAGCAGCTGTAACAAAGTTAATTCTTACACTGATAAGGAATGAGAAAATGCATTCAGCTAAGCAAAGGAATTTTAAAATGCTTTATCAGTGCAAAAAAAACTCAGTAGCTGATCGCTGCACGTGTCTTGACATGTAAATACAGAAATATTTTAGACGTGAATGCCAAAAATAATCCCAGGGCAATTCAGGCCTGTACAGAAAGCTGGGCAGATCCTTTGAACTACCGTGGAATTCTCAGTGCAGGGCATCTGCAAAGTGTATTTCAGCCTCTGGGAAAAGAAAAGCCAGTCTTGCAATACACACCATTTTTGCTTTGCAAAGGGAAATAATGACAAACCCCATCTGTTTCTTACAAACATATAAATTATTTTATTTACAAAGCCATGTTACAAAAAAAAATAATAATAAAGCAAAAAACAAAAAATACAATCGCTCACTAGAGAATATCTCCAGGCCCGGTGTTGAACCATGGCAGTATCAATCAGATACATGTTTGTTCTGGTTTTCCTTTTTTAAACTGTAAGCCATAGAATTTACTATTTACACCTACTTTAGACATTTATTCTGCTTACAATTATCACAAGCATGGAATGAATTCTATTTGATACTGCTAATACATAAAGGTGCAGGACAAAGAATGAAAATACTTAGTGTTACAAAATATGGATTGTAGAAAAGAAATTGGCTGTACAAGTATGGCATTTTTTTTTTTCTTAGAATGATTGGACATGCTTTCTTCAAAAGTCTTCTGGAAAAGGTTCTAAAATCTGTAGTAGGAAAGCACAATATAGCAGGTGCAAATTCATTTCTGTGCAACAACAGTTATTTAATATATCCCATGACTGACCAGCTATGCAAAACCCACAGAGTTTTGTTAAAGTGCCATGGGTCAACAGCATAACAAAATATAAGGTGTAAATAGAAAAATTTCTTTTTTTCTTCTTTTTTTTTTAAAACAATAGTTCACTGAGAATCAGCAATTATAGAATATGCTGTATAAACTATTCTCTACAAAGGTCGATCAGCACTATTTACAATTGTTACATCGATACAAAAGAAGGCATACAAGTTATCCAAGTCGCTTTTTATGGCTGACGGGCCTATGCATTGCGAATGTGGAACAACCAAAGCTTCTGAGCCTCTATTGCTGGAAACAAATCACAAGGTTTTCAGGCAAATGGGGAAGAAAAAGAACTACGAGTGAATGCTACACTAAGAATGCATTATAGGCTGGTCCAGTTTGTATCCACTTTTTTTCCAAAAGTTTACTTCCATTTCATTTTGCAGGCTAAAATTTCCAATACATTTAATTAAATAACGATTCTTTGATGATGAATGAACACCACGGGATTTTACTTCGTGCTTAACTTTCCTGAAATGCTGTCAGGTGTAAGCCAGTTGAAAATAAAATTTAAGCAGCATTCAAACGACAGGCTCCATAATTCAGCTTTCCAATTAAAAGATGCATGGAAACAGCTAAAGCTTCCTAAAACTACAAAATTGCTCCTTCAGTCACTGATTAGCATTATTTCTCAGAAGCAACCACTGAATCTCACAACCACTGTTTTCCCTCAACAACTAGAAATAGCAGTTCATTGATTACAGAGGATGACTTTGTTACTGAGATTTTTAAAATCCTGCAGTTTTATAACTCAAAATAAATTAAAAAAAATCAACATAGTACTGCTCCTAAAACTGAACAAGACAAAAATTGTGCAAAAATAACAAAGATATGTACACATTTTTCAGTCTGAAGAAATGTACAATAAAAACATAATTCAAAGAACGTTTTAAAAATATAAACATTGCTTAAACTTTCCTAAGTTTCATACTGTTTCTGAAACTATACCGATCAGTTAGCTCTGAAGTATAGCAAAACATAAATTATTACAAAATTAACACTATAAAAATTTATTTTAAGAATATTTCTAAACTTTTTTTTTCAAAGGGTCTAGCCTTGTTTATAATTGCTTAAACATTTTTAGTCTTAAAATTTGCCTTAACCCTTCTTTTTTAAAAAAAGAAAGTAGTAATAATCTCCCTATTTGCAGTCTCTCGCCTTTCCCCAAGATGTAAATAAACCAGCATATAAGTGCACTTTTAACACTGTAGAAATAAAAATTAACTCCTCTGTACTATTGTTCCAGTACCTAGTATTGGCTTCCTGATTATAAAATCTATATTTTATTAAAAAATTATTCAGTAATCCTATAAGAAACACTGTCAGTGCAATTCTATTAATGCAAGCTAATCTGCTCAACTCCTGTCCTCACAAACCCAAACTGTTCACTGAAGTTATCAAGTGCTGAGTTCTTAAGGGTCTGGAAATCCCCCAAGATATGGGGATTTTACAATTGGGCCCCTGATAAACAGTAATTACAGTTTGGTGCAAAATTCTGCTATGCATTGATTGAAGTATAGATTCCTTAAGAGCCTGATCCTGGAAGAGGCTGAACACTCAGAATTCCCACTGAAATTATTAAATGCTGTAGGTACAGAGCACCAATCAGGATTAGTCCCTAAAGTTGCAGTGCCCCAGCTGTTTGCAAATTACTAAGAAATGCACTCAATTTTTATCCATAGGACAAGCTTAAATACAGAATTACTGTAATTTTTATTTAATGAAAAAATTTGGAGATCCTTTAAATAAATTCAAATCATGATCTGGATTTTTTTTTTTTGGAATGTCCATTGAGTTCTGGTCAGGAAACAAAGGGAGCATTGCAACGCTAACAGCTTTAAAAGGCATGAAACATAACCAAGCAGAACGCACAGATCAGTGGCAAATACAAGTGGAAAAACTAAACAAATCACTATTACAGTTTTCTGTAAATTTAATTCTCTTTAAAACCACAAATTCGTAAAAGATTAAATCCATCTGCAGGACATAGAAAAGAAAAACCCTGTGGAGTAGGGCTGCTGAGAGCTAGAGATTATAGGCTGGTTCCTTTTCCTTGTTATGGAAGAGTCCTTATTCTACCAGTCCGGTTTGATGTCTTCTAAAAGAGAAACCAGAGCCAGGTTCAAAATCACACAATGTCTTTTGGTATAAAACACTTCAATAATGTCTGTGGCTGACAGTACTCAAAGCAGGAACTTATTCAGGTCCCTGAACTAAATTTCCTCCCTGTTTACTGACTACATTAGACCTTTATGAAAAGGAACTGCTTTGAATAAATGGCATATTTCCTTTTGGGACGGTCTGATTTTAGTAAGCTTTGGTGAATCTCGTGTTCATTAACTTGGTTATCATTACAAATAAAGAGCAGCAATTAGACGACAACTCTGAAGAATCTTTTCCTCTACACAGCATGTTTTCATGCACAAGGAATCCTCACACAGCATACACGTTGTCACCTTCCCTTAATAAAATGATCTAGTTATTCAGTATTTAAAAACCACCGCATACTGAGGTCTTGAAGTGTTAACACTTTCAGGCACCTAAAAGCACTATGAAGACAAAAAGACTTGATTAGTTAAAAACCTAGAACAAGAATAAAATCTGGAGAAAAGACACTTTTAATACATACAGGCACAAATAATTTGACTGTAAAACTACCATTCCATTAATTTTTTTAAAGACCAAGTAGTTTTTGTAGGGAAAAGTAGTATTTCTTTTACTAAAGCAACAATAGTTGGAAAAACAGGCATGCTTTTATGTATACAATCCCTAGTTCAGGTCTCAAAGAGGGGCAGAAATATTCATATTACACATTAATTAAGAAGAATCAATTTTGAGTTTAACCTGATGGAGTTTAATGCAAAGGGAGAGAACTGACAGGCCCACAGTTCTCATGATCAGTCCCACAGGAGTACCTGAGTGAACTTCAACACATGGAGCAAATGATCAGAAGGAGCTACTCCTGTGACATCAAAATAACTACAGGCCACTGTCAGCTCACAACTCAGTAATGAGAAACACTCAGTTATGGGTGGCAGGTGACTTTCACAGCACTGCCGTGTGTCCTCTCACTCTGACCAACTGCTTTGGGAAGGCCAGCAGGAAGCTCTCCCAGCTGGACTGTGCCTGGGTGGTCACAGGTGCAAACAAGACTGGGTTTACAGCCCAACATAATTTTCCAAATGCCACATTATCACCCAGCCACTCAAGCCTGTGATGAGCTGTGGACCCCTCTCCCTTCTCTTGAGAACAGCAATCTTCTCCCTTTGGCTCCCCCTCTGCACCAGCAGACAGCCCCGCCAGGCTGCCTGGCCAGGGAACACAGTAGAGGCAGTCCAGAGGAACTGCTCCATATGCACATTTAGCTTGGCAGCTGCAGCTCTGCTTCCAACTGCATTGTTAGAAGTCTGTTGTTGTGATGTATTCATGAAAACTTGCCAGATTTTTCCAACTATAAACCCTGGTGTATAGCAGAGATTGTCTCTGCCTACAGACCTTGCTTCACTTGGACTGCCTGATTATCATGGTTACAGCAACAAAAACATTCAAAACAAGAGAGCTCAGCTTCCACAGTAATACCTTTACACAGCATATACTTGATCACTTATTGCTACCTAATTATTAACACCTTTATAATGAAATATTACAGCATAGTTTAAGACAGAAATTTTATTTAGAGACTCTTCAATTGCTAGATTGGAGATAAAAGCTGCCAACAAAGCAGCTCAGATTTCACAGTGACAAGCATTTATTAAATAGGGAATCATTATTCATGGTTCCAAGTATTAAAATCCTGTATAAGTTTAGAAAAAAAAAAGTATAATCAAACTTAGTATCAGCTTGGGGTTTTTTTTTTGTATTTGTACTTTGAGCTCCATATTCAACTACCAAACTGACAGAAACATACTTTTTAAAAGAAAGAGTTTGTGGGGCTTAAAACAAGCAAACACTTCTATTTTTGATAAAGTTATGAAAACAGGCAGCTGAAAAGCTCTGCAATAATCTCAGTTTACACAGAGCTGACACAAAATTAATGTTTTGTACTCTCAGGTTTTCCCCATGGGATCTAGGCAACAGATCCCAACAAGTTCTGCTCCCCGGGTAGTGTGTATCTTATACTAACACAGGAGCAAGATGTTAAAACAAAAACAGTTTTACACTTCAGAACAGTTTGTCACTGGCAGTTGGATGAGTGTCATACAGGAAAATGCCACTCCCTAGAAGTATGAAGAAACTTTCCACTTTTTTCCCTTCATAGTAGTTCTTCCATACATATATATACTGCTTTGCATTCAGCAGTGAGAGAAAAAAAAATTACTGTTTGGCATCAATCTCAAGATATGAGTGATTCAGAGTATTCTGAATAGGCATACAGTGGTGGGTTATCATTACTATTCCTTTCCTGTTTCTACACAGCAGAAACTAAGCAGCACAACCATTTGGAACAACTATCCATGCATAATTTATCCAGAATACATAACAGAATTCTAAGACACTGGCTGTACAGAAAAATCCTCTGGATTACTTGTGACTATACCTTGCTGAGATGGGAAACCTTTTCACACTAGACACTAAAGAACTTCATACTAAATTCTTGATAAAGTACTCAACTCGGAGAGTCAAATAGTAGGGGCTATATTAAAATAAACCACTGTAGCAGTCCTCCAGACAGATGAGGGCTGGATCAAAAAAGCTGAGTTACAGCATTTATTATAGCCTATTTAAGAAGAGCTTATATTACACATGGGTTAGTTACGCTTTCAGATTACTTTCTCTGAATAGTCAAGTGCCTCATCTTCTCTGTCCTGTTTCTGCTCTCTCTTTGCTGCTTCACTTCTGGCCTATTTTTAAATGCTGTCCCTCCTGTGCCAGTCTGGGGACTCTGCTGTGCCATCTTGCTCAGCAGGAGAAGTTGGATAGAAAAACCAACAGAGATCTGCTGCTGCTGAGCCTCTATCACCAAAGCAACAGCCAGCGAGCAGCTGGCTGAGCCATGAGCCAACCTGAGCTGTAATACAGGTGGTGAAAAACAGGCAAAAAATTTGTAATTCATAATTCTTGGAGGGGGAAATAGCTGGAAAAAATTACATGAGAGGAAAAATCTAATATTAGTTCACTGAATGGCAGCTTCTATAAAAATTGTATTCATAGAGAAATTGTATTTTAAGATTTTATAGTATAAAATGCTTAAAAACGGCTTACAAACTACTTAAGTACACTTTTTTTAAAAGCAACTTACTTGTCTGTTGTGTACTGGGTTTGATGTACTCGAAGGACTGGATTGTGACAAAGCTACACTGCTATTTTTTCCAATCTGAAAAACATTAATTGAGCAGTATTGAGAGGCATATTTGTCAGCTGAATTCAGACGCTGGCGACGGCCTTCCCTTCCCTGTGTAACGTAGTACCAATCACGTTGCATTTGGAACACAGGTATTTTGCAATTGCAAAAGATACGCTTCAGATAGAATCATCATTATCTCTCAGAGCCTGTATACTTTAAATAGTCTTAAAAGGCACACAAATACTGTGACAGGTCAGAAAATAACATACAAAGCAGTTGCTGAGGGAATATAAACTGTAACCCCCCCACCTCTCCAGACTGTAATACTGGTTTCTCTAGTTACTTAGAGCAGCTATTCAGAGAGCACAGAGTGCTCCAGGTCATGGGATCCTCCCCAGGAGACCTTCCCCACTCCTGGGGAGCTTACACCAAGTGGCCAAGCACCATGCCATAAGTTATTCCATTTTTTTTAACATATCATTAATCAATAAAGCAAATATTAATCACAAGGACCAAACTCCAGAGATTCAAATTTGCATTTGTATCCATTTACTGCATCAGAGAATTTCTCTGGGAATGAGTGTAAATTGTAGCACACATATGTACATACATTTTAGAAGTACTTAGTAATAATAATGCAATACTCCAACTGCTTGTTTCAATGTTTGTGAGTTTACAGCACTCTGCAAGAGCAGCCGGTCAAAGGTTTTTCTACCATGACCTGTAAACATGGTGTAGATATTTCTGCTGTGACACAAGAAGGGACACAGCTGTTGAGTCAGAGGAGTAGCTCCTCAGGGGTTACAAGACTGATAAAAATTAACCATGGACACCTGCCTGCAAATGGCAGATGACTGCAGTGTGAATAGTTGTTTACAAAGTCACTGACTTCAAGTAACATCATATTAATCCTTTAATGGAGGGGTAGCAAGAACCTGTCTCCTAAACAGTGAGAAATGCCGTAGCCAGTTTCTTACTGACTTGGTGGGGCTGTGGCATTGGCTGGGGGGGCCTTCACAAGAGCAGCTTTCTCCTTCCCTTCTGCAGCATTGATTGTTACTCTGCCATTTCATGTGCAGAATGAAAGGTAGCCTCTCTCTTCCTCTCTATCTGCCCTATCTCATAGAGAGATTGTCTGAAACAGTGTTCTCTGTTCAGATTCTATCCAAAATAAATGTTAAAAGTTTTTATTTACAACCAGTTTTGAAGGTGCTCCCATGGTGCATGAAGATTAAAAGGATGGGCCTTTGCCTGTCCTGCTCCCTTCAGCTTGTATTGCCTGTCACAGCTGTTCTCTAAAGGGTAACATTCTTTAACAACAAATCTTGACTAAAGATACACAACCTTGTATCTTCCCTGGTCCTTCAGAACACTGGGACACACCTGCAAATCTTTCTTCTCTACATGCACCTTTACAGCATTCATAAACCCCTTCATAATAAATACATGTCCTCCTTTTAAATAGAGAAATAGTCACACAGGCTGAACATGTACAGCACTCTGAAACTAAAGAAAGGTTCCCAGATATCTTGGGTCTTTAATGATGGGAAACCATTTGAAAAGTGTAAGTGGGAGGCCAAAACTCGAATATTTTTTTTTCCCCCCAGTATCTTTTAAAAATAAAACGTACTTCAAAAACCAATGGTTAATACTTCCATTTACTATCTATCCAGTCTAGAATTGAATTAAATAAGAAAACTGTACCTGAGCCTATCATCCATTGCTATGTTCTTAGTTTCTTCAATTTCCCCTATTACATGAAGGAACAGGAGCAAGATTTTAAGCCACACCATGTTTTTGGGTAGAATTTTTACTGTAATTGCATTACTAGAACACAGCAAGTCAAACAGCACAGCTTAAAAGGGAATTTAGTTATTGTATTCTCCAGAGCTCCAATAAACACATGTAGAGTATGTATATTTGACCCATATGCTTAAATGGGTACAAATTCCATTGATGTTGTACTGTATACAGTATCCTTGTCTCAAAGACAATTAGCTGCCAGGCTGATTTCTGAAATACAATTAACTCCATTTTACCTCCTATTTTTGACTACTGCAGTAGCTCGAAAAACCAGCAGTATAAAAGGAAAGTGTGACCAACTTTTACACATACACATGCACATATATGCATGTATACATATATATATGTATATATGCACCTGGTTATATATATATACATAACATACATATATATATGTATAACATATTTAAATATCTATATTGCAACACTCATTACAAATATTTAGCCTCTTACTTAAAAAAATATTAGTCAGAATTACATTTTCACAAATATTCAGCAAAGACCTCTGATTGATTTCTTATGGTTTATTTACTTCTATTACTGTGCAGCACAATGAAATACATCACAAATTGAAACAGGGATGACACACAGGAACAGATTTGACCCCAAGGGAGCTCAGAATTTGAACTCAGAACCTCCTTTGTAAGATTTCCTCACACTGCACTAGCTAGAGATACAGTCTATGTCTTGTGAAAAGATGATACAATCCATTTCCTATTACCCGTGTTTGTACCAAAGTACCAATTTGTACGTACTTACTTTTTCTTTCCATTTGGCACCTTAAACTTCCAGGCAATTTAATCTTTTTGGGCACACGTTTCAAAATTCAGATTGTCTGACAGAAGGAAGAATTTACAGCAACCTCTGCTGACTTCAGTTACTTGAAGATCAGTTCTGATTGCAGGACACATTTAAGAAGCTTACAATAGAAAGGCAATGCCACTCCCCATTTTAAAAAGCCAAACAAGCCATCTCTGTTGCACCTCTGCTGGAAGTAGGAAAGAGAAAATATACCTGCTGGGCCAGTCTTTGAGACCTGCATTCTGTCTCCTATACTAGCTTTAGGATTCATTTATTCCCTTTTTTCCTCTCCCATTTCTGCCATTATTACTTATGGATTGTTTTGCCCTTATCATCTTCTTTTCCAAATTCCACTTGTTTTTATGCGCAATATACTTAGGAAATGACAGTGTCACCAAAAACAAAACAAAGCAAAAAACCAAAAAAACAACAACAAAAAATTTCCTAAGCTACCTTCCCTGGATTCTTGGAGGCATCCTAATTTCTATGGCTTTGTCTTCCAGACACCAGGGCCAAGAGCTGTTCTGTGTGCACTGCACAGCACTACACACAATAGCAGAATGGAACAGTAGGTCATTATAAAGATTGTATTGCCAGTTTCCCCACCAGATCTTACTTCACATACACTCTTGTCCTTATACAGCTCCACTGAAAGAGGAGACAAAGCTCTGTTGCTGTCAATGAAGCATGCATGTGTAACCTTATCTGCTGCACTGACTTCAATATTCTGTGGACACATGTACACTGAAAAAAGGTAACCAGATGTCCACTAAAGGTCATCTGGTAAGGATCCTAATTTCTTAATTTTTCCAGTTTCAAGCAGGAAGCAGCATCTGAGGTCAGGCACCTCAGAGTCTCCCCAGGAGAAAGGTAGAGATGTTTTACAGAAGAGATATGAAGTGACTTGTGTAACATTAGGAAATGAATCAGCAACAAGTTTGGGAAAAGAAATAAACAGAAATTCTGACTCTCATCTTCCTGTTTCAATAACACAATTTATTTCAGAGAGATGAGAATTAAGAAGAAATTTTTTTTCTAAAAATTATTTATCCATTCTGGACATTCAGTTTTACTTTCAGAGATACAAATAGCTACTTTAATAATTGAATAAAAAAATCTCATAAAAATATTTTGAGAAAGTATATATATATGTATATATATGATTTTTTTACTCTCAAAACATCTTTCTATGACTGGTACAAAACAAATACAAATACATTTCTGTAGTAACCTAGAAAGTAAGTTGTGTGATGAAAACCCATCTGAAGCATATGTGGTATTTTCTTTTCAGCATGAAATATTTCAAGGAAGTCAGACATGATCTGCAAAAAAATAACTGGAAGAGTCCCTTACCTGCCGAGAGATGGAGCTGCTTGTAGGATCTGGCACCGCAGAAATAAGGTTGGCAGTGCTCTTTCTATGAACACTATTCATACCAGGCATTTTAGTGATTTTACAGGCTTTGCTACTAGAACTAGAGTTTTTACGTTTTTTTCCTTCTGATTTGTCAAAAGAAAGGGGTAGAGAAGACACTGCATTATGTGCTCCCAGGGAGTGGTCCCCTGAGTGGTGCACAAGAGAAGATACAGACAGATTAGAAGAGTCAATACTGCTCACTACCATGCTCATGTGTTTCACTGAGTCTGTTGAACTACTTGACAATGAAGTCCGTCCTGAGGGCTCCGATTTGGCACTGAGTGGGCTTGTTCCATTATTGGTATTGTGCACAGACACACTGTTATAGGAGGATGTCGCCTGATAGGAGTTCAACGTTGAACTGGGGTTCAGAACACAGTTCTTTTTGTGGGACCCTGAAAATGAAGATGAGGAAGATGTCTGCAAAGATAATGAGGATGATGACGATGAAGACGACGACTGCGGCTTTTTCTTTTTGTTACTTGAAGACTCATCACTCCGAGATGACAGGTCTTTCACTTTTGAGGATTTGCTGGTTTTTGTTTTGGATGGCTTGTGAGATGGGGAAGGGATGACTGCTGGCACTGGTGACACAGCTGATGGCGCCTTAAAAGTTGAGTCCATGATACTTAGGCTTGCAGCCACGTGAGGAAAAGCTGTGGTGTGTGACATAATGGAATTTGTCTCTGCCGTTGTCACAAAGGCTGCATTTGATAACATGGCTGATGTCATTATGTAAGAAGAAGTGATTCTTGAACTGATAGGTGTTGAAGGAATATACACCGCACTGGGGTTGCTGAAGGGCTGTAAGACTGATGCTGGAAAAGGAGTGGAGACATGTGCTGCTGGAGAAGGCATGGGACTGTCTGCTGCAGGAGGAATTTTCCTAAATAGAAAAGGAAAGGAAAAAAATAAGAAGAGATACATAAAAAAATTCCATCTAAACAATGCAGATAGGAAATAATTTCCATTAAGTTATTCAAAAAGGCAAACCCAGTTAATTATAATTTTGATTCCTATTGTATTCTGTTAATCACAAACAGCAATTAAGTGCACAGTATTACATTAAAACACATTATTACAAATTTCATTTCCTTTTTCCTTTTCTTATTTTACCAAACAATTAAAAAAAGCAAATAAAATGCCTGACATTGGCACCTATACTTATCCTAGTCACTAAGTTTCATTAATTGCATATGTTTTGTTTCAAAGTTCAAGTTGTAGAACGGTTTCAATATCAACCTAGACTCATAGGTTAGATTTCATTAAGGCAGTAAATGAGCCAGTCTGGGGGGGGGCTGTGAAGCATTGAGCATAAAGAGGAAAGATCATCCCTTTCCAATTGTAGTGCTATTCCCAACAGCTCATTTGAGAGCTGGTTATATTGGATTAAACAGGTAAGTTATTGATTAATTTTCACTGAAAAATTGACAAAATATTCAATACAACTTGATAAGCTTTATGAACAGCTGAATACTCTTTCGAGAAGTATAATAACATTATCTGTGGAATTAGTAGGATGTATTCAAATTCCTTTCCATTCAGCCATCACCTACTATTTTACCTAATGTGATATTATCAAAGAACGAGACTTTCATAATGTCTCTTGGAAAACTATGTGAGCTTTTCCCACTATTTAGACTTAAATTTAATGCACAGTTTAATCTTATTTCTCTTTTTTGACAAGCTGTACAGCCCCATAACTCTGCCCTTGTTATCCTCACCACTGACGCTTTTCCCATTTTTAAAGGCATATCCTTGCCCTCACAGAGAGAAGAGCAGCCCTGGGTGCGCTGTTTTATCACAAATGAAATCCTAATTACAAGCATTCTTTCCAGGTATTCCTCCTATGGAGACTGTTGGACAGAACACTGTTTATGGCACAGTTACATAAGGGATTTCATACAGTCCATGCCACCAGAAATGAGGAAGTCCTACTGCCTGCCACTTGCAATGCAAACAAAGCTGCTTATCACAGCTGTCCTCCACGTTTCTTTTAAAGAAGGGCCAAGAATTTCTACCCATTTTTGCAAAGTACTTTGAGAACTAAGGATGAAAATACTTTGTTAATGTTACAGTTCTGAGAACATGGCCCTGCACCCCTGTACCTCTGGCCACAGCTGCAGAGCTATAGCACAGCAGCCTCATACCCAGCTCTGCGTGGGGAGCACAGGGCGAGGGCAGCCCAGATGGGGGTTGAGGACAGCAGAGGAATAAAACAGGGGTTAGGCACTGTCAGCTTCTTGTGTTATACACACAAGTTAATGGCTGGAGCTCATTAACGTATTAGAGATTACATAAACAGCTAAAATTTGGAAAAACTTTTAAAATCAGATTTAGTGGGAGCAGGGTAAGGCCTGTTTCCTTCTGGTATCAAATAACTACTATAGAGGTTTTGTTTTTTGTACTAGCTTGTACTAGTTGTAGTACATGTTTTTTCAGATACCCAGGCATCTTTTCTCTTGACAAATAAAGCCAATAGGTAACAAATTTTAATCTTCCTATATAAGGAAACTAAAATATTTTTATTTGTGGAAGGTGACAGACAGTAGTTTATGAATTCACAAAGCGGATCGAGCATGATCAATCTCTGAACAGACAGGAAACTGGCCCTTTTACGGCAGAACCAATCACTTCCAAACTGTATCTCCTAGCACAATGGCACCATTATCATTAAGTTACCCCGTTAGTCAGACAAGCCAAAGTTTAGTGCTTAAAAATAGATACTTAAATAAAAATAAAACCTTGTTTATCTAATGGCTGGCACTCAATGAATATAACACAGTCCTGATAATAAACAGTGACATGAAACACTGTACTTTAGCATCATTACAATAGAAGAAGAATGCATATTCTGTAGCAGAATACCCCCCAAAAATCCATCCTATCTGCAGATGCCATGAACTTATAATTACTTTAAAAAAAAAATAATTAACCTCTATTTTAGAAGTGCAGTTTATTTCAATGGATCTGTGTAGTCAAGGGCACTGTGGATTAAAAACCTATCATATTCCATCTTACACACAGACAGATGTGCACCAAGTTCTTTATCTTACAACTCATAAGTCTTGCACAGCAAAGCCTGAATGGGTGATACAGGGGAATTATAAAGGCATAAAATTCTAAGCAAAAATCTGGATTCTTAGGGACTAGAAAGTCCTAAATCTGGCAGAAATTTACATCAGACTAGGAGAATGTTCTGTTGAGCTGTATATTCCTCAACAGAGAAGATTTGTATATACGTTACTGCTATACCTTAATACAGAAGTAATTTTACAAACACTGGCCATGCAACGTTTAATTTAGAAATTTTACAGAATTAAAAATTACCCACCAAGTGTAAAAATCCACTTACTTCCACATCTGTGAGTTCAAGTGTTTTTCTACCATGGAGTTCAGTGCGAATCGAAAATGGTCCCATCTTCTGTCAAAGACATAGTACCCTCTTCCCATTAAACGACTGCCATATGAACAGAACTGAAAGAAAAGGTATTTCAATGTTGCTTATAAAAATGTATTTCTACATTATGAAATATTTATTGATAGATCAAGGAACACCACTGTAATTTGTATCATGCATATAAAACTTCTTTTAAAGTGTGGGTTTTCTTATCTACAGCATATATATTTTTTTAAGAATTATGAAATATATGCATAATATTTCAGCTTAGTGTAAAGTATATTTCATACTTCATTAATAAATCAGTGCCAGAAAAAGAATGTAACTGCTGAGGTACATTTAAAGAAAAAATTCTTAATGCCTCAGAAAGACAAGTTACACTGTTCTGTGTGTCTTAAATCTCATAATTGCGTGACAGCAATAAAAATATAACTGAAGAGGAAAAAAGTGCAATGGGAACATCTTTAGTATCTACTTAATAAACAAACCCCTGACATTTCATTAAAAAAGTAAACTATCATCCATGGCATCTGTGCTACAACAGAACATGGGATACACTCTCCACAGTGCATGAAAATCAGCTGGAGGAACAGTATTAAGGGAATGCTGCAGAGTTCAGGAGTACTTGCACCACTTCCTCTGGACAACTTCCTGAAAAGTCCTACTACACTGAAATGTTACAATCAGGAATCTGCTCTTGCTTCAACTCAGTCTTACTCATCTACATGATGCAGAGAACTGCTGCAGAGAAATCTGTTACAAATCATCCTCAAAAAATAAGACAACTGTCCATCATACAACAGACCCTGTCACACCAATTCTGGCTGACAGCAGAAGCACTGATGTAGTAGAAGAGCATCTGTTCGAAGTGCTTGTCAGCTCAATGGACAGCAAGTGGTGACTGCAACTGCTCGTTTTAAGTCTGTTTCATGACAAAATTAAACAGGTTCATTAAAACCACCACCTAAGTTGATAAACTAACCTCACCTCCCAGTGAGCTACCACTAACATCAAGTACCAGCAAGAGGCAATTTAAGTAGCTACTGACTTTCCCCAGATCAATTATTACCACGTGGCCAGGAGAGGGACTTTGTAAGGAAAACAGTCCACCCGAATATGAAATTCAGCAATTTACCATGAACTGGAGGTGATTTACACTATCTTTTCTGACTTCACACTGATATGGACTAAGAACTGGTTTGTCTACCAGCAACTGCTTCAGCTGAGAGATGCTAAGATTTCAGAGAACAGATGGGTCAGTGGGTTTGCCTTGAACAGAACTAGGATCCTAAACTGAAATGGCTATTGACAGCCACGTCTCTCTGCTGAGGCATGTACAGAACTGGCTGCACTTAGATTATTTTTGAATTGTGTGGGCACCCATGCAGTGAACCTTTAGTTTTTAATTCATAGAGAAGCAGTCAGCAAAACCAAAGCAGCATACAATAGTACCAAGGAAATAGAAGGTTTCTGCATATCATACTATTATGTGGACTATGGTAATTCTCATTTTCTCTGTAAGAAACAAATGCAGGATTTCAGCTGACAGTTATTTAATGTTTGGGTCATACTTTTTCCTGGTGTCTGACAGTAACAAGTTCTCCTTTGCTCTAGGGAATACAAACAATGCTACCAGCTATCACAATGTTTGCTTTATTCTACATATCATATGGAAAACACCTAAGTGTATTCCTTGGCTCAATTTTTATGAAAACCAACTCCTAAGAACTTCAAAAGTTCTTTCACTGCTTCTTGGTTTGAACAGTGTAAACAAATTCACACTGCAGAGATAATATCACAAAGCAGCTTTTACTACTTACAATGAAATTTCTCACTAACACAGGAGAAGGACAAAACCAGCAGCTCAAACATACTCAAGTCACCACCAAAGCCTTTCCATTTTGAGATGAAGCAGTAGTTTCTAAGTCCACATACACTCACATAAATGACATTTAATTACTGCTTTAAACCAGACTACAGAAATAAGTGGAAGCTCTCTGCCACCAACTGCAAGGTACAGTTTTGTAAGAACTGCAATAACCAAGACAATATCTGCTCATGCCACATTTAAAGCAATGCAACTTTCCTCAGTTTAGCATCACTACACCAAATTTGAGGTCTACTGAGAGGACAATCTAAAAATAGAACTTCTGATTTTCTGCTGCCCATCTTGTCCTACATCAGTGTACCATGTGCACTGACCAGTGGTCTCCTCCTACCTTATCCCATCCTTACCCTTTTCTGTTGAATGTATTTTTTCTCTTTAGAACAGTTCTCAGAATGTAAAGTCTTCATTCCTTACCTTCTTATTAAATTACTTATTTGTTCTCCCCTCCTTAATTATGCAAGAACAATGGCAAGGTATACCAGAGACTGACACATACCCCAAGAGGTCTGGG
Organism: Acridotheres tristis; assembly: GCA_037013685.1. Lineage (NCBI taxonomy): Eukaryota > Metazoa > Chordata > Aves > Passeriformes > Sturnidae > Acridotheres > Acridotheres tristis. The sequence continues at coordinate 13,071,796 of CM072885.1, forward strand.
ATGGTGTCCAGAAAAATGACAGTCTAATTTCTCAGATTCTTCAGCTCCATCCGCTTCTCCTTCATCACTGGACAATCTGCTTGTGATATCACCTCCCATGGAAGGCAGTGGCAGCTCTGGTACGTAGCCGCTGTGGTTTGAAGAACTGTTGCTGTTAATGCTATTTGCAGATGAAGGTCTAGAAGGAGAATATACATTTAAATAATTAGCATTTAAAGGCTCTATAAACCTACCTGCTGCCATCAAGCATCAAAGCAAATGATGCCAGAAATGATCAGTGTAAACAAGGACAGTAAAAGACACTGAATAGCTGACATTTGGTCTTGTCAGAAATATATCGTGGAGTTGTCATCATTACTATTAACAGAAGTACCCTTCTATTGCCTGAAATTTTCAATTTGTCATGAAGTTGGATTTCAGATCTTGAAAGAGACAAAGTATATTTAAAACACAAATAAAAATCAGGTATATAAAATCATCTTACGCTGAACCATTACTCAGCTACTTGATTAATCCTAAGGGTCCAGTTACAAAAATCCTACTAAAATTAGTGTACTAAATAAAAGAGTGTTTAGCTGACCCCCTTCTACAACTAGATTATTGAGTGAAGTAACTGGGAGAACTCCTCACTGCATGTAGGTTTTCTTTACCATTGTCTAAAATGCAATAAAACAAAGTAGGAATGTCTTTGGGTATGATGGTGCCTTGCCTTTCAAAAGTAGTTTAAAAACAGATTAAATTAGAAGTGGGGGTGGAAAAGGCTCTCAATTACAGTCTGTACAACCAAGTATGTTTGGAGAGCTCTGAGGCTGGAGGAGATGCCCACACTGGGTAAAATCTGTAGATGATCTTCAGTCTCACAAATTCATGCTGTCAGGACAGCAATGCCTGAGCCCGCAGACAGGAGTCCTCTCCTGACTGTGCAGGGATTGCTCACCCATGGCATCAGCACTGCACTCTCGCTGTGTCTGACTGCTCAAATCCTTCTCCTCTGTACTACTACCTCTGCAATTTCTGCAGCTGACTCTCATGGAATTGCACTCCAGTTTTGTTACTTTGACTGGAACACCTACTAAATCCCATTTCTACCTGTCTGCACTCCTCTCTATGGAACGACTGCTTTTACAAGAATTAGGCAGAGAAGCATCAATTCATCTGCGGGTATTCTTTCATTGTCTTTTCACTCAAACCCTGCAAGGCCCACCTCTGCCACCGTAAGAATAAAACTTCATTCAGGCTTGGTGGCCCCACAGAAAACATTGGAAACAGCTGTCTCTATAAGACCTGAGATAGCAAATACAAGAAGTATCTCTTTGAAATAGGGACTATTGTAGTAGGAAAGTCCCAAAACGAGCACCCAATCCAGACCAAGGTTTCTGCAAAGAAATGAATGATAAAAAAATACAAATATGAACAAAACCAAATAATTTAGTTCTATGCACTCCAGACAAAATTAGTACCAAAAAAACCCATAAATAAACAAACGTATGTGAAGTTTTCCTGAGGATAATTGTAATTCAGTACATCAAATACCTCACGCTGTTTTTTGCAAAAGGATGCCTTCAGAAGATTTCATTGTCCTTTCTGTTTTTGTCCTTTCTAAGAAAAATCTTCAAAACAAGGGAAGACATGCTATGGATGGCTTAATATCAATAGTTTTAAATCAACACTAAATTACACCTTCTTTTACAAGAATTCCATTGATGTAATTGGCAAAGTATTTCTGGAGAAAAATTCTCTATAAATGTGCAGAATTTTACCACTAATACCTACACTGATTCATGTAAACAGACTTTTATTCTCAAATGTGACCGAATATAATGTGACTGTATATTACATATATTACATATATAATGCAATAAAATTCTCGAATATGATTTGAATATAATCTTTCCTAATAATTACTGACCATTTTAGCAAAAAAAAAAAATGCTGTTAGTCTGAGATTCTGAGCCAAAGGTGGACACTATCCCTTTCCTTATTCCCAATTAGATCAAAGGCTACCATGGACAGAGTTCGGTTAACATCAGCTAGAAGAAATTCTTATATTAATATGTTTTATTGTGCAATTGCCTAGAGAAGCATTAAATGCTTATAAAACAAGCTGTATGAAAGTCTAAGAAATTTCTTACAGCACCTTCAGAATGCAACATTCCACACTGGAGAACTGCTTACCTTGGAAGTACAGAATTTGGTGGTCTAGATTTTGCAGGAGATGTTACTTTAGATTCTTGGCCAGAGTTCACTGAGGATCCTGACAGAGAGTCTTGTGCTGGTGTGGGCTGGCTCTGATAGCTTTCCCTTGCAGATGGTGGATGCTCTTTGTCTTTTGCAACTTCTTTTTCCCTGGATCGAGCTTTGTGTTCAGCTAGAAGGATGTCAAACTGTTTTTTACGGCCTGGAACTGCTCGTCGATGATTAAGTGAATGAGTCTAAAAATAGGGTGGTTAAAAAGCATTTGTGTGTGCATGACATTGTTTATGAGTCCTCTATACTTCTGATACACCACTACTCTAAAAGATAACATCTACTTCAAACAACTTTAGCCACAGTTATGGAAATAAGGTGCTATTCCACATTATCTTTGATAATTTATAAAGTCATTCTTAAGAAATGCCAACATCAAGGCTAAAATTAGTTTTTGCAACAATTTTTATATAATAGACACTATTGACTTACCTTTTCCAAGATGGAAAATAGAATTCCAGTAATTTTACGATATTAAGAAAATCATTGTAGCTTTTAACTTCCAATGAAAAGCTAACTTCATTGGATTGAAAAACATAAATACATTTTAAAGTAAATTTAGCTGATCATCTCTACTGACAGGCAGAACATACACATACAAATGTTCATTAGAAATGTCTCACATTGCAGCTACTTTTTGACACAGGAGTTATTACTATCACAAGGGCAGCCTCCAAGTAATTTATTATACAAAAATATGGTAATTTTTTTTACTAAAAACTGACCATATTTCAACATTGTTGCACACACGAACCAAAAAAGAAGCATTTAAAATAACACTTGGGCTTCTACATGAAACGTTAATGCTTTCTGCATAATAAAATGACAAGAAAAAAATCTTTTTAGAAATATCAGTGGAATAATGCAGATGCTCTGATTCAAAGAAACAGAATTACACAAAAGAATTACCTGAAGACAGCGCCTGAATACCATACCCATTGTCTGTAAGACAGGAGCAGGTATGACCTCTCAAACTACTGTGGTAGGATTTAAACTATAACAAAGCATCTGATATTCTATCTTCTAAGAAAAATACCTTGCAGGTGAGCGATCTTGTGCAAGGTTTCTTTGTTTCAGGATCCAGTACTCCACAGTGCTTATTGGGGTCAAATTCTCTTTCTGTTTGATGGGAGAATGGGAAACGAGAAAGAAATAGATTACTATGAAGTTTTAACCTGAGTAGCTTATAATTTTTGCCTATTAGAATTTAATTTAATCAGGCTCAACCTGAACCACTGATTCCAACCCCAGCATCCCATAAAGTCCATCACTCATATAGATGTGCATTGCTTTGTCCTTGCATGTTTAAAACCATTCAGAGCAGGATTTCAGACAAAGACTTCACAGCAATAAGTCTGCTTGCAGTGGAGTGGAGTGGCCCAAACAAAAGACCAAGCCAAATCCCTGTGACTTCAGCTCCCTCCAAGGCCATAAAATACAGCATTTGCAGCTCTGGCTCCAGAGCTGGGCTAAGACACAAAGGGTATCACAAGTGCTTTAAAACCTCATTTCTCTGACATACTCAGAAACTCTAGAAAACAACCCATGGTTGATTACTGGTGGCGTTTTAAAAATAAAATTGATCTAAATGTGTCCCCCAAATCTTTATTAAAATAACATGTATGTTAGTTTTTATTTCCCCACATGAAGGGAGGGATAGAATTTATAGTTTGCTGATTATGAAAAAAGGCATTTACATGAGTTCTACTCATGATTAACATTAAAAGGGCATTAATATTTAATATGCTGTATCTGCATATTTAATTTCATAAATATTTTAGTATTTCTATACCACAGATAGCATCACCTCCATTAGGTTATGTTAATATAATTTTAGGGTTTGCACTAAGAGCTGTAACAAAACTATGGATATACATTTTAGTTTGTGCCATCAAAACCCTCTACCATTACCTTCATACACCTTGGCAAATTATGGTGTAATTGGCAGACTGGTTTGCTTTTGTTTGGTAGGGGAATATAAACTATTTGCCAAATCCTATTTTAACTATACAGTTGTGCTAAATTCAGATACAATAAACATCCTGTACTCAAATACAACATTTAATCAGAGGACTTAAAAATTCTTTATAAACAAACAAGTGGGAGCTAAAAGGAAGACAGTGATTCACAGCTGTGTTACAATGTTATGACAGCATCACAGCAAATAGAACAGCTGGAATAAGAAGTATGGACAAGTAACTTATGTTAGACAGCAACTAGCCTCCAGATATCACAATTTCTAGCAATTTTATGTATTCTGCTATCTGGACACAAAAATGCTTATGCAAACATTAAATGGTTATATTATTAACCGATTAACAGAGCCATACAAAAAAGTGAGCTTGGAAAATTCAGGTGGCACAGGTTTTTTTATTGGTGAACTCTACAAAGGGACTAAAATATGTTATAGGTAGTTGTAGTTTTTTTGGTACTTACAATACAGCAGAAATACAAAAGTAGCTGTGTATGACACAATATAAAAACTATTTTTTTCTACTTAATAGATGAAAACACATGTTCATGAAATAAAGGAGTTAGTTACTCCTGGGTTTGAGTGTAAGATGTTCCTATTATAGTTTCCTGAATGACCCACCTAAAACCTTCAATACAAATTGAAAAAACAAACTAAAGAGACAATATGGACAAATAAACATGCCTTCAAATGAAAAGACCTGAAGGCAATTATAATGCTATGGAATTTGTTCTGAAAGTCACCAAGCAAGGACTGTTTTGGACCAAGAGGGAAACACTTCAAAAATCACAAGTGCTCCAGATTGGTACTTGCCAGTAAGTGGCCCAACCAACTAAGACTTGTAGGACTGATTACAGCAAAGCCAGTTATTAGGAAAATGTATACAGATAAAATCAATATAAGGAGTTATAAGAGGGAAGAGTGGGAGCCTCTGCCATTGACTGAACAACAAAATAATATGGTTTCCCTGAGAAACAGAAAATACTGAACAAACAGGAAACCACTTCTCCTGGCTGAAGCATTTATGGCTGCTCCAGTGAAATCATGAACATCTAATTGCCAGCTACAGACATGCCTGGTTTGGACAACACACTACATGAAACATACCACCTTCTTATCAATAACAAAATGTAGCTTCTGACTACTGTGTTAGGAAATGTGGAATGTATGTGGCCCTTGTGCACAGACACAGCTTGAGAAAGCTGTTTTTCTGGAATGGATTCCACTTCTTCACGTTCTGTGGACAAAGTGAAGAGCATTTGTTATAACCTCGCCAAGAGAAGAGCAAAGGCCAAAACTGAATTGTCATAAACCTCTGTTTGCAACTGAACAGTTTTTCTTGGCATAAGCTGGGTATCTGCATTCTTTAATGTCATCCCAAAGAGAACAAGAACTGAGGAAGATATAGGAAAAAAAAATTTTTTTTGCAGTTGCTACTAGGAAACCCTGATCCGCTTATGCTGGGCAGCTACAGACTGTCTTTTGTGGTTCCACAAGCTGTTTCCTCTCTCTCAAGGACAGTGCTCCTGAAAAGAGGGCAGGTTCATTCATCACACAAACAACCATCAGCTCTCAGCAAAGAATAAAACAAACTTCAAGCACAGTCAGAGAAATTGTGTGAGAGACAGCAGAGGTTGCTAAAAAGGGAAGGAAACAGATGCAAACTGGCCAAACTTATTAGGGAGTTTCAAAAATTAACATCTGTACAGCTCTAGGGCAATGGACTGAGGGAAACCTAAATCCCTTAGCTGCAGTTTCATCCTTCTCATGTGAAATGAATGAAATTATAGGATATCTCAAATAATCATCTTGTTGACCTTCCAAGATCTTTTTCTCAGCCTTTGCACAGTCCTGTATAATAATGGAGAGGAATACATCATAGTGACACACAATCTACAGGCAATTCATCTCCAGTGCTCTCAGGACTTTAAGGATTTGCATAATCCCTAAATTATTATGTTGCTGCATCAGTACTCAAGGCAATGAAAGTAAGATGGAACAGATCACAAATCTGATCATGACAGAGGAGCTGTAAAGAAAGGTCTCACTTCTGTGTATTTGTTAACCATATAAAAGTAAACACATGCCTATCCAGGTACTCAATCAGTCCTGTGCAGAAATTTCCACCATGTTCCCTAGCCTAGAAGACACTGCAAGTCAGAGCTTAGAGAAAGAACAGTGCCAGAGCCACCTCCACAAAAAAAGCCAGGAAGCTTTAGAAAGGTCTTACAGAACTGATTCTCTTTTATGAACATATTTCTGCAAGCACTTGCACAAAATTGTACAAGTATCACCCGCAGCCCTGCAGTGGTAAGTGGTGACATGAGGAAAACCACTAACAGTTTCAACTGCTGAAGGAGGAATTTTTAATTTATTAACTAAATTAGCTAAATTGAGCATCTAAACCATTGCAGGAAATACCAGGTTAAAAGGAAGCAATATTCTAAATTAACTGCAAAATATAGTTTTTATATTGGATCTTAAAAAGTGAAATAACTTAAAAAGTAAAAAGTAAGGGTTAAAGCCTAATCTTAAGCTACTCTTAAGAGCTGTGAAAAACTATAAATGAACAACGGTTCTGTTTTCTTATATGCCACCTTTAACTAGTTAAGAAAGCAATCAGTGTACTGAATCCTTTCAGGCAATGGCATTGTTCCATGTCCCACACAGCCCTAGCAAACACCTCACACTGGTCTGAAATCCAGCCAAGGTAGCAGTACCATAGGCTAACTGCCAAATCTGAGAAAATGAAAAAAATAAACCTGATATTCAGGCGAAAAATAGGACACACGCATTAACTAGAAATGAAAGCATTTATCTTGTACAACTTATACTGGTTCATAGTGCACATTCAGAAATCATGTGAACTAACTTTGTGCCAAAGTGACGATCTAATGCGGATCATGCTGCCATTAGCAAAATTAGCCTTTCAGCACACACAAGAAGTTGCTGCCCGAGTCACAAAGTGCTGCCAGCTGACGAATAGACCCTGCACAGCTTCTTCAGCCATAAACTTGAGTCAGTTACTTTTGCTTAAAAAAAAATATAATATAAAAACCCTCAAAACACTTTGTTTCCTTTCATTCAGAGCAAAAGTCTGCTTTCTGCTTTCAGGGGCAAATTCTCTCCTCGCTGCCCAACAGCTGGCATGAGTCACCTCTAGGGAACTCCATGGAAAAAAATTCTTCCTCCCAGTGGATGGCAATCTTTCTAATAGAGCCTCTGCCCTCCCACAATGTGGTGATCTGTCCTTTGGTGGAAGGTTTGGACAGGAACCTACATCCTCAAAACTACCGTGCCTAAGGCCATTCAGGGCATTTCCCATTTAATGCCATTTTCTCAACTCCACTGTCCTGTCTTCCTGAGAAAGATCAAGATCCTCATGCTAGAAACATCACCACTCATGTGAACTGCAGGGGGAGAGGGGTTAAGGGAAATTTCCCCTATCTCCTTAAGAATTTTCTCATATCTAAAACAAACAAACAAAAAAAAGTCTTCAAAGATCATGACTTGGAGGATAAACCAATGTCTTAAACCTGTTCAACCTTGATCATGACTGAACTAAAGTCACCCAACCAAGGCATATTTTCCTTTGTTGTAAACAGACTCAAATCCCATAACAGCATGAAGAAGTCTCTGCCTTTCTGTTTTAATGAATTTACTTCCTTAAAAATTTGTATTTGACCTGTTGACCAGCAATTTCAAGCTAAACAGAATGTGTACTTTGAAAATACTTTACACATGCTAAGAGTGTGAAAGCTTTCATTTTCATATGTGCAACCTGGCATCATACAGCAAAAAAAATCAAACCAAACCCAGCACTTTATTAGCTGCATTATGAGCTACAGAAGCATTAACAAAGAAAAACAGACTACCACAGAAGGTGAATTACAACGTCACTTACCTGAAAGTCTTTTGTAAGGCTTGTTACTGCTTTTAGTGCCATTTTGGTGTTTCTTGTCTATTGATGGAGCTACAATTCCTTTGCCGTTCAGAATCTTTTCTGGTGATGGTGGCACTGACTTGGATGTCAAACCAGATTTAACCAAAGTTGGAACAGGTATGGTGGATGAAGAAGCTGAGGAGGAAGTGATGGTGGTAGTGGTTGCAGAATTCATTTTAACATTGGCACCATCTGCCTTCACTAGGTTAGGAATTTTCTCTAGACTGACTACTGGAACAGGAACGCTGCAAGATCAAAGAAAAATATCCATGTGGTATTTTCTGCACCAAAAATGTATGGTTATTTAATCCCTTTCTACAGATACAGAAATTTCAATGCAAGAAAGTCTCTTAAAACCAGACTAAAATGGAATACTTGGTACCAGTATTGACTATTTGTGTTCAATCAAGCATTTACAAAGCCAATGAAAATGAACCTCTGTATTTTATTAGGATCCATTCCCCTACTATTCATAAGCAAAATCAGTATTTGGTACTAAGCAAAACATACCCCTTACAAATACGGACTCATGCCTTTAACACAAGCACATACCAGATATGTGTATGCTGTACTAAACTCACCATGATAACGAAGCAGTTTGCTAATAATATTAATATTTTTAAACAGACACAAAAATAATTCATTTGCTCAGATGTGTCTGAGTGACATACAAGTTCTGGAAACAAGGAGAAAAGAGATTTTAAGCATAGAAATCTTAACAGCTGTCCCTTTAAAAGTATCAAAATCCTTGATGACTTGAGCATTACTACAATGTATTTTAATAAAATCTTAAGGACTTAAAAATAAAAATTCTCAATATAATTAATAATTCAGTTGGTCCTTTTCAGTGTAAAGTTTGCAGTAACTTACTTATTCTAACTTTACCACCACTGCATATTTCTTACACTGACAAATGTTACCTTCTCAATTTGACAGCAAAAAAGATTGAGACATTATTTCCAGCTGCAACAGTATTTTAACATTTCTGGGTTCTATCTGCATGAAGAAATATCCAGTGATAGCTTTTTATCTACTCAACAACTCCAAAACTGGATATCTTGTGACTACCAGTTAATATATAAATTATATACCCCTCTCTACTGAAACAAACCCAAATGAAAAATATAACATAATGCATGTATGATTAGGGACATCCCTCCATTCACAACTCGCAGATAATTTCAGTCTTTTGTGTCTGAAAAATGGCACCTTTGCTGAACCTTTCTACAGAAGGAATGTTTAACAGGTGTGGAGTTTTCACAATCAGAAATAGATGATTTTGAGATGGCATTCTCCATGGGACACACTTTGGAAACATCGAAGCAGGGTCCAAAATAACTCAAGTCTTGATTTTCCTGGGCTCCTACAAACCTCTGTTTCTCTGTAGATGCTGAAGACAAGAAGCCTTATTCTAAGGGTATTTTAACACAGGAAAATGTATAAACGTTGATATAAACAATAAGTATACACAACCATGAAGAAGATTTAGACACCAAGACATCTTCTGGAGCTGAAATTAAATAATATAAAACTTCTATCTCCTGTGGTACTATAAACATAGCAGTTAGCCAGAATACAGATGAATTGCAGTATAGTGTAGAGCACTGGCCAGCAATTAGGCAAAAAATGCACCTTGCAAAATCAGAACTGTATTAAGTATTTCAATGAATGCATACATGTAGCTATGAAAGGAAGGATTTGATCCTCTCCTTTTTTAAACTGCTCTGAATTTATTAAGTTAAGTGGCAGGCAAAAACTGTAACATCTCAGCACAGGAATTATTCTGTTTTTAAACAAATGGCAACTACATTTTCTGAAAATAGGAGAATTGTATATTAAGTAGTTCTACTATACATAAACTATATAAAAACATATGAGCAAATCTTCATGCCCAGTTTTTAAGAACTATATTAATTTAAAATACTCATATTCAGTGAAAAAATCAAGTGTATTATCTGGTTTTGTAGTGAAGTATTGTTAATAAAAATGAACAGGGTTTCTCTGTTTTGCAGTGCTCAGAATCTCAGATCCTAGGGCACGTATGGATGGATCACTGTGATAATGAAAAATGCCCAGGGGAGGGAATATTTTTGCTTCATTTTGTTACAGATCAACAAGTCACTCTTCATTATGTGTTTCATTTTAGTGTCGAAGAAAAAAGAAAAATACTCCAGTATCTGTGGACATACACATTCTATAGGATTCCTGGTACTCTACAGTAAATTACAGTAAATTATTTATGATTTTAGAAGCTACATATTATAATTTCTCTCTCTCTTTTACTGAATGCAAGAATGAGGATCTCTAATTTAGTCTTAGCATAACACATGAAGATGAATTTATAACCAAATGGCAAACTGGAAGGCCCACAGGACCAGTGACTGGAATCAACTACTACAGTCTTAAAAAGTAAATAAATTACAAATGTTTACATTTATATTTGATGGTTAAAAAGAATTCTTTTCCCAAACAGAGTTTTTTGAGTAAAAAATTGAGAATTTATTTCAAAAGTTTGTTAGAAAAAGAAAATCCAGGTTTTAAATCTTATTTACTGTATTTTAAAAGGAGTTTTTGAACAATGTTTGTTTAGATCTTTCAAAGACAGCTGTTGGAAGGGACAATTAGAAAAACAACATACAACAAACATAAAAAGTGAGGAAAAACATCTATTCAATAAAGACAAGTTTACTTTTTTTGACAAAAGAAACTCTACTAAGAATAGCAGTATCTACCTAAAAGGCATTAAGTTTGCTTACTACCAAAGCAAACACATCAGAAAAATTCATTATTTCTTCTGCACTAAGAAGGAAATAGGATAACTCTCTCCAATCAGATAAAAACACTTTTTGATTCCTTCAGTTAGTGCAAAGTGCCAGCTGAAAAGTAATGATTGGCTGTTTTCTTTTTACATAAGCAATAATGTGGCCAAGGGTTCCAAAAAAGTTGGAGCAATATTGGGTCCCAGCATATTAAGTCCTAATTGAATCTTGGAATCTTAAGAGAAGCTAGCTGAGTGCTGTGCTTGCATCCATGCTGAAAACCCAAACCAAAGTGTCTTGGAAGAAATACTGGAAAAGCTAATAAAAATAAATGGATAAACAATAAGTTGACATGGTTTTGCTAAGGATCAGATTCTGGCAAAAAACTATGGTTTCACTTTTTGATGAGGTTACCAGTTAAGCTGACAAAGATAACTATGAAAATGTTCCAGTTTTTGAAAGGCATTATAAAACACAACGAAATCTAGTTTTTCAGAGATTTATGATTCATTAGGGGTGTTTTGCCAGGGGCATTTTTAGCAATCATTACCAAGTCTGACATGACCAAAAACTTCAGTGGACTTGAGAAATAAAGATAAGATTACTGGTGATAACATTTGCTGATGGAATCGGGATTGAGGGGAACTAAATAATGAAGAAACAAAGTTTAAAAAGCAGTATGGAGTGTTTGGTAAAGTTCATTAACTCAAAGAGACATTTTAATACAAATGAAATAACAAGCTGTTCAGTCTGCAGTGAAATGCAGGGAAACAACACAATGCAAAATAGTGACAGAAATATTTAGTGGTCATAATGAATAAGCAATATGAGGTTTTATTGTACTGTGCTTATATCAAAAATGGATATGGCAAGTAAGAAATAGTTTTCACACGTCCCTGGTTATACTGATATTGGAATATGGCTTCCACTGTTGCTGACCAGTGGTACAATACCAATGTTGATGAATTAGAAGGGAATTAGAAAAAGGCTCAAATATGAGGACGACACAAAGTGCATGGTCATGACAGGCTTTAGAAACTCATCTTCTTTTTCAAATAAGGTAACATTTCCTTCTGTTTTCTCACACTTTGTCAGGCAGTTGGAGTAGATATCATTGCAGGTCCCTTCCAGCAAGCAAGAAAAATAACTGTAGTATGTCACAACACTTTTCATACTAGTAGCTCCTTTTACTTCTGTTTTTCTTTCTCTTGGCTTTTAAAGATTATTTCTCCTTCCTATCACGTAATTTTGCTCGGTTTATGTTCTGGGCATTTGTAATTATATGCATTCTAAAAGCTCAGCCACTCATTCAACTCTCCAAATTTGCGAGAAAAGGAATTCACAAACATTTAAAAACATAAAACATCACTCTATTCTACATTGCTGGGATTGTCTCTATAATGTACAAAATGTTTGTGATTTAACGTTAGATTATATGGTCTAAGTTAACTCCACTGCAATAGGAATATCCTTAAATCATTACTATCTTCACTTTTGCAGCCTCAGTATTAATAATCCTATTTCCTAACACAAAGAAATAAAGGCCAAGAGATGATTAAAAAATACTTTGAAAAGTGACATTATAAATTTTAAAGGATTGTCCACAGGTCTACCTTTGGGATCCTTTTCCTGTTTACAGAAAGAGTCAGTTTTCTCTGATATAATTTCTCATATAATTTCCATCTCATTTTTTTAATTCTCAGAACTTCTGGCAGGCTAAATTTTGTGGAGGAAGGCCAAGGAGATCTGCTTCAGCTGGTTTCTCAGCGCTAGCTTACTTCAACACTTTACCTCAATTTCATGCTGCCTTAGGATCATGGATAGGTGGAAATGAACACCCTGTAGCATCACAGCACCTAAACCCTCCACGGCAGTACCCAGAAGCTGTGCTGAGGCACAGCAAGTGAAGCAGCATCCTTTGGGCAGGTCAGCAATGAGGAAGAGAGCTCCTGGCTGCAGGAATGCCTTTTATAAAGGGTAAGAATCTGAGCTATGCTTACTAATTATGATCACTTGTTCATTATTATTGTTATTTCTACCAATCCTTTGCCTTTTTTCTCCCTAGTTTCTATCCTTCTGCTATACCTCTTACCACCTTGACTGCAAGCTGCAGAAAATGATGGTTTGCACTTATCTTGTGCACAGTACACTGGTGCTCCAGCTCTGCTCCATCTCTAAGCACTGCTGTATTAATAGCAACGATGGTAGAGATACAGGGGAAAAAATCAGAACTGACAGATATTTCTGGATTATGTATTCACAATAATACTTTATATTCCAACAACAAGAAGGAAGTATTAAACCAACAGCTAAAAAATGAAACAGTTCCAAATCTCTTTTTTCTGATCATTCCAATCATGATTTTTAAAGCATTAGCTATGGAGCAACCTGAACCTCTGGAGTACATTTTAGAAACAGGACATGAACAAGAGAAAGAGCTATTTGGTCAATGGGTAAGATGATGGCTCAATCAAAACTATAACAATTTAACAACAGAAGTTGGATCTACATGAACAACAACAGACAGATCTACTGGGCTATGCTGTTGCAGACGCCATTCCCAAAATTCTAATTGTAACAACTAAAATTTAAAGGAGACATGGTACAAAAGAATCAAGCAAGTCCAACAAAAGTTGTTCCGGGTCTGAAAAGCAATCATTAAAGTGATATAATTCCTGAAATAAGCTGATTTGACAACTCTCTGGAAGAACTTAGGTGAAATAAATGCTTGGTATGAGATTACAACGTAACAGACAAAAGCACTGAAGACCTGGAAGCTTCTGAAGATGATAAACCAAACACATTTGGCTACATCATGAATCCTATTAGCATTTTTGAGACAAATGTTTCTGTATCAATTGAATATTTCTTTCTAAAAGCTAAAATTCTATGGCTTGTGCAGCAGCTGAATGGAAGAGAGAATTTTTAAAATTAATACATTTTATTAGTAATTTCACCTTAAATCAGATCTGCTCAATATTTTCTAGTATTCTAAATAAATATTATGATCCTCTAATGGAATAGGAACAAACACTTTCTTCTGTAACAGCTGTCAACTCTCTATAACCTGCAATGATTAGCAGACAGATTTTATTCTTTAACAAGTCATGTAATCTAAGGCACTTAACACTTTACCTTGCAAGAGAATTTCACTGATCTTCACTTCAGTTGATTTGTGATTTGCTATGTGGTAATTACAGTATCTTTAACTACTATATGCCTCATTTTTCCCCAAAACAAAACAAAACAGCAGTATGATCTCCCAGCATGGCTACAAAAGTTATGTAATTCTTGGGTACAACTACTGTCACATTCATTGTCAAACAATCAACAGAGCAGTACAACACTTTTAAATGGTTAAATCTACCTTGTTAATCATCAGTAAATATTTAGGATGCTCCCAATAAAGGGAAAAGGATTGGTGGAAATACTCAGTTATTTTGTTCCCTTTCAGCTTTTACTGACTGCCAGAATGACATCTGTTGCCAGAACGGAAGATATTGTTTACAGATTCAGTGAGTCTGCTGAAATGTGGATATATAAGTTGCTGTCTGTAAAAGGATGAGAAATAGGTTTATAGTCAATAGTGTTAATACTCTGAAGTCCTTTCTGATTTTCTTTTAATTAGACTTATAAAAGAATCCTCTCTTGTATAAAATTCCCCTCCAACATTCAGAAGAAAATGTCACTGTTCAGTCAATAATATATGGTTTTAAGTAGTAAATGAGGTACTTACACACAGATGAGACAGGTTATTCTACTCTTCTAGTTAACATGTGAGTGTATAGTCTAACCAATCAGATTTCCTATTTTCAGAATTTTATCCCATAATTGCCCATACTGTTCATCATGCTTAAAAAGATGGTAGGTCCAGATTTATAGGAAGAATATATTTTTCCAGGGCAAGGTAAATTCTACAGCTAGGTAGAAGCTGCTGTCTTTGAAATCATGCCAACTTGTGCATGTTTCAGGCAGAAGGCATGAGCTATGCCTTTAACGTAATTTGAGCTTATTTTTTGTCTCATGAGTGAATGGTTTGCATTAGATGATTTACTGTTTTAGGGCAGTTGTGTCCAGAAACCCTACCTAAAATCATAACCTTCTTATGCTAGGTATTACATATAAAAGGGAAGGATCTTTATAAAGTAAGTAGATAAATCTTAAAAAAAAGGGAAGTCTCACTATTTCAAATTTACAGTTGGAGAGCTGAAGAGACCAAGGCATACCAGAACCAAGAACTGAACCTAGATCTCAAGTTACCAACCTAATGGCCTAATCACAAAGCATCTTTCCTGCAGATAATGAAGACAAAACATTTTCCTAAGGGACATAATAGTGACCCAGTTCTGCTGTCGTTGATATTTTTGCAACTCTGCTGCTATCACCACAGTCACGGGAGGATGGGCATGGCAGTCTCAAAGCCTGTATGTGTACATATATCACAGCACATGATGTAAGACACTCCCAAAATAGTCATTTTTGCAGCCAGAATTTTCTTGTCATCTTATAAGGCATCAAACATTATCAAAATACAAAATGAACTCCAATAGCAGCTGCTATTGAAGATAATTGACTACAGCCAGTAAGTTTGCATGAACATCAGTTAAGCCAATTTAAAGAACTCTGCAAAAATTATCCTGTTAAAAGTGTTTAAAAGCATCAGTTCTAAGAGCTGATAGTGTAATGGAAGATGGACCCTAAAGATAGCAAACTGGGTCAATACCTCACTTGCTATATGCATCTTAGAAAAACACATTTGATGGAACATTGAAAAAGTAATCCAGTCCTTCTTGCTCTTCCTACATATAATTTTTCTCTTCATTTAAAAATATCCTAGTTTCCTCCCTTAGAAATATAGAGGATTAAACTGAAAACTTAGGTAAAATGAGAATATAGATTTTTTTTTGTTGATTGTGATATATAAAGAGATAATTTGAACAGCAACATCTTTGGTAACTATTACTTTGGTACTTACCATGGTTTATCCCGTGACACCTTTGAAGGAAAGACTGTGTGCTGTTTGCTACTGGAGGTAAGTAGATTGTCTTTGGGCGTTTTGAATGGCTTTGAGTTGCTGCTGACGGGGTTATGGCCGCTGATACAGGATTTCGGTTTCATCTGTACTAGGGATGTCCTGGAATTACAGGCTGGAGAAGCTGGAGAAGGGGAAGGTTTACACATTGAACTGTGTCTTCGTTCTGTAACAGAAAAGCAATTAATTTTACAACATGTCATAGGCTAAAATTAAAAATACAAGTCAGGAAAGAGGAAATTGTTCTCCTCTATGCTAGTTACAATGATTTTCATCACTCCAAAAAACACTAGTTCATTACTGTTGTGAATGCAATCAAGCCAAATGATAATTAGACAAAATCAGCTTCATGAAGTGCTCTGAAAAAAAAGTAAAAAATAGTAAAATAAATGGCAATAATCTACCAGAAAAATCTGTGTGAGGTGTACTTGGTGTCCCAGCTCTTTCATGTCAAGAAGAGAGTATGCAACAGCTAAGATGATCAGTAAAATGCTCTGTGACAGATATACAATTGCTCCTATAATGGTTTATGATGAATTCATCTGACCTGGTTATTGGGCAGTTTACTTTATGATGATCTTGTTTCAATTTTAATGAGAAACTGTAAGGAAAACAACAGGAAGACTGAAAGTAGCAAAAGGTCTACTGCTCCTGGCCCTTCCAGGAAGGCAGGCTCTGCCTGGTTCGCTTGGTTATCTCCAAGCCACATTCAAGGTAAAGTTGGGGTTTTCTTCCACACAGAGAAAATGGCATATGCAGAAAACCCAGGAAGTTTATGTCTCAGTAACAAACGTGGATCTGGAAGTCAGCACTGCTCACGCTCACACCAGAGGCCTCTCAAGCACTGCAAAAAGCAAGGCCTGGCTGACCCTGCAAAACACAGACAGGCTTCAGTGAAATTGTCTTGGTTGGGTCTTTATTAGTATTTTTTGAAACATAACTGTCCTATCCATCATATTGTTAAGTAAAAAGACTGTTTTGGTCATTCTTTACAAATCATCCCTTTCTTGAGGGCAATGCTTGGCCAGCCGGCTGCATCAGTGTGCAGCAAACAACACAGCGCAGCTTGTGCTGTGAACTTCAGAGACAAGAGACAGGAACTGATCTTTGCCATAAGATTTTTGAGGGGTGCTATAAATCTTGAACGGTCCTGTTGGCCCCATTTGTGAAGCACCCTTTCCCCAGCGCACTGACCCTGCAGAGAGCCAGCCCCAGTGCTCCCTTAGCCAAAGGCAGCAGCGGGTGGCACAGACGGGCTGGGGGAAGAGGAAGCGGCCCAGCAGCACAGCCCGGCTCATTGGCACTGACTCCAGTTTGCTGGTGCCCGAGCACCAAGAGCCTGATCACAGTAGGGATCAGACAGGTACCCCACAACCAACATGGTAATCAAATGTAGCAAGCAGAATGTAATCACAGACCAAGTACTTTGGACAAGATGGACTTTCTCATTCAACATGCAGCAACTTTTCCTTGTCTAAAGCCTTCAGCACTTAACTTGAAGAATCCAAGTGGGTGCTGCTCTTTGAGCTTGACCAACATCACCCAGTCAACCAAGAGCAGGTTAAGGAAGCACCAGTGACTTGCTAATACATTGGAAGATTTTGTATTTGCATCATCAACCCTGCATTTGCTAGTTTGATATTTCAAGAACAACTAAGAAAAATTTTCCCACAGAGAATCAAAACATGAAAATTTGTCTGGCATCCTCACAAGTAAAAACTTGCCAGTAGCAGAAGGATTCAACCATGATTAACTTGCAATAGGCACATACCTCAAGAATAAAGAGAAATGCTTAAAAAAAATTCCAAAATGTTCCTATTAGATCTCAAATGACTAAATAAAGACATTTTTTATTTAAGATCAACCATTTCCATATCCTTCCATTCACAGCTTTAACTACCAATGCTGGAATCCCCTCCAGATTCTGCTGAAACTGAAGAACAAAACAGTCTTATTTTTTTTTCAAATACAAAAGTATCTATCCTCACTCCCAAAATGTCCCCTATCATTTGTAAGTTTTCACCCTACCACACACTTCAGTGTGCAGCCTCTGCCTTTAAAAGTCCTTTGCAGGATGCAGTGGATTTACATTCATTTCACCTCATATTTGTGGTAACACCTCTGTAAGCTACATGTCTGATTCTGAAATGCACAGTTCCATTCACAGACTGTTTATTTTATTGAATAACAGTTATTGTTTCAAGATTTGCCAACCTTCTCAGCACCTATTTAATCAATTTTAAGCAGGCTAATCAAAATTTGCAACTTTCCCTTGAGGACTGATGAAAAGAAACTGCTATGCTACCAACAAAATCAGCCATATATAAAGTAAAACTTGGGAGAAAACATGTTTCCCACACACATACTATATAAACTTAGGACTAATTACTCCAATTTTCACCACAGCTACTGGTTTTCTTAAGCCTGACTGCTTTCTAGTAAACTGTGTCATCAATATCAGCCCTATGGATATGTTTGGAACTGAAATATATTACTCTTATTGAAATTAATCTTCTGGAAAGATGAACATTCAAGATACTGATTATCTAAATTTATATTTTAAAGCCATTAAGTATCACATGCCACAGCAAGTTATTTTATAACCGTCTTTTTGTACTGGATTTTTAGTCAAGCTATAAGTTTGGTGGTTTTCCCAAGACAACTTTCTCAATTTATTAGATCCCAAAAGCAAACCAGTACATTAACCTTGGATTTTTTACTCTAACATAGAATATGGTGGAAGAGGCACTGTCGTAATTAGACAATATTATGAAGTGCATCCCACTACTTTAGGCAGCAGATGTTTACTTAAAAGATAGGGAAGGAAAAAAAGGCTTATTTTAGCTGAGTGTGTCAGACTGGTGGTCATTCTTGTGATCAAGACCAACTGCTGCAGAAACACAGCTACAGAAAGTCTTCCACCTTTTAGACAGATTCCAATACACATTTGAGTATTATCAACGGTACCCAGCTTTTTTTCAAATTTCTTAGAATGGAAATGGAAATGGTGACCTCTGTAAAGTCATACAGGAGAAAAATGTAAATAGTGCCACACAACCAGAGGTGTTCTGAGACACTGCTTGGATGGGTAAAATCTGCACATTTCCTCTCAAAAGTTAACGACCCTTCAATGTCAGCAGAAGAAGATGGCAGCAACACCTTGCAGGTATGACAGTGTAGAGCTGGAAGAGTAATTCCCTCCAAAGGGGCAGAAAATCCCCTGTTTGAGCATGGTTGCAAGAGGCTGTATTTGACAAAGGTATGAATTCTCAGACAAATCTCAATGGTGAGGGCATAAACTGGAACTAAATATTGGTATATTCCTCCTTAAGAATTGCAAGCTGCCTCTCAATTCTTCATTCCTTACAATGCATGTGGTCGTCAATCACCCTTAGACACTGGTAATGAGTTTCAGAGAAATAATGGGAATATATGACAAAAAAAGTTCGTCAGCTGTCAGAATCAACTGCTTAAACCAGGATGGTCATCTCCTCGTCTATCAAATTGACTTTTGTGGTTAAATATTTTTTAAAATTTTTTACTAATTTGTTCCTATTTTACATATATACAAGGAATTACACATAATGTACAAATCTACTGTTATACAGCCTATGCAATAAATTAATGTGCAAATAAAAGACATTTGCACATCAAATAGTTGTGATAATATTAAATATTCACATACTAACATATTCAGGAGACAATCAGTTATCTGTGTAACACTTTCTATGCTCATTTGCAGTTCATATATAGACACATTAGATCTAGTAGAGCAGGTGAACTTGTATTCACACAGCTGAGGACATGGCTGTCCCTGTTCACATACACCGGTGATACAGCCAGTGGACATTGATGAAACTAAAAAAGAATGAAAGTTACTGATAAGATACTAACCTAAATTCTGCACACTTTTCAGCAATGCAATGAATATATGCTCCAGTTCAAAAGATAATTTTTCTAATTAAACACTTCCAAATGGATGCTTACGTTCTCCATAAATAACTACACTTATTCTGTTTTGTTTCTAAATACCAAGTGCTGTCAAATCCAAGAGCACAGAAACATAATCAAAGTTACAATCCTATTTACCACATTAATCCCTCTGCAAACTCTCAGCTGTCTCAGCACAGCCATTGCAAGCAACTGACAAGCAGTATGTGACTTCTGCTGTCAAACAGTTAACATATTAATGACATTAATCTCAGAGGAAAGTTTAACACTCTCACTGAATTACCTCACTTTCTATAGAACCAATTGCAGATCAATATCTGTTACTTCTTCTATTCAGTGGCAAGTGTCTGAAGGGCCAGCGCTCCATAAAGTTCTAAGGCACATTGCAAACTGCATTAGTAGCATTGCAAATGATCTTAAACTATTCCAGGAGATTCTCCATGTCCTATGGAAACATGGATATAGTCCAACTTTCTCAGCCAAATCTGAACTGTTTGTAGATGTGAAGTACTTATGTTGTTGGAGACCTAACTGTCCCTGAATCTCCAGAGCTTCTCTCCTATGCCCTTATACTCCATTTTTAATCCTCCTTCCTGCCTCCTGCACAATGCAACGCCCTGCCTTTCTCCAAATCTCTGCTGCAGCTGCCAAAGTCCTCTAGGTCTGCCTTGAAATCTGTAATTCCACTGGATCCTCTCTGATGGGTCACCAGGGAATACTAGCAGCTGTTTTGCAGGAAACGCCACATCTCCTTCTAATCATAAGCAAAAAAAGCAAAGCAATGGAGGGGCAACATGAGCTTCAGAGCCACAAGCACAGTGTGTGGGAAAATGAGGCAAAACCACATTCTGAGTAGAGAGTCTCTTTTCAAATTTTTGCCTCGACTCTTATACACAAGATCAAGCACTCACTAAACTCACAGGAAACTTTACAATGACTACAGCGATTGACTACAGCAAATATGATGCCGGTAAAATATGTCAAACATTGCAGTTTCCTACCAAAAAAGATCTTTATGTGATTCTGAAACTGCAGATATCTCCAACCTGGACTAGAAAAAAACCCCCATTTCTTAGGATACCCCTCCTGCATCCACGTTTTTACCCAACGTGTGCTACTGAAAATTAAACAAATCAAGTGAAAAGCTTTTACCCAGTTAGTGCCTTCTCCATCAATATGACAGACAATCATGGAGGAAAAATATGATACAGTTTGAGCATAGAGAAAGGTATGTCTTTCATCTTTCAATCCTTTTTTTTTCTCAGATACTTGAAACAAAACAAGAAAAAAAAACCCCTTCATGTTGTCAGACAACAAATAATAAAACTTTGTCAGCACGACTCATTTTGAAATATTACTCTTGTTTAGCATGATCTGACTTCCTGTGTGCAAGAGGCCTAAAGTAAAAATCAGTTTTAGGTTGACCCGTGAATAACTCAGAAACCCAGTATTATGGATTATAGCTTGGTATAATACTTGGTAAAATCAAACAAAATTTAATTGCTAAAACACAGAAAGGTAAGAGTTATTTACTGCTAGTAAATATTTATAGAATAAAAAAACTCCTTTTTAAGCTTGTAGTCATCACAACACTTGAGATCATAGTCCTTTTACTTGGAATAGCATAAAGTAACTGATCCAACTGCCCTTAACAATATGAATACTGTTACTCCCCATTTACAATATTTAAGCAGATGGCAATGAAATTTAGTATCTCACAGCCTTCCTGATGAAGATGTTACTCGTGGTAACTCATATACGCTTATGCACAAATTATATTTTTTCTATTTACATTATATCCTGAGGTGCTTTGTTGCACAGCCTTTCACCGTGCAAAGTTGAGCAATGTATACTTACAATTTCAATAAACGGCAAATGAAACCTATCACCTTGTACTGATCCCAGTTCAAAGTTTGCAAATGTACTTGGCATTAATCCTAATAAAACCAAAACAGAAAAAACCCCACACATGCCCAAAAAGCAACAGCCAGCAACCAGAAAATGAACAACTTAGACTCTTGCAGAAATGTGTCATCCTGCAGGAACTGGCAGCTGGTTCATAACAAGAATTCATAAACACCTTGTAAGCACTTTCATTTTGCAGCACAGTCTGAAAAAACACTAGCAAAACCCAGTACATGAGGTTAAACAAAAAGAGAATCGTATTTGATGTTAGCAATCTACAGCATAATGTTGCAAGATTGAAGGATAACTTTACCAGCTTTTTTGACAAAACACTATTCCAAGTCCAGCTGAAAAAGTTTGGAAATAATATCCGCAAACCGTTCCACCCTTCTTGCACTGCGCACTGGAAAGGAAACAGCACAGTCGGTTTCATTTTGATACTTCTTGTAAACTGACAAAGGAAATAAACTGCCAGCTCCAACCCCCGGACTGATCTGCTGCATAAAACACTGCTCAACAATCACAAGCTTCATTCCAGGTCAAATGACATAATTGGGAAATTATCAAGTGCTAAAATAACCACCATTCTGCTGGTGTTTATTTACAACAAACACAAGCTTCGCTTTCTGACAGAAACCCACTAAAACGATTCTCCATTTCACAAAGTCTACAAGTGAGTAGGATCAGCAAAATTATGCAAAACATCCTGCTAGAAGAAGAAATGTAAACTGAGCCACTTACAGAGAGGAGCAGGCTGCCAACTTAATCTGATTCTACGACGACTGTAAACATGTACTTTTGGAACGTGAAGCGATTCACATTGCCACAGATGCCGTCAGAGAAACACAGCAACGTGATTAGGTATTCTGCACACGGGGAAAAATCCGGCAGATGACCTGCCGCAGCAAATACCAGATCTGTGCTCACACACACCAACTGTTGTGACTACAGGCACTTGTTAAGCACCAAGTTTCGGTCCTACCAGTTGGACACCAGAACTGAACCCGTGCCAAGAACAACACGAGCTGAAAACGGCTGCAGGGTTTTTTTTTTCCTTTTTTTTTTTAATAATTGTTGATACAACTCAAATAACTGCAGAAATGAACCAAAGTGCAAAACTAAAAGCAGAAAAAACCCACAAGTGTATATTTAGAAAAAAAAACACTGACTTTTTACTTCCTTGATCCAGGAAAGCAGGAGAGTGTTTCCGTATAACACAGTAGGATGAACCTGATGTTTCCCTGGAAATTCTTTTATTTATAGGACAACCTGGCATTTGTCAGGATTATTATAAAATATGCGAGAAATAATCTCTAGACTATCACTATTTTACATTTACATGGCCAAACGTCTTAAAAATGGCAAAATTCCATAAAGAGCCACACACAGCACTTCCCAGAACACTAGTATTCCCCTTGAGTAAAAAGCATTAAAAGAAGGAAGGGTCAAATGGAACTCCAAAAAATGTTTCAAATAGCGCAATTAATGATCCTAAATGTAAACTGAAGCGTCTGGGTACTTGCCTGCTTCTTTTATAAGGATTTTGAGACATAAATATGAAGCTCCAAGATATCACTTCAGTATCAGACAGACAGGAAAACAATGGAAGTGTGAATACCCTGCCCTGGTGACAATGTCAGTCTTCACATCATTGAGCAGGAAGACCTAGATTTAATCGCAGTGTCAAGTCCTGTTTCTACAGCTACAGAAAGGAATATTAATGATTTAGGATATTAACTTGATTTAAAAAGGAATTGAAGACTTAAGTAGGAATTCATCACTCTTGTAATGACACAATTCCACACGTGTAACCAGCATTTGCCACCTGACAATCTGCATTGCTATTGAAGAAAAAATGACAATTTTCAACTCTGTATTTCTCAGCTCAGCAAGGCCAAAAATCCCCAGGCAAAAAAGAAGTAACTGAGCAAGCGAATCGCTTTTTCGAGTGACAGCCTACCTAAGAAAAGCAAGGAAAGCTTATGCACAGAAATTTTATGTTCTGCTGGAAGAGATGCTCAGGCAAGTCCAACATGAAACTAGAATGTGAGCTAAATATCACCTCAAAACATGTGTCCAGTGCTTACACCACAAGGACAACCCTCACCATCCTTTTGCACTGGTATCTTACTACCTGCTGACCCACATTCTCACCATTTTTGTACTCAGAGGATGGAAATGCATTATCAGCATTCCATCCTTCCTAAGGAAGGAACCTTCCTAAACTTAGGACAGACACATCAGGTGAAATGCTAAAATATTTCTAGCAATCAAACCGTACTCTCAAAAATAAATACTGTCAACAAATCAGAATTTTGTGGATGATTTTACATGTGAAGAGAAATCTTTTATTTGGCTAAATGTACACATATATAAACAAAACACCTATTCATTTATTCAAACACCCGACCTATATAATTACACTTCAGATTGTTGAACAATAGAGGAAAATTTAGTATTGTCATCCTCTCATGCTTTGTACCATGTAACAGACCTGTTTCCTCAGGCAGATCTTTCACATTCAAGGTCATGTAATGACACATTTTTATTTATTTATACTTATGAGGATAAAATATTCCACTGTATCCCTATTTCCATCTTTAATTATATTTACATAACAATAACAAAATTAAGTAATTTATGTACATTATTGCTCTAAGAACTAATTAAATGTTTCCCCTAATCTGTCATAAATCAGAAATGTTCAATGTTTCTTTAATGTTTTGCTTAATCCAAAAATATATAATGTCATTTCTTTTTACTGTTAAGAAAAGATAAGCTATTGCAGAGTGAGACGGGACTACTGAGGGGGTTTGGAAAAAAAAAAACCCATGCTGTACTATGACTCCAAGAAAACAGGCTATCATTTTTAGGTGACCTGTTCTTCATCTGGCTCTGTGAAAAACAGAACACCAGATTTTATTCAATATCAAGATCACATATCACTATCTCATTTTATCATTCCATACAAATAACTCCTAGAGAAACAGTAACTTCACTGAAATTAGCCCAGAATAACATCTTTGTAGGACTTGCATAGAATCTGCTGTTTAAACCTTCTGGCTTTTTCTGTTACTTGGGATCCAAATCCAGCACCTAGTGAATCAATGTATTTCTTAACAAGCTGTTTTTTAAGCACAAAAATAATGGATTTTTTTTTCTAAGAATATGCAGGTTTGAATGGTAAATTGCTCCATCTCTGTTACCCTGAGCTTCTTTGCCCCCAGCAGCCTCATCATCTCATCCTGTATTCACAGTCCTTTGCCCCTCTCCCCAAAGAGATGGGATAAGCTCTGTTTGGTCTGCAGGTAGACATGTGCCAGCTGTCAGTACAAGCTGCAAATGTGCTACTGCCACATGGAATACTGTTCTCTGGGCCACATTATTTAAGCTGTCTCCTCACAGATGCTGATTTTCACAAGACTGCTGAAACTTTGGGTATTTGAACCAAATCAGCAAAGAGCTAAAAATTCTTAGACAAAATAGAAAATATATATGATCACATAAGGTTTATTGCTATTATTATTTTTATTACCAGTAGCATTATTACAATAATTACAGTATTTTAGGAAATCCAAGCTAAAATTGGTATATTAATTTTTTTACCTGCTCTTCTGTGTTTGCCACTTCTCATGGGTATTCCCAGGCATCAAATATATTCCCTTGGAATATTCTGACATAATTTCAAAATCCAGGTAGCCATACAGATCTGCCCAGCTAGGGGCATTTTGTTCTGAAAATTGAATGAGCCTACATTTAAGTTTCAATTTGCTTTATCAAAACATACTACAAAAGCAGCATAACTGTCAGTTCAGAGTATTTCCTCATTCCAGATATTTTAGATAAATCAGTTCACTCATCTTTCAAGCATGTTATTTGCCAGAGGTAAGAAAATCCATTATTTATAATGCTGCATGAATAACCACAAGTGATAACCCCTAAATACACAGACTCTGAAGTGAATGTGCAAAACAATTCCTGAAGAGGTCACTTGCTCATGTTTCACTCATTACATACAATAGCTCTTACAAACAAGAAAGCAAACTCTTAGCCTTCTACAGAAAAAAACTCAAGAGACAACACTGAAAAACACACCCAAATACAGAAGTGGGTTTGTAGGGCATTTTAAATCTGTTCCTCTCCTTTTAAAAAACTCTTTAGTTCTGTATTTACATACAGCTTCTTAATTCTAAAATTGGTTTTCACTTTAACTTGCATCATTTATGACTTCTAACTGTGCAAACTAAAGAAACTCAGACCTAACTGCACATGAATGAAATAAATGCAAATAAACTTCTGAGAGTTGAGTCTTCCAAAGTTTGCTGAAGCATGGTGAGTGTTTCAGATGCTGTGTGAAGAAAGGCATTTTCCAAGGCCACATAGCCATTAGAGCGCAGATCTTAATTTAAAGCATTCCAAGTTTATTCACCCACTGATGTTGCCTCTGTTATAAAATAATGTGCCAGGAATAACACAGGGAAAAAGAGATAGGTGATTTCCAGTACAACTATCTACCAAGGTCCATGAACTGCTGTGACAGCACAGCTTAGCAATTCTGTTTTCCCTTCTCCCCCCACTTCCAACGTCCTGAACAACCTGACATCCAGTGCAGGTGGCTCCAACTTTCCATGGATCTTCTCAGAAGCACACACATAACATATTTTAGAAAAACTTTTGGTAAAAAAAATATGTGTAGGTGCTCACCAGCTGAAGATACAGGATATTTTTCCTATGAGGCCTTGTAATTACTTTCTATACTTACTTCTAAAAGGTAATAGAAAAACAATCTCATTAAAGCAAGGCATAGCTCAACTCAGAACAATTATTGAGTTTTAACAAAGATAGTAAGCAAACAAACCAAGATGATTAGAAGTCCAGCTTGAAGCAAGTCCACACAAATGAACTAGTTTTACCTAAAGACATTTAACTATTATATATGTAACAGGATGTCTCTGAGAAGAAGCAGGCAGTAAGTATCTTTCCAAGGTATCAAATGTTTCATGCATGTCAGGCATTTTTGGTTTAAACCACAAGAGTCAACTGAAGCATGTGTAAAACATTAGGATGATTATTTCCTACTAGGACTTAGCTGACTTTTTATAGTGCTAGAACCTGGTTTCACCCATGCTTGGTGTAACATTTCACTTCAGGTGGGAAGAGATGAATAGGACATATATTTGCCAATAGATGAGAGTAACACTTGGTCAGCCAAGAAATGACTAAAAGAGAGTAAGCTTGGAAGCTAACAGGAAGAAGAGAAAACAATTTTAAGACAAGGATTTCAAAGTGGGTTATTTATAGAGTCAACACTCAATTATCCATGGACAGATTATCTGTACCAGAGATGCAGAAACAAATCAGCTCCAGCTGGGCTCATTAGCAGAGGTGCAGCTCCGTGCAAATGTCCCTACACTTCTAGGGACATTGTGGGTTCAAAAATTACACAGCATCTTTTTTTTCAGCATAAGACTGAAGTCCTTTTTTCAATCTAAAGTGAGTCACTTTGGTTGTTTTTGTTTAGCATTTCCAAAGGCAAGAGCACTGGGGAAAATGGCAAGGACTTCAAAGCCACCGCCTGGCAGTGTTACCCCCATGCTCTGGGTCCCAAGAAATTTTATTAACTGAGGCACAGCGTCAAGCCCGAGCTGGCTGTGTGCATTCCTGCATTCTGTGTCAGGGCTGCAGCCTCCGCCAGGGAGCTGGGTGCAGACAAGCACCAGATACTTGTGACAAGGCAAGAGCCAAGCACCAGCCAGCATGGTAAACAGCAGGCGTCTCAAATACAGCTGGGGTGGCCTCTGTGCAGAGGGACTGAGCTGTGAGATCACTTGAGATTACAATATAAAGTTAAGTAATTTAAACCAGTTATTCTAAACGAGGGAAGAATTAAAACAAGTACTTTTCTAACTTGAAGAAAAACACAGCCACAGCAGTATCAACTCAGCTTGAAGCTGTTTTCCTCGCCACAATGCCAAAAGTGTAATTGACAGTCAAATACAAAGGTAGATTAAAAATGGGGAAGGAAATGGAAAAAATCCAACATGACATTTCTTACCTACCAATTGCTTCCTCTGAATCAGACTATCTGTGTTCTTGCTCAAGGATTGAAACCTTTCTCCATCTGTCAGGACACAGCAAACTCCAGAAGAGACTATGATCTTCTGGAAGTTGTCCCTTCTCATCAAATTCATGTTCTACAGTTGAAAGAAATCCTACTGTTTAGAGATAACAAGAGATACTTCTAAATTTGAAGAACTTAAGACTCAATTTATTTTTTTCCAGCAATGGGAGTCACTTGACCAAAGAGACAGGGAAAGGACAACAAGCAGGATACTGGCATGATAAATCTCAGCTATAATCAACTGACTCCAGTCTGATTACAGAGGAGGAACTAAACTCTGTATTTGGCAAATGGATCACAGAGCAAGTCTTTTCTAAAGCTTTTTGCTGAGTCTGCCAATTGTTAGCTAGACAGTACAGCAGATTTAACCAGCAATGGCTAACAAGTGAACCAAAACTAACCATGCCTGAGCTATCATCTCTGGGATTTGCCTACTGTATCTAAATACTGAAAGAAAAACGTTTATTTACACTGAACTGCTCAAGTAGTTTCAAAGGATAGCTAGAAACAGAGGATCGCTAAGTCCAGGATGAGACAGAGGATGAGGGTTATCTATCCCATCAGAAGATCATTGTAACACTTGAGGAAATCTGCAGGTCCTACATCTACAATCTTATTACCCCCCTTCCTTTCCTCCTTCCTAGTCCCAAATTCCTTGACTTTCCAAGTTGCTTAAGGTCTGAAAAAAATTAATTCAAGGAAAAAAAAGGTTCAAAAGCATATTCACTATGATAGACATTACTTATAAGAGAACTCTAGCAGTTTTATTTGTTCTTATTTCTCCTTACATTTCAGATCCCTAAACGTCTACTGCCTAAAAGGTGATAGCAGTGGAAGTTACAAAAGGTCTGCTGTCTGTCTTTGCTGTTTTACCTAAGGACATGAGGTCTGTTCTCAGTATTAGGGACTAACATATTTTGGAAGGTGTAACATTCAGCAAACAAAATCAGAGAATAGATCTTCTGCTGTACAGTATTTGCAAGTCTGTGTACGGTATTTATCTTGGAATACACACTAATGAGGACAGCAGCACAAGCACTAGAAGGGAAAAGACTCAATTACTGTAAACAACTGGGAACAAAAGACTGTTAAACATTCAACAATCACATCAACAGAAGGTTTAGAAGTCTTTACCTTGTTTACTGTAACAAGATTAGGTTAACTCTCCCCTCTGCCTCTTAGCCTCATCAAACTAGGGAAGACCATAAGAACAAAACCACTGCACTAACTCACTCACTCACTGAAAAACCTCACTGCCCTGCCCAAAGTAACAGTAAGATACCAAACTGTCGGGGGCTACTGCCACACTAAATTTCAGCCTGCAACTTCCAGCTAATCACCTGCATATCCGTCAAGCACATACATGTGAACTACACTTGCATAAACTTTCTGCTCCCTTACTGCTCCTCCCACTCCAAGATACCAATTCTAGCCAAGAACTTGATTAGCAACAGACTATGAAACACTTTCAGAGAACATCAGAGGTGGCACTTACAAAAGGACAGTGAACTTTTATGTCCTGAAGGCCCCAAAGCAAAGTGTGGCAGCTGGCATCGGGCATTGCATGTTACAGCTGCAGTCGTACCACAAATCAAAAAGAGATGAAATTTCTTTTTCTGCTCTTCTTCTCTTTCAAAACATTCCTGGCACACCTTTGGCTTCAATCTGGTATTAATCCATGGCTGAATTACAGTGTATGAATAGAGACTGGGCACATTGTATAACACAACCTTGAGTCTTTTAGCACTTGCTTACTAGAATAGGCTGCTCTTGCCCTGCAAGTACAGTGGGTATTGTTGTCTCCAGATGTAGTCTCATAGAGCTAATATACTGAAAAAGGCCTGCTGAGCCCTCTTTCACAAGCAATCTTGATTCATCCTCTATCAGGGACCTCTCTCTTGTTAGTAATTTTATGCCAATTTAGGAGTTACAATTATTACATGCTCTCCCACCCCTTCCTGGCTAACTGTAAAATTATTAAACAGCAGAGTTACATGGACTACTTTTGTAGGACTTCTGTCTTCCTCTTTATAATTACCTGTCAAAATCTGGTACATAGCGAGTTTTAAACAAGTCATTCTATGCTGGTTTTGTATTTTAATTAAATATAAAGCAACTCTGGTTAGATACCTCGGGACATTTCTCACCTTACAGAAATCAGAGCTCATTTAACAGCCATATATTTCACAGACTTAGACAGACACCTCTATCAGATAACACAGGTTTCAAGTAAACAAGTAGGTTTTATTTTTTCCCCTGTAAAGTCTAATGAAGTTTTCTAGTGTCACTCAGATTTATAACCATTTAGGAAAATGTAACAGAGATATAGAACTTTATGTTTTTCTCCTTTTAAGTTCATTAGAACAAATAGAGGGAAAATGTAATCCATGCACACAGCAAGTAATCCAGCTGTAATTCATACCACAGCATGGCAGAGGTAAAGCGGTAATGCCGACATTAAACCTGATACTATTTAGTCCTTAAAGCTTGCAGGTAATCCCTCTCTTTCCAAGAACTGCACACTGAGAGAAATCAGATATTCTTAAAAAATAATTCAGTATAATGAAAGTTTTAAATTACATTTAATTTTTAAAATGAAATAATTTAAATTGAGCTTAGACATCTAGAGCCATATTGAGGCTTCTAAAAGCAAACACTCAGCAACTGCCTTGTACTTTATTTAAAAAGCTCTATGGAATAAATATAAAACAGAGCACAAAAAAGTTGACAGCTGCCAATTCAAAAGTCAGCAGTTCACACTGGCATATTTTGTTTAAACTACTTTGGTACCACTGTCATGTTACTAATCAAATTTTTTTTTAAAACCCTCCATGAATTATGTATTTCTAAAATACTACCTGTTACCAGTGTAATCACAGTTTGCATTATTTTTTAACCACATTGCCACATATGAAATATACCCCAAAAATGGCAGAACAAAACACAGAACATAGAAACACATACTTCAGAGAGAAATAAAGGTGAGTCCTTGAAAATATGGGTCTTGCTAAATTTCTAGTTACCTGCATCCATTTTTCTTTAACCTTTCTGAGGCTGCAGCAAATTGAGCTTAGTGTCTGCTCTCAAGCTAAAAATCTTAGCAATAATTTGCGTAGATTTGTGCAGATAAAAATAAAAATCACAGACTATATTAGATTCCAAGACTGTAAGCAACACGAACTATCATATCTGCACAACAGCATGCTGATGTAGTTGGGAAAAAAAGTAAAAATAATCACAGTACAGATAACCAAGGGTCAAAGTTCTGGTTATGCATGAAGTTTCAGTATTGGCACTTCCTGTTCTCAGTCTAAAATACTCATAATTTAATCTATTTTGTCCTTCTTCGCTGAAGTAATGAACTGCTATTCTCTCCCCTCCTTTATATATCTATACTCGATTTGCTCACTTACATTACTGTGAACCATTAGGCCAGTTTTACAAGGTCTCCGGTCCACAAGGGGCATTGCCACACTCAGTCGCGCAGGCCGGGCTGCGCTCAGGCTTCAGGCCAGGCTCAGCCCAGGAGCGCCCTCCCGGAGCGGGGCGGGGGCTGGATGGCATCCCTTGCACCCTGGAACGCCTCAGCTCCTTCGGAGCCCGCAGGTGCTGCCGACGGCCCTTAAACACGTGTCACCTCCCTCCGCACCGCGCACGAATGTAAGGCTGGGGATGTTTTTCTCCAGCAACAGCTGTGTCCTACAACCTCGTGCGGCTCCTACACCAGCTTTCTCACGCCGCTCGAACACAGCAGCAACAAAGCAAGGCAGCATCTGTAGCGACCCTCACTCACATTCAACCCGCCGCTGCAAAACCCACCAGCAGCACCTTTCCCTGGCGCGCTGACAGCTTCGCCCGCAGGGCTCCGGCCGTCCTTCGGCGGGGCCCGCCGGGCCGCAGGCGCCGTCAGCGGCCGGGAGGCTGCCGGGAGCGGAGGGCCGGGAGGAGGCGAGCACAGAGCCGGGACCGGAGAGCAGCGGGCCCGCAGCTCCCCCTCCCGGAGCCGCCGCCGCTGCCGCCCGCTCCCGACATCCGTCCTGCTGCTCCGAACCGTCCCTACTCACGCGACGGGCAGGGAAAGCCCCAACAGCGAAAGGTCAGGATCGGCAGAACTAAATGCAAA
Source organism: Acridotheres tristis (assembly GCA_037013685.1). Lineage (NCBI taxonomy): Eukaryota > Metazoa > Chordata > Aves > Passeriformes > Sturnidae > Acridotheres > Acridotheres tristis. The sequence continues at coordinate 13,103,849 of CM072885.1, forward strand.
ACTCGTTTCACTTATCACACGATTTTTCTCCTGAAAACTCGTCAAACTTCTAATTTAGTTTTGGAAGGCTTAGAGAAAGTCCTTCGACCAATGGTGTTACAGCTTCAGTCACTGCCGGCAAGGATACACACGCTGTCCACGTTAACTCCAAATTCAGGTTCTGAGCTCCACACAATAACGTATGGTAATTGGTAATAAAAAATTAAGCTTCTGATTATCTTTGATTTTTACAAGCAAACCAAGGATTAAGATCCTGTTACAGTCAGCTACTGGGTAAACACAAAGGTCTTTATCGCCTATTTTTCTTCTTACAAGTACTCCATACTCACAAGTATGCAGATATCAGAGCTATGGTGTCACCACCCAAAATAAAAAGTTCAGTCAACAAGCTGAGCTTTGCTGTGGCACAGCTCTGCGTCTTAAGGCAGCCCTGTGCCAAAGCCTCAGCCAGCTGACTGCTGCTGGAAATGGTGGGTTCCCCATTAATCAGAAATACTTCTTTTGGAATAACTCTCAAGATTTGGAATGGCAGTATGTTTAATGTTTACCTGATACCATTACAAGTAATTTGTTTCAACTATATTTAAATGGGCAGCCACTCAGCTCTTCTCGCATACATGCAACTCTTGCAGCCAAGGAGTTGTTGGCTTGTTCACTAAACCCAGCCAAACCCAGCAATTTGCAGCAGACCAGCATGGGACCTAAATTTAAATGCAAATTTATTCTCACAGCTGTGTCCAACATGAAACACACCAACAAATGCAAGCTCACACCACAAGGCATTTTACAATGTTTCAGGGTTAAATTCCATATATTTGAACACATACATGGAGTGCTGTTCCCTAGGAAATTAAGCTGGAAGATGTTCTCTGGAGTGCTGCATTCCCTGGCTGCACACCCTCCTAACTGTGCAGGGATCCCAGTGGGGCAGGAGCAGGAATGGCCCCAATTTATTCAAATTTCTATCTTAATCACAGAATCTTCTGCCTGAGGTCTTGGAAGAAGATGGGGAGTGTGAAAACAGAAACAGAACTCTCTATTAGTTATAGTAAGTAAGCTCTTCAGAAGGCAGTGTGGGTCCTTCTGGCAGTGATTCCAATTGGACAGAAGAGAGAACTGGATTCAAGACATCCTGACCCACTGGACCCAAAAATGGAGCTCAGCAATTTAGTCAACAGATCTTTGAAGGTGCATAACCATTTGGTTTGTGGCTTTGTTTGGTTGCTTTGTTTTTAATTTAATTTGAACATGAGACTTGTAGTAAAATTTGAGGCATAAGCCTACCTAAACAAAATAGCCCTGAATACTTCTGGGATTCCTGTTTAGGAAATTATTCACTGCAGGTGTACATGCCTCACAGAAGAGGCAATCACTAAAGCCAAGGAATAATGAGACACAATAAAACATGGAAGTATAAATAAGCAGAAGAAACAGCAATAGGTATTATCAACATGCAAATAATATCAAAATGCAAGTAAAAAATAAGACAAATAGGTTAAATGTTTAAAACTGACTGGAAAAAAAAGCCAACAAAAATATATGCTTGTAAAAAGCTCCAGCTAAGCTGAGAAATAGAATGTTGAAAGGAACTACTGGTTGTATTGTATTCCTCCATCATTTTATGGTGAGGACATTACACACTGCTAATACTTATTTGTATATCCCAGATTCATGCCTGTGGAGCAGCTGTCAAAGCATGCTGCAACACAATCCTGGGGAACCACAGGGCTGCAAGGCTGCTGCAAAGTGAATGGTGATTCCTGCCTCACATCAACATGTGATAAAGGTCATATCAGAGGTCTTGAACGGCCAGTAAGGCACTGAATGATCATGAATATTTAGAATATAACACAAGGTAACATCAAGAGAGGGTTAACTTCTATAAAGAAGCAAAACAATGCATCAAATTTTGGGTGGGGGGGGGAGGTGGAGAATATGCACAGTAACCATGCGAACAATCTAGCAGAAGCAAATTCAAAGCAATGCTTCCACTATCTGAAAATAAAAATCCATCTCCTAAAAACCAAGGCTGATGTTAGCTTTTGTTTAAGATACAATCAGGATGTTGACAGTTTTCTGTATCTTAATATTGGGCATCTAAAGTGATCCATCAGTAAACCAAATGTTTCAGGAAGTGATAACCAATGCTTTAGTTTTCAATCTAAAATGGGCAATTTATCAGCAATATTAAGACACATATTTAAATAAGAAAGGACTTCTGTAGTTGAGCTGAAGACCACAGACACCTTATAGATTAACTTCTGTAAATAGTTATCTTTATACAATGTGATATTAACAGAGAGTTTGTGCTAATTGACAGACAATCTACACGTTCTACTTTCTATCATATAAGAAAATAGTGCACAGGAAATAATTATTTTCTAACTCTAGAATCTTAATATAGAAATTTCTGCACAGAACACACAATCTGCAGAAAGCTGAGGAAAAAATTAGTCAATAGTTAAAATAACTATTCATTGTAGGTAATATGGGGAAAAGGATTTTTTTTGGGTGAAGGATCACTTTCTTTGCTCATCCTGCAAGCTTTAATTAAGTGGCAAAGAAATAAGGAGTAGCTAAGAATGATTATTTTGTAACTTGTTTTCAGGCTATAAATATGTTTCTGGTTATAGTAATACTACATATAAAACCATTAATAAGATTGCCTGCTTACCAAAGCCTGGATATAGACGTTAACTTGCCTGATGTCAGCATGAAGTTAGGATATCAGGGTGTTTTTTAGCCTATTTTGAAAAGAAAACATCTAATCTCTGTAGTTAGTTTTGGACTGACAAAATGTTGGTTTTGTTTATAGAAGAAAAAAAAGTGATACGCCAGTAGCACTTTATGATGACTCTTTTATGCTGTACATCAGAATACTCCCATATAATTTTCAACATGAGGCCCAAAATTTACATATTAAGTGCTTTCCTGATGGACACTGCTATTATCAGACAGCTTGCACATTTAAGCTACTTGAACCCAGAAACATTTCTTAGTACTTAGCACACGGAGACTGCCTAGTCTGGAATGTGTATTGGGACTTAAACTTTAAAAAACAGAAACAAGAGTCCAATCTGTTGGGAGCGTACATGTTTCTTGCAAAAGCTGTGCAGGCCTAAAATAGTGCTAAAATTAATTTTCTCTCCTTGTACTGCTAGGTAGGTCAACATACAGGATTTTTTTCCCACCTAGAAACAAGGCTACAGCTTCGGCAATTCAGCACCAGCAACACCAGAAAAAAAATTTAACCCAGTAAAACACTAGCATATATATTTGAGTGGCAGCTGTATGAAGTGTTTCAGGTTTTTCTGTATCTGTACATTAATCTCACTCTGAACCCCAAACCAGGTTTCTTATGTTTCAGTACCATGGATATTTCAGCACCAAAGGACAGAGGAGAGGTGTTAGAGAAATTCAAGTCAAAGTGCTTGAGATAGCCAAAATTGTACTGATTTTGCATGTGGAGATTATTTCAGAAGAATCTATGAACCTCTAGCTGATTACTTCTGAAGACATCTTATCTAAACCACATTTAGCAGAAAAGAAGACAGGGACCCAGATTTCTATGAATTTCAATTATCCTGACTCAACTCCTCCAACAAATGAAGCATCTGATCCGTTTTCAGAACCACACTCTACAAAGCTGTGTTTGTGGCCTATAAGATAATCCTTTTACTCAAAGCATTACAGACCTTCATGATCAAACTGTTGTACTGAGGAAGAGTACAAAGCTCTGACTAACAAGTGGTGCTTGACAGACACTCAGTTATGCTTACATTACCTTACCTTAGATGAGACTAATGCCTCAACAATCCCAACCTTTCACAGCAGCTCCTCCAGAAACCCCATGAGATTCTGGATTCTTGTTTAATCTCTTGGAAAAATGAGGAACACTAGTTTACTTGAGGAGTGCCTTAGTCCTACACAATCCACTACTAAATCTATAAACTAGACTGTTATTTTTGGGAATTCCTAGAAGGACTGAGATATATCCATATCCTGAGATAGTGCCTTTTTTTTTTTTCTGCTTTTCCTCTCCATGTATCAGAATTTGTCCATATTTGAGGCAGGGAACAGCTACTCCACTGCCTTTCACTTGATTTCAGTCAGTCCTTGCCTGAAATTAGCTCTATTCTACTCTACAGAGATTTATGACAAACAGGGTTCTCTTCCTTTTCATTCTCTAGCCAGGCCAAGAAGGTGTTGTCCATATAGGTGTCAAAATGTATGCAAATCACATTTTAAAATCGGCTTCTAATAGCATAAGAAAAGACAACCTACTCTCTGCATTCTTAGGAGAACATCAGAAAGTGTTTATCTAATGTCTAGCACAGGATTTCTTGTTTCTTGTTAGGACCTCCTAGGGGTTCCTAAAGACCAGTTTGTCTTATTAGAGATGAACTATCATAATAACAAAATTAAGAAAAATTCTGTTTCCATTTTGAGTTGAACACAACTTTTTTGCTGTAAACCTTCAAACCTAAACTATCCAGGCAAACTGAAGTACCAAGAAGTGATCCCACTGTCTTTCCAAAACAGCTAGAGCTAATATTGTACAATCACATAAAGCCCAGTCTTTGTTCTTGATTGCTTATGAATGACTTCAAACACTTGGGCACCTCACCAGTGCCATGGGTCCAGCAGAACCACTGCAGGTGGCTCAGGTACTTCACTTAGGTACACATCATCCTTAAACACTTCTAGAATAACCAATGAAACCAACCCAACAAGGAACATACATCCCTCCTCCTACACTTAAACCTGAATTCTTCAAGTGAGCCCATGGAGACAGCACACCTTTAAGTACTCCTGTCATACAAATTTTTCCACTGCTCTATGTCTCTAGAAGTTTTTGAGTATTTTAAAATAATATTTGCTAATATGCTTTACTGATAATATTTACTAATTTAATAATGCTAAATGATACACAAAGAGTTAATGAATTTACAAGTAAAATACATAAAAATAGTGTTTCTTATAGGAGCAATGCTGCTGTACCTTGCAGTGGTTTCTGAAGTTTATTACTTTTGTACTCATATACACAGTGCTTCCTTAAGCTGTTACAGGGTCTCAAATGTATCCTTTAACTACCTACAGCAAACAAGCACAACTCTGCTGCTTGATGTGTGCAATGCTGCACACACCTTCACAAGCAGCCCAACATTATAATTCTTAGCTGTGAAATTCCACAATCGCAGCTACTAGTTGGTATCTCTGACTTAATTCAACTGATAATAAAGGGTTTATTTCAATTAGTCTCACATTAGAATCAGTGATTTAGACTTAAATTAAATTCACATCATTTTCACATCCTGTGGGTATGCATGTTTTGACAGTACTGCAAAAACGTGCTGCAAGTTGCATAGAAGTTGATTGAAACCGTCAAACTAGTATTTAATTGCTTGCTGACATGTACCTCAAAAATAGTCCAGAGTGGATTTATCTGAACATATAAAAGGACATGCAGAAAACACATTTTAAAGTCATCTCCATGCACTGGAGAAATACAGGTTTTATTGCTACATTTTTAATTCCTGAATCAAATATTACAGCTTTTGCCTGTCATTTGCTCTATGACTACATGCATCACCTCAGACTTTGAGAATTCTTTCTTCCATATAATGGATATTATAAAATAATACTTTCAAAATTAAACCAATATTTAAAAGAAGTTTTAAACATTAAAATTTCCTTCTTTTTTTCTGATCCTTTGAAAAAAACTGTAACAGCTGTGCAGTCAAATTAAATACATCTGCTCAGATAATGTACAAGAAAAGCAATCCACAAGCAATGTGTAAAGTTCACAAAGTTTCTGCAGAAACTTGTATTCAATCTGTTATCTCATCTCTCCTGAATTTGGTGCTGCAGAAGGCAATATTCTGGACATGTAGTCCAGCAGTCCTCACCGCTTTTTCCCCACTTAAATCTCATTTTCTGTAATTTGTAATTTTTGCTTTAATCCTAATCAGTCAGTAAAGTTTTAGAGTTGTCTTCTAGACTCTATGTCTTTTAGTAATTTTAACAGGCTTACTTCACACATTAAAACCTACTCTTCACCACCACATCCCTCTTTAGGGCTGTGAATTCCTGTAAGAGAAGAGTGCTTTTGGACAGAAAAAAAAAAAACAACACATTGCCACCAATTCTTAGAGCACAGAATTGCAGAATGGCTTGGGTTGGAAGGACCTTAAAGTCATCCAGTTCCAACTGACTTGCCATGGGCAATGACACCTTTCACTAGACCAGGTTGCTCAAAGCTCCACCCAACCTGACCTTGAACACTTCCAGGGATGGGGCAGCCACAGCTTCTCTGGACAACCTGTGCCAGGGTCTCACCACTCTCACAGTACAGAATTTCTTCTAATAGCTAATCTTATCCAGCCCTCTTTCAGTTTGAAGCCGTTCCCCCCTGTTCTGTCACTACATGATCTTGTAAAAAGTCCCTCTCCAGCTTTCTTGTAGCTCCCCTTGGTACTGGAAGGTGCTCCAAGGTGTTGCCAGAACCTTCTGTTCTCCAGGCTGAACAACCCCAGCTTTCTCAGTCCATCTACACAGGAGAGGTGCCTCAGCCTTCTGATCATTCTTTGTGGTCCTCCTCTGGATTTGCCCCTACAGGTCATGTCCTTATTACACTGAGGGACTCAGATCTGGATGCTGTACTCCAGGTGGGGTCTCCTGAGAGGGGAGCAGACGGGGAGAATCCCCTTCCTTAACGGGCTGCCCATGCTGCTTTTGATGCAGCCAAGGATATGGTTGGCAATAAATATAACAATCTAGTTAAGTCAAGAGCCTGTCGGTAGCAACTTAAAAAAAAAAAAACCAGCCCTCAAATCTGAACAGACACAGCCCAGAAAAAGACCACTTTAAGATAAATTCAAATGGTAAATCTTTCATCTTCAAGGTCAGGTGTCCTTTTCAAAAGATATGCTTTTAAGATAGTAGTTTAGAGAAGACAGGCAGAACTGAATTAATAATTAATTGAGGCTGCTGTTCCCTGTGCAACAGCCACTCTGAACCAGGCATTCTCCCTGCTTTTGCCTTGAACCATCTCTTACATTCACCTGCTGCCCTGATGGGTGAGCTTAGCTTGCTAAACCAGCAGAAAAGTAACCAAAGGGGGAAAGTTGCTAAACCACAAATAAATCAATTCTCCTATTATTTGATAGTAAGTTGAATAGTGTCACTACAGGGTGAGAGGAGCAGCAGGGAAGGACAAGGGTCCCTGGACTGGGTAGGAAGGGTGAGCTGTGACGAGTGTGCTCTGCTCCCTGCAGCAGCATGCCTTCAGATCCACGTGGGACACCCTGGCACAGTGATAGTCAATAGAGCTGTAGAAAGGGCACTGATGTCACCAACAGAGAAAACATCCCAGATAGATGATCATGTTTTAAAGCTACTGGAGGTTTTGTTGCTGTTGAAACAGGTTCTTGCTTATTTTACAAGGACCATGGTTGCCACTCGGTTGTCAGTCCTTGCCGTAAAAGAGCACTTGTTGCACCTTGTGAGCTGTGGCTGCTCTCACAGCTGAGTCTCTAACCCACCTGCTCTTCCTCCAGTCTCTACTAATTGAGGTAAGAGTTTTTTCTCACAAAACATCACTGACCACTGTCCTATTTCAAGCAGTGTTATTCTGGGAAACAATGGCAAGTGTGGTAGTCTGGAATCAATTGGGTGATACTTGTACCACACTGAGTGGTCTTAGTTACCCTATCTGCCTTCAGTTATGGCAGCACAGAGGACATAACAAATACAGTAAGAATGTAACTAATTAATGTAACTAAGAAAGTAACTAACTCTGGTATTTAGAGAAATGTAATTAGGGGTCTGTAAAGAACTGGATAAAAAGCCAAGAGAAATTTCACTCACTATCTTTGTGTATCGTCAAGAAAAAGCACACCTCATTTTCAAAAACAAAATACTAGAAAAACTTAGACCTGCTGAGCCTACTGGACACTGCAGACCTACTTCATCAGCGACTTCTGCATATCTAAGAAAAGAGAATTAATTAGAGATAATTAATTAATTATTAGAGAATTAATACAGAGTATGAGGAATTTGCTGTAACAGTTCTGTGTGACTTGGGACTCAACACTATTATAATATTAGTACCTTTCTTGAGAGACTAATACAGTTCATTAAAAAAAAATCTAATATCTAATCCTGACAAAGAAAGTTCTTTATATCATAAATAAAAGAAAGCATTTTGTGTATTTCATTTGCCCCAAAGTTTTCAAATAAAATATAAACTAGAAATATAACTGTTTTACTATTTATTTTCTCTCTTAGTTACTTAATCACGTTTTTTTAGTTTAAATAATTTTTAAAAGAAATGAATTAAGAAAAATAATCTCACTACATTAAAATTAAGTTCTACATTAAAACAAAGTTTCATGATACCAAAACTGACTACATGTAATAAACAAAATACAGGTTGCCCATCAAAAGAAAAACCAGGGTGCAAGACAGTGTAAAATTGTTAGTAATGTTCATATGAAGCACAAAGTGATTATTTGCCTTTCTTACAACACACTGAATATTCCACACATCAGGAAAAGAAAAACCATGAAAGCAAGAGACGTGAGCAAGCCTTTTGATAATGTAAGAATAGATGGATTACAATCAGTCTTAAAAAAGCAAACTGCTAGAAAAGATGAGACCTTTTCTGTAAAATGGCTAATCCACATTAATAAAACCACTACTAAACATCACTGCAGGTAACAATTTACTTTAGATTAATATCACCTAAGCCAAAACCCATTTTAATGTAACAGCATGGGTTACATTTTAAAACAGTTTAGTCATTTTAACCATTAGCACAATGCAATGTTTCTAGGAATGCACGTCATTTTTATTAGGCAGCCAGCTGCAGACACTGCTGGAACTAAAGTTCCAGAAAAACTGGGAAAATTACCATTCATATGCTTTCAAAAGCTTCCCAAACACATGAATGGAAGCTGTGTTTGAATGGCAGAAGTCAAACAATTTAGAAACTAGATTAACAGAAATAAGTAGTGATTTATTTGCAGTGTATCTTTTCATTCCACATAAAAATGCTTGCCCTTAGTGACCAAGATTTGGTCCATACTTACAAGAAGATACTACTGCAATGATGTATTATGAAATAATCTTCGAAAAAAAATGAACTAGGAGCAAGTGCTTTAAAGAATTACTTTCCTGCACACAGCACCAGGGACGGCAGTGATGACTAATGGGCGCTGCTCGGCCAGCTCAGTCCCACAGTGTGGGGGAGGCACTGCATACCAGGGAACGCTTGCAGGGAATGTGAAGCAGATACTCTTGTATTGCAGGGAAATAAACAGGGCAGTAAGACAAATAAAGCTGCTCAGCCTTTCCTCCCGTGGTATTTTTAAAATATAATTAAAATAAACTGCTAAATGTTAACGGAATATTATGAAAATTCCTTTTGTTTCCATATGTAAAGTTAATACTGAAAGGGTTTCTTACATACAGATGTCTATAATGCATTCACCTAAAGAAAATTAAGCCCAGGTCTTCATGTCCATTACACATGATGATATGTGCAAAGCCTACACGATAAAATCTTGAATTTTGTAATAATACTGATTCTCAAACTTTCATCATTCTTCCTTTTTACATGAAAATCAAACATTTTAGGCCACAGTAAACTTTCCTATACAACAGTTACCATAGCTATCATTCTTCAATTCAAACAAGTTATTAATTATTACACCTTTAGCCAGCAACACTTCTCATGAATATTTCTAGATGATGAAAAGAAACTTCTTGTTCTTAGTTAAAAAACCAGAATTTAAGTTCTTTTAAATAGGTATACTTTTAAAAAAAATAACAATAGAAATAGACAATGTTTCAAAATTTCCAGGAATATTTTAGGTGATCTGAATGATACACTTAATACATCCTACTGCAGTTTCTAAGTGTATAAAAAGTGAATTACTTAATGTTATGTTGACCACACTTTATCATCTCAAATTTTAGAGAAGTTACATAGAAGTTCTTGGCAGAAACTTAGCACACTTGGAATCCCCAAGCCATTTCTCTCAAATAAGATCAATATACATCCTGCTAACCAAGAGGATCTCAAAGAAATCAGCTATACCTGCACAACGTGACATGTCTGTGCTATAACCATGGCTCTGGGACTGATCTGTGTGGTTCAGCTGAAGCTGAGCATTAAAGTGAAACATATCAGAAAAATGGGAAAGGCAAAGCATAACAAGCAAAACCAGCTTAGGTCAACAATGATGCTGTTTCATCCAGTGCAAATGTCTTACGTGAATTGCACTAAAAAAGAATCCTACTTGAAAGGGAAAGAAGGGGAAAAAAAAAAAAAAAAGAAGAAGGGTCAAACAGGGTGAAATAGAGCCTTTAAAAGCCCGGAACAATTTGCAACACAAATACTGAGGGGCAAGCAGCTTCCTCTTTGAATGAAGCAAGGGTCTGACCCGTTCCTGTGTCACAAGTCCCTGCACTTATTAAATATGTTTTCTACTGACAGTAAAACAAATATCAATTCTATCAGCTTTACAGATACGTGTGTACCAAAAAAGACACCAAACTGCATTCCATCCAATTTTAGAAGAGATGGAAGATGTAATTGAATGAATATCTTCAGATCTTTGTTGTCTGAACTGCTCCATAACTTGGACTTCATAAATAAATATTACCTTCAGTTTTTTAAGCAGATAATGTAATAACCGAAGAACACAAAATGACTGCTACAAAATTTACAAGAAAGACACATGAAGATCATGGAGAAAATGGTACCTTGACAACTCATGTAACTCCACGGTATGCCTTATAATGCTGAGTTAAGCTACACTTTATGCATTAATTTCCTTCAGAGACATAAAATGCCCAGGTTAGATCTGCAGCTAGCTGACTCTTACACAGACACCCACAAGTTTCAGACGATTATGTTAATTGAAGCTATGAAGGCTGTAATACTTTTTGAAAAAATGGAAGTAGCAGTGGATCCTCAAAATCCTGAATAGATCTGAGTGAAGTACAGCTTGCAATCTGCCAAAGCTAAAGAAGAAAAGGCTGCAAAGTGAAGGTATGATGTGCTGCTGCAGCAGGGGAGAGAATTGTGTTAGATCATACATAAAAACACCACCTGTTTTACCTGTTTAACAGTTTATATTATGCAACTCTGACTGCAGAGAGTCAGCTGGCATTCATATATTCTCTTCCCATTAGTCAGAGTTTTCCAACAGATAATTCTAAGTGTTAAAGAAAATAATTACATTGTATTCTTTTTTGTGTTATACATATGTTTTAGGGTAGAAAAAAAGGTCAGTCTAACCCTAAATTAAATATTAAAGTCCAAAACAACAAAATCAAGACATTAGACAATTCTAAAATGACATTAAACTAAGTTCAAAAACTGAAAATATTTGTATTTTATAACATGTAACTATGGAGCAAAATGTCAATGAGTAACAGTTAAAGTCTTGCATTAAACTAGCAGGATTTAAGTGTTCAGTGGAATGAATTTGTTTCTATAGCTCTCTTTTTAAAGCATAGTACTTGAAGCTCTATGTATCATTTATTTGAACTTTGTTTCATCTCAGCGATACTATCTTGCTATAATTGTCACTTTCAAATCTGTGAGTTAAAATACAGAATTAAATGTGAGTTATCTTCTTATGGAATGCTTGTGGTACAAATGCTGGCAACAACTTTATCATTCCTTCATACAACTGCATCACATGATAAGCAACTGGAAATAAAACCATCTTAGTGCAGGGGATACTGAGTACCTCGGATCCCTCTACAGATGAAAGCAAAGCAGAGGCTGAAGTCAGCTTTGCCAGGTTTCACTGACACAGATCTGAACATGCGAAGAAGAAAGACAATTCACTCCTTCCTGTCTGCATGTCCAAAATCTGCCTTTGTACTTCAACTTTACATCACACAGACTGCAAACAGGCCACTCACAAGTTCAAGATGACTGGGCATCCTCAAATTAGGGCAGAAGCAAAAATTCAGCTTCGTTCTCTTATGCCTCCCTCCACCTATTTGCTCTGAGTGCTAAGAGAATCACCATGAGAAGGCAGGAAAGCACATGGATAAATACTGGCATGAAGTGTCGAAGAGGGACTACCTCAGAGCATGCATAGGCAAGTATCTTCACTTGACCCACGTTAAGCATAAGATAAAATCTTTTCAATTGTCTGTTTCTAAGAACTCCTACATTGGAGGATGGCTGAATAAGTATCACAGCGATCTCAAAGCTACTAATGTTTGTGAGACATGTTAGTTCAGTCTATGTGGTTTTTTTTACTCTAATTTATGAAAATAAACTAGCGTGAAAACTGTGAATGTAACATGGACTGGATATGCAAATATCCTGACCTGTCCCTCTTCCTAGTTCCAACAAAAAAACCCCCAAACCCTGCTAAGCATGTTCCTTGCTGCAGGATTGCCACTGACCTTTCATTCTTGTCCCTTTTCTAATGCAAAGACAGGTTAATTTTGAGCTACTTTATTTCCAGTCTTCCAGATAATGTTTATGGAGCAGTAGGGATCTGGGACATGGACGAGAAGAAAGGCGGAAATAAGTTTTCCTGACTCCCAGGATTCCAAGCTAGAACATGTGAACTCTGATACTGGGATTGTGTGCAACAACCTTACACACCTTGTCCTCCTGCTTTTGGGAGACAGCATAAAGGGTTTTTAGTTTTTCCTTGTGGTTTGTTTTTTACCCACCTCCCCACCCCTTCCACCTGCAAGAAAAAGCTTCTGATCTCAACAGGGCAAATATTAAAGGACACCTGTAGTATTACCATGCCATACATTAGGGAATATTTAACTCCATGTAGATATAGCCTATAGCTCTCTACTGGACTAACTGGACATGAAGATGGAATGGAATCAAAAGGGAACGCTCAGGCTTTGTCAACCAACTCACTGCTGCTAACTGCTGCCTGAGGATTTGGCCTGTCCTCCAAATTACTTTATATTCACAACACATCAGTAGTTATCACTGGACCAGCAAACACAGCAGCTGATATATATGGCTTTTCCCCTCAAATATCAATATACTCCTGATCCTCTGACAATTTTGTAACTGCTTTTATTTCTACTTTACAATCAGTTACTTTTGCTTGGTTCAGAGAGTGGATTCGTATCTAAAATTCTGACAGAATAATAAGTATTTCTAAATATATTTTTTATTAGAAAGTCATTTAGTGCTAGGTCTTTAAACAAGACAAAGTTGGTGAAAGAGAGATGACTATTTCCCTGATTAAAGCCTTTCTGTAATCTTTCACCTTTCTGTAATCTGTCTGAACCCAAAATCTTCCCCTCTTCATGAAAGGTCTCTGACAAGGACAAAGCCTTGTGAAGGGTGTTAAGGAGTTGTTCTTTCTCCATCCTGCTGAAATTATTTCAGCCTTTTATAAACACATTTCCTGAACCACAGATTGGATGCCAAGTATCTTACTTGTCAAAGTTAGGGACGAATTCCCTCTCTTACACTGTTCAACCACTGTTACTTTATGCAAAATCAAAACACCAAAAGGAAAGAAGAAATCCGTGTGGACTGCAACTTGTGTTTTCCAATAGCCCTCAGAAGGCTAATTCTGTTTGTTGTGTTTTAGAAGCCCTCAGTCTGCAGGGAATTCTGTTCCTCTCAATCATTTGAACTTTTCCATACAAAACATACAACAGTAGAAGCAGGCAAAGCCTCACAAGCTGAATTGTTCCACCACACCTTGGCAGACGAGATACCCCAATTCTCATTAGCATTTCTTTATGGAAAGGAGAAAAAACACCTATCAACATCAGGTAGCCCACTTAAGGTGCACTGGATTCAACTCCCCTCAGATTTGGGAAGAAAGCATAAAGAGAATGTCCAAACTGCACATTAACTGTTCTAATCACCATGCTAGTGGCTAAAGGAACAGAAATAATTTTGCAGTCTTAGAATTTAATTTCCTCTGGGTTTTTTTTTTTTTTCCAGTCTCTTTTAAGAGATTTTACCTCAGGCCAAGTGCAACACTTCACCTCTATGGACATGGAAATTATTTTGCTAAGAAAATGAGAGAAAGATCAGTTACACTCGAGCCATTTTTAATGTGAAAAACTGCTGTGTTTTCTTCTTCAGCAAGCTATAGGGAAAAAAAACCTATTCTTTTACAAATTGCATCTACTCAGGAAGTGGCAATAAACCACTCCCTAGTAGTTATTACAGAATTCAGGCTATAACTGCATTTGCAGTGCACTGGACAGGTCAGGCAATATATGCGAACACATAGAGAACACACACATACATACAGAGACACGTAGAAATAAAACTTTGCTTCGTATACAGTCATGACAAAAGTTATCTTTATAGTCCAGATAGACTTTATGGACCAAAGGACTTAGAATACCCATCTCCAACTGAACTTGACACAAGGGAAATCCAACTGACACAGTCTACTAAACCTCTAAGTGAAATGAGGCCATGTATACACATTTCTTGAAGGAAAGATACCTGCTGTTGAGACAGAATGGAGGGTTGCAACCCTCACCCAAAGGCTATAGAACTACTGACAGGCCAAGGAACAGAGGGTAAAAATGGTCCTCAAAGAAAGAATTTAGCAATGGCATGCAGCAAGAGCCTGCATTAGTGCGTGAACTATTCAGTATATCCAGAAATGATTAAAAAAAAGGTCGTGGTTAGTGAGAGCACAGTATTTTTGGTACATAATTATTTAGAGTACTGAAGATGAAAACCAGCAGATTGCAGAAAGACCTAATACTGACCAGGGTAATAAAATAGTAAATTAAATTAAATGCAGAGAAATGTAAAGCAACAGACTCTTCACTTTATATATAAATGATGATCTTTCCATTTTTATTATGCAGTAATGAAACTCTGGTCTTGTAACAGTTCTGTGAAATGATCATCTCAATGACTGTGGTGGTCACAAAGACAAAACAAATGTTAGGCAAGTAATACAGCATGTGTCATGCCACTGCTTCCCTCCCTTCAAAAATGGTTTAGAAGAGTTAGGCAAGATATAAAAACACATAGGAAAGACATTGGGAGTTTCCACAAGTGACAATTAGACCAATTTAGACTTGTCAGACTGGATGAGTGATGACAGAGGAGGGTTATGGTGTACATTTATTATGAACATGGACAGGAAATGATAATTTGTTGCTGGTTCAAAAACAAACCAAAAAGCAAGGTATTTCTTCACACAGTGTACAGCTAAGTTTAATTATCCTTTCCAAGGGACCACATAGCTCTCAAGTTTCCATTAACTTCAAAAAGCCCACTGTGTCAACAGAGTTGTTTAGCAGCACAGGGACAAATACCGGACTTTTCTTTTCAAGGTTTCCTTTTTTTGCTGCACCATTTCTATACCCATTTAACTAAATATGCAGTTCTGCACTGCGCTCTTCTTCACAGGCTTATCTGTCTGGTCTTGACTAGGCCTTTCCTGCTCAAGCAAAAAATGCTGAAACTCTTACTGCTCATTTCAGCATTCTTGCTATGTACATCTGGTATTAGACAGTGACATAAAGATTTATTTAAACTGCAAATGAATCCTTTGTTGTCCTAACCAGATTCAAAAGCATTATTTCCACTCATATTTTACAGTCTTCATCTATCAAGAATCACAGAATGAGAAACACTTGTTTTCAGACTCATTAGGATAAGCACAATACTTCCACAAGATACTTCCACAGTGAAAGCTTAAAGAACACACGAGGATGCACTGGCCTCCACAGTTCCTGCAGTCCTGTCACCATCACATACAAATCAAATCTATCTGAAATATCTACAGTCAATGCAGACTTTTACAGTATTGTTGGCCAATTACTGGTCCAAGTTTCAGCTTGCACAGATGTATTTCTGCTTCAGTATTTTTAGGTAGAAGTGGCACCAAAAAGAGACTCTTCCCTGTCAATCCTAACCAACTGAATTAAAAACTGAAATAGATTTTCAATTACCAATCTCAAACCTAAAACACGAAACTACATTTAATTTTTAAACAACTGAAAAATCAAAATTCTCTGGTAACCAAACTAGTAAAGCACAACGTTGATGACATACTCGTGAAAATAATACCTTATAAGACAGAAGGAATAAACTGAAAGCACATGTATCAAATAATGATACATTAATGCCTGCCTTAAACACATTTCTCACACACAATGCTTGATATTTTATGTAAGTATACTATTAGTTATACTTCATTAGTTGCAGAGCAGATGCTAGGCATGATAAAAGAGTATTTCACTGCAACAAGAAGTCTGCCCAAAATAAGCAAGTGGAAAAATATGTTATTTCCCAGAGAGAAAATGTTCCTAGTTAACAGCATCACTAATCTCACAAACATAAATAGTTAACAAGGCAAGTTTTCTAAATTTTATTTAGGCATCTTAACTATAAGTAGGTTTTGGTGCAGAAAGCTAAATCAACTATGTGAAAATTGATCATAATGAAAATATGCACACATTAAAGTGAACCAGTAGTCCATCATCATTTATGTAACATTTTAAACATTTCTTTCACTGTATCATGAGTAATATAATTTTTTAATCCCGTTAAATGAGTACAAAAAAATTTACTTTGGAAACAGAAGCCTACAGTGTGTCTAACCTACCTATAGTAATAGAACAAGACCTAATTCGATATTTTACATTTTAACGTGACAATTATTACATTAATATCACCAGTTAAAGATAATAGTAATAAGCCATTAAGATAATTATATGAATCACTACAGGGGTATGAAATGGGAAACACAAGGAGCTTCAGATATATTTGAAATAATGAGAACTTTAAGTACAGTATTGTAAACCCACAAATAAAATGTTTTGAATAGATTTGGCACTAGTCAGGTACCAAAAGGCTGTGTACTATTATTACAATGAAATAAACAGAACTCAACAGATTTTTAAACATGGGGATGTGACAAACATGTTTGCATACTAGATGAAAAAAATAATACTAAATTAAACAAGAAGAATTATTTTAAAAAATTAAACAGGTATACAAAACCTAGGACAAATGTTACTCCTAAAAACTGGGAAAAATAATTTGCAAGCCTTGTACTAATGAGTTTATCACAGCTGAGATTTCGCTCTATAAAAAATAAGGAGGTTTTTTTAAAAACACCAAATAAAAAAATTATTTCTTCATGAAAGGCATTTAATGTAACTACTTCCAGCTTGAAAAAAAAAAAAAGCTCTTGAAATACTGCCCAAAATTTAATTTAATTGCTCTCATTGCACATCTCTGAACAAGGACATAAGACTACCCTGCCCTCTGCCTGCATGCCAATGGAATTTCTGTATTCCTCACTACACCACAAGTGGCCTGTAGATGTTAGAAAGGCAATGCAGACATTGCTGGAAAGAAGCACTTTGGCCTCTCAGAAGCAGAGCTTCCAGAACCTAACAAACTGCCATTCCAGTTTTCTGTCCACTCACCAGAGCACAGACAAGGCAGCTGTGGGGCCACAGCTGCATTCTGGGGTCATCCAGCCTCCTCCCAGGCCCAGCTCTCCAGCTCCAAAGGAATCCCTTAGACACACAACACAAGCTGCAACTCCAGCCCCACCTGCCACCTCACCAGCAGGCTCAGCAACCACAACTCATGGCACAGGAGATGCTCAGCTGCCAGGGAAGACACTACCCCAGAAAAGTGCTACTGTTTATGCAAGGAAAGGCCCAATATAACAGACATGAATCAACTTTATAAGCCAGCTTGTTTAATACAAGGACAGTAAGAAATTACTAGACTTGTGATATGCTTTGAAAGAAAATGCTAAATGGTAACACTGTAGAAATCGCTACATTCAGAAAATTAACTAAATCCAAATTATGCAGACAACTACTAAAAGTCACAGTGAATGGGGAGAGCTATATGCAGACATGACTTCTACAGACTTGAAATGGAACTTACAATATTTAATAGTAGGTAATTCAAATGTTAATTGCCTTCTGTAACACATGTAAAGTGAAACACTACTACCAAAAAAAACCTACACCAAACACACAAAAACTCCACCATATCTTCTTTGTCTGTGCACATACAGGAAATACAAAGAGATAACAGAGAGGCAAGACTTGCTCTTGACACTTCTGTATTTCTGAATGCAGTGAAGAAGCAATGGCTTCTTATTTGGGTATTTGGCAAATTCAGGTTCCACTTCAAATTTTCTCTCTTTGGAGTACACCACTATTTGATGTAAGAAGGAATTTGATCTTGCTTATCTTTTACTCACCAAAACCCTTCCAAACAAGTGACTTCAAAAAACTCTTAATTCTATTTTGGAGTTTGTCTAGGAATTGGACCACAGAGTCTTTTTTTTAATTATTAAAAAAATATTTGTTCTCTAATATAGAAAGCATCCACCTTACTCAGTAAGACATGCTATGGAAAATTTCAAGCCAAATACTCCAAACATAAATTTTGTCAGGTTTCTACAGATGATGACAGAAAATTTTCACTACACTTCTCCCCTCTCTCCCACTATCACAAGCCCCATCCTTCCACCAATGAAGCAGCCAGAAGACTGATGCACAAAACACAGCCCTGTAAATTATAGTATGTAGGAGATTAAACTTAAGCCTAATACTACAGTCAACCTTCAACAGCTGAGTTCTATTAATGGACACTCCTTAAAAAAATCCTTATTGGTTACTATTTAAAACTACAACTCTATTAAAATATTGACTGAAAGAAATTACATGTGATACATATTGCCCACCACTGCCATGACAACACCCAGTTCAAGTATGTACTGCATTGTTTATTTTCCCAAAGTAAAAAAATACAAAAGGGTTTGCAAATCAAATACTATCAATGAATACAAAACGTGAAAGAGATGAGTTAATTTATAAAGGTAGGGATTATGTATGAACTAAAATAATAAGACTTCCAGTGCACTGAAAAGCCCAGTGTCATTATTATTATTCTTTCAATCTCCTTCCTATGTGGATTTATTTAAGATCAGCATTGTAAAATTCCAGCACAGTCAAGACATCATAAAGAACTTAATAGAAAACATCAAGGGAAAAGACAACTAATTGATGTTTCACTGCCAAACTTCAATTTCATGCACAAGACCAGAAATATGGGGAGGGTGTGTGTAGGTCAGTATGCTGAATAGCAACTGCATACATGTGTGGCATTCTGTTCACTGCTGAATGTTTCCTCTTGTGGAATACTTACTGCTCTCTAATGCACATTCCTTTGAGATTCAATGCTCCAAAGTGTTCTTGCTTTCTCATTCAAAGAATCTTTTGAATGAAGAAATTTTTAATTATTGACACATCAACCTAAGGCCAAGTTATCTGTGGGTTGCTGGCTTCCTACTTACACTACTCCTTGACCTTGTAACTCTTCATGTATCATATCTGTTTCTATATCTGAACTTCCCTGTTTTAGGCTCTGTCACTGATGATGAATTAGTAACAAGAAAGAAAACATTTTAAGCAACAGATAATTGTAAAAAATACCCCAAAAAAAGCCAATCCTATCCAGTATTATGCTGCTTGCTTCTAAGGAAACAGGTCAGCAGGTCTGAACACATCTCCACTTTTAATCCACATGCTAGACTAAGTAAAGAAAGCACAACAAACTCCTCTAAGCCTTGAGCAGGTCTCAGCAGCCTGCCAGGTGAAGACACATTATGTTGCTGTTGCTCTGAACATCAGATGCACATTTTTCAGTTCCATCACAGTCCTTCCCTTTGATCCGGGTGTTACTCTCTACATTCAGGTTCCCTTTGTCTGATACATCTCTGCTGCAAAAAGCATGTGTTGTCTTGCTTTAGCCTGTGTTATGGTGGGTGTGTTTTCCTCTCTTAGGAGGTGGAAGGTGAGAGAATAGCTCCCAGGTGGTAAGGTTACTAAATCCAAATCTCTCACTTCCTGGGCAAGTAGGTACAGAGAAAATATGATTTTGTTGTTATTTTTCTTGAATGAACATGGTCTTGTCAATGCACCTTTCAGTGAAAATGTAAAAAAAGCCCAGGACTCCTTGCAGTCCTGAATAAGCACAGTAGCCAATACAGAGGTGACCAACACTCTCACACATACAAGCAGCTATGAGGGATTTTTCTGTATTTTATCATTTGAATCAAGTATTGAAATGTCAGTTGATTGCCTTTTATGCAGCTAAGTGCTTTTCTGGCCAGACTCTATCAGCAGTTAGCATATAAACAAAGTAAGATTTTGTAGCAGCATAAACAAAGCCAGAAATTTGTATTTTTGTACCTAGTCAGAGCCTCAAGAATTGCTGACAGTCTAAAAATATGTCACTCCAAGAATATGTAAGGAAAAAGATTAATTCAAAGGAGTGCTGGTTTAGTTTTTCCTCTTCAACCACATGTACCATTGCAGGAACTACAGCTGAGATTTTCATCACTGACAGAAGACAAAGGTTTATGCTTCTGGCTGCACTTCTGTCTTGAGAGCAAGATTTCTGATAGAAAGACTGCAAAGCTACCAAACCTTATTTTGGAAACAAGGGGTTTCTGATTTACAGCAATGGAAATTAGAGTGTCAGACAAAAATCAGTGTATCCTAGGCAGTCACATAAAAATATACATAATATACATAAAACATATAAATCCATCTTCCTTCTGTCCCTACCCCTACCAAAAGAAAAGCTTTAATCTTGTCAGTCTAACTACTACTGTTTCCATTTTGAAAAAAAAGCCATAGGGACACGACCAATTTTTATTACTTTAATTCTTAATGCAGGGAAACCTGAACATGTGACAAGTAGAAAGTTATTTAATCAATAATGATATCACAGAACAAGTTTTGGCAAGGCTGTAAATAAAGAAAATGGCAGTAACAGGAGAACCACTCAAAATGCTATTGCCCTTTAAGGGCACAAAAGTGCCTCTGATAAAAGGTCTAATGCAGAGAATAAAATATTAACAAACTCCCAAACAGTTATGTTTAATAAAAACCAAGGTACTGAATAATCAAAAATATAAAAACAGAATAATCAAATGTGACACTGACACCTGGATCAAAATCCCTATGCAAGAAAGGAAACAACTAGTAAAGCTCAAGCCAGTGTTAAAAAAGCCAATCGTTCTTATTCATACTTTAAGTTCAGCCTTCTTGTCTGTAATCACAGTTCATTAAATTGGAACGCACTACCAGCACAATGTAAAATAGCTAGTCTGAGTAATTCAAAATATATAAAACCTCCTCCAGGAAAATGATTATGATATGGAAGACAAAATAATTTATTTATATTCTTCGATGCTCCATTACTTTTCAGTTTGCTTTTTTTTAAAATGACACTTACACAGCCAAACAGAAGGATAAAAAGGAAATATCCTTTTGCAACTTTCATGAGGACATGAAGATACCAACCCAAGGATTTACAACTCATAAGTAATGAAAACAAACTGTAGGTTTTTTTCTTTTTTTGAGGAATAAGAATTTCTACTTCTTAATTTGAAGCCTGTTAGAAGAACCTGATAGACAGGCAGGATAGATATCAATGAGCCTCCAAGCAAAGAAATTAGCAAAAAAAGAGGTCTTTTTGGTCATTTCTCCTTGATGAAGCAAAATTAGTTTCCTCTGTATGCTACAATTTCATCAAATGGGGATCTTAACCATTCAATTCATTAAGATACCATCCACAGCTTTGGAAACTGTTCTAGAGTACGTGTGGAAGATTTCTTTGATGGTTATACTGCTGCTATTTTTTAACCAAGCTGCATTATTTAGCTGTGCTAATCCACCTCTTACCCACCCCTCCCCCCCCGCAAACCTCCAACTTTTTCTTTTTAAACACTTTCCCATCATTAATTAGTTTCCTCACAATAGAAGTAGAAGTCAAGATGTCTTGACAAGCTCTCTAAATGTACACTGCTTGACCTTCACTGTGCCAGAGCTACCTTTTATGAGAGGTTTTCCTTTTAACTGGGAAAGACCAAAGTTAACAAGACAATTAATGTAGAAAACATTTTTAAAAATAACCAGAACTGTATCTTGCTCTTCAGTCTAGTAAAGGACAATGCAGTATAAGAACACGAAGCTTTAATCTTTCTGGTGGCAAAGGAAAATGGAAATGTCTCCTGGGAAATGGTACAGGGTGCCATCTTCACCCGTGTGTAACCATGACACACAATTGGAGTTAACAGGAGTCACAGAGACAGAGTTAAGCATAGACTGGCAGCCTAAAGGTCTCCTAGAAAAGAGATGGACAAAAAACCCTAAACAAACAGCAAGAATTTTATCATACTTCAGTATTGTGCTATGGCACAATATTGTGATGTCCCAAGAGGTGCTCTTCATTGACGTTGGCATTTGAGAACAAATTAAAATTTTCTGAAAATCAAAACTACAATTCCTCACATGCCAAGTACACTTAGGAATGCTACAAGCTGCATATCCAGACTGACTTCTTTTTTCAAACTACTTTGTGGATGAATAAATACAACTACATGTTAACACATTAAAAAAAAAAAGTAAATCCAAGATACTGTACCACTACAAAAAGTTACTCAGAAGAAATGACTTCAGAAGCAAACACCACTATTTCAACTCTATTGCTCATGACATTATGATGTACTATTTTCTAAGTGCACAATAATACCAAACAACCTCAAGAAATTATTTGATTTACGTGGTTTATCAAGCAGCCTATAACAGCATGTCCCTTCCAGGTAGGCTTACATCATATATAAATGAATGGTTTAATGCTTACAAATGGATACATTTATCCTGCAGATGCAAGGATGTGAAACTGCTCTTAAAAACAGCTCAGTATTTCTCTGACTTACAGGCTAGAACAGATCTGTTACCTTGCAACACCAAGCTTTATGTTGTGTTCACACATATACTCTCAAGCCCAGCAAGTCGGTCCTCTAATTAGCTGTATTTCTTCTTTTACCTTCCTGATTTCTACTGCCTAAGGTTCTGTGATGCACTGTTTGCCTTTAAAAATAGCTTGAACCACAACCAGATTTTTCTTTTTTTCCTGCTTGATATTTCAGGAATCAAACTCTTAAAACTTACACATCTGCCTTTATAATTTTCACAGCTTCCCAGAGCCATCAACAAGGACGACTGCCACTTGTCTGAAATCAGAGACAAATAGAACAGTGGGTCTTCTTACACTGGAGAAAGGCAGATGCCAGCAAGGGCTCAAGAGAAATGTTACAAAAACCTTTGCTAAACTAAAGCATTCCAGTGCTGCTCCAAAGCCAAGACCTCCAAGTTACAATGCAGGGAACCTAGGAACATAAATCATGTGCCTGGCATGGACCTAATTTCTTACTGAGAGGATATAGATTGGATCTTACTAGGGATATTAGCAACAAACCACACTTTGTGGGAGATTCTGGAATAGATCTCTATAAGCCCTTGTCAGCAGCAATAATGACTCCCCATGATACAACCTACAAGAGCCAAAAAACCAGTAGTGCCTTCTAATGCTCTCTCATTCCATTGTCCGAGTTACAACTTTGAAGTTGCAATTCAATACCTGTAAAAGAATGCGTTTTGTGGTAAATATTATAGTCTAAAACACCTCAAAGTCTACTGATAGACTTGCCTGGCATCACTGAATTTACAAGCACCCTGCTGCATCCTCTAATTAAAGAAAGTCTGATCCACCAAAATGAATGTGTCTGAAGGTGATAAAACTCTAAAAAGACCAAAAAATTAAATATTCCTGCTTCACACAAGACCTCTGTGCAGCCAGAATCAATGTGTCAAATGAGGCCTTGTCCAGACCTTTCTCAATGGACTACTGGAACCGTAACACATCCAGCAAAAAATTCTTCAACCACAAGCAGTTCACGGTTGATATGTTTTCTAATGGGAGCTTTCTATCATTTTCTAACCACACAATGAAACTACAGATTAATTAGTAACATCTCTGTGTAGCTCTTTTTTAAATCTTACTCATTTCTAATGAAAACAATGATAAATTAGTAGATGCATTTCACATACATAATATGGAGTATTTTTAACAGATTAATTATTTGAAAATAAATTATTAGTATTTTACAACAATTATCGAGACTTTGAAAAAACCTATCTTCTAAAACTTAGTTTACATGGTTTTAGTACACTACCTTCGTTGTTACTTTTTTAAAACAAAATAATTTATTTATATATTTAAAGCCCTTTCAGCAATACTCCAGTATACCTTTCCTGGATCAAGTCTGACTAGATTAAGTACAATCTTCGAGACCTTTGGTCAATTATTTTCAGTATTCTCTGGAGGCTTTTTAACACAGTCCAGTTTTTTCCCAAGTCTTTACTGACTTTAGGCTCTTAAATCAAACAATTCAGAACTTAACATTCAATCACCTAGTGTAAAAGGATTGCTATAATGAAGATGAAGTAAAGGGAATAGTAAAAATAATGGAGTGCTGGAGAAAAGATAAAAACAGACAGTAACTCATGGAATCTTTGTAGTTTACATGTATTACACTAACACCGATGGTAATGCATTACTTACAAAGAGCTCAAAAATCCTTTCTAACAAAGAGAACTTACTCTCACCTAGAAGGAACACCATTCTATGTGCCTACTGCCTGAAAACAGGACTTTCACACTGCTCACCAAACCAGGTTAATGCCTAGGAAAGAGCACAGCTATGGAAGGCTACAGCAAGGCCTCCCACAGCTTCTTCTCTCCTAAAGTACATTTTATCAATGCACGAGTTCAATGTTTATTTACCCACTGTACCTACAACCACATGCAGAGAAGCTTTTCTGTTACTCACTGAAAGAATCATAAGATACCTGAGCTGGGCAAAAAGAAACCATATAAGACTAAGGGCAAGGAACAATTTTTGAAAAAAAAAAAAATAGCAGGATGGCTTGTTAGCACATTGAAATCAACACCTGCCCACACCATTAAATTAATAATCTCTTTTCACTCCAGAAAATACTTCTAGACCCTTTCTCATTCACTAGATAGAAAGCTGGATTTCACTATAACCATTTTTTCACAGTTATTTCAATCTAGGTCAAAGCTGGTGGTAAGTCTTACAACTGCCTCCCAACATGAATGCAGTTGCTCCTGGTTTGTTGTTAGCAGTCTATCCATACAAACACAATGCAGTATTTAGGTAATATGTCTTTAAAAGTAAATAAACTATTTTTCTGTCCATCCCACTTCCATTTTTCGATTACTAAGTTGCTTTCTTGCCAAAAAGACTAAAAGAGGTACAGGATTTGTGAAGTTTCCTTGTATTTAGACAAGTAAAATCGTGTTGGAATAGAAAAATTCTTTTTCTTAATGTATTTCGTTGATTCCATCCTCAGTAGTAGCTGCCCTTCATCATTATGCAATCACCTTCAAATTATTTTGATTAAACTACATTTTATTAAACCTCATATAAAGCTAGCTATTCCAGTCACTATTTGCATGCCTTAAAAAAAACAATAAAACAACAAAAAACCACCACAGAAATAAATCACTGGACAAACAACAAATAAACCACTAGATAAGTAATAAATAAACCAGATCTTGGGATGAAATTTTTCAGAAATAACTGAAAGTAATTTGTTAATCAATACCAAAAATTTCTAACTGGAGTAATTCTGCTTTCAAATAGTCAACATAAAAATCATCATCTTGTTGTTGTCATACTAACTGAGAAATTAATATATGCATATGCTTCTCAAGACTCTCTTGAAAAATGTTAATTTAAGAAATATGTTTCAAAATGCCAGTTTTGTAAAAAATAAAACCTTATGATAAATATAAAAATATACCCTATATATATAGTTATGCATGAATCTCATCAGAAAACAAAAAATCCATAACATCCAACTTCTACTTAATGTAGATCAGTATCATAGACCTCACTTTGCAGCTTTGATAAAAGATAATGCAATGTTAGGTCATAACAGTTTTAGCCTAGCTAGTCTCTAACAGGATTTATTTGCTGTAACAGGTTAATTTAGTTTAACAAGTTCAACTTGAAAAGCTCAGCTTCCTGAACAATTAATTGAACTTCCTCTACAGGAAATATGCTTATTTGAAGGCATTGCTGGTATTTTCTGTGGAAGAAACACAAGATAACCAGAAAAGTCTGTTTGCAAGGCCTCTGTTATGATTGTATGCAATGATTCTTACGAGAGCCATACACCAGTTTGGCACTGTAATTCAGGAAAGAAAACATTCACTTACCGCAGTGTGACTGGAAAACCTGTGGCTTGACTACCTGATTGCAGATATTGCACACTACAAGATAGAAATCATCATGAGCTGGATAATGGCCAAATAAGTGCATATCTGTGGGAAAGTTAAAAATATATACAAGAATTAGAAGTTATGCTTTAAATATATATTAAGAAAAAAAAAATTGAAAATACTGTAGGGCCATTACTGTTATATTAATTTACACAAAGCAAAGGTATACATTGCTCCATAAGAGCTTCTTACTATGTTAAAGAGATTTTTTCCCTCATTTGGATTTCAAAGTCCTGTACTAATGCTGCAGTCTCATCCCTCAGTCTGAGTCAGAACACAGACTGCAACACTTTTTCTTAACACTCACTGCCAAGAAGTGGAATAAGCATTTCTGTACTGGTCAAATGTTGAAACAGTAAAGGAATAGATTTTTTTAAATCTCTGCCTAAAGATCCTTATAGAAAACACATTGCATAAGTTATGCTCTATGTTACAATATTCTAAGCTTGACTGTAAGTCGCCTGAGAAAAGCTCCTGCTTAAAAGCTAGTTATAATAACCAAAGTCAAGGATCCTACAGCTTAAAATACAGCCAGGAATGACATGCCATGTGAAATTTCTGATTCTGTGCAAATGCCCTTCCCTAGTTCTGACACCCTGCTGTTTGTTCCCAACAAATACTGTGGGAAGAGATGAAGTCGATTAATGAGGTATTTCTGGGTGATGGTATGAGGAATTCAATGAAATCCAGACAGGTACAGTCAGATGATGACAGGCACTTGTCCCTCTCAGATGAAACACATAATGTAATACCTGCATTCTTAAGCCATTACAAACAGAGTAAAATGGACTTAAATTACCAATTGAAGTCCTCAGAACTCTAACATTACAAGTGAGGCAGCTTGTTCTACTCTTCATTGCTATAACTTAAGAACCAGCACACATACCCATCCACCACAGCTCAGCTTGGAGGACAGAAACTCCAGTCACTTTAATGCATTTCAGTGGGATCATGTCACCATACCCAGTGTTGCTAATGAATGTGTTGCTGCATTAGTAACACCATGCCAAGTAGTGGCCCCACAGATCACGTTACTTCCCAGATTATAAAAATAAAAACCTTGTAAATTTCAGTGTTATTCAGGAGCATCTGAAATCTATTACAGAACTTACAAACATAGACTGAAATATTAATCTGGTGCCTTTTAAACACGAGGAAAATAGAGACAATAAACATGTACAATAGCAGCTGTGATTGATAAACATCAACAACTAAATCCTACTTCTCCAGTAAGTCAATATTTCTAAAAAATAGTGATTTCTTTCAAAACTGACTCAAGCAGGTACCGTAGGTCACTAGTTCTTAACTAAAGCAATTATTCTGGTCCTAGAACTATTTTAATAAGTAATTCTGCCCTGGCTTCTGGCACTGTAAGTAACATCACTGCTTATGATAGCAGTGCTTTGCATGATGAAGTAAAAAATGTCTTCAGTTCCCAAAAAGCCCAGAGGAACGGGGCATCACTCTCATGGTAATACAGGGAGTATCACAAGTAAATCCAAAGAGGCTCATTCAAGAGTTCTTGGGCACAAACCAGCCCCATCAACCTGCAGGTATTTCACAGTATGATATGATGTGCATTGTTCCTTTATCCACTGAAAACCAAAACCCTTTCTTTCTGTTACTGCTTGTACCAGGTATGAAATCAGTTGAAAGGTTAACCAGACACGACACCTTTGCAGTGCTGGTCTCGCACTAACCAAGCCTTCAAATGCAGTGCAAGCAGATGAATGCAATCAGTACGTTCAGCCTAAATTTAAAAGAATGCCAGTGGTGAGGTATAAACCTCTTTGGTGAAATTAGTGTTTAGTACTAGTAAAGCCAGAAGTGCAAAGTTAGGTTCAATCAAATCTTCCTTACTGGTAAAACAAATAAAACCCTAAGCAGGCACTAAAACAGGCTTTTTTATTCTATTTATTGTTTTAATGTGATAATTCAGTGACCTTAAAAATTATTTTACACTGGCAATTCTTAGCGGAGAGTTTTGATCAGAACCTACAGATTTCCAATAACAGCACTATAAGTTCCACAGAAAGGAATATTTCTTCTGGGTATGATTTGACACAAAGTCTCAGCTCAAAAACATGCTTTTAATTACAGTTATGAAATATTTTTAAAATGTTTAAAATATCTCAAAATATTTTTTTCTGTTGTTTGAGAGGTACAGTGACAATCCTCTTATGAAAACATAGGGACTTTGCCCTTCACAAAGAGAAAAGTTACAACTGTTTTCCAGTTTAAATTCCTTCAGTTCGTTTAGCCTTCATAGGTCTGTATCCTAACCTTTAAAACACATCCAGCTCCAAGATACCTAAAGTTTGGCTGGGTCTGAGTCTTAGTTTTTATGATTTCTGGCTGCAGGGAGTAACTTATAAAAAACCAGAAGGCATTAATACTGGCAAAAACCATTCAAAGACAAAGATGGGAAAAGGAATTAGTTCACAGGATTACAAAAAACATCTACCTTTGCATCAGGCACTGCCAAGGAGACAGAGCAGTGAAGGAAAAGTCCTGCAAGCTTCCTCCACTACCCTGGCAAACACCACTGCACCTAACAGGTAAATAGCACCATTTGAGGGCTGTTTTGTTTTTTTCCATACTCCATATGGGTTGATACACAAAGAAACTGCACAGACATGTAAGAGAACCAAAATGCTGCTGTGAGATACACAGAATAAGTGACATCCTGAAGCAGCATTTTGGAATTTTTTTTCATTTTTCAGGTGCCTAGAAATAGCCCAGTGGAGGTGCAAGTGTCCATTTTAAATGTGAGTCTTCTGTACAAAGTTATCAGCCCCCTCTCAAAAGTCCATTTAAAATAATCCAAGAATCCTGAGGATACAAGACGACAGGCTGAAAACACGAATCACAGCACACAAATATACTGTTGTTACTGAATCAGAATAGATAAAAAACTTAAATTAAGCACCATCTTTCAGGCTTTTAAGACACCTTAAAACTCTCACTATGCAGGAGTTTTTAAGAAAAGAAAATTCTTTAAGTCCAAGCAGGTTCAACTACCTCTCTTAGTTTATTCATGCTAACCAGATTGGCACAAATCTGTTTTCATTATTAAATTCATGATTTGTAATTATATAAATTACTTTTCAATTGAAATTGCACAACATATTAATATTGTCTCACTACAAAGTCCAACTGGGGATACACTTTATTAGATGCAATAATACTACTAATGCAATCCAGATCAGAGAATTTACAATGAATAAAGCAAGGAACATTTGAAATTTAAAATAAAGTAGAAAAGATAAACAGCTATATATCTTTTCATACAGGTTTTTCTGTTTTTAATAAGAGCAGTTCAATGCTAGCATGTCCTACTCAAAGTAACCAAGACTGAAAGATTATTTTAGACACTGGTATCATTCTTAGATCAGATTGCAGCCATTTGACAATTTAGACCTTCTGTGTGCAACAAAAAAAGACAATGGCCTCTCCAAACAAAAAACTGTCTTCTAAAGGCAATAATCACATCTCTCTGCCTGCTTAGTCAGAAGCAATGGTGATAAGCTTTTCAGAAAAGATTACTTTTGGGGAAGAAAACATGTCTCTAAAGTCAGCTCAGGCAAAACTTTGTCAAGGACGGGATAATTACTGAATAAGGTGAGTGACTATCAAATGGTACTGAAATAATTATCAAGGTACAAAAATAATATGGAGGGACAGAAGAGCAACTGTAAGGAGTATTTATTTTCTACCAAAAAACTGCTTACCCCTAAAAGTGAAACAAGGTGACCACAGTGTGCATGACTCACCACACACTGGCATGGCGACCTGCTTGTTCCCTCTGTGTCAATACAGACAGCCACAAGTGTGAGACAGAAAGCCCAGCCCAGCCCTTCTGCAAGGTAAAAGCACTCCATAGCCCCATCACACTTGCCTCATTTCACTGGAAGATACTTCCAGCAGATTCAAAGTAGACTTGATGGCAAAAAGAAGTGGTAACTTATTTTTCAATACCCATACACTTTCCAAAAGGGCCATCCACAGATACCTCACTCCTTGCAGTGCTGAATCACCATCCCCTCAAAATGAAACACAACTGACACAGCCGTGCCCATTGATACTGTACAATGACAAAAGCCTGCTCAAAAATGAGCTACTGAACTAACAGGATGCAAAAGTGGCCCATATTATGGGAAAGATATTCTATATAGGTGGAAATCTGATACAGTGAATGCTGACTGCTCGAAATTACTTTCACAGATTAAAATCTTAAAATAATACTTTGCGTATACTTTGCTATGGCACTTGAAAAATGATTACAACTTCTGCCTGTAAGTTTTATATTACTAACATTTGCAAATAAAAAGAGAGCTGTAGCCATATGACACAGTTTTGTAAGACATCAATTTGGTGAAATGTGCATTAAGAGCAAAAATACCATAGAAAAATAGAAAATGTTGCTGCAAATTGTGGCACAAATACAAAAATGCAGGTGTCAGATATGACTTTTTATCTTCTCCAATAACATACAGAAAGGAATTATTTTTAGTAACAATCAAAGGCAGATGACTTATATGAAGTTCCTTGTCTATTATTATATAATTCATAATCATTTACATCCCACTGTATAATAAAACACGAGCTAGAAATAATCTAAAACATTCTTCCACTGCAGAATTAAGGTTGTCAAACAGTAAGACCTCACAGTATTGCGTGGGAAATCAAGTTTTAATGATGATCTTTTGCTATAAATTATAGACACTTTAAACGTTCACTTATATATCTGTTGCTCCACTAAACATACCCACAAAGACTGCTTTGAAAAATATTAGTGATGTTTATGTGCCGAGAGAGAAGGGGAGTGAGGAGGGGAAGAGAAAGACTATTCAACACACACTGTACACTGGTTTAAAACTGAAAAAGCTAAGTTAAAAAAAAAAAAAGCAATGGCAAAAACGGCAACAGACAAAACCAAATACATGTGATTCTTCCAGCTCCTGGAGCTACACATTTTTAAACTCTATCTCTAGAATTGTGCCAAATATTTCCCTCTTGTTCCACAGAAGCGACAAATCTGTACATCATTCAAGAACTGGAGTAACATACAAAATCCTTCAGTGCAGTAGATTACTTTAAAAACTAAGTAATTTGAATGGTGAATTGAAACCTGAAACTGAAAAAAAATAAAAAGACAATCTTCAGGACATTACTCAGACAGCAGTTAAACACGTTTGCATAGACAGGCTGGTCTTATCATAGAAATAAATGTCACACTCTTTCCATTTAACATGAGCTTATTCTCCCCTGAGTGCAGTTTTTCTTACTTACACAAAAACCAGTAAGTCACTTCAGTAATTAGTTCGCCAGTATAAATTGCATTTTACCCCTGAAAATGTCAGTCACAGTTGCAAATTAATCACAGAATGATTTAAGCTGAAAGAGATTGTTGGATGTCATTTACTCCTGCTGAAACTGTGGCTAACTTTAGGGTCAGAATCACAAAGATCATCTCTTTTCTGATGGAAAAATGCAGGTCATGGTTAAAGTAATCATAAAGTTAAGGAAAAAATAAAATTAAAATATTCATGACAGAACTAACACAGGACCAAACACGACTGTCATAAGTCCTGACTGATGCCCTTCAGGTGCTAACACAAGGAACTTAAGATGCTGCATGCTAAAAATTCAAGTGAGAAAGAAAATCAGTGAGAAGAAAACAGAAATACTGGCCTTCTCAGGAACAGCAGTAATAAATGAAACATGACTGTAGTGAAGAAAAAAAAAAAGCAGGGAAAAATCAGCAAATAGACTTAAGTGTCAAGTGTGGTAAAGAGTCAAGGTCATGACACCTTTAAACCAGCCCAGTATGGCTGAATGGTATGCTGCCTCCCAGGGTAGAGCAATCATGAGGACAGTGGCAATCCTAAAGAATGCTGGGAATAGTTCATTAATTATAGTGCAAACAATAAATACCACCCTCAATGACGCAGAAAGACTTTGTACTCCACTGCCTTATCTAGGCATTATGAAATGGTACTGAAGATGGAAACGGTGCTTTCCATTCCCAAGATCCATAACAAAAGAAAAAAAAAAAGTTCATAACTGGGAACCAATGATCTAAACAAATATTGTGGATTAACAATATCTGCATATCTTTTGTAAAAACCTTTGTTTGGAAAGGATTATGAAGTAAACTATAGAACACTGACATTACTATTTTGCACATGACACTACATATCAATAAAGAGAAGAATAAGCACGGGAAAATGTGAGAATGTTGTTCTTCCATAATTCTGAAGGCTGTTATGTAATTTATGCAGGCTATTTGCCACCCCAGTCTAAGGTAATTTGCCAACAGAGGACCAGAATTTCCCGGGCTACCAGATTAACATATCACAAGAATACTGCAAAACACAAAACTCACACTTCAAAAAGTATGCTGCATACCTGTGACACCAAGAAATCTCCATTTTTCCTATCTTAAGACATTTAGAGGATAAGACAGTACCTAAACTAAGTTTTTCCTCCTTGAAAAACCTACTTTTTAAAACTTCATTATATGGAGGCACAGGGCCTCTTAGCTCCTGGGGTAGGTCATCTTATGGAACCTCTATTTCACTCTCTGTACAAATCAGAATTCAAACCGATCAACGTCTGGCACTGGTACAGCCCTTTTGGACTCCCAGCTTCAGATTCCTGCCCCTCCCATGTGCTTATACCATCAATTAACTGATTACACAAGGAGTCAAATTCAAGCCAACTCTGAATCAGGAGCAAAGCAGTATGAAGAAGGACAGAACAAAACAGGAGAAGATTTGACAGTCTGATTCCATAAGCTGCCCCATTGCAGAACCTCATGAATGCAACCATCAGCAGGAGGGGAATTTAATGCATAGCCCAGAACAGGACAGCAGGAGGGCCAACAGGACCAAGATCAGTACAAACTGCAGTGGAGCAGTGGTGCCTCTCTAGATTATGCAGAAATCTGTCACACAGCTATCTGTGCAATATTAAAGGAAGACACTTGGCTCCAAAAGAAGCTTTGTAAAAATACTTGCCTCTCAGTTAAAAATAGCACTAAAGGTATTTATTAATTTGTAATATATAAAAAGATGCAGAAACATTGCATTGTGCTTGTGTGGCAAGGTTTTGGTAGTGGGGGGGAGTTAGAGAGGCGACTTCTCTGAGAAGCTGCCAAAAGCTTTCCCCATGTCTGACAGAGCCAACGCCAGCCAGCTCCGAGTCAGACCTGCCACTGGCCAAGGCTGAGCCCATCAGTACATCAATGCCTCTGTAATAACATATTTAAGAAGGAAAAAAAAAAGTTACTGTGCAGAAGTAATTGTTGAAAGAGAATAGAGATGTAGAGAATATGGGAGAGAAACAGCCCTGCAGACATCAGGGTCAGTGAAGGAGGGGGAAGAGGTGCTCTAGGCACTGGAGCTGAGATTCCTCTGCAGTCCATGTTGAAGACCAGCCTGTTTCACCATGGAGATCCATTGGGAAGCAGATATCCACCTGCAGCCCATGGAGGACCCCACACTGGAGCAGGTGGATGCCCAAAAGGAGACTGTGATCCATGAAAGCCTGCGCTGCAGCAGGCTCCTGGCAGGACCTGTGGCCCCATGGAAAGAGCAGCCTATGCTAGAGCACGTTTCCTGACTGGGATTGTGACCCCCTGGGGGATCCACACTGGAGCAGTTCATGAAGAACTGTAGCCTGCAGGAAGGACTCAAGCTGGAGAAGGTTGTGGAAGACTGTCTCTAATGGGAGGGACCTACAGTGGAACAAGGGAAGGACTCCTCCCTCTCCTTGAGGAAGAAGCAGTGGCAGAAGCAACATGTAATGAACCATAACCCCCATTGCTTGTCTCCCTGTGCTGCTGGGTGGAGAGGAGGTAGAGAATTGGGAATAAAGTTAAGCCTGGGAAGTAGGGAGAAGTGGGAGGAAGGTATTTTTAGGATTTGTTTTACTTCTCACTATCCTGCTCTGATTTTGACTGGTAATAAATTCAGCTAATTTCCCTAAATCAAGTCTGTTGTGACTGTGACAGTAATTGGTGAGTGACCACTCTCTGCCCGTATCTCAACCCGTGAGCCTTTGGTTATATTTTCTGTCCCCTGTCCAGTTGAGAAGGGTAGTGACAGGGTGGCTTTGGTGGGTACCTGCCTCCAGCTAGGGTCCAACCACCACAGGCCTATCACCTTCTTTGATAAAATTCCTAATGTTTCTATCTAACTTTCTATTACTGAACTAATTTTTAAAACCAGATTCCCATTTTGCCATTTAACTTTTCAGTTATTTTGTAGAAAGTAACCAGATAGGGTAACTTTTACCTTATCAGTTTCTGAATACAGTGACTTTCCTGCTTGCCCTTCAGTTAAAGAATCTCCCCATTTCAGACATAAAGAGTGCAGGTACTCAGAAACCAATGTACCTTTAAGAGAGGAGGTTAAAAAGCACTGAGTTCTGTTTGGATGACTATGAGAAATTTGCTTAACACTTTCTTTTGTCATCA
The DNA here is from genome assembly GCA_037013685.1 of Acridotheres tristis. Classification (NCBI taxonomy): domain Eukaryota; kingdom Metazoa; phylum Chordata; class Aves; order Passeriformes; family Sturnidae; genus Acridotheres; species Acridotheres tristis. The sequence continues at coordinate 13,138,533 of CM072885.1, forward strand.
GAATTTAAACTAAGGGCAAATACAACAGCAAAAGTTGCTAAAATATATCAATAAATATTAGTGAACATTTGCATTTGGACACTGCAGCTCAGGGCTGGAGTGACAGGGGATAGCACTGGAAAGGATCAGCCAGAGCAAGGACAGCCCATTCACCAACTTGGCAATACTGACACTTCTCTTGCAAGTCTGCATGGAAGAATTTGGAGAATGGAATAAGGCTGCAAAGCAGGACAAAACACAGTTTAGGAGGGTGAAAGACGATAAAACCAATGTTTGAAATTGAATTCAATTACACAGTATCTAGTTTACAGTAAGGTAAGTGTAATTGTAACATAAGAACACAAGGCAATTTTAACAACTCCAGTAACATCTAAAAAATTGTTAACTGTTCTGACATTTTTCGTTAATTATTAGCTTCTACTTCAGGGAAATTATCTAAAGGAGCTTCTTCCTCGGGAACCTGGATTTTTAATTGCCTTCTCTTTTACATACAACAACATATTTCAGGAACTATAGCAATTGTTTTTGAAGTTTGTATCATAAAACTCTACAAAGTCAATACTCAGAAGAAAATCCTGCTACATTGTAAAACAGATACCAGCTAAACATATTAAGATCCAAAGACATATACAAATGAAAACAAAAATCGAAACAAAAATCCCAAAACAAAAACAATTTTTCCACAAATCAGTTACTAAATACGCCTCAAAAATCTAAGTGAGCAAAATACAAGGAAGAAATAGGCTTTTGATGTGTTCAGAAGCAAGCTAGAAGAGTAATATAAATGTAAAATTATCTTCAAATAACAGGTTAACATTTAGATCTGGCTTTTGGGATATAAGGACATGTGTGCCACCAAATATCTCTATTTTACCAACCAGATACATTTAGTCTAATTAAAGATATCACCTCCAGCTACAAATTTCATCTTGCTTATGTCTGGAAATCTTCAGGACAGCAACAGTATTATCAAATAACAGCAAAAATTAAATTACTGAGGGCAAGGAAAAAAAAAGATTCATTATTTATAAGGATTCAGACTATGTGCTCCATATCCAGAAGAAGAGGTGACATTCCCTCTGTAGAATATATAGCATAACTGTCCCCAGACTCCTGAGTATGGAAAGCATGGCAAAGAGCTGATCACAGACTTTATAACCTTGCAGATACAGTGGAATTCTCCTAGATCTCACATATATCACCATCAAAAACCTCAGAAAGTGAGCATGGCTGCACACAAGTGGGCATACAAGGGATGGAGAACGTGCAGGAAAATCATCCATCTCTGCATTGGAATTCTGATTTCTTAGCATCCCACGTGCAGATATAAGGAGAGGAATGGCTGGAAATCATTTTCATTTCTCTCATAATTCAAAGCAAACATCATGCACCTTAAGTGGGCAGTCTCCACAAACCATACAGCAACAGAACATTTCTTTTTTTCTCAAATATGTATCAAGAAGAGTCTCACTGCAAATGAGACTTGTCAGCACAAGTAGTAGCCTTCATGGATGATGGCACTAAATTTCAGCTCAGATTGATGTACAGCTCTCTGGAATCAGACATTTGACCTTTTAGCAACAGTCAGAGGGCTGCACCACATCCATATTTTCCACAGCAGGTGGACTCTGACAAGTCCTACGCTGGGAAAACACACCTTGACACTGGAAGAGATGTCATTTGCAACTTAACTACAGTAACTCACAGAAATACACAGTGTTTCAGCTTTTGATTTTTCTGTATGAAGATTGTTAAGCTTTCTGATACATAACCAAATAAACTAAATAGATATGGAAACATCATGAACACACTGGTCCTACAGAAGCAGTAAGATGAAGATATGGAGATATCAAATGCTGGTTGCAAAGAATCAAAATAATTTAATAACCTATTGGTAAACTTCACAACAGTACCTCTGTATTACACATCATCTTTAGAATACATCTGAGTGAGTACTAAACTGGTTTTTCATTATTTTCCCCATTTCCCTCATAGCTTCAATGATCTTTTATTAAGTGAACAAGTACCAGTGATCTGAAAAATAAAGGAAAGGAAAATAACTTCTCTGACATTTATTTTAAGGAAATGTTGAATATGTCATTTTAGGGACTACTAATAGTCATATTAGGGATTACTGAATTTGCAGCAAAGAGACAGATGTTTTAAATACAATTAGTTTGCAATACTTTTACTAATTCCAACATTTGAAGTGCTAGTAAAAAATACCACAAGGATAGCAGGTTTTCCTCTTCCGTTTTCTTCTCAATGTGCACTAGGAAAAAGCTATCTGTGCAGTCCTATGGAGAAAAATCCCATGGCCAAAAAACCCTTCATTCCTATTTCTTCTGTGCAGACTGCTATGAAGCAGACTTTAATCCTCCAAGTGGTGTTTCCTTCATAAACACTCAGCAAGACACAACTGGCACTCACATGCAAAGCTGCATTATCTTCTGCAGAAGAGTGACTCTGGTTTAAGGCAGTACAACAGGACTGAAGGAGAGTGGGCTTAATTCCTGGCTCCCAAACAACATTCTTGCATGACCCTGATTAGATTCTTCTGTGCCTCAGTATCCCATCTCTAAAATCAGGATAATATGCTCTTTGTCTGCACTGTCTGTTTAGACTGCAGCCTTTCAGTATTCTCTTACTATTTGTCCATACACTGGGACCACAACGGGGCCCTTCATTTTGGCTGGGATTTCACTATGACAATAGAACAAGCAACAAATAAGATAACTTGCAGTGCATTTTACAAGCAGTGTGTGGCAATCTTAAGGACATAAGTTATTTAGGATTAAAGAAAGTCTAATAAAAATGAAATTTTCACAGCTTTCTAGGCCACCATTTTAATAATATTATTATTATTACTATTATTATTATAAATAGCATTGTCAGAAATATATCTCTCAGAAAATGATCAATTTTTATAGCAGGGAAAGCTATGAGTAAATGACTAAACAAACATTGAGAAAAAGAAAATCTTTAATCTCACCTATCTAATTTTACAAAATGCTAAGTATTTAATTGATCTTCACTTCTCCCTACAACAAGAGTCAAGGCCAAGTACATCTTTTAAGTCAACTCTCTTCTCACCCAAGACAGAAAGTGTCTGCTCATTTTTAATCAACAGTTGGATATTAAACGGAAATGTATTGTCTAAATGTACTGTCTAAAAGGACCCAAATAATTCTTAAGCCAATTCTCCGAGCTTTTTCTGTATTGCCTCCTATACCTATAACAGCACCTCTTTTCAGGAATATTACCTCTTATGCAACTCAGTTCTCTGAAGAAAGTTATTTTCAGATAGACTTCCCAATAACATCATCTTTTTCCTTCACACGGCTCCAAATGAAATAGTTTTAGCTCTCTTTCTTGTTGGCATACACATCAAGCTACTGCTTAAAGTGTTCAGCTGTGGGGTTTCTTCAGTTAGAGAACTTTATGCCAAGGAAAAATACATGAGAAAAAATATTAATGAATAACAGGAGGTAGAAAGATGAATGAGAAACTTTCTAACCGAAGTCCGAACATACAAAATATCTACCCCAAGGCCACTTAGGCAAAACAGTAAAAAAATTCCTACAAATTGAAGAGCAGCCTGTAGTTCCACTATCACACAACTCCAGAAAACAGCTTTCATTCTAAGAATTCCGGTCTCAGGGGAATAATTATCTTTGCAAGTGCAATCAGTCAAATACTTGTAGTGTCTGAAAAAGCACACGTACATCAACAACTCTTACACTGAGATTTATACAGTGCATTTGCATGCACACAACGAGCATTTCCCAGGATAGGAATATGCTCCTACTGGTTCAACATGCTGCCTACAGACAAACAAGTGAGGCAATGCAGCACTCTGTGCTGGTACAGCAGTCTTGTCCTTATTGCAGGAGGTAAAAGCACAGTTTAGCTGGACTAACCGAGTCCATGACAAGAGCCTGCTGCTCACCTCGGGGAGTGTTCTTACCTCTAACAGACACAACCCTTAAAGAACATCATCATGAAGGGTTCAGGTCAATACAAGTCTGTATGCCACTAAAGTGTCCATGAAATCTTCAGTATGAACATATTACAGAATATATACACCCTGCATTCAGAGGTATTCCATTCCTTCCACCTCCCTCCTTCCTCCAGGAATGCTACTAACAGTTTCTCAAAGGTACAGGATCAACCACAGTTTAAAGCCACAAAATAAAGCTTTGCAGTTAAAGTGACCACCCTGTAAAGGACCAAACTCCACTAGCAAGCTCATGAAATTTGATGCCATTAAATAAGAGTAAAAATAAGTTTTTTGTTCCTACATTAAGCAAAAAAAGGCCTTAAGAAACTTGAGGAGATTTTATCAGCTAAAGAATGAGCAGAAGAAACTTGAAGCATTTTCCCTCTGAAATATTAAGATATTTTCAAAACATTTACAGGCCAAGTCTAAAGTAACCTGCCCATCTAGTAGTACTGAAAAAGCCAAAGAAAGAAATGAAAAGCAATGGAAGGCACACTTAATACTTGTATCTGTCATCAACTAGTTATGTTGCACAGTACCTACTCCTGAGACAAATCATTGGTTTAATATTGTCACTCAAAGGTATGTATGCCTTTGATAAATATAATAAAAGGCTATTAATGGGGGCTCTTTCCTTTTAATGAAAGAAAGAAGCAGTTTATTAGCTCAATCACGTTATTGTTGTGTTTCAATTTCTGCTACACTGAATACTGCACAAGTCATATTCTCACCTGCACATATGTAATACTCACTACCTAACAAACAAAAAAAAATGCAAGAATTTTGTTTTCATATTCTCAAACAGAGACTTGGGAAAGCTTCAGATGTCGCTGGAGCTGTTTCCTTTGTTGCCTGTACAGGAGAAAAAGGTGGCTTTTGTGAAATAAACGACTCAAAATATTGAAAGATAACAGGTTTTTTTCCTAATTTTAATCTTAAATTCAGGACTACTACAAGAATCTTTCCAGCTCACTGTTCTTCACAACAGTATATCACTTTCCACTACTTGGCAGTAGTGATGACTTACTAGTACTTGATTGGTATCTCAAGGGGAAAAGTACCACAAAGTAGTATTTCTTCTTCAAATACCACAAAGTAGCATTTCTAAGACTCCAGAAGTTTTTCTCTTTAAAGGAAGACCACTGCAGGTGATCAAGTGTCAGCAGGCTGAGTTGAGCTGTTCTACATGGATTAAAAAAATAAGAATGTTTCAGATCCATTTGCCCAGGAAGGCAGCGAGCCTCCTTCTCAGCACAGCCCCCAAGTCACCTCACCACTCCTTGCAGCAGGAATATTGCAGTTCATTGTTGCTGACACCTGACTGAAATTAGTATATGAAAGGCTCAGACATTTTTGCTGGGCAGCTAAGAACATCCTAAGAACACACACAAAGAAAACTTCACCAAGATTAAAGCAAGCTGCTGAAAATGGCTCTGTCTTGGTTCTTGGCACAACCATGCAAAAGGTAAGCAACCTTTGCTGACACCACCTGGTCCCAAAGCGATGCCTTCACCAGCACTCAGCTTCCCACATTCATCCCATCCACCTAACAGCTCGCTGACATGTGCAGACCACTTAACACTCCTCATGCTGCAGTCTGATGCCTGTCAACTTTGCTTAGAAGCAATCTCCCTTCCAGCATTATACACTTCTGAGGATTTGGGTGTTGCAAAGCAATTGTTCATTTATTTCTGAGGACTGGGGCGTAGGGAAGCAGCTGCTAATTTATTTCATCCAGTATTGAGAGCGTTGTGTTAGCTCTTCAACAACTAAAAAAATATCAATCAACCAGTTCTCTTTAAAGACTGATTCTTCATGTGTTTAGAATGCACGGTTTTTTCCTCAAGTCTGCTGTGCCCCCTAGTACTCCATAATTTATCTAATTGTAGGGTCACTGGAACAAGAGGTTTCCTAGATAAAGTTCAAGACACAGCTTTTCAGATACACTCAGCTCTCTGGCACATATCTGGCTTCAGCAGTGATAGTGCCTTGAACTGACAGAAGAAAAAGGAGATAGAGGAACAAAAATACACTGCCTTGTTTCATGGATTTAAAGTACACTCCAGCACCACAAAGCAATAAAAATCATCAAGATGCATGGACAGAGACCACTTAGGATACTTTTCCACCAATTCCATTAAAAAAAATTTCTTCCACATTATCACAAGGAACAAACCTTACCCCCATTTACTTAAACAGTACAGGTCCTTGGAGGGCTGTTACTAATTACTGCATAATCCAACAGACAGGACAGTGGACAAAGGAAGAGTCAAACCCTGCATTCCTTCATCCTCTATGGGGAAAGTTTTTCGACAAATTTCTTGAATTCTTAGTGTCTTTCCCTGTATATCAAGAGGAATTACAGACATTTGTAACTTATAATTAAACACTTCCAAATTTACGAATGAAAAGCATCACACAAGAAAAGAAGCATATCCATTATTATGCACATTTGAATAAATGCTAACAACTTATCTGCAACTTCATGTGATAATTACAATGGCATAAGTGACAGCTAATTCCTATCACAGCATTTCATCTGGAAAAAAAACCACTGGTATTATTACTTTTCCAAAAGACTGAATTCAACAAAATTCAGTTTCTGAAAAAAAAAAACAAAAACCAAACCAACAGAAAGTAGCCTGAGCTTGCATGAGCTGAAGCTGCTTCAGTGTGAACAGGTACTTGCACATTTTGGGGGATGCAACACATCTCAGCATAGGACTGCACTGTGTGTGCTATTGCAGCACCAGAGCTGTAGAAGGTACCAACCTCAGGAATCTTGCCAGCTGGGTGGTGAGAAATTAATGTGGTGCATAGATTTAATGCAAGGTAATGAAGGGTAATACAACACCAGACAGAATCATTATTCTAATCAAAGGAGCCTGTGAAATTCTTTGTTAAAGAGTCTAAATACCTGAGTAGAGAAAAAACTAATTCTAACGCTAACTAGCACTAACCCCACTCCGCACAGCACAAACAATGACCACATACATCTGTAAAGTGCATTTTTGGAGTATCATTCACAAAACCTCCAAGTCAGTGATGTGTGCTTCTTCAACAATCTCATCTTGGACAGACAAGCGAGTTTTGTTGAACTGTGTATGTGAATGGCAGACACAGCTTGTTAATGTAAACTCCACGCTAATGAAGCTTCTGTAAATGATCTATCCAACTACTCTGAAATTAAATACCATCTTGTTTCCAAGAAGATCATAAATAATTTTTCCAATAACTTTTCAACAGAAGGAATACTCTGAGCAGAAAGGTTGAACAGTTTCAAGCATTCATCATAGGAAGCCTCTGCCTAAGGAGAACTCTTAATTCCCAAACACACTTTCTTCCAGAGTGCTAAAATACAAAGCACCTTCAAAGCTTCTTAAATTAGTTTCATACCACATTTGTTATTTTAAGTCTCCACATTTGAGCACAGTACATTATTTGATATCTAAAATGTGGTCATTTGACTCTGTTTAAAACTTGTCTCTCAACTGCAAACATTAAAAAGTAAAGAATCCTTGTAGTTCATTAAACTGTACTATTTTAATTTTGATTATAACATGTTTCTGCAAGGCAAAAAGCCTGCAAGGACTGTGAAAAAGAAAGCATTAACAACGAAGCAGCACATCCTCTGAGTAAGTTACTAGGATACATAGTTACTGCATAGTTACATGATGATACAATAGAATTAAGGCAGTTTGGACACCTCACCTATACATCTCTTTATTGATTTAATTAAGTTTTTTAATACCTGAAAATTTTTCTTTTAACTCAGTTATTCTACCTGTATTTGCAATACTTGAAGGATACTTGCAACAGTATTTTAACTACTAAAAATCTTATAATATTACATTTTTTTCAACATGGTTTCATGCTAGTGAAAAAGACAGTTGTTTTTTTCTTCCTGCTTGTATCATCCTAAACTCTTCATAAACATAAATTAGAACTTGCTAATTACTACTTTTCTACACTTTCATCATTTAAGTGAAAGCAGTTTCTTTTTCATGCACCAGCTGAATTTCACAGCTAACACTAGCAAAGTCATCAGCTATTAAATTCAACAGCAATGCACTAACATTGCCAGTAGAAAACATAGGCATAACTAAGATTTAACCCTGGATTCAAAATTTTTGTCTATATCTCCACATACATAAAGTGGGAATATTGAGTTTCATCTCAGAATTATATTTTACAGCAAGAAGAATACTGCAACTATTTACCACTTACAGTTTAGATGCTGACCACTTGGCCATTCTCAATTAATGTATTTTGGTTTAGTATCAACAGGGTAGTTACCAGAAATTAAAGGATGACTCCCCTTGTCAAAGAAAGGAGAAATAAAAAAATACAGCAATCATGAAAAAGAAATTTTAATACCATAAAAGTCACTAGTAATCATTCATGCCCAGTTAATTATCAAAACATGCCCTAATTCTTATTAAAATAACACTCACAGCTAGTTCACAATCACTGTTTACATTCCAAGTGCTTTACAACTGCATGTTTCAATAACCTTACAAGGACTTACTCCTCTGTGGAAACAGCATTACAAAATGTCAAATTTGTTGCAATACCACTGATGAAATTGTGAACAAAATCATCTCTACTAAAATTCCACCAAGAGGATGTGGTATACAAAAATACCCCAAAAAACTAAAGAATTCCTTCAAGGTGAGTATTGCTTCTTTGAAAAAAAAACAAAACCAAAACAAAACATAAAAAGCCCAGTTCTATTGTCAAGTGCTATTTCACACACTTGAATTGTATTTCACTTTATTAGAAGTTACAGAAGAAAGTACATTTCAATCACTGAATTACTGTGTTATCACCATGACATCTGCATACAAGAATGTAAGGATCTCCTCAGGTGACACGCACAGATTTGACTGCATGGCTCTCAGTTACATTCAGAAGACTTCTGGATTTTACAGCCTCCAGACTAAATGAAAAAACAGTCAATATTCTGAAATTTTAAGAAAGATTTTGGACATGTAAGGTGAGTGAGATCATTCATAATGAGAGCTATGCTGCTGTTAATGAAAACTCTTTGCCTTTTATGTGCCCATGCAGAGTGCTGAACACACATACCAAAGCAGTCAGTAGCCCAGACACATCAAAACTCAGGACACTTTAAGCAAACAAAACCTTAATCATTTACCACACTTCTTGACTCCTTCAAACAGATTCTGATGATTTGCAAACTCCCATCGTCTTCACATTAGGCATATCTGAAGCACTTAGACAAAGCAAATTAGGCAAGAGGTCACACTGCTAGGCAGGACACAGCCCCTGAAAATTCAGATTATACATTCCCAGACCCTGCCCCGGTATGAATTCCCCTGGCTCCTCTTGCCTATCCTACTCCATGGTAATTTCCACTCACCTCTAGCCCCTTCCAACCTTTCCCCTGCTCAAATCTCCCTAATTAAAACAAAACTATGGCCAAAAAACAAACAAAACCAAAAAAGCCAGGAGCAACTCAAAGCTATGTAAAAGAAGATATCGCGTACAACACAACAAGCAACACGTCTCTGAATGAACCAACTCCACAGGAGCACTCGGAGTCAATTTGCTTCCTTAAAAAGAAAATAATTAACTGATACCTGCTAAAGAGAAGGAAAGTCTCCTTCAAGCTATGGAATATACACTGTAGCATCAAACTGCTACTCTGCCAACTCCTTTGATCTAAACACTAATTCTGAAGTAAAACAACCCCACATTTCAAAGTTAGCTGAGATTTCAGTATGCAGGTTACTGAGGGCAGTCCACAGATATTCCTGTACACATTGTATACTCCAAGGCAAGCTTTGCCAGTGCTGTCTAACAAGAGACCTGGATTTTGCTAAGTACCTACATTTGACTGCAAGTACAGGAAATTTTTAAAACAATTAAACAAAACAAGAACAATAAGAAATAATGTACACATATTCTGTTCACAAAATCTCTTCCATAAGACAGTCCTTAAGACAAGCACTTTCTGGAGAGACCAAAAAGCAATTTTTCTCTCCTCAAATAAAGGGAAATTAAAACTTAACTTGACAGCAGCAGTGTAAAGCTATGGCTGGCCAGTCTCCAAGTTCCCAAATACAAACCTGGTCCTCCAGCACCTCATAAAAATATCAGTGGTAAGGAGGATGTAGCTTCTATGCAGATACAACTAGCTATGCTGTGTAAATAACAAGATCTATGTCTAAGGTGAATATTGTTGAAAGCATGTCATGTGTTGCAATTATATGCAGCAATTTATTTATTTTTATTCACTTCAGCCTCACACAATCTCCATATGCAGGTGCATTTAACCATAGCACTCCAGCAACACAACTAGAGATTTATCTTATATGTCTGGAGTTAGTCACTTGGCCTCTCCATGTTTCTCTGTTTCTCCATCTGTGATGCTTCACAGAAAGCTTGAGAAGCTTAATTTATTATGCAGCCTGCCAAGTGCTTTAGAGAAGTGTGTTACTACAGCATTTAAACTGTATTTGTTGGTTCTGAAAGGGTAAATCGTTAACCAAATCAAAATGAAACCAATAATATCCTTAAAAGGTGGCTGCACTTTTTAAATACAGAAGTATCATGTTTACCTTACTTGCCTCTATAGAAGAAAAGCCTCCAGACTTTAGGTATTTTATTACATTAGGACATCAGGAGATCTGATTTTCTTCTGAACCCCCTTTCCATCCATTTACTGTTACACTCTCAAAGGAGGTGATAAGCAGAGAGAAACAAACCAGCAATGCCAAATCAAAGTGACACATGGCCAGCCAGACTCACAGTCCAGAGGCCACAGGGAAAGATCTCTACTAAGGAATCAGCAATGTTTAACTGACAGCAGATGTCAACTACAGGTTGCCTGATCAGGGCAGGAAACAGTTCAGATGCTAATAAAGACAAGGGCAAACTGCTCCCAACACCTGCAAGACAATACACTAAATACTGACAGTGAACATATTTAAGCCTTAGACGTCTTTCAAACCAGTATTTCATGTGAAAGTTTTGTATCTTTACAAACCCCAGGTATAGGCTTTTGCTCTTTTCAATCATGTTTTTACTGCAATATCACTGAAAGAATTCTCAGGAAGCCATTTCTGGCAAGCAAAGCCGTCCACCTAAAAATACTGACGATGGACAAAGATTGTCTTAAAATACTAGCTATATAAAATATGGACACATACTAAGCAACTCCCAAAAACTAGTTTCATTTAAGAGTATTTAATATATATTTTTATAGCTAAAACCAGCTAAAAGAGGCAGCTGGAGCAAAATAAGAAACTCAAAAGGGAAACAAATAAATAATAGTATGATTTATTGTAATTTTTAAAATTATTAAAATATGACTAGCCAAATAAGACAAACAATCTCAAATGTATCACAGATTAAAACCAGTTTTCATTTAGGCAAAAGAGCCCCCGCACACTGTATAAAAGCTGCAACATTAGATCAAGGAACATAAGTGATACCTTGAAAGAGGGTAATTTTGAATCACCAGATATTTAACAAAAATCTTGAAACCCAAGAGCAAACATGATTCCAGACAATTTTCTAGATATATGTATATATTTTTAGGAAATCTGCCTGCAGATTTTCAGCATATAGCAATGCTCCGGTGCCATCCCTCATCTTAATCCAGCCTTGTTGTGTGCTTTATTTCTTTTTCAGACTGACAATATATATTTGTACCACACTTTGCTGCTGGTGTATCCAGCACACAATTTAAAAGACGGCCTGATGCAACTGTCAGGATTCTGCACTAGCTCTCTGCATCCTTAAGCTCCCACATCAGCTCAAAGTATTTCAATTGCACACTTCCATGTCCACACTGCAGAACCCATCCTGTCTGTAGCATCCTGAGGAGTCACTGGTAAAAATAACATTTTCTTCCTCCTGCAGGTCAGTGTGGCTCTCTCTCAGAAGGCAACTGGAAGTAAGAAAGCAGAGTTTCGGTTCCATCAGATGCACAGAGATGGACATACTTCTCTTCTGGAGCCAGCACCTCACCTATGTGCCATATCAAGAATATAGTGTTTAGCAAGTTAGCAGGCTTCTGCACATTTCAGGACAGAAACTCTCCTGGTGTGACTGCTGCCATTTGTCTCTTGCAGAAGCATGCAGTGACATTTTGGCAAGGGGAGTGGGGAAAAGAGGAAGGGCTGTTTTGTAATCAATAGACATAAGATGGAAACACATGGCTCTAGATGCCTCACCTTTTTGTAGGTAGGACTCTGATAAAAAAAGCCAAGAAATGCCCTGAATAATTTGGTGCTGTCATGTGCTATATGAGGTTCTGAAGCTCTGCATCTTATTTCTTCTGAAGCAAGCACAACTTTTGCAAGATGACAGTCCTAATCCATTTAAACTTTGAGACTGTGGCATGACAATGTAGAGAATGATTTATTTCAACGAGTATTTTGCTCCTGTAGAAAGCAAATGAGGAGTAAGAACTTTGGTGCTCTTAGCCTCCAGCTTGAGTAACAGCCATGAGGAACAGTACCTTACAGCAAGGTGAAGCCTTGAGGTTTTTACAGTACCACCCAGGTTCAGTACATTTTAAAGATCTTTATCCAACAGCAATAGTGATACAGATCTGCCTAATACACAGCCCAGCAAACCACTGCCTTGGCTGGACACACTGTGCCAACAGAGTAACTTCATCTGACTATTTCCACCAATTTTTAATGAATCTCTCCCTCCTGCAGGGTTTCAAGTCTCTTTCTTGAATTCTTGCTTTCATATTAGAAATTACCCTTTTTAGTGCCTTACGTCAAAGCACATACCATCTTTTGTTGTCATATTTTCCACAGTCTCAAATACAATTTACTTGAATGCAGGTATGGATTATATGATGCTAGGAAGGTTAAGTAGACCAATCATCTGATTGATGATCATGGCTGTTAGTATTCCACAGCCTTACAGCAGATCCTGACTTAATCCAACATTTGTTGGATAACATGATATACCTATTGAGGAGACCACGACAAGGTCAAAACATTCAGTCCAGCTCACTATACATTAAAGGTGACTCCAAATGTAAACTTCTAAATATTTTGCAATTACTCAGCCAAAAACTGATGGATCAAATACCCATCAAGCTGTGCAGCACTGTCACAGCAACAAGGAACTGAGGAAGACTCAGATTTCCTGAACCTTTAAAATCTCCTCATGGTATCACTACAAGGTAGCACAAGATATGTGTGACCCTGTACATTCCCAACCAGAAAAAGCCCACATGGGGCTTCAAAGTTCAATGGCTCTACAACAGAACACACACTAACACATATTTGGAGCAAATCTCATTGTCCAATTCATGGTTTGTGTCAGCCCTTCCAACTGCAGCAAAACCAACAACAGTCTATTCCACAGTACTGAAATTCTTTAGTTTTTGTTGGGTGCGTAAGCCCCAAACCCTGATATTTAATACAAAGAAATTCAATGTTGCCTATTTTCTTTTTTTGGAACACTAATTCATGCTGTCTTTTTTACAGTTTTTGGAGGCAGAAATACTGGTAAGGGGAGGAGGGTGAAGAATTTATGAATTTGAGATGCAGCGCATTTGCTCTCCACTTACTTTGTATACAGTGCTTACAAGAGTTATAGGACCACTGGTGCTGGGAAAATCTCTAAAAGCATGTTAGGTGTTTCTTTTAATCCCACATACATTTCCCATCTAAATTGCATCTACCTTAAATCAGCACTGATTGGCCTTGCTGTCAGCAAGAAAAATGTGACACTTTCACTCATACTAGTGGTGATTTTACAAAAAAGAGGCAAACTAAATTGATACAAATACTAATATCCTTCTAACAACTCCTACTGTCTCTTTTGAAAAAGTAGGATAAAATGAGTTCTCATACAATTCATTAGAAATTACAGAGCCTTTTACTCTACCACAAAGACTGCCCTGCTATATTCTCATAAATCCATGGCCACGAAGGCAGCACCAGGGAAAACCTGCTGACAAAGATTGCTCTGCTTCACAAAGTCGAAGAAGGTGTTTGGGTCCAGCTGTCAATTACCTGACCTTACAATGAGAAGGCACAAATTATCTGCAATGCTTCTGAAAAGGCAACAGTTACATCGGTAAATTAGTAAGTTATGCTTAGAATAAATGACTGGAGGGACAGTAGTGGTTTTGATTACCAGAGAAACACTAAGCAAGATTGGAAAGTGTTGCTTCCTCTTTTATCTGCTGTTAAAGGACAGTCCCTTCTCACTCACAGCATCAGAAAGCTTCTTTTTGCTTTTATCACCTCATCTTCCACATGAACTTCTTTTCTTAACAAAAGCAGCAGAAACAATGTATGAATTTTTAGGGAGTTAGAACAAAAATCTTCCTCATGATCTGTACTGATTCTCTACGTTAAAACAGGCCACAGAAATTAATCGTACTATTTTAGCCTCAAACCCAAAGGTTGGCTAAAGCACTGTGTGGTTCCACTGAAAGAACCAGGGCCTTGTGTGAGGATTTTGTGTCAGAGAGTCTACTACACCCTTTGATAAGCTGTTCTTATTTAATTGTATCATTAGAAAACTGCATCTTATTTCTAGTCTGAACTGATCTAGCTTCAGCTTTCAGCCATGAGAATCCCCTTAATCTACCTGACAAAGAACCATCTAACTGTCAGATACCTTTACCCTAAATACTTATAGACTTACCACGTAGCCTCTACTGTCTGTTGATAAACTAAACAGATTTAGCTTCTAAAATCTTCCATTCTAAAGCTGATTATCCAGGCCTCAGATTAATGTAGATTTTTTCTGAACTCCTTCCAGTTTTTCCAACAGCAGATGTGGACATGAGAACTGGGATACAACACTTCAGTAAAGCTGTATAAAATATAGCATTATTCATCTCTCCCTATTTTCCCAGTCATGCACTTTCAGCCTCCTTCAAGACTGCTTTGCACAAGGAGTAATACTTCAAATAATCAACCCTCAAAAGCAATTCTTCCATCTCTACTTCTATTCAATCTAGTTCTTCCAAATACAAAAAATTCAGAATGGACCATGGCCAAGTTTACTTGTTTGCTGTAAAGAAAAATATATGTATTCCTAATCCCAACTGCATAAGCTCCAAGTATGGTGAAACATATAAATCCACTGTCTGTATTTTACAAGAGAAAAACTGCAGAGAGAAAGATTACACTGCAATCATGTAATAGTTACACAATTTAAAGCTCCCTCTTTAAACTACTATTTCATTCAATAAACTCAACATTCCCAGCCTATCTTTCACTATGGTGCTCTGATGCTCATTTATATATTCCAGTCTTGAGGTGCTTGGATGGTCACAGCAGGTTTTATTCCCAGCAAAATCTAGTGGGCACAACAAAAAATTGCTTCAGGCAAAAGCCAGTGTTCTTCCAGACAAAAGGCAGAGCTGCAGGCTAGTCCTGGAGGATTTGCTAATGTTATAAATCTACCCATGTAGTGAAAATTAATTGCCAGTTATAATCTTCAATTATTACTGTATCACCAGCTAGTTCCCCTTCCTATGCTGGATGAAAAAGAAACCTGAGCAAAATCATGAACTATCCTAGGATGACCATTTTCACAACACAACAAAAAAAGAGTCCAATTTAGAGATTGTAAGATCATATCCTATCATATCTGGTAAAGTCCATGGTCCTCACTGGTAGAGCAGGTGCAGAAAAGATGATGGTAGTGTTTGCACAGAAAAGAAGCAAGCAATCTAGCTTTTGGAGCAGTAACATCAAATTCTGCCTTTAAGTAATTTAAAAATTATTGAAAAGTACCATACTAAAATATGTGGTGACTTGTTAAAATATAGTGAAGTACTGCAGGTTTTTGCTGTAGTAAGAACTGACCTATTCTTCTAAGTGTGGCTTGGGTAACTTCTTTAAGAGAAAGATAAACCCTAGCAATGTATTTTGAAGCATGTCAGTCCTTACTTTAATGTAAGCACATGTAATGTAAGTAAAATTCGGTGCCACTGGCAGCATCAGCTTTTAAAAAACAGTAAACAGAGTGCTAGTCAATAAAGCCTGTCACAACCTGTCATAGGGAAAGGTAATGTGCTCTGGCATTCTGCTTTTTATTTTTCTCCCCATAAATAAATACATTCTACGTACCTGTATTCTCTTTTTAATCTAGAAATAAGGCATTGTTCCTTTCCTTTTGAAATTGTTATGCAATAACATACTTCAGTAAGGACTGGATTATACCCTATCAGTGGAGAGTAGGCTTTCAGTGCTCTTTCAGTTAATTCCAGGGCAGGTATGATTGGTCTTTCAGCAGCAGCAGCCATGCTTGCACATCCTCTTTCAGTGGCAAAAAATTTCCACACATAGCTGGTAGGATACCTTGGGCCTCTTTACAAAGAGAGATGATCTATAAACATCAGTAGTCAACTTGTTTCTTCTCATGACTTCTTCCCATCCACTCATTCCCTCTACCTTTCCTCACATTGATGTGAATCTTATTTCATACCCTTCCCCTGGATATATACACATTGTCTTGATTATTACTCAAAGCAGCTTCAATATAATGATTTTGAACACAGGAAAGTCTCTCTCATAACCTCACAGTACTAAAATGAGCAAGCTTTCAAGAGCAATTGTTCTGTGTATTATTTCCATGGCACAATATGCTTACACGTGGTATGTCAGAAATCTGCCATGGAAAGCCTGCATCTAAGGGGTTCTCCTAAAAATAATTTAAATGCCAGAAATTTGGACACAACAGGCTCATTTTAAGGTTGATAGTCAAGAACAAGAGTCAGAACTGTTTAGAATTTTGCATGTCACTTATCCTCCCAGCCTGTAACGTACAAATAGGCAGAAAAGAATTAATAAAGAAGAAAGAGTGTAAAAGAATGACAAATGTTGTCGCATACACAATGTGTTAGTTTCTCTTCACTTTTTGCCTAGTAGCAAAACTAGGGCACTATTCAGTAGAACAGATAAAGCTGAAGCCTAATAATAAAGGGAATGTTTAAGTATTTGGAGAACAGAGGGCATGTTTAGGGAACAGAGTTAAGAAAGATTAAGATGTATCTTTCAATATTTATGTTATTTTTGCAGTCTGGCAATTACAATTAGTTTTGCTTTCCAGTGCCGAGACAGTAAGACAATATTAACAAAACAGGGAGAGTTTATTTTTACAAATGAACTGCTTTCACTAGAAATCTGTTCTGTATGCTACTTTCCTGTGTGCTATACTATCAGCTTTGATGCCTTCTTCCTCCACATCAACTAATTATTCTCTACCTCCTTCAAATTCCTCCTTAAAATAGCTTACTGCATGAAATTTTTCAACATTCATAGACTGATTTTTGTCTTCACAACATAAACTACTTATGGTTTTGTCTGAAATGTATTGAAAGCTCTCAGAAATACAGACCATATCTGGTTGTTTCAAAGCTAACACTTATATACGTTACATCATTTGAACACATATATGCCACATCTCTTTAGAACTTTTCCAAATACGTGCTTAATTACAAGGAATTTAAAAAAAACTCAAAACAGACGAAAAGCCTACAAGAACTCCCACAGAGGATACACTCTTACCTTCCAGGAAAGTGATAAAAGTTTACAATACCTTTCATTTGCCAAGGAGCTTGGAAAACAAACAGTCAGAATAGTAACAGGTATCTTGAAAAGCTGGAAATAACAATAAATGCCACAAAATAAAACTCGTAGCATTCCCTCCTTGAGCAATGCAGTCAAGAATAATTTTTCTTGATGAGCAAGAAACCCAAAAATATGTAAAGCTGCATTACCTCTTTCAAAATTTAAATACCTAAAAGGCTTGGTAATGTTCACACCCAGTGTGTTGCGAGTTATGAGAGAAGCTGAAGAAAACTTACACCAAGCACAGAATGTTCAAAGACTCTATTAAAAGCACTATACACACAGCTCACCATAATTTCAAGAGCTGAAACATTTTTCCTCCCATTTCTCCTCATGTTTTTCCATTGCCATGCATTCAGTTTCTTAATATATTTGCCCAAGGTTCTCCAAGTCTTCTAAAAAGCCAAAAATACAGCAAAAGCATGAATACAATCAGAACCACAAAACTTCATGATAGTGCATAAAAAAAACACCTGAGAGACCCTGAAGAGAAAATCTGAAGACTTTTTCTTTCCCTGTTTTCTCAGCACCTCTGCATGGTGACGTGTATAAGCTGCTGGGATGACTGAACATTGATAACATACAGGGACATGCAGAAAGTTGCTTGGGAAAGGCAGGCAAGGTAATGAATAAAGCCTTCCAAGTCAAAGGATCAGCTCAATGCTCTGCGCGTGAAGGAACAAATCTCTCCCACAGCATTTTCCTCGTCTTTAAACGGTTGTTTAGATCTACTAAAGAGATGTGAAAACCTGAGATTAACTTCTTAGACGCTAAATGACATGAATGACAGCCATTCTGTGTAACCCCTCTAAAATTACTATGTCCGGCTTTCTCAGAGAAAAAAAAAGTGCTGTATCATAAAGCATGCCTGCCTGTAGCATGTAGGCAGGAACAAGCTGCTTTGCCCTGCAAGACAAGCAAAAGCCATACAACCATGGTTACCGCAGCACCGCGCCCAAGCTCTCACGATACACCCTGAGCAGTACGACATTACCCGGGGCCCAGTCCACGATAATGCAATCCCGTGGCCTTGTCTCAGCTCTGGAAGCAGGAAGCACAAGTCAGTATCAGTATGTAACAAATCATGTAGACATATTATCTACTTATGCTGTACTGTAAAGAACAGAACTACTACTTTCATGTCCATCATGCTATGTGATAGATATGACCAGACACTCTTCTCTCTCCTTGAAGAGCTTTTTTTTTTGTGATGGTTTTTGCTCTACTTGCCAGTACTAGGTCCAACTCCACCAATCCTGAACTCACACTTGTCTTAAACATCCATTTTCTTTGCTATATTCTCGCCTGTCCTAGAATTTGCAGTGGAAAAGAGAACCAGTCTGAAAATGAGGTTATCGCACATTTTCTCTCTCTCTCCTGCTGCTTACTAATCTGTGCCATTCCTCCAGTTGAGCTGAACCCACACCTGCAATTTCAGCCTTTTTTCTTCCTACTTTTGACTCACTCCTCAAACCTTTTCTTTTGTATCTATTTCTTTCTCTGCAATAGAATGCAAATATTTATTCCAAGAGAAAGCGAGAAAACATAATAACCATTTCACATTCTCCCTTCCCACTCTCTTCCTTTTCCTTATAGCTCTCCCTTCTTCCCTCATACAATAGATGTAAAACACATCTGTACCACTCTCTCCTTGCCTCACTCACATCAGCCCATACCTCACATCCCCCTTCTCCTCCCACTCTGACAGAACAGGACAGCCAATCAGTCTTTTCGGCGTTTGGAAGTCTACTTCTGACTCCTTGATTCTCTAACTACGGTACTCTTCCAGTCCTTCTTTCACCTCCAGGCTTATTATGCTCTGTTAGACAAAAAATTACACTTTTGTCTCTAACTTCAGCGTGAGTTTTCTTCATCTGTCCCTTGCAATACAATGAAACTGTTTGCACTAAAATGTCTAAAAACCTTTTACTATTGCAACATCACAAATTAATCATTTCCATCACCCATAACCCTTGTGCATTCTTCACAAAAATTAAGCGCCTTTATCCTTTTGAAGCATTCACTCTGTTTCTGACTTCTGTGACTCTCCCCTCTCCTACTGCCCATCCTTCCTGTAGCAATCTCTTCACAGAGTACTGGCAGGCTACTTATTCTTTTTCAGACTTTACTTAGTCTTCTAGCAGGTCTCCATTGAGCTGTATCTTTTGCCTGCAACTTTTATGTCTGAGAATCCTGCATTCAGCTCCTGAGAACAGGTCTCAAATATAGCAGATACATCTAAACAAAAAATCTCATTCTATCTGACACCTCCTGCCACTGAGTAGCTGTTAACTGCAGCTCGATAAAGCCAGAACAGAATTTAGATCTCACCACTCCTACCCTCTTTTCTCCACCTCCTCTCTTGATCACCCTGGACAGCATAATCAACTTATCTATCATTCGGATATAAAATACTATGATAAACTACTATGTCATCTTTGCCAGTAGCTTCTCTCTTAAACCCTTCATTCAGGTTACATCTACATCTAAATTATTCCTTCTGTCTTGCATCTCTAGGACAAAGAAACTCTGCTCTAAACATCTTCAGTGCTAAAGGTTTGTCTGGGCCTTCACCTCACATTACTTGTATTTTCTTATTTTTCATGTTGGCAAATATTATTCTGCTTGTTCACACTGTTCCAGAAGTTCTTTCTTCAATATTGTTATACTGCTTTACTCTCTGCATCCTTCTATGCACAATCCTCCATTCCAAATTTAAATACTGGGAACAAATCATCTTTGCTTTCCAGGCTTCTGTCTTATATACACTAAACTGTCCATATCCGACTTGCTGTCACACCATTTGCTCACATTTCTTGTTGGTTCATGACGTCAGTATCCATTTATGAAGCTTTCAACAAACAGCCTGTATTTTCATTCAGGCCAATTTCCACACCTGAGTAAGGTTACTTTCCAAGCTCTTTCAAAATTACTTCATTGCCATCCAAATGTCACCTTAAAGCTTTCCTTGCTACAGTTCTAAGGAAGTCACTTTAGTTCAGGCTAAAGTCAACCATCTATCATATTGAGCAACTAAGTGCTTTTGTTTGTCAATATTAAAACTCCTGCTTTGTCATGCATTAAAAAATTAGTTCTCTGCAGCATAATTTCACAACACACACAAGCACACACCCTTCCTCCCTTTGCTGGTACCCTGCAGAGTAGCACTGAATGCCTGATGGGGCTGCTAGGCACTAGGACCATGTATATAATAATACTGCCTCCCCAGTCATTGCAGTAACAGATCAATTACTTATATTCTTCCAGATCACTGTCCTCTGACTACCTCCATTATCAAACCCAAAGAAACAAGGTTTTGGCTCTGTCAGTGTTTGCTGTGGTGGCATGGTCCAACAAACATTTCAGATGTAAATCATCATATTATCCTGTCTCAGTAAGACATAACTAAGAGCATCTTAAAAAACAACTGAATATGCTATCACATGATAATCTACCTAATCTACACAATCACAAGTGGCCAGTCTGAAAGCCACCTGAGGACAGGATACTTATCAGAGATTAAAAAGTGAATACACATAATGATTTACATTTCTTTGAATCTCAGCCTCCTCTCTGACCATTTCAGCTCAAAATGATGACAAGCTCAAGTCACCTTATTCTATTACTGGAGAGGTCCAGTCCCATCCTCTTTTGTCTTGCTAGAGAAGAGAATTTTGATCCAGCAAACTTCTCAACAACTACTGATATGACATTAGCAGTGTTCAATCCAAACTTCAAATTCCCAGACTCTGCCTGCCCCCTATGTCTAGTCCCCTGCAGTAGGAAAAGGAAGAGAAAATAATGATTGGACAGAAAACATACTGTATAATAGAAACAAATACAAACAAAATAAGTAACATAAAGAAGATCACACAGAATCAAACCCCACGAACTCTTGCCCTTTGCCAGTCATTCTTATGTTGTGATGCTACTTCATCAGTCACTCTTCTGTCTCTTCTGCTGAACACCTCCTGGCAGGGAACGGAAAGGGAAGCCAGCCTAACCCCCTGTGTACCACGCACAGCTCTGTCACAATACAACTGCTTCCGTTTTACAGATGATTCAGGAGGGGCCTGCAGACTAAGTGAAACTGCACTAGACAGATACTGGAACCAGCAGTTGTGCAGAACCTGGAACTTCGGTCGGCAAGTTCTTTGCTACTTCTGGCTGATGCTCTTTCTGATCTGGGAAAACTCTCCTTTTTTGCCAAAGAGCACACACTTTGTAAATACACGAACGCAGAAATCAAAAAGCTGGAAGACCAAATAATTGTAAATTCTAGTCAAGTAAACTGTAAATGTCAAGTAAACAGAGAGATAGGAATAGTGCTGAGCTTAACCACTGTATTATTATACAACTTAGTAAAATATGAATTTACTAAATAATAAGCAAAACATTTCAGAAATAAGGAAGACATTTCTGTGAGTACAAGACCAAGAGCAATCAGAAAGATCTCTTCCCCAGCAACATCAGTGACTTTGCGACATAACTTTTAGTAAGCCATACAAAAAGTTATGACAAAACCAGTCCCTTAAAATCAACCATAGAAAGTGGCACAGAAAAGAAAAAAAAAAAAAAAAAAAAAGAGAGAAATTATTCATGCTATAGTTGGTTTTCCTCTGTTCCGTATCAGTTTCAAGTAGCTGTGCTGGATTCTTCCTTCAATTTGAGTCAGCTTAGTCAGCTGCATAGCACTGTGATAAAAAACTGGGCCACTTTTATTCTCATAGCATCTACCCTTCTCATCAAGCTAGAGAACCATCAAAGATTTCTTGCTATAGACTTGCTGATAGACTTCTGTCAAACACCCTTACTGTGTTACGACAGCACCTGCCAATGGTTTCAGCTGCATATTAATTACTTAAAGACACCAGCTTCACCTGGCATCCTGCATCATTAACTCCTGAATCAGCTTTTTGAAAGGCAAGCTCAGGAACATCTGCACCAAGTTGAACTTGGAAGACAGAAAGTTCCAGTAACTTAATCTATGCCCATACAAACCAAAAATCCTTCTTGCTAGTTATTCCAAAATCACTCTTAATAATGAATAGTCACGGCATCCACATAAACTTATATTGGAGTTAACTCTAAGAAACACTCATAGCAACAATAATATTTTTACTGAAGGTGATCTTTCTTAGTAATGCATGCAGTGACTACCAGAAACTTTCACTTTGACTATCAAAAATTTATGCTTTCTGCCTATAGGACTCCTGTGATTTACAACTTAAAATATAATTTGAAATGTTTTCTATAGGATTTTCAACCGCTTTCATCTCATTCATACACCTCAGCCTTGGTTAAATGGCTAGTATTTTTTGCCCAAAGGTAAAACAGAACCTGATAACGTCCTAATTTTTAATTAACTAGAAAAAAAGACCTATATCAAAGAAATTACTCCACAGTGGAAATGGTTCAGCTCTTGTGTAGTCTCTTTTTAACACACAGTAATCTATACTTCATCTGCAAACTATTAACTACATACAGAGGCAGATCAACATGAAGACACACACGTGTTTTTATAGCTAAATCAAAATTAGATACACAAAGTAATTTACTTTCTGTAGTGACAGCAGGGCTTGGGGTACCCTCTAGTAAACACATAAATTTCCCTGTTTCTCAAGTCTGCTTACAAATTACAACTACTAGAAGAAATGTCAGAGACAGATCCTTAGTGACAGTGCTGGCAGTTGACAGGGAATCACACATGGTTTCCCCACACATAATCAAAAAAAGTACCTTAAACAACAGGAGATCGAACCACTTAGAACAACTGATGCACAAATCCTGCACTTCATCAAGACATGTACACCTAACAAAACCAGGTTTTTTAATGAAGCCATTTACAGTACAACAGTTTTAGATACATATTCAAAAACATCAAAATCTTGATTCAAAACACAGAATGTCTGATCAGAGAGCCTTACCATTACTCCACTCCTTTTATCCAGTGTGTGGGATGAAGAACTAAAGGACAGGTTTCAAAAAATAACTACGCAACTATGAAGATAAACTACAATTCTGACTAAATTTTCTGGGCGCTATCATACATAATGTTTCATTCTTCCTCTGTCATCATTCCTTGAAACACATTAAATGAGGTGACAGCCATAACCAGGAGACATGCCACCCCCTTGTAGAAGTTGTCCATATAAAAAAAATAAAAATAACAGAGCCAGATATCATATATAGAACTGATCAGTCACTTACACACCAGAATTCAATCCCACTGTCATTTCTCATCCTAAACAAAGACCCTATGGGGACCTCTGCTTACTGTTCTTTTTCCCAGCATAAAGATAAGAACGCTAAGAAAAAGTTTCTCTTGAAAACAGCCAGTTTTGTGCCCTGCCAATTCTGAGTTCTTTCACTCATCAAGCACCACAGAATATTACATGTGTTTAAGAATCAGAATCTCTGGAAAACTGTATTAGCTTACAGAGAAGAGACAGAAAATTACACAACATTCAACCCTCTCTTTTGCCCACTGTAAAACCCAAACCAATCCCAAATCACCAACTATGGTGGTCTAAATTCAATAACCTCACTTCTTTCTTTAGAAGTATGTGTTTAAAACCTTCTTATAATTTTCTTTCCCTCTCAGCCCTTTCTAACATTTCCTACTACCATAAAAAGATGGAAGATGAAAGCAGTAAGCAAAATGAGAACGGTTCTCTTCTTTTTTGTTTAGCATGTTTTAAAAGGAGACAAATAGCAACACGGGCAAACCACTAGTAAATAACAACAACAAAAAAATTTAAACTTAACTGTAATCTCTATTCTTAGGTTAACAAGCTGGTTTTGTCTTCTCTTCTTTCACAATCTCCCCATAATAATTTTAGTTCTCTTCCTCTTACCTTCCATAAAGTAGAATGTTGTACGTCACATCCTTTTTCCCCCCCGACAGAAGTGTTCCCTACCACCACCTAACCTCCTTAACTTCTTATGTTTCCAAGAAGAATTATAAAATCATCAAGATATTTTTCTGAGGAATTAAAAAGATACTGAAAGTAAAACTGATCAGTATCCCTTTAATTTCATTCTTATGTAGCCAAAGGATTTATCAAAAAACTTTCCATCAGATATTTGTGTGGGAAGTCAAAATAGGAAAAAATATATTGTAAACAATTATCCAATAGATTTAAAACTCTAGTTTGCACGTGTAATCATAAAGTAAAATGGTCAAGTTTGGGGTGGAACAATAAAAATCTCTTAACACAAAATCGGAAAAACAATTAGAATTTTTTACATAACATTCTTAATGTCAAACAATAATGAATCAGTATGGTTAGTGAAAAGATTATCTAAGACAAAATACACACATCATCAGATTGAAACTTCAATAATACAAACCCACTGAACTGGGAAACTGAAGTTGACTATGACACCAAGTACCCAGACACAGACCTAAATCCCATAGGTCATATTTAACTCTGCTATAATTCACAAAGATACACAGGATATCTTTTGCTCATTTACAGCCTGTGTCTACCTACAAACTCCAACTCCCACAACTCAGTGCTTGCACTTTACTAAACCTATTATTAATACAAGTTCTGTACACAAAACCAAAAAAATCCCGTCCTTCCATTATTTTCCCAAATATTGCATAATGTAAAACATAAGTCTGCAAAATTAATCTATAATCATTTACAGGTTATGGCTGATAATAATGGAACACTGTACCTGCCTCAGGAACACAGTAACTGTGATGTTTTACAGAACACAAACTCTCAAACACGGACTTATTTTACTATGTCTGCTATCTGCAAGAAAATCTTCAATTCTTCAAATATGCCATTCAACCTTTCAAAATTCAACATAAATTCTAAATGCTGCCCTAATTCTGATAACCCCTCTTTCAGCTAAGCCGGTTGCTTGGTAGTGATTTGTCAGATAAGTTACACAATACTGTTTCTGTTTCCTGATTAGATAAGCAGATAAGTTTTTGGGTTTTTCTTTTGGCACAAACATTAATGTATAAAATTTCTCATTTTCTGCGAACACTTGGAACTTTGTAATCCCCTCCCTACAAATCCACATGCCAGTAAAAGTCAATCATGGGCAGACTGCACGTGCTATAGGAAAACTCAAGTATCAGCATGCAAAAAGCAATTCTGTCTAGAAAACTGAACAAACGTTCAGGAAATTTCTCTCCCTCTATGCTGCCTACATATACACTGTAGAATAAAGGAAAGCAGTGAACAATACTTCTGTGTCTTTACTTTTACCCTTAAGATGGGGCACATGGCCTCGGTGCATCTCTTGTATCACAGAAATGAACAGCACAGTCAGATTGTGACCCCTCTGTCCAGGGATGCAAGTATCAACCCCTCAGCCAGGCACAGACTTGGCAGGCATTGCTCCTATCCCCCACCTCCAAGAAATGCTGCCTCCCACGTCCCCTCCTGGGCCAAAGAGAGGAACAAGAGCAGCCCACCACTCTAAGCACATGGTACACAACCAGAAAGGAGGCAGCAAAGCAGGGATCAAGCTAACTGGAAGCACTTTTTGCCACCTAACACCATTGTTTTTCTACAAAACCAAAGCGAAACACCTTGTCATGGTCTGAAGACCAACACATTCCCACTCTTCAGCTCCCACCATGCTCTGCACAGTTTCACTCTAAAAAGCCTTCTTGGTAAACTGCTTAAAAAGGAATGGCCGCACAAACCTGATCACATCAACTAAAGATGAAGTGCAGACAAACATGAGAAGTAAGTGCAGAGAGATCAGGTTTTACACTATCTTTATCGAAAAGACAGTAATTTTTGATACTTAAAATTCTTTCCGTCACCCCTCTCCCACTGTTACTTGATACGAGAAGGTACAAGTTACATTTGATTTTTCTAAGACACCACTTACAATCTCCTGGCACGGTAGATGCCATTAAAAAGGCCTACTCCAGTCGGTAAGATTGTAAAAAAAAGGAGTTCGGTTTTGTATTCATACCTGTCATAACCACAGCCCTCCTCTATGAGTAAAGCAGGCAAAAAAATTCAACATGTCACACAACACGTGAGCAAGGTCAGAGTAAAAGCACAAGCATTTCTGCAAATACATGAGAAATGTTTCCTGCAGACCAATCAAACTGTTGAAATTTTTCCCCACCTTTATTAACAAGGACTGTGAGGCCCAAGGAAGATTTTCAGTGGGTGTTCAGACATACAGATGGGTGTGGTGAAAATACCTGTATTAACAGACTGCCTAAGTGGATATAGTAGAAATGTTTTGATAAATACTAATTTATTCAAACTTCATGGAAGTTATTTCTAAGTGATCTAACACAAGTTACTACTTGAAAGCAATAACGTCCCTAAGGCTTTTTATTTTCTAAATATAACAGTCAATTTTGGGGTTTTTTTACATGGTATTATGACATAAGTACTATAAAAGCCAGTAAGTCCTTCACACCTGTCATGATCATAATGTCAGCAATGACATTAAGCTTTGTTTGGAAGTAATTTTTCTGGATAGTGAGTTTAAATAGACCTCCTTTGATGGAGTCTCTGACCCCCCAAAATACCAAACAAGACTAGAAGTGATAATTTAAACTGAATCTTTCTAGGAAACAATTTGCATATTATGTATAACTAAGGAGTACAGATGCTTCAGTCTTTATGTCCCAAGCTTACAATAGGAATTTGTGTTCAAGTACTTCTGTGCACAAAACATTTTGTCTCAGCAAATTAAGGTCCTTATGAAGGCACAGCTGAAGTAGCAACATTTTTGTTCAATTATTTTTGAATCAACATTACTGACAGACATACAGAGCCTTGAACCTTTAACCTATAAATAACTACACGAAAATTCCAGTTCTGCTGCTAACTTATCTTTGGCTGACAAAATAGAGAGGTTCAGGCACGTAAGAATCAAGATAGGAACACAATCATCAAGCTTGGCATCTCTGTAAAGGTCTTTCAAAAAGGAAGTTTTATGGTACTTTAAATAACTTTAATGCGTACTCCATACAATTTTTGTAGTTTATCACACAAATCTACATTACTCATTAATTCATTCTTTTTTCAAGAGCTTGTTTAGAAAACATAAGATTCCTTTGAGCTGCCAAGATGCTCAAAATCGAACGCACGTGTAATGACAACTGTAATGTAATGAGAAACTTAACATCATTTCAGAATATATGTTATGACATTACAGGTAATAACGGGGCTTCTCTCAATATGAGTAAGTCAAAGTTTCACTATGATGGGATCGTTCATTATGAACTGACTTCCCAAGAAGAATTCCTCAAGACAGAGAGGTTGTGTACGTAAAGTGCTTTCTTAAGGAAACAGAAACAAACACAAAGCTACTTGAAAAAGCTCCTGAACCATTTCACTAGTTGCACTAGGTGTTATCTCAACATGATGTTAATGACACACATCACAAACAAAATGTTTCTCCTCTTGCAGCTGACAGAGCTGTGACAGGCCTGGCATATTGGCAAATAACAATAACCTGGAATATGCCTGTTCACACTAATGGTACCAGAGGAACTTACGGCCCAAATGACTAATTTTATTCGTTTTTGTATAATATGCATGGGTTAGTGTAACTTCAGATAATATTTGTCGCTGGCTGCTCAGGTGACTGTAGGTCACACTCAGCAAAGCAAACGAAGAATAAAATGCAATTTGAGCTAAAGTGAATGGACTCAAAGATTTTAACAAACCCTTTCTCACTGCAAGGGAAAACATCTCCACTAACTTGCTAATAATAATATAATGTTTAAAGTTTATATGCTTATCTTCACACGAGCAACTGGAACGTTGCACCAAGGGACAGGGTCCACAAAAAAATCCAATATGGCCACTGATGTGTAGTTGTCTTTTGCCTCAAAAATGTCTTATCTTTTACCACGTCTGTCAGTTGCATGTATACACCTGTTATACCCATACTTCAAAAGAAGTTGACACAGTGACAGTCATCTGCATGTATCCAACCCTGAAACGTTCTTCACGGCAGGGAAATCCATATGCTATCAAACAACCCTGTCAAGGCCAAACCACAGTCATTCACAACCACCAAGAGACAGACAGGTAGAGAGGTGTGCCAGCACTATCCACTTACCTTCTTTATTAAGCCTCATAACCTCCCTGCTTTTTCCACCCTCCTTTCCAGTCTCTTCCAGATCTACACCTGCAGAAGAGAAGCAGAGTCAGGAAGCGCCGAGGGCCCTGAGGTGTGCATTTATTGTTTGGCGAGGGGAGGAGGAGAGGTGAGGAGGTGAGCAGTGTTTCTATTTGCAACAGCAAAAGCACAATGGTCGGAGCATCTGCCAGGGAGCGGAACCGCCGGGCCCCCCGCGGCAGCACCCTCGCCCCCCCTCCCCGCCCGCGGCATCCTCCGGCCCCTCCGCGCATCCTCCCCCTCGCCCCCTTCCCCCACCGCGGCGCCGGCCCAGCGCCGCGGGGCAGCGGCACGGCAGGCGCGGCGCGGCGTGCGCCTCCCGCACACATGGCACGGGGGCTCGGCCGAGCGTCAGCTGAGCGCCCGGGGGGGCGGCACCTCCCGGCCCCGGCGGGAGGAGGGAGGGGAGCGGAGGGGGGGGGGGGCGGCCCGGCCGGACCCCGGCCCCGCTCCGGGGGGAGCGGCGTGCGGAGCCGGACCGCGGCCGGTCCCTGCCCTTACTGTGCGGGGGGGCGGCGCCGTGCGCGTGCGGGGGGGCGGCCTCCCGCACCCAGGCGGCCCAGGGCTGGCCCAGGAACGCCTCGGGACTGGGCACGGGCCGCTCCAGGGCCGCCATGGCGCCGCGCCTGCTCCTGCCTCCTTGTTGCTTTTCCCGTTTCCTTCGGCGGCGGCGGCGGCGAGCGAGCGAGCGAGACACGGGATTCGAGAACGCCGCACGTCATCCTCGGGACGTTCCGCCGCCCACACGGGGGTAGTGTCAGCCCCTGCTCCCTATCAGATCGGGCTCCCCGCCGCACAGCGCGCATGCCCGCGCCCCCCGCGCCTGCGCCCCGCGCCGCCGGCACCGGGCCCGCGCCCGCCCCGAGGGGCGCCGGACCCGCGCAGCCCCCGCGCTGCCCCTCCGGCACCGGCCCGGCCCGGCGCGGCGGAGCGGGGCCGGCGGCCGAGGAGCCCCGCCGGGAAGGCGCAGCCGCCGGCCGTGTGCGCCTCGGGGCTGCGCGCCCCGCGTCTCGCAGCGCCCCGCAGTAAGTCCCCGGGACGGGCTCTCGGTAGCTGCGGCACGGCCCCTCCGCGCCCCAGCGCGGCCGCCAGCCGGACCCGGAGTGTGGGCTTGGGGCTCCCCCGCTGCCTTGCTTCCAGCTGCGCTCCTGTGGATCACCTATAGCCACAACCACAGCCATTTTGTTGTCCAAATACTGCCTGATCTGTAGTAGGCTTGATCTGTTTGCAAATGGGATTTTTCTCGTTTTGGTGTTCTAGGCTAAGGTACAGTAGCTCTGAACTCACAGGTCCGGCTACTCTCAAACAATACTGAGGTTTTCATCTCGCTCTACATAACCTATGGGACGTACATGCTTTTAATTTAGGATAGTGCAATTTTTTGCTTATTTCACCACTGAGGTAAGAATAAAAAATAACCGTGAAAATTTTATACTCGGTATACCTGCTCTGGGTTAGGAGTTTCAGCATAAGCCTGTTGCTTCAGCTCCCACCTGTTAAACCAAATATAAACGCTCCCAGTGAGGGACTTGGTTTCGTTTTAGCGGCCTCGCATATCCCTCACGTAGTGTCTTTCATACAGCTCTGCAGTCCCATTAGAGATGGTGATGACTGAAGTTAATGGTTCAACAGACACTTCTCAGAGTAGTGATGTGAGCTTTGCGTGGTCCCATCCCCGTCCTGCATCTTTTCCCAGACACTCATTCACTTTTTGCTAGTTCAAACCATTGTGGGGCAGTACTGAAGTAGAGCATGGAATTACTGTGGACTCAAAAAAACAACAAAAAATAACCCCCATCCCCCCAAAAACCACACAATAACAACAACAAAACCAAACCGAAACATGCCCACCAAAAACAAACAAAAAAACCCCGTCAACCAACCAAAACATTTCAGGCCTGCTCAAAAGTTGGAACTGTGGCCAGAGGGGCAGCATAGGAGTTGCTGAAGTCAGCACTTCTGCCCGTGGAAAGGTGGATGGTGCTGCAGTCTAGAATGGATTTAAATAAATTTCCCACAACTGCACTAGGACTAAGCTCTTTACAGTGCTAAAATGGATAAAGATTTGGGGCAAAGGGCAGACACTCTTTGCCTTATGTACACTGTCAACACACTCCATCTCTTCCAAAAAATAGCTGGAATATACAAGTCCTGTCTCTAATACCCAGAGGTCAGCCTAAAATCTTTCAATCCATATGGCCTAGCCAGAGTGCCTCCAGTCAATTAAACATTAGCTACAAGAAACATCAGTAACATTGTCAAAGAAGCAGAAAGCTCACCAAAATACCCTTCAAATAAAACCAGGCAATCACAGCAGGCTTGTTAGCAGCCATTGTGAAGCAGACATAGACTGCATAACCTTTCCTGGACTCCATGTGGTGTTTCCAGAAGCAGGAAGAGTAGTTGTGATGTAATTCAAAGCCCTGACAAGACCAATTCAGGAATATTATCTGCAGTTCTATCCACCAGTTAAAATTAATCTTCCTACACACAAAAAAAAAAAGTGTGGAAAGGGTTATGAGAAAGATCAGAGGAATTAAGATTGAATCATTTGAGAAGAGTTTTACTAAGTCTAACAAAATTCAGCTGATAGTGCAAATTATGTTTTTAATTATAAGGAGACCTAATCACCAATGAGGAAGAAAAAATAAAGAAATTACATAAATTGCTTATGTTGAGATTGAAAACTGCCCACTATACTGAAAAACTTTGGTCAGGAATAGCAACGTGGAGTTCCATAGAAGGAATGATAAATGACATGAACTTAATAGTCAACCACGTTTGACGCTTGTGTTCAGATTCATTGCAAGATAATTGAACAAATGTCTTGACAGTGGCCAAATAGTCTCATAATTAGAGAAGTTAAACTGCACAGCTTATACTGTAACCCCAAGATGTGTATCTGGAGAGAAGATACAAAAGAAAGGCATGTGAGCACCCAGGAAATCCCCATCAACGGAAACCAACATTAGATTTCAGGGAAGTATGGATGGCCAAACGTCTAATATTAAACACTACCACAAGATACACAAGCAGTAAAGCAATTCCTAACCATACAACTGAGAAAAAAGTGATGGGGTAAAGCAGTTAATACAAGCTGCCTCAAACCAAGCAAAAAAAAAAAAAAGTGAAGAAACTTTCCAGCTTTAACACATGGCACTGATCTACATGCTGCTTACCATGACACACTGCAGAACTACAGTCTAGGTTCTTAACAGAAACAGACCATATGAAGGAAAATTAGCATAAAATCAAAGATTCAAGATGTACCAATTCCTTCGTAAAAAAAAAAATCCAGTGACTTACAGTTTGAGAGAAAGTTTTCCAAAGCCCTCCCCAAGGAATTTCTCCTCCCTACCATATGTATACAAGAACAACATTATCATTAAACAAATGGTTCCACAATCAGAATGATAGGATCATTTACGTTAGAAAAGACCTTTAAGATTGAGTCCAACCATTAAGCCTAATTCCATCACTAAAACATGTCCCTAACTGACACATCCACACATATGCCTAGCTTTCCTGTGATCAGCATCTTTTGTTTAAAGAGTGTGAGTTCTGCTTTGATTACATCTATGCTGCCTTTATGATCTGCAGGAAGAAATAACATCATCCCTTAGCAAACCAGCAGCCAATTTGTCTCCATTGTCTTGTAGGGTGCAAGTTCTGAAGATGCAGGAAAGTATCCTCACTTCTGCACCAGAACTTCTCCCCAAGAACACCTCTTATTTCACTCCACATTGGTGTCAGATAAACTAGTGTATTTTGCATGGCCAGCTTGATTGTGTTCCAGTGCCTTATAGCAAAATAGGAAGAGAGTTGATCTGACATCCTAAAAGTTTTCCGATTGTTAGGAATATATGTAGCTCTGTCTTGTGAATGTGAACTCAAGCTGCAGCTTTACTGTAGCAAGACCATTCAGATGGTTTCTTCTTCCCTTCTCCTGTCATCTGCTTGCACAAAATTCACAGAAAGACCAACCTATTTAAGACTTTAATTCCTCTTTCTGATTTGTTTTTATTAATCAGTTGGGCCAAAATTTATGGGTGGAGAGGAAAGAGAGAGAAAGTCACAAACATGGTCACGGAAGACTTATTTCCTTAGGAAATCAGTAAAAAAAAAGCATCCTCTGTTTTTTTTCCACCTGCTCACCAATACAGAAAATTAATTCTTCTATGACCTTGAACAAGTCACTCTGCCACAGAAAAATAATTAAGTCAGTCAGAAAAAGTCCTTCTTTCCCTCCTCAGTCCCTGAGGATTTTTTTCAATTGACAAGCAGAAGCTTCCTTTTTCTATGTGGTTTTTCAGAATTCAGGGTAATGCAATCTTGACTTTGGTTGCAGCTTCTAAATACTACAATGATCCAATCATTACATGGTATTAAAAAAGTAAACTATAAGCAAATTATGGCCTTTAATTAATAAATGGGAAAATATAGATAAAACCTCAACTCCAATCTTTTTAATGCATATATCATTGGTCTTTTAAAAAGATGATCTCCAAATGCAAGCTTTTTGGTAAGTAATCAGAAGATTAAAATCATATGTTCCTATTCCTACTTATTAGAATTATAGTTAAAGACTTGAGCTTTATAAAAGAACAGTAAAAGTTATGACATTAGAAGAGATCCAAAGCTGCATATCAATCTTTGGCTTATTTGGAGACCGATCCAACATTTTTGTGTAATTTTCCAGATCTGAATGTGAAGACATGACAAATTAAAACAGCAATTCTCACATGTGGCTGTCAGGAATATCATATGTAGTCACCATGTACAAATAAATAATGGCTTAACTTCAGCTGTACTGTCATACACTGAGAAAATACCATCAGAGTGCTTGAGAGCACATGTGTAGTCACAACAACAACAAAAGCACATATACCTGGCAATACATGCACCAGATGGCTTTAAACTGGCTACAAAAGTATTATAAAAAAACAGCTGTATAAGGCCTCAATATCATAACAAGATTATAAACATGTGATGCTTGTGACAAAGTCATGTTTTAAGCAGTTTGGCAGGAGATTCATAAACACTTCTCAGGATCCTGTTTTGCAACAGAATTACCACAATGGTGGTTTTGTCTTACATTGCAGAAATTATTACATAGCAGACAGTTTTATGAACCCAGGTATCTACTTTGGTGGAAATGGAGCAATAAATGAATCATAAGATTTTCTTACAGATAGTCAGTGATGGAGTTTGCATAAGAAAAGCACCAGCAAAGTGGCTGGGTGTCAGTCACAGGGTGTGCAGAAATTTTAATCCTTCAGCATTAGGAGTGCAAAACTAACTTGTATGTTTACTCGTGTACAAACTATTTTTATGGTGGACTTATACACTTGGGCTGATTTTAAACCTGTAGATTATCTATTTGTAGTTGTCTATGTGCAGTCTCTCTTTCCACAGTGGATAAATGGAGTTTCTATTTCATGCTACAGCAACACCTCAGGTTAGCAGAGAAGCTTGAATTGAGAAAGTGCAAAATCCGCCAAATGGATAGTCCTGCATTTCTCCATCAAAACGGATTCTGAAACTTTAAAAAAATACAATGTAACATTCTAGTATGCTATGTGATAATTAGAGTAGCTGAATTAATTAAATAAACTGGATGCTTTTAAAAAAGTCCTATATCTAGGTTTCTGCAAAAAGATGTGTACAGTATGCCCATTAAAACGGCTCAGGACTTAGCAAGCCAAATGTAGAAGCCACTATGAGCCAGTCTCCCTAGAGCCACTCTGGCCAAAAGTGCTGTCCCTGTACTATTTCTGATCTCTTTGTAATTTCAGAAGGTGTCTCAAACATTATGTGAGCACCATCATAGCAGACTTGAGCTAGAAAACTGTATTAAATAGACATTTATAGCAGAGAAATCTATTTTTATTATCCTCTGAAATAACCCAAGAAAAAAAAATCTGAATTATGCTTTTGGTTCCATCTTAGCCAGAGAAACTAGCACTTAAAAAAGAAACAGTCAGAAAAAATGGAGAACTGAAAAAGAAATTAAAAGTGAGATACTCTCGTATCCCAACAAAAACATGTTCCTCAAAAAGGGGTTGCAAATTGCTTCACACAAAACAGAGCAATGCTTGAAACACTACAGCAGCACTAATCAGGTGAAATGGGAGATCTAAAGAGAGGCGCACCATGCAGGTTCACGAACAGACAATGCACAATTAGGTAACTTATTACATTGAACTTTGGGAAGTTTGAAGAAAAAATGATACCAAAAATAAGGCTATGAACTAGAGATGGAAATCAACAGCTACCTGCACATTTCAAACCCAAGAGAATTATGCAAGCAGTGTGAAAAATATTGCACGTCCTTTTGCTCCAGTGCCTAAACAATTTTTCTCACGTGTTGGTTGTCATCTAAATGCATTAACCTACTACTGTACTGTTCTTTCCCGAGGATAAGTTTTCTTCTCTACTTTATTATGGTTTCTGGAGTATTTCTGCTACCAAAGCTGGCAATTTTAGCTATCAGTGTACTGTTGGCCGTCTTTGTGCAGTGCGGGCATGTATCTTCACTGAACACGAGGGCTTCAGAGAAGCAAAACAGCTTCTTTTTTTTTCTGCAACAGTTTCAGGTTTCAGTCAGGAGCCTCTGAGAATTCAGTTTTTGACCCATGTCAGTTGGTAATTTTCTCTCCCTCAAAAACATTCCCTGTGTCCAGACCTCCACCAAACACCTGAACATCCAGTCTCAGTGCTATAGTATAACCTGTATGAAACATGGATCTCAAACTCCCTTCTTAAAACACACTGCCCAGAGTCCCTGGTCTAACACTTCATCAGCTGCTCTTGTGGCAAGAAACTGAGGATGAGACCAGGACAGAGAAAGACATTCCCTGAAGAAGAGTGACAACTGATGCATATGTTTTGGAAATTGGAAGGCATGAATGAGAGGTCAAAGAGCACTTGGCAGGCTAAAATTCAGTTTGCCTGTATTGACAGGTACTCAGGATTTTTGGTAAATAATAGTAACAATAATATTCTCAAAGGCCATGTCCAGATTTTAGAGGAAATGTCTTAACCATCCAGTTGGGATAGAAAGGAAGAAACCTGTAGGAGTTCTCTGCATTTTTGAAAGACAGAGCAAAGTTCTTTAGATATAAAACCTCTTGGGGATGTAGAAAGTTACCTTGCCTCAGTATGAAGTCTACTTTCAAATAGCGTGCTGCTTTTCTGTGCTTTGGCCTCCCACAATGCCTGTGTGAATAACCAAAACCACAAAACACGAGTCCCCAAAGATCTTCACACATTTCTTGTGAGGTAGGCATAGAAATATTCTTTCATTAAAAATTTAAGTTTGCCCTGATGAATAATGTATATTATAACTTTCCATTCACCAGTATGTTTGCATGTGTTGGCAGCACACAACAGCAGCTTCCTGCCTTTCCCTCATTGCATTGCAGCCAATTTTCTCCCATTCTTTCTCAACACAGATGCCATATTTGTCCTGTTTGTATCCCTCCTTCTCCCAAATGCTCCCTATTTCTGAATTTTGTTCCTACTTTTCTGTCACTTTATCCTGACCCTGCATGGTGTGATTTCATCTCCTGCCAGGTTACTCCACTGAAACACCAGTTTGGGGCCTGTTTTAAACTCTCAGCTTCTCTCTTGCCACCCTCCCACTTGAGCCCAGCTGCCTCACCAGAGGTGACCATGGCTTTTAATATACACTGCCTTGTTTTTAATCCCCTACTTTGCAGTTAGGAGACTTTCCTCTCCTTTCCCTCCGTGGAGGACACGTCTCTCCCAGTCCTGAGTCACCTCTCCCCCTCCGACCAGTGAGCTGCCTCTTCCATCACAAAGCTGTTTGGACTTGCCCTCTTTTTCTCTCTAAATGATTCCTCCTGTTTTGGGGCATGTGCCCTTTCCTTCTCCCCTCCTCTCAGCAGCCAGCTGTCCTCTGCCTCTCCCTGGGAAACCAGCAGTCCTTCCCAGCCTTTGCCTGGCCCTGGCTGGAGCCCCTTGGCCATAGCACAGGGGTCTGCCTCCTCTCCCATCATTTTCCACAAATGCTGGTGCCCTGGCTGTCCCCCTCTCTCTGTAGCTCACTGATCCTCACTGTAAAGAGGGACTCATCTCTGCCAGGGCCAGGTGCCATGTGTGAGTGGGCTGAGGGGTGACCCCCAGCCTGCCTGGGAGGGATGTCCCTCAGTGTTTGGGAGTCACTCAAGTGTCCTTCAGCCTGGCTGTGAAAGTTTGGGGTCAGCCAGAAAAGAGGTTTGAGTGAGAATCACACTGCTACACCTTTGGTAAGGTCACATTTGGTCCCTGCATCAGTGGAGAGCAGAGAGAGCCCAGCTTGCTCACATGGCCCCCCAAGCCCTCTCTGCTTCTAGGAGCTGGCTCCAGTCACACCTTGCTCGAGGTTCTGAAATGTTTTGACAGTTGTTACAGTATGTCCTACTTCCAGCTTGTACAGGAAGCAGACATGTTGAAATCACAGAAGAAAGCAAGCCTGTTCATCTTGTATTTCTGGCT
This sequence comes from Acridotheres tristis, assembly GCA_037013685.1. Classification (NCBI taxonomy): domain Eukaryota; kingdom Metazoa; phylum Chordata; class Aves; order Passeriformes; family Sturnidae; genus Acridotheres; species Acridotheres tristis. The sequence goes on from CM072885.1 coordinate 13,175,754, forward strand.
GAGGCTGGAAGTGGAGTGCCAGAAATCAATTGTGTCTCATCTATTATACAGGGAATTCTCTTGTAGCTCTTTGCATCGTTGTGCTAACTTTGCAAGGAGCTTTGTCCTAATAAGATTCCCATTACAGCCTGAAGAGTCAAATGTATTATCTTCAGCACTGCAGCCTTCAGAGTCAAATGTAGCACTGCAAGTTCTGCACTCAGCCAAAATGGATCTCGAAGGCCTTAGCGGGAATTGGGGTATAGTTAGTGATGTGTTTGACTACTAAATGCACTTTTACTAAAAAGTAAAAACTACGTGTGATGTTTAAGCCTTGACTTACATGTATAAACCTCTCATGGGCCACCCTGAACTTCTGTCATCAGACTTCACCTTTTACAAAGGCAATGTGATCATTGAGACCTGATGTGGATGGACATCAGTTACAGATCAAGTGAATTTTTAAATTAAATCCTCCTCTTAATGATAAAAATACATTGTCCTTTGCTATTTTTTGGAAACTTGTGGTTTGATGAGTGTTCCCGAGGCACTATTTTCTTTAAGCAATCCAAGTATAAGCATATTACTAATAATACTTTGGGTTTAAATGGAAACCATAGCTGGTAAAGAAGACAAAACTTCAGACATCATTAAAAATATCCCATGTTACTTACAAACGGTGACTACTTCTGAAATGCCTATGAGCTAAGACTACAACTTTGCAGGCTCAGATTAAGAGAATCTTTGTACATCTATGCCCATCAAACATTTTAGCTAGCTAATAACATCCAGTGGTACAGATCTGTGCTTTGAGTCAAATCTTGTTTTGTAGATACTCAGCATGTGACATCTGGTATATGCAAAAATTACAAGACCGATGAAAAGTAAACAATAGTGGTTTAGGAAAAAAAATTAACTAAAAATCATTACAAAATTAGCTTTTGAGAATCTTGTAATTCAACTTCAGATACCTGTTTGATCCAAGGTTATAAACAGAACTGTCTGTTGTTTCCCAAATCTTTTAATTGACAGATAAAAAAGTGCTTTTTCTTTAAGAAACTGCAGGCACCTGTGGATTCCTTGTCTGTGTTTAATTCTGCCAAATAATATATAACGATAATAATAGATGATTTGAAAATACTCAAATTCAAACCATTAACTAAGCACGAACTCCTCTTCCTCCTTGTATGGAGTTGGAATATTTTTCTGTGTATACTAAATCTGAGCTCTTACAATTTTACTTGCATTCATATTCATTCAAGGTTTCTGTAGTAATCTGATAATACAATGCCTGTTTTTCCTTATGCATTAAGAAGAGTATTGGCACTGCAGCTACTAATGACTTCAAAATATTACAATTGTGGCCTGTGATATAGGAAAGCTGGCAGAATGAGAATGCTTTATGTATTGTGTGCTGAAAAATTTTGCAGTAGATTATTTGTCCAAGCATATATTGACTGTCAGTTCTCTATAAAAAGAGGTGTCTACTCTTTTGTTTACAGGAGAAGTGGAACCCTTGTTCTGTGCCCTCACACATCATCATAATTAGCACAATTGATACAACTCACTGAAATCTGTTAGTAGCATAAGCAGTGGCATTTTATTGAATTATGTGTTCATGTCACAGTAGAGTTGGGCACTTCTGAATATTTCTAAAGTTTGTAATCAATGGAGCAAAACTCATGTCATGCTCTTAAAAAGAATAGTGTTAGAGGTTGTATGAAAACAGACTGAGTTTTGGTGGTGACAAGACCTCACAACAGTGCCTTGATAAATGCAATATATAATAACAGTACAATAGGAATTGAAATTGAAAGATAAGTCTACACTGGAGGGATTAGAAATATCTTGTATGGAGCATTGGGCCATGAACCTGTTTCTTCTGGGTTTGCAGAGGGAAAACTTGAAGGGCATCTCTGGGGTCTGAAAATGCTCATATGTGGGTGAATTCCTCCATTTACTTGGGATTTAATGTTTTTGCCTATGGAAATTTTTACATCAGCTGACAAAACCCCCTCAGTCTGTCTTTGTCAATCTGAATCTTAATGTAGCCAACTGTTCTGTTCTATTCTCACACTACATTTGTGGTGTAAGAGTCTAAGAGCATGCTGTGTCAGCCATGGGATTATTGGTCCTAGATTTTGCAAAATTTCCCATACACATTTTTAAAACAACAGCAGATAATTATGAGAGTTGACAGATGCCACAGACATAATTGTTTTCAGCAGTTACAATAGATGTTTTAAAAACATTTCCATATTCAAACCTTTAGTTAGTTCAGGGCTAGTGAAATACAGTCCTTCCTATTTTCTTCTGCCCTCAGGATATCCTCTAGGGATAGCAACCAGCAGGACCTCCCTCTTCCTAGCTCCTCATTGCTTTTCACCTACCTGGCTCACCTTTTAGGTCACTGCTCCAGGTAATTTGCTGGGCTGCCTCTCTGATCTGCTGCCTCTACAACTGTCTGGACTTTTCAAAGGCTTCAGAAAAATCATGCCTCAAAATAACTATTCCATCGAAATGGAACCATGTCTGGAAAGATGGCTGAACTCATCAGCATTTTATTTCAAAAAGTAACATGGATAAGAAGTTCCATTGGCACCAAAATATGTGTTTGTATTTAAGGCATGATGATGATGATGTAACTGTGACTTTCCTTTTCTCCTGTCCTTCTCCCAAACTTGGCCTGACCTGACCTGGGATTAAACAATCAGAAGTCACCATAACATATTTCTCATGCTCGAAGATCACAAATCACAATGCATTTATACCCATGCCCTGCCTGTGGCACATGTGGCCACACCTTAGTGACATGATAAAGTTTTCCTTTCTTTCGTATTGTTTCACTTCCCTACTCTGTTTACCCAAGAATCATCCTAACAGTTGTTAGTGGGAAGAGATACTGAATGTTATACATCTTCTTGTCCCTCAGGAAAGACATTTGGTAAATTTGGAATGAGAATCTAATCTCTCCAGGATGCTCTGAATGTAAATTTGGAAAGAGGAATTTCTCCAAATAATTATAGTTTAAATGCTGAATTCTAAATATATTTATTTTCTTTGCTTTTTTGTTGGCATGTGTTGCACACATGCTGGAAGAGATTTCTTTCTTGTGGTTGCTATGGTAAAAAGCAGTCCCAAGTCCTTTTACTTAAAACCCATGAACTGCAATTAACTGTTTAATGTTGTAACAGACAACAGCTCTAGTAACACCTTAACAGCTTTGAGCATGATACTCCCATCATCTCAGCAGATGGTGATTTTTGGCATTCTGTGTTTTCAGTTTATTCTTCTCCTTTATAATCCTTGCCATTATATCTTCTGACAAATGCTTCTGGACTAACTTAATTGCAATTTAATTCTACTGAGACACCCCTCAGATCTCAGATCTTTTTGTATTTCTGTTCAAGGTGACCAATATATGCAAAAAAAATTGTGTGTGTATCCCTGTCAACAATTATAAAACCAGATTTTAAAGTAAGAATCTGTTTCTTCTCATCTGTAACCATAAAAATACAGTCTTGAAATGTGCTTAGTCTGCCACAGGTGCCCTTCATCTGAACAGAAAAGGAGAAATAAATGATTCTTTTGTGGAGAAGGAGTAACCCTGAATGTTTGACAAGTGTCTGAATTAAATATCAGTTACCAATTTCAACTAGTTTTACTACAGGGAGTTGCCCTTCATTACAGAGGTGGAGACTGAATTCCTCATGAATTTTGCTCATTGTTTTAAAGATTTGTGACTAATATAAATCCTTTTAAACAGAGAGTTTCAATTAAATTGAGAAAAAAATTCAATTTTGCCAAGACGTTATCAAAAGCAAGATTGCCTTGTGAAACTTTTTCAGCTACTCTTCCTTTTCCTCTTATATAAGGGGTTTGTACTCCATCTCTAATTTTTTTTTCACTTAGAAATAAATTCTTTGGATTTAAAATCAGCACTGTTCTCCATTTTGCTCTTTAAAGGGATTTTGTGTATTTAGCAGGCAGAACACTTCAGATGTTTAGTTCTGTAATACAGGACCAAATAAAGTTTTTTTTTAGTACCTTTAGCGGCAGTATTAACATTTCTTCTTTTTTAGGAAAAGAAAACAAGAGGGGAAAAGGAAAAGAATAGTTTTCCCAGAATCATAACAAGATAATATTGCAGTTTCAGGTTTTAAAATATGAATGTCTCATTCACAGCTATTTCCTGGCTGACTCCAGGTTTCTATGATTATTATTTATTCAGTGCTGATAGTGTGCCTGACATTGTGCAAATATAGAAAGAGATATTCATGTGGACTATCTGCCAGGATTTCCTAGTTGTTAGTGGCAGTGTTAGCCTCTTTAAGCAAAAGCTTGAGGCTGTCTTTAAAGCAGAGATGCTTCTCCATGCTGCCAACACACAGCTTCATACATATGACCGTGGGAAACACTGCTCAAATGCACAAGGCTTTGGAAGGATGGACCCAGTGGAGTTTAATTTAATTAGTACTGCAGCAGTGTGTGGTAACTCTAACTAATCAAACCTTTAAGAGCAGTCATGGTAATTTTAAAAGCTGGAAATTGTTTAGGGAAAGGTGATTTGATACCTAAAAAATCAAAGAAAGACTGTTTGCCTGAATACTGCATGTTTTAAACTCCTGTGTGTTCTGCGAAATCCATGGGCTGTTTTGTAATTTATTTGTAGGACTTACTGATGGCCCGTGTACTTAATTCACCTGGGTAGTGATGGTGTCCCTCGAGTTATTTCTGCCATTTGCAGACTATCCATTGCCAGACTGACATCTGCCCCTGGCTTTGTCAGAAACAATGTATTTCAAATTGTAGCATTGAAGGTTTTTGTCCAGTACTAATTTCTCAAATTTGGGACATTCTGCCAGGGGAAAATAAATAAACAAACAAACAAATAAATAAATATCTTAGTTTAAATGTTTGTCTTTTTATTAGAAGTCTATCTTTGGATTTCCTTTCCAAAGAGTCACTGAAAAATAATTCTAAGGATCTTTAGTGACACTTCCTTGACTTTATGCATGGAAAGAGTAGAAGGTTTGCTGTCTGCTGTTTCATAGATGAAGAATATTTTTGTCATGATCACTTATAAAAATAGTAACATACCTGAAATCCCACCAATAAAACCAACTTGCAGTGAATGAAAAGGTGGAATGCAAATATTTGTCCTTGTTTTATCCCTTGCTAGGATAAGAGTTCATTATCTGATTCTTTCCCTTTCCCCAGCACAATGAATGGATGATGACAGTAAGCTTATCTCTTTGTCTGAGGTGGTGATACCACATAAGCTAACACTGAAAGGCCTTCTTAGAGCAACACAAATCATATATAGGAGCCAGCGTCAAAAAGCTCCACATCCAGAAATGAGCACATCTGCCACGTATCATACAGAAGCAGCCAAACCAAAAAGATTCATAGAAAAATAAACAAATCTCTGAGGAGCTTGAAAGCTGAAGTTAAATATCTTGAGGTCAGTTCAGAACTGCGAAGAAAGTTAAAAATGGATATATCAAATCTGATATATAAATTACAATTCCTGTATTAGTCATAGTTGTTATATCCCAAATTTTGTTTGGAAAAGGAAAGACAGTGCTCAAATTTCCTTGCCTCTCCACCCACCTCCTACAATGTCTTCCCTTTAGCTTTCAAGCAATTTATTTACACTGAGCAAAATATCTGGTTTGCACTCACAGGAAAAGTTTTAATTAATTTTCATTTTACAAATCCTCCACAATATTTATTCAAAAGACTGGCAAATTCCAGGAAGTTCACCCATCCCTGAAAAAATAAGTTTTGTAAACAAATCTGGCAACAAATTTATTTGAACAGCAGCAGTCCTGCTAATCTGTCAAGATGTAGTTGTTTCTGACACTTGATTACATTCTTCTTCCTTAAGAATAGAAGATAATTTGCTACAAACAAACCATTTAGCTGGGACGTGGTGACTGTCCCTCTGCTATTTCACAGAGCATTTAATTCAACAGAAAAAAAGCTAACAGTATAATGCTTAGCACCTTTTATTTTTTATTAACAGAAGCAAGGCTAAATTTCTATAGTCACAAACAACAATTAAGAGCTTCAGAGCCTTTAAAACCTATTCTTGGTGTATCCCACAAACTGGACCAAGTCTCTGAACATACACAAAAGGCATGTTTCCACAGGAATTTTTTTGCCCAGACATCTATTTTCTGGCCATTTGTTCCTGTACATATCATGTTCAGGTCTTATCCAGCCTCAATTCATGGATCCAGTTCCCTGTGCAGCAACACCAGCACTTGTGCAGGTGCATTAACCTGAGACAGCCCAGACTGATATGACACAACTGAGTGGACTGTGCAGCTTAGTCTGGTTTCATAAAGAAAAATATCCATGCCCAGAAAAATGTTTTATGCAAGGAAACAGTGTCAGATGTTTGGAAATATCAGTAAAGCAAAATAGGCAAGCCCTGCTGCTTGTCATTAATGTAGATTGAAACCAAAGATAAATAGGTGCTCATGTTCAACTTAAATGGACATCACCCTTCTTTGTGTTAAGACTTCACCCAACTGGACTGCTGGGTGTGTGGACTTTTTGGGGTGTTCACCTCTTGATTCTTAAAGAGATTTGACATTTCATCTCACTGCTGCTCCTAAGCACAGGAAAAAAATTTGTGAATCTATTTTAGGTCACAGCTTCATAAGACTGCATGTCCTGGTGTAAGGGCTCAGCTGGTGCAAATGTCAGTATAGTCCTGGCAGTTTGTATCAGCAGGCAAAATCGGCCATCCATCTTTCCTGCCACTTCCTCAGCTCCTTCAAACTTTAAAAGACTGATCCAGATCCCAGTGAAATCAAGGAGAGCTTTCTCTCTGTGCTGGATCCAGCAGTATGCAATCTCTAAAGTACAGCAATTAAGATGTTGAGCTAATGTTAGTAATCCTTTCCTGCCTACCTAGAACACCCAAACTATCTGAGTCAGGCTTCATTCCATGCAAAAGCCCAAGGAAATCAGTTTGGTTTGTGTTTGGTTTGTGACTGAAAGATCAGTCTGTGTCCCCATGCACTAAGAGGTATGGGGGAGTTCCAGAATTTGCTGCCAGTTTCTTGCCATTTATTTCTAGAAGATGTTAGCTTAGATTTTCTTTGGCTAAACTAAGTTATGGGGAACTGAGATGATAAGAGTGAAGGCTTTGGACAGTCGCATTTCTAGATGCTTATGAATGTACAACCATTGCTTTTCAGGTTCCTCTTTAGATTGAATTTTAATTCACATTATGGACAATCAGGACTGTGTCCTATTTCTTTCCTAATAGCACATTTAAGGACTTGGCCAAATGAGCAGAAGTAAAGAAAATAACCCTAAAAATCCCGGCAGAGTTTGAAGTCAGTAACTTTATACAGTACTATTATTGTGAGACATTTTATTATCTAAACAGTTCCTCATTTGGAGGAACTTCAGATACACATTTTTTTGCAACATATTTTAAATCAGTGTAGAAAATGAAAGGATTTATATTTGATGTAGGGATTTATATTTAATGATGTGAAACAATGGATTTTTAAAATATAAGCCAATTAACTTAGCAGCCACTTGCTTAATTGGCACTCATGCTATTTAAAAGGAGTGGTGGGTGTCTAAAACTTTCTCAGGTTGAAAAACAATATTGTTTTACGTTATTGATTCTGATTCTCTTTGTGATTTAATCCTTTCCTTTACATGGCTAGGGGGCAGAAATAGTGGGAAAGTCACAGCCACAAGCAATAACATGGCAATTAACTCAGAGGTACTTGTGGGACATTAAAGTAATTTTAAGTCAACATTTATAAACATGATGTTGCTGGCTTGAAAATCTAGACATTATTTGCAGCTTTAGAAGATTTGATTACTTAACTGATTTTGATTTTCAAATTACTTTTTAAAATCAACCACTGTTTTGAATCTGCTCCAGATGGGCAAGGACTGAAAATTGTTATGATCTGGCACGTATTTGGTAGCGTAGATAAGTGAGTTGATGGCCTCATTAAAAGTATCTCAAACATATGTGCTGATTAAAAACTCCCTCATCTCAGGCTCAGCAGGGTTCTGGCTGAAGGGAACTGAACTGCTTTGTCACCCCTAAGGGCCTTTTCTGGCATGACAACAGGAGGAACTTCATAATGCTGCTGCACACAGAGGTGAATGTGAAATGTGTCATTGCCCAGCAGCAAGTGCACCCTGGCACAGGCCAGCAGGAACTTCTGTGTGAGTACATGTGTCCCCACAACCTGAATGAGAATCACACAGTGAGATTATGGGCTTAGAAGTCTAAAAGTGGTATTTATTTTTTTCCCACCAACAGGTCCTCAAAATTATTGCCTATCTGGTTAAAAATGGTACAGAGACAGGCACTGGAGGTTCAAAGGCTCTGAACATCAGAACCAGACATCCCAAACCCCCTTGCTGTCTCTGCAGAGAAACAGATGTTTCAAAAGTGTATTACTTCCCATCCTAAATGCAATAGCTAAAGCTGGTCACATCAGTTGTGCCCTAGTAGTGCCTCTTTGTTTCCAAAAGAAGCCTAGGTGTATTTTAGTAAATTTAAGGCAGGCAAGGTAAATCCCATTCTCAACAGCATCCCATCATTCTGGCAGCTACTTGCTAAACTGCTGTGAGAATATTTTGCACTTTTTTCATAACCTCAGAACAACTGAACAGGGTCTTTCCTCCAAAGTGTTACAACTCAGCTCCCACAACACAGTCATTTTTTTAAAAGAGAAAATGTACTATTTCTAGTAACAAACCTGGAAAAGACACTGACCAAAGTGATATCCCTGGCACATAATATCTCTGGGTTTTAGGATGCTTTGTAACCATTGCCTGCATGCATTAAATGACTCCTTTCTGTTTAGACGGCTGGAATTCTGTGTGGCACTAGATGGCAATATTCCCTCAGCTCCTGCAATGGTCAGGGGAGCCATACACAGCAAAAGGACAAATCCTGACCTTGTTTCCTTGTTATCACCCATGTAGCTCATATTATAACAGCCAGGTTTTATGTGACTAAACTCAATCTGGGCTGCAGGGCTTTTTAAAATCTCTGTGCGTTCATCCACCTACCTTTACAGCTTCACAGTTCTCTGTCAAAACATTTATTGGACACTAGGTTTACTGTGTGGGATCTTCTGTTTCATTAAGGAAGCTCTTACGGTCTCAGGCTGTTCTATGATGTTGATGCTCAAATCCACAGGCAGGAAATATATACATCCGGAATATTGCACTAGCTTCCTGCTGCCTTTTGTGTATTAATGTGGTGACAGATTCAGTCAAGTCATTACTCAGATATAATGTTGCCTCATGTCAATTATAAGTAGATTATTTTTTGCACTCATGTTTGTTCTCATATAAAATCAGCATAATCTAAACTCAGTAACTGTAAAAAAGTAATTCTATGTCTGTACCCAGATGGATTTAGCCCTATCCCTGTGTGATATTTCTAAAGGTTTTCTCTAGTCAAAGAGCTTATAGACAGCAAGGAACAGGACCAGCTATGAATATTGCCTATCTTCTTTGCATGATTAGGATTTTTTTTGCCTTTGTACCATTTTATCGGGTTCCAGGTCTACTGAAATTGCTCCTTTCAAAAGCAGGCTTGTCATTGATTTTTGTGAGACCACAATCATTATAACGATTTTCCAGTAATTAAGTACTCTGAAACAAAAGTGGAGAGTGAATTGTCCCTCCTTACATACCACGCCTCTCTTCTGGTCTGCTGGAGAACCCCAGAGCCCAGCTGAAGGCCTCAAAGTTCTTGAAACTTGTAAACAAACAAAATTTCACACTGATAGGCTCACTCCTCTTGTTCAAAGGATGGAGGAACTTCTGTGTAAAAACCCATCTATCTCCATAGGTTTCTCTATGTGAAACTCCACCACCTGAGCCCTCACCCTGTGCTCAGTGTTTTCTCTTAGCTGCACACTTTTCTATGGGTTGTTTTTTCAAAGTCAATAGAAAATATTTTATGTGTGCTAAAATGCAAGGCTGCTTTTGCAAAAACAATCAAATGCCTTTTGCTGATAAAATAGGTAAGGTATTTCATGTTTCATGATGCAAAGGCCTGTTTAAATAATTCTTGATGATATAATAAAATACTTGACTAAATGAAGTGTATTACACTGTGTACATAGAAACCTTAGAGTTTGTGTACCCATATTTTCCCAGAGCATTCTTTCTTGTTGCACTTGCATCTTTTTTTATTCACAGCCTCGTTTATATATTTACAAAACAGCTCAAGTGGCCAAGCAATTACTATAACAAATGTGTAATATGCAGTAAATGGTGTATCATGAGGTACAAAGTATTGTGTGGGTTCAGGCCCTCATCCAATAACCAGTAAATGCAGAAAGAAGACTTCATTGGGCTCAATACATTTTTCAGTGTATCTTTACTGGCACTAGAACTTAGTTTGGAAGACATGATTAAAATTCAAGTGTTATACATATCTGGTATGGACAAGTGATATAATTTCTTGCAGGCACCAAATGTTCTATGTCACAACACTTTATCCATCTCAAATCATAAACCACGAAATACGTGCTGGTAACATCTACTTTTGCTTGGGCAAATGAATATTAAAACTTGTTATCACTGACTTCCTTGTTTTGTTAAGGCAGAAGAAAATGTAATATTTTTTAGCAGCACAAGAACTTCTTAAAGAGCAAAACATTTAGCAACAATGTGTCTTTTACACATCACGGTGTCTTACAGTTGTCATGATTGAATTTGGGAGTGGGACTAAGACCTCTGGCTTTTCTAGAGTTTCTTTGTGGCCTTGCTGATATCACTTGATCTTTACATAGGGAGCATTCAGGTACCTCTGGAGCTTTCTTGAATTCATGTTCTTGTAATCATCTGTCTGCTTCAGTACACATTTGTCTAGATAGAGCAGAGGGAATGGGAAGGATCAGAACAGTCTCTGCTAACTTAATGCCTTTCATATTCCCAGTGGTCCTAAAATAAGAGCTCAAATTCTTTGTTGCAAAAGACAAACTCTCAGGATTCTTTCTTCTCTGGCAAATGCTTTCATATCTTGAGTGTATAACTGCTGGAGTAATGGAAGGACTTTTCAGCACAGACAACAACATCATTTTCAGCCTTCTGTGTGCACTCACCCAGATTTTAGGGTGTTCTTCACTTAAATCTGGATCCCCAAAAAAGAACTAGGTATGATGGAATCTCTTCTTGTTAACACACTTCAAGTTCATTGTCAAGGGAGTGACTAATGGGGGTTACATGTTTACAAGTCAATGCTAGAAAAATACCTGCCTGGGACTTTTTTTCATAATTGTATGGGTTGCTGACCTAGCTAGGATGGGATTATATTAGGTGAGATTAGGTGAGCATGGGTAGTACTCTATGAATTTTAGTTTGCTCTTTCCACTCAGAAATGGTACAGAGAAAGTTTTTAGCTGAGAAATTGACGGAAATGGTGCATAAGTTTCTGATATAGGATGCTAAGGTACTGTTTTACTATTTTAGGAAAGGTTGTCAAGGCAGTGAATGGAGAAGCTGTAATGTTTAAAGAGAAAGGAAATGAAAAGAAAACCTGACAGTCTCAGTAATATAATTCATGAAACAAAAATAATAAATTATCATAAACTGAGGTTGGATCAGGTGTATGAAAATTCTCCTTAGGCTGCTTAATTTTTGGTGAATAATTACCACAGTAGTAGCAAAACATCTACTTTCCCATGAGTTGGCTAAAGAGTAGAGAGCCACTACTCTGGCTGAAATAACCATTAATGGGAAAATTATGTCTTGAGTCTCTGATGCGTTTGAAAAGTAAGAGAACATTTCCTTCATGTTGACAGACTGGAAGTCAATTGAGAATTAAATACCTAGAAAACAACTGAACATCCTGGACCTGCACATTTTGTTATGCAAGTAGACTACTTCTCTGAAGCTGGCCTCTGTTGAAACACCTCACTTTCCTGAGGACAGGCAATTGGAAGCTTGCACATCAAGTTCTGCTCTCTCCCACCTCATAATCCTCACTTCCCATGTTTTTTCCTCTTTGTATCCCAAGCTAAGACCAATGCATTCTGTCACACTCCTTTCTGTTGATCTTTTCCTTGGAACCAGGATTCTTTAATTTCTTGAAAGATGTTGCATCTCCTGCATATTCTCCACTTTACCTGATTTTCCAGAATACAATTTTTAAGAAGTGCAATTTTTTTGCTCCAAAGCACCCAAATAAAGTTACAAATCATCTTGAAACCAAATAATTACAAAACCCCCTTTTTTGACCTCTTCATTTGCTCCAAAATTAATCTCCCCTCTATTTTGCCTGAAAACTCCCTAGTTGTATTCTTGCTTGTGTTGCCTTAACCCCTCTTCATCTAGCTGCTTTATATTCCCAGGAAGCTCATTCCTGACCTCCCTGCAGTGTATAAGTGCCATTGTTGCTAGACTTGCCAGTGAATTTCTGCCTTGCTCACCTTTTCCTAGTTCACCTGTTCCTAACCAGCTTGTGTGCTTATTTTTTTACATGATTTTCAACCTCTTCTGGGCTCTCTTTTAATTCTGGTTACCATTTCACTTCATATCTCACAGCCTGGCAGGTTGAATCAGAGAACCACAGAAATCCACTCGGAGGAATATAAGAAATGAGGGATCTAAGGAAAGTAATGAGACAACAAGAAGTGACTCAAGGAAGAAGAAAGAACCAGAACTCTTTCTGCTCACCCTTACTCCACCCATCTGAGCTGCTCTCCACACTCTCGTTCCTGCCTGCTATGCTTGGCTCTCCCCTCATCTCCATGGTCACCTTTACAGTCTCCTCACAACATGCTTGAACCATGAGACTTAACAGGAAATACTTGAAAGCCCTGGAGACATATTTAGAAGGAAAGCAGTTATTAACTACTCCATGGGTATTTACTTAGTACCTGAAACAATTACCCATTGCATTTCCAGGTGAAGTTGGGGACAGGCTAGCATTTCAAGCATGTGTTTATTCCAGATGCCTTTTCCATACATCTCTCTCATATGTCTCTATAGTGTCTGTATCATAAATAATATCTGGTTTATGTTTATGGACTTTGAATCCTTCCTGAAAGTAGATCTGTGTATGTTGTCAGAAGGAGAGTCAAAACAAAGAAGCTGAGAAATCTATTTACAGGAAGAAAAAAACACATCAAGCCACACCAAAAACAACCCCTCCTCCTCCCCACCAAGACCCAGCCTAAGGAAAAAATAAAGAAAATAAAGGATAAAATTGTGACCTCTGAGTTCTGGAGAAGGCTTGGCTATTCAGGGCATAGGATAGAATCAGTCCTATCACTCAAAGTAGATACTAAACAAATTTAGAAATGTATCTGAAAGACTTTAAAACTTATCCCAGATAAGTTTTCTGTAGTTTTTTTAAGACTTAAAGGAACAGGCTTATAATGGGATAGATTACACATTGCAGCTAAAAAGAGTTTAGCAGAATAAAGCTAGCAGCAGTTTTACAGTGTTCTGGTAATCAGTGGAAGATCATTGTACAAGACACCACATTGTACAAGCCTGGTTCGTGCCTGTGCACACAGACCTCATCATTGTGAGGTGTGCAGTCAGATCAAAAGCTTCTTTGTGGACTCAGAAATGCATATGAAGGGATGGGCAAAGACCTGGTAGGTAAAGGGGCAGGTTAGAATTTTTTTACAAGATAAATATATTTACATTATTATCAGCATAACTAGGTCATTTAAGAGTCAGATTTTCCATATACTTTTTTTACTAACATGAAGTCTAGGCACACATTTCCTGGGATTAAGGAAGATCAAGTTCCTTGATACTACAGGTTGTATTCCCAGATAATAGAGTGTGACCACATCCACTTTAAACCATTACAAGGTCCTAGAAGCACTTTAAAATAGATGCAGATTAGCCGTCAAATGAGTATTTCTCATGATCCCTAAAATCAGTATGTGATATGTAGGTGTGGCCCAGTTCCAATCAGTAGGCTTTACTGATGCATCTTTTCCAGGTCCGTTGTGTCAGCAGAATTCTCCAGGCCACATGGGTACCACAGCCTAAGGTGTGAACACAGCAAGTGTAGGCAATGCCTGCCCTGGTCTTAAACTGGCTGCTTATGCTCAGCATGTTCAATTAACATGTTCATGCTACACAAAACACAGGAGCATGGAACAGAACTTTCTGAGCTGTTGTCAGTTTTCAGTGGGACAACCACAGACGGTCATGCAGAAACATCTAGAGATGCCAGCTTAGATCACACATCAGTCAGGTTTCTCCACAGCTGTGTTAAATCTGAATCTCAAAATTCTGGCTCTTAGCAAAGCTGCTAAGTTTGTGCAGAGATGTTGAGAATCAACTAGATAAATCCCTGAGCAACCTGATTTAATTAAGCCAGCTTTGAGCAGGATATTTGACTAGGTGACCTCCAGAGGTCCCTTGCAGGCTAAATTATTCTGTGAGTCAATTCTAATACACCTATATTGCATTCGGTTCCATTATTAGTGTCACTTCTCTCCTATGCTCCATGAAATAACACTAGGACTGCCTGTAGTTAAAAAAAATGTTGTTTGCATTGTGGCCTAGCAAGTTAAATGCCTAATCTAAGGGAACCAGTGCACTTCCATGGGGGTCCATGCTGTTCCTGAGACAGCTACACCAAAGCTGCATCATGTACAAACTTCATCATGTACACATGCCTCACCTCCAAGTAGGTGGTATGTGTGGACTGAGTGATTCTCTGGTAGTCAGAAAAGACAGGAAAATGTCAGATTCTTGGTTTGAGTAAACAAAAAAGAGTATTTGATTCTGGTGTGTGAAGAGAGCACCTCATGGCCAGAGTGGTGAGAGCAGCATGGTATTTCCAGATTTAAAACATACTAGATTCTCTTCATAATGCTTCATTGAATAAGACAATTATAGTGAAAGGACAATTAATGACTGTTTTCCCAAATACAGACCAGGGCTGTGAATGAAGCAAGGAGCAGTTCCCCGACAAGCAAACAAGCTGACGGTGTTTGGAAACTCCCTTAGAGACATGGGTCCTTTGTTTCATTTCTCACTGCACAGCATGAAAAAGAAGAATTTAGGTGGAGCTGATGTAAACTGGGGAAAACATACTGTGGTCTTCCTTCAGTTTGCATCCAGGGAACATGAAGGACTGGGCCGTAAAGACAATGAAGAGCATGCTCCTTTTCCTAATTTTGCTGGGAGTAGTGTCTGGTAAGAACATGACTTCATTATGCTGCTAAAATTAGAACACTGTTGGCTGTTATACTTTCTCTAGGGAACTTTATAATACATATTTAGGGATCAGACACAGATGGGAAAAATCAAGTAACAATTATTTTCCTACTGAAATAGATTGGGCTCTGTGGTTACAGCAGTATAATGAAGAGAATATGACTCTTTGCTGAAACACTTTGTTGGATGAGGCACTTCAATTCTCATAGCCACTGCTCAGTGTGACAGCACTGGAGTGAGAAAGGAGGTCAGCTCTCTAAGAAACAATAACTAGTAGTTATACTCCAGTATCCTCCTTTCAAATATTGATAACATTTCTCCTTGATAAAGTAAAGCAAGCAACCAAACAGGACCAAACACTCCTCTTTTTAATGGAAAGAGTGATCAAGTACTGGAATTGTCTTCTCGGGAAGGTGATGGAGTCACCATCCCTGGATGTGTTTAAAAATAGACTGGATGTGGCACTCAGTGCCATGGTCTAATTGAAGTGTTAGAGCATGGGTTGGACTCAATGATCTTGGAGGTCTCTTCCAACCCAGTCATTCTGTGAATTCGGTGAAATTTGTGGACAGTATTAGTAGTATGACATCACTAACTTTGATCAGTGTAAACACATGGGAAATTTGCCAATATGAGTATTTGCCCATTAGCAACTTTTTAGATCTTCAAGCTCTCTGAAGTCTGCATGGCACACAAAGCACTGGTATTGCTGTAAGCACCTGCTCAGGTAGAGTCATTTTGCTCTCAAGGAACTGTAAGAGTTCTGCCATCCCTCAGGAACCTGTCAGTATTTGGTGGTTTTCCTGATGTTCCCAAAACTGTGATTAGGATATTGGTTACCACTTTCAGCTTTCTTTGAAAAATAACATTTTTTTAACCTGCATGATTGTGGATGGAGAAAATCTTGAAGGTGTTATTCAAGCATCCTAAAGACTGGTACATCACAGATAAATAGGTCTTAAATATACATAAACGTCTCCAAACTAATCATTATTGCTTTGTCTTGGACTCATCATTTGTCAATGACTGTCGTTGATAATTCTGGTAAATAATGTGTTAAATTGCTTCAGACATATTTTGTTCTGCAAAGTAAAGAGGTAAGCAAGGATTTTTCAATATGGAAGGAGAGTTTTTGTAAAATTGGTTGGAAAAAGAAGAAGCCATTTAGATGCAGTGCCTAAAATTTCAGTTAAAGAGCAAGCGGTAAGAACTTTTGATTTAGAAAGACAAATTCTGCATAAACAGCCATGAAATCTTTGGAGAAAATGCAAAAATAGCAACTGCTTTCTACATTTCTAAATGCTGTAAATTATTTCGTTGTTTTTATAAATGGTTTCCATTAATGAACTGTGGCTTGATGAGTGAGCAGAATTCATCAAGTCCTGTCCACAGGAGAATACATTCCACGTTCAGGTCCACTTATGGAAATGTATCTCCAGAAGCCCCTCTCAGCCCAGCCTCATTTGCATGGGTGATTTTTGTTGATGATATTTTCCAGAATCTGTAATAACAGTAATAAAAGCTTAGTCCTTCACTGGATCTTGCTCCTGCTGACATAAATCAGTAACAGCTCAGCTGAGCTACCAGGGTGTCAGATTGACCTGTTCAGATTAACTCTTTCAGGCAGACACCTCACAGTGTCCCACATCCCAGACAGTACCTGTAGAGTATCTCCAATGCCATTTTTTCCATAAATGCCAGAGTAATCCCAGCTAGATCAGTGACCCATGAACCTGCTGTATCTGCAGTGTGGAAGTATGAGAATCTCCATGCAGCTGTACAGGGGCCCTTAGGCTGCAGCTCTAATGGTCTCAGACTAGTTCCTGTAGCAGCTTTTCACCTTGCAGCTCTGCAGAAAAAAAAAAAAAAAAAAAAAAGAAAAAAAAAAGAAAAAAAAGAAAAACTTCATGGGGCTTTTGCTATATGATTACTTTTGCTACAGTAATTGCTGGTGTATGAAGAGCCTGTCCAGACCCAGAGTGGGCAGTGTCTCCCTCTTGGCACAGAGTGTGTAGGAAGTTTGGCTGAACACAGCTGGCTTTCTTGGAGAGTGTTTTGGATAAGTCAGTGAAGCATCCCCAAGCAACAGCCCTGCCATAGTCTGGTGTTGAGGTACATTGCTGGCTCAGGGATGTGAGATTACTGAAGTGCTGTTTCAGGGCATCAAAACCAGTCCTGATTTATGTTTTCTACACACTCTTCATAAGATGCAGCACAACAGGCCTTTGTCAAAAATACCAAAAACTAGAAGCTAAATGACAGAGAAAGCAAGAAGTTTGGTTTGTGGGGTCCAGAAGTCTGGACAAACAAGGAGCTTGTGCAAATCTGTTGGATGCCTCACCAGTACGTGGAGTTCCCTGCAGTTTTGAACCATAGTGTGCTTTTGTGGGCCTCCATCTTCTCCAAAGACTCCGGGTTGCTCTTCCGTGCTCAAAGCAGGACACATGACAGTACCACCCCTGAAATTGTTATTAACTCACACTACTCAAGAGCCAGGCTTGCACACAGCTGCAGTAGAAAGAATTGGAGGAGGGAAAATGGAGGAAATAGGTGCTGCAGATAGTGTAGTTCACAAAAAAGCATTGTTTCTTTAGTATCTGGGTCTTTATGATTCAAGGTACTTTTTGATGTAACAGTGAATAGAGGTACTAAGTGGTACAGGGGGCACAATGAAAAACTAGAACGATTTTTGGCTTCTCTGCTTCTGTACAAAAACATATATGAAGGAAAATGATAATAAAATAATACTTCAACAATAACCACTCTATATGACAACATTATAGGACTGAATTACAGAAAAGATTTACTCTTTTGCTTTAACACTGGATTTACTACCATGCAATTCCCTCATTCATAGATAAAAAAGGAGTCAGGGCATTTTGTGTTCCTTTATGGCAGCTCTTGACAAAAGCTGTGTCCTTGTTAGCTCAAGATTCCCAGAAGTAATTGTACGTTCATTTTCACCTTGCAGGACGAAGAACGCAGTTGCTTAAGGGCTTACCTGCAACAAGCACTGTTGAAGAAAACTCAGCAGCTGGTGTTTCAGTCTATAACTTCAATGTGACTCTTTCTCCATTGGCTTCTGAAGATGTTGCAATTCTTCCTACCATAGTAAATTCGAATCCACTCACAGAAGCTTTTGACATTGAACCAAAAGGAGGTCTTGAATTCAGTGTGAGTTTTAAGTTTGAGTAATTTTCAGTTGTAGGCTGATATTTTCTGGATTACTGAACACTGACAGTGCACAGTGTCTCATCTTTTAATCAGAAAAGAATTTTAAATGCAGACTGTGGCAGTCCTGTAATAGATATGACAGATGAATAGCAATAGTAATTATGATTTTTAATTGCATCTAGGAAAAATCAGTCATCACAATAATTCCATTAGTTCTGTGATAAAAAAAAAAGTGCTTTTTAAAAAATAAGAGGTGAAGTAGAACATGGCGGATCTGCTTTTGTTTTTAGATTTTATCCATAGTTTTTCAGTTTAATATGTATGAAGACACTGTGAAATTAAAGTGCCTTAGTTAAGCCACCACATACAGCTTCTGTTTGTCCACTTTCACCAAGAATTAAAATTAATTTGTCTCATTCCAAAATAAATTAAGCTGAATCAGATCAAAGAACTTTTTAATTCTGAACAAAGGCTGTGACACATGAGGAAGTTAGCTTGAGGTAAGAAGTTATAACCCTTCCACACATCTGTGACCTGTCTCTATCCATTGCATGCTCTTGTCCTGTGGCAAATGCAGAGCAATTTCCATTACTTCAGGCTGATTTTCGCTGTTGAATAAATTAGCAAGTATTAGCTCACATTTGTCACAGGCAATGAGTGTTCAGATGCATGGTAACTTGTCATCCCATTGCAACTTGCTTGTTATGTCTGAGCCTGAACAGTGACACTGAAGAGTGGCTTTAATAGACACAGATATAAATGGTGCAGAGTCTTAAAAAGGTGATTTGAATATCCTTTTCAGTGTGCTTCCAAGGAAATTCGTGTTTTCACAGAATTGATACAACAGCTCTTTTCTTGTTCTTTTTGCTGGTGTTTCTGGGAGAAAATTTGGGAAAAGTAAGGCTGTGGCCTTGGGTGGTATTGGCTCATGGATTTGGTGTGCGTGGGGGGAGCTGCTGTGGCTCCCATGCTCCAGCCTCCCAGCAGAGTACAAAGCTCACTTGTGCCAGCTCTGATGGCTCTTTACTGCTCCCCAGCTGGGTCAGTGAAATGGCCAGAAAACCTCTCAAAAAAGCCCTCTTGCACCTGTGAAACATAGAATTGTACAAATACCTGGACTGAGTCAGCTGAAGAGATCATAGAATTATAGAATATGCTGCATTATCTAGTCCAACTCCTGGTTCTATATAGGACACCTCAGGAGTCACACTATGTGCCTGAGAGCATTGTCCAATCACTTCTTTAACTCTGCCAGGCTGGGACTGTGACCACTTCTGGGTCAGACCACTGGGGAGCCAATTCCAGTGTCCAGCCACTTTCTGGGTGAAAAGAATTTGCCTGATGTCTAACCTAAACCTCCCTGAACTCTGCTTTGTGCTCTTTCCTCCGCTCCTGTGTAACAATCAGAAGGAAATGGATACATCCATTAAACTGGTTTTGCTAACAGAGAAACCATAATGAAGGACTCCCTTCCTAAGCTTTATTTTGGCATTTTGAATTAAAGTGATCCCTTCTGCCTCAAAACAAAACGTAGTCCTTTTTTATACCTGCTTGCTCCTGTCCCATGCCATCTTTATATTGTGACACACAAGAATTTATATTGCTGCTTGTCGAGGGGGATTGAGAAGTTAATCTGGAGGAAAAATAATAGACACAAAGTCCTTGTTTTTTTCATGGCAAGGATGATGGAGAAATTCTTGTTCTAGCACAATGCAGGGTGACACAAGGATGAAAAGAGATGGCCAAAAAAGCTGTAGACTGGAGACTGTAGCTGGAGATTGCTTCTTCCAAAGTGGCAGTTTTTATCCGTTTCATACCACAGCCACATTATCAGAATGGCTTGTGAACCTTTCTGTGTTTTGCTTGAACTGTTGCTTTTTTCAACATTTCCTAAGTCACTTGGAAGAGTTTCAGAGAACGAAGAGTTTGAGCCAGTGAATATCAGTCATGAAAAAATCATAAAGCAAGCTACATACAAATTCTGCAAATTAGCAGATGAGTGCTAATTATAACTCATAAAGCAAGGATAAATACATGGGTGTTCTTAGTCAATTTATCTGATGAAGATTGCTACTTTTAATTACTTATACTCTGTTGTAGCAGATCTGTAGAATATTTCACAAAAGTGATGTGATTCAAAACCAGACACCTCAGCTCTATCTACTGCCATTAAATCTTTGCTAAGATATAGAAAAAGGCAGTATTTCATGAATGAATTATGAGATTAGCTAAGTACCTGCTAGGACAGGCTCTTCAATATTTACGAAACACATTTAATCCTGTTGCAGCAGCAGGAAGCAATATCATGTTTCTTGATATATTTTGAGACTTCTGAGAAAGTAACAGTTTCTGAGACCTCAGTCCTGTCCACTCTTCCTCACCTGATTTCTGTTTGAAGGCTCTCAAGAGCAGAAGATGTGTGGAATACACGTCGCCTCAAACTACTTGGGTGCTCCTAGTGGTGCTCTCTGAAGGTATTGGTGGAGTGGGGAGCAGGGAGCAGAGAAATTCTCATGTGGAACAAGTGATAGACAGTTTAGGGGTGGAACTGTCTATCCTGCAGCTGCTTCAAGTGTGTGCAGTCCTGCTTTTATCAGTAAGCCTTGCTCCTACCTGAAGGAAAGGAGAATAGTGGCTCACAGCCTATTCAAGTGGCATGCTGCTCCCAAAAAGGTTCAAAAGCAACCTAGAAAGAGACCATTTAGATCCACACTTCCAAGGCCTTTATAAAGGTGGGGGGAAGATGTGTATTTAGACACATTTAGTCTGGCTGTAGTAACAGCACCAGTGAAAATACTTGGCTGTGAACTTGAGGGATAATCTCCAGAACACATAACTTCTGCTTAGAACTGGACGGTTTGAAATGTTGAATTCATTGCATGTGTTTGCAGTATTTAGATCTCCATCAAACATTGATTTTAAATATCAAGCTTTCCACTGTTGTGACAAGCATTTTTAGCATGTTTCTTCTGTGTTAGCACCCTTTTATGGGAAACTCGTATCTGTACAGTACAGGAGGAAAGGAGACCATCCTGAAAAGTTATTTTCTCCTGCAGTATTGTAACAAAAAGATCCATGAGGTTCCAGACAGCAGCTATATTATGTACCAAAAGGCACAAAACATTTGTGCTTCTGTTCACTCTCCTCCAACTCTTTGTTAATTGTCTCTATTTTGACTTCTGTCTTCTAACTGTGCTGACATCACTTTTGTGTTTGTCCTCTGGCCCACAGCATCTCATCTAAACCCAAGGATTTTTTCCATTGTTCTCCTTCTGCATGCTCTTCAGTCTCCTTTATTCTGCAGTGTTGTAAATTCACTGACATGCTACTTGTCGCATACACTCATGAGCCCCAACTGTCCTCCTTCTCCAGTTCCACAGCCCCCTGCTACTGGGTTCAAGTTTCACAGTTTTTTGGCTACACAAAACTCTTAACTGTCACTTTCTCCTTTTTTGTCCTTCCCAGTGAAGATTGAGGCATACAACTTTCAGCATCCTCCTGTTGCTCTGGACTCGTCCTAAATCCAGAATGATTGCATTTTATGTTTTTTTCATAGAATATCAGTCTTGTGCTAGTACATATTCTGTGTTAAGAGGCAACATGCAGAGCTGGAAGCCTTTGAAATCCCCAAAACAAAATAAAGCAAATATTTGCCTGATCAATCTTGCAAAACTCAAGGCCCAGGTTATCTTTTCAATTAGTTCAGAATTTTCCCCAAACAATTCTGGTGCCTCTCTCAGACAATGTACCCATGAAGTTCCCTTCTTCTGTGGTTTTCCTGCAAGTCTTCTTTCACATACAGGTTACAAAAGGAAGGTTCTGGTAGCTGCTAGACTATATGGTCTCCTGCCTACACACTCTTTATTTCAAGTAAAAGTTCTTCCTCCCCATGTTCCTAATTCACAGAAAAAGTGAAGCTGCCCTTTTGCCTTGCAAGGCTTTCTCTGAACTCTCATTCTCATCACACCTTGAACGCTACTGGAGCGTGGTGTGGAAAGTACTTGGCACAGACATGTACCTGCAAGATGTAGTCCTGAACTTGAAGACAAAGCATTGCCTGTGAGGCACAGCAGCTCCCTCCAGGCTATCGCCTCCTCAAACTGCTCCTCACACAAAAGATCTTTGAGTTAGTCCATGAAGACACACAACGTTTTGGTCTCTTCACTCTCTTTCTGTCACATTTTTGCCACTTAGGAGAAATGTGCCAACAAGTAAAAGATTATCTAAAATACTCACTCTTTACTGATTGAAAGTGTCCCCTTGTTTGTATTCACTCATTTGGACTATAAGTTTCATCTCTTGCATCATGTGCTAATAATAATCTTTTATTTTCAGGTTATTACCACTGGAAACCCAGTCCTAGATTACGAAACTATGCCAAAGAGTTTTGATTTGCAGATATATGTTGAAGATACAATTGGAAGAACAGACCTTAACATATTGACTATTCAAGTAACAGATCAAAATGAACATCCTGTATTTCGAGGAAATATGGCAATTCAAAGTAAGATAATGGTAGAATTTGAAAAGAACAATTCTTGGAAAGATGACGTCAGCTTAAAAAAAAAATTGAGCTCATACAATTCCTGTAGCTAAAGTAGTCTAGGCGTTTTCCTTTAGGAAAACAAGGAAGGAATAGGAGACTCTTTTTATCAGAGCTTTGTTTTGCACGAAGAGTTGGTATGCTTCATCTCTGGAAATGCCCTTATATTTATCTTGAAATTTTGTTTTAAAATTATTTAACCATTTTGAAACAGACGAAGAATTAAAAGATGAAAATTATCCCAGTAAATACATATGTTCTTTTTAATTGGAAAATTGAAGTTTGCAGGGGTTAGAACCACTGAATATGGGTACATATTTCTGTAATTTGCTGGAAACTGGACTGATTTGGACAAACAAGATAAATTTCAAAAAGTGCCTATTGTATGTGCATGAATTTCTGTGGGAAAACCATAAAAACCTTGCTTGGCAGATGTTTTATATCTGCATATTGCATTTGTGCCTTCACATGAGAAATTAAGTGGGAAATAGACTTAGGAGTAAAACCTCAGAGATTGTGATCTGTGGTGGTACAAATGGTAAGAGGCAGAGAGCTGTCTCCTATATGGGGCAGTTGATGTTAACCAAGTTTCCTTTTAGACCAGGGGCAAAGATTCAGGGGGGAGGAATGTGCAGTAGCCTTAGGAATGAGGCTGGAGAGGCTGGACTGCAGCTGTGGCCAGTGCAGGATTTGCACGTCACACTGTACCTGATGTGAGTGATGTTGCCATCAATAGAAAGGATGGGAAATAACTGTCTTACTCTCTAAGAGATCTTATCTTGCTTATTTTCTAATGAAGAAGACCTGCAAAAATTGTACCAGATGCATCAGAATATAATGATTCATATATTACGTGCTCATATGCAGACAGAACAGTTCAGTTCATTCCACAAAGTACTGATAGCCTGTTTGAAGATTTACTGTCCTAACAGCACTGTATGGCCAAGCAAACTTCTATATTCAGTTTTAAAAAATCTGGAAATACTGAACTGTGATCCCTTTGTAGCAGGTATTCAGAGCTGGCTGCTAGCCCCCCAGGCCTGGACTGACCATAATGGAACAGTGAAGCCTGGCTATAGACTGACTTTTTGCCTGCTGCACAGGGACGGGTTCAGAGCAGCCTGCTCACGTTCAGCACTCCTCACTGATGCCTCCTGAGCACACTGACATCCCTGATTCCATACAATACTTAGTTTGTAAAGCAAATTAGCTTCCCCCAGGGAAGAGGCCGTGTCATCTTCTCGGTATAGCTGGTGTCTTGCATATCATGGGTGCCACTGGAATCTAATAATAATTAAATCTGACACTTAGAGGGATCGACACAGCATGAAACACACTATGTGAGAGCTTGTTAAAAATAAAGGCATCAGCTTAACTCTCAGCTAGAGCTGCCATAAATTGGTGAGCACAGATGTCTGATCTGTCTAACTGTGTGGCTTTAGTTAACAGTACCAGCCACAATTAGACACTAATTGCGCATTTGCTGTTTATGAAAAAGCATCTCCCTCTCATTAAACTTTGTATTCATATTGTTATCCTCTGGGAGCAACTCATTATGCTGCTCTGGGATTCTCACTGCTCTGATGAGGAGCAGCAGTCAGTAGGGGTCACAGTGGAAATTAATAGTCCAGAAAGAGCAGATCCAGCAGACTCAAAAGGGCATAAAGCAAATAATGTGATCTAAAGATCTGTCGTCCTGTTAATTGCTCTGCCCAAGAAGAGGTAAGCCTGCTGCCAGTGGTCCACTATGGGATAGCCCAGCTGTGAGAATCCGTTCTCAGCTGGCATGGAAAGAAACGTACCTTGCAGTGAATTATCAGCCTTTGAAAAGCAAACATTTAAGTCAGTGCAGACCATTTGCTACTTATCTGCCCCAAAGGTGTAAATGAAAAGCAGAAATGAAGAGGAAAGGCTCCGAGCTCTTCTGGCAGGGCACAGGGCGTGGACAGGAAGGGGATGGTGATGAGGACCTAGCAAAGGACTCTGTTCTTCCCATTGCATAGTAAAAAACCCCACAGATGTATTCCAAATGCATCATTTACTCCACACCCTGTGAACAGCTCAAGAAAGGCCATAAGGAAATATCAGTCTTCCCCCTGAAGGGACAATTCATATTGCAGGGGTGGTTGCCTGTTTACAGATGTGTAATTCGTTTCTTTTTATCTTTTGAGTATGTGTGATCTTTGTGATGATTTTGGAATTACACTTGTGAAGTGAGAAGATGCAGCAGGCAGTAATACATCCTGACAACTTCAGGGCATCAGTCGCTTTGCTGCTGTGCCCTTTACCTTTACCCAGATAACACTGAGTACATTTATATCCATGCAGCTGTGACCATCTATGTGTTGGAAGGGACACCTCCAGAACGCATTTACCAGGTAGATGCAGCTGATCCTGAAAATGCAAAACTCAAAGTAAGTTGTATTAAACAAAAAACTCCAGAGATAATATAATCTGCTCTGTCTGAAATGTGGATGCCATTTCAACAACTTTCATCAACTTCCTTCCTTATCAGAAACACAGGAAAAGCTTTAATCTGGGAAAACAAGAAGTATTATCAATACTAAACTAAGAAAAAACAGCCTTAATGTTTGGACACAAACTATATTTTAATTTCTCAGCCTTCCGAAATTAATGGGTATTGAAGGCAGAATTTGGTATAGAAATCAGAGAGACAGTAGAAATTGTGAATTTAAAACTTTAAAAAGGCTTTAAAAATGTTTCTTGTAGATGGGAGTGACTAAAACTAAATAAAATTGTTAACCTTTTGTATCACAATGGAAATTCTTTTAAATGAGACAGTGAGGAAATCACTTACAAGGCAGTATCAGATTTTTGACAATCCCAAGACAAACTGTGACCTTCAGTTACGAAAATGTGTTGGCTGATCTAGAAATACACTTGGTTTTCAGAAAAACTTTTGGAAAATGATAAATTGGTAACTGGGGAAAAAGTAACTGCACTTAGCTAAGAATTATGTTGTATCTTTGCTTTATTTAGTTTGGCTGAATAAAATATAGCACATTCAAGAACTGAACCTGAAGATGCTACTTCCATGTTTAATGTTATTCAAGAAAGCAATTAGCTTTAAGTCTGTCCTCAGTCTTTGCCCAGTCAAACTGAGCTGGAGAGGAGGAAGGCAGAGCTGTGGGGGTTTAGCTCTGCTTTGTGTGCCAAAGCAATGGCAGTGAGTTCCATGTGCCTTCTAACCCCTCACATATCTGAGCCATAAGAAGCTGCAAATAAAGAAATGCTGTTACATCCTTGGACAGATCTGCTCAGTGGCTTTTGCAGGTTATTTGCAAACTCTGTAACTTGCCCTGTTCTACAAGGCAATGACTGAATTAATGGATGCTTAAAGATAAAAAGACTAATTTCTTGTTCTCTTCATTTCAGTATTCACTACTTCCTGCAACTGTGCCATTCTCAATCAGGGAAAGTGGAGACATTTTTCCCACAAAAAAATTTGATTATGAGAAAGATCCACATTGGTGAGAATGCATTTTATTCCCATGGCCTATTAGCTTATAGTATTCAGAGAAATGTTTTCTGACATACACAGAATGATTCTTGTTCTGTTTTTCTTATTTAACAGTTACTTTTTAAATATAACAGTGACAGATCCAGATGGACTCAACTCAACTAAAACGGTGAATATAAATATAATTAACATCAATGATGAATGTCCTTACTTTACCACGTGAGTAAAAATTTTCCATTGCACTCAAAACGTAGGTGTTTTCTCAGGTTTCCTGCTTTGGCACCAGTGGGAGGGTTTAACATAAGGGCAAACAACTATGACAACAAAATAATACTGGAAAAAAGTATCTTAAAATTGCTATGATTCCTATTCTTATATTGGAAAGCTTTGTCCTAATGTCCCTCATTTATTCTTATTGTATTATTAATAGTATTCTTAATTTGTATTCTTAATAGTTTAAAGTTTTCCAGGCTCTGCCTTCACGCTAAAAACAGCCAAACCAACTTGTTTTACTTGTTAGCATTTACAGGGGTTAAAGTTATGCAAAGACCTGTGGACAAGTTCAGACAAGGAAATTAATTTCACCCGGTGTAAATATAATCATATGGAGTTTGCTCCTTATACAGGTGTGCATTTCAACATAATTGTGTTTATTCATGCAAAAATGTCTAGACATAAAAATATCTCCCTTTTGATCAGTCTTCCTCTTCCCAGACACACTTTTAAACAATCCTAGTGATCTTCGAAACATTGTTGTCTCTTACAGTGTCATAAGCAGGAAATTGTGTCATAACACACAAGTTAGAAATAGCTTTTGAGGAGTAATGGAGTCAGGATATATTGAGAATTTGGAGAAATGGGAACGAATATGCATGTGCTACAAGCAGGCTGTTTTGCTATGGAAAGCACAATGGATGGTTACATCTGAAGCAGGAGCTTGACAATTATTACAGTTGATCTGACTCTGTTATTGATTTATCTTTGTCACTTGTATGAGACACTGATGGCATTCAAGGCACTGTCATTGTGTCTCCTGATTGTGAGACTATACAAGGTCCCTGCTGAGAGTATTTATGATGGATTCTCTCCTGCCATCTCTGATAAAGTGAAGACAGGATAGCACCTGGGCCATACCAGGAGATTCCAGCCACTTGTAAAGAGCAATCTTCTGGGTGTTGTCTCAACCCAGAGCAATGCATGGCTCCTGGGCTGAGGCCAATGATTTGGACCTTGATGGATTAAGGGGTAAAGAATCTGAAGAAACAAGAGTTAAATGTTAGAAATAGGCACGAATCGCTGTGGTGGTGGTGTTGTTGTTGATGATGTTGTTTTTCTACCTACTTAATACCTGAACCTCATGTCTGCAATAAACAAGAATGTTAATAGCTCATTCCATGTTACTGTACTTCTGCAAGCAGGAGAAATCCTCTTCCCAGTGCCAATGTCTGCACATTGTGTTCTGGACTGATTATTCCCTCCTAATGTTGCCATTTCTGTGCATTTATCCTTGTGTCTGGAATACTACAAGAGCTCTTTTAAATATTTATCTATTTGTTTGAATTAGTGAAAGCTGCGGTGACTTGAGAATCTGTAACACCTAAGTTCTAAAACTGGTATGGCACAAATGCAGTCTGGTATTTGTTTGAATCTTCTCCCTTTTAGATTGACACTACAGATCGAAAAGGGCAGCTCAGTTTGTAAAGAATTTTAGATTAAATTGCACTTCGTGATCTATCCTTAATGTGTCCTTAATGTGTGGCCTGTCCTTTGCTACAGTGTGAGCTGTATGCTGGGGCTAAGTACTTCCTGACACTGTAATAATTAGTGCTGGGGTAAGAGCTGGGGAAACTTGAGGAGTTAGCAAACCTCCTTGATTTTACCCCAATCATAGCTGTCAAAAACAGAGTTTCAAAGGGTCTTTTTAGTTGTTCCCATAGCCTATGCAAGCACATCTGGTTTTGGTGTTCACAACACTGCTTTGGCATTCAGCCTTTTGAAATCGTTGCTGTTAAAATCAATGGAAAACTCGTGGAGTCGGGAAAACAAAGGAGAAGACAAGAAAACAAACATACGTTTCCTTTGCAATTACATTGTAGTCAGTAAAAGGTCTGCTTGAACCATCCTGTAAAAAGCCACTGGCAGGTGGCAGACAGATGGACAGCAGGACACATCCCAGATGTAGCTGTGTAAGAAGTGGCCCCAACTCCTCCCCAGCTGTACTGGTGTTTTGTGCTATGGGGATGTGCTCAATAATATCCCATTTCTTCCTAAAATATCTAGTGGGGATGGGATAATGACCTGCAGAAGGGTTGGCAGGGCTGTGAGGGTGGAGCTGTGGGGAGTTTGCTGTTCACAGAAAGGTTGGAGTTGGAGTTCCAGGGCGCCTAGGGAGTTTCCTACTTTGGGCCAAAACCAGTTAGAGCTGTGGGAGTTCATGGAATCTGTTTCTTTCCACGTGACTCTGGAAGTAACAGGAGAACAAGGAAGGAAGGGGTTCAATGCCAAGACTAAGATAGAGACTTCATAAATAACTGATACAACAGGTTTCATAAACTCCTTGTTTTCTTCTGGCTGTAAATTAGGTGTTTTTACTGAGAAAACCTTGTGTAATTTCTCTCATGTATGCTTGCTTCTTTTCATATGAACTGACAGAACAGTTCAAGATAGTGTGTCTTCATAACCACTTTTAAAATTGCAAGTGGAGATTATGAGAGGTGGGATCTTGTGTTCTGTCTCTGCAATTCTCTGCTCCAATTGCTAAGTACCCCATGATGTCTGTCTTCAGGGAACAACAAAGGACTCGTGTTTTCCTGTACTAGGAACTACAGACCAGTCAATTACTTAAGTGGTGGCATAGGGTGTTTTAAAAGGGCAAAAAGTATTTAGTCTTGAAACACACTTCTAATGCCTTTTTGAACTCTTGAGGTCCTTCAACGCCCTTTGAGTTCTAGAATCAGAGACACATGTGTGTTCATGTGTGTTTGGGTAACATAAATCAGTCTTCTGGAATTCTTTGCACTATTTTTGTGTCCTGGCCTATGCATGTGGTTCAAGTACTAAAATTGTCCACCTGAGTACCCGTGTGAACATCAAACTGCAACCACTGTAAGCAATTCTCCACAGTTGCCTGCCAGGCTGTATCTGACCTCAATGAAGCAGTCCATAGGAAATTTGGGAGCACTGGCATACCAAACAGCAGCAGTAGAGAACCATTTTCCCAATGTAAAATGCATCAGATGACAGATGCTGCTGGGAGTCTGAGGCATGTTCATCTGTTAGGCACCCAGAAGAGTGCTCCTTCCTGCCTTCGCCTACTGCAGCGACAACTCAGCTTTTCTGTAATACTGTTGCTCCCCAGAAGGCTCCAGCATTGATTCCAAAAGATGATTAACTGCATTACTTATGTAATTTTTGCTTTTTTCTTGCAAAATGAAGGAATTAAAGCAAATGGCTTTATGAGCTGATGGCTCTGTAGGGAGATGGATGGCATGACTTAACCACCCTCTACCTCTTCAACTTCCATGGTTCTCTGAAAGTCAAATTGCTTTTACCGTGGAAAAGTTGCAGAGGAAGAACACTTACTTGTGTGGCTGTGTCATGCTTTATGGACATGTGCCACTTCAGCCACTGCTACATGTCCAGCAGGCAGAACCAATGACTGGGATATTTATCCAGACATGCAAATAGCCATTTCTGAGCCCAGCATGGCCATGGCTCTGCTGCTACTGTTGGCTTCTCAGCTAAGTCTGTAATCAGCTGCCCTTACAAACAAGATGAATGCTTTGCTGAATTTTATTTTGTAGAAAACAAAGAATCTACAGGATTCCAGAGGAGCAAGGCCTGGGCACCATTGTTGCCAATATAACAGCGAAAGATCCTGATGATGAAGATTCTCCCAGCAGACTTTTCTACAGCATCCAGTCATCTGACAGATATTTTTCCATAAATCCAGGTCAGACAAACAAAAAGGTGACTTCTGACATCTGAAAAATAATAATAAAAAAAAGACTGTCTACTTTGGAGAAATTATTTTTGCCTTAGTTTTAAATAGACTTACTTTATTTAGTGACTCACTGTAACAATAAGGAATGCTCAGTCCCTTATTAGGGTCAAATTCTTTGGTCAGCTGACCAAGACTTGGTAAGATATCTTGAAGAAAGTAGACCAAAGGTGACTTCTTGACAAATATTGACTTGTGGCTGGAGGGTGGAAGTTCCTTGGGTGAAAATAAGATTTCTGGCTTATTTTTAATCTTTGAGGACTGCAGTGACCTTTCTGGGGGATCTTGAAACAGCTGCAGTGTAGTTAGACTGTGATGTCCTCCCTCCTGTCTGAAATCCTCTCTAGCACTCAGGTGCACAGCAAATCTACACCTCAGGTCATTGTTCCATTCAGGACCCTCCTCAGGCAAGGATCTATCATCCAATCCATCCTCCATCATCCAAAAGATTCCTCTTTCTCATGGTGATCCTATCTTCTTCATGGTCTCTGGGATCTGTACAACTGTTTCCCAGGGGATTTTCCTCCGGGGCTGGCATCCAGTGACAGCTTTGCTCCTTGTCTGCTATTGCTTTAGAACAGTTTATCACAACTATAAGAAGTACCACACTACATAGTATTGTGGGGGATCAGGACGATCATTAAATGCTTGGGATTCCCTATGCCCTTTGGCCTTGTATTGCCACCTTCCTCCTCAATTACGCTCCAAAATGCAGAGGATGTATGCATTGTTCTTTTAACTCCTTTGTGCTCTGGGAATAGTACTTGTACTGTGCCATAAAAATCTATTTTTGACAGAGGCTAACAGAAGTGAAAAAAAAAGTACAAAGTGAATGGATGACCAGAGCACTTGGCACAGTCTGTCACAGCTCTGTTGATGTTCTAGTAGATTCGGAGGTGCTGAAAGATGCTTGAACAATAACAGTGGAAAGTGAAGCTGTCTTACTAGCTAGGGAGCAAGGACAGCACAGGCATTAGCAGCTCGTTGTACTGGATGCTCTGTGAATGCACTCAGCTCTGGCTTACAGTAGAAGCTTGAGAGTAAGGGAAACCTAAATGCTGCTGACGCCTCCTAAGGTGTATTTTTCAGCAACGGTACCTAGCCATTAATCTTATCCAGAATGTTCAGAGCCACTTTGTATCGCTTAAAAAAAAACCCAAAAAACTAAACCAGTCATGATTTGCACAGAACAGAAGACTTTTCTTTCTGCTGTCTGTCTGTCTGTTGATCTGCCCTGCCCTCTCGCACATACACCATGACCATTTGTTGCTTCTCCCCATGGTAAATGTGACTTTTGGCTGCTCTCTGACAGGAACTGGAGTGTTGCAGGTGGCCGGGAGAATCGACCGGGATGCGCTTCCCCTGCGGCTCTATCCCAACATCTCACTGACAGTCAGGGTGGAGGACAGCAGCGGCTGTGACAGTGAAATGGAGATCACAATCATTATTGATGATGTCAATGACAACCCACCAGAATGCAATCCTTCTGCCTTCAGGTATGGAGTCTCTTCCTTGCCTTGGTGCTGCCTTGCTGCCCCAGGCCAGTGCACAGGCTAGGGCACATCCCCAGACCTACAGCTGGAGGCTCAAGGGGACATTTATCATCAGCCTGCCCATTGAACAGGGCTCTTGTCCATTACAATACATGGGTCAGATTCTGGGTTGCTTCCTCCATTGTTGCATATTTAGATCTAGAATTTGCTTAAAAAAGAAATCAATATTTTGGCCTGTGATATATGAAGAGTTCAAAAGGAGAACTATAAGTTGCTTTGACAGGAAATGTGTTTGTTTTAAACAGGAAAGAAGCAAATGAAAATACTACTCCTGGGACATTTCTTGTTGATCTTAGAAATTACTGTAAAGATATTGATGTTGATCCATCAAACAACCAATTTCGTTTTACTGGATTATCTGGTTTTGGAAGCAATTACTTTGCTCTGGAGTCCACTGTGTCTGGAAGACTTGTGGTCAGTCATATGTGGCTTTATGTTAGATTACCCCATTAGAGAAGTCAACTTACGAAATCTTATAAGGGATTTTTAAAATTCATTGTACAAGAAAAAAATTACTGTAATCCATTTCACAGTAAATATGATGTGGAGAATGACTGTTTTAACTGGTTGTGAACTATATACCCCTAGATAGGATGCTTTCTAAGGATTCTACAGAATTTAGTGAACAGAGACTGTGTTCTTCAGTTTTAAATAAATGTGTTAGATATGATTGAAAAAATATTCTTTTTTAGGGAGTGTGAAGCACCAACTTTGCTATGGATAAACAGAGAAATTTGATGCCATTTCATACTCATTTACTCATGACAGACTGTGGAAGAGCCTTGCTATTCAGCATGAAGAATTTAAATACTTGAGAAATCTCACATTCAGTAACTCAGTAACTGGTCAGAATCATAAAACCACTTTAAGTGGCAAATTTTCACAAAAGTGTGGTGGGATTTGCACTTCTGTGATTTTGCATGTCAAAATATGAATTCCTTATGCTGATGGCTGCTGGCAAACTTGCATTGGCCAGAAACCCCACCAGTTCCTGGACATGTGCAATGGTGGTTGTTTTTTTGCTTTAAAAAGAACTGTGGGCAGCTACAGAAAAAGGGAAACAACAAAAATAGGCATTCTGTCTAGAAGACAAGAGTGCTACAGGAGCAGTAAAATGATTTTGTATGATTTACTTTAATTTTGGAACTGAAGTTTCCTCGTCAATGAGAGCTGCCCTTAGCTGCTTCATCTGCCAACATAAAAAGTGTTTTCCTCGCTGCACTGGATATGATTGCTGTCAAGCCTTTGATCCCTGTGTATGTACAATGTAACAGACTATACCAAGTAATTTGTTCCTCTGGGAATCTCCCTGAAGAGGCAACCAGCAGTGGATGCCTGTGTGTTTGTCCTGCTGCCCCAAAGTTTATGAGGCTTCCACAGCAAGATGGAAAGATCAGAAGGTTAGGATTTAAATCTGTGTGAGCCACCATTCAGTAACAACTTGGTTCCTGGACAAACACTGGCTGGACCTGATACCTTTTTTTAATGTCTGTAGGCATGAGCTCAACTAATAACTCAAGCTATCACTGTTAGGAATCACAGATCCTTGTTGAGCCAAGAAAGGGCAGCATAAATAAACAGCTCATTACACAAGCTTTGAATTGACTAAGGTAAAAGGTCAAGGCCTTATCATCCAAATAATTAAACTTTTTGCTCTTAAGGGGAAGAAATTTTGTTGGCAGAAGTGTGAACATGTAGAAAAAGCCTGGAATTCAATCCTGGAATTGACTATTAGCCTGTGTTATTCCTACAGAACTGTTCTATATACCCAAGGGACAAATCACACTTAAAGAATGTTGAAAAGAGTAATTGTCATCATGTGTACTGTGACTTCATGTATGGAGGTATAAATATGACCATGTTCCTTTCTATTTAGATGACTGAAACTATTGATTTTGAAAACCCAGCTAATCCAGGAGTTGAAATTTATACTTTGACTGTCAGGGTGCAAGATATTGCCCATCCTAACTACTCAAGCAAGTATCCCTTTTACATTTCTTTTGATAGTTTTCTATGCTGTAACAGCATGGAAAGAGGAATACCATATGTATTTTGAATATATGCATGAGAAAATTTCACAACCATACTTAACTATGATTTAATCTTCTGTTATATTTCCAGATATCATCTACATTTATATCAGGATAAAGCCAGTGAATGAATTTTCCCCAGTCTTCCATAATTTATCTTACGTATTTAGTGTTTCAGAAATTACTAAAGGTAAAGTAAGTAGCAGCAAAATGATAGAATTAATGTTGTCATGTTGTTAAGTGCCTTTTTGCACTAGATGAAATTTCATATATGTAGATGAAACAAATGGCTCAAAGTTCCAGTTCAACTAGGGTCTCACCATACAACCACCTACTACCCTTAAATAGACTAAACTGGCAAAAACTCCAATTGTACAGATGGAAGCTGAGACACAAATTCAGCAATTGCACAAGCAATCTGTGGCAGTGCCAGGAACTGAACTCAGATGTCTTGTTTTAGACTGTCTTTCTGCTCTTGCTAAATCAGCCTTTTGGAGGGACTGTGGTAGTGCACAGAAACCTTTACAGACTGACACAGATGAGTGAGAACTCCCTTGGCCTAGCCACAGAACACTTCTGCTGAGGTTCTCTACATACTCTTGTGTTTTGGTATGTGCTGCTAGCAGCCCATGCACAGGGAGCCATAGCACACCCTAGGGAAATGGTGCTTATTTACACCCTTGCTTTAATTTTCTTGTGTGAAAAACTTTTAAACCAAATCTTTAGTTCAGTTTCATCTGTACCTTCTGTTGCTTTAAATGCTAATGAAATATGGATTTTCTGTCTCTCAGTTGGATCTAGCATTGGAAGAGTGCATGCCACAGACAAGGACTGGCCACCCAATGTCATCACTTACTCCATCGTAGCTGGAGCTGGCACCAGGGATTACACAAATATCTTCTGGATCAGCCCAACGAAAGGAGATGTGAGGATTTTAGCTAGATTAGACTATGAAACAACTCAGAAACATGTTTTCACAATACAGGCCTCAGACCAAGAGAAGCCTACAACAGCATCAGTGAGTAAATCCACTTTATTACTTCACCTTTACATACATCTTTCTCTCTTCCTAGTAAGAACAGTAAGACATTGGGCAAAGCACTTTGGTCTGTAAAAGGCAAATGCAACCCTGCCCAGTCATATATTACTCAGATGAAAGACGTGTTATTCACTCAGTGTTGGTTTCTTTCTCACAAAAAGGATAAAATAATATTTTTATATTTTTAACTGTGGTGTTTCCTTTTTTTTTCTTATTTTACCCCTACAGTGAAATTGTTTTCTGTGCCCTAGACAATTTAATTTATTCTTTATGGCTACAGAGGTACTAGAAAATAGAAAAAGCATGAGTCTTGAGTCCATGTAACACAATCTACTTGTAGCCATGCTTAGTGGCAAATTCTTTTTGGAGTCTTAGGTTTTCTGCTCAGAACAATTTTATTCAGATAAAAAGGTATAGATGCTATATCCACAAAGGTATTTTATAGTAACTTCTTTCAAAGAAGTTGAAAGTTCAAAGAACTTTATTTCAAATAATCCCAGTGTCCTTCACAGACAGAGTCCTTTTGACTTCTTTACACACTTTCTCCCTCATGCCTGCTTTACATTTGTTTTTTACACCTGTCTTGGGGGTGACACAGGTACTAGGCTTGCTTTTCATTCCAGCCAAGCACCACCCATGCAGTTGCTATCTAGGAGGTATTTAATCTCTTTATCATCTATAATGTTTCAAGGTGACAATTAATGACAATTTAGCATCAGAAGCTTTTATCAATGTCAAGCTTATCTGTTGCCTGACTAATAGAAAAGAAAGAACTTTGGGAGGGTAATAATTTTCTTTTAGCTAGCTAATCCCAGATGAATCAAACACATCTGGTGCTACTCAGGGTGCTCCTACACATGCAGGAGGCCATTGCCGGCATTTCTCTCTCGCTGGGAACAGTCTATAAACACTCTTCCTTCTATGGATCATGAATGGTTATTAAACACACTAAGAAGCCCAACTAATGATTGTGAAGCAAACTGAGAGTTTTGGAAAGGAGTTTAATGATTATGTGGTACTATTATTATTTCTCTTTTTAACAATAGCACAATTCAGGTTGCTCAGACAGACATATCAGCTTGCAAACCCTTCACTTCTGGAAGATGGCTCAGGTTAAGGAACCTGTTCCCAGAAGAATGCAATCACAAAATGAAGAACAAATAAATGATCACAGACATTTTCTGGCAGGAGCTAGGTTGGAAGAGGACTTCAGTGCTCTTCAACATTTGTTGATCAAAAGAATAAAATGGACAAAACCAAACAGCTTCTGAAATTAACAAAATTCTGTTTCAGCACATTGAAGCAACTTCAGCTTGCTATTGCTCTTTTCTTCCAGGTAACTGTGAATGTTTTGGAAGTAAATGATGAAGAGCCAGTTTGTTCACCCAATTTCTTCTCTCTTCAAATCCCAGTCAATTTAGCTGTTGGGACCAATATTAATGGCTTCAGGATTGAATGTCAAGATCGTGATTCTGATCCCAGGTCTTTCCGTTACTTCATTATCGAAGGTACTGTGTCACAGTGGGCAAGCTGGGAACAGTGAACAAATAATAACGAATGTTGATAATTCACTTACATTTATAAACAAAATTCTAACTTAGTTTGTGTACTACTTTTCATGGCGAGCTAGCTGTGATCCACAAGTTCTGCACATCATTATGCTGATCCTCTCTCCACAAGGTGGCTACTAGTGCTATTGGTGCTAGCAGCTAGAGCCACTTCCTTGCAAGTCTAGGTTGCCTGTCGTATTAATAAATAGTCTATTAATTACACAGTTGACAAGTACTTCAGAATAATGAGGTGGAATGCTGTGCAGTGTCAAATTTCCCTTCCAATTACGGTTGAGTAAATCTTGAGAAACACTGGAAAGTTCTGTATCTCTGTGTCTCTCATCATCACATGGATACTGGGGCACTGTTCAAAACAACTGCTCGAACCTGCATGTTGTAGGTCCATGCTGTATGTGATAAACTCTCATTTTAAAAATTGTGATCAGCTGCATCCGCTTGGAGATCTGCAGTGGTATGGGATGACACTCAGCTTCACAAAATGGAAACAACCCTCTCCAGGCAAGTCCTTCTTTTGTGGCTGAGGTGGCTGCAGTGAAGGAGGGAGCAGATTGTCCAGGTGCCAGTAAAAAGCTGTAAACATCAAAAGAGACGCCACAGAGGGAGCTCTGCAGACATGGTATTGACACATGAATCCATACAATGACTGTGTTAGTAAATCACTCTCTGGTGGTACAAACTTGGGCTATGTTGTGCATTGGCCTCTGAGCTGCAGAGCAGCTCATGGCCCTTTTTGTGCTCTAAAACAGATATGACCTTCAAGGACATGTCAACTCTTGATCTCTGAGGGGCCACAAGAGCAAAACCAAAGCACATTTGATGCTTTTTCAAGACTCTGATTTCTTGTATATGTGGTCTGTCCAGATCCTAATAGCTGGGGCTGGTCTGCCTGCAGCCCAGGCCATGAGCAGCTCTCCATCTACAATGGACAGAAAGCAAAGGGTGAGGAGCAAGCATTTCTGCACTTTCCTCCCTGCCCCATGGTGCTGACAAAGCACTGGAGGCAATGAGTGTCATTGAGTCATTAACTCTCTTCAAAGGCCACTGACTCTGGCAGATGGAGATTCTATAAAGAGGGGCTGGAGCAACACTCCAGGGACACACAGGCAGTGGAATGAACCCTGCACAGTGCAGGATCCTCACCCCAGCTGGGTGCTCTTGGGTGCTCCCCAGGTTGTAAGTTCAGGTCATTCAGGTGACCTCTTGTGTGCTCTATGGGTCTGAAGTGTTTCCACAGCCTCCTCTCTGCTGTGTCCCCATAGAGGGTCTTATTCTAGATTGCAATGCTTTTATGACTATATTGTTTTAAATTATTTTATATGGTACAAGGGAGATCAAGGAGCCCTTCTTGTCATTGACCTTCACCACTTGTTACACACATTTACTTTAATGTGGGATTAAAGTAAATTTTTTTGCATTTTGGTGTTGCCTTTTTGCAGGCAATGAGAACAATCATTTCATCTTTTCACCAAGTGCTGGCTCCAACATATCTCGTCTGATTCTTGCATCAAGGTTTGACTACGAGAGTGGACTTGATACAAACTGGATTTACAGTCTACGTGTCCACATAACAGATGACAATTTAGGATCTGCCAGGGAGAGAACTCCACACTTAGTTAAAACTGGAACAGTGACTTTAAGCATCAGAGTTATCCCAAACCCAACTACGGCCACAACCACTACGGTAAATTCACTAAAACTTATGTCCAGTTCTACATTTCTTTAATGGAGTAATCTCCACAGGAGTAAAGAAAAGAGGATAGATGTATGCAAAAGGAAAGCAAAAACCTTGAGTGCATCTAGTCCTGAGACGTTCTGGGCCCTGTGCTGGTATAATGAAGCCAGAGGTGGTTGATGTGCTTGGTTTCATGAAGGATTAGTCCCAGGTAGAGAATCATAACATGTGTTTTGTATTCCAGTTTCTAAAACAAAAAGGGCAGGAAGCCAAAGGGCCAGGCACGCTGCCATTACCAGGCAACTGGAAAGTTAAAGATTTTGGCAGCTTTATTAATAAGGAAAG
This sequence comes from Acridotheres tristis, assembly GCA_037013685.1. Classification (NCBI taxonomy): domain Eukaryota; kingdom Metazoa; phylum Chordata; class Aves; order Passeriformes; family Sturnidae; genus Acridotheres; species Acridotheres tristis. The sequence goes on from CM072885.1 coordinate 13,214,348, forward strand.
AGCAGGGATTAACCTTTGCCTGGAACCTTAAAACTACCTCATGCATTTTGCACTACCTCTTTTTTAATTCATAACTATTCACTCCCCTAGCTGCCTTGCAGTTTTGTGTGCTTCGTTATCATTGGAGCACATTAATCTGTGGCTATCAAAGCTGAAACAGACAACAACTAGAAATACTCATCACTTAGAAGAGTCTCTTTTTCAGACCTGAGGTCACTGTAGTGAAAAATTTGGAGCAGCATGTAAGGAACTGCAGCAGTTTTGCACAGCCTCAGTGTGTCGCTGAGGTTTCAGCAGGTTTCAGACAGCAAATCCAGAGGGGTGGGATGGGTCTTTCCTGAGCTCCCTGCCCATGTGATGGTCCATATCTGAGCTGAGGAAACCTGCACAGCTTTTGGCAGCCCAGGTGGGATCTAACCTTGCATAGCCTGTGAAGTAATGGGCCTGTATCCCAGCAATACTGCTCACCCCTCTGCACAACCATCCCAGCTGAGCTCTGTCTTACCAGTTTAATTTTGAAGCTGATTTCCATCAGGCTGGTGCAGGATGTGCAGAGAGCTTGCTTTTGTCTTGCCTGTAGATGTGACACAGCCTGAGGGTAGGGACCACTCTGTCCCTATCCTTGTACCAGTCACCCCTTCATGCCTTGCTGCATCATCCTCCATCACCCACAGTCCATCCATTCCCTGCCTCCCTGCAGATGGCATTACCCTTTTCTGTCTTGCATGCAAGAATGAAAATATGAGTATCCAAGTAAAGTGGTAAAAGAGGCCTTTGCTGTAAAATGGTCTAGATCTTCTAGAGGCTTCTGTTAACTGAGCCAGAACCAAAAGATCCTGTAAACAGCACATACAAGTCTGGTTGCTTTGCTATGAAAATGCTTAGATCCAAATTTTAAGCCTAATTAATAATTCTGTTCTTATTTAATGCTCTTTTGAGAAGGAATTAATGATTTTTTTCATTGCCTTCTACTCCCCCAATTTGATGTGGAAATGAAAAGTTTAGCTGAATAAACTTATTCTGTATTTCTTTCTTGTGCTTTACCACAAATACAAACAGTCTCAACCATATAACACAGCATTAAATCTGTCTCCTCAGAGATATCAGCCTTCCACTTTCAGGCTATTTTCCAGACGAACACTTCCATTACAGCAAGTTTTCCCATCACTACTCTTTACATGTGCTCAGTGCAGCAACTTGATGAGTCAGGAACTGGAAAGTTGGTAGTGTAGAAAAGAAGCCCCATCACAAAAAGTCGCTTGTGACTTCAGTCTAAGTGAGGATAAAGTGGTGGTGGTGATATTGAGATTATTTGAGCATTTCTCTAAGGATTGGATGTATCTTCTTTTGACAAGACTAAATGGGTCTTAAAATTATCCTTAAACTGGGAAGAAATAGATACCCTGCACAATTTCATACTCAATGTGATTACAAATGTCTTACAGAAAATTAAATAAAAACTTCAGTATAGTAGATGATCTAAAACTAATAGTACCACACTAGGTAATGAACTAGGTAGAGTAAATGAGTAATTTCTGAAATGTGTGAGGACAATTTCATGGTGGCACCTTAATGAATGAGTTGCTAGCACCAAGTGATGTGCCAGCTCAGATATGTGTCTCCTGACACTCAGGAAGATGTGGGAGATTGCAACTGCTCAGGAAGTGCATTTTTTCCTTCTGGAACAAGTCACTGGTAAAAAAGAAGGAGTTCCATTTCTTTTTATACAATAACCCAGTTCCTTAGGGTTCAACTCCTCTTACAAAGCAGGCTGAATGATCACTGCAGTGAAGATGACCTACTTCCAGTTTTGCCTTAGGTAACAAGAAAACATTATCTCAGTAATGGCAGTATTCCCAAACTTGCCCTCCCTCCAACTGTGTGCTTACAGCCTCTCGGGCAATCTGAGGCTTTTAAACTCCACCACGACATGCTTGTTTTAATATAAGATATTTCAACATTATCTGGAACCTCCCATTTTCCTGGTGGGTGGGCTCCATTTCACCTGCCTTTGGTTGCCCCAGGAGCTCAGTGGTCGATCCCAGCCATCTGAGCTGCCTTGGCAGCCAGCAGGCAAGCACATGGGATGAATCAGTGCCTCCCTCCACCTCCCTGTGCCCATCATTTGCAGAGCCCTGGGGCAAGCTTGGACGGGGTGCCTTGGTGTAGAAGTTCAACCAGATGAAAGATGATGTTGGTGTCAGTATGCAGCTTTGAGGAACTCTTCCTGTCTTGTTTTAAAAGCCTGGCTTCACTGTTGTGACAAAAAAGGAGAACCTCTACTCTCCATCAGCGTGGTACGTGCCATTTGTCATCACCCTGGGCAGTTTGCTGCTCCTCGGGCTGCTGGGCTACCTGGTGCTCCTGCTGTTGACCTGGCTCTGCACCCACTGCCCCCCCCGGTGAGTCCTACAAAATGCCACCCTGGGAAGTCCCCAGAAGCACCTGGCAATGACAGAGATGGTTCAGGCCTTGCAGCTGTGATGATATTAAATCTTTTATAGTGGTATTCCCCTCAGTGTAGTAAAGGCTAATACCAGGTGCAGTGATGTTGGATGTTAATGATGTGAACTCAAGGAAATATGTCCGTGGCATTTTTTTCCATGGGTTTAGTAACAGAGCAGAAGGTAGAAGTGGAATTAGCAATTATAACCTCTAAAGGCAGCTATGCTATGCTATGAGCTATGCTCATGAGCCTCAGTTGGAACCTCAGACTGTGCTGACCACAAATATTTTGGTTTGTATTTGACCCCCACTCCAAGGGAGCTCCCATCTAGATCGTTACTGGATGCCTTTTCCTCCCTCTCAGCTGCAGATCCCAGTGTCCTTTGCAAATATTGGTGCTCATGCCAATTTCATTGTTCTGGCAAAACTTCTGCAGGTTTCCTGGAGTTTTACCAAGCCAGTTACAAGGCTCTGGCCCATAAAGCCTACCTCAAGTGTTCATACTTGGCAAAAGGCATGGAAGCACCTGGGACCAGCTCTGAGTCACTGTGGGAAGTGCAGAGATCCCTGCTGGCTGCCTTCTCAGTGGGCTGGAGCCAGGCTGCCTCTAAATTGACTTTGTACTTCACAAAACAAAGATAAGAAGTCCTTTAAGTGGCTAGGATTAAAAAAGAAGGATTTCTACAAGTATTACCAGGATTTGAACATCAATTTACAAGTTACATTAAATGTAAAGAACTACTATGTGACTGTGACTACAGTTCAAATTGTGTGTGCAAGGCATTAACAGCTTGTGATAAAAATGACAAATTAATCTAAGATATTGCTATTATTTATTATTTGGACAAATAATTTATTGGGAACCATGTTCTCCCATTAAAAAGCAATTTCTATATTTTCAGAAACATTTATAACCTTTCAAATATTTTAAAAGGTATTCTCTAGCACATCAGATCCAAAAAATTGACATTCCTCCCAGGATGGAACAAAATGACAATATCTGAAAATGTATTTTTCCAGATTATATAAATCCATTATGCTAACTTCGATAAGACTTTGTTATTTTAAAAGCATTCCTTCTTGAAGAAGTGTTAAAGTAATGTTCAGGACTGTTTTCCTGTTTGAGGGCAGCATTAAATGATGCAGGCTTTCTGTGAAAGCAAAATCAGAAACCAAATAAATCAAGCAAATCTCAGAACTCAAGGAAACGCATCTTTCTTGCCAAGTGAAAGAGAATAAAAAATAATGATTTTTTTATGTAGGGAAAACCATGACATTTGTTAACTACACTCTTAATCTTCTTTTCATTACAGGATAAATGCTCCAGGTGTGTACCTCTTTTCTATATTTTAATGCTTCAAAACAAGATCTTATTTATGATTCTGTGTAAAATATGTAAATTATTTTCTAGATATAAATTTGATGCAATAGAAGGGTACTGAAATTAGATAATCCTAGACAATTATGGAAGGCCTGACAAAGTGATTTCATGGCCCTTTTAGTCTTCAAATCTATTAACTATTAGGCAAAACCCAAATTCAGAATAGTCTGGTATTTTGGCATGTATACTAAAGAATTACTGTATTTTTCACACATAATTTATATGCTATCTGTTAAAAAATAATCCCAGCCATCTATAGCACCTTCAAGAGTCCTCTCCACTCTAATTCCCTGTTCTCTGATCACTTCATTTTCTCCCTTGACACCATTACTTCATATATATAAAGATTTATTTTGAAGCATTGGTGCTTTTAAAGGGGTTTGTATGACTTAGCAGGGAGATATATTGCACACTGAAATGCATGTTTTTTTTAAGCAATCTTGTTCTTTTTAGTCCCATTACATTTCTGCTACAAAGCACTGCTCATATGGGCTGAGTAGGACCCTGCTTTTGTAATTCCTCTTCCCTCAGTCAGTATCTCCCAGCTGGAAAAAACCACAGGACTAACAAACCCCACAAAATTAGCTGTTCTCTTGGTTGCCCAATTTGAGACATTTCAGTGTTGGCTGGTTTCCAAAAAGTGAATGCTTTTTGCTTTCTGAAAAACTGTTTCCCAAATGCTGGGCAGCAAAGGCCAGACAAAACAAGTTTTCCATCAGTGCTCAGGTTGAGATCCACCTGCAGCATTTCAGAGTTTTGCACACCTGGCTGCAAAGCACATTTTTGGCCAGCCACTGTTGTCCAAAGAAAGGCCATTAAACAAATTGGCAAGGAGTGAGCAAGAAGAAATCACAGCAACGAGTTGGGTATCATCCACAAATCCTTGCTGTCGAGATGCCCATGGCACTGCTGCTGTATTTGTTTGCATGTGGGATGAGTTAATAGTGTGGTAAATTCACACACAACCAAACTGTTTTTCGATCTGAATTTTACTTGACTGAAAATGCAGCTATTCCATGTTTTGTCCCAAGCTGATATTTGACACAAGTTTTGCAACCACAAACATTCATATAAAACAATAATGTGCCTTTCTAGTTCAAATATTCCCAAAGCTGAATTTCTGTATTTGTTCATATTATTTAGAAAGAGAAATTTGTTTAATAACCATTGCTATTCATTCATTACTGACTTTTCAAGGCTAGTCTTGATTAGTCATTGGCAATTGTGAATTCTCACTCTGCATTTGAAAAGAAATCAGACTCATTTAAGATGTCTCAGCATTTGAGTATGAAGAATGTCTGTTTCTTTGAGGAAATCTTAACTTTAGTATCTACAGTCACTATCAGAAAATTCTGATTATTAACAATGTGCATATTCCTTTCTGTAGAAAAGAAGAAGCCTAAGAAAGAAGTGCTTGTGGTAAGTAGTGCTGGCTGCAAAAGAAACCCCAGTTTTGCCAGCCCCATCATGCAATATGATATGGAAGGTGACTGTTTCCCAAAGGTAATATAAAAATGATAGGCAAGGAAAAAATTACTGCCCTCAAGTGCAAAACACTTCATTGTCCCAGCTGGCCTCTGTGTTTGGAAGAAACACGGAATGTGAGTGATGCTCACCTGCCCTGGGGCCCCTTTGCTTCCAAGTGCCAAAATGCTGTACTTGAGGTCAGACAGGCTGTGACCACAACAATGACAGGAACACTCACTGCAGAGGTGGGACAAGTGTCCCAGCTTCACTGATGGCAGCAGTGCTGAGGCACCACTGACCTGTGGAGCCAACTCTGACTCTGAGTGCAACCAGTAAGGTTTGCCAGCATAGCCAGGCTGGCCTTGATAAGCTGTTTTGCAGCAAAATGTCACAGATGTTTCCACTGTTGGAGATGTTTCTTTGCTCCTGGATCTCAGGGCTCCTTCTTTTTCATAGACATAACTGCATAAAGGCTGCATAATTGCATAAATAGACATAATGCTCTCAGGCACGTGGTATGGCTCCTGGAGTGGTCCTCTGCAGGTCCAGGCAGGAGCTGGACTTTGATGACCCTTGTGGGCCCCTTCCAACTCAGGATATTCTGTGAATCTAGGCACTTTGATTAGTGAACTCCCTCTCCCCAAATTTTTCAGAGGGGATTGCCAAGCCTACTCTGGGTGGAGAAGACCCTCTTGTGGTTACACACGTGGAGGCATTTAGCATGTCAGAACTTATTAATTCTCCTTCGAATATCTAGTGATGAAACCCTACATCACAAATGGCTCTTGTTGCCGGTTTAGATTAAACCCAGCCTGAAGGAATGCAATATAGGTCACCATTTCCAAGTGACTTCACTAATTCACAGGTTTCATTTCACATTTTGCGTTTCTTCACAGACAATGACAAAGCTAAACACTGTCTTTGATGGAGAAGCCAGAGACCCAGGTAATAAAAAGCAAGTAACAGAGAACATGAGTATTAGGCTGGAACCAAAGTGGTTAGTTGATTTAAATATGGTTTAACATTGGCTTTTCATATTTCCAGTTTGCTATTTCCAAGGAGAATGGGAGCTATATCTCAAATAGCAAAAATCAAGACTGTACCTCAGTAATATTTGTAATGGTAGAATATTCTTACAGCCCTTGGAAGCACACACCTGATGGTCAGACTGTTCACTACTTCTCTGCTAAACTGGAATGTATGGATGTGGTATAGGAAGGTGGGAGGGGAGGAGAAATGTATTGCAAGTCTCCCTCTGCTCTGGTGCTCCAGTGCTGTCATAGCTACATGGTCTCACCCATCTCATGTCTGGGAAATGGCCAGGAGATGAATGTCACTGCAGAAGTGCTGCCTTCATCTCCTAAACTTCTTCCTGGAGAAGTGGGTGGGTGAGCTACTGGCTCCTGCACAAACCTCCTCCCTTACAGCTAGAGTGTGTTGCTGCTGTTTATTCAAGGCCCAGGCATTGCTTGTTGGGGAGAAAAGGGAAGGCCATCAGCTGGCAACAGCTACTCTGTCCCTAGGCTCCAGTTATGCAAACTCTGAGCATATCTGATTAACCAGCTGGGAAAAGTGAAAATAAGGCAAAAGCTACAAACCTCAGGATGAACTGGGGAGCTCATCCAGCACCCCAGGTGACAACAACTCTGCAGCAGGGCTCATTACAGGAAAAATATTTTTGTTTTACTGAGGATTGATCTGGCTTTCCTCATTCCCCTGAAACACAGCCCCTGCCTGAGCCCCTTACTTTGATGTTTGGCCTGGAATTAGGGTGCCCAGCCCTGTGCCTAATAGCTGAGAGCCCCAGTATGGACATGGGGGGCTGGTAGAATGTGACAATCAGACAAAATAAGTTTTTAATAAATAGATCTGAAAATAGGTCTGAAACAATAGGTCTAGAAATCATCCAGAAGAAGGCAGGCTTGTTTCAAGGCTTGGATTCATCTGGCCAATTTCCACCCTGTAACTTGTGTTTCTTATTAGCTGCTCAGAGCTGTTGGGCGTGTTGAGCTAATGGGAAACACTAGGCATGGAGACTTCAGTGCAATTTGGGCAAACAAGTGGGACCCTACTGTGCAATTAAGTCCATCCACAAGGCTGCTCAACCAGGTCCAAGCTCACCTGCTATTTATAAAGAGATCTGGAGGAATGGGCTCCAAAATCCCTGCTTTTTCCCTATTTAACTGCATTTGTAATGTTTTAAATATGGGTAGTTTCTAGGCTGCTGCAAGAGCTGCTTTCCAGTGTTCTTGCAGGACAGCTGGGGCTCCCTTTCTCAACAAACATGACCATACTGGACTTCAGGATGTCTGAGCCCATGCAAACAGTCATCCAGAGCCATAGCATGTGTGCCATGCCTGACACAAACTTTAAGCTCTAACACAGCTTTGTGGTGACAGCAGGGAAATGTGTGCTCCCCACTCCTCCCCTCTCTTCTCCACAGCTCATCACAAACCCTAGAGGATCAAAGGTTGCTGGTTTGGAAATCAGATTTAATAATTTTTGGGACATCATCTGTTGAATATGATTACGAGGGATGGTCAGAAGCTGTTTCCTGATCTGGGCTGCTTTAATACGCCCACCTTGTAAGCAGTCAGAAAAAACAAAATGTAAAGAGACCCAGTTTCATCTCAAATTGCGTTAATGTGTCACAAACCATTAATTCTGATACAAACTGCAACATTTAGTAACACGTAACCACTGTTTATTTCCAAGCCTTAATGGTCTTTTGCTTGTCTCCTATTGCTAATGTTTAATTACTGAAAGTGCCATTATAGTTCCTGATTCTCTGTATAGCAACATACAGTGAGTTAAACTGGACATGTGGCAATTTTTTGAGTTATCTCTAGGTAGCAATGAAGTGAAGGAGAAGATATTTGTTTTTAATGTATGAGTAGAAATTACCCATAAAACCTCAATAGAGACAGAAATCTTTCTGACGAGGGGAAGCAGCCATGTGTGCTAAGCAACACAAACTTAACAATATTTTATGTATGTGAGAGAATCATATAATTGTATGAAACACACAGTACTTCACTCTACTAATGGCCAAGTGGACATCAAGCCTGGAAGAAGGCATTTCACACAAATGGAGGAGGAATGCATGCAGCCAAGACTCACTGGATCTCCAAATCCTGAGCCAGTCCAGATGAGCTGACGTGGCCTGGAAGATGTATGCAGCATACTGTGCTCCTAAGCAGGTTTTGCTACCTCTGGTAGGAAACTCTGCATGACAAAATAGGCACAGACATATACAATGGTCTTGCTCAGTGTGTCTGAAGACAGAAGTTTTGTCCTTACAGCTATGGATGTGTTTGTTACACTGCCTGTGTTAATCCCTGGTAGCTGGAACTTGGATAGAGTTATAGGGTGATAAGAAAGTTATTTCTTTTGGAATGGGAATATCTTAAATATCCCTGTTCCCCTAACTGCAAAGACAATTCTTATAGAGGCAGAACATCTCCTCTGAGTGGCCACTGTGATGCCCAGGTCCCCACAGAAACGAGGCTTTCCCTCCACCACCAGCTTAGCTGAATTCCAAGTGCTTCATGTTTCTCATTTTCATCCCACGCTGAGATCTATCATGTCTTAATCTACTAAAGCAAGAATGATTTTAATCTGTTGTCTTTTTTTTCTTGTAAGTGACTGGCAGAATATACGAGTTCAATACCCGGTCGGGGGCCCGGAGGTGGAAGAAGAGCAATGAGCCCCTTCAGCCAACACTGGCTGTGCAGGTAATGCCCAGTGCTGCAGAAAATAGTGGCCAAGAGATGGATAGAGCAGAAGCACCAAGCAAAAAAGAGCCTTCAGAGAAGAGGAAAGATATGACTGCAGCAACAAAACCAGCTGCCAAGCCCTCAGCAGGGCAATCAGAAACACCAGGCCAAGCTGGGCTGAGATTGCAAAAGAGCAAAGAGGCATCTGAGGATGGGGGGTTATCCTCACCAGCCCCTTAAGGCAGGAACTGACCTCCTCTCCCAAAATGAACACTGCTTTGCTATTAAGACAGAGTGCATGAGATTCCAAGGTGCCTCCCAACTGACCCCCAAAGAATCTGAACAGCCAAAGAATCAGATGTGATTTTTCTCTCTCTCCCAGCTGTAAAACAAAAGATGGCCGTAAGGTTGTAAACCAGACCCAAAGGCAGGATGAATCTGGATGCACCTTTGGCAAGTGCATGTAAGAGCAGGAGAGAAGAAGAGGAAACAAAGCAGACTCATGGACAGAAGCATTCAGTGCCCACTGCCTCCTACAGACCCTGGTAGTTTCCTCCTAGAAAAGGCTGCACCTCCAGCAGACATGGCCACATCCTCTGACTACCTTTGAGAATGGCAGCATACACAGATGTGCTTTCTCAGCAGTGAATGGTGTCTACTGTCCCTGCTGAGCAACCAAATGAATGAAAATGTTTGCTGGTAAAAGCTAAAAAAATTTTCTTTAAATTCAGTATTTTATTTCAGCCCTTCCTTGCCCTCCCATCTTACTGTAGAAAAGACTAAGGCTTGAGAGAAGTTCTAGAATAGAGAAAACCCACAGCTTCTTGTAGTATCTCAGGCCGTCAACACTTTCAGCTTATTTATCTTTCATAACACTAAGAGCATTCAATATCTTCATCTTTGGTATTTCCTCTGGCACATTTAATGCTTTATAGAATCAAGTGGAATATACTCAGAAGAATAATGACAGTAAACACATGAGGTAAAATAATCTTTTCTGAGTGTGAGCATGCATAACATAAGTGCTGTCTAAAAACCTAATATAAAACAAACAAACTCTACAAGATTTTTAAAAATTATTTTAATCTGAAGAAAAATAATTATAAATGATGACTTAATACTCTATGTCTTGGCTTGTTGTCTTTCCTGATTGCAAAAAAGTTTTTTGACAGTGAGGGACTGGCATCAGGTGGCAAAAGAAAATTTCAGTTTAATTTGAGCAGGGGCAGTCAATGAAGATATTAGTCACTCTCTCACAAACATTGTTTTTGTCATACAACGAAGGACCTGGACAGAGAAATCCACAGTAATTTCACCAAGGATCCTACACTTCACAAGAATACCTGTTATGGTGCTGTAGCTTTTTGCTGTGCTCCAAAGGAGTGGCTTGGCTCAGGAGCAACATCCCTAACAAACACAAATCTTCAGTCAAATGTTGTTTCATTGCACAATCAGAAACCCAGTGTGTAATGAACACCACAATGATACAGATAGGAAAGAGTGATTTATATACTCTCTGAGTAAGTTATCAATTTACCGTGTCCATGGCAGTTGTCATAACATTGTGTGACCCTCCAGCACCAACAGGCACAGCCATTCAGTGCTCCAGCCCTCCATTGTTTGCATTTTTTAGCTGTAAATACAGGACATTCAATTTCTATTCAGGTAGTTTTCCAGTGACATAAAGAAACTGCAGTTTCCTAGCACTCTGACACCAAACTACCCATAGGCATACCTGGCACCTCCAGACATTAAATTACCTGAAAAGTTAACTGCATTATTTTCATTCCATGAAGACACACAGGTTTTTGTATTTACTTTCCTGGGCATTTCTCTAGGCCAGCTGCTTTGCTTCCTTGATAATTCTCATTCTACTTCCGTGATTAAGGGATAAATAATTTTTTAAAGCAAGGGAGAGACAGACAGCCAGGAAGCTGGCAAAGAGGCAGACAAATACTCATCTTTCTTTACTACTGTTCCTGCTGCTGAACTGCACAAACTTATTTCCCTCTTTCTTACTGAAGAAACCTCAACAGCAGCATAACCTGGTATAATAGCAGGCTCTGAACTCCATGTATGCAAACACAATGTCATAGCCAACACTGCTGGTGCCATGGTCTCCCACAGCTGGGTGAAAAGCAACTGCTCTTGTAGTCGTACTCTAATACTCTAGTCTCAGAACAACTGACAATTGAACAAAGAGGAACCATAGATATAAGAGATGCCATATCCAAGCACTGACTCTACCCAGAATGCCTGCACCCAGCTGAGGTGGGTTTAGCTTGTGTACTCAGCATTTGGAGAGGCAGGTTTATGCAAGATAAAGCTTAAATGAGAGTCCCATGCAACTCTCTGCGTGAGGAAACAAGTGTGCTGGCCATAAAGCACAGCTTCACCCTTCCTTACACTGTTGCTTCCATACATGAAATGCTGGTCTCTACCTTCAACTCATTCTTCATCTTGATCTTTCCTGTAAAACCCTATTTTGGACATGCCTAAGACTACTTCTCTTGCTTAGGAGCTACAAAATCAAGGAATAACAAGGTTTTATATGAGCATTAGCTTTATGCTAAAGCAGCACCTTTTTCCTATCAGCTACCCCTATTACTATAGATGTTCCTCCCTGTGAAGGAATCAAGAATAAATTCTTGGTCTTATTAAGCCAAAGCACATCCATTCATGGCTCTGGCTTGTCTTTGGTAGGACAAAAGCAGAGAAGGTAGAACTACTGACCCAGGTGTATGCCTGTTGCTTATTCTACCAAACAATATGTGAAAAGACACTTTGAATATAAAAGCAACATATATTTTTTCATAAAATAGAGATTATAATACACTGTGCAGTGCAGCTTTAAACGTTAGAAACTTCTTCTAATTGTCAGAGGAGCTTTTGTGCTTTTTTAAATTCAGAAGTCTTTTGGGAACACAGAGTCAGTGTGTAGAATTGCCACTAGATGGACAGAGAGCAAAGATTATATGCAGCTCTACACAGTAAAAGCATTTGATTATTGGAACAATTAGCCAAGGCCATGGGCCCTTTCCATCATTTGAAGCCTTCAGAAGTCAAGAATAGCTGCTGTGTGCTGTAGAGGGTCAGACTAGATGATGAGGATAGCCTCTCTAGTCTTCAACAGCTCTGTTAGTCCCTGTGAACACAGATACAAGGTATGAATTTTGGTGCCATTTATTTTAGAGTGATGGCACTGATAAACTGAGACTGGAAGAGGAGGAAAGCAGAAGCAGACTGGTGGTTGAAGCAGACTGGCCGGGGGCAGCAGTTCCTGACCTACAGCTGCCTATTACATGTCATGAAATAATTTTGTCTAAAGGCTACAAAAGTTAGTATGAGTCCTGCCACAGCTTTTGATTGCTGTGTCTCTGCCTATTATACTTCTCTGAAATGCATCCAGATCTGTGGATTGACATTGCATTGAAAGTTTCAAGAGTGATTAGGAAAGAGCACAGGTCACATTTCCTGACGGGGTCTAATTCCCCCAAGCAGTTTATGTGTGACCATAGTACTGGGGTTTTTGTGCTTTTGTTTTTGCTTTCATGCTGGTGTTATAAATAGCACTTACAATAAACATCAGAAGTCTCAGCTTCTGCCAATGTAACTTAATTTATCAAGGAATATAAAAGTGTCAATACCACATTCCTTCATGATCTGGAAGAGACCTACACATGAGAATAAGTTCAGCTGCAGAGGTGGAGAATGTCTGCCCAGGAGGCTGCCACTTTGTGACTGCACACTAGGAGCAGGAGATGGTGTTTGGATCCCCTCAGAGAAGGTGGGTCAGACAAGGGGAGCAATCCTTCTCCTCCTGAGCAAAGAATCTGGCTGCTGGGTTATTTTATGAGAGCCAGATTGCAACACCATAATATAACTGACATTTTAATAGCAAGCAGCCACAACTGCATATTGCACATGCCCCAGCTGGTTAGCTGTCTGACACCCCCAGCCACAACAGGCCCTTTGCAAAGCTCCAGCTGAAAGGCAGAACACAGGCTTGGCCCCCACTGGGCTCCATCTGCACATGCCTTGTCTGAACAAGTCCCTGCAAGCTCCCTGTGTTGTCACAGGGGAGAAAGAGACACTAGGGGTGACTTATTGAAAGGCAGACATCTAGAATAGATCAGATGAACTGTGCCCTGGAAGAAGTTCTTTCGGCATGCCTAGATCAGATATCAATGCCTACAGAGTACACACAAAGGTAAATCAGCTGAGTCTCAGTCTAGGTTGTTCAGGTGAGGGCAGGTCTGTGCCACTGTGCCCGAGGAAGCTGAAAATGAGGGAAAAACTGAGCATGGAGGTCAACCAGGCTCTGCTGCTGCCTGTTCAGATCCCAGGAGGAGATAGGGCACCACCCATGCTTTGACAGTACACCAAGGTCTGCTTTCTGGGACCTGTCTTAGGGTAATTCTAAATCTGGAAGCAGATATCATGAGATGTGCATCAAAGCAATCCAGTAGAAAAGCATGGGGCTGGCCAGGACGTTAAAGAAGTCAAATACAAGCTTCAGAAAGCTTCTGCAGTGAGCTTGGTGTTACTGAGTGCAAGACACATTTACAAACAAAATAGATAAATATATCTTGCTCTGAATTGTGTTCAAGAACGGTTCCACTCTGCAGTTCTTTGGTACCAAACTTCAGCTGCTGTGGGTCAATAGATGCCTGGAGTTTGATTTTGGGGCAGGGTCCATTCTTAACATTCGAAGCTTGAGAAGAGCTATTGGTGAATGACATGGGCAAGGCGTGGCTTAGTCTGGCCATGGAGTTGTGCTTCATTTTCAATTCCTGACTGTGGATAGCAGCTGGGGCCATGCAGACTGGAGCAGCAGTTCTGTATTTGCACAGGATGGGCCCCTCTGTGCCCAGCACTGCCTGCTGGGCAGCTGTGACAGCTGGCTGCTTCCAGAGGGGCTGTGTGTATCCCATGCACACGAGCCTCACTCAGGGTGAGTTTGCAGGCTGGCTCCTGTCCATGTGGGCAGTAGGGCTGGTGGACTCACAAACTGCTGTATCTGCACATTTAGCACAGCTCTGAGCACAGCACCCTGTAAGGGGACAGGGTGGAAATACAAGGAGCTGCTAGAGAGAGTCCAGCAAAGGGCAAAGACAATGAGGGGTCTGGAGCATCTCTCTTATGAGGAGAGACTTAAGGAGCTGAGCCTGCTTAATCTAGAGATGACTTAGAGGGGATCTCAACATAGATCTCAAAGGCTGATGCCAAGAGGATGTGCCAGACTCTTTTCAGCGGTACCAATGACAGGATGACGAGCAATGGCGATAAAAAAAAGCCAGAAACTCACAAGAAATTCCACCTCAGCATTAGGAAGAGATTCTTTATGTTGAGGGTGGCAGAAACTGGAACAGCAGCCCAGGGATATCACAGAGTCTCCCTCTCTGGAGGGATTCCAAACCCACCTGGACACGTTCCTGTGTAATCTGGTAGTGGTGGTCTTGCCTTGGCAAGGGGGTTGGACTGGACGTTCTCCAGAAGTCCCTTCCAATGCTAATTATTCTGTAACAACAGGAGCACCCCTGGCTCCACCGGCCCCAGGCGGAGGAGAAGCCCCAGCACCCCCTTCGCTGGCCTGATCCCAGCTCATCTCCAGCCATTTCCTCTTTCCTGCACGTACTGAAAGCGATGGCAGAGAAGGGTTCTGTGCCATCCGGTCGCTGGTACAGCTGAAACCCTCTCCAGGCACTTCTGGCAAAGAGGGAAGCAGGGGACGGACAGAGCTTGGGAATGGGAGCCGGAGGCACGGCGCTCCCCCACGGTAGCACCGAGCCCGGACCGCCCCGCCGAGCCCCGCTCCTGCCCCGCCCGGGGCTCCGGGGCTGCCCCGCGGTAACACCGAGCCCAGCGCTCCGCTCGGGCTGCCCATCACAGCCCCAGCACCGGCGGTTGCGGGGCCCCTGAGAGAGTGTCGGGTAAAAAGAAAAGTAAATTTGAGAAAAACGAGGGAAAAAGAGCCGGACTGTTAGGCACCATAGCATTGAAGGCGTATCCAGAGAGAGATGATCCCCTTATAGGATTAATCTGCTGTAGAGCACACTGGGTCACTCCAGGAACGATCAAATGACCTATTTTCTGTTTGCTTTGAGCTCTTCCTTTTGCACACTGAACCCGTTCCTTACTGTTTATCTGAAACAAAGGATGGGTGCTTCTGTGCTTCATCACCTACTCTTTTGTATCCGTGCAGATTGGATGCAACCAGCAGGCAGAGACTGCTCTGGCCGTTCTCTGCACAGCCATGGACGCCAAAGCAAGGAGGAACCATATTCAATCCATTTTCACACTGAATTTCCAAATGCTCCTCCCTGTAATATCCAGCCTGATCACATCTTCCCACTTCATGCAAGCAGTATAACCACACTGACACCTAGAGAGGAGGCTGAGGTTTCTCTGTTAACTACAGAGCTAGCTGTCCGATATGCTTACTCTGAAATGTCCTTACATATGTGAAAAAATGCAGCATGTGGCCAAAGCATCTATGAGATCAGACACCTTCAAAATTTCAGGGGGGAAAGAAAAAAGCAGTTTAGAAAATTGACAGTATTCAAAGAGATCAAAATGGACACTAATTTCTGCCAGTGACCTTCTGCCAAAGGGTATTTCCTAGACACTGTACCAAAATACAGCAGTAGTTGCTTGCTATGAAATATTAAAAGGCAAGGACTAAAATCCAGATATGAAACCTCACCTATTCAGCTGCTACCCAGCTATGAAAGTGTCTGAAGAAGTTTGACACCTTGCTCTGTCAACAAGGGGGAAGTGAGCAGAGCATTAGTGCAACACTCCGTGTCTGTCTGCACAGGTGGATGATGTCCACGGGACAGCTGAGAGCTAACCCACATCAGTTACAGCCTGCAGCTCCAGCAGAGCTGCAGCTTGGGCCTTACACCCTTTTGTGCCCTCCCCAGCACTGTTACACAGGCAGCAAGAGAGTCAGCTTGGATGACCAATAAAAAACTAAAGTAACAGACACTTCAGGACAGCATTTCAGTGTTGCTCTGACACATAAGTCAGGACAGGGATTTCCTCATGCACAGCCAGCATTGAATCAATACCATGCTCTTACATGCTCCTGAAGAGATCCTGCCCCAGCAGTGAACCAGAAGCTTTTTCCACAGAGTTAAAAGGGCGCAAACTTACCCTCTTAACAAAATAAAGCAGCAGCCAACCCCAGGGTGCCTCCAGCCAGAACTTGGCTTTAATCACTCTGCTGGCTCTTCTTGTATGAAAGAATCACTTTGCTTTCAGCTGTGCTAGCTGTAGGTCAGGACAGGTGCTTGCAACTGAATGGTAGTGCAAGGGATTAATCCAGAAGGGACTGATCCTTTCTGCCCATTTTGGAGCACCAGCACATATGCATGGCCAGTAAAACTCCATCTCTCCAGCCTGGAGGCCTATTGCACTTGCTGTAAATCCATACAAGTAGCTGCCCAGCTCATGGAAAAATAAGTTCATGATCTCTTGAAGAAGAAAGAGATCTTCCAGGTTTCCAGCAGTCCCTCTCTCTTTCCAGCAAGAAGATGTTGAAAGCTCTGAAGTGCCCACATCGGCCACAGATTAAACCAGACAATCAGTAAAGTTCAAAATTAAATTACTTCCTTAATTAGGAGCTTTCAGGGCCTCAGGTAAAAAAAAAATACAGGCCCTTTGGCTTTTTTACTTTAGCAAAGCATTTCTCAAATTCATTTCTTGGTCTATCTTCATTCTTGAGATGCTCTTCATGGAGCTGAATGAAAATGCCTCCTGTGCCTGCCAGTCCTTTCTCATTACTTTTGATGCACAGTCTCTGTGGAAACTGAAGCTAAAAATAATCACCCTCATCTCCTCCACCAGCACATACTATTTTATTCTTTAACCATAATTGCTTGATCTACCTGCATTCATGATCTTCTAGGAAAAGACCTTCCCAGTATCAAACCAATTTCTATATGAGTCCCCTCCAGGGTATTGCTGGTGTTATGCCTGGGATCATTGCTTGCACACTGTCATAAAGATGCCTTGCATCCACAGTCACTACTGGGAACCTCTGAAAACTCCAAATTCAGCTCTGAGCTGCTGCAGCTTGAAGGACTCTATTGCCATTTTTCTCCTTTGGATTCATTATCAGAACATGATGCCCTTTCCTCTCCTGCTTCTGATCGGGGATCTTTTGTTTGCTGTTCAGTTCACAGTGAGATGTCCAGCTGAATTGCTGGCTGTTTCCATGGTGTAAACAGGACTTGCTCCAGGGCAGTAGAAGCACATCATGTCAGTAAAGGGCCCAGAGTCAATGCCGGCCCTTCTGGAGAGAAGGAAAGCTCCTGATGCAATACCCCACGAAGTCCTTGTAGTAGAGCAGGTCAGATTCAGTCTCAAGGTATCACAGCTTCCTTTTGCTGTGTGCAGACTAGGCTGTTGCATCTGTCCTTTACATTTACACTTTGCCCAGTTTTTTGTATCTTTGCTGGACAGCAATCTTTATGTCACTGCAGGCAGAGACCTCAACAAGCCACTAATGCCACCCAAATGTCAACTGAAAATCTGAGTAATTAAAGAGAATCTACACAAAATCACCCCCAAGATCTTCCATGCTATAGCCCCCTCTCTGAGGAAGAAGTGTGCCATTTCAGCTCATAGGATCAGGTACAATATAGAGTAAGTGTTCTCTAGCTATTTTAGAGCTATTATGAAATAAAACCTGAGGATACAATTCCCATATTAATGTGGCTGTTGAGTGAGCAGCTAAAACATTTTGTTCTGCTAGAGCCAGTGTAAAAGCAGAAAATAATTTCTCTAATCTGAAAGCTGTTTAAAAAGAAAATAACACAAAACTTAAAAAGGAGCACAGTCTAGTGGCTCATAAAGGTAGCTGTGAAATACAGTATTTTCATTTCAGAAAAAGGGAAAGAAAAGCCACAGAAGCATAAAACATGAGAATCCAGCAGAAGGATTAGCATGCACAGTGCAGCCATTCACCCCAGAGCAAAGGAGACCTCCAAGGAAAACTGATCATATTAAATGTGAAGTTAAAATTAGATGCTTGCAAAAGCAGATTGGGATGCAAAAATTAAAAATACTTGCTGTATCTGCAGAAAGTAGTGGAGAATTAGATTTGAAGTCACCAGAGGAAGATGATTTAGGGGATGTTATATATAAATGAGAAAATGAAAAGGAGCTAGGAAGATCAGCATGTATAACAACAGATATAACACCATCCCAAGGCAGGGGGGTGCAACACATAAAATGACTACTGCTTTACCTGACAAGGAATAACCCAGGGGATTCAGCTGCTGATCTCAGGCCACAGAAAGCAACAACTCTGGACTTGAGTGCAGGCCACTTCAATCTTTGAGTTAAATTGAAACAAAATGGGTGAATTGATTAAAGCTTTTTACTCAGGTTGTGAATTAAGTACCAGCTTACAGCCTCCTCCATGACTACATTAAGTCAAATGACTGCACAGACAGGTAAGGAGGAAATGAAGCTGGCAGCAATAACATGAAGTCACAAGCCAAGAAAAGACAGAGCAGGTTTTATGAATAAATGAGGAGTTGCTCAATTGTTGACAGGATGTAATAGCAAGTACAAACCACCCTTGGCTGATAGGGCACAGGTACCTGCAAGCAGCAGGTACAACCTCCTGGCAGCAACAGCAATCAATCAGATTCCATGGGCCTGATGGATAATGAGAACCAGCTGTCCAAATACACCCCTACTATTTACAACAAATGCTGATGTAGCAGAATGAGAGGGAACCTTCTTAGAGAGCTAGAAGACCACTCCTAGTGAGTATTATGAGTTTGGTCCAGGAGGTAAGGGAAAAATAAAAACAAACAAACAAGCCTGAGGGAGCATTCCAGTGTCAGCCAAGCAGAACTCACAGCGAAACATTAACTGAAAACACGGATGGCAGAGAATAAGATCTGGCAGAGGCAGATTTCCTCAAGGTTAGAATGAAAGAAAAACATGGTCAGGGTCAGCACATAGTTCCCTAGCCCCTAGAGTGCTTGTCCTGAAACAGAGGGCAAGACCTTTAATTGTGTCCATGTGGGCACAAATTTTAAGGATGGCACAACACAGCTCCATCTTGCTGCCTTCCTAACTCAGGATGAAGAATGAAATATCCAGGCAAGAGGAATGCTACTGAGTACAGACAAATTTTTGGAAGTTGCAATTGAAAATGAAAAGGAAAATTTGTAAAAACACAAGGCTGAAATTTTAATTTATTATCCTTGCTCTAAATACATAGTGTTTATAAAGGTACACTTGGATTCACTTGACAGAAGTGAATTCCACACTTGAGTCAGTCTCTAAAATACAACTATGGAGTGTTGCTAATATACAGGGTCTGGATCCTAAACTTGAAGAAAAAACTCATTCCCTAGTATTTAAGAGATGGGGACACACTCCTATCCTGTGCCATTCTTTTGGCTAATTAATTATTCAGCTTAGTATTTCAAGGTGATAAAGCAGCAAAATCTGGCTTCTGACTCTGGTGTCTGTGACAAGAAATTTGCTTTAGGCAATACATCAAATCTGTTAGGAATGAACACACACTAAATACTCCCACAAGAATAAAAGTAGATGATCCATGATGATCCAGAATGTGCTGTCATGATTTGCTCAAGAGTGGGGCCTTTGAGAGCATGAGGGACTGTCTTCAGGCAGTTTCCAAGAGTGAAGTACCCAGCCAGCTCCCCAGGAGTTTACAGTAGGGCAGGCAGCCAAACCAGCACAGATCAGCACAGTATGGTCCCAGCTTGATACACTGCTCAGCTCTAGGCAATAGGGGAGAAAAATAAATAGGCTGCAGCTACCCTGTGTCCATGAGCAGGTGATGAACCCACAGTGTCACAGCTCTTCACAACAAGGAGGCATCTGTTTCTTTCTCACCTTCAGTGAGAACTCCACACTCATGTCTTCCACTGCTAGCCAGGTATGCAGCACAGCCAGGGCCTTGAGGAATTCACCACCCATCACAAGGCACCGTTTGGCTTGAGTACAATCAATTCTAGCAATGGTGCTGGCCTGTCAGCTGGTGTTTCACTGTCCCCACCCCAGCCTGTGCTGCACATGGGTTTGCTTGCTGAAGTGACAGGACCAAAGTCATGCAGACCCCAGACTGACCCTATTCTGGGCTATTGGCACTGGCTCTTGGGGATTTGACATTAAATCCAAGAGAGGTCTGGCAATTTCCTACTGCTTTTCCTGCAGGCTGGTGGCAAAACTGTCAGCCAACACTGACACCATGCCAGCTCCCACAGAAGGGACTTTCCTGGGAGTTAGCACAGGCAGAATATACACTTCTCAGCATTGTCATGGAGGCCTGATCCCCAGATCACTGGTCACAGCAGCCTAAGTCACAATGTACTTGCTTCCTTAAACACCTCTTAATGCTAATGGATTCTGTTCTTCTCTAAGGAGCTCTCTATTGTTATCCCATGCTGAACCCTCAGCTTTGCTTTCCTTCACCATCACCTTGCAGCCTTTCTTCCCACTGTGGGCTCCTGATCAAAATCCCCCTCTCCAGTATCACACCAGGGATCACACAGCACTTGACTTGCTAGGGCTGCATAACTATAGCCTGCTACCAGAATAATTCCTGCAGCATGAGAGGATTTTTATGAGCTTGCTCCACTGATGGCTGCAAGTAAAATTGCTGCCAGCTGAGGATTACTAACCTGTAGAGAACTGGCAGAGATCCAGAGCCTTTGTTCTCTCAGTACAGGGGGATCAAGCACACTGCATCTCCTGATAGCAGTGGTGATTCTTGTGCAGTCAAGATAAAGCTGGTAAATCAGACACTCATCCCCCTCCCCTGCCATGAGTAAATAAGACACTGAATGTTTTGGTGCTGGCAGCACAAATACAATGTTAATTCAAAGGCAAAGACTGCTCAGCCCTTTGTGGGTGTCCAGAGTAAATGAGAGCAGCTGCTTACTCCTGCTGCATGATGCTTTCCATTTCATCTCAGCTGCAGGACTGAGCAGCCATCAAAGCCTGCAGTGCTCCGCATCAGTCCCTCCCCCCAACAAAGGGAAACAAACTTTATCCTAACAAGCCAGAAGTGCACATGGGGTTACTTTTTCTTTTTTAAAAGTCTTGCTTGCTGTGAACTACACATCACACTTACCTTGGGCTGTTTACAGCAACCTGGCTCTGCATTTAGCTCTGTGGAACAGACACACATGCAGCCTGAATTTCTACAAAACAATCCCTTGTTTGTGAATCTCTATTTTACCAGCTATAGTACTGCCTGTCATGTTCCATCTCCTCATCTTCTGAAGGAAAGCACTCTGGAGATGGGACACACCTGTTTGTTCTACAAAAAGCATAAGGGTAAGTTTCAGCCTTAAGGAAATATGGGATGTCTTTTTGAATGTGTATAAAATTTCAGGTTTTGTTGGAAAAAAACCAGTCTGCTAAGCTTTCCAACTCTGTTTCACCTTTTGGCTAGACCTCAGCCATCAATAATGCCTATACTGATCTAATCCATTACTACTGTCATGTGTGCAAAAAAAATACTCACTACCATTACAATTTTATAACCAGGCCATGCCAATGACTAACAGGTCTGTTTGTGACAAAGTAGATAAGAACATAAGAAATAGACAGGAACATAGTTCTGTCGAAAATATTAGAGGTTAAAATATATTTTAGCCATATCATATGTAACCTTAAATCCCAAAGATTGAAAAACCTAACTAATGTATAATTACCATATTTCGTAGACAATATGAAAATAGAAGTTTTAGATTTTAGGATGAAATACATATTTTTAAATAAATAAACCTGCTCAGTGATGCAAACAAGTGAAAATTACACTCACTACCTCTTCCAAAAGGCAATTCAAATGAAAGTCTCGATAGCTGTAAGTAATAAAAGCCCCTACACTGAACTGACAGAAAGAACAGTAGCCTGCAGGAGTGATACTTAGTCCTCTTTACAAAAAAAAAACCCACAAGGCCCTGGTGTAAGAGCCCCTCCTGTATCATAGGTAACTCCTCCTTCACATGCAGTCATAGCTAAAGCCATGCCCCAGAAGCTACAAAGCCAATGCATTTGCACCCACTGCTCCAGCAGTAAGGACCCAAGGCACACTCTTTCAGCAGCAGTCACACTGACTTTAATATACTCTGAGGTCACAGTTTACTATCAGAAGGTCAATAGCTCTGCCACACTGAACAATTACAATTTGCATTATATACACACTTATGTCTATTTTCATCACAAACAGTTCAAACAAGAAAAAAAAACTGAACAGCTTTTGTATTAGATTTGTCAGAATATTGGTCTGGGGCAGTTCCCAGAGAGTCAGACACCTTAATAAAGAAGTTCACATGAGAAGATCCAAATATTGTTCCCATTGAATGAGCTGATCAACATTAATGAAGAATTTGTCGTATTCAGACATCTCCACTTAGACCCTTTCACACAAACTGTTCATGCACCTCAAAAGTAATAGACAGAAACCTAAGCAGTGGCAGAATATATCAACTTCAATTTCTATACTTTGTAGGTGTTTCTTCAATTTCTAAGTGGTTTGGGCCATACTTCATTTTTCCTCACTCCCCCATCTCCTTCAAGCATTCAAATAATCTATTACACCTATATACAAACTCTCATATTAGTGAGACTAGAAGCTATGAACTCATTCAACAGATTTCCTCATTCAGAGATTGTCCCAAGCCATTAAGCAGTAACAACATATTAAACATAGAAGTAATGTCCTTCCTGACAGGTCCAGCAGCAGATCTGATATAATAATCTGAAAGGAGTATCTGGAAACCTACACATCTTGGCTGCAACTTGAACAGAGCTAGGAATTCTACTCAGGTGACTTTTTCAAGTTATCAGTGATAGGAAGAAACTAAACTGCATTTTCACCTGCCCTGGGAGAATTTACTTTTCATTTTTCAGAGAAGACTTGTCAGAACTAAGCATAATGCAGTAATTACCCAGATACAGTTGCTTCTCAGCCGTCCCTCTGATAAGGCTAATTTAAGAACCAGAAAGGGACAGCATCCAGATAACCTCTTCATTTTGCCCTTCAAAAACTGCAATATAACACTGCACAACCTTGAAAGACAATATTTTATGATAATCAAACTCTTCAGTTTGAGCACCCAAGACCTTATGTCAAACCATAGTACAGAATATAAGTTGGTATTATTTGTATTATATATTGGTAATTATCAGTTATTATTGAAATGAATCCTAATGGCTCCATGCTCTTGGTAGTGTAATGTAAAAGCTGAAGCACTTCAAAATATCAACTTGATTTTATACCCCTTCAGTTGGGCTTTCAGAAAGTCTGTTCCATTGGTTGTGCAAGTTGGTGTCCTTGTATAAAAGCCAAACGTTTCCTGCCCATAAAATCATATTAAGGAAGCCAAACACCTGTAGGATAAAGAAAAAAAAAGGGGGAGGGGGAAGGTAATATTAAATTTGTTGCGTTTGACTGGGTTTTGCTTTTCTTTTTTTAAAAAAGCCAGAATGTCTCTTCAAGGCAAACCAGAAACAAGCACTATCTTTGGCACCCCTCCCATTTGGGCAAGACATTTCCATACTGTTCAGAGTAATAGAAGCTATTTAGCATAGTTCTTTGTGGACCAGATAGTCAAACTTACTCTATACTTTGCACAGAATTAAAGAAATTTTTTTCAGTCAAGTCACTGAGCACCTCTGCATATACACTCTCAGACCAAGTGATGAATTATTGTTGGGCCAATGAATAACAGCTTGAGTTTTGAAAAGCAGGATTCACAAAGAAGATCATACAATAAGCCTAATTTGCTCTGCTATGAAGTGTTCTTTTTATGAACATGAGCTTCATACCATTATATTACAAGGAACCTCAATTTGATGTGCAAAAGTGCTTACAGTTGAGTAAAAAGCTAGGTTCAGCACCAGCACAGCATTTCCTCCTTATTTATATCAGTCATCAAACCACTTGGTGGCTCAGTAAGATATTTTGAGTTGCTCTTGGCTAAAGGCATAAATAGACACTCAAACGCATCTGGAAATGCTGCATATAACAGCTTTAGAGGCAGATCCTGCACATTGTTTCTATTTTCTTTAGAAGAAAGCTTGTTTCCTCCAAGAAACTATTTGCTCAGTGTTTCACCACAGTATTAATGGACCTGAATGGCAAATAACACAAAGAAATCTCAACACAGAGCAATACATGCAATCAGTAGAACAACACTCAGGTACCATTCGCTGTTCTTCAGCATATTTATTGTACCCATATGGTGGAAGGTGTACATACCACAGACACATTCAGAGTTCCCATGCTGGTCACAGAAAGAAAATGGCAAGTTGTTCCTGGTGCTTTGCAAGATTCAATTCCTGGAATAATGCTGGCTCCTGTGGACACCTTGATGTCAGCAAGAGCCTTTGTCCAAACAAAAGTACTGACCAGCCACAGAAAGGCTATCAAGACACTGATTGCCAAGTCCTACATAAGAGAAATACTCATTAAGAAGTTAAAAAAAAAAAAATATGCATGAGAACAAGGCAGAGACAGTATCAATTATATGACCAAGATAACAACATCTGTGCTAATGATCACAAACAAATTTAGTCATTAACAATGTTATAGTCCCACCTCAGTGTTGATAACCAGCTACAAAGCTATGTGCTTGACAGATGCAAAAGACAGTCTTAACCTAAGAAATCTGTTTCCAAAATCAGATGCCTAGCACCTATTTCATAAGAATTTAAGACAAGGTTAAGTAAAGTGAGGGTGATGGGAGAAGGGCAGAGGACTTAAATCTGGATGGCTGATAGGCTAAAATTTGGCTTGAAAGATCACCAAGTCTATTTTCAAGCACGTTTTGAAATTACTCATTCAGAGCTTTAATATTGAAGGTGACTAAAATTCACAAGGTAAATATTTCCCTCTTCCAATTGCAGTAGGTGCTCTATACAGAGAAAATTTTCAGATTAACGGAGGAGATCCCACCTATGGAACAGTACTCAATACTCATGCATACTCCAATGCATGATAATAAAGAAAAGTTATAGTGAAGGTACTGTTCACCTGAAAAAGTAAACCTTCATTCCACTGCTTCAATAACTGCATAAGTTGTGATGCCATGGACAGCCAGGGGCTTTGGGACCCTTTTCTGCTTGAGTGCTGTAGGGACCAGTCTGAGATCCTTGTGTTCACACTCCATTTATCTTTTGTAACTACTGGATAGTCACCAATTATTCTTGCATTAACAATATTTCTCATCTCTTGGTAGCTTCAAAGTCAAAGCATTAAAATATCTTAGTATGACTTACAGTTAGTGGAAGCTTGTTATTTTGCCTATACACATGGTTATATCCAATATATACCACAAGGGCAGTAACACAGTAGAGGAACACCAATGCTGCCAGAGTAACGAAGAACTGTGCAGAAGAGGAGAAGTTGCCCATGAGGTAGACATCATTCCAAGTACCACCACAGCCTTTTGGGTCTGGTGCACTAAATACAACAGTATCCAACCTGTGGAGATTATAGCCATGTAATTAGAATTAGTTATATGAAACTCACACTATAATTATACTTCATGCTTCACAGCAACAGCACTTCAGCATTCTGATTGTATGTTTACTCTGAAATAGTATAGATACAGGAATAATCAGTTATGTAACACAAAGGTTTGTCAAGATATCTGAAGATTGTACCCAATCCTACACTAAGATAGACAATAGTACCTTCGGGAGAAGAATCCAAATCTCATTTTTAGAGCAGTTGAACAAAATATTCCCAATTTGGAAGCAGACTTAGCAACATTACTTGAGAGACTGGTAATTAAACACGGTGATCAGGCCTTAAAAAGCATTATAGCTACAAAAAACCACAAGCACTGAAGCCGAATAAATAAAGCTTTGTGACTAGCATTGACCACTCTGTGACAAGCACGGAATTATTTCAGATCTCCACTCTCCCCTCTAAATGCTGTTACCATGCTGGGTTTTGTGAGCAAATTCTATACTGTTGTAGTGGTTTTTACTGGCTGTCCACTGAATCCATTTCTATGTTTATTTGTGTTATTATGTTAATTGAACACATATGGAACACCAAGCCTGCACTCATCATAGCTGTGCAGCTGCAAGAGCAAAGAGGAAGAGTTCCTCCTGCTCCAGGAAAGAAGCTTGTCTCTACAAGAGCACTGTAATGACCCTGAAATATTTAGGCTTTTTGTGCCCAGCATCCTCATCAAGATAATGCAGGAATAAACTGAAGAAAAGTTTCCATTCGGTCTTTGAACAAAAATAGGATAATGGCACATTCAAAATAATGTTATCTGGACCTACAAAGTAGCTTACAGATTGATGAGTAATTAGGCTGTTAAAATAGATTGTGTTTTTTGGTTTACTAATTACTTTCTGTAGCATTCATGCATTGCTAGACTAGAGTTTAAGACAGAGTCATACAGAGCATAACAGCCTACTGCCATTTCTAGCTACTTCTTTTTATAAAATTACAGTGCTTTGAATGATTGCAACTAAATATTTTTTTATTGCTGCTACAGAGCAAGCCAAAGTTTCACATCTTCATTTATACAGTAAGCACATATTCATAAGGAGGCAGATAGGGAAAAGGGAAATAAGAAGTAATTACCAAGTAATAACTGAAGAGCTCACCTGAATGGATAAGCAAAAGCAGCTGTAATTGTTTTGTTCACCACACCTTTGCAGGAAACTAGAAGAGCAGTTTCACCATGAAAGCCTCCACATGTAGCAAAAGCAAAGATGGCAAGAACCTATAGGAATTGGAACATAGATACATTAGTGCACACCACTGGAGCTCAAAGGAAACAAACTCAACTTTTAGCAGAAATAGCTAAAGACAAGAAATAGCAGCAAAATTAGCAAAGGTGAAGTATGAAGTGATGTGAAGAAGAAAATGCTAAGTTTCTAAAACCCAAAAGCATAAGTAACACTGCTAACCAAAGCCCATTTAAAAGTGCTTTCTGTTTATTTTATTTTCAGTTGCACAGAAAATTTTTGAGTTTGTATTTTGTTGGTTTTTTTGTATGCTAACAGCCAGCATATTATTTCTTGCAGTTGATAAAGGAAATATTTTTACAAGTCCTGCATATCCACAACTATAAATTCAAATAACTAGAAAGTACATGCTCAGAATATCACACATCAATTTGACTGTCTAAATAGCTCTTATTTTCACTATCCAGACCCTAAATCCCCAACCATCAGAATACCCAGCAGCACAAGCTGATGTAACACATTCTAATTAACAGTCTCTGTATCTGCAGTCCAAGGGCGTGGCTGAGGAGCAGCACAGTGTTGGACACACAGCCCCAGCAACCTGGGGCAGGGTCTGTCAGCCCAGTGGCTCACAGCTCCCCAGGGCACCCAGCCCAGGCACAGGAGCAAAGCCAGGCCTGGGGCAGCAGAGGAAACAACCCCCCCAGCTCCACTCACCCATTCAAGGACTTTAACAAAGCCCAGAGACTCCAGGAGCATGCTGAAGTCCATCCTCAAGCTCACCCTCACTGAGAGCCCAAAGCAGCCAGCAGGAACCAGGACCAGCACCAGCCAACTACTGTAGCATCCCCAGCACCTCACTATAAGGGCACCTCTTGCCACACCCCTCACCTGGAGATGGGGATGGACCCACCCACAGATACTCAGCTGGGGCTCTTCAGCCCCAGGCCTTGGCTGGGGAAATGATGCAGTGGCTGTCACAAGGAGGAACAGCACTGGCCATTTTGTGCAAGGAGGCAGCAGTGGCTTCTTCCTCTCCCCCTTCCTCTT
Organism: Acridotheres tristis; assembly: GCA_037013685.1. Taxonomy (NCBI): domain Eukaryota; kingdom Metazoa; phylum Chordata; class Aves; order Passeriformes; family Sturnidae; genus Acridotheres; species Acridotheres tristis. The sequence goes on from CM072885.1 coordinate 13,242,128, forward strand.
CCTCTCTCCCCACCCAGCACACTTTGGACAGTCACATGCTGTACCTTGAGCTTGATGATTTGATGGCAAACAAGGCACAGGCACCTGTCAATCTACGTGCTTGCTAAAATCTCATTTACTACCTTTGACTATTTAAGCTTTAATTGTTTTCTGTGACTGCACTTTGTTGCTGATATGTTGATCATCAGTAACAGCTAAGAGCTAAAACTCATGCTGAAGAAGGATTGAGGACTGTCAGAGGGGCTGCCCTCTTCCCTTTTCCCTGGCCAGAGACCATGGGTAGCCAAGATACCAAAGGTCCTGGGTCCCAGCTGAGTGCTGTTAGTGCTGCCAGGCAGCCTTGCAGGAGGTGCTGAGGAATGCCAATGGAAGAGGTGGCTTTGAGTCCAGCTCCTGGGTGTAGTTAGAGGGTGCAGCAGCTTGAGCCAAAGGGAGCCAGAGCCTCCACAGAGCAGCAGATATGTGCTCAGCTGTGGTGAGTGGTATGTGTGAGGGTCTCAGCCCCAGCACTGCCAGGATCAACTCTCCCTTGTCTCAGATGGAAATGCTGAGGGGGTTGCAGCTCTCCAGTCCTGGGGCTGACAAGTTGAGGGGCTCTATGTACCTGATGCTGACAGGTAAGGAAGGACTGCTCAGGGCTGTGGAGGCTGGAGGCTTGACTGAGTTTTCTCTGTAACAGATGTTCTTGCTGTAAGTCATGGGAGGCCAGCCAAGGGTGGGAATACAGGAGGAAGCTCCCAGGCTGGGGACTACCTGTGAGAATGGAACAAAGCCAGTGTTCAGCTGGCCTGGGGCTGCACTGCTGCAAACTGCCTGAGTGGCTGCAGGGTCTGCCACTCTCACACAACACAAAGAGAAGTTTTGACCCCAGCTTTCTGTGCAATGACCAAGAGGGGTGCTGACATCTGCCTGCTGCTACAGATCGTGGAGGGAGTCCAAGCCAAAGCTGTGAAAAGGATGGCTCTTTCCTTTCTTTTGCTGCTTTGTTAAACAGTACATAAATCTCACAGAAAATCCACAGTGATCCAGACAAGCAGTGCTGAGGGTTCAAGCCACCTTGGCTAGCTTTGCTGCCTAGAAAGCCAATGCCTTTAAGGAGTAAAATACGATAATAAAACCAGGGACAGACCAAGGTGAAATGTCTATTTGCTCATCTTCTTTACATCCTCCATGCCAAAGAAAATCTGTATATCTAAGTGGTATATAATATCTTAGTTCAGCCTAAATGAACCAGGTAACTCCCTGTCCTCTCATCCAATATGCCTCTCTAATTTTTTCTGTCTTCCTTCAGTTCTGCATATTCTCCTTAAACCTTATAAGCAATGCATCTCCCTAAAAATACATATAGACATTGGTTTGGTTACTCTGCTTTTCCACTTGTCAGTGAATTAAAACTATTTCATTATTTAAAACATTTTTCAAAAAGGCTCTCAGTCTTGATTTCTATGCTTTTTCTTTCTCTAGCTTTCTCATATGTCAAATGTCCAGTACGGATGTACTCTGAACTATATACAGTGTTCTAGCTGTGGGCTCATTAATTCAAAATTGGAAAAGGCTCTTAATTTTTCACACCATATAACTTGTCTTTCTCCTGAGTTTAAAAGTATTTTGAAGCATTTCTGCTTGTGGATTTAATTCCAAAGTGTTACCAAAGATTTTAAATACAGGTGGTCCTTCCAAATGGCTAATTTCATAACCTGAAACCAATTCTGGATCAAATCTTTTTAAGGAGCACTGAAAATATTCACTACCAAAAAAACCCCTCAAACAACCAAACAAAACAAAACCAACCAAAACACAAACAAACAAACAAAAGTTGTGTGGGGAAGATTAAGCAGGAACAGCCAGCATTGCATTCTGTATTTGGGAAAAAGCAGGACAGTATTAATATGCTAATAATGCAATAAATCCTTTCCACTGCAGTAGGGCTCAGGGGAGTGCTGGGTCACATCTGCTAAAGCTTCTGTATCAGTCAATACCCAGCAACCCCAGTTTGGACAGGGCTGATAAAAGAGTTCTCTTAAAATGGACAATGATTGCTGGACATCTCTGAAACACTGAGGTCCAGGTGTCTGACTGCTATGGCAATACAGGACTATCCATTTATCTCTAATCCTAAGAAAAGAGATAGGGTGACTGATGCAGAACCCTCTTGATAGAGAATTAAATTAGAACAATACAGTTAATGTCAAGCTGCACGGTCATTTGGGAGTCAGTTTTTGCTGATTAGACGATGCTTAAGCTGATCAAAAGACCGGGCTGATAATATTTGATACTGTAACGTAGTTTCAGGTTCTGTGAGGTATTTGGCCTGGTATTTGATGACTCTAGAAGGATATAAAACTCATGTATTCACTGATTTGATTAGAAAGCACATACCTGACTGCGCTTTAACTGAAAATCAATATTATTAGTGTGAAAAAAATATTTGTCAGTATACCGAGTTCCACTCTTTGGAGGTGAAAAAAAGGACAAAACTTGTGGCATCTATATATCTGGTTTCATGGTGTCTGACAAAGCTGTGGGGGAGACCAGCGGGATTCCTGGCTGTCCCAGACATGTGTGTGCAACAGAGAGAGCAAAGTGCTTGTGCTCCCGAGTGAGGAGAGAGGAGACTTGCCCTGAAGCATTGTGCAACAGCCTGTGCCTGTGGAAGATTAATTCAAACTACCTGGATTATTAAGAGTCACAGAGAGCTCATTTTCTAAGACTGAAAGAACTTGGGTGGCTTAGCAAAATGAAGAGTAACTAACAGGTATTACTGCTGGCTTGAACTGCACAAGGGAGTAGACCAGGGAAGGCAGAGATTTAGACTAAGAGATGGTTTTACCAAAAGGATCCTGCATGTAATCAAAGAATATAATTAATATTAAACATAAAGCATGAGATTCTGAAAATAACTTCCAACAGAAGACATACACTGAAAGTTGTTTTATAGGGAGTTCAGAATATTTGCAATATTGTTCTTTGTGATAGCAGTGGAAAAAACCTTTGATGGTTCATGGTGTTCTTTGCCCATCCAATCCCCTATTCAGTCCAAACAAGGATTAATTCAGGGAAGTCCAGAGCTCTGTGTTTACAGATAAAGCAAGAGTGGGCACGAGACCGAGGGGTGGATCTAACCATGGACAGTATTTCTCAAGTTATCCATGACTGTGAGACGTGCGCTGCCATCAAGCAAGCCAAGCGGGTGAAGCCCCTCTGGTATGGGGGGCGATGGTCCAAGTACAAGTATGGAGAGGCCTGGCAGATTGACTACATCACACTGCCTCAAACCCGCCAGGGCAAGCGCTATGTACTGACCATGGTGGAAGCCACCACTGGGTGGTTAGAGACCTACCCTGTGTCTCATGCCACAGCCCGTAACACCATCCTGGGCCTGGAAAAACAAGTTAAAACCTATCTGTCAGGAGAGGAACCATTGCTTAGGATTTCTCTGTCCAAAGCACTGTCTATTCAGCAGGGCTGGAAACACCAGGTGAAGAAAGTGCTTTTCTTTCTCCCATAGTAAATAAAGCTTATCTGCAACAATCATGTAATGATCTGCATTTTGTTTGTCTGTATGTTTTCAAGTATCTCCATAATTCTATTTGCTTGTGCACTCTGATGCTTTAAATCTTTCCTCTTTAGACATGTAAGTATATTTATTATTCCGTTTATTTCTCTTTAGCTCTCTCATAACAACATTAAGTTAGATTGTTCCTTTTGCCTGACTTCTGTAGCACACCTGTGCCTTTTCTCCAAGACTTCGGAAATCACTATTTAATGTGTTTGGTCTATGCTGGAAGTCCTTGGGACATATTTCACCACATGTGCCAGTCATCTTTCATGTCCAAGCGGGTTTTAAGTTCTGTGGCTAATATAAGTTAGATTTTACAAGATATTGTATCATTAAAAAAAAATCTAGTCATTTTACACTGCCTCTTTCTCATTTACTCATAGCAGCTTAGTTATTTCTGAACTATTACTGGGATCCTTGCTGCCTTGAATTTGAATTTTCTACCACTGCATGTGGAAAAATTCTTGTTATTCTCCTCGATACCCGTAGAAGCCACTGAAGAGCAGGTGGTCGTGTCCCCTACTCCCCACATTTCTGTGCACATTTCCAAAGGGCAGGAGGGAACACAGCCCTGCCCAGAGGGGCAGTGACTCCTCTGGAAGATGGTTCTGACCAGAAGTTTCTTATAGCTGCTCTTGCCTCCCGGGCAATGCGATTTACGCATGGGATCACAGTTTACAGACGAATCCTGGGACTTAATTTCCATAGCTTATCACTCTATAGGTGTTAGTTGGGTACCACGGGCCCTCCCCTGTGCAATACCCTGGTGTGTGCCTTGTTCTCTAAGCACTCCTTGGAGAACCATCGCTGAAGACAGAGTTCTAGAAAATATCAATTAGCTATAAAGGACAAAGGATATGATGCATGCAGATGGAATAAAAATTCTAAGTTGTACTGTAGAGCTGTGAATCTTCAGGCAGGGTTGACTCAGCTGAGTTTTGGACGGGTTTGTCTGTGCATGCAGGTCGACTGCAGGGCTGTGTGGAGTCCTGTTCTACCATCTAGTGGTGCACTGGGACAGTGCACACGGTGGAAATGGCTCATTTCCAGGATAAGGAGGTCTTCATTAATTTAATAAATTATTACTAGTTCATGTTTGTCATCTCTGAAACCCCACAGAATTTCCTGGGTGAAGGGAAGCCATTAAGAATTCCAAGGATGCTGATTTCCACATGGTGGAAAGGGGGTAGAAAACATTCTCTGCTGCAGCCAGACTACTAAAGTTCAGTGTGGATCATCAGTAGCATCTCTGAATATATGCTGGTCTCACTGAATTTAGTACCGCACGTGATCTGTACCTTACAGCAAAGCACAACTCTGTAGGGCACAATTAACTTACTTTTTGATGAATCTAGAAATCAGAAAAGCTCTCCCCCTTTCGCTTCTCTTTCCTTCTTGGCAGTAATCTCTGAAAACTAATCTAATAAATTAAGTTTTGACCATATCATGCCACTTTAGGCAACATCTGCTCCTCATGCTTCAGCCTACCCCTGGGTTTTGTGTTCTATGTGTTGCTTGGTTGACACTGACAGCTAAATAAAGCTACTCCGCCCATGGCTGTACTCTTTTCTGCAGAAGGTGATACTGTCACATATTTGAACTGATCAGAACAAGAAATAAACCCACAAATAGTACTTTTTTGTACCAAATGGATGCAAAAAAAGCTTGTGCATGCACAAAGCAGGAGGTGTTTTGAGGGAACATCCCAGGAGGGTCTGAACACAAAGAGTAGAATTCTCTCCCAGCAGAAAATGCAGGGCAGGACAAAATGCCTTTGGAGCTCCCAATTGTATCAAATTGGACTCCTGAACTGGACTCAAGATCAGCTCAGGGCCTGCTGTAGCACGGACTCTCAGCACTAAAGAAGCTCTAAAATGTGCCCATTTATTTGATGGATGGATAAAACACAGCATCCACTCTATTTGCTGAACTACTGCTGCTGTGCTGCTGTGCAGCTAATGCTGCTATAAAATTGTTTGCATTTTAAACCAAATCTCATTAGAAGTTTATGTATAATTAATTATAAAGCTGATCTGAATGCATTACTTTTTTTCTTCTTTATTTTTCTTGAAGGTTCCAGATTTCCCCTGTTGACAAAGTATGTGCTAATGACATCATTATGAAGTTCTGTTGTTTACTGTTTTCTTCAACAAGTAGTAATTTTATTGACTTTGGCAGAGAGATTGGTGTTTTGCATGATTTCAATAGATTTTGTTACACAGAGGCATAATGTAAACCAAGATGTTCCAGAATAAACAGGACTATTACTACCAGATGGAAATAGTCGTGAGGCATTATTGGACTTGAAAAAACAAAAACATTTTAGGAAAAACATTCTAGGAGTCAGCTTAATCATTTTGAAAACACTATCTAAGTCTAAAGTACTGTTTTTGGAGAAAACAATGGAAGGATATAAATAGTAATTATTTCGGTTCTTGCTACTTTAGCATCTATGCACATATTCAGAATACGCGAGTCTTTAAAAGACTTGCCAACACACTTGAGTTAGTGTTGTAATTTGAATCTGAAATGAGATATTTCTGATTATAAAACAGATCAAGGCAGCTAAAACTCAGAAGATAGTCTGGCAGCAAACTTACTGAACTTAGGGACAGGAGATGTTGGCTAACCTTATTTGTAGAGCTGGGCAAATGATTAATTCTGATTTTCAGATGAATTAGAAATTTATCCTGGTAACAACAGCTTATGCAATCAGTGGATAATGATCCCTGGCAAATGACAGGTTTATAACTAAAATCCAGGTCGTGGATATCAAGCTACAAAATAAAAATTAATCTATTTAACAGTACAAGTATTTCTTATTCTAAATGGTGAGAAAGGAAGTCTGTGGAGTTGGGTGGAATAACTATACATGAATGCAGATGGTCAAACAGGTAATATTTGTCTGCCAAATGAGACACAATAGTTATTGTTACTGAGTCTGCTAAGAAACTGAAAATAATGAAATGCACTGGGTAGATGACATATTTTAGGTCATAAACTGAAAAAATATGTACAGATTTAAAATGCAAACAGCTGAGAAGTATGAGAAATGAGAAGTAAAGTGAAAACTGAAACTACAAACTTGCTTTGTAGTTAATTCAGTTATTTTATGACTTGACTAAATTCTATAGAAAATGAAACACAAACTAAACAAGTCTCAAGCAGCCTATATAAATGAAAAAGGCTTTCTTAATGTCATCAAATGCAAATGCTACTCAGTTCATAAATCCTTAGTCTAAAAGTTCATAGTCCTTCAAATGCAAGGGTGACCTCTCTTCTGGTGCAAGCCAAGAGTTTGGCCAAGATCATCTTTACGTAGGAAAAGCAAACTATAGTCTTGGCACTGCAATTTGGCAGCTGCATGTTTAACATCTTTCCTCAAGACTGCCTCACACTTAGCAGAAACAAATCAAGCAGGCACACAGTGATCCTGGCCTTTTCTTGCTGCTTCGAGTCAGGGAATAAATTGAGCCACCAGTATTTACTGGTACCTGCCAGTCACACTGCAGACTTCAACACGAGCATGACTTCTGGCAGGAAAATTGAGCAAAGGAGGATACTACTTGAGAAGGAAGATATTGCAATGTTGGCAAATTATCCTAGGAAAGCAATATCACAGGGAAAACAAAAGAAAAAGTCTCCTTTATGTGACCTGACAAGTCCAGATTTTCAAGTACTTGGGCTGTAAAAAGCTCATAGCCTCATAGAAAGAATTTAGAAATCATGTATAAGAGTTGCTTTAAGACTTTTCCCAGTTTAATTTTTAAACAAGTTTTCTTAACTTTCTAGACCTTATTATTGTGGCATGTGGCAGTATGAATGCAGAGTGAAATGTAGTATAAATTGCAGCAGAAAACCTTCGTTTCCTAAGATGTTTCAGCTGCAGAAACTGAAATGTGGCCAGGGGCCTTCCTGAACTCTGAGCCAGCCGCCATGGTGTTATGTGACTTTCTGCTCATAAAGCCTCAGCCTCCAGACCTTGGTGGCTCTGTGTCCTGGTTGTAACCATCTCTGGACCACTCCTGAAATGTGCCTGGGAATTATTTGGGAGCATGTCTACGTGTCCAGTTCCTGCCCTGGACTGCCTTACCAATTTGCTGACTGACAGCACTTGAGGGCAGGTGGCTCCCCTTGCCACTCTTGAATTTTTCTCATATCAAAGCAGCATTTTTGTGGGAGGACCGGAACACTCACAGAGAGAGAAGTTGCCTGGGATTTCCTTCTCATTCCTTCTTGCAGACTCTCATCACTCTCCCACCTCTCCAGGCACTTAACTTCTTGTGTCAGTGCTTGCAATCCTGGTTTCTCCCTTCAGCCATCACCTCCCTCCCTCATACCGCCTCCATTTTTCACAGGTCTCTCTCATGTTAATCAATCCTGAGGGAATTTTTCCAGCCTCCTGTGATGGGAGATAGAAGGCAGCAGGAGGCTGGCAAGAAGCCAGCCAGGCACAGGAATAATAATAATGCTGCCTTTTATGCTCCAAATTCATTTTATTGTAAGCATCCTGCTGTACAAGCCATTTCATGAGCCATTCATCATACTTGGAAATGAGCCCTTTACTCAGAGAAAATTTTGAAGAACAGAAAACTTAGAAGGAAGATCTATGTTTCTTAATTATGTGGTTACTCTGGGGTGGTATACACAAGCTGGTGCCATTGCAATGTGTCCTTCAGCAAGCAGGTGCCTGTCAGTAGTGCCCAGCTGTGGGATGTGCCTCACCTGTGCCCAGTGCTGAGGAGGCACCCGCAGTGACATGCTGCCACCTCACCTCACTGTCACAGGCTGCTGTGCTCTGGGTGTGACTGGGAAGCTCCACTCCAGCAAACCCAGGAGTCGGCTCCAGGCACTAACACAGCTCGTGTTTCAGCACTGGAAATGCTGTGTTTTGACAGCTTCCTGGGGATTTTTCCAGTAGTTGGTTTAATCATTCCTGCTGGTAGTCTGTCAGCCCCAGGCAGCATTTCAGTACATAAAGCTGCAACAAGCTCTGAGGGGCACAGGCAGCACACTGCAAGGCTGTCCCAGCTTGGCAGGTTCTGCAAAGCCATAAATCCATTTGTATTTCCTCCCTTCATCCCTTCTGCACTGAGCATGCACCAATTCTTGGCTATACATAGCACCTAAAACTTCTGCCTTCTCCATGATTTCCCGTTAACATCCAAAACAGACGGTGTGGGCTTTTTAGGATCTTCTTCAAACAGGTATATATAGGCTTGGCACATAATGTGTGTGCATATAATCTACATTAAGATATGCAATTCAAGCACCTGATTAAAATGCATATTGTTAATAGAAGGCAGAATTTAGGCCCTGAAAGTTTTGACAAAACCATCTGTAAGATAAATTTGACTTTTTGCATTAAGTTGCTAGAAATTAAAAATAACAAATGGAATAGCAAATAACCAAATCCTGTGTGTCGCATCTCATTTAAGGCTGGGACAAAAACTTCCATACTTTTAGATATCTTTCTCCCAGTTTTGAGCACTGCCAGAGGTTACTGACATACATGGACAATATAAATTGAAAATTCCCTACATCACACTGATGGCACTCTTCTTCTTGCACTCACAGTCTATGATTACTTGGTAGCTTTCTTTTTATCCTCTTTTTGCAAACACCCAAGTGAGAGGGTTTAATGGCTGTAATGGGGTGGTATTTGCACCACTTAATTAGTGGCTTGTCTGAAGCTTTTCTGTCTTCACTCAGAGCCAGGATTAAAACACACGAAGGAGACAAATTTTCTTGTGTTCAGGCTTGGTTGTTTACTAAATCTTATCTAAAGTACAGAGAGTTCAGCAACATTTCCAGCCACCAGCTAAAAGCCAGCAAAATGGAGGTGAACCTAGCTAGCTACAAGGTCTCTTGAACAGTCCAATAGAGAATTGACACCTATATTATTTACACTTTTGACCCAATAACCAAACTCCTGTGACTCACAGTGCAGCACTAACTGTCCAACCAGAAACTACTGCCTGAAACCGTGAAGAAGGAAGATCACCAAAAGGAGACAACACCCAAAATCCTCCATCTTGTCCCATACCTATCAGTATATTATGAAAACCTCAAATTTAAAACCCTTCACCATGTGAAAGCACACCCTTTTATTTAAAGACACACTCCTGACTTTAACTCCATCACTCAAATTTGGAAACCTTCTCCAAGGCCTCAGATCAAATGCAGTGTTCTCCAGGGGGTCAGTGCCAGAAAGCACAGAAAGCTCAAAAATCCCAGATTTCTGGGGTGCAACAAATGGCTTGGCACAAGATTCCAGGGGTGCTGGAGATGCCCTTGCTGAGCCGTGACTGAAGCTGTTTGCTGAGGTTGTTTATCCCATGCGGAAAGCATTGCTCCCCCTCAGACTGCTCCACCACAAGTTAATGCTCACATCCGAGGCAGGGGGAAGGCTCTGCCGTGCCCCTGGCCCGGTTCATGTTGCGTGCCCCGGCCCGGTTCAGGTTCCGTGCCCCTGGCCCGGTTCAGGTTCCCTGTCCCGGCCCGGTTCAGGTTCCGTGCCCGGCCCGCAGCCCGCCCTGGCGGCTCGGGCGCGGCTCCGCGGCCTCTCACACCCACCAGACCCCGCCGTGCCTCGGTCCAAAGAGCTCGGCATCCCTGGCAGCCAGCCTGCTTGTGATTTTCCAGCGGCACGTGTTCAGCGACAGCTGACGCTGGCTCTGGCAGATGCAAGGAAAACGTTTTGTAAACCTGGAAAATTCCCAGTGCTCACACGCTGTCTGACTGGTGCACAATGGCAGCTCCAGACTGAGAACGATCAAGGAGCATAAGCAGCAGGATGGAGCCTTAGAAAGGATGAAGCACAAGGAGGGAAGAAAGAAAACGCAAGAAGCAATTTTTTCCCTCTTCACCAAAATTCCAAGTACTCAAAATTTAACAGTTGGTCCTCAAAATGATGCTGTTTTTAAGCTATGCATTTAAAATTCAGGTGCTTGATATAGCTGAAATTCCTTTTTATTTGTTTTTTTGATCCATAACCTTTTGGAGGTCACATTTGCCAGCTTTTCTCAGTGACTAAAAACCTGCTTTTCATTGTCATGAAAGCTGAGATCTCACATAATCATATGACTCCAGAAGCTGGAGATAGAAGTACATCGCGTTCCAAGGGACCAGCCATCAGAATGCTGGCAACGCTGCAAAATTTCCCTGGAGGACTCATCCTGCTGTGCTTAATGTCCCAAAAATAATGTACAAAGTCTCAGATGAGATGAAGGAGCAATCTAAAGGGCACATTCAGCCCTTTGCAATTAACCAGCAAAGTCCATAGACCATGCACCTCTCAAGCAGGACTTGTCCATCTAGGTATTGCTGACATTCATCTTGACCTCGGGACTGGATTGAATTTCCCTCAAGGTGCACTCAGAAGAGCCAACAGCTCTCTTGGTGACTGCGAAAGTGAATGGAAACAAAATCTCAAAGCTAGAAAAGGTTTTGGGGATTGTGTCTTCTTTTTTTTTATTTTTTTTTCCTTCTTATAGATCACTTACTCACCCAAAACCTCTCTGGTGTTGTCCAAAAACTATCTAATTTAGAAAGCATCTTTTGGATTAAGGTAATGGTATGATATATACAGACAAGAAAATGATACCATTTTCATAAATATTTTTATTTAGAGACAAGATTCCACTTTAACATATTTTCACTTCAAATGCTCTAGTTTTTCCACTGTGGAAGCACGTTTTCTTCTGAAATGTGCCATTTTTAATAATGAGAATAAATTCAAACCTAATCAGACACAAAACATATCATTTTGGATCTGCCAAAATCTTTCAGCTGCGTGTGATAAAAATGAGGTTTATTTCAATTGCCGTATTAAGAAAATCAATTCTTGGCACTTGTCTCAAACAATCTGTACAGCGCAAAAAATTTCCCAGAAGCCTGCGGGGAGCCAGGGTGGGAGCAGAACTCCTGCACACATCAAGTCATTAAACGAATTAGGCACTGCGAGGGTTTTTTTGGGCAGAGGAGGTGACATCGCACCCTCCTGCTCCAGCCCGTGCCAGGGCACTGATTGAGCAGAGATTGTGCAAGAGCGAGAGATTGGGCAGCGAGGGGTGCCCGTGGAGTTTGCAGCACGTTTTTCTGTATTTCTGTGTTAGTGTGAAACACCCAAATGCGCTTGCCCATTGCCCTCTCACGGATATCAGAGGCACTGCGCCCAAGCTGGATGCTTTTAGGATGCTGGTTAACCCTTTTGGCTTATTATAGAATTACTATTACTGAAAGGAAAAAAAAAATAAGAGCAGATCATATCTGGGGTTTTCTTCTCCGTTTTTACAGCCAGACAGAAAGTTTCATTATCTCCTGGGTTCTGGAGCGAGTTCGGACTGGAATTTGTGTCAAGGTGTCATGGTTTAAACTCAGGCAGCAATTAAACCCCACATGGCCACTTGCTCACCTCCCAATCTTTCATTAGGATGAAGAAGAGAATCTGAAAAGAGTAGAGTCTGCGAGTTAAGAACAGTTTAATAATTGAAATGAAGTAAAATATAATAATGATATTAGCAGCACCAATTGTAATGGAAAAGAGAGGTAAAGCGAGAGGAATAAAATCCAAGGGAAAAATACATGTGATGCCCAACACGATTCTCACCACCTGCTGACCAATGTCCAGCCAGGCCCTGAACAGTGATTGGCCTCTCCCAGCCAACACCCTCCAGTTTATAGACTGGCCATGACATCCTATGGTATGGAATATCCCTTTGTCCAGTTCAGGTCAGCTGTCCTGGCCATGCTCCTCCTGGTTTCTTGTGCACCTGCTCCCTGGCAGAGCATGAGACACTGAAAAGTGCTTGACTTAGGGTCAGCAGTACTGAGCAACAACTAAGCCATCAGTGTGTTATCAATGTCATTCTCATACTAAATCCCAAACACAACACTGTACCAGCTACAAAGAAAAAATTAACTCTTTCACAGCCAAAACCCGGACCAGGTTGACAGCTCTGGGAGGAAGAGAGAATATGCTGAGAGAATAGTCTTTGGCTATTCCAAAAATCAAAAAAACCTCTGTCCTGGCTACACACTTCTGGAAAAGGCATTTGGCACAAGTACTGAGTGGGCATTTTTTGTCTCAGGTTTTACTCCTGTGACATTTTCCCAGTGCCTTTCCAGTGGCAGAGGACGGGGAAGAGTGCCCCAGCATAGGGTGGAGTGACATGCCTGGCTTTGGTTTAGCACAGAAATAAAATGCTGAGTGATGGAACATGCTCAGACAGGAAATCACTTATTTCTGTGTGCAGCTGCTATGACAGCAATGTTGATATTGGATCTTCTCTAGCTGAAAGAAAAAAATAGGGCCTGATTTCAGTACAGATGAGTTGTTGCCTCACTCTGGAAGTTGGTTTTCTACAGCCTCTGTGCACAGAGTATCAACCACACAAGCTGCCAGAGGTGGATGGTTGTACATTTATCTTCCTTTATCTACAAGATGCACAGCCCCGAGTAAGGAAAAAAAATAAAAGTTTAATTCTGTTTGGTTGTACCAAGTAAGAAACAATGAAAGATTTTCCAATTGCACTTGAGGTACTTTCATTTCTATTGCCCTTGAGACAGAGATTTATATAGTCCTGTCACTTGAGAAAACCTGCTTGCACTTTTAAATCCTGTCTTGCCTCTAGGGAAGAGGCTAATAGACTTCAGTGACTAAGAAATCTCCTCTGGTCATTTCATGTGGGAAAGCTTTGAATTTCCTGACACCAGCATTGTAATATTCACTGCAGTCATGATTCCTCTGAAAAAGATGCTATGAGCTCTGCTCAGCCCACTGGCCAAAAGGACAACCCTCATATTGGCAGATATGTATTTGTTTTTTCTTTTTCTCCTCACGATTTGCTTCCTCCCGTGTTGCCAAGAACAGAAAAGACAAAACCAGCTATTGTTTCATCTATCCTTTCCCCAGCACTGCAGGTGGTTTTTAGCTCTGGAACAAAGTGGGAGCAGGGAGTATTTGAGAAGTCGCGTGGCAGAATTGACTGTAGGGGAAAATCAATGCTCCCCATCAAACCAACTCAGACTCATACCCACATGTTGTTTCCAGATGCTACATTTTGCTCTAGCTCCATTTCCAATTATCATTATCAGCCGGAGCTCTGTGTTTTACCAGCAAGTATTTCAACTTGATTTACACATTAACAGGCTCAGGTTAATTCACTTCCTTTAAAATGTGTGAAAAGGGAGATCTGCACCAAGATGTTAGGGAATCCTTGTGAAATGGCATATGAGAGACTGAGCAATGAGGTACAGATGGCACTAATGTCACTCTGTGTCTGATTTGTGTCTGATTTATGGTGATTTATAGGAGACCAGAGTCAGGGACAGCCACCCTAAGAGTTTACAATCCCAGGAGAACAAAGCCTTGGGGTTGAGACGGTGCCAACTGTGGTTGCCACGTGCCTTGGACTCACTCTCTGGGTTTGTTTGGCAGCTGCTTTTCAGGCCCCTGCCTTGTTCACAGAAGCAAAGGATGACAGAGCAACAGCACCCCAACTCCTCCAGGATTTCCTATTTTTGTTTTAAAAGTAGTCTTTTCTGAGAAAAAAAAAAATCATATTTGTACTTCTTTGTCTATATGATACCTCCTTCTCCTTTACTTGAATCCCTCCCAGCCACCCCTGCACCCACACATTAAGACCACACATGCCACAGTGGCCTCACCAGATTGATGGTTAGTGGCCAAGCTGTGCTGGCTTGTTTTCCAGCAGTACTTGTCCTAGTAGTTCCCTGCCAGCACTGGGAGCTGCATGAAATCCCTCCCTATGACTGTGCCCAACACAGGGCTGCATCCCACCACTCAGGCAAGCCATGGAAAATTTGTTTGTACCCCCATAGAGCTGAGGGAGGTCACAGCAGGCAGGGTTGGAGGACATGTGTTTCCCGGAGCAGAGACACATCCACACATTTCTCACCAAACACCAGCTAATTCAGCTTAGCCTTAGTGCATGAAGTTGCTCCACAAGACTGAGCCATGCATCCACCTTCCCATGCCTGAAATCAGTCCTCTGGACTTTAAAGTCCATCTAGTCTCATTAAAAAGAATTACAATCAGCCAGAGACGAGAGGTCACACTTCAACAGTGGTGACAGATGACCTGGTGACATGTGTGACACAGGGACTGTCCTGTGCATTTGCTGTGCAGTCATTGGTGCTGCCACATTCTCTTAGGGAGCCTCCCAACAAGAAGTGCCCCAGCACAGGAGTGAGGAAGCAACTAAGAAACTTGCTTAGACCATAATAGGATGTGGGGAAAGTGGTCACAGAATCAGATGGCTCTTCATGTAACAGAGGCTGAAAATGCTGAGATTGATTGATGTTGGCTTCTCCCAAAGCTCACAGTCTCATCACAAGGTGACAAGCTTGGCCAGCAACCTCACTCCAATACACTGCTGAGCACAGCAAAAGGCATTTGGTTGTCACCCTTATGCCAAAACACATAAATGTACTCTTATGCCCGTGGGATTACTCCAGCAGATCCCAGCCTCCAGGAAGCAGCACCAGCCTGAGAGCAAACCCACCACTGGGTATGAAGGCTTTGCACCTTTGAAGAGGTGCAGAATGGATGTATGTGTCCATCTGTCCACAGTGCTGGGGACATCCTCATATTTTCTTGTCCTTTGAGAAGGACAAACGTAGTGTTTCACTCCAGGAGATACCAGCTCTCTCTTTAGGCAAGGTGCAGTTCTAGATCCTAACTAGAGTGTTCCTATGTGGGGTTCTACCTAATTTCTTTCATGATTAGTAGAGGTTATAAATAATTTCCCTGTACAAGAACTTGATCTGTTTAGAGAAAATGCCAAAAATAGCGAGCAGCATTGTGGTCAAGAGGCAAAGCTAGATGTGATGCATCAAGCCACTGGGCTGCATCCCAGCACCCTCAGCAAGCCCAGTACTGGTTTCTCATAAAGGTGGTATTTGCACCACTTAATTAGTGGCTTGTCTGAAATTTTTTCTGTCTTCACTCAGAGCCAGGATTAAAATACACGAAGGAGACAAATTTTCTTGTGTTCAGGCTTGGTTGTTTATGAAATCTTATCTAAAGTACAGAGAGTTCAGCAACACTTCCAGCCACCAGCTAAAAGCCAGCAAAATGGAGGTGAACCTAGCTAGCTACAAGGTCTCTTGGACAGTCCAATAGAGAATATTATTTACACTTTTGACCCAATAACCAAACTCCTGTGACTCACAGTGCAGCACTAACTGTCCAACCAGAAACTACTGCCTGAAACCGTGAAGAAGGAAGATCACCAAAAGGAGACAACACCCAAAATCCTCCATCTTGTCCCATACCTATCACTGTATTATAAAAACCTCAAATTTAAAACCCGCCACCATGTGAAAGCACACCCTTTTATTTAAGGACACACTCCTGACTTTAACAGCATCACTCAAATTTGGAAACCTTCTCCAAGGCCTCAGATCAAAAGCAGTGTTCTCCAGGGGGTCAGTGCCAGAACGCACAGAAAGCTCAAAAATCCCAGATTTCTGGGGTCCAACAGTTTATTTTGTCTGAAATCTAAAGCAGCTCAGCCCAAAGCTGTTACCCTGGGGCTGGATTAAAACCAGCATTTTCAATGCTAGTTTGATTGTCAAACTAAATAT